>CM028129.1:904212500-909212500 GCA_016271365.2 Neoceratodus forsteri
GCTAGCAATCAGCAGGTGTGTGTGCTAAACTCTGTTGCAGCCCTTGTAAATGGGCCCACAATGGGCATGCAAATGGTCACCTAGCACCTAGCATGCCCCAGTGGGCTCATTTGCATAGCTGCTTTTGTGAATACCAAATAGTGCACCTGCGCTATTCATATTGGGCCCATTCCCTAGCGTGCAGGTCAGGGTGGCGCTAGTGGGGTTAGAGGTAGTGGTAATAGGGTTACCGTTGACTCAACCTAACCCTATTCACAGTCAGATAGGGCAGTACACTATCCATCTCTGAACAGCATTTTTTGACACCTGTTCAATCACAAAGCGCAGTGCTAGGACTGTCACCAATAGAGTCCTTAAACATGGTCACCTGGATCAACTCAGAACCGATCTGCACCAACAGGACTGGTCCCAAGTTTACTCCTCCAGTACTGTTGATGCAGCTCTTCGGTGTTTTATCCGGCTTTTCAATACGGTCTGTGATAAACAAGCCCCACTAAAAAAACACAAAATAAAAGGATGGAGCAACCCTTGGTTTTCTAATATGCTTCTTGACAGCTTGAAAGCTAGAAGCCGCCTTTGGTATAGAGCCCGGGAGACTGGCAAACTGGCCAATATCCAAAA
Source organism: Neoceratodus forsteri (assembly GCA_016271365.2). Lineage (NCBI taxonomy): Eukaryota > Metazoa > Chordata > Ceratodontiformes > Ceratodontidae > Neoceratodus > Neoceratodus forsteri. The sequence continues at coordinate 904,213,122 of CM028129.1, forward strand.
TTACAAAAAGGATCAAAATGACTGTACTAGGGCAATACATGCTGCAAAAAATCTATACTACCAGGAAGCACTCACGCAGACTTGGAGTGATGGTCGAAAATTCTGGGCAAACCTCAAGGAAGTCACAGGAAAAGCAAGTAAGTCATCACCTACAATACTCAACAATGAAGGCCAACCCACAACCAACCAGGAAACTATCGCAAATGCATTCAACAAAGCATTCACAGATCTCTCTGGAGTGTTACACCAAGACATCGTCCTCCCTACTCACTCCGCTACCACTATGTAAACTGAGGACCAGTCACCCCCAAACCCTCCCTTTCATTTCAGAACCATCTCTTTAAAGGAATCCAGGAAATACCTGCTAAAGGTCTTGGGAAAATCACAATACAGCGGGGACTCCCTTGACCTAAAATTTGTAGCTCTCACCTTGGAAGATATTCTGGAACCTCTTACCTACATAATCAATGCCTCGCTAAGATTCTTGGAGTTCCCCAGATCTGGAAAGCAGCATTAGTGTTTCCAATCCTCAAGAGTGGCAATTGTTCCTTGCTTGGTAACTATAGACCCATTTCGATTCTCCTGTACCTATTGAAGGCCCTCAAGAGGATTGTTGTGGATCGATCAGTGGAATATCTGGATAAATATAACATACAGTGTACTGAACAACATGGCTTCTGCAAAGGTCATAGCACCACAACTTCCCTGCTCGAGTTTACAGGCTATATTTACAGCTCCCTCGAGTAGGACGACCTAATTGGTGCAACCTACATTGATGACTTACTAGCTGAACAACTAGCGACTATTGGTCTATCTGATGACACAGTTGGATGGTTTAAGTCATACCTCTCCAATCAGACCCAGCAAGTTAGGATTGACAGTGTCCTATCTGACAGCGGACCAGTCCACTGTGGTGTTCTCCAGGGCTCTATACTGGGTGCCCTAATGTTCAGCATATTTTTAAATTAGCTACTACATGCCTGCCACTGTAAAATTTTGCTCTATGCAGATGATACAGTTATATTTATTAATGACACTTACCCTATTACCTTGGAGCACATTCTACAGGATAACTTCACTGCAGTTGAAAGATGGGTCAAGGACCATAAACTAGTCATGAATTATAAACAAACTAAGTCAATGATGTTCTCCAGTCTACAGAACAGACACCAAATGCACCCTCTCACCATTAAGAATGTTGATGGGGTATCTGGTTTGAGTCCCTCCCTCTTACCTCTCCTCCTCTCTCTCTGTTCCCCTTCCCACCTCCCACCCTCTTAGATCCTCTAACTCCGCACTCTTGTCATCCCGTCACCACACCTCCATAGGCCAGGATGATTTCTCCTTCTACTTCCCTAAACTCTGGAATTCGCTTCCTCCTCTGATCCGACTCTCTTCTTCCCCATCATCCCTCTGCCAAGCCATATGCAACTTTTACTCTTCTAATTGCATCTGCCCCTAGTCCACATATCACTATCCCTCCCACACCCCACTTTATCCACGTATCCTTCCTTCTGTCATCTACCCCCTCTTCCCTCCCCTAACCCTATTCACCCTCCTCCTCATTCACCGATACACTCCTAGCTCCCCAACCCCTCCCTTACCTATTACCCCTTCCACCTTGTTTCCCCACCTCATATCCTCATTCTGCTCATCCTTCTATCCATCCCTAAACTCATCTTCTCCCTAGCCACAGTCCCACTCCCTCCCAGTACCCTTATAACGTGCCGCAATTCCTGACCTGGTGCTGGTTCACTTACTTGTAGCCCATCTCAAACCCATACTTGGTCCTCTATTGCTTATCTTTAAATCACCTACCACCACTAGTTACCCTGTTGACAGCTGTGATCTCTGCCCCATTCTGCCCCCTCCTATTCCCCTTCCCCCTTAACTTCTCTTCCCCATCTCCTTATCTTCCCATCCAAACTCTTCCTGCCTGCTCCTGCCCTTCTTGTAGGATTCCTTGCATCCTGAAGGGGGTTCTGGTCCCAGCGACCTTTCCCTACCCATCCCCTACTCCCCTCCCTACCCTTTCTCTCTCTCTCTGTTCTTTCACTAGCACTTCCTAAGCCTAGCTCCCAAGTCTGTGCACTTCACGGATTCTTTGATTTTGTTTATTGTTTAATTAGATCTAGGATTACAATACATGTCAGGAGAGTACATAAATGTTAAACATGTTAAATAAGGGTATACAATAATAAAGAGAGCATACAACAATATTCATCAGTTCAGGTATGGCATCACGGTAAATAGGATACATGAATAACACATACAAGGAATCATTTCAGAAACCTAGAAGAAATCAGGGAGGAAGGGTGAGAGGATGGGGGGGTGGCAGCTGAAAAAGAGAATAGAACAGCTCATGGCATTGTCAAAGATTTTCCTTGTTTTCTTCATGTTCTGGCCTCCTGGTCTTTAGGCCCTGGTTACCCTATATAAGTTCTCCAATTAATTTGTTACTACTACTTCAGCCTCTGGCCCTAGTGTTATAGAGTTGTAGTGAACTATGCTGTATGTATATATTTGTTCTGCTTTTGTTTGATTTTGCTTCTTGTTTGCCTCTCCCAACCTTTGTACTCCTTCCCCCAGGACTCTTCTGGAAACAAGCTGTTCATCAGCTCATGTTGTCTTTCCTGGTGAAACATTTTGTAAATAAATAAATCATTGGACCAGGTACAGCAATTTAAATACCTGGGGGTCACAGTCGACAGCACCCTGTCTTTCGTCAACTATATCGACAATGTTGTAAAGGCCCTCAACATACGTATCGGCCTTCTTTATAGGCATAAGCCTGACCCCTGAAGCCCTCAACCTGGCCATCCACAGCTCTGTTGTCTCCCTGGTTGAGTATGGAATTGTAATATATGGGTCTGCAATGGACTCAGCCCTCAATCATATTAAAATTACCTTAAATAAAACCTGCTGCTTCCCCACTGGCTCAGAGTGATTCATGCACACTTGTGACATATATGCCTGAACCAACTGGCTTCAGTTCGAGGGCAGACTCAAGTTCTAGACCTGCCTGCTGAACAAAGAAGCAAGTCTAGGCATGCTGCCTGCTGGTGTCCAGAAGCTTCTCACCCCCTATGAAAGTGCCCACCCTACAAGAAGCTCCAGGAGCACAGTCTTCAAGATCCCAAGATGCTGCACCTCTCTAGGACAACAAGCTTTTGCCCATCAGGTGCCTAAATGGCTTAACAACCTGCCTGCAAGCATCACTGCCAAATCTACATTAGGTCCCTTTAAATCATCTGGTTGCTAATGCGTGTTACGTCTGTTTCCCATAGGGCCTCCGGCCCACCTGACTGTAATCCGACCACACTTCTGCCTACCATTGCCTCTCTACTCCATCACATCTCCTCCTTATCCATCCATTGTCTCCTCCTTCCCTACATCCTCCCCCACCATGTTCCCCCTCCTACAACATCACTTGTAAGCACTCTCTGCTCATGGTACCCATTAATGTTTGGTCCTGCTCTGCTCAAAGACTGGCCCCTAAGAATTTCAGTTCCTGCTCTTAGTACTGCACCCACCCACCCCCACCCCAACACCTGGCACCTTTGCAATCTATACATCTCTTTTGATGAGGCTTACAGCCTGGGCTGATTCTTGCTCTACCCCTCCTGTAGTTGTCCTCTTTGCTTCCTCCTCCTCTGCGCTTTCCCCTCCCTCTGTCACGCTCCCATCCCTCTTTTCCCTTGTGTTTTGTCATTTATTAGTAAATATGGTGTTATTTTACTTAAAATTGAATTGCCTTGTAACCACTTTGCTAATGTTTAACTGTAACTGATGTTGTGACTCTTGATGTTTGACCATGTTGTGGAACCTATGTAATGACTTGCTAGACAAGAGTACTTACTCCTGCACTTGAACACAACACAGCAAGGCTGTTAGTTACATCACAGTCTCTCAACCTAGTCCTCCTGTATTACTAAAATGTCTCACAGAATCTCCCCAACATCAAACAGAAAGCTAGCTACCCTCTGCTCAGGTTCTGTACTAACCCACCCTAGGCTGATGATCTAGATCCAGTGTGACTGAACAATAAACTTACCCACATGGAACTGCCTGGTACTCTGTAGTGAAATGTCTTGAATGTAACCTAATGTTGTCTGTCACACATGTACTGTATTTTATGACAAGATCTTATTTTATGTAATCAATTCCGGGTCGCCCCTGAAAAAGAGACCTTTGGGGCCCAGTGGGCTTACCCAGTTATGAAAATTGAATAAATAAATAAATAAATGAGCTTGTTCTCAAAGGCTTAATCCAAGAAACTCAATAAGTAAATAAAATAAACATTGTTGTATGGTTGTGGGTTGAAAGTGAAAATGCCATTACTTTTGTAACATTTATATCAACTTATGTTTGTAGGGTGAGCTTGTGTTAATTTTAAAAAAACTACATTTTCAGAAGATTTTATCTGACACAAATCTTGGTTCTCTGAGATCAGAAATACATTTTACTCTTCAGAATTTTTTCAAGAATTTCAAATAATCCCTTTCAAAACATCAGTGAAAAGTAGAACCTTTTTATTGCTGTCAACTGCCCTAAAAATGCACATTTGTAAAATGATTTCTGCTGCAGTGCTTCCCAGACATTTCAAATGTAAACCCATGCTGATTTCTCCTATAACCCTTTGGTAATAAACTGGCAAGGATTTTCCAGATCACTGAAGCCAAGGGAACTTCCATCAGCATCTAAATAAAAACCTTACACTCACTTATACCACACAAACAGTCCATTTACAACTTTTTGAATTTATATCCTGATTTTTCCATCGCCAGCTACTTGATACTGCACAGCACAAAGAACAAACCTGTAAACAGCAATAACAAAACTCCTAAATAGCAAAACGCTAGACAAAGACAAGTGTATTAAAACCCTTCTCAGCACAAAAGTGATGAACCTGAGCTCTTGAGCACACCAAATGCACATTAGTCTAGTCTGCACACAATGTACAGTGTAAGAGGATCAAAAACATTGTTAATTGAAATGTGTTGCCCTGTAACCTCTACTGCTAAAACCTAGTTTGTACAATGGCTTGATTTTGATGTTAGTCCCTGGTCTAACAGTAAACATTTTGGCTACTTCATTGATAATGCACATACAGTACACATGCATCAACAGAACACTAACATTTTGATACATATGCACATTAAATTATACTAGTATGATCTACAAAATGGTATGATCATATAAGCCTTCTTATTTTAGGGTATTTTAAATTGTACTGTTAACTCATTGTCTCCTAGCAGATGCCTGTAGTCATCAGTAAAAGAACACTGGTGTGTCCTGAGGATGTCTGCAGAAGTCGGCTACTGACTCCCAGTGTGCCCAAGCAATGTCTGGAGAAGTCACTTATATATTTTAATAGCACCGTTGGAAAGGTAATGTTATGCTGAATAACTCTGTCACTGATATTTTGTGCATAACATGTATACTTTAGGAGTTATTTGCATTTATTTATGGTATGGTGTGTATGGCTTAAGTTGCCTGTTTTAGTGAAAAAAATATTTTTTTTTGCCGTTTCAACCAGCTTAAAAAAAAAACAAAATTACATATTATTATTTGCATACCACCATTGGGAAGGTAATTTTGTGCTGAACAACTTTGCCGCTGCTATTTTGTGTATATCATGTATACTTTAGGAGTTATTCACATTTGTTTATAGTATGGTGTGTATGGCTGACATGTTTTCCATCAAGATTCACCTAAGCAGCTTGAATAAAATTCACTTTTTTGGCACTTCAGCAGGTATAAAATAAAACCGTATTGATTACAACTGGTTGCATAGCACCATTGGAAAGGCATTTTGTGCTAATCAACTTTCATGCTGATACTTTATGCGTATCATGTATACTTTTGAGTTATCGCATTTGTTTATGATATGGTGTGTGTGGTTGAGATTCAGCCCTCAAATCTCACCAAAGCACCTTGACTAAAATGGGGAAAAATTACATTTTATAGTAAAAAGATATCTTTTTTTTAACTAACATAATATTAAAACACCATCTAATGTCTGTATGCTTAATTTGGTATTATTTTACTTATTTTCCAACAAAAAATGGCTTATGTTGCACTTTTTTAGTGAAAAAAATATTTAGTTTGCTCTTTTGACCAGCATAGAAAAAAAACAAAATTACTTATTATTACATGCATGCCACCACTGGAAATGCAATTTTGTGCTGAATAACTCTGCCACTCATACTTTGTGTCTAGCACGTACAGTTATTGAGCTATTAGCATTTGTTTGCAACATGCTGACTATGGCTTGATTTTGCTTAGAAAGGCCCAGGATTCACTGTTAAAAGTATACAGGAGATTCAGGAGGCAAGTGGTGTAATCTCAGAGTGAGCCTGTGGAGGCAATGAGTTAACAGTATTTAACAACTCATATGTAATGTATGGCTATTCATGTTTTCTCCCACAGGGAACTCCCACTTGATGCCAGGAAAATGAATTGCTCATTTAAGGGGAGTATCTATAATCAGAATGGGGAGAGTTCATTGCCATTGGGCACTGTGAAATGCTTGAAACAGGCACAAAACAAATGCAGTACTGTATAGCACAACACAGCACCACATCTATGATACCTCACCAGAATGTTAGCAGGCTCTATTCCAGTCAGCACCTTTTAACATCAAAATCAGTGATTTGCAATGTGCCACACTTTCGGGGGGTGGGCTTCCCCCATTGCCTGTCATAACCCTGTCAAACAAGGGAAATCAGAAGACTAGGTGGGTCATATGGTCCTTATCTGCAGACAGATTCTATGTTTCTATGTTAGGTGATACCCTAGAGGTTGTGAATAATTTTAAATATCTCAGTTTTCTATTGGACCATAATCTCTCCTTCTCTGCCCATATTGAAACTCTCACAAAAAAGCTGAAGATGAGGCTTGGTCTCCTTTATAGGAATAAAGCCTTATTCTCCAGAGAGTCCAGTGCAAGACTGGTCCAAACCTCATTTGTTCCTCTGTTGGACTATGTTGACATCCTATATGGCCGTTGCTCAACTACCAGTCTACATAGGTTAGATGTTCTACACCATTGAGCCATCCACTTTATCACTAATGCACCATTCAGGATGGATCACTGTGACCTCTATGCTACAATTGGATGGACATCCCTCACCACCAGAAGACTACTAAATATTTATGTCTAGGCACACAAATCCTTGCTTTGTAAGCTACCACAATATATCCTGAGCCTGCTTTGTCATACCTTGGGCACCTACACCCTTAGGAAAATGTTGTACATTATGCTCAAAGTCCCTAAATTCTGCACTAAGTACTGCAAAGCTGTCATCAGTCATGCTATCCCCCTTGTGTGGAACAAGCTGCAATCATTCCACAAATTAGCCAATCGCGTCCCATTAAATGCATTTAAAAGTCTTGTTGCCAAACACACAAATGATGGTTGTCACTGTTTCTCCGCTTAGACCTTTTAGTTTGTAACCTCCTTCTCATCCTCTCTGTGATCCTACCATGTAAATCTGTCCTGTTCTCCCTCATCCTCCCTCTGATCCTATCTTATAAGTCCTCCATATTCTCCATCTAATCCTTTAATTCTCCCTATATGTATGCCCCTTCCCATGTCCCCCTTGTCCCTTATTTTTTCCTCTATGCTTCAACTATCAGCTTAGATTATATCATTACTAAGAGTTACTTGTTTAACATTATTATCACATTAAGTGTTGTTGTTGATCATTGTGTACCTATACAGTATGTAACTATTGCACTTTTTAATAGCATTATTGTCTTTTTTGTACCTGTTCTGTTTATTATATATTACACTGTATTGTTAAGTAATTTGTCTGTATGGGACCTCCTTGTAAATGAGTATGCTCAATGGAGTCTTCCTGGTTAAATACACTTGAACTTGGTGTACAGTGCAATTAGGTGCCAGCTGAGCATAACAAATAACAAGGGCCAAGGAGGACAAAAGAAATAAGGTCTGAAAAAGGGACATTGTTCTTTGTCTCATCCAATTAATATATTTCTACATGCAAAAGTATGGTGCAGTGGTTTAAGGCTCTGAGCTGCAAATCTGGAGACCTGGGTTTGAATCCCACAGCCCCCACTTGCATACTGTGTGACCCTGAGCAAGTCACTTAACTTCCTCGTGCTCCCAGGTTGCACCTGCAAACAAGCTTTCAGCTTAGTGTGTCTCACCTGGTAAAATAATTGTTAAAAAATAAAAAATTGTTTCATATTGTTATTAGGACTGTTTCCTCACGCAGCCTTTGAGTGAGAGAACTAAGACGTTCATTAGTTTTGGCACCCAATGGATAAGGCAGAGAGCGCTCTTACTAAAATCCCTTCTCCTATAAATATATTGTAAATAACCTTTTAATCCTGGATGTGAGGGTCTCTCCTAAACATAACCATCAAAAAATACTGGCGGTACCAATGGTCTATTTCTACTGACATTTTATATGTTTCTGTGTTAATTTCAGTCAGGACTACCACTTGAAATTAAACAACATTCCTTGTCAGCTGCAGGCATGCAATGAATTAGGAAAAGTTGTAATGCCAGCCCGCCAGCACAGTGGTTGGATTTCCGCTTGTGATGCCAGTGACCCGGGTTGGGGAATGGGCTTGGGTCACTAGAGGGTCAGCCGGGAGACAACTTGAGCATCCCACAACTGCTTATTGTCTCCAGGGAGGAGGGAGGGCTGCAACCTGGTGTTGGGTGACTGCTGGTGGAGGCCAGGGTAGGGCAACATGTTGGGGTTCACTGCTGGGCAGTGTGGAGCAGACATCAGCTATTGCCTTGATGTCTGGACATCACGCACCTCAGAAGCAGATAATACTGCTCTGCTGGCCACTGGATGATGGCTCTTTGTCCCCAAATGCCTCCAGTGCCTTCCCAGGGCCTCCTTCTCCATGGCAGTATCCCCGAGCCCTAAGAAGAGAATGTGCTGGGGTAATCTCCTCCTGGTCCCTCTCACCTCATCATGAATCTCATTCTCTTCTGTCTTTCTACTTTTAAGAGATCTTTCTCTTTCTGTCATCGCTATGCAGTCAAGGGATGAAGAGGGGGAGAAGAGTACTCATTGTATTGGACCCCATGTTGCTGTCTGGACATTGAGCAGGTGTATGAGCAGGTAGGGGAGGTGGAATCAGATAATTGTACAAACCGGCAACAGCTTTATAAAGATGCAGCAAAGTACAGTAAAGTACTGTACTTTCATGAGCATACTGTACATTTTGTAAACACTCCATCAGATTAGTAGTTAGCAATTGGACAGGCAGGAGCACCTGGGAGTCGGGAGGCATCATAAACATGTAGAGCAAAACAAAGCAGTGCTCTCAGGGACACTATCAACCTGTGGTAGGAGTTGGTAAGCAGAGCAAGTCAAAAATATATTTTATTTGCCAGCCCGCTGGTGCAGCGGTAGGGTTACCGCTCATGGCGCCAGCGACCCAGGTTTGGGAACGGGCTCGGGCAGCTGGAAGGCTGGCCGGGGGGAGGAGGATCAAGCACCCAGAGGCTGCTCTCCTCCTCCGGGTGGGGTGGGATGCGGGTCCCGCTGTGATACCGCCACCTGAGTGACCACGGTTGGAGGTGCAGAGGCCCACATGAAGCCAGAAGGAGGACATCTGCCAGGAGATGGAACATTAGCACATTGTGACGTATGGCCATTCCTTGGCCTCTTATGCCAAGAGACATTCTAAGGGGATGGCGAAAAGGGAAATACTCTCTGGTGCTCCCTTGTAGATGGAGCTTCAGGCCCCGATCCTAGGGCCCCTGCCAGCATGGGCTACAGATCCTATGAAATCACAGACGCCAGGGTGGTGGGAAGGGGAACCCCACCTCGCACCTGCCTGGGGTCAAACCAAGGCAGTGTGGGGGGATGACTGCATCCGATGCTGACAGACGAGCAGGGATGCACAAGGCCTTTGAAGACTCCTGAAGTTGAGGAAGTACCAAGGTGAGAAGGGGTGTAAAAGAGAATATAAAAAAAATACATATATATATTTTATTCAACTTTTTAAATTTTGAATGGTGATTCACCAAGCCGAGAGTGTTGGGGAGGGAATGAGAGGCAAGCATGGAGATGGAATACATCCAAGAGAGAATACCAAGAGTGGTGGTACAGTATAAATATCTGATAGACAAAACAGAAATAGCTCTGACCACGACTCCTAGCTACATACAGTGCAAAGTTCTTAAATGATAGTCTGCCATCATTTTCATAATCATGGAAGATGAAAAACTGGGAAGCGAGTCACAAAAAGATTTAAACCAAAATTTGAAAATGAAATAACTTAGAACAGACTAGTAGTTTTTCTGGCAAACCAGCAAAGGAAACATCTGTAGGCCAAGCCCTTTCGAGACTGGAGGGGTGCCACTAGACACCAGGGAAAAGATGCCGGCAAAGGAAAAATGATATTCCTCTCATTTTATTTTTTATGACTCATGATATGGAAAAATAATCTTTTTTCATATCATAAGTCAGGAAAAAAGATTTATAATCTTAAAAAGACAACATGTCAGGGACATTTCTCCGACAGTTAAGTGCATAATCCAGCTAAGGGGGTCAAAATAAGCAAGCTACATGTGTTGGTTGCTCTTCAGAATGTTATTTTTGTGGTTTTCCAAATTAGAATTTTAAGAGAGAAATGAAAACAAGATTGCATCATACAAAAAAACTCATGAAAAACTACACCAAAAAAGGTTCCCATACGAAAAACTTCATACAGCTATTTTAAAGTGCTGACTAAGCATGCTCAGAACCCACATTTTAAAATGTAATAATGTTGGACCAGATTAATATTTTTTCACCAAACTAGTGAAAGACACTTCTGTAAGTCAAGCCCTTTCAACCCTGAAAATTTCAGACCAAAATTCAAAACTGTCTGGACACTACCGATGGCAGAAAACAGCGAAAAATGGTAATTTTCTGCATTTTTTCACTATCCCTGTCTCGGAGTATGAACATCTGACTGGAATGAAACTTGGCAAATCAAGATAACTACCCCACAAGACTGAGTCTGCAAAATTTCCTGCAAATCCATTGAAAAGTTTCAAAGTTATTATAGTGCAAAACTTGGGGTTTAGCATTAAAACGCCAACTCAACCCTAACTATAGTGGTGCTACGTGCTGCTATCATTCTTTTGCAAAGAACTGCAGTAATGTAACATTTATGGTTCAACCTAAAGTGACAAAAGTAGGAAATGTAGTTCTAAGGTTCCCAACCCTGAACCCCACTCCAGAAGCAAATCAGGGTGTTGTCTTCCTTGGGGTTGTGAACCCAATTTATTTTATTTTATTTTATTTCAATCTTTGGAAAATAACCTTGAGCAAAATGCCCTTTTCAAAGGTTCCATGTGAAACAGTAGTGTAGCAAATTCCTCAGAGGCCTGGGTGCAAGGGTATGTTATAGGGCCCCCCCAGTTTTGAATAAACATCAACATTATGATTTGGGCCCCTCAAATCTCACGGGCCTGGGTGCAACTGCACCCCTTGCACCCTTGTAGCTACACCCCTGATGTGAAAAATAGGGTATGTAAACATTACAGCAGAAAGAATACAACAGAAACATCACAAAATATGACTGGAACACATTCAATATATTATGAAGGTTACATTTAGGACAACAAAATTCAGCTGTACATGTGGTTCTAAAATTCAAGTGCAGGATTAACAAGTCAGTTGGAAATAAAAGGTAGCAGGAGGAATACAAACCAGTAAAAAAACAATATAATTGGTGATCTTCCATGTGGCCCAGAAGGCATTCAGAGAACTTAGTATACTGGAAAGGAAAATAGCAGCCAGAGACAGGCAATTGTCAGAAAACAGCTGGGGGAGGGTAGGATTTGATTAGCATAGGAGGTGGATGCCCAGGGAGATGTGGGTGAGAGCACCAAATTGATTACCCATAGAGATAAACAGGGGCCCCACAGAGAGGCTGAGCAGCATAATACAGAGAGGTGGTGAATATGATGGATAAAGTGATAATATAGATTGGGAGGAACACAAATCCTCAGCCACTTTATACTAGGTAGAGTGGTTGTCCCAGATTACCAACAGGTACAGGTCCTAGCATCAGTGATGCTTGCCCCATTCTATACATTCCTGAAACATACATACCTGTGTCCATCACATCTGAGCTTTCTTGTTACTGCAATGGAGTGAGCCTAAATGTTGCAACAATGCAGATTTTTGCAAATAATTTCCTTACTTTTTGAGATAGTGTAATCATATCTTCATTTACCTGTGGGAGCACAGGGCCCTCTCAGCAATCAGAGGGGTGGGGGTGCCACTAGACACCAGGGAAACATTTATAAATATGGGGATGGTGATTGGAGGGTGGGAGTGCCACTAGACACCACAAAAGCATTACAAACATATGATTCTGTGAATTTAGATATCCTTTTTCCAATGGCCAAATTCTTTTTTTCATATGGCCCTATGAAAGAACCAGAAGTGAGCTACGTAAAGGATGGAAAGAAAAAGAAAACACATTCGGGGTAATTTTAGCACAACAAAGTGCAGAATCAACCTAGTGGGATTCTGACATGCAAGATACATGTGTTGGTCTCTCTGCAGTATGTCATTTTTGTTGGTTTTGAAATTTCCATTTTTTTTTTAAGTGGAAAACAACCTGGCATCATCCAAATCGTTTTTTCATAAGAAAAAGGATTAGCACCCATACAGACAAGAATCCTAATCCTTATGGCCAAATTATTTTTTTGTTCCAAACATCTATTCTGAAGCCTTGAGAAAGTGCATTGTCATGCAAAAACATTTGGCTGGTCTCAGAGAGGGGCATTGTAGTATCATGGACTACTGGTTTGCTGGATTGTTTAATAAAATATGACTTTAATCCTTCCTACAATGATTGTGGATTTATCGTGGATTTAAGATAGCAGTGAGGAACCGAACTGTCTGCTGGTTCTTGTGTGAGTATCTATCCTGAGAAGCACTTACTGAGCATACTCAGAACTGGAATCTTAAAAATTAATAACACTGGACCAGATTATTACTTTTCACCAAAACAGTGAAAGGCATTACTGTGGGGCAGGCCGTTCTACCATTAAAATTTCAGACCACAATTTCAAACCGTCTGGGTGCTAGGGGCCAACAAAAAAAAAAATAACTTCTTCTGTTATCTCGATCTCAGAATCTGTATATCTGACCAGAATGAAACTTAGAACATCAAGAGATTTACACCTCAGGACCACACATGCACAATGTTGTGAAAATCTGTTGACCGGTTACGAATTAGTACAGTGCCAAAATTGGGGTTTAGCATTAAACACCCTACACAATCCTAAATATAGTGGCACAATTGCCTCACTATAATCTAGATAGATAGATAGACAGACAGAGAGGGTAAGAGATATCCACTACAGACTCCAGTGTTGTGCTCTATTATAAGGATGCCTTGGTGTGTTGTTGTGAAGCAGGAGGCCACAGGCTGAGTGTGTTCAACCACCCAAGGCATGCATAGCAGAGCATGACTGCAGGTCCTATAATGGATTATCTGTCTTATATAATGGCCAGAATTATCTTGGGAGGGAGAAAAAAAACAGAAAGAAGCACAAGCATGTGGTAATTATGGGATAATGCACAGTCACATGGTATCTTTTGTTCAATCAGAAAACACAATTTATATACTGATTTTTCTCACCCATTTTATAAATATGTAAAGATATATACACACACACATATGTATATGTGTATATATATATAGAGAGAATAAATGATAACAAAATATAGTATACCAGGAAATAATACCACTGAGTGGGTCAAACATGCCATAAAGCTATAAGCCTCAAGGGCGATTGGCCATTATGAGCTCATTCAACTCCAAGATGGTATTATTTCATGAGTATGCTGAACTTTGCGATTATTTATTTTATATAATGCATAGGTTTGGTTACTTTTTTGTGTGTTATGCATACGTTTGATCACTTTTGAGTGTGTTCACTACAATTATTGCTCTAATCATATTTCAGTATGCATATTCAAATAATTACTTCTGTCTATATATTGTACATTATATGCTTGCTTGAAACTATTTTATTGTTTTCAACCCCTCCTCCATTCTTTCCCTCACTCCTTCACCAAGATCATGTCCGTAAATAATTTTACATAGTTGTATCTCTGTCATTCTCATCTGGTAACAAAAACCCTTCAATAATAATTGCTCACTGTGCTTACTAAGAGACCTCTAAAGCATGGTCACCATCTGCCACAGATAAGTTATACAGAGTTACTGCCTAGCAAAAGCAAGTCATAATTCAGTACAGCCACTGACAAACATGTGAATCAGGTAGCCTGGGGGAGGAATTAGGCACCACATAATGGTCACATGGATTCATCAAGGGGGGCACTGCATACCTAGGAAGTGTTCAGTGGCATCAGGGAAAGGGAGGGATGCTACTGGACAGCAGAGACAGCAAGTTACTGGTTTAATGTTGTGGGGCAGTTCATGATTGGGTTGGGGTGGTGGAACCCAGAACAGTAGGGCTGGGGTAGAGGAACTTGCCATGTCTGGGTTAGGATTTCAAAATTCAAGTCAAAAAGTTTTATAAATATAATTGCTGTTATATAATTAACGTATTAATACATTCAAATACTTATTATCATTATCAAAGCTGTTCTGGATAGCTTGCTTAAACATCTGGGTATAGTTTTAAAAACTCAGCTAGGGTAGCATCTCTTTTATGCATCCCCACTGTATCCATCTTCAGCCCCTCCATGCAGTTACTAAAAGTCCTCAGTAGGTCAGATGGGTTGCAATAATCCAACCTAATATACAGTGGCATGCACCTGAGTTTGAACCTATGCTTCTATTTTTAGATGTAAGAGCTCATCCAAAGGATGGTGTAACTCTTACTCTATCCCACATATATCAGACTTGCTTCCAATATCAGACACGAGTGAATAGATGCTAGCATCCTTTTTGACCCCCCCCCCTTAGGCACTTGTATAATACAGGCATTTGAAAATCCTGGACCTGCATTCTAAGTTTAGATAGCACAATTATTATGGATCTACAGTGCTTTAGTGGCAAATGAACAATCATCACAGTTTTTGTATTTTGGATAATGAGAATCTCCAGAATCCAGCAAAACTGTTTAAAATGTTATGTTCGGACATAATGCATCTTATATTTCATTGCATTCCAGTATTGATCTCCCCTTATTCATTATAACTGAGGACATCAACATGAAATCGGGATCTTTGGTCTCCAGACTTCATCTGCTCCTCCTATTTTTCCCTCCTTTGAAGTCATAATTCATTGTGACATCACAGACTGTCCCTGTGACATCACAAACAGTTGCTGTAAAATGAGGGCAATCTCATAGACTCGGGATTATGACTTCAGTTGCAGAAAACATAGAGCAGCAAATTCAATTTGAGGTTTAATGAACTAATTTTCATGCAGACATCCTCTGTTGGGCATGATGAGGGGATATGTACTCAGAAATTCATTCCTGACTTACTAAACTAGCTCAGCGCCTGCTAGCAAGGATGAAAGAGAAGGTGAAATAACAATTACCATGACCCACCAACTCATAGCTAGCTGAGACTGCAGACAGATTATCTGTAACAGACTGGTCACATACAGTATGATCTCTGAGGGAATAAGGTAGATAGCATATGAAGGCTAGAACCAGACAACCAGGTTGTGAAAATCATGAGAGGGACAGCCAATACTAAGTTAAAACCATGTTGCACAGTCTTTAATTGGGCAACTGGAAAATGACAAGTCAGTTGACACACATTTAAAAGTTCATAGTTTAGAGTCCATCTCTATGTTGAGCTCCTCAGACCTAGCAGAACCACTGTGTAGAATGCAACAGTTTAGGAATCCTTCTGTACTGTGTTACAAAGTGCAAACCCTGTGTTATGTACAGTGTCCAGATGAAGTCTTACTACTACTGGTTGATCCTATTTGTTCATTTTCTTTACATGTTATTTACCTAAGATACAGTAGCTCACTTGAGATGCAACATTTGGTTTTCAGGGCCATTTTACCAGATTTTGCAACTGGGTAAACAGGAACTCTGGCAGGCTAAGTGACTCTGTTAGGGTCACGCAGTGAATAGGTGGTTCTGAATGGAGATTTTCTCAGTCACAGCTGTGTTCTAATCATTAAATGGCACTGCTTGGTTGCACCATAAGTAGAATAAAAATTCTACTTTTACAAATCTGCTCCCAGACAGTCCTGCCTCAACTAAAGATGTAAATTTCCACCAATTAAAAGGAATCTAATACATGAACAAGGTAAACCCCCAAAATAACACTCCATACAGAAAAAATGCCAAAAAACAGTAAACTGCCTGTGCAAAAGTAGTTTTAAAGCACAACCATTTGAGAGCAGATGATTCACACACCCAATACAAAGGGAGTGGCTGGTATTGCCCAGGGGATGAAGAAGCCATATCTGGCAGCAGCTAAGTGGATAAAGGGGATCAGATGCCACATACACTATTCAAGAGGAGTAGGGAATACCCTCATTGTTCAGACTTACATTTTTGCAGTTTAAAGCCTAGTTCATAAAATACATTGCTTTTAAGTGTTCTATCACAACATGTTAACTTTTAAAACATAACAGGATACATAATTCATTGGGATGATGTCTTAGGTATTTTGCAAAATAAATATTGGATTTTAACGTGATTTGAAATTAAAGGTTTACATATTTAGTTCTGCACATCTGCACAAGTTACTTTAAAAAAGCACAGTAACTAAAAAAATAATAAATACAGCACCTGAATGCTGAATACTGTATATTTCCAGGAATAGCATTAAGAACCTAATTATTTTCTCTGCTCCACTGAAACTATAGAGAAAAAGAAGTAAAACCAAACCCAGAGTTTTTAATGACCTACAGTACCATTAAAGTTGCAGTACTGTGTTTATTAGCTGGCAAAAATATAATCAGATACTGTAGACTGTTTAGCAATAATACATTTCTGACACCTTCGGATTTCTTCATGAGTATGTTTTAAATTGCCGTTGTATTCTGTATGTAACCTGCAATAAACTGTGTCCTCACTTGCATATATGTTCATATTCAATGTATAACTTTCACTCATTTTTGCACTTTATGATATTGCAGCACTTCTCTACTTTGAGCTTGTTTGTATATAGTTACCCATTTATTCCTTTTCTTCATGCCTGAAAACCAAGTTCCCAAACACAAACAAACAAATAAATAAATAGACACTTTCCTTTCCAGTGCACCTATCTGGTTACCAAAACTAAATCAATAAGTAACATTAGAGAATTCCTTCTGATAATTTTAAAACAGTTTTATCACTATGACTTTATTACTTTGAATTAATGACTCGGTTCAATAAATATAGCTATCAATAGCAAGTTGGAAAAAGAGCAATAAAAATTGAAACATAGAGATCCACAGGGGCCCTACAAATAGAAGACAAATGTAGAAAAAAAATTCCTAACAGCAAACAAAGGGAAGGACACACTAGGACTACACACAAATCAAAACAATTAGTACAACCTATGTTTTTGCAAATTTTGACTGTAGTTCTCCATTAACACACAGTGCATTTATTAGGATGGTGCTAGCATACTTTTTATAGTAAAGAGCAGAGCAGCACACCAAGGGGTAGGTGCTGCCAGTTGGGAAATTCAGTCTGCCAGATGTGGAGTGGCACCATTCAGCTTTGGCAGGGAACAGAGCCATCCTTTACTTACTACAGAGGACTTTCTCAGGCAGTTTGTCAAGTAACCCACCAGGAATGGGTCAGTGGTTGGCCTGGTGTGTACAAACTGAAACAGCATTGCAGACATCACAGTGGGCAGTCCCCTAGGTACCAGTGATAACCATTCAGTGTGGTTCAAAGTAAAGACAGAAGCAGATGCAAACCATATGCGGATGAGGGTTTTGAACTTTAGGAGGGTGGCTTTTAATGAAATGGGAGACTGCCTCAGAAACTGCTTCATGGTGAGGGGGAGGTTGCCAGGGAAGGATAAAGTCACAGTGGTGAAAAGCAATGGAGAGCATAATTAAAGCAATCAAACTCTGCATGAAGAAGGTGAGTAGATGCAAAAGGAAAAATAGACCATTATGGTACTCTAAGAACGTGGCAAAGGTGGTGAAAGAAAAATGAATGGCATTCAAGAAGCATAAGGAAATGCAAAGGGCGGAAGATAGGGAGATATACCAAGTAACCAGAAGGAAGCAGGCAAAACAGTGAGGAGAGCAAAGGTGAATACAGTGAAAAGGATTGCCGAAGGGATTAATTACTAAGGAGATAAGAAATTCTGGATACATAAGTAAGAAAAGGAAAGCAAGAAGAGAGATACTATGGATTAGAAGGGTGGAAAGCAAGACTGAACATAAGAAGATGCAGAAAAAGCTATTATCTTAACAGGTATTTCTGCTCAGTCTTTACAGTGGAGAAAGGTGGGGGCAGGCCATCAGGGAGAAGCAGGAGTAGGCAGGGGAGAGGTGGACATAAGTCCACTTTCAGAGGAAATGGCCCTGAAGAGACTTGCAACCCTGAAGGTGGACAAGGCTATGGGACCAGATAGTACACAACCCAGGGTACCAAAAGAACTAAGGGAGGTGGATAGCTGTCCCACTGACAGCCTTGATCAACAACTCACTGGAAACAGGCATGGTTCTGGAGGACTGGAGAAGGGCTGATGTGGTTACTCTACATAAGAGCAGCAGCTGGGAGGATGTTAGCATGGGACAGATACAAGGCAATTCTGGTGGGGGTAGGAGGAAATAACTGTTGGTTAACTAGGATCTGCAGCTTATCCAATAGGTAGGAAATGGGCATACTGGGTTGGTTCAAGCAGTCCTTATCTGCTGTCTAAGTCTATGTTTCTATGTTTCTAGCAACTATAGGCCTGCCAGCCTTATGTTAGTGGTGGGAAATTAATGGAAACACTACAGAAGGAAAGGCTGATAAAGTATCTTGAATCCAATGGACTGCAAGACCACAGGCAGCACAGATTCATGGGAGAAGGGTCATGCCAAACAGATCTAATAGGTTCCTTTGACTGGGTGACCAGGAAAACAGATCAGTGGAGGGCAATGGATGTGGTCTGTTTGGACTTTGGCAAGGACTTTGACACAGTGCCACATAGGAGGCTGATAAAGATAATGGACAGCCTTGAAGTGGGATCCAAAGTGGTGAACTGGATTAGATACTCGTTAACAGATATGAGACAGAGGTTGGTGGTTATTGGCATTCACCCTAATGATGGGAGAGTGACCAGCGAAATACTGTAGGGCTCGGCACTGTGTCCAGCCTTCAATGTCTTCATAGAGAACATTGCAGAACAACTGGAAGGGAAGGCATGCCTTTTTGCAGATGACACTAAAATCTGCAATAGGGTGGACACTCAGAAGGGGGTGGAGAGAATGTGCATGAACCTTGGGAAACTTGAGGAGTGATCAAAAACATGGCAGTTGGGGTGTAGTGCCCAAAAAGTGCCTACTTCTGCACCTAGGGCATATTAATCCAGGAGCTGAGTGTCGGGTAGAGGGTGGTACTAGCAGTCACTAGAAAGGAAAGGAACCTTGGGGTTATCATTTCTGAGGACCTCGGCATAGCATGGTAGGACAGTATGACAAGGTAGTCAGTAGGGCTACTAGAATGCTGGGGGTGAATAGGGAGGGTATACCCAGCAGGAGAAGGAGGGGGGGAGGGAGGGAGGTGGTGTTGACTCTTTATCTTTCACTGGTGAGATCCCAAATGGAGTACTGTTCCAGAAAGGACATAGAGAGGTGGAGGCAGCACAGAGGAGGGCATCTAAAATGGCGAGGGTTTGCACTAAAAGCCCCATGAGGACAAACTGAGGAATCACAGCATGTACACCCTGCAAGAGAGAGAGAGAGGTAGCATAATAGAGACCAGCAAGTACCTCACAGGATGGAGGGGCATAGTCTCTTTTAAATGGGAAAAGCACCAAAACCAGGGCATGTGAAGACCCTGAAGGGGAATCTCAAATGAGATGTGAGGAAATTATTCCTTAACTGAGAGGGTGGCAGACACCTGGAACAGACTGCAAGACTCATGATCCAAGTTCACACTATTTCTGACAAAGTTAACTCCAGGCATTATTAATGTGTATAATACCATGACAGATTACATTTTCAGAATGTTATTACTGAAATATAAATAGGCATCCTCTGATAATGCATGCAGTTAGATTTGCAAACAATGGTGTGACCATGTGTCACAGTTATGTAAACACTAGCTTTAAACTAACTTTCTTTTTTGACATTGCCCACAACCCTTTATACTACTTTAACATAGTTACTGTATTTTATTAGAACTGCCTTTTCTTTGTTGCCAGTCAAATTATTTTTTCTAATTGTTTTCCCTATTGCTCCCTGTACCCCACTTCATGGCACATGGTTGCCACAGCAGCACCATTTTCTACGGACAATGGGGCAAGGAGGTGACTGCTTTTACAGCTGATGGCAAGACCATTCTCACATTAACCAGTGGAGGTATACAAATCACACTTCTTCCGAGAGCCAAGTATCTAAGCTAGATGATGCACTCTACCCCAGAATGCTCCATTGTGGTAGCCTGGGACTCAAATGAGAACTTAGTCTTCCAGGTGGCAGCACTCACATGCTACTGCCATAATACTGGCCCAGCCTGTAGTCACACTCCAGACAGCTCAACAGCTGTGTATTATAATTAATTGTCACTATTACCAACATAGAATTTATATAATTTTCAGTGGGGCTGACAATTGCTTAGTACTGTCAATCTGTCAGACAATTACTTCTAAGTTATTGCATATCCTGCCATCAATATAAAGCTAATATTTGTTAGACCTGCAGTGGATTATAGTAGTAGTAGTGAATAGTACATTAAACATTTTGACTCACACTTTTTTATTCTACTTTAGATTGCCTCTTATCTCCTGTCTTATAAGATACCCCTTTTTTTCTCCATTTTTAATTTGTTTTAAAACTTTTTACTTTTGAAATAAGAAAGAGTGCTCCTTTTATTGTGGCTATTACTACATTTTCATCAGTGTTCTCAGATGCTTTTGAAGATTTGTGGTTCTGTAAAATCAGTGGGCAGTGTAAGTTGCACACTACAGCAGTTTATTTTAGTTACTAGAAAAGTGATGTTAAACATTGGGTGCTGAAAACAGCTGAACATACTAATGAAAACATAGAGATACCCATATTAAAAGGAGCATTCCTTTATTATTTTAAATCTGTCCACAACACAGTATTTAAAAATATAGAGGTCTGAAAGATGGAAGCACATTATGCTAATTAGCATGCGCCAGTCCTCCAGTGCTGGTATGACTGGCAGTTACTTTATTAGAAGTTGTCTGTCTTTCAGCGTTAAACACCTGTCCTGTGCTGTTTAAAAGTGACTGCCAGAGGTTTTAGTTAAAAGTTATTTTTTAATAAAAGTTAAATTGCCCCACCCCTAAAAATACCTTTCTGTGTCATTCCCTATTTGTTTGAATGAAGTTTAGGCAAGCTCGTGAAATTTTCAGTTACCATGACTGACCTCTGAAATTTTTCAGTGGGGCCCATTAATTTCACAGAGCCCAAGTTGTAATGCATTTAGAGGCACATTACTGTCTAATTCTATCAGTTGAGCAGCACACTCAGCAGATTTTTGCAGTCTTAAAATAATTGCCTAAAACTAACAATGCCTTAACACAATTCATGTTACAGCAAAAGGTTTGTACCAATAATATTGTATTTTTTTAATTTTTTTCATCTGTGTTTTGCCCTCTGGTAGGCTTATCATAGGTACTGTATTCCTTCTTTTGTCATCACATATGCCTGCTTATCACTTGCTGTTCTTTGCATACATTTTATCTAATTGTATCTGATTGTATTTGACTATATATCTAATTGTATTTGATTATGTTAAATTGTATTGTTCCCTTACCACCCTCCCCGGTCACACCTGGAAACTAGCTTCAGCTCAGTGTGCCTTTCCTGTCATCAACTTTTAAATAAATAAATAAATTCCAGAACTGCATCTCACTCCTGACCTACTCCTAGTCATGTCATTCCACTCCAGATTCAGACCTGACCAGTCTTGTTCTCCAGGCCACTGCTAGTTTACCCTTCCCATATTTTCCCCACTCTGGTTGGCTGTGGCCTAGTCATAGAGGGTGGGACTTGGTCGGAGCACACTGGGGACACCAGCATTGTTTGAGGGTCAACCTTTGAAAGTGCTGACTAGCAAGGGTAGCCATTAACTGGACCTTTGTACTGTGGCTAATAAGGTGGATTTTATTCCCTGTAGATCTTTTCAGCTACATCAGTGAAGTGAGCACATGTATATGGAAGCCCTAGGGGTATCAGGCTGCACATGGCCACTTGCATTACCAGCAGTACCTCCACAGGGCCACCCTTATGTGTAACTCTACAAGTGACACTAGTGGGTCACTCACTCCTAAGAGGAGCACATGCTTATAGATATCCAGAGCTCTACCTGCCAACCCCATTTCTGCTGTCCCCAACTTGGGGTACAAATCCAGGTCATTAAACTGCCAGACAGCCCCATAATGTCCAGCAACATGGAACATCCTGTTCTAAAACATTTTATTCCATATTAGATAACCTTGCTCCCCTGTTTTGAGTCTGCCCTAGCATTTTCTAGCTATGCATTTCTTTACAACCCAAGTCTTTGTTCCTGCTGTTTATTTTTGCTCCCTATCCTTTTATATGGTGCTGTGTTTCATTTTATGGTCACCGTGTTAGAGCTTACTGTCAACTGGTTATGTTCACATGGTTCTATTTTGACTCTGTATACTGCCTAACTTGTGTCATGTTGTCTGTCTCTCACTGTATCTATATCTCATTGTACTCTCCCAGGTCGAACCTGAAACTAGGCATATAACTTGTCTAGTGTACTTACCTGGTCAATAAAAGCTAAATAAATAAAAAGAAATAGACTGACTGAGTTAGATTCAGAATACAGTACATCTATTTGCTGTATATACAATACATGAGAATGAATCTCTTGAAACTATATTTAGTATATTTGAAATAAATTAATTAGTATTCAGAGCATAAATAGTTTAATGAACTTTTAGATAATTATAATAATATGTTTGTAAGGAGAGCTTACTGTATCTATTTCATTGAGTCAGATTGTCTAAACCCATGTGAAAATAACTGTCAGCTGAAGCTTTCACATATGGTAGGTAAGCTATTATAGTGTATGAAAAGGTGTCATTGTGTATTGAAATCCATACACTGTAAAATGCTGTTGTACTACAAAAGTGATGTAACTACTACAGCACAATGACTTTTAGTTCTGCTGCAGTAGTTACATCACATTACAATGATCCAAATCAGCTGTAACTCATTAGTGTTACTGCCATTCATGCTAGAATGAAGCATACAATCAGTAGTGTTTTTTTTTATTTGACTCAAAGAAGAGTTCATGGGGTAAAAAAGTGAAAAGAAGGATGGACCAAGAGACAGCAGTAAAGAGGAAGTAGCGCAACAGAGGATCAGCATGGTCAGAGGTGACAGGTTTGCACGGAGTGGTGAGGCAGGCAGCACCAGTGGGCATGATCAACATCCAGTCAGGTGTCTACATAAGTACCACAATAAGTAAATTAGTGACAAAGTGCAAGAGCACAAAAAGATGCCACTAGCATGATGCAAGCCAGCAAATGAGTTAAAAACCAAACACAGCAAACATCTTTTTTGTTTATATTTCCAGCAGTTTACCACTGGCACCACAAATGGAGGAAGCGGCTTTGAGTTTCAGACACTTAGTGACAAAGTACTCAGTTCAGCTTCTACTGTTATTTTTATTTCCCATACAGCATATAAAATAATGTATTGGAAACCATACACACCATGGCTTTTAACCCACCTCATGGCTACCAGTATGACAGGGACCTGTCGAGCTTTGCTTTCGAGGTCACTCTGCCGTTCTGGTAACCACTCAGTAGAAAACTGCCTTGTTGTTTAAGGTTTCCCATACATGCAACAGTGTATCACATTCCTTCCCAGTGCCAGTGGATCTTACTATTATTTCAACTACGCAAATAAGAGAAGTTATGTTAGTAACATTTAAGCCCTGAAATTCTTGCACATAACCTCTGTTTTGTGGACAGCCAACTGATCAGTAGAATGCAAATGTGAAAAAAGAGAACTGTGGCAGTTAGCAAACCCTACATAAAGATGTGATCCAAAAAAGGAATATCAGTTACTGCTCCACAATCCCACCAAATCCATTACTGGCTCTGTCCTGCTCCTTTTGCCAAAATGGTCCCTTTAGAACTTAGCAGAATGGAAAACTAGCCCAAGGCAAAACTCGTAAAGGACAGAAATAAAGTTTTCTATAACAGCCCGAGTGTGAACTGGGGATTTAAGTTATCAGGAAGATCATTATGCATTTAGGTGCTGTTGCAAGGTTTCCTTATAAGGTTCAGAAATGAGATTGCTTTCCCTTGAGAATTACTCATAACTGAGGGCTACAACTCAAATAATAGCTTCAGCATCTTGATTTGGAACATATTTGTACAGTAAAATGTTCAGACTTATATTCTGCAACTGTTTGCAAAAAGGTTATAATGTTATTTCTTGTTATCCAGCAACAAATACTGAACAACTACTTGTCACTGATGAAAAATGTACAAGGCCAGTGTCCATTCCGGTATTACATTAGGAACTCTCCCAAGCCAGGGTTTTCATATTTTGTATAGATTCTTGTCTTTCTGTTGCATCAGAAAAACATAAAGGATGATAATGGCTGTTATGAGATGTAGGGGCCATGATGTTGAACAGAAAAATATACCACAAGCGAAGACATTCATCTTATATGGTTGATCTGCAAGGTAGTAACTGCTCCCACAAGTAGTGAGGCAGGTGACATGAATGATAGAAAGAGACAGAGACATTGTAATGTACCTTGGTGTGTAACAGAGTTTAGTAAAGGAAATTCCATCGAGCTACAAAATGTTTGTGTTTACAGTGTGACTAACATAAATTTCTGTACTCAAAAACTGTAATCATGTTGTAACTTTCTTAACAGGCTAGAAACTGTTATATGATAACAAACATCACTGGCAGCCTTGGTGATCCCAGACTTCTGGAATAGCATTAAAAATAAGAGAATTCTCGAGCTGAGTTTCCCAAATTCTTTGAAAAG
Source organism: Neoceratodus forsteri (assembly GCA_016271365.2). Classification (NCBI taxonomy): domain Eukaryota; kingdom Metazoa; phylum Chordata; order Ceratodontiformes; family Ceratodontidae; genus Neoceratodus; species Neoceratodus forsteri. The sequence goes on from CM028129.1 coordinate 904,238,242, forward strand.
AAATGTCATATCCGTGATTGTAAAGAAATCTCCAAGGGCTTTAATGTCCTTTTTCTAAATTGCAGTAAACAGTTTCACTGTTCGAGCTGTCCAGGTCCTCCCCCGGCCCTATGACTATATACTCCACAGGTGTACTGGAACCATCAGTCCCTTCAATGTCAGTACTACCTGCTTTGAATGTGAGGAAATTCCTAACACTGACATCTTCAAGAACTTTCCTAATTAAGTCAGTCAAGAGTCTGGCCTGGATGGCACTGAAGGCAGACTTCTAAAACTTGCAGCCATAAATATATATGGGCATCTCATTTACATGCTGAACCTTGGTCTATGAACCAGTGAGTTTCCCAGTGCATGAAAACAAACCAAGGTTGACATCATATTCAAAGGAGAGAGGCCCATCTTATTGAGCAACCATGGACCCTTCACTCTATTACCTTTTATATCCAAGATTCTTGAAAGTTGTGCCTGTTCCCAACTAGGCACAGTTTTGTATGAAAACAAGTTGCTGGATGGATTCCAGTTTAGTTTCAGAAAACAATTAAGCACTGTAACTGCACTCACCTGGGTAGATAAAGTCATAAACACGTGACAATGGCCAAGAACTGGGGCCATATATGTGAATATTTTTAAAGCATTCAGCATGGTGGACTATAAAATATTAATCAGCAGGCTGTGTGATCTAGGCTTTAGACATGGCCCTCTCAGAAGGTTCATGGACTGTCTGTCTCCCAGAATGTAGTGGGTGCTTAATCAAGGTGCCCTAGCTGATGATAGGGAAGGCTCCACATGGGTCTCTTAAGGGTCAGTTCTTGATCTACTTTATTCTCACTATAAATCAATAACCTGGGTTCTATGCTTACCTCATAAACACTCTGCCACCTCAAATATCTATTAAACATGAATGATTGTATATTATATGAATGCAGCAAATGAAACAACATGATTTAAAATGTTCCACAGACTAGTTTTACACACTGAAGAGGTCTTTTTCACTGGATAGACATGTTCTCATTGTGGTCAAGATGAAGTTAATATTCTTTGACATCAAGGGCTCCCTCAAAATGAACAGTGATCTTATGGTTCTCATAGCTCATGGTGTTCCCCTGTAGCAGGTGGAATGCCATAAATTCTTTGGGGCATTGTTTGACTAGTCACATACCTAGATCAACCACATTGAAAGCATGTCTAACAATTCTCTCTTAGTTGGGTTTCCTGTTTGGAAATACAAACTTCTGCCCAAAGAAGTCAGAAAGCACATTGTACAGGCTCAGGCTCTGCCTATGCTTGATTATGCAGATTTTCTCTATGCCTCAGTGCCAGGCTATGCCCTGAGCAACTTCACATTGAATGTAATGAGTTAAGTTGGCTCTTTCTCAGTTGTCTCTGCCACATCCACCACATATGTACCAACAGCTTAAGCTGTTGCCGTTTGCTAGAAGTAGAGGCTGGCATAGTGTCCAAAAATATTAAGTTACCTCAGGAATGAGAAAGCCTATTTCATAAAGGGGGAACGGTCAACAATAAATTTCCCAGCTGCTACTGGGAGACCCAGGGGGACCCAACCACTGTTCATGCCCCTCTAAAGATACAAGCAGTGGGCAAAGGCCTCTTACTGGCAGTCAAACATCTCCACAAGGAGATAGCATAGAAACATAGAAACATAGAACATAGAAACATAGAATTTGACGGCAGATAAGGACCGCTTGGCCCACCCAGTCTGCCCATTTCCCTACCTAATGGATAAGCTGCAGATCCTAGTTAACCAGCAGCCTACTTCTTTCTACCCCATCCCTAGAATTGCCTTATGGCTGTCCCATGCATGCTTGAATTCAGTCACTGTTTTTGACTCACAACCTCCTCCGGAAGGCCGCTCCATGCATCCACAACCCTCTGTGAAAAAAATACTTCTTACATTACCTCTGAGCCGCTTCATCTTCAAATTGTGACCCCTTGTTCTTGCACACCTCTTTTTTGAAAGATGCTACCCTCTTGACTTTGTTGATTCCCTGAGGTACTTGAAAGTTTCTCTCATGTCCCCCTCTCCTCCTTTCCTCGAGGCTATACATATTAAGCTCCTTTAGTCTCTCTTCATATGTCTTCCAGTGCAGACCCTGCACCATTTTAGTTGCCCTCCTCTGGACAGCTTCCATCTTGTCTATGTCCTTGCGGAGATTGGGTCTCCAGAACTGCACACAGTACTCCAGATGAGGTCTCACCAGCTGTCTGTACAGAGGGATAACAACTTCCTGTTTTCTACTGGTGCTGCCTCTCCCTATGCATCCCAGTATCCCCCAGCCCTCCTTTCTGCCCTCTCACATTGCTTGCCCACCTTTAAGTCATCTGATATGACTACCCCCAGGTCCCTTTCCATTTTGTTGTTGTTAGTATCTCACCCCCATTGTGTACTCGTCCCTGGGTTTTGTTTCCAGGTGCATTACCTTGCACTTTAGCATTAAATCTAAGCTGCCATACATTTGACCATTCCTCTAACCTTGACAAGTCCCTTCTCATCCTTTCCACCTCACCTTGTGCATCAACTCTGTTGCAGATCTTTGTGTCATCTGCAAAGAGACATACTTTTCCTTCCAGTCCATCTGCAATGTTGCTTACAAAGACATTGAAGAGGACTGGTCCTAATACTGAACCCTGTGGCAACCCACTAGTAACCCCCCTTTCTTCAGAGTGGACTCCATTTACTATTACCCTCTGTGTCCTATTCTCCAGCCAATTCTTTACCCAGGCTATCATCTTGGGACCCACTCCCAGGCTGGCTAACTTGTATATTAATCTTTTGTGTGGGACTGAGTCAAATGCCTTGCTAAAGTCTAGGTAGGCCATGTCCACAGTCCCTCCCTGATCTAATACTTTGGTCTCCCAGTCAAAGAAATCTATTAGATTTGTCTGCATGACCTTCCTGCTGTGAATCCATGCTGCCTTTGGGTCCTGTGCCCTCTGGCCTCTATGTACTCAACAATTCTTTCCTTCAGAAGTGATTCCATCATTTTCCCTATCACTGAGGTTAAACTAACTGGTCTGTAGTTTCCCACTTCTGCCCTGCTCCCACTTTTGTGAAGGGGAATCACATCGCCCTCCTCCAGTCCTCAGGTACCACCCCATCCTCCCATGATTTGTTAAAGAGGGTAGTCAGTGGTGTCACTAGTTCTACCCTTAGTTCTTTTAGAATTCTGGGATGAATCCCATCAGGCCCCATGGCTTTGTCCACCTTCAGTTTTAAGAGTTCTTTCAAGACCCTTTCTTCTGTAAATGGGCTGGTATCAACTGTATCCAGAGTGTTTCTGTTGTTTGTTTTAGGTACTCTCTTCATTTGTAAATATTGAGCAAAAATATTTGTTTAGTATCTCTGCCTTTTCACAGTCACCCTCTGCCCACCCCTCCCCTTTATTAAGCCTCACTATCCCTCCCTTAGTCTTCCTTCACTCCCTGATGTACCTAAAAAAGGTTTAATCCTCCTTCTTAACTGAGTTGGCTATCTTTTCCTCAGTTTGGGCCTTTGCTGTTCTGACTGCCTTCCCAGCTTCCTTTTGCTTTAACTGATACACTTCTCTGTCCTGTTCCTTCTGTGATTCCTTGTACTTTCTGAATGCTTTCTTTTTCTCTTGAACCTTCACTGCCACCTCCTTTGCAACAGGGACACCAGTTTCTCTGCAGTCCCAACTCCTTCAAGTACCACAGTGGGCTTGCCTAAAGAAGGCAGTACCAGAGGCCCGTCCTTCCATGAGTTTGCTTACCCTCACTGAACCCAGGAGAGGGTTGCAGGGATCAGCTTCCCCCTCCCCCATCTCCACTCTCCCTCTCTCTCTCCCTAACTCATACACAGAGGTGAGTGAGAGATACAGGTGCCACCATTGCAGATGCTAAGGCATGCCTACAGAGTTGTCCTACTCCTTCCCACTTTTATTCCTGAACCCAGGCATGACAACTGTAGGAATTTTACTTATGCCACCCTAATGGCTGTCCTGGTCATGCTGCCCACTCATAGTAAGTTTATGCTGGAACCTTATAAATAACAGGACCATTGGCTTGCTTTGGGGGCCTATAGCCATAGCCATAGAGCCATAAGCCTAACCAAGCCACTAATTGCATGTACCTCAGACACCTGTGATGTCTTATTAGATAATTCAGGTGGTCTGCAGTGTCTAGAACTTCACTGCACCCCCCCACTCTCTCTCCTACTAGGGCAGTGGAGAAGGTCTATTGATGCTACAGCCTAGGTACAAGGGTCTGTATTCCTGAATGAGGAGTAGTGTTGAGTCTTTGGACTCTGAGGTACTTGTTCCTGCATTTCTGGGTTTGGGAAGCCATGCCTTTTTGTCTCCTGGAACATCCTTCAACATAGCACATGCTTTGGTAGCAGCTAGACTCCTCACTCTAGAGATCCTTACTAAATAAGGGAGGGGTGGTTTTCTTGGTGGCCTATTAAGAGCTACTTCAATTTCTGCATCACCTTAGTTTCTGAGGTGTTGACATCTTTTCCTCCTGCTGCTACTTAATCACACCTTTTGTTCTTAGGCAGTTTTGGTGGGGGCTATGTTAACTTTTCATATTAGTATGAATGGTTATTAGTTTCTTGGGCTTAGAGTGGTCTGTGCTATGTTCTTTCACTGCCTTTTTACATTGGCTGCTATGATTTGCCTTTCTGGTCCAGGCTAGATCCAGCTTGTCCTGGGGTATTTTTACATTGGCTTCCTTGTGAGTCTGCCATGTATGGCGTGCTACACCCCTTTTTTATTTTCTAGGGCATTTTTATTTTGTTCTACCTTCTGTTATGTTGCAAGACTCTGGTGTGAGTTGTTAGCTTTGTTTTTGTTTTCAAGACCATGCCACTGCAAGGGAAGCACTGCTCCACCTTCAACTGTTCTCTTTTTCACCATGAGGACTGAGGGAAGTCCTCATATGTTTTGTTTCTTGTTTGCAAAAACAAAAGTAATAAAGAGAGGGCATTTTGGAGTCCATCACAGTACTTGCTCCATAGGTTGGCCCCTTGTTTTGTTTCTATCCCACTAAGTATGGTAGGGTAGTTTCAGATTCTGGTGTCTCACTCTTTTACAGGATTATTCACTCTTAAAGGATCCTGAGCAATCTTCACTGCCACCATCAGTGCAGCCATCCCATGCAGTCCTGCCAAATCCTTTTAGGCATGTCAGTCTGGTCTTCTTATAGTGTATGGGAGTGGGTGCTGACCTCACAGTAGTATAGAGCATGCCCTCATAGCTCTTGTTTCAAATCTGCTTAGATTGCTGGTTCTGGTGCTGCTGTGGACTCGTTCCAAAAGTGTGACCTGATGAAAGAGATATCCTCAATGAAGGCAGAACAGTTATGTTCTTATCTTAACAGTGGCTGTTTGAGAGAATCTCTTTCATCAGGTCATCTCATCCTCCCTTCATCCTCTTGGGGTTGGCAACCAATTTGTCTCTGTATCTGTTTCCTCCATCTCTGTTCATTTTGGCACCCTCTGTCACCTGGTATGCAGAGTTCTGGTCTAATCTCCCTGTTCCCTAGTTCACTGTCCTCTGAGCATAATCTCTGGTGGGGAACTGAGGAGAGAATGGGCACTCACGTCTTATATGGGATGCTGACATATGACCTCATCATGGGTGACTCCTGGTGGACTGCTGGGTTTTTGTGTGGTCCTAGTACTCTGCTGGCAAATGTTTCTGTGTGGTCCTAGCACTGATGCAGTATATTTCCAAAGATGTGACTTGAGGAAAGAGATTCTCTTGAAGTTATGTTGTTACAGTAAGTACGTAACTGTTCTTTACTCATGGCATGCACATGTTATAACTGCTGACTTTGTGCACAAGGGCTTCATTATAAGTGAGCCTCAGTTCAAAGAAGCTGTTCCTGGACAAATAATTAAAGTCAAAATAAAGAGTAACAGACCCAACTAGTTGTATTCAGTTGAATATAATCAGTGGCCCTGGGTGCATCACTATCATATGGGTCAGGAAGCATTGTAGGAAAAAGAGTATCAATAAAATATTCAAACATGGAGATTCCCAGGGGCCATAAGAGCTAGCAGGCAAATTTAGAAAAAAATCCTAACAACAAACAAAGGGAACAATACACTAGGACCACACATGCATGTGTGTGTTCGCACACACACACACACACACACACACACACACACACACACACACACGAGCTCTGTACAATATATGCTTTTGTGGTTCTCCTTTAGGTCTTCTCCAGTTTTTATTTAATTCCCTTTTCCTTTCCAATTCCTTTTAGGGACCTACCATATCATTTTCAGTCTCTGTCATGTATTCTTTCCATGTGGTACCCACTATACGTTTCTCTTCATAATTTTCTGCTCATTTTCCACATATGCTACACCCATCTCACGTTTTTTTTCTTGACAGTCTCCCTCATGTTTATCTGAGTTGCCATTGCCTTTACCTTATCAGTGCGTATCCTCTTCTACCATTATATGCTATGGATCCCTTTAGGCATCTACTGTAAGGTAATCTTCCTACTGGTCAGTTTACCTAAGCCAAGTAAGCCTAAATATAGAGTCCAGACAAACAGTAATTCTGTTTAGGATTGTCACCACCCAACTAGAACTGTATCAGAATTAACCTCATGGATACAATACATTTTCAATAGTGATTAAATACAATTCTGAGGAAGTATAGATTAATGCAGAACAACTACCCAGACCTAAGTATTATCTATTTCATATTTGAGAGATGGTTTTTACACAAAGAAAAATCATCCAACTGTGACTGTGTAAGTAAGAATATAAATATTTGACAACTATGCTGGTGAAATGAGAATATGTGAAAAGCATTCATTAAGTTTGTTTAAAACCAGGAGTCAAGACATTAGCTAAAGGTCATGTAACTGCCTAACCTTGCTGCATATCTTGGTGTGCCTTCTCACAGATGACAGGTTGGCATTTTGTCATGTGGAAATAAAAGGTCATCATAACATTTATTTTGGTACATTTAAGTATTATTTGATTCAGCAAAGTGTGACACATATGACCATGGTATAGTTTTATTTGGGGGCTTTACAAAACTGTTTCAACAATATATACACTGTGGTGCCTGCCTATCTTATTTATATGCAGAATATCTTTAATGTGATTTATGCCATTTTACTATTGAGCTGCCAAGTGTTACATACTAATGTCAATATCATACATAGATCACATTACTGGAAAGTGTGAAAAGGCTAAACGTTTTCTTTATTAGACATTTAAATTAACAAAAAGATGTACGATCTCTTAGTAATTATGTGACTGACACTTATCTCTGGTATTGCCTTAGAGAAATCTAAAAATACGTTGAATAAACTTCATTAATTGCACTACAGAACAAAAATAAATGCAAGAGGGAACAGATCTTAAAAAATACTGATTGCTCTTTTTTTGACACATTCATTAAATGTAAGATATTATGTTGCAAGCTCAATAAGTAACAAAAGGAAAAAACTAGCTATATTTTAAGTTCAGTGAATCTTGGGAGTGGAGGAATGCATTTCTTTCTCTGGGCTTTATAATGCCTCTGGCTGTCTGCAGAAATACTATAAACTCTTGTGCAGTGAAATATATCAGTATTTATTTGTCCCCCTAGCAGCACAGGGTTATTAAAATATCTTTGGGTAAAGATTCTATAGAACTATTATTGTCACTTTAATAGCATTATACTCTGAAACAATTGATTATGAGTTAATGGTATAATCATATACTTACTTAAACATGTGAAAACTGGTGGCAGCACTGAGTGAAAAATGTTTACTTATTCTGAGTCCCAAAGTCAGTTTAATTAAATGAGGTAGTGTATGTGCATCCTCCTAACAACAGCTCTATGCTTTCCTGATCATTGACTGTTCAAACAAGAAATAAAACAAAAAGGATTCAGAGTCTTGCACTGTTCTGAGGTGATATAACATCGGGGGTTCTTTATGCTATCATTGTCCTGGAATTGTTATTGCAGTATCTCAGAAAAACACAGCATTCACAAGCATATTATTGTGGTTATAGCCTTTGTTGGTACCCATATTTTAATTTCTGATAAATAAACTTTGAAGTAATAAAAGTTTCTACAGTAGAGACAGGCAAAATAAAATACACTATTTCAATCAAGATGGCATTATGAGATAATGCCACTGATGAAACTGCCTTTCACAAGTCGTCAGTGGTATGCAAAGATGCCAGTTAAAATGACAGAGTCAACCTCTAACTGATTTTTAAAGAGCCCCTGACACCACTGAGACAACTGAAGTTTTTTTTTATTGTTTAGACACAAGTCATCTTATATTTCATATTTGTCTTTAATGTTAGCCATGTATCTTTGTTACTGAGGCCTTTTGCATGAAAAAAGATCTCTAACTGCTCTGGCTGCTTGTCTACATTGGACATCACTTCTATTTATGACATCACAATAATTAATGTTACCCTAAAGCTGAGATTATGATGTCAGGTGTGGGCATGTTGCCACAGCAGATAAAGTCTAGGGACTAGTTATCTTGTTTTCTTGAATCTGTCCACAGTAATCAAACCTAAGGGGAAAAGATTAATGGAAAATATATTAATATAAACTGGACTGTGTTTAAACCTCACATTTTTTCAAACTTTTTTCTATGTTGTCAATCGCTCTTTAAGGAGCTATTGTAACTCAAAATAGGTGGTGGCATGGTCCTGTACAGTCACTTCAGATCTGTGTTCTTACTATTAACATGAAGTTTTCTTTTGAAATTATTGAAACAGCATGCCTCACAGTGTCACATTAGTGTGTTGCCACAAGCTTACAGTGTCACTATTAGCAGTACTGAGGATATCCCAGCTACCAGCATGTACTGTAAGCAAGAAAGATACTGTGCTATTTTATAATTTACAAAAACCTAAAACAAATACATGTATGCCATTTTATAAATAGAGGCAAATTCTATTATAGACCCTATCAACCCCAATTGTAGTTACTTAGTTTCAAAATCAGCCCATTAGTTGTCCTTTAATGACCTTGCAGTATTTATTCATGGAGGTGGGGGAGGGGATACAGAATATACAGAACTCCAGTGATCATGGAAAATAGAGCTCTTTAAGGTCACTGTTTTTGTATAAATTATTGGCCAGCCAGTCAGATGACACTGAAATCCTTCTAAAATCATAAAGGTTGGTAGGAGGACCTACATCACATTAGTGCAAAATTCTGTCAAAAAGAAGTTGATTATGGGGGATGGTGGCCTCTGAGTCAAACATTATCAGCATAGTGAGATGCTCAGGAATCACAGCAGCTGACACTACAAGTTTGTTGGACTTATGGGGGGAAAAACTTAAGAAGAGGAAAGTAAATGGGTGAGGACAAAACCGGTGAAAAGAAAATTCCCAACTGAAGACAGAATAACAGAAGGGCCTGTTTTTACCCATGTCCACCATGCACTCGAAAGAGAGGGCTCACTATTGTCAATGGTGCATAGATCCTGTACTTCATCCCAGAGTACTCTGAAATAGGGGAGGGTAGAAATAGGTAAGCCTGCAGGTAAAGAGCGATGGCTGAACAAGGTACTGCAGCAACTAGGATGACACTCTGAATGGGACATGGGGTATGTCACTATCAAGTCATACAGTAGGGACAGTGGTAATAAACACAACTGGATAAAAAGAGGCAATTAACAGTTTCTTGGTCCTGATATCCTGGCAAATAAAAGTATAGGTCAGGCGAGTTCTATTTCAAGCAATTCTTAAACTCTCGCTACTGCACTCCTTCTCTCCCACCTGTAGTGTAGTGCAAGATCTAGATCCTGCAGCAGCAGGCAGATTAAATCAAGGAGGTGACTGCAATGTGAGGCAGAAAGGAGGGTCCAACAGCAGGTAATGTGAGGTTACCATGTGTAGGGTGGTCACTGGAGGCTTGCCAGGGATTTGTTGGTGTAGAGAGGGAGCAGGTATATCTCGGTGGGTGGTGGGACACACTATAGGGCAGAGAGACAGGTCAGGGTACTGTAGCTGTCAGGAATCAGCTAGTATGGGAGTTGAAATTTGGGAGGGGCAGAAAATGGAGTGGGGCAGCAGATGAGTGGGGCAAAGGTTATGGGATATACAACTGGGGTCAGACATGGTGGCAATAGAAGGAGGGCTCAGGTAATGTATGAGTTTTATATAGTGTGTATCCCTTTATCAGGCTAGTGCATTAGCAACCATTTTGGCTCTGCTCACAGTTTGCTATTTTATTATAGATCCCACTGTTTGTACCTTCTATTGCTTTGAATTACAGCTGCACTCAGGTCACATCCCCATAAATTGCTATCCCTTAGATTGAGCAAAAGTAGGTCAGTTACTCTTTCCTGCTTTGGCCACACTCACCAGACTGCTAACGAGATGTCTGCTTTTAACTTTGCTAAGCAGCCTTAAAAATTGAGATGGGAATTTATCAGTATCAGACTTTATTCCTCATATGGTAAGATTGAATGATACACTGTAGTGGAATACCCTGTTATGAATAATGATGTTCCTGAATATCATTAGCAACTCATACAAACATCCTGTTTGAATTAATCTACTCTAATTAACGTATTACACTTTGTACACTTTCCATGGGAAACAACATTTTTTTTATTTTTAAAGAAATTGCTTTATTAATGAGGGCATCTCATTACAATTTATTTCATGACCTTGATAAATCAAAGCAGAGATGTTGCTAATTAATGTTCCATCTATGAAGTACCTTGACCTTATAAACCAGAAACAGTTCTGAACAACTTAAAATACATCACTGTGTGGTTTCATTGTTCCTTAGCAATATAAATAAGGACTAAGACTTACATTAGTGTCTGGTAAGAATGGTGCCATATGCTTGAGGAACTTAATCACCAAGAGAAAATGTTACCCAATAGACTATTTCTCTGAATATTTTACCTAGCAAGTCAAATGCAAGATTGGTTTACTTTGCCTTCATAAGCCTATATAGAAGGATTATTAATGTGAAAAGGTACCATGCCCATTATCTAATAAACTTTGCTTAGATAGAATGATAGATAGATAAATAGACAGACAGACAGACAGACAGACAAATAGTTGAAAAATGGTGACTATGAAAGGTCCAGTGAGTCAAAACTTGGTTCCAGGTGCTATCGGGGAAAAGGGGGGTAAGAGAGTAACAGGCGAGTTGGATGAGAAATGTAATACAGGCAACTTAATGACAAATACAATCAAGTGGTGAACCAACATAAGTGTACTATATAAATGATGAGAGCTTAAAGGGGCAATTAATGCATTCAAAATAGTATTAGTTTGAAATCCACAATGTTGAGCTAATGGCCTCTATTCATGAAGCCTCCTGAAGATTACGCATCCCAGATATGCGATGCATAGGTGGTGTTTCAGCAATAAGCCATGAAGCAGAGGTGATGCAGAAGCCCTGTGCATGTACTTTGGGGGTTTTCATGCCACTTCCACATCCCTGACCAACACCAGGTGCAGGCTACATGGATGGTCTGGAGGGAGGGTGGTGTAAAGTGTGCCATGACCTCTATGGCTCAGTTACACTCAGAATGATATGTAACTGAGCCACATTACTACACCTGTAGTGCCGCACATCTGTCACTGTATTCCTGTATGCAAGCCACACAGCACTGGTGCCACCCCCACATGCTTAGCTGTGCAGTAGTGTGGCAGGTCCAGCATGGTGATCGACTGCAGCCATCCAGTCAGATAATTTGGCCACTGTGCAAGTGGACCCCTGCCCCACACATTGTAGTGGTGTTGTGGAATATGACTGGTCCTTAAAGGGAATTACAGAGTTGTTTTTTTTTGTCCAGTTGGGATGGATATACCCCTGCCCCCCCGTATGCTCTGAGGGATGGGGATAGCAGGTTGGGTGGGCTGGCATGATGTCCATTGCCCTGTGTGGCCAGTGGGATGGGGGTGCATAGGTGGTTATGGTGGGCCCCAGCTAGCATAGCTGCATCCCTGCTGTAGATGCCCCCTTTGCAGAAAAGTGTAACATGCACAGCACATAGCATTGTGTGTACTGTAAAGGCACCCTGAGCATAGGAAGATCACCTTATACAAATAAAATGTTGATTGATTGATTGATTGGCATGCCCCCATCCACTCTCCCCAACAGGTGGTGTGCATAGCCTGCATGTGGTGTGGGTTGGGGTGTGGAAGTGATACAGAAATCCCCATTGTACATTAATGGGATTTCTGTGCCACCTCCACTGCATAACTTATTGCTGCAATGCTACCTACGTGCTGCATATCTGGGGCGAATAGCCTTCAGAAGGCTTTGTGAATAGAGGCCCATGCATGTTACATTTTGTCCATGGTGGGGGCATTTGTGGTGGGGACTCTGGCTGTTCTACCCAGGACTTGCCATAACCACCTATGTGCCCCTTCCCACCAGTCACACAGGGTAGTGGACATCATGCCACCCTTCCAAACCTGCTACCCCCAGCCCATGTAATATAGTGGGATGGTTGGGGGTAGTCTGTGTCTGTGAGCTGAAAAGCCTAACTCTGTAATTTCCTTAAAATATATGCTAGTCCTTGGAGGACTGGGACGTGTCCAGTAATTGTCCCACACCACGTGGTGTGGGATACACTCTGATTGGATGGCCACTGTCAATCATTACTGTGCAGCTTGTATACTTGAATATAGTGAGAGATGTATGGCACAACAGGTACAGGGCAACACAGCTCAGTTACACTCCTTTTGAACATAACTGAGCCATATTCATAGAAAGAGGCCTATATGTGTATTCTCACCTAAAATTTAATTGTTTCTGTTGACTTGCTGGCTAATGCATTATATAATTCACATTGCTGTCTATACTCTATGTAAGCAGAATCCTTGTACACATCACATTTTTATACAGCTAATCATCTGATGTTTGAAACGGTATGTCCATGAGATATTACATCTACATTTGAAAATTCAGCTGACAATGTTTGATAGATCGATATCATTTCATGTAAAATATGCATGGGAAAATATTTTATGTTTTACGTGTTTGCTGAAACTGAGCCATTAGTAAAGTCTTTGACTACTAATTGGTTTCAGAAATCTGTCAACAACCAGCAAACAGTCTGAAAGGAAGACTAAACAGTAAATCTTTTTATTGCATCAAACTACTTTGTTAAAGTTACCTTGACATCGTTAAGACCATGAAAATATAACTATATGATGAAGGGCAAGAACAGCTGGCAATTGGCAAATTTGGTCAGATTTCATGAATGCATTTCAGGTCTCTGAATTTGGCAAAACCAGCTCTGGTCCCAGCATTAATTGCATAGGGTTAAAGGTCACTTAAACAGGGCAAATGATCTAATTCAAACTTCATAAATGTAAAACATAGCATGTACTTGAGTGTTGCATTTGCAGGTCTTGGTTTGTTTAGAACTTTTAAAGATGCTGAAAATACATTAAATCTACTTCTGATCCAAAAACAGTACAGCATTCTGTAGGTAGATTGTAACCTACAACATTATGTGTTTGCATTTACGGAGTTTGATTTCCAGGACATCTTGTTTACATGGCCTTCAAGCAGAAGACCACCCATAGTCTACAACCACTACAGGTACAGTGGCGCCTTCATTGAGAGTGGAGTAACAAATATTCATTGTTTAACTAAAGTTGTATACCCACTGTAATCTGTGGTTTACTCCCATGCCCATTACTGTACTTTCACTGGTCCCACAGATTTTTAATTAAATAATGATATCTGCCCCCCCATACAGCAGGAAACTCAGAAAACAATTTAAAATAAATTGTATTGCCCTTCACAATATATTACCATCCATCAAGTGCAATTGTTTTGCATTTTACATATGCAGTGAATATTAAAATCAACAGATGGTTATAGGGGAGGAGGAGGACAGAGATAGAGATAAGATAAGGTATTAGTAAACTAAGCAGTGATTAGTTGTTGAGTGCGTGGTCTCATACTGAGTTCGTGCTGGGTCTTATCAGTGATTATTCTGTGTGACACACATTATGAAGAACTTGCTGGTAAAGACAATATCTGAGTCATATTACCATGATGATGACATGTGCTAGTGTTTGGCAGAAAAGTCCTTTTATTGTTGCTGCTGTTGCTGCCACCTTGCTGCAGCTCCTGCTACTGTAGTACAGAGTGTTGCACCAGACAGTGTAAGTGGTGCCAGATGGAGTCAAGGGAAACTTGCCACCAAGATAGAGAAGTTGATAGGGAGAAGGGCAGGGGTAAATGGAGAAAAAGGCAAAGGCAGTAAAGACAGGGATGGGGCTAAAAGGGGTAAGGCCATCAAAAAATGGAGGGCAATGAGTACCAATGCCCATAGTCTGGGTAAAAAGCTCCCTGAACTGGTGGCCTTGATGGAAGAGGGACTTCTGGATATCGTGGCAGTCACAGAAACATGGTACAAAGAGAACCATGACTGGGATGCAGGGTTTTAAATAATTGATTAGCAGTTTTTTTCTTGGGACAATACTAACTGTACAGAAAGCATTTATATAGATTTTCTAGAAGTGTTATGTTTGTTAAACACAGTGAGGCAAGTGCTATGCATTTTCACAATGTTTTAGAACTTTTATGAGCAAAACACTAATCAATTTTTTGAGTTAAATAAAACCCTGGGGATGTCAACATACCAGGGTACACAATCTACAGGAGCAACAGGAAGGGTAGAAGAGGAGGAGGAGTAGCTCTCTACATAAGGGACGGGATCAAAGTAATGGCACTAATGGGTAAACAAGGAGGACAGGAGGCACTGTGGGCCACTCTGGACACCAAAAAGAGCACCACATCCACACGGGGTTGTATACAGACCCTCATCTCGAGGGGATGGAAATGAAATGATAGAAGACATCCTTAATATGACAGAAAAAGGGGAGATATTGTTGATTGGGGACCTGAATATGCCAGCTGTTAACTGGAGTACCTTTGCTGCAGCCACGTTCAAGAGCAGGGTCATTCTTGATGCCCTACAGGGAGCATGCCTCAGACACCTAGCATTGGAACTCACTCGGGAGGGAGCAATCTTAGACTTGGTACTCTCAAACAGGGACAGAGAGAGGATCTCAGATTTAGAAGTGGGTAGCCATCTGGGAACAAGTGACCACCAAACAGTGTGGATCACAATAAACACAGCCGCACAGTCAAGCTATACAAAAGTGAGGGTACTGGACTTTAGGAGGTCTAACTTTGTCAAAAGGGAGAGTTCCTCAGAAAAGCATTAGCAAATAGGCAAGAAGGAGGGTTGGAGAAACAGTGAGGAAACATCAAAGCTGCCATCACAGAGGCAACAAGCCTTTGTGTGAAGCAAATAAACAAATCAAAATGAAAGAAAAAACACTGTGGTTCTTAGAATAGGTGTAAGGGAAGGTTAGGGGAAAAAAAAACATTCAGGAAGTAAAAGGAAACACAAAAGGAGCAGGACAGAGAACTGTACCAGTTAAAGCAGAAGGAAGCAGGCGGGAGTCAAAACAGCAAAGGCCCAAGCTGAGGAAAATATAGCCAACTCGGTTAAGCAGTGGGGATAAAACCTTTTATAGGTACATTAAAGAGCGAAGAAAGACCAAGGGAGGGATAGTGAGGCTTAATAAAGGGGGAGGATGGGTGGACAGAGTGTGACAGTAAAAAAGCAGGGATATTGAATGAATGCTTCTGCTCAGTATTCACAAAAAAGAGGAGGGGGAGGTACCTAATCCAATCAATAGAAGCACTCTGGATAGGGGATCAGTACCAGTCCCTTCACAGAAGAAAGGGTTCTGAAAGAACTCCTAAAATTGACGGTGGACAAAGCAATGGGGCCTGATGGGATTCCCTAGAATTCTAAAAGAACTAAGGGGAAAACTAGTAACACCACTTACTACCCTTTTTAACAAATCATGGGAGGATGGTGTGGTACCTGAGGACTGGAGGAAGGTGGATGTGATTCCCCTTCACAAAAGTGGGAGAAAAGCAGAGGCAGGAAACTACAGACCTGTTAATTTGACTTCAGTTGTAGGGAAAATGATAGAATCACTTCTGAAAGAAAGAACTGTTATGTACCTAGAGGCCAGCAGGGCACAGGACCCAATGCAGCATAGATTCACAGTGGAAAGATCATGTCAGATGAATCTAATTGATTTCTTTGGCTGGGAGACCAAAGTAGTAGACCAGGGAGCGGCTGCAGACATGGCTTACCTAGATTTTAATAAGGCATTTTACACAGTCTCACACAAAAGATTAATAAACAAATTAGCCAGCCTGAGAGTAGGTCCCTGGGTGGTAGCCTGGGTGAAAAATTGGCTAGACAACAGGACACAGAGGGTAATAGTAAATGGAGTCCACTCTGAAGAAAGGGGGGTTACTAGTGGGGTACAGCAGGGTTCAGTACTGGGTCTGGTCCTTTTTAATGTCTTTATAAGTGACATTGTGGAGGAACTGGAAGGAAAGTGTGCATCTTTGCAGATGACACAAAGATCTGCAATAGGGTTGATACACAAGGGGGTGGAAAGGAAGAGAAGGGACTTGGCAAGGTTGGAGAAATGGTCAAAGTATGCTAGCTTAGATTCAATGCAAAGAAGTGCAAATAATGCACCTGGGAAACAAAAACCAGGGAAAGTACACAATGGGGGGGTATTAACAACAACAACAATGGAAAGGGGCCTGGGGATAGTTATATTAGATGACCTAAAGGTATGCAAGCAATGTGAGAAGGCAGTAAGATGGGCTGGGGGGATACTGGGATGTACACGGAGAGGCATCACCACTAGAAAACAGGAAGTTGTTATCCCTTTGTGCAGACAGTTGGTGAGACCCCATCTGGAGTACTGCATGCAGTTCTGGAGACCCCATCTCTGCAAAGACATAGACAGGATGGAGGCAGTCCAGAGGAGGGCAACTAAAATGGTGCAGGGTCTGCAACAGAAGCCATATGAAGAGAGACTAAAGGATCTTAATATGTATGCCCTCGAGGAAAGGAGGAAGAGGGGGGACATGATACGAACTTTCAAGTACCACAAGGGAATCAGCAAAGTCCAATAGCATAGCATCTTTCAGAAAAGGAGATGTGCAAGAACAAGGGGGCACAATTTGAAGCTAGATGGGGGATGTCTCAGGGGCAAGGTGAGGAAGTACTTTCTCACAGAGAGGGTGATGGATGCATGGAACAGCCATCCTGAGGAAGTCATGGGTCAAAAACAGTGGGGGAATTCAAGAATGCATGGGACAGACATAAGGTAATTCTGGTGGGTTGTAGGAAGAAGTAGGCTGTTGATTAACTAAGATCTGCAGCTTATCCAGTAGGTAGGAAATGGGCAGACCTGGTGGGCCAAGGGCTCCTTATCTGCCATCAAAGTATATGTTTCTAGGGGATATGGGAGGAGGAATAGTAGATGTCACCTGTTAGACTTGTGAATAATTATTTAAAATGCATGACTGAAGTTGATTTCTGCTAAGATAAGTTTAAGAGAGGCTAATAATTAAAAATTCTCTGTCTCTAGCCTTGCAGAATGTGGTGAGGTAATATATCCAGTTGTACAGAAACATCTTTTTGAACTGAAAGATGTTGGAGGGCAACCATGAAAATACAAAGCCACGTTAGCTAGTGCAGGCCACATGACTTTCCTGTCTTGTCAGACCTGGACTGGATCTATATTTCTTGTAGACATTGACTATGCCAACTACATCTTCAGCATGTACTCTGGTGACATATCCAAGTCATACTCCAAAATGTCCATGCAGTGCCAGCATGTTTAAATCAAATGTTTCCAAATGCCCTTAGGTGTCTCACGATCACCACTATCAAAGTCTTTGATGTCATGCTCATGCCTTGCACTTGTGCCATGAGATGTCAGGTGACAAGGAAGCAATATGACCAGGAGGCTGTGTAACATCTAGGCCTGAGGTGGCTGAACAGAGGGAGGGAACAAAGGGAGAAGGAACCAGGTTGGGTAGAAGACATTAAAATACAGAATAAGGAAAAGGGGTTGGGGGGTTGGTATGAAAAGAGCTAAGAGAACCTGGCCATGGTCTGGGTGTGCACCTAGACATGGAGTTGGCTCCTGAGCATGCATCCAGAGGCAGACAGCATGCTTTGGTATGCATCAGAGCATAGCTGGGGGTTGAAGAAATATAGAAAATGTAATACTGTAGGTAAAAGCTATGTGTTAAGAGAAAATGGGGAAGTAAAATGTATGGAACAACGTTGGTGGTATAATAAAGTTATGTCACTGAGCATCCAAAAGACTGTGACATGTCTTTATTGAATGAGAAAGGTGATTCCATGGCGATGGACATTTTAATAAAAATGTACTCTTGAAGAGCTTGGTAGGATTGCTAAAACTCTTGGGGTGCTTAACAGTATATTTTTGCCACATTTGCACAACTTGTCTTGAAAGTCAGACCACTTCATTTGCTTTGATTCAAGCTTCTGCAAATCACAGAAACTGTTTAAAATGCTTAAATATGTTTGAAAATAGCATCCAAACATGTTAATGCATCTCAAAGGATGCAGGCACATTCCCAAATCAGGAAATATGCCCATGTCTTCCACTTTGATAATCCTGCCCTTTCTCTATTTTACTAATCCCTTCAAAAAACTGATTTAATGTGGCCAAAGTTTTTTTTTCTGTTGATTATTAAGATGGGAAGATTAACTGTAAGCAATCAAGAGTCAATACATCTCTAGTAGTCTTAGGAAAGTATTTGTTAGTAGTCTTTTGTATCATACAGTATGTTGTCTTTTGTTTAATTGCATTATTCCAGAGCTCACAGGTTTTGTTCAGTTGTACGTGTGCATTGAATAAAATGCAGCAGTCAAAACTGAAGTGACTGTCTCTTATGTAAGTTCTCGAAATATGTTTTAAGTAATACATTCTAACATCAGCAGAGTTAAATATATTATACAATATAGAAAGAAAGTAATTCTATTTGCCCTTGAACAAAAAATGATGTGTTATCAGCATCGTCCTGCTTTTGCTTCTTCAAAATAATAGCAAGCCTATTGCACAATGTTCTGCAAACAATTGGATAAGTGAGATGAAGAATGCACAATGTGAGGATTAGTTATCCCTGTTGTTTGAACTTTTATGCATAATTGCTAATTAGACTGTAGATTCTTAATACATACTTTGGTGATGAAATATCAGCTGGAATATTTACATTTATGATACATTTGTCATATATATATAGTGAAATTATAAAACCCAAAATAAAACACAAATTTCAGATAAAGACAAGGAATCATTTTTCTATATGTAAGGCTTCCAAAATTAAAGGTCTTTGGTGAACAGGAAATGAGGGCTTCTATTGCTTAAAACCTGTAACTTTGAACTACTGTATTGTGCTGGCATCTACATTACTAAGTCTGTGTTGGTTTTGATTGTTTTAGTTTGTCTAGCAGCCACAAGCTCACAGCTGTGAGTGTGCGATGATGATCTATCTGCCTTTCAAGTCATGTTCCTCTGGGGTACAAAGTGTGACATCTCCTAATGTGATGAATGAGGCAGTTCAGATCAGGACAAACTGTCACAAGTGAACAGTTGCTGCATCATTTACTCTTAGTTTCATGTCCTGGTGGATGATGCACAGTTTTAAGCAAGATTTACAACAGAAGCCTTTAAACAAACTAACACCTTTCAAAATAATACCTGAAATTTTTACTCTTCAATTCTGACAAGCAATGTTATTCTTTACTAATAGAAGGCATATTCTTCAGCATTTATGTACACCAAATGTAGATGTTGTTACCTGAATATCATTTGCTATCTTACTCTAACCTACAATGCTCTACAGTATACACTGTTTACGAAACATCCTTCAAGAGTTGTGCGTGAGGAGTTTTTACATTTTAGTAAGTCTTTGTAAGGTTGCATTTAGAAAGTGCAGTGTATACTGCTAAGGTTTGAAATCTTGTACCTTTATTATGTTGGATGACCCTGTGCCCTTTGTGAAATTCCTGTTGGCAGTGTTAGAAAGCTTATAAGTCATTTTTAGTTGGAAGCGCAGAAAGAAAATACTGTATGGGAATGTATAATGAAGTTGTTAAATACTTATACTGTCTTTGAGTTACTTGAATGAGGTCAGACATTGTCTCAATCCAAAGCCAGCTGCTGAAATAGTTTGTCACTGTTTCTTAATTTAAAACCTCTCAAGTCTGCAACAAGCAGATAACTATATTATCACACTTGTGTTATCATTTCAATGCCATATTTTACAATGTAGCACTTTTCTGAAGGTCGGTCAAACAAACTTTGATAAGGAAAGAAATGAAAAGTATATCATACATTCTTGCAATAAATGACCAGTGGATTTCATTTTTCTTCTTCTGAGTCATTTTATGTATCAGGCATATATACAACCCACCCCCAACCCCACTTCATGAAAGGTGGATCAAGGAAGTGACATGATGTGCCTAGAGGCAGTGATTGCCAGATGAGTGAGCTCTGGGCATGTCCTGAGAAAAAACTGATAATAACAAGTTTTTCTTAAAGGAAAACTCCATGTTAAAATCAGAAAAAGATATGTAGTAGTCTTTTTTTCTGTGTTCTAACCAGTTCCCAGTGTTTTCTTTTCCTCTGGCTGTGAGAGATGTTTTTTCTAACTTTCCCTAACTGTTTTATTGCCCTTGGAGGTTGCCATTCTGGTTTCTTTTTTGGCCTCTAGTCTTACCAGAGTGCCCTTTGGTGCGATGTCTAATTGCCCCTGCAGGAAGCCAGTGTCTTGTTACAGGCTCTGTCACAGCTCAGCCACAGAGAAAATACTTCTTCCAGAGAAGACACACTACTAGATTTTGGGTGAGTGTAATTATTATTATTTTTTGATATCAGTACCTTGTCCTGCTGTGTGTGTGTGTGTGTGTGTGTGTGTGTGTGTGTGTGTGTGTGTGTTTGAATCATGTCACTGTTTACTCTATTCCTCTGTCACTTTCAGTTTTTGCACCAGTACTAATTAGCAAAAATTGAACATCACCTTATAGGTTGTAACATAGCAGGACAAGGTACTAATGTCAAAAAATAACAATGATTGCACTCATCCAAAATCTAGCAGTGTGACTTCTCTGAAAGAAGTATTATCTTTGTGGCTGAGCTGTGACAGACCCTGCTAAATCTAAGGGCATAGCTACATCACTGTCACATGAGCCAAGATGCATCATAGGAGAAAGAAAGCCAATAAACCTATTTGTGATGGAGATCCCCAGGGGTTGTAAAACTACCATACAGCTAACAGGCTAATTTAGGAAAAACTCCTAATAGCAGACAAAGGGAAGGACACACTAGGATTTAACATACATATCAAAACACTCTACATAACATATGTTTTTGCACATTCTGGGTGGACTTCTCCTTTAAGTAGCATAAGACTGAAAGTAACAACCCAGATCCCCACCAGTGGCACAACCAGCAGTGAAAAAGTAGGAATAGGAGAAGAACAGCACACCATCCTGAGGCCAGAGAATGGCATTGGCAGGGAAGATTTTTTTTTTATTTAGTTGTTTAACCAGGTATAGCACACTAAGCTGAAAGCTTTTTTTACAGGAGTGACCTGGGAGCACAAGGAGGTTAAGTGACTTACTCAGGATCACACAGTATGCAAGTGGAAGCTGTGGGATTCAAACACAGGTCTGGTCTGCTGGATGTCACCAGATTTTCAGCTCAGAGCCTTAGACCACTGCGCTATACTGCCTCCTGATGAAGCAATCTAATGAATCACAAATTTACTCTTTGCAGCAAGCAATTTCAAGGGATGTCACAGACATGAAAAACACCATGCACACAGTCCAAGAAGAAGTTGCCTCGCTTCTGACCAGCCAGACTGAAAAGAGAATATCTAACCTAGACTAATCTACAGTTGATGGGCTACAACTTTTGGAGCTGTGCAATCAAATCAAAAAGTGATTGACATGAGGACTGGGGGGGGGCAGCAGAAAAATGTTAGGGATGTAGCATGATAAAATCTTCTGACGAGGCTCTCTTTGAAATTTTGGGACTTTTATCTGGACTCACGCATTCTGTTCTCCAAACTGGCTTCTGCTCAGTGACCTAAAGACATCCTCATCCACTTCCCTGGTATACAGAGGAGAAAACTCAAGAGAAGGGCCAGAAAGATGAGTGACCTGAGTGGGAAAGCAATGTGCCAATTTATTTCAAGACTACTCTAAAGCTGTGCTAAGTGAAAGATAATTTCTTCCAGTTAAGCAAGTGACAAGGGAATGCGACAAAAAGTTTATGTTTGCCTATCTGACAGTTTTCTGAGTCTATACACCTGGGGGTCCTAAAGACTTCCTTTCACCAGCAGACAGCATGAATTATCTAAAGAAGAGTCAGAACATGAACAAGCATTTGTCAGTGCTGAATGTTTGCTTGCTGGTATTTGCACTGGTACTGCACGAGTTAGAGAGTGCATAATACTAACACCAACCCCACCCCCACCCTGAAAAGACTGACAGGAGTTGGGGAGTACCTGGGTCACCAGCCATAATGCTCATGCCATTCCATCTCACTCAACCCTGCAGACACTAACAGATGTCACGGTGTGCCTTGGGGTCTTTGGCCCTTATGCTCATACCATTCCATAAGCTGAGATGGGTGCAGTATAGGAGAATGGAGTGAGCGTTAGGCTGAAGACCCCAAAGCATATGATGCCTGTCAATGGCTGCCAGGTGGGGTGGTGGTGGAATGGCATGAACCTTATGGCTGACAACCCCAAGCCACACCCCCATCACCTATTAGTCTGTACAGGGTGGGGCATTACTGTTGAAAACCCTAATGCCCCGGGGCATTTATTGGTAAGTTTGCTCCAAATTTTCAACATTGGCTTTTTGGGACCCCACCTCATGAACAGTGGTACTGTCATTTTGTTACTCAATCCTGAAAGGTGATTTCATACAACGAATGTGCCATTTGGTGCAACAGGCACAAAAAGACATTTTGGGCAGGATGTGGAAAATTGCATCTGTACTGTTCATGAGGAAATGTGAAAAAATGGCAATGTTGAAAATCTGGAATGAAAATATGAAAAAGTGATGAAGCTACAAGCATGCGTAGAAATTGAGTAACACATGTTCGTAACGCAGTCATTTTTTTGAATTTATCCACCAAATTTTCAACATGGCCTTTTTGGGACCTCCCCTTATGAATAGTGGCACTATGATTTCATTAATCTGTCCCAAAAGTTAATTTCGCATAGCGACTGCACCATTCTGTGCCACAGGTGCAAAAACATGTTTTAGGCAGGATGCAAAAAATGACAGCTGGACTATTCATAAGGAGGTGTGAAAAAATGGCAATGTTGGAAATTTGGAGTAAAACTATTAAAAACCGGTGAAGCTACGAGTGTGCATACAGACTGCACAATGCACGCTCATAACGCAGTCATGTTTTAGAGTTTTTTCCCCAAACTTGCAACATGGGCTTTTTGGGGCCCCACATAGAAACATAGAAACATAGAACTTGATGGCAGATAAGGACTGCTTGGCCCACCCAGTCTGCCCATTTTCCTACTTGATGGATAAGCTGCAGATCCTAGTTAACCAACAGCCTACTTCTTCCTACCCCCACCCCTAGAATTGCCTTTGTCCCATGCATTCTTGAATTCCACCACTGTTTTGACTCCACAACCTCCTCTGGAAGGGCGTTCCATGCATCCACAACCCTCTCTGTGAAAAAATACTTCCTTACCTTACCTCTGAGCCACCCCCCCGTGTCTTCAAATTGTGCCCCTTGTTCTTGCACTCCTCTTTTTCTGAAAGATGCTACCCTCTTGGACTTTGTTGATTCCCTTGAGATACTTGAAAGTTTCTATCATGTCCCCCCTCTCCCTCCTTTCCTCAAGGCTATACATATTAAGCTCCTTAAGTCTCTCTTCATATGTCTTCCGGTGCAGACCGTGCATCATTTTAGTTGCCCTCCTCTGCACTGCCTCCATCCTGTTTATGTCTTTGCGGAGATTGGGTCTCCAGAACTGCACATAGTACTCCAGATGGGGTCTCACCAGCTGTCTGTAGAGTCCCAAGTTTTCAACATGGGGTTCTTGGGACCACACCTCATGAACAGTGGCACTATCATTTCATTAATCAGTCCTGAAAGGTGAATCCATGCAACGACCATGAAATCCTCTTTCAGAATTAAGAAACAAAATGACAGTGCAAGTGTTCATGAGGTGGGGTTCCAAGAACCCCATGTTGAAAATTTGGGACCAAAACTCCAAAAATTAGCTGAGATATGAACATAAATTGAACCTCCCCACCAATTCACTGTCATTATAGGGCTTACCATCATTTCTTCAGTTCCCGGTTGGTCTTTGAAGAGTGTAGACATGTTCCTGGTCCACAGAAGATCGCTGCTTCTGCCCTCCAGAGGTAAATATCAGGTGAGGGAGGTGCAGGAAGGTGGGGGGGGTGCAGAGGGAGGGTGCGGGTTGGCGGAGGGGACTGAGAGATGACAAATGATGGTTTTCTTTTGGGTAAAAGAAAGAAGATCTCGGGATGGTTTTCTTTGTTTTATTGGGGAAAACATTAATTTAGGCACACTGGGGTGGGCTCCCAGTGTGCCACAATGTTGGGGGGAGGAGGACAGGCTGACATGGGGATTGGGCACCTCAGTGTCGGCAAGAAGAAAAAACTTAATTTAGGCACACTGGGGTGGACTCTCAGTGTGCCACAATAGTGTGGGTGGGGGGCAGGGGGCACGCTGACATGGGATTGGGCAGCTTGATGGCAGCAAACAAAATAGATGAGTTTGAATGGAGGGGGCATATCCTACACTGGGAGTGGGCATCTCAGTGTCGGATAAATAAACAATGATTTTGGCATACTGGGGTGGGCTCCCAGTTTGCCACATTAATGGGGTGGAGGGGGATACATGCCAATAAGGGGAATGGGCACCCCAATGTCAGCTTTCCAGAGAGTGTGTGTGGGGGGGGAGGCAGCGGCTCATTTCTTTATTGCACTGTTTCACCAGGAAGGCACACTGAGCAAACAAGTTGCTTGTATCTCCAGCCATACTGGAGTCTTCTCTGCCGCTGTGTGCCTGTTTGCTGGGGAGGGAGGGGGAAGCTGCCATGCAGTCAGGGATGATGAAACTGTCCCTGATTGGAGTGGCAGATTTCTTTCAAGTCCAGCGTTTGCTCTGAAACTGCTGTCATCAGCAGCTTCCCTCTTGATTGGTAACCAAGGGACGTTTCCCTGAAACTGTTCACCGGATTGGCCAAACACTGCCACACCTCTGCAATGCTCTACTCTTCTCAAAATGTTTCTTGTGCGCTGTACATGCAAGCAAACATAAAAATTACTAGGCTCAGGGACATACCAGAAGCAGTCAGGGATCAGCATAAGATCTCTGCCAGAAGATCGACATGGAGGACAACTGATGTATGTCGCTGCTACAATATCCTCATTGCCGATGCAAGGAAACATCAGTTGGTAATGAGGAAGGGAGACATTGGTGCAATGCATAAACTGGCATTGTTCTGACCCTGGGAATATGTGCAGTAAGTAACTTTCTTTTATTTTTCTCTGTGAGCACAAAAACTGCATGCTGCTTCAGCTAAAGGGTGGTCTTGAGTCAGACTTTGTATGCAGGAAGCTGGCTGTTGATGTCATTTTCTATTGGAATCATTTATGCATGGGCATTAGAGAATCAAGGTAGATACACCCTTAGCAGCTATGATTGTGAGGCAATTACTGGGTTTGGGGTAAATGCTGGACTGCAAGTGGTTGTTTATGGAGGTGGAATTTAAAGGCATATTGTTTTGCAATTTAATATGTTACTTTAGAATGCACAACAGAGGTATATTCTTCCAGTATGTTATGCTGTAAGCAAATATATCCAGGAGCTGAACAAATGTGGGATGGGGCATGAGGCATTTGGGGTTGACCTACCATCCATCTGGTGAGGTGAGAAGGAGTCTGGGCAATCATGACATATTTGTCCTAGACTGAGAAACTCTGGCTGAATAAAATACAATGGACTTCATGAGGCATGTTACAGGTGTGTGCAAAAGAGGTCTAAGAAGATGTTGAGTCTTATAATATGAGCGCCTGCTGCTGCCCTTAACTCCTTTGCACTAGCATGTATGCCCAAGAGTCATCTGCAAGAGTTCCCCTTGATAAAGTGAGTGCTAAGACAGTTGCAGACCAAAGTGCGAGGATCGAAGCATTCTTGAAGGAGATCAAGATTCATGGAGGATAAACTAACCATGAGGGCCCATTATAAGGAGTATTGGGGGAAGTTACCCTGGGGAAAGTGGAATTTCTGTCACAGGTGATTGCTGCAGGAAAGAAGAGACCATCTTAACTCTTGTACACTGTGGACAAATTATTACATCCAGTCTGACTGTAGTCCTGCAGAGTGTTGACCACAGAGAGCTGAGAAGTTTGGCTGATTCTTCCTTGATAGAGTATCCTCTATTAGATTTGGAATTTTACAGTGAGTACTGTGGCCCTGCACTAGCCAGTCTGTTTTGAGTGGGGCATTCCATCAGTTTGGTGTGAATTTCAGCCAATGCTTGCTGACGATGTGCTCCATCTGATCTCTAAGTTGTGTCCCACTTTCTGTATGCTTGGCCTCAGGGCTGGTTCAGCTAATGGAGGATTGCCAGGAGTGCCTGGGTCCAGTTACTGTGGAGACAGTCAGGTGTTCCTTAATGTAGAGTGTATTGTCCCACAGTGAAGATGGTGGTGGTGAAGCCCTCCTTAAAAAGTTAACTTTGGACTATAATGTCTTGTCCAAGTACATGCCAGTCTCAAACTGCAGTTTTAAGGGAAGGTTATCAAAAGCTGCATCTGGAGAAGGTTTCCATTTATGAGCCTTTGCAGTCATGGTTTATAAGGTGTCACAGTACAAAGACAGCACTTGTCAGGGTGCAAAATTACCTCCTCCTAGCTAGAGACAGAGGTGAAAGATCAATACTTCTTTTTCTCAATCCATCCTCAGCTTTTTATGCCATAGACCATGGGATAAGGCACTTTATGGACTCACAGGCATTGTTTTGAAGTTGCTTGAGTCCTTCTTATCTGGGACGATGCAGATGGTTACACACTGAGAAACTTTTCCTTGCATCCTGCTGCTCTGGACTATGGAATTCCTCAGAGTTTGAGTCGGTCTTCCATGCTATTTGCAGTGTACATGCTGCCTCTAAGGTAGGTCATTCAGTGATATAATCTGATATTTCATTGCTATGCTGATGATACCCAACTATGTTTCTCAATT
The DNA here is from genome assembly GCA_016271365.2 of Neoceratodus forsteri. Taxonomy (NCBI): domain Eukaryota; kingdom Metazoa; phylum Chordata; order Ceratodontiformes; family Ceratodontidae; genus Neoceratodus; species Neoceratodus forsteri. The sequence goes on from CM028129.1 coordinate 904,265,381, forward strand.
GCACTGGATAGAGAAATGCTGTCAACCTCCTGAGACTAATATCTGTGATTGGATGGCCTCCAACTGCCTGAAGTTGAATCCAGACAAGATGGAAGTATTGCTGGTGGATTCAAGTTCTTAGTGGATGTCAGCTATGGGTGGGGATGCTGCAGGGTTACAACCAGATTTCAGCCTTCTCACAGCCATGCATAGGGTTAAGAACCTGGGAGTTATCATTGATCATAAGTTGGCACTGGAATATCAGGTATCCACTGCGATCCATGGTGGCTTTTTCCATCTGAGGAACATCAGCTGGATCACGCACTATCTGGAACTCAAGGTCATGCTTTCATCACACTGAAGTTGTATCATTGTAATTCTCTATACCTAGGCAATCTGGAGGTTTGACACACCGCTTGCAGCTGGCACAGAATGCTGCAGCCAGGTTGATTGCCAGTGACTCATACTCTGAGCATATTCCTCAGAACTGCTGACATTGGGTTGGCTGCCTATGAGGTGGTCAGTCATATATATGATAGATTTGTTAATGTACAAAGCCTTACATAATCTGGGCCCAGACAACCTGAAATACAGTAGCTGTTGTGTCCCTATGCACCTGGCTGTCCTCTCTACACCTCCAAGATGGGCCTCCTGACAGTCCCCAGAAAGCAGTATGGGGACTGGACATTTGTGCTGGCAGCAACAGTTCTGTGGAATACATTCCTTCATAATCTGAAAGAAGCCCTCTCAGTTAAGAGTTTTAAGGAGGGTTTGAACAGTACCTGCACTGGCTTTCCCTGAGTGGTTTGATCAATATCAGGAGTCAGGCTGACCATGGAGCTATGTTTATTATTGTGTTTTTCATTGATTGATTGATTTATCTATTCTTTGATTAGTTTTATAACATTGGTTATAGTAATGTCAGTGTAGTTAGAAATTTACATGCAACTATATATATTTTGGTCTATTTAAGGCACCCTGAGCCTGAGGGATAGGACAACAATAAATAAATACTTACTTACTTTACTTACTCCCGGGTATCAGGTATTCATATTGGCATGATGGATACTCATATCCTGCTTTGCACTGATGATATTTTTTTTGTCACAATCCTGATCTGACGGTTCTAACCATCCTGCACCTTACTTTTGGAATTTGCAGACGCATTTTGGGTACGATTAATTGGACTAAATCAAGTTGTGCCCAGTCTCAAACTTCTGCCTGCAAAGCCTATTCACAATTAGGGTCTTTAAACTGTGTCCTGTAGAAATAAAATAACTAAGAATCTGGTTACTCAGAGATTCCAGGAGATGGTCCACAGGAATTTAATGCAGCTAATGAGTAGCATAAAAGGGACATACTGTTATGGTATCACATAATGTGGCGAGTCAAATTGGTGACACAACTTGACTTCACAGTGAGTTTAGCGAGTGTTAAACTATAGCAAGGATTAGTACGTAGTGAGTGTAGCAGTGAGCTACACTGGCTACCAGCTTGTTTATATGGGAGCTACATTTGGCCAAGCAGTTCCCAGCTGGCCATTTGGTGTAGTGGCTTCAGTTACTACCTCTGTAGCTGGTGGATCAGGTTCGGGTCAGGCTGTGGTGGATTTTTTGGGTGGGTAATATATATTTTTAATTAACTGCTGTTTGCCTGCCCTCTTGGCTTTGTTCCCTCCTACCCACAGATTGCCTTCCCCAAGGTAGCCCCCCATCTGAGTTTTCTTCTTTCCCCTGTCTGCCCCAGATTTGCTTATATTAATTTTAGAGGGTGTGGGAAACAAATCCTCCTTAAATGGGGTGCAGGGGAGTAACCCCCTGCATAAGCATTTAATTTCTATTGCCTCTACAGGGAAAGTAAGCGACCCTCACTGTGTGTGTTGGTTGCTGTATTTCACTTCACCATTTTCACTTTCGGTGATGTTGGGTTCACTGTTGTTGTCGGTGCTCTTTTTTGAGTCACTATTATCACATAAAACCACTGTTACTACTGGGAAGTAACAAAGCTATCTTCTCTGAGGACATCTCCACAGGGCCAAAATACAGTGGATGATTATCAAGCAATACCAACCTCAGTTGGGTGCATGAAAAATAGTGGCCCTGCCTCTCAGGAGAGTGAGCTCTATAACACAGCAAGGTTGAAACCGAACAGAAGCAGGCCACCGAGGCTGCCATGTCCCATGTGGCATGTCCAGTAATGGTACCTGGCAGGTTTTGTCCGACTTGCCTGTAGTAGAACATGATGCTGGAGGAGATCCATTCAGAGACAATGTTTGGAAACTGCCCTACCCCTGGTGCCAGAACTAAAGGAAACAAACAGGTACAATAATAGGAAAGAATAGCATCTGTGGTACTGTCCAGATGATTCCAAAGGGTTCTGTGGACATCCAAAGAGTGCAGCGCACCTTGCTGGGTTCAGAGGGGAGAGAAGAACACATGTAATTTAATGGACTAATGTAATGTGAAATTCTCACCACCTCAGACAAGAATTTGGGCTGTGTATGCAATGCCCCCTTACCTCTGTGAAACACCAGAAAATGTGGTTCATGAATCAAGGTTTGTAGTTTGGACACTCACCTTGCCAAAGCAAAAGCTACAAGGAATAAAGTCTTCTAAGACAGATACTACAAGTCACAGGAAGGAGTAGGTTTGAAAGGTGCTTTAGTCAGAGATTCAAACACAAGGTTCAGGTCCCAAACCAGAAAAGGTTTGCAGTCTTGATGAATCATGAACAAAAGGCCCTACAGTAATCTGTGGACTACATTCTGACCTAGCACTACAGCAAAGTTAATTTACTGCACTGAAAATAGTGAATGAAATGACATATTTGGTGATAAACAAACATGCAAAATGAAAAGTTTCTGAAGATGGTACTATTTATAAAGAAATAATGTAGATTCCATCAGCAAAACAAACAATGACGGAAAGCTTCTACTGGCCTAACATTTATGCTGTCTTGATGGTGGGAAAAAAAGAACTGAAGTAGTTGAGGGCTACCCATGTTATATGGAGAATGTCATGCACCGACGATGTGAATGTAGGCATGTTGACTTGGGTGGCCCCATCATGCAAAAGCTTCATACAGGATTCTGATGCCAATGGCTTACAGTCTAATATATTAGCACTCAGTGGTGATACCCTTGAAGAAGATCATGAAATACAAATGTTTTAAAGATTTCAGATTGGTGGACAAAACTGTTATCAGAAATGCTTTACTACATAGTCTACCTGTAAACAGAGTTGATGTGTAATGACATGCATGTGCAGTATACAATGCCAAAAACAATAAAAATGTAATTCTAAAAAATATGAGAGGTGGAACAAACCATAGCCATGAGTAAGATGATGGGGAAGGGAGGCACAGGAGTAGAATATCCAGCATTTTTTCAGACAGCCATGGAATATTCAATTTATGTAACTTTATTTATTTATTTAGAATATTCGGAATCACAATCCTTTGAGTCATAGATTCCTTTTCAAAGGCTCCACATCAATTCAACAGATTGCGCATACAGAGTAGTTACAATGAGTAGACAGACATTCCTATTGGCTAGCATGCCCTGAGTAAAAGGACAAAACAACTCACACGGTGCAGATACAGTATAGGCAGGTTCAATAATACTAGGTTAACAACATTCATTTACATGGATTACAGGTAGTCAACGCATACCGAGCAGAAAAATGACCACACTTGTAGGGAGGATTAAAAACACTGGCAGGGTCGAGAGGTGGTCAGATGGGTATGGAGTAGGGATTTGAAATGTCCAATTTTGACAGCAGTGGTAACATTTGCAGGGAGAGCCTTTAACCAGGTGGGGGCTCTGTATGAGAAAGAGCATTGGCCAAGTGATGCATTTTGCCTAGGTACCACATATGGGGTTTTGAGGGAGCTCCTAGTAGCTTTTGATAAAGGACTATTGTCTGAAACGCGTCAAGCATGCAGCATGTGTGTGAAATAAATTGGATTCTGTTGGTATCTATTGGAGCCCAGCGTGTTTGTACATTGGTTGGTGAGTGCCCTGCTCTGCCTGAACTGAGCTCCTAGTTATCCTAGTGAGTGTGGCAGGCTGTACAAGTGAGGAGAGGCTGGGTGCGGCAAGGCCAGTGGTAACCTTTTTAGCTAGGATGCAGGTGTAGAACAATAGCCTGTCATTGAAGTCCAGCCAGTTTAATTGACTGCATAGAGAGCACGTGTGAGTGGTGGAGGACATCCCAGTATGAGCCAACAAGCTTTGTTTAGTGACATTTTAGCAGTGTAAGGCTGTGTTGTCAGCCACTCCATAAATGGTGATCCCATAGTCAACTAAGGACAACACAGAAGAGGTTACAGCGAGTTGGAGGGCTTCAGGGGAAGGCAGTTCTGGTGTCTGTACAGCAGTCCAATACGACAGTTTACCGCAGTGCAGAGGTGCTGAATGTGGTCATGATATGTGAGTGCGGGTCGAGTGTAATTCCCAGATATTTGAAGATGCTGACTTGTTCAATGGGTTGTGAGAGTGAAGTTTTTATGTGAAGGGGATTGCCTGAATTTATTTTGGTGGTGGGAGAAAAGCATAACTTTTGACTTTTCTGATTTAGAGGCGAGTCTGTATTTGATGAACCAGCCCTCTGCCTCTGTGAAAGCAGTTTGGAGGGAGGACTCAAGTCCCTCAGGGTGGCATGTGACACATAAAGGACTGCATCATCCTCATAGAAGGATTTTACCTGAGCAGGCCTTGGGGAGAGAGTTTAGGTAGAGGCTAAAAAGTAGCAGTCCCAAAATGGAGCCTTGAGGGACCCCAGAGTGGACAAGAAGAGGCTTAGAGTGGGTGGAGCTGATTCTCACTTTCTGGAAATGATTAGACAGGTAGTCAGGGAACCAGGCATTGGCATCCTGGGATGGTAACTCCTCTCTCTAATCTGGTAAACAGTAAACCATTTTTTTTTATGTTTGCTTGCACGCATGTGCAAGAAACATAGTGCCATCATCCGAGTTTTCGGAGGTGTGCCACCCCCTCTTCCAATTCAGTCAGTGTGTTGGCAGGCGCAGCCCCAGTCCTCCAATGCATGCTGGAGCTGTCTGAGCAGCTCTAAAATGCAGTGAAGTACAGTTGAAAGGGGAGCTATGCTTCAGTGAGCAGCGATAAGATGTCGCCTGCTCATGCATGCTCCCCTACACACTACACACACACACATGCCGCACACACGCATACTGCGTGCACCTTTGCGCACACTGTACAGCGGGGTGCCCAATCCCTGGTCAGCTGTGCTCGCCCCCAAAGTCTTCCACATGCCACGCTGGGTGCCCACCCCAGCGTGGCAACTCATCGTATAGCCGGCGGGGTGCCCGATCCCCGTCGGCTCCTATCCCACCCACGAGAGTACAGGGTGCCCCAGCGTGGCAACTGATGCTATGGCCGATGGGGGTGCCCAATCCTCCGTCAGCTCCACGCTCCCCCAGCCATCCTTCTGCCACACTGGGAGCCCACCCCAGCGTGGCAAACGTCCGTCGTCATTTTAAAACCAAAAAACCTGTAAATAAAAACTGTACCTCGGCGCTTCTCCCTGCCCCCTCCCACAACCCGCACCCACCCTCGCTCCCCTGCCTCCCACACCCTCACCCCATACTTACCTCTGGACCTCGTTCGCGGCCGATCTTGGTGGACCAGGAACACGTCTGCACTCTTCAAAGCCGACCGCGAACTGAGGAAATGCCGGTAAGCTGTATAATGGAATAGATAGGGTTTTCAACTTTATTGCATATCTCAGGCATTTTTGGGATTTTGCCAAATTTTCAACATGGGGTTTTGGGACCCTTCTCATGAATGCTGTCACTGTCATGCATTACTCGGCCCCAAAGGGTGATTTCACAGCACTGCATGAAATCACCTTTCCAGAATGATTAACAAAATGACACTGCCAGTGTTCATAAGGTGGGCTCTCAAAGAAGCCTATTTTGAAGAGTTAGTGGGCATCAAAAAAATGACTGTTCTGGCGTGCATTGCGCGGTTCCCTCATGAGCTTGTGGAGTTCGCGAATTTTCAATATTTCACTCCAGATTTTCAACATTGCAATTTTACCACACTTCTTCACGAATAGTACAGCTGTCATTTTTCACATCTCACCCAAAACGTGTTTCCACCCATGTAGCGCACAATGGTGCAGTCGGTGTGTGAAATCAATGTACGGGACAAATTAAGAAAATCACAGTGACACTGTTCATGAGAAGAGGTCTTAAAATGGCTATGTTCAAAATTTGGTGAAAAAAAATCCCTAAAAATGACTGTTTTATGAGCGTGCATTGCGCAGTTCCTATGCGCTCATAAGTTTGCGAATTTTCAATATTTTCAATCCAGATTTTCAACATTGCCATTTTATTACACTTCCTTATGAGCAGTACAGCTGTCATTTGTCACATCTTGCCCAAAACATGTTTCCGCATATGGCACAATGTTGCAGTCGTGTCTGCGAAATCAGTGTATGGACACATTAAGAAAATCACAGTGACACTGTTCATGAGGAGAGGTCTTAAAATGGCTATGTTGAAATTTGTGAAAAAATTCCTAAAATGACTGTTTTATTGCAGTTGTGCAGTTCCTAATACTACGTAAGTTTGTGAATTTTCAATATTTTTACTCCAGATTTTCAACATTGCCATTTTATTACACTTCCTTATGAACATTACAGCTGCCATTTTCACATGTCACCTAAAATGTGTTTTTTAGCACATGTACTGCACAATGGTGCAGTCGGTGTCGTAAGCAATATTTGGAACAGATTAAGAAAATCTCAGTTACACTGTTCATGGCCGGAGGTCTTAAAATGGCTATGTTAAAAATTTGGTGACAAAAGTCCATAAAATGACTGTGTTACGAGTGAGCATTAGCAGTTTCCACGCACCCTCCTAAGTTCATGACTTTGTAATATTTTCAGTCTAGATTTTCACCAGTGGCATTTTCCACACTTCCTTATGAACAGTACAGTTGTCATTTTCACAACATGGCCAAAATGTGTTTTCACACTTTCAGCGCAGAGATCGTGGTTGCTGTGGAAATCATTGTTGAACAGATAAAGAAAATCACAGTGACACTGTTCATGATTGGAGGTCCCAAAATGCCTGTGTTGACAATCTGCTGTAAAAAATCCCCAAACTAATTACATTACGGGTGTGCGTTGCACAGTTTCTATGCTGCCTTCGTGACTTCACCAGTTTTTTTAATATTTTTACTGCAGATTTGCAACATTGCATTTTTTACACCTCCCCATGAACAGTACAGCTGTCATTTTTTACATCCTGTTCGGAATGTTTTTGCACCTGTGGTGCTAAATGCCGTAGTCGCTGTGCATAAGCAGCTTTCGGCTAACAAACTGATATTGCCACTGTTCATGAGGTGGGGTCACAAAAAACCATGTTGAAAATTTGGAGTGAAAATACCAATGAATGCCTGAGATATTAGGGTTTCCAACCATAACGTCCAACCCTGTGAGAATGACAGGCATCAGGGATGTGACTTGGGATTCTTGCCTGTAATGCTCATACCATTCCACACCTGCAGCCAGTGAGAGGCATCGAGGTATGCCTTGGACTCTTCAGCACCAAAGTCCACCCATTCTCCTATACCACACCCATCTCACTGCACTTCCCGATGGAATGGGTACATAAGGGCCAAAGACCCTACACACCGTGACACTTGTCAGTGTCTGCAGGGTGGGGTGTGGTGAAATGGCGTGGCTGTTATGCCTGATGACCCAAAGGCACACCCTAATGCCTGTCACCTCTGCAGGGTGGTGGGTGGGGTTGGCTTCAGTTCAATATTTCACTGCCATTCCTATTACGCAGCTCTGTAACTTCTACACTACCACTGCCAATGCCAGCAAGCAAACATTCAGCATTGACAAATGCTTGTTGAGTTCACTGTTATACTTGTAATGCAGCCCCAGGGACTCAGTGATATCACTGAACATTTTGAAAGTTTCTCCCCCATGTGATTAAGTATTCCATTGTGACAGGCCTAAGATGAGAATATTTGGGGATGAGAAACCTAAAGTAAGAATATCAAAATATTCTCACGTTAGATCTGTCATCAAAAAAAAAATATCTCAAATATATATTCATTTTTATTCTCCAGGTTATTACATAAATTGCAATTTACTTAAAGATAGAAATTATATTAGGTGAAATGCACATTTTCTTTTCTGTGAAATTTATCCCAAACCCTGGTGCACCTTGTAAGAAAATATATACTTTGCCTAATATAATATTTCAGTATAGCCTAGAGGTTAAAGCTCAAAGCTGTGAACACGGAAACAGAGCAAACTTGCATTTGAATCCCACAACCAACACTTGCACACCATGGGATCCTGAACAAGTCACTTATCCTCTCTGTGCTCCTGTGTCTCACCAGGAAACAAGCTTCAGCTAAATACACATATATGGGATTCTGAGTCCCATTGGAATCCCAAGAGCAGGGATAACTGTGCCTAAGGTTCTTGCTAAGGTAGTTGGTATTATGGGCACCAACAATAAAGAAACACTTCACTTAGCAAATTCATTGTCTGCTCCATGCTTTTGAGTTGCTGACTGACTTTATTGACAGAGCAGCAAAATCTAGCAACAATTGCAGTTACAGGAGAGAAAACTATGGAATGCCCTCTATTGAAGAAAACATATTTAAACTGCTCAGCAATGTTCTTTAAAAGTATTAAGGGGCTAACAGCAACATATCTTTCAGATTGACTAAAACCTTTGATGACTGCATATAGTCAGAGCTGTGATGAATAGACACTTTCATGTGCAGTACAGTAGGTAAGCTCTCATTCAAGTATAGGGCCATTCATTTCTGGAATAACATGATCCCACATTTCAGAAATATGATAAATATGAGTGATTTAAAGAAGCTTGTATAACACCTATTCGTGGATTATGTGCCTGGTTTTGAAACTGAATTGATTTTTTTTATCTTGATGCATTTTTCAGGGGTCTCATTTTCTTTTAATCTAATATGTAAATATAATGTTGTCTATTGTTGACAGTGTTGCTGGCGTCACGGTGAGTAGCCACCTGGGGACCAGTGAGCATCATACATTGTAGTTCAATATAAGAACTGGGCCAGAATCAAACCACACTAAAACAAAGGGCTCTGGACTTCAGGAGGGCGATTTTTACCCTTAGGCTGCCGAAGAATTAGAACATATAGGAATCTTGGAATGAGATATCAGTCTGCAGCACAGCAAGGTTAAGAACATGGGAAAATGCCTCAGGGATGCCCTAGCAGGGATAGGAAACTGGGTGGAGTAGAGGAACAGTGGGTAAAAATAAAGGAAGGAATTGAGAAGGCTACAAACCTTTGTGTTAGGAAGTTTAACAAGGGCAAGAGAAAAAAAGAGACTGCTATGGTTATCTAAAGAAGTAGCAGAGAAAGTAAGGGCAATAGAACTAGCATTTAGAGGGTACAAGATGATACAGAAGGAGGTGGGTAGGGAGATATATCAGGAGAAACAAGGGGAGGCAGGGAAGGCAGTTAGGAGCGCAAAGTTGCAAACAGAGAAGAATATTGCCAGGTCAGTAAAAAGGGTGGATAAAACATTCTTTTGGTATATAAGCAAAAAGAGGATGCCAATAGTAAGGCTAAAAGGGGAAGGAGGAGTTTGTATGGAAGTGGACCAAAAAAAAGCAGACATACTGAACTAATACTTTCAGTATTTATTAAGGAAGGGGTAGGTGATGGCCCACAGATAAGGGACAAGGGCTTTAAGGGAAGGGAGGTGGACACTAGTCCTTTTACAGAGGAGAGAGTCCTCAAGGAGCTAGCACAACTAAAAGTGGACAAGGCAATGGTGTTTGATGAGGTACACTAGGATACTGAGGGAGCACAAGGAGGTGCTGGCTGCACCTCTGACAGCCCTGTTCAGCCTATCACTGGATACCAGGAAAGTTCAGAGGGACAGGAGGAGGGCAGATGTGGTTCCAATTCACAAGAGTGGTAATAGGGAGGAGGCAGGAAATGACAGACCTGTTAGCCTAACTTTGGTGGTGGGTAAAGTAATGGAACTACTTCTGAAAGAAAGGATTGGGGAATACCTTGTGACCAGTGGATTATAGGATCTGAGGCAGCATGGTTTCATGGGGAGATCTTGCAAGATAAACTTGATCGATTTCTTTTACTGGGTGACCAGGGAGTAGATCAGGGTGGAGTGGTGGATGTGGCCCACCTGGATTTCAGTGAGGCCTTTGACACCTTTCCACACCAAAGACAGATGAGCAAGCTGGGCAGCCTAGGAGTTAGTTCAGAAGTAGTAAAATGGGTAAGAAGTTGGCTAAGCAACAGGAGCCAGAGGATGGTGGTCAATGGTGTTCACTCTGAAGAAGGCAATGTGACCAGTGGTGTGCCATAGAGGGTCATTACTAGGCCCGGTCCTCTTCAGTGTCTTTATTAGCGACATTGCAGGAGGGCTGAGTAGATAGATGGTGGGGCCCCACCTTGAATACTGTGTTCAGTTCTGGAGGCCCTGTCTCTGGAAGGACATAGACATGGTGGAGGATGTACAGAGGAGAGCAACCAAATGGTGCTGGCCTGCACCAAAAGCCTATGAGGAAATACTCAAATCAAATATGTGCTCTGTAGAGGAAAGGAGGGAAAGGGGGGATATGATAGAAATGTTCAAACACCTCACAGGTATTAATAAAGTACATTAAGGTAGCATTTTACATAGAAAAAGATGCCTGAGGACAAAGGATCACACTATGAAGCTGGAGAGGAGGGAGACTCAGAAGAGATGTGATGAAATACTTCTTCACGGAAAGGGTGGTGGACGTCTGGAACAACCTCCCAGCCCAGGTGGTGGGTGCTAAAACAGTAATAGGATTCAAGCATGCATGGGATAGACACAAGGGGACCTTAGAAATAAGGCAAAGTGGAGAAAAGACCAGAGACTGAGTAGGTTCTATGGTGGCACAATAAGTAGGGAAAATAGGGCAGACTAGGTGGGCCAAGATGTCCTTATCTGACGACAATGTCTATGTGTTCTATGTCATTATATATTAACTTATTTATATATGTTCAGTAACATGATAACTGGAGGTGGGGCTTAGTCACAGTTAAAGCAGCAAACAGAAGTTCATCTTCTCAGAAGAAGCCAGAAGGTGAAGGAAGGAAACATATTCAATTCAGTGCTTCAGAGTAACTGGTAACTGGTATTTTTCTTTTAAACTTAGATTGTAGGCTTGTAGTGACACTATACTTTCTTTCTGTGTTGTCTTTACTTATAATTGTTTTTGGGCTGTTGAAAATTTAAAAATAGTGGTGGTGTAATTCTGTGCTGTCTTTATATTGCTACAAATTTTATCTTGGCTTGTCTGACTGTCCTGTAGCTGGTGAAGGGTGTTAATTGTCTGGCCTCTGACCTCAGCTACGTGATAACTGGAGGTGGGGCATAGTCACAGTTAAAGCAGCAAACAGAAGTTCATCTTCTCAGAAGAAGGTGAAGGAAGGAAACATATTCAATTCAGTGCTTCAGAGTAACTGGTAACTGGTATTTTTCTTTTAAACTTAGATTGTAGGCTTGTAGTGACACTATACTTTCTTTCTGTGTTGTCTTTACTTATAATTGTTTTTGGGCTGTTGAAAATTTAAAAAATAGTGGTGGTGTAATTCTGTGCTGTCTTTAGTGCCCCCCCACCCTTCCCCAACTCTTAATTATATGCCCTGATAAATCTGATTGACAGGAGCTAAACACAGGGTATAGTAAGAGGTGTAAGTAGGAGGGCATAAGGGGGAAAGACCACCCTCAACACGACAAGTTTTTGACTCATTTATTTATTTATTGGTTTCTTTTCCTTAAAAAATATATATCTGAGGATCAGTTACAGGATTTTAGTACTGTAAATAAATAAAAGAGAACTAAGGAGCTTCAGTAGCAGATAAGTAGTGGAATTGCAGTATAATGTGGGGGTGGTGAATGCAGTGGCTGTGGGGCAGCCATATTCAGGCAGACCTTCTGGACACTGAGGTGCTGCCCTATCTGCATGCATCTCTCGGGACTGCGGGATGAGGTAGCCAGACTCAGAGGCGGAAGTAAACTGGGTCAGGAGTACCATCACCCTGTCCAGGAACCACCCAGTCAATGCAGCTGCCTCCAAGGATGCCGAGAGCGAGGAGCACTTGGATGACAGTGGGCTCAGGGAGGGTTAGAGCAGTCAGGCAGAGGCACATCCCAGATCCTATTCCTCTCAAGAACTCATATGCCACACTGGCAAATAAGGACAACCAAATAGAGGTACCCAGGGAAGTGGAAGGAAAGGATGTGGAGGTTAGGCAAGGAGGTGACCTCAGTGGGGAAAGCAGTGGACCCAGAGGAGGAGGAGGCGAATCCTGGTGGGGACTCCATCATAGAGGGATCAGCTAGGAACACAGGAGGGGAGGACAGGGAGGTGAGGTGCCTACCAGGTGCCACGGCATGGAGGGATGGAAGGAAGATACTGGGGATCACTGGGAAGGCAAGACAGGAGGGTGAGCTGGATGTCATTATCCACCTAGGTACTAATGACTTGGCAAATGGGGAGCCAAAGGAAGTTCAGGAAGAGTTTAGGAAACTGGGGAGGGGTCTCAAGCAAGTAGCTACTTCTGTCACTTTCTCAGAAGTACTACCTGTGAGAGGCAAGGGAGAGCATAGGAGTGCATGCACCAGGAACTTTAACTCATGGTTGAAGAACTGGTGCTGTGAGGAAGGTTTGGATTCATTGGTGACTGGGGACCCATCTGGAGGGATGGAGGTTTGTTCAAGCCTGATGGCCTGCATCCATCCTGGAGGAATCAAGCACTCAATGATAAGTTTAAATGCTACATTGACAAGCATTTAAACTAGCAAAGGGGTGGCAGGCCAGCAAGGATGATACCTACTTGCTCACCCCCACAGCAGTAATGGAACCAGTGAACCAGAGGGTGGCTATCACTGCAAAGCAGTGTGCAAAGATGGAGATTAGTGTCCAAAAGGTGGATAAGCAGAAAAGGGCAAAATTCAGCAGAAGAGCAGACAGCAAGGAGAACCAGGGATAAATGACAACCAAGGAAGGGGCTGGAGTAGAACAGTGAAGCAGTCTAGGGAGGTCAAATCATGGAAAGCCATGTGCAAATGCCAGGAGCCTTAGCAACAAGATGGAAGATCTGGAGGCTGTCATGGTACAGTCAGACCTGGACATTGTGGCCATCACTGAAACCTGGTGTAATGATAACCATGACTGGGAGATGGCCATACCTGGCTACAACATATTCAGAAGAGACAGAGCAGGCAGGAAGGAGGAGGTGGCACTGTATGTGAAAAATGGCATAAGGGCCACACAGATCCAGGAGAAACAAAATGGGGGAGAGATACTGTGGGTTAAGCTGGAAAGGAAAATGGGGCCAGCCATCCGCATGGGTGTGGTCTATAGACCACCAGCCCAGAAGGAAAAACAGATGGGAGCTGATGCTAGCCATCCAAAGGATGGCAGACAAGGGTGAGGTAGTACTGGTTGGAGACTTCAATATACCAGGCGTGGACTGGAGCATCCCAGCAGCAGCATCAACTAGGAGCAGATTTATCCTGGACTTCCTTCAGGTGCCTTCCTCAAGCAACTGGTCATGGAACCAACTCGGCAGAAGGCAATACTGGACCTTGTGCTCACAAACAGGGACAGTGTGATGGGGGTAACAGTGGGGAGCACCTGGGTAACAGTGACCACCAGTCATTGTGGTTTGAAATCACAGAAAGAGCAGAACCAAACCACACAAAAACATATCCTGGATTTTAGGGGCAGACTTTGGGAAAATGGGGAGATGCTTGAAAAGAGGCATTAGGGGAATGGGACAGGAATCAGGGATTGAGGAACAGTGGGCAGTATTTAAAATGGGGATTATAAGAACAACAGAATTATGCATTAAGCAGGTTAGCAAGAGGAAAAGAAAGGAGACCATTATGGTTTTCCAAAGAGGTAGCAAAGAAGTGAAAGCCAAAAGATTGCATTCAGGCAATACAAAAAGACACAGGCAGGCGGGGATAGGGAGAAGTACCAGGAGAAACAAGGGAGGCGGGAAGTCAGTAAGGAAAGCCAAAGCTCAGACAGAAGAACACATTGCAAAATCAGTGGTTAAAGGGACAAAACCTTTTACAGGTACATAAGTGAAAAAGAAGGACAAAGGAGGGATAGTGAGACTGAAGGGGAGGATGGGAGCACGTGGAGGATGACAACAGTAAAGCTGACATATTGAACAGGTATTTCTGCTCAGTCTTTACTAAGGAAGAGGGGTAATGGGTCTGAAGGGGTACAAGGGGTGAGAATGGTGCAGAAATGGACACAAGTCCCTTTACGAGAAAGGGTCCTGAAGGAACTGGAAGTAATAAGAGCTGATAAAGCAATGAGGGCAGATGGGGTGCACCCAGGGTCCTTAAAGAACTAAGAGAGGTGGTGGCTGAACCTCTGGCTATCCTGTTCAGCCAATCACTGAAACAGGAGAGTACCCAAAGACTGGAGGACAGCAGATGTAGTCCCTTATACAAAAGTGGGAACAAAGAGGAAGCAGGGAACTACAGACCAGTCAGCCTCACCTCGGTAGTGGGAAAGATCATGGAAGCACTACTGAAGGAGAGATTGGTGGAACATCTGGTTCTCAATGGACTACAGGACCCAAGGCAGCATGGTTTCACCAGGGGAGGTCATGTCAGACCAACCTCATTGAATTTTGACTGGGTGACTAGGGAGGTGGATCAGGGGGCAGTGGACATGGCCTATCTGGACTTCAGCAAGGCCTTTGACACTGTGCCACATAGAAGACTATTACACAAACTGGGGAATATGGGTGTGGGCAGGACAGTAGTGTGGTGGGTAGGTAACTGGCTGGGTGGCAGGACACAGAGGGTGGTGGTAAATGGCTGTCACTCCACAGAGGAAGAGTGACCAGTGGGGTACCACAGGGATCAGTGCTGGGACCGGTCCTATTCAACATCTTCATCAGTGACATTGCACAGGATATAGAAGGCAGAATTTCACTGTTAGCTGATGACACAAAGCTCTGTAACAGAGTAGACACACCAGAGGGTGTAGACAGAATGAGAAGGGACCTGCAGAAACTTGAAGAATGGTCAAGGGTTTGGCAGTTGAAATTCAATGCAAAGAAGTGCAAGATAATGCATATGGGGCACAAAACCCTGGCACAATATATCAGTTGGGGGTGAGGATATAGCATGCACCAAGCAGGAAAGGGATCTTGGGGTTGTCATCTCTGATGACCTCAAGGTAGGGAAACAGTGTGACAAGGCATCAGGTAAAGCAAATAGGATGCTGGGATGTATAGGCAGGGGCATCACCAGCAGGAAAAGGGAGGTCATAATTCCAGCTATACAAGACACTAGTGAGGCCCCACCTGGAGTACAGTGTACAGTTCTGGAGACCATACCTACGTAAGGACATAGACAGGGTAGAGAAGGTTCAGAGGAGGGCAACAAAGATGGTGCATGGGTTGCATCACAAGTCCTATGAAGACAGGTTGAAGGAACTGAACATGTACTCGCTGGAGGAGAGGAGGGAGAGAGGGGGGATATGATAGAGACATACAAGTATCTTACAGGGAGGAACAGGGTGCAGGAAAACACTATTTGTAAGCGAAAAATATGTTTCAGGACTAGAGGGCATGGGATGAAGTTGGAGGGAGGATGATTCAGAGGAAACATGAGAAAGAATTTCTTCACAGAACGGGTGGTGGACAAGTGGAACACCCTGCCAGAGGAAGTGGTGGGGGCTGAAACAATCACGGGATTTAAGAATGCATGGGATAGACATAAAGGAATTCTAGAGGTCAGGGGTAAGGGGAAATAGACTTCTAGGAAAACAAACTGAACTTACAAGCTCAAATGGGCAGACTAGGTGGGCCATAGGCCCTTATCTGCCGACACTGTCTATGTATGCATCTATGTATGTAAACACAGGTTGTCCTTGAAAATAAGATAAGTTTTGATTTATTGGATATTTTCCCTCTATAAATACATTTCTAGATTTGATTTAATGGATTACAGGTACATGATGGAATGTTACCCACAAGAACCCTGTTCTGTGACTGTACCATTTGCCTCTCTCCTCTCTCCTCTCCCTCCTAGATGCAGACCTCCACCATATTACCTTCCCCTTTCCTGACTCTTACAAACAGGTGGGCCAGTACAGTAAATGGGAAGAAGTAACCTACTACCCATCCTCAGCTCTTACCAACATCTGAGCTTCTGAGAACTCTGATGACACAGAGGCATGGGCATACCTGGGATGCACACACTTTACAGGTGATCCTTGATAGCAATGACTGTCACAAGGCAAACCTCCTACACTCACCCATATCAGCGAACATCTCTACAAAGCTCCCTGCTGTGTGTAGAAAAATGCTGCTGTTCTTCACCAGATCTCTGACCAGTTGCCTTCGGGCCTTAACTTTCACTGTATCAGAACTGACCAGGCTAGATGGCCTTTTGGATGAACTCCTTGAGGGGACCCACTGACTGGCACTACCTTCTAATACTGTAGCTCAGCCCTCATCATGTTACCAGGGAGCATGTCATCACTTAACCCTATACACTAAGTGCATGTATTTGGCAAAACACTGTATACCCCACCTTGGTCAGGGTACAAGTACAGTCTGTGAGTGACTTTTCAAACTAAAACAGCTGCCACTTTCCTCTACATGTACTCCCAGGAAGAAAAGAATAGTCTGCAATTGTCTAAATTCTTAACTGTCATAGGATAAGTGCACAAAAGCTGCTTTAAACCCTTGGACAAGCTGGAAATGTGTCAGCAGCTAATGAAAATGAGAAAAACAGGGCTCAGAAATGAAAACAAACCTGTAAACAGTCAAAACATCTTTAATTCCTAAGATAACAGGCAGTGATATTAACATTTCAAACTGTGACATCTTCTTTAGGATTGTCAATAATCCTTAGCTATTTATGTGTATACAAAATGTAAGATCAAGTATTACTGTGGGAAGTTTCAAAATACTCAAACTCCTTATGTGACAGGTTGAGCAATAAGCAAAACAACTAAACAGGAACAAGCTGTGCAAAATCCAAACTGAAGAATTAATACAGTGCATTACATAAGAACTTGTTAACTTCAGAGGCAATCAATACAAATCAACCGAGTGAAGTCAAGCAACTGAGTTTTCAGGGGAATGGAACAGGAGAAACAAGGAACAAATAATAAAATGTCAAAAGGAGGGTAACTGAAACATGAGGCAGGCATAAAAATATAATAAGGCAGACATTTTATTCAGTGGAAAATTAAGAATAAAGGAAAGATAAGAACAGAAGAAACAAGCATTTGCCAATGCCTAATGTTTACTTGCTGGTATTGGCATTGACAGTGCAGGAGTTAAGGTGTTTCTTGGTATTTTTGCTACAAATTTTCAACATGGGCTTTTTGGGACCCCACCTCATGAACAGTGGCAGTATCATTGCAATTTAGAGCTATTTCTGGACAAACTATTACAAATCAATCCAATTTGCTAAAAGCATTTCTTAACAGTAAACATACAACTCCCATTGTTCTTAAAGATATTACTGTTTAGAAAACAGAAAGTGCTACTAATTCTGGCTATTTTCTTTTAAGTATTTTTGTAGTACAGTGCTATGCATTTTAATGTTTCTTGCTCGTTTTGAAAGTTACATCAGTAAATTATCCTCCAAAGACCAGCTGAAGGTAGCAAACTTACATTTATACCTAGAAATGCAATCTGCAAATGTTTTCTCCATTACTTAACACATCTGTATCCAGTACCTTAAGAATGTTTTAAGATAACCCACATTGCTGGGTTTACTAACAAATGCATTTGCATTAAAGAAGTCAATGATCCATCAAGGGAACATAACGAATCCTATGAACAGAGTAAAATAAGCTTCCACCTTCTTTTACATCTGACTCTTGTTATATAAAAGAAAGAGGAACTGTGCTGCAGTTATAAAAGGATGCCTCTAACTGACTGAATAACAAATGGCGAGGGGGGTAAACATAAATAAAAAACAATTCTCTCTTACCTTAAGAAGCCATGTAACCTCCAAC
Organism: Neoceratodus forsteri; assembly: GCA_016271365.2. NCBI lineage: Eukaryota > Metazoa > Chordata > Ceratodontiformes > Ceratodontidae > Neoceratodus > Neoceratodus forsteri. Next base: position 904,283,411 of record CM028129.1, read on the forward strand.
TTGTTTCTGACTTGGAACGTATTCTTTCAGACCGTATCTTTCCTTGTTACTATCTTAATTGCAGCAGTTAGAGAGGTCCCAGATGTCCTGTCGGGTGCCACTGAGTAATAGTTTCCAGTGAGACTCACCATTCCTTCCATTCCTCCCTCTGAGGAGTTCCTGTCTTCAGTCTTGGCTGCTGCAGGACTCCCCCAGAGGTCTTCACAGCTGCAGGCATTCCACAGCATCACTCCCTCCACCCCACCCCACCGGGTGCTGCTGGAATCCCCCAGAGGTCCTCACTGCTGTAGACATTCCACAGTATCACCCCCTCACCCCAACCCAGCAGGTGCTGCAGAACCTCCCCCAGTCCACCCCTGCAGGCACTCCATAGCATACCCACCATAGCAGTGCTTCAGGAATCCTGTGATGCCCTCACCATTGTAGGCACTCCATTGCACCCCAGGTACTTGGGACTCCACGAGGTCCTCACCACTGCAGGCACTCCATAGCACCCCATCCCGCCATTTTTTTATTTGGCCACTCAGTGGCATCCTTTTATAACTGCAACACAGTTCCTCTTTCTTTTATTTAACAAGAGCCAGATGTAAAAGAAGGTTGGAAACTTATTTGACCTCTGTTCATACAGGATTCGGTATGTTCCCTTCATGGATTGTTATCTTCTTTATTACTGAAATGTATTTCTAGAAACCCAGCAATTTGGTTATCTCTAAAACATTATTCTTAAGGTACGGATACAGATGTGTTATATGTATAAACAGAAGTTTGCTACCTTCAACTGGTCTTTGGAGGATAATTTACTGATGTAACTTTCAAATGAGCAACACACATTATAAATTCATAGCACTGTACTACAAAATGCAGAAGAAAATAGACAGAATTACTAGCACTTTCTGTTTTTTAAACAGTAATACCTTTAAGAATAGTGGGAGTCATATGTTTACTGTTAACAAATGTTTTTAGCAAATTGGATTGATTTGTAATAGTTTGTCCAGAAATTGCTCTAAAATTGCATGGATCATCATATATCTTCCAGGAACAAGGGTAAGAGTCAGAATAGAATACCTAGCTCTATGCGAAATGCATAACAGTTGAGAAGTATATTTACTAATGTTCTGAATTCGTCGAGAGCTGAAGAAGTTGTATTATGATCTGGAATGGGCACAGAGAGGGTAAACAAAAATAAAATGTCAGCTGCGTTAAACTTCTTTCAACCAGCTGAGGGCTACGGTCAGACACCATTAGCACACTGGCCCCTGCTGAAGTCCCAGTACCACTGGCACAGAAAAAAAAAACAGCAGGGCATTCTCTGCATTCTGCGCCAGTGAGGACATTTGACAGTCCGAACCCATGGTCACTGTGGGAGTTGGTAAGGCGCATCACAAACAAATAAATGGGATGCCATTTTCCACACGTGGCACAGTAAAGAGTGACATAAATATGCTAATTAGTTACTCATATGACATCACTATGCGATATGCCTACATGTTACCACTGCTGACTGCAGCAGTGGTTTCTTTCAACTGCATGCCTGCATCTGAACTGCTGTCAGAGACAGCTCAGCCATTTATTGGTGCAGTGTGGTCGCACCTGCAAAATGGATCTGGGCGTTGGTAGAGTGGGTGGCACACCTCCAAAAAGTCATATCAAAGTCATATAGTGGCACTATGTTTCTTGCATGCTTTGAGCAAACATAAAGTTGTCTCTTCAGATTGTACAACACATTTGGATGCATAATTTTAAGAACATAAATCTACAGCAATATGTTTGTCTGTGAAGTTAGAAATAGTCCTTAATATCCTCTCTGGCAGGGATAAAAAGTTCCTGTCAATAAACCTTTAAGTGGGCACTTGCTCTGTTGTTTCCAGAGATGGGCTGGTACTGGTAGGTTAAAACGTTCTCTTCATGAAAATGTTTTGTTCTCTGGTGTCTCTCTATGGCTTTTTGGGGCTTGAACATTGAGTTTACCTGTTGTTAGACATGAGTTTTAAGTGCATAAAGTTGTTTGTCTATCTTAAAGTAGCAGTGCAATGAAAAATGTTTTTCCACAAAGCTTAGTTTCAGCTACAGTTAGTACAGTACAAATATTAGCATGACTGTCACATCTACTTTTCTAGGTTCTTATTATGTTACACCCTATTAGTTTATTTTTTCTTGATTTTATCTCTTGCCAGATCTGCAGTGCTATTTCTGGCAGTATAGCCTAGAGGTTAGAGTAATGAGCTGTGAACGAGCTTGGTACATCCAGCAAACCAGACCAGGGTTTGATTCTCACAACCTCCACTTGCATACTGTGTGACTCTGAGCAAGTCACTTAACCGCCCAGTGCTCCCAGGTCACCCCTGAAAATAGGTACTTGTGCCTAGTGGGCCTTACCCGGTTACCAAAAACTAAAATAAAAATAAATGAAAAATATTTCTAAATCAAATGTGGTGGCCATCTTTTACCCTTGTGGGACAAAATAAAGACATTTATAAGATACTCAGATTTTGGTGGAACTAGAAATGGTTACCACCAAATAAAACTGAAAGATGCCTGGAATCTTTTATAGTAAGAAAAGGTAGGGTCAGCCAGTCAGGTTTTACTAGGAGCAAGGTGCTCTCACCAGTGGAAAGAGAGACATCAGCAGTTATAGCAACATACATATTCTAATGAAAGCAAAACATACTGGTATGGTAGCACATACTGTAGGTAGATGAACAGGTCCAAAACTGGTTGGCTCTAAGCTGCCATCCCATAGACTGATAAGCCACTCTGCCACATTACAGCTGTTGCCCACGGATGTTCATTTACATACCCAGGAAAATGGTTCGGCCTGAACACTCCCTGTCTGATTTTATTTCTTCACAGCACTCAGTTTTATGAAGTGCAAGGTGACTAAAACCAGTTCTAAAACATGTTCTGAATTGTCAGTTCTGTAGTGTAAAACCTAAATAACTCCCTAACTCCTCTAACAGCATCACTGCCTGTAAGTTGTATCCTGCACCATTGCCTGGCTGCATTATATTCTATTTATAATGGGCCCCATGCACTATGCCAATGCACCGCGTAAGCCAGATGCATTGGCATAGCTATGACTGAATCAGTGGAGTGGGGTTCCGCAGACCCCATGTGGCATTTACTGTGGGGGTGTAGGGCACCTACATGCCTGACCCCCTAGCCGTGTGGACAGCTACATGCTGGGGGGGCAGGGGCACGCTCAGAGTGTGCCCACTCCATACCATGCATAAAGGTGCAGAGTGTTGGGCATGGGGCACACTGTACACTAGGTAAACCCCAGCCGTAAGGGTTACATGCCTCCCCAGATGCCACTGCATGCTGCTTTGAGAATGCCGTGGTACATTGGACCCCACAAAATACCACCCCTAGCCATGGGGGCCATGAAGAGGCAGGACAGCCAACTGGGCACCAGCTGCCCTGTGCCACTGGTGCACAGTGTGCCATCAGATGATGTCTGCACCCACGGGTGCAAGGGATCTACAGCAGACTGGGAATCCCATTGGATGTGTTCCCAGTCAATGGAACACTCCTCTGCACACCTGCTTGCTGGAGGAGGTGGGGCCACAGACAGGTGGCTGGCATTAGTGAATGTCGGTATGGGCCGCACCTGTCCATGGTCACATAGCTACTCGGTAGGGCTATGCACCTCTGGTGTGTACCGTCTGGCTATTAGTGCATAGGGGTCATTGTATTTTAGTCCTTAGCAAACCCCTCCTATAGTATTTCTGCATCCCTTTGTCTGCCTCACCTCATTCTCACCCAGGTCAAGCCTGGAAATGAACTTGTGCTCAGCAGGACAGAGAGGATCATCAAAGACAAAATATTATCAGTAAAAAGCAGCTTGGATCCAAACCAACATGGGTTTACCAAGGGAAGATCATGCACTGCTAACCTGCTTACATTTTTTGAAAAAATTAGTAAACATCTAAACATTGTGACATAATCTTCCTCGGTGTCAACAAGGCATTCAACTTGGTACCACACTGGGCATTTGCCAAAAAAAACTTAAACGCATTGGTCTGAATGCAGATTTCAAACTAGCTGGAAAATAGGTCACAGTGGGTGGTAAGTAATGGATACTATTCAGAAAGAGGTGAGGTGGCAAGCAGTGTTTCTCAGGGTTCAGTGCTAGGGCCAGTTATTTTTTCAGATTTTCATCACATATTTAAAAAACAACTTGAACTGCTTTTCAACAAAGTATGCTGATGACTGTGAAATAGGGTACACATGTAACAATGAGGAAGAAAAAACAGGCTTCAAGAAGATCTGGACTGCATATTAGACTGTTGAATGGGAGATGTACTTCAATCATGAAAAATGTAAAGTAATGCACCTGGTGCCAAAAAATAAGCAACATCACTATTTTCTGTATGGGAAACATCTTGTAGTTTCTAAATCAGAAAGAGAGCTTGCCTTCTTGGACCTATTTCAAATATAGCACCTGATAAAGCCAGTATAATTACCTAGAGACAGCTTTACAATGCTTTCTGACTTACAAAAGTTATGACATAATTTATTTTATATAGACTAAGTATGGGTCAGTGTGTGTGAACTTGAGTTTACACACACTGAGCCATATTTTATTTTATATAATTGCTGGATTTCCTTTTTGCCTCAGCAATTATATAAACTAAAGAGATGTTGCCGCTGTTGCGGTCTGGTTTCACTGTGGCTCGCAGGCATCCTTATTTATTTAAATATTTTTGTAGGTCTTTGTAGGGTGTCGTCAGCCTATAGTTACATTTTTTTCTCTCAGGTATTTGTCTGTTTATTTTGGAAATGACTTTACTGCGGTCCAGAGTGGCTGTTCAGTCTCCGTGGAAAAGACAACAGCGGCAAGTGGTGCAAAGGAAGAGCTGAGGTGGGCACATGTGCACAGTGAGAGAAATTATGCGCATGTTTGCAGTAATGAACACTCCTTCATTCTGGCAAATTACACCACGGTTTCCCTATGGGGAAAAAAGGGAAAACAGTTATTATATGAAAATTGTTAACAGATTTGTATACATCCTGTGGTATTGTACTGATCTATGTATTGTATAATATGTGCAATAAAAATTATAAACTGAAAATAAAAGAAAGAGATCTTGGGGCTAATAGCGACAGATGATTTCAGTATCACTGAACAGATTTATGAATCAGTACCTAAAGCTAATAGAGTGACATGGGCAATTCAGAGAAATACAAAATCAAGAGACAGATCTATAATTACTCCATTGTTTTGTGTTTACATACACCTCCACTTGGACTACAGCTCTCAATTTTGGTGCCCCTGTAAGAAAAATTATGTTTCCCAGATAAAAAAAGTCCAAAGAAAGTTTATTAAGTAGATTAAAGGCTTAAAAGATATGTCTTATCAAGACAAACTAAGACACCTAAAAATTATGCTATTAGATACAAGCAGTATTTGAGGGAACTTACTACTTATGTTCAATATTATTAATGACCCATATCTGATGTGTGAATTAGGACTTGAATTCAAGCAAATGAACATAGGCACTAGCGGTCACCCACTACAAATATCAACACAAATGTTTCGGACATTAAAAAGGAAATGCTTTTTTACTCGGGGAATAGTGAACCCATGCAACATACTTCCGTTATATATTGTTATCAGTAAATGTACAATATAATTTAAAAGAAAACTGGACACCATCCACAAAAAGCTGCACCCAAAATTGGGTGATTTATATAGAAACCGTGGTTGTATCCCATTGCTGGCTCACACAGCCATTCTACAGAAAATTATTCTCCCTATTTTTGACTATGAAAACATTGTTTACGGTGCTGCTCCAAAGTCCACTGTAGCAAAACCAAATCCTCTCTATCATTCCTTCTGTTGGTATGGCCTCTGCCGCCTGCCCCACACTCACGATGGTTCCCTATGCACTGCTTTTCCTCCTCCCTTGATGCAAGATGACTTGCACATTGCTCCTCCTTTATTGCCAAGCACTGTTAGTTTCTCCCCTCTTACTTCTCCTTTTCCCTCACGCCACCCTCCCTCCTCCTACTCCCTTCTCAGCTCTGGCTTTCATGCTGTGCACTCCTGCTCAGGTCGTCTTCAGCTGGCCAGGCTGATTTCTCTTTCTCCCTCCTTAAGCTGTGTAATTCCTCCCCTATCCACCTGCTCTGCCACTTCCCTTCACCTCTTTTTCTTCTCCAAGACTTCATCTCTCCTCATGCAAATGCTCCTGATTCTCCAACTGTGCTCCTCCACTCAACCTCTTCCCCCACCATTCTTCCCCTTGTTATCTCCTTACCCCATAACACCCTAGAGCCCCACTACCTACACCCAAACCCTTGTCTAACTTTCACTGCCTCCTCCTGTATAGTTCCTGGATCATTTCAATAGTATCCTCTGCTCTATTCTGCGCTTAACACATAACTGCTAAGTTACCTTTTGTTAAGTGCCTCTTATTGCATATATGGGCCTACTCCTGTTTGTAAATGTAATTTATATTGTTAATACTCTACTGTAAATGCTGTGATTTGTTATATTTGAATTCTCTATTGCCCCTCCCCCGCAGGATGCATCTGGAAACCAACTGCTACTCAGCTCAGTATGTCTTTCCTGGTGAAACCTTTGAAATAAATAAATAAATACTGCATACTATTGGGCAATCAAATTTGTTATTATGGGTAATTTGAAGGAGCAGTCATAGGCTAATTGCCTTTTTGCTCCACTGGTGCCTTAGTGTGCACCTTAGTGTGAATATTTTAAGGGCAGAAAAGTCTCTGGCTCCATCATTTCCACCCTTCTACTCTGGTAACCAGGGTAAAATAAGTATGCTATGCAAACATGTTCCAATTTAATGGGATCCCTATCCACTCTACATTGCAAATAAATACAAAAACCACAAAGGAGCTCGCTCTAGGACCCGGGTGCCATGGAAAACTAAAGTCAAAACACAAATCAGGCACTCACCACCACAAAAGAACTTGGCCCAGAAGGAAACATTATAAAGTTTATTGAAAATGCTAATATTTCTGGTCCCACTGGACATTTATCAAAACAAAAATTTTGCCTGATAAAGTCAGTGGGACCAAAACATCAAACACCAATAAATCACTAAATATTCCCTTCTAAAAGTCAATGAAAATCTTTTTAGACTACAACATCTAATAATGGACATAATTTGATGGTTTACTCACTCTGATAGACCATGTGTTCCAGCATCTCATTTTGTAGGGGTTCATGGGAGCATTTGTCATTTTTCCAGCAATTCTAATACATATGCTAATGCCAGCAAAGCATTGCTCATCACCACAAAACATTACATAACTCCCTGACTTGCTTCGAGCAGTATCACTTCCAATTGACTCTGTTCTCTTCCTCCCCATCCACTCTCAACTTAATTTTAAATGTTATTAGAGTTGCACAAGAATATTTTATGTATATTTGCACTGGCATTCCCTGATCATTGATTCATGCACTACCATATGTTATTTGTTTTTACCACACTGTGTATATTTTGCTATCAATTTCTTATATTCGTGATACTTTCCTCTGCTCCCCTTCCCCATGTCACACTTAGAAATTAGTTTGGGCCTGTGTGCATATCCCAGTTACCATATTTTAAATAAATAGCATATACAGCAAATTTAGAAATAGAAGCTGAACAGAAAAAACATTCCAGTCCTTAGAGCATGACAAAAATATACCTGGAATAAAAACTAAAACAGAACCCAATGCTTTTGAGGACTTCCTGGTTACTACTCAAAATGGGCATTTGTGCCCTTGATCTTTACCTGGTCAACAACTAACAAAGTTGCCACAAATCTTATAAGTAAAGGCTTATCATCTCATACTGCTATTGATCCTCAGTAATATGAAAACTGTGGCTTTGTAAGTCATGATAGTTTTTCCCTCTGTTTATCCTGCAGTACCTAAGAAACAATGGGATCTGTGTGCTACATGGTAGTATGTTCTATACAGCACTGTGGTGTTAGGTTTTCACGTAATCTAGCTGGACAAACGCTTTATCTGGTTTAGTCAACTGGCATGAGAAGTCATCTCTATATATGGCATCCAAAAACTCTGATCTAATTAAAAAAAGAAACAGTAATATGTAGAGACACAAGGACGTTTTAGTGAAACACAAAAAGATGTTAGTATTTTAGGTCATAAATACAGTACTGCATTCTGTAACTATGAAAAAAAGTGCTTACATTTTTTATAAAACATGACAGCGCCTCTTTTACAAGTGTATGTGAAGTAAGTAAAGTACCTTTGTAAAAAAGTTGGTAACTCCTGTAATAACACAATGATCTTATTTCTTCATTCTAGTTATACGTACATTCTAATAGACTGAGAGTTTAGCTAAGCTTCTCCCACACTGTAGGCCTGGAGTGTCCACCATTATTTGTTGATCAGTGGTCCAGCAAACAGAAGAAGTTGCCCTTTGCAGTGCCACTACATTAGCTTGATCATATGAAGCCAATTTAGTGGCTTCTGAACTGTTAGTGTCAAAGGTAAAGGCTTAGGGTGTGGCAATACTAAGTTACTTCCATGATTCATGTACTGTACAAAGGATTTTCAGGCTTAAGCAATCATTAAACTCAAAATAATTTAGTGCCATTTCTGAAAGCTGTAAAGGAGGCTGTGTTTTTAAGTAATTTCTACCCTTCAGAACATTATTGATCTATAAAAGCCCATTTCCTTTTTAATTTTGTACCCAAACAGAGTGGACTGTTCCTTTGCAGATGTATAGGTGCTTTGAATCTTAGTTTTGTGCCTTCCATAGATGGTGGCAAAAGTAAAAGGAGTGTCAGGAAAGATTCTCAGAGAGGCACAATCAGCAGCAGTAAAAGATTGGAGAGGATCCAGAAATACAATCTGCAGCTATAGACTTGGCAAGACACATTTTAGTCATGCTTGAGTGCCATCAGGGAGCAGTCTGAGGAAATAGACTACACATCAATATATTAGTGAAGGAAGAGTGGCATATGAAGAAGGTTAGGAGGGTTGGAATGCAAGGCAGAGGGCAATCTAACAAGAATATTGAGGATGCTGCTGCTGAGACAGAGAAGGAGAAGGAAAGCATGAAGCTGCTGTGGTGCAGAATATAGAAGCTGTGTCCAGAAGGAAGCTGCTGCTGCTGCTGCTGCTTCAAGAGAAGAGACAGTTGGGCCAGGGGGAAAAGCTGTCAAGTTTGGTTTAAAGAAGCACATGAAAAGAGAATAGCAGAATGAATATGATGTATTGGTAGGTTAGGATGAACTATAGTACCAAATGTACGCACTGTGTGGCATTTGAAGAATATGTTGAGTGCAGCCAGGGATCCTGAATCCATCCAGAGGAAATGTATCAGTTGCTTTTTTTGTACAATGCCAAAGCTCTTATGTGCTGTTTTGGTAGGAATATTAAATAGAGAAATGCTAAAACATGCCTGTTCACTGTTACTGTTTCCATCAAGAACATATAACCACCTGAACATGCAAACACCCCCTACGAAAGCATCTCTGTACTGTATATTACAGCAAGTTCAAAACATTTGTCTTACATTCAGCAAACCTATTTTTGTTGTCTGTTCTGAAGAGTAGGCTTAAAACAATTAGTGGCCATGTCTTTAGTCAATTGTGAATTTGTATTATGGAACTCTTTTCCTCTGAATCAGAGGGTGTGTTACTTTGTTGTTAAAAGCTCATCTATTTCAAGTAACATAGGTCCTAGAATATGAATTCTTTAACCATCTGTATTGCGCCCATTGGTGCTGGAACAGTTTGAAAAGTGGTAGGGCCAAGGATGTAAGGGATAAATTCTCCCCTATTAAATACATTAACATGATTGCAAAAAGTGATAGGGCCACTTATGAAAGTGGTAAGGCCATGGCCCTAGTGGTCCCCCTCCTCCCCCCCATTCTGGCACCTATGATTGTGTCCTTGTTGAGTCTAGACCTGTCTATTAATTGTTGAAATTATTTTATGAATGTTTAATAGTTCATAACCAATATTTGTTGCTGTATCAATTTGTAAATGTGTGTATCTTATTTCATAAATAACTGTTGCTGTTATCAATTTAGGCAGCACATCAAACTTTTACTAAGAAAAATGCTTTACAGAATATAAACTGATTCATCCTTTGATACCCATGGCTCACTATTTTGTGACACATTTATGCAGTAGATATCTTGCTATGCTTTAACTAAATATGAAAATGAGAATTTAGGATTTTACTATTTTCAAATTATTGTATTTTTTTCTTTAGTGTTATTTATGGACATGTTTTATCAGATATTGCTAATGTTTATATTTAATGCATATTTTAACAGGTGAATGGAAAGGATTTATCTAAAGCCACACATGAGCAAGCGGTGGAAGCATTCAGGACAGCTAAAGGAACCAATAGTGGTACAGGTCTTAAGGAGAACTCCACGCATCAAAATGCTTAACCCATCCCAGGAGTCTCAACTAGTAGACATGGGTACCCAGACTGACATTACTTTTGAACATATCATGGCTCTGGCAAAGATGAGACCTACTACACCACCTGTCACAGTATTAGATCAATACCTTTTACCTGATGAGTAAGTATTTCATGATCCCTAATTTTACTTTTCATTCTTCCTGTAGCAAATGTATAGATCCCTGAACATTTCATGCATTGCACCCCTTACAGCAACCTATATTAATGGTGTTTTTATTAGATACTGATCCTTTCCTTCCTGTGATGATATATGCTGAGCTGCTTTCCTACTTGTTGCACTGAAATCAGGATGCATGCAATAAATGTCAGAGTATGAAACTAGGTAGATCAAGATATTAACATTGATTTTCAGAGATGTTTACCTTCTGGTCAGTATTAGTCATATGGTGTTATCATTTGATGGCTTTTACATGATCTATGTGAGATGAGTTTTAGTAATGTCAGCTGAGTTGGTAGAAGAAAGAACTTGCTGGACCAAGTTTTTTTTTTTTGATTTTTATTTGTTTTGCAATGCCCGTATGTATATTCCCATAGACAACCACCCATGCTGTTTTTTACCATCTTCGTAATATTGCCCAAATGAAACTGTATTTGGTGCCAGCTGACCAAGAGATGGTTGTTCATGCCTTTGTCACCTCCCATTGGATTACTGCAAAGTTCTATTCACAGGGCTGTCTGGAAGTTTGGTGTGCCAACTCCAACTGGCCCAGAACACCATGGCTCAGTTTGTGATGGGAACTCCTCTAGTTCCCGCATCATGCTTGTGCTCGGGCTCTTCACTGGCTGTCAGTCCATTGGTGCATCATATTCATGACTTGCTTGATAACATTCAAGGCCCTATGTGGACTGGGCTAAGCTACCTGAAAGATCTCTTGGTGCCTTTTTTCCCCCTCAACCCCTCCAGTCCACAGATGCGAGTCTGCTTACAGTACCATGCTCCCATATGAAACAATCTGGGGATAGGGTATTTGGAGTTACGCCTTTGTTACTGTGGAATCCCCTCCTGGATATGGTTTGCTCTGCCCCCACTGTGGATACCTTGAAACACAGTCTAGAAGCATATTTATTCACACTGCCATATCCTGATTATTAATCTAATTCTAGATATGAATATTTGAGCAGTTTTTAATAAGTTGATGTATTTATGGAATGTTTTTAAATGTGTGACCTGTTTTTATGAATTGTGAGGCACTCCGAGCCATTGGAAAGAGCACCATATAAATAAAATTTGCCTTTACCTTGCCATATTACGAACAGCTGGTTTATTGAGACTATTACTGTACTAGCAATTTCAGGTTACAATCCAATTGTCAAAGCCTGTGTGGATGTCAAGTGCTTAATGACCACCTACAATTCCAGTATTAAACAAGTTGCTTCATAATGTAAAACACACAGACACTGGAGTGCTCGAAATATGCGGGTGCTCACTCCAAGAAATTAACAAAGCACAGAGAACACAAATGAGGAGGAGCACCTAAATAAATGAAGCAAAAAATAAGTCAGCACACATAGATAAGGTGCAAACGCATGGAGCCCACTGCTACCCTGGTGCTTCAGGACTTCTCGTGACCCTTTCTTAAGGGAAGAGGCCAATGTGCTACACATGCTCAGTTTTATTTCAAACAATGAAAGTGACAGTGCAATAGTTAATCAGATTTTTATATATACTAAAACAGCAATCATGCACACATTAGTGCAGGTACAACTTGATTTCAAACAAGTCAAATAATGCATAATATTTAAACTAGGCAATTCAACAATTATATAAAAAAATAATACTGGAATCCAAAAGAGAGAAAAGAAGACATAAATGCAGGACATTAGAAGGGGAATATGGGGGAGGAGAAAATTACAAAGAAAAGAGGGCGGGATTGTGGAGGAAATGAAAAGGGAGGAAAAGAAGAATGAAGAAACACTGCAATATCAAGACAGCATTTAAACCAGTAGGATGCAATGTTTTCATTGTATAGATTTATTTCTGCTCACATTGTGCCAGTCTATTTAACCTATTTCCTCCTCTAGCATTATTTTTAATATGATCCACCCCCATAAATTTAAAACGTTGGAAGCTTTGGTTATGAAATGTTTCAAAATGCACACCAATAGGAGTATTGGGGTAATTTTTAGAAATTGCCTGTACATGTTCCTGCATTCTCTCCCTTGAAGTCCTTTTTGTTCTACCCACATAAATATATGGACATGTACATTCTACAGTATAGATCACAAATGTCATAGAGCAATTAATAAAATGAGCAATGTCTATATTTTTATTTCCAAAAAACAGATGCTGAAACAACAAACCCTGTAGGTTGAATTTACAAACACTACAATGACCAAAAGTGGGAGCAAGGCAGAAACAGGAAACTACAGACCTGTAAGTTTGACCTCAGTGGTAGGGAAAATGATGGAATCACTTCTGAAAGAAAAAATTGTTGAGTACCTAGAGGCCAGCGGGGCACAGGACCCAAAGCAGCATGGATTTACAGCAGAAAGGTCATGTCAGATGAATCTAATTGATTTCTTTGACTAGATGACCAAAGTAATAGACCAGGAAGGGGCTGTGGATATGGCCTACGTAGACTTTAGCAAGGCATTTGACACAGTCCCGCACAAAAGATTAATAATCAAGTTATCCAGCCTGGGAGTGGGTCCCAGGGTGGTAGCCTGGGTAGCAAACTGGCTACACAACAGGACACAGAAGGTAATATTGAATGGAACACATTCGAAGAAAGGGGGTTACTAGTGGAGTACCTCAGGGTCTCAGTACTAGGTCCAGTCCTCTTTAACATCTTTATAGGTGACATTGCAGAGGGTCTGGAGGAAAAGGTATGCCTCTTTGCAGATGACACAAAGATCTGTAACAGAGTTGATACACAAGAGGGGGTAGAAAAGATGAGAAGGGACTTAGCAAGGTTGGAGGAATGGTCAGACATATGGCAACTTAGATTAAATGCAAAGAAGTGCAAAGTAATTCACCTGGGAAACAAAAACCCAGGAGAAGAGTACACAATAGCAGGGGAGGTACTAACAACAACAAAAATGGAAAGGGACCTGGGGGTAGTCATATCAGATGACCTAAAGTTGGGTAAGCAATGTGAAAAATCGGTAAGGAGAGCCAGGGGGATACTGGGATGCATAGGAAGGGGCATCACAAGTAGAAAAAGGGAAGTGGTTATCCCTCTATACAGATAGTTGGTGAGACCCCATCTGGAGTACTGTGTGCAGTTTTGGAGACCTCATATATGCAAGGACATAGGCAGGATGGAAGCAGTCCAGAGGAGGGCAACTAAAATGGTGCAGGGTCTGCAGCAGAAACCATATGAAGAGAGACTGAGAGAGCTTAATATGTAGACTCTTGATGAAAGGAAGGACATGATAGAAACTTTCAAGTACCTCAAGGGAATCAACAAAGTCCAGGAGGGTAGCATCTTTCAGAAAAAAGATGTAGTAGAACAAGGGGCACAATTTAAATATAGAGGGGAAGGCTCAGGGGTAATGTGGAGAAATTTTTTCACGGAGAGAGTGGTGGATACATGGAACCGCCTTCCTGAGGAGGTCATTGGGTCTAAAACAGTGGGGAATTCAAACATGCATGGGACAGACATAAGGCAATTATAGTGGGGGTTGCAGGAAGTAGGCTGTTGGTTAACTAGAATCTGCAGCTTATCCAGTAGGTAGGAAATGAGCAGACTGGGTGGGCCAGTGGTCCTTATCTGCCATCAAAGTCTATGTTTCTATGACCATTTAAAACAACCTAAAGGTTTGTTTGTGGGCCAAGTTCTAGTATTTAGAGGTTTCACATACAAACCATCTATCAATAAATTGGATAAATTATTACCTCTTTTGAAAGACACCAAAGGTTTATTGCCTATCACATCTCTCAGATCAGAATCTGCTCATAACACTCCCCAGTGTTTAGTTACAATGTTAGTTATTTGATCACTAACTACGATTATATATAATCGATTAGTGATCAAATAATTACATGTACAAACAATTTCTAAAAAGACCCCAATACTCCTATTGGTGTGCATTTTGAAACATTTCATAACAGAAGCTTACAATGTTTTAAATTTATGGGGTGGATCATATTAAAATAATGCTAGAGGAGGAAATAGGTTATATTCAGTGAATAAAACAGCTTGTTTTTAAGGCTCTTGTGGGGATTTCAGTAAAGCATTGGCAAACATGTATTGACAGTAAAGGTGCCTGATCTATAAAATAAGAGAAGTTTAATTTGCATGGGATGCAATTTTTGTATTTATGTATGAAGATACTGCAGTGACATGAACATCTTACATCCTGACTGCCAAAATTCCTTTTATTACATGTTATAAAACATTAAATATTTGAATCTTGTTACTTAAAGGTTAAAGTTCTATTTTCACATTCATGAAAAACTGTAATGTTTCTCTTATAAAACATTTATTTAAGTCCATCATAGCTTCATAATTACAATGTATACTTAACCTACATATACCATAAATTATGTGTATGGGGTATTCCATGTTTAAAAATGTCTGATTGGTAGAATGTTAAGATTTCAGCTGAATGTAAAAGATGTCAGACATTTATGGTGACCCATGTCAAAGTCTTTACATTTTTATAACTCTTTACTATTTATTAGTATATATCTCTGCATACCAAAACATCTTTTATTTATTAATCTTACATCAACTGGATTTTCATCTAAAAGGTATAGGTCTCCATTGATAATACTGCTTTTCAACTATCAAAACTTAATAACATATAATTCATATTAGTAAACTCTTTATCAGTTAGAAGAAACCTGAAATTAGGCTTAGGTGGATAGAAAACAACAACAACAAAGTCTGCTTCACCAGTATTGCATGCCTGGATTAAATCAGAATCCAGCACAACAAAACCGACACCACACAACTGCTCTAGCAAAAAATGCTTTATTGAAAAACAGGAATAGCGAAAAACATACCACCAGCAGAGTCGTTTCGAGCAGATACCCCTACCAGTTTCACAACTAGTACGTCTTCAGGGATAGTGGGGTCTGAGAGCAAGATGCTGTGCTTAAATGCCTTAGTTAAAGTGACAGTGCTATAAAGAGAAAACTGCTACAATTAATAAATAATCAAATGTAAGCATATTCACAGCAGTAACACTTATCATGAAATCATAATGTTATGAATAAAAATATAGCATGGTTGCTGGTGCCATTAAAGTGCTGATTCAACAGGTTTCCAAAAGGCACATGTCTGTAAAGTTACTCCAGTGCAAGAGATGTATTATTCCCTCTATCCTCCACACACTAGAGGGAAAAAAGACAACAAAAAAATTATGTTTGTTTCCTCTTCCAGGGTTCATACTACCTCCAGATTAAAGGTATGGCTATGGTAGCAGCTTCTGCCCAAAATTATGCCAACCTTTATTTGGGCTGTTGGGAGAAAGAAGTGGTCTATGACAGCAAGGTCAATCCTTTTTACTGTAAGATTGACATGCATCTTTTATAGAGGACATCTTTGTTTGGCATGGCAGCAGGAGTGAATTGGAGGAATTTATTTATTATCTTGAGGGAAGTAATCCATATCTTAAATTTACAACGCAATATGATATCACTATGGTTTCACTTCTAGATCTGAAAATTATTTACAGTGGAAGATGGATTTATACCGTAAGGGTACAGACCATACCTCACTCCTAAATTCCTTGAATTGCCACCCATACCATTTGATTAAGAACATTCCTAAGGCCCAATTTCTTTATGTTAGGTAGAACTGTAGCCAGGAGAATGATTATATATCTAATGGCTTGGATTTGTGTTGTAGACTTGGTGAGAGGGGTTACAGTGAGGAAACTGTCCATGAGGCTTTTCAGGAAGCCTTACATATTAATAGAAACACCATCTTGATGGTGAAAATAAAACAAACAGAATGGGACAAAAAGGATGAATTTTGTTACTACTTTTAGTGGCACTCGTCAGAGACAGAAAAGGTAATCAGGAAAAATTGGCGGATTTTGTGTACAGATCCCCTATTACAGAAAGCCGCAAAATTGGAACCATAGATACATAGATACATAAACAGTGTCGGCAGATAAGGGCGTATGGCCCGCGCAGTCTGCCCATTTGAGCTTGTAAGTTCAGTTTATGTTTTCCTAGAAATCTGTTGCCCCTTACCCCTGACCTCCAGAATTCCTTTATGTCTATCCCATGCATTCTTAAATCCCGTGATTGTTTCAGCCCCCACCACTTCCTCTGGCAGGGTCTTCCACTTGTCCACCACCCGTTCTGTGAAGAAATTCTTCCTCAAGTTTCCTCTGAATCATCCTCCCTCCAACTTCATCCCATGCCCTCTAGTCCTAGAACATCTTTTTCACTTAAAAATAGTGTATTCCTGCACCCTGTTCCTCCCTGTAAGATACTTGTATGTCTCTATCATATCCCTCTCTCTCCTCTCAGGGAGTACATGTTCAGTTCCTTCAACCTGTCTTCACAGGACTTGTGATGCAATCCATGCACCATCTTTGTTGCCTCCTCTTAACCTTCTCTACCCTGTCTATGTCCTTACGTGGGTATGGTCTCCAGAACTGTACACTGTACTCCAGGTGGGGCCTCACTAGTGTCTTGTATAGTGGAATTATGACCTCCCTTTTCCTGCTGGTGTTGCCCCTGCCTATGCATCCCAGCATCCTATTTGCTTTACCTGCTGCCTTGTCACACTGTTTCCCTACCTTGAGGTCATCAGAGATGATAACCCCAAGATCCCTTTCCTGCTTGGTGCATGCTATATCCTCACCCCCAACTGATATATTGTGCCAGAGTTTTTGTGCCCCATATGCATTATCTTGCACTTCTTTGCATTGAATTTCAACTGCCAAACCCCTGACCATTCTTCAAGTTTCTGCAGGTCCCTTCTCATTCTGTCTACACCCTCTGGTGTGTCTACTCTGTTATAGAGCTTTGTGTCATCAAGCGAACAGTGAAATTCTGCCTTCTAGGTCCTGCGCAATGTCACTGATGAAGATGTTGAATAGGACCGGTCCCAGCACTGATTCCTGTGGTACCCCACTGGTCACTCTTCCCTCTGTGGAGTGACAGCCATTTACCACCACCCCAGATGGTATACAGATGTGGGCCCAACCTTAGAAATAGGTTGATTGACAGTTGACCAGCTGGAGAATAAATCATCCCAATTAGAACCTGGCTAGCTCCATTACCATGTGGCACCCATACAAGCGGACATTGTGAATTTTGCCCATTTCTTTTTAAAGTGTGACACTTTCACTACAGTAAATGTTGCTAAAGTATTTGAAATGAGACATATTTTAAATTACAATACATCTAATTTGGTTTATTTAGCTATTTGTGAATGTGGAGCATTTTATGTGGGCAAAACCACTAGGCCCTTTAAAGTTTGCATAAGGGAACACTTAAGGAGTATTACTAGGGAAGATAATCTTAATGCATTAGCTGGTCATTGTAAGGCCAGGAGGGATGGTGGAAATCATATTTTCAAATTCTGTGGCATAGAAAAAGTGAGGGTGGACCCTAGATGGGGATCTAGAATTAAAATGATCACAGCAAGAATCCTTCTGATTTACTCACTAGGGGCTCTAATGAGCCCTAGTTTGCATTTATAGTTATATTTGTACTTGTATTTATTTATTTTTTTACCAGGAAAATGCTCAGTTGAGCAAAGCTCATTTTCAAGGAAGTCCTAGTTTAATTGATCAAATTGACATTAGGCCTCTTATAAATAATGAATTAGGTTCTTCCTACATAGTTTCCATGTTCATGTGCTATATCATTAATATTTATGTTTTTTTTTTCTCTTTTTCCTCTAATGTGCAGAGGGTAGAGGGAACAATGCACCTCTTGCACTGGAATAATTTTACATGCAAGGACCTTTTGGAAACCTGTTGAATCAGCACTTTAATGGCATCAGCAACTCTGCTTTATTTATTTATAATATTATCATGTTATGATGTGTTACTGCTGTGAACATGTTTATAGTTTATTATTTATTAATTGTAGTGGTTTGCACTTTATAGCACTTGCACTTTAATTAAGAAATGTTAAAGAACGGCATCTTGCACTCACACCTTCCTCCCCTGAACACACTAGTTGTAAACTGGTCAGTGTATCTGTTCGAACTGACTCTACTGGCGGTATGTTTTAGCTATTCCTGTTTTCCAGTATAGCATTTTTGCTGTAGCAGTTGTGTGGTGCTGATTTTGTTAGGTGGATAGTGCACTGTTTTTTTTGTTGGGTTATTTGAAGGCTTGTATACTGCAACTTTACTGTATTCAGCCAAATTAGATATTATTTTCAATACTGCACTACCGTATCTGCTCCATTTGGAATAAATGGCATGGGTAATTTGTTCTGTCTGAACACCCTAGAATTTAATGGACAGTACCCTCTCAAGCCCACCTTAGACTCAATAATTGATGACAATTTCTTTATTGCACTGTCCGCTTAACAAGTACTGTATACAATTTACACAACATCATCGATACATGATTATGGGCTTAATATAACAATGATCTTGCCTACTTGAAAATAACAATTAGGGCCTGAATTTTCAAAGCTCTGGCTGCAGGACTCAAGGCAGCTGTTCTGCCACAGCTGCAGCACTCCAAATTTGACAGAATATTTGCATGCAGTTTTCAAACATTTGGATGAATTTGACACACAGTATTCATTTTACAGCAGAACAATGACATGTAATTTTTTTGATGCATGCATCATTTTTGGTCCTCAACATGCTGCACTTGTGGCATGAAGTAAGACTGTGTTTTGTGTAGTCTAACAGACATTTCACAAATGTGCACTGCAGCAGAACTGTGCCACAGTTCTTTGAAAATCCAGCATGATCGCTTTTATTGCTGGACATATTTACAAATTTTGATTACTGCCATCATATCCATACCAGACTGGAAAAGAGGACCAGATGAGGACAATACTTCAGCATCTCCAATGTGCCCAGAGTATGTCTACCAACTGTATCTTCCTTGTGGATACCAGATTCTCACTTTAGCTGAAGCTAGATGTATACCATGACCTCAGCCATGTCCCAGGCCTTTCACTGAGGCATCCAGCTGTATATAACTACTAGCCACTGTTCCTATGGACCAAGCCCCACACCAGTACCTTTTCATCTGTATCACTAAACCACAGACTTCATCACTGCTAAACATGCCCTTACTCCTTAAACAATAGACAAGTGAATGGAAATTGGTGTACACAGAATGGAATAAATGAGGCCCACCAGCCTCACTCATGTACACATATATAGTACACCCATATACAGTATGTATCCCTCCTCCAGCTTCTCCCCTGACACTAATCTCATTTGACCCCTTCCTCTTATCCAATCAGAGCTTAACATCTGACAATACTGATCCAATGAGGGTCACTCACCTTTAATGTCTGGGCCCGATTCTGAGACACCAACCTCCATGGAGTAGGCTCCTCAGCACACTTTTTGGTGGTTTCTGCTGCAAGGGCTTCCTGCCCATTCCTAAGCCTTTTGATGGTCTGCTGAGCCCTGGCTCACATTATTGTGTTCCTGATGTTGAGCTAAAACACTTGCATTTAATGCAGTTGTAGGAGAGGGGATCCTTCCTCTGCCCACAATAATAGGGGTTAATGATGAACACCATGACCATCAGGCACCATTTTAGAAGGAACAGTTACACAAAATTATTCAAAAAGACTCGGTTTCAAGTTGAATTAGACTTTTACTTTAAACTAATGTTCTTAGTACTAACAAACATGTATTTAGCTATAATACTTGTTATACTTAGATCATATTGAGACAATCAGTAATTTTATATAAGAAATATTGCATCTGTGAGCCAGCCAATGGCCCAATGTGTATAGTGTGTGTCACACTATTGTGCTGATGATCTGAGGGCAGAAGCAAGCTTGGGAAGCTGGCTGGTTGACCCAGGGATGAGGACAATGCTGCTGCATGGCAACCATCCCAGCTTGGGAGGATGGCACAGTATTCCACTGATTGGGTTACACATTGCGGCAGACCAGGCAACTTTCCCTCACAAGGTGCACCTTGCTTGATAAGGCTGGCTCTGGGGCTATACCCTGTGTCAAGGGAGACATGCAGACAGAAAATGGGAAAACAGCAAGCTGCCAAAGCAGGATGACTCCCCAGTCATCACCTACATGGCCATGGGGACTTCCTGGATTGTGCTTTGGGAAGGGAGAATGACCACACCTGAGCTATCCATGGGGGAAATATCATAAGTCCCTGCGATTTTGGTTGATGGGGTTAGTAGCTGGAGGTAGAAATGAGGCTGGCAGCCTGGAGGATAAAAACCTCTATGAAAGAAAATGGAATATTACATCGTACCATCCTGGTGGTTTAATTGATCAAGTGGCCAACCATTAAAGCTTATTATAAATCCTCAGGTTCAATCAATCAATCAAGCAATCACTTTATTTAACCAGGCATAACCAGGTTCAGTGTGCGAGCTAGAAAGCAGGAGACCAGTGCTCATACAATGGGCCAGCCAGACACAACATATAGTGATAGAGAATATGGCACACAGGAACTAGGGAGCAGTAGAAATATTAATTTATTAAAGCACACATGCCAAATATTGCAAACCCTGTTCCCAAATACAGCAGATAAAAGGACAGACAAATGAACCCTTTGTCCTGTCTGTCCTTTATCTGCTATATTTGCAATATTTGGCATGTGTGCTTTAATAAATTAATATTTCTACTGCACCCTGTTGCTGTGTGCCATATATTCTTCTGCTTCACATTAAAGCTTGTTATATTGAAAGGTTTTGTTTCAACTCCCAGCATAACCAATCCATTCAAATGTCATAAGTATTATAGAAGCTTGTTTCTAGGTCATGCCAGGCTGGGGAGTTGTTACTTGGAGTGGTTACCTCCTCTCCCCAAAGACAGAATGCCCTAAGAGTGACTAGTAGATTTAGTGTGTACCATTACTTGAGCTTAAGAAGACTAAAAATTACCCAGCCAATATTTTGGGTTGGGATTTAAGATCTAGGACCTAACTGAAGGACACAAGGAAGAGTAATTAGACGCTAGAGCCCCTTTGCCCCTCCCCCATATCTCTGCAGTAGGTTGTCTCATACTGGTGTCCTGCTCAGTATGAAAAGTATTTTATTTGTGGAGCCACAGTAAAGAACCCTTCACTTCCACCACCGAATGTCATTAAGGGCTTCAGTCAGATAAACCATAGGAGTAGGAAAATGGCAAGCTGGATCCACAATGGAAAATAATGAAGAAAAAATAAAAATACATATTTTTTAAACACATAGATCATGATTTTGCAGAAGATTAGAAAGTGCCAGGCAGCATGTTTTCACCTAAAAGTTTACCATCTAAATTTCAATGAATACTTTTTTTAATTTGTTTTAAGAAAACTGCCCTCAGGGTCTGTAGGGATAGTACTGTAATTTATTATTGCCATTGATTCTGGGGATATTCCTAAGGTCTATGTGGATGCTTTTAGTAAACAATAAAGTGTTTTAATTACAGAGGCACAGTCTATATATTTAGAAATTATCCAGCACTTACTGGATACTATGCGTTTCCGTGTGTGACACATATATATATATATATATATATATATATATATAGTAACCCTATTATCTTCTGTGCACTGTTGAGGAAACAGAGAACAAAATTATACAGAACAAAATCTTTAAGGACTTGCTACAAGCTCTCCTAACTGAACATGTATTACTCCGCACAGCTTCTGATAATCAAAAGTATCAAAACAGTGGTTTTGTAAAATGTTTCAGTTTTTACTCTCTGTTCTCAAAGTGCATTGGACAAAACAGTGTTCTGTGCACTACACTCAAAGTGTGCTGAATACAACAAATGTGTTCTGGGTTCTACACCAAGCATACTATATAGCTGGACAAAGCTCTACCTGATCATATTAGGTAGCATAACAACCAACTTAATTTGAGTCATCCAGAAAACAGAACTAATTTTCATACTTAAAATTTGGAGAAACAAAAAGCATGCTGGAAAAACAAACAGGTTAGTATTCTATGTCAAAGTAAAAATCAATGAATACACTTTTCCAGTACACCCACTGCATTTACCCCATCAGATGTACATGACAGATAGATCTTGGGTCTGCCCCAAAGGTGACATGTACACAGCAAACAACATGGGCACCAGAATTGACCCCTAAGGCACACCACAGCCAAGAACAACAGCATCTGAGGTGTTTCCACCCAACGACACTTGTTGCACCCTACCAGTTAAGTAGGACTCAAACCACCACAGCATGACTCTGAGAGTCCTACATACTGTAGTGTCTCAGACAGATAATAGCACTCCATGGTCTACTGTGTCAAATGCTGAGGACAGATCCAGCAGTACCAAGACGGAACAATGTCCATTGTCTCTAGCCTAAAGAAGATTGTTGAACACCATGATGAGATCAGTCTCTGTAGTATACCAAGGCCTAAACCCAGGCTGAAAAGGTTCAAGGATCTCAACACATTCCAAATTGTCCTGTAGTTACACTATTACCTTCTCAATAACTTTCTCTAACAATGGGAGACTCGAGACAGGCCTGTAATTCACCAGATCATCAGGGCCCAGTGATGGTTTCTTCACCACTGCCCTCTTCAATTCAGTCGGGAACAGCTGAAAATCTTGGCAATAATTGGAACCAGCTTCTACCAGCAACTTGAGAGAAAATTGGTATACCCTGGGTCCAAAATATAGTATGTGGGACACAGCCCCAGGACCAATTGGGAGCCCTTCTCAACTGGGACTAGATCAAACTACTCCCAAGGTGACAGAGTGCTCAAGTCCCTATCCACCTGAACACTGCCAACCCATGACAGGCCACCTGAGGAGACTTCAGCCAAGCTAGAGGATACCTTGCTAAGGAAAATCAATTGAACTCATTGCATTTTTCTGCAGCAAATACTCTTTCCAACTGCAGACGCTGAGGATTTAACAATCTGTCTACGGTGTTGAAGAGTTAAAAATAAGGTTACTGCACTATGCAGCAATGAGGAAGTGTACCAGATCTTGCACTAGTATTGGGCAAGAGAGACAGTAACTGAGGATACCAAGTGGGTTTGAAACTTGGTTTAGAGGTAGGGTTGGGTATAAGACTGCTCTGGGGATGCGCTTGCTGCCAGTACTACTACTATTACTATTGAGATACAAGTACTGCCACTTTAAAGAAGCTAGCAGTAAATACTTCCCAGCCCTAAAATTTATGTGGAACCCTGAGTTCAGGTATAGCTTTTTAGGTTACTTTCCCCATTTGAATATTGTGCTCAGGCACAAACTCTGCACAAATGGCATACAATCACTTTCCTACTGTGCAAATGTTTGAATGCTGGGCTCCTGATGTTCATTACAAACATGGCCACCACCTTTTACTCAATAAAAAAAAGTTAACTAGAAACAAAGCCCTTCAAAATTAGAAGAATGAGTAAATGTTCTTTCACCGTTTTAATCCCATCTTTAAACACATACTCAAGTTATAAAAATGAATTACTATTCAAAGTTTTATTTTTTGGAACTTATTTTCTAACCATGAAAAGTTCCTGTCCTATCCTTACTTGCCTACCAGGGAACTCCTGTTCCTAACACTTATTCTCCTGCAAACTCTGCATACACCACAGGTTCAAAAAGTCCATTCCACATACCCACTAAATTCTTGAAATTGAACACTGAGGGTCAGATATTCGAAACTTTATGCCGGGCAAAAACCGTTTGCTCAGATTTAGCATGGGATTAGTGCAGGTCTGCTATATTCAAAAGGCCAAATAGTGTGGGAAAACCACATTAGCACCAGGCAAAATCATATTGTATGCAAGGGGCAAACTGACATGAATACAGGCGCAATGCTATATTCAGCGACTAGCTCCGTGTAAAGTGGTTTTGCGCGACTTAGCGCAACACTTACCGTGGTGCACATTACCGCCCAGGAAAAGGTAGTCTTAACCCTGGGCAATCAGCTTTGTGCAGTGTTTGCGCAGCTTTGTGAGGCTTTGCGCGATCCTAACAAATAAATATGGCACACAGACAAAGCCAAACATAGAGGAAACATGTTAACTGATGGCATCACAATGATGCCATCATCTGCCACCAGTCCCAGCCATGCCAGGCAGTAAGTGGTGACCCTGCCACCAGTGGACAGCATGGCAGTGTAACCATACAGCATATACCTGTGGACCACTCTTCTGTGGACACCAACAGATGCCAGCACACTCATGCAGCACTGTGAGCATGGAGGATGTTGAGGGGAGAGTGTATGGGTGGCCAGGCTGTGCCACAGACCAGGTGTGGCCACAAGGCTGGGACACATCATGCAGTGCACATGGGCCAGTATTGGGCATACCCCAACACCAATGTGCCTTTCTGATAATATATGCCCCCCTAGTCACATTACCGCCCAGGTAAAGGTAGTCTTAACCCTAGGCAGTTAGCTTTGTGGGGTGTTTGCGCAGCTTTGTGAGGCTTTACGCGACCCTAACAAATAAATATGGCACATAGACAAAGCCAAACATAGAGGAAACATGTTGCTAACTGTTGGCATCACAATGATGCCATCATCTGCCACCAGTCCCAGCCATGCCAGGCAGTAAGTGGTGACCCTGCTGCCAGTGGACAGCATGGCAGTGTGGCCATACAGCATACACCTGCGGACCACTCTTCTGTGGACACCAACAGATGCCAGCACACTCATGCAGCACTGTGGGCATGGAGGATGTTGAGGGGAGAGTGTATGGGTGGCCAGGCTGTGCCACAGACCAGGTGTGGCCACAAGGCTGGGACACATCATGCAGTGCACATGAGCCAGTACTGGGCATACCACAACACCAGTGTGCCTTTCTGATAATATATGCCCCCCAGTCACATACCGTGCAGCTGTACAACTGCCACAGCACACAAAGCTGGATATGTATATGGCACTGTGAGCATCCCATGCTACAGACGCAGCATCTGTGGGTCACACAACAGCGTAACAGTAATGTCCACTGTCAGTAAACACCTGCAGGTTGGGCCTCTCAATGTGTATAGTGCAGTCATCATCACTGCCCTACACACCACAGGCATTGCTGTAGCCACACACTACTGGCCCCCTTGCTACTGTAGTGTCTGCTGTGCACTGTAGCATGACCTACGGTGTGACAGTTGCATGCAGCACCACCACCATATGTGCCTATGCTGTGTTGTCCCAGTACAGCTGCAGGCAGCAGCACGTGTGAAAGCAGTGTTCAAAACTGTATAATATTTCCCAAACTGTTTGCGCAGTGCTAACACATTTGCATAGGTTTAGCGCAGGGCTAAACCATTAGCCCGGTGCAAACTGCATACAAATCGGGCATAATGATATATGCTGATCTGGATGTTTGCCCAGAGACTACCTAAATTGGCTCATTTGCATGTTACTTTTGAATATGACAAAGTTTAGCGCCCGGGCAAACATGTTTGCACAGGCTAGTTTAGCCTCTAGCTTAAACCTGCAAACATGTTAGCACTGCTAAAACATTTCAGGGAATATTTTACAGTTTTGCACACTGTATCTCCACATACGCTGCTGCCTGTAGCTGTACTGGGTCCACGTATTTCTGGCACAATAGCACATACATAGTTCACCTCTACCTACCTTCACATCTCTGTGCACTGTGTTGCTGTTGTGGTTTGCACTTCCTGGTTGCCATATTCAAAGCTGTCTTACTCCAGGGCTAAGTTTGCCCTGCACTCCCAGCCCAGTTTGCCCAGCCTCATTCCCATGCTATATTCAAAAGCTGTTTGCCCTGGGCTATTCCTTTTGAATATGGCTTGCTTTGTGCTCCGGCCTAAGTTTGCCTATCAGGCAGTATTAATTTAGCCCCGGGGCAAAGTTTTGAATATCTGGCCCTGAGAGTAAATCATGCAAAACTCATAGTAAATGACTCCTTTACTCCCCCTATATTTTTCCTGGCCAGGACTACACTACCTAAAAGCCATTCTGCCCAAACGTGCTACCCCAGAAATATTCCATATTGTCTCTGTTCACTCAGAACCAGCAACAAATACTACAGAGGTTTGAAACTGACACAACTTCACAGGAAGAATGCAAAATCATCTCTGCCTCCATCTCTGCCTTTTCACCTCTGCCTTAGCTTCTGTAATGTGTCACACTCTGTCATGTATTATTGATTAATTTTGTTCTGACAACAATTGGAATTTTCTATTCTTAGTTGTACCTGGTACCATGCCAACCATTTCCTTCCATCTATATTTCTGAAGGTGCAGGTTATATAGTATGATTAAGAAAGTGACCATGGTTAAGCTTGGGTTTTTGCATTCCAACAAGTAGAATACCTGGATAGAACACAAGGAAGTTATACCATCATATTTCTTATCAGTAATATTTGAGTTTCCAATGCCAAACAGTTTCTTATTCCATACCATCAACATCCTTTTATCAACGTTTATTAAATGAAGAAATGCAAAGCAATTATAAATGTTATTAAATCACAAAATGAATGTCAAAACATTGTTGTTTCCACTCCCTTCATAGCTAAATATCGCTATATATCTTTTCAGCCATCCATCAGCCCATGAGTACTATGACCCAAATGACTATTTGCCTGGTGTTCCTCAAGAAATGGACAGGGATGAGTTGGAATATGAGGTATGGATTATATTTGTTGCTATATTTTCTGAAGAAATATAATTAACTGTTCTAATTGCATACAGTATATCCCTTGAAATGTTATTATTCTTAATGCACTGATGATTAAAATGTATAGGATGAGACTGACATGGTTAATGACAGGATTTCACATTAACTATTTAACAATATGTTGCACACTACTGGCAACAATGCTACATGTTTTACATGGAGAATTAAACTCTTCAGCATCTACCAGAAGTCTAGCAAATTAAATGATGTGAGATACAAAGAAACTCATAATCTAAATGATTCAACATGTACCAAATTGTATGCTATAAATACCTCAAATGGTATTACTATGATTAAAAACAAGTTTCAAATTGATATTAAGAACAAATCAATACAAAGATAGGTGCAAAGGTGTTTACAACCAAAATGCATTATCAGACATATTGTGATATACAGGGAAATATATTTCCCTACCTATATTGATACCAATTAAATGGGATACACAAATTGCTAATGATCATTACTGTCCCAATATCAAGCATATAGAGTATAAGCACAGCCTGCACCACAGTCCCACTACAAGTAGATAGACACAGAGAGAGACAGAGAGAGAGATGGATGGATAGATAGACAGATAGCTAGCTAGATAATTATACATACACCAACCACCATTAGTCTGAGGACCCATAACAAACAAATGTAGTAAAATGTTACTTAGCAACTCCTGCTGAGGATAGATGCATTTAATTAGTATCAGAGAAAGCATGCAGTGTATTCTAAAGATGCATTCTTGAGAAAAAATACAGTGAAACCAGCAACTATTAAAGTGTTAAAAATGGAACAGCAACAATAGAAAATTACTATACTGTACACTAAGCA
The DNA here is from genome assembly GCA_016271365.2 of Neoceratodus forsteri. Lineage (NCBI taxonomy): Eukaryota > Metazoa > Chordata > Ceratodontiformes > Ceratodontidae > Neoceratodus > Neoceratodus forsteri. The sequence continues at coordinate 904,311,344 of CM028129.1, forward strand.
CAACAATCACTAAAGGCAATGTCTTCACACATCTAAAGAAAATAAAACTGTACACAACACTAATGGTGCAAAACAATTCAATCACCAGGCACTAATGCTCTCTTCAGGATCACTAATGCTCTTCTAGTTTAGTTACTTTTATATAGAAACAGGTAAAAAGCAAGGGGTGGGTAGATTATCTTACCTAAACATCAAAACATTATAACCTGGAAATAGGCTGTATATTTTTAATGGTGTACTAAAAGGAGAGTTTTAATAGTATTTAGTATTTAAGTGTTGGTACTGTATAAATATTTTTCAAATATAGTCCTAACAGGCTTAAGGTACTATAATGTATGAAGGCAAAATGATGTGTTTGTTGCTATTTGTCTGTTCAACTAATTCTTCCTGTAACTGAGGATGTCCCTAGTAAATTGGTTACTATTGACCAATTAATTCAGTAATAGTATTACAAGGGGAAGTTTTGGTAGTTTAAAATTGCGTAGAAATGAGTTTACAAGAATTTGGATGACTTATTGCTTTGCAAGTCAGTTCAAACCTTTGGGAGGCATATAAAATACATAGAAGTATGTGTTCTGATAATGTTATGTTTCCTTTCTCTTAATACTTTACTTGTGAGACTTAAAAGTTGCTATAAGGATTCAGTATTCTCCCCCAATGCAAAGATGGTGGATCTGGAATCGACCATTGGTATAATTCAGGATGAAGTAAAAGATACATTGTTGATTTTGATGGGAAATTTAAACTCAGACTGGCATAATCAGAGAGGTAATAGATTGAAAGAAATGTTGGCACCCCTTGATTTAATCCAGCTGACAGATGAACCTACTAGATACACTAATTCTATGACCAAGGGTACACTAATAGATTTGTTGCTAGTTTCACCTTAGTTAAATGTCCATTCAAAGGGTCTTGAACTCCATTATTGGGAGATTATCATTTAATTTGGGCAATTATAGATAGTATGGCACAACCACAGACACAATTGAGGGACGGATGGGTTAGGGATATGAAACATTGTTCAACTGATAGTCTTAACTTGGACATGCAGACATAAAACTGGGAGAGATGCAAATTAATTCGCATTTAGATCAAACTGTACAGTATTTTGTAGCTAGATTTTGGAGATATGTGATAAGCATGAATCAAAACAAAAGCAAGTAAGAGAAAAGCCAGGAGCCCTGGATAAATGACAATTTATTAAAAAGTATTAAGATCAAGAATAGATTGTGGAAATTGGATGAAAAATCAAAAACAAGTAGTGATTGGGACATTAATAAAAATAGAAGGAACAATCGTAAACAACAGATAAGGAGGGCTAGATTAGATTATTATAGAATGAAAATAGACAGGAATAATAATCCAAAAAGATTCTGGCAAACAGTTAATGACATTATTAGCCCAGGTAATAAAAATAAACAAAACATGAATCAACTGATTCATGAGGGGAAGGCAGTAAAAGAGCCCAAGGCAATAGCAAATTTGTTAAATGATTTATTTGTTAATCTCCCAGGTTTAGAGGTAAGAGTTCCATTAAACAAGACCCAGGATGAACCAAAGTTGAATGGGTTATATCCACCTTTTCAATTTAGGATATTAAACATAAAGGAGGTAAAAATCTTATTTAAAACAAATTAAAATTCATAAATCTCCTAGCATAGATGGGTTGGAAGGAAGGTTTTTACAAATGGCTGCTGATCATGTAGCACCAATAATAGTACTGTATAGATGTTTAATTGGAGCTTGATACAGGGTTTTTTCCTACTATATGGAAACAGAGTAAAACTATTCTGTTATATAAAGGGGTGACCAAAGCGTATCCAGGCAACTATCGATCAATAGCCCTGTTTTCAATATTATCTAAATGCCTGGAGAAGTTAGTACATACACAAATAATGGACTATTTAGAAACAAATAATGTACTTACATCATATCAGGCAGGTTTTATGAAGAAAACTTTCCACAAATTCAGCTTTATTCAATTTAATGATCTTGTGGCAACTTCCTTGGATGCAGGAAGGAGACTGCAGTTTCATTCACAGACTTGTTGAAAGCATTTGACCTGGTGGACCACTCCCTGCTATTGAAGAAACTCTGGGTTATGGGCATTACTGAGGGACCATGGGTATGGATCAAATCATATTTAACAGGTAAATCTCAAAGAGTATGTGTGTCCCAGACTTTGTCAACAGTTAAACTAGTAGAAAGAGGAGTCCCTCAAGAATCTATAGTAGGGCCCTTGTTATTCTTAGTATTCTGCAATGACCTTCCCTAGACAGTTCAAACATCTTATATCTGGCTGTACGCCAATGATACGGCTCTAGTTGCAACTGGGTCAGACTTTGCAGATCTGAGAGTTAGCCTGCAGAGGGACTTAAGTGGCATAGGGGAGTGGTTCACCAGGTCAGGGCTGGCAATGAATTTAAAGAAGACAAAAGTCCTCTAATTTGGGAATAGAAACAAACCAAATTTGGGTATAACATCCTTGTCAAATGTCCTAATAGATCAGGTAACCAAATATCGATATCTGGGTGTAATATTTGATGTAGAGTTAAATTTTCAAGAACATATTAAGGAGTTATTGAATAAAGTTAGTAGGAAATTAGGAGTTCTCAGATGAACATCAAGACATCTGGATTTAAAGACTAGAAAACTATAGTGGAACAGATGGTGATGCCTACCATTGATTATGGAAGTGTCATATATAGGGTTGCACCTAAGTTAATGTGGGTTAAGTTAGATAAAATGTATTATACACTTGCAAGGTTTATATTGGTTGTCATTATAGAACACATCATTGTACATTACTAATTACTTTGGGATGGACTACTCTAGAACAAAGAAATGGTGAGATATGATTGAAATTATTGCATCACTTTTTTATAAAGCAACTGGCTCATTACATATCAGTTAATGCATTAATGAAAAGATTGAGTCTACCTGGACCTTGACTAGATCTGTATACTTTAATAAAATAAAAGATAATTTTAATAAAACAAACTTAGGGGTAAAATCATTAAAACATCAAGTGGCAATATGGTGGAATATACTTCCATATTCAATGAGAGTGGCATCCACAAATGTATTTAAGACAGGACTGAAATCAATTTTTCAGGTTGTGTGTAACTCTTAAATGTCTGGTTCATTATTGTGTTTAGTAATTCTGACTATGTGATGTAATTGTGCTTTAGCCTTGTCTGTGTGTCTTTTTAGAAATTTCTGTAATGTAATGGGTGTAGATTGGGTTTGAACCTAATCTAGGTTGTGTGTAGTTGTTAACTGCTTAGTTTACTATTGGGATTAGTAAACCCTAGACCATACACCATAGTGCACTTTATTCTAGTTTTCTGTCTTCATAGAAATCTTTGTAACTTAATGTATTTAAGCATGTTGGTACTTTTTACATGTTGTATTTATTGCTTGTTGTATTTAATAGATTGATATTATACATTTTCTATGGTGCATTGTGAATGTTGTTGTATTTAACATTTTGTAAAAATCCTAGTATTTGTAACACACTATATGATTTTTTACTTTTATGTAACCAAACAGGACTTGTCTTGTAAACATGGATTTCATCCCTAATGACATGTGCTATTCTGTATAAAAATAAAAATGTAACCTACCTACATACTAGTCACCATTTTTAAAGCTATATATTAAGTGGCATGGAAAGCATAAAGATTTAAAATTTCATGTACCTGATTTGATTAGGGAAATCTTTGGGCATATTATACCCAGCTGCCATGATGTCCAAGTAAAAAATATACAAAGCAAGTATAACATGCAGACATCAATAAATATAAATACCAATACATATGCTCAGATAAATCATGCACATTCCATACACTTAAGCAAGTTGTGCTTTAAAACATGATTAAACCCAACAATTTCCATATTGAAAGTGGAAGTATGTTCTAATATTTTATTGAACTAGAAACATAGAAGTAAACATAGGCACTGAAGAATGTCATTTTGAAAGTGTTAAATTGTACATGGGAGTGTGTGTGTGTGTGTGTGTGAGTGTGAGAGAAATAGTGCTCTGAGCTCCACAACTATGCACACAGTCCGATGTTACATCTCACAGTTGACTCACATTAGTTTTGTGACCCACATGTCCCTGGATGCTCAGTCTAGAAGATACTATAGCTGTCAAGCATAGAAACATAAAATTTGACAGCAGATAAGGACCACTTGGCCCACCTAATCTGCCTAGTTTCCATACCTACTATAATACCACAGACCCCACTTGATCTCCAGCATAAACCTCCCTTCCTGAACCACTAAAGTTCCCTTATGTCTATCCCATACATTTTTGAATCCCATTACAGTTTTACCTCTACCACATCCACTAGGAAGCTGTTGCAGGCATCCACCACTCTTTCTATGAAGAAGTACTTACTCATTTTCCTTGAGTCTATCCCCCACCAAATTCATAGCATGACTCCTTGTTCTTGAGCATCTTTTTTTCTGAAAAATGCTTCCCCCTTGTACCTTATTTATACCTGTGAAGTATTTGAAAGTCTCTATCATATCGCCCTCTCCCTGCTTTCTTCCAGGGTGTACATACTGAGGTCCATTTTAGTTGCCCTCCTCTGGACAACCTCTACTCATCTATGTCCTTCCAGAGATGTGGTCTCCAGAACTGGACACAGTACTTTAGATGAGGTCTCACCAATGATCTATACAGCAGCATCACCACCTCCCTCTTTCTGCTGGGGATAACCCTCCTTATGCACCCTAGCATCCCACTGGCTCTCCCACTGCCTTGTCACACTGTTTGGCCACCTTTAGGTCATCAGTTATGATTACCCCTGATCTCTTTCCTGTTTAGTGGTCATCAGTACCATTCCCCATCTTGGACGCCCTGGGTTTCTGTGCCCCAAGTACATGATTGTGCACTTCTCATTGAAACATATTTGCCACACTCTTGACCACTCTTCAAATTTTCTTAGATCCCTATTCATTTTTTCACCCCCCTGGAGTGTTGACCCTATTGCCTATCTTTGTGCCATCTGCAAAAAGGCATGCCTTCCCTTCCAGCCCCTCTGCAATGTCATTAATAAAGACATTAAAGAAGACCAGTCCTAGTACTGATCCTTGTGGCACCCCACTGGTCACCAACCCTTCCTCAGAATGAACTACGTTTACCACCCTTTTCTGTCACCTATACCCCAAAACATTTCTTACTCAGTTTACCACCTTTGGACCCACTCCCAGGCTGCCCAGCTTATTTAGGAGTCTCCTGTTTGGAGTGGTGTTGATAGCCTTACTAAATCTAGGTAGACCACATCCACTGCTCCACCCTGATCTAATTCCTGGTCACCTAGTCAAAGAAATCTATTTGAGTTGTTTGACATGACCTTCCACCAGTGAATCCATGCTGCCTCAGATCTTATAAGCCACTGGATTCAAGATATTCCACAAACCTTTCCATCAGTAGTGATTTCATTAATTTCCCCACCACTGAAGTCAAGCTGACTAGCCTGTAATTGCCAGCCTCTTCCCTACTAACTATTCTGTGTAGTGGGAGTACATCTGCCCTCCTCCAGTCCTCTGGAACCTCTCCTATCTTCACTGAGTGGTTGAACAGGACTGTCAGAGGTGCATCTAGCACCTCCCTCAGCTTCTGCAATATCCTTAGATGTATCTCATCTGGCCCCTTTGCAAGTTCTTTCAGGTCTCTCTCCTCTTTAAATGGACTAGTGTCCACCACCTTTCCTGTGATGCTCCTAACACTTATCTGTGCTCCCTCTCCTTCCCCTTCTTTTGTGAATACTGAACTGAAGTATTTGTTCAGGATGTCTGCTTTCTCCTGGTCCCCATCCTCACAGTCCTTTCCTTCCCCCCTCAGCTTTACAATCCTTCACCTAATTTGTCTCCTTTCACTTACATGCCTGAAAAATGTCTGGTCCCATTTTTTTACCGCTTTAGCTATTTTTTCTTTGCTTGTGCCTTTGTACTCCTGACTGCTTACCCTGCCTCCTCTGCTTCTCCTGATACACCTCCCTAGCCTCCTTACTCTGCATTTCCTTGTACTTCCTGAATGTTAACTTTGAGGACCCTACCTTCCTGGCCACCTCTTATGAGAACAAAGCAGTCTATTTTCCTCTTGCTTTTGCTTACTTGCCTGACTCAGATGTTTTCTGCTTTCACTATGCCTCCTTTAGTTTGCCCACTGTGCCTTCCTTAGCCCAAGTCCTCCTTCCTGCTGGGGCATCCTGAGGCACTCCCATCTTCGTAAAGTCGGTCTTCCTGAAGCCCAGGGCCCTTGCCTTAGTGTGATTTGATTGTGCCAATGTCCTAATATTGAACCACACCATGTGGTGATCACTGATCCCCAGGTGGCCCCCACCATGACGTTTGCAGCTCTGTCCCTGTTGGTGAGTACAAGGTCCAATATTGCCCCCTCAAGAGTGGGGTCTCTTACTAGTTGCCTGAGGAACACCCCCTGCAGGTAGTCCAGGATGTTCCTGCTCCTACCTGAAGCTGCTGCCTGGGATGCTCCAATCTACATCCAGCAGATTGAAGTCCTTCACCAACCACACCTCCCCCTTATTTACTGTCTTTTGGATGGCTTCCACCAAAACCTTATCCATCTCCTCCCCCATTCTAGAGGTCTGTAGAACATGCCAGTGTGAATAGCAGCTTCATTCCCCATCTCTATGGTGACCCAAAATGCCTCCACCCCTCCCTGTATTACCTGTGTCTTTTCATGTAAATAGCCACTCCTCCCCCTTTCTTACCCACCCTGTCCTTACTGAATAAAATATAACCTTGTATGGCTATATCCCAGCCATGGTTCTCATTGCACCATGACTGAGTAATGGTGACAATGTCCAGGTGATCCTCTGCTATAATGGCTATTAAGTCTGGGATTTTGTTTCCCAGACATCAAGCATTTGTAGACATGGCCTTTCAAATTCTGCCACCACCCTTTCTGTCAGCCCCCATATTTGTCTGTTGCCTATTCTCCTTTCTCCTTCCACCTTCATTTCCATCCCTCTTCATTTCTACTATTTTGTGTTTCTTTTTGCTAGGTAGTGTTGGGAATTTCCCTCCCTTAGGGTTTTCTCTACTGACTGTTTCAGCTTGCGGGGCGGAGCAGTTTATGGCTCCCTATTTCCTTCCCCATCCCCTCAACTAGTTTAAATGCTCACCAATGCACTTCCAACTGTTTACTGAAGACTGTGGTTCCCTCTCCGGATGAATGCAGGCCAGATCTCCTGATTGGCTCCTTATACCTCCAGGTGGGACCCAAGCCTCAATAAAGCTGAACCCCTCCTGTCTTCACCACTCCTTCAACCATGCATTAAAGCTCCCTATTATGGAGAACCCTGTCCCTCCCCTGTTGTAGACAGGCAATTCCATGGAGAGGCCACTGAGCATGCTACCAGCCTAAGACCCCTCCACAACTCCTTGAACTCCTCCTGCACTGTCCTGCCTTGTCCCTAGCCAGGTCATTAGTCCTCAGGTGGACAAGGGCAGCTAGCTTTCCTCCTGTCCTTCTGCTGTAGCAATCCTAAGGATCAGCTGCCTACTTCTCCGAGCAATGGTGCCAGGTAGGCACCCAACCTCTCTCCCTTTCCCTTTCCTTGCTGCTCCCAAATCTACCCCATCACAATGGAGTATCCCACCAGGAGTTGGTTTCTCCTCCTCTGGGGTCCTCTGCCACCTCCTTGGGGTCTCCACTATGGAGGACCCCACAGTCTCCTTGGTCACTACTGTGGTTACCACTATGGGCCATAGTGGTAGCATCTGGGGATATGCCTCTGATCCACCACCCTCACCCTTCATGAGCTAATCATGGTCCAGCTACTACTCCTTCTTGGCAACCTTCCAGGCAACAGTGGCAGACTTGGTGGTCTCTTGGTGGGGGAGGAGAAACCCTGAATCCTAGCCAACTTGGCCTGGAGATTAGAAATCTACCTCCTCAGCCCAGAGAGGTGCATGCAGATGGGGCAGTACTACAGTCTACAGAAAGTCTCCCTGAAAACTGCTGCCCCACAGCCACTGCACTGCACCACCAGAGAACAGGCAGAGAACACCAAGAGGAAGGAGCTGCTTTTATAACTATACTTCTCTACTGGGACTATATTGCCCTCTTTCCCTCCACTCCACCCCACACCCTAAGCCAGTTCTACTTTTATAGGCACGGGATTTGACTGACAACAGGAATTTCATGTTTGGGAGCAGGAAGTGACTGATCACAGAGTGACAAAAGACTTACCATCCTTGAAGGAAAAGAGTAGCTCTCTGCCCCCCCCTGCTGGAGGTCTGACTCTGAGCAAGCATGGAGACTACTGAGAAATTTAGGAACTTCTTGTCTCAGAACAGGAAGATCAGGAACTTAAAGGGCACAGAGGTAGTAAGTAAGTAGGGAGAAAAATAGAAAAATAAATAAATAAACAGAGGAAAGAGTAAGTATTCAAAACAACAGTTAAGGGGCCATAAATAAGACATGATGGGAGTGGTGCAGTGCATTGACTGTGGAGCAGCAGTCTTCCAGGAGACATTCTGAAGGATGTGGTGTCCCATCTGCAGGCACCTCTCTCTAGGCTGAGGAGGAGGCTGCTCATCTTCAGGCTGAGTTGGAAAGGATTTGGGAGGCCTCCTCTCCCACTGAGGGACCACCAGGGCCACTGCCATTGCCTCAGAGTTTGCCAAGAAAGAGGAGTGGTTGGACCACAGTGGGCTCAGGGAAGGTGAGGGAGGTGGAACAGAGGTGCATCCATCAGTTGTCCCTTGCCACAATTCATATGCCATTCTGGCAAAGTGTGGTTCCTCTATGGAGGCACCTGCAGTGAAGACCAAGGAGGATGCTGGAAACCTCCACAAGGAGACCCACAGGAGGGTGGCATGGGACCCCACAGGGAAGGAAACAACTCCTGGTGGGGGACTTATTGTTGGAAGGGTAGAACTGGGGAGGTAGGGGAGAGGGAGGAAAGATGCCTGCCTGGCACCATGGCTTGGAGGGACAAGGAGCAAATATTCAGGATCACCAGAGCAGCTGCACAGGGGAGGGAGCTGGATGCCATTTTCCACCTAGGGACAAATGACCTGGCTGAAAAAGGGATCAGAGCAGTGCAGGGAGAGGTTTGTAGAGTTGAGGAGGGGCCTTAGATAAGTACAAATGCATGGTAACCTTCTCGGAGGTGCTGGATGTCTATGGCATGGGTGAGGCTAGGATGCTCCATACCATGGGATTCAATCAGTGGTTAAAAACTGCTGCAGAGCTCAGGGTTTGGCTTCATTGGGACTGGGGTCCACCTGAGTGATGCAGGCATATACTGATGTGATGGTCTGCATCTGTCATTGAGGGGATCCAGGATCCTAGGTGATAGGTTTAAATGCTTCATTGGCAAGCATTAAACTAGCCAAAGGGGAGGAGCAGGAAAATCCTAGCCCCCAAAAAGAATCAGGGGAGTAAGTGAGGTAAACTCCAAGACAGAGATGTTGCTACGGAGAAGGGCAGGGGTAAAGGGAGAAAATGATAAAGGCAATAAGGACAGGGATGGGGCAAAAAGGGGTAAGGCCATCAAGAAATGGAGGGTAGTGAGTACCAATGTCCATAGTCTGGGAAACAAGCTCTCTGAACTGGTGGCCTTGATGGAAGAGGGATGCCTGGATATCATAGCAGTCACAGAAACATGGTACACAGAAAACCATGACTGGGATGTTAACATACTAGGATACACAACCTACAGGAGAGACAGGGAGGGGAGAAGAGGGGGAGGAGTAACTCTCCATGTAAGGGAAGGGATAAAAGCAATGGAACAAAAGAGTAAACAGAGAAGAGAGGAGGCATTGTGGGTCACCTTAGAGACTGGAAATGGCACCACAATCTGCACAGGGGTTGTATACAGACCCCCTTCTCAGGGGGAAGGAATGGACAAGGTTATGATAGAAGGCATCCTTAGGAAAGCAGAGAAAGGGGAGATACTGTTGATGGGGGACCCACATATGGCAGATGATAACTGGAGCACCTTTGCTGCAGCCACATCCAAGAGCAGGGCCATTCTCGATGCCCTACAGGGGGCATGCCTCAGACAGCTAGTTTTGGAACCCACTCATGAAGGAGCAATATTAGACCTCGTACTTTCAAATGGGGACAGTGAGAGAATTTCAGATCTAGAAGTGGATAGCCATCTGGGAACAAGTGACCACCAAACAGTGTGGTTCACAATAAACTTGGCTACAGAGTCAAGCCATACAAAAGTGAAGGTACTGGACTTCAGGAGGGCTGACTTTGGCAAGATGGGAGAGTGCCTTAGAAAAGCACTAGCAAACAGGCTAGAAGGAAGGGTAGAGCAACAATGGGGAAACATGGGAAACATCAAAACTGCCATCACAGAGGCAACAAGCCTTTGTGTGAAGCAAATAAATAAATCAAAAATGAAAGAAAAGCCACTATGGTTCTCAAAACAGGTGGCGGGGAAGGTTAGGGAGAAAAAGATAGCATTTAGAAGTATAAGAACACAGAAGGAGCAGGACAGAGAACTGTATCAGTTAAGGCAGAAGGAAGCAGGAAGGGAAGGCAGAATAGCAAAGGCCCAAACTGAGGAAAAGATAGCCAACTCAGTTAAGAAGGGGGATAAAACCTTTTATACGTACTTCAGGGAGCATAGAAAGACAAAGGGAGGAATAGTGAGGCTGAATAGAATGGATGGTGGGTGGGCAGAGAGGGACAGTGAAAAAGCAGGGATAAGAAGAACGAATACTTCTGCTCAGTATTCACAAAAGAGGAGGAGGGGAGGTACATAATCCAATTAACAGAAGCACTCTGGACAGGGGGGTTGATCTCAGTCCTTTCACAGAAGAAAGGTTCTGAAAGAACTCCTAAAACTGAAGGTGGACAAAACAATGGCAAGGTTTTATTTAACTCTAAAAATTGATTAGCGTTTTGCTCATAAAAGTGCTAAAACTTTGTGAAAATTAATAGCTCTTGCCTCACTGTGTTTAACAAACACAGCACTTCTAGAAAATCTGTATAAATACTTTCTGTACAGTTAGTATCATCCCAAGAAAAAAACTGCTAATCAATTATTTAAAACCCTGAATGGGGCCTGACGGGATTCACCCAAGAATTCTAAAAGAATTAAGGGGAGAACTAATAACACCACTGACTACCCTTTTTAACAAATCAAGGGAAGATGGTGTGGTACCTGAGGACTGGAGGAAGGTGGATGTGATTCCCCTTCACAAAAGTGGGAGCAAGACAGAGGCAGGAAACTACAGACCTGTCAGTTTGACCTCTGTGGAAGGGAAAGTGATGGACTCACTTCTGAAGCAAAGAATTGTTGAGTACCTAGAGGCCAGTGGGGCACAGGACCCAAGGCAGCATGTGTTCACAGCAGGAAGGTCATGTCAGACAAATCTAAATGATTTTTTTGACTGGGTGACCAAAGTAGTAGAACAGGGAGGGGCTGCGGACATGTCCTACCTAGACTTTAGCAAGGCATTTGACACAGTCCCACACAAAAGATTAATAAACAAATTAACCAGCCTGGGAATGGGTCCCAGGGTGGTAGCCTGGGTAAAACATTGGCTGGACAAGAGGACACAGAAGGTAATTGTAAACGGTGTTCACTCTGAAGAAAGGGAGGCTACTAGTGGGATACCACAGGGTTCAGTACTGGGTCTAGTCCTTTTTAATGACTTTATAAGTGACAGTGCACTGGTACTGGAAGGAAGAGTATGCCTCCTTGCAGATGACACAAAGATCTGCAACAGGATTGATACACAAGGAGGCATGGAAAGGATGAGAAGGGACTTGTCAAGGTTAGAGGAATGGTGAAAAGTATGGCAGCTTGGATTCAATGCAAGAAAGTGCAAAATAATGCATCTTGGAAACAAAAACCCAGGGGAAGATTACACAATGGGGGAGGAAGGTAGTAACAACAGGAAAAATGGAAAGGGAACTGGGGGTAATCATATCAGATGACCTTAAGGTTGGCAAGCAATGTGAGAAGGCAGTAGGGAGGGCTGGGGGAACACTGGGATGTATAGGGAGAGGCATCACCAGCAGAAAACAGGAAGTTGTTATCCCTCTGTACAGACAGTTGGTGAGACCCCATCTGGAATACTGCATCCAGTTCTGGAGACCCCATCTCCACAAGGACATAGACAGGATCGAGGCAGTCCAGAGGAGGGCAACTGAAATGGTGCAGGGTCTGCAGGAGAAGCCATATGAGGAGAGACTAAAGGAGCTTAATATGCATACCTTTGAGGAAAGGAAGGAGAAGGGGAACATGATAGAAACTTTTAAGTACCTCAGGGGAATCAACAAAGTCCAAGAGGGTAACATCTTTCAGAAAAAGAGATGTGTAAGAACAAGGTGACACAATTTGAAGATAGAGGGGGGACAACTCAGGGGCAATGTGAGGAAGTGTTTTTTTCACAGAGAGGGTGGTGGATGCATGGAACAGCCTTCCTGAGGAGGTTGTGGGGTCTAAAACTGGGGGAGAATTCAAGAATGCATGGGACAGACAAAAGGCAATTCTTGTGGGGGGTAGGAAGAAATAAGCTGTTGGTTAACTAGGATCTGCAGCTTATCCTGTAGGTAGGGAAACGGGCAGACTAGATGGGCCAAGCGGTCCTTATCTGCCATCAAATTCTATGTTTCTATGTTTGTATATCTATCGCCTGTCTTGCCTGTTTTTTGTTTTGCTGACTTTAACCCTTTTTTACCCCTACCCTAGATAGGGTGTTTCACCTACTCCAGATTTTTGTTTACTTGAAACCTTTTTACCCCTACCCTAGATAGGGTGCTTTTACCTACTCCAAATGTTTGCTCACTTGAAACCCTTTTTAACCCTACCCTAGATAGGGTGTTTCACCTAATCTCAAACTTTTGCTTACTCTAGCCTTCTTTATGCCTACCCAGATAGGTACTGCATTTAAAATCAAGCTTTTGTAGCCGGCCCGGTGGTGTAGAGGGTTGAGACACTGGACACAACACCTCGCACCATGCCAGCGATCCGGGTTTGGGAGCAAACTCGGGTCACCGTGGTCCAGCTGGGGAGACAGGCTGAGTATCCCACAACCTTCTCAGGGAGGGATCCAGCCATGTCTGACATATTTGCATGACTCCGAGCAAAGGCTCAGAGTACTGCAGGCTCCACTTGGAGGAAGGGACATGGCCACTGTACAGTGTGGATGTTGGTGCTAATGTGCCATGACATCGGGGAAGTCACATGCTGTATGGGCAGGGAGAAAGCATGGAAAAAGAACCTGCCACCACCTGGAAGATGGGGAGACCAAGCCGTGCCCACGATATGCCAGTGCCTACCCAACGGACCTCGGACTCACGAAATATAAGTTACAGGGTATCTGAGCTCCCACCTCATCCCCACCTGGGGGGTAATCCATGGCTCAGTGGGGCTCGGGGGTCCGTTCGGGTAGGGTTACGGGCAGTGGGATGGGAATGTGTCTCTTCTGAAGGGTTGGGGGTGGCAGGCTGGGTTAAATCAAGCTTTTGCTTACTCTAACCCCCCCCCCTTTTTTGTGTATTTCTACCCTGGAGAGGGTGTTTCAGCTGTCCACAAACTTTAGTGTGACCCTACCACACCTTAGTCCCTTGCGTTGTGTGAGCTGCGACAAGAGCTAAACAGGAATCTTTCCTTAGTTGACAGGTAGACTTCCTGGTCCCTGCTTCCTCCTGCTATGTCCTGGTGCCTAGTTCACACCTTTACTGTACCTTTACCATCTCCTTCTGAGATGCAGAGTGTCCAGCTGTCAGCTGCCTCATTGGGCTGACTCTGGTGGGCAGACTCCGCTGTTCTGTCCTTGTCTCGGTGGCCCTTCACTCAGTGGACCACAGTGCGGGGGGGCCACTTAGCAGACTTACACTTAAGTAGGGCCCTGACAACTTCCTGATGTCCCTGGCAGCACCCAGGATTTGTTGTGATTCACTCCTGGAGGTGTGGTCTTGCCACTGATTGGCCCCTTCCTCAGAGCCATCTTGGAGCTTCTAGCTCCATTGATTGTCTTGCTCCCGATGTCCTAGTGTCTGCAGCTGGTCACAGGAGCAGATATGTGGGTGTTAGAGACCCTTTCCTACCTGAAACACTGATCACTTTGTTTTACCTCACAGACACTCTTTGCCTACTTCCTCTGCAGCCTGTTGCCTGTTCCTCCTGCTCAAATTGCTCTACTCAGTGGGAGCCATGATATTGTTCAGTGAGCATGTACAGTAGGTAAGATTGTACATAAATACCCTTGATTGTGTATGGAGCAAGCTGGAAATACTTCTCTTTCAAACACCTCTTAATTTCATAAAAAATGATTTTATTGTTGCCAACTAGGCAAATCAATGAACATTAGAACAGTTTGATCCTCGTTTTCCAACTTCCTCTCATGTGCCTCATGTCTTCCTTTTACAAAATGATCTAAATGAGAGCAGCATTGATCTGAGGCACTCAGCAGTTGTCAGTGCTTTCCTTAATGACACCCAGTAAGCACTTTCAAGTGTGATAAGTGAAAACGCCACTAGGCTTTCAACTAACTATTTTCCATCATAGCAATTGCATCCTCCCTACTGTTAAGCTAAGAGTAAAACATATCACAAAATATGTCTCCTGAGGACATGTTTAGTGGTGTCTCTCATTCTTAACATCACTAAGGCTGATGATCATAAGGAAATGTTAAAGATAGATCTAAAAGGTGATGGTCACACAACAAGGAAGCACACTATATAATTTTAGATTAAGACAGTTTAGAAGTGATAGAGGAAAATATTCATAGAGGGTCATAGACCTGTGGAATGCACTCCCACAAAATATAACTGAAAGTAATATAAATGTTGTGTTCACAAATGCACACAATGAATGCAGGTTGGGCAGTAACTTGAAGAAATATTAGCTTTGAGGAGAGAGGTACAGTTACCATGAGTAAGATTACCTAATATATATATATATATATATATATATTTATATATATATAAATGGATGGGTAGGGGGTTATAATGAGGATTTTACACACCCTGAGGAATGGGATGCCACTTTGCTCTCGGGGTTTATTCAGGCATCCCACCCCAAGGGGAAGGGGTAAAATCCGAGTTTTAAACCCTCTACCTATCCATTATTTTGTATAATTGCTGGGGATTGTTTTTTCACCACAACAATTATGCAAAATAAATGTTTATCTCCAGGGAGTTGAGCTGTGGACTGTAGCGGTTTTAGCGCAGTCCATGACAGCTCCTGATATAAAGCAGTGTTTAATTTTTTTATTTGCAACCGAAAATAAACATTTCTTGTACCATATTTTTGTTTAAATAAATGACTAACCTGCCAACATCTACTGCCAGCAAAGTGTAAAGCGCTGAGGAGTGGGAAGGCAGGGGATGGTGCAGAGATGAGGAAGATCACGGCAGGTGCATGTGCTGAGCTAGGAAAACCAGGCGCATGTTTGTTGTTATAACCAACTGGTTATAATGACAAAATTACAACCCAGTTTCCCTATGGAAAAAACAATAACCAGTTATACATATATATATATATATATATATATATATACACATACGTACATATATATATATATATATATATATATATATATATACATTCTTTGATATTTTCATTGGGAACATAGGAGAGGAATCCAGGCAGGTTGTGTCCATTCACAGAAAGAAACCAATGCAATTGTTATCGCTGATTAACCTTTGTTACCTTTATCCCAAATGTGCCAATTGCTTGGTATTGACAGCACTGCAGTTTGCCCTTGACTGCCTTAGTGGCTAATTTTATTATACTCATATGTAAACTGATGTGAATTTACACTGTAGTCTAAATGTATGTTTATTGCTAACTATTAAGTTATCTTTGTTATGCAATATGTTCTAAACTGTACTACCTACTGTCTGTACTGTCTGTATCTCCCTATACTGTATTCCTGTTTTATAAATCATGAAAGTAATCCCAGGTCACCCCTGTAAAAGGGACTCTGAGGTCCAGTGGGTTTACCCAGTCAACAAAATTCAATAAGTAAATAAATAAAGATGACACTAAACTCTGGTAGGGTTGACAACATGTGGGGATAAGGAACTGCAGAGTGTCGTGCAAAGGCTAGAAAATTGGTCTAAACTATGGTAACTGAAATTCAATGCCAAGAAATGCAAAGTGATACACTTAGAGAACAAAAGCCCAGAACATAATTTTGCATGGGAGAGGTTCAGCTAGACACAACATCAAAGAAAGGCACATGTAGTCATCATTAGTGACTCCTTAAATCAGCCAATGTAACAAAGCCTTCAGAAAGGCTTACAGGATGCAAAGATGCATTGGGAGGAGTTCAACAGTATGAAACAGGTGGTACTGTTACCTCCTCTGTATGGGTCACTGGTGAGACAACACTTGGAGTACTGTGCCCAGTTCTGAAGCCACCACCTGAAAAAGGACAGGAACAGGCTAGAGATGGTACAACATATGGCGACCAAGATGATTCAGGGCTAGGAGGACAGATCCTATGAGGATGAACTAAAGGTGCTGAAAAAACGTGCTCACTGGAAACCAGATAAGAGAGGAGGGACATGACAGAGACCTTCAAGTTTCTGAAAGGAATATACCAGGTGAACTATGAAGAGCTTTTTACCAAACCAGAGAAGCCAGGACATGGAGTCAAGAATGGCGGTTAATGGGGGGAGGTATAAAAAGGATGTAAGAAAGTATTATTTCACATAAAGAGTGGTTGGGACATGGAATGGTGTGCTGGCAGCAGTGGTGGGTGTTAAACAATAAATGGCTTCAAACACAGCTAGGATAGAGCCAAGGGTATAGTATCTACTCAAAGGCATGAGGGTGGCAGCAACGTAAAGAACAACAGGGAGAACAGAGTGAATAAGGACCACACTTGGACAACATATCCCTGGGTATGATAAGCTAGAATGGTCAGGCTGAATGGATCTGTGGTCTTTGTCTGCCATCGTCAGCTATGTTTCTGTGTTTCTACTACTGCTTTTCTCTCCTTAGGATGATCCTTAGAAGGACTGTAGTGCTTCAATTAATTACTTATTTTTTTTTTATAAAACGTATTTTTAAGAACTTTTAGTGTGGAGCTTCCACTGGGGGAAAAGTATTTCAGCAGCAGAGTGTGGGGTGTGTTTGCTGCCATTATGAATATTTTGTAGAAAAAATGCTGCAAACAAAAAAGAGCAATGGATATTATTTCTTTTCTAAAAAAAATGCTCAACTCTTGAGTTAACTTCAATAGTTTAAAAACAACAGTCTGTGTTTCTGCTGTTTTATTGGGAGGGGAATGTTTCAATTAATGTGGCTAGAAATTTAGATTTTAATGTTACATTACAAAAAACATACATACAAAGTATAGAACAATTTCTGTACATTTCTGTAAATATTGCAGTTAGTGCAAATTGCAGGAACAAACATTTAGCTTTTTAAAATGTTGAAGAGCAGTGAAGGAAAAAAGATGTACAATGAGAGTTGTTTTAATTGTGAAGGCAAAGAATTCCACAAGTAGCGGCCCAGTATGCAAAAGTAAAGTACATTAACCAGCTCTCGTATGTACAAAAGGCATGAGCAACTGGAATTCAGTTGAAGATCAGGAGTCAAAAGTGGAAGCATGTTTGTTTAAAAATTTGCTCAGTGATGCAGGGGTACTTGACTTCATAATTTTGAAAACAAATCAAGATAGTGACAATCTGTAGTTGTGAACTGATAACCTGTTAAGATTCTCCAAAATTTGACAATGATAAGAGCAGTGAGGTGCCAATAACATAAATTTGCCAGTCTTTTGTAACACTACTTCTTTCTTATACATAACAAAAGCTGGCACAGTAACAGTAACAATAGAAGCATAATTCAAAACTGATAAAAGATTGTGCTGTACTATACCAATGGAGTTTCTTTAGTTAAATAATTGTGTAAATGATGAAGAGTGCCAATTTTCAAATGTAAGTTTGCAGATACTTTGTTGAAATGTATGATGAAATTTAAGGACTGATTTAATATGACTCCCAAGATACTTAAAGAGGGACTCCAGCCAAAATTTCTGGCATTAATAAATTCAGAATTTGGATCAACATATCTTCAATCAGTCTCATGCCTAAACTCAGATCTCTAAGTTACTTCGTTTAAAAGTTACAGGTCATTTTGTAACCCTTAATTCACTGCCTGTTCAAAAATGCCAGTTTAAGAGAAGAGCTATTAATGATGTCATAACCTGAACTTGCAGTCTAGTCCTCCCTGCAAGCTACCTTATATGACTCATTTCTCCCATGTTATGTAAAACTGCAGTTGTAGTAAACATTTAAAAAAGGAAAACTGGAACTGGGTGGGTCAGCGTGTGCACTTCTATAATGTGCAGATGCAAG
Organism: Neoceratodus forsteri; assembly: GCA_016271365.2. Classification (NCBI taxonomy): domain Eukaryota; kingdom Metazoa; phylum Chordata; order Ceratodontiformes; family Ceratodontidae; genus Neoceratodus; species Neoceratodus forsteri. The sequence goes on from CM028129.1 coordinate 904,329,672, forward strand.
GTACAGTACTTCTGAATGTGATGGAGGGTTGGAATGCAGCAGCAAACATGGCTTTAGAATGACAAAGTTGTGTGCAATTTTTCTAATACTGCAAGGATAAGATTTTCGAAATGTCACTAGGTTGCGATTTTGGAATGCAGCAATGACACAATCTCAGAAAGTAGCTGGGACATATAATTTTGGAATGTTGCAGGGATTCTAAAATTCATAATGTGGTGGAGTCACATATTTTTAAAATGTGGCCGAGAAGCCAGCCCGGTGGCACAGAGAGCTGAGGTGTTAGTTGCCTTACTTCACACTACATCAGTGACCCAGGTTTGGGAAAGACCTCGGGTCATCAGGAGCCAGTGTGAGGGGGAGAGAGAAGTGGGATTGAGCAAACTAGTAGGCAGCTCTTCTCTCCCAGTGGTAGTGGGTTGCCACCCCCCCATAGCTCTGCTCCCATCTGGTGGAGGCCCGGTGGGTAGCATAGGTGGGAGGGGGTGGCAGTGCTATTGGTTGGCAGAAAGGGCTGATCTGGCACCACGGGGTGAGTGTGCATGCCCACATGCACGGACAGCCATGTGCTGGGGCCTTGGGCATGGAGAAAATCTGGTGTAAAATCCTATGTGTCCTCATCACCAGTAGGAGGGAGGTGGTGAGGAGGGCCAAACAGCTATATAAAAAAAAATTAAATGTGGCAAAGATACATAGTTTTGAAGTGCAAGGGACACATAATTGCAGAAGGTGGCAGGGATATGTAATCTCATAATGTGTCATGGATGCATAAATTTGGTATGTGTTGGTGATGCACAATTTCAAAATGTAATTGGGTTACTTGATTTCAGATGAATGTGGCAGTGACGCAGCCACATGCTATTTCAAAATGATGCAGGAATGAGAAATTTAGGAATGTGACTTTGCAATGCAATATTAGAATGTGGCAGTGAAACTCATTTTCAGAATGTGGTGGGGATGTACAGTTTTTTAATATGGTAGGAATTTACATTTTCAGAATGAGGCAATGACAGGCAATTTTGGAATATGGAAGTTTACACTCAATTTCAGAATGTGGTGGGAAGGTACAATTTTAGAATGTGGCGATGACACAATTTTGGAACGTGGCAGTGGTGCACAATTTCAGAATGTGGTGATGACTCATAATTTCAGACTGTGGCAGTGTTGCACAATTTCAGATTGTGGCAGTGGTGCACATTTCAGAATGTGGAGGTGACACACAATTTCAGGATGTGGTGGTGATGCACAGGTTTGGAATGTGGCAGTGACACACAGGTTTGGAATGTGGTGATGACTCACAGGTTTGGAACATGGCAGTGGTGCACAGGTCCAGAATGTGGCAGGACACACAGTTTCAGAATGTGGTGGTGATGCACAGTTTCGAAGTGCAGCAGTGATGCACAGCTTTGGAATGCAGTGGTGATGCATGGTTTTAGAATGCTGTGATGATGCACAGGTTCGGAATGTGACAGTGCCTCACAGGTTCAGAATGTCATGGAGGCACACAGATTCATAATGTGGCGGTGCACACATTTTCAGAATGTAGCAGTGATGCATAGTTTTGGAATGCAGTGGTGATAAACAGGTTCGGAATGTAACAGTGGCACACAGGTTCAGAATATGGCAGTGGTGCACAGTTTCAGAATGCAGCAGTAGTGCATGGTTTTGGAATGCAGCAGTGGTATACAGTTTTGGAATGCAATAGTGATGCACAGTTTTGGAATGGAATGTGGTGGTGACATTCAGTTTCAGAATGCGGTGATGACAAATAGGTTCAGAATGTGGCGATAACGCACAGGTTTGGATTGTGGCAGTGGCGCTTGGGTTCAAAAATGGTAGTGGCACACAGTTTTAGAATGAGGTAGTGACACTCAATTTCAGAATGCTGCGGTGATGCACAATTTCAGAATGTGGTGGTGACACACAGGCTGAGAATGTAGCAGTTACACACAATGATTTCAGACTGCGGCAGTGGTACACAGTTTCAAAATGTGGTGGTTATGCACAGTTTTGAAATACAGTGGTGATGCTCAGTTTTGGAATATGATGGTGGCACAGTTTCAGAATGCAGTGGTGATGCACAGTTTCAGAATACAGTGGTGATGCACAGTTTCAGAATACGGCAGTGATGCACCATTTTAGAATGCAGTGGTGATGCAGTTTTGGAATGTGTCAGTGATGCTCAATTTTGGAATGTGGTGGTGACACATAGGTTAAGAATGTGTCAATGAGGCATAGCTTCAGAATGTGGCAGTGGTGCACAGTATCAGAATGCATTGGTGATACACAGTTTCAGAATGTGCCGGTGATGCACAATTTTGGAATGTGGCTGTAAGACACAGGTTCAGAATGTGGCAATAGCGCACAGTTTCAAAATGTGATGGTGGTGCACTGTTTCAGAATGTGGCAGTGGGCGCAGTTTTGGAATATGCGGTGACATACAGTTTTGGAATGTGGCAGTGATGTAGAGTTTTTGGAATGTGGCAGTGGCTTTACAGTTTTGGAATGTAGTTGTGATGCATAGTTTTGGAATGTGGTGGTGCCGCCGCTCTGTTGTAGAATGTGGTGGTGATGCACAGTTTCAGAATGCAGTGATGACACACAGTTTTGGAATGTGGTGGTGGTGGTATACAGTAATGGAATGCGATGGTGCTACTAATATACTAAAATGCCAGCAGAATAGGCCTAATGGTCTTTCGTGTCTGCTCATTTAGTCAGCCCCCACACTGGGAGCTGACCTTGCTGCCCCCCTCTCCCTCTCTGGCTTCTCCCTTCCCAGTCCCGAATATTCTCACTGCACTGGTTTTTTGCTTCCAGAACCCTTTCCTTGTACCTGTCCCACCCCTCTTGAGCCCTCCACTGTTTCTGCCTCCACCAGCCTCCTGGGCAGCACATTACATGGCTCTACCACCCTCTCAGTGAAACAGCACCTCCTCCTTTCTCCCCTGAATCTCCCCCCTCCAGCTTCCACCCATGCCCACTACTTGCCCCCCCCTTCCTTCAGAGCACCCTGACTGCTTCTCCCCTATTTACCCCCTTCATGTGTCAGTGGCTCAGTAGGTAGCACACTAGCCTCTGAGGCTGGGAGATCAGAGGTCTGTGGGTTCAGTTCCCACATCTGGCACTTGGGTTAATATCCCAGTACTGACACTGTAGTGCAGCATGAGAGGGGTGCTGCACTTCTGAGGTGCCATCTTTCGGATGAGACATTAAACCGAGGTCCCATCTGTCTGGATTGGTGATAGTTCAGGTGGATGTTAAAGATCCCATGGCACTTATCGAAAAGAGTAGGAGAATTTCATGTCCTGGCCAAATTTCCCTCATTCACTCAAAATACCACCAACAGCTTAATCTGGTTCAAGGTCAGTTGGCATTCATCTGTATCCTCCTCCCCCGGGTCGTGCCTGAAAATAGGCAGGATTCGTCTAGTGCACTTACCCAGTCAACAAAAACTAAATAAAATAAATAAAAGTAACTGAAGACCTCTATCATGTCCCCCGGTCCCTTCTCTCTTGCAATGTGTACATATTTAGCTCTTCGAGCCTCTCCCCATAGGTCCTATCCCCAAGCCCCAAATCCTTTTGGTTGCCCTCCTCTGGACCCACTCCAGGAGTTCAATGTCCCTCTTTAAATGTGGCCTCCAAAACTGCATGCAGCACTCAAGGTATGGCCTCACCAAGCAGTTATACAGTGGGAGTATCACTTCCCTCCTTCTGGAGGTGAACCCCCTAGCGATGCATCCAAGCACCCTGTTGGCCTTTGCCGTTGCCCTCCTACAAGTCTCCAAGTTGTTCAACTTGACATCCACCACCACCCCAGGTCCCTCTCAGCCATCAAGACTTATAGCATTCCCCTCCCCAGGGTGTACACTTGGCCCAGGTTTCTGGCTCCCAGGTGCCGTATCTTGCATTTCCCTGCATTAAACCTCAGCTTCTGATTTCTAGACCACCTTTCCAGAGCCTCCAGATCCCCCTGTGGGACCACCTTCCTCCTCCCCATCCACCACTGCCCCCAGTTTTGAGTCATCCACAAAGGAGACTCATCTCACTCCTGCTACCCTTTCTTATGTCAGAGACATAGGCATTGAACAGGAGAGGGGCCAAGGACCGATACCTGAGGGATTCCACTAATGACCCTCCTTGGGGATGAGACTATCCTGCCAACCACAACCCTCTGGGTCCAGTTCTGGAGCCAATTTCCTATCCATCTGATCATCTCGTTGCCCACCCCCATTTCTCCCAGATTATCCAAAAAGTCCCCATGAGGAACAGAGTCAAACGCCTTGTTGAAGTCTAGAAAGAGGACGTCCATTGGTCTACCCAGGTCCAAGGCACTTGTCACCCAGTCATAGAACTCTACAAGGTTTGTCTGACATGATTTCCCTGGGAAAAATCCATGCTGTCTATTGCCAGGTACCCCAATTTTTCCAGGTCCCCCCCACTCTCTCCTTGACAATGCCCTCCATCACCTTGCCCACCACCGATGTCAGACTGATGGGCCTGCAATTTTCTGCCATCTCCTTTGAGTCCCCCTGGAATAGGCACTATATGCCACCTTCCAGTCCTGGGGCACCACCCTGTCCTCAGAGAGATGCTGAAGAGCTCCACCAAGGGTTTCACCAGGACATCCGCCAGTTCCTTCAGCACTCTGGGATGTAATTTATCTGGCCCTGGTGCTTTCTCCATCTTAAAGGACCTGAGGGCTTCCCTCACTCTCTCTGCTGTGATTTCCACCTCCGCTACCTCGTCCCTCTGCTATGCCTCCCCCCACCTGCCAGTGATGCCCCCCTCCCCAGACCCGCTGATCAGTAAGGGTCCCCCCCTCATCAGTTTCACCGTCTCCTCCCATGTATGATGCAACCCCCCATTTTCCTTGGTGAAAACTGGAGGTGGAAGTACTCATTTCACCTCAGCCTGCTCCCTCGGGCCTTGTGCCATCCCTCCACTGTTTTAATCCTGCTAATCTGCCCCTTCACCCTTTGTTTTCCCAATGTATCTAAAGAACCCTTGTTCCTCTCCCTAATTTCCCTGGCCAAGATCTGCTCCTTTCTTGCCTTAGCGGCCTCACCACCCTAGTAGCCCTTCTGGCCATCAGCTCATACTCCCCTCTGTCCCTTTCATTCCTTGAGCACTTGAATTGCCTATAGGCCGCCTTCTTTCCCCCTCACCTCCTGAACCTCCCTGGTCCACCAGCAGGGTTTTCAGGCCCTACTGCATTTTGTCTTACTCTTGCACAGGTGCTGGTAGCATCCTGCACCCCCTCCTGATGATTTCCCACCTACTGTCAGCATCCATGTCTGGCCCAATCCCATCCAAGTGCTCCCTAAGGATCCTTCCCATTTCCTTAAATCTGCCCCCTTAAGTCAGTTACCTCCATCTTCATGCAGCTTTCTACCCCTCCTAGGTTCAAGGCAGAACCAGACCGTGGCATGGTCTCTCCCCACCAATGGGTCCATTACCTCCAGGCCCCCAATCTGGTCACTGTCTACTAGGACCACATCCAGTATCCACTCCTCCCTGGTTGATTCCCCCACATGCTGAGCTAGGAAGGCATCCTGAAAGACATCCAACCACCTCTGTTCCTCGCCACTGAGGATGTCATAGTCTCCTAGTCTGTTCCTGGCATGTTTAAGTCCCCAACACCACCACTCTTCCTTCCCAATCTGCAGTGCTCCCAACATCTGCCACCAGACTCTCCTCCAGCTCCTCCACCAGTGCAGGGGGTCTATATACCACAATTTCAGAATATAGTGGGGATGCAATGGTGCTACACAGTTTCAAAATGCAGCGGTGGCATACAATTTTGGAATGTGGTGGTGGCACACAGTTTCAGAATGTGGTGGTGGTGCACAGTTTAGAATGCAAGCGTTGGCATACAGTTTCGGTATTCAGCTGTTACGCTATTTTGGAATGTGGCATTGAAACATAACTTCTGAATGTGGTGGAGATTGCAATTTTGAAATCTGGTGGAGATGCATCATTTCAGAATGTGGCAGGGATGCACAATTTGGCAATGTAGCAGGGATGATTAATTTTAGAACATGGCTAGGATGCAAGTGTTGGAATGTGGTGGGGATGTGATGCACAATTGTGAAACATGGTGGATGTACATACCTTTGAATGTGGCAGGACACGTAATTTCAGAATAATATGGTGTTTTCTGTCACATTACAGCAGCGAGCATCCCCACTATGTTCTGAAATTGTCCATCCTCACCAAATTTCCTTGATATGTGTCTCTGTCACATTCTAAGATTCAGTGTCCCACCACATTTTGAGATGGCACATCTTGCCACATTCTCAGACTGCATGTCCCCAACATTTTAAAATTGTATATAATCTCTAGACATTCTATACCTTGGTTCAGCGCTGCATTCCGAAACCATGTCCTGACGTGTTCTAAAAGTACATTACCATGCATCTGAACATTCTGGAAATGCAAGCAATGCAGTCTACCCTATGTCATTTTTTTTAATGATTACTACAGGACTAGACTGCGAGTTCAGGTTATGACATCATCAGTGGCTCCTCACTGAAATTGGCTTTTTAGATTAGGTAGTGAAATCAGGGTTACAAAATAGCTCATAACTTTAAAATGAAGTAACGTACAGTAGAACCATCATTTTTGGTATGAGGTTTATTGGGTGTATGCTTATTCTAATTCTGCAATGTAGCATTTTTGGCCAGAGTCAAGTATACATCCATTAGTGATGGGTACCTTAAAGTTGCAAAAGGATTGTTTCAGTTTGGGAACAAAACCCAGTAACATGGTTTTGGTTTTAGTTTTATTTAAAACCAAGTTATTGCGACAATGCCAGTCCTGCACATTAGAAAATTTATAGGTCAAAGTGAAATTCATTTCATGTACAGAAGAACTATAAGCCAGCAACACTACATCATCCACACATAACAGTAGATCACAGTTTTTAGTAATTAGAGAAATAGGATCAATGAAAAGGGAGAAACATTGAGATCCTAATATTGAGCCTTGGGGGACTCCACACTGAACTCTTCTATAGGATGAAACAGTCCCCCATATTTTAGACATTGTGATCTGTCACAGAGATAATCAGTAAACCAATCCACAGCAAAATTATCCACCCCCACACTTTTGAGTCAAGCAATCAAAAGGGAATGGTCAACCAGATTGAATGCCTTGGTTAGGTCAGTGAACACAGCTCCAGTGAGTCGACTAGCCTCAGGGACCCTATGATTTGTGTCCATGAACCCAATCAAGGCAGTCTCGGTACTATAGCCCCCCTAAATCCATGTCGATTAGCAAAACTCAAATCATACATCTTGATATAGTCATTGAATTATTGATAGACTATTTTTCTTGTACCTTGGACAAGGCCAGAAGTACAGAAATAGGTCAGTAGTTACCAAAATCAGTCAAGGGAACCAGATTTAGAAACTGGGATAACATACGATTTTTTCCCCACAATTTCAGTACTTGTCCAAGTTGAAAATACAAATTGAATAAGACACTAATAGGTTAAGCTATCTCAGTTGTAGCAATAGCCAAAAATTTCTGCTGCAATTTATCACACCCAGGGGATTTATCAGGTTATGTCTTTTTAAGTAAATGTAGGACCGCTTCCCTACTCACTGTCTTTAAGTAAAAACTAGACCTCTCTAGTCTGACATCTTGATTAGCACATACTACACTGCTTAAACCTTCTTGATAACAATCTAAATTTTTTAATTGTACATTAATTTCCTCAGCTATTGCAACAGGACTGGTTAGTAATTCAACAATTTTAAACATGCTTAAACAATTAGCGGCATGAGGATAGAGGAGAGTTCTAATAGAGCAACAGAATTTTTTTAGGGTAGACAAATTCTCCACCTGTTGTTTTTTAAAATAATAATTGCTAGTTTTATTTCCCTTTTACAAATATTTCTTTTTTTTTCCTGTATGCATGAAGGTCATGAATAGATTTGCTCTTTTTGTAAGTAATCCAAGCTGAGTCTCTGTTTTTCATCCAATTGAAGAGGTCATTATTTAACCATTTAGATGTCCTTCCACTCACTCTTCTAATAACTGGGACACAATAATTTACTACTTCTATAAAAATTTCAATGAAAAAATATCAAGGGCAATCAATATCTGGTATTGATTTTCAATATGACCAGTCAGCTACGCATAATCGCTGCAAGAAATCAGGGATATCTAATTTTGAATAATTTCTAAATTCCAGACTCTTTGGAGGGGGCTTATTCCTTCCCCTACTTTTCCAAATTCGAAATATTTCATGATGATCACTTATACAATCTGAAACTAAACTGCTGGCTACGATATGCTCCTTTCTGTTCATGAGGAACCAATCAAGGAGTGTATGTTTGTTAGATTTTAAATTAAGCCTAGTAGAAGTAGTTATCAGCTGTCATAGACCAAAGCCAAGTAAAGCATTCTTATATTTTGAAGAGTTGTTTCCCTCCCAGTTGATATTAAAATCTCTGACAACAATTAGTCCCTGTTTACAGTAGCTTGAGACCAAATCAATAAAATCATGAAAGCCTTGTGTGGTATTTTTTTTTGGGGGTTGTATATACAGAAAATTGTAAGTTTTTCAATGCACCTATTTTGACCTGTATAGCAAGATGTTCACAAAGACAGTACACAGAATTATATTTAAATAAAGGTTGCACTGCCAGAGAATTTCTAACATAAAACATAGCCTTCCCCCTTTCCCCTTTGTCCTGTCCTTTCTATAAATAACATAATTTAAAATTATTAGCTCATTGGCTGCCCCTAGGTAGCTAAAATGCACCAATATATGTTGCTATTCATTATTGCGTCCTCTTTGCCACTACTTCACCTTTACATGCTCTCTTTATCTCAACCTGTTTTCATGGTCCCTAGGTTCCTGCCAAATGAGTACTTCTTTTCCAACCTTTTACTGCTTCATACCCCCTCTGTGACTCCTCCCTATTACTACTAAACAGAACCTGGTGCCACCTAGCTGCTTATGCCTATAAAATGTGTCACCTGAGTACATGTAACCCATGTCTCTTCCTGCGCCGAAAGCTCTGGTATCTTCTCCTACTTGCCATCCTGCTCTCCAGGGATGTTCAGATACATCCAGGCCCTATATATGCCACACCTGATATGATTAGCAATGCTAAAGTTCTGGTTGTTATGCACCATAATATCAGGAGTCTCACTCATAATCTTACTGATCTAGAATCCTGGACCTCCCTCTACAAGCCTGACATTATATGCCTGACTGAAACCTGGTTAAATCCTTCCACCTATGACCCCTATGCCTCCCTTCCTTCCTATAACCTCCTGAGACTTGATAGAACTGCACCCAAAGAGGGGGTGGTACTGCTGTCTACTTTAAAGACCATCTACATCTCACTACATAAAATCACCTCTTCTAAACCACTGTGAGGTACTTCATACTTACTTACCCTAGGTACCAAAACACTACATGTTGCATGTGCCTCTAACCCCATCCAACACTCAGAAAGGTCTGGATGAGTTGCTGGATCAAATCTCTCACCTTGCTGGGAAACATGAAGTTCTGATACTAGGGACCTTAACATTAATTGGTTGGGGAACACCCAATCAACATTACTGATCAGGTTGCAGAGTTTTAACCTTCACCAACTTATAAGTGATCCTATAGGACAACTCCACACTCTAATACAAGTACGTTGCTGAACTGGATTATGACCAACCACCCTGAAAAAATTATTGCCTCTGGTGTACTACCCAATGCCATCATGGACCACTCCCTACCTTCTGATATGATCAAGACATTTGACCTTGTTGATCAGTCCATCCTCCTTGCCTCCCTTACAACACTAGGATTCTCTCACAATGTTGTAAGATGGTTTGGCAGCTACCTGTCTGACAGGACTCAAACTGTGAAATACAACTCCACCCTCTCTGACAAGGCCACCATTAACATTGGGGTGCCACAAGGGTCCATCCTTGGGCCACTGCTTTTCTCAATTTTCATCAATAACATCACCTCTAACCTCCATATGACTGCTTCCCTTGTATATGCAGAAGACATTGTTCTTTACACCAGTGATAACAGCATTGTTGTCATCAGTCATAAACTCTCTCTTGACTTACAGCAAATTCATCTATGGCTGTCTAGTCATAAACTTGTCTCACATGAGTCCAAACCCAATTCATGCTATTTGGTTCTAATTCCAAACTCAAACTCTCCCAAACTAAATTTAAAGTCTCCTCCCCCAATGGTTCAACTCGTGGGGTGGTGAACACATTTAAATATCTGGACATCACACTAGATCCATCTCTAAACTTTGATCTGCACATACAACAGACATGTAAGCTTGTTAATGCTAAAATTGGGATAGCCTACTGAACCAGCTATATGCTCACCCCCTCTGCTCAGCTTGCCATTGCCCATGGAATACTTCTTCTCTTGCTCACTTATGGTGTTACCACCTACACCTCCATGTCCAAATCTAGCCTCCAAAAATGGGATGGCACTTACAACATCTGCTGCTATGCATCCTCCTCTCATTGAATAGAATCACCACTGTCTCCTCTATTCTGATCTGGGATGGCTTCCTCCTTCGGAGCTAAGGCTTTATGCCTATGGCTCCATCATTGACAATATCATCCAATTACAAATACCCAGACCCCTTGGTTGGTCTCTTTCTAAAACTGGCACCTCGCTATGGTTTGTGGTCTGCCGATAATGCGTCTGTCTTCATCCCCAGACATAATTCCTCCAAAGGTGCTATGACTTCTGCCTGTCATGTCCCCCATTTCTGGAACTCCCTCCTGCTAGCCCTACACCAATCCTCAACCCACTCCTCCTTAAAAAAGTGTTACGGAACCATCTTGCCACTACCCACAGATAAGTTTGCTTCAAACCCCCCCTAGCCCCTTCCTTCTTCTTAGCCTCTTCCCTCCTGGCACTTCTATTTGAGCTCAGCAAGTAGTATAGCACTTTCCCATTTTCTCCATCCCTCTCGCTAAGCTATCCAAACTATCCCTATATTCTCTACTCAGGCCTCACACTTCTATCTCCCTTTCTATCTCTCACCACCCTACATAATTCCTCATAGCTACTTTATTACTACCATCTTACCTTGTTTTCTCAAGTTAGACAATATGTTATTAGCCCTGTTTATTAAAATGCCTCTGTATACTCTGTTCTAGCATATTATTTACACTGTTACTTGTAACTACCTTGCCTATAACTATTTGCTCTGTATTCTGTTGTCTACTATGCTTTTATTTTGCACTGTAGTCTACATTGTTTAATTATCTAAAGTTGTTGTGCTTTGTGTACTTCCTCCTTGTACTGTATCCTCCCGGGTCATGCCTGAAAATAGTCTTTGCTATGGCTAGTGCACTTACCCAGTACATAAAAACTAAATAAATAAATAAATAAATTGTCTGGTGTCTGAAATTGAAGGTCAAAGCCAAGATTCAGTAATAGCTAATATGTCAGATTTGTCGTAGTCAACCAAGGTATCAACCTCATGTATTTTGGGAGCTAAACTATGAGCATTAAAATGGGCAATCCTTAACCCCCAACCCCCCATGGTTTGAAAATATCCTACATGTGTTTCTTTGTTGTGTATTGGATATAAAGATAGGGGTATTGGGGAAGTACTAAAATATTAGTCTGGTACTGTATTGTTTATAGTGTGTTTAAGCAGTTCTCAATGGTATGTTTGCACTGTGATAAATGTACAGTTCTGAAGGGATTTCTGTCAGGTTACATGGAAAATCTTACCGCTTGTGTATATTTGTGTTAATAAAAAGAGATAGGTAGAGAGAGAGGGAGGAGACAGCGAGAGAGAGAGAAATACTGTATGGCAGGTTGAATTAGCACCCATTATATTTAGTGGAAGTCAGCCTTCTACACATATTCACATCCAATAGAACTAGCGTGGACAGCTTACTCTTCAGTATAGTACTACTGACAATCAGATACCTTTATTTTACTATCCATTTATTTTCACTGATTGTCAGCAATAGTGAAATAGGAAAATAAACAGTGAAAATAACCTTTTATATAATAGATAGATAGTTAGATATACAGACAGACAGATAGATAGATAGATAGATAGCTAGCTATGCACATCTCCACCATTAAAGCTTTATAGGGAGGGAAAATAATACAGATTCAACAATAGTAAACACTGAAAATGACAAACAATCAATATGACTAACTAAAAGCTACATTCCAACTAATCAGTGCCTAATTAACAATCATTTAGCTAATTAGTCAGTTAACCTCTGCATAAAGCAACACCACTGTACACCTCAGATCAAACCAATTGGCTAAAACTGGTGAAGAGAATACTAGTCAACAACAACTATAATTCATACAACAGGAGGACAACAAAAATACAGGAAAAGCAGCAAGGTACACTCACACATAAAAGATACAGGTAAGATACAATAGTGGTGTTTCAGCTCAAACAAATGCAGCAATAAATTTATTTAAAGCTAACAATACTAAATACAGCAATCGACCCACTCGACACTTTGACTAGAAGGTCTTCATCAGCCCCTACCCTCATGAAGACCTTCAGGTTGAAGCACCAGGGAAGTTGCCATGCTTTCTCTGTGTAAGCAGTTGGTATAGTGCTGTATTTCTGGTAACTATTTTTGCTTTGCATACATTGATTTCAAAATTGTTTTACTTGAAACACCATTGTTTCTTCTTTGCTGGATCCTTCCTGTGTGACAATACCTTCAGCTTATACTGAATTTGAGTTAGAGGATAGCCTTTGCTGCAACTTCTGTAACCATGTGCAACAAACTGCTTCTAACTAGTGAACAAAAATACAGCAAACAAAACAAACTTCAACAATGATGTGGTCAAATCCTACCTGGTAATGAAAAGTGAACAATGTGACCTTCTGGCAATACCAGTAAACAAAGCAGACAAGTACCTCACAAATTAAATTTTTCACAAACAAAAGGAAGATGGAACAGACTATCAACCTAGACCTATCAGGGGAATACTTGAAAGCCTGGATCGATATTTTGAATGGGAAAAGTCTCCATGCTCCATTTGCAAAGAAAAATTAACATTATTCAAGGAAACAGTGAAAACCACGATAGTAGAACAAAAATGCCTCAAAAAAGAAAGCAAAGGATATCATCCAAACCAGGCAGAACCACTCACAGATAACAATATTGGCATGATTTACAGGACAGGACAGAAACAATGTTTTTACGCAATTCTAAAGCATTGCTAAACATGCTATTTTTTATTAGAAAATGGACTTAGAAATTCCCAGGCTTTGGTTGGCTGATAGCCTGGTAAGGTGGGCATTTATCAGACAACAGAGCCTGGGCATTAAAAGTGCCAGTCCCACATATCTAATCACCGATGATGAAGCTGCACTACAATTTTGAATTTAAAATGCCCACCATTTTTTTATCTCATAAGCGGAGCTGAGGCCCAACTCCAGTCTTCCAGCAATTCTCCCAATCTGTCCTAGTTTGGTTTCTTGCTCAGCAAAAATATGAAGTTTTAAAAAGGGAGCTGATCGCCAACCTGGACCCTACTCATTACCATGATGTTTGCCTATCTCTTGTGATGGAGCTCAGCCATGCTGGCCTCGATCATGCTCACATTCATTTACTGCTGATTCGTCAGTTTTCCCACACTACAAAAAAACTCTTTCCCAACCACACTATAATGGACACTTCTGATTTAGAAAAAAAACAGCACAAGAAAACAACTACTGTCTATTGAGTACTCCCTCCCTCCACTCTGCAACACTCTGCCATCCTTCTCCCAAAGAAACTGACAGGATCGCATTACGCTCTACAGCTTTGAAAAAACTCACATAATAGTTTTATCTTTTTTTCCATAGTTCCACAGCACCATGGTTTTGCAGCTTTATCACCTGCTTGTTCACTGAGGCAGTTTAAAGTTGGAGCAGTTAAAGAAGTGCCACGTTTACCTTTCCATGAGTACTCAAGCACAAAACATTCTTTCATATCAAATAAAACATTTTTCTGCCACAACACTACTCTTTTTTTTATAATTTAAAATTTATTGAAAGTTTCACAGTATACAATGGACAGGGTCAAAACATCCATAGTGTAAAATCTGAGACAAAACAGATTGACTGACCCCCTCCCCTCCTCCTTGAACACCCCCAAAACCCCCACACAGTCCCCAAAGCTTGACAGTCCATGACATCAGAGATTAGAGATAAAATGTTAAAAATTAGATACTGTATCACAACACTACTCTTGTAAAGCTACTGAGCAAGTTACGTCTCCCACTCCATCAAAGGCTGGCTGATCTAGTAGCTGTTATCACGCTGGCAACACGTTTGCATCTACTGAGAGTCAATGTTAAGAAACTGCTACCACTGCTCCTTGGCCTGATTCTTCAGATCCCTTAGGTGAAGAAATACCAGCCCAACCGAGTGCCCCTGCTCATAAATGCACAGCAAAACCAATACAATATGCAAAAATGGACCGGTTTTCTATAGGCTTTCTTTTTCTTTCACTGACAGCTCGCTCCACCACCACCAATCTTCAGGTCCTGACCGTCCCTTCTGAGCAGCTCCATAGTGCATCTGCCCACCCACCAGCCCACTACTATCCTGTTGCAACCCCAAAGCTACAGCAATGTAAAAAATCTTATATACCCCGAGAGTCACGTGATGCTAGCGTGAGAGCGGCTGCTCAAGTGTGGGCTCTTGCTTCCCCATTTGTAAAAGCCCTAATTTACCTGCCTTTAAACCTCCGAGGTGATCTTAAACTACGTGTCTCAGTGTCGACTTCATTTTCTTGTCCTTGGCTCGCGGGTCTGCCAAGCAAATCTCAGTGATAATGGACGAATCGTCTCAAGAGTTAGAGGCCAAACGTGCCCTGCGCTGCAGCTCTGCCCTCCAGCTGTGCCCGAGAGGAGAGTTTAATGCCCAGCCACATTTACTCTGACTTGTCTACGATTAAAAACGCCCCTCTTTAAACTTATTGGCGAGGTGGCAGAATTCAAACCCGTGCTGACCCAGCTTGCCAGAAGAGTTACAGACGTGGAGGCTAGAATTTCCTCGGTTGAAAGAAAATTGGATCGCGATGGGCCTGCTCTGAACGACTGTAAAAAAGCCATTAACAAACTAGAGGATCGTCTAGACGACCTAGAAGGGAGGAGCAGGCGTAATAATTTAGTTCTTCTGGGTCTCCCTGAGGGCGACGAAGGATCCAACGCGATTAATTTTCTTCAAAAGTTTTTGAAGACAACTGTGGGTCCCTCCCCAAATGGCCCAGAATATATCATCGAAAGGGCCCACCACTCTCTCCGGGCCAAGCCTTCTGTAACTGATCCTCAGGCCTCTGATTTTTAAGTTACTGAATTATCTCGATTGAGAATTTATACTTAAAGAGGCAAGGAAGCTCACTAACTATATTGTGGGAGGGCAAGAAGCTGAGACTAGTTCTGACCTAACGTTAAAAATCGCCGATTAAGATCGAACTTTCGTCCGATCACTTCTAAGCTTTGGGCTGCAGGCATAAAACATAGAATGCTCTACCCGGCCAAGCTGGAGGTTGTTCTGAAAGACGGCAAGAAGTGTTTTGAGTTACCTGAAGATGCCGTGAAATTTTTGAAGATCTCCTTTCCGGATCTCTTCGCTAATACCTGAACTCTTTATTAGTTCTAGGCTGTTTCTGTGTGGCTACTTTGTCCATGTTCATAGTCTACTATAGGGGTAGCCGAAATGAGGCCTCCACATGTTATTAGTTTGCATTTTTGATTGTTTTGTGGGCTCTTATGGGCTTAGGGGGGACCCTGATTTTTCCTTTTCTATCTTTCTTTTTTGAATTTTATATTCTGTTTTTTTTTTCAACGTGTTACTGTGCTTCTATTTATAAGAGTGAGGCTACCAGCTTTCATGTATTCACAGTTCATTACCACTTAGCACCACTAGAGGGCGTTCCAGTTCTTTTTTAGTGTTTATTATTCCTCTACAGGCACTTTAGTGGTGCAAATTCTCTGTTACTCTACAAAGAATATGTTCACTAACTGTTATGCATTACAGGGTGACCACCCTTTTCCATGCTACAATAGGGGGGACTCAAGTTTTTACTAATAGGCCACATAACTGTGGATATTACAATGTTGATAAGACATGTTTTTGGATGACCTGCTTGTACTTCATCTACTGGGGTTTATCCCGATTTATGAGTGGCCTTTGCAGTTGCAAGATTTCTAGGTTGGAGTTTTCCCTAAGACCCCCTTCATATTTATGAGGTGAGAAAAAGCAGGAAGGGAAAGAAGAAAGTGAAGAGGGGGGAAAAAAAAAGAAAAATTTTTTTTTTTTTCTCTTTCTTGAATTTGTTAGGGGAGATATCTGGTGGAGGCGTAGTCACCGGGTTTGGGTATCCACCTCAGTTCATTTTCAAAATTGATATTTCTTCAGGTTCAAGTTTGAGGTGTACAGTTTATGGGCTTACTAATTCAAGTGCTTTATTGACATCTTGTTTTGGGGCAGCCTACATTAGCATGCATCATGGGCCATATTGTGCAGAGGTGGCAATATGCCTGGTTTGATGAGGGACGGTTGGGGAGGGTATGGGCTTTAGTTGGGGATTTTTATTATCGGTATTTTGTATTACTTTGTTGGGGTGGGTGTAGGCAGCTTTCAAGAATACACTACATCAGACCTTGTTTATTGTGCTGATGATTAGCAATCTGACGTTTGTGTCTTGGAACATTAAGGGGGGAAGAGACAACAGGAAAAAATATATTATATTAAACCATTTAGCGAATTTCAATCCGGGATTGTGTTCCTTCAGGAGACCCACATGTATCCGGATCAATTGGGTTATCTCCAGAAGAAATGGGTGGGCCAGGTATTTGGGGCAGGCTGTTCATCCAAGAAGTGTGGGGTGGCTATTCTCATGGCCAAGAGGATACCATTTTTCTCATCTGAGATCATTCCAGATCCTGAAGGTAGATTTATTTCAGTGGTGGCTACACTAGGCGGTTTAAAGTTGGTGGTTGGCTCAATTTTCGGCCCTAATACAGAAACGCCTTCTTTTTTCACAAAATTAGCTATGGTTTTGTCCCCTTTCCTAAATTAACCTATAATTTTGGGGGGCGATTGGAATTTAGTCAATCTAATGTGTGAGCCATACCTCACAGAAGGAATGCAAAATCGAGCCAAAGAACATTGGATGAATTTTGTTTCTCTGGGGTTGGTGGACCCTGGAGGTTATTTAATCCACTCGCCAAAATTTACCTTCTTTTCTCCGTGCACAGGAGCTACTCTGGGTTGGATTATTTTTTGGTGAGTCAGCAAATGTTATCTGGGGTTGCGGAGGTCGATATTTTGGCTCGAGTAATTTCGGACCATTCGCCCATAACCCTGAAAAGCCAGTGGCCAGCTCTCCCCCCAAGATCCCATTCTTGGTCCTTAAATAATAACCTGCTGGTTGATGCTGGATTGGTGGGACATTTTCAGGTTTTCCTAAATAATTCTATATCCTCTAATTGGGACTCTCCCAGCAACAGATAGGGTCTGGGCAGCACTTAAGGTAACATGGAGGGGGGAGCTTATCCGCGTTGCCTCGGTCCGTGAAAAAAAAGGTCTGCTTTCTTGTCAGACTGCCTTAAAAGATTAAGGACCTGGAAAGTAGAGTGACAAATTTCTATCTCCTTCACAAGAGAAAGAATTATCTATTCTTAGAGCCTCATATGCTAATACCTTCAGAGAGTCGGTAGTTAGGGCGGTGGCTAGATTGAAGGCAACATATATTGGGCAGGGCAGTAAAGCTGGTAAATTATTGGCATGGCAATTGAAACAGCGTGCTGCAGCTAAATGGGTTACAACTCTTAGACGCCCTAAAACGAATGCCTTGATTGCCGACCCTGAGGGCATTTAATTCTATTTCATGACTACTATAAAGAGTTATACACCTCCACTCTATCGTATACTAACCAGGAAGCCTTTGTGAACGACTTTCTTGAGAAGATTCCTTTCCCAAAGCTCCAGCCAGTATATTTCTAATCTAGAGCTCGATCTTAGGTAAGGAGATTAGGCAACTTTGATGCGCTGAAATTAGACAAGATGCCGGGCCTGATGGATTCACGGCCCTGTTTTACAAAACTTTTAAACAAGCAGTTAGTCCCTCTACTTCAGCAAGTTTACAAGTTTGGCATGATCAGAGGTATTCATGAATATTCACTTTTGAAGCTAGGATCATTTTCTTACCCAAACGGATAAATCCCAGAAGTGGGCAACTATAGGCCCATTTCTTTGTTAAATATAGATATAAAATTTACTCAAAAATTTTGGCCAATAGATTAAAACAGGACTTGGGTTTCGCTCCTTAGCCCAGAACAAGTTGGCTTTGTTGAAGGACGTTCATCTGCTGATCATTTTAGAAAACATTTTTATTTAATTTCCGCGTCTGAGGATCTGAACTTAGAAGCTGCTTTCGTTTCCCTAGACGTGGAAAAAGCGTTCGATAGGGTAGTTTGGGGATTTATGTTCAAAGTCCTAGAAAAATTTAGTATTCCTAAGAAATTTATAGACTATATTCGTGTTTTGTATATCTGTCCCTCAGCCAGAGTTCAATGCAATAACCTTATATCAAATGTTTTTCCCCTTCTTCGGGGCACCAGGCAAGGATGCCCGCTCCCCGTTCTTATTCAACCTCTATCTGGAGCCTCTGATTAGGGCCCTGAAACTCGATAAACAAGTGCAGGGTATTAGTCTGGGTGGTCTGGATTACAAATTATCTGCGTTTGCTGATGATTTGCTCTTACATATCAGGAATTCCAAAAAATCTCTCCAGCAGTTATTGCAGGTTATTTCTAATTTCAGTCTTGTTTCGGGATATAAACTCAATACGAACAAGACTAAAGTTTATTCATTGTCCCCTATCCTCCATAAAGACTGGTGTACCTCCTTGGGCCTTCAATGGCAGAAGTCTTCGCTGCTATATTTGGGTATCCATATCTCGAAGGATCTGGCCTCTCTGGCCAACCTTAACTTTAAGCCACTAATAAAACAGGTCAAGGAAGATCTGGACAGATGGACTAAACTCCTGTTGTCATTCTGGGCCAGAGCTAATGTAATAAAAATGACAGTTTTGCCAAGGTTATTTTACCCCCTGGTCAATCTAAATATTTACCTCCCTAAATCTTTTTTTAGGCCCATATTTACTGCCTGTTCTGACTTTTTATGGCATAATAAGCCACCTCTCGACGGGCCTACGCTAAACTTACCAAGGTGAAGACTAAGGTAGGATTGCAGCTCCTGGACTTTTACCTGTATTATCTAGCTATACATGGACTAAGATTCCTGCAGTGGATCAAGGGTGTGGATCCCGTTTTGAATCCTTCCTTAGGGCTCCAGTTAGACCGGCAAGTAATTAAAGAATTTGAAATAGATTTGCAAGCTCTTCCTTATATATCCTGGTCTAAGTGTCCCTATAAACTCAGAAATACTCCATTGGGCTGGGATATCAGGCTCTCCACCAACTTTATTCCTATTAAATATTTCTTTTGGGAAAGATTTATCACAACCCCTGTTAAGGAATCCTAACATAACAGTGGGTGCGGGACCTATCATGCACCCTATAGGTAATATGGGCCCTAATTCGAACCTACGGGACTTTATGGCAGGTAATTCATTATGCTCTCCCAGGGTCATGGTAGAAAAAATGAGAGTGGGCCAGAATGACTTGCTCCACTTATATCAGGTCCATCGGAGTGTTACTACATTTTTAGGAAAGGGACCTTGGGTTGATTCAATAGGGACCTACCTGAAGAAGCTTGGTGACCAAATACTGCATGCAAACCGATTTCTAAATTATATAGATTATTACTATTAAAGATTACGGAGAAGGTATCCTCGGCTCACTATTGGGATGCCAATGTTGTAAAGGGATGGTCGACTGGAGGTTTGGGGTAAAGTCTGGGGGATATTTATATTTTATAGTAAGCAGGACAGACTGAGGAATGTTCAATTTAATATTCTCCATGACATTTACTTATCCCCAGCCAAGCTCTCTTGAATCCATCGAGCCTACCCACCGGCCTGTCCCGATTGTGGGTCCCCTTTGGCTCGACCTATCATAAACTTTGGACATGTCCGAAAGTTGTTAGATTTTGAGCCTCTGTTAAGCAATGGATTTCTCCATTGCAAGATCTCAGCTTTTTAGCAGAGAGGTGTGTTTGTTGGTAGATACATGGAGTTCCCACTAAGTCTCTGAAGTGGCAAAGTGCTCTGGTCTCTTTGGTCACTAAGCTTCTCATTCTCAGACACTGGCAAGGGGCCTGGGACCTCCCCAGAGAATGGTGGGACGAATTTTTGTTGGCACTCTCTGCAGAAAAGCAGTAGCAGATTTTGGCTCTCTAGATAAATTTTATTGTTGCTGGGGGAAGTTTGGGCAGCCCTAAAATTAGACCCTCTAAGTGGCAAAACGAGTGGATCAGCTTAATGTTTTCTTTAGTTTAAGGGTTGCTCAGTTATTATGTGGAGACTTCCTCATTTTTTTCAGGTTTCTCTTCGTTTAGTTCCCTTTTCCTGTTGTCTCCCCCTCTCCTTACTGAACAAACCTATGGAAACAACTCTTAGGGGTTATCTAAACCGTCGGATCCTTTAGGCCCCATTATTACAAAGGTTTACACTGTTGTGTTTTAAGTTCTATGATGGGGTATTTTTTTTCTTCCTTTTTTTCTTTTTTCTCGAAGTTAGGGCTCGTTGAGAAAGCTGCCTCATCTTTAGGGAAGGGGGGCGTTGGGTGGGTTATTGTAGTTTTATAATTTGTTCTCTTTTTTATGGCTTTGTGTTTTGATATTGTTACATATTTATGTATATTAAACGTTTTGTTATCAATCATAAAATAAAATTATTTGCCAAAAAAAAAATCTTATATACCCCATCTGTGTTAAACTTTGAGCATCTAATAATGGGAGACATGCACTCAGACACACACACACACACACACACACATTGGCTTAAGAACTGCAAACCCATTAGGGAAATGGAAATTATCAATACTCTATATGGTTTCACAAAGAAAGATTATTTTGTCCCTCCCCATGGTCAGAATGTACTTCAGTGTAGTTAAAAAAAATGTTCTTATTCTATTTTCTATGGACTATTTTTTGTCCCACAGTTAAAAATGTTAAATAAAAAAATAATGTATTTGTTTTCAAACTTAAAAATCTATGTCAGTCTGTTCTTTCCACCTTCTTACCATTTTCTAAGCTCAGTAATACCTTCCAGGGTGGGTAGTATTTGGCAATGCCGTACCTTCCAGGGGCTATAAGGCCCTCTGCATGTGGCATCGGGCCTCATCACGCCCCTGGGCAGTCCGGTATTGCCCAATACTGCCCACCCTGTTGGGTATTATTGCTTGCATATTGGATTATATTTCACTCTAAGAACAGCAGAATAATGCAATCTAAAATGGGGAGGCCTCAAACTGCTAACAGACTAAGATGGTCATGAATACATAGGGTACACTGAAAGATTAATAAAAACCAGGACTGGAGCCAAAACAAAAGACATCAGAAAAACCAAACCAAAAATGTACAGGAACACCTATAACTGAGAAGAGGACTCAACTGCAGCCCTGGAATAATATACCCAAAAAAGACCAGACCAAAATATGACTGACAGTTTACCACTCTACCTAACACAAACGTAAACCATAAACCACAAATGCTGTTTTGTAGACAAATGAGAATGGTAGAAAATAAACTGAGAATCATCATGAAACAGATGAAGAAATCCACAACATTACCAATCACCACTACCACTAACACTACCATAACCAATAAAAATAACCAACCACAATGCAAGGAAAGCCTCAAGTCAAAAGCTTGTGAACTTCAGCATACCAGCCACAGAAGTTCCATTTGTCTCAGGTCACTATCATCTCCAGTCCAACAATAACTGTTCAGCCCTGCCTTATAACTAAACAAAACTCATTTCCAAAATCCTGTCCTCTGCAAATCCTGCCTGACTGACACCTACAGAACAACCACTACAACAATCAACATATTACACCAACCTGCAACAAGACCAACTAATCATGAACATGGACATGACATGGGACATACTGTGAGAGACAGACACCTGAACATTTGATGAACTTGAAACCCTCAATTACTTAAAAGCAGTAGGAATAGAAAGTACTGTATTGTAGGAAGAACAGCAAGCCAAGTAGCAGAAACAGAAGCACCATCTGCCCCAATTCTGTACACAGCAACAGCCGGACACAGAGGGAACTACCCAGTAACTTCCAAGGAAACACTACACTTGCTGCATGAAATGAATAGAAACGAGCCAATTATGCACCATTTTCTAAAAGATTCAAGTATATGGCACCCACAAATGCTGACTGAATGGCCATTCTAATCAAGAATAATGTTATTGCCCAGAACACTACATCATGTCTCCATGGAGGACTGGCCATATCTAATCCCACCCATATTTGCATTGAACCTAGGCAATTCAAAATACCTGCTCTTACCAATAAGAGTGCAGCACAGAACATGCCCACACATTCTGGAACAATTGTGGCACATCACTGCTGCCCACCATGAACTCTGCATACCAACCAAGGTCAGGACATACCACATACCACACCACAGATATCAGATGCAGCCTCTTGTATGACAATCAGAATCCACAGCAACCATGGGATGCCTCAGACCTGCTGCTTTATGCCTATGTGTCAACATCAGCAGCATCACTATGTACTGACATCATAATCACCAATGGCTGCATACAGCAACCTGCCTTTCAGAAAATGAACATATTGGTACTGCATGCTCCAAAACTGCTGGCCAATATCAAGGCTAAAATGCAGCAGCAGCAATATGTTCCAGATGAGACAAAAACAGGTACTAAAATATGCTCAATAGCATTCAGTAAATCACAAACCACAACAAATGTATAGCACCACACAAAGTGGAATACAACAATGCAGTCCCTATGCAGATGCACATATACTGTGCAGGACAATAAAAATGTTGAGATACATATATATATATTCATGGCAAAAAAACTCTAATGCATCAGTTAGAGTTGTTCCACAGTGACAAAAGTGAGGAAATTTGGTGTTAAGGTTTCCACCCCTTGCACCCCATGCCCACATCGCCCCCACCAACAGGCATCGGGGTGTGCGCTGGGGTCATCGTCCCTAACTCTTACCTCATTCCATGTGTAAATAAGCTGAGGTGGTGCAGTATAGGAGAATGGGGTGAGAGTTAGGACTGATGACAATGCACCCCAATGCCTGTTAGTGAGGAAGCAGAGGGCATGGGGTGCAAGGGAAGACAACCTAACAATCAATTCCTTTCTTTTGTCGCTATGGAACAACCCTAACTGATGCATTAAAAGGATTTTTTGCCATGAATTCCTTCTTTTTGAGAATGTGCAATATAAATAGTGAATGGAATGTGATAGTGGGCCCCACGTTCCCACCATGCTGCCCATGTCTGTGTAATAACCGTAACAGTAGCGCTAATGCTAACAGTAATGGTAACAGTGATTGAAATGCAAACGCTTATGGTAAGTGTAACAGCAACAGAAACATTAATGCAAATGCAGTCTCTAACTGTCTTGGTAATGCAAATGAGAATGCAAATGCAAGTGGTAATGCAAATGGTATCGCAAATGCAAACGGTAACGGTGATACAAATGAAAATGCGAAAGGCAGCATTAATGGTAACTTTAAATGTAACCACAAATGCTAACAGTCATAGTAAAAGTGATGAAACATAAATAGAAACAGAAATGATAATGGAAATGGAAAGCGGAAACGCAAACCGTAATGCAAATGGTGAGGGAAACGCAAAGGTAAATGCAAACGGTAACAGAAACGGTAACAGCAAGCTGATATAAGGCAACAGTAGCGAAAAGTCTGTATCTCGCTTTGTTTCCAAGATAACGGCACAAAGGCAATGTGATCCAACTGTAGTAAAAACTCTGTATCTCGCTTCGTTTACGAGATAACATCACAAAGGTGATCTGTGAACCAAACCACTGAAAGACACCTCCGTACCACTAGAGCTACCTATGCTATAACTTTCAAGCCACTAGCACCATGCATAATGCTATGAGCAAAACGATAAGTGCGTCACACAGTATCTCTACAGCAAATTATTTTCCCAACATGTAAACAGCATAATTCACATCTCCAGGACATCCACTCAACACCCTCTAAATTTCATGTGAAAAGACCAAACCATTCCAGAAATATTCAATTGTTAAGTTTCTGCACCTTTGAAGATCATGTGCAACGTTTTTTGCATATTTTTAATAAAAGCTTTAAAAGCTGAAATTCAAGTCCTTGTGTCATGATTAGTGTTTCCTGAAAATTTCATGCTGTTTGGTTTTGTGGTTTTCTTTAAATCAGCATTTGTTAACTTGCTCTACAGTGGCTGAAAACAGTGCAATTATTTCTGTCCTCTCAGTCACACTTAGAGTGCGATGACATCATTTTTGGAGTAGCTTGCTGTTTCAGATTCCCAATCAGAGGAGCACTCTGTAGAGTTTATGATTTGCTGAGCTCCCCAGGTTCCTTACAAACTCAGTCTCTGGTTTGTGTTTAGATAGATCAGCTTAAAATACATCATTCTTTTCCTTTACAAAGCTGATCATTTCAGTACCAATGCTGAACTGAAGTAGTGGAAATATGTTCTGTGAGAAATCAGCTTGTCTGTATCACAACTCTGTTCTTTCTAATCAAACCTCAAATGTTTTCTAACTATACATCACAGGGCTGTTTAATCAATATTAAATAAATCTAAATTTTGTTCATTCACAGAAACAGTTTGTCTTTGGTGTAGTCTTCATAAATACAAACATGTAAGAACTTTTTTTTTCATGTCAGATTGACAAACATGCTTGTCACACTCTGCTACAGTATTAAGCACATGTATTGTCAGAACTCACACATTTAAGCTCTTTGGTGGTTTCTGTGTGAAAATACATCAAGTACGTGTACAACTAGAACCACTATGTGGCATTCTGATGCACTGTGTTTCTGCCCCACAGTTGAGGCAGCTGCAGTCTACAACCACCAGTCCCCTGCCCCACAAGCCACCTGCCTTCTGCTCCACATTCGAGGCTGCTGCACCCTGCTGCCCACTGTCTTCTTCCACACAGTCACGGATTGTGCACCCTGCCTCCATCCCTGCCTAAGAATTAGGACTACTGCACCTGCTGCTCCTGCCTAAACAATTGGGGTTGCTGCCCTGCTACCCTATCTCCACTGCCCTCACAGTTAGGGAAGCTGCACCTGTTGCCCCCTGTTCCTGTCTCCACAGTCAAGGCTGCTGTGCTGCGCTAGGCCCTGAAGTGCCATGTTCCCTGCCTCCATGGGCAGGGCTGGTGCACCACATGTACCCCATCTCACAGTCAGGGCTGCTGTACCCTGATGCCTCCTACTATCCTGCCTATCAGGGGTTGGGTTAGCAGCGTCCGCCACAAACTGGTTCAGTGCCTACCTACTAAATAGAACCCAATCCACTGAAATAGCTGACCACACCTCCCCCCCTCTCCCTATCACCACCGGCGTCCCCCAAGGCTCAGTTCTTGGCCCCGTCCTCTTCTCCATCCTTCTAAATGATCTGCCTAACTCTTGTTCCACTTTCTCAATCCACATGTATGCAGACGACATGGTCCTCTTTACCTCCGGCCAGACCCACGAAGAAGTCTCCTCCAAACTTCAATCCGATTTCAACAAAATCCAACACTGGTTCAATACCAACCAACTCTCCCTAAATGCCAAGAAAACTGTCTCTATGTCTTTCGGCACTAGACAGCCTCTGTCCAAACTCACCTCCCCTCTGATCTTCCATACCCTAAATAACACCATCCTTGATGAAGTGCCCTACTTCAGTTACTTAGGGGTTTGGCTTGATCGTCACCTCTCCTTTACCAAACACGTGGATGCTATAATTTCAAAACTGGCCAAAACTCGGTGCCCTCTATAGAAATCACACTAGTCTCCCGCTACCTGTCAGACATGAACTAGTCCAGAAAATGATTCTACACTTCTTCGACTACTGTGATGTTGTTTACAGCTCCGCCTCTATGACCACCCTAGCCAGACTTGACCACCTCTTTAATGTTTTCTGCTGCTTTGCCCTCAATGCCCCCCCGCTCACATCACTGCGAGCTCTACCGCTCACTGGCCCTGCCATCCCTGAGTAACCGGCGCCTAATACATAGTGTCAAATTCACTTCCAACTTCTGGCTCAGCTGCCTCCTTCCCTACCTTCCCCACCTACCCCCACCCACGCCCTCAAGTCTACTGGCTAAGCTAGCCATCCTCACCCGAAGGACCAAGCGCCAACCAATCGGCCTTCTCTTACCTCTACCCCAAACTCTGGGCAGCCTGCCTGCTCAGATCCGCCATTCTTCATCAAACACTCCTTATCCTCTGCCCTCACTAACTTCCTTGCACCAAATTACAACTGTCCCGACCCCCCAATAGCTTCTCTTCCCCATCCCCATAGTGCCCTGATCAGTGGCTCAGCCTTCGCCTAATTGTCTGGCTTATACACTGCCCTATGCACTTACACTGTCACTCTCACTCACTCTTATTCACTCCTAATATTCCTTCCTTCCCCTCCTACCTACTAACCTATGCTCTTCAACCATACTCACAGCTACGAACTCCCCTCTCCTGCCCCCCACCTCACCTAAACCACCCCCCCACACTCCTAGTGTTTACTAGCCCACTCCTCCTCACCCCCTATCTTTGCTCTCCAACTCCTACAGTTAACTTGGTGCAGCTCACTTCAGCTCAAGTTCTGTTACTGGCACTCAAGTTCTGTTACTGGCACTTATGTAACCATGTATTACCCTTGATGTGTACCCATGATATGTATACCCTGTCCTTGTAGACCATGTCCTGTTCTGTTCTCCTTATGTAATATGTTCAAATGTAATCCCACCCAATTATGCACATTATCTGTATTGCTCTACTTCTAAATTTAACTATTGTATGTATACCTGCCTCCACTGTAACCCCTCCCCACAGGTCACACCGTGAGACGAGCATCTTTTTGCTCAGTGTGCCTTTCCTGGTGAAACATTTTCAATAAATAAAGAAATAAATGTGTCCTGCCTCACAGTTGAGGCTTATGCACCATGCTGTTTTCTATCACCTATCACCACAGACAGGGCTGCTGCACCCTGCTCCTTTCTACTCAGTTGGGTTGCTGTGGCCTGCTGTACCCTAGAGCCCCATGCCTCTACAGTTAGGGCTGCTGCACCATGCTGCCACTTGACACAAGATTCAGGGCATTTGCTGCACCCTGTTGCATGCCTCCACATTTGAGGCAGTTACACCCTGCTGCCCCCCTGCCACCAGAGTCAGATCCTTTTCTATACCCTGCTGAGACAGGAACAGGGGGCAACATGTGCAGTGTCCCTGACTGTGAGGTGTGAGAGAGAGAGAGAGTAGCAGGTGCAGCACCCAGCTGTTTGGGGAGGGTGCAGCACAAGAGTAAAGGAATTTGATGCACCCTGTCCCCTGCCTGTGGAGGCAGGGGATGTTTAGTGCAACAGGACACAACGGTGACAGGGGACAAAGGACAGCATGGTGCAGAAGCCTTGACTGTGGGTCAGGACACAGGTGGGCATCAGGATACAGCAGCTCTGACAGTGGTACAGGGAGTACATTGTATAGCAGCCCAGCCCATTTGGGGCAATGGAAATGTCCAGGGCTCAGTAGCCCCAAATGTGGATGCAGGCATGAGACTCTAGGGTGCAGCACAGCACAGCAGCCCTGACTGTGGAGACAAGGACAGGGCAACAGGGTGCGTAGCCCTGACTGTGAGCATGGGGACAGAGGGCAGCAGATGTAGCAGCCCTGAATGTTCGGGCAGGAAATAGGGGTGGCATCAGGATACAGCAGCCCAAACTGTGGGACAGGTGCAGCAGCCATGCCTGTCTGGGACAAGGGATGTGGGCAGCAGGGTATAGCAAAGGATCTGACTCTGGTGGCCGGGGACAGCAGGGTGCAACTGCCTCAACTGTGGAGGTATGCAATAGGGCACAGCAAATGCCCTGCATCTTGAGGCAAGTGGCAGCATGATGCAGTAGCCCAAACTGCAGCGGCATGGGGAACTAGAGCACAGCAGGCCATGGCAACTCCAACTATGTAGAAAGGAGCAGGGTGCAGTAGCCCAGTCTCTGGTGACAAGGGATAAAGTACAGCATGATGCAGAAGTCTTGACTGTGGTGCAGAACACAGGGGGCATCAGGGTACAGCAGCCCTGACTATGAGATGGGGTACAGATGATGCAGCAGCCCTGCCCATCTGGGGCAATGGAAATAGGTAGCAGGGTGTAGCAAAAGCCCCACCTCCGGTGGCTAGGGCAGCATGGTACAGCAGCCCCAGCTGTGGAGGCAGGGGACCTGGCACACTAGGGCTTAGCATGGCACAGCAGCCCTGACTGTGGAGACAGGAACAGGGGTCAACAGGTGCAGCTTCTCTAACTGTGAGGGTGAAGGAGAGAGGGCAGCAGGGTGCATCATCCCCAACTGTCTGGGCAGGGGGTGGCAGGGTGCAGCAGCCCTGATTCTTTAGGCAGGGGATGGAGGCAGCAGGGTGCACAATCCCTGACTGTGTGGGAGAAGACAGTGGGTGGCAGGATGCAGCAGTCTTGCATGTGGAGCAGAAGGCAGGGGGCTTGTGGGGCAGGGACAGGTGGCAGTAGACTGCAGCTGCCTCAACTGTGGGGCAGAGACACGCTGCATCAGGATGCCACACAGTGTTTCGAGTTGTACACGTGCATGATATATTTTCACACAGAAACCACCAAAGAACTGAAATGTGTGAGTTCAGACAGGTGCCTGTCACACTCTGCTACAGTATTTCAAGCACATGTACTGTTTGTCAATCTGACATAAAAAAATGTTCTTATATGAACATATTTATGAAGGCTACATCAAAGACAGACTGTTTCTGTGAATGAACAAAATTTGGATTTATTTTATATTCATTAAACAGCCCTGTGCTATGTAGCTAGAAAAAATCAGATTTTTGATTAGAAAGAACTGAAAACTGTGATACAGACAAGCTGATTTCTCACAAAGATTTCCACTACTTCAATTCAGCATTGAAACTGAAATTATCAGTATTTTATCAGAAGATAATGATATGTTTTAAGTTGATCTTTCTAATCACAAACCAGAGACTGAGTTTTCAAGAAACTTGGAGAGCTCAGCAAACCATTAACTCTACAAAGTACTGCTCTGATTGGGAATCTGAAACAGTAAGCTACTCCAAAATGATGTCATCGCACTCTAAGTTTGACTGAGAGGACAAAAATAACTTCCCTGTTTTCAGCCACTGTAGAGCAAGTTAACACATGCTGATTTAAAGAAAACCACAAAATCAAACAGCATGACATTTTCAGGAAACACTAATCATGACACAGGGACTTAAATGTCAGCTTTTCAAGCTTTTATAAAAAATATGTAAAAACCATTGCACATGATCTTGAAGAAGTCTTCCACCACAAAATGGTGGAAATCATTGCCAAAGATGCGGTAAAATGGTGGAACTCATGGCTGAAAAATCTCTGACTGTGAAAGGGGGCAACTTCAAATGCTTATAACTCTGAAACTGAACAACTTGTCTGCACCAAACAAACACTGGTATGTTCCTTGAAGAAAGGGCTTTCTACATGCCAAGTGTCATACCAATCAACCACACAGTGGCTGCACTATGCATCACACAAGACACTGCAGAAAAATAGCAAAAACAAAATGTTTTACACAGCACTAAGCAAAAAACGTATGTACCAGTGAAATATAAATTGGTAAATAAATAGATGCACCATTCCACTCCATGTATACCAAATGTTATCCAAATCTCTTCAACAGTTGCAGAGCAGCATGTGCGTAAGACTTAGCACGAGTAGTGAAAAATACATTTTGGGGCACTTCATTCTGCAAAAACCATATGCAGATGTCAAATTAAAATTGATAAATGCACAGAAGTACCATAGTAGAGCAAGTATTACAAATGTCACAGACATGCATGGAAAAGCAAGTGTTAATGCAAATGAAAATGGTTACACAGCTGCTAACGTAAACACAGGTGCAAACGTTAAAGAAAACACAAATGGTAATACAAACAGTAATGAAAATGCAAAAACAGAAATGGTAAAATAAACGCAAATGGTAAATGGTAACGCGCACAGTGAAACTAACAGAAATGATAATGCAAACGGTTAGACTAACACAAGTGCAAATGTAAATGCAAACACAAATGGTTACGGAAACAGTAACGCAAATATTAATGGCAACGAAAATGCAAACGGTAATGACAAGTTACAAAAAGGCAAATGGTAGCAGAAACGCAAACGGTAACAGCCACGGCGACACAAAAGGAAACAGTAGCGCAATCAACAAAGGAAACGCTACTGAAAATGCAAATGCTAATGGCAATACAAACACAAACAGTAACAAACATGCAAACAGTATCGATAACACAATTGGAAACTCAAACGGTAATGGTAACACCTAAGATGATGCCAAAGGAAACAGTAATGCAAACGAAAATGCAAGTGCAAACGCAAATGCAAATGGTAACACACATGGTGACACACAAGTAAACGCTAATGAAAATGGCAATGTTAAAGCAAACAGTAACAGTAACGCAAACACAAAGGGTAACGCACACAGTGACGGAAACGGAAATGCAAACGGTAACGTAAATGCAAGCGGAAATGCTAACAGTCACAGTACCACAAACGCACACATTTTTTTCCCCCAAAAAGGTGCATTCAGAAGCACAGTGAATACAAAGAATGTGGCCATAATAATGGCCCTCGGAGCAGAAAATGAGCACTTGGAATACTAAATTGCTTATATATCAGGAACCGTACGACATAGAAAAAAAATGTAAATCTCATATTATTTATGACTTTCTAGTTTTGTACTTAGCCCCCCAGTGGAAGACTAAGAATTTTTGTGATGAAAAGTCCACGTCTTGAAGCATTTTCAAGAAATGGAACCCGAAAGGCACATTGGAAGCTGTACTGTTATCCTATGGGACAAATCATCAACTTCAGAGTGCCATGACTTTTCAGCCCTGTAATATTTTGCCACCAAACCTCCTAAATGCACATCTGTGGGATGCTGGCTTTGTTTCCTGTAAATTTCAGCCCAAAACACCAAACTGTTGTTTTACTGCAGGGTGGCAAACATTTCATGTTGTTTTTGGCATAGTGTCGCAAAGTAGTGTCGTGATTTGTGACATTGTCTCAAAAAAATTACAAAAAGTGTCACAAGTGTGACACTACATTGTGACACTACTGTTTCCAAAAATTTTAAAAACATATTTCTGGGGTGTTTAACCCTCAAAAAAGACATGGCTAGCATCCTCAGGACTCGACTAGGTGAACACAAAAATAATTGTGTCCCTAGAGGGTCCCAAATTTAAATGCCAAGCATTTCTGTGACCACTAACTGAAAACAAGATGGCAGATTTATGACACTACAGTGGTAATTTGCGACACTAAAAACTGCATTTGCGATACTGTCAAACTTTAACTTTTCCCATTGACTATAATGGGAAACTTGTTTTTTGAATAACTTTTGAACTGTTTAATATTTTTTCATGAAATCTTTGAAAGACACATTGGGGACCCTGGCTGCATGTTCCCCGAAGATTTCAGACCAGTCACACAGACTGTGTGACCTGTTGGCACGAGCAAAGAATGTGCAAAAATGCATAATTACCACGTTCTATGGTGCTATGTAGCTCTGCAACTGTATATCTGACCATTACAAAACTTGGCAGATCCAGAGATCTAAGGTACCGCTCTGTGCATAACACATTTCAGACAAATCTGTCTTACAGTGGCAAAGTTATTAAGCTGCCAAATTTCAGAGTTTAACCTTAAATGGGTACTCAACCCTAACTATAGTGGCACTACCATGCTATCATATTATATATATATATATATATATATATATATATATATATATATATGGCAAAACACTCTGTTTAATGCATCAGTCAGGGTTGTTCCACAGCAACAAAAGTGAGAAATTCAATGTTAGGGTTGAACCCCCCTCTTGCACCTACCCCCACCCTGCTTCCCTAGCTGGCATCAGGGTGTGCATTGGGGTGATCAGCCCTAACTCTCACACCATCACATGTGTAAAGAAGCTGAGGTGGTGAACTATAGGAGAATGGGGTGAGAGTTAAGGTGAATGACCCCAATGCACACTCTGATGCCGGCTGGGGAGCGGGGTAGGGGTCAGTGTAAGGGGGGTTTTCAACCCTAACATTGAATTTCCTCACTTTTGTCACTGTGGAACAACCCTAACTGATGCATTAAAAGGAGTTTTGTGCCTCTAATTTCCCTTCTTTTTGAGAATCTGCAGTAGAAGTAGAGAATGAGGGCCCTGTGTTCCCACCACATGATGTTTTGTGACATAGTAATGGTAAGTGCAAGGGAAACACAAGCGCTAACAGTTGCACACATAATGACACAAACATAAATGGTAAAGCAAACATTAATAGAAACGCAAGTGCAAAGTGATGCCAAACCGACCAGTGATGCAAAAGGGAGATGCAACCACATAAGGAAACACAAACTGTGATGCGGACGGTCATGGTACAGCAATTGGAAATGCGGATGGTAACGTTAGCATAAATAATGCCAAAGGGAACTGAAACAGAAACGCGAATGCAAGCGACCATGGAAACGCAAACTGTAACGTGCACAGTCACAGTACCATAATTGTAAATGCAAATGGTAAAGTTAACATGAACAATAACACCAAAGGAAACAGAAATGGAAACGGGAATGGAAGCGCGTACAGAAACGCAAACCATAACGTGCACGGTCACGTTACTGCAGTTGTAAATGCAAATGGTAATGGTAACAGCAACAATAACACCAAAGGAAACAGAAATGCAAAAGCAAATGGAAGCGTGTACAGAAACGCAAACTGTAATGCACACGGGCACAGTAACGCAATTGGAAACACAAATGGTAACAGTAACAGCAACGAAGATGAAAACCGAAAGAGAAATGCAAATGCAAATTAAAGGGGTGCCAGAAACGCAAACCGAAATGCAAACAGAAACAGTAGTGGAAACACAAATGGTGACAGTAACACAAGCGCAAACAAGAACTCAAAGGGTAACGCACATGGTGGCATACACGGGAACGGTAATGCAAACAGTTATGGAAACACAAGTGGGAATGGTAACTGTAACAGTAACAGAAGTGCACACCATGTATTTGCCCAACAGCTACATAGAGAAACATAGTGTGTAGAAAGAATGTGTGCATAATAATGGGCCTCAGAGCAGAAAATGAGCTGTTGGAATACTAAATTGCTGATATCTCAGGAACTGTATGACATAGAATAAAAATTTTAATTTCACATGATTCATGAGTTTCCAGGCTAGGTTTTCATATGCATTGTCATGATGAAAATTCCGTATCTCGCACCGTTTTCGAGATACGAGCCCTGAAAGGCGCGGCATACGCCACCATAGTAGTCTATGAGAACAAATGTCAACTTCAGAGTACTGTAACTTGGCATCCATGCAATATTTTTTCACCAAACCACCAACAGGCACATCTGTGAGATATTGGCTTCCTTCCCTCCACGTTTCAGCCCAAAAGACCAAACTGTTCTTTTGCAGCAGGGTGGCAAAGAATTCCTGTCATTTTGGCCATCGTCTGGAAAAGTAGTGCCGCAATTTGCGAAAGCTTTCGCAAAAGTGTCGCAGGTGCGACACTACTTTGCAACACTACTTTTTCCAGAAATTTGAAAAACATATTTCTGGGAGGGGGGGTTAACCCCAAAATAAAGACATGGCTAGCACCCTGAGTGTCCGACTAGGTTAACACAAAAAGAATTGTGTTCCTAGAGGGTCCCAATTTTAAATGGCAAGCATTTTTCTGATCAGTAACTGAAAACAAAATGGCAGATTTGCGACACTACTAGGACCATTTGCAGCACTAAAAAGTGCATTTGCGAAAGTGTTGAACTTTTTGTTAACTTTTCCCATTGACTTATAATGGGAACTTGTTTATTGAATAACTTTTGAACCGTTTAATATTTTTTCACAAAATCTTCAAAAGGCACATCGGGGACCCTGGCCAGACGTTCCTTGAAGTTTTCGAACTGGTCATGCAAACCATGCAACCTGTAGGCATGAGCAAAGAATTCACAAAAAAACATAATTGCGCACACGGATGTTGCTTAATAACTCCACAGCCGTATATCCGACTGGTACACAAGTTGGCAGATCCCAAGATCTATGTTTCCCCCCTGTGCCTGTGAAATTTCAGGCAAATCCATTGAACGTTGGCAAAGTTATTAAGGTGCAAAATTTCACCATTTAACCTTACAAGTGATACTCAACCCTAACTACGGTACCATTACCGTGCTACCATAATATATATATATATACATACATATACACACACACACTGTAATATAATGGGAAAGCACTACCAATACAGGGTAGCCATATAAAAAGAAACTGCCATCAGACACAGACTCTGAATAAAACAAACTGTTTCAGTAGTTAGTGGACTAGTATGCCTACAACTAGAGATGTACAAAGTCAGAGAAAATCACTTCATAAAATTTCGATGACTTTACTTTGCTTGGGGGCACACTTCACATAGATTTTCTCTAGAGAAGTGCACACCTTTGCTAGGAGAAGACTATGCATAATGGTGCTTTGCTAGTAAAAGTGTTAGTGAAGTGCCATTATGTGAAGGAGCACTTCACTGACAAAAACTATGTGAAGTGTTTCTGTTTCACAATTGGTCTTAAAATGTTTGTCACTCCCCACTGTTACATGTAGTTCTCACCCATCCCATAAACCAGATGCTTTACAACACTGTATCAAGTACCCTCTAGCACCCACCTCCCTCCTCCTCCTGCCTCATACTCCCAGCACAGTTTTTATGTAATATTAATCAGTTTCACATTTAGGAGACCCCTTCAGCCCACACTCACCATGCCAATACCAGTTACAACACATCACTTATTTCTCCATCCTATGCTTGTCCTATTGAGTTAGCAAGCAACCCCCACCCTACCATCCTCTAGCACCAAACCTACCTCTTCCCCCAAAAAACAAAATTAAGAAAACAATAAGAATACAAAGATTATACAACCTGTTAAATAAAAAAGATTCCAGTGCTGGAGTGAGGCTCCTTTTTACTCAGTGTCTTGTTGCACAATGTATGAAGGATGACATCCTTGCCTATTGTTGTAACACTTGATTGAACACTTGTTAAACTACTTTAAATCAGTAATTTAATACAGTTAATTTACCTGTAAACATATCTGTATATTGTTAGTACCATACGTCATAATCCATGAGTTCATATACCACAACTCACGGATTTTACTGCAAATACTATCTACCCATATCACTCCTACATCAAACTGTTACTTCCTTCCATGGTAACAATCACCTATTACTTTTGTACGTGTATTATAATAAATAATCTATACACATCATTTTGATAATAAGACTGTGCTTTTATCTCCGGATTTTGCTGTAAAATATAAACCGTTCATGCATCACACTGAAAATGTATAAAATACACTAAAACTGGCTAATACAATGTTATTTATTTATTTGTTTAATTTTGACAAGGATAGGATGGTTAGAAAATATTTTACTGTTTTCAGACCATGAGGTGGATATACCGGAAGTACTGATTAATAAACTGTTGATAATTTTAATGCATGGGGACATTTTGGCCAGGACACTGGATAAATTACTGTACTATTTTCATTAATTACCATGGGATGTTTACTATCCACCAGAACAAGCAGAAAGGACATCAGTTTACTCTATCTTCCAAAATAAACACCTCATGACAGCATAGTGCCCTCCTAACCCCATACTGGGGCATTGATATGTTTACTTACAACAAAGGGGGAGAGTGCCTCCTGCAAAGCTGCAATACCCATACCAGCTTCCTAAAGTACTTGGTGTTTGTTTGAGGTATTCCATCTGTCTACAGACTGGGTCTGACCCTGCTTAGCGTCTGAGATCAGATAGAATCAGGCTACAAGGACGTAATGCTGCACTTCCACATAAAGGATGCCTAAACAAGTAGTTTGTTTTAAACTGCAAACTCCAATATCTGGCTTCATCGTGGGGTAAAGTAAAGGCTACTGTTTACATTTATGCTAAAACTGCATTTATGTAAATAACATAAATGCAGTTTCATAGCTTTTGAAAAATATAAACATCAGCCTTTCACTTACAAAAAAACAACTTTGCCTTCTCCCTAAGATGTCTACCAACTGTGTTAAGTGATGTGTCATGATGACATCATCGGAGTCAGAGCCACAGAGCAATATAGATTCCTATAGGCTAACTAGTTCTTCTTTTCCTATTTGTTTTGAATTATTTTACCAGAATGATCAACACCATGTGTTAACATGTGGATTATTTTGATCAGTACACATGTTAGGCTATGATTTTGTTCATTTTATTTACTTTAACTTGCTGAAAATGTTTTGCAATCTAACTGACTTTCTCTTTGGCAAGCTGCAGAACAGTGCAGCACTTCAAATACCTGATGATCTAGTGGTTATGTGATGCCCTGAAATTTATTTTTTGGTAACCAGGAGAGACACACTATGCTGAAACCTTGTTTACAGATGTGGCCTGGCAACACAAGGAAGTTAAGTGACTTGCTCAGGATCACACAGCTAAGTACCGATCTGGTCCAATTTCAAAGCTCATGCATTCTTGTTAATTCACAAAAAAAGCTTCTCTTGTATTCTTTTTCCAAGTGAACCCCCTGCACCTAGCGTGGTTTCTGTTGTATACTCTGCCATCCATACCGTGTGCTTAGTACTGTCTGGGGCTACGCATGAGCTTGAGATCTCATGAAGAGAATTATCACACCTCAGACTGTAATCGTATACCTCAGAGTTGTGCATACCTACACTGATACGGATCATCAGCTGGCACTATTAAAAAATACCTCCCAAATCACACTTAAGTCTACTTTTTCAATGTTTGACTTCAGATCCCACAGTAAACATTGAGTGGATCACCACCCATCTGCACAGTGAAGGCAGTATGTACAGTTCCCCTGTTGTGTTTTTGTCCTGCCTCATTAATCAACAATTGGGTCTTTGTGGAGGGCCATGCAATACGCTTCAAGATTCACCAGAAAAACTGCTGCCCATGCCCTCATAAGGGCTGTATCTACTATGGATAAAAACATTATTAGCAGGAGAGGCATACTAATGCCTTGAGCGAATCCATCAGACCTCCAGTGTCAGTCTACTCCTTTACCTGTGATCTGCAGAACTCCACAGGGCAGTTCCCTGCAAATCTTCTCCAGTACTTTTTAGTGCTTTACTCCACAATGCCAGCTGGTTGGATACCACCCTTCTAAACCTTGAATGATCTATACACAGCTCCCTCAATACTGTCCTAACAAACGTCAACCCCCTCCACCTGAGGGTAATCTCCCTACACTGAATTCAAGTAACACTTTAAGTGCAGCCCTGCCACTGAGTATTTGTCATCGCTGGCAGCTCTCATTTTCATTTCTGGTAAGCCAGGCTGATAGCAGCAGGGCACAAGGGGAAACATAGGCACTCCTACCCATATAAGATCTAATCCACCTATGATTTGGCACTGTTAAATGACATGCATAATGATGGGCACACCCATAATTCAATAGTGCCTAATCAAAGGTAGCCTAGATCTTTTAAGGATACAAAAGCCTATAATTCCCCTTGTTCCCAGCTGCTATCATCCTGCCTTACTGGAAAGATTTGTTTATTTTTGATATGTCAAAAAACCTGGGGACTGTACTACCTACATTCATGATGCACAAAGGTGATGAGCTCACTAGTTTTTGGTGTGGGGAGAAGTAGTGAGAATGAATACCAGAGGCGGACTGAGAAGGCCACTCCTGCAAGGTACTGCTATATTCAGGGAAGGGAGAAGACAGAAGGAGAGAAATATGAGCAGATCACTGTCAGAAATAAGATCCGGGGCTGCCAGCACCATGATCACTACCTGACCCTGTTGTCCTGGCCAACATTCCCCTTCCCATAAAACCAGTTTGTGCAATTGTCCAAGGCTGTGTGTGGGTATTAATGTGTGAATTGGCTGCTACTACACATTCAGTCATCTCACTACCAGATTAGCATTGCTTGTAAAGCACGTTGGGATACAATGTGTATGAAATCACTATATAAATACTGATTCTTATTATTATTATTATTTCCCATGGATAAAGAAGAGAAGCCAAGACAAGCATATTTTTGATTTCCAAGAAAGTATGAACTCTGGCATTGGACTACAGAAGAACTTTGCTACAAACAAGTGGTGGATCTATGGGGTGGTGAAGGGTGCAGCTGTAACCCCTCCCCCCATTGTAAAGTACTTGCTTGCTGCTGATGCATTTCAGTTTGTTGAAGAAGTCTAATTTATTGATTGTACAAATGTTTACATTCAACAATATAGATTACATTTGTAGTTTCAGTCAAAAACATAGTAGAAAAGTATAATAGCAGAAAATATAAACGTTTCATAAAATATTAAAAGTGCATATCAAGCATGCACACAGTCCCACTTCATTGTAGCATCCTGGATCCGTCATAACCATTAGACCACCAGGTTATTCAAGATTTGTACTGCACTGTGGCTTGCCAAAGAGCAAGTCGGTTGGATTAAAACACAATTTCAGCAAGTTAAAGTAACCAAAATGAACAGAACCATAGCCTAACATGCCTATTGATCTAAATAATGCACATGGTTTTGACAATTTGGTGAAACAATTCTATATAAAAGGACAAAAGAACTAGTTAGCACCATAGAGAGCCATATAACTCTCTCACTTTGGCTCTGATGATGTCATCACTTAACACATTTGGTGGCCTTGTTAAGAAGCAGGTAAGGCAGTTTTTTTGAAATTGGGATGGAAGGCTGATTTTACATTTTTCAAATGCTTTGGAACCACATTTAGGTAACTTATATAAATGTAGTTTTAGCATTAACGAATTCAGCAGCTTTTCCTTTAATCCTGTTTGAGGTCAGATTTTTGAATAGTTTGTTGTCAAAATGTCGTTTAGCTATCCTATAAAGCCATGTTATCTTCATGTGGATATAGTTTATAGATTATAGAGTATTGTGTGTCTTTATTGATTTATATCAACAATAGGACCCACTACACTGGACATGACTGTGGATTACAGAATGGCTTGGTATTATATGCCTATAAAGCAGATCTTCTTGCTTAATCATATTTTAATAAGCAAGACACTCACTATCTAATCATGCAAAAAAAGATTAGTACTGGGACTGGTCCTCTTCAATGTCTTTATAATTGGCATTGCAGAAGAACTGGAAGGGAAGATATGTCTGTTTGCAGATGACACCAAAATTTGTGCTAGCGTGGACACTCAGGAGGGTGTAGAGAAAATCTTAGGAAACTCTAGGAGTAGTCAAGAGTGTTGTAGTTGGGGTTTATTGCCAAAATGTGAAAAATCTTTCACCTTGGGCATAGGAACCCATGAGCTGAGTAAAGGATAGGGGGAGGTATGGACAGTCACTAAGCAGGAAAGAAACCTTGGGGCTATTATATCTGATGATTTCAAAGTGGAAGGACAATGTGAAAAAGCAGTGGGTAGGGCCAGTGGGATGCTGGGATGCATAGGAAGTGGTCTCTCCAGCAGGAGGAGGGAGGTGTTGTTGCTGCTATATCACTTGCTGGTGATACCTCACCTGGAGTATTGTGTCTAGTTATGGAGTCCACACCTCAGAAAGCACATAGGGTGGAGATAGTCCAGACAAGAGCAACTAAAATTGGACAGGGGGTGCACCAAAAGCCCTATGAGGAGAGCCTGAGGGATCTCATCATGTACATCCTGGAAGAGGGTGGGAGGGGACATAAGACTCATACATGTACTGCTAATGGGTAAACAGGGTCCCACAGGGGATTGTCTTTCAAATGAGAAAGAGCATAAGGACCAGAGGTAATGCGATGAAGCTGGGGGGGGCAGTTTAAGAGAGATGTGAGAACTACTACGTCACTGAAAGAGTTGTAGACCCCTGGAACAGACTGCCAGAGGAAATGGTGGAGGCAAAACAGTAGGGGCCATCAAACTTACATAGGATAGACATGGGGAATATTAACAAATAGGCAAGAAGTGGGAGTGTTGCTGGATACCAGTTAGGATCTGCATAGACAGACCAGTCAGGAACCATCTGGGCAGAATGGATGGACCAAACGGTTATTTTCTACCAACAAATTCTGTGTTTGTATAATTTATGATAGCCTGCCTGAAACTGCAGTATATACCAGTTCATAAAACATTGTTACCCATCTGAAATCTACCCAGCTAGCTAGCCAAACCTACATAGACAGTTAATAAACAAACTACATAGACAACAATTTCAATCAGTCTTCCAGTACATATAATTGTAATGCATGCCATTACATTAGGTGTTATTTAATATTACATGCATGTTTAGCATAACAGATCTTCCATTTCACCTTTGGTTAGTTACTTGCCAAAGCAATCTTTATGCATGATTACATCCTTTGTTATAGTCTTAATTGCTTAATTTGTAATTAAAATAAGTCGTGGTATCCACTTGTCAATGAAACCTAGGCAACACTACTGTACATGGTACAATAACTATAGACATTCTCACTTCTATGGTGAAACATAAGGAAACATGTTCATCAGATGGTGGGTTAAACCCTAAAAGAAAATGTACTTCATTTGTTTGAGTCTAAGATTGTAGACTTGAGACTATAAACAAAGAAGTAAAACAAATCACCTGTGGTTGCTATTTTTAGGTATATATGTTGGCAGATAATTATTGGAATAGAAGAACAACTCTGCCAGACATGTCCAATAGCAGCTTATCTAACACTATATTTTTGAGGGTGAAATATATGTTGTGATAGCTACAGGAGTATTTCTTCATTAACCTATATTTTTTAGTGAAATGACTTATCTACAATGCCATGAGCATTCATATCATATCCAAATAAATAATGCTTAGTAGCCTGTACAACTGGATGAGTATAATAACAATTTTGTAACAGTAAGTGTCAGCAGGACTAATTTATCTCTGTACAGAAATTTAAATATAAACTAGACACAAATCAAGCTGCATGCTTAATATTTCTCTTTAGCAGATGTCAAGCAGCATCATCATTATTTACATGTGACAACTATAATGCATCATGTAATTTATTCAATTGTATATCTAATTTAGTTATTTTACAAACTACTGTAATTTGCACTACAGACAGGAAACCTGTTACATTATTTAGTTTAAAGTCACTGTGGTTTATATTTACAGCATCACAAGTTCAGTTTAAACTGATATAAGATGGGAAGTCTATTAACTATTATTAAAGACTTTGCACTTGAGTGGTTTATCATTGTGTGGCCTAAGCCACAACATTAATAACTTTGACTTTGATATAGTGCATAATGGCAAGAAGTGAGCAGCACACTGACATAGGCAGCTGAACATTACAAAACCTTCAATGGCTGGATGGTATTTCTTAAAACCACTAAAGAACATTGTTCAAATTGTGAAGACTAAGATCAATGAAAGGGTCAAAGTACTAACAAAGCCATGCCCCGGCAGGTTTTTTTTTTTTGTCTACCCATTGATAAATGTTCTCTAAAAGACCACAGAGGCACTTGTTCCATTTACTGTAATGGAAATGTCGAACCTAGCAAGAAGAATTTCCAAGTTAGCCTTCTGAGCTTTACTGCAAGTAGATGTTTGGAATTCAGAACTGACAAACCTTCCTCATTCAAAGTGTTGTACAGAGTGCAACTGCTTAAATGATATACAGTTTCTACTACTTTTGAATCAGTGACTCTAATATTTAACTGTTAAAAACAAGGCCATATGTTTACAGTTATTTTAGAATGTACATTTTAAACTGGGTAGTAAGCAATAAAACATTCTCATCCCATATCATCTTAATAATCTTTCCAGTAGAAACAGAGAAAACTTGATAATCTGCAAGATAATATTTTCTGCATTCATGTTTTTGTCACAAGTAGTAAAATTACTAAAGTATACAGGCAGGTAATTATTTTGTTGTTCGGCTCTCAGAGCCATTACATTCTTAAAAGTAGAGAAATACAAATGAAATATTTCCAGATGCATTACATAAATACAGTCTATTAAAATCAATCAAACAACACTCCATTCATGTATAATAAAAATAACACTTAATGAGCATTCTCCTGTTAGTTCATACAGTAGACATTATTAGGTCATAAAACACATTCATAAGAGAGGCATAAAAAGGGCACATAAGAACCTCTCTCCTGGTTCTCTAGCTACCTTTCCTCAAGGTCCCAGTGTGTACAAATTCACACCACCCTCTCCAGTACCCAGCCTGTACCCTCTGTTGTCCCCCAGGGCTCCATCCTGGGCCTGTTGCACTTTAGTCTTTATCTAAACGCCCTGCCCAGCTTCTGTTCAGGCAGGGTTCTTCTTTATGTGGACGATGCGGTCCTCTTCGCCTCCCACGCTGACCCTCTGCACTCCTGTCCTCCCTCCAGCACTCCTTCAGTCAAATTGAGAACTGATTCATGGACCGCCGACTTATCGTTAATATTAAAAAAATCCATGCTTTTTGCCCATCGCCAAAGCAAAGCTAAGGACTCCCCCCTCCAGCTCCTCTCCAGCTAGCTCCATCCACTGGACCAAGTCCTCACCTAAAAATACCTGTGTGCCACTTTTGACTTTACCCTTTCATTTCACTCTCACATCAATATGCTCACCTCATCCACCAATGCACGCATTGACCTATCATACAGACATAAGGATTGCCTGCCACCCGAAACCCTCCGCCTGGCTGTCACCTTCTCTGTACTGTCCCAGTGGACTACAGACTCTCAGTATATGTAGCAGCTGACACCACCGCTCTAAACAAAATCCAAATTTCCATTAACAAGGCATGCCGACTTCTGTCCAGAGCTGATAAATGGACATATACCTGCACCATTTATTCCTTAACCAATGTACTCACTCTCGAGGAGAAACTTCAATATCAGCCCTGCCTCCTTGCCAAAAAAATACAACTGGGTATGCCCCCCAGGGTCTCCATGTTCCTTCTCCCTGCCACCCCTACTGTTGCCACTCACAGTTCCTACAAGACTATATTGCAGATCCCTAGGGTCAGGACTGCACTAGCACAAAGATCCTTCCACTTCAGAGCACCTTCCTGGTACAATGCCCCCCCATCACCTCTCTCACCAAAGTAGGGCCTTTCAAGGTCGCACTCAAGAATCACATTCTGTATACCCACAACTGTGAGTGTCCTCTTCCAAAACCACCCTAGGTCTCTGAGTACCTCACTTCAGGGGCCAGAGCCTAGCCAGCATTTACAGTGTCTCTCCTGAGACAGCACACTTTGTACCTCATAAGAAGTTACTGTGCTTGTATGTGTTGAGGTCTAAACCTCACTTTCAGATTCTTGACGATATTGGGAATGCAAGTAATCACAAGCACATTGCATTAAAGCAATAAACAAGTTTATTACTACCAAAGGGATAAATCACAGTTGCCCTAAGCAGTTCTTACCAATACGAACCGGGAGCCAGTGCTAAGCGTTCCCTACACCTCGAGGTTTCTCTGTAGTCTCTTGGAGTCTCTCAGGTCTCCGAGGTGTAAAGCTTGTGCATTACATTATATACCTATGATAATTACTATGGTTACCAAAAGATAGAAACATTTCTAGTTACAGAGATGAGCCCTATTGGCTAAATTTGAGGTAGCTCCACGGTCCAAGATAACATTATACAATTTCTGTAAAGTCATCAGTTTGAGAACAAAAGAGTTCTTATACAGAGTCTTACATAACTAAGTGTAGTAGTACAAATCACCAAAAGATGGCAATGCCATCTTACATATTATAATTACCCAAGGACAGGTGTCTTGGCATCTTACAAGTAAGAAATAGACAGAAAATACATGGTAAAATATATGTGTTTTAGCAAACAAAGTGGATTACAACAATATGCATTCATATCCTGACATCTACTCTTATACGGTAGATGCCCTTAGCCCTATATATTAGTATAACCTATGCTTAAGCATTAGCTGTCTATGCTGTACCTCTGAGGGTACAATTAGGGTGCAGGGACCTCGTGTAACAATCCCCCCCATGTTGCCTGTAAGGGCAACACAGGCAAATGTCTAGGGAAAGGACAGGAGCAGTGGTCATTTACAATCCCGATGCGTGAGCCTTGTAAAGGAACTCGAGCTGCTCAAGGTGTTGGTGTAGTGTACATCGTAGGCAGCAAAGCATAATAATCAAAGTGAAAATCAAAAATGCTTGTATAATAACAAAACCTTTAAAAGTGATTTCTAACCAGGTGTTAGTTAATGCGTTATTCATATCTCCATCATTAATCAGGTCAAGAACAGCTTCATTGGCTTTGGTAATATTAT
Source organism: Neoceratodus forsteri (assembly GCA_016271365.2). Lineage (NCBI taxonomy): Eukaryota > Metazoa > Chordata > Ceratodontiformes > Ceratodontidae > Neoceratodus > Neoceratodus forsteri. The sequence goes on from CM028129.1 coordinate 904,374,113, forward strand.
TGCTGATGTGGATGAGGTGTGTGCCTTTCCTGTCTAAAAGTGATTTCAGTGTAAGTGTAAGTGGGTCTATGTATACATTAAAGTATGGCAAGTACTCTGATAGTGTGAGTAGATAATCTGGGTTACCATCAATAATGTCTGCATCCATAAGGGGGACGGGGGTTATAACAGTATGTCCAATAACAGTCTTCTGGTGGGGAACAAAACAGAAATTGGGGTAATCAATAGCACAAGTAACAGAACCATATGTGTAAGTCTTATGATTGGTGACAACACAATATTCTCCATCAGAATTGTACTGTGAGCACACAGTAGGTAGTCTCCACTTTTGCAACTGGACAGGGCAGGTGTATGTCGTCTTCGAAATCCGTGTTGACAGGCAATGAACCTCCTCACGATAGGATTGGTACAGTTGAGCTGGAGCCAAAGTTGAGTCGAAAGAGTTGATGCCATTCACAGTGATGTCATCATCCATGGTGAAAGTCCAATCAATGCTGTCTGGAGAGTAGCCACAAACAGGCTGTATTACATCAAACACATCACAGTGGCACAGATAGATATATTGCTTTTTCGCACAGCAGTCCATGTGCGGAGCCACCCAGGCATCCAGGAAAGAATGGTAGACCAGTAGAGGTGGTAGATCCAGGCGTTCTCGGTAGATGTCTTCGTCCAAATACCCTATGGAATGTACCAGTGCAAGCTTGTCGAACAAAGCTGTAGTAGGATCAAAATGTGGTAAGGAGACAGTGAAAGAAACAAACATGGTATCTGTTATGGAACATTTCTTAGCAGTAAAACAAGGACCAGTATTAGGGTGTCTGGTCACAACCCCCAAATTCCTAGCTGTGGAAAGAGGAATAGTCAAAGTCTGTTGCATACACATGGAAACACAGCTAGTGGTTTTACACCTTGGACAATACCATTTGGAAATGCATCTATCATGTATGATGTCAGGGATTCTTCCAGATTCTAGATCACGGAAGAGGTTGTTGATGGTAGTGATAATGTAGGAGCCATAAGCAGAGCAGAGTATCTCCCTAGCAATGTATTGTTTATCTGCTTCTCTATTGTTCTGTTGTATGAGTGCGTTGATCTTGTCTTTAGAATCAGTAAATGCCTTAGCAATGTCGTGCATGTTGTATACAGTGTATCTTTCTTCCTGACTAAGGCCATCCACACCATGCAATAATGGAGGTAAAACGTTATTAACCAAGCCAGTGGAGAACTTAGCAGAATGACTCTTGATAGCAGCAATGTCTGCTTTATTCCAAATAGACATAGCAGTACCAAAAAGACCTGTGACAGTACCTGTGGCACCTGTGACATCAGAACTGTCAACTTCACGTTTGAAGAAGCCAGAAGGTGAAGGAAGGAAACATATTCAATTCAGTGCTTCAGAGTAACTGGTAACTGGTATTTTCTTTTAAACTTAGATTGTAGGCTTGTAGTGACACTATACTTTCTTTCTGTGTTGTCTTTACTTATAATTGTTTTGAGCTGTTGAAAATTTAAAAATAGTGGTGGTGTAATTCTGTGCTGTCTTTAATTGTTGCAAATTTTCGCCTCCACCCCTTTCCCCAACTCTTAATTATATGCCCTGATAAATCTGATTGACAGGAGCTAAACACAGGGTATAGTAAGAGGTGTGAAGTAGAAGGGCATAAGGGGAAGAAGACCACCCTCAGCCCTACAAGTTTTTTGACTCATTTATTTATTTATTGGTTTTTTTCTTTAAAAAATAGATATCTGAGGATCAGTTACAGGATTTTTAGTACTGTAAATAAATAAAAGAGAACTAAGAGCTTCAGTAGCAATAAGTAGTGGAATTGCAGTATAATGTGAGGTGATGGCAATGCAGTGGCTGTGGGGCAGTTATTCAGGCAGACCTCTGGACACTGAGTGCTGCCCTATCTGCATGCATCTCTCGGACTGCCGGGATGAGTAGCCAGACTCAGAGGGACGTAAACTGGGTCAGGAGTACCATCACCCTGTCCAGGAACCACCCAGTCCAATGCAGCTGCCTCAAAGGATGCCAAGAACGAGGAGCACTTGGATGACAGTGGGCTCAGGAGGGTTAGAGCAGTCAGGCAGAGGCACATCCCAGATCCTATTCCTCTCAGAACTCATATGCCACACTGGCAAATGAGGACAACCAAATAGAGGTACCCAGGAAGTGGAAGGAAAGAATGTGGAGGTTAGGCAAGGAGGTGACTCAGTGGGAAAGCAGTGGACCCCAGAGGAGGAGAAAGTGAATCCTGGTGGGGACTCCATCATAAGAGGGATCCAGCTAGGAACACAGGAGGGGAGGACAGGAGGTGAGGTGCCTACCAGGTGCCACAGCATGGAGGGATGGAAGGAAGATACTGGGGATCACTGGGAAGGCAAGACAGGAGGTGAGCTGGATGTCATTATCCACCTAGGTACTAATGACTTGGCAAATGGGGAGCCAAAGGAAGTTCAGGAAGAGTTTAGGAAACTGGGAGTGGTCTCAAGCAAGTAGCTACTTCTGTCACTTTCTCAGAAGTACTACCTGTGAGGCAGGGAGAGCATAGAGTGCATGCACCAGGAACTTTAACTCATGGTTGAAGAACTGGTGCTGTGAGGAAGGGTTTGGATTCATTGGTGACTGGGGACCCATCTGGAGGATGGAGGTTTGTTCAAGCCTGACGGCCTGCATCCATCCTGGAGGAGAATCAAGCACTCAATAATAAGTTTAAATGCTACATTGACAAGCATTTAAACTAGCAAGGGGGGTAGCAGGCCAGCAAGGATGAAACCTACTTGCTCACCCCCACAGCTAGTAATGGAACCAGTGAACCAGAGGAGTGGCTATCTCTGCAAAGCAGTGTGTGTAAAAGATGGAGATTAGTGTCCAAAAGGTGGATAAGCAGAAAGGGGCAAAATTCAGCAGAAGGGCAGACAGCAAGGAGAACCAGGGACAAATGACAACCAAGGAAGGGGCTGGAGTAGAACAGTGAAGCAGTCTAGGGAGGTCAAATCATGGAAAGCCATGTGTGCAAATGCCAGAGCCTTAGCAACAAGATGGAAGATCTGGAGGCTGTCATGGTACAGTCAGACCTGGACATTGTGGCCATCACTGAAACCTGGTGTAATGATAACCATATGACTGGGAGATGGCCATACCTGGCTACAACATATTCAGAAGAGACAGAGCAGACAGGAAGGGAGGAGGAGTGGCACTGTATGTGAAAAATGACATAAGGGCCACACAGATCCAGGAGGACAAAATGGGGAGAGATACTGTGGGTTAAACTGGAAAGGAAAATGGGGCCAGCCATCCGCACAGGTGTGGTCTATAGACCACCAGCCCAGGAGGAAGAAACAGATAGGAGATGATGCTAGCCATCCAAAGGATGGCAGACAAGAGTGAAGTAGTACTGGTTGGAGACTTCAATATACCAGGCGTGGACTGGAGCATCCCAGCAGCAGCATCAACTAGGAGCAGATTTATCCTGGACTCCTTCAGGTGCCTTCCTCAAGCAACTGGTCATGGAACCAACTCGGCAGAAGGCAATACTGGACCCTTGTGCTCACAAACAGGGACAGTGTGATGGGGGTAACAGTGAGGAGCACCTGGGTAACAGTGACCACCAGTCATTGTGGTTTGAAATCACAGAAAGAGCAGAACCAAACCACACAAAACACATATCCTGGATTTTAGGGGGCAGACTTTGGGAAAATGGGAGATGCTTGAAAGAGGCATTAAGGAATGGGACAGAAATCAGGGATTGAGGAACAGTGGGAGTATTTAAAATGGGGATTATAAGAACAACAGAATTATGCATTAAGCAGGTTAGCAAGAGGAAAAGAAAGGAGACCATTATGGTTTTCCAAAGAGGTAGCAAAGAAAGTGAAAGCCAAAAGATTGCATTCAGGCAATACAAAAGACACAGGCAGAAGGGATAGGAGAAGTACCAGGAGAAACAAAGGAGGCAGGAAGTCAGTAAGGAAGCCAAAGCTCAGACAGAAGAACACATTGCAAAATCAGTGGTTAAAGGGACAAAACCTTTTACAGGTACATAAGTGAAAAGAAGGACAAAGGGAGGGATAGTGAGACTGAAGGGAGGATGGGAGCCGCGGGAGGATGACAACAGTAAAGCTGACATTTTGAACAGGTATTTCTGCTCAGTCTTTACTAAGGAAGAGGGTAATGGGTCTGAACAGAGTACAAGGGTGAGAATGGTGCAGAAATGGACACAAGTCCTTTACACGAGAAAGGGTCCTGAAGGAACTGAAGTAATAAGAGCTGATAAAGCAATGGGGCCAGATGGGGTGCACCCAAGGTCCTAAAGAACTAAGAGGAGGTGGTGGCTGAACCTCTGGCTATCCTGTTCAGCCAATCACTGGAAACAGGGGAGATACCCAAAGACTGGAGGACAGCAGATGTAGTCCCCTTATACAAAGTGGGAACAAAGAGGAAGCAGGAACTACAGACCAGTCAGCCTCACCTCGGTAGTGGGAAAGATCATGGAAGCACTACTGAAGGAGAGATTGGTGGAACATCTGGTTGTCAATGGACTACAGGACCCAAGGCAGCATGGTTTCACCAGGGGAGGTCATGTCAGACCAACCTCATTAAATTTTTGACTGGGTGACTAGGGAGGTGGATCGGGAGGGCAGTGGACATGGCCTATCTGGACTTCAGCAAGGCCTTTGACACTGTGCCACATAGAAGACTATTACACAAACTGGGGAATATGGGTGTGGGCAGGACAGTAGTGTGGTGGGTAGGTAACTGGCTGGGTGGCAGGACACAGAGGGTGGTGGTAAATGGCTGTCACTCCACAGAGGAAGAGTGACCAGTGGGGTACCACGGGATCAGTGCTGGGACCGGTCCTATTCAACATCTTCATCAGTGACATTGCTCAGGATATAGAAGGCAGAATTTCACTGTTGCCTGATGACACAAAGCTCTGTAACAGAGTAGACACACCAGAGGGTGTAGACAGAATGAGAAGGGACCTGCAGAAACTTGAAGAATGGTCAAGGGTTTGGCAGTTGAAATTCAATGCAAAGAAGTGCAAGATAATGCATATGGGGCACAAAAACCCTGGCACAATATATCAGTTGGGGGTGAGGATATAGCATGCACCAAGCAGAAAAGGGATCTTGGGGTTGTCATCTCTGATGACCTCAAGAGTGAAACAGTGTGACAAGGCATCAGGTAAAACAAATAGGATGCTGGGATGTATAGAGCAGGGGCATCACCAGCAGGAAAAGGAGGTCATAATTCCGCTATACAAGACACTAGTGAGGCCCCACCTGGAGTACAGTGTACAGTTCTGGAGACCATACCTACGTAAGGACATAGACAGGGTAGAGAAGGTTCAGAGGAGGCAACAAAGATGGTGCATGGGTTGCATCACAAGTCCTATGAAGACAGGTTGAAGGAACTGAACATGTACTCCCTGGAGGAGAGGAGGAGAGAGGGATATGATAGAGACATACAAGTATCTTACAGGGAGGAACAGGGTGCAGGAAAACACTATTTTTAAGCGAAAAGATGTTTCAGGACTAGAGGGCATGGGATGAAGTTGGAGGAGGGCGATTCAGAGGAAACATGAAAGAATTTCTTCACAGAGCGGGTGGTGGACAAGTGGAACACCCTGCCAGAGGAAGTGGTGGGGCTGAAACAATCCAGGATTTAAGAATGCATGGGATAGACATAAAGGAATTCTAGAGGTCAGGGGTAAGGGAAATAGACTTCTAGGAAAACAAACTGAACTTACAAGCTCAAATGGGCAGACTAGGTAGGCCAATTGATCACACCCCTACATCTCCAGCCTGGGAGTTTCTGCATGCCCTTCTCCTGCTAGAAAACACAAAAAGGTACACCTGGTCTGTGCCTACAATCCTCTGAAGGAGGAGTACTAGGTTCTCCTCACTACTTGACTGCCTTAGTGACAAGGTTGGCTCAAATGAGGTACTAGTCCTGGGGACTTTAACCTCAATTGGATGGGTCCCAACACCGAGCAATATGAGCCCCTACTCTCAGGTCTTGCCTCAGCCAACTCATTATGGTACCCACAAGGCCTCTCTCCGGGATAAAGGATCCCTGTTGACTGGATACTGAGCAGCAGACCAGATAGAATAGTCTCCTCAGGCATTCTCCCTGATGTCATCTCAGATTACTCTCCCACCTATTGCATATGGGGTATCTCCTCACCCAAAATCCCCAGTAAAGTGATCCAAATGAGGGATTATTCAAAATTATTCAAAACTAAATGACTATCTTGCGGACCTACGACAAGCTGACTGGTCCTGGGTCACAGCCAGTAATGACCCCACAGGAGCTCTTGACCATTTTCACAATGTGTTTGTCCCCTTGCAAAACAAACATGCCCCCCTTACAAAAAGGAGAGTAAGGGGCACTGTCACAAAGTGGTTGCATGGTGGCCTATTCTCCCTCATAAAGCATAGAGATAAATGCTGGGAGAATTACAAGATCTCCCACAACAATAACGACCTCTTAGAATATCGGCAGCTCAGAAACTCATGTAAAAGAGCCATCCGCACTGCCAAGAGTGAGTTCCGTCAATCTACCCTGCTATCCTTGGCCATAAATCCAAGGAGTTTCTGGCAAAACATCAAAAACATGGTCGGAGGGTCCGCTAAAGTATAGGTCACCGACATGCATATAGGTGGGGTCAGCTGCAACAACCCCCTTACTATCATCATTGCATTTAACTCCATGTTTTCTGACCTGCCTGCTCCCCCTTTCCAGTCACCCACCCCCAAGTCTCATGGTCCCCCCCTGAGTGGGCACCCCCAACCTCCCTTCTACCCAAAATGGGTCTCTGTTATGGAGACCCAGAAGCTCCTTGCTGGTCTCTCCCCTCACAATGGGGTGGGGCACGACGGCCTTGAACCCAAACTGCTCAGCCTGGGGATCCCCTCCTAGCCTGGTCAGTCACTCACATCTTTAACACTTCTCTAATCTTGGGGATCATCCCTGACATATGGAAAGTGGCCAAGGTCGTCCCTGTCTTCAAAAAAGGCGACCCTAAAGATTTCAAGAACTACTGCCTGATTGCTATTCTGTCTGCAATCTGCAAGCTTCTTGAAAAGGTAGTTGCCTCACAACTCTCAAACTACCTTCAGAGTTATGCACTTCTCTCCCCTGCACAACACGGCTTCAGAAAATGGCATAGTACTTCTACTGCCCTTGCCGTGGTTACCTCCGTGATCAGGACCACTGCTGATCAAGGCAAACTGACCAGAGCCATCTTCATGGATCTCTCAAAGGCCTCCCTCCTCTGCTCCACTCTTCGGTCTCTTGGATTCTCCCCCCCCGCCTATGTCTGGTTCTCCAACTACCTCGCTGGCAGGCAGCAATACACTAACTTCAGCCGTGCCCTCTCTGACCCCTCCTCAGCTAACTGCAGGGTCCCCTTAGGGATCTTTCCTTGGACCCATTCTGTTTTCCCTTTTCATTAATGAATTGTCCTCCGTTACAACCCATGGGCACACCACCCTTTATTCGGATGATCTCGTCGTCCTGGCCAGCTCCCAGGACATCACTATCATTAACTCCAGGATAAACTCTGACTTCAAGCTTATCCAAAACTGGCTAGAGGGCCATAAGCTGACCATCAACCTAAAAAAGACCCAGGCCATGCTCTTTGCCTCCTTGGCCAAGACAAAAACCTGCCCTGCTCCCTTAAATATCTATAGAGCTGATGGATCCCTCCTCTAGGCCATGGATTCTGTCACGTATCTGGGTGTAACCCTTGACCAGCAATTGGACCTCACCCTGCATATTTGGAACATATGTAAGGCAACAAACGGCAAACTCAGACTTGCCTGTGGAGCAAAAAGTTGCCTCCCCTCAGCCACATGGCTTGCCTTAGCCAGGGGGGTCCTCCTACCCATGCTCTGTTATGGGCTCGTATCCTTTGCCCCATCCCGAAATACAGTCTCACAAAATGGGACACCACATACAACAATATATGCTGCATTGGCTCTCTGCTCCGTGCCTCATGCATCACTGTGATCTTTACTCTCGGCTGGAGTAGCTCCCCCCCAGAAAGCACCGTGCTTTTGTCCTCGGCAACTTTTTTGACAACATAGTCAGAACGGCCATCCATTCTGCACTTGCCCTACCCTTCAAACATAAAACCCCAGATTACAGCTTAAGATCCAGTGCTGCAAAGGACCGTCTAGTTCCTAAAACTGGCACCCTTGCGGGGGATCTGGTCTTCACCATCCACATGTCAAGGGTGTGTAACTCCCTTCCTGCATTAACTCGCTCCTCTCCCTCCCATCTCTGCTTCAAAGCCTCCCTATTGGGCTTCCTTAAATTGGCCTCCGCATGTCTCTGTTCCATGTAGACCCCCAGCTGAGGCACTCTCTTTCCAATTCGACTGATGGGGCAAGGATCCTGCGTTTGGTGTAACAATATGCTATTAATATGCATTGGGCCCTTTTCCCTTCCCATCTGTTCTTGAGGGGCCACCCAGACCAATCTATGCCACTTTTCCCCAGGTTTCTCCTTCATAATTTTGTACTCCTGCTGCTATCCATCTATGCTTATCCTCCCCAAGGTAAGGCTTACCCATATTGTTAGCTTTTTGACAATGTATGTATTATGTTATTATTCTACCTATTAATCTGTTATGTATTATGCTGTTATCTACCTATTAATCTGTTATGCCAGAAGTCTTTAATGCTGTTATCTACCTATCAATCTGTTATGCCAGATGCTCTTGTATGTTATCTTAACTCTGCCTGATGTTTTGTATGTACCTTGTAATCCTCCCAGGTTACACCTGAAAATAGGCACCTGGCCGTCTAGTATGCTTACCTGGTAAACAAAAGCAAATACATAAATAAGGCTCATGATGGGTAAAGGTCTGAGACTTTGCTGTCCTGTAGCTATGGGAGCCACTCATTAGATAGAATAGTTTCACCAATCTTGGAACCAATCTTCACATTGGAGTTGGTTAGTATTGGCTGGGCGAGTCCTCTGGTGGGAGATTTATGGAGAGAGGTATATAGTTGGGAGAGAACCTTGACTGATGTACCTATTACTGAGTTTCGAATCTTAGATGGCAGAGACTTCCAGGAAGCAAAGAAAGACACAGTTGGAGAGAGATTAGAAGACAGGAACAGGTCTGATTCAATTTGTAACCAGAGTGGAGTGGAGTCTTCTCCCTAATGAACCAAGTGTGAGGTGAGCCATTTCCCACACTTCTGGAGATGACTAGCCTAATAGTAATACAGGAAGTTAGGGAGTCAAAGACCCCCAAACTCTTTTGTTGCTGTCAGCTTGGCATATGATCGTCTAGGAGATTTATCTAACCAGATGAAATTGGTAATGAGGGAGTGAATACATTGAAAAAAGGCAAAAGGAAGACATATATTTAGCATATTGAGTGGGTAGAAAAGCCTGGGAAGGATATTCATTTTAACAATGTTGATCCTACCACACAAGGACAGAGGAAGGTATTTCCATCTTAATAAATCCTGCTGTATTATTGAAATTAGGTCTTCCAGATGAAGTTTTTTTTGTAAGTGCGGGATCAGTAGTTAGAAAAATGCCTAAGTATTTGATGAATTTGGGGGACCAGCGTATACCAAATTGGAGAGTCAGCACTGTGTGTATGGTGATTTAAGGGGAAGATTTCAGTTTTGTTGCAGTTTAGTTTGTATTTGCAGAAGAGGCTGTATTCTTCTGTATTATTCTAAGCACCTCTTTGAGGGAGGTGGAGGGTGGAGAGGTAAGTGTTGCAAGAGAATGTCATCCACGTATACTAATAGCGCTGGAATTATGTTTCCCACCGTATGCCATGTATATGGGTGATAACTTTAGTTGCCTGATCAAGGGTTCTAGGTAAAGATTAAAAAGAAGGGGAGATAAGGGCAGCCTTGTCGGGTGCCAATAAGGAGAGAGAAGAAGAGAGTACACCATTACAATACATTTTGCTGTAGGAGAGGAATAAATTGCTTGAAGCTAGTGGAGAAATAAGGAAGGCAAGCCCATTTTCCTGAGAGTGGACCAAAGAAACTCCCAATCTACCCTATCAAATGGCTTCTCAGCATCAAGAGAAATCAGGGCCATAAGAGTGGCTGCCACTTTAGCAGATTGAAAGATGTGAGCCAGTTTACGCAGATGATCTGATGATGATCTTCACGAGACAAATCCAACTTGTTCTCAGACTAAGGAGCTGTGACCAAACATTCCTGATTCTCGTAGCTAATATTTTGGTTAGAATTTTAATGTCACAATTTAAGAGGGAGATGGGACAATAGTTCAATGGATGAGTTGGAGGTTTATCTGGCTTAAAAAGCAGGACAATAGTTGCCTCGAGAAGAGAGGAGAGGAATCCAAGGAGTCTCCTGAAAGAATATATTGAAAGAGATAAAGTAAGAGGGGTGAGGTTTCTTTAAGAAAACATTTATAAAAATTAAATGGGAAACCATCAGGACCCTGGGACTTATCCAAAGCTAAGCTCCTGGTGGCCAGTTCTACTTTGTGCAGTGAGATGGGAGAGGACAGGAAGGCCTGTTGGGTAACTTCCAGGCTAGGAGAGGAACCTTGTCTAGATAGGTCTCATACTCTTGTGGAGTCAGTAGAACAGTTCTCTGACTGTATAGATTGACACAGAAATGTTCAAAAAACAGTGCAATGTCTCTGGGGTGAGTTTGAACAGTTCCATCCTGATCATCTATGGCTTGAATTAGCCTTAGCTTCATGGATATGCTTCCACCTGTAGGCCATGCAGATGAATTCTCCTTGGAGAAAACATTTTAGTGCACACCATTCATGGTCACTCCTGGGGACCGAAATTTGTTTGGCATCCGTTAAATTTTGGATTAGAGATTTAATCCTTGTGACAATGAAATCGTCTTTAAGAAGCTGCATGCTAAGCCTTCATGTGGAGTCACATTGTAGGTCAGGAGAAGGGATAAGCTGAAACCTGAGTACAGCATGGTCTGAGAGTATCACGGGTTCTAATCCCCCTTCTATGATCTCGGGCAGTATGGTTAGATTGGTAAGTACATAATCAGTTCTGGAGGATGTAAGGTGTACTGTTGAATGGAAAGAGTAGGCCTGAGTGGAAGGGTTAAAAACCCTCCAGGGATCACATAGACCTAATAACTTCCTGAAGTCCCCAAGAGCTTGTTGAGCTGGAGATAATGGTCGAAGAGGCTGGACCAACTGGTCCAGGTCTTGAGTAGGAGGGAGATTCCAATCTCCACCCAAAATAAGGGAAGCCGGTAAAAGGAGTTCAATTTTGTCAGCTAGTTCCATGAGAAAGGTGGGATCACCAGCAACTAGGCCATATACACTTCCCAGAATAATTTCACTCCTTTCTAATAGACCATTGACCAATACAAACCTACCTTGTGAGTCAGAAATCATAAGTTTGGCTTGAAAGGCAACATTTTTTATGAGTAGAATTACTACCCCTTTACTTGAGGTAGACTCCCCTGTGGAGAACACTTGATTAACCCCTTGTCTATGAAGCCAATTAGATTCATGAGAAAGAAGGTGGGTTTCTTGGAGGAAACTAATTTGGACTTGGAGTAGCAAGAGGTGTTTAAGAATTTGGTACCTCTTAAGTTGCTCTCTAACTCCCCTTACATTCCAGGTTACCATTTTGATTGCTTGGTTAGCCATGGGCATCTTTAACTACAGTTAAAAATGATATATTCCCCTAGGTTGGCACAGTCCGACCCCTCCCTCCACCCCCAGTCCCCAAAATCACATGTAAGAAGACACACAGCCATGGAAGATAAACATTAAAGAAAAACCTGGGGCCTGGGTTATCACAGCATTGGAACATAGGTAAACACAGACCCTAGTGTAACTCTGGCTGAGACAACAGCCCACCCCCTCTCTCCACAATGCACTCCCCCATCCTCCATCTCACCCCCGGTCCTGATCATGGTAAATTGCACAGCAATATACCAGTAAGATATGAAAGGATAATTAGTAAGGTGGTCCCCATGCCCCCCCACAAAAAAACAAAAATCACCTCCCCCATATTCCCCAGCAACTATTTACAAAGGCTCTCCTAATGATCGTAATAACTGGAGACCCTAAAATTGTTAAGTGAAGAAGAGGCCGATCCCATTTAGCCCAATTAACCACTTTTCCCTCTACAGAACCAAGCAAGGTACATTGTCCCCGTATCAGGTGTTGAGACCCTGTCTTAGCTTGGTTCAAGGCTAAGGACAGACTTGTCTTTAGCAGGTAACAGAAAGGAGGAATAGGGTTGTCACCGCTAACAGCCAGTATGCAATGTGGCCTGATCCTCAAGCTCCAAAACCACAGGTAGTTCCCTTCCCCCTGACTTCATCCTCCTCTTCTTCCAGTATAATTCACTGATCCCCATAATAGGTCCCACCCCTATCACTGGTGAGGGGTATCCCCTAGACTGTGAAGGTGGCATGTCAGTAAGGGAAAGTAAACACCTCCCAGGGTGCACTTTGGTGCTGTCACCTAGCCACTTGTCTGGTATCCATGTAGATTCACCAGACAGGGCGCTATTCCTTTTGGATATGCACTCCTATATGATGCCCCATAAAATAAGAGGGATCCCTGATTCAGGGATATTAACATTCAGCTAGATATGCAAGGGGAAGTGGAGTTTCTTAGATTCCTCCCTACTGAAATCCAGTTACAGATGTAAAAGAGTGGACTTGGAGGAAAACGGGAACCTGCAAGGCTCACCACTGCTAAAATGATGCCCCAGGAAAAACACTCCTCTGTCATTCAGCCCTGAGAAGCTGTAAGTGACAGGAGAGTGTCTTGGAGTATAGGTTCTTACTGATATCCCGTTCCCCTTTCGATATCTAGCAGATACCCCATTCTCTGAAACCACTCATGCAGTTTGCATTTCTTCAAATAAACCCCAGTAAGTAAATATTTCCCAAAATCGACATGCATAAACGTCGAACCAGCTTTAGACTATTAAGTGGCAGTCCTTAAAATGATTCGAGAGAGGCTGAACACCAGTCCCCATGTAAATCCATGGGGAAAGGATAATACATGTAGGACAGAAATACACCAGAAAGCCTTCCGTTTAAAACACAGCCTCTGTTGAATAGGATCCATTCTCAGTTGTCCTAGGCTGTCTACTGCTCAGCTGAGTAACTGCAGTGTGAGGCCTAGCAAAAACAGAGCCTGCAGGGGTTAGTCATCTCCACAAATCGGGCTACACTAAAGTCAGCAATAAGGTAATGGATTTTATGAAAAGTACAACTAGCAACAGTGGAACCAACTTGAATGTGGCCATTAGTAGGTAGCTTGCACCTCCTTATTTAGCCCAGTAATTAAACAGAACTGATAAATTCTAATAGTCAGCCTGCTTTGAAAAAATCTGGCAACTTGGTAGTAATATGCAAGGTAGCTTGAGCTGGCGATTCATAGGAGGACCATGATCCAGAAATAGAAACTTGTAGCCAAGCTGGGGAGGCCATTTTGAATTATATTCCTGCCACAATTAGCTTGCTGACGATCGGATGAAATGCTGCTCATTTCTGCCTTGTTTGATCCTGAGTGATCCTTAGCTTTTTCCCTTCCCAGAGCACCAATTGCAATTTCCTTACTTTGGAGAGAATGTGTTGCTTCTCTATGAAGCTGAGGAACTTCAGGATAATTGGTCTGTGGGGAGCCCCGGCCAGAGGTCTTGGTCTCAGTGATCTGTGGGCTTGCTGTGTCTGATAGGTTGAGTTTATTGGAGACAGGCCCACTACTTTTGAAAGGAATTTCTGGAGAAAAGCAATGATGTTAGGGCCTTCTTCGGATTCTGGTAGCCCCATTATTAGAATGTTGTTACGTCTACTCCTTCCCTCCAGGTCCTTTGTTTTTAATTGTAGCTTCTGGATCTGCTGCCTCAGCAACACCACCTCGGGGTTGATTTTCTCCCTCCAACACTCTAGGGAAGTGGAGTGAGCCTCTGTGTCACCCACTCAGTAGCCTAGGTCAGTCAGATCCTCATGGAGCAATTTTTAAGCTCTGTGGAGATATCTGACAGGGTTCCTCTGACAGGCAGTAACCCTTGTAAGAAGCGGTCTTCAGTGAAAGGGACCGCCACTGCTGTTGGTGAGCTGGACTTGCTTGATGATGCCCCTTGGACCTTTGATTTCTTTGGTAGCTTTCTTGGCATAGGAAGTGGAGCGTGCCGGAGCAGGGCCTGCTGCATATATACCTCCATTGCGTGTTCTTAACCGATAATGATCTAGCTTTCACTTTAGTGAATACAGACAGGATCTAAGTGGAGAGGAGAATATTTTGAAGTTTTTAGCCTGAAAATTGACTTAGAAGCATTAGAAGGGAGGTGGAAGGTGAGAGCTCTGTGTTTCTGCTGCTCTTAGGCTGCCACCATCAAGTGATCTCCAACCCATGATGTCTATGATCCTCTTGAATCCAGTTTCAGGAAGAGGCACAGCACTGAAGCTGCTGTAGTTTGGGTACTGAATGATCTCCTGACAGTGAGGGATCAAGGAAGTCATTCCATCTTTGTTCTCCTCAATCTCTCTGCAGCATTTGGCACTGTGGACCATGGGGTGTTGCTGGAGCACCTGCAGATCCTAGGCGGACTATCTGGTACAGTCCTCAGTTGGTTAAAATCATTCCTCGCTGGCAGGATGCAGAGAGTAGTGTTGGGAATTTATTCCTCGGCTTCTCTCCCCCTGTCATGTGGGGTTCTGCAGGGCTTCATCTTATCCCCCATGTTGTTCGCAGTGTATATGCTGTCATTGGGAGATATTATAAGGTGGCATGGGTTGAGTTTTCACTGCTATGCAGATAATACTCAGCTCTACATGTTTTTTGTGTCCAAGCAGGATGGGGCGGTCTCGAACTTTAACAACTGTCTCTCCAAGATTTGGGGTTGGATAAGTGCCAATTGGTTGAAATTGAACTCTGACAAGGCCAAGGTGTTGGTGGTAGAGCCAGGTTGCCAAGACATGGGATTGCAAATGGGTCAACCATCTAGGCTTTGGCTCAGTGGTGACCAGCTGCTTGCTCAAATCAGGCACGAAATGTGGGTGTTGTGTTCGATAGTGACATGACATTAAAATCTCAGGTGTCAGCAGTCATAAAGACCTCATTTTACCATCTGAGGAACATCACTTGGATCAAGCACCTGGTTCCGCCTGGTGATATGCCAGTGCAGGTTCATGCCTTTTTAACCTCCCACCTTGATTACTGCAATGCCCTATTCCTAGGGCTACCGGTGGTTGATATCCACCAACTGCAGCTAATGTAGAATGCAGCAGCCACATTGTTCACTGCTTTACTGAGATCTTGCCACATCACTCCTGTGCTCTGCAGACTGCACTGGCTGCTGCTACATTGGTGGATCACCCTCAAGGTTAGGTTACTGACCTACAAAGCCCTACATGAATAGGGACCTGGCTACTTGCAAGATCTTCTGCACCCCTACTGTCCCCTCCACCCACTCTGCTTCACCAATGAGGGATTGCTAGAGGTTCCCAGGGTTCGACTAAAGGCCTCTGGGGCACGCACTTTTGCAGCCCCAACCCTGTGCAACACTCTGTCTCTTCGGATTAGAGAATGCCTAACCACTGACAGTTTTAAAGCTGAATTAAAAACATACGTATTCAGCCAGGCATTTCTTGACAAAAGTTGACAAGTTGTGCCACCATTGGGTTTATATTAAGATTGTGTTTATATTCGGTTTTTACTTATTGATGTTTATATTAATTTTAATTAGTTTTAATGTAACTTTCTTTGATCCAATGGAATTGCGCTGAAAAATAAAACTTTGATTGAGTGAGTAAACCTCTTCCCCTGAGCTCTGTAATTGATTATACCCCACAGATAGAGAAAACAGCAATAAAGAACACCTGCATGAGAATAAAAATATACAGTTTGTCGCAGAGGTAGACAGGGAAAGGAAGATACTGTGCCATTGTTTTGATACCTGAGATTCCAATGGCAAATATAGCTAAAATATATACTATCATCAGAAACTGATTGCCCAAAACAGCTTTTTATTTAAAAATATGGTGGCTTATACAGATCTGCATTTTTTTAGAAGTCTTGTTTGGAATTTTTCCAGTATACTGCACACTTAAGCAGCTTACCAATTGAAAGCTAGATTAAATTTCCTCATATGTAAATTTACTGAAGCTTAGCTGCAGTATATTGGAAAAATTGTACAATCCATTTTATTTCTTATTACGCAGTCATCCTCTTAACCAGTAATAAAATGCCCATGACTAGAAGCTCTGTCAGGATTATCAATCCTTGGAACCATTTGCCATTTGATGTCATTGCCAGTAAGTCTAAAACTGAATTCAAGCAATGACTTGACAAATTAATTCTATCTGGCTATCATCTCAGTTATTATTAATATAGGAGCAATTATGGGCCTCTGAGCCCCCTAGCTCCTTATTCCTTCTAGTATGATCCTTAGAATGCATAAATCACCTTCCAAGCTGTGACCTTGCAGTCCCCATTCCCCCACTAAGATGGCTGTTACACTGTTATAAGACAAATATGACTGCCTCATCAAGACAGCAGCTGTTTTCCAATTGTGCACGCACAGAACGTCGTACCAGTGTGGCATTAATGAGGCAATCTGGAACTTAAATATCAGCACTGATGGAGACTGGGCACAAACACACATGTAATATTCATGATACAGTTTCAATTTTGCTGACAGTGGTGCAATCAAGTGTAAGTTGACCTGGTCAACCTAGGGAGGAAAATCCGCATTTTAAAACAACACTTAAACTGTAATTATTAAACCTGTTCATAATAGTATTTACATTGTTGTTGCTAGGCACCAGAAGAGACCTGAGTTTTATTTTTCTCTGTAAGGCTGCAATATAACTGCAGTTACATACACCAAATGTTGTGGCTTTGCATCCACTATGAATACTGTTGTGTGTGCAGTATTAGACCGTAGTAATGATAAACAAAACAAGTTAAATTCATTAGGCAACTGTTTGACTGGCACTTTTTGAAAGCTCACAAAATGTTCTGCATTATTAATAGCAAAATGAGAGAACACTTTGAAAGGCCCTTGAATTTGGAGCTGTTTATCCATTACTTGTCCTGCCACATCGTGGTTGGTGTACATGCCAAACAACGAATGGACATTTGTTGCCTAGGAGAGACTGAAGCAAGCAGTGAGAGAGTGTATTTCAAGTTCTGTGTAGTAATCAATGGAATGAATATTTGAAATGCCCTGGACGTACTTGGCAGTCACAGGGGAACAGGATCAAAATTCATCCCTCTTATTCTCTCCTTGAGTGGAAAGATTGGGGATAACTGACCGGGGGATACAAAAAAAGTCAAAATGAAAGACAGGATTGCTTGCATCAGTAGCCAACTGAAACACTTTGAAGCCACTGAACATGGTCTGACTGCTGAGCACACTGAAACCAACTGTGTGGCCCACTAGCTTGCTTGTCCATGACTGCAGACCCAGCTTGTAATGGCCTTGTTCTCATTGCCTTTTTTTGTGCTTTCAATCCGGATTGTACTTCTAAGTGGAATAGCTGTCCTGGATGATACAGTGCCACCCAAAGATAGGAATCTCTGTTTGTGTCTGTTAGTCAGCCTGATGCGGTCTTGTTACTCTTTTGCCTATTACCAACTCAAAGAAAAATAGCCTGATTCCCCCTGACTAAACCATCACCTGGC
This sequence comes from Neoceratodus forsteri, assembly GCA_016271365.2. Classification (NCBI taxonomy): domain Eukaryota; kingdom Metazoa; phylum Chordata; order Ceratodontiformes; family Ceratodontidae; genus Neoceratodus; species Neoceratodus forsteri. The sequence continues at coordinate 904,391,763 of CM028129.1, forward strand.
CTCAATGGTGTGCAGCAGCCTAGGACCAGAGCAAGTAAGCCATTCATTCCAATCTTATGCTGTTTCAGAGAGCATGTGTAAAAATGGAGATGGGCAGGTGGAGGTGGGGGGGTTAGTGTTGTTGAACTGCCCACATAGCGGTCGGCATCCTGAGGCCCCACCACTGGAAGACTGCCATAAGGGCTCTTAGGGGTTCCACAAGCAGCAGATCAAAACATCTGAATTATTTAAGTCTGTCTCCTGAATTACAGAGCCCGGAGCCTACTCCCCTTGTGGCATCCAACAACCCACAGGCATGAGACTGCAGCAGACAACTATCGCCTCCTTACTTCCTAGCTAAAACAATTTTTTTTTTTTTTTTTGTCCTGAAAAGAGGGCAAAGCCTTCACAACACAGACTTAAATCAACAGTGCTTCTCCACTCCAGCAGGTAGCTCCTGCCCCTAGGAACTGTGCATACCTGCTTGGCCCTGGCCCTGCTCTTAGTGGGCAGAAGCTAACCCCTGCCTGCTCACGTGTCATCTGGGATTTGCCCTAAGACAAACCTCTCACCTGCTGCCAATTCTGCAGGCTTCACTATTCTTACAAACTGCCTGAATCTGTATCTCAAGCCTTTCTTGTTGTGCAGATGTGAGGGCTTTATTTGTTGTTTATTTCATTAGGTTAATTATCAGTTGCACCGCATCTCCTAGAGTAGCCTGTTAGTTTCTTTTTTATAGGCATATTACTGCATTTGCTAGAATATGATGAAAATATTTGCTGAAATAGGCAAAAATATGGGACTTCAGAGGAGCTGACTTTGATAAGATGGCCAACAGAGTAAAGCTAGCCCTGGCAAAAAGAAACACAGGTGAGAAGGTACAGGCAAAGTGGGCAAGCATTAAGGATGCAATACTTGAAGCAACATCCCATTGTGTTAGACAGAAAAGGAAGTGCAAAAGAAGAAGGAAACCACATTGGTTCTCAAATACAGTAGCAGAAAAGATCAGAGCCAAAAGGCTGGCCTTCAGGAAATATAAGGGAACACAGCGGGATGAAGATAGGGAGGCATACCAAACTGCCCTAAGGGAAGCAGGGAAGGCAGTAAGGCAGGCAAAGTCCCAAACTGAGGAAACACTAGCACAAACAGTAAAAGAAGGTGTCAAGACTTTCTATAGATACATTAGTGAAAGGAGAAAGTCCAGAGGGGGTATTGAAAAGCTCAAAAGAGAAAAGGGGGCATGTGAGGAGGAGGACCCTGTAAAAGCATCTATCCTAAATAGATACTTTTGCTCAGGTTTTACTGAAGAGAAGGTAGGGTACGGCCCATAGCTCCGCACCATGGACACAGGGGGGAGGGAGGTGAGCACTACCCTCTTCACAAAAGAAAGGGTCCTACAAGAGCTCGCTAAGCTCAGGGTGGACAAGGCAATGGGACCTGATGGCATACATCCCAGGGTACTAAAGGAGCTAAGGGTGGAACTAGCAGAGTCATTAGCAGAACTGTTTAGTGAGTCTCTGAGCACAGGAGAGGACCCAGAAGACTGGAGAAGGGTTTATGTGATCCTGCTCCACAAGAGTGGTAGCAGGAAGGAGGCAGGAACTACAGACCAGTCAGTCTTATTTCAGTAGTGGGCAAGATTATGGAGGCACTCTTAAGGAAAGAATAGTGCAACACCTGGAATCCATAGAGGTACAGTATCCAAGACAGCATGGGTTTACAAAGGAAGGTCCTGTCAAATTAATCTCATAGATTTCTTTGACTGGATAACCAGAGTGGTGGACCAAGAGGAGCAGTTGTTGTTGACTACCTTGACTTCAGCAAAGCTTTCAACACTGTTCCACATAGAAGATTGATAAACAAGCTGGGTAGGCTTGGAGTAGGTCAGAAGTTGGTCAACTGGGTGGCAAACTGGTTGACAGGAAGAAAACAAAGACTGGTGGTAAATGGTATGCAGTCAGATGAGATGCAAGTCACAAGTGGGGTACCTCAGGGATCAGTGCTGGGGCCTGTCCTCTTCAATCTTTATCAGTGACATTGCAGATGGACTAGAGGGTAAGGCTTGTCTGTTTGCAGATGACACCAAGATCTGAACAGGAGATGATCCAGATGGGGTGGGCAAAATGAGAAGAGATCTGGATAAACTAGCAAAATGGTCAGAAGAGTGGCAACTGGGATTTAATGCAAAGAAGTGCAAGATCATGCACATAGGGAAGAGAAACCCTGAAGCCACCTATAGACTGGGAGGGGAGTTGCTGGCAGTCACAAAGGAAGAAAGATACTTGAGCATCATCATCACCGTGACCTGAAATCATCCAAGCAGACCTCTAAAGCAGTAGGTAAGGCTAGAGAGATGTTAGGGTGTATTAGCAGGGGTATCACAAGTCATAAGAGGGAGGTAATAATCCCTCTTTACCAGACACTGGTTAAGCCCCATCTGGAGTAAACACAGAAACATAGAATTTGACGGCAGATAAGGACCGCTTGGCCCATCCAGTCTGCCCATTTCCCTACCTAATAGATAAGCAGCAGATCCTAGCTAACCAGCAGCCTACTTCTTTCTACCCCCACCCCTAGAATTGCCCTATGACTGTCCCATGCATGCTTGAATTCAACCACTGTTTATGACTCTGCAACCTCCTCTGGAAGGCCGTTCCATGCATCCACAACCCTCTTTGTGAAAAAATACTTCCTTACATTACCTCTGAGCCACCCCTCTATCTTCAAATTGTGCCCCCTTGTTCTTGCACACCTCTTTTTTGAAAGATGCTACCCTCTTGGACTTTGTTGATTCCCTTGAGGTGCTTGAAAGTTTCTATCATGTCCCCTCTCCCTCCTTTCCTCAAGGCTATACATATTAAGCTCCTTTAGTCTCTCTTCATATGTCTTCCCGTGCAGACCCTGCACCATTTTAGTTACCCTCCTCTGGACAGCTTCCATCCTGTCTATGTCCTTGTAGAGACTGGGTCTCCAGAACTGCACGCCAGTACTCCAGATGGAGTTTCACCAGCTGTCTGTACAGAGGGATAACAACTTCCTGTTTTCTACTGGTGATGCCTCTCCCTATGCATCCCAGTATCCCCCCAGCCCTCCTTACTTCCCTCTCACATTGCTTGCCCACCTTTAAGTCATCTGATACGACTACACCCAGGTCCCTTTCCATTTTTGTTGTTGTTACTATCTTACCCCCCATTGTGTACTCTTCCCCTGGGTTTTGTTTCCCAGGTGCATTACCATGCACTTCTTAGCACTGAATCTAAGCTGCCATACATTTGACCATTCCTCTAACCTTGCCAAGTCCCTTCTCATCCTTTCCACCGCACCTTGTGCATCAACTCTGTTACAGATCTTTGTGTCATCTGCAAAGAGACATACTTTTCCTTCCAGTCCCTCTGCAATGTCACTTATAGACATTGAAGAGGACCGGTCCTAATACTGAACCCTGCGGTACCCCACTAGTAACCCACCTTTCTTCAGAGTGGACTCCATTTACTGTTACCCTTTGTGTCCTATTCTTCAGCCAATTCTTTACCCAGGCTATCATCTTGGGACCCACTCCCAGGCTGGCTAACTTGTATATTAATATTTTGTGTGGAACTGTGTCAAATGCCTTGCTAAAGTCTAGGTAGGCCATTATCTCCGTGCAGGACTGGAGGCCACACCTTCACAAGGGCATTAACTAAATTGAGGCAGTCCAGACAAGGGCAACCAAAATGGTGCAGGGACTGCATCAGAAGACATATGAGAACAGATTAATGGAGCTCAATAAGTATACCCTAGAGCAAAGGACAGGGAGAGGTGATATGATCGAAACATTCAAACACCTTAAGGGCATTAATAAGGTGAACGAGTATAACATGTTTCAATATAAGAAAAATAGCAGGGCAAGAGGACACAGCATGAGATTAGAGTGATGCCGATTAAGGGGTAATGTGAGGAAATTATTTTTCACAGAAAGAGTGGTGGATGCATGGAACAGCCTACCTCAGGAAGTGGTGGCTATGAATACAGAGCAGGGCTTCAAACAGGCACGGGATAGGCATAAGGGAGCAATACAGATAAGTATGAATAGATAGGCCACTGACAGCAAAGGACAATGGCACATTTATAAGGTGGAAAAAGAAATGGGCAGACTGGATGGGCCTTGCAGTCCTTATCTGCCATCAACTTCTATGTTTCTATGAATGAATAATTCACATGTACTGTTCTTTTATGTGCAATACTCTATAGTGATATTCTACTTTTGGTAACCTACTTGCCCCCAACCCAGGTAATAAATCAAACCCCAGGCTATGATGGTGAACATAGTTAAAATGAATTTTAAGTGCAGAATTTCAATATATCAAATTGCATTGAATGTTTGTGAAATATGTTTATTCAAAAGGAATAAGCTTTCTGTGATAAAAAGTTGTATAGTCTCTTCACATCAACCTTGTTTCCCAACCCTTATCTTGTGTTTCCTGTCTTAATCAGTAGTGAAAGTTTATTCTAAGTCTTAGCTATTTTAAAATACTTTCCCATAGTGTGGTTTTAGTGTTCGAGTTCTGTTTTTCTTGCTGGATTATGCATTGGTGAATTCCAGCTATAACTTCTAAAGATAAGATCAGACAGTAATAGAGACAGCTTTAAATCATATTTGCAATGTGTTCCCTCCAGGCAACCACAGCCATCCCATTTTTTAACTGTGTGATGGAAGAATGCCTAAAGCATGTTTTTCTTCAAAACACTAGAGCCTTTTAAGTTAGCTCAGTAAACTGCAGGGCGGGGGGGCAGTTTTGCCATTGGGTACATATGTGTAGCACAGGTATTTGTTACATAACGTAATTTAAAAAACATTATTTTGGTAAATGTAGCAGCCCTTTCTGCTTGTCTTTAGCATGTCATGATGTTGTACCACTTACAATTTACTTTGATAATCTATTTAATTTAATTTAATTTAATTAAAAATTACACTTAATTGACACTGCTTGCAAGAGTATGCCAGTTCTGTCATTTGGATAATGGCTCTTCTGTTTCCATATTTAATCTACATTGATCAGATGCTTCCAAAATGAAGATGCTAAGGTTCCCCAAAATGAAAACATATTACATTGCAAGAGACTTTTACCATATCCCTTTCTTTAGTATAACTGGTTTGGTGAAATATTTATGTCTCATGCATTGCAGATCCATCACCTGAAATCTAAGAAACAAATATTGGATGACCACGGTAAAACACCATGGGCCCATTTCAAAAACTTTGCCCAGACGTAAACCCGGTTTGCATGAATAAACCAGGCTTTGTGTGGAGCTACTATTCACAGAAGCCTGGTTTGCACACTCAAACTGCGTTTGCACTGGGGCAAAGAATGGAGGGGCACAAAGTAAATGAGGGGAAAGGGACCTCAATATCGGTGCAGTCTGATACTTAGAGCATTTGTGCTGTGCAAGGGAATTCTGCATAGTCCCCCTGCATGGTGCAAATACCACCAACTGAGACCTTACCTGAATCTGCACAACCCTAGTGGTTAGTGGAGGTACTGTGGTGCCCCCTCGCCTGACCATCAGCACAATAGACCCTGGAGTCTAGTGGTCCCTCCCCCCACCCAGTGCCATGCCCGATGTTCGAAACCCTTCCCTCTGGTGTACAGTGGTTCCTCCCTTGAGTAGCCCCACGCCAAAGCTGCTGTAATGGCTGGAAGGCCACTTATGTTTTCCCACAGAGGTTACCAAGACAGGCACCATGAGGTGCAGAACCCCTAACTGGTCTGCAATGAGTACTGGCAGTGGTGCCCCTGTCTTTCATGAACTCCTCCTCACAAAACAACAATCCCCATCCTAGCATTCAGGAGCCACAACCAGTCCCCTGCTATGGTGTGTACCAGGGACTGGTGTGTTGCCACAAAGCAGATTATTCTGTATAAAGTCACAAGAAATTTCCTCCCCAATGTACTGCAGTTCACGGTCAAGGTCCCTGGTGTATAGTGGATCCACCCCCTCCCCCCCTCGTGGCACCAAACATCCAACCCCTCTCCCTCCATCTGTTCCCATCTCCCAAACACTGGTGCCATGGTCAGTGGATGACAAGTGACACAGCCCTCCACACACATATGAGGCCACCATCTGACAAAGCAGGGAGAACGCTGCTTATTTATAGGCCAAGGTAGTGTGCCTTGTCCTGTGATTAAACAGTATGCGCCTTGCTTCTGTCAGATGATGGGTACAAGGTAGTGTGGGGTGCTGTGTCAGTCACCTTCCACTGGCAGGGCTGGATGTTTGGTGTTTTATGGATGAGGATGGTGGGGTAGAGGGTCTGGATGTTTGGTGAAACAGAGGGTCCACTAGATGGCAGCAACCTGGACCATGAACTGCAGTACACTGGGGAAGATTCTTTGACTGTGAATGGAATAATTTACTGCATGGCAATGCACTAGTCCCTGGTCCTCACCCATAGCAAAGGACTGGTTGAGGCTTCTAAAAATAGTGTTGGGGATCACTGACTTTGGGGTGAGGAGTTCTTGGAAGACAGGGTGCCTCTACCAGTACTGGTTGTGGACCAGTTAGGGGAGTTTACTTACCTCATAGAAACATAGAAATATAGAAGCTGACGGCAGATATTGACTGCAAGGTCCATCCAGTCTGCCCATTTCTTTTCTACCTTATATGTGTCATCGGCCTTTGGTCTGTCAATGGTCTATTTATTCATATTCATAGTCATCTGTATTGCTCCTTATCCCTATCCCATGCCTGTTTGAAGCCCTGCACTGTATCCATTTCCACCACTTCCTGAGGTAGGCTGTTCCATGCATCCACAACCCTTTGGGTGAAAAAGAACTTCCTCACATTACCCCTTAATCGGCTTCCCTCTAATCTCATGCTGGTCCTCTTGTCCTGCTATTTTTCTTGTATTGAAAAATGTTAGACTCTTTCACCTTGTTAATGCCTTTAGGGTGTTTGAATGTTTTGATCACATCACCTCTCTCCCTCCTTTGCTCTAGGATATACATATTGATCTCCGTTAATCTGTCCTCATGTTTTCTGATGCAATCCCTGCACCATTTTGGTTGCCCTTCTCTGGACTGCCTCAATTTGGTTAACGTCCTTGTGAAGGTCTGGCCTCTAGTACTGCATACAGTACTCAGATGGGAGCCTAACCAGTGTCTTGTAAAGGGGATTATTACCTCCCTCTTATGACTGTGATACCCGTACTAATACACCTAATATCCCCTAGCCTTACCTACTGCTTTAGTGGTCTGCTTGGATGATTTCAGGTCATCAGTGATAATGATGCCCAAGTCTCTTTCTTCCTTTGTAACTGCCAGCAACTCCCCTCCCAGCCTATAGATGGCTTCAGGAGTTCTCTTCCCTATGTGCATGATCTTGCACTTCTTTGCATTAAACCCCAGTTGCCACTCTTCCGAATATTTTGCTAGTTTATGCAGATCTCTTCTCATTCTGCCCAACCCATCTGGATCATCTACTCTGTTGCAGATCTTGGTGTCATCTGCAAACAGACAAACCTTACCCTCCAGTCCATCTGCAATGTCACTGATGAAGATATTGAAGAGGCCTGGCCCCAGCACTGATCCCTGAGGTACCCCACTTGTGACTTGCATCTCTTCTGACTGCATACCGTTTACCACCACTCTCTGTTTTCTGCCAGTAAAGCAGTTTGCCACCCAGTAGACCAACTTCTGACCCACCCCGAGCTTATTAATCAACCTTCTATGTGGAACAGTTTTGAAAGCTTTGCTGAGGTAAGGTAGGCGACATCAACTGCTCCCCCTTGGTCCACCACTCTGTTAGCTAGTCAAAGAAATCTATGAGATTAGTTTGGCAGGACCTTTCTTTTGTAAACCCATGCTGTCTTGGATCCTGTGCTCCAATGGATTTCAGGTGTTGCACTATCCTTTTCTTAGGGAGTGCCTCCATAATCTTGCCCACTACTGAGGTAAGACTGACTGGTCTGTAGTTCCCTGTCTCCTCCCTGCTACCACTCTTGTGGAGAGGGATTGCATGAGCCCTTCTCCAGTCTTCTGGGACCTCTCCCATGCTCAGAGATTTACTAAACAGTTCTGATAATGGCTCTGGTGCCTGTCTTGGCAACCTTTGAGGGGTAACACATGAATGGCCTTTGGGCCATTATGATGAGTTTGTGGGGATGGGGCTACTTGGTGGAGGGGGCCACTGAACACCAGTGACAAGGGTTTCAGATATCGGGCATGGGAGTGGGTGTGGGAAGGGACCACTAGAAATTGGGAAAAGGGTTTTCTACACAGGACATGGGATCAGGTGTTGAGAGGGATCACTGTATATGAGAGAAAAGTTTGATATCAGGCATGGGATCTGGTGGGAAGAGGCACAACTAGACAACAGGGACAAGGGTTTCAGAATTTTGGGCATAGGTACATGTAGGAGGAGGGACCACTAGACAACAGGGAGAAGATATTTGATATCAGGCATGGGATTGGGTGGGGGGAGGGATGATTAGACACCAGGAACAAGGGTTTCAGACATCAGCCTTGGGATCAGTTGGGGGAGGGACCACTAGACTCCAGATAAAAGTGTTTTGACATTGGACATGAGATCGGGTGGGGGAAGGGACCACTAGAGATCAGGGATTGATGACTTCTTCTCAGCCAGAGGCTGGGGGTGTGCTAAGCTCCATGCAACCTATGCAAATGGGTCCATAATGGCCTTGCAAATGGTCACATAGCACCTTGCATCCCCAATGGGATTTACATGGCTGCTTTGAGAATTACAACTAGTGCACCTGCACTATCCATTGTGGCCATATTCCTGGTTCCATGTCAGGACAGTGCTATAGGGGTTAGCGCTGACTCAACCTGCCCCTATATTCAGTTGGATAGTGCAGGTGTACTGTCCAACTGAACATAGCAATCTAAGACTCCTGGGCAGGCGCAAAGCACAGCACAAAGTTTTGCGCTGCACTTTGTGCCTTTTTGAGAATCAGGTTCCAAGTCTTTTCTATGTATTTACCTATTTGATAAGTGTGTGTTATATCTAAATGTAAGTCAGGCCTTTATTAGAAATTAATTACAAAATAATACTAAGTTTAAGCACCAGTTAGGGAGGCAGCATAAATATGCAATCAAAGTGAAATGAGACATTAGGGTAAACATTTTCTTGAACTTTGGTGATTTTGTGGAGTGATATTCCAAGGGTTTGAACAATTGCTTGAAGCAGTGTTGACATTATCTTAAATTTGGCACTGTCTTTAAGGAAAGAATTGACTCACAAACCAACAAATCATATTGTTGTAGCACCATACTTGAAAAGGTTGCCAAAGATAGGATAACACCAGCGTTACTTCACCAAGTGTTCAAAACTTTGGAACACCACATTACACAGTCACAATGGTTCAGGGAATTATTATTAACATCACATTTGCCTTTTATGCAAATTTGTGCTACAGCCACTAATGTTGTCGAAACATTTTTTATGCAATTAATTGCCATCATTTTTAGAAAGATATTTAATAACAGATACATAATAATTAGGAATTGACAATACAGGCTGATATATTTATGTACCAAGAAGTCCCTCATGTTCAGTAACACCCCCACCCTCCCTCAATCAAATAACCAAAAATCTCTGGTGTTCAGTGACACCACTTCTACAGTACAAACCATCCTGTGTCAAGTACTCCAGGTGTCCAGTCCAGTGGCAAACCCACTATCTCCCTATGGCATGACAAGCACACTCTGGTGGTGACCAGTGATATCCCGCCTTCACCCAATCCCTCCATGTGTCCAGTGGCACTTCCCTTTCTCCCTGGCTAGTCCATGCCAAGTTATTTGTGGTGTCTGGTTACACTCCCTTTCTTTCTCCATTCTGTGCCAAACACTCCTTGGTGTCCAGTGGCACTGCTTTCTCACCTTGTCCCATGCCAGCACTCACAGGTATCCAATGATGCCCTCTTCTTTTCCCTGCTCTCCTCATTTTATATCAGGCGGTCCCTTGTGTCCACAGGCACCATTCTTCTTCATCCTGTCCTATCCCATGCCATGCAGTACCCTGTATTCAGGGGCTGTATCCTTCTTCACTCCATTCTGTACCAAGCCATCCTTGGTGACAAGTGGTATCCCTTCTCTGAGCCCTCACCATGTCACATGGAAAGCAGTCTCTGGTGTCCAATGGCACTCCTCTGTACCCCTATTCCATGCTAAGCACTCTTTGGTATACAGTGGTACCCTTTCACCCCATTCTTGCCATTCTTTGCTATGCACTCTCTGGTGTTCAATTTATCACCTTTTTTTACCCCATCCTAAGTCATGCAGTCCCATGTCTCCAGGACCAACACCCTTCCTCACTCAGTCCTGTGTCAAACCATCAGTGATCACAGGTGGTGTATCCTCCCTCACTCTGTCCATGGTAAGCAGTCCATTGTATCCAGTGGCAGCCCCCCTCCCACCCCATTCCATGCTAAGAGCTATAAGTAGATGGGTAGAAGTGATTATGCCACTTTATAATGCATATGTGCATCTAGTATTGGAATATGGTTGTCAAGTGTGGTGTCTTTATAGAGTAAATGATATTCATAGACTTGAAAAGGTATAGAGAAGAGCAACTAAGGCCATTTGTGGACTATATGGTATATCATATCAGGATAGACTAAGATTTCTGGGGCTATACTCATAGAACATAGGAGACAGAGGCAATATGTTGCTGTTGTTTGAGATTGTCAACAACTCTTACCTAGTCAACCAATTAAACCTGTCCTTTAAGAATAGTGGAGTAACCACAAGAGGTCACCTTACAATTACAATTATATACTACCAGATTTAAAACAGATAAGAGAAAGTATTTTTATGCAAAATGAGTTGTTAATCCATGGAATAGTCTTCCAAGGTATGTGGTTGAGTGTAAGAGTAAAGATAGTTTTGAACACAGTTTGGATGTGTTTCTTGAGGAAGGTAGTAGTTTGGCATACTACCCAGAGACAGAAGCAAACATGGGCATGTAGTCATTTCGCTCCTTACCCTTTTGTGAACTTTGTGAAGAGCTGTCTGGTGTCAAGTGACCCCTCCAACTGGAGGAACTTCCAATGCTGTAGTAACAGGTTGGTAGTGATGGGCAATGTTAGATGGGATGGAGATGGGCTCTCAAGACTGCACTGATTGTTCTGCACTGGGCTGGCTTCCCATTGGGGCAGTCACTGGTCTGATGGTGGAGTGGCTATTGTAGCACTGGAGATTGGCTCCTGGTGACACTTTTTAAATTTGTAAATATAAGTTTCAAAATAAACATGTAATTTAATATAACCTAATTTGAGGCATTAGACATCAGGTACAGCAATACCAAAACTAGGATAGGAAACACACTTTGCATCCATTTTAGAACATTTGTGGAAATTGCTAGTGTTCATAAGGCATAAATCAAATTGTCCATGAATGTGTCCATAATGAGCTTTTGCAGAAAGATTCTGGCATAATTTGGTACATTTTCAGAGATAGAAATCTGGAGTGAAACTAAAGGGGTCATCAAAATCATCCAAATATCCATATGTCTGTATGAGATGGTACTTTTTCTAATAATATATGTGGCTCCCTCAGCAAAGCAGTTTTGCATGCTACTCTATACAGGGTAAAACAGGGGTTAACATGTCCAGTGAGACAGTGAATTATAACTTCTAAACCTTCAGTTATGCAAAAACAGTGAATAAGTTCTATTTAAAACAATTTTATGAGAACTGATAATCTCAGTGACATTCATGTTAAACATACTTGCAGTAAAGTCTGGGTAAAGTTAGGATACTTACAGCAAGACAGATTGTTATAAATGAAAGTCAAGCACAACCATGGCCAACTACAATATTACTCAAATTCACAGGCTAGATGTGATGTGAGTATTGGAAATTTTATTTTATTTTATTTAATTTAAACAGTTGGTGACTGGGAAAGGAACACTGAGCTAAGGTTCATTTCAGGTGTGACCTGGGGACAGGGAACATGGAATCAAAGTATACAAATGCAGTAGTACATAACAGAAAATGGAATAAAACATATCATGAAAGGAGTACAGTATACAGGCAAGCAAATAGTTAAGGTACAGTGAAGGAGGAATATCCTAGAGCAATAATAGGTACTACAAGGTGCAAACAAATCAAGTGCTATGAGTTGTCATGGGAACAACTGTTGCTAAACTTGCTTGTAGAGCAGAAAGCAGCTAACTAAAAGAAAATACAAAATCACATGCCCCACAATGCAAAGCATCATGGCTGCTACATTTTCTTATTAATTTAACACTTATATCTCAGCAGGAGTCAGTGTCTGTTGAGATTAAGCAAGACAGATACTTTATTAGAAGTAGAAGGGGTCTTATTTAGGGTTAAAAAAAGAAAGAAAAAATAGAAAGTCAGTGTGTGTTCTGTGTTGTGAAGGGTACTGTATCAACTTACTTTTCTAAACCAGTAGGAGGAGAAAGAGCTAAATTGGGGGTGTGGCTTAGACACTATAAAAGCAGGTGATTCAAATTACAACTTCCTGTTGCTTGCCTTGCTTGTAGATCAGAAAGCAGCTAACTAAAAGAAGCTACATTTGCGTTTACACATGTCTGCTGTGTCCGCTGGGCATGCTGAAACTGCTGGCATTAGACAAACTTGGATAAGATAATTTTAGCATATCCTCTACTTAATAAATATAAACCTTTAGTAATGGAAAAAGAACTTAGTGTATGCAATGTTTGATGTATAGTGATTGAAAGTATGGGAGCGAGTATGTATGTACTAATTGCCATCTGATTACTACTCTTGAAGCAGAGATAGCGTTTCTGCTTAATATTAAACCAGTTTCTACTGATATTAGGGAATTGAAAAGTTACATTGATCTTATGGATGAACAACTTCATTGTAATGAACAATTTCCTTCACATTTAGGTAGCATTTCTATGCCTCCTGATGAGGAGACAATTGTAATGACTAGTACTAGTATACCTGTTGCCTCTGCCCCCTCTTATAAGGTGGATGATTATCCACCCTCTTCTCATGATAATGATGACTGGACCATTGTCACAAAGCCTCTTAAAAAAAGGAGGGGTGATCAAATACACAATAGTGCCCCTATTGAAACTCATAATAGGGTTGAGCAATTGACTGTATCAAATAATGAAGTGCTACATGATTTATCCCGTGCATCACCCTCTGTTGATAATAATGGTTCAAAAACACTATTCAATCAGGAGTTAATGCCCATGAATACTTGTCCTAGTAAGTTTCAAGCTACCAAATCAATACCTATTAAGTTAATCGCTCCAGAGTGTGTTAAACAATCACCTGTTTCTGATTCTTGTACCCTACTTTCTCAAAACAAGCATTAGTCCTGGAGATTCAATCATTAAGCACATTGACAGGGCAGTATGCAATAGTGACAAGAGCAACCACACTTGTTCTAGCTTCCATGGGACAGGGTATCTGACATTACCGCCATGATGCCTAAAATTTTACAAAATGTGGGGAAAAGCCACTGGTTATCATACACACCTGTGTTAATTATATAAACAACACCCCATTTAATCAGTTACAACAGGTCTATGTAGCATTATGTAACCTGTTACTTGATAGGGGATGCTGTGTATGTATATCTGAAATGCTACCTGCCCCGAGAGCAACATCTACCATGATGCAGAAAATCAAAGACCTAAATGAATGGCTGAGAAAGTGGTGTTTTAAGCAGGATATACCCTGTATTACCCACTGGGAATCATTTTCAGATCATTCTTCCTTGTTTTGCTGGGACGGTTTACATCTCAGTCGCAGGGTAGTACACTTATGGGAAAAGTATCACTAAAATCATAAAACATTGTTTAAACTAAAAACAATGGGGGAGAATGGGTCTATTCCCAAGTCTCTGAATACTTTCTAAAATATTATTACAACTAAATGTAAATTCCTAGCTTTGAATGCAAGATCTTTAAACCAACTCAAATTAGCAGAACTCAAAGCCAAATGTAAAACTTTAAATATAGGTGTGGTGGGAGTAATTGAAACTTGGTGGGACGCATCCTCAATTTGATCCAGAGCAATTCCAGGTTATAAGTTATATCATAAAAACAGATTAGGTAAGCAAGGCGGTGGAGTTTGTATGTACATACAAAATGATATTCCTTCTTTTGAAGTGTGTTCTTCCTTTCCTTTGGAAAGTATATGGGATAAAATCTTATTGAAGGAGCAGTCCTATATAACTATTGGTAACATCTATTGACCTCCATCTGCAAATTCAGATTACACAACTGATATGTTTAAAGAAATTACACATTTTTCAGAATCTCAAGATACTGTACTATTTGGTGACTTTAACCTCCATCATATTAACTGGGACTCATTCTCAGGACAGTCCTATGCTGAGAAAGGAATAATAGATGTGATAGTTAGTACTGGATTACAACAACTTGTTACTGAACCCACTTGAGGTCCTAATATTTTGGATCTATTATTTACTAACATAGAGCAACAAATTAGCAATTTACAAATTTGGGATCCACTTGGAACCAGTGATCATTCATCTATTCTTTCTGAAATCCAACAGTTTAAAACTACTCAAAGGAAGTTATACTATACAAAAAATTATAACAAAGCAAATGTTTCTAAAATCAATGACTACTTACAAAACATAAACTGGGAATCTAATCTTCTTAATTGTATAACACAACAAGCTTGGGACTTTTTAAAACATTGTACATTATTCAGAAAAATACCTTTATTCCATCTAAGAGGAAATTTAATAATAAAGTAAAACCCCTTGGTTCAACAGGACAATTAAAATTAGATTAAAATAAAAATTAAACGTTTTAGGAAACCTGAGAATAGTTTTGTTCCATTTAAAACTACTCTATTACATAAATACAGACTATCTGTGAAAAACTTAAAAAATTCTGTTAAACTGGCAAAAAATGAGCTTGAATTTAAACTAGCTCACACAATAGACTGTCACAAATCTCTTTTCTCCTATATAAATAGTAAAAAATGTGTATCAAGGACAATTGGTTCCATTATAACCAATGGCTCTTCTCTATCTGATATAGAAACCTCAAATCTCTTTAATAAGTACTTTTGTTCTGTCTTCTCTCAAAAATCACCTATTAGTACTGTACATTTAAAGTTCACCACATAGATTATCATAGGTTCTATCCAACTGACATTATACAGGCTATCAAAAAACTAAAAAAAATACTAGTCCGGGCCCAGACGATATTCATCCATGGTTTCTGATCGAAACCTCTATAAATATTTCTATACCTTTGTCAATTATTTTCAATAAATCCTTACAAGAAAGCATTGTACCAAATGATTGGCATTCAGCAATAGTTAATCTCATATTTAAAAAAGGCAATAGAGGTTCTGTGCAAAACTATTGCCCAATTAGTCTGATCTCAGTGGCTGGTAAATTAATGGAACAAGTAATGAAGTCTCTAATACATCAAGATTGTAAAAAAATTAGGAATTTATGATTCAAATCAGCATGGGTTTACTCCCAGGTATTCCTGCACCACAATCTGATATCTTTTACAATAATATAAGTACTCTACTAGATGTGGGTATCCCTACTGATGTAATTCTTTTGGATTTTAGTAGAGCTTTCAATAAAGTTTCACATGAAAACTCATTACTAAATGCACAATCTAGGTTTGTCACCTGATATTGTCAACTGGACTTTAAACTGTTTGACAAATCATTCTCAGAGAGTCAGAATTAATGATATCTTGTCTGATTTGGGTAGTGTGACAAGTGATGTACCACATGGGTCAGTCTTGGGACCAACATTGTTTAACCTCTTTATCAGTGATTTATAAACAGGGCCAAATAACTTCATAGTTAAATTTGCAGATGGTTCTAAATTGGGGGGCAAGGTTAATAATCAAGAAAATATTTCTGCATTAAAGAAGGATTTGGAAAAATTAACACTTTGGGCAAATGAAAATCATATGCAGTTTAATCAAGACAAATGTTTAGTAGTGCATTTTGGTATAAATAATCCAAAAACGATATATCATATAAACGGACTACCATGTCACTCATCAAATTGTGAAAAAGATTTAGGGATATATGTTAATAATAAACTTACATCAAATGATCACTGTGTTAGAACTGCTTGCATGACCAACGGACTTTTGAGGCAAATAAAATGTACTTTTGTTAATTGCACTGAACAATGCCTTATTCCATTGTATAGGGCATACATTAGACCGTATCTAGACTATGGCTGCCCTTTCTGGAATCCAAACCAAAAAAAAAAGACATAGCAATTCTTGAACAGGTTCCAAGGAGAGTAACTAGAATGATTCCAAGATTAACAAACTTGGATGATCAGAACAGATTAAAAGCTACTGGTCTCTTCTCTCGTCAAACTAGAAGATTAAGAGGTGATATGCTTATGGTTTTTAATTTAATAAATTCACCAGATCTAATGGAAAAATGTGGTCTAACACTCTCCAAAAGGAGACATGTTACGAGACTACATAATAAACAGCTTGAAGTAAAAACTTATAAAACCAGAAAAAGGGGAAACTTTTTTCCATTAAGAGCATCCATTGTATGGAACACCTTGCCACAAGAATTGGTAGTGGCAACTAGTGCCACTGTCTTAAAAACAGATTAGATGTTTGGTTGAGGGATAATAGATAAATAATGTTCCACATAGTGTGGGGAACAGTCTCGATGGGCTCTGACCTTCTTCTGTTCTTTCATACCAAGTAATACCAAGTAAGTGCAGCAGTGATTTGACAGAGGACTGAGAGGGAGAGTTGTATAGGAGAGGCGATTGAGAGTTCCACAGACGGGGGAGATGATAGGTGAAAGCAGATTTACCCATGTTGGAAGATGGAGTAGGAAGTGAGAAAGAGTGGGAATTCCTGAGATTATAGGAATAAGTTGGGGATGGGGCAGGAGAGAGAAGGGTGGAGATGTAAGAGGGAGCAGGTTGAACCAGAATTTAGAGATGAAGGATACAGAGTGGATGAGATACCTATGAGAGAGGGGAGGGAGGTCCAGACAGGAAAGCAGAGAACAGTAGTGGGTTCTGTAGGGAGAGTTGGAGGAAAAATGACAGAAAACATCATAGAGGAAGTTGAGACGAGAGAGTGAGGTGGAGGGTGCAATGCAGTATACAATGTCAGTGTAGTCAAAGACTGGCAGAATATTTTTGCCAGAAATACCAGATGTACAGAGGGAGGGAGGAGGAGGAGATTGTCTTGGTTTTGACAGAGGATACTGAGTTTTGTCTGAAGTTTGGTAGCTATATAGTCAATATGAATTGAGAAATTTAGTTGTGGATCCAGCCAGACACCTAGGTACTTGTAGGAAGTGACTACCTTTAGTGGGGTGCCATCGAGAGAGGTGATGGGTAGGTTGTTGAGAGATTTGATTAGCCTTTGAGAGGTTCTGAAAGTCATGGAGACTGTTTTAGAAGTGTTTAGTTTGAGTTGTTTCGATTTGAACCAAGACTGTACTGAGTAGAAATCATATTGTAGAGCAGAGTGAATAGTGGCTGGGTCTGTGCCCGAGGTGAACAGTGTGGTATCATCTGCATACATATGGATGAGGGAGGAGAACAGGCAGGTGAAAGATTATTTATGAATACTGGAAAACAGGATGAGGCCAAGTATGGAGCCCTGAGGGATGCCTGCTAGGATAGGGAGTTGGCGATTCGAACTGATAGACGCCTGTCAGTGAGATATGAGTTGACCCACTGTATGGCAGGAGGGGTGATCCCCATGCCCCAGTTCAGAAGAAGAGGTGGGATACTGAGTCAAAGGCTTTAGTCAGGTCGATGGAGACTTTGTAGTGCGGTGGCCTTTGCTGGCAGCTGCTTGAATGTGACCAGTGACTCGAAAGGGAGGATATAGTGGAATGGTTCTTTCAGAAGCTGGACTGGTAGGGGAATAGGAAGTTTGTGGTGATGAGGAACTCATACAGTCTGGATTGTACTAGGGGTTCCTGTAGTTTGGAAAAAGTGGGGAGGAGGGAGATAGGTGGTTGTTTCCAGGCGAGGTTGAATCACGCCTCTGTGGAGAGGATGACACACACCGATTTCCAGGCTTTTGGAACTGAGCCTGAGGAGAAGGACATATTTAAAATGATAGTGAAGGGGACCATGATGGTGGAGGCAGAAAGGCACAGGAGACTGGGATGTAAGCCATCAGGGATATATTTAGATGTATTTAGCGATAGAAGGGCAAGCAGTACTGCATTTGTGGAGCAGCTGTTAGAAGAAATGTATTATTTGACATGTGCTGTGGGGGTTTAGTGGCAGACAGGGGCAGTGTGGAGGGGTCAGGAGAAGCACAAGTAGTGAAGAAAGTGTTAAAGATATCTGCAACTTGGATGGAGTCCATTATTTCAATGCCGTTGTGCTTAAGAGTGAAGGTGCTTGATTGAGGGGCTGGGTTGACAATGGAGTATACTGTGTCCCAGAAGGAGAAGGGGTGAGCTGTGCTGAGCTGGTACTTAAAGTAGCGCCTTGCACACCGAATGTCCTTAATGCAAGCATTTCTCACAAAGTTATATGCTTTTCTTGAGTTTAAGGTAAGGGAAGCTTTGAAGGTGGACCAGGCCTTGTCCCTGCCTTTACAAAGGGTGATAATAGGGGCAGTAATCCAGGGATGGCGGTGTTTCTTGACCCTGGCCTTTCTTTTTTTTTTATCATAAAAAAGTTTTACTGAATTTTTTTATACAGTACAACGACTTCTACTCCACAGCATAATATGTCTTATGCTACCGTCCAAGTTATACATGGCACATCCAACGTTCAGGAAATACTATTAATTTCCACTGTAAACTCTGGCCTTTCTAGCGGTGGGACATGGAAATCTCAGATGCTGTTGAAAATATTTGTGAATTGTGCTAGGGCAGAATTGAAATTTACATAGAGTAAACTGGTGCCTAGTTGTCGTTATGTAAGTCTGAGAGGAAGGAATTAGTGTCTAGTGAGTTTAGAGGTGTATTTCTACAGTATGTATTTTGGTGTGGATTTGGGTAGGTGTGTTTTCTAATGCAGTAGATGATACAGTGATCACTTTAAGCAGGGTCAAGTACTCTGGCTGTGGATATTCAGTGGGGATGGGATGATGATATCCCATCTATGAGGGATTGGTTACAGGAATGGAGTTGTTGGGTTGATTCCATGATTAACTGTGTGAGATTTAGGGATTTTATTCTGGAGGTTGTGAGTTTAGATGATGGGGACAGCCAACTGAGGTTTTAGTTGTCAAGTAGTAGTAGTAGTTCACCAGAATGTGCTAATGGTGGGAGAGCAAAGATGCACGCTACAAGAGCATCTTGAACAAGCCGAGGAGAAACATAGACTACCCCAATAAAGGTGGGAAGAGTGTGGGGAAGGGAGAATTTGGTTAGAATCAGCTCATGGGACCCGAGGCAGGATTTTTTTTGTATTAGCGAGTAAGAGGGATGTTGTCTAATGATCGTAGCCACACTACCACCTCTCTTGCCACAGTCTTGTCGGATGATGTGGTAGCCTGGGAGGGAGAGGGATGAGTCAGGGTTTTGGCAGATAGCCAGTTTTCTGAAAGGCATAGGACATTGGGGGTGTTTTGGGTTATCCAGCTGTTTCAAAAGTCCAATTTTTGGAGGAGACTCCTAATATTGTCAATCAGCGAGCAGAGCAGTTACAGAGGCAAAGGATACAAACAAAGTATGACTGATGCAGTGAGTAAAATCTGGTGAGAAGGCCTTCATCAAATATATAAAGGGAGAAGAGGGATACCGAAGATGAGATTGTCACATTAAAAAAGGAGAGGGGTTGGGTAGAAGGAGGTGAAGAAAAAACAAAGGTGCTTAACAAGTACTTCTGCTCCATCTTTACTAGATAGAAGGACATACCAGTGCCACAAGGGAACAGGGGGAGTGGGGATGGGGAAAGGGGGGGAGTCATGGATGGCGTAATAGAGGTAGACTGGTTGCACAAGGGTCTAAAGGCCTTGAAGGTGGATAATGTCTATGGCCAGGTGATGTGCACCCAAGAGTCCTAAGGCAAGTTGCTACAGTGATGGTGGGCCCCTTGGAAAACCTGCATAGCACCTCTCCAGAGTCTGCAAGTGTGCCCCAGGACTGGAGAACTCCACATGTGGTGCTTCTCCACAAACATGGTGAAGGGATGAACCAGGGAATTACAGACTGGTCAGTCTGATCTCAATAGTAGGGAAACTGATGGAGACTATCCTGAAGGAAAGACTGGTAAGCTTTCTTGAGGAAAACAGCTGCAAAATGAGAAGCAGAATGGTGGTCTGTTAGGGAGTCCTGCCAGACTAATCTGACTGGCTTTTGGTGGGGTGACAAGGACAGTGGACAAGGACCAAGCAGTTTATGTTCTGTATCTGGACTTTAGCAAGGTCATTGACTCTGTACCACATTGGAGACTGGTCAGGAAGCGGAAAACATGTGCGTGTGCAGGCTACAAGATAGGTCAATAACTGGTTGTAGACAGAAACCAAAAGTGGTGGTTGGGGAAATTCTTGGAAGCTAGGCCAGTGACCAGTAGGGTCCCACATGGTTCGGTGCTCAGTCCAGTGTTGTTTAACATCATCAGTGACACAGCAGATGGCATCAAAGGTAAAATCTGATGCAGAGCTATCTGGGAGGGTGGATATGGAGGAGGGGAGATGGGTACTTAGGGAAGACCTGGTAAGGTTAGAGACATAGTCTGGCATTTAGCAGATGGAGTTCAATGCAAAAAAATAAAATGTGCAAGGTTAGGCACTTAAGAGTGAAAACCCCAGAGATCAAATTCTGGTAAGGTGATGTGAAATTACCAGCAGGAATGCAGAGGTCATACAGCCATTGTACAGGTCACTTGTAAGACTGCACGTAGATTACAGTGTGCAGTGCTGGAACTCTTAAGAAGGATGCTAACTTGCTGGATATGGTCCAGAGAAGGGCAACCAAGTTAATCCAGGGCCAGCAAGGCAACACATATGAAGAATTCAAGGAGTGCAACATGTACTCCCTTGAGGACAGAAGGGAGAGGGGGTATGATCTAGACCTTCAAGTATCTTAAAGGTATTAAAAAGTTGAATATAGAGGTGCTACTCAGTTTGAGTGGGAACAAGTCCACTAAGGGGCATAGCTGGTATGGGTGAAGATTGAAGAGAGAGAGAGATGAGGAGGCACATTTTCACAGAGAGTAGTGTGGCCAAGTGGAACAAGTTGCCAGGAGGTGGTCTCCTGTAAACAGTGGACAGCTTCAAGACAGGATGAGACTGAATGAAGGGAACATTGTTGGTGGATGAGGGGAGAGTGAGCTTGACTGGGTCAGGGAAATATGGGAAGGGTTACACCTGCACACTTAAGCAGACTAGATAGACAACAAAGCCTTTATCTGCAGGCATGTTTGTATATTTGTATGCTAGTATTGTCTGATGGAACTAGCATTTACTGTACCTCTTCTCTGACATCAGCTTTGCAACATGACAGAAATGCATAGGCTTTGACCAGGTGAGGTTGGATCTCTAGGAGTTGGTGGCCTCCCATTTCATACAACTGCCCGCTAGACTAAAACATTGATTTTTTTGTGCTGCTGATGTGATATGTTGCCTTTAAAAAGTGAAAACAATAAAAAGAATCAACTGAAAAAAAAAGATTAAAGTACAGTATTCTATGGCAAGCCGTTAGGGTCATAATTCATAATCTCTGGCTGTATAGTAAAACACATACACTATATGGTGAAATACATACATCATATAGTGAAATATATACATTATATAGTGAACTGCATACACAATGTAGTGAACCACATACAGTATCTACTGAAATATATACATCATATAGTGAAATACATATACTGTATACTGAAATACATATATTATATAGTGAAACACATATGCTATATAGTGAAATGCTGACATTGTATAGTGAAATACATACACTATTTACTGAAATCCACATACTGAGTACTAAAAATCCACATACACTATATACTGAAACAAATGTACTATGTACTGAAACATATACACTATCTATTGAGATACATATACTACAGACTGAAACATCCACATAAACTATCTACTGAAACAAATGCTCTATAGATTGTAACACATACACTATATATTGAAAAAAAATCTTCATACATTATATACTGAAACAAATACAATATATATTGAAATACATACACTATCTATTGAAATGCATACACTACACACTGAAAAAGCACATACACATATATATTAAAACATATACACTATATATTGAAACATCTACACTTTATATTGAAATACATACACTATCTATTGAAATAAATACACAATGCACTGAAAAATCTGCATACACTATATATTGAAACAAATACACTACATGGTGAAACACATACACTATCTATTGAAACACACACTGTAGACTGAAAAACTCACATACACTATATATTGAATCAAATAAACTATATATTGAAATGCATACACTATCTATTGAAATAAATATACTGTGCACTGAAAAATCTGCATACACTATATACTGAAACAAATACACTACATGGTGAAACACATACACTACCTATTGAAACACATACACTGTAGACTGAAAAATTCACATACACTATATACTGAAACAAATAAACTATATACTGAAATGGACTATGTTCTGAAACTACCCATCCCCCTGCCCCTCCCCCATGAATGGCCTGGAGCTGAAATGCTAGTCTGCTGCATTCAGTTAGCTGCTGGCTTGAGATGATGTTTAAAACTGCAGAGCAGGTAAACAAAACAGGGCTATCCCTTATTCTACTTCTTTATGGGATTTTACATCTTGTTTTGCTTGCACACCTTTAATCAAATTTCAGAACATTGTGATGTGACAAGGAACTTTTAGAACTAATTTGAAATGCTCTAGTTTATTCTTTTAAATAAGTGCTGCCTTCATTTACTGTTAGACAACACATTTGTATAGGAAGCTAATGAAGGATATTCCTAACATACCTGTATACATAGGGGGCTGCATGCATTTTTTCCAAGTTAAATTGTTGATTGGTTTTATGTGTAATTAATTACTGTGTAAGTCCAGCACCTTATCTGAGCTGAATGCTTGGAAGCACTTCAGGAGCTGTGGAAATGTAAGTATGTAGTTTGTACTCTATGGACTATGTTTTTATTAAGTTTTTATTTTAATGTTTTGTTTAATAAACGTTTCTTGGTTAAGAAACAATTTTTGCTGCAATCCCTCAGTATTCAGTTCTCATAAGGAGTTTAGCTGACATATGCATATAATTTGCATTGTTTTACTAAATAACTTTACTGTGGTGCCTGCACAGTCTGTTTTGGGGTTTGAGCTTCTCAAACCGCGTTTTATTCCTTTTTTTTTCCCTTAGAGATTTTTATCTCCTTTGTCACCCTGCTACCCCTTTGCCCACTGACATCTCCAGCCTAATTACTTACCATCCACAGGACATACTTGCTCTGAGATCCCCCACACACACACATCCCCTGTGTTGAGCCAAAGGGAGGGCCAGGGCCACTGACAAGGAGACACATATTAAGACAGGAGCAGAGCCTAGTTAGCAGTGCAGAATGTGCATCAAGTTGTTGGATCATTCTGCCATTGGGGTTTTCTATGTTTGGTTTCTTCATGTGCAGCCAAGCATGCAATGATGCAGTGCATATAAAGACACATACTTGCTTTGTGTCTGCCTGAGCTCTCCCACTTATGCAACTCCTCTGCCCTGCCAGCACTCCTCAACTAGGTGGATGTTGAAGAGCAAGGTTGTCAGACTTCCCCTCGTTGAGAGGAGAGCATTCCCTGAGATGCTCAATCATATCTCCCCCAGCTAACCCCTGTGCAACCCAGGTCCACCCCCAAAACTGGGCCACTGGCATGGGAGGTACTGCAATCACCATCAAGCTGCTAGGCCATCCCACCAGACTGTGTTTTTATAAGTAAATAAAGACAGCATATAGGTAAAAAGAAGAAAAAAGGTATTTTAACTAGTCTGTTATAAACATTTTAAGTCACATAACAATGTTTAGCTGAAATCGGATAAAGGTTTTGGCAAGCAAAATATGATAAAACAATACATAAACAGACAGATAAGATGACCCTTTTATGTTTACCTTCTGCATCTTAAGAGGCACCGGCAAGGTGTTTTAGTCAATTAGGGCCCCATTTTCAGAAGGTTAGCATGCAGAGCTAAACATTACACAGTGGGAACAGCATGGTTGGATCGGTATCATATTCTGCATCACCTGATGCAATCCTGATCATGTGCACGTGCATATATACTACTACTACGGCCATGCAAATGGATAATCCCTCTCCTGCATACAGAGCACAGTGCTGTATAAAAGGTTTCCATAGTGATAATAAGTACCTCCCCCTACATTTTATACTCAGCGTCTAGGCTTCTAGTTCCTAGATGCTTGATTTTGCACTTTTTGGCTTTGAACCCGAGCTGCCATGTCCTATAGTACTCTTTAAGTTCTCTAAGGTCCCCACTCATTCTCTCCATCTACACCTATCAATGCTATTACAGATTGTGGTGTCATCTGCAAAAAGGCACATCTTCCTTTCCAATTCTTCTGTTATGCCACTTATAAAGACACTAAAGAGGATGTATCCCATTACTGAGCCCTCCGGCACCCTACTGGTCACTCTCTCCTCACTGGAGTGAGTGCCATTTATCCACCACCTTCTGTGGCTGTGCACCATCTCAGGTGCAGCATTTAGGAGTGTGCAACACTAATCTGAAAATGGGGCTCAAATGCCACTGTAACAGAATTAGCACTGCATTGTGATAAGCATAGCTGGTACTATTTTAAAAAGCATTCTTCTGCGCAGTGCTAACCTGTTAATGTGGCACTATATTTATTTTGTTTGCACAGGATTACTAATTGCAACCAGGTGCTCATACAACTGGGGGTTACTCTAATGCATATAAGGCATACTGGTATAGTAAATGCTTTCCTGAAGTGCTAACACACTGCGTGGTTAGTGCTAGTTAAAGATTTTGGGAATCGTGTTTTAACTGCACAAACGCAGCCTGTCAGCAACACCCCACACAAATACACACACTGTCAGTTCTGGACACAATAAAAAAATAATTCTTTGGTAGTCTGGTAGTCCCCCACTAACCTAATCCAATTAGAGTTAAAACATTTATTCCTCATTCCTGCTGCTGTTATACTACACATATTTCTCAGCTTGTCTGGTGCTGGGGAAAACAAGTTTCAGCATTAACGACTGGCTGGAAAATAACTAAAAATGCTAAATTATTTGTTGTGCCATCAGAGGAAGAGGCTACTAAAGACTAGAACTTCAGTGAAGACTCTTGGGGAAATACTGGGGAAAGTCTGTGTGCCTTTTTCAGCAACCAGTGAGGTGTCACGGGAACCTTGTACATGTTAATTTTGGTTGACAGTTGCTCCTGCCAATAGGGAGCTGCCAGAAAGCTCCCAAGGGGGAAGAACTTTGGTTTCAAAGTTCAGTTTGGTGGGAGCCCCTCCACATGGAAGGGGTCTCCAGCCCCTAGGGAGAAGGTAGGGTTGTGGTGCTCTGAGGGAGACTGCCAGCCATCTGTCCCCCAGAGCTGGTTATGCCTTTCCCCATCTAGAGAGAAAAGAGAGATTTTGGGCAGCTCTGCAGAAAGGGAGATCTGCAGTATTTTATTGCTGCCTGGAGAAGTTGCACACAGCGATGAAACTGTTCAGAGTACAGGTTAAATGGATTGAGAAAAAGGATTAAGAAAATGGATTTGTGTCAAGAGGATGGGGAGAAAGCCTCTTCAGTTTTATCTGCGCCACATCGGTGAGACACAGATGATCAAAGATTTTTGATGAGAGAAGAAAAAGTGTAAAAGGTTCTGTCTAACCCTAGCAATGACAAGACGTCAACAGGAAAAGGGAAAGACACGGTTAAAGGACTGTTTTTTGGCAGAAAAATGGATTGTAGAAAATGGACATGAAAACTGGATTTGAACCCAGGTTTTAAGAAGCTGACAAGACAGCTTCTTCTGTCTGGAGTTGACTAGCACCAGCATGGTGAGAAATGGAACTTTCTTGATGTATTTTGGAAAAAGAGTTGCTGAACTTGTGTGTGAGCCAGAGCACAAGAGTGGCCACTGTGTTGGAGTTGAAAGACTGTGGGGCAGGGGTTGAGTGGGTGCCTGCTGTCTGCTCTGAAATGCAGAAAGATGTGAGACCTGTGTTAAATCCCTGGAATTTCAGACTCTGCACAGTGCCCCAGAGCCTGATATTCAAGAAGGTAGCTGAGACTGCTTGACTACACAGAGTAGCAGGTAACTGAGGAAAGAGTGGAAATGATCTGAAGAATCAATCCTAAACATGCTAGGTGGGGAGCTCGCTGACCCCTATCAAGTGAGGCTGCTGGCGGTAAGGGATTGTGGGTTTGTGCCCGGGTGCTGGGGTGCTTTGACCTGTGGGGGAACCAGACCGTGGGCATACTCCCATGTCTGGGTCCCTTGTGGGTGGTGGATCTTGTGTGATGCCCTGCAGTGGCCTCTGTGGGCCGGGGTGGGACAGGGCTGCAAGACCTTGGGTTGCACTGAAGATCCACACCTTCAAGTGTTAAGCATCAGTCCTGATTCTGCGTCTACTGATCCATCCTCCCCAGGACTTCAGTCATGTGTGCCATCCTAAGACTAATACAGCAGAGCTGTGAGTGAGGGCAAGAATTGCCCTGCACCTGGGGAATATTATATTTATTTATCTGTGTTCAAGTCCACTGATGCTGAAAGCCAGTTCCAGATTTAAAGACATCAAGGGAAACATGTTGGGGGGTTGTTTGGTTCAGGTGGGTGTGCCAACGCCAGCCAACCAGCTGCACCTCAGGCCTGCCTCTTGGCATTTAGGTATTCGGGGACAAAATTCAGGGGGTGTCTCTCTTTTGAACTGATACCAATGGATTTGGGTTTGGTAATACCTGCAGCAGTTAGATAGGTAGTTTGGTGGCTGCATTATCAAAAGGTGATTTGGGTTCAAATCAAAAGGGGGAATGCTGTTTGGGACATTTTTTTTTCTTTTTTTACCAACTCTTTTTCCTCTGATCACCAGAGATGTGTCCTCTCTCAAGCATCATTCCCAGTTCTCTCCCACCCAATCTGCCCCCATGCCAACTCTCTGGGTCCCCTTCTGAGGCTCTGTTAATGCCTACCTCCGCCTGGCGAGAGACCTCCCTGGCTTATCCATAGGGCAGGACTGCCACTTCTTCTGACATCCATGACATCCAGTATCATCCAGGCAGAGGAGGCATGCAGAGGATTGGGACCCAGGTGGGTGGGGTCCAGCAGTGGGTATGACCAACCACAACTCCGGGTGTTTCCTTGTTCATTTAACAGAGTTACAATGGTTTTAAAAGCCATAAGGCAGAATATTCAAGCTTTTTTTGTGAGTGTTAGGTTATCAACACTAATCCCAATTTGCACCTCTAAAGCAGGATAGTACTGCACAGGGTCATATTGAATGCTTGGTTACCAAGTCACTAGCCCATTTGTAAGTGGCTCTAATTCATCCTTGTGCATAGGCACTATCGGCATGTTGGGAGGGTTGGGGAGGTGTGGCTATCCATTAGCGTAACACTAGTTACTGGTTCCCCAAACCGGTGTTATGGACTGTGCATTCATACACTTCCAACACCTGGCCATGTCAGGCTACCCACTAGCCCTGGTCCCTCCACTGTACATGCATAACTGTCCGGTGTCCAGTGCCCCAGCCCCCAACTTTCATGCCTGTGTAATAAAACATCTGTCCCACGTGTCCAGCAGACAGCAGACCCCCACCACTGAACAACTGGGCCCATACCGCTCAACCTACTGCCTCATAAATCAGGGACAAGGCTTAAACAAATCAGGGACAAAGGACCAAAATCTTTCAAAATTGGTGATATCCACTCAGGAAGCTGGTAGAATAAGGGGCTTAGTGTAAAATGCATTTTCTAAGGAAGAACAAGTCTGTAACTTTAATGTGTGACATTATTTTGTGCCTACAACTTCCACTGTTTGGTCACAGAAGCACAATTTTTAGGAGGGACAGAGTAAAATTTGAGAAGGCAAAATCAGGGACGTCCCTGAAAATCAAGGGACAGTTGAGAGGAGTATGACTGGGTCCCAATCAGACCACTTGATAAAGATCAGTTATTCCTCGGTACCATTTGCCTCATATCCAGACCAGAGTTCCCCATGTGTCCCAATTAGTAGTCTGGCAAGAGCTGTAATTCTTCCATACCAGATCCTTGGTGTTGCGTGATTCTCCTGCCCCATAAGTATAATGTCTAACCCTGACCAGCCCACCCAGTACCACTACAACTGCCCCCACTTGCCCCCAACCTATGGTGTACGGCGACCAGCACAGACCCTCCACTCACATCCAAAGCAGTCACCAATTGAATGACAGTTCACAATCAGAGGCCTACTGCAGTAAAAGCTGTTTCTATAGTAGGTGTGCAATCATAAACATAGAAACACTGAACTTGTCATCAGAAAAGGACCACTTGGCCTGCCTAGTCTGCCTAGATGTTTCCTGCTTCATCTTCCTCCTCACATGCTGTCTGATCTCCACTGACCCTCCCATCTCTTCTGTAACATACCACTATGTCTACGCCACACATGCTTGAAGATCCCCTACTGTTTTAGCCTCCTCCATGTCAGCTGGTAATCTGTTCCAGGCATCTACCAATATTTTCTCATATCTCTCTTGCCTCCCCCAGATTCATTGCATTCCCCTGGTCCTGGTGTCTCTTTCACATTTGAAAGTGACTTCCTGGACCCTGTATGATACCTTTAGGCCTGTATCATGTCACTTTTCTCTTTCTTCTCTTCTTGGGTGTACATGCTGAAACCCCTCTGTCTTTCCTCTTAGGGTTTCTCATGTAAATCCTGCACCATTTTAGTTTCCCTCCAGTTGACTTCCTCCACCCTGTCTATGTTTTTTCTGAGGTTTGTTCTCCAAAATTACATTGCACTCCAGGTAGGGTCTGGTAACACCACCTCCATACGCCTGATGGAGATACCCTCCTTGCACACCCCAGCATCCCACTAGCACTACTCACTGCTTTGCAACAGTGCCACCTTGAGGTCCCCAGACATAAAAACCCCAAGATCCCTTTTCTGTTTATTTGACTGTCAACAACCCCTCATCCAAAAACTCAGCTCTTTCATTTTTGAATCCAGCTGCCATGCTTTTACCACCTCAAAATTTACAAGATCCCTGATCATTCTCTTCATCATCCTTGGTGTCTACCCTATTGCAAGTGTTGATATCATCTGAAAAAGGCATACCTTCCTTCAGTTCTTCTGCAGTGTCCCTACATTCAGAAGGCTTGGTCCCAGTACTGAGCCCTGTGGTATCCCACTGATCAATCTCCCATCATTAGAGTGAGTGCCGTAACCACCACCCTCTGTTTCTTATCCATTTACTAGCTACTGTACTAATTGGAAGGCCACAGTCTGTAGTTTAGGGGCAGTGCAACTGGACATTTCCCATTCAGCCCATTTATAGGCTGCCTCTCTCACCCACACACAAGTATTTTTTCCTTGCCCCTTCATCCACCCCTCCTTCTCCAGCAGCATGCCTTTCTTTCCCATGGGCTTCTTAAGGTACCATTAGCCAAGTGGAAGCACTCCTGCGGCACCTTAAGGTGGAAACCTCCTCTAGGGTACCTACCCTTCATACCCATAGGTGGTATATCCCATGGATAGAGAGGTGAACAGCCAAAGATTATCTATGTTACACAATCACAAAACCAGTTGCACAGGCACACTGAACCCAATTAACCATTTTGGATCCCACCCCCAGGTCATTCAGTTTCTTTATCAGCCTCCTGTGTGGGACAGTGCTGAAGGCCTAGCTGAACTCCGTCTCAATCATGTCCACTGCTCTCCCCTTATCTATTTCCCTGGACATCCAGTCAAAAAAATCTACCAGATTCATTTGGCATGACCTTTCCCTGTGCATATGTGCAACCTATGATCTTGCAGCCCACTGGATTCAAAATACTCTTAACAGTCTTTCTCTTTAGTATGGTTCCATTAATTTCCCCATGACTCAGGTAAGACAGACCAGGCTATATTTGCAGCCTGCTCCTTGCTGATGCTCTTACAAAATGGAACTATGTCTGCTCTCCTCTAGTCCTCTGGAACCACTCCTGTTTTCAGTGAGTTGTTGAATAAGGCCATAGGAAAAGGAACAGCAAGCACCTCCTACCTACTTCCCACTTGACCCTTGGATGCATGTCCACAAGGTCCTATGGCCTTGTCCAACCTAAAATTTGAAGTCCTTCAATAATACACTTTCCTTTGAAAATGGACTTGTGTCAGTTCACCCTACAGTGTCTCATGCTGCTGCTTGGTGAACTGCACGTCTGTCTCCTCTGTGGAAACTGTAGAAGTACCTGTTCAGGATGTATACTTTTACTATCCCTTCTGTGCAGTCTCCCTTGTCATCCTCCCTTATCCTCAGAATCCTCCCTTGCCTTTTTTCTCCCCCCAACTTATGTACCTGAAGAAAGTCTGATCTTCTTTTGATATCCTTTAGCTTATGCTGTTCTTCTATCTGGACCCATTGTCTATTACCTTACTGGTCTCCAGTCTGTTTTACCTGATACACCTCTATTTTCCCTAATTCTTCTGTGTTTCATCATACCTCCTGAATGCCACCCTTTTCAAAGCTTCTAAAGAAGGCTATTCAAATGTATCTCCCCATGTCAGTGAAGTCTGCCTTCTTGAAATCCAAAATGTTTGCTGTTGTGTGACTGGACTGGGTCCTGGGTTTCATGCTAAACTACACTATGTGGTGGTTGCTGGATCCCCGTTGTCCCTCCACACAGATATCTGAATTTTGTCCCCTTTGGTCAGTATCAGGTCAAGAATGGCCTTTTATTTGGGTCAAGCACAAGCTGCCTTAGACCTGCCCCCTATAGGGAATCCAGGATGCTTCCGCCTCTGACTAAAGCAGCTGCCTGGGTGGACCAATCCACATTTGGCATACTGAAATCCCCCAGCAGCAGGACTTCACCTTTCATTGCTGTATTGTGTATTCTATCTGCAAGCTCCCTGTCCACATCTTTCCCCTGTGCTGAAGGCCTGAAGATCATCCGTTCATATTGCTGAGCCTTTGCCAGGTTCAAGCATGACCCACAGTGCCTCAGCCTCTCCCCTCTACCCTGTACCTCTGTCTCCTTTATAGCCTCTCTGTCGTACAGGGCCAAGTTCCCTCCTTTTTTACCCTCCATCCCTCCTGAACAGAGCATAACCTGGTACATTAATGTTCCATGATTAACAGAATGACCTCTCTGGGATATTGCTACTATGTCCAGGTCTTCCTCCAGGTCTGAGATTTTATTTCCCAGGCTGCTGTCATTTGTTACCAGACACTTTCATGTTTTGCATCCCATCCTCCTCCTCTCTTGCTGCTGCTCTTCTGCTTCCTTCCCCTCCCCATCTCTGCTTCATCCCCCTCCCCAGTTCTTTCTTTTCTTATGTGGCCTAGAATTCACTGCTTCCCACTCTGGCTTCTGCTGTCAGTGTCCTAGACTTCAACTAATTCTTTCCTGCATGTGCCCAGGGGCTGATGCTAAGTCGCCTGACCTTCTCTGACTCCCCCGGCCATTTTAAATGCCTGTCACTGAAGCATCTCTACACTTTACTCAGGTCATGTTCCCTGATGGAGGCAGGCCATTATCTTTATACAGACTTCATGCTTGCCCAGGTGGGGCCCCCCAGTCCCACATGAAACTCACAACCTCCATTCCATGCCATTCCTTCAACCAGGAGTTGAATTACTGGATGTGGGATTGCCCTAGCCTTTCCCCGCCACAGACAGGTGGCACCTCTGAGAAGGAGATGAAGAGTGTTTTTTGTTTTTTTACCATAAGAGAAACACTAAGTTGAAGCTTGCTTGGTTGTGGTGACCTGGGAGCACAAAGAAGTTAAGGACTTGCTCAGGGTCACATAGTATGCAAATGGGGCTGGGGATTCAAACCCAGGTCTCCAGGCTTCTGTGGCTCAGAGTCTTAAACCACTGTGCTACACTCACCTCACTGAAGTGTTCTACTTGCTTCTGACTCCCCAACCTCCCTAAAATCTTTTGGATTCTAACTTCCTTCCACTTTGTCTCCTGCCAAGTTATTCATCCCCAGGTGGATGATAACATCCAGTTCCTCCTACTTGCCATTACTCTTGTGATCCTATTGATCCACCTTCTCATCCCACCATGCAGTGCCTTCTGAAATGCACTTTACCTCCCTGTCCATCCTGCTGGGTTGCCTTAACTTCACCTCTTTGGCAACTGGGTCCCACCAAGAGAGCTTCCCTCCTCCTCTGCAGGATTTTCTTTCCCCTTCCTGGTGCTGCATCACTGGGGATTGCCCTTCATTAGTCTCAGCTGTGGGTGCCACTGTAGGGCTAGCCCACTCCTCTAAAAACAGTGAGGGAACTGCTTTAACCAGACTGATTGGGATGTCCTTCGTGACACCTTCAGGCAACTTCCCTGCAAGTACCATAATGGTCCTTTATGTTATCTTGTGTGCACAGCACAGACAACGTATAGTGGTAGCAGGTTTTGGAGGTGCGGTTGTGGCCAAAGGCACCACTGATTTTATGGGCTGGGCTCTGTGGCACAAATGAAACAGCATGCTGTCTGTGACAGCACTGCAAAAGAGTGCCACCAACTTGAAACAATTTTGCCACTGCAATGAGGGGGTGCTCCCCCATCATTGCAGGCGCTGTCTGCCTGGTGTAACATTTCAATGAACATGGTTGAGGCTATTGCCATCTGCCTCCTCATAATCTCACAGAGCTGACTTGGGGTGCCCAATCCCCTGCTGGCATAGTTAACCCCCAAGATTGTGTGGCACACTGGACCCACCCCAGTGCGCCTCTGTGTTCAAAAGCTGATTACCAGCATTTGCCCCTGCCCACCACAGTGTGCTAACATTACACCACACACACTCATGAGACACGGTACCCACCCAGTTGTCAAACATTTTCCTTGCATCTGTAAAAAAAAAAAAATAAAAGGTCCTCAGTGTTCTTTCTTTATATTTTATTATAACCTGATAAAAAGAAAATGGTCCTTTGCCATTGGTCCCCTCCCCCAACCTGCACACCCACCTTCTCACACCCCTCTTACCATCCCACACCTCCCCAACTCCCATACTCTTACCTCCAGAGTCCAGCTGCTGCCAGGATCTCTGGTGGAGCAGAAACACGCCTGCACTCTTCAAAACTGACCATGAACTGGAAGAAATGCTGGTGAGCTGTATAATAGCTATCAATGGTGTGGGGGTCAACTTAAGTGGATATCTGATCCACTCTTGTGATCTTTGGCTCCAAATTTTAAGAACATAGTTCTTTGGGACCCACCTCATGAATCAGTCACTGTCATTTCATTATTCACTCCCAAAAAGGTGATTTCACAGTCACTGCGAGAATCATCTTTTTTGGGATCAATTAGTGAATGACAGTGTCACATTCATAACATGGTTTCCAAAATGCCTATGTTGAAAATTTGGAGAACAAATTCACAAAATGACTGTGTTATGAGTGTGCATTGTGCAGTATCCATGCACACTTGTTACTTTGAGAACGTCTAATATTTTCACTCAGATTTTTTCCATTGCCATTTCTTTCACAAACTTATGAACAGTAGAGCTGGTCATTTTTCACATCCTATTCAAAATGTGTTTCCTTACATCTGGTGCAGAATGCCACAGTTGCTATGGGGAAATCAATGTTCAGACTATATTAACAAAATCACAGTGCCACTGTTCATGAGCAGAGGTCCCAAATGCCTTCATGAGGTGGGGTCAAAAAAGCCCATGCTGGAAAATTGAGTGCAAATACCAACAAACACCTGGGGGCATTAAGGTTTCTAACCATAATATCCCACCCTGTATAGACTGACTGGTATCAAGGGGATGACTTTGGAATGTCGGCTGCTAGTGGTCACACCATTCCACCCAACTCCCACCCCTGCAGCCAGTGACAGGCATCAAGGTGTGCCTTGGACTTTGGCCCCAAAGTTCACCCATTCTCCTATACTGCACCCATCTTAATGTATTTTGTTTTGGAAATGGGGTGAGCATCTTACCTCAGTAGTGGACAAGATTATGGAGACACTCTTTAAGGAAAGGATAGTGCAACACTTGAAATCCATAGGAGCACAGGATCCAAGACAGCATGGGTTTACAAAGGAAGGTCCTTTTGGGTCAGACGGTCAACTGGTGCAAACTGGTTGATGGGCAGAAACAGAGAGTGGTGGTAAATGGTATAGTCAGAAGAGATACAAGTCACAAGTTTTGTCTGTTTGCAGATGACACCAAGATCTGCAACAGAGTAGATGATCCAGATGGGGTGGGCAGAATGAGAAGAGATCTGGATAAACTAACAAAATGGTCAGAAGAGTGGCAACTGGGGTTTAACACAAAGAAGTGCAAGATCATTCACATAGGGATGAGAAACCCTGAAGCCACCTATAGGTTGGGAGGGGAGTTGCTGGCAGTTACAAGGGAAGAAAGAGACTTGGGCGTCATCATCACTGATGACCTGAAATCATCAAGCAGACCACTAAAGCAGTAGATAAGGCTAGAGGGATGTTGGGTGTATTAGT
This sequence comes from Neoceratodus forsteri, assembly GCA_016271365.2. Classification (NCBI taxonomy): domain Eukaryota; kingdom Metazoa; phylum Chordata; order Ceratodontiformes; family Ceratodontidae; genus Neoceratodus; species Neoceratodus forsteri. Next base: position 904,426,293 of record CM028129.1, read on the forward strand.
AGGGGTATCACAAGTTGGAAGAGGGAGGTAATAATCCCTCTTTACAAGACACTGGATAGGCTCCATCTGGAGTACTGCATGCAGTACTAGAGGCCACACCTTCACAAGGACATTAACCAAATTGAGGCAGTCCAGAGAAGGGCAACCAAAATGGTGCAGGGACTGCATCAGAAAACATATGAGGACATGTTAACTGAGCTCAATATGTATACACTAGAGCAAAGGAGGGATTAACAAGGTGAAAGAGTCTAACATGTTTCAATATAAGAAAAATAGCAGAACAAGAGGACACAGCATTAGATTAGAGGGAGACCGATTAAGGGGTAATGTGAGGAAGTTCTTTTTCACAGAAAGGGTGGTGGGTGCATGGAACGGCCTACCTCAGGAAGTGGTTGATATGAATACAGCACAGGGCTTCAAACAGGCATGGGATAGGCATAAGGGAGCAATACAGATGAGTATGACTAGATAGGCCATTGACAGAGCAAGGCCAGTGGCACATTCATAAGGTAGAAAGAAATGGGCAGACTGGATGAGCCTTGTGGTCCTTATCTGCCATCAACTTCTATGTTTCTACTAATGAGCAAAATAAACTTAGAGCTTTATGGAACGAAATTCAAACTCTGCTTTGTGCTCATGCTCACCCTGACATTCTAACGGCAGATTTGTTTCTCCATCTGAAGAATGCAGTTGCTCTGGAGTCTTCTCTTTAACTTCAGACCAGTTTTGAGATTATTTCTTTGTAATGGTATGTTTTTTCGCTATTATTCATTTAGTTTATCGTCTGCATAATTAGGTCGTTTTTGTATTTTTTTTTTGTGTGTGTTTTTTTTAACTTTTCTACTATTCCCCATCAGTTCCCAGGAACTGAGAAGACTGTTATTTTTTGTTTGTTTTGTGGCACAGTTGCCACTTTAAGGATTTGTTTAAAACTACTTAATTTACTTAAATTACTAAAAAAAGTTTAACTGTTTTGCGGTTTATACTGTTTATTATTCTCGGTTCTCCTTTATTTGGGAACTGAGCTGATATTTCAGTTTAGCCTAACTAAATAATCTGTTAATCTGCTTTCATTTGTGGTTCCATTTTTAAGGGAACTGAACCGCATTTATATGTTGTAAACCCTTTTTACTTATATGGGGTTTCTTCTCATTCAATTTTATGTTGATTTATGCTTCCCAGATTCATCAGTGTTTGGCATGATTGAAAGACCCAAAAAGAAGATGAGACCTACAAAGCTTTAAATTTGTAAAGTTTCTTCCAACTCTGGCAAAGGCAAACTCTCATGAGTTGTGCTGTAAGTGCCTGGGTCCAGATTATGTTTTAGTTTTATGAAGTTTGCCCCAAAAGGCCTAAAAAATTAAAAATAATTTTGGTTTCTCAGTCTGCCTCCATGTGACAAAATAAGCAGAAAGATAAGGCTAAAGAAGGTTCAGAAGTCAGGGGGCTCAATTCTCAAAGCCCTGAGCATGATGCAAGGTGCCTGCTGCAAACTTAAATGGTGCAAGTGGCACCTTGCATCACACAGCTATTCACAAAAGCAGCCTGCATCAAACAGGACTTGCACAGCCATGCCCGCATAATGGGCTGTGATGTGGTGCTAGGGGGCTTGTGGCAGATGCGAGCTGCCACATCCCCAAATAATACACACATAACTTCTCCCAGAGGGAGATTTCTGAGCACCTCAGGCCAGCCAGGGCTGGTCTAAGGGCATTTAGACATATCCTCTGGGACAGTGTAGCACCGCAGCACCCTGAAACCACCCCCTGCTCAGCGTGTAGGTCCTGTTTACCACCGTTAAATAGACCAATACAAATAGCATGTGTTGCAGTCCCCTCTTCCAAGCACTGATCCCCAAATAGCTCTGGTAATCTAGTGGCCTCCCCTACCCAGTCCCGATGTCACCCGTGGTTGGCCTTGCCAAGATTGCCCTTACTGGTGGTATAGTGCCCCCTTGGCCCGATCCTCAATGTCGCCAGTAGTTTAAGTACAGTTATGCCCACTTTCCTCGGTGGCACAGTGGGCCCCTGCCCTGATTGCTGATGTTGCCAGTAGCTGAAGTGTGAAATTATTCCCAGTTTCCCTGATGGCATAGTGGCCCCCCATTGCAATCCCCAATGTTAGCTGTAGTTTAAGAATGCAACATTTTCCCCTTCCCTTGTGCCCATCACCCCACTCCGCCCATCACAAACTCCGAGCCAGCAACTGGTACAGCCCTCCTCTCACCACCATGGCCGGCTGCTGACTGACCTATCCCAGAGCATGTACTCACCATGAAATCACCTTCTTGGCCCAGTTAACAAAATGATAGTGCCAGTGTTCATGAGGTGGGGTCCAAAAAAGGTTATGTTGAAAATTTGGTGAACAAATTCTAAAATGTTGAAGTTATAAATGTAAGTTCAAAATGCCACCATTGAAATACATTATATGGCACTTACTTTGATTCCTCAGGTCATGGTTTGGCTTTGAAGAGTGCAGACATGTGTCAGTCCACAGACAATGACAGCCTACAACCTCTGGTGGTAGGTATAGGTAACATGGAGTGCTGGGTGCTAAGTGGGAGGGTTGGGATAGGAGGAGAGGGACGGTGGGGATAACGAGGTCTGCTTTCTTTTCAGGTTAAAAATAGATGTTGAGGGACTGTTTATTCTTTTTACAGGCTATAAAGAAAATAATTATTTTGGGACACTGAGGCGAGCTCCCAGTGTCCCACACTACTGGGGAGAGGGGCTTGTAATGCAGACTTGAGTTGGGTCCTCTGATGTCGGCACTATCAATTAAACAATAGGCCGGGGGGGATCAACACTGGTGACAGGCATCCTAGTGTCAGATTATATAAATTAAAAAGGGAGATAAAGGCAATCAGAGGGTGGGGTGCCACTAGACACCAGAGACTAAAATAAACATTACAGGGGACGGCAATGAAGGTGGGAGGTACCACTAGACACCAGGCCAAGGGGGCTCACATTGCAGCTGGTAGTATGAGTTCAGCTGTGGCTGCAGAACTCAAGAAAATCCCTGGTTCTCATACAGGGAATAAGGGGGAAGCACTCCTCTCTCTAAGCTCGGCACCTGGGATTTTGGGTGCCCAGAAAAAGTATCTGGGGGGCTAATTATGAAAAACAAACACCAGAATCTAACTAAACAGGGCCCGTTTAGCTAGGTTCTGATGTTTGTTTAGTAAAATGACAACATTGTTATGTATTTTCTATGCCTTTTAGTTTGTGGGAAAAAAAAACAAGATGGCAGTTCATAAAAAGGATTTTTTCCTCACAAATAAGGAATGGATCTCACAAGAATCAATCCTTTTTCGCGAGATCAGATCCTTTCTTGAACTTTTTATCTCTATCCTGGAAAATTATCTTCCCATGGAAAACAATGGGAACTTAAAAACTTAATAACTCTGCAACAGATTGATATTTTTCCCCAAACAAATGCTGACAGTTCTGTTAGCCAACTTATTTATGCTATAAAACAATCACACTGAAATTCCACACCATCTGGGCACAAGGCGATCAAGAAAAAACTGCAAAAGGTGATGACTTTTAAAGTTTTTGCACTTTCTGGATCTCAGAATTCACACATCCATTTGGAACAAAACTTGCCATGTCAAGAGATCTATATCACAGGACAGTGCATATCAAATTTTGTGTAAATCCGTTGAACAGTTGCAAAGTTATTAAAAAAGTGCAAACCTTTAGGTTTAACATTAAACAGACTACTCAGTCCTAACTATAGGGTTCCAAACCTAACACCCTACCCCCACCCAACCCTACTACCTCATCCCCACCCTCCACACCAACAGGCATGGGATGTGCCTTGGGGTTGTTGACCCTAATGCTCACCCCATTCCAGCATGTGAGGAAGCTGAGATGGTACAGCATAGGAGAATGGGGTGAGCATTAGGGTTAATAATCCCAAGGCACACCCCATGCCTGTTGGGTGTGGAGGTGGGGGGTGTGGTGGGGTCATAGGGCTGGGTGGGTGGTGTGTTAGGGTTGGAAACCCTAATGCCTCATGTCCCTACTTTTGTGGCTTTAACCCAAACTGATGCATTAATTTATTTTTTTGCTACTTATTTCCTTATTTTTGAAATAGTATAATACTATCCTTATTTTACAGTGGGAGCGCAAGGTTCTTTGGACCCTGCACTCCCATGCCTCCATTGAGATAGTATGACAGTATCCGTATGTTACGGTGGGAGTTCAGGGTCCTTCGGACCCTGCTGTCCCATCCCTCCATTGAGATAGTATAACAGTATCCTTATTGGACCCTAAATTTTCATCACCACCTCATAAACCCCATAGGTGATGATTTTTAAATCTGTTGCAAAATGCCATTCTGCACCACATGTGCAAAAACATGTTTTGGGCAGAATGTGAAAACTAGCAGCTGTACTGTCCATGAGGTGGTGTGAAAAAATGGCAATACTGAAAGTTTGGAGTGAAAATATTATATATTGCTAAAGTTATGCATGTGTGTAGAAAAATGTTAACAGCTGCTCGTAACTCAGGAATTTTTAGGTATTTTTGCACCAAATTTTCAGCTTGGACTTTTTGGGCCCCCACCTCAGGAACACTGGCACGGTCATTTCATTACTCTGTCACGAAGCATAATTTTGTGCAGCAACTGCGACATTCCATGCCACAGGTGCAAAAACATGTTTTGGGCAGGATATGAAAAATGACAGCTGTACTGGTCATGAGGTGGTGTGAAAAAATGGCTATATTGAAAGTTTGGAGTGAAAATATAAAAAATGGCCAAAGTACAGTTGGGTGGGGTGTTAGGGTTGAAAACCCTAACACCACATTTCCATACTTTTTTCACTTTAATGTGAAACCTGATGCATTAAGAATGTTTTTTTTGTAATGAATTTCCTTACTTTTTGAGAACGTCTAATCTTACCCTTATTTGGTTGTGGCCCCTGTGCTCCCAAGCATCAATAATTATTGAAAGATTGTAATTCTATCCTAATTTCCATGTGGGAGCACAGGGCCCTCCATTCTTCACTCCTTAGCTATATTCGCACCTGAAGCGAGAAACGTTTTCCTAACAGTAGCATGAACAGCTGTCTGTAAGCCTAACTCTGGAACAAGTAGTATGTAATACGTGGCACATATGACAGAAGGTGTACCTCGGCACCCTGTGCAATCTCACATATGTGCCCCCCCTTAAGTACAACAGACATATAACCTCACACACACTGAAAACTTAACCCTAACACTATGTGCCAAACAAGTAATATTTAAGGAGGGCAAACACAATGGAAGGTGTACCCCAGCACCCTGAACAATATGAGATATGTGCCCCCCTTAACTTCAACAGAGATATAACCTAACCCACAATATTTAAGGGGGGCTACACACAACAGAAGGTGTACCTCAGTACCCTGAAAATATCAGATATGTGCCCGTCTTAAGTGCAACAGACATATAACCTACCCGCACCCAGTTGTGGACCACAGGGCCCTCCATGCATATTGTAATTCTCCCTCATGTCCATGTGGAGGGCCCTGTGCCTCCATCAGTACATAGAGAGTGGTGGGAGCACAGGGCCCTCCAAAGCAGTACTGCTGACACATTGAGAATGCATGCTACAGTATCAGTGACCTTTGCCCCATCCGTTACAGTTCACCAACAGTTTGAAACAAGGTCTGGAAACATAAAAAAACAATTTAGCACACCTCAAGGTATACTAAGCTGCGAGTTGCAGCAAGTCCATATCTCAAAGCGTTTTCAAGATATAGCTAGCAAAATGAGCCCAGACCATTATAGTGTTGTCCTGTGGAAATTATGAAGCTTCAAATTGTTATAACTACGCAGCACATGACAGTTTTCTAACAAACCAGCAAAAGGCACATCTGTGGGCAAGCTCTTTGTACCCTGAACATTTCAGCCCATAAGTGCAAATCATTTGTTTGCCGTGAAGTGACAAAGAAACAGACATTTTAAGAAAAGTATTATGCATAAGTGCACGCACAACCCCTGGTGTTTCACGAAACAGATGCGCAATTTGTGCCCCTCCCGGTGTTCTGGGAAACAATGCCACAATTTGCAGCACTTTCACAAAGAACTTTAGCAAACTGCAGCACTTGTGCAACAGTAAAGTAAAATGGCCCAATTAAAATAAACACATGTTTGGCCATTTCTGTGAGAAAATAATCACAGAATCCAATTCCTCAGGCCCCGATTAGGTAAACAAAAGTGTTGGTGTTTGCCAAGGCACACAATTTTTTTTTATTTATTTAGTTTTTTCTGTGTTGCTAACTGAAAACATGATGGCGGAAGCCTGGAAAAACTTTCTGCATTTGTGGTAACAAAAAATGCATTTGTGGGAGAAAATTTTTTTGTCGAGGATACCAGCAAACTTTTCCCATATGGAAATAATGGGAAACTTTAGATCTTAATAGCTTTTGAATGGATTAATATTTTTTCACCAAACCTTCAAAAGGAAAATCTGTGATCCAAGCCCGACATACCCTAAATATTGCAGACCAAAGGCCCAAGCCATTTCTGAGAAATGCGCGACAAAGGATTAGCATACAAAATGGTAATTTTTACATTTTGTGACAGTACGTATCCCCGCTCCTGCATCCAACTGGAACAGAACTTGACACATCAAAGAGATCTTTGATCTGACAGTGCGTGCAAAATTTCATGCCAATTGGTCAAACGGTTGCAGAGTTATTAAAGTGCAGCATTTTGGGTTTAACATAGAAGTGGCCATTGAACCCTAACTATAGTGGTGCTACTGCACCACTATATATTATGGTAGCACGGTAGTGCTACCATAGTTAGGGTTGAGGAGCCATTTACGTGTTAAACCCAAAATTGTGCACCTTAATAGCTTTGCAACCGTTCAATGGATTTGCCTGAAATTTGGAATACAGAATCAAGACCCATACGCCTTGGGATCTGCCAAGTTTTGTGCTGGTTGGATATATGGCTGTGGAGTTATTAAGCATGATCTGCGCGTGCGTTTACGCTTTTTTAATTCTACGATCGGCTTGCCAGGTCGCACGGTTTGCGCTGACTGGTCTGAAATCTTAGGAACGCAGGCCGGGGTCCCCAGTGCCTTTCAAAGATTTCTTGAAAAATATTAAATGGTTCAAAAGTTATTCAAAACAAGTTCCCATTATAAGTCAATGAGAAAAGTTAACAAAAAGTTCAACAGTGTTGCAAATGCAGTTTTTACTTTCGCAAATGGCCCTTTTACTGTTGCAAATCCGCCATTTTGTTTTCAGTTGGTGATCAGAAAAATGCTTGGCATTTAAATTTGGGACCCTCTAGCAACCTAATTCTTTTTGTATTCACCTAGTCGGACCCTGAGGATGCTAGCCATGTCTTTATTTTGGGGCAAAACACCCCAGAAATGTTTTTCAGATTTCTGGCAAAAGTACTTCATAGAAGTAGTGTTGCACTCATGAAAGTGTCACAAATTTTTGCAAAAGCTTTCATAAATTGTGACAGTACTTTTCTAGGCTGTGGGAAAATGACACCAATTCTTTGGCACCCGCTGCAAAGAACGGTTTGGAGTATTGGACTGAAATTTGAGGGAAGCAGCCAACATCTCACAGATGTGCCTTTCAAAGTTTTGTTGAAAAAATATGACACAGTGGCAAATTACAGCTCTCAAAGTTGACACTTTTTTCCGTAGGATAACATTAAAGTATGACGCATTGCAGCAATCATTTGGCCCTGCTGCAAAATAACTGTTTAGTCTTTTGGGCTGAAATTTGCAGAGAACACAGCCAACATCCCACAGATGTGCCTTTCAGTGGTTTGGTGAAAAATATAACAGGGAGGCAAAGTTATGGCACTCCAAACTTCTATTCTGTTCCCATAGGATAACATTACAGCGTTACCCGCGCCTTTCAGGGACCCGTGTCTTGGAAGAAGGTGCAAGATACGGACTTTTCATCAAAAAGAGGGGCTAAATACAAAACTAGCCAGGAAAGTGATAATTCATATGACTTTTAAATTTTTTCTATATGTAAATACGATTCCTGAGATATAAGCAACTTACTATTCCAAGTCCTCATTTTCTGTTCCGAGAGTCATTATTTTGCATGCATTCTTTGTACTCACTGTCTTTCTCTATACAGCTTTTGGGAAAACCAGCCTGTGCACTTACGTTACTGTTACCATTACCATTTACGCTTGTGGTTCTGTACCCGTTTCACTTACCGTTCACGTTTACGCCACTATGTCCGTTACCCTTTACGTTTTCATTTGCGGTTGCATTTGTGTTGTTTTTAACATTTCTGTCTACAGTACTGTTTCTCTTTCTGTTTTGCTTTGCATCACCATGCGCATTACGATTTGCGTTTGTGGGCACAATGTTACTATGTGACAAGACATCACATGGCGGGAGCGTGGGGCCCTCCCACCGCCGCATTACATTCACTATTTCTTATCATTCTCAAAAAGAAGGGAAATTAGAGGCAACTGGAATCTGGGTGCACATTGGGGTCATCGGTCCTAACTCTCACCCCATTCTCCTATTCCTCAGCTTCTTTCCACATGTGATGGGGTAAGAGTTAGGCCGACGACTTCAATGCCCACCCGATTCCAGTTGGGGTACAGGGTGCAAGGGGTTTCAACCCTAACATCGAAGTTCCTTGCTTTTGTCACTGTGGAACAACCCTAACTGATGTATTAAATGGAGTTTTTGCTTCTAATATATATATATATATATATATATATTTATACAATGGGGGTGAGACATATTCCAGTGAGATAAAACAAGTTATTTTCACTGCAGTGAAATAAATCCTGATGACATCAGCAGAGTTACAATAAATGCTGTTTATTACACCCCCAGAAACCTTTTTGTAACAATGTGGCCCCATTGTATAAATAGGATACATGATGTGCACTCGTGTGATATGGGAAATATGTTCAGTCCTGTACAGTGACCTCTGAAACCTCACTTGTGGCTTCGCCACTCGTGAGTATTCACAGGTCACTCTAGAGGAGTGAAAATATTTTCCATATCACACTTGTGCCCATCATGTATCCTATATATATATATATAGCATATAACCCACCTACTGGAAATATTGTAGATATTTTTGCTTGAGTGTTAGTGGACCCAATAACATAATGAGTGGTGAAGCCAAGGAATGATGTCATCTGTCAATTGGCACGAGAATAAAAATATTGACAATATGTTCAGTAGGAGGACTTTATGCGGGACTTTATCAAATGCTTTTTGACAGTCCAAGTATATTTTATCCATAGGTATGTTGTTGTTTAGTGCTTTATTTATAGATTCATAGAAACATAAATGATTGGTGGTACATCCTCTCTGCTTCTTAAACCTGTGCTGTTTCTTATAATCTAGTCCCAATATAGTCATATTCTCCTCAATCTTTATTTTAAGAAACTTTCAGCAATTTTGCATAAAATTGATATTAGACTGACAGGACTGTAATTTGATGTGTCTGACCTATCTCCTTTTTGTACAGTAGCACAACTGTTTCATGCTTCCAATTATTAGGCACCTCCCTGTATTAAATGAGGCATTAAATATTCTTCCTAGTGGGTATACTATGTGGTCACCTAGTTCCTTAATAAATCTGGGACTAAAATGATCTGGTCCTGCTGATTTATGAACCTTATGTTCTTACCATGTCTTTAATTGAGAAATACTGAAATGTAGTTCTAGATTTGGGCATATGTTTTCTTTAATCTCACTTTTACCAATTTCTTTACTTTCAAACACTGTCCCAAAGAATTCATTAAAAGTCTCAACCATTTCCTTAGGAATGCTTATCTCCTTCCCATTCGATAGTAATGGGCCAATCTAGTTATTAGATCGATTTTGTGTACTTATGTAGGCATAAAAGCCCTTACCATTATCTTTTGTATGCATTAAGTTGAACTCAACCCTATTTCTTTCTGTCTTAATTGTCTTTTAAGTTGTTTTAACAGATTTTTATAGTGATCCTTGCTATCTTGTGTCCCCCACTCATTTGTTTAAAGGCCTTTTCTTTTTGTTTACTCAGCTTTAGCACCTATTCGTACACCATACTGGCCTTTTGCCTTTTCATTATACAATTTTTTATTTGGAGTGTACAGTATGCTTCCTCCAGTTGTAGCCATTTATTTTTAAATAGTGTCCACATTTCATTAACTTTTTTCCCTTCAAAGTCTTTGTCCCATGCCCATCTCGATGACAGTTCCTGTTTTATTTTATGAAATCTGCTTTTCTATCATTTTTGACAATAGTAGCTCCTCTGGCTTCATGCACCTGATTTTTCACAATGCTGAACTCCACTGAGTTATGATCACTATTGTGATGCTTGGCCAGCTGGTTATGATTATTGTATGATATTGGTATTATAAATAAATGGCCACTGTATGAAATGTCAGTCTGTGAGATTTGGCCCTTTAAATTACAAGGTGTTAGCAGCTGAAAACCAGGATGCAATTAAATAGACCAGAAGGAAACTGTTAATTGGAGCATCCTTCTAGAGAGACAGTTTATGGCCCTCATCACCTGTTGCTGCTTTTGAAGTTAGAACTTAAATACAAATTTTATTATATCAGGAAAGGATGTCATTTAGTTGATTCCTGTTGGCTATCTCACACCTGGGTGATGGACTGCAGGGTTGTAAACCTCAAAGGAACTGGTTGATCAAAGACTCATAATTTGGGAAATGGGTTGTTGCTGATGTTCACATTATTTAACATAACTCCTGGTAGGAAATCATGTTTGTAATTTTATATTCTAAAAGGAGGAGCTAGATGACTCACAGAAGGGATCTGGAGACACATAGTTTAAACAGATACTTGTGTCTGAAATGTAGGTCATATTATTTTGGGACTCTGAGAGAAAACAGTTCTCTGATCTAAGTTAAGCACTTTCAGAGGTAATACCTTAGACAACAAAAGTCTAAATGTATTGTGGTAAGAGTTTTTGTTTTGTACTTTTCCCTTGTTCTTTTATGTGATTGTGAGCTCTTTGATATACTGTTCTGTGTTTACATTTTTCATATTTTCATCATCTTTTGCTAAAGAACCTTTTCTTTGAAAGACTGCCTGGGTGTCTGTCAGTTCCTTTCTGCATGTGACGTATAGGTGGCTAAGTCTGACAACTGTTCAACAGCTTGATGGTGTTACTGAGCTTGAGTAAAATGGTAAGAATATACCTAAGGTCTCTTATAGAGTTTTAAGGGTTCATTTTGGTGACCTGGCTTGGTGCCCCTGGTGAAAGATTGTACTGCAGTCCTGAAGAGGGTACATATCTGAGCCTGTAATTGGGTATGCTAGCATAAGGTTCACAGTTTGAATCCCCCCAGAACTTGAAACTAAAGGTGATTCAGACCCAAAAGCAGACAGGAGGGTTATCCAGTCTGTTACCTGTTCACATTATTATGCTCTGAGGTTGGCACTGTGGGAGCAGAGGGCCTGATCTGTGCAGTGCGTTTGTGACAGATTTGGTTGGCAGTGGTGCAATAAATTTGGTAACACAAGCTTTAACTGTTCAGTGTGTCAGCTTAATACTGTACAGCTCACTTGCAAAATAAGGCAGTGATTTATTTTTAAAAGAGAAAACAGAATGATATCATTTTGCTTTTAGTCAAAGTTCCTACCTGTTTTATTTTTTTTCAAAGTGCAAGTTAGAGTAGCCATAGTTAGGAAAAAAGATGGCTTCCAACTACAGTGAGCACACTGCAGACTACCCGAAGCAGCTGTTCAAGGAGAGAGGAGTCCTACACGAGGGGAGAGCTACCAAGCAGAACCTCATGGATGCTCTGATGGCCGCTGATGCCCAGAGTGTTGAGTCACAGACTGTGACTGTAAAGGACCAAACCTTGGGCATGGAGGAGCCAGCTGTCAGTGCAGTGTCCAGATCCGGTGAGGAGGACAGCAGGGCAAGTGCAAGGCAAGGCCATAGCAGCAGGGAAGGTCAACAGCATTCCAGAGCTAGAAGCCATCAGGCTGCAGATGGAGTTGTGGAGGATGGAGCTGGAGTTCCAGAGAAGAGAAGTGAGAGAAGTGAGAGCAGTGAGCTGCAGAGGAGAAGCAGGAGCGAGAACAGTGAGAAGCTGATCATGAAGAGCATGAGCACCAGTGAGCCACAGAAGAGAACAGGAGCAGAACAGTGAAAAGCTGAATGTGAACAGGAGGCTGACTGTGAAGAGTGTGAGTGCTAGAGGTGGCATGAACTGGAGAAGTTATAACTCCAACCACCAGCACCAGAGCAGATAAGGGTTTGGGTTTAACTGGAACTGCAGAATTGGGTTACAAATTAAATTCCAAATTGATAGCTGAATTTAAAGAGGGGGAGGTTATGGATGCCTTTTTAAATTGCTTTGACAAAGTTTGTATTCAGGCAAAGATTCCTAGAGGGTCCTGGAGCTTCCAGCTATCCCCGCTACTTACCGGGAAAGCTTGGGATGCATTGGGTCAAATGGACAATGAGAACAATAATGATCGCAGCAAACTTAAAGCTGCACTTTTAAAAAAGTTTGCTTTAATTGCAGAAGCATACAGAGCTAAATTCTATAAGCTCAGGAGAAGCCCTGACATGAGCTACGAGGAGCTAGCCACAAAACAACGTTAGTGTTTAAAACATTGGTGGGAAGAAATTGAAGAAAACTCTGTAGATAAAATTGAAAATGCTATATTGTTAGAACAGTTTTTTTTGGGCATGCCCAACAGAGCTGAAAACCTGGCTGGAGGACCGAGATCCCAAAACAGTGCAAGAGGCTGCTGAACTCTTGGACCGTTATGCCAAGAGCAGACCTGCTCTGAGAGTGAATGGGGTGGGCATGGCAGTGCAGGAAGGGAAAAGCACACCTTCAGGGCAGCTAACTACCTCCACCAAAATCAGTTAGCCCCAGATTTCAAAGAAAAGATTTTTCTGAGAAAAAAATTGAATGTTGGGTTTGCAAAGAAACTGGGCATATTGCCAGACAGTGTCCCAAAAGGACAAGCAATCATAAAATGAGGCTAGGAAAGAAGTGGGTTGTTTGTCGTCCCTGGAAGCATGCCTGTGAACATGAGGGAACACATGCACCCAGTCACGATGAATGGTGTATAGACACAAGGGTTAAGAGACACAGGGGCATCCCTGACATTGGTAAAGGGATCTGTAGAGCCTGGTCAGTTTATACCCAATAAATTTGTAACTGTATAAAAAGGTTCACTGGGAGGAGACAAAATTGCCACTCAGTAGTGTTCTCCTCAGACTGGGGTGAAACGGGAACTGTGCAACAGGTGGCTGCAGCAAAACTTTCAGATTGACACCATCCTTGGCAACAATCTCAAACAGGGGATGGTGTATGCAGTTACCCATAGCCAAGTGGTAAGGAAAATTGTAGTTCCCTGGACCCCATGGAAGCCACTATGGAAACCACTGGGAGGCTGGTTCCCCAGCCTGTGTCTCCTGATATGGAGACTAATGAAAAGGTAGACATTTCTCCAGTAGCAGTTAACCACACAGCTATGGAGGGTTATTCCGAAGAAGGATGGGACCCATTGTCACAGGGTTAGGGATGACAGTGATCCGAGTGCTTTGATGCTAGAGCTAAGGACCCTAGTAAGATACTGATGGGGACCTGTCCCATGCCTTGGGATGTGTAAGGAGTTTGCAGCTGCTCAGAAAAGTGACCCTAGTCTAGAAGCTGAGGACTTGGGTAGACTCTGATGGAGCACAAGGAGGTGATGGAAAATATAAAGTTTATTGGGAAAATGCACTGATGTATACTCAGGATGCTAAGACAGAGGGAGGGGTGATAGGCAGGCAGCTTGTCATTCCCCAGGGATAATGTGAGCAGTTGCTCAAGCTTACACATGATAGTCCCTTGTCTGGTCATCTAGGGATCGCATGCACTATACAGTGGTTGGCCCAGAATTTCTATTGGCCCAACTTCATCCAGCAGGTGACGGAGTATTGCAGGTCTTGTCACTGGTGCCAAGAAATAGGGAAGGTGGGTGAGAAAACCCAAGCTGCCCTAATTCCATTGCCCATAGTGGAGAAGTCATTCCAGAGGATGGGAATGGATATTGTGGGGCCTTTAAATACCCCCAGCTCCTCTGAGAAGAAGTTCATCCTGACTGTGGTGGATTATGCCACCCAGTATCCAGAGGCAGTCACCCTATCCTCACTGAGGACAGACAAAGTGGCAGATGCCTTACTTGGGATTTTCTCCCATGTTGGGTTTCTGCAGGAAGTTATCACCGATCAAGGGGGTTCTTTCATGTCAGACCTGATGAAATGTTTGTGGGAGAAGTATGGGCTGGTGCAGAGGTGTGTGACACCTTATCTCCCGTAAGCCAATGGGCTTGTGGAAAGATTTAATGGTACCCTGAAGTCAGTGCTCCAAGTGTTTGCTGAACAGCATGGGAGGAACTGGGAGAAATACCTTCCCCACCTATTGTTTGCATACAGGGAGGTGCCCCAAGAGTCAACAAGGTTTTCCCCCTTCAAGCTCTTATATGGATGCGGGTATGTGGGCCCTAGTCATGATCCGGAGGACTGGGAAGGCAAGCATGCCAACCAGGGAACCCCATAGTGGATTATGTCCTTAGGTTTAGGGAAAGGCTGAAGGAGCTTATGACAGCCCAGAGCAACCTGGCAGCTGCCCAACAGAAACAAAAGTGTGGTACAACTGCAGAGCCAGAGCTCACTGCACATGGTGGGTTAGGAAGTCATGGTCCTTATCCTGGTCCAGAAAGACCCAGCTGCAGGCTGAGTGGGCAGGACTGTACAAAGTAGTTAAAAAGGTAAATGACGTGAACTATATCATAGAGTTACCTGACAGAAGACATATAGAAAGAATATAGCATGTCAACATGATGAAGCCATGTACTAATAGGGCTGACATGGTGTTTGCAGTATGTAGTCCTGGGGAGGGATGGAAGAAGGAGACCCCTTCTGGACTTACTGGAAGAAAGCAAGTGAAGTCCTCTGTGGAGGCAGTTAAATTGTCACTCCAGCTGGCCCTGGACAAGATCCAGGAAGTAAGGGAGGTTTTAGCAGACTTTGCCCCACTGTTTAGCACCAAACTTGGACTAACCCCCTTAATGATGTATGATGTAGAGACAGGGACACAGACACCCATATGGCAGATGGCATATCGGGTGTCAGAGGCTGTCCAAAAGGACATTAGGAGGGAGGTGGAGGAAATGCTGGATTTAGGGGTAATCCAGAGATCCCACAACCTCTGGGCCTCACCCATAGTCCCTGTGCCCAAGCCAGATGGCTCTGCTTGTTTCTGTGTAGACTATCACAGACTGAATACAGTCATGAAGTCAGATGCCCACCTGATGCCCTGGTTGGATGAACTCCTGGACAAGTTGGGAGGGGTAGACTACCTTATGACTATTGACCTGACAAAGGGGTACTGGCAGGTAGAGTTAACTGACAGAGCTAGGGAGAGGTTGGCTTTCATCACTCTGATAGGGTTATTTGAATTTAAAGTAATGCCTTTTGGAATGAAGAATGCCAGCCACTTTCCAAAGGTTGGTAAACCAGGTGTTAAATGGTGCTGAGGAGCAGCTGTGGCATACATGGATGACACTGCCATCTTTAGTGCCAGCTGGGTGGAACACCTGTCCCACCTTAGGGAAGTGCTGGGCAGGATACAGAGGTTGGGTTCACTGTCAAAGCTGAGAAGTGCCAGGTGGCCATGGCTGAAGTGGCATACCTTGGTCATGTTGTAGGCCGGATGGCAGCTCCGTCCCAACCAAGTAAAAATAGAGGTGATCAAGGCATGGCCCAGACCAGAAATGCAGAAGCAGGTCAGGAGTTTTCTAGGGACAGCAGAGTACTATAGGAAATTTGCACCCAATTACAGTGCCTTGCTACTCCCTATCTGACCTGTGGGAAAGAAAAGATGCCTAAGGAAATTATCTGGGAACCAACCTGTGAAAAACCTTTACTAGACTGAAGGAGGCACTGTGCAGTGCTCCTGTATTGACACGTCTTGCCTAAAGCAGACTCTTTATAGTCCAGGCTGATGCCTCAGATGAGGGTATTGGGGCAATACTAAGTCAGACATCCAACTAAGGGAAAGATCACCCTGTAGTGTACCTGAGTATAAAGTTACTTCCCAAGGAGCAGGCTTACTTTACTGTGTAAAAAGAGTGTCTTGCCATAGTGTGGTCACTAAAGAAGTTAGAGCCATACTTATATGGGCAGCATTTTGAGGTACAAACTGACCACAACCCCCTGGTTGGGCTGACACAAATGGGAAAAACTAATATTAGACTATTAAGATGGAGTCTTGCCTTGTAAGGGTATGACATGATGATATTACACAGGGCTGGAGCAGCCAATCAGAACGCTGATGGCTTGTTGCTTCTATATGAGGAATGAACTGACTTAGGGAGCTCATCCCATGCAGGGGATAGAGCCCCCAAATTCAGTCTAGGTGGGGAGGATTGTGAGGTTTGGCCAGCTGGTTATGATTATTGTATGATATTGGTAGTATAAATAAATGGCCAGTTTATGAAATGTCAGTCTGTGAGATTTGGCCCTTTAGATTACAAAGTGTCAGCAGCTGAAAACCAGGATCTAATTAAACAGACCAGAAGGAAACAGTTAATTGGAACATCCTTCTAGAGAGACAGTTTACGGCCCTCATCACCTACTGCTGCTTTTGAAGTTAGAACTTAAATACAAATTTTATTACATCAGGAAATGACATCATTTAGCTCATTCTTGTTGGCTATCTCACACCTGGGTGATGGACTGTAGGGTTGTAAGCCTCAAAGGAGCTGGTTGATCAAAGACTCATAGTTTGGGAAATGGGATTTTGCTGATGTTCACATTATTTAAAGGGTACCTAAACAAGCAGTTTTTTAAAACTGCAAACTCCAAAATCTGGCTTCATTCAGGGTAAAGTAAAGGCTGCTGTTTACATTGATGCTAAAACTGCATTTATGTAAATAACAAATGCAGTTTCATAGCTTTTGAAAAATGTAAACATCAGCCTTTCACTTTCAAAAAACAGCCTTGGATTCTTCCTAAGATGTCTGCCAAGTGTGTTAAGTGATGAGCAAGGCCACTGATTTTCAATTTTTACTGGAAAACCCGGTAAAATTCCGGAATTAGGTCTGACTGAACACCAGTAAAAACAAAGATTTCATGGAATCTGGCATTTTAGAACAGATCAGTAAATCTACAAAACTTGTATTTTTCTTATAATTCCTTCCTGTACTGTTTTCAATTTGCTTTATTTAATGCTGTGTATAGTAAGCATTCTTTTATTCTGATTATTAATACACATACTAAAAGAATGATAGCAGAATCCGGGTAAAATCTGGAAATTAGAGTAACAATCACTGGTGCAGTTCCAGAATCTGAAATCTTGAAAGCGGAATTTCATTGTTTTAATCACGTAAATCAGTGACCTTGGTGATGAGTCATGATGACATCATCGGAGCCAGAGACAGACATCCACATATATTTCTATAGTGCTCTAGTTCTTCTTTTTCCTCTTTATTTTGAATTGTTGTACCAGAATGATCAACACCATGTATTAACTCATAGGTTATTTTGATCAATTCACTTGTGAGGCTATGATTTTGTTCATTTTGTTTACTTTAACTTGCGGAAAATGTTTTGCAATCCAGCTGACTTTTTCTTTGGCAAACTGCATTACAGTACAACACTTCAAATACCTGATGATCTAGTGGTTATATGATGCACTGAATTTTGTTTTTTGTTAACCAGGAGAGAACCACTAAGCTGAAAGCTTGATACAGGTGTGGCCTGGGACCACAAGGAAGTTTAGTAACTTGCTCACGGTCACACAGCAAAGCACTGGTCTTGACTAGTTCTAAAGCTCATGCTCTCTTGTTAATCCACAAATAAGGCTTTCTTTTTCCATGTGAACCCCCTGCACCTAGCCTGCCTTCTATTGAACACCCCACCATCCATATACCCCGTCCTTAGTACTGCCTGGAGCCGCATATGAGCTTGCAGTCTCATGAATAGAATTATCATACCTCAGATTGTAATCTTGTACCTCAGACAGTTGTGCACACCTATACTGATACGCATCATCAGCTGGCACTGTTAAAAAATGCCTCCCAAATCACTCTCCAGTCCACATTCTCAATGTTTGACTTCTGGTCTCACAGTAAACATTGAGTGGATTACCACCTTTCTGCACAGTGAAGGTAGTATGTACAGTTCCCTGTTGTGTTTTTTCCCACCTCATTAACCAACAACTAGGTCTTCCTGGAGGGCCGAGCAATAAGCATCATGACAGACCAGAAAAACTGCTGTTCATGCCCTCATAAGAGCTGCACTTACAATGGATAACAATATTATTAACAGGAGAGGCATACTACTACCTTAAGCAATTCCACCTGACTTCCAGGTGTCAGTCTGCTCCTTTACCTGTGATCTGCAAAACCCATGGGACAGTTCCCAGCAATTCTTTTCCAGTACTTTTCTGTGCCCTACTCCACAACACAGAGTTAGCTGGCTTTCACCCTTCCAAATCTTGAATGAGCTATACACAACTCCCTCAATACTGTCCTAACAAATGTCAACATCACCCCACACCCCAAGGGTAATCTCCTACATTGAATTCAGGTAACAGTTTAGGTGCAGCTCTGCCGCTCTGAGTATTGTCATTGCTGGTTACTATCATTCACAGTCAGGTAGTGATCCACGATGCTGGCAGACCCACATTTCAGATCTCACAGTGATCTCTGTCAGTGTCCTCCTTTATGTCTTCAACTAACCTGAATATAGCTGTACCCTACTGGAATGGCCTCTTCAGTCCTCTCTGGCATTCATTTTTCTCACCTGCTTCCCACACCAAAAACTGGTGAGTTCACTACCCTTCACATCATGAATGTGTTTGTACAGTCTCCTGTGTTGTATTTACATATTAATAATAAACATGATCTTCTGGCAAGCCAGGCTGATAGCAGCATGGCACAAGTGGAAAAATAGGCTTTCCTACCCATATATAGATCTAAGCCACCTATGATTAGGCACTATTAAATGGCAGCGCATAATGATGTGCACATACATCATTTAATGGCGATAATCAAGGTAGCCTAATTTTTAAGGATAGGAAAGCCCTCATTCCCTTGTTCCTGCTATAGAGCCTGACTTACTGGAAAGATATGTTTATATTTGATATGCCAAAATAAAAGCAGGGACTGTACTACTTGCATTCATGATGCAGAAAAGGATGAGCTCACCATTTTCAGTGTGTGAGGAGGAATAGTGAAGAATGAATACCAGATGGGGACTGAGAGGGCCACTCTCTGCAAGGTACTGCTATATTCAGGGAAGGGAGAAGATAGAAGGAGAGACATATGAGCAGATTACTGTGAGAAATAAGATACGGGACTGTCAGCACCTTGATCACTACCTGACCCCATTGTCTAGCCAACATTCCCTTCCCATAAAACCAGTTCATGCAATTGTCCAAGGCTGTGAGTGGGTATTAATGTATGAAATGGCTGTCACTACACATTCAGTCACTTCACTACCTGTCTAGTATTGCTTGTAAAAGCACTTTGGGATACAATGTGTATGAAACCCACTATATAAATGCTGATTCTTCTGCTTATTATTATTATTATTTCTCATGGAAAAGAAGACAAGACAAGCATATATCTGAGTTTCAAGAAAGTATGAATTCTGACATTGGACTGCACAAGAACTTTGCTACAAAAAGTGGTGGCTCTAGGAGGTAGTGAAGGGTGTGGCTGCACCCTCACAACACATAGTAATGCTCTGCGTGGCTGCTGCTGCATTTCACTTTGTTGAAGAAGTCTGATTTATTGATTGTACAAATGTTTAAGTTCAAACTATGTATTACATTTGTAGGTTCTGTCAAAACATACTAGAAAGAATAACAGAAAATATAAAGGTTTAATTAAAATGTTAAAAGTACATATTAAGCATGCACACCACCTCAGCACCCCATTGTAGCATCCTGGATCCACCATAACCACTAGAGCACTAGGTTATTCAAGATTTGTACTGCACTGTGGTTTGCCACAGAGAACGTTGGTTAGATTAAAACACATTTTCAGCATATTAAAGTAAACAAAATGAACAGAACCATAGCCTAACATGTGCATTTTACAAAATTAATGCACATGGTTTTGACTCATTTGGGTGAAACAATTCTATTCAAAGGGAAAAAAACTAGATAGCACTATAGAGAGCCATATATCTCTCTGACTTTGGCTCCAGTGATGTCATCACATAACACATTTGCGACCATTTTAGGAAGCAGGTAGGACAGTTTTTGAAATTGGAAGGCTGATTTTACTATTTTCAAATGCTCTGGAACCACATTTAGGTAAATTATATAAATGTAGTTTTAGCATTAATGAATACAGCAGCCTTTCCTTTAGTCACATAAGGAGTCAGACTTTTGAATAGTTTGTTGTCAAAATGTTGTTTAGGTATCCTTTAACATAACTCCTGGTAGGAAATCATGTTTGTAATTTTATATTCTAAAAGGAGGAACTAGATGACTCACAGAAGGGGTGTGGAGACACAGGGCCAGATATTCAAAACTTTGCCCCGGGGCTAAATTAGCACTGCCCGGTGGGCAAACTTAGCCCAGAGCACAAAGCAAGCCATATTCAAAAGGAATAGCCTAGGGCAAACAGCTTCTGAATATAGCATGGAAATGAGGCCAGGCAAACTGGGCTGGGAGTGCAGAGACAAACGTAGCCCTGGAATAAGACAGCACTGAATAAAGCAACCAGGAAGTGCAACCCACAACAACAACACAGTGCACAGCAGCGTGAGGGCAGTACAACGAGACTACGTGGCCAATGTGTGTGTACCAGCAAATGCATGGACTCAGTACAGCTGCAGGAAACAGCAGATGTGAAAGAACAGTGATCAAAACTGTATAATATTCCCAGTACTGTTAGCGCCAGCTAACACATTACTACGACATTAGTGCGGAGCTAAGCAAGTTAGCCGGTGCAAACACATTTGCCCGGAGCAAAATGTGCCATATTCAAAAGTGCCATGCAAATGAGCCTACTTAGGTAGTCTCTGGGCAAACAACGGATTAGTATCTCATTATACCCTGATTTGCATACAGTTTGCCCAGCGTTACTACAAGGGTCCCACAGAGCCACCTGTAGGTCAGTCTAGAAGTACAGGGCTGACCAGGTCCAACGCAGCTCCACCTGTAGGTCAGTTTGGCAGTGCCGATGATAGCTGCAGGCTACATGTAAACAGTACAGCATAGCATAGCATATTGTACCCCAGGGGACAAGACAGTATAAGACAGGTGGTGGTGGTGCTGCATGCAACTGTCACACTGTAGGGCATGCTACAGTGCACAGCAGACACTACAGTAGCAAGGGGGCCAGTAGTGTGAGGGACACAGCACTGCCTATGATGTGTAGGGCAGTGATGCTGACTGCACTGTACACAGTGACAGGCCCACCGTGCAGGTAATTATTGACAGTGGACAGTACTATCACACTGTTGTGTGATCCACAGATGCTGCACCTGTGGCAAGGAATGCACACAGTGTCATGTACATGGCTGGCAGTGTGTGCTGTGACATCTGTACAGTTGTGGGTAGGTGGCTGGGGGCATGTAGGATCCGACAGGCACACAGGTGGTGGCGTAATCCCACTACTGGCCCATGTGCACTGAGCGATATGTCCCAGCCTTGTGGCTACACCTGGGCTGTGGTGAGGTCTGGCCACCCATACACCCTCCCCTCATTGCCACCATACCCACAGTGCTGCATGTGTGTGCTGGCATCTGTTACACACCACAGACATATGGTCTGCAGGTGTGTGCTATATGGCCACACTACCATGCTGTCCCCTGTGGGTCAGATCACCCCTCACTGTTTGTGCTTGGCTCAGACTGGTGGCAGCTGATGGCATCATTGTAGTGCCAGCAATGTGCTGCATGTATCTTCCATGTCTGGCAGTTTCTAAGTGTCATACTCATATGTTAGGGCCGTGCAAGCCATGCTAATGCTGAGATAGCACCGCGCAAAGTGCGCAAAGCTGTTTGCCCAGGGTTAAGACCAGCTTTTTCTGGGTGGTAAATTGTACCGCGCTATGGGTCGCGCTATGTCGCGCTAAACACCTTAGCGCGGCACTAGTCGCTGAATATCTCATTGCCCCTGTATTCATGTTCACTTTGCCCCTTGCATATAATTATAGTTTGCCTGGCGCTGATGCTGTTTGCCTGCACTATTCAGCCTTTTGAATATAGCAGACCTGCGCTAATCCCGCGCAAACGTTTTTTGCCCGGCGCAAAGCTTTGGATATCTGGCCCACAGAGTTTAAACAGATACTTGTGTCTGAAATGTAGGTCATATTATTTTGGGACTCTGAGAGAAAACAGTTCTCTGATCTAACTTAAGCACTTCCAGAGGTAATACCTTAGACAACAAAGTCTAACTGTATTGTGGTAGGAGTTTTTGTTTTGTACTTTTCCCTTGTTCTTTTATGTGATTGTGAGCTCTTTGATATATTGTTCTGTGTTTACATTTTCATATTTTATCATCTTTTAGCAAAGAACCTTTTCTTTGAAAGACTGCCTGGGTGTCTGTCAGTTCCTTTTTGCATATGACATATAGGTGGTTAAGTCTGACAACTGTTCAACAGCTTGATGGTGTTACTGAGCTTGAGTAAAAGGTAAGAATATACCTAAAGTCTTTTATAGAGTTTTAAGGGTTCATTTTGAAGACCTGGCTTGGTGCCCCTGGTGAAAGATTGTACTGCAGTCCTGAAGAGGATACATATCTGAGCCTATAATTGCGTATGCTAGCATAAGGTTCACAGTTTGAATCCCCCCGGAACTTGAGACTGAAGGTGATTCAGACCCAAAAGCAGACAGGAGGTTTACCCTGTCTGTTACCTGTTCACACTATTGCGCTCTGAGGTTGGCACTGTGGGAGCAGAGGGCCTGACCTGTGGAGTGCGTTTGTGACAACTATTACTCAAATTCTCTCATACCTTGATTTTAGATATGATATGCTCTCTACTGGTAATTATTAGGACCAACGCATTATCTCCTCATGTAGGTTTATATACTAGTTGACTTAAACCTGCCATATTCAGCATGTCCATGAAGTGGCTATTATTTGAGTTCAAGGAAGTTTGTTGCCCTCCTTTCAATTCCAGATGGTTAAAATCACCAGAGACAACTATATCACCCTTCTGTGCCATGTAGTCTATTCCTCTTTCAATACATTCATCCATACCCCTGTTTGTGTTTGGAGCCCTATAGTATAATCCCAGACAGAATTTTTTTCCATTTATTCCCTCTACTACCAGCCATAATGATTCTGTACTAGACTCACTGAGCCCATTATAGATAGCACCATTTATTTCATTTCTCATGTATATTGCTGCTACTACTCCTTTTTTGTTTTGCCTTTTCTTAACAATTAATTTGTAACCTTCTGTATTTCTATTCCATTAAACTCCTGGTTCCCACCAAGTTTCAGTAATCATGCAGATGTCAATGTTTTCCAGTGTTAATATAATTTCTAGTTCTGAATTTTTTAATGTTCAAGCTTCTTGCATTTAGTGACCAAACCTTTATATCAGCTAGCTGCCTCCTTCCTTTGTTTTCAATTTGTGTAGTAGTAAATGTAGTCTGACTTCCTATTTTTTCTGAGTTTTAACCCTTCTCCCCATGTACGTTAGTTTAAAGCTTTGTCTACAAACCTACCAGTGTCTTCTATTACAGGGACAGTGATAGGAGGGTGGGGAGTGCCACTAGACACCAGGGAAATGTAGAGGCAGGGGTACTGGAGGGTGGGGTGTCCACTAGACACCAGGGAAAAACTGTAGAGTTCTCGGGAGGGCAATGGAAGGGACAAGAAATGATTATGATATGATGAAAAGGATCTTTTTACGTGACTCATGATCACGCAGTCACAAGAATGATTCAATTCAATTTATTGGAGGGCAACATTGAGAGTTAACTCTCTTTTACAATTGCATCCAACATATAACAAGTAAACATCAAAGATATATATAATACAAGATAGACAATATCAAAAATGGAGTCAGGTAATTCAGTAATACAATAATTCATCCATGACAATCACATTCATATGTTAATAGTCTATTAACACATGATTTAAAACAAGAATAGGATAAAAGTGGGGGCACTGTGGAGCACTCCTACTGACCAGATGTACTGAGAAAGAGCTCTGCAAAGAAAGCAGAATTTTAGCTAAAAACATTAATTTCTTGGCAACCTTTTGGAATTGAGAGTGCTCTAGGGTATTCCTCTTATTCAGCTGAATGTTGTGATATCCTTTTTTATCATGGGGTGCATGAATAAAGCCATGGAAGGAGGCTCAAGAAATCAGCAGGCTGCCAAAAAGCTACCATTGGCCAAACCACAAATGCAATCAGAGACAGAACCCACTGTAAGGCCTTGAAAAAATCATAGAAACATAGAAGCGTGAGCGTTGACGGCAGATAAGGACCGCAAGGCCCATCCAGTCTGCCCATTTCTTTTTCTACCTTATAAATGTGCCATTGGCCTTTGCTCTGTCAGTGACCTATCTATTCATAGTCATTTGTATTGCTCCCTTATGCCTATCCCATGCCTGTTTGAAGCCCTGCACTGTATTCATAGCCACCACTTCTTGTGGTAAGCCATTCCATGCATCTACCACCCTTTCTGTGAAAAAGAATTTCCTCACATTCCCCCTTAATCGGCCTCCCTCTAATCTCATGCTGTGTCCTCTTGTCCTGCTATTTTTCTTATATTTAAACATGTTAGACTCTTTCACCTTGTTTATGCCCTTAAGGTGTTTGAATGCCTCGATCATATCACCTCTCTCCTCCTTTGCTCAAGGGTATACATATTGAGCTCCGTTAATCTGTCCTCATATGTCTTCTGATGCAGTCCCTGCACCATTTTGGTTGCCCTTCTCTGGACTGCCTCAATTTGGTTAATGTCCTTTTGAAGGTGTGGCCTCCAATACTGTAAGCAGTACTCCATATGGGGCCTAACCAATGTCTTGTACAGAGGGATTATTACCTCCCTCTTACGACTTGTGATACCCCTACTAATACACCCCAACACCCCCCTAGCCTTACCTACTGTTTTAGAGG
Organism: Neoceratodus forsteri; assembly: GCA_016271365.2. NCBI lineage: Eukaryota > Metazoa > Chordata > Ceratodontiformes > Ceratodontidae > Neoceratodus > Neoceratodus forsteri. The sequence goes on from CM028129.1 coordinate 904,451,363, forward strand.
TCTGCTTGGATGATTTCAGGTCATCAGTGATGATGATGCCCAAGTCTCTTTCTTCCTTTGTGACTGCTAGCAACTCCCCTCCCAGCCTATAAGTGGCTTCAGGGTTTCTCTTCCCTATGTGCATGATTTTGCACTTCTTTGCATTAAATCCCAGTTGCCACTCTTCTGACCATTCTGCTAGTTTATCCAGATCGCTTCTCATTCTGCTCACCCCATCTGGATCATCTACTCTGTTGCAGATCTTGGTGTCATCTGCAAACAGACAAGCCTTACCCTCTAGTCCATCTGCGAGGTCACTAATGAAGATGTTGAATAGGACTGGCCCCAGGACTGATCCCTGAGGTACCCCACTTGTGACTTGCATCTCTTCTGACTGTGTACCATTTACCACCACTCTCTGTTTTCTGCCAGTCAACCAATTTGCCACCCAGTTGACCAACTTCTGACCCACCCCGAGCCTACCTAGCTTATTTATCAATCTTCTATGTGGAACAGTGTCAAAAGCTTTGCTTGAAGTCAACGTAGGCGACATCAACTGCTCCCCTTGGTACACCACTCTGGTTACCCAGTCAAAGAAATCTATGAGATTAGTTTGACAGGACCTTCCTTTGTAAACCCATGCTGTCTTGGATCCTGTGCCCCTATGGATTCCAGGTGTTGCACTATCCTTTCCTTAAGGAGTGCCTCCATAATCTTGCCCACTACTGAGGTAAGACTGACCGGGTCTGTAGTTCCCGCCTCCTCCCTGCTACCACTCTCGTGGAAGCGGGATCACATGAGCCCTTCTCCAGTCTTCTGGGACCTCTCCTGTGCTCAGAGACTCACTAAACAATTCTGCTAATGGCTCTGCTAGTTCCTCCTTTAGCTCCTTAAGTACCCTGGGATGTATGCCATCAGGTCCCATTGCCTTATCCACCCTGAGCTTAGCAAGCTCTTGTAGGACCCTTTCTTTTGTGAAGGGAGTAATGCTCACCTCCCTCCCCCCTGTGTCCATGATGCTGAGCTGTGGGCCCTGCCCTACCTTCTCTTCAGTAAATACTGAGCAAAAGTATCTATTTAGGATAGATGCCTTTACAGGGTCCTCCTCCTCACTTGCTCCCTTTTCTCCATTAAGCTTAGCAATACCCCCTCTGGACTTTCTCCTTTCACTAATGTATCTATAGAAAGTCTTGTCACCTTCTTTTACTGTTAGTGCTAGTGTTTCCTCAGTTTGGGACTTTGCCTGCCTTACTGCCTTACCTGCTTCCCTTAGGGCAGTTTGGTATGCCTCCCTATCTTCATCCGCTGTGTTCCCTTATATTTCCTGAAGGCCAGCCTTTGGCTCTGACCTTTTCTGCTACTGTATTTGAGAACCAAAGTGGTTTCCTTCTTCTTTTGCACTTCCTTTTCTGTCTAACACAATGGGATGTTCTTCAAGTATTGCATTCTTAATGCTTGCCCTTTGCCTGTACCTCCTCACCTGTGTTTCTTTTGCCAGGGCTAGCTTAACTCTGTTGGCCATCTTATCAAAGTCAGCTCCTCTGAAGTCCCATATTTTTGCCTTGGAATGGGATGATTTAGATGTAGTAGCCAAATTGAACCATACCATGTGATGGTCACTGGCCCCTCAGGTGACCTTCTACCTGGAGATCTGTGATCCCTTCTTTGTTAGTCAGTACTAGATCTAGGATAGCTCTGTCTCTTGTGGGCTGCTGTACCAGTTGTTTGAGGCCCTCCCCTGCAGGGAATCCACTATGAGTCTAGTTCTGGCAGATATTCCTGCTGGTATTGACCAATCTGTATCCGCATGTTGAAGTCTCCTTTATCAGAACCTCCTTTAGCTGTCATGTTTTGTATATCTTCTAACAGTAATGTGTCTATGTCCTCCCCCTGGTCTGGGGGCCTGTAGACAACCCCAGTTCTTATGGCTGTCCCATTTCCTGTTTCCAGGGTGACCCACAGGCCATCGACTCAAAGATTGAATCCATCCTTACCAGATTCTCTGAGCAGGACGTGAAGATTGAAATCGCTAAGCTGCATCATCGGCGAAATCCATGGCAACTAAGGTCATGGCCACTATGAGCAAGCTGGAAAGCAGGACAATGCTCAACTTAGATACCGACTGGAGGCAGTTGAAAATGTGCAGTGGAGTGCTAATGTAAGGATGGTAGACCTCCTGGAGAGTTGTGAGGGAGAAAGCCTGCTAGATTTTCTTAGTGGATGGCTACCTAAGAGGTTTATAATTGGAATATACTCTCCCAGAGAACTTTTTAAAAGCCTACCAGATTTCTCCTAGGGTGCAGCCAGTCAAAATGATTCTCCTGCAGTTTTGTTGGTGACTACTGGTGTCCACCAGGGACCTTATTTTGCAAACTGCAAGGGGGCTTGTGACTGAACTATCAGGGGAAAACAAGTCACCTATTCCCCGATCTCGTGTGCCACTTTCGGGCAGAAGAAAAAAAAATTAGATACGGTGTGGGCAGAATTCTGAAAACCTTGGCATAACGCTCGTTACTGATTCCTGAAAAGTCCGTGATTCAACATGGAGAACAGGCAAAAGATGGAGACCATCAAGAGGGAATATGAGTGCTCTCACACTGGCTACTCCTCGGATTCAGATGAAGCCACTTGAGGTTGCAGAGACTTATAAACAGGATTTTCTCAGAATTTTCCTTCCAGGTTTCATTGTTCTATTCTCTTTAAAAATATTTTCAGCTTAATACCATAATGGCCTCGAGGATGATTTAATTAAGTGGGACCAGCTTTCTACTGGTCAGGGCTTAAGGTAGCTTCTTTCTTACAGCTGACAACTTAATAGCATTTTGATTAATACATCGAGAACTTTGTTTTCCAGTGAGGTATTAGAGATTTGCAATGCTTTAAATAGAAAAATGTTGTCTGTTTAGCCATTTTATAGGGCTATACATAATGTATATGTGTGATACTACAAAATAGTGAGAAGCACTGGTTTGAAAATATGGCAGTGTCTCTTTCTTAAGTACTAAATATGTTAAGATTATAACATTGCTAGAGGGTCACATCAACACAGGATGTTGAATTAAAATGTGTGGAATTGTTTACTGTTTAGGCTTGACCACCCATAGTCCTGTGGGTGTAGCTTTTTCATGGATAAAATGATGGACTTATGTTTTGATATACCCCCAATTCCTTAATCAAGATTGCAAAGATGTGTGATTCACTTTTACATTGGATGTATTGTCTGCATTTTTATGTCTGAATTTTTTGACTGGGTGACTAGGGAGATGGATCAGGGGAGGGCAGTGGACATGGCCTATCTGGACTTCAGCAAGGCCTTTGACACTGTGCCACATAGAAGACTATTACACAAGCTGGGGAATATGGGTGTGGGCAGGACAGTAGTGTGGTGGGTAGGTAACTGGCTGGGAGGCAGGACACAGAGGGTGGTGGTAATGGCTGTCACTCCACAGAGGGAAGAGTAACCAGTGAGGTACCACAGGGATCAGTGCTGGGACGGTCCTATTCAACATCCTCATCAGTGACATGGCTGAGGACCTAGAAGGCAGAATTTCACTGTTCGCTGATGACACAAAGCTCTGTAACAGAGTAGACACACCAGAGGGTGTAGACAGAATGAAGCGACCTGCAGAAACTTGAAGAATGGTCAGGGTTTGGCAGTTGAAATTCAATGTAAAGAAGTGCAAGATAATGCATATAGGGCACAAAAACCCTGGCACAATATATCAGTTGGGGTGAGGAAATAGCATGCACCAAGCAGGAAAGGGATCTTGGGGTTATCATCTCTGATGACCTCAAGGTAGGAAACAGTGTGACAAGGCAGCAGGTAAAGCAAATAGGATGCTGGGATGTATAGGCAGGGGCATCACCAGCAGGAAAAGGAGGTCATAATTCCGCTATACAAGACACTAGTGAGGCCCCATCTGAGTACAGTGTACAGTTCTGGAGACCATACCTACGTAAGGACATAGACAGGGTAGAGAAGTTCAGAGGAGGGCAACAAAGATGGTGCATGGATTGCATCACAACTCCTATGAAGACAGGTTGAAGGAACTGAACATGTACTCCCTGGAGGAGGAGAGGGAGGAGAGAGGGATATGATAGAGACATACAAGTATCTTACAGGGAGGAACAGGGTGCAGGAAAACACTATTTTTAAGCGAAAAGATGTTCCAGGACTAGAGGGCATGGGATGAAGCTGGAGGAGGGACGATTCAGAGGAAGCGTGAGGAAGCATTTCTTCACAGACGGGTGGTGGACAAGTGGAACACCCTGCCAGAGGAAGTGGTGGGGACTGAAACAATCATGGGATTTAAGAATGCATGGGATAGACCTAAAGGAATTCTGGAGGTCAGGGGTAAGGGGCAACAGACTTCTAGGAAAACAAACTGAACTTACAAGCTCAAATGGGCAGACTGGGTGGGCCATAGGCCCTTATCTGCCGACACTGTCTATGTATCTATGTATCTATGTGACCTCTTGCATGATGTGATTATATGCTATTGTCTTTTTTAAGTAATAAAATATAATAAAAAAAGAATAGGATAAAAGTGTTACCATTTTAAATTTCTTTGAACAGCAACCAGGTTCGAGGCACAAGAACTGCCAGAGTGTTATTTCCATAATTAGTTTTATATCTTGGTATCTGAAACTGTGGGAGATCTGTCAATCTTTAATTATTATATTTTAAAAAAAAACAAATTTCAAGGGCATACTTATAACTTTGAAGTGCAGATTGCACCTAATGGGGTCCTGATCAGCCATCTAGGTGTGGTGGGGTCACTCCAGGATGCCATTTTTGTGGGTTTTGCAAAAACACACAGCCGGTGGTCATGTGGGCCATCGATTGTCCTGCCCTCCCCCAAAACGGAGCTAAAATTCAGCCGTGAATACTGCAGCCAGTGGTGGTGAGGGCCATCGCGTGTCCTGCCCTCCCCCAAAATATAGCTGAAATTTTGCCGGTGAATACCGCAGGTATGACATGATGCCTTTCAAAGGCCAGGCGGCCATTTTCTGAAACTTCCAGCTGTGCGTGTGTCACAAAGGACTAGTGCTTTTGGCACCATTTTCAAAAAGGGCCCTGGTCAGTAGCGCAAAGGAGATAGTTGTTTTTCAGATACTATTTGTAATAAGAAGCAATGATTTTTCCCCCAGTCACTGGGGTACTTTAATTTGCTAACTTCATTTATACAGGGTTTTCTCCCCTTCTTGGTGGTTACCGTAATTTTATTTTGGAGTTATTTTATGTAATGAGCTCCACAAATAATAAGAGATTTTCCTCCCATTCACTGGGGTCCTTTAAATTAATTTAGTTAATTCTCATTTATGCAGGGCGAGCTCCCCTTTATAGAGGAGAGCTTAACTTATCTAGGCTCCTGCCTACAGGCTGTAACCTTCTTGTGAGGTGCTTAGTAAGGGCATGGGGGAACTAAACAACTACTGTCTGATATAATCAGTGTAAAGTGCAACAGCTCCTCCAAATGTTGTACAGCTCTACGCGCTTTAACTGCAGAGTGCAGCTAGGTATTTTAAGTAATGCAGCCGTGCCTGTTAACGTTCTGCAGCTCTCTGTGACTTTATGCTAGATTTATACCCACCTAATGTGAGTTAGCAATAATTTAGTCGATCTTGTCTCCTCTGCCTTAATAGCATGCTATAGCAGTCTTGTTTTAAACTGAATCCATGAAAGTAAGCCAAGTCAGCTATTAATTCCAAACGCTTGCTACTTAATATCCTAAGCCAGCCCTCCTTCCCCAACCTGCTTAGGGTTACCACCTGTCCTGATTTTTGCAGGACAGTCCTGATTTGGGCAGCTGTGTCCTGCAAAAAAATAATGAAAAATACTATTATGTCCTGACTTTATAGTAGAAAAAATATTTTTTAACTTTCCACTAAAAGTTGCCGAAAACTAAAATACCCTAATAAAAATACCTTAAAATGATAAGAAACAATAGATGCAACTAAGAAGCTACAATACTTTGCCTTAATTCTGATTGCACAGAGAAAACAAGTCTGTTCCATTGCACGAGATTATGTACTGTCCTGCGAAAAATCATGTTTCAGTAAGAAATGTTCCACTTTGGGCTTGTTAAAAGGTGGTAACCCTAAACCTGCTAGGATTATCAAATAAGATGCTGCTACCTGCCTAAATCTGTGCCAGCCCCTCCTTCTCCTACCTGTTATAAACCATCCATTTTTTGTCTCCTCCACAGCCGGTGGTCGTGAGGGCCATCGAGTGTCTTGCCCTCTCCCAAAACGGAGCTGAAATTCAGCCAGTGAATACCGCAGGTATGACACAATGCCTTTCAAAGGCCGGGCGGCCATTTTCTGAAACTTCCAGCTGCGTGTGTGTGACTCTGCCGGCGCTATACGCCGGCTGCCCCACCACCCCAACCACCACCCTTGGTGAGCAGCTCCTTATATAGGATGGGCCTCGTGCAGGAATCAGCCAATCAGCCCACTTTCTCATTTGCAGACTATCTAACCTCTCCACTAGTGACCACCCCATCACCTTCCCTTCTGCCTAAACCCAGCGTCTCATCATGCTGTCACTAATGCTTGCTATATTGAGTCTACTCACCCCCCTAACATCCCATCCACCTGCCATCTACCCTGAAGTCAATTTTTTCCCCTCAACAGACTTCATCTGGGCAACTACTCCCCCACCCCACACTACCTCCATCCCTGGTCCATCCCCACATGCCATATTCCTTAACTGGGACCTAGGCGCTCCCATACTGCCACCTTTCTTCCATGCTGGGCTGTTAGTTTTACACTCCTCACCTACAAAAAATATTTCACTAACCCCACAGCATCTTTCAGCCCCCAACAAGGCAAGATGGGCAACACTCATAGTAAAACAGATAATAACATTACTGCTACTCCTGGCTGGGGACGTGAGAGCCAAATCCTGGGCTACCCTCCACCCCAACCATATCAGCTCCCCATCTCTCCAATTACCTCGGGGTTTAAAATCATGCATCTTAACATATGCAGCATCCTAAATAAATTCACCTCCCTCCAACCGTCAAGTCCTCTCCCTGTGCCCTGATATTCTCATTGTCACTGAAACATGGCTGAAACCCACAACTTGGATGCTGAATTGTCTATCCCTGGCTACTCCCTCACTTGACATGACCGCCTGGCAATAAGAGGGTCGGTGGCATTGCCATGTTCATCTCCTCCAAGCTGCAGTTCACACCTGTCCAGCTCCCCATGCCCACACAAACCATAGACCCCTTCTAATCAAATCTCCTCCACACTCCAATATCTTTATATGTAGCTGGGTCCTACTGCTCCCAGACACCCCCGCCAGCATCCTAGAACACCTAGGCACCCTAAAATGCCTTGCTACGGGGTGAGCTACATATCCTCAGATTTCAATTTTAATCAGCTCTCTAATACTAGCTCGACACTTAGAAGCCAGGTGATTGCACTAAACCTATCCCAACAAATCATGGAACCCACTAGCTTGAATCATAAAACCCTAAACCACTCCCTCCTGGACTGGGCCCTCACCACACACCCACATCGGGTTCTAGAAGCTGGTCTTCCTACTCGACTCTCTAAGTGACCACCACATGATTTACATGGTTAGGAAAATATTCAAACCCTGGGCACTGCCCCCATGAACTCTACTCACTAGGTCCTACAAATCACTAGACCTTGCTGCATTCCTAAATGATCTATCTAACACTAATTGGTCTTTCATCCAACACGCATCCTCCATTGACTCGGCCCTGGAACTTTTCAAGTCCAATTTTCTTGCAATCTGGGACTACTACGCACCTCTCAGAAGGGCCCATGTAAGGGGTGCCCACCTGCCCTGGATAAATGCAAACATTATTGAACAACTCCGGGTTGGAAAACCTACAAGGCAACTGGCACACAGGTGGCACTCCAACACTATTGCGCACTCTGAAATGCATGCACTAGAATAATAAGACAGGCCAAAGCTAACTATTTCAAAGCCTCCTTCACTCAAATCTCAACCACCCAGCAAAATTCTGGAAGACACTAAAATCATTACTCTCCCCTCTGCCCAGCCACCCACCCTGTCCTAAATGTAGCAGGCACCATGGTCACTGACTCCGGTGAAGTGGCCTCTGTTTCTTAACACATTTTTCACCAACTGTACTTCCTCCCTTCTATCCACAAACCCGCATGCCCCATGAGCCCACTCCCCCGTGTCACCCTCCCAGATCTCCTGCTTCTCATTTTGCCTGGTCTCCCCAGTCGAGGTACATATAGCCCTGTGGGCACTCAATCTGTCCAAAGGTAGATGCCCTTCTGGCCTTGACTCCAAGATGCTATACCTATCTGCCCCAACCATCGCCACCCCACTGGTCACCCTCTTCAATCTCTCTCTCTCTCTTGCTATAATCCCGGCTGAATGGAAGCATGCCACAGTCATCCCACTCCAAAAGGAGGCGACTCACCTCACCTGCAGGCAATTACTGCCCTATCTCCCTGCTCCCTATTCTAGCTAAAGTTCAGGAACAACTTGACTCTTCCTCCTGTCTCTCACACTACCCGTCTGGCTTCCAGAAATTGCACTCCACCATCACCTCCCTATTAAGGCTCACAAATGACATCCTCACTGGCATGGATAAAGGGCATATCACCACAGCTATTTTCAGCGACCAAGCAAAGGCCTTTGACATGGTCTCCCACTCACTCCTGTTATCAAAACTCGCCCTCGCCGGTCTCTCAGGAACGGCCACCAGCTGGTTCCGCTCGTACCTGGCAGGAGGGTCACAATCAGTATGAATTGGATTGCACACTTCTGTCCCCCTTCCTGTTACTGTCAGGGTTCCCCAAGGCTCGGTCCTGGGCCCGCTACTCTTCTCTGTTTTCCTGAATGACCTGCCCTCAGTGTGCCATCTCACATCCATACACATGTATGCCGATGACACTGTACTATATGCCACAGATCCCTCCCCCACAGAAGTGTCATCGAGACTCCAGCAGGACTTTAATGCAATACAGCTTTGGTCCCACTCAAACCAGCTTTTTACAGCTTATATATTACAGGGGCACAGTCGTGCCCCTATAGTTAGGGTTGAGTAGCCTGTTTAATGTTAAACCTCAAATATATATATATATATATATATATATATATATATAGTGCTACAGAACTTTAAACCTTGCCACAGAACTTGACCTAACAGTGCGCTGAGTTCAGAGTCCCTGCCACAGAAGTTACATCTATAGTGCCATAAAGAACAGAGGGCCTTGATTAAAGAGGACCTGTCCCAGCACTGATCCCTGAGGCACCTTGCTGGTCACCCCCCCCATCACCAGAATAAACTCTGTTTATCACCAGCCACTGTTGCCTATCCCCAAACCAATTCATTATCCAGTTTACCACCTTTGGACCCACTCCTAAGTTACCCTGCTTACTTACTAGTCTCTTATGTGAATGGTGTTGAAATCCTTACTGAAATCTAGGTTGGCCACATCCACCGCTTCACCCTGATCTAATTCCTTGGTCACCCAGTCAAAAAAATCCATGAGATTTGTTTGACATGACCTCCCCACTGTGAACCCGTGCTGCCTAGGGTCTTATAACCCAATGAATTCAAGATAGTCCTTTCCTTCAGCAGTGATTCCATTAACTTTACCACCACCAATGTCAGGCTGACTGGTCTATAATTGCCAGCCTCCTCCCTGCTACCACTTTTGTGTAGTGGGACTACATCCATCCTCCACCAGTCCTCCAGAACAACTCCCTATCCAGTGAGCTGTTAAATAGAACTCAATCAATCAATCAATCAAAATATTTATTTAGTCAGGCGAACATCATTGAGCGTAGCTCATTTGCAAGATGGACCTGAGAACTGTCAGAGGTGCAACCAGTATTTCCGGAGTTCCTCAAAATACCCTTGGATGCACCCATCTGGCCCCCATTGCTTGCCACCTTCAGATTAGCAAGTTCCTTCAGGAGTCTCGCCTCCAAAAGGGACTAGTGTCCATCTCCTTCCTCCAAAGCTTTGTTACTTTTTGGGCCCTCCCTTCTCCTTCCTCTGTAAACACTGAACAAAAGTATTTGCTCAGTATGTCTGCCTTTTCCTGGTCCTCCTCTGTACCCTCCCTTTTAAACCTTACATTCCCACCCTGGTGTTCTTCTTCTTTTCATCTGCATACCCAAAATGTCTTGTTCACTTTCATTACCTCCTGGGCTATTCTCCCTTCAATTTGTGCCTTGTGCTTCTTACCACTTTCCCTGCTTCCTTCTGTTTCCCGATACACCTCCCTATGCTTCTCTCTCTGCATCTCCTTATACCTTCTGAATGCTACCTTTTTTAGCCTTTACCTTTTCAGCCACCTCTTTTGAGAACCATAGCAGTCTCTTTTCTCTCTTGCTTTTGTTCGTGTTTTTGACACAGAGGTTTGCTGCCTTCCTATGTACTTTTTAGCTTCACCCACTGTTCCTCCATCCCACCGCAGGTCATCCCTGAGGCATTTACCCATCTTTATAAAATCTGCCTTCCTGAAGTCCAGGACTCTCACCCTTGTGTGGTTCAATTCCACAGTCATCCTTATATTGAATCACACTGTATGGTGATCACTGCTCCCCAGGTGGCCTCCTGACTTGACATCTGCAACATTCTCCCTGTTAGTGTATACCAGGTCCAGTATTGCCCCATGATGAATGGATTCATTAATCAGTTGCCTGATGAATGCCCCCTGCAGAGAGCCCAGGGTGTCCCTGCTTCTAATTGAAGTCGCTGCTGGGAGGCTTTGTTCTGCATCTGGCAGGTTGAAGTCCCCCACCAGCAGCACTTCCCCCATTTCTGCCATATTGCCAGTGGCTTCCATCAGTACCTTATCTAATACCTCCCCGTGTGCTGGAGGTCTGTAGATCACTCTAATGCGATAGTGCCTCCATTCCCCATCTCCAGGGTAATCCACAGTACCTCTGCCTCCCCCTGTATTCCTGCATCTCTGTCACTTTTATGCTTTCCTTCACAAAAAGCACCACTCTCTCTCTTTTTCTTCCCACCTGGTTCTTCGTGAACAGAGTATAGCCTGGTATGCCCATGTCCCAGTCATGGTTTTCAGTGCACCATGACTCAGTAATGGCCAAAATATCCAGACTGGCCTCTGCTATGATGGCATCTTGTTCTGGAATCGTATTTCCTAGACTTGTAGCATTCACACATGGCCTTCCAGATTTTGTTTCCACTCTGCTTGTTGCCCCTTTTCCTTTTGTCTTCCCTCCTTCCCCCTCTCTTTTTAATGCCCACCTTCCTTTCCCCTTTGTCTCTACCACCCTGATTCCTTTATTGTTTGCACCCTGTGGTATTCCTCTCCCCACAGGTTCTCCTTACTCTCTATTTCAGCCTATGGTGGTGGGGGAGGCAGTTTCTGCCTCTCAGTTCCTTCCGCACCCTCCTCATCTAGTTGAAATGTTTATCAGTAGCATTTAAACTGTTCAGTGAGGACTGTGGTTCCCCTCCCGGATGGATGCAGGACATCACCCCTGTGTAGGTCCCTTATCCTCACAGGTGGGTCCCCATTCCCCAATGTAGTCAAATCCCTCCTCCCTGCACCATTTCTTCAGCCATGAGTTGAAGCTCCTGGTGCAGAGAGATCCCTCTCTTCCCCCCTGTTGTAGACAGGCAGCACCTCAACGAAAGCCACTGAGTGAGCTACCTGTCTAAGACCACTTCCCAGCTCCTTAAACTCTGCCTGCACTACCCCAGCCCCATCCCTAGCCAGGTCATTAGTTCCCAGATGGACAATGACATCCAGCTCTTCCTCCTATCCTGCTGCCCTAATGATTCCTGAATTTGCTACCCATCCATCAGGCCATCGTAGCACATAGGCACATAACCTGCCTCTCCCCTTTTCCTATTCCAAAACTATACCCTTCACAGTAGAGTCCCCATCAAAAGTTGCTTCCTTCTTCTCCTCTGGGGTCCCTACACACCTCCTTGGGTGTCCACTATTGAGGCCCTCACATCCTCCTGGTCACTACCACAGGTGCCTCCTCCTGGCAGTCCCACTAGGCTAGAGTAGTGTAGGAATTACATAGTTTATTTATTTATTTAAATGTTGGTTACTGGAGAGGCACACTGAGCCATGGCTCATTTCCAGGTGCAACCTGGGGAGAGGAAAATTGGGAGTGCAAAAGGTCATATGATAGCAATTTAAATATAATATACAGGAAATAAAATGAGATTGTAATGAGATCATAAGGTGCCTTGAAATTGTGATTACAGTAGTATGAATTAGGAGAAAAAAAGAAAAGGAGACAGAGATATGCAAAAGCGACAAAACTGGTGAGAGAGTTTTAGGAGCAGTTCCCTGAGCTACAGAGAGGAGGAAGGACAGGAGAAGGGGAGGTTTGGGAGAGGGTGCATTTTAAGCAGTTGTACCAGTTGAGGAATGTGCCTCTGCCCCACCACCCTCACCCTTCCAGAGCCTACCATAGTCCAGCTGTTCCTCCTCCCTGGCATTCTGTGAGTTAATGGTGGCAGACAAGTTGGTCCCTGGATGGGGGAAGAGGTCCCCTGAATCCTGGTCAACTCAACCTGGAGTCTAGTGACCTCCTCCCTCAACCCAAAGAGGTGTGTGCAGATGTGGCAGCCTCCAGAAGGTTTCTCTGAAAACTGCCACCCCACAGCCACTGCATTGCACCACTCCCAGCATTCTCAACTTCTCTGCTCTCTGGAAATACTTTTGTATCCTTACTCCTGATAGGGTGTTTCTAGTTTTCCCCTTTTTTTAGTTTGTTTCTATTTGTGTTGCCCCATACCTTTTTAAATCTCTTTATACTCCTACACTTGATAGGGTGTTGCTCCTTTTCCTCATTTTGGCCTACATTTGACCTTCCACCCTTCCCAGCAGTGACTGTTACAAAGTAGTGAACATGTGCCTTACCTTAGTCGACTGCCAGAGTCCCCCACCTCCTTGCTTCCTTCTACTGATACCTACCAATGCCTAAGATACCAGTCACCTGATGCACTCCTTTGCTGTTTCACTCACTCTCTGGGACACACACATGCTGGACACATTAGAGTGGAAGTGCTTTTATAATGCTCTTGCAAGAAGGTATTAAGCCTCTGTCAGCTCCAACCCCCAATTACACACCTGATTCACAGGGCTTCATGAATCTACTCAGCCCAAGATTAACCTCCTGAGCTAGTTTCCCCGCACCACCAGTTACAATTTTAAATGCAAGTTTCAAAATTCCCCAAGCACTGCCTACAAATCTCTTTTTTCTCCCCGCTTACCCTGCTACTTTCAGTATGAAGAGAAATATAAATAAATAAGGGACACACACCCCCCACACTGGAAATGTTATCAATATTTTTTGTTTGCCAAGTGACCTGATAACATCATGAGTGGCAAAGCCATGAGTGATGTCATTAGGTCAATTGGCCTAAGAACAAAAAATATTGACAATATTCCAATACGGAGTTGTGCATTCCATTTATGCTATACCTTCAAAAAGTGAAAAAATGAATTTCTTGTCATTTTTGCTGATTATAAAAATCTAAAAGGTATCTATAAATGAACACCACTTATTCTGTAGACAATTTTGTCCTGATAAACTTTTGTGCTCAAAGTACCATGGTATCATTTTTCATGTTAAAGTTATATTTGCATATGTTTGTTGCAAAAGTGAAAAAAAAAAAAGATTTTCTGCTGTTTTTGCTAATTATAAAAAACTAAAAGGTATCTGTAAATGAAACACCATTCATTGTGTAGATATTTTTGTGATGAACACATTTCATACAGTACTGCGCTGTCATTTTCATTTTAAAGTTGTTCACATTTGTTTGTTACAAAAGTGAAAAAGTTAATTTTCTGCTGTTTTCTTGCTAATTATAAAAACACTAAAAGGTATCTGTAAATGAAGCACCACTCATTTTGTAAATATTTTCTGCTCAACAAATTTCATTCACACAGTACCATGCTGTCATTTTTCATTTTTAAGTTATTTGCATTTGTCGAAAAAGTGAAAAAAACTTCATTTTCTGTTGTTTTTTTGCTCATTATAAAATGAAAATTAAATGTAGCTATAAATGAAACACCACTCATTGTGCAGATATTTTTGTGCTAAACAACTTTCATGCTCACAGTACCATGCTATCACTTTTCATTTTAAAGTTATTTGAATTTTAATACGGTTAGTACTGCTACTGAGGCCGAACATTCAAATAAGTTCTGAATGAGCCAGTCAGGCCCTACTATATATATATATTTTAGACCTAGAGTGGGGATATCGGACCTAGAGTGAGGATATTTCAATATCCTCACTCTAGGTCCCCAGGAAGCAAAAGTATCACTGATATCTGCCCTGAAATACATTCACAGGTATGGCATAAATAGGGGATAAATGATGGTCTGAGTGTCATATGACAAATATCTGCATGAGAGAACACTGACCTTGGGATATCTCATGAGTGGGGAGCCACGGTAATGATACCTGAGGTCACTATTCACAGTGCAGATATGTGCCACATCTCACTCCAGACCACCATGTATTCTATTTATACAATAGGTTTCTGTAGTTGTTTTCGTGGTTTAGATATTGTATGTTATGTGGTGAAGTCGTAGTGTTTGCCACACTTCAGTTCGGACTGCCTGTCTGTGGTTTCTGAATGATATTAAGTTGTATGTTTTTGATTGGTGGATTTTATGACTGGGTTGTTTCGGGTGATGTGATTGGTTGGTAGTGCTGTGTGTGTGCGTGTGTTTTGATTGGTTGATGTGTTGTTTTGGGGTGGTGATTTCTGGATTTTTCAGTGTGTAGTTTGGCATTTTATTAGGACATTACATTGAGTTTGTCATTTCATTTTATTCTTTGTTCAATAGTGTGATGTAATGTAGCATATAGTTAGTTTTATGATCAGTGCTTGTCGGTTCCCGTCCACGGACTTTTAAGCTGCAACTGAGACTTCCTTTACTTGCCTGGTTCACTTCATTGGAGCATGAGCGTGAAGATGTACATGAAAGGTTGTTTTTGCAGCTTCTCTTATTATATTTTGTAGCGTTTTCAGTTGTTATGTAGCAAGGACTGTGTATTGTTATGTGTAGCACCCTGCTGAGTTATGTTTCAGGTATAATGTTTTGCATCTTACATGTTTATGGGGTAAAACTAGTTCGGTACTGCAGGTACCTAAGTAAAAGAATTGTGTGACATATGCACTGTGATAATATCAGGTGCAGACGTATTCACCATGTGTATATCACTTTGATATTATCACAGTGCATACGTCATCTGGAATTTATCTCACTCTGTGATAGATACATGTTTTTATCACACTCATTTATCACTCACCCCATTGTATAAATATAAAAATACCTTTAAGGTACTCCTCTCTGTCAGCAAAGCCTGTCTTTGGAGGTGGGTATTTGAATTGGGGGAAACTACCATTCCTTATTGTTTTTAGTTCATATTTCCTGCACCACTGCTCATCTTCTCAGTTTTATGGACTTTGGGAAGTGGGTGACCCCATTACTGGTCTTGTGGTTGGATGCATATATCACTGTTGCTCTGATGATTATAATACCATAATGAATATATTTTTGATATGGTGTTCTCTGTGCATTAGGTCTTCATTGGGCCAGTGTGGTGCAGGGAATGTGACTGTGCATCACATTTAAGTGGAATTTCAAACAAGGGGTTCAGTGATAAATGTTGTATTGTGGTGTGCCCAACAGTTTCCAGACATATTTTGCATGTTTAGTGATGGCCCTCACACCCTCTACATGGTGCCATGCTCCTGCAGTCTGGACATGTTTGGCAGAAGCACTGCTCCACACATGCTGACCACTGGGTACTCTGCTCTGCTGTAGTGCATTCCATCACTGCCATGTTCATGTGTGCAGTGACCATAAATGCTAGAACACCACATATAAATGGCACATACATTAACACTGGCTGTCATGAATAAGGCTGATTGTGACTAGGGACCTATTCACAGTCACAAAGAACTATCGCTGAATAACCACTTAGTGACAGCCCCTTTATTTGAGCCACAATAAGCCATGCATGATCATTAAACACAGTGCAACTGCATGGGGAATGGAACAGGTCATCACACAAACAGCTTGCAGGACAATTTACAAAAAAGAAAGCAACCTGCCGGCCCGGTGGCACTGAGGGCTGAGGCGCTGGATGCCTTACCTCACGCTATGCTGGCAACTTGTGTTCAGCAATGAGCACGGGCCACCAGGGGTCAGCAGGGGAGAAGGATTGAGCATCCGACAGACTCCTCTCCTCTCCTTCTCCGGGGAGAGGGTCCTTAGTGGTCAGCACTCATTCACCCCCTGGCGGAGGCTGGGAGACAGAGCACTGTGCTGCAGTATGGGGAGGAGTTGGGGCAGATGCTTGGAGGGAGTGTGTGCGGACGCATGCGCGCTCCCCTCTGCTAGTGTCATTGCATGCCCCAGCTCTTGGGAGAAAACACCAGGAAAAAGTATGCCGCAGCACAATGGTGGAGTGCGCCTTGCAGGCTCTGCTCCCAGCCAGCCATGGCACTGGCCCACTGGATCCGGACTTCAGTGGGGGTTGGGGAACCCTGCCGACCCCACTGGGGGGCAACCCCTGGGAATTTGGGTTAGCGCCGGATGGTGGGCGCTGGGGGACAGGGCTGGGGGCTCCCTCTGGAGGATAACCAGCATAAGAGGAGGAAAAAGTAATAATAAAAAAAGGGTAACCCTCACTCAGGTAGTCACAGAATTTTTATGATACCCTGCCTGTAGAAGAACTACAGGCAGGCAGCAAGGATTTCAAAAGTTGCAACCATCTATAGTGGAGTGAGCAGTAGTTCAGTAGGAGGCAGTATAAGCGTAATTGTTAAGGATCTGAGCTACAAACCTGGAGACCTGGGTTTGACTCCCATTAGCTCCCACTTGCATACTATGTGACCCTGAGCAAGTCACTTAACTTCCTTGTGCTACCAGGGATAGCACCTGGAAACATGCTCCAGCTTAGTGTGCCTTTCCTGGTTAAACCCCCCCCCCCCATTCATGGTTGTTGTTTGATCTTCATAAGTTACAGGAGTGGAGGGGAATGGGGCTGTGGAGGGGGGTTCCACTGGACAGCAGTGTGGTACAGTAGAGGTCAGGGAGCCACAGGGGGTAGGGCCACTGGACCACCAAGGAAGGCTGGAGACCTCCATGCCAAATCAATCTAATAAATTTATTTGACAGGGTGATCAAAAGTTGATCAGGAGAGTGCAGTGGACATTGCCTATTTGTACTTTGGCAAGGGCTTGACATGGTACTGTGGTGAAGGCTGATTAGGAAGTTGACCAAACTAGGAATGGGATCCATAGTGAGTAAATTGGGTTAGAAACTGGTTAAAGGATAGAAGACAGAGGGTGGTGGTTAATGGCACTCATTCTTAGGAGGAAAGTGTGACCAGTGGGGTATCACAGAGCTGGGTACTGGGACCAGTCCTTTTCAATATCTTCATAGGGCACATTGCAGAACAGTGGGAAAGGAAGGCATGCATTTTTGCAGATGACACCAAAATCTGTAGTAAAGTCGACACTTAGGAAGGGGGTAGGAAAAATACACAGGGATCTTGGGAAACTGGAGGAATGTTCAAAAACATGGCAGTTGGGGTTCAGTGCCAAAAAGTGCAAAATAATGCATTTAGGACATAGAAACACTGGCACTGTACAACTGTTTATAGGATGGGAGGAGGTACCAACAGTAACAAGACAGAAAAGGGACCTCAGGATTATCATATCTGAGGACCTCAAGGTGGTAGAGCAGTGTGACAAGGCAGTGGGTAGGGCTAGTGGAATGCTGGGGTGCATAGGGAGGGGTATGTCCAGCAGGAGGAGGGAGATAGTGTTGCCATTATATCCCTTGCTGGCACAGCCACACCTAGAATACTGTGCTTAGTTTTGGAGACCATATCAGAAAGATCGTAGACAGGGTAGAGGTGGTACAGAGGAAAACAACTGAAATGGTTCATGTTTTATACAAGAAGCCCTATGAGGAGAGATCGAGGGATTTCATCACTTACACCCTGGAAGTGAGGTGACATAATATAGATCTGGAGTACCAGTATCTCAAAGGGTTGAACAGGGTACAGGTAGGGAGTCTCTTTTCAAATAAGAACAAGCACCAGGACCAGGGGGCATACAATGACACTGGGAGAGGAGGGGATTCAGGAGTGATGTGAGGAAATATTTCTGTTGGCAGACACGGTGCTGTGAGTTTCTCTGCTGGGTCAGGACACCAGGAGATGTGGAGGAGTCTCCCTAGAGATATACAAACATAAATGGTCACTCCCAAGGAAATGGTGCTGTGAGTCCTTAACTGTGACAACAAAAAGCAAAACAAGCATTTGTCAATGCCGAATGTTTGCTTGCTGGCATTGGCATTGGTAGTGTAGAAGTTACAGAGCTGCATAATAGGAATGGCAGCGAAGTACTGAACTGAAGCCAACCCCACCACCACCCTGCAGAGAGTGACAGGCATTGGGGTGTGCCTTTGGGTCGTCAGGCATAACGACCACACCATTTCACCACACCCTACCCTGCAGACACTGACAAGTGTCACAGTGTGCCTTGGGGTCTTTGGCCCTTATGTGCACCCTATTCCATCAGGAAATACAGTGAGATGGGTGCAGTATGGGAGAATGGGGTGAAGTTTGGGCCGAAGAGTCTGAGGCACACCTTGATGCCTCTCACTGGCTGCAGGGTGTGGGTGGGGGTGGAGATGGTATGAGCATGACAGGCAGAATCCCAAGTCACACCCCTGATGCCTGTTATTCTCTACAGGGTGGAGGCGTTATGGTTGGAAACCCTAACGCCTCAAGACGTCGTTAGTATTTTCACTCCAAATTTTCAACATGATTTTTTGTGACCCCAGCTCATGAACAGTGGCAATATCAGTTTGTTAGCCAAAACTGCTTTTGCACAGCGACTATGGCATTTGGCACCACAGGTGCAAAAACACATTCGAACAGGATGTGAAAAATGACAGCGGTACTGTTCATGGGAGTGTAAGAAATAGCAATGTTGAAAATCTGCTGTAAAAATCTTAAAAAACTGGTGAAGTCAGGGCGTGCATAGAAACTGTACAGCGCACACCACCAATGTAACTAGTTTGGGATTTTTTACAGCAGATTAACACAAGCATTTGGGACCTCCGATCATGAACAGTGTCAGTGTGATTTTCTTTATCTGTCCGAACAATGATTTCCCACAGCGACACGCATTTCTGTGCTGAAAGTGTGAAAACACATTTTGGCCATGTTGTGGAAAATAACAGCTGTACTGTTCATAAGGAGGTGTGGAAAAATGCCACTGGTGAAAATTTGGACTGAAAATATTACAAATTCCTTGAACTTACGGTGCGTGGAAACTGTGCAATGCTCACTTGTAACACAGTCATTTATGGAGTTTGTCACCAAATTTTCAACATAGCCATTTTAAGACCTCTGCTCATGACCAGTGTCACTGTGATTTTCTTAATCTGTCCCAAACATTGTTTTAGCACACCGACTGCCATTATAGCTACATGGCGGAAACACATTTTGGGTGAGATGTAAAAATGGCTGTACTGCTCATAAGGAAGTGCGGTAAAATGGCATTGTTGAAAATCTGGTGTGCAAATATTACAAATTTACAAACTTGCCAGCGTCGTAGGAACTGTGCACGTAGCTCCAAAACATCATTTTGGGAATTTTTTCATCAGATTTTCAACATAGCCATTTAACACCTCTGCTCATGAACAGTGTCACTGTGATTTTCTTAATGTGTCCCGTACATTGATTTACTTTACCAACTGCGCCATTGTGCTCTACATGGGCAGAAACACATTTGGGTGAGATGTAAAAATGACAGCTGTACTGCTCATAAGAAGGTGTGGTAAAATGGCAATGTTGAAAATCTGGGTGAAAATATTGAAAATTCGCGAACTTCTGAGCGTGCGTGGAACTGTGCAAGCGCTGCGCTCTTAAAAACGATCATTTTAGGAATTTTTCCACCAGATTTTCAAAATAGGCTTTTGAGAGCCACCTTATGAACACTGGCAGTGTCGTTTTGTTAATCATTCCAGAAGGTGATTTCAAGCAGTGGCTGCGAAATCACCTTCAACCAGATAACGCCATGACAGTGACAGCATTCATAGAAGGGTCCCAAAACCCCATGTTGAAAATTTGGTGCAAAATCAAAAAAATGCGAGATATACAGCAAAGTTGAAAAAACCTAACTATTCATTATACAGCTTACGGCATTAACTCAGTTCGGCGGTGGCTTTGAAGAGTGCAGACATGTTCCCGATCCACAAGGCGTCGCGCCAGACTCGGGTAAGTATGGGGTGAGGGGTGTGGGGAGGCAGGGTGCACAGTGGTGGGTGCAGGTGGGGCAGGAGACTGCGAGGACCATTTTTAATTTACAGGTTTTTTATTACTAAGGCGGCTGGGACATTTGCCACGCTGGGGTGGGCTCCCAACATAGCAGCTGTAAGGCTGTTTGGGGGGTTGGAGCTGATGGGGGATTGGGCACCCCGTCGGCCACTCTGGGGCGTGTGCCACGCTGGGGTGGGCTCCGGCGTGGTACCAGGAGATTTTTTGGGGGTGGAGCCGACGTGGCATTGGGCACCCAGACTGCCATATATAGTATAAGAGGGGGAGCGGCGTCAGCACGCAATATGCGTGCGTGCATGTTGAAGGGGGAAGCTCTGCTCACTGAAGCGGAGCTCTCCCTTTCAACTGTATGCCACTGCATTTTCAGCTGTCATAGACAGCTGGAACAGTGATTGGCGCACTGCAACCGCACCTGCAAACACACTGACTGAACTGGAAGAGGCTGACACACCTCTGGAAAACTCGGATGATGGCAATATGTTTCTTGCACATACGTGCAAGCGAACATAAAAAGGACAAGCACTCAGTGCAATAAAGTACGCTGTACATACTAATAGTCTTTAAAGCATTCTTAATTTATTGCATGTAGTACGACAGACATTAAAAAGAATAGTGTAGTCTAGGGAGGCTACCCACAAGCAATGTTTCACACCCACACCAGACACTTTTCAAGCTAATGCGCACCTCCTAGTGACTGAATATATATTCACCTCACCAATCAATTAATTATAAACCTAGTGAGAATGCCCATTCTAAAACAGTGATTCTTCCACAATTATTCAATATTGCTGCTACATATTTATTCTCCTCTATGTTCTTTTGTGATTTTCCAATATGTTTTATCTTTTTTATTTTACATATGTATAGCATTTTCCATTCGATTGTTAAACAAGAACATAGAAGTGAATTTAAAGTTTGGCTGCTCATGTATGCATTACCTCTGTATAGGTGTGCAAACTGTGTGATTTTTAACAACACATTTTAAATAGGAGCATTTTCAAATAGCAGGAACATTTTTAAACTGAATATTGTAAAAAAGGGGGTGAATTTGCTGCATGATCTAAAGACCTTTTGGCAGCTGATAGAATAGCTTAATTTCCAAACCAGGCAATATGGGGGGTTGGGTGGGGAAGCCCCCTGTACTCGCCCCCCCTCCAACCAAAAAGGCCTGTGTATCTAGTGCAATAGTCTTGCCATGCAGCAAATTCACCCCCTTGTTTTACAATATTCAATTTAAAAATGTTCCTGCTATTTGAAAATGCTCCTATTATTTAAAATGTGTTGTGAAAATCATACAGTTTGCACACCTATACAGAGGTAGTGCATAGATGAGCAGCCAAACTTTAAATTCACTTCTGTGTTCTTGTTTAGCAATCGAATGGAAAATGCTACACATATGTAGATTAAAAAAGATAAAACATATTGGAAAATCACAAAAGAACATAGAGGAGAATAAGTATGTAGCAACAATATTGAATAACTGTGGCAGTTAGAATCACTATTTTAGAATGGGCATTCTCACCAGGTTTATAATTAATTGATTGGTGAGGTGAATATATATTCAGTCACTAGAGGGTGCACATCAGCTTGAAAAAGTGTCTGGTGTGAGAGTGAAACGTTGCTTGTCGGTAGCCTTCCTGGGCTATGCCATCCTTTTTAATGTCTGTCCTACTACATGCAATAAATTAAGAATGCTTTAAAGACTATTAGTCTGTACAGCGTACTTTGTTGCACTGAGTGCTGGTCCTTTTTTTTGCTTTTTGTTCTCCTAGAGATATGCCAACAAGGCTGAAAATAAAAAAAATTAGATACAGTAAAGACCTTGAAAGTAAATTTGACAAACTGATGGGTTCAGTAGCTATATGGCCCTGAGGAAGAGGAATGTTTGTCCTTGAAATGTAGACATGTATTACAATACTGGCACCATTTGGTTAAATAATAAAAATAAACAAGAGTAAAAAACGTATCTTGGTGAGTGAGTCCATTTCTCCAAGTTTTAGTTGCTGCAGTTTGATTATTTTCTGGAGCAGGCTTTCACTGTATTTTCCTTCTGTTTTAGGAATTGATCCACACTGGATTAAAATCTTGGAGGAAATATATACTGTATTCACTGAAATGGTAGTGGACACCTTGAATAGACTGCCAGTGCAAGTATTGGAGGCTAGAACAGTGGGGAGCTTCAAAGCATGCATGGGATAGACATATGGTTATATTAGATAGGTGGCAGGGAGGTGGTAGGGTTGAAGGAGACAAAATAGGGTCTGTGGAGACAGAATAGGTAGGGAACATCTGGGCAGACTAGATGGGCCAAACAGCCCTTTCTAGGGATGTGGATATGATGTTCTATCCACACTTTATGGCAGTGCCTTTCCCTTTAAGACTTCACCGGAATGTCTTCAAGCTGGCTCCTCTCACCCACCCGGGTGGTAACTCCCTTGGCTCCACCCCATGACACCAGATCTTCCTTTCTGCTGGAAGAAACTGGTTCCTTCCTTATCACGCTCACGCTGAGTAGGCCCTTTGCTACCAAATCTTCGGGTTTACTTCCAAAACCTGAATAAAAACTTTGTCTGCAGGCTTGTTCTTCAGTTGCAACCATGATGAGCAATGATAAGTCCACTCCGGGGTTCCGGTGCTGCCCTTGCAGGCAGAAGATGTTCTGAATGGATCTGCATGCCATGTGCATCCACTGCCTGGGACATGAGCATGATCCCTAGGCCTGCTATCTTTGTCGCACCCTTTCTCCCCCCTGTTCTTAAGGACTGTCACGCTTGACTTATTTTAGGCTGTCCAAGTGCACGGGACCCGACAACCAAATTGAAGGATGCCCATTGGGTGGTCTCCGTGGCTGCGAGGTCCACTGAACAGCTACTGGCATTTGAGGAGGTGGCGGCCCAGGCCGCAGCTCACACTTCCTCGGCTTTGGCCTTCATTCCACTTTCACTGCACTCCTCCTTCACGGTAGGCATTGAAGGAATTGTGCCAGGCTTTACCGACTCTTAGGGCCATTCCTTGGGGCACAAATCCAAATTGAAAAAAGAGACCAAAAAATGGTCTCATCATAGATCTTGGGACCGGGAATGCTCTCGGTCGAGGGCTTCCAATTCCCGTGCTTCTCCAGATCCAACTTCAGTTGAATCTTTGGCCCAGGCTGCCAGCTCCACGGTAAACCTGTCGGGCCAGTTGGCCAAGATGCTGGTCGATCTTCCAGCTGAGATTTTCCTCAAGCCAGTTGACCAGTTGTCAACTGAGGAGACCAACACTTCTTTATCCAGGTCTCTGGTCCTGACTCAGACCATTGGAGGGACAGATCAGTCAGCTGACCCCCTGCCTCTGGTCTCTGACCAAGACACAGAGGTGCCTCAACTTTTGTCGCCACCCTCCGAGACCTGCCGCTGGTCCCCCTGGTGGTCGCTGTCTTGGTCATGCTCTTGGGGTCAAGCAGTTCCCACCAACGTCGGCGCTCCAACTCTCAATGCTCTGAGAAGCGGTGCCACTGCTATTCTTCATCCTTTTCCTCCTCGGGTGAGGAGAGGCTTTGGTGCAAATTGCATCGATGCTACAAGGATCTTATGTGGCAACAGCTGGTGTTCTTCGGTATGAAGCTGGTTCCGGCCTCTGCCCTGGTCATCACCTGGCTGTCGCCTCAACGGCCGATGCCTTCTCCACCTCAGGAGCCAACCAAGTCAGTCCTGGCTCAGTCGACCCCGATGTCTCCACAGATTGCTATGGAGCCACCTCCTAAACAGCTGAAGACCGGTGCTCTGACCAAGAAGTCTCGGCCAGCCTTGGGGCTTCCCCATCGGCTGACCATCACTCCTGACTGTCCATGGAGGGTCATCGGGGATTCTGGCAGTTGACCCCTCTTTGACAACTCCTCGGAGTCAGAGGGTTCCTTCTTACATTCCCATCCGGTGGATGTGGAGTTGGTCAAGGCTCTCCCGACAGATGAAGGCCCTACCTCCTTTACGGGCCTCCTCTGCCTGATCTTGGAATCTACGGGGCTTAAAATGGATCAGGTCCAGAAATGGGCCCATTACCCCCGACTGAGATCTTAGACTGGGGAGACTCCCCTGTTACAGCCTTCCCAGTAGCAGAGGCCATCCTTGGTCCTGCCTTGGAGCTTTGGCAGTGTCCCACTTTCTGTCCGGCACCATTGGCTGAGATGGCCCACAAGTATGTGGCCCCTACTGGCTCCCTTTTGGGATTCACAGAACACCCCTTGGCTGAGGGCTTGGTGGCCAATTCTGTGTTATGGCAGTCTGGCAACATGGGGGTCATCGTCAAGCTGCCTGACAAAGAGTCCAAGAAGCTGGACCATGTGGCTAAAAAAGTCTACACTGCCTCTTTGCTTGGCCTTCACCAGGTGAACTCGGCCCTTCTCATGGCCCACTTTATTTATTTACTTTATTTTACTCTTTGGTAACCGGGTAAGACCCACTAGGCACAAGTGCCTGCTTTCAGGGGTGACCTGGGAGCACTGGAGGGTTAAGTGACCAGCTCAGAGTCACACAGTATGCAAGTGGAGGTTGTGGGAATCAAACCCAGATCTGCTGGCTGTACCAAGCCCATTTACAGCTCGTTACTCTAACCTCTTGGCTATACTGCCAGCCCCATGCCCTGTTGGGCACTTTGGATGCGGTGCTTCCTCACCCACCTGCAGACCTCCAGACCACAGTCAAACAGGTCTGGGACCAGGGAGGGCTGTAGCAAAGCAACCACTCCAAACAGCCATGGACATTGGGGACTCCTGTGCCCACTCTGTGGAGGCCACAGTGGCCATGCACCACAGGGCTTGGCTGAGGATCTCTACCTTCATGTCAGATACTCAGCACAAGCTGGTGGATGTCCCTTTCCTGGGCACTGACTTGTTCGGGTCCAGAGTCGAGGGCCACCTGACCCGCACTGAAAAGTCCAGTGCCACCTTTGACTCAGTGACATCTGCTCAGAGGGACCCCAAGGGCTCCAAGCAGCAGAAAAAGAAGCCCCTTTGACCCTCCTCCACTCCTGTGGCCAAACCAGCCCAGCCCCAAGCTGGGCAGCAGGCTCAGGCCTGGTGACCTCGGCCCAAGTCAGTGGCCTTGGTCGTCCATAAGTCTGAAGGAAGAGGCCTTGGTGGCTCCTCTACCAGGCCCTCCTCCTCCTCCTCCAAGCCTGACCAGTGATGAGATGAGGGGTGCCTCCCTCATGCCTGTCACACCTCCCCTGGGTCCTCCCATAGGGGGCTGGCTCCACCACTTCCTTTTCACCTGGTCCGCTGTCAAGCACAGACAGGTGGGTCCTCGAGGTGGTGGGTCAGGGTCTGCCTCTGGAATTCGAGTAGTACCCTCCTTGCTGAGCCAGCACCCCATGGGAGGACTTGGTATTTGTAGATATTCTGTCAGCTCTTTGGGACATTGCCCAGCTTCTCCACAAGGAGGTCGTGGTTCCTGTTGCAGATCCTCCGGAACACCCAGGGTTTGTCTCCAGCTACTTCTTGGTGCCAAAATGGATGGGGGGGCTGGTGCCCCATTCTAGATCTGCATGACATGAACAAGTTTCTCATGTCATGCACCTTCAGGATTTTCACTCTCTCTCAGATCATACCACCTCTAGAGCAAAACATGTGGTTTTGCTCTCTGCCTTTTCAGGACACATTCTTTCATGTCCCAATCCATCTATCTCACTGAAGGTTCCTCCACCTCCGAGCAGTGGGAACCCTCTACGAGTTCCAGGCCATGCCATCCAGCCTCTCCTCAGCCCCCTGAGGTGCTAAGGGGTCCAGGTTTACCCCTACCTGGACAACTGGCTGATCGCAGGTCCCTCCAGCAGGAGGTGGAGTGTTCCAGGGACCTGGCCCTCCAGACCTGTGTCTCCCATGGCCTCCTGATCAATGAGGCCAGTTTGGAACTCATGCCTTTGCAGGTGATTAACTTCATTGGAGTGGAGCACGACTCTTGCAGAGCCAGAGCACAGCTCCCAGCAGACAGGGTGGAGGCTCTCACCTCCTTTGCTTGATCATTTTGGGTTGGGCAATTGTACCCTGCCCAGGACTTCCTGTGCCTGCTGAGTTACATGGTGGCCTGCACCAGCATGGTCCATTGGGCCCACTGGAGAATGTGCTCTCTGCAGTGGGAGCTGGCCAGCCAATGGTCTCAGTGCAGGGGTCACTTCGCCCAGCTGGACACTGTGACTCAGCGGATGTGAAACACTCTCCAGTGGTGGTTAGTCCCAGAACATCTGCAGAAAGGGATACCATTTGTCCAGCCAGAGCTGACGGTCATCCTGATGACCTATGCGTCTCTCATGGGCTGGGGTGCACACCTGGGGGAACACAGAGCCAATGGACTCTGGACCCCCAAGGAGTCCCGATGCCACATCAACCTGCTGGAGCTCCGAGCAGTTCAGCTGGTGCTGACTGCCTTTCCTCCTCACATTTGGGGGTCAGGTAGTCCAAGTCCAGACAGACAACACCACAACCATGTACTACCTCATCAAACAGGGTGAGACACCCTCCTTGCCACTGTGCAAGAAAACTCTACATGTGTGGATCCTCGTGCACAGTTTAGGGGCCGATCTCCTAGCCATCCAAATCAAATCAAATCAAATCAGACTTTATTTGTAAAAGGTGCCTTTCCAAAACCAAGGCGCCTGTACATAACATAATAAAAATCAATAAATAATTAAACAATGTTAAAAATTGATCCAAAACGGCAACATTAAAAATCATTATACACATAGCTAAAAAGAAATGTTTTTAACGCCTCCTTAAAACTTTGGATAGTCGGGCAATCTCATACCTGACGAGGTAGAGAATTCCACAGGGTTGGGCCACAAAACTAAAAGAGCTGGCCCCAGATGTCTTTAAAGGAACCCAGGGAATCTCCAGCAGTCCCTTGTCAGTGGATTGGAGAGAGTGGGAGGGACAGTAGAGACAAAGGAGATCTTTCAGGTAACCAGGTCCCTGATCGTGTTGGCCCTTATAGGTCAGTAAACTGACCTTGAAGGTGATTTGCCAGCATACTGGCAGCCACTGCAGTCTGTGGAGCACAGGTGTTATATGACTGGCCCTAGAAGAACCAGTCAATAGCTGGGCTGCCACATTCTGCACTAGCTGCAGGCAGCAAATATCAACCTCCGGTAGCCCAAGATAAAGGGCGTTGCAGTAGTCAAGGCGGGAGGTAATGAAGGCATGTGGCAGGGGCCTCCAACCAGCTGGCAGACACTCTCAGCTGCATGGGTGAGGCATCTTACAAGTGGTCTCTCCCAGTGGAGCACCCCTCAGGTGGACCTATTTGCCTCCATGGAGAGCGCAAAGATGAGGCTGTTTTTTGCTCGCCCCCCAGCAGGGAATGCTGCAGGGGGGATACCTTCTCGAGGCCCTGGACCCCAGGCCTCTTCTGTGCCTTCCCTCCTCTTCCCTTGATTCAAAAAGTGTTGCTCAAGGCCAGGAGGGACAAGGCACAGGTGATCCTGGTGGCTCCAGACTGGCCTCACCAGTTCTGGTACTCTGATCTCCTCAGCCTCAGCAGCAGGCACCCGAGACTCTTCCTCTCCACCTGGACCTGCTCTCCATCAGTCAGGGGAAGGTACTCTATCTGGACCTTCAATCCCTGCACCTGACAACCTGGTTACTGAGTAGCTAGAGTTCCAGGCTCTGGGCCTCTCTGATGATGTCCCACTGTTGTGGAGGCTTCTCAGAAGGAGTCAACCAGGAAGTGCTATGCCTTCAAATGGAAGATGTTCTTCATTTGGTGTCACAGCAAGGGGTTTGATCCTTCATTCTGTCCGGTGGCTAGCATTCTTGATTACCTGTGGTCCCTCTCTCAGGCCTTCGGTTGACGACCCTCAAGGTACACCTGGCAGCCATCTCTGCTTACCGGGTGCAGGTTGGTCAGCAGTCAGTGGCACAAGAGAAGGTGGTCTGGCACTTCTTTAAAGGCCACGACCACATTTCACCTCCAGTGCGTGAACATCCACCACCTTGGGACTTGCTGCTGGTACTGTCAAAGCTCATGGGCAAGCCATTTGAACCAATGCACAGGTGTGACATGTCTCACCTGTCATGAAAGACTGCCTTCCTGGTGGCTGTCATGTCAGCCAGAAGGATCAGTGGGCTCAACGTGCTTTTGATAGAGTCTCCTTACTTGGTCTTCCACAGGGACATGGTTGTCCTTCGCCCCAATCCGAAATTCCTCTTGAAGATTGTGTCAGTTTCACCTTAACCAGGTGATTAATCTCCTGGTGTACTTCACCAGTCACACCTCAGAGGCCGAGCACAGGCTCCATACTCTGGACCTGAGGTGAGTGCTTGCTTAGTACAAAGAGTGCATGGCTGGAGTTCGGGGTGAGGTTCTCTAGCCATTTCTCATCTCTGCTGAAGCTGCATCTGGCAGACTGGCAGCCAGGTGGATGATTGGCAGGTGGATTGTATCCTGCATTGAGATCTGCTATAGATTGGTGGGTAGGGGAGCCTCCCGTAGGGCTTAGGGCTCATTCCACCCACCATACCACTGCCTCGGTGGCTACTTCCGGGGATGTCCCTATCCAGGAAATCTGCGGGGCAGCTACATGGAGGTCAGCACGCACCTTCATTTCCCATTACCACATTGAACTTGAGTCAAGCTGGAATGCTGGTTTTGGGGCCTCAGTTCTCCAGTCTCTGTTTCCCAAGTAGTGGGTGTGCACCATGCCCCCTCCTCCCAGAGAACTGCTAGAAGTCTGCCAGAAACTGTGGATAGAACATCATATCCATGTCCCTAGAAAAACAGATTTCTCACCTGTAACAGTAGTTGGAGTGGTATATTTATTTAATTTTATTTTATTTTATTTAGTTTTTGTTTGACTGGGTAAGTGCACTAGACAAATCCTGCCCATTTTCAGGCATGACCCAGGGGAGAGGGATACAGATGAATGCCAACTGACATTGAACCAGATTAAGCTGTTGGTGGTATTTTTAGTGAATGAGGAAAATTTGGCCAGGACACAGGGGAAATTCCCCTACTCTTTTCGAGAAGTGCCATGGGATCTTTAACATCCACCTGAACTACCACCAATCCAGGCAGATGGGACCTCGGTTTAACGTCTCATCCGAAGGACGGCACCTCAGCAGTGCAGCACCCCTCTCATGCTGCACTACAGTGTCAGTACTGGGATATTAACCCAAGTGCCAGATGTGGGAACTGAACCCACAGCTCTCTGATCTCCCGGCCTCAGACGTGAGTGTGCTACCTACTGAGCCACTGGCACTGCTGCATATGATCATCCACAGGGACCCACCCGACCTCCCCTGGCTTTGGTGCACACAACTGCTTCCAGCAGGCAAGATCTGGCATCATGAGGCAGAGTTACCACCTGGGTGGGTGGGAGGAGCCAGCTTGAAGACATTCCGGCGAAGTCTTAAAGGGAAAGGCACTGCCAGAAAGTGTGGATGAGCATCATATACCACTCCTAGAACTACTGTTACAGGTGAGTAGCCTGTTTTTTTTTTTGCTGTCAGAGTCTATGTTTCTGTGTTTGTATCAAGGAAAAATTGGAGTCTGCCTGGTCTAAAAACAAGTTGGTGAACACAGCACTTCCTATGAGTTCTAGGCATAGATAGCACCTTGCAACTGGTGCACTGTCATGGCTAGAACTATGTAGGTGTCATAAGTCAGCTTGTTAGTTTGTGTAAGCCCTGTTTGCACCCACCAACATTTGACTGAAAGATTTGCACTGTGATTTAGTTGCTGGGGTAGCTGTTCCCCTACAAGCTAAATCAGTCAGCTGTGTATGCCAGTTTTTTGTGGTGGTCTAGGGACCTATTTGCATCCTGAATTTGTGCCACCACCAAGACTGAGAATGGAACCCCTGCATACTTTTGTCGAGTGAGCTGAGTGCTAAGATTACAGCTGCTACAAGAGCTTTAAATGAGGAAATAACTGAGAACATAAGAAGAGTAAGCAAGAGAAATATTGAGATCATTTTTTGCTTGTACCTGCCGTCAGTTTAGTCCTCTGTTGAACGAGTTGTGGTGAGGGGTGGTGCTGCAACCCAGCTACCATATCTGTATAACAGGAGGTGACCTCTGGGAAGCTATTAGGGATGAATAGACTGGTCCAAAGGAAAGCAGTATCCCGGGGTCTGCCTCACAGTGTAGTTTTTAGTGCTGGTGTGTTTCAACTTAAAGAAAATCCCAAATCCACTTCAGTATATTAAAACCACCTGTTTCCCACATTATACAAAAAAAAACACCTTTTGTTTCAGGCATGTATCTGCTGCTGTGCCACTCTTGCTTGCAATGCAACAAATGTGCATGCTTGTAGCACTGCTGCAGAGACAGAGTGAGAGCAGGTGCCCTAGCAAGCAGAATAGTGGTAGCAGTGGCATAAATAGGCCAGGAACTGATAGCCAAACTAAACAAAAAAACAATGGCCTTTTGTTTTTTTTTTACTTTTATTTTTATTTATTTATTTAGTAAACTCTAGGATTACAAGTACCTTTGAGCAGGGACTGCTCATTTACAAAGGTTCCATGTCAAAGGATGTAGGGGAACGACAATACAAAGGAAGCAATAGATACATATATTGCATTTCAAGGTTGAATTAAGCATGGTATGTACAGTGGTTTGCAGAGAGAGACAGCAATAGCCAGTATGAGTAAGTTTTGATGGTGAACTGCATATGGAGTGGAGAAAGGTAGGAAGGAGTGAGCAGGCAACGCCATTGTCAGGTAGAAGTGGCGGGTGGCATGAGATCAGTCATGGTAGCTCAGGCCTAGTGTCATCTCAGAGGGGAGGGGTGGGTAAAGGGAGGAGTGCAGGGGAGGTGACAAAAGAGGGACAGGAGGCAGGAACCCAGAGCACCACTGTCACCGATACAAGGTGAAGACCATTCTCTAGGAGAGGCACTCACACTGCATGGCTGAGGCAATGGAGCGTTGAAGTTCCCTTTTAAAGAGACCAAGAGTCGTACTTGTAAGTGCTTCTTTGTTAAGGGTATTGTAATACTGAGGTGCCCTGTGTGAGAATGATCTCTGCCCCACAGTGGTCCGGCACCTGGGACCCTGGAATGTCTGTTGCAGAGCTCTCCATGTAGATTGGGTGCTGCTGTGTGCAGTAAGGAGTTTTGCAACTTCAGGCGGCATGTGCCCAAGGAGAATTTGTTTTGTGTGTAGACAGGTCTGGTACTGTATTCTGCTCTGGAGAGGTAGCCATCCAGCCTGGGCATATAGGTCACAGGTGTGAGTTAGGTGGGGGGCACCTGTAAGGAGCCTACAGGCTTTGTTGAGAGTCACAGATATCCTCCGGAGAGCCGTAGGGGAGGCAGAGCCATAGATGGCAAGACCATAGTCAATGATGGAGGTGACAGAGCTATAGATAGCCAGCCTAAGGGCTTCAGGGTCAGGCAATGCTTGTGCTGTGGAGCAGGCCAATCCATTATTGGCAGCTCTTGCTACATTACCTATATGATGTGAGTACGAAAGTGAGCAGTCCAGGGTGATGCCAAGGTATTTGAACTCAGGAACATGCTCAAGTGAGGCCCCTGCATGATTCTTGATGTTGAGGAGCAGAGTTTTGTACTTGCTCCGTGGGTTGTAGAATGTCATAGTCTTAGTTTTGCTAAAGTTCAGAACCAGTTTATGCGAGCGGAACCAATTTTCAACACACCTTTGTACACACATCCTGCCCCACTTACCGTGGGGGATGAATTGTGCAGTAGTGGTGGTGGCAGAAGGGTGGGTGTAAGCATTTGTGTGTGTGTGTGTGTGTGTGTGTGAGATCATGATGGTGGCAGCAGCAACAATTTGGAGGGGGAGGAGGAAATGCATTGGAATTGAATTTGTGTATGATGGCTGGTGGACTATAGTAGGGGGTGTCATTGTTAGAAGATGGAATTGATTTGTGGAGAGATAGGTGTTAGCTTTTGTGTCTGCCATGTGGACTGTGGAAGAGGAGGTGTCAGAAGATGGGAGTGGGGTATGGGTGAGCATATTGCATCAGGGTATGTGCAAATACAGCACTGTGGGAGAGGGATGTGAATTCTGGGGCAGGATGTGTGTACAAAGATGGCAGGAGTGTTCATACTGAGGCAGAGTAGGTGTCAGGATAGGGGAATATGTCAGCAGACATCGGGGTGTGCATAATGGGGAAGGACAGAAGTCAGCAGATGGATGGTATGATAAGGTGTTTGTGTGTGTGTGTGTGTGTGTGTGTGTGTGTGCAGAGTGGGTATCTGCAGATGGGATGGATGGGAGGTGTGGGTGCATATAGGATTAGGGTGGGTATCTTCAGATGTGAGGGATGGTGGGTGTGCATACTGGGCAAGGTGAGTCACAGTGCCAGTATGTGGGAGGAATAGTAAGGAGCATCTATACTGGGGCAGGGTAGATATTAGCAGTCGGGGGGGTTGCTGGGGAGAGCATCCTAACACAGGGTAGGAGACTGTAGATGGGGTAGGGACTGGGTATCAGGAAGGGGAAACTAGTGGGTGGAGGCTGACTGCAAATGGAAGCAGGGTTTAGCATTTGCATACTTGGGTAGGAGGTGGGACTGGTGATGTACTTACTGATATCATACTGTCACACAGTGAGTAAGTGAAATGCCCATGGATTCCACAGTCAAGAAAAACAGAAGAAGGTCATAAGAATGCACAGAATGGAATCAGAAACACAGACCATCACACTGAGGTTAAAAAAAATATTTGTTTTCTATTTGTACTGCATTCAGTGGTTTTCAGGTCTTAACATTCCTTTCATAAAGGTTCTGTTTTGAATCAGATACAATCAGAACAAATCAGAACTCTGACCTGGATGTTGGTTCTGATAATAAGAATCAGGGCCTGCTCATTATGTAAACTGAGCTCTGCTCTAGCTGCAGTTTAAAACGTAAGTGAAGTTCAGCCTGCTGTTATGGACTTAGTAAACTTTGTTCTGCTTCTGTAGTCTGCAATTAAGACCTCTGCTACAGATTGCCACTAAGATTGCTGCTACATAATTGCTACTAGAAACTACTCCTCTTACACATTTTACAGCTGCTGCTTAAGTGAACTGACCTGCCTTTGTCCACCTTACCCACTTAGCTGTGACGCCCAGACCACTTACTAGCCACAATCCTACCATGATTCCAGTAAGCAGGAGGGGCTAACTAGGGGTGCTGGTGGTAACTGTGACATCTTCAATGGCGGGCAGAGTACTGCTTTAAAAGTGTAGCCACTCAAGCGGCTGCATGTGGAGCAGCTGTACGTGTCATGTAAGTGTCTCACGTTGGAGTAGCGTGAGCCACCCTGTGTGAGTCCACCTGTGGGAGGCCACTGGAAAGCCTTTGTTCTTTTTTTTATGTTACATTTTAGTATTGTTCTATTATATTTTATTTTCGTTTTATTTTACTTTCAATTTGACCACCGCCAATAAGAATGCCACATCGGGAGAGGACTAGAGGGAAAGCCGTAAAGGCTCCTCAGGAACCCTCTGCACACACACACTTCGGTCGGCCACCACCGATAAGGACGCTGCATAGAGAGAGGACTAGAGGAAAAGCTGTAAAGGCTCGTCAGGAACCCCCTGCACACACACTTCGGTTGCCCACTGCTGATAAGGATGCCGCATTGGGAGAGGACTAGAGGGAAAGCCGTAAAGGCTCCTCAGAAACTCCCTGCACACACACTTCAGTCGGCCACTGCCGATAAGGACGCTGCATCTGGACAGCACTAGAGGGAATGCTGTAAAGGTAAAGGCCTCTTCTCTATCCGAGGACATTTGCTTGGGAGTGTTTTTCATGGTTACCTTAATTTGGCTGAGAGACTGACTTGAATTTGTACACGCTCCAGTCGGCAGTCTCCGATTTCAAGGACTTTATCTGCACTTAATTTACTTGCTTTACTTGCTAAGCATTATAGTGTTTTGGGGTCTTTAATGAACTGAGTTTACTGACTGTATAGTGGGCAAAGTTGGATACTAGCAAAGCTGTTGTTTCAGGTGATTACCTGTGTATTTCCAAGGCAAAAATATGGGACTTCAGAGGAGCTGACTTTGATAAGATGCCCAACAGAGTTAAGCTAGCCCTGGCAAAAAGAAATACAGGTGAGGGGGTACAGGCAAAGTGGGCAAGTATAAGGATGCAATACTTGAAGCAACATCCCATTGTATTAGAGAGAAAAAGAAGTGCAAAAGAAGAAGTAAACCACTTTAGTTTTCAAAAACAGTAGCAGAAATGGTTAGAACCAAAAGGCTGGCCTTCAGGAAACATACAGGAATGCAATGGGATGAAGATAGGGAGGCATACCAAACTTCCCTAAGGGAAGCAGGGAAGGCAGTAAGGTAGGCAAAGGCCCAAACTGAGGAAACACTAGCACAAACAGTAAAAGAAGGTGAGAAGACTTTCTATAGATACATTAGTGAAAGGAAAAAGTCCAGAGGGGGTATTGCTAAGATCAAAGGAGATAAGGGGGCATGTGAGGAGGAGGACCATGTAAAAGCATCTATCCTAAATAGATACTTCTGCTCAGTATTTACTGAAGAGAATGTAGGGCAGGGCCCACAGCTCAGCACCATGGACACAGGGGGGAGGGAGGTGTGCACTAATCCCTTCACAAAAGAAAGGGTCCTACAAGAGCTCAATAAGCTCAAGGTGGACAAAGCAATGGGACCTGATGGCATACATCCCAGGGTGCTAATGGAGCTAAGGGTGGAACTAGCAGAGCCATTATCAGAACTGTTTAGTGAGTCTCTGAGCACAGGAGAGGTCCAAGAAGACTGGAGAAGGGCTCACATGATCCCACTCCACAAGAGTGGTAGCAGGGATGAGGTGGGGAACTACAGACCAGTCAGTCTTACCTCAGTAGTGGGCAAGATTATGGAGGCACTCCTTAAGGAAAAGATAGTGTAACATCTGGAATACATAGGAACACAGGATCCAAGACAGCATGGGTTTACAAAAAGAAGGTCCTGTCAAACTAATCTCATAGATTTCTTTGACTGGGTAACCAGAGTGGTGGACCAAGGGGGAGCAGTTGATGTCGCCTACCTTAACTTCAGCAAAGCTTTCGATACTGTTCCACATAGAAGATTGATTAATAAGCTGGGTAGGCTCGGGATGAGTCAGAAGTTGGTCAACTGGGTGGCAAACTGGTTGATGGGCAGAAAACAGAGAGTGGTGGTAAATGGTATACAGTCAGAAGAGATGCAAGTCACAAGTGGGGTACCTCAGGGATCAGTCCTGGGGCCAGTCCTCTTCAATATCTTCATCAGTGACATTGCAGATGGATTGGAGGGTAAGGTTTGTCTGTTTGCAGATGACACCAAGATCTGCAACAGAGTAGATGATCCAGATGGGGTGGGCAGAATGAGAAGAGATCTGGATAAACTGGCAAAATGGTCGGAAGAGTTGCAGCTGGGGTTTAATGCAAAGAAGTTCAAGATCATGCACATAGAGAAGAGAAACCCTGAAGCCACCTATAGGCTGGGAGGGGAGTTGCTGGCAGTCACAAGGGAAGAAAGAGACTTGGGCATCATTATCACCGATGACCTGAAATCATCCAAGCAGACCTCTAAAGCAGTAGGTAAGGCTAGGGGGATGTTGGGGTGTATTAGAAGGGGTATCACAAGTCAGAAGAGGGAGGTAATAATCCCTCTTTACAAGACACTGGTTAGGCCTCCCTCCCACCCAAGGCCGGCCCTCATTTTATTGACCTCACAGGTCACATGACTAAGTGTCTACAACACCCCTAGCAAGTTATCAACTCTGACCACTAGGAGTCAGGCTTCCACCTTGATTTTCCTACCACTCTTCGGCTCCCTCTCTCTCACAAATCCTCACCACACCCTGCAACTCCACCTGACCCACTCTGCTCAGCAGCTTGTGGAGCACTGCTTGTTGTTATTCCTGGCCTGGGACTTGAACCCTGTACCTCCTACGCCAGAGTCAGCCACCAATCCGCAGCGCTATTACGTTAGTCCAGCCAACCCCATCTCGCCAATATATTTCTACTGGGGAGCATTTCTGGGCCAACCTTTATCAAGGATCTCCTCTGGTATTTCCTTCTCTCAACAGGCTTAATGCCTCCCCTTCTCTCACTCCCAAACTCCAGTCAGCCCACCATACCCTTAGACCCATTCGTTTACCCTCCTCTTGTGTATCATATGGTACCTCCACCCTGACCTCCCCTACAACCCACACTCTACCCGCATGCTGGGACCCTCACCCACACTGCCCCCCCACCTGCCTCCTAGCTCATTTTCTACATTCTCTTCCCATCCCGCTGTTGTCGTCCAACTTCCCTTCCCCCTGCCCTGACCATACAAAACATAATTTCATTAAGGCTGCCCTCCATCGCCATTTTGTCCTTCTACTCCTCCTATCCGGCAATGTTCACCCAAACCCAGGTCCACACTCCTTGGGCTTACCCCCCAGTGACAGTCTGAGTGGACTTCAAATTGCCTCCCTCAACATCTGCAGTTTACAGAAAAAGTTCGCCCGACTCCAAGGCTGGCTTGCACAGCACCCCCTCGATATCCTTGCTTGATGGAGAGCTTGCTCTCCAAGGATACCCCAGACTCCACTGTGGCATTAAATGGCTACTCAATCTTCTGGGCAGATAGACAAGGTAACAGGGGTGGTGGCTGTACGCTTTACATTAAGGACTCACTCCAAGCCATACCTGTCCTCCTCCCCCCCAACCCATGGAGCCCAAACCTTCATGGTCAAACTGCTTCTTGGAAACTGAGGAAAAACACTCTACATTGTAGTAGTCTATATCCCTCCTTACTCCCAATGACTTGCTTTTGCAGCATTATGTCCTTCATCTCCCAACTTCCTCCAAATCATGAAGTCATTGCTGTCGGGGATTTCAATGTCAGTTGGTTATCCCTTTCCTCCTCCCACTACAAGGATTCCATCTCGGCCTTGGATCTCACTCAAGTTGTACAAACACCCACCAGACTCAATGAAAAAATGGGCACTGCAACGCTGCTGAACCTGATCCTCACCAACCATCCCAATAATCTCTCCTGGGTCAAGGTTCTCCCAGACTCTCTTAGCTAGCACTCTCCAGTGTTCTGCTGGTGGACCAACAAGGCCCCCATCCCATTCCCTATAGCCTCCCTTCATAGGCGCCTAAAAAAAGGCTCTCTGCCCCAGCTTAAATCATATCTCCTATCCTGTGACTGATTCCCCATTGACACTGCCCAGTCTGTCGACACCGCCCTCTCCTATTTCATCTCCACTTTCAACTCTGCCTCCGACATCTTTGCCCTGCTCTCCAAACAGTATGCAAAGATCAGAAATACTCCCTGGATTTCCCAGCTCCTACTTGATCTGATGCGTCACTGGGACAATCTCTGCAAGCCCTGAACTCTCAGCTTCCATGGGATAGGCAGCTTTACAGAGAGGCCAGGAATAAATGCACCTGGGCTATCCGCTTGGCCGAAGCTGATTACTACAGATGAGCCCTCACCTTTACATGGGGCTCAGGATGTGACTTCTGGAGTAATAGCAAAGAACTTAGTGGGAAAGTAGTATTCCTCCCCCCAGCTCAACTCACTGTCGATGGATCCATTATCCAAGACCCCCTGGCCATCTCTATCACCCTGAATGACACCTTCAGTGACCTCTCTAGTGTCCTCCCAACCTACTTCTTTGACCCTCCCCCCAAACCACCACCTGCCCGTCTGAGAGGGATAAGACTCCCCTGTTTTGGCATCAGATCATCTCTACCATAGAAGCCAGGAACTACTTAAAGTCCTGGGCAAGTCCTGTTACAGTGGTGACTCACTTGACTTAAAACTTCTCCACCTAACCATTGATGATGTCATCTCCCCACTCACCAAAATACTAAATCTGTCCCTTTGCCTGGGCCAATTTCAATCACTCTGGAAATGAGCTGTCATTACTCCCATCCTGAAAAGTGGCGACCGCTCCTCCGTTAACAACTACCGTCCTATTTTTATTCTTCCCCCTATCTCTAAGGCCCTTGGAAAAATAGTATCAGATCAGCTTACTGACTACCTGTCAAAGCATAACCTGCTGAGTGAGCCCTGCCCAGCACCGCTTCCACAGGGGCCATAGCACTACTACAGCTCTCCTAGAATACACCTCCTACATCCACAATGCTCTTGACAGTGGTCACCTAGTTGGGTCAGTCTACCTCTCTGGCAGATCACAGCATGTCAAGGTTAACTCCACCCTTTCCTCCACCTGTCCAGTACTCTCTGGAGTACCTCAAGGCTTTATCCAAGGGCCCCTTCTCTTTAGCCTCTTCCTAAACTCCCTCCCAGACTCCTGCTCTGGTAAAACTATTGCTCTATGCTGACGCCATCATTTTCTGGAGCCACCCACACCCAAGCACTCTCCAACAAGCCCTACAGGGCCTTTTCACCGAAGTGGAAACCTGGTTTGAAGCCCATCGTCTAATCTTAAACTATAAGAAAACTAAATACATGATCTTCGCCCACCACCAGAACCCACACAGGGACTTCACTTTGAACATCCATAACTCCTTAGGAGCCACTCTAGAGCAGGTCACTACTTTCAAGTACCTGGGAATAACCTTGGACACATCCCTCACCTATCATGCCCACATCCAACTCCTGTCCACCTCCCTCAATGTCAGACTTGGGCTCTTGTACCGTTACAAGCACTACCTCCCTCCTGAGGCACTCTGTTTTGCCTTATCCTCCTCAGTCCTCTCCCTGCTGGACTATGGCATTGTAATATTCGATTCAGCTGACCCGACCACCCTTTACTGTGTCAAAATGGCCTTGAACAAGGCCTGTTGCCTTGTCACTGGATGTGATAACCTCACTCACACATGTGATCTATACATGCTCTCCCATTGGCTAAATTTCGAGGGTAGACTCAAGTATCACACCTGTCTGCTAGCCAAATAAATTTACCTCAGGCAAGCCCCACCAGGACTGTACCACCTTATCCAACAGCCCCTCCTAGCAGAACCTCTAGAAGCTTCTCCAAGTCCTCCTTCCTTTTTCCCCACTGCAGGGCTTCCCTGGGTCAAAGGGCCTTCCATCATCGGGGCCCCTCTCTGGCTTAATGGCCTCCCAGCCCCCAACTCACTTGAACCCAAACTGAGCCCCTTCAAAATCGGTCTTATGAAACTACTCTTAGAGCTCTCAACCTGCAACTGCTCCTAGCACTACTTCACTGTCTGCGCTCGCATTTTCTACACCGGTGCTACTCTCGGTCAGACCTGTCCACAGCTAAAGTTCCAGGGATTGTATTGCATCACAAACTCTGGGTCAACTTGTAACCCTAGAGTGTATCAGTACTTGTACTCTGTGAACGCTGGGTCTACCTAACCCTAGATGGCTTTGCCTTTTTAAACTGTGTGCAGTGTAATTCACTAACTCTGAACTGTATTTGCCTTGATCTGTTTTTTGACATGGAGCCTTTGCAAAGGAGTCTTTGACTCAAAGGTTGTAAATCCAATTGTGAAAATAAATAAATAAATAAGGCACTATTGAAATGTATTATTATAAAGGCTGATTTGTGTGAGCAATCTACCCTTTTATATAAGCTACATAGAAACATAGACTTTGACGGCAGATAAGGACCGCTTGGCCCACCTAGTCTGCCCATTTCCCTACCTAGAGGATAAGCTGCAGATCCTATTTAACCAACAGCCTATTTCTTCCTACCCCCCACAAAAATTGCCTTATGTCTGTCCCATGCATTCTTGAATTCTCCCACAGTTTTATACCTCACAACCTCCTCAGGAAGGCTGTTCCATGCGTCCACCACCCTCTCTGTGAAAAAATACTTCCTCACATTGCCCAACCGTCCCACCATCTTCAAATTGTGTCCCCTTGTTCTTGTACATCTCTTTTCTGAAAGATGCTACCCTCTTGGACTTTGTTGATTCCACTGAGGTACTAAAAATTTCTATCATGTCCCTCTCCTCCTTTCCTCAAGGGTATACATATTAAGCTCCTTTAGTCTCTCCTCATATGGCTTCTCTTGCAGACCCTCACCATTTTAGTTGCCCTCCTCTGAACTGCCTCCATCCTGTCTATGTCCTTGCGGAGATGGGGTCTCCAGAACTGGATGCAGTACTCCAGAAGGGGTCTCATCAACTGTCTGTACAGGGGATAACAACTTCCTGTTTTCTGCTGGTGATACCTCTCCTATACATCCCAGTATCCCCAGCCCTCCCTACCGCCTTCTCGCATTGCTTGCCAACCTTAAGGTCATCTGATATAATTACCCCAGGTCCCTTTCCATTTTGTTGTTGTTACTACACTCCCCCATTGCCTAATCTTCCCTGGGTTTTGCTTCAGGTGCATTACTTGCACTTCTTTGCATTGAATCCAAGCTGCCATACTTCTGACCATTCCTCCAACCTTGCCAAGTCCCTTCTCATCCTTTCCATACCTCCTTGTGTATCAACCCTGTTGCAGATCTTTGTGTCATCTGCAAAGAGGCATACTTTTCCTTCCAGTCCCTCTGCAATGTCACTTATAAAGACATTAAAAAGGACTGGACCCAGTACTGAACCCTGTGGTACCCCACTAGTAACCCCTCTTTCTTCAGAGTAGACTCCATTTGCAATTACCTTCTGTGTCCTGTTGTTCAGCGAATGTTTTACCCAGGCTACCACCCTGGGACCCACTCCCAGTCTGGTTAATTTGACTACTAATCTTTTGTGTGGGACTGTGTCAAATGCCTTGCTAAAAGTCTAGGTAGGCCATGTCCACAGCCTCCCTGGTCTACTACTTTGGTCACCCAGTCAAAGAAATCAATTAGATTAGTCTGACATGACCTTCCCGCTGTGAACCCATGCTGCCTTGGGTCCTGTGCCCCACTGGCCTCTAGGTACTCAACAATTCTTTCCTTCAGAAGTAATTCCATCACTTTCCTACCACAGAGGTCAAACTGACAGGTCTGTAGTTTCCTGCCTCTGTCTTGGCTACTTTTGAGAGGAATCACATCAGCTTCTTCCAGTCCTCAGGTACCACACCATCTCCCCATGATTTGTTAAAAGGGTAGTCAGTGGTGTCACTAGTTCTCTGCTTAATTCTTTTAGAATTCTGTGGTGAATTCCATCTGGACCCATTGCTTTGTCCACCTTCAGTTTTAGGAGTTCTTTCAGAACCCTTTCTTCTGTGAAAGGACTGGGATCAACCCCCCTCTCCAGAGTGCTTCTGTTAATTGGATTAGGCACCTCCCCACTTCCTCTTTGTGAATAATGAACAGAAGTATTCATTCAGTATCCTGCTTTTCACTGTCACTCTCTGCCCACCACCATCCATTCTATTCAGCCTCCTATCCTCCCTTTGTCTTTCTCGCTCCCTGATATACCTATAAAAGGTTTTATCCCCCTTCTTAACCGAGTTAGCTATCTTTTCCTCAGTTTGTGCCTTTGCTATTCTGACTACCCTCCCTGCTTCCTTCTGCCTTAACTGGTACAGTTGTCTGTCCTACTTATTCTGTGTTTCCTTATACTTCCTAAATGCTATCTTTTTCTCCCTAACCTTCACCGCCACCTCTTTTGAGAACCATAGTGGTTTTTTCTTTCATTTTGATTTGTTTATTTGCTTCACACAAAGGCTTGTTGCCTCTGTGATGGCAGTTTTGATATTTCCCCATTATTGCTCCACCGCTCCTTCCAGCCTGTTTGCTAGTGCTTTTCTAAGGCATTCTCCCATCTTGCCAAAGTCAGCCCTCTTGAAGTCCAGAACCCTCACTTTTGTATGGCTTGACTCTGTAGCTGAGTTTATCATGAACTACATTGTTTGGTGGTCACTTGT
The DNA here is from genome assembly GCA_016271365.2 of Neoceratodus forsteri. NCBI lineage: Eukaryota > Metazoa > Chordata > Ceratodontiformes > Ceratodontidae > Neoceratodus > Neoceratodus forsteri. Next base: position 904,493,403 of record CM028129.1, read on the forward strand.
TCCGAAATGGCTTCCCACTTCTAGATCTGAGATCCTCTCACTGTCCCCATTTGAGAGTATGAGGTCTAAGATTACTCCCTCATGAGTAGGTTCCAAAACTAGCTGTTTGAGGCATGCCACCTGAAGGGCATCAAGAATGGCCCTGCTTTTGGATGTGGCTGCTGCAAAGGTACTCCAGTTAACATCTGCCATGTTAAGGTCTGCCATCAACAGTATCTCCCCTTTCTCTGCCATCCTACATATGCTTTCTATCATATCCTTGTCCATTCCCTCCCCCTGACATGGGGGTCTATATACAACCCCTGTGCAGATTGTGGTGCCATTTCCAGTCTCTAAGGTGACCCACAGTGCTTCCTCTCCTCTCCTCCCTGTTTACTCTTTTGTTCAGTTGCTTTTATCCCTTCCCTTACATAGAGAGCTACTCCCCCATCTTCTGCTCTCCCTGTCTCTCCCGTAGGTTGTGTAACCTGGTATGTTAACATCCCAGTCACAGTTCTCTGTGTACCATGTTTCTGTGACTGCTACAATATTCAGGCATCCCTCTTCCATCAAGGCCACCAGTTCAGGGAGCTTGTTGCCCAGACTACGGGCGTTGGTACTCATTACCCTCCATTTCTTGATGGCCTTACCCCTTTTTGCCCCATCCCTGTCCTTATTGCATTTGTCACTTTCTCCATTTACCCCTGCACTTCTCCCTATCAACATCTCTATTTTGGTGTCTACCTCACTTAGTACCCTGATATTTTGGGGGGGGGCTAGGATTTCCCTGCTCCTTTCCAGTGCCTCTCCTCTTGGCTAGTTTAAATGCTTGTCAATGAAGTATTTAAACCTATCACCTAGGATCCTGGTTCCCCTCCTGGACAGATGCAGACCATCATGCCAGTATAGGCCTGCATCCCTCCAGGTGGACCCCCAGTCCCCAATGAAGCCAAATCCCTGAGCTCTGCACCAGTTTTTCAACCACTGATTGAATCCCGTGGCATGGAGCACCCTAGCCTCACCCATGCCTTAGACAGGCAGCTCCTCTGAGAAGGTTGCCGTGTGTGCTATTTGTCTAAGGCCCCACCCCATCTCCAAAAATGCTTCTTGCACTGCTCTGATCTCTTTCTTAGCCAGGTCATTTGTCCCTAGGTGGACAATGACATCCAGCTCCCTCACGTGTGCAGTTGCTCCTACGATCCTGAGGATTTGCTCCCTGTTCCTCCAAGCTATGGCACCAGGCAGGCACCTTACCTCCCTCTCCCCTTCCTCCCCCAGTTCTACCTTCCTAACAATGGAGTACCTCACCAGGACTTGTTTCCTTCCCCTGTGGGGTCCCATGCCACCCTCCTGTGGGTCTCCTTTGTGGAGGTTCCCAGCATCCTCCTTGGTCTCCACTGTGGGTGCCTCCATAGAAGAACCACACTTTTCCAGAATGGCATAGAAATTGTGGAGAGGTACAACTGGAGGGATGCACCTCTGTTCCACCACCCTCACCCTCCCTGAGCCCACTGTGGTCCAATCACTCCTCTTTCTTGGCAACCTCTGAGGCTGCAGCAGTGACCCTGGTGGTCCCTTGGTGGGAGAGGAGGTCCCACAAATCCTAGTCAACTCAGCCTGGAGATGAGCAACCTCTTCCCTCAGCCCAGAGAGGTGTCTGCAGATGGGACAACACTGCATCCTCCAGAACATCTCCCAGAAGACTGCTGCTTCACAGCCACTGCACTGCATTACTCCCATCATGTCTTTTTTCTGGCCCCCTAACTGTTATTTGGAATACTTACACTTTCCTCTGTTTATTTATTTATTTTTTTCTTCTCTCCCTACTTACTTACTGCCTCTGCACACTTTTAGCTCCTGATCTTCCTGTTCTGCAACAAGAAGTTCCTATATTTCTCAGTAGTCTCCTTACTTGCTCAGAGTCAGACCTCCAGCAGCTGGGGATGGAGAGCTACTCTTGCCCTTCTAGGATGGTGAGTCTTTGGTGACTCTGTGATCACTCACTTTCTGCTCCCAAACAGGAAGTTCCTGTTGTCAGTTAAATCCTGTGCCTACAAAAGTAGAACTGATTTAGGGTGGGGGGTGGAGGGAAGGGAAGGAGGGCAATATAGTCCCAGTAGAGAAGCTTTAGTTATACCAGTAGCTCCTTCCTCCTGGTGTTCTGTCTGTCCTCTGGCAGAAGCTATCTAGGGCAGTGTTTATATCTGGTCTTAACCTGGCTTCTTCTAGCTAAGCCACTTCCCCTACTTTGCAAATCTTTCTACACTTAGTTAATTTCACAGATAACAATTCCCTTCTGACACCTGTGACAAGCACTTAGATAAGTACACAGATAACACAGATAACAGATAATTTACTTCAACTACCTCTGACAAACACACCAACTCCTTTTTTTTATTACCCTTAATTGAAGGTCCCAGTACAAGAGATCTAGTTCTTAGTCCCAGTAGAGAAGTTTTAGTTATACCAGTAGCTCATTCCTCCTGGTGTTCTGTCTGTCCTCTGGCAGAAGCTATCTAGGGCAGTGTTTATATCTGGTCTTAACCTGGCTCCTTCTAGCTAAGCCAGTCCACCTACTTTGCAAATCTTTCTACACTTAGTTAATTTCACAGATAACAATTCCCTTCTGACACCTGTGACAAGCACCTAGGTAAGTACACAGACAACAGATAACAATTTACTTCAACTACTCCTGACAAACACACCAACTCCTTTTTTTTTATTACCCTTAATTGAAGGTCCCAGCACAAGAGATCTAGTTCTTAGTCCCAGTAGAGAAGTTTTAGTTATACCAGTAGCTCCTTCCTCCTGGTGTTCTGTCTGTCCTCTAAGGTATATAAATACCTCCCTGTTGCTATTGGCATTGCTTCCTCTTTCCTATCACTAAACTAAAGGGGAGGCAGTATAGCACAGTGGTTTAAGGCTCTGAGCTGCAAATCTGGTGACATCCAGCAGACTAGACCTGGGTTTGAATCCCACAGCTTCCACTTGCATACTGTGTGACCCTGAGCAAGTCACTTAACTTCCCTGTGCTCCCAGGTAGCACCTGTAAAAAAGCTTTCAGCTTAGTGTGCTACTCCTGGTTAAACAACTAAATAATAAAATAAAATAAACTCCCTCCTCTGTGACTTCACTACTCACTTTTGCAATCAAGTTTAATACAAACTAGTAATAAAGAGTTAGTTACAAGGTATACAATTTAAATTGTTTAAATTACTCTTTCCACTTTCATTGTTTACTGTTGTCATCTTGTTTTGTTTTGTTTTGTTTTCTGCAGTTGTCAGTAAGTAAACAATCAGCTAGAAGTGCCTTAAGTGGCAACCATCTGTTACAGGTGGGAGGAGAAGTTAATAAAGTAAAGAATGGAAACTCTTTTTCATTAGGCATGCAATTAGTAATTCTAATTTGCAGTTTGAACAGTTGTGTTGCTTGATTACTAATGAGTGCTCATTATATTTGGCCCTGATCCTTACTGGGGACATATAACTTAATCCTGGTCCTCATGATGGAAAAGGCTTAATTAAAATAACTCATGACAAAGCACGTAACTTAAACATTATTATAAAAAGGGTCAATCAGAAAGCTCTATTTTTCAGACCCTTTTTATAATAATGTTTAAGTTACATGCTTTGTCATGAGTTATTTTAATTAAGAACAACAGTAAACAATGAAGTTTCCACCCAGCAAGCAGCGAGTGGCATCATGACCACAGTGTGTGGTCTTTGGTCTAGACTGCTGAGCCCATTCCAGTTTGAACTGCAATGGGCCCAGCAGTGATACACACACTAAATGCCATTCTTTCATAGCAAAATGTTCGCTTTGCCTACGTGCACAGCGAATGTAAAAAGTAAATGAGACTACAGCTCCTATAATGTACTGGAAACTTATAAAGCCTTTGAGAATCCAATGAAGATTACTCCCCCAATCCAAATGGAATCTAATGGTGTATTGAGAAATTCTAAAGTTTTGGCAAATATATTAAATGCTTATTTTACATATTTACCAGATTTAGTAATTCCAGATTTGAATATTAATGTAGGGGCATTAAAACATAAAGTGCCCTTAACAAATATCAACTTCATTGAGCTGGATATTCCAAAGTTTAGGTTTAGAAATTACTTCTTGTAAAGATGTCATAAGGAAATTAGAAGTAAATAAATCTTGTGGACTTGATGGCATAGAAACTAGATTTATGAAAGATGCCATGAACATCATATCACACATTTTAGTTAAGTTGTTTGATTGAATTCTTAGCCAGGGAACTTTTCCAGCAAAGTGGAAGACTGCTAAAATAGCACTGATTTTTAAAAATGGAGACTCTACTAACCCATCAAATGTTCTTCCAGTTGCCCTCCTGCCAGAGGTATCAACATTTTAGAAAGATTAGTGCATAGTCACGTCTAACACTACTTGAAAACCTATGGTATTATAAAAGTTATTAAAGTTTCAGTCTGAATTTCGAAGGGGAGACTACATGAATACCATACTCACTGACCTATTAGATCTGGTTGCCAGCCCCAAGGATGAGGGCCTGGCAGTGGGCAGTGTTCATTGACTTGTCAGATGTCTTCAGCCTTGTTGATCACCAAATTCTGTTGGGAAGACTAAAGGATAGCAACATCTTATTAGATGCTAGCAGTTGGTTTGTATATTGCTGATAGGACTCAACGTGCTTGTGTCAAGGAAAAATTGTCAGATTGAAACAAAGTTTCTAGGGGCATACTCCAGGGTTCTATATTGGGACAAGTACTGTTGTTAATGTACATGAATAGATTGCCAGACTGCATATGTAATTTGGAAATTCATCTCTACACGGACAGCATCGTATTTTTTGTGACCAGTAGTGACTACAAACAAGTTGAAATAAAATTAAAAATTCACTTTAGTGTTCTGCATTATAGGTTTGTGGGTTTCAAACTAATATTGAACAGTAAAAAAAATCTCAGATTATGGCTTTCGGTCCACTTACAACTGGCAGGAAGGGCATTGGCTCAAAGTTGACATTAAAAACAATTGAGGAAGTTCCACTTACTCAAGTAGGGGTTTAGGTGGATCAAAACTTGAAATTTGACCAGCATGTAGAAATAACTACCAAAAGTTAAATAGACTCAGTGCTTTTAGATGTACAGTCCACTGTCTAAACAAAAATATGTGACAAATCAAAGCATAACTACTTATGCCATTTTTAGATGATGGTAGTCATAGTTTTGGATATGCTGGAAATGTAATTTTCAAGAAAGTTGAAGTCTTGTATAATCCACTAGCCAGGTTTGTTTTGCTTAGTAACTTTCAAATGCATCACTGCCAATGTATGAGCCCCAGCGCTGGCCTTTACTGGAGAACAAAGAAACTAATGTGGGCCAATCACGTGAATAAGATTATATTATATACTAAGTCAATATGTCTGATAGAAAAACTTAGCAAAATTGAACATAAATATAGCCTAGGAACTAATAGACAAAGAGAACACATGGAGTTGACACTGAAAAATAGATTTGGGGAAATGATCTTTTCATTCTCTGCAGCATATTTCTGGAATAGATTGGATGAAATCATACAGTGGCACTTTTCAAAAGAGAAAGCTGATTGGCTAACTGGGTCTTTTATCTGTGAGTAAATCCCAGCATAACTCATGGATAAAAACCCAATCAGCCGCATCTGCAATCACCACATTAAAGAAATCAATCTGAGCCCCCGGAATTCAAAACATTACAACCACCATGTTGGATTCTCCCTAAACCATGACGGAGAACCACAACCCTGCCTGCCAAAAACTACAGTGGCTTCAACACCTGTAAATCTGTGTAAACCCCCCTCCTAATTCGAGGTTTACCTAATGAGGCTCCTTGTCTCCTGTCTCCTGATCTCTTTACCTTCCAGTCTCAGGACTGCTGAAGAGATGGACCAGTAGGGCAGTCACAGCAGTCCAGGAACCCTGGTACAATGTGGACCAGGGCTCCACAGTTCAAACCTATGGCTGTTGCCACTTGGCACCCTCTGACCTCAGGCCCTTTCCAGTCTTCTGGGGGCTGAGGCAGAGGGCGGAGAAAAGAAGAACTCCAGCTACTTTGTTTCCCCAGCCCAAGCGCTGAAGAGGCCGGGGAATGAGTCTTAAGAACCAGGGCAGCAATGTAGGGCTGTCACACATGCGCAGAATGCACAGAAGTGGAGCCAGTGCTCTGTAGTTCAAATTGGGCTGTGGCAACCTCGTACCTCGTTGCAAATTACACAATAAAAAATAACCAGCAAACGGATGCTTGCTGTGAGTCTATGTGTGTCTGTATGTTACAGGGTTGGATTGAGGTACAGGGGCCCACCTGGAAAATCAATAGGGGAGGACCCAGGGTGTCACACCCATATCAGTATTCCACTTAAATATGATACACTAGCTCTGTGTTTGCATCTTACATTTACTTGCAGTGCCCCAAATACCTAATTTAATTAGAAAATAGATGATAAATGTAAAGATTTTCTGAGTTTAGAAGGTGGTCAAGTACTCAACAGAGGGAGGCCCACCCTGAAATTTCCAGGTATCTTGGTGGGCTAGTCCAACTCTGTGCACATCTGAGGTGAGTGGGGATGGCGATGGCAGCCTTCCATGTTCTACCTAGCAACCCAGGACATTATTTTTTTTCTGCAGAAGCATATCTCTTCTATTTTATCCATAAAAAAACAATACAAAAACTTTGACACCTAAACTTTTTGTCGCTTCTTTATTTTAGACATTGTATAATCATAATAATCCACTCCAGAGTGTTGGTGATGCTGGGATTTACCAACTTCTGGTGTGGTTTGGGCAGTCAGCCTGCAGCCTTGTGACTGAACCATGCCAGGTGTGGGTAAATCCCAGCTTAACCCACACTCTGTCATGGATTATTGCTTAAGTATTAAATCTCATGCAAAAAAAAAAGCCTACAGCTTTTAACTCTACTATGACCCAAGAATTGACAGTAAGGTGCAATTGTATTAGATGAAGGTATTATGTCTGGCCACAGTAACTCTAAACAGCTTTCATTAATATACTTGTTGATTATTTGTTGTATGTATTTGTTTGTGAGAATTCATGGTATAATAACTAATACTATATTGCAGATTTTGTTGTAAACCAGTTTTGATTTGTGAAATGAGGACCACCTTGTAAACAGGGCATTGTTGCCCTAATGGATTATTTAAGCAGTAATCCATGACAGGGTGCGGCTCGCAGGCTGAGTGATCAAATCTGTACCAGGTGTGTATATCCCGGCATAACCCACACCCTGAAGTGGATCATTGCTATTATACAATGGCCCCCTATATTTTTTTGTAAAAACAAAACAAGCCAAATAAATATAAGAAACACTGTTTTTTTTTACCAGTTTAAATAATTTTTCTTGAATTAATTCCTTCCTGCTACCTGCCTTATACAGACTGCTCGCCAGAGGCCATGTGTAACCCCTGAATAAACTATATGCAAAGTACTACCAATTGCTTACATGTCACGATGATAACCATGCCTGTACCCATGCCTGCATCCACTGCTTTTCTTTTACCGTGCCTGTAAGCCATGCCTGTATCCACTGGTTTTCTTTTACCATGCCTGTAACCATGCCTGTGTCCACTATTTTTCTTTACTGTAACCACCACATGATGTAACTCACAATGCCTCAAATGTTCCTTATGTCCTTGTTCATTCTTATACATAGAAACATAGAAACATAGAAGTTGACGGCAGATAAGGACCGCAAGGCCCATCCAGTCTGCCCATTTCTTTTTCTACCTTATAAATGTGCCATCTGCCTTTGCTCTGTCAGTGGCCTATCTATTCATACCTCATTTGTATTGCTCCCTTATGCCTATCCCATGCCTGTTTGAAGCCCTGCACTGTATTCATAGCCACCACTTCTTGAGGTAGGCCATTCCATGCATCCACCAGCTTTCTGTGAAAAAGAATTTCCTCCACATTCCCCTTAATCGACCCCCTCTAATCTCATGCTGTGTCCTTTTGTCCTGCTATTTTTCTTATATTTAAACATATTAGACTCTTTCACCTTGTTAATGCCCATAAGGTGTTTGAATGCCTCGATCATATCCCTCTCTCCTCCTTTGCTCAAGGGTATACATATTGAGCTCTGTTAATCTGTCCTCATATGTCTTCTGATGCAGTCCCTGCACCATTTTGGTTGCCCTTCTCTGGACTGCCTCAATTTGGTTAATGTCCTTGTGAAGGTGTGGCCTCCAATACTGCATGCAGTACTCCAGATGGGGCCTAACCAGTGTCTTGTAAAGAGGGATTATTACCTCCCTCTTACGATTTGTGATACCCCTACTAATACACCCTAACACCCCCTAGCCTTACCTACTGCTTTAGAGGTCTGCTTGGATGATTTCAGGTCATCAGTGATGATGATGCCCAAGTCTCTTTCTTCCTTTGTGACTGCTAGCAGCTCCCCTCCCAGCCTATAGGTGGCTTCAGGGTTTCTCTTCTCTATGTGCATGATCTTGCACTTCTTTGCATTAAATCCCAGTTGCCACTGTTCTAACCATTTTGCTAGTTTATCCAGATCTCTTCTCATTCTGCCCACCCCATCTGGATCATCTAGTCTGTTGCAGATCTTGGTGTCATCTGCAAACAAGACAAGCCTTACCCTCTAGTCCATCTGCAAGGTCACTAATGAAGATGTTGAAGAGGACTGGCCCCAGGACTGATCCCTGAGGTACCCCACTTGTGACTTGCATCTCTTCTGACTGTATACCATTTACCACCACTCTCTGTTTGTGCCCGTCAACCAGTTTGCCACCCAGTTGACCAACTTCTGACCCACCCCGAGTCTACCCAGCTTATTTATCAATCTTCTATGTGGAACAGTGTCAAAAGCTTTGCTGAAGTCAAGGTAGGTGACATCAACTGCTCCCCCTTGGTCCACCACTCTGGTTACCCAGTCAAAGAAATCTATGAGATTAGTTTGACAGGACCTTCCTTTGTAAACCCATGCTGTCTTGGATCCTGTGCCCTTATGTATTCCAGATGTTGCACTATCCTTTCCTTAAGGAGTGCCTCCATAATCTTGCCCACTACTGAGGTAAGACTGACTGGTCTGTAGTTCCCTGCCTCCTCCCCTGCTACCACTCTTGTGGAGCGGGATCACATGAGCCCTTCTCCAGTCTTCTGGGACCTCTCCTGTGCTCAGAGACTCACTAAACAGTTCTGATAATGGCTCTGTAAGTTCCACCCTTAGCTCCTTAAGTACCCTGGGATGTATGCCATCAGGTCCCATTGCCTTATCCACTCTGAACTTAGCAAGCTCTTGTAGGACCCTTTCTTTTGTGAAGGGAGTAGTGCTCACCTCCCTCCCCCCTGTGTCCATGGTGCTAGCTGTGGGCCCTGCCCTACCTTCTCTTCAGTAAATACTAAGCAAAAGTATCTATTTAGGATAGAAGCTTTTACAGGGTCCTCCTCCTCACATGCTCCCTTTTCTCCATTAAGCTTAGCAATACCCCCTCTGGACTTTCGCCTTTCACTAATGTATCTATAGAAAGTCTTGTCACCTTCTTTCACTGTTTGTGCTAGTGTTTCCTCAGTTTGGGACTTTGTCTGCCTTACTGCCTTCCCTGCTTCCCTTAGGGCAGTTTGGTATGCCTCCCTATCTTCATCCCGCTGTGTTCCCTTATATTTCCTGAAGGCCAGCCTTTTGGCTCCGACCTTTTCTGCTACTGTATTTGAGAACCAAAGTGGTTTCCTTCTTCTTTTGCACTTCCTTTTCTGTCTAACACAATGGGATGTTGCTTCAAGTATTGCATCCTTAATGCTTGCCCACTTTGCCTGTACCCCCTCACCTGTGTTTCTTTTTGCCAGGGCTAGCTTAACTCTGTTGGCCATCTTATAACTTGTATTGTTATCCCGGGTCGCCCCTGAAAAAGGGACCTTCGGGGCTCAGTGGGCCTACCCGGTCACCAAAATTTAACAAACAAATAAATAAATAATTCTTACGCCAGAAAAAAAAAATAGTTTCCTGTTGCTGTTGAGGCATTCACTGGTATTGTAGCTTCTGGGAGCTGAGGTGGTTTTTTTTTTTGTGTGTATTTTTACTTTTGTATGCATATGGCACAGTGACAACTGGGTGGCAGAGGAATATGCAGCGTGACTGCCAGCCCCCTTCAATCCCATTCACTGGTATTATAGTGCCATTGAATCGGGACCTGATTTTTTTTGTTTGTTTTTTTGTGTGCCGGTAGCATGAGAGCCACAGTTAAGTGCGAGTGGGGGCTCATAGGTCACTTCAGTAGTTTCTAGCAGCGAGTTACAAAGAGAGTGAGAGAGAGAGAGAGAGAGAGAGAGAGAGAGACAGTGACTTGCAGCAACCATTCAGGTAAAGTAGCAGTTTTATGCTATTACTTAACTTTTTTTTTTAACGTGATCACGAGAGTGCCAGTTCAACATGGGGGGCACTGAGAAGGAGCATGATTGGTGAAGGTGGCAGGTGACTGTGACAAGTTGTAAATGGCTTCTGGAGTTCTGAGTGAGTATGTGGTATGGGGGTGGAAAGGAATGGAGTTTCGGGGAGATTGCTGATACAGGGGACGGACTGCAGGGAGAGCCATGGTGTGATTTTGGCCCTTATTCTGCGGCAACCACTCTGGCGGCATTTTGTTTATATTTGTGAAGCTCTTAGTTAAATTGGGATTTTTTTTTTCTTAATCTGAGAGGTGTGTTTGTGTCTGTGAACTGGTTGTCAGTCTCTGGTACTTACAGAGAGTCAATGTATCGGTTTCAGATAGGGCGGGGTTTTGTTTACGTCTTCGAAGGGGTGGATTGACTGGTGCTCGGACTTGATCTTTAGCCATGAGTTATACTGGGATTTATTCCCGAATAAAAGACCCAGTCAGCCAATCAGCTTTTGAGATTTAGAAGTGCTGTTGTATAATATCAAACATTCCTGGCTAAAAATAAAAAAAACTCTACTACGTTTTGGGTTTGTACATTCCTAGAAGCTATCCAGAAGGACTAGCTGATAAACCAGTTCCCATCTTAGCTTCGTACTGTGTGCCTCATGATCCCTCAGCAGCAAACACAACACTAAGTTGATCTAGGACATGCCAGTGTATTTTGGCATAATTGCGCTTCACAAATTTACCCAACTGCATGCCCCGTCATACAGTTTTGAATTCAGGCAATCCAATGCCCCATCTGTCACTCCAATGTGGGGTCCAAAGTGCAAGGTCCAAGAGTATCAGGAACCATCTTCTGGACAGCAGCCCAGGAATTTCTCTTGATGACCCTTGTCCCTCCCTCCTTGTCTTGGTGGTGCCGCACTTAGCAGGAGGTGGCCTCGGGTACACGCAGTGTGCTTTGGATGGAGGAGCAAGTACCCTGGTCCACCATTAGGGGCTTGCTGTGACAGCAGAACATGCTACTGACCCATCCCAGTCTGGGACCTGCTGCCAAGAGCAGTGCCTTTTTTCAGCCTGCTGCCAGTGTAAGCCCCAGGTCTACTCCCGGACTCAGATTGTCCACACATCGACACATTGCATTGCCATTGGGCCATCAGGTAGCTCAAGAATACTTTGTTAAAAATCTGCACTTTTCCTTTCCATGGTTTATAACACATCTTTGTAGCCTTAATATATCCACAAAGTGTCTATAAACAGTATTTGGCTTTCGCCAACTTTCCTCATAGTACCTTTGTTTATGATATCATGCACAGTGCTCTTTATGTGCTTTGACAGAAATGTCATAAACTCTGCAATTTTGAGGTACTTCAGGATCAGTCAGATGCTTTTTGAAAGACCCAATGAAATAGGCGCTGCATTTTCTTACATAGTCTAGACTAATAATGGGAGAAGTAAAAAAAAAAGTAAAATACACTTAAACATAATTGTATACTACTCCTCTGGCTCTTTATTTTTGCACCCCAGTACCTACTCACTAATGCAATTTGAGCTTTGCATATCAGGAAATATTTCAGTGTAATGTGAAATATAATATTTTATCGAAATGACTAACTGCCTATCTACCCACCAAAGGTCATGCAGTAAGTCTATGACTTTTCTCCGATTTGAAACAGGATCTCTGGTGTCCCTTCCCTTTCTTCAAACTTACATCCCACTGCCTCCTAAAAGACAGGAAATTTGAAGTATTTAATTTTTATTGCTATCAGTGTTAGAATCACTCATCTTGATTTTATCTTTGCTTTCTTTTTAGCAGAACATATACTATACTAAAAAGGGTGGTTGTGCCACCTTGTGGCAACAGATGACTGCAACAGCAGTATTCTGCAGCTGGTTGGATCAAAGCACCAGCTGTTGATGGACTTGCAGTCTGTGACTAACTGAAAAGCTACTGAAACAAACATACATCCAACCGTACTTTTTAAATGAACTGAAATATTCCAAACAATAATCAATAGTAATACAATCTTTACAACAGTGGCACATGCAGGATAATGGGAGAAGGGGAAGGGGGGTAAAAAGGCCCTTTCAGTACTGCCTCCCCATCAAAGAATACATTTTTGTGATGTACCTTCTTATACAATAAACTTGCATTAAAAAAAAAAAAGAAATTGGGGGGTGATGGGGTGGGAACCCTGCCCTCCCACACACTTGTGCCTATGGTTTACAACAAATCAACGCAAGCTCTGCTCATACTGTGCTAGTACAGACATTGTGTCTGGTAATATTAAGACGTAGACAGAGGGGATTCGTATCAAAATAAACATTTCACTATAATATTGACTTTTCTCTTCCTTTTACAGCAAAGTTACAGGTGCAATCAGCTTTCCAGACATTTTTTAAATATAGTATGCATTGAGTATCTGTGTGCCCTGTTTTACAGATCTTCATAATATTGCCTTGAGTCAACGATAAGAAAGTATCAGCTTGATCTTCATGCATACATATAGAAGGAGTTGTGTATGTTTACATTTGATTCATGTGCAAAAAACATTTATTAAGTGGCTTCAGCTTAATCTTATTTTAAGAGCTAAACAAAGCCTGTGGGTATGTATTGAATTATGTCAGAAAATAAAACAGAACAACACTTACCTCCTCTTTGTGAAGCCAAAAGCAGACACATACCACATGCTGGAAGGTGCAGAGCTTCTTTTTATTAAGGTGCCTTGTGTTCAAATTAGTCAAACAAGCAGGATGAAGTGTTTGCACTACTCTGAACACAAGGCACCTTAATATAAAGAAGTGTTGCACCCAGGGGTGTAGCCAGGGATTTCAGATCTGCACACCAAGTGGACTCACTGCTACCTTCCCCCCCTTGTTAGGATGAGCTACCCCCTCCCCCATGGTGTAGCCAGACAATATATAAATGTACACCAGGACTGTATTTGTTGCCTCATTTGGCACAGTAAATACAGATTTTTTTATCTTATGACAGTGGTTGTTGCCATGCATGGGTAAATATAAATGCCATGCATTGCTCCCTAAGACACCCACATACCAGCCCAGCACCTGTAAAGTTGTATTGTCCTTGGGATGCAAAAAGAGTATTAGTGACCAGTCCTTCTAGTTTCGACTCCTATGAATAAAATTACAGAAAGGTTCAGTATTTTCTTTGCTAGTTTTCATGGAAAAAGGAAGCAGTTCAGAGCCTATTTGCTACCCCCACTTAAATAAAATTGCACACCATGGAGTGCTTGGAGTATGCCTGCCTACACCCATGGTTGCACCTTTCAGCTTCAAGAGCTTGTCTGCTTTTGATTCCATGTAGGGAGATGAGTGCCATTCTGTTTTTATTTTATGGCAGCTTCAGTTTTTTGAACGTAGCACCACCATCCAGGGAGCACTCTGTTAGAATTGTCAGCATATATTGAATTATCTCTGGTGTAGCTTGCATGTGTAACTTAATTTGCATAACTTCCAGCACAACAATTACAATATAGTTTACTTTACATGGCTTAGAAAATGAGCTCCAGTGACTGAGTTCTGCAAAGCATACTACAGGCAACACAAATAATAAAGTAGAAAATTAAAGCCAGAGGTTGCAGGTGTAGCTATTTTCAAACATCTTGCAACTTGCTTGATGAGCCAGTATATGATGGCTCATCAAGCTTGATGAGCCCACATCACTGATCACCAGAAGCAAGCTAGTGCCGGAACCGGGAGCCCCTCTACAGGCTGTACCTTCTCAGTAAGCCTCCTCTAATCAGGCGGCTCTTAATCCAACTTAAGAAAGCTCCTACTAAGGAGTCCTCCATACTATGGTCCTCAGTGCAAAGGGCCACAGTGCAGAGGGTGACAAGGGAGTCTGCCAGATGGGAGTCAGCCAGAGGAGGAAGCCAGCAGCCATAAACTCTGCTTCTGTAATGCCACTGCTATACTGACTCTTGCTATGCTAAATGTTACTTGGGAAATGCAGGTGCTGTCTGAGTAAGGTTATCTAGCTGAATCTACCTAGTTTCATATTATGCCCTTAGCTACTCAGGAATCCATAGTACTGTGTCATGTCTCATATGCTTTACTCCTTAAACACCACAGCTTATAAATATCACATCTACTTGATTGCAACAAGATAGCTGGTGCAGGTTCTCTATAGACTTATCATACCTGTGTGTTATCATTATCATTAGAAACCTGCCTAATATGCCATATGAGTGATAGAAATGCAGCAAATTAAAATTTTGCTAGTGAAATTGCGGTGAAATCGGCAATTTTGCCTGGCAAAATGTTTTGTGAAATTACAGCAAACTTTTGCAATTTCGCCTGCAATTTTGCCCTTCGCTGCCGGCCACCACAACTCCATAAACTGAACACACACACACACACACACACACACACACACACACACACACACACACGCACAAGTTACCCTGCACGCCTCCATTTCTTTTATTAAAATAAAAAAAAAAAATTCACCCTCCACTCCCTGGTGTCAAGTGGACCCCCACCCCATCAATAGGTAGCAGCACCCACCTAGCTCCCCCTAGTACCCCAGTTGGGCCACTGGCCCAGCCCTCCAATCACCTCCATGGCCGGCAGCCCGACTGAGTGCCACTGAGTGCTTAAATGAATGAATGAATGAAGGAATGCATGAGCGCAGTATGCACTCATTCATTCAAGCACTCAGTGGTGCTCAGTCTGGCTGCTGGTCATGGAGGTGAGTGGAGGGCTGTGCTGGTGGCCCGATCGGGTTACTGGGGGGGGGGAGCCATGGGTGCTGCTATCTGATGGGATGGGGGTGAGGCAGTCCTCTAGACACCAGGGAGTGGAGGGTGAATTTTGTTTTTTAATGTAAAAAAATGGAGGCGGCAGGGTAACTTGGGAGGGGGAGTGCTTATTTCACGTTATTATGGCCAGTGATCAGCCGGGGATGGGGGGGGATCACTAGACATCAGGGAATGCAGGTTGAATATTATTTATTTTTTAAAATGAAATAAATAGAGGGCAAGGTAACTTGTGAGTGTGGAGGGTGCTTATTTAATGTAATTTCAGCCGGTGATCGGGGACACCAGGGTAAAAATTTTGGCCAGTGGCGAGGGGAGGATCACTAGACACCAGGAAGAACTTGAGCATTTCGCCACGGGAGGCGAAATTTCACCCCGGGTGGTGAAATTTGCCTCATGGGTGCAAAAGTTCATGCCCAACTGTGGGTGAAATTTCGCATTTCGCCCAGCAAAATATTTTGCGAAATGCGCTAATTACATGAAATATTTTGCTGGGCAAAATGTTCCAATTTCGCACATCCCTAGTGAGTGATAAGAAGTCAAGAATTTGTTACTACCTGTACTACTTTCTGGCTTAAATCTTACCCATACCCCTCTGGGTTGGTATGAACCAGCTATTCCAGGCAGTGATGGAGGAGTGTACCAAAAAGTGGGATCAGAATTACATAGAACACCTCGGCCAAGGACACTGTTCAATTCAATGTCTGATCCTTAGCTACAAAAGTGAGGGGTTACCTGACGCCCCTGACCCCCTGGCTCCACCGCCCTTCCAGGTACCTGCTTTTTTACCAGATTGGCTTTACATCCTGTCTGGCTGGGGTGCGTATTTGTAATGTTACTTATGCCTGTGTTTTAATTTGCACTCTAACTGAGTGGTGTGCAACCATAGCTACACGACTTGTCACTTTCTGGTGAGTGTTTTTCATATTTAAATACTGCCCAGTAACTACTCCAGCTCTCTCTTTAAATTAGATTAGTGCAACCTTGAACCTAGTGTACCGCTTACAGTGGGGAGTAAACTTGTTGCAACCCCTCCCCCTTTTTGATTTTTCCTGACAGGCACATAAACCTCTCCTTTCTCAACAATGGTTGTCTTGGGAATGCTTTTTGTTGTACTATACATGTTTGCTATTCTTACATAGATACATAGGCGTTGTTGGCAGACAAGGGCCTTGTGGCCCATCCAGTCTGCCCTATCTCTTTTCTAGATGCTACAAGCCCCCCCTCACCCCTAGCTTGAGAATTCCCAAGTGCCTATCCCTCGCATTCTTGAATCCCTGAACCATGGCCACCCCCACCACTTCCTGGGGGAGACTGCTCCATCTCTCCACCACCCTTTCAGTGAAGTAGAATTTCCTCAAGTTCTCTCTAAGTTTTCCACCTTTTAGTCTCATGCTGTGCCCCCTTGTTCTGCTATTTCCCTTCATGTGAAAGATGCTCCCCTCTGGTTCCCTGTTGATCCCCTTTAGATATTTGAAGGTCTCCATTATGTCCCCCCTCTCTCTCCTTTCCTCCAGGGAGTACATATTTAGAGCTCTAAGTCTCTTCTCATACAACTTATGCTGCATCCCCAACACCATTTTTGTCACCCTCCTCTGTACCATCTCCATCCTGTCTATGTCTTTTTGAAGATGGGGCCTCCAGAATTGAACACAGTACTCCAGATGAGGCCTTACTAGGGAGCTGTACAACAGTACCACCACTTCTATCCTTCTACTTGTTAATCCCTATGCACCCTAACATTGTTAGCCTTTCCATCTGCTTTGTCGCACTGTTTAGCTACTTTGAGGTTGTCTTCTATGACTATCCCTAAATCCCTTTCCTCTGTGGAAGCCTCCAGTGTTACCCCATTTACTTCATACTCAGTCTTGGCTTAGACAAGATTATACTTGCTCTTGTCGTGCCTCATCAGGAACACCTAGGTATGCAATCCCACCCATGCCTCACCCAGTCTCCTCTGATACTGTCTCTTTCTTTGTGGTTCTCCATGGGTTGTATAGAAAGGGTAACTGCTATAAACTATTCCACTTCCTACAGGAAGAACTACAGAGGCCTACCTTGTTAAACCTTTTCTCTTTTATTAGGGTTCTGTCAACACTCCTCTTGCATTTGTCAGGGGCCGTAGATCAGAATCCTGGCCCTATCCCCCCCCCATTATAGGATATACTGTCCCACAGATACATGCTGGTCTAACACCCGGGTCTTGAAGATTGTTCACATGTGCATTAGCAGCCTTAGGCCTAAGCTCCAAGAACCTGGAATGCTGGACTGATTTATATGCCCCTGACATAATAACCATATCTGAGACCATGATCTGGTTAAAGCCTCATGCTCTCCCATGAGACCGAGCTCCTTGGGTTCACCACATTTAGAAAGGATACAACTAACAAGAAGGGCAGGGGTGTGCTCCTCTATATCAAATCCACTCTTAATGCCTCCCAGGTATCCATCCATGTGCTAGATGATTCACAATGTGAAACCTTAATTGCCAAGGTTCTTCTCGAGGCACCAAACCTCTCTTATGTGACCTATATTTATACCCCCCACGTGCTATTCTATGCACTAGATATCTTCATGAAGGCTATTACAGATCCTCCACTTGGTGAATTAATACTTCTGGGTGACTTCAATATAAATTGGACCCCTGACATGAGGGGTGGGCCTAGGGAAGTTGTACTTGAGGCCCAACTCATTAGTGAGCCTACCAGATTAAATTACGGATCTGGTACCCATACACTGCTTGACTGGGCTCTTGCCTCCAATCCTGATACAATAAGAGCTGCAGACAATTTTGCAGATTCCTTTAGTAATCACTCCCCGATTAAGTGTATGTGGAAAAACAGTGCTCTCAAATCTCCATCCAGTATTTTCATTGCCTGAAAGTTTTTTAAAATTTGATGCTGACTCCTTTCTAACCACCTTATCAAATATACATTGGGCCTCTATCACAACTCTTCCTGATATTTACACCACCCTTGACTTCTTTACTAATAACTTCCTGTCAGCTGCCAACTTACTTGCCCCATTTAAGCAGATCAGGGTAAAAGGCCAACAGTCTAAATAGCTGGATTCTGAGCTTATAAAACTATAGAAGTTTAGAGACAAAGCATGGGGTTGGGTGTTCAAAACCTCTGGCCTGATGTCAGACTGAAGTAAGTATAGAAAACTCAGGAATGCCTGCAAGTCGAACCTTAAAGCTGCCAAAAGAAAATACATTCGACACCTGCAAGACAAAAACTTGTCAAACCCCAAGAAGTTCTGGTGTCACATTAATGCCCTCTGAAAGGGTCATGCCAGTACTTCTGAATGCAATATATTGCCTGAGCATAAGCTAGTTAGAGACCCCCTGGCTACTGTCAAAGTCATTAGCAAGTTTTTCACTGATCTGGATGGACTCAAAACCCCTTCCCCTGGGTCCCCTCCAGACACCAATACATACTCCACAATGGTGAATGTAACTCCAGAATTCCACATTCAGAAAATAGCTAGAAAAGAGGTGCTGACCCTCCTAAAACAACTAAAAGCAGAAGGGACAGCAGGGTTCAAACCTAGGCTTTTAAAAACTGCCACTTCTGTAATTGCTTCCTCTGTTGCCATGCTCTGTAATAAGTCTCTAAATGAGGGAAGAATTCTGGAAAGTTGGAAGGCTGCCCTTGTAGTACCAGTGCACAAGGGTGGCCCTAAAGAGGCTGTGAAAAATTACTGCTCCCTCTCCCTGCTACGTTCCCTTGCCAAAAGGCTAGAAAGATTAATATATAGCCAGTTCCAAGAGCATCTTGAACAGCATCACCTTCTGACTGATTGGCAGCATGGGCTCAGAAAACATCACAAACTGACACCTCTCTGGTTAGGTTGACTACTGACATCTTGGGTACCATGGATGAAGGGCAAACGACTAGTGAAATCTTCATAGACCTCACCAAAGCATTTGATCTTGTTAATAATGACCTCCTACTAAAAAATCTTAGGAGGGTTGGTCTTGATATCTTGTCATGCTGGTGGTTTGCTCACTGTTTGGCTGACAGGTCTTGGACAGTGAAATGGAAGGGTATGCAATCCACATTAAGGCTCATTATTGACAGTGTCCCCCGATGTTCCATTTTGGAACCTATGCTCTTTTCCCTTTTTGTAAATTATATGCCTGGCAATTACAGTGGAGCTAGCTCACAGTTTTATACTGATGATGCTGTACTCTACACTTTAATGAGGTCAAACTTATTAAACAGTCTAGTGGAGCACTATCTTGTTTGGCCCTAGACACATGGGGGTAACAAGGCAGCACCTGCTAGCCCTGTCCACATGAATAGGAGCCCATGTTGAGGTGGTTTAGGTGCTTAAGTACCTTGGAGTATGGTATAACCTCGATTATCTGAATCGCTAAGGAGACATCCGATTTGTTCGGTAAATTGAGTGGTTCGGATAACCGAGGTTGCCCATATTTAGAAGCACACACACTGCGCACAACAAAGGAAAATCAATGCAGTTAATATTAAATGCTTTATTCAGTCAATTCCAATAAAATAAAATGAAACATCAAACAACATTGCATGAGCATTTCATTAGCATTTCGACTTCATTTAATGTTCATTTAAAAAAATTGGTAATCGCTTTTTGCTTTGAGCATTCATTTCTTTTGCGTACAGCCTTTTGTCTCAGCTGTCTCAGGAGCAAGGTATGCAGGTAGTCACTCCCTGCTTGACTTTCAAGCCACCGCAGGTATCAAAATCTTCCGCGACTTCACCAGCTGTAGACACAGTAACCGCCAAGTTGCAGTCCTCATCGCTGTCTTCCTGGTTCCTGTCCTCACTTACATTCTCTGTTGCTATAGCAAGAATGTCACTGTCTGACAAATTGTCATGCCCCTCATCTGCTCCTCTCCACCATTGTTTCAAACAGAGCAGGTAAGCTCTAACTGAGATAACAGGCTGTGAGTGACAGTGAGTTAAGTACCTTACATTGATTGTGCTATGGCACAGTTGATTGAGTGATTACTGTAATCGCCAAGTAAGCAGCCGCTAATCATGTTAAATTCCTTGACACTTGTTTAAAAGTCGGGGGACATGATGGCAGTCCGGTTAAGCCAGAGGTTTGGCTGAATGAGGTCCAGGTAACGGAGGTTATACTGTATACCTGGACCAGGAAGTTACTCTCAGAATCTACAGTGATAATATTTCAAAACCCTTGCATCAAAACCCTGAATTGTGCTGCAGTTTAGATAACTACCTATCCATTGAATCATGGCAGGTTATTGGGAATAATACACTGCTCTCTCTCATACAGTACTCACCTGTTCTGCAATCCTTGAGGTGTACTGAACTTAGTAAGCTCAAAGGTCCTCTATAACAAGATTGACCAATTTGCCTCTGGTGCCTCACTGTAATGTTTTCTGCTCCATGGACTTGCCTTCTTTGGAAGGTTAGCTTGAGTTTCCTCTTCTTTGCCTTGCTTACAGACTTGCTAAGGGTCTTACCCTTTGCCTCCAAGATGTCCTGGTTCCCAAACCTCTAAGGAGAATGCTTAGGTCCTTTGGTTGTACATTAATAGAAATACCCAGGGTGAGGTTCAGCATGAAGAAGAGATCCTTTGCCAGCTCAGCACCATCACTGTGGAACATTCTTCCAGCAGCCTTCCAAAACTGTCCTCATCTGGAGTTTTTAAAAAGGGGCTTAAGGTGTATTTACTTGAGCACCACCAGTGTTCCTGTAGTTGATGACCTGTAGCTGCTGTTTTATTCAGTTCCCTTGGTGGGTACCTGATGATACTATAACTCTGAACTATCCTGAAGTATCTGCATTTGGATCACTGCTGCCAATCATGCTGCTTGTCTCGTGTACTTGTTTGCTAATCTCTTGTACCACTGTGAATATTGTGTAGATCTGTATTGTATTAGTCTTTGTATATTTCTGTAATGTATTTGTGTAATTAATCCCAGGTCACCCTTGAAAAAAGGATTTTTTTGTCTCTGTGGGCCCACCTTGTTAACAAAATTCAATAAATAAATAAATATTAGGCAAACTGCTGAAAACACATACACATAGTAACATTTATTTATTTATTTATTTGCTTTTGGTAACCAGGTAAGTACACTAGGCAGCCAAGTGCCTATTTTCAGGTGCGACCCGGGAGAGTTACAAGGTATCCATGAAACAAAATACAGAGTTGAGGTTACATACAAGAGCCACATGCTCCAACAGTGGGTAAAACAGCTTAAGGTACAGACAGGCTCAAAGCTGGACTGAGAGCAATCAAGTGACAGATAGGCATGACATCATAGGGAGGTAGAATAACATCAAATAATAACTAGAAATGAGTATCAAAGAACAACTCAAATGGTAGCAACATCAAAATTGTTTGGAGCACACATGTATACTCTAGCCTGACCTGAACGCCTATAGTGAAAGAGAAGACTCAGTGCTGGACGGGGGGTGGTTATTGATAATGAACAGTAATGCCACTCCACCTGGGGGCGTTAAGTGCCTAAAGAGGGTTACCAGCAGAGGTAACAGTGCTAGGAGAAAACTGCACCCCGGGGGGGGGCTCCCCCAGAGGCATGGGGGGAGGGAGAAGACACTGGGTATTATGTGGAACACTGTACGTAGTAACATATTCACCCTTGAATTAAACAGAAGTCAGTGCAGACTGAACCATAAATGTGGCTCATAGGTGTGAAGGTTTTTTTTAAGGTTGGAAGGGATACTAGATCCATCATATCCAACACCATCCCCCACTGCTTCATAAGCAGAGATGAAAAAATGTTATTCTTTGCAATCCTTTACCGGTTTATATAGATTCCCTACCCACTCTACTGCGCATGATACCTGTTGATTCCCTTAGTAAGTAAACATTTTCCTGGCTTACCTTGAAGGCCTGTACTGTCTTTATAGCTATTGTACCTATGCCACTTGCCTGTTCCACAGGTTCACAACCCTCTGGGAGAACACGTGCCTCCTATTATTACCCCTGCATTATCAACTCTAAGTTTCAGGGCACGTCATTGCGTCCTGCTGGAGGACACCACATCAAACATCTCCATATGCTTATTCCCTTAAGTATGCAGAAGGCTGAAATCATGTTCTCTTTCAACATCCTTTTCTGCAGGGTGAACATGGTAAGGGCCTCTAGCCTTTCCTCACAGCTTTTGTGCATCTTACCCCTGATCATTTTTGGTGGCCCTGTGTTTCACCTTCTTGACTGTTTTAATTTATTTTTTGTATTGATTGGCCCAGAACCTCATTCAGTACTCCAGATGAGGCCTGGCCAGAGCCCTGTAAAGTAGTAGGATTATTTTCCATGCCCCTTTTAACTTTATAAAGTTATTGGAAAGCAATATGCAATTACACAGATCTTTACTATATAGATGCCATTAAATGCAGAGCTAGAGGCATCACTTGAAGAGGCAAAATAGCAATTCTGAGACTTCATACCTGACAGAGTTCCAGCACAGGGCTTCTTTCCTAAGACTAGGGTGGCCTACCAGCTGGAGTGCAGAAACAGCTTACAGCTGACTCTCACCAGCCCCCCAACTCCATTCTTCTCTGGTTTTCTCAGCAGTTAAATGTAGTTCAGTGCAGTCATCAAGCAGGGCTATAGAAGGCGGCTTCACTGCTGGGAAACCCATGCCCCTGCCAACTTTCATTGTCCTAAAGGGTGATGGAACTATCTACTTTAAAGGCTTTTCAACTTTGAAAATTGTCTGTTGCTGTATTGGTCCTTGTACAAGATGCACAAAATAGGTGATTTGGTACCTTTTATTCTGTAAATTTCTGTTGGTCCAATAAAAGGGTATCATATCACCTATTTTGTGCATCTTGTTCAATATTAAAAAGTTTTGTTTTTAAATTAAAAATAGTCACGCTGTAGTAACTTAAGGAGAGCTTTATTGTTTATATAATTAAAAAAAAAGAGCCCATATAACTCATGATTTGGGGGGGGGGGGCAGGTGGACTCTTTCTACCTTCACCTGGAGGTTCACCATGGCCATTTATTTGGGGTTATACTGTTGTATTATGCTACTTCTGCCTCCAGCTGGTCCCATGTTTTGCCATTTATTTACTCAGGATGCCCTAACTGTGACGTAACATCCTGTGTTCAGTGGGGACCCTGTTTCTACCTAGTTTCACAGTTGGGGGGGTACTAAAGCACACAAAAGCAAAGTGATTTGCTTGAGGTTACATTACTTCGAGTGTAACATCCATTGCACTGTTTTTTTGTATAAGGAATTCATGTGTACAGACTGTACCAGATGTCCTGTAGCGCACTCCATTTTCAATACAGGAATCCTTAAAGGTCTGAGAACTTTGACAATTCCATGAAGTTTAGATCATGGCGATGATGAAAAGTACATTTTTAAAATGATCAGATTAAGGCATGGTAATGCATCTCTTTTGACTAGGTTTTAAAAATTTATACCAACCAGTTTGCATCTGAAATCATTTCCCAGCTGTCGCCTAGTGTGATGCTATCATGAGGGAGGCCACAGGGCTCTGTTTCTCAGTTAATTATTTTGTAACATTAATTTAACAAGAAACCCTCTAAAGAGCCCTTTGGAAGAAATACATGTTAACAATAGAAAGCAAATGCATCCACTAGGCACCATAATGTAAAATCAAGACAGAGGTGGTGTGGTTCCTCGAACAAATCCTACTGAAACGAAAATATCAGCTTTATTATTTTCTCATTTCTGGAACTCCCTTTGAGCTAGAGATTAGGTGATGTTATTTGCATAAGTAATGAGCTGCATACTGAATTGTCACTGCATGCCTCTGCTTTGACCAGATTTCCTGGTGACTACTGAAGAAAGGAGCTAACGTAGTTCAGAATACATCCCGTGATGCTGGCATGGTCTGTATAAGGCAATAAACCCACAAACCACATTGTACTGTTACACACTTGTTTTTGGTCTGCCTATTAGTTGTTATCATGCAATATTTAAATAAGGTCCCGTTATCTGTAACTGATAAAAGAACACTTGTTGGCAGGTACTGTGCCTTTAAGAGATTGCAGAGGTTATAAAAGGTCACTTAGGCTGTGTATTAGAATGTTATCTTTAGTTTAATGAGCTTTGAAAGTCTGGCAAATTTCTGATCCGGTCCATATTCCTCTACTTCTGTCTGTGCAGCCATGAAATAGTCTGCTGTTAAGAGTATTTAGAAAAAACAGCAATGCTAGAATAGGCAGTTATCTGTACCTAATTGTCTGTTGATGCTTGAATATAACACAGTAATTGTGTTGCATGAGAATGGACTACAGCTCTTCTTCACGCACAATAGCCAGGGCTCCGTGTACACTGTAGCAATGTAGATATCAAATATGCCAGTAATTTTGGTTTCCTTGGTTAAGATCTTGCTTTGACAGTGAATTTGGTCACTGCTGGATGAATGGTTGCCTTTCAGTAGGGTAGCTAAGTTGTTCCAAGAATTCCCTTGGGCTCTTTGGATTTGGTAGGATGTAATGTGTGAAATTCAGATTGGGCCTTTCTGGCCCCCGGTTAGCTTTGGTTCCAAATTAGGCTGAATTTTTAAAGGGTGGCACAGGGCTGGCATCCAGTTTTGTACCACCACACTTAGGGTTTGGTGGTGCGCCTAACCCCTTTGCTACAACTGCACCCAATTTTGCAATCTTGGCCAGAGCTGCAACAGTTTCCACCATTTACGGCAGCTTATGCCACATATCTGGTGCAAGCTCCACAAAAATGGCCCTTGGGATTGCTGCAAGCTAGACCACAAAAAGGTGGTCTAACTTCGACAGTTTGGCGCATGTGATAGAAAATCCCAATCCCTGCCAGGAGAATGCCGCAAGCCCACGCACCATATGTTTGGCACCCCAGGGGCTTGTGGCATTCTTGGACATTAGAAAATCTGGCCCATACATATCTCTTGCAGCTGATCCAGTCTGCAGGCCAGTTGAAGCACTTGTACTTGTGCCATGCCTCATCTCTGTGAGGAGAGCTTAAAGGGATGCTGACATTTTTTAATCCCATTTTGAAAATAGTACCTGCCATCATCAGTATACCTAGTCATCACATATATTGTCCCAGATTGTCATATAATAATTATTTATTGAATTATTTATAATACAAAAGTATGTGTTACCGACCCAACCTTATCCACAGTCACCTGTTGCTCTCATATGTGCATAATACAACATAGTGTCAAAGCACTGGTAAACTAGTACATGGATGAGTTTTTTTTTTTTAAACACTATCATCAAAAGTCACTTCCTAAAAGTAGGCAGTGATCTGAGCTTAAGAAAGTGACTCCCATTTTAAAAAGAGCACTCTAACCCACTAAATCAGTCATTTGAAAAGTGAAGCCATGACTCTGGGCATGTGCGCTAGCATCAATGCTGATGCACATGTCCGGAGTCATGGACTCACTTTTCAAGCAACTGATTAGAGAAGTCAGAGTGCTCGTTTTGAAATGGGACTCACTTTCTTAAGCTCAGCTCACTGAATACTTTAATAAAATGACTTTGCTGATAGTGCTAGGAACCCCCCCAACAAAAAAAAAAAACTCACCCATGCATGAGTTTACCGGCGCTTTGGCACCATGTTATACTGTGCACACGTAGGAGCAGCGGGCAGCTGGGGATAAGATAGGATTGGGTAAAACATAAAAACATAGACTTTGATGGCAGATAAGGACTGCTTGGCCCACCCAGTCTAATTTTTTTCCCTTCCTACAGTGCCACCGGAGACGGTGGAGAACCCTACTTAATCTCTGGATCTCTCTTCCCCCTTACTTTTCACTAAGATTCCCTTATGCTTATCCCAAGCAATCTTGAACCCTACTACTGTTTTTGTCTCCACCACTTCTGCTGGAAGAATTTTCCAGGTATCTACCACTCCTTCTGTGAAGAAATACTTCCTCACATCTATTCTGAATTTACCTCCCTCTACCTCTTGGTTTCTATACCCTAAGTGCATGATTTTGCACTTTTTCATGTTAAAACCCAGCTGCCAGCCAGCCAGGTGGCACTGAGGGTTGAGGCACTGGACGCCACACCTTGCGCCATGCCGGTGACCCTGGTTTGGGAATGAGCCCAGACTGCCGGGGGTCGGCAGGGATGGGGAAGGATCGAGCATCTTATGGACTGCTCTCCTTCCCCGGGGAGGGGGGAACCACCTGCCACTGCACAGCTGACCTCTAGTGAATCCATGCTGCCTCAGCTCTTGTAACCCATTGGTTTCAGGATACAATACAATGCTTTCCTTCAGCAGTGTCTCCATTAACTTTTCCGCCACTGATGGCAGACTTACTGGCCCATAGCTGCCAGCCTCCTCCCTGCTACCACTTTTGTAAAGTCGGACTAAGAATACTTTATATTATAAACACTTCTGTAAATGGTTATTTTATGGCAGTCTGAGACAATATATGTCTATATATAACTATAGGCATATTAATGGCTGCAGGTACCATTTTCAAATGGGGGTAAAAATCAGCTAAAAGTTGACAGTATCCTTTTAAATAGCTCATGCATGGCATGTTTGAGAGTACTGTGAGTCTTTAAATTTCCTGGTTGTCCCCAGCGCATGTCTGTCACAAAAGCCCCAGTTGGATTCAGTGCCTTGGTACATTAGGTCTGTTACACAATTTTCAACCACAGAGTTTTATCTGATCAAAGCAAAACACAGCCTTTGGAAACATACATTATAACAGCATCCCTTTTCTTTTTTCTTTTTTTATCATGAATTTATTTATCCTCCTTGCAGCCCGACCTGCTAATATCCAACCACTGCCTTTCAACCCCTGGGGTAGCCTGCAGGCTCACTCACATACCAGGCTGGCACTGATGCCATGCCCATGGAGGGGATCAACTGATACCCCCCGCACCGGGAACCAAGTCCGCAGTGCGATTCCACGACAGGACCCTCAGGGTGGAGATAAGTGCGGCCATCAAGCTGCTTGGTCGTCTGCTCCTTTTTCCTTCTACATTTTCACCCCATCAAAGTGCGGACATGCAATGACGTCAAGGCACAATGTGCCAACGTCTGCCACACTTTGGCCCAAGTGCACTGCTCCTTGCAGTGCCCCCGATCTCCATCAGGGGCCACTGTAGAGTGATGGAAGTCCCAGTCCCTCCCGAGGGATAGGAGAGCAGTCATCTGGATGCTAAGTCCTATCCTTCCCCTGCTGACCCCCTGATGGCCCGGGCGCATGCCCAAACCCTGGTCACCAGCATAGCGCGAGATGTGGCATCCAGCACCTCAACCCTCAGTGCCACCAGGCCGGCTCACAGCCATCCCTTTTCGACTGAAGTTGGGTTCTTCCAAAATTCATTCGACTAGGTCCAGCACACCAAATGACTAGACACACCCCATTGAAAAAAGAAGAAGAGCTGCAGTCTTCATCAACTGATGCACACCATCTGAATGGATAATATAAATAGCATTTTCTCCTGATTATGACTACTTAGCTGGATCCTGGTGTCCTCATTCAGTAGCTATGGAGACAGTCTGCTACTCTGATAACCTATGGGGAAGGTTGATAAGGGTATGCTTTCTTTGCGCGAAGGATCCATGTGTAATGAAATACAAAGTCTCAGTTCATTTCTGAGCCAAACAGTTCAGACAAGCTTCATCGCCTCACTGATCTGCTACTGTGACCTGAGAGACTTTGCACCTACTTTTCTGCCCTTGCTTTGACATCTCCTTGACAGGCATAAAGCTTAGCATGAACAACTACATGTAGCTGTGCCCATTAGGGAGGCTTGCTAGATACTGAGAGTATCGTGCAATATGCTGTCATATTCAGCATGCTTTCAAGGGGGAAGCAAAGCAAGCCAAGGGCTCATGTAAGTGTATGCATGTTCTATAGCATGAGACCTATTGGACTCCTAGTTTTGTGATACCTGTGCTATTTAGCTAGGCAATGGACTGGGACCCACAGTTCATTACACCCATGTGTTCTGCACAAATGGTACATTTTATTATCAGTCTTCCCTGTCTTTGTAGTCAAAATCATGGTCAAAATCAGAGAAACCAAGCATTCACAAAATGCTTTTAAAAGTAATATTAGTATTTCACATTTTTATACTCATTCTACAATATCTTACTAGTACACAGTCATCTTTAGCTGCTGTGGTTTGTTCAACATGCTTCCTATGATATTTTGATCATTACCACCAAAGCAGGTTGGGTAAGGTCTTCAAAACCAAAGACAAGAACATTTCTTTGGATTTGCCAGTTTTGCTTTGTCAGTTACTTCTTCTTTATGAACTGTCTGCAAATGCTTGACTCAATAAGTATGGAGTTATTTGGCATGGTGGCAGTGGGCAGTGTAGTGAAGTGGTTAGATCACTGTCTTGACAAACAGACACAGGTTTAAAATGCACCAGGAAGCAGGCAATGGGGAAGGACGGGGGTGGAGAGCCATGTGCGCCAATGCAAGGTGACTTGGAAACCAGATTCCAGATCTGAAAGCCATCTTGGCAGACACTAACCTGGATTTGGTGGCCATAATGGAGTCATGGTGCACTGAGCACCACAACTGGGACATGGCCATACTGGGCTACTTTCTGTTCAGGAGAGACAGGGTAGGGAGGAGCGGATGATTTATATGTAAGTGAGGGGTTGGAGATGCTGTAGCTCAACCTGAAGTTAGGATCTGGGTCCACTATCTATACCAGGGTGGGGTACAGACCTTCAGCACAGGGAGAGTAGTTGGATAAGGCACTTGGGGAAGCCATCTACAGAATGGTGAGTAAGGGGGTACTGCTGGTTGGTGACTTCAGCATGCCAGATGTGAAGTGGAGCCTTTCAGCTACAGCTTTGGCAAGGAGCGGGGACATCCTTGAATCCCTACAATCCCTTTCAGGTAGCTAGTCAAAGAATCCACTAGGGATGAGACTGTGCTAGACCTGGAATGTAGAAACAGGGACAGGATTACAAACGTCACAGTGGGCACTCCCTTGGGTACCAGTGATCAACATACAGTGTGGTTTAACATAAAGACAAGAAAGAGACTAACCACATGAGGAAGAGGGTCATGGACTTTAGGAGGATGGATTTTAGAGAAATGAGGGGACTGACTCAGAAACTGCCTTGAAAGGGTGGATTGCCAGGTAGAGACAGTGGCACAGTGGGGAAAAATAAGGGAGGGTATAATTAATGCAACCAAACTATGCGTGAAGGAAGTGAGTAAAAGCACAAGAGGGAAGAGACTGTTGTGGTTGTCTAAGGAAAAAGCAAAGATGGTGAAGGAACAGTGTGGCATTCAGGAGGTATAAGGAAACACAGAGGGAAGAGGTCAAGGAGGTATACCAAGTAACCAAACTGTTACTGTGGCTCTAGGTATCTATAATAATAAAATCAAAGCAGGAGGAGCCTGTTCCAACAGCAGAGTGCAATGCTACTTGATAAGCTGGAATAATAATAGCCCACTAACACCTGAATCTGTTTCACATGTATTTTAATTTTATTGCCAAAAATAGCCAACATTTTGTGATACATCTCACTTCATCAGGGCACCTTTGTTGTCTACAAAAGATAAAAAAAATCCATATACATCACTTATATATTACAAACATATATATGACTATTATTGGGTGGCTATTTATGTAAGGGAAGGGATATTGTGCAACAGGGAGGAAGGGGAGCAGGGCAGGGCTGAAGCCTTATGATTACAGCTCCAGAACTCGAAAAGCAGGAAGGTTTGATTGGGGGTAGTGTACAGGCCACCTTTTCAAATGAGGAAATTGACAGGGAGTTGGGAGAGCAAATAAGGAGGTTTAGTGGTAAGGGCAATACCTGTGCGAGTAGGGTATTTCAATCTGCCAGGGGTAGACTGAAGCACCCCAGCTACCGCGAGTGCCAGGGAACAGGTCCTCTTGGAGGCCTTCCAGGACAGCTTCCTGATGCAGAGGGCAATGGAGCCAACCAGGGAGGGAAACATATTGGACCTTGTGTTGATGGACAGGGAGCATGTCCAGGACATAGGGGTGAAAGACCCCCTGGCAGGAAGTGACCACTTCACATTGTGGTTCTTCCTCAGTCTAGATAAGGAGGTGGCCAGAACCAAGACAAAGGTAGTGGACTTCAAAAGAGCAGATGTTGGCAGGATGGGAGGCATACTGGAAGGGCACCTCACCAACATCCACACAGACATGGATGGCAACCAGAAATGGGCCATCATTAAGTTGGGTCTGGCAGAGGCCACTAACTCGTGTACAAAGATTCAAAGTAAGAAGGCCAGGTCCAAAAAACCAAGCTGGTTGAGCAGGGAGGTAGTGGAGTGGGTGAGGGAGAAAAGAGCTGCCTTCAGAAGCTATAAGAGATCCAAAGGAGAGGAGGACAAAGAGGTGAGTTGAGTAGTCAGGGCAGCCAAGGCTTCAAGGGAGCTAAGGCTGGCACAGGGGATCAGAAAAGGGGAAAAGGATTTCTTCAGGTACATAAGGGAGAAGAGAAGCTGTAAAGATCAGATTGCCAGGATCAAGAAAGATGGAGGATGGGCAGAAAAGGGGGTGCAGCAGGCAGAAGCACTCAATGAATACTTCTGTTCAGTGTTTACCAGGGAGAGGGATGAGCCTATGCCCCAGGGGAAAGGCGGGGGGGAGTGGGGTAACAGATGGGGAGAACCCAGTGAGCAGGGTGTTGGAAGGCCTTAGGTCCTTGTGAGTGGATAAGGCACCAGGACTGGACGACATTCATCCAAGGGTCATGAAGGAGTTGGCGGAGGTCCTAGAGAGACCTCTGGCAGACTTATTGAACACCTCCCTGGGGACGGGGTGCATGCACCAGGACTGGAGGATGACATACGTGGTACCCCTCCATAAGAGTGGGCCCAAGGATGAACCAGGTAACTACTGACCGGTCAGCCTTATCTCCATTGTGGGGAAGCTAATGGAGACTATCCTTAAAGAGAGGTTGGTGATCTTTCTGGAGGAGACTGGTCTCCAGGAAAATAGGCAACATGGGTTTGTCTCAGGCAGATCCTGCCAGACAAACCTGGTTGACTTCTTTGACTGGGTGACAAGGGCACTCGATAGGGGTCATGTGGTGGATGTCCTATATCTGGACTTCAGCAAGGCATTCAGCTTGGTGCCACATGGAAGGTTGACTAGTAAGCTGAGAAACCTGGAAGCAGGGGAGAAACTGGCTGGATCGGTTAGGAGCTAGCTGCAGGACAGACAGAAGGGTGTAGTTATAGGGGGAGAACTCTTGCCTCCCAGAGCTGTAACCAATGGGGTACCAAAGGATGGGTACTAGGACCGGTGCTATTTAACATTTGCATTGCTGACATATTGGATGGGATTAGGCGTAAGATCAGCCTTTTTGCAGACAACACAAAGATCGGTGCAGAGGTGGATAGTTTTTAAGGGGGGCAGATACTCCAAGAGGATTTTGCATAGACTTCTGCACTGGTCAGACACATGGCAGCTGGGGTTCAATGCCAAGAAGTGCAAAGTCATGCACTTGGGAGCCGGGAACCCTGGGGATTGCTACTGTCTGGGGGGAGTGCAGTTATCCACTTCAGTGCAGGAGAAGGATCTGGGGGTACTAGTCACAGAGGACATGAATCATTCAGCGCAGTGTAGGAAGGTGTTGGCCAAGGCTAATAAGATGCTGGGGTGCATTGCCAGGGGAATTACCTCTAGGAGAGAGGAAGTAATTCTGCTGCTGTACATTTCGCTGGTGAGACCTCACTTGGAGTACTGTGTGCAGTTCTGGTGCCCCTATTTAAAGAAGACCATCAAACTACTGGAGGGAGTCCAGCAGAGGGCTACAAAGATGATCCTTAGACTGGGGGACAAACCGTATGAGGAATGACTGAGAGAGATCAACATGTATTCCCAGGAGGATAGACGGGAGAGAGGGGATATGATTGAGATCTTCAGATACTTAAAGGACATGAATAGGGTTAGTACTGAGGGCATGTTTAGAGTAAAGGGGGGAGGGACACAAGAGGACCCAATATGAAACTGGAGGGTGGAAGATTCAGGAGGGAAATGAGGAGACACTACTTCACGGAATGGGTGATAGCAAGGTGGACCGCACTGCCAAAGGAGGTGATATAATTGAAATCTTTGGGCAGTTTTAAGAGGGGGTGGGACAGGGTCAAAGGTAATGTAAAAACTGGGGGAACCTGGGAAGGGGGGAGTTGGAAGAAGGGGGTGATAAATCAGATGACGAGTAAGGAGTGGGGAGGCAGCTGCAGTAGATTAGACTGGGAGTTGCGCACTCAAGCAGACTTGATAGACCATGTAGCCTGTATCTGCTGACATTTTCACAAGTTCATATATATAATATAATTTTTTTTTTTAACTATTTTTCTGCTTCATCTGTGGGGAACTCTCTCGGGCATACTCAGCTTCGTGAGCTCTACCTCCCTCCTGAAGCTCTCTCTCCACCCCGCACCAGCTCAGCAGACCCCTCGGCTCTGCACCCCCGAGGTGGGGCCACCCTATCCACCCAGGGCACTCTGCCTATAATCAAATGTGCCAGCTGGGCGGGTGGCCTGGTGGAGAGAGGAGCCCAGATCTGGAGTGTGGCTCAGCGGGTGAGGTGTCATCGCCTATCCCTGTAGATGGGGATTTTCTCTTTTTAGGTCCTCCCTCTACTGGCCCAGCAGTGCAGTGCACTCCAGCATAGTGCATCTGTGCTCCCGTGCATGCTCATGGGACAGCAGCCGCGGCCAGTCCCCTATTGCTGGGATCCTGACTGCTGCTAGACCCCCAATCTCCACTGGGGGTCACCAGACAGCAGGATCATTCCCCCGCCCAGGAAAAGAGAGC
This sequence comes from Neoceratodus forsteri, assembly GCA_016271365.2. Taxonomy (NCBI): domain Eukaryota; kingdom Metazoa; phylum Chordata; order Ceratodontiformes; family Ceratodontidae; genus Neoceratodus; species Neoceratodus forsteri. The sequence goes on from CM028129.1 coordinate 904,526,258, forward strand.
TGTTCTCTGGATGCTCAATTCTTTCCTCCCCCTGCCGACCCCCGGCAGCCCGAGTCTGTTCCTGGACCCCAATCGCCAGTGTGGCGTGAGGTGTGGCGTCCAGCGCCTCAACCCTCAGTGCCACCTGGCTGGCTTTTCACATGTTCATATATGAATAATAAAAATATATACAATAATAAAAAAAACAGGAAATACCTCTTTAATTTATGCTTCTTAGCTTATTCATTATTTCGTCTGATTAAAATGAACTTCTACTGTGCAACTACTATCCATTTTTCTAATGGAACTTTTATGTTAATGATAAATGATCATAAATGTAACCCTGGTGCCAGGTATCTGAAGGGGCTACACTACCCCTTCATGCCTGGCCAAACCAGGTTGAGGGAACTAGGTTCTTACTTTAACTTAAAACTGGTTCTTTCCCAATAGACAATAACATTGTGCAGTGCCTCCACCCAGAGTACACTTATGTGGGCTAGATTAAACCTGGTACAATCCTCTGAGATGTTGCACCTACCCACTACACCATAGTGCCACCCCAAACATGACCCACAATTCAAAACCCCACATTTCAAACATTTTGCAGTTATTGACTCTCTCTTATAATATGCTTACACACAAAAGTTATGCAAAAACAACAAAAACAATTTATTTACATGGGGAAGGGCTAGGACAGGTGAAGTGGAGTAGAGGTTAGGCTATTTACATTATTCACATTTAGGTTTGATTTAGGCAATTGGTTCAGATTTATTTGATTGCATAAATCACATAATCATTAGCATTTCACCTCTGGTTATCAATTACAGTGGCTTTCAACCAGCCTCTGAGATAGTCAGGTCACTGGCTATCTAGCTAGCTGCATAAATTAGTTGACACATTTTTCATTTATGCACACACTGGTACCAGTCCCCAAACTGTATGAGACCCCGCAATCTCAGTGTTAACCTGGGTACCCAGTACTTAAAAGTTCTTAAGGGTACAGGTCTGGTGTTCGGTGCAGCTGTATATTGGCCAGCTAGTTGGGTCCCTTAAAAGAAAAACACAGATTGAACTTGCATTTCACTTTTAAATGCACTCATGACTGTAGACTATTAACTTCGAGACACTTTAACTATGTACAAGTCTCTCCTTTTGATGTAGGGTAGGACCCTGCATTACTTACAGTTTGGCAGTTATCACTGGTCTGTACAAGGCAGGATTAAGTGTTTTCAGCAGATGGGCTGTCTCTGGAGGTCAAGATACAGGCAAGGTAACAGCCAGCCCCCTATAATGACTGCAAGATCTTACAGCTTTGTAGATGGAAATTATATTTTAACTTCTGTTGGCAGTGCCCCTCTCTGGGTTGAAATCACTTTACTGGATGACCACGCTGGGACCCAGGCTGGCACATTTCAGACCCCATGTCAATTGTTGTGTGAAGGGTGGGGGTGGGGTGATAGGGTTTCCAGCCCTAGTACCCCACCCAACCCTAACACCACATTTCCATACTTTTGTCACTTTAATATGAACCCTAACTGATGCATTAACAAAGTTTTTTGCAATTAATTATTGTATATGTGATATATAGATAGTGAAAATAATATAATCGAAAAGCATACAAAAAATTCCCGGTAATACACCGGAGCCCCAGTGATAATACCATCGCTGCTGACCGATAATACTATTGTTCAGAGCCTGTAATACTATCGTTCAGAGCTCTGAACAATAGTATTATCTCAGAAATGCCACTGCGGCTGCGCAAGTCTGATGCACATATAAACCCAGTTGCCATGGTCCCAAGTCCTTTCCTGCACAGCATCCATTGTGATTGGCCACTTTTCCTCTTTGAGCGGGCAGAGCAATTTTGAAAACATGGTGGCTGTTTAGTCTCGCTTAGCGAGTCAAATGTCTGCGCGTCATTTCTTTAGCTTTTTTCTCGTGTCTGTGGATTATCTGGTTAATCCTGCATTACCCGAAGAATGGGAAACTAAAAGGTATGACTTGCCTACCAAATCTAAAAAATAAAATATTAATAGATACGGAGGCAGTGGTGGGGGAACGACGCGAGGGCAACCTAGTCAGTCTCCGGTGTGACAGTCAGCGGAGCGCAAGTGTGGCAATCGGCTGGCCAGCTCACAGAAAAAAATGCAAAATTTTGAACTGGATCCATATATTACAAAAAATAACAAATATATAAGTATCTATTACACGGCAGTAAGACCATCGTGAGGTTTTGGGGACTTTGGGAACCTCTCAAGCTTCGCTCTGAAGGTTTCAAGTCCCCAAAACCTCTTGATGGTCTTACTGCTTTGTAATAGATGCTTATCTATCTATTATTCTATTTATTTTCTTTTTATTATTAAATGTAGTAATAATGGTCTAGGCATGAAACCTATACAGAACATAGATGAAAGATGTGCGTAGATTGAAGCTAAGAAAATCAGATTTTTTGAAAAGTAAGAAAGCTTTATATATTTATATTTGTAATATTCAAGTGATGTATATGAAATTTATTATTTCTGTAGCCAGCAAAGTGCTCTGAAGAGGTGAGATTTATCACAAAATGTTGACTATTTTTAAGACTGGCAGTAAATAAAAATGCATGTGAAATAGATTCAGTGGTGAGTGGGCCATCATTCCAACTAACCAAGTAGAGGTATAGAAAATAAAGCAAAGGGAAGGTGGAGAGGGGAGCAAAGGTGCAGACAGAGGAAAAGGATCTCCACAGAGGTCACTAGGGGGGATTAGACCTTCCTCAGATACATAAATAAGAAGAGGAAAGCAAGGGGAGGGAAAGTGATTATTAGAAGGGTGGAAGGGGGATACTGCACAGTAGAAGACCAAGAGAAACTTGCCATCCTATACAAGTACTTCTCCTTAGTCTTTACAGTTGGTGGGGCGCTGACCACCAGGGAGTAGTAGGAACCGGGGTGGGGGAGGTGGTCACAAGTCCATTTTCAAAGAAAAGAGTCCAGAAGGGACTTGACAGCTCTCAAAGTGAACAAAGCTATAGGACTAGATGAGATACACCCAGGGGTTCTAAAAGAACTCAAGGAGGTGATAGCTGTCCCACTGATGGCCTTGTTCCACAGCTCACTGGAAAAGATTGTGGTTCCAGAGGACTGGAGAACTGCTGATGTGGTCCCTCTACATTAGAGTGGCAGCAGCAGGGAGGAGGCTAGCAACTACAGGCTCATCAGTCTTACTTTGGTGGAGGAGAAATTAATTGAAACTCTACTGAAGGAAAGACTAGTAGAGTATCTTGAATCCAGTGGGCTGCAAAACCGCAGGCAGGCAGCATGGATTCAAGGGTGAAAGCTCATGCCAAACAAATCTGATAGATTCATTTGCTTGAGTGAGCAGGGAACTAGATCAAGGGGGGGCAACAGACATGGCCAATCTGGAGTTTAGGAAAGCTTTCGACACTGTGCTGCACAAGAGGCTGATAAAATAAATAAGCAGCCTAGGATTGTGATCCAAAGTGGTAAATTGGGTTAGAAACTGGTTAATGATGAGAAGTCAGAGGGTGGTGGTAGATGCAATCACTCTAATGATGGGAGAGTGACTAACAGGGTACCACTGGGCTCAGTATTGGGACCCGTCTGTTGTCAAGGCACAGGTCAGGAAGCACAGGAAAACCAGGAGCAGTTTCGAAATTCGCAAATAGCATTTTATTTTTCTCAATAACAGCAAAGGCAGTACAAACAGAGAAAACTAAGTCCTTTTGAGGGTATCTTTTAACTCTAAGTTTCAGTCTCTCAGTCTCTCACTCTCCTTGTCTCTCTCACAAAAGCATTGCTGCTCTTTTTATAAGTCTTTGTCTGGGAACTTGTTAAAAGAGCCTGATTCTCACAGAATGTTCTTGTAAATTTACAAAATGTTCTTGTCAGTTTCTTTCCTTGCAGGTGCAGCAAAACAGTACATAATTACCCAGAACTGACCTCTTGTTTATAGCCCTGCAAAAGGCTTAAAAACTGCATCTCATGTTAACCCCTTGAGTTCCAGATAGCTTTGCAATAATTTCAACATTACAACATAACTATATACATTTTAATCAAAGGGATCCCAGTATCAGTGATATCTCCATATAAAGATTCACATTTATTTTTATACCCACAGATATGCAAGGGGGAAGAAAAGACAGAACATCAAAGGAAGGCAGAGAGATAGCGATAGACGAAGAATTGTGAAACCATTGGAGTGATCAGTTTCTAGGTCTCACAAGAAAATTTGATTGTGCAGCCAGACAGACAAGACAGAAAAGGAAAGGATGGAACAGACCCTTGCATTTAAACTCTTTTTGCATAACAAATGGGACAGGGCCTTATTCAACCCTGTCACACCGTCCTCTTCAATGTCTTTCATAGGTGACATTGAAACATAGACAGTGATGGCAGAAAAAGATTGATGGTCCATCTACTGCCCATGGTTCCCTGTCTAATTCTGGAACTTGTTGTCCATACAGGGTTTTAGCCCTCCCTACCCTCCCCATTCTCCTCCCTGTTTCTTTCACCCTGAGTAACCACTGTACTCTTCATTCTGTCCCAGCCGTGCTTGAAACCATTAATGGTTTTGGCACCCACCACCTCTGCTGATAGACTGTTCCATGGTCCCACCACCCTTTCTGTAAAATAATACTTTCTCATATCCCTCTTGAACCTCCTTTCTTTCATTTTCCACTCATGCCCTCATTATCTTGAACTGTTACTCATGTTAAATAATTCTCCGTAGTTTACCTTGTTTATTACTTGAATGCCTCTATCATATCTCCCCCCTCTCCCTTCTGGTTTCCAGTGAGTACCTTGAGGTGATCTTCATAAGATCTGCCTTGTTTGCACTGAATCATCTTTATTACCCTTCACTGCACTGTGTCCAGCCTGTCCTTACCATTCCTGAGGTGAGGCTCCAGAACTGGGCATAGTACTCCAGGTGTGGCCTTACCAGCAATCTATAAAGAGATAGCATTACCTTTTTGCTTCTGCTGTCTGTACTCCTCCCGATACATCCCAGTATCATATTTGTCTTACTATAGGCTTTGTTGCACTGGCTTGATTGTTGAAGGGAGTCACTAATAACTCTTAGGTCCTATTCCTCAGTCATAGTACTACTCCAGCCAAGTCTTACCCCACCCATCCAGTACTCTGCCCTGGTGTTCTTGTTCTCTAGGTGCATCACCGAGAAAAGAGGCAGACCAAAGGAGGGATAGTAAGGCTAAAAGGGGAAGGAGGGGGTTTGAGTGGAAGAGGTCCCCCCCAAAACACCCAGATATATTGAACAAATACTTTTGTTCAGTATTTACTGAGGAAGGAGTAGGTGACAGGCCACAGAGACGGGACAAGGGCATTAAAAGAAGGGAAGTGGAAACTAGTCCTTCTACAAGAGGAGAGAGTCCTCAAGGAACTGGCACAACAAAAAATGGTCAGGGCAATGGGGCCTGATGAGGTACACCTTAGGATTCTCAAGGAGCTCAAGGAGTTGCTGGTTGCACCTCTGACAGCCCTGTTCAACCATCACTAGATACAGGGGAAGTTCTGGGGGACTGAAGGTGGGCAGATGTGGTTCCACTGCACAAAAGTGCTAACAGGGAGGAGGCAGAAAATTACAGACCTGTCAGCCAGAATTCGGTGGTGGGTAAAGTAATGGAATCACCACTGAAAGAAGGACTGGGGAGTACCTTGTGACCAGTGGATTACAGGATCTGAGACAATATTGTTTCACAGGTGGGAGATCTTGCCACACAAACCTGACTGAGTTCTTTGACTGGGTGACCAGAGAAGTGGATCAGGGCGGAGTGGTGGATGTGGCCTACCTGGATTTCAGTAAGGCCTTTGACACTGTTATACACATAAGACTGGTGAGCAAGCTGGGCAGCCTAGGAGTGGGTCCAAAAGTAGTAAAATGGGTAAGAAGTTGGCTAAGCAATAGGACTCAGAGGATGGTGGTAAATGGTGTTCACGCTAAAGAAGTCAAGGTGACCAGCGAGGTGCCACAGGGGTCAGTATTAGGCCGATCCGCTTCAGTGTCTTTATTAGTGACATTGAAGGAGGCCTAGAAGGGAAAGTATGCCTGTTTGTAGATTTCACAAAAATCTGTGACAGAGTGGATGCATGGGGGTGGGGTTTAGGAAAAATGAGGGTTGATTTGAAAAAGCTGGAAGGGCTGGTCAAGGGTTTGGCAACTAGGTTTCAATGCGAAAAAGTTCAAAATCATGCACTTGGGGATGGGGCATGGAAACCTGAGGGCAATGTACCAATTGGGCAGGGAGGTATTGGAAACCACAAAACAGGACAGGGACTTGGGGGTAATCATTTCTGATGACCTGAAGGTAGAAATGCAGTGTGATAAGGCAGTGGGGAAAGCTAGCAGGATGCTTGGGTGCATAGGGAGGGGTATCACCAGCAGAGAGGGAGGTAGTGTTACCCTTGCATAGATCGATGGTAATGCCTCACCTCGAGTATTCTGTCCAGTTCTGGAGGCTCATCTCCGGATAGATAGGGTAAAGGCAGTACAAAAGAGGGCAACCAAAATAGTGCAAGGCCTGCAACAAAATACCTACGAAAAAGACTCATGGAATTAAATATGCGCTGTCTAGAGGAAAGAAGGGAAAGGAGGCACATGATATAAATGTTCAAATATCTTGCAGGTATTAATAAGGTACATGAGGGTAGCTTTTTACACTGAAAAAATTGCTCAAGAACAAGGGGTAACACTGTGAAGCTGGGGGGGACTTGGAGGAGATGTGAAGAAATACTTCTTCATGGAGAGGGTGGTGAACACCTGGAAGAACCTCGCAGCAGAGGTGGTGGGTGCTAAAATGGTAACAGGATTCAATCATGCTTGGGACAGACAAAAGGGGAGCTTAGAAATAAGGCAAGGGGGGTGGAAAGACTAGAGATCGAGTAGAGTCTGCGATGGCAATGTAGGTAGGGAAAATAGTGCAGACTGGGTGGGCCAAGAGGTCCTTATCTGCTGACAACTTCTATGTTTCTGGCATTGAATTTCAACTACCAAACCTTAGACCACTTCTCTAGTCTTTGTGGGTCATTCTGCATTTCCCTTACTCCCTCATCACTATCCACCCTCCCACAGATCTTAGTGTTATCTGTAAAGAGAAACAACTTGCCCCGAATTCCCTCTCCAATGTCGCTGATGAACATATTCAAGAGGACCAGGCCCAAATCAGATCCTTGAGTACCCCACTCATGACCTTCCTCTCTTCTGATTTGACCCCATTAATCACAACCCTCTGCTGCCTCCTCTTTAGCCTGTTACCTACCTATCTTACTATGTCCCTAGCCGCACCCAGATCCTCCATCTTCTTCAATAAACATCTATGAGGCACCAAGTCAAAAGTCTTGCTGAAGTTTAGGTATAGTAAATCCATGGCATGTCCCCTATCCAGCGCCCTTGTCACCCAGTCAAAGAAAGCTGTCAGGTAAGTCTGACAATTGCAGAAGAACCAGAAGGAAAGATACGTGTTTTTGCAGATGATACCAAAATCTGCAATAGGGTAGACATGGATGAGGTGGAGAGAATGTGCAGGGATCCTGGGAAACTCAAGGAGTGGTCAAAAGTATGGCAGTTGGAGTTCAGTGTCAAAAAGTGCAAAATCGTGTGCCTAGGGCATAGGAACCCAGGACAGGAGTATAGGATAGGGGGGAGGTACTGACGATCACAGAATATGAAATGGATTTTGGGCTTTTCATATCGGAGGACCTCAAGGTAACAGGGAAGTATGACAAATCAGTTGGCCAGTGCTATCGGTGTGAATGGGGAGTGGTATCTCCAGCAGAAGGAGGGAGGTGGTGTTGCCACTGTGTTGCTCTTTGGTGAGACCCCACCTGGAGTACTGTACACAGTTTTGGAGACTTCATCTCAGAAAAGTCATAGACAGGGAGGAGGCTGTCCAGAGGAGGGCAACTAAAATGGTATAAGACTTATACTAGGAGCCCTACGAGGAGAGACTGAGAGATCTCAACTTGTACACCCCAGAAGAGAGGAGAAAGAGAGAACTGACATGATAGAGACCTACAAGTACCTCACAGAGATGAACAGGGTGCAGGGAGAGTCTCTTTTAAATGAGAGAGCACCAGGACCAGGGGCATGCAATTAAACTGGGGGAGGTCAGTGAAGATGTGAGAAATATTTCTTCACTGAAAGGGTGGTAGATGCCTGGAAGAGACTGCCAATGAAAGGGTGGAGGCTAAAACAGTGGGGGGGGGGGGGAACGGGCTTCAGTCATTTGTCAGATAGACATAGGGGTTTGATAGAAAAGAGACAGGGAGGCAGGAAGGTTGCTAGAGGCCAGATAAGTTCTGCAGAGACCGATTAGGCAGGTAACATCTAGGCAAACTGGGTGGGCCAAATGGTCATTTTCTGCTGACAAATTCTATGTTTTGCCACAGCAACTTTTAATTCACTGTGTAACCTTGAGCAAATCACTGAATTTCACTGTACTTCAGTCCACTCTGCTGTGAAACTGGGTGAAATGTAGGACCCCACTGTAAACGTGGAGCCTGATTCCCAGTCACAGTTGGTGGAGGCTCAAATTAAGGGTACACACAGGCTTCCCATTGTGCCATCACCAAAAACTGCCATTCACAACTACTGGCTTAGTTTCATGAAGGGGAGGGCTTCCCCACAGACTGAAGTCCAAATGCAAATCACTTGTTCAGATATTAGTGGGCCCAAGTGGCCTGGTAAACATGCTGGCTAGTGACAGCCATGGGAGTCTGGGCATAGCAAAGTGCTAGTTGCCTGGTGCTATGCCATGGTCTAAGCCCAGGGCAAATGGTGTTACTGCCATAGTCATCCCCCCACCAGTTCCCCCCTCACCTTTTTTGGGGCCTGTATTTTTTCTGGTCACTGCTGTTCATCCCTGGTGGCTTCACCTACTCCCCAATCCTTTTTAAGTTCCTAATATTCAGTGGAACTCCCCTTTCCAGTCCCATTCCCTGCTGCCTCCGAATTTTAATATTATGTTTCCCACAACAATCTTGGCCCCTCGCTGGCTTCATTCTAGACAGTTAAACAGCATTATAACACCTGGCAGCCCCTATTGCTGCCTGTAGTACAGGTAGAGGGTGTAACAAAATTCTGAGACTACCTGTGTGAGCCATTCTGATGGTGTCACCTGCCTCTCTTTGTATATGGTTGCAATGTTTTACTAATTAATTTATTTGTAATTTTTGACCTGGTAAGGCACACTAAGCTATTATAGCTTGTTTCCATGTGCATTCTGGGGTGGGTGGGTTACATGAACCTGTTTTATTGGCAGGGGGAATGTTAGTCATGAAACCAGGGACCTCCCCTGCCCCCGCCATTGGTAAGTGTTACTGGATCTTTTACTTCCACCTGGGCAGTGGTTTAACATCTCCTCCAAAGGTTGGCACCTCACCATTGCAGCACCCTCCTTATACTGCACTACAGTATAATTTATGGGTGTTACCCCAAGTGCCTGCTGTGGGGCTAGAGCCAATGACCATCTAATTTCTGGCCCCAGAGGCTAGTGTGGTACCTTCTGAGCTACTGACACTGACAATGCCAGGAGCGTCCATGCAGGGAAAGGCTTGCAACCCTGTTATGCATTGCACAGTGGGGTAGCTCGGGAGGGACTTACACTAACTGGTTGTTGTGGACACTTAGCAACAGTTCCCTGAGACTGTGTATGGGGCCCAAGATGTTGCATCTCAGGCTGTCACAGACAAAATAAAATGTAAAATAAAAAATAAAGTAAAAATAATACAATCAATCTTGTAAAATGGAATTTCTAATTAACACAGTTTGATGCATAGCCTCAATAAATCATGACGTTAAAATTCATGAATGCACACAAAATTAACTGTTATTTGTGTCTTTGAGAATAGCACACTTAATCTCCTCTAATGCCACTAGTTTGCCTTTAAATGAAACAGGAAAAAAGAATGCAATGGCCCTTTAAGTTATTATGGCAACTGTTTGTTTTACTAGAACACCCACACGTTTAGAATACTAGTATTAATCATAGGACTTCTGAGATTTTGTGATCACCTTCCTCTGATAAATCAATGTGAATGCACAAATTTAGTGCTACAGGACAAGACTGGGAGTGGAAGTGTGCGAAAAAAAATTTTCACTGGCGGAATTTGTACGAACATTGCACTTTTGCTTCCTCCAAAGTTCAGAAATCATTTTCCAACGTTTGTGGGAAATTCCACCTTAAAACGGAGGAATAGATGTATGGACTGTGGATTAATGTATTAAACTGCAGGAAAAATGTTCTGCACAACTAATCACTTTCAGTGGTTGGTTCTGCAGCTTTTTTCCCCCTGTTTAATGCATTAATTCACCCCCCCCCGCCGATCACGGCCCAATGTCCCGGAGTCCTTGATGTCTAGTGGTCCCCCCCCGTACCCGCCAGTTGTGAGCCTGATGTAAAAAAACAGCTCCCTGGTGTCTAGTGGTCCCCCCACTCACCGACTGTAGCGTGATGTAAAAAAAATTGATAATTCCCTGTTGTCTAGTGGAACCCCCTCCCTATCCCCACTTCCCTGTGAAAAAAAGGTAATCCCCATTTTCCCTGGTGTCTAGTGGCCCCTCCATCACAGCAGGTAGTCCCCTACCACCCTGCTCACCCCCACCCCAATCCTGATCGAGTGGGTGATCGGCACAGCCCTCCTCTCTCCTCCACAGCTGCTCACTGAGCTGTAATGAATGTATACGTACTTGTACAAGCATGTGCTCATTCTTTGACAGCTCCCGCTCATTGAGTGTGAGACAGATGGCTCTGTGAGGTGGCAGACAAGAGGAGAAGGCTGTTCTAGTGGCCAGGGTCCACTATGCCGCCCCCATCCCAACCCCCCGCCGGCCACTGGAACAGTCCTCCGCTCTTGTCTACTGCCCCACAGAGCTGTCTCACACTCAATGAATGGGAGCTGGAATGTCAGTGAATGAGCATATGCTTGTACAAGTACGCACTCATTCATTGACAGCTCAGTGGGCGGCTGGCTGTGGAGAAGAGAGGAGGACTGCGCCGGTCGCCCACTCACTCGGGGTCGGGGGGGGTGAATCGGGGTGGTGGGGATTACCTACCTGGGTGGGGGTCTGTGAGACTTCAGGAATGGGAATTACTTTTTTTTCCACAGGAGTTTGGGGATGGGGTGGGGGTTCCACTAGACACCAATTAATAATGGACTTGTCTTTGACTGCCTTTTTTTTTTTTATTTATTAAGGGGATCGGTGATGGGGGGGGGTGCTAGACACCAGGTAATAATGAGCTTGGACTGCCTTGTTTTTTATTAAGGGGATCAGGGATAGGGAGGGGGCCACTAGACACCTGAGAATTATCAATTTTGTTTCACATCAGGCCTGTGATCGGCAGGTGGGGGTGTCCACTAGATACTCGGGGAATTTGTTTTTACATTGGGCCCATGATTGGTGGGTTGATAGGAACCACTAGACACCAGGGAGCTTTTTTTTTTTACATCGGGCCCATGATCGGTGGGTGGGTGGGGCTAATTTTATATCAGGCTGGCAATCGGGGGGGGGATCACTAGACTTCAGGGAATGGGATTGGGAATATTATCCTACGGGGGCCAGTGATCGGTGGGGTGCTGTAATACGAAATACTACATTAAACTGTGGAAGAAATAAATTCTGCAGTTTATATGTATTATTCTGCAGTTCAGCCCCAAAAAATCTATGTAACTGGCGAAAATCTGTGAAACACATTCAGAGGATTCTAAACTCGCCAATGGTGGAATTTCGGAAAATGTAGTGAAATTTCCGAACTTTCGTGAAAGTTCCACAAAAGTGGAATACTCAGCTTTTGCCCACCTCTAATTGGGGGCTAGATTCACAAAGAGAGCAGAAAATTCTGCACGTGCGGAAAAATAGGCTTGTAAAACTGGAAATGCAAGTGCAGCATATTCACAGGCAAAGATTCTGAACGTGTGGAAAATCGCAAAAAAGGTGAGCTACAGAATTCCACATGTGCAGAATTTGCCCATGTGCAGATCTGCAGCTGCAGAAATAATATAAAAGGCCCCGCAGACAGAACAACAGATGATCCATATTAATTGGAGCAGGAGACTTTGACAGTCTTGATGATGCAGCAGAACTAGCACTCCCAGCGAGGCCAGCAGCCACTCCCACAAGTGGGACCACAGTAGTACGACCTGTACCAGCAGGACCTTGCACCACAGCAGCGACCTGGCCTGCCTGGCCCTGCACAACAGTAGCAGATGCAACAGTATGCAAAGTTGGGCAACTACAACCAGCCAAGAACAGCACACATGTGGCAGCTGTTGTGCTCCTTGATGCTGTCTGAGCCCCGCACTCCATATGTAGCAGGCCCATGCACACAGTGGCATTCTGTAACTGTTGGTTGTTTCTCTCTCTGAGGTTTTTCTTTTGCCTGCTTCTGTAGCACACACTCCTGGCTGTTACCACCTCTGCCTCTACTGCTTGTGGGGCTCCTTTATGGGCTGCACTGGGTCATGCGGTTGTGGTTTGTGGAATTTCAATTGAAATGTGTGCCATTTGTGGTCTAACATCTGATACTACTATAAGGCCCGCAGGTTGCTTGGTGCCTGCACCCCCACTATATTTGTTTCTCAGTTTTGTAGTACACTGCCTTTAGTTCAGGATAAGTTACACAGACACAGAAACATAGAAGGTATCGGCAGATAAGGGCCTCATGGCCCACCCAGTCTGCCCTATTTTCTTTTTCATCCTACTGTGACACTGTAGTCCCTATTCTGCCTCCAGTCCCTCTCCCCCCCCTTTTTACTTCTAAGATCCCTCTGTGTCTACAGTGTCTCATGCTTTCTTGAATTCCATAACTGTTTCTGACCCCATCACCTCCGCCGGTAGGTTGTTCCACTTGTCCAACACTCTTTCAGTGAAGAAGTGCTTCCTCACATTTCCTCTGAACCTCTCCCCCTTCTAATTTCATAATGTGACCCCTTGTTATTGAACATGTTTTCCTTTGAAAAATGCTACCTTCCTGTACCTTGTTTTTCCCTCTGAGGTATTTGTACATTTCTATCATACCCTCCTCCTTTTGAACATAAGAAGACTTGCCAGCAGAAACAGGTCTCACAGTCTATCAAGTCTGCTCGTATGAGCAGCTAGCATCCTTACATTGCAGCTGCCCCTTCCCAACCCTTCATTATCCTCCTGAAACTGTTCAGCATATTTTACGCAGCCCCCCTCCTTGCCCTGTCCCATACCCTTTTAAAACTCCCCACTTTCCTACATGCCACCACCTTCTCTGGCAGAGCGTTCCATTTCACCACCACCCTCTCCGTGAAATAATGCTTCCTCATCTCCCTCTTGAACCTGCTTCTCTCCAGTCTCAGCCCGTGCCCCCTCGTGTCCCTTCCACTTCTCAGCTTAAACAGCCCCTCTGTGTCTGATTTGTTGATCCCCCACAAATTTATTTATTTATTTATTTGTTTTTGTTAACCGGGTAGGGCACACTAGACAGCCAAGTGCCTATTTTCAGGTGCGAACCGGGAGGGTTACAAAGGTAGTGGCATACAGGAGTCAGTTACATACAGTTGAGCAATCAACAGGAATAACAGAAAATGAAAAGGCGGCCAACAGTAAAGTACAAATTTAGCAAACAAGAAAACGGACAATACCTGAAAGAAAGAGGAAGGAAGGCATCGTTAGAATTGAGGTTGGGAGACACAGGTGCATACAATTATGGAGTAAAGCTAAGCGAATTTAGGTAAAACAAGACAAATTTAGTTACAATATATGAGGTAAATTAGTGCTAACAGAAGTAAGTGCATATGAGGGGAAAAACGGGTGGGGGTGGGGGTGGAGCGGGTGGAGGTGGGGGGAGGGACTGGGTGGAAGGGGTAAGGCCAATTAGGGAGAGAGGAGTGAGGGGAGAGGATGGAGGAGGGTGTAAAGTCAGTTTTGTGTTACTAGTTCAGAGGGGTATGGTGCAGTGGGGCCCTGGGAGCTCATGGTACTGAGTAGGAGGGTAATACTAGGAGGTACAGGGGCAGGCGGAGGGTTTCAGGTAGTGCCAGAGTGAGGTTTTGAGCGGGGATGTGAGGGGGCGGACTGGGTAAGGATAGGGAACGAGTTCCAGATTTTTGGGGCGAAGGAGGAGAAGGTCCAGTCCCCCATGAGGGAGCGAGTTCTAGGGACAAGCCGATCGAGGGCATCTCTTGATCTTAGCTGATAGGAGGGGGGGCCAGGGTTAAGGGGAGGGGTGAGGGCGGAGGGAGTGGCCGATCTTATAATGTTGTCAATGAAATTACCAAGCACGAAGGTGCGATGCTTTTCTGGAGGGAGCCACTCCAGTCGGGAGTAGAGGTCACAGCGGTGAGTAAGGGGCGGAGCGGAAAGGGCGAAGCGGCAGATGTTATTGTAGGTGGAGTCCCATTTCTGGAGGCTGGATGGGGGTACGGGGGCAAAGGTAACCAGCCCGTAGCAGAGAGTAGGGAGGAGGACCCCTCTGGCTAGTGCCAAACGAGCTGCAGGAGTTAGGCAGTTTTTAGCTTTGTAGGCAAGGCCGAGCTTATAATTTGTAGCCCTGCAGATGTTATGAATATGCAGGGTGAGATCGAGCTGCAGGTCCAGAGTGACACCCAGGTACTTGACTGAGGCCGCTGTCTGTAGGGGAGAGCCATCGATATCAAGAATTTGGAGGGGGGAGAGGCAGGACTTTATCTTGTTCCGTGAGCCAAACAGCATAGCTTGGATTTTTTTGAGGCTGATGGTGAGCCTGTGATCCACTAGCCAGGACTGAATGCGATGGAAGTCTGCTTTCAGCTGGGAGTTGATGGTGGCAATGTCACAGGCTCAGGTCAATATGATCAGGTCATCTGCATACAGAGTGGTACGCCCATGGATAGCGGAGGACGGAAGATTGTTGATAAAGAGGGAGAAGAGGGTGGGACCAAGGACGGAGCCCTGGGGAACCCCGCAGTGGACAGGAGAGGGGGAGGAGTGGGTACAATTGAAGTTGGTGTACTGCTGTCTGCCAGAGAGGTAGTTGAGAAACCATGAGTGGGCAGTGGGGGAGAAACTGAGGGGAGGGAGTGGTCAACCTTGTTGAATGATTTGGAGAGATCCACAAAGATGGCACCAGTGAGGTTCCCCTGGTCAGCAGCAGTTCTGATAGTCGAGGTGACAACAGCGAGGGCAGTGGACGTGCTGTGCCCTTTTCTGAAACTGTGTTGAGCAGGTGAGAGGAGGTTATGGTCCTAAATATAGAGGGATAGCTGGGAGGCCATGATTTTCTCAAGGATCTTGGAGGCAGCTGACAATATCGCAATAGGACGATAGTTCTGGGGGTCCTTGGGGTTGCCTTGTTTTAGGACTGGGACCACCTTTGCCACCTTCTAGATATCCAGGATTAGCCCAGAGCTGAGGGAGAAATTGAAAATGTGCGTGAGAGGCCTAGCAAGAAGATGGGCCCCTAGCCTGAGCAGTTTAGGCTCGAGGCTGTCATGACCTGCCCCACTGTGGGGGGATAGGCTGGCGAGGAGCTTCTGGGTCTCGCAAGCAGTCACTTGTTGGAGGAAGAGTGGAGGACGGGAGTTAGAAACAGCAGGTGGGGAGTCGGGAGGCTTTCGGGCAGAGTACAGGGGAGGAGGGGCCGGAGGTTCGGAGAACAGGGAGTTAAAGGTATTAGAGATGGTGAGGGGGTTGTTACAGCTGACCCCGCCAATAAGTAGGTTGGTGACTTGCACTCTGGCAGATCCACCGACAGCGCTTTTGATATTTTGCCAGAAATTCCTCGGGTTATCGGCTGAGGAGAGCAGGGTGGATTGGCAGTATTCGCTTTTAGCGGAGCGAATGGCTTTTTTGCATATGTTTCTGATGGTCCTGTAGGCAAGGAGATCGGTAATGCTTTGGGAGGCCTTGTAGGTTGCCCAGCTTTTGTCCCTAGATTTCATAAGAGAGAAAAGGCCACCTTGAAGCCATTTGGTGACGGCGCATTTTACTCGCCTCCTGGTGAGGGGGGTGTGTTTGTTCTACACGGGGATGAACTTGGTAAGAAATTCCTCAAGAGCTCATGCTGGGTCATCTAGTGCGGTGACCCCTGACCAGTCAACAAGTGAGAGGTCTGAGAGGAAGTGATGGGTATTTAGCTTAGAGTAGTCCCTCATTGTGATCACTTTGCTGGGGGTTTTGATCGTGAAATGCCCCGCGTGCAGTAGGTGGGCAAGTGATGGAAATGGCATCGATGAAGGCACGCTAGGAGGATGATCCTGTCAGGTCTGTTAGTCATGATCCAGTCAATTAGTGACCCTTTATTCCCCCGGGTAGAGGGCCTTGTAGGCTCAGTGATGACCTGGCTCATGGCATGACCCGAGAGCAGAGGTTCATATAACTTGCGGTTGGGAGCCAGCCAGTCTAGATTGAAATTGCCTATGATTAGGACTTCGTTTGACCCCACTATGTCACTGGTGCAGTGGAGAAGGGAGGAGAGCCCTTGCAGACCATCCTTGGGAGGGTTGTAGGCACATATCAAGTGCAGTTTCTTCATATGCCCAAGTAGGAGGAGGGCATGTAGGAACTCACTAGGGGGGAAGGGGGTTAGGAGGGAGATCAACAGAGGACACATCAAGGTGCACTTTCATGTCCCCCTGATCTCTTCTCTCCTCCATGGTGAACAGACTCAACTGACTCAGCCTTTCTTCGAAGGTTTGCCTTCCATCCCCTGTAACATTTTCATTGCCCTTTGATGCACTGCCTCGAGCAGCTTAATATCCTTCCTCAGATATGGATGCCAATATTGCACATAGTACTCCTTCTCCTATCCTCCAGGGAGTGAATGCTCAATTCCTTAAGCCTTTCCCCGTAGGTTTTCAGATGCATGCCCTGTACTATTTTGGTTGCCCTTCTCTGAACTGCCTCCACCCTAGCTATGTCCTTTTGAAGATAGGGCCTCCAGAACTGGAAACAGTATTCAAGGTGTGGTCTGACTAGTGATTTGTGAAGGGGTATTATCACCTCCCTCCTGCTGGTGATGACCTTGCCCATGCATCCCAACATCCGGCTAACCTTCCCCACTGCCTTGTCACACTGTTTTGCAACCTTTAGGTCATCTGTAATAATCACCCCCAGGTCCCTTTCCTGATTTGTGTCTCAGTGCCTCCCCCAGTTTGTATGTTGCCATTGGGGTTTTGTGCCTCATATACATTATTTTTCATTTTTTAATGTTGAATCCCAGCTGCCAATTCTTTCACCATTCTTCCAGCTTTTTTAGATCCCCTCTCATTCTATCCACCCCTCCTGGTGTGTCCACTCTGTTACAGACTTTCATGTAATCCGCAAAGAGGCATACCTTTCCTTCCGGCCCTTCGGTAATGTCACTAATAAAGACATTAAAGAGGACTGGTCTCAGTACTCATCCCTGTGGCACGCTCTGGTTACTTTGCCAACTCTGGAGTGGGTCCCATTCACCACCACCCTCTGAGTTCTGTTGCTCAGTCAACTCTCTACCCGTTTAACAACCATTAGTACCCACTTCTAGTCTCTTCAGCTTGTTTATCAATCTTCTATGTGGAACGGTGTCAAATGCCTTGCTGAGATCAAAGTAGGTCATGTCCACTGCCCGTCCCTGATCCACTTCCCTGGTTACCCAGTTAAAGAACTCGATCAGGTTAGTCTGGCACAACCTCCCACCTGTGAAGCCTCACTCTCTTTGGTGCAGCATATGGGCAACAGTTTTTCCGCAACTGCAGAAAAACAATGACTGAGAATAGCCTTTAAGGAGGATATGATGTACTTTTCAATGGCTTTTTTTTGTGCAAGAGCTTCTATAGCTGCATTTTTTCCACAGTCTGCAGTGTATTTTTTCCACAGCTGCGGTCATTTTGTTGAACATAACACAGCGCAAGTAACTTTTTTTCCACAACTGTGCAATTTTTGGGGACTTCAAAGTGTTTTGGCAATCCAGCCTCTCATGATAAGTGGATTTACTGTCCTTAAAAATGCCATGCTTTTATGCCCTATCTTGTAATGTTAGGGATAAAGGTTTGCCTGGTCCTTGGTATAGTACCCCCCCCAAAAAAAAACTCCTTTGTTTTGTACAGTTAGACTCTCTCACTAAATAGTTAGTGTGGGCCAGTAATTAAATGACTGGGAGCTGGGATGTTCCAGTTTGAATCCAGCTTAATCACTCACTTGCTGTGTGATATTGTCTGTCACTTGACTTCACTGACTTTCTGTCCTCCCAGCCACAAAATGATGTAGAAGCTGAACCTTGGTAACAACATAAATGTTGTTTATATTACTTGAGCTAGCTACTGGAAACAAAAATTCTTGAAAAAAACAACTGAGGCCGGAATGAAGAAAGCAGTGATGTAGGGAATGAGCAACAGAGGGAGCTATTCTGCAAAAAAAGCTGATTAGTGCAAAGATTACATGCTGTCTGTGACTTTCTTTGTCACAGTGTAAATTATAGTTGTAGTAAACTCTATATTTTTAATGGTGTATGTTATTCTCTACCTTATGATATAAAATCAGTGTGATTGAGGAGATGCAGTTTTAGGGTTCCTGGCTTGTGCGTTGTTAATCTACACAAGGAATGTAATAAACATTAATGCTTCCTGCATTCAGTTTACATATACCTGTACTATAATAAATACAGAATAATGCATAGGCGACTATGTGTTATGAAGTTTTTTTTACACACCTGAAGTATGTGATGTCCTATAAACCTTGAGAGCGAAGCTCAAGAGGTTTGTATGGTCATCACACCCTGAGGGTGTGTAAAAAAAACAAAAAAAACTTCATAAGCACACGATCACTAATGTTTTATTTTGTATAATAACTGATGCAGAGATTTACAGTGCGGCATGTCAGTCAGTCATACTCGGTTATTATGGCTGTTTCCCACTGTTGCACTGTAAATACAGACCAGACCTGGGTTTGAATCCCACAGCTTCCACTTGCATGCTGTGTGACCCTGAGCAAGTCACTTAACCTCCTTGTGCTCCCAGGTCGCTCCCGTAAAAATGCTTTCAGCTTAGTGTGCTATACCTGGTTAAACAAAAATGAAAGTGAAGCATTAGCATTCCAAAAGATGTAATAGCTGACTATGATGTCATACCTAGTTATTACGGTGTTTGATCACACTGATAATTAGTGTGAAAAAAGGGGTCACCAGTCATTATATAAAGAATTAAAGTTATGTGCATTATCTATTCATTGCAAAAAAAAAAAACTACATTTAGGCCTCAGTTAGGGTTGAAACACAAAACCTTAAAAGGTGGGAAATGCAATGTTACGGTAAAACAGTGTTCCCTGGCTCTTGGTGAATATGTAGCATAGTATTCCTCAGCGTTTGAATGCTTTCTTGAAGCAGCATTAGTGTTACTCTAACCTCGGCACTCTTTTCGAGACACAGAAATGTACTCACACCAATGCTTTAAGAGAGGGTGCCAAAGTTAGGGTAATGCCAATGCTTTGATGGGCAATTGTTTAAACCCCGAGGAACACACCATCACAGATTCACCAAGGGCCAGGGGACCTTTTTTTACCCTAATGTTGCATTCCTCTACTTCTGAGGCATTGTATGTCAATCCTGATACCTAAATTTGTGATATGCAATGGCCTGACTCAAAACATGCATTTTATCTTTAAATGTGATGGGGCAGGACCATCTCTCATGAATGGCTTTGCCAGAAGTGAGTTAGCAAAGTCCTGCCTCCTCACATGAGATGATAAACTGCATATTTTGAGTCAGACTATTGTGTATTTGATTTATACAACATCTGTTTACTAGTTATAGCTTTTAAACCTGCTGTTCATTTGAAGATTGAAGTGTGTCTCTTTGATCTCGACTTTAGGCTTCAGTGCTGCACTAGGCAAGTGTGATGTCATGAGCATTGTGTCAGCTGCTGCCTTGTTGGTTCAGTACTCCATTGCAATGAAACTAGCCTTCAAGACAAAGACTTCCTAATTATGACAAAACTAACAACAAGATATTATGATATCTTGATGTTAGCTGCACAGATTTAACTTATCTTGCCATTTTCATCTCCCCCTCTCTGGTGCTTTATACACATAGTTTTTGGCAGTCAATTTCCTTTCTTTTTAAAGGGAAATTTAATAAATACTTTGTTTGAAGGTACTGTCATTACTTTTAATGGTAAGCACTACCTGGTGTCCAGTGCCACACCCCAGCCTCACCACACCCTGTGCCAAGTACAGCATCATCCCCACCCTTACCTCACTCCTGTGCAAAGTAGTCCCTGGTGTCCAGTGCCCCAACACCCTGCCATAAACCATCAGTCTCTGGCATCCAGTGGTATCACCTTTCTCACGCTGCCTGAAAAATCCATTCCAGGCATCCAGTGGTAAATCCCTCTCTCACCAGACTCTGAGCCAGTAAGTCCCTGGCACCCAGTGGTAACCTCTCCCTCACCCTGCCCCAATCCAGTCTGTCCTTGGCATTCAGTGGTACCCTCATCCCACTCCTTACCACACACAATCAGTCCCTGGCAACCAGCAGTAGCCTCTCCCTTACTCTGCCCCAAACAATCAGTCTGTGATGTCTAGTCGTACCCCCTCTGTCACCCTCACCCTAAACCATTAATCTCTGGCATCCAGTTATACCCTCTCCCTGCCTCCCAGACAGGGACTAGCAATAACCCTGCTCTCACCTCCTCAGCTTCCCTCTGAATAACATAACCCACTCTAGCGATTCTGAAATGGACAACATGTGGTTACCTGACTGAGACTATGGCTGGCTGAGGAGGTGAGAGAAGGATTATTGCTGATTGCTGTCTTTGGGAGGTAAGCAGGGTGAGGGTGGGAGGTAACACTGGACACCAGGGACTAAAGGAACAAAAGAACATAGAATTTTACAGGCAGATCCATGGTCCATCAAATCTGCCCATCTTTCTATTCTTGCACTGGTAGGGTCACAACAGTGCTCCCTGCTGGTAGCTTTGCCTTGTTTGCTACCTGAACCCCTCCTGACTCTTCCCCCACCGAGGGTCGAGACAGTGCTCCTTGTTAGTAGCTCTGCCTTTTTAGCTGTCTGAACCCCTCCTGACTCTTCCCCCCTTGTCATTTTCACCAGTCCCATGTCCTTATCATACCCTCTCTTGAAGCATGTAATCACCTCCATGTTACCCACATTTCTAAGTAGATGATTCCACCTGTCCATCACCTTCTCTGTGAAGAAGTACCTCCTCACATCCTTCCTGACCCCCCCCCACTAATTTATAGGTGTACCTTCTTGTTGCCGACCCTTTCCATTGTCTGAACAGTTGCTGGCAATCCACCTTGTTTCCCTGTTGTCCATGTATCATTTTGGTTGCCCTTCTCTGGACTGATTGCAAATGATTCTTGTCCTTTTTAAGGTGAGGGTTCCAGAACTGTGCACAGTAATCCAAGTGTGACCTTACCAGTTACCGGTAGAGGGGCAAAATCCCATCATTTCTGCTACTAGAGAAGGAACTGCCAGTGCAACCTAGCATCCTGTTGCCTTTCCTGTATGCTTTATTACATTGGGCAGTGGTCCTTAGGCTGCCACTTATATCAACCACCAGGTCTCCTTCCTCTGAGGTCTGCTTTATCCTGCTCTCTCCCAAAACTTTGTTTTCAGATTCTGCCTTCCCACGTACATGACCTTGCACTTTTTGGCATTAAATATGAGCTGCCAGATCTTTGACCATTGTCCCAGTTTTTCTAGGTCCTTTTTCATGCTCTTAACCCTTTCCTCACTGTCCACCTTACCACATATTTTAGTGTCATCCACAAAGAGACACATTTTGCCCTGGATCCCTAGTCCAGTGTCACAGATAAATTAAGAAAGCACTAGATCCGGGACAAACCCCTAAGACACCTCACTGATCACACTCCTGACCTCCAAGTGCTTGCCGTTTTGCTTACTCTTTGGGTTCTTCCACCTAACTGATTTTTCACCCACTTGGTTAATTCTACCCCTACACCCTATGTCACCCATCCTCTTCACTAGTTGTCTATGGGGCACTGAATCAAAGGTCTTGCTGAAGTACAGAGGACATCCATTGCTTGTCCCCTATTCACTGTCTGAGATATTGTGTTGAAGAATTCTATGAAGTTTGTCTAGTAGGACCCCCACTTCACAAACCCATGTTTCCTGCCATCCTGGAGCCTGTATTTCTCCAGGAAATCTACCAATTACAATAGCTTTGGGTCAGGGTAAGTTTTTTGGGATAGGTAGACAACAACAGAGCACCCTCTCAGGTGCTCATGTCACAGACTAACATTTCAGACATGTGATCTTCCTTAGAGTGATGTCTTCATGATGAGCAGTTCAATATATGGCATGAGCTCACTTTCATATGGTGGGTCATCAACAATTAGACACCTGTAAAGTGCAGACATTTTTAATGTGCAAACCCCTATAAAACTGTTGTTCTATTAAAGTGCATTTTCTATTACAGTGAATCTATGCTTTTAATAATATGCATAAAACTAATTATAAATAAATATGTTAGAATAAATAGATTCTTCACTTGCAAAATTGACAAAGAATGGATGGCTGGGGGGGCGGGGGAAATTGGGAGGGAAGGGATAGAAAAACAGATTTAAAAAATTTGGCTTGATCCTTTCCAGATGATGAGGACATCATCAATATATAATTTCCATAAATGTGTATATATTGACGAAAGGGGATTTAATTCTGAATTCAGCACATACTTGTCCTCTTATAGGCTGACAGAAAGATTTGTCAAACTTGGATGAGGAACAAGATGGACCAAAGCTGGAGACTGCTTATTTAAATGCTCCACAGGAAACGCTGAAACAAAAATGTTGTTCCTCCCCAGTGCTCCAGATAAGGTGCACATAAGCCTGAATTATGCTTTAGAAAAAGGCATTTATGCTGCTTTTATGTAGTGCTTTGTGTACTAAATACACTGGTTATGAGAGACCAGGAGGCTGTTTCTAGTCTGTTGGCTCACCCTGCTTTTTGTCGCATCCCTATACCACACCTCATGTTTGGCACGCTCCAGTCTGTTTTGTTGTGCTTCGCCAGGCTCCTATTCCTTACTCCCCTTCCCACTCAGCTGTGCCTTCTATCCATTGACTTTATGACCACTGACTTGCCTTTAAGCCCTGCTTTGGAGAATGACTCACTCCCTCCCTCCCACTGTAACGCACATGCACATCTAATAGTTCATGGGAGAAAGCAGGCGCATGTGGTACGGTAAACACTGAGGTACAGTGCTCAACAGAGGGCAGAACAGGGGTAAATGGAAAAATAGACAAGGGCGAAAAAAGCAGGCATGGGGGAAAAGAGGATAAAGCCAACATTAAATGGAGGGCAATGAGTACAAATGCCCGTAGTCTGGGAAACAAGCTTCCTGAGCTAGTAGCCTTGATGGAAGATGAACACTTGGATATTGTGGCAGTCACAGAGACATGGTACACGGGGAATCATGACTGGGATGTCAACATACCGGGGTACACAGTCTACAGAAGGGACAGGGAGGGGAAAAGAGGAGGTGGAGTAGCTCTATAAATAAGGGAAGGGATCAAAGCTACAGAACTAAAAAGTAAAGGGGGAGGACAAGAGGCACTCTGGGTCACCTTGGAAACAGGGAATGGCATCACAATCCGCACAGGGGTTGTATACAGACTCCCATCTCAAGGGAAGGAAATGGACAAGAAAATGATAGAGGACATTCTCAAAATGGCTGAAAAAGGAGATACTGTTAATGGGGACCTGAATATGCCAGATGTTAACTGGATGACATGTACTGCTGTATCCAAGAGCAGGGTCATTCTCGATGCCCTGCAGAGGGCAGACCTTAGACAGCTAGTGTTGGAACCCACTGGAGGAAGCAATACTAGACCTGGTACTCTCAAATGGAGAGAGGATCACAAATTTAGAAGTCGGTAGACATCTGGGAACAAGCGACCACTGCACAGTGTGCTTCACAATAAGCACCACCATGGAGACAAGCCATACAAAAACAAGCATGCTGGACTTTAGAAGGGCTGACTTTGGCAAAATGGGCGAATACCTGAGGAATACACTAGCAAATGGCCAAAAAGGAGGGGTGGAAGAACAATGGAGAAAAATCAAAACTGCCATCATAGAGGCAACAAGCCTTTGTGTGAAACAGATAAAGAAAACAAAGAGGAGTAAAAAACCACTATGGTTCTCAAAAGAGGTGGCAGGGAAGGTTAAGGAGAAAAAGGCTGCATTCAAAAAGTATAAGGCATCACAGAAGGAGCACAACAGGGAACTGTATCAATTAAAACAGAAAGAAGTGGGGAAGGCAGTCAGAATAGCAAAAGCCCAAACTGAGGAAAAAATGGCCAAGTCAGTTAAGAAGGGAGATAAAACCTTTTATAGGTACATTAGGGAGTATAGAAAGGTTAAGGGAGGAATACTGAAGATTAATAAGGGAGACGGGAGGTGAGCAGAGGGAGACAGTGAAAAGGCAGAGATACTGAATGAATACTTTTGCTCAGTATTCACAAAAGAAGATGAGGAGGAGTTACCTAAACCAGACAATAGAAGCACTCTGGGTAGGGGGGGTTGTCACCAGTCCATTTACAGACGAAAGAGTCCTGAAAGAACTCCTAAAACTCAAGGTGGACAAAGCAATGGGGCCTGATGGGATTCACCCCAGAATCCTAAAAGAACTAAGGGAGGACCTAGTGACACCACTGACCACACTTTTTAACAAATCATGAGAGGATGGGGTGGTACCTGAGGACTGGAGGAGGGCAGATGTGATTCCCCTTCACAAAAGTGGGAGCAAGGCAGAAACAGGAAACTACAGACCTGTAAGTTTGACCTCAGTGGTAGGGAAAATGATGGAATCACTTCTGAAAGAAAGAATTTGTTGAGTACCTAGAGGCCAGTGGGGCACAGGACCCAAAGCAGCACGGATTTACAGCAGGAAGGTCATGTCAGATGAATCTAATAGATTTCTTTGACTGGGTCACCAAAGTAATAGACCAGGGAGGGGCTGTGGATATGGCCTACCTAGACTTTAGCAAGGCATTTGACACAGTCCCGCACAAAAGATTAATAATCAAGTTAGCCAGCTTGGGAGTCGGTCCCAGAGTGGTAGCCTGGGTTGCAAACTGGCTGCACAACAGGACACAGAAGATAATAGTGAGTGGCACACATTCAAGAAAGGGGTCACTAGTGCAGTACCAGGGCTCAGTACTGGGTCCAGTCCTTTAACATCTTTTTGTGGGTGACATTACAGAGGATCTGAGGAAGGTATGCCTCTTTGCAGATGATGCAAAGATCTGTAAAAGAGTTGATACACAAGGGGGGTAGAAAGGATGAGAAGGACTTGGCAAGGTTGGGAGGAATGGTCAGACATATGGCAACTTAGATTCAATGCAAAGAAGTGCAAGTAATGCACCTGGGACAAAAAACCCAGGAGAAGGGTACACAATAGCAGGGAGGTACTAACAACAACAAAAATGGAATGGGACTTGGGGGTAGTCATATCGGATGATCTAAAGGTGGGTAAGCAATGTGAGAAGTCAGTGAGGAGAGCCAGGGGGATACTGGGATGCATAGGAAGGGGCATCACAAGTAGAAAAAGGAAGTGATTATCCTCTGTACAGACAGTTGGTGAGACCCCATCTGGAGTACTGTGTAGTTTTGGAGACCTCATCTACGCAAGGACATAGACAAGATGGAAGCAGTCCAGAGGAGGGCAACTAAATGGTGCAGGGTCTGCATCAGAAATCATATGACGAGACTGAGAGAGCTTAATATGTATACCCTTGATGAAAGGAGGGACAGGGGGACATGATAGAAACATTCAAGTACCTCAAGGGAATCAACAAAGTCCAGGAGGGTAGCATCTTTCAGAAAAAGAGATGTGTAAGAACAAGGGGACACAATTTAAAGATAGAGGGGGGACGGCTCAGGGGTAATGTGAGGAAATCTTTTTTCACAGAGAGTGTGGTGGATGCGTGGAACTGCCTTCCTGGGGAGGTTGTTGGGGCTAAAACAGTGGGGGAATTCAAACATGCATGGGACAGACACAAGGCAATTGTAGTGGGGGGTGGCAGGAAGTAGGCTGTTGGTTAACTAGAATCTGCAGCTTATCCAGTAGGTAGGGAAATGGGAAGACTGGGTGGGCCAAGTGGTCCTTATCTGCCATCAAAGTCTATGTTTCTATGTTTCTATGTTTCTATGGTACACTATGGAGGATTAACATGGATGGGCAGGTGGGTGAGGAAGCTGTGAAGTCCTCATCCCCACAGAAGCAAACGAGGTGGAATGATGACAGTGTGGTGTGTACTAAAATGCAGGACAGACATCTGAAGTGAGTCAAATGGTGGCAGCAGAGAAAATAAGCTGACAGGGAGCTATAATAAGGCAATACTATGTAGAGATCCAGTTTCATCATGTGAAAAAGTGTGAGCAGACACCACATCTGGGTAGCCAGTGAGGACCCTGGGTCCTGATCGTGCGGGGCTCCCACTACTGTAAATCCACCAGAACCAGTGGGGAAGATCTACGGAGGCACCCGGGAAGCTGCCCAGGTGCCGCCTGCCCTGCTCCACCAAAAGCCAGGGTCCTGATCATGCAGGGCTGCCACGCTGTAAATCCACCAGAACCAATGGGGAAGATCTATAGAGGTGCCCGGGAAGCTGCCTAGGTGCTGCCCGCACTGCTCCACCTAAAGCCAGGGTCCTGATCATGCGGTGCTCCCGCTGCTGTAAATCCACCAGAACTGACAGGGAAGTGCTACAGAGGCACCTGGGAAGCTGCCCAGGTGCCGCTTGCCCTGCTCCACCAAAAGCCAGGGTCCTGTTCATGTGGGGCTCCCGCTGCTGTAAATCCACCAGAACCATCGGGGAAGATCTACGGAGGTGCTCAGGAAGCTGCCTAGGTGCCGCCCGCCCTGCTCCACCTAAAGCCAGGGTCCTGATCGTACAGGGCTCCCACTGCTGTAAATCCACCAGAACCAACAGGGAAGATCTATGGAGGCACCTGAGAAGCTGCCCAGGTGCCGCCCACCATGCTCCACCAAAAGCCAGGGTCCTGATTGTGTGGGGCTCCACTGCTGTAAATCCACCAGAATCAGTGGGGAAGATCTACGTAGGCGCCCAGGAAGCTGCCCAGGTGCCACCTGCCCTGCTCTGCCAAAAGCCAGTATCCTGATCGTGTGGGGCTCCTGCTGCTGTAAATCTGCCAGAACCAGTGGTGAAGATCTTCGGAGGCACCCGGGAAGCTGCCCAGGTGCTGCCCGCCCTGCTCTACCAAAAGCCAGGATCCTGATTGTGTGGGGCTCCCACTGCTGTAAATCCACCAGAACCAGTGGGGAAGATCTACAGAGGTGCCGGGGAAGCTGCCCAGGTGTCGCCCATCCTGCTCCACCAAAAGCCAGGTACACTGAATCTACAGTTTGAATGCTGATGCTACAGTTTGAACCTCCCGCCAGCCCATGCTAATTTGGTCACAGTGGAGCATTCCTAATGGACGAGTCTCCCTGCTGTGCCCTGCAGATTGACCCACTCCTAAATCCATGCCCTTGGCACTGTTTCCAAAAGGAAAAACACATTTAGCTTTCTGAACTGCGTTTTAAGAGCTGCACTGTTAATCCCACAGGGGTATTTTCTCCTGCCCACCCATTGCAATCCTGACCGCTATTAAATACCACTCCTCCCCCACAACAAGGTTATATCTCTAAGCCACTCCCCTGGTGCACTCTACTCCTGCCCGCCCCTTGAAGACATCCTCTCTTTAAAGCCTTATTCTCACCTCTCCCCTTCCATGTATATACTGCACCATTTATAGCTGCTTTTGCCCACCTGGGACCTGATGGTGCAGGGTGCTTTACTAGTTCTTATAGCATTCTGCACTTCCAAGCCACTTACTGCCAATTCATTTATAGTCCTATTCCTTATCAGGGTGTTTAGTACCCCTGCCCTAGTTAATTTGCTATACCTTCCTCTATTCCCTGTGCTCTTCTTTCTCACCCTCACCACCTCACACAGGTATTCTGCTACTGCTTTATCTACCTACTTCCTCCTTCTGTCTAGGAGTGATGAGTTCTGACTTAGCAATCAATACTCAGCTTGGTGCTGTTGCTCCCATCCCCCCTTGCCAAAGCATTCCTAAAACCCTTGGCTATTAAAACCTGGGAGGCTATGGCTCTGCAGCTAATCCTTCAAGAACAGTCACAAGGTGCCGTCATATTCTGCCACTTAAAACCCCAGTGATGGTGGCCTCTGCCTCCCTCTTGCTCCTGGGCTGCATCCTCCTGCTTGCAATAGAGCCTGTCATGTACTTAAAAAAAGACACAGGCTGTTTGAACAATCCTACATGCCAGGATCTAAGCCCAATGGTGTCTGCTATTCAACTAACTCCCTCAAAGGGCAGTAATCCATACACATCCAAAATGTTTCACATACCTTGCTGCCCAACACCCCCACAGCTGACTCCTCTTACCCTTTCCGTTAGGGTAATATTATTTGCTCTGACCAGTTTTCACAGCCCCACAAACTTCTGTTCTGCTGCTCTAGCCAGTGACCAGGTAAAGTGTCCAAACAAAGCCTTTCTGGGATTCCTGGTTAGATGTCTCAGGAAACTATTGGTACTGCTGTTACTCTGTGCAGGTAATGTGGAACTAAACCTGCCCCCCCCCCCTTCTGCTAACTGCTCCTGGGGAGCTCTCCCAGCTAAAGGGCCTGAGCTTTCTTCTCATGAATATATGCAGCCTTGCCAACAACTTGACCAGGCCCAAGCCTGGGTGCTACACGTCACCCCTGATGTAGGAATGTTCTCGGAAACCTGGCTGAAGAGTAACGTACCTGACAAATTGCTTAGCATGCCTGGCTACAAACTGTTCAGGTGCGACAGACTGACTACAGGAGTGGTGTTGCCATTTATATTAAAGATAAATTCCAAACCGCTGACATTGACCGTAAATCGATGTCTAAAGAATTTGAGTGTCTCACCTTTAAAATTACGCCCATCAGCTGGAATAGCCCTGCAGGTAGTTGCATGCTACAGGCCACCTCCAGTTGGCCTGTGCAAACTGCCTCATCTGCATTCTCTCCTGGAAAAAGCAAACACGGAATGCATCATAATGGGGGACTTTAACCTTAACTGGAATGATGCCTGCACCAGTAGGCTTAAGGACTTTTGTGATGACCATGGGCTAACTCAGATCATACCTAAGGTTACTCAACCAAATAAAAAGAATACTGACCGTAGCTCTCTACTGGACCTTGTTCTGGTCAGTAAAGCACATAGTATCGCCCATGCAGGGGTCTTTCATAACGATCTGAGCGACCACTGCGCAATCGCCTATGTCAGGCACTCCCCAAACCTTCCTCCCACCTCTACCTTCAAGGTAAAGCGCAGCCTGAAAAATGTTATGCTCCCTGTCTTTTTGACAGATCTTGGGAACATCATCTGGCAGGACCTCTACCTCGCACCCTCCATGTCCGAAGCTTTCTGTATCTTCCAGGAGCTATTACTTAAGGTCATCAACAAGCATGCACCCCTAAGAAAAATTAAATCAAGGAAACGTGCTCTTGTCTGTTTCAGCCCAGTACTGAATATGGCCCTGCGACATAGAGGCACTCTATGGAAAAAGGCAAGGAAGTCGCAGTCTGACTCAGATTGGCTCTCCTTCCGAATAGCCAGGAATGCCTGCACCAAATTGGTCAGGTTGGAAAAAAACACTTCTTCCAGTCCGCCCTTGAGGTAAACAAAAACTGTTCGGCCAAATTCTGGCAGATTTTGAGAAAGTTAGAAGGTCATTCTCCTGCCTCTCTACTCCCGGCCAAAATTGTGGCAAATAACATCACATACACAGCCAGGGCTGAGATCCTTGATCAGCTCAATAACCACTTCACTACTGCAGGCCTTGCTTCTGATGCATCGTCTGTTAGTAAACTGAGTACCACTTGTTCTGCCAGCTCAATACCTAACCTGACTTCTGCCCCTGGTCCCTACAGCCCCTCGTTCAAGTTCCGGCTGGTATCCTTTAAATAGGTGGAGGACCTCCTCCTCTCATTGGATACCAAAAAAAGTGCTGGTGCTGATTTGCTAGAACCATTCTTCCCAACAGCAGGTTATTATTATCTGACAGCACCAATTGCCCACCTTTTTAATTGCTCACTAATCCAAGGGAAACTGCCAACTAGCTGAAAAACTGCACGCACTATTCCCTTGTTCAAATCAGAGACTCCACAGACTTAAATAACAAGAGGCTAAACTCGCTGCTTCCTTTTTTATCCAAGTTACTTGAAAAAATCGTCAACGCTCAACTAAGGGAGTATTTGGATAGTGAAAACATTCTCAACCTTGTTCAATTGGGTTATAGACCCAATCATAGCACCGTGTCTGCTCTAGCCAAAGTGTCTAATGGTTGGTTAAATGCCCTGGACAATAAACAGCACATCTACACACTCCTTCTCGATCTTAGCAAAGCATTCAACATGGCTGATCATTCCATACTACATGATTCATTGGGTTGCATCAGCTTAACCTCCCCTGCAGGAAAGTGGATCCGCTGTTGCCTCACAAATTGGAGACAACAATTTAAAACCCAAGGTGAATTATCTCCACTAAAAATTCTGCCCCGAGGCTTCCCGCAAAGTTCGATCCTATGATCTCTCCTCTTCACCCTTTATATCAACCATATTGACTCTGGCCTATTAGCAGGAAGCGTTCACCTCTTTGCAGATGACACTGTCCTCTACACAACCAACCCCTCCCTTGACCTTGCCTACAAGGAGCTACAACAGGACTTTATCATACTCCAACACAACCTGCTGAACCGTAAGCTATTATTAAATGCCAAAAAAACAAAAGCCATGGTTATCTCCCCGTCCTCCACCCTCAATACGAAGACCCCTGGTACCACCCAGATTATCACCCTCCTCGGTGAACCCTTAGAAATAGTGGACAAATTCAAATATCTAGGAGTCTGGTTGGATAACAAACTTAACTTCAATGCACACCTAAGTGAGTTATCAAAAAAGCTAAGACATAAGACATCTACTCACCACGGAAGCTAGAAAGAGGTTGGTTCAAACAGCCTTCCTTCCTCTACTTGACTACTCCGACTTCTTTTATAGTCACTGCCCACAACATGCACTCCAAAAGCTTGATACTCTCTACCATTGCGCATTGAGATTTGTTCTTGGCCTGTCCTTACAGACTCACCATTGCTTGTTGTACCAAGCGTTAGTCTGGCTGTCCCTCTCCCTGAGGAGGCAAAAAAACGCCCTCATGTGGTTCTTCCGAGCTTTGTCAAACAAACTGCCACCCTATATTGGTGAACTGTTTGAGTGCTCAAAAGGTACCTATGGCCTAAGGAACTCCTCTCTTATCCTTCTTAAACCACCATGGACCAGGACACGTCTTGGTTCTACTGCCATTAGCTCCTTCCTACCAACGCTCTGGAATAACATGCAAAAAGCACTTAAACTCTCCATCCTGCCCAGCCCTCACATGTTCAGACAGCTGCTCAACTGATGCCTGAATGCGGTGTTTGTTTGCTTCAGGTAAGCACTGTCCTTCCGGTCAAACAATCCCCTAGTTCCCACTCGACCAGGCCTTTCTATTCCCCACTGTTGGCTGGCATCCCTCCTGGGTGACTACCCCAATTGCTTCCACTCTCCTGCCCCTAGTTAGCTCCCCTTTGGGCCTCCACCTTACTAAACTGCCCTCCCCCCTCTCCTGCATGTGTCTTGTTAACCCCTCTTTTCCCTCTGACCTTCCCTGTGTCTCCCTTCCTCTCCTCCCCCTGTACCATATTGAATTTACCAGTATAAGCAGAATTGTCTGTGTATGTATTTGCCACCCAAGCTACGCTCTAATGCCTTTGACCTTTATTTTATAACACTCTATATTACTGTCTGTTATATGTGAATTGTTATGACCCTGTAAATGAATGTGTCCTATGTGCCCAGGACCATCTTGAAAATGAGTTTGCTCAATGATATAACTGCCTGGTTAAATAAAGTTTGATTGCTTGATTGCTTGATTGATATTCCACATGCCTCAACTAATTGACTGTAAAAAGTAAATATATCTAAAATTAATACAGTGAGTCTGAGATCACAGTATTTATTTTTAGTCTTAAAATGAATACTGGGATCTCAGGCTCACTGTTTTCATTTGGCAGTTTTGGTGTTATTTTTCTTACCACTCTGTATAGTTTATACCTGACTGCTGGGATGGGGGAGAGAGTCTATGATGTGTGTGTGTGTGTGTGTGTGTGTGTGTGTGTGTGTATTCCATCTTTGCTACTCACAATCACCACAGGTAATCAGTGCTGATACAGTACTACAGGGCATCTTACTACTGTGTCATTCAATGGTCTGCATTTCTATAATGCTGGATCAGCACTGGCTGCCTGTGTTGTTGTCTTGCTATTAGCCATTTAGCAGCACTGATAGCCAGGCTATTAGATTCCAGACCTCCTTTCTGCTGTTAGAATCTGACAGTCTGTAATGTTAGTTGTAGGGAGTCATCAGTCTATCTCAGTATGTCCAGGACATCAAAGCCCCACTGCAGTCTGATGCCTTTTGTTCAGTATGATTAATATAAGGAGGCAAAATGATCATGCTACTAAAAGGGCATAAAACTGCTGTGTGGATTTTCTGGCCATTTTGAGGCTGATGGCACTCAACAACCAATAGTTTCTTCCTACTTGCATACTCTGGTTATGAAGTTATGTTGCATACAGAAGCAAACAGCAAGGAAGTTTTGCCTTTATAGCTTGGCTGCCTGTGGTGTTGACTGGCTAACAGTAGTTAACCTGCAACTTAGGTAACCACTGCTGATCCTAATAGCAGCCTACTAGGTGCTGTACCGGACAAAACAGCACATTGATGGAGTGCACTTAGTCTGTACTTTGCACCGATGTATGTTGTGCTTGCAACGCTAAAAACAGCAATATGTTTTCATAATTTGTGCCACAGCCCATTCGAGAGGTCGAGAGCCCATAAAGGGCAGATATGTTAAAAATGTATAAGTACAGTTGTGACATTCTCACCTGTACTCTTCATCAATTGAGCCTAATGTGTCGCAAAAACAAAAAAATGAATGAAGACAAGTGGCACAAAGTATTTATAGCATTTTAACTAGTACTCCTTACTCACCATATTTTGGCATTTGTACTCATCCAAATTTGGTTTTACTTACCTCTCTTTAAAAGTGAGGAGTACAGTACTGATAAATATTATCTGGAACATTGATCCTCCTCTTTTTTGGCTGTTTTGTGAACTAGCTACAAGTAATGGATCTTTCTTCTGCTGACTATTCAAAACTTTCCAAGAAAGAACGAAAAAAGCTTTAAGAGTGTGAAAGAAGGGAAAATGGAAGGAACTTAGCAATTCTCCATCTGACCAGCAACTGTGAGACAAGTGACTGCATTCTGACCCCATGGGCAAGAACCTAGGTGCTATACACTCAGGAAGCTCTAGGAAGGCCAGTCCATCAGCTGCGACTGAGACAGCGAGTTCTGGCCCCATACCAAAAGATGTTACAGTGCCACCATCCTTAGTTGAGACTGCCAAAGAGCCAGATATCCCACATGCAATCCTAGAATCCTTCAGTGCAAATAATCAATTGTACTCCATTCTGTTATCAAGAGTATCAAAGCTTGATGCTAAAAGGGAAGCTGTGGCCGCAAAATGCAAGTCTGCTGAATGCCGTCACATAGACAGTAATAAAGCAATTACCACTTGTCTTAACTTTGGACTGGAACCTTCAATCAAAATATTCTTTTGATTTGAAGTAAATTATTATTATGGTTTGTATATAAATAGATTCACAGCCAAAGTTTAACAAGGTCTTTTGATATATATGACACCCCACATTTGTCATCCAGAAGAAATCAAAATAAGTTTTGTTATAATTATTAACTAAGCTACACACTCAAAAGATCTACAAGTTCACTAGGGTTTTCAAACATACATTACGCTGCAGTTAATAGACAACTTGTTGTTTTAGCAGGAGTCATTAGGTTCAGTTTGCAAACAGAACATTTCTTTTAAGGAAATATGAATGTTTATCTCTTATGTTGTATCAAATCCAAATCTAGCTATTGCAACACTAGTAAAGAAAACTATGCATAATGGGAAACCTGCCTACCCCAGTAGCTAAATCACTCTCGTCAGCCTTCCTTCCTCCCTCCTGCTCTATAACCAAAAACTGACATAATAATACCCAAGTTTCGCACAAGTATGGGTCAGTGCTCTTTTAGTTATCGTGCAGCTTCAGTTTGGAACTCCCTACCTCCTTCTGTCAAAGCATCTTCCTCCCCCAAGCTCCTAAAGTCACACTACTCCTCAGCCCAAGCCTGCCTTTGCTTCCAATAACCTCCCCCTGTCATGACCCCCCATCTTATACTACCTAATCACACCCACCGACCAATCTTGGTCACATTTTTCATTCTCCTCCTCCTCTTTTCTCTACCTTCAATTCTACCTTTGTTTGTTATGTTACAAGCACTTTTGTATATTACATTGTATATTTACAAGTATTAGCACCATCTGTGCTCATGTTTGCCTACAACTTGTTGTAAATTCATATGTATTCACTATAATTTGTTTTCTTTTTTTGTCTGTGCTTCTGCACCCAGTCTGTGCTTGAAAAAGGTACTTGTTACCAGTGCACTCACCTGGTAAAAAAGGTTAAAAAAATAAATATGTCTTGGCAGACCAGATTAAACATGTTAAGCAAGAGTATTATTAAATAAATACTTAAATTCATCAGCTGGCATGAAACATCTTTATCTGCTGTCTTGTTAGGGAGGCAGGAGATCTGTTGATAAAACTGTGATCCATAAGTTAAGTTGCTTTGGTTTCTCAGGAAGCGTAGTCTATTAATTGGCATCGGTTATCAGTCCACCTTCTTTCGGGATTTTGCTAGTAGTTTAAAATTCCATGTCTGCAGGCTTCTGCTGGTGTGTGGCAATGTGCAAAAGTCCCTTCTATCAGCTTGCATGCAGTCTCAAGTTAAAGATTTCAGAGACCTCTGTGAGTCCATTTTTCAGTACAAAAGTGAAGAGACTGTTCCTGCTTTGTGTCCAAGGTGAGAAGAGCTGTGTGTGTCCAGGGCAAGAAGCAAAAGACATGCATTCTTCAGACCTTTTTATCTTGTGTTAGAATGGGAAACCCAACCTACTTTATACATTATTCATAAGTCCTTTGGTTAAAAGTTCAAACCTCTTTACCAGAGCTTATATATATATATATATATATTTTTCATAGAGCTGTTTGGTTCCTGTTGCCTCCTCCCACCAACTGGCGATGGGGACATATGGGTATTTTACTGGTTTTCTCCCTGCCCCCCCCCGGCCCCGGCACATGGCCATGCGAGCATGTGGAGGCATGCTACATACCCAGTGGCACCCGCTCAGCCTCTTCAACCTCTCATAACTGTTTTTGCCACACCCTCTCCACCTACGCTACCCACCGGACCTCCACTCAGTGGGAACAGAACTACGGGGGGTGCCAACCCACCCTCGGGAGAGGAGAGCTGCCAATCTGCATGCTTGATCCTGCTCCACCCTCCAATCATGCCAGCACCCTGACTACCCAAGGTTGTTCTCAACCTGGGTCACTGGCATAGCATGAGGTGTGGTGTCCAGTGCCTCAACCCTCAGTGCCACTGGGCCGGCCAGAGCTTATATTTTATAGCAGTCTCATTAACCTTTGTTCCGGTGGCTTACTGTCATAAAACATTCCAATGTCATTGGGCCCCTTAAAGTTATGGAAGGCATTTGACCTGTTTTTTTTTTTTTCATAGAGCTGTTTGCCCACCCTTCGCCACCTACTCCTGCCATTGAGCCCTCAGGGGGCTACCTGGAGGGCTGTCACATATGGCAACGGGGGGGGGGGACATAGGCTTTTTCCCATTTTTCTCCACTTTACTCCCCTGGATCCTGGCAGACATGGTTGTGCATGCGCGTGGAGGTGTGCATGCACACCAGAACCAGCAACAACCCCACTGCACCCACCCGGCCTAGTGCCAGCGCCCCCCCCACTTGCCTGACACTACTATCGAGCCTCCATTTGGCAGCAAAGGTCAGGAAAGCTAACTTCCCCAGTCCGGGAGAGGAGAACTTCCTGATGGCCGCTCAATCCTCTCCCAGCCACCCCCTGGCCAACCCACGGTGGCCAGAGCTTGCTCTCAAACTCAGGTCACTGGTGTGATGTGAGGTATGGCGTCCAGCGCCTCAACCCTCAGTGCCACCGGCCCAGCTCCAAGGCATCTGATCATTGAGGTACATCCCTTTGTGGACTGTCCTTTGCCTAACAACTGGTATTTTTCATGTTTATGTGAGAATAACTTCATTTTACATTAACTCCTTCCTTCCTCATACTGGCATGCTCATGTCTTAAACTGTTTCTTGATTTTGTAATAAAAAAGTGCATGATTAAAAGAGGTTTTAAACTTCAACATTGTAAAAGTGTACATTTACCCGAATGTGTAAGCCCACAGACACAAGCTTCCTGATGGTGTTTTCTGCAGTTTTGTTCTGATATCCAAGACATCGGTAGGCATTTTTGGCTCTTATATCTGTATCAGTCATAGATCATTTTGGACACTCTTATATTTTTTACGATCCGGATCAGGTAGCGGAATTTCTTAGAAGCCAACCCACAGCAGATGAAAAACAGGAGTTGTCATTGGACAACACTCAGACTCAGAGGTGGACATTCCAATCACTGAGAATGGCCTCGGTGATAAGCAAATTATTGAGCCACATTAGCCCTGTGAGTAAAGTTATTTGAACAGTGTGATTTAAGCATATCGAAGTGGCTTACTCTGTTCAAACTGAGCCCCTGAGAGATGGACTTAATATTACCTTTCAAGATTATCTTTAACTTGGCTTTGAATGTAGTTTGTATGTGTTCCATAAATATGCACACTGCACTCTTGTGAATGAAAAATTTGAGCTATATATTTTGAATGAATATCATAGTATCTAAAAGGGGTATTGCACACATACTTTTTTCTATGTATAAATATCTTCTGATTACATTGATTATTGCTTTTGTTTAGTTGTCTGTTGGCTTTCTACCAATATATAACATGTAATCAATAGCTTAGTATGGTATCCATACAAAAACTCCATTAAAAACTACCTATATTGCTTAATTAAGTGGCATCAATTGATCCATTGAGAGAGAGGGGGTTTGAAGATGTGGGGTACTATAATGTTGCATAGCTTTATAGCTATTTGAATAGTAGTGCCTTTTTTTTTTGTTTGCTTTGAAAGACTCTGCAATGTTATATTTATACTTCTTACTAGAGACAGTAATTGTTTTATGTCAGTCCTCCCAATGTATTAATGTAATCCTTTTCGTAGCACTCCAACCTCTTGTTTTGAAATGGCCTTTCCTGATAAATTAATTACCTCCAACTCTGGAATCTTGGTGGCCGCCTCAATCCCAACTGGCTGTATCTGCTGTTGTTCATCCCACCACTTCCTCTCTCTTTTTGCCTTTCTCCTCCTGCCCCTTCTTGTCCTCTGCCTCTGTTCCTGACATTCCTCTTTTGCTTCCAGGGGATCCTCCAAAAAAATTGTGCTCATTGTTAACACCACTTCCTTCTGTACTTGTGTTAGTCTCACATTCAGAATATACGTTTTCTACTTTCAATCTGGTGTTTTTATATTGAAACAGCTCTTTTCTATTCTCTGTGTTTTGCCAGTTATATATGATGCCTTCCCTATGGTCTCTATGACTTAAAGTTTTTCAAACCTGTTTCGATTTTTTGTTAAAATAGACTCCTACATTTCTGCATCCATCCAATTATGATGTGTTTGGATCCCACCCTCATTTGTAGTCAGAGTTGTCACATTTCCTGATTCTTTCATTAACGGAGACCATGTCTGGTGCATGAAGTGACAAATCAGTTGTTTGAGCACAGTCCAAAGTTTCAGTATTTTGCTGATCCATTGCATCAATGAGAAGAAACAAATCACTACTGTACTTGACGAGCTGATAGTCTCCTCCAGTGTTGCTGTGTCACACCCAATGTCAGCTGAGTTTACATTTTTGCTAAAGAATTTTCTTAAAGCAATTCTTCAAAATAATTTGTAAAGATCCACCTCTGTGTTGAAACAGTTTACAGAAGGGGTGGAGATAAATAAGATGCCTGTGACGTGAACCTTTGTTTGGGTACTGGTGAGGGGTGTGATGTGGACAGCCAGTTCTGAGTGCTGTACGATCATTTTTTTTGTAATATCAAAATGTGTATGGACTGTCTCCCATGAGAAATGCTGAAACAGCATGTGAGATCACACACAGGTTTTAGATACAAGGTGTTACCTGGAAGGCCAAAAGCTAATTACAGACTTTTCTAAGTTAATTATAGCTTTAGCTGCTTAGAGGGAAATCAGTATCCCTTTAATGATGTTTCAAAGGGGAAACCAGGTTTAGTATCCTGGTGCGAAATCATAAAGATGCTCTCATGTCCTGGAAGGGGAAGCTTATCATAAGATCAAAGAAATGTCATTTGAAGAACATGAGTTATGCTGAGGTTGCAGAATTTAATACTAGAAAAAGACATCCTGTTTTTATATAGATATATATTTTTATATATTCTGACAGGGAGGAGATAAGTGACCTCATGCAAATAGGTGGGGAAAACCAGCTTTTAAACATTGTTCTGTTTTTCCTTCAGACACTTTTATCTAGACTCTGACAAAGAAACATCTGTGAGCACTTTAAGCAGGTATTTAGAGAGAGACAAATCTAATTACTGTGGTAGGAATTGCACTGTTTAAAACCTTGTTCTTTTAAAAGATTTGTATGTCTTGTGATATAATAGTTCTGTATTTTGTGTTTTACTTATTTTTATCTATTTTAGTAAAACTCTTTTTAGAGCATACTTGGTCTGTCTTTGAATTTCTTTCATTTGCAAGAAAAGTATATATGGTTATAGCTGACACTAGGCATAAGCTTGAATGGTGATACCAAACTGGAAAGAGAAGCGTTTTAAATCTGAGGTCTTTATTAAAGTTTTTAAGGGATCATTTCTGTACACCTGGTTAGGTGCCCGTAGGCAAAGATATCTGGCCCCCCCGAAGACAGAATTATCTGAGTCTGTGCATTGGGTATGCTAGCAAGAGGTTCACAGTTTGAATCCCTCCAAGACTTGAGACCAAAGGTTGATCCAAACTCACAAAAACAGACAAGAGGGTTACCTTGTTCTGTTAACTGTACACAAGACTGCGCCAGAGGTTGGCACTTTGGGAGTAGAGGGCTGACGTGCTGAGTGGGTTTGTGATGCATTGGTTGGCAGCGGTGGCATAATTTTAGTATCACAAGCTTTTATTGTTCTGTGTCAACTTGGGACCATAAGCTGACTTGCAAAGAAAGAAAAGGGCAGAGTTTTATTTTAAAAAGGAAACAGAACTACACCACTTGGCATACAGTCAAGTTCCTACCCATTTTTTTTTCCTAAAGTGCAAGTCAGAGTAGCCGTAGTCAGGGAAGAAGATGGCTTCTGACTACAGCAGGCACACTGTAGATTACTTAAAGCAGTTGTGTGGGGACAGAGGAGTCCCGTTCAAGGTCACAGCCAAAAAGCAGAACCTCATAGATGCCCTGATGGTAGCAGATACCCAGAGTAGCGAGTCACGGACCATGACTGGAAAGGACCAAACCTCGACTATGGCAGGGCTAGTGGCCAGTGCAGTGTCCAGATCCAATGAGGAGGGCAACAGGGCCACTGTCAGTGAAGGGCCACAGCAGCAGGGGAAGGTCACCAGTATCCTGAATCCAGAGGTACTCAGGCTGCAAATTGAGTTGCACAGGATGGAGCTGGAGTTCCAGGAGAAAAGAGAGTGGGAACAATGAGAGGCAGAGCGAGAACAGAGAGATGCAGACCTTGAGGAGCATGGGTGCTAGCGAGCTGCTGAGGACTAGAGAGAGGAGCGCCAGAGGCAACATGAACTGGAGAAGCTCCAACTCTGACTAGCGGCACCAGAGCAGGTAAGTGGCTTGGGTTTAACTGGGACTGCAGGACTGGGTTACAAATTGAATTCCAAATTAATAACCAAATTTAAAGAGGGGGAGGATATGGATGTCTTTTTAAATTCTTTTGAAAAAGTTTGTATTCAGTCTAAAATTCCTAGAGAGTCCTGAAGCTTCCAGCTATCCCTGCTACTTACCGGGAAAGCTCAGGATGCATTGGGTCAAATGGACAATGAGAACAGTAATAATTACAGTAAACTAAAAGCTGCACTTTTAAAAAACTTTGAATTAACTGCTGAATCATACAGAGCTAAATTCTGTAAGCTCAGGAGAAGCCCTAATATGAGCTATGAGGAGCTAGCCATGAAACAACGTCAGTTTTTAAAATGTTGGTGGGAAGGAATTGAGGCAAACTCTGTTGATAAAATTGAAAATGTGATTTTATTAGAACAGTTTTATTGGGCATGCCCAGCTGAGCTAAAAACCTGGCTAGAGGACCGGGATCCCAAAATAGTGCAAGAGGCATCTGAACTCGTGGACCGCTATGCCAAGAGCAGACCAGCTCTGAGAGCAGATGGGGCAGGTGTGGCAGTGCAGAAAGGGAAAAGCATGTCCTCAGGGCAGCTAAAACCCTCACTGCCTCCACTGAAACCAGTTAGCCCCAGGTTTCAGAGAAAAGATTTTTCTGAGAGAAGAAATAAATGTTGGTTGTGTAAAGAAACTCGGCATATTGCCAGACAGTGCCCCCAAAAGGTGAGCAATACACAACAGGGTGCTAGAAAAGAAGTAGGTTGTTTGTGTGTCCTTGGAAGCATGCCAGTGAACATGAGGGAACACATGCACCCAGTTATGGTGAATGGTGTATAGACGCAGGTGTCAAGGGACACAGGGGCATCCCTGACCTTGGTAAAGGGGGATCTGGTACAGCCTGGCCAGCTTATACCCAATAAATATGTCACTGTACAGGACTTTGCAGGTGTGGAGAAAGCATTGCCCCTTGCTAGTGTTCTCCTAGACTGGGGTGAAATGGGGGAACTGTGCAACAGGTGGCTGTAGCCAGAACATTAGCAGTGGATGTGATCCTGGGCAACAATCTAAAATGGGATGGTATGTGCAGTTACCCGTAGCCAAGCGGCAAGGGAAAATTGTAGTTCCCTGAACCCCACAGAAGCCATTGTGGAAACCACTGAGAGGCTGGTTCCCCAGCCTGTGTCTCCAGATGGGGAGACTAATGAAAAGGAAGTGGAAATTTCCCCAGTAGCAAGTAACCACACAGCTATAGAGGGTTACTCTGAAGAGGGAGGGGTGACCCATTGTCAGAGGGTTGGGATTGACAGTGATCCTGAGTGTCCTGATGCTAGTGCTAGGGGACCTAGTTTAGCGACTGAAAGGGACCTGTCCCATGCCTTGGGAATGTGTGAGGGGTTTGCAGCTGCTCAGAGGAGTGACCCTAGTTTAGAGAAGCTAAGGGCTTGGGCAGACTCTGACGGAGCACAGGGAGGTGACAGAAGACATAAGGTTTATTGGAAAATGGACTTATATATACTCAGGCAGTACAGATAGAGGGAGGGATGCTAGGCAGGCAGCTTGTCATTCCCCAGGGGTATCGTGAGCAGTTGCTAAAAATTGCACATGCTATTCCCTTGTCTGGTCATCTGGGAATCGCGTGCACTACGCAGTGGTTAGCCCAGAATTTCTACTGGCCTAACTTCACCCAGCAGGTGAAGGAGTATTACAGGTCTTGTCACCAGTGCCAAGAAATGGGGAAGGTGGGAAAGAAGACCCAAGCTGCCCTGATTCCATTGCCCATAGTGGAAGAGCCATTCCAGAGGGTGGAAATGGATATTGTGGGGCTTTTAAATACCCCCAGCTCCTCAGGGAAGAGATTCATCCTGACTGTGGTGGATTATGCCACCCGGTACCCAGAGGTAGTCACCCTATCCTCACTGAGGACAGACAAAGTGGCAGATGCCTTACTTGGAATTTTCTCCTGTGTTGGGTTTCTGCAGGAGGTAATCACCAGTTGAGGGGGTTCTTTCATATCGGACCTGATGAAATGATTATGGGAGAAGCGTGGGGTGGTGCAGAGATGCATGACACCATATCACCCACAAGCTAATGGACTTGTGGAACGATTCAATGGTACGCTAAAGTCAATGCTCCGGGCGTTTGCTGAACAGCATGGGAGGGACTGGGAGAAATACCTTCCCCACCTGTTGTTTGCATACAGGGAGGTGCTCCAAGAGTCAACAGGATTTCCCCCCTTTGAACTCTTGTATGGACGCTGGGTATGTGGGCCCCTAGACTTGATCCGGGAGGACTGGGAAGGCAAGCACACCACCCAGGGAACTCCCATTGTGGATTACATCCTTAGGTTTAGGGAAAGGCTGAAGGAGCTTATGGGGACCACCCTGAGCAACCTGGCAGCTGCGCAAGAAGAAACAAAAAGTGTGGCATGACTGCAGAGCCAGAGCTTGCTCATACATGGTGGGTCAGGTAGTCATGGTCCTTATTCCGGTCCAGAAAGACAAGCTGCAAGCTGAGTGGGCAGGACCGTACAAAGTAGTTAGGAAGGTAAATGACGTGAACTACATAGTGGAGTTACCTGACCGAAGACAGACAGAAAGGATGTACCATGTCAACATAATGAAGCAATATGCAAATAGGGCTGACATGGTGTTTGCATTGTTTAGTCATGGGAAGGGGACAGACGAAGGAGAGCCCCTTCTGGATTTGCTAGAGGAAAGTAAGTGGGAGTCC
Organism: Neoceratodus forsteri; assembly: GCA_016271365.2. Taxonomy (NCBI): domain Eukaryota; kingdom Metazoa; phylum Chordata; order Ceratodontiformes; family Ceratodontidae; genus Neoceratodus; species Neoceratodus forsteri. Next base: position 904,568,897 of record CM028129.1, read on the forward strand.
TCTGTGGAGGCAGTAAAATTGTCTCTGCAGCTGGCCCTGGACCAGATCCAGAAAGTAAGGGAGGTTTTAGCAGACTTTGCCCCATTGTTTAGCACCAAGTCTGGACTAACCCCCTTAGTGACTCATGATGTGGAGACAGGGACACAGACGCCCATACGGCGGACAGCATATCGGGTGTCAGAGACTGTCCAAAAGGATATTAGGAGGGAAGTGGAGGAGATGCTGGATTTAGGGGTAATCCAGAGATCCCACAGCCCCTGGGCCTCACCCCGTAGTCCTTGTGCCTAAGCCAGATGGCTCTACTCATTTCTGTGTGGACTATCATGGACTGAATGCATCACAAAGTTCGATGCCCACCTGATGCCCCAGATGGACAAACTCCTGGACAAGTTGGGGGGGTGACCTACCTTACGACGACTGACCTGACCAAAAGGTATTGGCAGGTAGAGTTGACAGACAGAGCTAGGGAGAGGTCTGCCTTCATCACTCTGATAGGCTTATTTGAGTTTAAAGTAATACCTTTCGGAATGAAGAATGCCCTGGCCACTTTCCAAAAGGTTGGTGAACCAGGTGTTAAATGGCGCTGAGGAGTACGCCGTGGCATATCTGGATGATATTGCCATCTTTAGTACCAGCTGGGAGGAACACCTATCTCACCTTAGGGAAGTGCTAGGCAGGATACAGAGGGCCGGGCTCACTGTCAAAGCCGGGAAGTGCCAGGTGGCCATGGGAGAAGTGGCATACCTTGGGCATGTGGTAGGCTGGAGACAGCTCCGTCCTAACCAAATAAAGATAGAGGTAATCCAGGTGTGGCCCAGACCAGAAACACAGAAGCAGGTCAGGAGTTTTCTAGGGACAGCAGGGTACTACAGAAAATTTATACTCAATTACAGTGCCCTGGCTGCTCCCCTATCTGACCTGACAAAGAAAAGGATGCCCAAGAAAATTACCAGGGGCCCAACCTGTGAGGAAGCCTTTTCCAAACTAAAGGAGGCACTGTGCAGTGCCCCTGTTTTGACAAGTCTTGACTATAGCAAAACCTTTATAGTTCAGACTGATGCCTCAGACGTGGGTATTGGGGCAGTACTGAGTCAGACATCCAGCCAAGGGAGGGATCACCCAATAGCCTAACTGAGTAAAAAGTTACTTCCCAGGGAGCAAGCATACTCCATGGTGGAAACGGAGTGTCTTGCCATAGTGTGGACCCTCAAGAAGTTGGAGCCATACTTGTATGGGCAGCATTTTGTGGTGCAGACTGACCACAACCCCTTGGTTTGGCTGACACAGATGGGAAACAACAATGGTAGATTGCTAAGATGGAGTCTTACTTTGCAAGGGTATGATATGACAATCGTACATAGGGCTGGAGCAAAAAAAAAAAATAGAACTCAGATGGGCTGTCTAGGGTCTTTGAGGAGTCAACTGATTTGGAAAGCTCATCCCATGCAGGGGATAGAGCCCCCAAATTCCATCTAGGTGAGGAGGATTGTGACGTGGACAGCCAGTTCTGAGTGCTGTATGATCATTTTTTTTTGTAATATCAAAATGTGTATGGACTGTCTCCCATGAGAAATGCTGAAACAGCATGTGAGATTACACACAGGTTATAGATACAAGGTGTTACCTGGAAGGCCCAAAGCTAATTACAGACTTTTCTAAGTTAATTATAACTTTAGCTGCTTAGAGGGAAATCAGTATCCCTTTAATGACGTTTCAAAGGGGAAACCAGGTTTAGTATCCTGGTGCGAAATCATAAAGATGCTCTCATGTTCTGGAAGGGGAAGCGTATCATAAGATCAAAGAAATGTCATTTGAAGAACATGAGTTATGCTGAGGTTGCAGAATTTAATACTAGAAAAAGACATCCTGTTTTTATATAGATATATCTTTTTATATATTCTGACAGGGAGGAGTTAAGTGACCTCATGCAAATAGGTGGGGAAAACCAGCTTTTAAACATTGTTCTGTTTTTCCTTCAGACACTTTTATCTAGACTCTGACAAAGAAACATCTGTGAGCACTTTAAGCAGGTATTTAGAGAGAGAGACAAATCTAATTACTGTGGTAGGAATTGCACTGTTTAAAACCTTGTTCTTTTAAAAGATTTGTATGTCTTGTGATATAATAGTTCTGTATTTTGTGTTTTACTTATTTTTATCTATTTTAGTAAAACTCTTTTTAGAGTATCGTGGTCTGTCTTTGAATTTCTTTCATTTGCAAAAAAAGTATATATGGTTATAGCTGACACTAGGCATAAGCTTGAATGGTGATACCAAACTGGAAAGAGAAGCGTTTTAAATCTGAGGTCTTTATTAAAGTTTTTAAGGGATCATTTCTGTACACCTGGTTAGGTGCCCGTAGGCAAAGATATCTGGCCCCCCCCAAGACAGAATTATCTGAGTCTGTGCATTGGGTACGCTAGCGAGAGGTTCACAGTTTGAACCCCTCTAAGACTTGAGACCAAAGGTTGATCCAAACTCACAAAAACAGACAAGAGGGTTACCTTGTTTTGTTAACTGTACACAAGACTGCACTCGGAGGTTGGCACTTTGGTACTAGAGGGCTGACCTGCTGAGTGGGTTTGTGACAAGGGGTATACCAGAGATGCTTAAAACTTCTATTTATGATTCACTCACTCCTTTCTTCCCACTCCTCAATGGATATGTATTTGTCTCCTTTGTTCCTTCTTTTGCCCCTACCAACCCTCCTTGTTTTCTTGTGGTTTTCTGTTCATTGTTGGTTTTGATTTCTTTATCTCCCATGGTGTTTTTGCCACCTGATGTTGTGGGCATTGCTCCTCCTACAAACCTTACTGCTCCGTTGTTGCATCTAGTGGCAGTAGAGGGAATGCTAGTGTCACTGTAATAGTGTGAGTGAGTTATAGATTGTCTGGTAGAGGAATTATATCGTCTTCTATTGTTGCATCTGCCTTGGCTTGACTGTGTGTGATCATCCCCTACTGGACAATCTAGGGGGATGGTCCCACTTAAACACTTGGCGTGGCTCATAGTCATCTTTGTCCCTGTAAATTTTCTTTTACCTCTTTTTCAAACACTGATAGATTTCTTTCTACAACTTTTCATCTAATACTTTGAAATCATGTAAATGTGAACATTTTTGTGGTCAGTATATTTGCACTTCACAAATTTGTTCAATCATACTATCTAGATTATCTTCCTCCTCAGCAATCTGAATGTCCATCAGTTTAAGGGAGCACTTGTGAAATGCTTGCCCCCCCCCCCCTTATTTTTAAGCCTTTCTTTACCTAAACCAATACAGATTAGGGTTGGGCAGACCTGAAAATGTCTTGGCCCTTATTATCAGGATCAGGATCCAGGTCAAAGTCCTGATAAGTTCTGATTAGTTCTAATTCGAATCAGAACCGTTTGTAAAATGTGATGAAAACTGCAAATCTGCTATATAATTGTATAAAACCTGCAGGACCTGACGGACTAGACCCTAGGCTACTTAGAGCTGCTGCCCCAGCCATTGCCTTACCTGTAGCCCTGTTAATAAACAGACCCCTGCAGGAAGGAACAGTTCAATTAATATGGAAACAGGTCCATGTAGTCCCAATACCCAAGGGTGGAGCTATAGAAATGATAGCCCATTATAGACCCATCTCCATCCTATGTCACCTGGCAAAGATCCAGGAGTAGCTAGTATACTGCCAACTAAGGGACTATCTGGAAGCCAACAGGCTCCTGGCCCCCTCACAACATGACTTTCGACAAAAGCATGGGACTGACACTGCCCTCATTAAATTTACCTCCGATGTCCTGGTTGCCTTGGACAAGGGTACCCCCACTGGAGCCATGTTCATCGACCTCTCCAAGGCCTTTGACCTGGTAGATCACCCACTCCTACTAACAAAGCTTAGCCAACTTGGACTTGACCAGCACTCCCTCAACTGGTTCCATAATTACCTCACTGACTGCTCTCAACAGGTCAAGTGGAGAGGGGTCACCTCTGAACCCCTACCTTTAACTGAGGGGGTTCCACAGGGCTCTATCTTAGGCCTGCTATTGTTCTCCCTATTCATAAATGACCTCCATGGCCATTGTGGGGGCAGCTCCGTAGTACAGTACGCTGATGATGCAGTACTGTACAGAACGGGGGTCCACCCATCCGACCTAGGACCCATGCTCCAAGCAGACTTCATCAAGGCCGAGACTTGGTTAGTTGAGAATTGCTTGGTCCTTAACCCCACCAAGATAAAGGCGATGCTGTTCAGGCCAAAATCCCTGGGTCCCTCCCAGGCCCATCTTCTTCCACTTGCTACCATATCTGGCTTAAAAATAGAGGTTGTACAATCTGTCAAATATCTTGGCCTCACATTAGAACATTGAAGTGCCATGTGGACCTGGTAATAAAAAACATCCACCAAAAGTTGGGCCTCCTCTATCGTCTAAGCCACAACATGATACCAGAGCCTAGACTGGCAATTGCACAAAGCATCCTTCTCCCAACCTTAACCTATGTAGCCCCCATCATACTTGGCATCGCTAAATTGGACCACTGCAGATTACAGACCTTATACCACAAAATAGCTTGCTTTGCTTCCAAATCCCACCCGAGGACCCACCACTCTGAAGCCCTCACAGCCCTCAACTGGCCATCCCTGAACAAGAGGCTTCAGTAACCCCTATTAAGCTGGACCTACAAGATCCTCGATGCCCAACCTCCGGCAGGGCTGATCGGACTACTTGCCCCAAAGCGGACCACATGACCACTCCGTTCTTCAAACAAAAACCTACTGGAAATTCCCTTGGCCTGCTCTGTCGCTGGGAGTAAATCCTTTACTCACCTAGCGCCTGTATCATGGAACAATCTCCCCAGCCACCTTCAGGAGGCACCCACCCTAGCCATATTTCAAAAGGGACTGTGCACTCACCTCCTTAACCTTAGTTCCTGCCCCTGTACCGTTGGCTTGCCTACCACACCTTGTGTCAATTGTGTTAGTACAAAATTGCTCACCTATAAGGGTAATGACTAATGACTGCATAAACTGGTACTCTATCCTATAAGTAACTTCTTGTGTGCATTTAAAGCATTTACCACCCCACATCTATCTGCCGTCACTGCTGTACTTTGTATTGTAATGTATCTACTGTCCTTATAACCCTGTATTATATGTACTACACTGTTCTGTTGTATTCATCAACGTAATGTACCTCCTGCCCTCTTCCACTAAACTGTATACTGTCTTTGTAATCCTGTACAATATGTCCTACACTGTATTACTTGCCTGTATGTGCAAAATTATATGTAACTAACTCCGGGTCGCCCCTGAAAAAGGGACCTTCAGGCCCAGTGGGCTTACCCGGTTAACAAAATTTAATAAATAAATAAATAAAAACGTCACTGAGATCTGTGACACACACATAGAATTGTAATCAGCATTTCAGAATATAAAAAAATGTGAGTTTATAGCACTGGTGTGCTGGTCGATTGAATATGGCAGCTATGAAGCTGACCTCTGTCTGTTGCCTGTCTCAGAGTCAGTAGTATTAGTGCTACAACTGTAAACTGACCTGTCTGACCTCAGGGGAGGAATCCCATTCCCATTTAGTAATATACGCTATACAGTGGACATATCATAGAAACACAGAAACATATAATTTGATGGCAGATAAGGACTGCTTGTCCCACTCAGTCTGCCCATTTCCCTACGTATTGGATAAGCTGCAGGTTTTAGTTAACCAACAGCCTACTTCCTCCTAATGGATATCAGTTTGTTATTGTTGCACCAGTTCTTTCTCTGCTCCACTGAGAGTCATGCAGTTATTTTCTATGGCATGCGGTCCCCTCCACCTACCCACCCAAATTGATAACACGTTTAGGGAACCCCACCAAAAAAAACTGCATGTCCTTAAGAGTCCAGAGACCTAGCTACTGTGGTGGAAGGAGGAGTGTGGCTGTGAGGCCAAGCCTGTACTGAGTGGGCAAAGACCTACATTCAGGCAATCCAAAAATGCAAAAATTAGACAAGTCCATTAGTACATGCTGAAAAAAGTGCACCATCAGGGTCAGGCAATCCAAAAATTGGGACATAACTGAAAACATTGTACTATCAGTCTCAACTTCAGGCAGTCCAAAAATTACACAACTCCGTTAGGACATGCTGCGAAAAGTGTGCCATCAGGGTCAGGCAATCCAAAAATTTGCAAAGCACATGAGGAAGACATACTGAAAACATTATGCCATCAGTCCCAACTTCAGGCAGTCTAAAAATGTAAGAAGTCTATTAGGACATGATGCGAAAAGTGTGCCATCAGGTTCAGGCAGTCCAAAAATTACACAAGTCCATTAGGACACGCTGTGAAAGTGTGTCATCAGGTTCAGGCAATCCAAAAATGAGCAAAGCACGTGAGGAAGACATGCTGAAAACATTGTGCCATCAGTCCCAACTTCAGGCGGTCCAAAAATTAGAGAAGTCTACTAGGACACAAAATGCTTTTTCCAGTATATGTTTTCTTTTTATTTAGTCCTCTCAGTTGTTCCCAAGTTCCTCAGCCCACTAGAACAGGTTGAGCCTCATAGCCAGTATCCCCCTTCCACAACAATAGCTAGGTTTATTTTTCTAAATGTCAATGGCACAGATAAATATTTTTTCCTGTAGATATTTTCTTCTTATTTGGTCCTCTCAGTTGTTCCCAAGTTCCTCTGCCCACTCAGTACAGGTTCACCCTCACAGACACACCACAGTAGCTATTTTTTTTAGTACACACAAGGAAATATTTCTCGATTGTTGCAATACTGCAGATGTATGTATGTAGTTCTCTCAGTTGTTCCCAAGTTCCTCTGCCCTCTGAGTACAGGTTCACCCTTACAACCACACTCCCTCTTCCACCACAGTAGTTAAGGTTTTTTTATTACACACAAGGAAATATTTCTCAACTGTTGCAGTACTGCAGATGTATGTATGTATGTAGTCCTCTCAGTTGTTCCCAAGTTCCAATGCCCACTCGGTACAGGTTTCACCCTCACAGCCACACACACTCTTCCAGCACAGTAGCTATTAGATTCTTTTTTATTTTGTATGTACACACAAAAATACTTTTTTCTTAATGTAGTTTTTTTATAAACATGAGCTGTACCCAAGTTCCTCTGCCCTCTCAGGGGCCAGGCAGACTTGCTCTCACAGCCACGCACCACCTAGTGTTACTATGTTATGTTTTTCTTTCTTTTCAGCTTTTTTTAAATCTTCTTTCTTTTCAGGTGTTGGGATTTATTTTAGTACAGATGAAATGGTAGTAGTAGTATCAGCAGAACAACTTCATTTACTGTATTTTTTTATTTTCAGCTTTTTTTTGTCTTCTTTTCAGCTTTTGGGATTTACTTTGATTTACTTTAGTGCTATAGATATGATAATAGTAGACTGTAGTAATAGTAGTAGTAGTACAACTTCATTTAATATATTTGTTTTCTTTTCAGCTTTTTTAATCTTTCTTTTCAGCTTTTGGGATTCTTTACTTTAGTTTTAGTAGCACTGTAGAAAGATAGTAGTAGTACATGCAACTTAATTTAATCATGTATTTTCTTTCTTTTCAGTTTTTTTTTTAACTTCTTTCTTTTCAGATTTTGGTGTTTACTAATACTTAGTAGTACTGTAGAAAGAGGAGAGCGAGAGAGTTATGACCCCTTGCAGAGATGCCCCACGCCCTAGCCATAGTCAGCCACAAAAGGCCACAATCTTCTTCTCTCCCTTCCCCCACCTCCCTCCTGTCCCCTCCTTTTACTTTTTCAATTTTAGCCCCAAAAAATGCTATTTTTTTTAAGCAAGCACAAGCAAGCAGCACATACAATTAAGACAGAGAGAGGTATATAAATCCATCGAGATTGAAAATCAATAGATCAACAGTTCATGAGAGACAGACACACACATGTCTGCTCTCTTGGATATTTCAGTGGCAAATGGCACCTCTCTAACCCAATGACCAGACTAGTGCAGATGAGTTCCACCCACCCACCGCATTGGCCAATAGCCAGGACTGACACAGGCAGCATTCATTCAGCTATAGGCTGCCACTATGTCAGTCTGGCTAGATGTGGCCAATAGAGTTCTCTGCCCTGCAGTGTTCCTGACTCCAGACGTGCTCGTTCATGAACTGGGTGGCCCCTCAGGGGTTACTAATTATGTGTGAGCATGCCAATGCAAACAGCCTGGTGGCACATGACTAAGGATGTGGAGATCATGTGACATGCTGGCCGGGCTCCTGAAAAAATGTACCATCTCTTCACCTCGAGTGCCATTCTCTACCAGGTACACAGTGGTGTTTTTTAATTGTTTACTTCAGCAGGGACTTGCGGCCTATGGACCTGGACTCGGTACATATAACCACTTGACCCTTATTTGTCCAGGTCTGTTGGATTGCATTGGATCCCGGGGGGGTTCTGATTTATTGCGGGTTGGACTGCCCACCCCTAATACAGATATATGTGCTGACTCAAAGGTGAGTCATGCTCCTTCTTGCTGCAGCCATTCAGTGATGTCACATGGATGATGGCAACAATGTGGGTGGTGGAGAAGTGAGAACTGCGTTGCAGCTGCATGGTGGGTTGGCCAGTGCCGAGGCATCAGAGAAGATCCTTGGTACATAAGGTTAACAGTCAGGAGCAGATATTATTTTGGCAAGGTGTAGTGGTAATAAAAAAAAAAAACAACATACAAAGGGAGTTTTCTGTTTTGGTGACAGAGTGCAGGTCCCAGTGTATGCACGCCAGCCCAGGTCCCATCTTTGGCATGGTTGACATGAAGCATGTCCGTGCACATGTGCACCAGTCGGATGCCATGTCAGACACAGTGTTTGAAATACAGTGGCCATTTCACAGGCGAAGGGCAGCTTCATGCATGTGCGGGGGGTCAGAGATGGCCATTTTGTAGTCCAGAGTGGGGAGCATGGCACAGCATCATTGGCAGGCATGTGCTCTGCCAGGGAATCAGTGGAGCTGGAGTGGTGGCTCTCTGCAGTTAGACATGGTGCCCCCACACACCCGCTCGAGTATGGTGTCCAAACTGAGAGACAGCTCTCCTGAGTGGGGGGGGGGGCACAGTTTTTAGGGATCACAATAGAAGCACCAAAGAAAAAAGCCAAGAGGATGCAGGTATCCTCACGCATGCGCAGAGGCCAAACAGTGGCTCCCCTCCTCCAAGTGGGGGGTTGTTACCCCACACATGCGCAGGGCCAGAAGGGATGACAGTTGGTGGCTGCAGGTGGCTATCTAGAGTTGGAAGTAATATAGCCCCCCTTGCAAAAATTAAGAAAAACAATAGACACAGTAGGTGTGCACTGTGGATCATGGTGGAACATACAGTGTTCCCAGGGAAGTTTGGCCTCCACCTCATCATTAATGCTGAGCAGCAGGAACAGATAAGGCTACAAAATAGGGAGGGGAGAACTGGCAAAAGCCAGGCTGCTGTGGCTTTTTGAGGTTGGAAAGACCCAATTGCACACAACCCACTAATGCAAATCATCATGGAAAACATATGCAAATCCCCGTGAAAGAAAGAATTTGGACTGGCTCAACTTTTAGCAAAATTACACAGTGCCAAAAGGACAATTAGCAACAGCTGAGAATAACAGACACGTGTTTCATCCCTGTGAGGACTCACCAGTAATCTGTGCCTGTATCAGGGCACAGAGAGTGGGAATGAGCCAGCCTTAGGAGGGTCTTGCTTATTTGGGCCATGGTGAGCTCATAGTAGAGATGAGAAGAACTAAAAAAGACAAGAACCCCTAGAGCCAAATGCCCTGAGGTAGGGGTTACCTTGGAAGGGTATTGGCCATACAGCCAAAACATGTAGTTGGGAAGCATTATAGAGGGAAAGGTCCTAGGGTTAATCATAACGGGGAGTATGAACAACTCTGCTCAGTGCAGGAAGGTGGCAGCACAAGCCAACAAAATGCTGAGGTGTATAGCTAGGGGGATCTTGTCCAGAAAGAGCGAGGTTATACTGCCCCTGTACTGATCATTGCTCAGTCCCCACCTGGAGTACTGTGTGCAGTTCTGATGCCCATTCCTGAAGAAGGACATCAGGTTATTGGAGGGGGTGCAACGCAGGGCCACAAAGATCATCCAGGGATTGGGGGACAAGCCCTATGAGGACAGGCTGGGAAAGTTAAAGATGTATTCATTGGAGGAGAGGAGGGACGGGGGAATATAATAGAGACCTTTAAGTACCTGAAAAGGATAAACAAGACCAACATGGAGGGGATTTTCCAGCTGAGAAGGGGAAGGGACACGAGAGGGCATGGAGTGAGATTGGAGGGAGGAAGATTTAGGAGTGAGGTACGGAGACATTTTGTCACAGAAATGGTGGTGGGCAAGTGGAACACCTTACCAGAAGAGCTGGTGTCCTGTAGGATGGTGGGCAGTTTCAAGAGGGGTTGGGAAAGGGTAAGAGGAGGGGATACTGTGATGTGGGGTGGGGGGTAGCTACAAAATGATGAGCTAGTTGCACACTCGAGCAGATTTGAGAGACCATGTGGCCTGTTTCTGCTGACAATTTCATATGTTTGTATGTTCGTATAATGCAAAGCATCATGGGATGCATATGCAAATCCCCATGAAGGAATTTGGACTGACTTTACTTTACGCCTATTTGAGGTTAGTCTGACTGTATTGGTAGGCACATCGTGATCTGGCTAGCAGTGGACAGTGGCACTTTACCTGTAAAGAAAAAATAAATAAATAACAGGTAAAAAGAGCCTGAGGAAGGAAATATAAGTACTGTGGTTGTGAATCACGAATGAGCATATTAAACTCTGTTCTGCTTACCACAGTACAGCCCTGACGTGTGGCTTTAAGTGGAGATGGCTACCACATACAGCAGCAGTTTTCTGTGATTTTTGTGGTTTTCTAACTTGACATGGAGGTTTGTCAAGATGCCCAGAAAAGTGAGGGTGCCAACAAAAAAGTGGATGGCAGAGTTCACGAAGCAGCTGGTGGCCTTGGTTCAAGCACGAGGCAATTTGTGGTGTGTGCATGTTTTGTGAACCCAGATGGAGCTGGGCCATTGGAGTTTCTGGCTGTGCCACCCCCTCCTGGGTGGCTGACAGAGCAGGCAACAGCACCCCGGCAACTGACATCCTGCTACCTGGGCAAGAAGAGGGCACCAGCACCTTTGCAGCCAGTTGCCCAAAAACTGAACCAACCAAAGAAGCAGCATTGAATGCCACCAGCGCCAGTTACCCCAGATCAAGGTATGCCCAACTTTGAGGAATGGAGCCCTGACCAGATGAAGGTAGTGTTGGCTAGGATGTTTGAAGGTGCTAACCTAAGGGGGGGAACTGGTGCCAAAGAGGCCCAGGAGGGTAAAGGGGGCAGCCACTCCACCAGCTGGCCCAACAGGACAGCACCTTCCGGATCAGGTACTGGGGGGGCCAGGAGGGGTGCAGTCCACATCAGTCCCACAGCCAGTTCTTTCACTTATGGTTATACCCACCCAGGACCTGTTGGCAGCTCCTATCCTTTCCTTCACACTACCTAGGGAAATTGGGCAGGATGGTCCTTGCTCAGCTTCCTGCTACCTGGGTGGAAATAATGGCATCACTGCTGTGTCTCCCCTGGACTCTCTCTTTCCCTTCTCCCACAATGGGGTGGGGGGATCTTGCAACCCAGGTAGAGGCTGCATCTCAAGTGACAGCAGCTGTGAGATATAGTAGGTGTGGGCCCATCTCCCGCAACTGGTTTTCTGAGTTCGGGTGAGCCAGTTGTGTCACACCTGACAGAGAAAGTGCAATGCAGATTTTGAGTGGGGAATAAGTTGATATTTTCATGCTTCTAAACCAGCCCAATGAGATGAAGGAAGAGAAGGAGAAGAAAGAAGAAGATGATGGGGTTGAAGTATAAAGGAGGAGGGTTCAGATTCCCAGACCTGAGAACTAAGTACTCCCTCCCTGCATCGGACCACTACTGCTACTTACAACTTACGGCCCATGTTAAAACATTATTCCCCCCAACACCATTCTCTCCCAGAATTTCCTCCAGAACTGTTTTCACAACTTCAGTTTCATCAGCAATATGGGGTGGGAGGTCACTTAGTGAGCCGACTTTATGCCATACTCAGGAACCAATCTAGAGAGTCTATGGTCTTGGTATTTAATCAATGGATAACTGATATACACGTCCCCTGTGATGAACAACAGTGACTGACTACTTCTTTTCAACCTATAAACTTTCCATGGCTCCTTAGCTCAAAGAATTTGCCTGGAAGTGTAGAGTGCATTTTTTAGGACACCTGCAAAGCCTGGGAGCAACTTAGGAACTCCTTAGCTCCCAGCACATGGGCAGCATACAAGAAGGGAGTTGAAAACTTTTTAAGCATATGGTGGGACTAGGGTTGGGAAAATGCATGGCCAGTATCAGTAGACCAGTTGTGCCGCTATGTAGTACAGATGACACCAGAGGGCTTTACACCAGGGGCATTCGGGCAACATCTGGCAGGCTTAGCCTGGTTTTCCAAGGTCACTGGCTTTGAGGACAACATGCGGGCCTTTCATAAGATACTGGAAAGGTTCATAGCCATTGCCCAGTTAGCCCAGGCCTGTTGGAGCAGGTTTGGGGAGAGTTGCTGCGCATTTGATCATCCCCATCGGAGGTATTGAATGGCAGAATTGTAGGACAAGGTGGGCCACCATCCTACCCCAACTAACAGCGTTAAGTCAAATCCAGAGTAATTGGCACTGGACAACTACTTCATGGCCTTTTGCTCATAGGAGAGAAAAAACCCTGGTGGAGGAACTGTCTGGGGATCCATGGTCTTGGTCCCCAGCCCTCCTGGCCTGGGTACCAGTATTAGGCTCACTGTGCTAATTTTGAATTCCAGTTCAGCAGAAACTTTTGGAGGGATACCTCTTGCTTTATCCCTCTAACTGGCTAATGGTGTGGGAGTGCCACAAGTGGATCTTGAAGCAAAGGAGGTACCTCAGGGAATGAGCCCCCCCCCCAAGAAATGTAGACTGAGGAGAGAGTGACTGCTGAAAGGCTAACACCCAGCCTCGGGACTGAGAGCGAGGCCTAACCTTGACTGGAAACTAAAGGAAGGGGATACGGAATAAGACTACGTAGATCTTAGGCAGATGCAGGAAGAAAAATGTTTCGAGGTGCTGCTGAAGTGGTCTGCACAGCTAAAGGAACCCATGTGAATTTAGGACCCCACCCTCCATCAGCTGAAATCGTAAATACTGTACCGCAAGGTGGTGCCGACCATGGGTCTGCATGGCTGAAGCTTTTCACTGAGCATTGGACCTTCTCACTACCAGGTGGGACTGCCAGGATGGGACAAATGGCCTTAAAAAGGACCCGCACCCGATGAGAAACTCATCCTCAAGATATGGACCTCAAGGGGAGTGAGTGAACAGGGAAGGGGAATACGATAATGTCCAGTAGGAATGCATTCATAGGGTCTGATGACAGAAATGGGCTGACTGTATGATATACAGAGGGATGAAAGATAGTTTGGGTTTGAACTAAAAGAGGACTGGTGAAAAATGACAGGTATGACAGTAAATGAACTGAATGACAAGGTACTGAAAATAGGAACATATATCAAAGGCTATTATCATAGTGAGCTCCCAGCCATAAGCAAGAGTTGCAGGACAAGCAAGCACCACTCAGTAAAAGAAAAGTGGTTATCTTTATAAATTTATAGATGAGCTATCAAAATTGTTTTTAAACGTAACCATTAAAATGTACTCTGATGACATGGTCCTTCTTTTCAAAGACCACAAACAAAGTGAAATCCAAAAAACACTGCAACTGGAATTTGTCAAATTGGAAAAGTGATTAATTAAAAATAAGTTGATTCTGAATAGTAAAAAAAACATATTCAAATTGTGGGCTGTGAAAAGAGAGACTGTGTCAAGCAATGTGTATATATTCTTTGGATGGGGGGAAAACTGATAATCAGTTTATAAGTGTCTGGTCCTCTGGTTTGATTCTGAGTTAGTTTGATGCTCATTGAAACAAACTGTGTTAAAGTTTCACAAACGTTAGGTGCCCTTACGAGACACACATTTTGTATGACAAAAGAAACAAGACTAAAACGAGCATCATCGGTCATACTACCCATGTTGGATTACACTAGTGCAGTCTATGGAATGGCCAGAAAGCGGAGTCTTTAAAAAGTTGCATAGACTGTAGTACCATATGGCAAGATTTGTTTTAGGTATCATAGGTCGACCGGCAATGATGCAGCATTGTACATTGCTCTTAGAAGCAAATTGGACATCTCTGAAAATTTGTAGAGAAAGGCGTTTGCTACATTTTATATATAAATGTACTGTATGTCAGGTCAGACCATGTCCTATTTATTAGACAAACTGACCTCAGTTTCTTCAAAACACTCACTTTGGGAGGTGATTGGAAGGGCCTTCAAGTCCAAAAAGAAGATCAGGACTTTGTACAATGTCGTTTAATTTTATTGCTAAAACAGCGTGGAATTCATTGCCTCCAAAACTACAAAATGTATCCACCTACAACAGTTTTAAAGTAGCTCATGCAAAGTAGTCCAGACTTGAATGTGATTGTACAGTCTACTCCACTTTATGCAGACCTGTTTTATGCGTACAATTGGGTTAAATGGACGTAATTCTATTTCCAAACCCGAATGTGTTAGCAAGTATACTAATTTACATGCTTAATGCAGACCTGATCAATCGCGCTGCGCGGACAGTTTTTTAAGTAAATTGCAGGCAACTTCAGTAGCACAGAAGTATACAGAACTGCTAATTAGTGAGAACAAGGTGTTTAGGTGATGCAGCGAGGTGTTAATTGACCCTGTATTTACTGATCTTGCCCTCTCCTGCATCTTATTACTTTCCTCTTGTGTGCTGCCTGTTGTTCATTTCTGCTTAGGATTTGTTCTCACCATGTCTAAGAGACCAGGCATCTCTCTTGCTCATAAAACCGAGCTTCTAAAACAAATAGAATCGTTACCACATATGAGTGTTTGTGAACTGGCGGCACACCTATTGATTCCAAAGTCTACAATCTCCGATCTGATCCATGGAAGAGACAAACTGCTGGCTGATTGGCATTCAAATTAAAACCCACAAAGAAAAAGGAAGTGGGAGGGGAAAGATGGTGAGATAGGAGATGCTTTATTGGTGTGGTTCACTAGTGTGCGGGAGTGGGAGGTGATGATAAGTGGCCCCCTTCTGTTACAGAAAGCGATTCAAATAGCTGAAACACTAGGGAAGCACAAATTTAAAGCTACCGATGGGTGGTTACAAAGGTGGAAAGCAAGTAATAACATCTGCTATAGTAAAGCCCATGGAGAAAAACAAAATGCAGATGACACTGGGGCAACAGACTGGGTAAAAGATGTTTTGCCAGACATTTTAGAAGGATATGACTGTAACAACATCTTCAGTGCTGATGAAACTGGCTTGTTTTTCCGATGTGTTGGCCAAGGAACATTAACATCCAAAAGCGAGCTCCCACAAGGCCACAAAAAAGCTAAAGAAAGGCTTTCTGTTCTTGTTTGTAGCAACATGTCTGGGTTTGAAAAAAACGAGCTCTTGGTGATAGGGAAAGCCGCAGTTCCACGGTGCTTTCGGGGTATAGCTTATCTCCTTGTGATTTATAGGAGCAATAAGACGACGTGGATGACCAGTGAAATTTTCACAGAATGGTTGAGGCAATGGGACAGAAAATTACGAGGGAGGAAGATTGCCCTCCTTCTGGATAATTTCACTGGTCATCCTGATGTCCAAAATTTGCGTAACATCTCATTAATGTTTTTACCGCCAAACACCACATCGTTGATCCAGCCGATGGATCAGGGGATAATTTACTCACTAAAACGCCACTACGTGAGAGAAATGCGAAATAGGGTTTTATGAACATACATACGAACATACGAAATTTGCCAGCAGATAAAGGCCTAGAGGTCTATCAAGTCTGCTCGAATGTGCAGCTAGCACCCCTTATTCTGCAGCTGCCCCTCCCTTCCACCCTTCCCCTTCATTAACCCTCCCCCTTGTCCTGTCCCATCCTCGTTTGAAGCAGTCCACTGTTCTACTGCATACCACTTCAGCAGGTAACGCATTCCACCCAGCCACCACCCTCTCTGTAAAAAGTGTCTTCTCATCTCCCTCCTGAACCTTCCTCGCTCCAGTCTCATATCATGGCCCCTGGTGTCCTCCCTCCTTACTTTGAACAGCCCCTCTGTACCTGTCTTGTTTATTCCTTTCATGTATTTAAAGATTTCAATCATGTCACCCCTGTCTCTCCTCTCCTCCAGTGAGTACATGTTCAACTCCTTCAACCTCCTCTCGTATGATAAGTCCCCCAGCCCCTTGATCATCTTTGTCGCTCTGCGCTGCACCCCCTCCAGTAACTTAATGTCCCTCTTCAGATATGGACGCCCGGTACTGTACGCAGTACTCCAGGTGCGGTCTAACTAATGACCTATACAGTGGCAGAACTACCTCCTCCTCCTCGAGGATATACTCCTTGCAATACAACCCGCATTTTGTTGGCCTTTGCAGCTGCCTTCCTACATTGTGCCGAGTTGTTCATTGACCCTGTAATGAGCACCCCAGATCCTTCTCCTCCTTTGTCTGGGCTAGCTGCACTCCCCCTAGCTGGTAACTCCTCCTTGGGTTCTTCATCCCAAATGCAGCACCTTGCACTTTTGGCATTAAAGCCCAGTTGTCAGGTGTCTGACCAGGTTTCAAGCTTTGCCAGATCATCCTGCAACCCTGCCATCCCCTAGGTCATCCACCACGCGCCTACCTTGGTATCATCAGCAAACAGACTGATCTTCTCTTGATGTCCCATGATATGTCTGCAATGAATATCCCAAACAACACTGGTCCCAACACCAAGCCCTGTGAACACCGCTCATCACTGCCCTTGGGTGTGAAGCTCCCCACCCACCACCACCCTCTTTGCCTTTCCTGCAGCCAGTTTCCTACCCATCTCACCAGCTTTGCACCGCCCTGTGCCTACTAACTTCCTTCCCAGCCTTCCATGTGGCACTGAGTCGAATGCCTTACTGAAGTCCAGATACAGGACATCCACTGCATGGCCCCTGTCCAGTTGCCTAGTTACCCAGTCATAGAACTCGACCAGGTTGGTTTGGCAGGATCTGCCACGTATGAAGCCATGCTGTCTGCTGTCCTGTAGTCCTTTGGCCTCTAGGCGGGCCACCAGCCTCTCCTTCAGGATAGTCTCCATTAGCTTACCCACGATGGATGTGAGGCTCACTTTTAGGTTTTAGAAGAGATGGATGAGGGAGGAGAGCTCACAGCCAAAAAGTGTGTAAAGAGAATTAGCATTTTAGATGCAGTCCGTTTCCTTAAAAAAGCATGGGATAAAGTGATCCCTGAAACGATCTCTAACTGCTTCCGAAAAGCAAGGTTTACAAGGCAGTCTGACTTGCTGCCACTTATCACCACCTCAACAGATCAAGAACTTATCCCAGAACTTATCCCACCGCCATCGGGACTCACCGAAGTAGAATCTGATACCCTATGTCGTCTCGGTGAGGCGGAAGAAGAGATTCACACAACTGCTGAAATGAACAGGCTAGTAAGCATTGTTCGTCCACCAGAAACCGAGTGCCAAAGCCAGTGTGAAGATGAGGAACTCGAGGACACAGAACCAGAGATAGTTACTGCCAAAGATGTGCTCTCATCATACTAATCCTAAGACGAACATGTGAACAGACATGTGCAGCCAGACTGATAGGTGATGGAAAGCACTGATCGTAGCTTCAAGGTACACCTCCACTGCTGTCAAACAGACTACCATTGACTGCTTCTTTACGAAGGCTAATGATATAATGTCTGATGGTTTTTAACCCGACGCCCCCCCCGCAACACTGAAAATAAAATAAAGTTTGTACTTTTAACCAAGCACCCCCCAACACTGTATACAGAAAGCACAATGAACAGAAGCACAAATAAAATCAAAGTAAACACAGCAGAAACCTAAAAGCAAAAAAAAGAAATAAACCAAATCACTGCACTGCACTGTACGTTTTCCCTCGTTTCCCACAGTAGCAATTTAATCTATTGCTTAGTTCTCGTTCCAGGAACCGTGCACAGCTTGCAGCACCATCTGCTGGTCACAGCGGACATCGCATAACGTGTACAATACTTAGTTGCACCAATGTGTCCGCATTAAGTGGCTTACACTGTACTAGAATATTTGTTGTATTTATTATTTTATTGTGTCTGTATATATATATTTTTCTACTGAAACTTCATTTGCTTGTACACAAGACAGTCCTGATAACAGGCTCGTGCCTAATACCCTATCCTATTGAAATATAATTATTATTCATATTAAATTACAACCATGATTGTACAGAAAATACTAAAGCAGACTGAGTGAGTGATGGCTGTGTGGTTGAGAATGGTTGAGAAGAAAAGGCTGGGAGAGGCAGTGTGAACTGGCTGGGTTAATTGGTTGCAGCTGCTATCTGGAATGCAGTGCATTCA
The DNA here is from genome assembly GCA_016271365.2 of Neoceratodus forsteri. NCBI lineage: Eukaryota > Metazoa > Chordata > Ceratodontiformes > Ceratodontidae > Neoceratodus > Neoceratodus forsteri. Next base: position 904,587,355 of record CM028129.1, read on the forward strand.
GCGGGACTACAGGGAAAAGATTGCTAGTACTGGCTATGATGAATGCAGATAAAGCAGGCTGAGAAAACAAATGAAGTACAGGAGCATGACAGAGGTGGGATATAGAGTCAAATCAGCACACTGAATACACATTGCTGGTAAGCACTAGAGTAAATGAGGACTTGAGAGCAGCAGGAGGTGGCTACTGCCCGTGAGAAGGTGGGGAGCACAAGCCACAGCCAGAAAAGGCAAAACATACTAACTAGAGAGTTGCAGAAGGCACAGACTAAACAGAAGCTGAAGGCAAAAACCAAACAGAAGAGCCCAAAACAAATGAGAGGAAAGCAGCAACCATGGTGTGTGTGTGTGTGTGGGGTGTGGGGTGAGGTGGGCAGAGCCTCCAGCTAAGAAACTGGGGAAGGGGTGAAGCCTCCAGCTGCAGCAAAGAAACGGAACAGCTGTATGAGGCTGGAAAAAACTGGTTTATACAGCCCAGGAGGGTGTGTGGCTGGTTGTTTCTGCCCAACAAACATCAGGCAAGCCTTTTAATTATTGAACACCATACCATCTGTGTAGTTACGCTAATCAGGCATTCTAATAGCACTGAGAACTCATATACAGAACTAGGGCTCTGAAATGACAGTGGAAGGCTGAGAACACTACAGGTTGATACCTAGCAAAGAAATGCAGGACAGCATATCTACCTACAGCCTCAATAAGCTCTCAATACAAACAGCAAAAAAAAAAAAAAAAAAAACAAGAAGTGATCTGCCAGGACTTTAGAAAATGGGCTTCATTTTACCTGATCTCTGATTGGCTGAGCCCCATGACAAGGTGGGCGTCTATCAGACAACAGAGGCCGGGTAAAAGCAGGTGCCAGCCCAGTCTACCTCATTTCCATTGGTATCACTTTGCCAATAGAACTTTCAATTTGAATATACTGCCATTTTTTCTGTCGCTCAGCGGGCAAATTGGTGGCTGCCCCCATTTTGGTCTGTCTTGAACAGTTGATAAATGAAAGAAATATAACAAAATAAATTGCCTGCTGTTTCAGAACACTAAAACCACTCCCAAGTACAGCAAACTTAATAGTTACAGTAGGACCCTGATGTCATGAATGCAACTCTTGTCGCCCATCGCCCGATGGTACAGTGCTAGATATTCATTCATGTCATTAAACTTCCCTCTTTACCTTAGCAGCACAGTTCTCTGAGAGCAATACAGCCAGCTCACAACCCGAATGCAGAATCTGTAGAGACAGCAAACAGCTGAAACAGCCATAGTTTGGGGCAAGTTTGGGAAAAAAAACCTGCTATTTTGTGTTCTCACACTAATGTGGTCCTTCTTCCGGTTTTGTCTGGGACATGGAGATCAGAATAGAAGTAGTCTGAGTCAAGTAAAAAAAAAAACACTTTTTTTTGTTAGTTGTCCGTGTCATGCCAACAGGTTTTTATCTTGCAATGAGTCCCTACTCCCTAGCTTACTATCCGTACTCGCGACTGCTCCACACTTCGACTACCCGCAGCTACTGCTCCGCTCCTTGGGCTTATTCCCCGATGTATTCATTCATTTTTTTAAATATCAGCCCTGCTCAATAACTTAACTCAAAATGCAGCATAAAACTATTGGAGTAGCATACAAATGTACCTGAATTTCACAGGCTCAGCTTTTTTGTCCTCCCAGCTCGACGGCCCGCCACCACCTCCCCTCGGTCAGAGTCCCTGATCTGTGGTTAAAAAAAATATATCCTTGACAGAAAGAATAATTTAAAAAGAATCATTATAAAAAAAAAAAAAAAAAAAGAAAAACTACAACAGCGGTTTAACCAAGCCATGTGTGTGTGTGTGTGTGTGGTGTAATCATGACAACCAACTCCATAGTAACAAGTCCAGAGGCTGCAGTAGGACAAAAGTCCTTATGTCCAAAAAAAACCCCAGCATTTTATTGCAGGCGTAGGAACTATTTTATTATAAAATAAATCAAACTTGTAAGACTTAATATTTAAAACATAAAGATAATCTTTTTTCAAACATATATAGTGCAGTTGACCAGTTTCTAAGCACAATAATCCCCTCCAGGGTGGGCAGTATGGGCTATACCGGACCTTTCAGTGGCTATAAGACCCTCCGCCTGCAGTGTTGGGCCTCATTACGCCACTGGGTGGTCCGGTATAGCTCAATACCGCCCACCCTGTCAGGTATTATTGCTGACATAGACACAAGCTAGGAAGAAACAAGCAACTGGGAACAGGCAGAGAACAAAAGCCTGAGCAAGTAAGGAGAGAACTAATGTATGCTATCTTTCATGTTCTTTAAAATAAATATCTTTATTTTTCATTAAACAGTTCAGTAGTTTAAAATGTAAAACATACTAAAAAAGCAGGAACTACTTTAACATGTGGATGTACTTCAGACAATGTTTTAGGTTTTCAGCGTGTCTAATGTGCTTACCCGGTAAACAGAAGCTAATAAATAAATAAAAATGTTTTTGACTTTATTTCTTTATTTTATCAGCATATTTCCATTTTTGTGTGCAATAAGCCATTCCAGAGCTATGCTGAATGACTGTATGCCCCAGCTGCTTACAGCACTCGCATGTTTGCCCTGTACTTTACTAGGCTGCCAAGGCATGCACTAATTCGGCATACACCCATATCTTGTTGTGAATTTTTGCCAGCATAAAGCATTTTGTGTCCCCCTCCTGTCCTGATTTCCACTGTGAAATGACATTACCCTTGTAGTTCAGTGGTAAGACCTCCAACCCTGACCCCTGCTGAGAAATGAAATTACCCTGGTAGTGCAGTGGTTCAGTGGTACCCTTCCCCTGCCCCATTTCCCATTGGGAAATGAAAGTATCCTGGTAGTCCAGTGGTATCCTCTCTTACCCTCATTCCATCGCAAAACAATGTCTCCCCTCTCCAGACCACCACACTCCTCCTCCTGTCCAACACTGGATTCACCCTAAAAATCTCATGGACATGGTGGGCAGAGCAGTGGATGGTGATTGGCACAGACCTTCCTCTCACCACCTTGGCTGGCTACCATCTGAAAGACTGGGACTGAGCTTGCATACTGAAGAAACACAGTATGTGCTTGGTCAGTCCCTGTCATTCAGATGTGGCTGTTCGAGGTGGTAAGAGGAGGGCCTGTTCTGAGTGCCATTCATTGTTCGGCCCATCATGTCCATAGGCTTTTTAGGGTGGGTGCGGTGCTGGATGGGAGGTGGAGAGTGGTGGTTGCAGGGGGATGTACTGGACCAGTGGACATCATTTTGTAATAGGGATTCAGGCGAGAGGGGATACCACTGGACTACCAGGGCACTTTCTTTTCACAATGGGCATCGGGGTGAGAGGGGATACCACTGGACTATTATTAATTTTCACAACAGGGATTGTGGTGGTTGGGGTTGCCAAGGGACTAGCAGGGTTCTTTTCACAGTGTGGATTGGGGAGAAAGTGGGTATCACTGGACTAGCAGGGTAATTTCTTTTCACAATGGGGATTAATGCGGGAGAGGGGGTACCCATGGACTACCACAGTAATTTCATTTCACAGTGGGAATTGGGTGGGACGGGGTAACACTGGACTGCTAGAGTAATTTAATTTTACAACAGGGATAGAGGTAGGTGGGGTACCACTAGACTGCCAGGGATTTATACGTTATTGTATGTGGTTCAGGTGAGGGTGGTGTGACTAGTTAAAGCTCTGCACAAGGCTTCAGTGTGTACATATGCATGGAAGAATTTTTCAGAACTGCTAATGGCCACATAATGGAGTTTAAATGACCACTTAGATGCCATGTGCATTCATTAGCATGTAGGTATCTGAATATGGAATATTACTATATGAACATATAAATATGAATAAAACCTTATTGTACGGTATTGTATTGTTATCATACCTGTTTTGTACTTTATTAACTACTCTTGCATTGTCGCACGGTCTGGGTGTCATTAATCTGCTCCTGTGCACACACCAAGAAATGTGTTGCACTTGCACCTTATTGTATAGTATTGTACTGTATTGTCATCACACCTTTTATTTGGTTGCACTGGTCTACCTGTCTGAATATCATGACTGCTCAACTGTATTGTATTTTTTAATTCTCTGCATCTTATTATATTTTACTATTATATTTATATTATACTCTTGTCAGTTTTCCTAAATGACCTCCCGGCTGCCTGCTCTTCAGAGTCCATTTACATGTATGCTGATGACACAGTCCTTTGCCTCTGGCCCCTCCACCACTGATTTGATGTCCACACTCCAGCTGGACTTTGACAACATTCAGCTTTGGTTCTGCTCAAACCAGCTGGCTCTCAACATCAAGAAGACAGTCTCCATGATCTTTGACACAAGGGAAAACTCAATAGTGTAACCACTAGGTGGCACTATCCCAAGGGCTACTACCTCTGCCTGTGTGGCTAGTGACAGGTTGAGGGGCCTAGGTCCAAAGACAGGTGCCTCCACCCAAAGGTCAGGGTTGGTTGTGGGTAGCCTAATCAGATCACAGCCCTCTGGGACACTGTGATCCACCTGCGTCCCCACTAGTGGCCCTTTCAACACACGGAAGAGACCTTTCCAATACCCCAGATATGCAAACTTATTACACATACAGTTACCACTTACCCTCAGGACTGATTCCTGTAGCACGTCTCTGAGGACCTCCTGTAAAACAAGGTTATGCAATGCACACAGCTATAAAACAATAGTTTCTGTAGGTAATGACACTGCAAGCAAGGTATATTTCAAGAACAAAAGATTTGATTTATTAAAGGGGACGGTAACAAGGAGGGGGAATCAGGTTGATTTGGCTGAAACACATAAATCACAGAAGTGAGCATGCACTTAGGGCCCAATAGTCACACTCTCTGGGTACCCAGGATGAGGGGGTTAGCCAGGTCCATTGCCTGGGGTTGGCCGGCTTGGTGCAGCTGGTTGGAGCCCTGCAAGGAGAAAATTACATGCACAACACACAATTGTAATCCGGAGCCGGAGGGCTCAGTTCGTGAAGATTTAGACCAAACAATTAAATTAGATGACACGCTTTGATTTAGCAACAGATGCAGGGAGCTACCCTGATCATTACTCACAGTACTCAAACTGAACACAGGAGGGATGGTGGATTGCAGTTCTGGATTGCCAGGAGCAGGGCTCACCCAAGGTGGTCCTGACGTGGTGCTTGTTCAGGCAGAGGGCAAGGGGCAGATCACCTGGCAGATCCCTCGTCGATCACGCGATTCTGTGCAGCAAGGCAGCGAGGCAAGACCCCTGTGGCTGGGCCTGTTTGTAGACAGCACGGATTCAGTCCGAAATCTCAGCTGGGCAGCAACTTCCAGCTCTGACACACCAGTCACAGTGGGGGAAACAAACCACGATCCCCATTCAGCATCTAGCACATTCATATGTAAAAAAGCTTGTACTGTACCGGGCCACAATGTCCTGACAGGCCAATCGCTTCTCAGCACAATCTTCGGTCTTCCACAGGTTAAGCCTGGTCCCAACAGCAGCAGCTTGCTTTTTCCCCACAAACTTCGGACTCAGTCCGAAAACACCTTTCTCTGACTCTCTCTCTCTCTCTTCCTCCACAATGGCAAACAGGCCAGGATTCGGGCCTCACACGCGCCTCCTGCGCGAACTACCACGCCGCTCGAACAGAGCAGAGCTCCTTTACTCCTCACTCCCAACTCAATTCTGGCTTACCAGCAGACAGTTCAGGGTCTTTCACTTAGATCCATAACGTTCAGTTGGTCGGTCCAGTTATCAATCACAGTAGGGCTCCCTCTATAGGTGCAAAAAGGCGCCAAGGATCCAAAACTACATTACTCAGAGTAAGGCACCACACAGCCCCATTTCAGTAGGCTCCAGACGAGAGTCCCAGCCCCCATTTGCCCAAAGCAGCCTCCATTTTAGAGTCCTCACCCCTCCCCCCGATTGGTCCTATTCAGCAGTTCGGAACCAAAATGGTGGAGCAGAACAGAAACAGTCCATGCTGCAATAAAGGCAGGTTAGATAAACTACGTTTTCACCAATACTCTGCATTTTTTCCCACAACTAGTTACAGCTTTCCACTGGGCTCCCTCTGCGCACTTAGCGATGGCAGAAACGGGGCACTTAGGCAGCAGCTCGGGTGGGACTCAGGCTTAAATACACACAGCCCCCCATACAAACTCATTTTGTCTGCAAGCAGCAGCTCTTAAAGAGACAGTATGTGGAGGCTTTAAAAGCTCTCACTGCAAGGCCATTTAAAACGGCTGTGACACCGAACACCACCCAGACTGGGAGCACTTACGCAAGCTCCTGGAAGACTTTTTGGAACCCCCATTTGTAGGGGGGTTACACTAGGATTGCTGGTCTCCCCTCCTTCCGTACACTGCATGGGTCCACCATTGAAGTAGTTTCATCCTTCAAATACCTCGGGGTTTGGCTTGACAGCCACCTCAACTTTTTTGAACATGTGGATACCATTCACAAAACACTGCACCCCAAACTAGAAGAGCTGTACCTCAACTATGGCTGCATCACTCTGCAGGCCCACAGAGTCATTGTTCAGAAAATGATCCTTCCTATATTCGACTGTGGTGACATAGTCTGCAGCGCTGCTCCCAAATCCACCCTAGCCAGACTGGACTCCCTCTTTCACTCCTGTCATTTTGCCTTAAACTGTCTGCCTTGCACTCACCACTGCACTCTCTACACCTCTCTCTCCATCCCCTCCCTTGATGACAGGTGCCTAGCCCATTGCTCCTGTCTCATAGCCAAGTACTGGCTGGGCTCTCTCCCTTCCTATCTCTACTCCATCCTCTCCCAGCTCCCATCCACCTCCTATGCCCTTCGCAGCTCCAACTTCTGCTCCTTTGCTCACCCTCCCAGGTTCTCCTCAGTCAGCCAGGCTGCCTTCTCTTATTGCTTCCCTAAACTCTGGAACCCTCTCCCATTACACATCCAGTCTGCCCCCTCCTTCAACTTGCTAGCCACCCTTCTGTTTAACGTCAGCTCACCCTCCTGTAACTGTAACTGAACCCCTCCTTTTCATCTCTTCTGCTCCTCCATACAAGACAGATGCTCTCAATACTCTATCTCTCTGCCCTTCCCATCCATTTTTTTCTGCCCCTCCTCTCACTTCTCAATCCTTCCTACTGCATAACTTTACCTCACCCTCCAGTAAGTTTTTCTGACCCCACATTTACTTCCCCCTCCCTCCCTCCACTCTGCACACCCATTTCCACCCCTCACTCCACTCTCTCCCCAGCTTGTTCTCTCCCACCCCTGCCTGTGCACTCCAAATCTCATCTTACTTTTCCTTGCAGGCCTGAAATCCAGTACATGGAGTGGATGTGCACCAAACCATGTCTGGCCTTTGTGGAGTTTGCACCCCAGAGGGTTGTAAGTCTGCCTGTCCTTCTCTACTCTAACTCTCCTCTCGGCAGTCCTAGAAACCAAGATGCGGACTGGATGTGCATCGAGCCGCGTCTGACCCTTGTGGGGTTTGCATCCCAGAGGGCCGAAGGTCTGCATCACCATTTCTTCCTATCCCCCCTGCCCCCCACCCCCACCCTTCAAGCTCTCCTCAGCCTTCTGCTAACTATTTCTTATCCTATAACTCTCTCCCCATCAATCCATTAGGTCCCATCTTCCTATGCACCCTCTATACTCTAGCTACAGGCTCTTCAAGGTTTTCTTTTCCCCTCTAGATACATGTAACTAATCCCGGGTCACCCCTGAAAAAGGGACTATCAAAGTCTTAGTGGGCTTACCCAGTTACCAAACATTTAAATAAATAAATATACTCCTCTCTATGCCTTCCACAGCTCCATAATTCGTATGGTTCACAGTTGCTCCTCTGAACATCTTGTATTTACGTGTATAAAGTAAATAGTGGCTATATGTAGCCATAGTATGTATATTAGTTGAATCATTGTTGTGTAAAAAGAAACTGTATTCTTCCCCCCAGGATGCATGTGGAAATGAGCTGTTTCAGCTCAGTATGCCTTTCCTGGTGAAACTTTTCTAATAAATAAATAATAAAAAAATACATACAGATGTATTTTACTTACCATTGCACTTTCTGTATCGTATACTCCCTCACCTCCCCAGGACACATCTGAAAATGAGCTTATATGGAAATATAGAATTTATCATCAGAAAAGAACCACTTGGCCCACCCAACTTGCCCAGATAGTCCCTGCTTAGTCTGTCATTGTAGACCCTAACTGGTCTCCAGCTACCCTCCCTTCTCCCTGCCTATTTACTAATATTCCCCTGTCTATATCTATCCTTGTTTGCATGCTTGAAGCCCCATGCTGTTTTTGCCTTCACCACTTCCACTAGCAATCTATTCCAGGTGTCTACCTCTCTTTCAATGAAGTAGCACCCCCCTCAACGGTTCATCACATGCTTTCTGGTCTTGGTGCTCTTCCTCATTTGAAGCAGACTCCCCTCCTGTTCACCCCTGTGAGATATTGTGGGTCTCTATCATGTCCCCTCTCACTCTCCTCTCCTCCAGAGATTCCTCACTCTATCCTCATAGAGCTTTTGGTGCAACCCCTGCACCATTTTAGTTGCCCTCTTCTGGATCACCGCCACACTGTGCCCACTGCTTTGTCACACTTCCCTGCCACTTTGAGGTCATCAAATATGATAACCTCAAGGCCTCTTTCCTGCTTAGTGACCGACAGTACCTCCCCCATTCTATACTCAGTTCCTAGGCTCCTATGCCCTAGGTGTGTGATTTTACACATTTTGGCATTGAACCCCAACTGCCATGTTCTTGACCCACTCCTCAAATTTCCCAAGATCTCAACACATTCTTTACACCCCCTCCTGATTGTCCACCCTATTACAGATTTTGGTATCACCTGCAAAAAGGCATACTTTCTCTTCCAGTGTCACTTATGAAGACATTGAGGAGGACGGGTCCTAATACTGAGCCCTTTGGCACCCCCCCCCCGGTCACTCTTCCATCATTAGAGTGCGTGCCATTAATCACCACCATCTGTCCACTATCTGTTAACCAGTTTCTAACCTAATTCATAACTTTGAATCCCACTCCTAGGCTGCTCAATTTCTTACTCAGCTTCCCGTAAGGTACAGTGTTGAAGCTTGCTAAAGTCCAGATAAACCATGTCCTCTGCCCCCACCCCCATCTATTTTCCTGGTCACCCGATTAAAGAAATCAGGTTCATCTGTCATGACTGCCCACCCAAGAATCTATGCTGTCTTTGATCTTGCAGCTCATTGGATTCAAGATACTCTAGCAACCTTTCCTTTATCAGTGTTTCCATTAATTTCTCCATCTCTGAGGTGAGGCTCAATGGCCTGTAGTTGCTAGCCTCCTCCCTGCTGCTGCTGTTGTTTTGTAGAGAGACCATATCTGCTCTCCTCCAGTCCTTCAGAACCACACCAGATTCTAGTGAGCTGTTGAATAAGGCTGTCAGTAGGGTAGTCAGCACCTTCCAGAACTCTTTTTGTACCCTTAGTAGTATCCCTTCTTGTACCATAGCTCTTGTCCACTTTCAGAGCTGCAAATCCCTTTCAGGATACTTTCCGCTGAAAGTGGACTTGTATCCACCTCCCCCACTCCCTTTGTTTCTGCTGCTTTCTGGTGATCCATCTCCTCTCACTCTGCTGTGAAGACTGAGCAGAGGTACCTGATCAGGATGCCTGCTTTTTCTTGGTCCCCTTCTGTGCAGTCTCCCTCTATTGCCCTCCTTATCCTCACTATTCCTCTTCTTTTTTTCCTCTTCTCACTTATGTACCTGAAGAAAGTCTTATCCTCCTCTGCCTGTGCCTTTGCCCCCTTACTACCTTACCTGCTTCCCTCTGGTTTACCTGGTACACCTCCCTGTCTTCTTCCCTCTTCCTTATACCTCCTGAATGCCACCCTTTTTCCCTTTACCATGGTGCCCACTGCCCTAGAGTATCATAATGGCCTCTTTAATTTTGCTTTTTACTCTCTTTACTCAGATGCTGGTTGCCTTAATTATGCCCTCCGTTATTTTTCACCACTATTTATTTACCCTTCCCTGGCAATCTCACCAACTAGGCAGTTTCTTAGGCAGTCCCCCATTTCTTTAAAATCCACCCTCCAAAGGTCCAGGACCCTTGTCCTTGTGTGGTTTGCCTCTGCTCCTGTCTTTAATATTAAACAACACTGAACAGTGATGACCGATACATAGGGGACTGTCCACTGTAGTGTCTGAAATGCTGTCCCTGTTTGTGACACCAGGTCCAGCATTGTTCTGTCCCTAGCAGTTTCATCAACTAGCTACCTGAGAAAAGCCCCATGTAGGGAATCAAGGATGGCAGCCAAAGCTACAGCTGGAAGGCTCCAATTCACATCTGGTTGATTGAAGTCACCAACTAGCAACACCACCCCCTTATTTAATTTGCCATCCTGATTATGTCTTCCCCAAGTGCCTTATCCAACTCCTCTTCCTGTGCTGGAAGTCTGTATACCACTCCTGTATGGATGGTGGCCCCAGTTCCTGTCTCCAGGATGACCCACAGCATCTCCAGTTCTTCCTTTTCTTTTGGGTGGCCCTGTAGTTCTGTAGCCTTGATTCTGTCCTTCACATATACTGTAGTACAATCCTTCCTCCCCTCCTCCCTTCCCTGTCTCTCTTGGATCGAGAGTTAGCCTGGTATGGTCATATCCCAGTCTTGGCTGTCAGTTCACAGTGACTACATTATAGTCACCAAATCCTGGCTAGCCTCCTCCGTGATGGCCTCCAAGTCTGGAATTTTATTTCCCAGACTCCTTGCGTTGACACACATGGCTGTCCATACCTTACACCCTCTCTGCCAGTTTTCTTGCATTCTCCCCCCTCCTGCCTGTGTTGTTCCCTGAAACTATATTTGACCTCCCCTCTTCCCTTGTTACCCTCTCTGTTACCTGTCTCCTTTACTCCTCTCTTCTTGCTTTCCTGATTTATACCTCCTTGTACTCAAGCATTGTTCCCATCTCTGTCTTATTGTGTGTCTGCCCTGGGGGAATTTTCTCCCTTCGGCCTCTTCCTCCTTGTTACTTCATCATGGAGGGGGGGACTTTTGGCCCCCTTGGTATTACAGCTTCTCCCCTTACCCAAATAGCATTTAAACCTCCCACTGAGGACAGTGCCCCCCTCCTAAATGGATGCAGGCATCTCCCCTGTAGAGGCCCATATTGTGTCAGGCTGGTTCCCAATCCCCAGTGTAGCTGATGCCCTCCTCTATGCACTATTCTTTACTTTCAGCCAGTTGTTAAAAGCTCTGTTGCGGAGTGCCCTTTCTTCCCAGCCGTACACACATAACACCTTGGCAAGTGCTACTGTGTGTGTTACCTGCTTAAGGCCCTTCCCCAGCTCCCTGAAATGACCCTGCACTACCCTTACCCTATCCCTTGCCAGACCATTTGTTCACAGGTGGGCAGTTATATCTAGCTCCCTCTCATCTCTTGCCACCCTAGCAATCCTCTTGATTCACTCTCCATCCCTTCTACCTGAAGCACCATGGAGGCACTTCACCTCCCTCTCCCTTCCACCCCCCAAGTCTATCCCCCTATTGATAGAGTCCTTCATGAGCAGCTGCTTCCTCCTCATTTTGGGGCTTCTTCCTCCCTCCTGGGGCCTCCCCTTCTGAAGATCCCCACATTCTCCCTTCACAGTGCTGTAGGTGCCACCTCCCAGTTGTCTTGTCCCACCAGTATGGTGAATGAATTGTGCAGTGGTACAGGCTGTGGAGTGTGTACCCTTCCAACCATCCCCATCCTCTGGAGCCCACTCATCCTTTTGGGGAGCAGCAGCAGCAGACTTGATGGCCCCAGGTGGGGCAGAAGGTTCTCTGCACCTTTGCCAGTTTGGCCCAGAGTCCAGCAACCTCTGCCCTCAACCCAGAGAGGAGAGGACAAATGGGGTAGTACCTCAGTCTCCAGAATGTGTTCCAAAAGACTGTGGGTCCACACCCATTACACTGCTGCAACACTTCCGTGCTTGTTCCTTCCTGAACCTTCTCACCTCCTTTCTATGCCATTGAATTCCTACCTCTTCATTTATTGTCTGAAATGTATTTGATTTCTGCTGGTGATACCCCTCGTTATGCACCGTGGGATGCCTATCTGCATAGGGAAGGGTATCACCAGCATAAATAGGGAGGTGGTGTCACCACTGTATAGATCATTGGTGAGGCCCCACATGCATACCTCTCAACTGTCCCACATTATGAGGAACAGTTCCTCATTTCACTTCAAAAAGGCCCTCTGTTCCACATTGAGTGGTTTCTGTCCCACATTTTCTGTTGAAATTGCAAAGCAGAAATCCAAACTATAAATGTGAACAATGTGTTGCTCAATAAACAGAAAACTCTGTGAACATGAAAACACACATTTACACAGTATTCTGAGCTTCTGTGTTTGTGATTTGATGAGGTGTTCCAAATTTTGCCTGTTTGTTCCACATTTTGAAGCAAAGTGTTCCACATCTGGGGGATGAACGGTTGAGAGGTATGCCCACCTGGAGTACTGTGTCCAGTTCTGAAGACCACATCTCAGGAATGACATAGACAGGGTAGAAGCAGTCCAGAGGAGGACAACTAAAATGGGGCAGTGGCTGCATCAGAAGCCCTATAAGGAGAGACTAAGGGATGTCAATATATACATTCTGGAAGGAAGGAAGGAAGGGGGGGGGGACATGATAGAGACCTATAAACTCCTCACGGGGTGAATAACCTCCAAGGATGCCCAGGAGGAGAGGTGGTTGGACCATGGTGGCTCAGGGAGAGTGCGGCAGGGGTGTCTGAAGCACATCCCCCAACCAGTCCTGCCAAGTAACTCCTACACTGTCTTGGAGGAGTGGGAATCCCCAAGAAAGGCACTCACAGCTGTGACCAAGGAGGATGGGCGGGTCCTCTGTGATGGAGCCCCAGGGAAGGGGATAGAGGACCCCAGAGGAAGAGGAAGCTACTCATTTTGGGAAACTCAGTCATCCAGGGAGTGAAGTTTGGGGCACCTAGCATTAGGGAGAGTGAGGTCAAGTGCTTCCCAGGAATCACTGCATGGAAGGATGGGAAGTGGATCCATAGGATTGCAAGGGCGATAGTAAGGAGGGAGTAGCTGGATGTCATTGTTCACCTGGGAACAAATGACCTGGCAGGGGACAAGGTGGAGACAGCCAGAATGTAGGAAGATTTCCGGAAGTTGGGGGGGAGCCTAAAGGAGATAGCACGCTCCGTATCCTTCTTGGAGGTACTACCTGTCCACAGCATGGGTGAGGCTAGGTCACTCCGCATCCAGAAATTCAACTTCTAGTTGAAGGAATGGTGTGGAAAGGAGAACTTTGGCTTTTGCTCACATGCTTTTCCAGTATAAAAAATAAACTGAAACTGGCTTCATGGGGGACTGGGGCCCCACCTGGAAGGATGTGAGCCTGTATAAGGATGACAGCATCCATCCATCCATCCATCCATCCATCCATCCATCCAAGGGACCTTAGTCCTAAGTGAAAAGTTTGAATGCTTCTGCAGCAAGCATTTAAACCGGCCGGGGGGGGTGAGGAAGGTCAGGAGGCTTAGTACCCCCCCGAGCATATGCTCTACACAAGTACCCAATGACTGGCTAGGCAGACAGAGAGCAAAATTCAACATGGGGTGGAAGACAGGGAGGACCGGGGGAAAAAGAACACCCAGGTAGGGGAATGGCATAGGGCAACAAAACAGGGGAGGGAAGTCACATCCTGGGGAGCCATGTGTGCCAGTGCCCGGAGCCTTAGTAACAAGATGGAGGACCTGGAGGCAACCATGGCACAGTAGGACCTGGACATTGTGGCCATCACAGAGACCTGTTGTAATGATAACCATGACTGGGAGATGGCCATAGCAGGCAACAACCTATTCTGAAGGGACAGGACAGGCAGGAAGGGGGGGGAGGAGTGGCACTTTTTGTGAAAGATAACATAAAGGCCACAGAGATTCAACGGGACAAGGAGGGTGGAGATATTGTGGGTTAAGCTTGATAGAAAAACAGGGTCAGCCATCTGCATGGGGGTAGTTTACAGACCACCAGCCCATGGGGAGTAGACAGATAGGGAGATGATGATGATGGTTGTCCAAAGGATGGGACACAAGGGGGAGGTAGTGCTGGTGGGTGACTTTAATATTCCAGACGTGGATTGGAGCCTACCAGCAGCGGTATCAGCCAGGAGCAGGTTTATCTTGGACTCCCTTCAGGGAGCCTTCCTTAAACAACTGGTCATGGAACCAACATGGCAGGGGGCACTGCTGGACCTGATGCTCACAAATGGGGACAGTGTGATGGGGATCACAATGGTGGAGGACCTGGGAAACAGCGACCACCAGTCAGTGTGCTTTAATATAAATGAAGGAGCAGAACCCAACCACACAAAAACTCGAATCCTTGACTTTAGGATGGCAGATTTGGGGAAAATGGGGAAATGCTTGGAAGAGGCACTAACTGGATAGGAAGCAAGTTAGGGGTGGAGTAACAGTGGTCAGTACTCAAAACCAGGATAACAAGGGCCACACAATCATGTGTAAAGCAGGTTAGCAAAGGGGAATGGAAGAGGAGACCATTATGGTATTCCAAGGAGGTAGCAGAGAAAGTGAAAGCCAACAAAATCTCATTCAAGCAATACAAAAAGACACAGGCAGAAGGGGAGAGGGAGAGGTACCAGGAGAAACAAAGGGAGGCAGGGCAAGAAGTAAGGGAAGCCAAAGCACAAATAGATGAGTGCATTGCAAAATCAGTGGTTAGAGGGGACAAAGCCTTTTACAGGTATGTAAGTGAAAAAAGAAAGGCTAAGGGAGAGATAGTGAGGCTGAAAGGGGAGGATGGGGGTAAAGTGGAGGATGAAAACACCAAAGCAGACATACTGCACAGATATTTCTGCACAGTCTTTACAGAGGCGGGGCCGAGTAATGGGTCAGAAGGGAGTAGAATGGGTAGGAAGGGCATGGAAATGGATACAAGTCCTTTTCCACAGGAAAAGTTCCTAAAGGAACTTGAACAAATAAGAGTCGATAAGGCTATGGGAACAGATGGGGTACATCCCAGGGTGCTGAGGGAGCTAAGAGAGATAGTGGCTGAACCTCTGGCAACCCTGTTTAGCCCATCACTGAAAACAGGGGACAGCTGATGTAGTCCCCCTACACAAAAGCAGGAACAGAGAGGAAGTGGGAAACTACAGACCAGTCAGCCTGACCTCAGTAGTGTGGAAGATCATGGAAACACTACTGAAGGAAAGAATAGTGGAACACCTTTTTGCCAATGGTCTACAGGACCCAAGGCAACATGGTTTTACTGGGGGGAGGTTATGCCAGACTAACCTCATTGAATTTTTTGACTGGGTTACAAGGGAGGTGGATTAGGGGGGCAGTGGACGTGGCCTACCTGGATTTCAGCAAGGCCTTTGACACTGTGTCTCATAGAAGGTTGTTAGACACCCTGGGGAGGATGGGAGTGGGAAGGATGGTAGTGCAGTGGGTGGGGAATTAGCAAGATGGCAGGACACAGAGGATGGTGGTAATGGCTGTCGCTCCACAGAGGGAAGAGTGACCAGTGGGGTGCCACAGGGATCAGTGCTAGGTCCAGTCCTTTTCAACATTTTTATCAGCAACATTACAGAAGACCTAGAAGAGAGAATTTACCTGTTCACTGATGACACAAAGCTTTGCAACATGGTGGACATAACAGAGGGAGTGAATAGAATGCAGAGAGATCTGCAGAAGCTTGAGGACTGTTCAAGGGAGCGGCAGTTAAGATTTAATGCAAAAACATGCAAAATAATGCACATGGGGCACAATAACCCAGTAACAACATATCAGTTGGGGAGTGGAGGGCGAGGCTATAGAATGCTCCAGGCAGGAAAGGGACCTAGGGGTTATCCTCTCTGATGACCTTAAGGTATGGAGTCAGTACGACAAGGTGGCAGGAAAAGCAAACAGGATTCTTGGTTGCATAGGCAGGGGTATCACCAGCAGGAAAAAGGAGGTAATAATTCCACTATATGAGACACTAGTGAGGCCACACCTCGAGTAGTGTCCAGTTCTGGAGGCCTTACCTACGTAAGGACATAGGGTGAGGCAGTTCGGAGGAGGGCAGCCAAGATAGTGCAAAGATTACAACACAAAGCCTATGAGGACAGGCTGAAGGAGATGAATATGTACTCCCTGGAGGAGGGAGAGGAGGGATATGATTGAGACATACAAATACCTCATGGGGAGGAACAAGATGCAGGAAAACACAATCTTTCATAGTAAAAGATGTTCCAGGACTAGGGGACATTGGATGAAACTGGAGAGAGGGAAGTTCAGAGGGAACATGAGGATGGAGAGGGTGGTGGACAAATGGAATGACCTGCCAGAGGAGGTGGTAGGGGCTGAAATGATTACAAGATTCCTTTGGTATTGCCACTACTGTATTACTCACATGTCAGTCTGTACTGATATATACTATCGGGTAGCTGCTTCCATACTAGCTGTGTGTACCTGCTGCTAACTCCAGTACTGCTTAAGTGAATTAAAATTTCTGCTGCATTTTAGTCAGAAACGGTTGGCTGCTTCACTCAGCAATAGCCGAGCCATTTGTATTGTGTTAGCAATCGGATTAGTCTACTGACATTAACTGTGCTGTTTGCACTCTGCTGTCTCTCTTAATTCCCTGCAGCCTGAAAGGTTTGCTCAGGGCCGTTGTAGCAGCCTCGGGCCGAGGTCTAGGTCGCTCCCCCGACTCGGGTTTCCTTACCCGCCCCCTGTCCAATGTATTTATTCCCCCCTCTCTCTGCTTTTCTCTCCAGCTACAGGACAGCCAGACAGTGCCGTTCACCCTCTCAGGGCTTCTTGGGCAGCCAGCTTGTCCTGGAGCTGTCCCCATGACCAGCCTGTTCCACTGCTCCTCCTGTTCTGTTGAGGTGCCGTTAGGTTCTAGCAGGTATAAAGGCATGGTTGGGTGGGAAGAGCCTGTCAGCCTATATTTGCACCCCTAGCCTTGCCTTCATTTGGTCTATCCCATCCAGCCCCGAGAGTAACATTTTTGTCCCTGTTGAAATGCCTCTAAACAACTACTGCACCCTTACCTTCCAGCTCTAACACCCCAACCCCCTCCAAGTGCTCATTGTAAAGCCAGATCTCAACCACAACATGAGCAGACTAAATAGGCCAAGTGGTCTCCTTCTGCTGGCAACTTTCTTATGTTTTTATTTGAGGTATTTCCCTTAGCGGCAGGGCCTTGGGACTCAAATCTTCTCTGCTTAACCTCTCTGTACTGCAGGAATGAGCCCTAATCACTTGGTCAACACTGCCATTACGTGCAACTGGTGAGTAGCTGTTATAACACTAACAAATGAAACTGTTCCTGCTCCCTCTTCTGGCCACATCCATGATAGACCTGCTGATTGTGTCTGACTTTTGTGCATCTGTACTTGCACGGCTAGGTATGATTAACTCCCCTGGGCCAGCCCTCTTGGCCCTCTTCTCTAACTCTGAACATTGCCTACTTGGCCTTTTCCTATATTGCCTTGCTTTCTCACCCTCCACCTGGCTCCCGCCTTACTGCTCTCTCTTTTCCCTTCTTCTTCTTGCTGGGGACATCGCAAGGAACCCTGGTCCCATAAACACCCCCAACGACCATTCTGATGCCACCTGGGCAAGAACAACTGGGTTAAGAGTAGCACATTTAAACATCTGTAGCCTCCCATCCAAATTTCCCGACCTCAAGGCCTGGCCTTGAGGCGAGGATGTCCCTTTATAAGCCTCACGTGCTCAGGCTCATTGAAACCAGGCTGAAAACCTTACCACTCTGATACACCTACCATCTGCTGGGTTACTCCTTGCTTAACCTAGATAGACCCAGGAGAAAGAAGGATGGTGGAGTGGCTCTGTATGTTAAGGAACACATATCAGCCACCATTGTTAGCTGCTCCAACCCTCTATCTCCCAGCGAATGGCTCTTTGCTGAACTAATCCTGGGCTCTTTTAGAAAATTCTACCTAGGTTGCTGTGACAAGCCCCATAACTTCGGACATCACTGGCTTATCCAACCTCCTGGATGGTCTAGGTCTACTCATTCCAGTCAGAGACACTTTACTACTTGGGGACCCCAACCTAAATTGGTTATGCGCCCAGAAACCTGACAACGCCAGCCTCGTAAAGTTGCACAACCTAGTGCAAACCATCTCCACCCCCACCAGACACAACACCTGAATGCTCAACCACTCCCTACTTAACTGGGTGGCCTCTAATTGGGAGAACATGATTCTTCAGGTGGGAACTTTGTCAGATTCTATAAGTGACCCCTCCCCTATTTACATCATCTGGTCCACCAAGACCCCCCCCCAAAATAACCTGTCCTTCAGAAACTTTACCTGTCAGGACCCAGCCAGTCTCCTTGAGGATGTAAGAGTGGTTAACTGGTCAGACCTATCCTCCATCACTGATGTGTCATCTGCAGTCAGCTTCTTCACAGATACCCTCCTTAGAGGCAAGAACTTCTACTTCCCGTTCACCACCAGTAGGATTAGAGGGGGCTGCACCTGCTGGATCTCAAAAGAGCTACTGGCCCTGATGAAAGAGAGGGACAGCAAGTGAAAAACTTATAAAAGTTCCCTTCCCCCAACTCTGTAATGATTACAGGCGTCTATGTAACACCTGTAAGCAAACTGCCAAATCTCTGAAATGTAAGTTCTACTTTACCTTACAAAGAGATATCCTTAGTGACCCCCCCAACATTTCTGGGCCTCTATCAGGCCTTGCTCAGCCCACAGACCCACAGCCCAGTCACACAACTCACCTCCCCCTCTGGCCCTCTGACTGATCCCTCAGAGGTGACACAGACCTTTAACAAAAAATTTACTGACCTCTCTGCCTACCTCAGTAAACTTCCCTCCCATCCACCTCATAGCCTTGGTAGTCAGGTGAAGTGCTTTTCCCCCATCGGCACCCCCCCCTTCTACTTTACAACCATCACCCTAAGTGTTACTCTCAAGCTCCTGAAGTATCTCCCCACCAGAGGCAGTATTGGACTTGAAGCACGCATGGGATAGACACAAGGCAATCTTGGTAGCCAAACAGGGGTGGGTGGGGAGGTAACTAGAGATCAGGTAGGGTCTACCCTGACAGTATTGGCAGGGAATAATGGGCAAACTAGGTGGTCAAGCCGTCCTTATCTGCCAATAAATTCTATGTTTCTATGTTTATGTTACTCTACCCTAAATAGGGTGTCTTCTAATTTCCTCTTTCAACCCTCCTACCAACAGCTACCTTTTACTGATGTCTACTCCTTCTTACACCATAATTGTTACCCCACTACCTATAGCTACATAACCTAAAGCTGTCTATTCCAGTATATCTATACATGGTACTGTATTTATCTCCTACCTTGGTCTGTTGTCTCCCCTGTGGACTGTGGACTATCTGTGGGTGCCTGCAGATACCTAAAGCAGATGATCCACTTCTGCACTGTTACCAGCTCAATATTTCTTTCCTGATAATACTTTCTAAAATAAATAAATAAATCAAAATATGGCACCCTGAAGCAAAGACACTAATCCATTTAGGACATGCTATCTCCCTTTGCTGCTAGGCATGTGTTGTGGTGCACCATACATATGCACCAGATAGAACGCACCACGTTATCAATATGCCTCCATGATGACCATGTGGTATTTCACTTGTAGTGCAATGTTTTGTAGGGTGCAAATGGCTGTGTCTGAATATGAGGGCAGGGCCTGTGCTTCTAATATATGTTTGTTACAAGGTGATCAGCTAGCATGATAAGAAACTTAAAATGTTGTGAGAGTTTTTCAAAAACATAGAACATAGAAGCATAGACTTTGACGGCAGATATGACAGCTTGGCCCACCCAGTCTGCCCATTTCCTCACCTATTGTATAAGCTGCATATCCTAGTTAACCAATAGCCTACTTCCTCCTACCCCTCACTAGAATTGCCTTATGTTTGTCCCATGCATCCTTAAATTCCCCCACTGTTTTTGACCCCACTACCTCCTCACGAAGGCCGTTCCATGCATCCACCACCCTCTCCATGAAAAAATACTTCCTCACGTTGCTCCTGAGCCATCCACCCTCTATCTTCAAATTGTACCCCCTTGTTCTTGCACATCTTTTTTTCTGAAAGATTTATTTATTTATTTGAATCTCAGATACACCATTGAGAACAAGCTCATTACATAGGTTCCATGTCAGACGGTTGAACAATAAAAATACAGTAAACAAACAGTAAGACAGTACATTACAGTAAGATGTCAGATGCAGAATTAAACAAACAGTACAGGAGATCGAATCCAAGTCACAGTAACATGTGGTAATGTACAAGGACACTGGGGTGTAGAAATAAATACAGTGAAATTAAGCAGAGGCTATACTGTGGAGGCAGGGGCCATCCAAACTCACTACTTGGAGAACAGAGCAATAGGTCGACAGGAGAAACCATGGAGGGAGAGTATCTGCCCAGGGGCCTCATCAGGTGAGTAGGGTTAAGTAAGGCTATGTAAATGAGAGGAATAGATAATTTTGGAGTAGATAGAAGAGAAAGGAGGAGAAGGGATAAGTAAGACTATGTAAAATGTAGGACCGGAAAGAGAATTTCAGGGTAGATGGAAGAGATAGGAAAGGGAGAAGGGGAGAAGAGAGGGTAGGGGGATAGAGAGGGGATAACAGGTAGACCAGGATGCAAAAGTAAGGCCAAAATGCCAGTTTGGCTTGAAAGTAAGTGCAAGGAACAAAAGAGCTGGAGTAGATTAGAAGTAGTCACAACTGGCTTGGATAATTATATGAGTCTTAAGTTTTAACTTGAAGGTGCCCAGGGTTTTCACCAAGGTGACTTTAGGGTCCAGGTAGTTCAACCAGAGCGGAGCTCGCTAGACAAAGGACCTTTGGCTCATAGACATGCGATGGCGTGGGATATGGAAAATTTGGCTATCAGCACTTCTGGTAGGACGATGACTGTCGTAGGGAGTGAGAAGCTTTTGTACCCCAGAGGACATTTTGCCTAAGTGTATTTTTTTGGCCAGTAAGCAGGTTCGGTGTTTGAGCCTACCTTTAAGCTGTAGCCAGTTTGCCTGGGCATACATATCACAGGTGTGTGTGTCAGGTGGGTGGAACCAGTGATAAGCCGGCAAGCTTTGTTAAGCGCGACAGTGATGCGTCGCAGAGTTGTTTCAGTGTCTGACCCATAGATGATGAGGCTGTAGTCAAGTAACGAAACCAGTGAGCTGTCGGATGGCTAGATTGAGTGCCGCCAGAGTCAGACAGTTCCATTTCTGCAAAGCAGCCCAATGCGGGCATTAACAGCCTTCGCAATGTTATCAATGTGGCAGGTATAGGACATAGAGCTATCAACTGTTATCCGTAGGTATTTAAAGGACTGGACTAGTTGCAGGGTGACTCCCACTTTGTTGATAATGGAAAGGGGGTAGTTTCTATGCCTATTCTGTGCACTGGAGAACAGCATAGTTTTAGTTTTTTTGTAGTTCAAGATTAGTTTATGCTTGAGGAACCATTGTTCAAGTTCTGAGAAGCTGCTTTGAAGATTGGACTCAAGGACTAGTGTCACGAGCACTAGTAAACAAGACGGCATCATCAGCATAGAGTAGGAGATGACACTGGCAGGAGTTAGGGGGTGTGTTAAGAAAAATGCTGAATAAAAGGTGGTCCAGAATGGACCCTTGTGGGACCCCAGATAATACAGGTTTACTATCAGAGAGTGTGTTAGCGATCTTTACTTGCTATGAACGATTGTGCACATAACTTTTAAACCAGGACACGGTATCAGGCACTAGACCAATGCTGGCAAGTTGTTCAAGAAGGAGAGCATGGTTCACCGTATCGAAAGCTTTAGTTAAGTCAATGAATGCTGCTCCGACTAGGTGACCTTGGTCTAGAGAGTTGTGAATAAAACCTGTGAGTTCTAGTAAGACAGTGGTAGTACTGTGACTGGCTCAGAACCCGCACTGTTGTGGGCATTGAAGTTGATATTTATCAAGGTATTCTGCCAACTGGTTGGCCACTATGTGCTCAAGGGCTTTCGACAGTGGGAGTAGAATTGAGCTAGGCCTATAGTTGCCAGTAATAGTGCAATCACCACTCTTATGGACAGGTGTCACAGTAGCAGCTTTCCATATTTGAGGGAACTAAGAATACCAGAGAGACATGTTAATGATGTGTGTACTGGGTGATAGTATTTCTTCAAGTGAGAGGGCGACAAGTTTAAGGTCCAGTGTGTCACTGCTGAATCTTGATTTACCTAGTACCTTAAGTAGATATTTCCTGGTGTCATGAGCTGAAAGTACTTTAAAGTAGAGTGGTGGGTGGGAGGGGGTCTGGGTCTCATTCACAGAGTGATCATGAGTGTAGGCGTTCAGGAAAAAATCAGATGGGAGGATGCTACTCAGATCTGAGAAGGCATTATTAAAGGTGTTGGCAATGGATTTGGGATCAACAATAAGTATACCATCTATGTTAAGTATGGTTGGTGCAGGTTTGGGGTCTCTCCCAGTGGCATCTTTGAGGCTGGCCCAGAATTTTCTGCCATCATTCCATGTACACGTGAGAGCTTCCTTGTAATAGTGGTTTTTAGCTGCACAAATAGCCCTTGTGCAGTTGTTTCTAGCTACCCTATAGTTCTGTAAGTCGGCTTGATTGCCTGCCAACCTGGCCCTAACCCAGAGATGGTCCCAAGATTTCATGAGCTTGAGAGGGTCAGGAGAGAACCACAGATTACAGTGCCCTTTGATTTTACACTTCTTGATGGGAGCGTGCCTATCACACACAGCATTAAACTTGTTGATAAATTTCTCAAGAACAGTGTCCACATTGGTGGAATTATATACTGCAGACCAGTCCTGTTGGAGAAGGTCAGTTTTTAATTGGTCAAGGTGACGACGGATAAGCACCCTGTTAGTGACATTCCTAACAGGGCATTTGGTGAATTTACTAGACCAACGTACCAACACAGGGGAGTGATCACTGAGGACATCAGGTAGCACAGTGGTGCCAGAGATGTGATCAGGGTGGTTTGAGAGGACCCAGTCGAGTAAGGTACTGGTACCAGTTTTAGACTTTGTTGATTCCCTTGAGGTTTTGGAAAGTTTCTGTCATGTCCCCCCTCTCCCTTCTTTCCTCAAGGGTATACATATTAAACTCTTTTATTTATTTATTTAGTTTTTGATTAATGGGTAGGTGTGCTAGCCATAAAAATGACTATTTTCAGGCATGACCAGGGAGAGTACAGAAACAGTAACATCAGTGACAATTACTTTACAGGTTGAAAATTTTGACAAGAAAGTTGATACAGACAAGTAACAAATAAACACAGGCAGTCATATGATAAACATTGTCAGAAATGTATGCATGAAAGAAACAAATACATATCAAAATTAGGGCATATTTTGATCGGAGTATGGTAAAACAACAATGAGCAGTAAATACTATAGTAATTATAAGGAGATAGAAAGAAATTGAAAAAAGGGTAGGAGTAGGGTAGGTAGAGGTAGGATGGTAGAACTGAGTATGGAATAGAAAGAGGTAGAAGGTGTAAGGCAGCAGGTAGCCATGGTAAACAATCATGTTGCAAGTGCTGAGCCGATTGGGTAAGGGCGTATCTGAAAGAAATGGACAGGGAGTGCAGGGTTAGGAAGGGACTAAGGTGGTTTGAAACAGGAGCATTGACTTGAGGAGATGAGATGGTTACGGAGTAATTTCTTGAAGGAGGCATGGGTAGAGGCCTGTCGAATAGTAAGTGGGAGGGAGTTCCTGTATTGGGGGGCATGACAGGCAAAAGAGCTAGCGCCTTTAGAGGTAGTATGTCTAGGGATGCAGACCAAGGTATTGTCAGATGAACGAAGGTCGTAGCAGGATGCCTGATTTTTGCAGTTAATCTTTTTATTGTAATTATTGTGATTATACATACAAATACACTATATTCTCCAATATACACTTACATAAATTCTTAATGAGAGAAGGAAAAAACATGTTTTCTGAAGTATTATATAATGGTATTAAAGGGAAAAACAATATGTAACAGTACAATCTGTATGATAGAGAGAAAATATGGCAATTTATGATTCAAGGGGTAAAAGGAGTAGGTAGAAACAAGAAATATGAGCAGTCGTGATTGTACTTCTAGTATGCCGTAATTTAATACAAGTATGTGTAAGATTGTATAAAGGAAGAACATAAAAAAGAGAACAATATCTAAGAAAGTAAACAAGAATGAAGAGGGAAAGGGAAGAAGAAATAGAGATAAAAAGATAGAAAGAGAGGAGATGAAAAAGGAATGAAACAGCTAGAAGTGAGATTTCAATATGAACATGTAACAACCCATGGATTAAGTGACGATATGTGTAGATGTGTTTAAATATTTAAAATAGCCCTGCCAGCCTTTATTATATAAATTAAGTCGGTCAGAGGCTAAGTGTGACATATGATCAAGGATGGCGTATTGAGATAGTTGTTTGAGAATATCCGGGAGGGTGGGAATGATGTTGGATCTCCAATGCATTAGTATAAGGCGTTTAACTTGAAGGTATAGTAGGGATAACCACCTATTCTGAGAGTAGGATATTTGTATGAATGTGCATTGAAAATACCAAATATGCAATGTTTTGGATCTAATGCAAAGGCTAGACCAATCACCTTCATTGCAAAGAAATGAGTATGACGCCAAAGATTGTGTATGGGAGGACAATGCCATAAAATATGTAGCAAATTGCCATTGGGGGAGTTACAGTGCCAACATTTATTTTTGTTCATTAAGCCCATTTTTTGCAAAATCTCATGAGTTCTGTACCATAGATGTAGAATTTTGGTTTGTATGAGTGAACTGCGATTATTCTTGAAAGATTTATGGCAGGATAGCCAGCATTTATGCCATTGTGAATTGGTTATGTTATAATTTAAAAGGGTACTCTATTTATTTTTTGCACTTATAGATTGATCTGGAATTGTATTTCTGATATCTTTGTAAATGATGCTATTTAATTTAGAGTCTGTTTTGATCCATTTACAAATAAAAGTATCATATATAGATTGAAGAGGAATAGTAGGAAGATAAAGGTTCCATGCCATGCGTAACTGTAAATATTTCCAGAAATTGTCCTGGGGAAGATTCCATTGTTTGCGCAGGTCAGAAAAGGATTTTAATTTGAGAGTCTGAGGTATAAGTATATCCTCCAAGAAAATGCCCTGTTTTTCCAATTACAACAAAAATTGGGTGATTATCAAGAGTGATGTTGCGGTTCCCCCAAATAGGGGCTTATATGAGAGAGGTTGGGTTGGATTTAAAGCGTTTATGAATTATTTTCCAGTAGTATACGGATGATGCTATAGTAGGGTGAGATTTTAAATTGGGGGGGAGAGGGTTATAAATGAAGGAAGTGGTGACATTGCCCGGACATAGAGATGTCTCCATATTGACCCTCAACGGTGATTTATTGCTGGGTTTATTAACCCATTTGATAGTTTGGGCAGTGCGGAAGGCCCAAAAATATGCTTGGAACCAGGGGAGTGCGAAGCCCCCTTTGGACCAGTGGGAACGCAGTTTGTTACGATGAAATCTGGGAATTTTGTCTTCCCATAAAAAATTGCCAATTATATCATCAATTCTGACAAAAAAAAGTAGGGAGGGTTAAAGAGATATTAGAAAATAGATACAGTATTTTGGGAGCTATTGACATCTTGATAGCGGAGATTTTCCCATTAAAAGAGAGGTTACACAGTTTCCATCTGTTGAGAGTGTTTTTAATATATTGCTAATAATGGGGAAAGATTGGTGTCCCATATCTTGTCTAATTTAGAGGTGATCTGTATTCCAAGGTAAGAATTACCTTGAGAGGCCCAATGAAAACCTAATATTGTATTCATAGAAGGGTTATAAAGATTGTTCAGTGGCATTGTTTCTGATTTGTTTAGATTCAGAGCGAGCCCAGAAAGTGAAGTAAAGTTGCTAAGTAACTTAATTAAGGGTGGTCCTGAAATTTCAAGATTTTCGAGTAGAATGAGGAGGTCATCAGCGTAGGATAGTGAAGTATAGCAGGAATTACCAATTGGAATACCTTGGATCATGGAGGATTGATGAAGAGCAGCTGATAGGGGTTCCATAGCTAGAGTAAAAAGAGTGGGGGATAAGGGGCACCCTTGCCTGGTACCTCTTGCCAGATGAAAGGATGAGGATAGAGTAGAGTTAGTAAGAACCTGGGCAGAGGGGAGGGTGTATAGTAATTGAATCTATGTACAAAATTTATTAGTGACACCAAAGTGGGATAGAACATGATACAAATAAGTCCAGTTGAGAGAATCAAATGCCTTTTCAAAGTCAATGGCTATAGCTGTGGCAGGTGATTTAAGAGATTTAGCTTTGTAGATTAAATTAAATAATGAGCGGAGATGATCAGAACCAGTTCTGTTTTTGATAAATCCAGCTTGGGAGGTGTGGACAAGTTTAGAAATTATTGATTCTAAACAAGTATTTAATATTTTGGCAAAAATTGTCCTGTCTGTATTAAGTAATGATATCGGTCTGTAACTGGATGGGAGAGAAGGGTCTTTATCTTTTTTTTTTAGTAGGATGGTTATAATGGCTTCTGTTATAGAATAGGGAAGTTTACCTTGTGAAGATGCCTCTTTGAAGACCTTAAACAGTAAGGGGCATAAGATGTCAGCTAGGGGTTTATAAAAGTCAATGGAAAAAACGTCACTCCTAGGAGCTTTAGATGTAAGGGAATTTAATGCTGCTTGTATCTCTTTTAGGGAAAAGGGTTTCTCTAGCAAAGCCATATCTTGTTGGGAGAGGTGTGGTAACTGTAAATTGTCCAGAAATTGTTGTATATATATTCAGGTTGTGGGGGAGTGGGGTGAGAGTATAATTGTTGGTAGAAAGATTGCATAATATGGTTAATTGAGGGATTATCTGTATGGATTTTGCCTGAAGGATCTTTCAGACTGACAATATGTCTCTCCATCTGTTGATTCTTGAGTTGATAAACAAGCAGCTTTCCGCATTTATCCCCTTGTTCCCAATAACGGTGTTTCAGTCTAAGGAAGGCGAGTTCAGCTTTCCTGGATATTAATTAGTTGATTTTAATTCTAAGCTGAAGAATTTCAAGGTGAAGTTGTGAGTTGTTATCTAGATTTTTTGTTTTATAATATTGGGTTTCTTTTTCTTTAAAAGATTTCTCTAAATCGACCAATTGCTGTTCCTTTAGTTTTTTCTTGTGTGCTGCATAGCTTATAATTTTTCCTCTAACTGTTGTTTTAAGTGCTTCCCAGATGATACCTTGAGATACATCAGGAGCATTGTTAAAGGAAAGAAATTCTTGGATTTGGGATCTAATCCAAGGTAAGAATTCGGGGTCTTTCAATAAGAGTGGGTCTAGATGCCAGGAGGAGGATTTAGATGGGGGCGGGCCCCAAATAAGATGTAATTTTATAGGAGAATGGTCTGATATAGTAATCAGGAGGATAGTTGTGTCAATAATTTTTTCAGTGATGAATGGGGAAGAAAACCAGTAGTCAATTCTGCTGTAAGATTTATGAAGCGGTGAGTAAAAAGTATAGTCGCGCTGTCTAGGATGGTGTAGTCTCCAAATGTCGGTGAGACCAAAGTCTTTCATTAGCATTGAGAGTGCAGAAATACTTCTGGGGTGGGAATCACATGAAGAGTTACTTCTGTCTAAATGGGTAACACGTCATTTCAGTGCAAGCGCATCAGCGCAGCATTATCAGCATTTCTGCAAGCGCATAATAAATGTAAGCGCATAAGCATTAACAGCGTATGCAATGTAAGCATAAACACTCAGTTAAACTCTTCAGTTCTGCCCTGAGATAAACTCTTCGGTTCAGCCCTCAGTTAATCATGAGAGAAACTGTAAAATTGCAATATCCATACAAATTTCACATAGTAGAACACATTTTCTATTTTGATAAATACATTACATTTCAATCTGTATAGATAAAACTCTAAGAATACATTCAAACACTCCTAGGTTGTTGACAACATCATTCTACAAGTGGCAAAAACTAAAAAGTTTCACACGTGGCTGTATAGACGCTAATAGAAGCAAATAATGCTGCTCAGAAAAGTGGACCTACGACTGTAATTTTTCAAATAAAGCAACAACTGTCAGTATGGGAGAGCGATCAGAGACTATAGTAGAATTGGACATGTACACTGATGGTGATGTTGATGAAAATCATAATTTGTTCTGTGACTTGCTGGATAATGAGAGAATCGTTAGTGGGAAGGGGGGAGGCTAGCAGAGGGGAATGATGAAGACATTGATTTAATCTTAGCATATTTAAATGACAATGATGAAAATGAAAATATGAATCTTAGGGCAAGCACAGGTCTGAGAGCTAAAAGCAAGTTTTGTTGTAGTGGTTTGAGAAACTATGCAATAAAATGTTTGAAACATTAGTAAAAATGTTGTTACAACAATGGTATCAAAATAGAAAATGTTTTATTCTATATGAATATTGTATGGATATTGTAACAGTTCTTTCATTGCTATTAGCCTGGTGTTTAAGCATACTTCTCTTGTCTGTGTCACTAGTTGATTAATTAATTAATTAAATGATTATTTAAGCTATAAAATATTGATTCTCTGCATTTTTTGGTGTGGCCAGCTCCTGTTTATTTACAGTGTTCAGTATACCTACAAAAATGATACTTGTCCCATTGACTTGTCAGATTCAATAAGTGTTTTGCGCTATTAGACACCGCACTGTAAAGTTAATACACGCAGAATGAATACACTCAAGTAATCACGCTAATATTTACTGCGCCGATTTTCTATGCATGGAAAAGACGTGGAACTGTCTAAATGTGCTTCCAAAGCTAAATTGAAATCCCCACCTACAAGTATAGGAGAATTGTTAAAGTTACTGTTCATAATTTGTTGGGCCATATTATGAAAGAATTCAGGTGAATCAGAGTTAGGGGCATAAATGTTGACTAACATAAGGGGGACTGCAGGGCTATAATCCATCTGCCATCTGAATCAGAGATGGATTTGATAAGGGTCCAGTTAAGGGATTTATGTAATAGAATAGCAACCCCCCTGTTTTTAGAAGTAGAGGAGGACGATATACTTGACTGACCTAATCCCTCTGAGTCTGTCGACATCCTCTATTAAAAGTTTTGTTTCTTTTAAGAAAGCAATATGAGTTTTATGCTTTTTGAAGTAAAAAAGTATTTGCTTTCATTTACAAGGTGAGTTGAGTCCCTTAACATTCCATGAATGTAGAATTAGATCACTTAAGTTAATGGGGAGATGAGTATGAAAACACAAATAGGAAGTAACGGACTCCTACAGAAAGGGCTAGAGGATGTTACAGACTCAGAAGGGAGAGGACTAGCATAGTCAAATGCATGCAGGATATTTAGTTTGTGGAAATACTTAAATCCTGGGTGAATGTTTCCATTGGGTTTCACAAGGAAGAGAGGTACTAAAAAGAATATAGAAGACATATATATATATATATATATATATAGTTACTAAACAAAACCTTTGCATGTTATACTAACACACTATGAAGTCTTTAGGTAATATAGCAAGATGTGAGTCGGTGAAATCGCCAAGACTCTCTGGTTATACTACAGAGCATGTAAATAGTAAGCAAATCTTGGGAGAAAATTATCTTAAACTCAGGATACAAACGGTAAACAATTACTTCTATCAAGTTATAACTCTGACTAGAACTAAAGTGAAGATAATAATTCCCTGGGGGACCATGAACATCTTACCATACATGAAAAGGGGATTACAGAAAGTGTATGCAATCCCAGACATAGTAATATATCTTAAACCTAAGTTAGACTGGAAAAAAGAACTGAGCTGAAACACTATTATGGCAATACAAACAGTATGCCATCATGGTTGGCTAAGTCCTAAAATTATAAGAACAGCTGTACTTGTGCCATCTACTATGTACTTACTCACATAATCATAATGCTTAGACACAGAAGTGTTTATGTAGGAGGAGTGTTCAGGTAAAATGGAGCATGTAGGGTCCAAATAGTATAAGGATTTATGGGGTGTCGAGGCATTACAAGATCCAAATTGTATGGGGGGGGTATCTGGTGAAAGTCTTGTATTGAACAGGAATACGTAGTCATTCTGGCAATATGACATTTATAAAAGTTTAATTTGTTCAGACTTCAAGGTACTGCATATATTACTGATAAGTACTAGGTATTTAATAGTAGCACAGACCCAAAAATCGCCTCTAGGGAAGGAGTTGTAACATAGTGAGATTTCAAGACCTGGAGAGAGTCGCACGAGCTCAGCTATAAGCAGCTATAAGATTACAACACAGGCTTAAAAATCCATATCATAAGGGCTTCCGAGTCAGACTGTGCTATTATTGATTGCAGCACATTGAGTAAAATAATAAAGATGAGACACCTCGAAAATAGCCTGCAACGCCTAATTGTAGGGTAAAACTGAAGACTAAGTGATAGATAAATAAAACAGTACAAGAAGTTGGTATACCATGGTTAAAGAAAAGGGAATTTAAAAGGTAGATAAAGGCAGGTTGGAGTGGGAAGGAGACTAGAGAAAAATATTAAAGTGTTAAATGTTAGTCTGGGATGTAGTAGTGGATGAAGGGAATAACTAGTTGAGGACCTCATTAATATAACCCCAAGATACTGTAAATTTATAATGTTTATATATGGTGACAAATGTGTGGGGTGATGTTGGATCACAGATTAGTTAAGCAGGCAACCTCCCTTAATGGTTATGTGAGAAGGACACACTAATAAAAGAGGTGGTAGACACTTCTAAACTAATATAGAAAATCATTGCGCACATATGAATTAGTCTAACATTATATTAGAACTGTCCCTTTAAAAGAAGAACATAGCCCAACATTAGGGATACTCAAAAACTGACATTATGAGTAATATATGCAGAAATTTTATTTATTTGATTTTGTTAACCAGGTAAACCCACTGAGACCAAGGTCCCTTTTTCAGGGGCGACCCGGGGTGAAAAATACCACCAAATTTACATTAGGTACAGTATACAGCATTGAAAAAAATATATATACAATTTGCATATAAGGTACAGCATATAGCTTCAGAAACAAAAAAATAAAAATATAAACACTTTATACAGGAGGTTGTGAAACAGTAAGGCAGAGGCAGAGAGAAATGAGGCAGGTAACAGTAGTTCAGAGAAGAAATGCATTACCCAGGGGAAAGAAAAAAAGTACAGATGTCCAATGGGTCATTCAAAAAAAAGAAAAGACATAACACAGTTTGTAATGAGTATAGAGTATAAGGAGGTTAGTTGGTACACAGGGCACCAGGGATTCATAAGATAGTCACAGCAGGTCATGACTGTATGTATAATGTAGCAGACATTACATTGAGATAGAAAACTCCAAGACTGTCACAATGAGATGCCTAAATAATATGACATGCTATTAAACCAGAAGCCTGTAACCACGATGTACAGCTTATAGCTTTCCAAACCAGCTGGGTGCGATAGTATGCACGCACAAGGAATGCGATGCGCTGTTGCAGTGCAGACAAATTCTGATAGTTATCAGAGAGCCGAGGTTAATTAGGCACTAACCTCAAGAGGTATTAATATATACACATGCCT
Organism: Neoceratodus forsteri; assembly: GCA_016271365.2. Taxonomy (NCBI): domain Eukaryota; kingdom Metazoa; phylum Chordata; order Ceratodontiformes; family Ceratodontidae; genus Neoceratodus; species Neoceratodus forsteri. The sequence continues at coordinate 904,618,944 of CM028129.1, forward strand.
ATGCATCATTTATAGGTTCGATTTCTTTTTGAGCTTCCCCTTCTGTTTCTTTTTAGGAGGCTCTGCCGATTTGAAAGGGGAGCTGGTCACCAATTCAGCCCAAAAGGAATCAGAAGACCTGCCACTCTGTAAAGCATCTTTAAGGTAATAGCTGACAGGATCCACAGCTGATTCCGGGAGGTTTTCCTGAGATGAGTTTAAGTCCTCTTGTAGTAAAGAAAACTTATTGGAGAGGGTTAGGGATATAGTGAAGCCAACATGTCACTCATACTGAGAGATAGGCCTAGAAGGAGTAGCATCTGCACAACAGGCATGTTTAGAAGAAGGTGGATTCAAGTTCTTTTTGCCTAGCAAACGGGCTGAGATTCGGACAGAAGGTGCTTCATCAGCATGGAGAGATATGGGTTTCTCAGTGCGTTCATGATTTGAAGCCATAATGTGGGTGTGCCAGTCTGATTGGGAAGTTGAAGAGACAGTGGGAGAAGGAGTCACATCAGTATTTCCAAACGGGGCAGTTGGAGGCTGCGGCTCACCAAGAAATGCAGCCAAGGCTTCGGGAGTGTTGAAATCTTTGAGTCACCCAGAAACAGGCGCATGATGGCAGGATAGCACAGAGCAAATCTGATCCCTCGTTGGTGTAGGGTAGTTTTAATAGGATTGAAAGCTCTGTATTTGTTAGAGAGTTCCTTAGAGAAGTCTCTAAAAATAGAAATTCTATGATCTTGCCAAGTAAGCGTTTCCACTTGTTTTGCTCTATTGATAATAAGTTCAGTGTGGGCATAGTTTAAGAATCTTGCAATGATAGGCCTAGGTTTCTGATCTGGACCAGGTCTCCAGCTTAAAGTACGATGTGATCTCTCAATAGTAAGGTCTAGACCAGGTGGGAGTTTGAGCAGGGCTGGCAGCACATGTAATAGAAATGCACTAGTGTCTCCGAGTTCTGCACCTTCAGGAAAACCCAAAAATCTCAGGTTATTGCGTCTGTTTCTGTTTTCAATGTCATCGATTTTATCTTGTAGGCTTCTGATAACTCTGTCTTGCTCTCTGATGGTGGCTTGCAAGATGTTAATAGAACTTTCATTTTGAGCAACTTTAACTCCTGCATCATTGATGTTTTGGTCTAACATTTGCATATTAGTGATGTTTTGTTGAGATGTTATTTTTAAGTCATTAATTTCACAGATGAGCTGTTGAAACATAGTTTCCACTCTGCTAAGGGAGCTGTTTTACAGAAGCTGCTCAGCCATTGTAGTAGGCCTTCACAGAGAAGCAGTATAAATGCAGAAAAATTATAGCTATAGAGTTATGGTATAGAGAAAATAATTTACCAGAGTTGAGCTATGATGTTAGTAAAATTATATTCCACTTGCTGGTAAACGCTGACAATCTGGGATCAGGACGATGGATGATGATAGATGGTAGTCCCAGGGAGAAGCAGAATTAAGCAGCCATCTTCAGCAAAGCCAGGTCACGCCCCCAGGATGCCTGATTTTGAAAGAATCCCGCTAGGAGCTTTGGTATTTGGGATCTGATAATGTTGTCTATGATGGAGCTGAAGGCAAAGGACCTGGACGAATGAGGGGGAAGCCATCCAAGGTCGGAGTAAAGGAGGCAGTGGTGTTTCATTCGGTGGGAGAAGGATGCATAGTGGCATAAATTGTTGTAGGTGACATCCCACTTGTGAAGACTTGATTTACTTGCAGCCCCATAGGTAAGTGAGGGAAGAAGTATCCCCTAGGCTATGGCAAGTCTTGGCGAGGGGATAAGGGCATAACTGGTTGTATAGGCAATACCAAGTTTCATGTTTACCGACTTACACATCCGTTGAATATGGAGATCAAAATTTAGTACTGGGTCCAGTGTGACTCCCAGGTATTTAAAGGAGTTCACCACCCCAATGGATGCACCACTTAAGGTGGAGATTTTTATCATGTGTTGGGAGTGTTTGAGTTTTAAGTTTGATCCAAATAGCATGGCTTGGGTCTTAGACTCATTTAAGACTAGTTTGTGATTACTCAACCACTGCTGGATTTGTTGAAAGTCATGGGAGAGCTGCTGATTTATGTCTTCAGTACTTTTGGCACCAGTATACAGAACGATATCATCCGCGTACAACAGTGAGTCAGTTTTCAAGTAGGTTGAGGTGATGTTGTTTACGAAGATAGTGAAAAGCAGTGGACCTAGTATGAATCCCTGAGTCTCTCTTCATATGGCTTCTGGTGCAGACCCTGCACCATTTTAGTTGCCCTCCTTTGGACTGCCTGCATCCTGTGTACTTGCGGTGATGGGGTCTCCAGAACTGCATGCAATACTCCAGATGGGGTCTCACCAACTGTCTGTGCAGAGGGATAACAACTTCCTGTTTTCTACTGGTGATGCCTCTTCCTATGCATCCCAATATTTCCCCAGCTCTCCTTACTGCCTTCCAACATTACCTGCCTGCCTTTAGGTCATCTGATATGACTACCCCCTCATCCCTTTCAATTTTTGTTGTTGATAATACCCCTTCCCCCCCAATTGTGTACTCTTTCCTTGGGTTTTTATTTCACAGGTGCATTACTTTGCACTTCTTTACACTGAATCTAAGCTGCCATTGTTTGACCATTCTTCCAACCTTGCCAAGTCCCTTCTCATTCTTTCCACCCCTCCTTGTGTATCAACTCTGTTGCAGATCTTTGTGTCGCCTGCAAAAACGCATACTTTTCTTTCCCATCCCTCCACAATGTCACTTATAAAGACATTAAAGAGGACCTGTTCCAGTACTGAACCCTGCGGTACCCTGCTAGTAACCCCCCTTTCTTCGGAGTGGAGTCCATTTACTATTACCCTGTGTGTCTTGTTGTCCAGCCAATTTTTTTACCCAGGTTACCACCCTGGGACCCACTCCCAAGCTGGCTAACTTGTTTATTAATCTTTTGTGTGGGACTGTGTCAAATGCCTTGCTAAAGGCTAAGTAGGCCATGTCCACAGGCCCTCCCTGGTCTACTACTTTGGTCACTCAGACAAATATATTTATTAGATTTGTCTGACATGACCTTCCCTCTGTGAATCCATGCTGCCTTGGGTCCTGTGCCCCACTAGCCTCTAGGTACTCAACAATTCTTTCTTTCAGAAGTGATTCCATTATTTCCCTACCACTGAGGTCAAACTAACAGGTTTGTAGTTTCCTGCCTCTGCCTTGCTCCCACATTTGTGAAGTGGAATCACATCCATCCTCCTCCAGTCCTCAGGTACCACACCATCCTCCCACGATTTGTTAGAAGGGTAGTCAGTGGTGTCATTAATTCTCCCCTTAGTCCTTCTAGAATTCTGGGGTGAATCCCATTGGGTCCCAAAAGATAGTAGCTGGCCCACCGGCACAGCAGTGGAGCTACTGCTCATGGCGCTAACTACCTGGGTTTGGGAACAAGCCCTGGCCTTTGGAGGATTTGCTGGAGTGAGGTCGGACTGATCATCCCACAGGACACTCTAGTTCTCCAGGGAGGGAGGGTGTTGTGACCTGCTGCACTATCGTAACTTGGGTGACCACTGGTGATGGTGGTGGTGGTGCAGGGGCTCAGCAACTAACAGGGAGGGACCCTTGGACCAAGTGCATGGATTGGCTGCATAAGTCTCTGCTGGCAACTGATCACGTCACACACTCCTAGAGGGGCAGATGGGACACAGAACATGGGAAAACAGAGGTACAGGCCTGAGAGGATGAAGCATCAGCCTGCTCATCATGTCCACCACCAGAATCAATCCACCTTCCACCAGGGAAACCACCAGTCTTCACCTCTGCCATGGGTGGCTAGACGGACTGCGAGGAAGAAATACTAAAGGAGCTGAAGGCATACCTGGCTCTGAGGGTAAGCCAGGGGGGCAGCACAGCTCTGTGTCATGTGTGAGCTGGCAGTCTTGATTGGATCGGTGGCAGATTCTTGGTAGGACAGTATATGGGCATCTAGCTGAGGTGGAAGGAGGTCCCTGCCCGACCCAGAGCAGTGGATAAAATATATAGATAAAAAAAGGATAGTGTACTGAACAAAAATGGCTAAAACATTGATATAAAATAAAACCCAGGCTCTGAAGTGATCAGTGAATATGATGCCGCTCTTTAGGTGTATAATTTTTCTAACTATGCAATGTTTTTTTCACTACTTACTCCACAGTGTTCCTGTTTCTCATTAAAATTGAATCTGAGTTGAAAAAAAAATGTAATAAAATGTAAACGGGGCTCCAAAGACTTCCCTTGGCTAATTAAGAGCATCCCATTGTAAGTTTTCAGGGTTCCAGAAGCACTCGGCTTCACTTCTGGGTTCTTGAACCCTAAGAAGTCACGAGGAGATGCTCTTGATTAGCCAAGAGACATCCTGTGAGCCCCATTTACTCATATTATATAGAAAGTCAGATATATTTTCTTTACATAAAACAAGAAACAGAAAGACTGGCCCATTTTATGAATAGTAGAGGCAGATGCTTTGATGCAAATAAATGCAGACCACTGATTCACGTACTTAATAGCTATTTGTTCTTGTACAAGTGCTCTTTCTCCACAGATGTTCTTACAAAAAAAAAAACAGCATTTGCAGTTATATCAACAGTTTGTTAACATTGTGTTCTGCTCGTAGCTGTCCTAATTCCTAAACTTTGCCAAACTTTCTTGGGGTCTTTACCCCCTTTTTCTTTTTCTCCTTTCTCTTCTGATCTTTTTTCTTCTATTTCTCCAGAATGTATTCAACTTCACAGTAACAGAGTCTTAATGTCTGTATTAACAAGTTGTTAGCATTTTTTTTGTTTCTGTTTTCAATATGTTGAAATGTAATTGCATCCATATGAACTGTATAATTTAATGAGGTATAGTATCTGTCAGACTGTATGTACTGTTTACTAAATATTTTAATAAAAAAAATGTTAATCAGAAAAAATATAAAACAAATCGTACTCTTTGGCATCTCTAAGTACCTTTGATACTTTGATGTTAATTTTGTTGAGCTTAATGTTGCATTTTGTCTTACATGAGTTGGCCTTTTGTCGGTTGGGCAGTCAGTGGACTGTAGTACTAGCTGGAACTTTTTCCTACACAGTTGCATAGCAGGGCACCAGCACACATGTCCAACACACACCTGGGAGTCCCGGACAGGAATGTTTTATCTTAAACTCAGCTGCTTACCATGCTGCTCACACTCGATTTCTCCATCACTCCTGGTGCCACATAACTTTCTTGGGTTGGTGTCTTACTCAACAGGACAATGTACTGACAGCTTGGACCAGGCTATACAGTTTTGGGGGGAGTTCACATAACTGAATTGTCGCAGCTGGTGGCAACATTGATAAAGGCCCTCTGTGGCTGGAAGCCATCGCAGCTGGTGACAATATTGAGAAAGCCCTCTAGGAGCAGAAAACTTCCCTCTGTACTACAGTATTGACAAAGCAAGCTGCAGTGTGCATGTTTATAAGGCTGTGTGTGTGTGTGCGTTCGTGTACATACCCATGTGCAAGTATTTGTGTGTGTGTGTGTGTTTTTGGCACTGCCCAGTACCATTGGTACTTTGATTGTTACTTGTGATGTTTTACTTTCACATTTTTCATATTTTTTCTCTAGTCTCTTTTACATTATACAATGGAAAGTTGCAATGTGTAGCTCCATTGTAGCATTGCCATTTGAACCACCAGTAACTGATCTCCGTGATTTCTTCTTTTTCTATTCTTTCCAACTCTTGTCCTCCTTACTTACCTTGCACTTTATCAAACTTCTATGTGAGCATTTTGTATTCTATGTATTTCTGAATTAGTAACATCCTTTTATTTGTTCACTGGTGTATAGGTGCTACAGTCTCAATTATTTCCACTAATTCTTTCAGAGTTATTTGGGTTGGTATTACATGGTGATTTTTCTGTAAGCTTTACACACCCACCCCCCTTTTCCCTCTTTTTGGTTTGCTGTTGAAAACTGGTTTAATTTACACTACACAAATTTGCACATATTACTTAGTATTATGGTACGTGTAAATGTTTAATTGCTATCTCTTTAAGGGATGCACAAGTAACCAGTGAACTGTTCCAAGAATGCAGTCTCTTTAATCATGGTGTGTGGGATTCAATAGGGGGCGTTCTGTCAGCTGACCCATTTTTTGTTGCATACCCACTGAAGTTTGCTGCACTGCTTTTGATTAGTATTCAATTAATGTTTTTGTTATAAGCGCATGCTTCGTTTGTTTTGATTTGACTCTTCATTTGTCTCCCGAGTGCACTGATAATGAATGTTTGCACCTGGAACATTATATTTTTCTGTTACCATACCCCTAACCACGTGTTATAACTAGTTAGCATAGCCCCTTGTTACTACATTTTGACCAATGGGGAGGCAGAATCGATCAGGCACCCTTTTTATAAGAGATCATCATGGTTGCTAGACGTCACATAACCTACAAAATAAGGAACTGGCTGAAAAGATGCCAGTAGCTGGCAGACTCTGATGTTGGGTTTCTAAAGTTAACCCTAGAAACTCAACAGAAAAGTGACCCAGATACTGGAGTCTTTGTGAAACTCAATGTCCAGATCCCTTTCAATTCAGGGCATGTCTGAAAACACGGTAATTATTTTTTTTGTGTGTGTGTGTGAACTCTGGGTTTTTTTCTCCATCTGGTGGATATCCATTTTCTGACGCCTCCCCCTTGAGCTACCCCAGCCCAGTCACCCCACCATCCCATAGCATTTACTTACCTCTCCTGAGTTCTGTGGCTTACCCCCATGGCAGGGCCTTCAAGGTACCCCAGTCCCTCTGGAATGAGATGCAGGTAGAGAGGCTGCCTTGGGTGAGTGGCTGTAGGCCCTGAGTGTGACTAGAACCATAACACAGCATGTGTGAGTACAGTACTTTTCCCATTTGTTGCAGCCCAGTCCCGAGTGGGCAAATGTCAGACACTCTCTATGCAATACCTCCATGCATACAACAGCACAAAGGTGTTGCACAGAGCTGCTAAAGCCACATAATGGCATGCAAATTATATCTTGCCACCTTTCATGCGTTATGTGGTCATTAACATGCTGGCATTTGGATATGACAGGAAAGAGTAAAAGCACTAACCTGTTTGTGATGCACTAGCCCTCTTTGCTCCTAGGTGTCTGTTGGCAGCAGGGGGCTCTGGTGTGCTTTGTGCAGCTCTGTCACAGCACTGTAGTCATACATGCAGTACATGCTGGACAGGGGTGGGGTGGTATTCACATACCTCTCAACCTTTTGTCCCCCAAATGTGGAACACTGCCTGTCAAAATGTGGAACAAATGGGCAAAATGTGGAACACTTAATCAAATCTTTACCTAAGAAGCTCAAAACACTGTCAAAATGTTGCATTTATGTTCAGAAAGTCTTATTAATTCAATAATCTATTTTTTGCATCATTTACTATGGAGTTTTGCTTTAAAATGTTGACTTTGAATGTGGAACAAGTCCTCACAATGTGGAACAGGGAGCTTTTGTGAAGTAAAATGAGGAACGTTCCTCGTAATGCGGTACAGTTGAGAGGTATGGGTATTCATGTACAAAAATACCTCTGGACCAGCAGTGCCCTAATTAACACATTGCACAAGGCTTTGCACAGAACAATTGGTCGTGTCTGAAAACATGGTCCATGGTCACTGAAGAAAATGTTGTTTTTATTTATTTTACAATTTTTGGCCAGGAAAGACACACTAAGCCAAGGCTTGTTTCCAGGTGTGTCCTGGGAGCACAGGGAAGATAAATGATTTGCTTATAGTTGCACATTATGAAACTGGTGTCTGTGGGAGTCAAACCAGTTCTCAAAGGTTTGCAGCTCAGTGCTCTTCACCAGTATGCTATACTGCCTCCCAGCCAAAGTAAGTGTGTTAGAAAGTCAACTTACTTTCACATTCAAATAAATTCTTAAGCTTCGCAGGTGTACAGTAGGTACTGCATATAATATAATACAAATTTCTTAACAGCAGATTAGGAGTTTAACAGTGCAGGAGTATGGCCAAGGGACACAATTGAAGCCTTCTAAAATTAAACACCACATGGTATTAGCATACATGTTTTATGAAGTCCTCACAGAAGAGAAGCTGCATCCACTGCATCTTTCTGAATTGCAAAATGGGTAGAGGAATGCATGCATCCTGAGTAGCTAGGAGTCATGTGTTAGAACAGCACAACCAATGGCTAAAAAACAAGTCCTGACAACCAGGATGTAAAGTACATCATCAAACAACTGCTTTCGCCAGCCTTTAGAATTTTCTAATTAAATTGGCCAACATTTTTTTCTGCTAGAACCACAAGTAAATAAAGGTTAGTACTTACCAATACGGCACCTTGGAACACACTTTTCTTTAAAGCTGTCTCCTTTTTTCTTTAATACACTGCATTTTTCCTTGATTCTGCTCATATTGCTTCCTCGCTTGCATTCCTCCCCATACCCACAGTCCTGCTTCTCAATCCATTACTTCCTCATACAGACAAATACTTGACAAAAAATGCCACCATGCAAACAAAAAACACTTCAATCTATCCCCCCCCCCACTGTTCCTTTGTCTGCATTTTCCCTTTCCACCTGTTCATGGCTTCCTGCATTACTTCTATAAGTACTCCCACCTGCATAGTCAGACAAGAAATTGCATGCCTTGCTTCAAAGTCCTGTTTCTTTTATCAGCAGTCTGCTCCCTGCTACTTGTATTAAAATACAGTAGGTATAGGAATATACAAAGACAAGTCAGGCAGTACACTATTTTTCCCACTCCACTCCACTCCACTCCATGGGGGACCTCAGCAGGTGATGGGAATACAGAAGGCCAGGTTAGGCAGTATTGTTACGTGCAATTTCACAAGGGTCTGCAATAATAAATAACAAATGTTGGGGATGCCAACTGAAGGGGTAGAGCAAAACATAAAAATAAACAATTAAGACCCAGTCAGCTCAAAGCAGCCTGCTTTTTTAAATCACTCTGATGGCATCTACTGTATCTACCTAGGGACAATATGAGGTAAATTTTAATATCATTTTATTATTTGTATTTATTTTTCAAAAATTCCTCTTTTAAAAAAAAAACTTGTGCCTTTGTACCTTACTATGACCCAGGGTGTGCGTTTATCCCAACAGAACTAACACCCTGTCATATTTTATTGCCTACTTATGAAATGATGAGACTCAAAACAAATCAATGTTTGTTCACCCAATGCCCAGACATTGCTTTTCTTCTATTGTTAACAAAAAGTCCTAGAAAAATGTATATGCAATCCGAAAGGCAGGCAATAAACAGATTATAAAGAGAACTTGTTATGCCTATGTTCTAAATTACAAAATTTTAATTTTAAACTGTCAATCACTAACCAGTAGTCATACACACTGAGACTTATGTAGGTTAAAAAATGCATATACAGTAGCTTGGAGGAGGCACTTACAGGAGTATTACAGTCAAAATCTGCAAAAATATATGCTGTGCAGAGTGTTCTGATGTGTGTGTGTGTGTGTGTGTGTGTAGTCCTGGTGTGTCCTTCCCTTTGTTTGTTATTAGGAGTTTTTTCTCAGTTTGCCTACTAGTTTTATGGCCTCCGCTACTAGTTTTATGGCCTCTGAAGATCTCTGTATTACCATGGCTTATTGCTCTTCTTTTTTGTACAATGCCTCCTGTCTCATGTGACGGGGATGCATCTGTGACTATAGATTCAGCAAGTACTGGTTTAGAGTCAATTTTTCAGCAGTACAGTTGTGATTTGTAAGTCACTTTCCTTATCCAGAGGGCATTGAAGGCTACATTAACAGCTTAGCAATCACTTGAGGTCTATATAAGTGGGTATTCTGTAAGAGAACAGTTAGAGTGTTAGCTAATTATAGCATTGATGACCTAGGGTGATTTGTGTGCTTTTTATGCCTGTGTGTAGTTTAATGAAATTAAAAGCTTTAAAAGCAAAACTTTTATTCCTGTTGGCCAGACCTAGACAATCATAGACCAGAAAATATTGGATTAGAGTTATTTAGTTGAGGCCAGAATATCAGGTTCCTATCTTCAGATTACTGCTGCAGTGCAGTACTTTCACTCACTGAATCAGTGGTCTTGGACACATCACTTTCACAGGAGACAGGAGGCATTATAGGACAGAGAAGAGCAACAAACAGTGCTAACATGGAGATCCTCAGAGGCCATTAAACTAGTAGGCAAATTTAGATAAAACTCCAAATAGCAAATCATGGGAAGGACACACCAGGACTAAACATGCCAATCAAAACATTCCGCACATCTGTTTTTCCAAATTCTGGCTGTAGTAGTCCTTCAAAAAATACACATATGGGTAGAGTAAGTGCACAGGTCCAGACACTTGTATGAAAGTAATTCTAGACAAGAAGAGCAGCCAGTGCTGAGAGATAATCATAGATACATAGATACATAGACAGTGTCAGCAGATAAGGGCCTACGGCCAATTTGAGCTTGTAAGTTTACTTTATGTTTTCCTAGAAGGCTGTTGCCCCTTAACCCAGACCTCCAGAATTCTTTTATGTCTATCCCATGCATTCTTAAATCCCATGATTGTTTTAGCCCCCACCACTTCCTCTGGCAGGGTGTTTAACTTGTCCACCACCCATTCTGTGAAGAAATTATTCCTCATGTTTCCTCTGAATCATCCTCCCTCCAAATTCATCCCATGCACCTTTTCAGTTTTTCTATCATGATGAAGAAACAAGCCAGTCACACTTTTGATTGATAAGAAGATACTTGGACTGAAGAGTTCGATATTAGATTTTCCCATTTTTATGCTTTTGACATTATAAATAAACACATATATAAGTCTGTATAAGGAAGAGTCACATGACTTTCAATGGGTAAAATAGGTTAGGAAAAGCACCAAGATCATTTTGATCTATATCCTTCAGTGACACAACTTCCTTTGTGTTTCAAACAAACATTGCCAAATGGGTTCTAGGAAACCCATTGGGCTCGATGGGCTACTAAGCTCGATGGGCTACTAAGCGGTCATTCTGATAGCAAGGTAAGATCTCAGAAGGACTTGGCTAATACAGTATGTCAACTGTTAAGATCTGGAATAATAGTTTTGCCCTTTTGCAATTTTTTTTTCTGACAGGCCATAAATATGGTTTATTTACTATTGATTGATTTACTCATTCATTCACTCATGATAGCACAGCTGAGATGGAATAGCTAATTTTATTCACTTTTACTAAGGGAGGACTGCTGCACTGAGAGGTTAAAAAGATTTTTCATTTTTTTTGCAAAACACTGACAGTTGGTATCAGTCAGAATATATCTGTCTCATGACATTCCTCACAAATCTGGATTTCAGGAAATGTTACTCTTTGTTACTAAGAGACCATTGCCGGAAATCTGGCTCTTTGCACCTTAGACTTAATCTGTTCCTGTTACTTTTCCTGCCTTGAAGGCATTATTCTCTGTTGTGACATCGCAATCTGTTGCCCATAGAAATTGAATATATATAAAACTAGAGGGATTATCACGTGTTGTTTCAAGTGCTCTGTCAAGTTTTTTTCCTATTGTTAACATTGGGGCAGGAAACAATAAAAACATGATGTCCCTCTAGTTTCTCTATATATATTCTTTGCAAAAAAACTGCATTGATGTGCCAGTTAGGGATCAGATTAAACCAACAAAAGAAGGGAAATGTGGCATTAGGCCCAAACTTCCCCCTCCCAAGCAAGAAAAGGAAAAAAAAAATTTTTTACTGTTCTGACTGTTGGTGAATAGGGGGTGGGGTCTTCCTTGGGGTTCTCAACACTAACACTAACCCCCTTGTGACATAGTCTTGAAACATGCAGAACTGTGTCTCTCCACATGTTGCCAACAACCTGTAGGCCCTTCCAGAAGTAAACATATTACCTTATTTGGTTATGGAATGGGGTGAGCATTGGGTTGAGAACCCCAAGGAGGACCCAACCCCTGATTCACTGACAGTCAGGACAGCAAAAACCATAATGTTTTTTCCTTTTCCTGCTTTGGGGTTGGGATGGGGAGTTAGGGTTGGAAACCCTAATGCCACATTTCCTACTTTTGCCAGTTTAATCTGAACCCTAACTGGTGCATTAATGCAGTATTTTGGAAATTAATTTCCTTAACTTCTGAGCCATAGAATCATATTCTCATTCATACAGGTTCCTTCAGAACTTGTGTAAATGGATCCATCTGGCTAGGAAACCACAGGGCCCTCTGGGCCCTACACTTCCATCCCTCCATAGATGCACACATCCATCTGGCTGTGGAAGCACAGGGCCCAGAGGGCTCTGTACTTCCATGCCTCTGGAAAAGCAATTTATGTGCTTGGTTGCAATTGTTTTTTGTGGGGCTCACTTCAAAGGAAAAAATAGATTATGGTAATTGTCCCTCTTAACTGCCAATGGTTGATTGCATATGGGCAAAAATGTGTTTTTCAGTTTTCTATGTATAAGTCAATAAATTTTTGTTGGTTTTGCTCTGACATTTGCTATGGTTGTAATGGAAGATGAGATACACCTTTCTTGCATTGTTGATGATGATCAGACTTTCATTGTGGATTTGGCACCATGGTGAAGATTGGAGGTAATTTTGGGGTGCAGTGTGTACCCCATTAAGGTTTTGGAGGATTATGTGTTAGTGTTGTAGTACATATTGAGACCTTTTGTTTTGATATATACATTGTCCCTTAATTCCAATTATTGATGGACTTGTGGCTTGTTAAAGTTGCAATGTCCTCTTATGGGAATTTACATTTTTTTTATTTTAATGTTTTTTTTTTTTTTTATATGGACCCTAATTTTTGGGGGGGTATTATTTGTTAGTGTTGTACTACTGATTAAGACCTTTTTTTCATACAATATATAGATTGTCGCTTAACTCCAAAGATTGACAGAGTTGCAGCTTGTTACAGTTGCAGTGTTATTCTTTGGGAATTGCAATTTTTAAATGTTTATGTCCTTTATATGGCCCCTGAATTCTTTTGTAAGGTATTATGTATTAGTATTGTAGTATTCATTAAGACCTTTCTTTTGATATATAGATTGTCCCTTAACTGCAAATGTTGATGGAGTTATGGCTTGTTAAAATTGAGATGTAAAAAAAAAAAGTCTAAATTCTTTTTTCGTATGAAGGAACCCTTTTTCGTGAGACTGTATCATTCTCATAAAACAAAATTGGTTCATATGAAAAAAGAATGTGGAAAAAAGTAAGTCTAAATTCTTTTTTCATATTTTTCTTTTATTTATTTATTTATTGAGATATTCAGAAAGACCTTTATGAAGAAATCCTTTTTTTGTGAGATTGTTTCATTCTCATTAAACAAGATTATCTTCATATCAAATCAAATCAGATTTTATTTATGATGCACTTTTCAAATTATCAAAGCACAGTTACATAACGAAATAACAGCCAATGCAATAAATAATGACATTTGGGATGAAGAATGCACTGGCAACTTTTTAGTGACTCGTGGTCCACATTATGTCTGGGGCAGTAGATTTTTTGCTGGCACACATGGATGATATCACCATCTACAGCCAGACATGGGAGGATTATGGCAAGCACTTGACAGGTGTTCTACCAACTGAAGGCTGGCCGCAGGGCTGACAGTTGAGGTGGAGAAGTGGCAGATAGGGATGGCAGAGGTGCCATACCTGGGACACTGGATAGGGAGTAGATACATAAAACCTGAGCCAGTAAAAATCGAGGCACTACAGGAATGGGTCATGCCCACCACAAAGAGAAAGGTACATGCATTCCTAGGGACAGCAGGGTACCCCTGTCAGATCTCACTAGGAAGTAGGGGTGTCAGGATAATAACATTTTGACGATACGATAACCGTGATGAAATTATCACAATAATCTTGTTAGCGTGATCATTTTGCCACTTGTGCAACAATGTTAGCAAAACTATTTAAATTCTGTTTTTAAATAATTTACATATTTGACTCTTTCAAGCAATGCTATCCATTTATGCACATTATTTTGAAATCTTTGTTGTAAAATAATGCAGAGTAAAATATTTTAAAAGCATATATTTTATTTTTTCACAATAAAATCTCTGAACTTTATATGGAGAGGGTGGTGGATGCATGAAACCACCTTCCTGAGAAGGTTGAGGGGTCTAAAACTATGGGAGAATTCAAGAATGCATAGGACAGACATAAGGCAATTTTTGGTGGGGGGTAGAAGGAAGTAGGCTGTTGGTTACCTAGGATCTGCAGCTTATCCTGTAGGTAGGGAAATGGGCAGACTAGGTGGGCCAAACGGTCCTTATCTGCTGTCAAAGTCTATGTTTCTATGTTAAATATGAATATAAAAACAATTAAAAGGCAACAGGGTGACCTATTCAAAGGATTGTTCAAATAAATAACTCTTCAGAGATGCCTTGAATGACTCTGTGGACAGGCACTCTCGAATCCGACTAAGTAGAGAATTCCACAGGGTTGGGGCCACAAAGGAAAAAGCTCTGGCCCCAGATGACTGAAGATGAACTCTGGGAATCTCTAGCAATCCCTCATCAGTGGAGCAGCGTGGGCAGAGAGGGTGGTAGGGTCAAAGGAGATCTTGCAAGTAGCCCAGTCCCTGACCGTGTAGGGTCTTATAGGTCAGCAACATGACCTTGAAGGTGATTCTCCATTGCAGTTCATACAGCACAGGTGTAATATGGCAAGTTCTTGGCATCCCTGTCAACAACCTGGCCGCAGCATTCTGCACCAGCTGCAGGCGACGGAGATCCACCCCTGGCAACCCTAGATATAGAGCATTACAGTAGTCAAGATGCAAAGAAACAAAGGTGTGAACCAATATAGGAAGGTCATCATGTGGAACAAGGTGTTTTATCTGGGCTATATTCTTCAGATGGTAAAAGGAAGGCTTGACAATGGCTGACACCTGTGTCTTCAGCGTCAGCTCGCTGTCAAGAATTATGTCTAGATTCTGCACCTGTTCAGAGGGTCTCAACTGGTCACCCACTAACACAAGGCCAGAGGAAAACCCAGGAGTCAACTTCTCTGCACTGTGACCCGGGTCCACCACCAACACTTCAGTCTTGTCCGGATTCAGTCTTAACCAGCTAGCACTCATCCAGTCCTGAATCTCAGTGAGGCAGTTGTTAAAGACCGATAATGCGTCATTCTGTTCGGGTACAAAAGATATATAGAGCTGAGTATCATCTGCAAAGCAGTGAAAACTCAGCCCATTATGCCTTATAATGTCTCCCAACAGCAGCATGTACACTGTGAACAACATGGGGGAAAGCACAGAGCCCTGTGGCACCCCACAGGGCAGAGCAAAGGGAGCAGAGGAAAAAATTCATGATACTACCCTCTGGGTTCTGCCCATGAGGAAAGAATGGAACCATCTGAGGGCTGTCCCTGACAGTCCACAGAGCAGCCGCAGGTGTTCTAGCAACATCTCATGATTCACAGTGTCAAATGTTGCACAGAGATCAAGGAGAACCAAGATCGAACGGCTCCTCCAATCTGTTGCTATTAGGAGATCATTTAGTACCCGAACCAACGCCGTCTTGGTACTATGCCTCTTCCTGAAACCGGACTGGAGAGGATCATAGACTTCATGGGTGGTAAGAAAGTCCTCAAGCTGCAATGCGACTACTTTCTCAATAACCTTGCCAAAAAAGGGCAGGTTAGAGATTGGTCTGTAGTTAACGAGACAGTCTGGGTCAAGGGAAGATTTCTTCAAAAGGGGTGTCACAATAGCCTCTTTTAGAGACTACAGAAACACCCCTTGGTTCAAAGAGCACCAGACTATCTCAGCAAGGACTGGTCTGATCGCATCCGTACACCCCACAAGGAGGTGTGTAGGACCAGGATCAAAACTACAGCAAGTCGGTCGCAAGCCCTGGACAGTCTTCATGATATCCATGATCACTGGCTGGTCAAAATCTGTCCAGACAGACCGAGGGCCTGTAACCTCACATCGATCACTGCCATGCTCATTTGAATGCGTATTGCGGATCTCTGACCTGATCGATGACACCTTATCATCAAAGAACCGAGCAAACTCATCACACTTTATTTGTGAAAAAGCTCTCCAACCCCGCAGACAGGCTGGATTGCACAGTCTGTCCTCAGTCCGGAAGAGCTGAGCTGGTCGATTTCTTGATGCAGCTATTCCCCTGGACAGGAACTCTGCCTTCTTACAGGAGTTTTCTGATTGATAGTCCGTATAATGGGCCATCAATCTAAGTCTGTCGTCTTCCAGACCAGATTTCCGCCAGCAGCGTTCCAACCTTCACCCCACTTTCCTCAACTCCCTCAATGTCCCATCAAACCAAGGGAACCGAGGATGGAGGGAGAGGGGGCAAACATGGACAGGAACTATGGAATCCAGAGCCTTCAGCACCATATTATTATTACAGTGCACTACTAAGACATCTGGTTCCATGCACTCCATTGGCCAACTTGATAGACCCAGTACCACCATCAGGCCCTCAGGGGTAACTCCCCTCAAAGGGTGGTACTGGACCATCTCCAGAGGGGTTGGTCTCATGGGGGAGGGCTGCAAAATTGAACCTTATGGAGTGATAGTCAGACCACCCAACTGGTTCCACCACCAGTTCCGTGATCTCCATCCCCAAGGTGAACACCAGATCCAAAGAGTGATCCTGAATATGGGTAGCAGTGGTAACAGCCTGTGTAAAGCCCAATGAAATCATCAGTTGGAGGAAGTTTTGACCAAAATGTGAGAGTTCATCGTTGACCCAGGCATTGAAGTCCCCCAAGACCAACCACCTGGAGGGCTCCAACACCAGGTCGACAGTGAAGTCAGCAACTTCCTGCAGAAAAATGTTCTCATCATCGGGTGGACAGTAGATGAGAAGGATTCTGCTGCCTACACCTGCTCCCATGATGCACTTGAAGGATCTGGGGGTCACCACTAGAACCTCCACAGGGCCCAATTCCAATTTAAAACAAATAGCGACCCCCCCCTTTGATCCAATCTCGGGTGATGTATCACTGAGTACCTGGCTGGAATGGCTGACTCGAGTATGGGACCAGCATTTTCATCCAGCCATGTCTCGGTGATGCAAGCCAGGTCAGATGACTCAACAAGATCAGCACTAATTGCTGTCTTGTTCTTTATAGACCTGGCATTTCATAACACCGCCTGGGTTGGATGAGAGGCCTTGGAGGAGTGGGCCACTTGCCCACTATCAATGGAACCCTTGGGTATGGGAACCAAGCATCGCAAACCCCTATCCTGGACCCATTTCACCCCAGGGCATCTCCCAGACTTCACCACCCTTGTTCGCCCACTCCGCTCCCCCCAGCCAAAGAACCTCCCTCCCCCTCTGCCTCCTTCATGCAATCCCCAAGGCATGACAGTGCCTATATACCTTGGGTTGCAATGTAGGGCTGTCGAAGGGGTGCAGGTCCCTCAGCCTAGAGGGAGAGTAGCACCTGCCCACAGAAGTTTGGTCCCAGCACATGCTGCCTAATATTTAAAAACTACTGTAATCAACAAATTTGATTAACGCTATCAAAGCTGCTTAACTTATTTAAAATAACTTATACAACAAGCATCTAACAAAAAACAGTAATAAACTATTTTAAAACTAAATTAAACCAAAAGGCCCCTCCCACCTCTCACGTAACGAGAGAGCACTTAACAAAAAAACAAAATAAAACAACTGTCCATTCCCCTTCAGGCAGATTTTGGATCCTCAAAGAAAGTTCAATAGTCATAAGCAGAAAATTGTAAAGAAATACAGAAAATCGAACCCCTATGGTCCTCACACCACCAAAGGGGATCAAATTAAGGAAAAAGTAAAGTATGTCCAAGCTCTAAAGTACTAGGCACACTCTCACTGTGCCCAGACCTAGAAAAGGCACTCTCACTGTCTTACAGTTTGAAAAAAGAATGAGAAAAACTAAATCCAAATTCTTTTTTTGTATGAAGGTAATCTTGTTTCATATTGCACTATTCCTGTTTCATATGACCATATGAAAAAAGAAAATCATCTCATGAGAAAAACTCTTTAAAATGTGTTAAAAATACATTTTTGGGTCATTTTTCCAAAAAATGATTGCAGAATCCACATAATAGGTTCCTGATTAGCAAGATACATATGTTGGTGTCTTTCCATTGTAAGCTTTTTATGGGTTTTCAAAACATTGTTTTTTAAAAAAGGGAAAAAGATGGCAGCCATACAAAAAAATATTTTTTCTCACAAAACAGTATTACCCCCCGCCCCATATGAAACAGAATTCTTTTTTTGTATGGCCAAATTCTTTTTTTGTATGAAACAGCTATCCAAAAGAACACATGAAGCATGCCCAGAAGCAAAATTTCAAATCCTTGTAACTCTGGAATGGATTACTATCTTGTCACCAAACCAGTGAAATGCACCACTCTGGGCCAAGTCCTTTCTACCCAGAAAATTTCAGACCAAAATGCCAAACCATCTGGACACTAGGCAATAACAAAAAAACAGCTAAAAACACTGATTTTTTTTCACTATCTGGATCTCAGAGTCCACACATCTGACCAGAATAAAACTTATCATGTCAAGAGACGGGGTGGGGGTGGTGAAACTATTAAAGTGCAAAGTTAGGAGGTTAACATTAAACAGCCTACTCAACCCTAACTATAGTGGCGCTACAGTGCCACTATAATATATATATATATATATAGATATTTATAAAATGGGTAGGGAAAATCAGTGAAAATCCACTGTACTGATTGGATGAAACATGTCGCATGATTGTGCATTATCTCACAATGACCACATGCCTCCCAGTATGACCACATGCCTGAATTACTTTCCAGGCCCTTTTCAGCCCTCAGAACCTTCTCACCACTGGTGAGATCTCTTCACACCTGACACAAACAGACTACCACAGAAACACCCCTGGCACACCCAAGCTGGCACCCACAGGCATAAGCAAACCCAAACCAATTTATCTGTCACACTGCATGTATCTGGTTGATCCTGCCATAATTATTAAACTTTCCAAAACAAAGTGAACTTAAAAAAACTTATCTGGTTGATCCTGTGATTCTCCCCATGTTCCCCTTCAACACACTTTCACTTTCATAGCTGTAGTATAGCGTGACTGATTGGGGTTAACACTGGTAAACAACGTGTAGCAGAAGATTAAAATAAGTCTTC
The DNA here is from genome assembly GCA_016271365.2 of Neoceratodus forsteri. NCBI lineage: Eukaryota > Metazoa > Chordata > Ceratodontiformes > Ceratodontidae > Neoceratodus > Neoceratodus forsteri. The sequence goes on from CM028129.1 coordinate 904,638,034, forward strand.
TTATGTTAAAATGAGTTTGTAAAATTGTTTTTATATGCAGCTTATTTAGATTTTAGTGTGGGAAGCTGCCGAGTTTATAGCGCAGACAACGATTCTTCCCGTGTTCCCTTCAACACACTTTCACTTTTATAGCTATAGAATAGTGTGACCAAGCAAGGTTAATACTAGTAGACAATGTGGTAGCAGAAGATTGAAATAAGTCCTCTTATGTTAAAACAAGTATGTAAAATAGCTTTTAATTTGCACCATATTTAGATTTTAGTGCAGGAAGCTGCTGAATGTATAAAGCGGTCAGCAGGTGAGTCTGTGGCTTCAGAAGGGAGACGCACACCAGAGCAGCTGTTCTGTTGCCATAGGAACAGCTGCTCTGGCTTGCGTCTCCCTTCTGAAGCCGCCAACTCAATTGCTGTCCACTTTATACATTTGGCAGCTTCCTGCACTAAAATCTAAATACAGTGCACATAAAATACTATTTTACATACTTATTTTAACATAAGAGGACTTAAATTAATCTTCTGCTACCACATTGTCTACTAATATTAACTTTGTTCAGTCACGCTATTCTACAGCTATAAAAGTGAAAGTGTGTTGAAGGGGACACGGGGATTGATGACTGCTGTATACACTTAGCAGCTTCCTGCACTAAAATCTAAACAAGCTACATATAAAAAACTATTTTACAAACTTATTTTAACATAAGATGACTTATTTTAATCTTCTGCTACCACATTGTTTACCAGTGTTAACCCCGCTTGGTCACGCTACACTATACCCATGAAAGTGAAAGTATGTTGAAGGGGAAGACATAGTAAAAAAATACACAATCAACCTTCTGATCACTTTTTTTATAAAAGCTAAGGCAGGATCAACAAGATAAATATTAGCAATAATTTTAAACCCATCAAAATAATTGCAGGATTAACCAGATCGGCTACTGCAAATTTAATATTTATTTGTGCAGACGGGGATTACTTTTTCTCCCTCTCCCCCCAAATATTTGTGACCATTTTACAAGATAGATAACCCACTCTAAGGTGTGTGGTTGCGTTCTGATATATGCATGCCTTGGGTGGTGGAACGCACACAAAGGCGTGCGTATACCAGAGCGTGACCGCACACCCTAGAGTGGGTTATCTATTTCACACACACGTATACATATATATATTCTTTGCAAAATAACTCTGTTAATGCAATATTTAGGGTTCATGCTAAAGTGACAAAAGTAGGGAAATGTGGCTTTAGGGTTTTAAACCCTAAAACCCCAACCTGACCCCCACCCCTAAAGCAAATCAGGTGTGGACTCTTCCTAGGAGCTGTCAACCCTAAAGCTCACCCCATTAGATGTGTATAGAATGGGGTGAGCATTGGGGTTGACAACCCCTAGGAAGAGTCCACCTCGATTTGCTTTAGAGGTGGGGTTAGGGTTTTAGGGTTGAAAACCCTAAAGCCACATTGCCCTACTTTTGTTGCTATATCCTGAACCCTAAATGTTGCATTAATGGATTTTTTTGCAAAGAATTCCCTTACTTTTTGAGATAGTATAATCATATTCTTATTTGTCTGCAGAGGGCACTGTGCACCCATCCATCAGTAGTTTTTCAGATATTGTATCCTTATTTGCCTGGCCCTTCACTCCCATCCCTCCATAAATGTGTATATGTATGTTGCTGTGGAAGCGCAGGGCCCAGAGGACCCTACCCTTCCATTCATAGCAAAATGCAACCAAATTCTCAGTATAGCCTTGTTATAAGATAAAGAATCTCCTTATGCAAGCACTGAGGCAATGGTTACCCCAAAGGGCATTGGCTGGGAAGCCAAGTTTCAAAGAAATACAAAATCACACATACCCTCATAATGCAAAGCATCATGGGCTATATATGCAAATCACCACAGAATATTATGCTGCTTCAACTTTAAGCAGAAATGCATGGTGCCGAAAGGCCTCTCACACAGTTTGAAAAGGGTGCCAAACTGTGTGAGAGGCGTTTCGGCACCATGCATTTCTGCTTAAAGTTGAACCAGCATAATATTCTGTGGTGATTTGCATATACAGCCCATGATGCTTTGCATTATGGGGGTATGTGTGATTTTGTATAGCCTGTGTGATTTTGTATAGCCTTGTTATTACCCAACCTCATGAAGCTGGTCATGAAAGTTTCCATATCCCCACCAAAACATCATCCTATGCCACCGTACTGTCATTCTGTGCCAGAGGCACAAAACACATTTTGGCAAAGATTTGAAGCAAGCAAGCAAATCTTTATTTCTTAAGCGCTATTCCAAAGATCATAGCGCTTTACATGTTACAGCAATAAAAGCTGTTACATTCGTGAGTTGATGTAAAGAAATGGCTATGTTTAAAATTTTGGGTGAAAATACTGAAAATTAGGAAAATTATGAGCTAGTGTAGGTTAATTTTAATGAATGCACATAACTTTGCCATTTTAGCATATTTTGACCCCAAATTTTGAACATACCCTTCTTATGACCCCACCTCATGAACAACGGTGGTGAAAATGTTCACATCCTGCCAGAAAGGTGATTTCACCAAGCAACCGCAAAATCACCTTTTCAGGCGGATTTGTGTAATTCCACTGACATTGTTCATGAGGTGCTGTGTCAAAAAGGCCATGTTAAAAATGTGGTGTACAAATATGGAAAAATGGCAAAGTTATACACCAAAGTTGAAAACCCCATTGAAATACACTGAACTGCACTTACCTTAATTTCTCATATAGCAGTCACCAGTTCCAGCAGCAAGATGCGTCTACGATCAGAGAGTGGATCTTCACCCTGGTACCTGTTCAGGTTAGTGAGGGTGTGGGGGTACGGGGTGGTGGGTCCTGAATGGGGGTCTTAGTGGGGTCAGATCGGTGAGGACTTTTTTTTACAGATTCCAAAACAAAAAGGACAATGAGGAGCCATTTTTATTTATTACAGGCATGGAAATACCTGGACGGGGATGGGGGGGCACTGGACACCAAGGAATTAAACAATTACTAGGGGGACTGCGATCAGATGGGGGACCACTAGACCCCAGGAAATAGTGAAACTCATATGGGGACAGCGATCGGATGGGGGAGGGCCACGAGACACCATGGCAAACAATGAAAACAATGTGGACGGCAATATGCAATCTCTGTGTTGTTACCATGAGAAGGATTATGATGTCCCAAGTAGAGATTTGTGACTTCAGGTAAGGAAATGCAGCAGGGACAGATAAAATCTAAAGGGCAAGAGTCTGTTTTTATGTAAAATATCTTTGGTAATAAAAAAATGGAATGTTCAGGACTTCATATTTGTGGGGAATTTTATGTACAGTAACTGAGTTCTGTCGATGTGCTATCTATGAATATTTTGATGGAAATTAGGAAATCATTTAAAGTGAATTGTTCAATATCACACAGTGAAAAAGTGGCTCTTGTGGGATCGGAGCCTAGTCTCCTGGTTCCCAAGCTGGTCACTAGCCACTTAAGCAAGTTTTGTTTTTATCTGGATGAATCCGGACTGAACTTCAGGAGTTGTCATCACTGAGTGTTGTGCTTTTACATTTTTCTATATTGACATATGGAAGTTGTAGCAACATGATATAGCAATATTTTAATATAACTGACTCCAAGTTTTCATTAAAAAAAATTAAGTTACTAGCCATAATGGTTCCAAGGGTAACCCATTTTAAAGAAATAATCATTTGAAAGGTCTACCTTTTGAAGACTTAGAGCTAGAAGTATATCTTTTTTAAATAAACGTTTGGAGTCAGATCACTAAGTGTAGGTCACATCAATACAGTTTTCATGTATTGATACATTGTTTACACATGTTGATTTATTATGTTGTTAGAAAACATGTATATAAATGCACATGTTTTGCTTTTCAAAGATGGCATCTAGATATTTTTACATGGATAATGTGAAATTAAGACTATTTCCATATATAGATATATAAATTATTGTATCAATATAATAATTTTCAGAATCAACATGAAAAAGTGAGATTAAAAAAAATTCTACTTTTTGGGTAATATTACATCTTATTTAATTATGAAGTGTATAGTTTGCAACTCAATATGCATTCATCCTATGCCTTTAATTATGCTATGAACATTTCTACCCCACTTAAAGTAACCCCTAATATTCCTTGCTTTCATTTGCCTGTGACAGCTTTAGAAGGTAATAATTTGAGAATTACAATCTCTTCAGTATTTGTTTGGTGCCTGTTTGACTGCAAAAAATATTGATGAACATCATAACATTCCATATATATTCAGCATTCTAAATTCAGCTAATTCCATCAACGAAGTGGAAGCATTCTGTAAACCTTCACAAAAGTACTGCATATATAATACCTGCAGCTGCATCAGAGGCCTGAGGGCATTACTCCAGAGCACCAACTCAAACTGTATTAAATAGTTCTAAGCATTCTGAAACACGGTACAAATCAACCTGGTTCTAAAACATTAAAGATAATAACTCCATATGCTTCAGTTCTTGCTCTGGGGCTCATCATCCGCAGATAAATCAGGGCTTAAGATCAGAATACATTAAAGTAATCAAGGAACACTTTTATATATCTGGCACTAGCACAAAACACATTACTGGGAAATGGAAATCCTCCTTCAGATGATTGCAGCAGACCATTTGGTCATATTTTATTTTACTCATGATAAAATTTGTGACTCTTGGGAGGTTGGCACTACAAATATTAACAGAGCTGGTTTAAGGTGGACCCCTATACATTTTCTGTGCAGTGGGCTCACAAACTACCTTGTGTCGGTAATCATTATGATTCATGTCATGAGTATGGGCACTGGCACTACAATGCTGCATGTCACAACCAGAAATGCTAATAAAAATTGTTAATCATCATAGCAGTAGGTGTTTGAGAGAAATCTCCTCTATTGGGCCACACCTTTGGAACTGTAAACCATCAGCATTAGGATCACCTGGAAACTTTTGCTAGCCAGGGGCCACCCATGATGATGTGCAGCGTCAATGCATATATAATTGTGGGTGGCCTCATTGCTCCTCAGTTCCCTGCTGGAGATAAGTTCATAGGGCCTTATACCATGATGAACCAGGAGACCAAACCAGTACAAGGCACACAAGAAGAGGCATGGGACTGAAAATTATGTACACATAAGGCACTTACAGACACCCCCAGACAAGGCAGTGGACAAACCTGCCGGCTAATACTCAGGAAGGGGGAAGGAGAGTAGATGAGCTGTGGCCCAATGGAGGAGATTCTCTTGAAGATTTACTGTTACGGTGAGTAACTGTTCTGTCTTCATCCATGATAACTCCTCCATTGGGCCACACCATTGGAATGATTCCCAAGCAGTACACAAGGTACTTAGAGAGGGTGACAAAGTCTGATATTTAATCAGGACAGACGGTCTTGCAATACTGCAAGACCAAAGCCAGGATGTCTGTGAGAGACAGTGTTTAGACTGTGGTGGTGGTTAGTGAAAGTATGCACAGTGCTCCATGTATCAGCAGCCCTTATGTCATCTACAGAAGCATTCTGAATGCAAGCAATAGAAATTGCTGTACCACATGTAGAGTGGTCACGCACACCACCAGAAGGTTTGTTACCGTACTTTCCATAACAAAATTCAGTACTGTTGCCAGCCATTTGGACATGCACCGTTTAGACACCGGGGTGCCCTCTTTACCAGGGGTGAGCAAAACAAAAAGCTGAGAGGGCATTCTGCAGTCCTTAGTGCAGTCAAGATAGAAACACAGTGTCCATGCACATCAAGTGCATGGAGCAGTGCCTCACACTTGTTAGCATGCTTGGGAGAATAAACAAGATTATTTATGGTCTGATGCAATGTGAAACCAGAGACCACCATAGGTAGAAAATGAGGAGGGCTCTGCAAAGCCACCCTGTCCTTGTGGAAAATCTAATGAGGCTCATGCATCAGAGCCTGGAGCTCAGAAATTCTATGAGCAGAAGCCATGGTGACCAGTAGCAGTGTTTTCCATGAAAGAAAACGCATCTCACAGGTTGCAGTAGGTTTAAATGGCACCAGAGTCAATTTCTCAAGTATAAAATTCAGGTCCCTAGATGGATCTGGTTTACAAACTGAGGGATGCATATGTAGAATTCCCTTCAAAAATGTATGTGACACATCTATTTGTTCCACTGTGCACCTATCAATAAGGGTATGGTAAGCCGAAATGGCAGCCAAGTGTATCTTAATGGATGAGTACTGGAGACCACAGTCATACAGGGATATATGTAGTCCAGTGCAGTATTGACAGGGCATGTAAATGGGTCCACTGGACTGGAAGCATGCCATATGGAGAAGCACCTCCATTTCAAGAAGTGTGTGTCTAGTAGAAGACTTTCTTGCTGCAAGCAAGACATCAGCCACCTGGAGGACAACCACAAAATGAGCAGTGTCTATGTCTTCAGGAGCCGGTCCTGCAGATGCAGGAATTGCAGGTCTGGATGGACCAGGGACCCCTGAGCCTGTGAAAGCAGGCCCCAACAAATGGGGAGCTAAACAGGAGGCTCAACCGCCAGATTCTGCAGAAGCGGAAACCAAATCTGGCAAGGCAAGAAGGGAACCACTAGTATTAGGGTGGCATGCTCTGCCCACAGTTTGAGCAGAACCCTCTGAATGAGACAGATTGGAGAAAACACATAAAGGAACCTCCATTCTTACCCAAAAACTCCATGCCCTAGAGGGAGCACACATGTAGATGTTTTGCTTTGTGTGGGATGAAAAAGGTCCAACTCTGGATAACTTCATCTTACGAAGAGGTTGTGTACCATGGAGGTCAGCAGTTCCAACTGGTGTACCAGAGACTGAGACCTACTTAGCCTGTCTGACGAGATGTTTTCTACACCAGGGTGAAACACAGCCAATAGCTGAAGGACATTAGACATCGCTCAGTACCACAATCTCATTGCTTCCCTGCATGGTGGATAAGAGTGAATCCTCCTTGCTTGTTTATGTAGTGCATGACACTGACATTGTCTGTCTCAGTCAGCAAGGCACTGGGGCTGAGGTGCTCCTGGAAATCCTGGAGACCAAGTAGAATAGCCGACATCTCCAGGATACTGATATGGAGATCTGAATCCAGATCAGTCTAGGACCCTTGGGTCTGAAAAGAACTGAGATGGGCACCCCAGTCCAACCCAGAGACACCTGTTAGGAGGATCACCATGGGAGTCAGGAAGAATTGAATGATTGTCATCAGGTGCTGGCGGGTCATCTGCCATACTAGAAAATGGAGGAGGGGGACATGATGAGGACCATTTGTTCCAACTCATCCGTCAGCTGATCCCATTGTACCCAAAGAGTCCAATTTGGTATGCACATGTGGAGACAGGCAAAGGGGACAATTATTATGGCAGCAGCCATGAGTCCCAGGAGCCGTAACATCATCCGAGCAGACATGTAATGACACCTGTGTATCAATTGGGCTTGGGCAACAATTGCTTCTACCCTGTCTACTGGCAGGAAGTCATTACCCACCACCATTTTCAATACCACATCAATATATTGGACATGCTGAGAAGGAACTGTTATAAATTTTGGTTTCTTTACCCTAAAACCTAGTTCCTCAGACAGTTGCCTCATTCTGGACAATGTGTTCAGAATCGTTTCACTGGATTGGACCTTCAGGAGCCAATTGCCCAGATATGGGAAGACATAAAGCCCTTCCCTCCACAGGTCTGCTGCTGCAACTGCTAAGAATTTGGTAAATAACTGTGGTGCTGAGGCTAAGCCAAAAGGCAAGACACAGAATTGATTATGGCTGCCCTCCAGCATGAAGAAGAGGTACTGCCTGTGGCACATGCAAATTTTGATTTGAAGGTATACATCCTTCATGTACAGGGCACAGAGCCAATCCGCCTTTTTCAGTAGGAAGATAAGATCCTTAACAGAGACCATTTTAAACTTTTTGTATTCGATGAACAGGTTTAGGTCTTTCAGGTACAGTACAGGATGCAGATCTCCTGTCCACTTGGGAACCAGGAAGTATCTGGACTAGAACTCTGTGTTTCTTTCTTTTTTGGGGAATAAAGGTTCGATAGCTCACTTGTGAATGTGTGACTGAACCTTCTCTTGCAGAAGGGACAAGTGACTCAGAGGATAATGAAAAAGAGGTGAAGAATGAACTGGAGGGGAAGACAACAACTGCAGAGCGTGCCCCTTTTCCACTATTTCCAGGACCCACTTGTCTGTCATGATCTTCTGCCACTTTAACATATGAAGATGAAGAAGGTCCATCCCCACCACTTGCACTCAGGGAGACAACAATGGCAGGGGAGGTAGTGGGGAGTCAGATGCATTGAGGGCAGCAGGGGCACTACTTTGATCAATACCTTTGGGTGCTTTTACATGGGCACCAGAAGGGAGGGGACCTGGAAGGGCACCACCTCAACAGCCCTGAAAACGGGCTGCTGACATGAGTCATGGCCCCTACCATGGGCCACAGGCCTATGAAATGAGCCCCTACCATGCTCCTTGGTGTGTTGAGGAGTCAGAGATTTGAGCAACCTTAAAATCCTCCTAGAGGACTGAAACTAATGTAGAGCATTTTCAACATCACTCCCAAACAGCTTGTTGCCACTAAAGGGGCATTCATCACAGCCTGTTGTACATCAGTAGCAAAGCCAGCTACCCTAAGCCAGGAATATCTTCAATGGCACATGCTGGAGGCAGCAGCCCGGGCAGAAGCATCATGTGCAGAGTTTAACAGATGCCATCCGGTATCCACACCACCTGAGGTGGTTTTAAGCAGTTCAGCCTTAGCAGGACTGTCAAGCAGAGACTGAATGGTAGACATAGAATGTTTCCACATGCTATTTAGAAATTCAGTCATGTATGCCTGATAGTTAGTAATTCTTAAGCCTAAGAATGCAGAAGCATAAGTTCTTTTGCACATAACATCCAGCCTCCTGGAGTCTTTGTCAGAAGGTAAAGTGCTCATGTGTCTAGGGGCCCTAGAGCGATCATGAGCAGCTATGATAACCAAAGCATCAGTTTCAGGCAGGAAAGCATGATAATTCTTAACAGATAGAGAAGGGAACTGTTTATTGGCCTTTCTAACATTGCAGTCAAGGTATTAGACCTATGCCAGGCGGAAAAGGTAGCATCCTCTAATGCAGGACATACAAGAGGCACTACAATGGAGGGTGCAATGGAAACCTCCAAAAAATGCAATTACATTTTTCTTACTGGAGTCCTCTTCCTCAGAGTCAAATCCCAAAACTGTCTGGATTTGTTTGAGTAAAGCCTGAAGCTGGATCTTCAGGAGGAGACTTTTGAGTATACACCACAGAGTCCTCATTGCACAAGGAGAGGGTAGAGCTAGAAGGCAAACTCCCCTTATAGGGATCATCATCCAAATTCTCTTCCATATTTAAGAGATCAGCATTATAGTCCATCTTGTCATTGTCTAGAGTGATGTCAGGGACAATTGACAGGGCTGGCGACGGAAGCTGTGGCTGTGATGGAGGGAAGGAGGGTGTGTTTCTAGAGCCCATGGACACTGACAGGGGAGGCCCAGTCAATGAGGCAGCCATTCTCATCGGTGGGAGCGATAATAACAGGTGTCTGAATAGTTCAAAGAAACAAAGGCAGCACAACCTGGGAGTCAGCGATGCCTTGCAAAGAGCCTGGGACTACTGATGTCAAAGGGGTAGAACCTGATGATGGGGTCGGCATATCATCCATAGTAGGTATGGCAGCATCAGAGTCAGACCCCAACCTTGGTGTCTCATCACTGGTGTGGCGGGGGCTGTAGTCATCACTGCCAGAGTAGATGATGAGGTCTTCCCCTCCTTTAATGGAGATATCAATCTCACCGGTGAAGCAAGAGCTTTATTTTTATGCTTGTGGTGATGGCCAGAAAAGTAGGACTTCAGCAATGACTCATCCTTGTCTTTGGCCTAAGTCCTCAATGACCATGGTGGTGACAGGATTGTGGAATGCTGGGGAGTTTCCTTCTTGGAAGTAGTCAAGCATGAGGGAGAAGGCGGCTTCCATTACCTTGATAGTAACAAAGGTTTCTAAAGCCTTCTTTTGGTGTTTCCTTCTGTCTTGGTTGAAGCCCTGGCAGATCTTGCAGGCCCTGATATTGTGGGACAGGCCCAAAAAGCACACACAAACTGTGTGAGCATCATCCTTGTAGATCTTGTACCCACAGGAACAAAATATAAATAAAGGTTCTTTTGATGGCGGCATAAAAGGACAACACTGATAAGTTAAGTTAAAGTAGGAAAAAATAAATCTGAAGAAGCGATGGTGTTGTCTCTCTGCAAGTCTAATGAGTATTTGACAGCTAGAGAAAGAACTGAGGAGCAGTGGGGCCACCCATGATTATACAGGCACCGATTGTTGCACATCATAATGGGTGCCCTCACTGTCCCAATGGAGGACATAACCTCGATGAAGATCAATGTTCTTTGAGAAAAACAGACAAGCAGCAGTATATTCCTGAGCTACAGTGCCCTCGGCACCCCACCATGCATCCTGACCCTCCCATCACCCATAAAACTCTGCCCTGACCAAATCTGTGGATCTATGGGGTTGGTCAGGGATGGTATGCTGCAGGTACAGTGACATTTCGACAGCGGGGTCCCCTACAGCAACTACAGTGCCACGTCGCTGTAGGGAACCCGCTGGAACCTGGCACTGTCTGTCGGGTGTCCCACCCCCCCAAATCAGCTTCGATTTTGAGTTGAGACTCCTAAGTGGGGGAGTGCCTGTGGCATAGCCCCACGTGTTGGGGTTAGGGGGTTGAAGCCCCCTGAAGAAAACACTAATTTTCGTCCGAAACCAGCAGTCGACTGCAAAATGTGGTCAACTTGCCAGTTTTGCTGTCTGGTCGTTCGACAAAATTTTTGTTGACGACCAGTCGTGGATCCAACAGGGACCACGTGGGGTGGCCTAACTGTGCTGGCATCCCAAAAATTAGGTAGACCTAACCTTAGGTTCATGGATATTGCAAGTCCAGTTGCAGTACTGCACAATATTCCTGGCCCTAATTGGGCCCCCAAAGTGTTCAGAGGCCAGGGAGGTCGAGCAATTCATCTTCTTTAAATAGAATCATGTCCTGCTTTAAAAGGGGATGCAGTAGTCAGTAGCAGAACTTTGCATTCACAAGCAAGTTGACCAGGTACTCCGATTGGAAGCCTTGGGTTTTGTGTGGCTATGCACCTTGGACCATCCTTGTTCTCATGAAGAGCTCCAAACTCATGGGGAGTGGTGGCCAGGGGGCTGTGGATGCCTTCACTCGTGGAGTGACTTGAGTGGTTGAGTTGCACATGCTGGCAACACATAAGTTGCAGGCCTGTATGTGGATGAGGTCCTAAGTAAGGAATAACTGCCACATGTTGTGCAGTGATGCTGCAATAACCACAGCCTGACTGGATTGTGATGCTTGAATCACAGCTGTGGGGCTTCAGCCACTTGGGAATTACAGTTATTAAAGCACACTGCACAATCTGAAGCGTGTTATTCCACTTGTTATATGCAATAAGTACTCAACCGTGTAATAACTACCTATGAGGCAGTGTTGTCTAATGGTTAAAGCATCAGCTTGGGGACCAGAGATCACAGGTTCAAACACCATTAGAACCAAACTATTGTGTGACAGTGAACATATCAGTTAACCTCTGTGTTCCAGTCCACCCTGCTGTGGAAATGGGCATATGCAGAATCCCACTGTAAATCAGTTATAAAAACATAAAAATAACTAATATTACTCTTTAGGAAAGAGAGAGGCCATGGGTTTAAGGATGTGATTGGTATGTGTTTTTACCTTAGCGTAGCAGCTAAAATTAGATATTCAAATAAATGTTCTAATGGATTATAGGTTTGCTTGAGTGTCTATTCTATAGGCTTTGAGTGCCGTAGTTTTTAAAGATAAAGAAAATATATTCGGTGGCTGAAAAACATTGCATTTGTGAAAATCATGAAAGCAGTAAGAGTACATCAGTTTTGCTTACTGCTGTTAAACTAGTCTATGTATTTTATTTATTTATTTATTTATTTATTTATTTATTTGTCAGTGGCTCAGTAGGTAGCACACTCGCCTCTGAGGCCGGGAGATCAGAGGGCTGTGGGTTCAGTTCCCACATCTGGCACTTGCGTTAATATCCCAATACTGATGCTGTAGTGCAGCATGAGGGGGTACTGCACTTCTGAGGTGCTGTCTTTCAGATGAGACGTTAAACCGAGGTCCCATCTGCCTGGATTGGTGGTGGTAGTTCAGGTGGATGCTAAAGATCCCATGGCACTTATCGAAAAAGGGTAGGGGAATTTCCCCGGTGTCCTGGCCAAATTTCTCCCATTCACTAAAAATACCACCAACAGCTAAATCTGGTTCAATTTCAGTTGCTTACCATCTGTATCCCCTCTCCAGCCGATCGCCCCTGAAAAAGGGACTTCTAGGCCCAGTGGGCTTACCAGGTCAACAAAATTCAAAAATTAAAAATAAATAAATAGTGGTAGCTTTGTGCACATTCATTAGCTTTTCAATAAAGAATCCCTGTTCTTCTTTCTTGCTGCATAAGAAGCCGCAGGCTTCAGAGCCTGACTTACCTGCCTGACTGTTAAAACCTCTGCCTGGTACTTACCTGTTCTTTTTATTGGTCTATATAAAATGTTGTGCACTGACATAGCACCATCAGATGCAATATCCCATTTTTGTGAGGGTCCTAAGGAAACCACGGCAGACAAATGACAGAATAGCGACATTAAAGCAGTGAACAATGAACATTTCAGGGGTGGCACACTGATATTTTGGATGATGGGGTATGACTGGTACCAAGACCTTTTCTTACCCACTGGCAAGGCCACTGGAAAACTGAAGAACTTTTTGGCAAATTTTGTGGGATTTTCCCTGTTTTTTGCTGGGATTTTGTGGGCTGTTATGTGCGCAGTTTTACTCTCTGTGCGGCACAGGCATGGGGTTTCAGTTGCTTTGTGGAAGTCACATGAATGATGCACATTAAAGACACCAAGCAAAAATATAATAATAATTTTTTATTGAAACAAACACCACATGGACTGATAAAAAAAAATCAACAGTATAATAATAGAGTACAGTATAATAGCAGCATCATTATGTGAAAAAAACAAACACCACAAGGACAGATCGAAAAACAGTATAAAAACAGTATAACAGCAGCATTATGAACACACACACACCCCGACTGAAAATCTGCAGTATAATAGCAGCATCATTGTGTAAAATCAGAAATAAAAAGTCTAATAAATCAGTCATACAGACTACAGTATAAAAAATACCATCCATTACCATCACCCCCCCCCACGACGTAAGTAAAGTATTTTCTCTGAAACACAAACAGAGGAGAAACTGGCAAGCACCATCTTCAATAGCCATTACATTTCTTATTATATTTTAACATAAGAAGTAGCCTCACATTGCCTTCCATCATACTTTGACGATTGTCTTTTAAAAGATCAGAATACAGTGAAAAAGTCCGCTCAACATCTGCTGTACTCACAGGGAGCCAGATGCATCTTTTGGCTACAGCAGAAAGATTTGGCAGTGCATCAGCCTGTGCTTCCCACCACTGAGCAATATTAAAATCATTTGGGATAGACTGGGCCAGAGTTCTGTAGCCATACCACTCAAAGTTTGACACACTGGTAAGAGTTGGGAGCTCCTGGGTATATTTTGATTTCTCTTTGCTAGTGTTGGAAGTTGCTTGGGGTCAAAGATGCGGGCAGCTTTGAAGGTGCTCAGTGAGGGATGTGTGTTTCAAATGTGGTCCAACTTTGCACTGCGGCCCAACATCACCTTCTGAAACTGAGTGATGCAGTTCTCATTTTCCTGAGACAGACATCTGGACAACATTTTGACAGTCTGTGGTCTGTACTCAGTTTCCCCTGTGGTGGCACAGAAATCCAAAAACATATGGACATTTTGAACCCTTGCAAATACATTGTGTCCCTGTGGCTTGCTGTTAGATTGTAATTCGTTAATAAGGTGCACAAATTCTGCTGAATGTTCAGACACAAATGTAGCTTGTGCTGCCAGCTCAGTTCCTTTGCTGAGTAACATGGACTTCAGTCTCTTGAAGGTTGCTGCATCTGATGGCACTGTTCCAACAAATTTCATAACAATGGGCAAATAGTCGGCCAAATATTGAACTGCATTAACCCAGGAGCACCATTGAGTTTCTGGCATCTTGGGTACAATTCACTGCTTCGATTCCATAAATGCCAGGTACTGCATTGGGCTCTGGCAAAATATTTTTTTTTTACCAGGGAAACCACAGTGTTCAAATCCTCCAGTGTGTCAGCCCAGACCTCCAAGACCAAATTGAGGAGGTGTGCAATGCAGGTTACATACACTGAATTTAGCAAAGCACATGACAGATCTATTCCAAAAGCTTTGTGCATATAACTTGCACTGTCCATGACAATGGCAAACACTTTGTCCAGATTAACTCCATTGGTGTTTAGTACTTTCAGTAGGGCTTGGGATACAGTCGTGTTGTTTACATGTTCCAAAAAATCGACACCAGTTAGGAGAAGTTGTTCCCCAACATTCACCAAAGGTTTTACCAAAATAGCCAACACACTATATCCACAGGCATTGTAGTCTCGTCCAGGAAAGTGAAAAGATCTTGATCCTCAACTGCACCTTTCAGGGACCTTTCATGTTCTGGTCGAAGTTCTTGTAGGTATGTGCTCCATAGCTGTGCTGGTCCCAGAAGACTACCACCTTGCTTGCTGTACTTCATCAAGAAATCTTGAAATCAAGCAGGCTTTTCCAGAGGGATGTCTGCAGGTGTCAAACACCGAATAAAGTCCAGCACAAACTACTTCCACTCCATGCATGACGATGTTGCTCAGGCGAAACAAGAAGTAAGCGACTACTGGCAGAGTTATGCCTGGAACAAATAAAAAGCAGACAATTAATATATGTAATATATACTATTTTACAGGAAAAATAAACTGCAGGCCGACCTGCCAGTACAGCAGCAAGGTGTCTGCATGTGACATCGACATTCCGGGTTCGAGAACAGACCCGGAAGTTGGAGCGCCTGCTGGGTGGAGAAGACTTGAGAGTCCAAGGGGTGGCTTTCTTTCTCCGTTAGGGGGAGTTGCGACAGATGGCAGGCTTGCCAAGCTGACAGCATCGCACATCTCGCATCCAGGGGATCAGTGCATCTACAAAAAATAAGAAAAGAAAAAGAAAAAAAAAAACACAATCCGGCCCCCAAGACATGATGCCCTGATCTGCGCCATCGCCATTGCTCCCATTGTGGGGGGGATCCTGCTCTTGTGGCCCAACCCTGGAGGGTAAGTAAGGGCATGATGGAGACTTTGCACAGAGCAGGGGCAAAGTTCTGTCAGAGAGATCGGGGGGCCTGCAAAAAAAAAAAAAAAAAAAAGAAATGGCAAATAACTGTGAAGTAGTACTTACTTTGCTGTTTTTTCTTTAATGCTTCTTTTCTCTCCAGATGCTTCTGTGACTTCATATGCATGTCAACTGTATCCTTATGCACAAAATCAATGGTGTGAGTACAGAAACGGCAAAATAGTAGTTCTCCATCCTCGTAAAGGTCATTGGGATACAAGCTGACATGATCATGGGCGTGCACAAAATAGGAGACATGATGATCCTTTGCCTCTTACCGTGAAAGACAGGTGCACTTCGGTGTTGGTGTGGGCATGTTGCAAATAGTGTATTAACTAAACAAAAAAAAAATCATATATAGTATATTAACTAAACTAAACCATAAAAATTAAAATAAAAAATTAAATAAATATACAACGAAGAAAAGCACTGAATGAGTGGTGGTTTTCTGCCAACGATGTTTTATGCTGGGCAGTTTTGATTTAAAACCTCAGCTGCTATAGTTGTCTTGTCGTGGCATGAGCTTGCCCATGGACTCAACTAGAATCCATGGAACCAAAGACTCCAGCAATTATTTTTTTACCTCTCACCTCATCGTTTTTTGTTTCATTGGTGTGCTACAGACTATATGAATGAGGACTGCAAGGAGTGAGGCATGGACACACCACAGAAAGAAGTGATGGACCCAGTTGACTGCCATACATGTTGGAAAAAAATTGTTCTGTGCCAGTTTGCTCGACTGCCCCAACCTGCTTCCTCACCAGAGGCCAGAACAATTTTTTTTCCAAAATGTGTGCCAGTGTACCAGGCATGTCCCTCCACCCTGAATCACTGAGGAACCACAGCAGCAAGGCATGGACACACCATGGGCACAATGGATGGACCCATTCAATGGCCATGCACGTTGGAAAAGATTACTCTGTGCCAGTCTGCTCAATTGCCCCACCTTGCTCCCTTACCAGAGGCCAGAACAATTTTTTCCAACATGTGTGTCAGTCTGCCAGGCATGTCCCTCCACCCTGCATCACTGAGGAACCATAGTAGCAAGGCATGGACACACCACTGGTGCAATGGATGGACCCGGTCGACGGCCATACATGTTGGAAAAATGTGTTCTGTGCCAGTCTGCTCAACTGCCCCACTCTGCTCCCTTACCAGAGGCCAGAATTTTTTTTTCCAACATGTGTACCAGTCTGCCAGGCATGTCCCTCCACCCTGCATAACTGAGGAACCAGAGCAGTGCGGTACAGACACACCACGGGTGCAATGGACGGACCCAGTCGACGGCCATACATGTTGGAAAAAATTGCTCTGTGCCAGTCTGCTTGACTGCCCCACCCTACTCCCTCACCAGAGGCCAAAACAATTTTTACAACATGTGTGCCAGTCAGCCAGGAATGCCCCTCCACCCTGCATAACTGAGGAACCACAGCAGCGAGGTACGGACACACCTCTGGAGCAAGGGACGAACCCAGTTGACGACCAAACCTGTTGGAAAAAATTGCACTGTACCAGTCTACTCGACTGCCCCACCATCTGCTCAACTGCCCCACCCTGCTCCCTCATCAGAGGCCAGTACAATTTTTTCTGACATGTGTGCCAGTCTGCCAGGCATGTCCTTCCACCCTGCATCACTGAGGTACGGGAGCAAGGGATGGACCCAGTCAACAGTCATACATGTTGGAAAAAATCACTCTGTGCCAGTCTGCTCGACTGCCCCACCCTGCTCCCTCACCAGAGGCCAGAAATTTTTTTTCCAACATGTGTGCCAGTCTGCCAGGCATGCCCTTCACCCTGCATCACCAAGGAACCGCAGCAGCGAGGCACGGATAAACCATGGGAATGAGGAACAGACCAGTCTGTGGCCATACATGTTGGAAAAAATTGCTCTGTGCCAGTCTGCTTGACTGCCCCACCCTGCTCCCTCACCAGAGGCAAGAAAATTTTTTTCCAACATGTGTGCCAGTCTGCCAGGCATGCCCCTCCACCCTGCATCACCAAGGAACCACAGCAGCGAGGCATGGATAAACCATGAGATCAAGGGACGGACCAGTCGGTTCAGCCCATGAGCCACCCACCATTAACCAGAGGTCAGAACTATTTTTTTCCAACATGTGTGCCTACATATCACAGGAGCCAAGGGATGGACCTAGCTGACTGGCATACATGTTGAAAACATTTGATCTTCCATGGAGTGGTCTCTTGCAGTAGGTAATACTTTTGGGTATCCAGCCAAAGTCGCTGCGGTGCACGGCAGCTCTTCTAGAAGTTTTTCACCAGGGACCACCCACACGTGACATCAGCTTTCTGTTTCCTATATAAGAGTGGGTGGTCCCTGGTATCCTCAGTTCATTTTCCCGCCGTTTTCAGCTCATGCGGCAGCTAGTGCAATGTCTGTGTAGCAGTCATCGAAGAGAAATTTGGAACTAAAATGAATGTCCACAGATACTTCAACAAAGCAAGCATTATTTCATTCTTGCCATTGTGGTAGGAAGATATACCACTTTGACAACCACACACTTTGTGTAAGGTGTCTGGGACCCACACATGACACCAATTCCTGCACTTTATGTCAGGAATTTAATCAAGCAACTTGCTGACGATGGTAGCTTAAAATTAAACAACTTTAGATGGAGCAGAAAATGTCTCTCTTAGAGAACCAGGGGGCTCGTACCAAGAGCTCCCCCTCTACTGGTTCTCATTCCAGGTAGAAGGAGGAGAAGAAGAAATCCTCCTCACACTCCCTGCCTCGTCGTCCATCGACGGCCACCGTTTCAGGTGTCCCTCCATTGACGGGGTGCCTTTTAAACACTTCTTCGTCGAAGGGGGCTCATACCCTCTGGTCAATGATGCTTTCCAGTGCTTTAAATGCAGTTCAAATTGTAAGTGCTCCATCAACGGAAGCTTATACCCTCTTGTCAATGACACTTTCCAGCACTTTACATGCAGCTAAATACACAGCTGCTTCGTCGGTGGGGGCTCCTCTCCCGTTGACGGCGTCTGACAATTTCAGTGAAAATAACTTTTTTTTTTCCCCTGCAGGCCCATCGGCGAGACTCTACATTCCTCAGGGGATGCCTATGGCTTATGCCTTATTGACTGCCCCTCCACCTTCACAGGTGCCTTCATATAGGGATCAGGCGGACAGAGATCGGACCCTGGTCTTTACCACCCAGGGGCAAGACCTGCTCATGCTACTCATCCCATCCCCTCTATTACCCCACTTGTATCTGAACACACACACCCCTTCTTACCACCCCTTCTTCTCAAGAAAAGAACATCACCAATGTAGTATGACATGTCTTGCATGCCATGCGGAACTCCCAGCCCTCCGAAGAGCTGGGTGATCCTCCCCAATCTCCTTCTCCTCCTCCTCCTCCTCCGACTAAATGATTCCACACTGACAGGGATACCATGCTACCCTGGTCTCCTTCTCCTTTCATAGAGGACTATTTGTCAGATGACCAAGAATTACCACCTGATTTTCCCAGTGATCTTGAGAATGAAGAGTTCCAAGATCTGGATTTTCTCAATCCTGAATCTCCCTATTTGTAAATCTCTTCCCTGGATGAGGACCTGCCTATGCCTACCACAGCCTCGTCCCCTGGATGACCCGACCTTCAGTGAGATGATGGGTCAAATACAAAAGGTCATGGGATTCTTGACTACTGAACATGACAAACAACATAAGGACATGGCAGAATACTTTGAATTACCTGAGGAGCCCGTTTTAGTGGTTCCCCCACTTATACCAACTTACCAGAATGCCATGCTGGCTGCTTGACATCAGCCTTCTGCTATTATAGCTGTTCCCTGCAAAGCAGATCATCTATACCAAGCTTCTCTTGACCACCCCTTTCTGTCTACTATTCCTGAGGCAGATTCTGTGGTCATTACTGCCACTCTTGACTGTACCAAAAAACCCAAGCACATGAGCTCCTTACCCCTGATAAGGAATCCTGAAGAATAGACTATCTGGGAAAAAAGGTCTTTTCCTCAGATGCTATGAATATCAGAATCTTGAACTATAAGGGTCATATGATTAAATATCAGTGTACCCTTGGGTTCTCTGCCATTGAGCTTATTAATAAACTCCCTCACAGGAAAGGGATAATTTATTGGCTACAGTGACAACTAGTAATTCTATCTCTCATCACCTTCTCAGGTTGGGATATGATGCCGTAGATATCTCAGCCCAACTATCAGCCACTGGTATCACCTTGCGTCGTCATGCTTGGCTTTGCGTTTCAGGCTTTGCACCTGACATGCAACATAAAGTAGCTAATGCCCCCTTTAATGGGTCCAAGCTGTTCAGGCCAGGTACTCAAACTCTACTGGATGACTTACAGGCATCAGGCAGAACCCTCCATATGGTCCATGGCATGTATCATACCCCATCTACAAATTATCGTACTCAACAGTCCTCTTATTCCAAAAGAGGTGGAAGTTACAGAGGTAATAATAATATAGGCAGCTTCAGAGGTCATGCTCAATCCACCAGAGGCAACACCTCTGCTGCACAGGGTGCCTGCTCCCATCTTCTGGTGGAGTGGCACAGTCCATCTCCCAGTGACCCACTAGGACTTTTCCCCCACCTCCTCGACCAGGCCTTGGAGGCTGTGGGGGGTCATTTGCCCTCCATCTGGAGGCCTGGCAAACAATCACTTCAGACAAATGGGTACTTCAGATTACAAAGAAGGGTCATACTCTAGAGTTCCTCTCCACCCCATGCCCTTGCCCTCCACGGAAAATTCACTATCCTCCAGATCATATACCCATATTACAGGAGGAATTGATGGCCCTTTTGACCAAGCAGGCCATTGTACCAGTGCCCCTTCTGGAACATCAAATGGGATTTTACTCCCACTTCTTTCTGGTACCCAAATGAATGGGAGACCTCAGACCAATACTGGATCTAAGACAACTGAATCTTTACATTCAGTACAAACATTTTTGCATGATCACCCTACCTGCCATCATGCCAATCCTAAAACAGGGTGATTGGCTGTGCACCCTAGACAGGAAGAATGCCTATGTACATATCTCTATCGACCCTGCCCACCACAAGATTTTGCGATTCCACCTACTGGGTCAAAATTACCAGTTTCGAACGTTTCCTTTCGGCCTCTCATCAGACCACAGAGTGTTCACCACATGCCTAGTGGTGGTGGTGGTGACAGCAGCCTTATGAAAAAAGGGCACTTCATCTTTCCATATTTAGACGATTGGCTAATCAAGGCAGACTCCAAACTCTGCTTGCTTCCCTAGATGCTACCCTGAAAATGTTCGCAGATCTGGGAATCGCAGTCAATAAGTCAAAGTACAGTCCAAATCCGACACAGTCTCTCCAATACATTGGAGCTGTCCTAGATACAGTTACAGCCAGGGCTTACCTCCCGCCTGCCTGGCAGGATGTGCTTATGTCTCTGGCGTCATGCATACAGACTGAGAAAATAGTCACAGCTCGAAAAATGCTGTGCCTTCTGGGTCACATGTCCACTGCCATCCCTTTGGTGTCATTTGCTCGTCTCCACATGAGACCTGTCCAATGGACCCTCCAGAATCAATGGTCCCAAAAAAACGGACAGTTCAAAGGCAAAATCAGGGTCACTCCCTCTCTGAAGTCAGCCCTGACATGGTGGACAATCATAATCAATCTGAATCAAGGAATGCCTTTTCGGTCCCCTCTCCCATGCAAATGTTGACCATGGATGCTTCCTTACAGGGATGGGGTGCACACTTTGGTTCTTATCAGACCCAAGGTCGATGGCCTGCTTCTCCCCATCAGTCTCGCATCAATCTCCTAGAGATGAAAGTGGCCCATCTAGCCCTTCAGGCGTTCCAGCCCTACCTCACTCCAGGATCATTACTGATCCAATCAGACAACACTGCAGTAGTATTCTATCTCAGCAAGCAAGCGGGTACAAAATCTCACACCCTTGCAGTCTGGTCAGAGGCCATCTGGCAACAACTGACACTAACAGCTGTCCTCTTACCGGGACATTGCAACCAGTTAGCTGACCAGCTGAGTCGCCAGTCCACAACTCACGAATGAACTCTTCACGAGCAAGTGCTCCAAGAAATCTTCAACCTGAGGGCCACTCCACAGCTGGATCTGTTTGCCTCTCCAATAAATTACCATCTTTCCAGGTATTTTTCCATTATCCCGAACAAAAAGGGATGATGTATAGTTGCCCTGTCCCAGCCTTGGACAGGACTTTTTTATATGCTTCTCCCCCATCCCTCTCCTGCAATGGATCCTACTGAAACTACAATTAGAACCAGCCACAATGATACTCATAGCCCCAAGGTGGCCTTGCCAGATGTGGTTTCCCCTATTCCTACAGCTGTCAATATGGGACCCTGTTCCATTGCCAATCAGACCGGACCTTTTGACTCAGTGAGTCCTACATCGCAACCTGAAGGCTTTACACCTTCACGCTTGGCTCCTGAGGATCCTTTCATAACTAGACTACAAGTATCCTCTCCTGTTGCAAATATTCTCTTGGCCTCCCATAAGCCAGTAACAAGAGCAACATATAATTCCAAATGGAAACGCTTTTCCATATGGTCAGCCTCTCGATCATTGGACCCTTACTCCTGTCCATTGTCGAAGGTTCTGGACTACCTGGCCTCACTATCTGAGTCCGGTTTAAGTTACTCTTCCATCAAAGTCCACTTGGCCACCATCTCAGCTTTCCATGAACCTCTGGATGGCAGGTTACTGCACCAACATCATCTATCTAAAATGTTTTTGAAAGGAATGTTACATATTAAACCTCCTATTAGAAGACCCACTCCTCCAAGGGATCTCAGTTTTATGATATAAAAATTGACCCTTGAACGTTTTGACCCAGCAGCCACTTGTGACCTTCATTTTCTATCATGGAAAACCTTATTTCTGGTGGCTGTCATTTACACTCGACATATTTTCGAGCTTCATGCCGTCACGTGTAGGGAAACTTACTTGATTTTCCACAAAGACAGGGTGGTCATTCGTACCAACCCTTCCTTCCTTCCTAAAGTAGTCTCTGAACATACTTTAAATCAGTCCTTGTAGCTTCCAGTCTACTATACTGACTACTCCAATCACGGTGAATATCTACTACATTCTTTTGATGTCCATCCCATATTATGCTACTATGCTAATCAGACAAAATCGATTAGAAAGATGTCTCAACTGTTCATCACTTTTGCTCTGGGTTGCGATGGCCTCCAGGTTGCTAAATGTACTCTTTCATCCTGGTTGGCAAATTGTATTACATTTTGTTACAAAAATAAAACAAGCCTTTACTTGGACCTGTCCAAGCCCACTCCACTAGAGCTATGGCCACCACTGTGGCTTGCTTTAAGGGAGCCTCCATTCCAGAGATCTGAAATGTAGCCACCTGGTCCATGATTCCTACATTCACAAGGAACTATAGTCTGGATATTGCCTCATGACGTAGGGTGGCCTTTGGCCATGTGGTCCTACAAGGTCTCCTACCATAACTGTCCTCCCACTTGGGCTTTACTGCTTGGGATTCATCCCAAATGTATTACCTACTGCAAGAGACCACTCCGTGGAAGATAGTACAGTTATGTAAAAACTTACCGGAACAGTAGATCTTTGAGAAGTGTCTCTTGAAGTAGGCTTGTTCCCACCCTCCGTCCCACTCCTTCGCTAAGAGAGCAAAATTCTGGTCCAGTGACTTTGGTTTGGGACTCCTTTGGTATCTCTGCTTCCCCTCGGTACTTGCTTTGTGAGCTGAATCCAGCAGGGAACTGAGAATACCAGGGACCGCCCACTCTTATATAGGAAACAGGAAGCTGATGTCATGTGTGGGCGGTCCCTGATGAAAAACTGCTAGAAGAGCTGTCATGCACCACAGTGACCTCTGCTGGATACGCAAAAGTATTACCTACTGCAAGAGACACTCCTCAAATATCTACTGTTTCGGTAAGTTTTTATGTAGGTGTACTTTCTGTGCCAGTCAGCTGAGTTCGACATATATATTTAAAACAAAAAAACATTTTTTACAGAAAAGTACATTTCATGCCTTTTCCCTCCCTCCCAGACCAGTTATATTTTTTTTCCCCGAACACCAGTACCATTTCTTTCACATGGACCCTTCCAGGCTCCCTGTCCTTCTGAGAGCAACACAACTTTTTTAAAGCAGTTACCTCCCTTACTTGGACCCCCCCAGGCTCCCACCCTCCCTCCGAGACAAACATGCATTCTTTTTTAACTACTTGCCCCACCTCATCAGGGTCCCCTTGGGCTTCCACTCTCCCTCCAAGAGCAACATAACTTTTTTAAAGCAGTTGCCCCCCCCTTTATCTGGACCCCCAGGCTACCACCCTCCCTCTGAGACAAACATAATTTTTTTAAGTATTTGCCCCCCCTTGTCAGGGCCCTCAAGGGCTCCCACCCTCTGCCTACTTCCAGCATATAAGTGCAACCCTTCCTAATAGATAACAACAACATACGTGGAACTGTATTCTGTAGTTCTAACAGCAGCAGCAACAGTCTTTGTTGTTCTTCTAGCAGCAGCAGCAGTATCTAGGAATGGTCTGCAGAAATAGCAGGCTGGTAGCACACTAGCTAACTGGGAGAAGTTGGAGGCAACACAGTATGTGAGCAGGCTGGTGGGTGCCCACTGCTGGTAGTAATTCAGCTCGTTTAAGGTTTTTGTGTACCAGCCAGCAGTTGGCAGCAGAAGCAGGTTGCCTAACAAGGCAGATAACTGCACTGCCCTCTCTCGCTCTCTCTCGCTCTCTCTGGTCACTCTCACTCTGTTTTCTCTGGCGTTGGTAGCTTTGTATTCGTAGCTCTCTTTCTCTCTGGCGTCACTCAAATAAACTCTAACTCTGTCTCCCCCCAAGACCAGTCCGCATACATTTATACTGGTTTGGCGGACCGTTGGGGGGGGGGGCAGAGCACTTTGGAAATGGTGCCAATTGTTAGAAAAAAACTCAGCGGGTGTGAATGGATTCAACTAGTATAAAGCGCTAGAGTGATGTCAGTTGCACGTCACATGCCACTTAAACCACGCATGGGGCTTGTTGTTTGGGCTGGGGACACAGATAAGGGACACAGATATTAAACAAAATGGCCCATGGAGCACATTGGGAGGTGCTGAGGACAATGGGAGGCATACTGAGTACAGTGGGAGGCACAGAGGACCAACGGCGGTCTGTGCAGCTCTGGAGATACCGGAGATTTTGCGGGGAGTGTGTTTTTTTGCGGGGTGGTCAGACAGTCGGGGTTTCAGCAATAAAATTACAGCCGTGATTTTCCAGTGGCCCTGCCCATTGGTAATATTGACGTAAAACCATGGGACAGAGACAGTCTTAGCCAATCACAGAGCAGGATTTTCCTTACCCATTTTATAAGTTACTTAAAAATGATTGTAGGACAATCCGCAGTTATTACGAAAAAAGTTGACTGAAGCACTATTCTATATTAAAGCAAATGCTTACTGTTTCTTCAGTACTTAATAGAAAAAATCTAGCTGGTCTCTAGAACAATGCCTTGCTCTGGACTTAGCAAGTAAAATTCATTTTAAGTGCTCTTGGTTCCAGGAGCAGTTAATATGACGGGAAATATGTGAATATTAGTTTTTAGTAAGAATGTGTTAGGCATGGAATGTAGGTCTCAGCTGCTGAAGTTGTCCAGCTTCCTAACTATATATCAGGATGCATTGACACATTAAAAATCCTCTATGTGAGCAGTTAATATATGGAGGAACATATTTGGACTTTGAATTGAGTAACAATGTTGGAATCAAAGAACACTGATAGAGGTGTGTGAAGTTTGGAAAACTTTGATTCTCAATAATTTTGTGAAGTTATTCACACTTCGTGAAGTCAGACTTTGAGGTATTGGCAACTTTGCGAAGTTGTGAACTTATAACTTGGCTTGCAAAGTTCATCGGGACATTGCAAAATGGGTGAGTCATTCAGTGCTGTTGCTGCACCATGTCATGTGACCTGCAGATCACATGGTTACACTGCAGCAGAAAACCAGAACAGCTGTGCTGCAGTTCTAGGAAGTGTGTTCAGGAGATAGGATCTGCACTGTACTTAGAGATCAGTTTTGACTCGATTTATAGTGCTGTTCATTGCATAAAACAAATATTTTTTTAAATATATTGTACTTGATGTTCTGCATTTTCAGACTTAATTTTGAGCATTTCTGCCTATAGTTTAGTTGTTTTCCCTTTCTGTTTCTGTGTGATGCTGCTATGCTGATCTAATGCTGTGTGTGTGGGGGGGGGAGGCTGTTGTCTGCAGCCAGCAACAGCTATACTTTCAGAAACTTACAGTGCATTTTCACGTTATACTGTCACTCTCAGGCAATTCGTTTTTCTTAAGTCCTGAAAATCTCATTTCCCATTTTTATGCAAGTCCCATAATTTTTGTACACTCTCAGTGTTCCAGTGCTGCTAAAATACTAACGTCTGCCCAGGGCTCTGGCAGGTAGTTGTTAATAGCTGGATTATTAGTTTTCATAATACTATAACCATTTCTTTTCATTTTGAAATTTTATTTTTAATTTGATCGTAACTACTTTGATGTTTGCCATATTTTTAATATTGTTCAAGCCACTAGTACTGCTACACATTGCCATGTTAGAATGAGTGGTAGAGGAAAAGGAAAGGGTAGACAGGGAGCAAAGGCAGTGAAAGCATCAGTGGTGACCACCAGCCGAGGTGGACGAGGGTGTGGTATGGGTGCAGAAGGTAGTAGTGTATCTGCAGTGTGTGATGGTAGTGGCACTATTAAAAATATGCTTACAGCACTTGATTTGACTGCTTTCTTAGTTGAAGGATGTGGCAGCCAAAGCTAAGATCTGTCATCTGAAATTTTCTCAACCCCATCAACACCATTGAGTAAACACGGTGACATTGAAAAATATAAAAAAAGAGTCCCCAGTGGTTAGTGGTACTGGATCCAAGTCTGAGGATGATGCAGTGGCAGAGTTTTGTGTGCCACTGCCATCTCCAGAAAATGAGGGAGAGGCGGACCTGGGAAAGGAGGAGGAAATGGAGGCCGAAGGTGAGCATAACACTGTCATTGATCTTTCGTGGAAGCCTGAAAAGGAAAAAACAAAGGGTGACAGCAAAGTGTACAAATTCTTCAAACTGAAGGGTAGGCAACCTCTATCACAAGACATAATATATGATGACACATATCCCAGAACAGAAACAAGCATGGGTGTGGTGGCCACCACAACTGGTGCTCCATATAAATTTGTGCATCCTTCAAAATCCCTTATGTGGAACTTTTTTTATTGCTGATCCAAAAGATGACACTGTGGCAATATGCCAACTTTGTCAGGCCCAAGTAAGTCACAGCAGGAAAGGGTCTCGTCTTGGCACAGGTGGACAGAATACCCATCTTAAATTCAAACATATGGCTAGGTGGTAGCACATCAACAGAAAGTGTCTGCAGGTGGCTTGGGAAGTAGAGATGAGGTGGAGGATATTGTGGAGGAAAAGATGGTTGAGGAGGGAGGAGGAGGAGGTTGGTAGTACTCCTGAAAATGTGAAATCACTGATGAGCAACAGCAGCAGGAGCAGCAGCGTCGCTCAAACAAAGCCCCTGAGCCAAGTCATGTTTCTTGACACTGACTCTGTCTGTGACATCCTCTGAGCAAAGTGCTGCTTGCACAACACTGTCCCAAAAAACAGTCACCCAAAAAAACATCCAGACAACTATTATTAACTTTCTATCTAAGCAATGTTGAACTCTAGATTTAGTAGTTGCCGTATTGGTCCTTGCAAGAATAGATCCAGAAGCAAATGATTTGATACCTTTTAATGGACCAACATAGATGTAACAACAAGAACAAAATGCTCTAGCTTTCGGACCAACCAGTCGTTCTTCAGAAGCGCAAGCTTGAGCTTCTGAAGAAGGACTGGTTGGTCCGAAAGCTAGAGCACTTTGTTCTTGTTGTTACATCTATGTTGGTCCATTAAAAGGTATCAAATCATTTGCTTCTGGATCTATCTAAGCAATGTAAATTCCCCCCCAATCATTCCATGGCCAGGGAATTGATTGCTGCCATGGCAGAGATGATTACTGTTGATCTTGATCTTCTCCCATTTTCTTTTGTAGAAAATGATGGCTCCCTTCACTTTATGTCCAAAGTATTCCACAAGTGGAAAACGCCATCCAGGACTTACTTTTCACAGTGGGCAATTCCAGAAAACTGAGGGATGTTTTGGAAAAAGAAGTTTCACATATCCTGCAACATTCCTTCAGTTCATTCATCCATCTTGCCATAGATATGTGGAGCAGTGGGCCAACAGCTGCTAATTCATTTATGTGCATAACAGCACATTAGGTGCAACTAAAGGGGTTGGTCATTACCTTGGCAGCAAATGCAAGTGACCTAATTGTAATGGGAGCTACATGTCTGGAATTTGCAAGCATGCAACACTGGCTATGAAGAGCATGCTTGATTTGCACACTGGGGCAACATTTTTGCATCAGTACTGGAGGAGATTGATACCTGGTTGAACCCACTATCCTTAAAGGCAGGCTTCTTAGCTAGTGACAATGCTGCAAACTTTGTCAAGACTATTAGTGATGAGGGTTTTGTTAGGGTGCTGTGCTTTGCACACTGTCTAAACCTGGTTGTGCAAGAGTTCTTGTCACAATGTGACATTAGAGAAGTGCTCACCCTGTGATTTCAAATTTGTAGCCATTCTACACAGTCTGGAAAGGCCAGGGACCAAATACATGCACTGCAATTAAAAAATGGCCTACTTCAGCACTGATTAAAGTATGAGGGTGTCACGAGGTGGAATTCAACCCAGTATATGGTGAAGTGGATGTATGAACAGTATAATGCCTTATCAGATTATATGCTGCTGTGACAGCTCTGGAGCTTCTATGTCACTGACAATAGAACAGTGGAAGTTTATGAATGAGCTGATTTTGGTCTTGAGGTCTTTTGATCATGCCACACAGGCAGTTAGTGGGGACAATGCCTCTATTATCCCAGCCATTCCACTACTCCGGGTGCTGAGGCAGACCATCTGTAATGTGCAGCAGCGGTTTGAGGCAACAGGTGACTGTAAGCTGTGCATTGTCTGAACACATGCTTAATGTACTGGATCATAACAGACACCTGAATGTTATCCTGACATCAGCAGGTTTCAGTACTGCAGCAATGCTGGATCCATGGCACAAACAAGGGCTTTCAGCCGTAACTGATGATGGTAGTCAGAAAGTTGAGCATTTGCAAAGACTGCTGATCAGTTGTCTACACGTTTTGCAAATGCTAAAACAAATATACCAGGATATTTAAGTGAGACGCAGTGTGTCACCCTCACCAACAGTCAGCAAGGGAAGTGAGAGATGTGGAGATGCAGTTTCAACATCTACCAGTAAGACAACCAGAAAACCACTCCCAAAATCAAATCCTCTATAGATAGTTCTTGCACAGGTTGGCATTGAAGACTGTAAGAAGGAGGAGGAGGAGGGACCATCAGAGGATGCCATACTAAAAGCAGCAGCCAGATTTGTTGAGGTATATATGGCAGGCTCAAAACATCTTGGAGCTGATGATGAACCCCTGCTATATTGGAACAACAAAGTTAAAGAATGGCCTACACTGACAGATGTGGTTGTTAAATATTTAAGCTGCCCACCATCTAGTGCTAGTTCTTGTATGCCCAACATTTTATTAACAGTCTTTCAAATACCACATATCTCTTATGCCAAACAGTAACAAAAAATATATAAAGCATAAGCAGAACAGAGAGCAGTAGGGTAACAGGTTAGAATAATATAGGAGTTCAAATTTACTAGTTTGATAATTTGCTAATTTTGCACCACCTTGTAAATTTATCTATAAAATAAATATCAGGCTTTGATAGCTTAATGCCAATAATTTGATGTGTTGTTCTAAGTAAACTAATATTTCTGTCTAATCAAGGTCATGTCAGTCAAACAGTACAGTAAGTTACTGTATACTATAATGTCCTCAGGGACTTCAGAACCATTCATACAATGAAGTCTGGGTTAGTTTCATTTTGGTAAAATACCCAGAGTCTTCACATTTCTTCCATTCCCTCTGTCCTGTTTCTAACCGAGGCTGTAAACAGTTCCATCTTGTAAATATTATTAACTAGGGTTCCCCATTGAGACCACTGAAGAGCCGATTTCCGCAGCCACAATTTGGTTATAGTCTTTTTTGCTGCCAACAATAGAATTAATAGCAATCTTCAACTGAACCCCCTGATGGTCTGGGGCACAATAGAGAGGAGAGCCAATTGAGGGGGTGAGGAAATTTTGCTTGGCGAAGATAGCAGTTAGTGCACCATTAATTTCTTGACAAAATGATATTACCTTTGGACATGCCCAAAAGATATGAGTATGTGTGGCAAGAACCTTGCCACAGCCTCTCTAACATGCCCCCATAAATATTTAGCCCGTATAGCAGAGGTGCAAAAATAGTGCATGCAGCACTTCCATGAGTAATCTCGCCAATGGTAAGAGGCAATTAATTTATAACTGATTGAGGCATATTGGATCCACTCCTCAACAGACACTTTGCTGTTTAATTTCCTATTCCAACAGCCTAATATAGAAAGGGATACATTAGGCTGTAATTACAGGAGGACTTTTTATAGGTTTCCAATTAAGTGTGACCCTAGAGCCCCTTGGTGATCTCTAATTAATGAAAAGAGTAAAGGAAGATTGTCTAGAAGCAATGGAAATTGCGCCTTCATGCTCAATAGATAATATTTCACTTGTAAATAATGGAATTGTGCCTGCTTGGGGAGCAAATATGTTGTTTGCAATTCAAAAAAGGTGTAAAAACCTTGTGATGAGTAGTACTGATTGACATATTTTAGTCCCCTAGAAGTCTAGTCCAACAGGGTCTTATCCAAGGTGTTGGGAGGACACGTTTTATCATAAGCTAAAGATCTAAGCCATAGCATGATATTCGGTGGAATAAAACTAGAACAAAATTGTCTCCAAAATTTAAGAGTTGCCATATAGCAGGTAAATCTGGATAATGATATATCCATTAAGGAATATGCAAAAGTATATTTACCTATTTTAAACAGATCATTTAAGGTGAATTCTAGAGTTTTCTAGTGAGATTTATAATTATGGGAGAACCAGTAACAAATAATTCTAAGCTGTGAAGTCAGAGCATAATCAAATAAATTGGGCAAGTTTAACCCTCCCCTGTCTTTTAGCAGCTGTAAGATATTATATTTTATACAGGGGTTTTCTCCATTCCAGAGAAATCTAGAAATAATGTGATTCCAGTAATTAAAATACATTCTGTCTGGGACTACAGGCAACGACTGAAAAATATATAACAGCTTAGGCAAAACATTTTGTCGGATAACCTCAACTTTTTCTGGTACTGAATAAGGGAGTAGCTGCTATTTATTAAAGTCACTGGTAATTTGTTGGGTAATTGGTTCGTAATTTGATAACTTAAGAGTTCTAGAATCTTTTACTAAGAATATCCATATGTATTTAATTGTATTTCAATTCCATCTGATTGGCAAGCTAGTTTTTAACTCAAGTGAAGGTAGAAAGTGAAACGCCAGCAAATCTGTTTTAATCGTATTTATCCAAAATCCTGATAAAGAGCCAAAGTAGTCTATGATATTCCAAGTTTCTGTAATAGACTTTTCAGGATCAGTGAGGGTCAGGATAATATCTATGAAAAGCGCAATTTTAAATTCTTTCCCTCCCACAGGAATGCCTTTTACATTTTTGCTTTTCTATTGGCTGCAGCCAAGGGCTCAACCTAAATAGCAAATAATAGGGGAAGGGGACATCCTTGATGGGATCCCCTGGTAAATGAAAAAGGAGTGGATATCATCCCATTTACCCTCATGAGTAGTATTGGTGCATACTAAATGACAAAATGATTGATAGGTGTTTAATGACC
Source organism: Neoceratodus forsteri (assembly GCA_016271365.2). Taxonomy (NCBI): domain Eukaryota; kingdom Metazoa; phylum Chordata; order Ceratodontiformes; family Ceratodontidae; genus Neoceratodus; species Neoceratodus forsteri. The sequence goes on from CM028129.1 coordinate 904,669,306, forward strand.
CCCAGGATATGACGTAGCCCCACCCCCTATGCCACATCCACTTCCAGCTATGCAGAAAATGATGTAGCACCACGCTGTGTGCCAATGATGCAGTTCCGACTGCGCCGGATGTTACGTAGCATTCCCACCCCAGATATAATGCACCCCCTTTTCTGCCACGGGGTTATGATGCACTTATGGGCTGGGTAAATTTGGGCTTGTTCAGGCTTGTCAGGGCATTTCAGAGGGTCGAAACCAGACTTGATGTTGCTAAAGCCACACACCATTGAATACCCATAGTCTACCTGCGCCATGTTTTGCTCATGTATGTGCAGAGTTCCTGAGGAGAGCAGCAGTGATGATAACAATGATTCAGCCACTGGGTGTGCTATGATGGATGAACCTAGCGAGTGTTATCCTACACCTTCTGCTAGCGTCACACCAGAGGAGCTCAATTTGGTGGACTCTGGTATGCCCGATTTGATAGAACAATTCATGAACCTCCATTTGCAAGATACTCATGAGCTTGTTAATATAGATGAGCAGTGGGGAGAGACAGATGTGCTGGACACTGAGAAATGCTCTGATGAAAAGTCTGCTTTGGCCGGGGCTGCGAGTTATGCATCACCTGAAAAGTCTATCATGTTGGGCCTGGTTAAGGGCATTTTAATACAACTACTGCAAGACTTGATGGCTCAGGACTTGAAGATAAAGTGTGAGGGCTGTGCAATTGATCACCCATCACAGCTAAGACATAGCTGTATATACGGACCTGAGGAGGGTTACTGGGACTGTGTTCTTCCTGAACTCTGTGAGAGATTGTGCCCTCGATGGATCAAGCTACTAGTGGAATCTACAGCATGGAAGCTTGGGTGCACAGCATCCTATTTTGATACAATACAAGCTGTTAATGATGCGTTGACAGAATTTAAAGCGTTGCCTAGTATTGCTAAAGGTCTCAACGAACTGTATGAGCAGTTGAGTATAACACTACAGAAAGCTGTTGAAGAAGCCATTTCTCCAGGAAGTCGTAAAAAATATTTAAAAAGCCCTCTGCAAAAAGGAAGCCCTGTGCCCTATTACATGTGCTTGTATGATATTGGGAGTTCTGATGAGGAACACATGCCTATGTGGTGAGAGCCATTAAGATGGGTAACCTGTGGGGAAACCACCAAAGAAACTTTGAAAAGCAGAAAATGAAAAATATTTTACAGACATTGATAACCATACAAATTCCAGACTATGCTACTCACCACCAATGCAGTCCCATAAATGGTGATAAACTTTGCTTTATCCAGATTTTGATGAATGACATTAAAAAAGACTCACACTGGTGTGAAATAAAGAAAATGTCTGTGTGTATAAACAATAATGTGTTAGAAACTGTTCAAAATGTGCTACCACTAGTATTTGAAAAATAGAAGTCTTTTTCTCAGGGTCGTGTACTAGTAGCTATGGCCTACAGCGTTGAGATCTGCTGTTCTATTTTAAAATGTCAAAGACATCAAGATGTTAGAGACGTGGTTGAATTTACATCATATTTTCTTGTAACGCAGCAAAACAAGGCCTGTCTTTTCTTGTTGTGATGTTTTATGCTATCACATAGTATAATTTTATCACAGCTGCTATTGTGTGTTTTGTGTTGTTATATAATGTATGTGTACAATGTGTGTGCTTTCACAATAAAAATATTAAGACTGGAAAAAACGCATGTGTCTTATTTGTGCTGTTTAAGAAAAATCATGGTTAAGAAATGCTTGAAAAAAATTTACTATGATCCTGTTTTGCCTGGTAGCTTAGGAGGTGTTCAAAGACTACATGACACTGCAAAACAAGAGAAAAGGCTTACTCGCACACAAGTATCACAATGGTTGTCATTACAAGATGCCTACACTATGCACAAGTCTGCAAGGAAATGATTTCTTAGAAACAGGGTAGTTGTTAACATTGATGCACAATGGCAAGCTGATTTGGTGGAGATGAGTAGCCTTTCCAAAGAAAATGACGGATTCTGGTTTATTCTGATAGTTATTGATGCATGGACTAAAGTGTTAAAAAAATAAATCGGGAACAGAGGTGACAGAGGCTTTCAGAATGATACTACAAGAGGGCCGCAAGCCTGAAAAATTACAAACAGACGAAGGGACTGAATTTCTTAATGCTAAATTTCAATTATTTTTAAAATCACAAAGCATACACCATTTTACAACATCAAATGATGTTAAGGCATGCATTGTAGAAAGATTTAACCACATATTGAAAACAAAAATGTGGAGATATTTTACAGCATTTAATACGTATAGGTACATAGATGTCCTACAATCTTTAACATGGTCCTATAATTATAGTTATCACTGGTTCATCAAAATTAGGCCTGTCGATGTAACAAATGACAATTCTTTAATTACCTGGAAAAATCTATATAAAGATCTTGCACCAAAAGTGAAAAGACCTTTCACATTTCATGTGGTGATCACGCGCGTGTTTCTAGAGTTAAGAAAACATTTGAAAAAGGTTATGAACAAAACTTTACCAGTGAGATATTCATTATTTCAGAATGTATACCTAAGCCTATACCTGTGTACAAATTAAAAGATTATGATGGTGATGAAATAAGAGGTACATTTTATGATCAAGAATTGGTAAAAGTCGAAGGCACAACAAACCGTGTATACAGGGTGGAGAAAATAGTCTCACAGAAAACACAAGGGAAGAAACAATTTGTTTTAGTGAAATGGCTTGGCTGGCCATCAAAATTTAACAGTTGGATAGAATCCAAACAGCGGAGAGATTTAAAATTATAAAGATGCATACATGTTTTACATGATGGCAGTTGTGTGAAGACATTAGTGGTAAAACAATGTCTGAGAATGGTTTTTATGTTACATTGCCCAGTAATGCCTCTTTTGAAATGTTTCCCAACAACACAATATCGGATTATACTGTGAAACTAGCAAAACCTATCAATTTGGTGGGTTTATGGGAAGTTGGTCTGTCGGAAATACAGTACCCAAGGACATGGGACAATATAACATCACACGATGGGAAATTTTATGCTGGTGAAACTTCTAGGCCTATATTAACATTATCGATCTCCAGAGGTTATTATCAAAATGCTGAAGATGTCACAGCAGCCATCAATGAGACACTGGAAAGCGCAAAGCTAGAATTGTGGCTAGAATATGACAGTCAGGACCGGAAAAGAAAATTCCACAACATTAGTGGTAGATCTTTCATAGCTCGCAATAATCTTGCTCGTATTTTGGGGGTACCACCTGGCATCCCACAAGTGCAATCAAGCATCATACCATATTATGCAGACATCAATGGCAGCTTTTATACACTGTGTATTCAGATATTGTTGAGCACCAAAGAGTCGGAGACATCCATGTCCCCCTACTTCATTGTGTGGAAATATCTGGTAAGAATAATGACATCATAACCATCTGGTATGATAAAACAGATTATATACCAATTAGCAAACATCAGTTTGACACTAACTACGGTAATAAAGAATGATCAAGACAAAAATGTGGTATTCTTGTTTGGCAAAGTGATCGTGAAGCTTCATTTTCACATTGTTAAAGGAGCCTTCTGAATGCCTACAATGTCACAGAGGTTGTACAGTGACCCTAGTCTTTATGCGGCCTATTACAAAGTACAGGCTGGTAATGGCTTGTCTGGTTTTCATGGAGCCCCTGTTATGTATGGTGCGGGCATAGGCGGTATATTTAGAGGCTTATTTAGAAAAGCTATTCCACTATTACGAAAAGGTTTCCAGATAGTGAAACCCCACCTTAAATCAGCAGCTAAAAATATTGTAAAAGATGTAGTGGAGAATGTTATGAGTTCCTTTATAACACATGATCCAGAGAAGCTGCAAGATGGGGCAGAAATGGTTGCTTACAAGAGAACCAATAAGAAAAGGAGAACAGCCCTCCCAGGGATCTGTGAAAGCACTATTAAAAGGCTGTGTGTTCAAAAGAAAAAAACAGTTGTGAAACATAAGTGTCAGGAGAGAAAACAGCGTAAAAGCAACAGACAAAGGGACTTATTTTAAATCATATCTCTGGTACACTGCATGTCTCAGGAATGTGGAAAATCAGAACTAGACCTCTTCATGTTACCACCGACCCAAACCAGTATAGAGAAAAACCTTTATGTCGAAATCCCACCCTTGTCAGCCTTAAGCGATAGCGCCCCTCTGGAGTTCTATGTGGCGGGTAATGGTGAAGACTACGTTGACCTAAACAACACCTTGTTATACCTTTTGTGCAAGATCACTAAGGCTGATGGTAGTGACATTGATGATCAGGCTAGAGTGAGCTTAATTAACTACCCTTAGCAACAATCTTTAGTCAGGTGGATATAGTGGTGGCATCATCTAATTAGCCAAAAGTAATAACAGTTACCTCAAGAGCAATTATTAAATCACTGCTTAATTACAGCGAAGACACCCTGTCTACACAATTTTCATCTGGATTATTTTATAAAGATACACCAGAGCAGCATGAAAATACAGTTCTTAATGGGCCCAATGAGGGTTTTAAAAAGTGAGCAGCTTTTACTGCAGGCAGTTGCATGGTAGAACTGGCTGGACCAATTCACGCAGTTTTTTTTTTCCATTCAATATGCCAGCGAAGTTTTTCTAAGTCAGATTTGCCACAAAATTGGCAACTTCATGAATGGCTTTGAGAAGTCGAAGTCAGTGACTTCGCTAACCAACACACGATCGAAATAAAACCTTGCTGCATCTGTAAACATTAGATCTCAGCTACTGGAAGTCGCTTGATGTGGTGCTAGACTTGCTTGTTTTTTATTTATTGAAATCTTGGATTAATACCTTTGAGCAACAGCTCTTTACATAGGTTCCACATCAAAAGAAAAACATCATCATGATAACAATTACAATAACAGGTACATTGCAAGTGTCACCAGGCTGGTATACATCCAGGTAGAATACAACAAAAGCCATAGGTTCATTGAAACAAATACAGAATAAAATTGAGATAGGACTAGACACATTGGGATAGATAAAGGACAGAGACAAGGGGTTTTCAAATGAATACACTCCAGACAGACAGTACAATTCATATAAACATCAGAGGCAGTGTACAATGTATGCCTGAGTCGGGTAATTGCTAGCTTACTAAGGGCAGAAAGGTAAAGCAGGTCAAAAGGGGAGGGGGAGGTTGATGAGGAGGAAGGAGGTGGGTAAGAGGGAAGGGTGTGGGAGGAATGGGAAAAGTGGAGATGACGCGGGGTGGAGTAGCAAAGAGTAAGTGCTAATAGGGTGATGGTACAGTAAGGGAATGTGGGGTAGAGTATGAGACATGAGGCACATGTATGGAGCAGGGAGGCAAACTTAGTAGAAGCGGTCACAGGTAGCCTCAGGGACTAGGCGCTGCTGTAGCAAATGTTTGAAGGAACCCAGCGTGGTTGTATTTGATATATCAGATTGCAGCAAATTGCTCCAGTGCGGGGCTCTGTTTGTGAAAGCACACTGCCCTAGTACAGTACAGCACCATGGGATTCTGAACATCTGGCTGGAAGAGTTTCTTGTTGCTCACTGGTTTAACAGAGAAGTCAGAAGAGCTTGGACGCCGGGTGGCATCATACTGTACCAAGGTTGACTTTTTTAGCAATCAGACAGGTTTGATATCTGAACCTGCTGTCAAATTGTAGCCAGTTGTCCTGGGAGTAAAGATCACATGTGTAGGTCATTTGGTCAGCACCGGTGAGAGGAACACAGGCTTTATTTAAGGCTGTTTTGATGTGTCAGAGGGCTGTGTTTGTAACTGATCCACATTTGATGATGCCGTAGATAGCGAGTGAGATTACTGAGCTATGAATGGCAAGGTGCAAAGCATCTGGGTTCAGGTTGTGTCTGTACAGCATACCTATTCTTCTGTTTATCACCTTCGAGGTGTTGTCAATGTGCTGGGTGTAGGAGTTATACACAGGTACTTAAATTGTTGGACTAGCTCTAGGGGTGATCCCTTGACATTGGCGATGTTGAGCAGATAGTTTCTGTGCTTGCTGTGGTCACTGGTGAACATCAAAGTCTTAGTTTTTTTGTTGTTCAAGATAAACTTCTGGTCAGCAAACCAATTTTCAGCAGATGTGAAACCTTGCTGTAGCTGGTCCTGAAGTTGCTTTGGTTGCAAATGACTAGTGAAAATAACTGAATCATCTGCATAAAGAAGTATGTGGCCATTCAAGAGTTTGCAAGCTTATTTATGAAGTTAATAAATAATAGTGGGTCCAGGATGGAACCTTGTGGGACCCCAGAGCGTACTGGCCTGCTTTCAGAGTGAACATCTCCAGTTTTCACTTGTTGTGACTGGTTGTTTAGGTAACTAGAGAATCAAGTGGTGGTGTGTGGGGAAAAGTCTGATGCTGGTGAGTTGTTCAATAAGGAGTGTGTGATTAGCAGTATCAAAGGTCTTGGTTAGGTCTATAATAGTTACCCCAACCAAGAGCCCTTCTTCCTACGAGTTATGGATGAATCCTGTAAATTCTTGTAAGGCTGTGACAGTACTATGTCCATGCTGAAACCCATGCTGTTGGGTGCATTGCAGTTGATATTGCTCCAAGTATTCCACAAGTTGATTGGCCACAAAGCACTCCAGGGCTTTAGAGAGTGGAGGGAGGATTGAAATTGAGTGGTAATTTCCATGAAGTACACGGTCACCATCCTTATGCACTGGGGTGACCATGGCAGATTTCCAGCATTTAGGAATTGTGAGAGGCTGAGAGACAGGTTGATTATCTTAGTGAGGGTCACAAGAACTTCATCAAGTGCAAGGTTTATGAATTTAAGATCTAGAGAATCCCCACTGTACCTCCATTTCCCAAGAATTTTCTGAAGGTATCACCTTGCTTCACCTTCAGAGACAGCCTTGAAATAGAATGGTGGGTGATCATATAGTGGAGCTTGGTCACCTGGATTCCACCTGTTAGGGTACTGTTGAAATAGTCTGGGGGCAGAAAACTTCTGAGGTTGGTGAATGCCCTATTGAACGCATCAGCGATTATTTTTGGCTCCATGCTTGGGGTTCCATCAAGATTTAGCATGTTGGGGGTAGTCTTAGGGTCTTTTCCTGTGATATCATGGATATTTTTCCAGAATGACCTGCTGTTATTTCAGCTATTTGAGAGGGCATCCTTGATTCAGTGTTCCTCCATTATGAAAGTACTGAGACTGATCGCTGTCAATGTGTTGAGAAAATAAGAGGAGTGTATGTTATTCATTTATTTAAAACATTTTTTTCATATTTTATAAGATGTTTGAATTTAATAATAGGCTTTTTTCCAAGTCATCTAATTTCTAAAGTTTGATGGCTGCCCTCCTTTGGATAAGAGACAACACGTTGTGCTGCCTTGCTGGTGCCCTGGGTACAGGAGCGGACTCAGGACATTTGTTGAGTGGCTGCTATTGGGGTGTAGTGCTGCTAATGGCAGCACTTCCCAGCCTGGGGAGAGTGCCTTCTCAGCACCACAGTGACTCCTGTGGCTGGCCTGAGAGCTCCCCCCCAGAGTATGCTGTGGCATCTGTGACCACCTCTGCACCACATTAGGGGTGCTGTTCTCCTCCAGTGGACAGCAGATGAAACAGAGGCAGAAAATGGAAGGTAAAAACCACATAGTCACTAGGATGATGGTTGGTACTACATTCAGAGCCTAAAGTATTTTCAGACCCTACACCATAGATCCCCCTGGTGTGATCAGTGAGGCTAGCAGAGGACATGGTGAGGGTGCTGCCACAGATTGGGCTGGCAGTATAGCCTAGAGGTTAGAGGAACAAGGTGCAAACGAGCTTGGTACATCCAGCAGACCAGACCTGAGTTTGATTCTCACAACCTCCACTTGCATACTGTGTGACTCTGAGCAAGTCACTTAACCGCCCAGTGCTCCCAGGTCGCCCCCGAAAACAGGCCTTGTGCCTAGTGGGCCTTACCTGGTTACCAAAGACTAAAATAAAAAAAAAGAAAAAAAAAAAAAAAGATGTATGTCTGCAGGGCTGAGGACTGGGTGGGCAGCAACACTGCAGAAAAAACTGGATTAAAAAAAGAAAAAAGTGTGAAGAGAAAATGACATGGGAATCATTATGTAATTATGGTACTAGGTGTGATTTTCTTTGGTTAATTCCCTTGTGGTGAGAAAATGGAAACATTCTGTGGTGCTGTATAAGGGTCCGTTTAACAGGATAAATAACTAGTGGAATAAATTAAAATAGGTTGCTGGTTACCGTTAGTAACCATCAGCCTGATTTGTTCACTGAAAAATGACTGAATGAAATATACCTTTATACTTATTTATAGAAGATCTGAAATAGACAGCGAAGCATGGACACTTTCATTTCCCATTGCAGGAGGAACACTGTCTGCAATAGTCCTATGTGCTAGCATAGGGAACTATAATTAGAAGAAGTTTTCCAGCTTTCAGTATAAAACTGAAGCAGTGGCGTATGTTGCACTGAAGGGATGCTAATCCTTGAAGAATATGATAATAAATGAATCAGAGCCCATCATTACATTTCCATTCCAAAGTGGCCTTGCCAGCACTGGTACTCATTCCTTTATTTTCCATGAGTACTTTATCTTTGTATCTGACTGAGCAATATATTGTTCACTGGCTATCCTTGTAACAAGTGTAAATAGAGTAAATATATTAATTGCAAAAAACTACATTAATGCATCAGTTAGAGTTTTTATTAAAGCATAAAAAGCTGGGAAATTTGACATGAGGGTTACCAACCCTATCACCCCCCACCCTCCACACAGGCGTCAGGTGTGCTTTGGAGTCATTGGCCCTAAATCTCACCCCATTCCATGTGTAAACAAGATGAGATGGTACAGTGTAGGAGAATGGGGTGAGAGGCCCAGTGACTCCAAGGCACACCCCGATGCCTGTTGGTGTGTGGAGGGTGGATGGAGGGGGGGGTGTTAGGGTTGGTAACCCTAATGTCGAAATTCCCAGCTTTTTATGCTTTAATAAAAACCCTAACTGATGCATTAATGTAGTTTTTTGCAGTGAATTTTCCTTCTTTTTGAGAAAGTTTAATATAACTTGTATGTGCATAAGTGGGAGCGTGGGCCCTCTGGGCCCTGTGCTCCCACTTACACACAAGGCACGGACATAACGCAGCCCATAGTCATGAAAGCAACCCTTGTAACACTAATTTGGCAATATATCAGTAACTGTAGCAACTATGGAATCCACTGCAGTTGTAATTATGACTTTGAAACCTCCATGGGTGCTTAGTCCACTAAGCTGTGGAGAACGAAAAATCCATATCTCGAATAGTTTTCATGATCTGGGCACTGAAATGCACAGCAGGTGCCACAATTCAACAGACGCACATAACCTGGGCATTTTCAGGATCGTTTTCACCCAATTTTCAACACGGCATTTTGGGGACCCCACCTCATGAACAATGTCACTTCATTAATCTGTCCCAAAAGTTGAGTTCGCACAGCGAATGCACCATTCTGCGCCACAGGTGTGAAATCATGTTTTGGGCAGGATGTGAAAAATGACAGCTGTATACTATTCATGAGGAGGTGTGGAAAAGGGTAATGTTGAAAATCCAGAGGGAAAATATGAAAAATTGGAGAAGTTACGAGCGTGCATAGAAACTGCACAACACACGCTTGTAACATGGCCATTTTTGGGAATTTTTTAACCAAATTTTCCATATGGGCTTTTTTGGAAATCCCCTCATGAACACTGGCACTGTGATTTTGTTAATCCATCCCAAAAGTTGATTTCGCACAGTGACTGCGCCATTCTGCGCCAGAGGTGCAAAACCACATTTTGGGCCAGATGTGAGAAATGACAGCTATACTGTTCATGAGGAGGTGTGGAAAAATGGCAATGTTGAAAATCTGGAGTGAAAATATAAAAAATTGGCGAAGTTACGAGCGTGCGTAGAAACTGCACAACACACGCTTGTACCACAGCCATTTTGGGGATGTTTTGCACCAGATTTTCAACATGGCCTTTTTGGGACCTCCCCTCATGAACATTGGGACTGTCACTTTGTTAATCAGTCCCGAAAGGTGATTCGATGCAGCAACCGCAAAATCACCTTTCGGGGCTGAGTAACGAAATGACAGTGACAGTGTTCATGAGGTGGGGTCCCAAAATGTCTATGTTGAAAATTTAGTGAGAAAATACAAAAAAAATGGCTGTGATATCCACATTTAAAGTCTTTGTATCGGAGTCATACGAAGTAGGATCTTAGTTTGTATGACGAGATATGATTTAAGATACTATGTTGTATGACTCACGAAGTAGGATCCTAGTTCATATCTCGTCATATGAACTAAGATCCTACATCATATGATGCTGATACGAACAAAGAATTTAAATGTAAAATAACTCACATTTTAAGGCCATTTTCCAAACAGAAAGGTGCAAAATGCACCTAGGGGGTCACAATAAGCAAGCTACATGTGTTGGTTCCTCCCCAGAATATCACAGAAACATAGAAACATAGACTTTGACGGTACATAAGGACCACTTGGCCCACCCGGTCTGCCTATTTTCCTTCCTATTGGATAAGCTGCAGATTCTAGTTAACCAGCAGCCTACTTCCTGCAACCCCCCACTACAATTGCCTTATGTCTGTCCCATAGATTGTTTGAATTCCACCACTGTTTTAGACCCAACAACCTCCCCAGGAAGGCGGTTCCATGCATCCACCACTCTCTTCGTGAAAAAATTCCTCACATTACCCCTGAGCCGTCCCCCCTCTATCTTTAAATTGTGCCCCCTTGTTCTTACACATCACTTTTTCTGAAAGATGCTACCCTCCTGGACTTTGTTGATTCCCTTGAGGTACTTAAAAGTTTCTATCATGTCTCCCCTGTCCCTCCTTTCATCAAGGGTATACATATTAAGCTCTCTCAGTCTTTCTTCATATGGTTTCTGATACAGACCCTGCATCATTTTAGTTGCCCTCCTTTGGACTGCTTCCATCCTGTCTATGTCCTTGAGTAGATGGGGTCTCCAAAACTGCACACAGTATTCCAGATGGGGTCTCACCAACTCTCTGTACAGAGGGATAAACACTTCCCTTTTTCTACTTGTGATGCCCCGTCCTATGCATCCCAGTATCCCCCTGGCTCTCCTTACTGACTTCTCACATTGCTTACCCACCTTTAGGTCATCTGATATGACTAGCCCCAAGTCCCTTTCCATTTTTGTTGTTGTTAGTACCTCCCCTGCTATTGTGTACTCTTCTCCTGGGTTTTTGTTTCCCAGGTGCATTACTTTGCACTTCTTTGCATTGAATCTGAGTTGCCATATGTCTGACCATTCCTCCAACCTTGCCAAGTCCCTTCTCATCCTTTCTACCCCCTTGTGTATCAACTCTGTTACAGATCTTTGTGTCATCTGCAAAGAGGCATACCTTTCCTTCCAGACCCTCTGCAGAGTCACCTATAAAGATGTTAGAGAGGACTGGACCCAGTATTGAGCCCTGAGGTACTCCACTAGTAACCCCCCTTTCTTCGGAAAGTGTTCCATTCACTATTACCTTCTGTGTCCTGTTTTGCAGCCAGTTTGCTACCCAGGCTACCACCCTGGAACCCACTCCCAGGCTGGCTAACTTGATTATTAGTCTTTTGTGCGGGACTGTGTCAAATGCCTTGCTAAAGTCTAGGTAGGCCATATCCACAGCCCCTCCCTGGTTTATTACTTTGGTCACCCAGTCAAAGAAATCAATTAGATTCGTCTGACATGACCTTCCTGCTATAAATCCATGCTGCTTTGGGTCCTGTGCCCCGCTGGCCTCTAGGTACTCAACAATTCTTTCTTTCAGAAGTGATTCCATCATTTTTCCTACCACTGAGGTCAAACTTACAGGTCTGTAGTTTCCTGCTTCTGCCATGTTCCCACTTTTGTGAAGGGGAATCACATCTGCCCTCCTCCAATCCTCAGGTACCACCCCATCCTCCCATGATTTGTTAAAAAGTGTGGTCAGTGGTGTCACTAGGTCCTCCCTTAGTTCTTTTAGGATTCTGGGGTGAATCCCATCAGGCCCCATTGCTTTGTCCACCTTGAGTTTTAGGAGTTCTTTCAGGACTCTTTCTTCTGTTAATGGACTGGTGTCAACCCACCTACCCAGAGTGCTTCTATTGTCTGGTTTAGGTAACTCCTGCTCATCTTCTTTTGTGACTACTGAGCAAAAGTATTCATTCAGTATCTCTGCCTTTTCACTGTCTCCCTCTGCTCACCTCCCTTCCCCTCTCCTTTATTAATCTTCACTATTCCTCCCTTAACCTTTCTATGCTCCCTAATGTACCTATAGAAGGTTTTATCCCCCTTCTTAATTGAGTTGGTTATTTTTTCCTCGGTTTGGGCCTTTGCTTTTGTGACTGCCTTCCCCACTTGTTTCTGCTTTAATTGATACAGTTCCCTGTCATGCTACTTCTGTGATTCCTTATTCTTTTTGAATGCAGCCTTTTTCTCCTTAACCTTCCCTGCCATATCATTTTGGGAGGTTTCCAAATACGAATTTCAGACAAACTGGAAACAAGATGGTAGCAATATGAAAGAGGAATTTTCTCATACAATGCAGGATTCTTCTTTCATATTGTACAGCTATATTGAAGTGCCTACTGAGCATGCTCAGAAATGATTTTTCAAATGTTTTAATTGCAATAATTAAAAAATGGCTTATTGTTTTTTCACCAGACTAGAAAAAAGGCACATCTGTGGGGTAGTCCCTTTCTGTCCTGAAAATTTCATACTAAACAAACAAACCCTCTGGGCTGTAGGCAAGTTCAAAGAAAAATCCCAGCAAAGTCAATGGGTAAAAACATGTTTTTTACCTCCCTGTAACTCAGAAACCGCTCATCTGACCAGAAAGAAACCAGATCAAGAGATTTACACCACAGGAGGGCACATACAAAATTTCTTGCAAATCCGTTCAACAGTTGCAAAGTTATTAAAGTGCAAAAGTTTGAGTTTAACATTGACGTGCCTACTGAACCCTAACTATAGGGGTGCGACCACGCCCTATTTTGTTATATATATATATATATATATATATATATATATATATATATATATATATAATTGTAACAATTGTTTATTCTGTACCAAATCTACTGCTGTTACTGAAAAAAAATAGATGTTTCAACTAAACAGGTCTATCCCCACAAGCAAAAATTTAAATCAGGCCAGCCCACTGGTGCAGCAGTAGTGCTACTGCCTGTGACACTGACAACCCATGTTCGGGAGGTTTGGCTGGGGGGGGTGATAGGATGAGCCTCCCGTGGACAGCTCTCCTCCTCTGGGGGGGGGCGGGTTGTGGCTCCCCAGCAAGTCATGACACCCAAAGGAGGCTGGGTGTGCAACAGCCAGAGCCATTGTTCAGTGGGAATGCATTGGCAGATGTCTGTAGGTTGGGTGCAGGAGCATGCTCAACTCACACTGATGTCATTGTACATCCGTGCCTCCAAGGAACTCAAGCAGAAAAAAACCTGGGCTGGCAGCACAGTGATGCCCCCCCGGACCTCTGCCTGAATGATGCCCTGGGTACAAGCACTGGCTGGGGCCGCTGGTGGATCTCAGTCTCTCCCCCCCCTCAGGGGTGGAGCCCCACCTCAGAGGACAAGCTGTAGGCCTCTCCAGTCCAGGCAGCCTGGGGGGCATACTGGGTGTGAAGTCTGGGTGTTGAGAGGAGGTACATCCCCTGCCCGCACCTAGGAGCAAAAAGAAAGTAAAGAAAAAATCAATCAATCAGTTTGTCACTCAATCATACTTTGTTCAAGCATTTAATACAAATGGAGGTAGCATACTGGAGACATCAGCCCCGTTTACACTGGCCATTTCTATACCAGCGTAGATGGTCTGGAGAGCCACACTAGTGTATATTTGCATATGTAAACTGCACAGGCACATAGTTTGCAAGAAGAGCTGTGTGTATGATCCATAATGAAAGCAAGGAGAAGAAAACTATTCTGTTTGTTAGATTTCCATTTAATGTAAATATCTGTTAAGTGAATCAGAACTAGGGTTGTTCGGATAGTGCATTATCGGATCTGCCAATATATCGAAAGAATCAGACAGCGCACTGTTTACTTTGTGTTCGTGGATAGTCCACACTATCTAAACTACCCAAAACTGAACAGTTAAGATCCACACAACCCTTATAAAAATATGTATTTCTCTTCTCAAACTGGGACTGCTGAAGAGCAATCTGAATACTGCTGATTCCTCAGTTAGAATTATAAAAATAAGTGTCACACAATGCAGTCCTACATCCAGATTGAGAGATTAGGCAGTATATCAAGAAGGGGACTGTCTGTCATGGTGAAATACTATAATGACTTGATGTGCTCTGCGTCTCCTGTGATGGCTGTGAAAGACTGACAGAACCCTAAATTGAATTGCTAACAGGGCTCTGCTGAGGCTGTAATATAATGTACATAGCGTGTAGAGTTTCAATTGGTGAGTGACAGGGGATACAATTGCTATCTTAACATAAAGAAGTTTAGTGGATAAATGACATGGGACCCATTCTAGACCGGAAAGCAGAATGCCTCAACTCAAACATGACTGCATTTGTAAACGAACAAACCAAAAAAAAATATGCATTGAGAGAAGCAGAGAACATGAAAGCTACATAGAGCTAAAGTACAGTAGTAAAACTGATTAAAAGGCTAAATGTGGAGACTAGCTTATAATAAGCATTTGTCAATGCTGAATTTTTGCTTGCTGGTATTAGCATTGAAAATGCAGGTGTTAGGCAGATGCAGAATAGGAATGACAGTGAAGTACTGAACTTCATGCCAACCCCACCTCCACCCTGCAGAGACGGACAGGCATTGGGGTATGTGTTTGGGTCATCACCCATTGTGTTCATGTCATTTCACCTCACCCTATCCTGCAGACACCGATAAGTGTTGAGGTGTGCCTTGGGGTGTTCGGCTTTACAGTCACGCCATTCCATAAGGACATACACTGAAATAGGTGCAGTACAGGAGAATAGGGTGAACTCTGGGGCTGAAGAGTCCAAGGCACACCTCGATGCCTGTCACTGGCTGTGGGTAGGAGGGTGGGGGTGGAATGGCATGAGCAGTACAGTCGGCAATCCAGAGGCACACCCCTGATGCCTGTCAGTCTGTACAGGGTGGGACGTTATAGTTAGAAACCCTAACACCCCAGGCGTTTGTTGGTATTTGCACTACAAATTTTCAACATGGCCTTTTTGTGACCCCCACCTCATGAAAGCGTTTGGGACCTCTTTTCATGAACAGTGGCACTGTGATTTTGTTGATGTGTCCCGAACTTTGAGTTCCCACAGCGACCGTGCAATTCTGCGCCAGATGTACAAAAACACAGATTGGGCAGGATGTGAAGAATGACAGCTGTGCCATTCATAGGGAGGTGTGAAGAGATGGCAATGTTGAAAATCTGTAGTGAAAATATAAGAAATGCTCAAACTTCCGAGTGTACGTGGAAACTGTGCAATGCATGCGCATAACACAGTCATTTAGTGGAATTTTTTCACCAAATTTTCAACCTAGGCATTTTGTGACCTCTGCTCATGAACACTGTCACTGTGATTTTCTTAATCTGTCCTGAACATTGATTTCCCACAGCAACCACGCTATTCTGTGCCAGATGTGTATATGCATATTTTGAGTAGGATATTAAAAATGACAGCTGTACTGTTCATGAGGTGTGAAAAAATGGCAATGTTGAAAATCTAGAGTGAAAATCTTATGAATGCATGAAATTACGAGGGTGCGTGGAAACTGTGCAATGTACGCTTGTAACACAGTCATTTTATGGACTTTTATCACTAAATTTCAACATAGGCATTTTAGCACCTTTGCTCATGAGCAGTGTCACTGTGATTTTCTTAATCTGTCCCGAACACCGATTTCCCACAGCGACTGCGCTATTGTGCCCCGGAAGTGTGAAAACACATTTTGGCCGGGATGTAAAAAATGACAGCTGTACTGTTTATAAGGAGGAATGAAAAAATGGCAATTTTGAAAATCTGGAGTGAAAATATTACAAATTCGCAAAGTTATGAGGGTGCATAGAAACTGCGCAATGCACATGCGTCAAACAGTAATTTTTTGGATTTTTTCACCAAATTTGCAATGTAGGCTTTTTGAGAGCCTACCTCATGAACAGTGGCACTGTCATTTCGTTTATCGGTCCCGAAAGGTGATTCCGAGCAGTGACCGCGAAATCACCTTTCAGGACTGAATAATGCCATGACAGTGACTGAATTCATGAGGAGGGGTCCCAATAACCCCATGTTGAAAATTTGGTGCCAAAAGTACCAAAAATGCCCAAGATATCCACATAAGTTGGAAAAAAACCCATTTATGCCATTATACAGCTTACCAGTATTTCTTCAGCTCGCGGCCGGCTTTGAAGAGTGCAGACATGTTCCCGGTCCACCGAAAATCATCCCACTGGACTCTGGAGGTAAGTATGGGGTGAAGGGGGGGTGTGGGGAGGTGGAGTACACAGTGGGTGGGGGAGACTCAACGAGGGACCATTTTCTATTTTACAGGTTTAAAAAAATTGTTATAACATCGCAGGAAGTTTTTCTCATTTACATGGACTTTTGGCACGCTGGAGTGGGCTCCCAGTGTACCACCTGAGTGCTTTTTTTGGGGGTCTGTAGCCAATGGGGATTGGGCACCCCCATTGGCACATATTGAGTGTTAGAGGGGCAAGAGCCGAGGGGGATTGGGCACTCCCCTCGGCACACAACAGATGGGGGAGAACATTATGCAGACGGGGAGTGGGCTCCCCCATTGGCAAATGAACTGGGTTGGGGGCATGCCGACAGGGGGATTGGGCACCCCCATTAGTCGGCTTTCATGGGGCTCTGAGGTGACGGCATAAGCTGCCGCCATGTTTAGGGAAATGTCATACCAGGCAAGGTACCGCCCTTCAATGACGGGTCACTTCCTCATTGCAGCGGAATGGCTGATGCTGCAATGATGAGGCGGCCCCTCATTGCAGCAGTCAAATGTTTTCAAGTTGGTGTCATCAGGACACTGGGCCTGCTTTGGGTGAACAGTGCCAAGCCCACAAATGCAGTACTGGTGTTGGCTGCCACAGTGCCACAGCGCCGCACCTCCACAACCTACTTCTCTCCTAAGCTGTCACATAATGTTTCTTGTGTATGTGTGCAAGCAAACATAAAAATAGAAAATCTGTCTAAACAGCATTACTGTATGTATGCTAAAGAATGCATACATCCAGGAAGGAAGAGGAGAAATGGGATTTTAAATGTGCTACAAATAATATTTGATTCACTGGGATTTAATGATATAATCTTAAGAGAATTGAAATGACATGTTGGCATGGGCTGAAGTGGAGCTGAAAATTAGAGGGTATCATTTGTGGAGATGAATCTTGAAGAAGACATGAAGTTTGACTTTTACACATTAAAATATCTGGTGATTGTAAGCACATCCTAATAAGCAGAGGGAGTTACATAAATGAACATGTTATGCATGTTGCAACCAAACATGGCACTTCTGATCAGCAGTTTATGATTGATCTATTGCTTTATTCATGTAGGATTCCACTTAAAGATTTCACAAAATATGGGACGGTAGCACAGTCTAGAGGTTAGAGAACTGAACAAGGTCTTAGGTTTGAATCCCAGCACAGCCACTGCTTCACTATGTGACCCTGAGCAAGTCCTTTAACCACCCGGTGCTTCATATCTCTCAGCCTAGCAACCAGGTAGAAGCAGGACAGCATATTTTGCCTTAGATAATGGTGTCGCCAAACAGATACTGGATAGGTTGTTATATAGTCTGTGAAATTATAAGGATAAGATACATACAATTAATAGACTGATTATAAGGAGGATCATGCATTCTGTTTCCCCCCTTTTCCATTGTGTTGTGTGCATTTTATTTTAGCCCAATTTTCCCCAGTATCCCAGCTTCCTATTGTAACTGCAAACATTAATTTTGTATTTGTTTTGTCTGTACTCTGTGTTTTTGAAAATGAATATTTTATTGAAAAAAAAAACAATGTTTTGCGTCTTAGTCAGGCTAATCTGGGGGACTGCCTAGCAAATCATAATGAAACATAACAGCAATACCATTAGACTTCTGACTATGATCATTATCTAGATCTGAACAAGGGATAAGTACCGACATCCAGCCTTATGGTGAAAAAAGAAAAAGGATTTGGTCATTGTGTACTGCGCTCCTGATGTCACTGCAGTCCAGTGTAGAATAATTTGAGATATATTTGTTCAAAAATCACTATATTACATCATATTGTGTAAGCCCCCCAGAATGGACTTACCTTAGGTGGAGCTCCATGCTCCTTTGCTTCTCCCCCACCGCTGTCCTGGGTTGGGTGGTTCTGGTGGGGATTGCGCCTGGTGACTCCCCGTTGCACCATGTGGCCATCCCTTTCTGGTGTCTCAGCCCGGGAGGGCACTGGGCCGGGTGCTGGGGTGGGTCTTCATGGCACTGGGTGTGGCGTTGCATGGTCCTGGGTCCGGTGGGGTCCAGGATCAGGCTCGGGGCCGCGCGGAAATTGGTAGATGTTTGTTTCTGGGGTGGCTGTCCAGCACGCAATGCACAGGCATGGGGACTGCTGAGGGTTAAAATTTAAAGGAGCCGTAGCTCCTCAGGGAGGCAAGTAGGTTTTGCTGCTAGCTGGCACCATGGGGCACCAGCATTAAGTTTACAGAGTGGGACTACAAGTCCCAGAGGACTGCAGGCTTGGCACCATAAGACGTGTTCCCTGATTGGGCCAAAAGTTTTGGCACCAAACCATGAAGCCCTTAAAAGCCAGGGCTTACGGGGACAAGGGGGAGATCCAGAGGGAGAGAGAGAGAGAGAGAGAGAGACAAGGAGGCTGTAGTCAGGGCGCTCGCTCACGCGGCCTGGTGGCCATGCAGCCATTGCTGCCTTTGGGTGCTGGGCTAGGCACCACCACCAAAGGAGAAAAACGGTGGGATTCTTGGCCAGAGAACACAAGAAGGGAGTACAGGGAAACTGCAGGGATCAGCAGGAGCTGCAAGCAGTGGAGAACCCAGGGAGTCCCTGCCTGAGAATCCAGATGGAGAACAAAGGAAGGGGTTGCATGTGTGCGGTCCTGGGATTTCTCAGCTAGAGAAACTCACCATCAGGGGACAGATGCTGCCAGCCCATTCTAAGACATCAGGTGAGTGGGCATTAGCAGAGAAAGCTTTATCCTTGGAGGACTGCAATTTGGAGCTAGATGGAGGCTTATGGCTGGGACTGGTCTGGCTGAAGGGATCTGGGTGCTGGGACCTAGATAGCAATGGGTCCCAAGACTACCTGGATGTTGGGTGCCGCTACATGCTGAGGAGCTCCAGGAGGTGTGAATCCATGGGAGGCCGAAGGAGACCCGTGGGACTGGTTGCGGGGGAAGAAGGCAGAGTGGCAGGCTGTGTTCAATGTTCTCATGGCAAAGTGACTGACTAAGCCCCACAAATGAGGCGGTACTGGACTGGGATCACTGCATGAGGGATTTGTCTAAACCTGCGGGTTCGCCAGGGAAAACTCCCCTGGGATGCCCGTAGCAATGGCATAGCATCAGTGATTGAGCACTGGACTGTGTCTGAAGGGTCTCGCTCCTGTCCTACTCATTCGTGGCATTGACGGCTCCAGTGAGAAATGCTGGGAATCTCATTATATTGGAGAGGTGACCCCGATTCTAAAGTTTGGGCAGGAGGAGTAGAAGGTGAGGGAGGCAGTATGTGCTCTGTGCACCCCTTGCAGGTCAGAGCTCCTGGTGGTAGAGTGTGGAGTGGGGAGTACAAGGTCTAAGGCTGCTTGGGTGTGTGGTCATCGGACCTCAAGCTACTGAATGTGTTGGGACTGTCTGGCGGATTACCATTATATACTGTACAACTGGGACCCCTAGGGCCAAAAGTACAGTGCACATTCTATCTGATTCAGCTAATAATGTGGACCCTGGTCCTGGTTTTGTTGCTCTAACATGTTGACTGTCTGCTGTGCATTTGACTGAGCATTAAATGGAATCCTCTGGCCTTGCATCATTTGTGTCTGCCTCCTGTGTTCTAAACAGACTGCTTTACCACTGCTGACAAGTTGCCTCCACAGCCTTGCCTCCAGGGTGTTCCATCCCAGCCCCCGAGAGGGTCCACTGCCCAGATGTCCATCCATCACCATCTTTACCCGGGGACTTTCAGGTACTGTTTTTCCATTGTCATATTCCAGGACTGTGCTTTTGTTGACTCTATAGTGCTCCCCCCTTCCCCACGAGCCTTACCATTTAATTACCCCTAGACAGAGGAAGTGGGGGGGGGGCTTACAATGTATTGTACTGTATTTTGTATTGTAAATCAAGGGAAAAAACTTCAGGGGCCAAGCTAAAGTCTTTAACACAGGGGCAGGTAATTAAAAAAACAAAACAAAATTGAGTGCTGAATATATTTGAACATGTATAGCTTCTGGACGTATACATACTCCTGCAGCATTATTTTTTATTTTTGTTGCACAATGTTTTATCCAGGATAGGCCACCTGCGATGCAACATCTTGTTCTCAGTGGGATCCTACTTCTACCCAGTTCTACCACCAGGTGGATTGCAACACTGGGAGGTTTATTAAATTGCCCAAGGTCACACATTGAGTATTTTGCTCTTGTGGGGCTCCCAATCCAGTGCTTTTAACCACTAGACCATGTCATCTTTAGCTTAAAAGGAAGCATTTAACCTAACTAGATAGGCAAGGGGTCAAGTATCTGCAAAGTAGTCAGAGGTTAAGAAAGCAGCTGAATCTTGTTGCCTGACAACAGATGTACTCCTTATTCTATAAACCAGACACTGAGTAAGCTGGTGGTGAATTGTGACATTTGAAATATGAGATTTCTGAGTGGGAGTTTAGCTGAACAGAGTAGGCCAGGGGTTAATGCACTGACTGTGTTTCTCAAATAAGGTAGCATGGGAATTTTAGAGAACAGGACTACCTGGTGCATTGCAGGGATTGCAAAATGTATGTTTTCTTAGCAGTTGCTGTGGATGGGTTGCTCTTCAGCTGCTGGAGCCTGAGGTTAAGCAGAGGCTGCCATCAGTGGCTGTCCAAAACTGGTACCAGTCACAGACTGGGAATATGAAGGGTGATTGCAGGGTGGTGGGAACTACCTAATGCAGTAACTCAAGCACAGGAGCTCCCACAGTACTGGTTGATATGAGGAGGGAAGGAAGGAAGGCAGGCTAACAGGAAAGTAGTAACGATGGTACTCTGCTGGAAGGCGTATCAGAAAGGCAGCTGGAGTGCTTGGGCACTGAAGCCATGTGGACTGCTTGGTCACAATCCTATGTGGTGTGTGAGTTGCAAACATCTTGGTAAGGGTGGACAGGCTTGTTTGTGAAAGGGAAGAGGAACCATCCATCATGGTACATGTTAGGAACAATGACAGAGACAAAGGCAGACCAGAGGTCATGAAGCGTAGATTAAGAGAACTAGGCTGACCCCTTAGGAGCAGCACAGAGGAAGGCAAATAAAATGGTACAGGGACAGCAGGGGAAATAATACAACGAGCAGTTGACTAGCTTGAACACCTACTCACTGGACACCAGAAGGGAGAGGGGAGCTATGACTGAGGCATATGTAACACCCCTACAAATGGGGATTCCCGAAAAGTCTTCCTTGCACTTGCCTAAATACTCACTGTCAGGCTGGTGTCCTGCATTTCAGCAGTTTAAACGTTATTGCCGGAGAGTGTCTGTATAGCCTCTGTGTACTGTCTCTTTAAGAGCTGCCTTGATTGCAGTTATAATTAATCTGAGAAGGAGCTCTGTTAGAAGATGTACTTGTTTGCTGATCATTTATTAGAATAGTAATAATTTTGCAGTTTGTCTAACCTGCCTCCTTTGCAGCATAGACATTTCTGTTTATCTCCACCATCTTGGTCCTGGACTACTGAAATGGGCCAATCAGTACCTTTGGGGACTCTAAAATGGAGCCTGTCCCCAGGGGCTTTGTGGGAGTGGAGTTCTGTAGAAATTGTAGTTTTGGGCTTTTGGCTCCTAGATGAACCTGGAGGGGGAGCCCTTGTTGTGACTGACAGAGGAATCAGCCAACCGAACCCTTTGGATCCTGAGGAAAATCCCAGGCTGCTTGCAGCTAGCCTCAGATCTGAGTTGGAAAGTGAAGGAGTAACAGCTCAAGATAGTTGAGCAGCAGTCCTGCGTGTATTTGCGTGGGAGAACTGTGAAAGGGCTGAGTTTTGGCCTGCCTGTCTGCCTGCTGTCCCTGAGAGGGAAAATAGAGTTGATTTGGACTGAATCCGAGTTGTGAGAATGATTTAAGCCACTGGACTGTGACCAGGCTTTAACCTGAAGAAGACCGAAGATTTGCTGAATGTGATTGGCTTGTCAGGATTTCCAGCCACCTCTGAACTCCCGGTTTGTGCAGAGACTCTGTGATTGCAACTGGATAGCAATCTGCCTGGTACAGTAGAACTTCTTACATGTAGATGTGCTGTGTGCTGTTAGTGGGTCATGATTTGGTTCCCCAGTGTGTGCTGAACTGTGTTCAGCTTGCTGGAGGCTGCATCCAGCTCCCACAGACTGAATCCATATTTATCTCCATTGGGCCTGGGCTTTGCCACGCTGGCCCAGCCAGACTACCTGCTGCACAGAGAAAGCCATCGACGAGAGACCTGCCTGGGGATCAGCCCCCTGCTCACGCTTTGAACAGAAACGACGCCTTGTTGATTTGTGTGGGCCCTGCTTCTCCTGGCACTCCAGTTCAACAACCTGCTGTCTCGATTTCATCCTGCCTGTGTCCTGTATTGGGTATCGTGAGTAAACATCGGAGTAGCTCCCTGCAACAACAGCTAAATCTAAAGTGTTGTCATCTGATTGCTTTGTTGTCTTTTCTTTCATGAACTGAACCATCTGGCTCTGGATTACAAATAGTGTGTGTTGTGCACGTTGCTTTCTTCCATCACAGGGCCCCAACCAGCTGCGATGCCGGCCTACCCCGGGCAAGGTTCTTGGCTAGCCCACCATTTTCCTACCTGGGTACCCAGAGTGTGTGACTGTGTGGGACTCTGAAGTGCATGCATAACTGTCTGATTGATATAGCCTTTAAGCAAATCAACCTGATTATGCCCCTCTCTTGTTTAAGTCCCCTGAATAAATCGGATCTAACTCTTTTTGCATTTAGCCTGACTGTGGTTCCAGTTTGTGCCAAAAGTACTGTACTGCTGCTATTTGCTGTTCCTAACCTTGTTTTACAGGGGGTCCCCAGGGGCGAGCCAGAGGAACCAGCCCTGATGGTAAGTACAAACAGTGTGGGTACTTGTATGGTGAATAAGGGTCATTGCAAAAGTGATTACTGTATATTGTTCAGGCCACTAGAAGGGAAAGAGGGGGGTTACAGTGTCCCAGAGGGCTGTGCCCAGGTTAGCATGAGCACTAACAACGCTGACCTCCGGGAAGAGGCACCTGTTTCTGTACCCAGGCCCCTTAACCTGCTACTAGCCAAGCAGGCAGGGGTAGTAGCCCTTGGGATAGCGCCACCTAGGGGTTACACATACATTTCTAAGGAGGATCAACGGGATGTATTGCCAGAACTTGTCAGGCAATATGAAGGAATGGCAACAAGAGGACACAGCTGCAAGTTGTTGGTAGTATGTGTGTATGCCATGGGGGGGTTCAGGAAGGACATGAGGAATTAAATCTTCATAGAGAGTGGTTAGCAAGAGGAACTGCTTGCCCAGAAAGGCTGTAAAAGTGAAAATGGTAACCCCATTCAAGAGATGGTGGGACATATACAAGGGCTTGTGGAATTGTGTACAGGGGAGAAGGGTGTCATGGTTAGGCAGAGAGTAAGGCAAGGCTGCTGAAAGGGTGCTCTGCCTAAACCTAACGGGATAGAGTGGCACCATATATATTTAGGGTTAGGGCAGACTTGATAGACTAGTGGTATTTTTCTACCTCCAAGTTTCTATTTTTGTATGAACAGGACATCCAAGGTGGTATTCTCTAACATACAGACTGGCCCCATGCCCTGGGCTAGTTAGGCAGCAGAAGATTAGGCACATAAATGCGAAAATGCATGACTAAGGTTTTGGTGCAGGGAGCAACGGTTTAAGGTCCACACATTTTTCTCTCAATTATTGATTCAGGATAGCACAGCCAAGATTAAACCTCTTGTTTCCGATGGGTTCCTCTTTCTGCCCAATTTCTGCAGCTGGGTGGACTGGAACACTGAGAGGTTACTTGAGATGCCCAAGGTCACACATTGAGGGTTTGAAACTGTGATCCCCTGGTTCCCAAGTTGGTGCTCTTACCACTGGACCTCACTGCCTCTACTGGAAGGCATTCAGTGACAGTATCAATTCAGTTTACAGTATCTTATGCAAATCCACCAATTGATGTGGAAAAATGCCACACATTTAGCAAACTGAAATGCAAAATACTTAATTTTTTTCCATGAAATGGCCTGAACACATAACAGCAATTCAAACAACATGAAGTCTTGCTATATTATGACATATGCAGTTAGACCCAGCCTTCGAACTGCTCCGGAGGTGAAAGAGTTAACTTTCCATGTCAGGCATGGAATCTTGAGCGCGAGCTCGGTTGAGAACTCTGTCTGTTGTTCTTCAAACTCAAACTGTCAGATTCTTTACTCCGCCTCACTGAACAGTCGCTCCGGAGATTTCTCCTGCTGCTCGGTTCATTTTGTCGGTTAAAAAGTGTAATTTCTTGGTTTTTAAACCGCATTTTGTCTATATTTTAACCGCAACTGGTCGGTTCAAGCTCTGTCTGTGGCATCGTAAGTAATAGATAGGTTTTACATTATTTCTGTGTGGAACTTGCAAACGATATTATCGGTTCGGTTTGAACCGATCAGGTTGTTGTTAAACTTTATTAAATTGCATTTAGAGTGTGGTTCCCAGTTCTTATCGGTTCTAAAAACCGGATTTCATTACGGTTTTTTCCACGACCCGTGACACGGTTGGGAACCGATAAGGGTGTCTTGCTTGGCGGATTGCCGTAAACGGGCAAGTTTTTGGTTAGGCTGGCACTATGTCTGAGAAACCCAAAAGAAAAACCGGGCCCACTGGGTTTCAGCACTGTAGTGTCTGTAGGGAAGCCTTTGCCAAGGCTGACCCACACACCACATGTGTTTATTGCCTGGGGTTTGACCACCTCAATGCAGACTGCCAGATTTGCAAGAATTTCCTGCAGCTACCCTGGATAAAGATTGGTAGGCTCAGGGACGAGAGGCCAAGAAGTCCGCTGACCCGGATGGCCAGCCCGGTTCGGTGCCAACCGAACCGGAGGGAGTGCCCTCTGACCAGGGCGAGACTTCCTCGGCCAAACGGAGAGCTGACTCAGAGGAGTCAGTCCCAGCAAAAAGGACTAGAAAATCAGCAGGTGTGGAGCCAAAATTTCCTTCTCCAACCGCTGCAGAGATAGCCAAAGCGATCAAAATTGTCCAGTCGCTTTCCCCGGTTCCGACCGAACCGGCACCATCAGGTAAGCGGTCGGTTCGGTCGGTGCCACCGGTTCAAGAATATGATATAGAGGAATTTTATGAACCGGAGGAGGGGGAGGAAGATTATGAAGAGAGTGAATGTGATTTTGAAAGTCTGGATGTGCCCATTGAACCGGACATCTCCCCAGACAGACCTTCAGGAGTGTCTCCCCCTAGGCTTTCTGAGTCCCCTTCTCATTTTATGTTTTGTAAGAAAGTGGCTGAAACCCTCCAGCTCCCTTTGGAAGAAGCTGTGGATGAACAGGAGGAACCTGACTATGTAGAAATGATGGATATCCCAGAGTCTAGGAGATTGTCTATTCCTTTACATAAATCTTTTAGGAAACAGACAATAAAAATTTTAAAAGCTCCTCACACTATACCTCCTGCGGATAAAAAAAATGGACAAGAGGTACACATTGTCAGGCTCTGATACGGAGTTCCTTTCACAACAATGCAGCCATGTTGGGGTAGTGCAGGCTGCAGCCTGTGATAAGGCAAATATTCCCTTGGCTTCACACCCCTGACAAGGACTCCAGGAGGATTGATGCCATGGCAAAGAAACAGTACATGGCAGCATCCTTGGGACTCAGACAGGCAAATTATATGGCCTATGTTGCAAGATACCAGAAATCCAGATGGGATACTGTTATGGCTCTAGTGAAACAGGTCCCTGGCCAGCTTGCCAAGGAGCTGGAGCAGGTGGCTGCTGATGGTATTGAGGCATCCAAGGTGCAATTCCATGCTGCAGTGGACTCTGATGATGTATCTTCAAGAGTCATGGCTACATCTGTGGCTTTTCACAGAATGGCTTGGCTCAGGTGTACTAGCCTGTCACAGGATACCCAGGCTAAGGCCATGGATTTTCCTGTTGTGGGTAACTCTCTGTTTGGGGAGCAGACAGAGAATTACATGAAGAAAATGGATGAGTATAGGACCACTTATAGGGGTGCACAGGCCAAGGAAAGGCAGGCCACCCCTCAGAGGCAGCTTTCCAGGGGCAGGGGCAGGCCTTTTCACAGACCTTTTGACCAAGCCCAGGCCTCCTCTTCAGCCTATGCCCAGAGGGGGTTCTTCAGAGGGAGAGGCAGACGGGGTACGAGCAGGCCTGCTCCCACCCCTCAGCCTAAAGCCCCTGCCAAACAGGCACCCTGATGGGATGGCCAGGGCCAATTCTCCATTACCTGTAGGGGGCAGGCTGGCTTACTTCGTCCAGGACTGGGAGTCTTTAACATCAGACAAGTGGGTCCTGGAAGTAGTAAGCCAGGGACTGGTTCTCAGCTTCAAAAAATTTCCAAAGATGAGAACCAGATCCTTTCCACCTGTAAATCCATCAGAGGCTCTCGCTCTGGAAACAGAAGTCTCAACCCTCCTGGCTCTCAGAGCTGTAGAAAGTACCTCCCTACACCAGGGCAAAGGACTGTACTCCAGGTACTTCCTTACCCTAAAAAAGACAGGAGAATGGCGGCCCATCCTGGATCTCAGATACCTAAACAAGCACCTTTTAAAACCAAAATTCAAAATGGTGACTCTGGGAATTATTTTACCCTCTCTAGGGCCAGGGGACTGGCTAGCGTCCCTGGACCTCAAGGATGCCTACTTCCATGTTCTCATCAGAAGCTCCCACTGAAAGTACCTCAGATTCGAACTGCCCTCAGGCCATTACCAGTTCAGAGCAGTGCCCTTCGGCCTCACCTCTGCCCCAAGGGTATTCACAAAATGCCTGGCAGTAGCAGTTGCTCATTTAAGAAGGCAAAAGATTGCCATCTTTCCTTACCTGGACGACTGGCTCATAGTGGGCCAGTCTCCAGACCAAGTCAAATTACACCTTCAGGTTACCAGGAGCTGCTTACATCTCTAGGTTTCCTTCTCAGTCTCCCAAAGTCAGTTCTAGAGCCTGTTCAGCTACTCTCCTTCATAGGCGCAGAACTGGACACAAAGCAGGCCAGAGCTTTCCTCCCTTTAGAAAGAGCAAAGACCCTGGTGGCTCTGGCCTCCTCCTTCACTCTGCAGGTCTCTCGACCAGCAAGGCACTTTCTGCAGCTCCTAGGGCACATGGCTGCCTCCACAGCAGTAGTGCAGGGAGCAAGATTTCAGATGAGGGACATTCAGTTCCATTTGAGAGCCTTCTGGTCTCAAGGAGAGATCCTCTAACCAAATTGATCCCAGTAACTCGAACCCTGATCCAGGCCCTACAGTGGTGGCAGGATCAGAGCAATCTGAGACAAGGGTTCCTTTCATCCCTCAATCTCACTCCTTGACCCTTACTACAGATCGTCCCTCTTTGGGTGGGGAGCTCACATGGGCAACCTCACCACCCAGGGATTGTGGTCCCCTCAGGAATCTCTGCTCCACATCAATCTGTTGGAACTCAGAGCAGTTTTTCTAGCACTTCAGGTTTTTTCTGCATCTGTTCAGAACAAAGTGGTACAGGTCAGAACAGACAACACCACTACAATGTGGTACATCAACAAGCAAGGGGGCACTCGGTCTTCGGCCTTGTGCACCGAGGCAATGAAGTTGTGGTCTCTGGCTTATTCCCTGAACACCTCCCTCATGGCATTCACCTCCCAAGCAAGGACAATGTCCTGGCAAATGCTCTCAGCAGGATTTCCCAGGGCCATCATGAATGGTCTCTGGATCCCCTAGTACTGGAGGTAGTATTTGCCAGGTGGGGCACCCCTCAGATAGATCTTTTTGCAGCCCCAGACAATCACCAACTTCCGCTATTTTGCTTCAGGCCCCCAGTGTTGGGCTCAGTCCCTCTGGATGCCTTCCTTCTCAACTGGGAAGGGACGTTTCTCTATGCCTTCCCCCCCTTCCCTCTCTTGTTCAAGGTGCTAGTCAAAATCAGATCTCAATCTTGCAAGATGATTCTGATTGCTCCAGATTGGGCCAGACAGCCCTGGTTTCCACTCCTTCTGTCCTTAGCAGTCCACCTTCCCCTGTGTTTTCCCAGGAATCACAATATGTTAACCTGTGCCCAGGGGAGAGTTTGGTACCCGAATCTCAAATCCCTCAACCTCAAGGCCTGGCTCTTGAAGAGTTAGAGTTTGCTGACCTACACCTTTCTCAAGGTGTACTTGATATCTTGAAAGCTTCTAGGAAGCCTTCCACCAGGGCTACTTATAATTCTAAATGGAAAAGATTTTCCATATGGTGCTCTGGAAAGCATATTTCCCCAGAATCTGCTGATTTGCCCACAGTCCTGGATTATATGGTCCACTTAAATACTTTGGGGCTGAGGCCAGCTACCCTGAAAGTGCACTTGGCAGCTGCCTCTGCTTTTATATCAGCAGGAAAGCCCTCTTCTCTTTCTGCTCACCCTGTATTCTCCAAGTTTTTCAAGGGATTGCTTCACACCAACCCTCCATTCAGGGACCCTGCTCCCGCCTGGGATCTTAATGTTTGCATTGCTCAGCTTATGCAACCCCCCTTTGAGGCTTTGTCTTCAGCAGAGCTTAAGTACTTGACTTGGAAAACTGTGTTTCTGGTAGCCATCACTTCTGCCAGATGCATAAGTGAATTACAAGCTTTGTCAGTGGAGTCTGATTTTATCTCCTTTCACAGAGATAAGGTGGTCCTCAGGACTAACAGGAAGTTCTTGCCTAAGGTGGTTTCAGATTTTCACCTTAATCAATCTATATCTCTTCCAGTGTACTTCACTGACCATTCCTCCTCTGGCGAGAGGAGACTGCACAGCTTAGATGTGAAGAGAGCCCTTAGTTACTACATAGAGTGTACCAAGGGTCACAGGTTTGACTCCCTCCAACTGTTCCTCACTTATGGTGAGGTTGGTAAAGGGAGACCTGCCACTAAAAGGTCCATTGCCAGGTGGATTGTCTCTTGTATCCAATTTTGTTATCAAAAACTGGGTAAGGTTCCCCCTTCAGGCCTGAGGGCTCACTCTACCAGAGGTACAGCTGCGTCCCTGGCTGCAGCCAGGGACATCCCTATCATAGAGATATGTCAAGCAACTACCTGGAAAACAGTTCACACTTTCACCAAGCATTACTCCCTGGACATCCAGGCTAGGAGTGATGCTTGGTTTGGCACAGCTGTGCTTCAAAGCCTATTTCCTAAGTAGGTTCTGTCCTCCTCCATGGAGGTACTGTTGTAGTCAGATATAACAATAATAGCAAGACTTCATGTTGTTTGAAGAAAAATTACTCACCTTAGTAATGTTGTTTCTTCTAATGGAGTCTTGCTATATTATGACCTCCCTACCTGCCCCTCTCAGAACCTCTGCTTTTGGGATGTGGGTGGGCAGTGCAGTCAAGCATAGTAGATGCCCACCTTGTTTTTCACCCTTTTTGGGGGTGTTTGGGTGTTGTGTTTTTATTTTTGGATCCACTGACTTGAGTCTTTGTTTTGGGACCAAAAATGTGTTAATATTTAGTAGCCAGTTGGCTAGTGTAGGTTTACAGCTTCCACACAGCATCTTAGTGAGTTTGCTGTAAAGATCTGACAGTTTGAGTTTGAAGAACAACAGACAGAATTCTCACCGAGCTCACGCTCAAGATTCCATGCCTGGCATGGAAAGTTAACTCTTTTACCTCCGGAGCAATTCGAAGGCTGGGTCTAACTGCATATGTCATAATATAGCAAGACTCCATTAGAAGAAACAACATTACTAAGGTGAGTAATTTTTTCTTTTGTGCTATTTCACCCAGCCCTATGAACAAACCTCTCATCGGCTATGAATTTTGCATAGCACTATTATTTATTTTTTTTAATGAGCATTTTTATTCCTCGGTTGGCAGCTGGGGGAACCCCCCCCCCGCTTTGGCTTGGGCCCCAGCTGCTCATGCTGGGATCACAGGGCTCATGCCAAGGAGATTCTTTCCCCTTGTGCATGATCCCTGTAGCCGCCTTGATGGAGACGGTTGTGAAATGACTGATATTCCTCATAATGTTAGAGCACAAATTATTAATATATTGAACTAACTTGTTAGAAACATTCCTTAACACTAAACATACAGGCATGTGGCTCACTATTCTTAGACATATTATTCTCTAGAGATATTGTTCTTTAAAATGAGAAAAGTGCTACACATTCGGGGCATTTGCTTTGAATTTTGAAGACCAGTGCTATGCATTTAATTGTGAGAAGTTGAGAGTTACACCTATGGGGGTTGATTCTTAAGAGTCCCTTTAGATCGCCACAAGTTGTGTCAATTTAGGGATGCAGCAGATGCTGGGTGTGCCAGGGACCCTGAGCCCAATTCTAGAAAAAATAGGGTCCCGGTGCCAAAATTCCTGGGTTTGCCTTGCATTGGCTGATGCGGCAAACCATCGGTGCATATGGGGGGGCTGGACGCAGGGATCTGACCCGCTCCCCTACCCAGCGCAACTCTGCTGGGGCTGAGATGGATTGGGGGGGTTGATCGCCAGGAGGGGGGCAGGTGGCAACATGGGGGGGCAGAGGACATGTTGTGGGGGACAGCCGTGACAGTAGGAATGGGAACTGACACCCAGCAGAGTGCATCTACAGCATACTATAGCATTTAAATGCCCCTTTGTACACATACTGTACTGTACTGTGCGGTACAGTGCCTACTAGCCATCCAGGATAGACAAGAGAGGCCTACTGTGGCACAGTACAGTACAGCTGGGCACAACTATAACTGAATACAGTGCGGCAGCATGTTGCACCATCATACAGTGGACCACATGACTGTACAGTACAGTATGTGGACAGTGGCATGTAATTGTTGTTATTTGCTGCAGGCACACCCCACTGGGTGCCAGTTCCCATTTCTACAGTCACGTTTGTCCCCCACTGCTCATCCTTTGCCACCTTCCCTGGCCAAAATGCCACCGTCAGCCCCATTCCTACCCAGTCCCAGTGGCACAGGACACTTAGACCACCTCCTGACTGGTCTAAGTTGTGCCCTGTCCCGTGGACTCACTGGAGCTTTTAAAATCATGATAAAGGGGATGTGGCAGCCCTGCCCTGGTACTTACTCCCCTTGCATCCTGGTGCAACCAGATGTAGGTTGCAAGGGTGGCGCACATCCCCTTTTGGGCAGGCAGCCTGCATTTGCTGCAGTCTGCTTTTGGGAATGGCTCAGGGTGCAATTTTTGACGCAAGGTTCTACTTGCTATCATTCATGTTCGATGTAGGCACCTTGTGTCATACTGAAGCCTTTGAAATCGACCCCATGGATGACATTATCTGTTGAATGCTTTGAAGCTGTACTTTGTTGCAACTTCTAGCAAGATCTAGCCAGAGCCGATAGAGCTGTGAAAAGCTACCAAGTAACCAAAGTTACACATGTGCGTAGGAATTATTCAACGCCCGGGTTTAACTTGGCCATTTTTTGGAGGTGGTGCTCCAAATTTTCAACATGGCCTTTTTGGGACCCCTCCTCATGAAGAGTGCCAGTGTTATTTTGTTCACTTGTCCTAAAGGGTGATTTTTGCAGAGCGAACACGCTATTCTGTGCCACAGGTGCAAAAACACATTTTGGGCAGGTTGTAGAAAATGACAGCTGTACTGTTTAGAAGGAGGTATGCAAAAATGTTGAAAATGTGGGGTGAGAATATTAAAAACTGGTGGAGTTAGGAGGGTACATAGAAACTGCACAATGAACGCTTGTAACGCAGTCATGTTTTGGAACTTTTTCACCAGATTTGAAACATGGGCTTTTTGGAACCCCATCTCATGAACAGTGGTACTGTCATTTTGTGAATCAGTCCCAAAAGGTGATTCTGCACAGTGACCGCGGACTCATCTTTCGCGACTGAGTAACAAAATGACAGTGACAGTTTTCATGAGGTGGGGTCCGAAGAATCCCATGTTGGAAATGTGAGGCAAAAATTCCAAAAAATGGCTGATTTATCAGCATAAGTTCAAACCCCCTTTAAATAGCATTATAGCATGCTTACCTTAGATTCTTCAGTTCTTGGTTTGGCTTTGAAGAGTGCAGATGTGTCCCAGTCCAGAGAAGAAGACAGTGGCGACCTGCGGAGGTAAGTATGGGGTAAAGGTGGGTGTGGAGAGGTGGGTGCTCAGTGGGAGGGTGGGGATGGGAGGCGGACTACAGCGATGATGAGGACCGTTTTCTTTTTATAGGAAAAAACAACACAAGTGCAGCAACGATGAGGGTCATTTTCTTTTACAGAAAACAGAAAAAGAATACATTTGGGCACACTGGGTTGGGCTCCCAGTGTGCCACATAACTGGGGGTTGTACAGGATTCTAACATGGGGATTGGGCACCCTGATGTCGGTGGGGGGTAGAAAAAGAATTAGGCACACTGGGATAGGCTCTCAGTGTGCCACATGAGTGTGGGGGGTGCACAAAATGCTGACATGGGGATTGGGCACCTCGATGTCGGCGGATAAAAATAAACATCTTTGGGCACACTGGGGTGGGTTTCCAGTGTGCCACTTGAGTTGGTGAGGGGGTACAGAATGCTGTGGAGCTGGTGCCAGAGATGCAACTGCGCATGCATGGCACTTGCGCATGCACAGTTGTGATGAATGGCATCTTGTCATTCACAACATGACTGTGCCAGCAGAACTGAGCATGCGCACGAGTCGTGCATGCGCAATTCATACACCGGAATGCGAAAGTAACAGCTGAAATAGTGCAGTTGTTATTTTGCAGTGGCTGATCATGGTGGAGGGGTTCAAGCTCCGATGGGCTTTTGGAAGGATTCTTCCAAAAGTCCAACGAAAAGTTCCACAATCGGCCATTGTTTAGAGCTACTGAGCGATCGCAGTAGTGCTGTAGGCTCTGCCCACAGCCCTAAAAATGTAGTTGTTCCTTTTATTGAATTAGGACTGCAATAACAGAGTCATTTGCAGTTCAGAAAGTCTTCCTGCTATGTGTTTTTGGTAACTTAATTGAAATGTGCCCTCAGAACTAAATAAAAGAGAAGAAAGAAACTCTGATTAGTGTGAGGCAGAGATGTACAAGGATAGGATGCCCTGGTGGTCCATAATCCTCAGCCGGCAGGCTGTTTAGTTACTTGGTGGTATAGCATTGCAGTTACTGTACATCCATCTTTTAGAAAGCCATTAAGAGTGATGCATATTGCTCATTCACACTATGGCACACTTCATAAGTTCTGTCCTGTGAGAAAGATATACGCTTTATATCATGGTTCTTATACACTCATGTCAATATTACTTTCATGAAGATAAAAGAATTGTATTACGTACATGCTTCAAGTGAAATGTGCCCCTGAGGTGCTGTACGCTGCTGACCATAATTTATTACACCCTGAATTTCGATTAGTACCTTCAGTACTGCTGTTTTGCACTACCTTGCTTCAATTTTGCCAGAATGTTTATTGCGACTTAACTTAGCTCTGTTCTATTTATTTGTATTCATCATTTTATATTAACCATAAACTTGTGTAGCTCTAAGTATGCTATGTTACTTTATGCCCTATGTATCCTCCCTCTGGTCACCCCTGTAAAAGGGACTGCATGGTCTCAGTGGGTTTACCAGGTTACCAAAATTGAAATAAATAAATATCACATTAATACTTTTTATCATATTTGTGAAGCAAGGCCACGAAGCATGGAATGAAAAGTAGTGCTTTATAGAAAAATAGCACCATCAATATCCAGAAAAAATTCCTCTCTACAGAGAGAAGACCCCTGAACAGATGGCCAGGATGAAGTTCCAGCACTCAGAGATTCTTGTTGCAGCAGGCAGTGAGCATTCTTGCCCCCAGTCTCGATCTCTGCTCCCAAACTGAGTCACAGGCTGAAATAAGGCCTCGCAGAATGTCTGTATAAGTTGCTGGATAATGGAACATATTGGCTTCAAAGTTTACCATGTCTGCCAAGGAGAAGTTGGGGGGGCGGGGGGCCCAACTCCACAGTGATCAAAGAAAAAAAAACACAGCTTATCCAGTCTGCAGAGCTTTGCAGTGTACTGAGTATTGCCCCCCCCCCCCAGTTCTGTGAGACTATGATAGGGTATGTACCTGAGCAGTGTTCATGTAGTTTTATTAAAAACTCAATAAAAAGCATGAACTACAAAAAAATAGAACTGTAACATAATGTAGTAGAATACAGCCTTTTGTGATTAATTGTCTACAGTGTGCTTGACATATTTGTATGTAGTATAATGTTATAGACATATGAAAAAACATCAAGCATCACTGTCATGGTGTTTTCAGTACTGCTTGAACTATTTTGTGTCTGAAATAAAAGAAAAATTAATGTTGCCAGCTTCTTGTACTCTGTACTGCTACAGCCTATGTTTAACTGTACCTGTCTATTTGAGTGAGGTCAAATCTTTTTGCTCCTTTAACCATTTTTATAAATAGTACCTTCCTGACCAGTGTAAATGTAACTGTTTTCATGAATTGTAATGTAATCTTCCCCCCATTTGTTGCTATATATATATACTTATGAATTGGTCTCGTGTATGTCCACATCACCGCTGTTAATGGGCATTGCCCATGTGGGCTGTACCTATGGTAGTTACCGAAGTCCACAGAAATAAATACAGTGACAGTGGCTCAATTGCTGCATGCTGTCCTCTTGCGCCAGAAGATTGTAAAGTCGTGGGTTCTCATCATATATTAGGAATGTGAGCTAACATCTAATACTTTATTTTTCCTCAGTTTTATTTATTCTCCCCTCTGCCCTAAGGCCCCCTGCTACACACCAGGATTTTGCCTTTTTGGCTTACCCTCAGGATGGGGCTGCCTTCTGTACCTTGGTGACTCCCCTACATGATCTGCGACCCTGGCAGAAGTGAAGCTCTGGGTGGTCCAGGATCAAGCATGCTGGATTTGGAATGGACGTGGGGGGCTGGCGGTGCGTCATCTCCCTGCGGCTTGGTAGCAGCTTTCCACTTATCTAGTTCCCCTGTTGAAGGAGATGTGCAATGATGTCTGGGTAGCACCAGGCAGATCCTGCACCCAATGTGCTGATGTCCACTGCTCCACCCATCCCCACATCTGCATCGAACCCTGGTGCACTGGCCCCCCCAGCCATCACTAGGGCTTGGACTGTTCTGGGCTCCAAAACCCTCCCTCCCCCTCCCTCCTCCTCCTCCTCCTTGGAGAGCTGTTCATCAGATGCTCACTTCTCTTCACCCCACTAACCCTCAGACAACTCAGGATTGGGGTACGAACTTGGTTGTCAGTGTCGTGAATGGTAGCTCTTCTGCTGTGCCAACAGGCCAGCCCCTAACATCCAGTACTTACACTGCAGTGCTGAATAGCACTAGATGGGCAGTAGGTAGTGTAGCACTATGGATTAGACATTAAACCAAAGTTCTCGTTGCCCATCTCTGGTGGCTGTTCAGGTGGAATTGCACTGATTGCAAAAGATGGCAATTTTCCCCAGTGCTCTGGCTAACTTTCCCCCATCAGTAGAACAGGTCCATGTATTCCACCTTCTTCAATCACAGCCTACACATGTGATCAAAATAGCATAAGCTGTAAAGTCAAACACCAATACAGGTTCCTCTTTTTTCAGTGTTTATTGCTTTGAACAATTCTCAAGTGGCATCTAAAAAATAGGTGCATATACAGCATACATTGACAGGCTAGCTGGCACTGAGGCAGTTACAAAAACGGCCCGGCACCTTGCCTCCTATCAGTGAGGCTTCATCAGGGAATAGCCATCTCTCAGATCTTTAAGTACATTTCATAAGTTAGATATCACGTAAAAACATGCAAAATCTTTAATTATCGCAGCATGCCTAATCTAGAAATACATAGACTTCTCATGCAAATTCCATACTCAATTAAATTGTTATGTCATTATGTCATTAACGACAATGGCAAAATTGCAGTACATTTTAACTTCAGATAATTCAATTGAATACAAATAATTTTACTAATAAATAGCAGGGGGGATGGAGAACAAAGCAATAATTGCATAGCATTAATACAGGATTGATTTTAATAACTTGTCTGTGTAATTAAAGCAAGTGATTCTGGCTGAACCAATTGAAAAAGTTGGTAAATTTCTAAACAGTGTCAGTGGCTCAGCAGGTTGCACGCTCGCCTCTGAGGCTAAAAGATCGAAAGGTTGTGGGTTCTAGACCCACACCAGGCACCTGGGGGTTAAATCCCAATACTTACACTGTAGTGCATCATAAGGGGGATGCTGCACTCCCGAGGTCCTGTCTTTTGGATGGGACATTAAACCGAGATCCCGTCTGTCTGTTCTGGTAGTTGTTCCAGTGGACGTTAAAGATCCCATGGCACTTCTCAAAAAGAGTAAGGGAATTTTTATTGAGGGAAAAAAAACAAAAAAAAAACAAGAGTGCAACATACAGGTAATAACAACTAAAACCAATAATGGAGAGGGAAATAAGGTTACAAATTAAAGACACAATGACAGACCATTACATCATAGTATCAGATCAGACAAGGGGAACGTCGAATACTGTATGCAAAATGTAGGGAATGCATAAAGCAAAAATAGCAGTCTACTTGGTCTCAAAAATAAAAAAAATCACAAAAAGCAGACTTGGAGTCACAGAGTCTATGAAAGTCTCTGGTCTTCTGAGATTGCTTATCCCTCTCATAAACCTTGTAGAACTCTAACTGTATGTTAATGAACAGTTCTTGATGGGAAACCAGAACATGTCAAAGATTCCAAGAACACTTGACTTGACAAAGATAATATTTACAGATGGCGAACAAAACTTGGAGTGTGAAAGGTGGAAACTTTGCCCAGGCTGCAATAAAACCCCCCCAACACCAGTTCATGATAAGTAAGGGCTTGAAAACCAGGGAAGTTCCAGTGATCGACACGAGGGACCAAAAGTGACAGGCATAAGGGCATTAAACAAAGATGTTCTTGAGTCTCTAGGACAGAACTGCAACCAGGACAGAGACAATGTCTTTCCAAGAGAGCTTTATGCTTATGTGAGTGTTGTACCCCAAGTTTACCATTGCAACTAAGCCACAGAAGATCCCAGGTAAAAGGTAGAACCCTGGGGTTGTTAAGGTGATCTAGAACCACGCTTATGATGATACCATGCATTGTGGGAGGTGAAAATCTAAGTTAAAGTGTTCTGACATAACCAACTGGTAAAGGGATTGTCTGGTTGCTGTTAAAAGGGCACCACAAGACAACTTCCACTTCTTTATTTTCAAAAATGTTGCCACCATGTAATCTGGAACAATCCCCGGTTTACGAATTATACTGAGACCCCTGGATTGCCGGTCAGGAAGGTAGATCTCAACCCAGGCTTGCACCATATTGTACCAGAGAGAAAATGTCTGTCATAAAATGGCAAAATGTTTGAGGAGAGAAAAATACTAAAAAGAAAATACCAGGGGATTCACCATGGCCAACCCTCCTTTCTGCTTTGGCCTATAAGTAATATCTCGGTGGACCGGAGTGAGTCAGCTGCCTCAAGGGGCATGGAAGAAAACGCTATGAAGTCTAGTCTCTAGGCCCTGAGGAGGAATGAACACATAACTGACATACAAAATGGCTGGCACTAGCAATGTTTTACTCAACAATATCCATTTAAGTTTGGAAAGGCGGGACACATTCCACCGATTTACCAAGAGGAGAGCCTTCTGTATGCATTTGTCCCAGTTCATTTAGGCCATGTTGGAACTACCAAATAGGATACCCAAAATCTTAATGTCAGTGTGCTGAATCCAAACTGAGGCAAGTGTCCGGGGGCAAGAGCAGAGCTGCCCAGTGGAAAACCTCCACTCTTTTCAAAATTAATATTAGATGAAGACAAAACCGAGTACTTGTCAAGTAGTTGATGCAACACCACCCCTTCTGCTTCAGAGTTGCATAAAATTACCACATAATCGTCGTAAGACATAACCTTAAGGGGGTTGCAAAGAGGTAAGTCCATGAATATGTTGCAAGAGGGGATCCGGACTAAACACCTAAAGGAGGAGGCTTAAGGGGCAGCCCTGTCTGACCCCTCTCTGCAGAGAACAAGGGGGACCAAACCAGCTATTGATTAATGGATTGATAGTTTCCTGGCTATAAAGACAGCTAGGCTTCCTGACGGCAGATTAATGTTTTGTGCCAATACTATTGTTCCAGTACCATAAAGCACTGAAGGTGGATGGTTGAGTTTTCATGCAAGTCTAGTTTTGCTGACAGATGGCTCCAATCATGTAGTCCATTCACCCATGTAGCATCCACTTAAATTTACCAGATGACAAGACATGATCTGAAAACTCCAAACCAGTAGTATGGACTTCAGCCACCTTCAGGAGCTGAGAGATGAATAAAAAATCTATATGAGTGGGCAGTGGGCCGTGAAAGTAAGCCCGTCCCCCTGTAGGGAGCAATACCCTAAACGTGTCTTGTAAGGACACGGTATATACAAATGAGTTTAAACCAGTGGCATAACATGGTTGGCATGGGCCCTGGTGCAAGGAATGAAATGCTCCCCCCATGTATGGTTAAAAAGTGGGTGCGCACTCAGTCACCTAGTGAAATGGCCTTTTCCGTGCTTTTTGCTGAGTGAAGACATCAGTGATTTTGGAGACATTTAATTTCCTTGCACGTTCATTTTCTATGGATAAAAGAGCAAGGCCGCTGAGTCATTCTTGTACTTAAATAAATCTTGATAAGTTTTAGTTTAGAAAATGAGCACTCTGCAGTTGCCACTGTTACTGGTATTGTCATAAACAGCAAGTATGCCATACAAATGTCTGGAAAACTTGAAGCAAGAGCGTGGTTTTCAATCAACAGCAATTCAGCTACTTCCTTCACTGTAGATTTCCTTGAAATGTCTGATTTCAGACAAGCTCTGAATAACAGTAGTTGACCTGGGAGTGAGGGTGACAAGTCAGAGTCATATTGTTTGACCAGATTTTCTTTAGTAACATAAAGGTCGTCATCGGTAGCGGAAGTCAGTGTGAAAGGGTGAATAGCATTGAGTGTGGCCACCACTTCATTTAAACCTACAAAGCGGCATTCCAGTTGCACGATGGCTCTGTCCAGTGTTGTGCAGAACACAGTAACTTTGATCCTTTCTTCTGCAGACATAAACCTATGGTCTTCACAGAGTTCGTCATGGAATCGTTTTACTCTTAGCATGCGATATTCTGCAGATTTCTCTAATATTCCCCAAGCTTTGGCTATGGTGGTTTCACGAAAGGTTTCAAATTTGTTTCTGGATTCCTGCAGACTGCTGTAGGCAGTTTGAAGGAGTGTGCCGGTTTTGCTCAGGTCTTCTTGCAGTGACTGCAGCCTCTTTGAAACACAGTTGACCAATTCCAAAATTTTGGTGAGCAGTACAACTAAAAATACAAATTGGAACTTCTCCATTTGCGACTTCAGAGCTGTTGCCTCTGTGATTTCTTCTTTCTTCATACTACTAAGTATTATCTTGGATAATGCTTTGAGGATATCCATAAAACGGTAATAAAGAGCCACTAAGGAGTCATACCACGATGACCATCTGGTTGGACATAGTCTCTTTAAGGTGACATTGGAGGCGGATGCAAATGATGACAGCATGTGCCAACGCATTATGCTGTGTCCAAAGAAGGTATACAGATTTTCTACTACACCAAAGAAGTTCCTCACTTCTGGTACATCTGACAGGGCATCATTCAGGACTAAATCAAGTTATGCACAGTGCAGTGAACATAGGTCGCTTTTGCTTGTCTGGCTTTTATTCTTTCTTGTACTGCTGCAGATATGCCGCTCGCAGTTGTGGCATCATCATAACCTTAGCCTCACATTTTGGATATGTGCAACCTATTATTTTCAGTACTATTAATAATCATCTCTTTCAAGCCAGCCACTGACTGGTCTTCTACTTCCATGAATCCCAGGAAAGACTCATTTATTTTTATGTGTCTTGGTTTCCCACTTACATCAGTATCGATGGACACATAGCAGATCACTTGACTGAGCTGTTCCTTTTTCGCAATATCCTGAATGGTGTCCATAATGACAGAAAAGAATGGAACTTTATCGACATCATCTATTATTTCGTCCTTGACACAGTTTGAAAGTATTTCAGTCAATTCATTCTGCATGTCAAGGCTTAAATATTTCACTGTTCCCTCCAACATACTTAAAATTCCAATACTGGATCATACTTTGCGAGAAGTGTAATAATGGAAAGAAAATTTCCACTGTTTGCACTGGACCTTATACTCTCCCTGTGACCCCTGAAAGCCAGGTTAAACATCACCAAAGTCAATGTAACGTTGATAATTCGGTCAAGCACCTCCCTCCAGAAGTTTGCTTCTTTCTTGATAGTTTCTTCCAGATCTTCCGTTAATGTTTTGTGCAAATGCTATTGTTCCAGTACCATATAGCACTGAAGGTGGATGGTTGAGTTTTCATGCAAGTCTATTTTTGCTGACAGATGGTTCCAATCATATAGTCCATTCGCCCATGTAGCATTAGCTGTATCCTTGTTGGTAGAAAACAGCCAACAAGCCTGGCAATATACGCTGTCCAATGCTGGTGAGTAGCACAGCCATGCGTACTGTAGTTTAACACCAGCTTTGTTTACCTTCTCATAGTAGGTTTCAGAAAAAAATCTCCCCTTCTGAAGAGGATCACATGGAAATGGGCCGGATGGTTGGCATGGCCCATGTGATATTACGAATCACTTGTCTTGAGCACTGGGAGGCTCAATGAAGTGTGCTTTGTCGGTGGGGAATTTTTCTGAAGTCAGTTTATCAAGATGCACATTGCTTTCAGTCATTGCTGAGGTACCTTCACCATGACCTACTTCATCTCTTACTTCATGCTATCTACACTGTCGCTTATTGCATCATCGTCAACCTTCGTATCACTACTGGTATCGTGTTCATTATTACTGATGTGTTCTTCAGTGTCCAGTGGCACTGAGTCACCCACATCAGTATCCGCAACCTGCCGGACATCATCATTGTATTTCAAAGGTTCATCTCTATAAACCTCACTGTCCTTCTTGCTTGAAAGTTTTGGTAACTTTTTAAATTTTTCAGCCCTCTCTTTGCTCAGCTTTCATTTTGCTGCACCACTGAGATATTTAGATGGAACAGTCACCATTTTTACTTAAAAAATTTTGAACTGGCACTGGCTAAATAAATTTGGATCTCACTCATGCACTATGATCAGGGACACTGGTTTACTGTGATAGATAAAGTGGAAATTCTGTTTTCACCAGTGTTGAATCCTTGTACCCTTTTGTTATTTGTATAGATATTCAGAATACAAGAAGGCTAAGTATACATCAAATTAAATAAATCAAAATGGAATAGTACAGGAAAGAATTTATAGAAAAATACAATTTTTAGCTGCCCTGGTGGCACTGAGGGTTGAGGCACTGGACACCACACCTCGCGCCATGCTGGTGAACCAGGTTTAGGAATGGACTCGGGATGCCGGGGGTTGGCAGTGAAAAGAGAGGACTAAGCATCCAGAGGACTGTTCTCCTCTCCTGGGGTGGGTTGCAGGAGTTGCCTTGCTCTGTAGAAGCCCCTGGAGGAGATCAGGGGGACTACAAGGAGCAGCGCTGTAGATGGAGAGAAAAAGTGCAGAAAAATAGCCACCAAGCTGGCCAGATGTTGGTGGCCCCGCCTCCCCACCGTAAAGCTGGGATGAGCCCCTGAGCTAAGCTCTCACCCAGCACAGATGCAAGGAAGCGCCTTCAGGCACTTCAATCTCCCCTTTTGGTTGCCCCCACAGGTAAGGGGCCCCCCCAATGAAGGGATACGTCGGAACAGCTGGGCAGTGAGGGCAGTGGATGGCAGGAATGGGAGAGTGCTAGGGGTGGATGGTCGGTTGAAGGAGTGGGCAGCTGGTGGTAGGGGAGGATAAAAAGAACATGCAAAAACAAATATACAATTTCTGAAGAGTCACTGATATGGTGGAAAAATAACAAATTCCGTGAATTACTTTGTAATTGTGTGTAATAAAATTTACTTACAAAGTGTGTCTAATGTGTGTGTTCTTCTGATATGGTGGGGGTTGGAGGGAGGAGCATGAGACTGAGGAGTAGATGCTTGTGGTGCTTAACATTATTTTACTTCAAGAAAGCCCGTTTTTAACTTGCTTTCTCAATTTTCTTTTTTTTTTTTACTTTAAAAAAGCTGTTTTCTTTGTTTTGTTGTTTATTTGGGCCTTCTGACCCTTCAAGTTTCCTTCAGGTGTTCTTTCACCCACCTTTCCCCATGATATCTCCCCTCCCAATTTTTTCTCCTTCAAAAAGCCTTAAAAATTGCTTTCACTTTTTTTAGCCTTTTAAAAGCTTGTCTTTCTTTTATTTCTGGGCCACCTGACCCAGACCTTGCAGACATTCTTAGCTTCTTTTCTTCACGCACCACCACCTTTCCCCACAATGATTCCTCACAAGCCCTTTTCTCCCCTTGAAAAAGCCTTTTTGTTAATGTTTTCTTTTTAAAGGCTTTACTTTCTTTTGTTTCCTTGGGGCATCATACTGCACACCACCAGCCTTTCTCCAAGATCTACTCTCCTTCCCCGAGTATTATTCTTTTTTAATTTGTTTTAATCTTTATTCCTTTCAAAAATGGCAATGCTGTTGTTCCCTTGTTCTGGGCCGTCTGACTCAGCAGCTGTAGTCAGTGATTGTGGTCAGCTCACTCACTGCAAGTGCACATACCAGCCCTGCCTTTCCCCAAGATCTCCTCTCAATCTCCTTCCCCTGTAGTCTTTTTTTTTTAATATCTTTATTCTATTTCTTTTTCTTTAAAAAAAAAAAAAAAGGCAATGCTGTTATTCCCTTGTTCTGGCCTTGGCCATTAGGCCCAGCAGCTGTAGTCAGGCTCACAAGTGGCTGTGCACAACGCACACAGACAGCTGGCACTCACCAGCATAGCACTGCAGCCTGTCCCCAAGAAGATCTCCTTTCAAGCCAGTCTCCCCTTCTCCCAGTCCCTCCACACTTCCCCAGGCATCCCCCTCCCCCAAGTCTTCTTTCTTATTCTTTTTTGTTTCCTTTTTTTATAATCTTTCTTTTTGTAGAAATTCAGACAATGTGCTTATGTGTTATTCCCTGCTTCCTTTTCTGGCTTGGCTTCTGGCTGGCCCTGAGGCTGTGAGACTGACACTCCGAGGCCCTGGCCCAGCAGTTGTACTTCAAGACTCAAGAGTGCAGCACCAGCCTCGTGAGCCCTCAGGGACTGTGGTTAGCTCACTGCAAGTGCATACACAGTGACCAGCCCTGCCTTTCCCCAAGATCTCCTCCAGCCCCCCTCCCCAAGAGTCTGTCTTTCTTTATTCCTGTTTCATTATCTTTATTCTCTTTCTTTTGTTTTCTTTAAAAAAAAAAAAAAGGGACATGCCTGTTATTCCCTTGTTCTGGCCTGGGCTGTCTGACCCCAGCAGCTGTAGTCAGGCAGGCTCACAAGTGCCTGTGTACAACTGCGCACACATAACTGGCACACACCAGCCCAGACCTGCTGCCTGCCTTTCCACTAGATTAGAAGATCTCCTCTCAACTCAGTCTTCTTCTCCTCTCCCAGTCCCTCCTCACTTCTCCAGGTAGTCCCCCAAGTCTTCTTTCTTATTTTTTGTTTCCTTTATTTATAATGTTTCTTTCTTTTTTTTTTCTTTTTGGAAAAATTTAGGCATGTGCTTAATGTTTATTCCCACTTCTGAATCCCTTAGTGTCCTTCCCCTTTCTGGTGTGGCTTCTGGCTGGCCCTGGGGTATTCAGACTGACACTCCCAGGCCCTGGCCCAGTAGTAGTTCAAGACTCAAGAGTCTGAGAGAGACAGTGCAGTGTACAGCACAGCCCTCTTGAGCCCACCCCTGCTGTCTGGGCTGGCCCTTTTCTTAAATTATTTTCCCTGCCCTCCCCACACAGATAATCTCATTTCTCCTCCTTGCAGTCTTCTCCCTTATTTCATCACCTGACCTCTGTCCTTTTTTAGCAAAAAATGATTCTTTTTTGAATCTGACCCTGTCCCCCCTTGGCCCCAACTCCCTCACCCACCCTAGGCCCCTAACGAAAGAAGCAGCGCTTGGCACGCTTATGCAAGGCTGAGCGGGAGTGGGGCATGGGTATTCAATTGGTAATAATAAAGAGCAGCTTGCAAGAGAGTAAAAAAAATAAGTGAATGGGTTAGAGAGATTCGAGTGTTCTGTGTGCCAGAACTTCAGAACTCATCCCAACTAAAGCTAAACTAAGCCTGCCAGTGTGCAGCCTAGAACAAGTAGCCAACTCGACCATCCTGGACTGACTGGTTAGGTAAAATGGCACTGATGCTCCCGCTGCACTCCTTCTGCCACAAAGCACCACCCGCCGTGACATGTGCCGTCCTCTGATCTTCACCTCCCGCCCCAGCTGCCCTCACTGCCACAGTGTGGTCATTGGTGAGGACTGGCAGGCAGCAGTCTCCTATTTGCTGCCTCACCTGTCAGTCCTGACTGGCCATGGGATGGGAACACCCACTACTGCTTTGTACTGGAAATTATCAGATTGGCAGTTGGCACTCGGCAGCAACTCATCTTCTGCTTGGCCCACTCACCACCATGACCCACATGGTGTGTTTTACTCCTG
Source organism: Neoceratodus forsteri (assembly GCA_016271365.2). NCBI lineage: Eukaryota > Metazoa > Chordata > Ceratodontiformes > Ceratodontidae > Neoceratodus > Neoceratodus forsteri. Next base: position 904,714,245 of record CM028129.1, read on the forward strand.
TCATGTGGTGGATATTGGACAGAGAGTTAGGAAGGGTGGCACATGCGGTGTGCCTCAGAGTCAGTGGTCAGTCAGCCAGATAGATGAACTTGCCTCAGTGTGACTACAGTCAGTAAGTAGTCAGTATAATGATGACTGCATGATTGCAGCTGCACCTGGGCCCTTCAGGTCATGGGCCCCGGTGCAGTTGCACTGCCTGCACATTCTATAGCTATGACCCTGGAGCTGGAAGGGAAGGTCTTCCTCTTTGTGAATGACACCAAACTCTGAAATAGGGTGGACACTTTGGGGGATGGAAAGGATGAGCAATGACCTGAGAAAATTCGAGGAGTGGTCAGAAATATGGCAGCTGGGTTTCAATGTGAAAAAGTGCAAAATAATGCATTTGGGGCACAAAAACCCAGGGGCAGAGTACAAAAAGGACAAGGTAGTACTGATGACCACCAAGCAGGAAAGAGACTTTAGGATGATCATATCAGATGACCTAAAGGTGACCAGGCAGTGCAACAAGGTAGTTGGGAGTGCGAATAGTATGCCAGGGTGCATATGGAGGGGTGTGACCTCTGTATAGATCACTGGTAAGACTCCTCCTAAAGTACTATGTCCAGTTCTGGAGACTATAACTCAGAAAGGACATAGAGTGGAATTGGTCCAGAAGAGAACAACTAAAATGGTGCAGGGTCTGCATCAGGAACCTTACATGGAGAGATTAAAGGACCTAAATATGTACACCCTGGAAAAGAGGAGAGAGAATATGATACAGACCTTTAAATACCTCACAGGGGTAAACAGGGTACAAGAGGGAAGCATTTTTTAGAAAAAAGGTATTCAAGGACAAGGGGGCATGATAAGCTGGAGGGGGTAGATTTAGGAGAGATGTGAGGAAGTACTTCTTCACAGAAAGATTGGTGGATTCTTGGCAGTCTTCCAGCGGAGGACATGGGGGCAAAAACAGTGGCGGGGTTCAAGAATTCATGGGATAGGCATAAGGGAGTCTTAGGAAAAGGTAAGGGGTGGCTAAATGGGCCACAGCTCAAGTAGGAGCTGCGGTGATACTATAGGCAGGGAAAAATGGGCAGACTAAGTGGACCAAGTGGGCCTTGTCTGCTGGCAAATTTTGTGTTTCTATGTAAACACTGACCCATTTGGAACTCTGTTGGTGGCCGCCCTTATCCTTGTGTGCTCCCCCCCATGATCACCCTTTGAGTTCTCCCCACTAGCCTGTTTGCCACACACCAAGTCAACTTTTCTCCCATTACTAGGTTCTGCAACTTCTTGATGAGTGCCTTGTGGGGGACAGAGTCAAAGGTCTTGCTGAAGTACAGGTACAGTATTTCTATTGCCTAGCCCCTGTCAACTGCCTTTGTAACCCAGTCAACGAGATTTATAAAATGTATTTAGTGTAACTTCCCGAACATAAACTCGGGTTGCTTGTCGTCCTGGAGCACATTTACCTCAAGGAACTGAGTTGCCTGAATCCCTGCTGGGTCTCTCCAAAATAGCCCCATTTAAGAGAGAAATGAAAAAGGTGCTCACACTTGGTTCCAAATGTAATTGCTATAGCTGATGTACTCGTCCTTTGTAACTGACTTTATAACTCATTGTTACTACTGTCTCTTACTAATAGGTTAATGCTGTGTACTACTGTCTCTTTATAATAGGGTAATGTTATTTGCTTTGCACTAGCTGTCTTTTGCCCTTAACAACACATTATGCTGTTATATGAACTTGTAAATACCTGCTTGTAATTTACGTGACAATGTACCTCTGGAACTGCATACTTTGTATCTTGTAGTTATTCAGTCTGAGTACTTTGTCCTTGTCCATTGATGTGGAACCTTTGTAAAAGAGCTCTTGAGCTCAAAAGTTTATTTCCGAATGAAAAAATAAATAAAAAATTAAAAAATAAAAAGGCACTCAATCAACCTTTTACTTGAGAATGCTTTCTATCAGCTTGCTAACTGTTGATGTCAAGCTGACTGATCTGTATTTCTCTAGTTTGTCCCTTGCTGCCTCACTCTTGTGCTGGGGTACTATAGCAGCAGTCCTCCACTCTCGTGGCACAACACCTGTATCCAGGGAGCAGTTGGAACAGGTCAATCAGGAAAGCTGCAGGAATTGCCACTAGTTCTCTCAGCACCCTGGAGTGCATAGACCCAGGAGTAAGTTGAAAAACAATTATGACTGATTTACCACACATTATGACTGATTTTTTCAACTAGTTTGAAATTTATGACTTAAACTAACTAAAGAAATTCTAACCAATTTTTTCAACTTCCACCATTGCTGAATTTTATTTATTACCTCTCGAGAAGTTCACCAGAGATGCTAGTCACACAGCCCAGTAGCAGCAGAGATTAAATAGTGCATGCACTGACTAGCTGCTGATGCCCAGAGTTGAAATCAACAGTAATGCAACTTAAAAGATACTAAGAAGGGAAGGGATAGCATCTTTCTTGTTGTAGGATGGAAAACCTAGTGTGCCTCAAATGTTTTCAATGCTAACAGTATAAGTCACTATCAAACACTTCACTTATTTTTTTATTCACGTGGTTTTGGTTTGGCCTTGCTTGCTTGCCTTATATACCTTGTGAGGAGTGCAAGACTACTTCTCTTGTACCCCTCACAGCCCCTGGCCCCAAAGCCATATAAACAGCTGCCTTAGACCCTGGTGTGAGAGTATTCTGTTGTACACCTCACAAAACCACATACAACCTTAAAGCCTGGTGGTGTGGGATGTGCTATAGTACACCCCCTGAAGATACATAAACAGTCTTAGACCCTGGTGTGGGATGCTGATAATGTACACCCCCAAAGCCACATAAAAAGCAAAGCAGCCTTACATCCAGTGTGGGGTGCAGCAGTACATCTCCACAGTCACATAACCAGCCTTTTATCCTGGTGGAATAATGCATTGCTGCACCTGCTGTACACCACTGAAGCCACGTAAACAGGCTTAGACCATGGTGTGGGTTGCAGTAGTAGCAGTACACCTGCTAAGTCACAATCTCATCAACAGCAGTAGGGTGTGGGTCAGGGATGGTGTACACCCCAAAGCAAAAAGCCACATAATCAGCCAGCCTGGTATCATTCCTGTTTGGGGTGTTGCAGTACTGCAGTACATCCCTGAAGCTTCAAGCACATAGATAGTCTTAGACCCTGATGTTTGTTACTGCAGTAGCAGTACTACACTAGGACACCATCAGATTTAATCAACATAAACAGCACGCTGCCTTAGACCCTTTTGTGGGATCATGCTAGCTACATCCTACCACCCCTGAAACAAGTCACACAAACAGCACTGAGTGCAAAGCATTAGTACAGTGAGTGACAGTGACACTGGTGTGGGATGCTGCACAGGGCCGGCCTTAATCATTCTGGGCCCCTGTGCAGCCCCCTGCTGGGGGCCCCTCACTCCATTCCCTGTGGGCCCCCACTCACACATCCAACATTTATACCTAACTAACCCTCCTGTCCTGTATTAAAGCAGTAGCAGGTCTGCTAGTTTAACCAGCATCTTTTAATTATCTGCTCCCAAGGGAGACCACTATACATAATGTCAGTCTACATACCCAACAACCAAAAATTAGCCTTTGACTCCATACTGGCCAACACAGCACTGCTCCCCCCCAGAAGTGAGCTCATAATAATGGGAGATTTCAATGTGAACTGGCTAACTACGACATCAGACCCCTTCAAAGACGCAGCAACAGCGCACGACCTGACTCAAGTTGTCCTGACCCCCACATGACAAGACCCCAGGACAGGAACTCACACCCTCCTGGACCTCATCCTGACAAACTCCCCCAATCACCTCTCTAATGTTGAAGTCCTCCCAGACATCCTTAGTGACCACTCTCCCCTCTCCTGTCTCTGATCAAACAAGAGTCCACCAAACCAACCCAAAATATCGCACCAAAGGCACCTCAAGAAAGGCGCCATAACCAAGATAATTCACTCTCTCTCCACCAGTGACTGGACAGCAGTCCATACCGCCCAATCCGCTGATGAGGCCCTTACCTCCCTTATTAAAATCTTCAACACAGCCTGTGATAAATACGCCCCACTCTCAAAAAAGATTCTAAAAACAAGGGACACCCAGTGGATCACACAGCCCCTGCTTGACCAGATGCACCATAGAGACAATCTTTGGTACAAGGCACTCAACTCCCAGATACCCCACGACAGACAACTCTACAGAGAGGCAAGAAACAAATGCACCAGGGCCATTCGGCTAGCCAAGGCCAACCATTACAAACAAGTCCTCACCTCAGCCTGGGGGTCAGGGAACAAGTTTTGGAGCAATGTCAAAGAGCTTTTGGGAAAACCATTAACCAAACACCTACCCAGATAGTCAATAATGGTTCCCTCTCACAATATCCCACCATAATAGCTAATGTGATGAACAATTCCTTCACAGACCTCAGCCACATTCTTCCATCAAATTTCTTCAACCCACCCCCCAGTGTCTCACCTAACTCCTACCCTAGGCACACCATCCTGCCATTCCAGCTCAAAACAATCTCCTGCAGTAAGGCCAATCACTACCTGGCAAATGCCTTACGGAACAAAAGGTATAGCAGTGACTCAATAGATCTCAAGATCCTCCAGCTAACACTAGACGTGACCCTCCCACACCTCACCAAAATATTCAACCAATCACTATGCCTAAGGCAATTCCCCTCTCTATGGAAAAGGGGAATTATTACACCAAACTTAAAAAAGGGTGACCCAACTGACCCCGGCAACTATAGGCCTATCACAATACTCCCCCCACTCTCTAAAGCTCTCGAAAGAATAGTTTCAGACCAACTCACAGAGTACCTGACAAGTCATTCCCTGCTCTGCCAAGAGCAACATGGCTTCAGAACAGGACACAGTACCACCACGGCACTCCTCGAACTCACATCCTACGTACACGAGGCGCTTGATGTGGGGGAAATAGTAGGGGCAATCTTCATCGATCTAACCAAAGCATTTGACACCGTCAGTCATGACCTATTGTTACATCTACTCCCCTCCCTTAACCTAGCCCCAGACACAATATGCTGGTTTAAGAACTACCTCACAGACTGAACACAAGAAGTCAAAATCAACACCACCCTATCCACCAAAAACACAGTTCAATCAGGTGTACTTCAAGGATCAATCCTATTATTCACCCTCTTCCTGAACTCCATCCCAAGAGCGTGCAATGGGAAACTTCTGCTCTATGCAGACGACGCTGTACTGTACTGGAAAGATAACACCCACAACTCCCTCCAACACAAGCTTTAAATTTACTTGCATGAACTACAAGACTGGTTCACAAAGCACAGGCTAATACTAAACTATACCAAAACAAAATACATGATCTTTGCGCACTGACAAAGCCCCTATAAAAGCTCCCACCTTAACATCTCCAACTACCAGGGCACCAAAATTGACCAGGTCACATACTTCAAATACCTTGGCATCACACTTGACACATCTCTCACCTATCACACACACATCAACCAACTCTCCTCCTCAGTAAACACCAGACTAGGGATCCTGTACAGGCATAGACAATGCTTCCCACCGCAGGCCCTACGACTGGCAGTGACCAGCTCGGTCATATCTTTGGTAGACTATGGAATAATAATATATGGGACGGCTGACCCCATGCCCCTGAAATGAATCAATCTTGCCCTCAACAAAGCCAACCGGCTGGTCACAGAAAGTGACTGACTGACCCACACCTGCGATCTATACAAAATAGCTGACTGGCTGACCTTCAAAGGAAGGCTAAAATATCATACCTGCCTCCAAGCCAAGAAAATCCTATTGAAAATTGCACCCATGGGCCTTCACTCCCTAATACAAACTAACACCCACAGGAGCACCCCAAGGCAACTAGCAAATATGCCCATCCGTGTTCCCTACCGGAGGACCACGCTAGGCCAAAGGTCCTTTAGTTATCGTGCACCCACCTGGCTCAACGAACTCCCTCCTTCCATCACCCTGGCCCCAAGATTAGACCAGTTTAAAACCAACATCAAGAGACACCTCATAGACTCAGAGAAGTGTAGCTGCAACGGAGCTGATTTGCAAACAAGTTAAACAGCTTAACTTTTCTGGAGGTGTGAGAGAATAGAGAGGATTATCATAGGAAGCAGTATAGAGTAGTGGTTTAATGTTCTGGGCTGAAAACCTAGAGACTTCTGTTTGAATCCCACAGCCCCCACTTGCATACTGTAGGACCCTAAGTAAGTCACTTATCTTCCTTGTGCTTCCCAGATTGCACCTGTAAACAAGCTTTTGGCTTAGTGTGTCTCTCCTGGTAAAAAAATAAATAAAATCACGGGACACCTGTAAGGTTGCCACCTGTTAGTTTTTTTTACCTGGTGATCAGGTTTTCAGGGTCCCTATCAGGAAATCCAATTTTGCCTGTGCTGGTCAGGTTTTTGAGCCATCCTGAGCAGGGGTGAACCTTAATTTTTTTTTGCACTAGCCAGCAAGACAAGTTGATTCAAAATTGTACTAGCCCTCAATTATAATGGTAAATTTTGATCACTTATACAGGAAACAATGCAAGCCAACAAATGCTCTGATTGCATTTATCCTGCTCCCACATTGCTTCCAGCTCCCCCCGCAGAAAAAAAGACTGCAATGCCATCACAGTGAGCCCCCCCATTGTCTTGTACCATGGCCTCCTCCCCTTTTTCTACACACACACACACACACACACACACACACACAGACAGACAGACAGACAAACACACACACACACCCCCAGTGGATATCCCAACAGCACATGTTCAGTCAAGCAGTCCTAGCTCTGCGCACACAATAGCTGGCATCATCATGCACCTCACCACACTGTCACCACCACCCACAGGGCAATGAACAGAGTCAGGCAGAGAAAGACACTCAGCCCCCACCCTATAGTAAACTGGAGACCTGCACTTCTGGAAGTTTTTGTACTGGCTCAAGTGAGCCAGGAGTACATCTAAGATTTTCTCGGGGTGGGGCTACACAATCCTAAGGGGCTTGGGAAATAGAAAACTATGATATTTTTATTTTTAAAAGCATTGATTTTAATATGCTCTGCACCAGCAATAACAGATTTTTCTTTAACATTGTCCTTTCATCAGTGCATGGGAAATAGTACACAGGCATAATGCTATACAATCTCTATTTCTATATTGCAGTGGCTCTCAAACGAGGAGGCCCCAAATTGTTCCAGTGGAGGCCCAGTCAAGTCTGAGAATCTACAGTATTTACATTTTAAGTTTTGGCTGTTTTGTGTGAAAGGATAAAACAAATTAAATATGGATAATTGCATGTGAATTTCTTTACTTATGCACAAATATTTGACCAGGAAGTCCCCACTGAATCAAAGCTTATTTATAGGTGTGCATATGTAAATTAATGCCTGGGGAAGACATGCTGAGTCAAGGCTAATTTCTACAATAGGTATTTATATACAAATTAGTAACTTGGAAAGTCACACTGAGTCAAGGCTCATTTCTATAGTAGGTATTTATATGTAAATTAGTAACTGGGAAAGGTACAGATATCTGAGGTAAGGGTACAGGAAGTTGCTTAACAACAGGGTAAGGAAGGGAAAGATGAAGTGGCTAGGTTTGTCTGTTCCAAATAGAGAGGAAACAGAGTAACAAGGGCCCAAGAGTCAGAAAAAAGGAGTGACAAGTGTAACCTGGGGTGCCAGGTTGGGGTGGAGAGCAATAAGTTGAATAAAAAGAGAACATACTCAGTCACCTTTATTTGTTTCACTTTATTCCTGGGGTGGGATATTCAAAGCAGTTGCACAAGGTGCAAGTGAGATGCGCCAGCACAACAGCGGATATGCGCCAAAGAGCGATATTCAGCAGGTGACAATGCGCAGTGCAAATTGCAGTGCGCCAATGCGCAACCCTAATGAATGCAAGCGCAAGTGCAGGGGGCATAGCCATGAATAAACAGCGCAGTGCGATATTCAACAGCAGGCCGATGGCGCAAGTGCGGAGCAACAGGGACATGCGCAGAGCAAAGTTGAGTCTATAAAAGGATGGAGCAAGCAGGGGATGGTGGCTTGCACCCCGGAGAGCAGGGGTGAGAGAAGGAGAGACAGTGAGAGAGAGACAGAGTGAGGGACAGAGACAGTGTGAGACAGTGACAGGGTGAGGGCCATTGGCTAGGCAGGACAGCAGCAGGGGTGCAGGACAGTCACAGAGGCAGTAGGTGCAATGGGCAGTGAGACAGAGTGCATGACTCAGACTGAGCCTGTGGCAGGCCAGACTGTGTGTGTGGGTCCCCAACACAGAAGTGCGCCCAGTGCATTGGCCCAAGCAGCAGCATAAAGCTGGGGAAGCCCAGTGAGACAGCTGTTGGGGGGGTGGACAGGCTGGACCATGGCCAGTGCAATATTCCAGATGGAGGTGGTAATGAGGGGTGTGAGGAGGCAGGCGGGTGAACGGTGCAGCCGTGGAAGGGTCCGGGGCCGGTATGCACGGAACAGGTGGTACCATGCCCGCACCACCTTTGAACAGTACAGTGACACCGAGATTGTGGGCTGGTACCGCCTGAACCGGGTGGTTCTGAGGCAGATCTGTGAGCTGTGCAGTGATGAGATGCAGGCACCCACAAGACGGAGCCATGCCTTTCAGTGGAGACCAAGGTCATGGCCGTGATGTGCCTGCTCACCACGGGCACCTTCCAGAGACCAACAGGGGACACCACAAGCATAACCCAGTCGGCTGCATCACGGCTCCTCACACAATTCCTCAATGCACTGCTGCCACATGCTACGGAATTCATCCACTTTCCCAGCACACAGACAGAGCATACAGCAAACATGCAGGAGTTCCACAGGGTTGCACGTATGCCCAGAGTTCTACGGGCCATTTACTGCACCCACGTAGGCATCCGCACACCACTGGGGCCGAAGGGGGTGGTTACATCAACAGGAATGGCTCCCCCAGTGTCAACTGCCTGGCGGTGTGTGATGCCAAGGGGCGCATAATCAATGTCTGTGCCACACACCCTGGGGGAGCACATGATGCCTTCATCTGGCACCAGTCTGCACTGTGCTGCAGGTTTGAGAGTGGGGACATCCCCACTGGCCACCTAGTAGGTGAGTATGCAGCAGAAAAGGGTGGCCCTGCACAACAGGGCAGGGTGTTGGGGGGGATGCTATGCATGGGGGTGTAGAGGGTTCGGCTATGTAGGGGGGGCAGCCACACTGACCAACATGCTAACCCAACATGTTCCCCCACAGGTGACAGCGTATACCCACTCAGGCCCTGGCTGCTCACCCTGTACCAGCGCCCCTCGACCCCAGTGCAGGAGAGATACAATGAGGCACACGCCAGCACACGGAACATCATTGAGCATGTGTTTGGACTGTTGAAGACACGTTTCTGTTGACTGCACCGGTCTAGTGGTGCCCTACAGTACAGCCCCTCGAAGGCCTGTGGCCTATTCCTGGCCTGCTGTGTGCTACACAACATGGCCACTGACCATGGGATGGTTGTCAAGGTCAAAGAGGGGAACAGCAGTGGGTTCGACGTGGATGCTGGGGCCAACGGTGGTGGGCATCCCCCCCGGACGACGGGAACCCTGGCTGCACTGGATAGCCCAGCGGCATAGGGACACTACTGCAGAGGAGCACTATGGTGCATGCAGGTAGGTGAACAGGTCCACACACATGTCCCAGGGACTGGGGCATGGTAAACAGGCATGGCTGGTGGGGCCCCACAACAGACACGGCCAGAGGAGGGCATCGACGGACATGGGACAGGTCACCGTGGAAGCACCCTTGACAGAACAGTGGACTCCACCCACATAGCCCCACACACCTACACCCACACTGGCACAGTCACATGGGCACACACACACACCCACACCCTGTGGCTGCCAATTGGCATGTGTCAGACCCTGAACAAAGGTGCACTGTTGGCCGGTGCTGTGATGGCATCATCATGCACATGCCACAGTGGTCAGCGGCTGGGAGGGTGTGCACAAGGTGGGCATGACGTATGGCCTTGGATGTCATGGCCCAGGTACGTACACGCACATAACACACCTTCATGCATACACGGCTGTGGCAGGCAGCAGACAGGGAGGGAGGCGGATCACGGACATGTGGACGGCGCTGCCTAGACCGCCCGGCAGATGCAGGCTGTGTGGTGGCCACAGGGGGTGTCACAGATGTACGCCCAGGAGTGTTGCTGCAAGAACATGACCGGGCCCTTGCAGGCATCTGGAGGCCCCTGAACAGGCCTGCTCCAGGCATGCCCGGGATACCCACAGCTGATCCCAGTGATGACACTGCTGGGGTCGTACGATGCCGGGACCGAGGGGTGGAGAATGCACTCCATGGTGACTGCCGCAGATGGCCCTGCACCAGGGTGGCCAGTAGTGCTAGGCTGGCCGTGACTGCAGCGGTGAGCCAATCCAGGCCTGTGGTCATGTCCTCCCGCATGTGTGTGGCCTCAGCCAGGAGCTGCTGAAAGTCCTGGTCATGCCTCCCTATGGACTGGGGCAGCTCAGTGCGGAGTGTACGCACCCCTGCCACGGATGCTCTGAGCAAACGGGTGTGCTTGTCAAGTGAGTCAGTGCCCTGGGGGACTTGGGCATTGTGCCAACCCACGGGGGTTCTGTAGCCCCACGGCACAGCCCTCCGTGCAGGTGGGGGCTGCACAGCGGGGCCTCATGGGCCTGTATTGTCTGCAGTGCACTGGCGGCAGACAGCTGCATCTGGTCCACCCTCAGAACCATCCTACTGTCGCAGCTGCCCCTCCAGCTGCTGTGCGCGTGATGTCGCCGGGGAGGCTGCACCCCACCGGCAGATGGGCTTGACTGTGCCGCAGGTATGGTGGCCACCGCAACACCGGGCGGTGCGGCTGGCGGGTCTGCCAGTGCCACCCGTGCACCATCGGCACCACCATGTCTGGTGCATGGTAGGGGTGCCTACCCCTGTACAGCATCACCACTGTCCTGGGTAGTGGTCATGTCATCATTGGACATGGACCCTGCCCCGATCACTGTCTCAGCATACTGAACACCATGGTTGGCTTCCCGCTGAAACACTGCCTGGGCCTCATCTGTGCCCATGCCACAGGCATCCGTGCGGACAGTGTGGTGGGTCCAGCAGGGGTCCGGGCCACAGACCCTTTTGGAGGTGGATGGGCACTCCTCCAAGTCCCCAACATCACCCAGGGTGGGCACCACCGCCCCTGCATCAGCATGCAGGTGCTCGGGATCTGTAAGGGAACACATACACGTCAGTGCTGCCACAACGCACCCCTGCCCCAATGCACCCCTTATCCACATCCCCATATGCCGCTGTACCTACTGTGCAGTGAAGGGCTACCCCCTGTCTGGAATCCACCACTGGGAATGCCCTCAATGGCTCTGTGCCGCATAGTCGCCGCCACAAGCTCCTCCTGCAGTGTCAGCTGTGGCACCTCAGGCTGTCCACTGCCTGTGGTGGCACATGTGGCCCGGATGGCTGCCACCTTCTCCTTGATCCACCTGCAGTCCATGCCCACCTTCTTCTTGCATTCCTGCACCAACCTCTGATGGACACCCTGCAGGTTCACGGCCCTGGCTACACTCACCCATGCTTCCGCCCTGGCTTGCTGGGTGCCTGTGGAGCCACTCAGGAGGGGTTCCTGGTCCAGGTAGGTGTCATATAGGGCATCGCACTCCACCCTTGTGAAATTGGGCCTTCGCTTCCGTGCGGGCCCCTGCTCCTCAACTTCCTGTTGCTCCGACATGCTGTTCCTGAGGGTGGTGACATGTGGTTAGTGCTGGTTGCCACAGACGAGGCCCTCCCACCACAGTCCCGACATGCCCAGTGCCTAGCATCATACCTGTGAAGGCTGCAATACCGGTCTGGTGCCTGTGCTGTCACATGGTGCCTTTATAGCACATCACATGCAAATGAGGGAATGCACAACTGTAATGAGTTGCAAATGCCTCTGATGTGCCCCCGGATATGCTGATCTGCTAATCTGCATATGCCTGCTGAATATAGCGGAAATGTGCATTGCGCAGTGTAGTTGCTCATGCACATATCATGGTGCATCTGTATGACGTGCACAGTCTGCATGGTACAGCACATCCGCGCACTGACGTCATGTACAGTGGTGGTGCTTCCTACGCACAGTGCGCCACAGGCAGCACGGCGCTCTGCCGCTATTGGGCAAGTGGTGCACATGTGCTGTACACCCATTGGCACCCGTGCGCGCTATTGGCACATAGCCTATGGGGAACACTAGACCCAATCGTACACCATGCTATCCATGCCCTATCGCGCTGATGCACATGGTGCATATGCCGCCCTTTGACCCCTGTGTGTGCCCCTTGACCCCCAGGTGCTTGCGGCACGTGCCAGAATTACCCCAGCTGTATTGCACATACCCTGCCGATGCGTGATCGGGGATGGCAGCGCATCACCAGGCGTGTCGAGCATCCATCGCATGTGCGTCTCGTACACTCACCAGTGCCACTATGCTTCTGTGGTTCTGGATACAGCCATGCCTCACAGGAGCATGCCTAGAGCACCAAATTGGACCCAGGTGGCATTGGTCATCCTGGTGGCATTGGTGGAGCCACATATTGGTGCCCTGTATGGGCAGGTACCCCTGGACCAGCCACACACTGAGGTGTGGCAGGGGGTGGCAGAGGCACTCCAGGAGGTCACAGGATTGTGCCGTAGTGGGGAGCAGTGCCACCACAGGTACAGGGACCTGCAGAAGCGTGACCTGGACTGTCTCCGGACACTGCAGGCATGTGTCCGGAGGGGCGCTGTGCCACGGCCAGATTAGTGCACATATCCCTGTCCATCCCATGTCGGTGTTGTGTGGGTTGCCAGCGGGTGTCATTCCATGATGCTGTGGGGGGGCAGTGGCTGGGAATGCCACAAGCCATGGCAGTGTACCATAGGTGTACTGTGCCATGGCATTGCCACTGCACTGGGTCATGGGATATACTGTGCTGGGGGGGCGTGTGTTATTGCTCGGTGTTGATGTCTGTATTTCACTGTCTCCCTACTAGGCCCTAAAGACCAGTGCAGAGCCCAGATGGTGGGTGCTGCTGCCGGATGGCAGCAGCCTGGTGGTGTCACACAGTGGAGGGATGCTGCCCAGCCGGGAGGTGCAGGTAGCCAGGCACCAGTCGGGCCGCAGCTTGCAGGTAGGCACTTTGGTAGTGTATGCTGTTGTGTGGAGTAGGGGTGGGCCACAGCTCCCGTGCACATGGCCAGTACATGCCGTGCTTTGCCAGCGTGGCCCATTGCATCATGCTGTGCCCTGGGCACGTGTGTGTGGCCGCTGTGGGACAGCTGTGGGTGCATCCGGGTCCCAGCCAGGCCACTGACAGCCCCATGCAATGTCAATTCACTTGGCTGCCAAGGTTGTGGCATGCTGTGCATGGCTGGTGGTGGTTTGCAGTGCTATGTGTGGCTATGGATGGTCGGGATGGCAGCTCGTGTGGGCATGCATGCTGTGGTTGGCTGTGTGCCCCCTACAGGGCACATGCCACCATTGTCTGCTGCGCACGGTGGGTGAGGTACAGTCATGTGGGCGTGTACTCTTCCTTGTCCCCTCCTTTGTTGTAAGTGCCCATCTGCTGAAGCAGATCTTGAGGGTCACCACAGCCACACTTGCGGTGACCCGCATCATACGGCGGATCCTGTTCCAGCCACAGAGGAGAAGGCGACAGAGGTGCCGGTAGTCATGGACCTCCCAAGGGGCCCATTGGCCTGCATCACCCTCCCTTCCACTGACACCCCTCCCATTCCTCCATTGTACACAGCCTACCATGTCCCCTGCCTCCCACCCCCCTTCCCAGCCTACGCTCCAGATTGTAGCCTCCCTGCCCCTGCCCCCTATCCTTATTCACCTGTAAATAGTTTGTTGTTGTAGTTGGTTGTTGCTTTTAATACATTTCTATTTTGGTAGCCATCTGTGTCTGTGTCTGCTTTGCAGCTGGCTTTGGTGCCATGCTACAGTGGTGTGCATGGTGGCTATGTGGTACTTTTGCGGTTGCCTGGGGTTTCTGTCTGGTGGTCTGTGCACAGTGGCTTGTGTGTGTGTGTGTGCCCTGTGGCGTGCATTTGTTCCCTGCTGGGCTGTGTGTCTGGCGTGTTGTGTGCTGTCGGCTTGTGTGATGTCTGCTTTGGTCCAGGTGCCATGTCCCGTGCTGTCCTGTGGGTGTTGCCTGTGGCTGCCTGCCAGTGGCCATGGGTGTCACGCCACCTCCATGCACTGCAGTGGAATGTGTGGTCAGGGCATGCGGCCGTGTGCCTGCCTTGCCCCCCTCTGGTCATCCCCTGCCCTGTGGTGGCAGTGTGTCCTGCTCTTTGGGCCTGCTCCACACTGTGCCAGGTGCCCTGTGCTATGGCTCAATGCACCTCTGTTCCTTGCCCTGCCCATGCTGTGCTCCTGTGCTTCCTGTCTTGCCTCCATTGCACAGCCCTGGTTGTGTGATGGCGCCTGCTGACTTGTTCCCTGGCGCACACCTTGTTGCGCTATGGCACATCCCTGCAGTATTTAGCCATCTTGCGCTGTCACTTGCCTTGGTGCTTAACCTTTGAATATCTCATTGGTTGTGCACCTGTGCAATGTACCTGCGCTGCGCCGCCCTTGTGCCTGCTTCTGGCACATTTCTGAATATCCCACCCCTGGTGTACTGTGCAAAGTAGAATTTATTTTTTTCTGTGGGGAGCCCCAAGATTTTGTTCCAAATTTGAGGGAGGCTTGAAATCTTTTTCATGGCTTGGGGGAGGCTCTCTATCAGAAAGTGTGAGAACTAATGCTATATAGGATGATCCTTTATTTTTGTACCATACATGATCCAAAGTTTTGTTCTTAGGATGAAAGGACATGCTGGGTGGGATAAGGGTGGGATTGTATGGATAGTGATGGCTGGCATGGTCCATTTAGAAGAGCTGGGGACCCCCTACACTTGCCAGTAATGACAGCCATGGATCTGTGGATGGTCATTTCAGAGTCTGGTCTGCAGTGGTGTCCAGGAAAAGAACAGAGTTAAGAGATTTGGAAAGGAGAGGGAAGTTATGGCGAGGCTGGGATAAACCCCACCACCTGCAGGGCTGACCCTGTATACCTCTTCACATTTTGTCACTGAAATATTGGCTACAGACACTCAAAATGTAGGGAAATGAGGGGCACTGGTCTTAATAATATGGGACAAATATTTAGACATAGACACATTCAGAAAAGTGGAAGCTAGTGACGTAACAGCACTCTACCCTTGATCACACCCTGGACACTAGCTGAAAATCCTAACAGTGGAGTGATAATGACTCACATTGAGTCTTTTGTGGGATCCACCTTTTGAACTGCCAGATAATTGCAGCTCTTAATGAGCCGTTAACCACACCAGGCCATCTGGAACATTGAGCGAGATTAGCATGAGGACTGGTAGAGCCTGTTAAAGTAGACTTTTTTAACTTAATTAACAGCCATGAAAACCTGCACTAGTCAAGACAGATAAGTAGAGA
This sequence comes from Neoceratodus forsteri, assembly GCA_016271365.2. Taxonomy (NCBI): domain Eukaryota; kingdom Metazoa; phylum Chordata; order Ceratodontiformes; family Ceratodontidae; genus Neoceratodus; species Neoceratodus forsteri. Next base: position 904,729,738 of record CM028129.1, read on the forward strand.
GTTAGCTGCATTAGCCCTGAACAATTTGCACTAGTGTTTGGGCTAGTAAAACAATGTTAAGATCGATCCCTGATTTTGAGTGCTCACATACTTTTGAAACAGATTTTGTCTTATCATTCATTGTTTCAGCTACATGTCCTGGTTACAAACAAGTTCTCGTGTCAATATAGCCCTTTGTTTGTGAAAGCAGTCAGCCTGGGAGGTGTAAAGTAAGGCCTTTAACACCATTAGCACTTGCTTAACCTAATCTTTTCCACTGCAGCAAAGCTGCCCCCACCTTTTGTAACAATAGCAGAGCCAGTTGTCTTCCACTTTGATTTGCTGGTAAACATTTTCATCTATAACAAAATGTTAGTATTTTTAAATTATTTTTGCTTCCTCAAGAAAAAAGTATGGGCCCACAAGGTGCAGGGGCACAGTTTGCACCTAGCTAAGGCTGGCCCTGATGCTGCAGTAATTACACCATCCCCGCCCTGGCTTGAATCACTCAGTGAATTATGAGAAATGAACATAATCTCACTTGTTTAATTTAATTTGTACACTCCAGCACCACTCATTCACTCATTGTCCAGCCAGCTAATCCAAGGCAGAGGCATTACATGGGGCAGGCCTAGCCCTTACCCACCCTCAACCAGTTCAGTTGGCAACCACAAAAACAAAACAAAACACCACAGTAGCTAACTGCCTGAATTTTGAAAATATAAAACCCTTCACTGCCAACAGTGCCAAACAGTAGTATTGTTTTAGTTAATGATGCTCGTCTTGTTGCCTGTGCCTGACAGAAATCTTCACTGCCTGGCTGCCTCAAGTGTGTATAGAAAACTCAATCAACAAGGGTGTAGACAGGCACACTCACTATACACATTTGTGTACAGTTTTGTTGAGTGCCTGTCACAAACCATAAGCCACTCTGTTAATATTATCATTCTAATCTGTAGTATTCGGGGTTAGTGTAGGCCACTGAGGAGTGTCTGATACAGGTATAACCTCTTTAGAGAGTAGAGGAATCATCTGACAACAATCTGACTTGTTTGGAAGGGGTGCCATTTGGAAAGGATGTATACATTTTTTAATGGGGGAGGGGGGTGTAACTGTTGGAGACTGTGTACGAAATGGAATTTTCTGGCTACGCCCCTGTCAGTCAATGCTGGTTTTAATTCTAAAGTGACTTAATAAGCTCCATTTTTATTTCTCACACACACACAGTTCCAAAAAGCTTGAGTCTACAAGGGTGTAGAACTGTAGGGCAAAAAAGAAAAACAGAAAAATGATGCTGAGAAGATAAAAAAATATAGCAGCGACATAAATAATGCAAAATCTGATCTTGGGGAGTTTGTGAAGTTCAAGTAGCTAATTTTTCCTTGTGAACTGCATAGGAAAAGATGCAAAATAAATTGCAAGTTTCATATAATGCAACAGAGTGCTTTGTTAAAGTGCAAACTGTGCTGTAACCCATCTCAGCAGACTCCAGAGGAACAAGAAATTTGTTCACTGAACGGAAATGTTTCAGCTCCAATAAGGAAATATCCTTCAATAATTGTTTTTCTCATCTGCATTTTTGAACATGCAGCTGCTAGCTGGCATTGATAAATATGCAGCAGACTGCAGGGCAGGCTAACACATGTTACTCATCTGCACCTGTCCTGTGCTAATTAATGACTAATATCTAATAAATCTGTATATGAGACGTATGATAGTCTTCAGAACAATATGCCCTGAACCATTACTGCTATGACTGATTGAGCGAGCTATGTTAGTTTTGTGCTTAGTAGTTCTTAACAAAAGTAACATAGCTTGCTTAGTCAAACATAGCAGTAACAGTTCAGGCTAGGGCATATTGTTAGGATCAGGGAAGGGAATGGGAAATTGTTTCACCAGGAAAGGCACACTAAGCTGCAGCTTGTTTCCAGGCGTGACCTGGGAGCACAAGGAAGTTAAATGACTTGCTCATGGTCGCACAGTATGCAAGTGGCGCCTGATGGGATTCATGCCCAGGTCTCCAGGTGTGCAGTACAGTGCCCTTAACCACTGCACTATACTGTCTTCTTAGAATCAGATGAGCTGGGTAACACATGTCAGCCTGCCCTGCAGTCTGCTGCATATTATCAATGCCAGCTAGCTTTTGCATGTTCAAAAAGTCAGAATCTGAGAAAAAAAAAATAATTTAAGGATATGCTTAGATAATATGAAAAGACAAGAGGCTGAAACTCATTGTCAGTCTCTCAGAAATGAAAAAAGAACATCAACAGTTTTGTTTTCCAATTCCTTCACTAACTTACCAGTCGTCGACTCCACTACTACTCGAGAGTCTGGAGCTCGTTCTCTCTCTCTCTCTCTCTCTCTCCTCTGCTTGTCAGCAGGCTCCGGTCTCCAGTCTGTTGACTTGTCCCTCCAGTCCACTCTGACTGGACCTTATTTAAATTGTTTTTCTCTCTGCCTTCTTCTTGATTGGTAATTCATTTGGTATTGCTGCTGCAGTCAGCAGTCAAGTGCAGTGAACCTGCTGTCACCTGCGGCTGCCCACCTGCCACAGGCCATGCATGCCACACGGCTGACTTACTAGTGTGCCCACTGACCTGACCAAGACCATGGTCAGTCGCCAGCCCATGCGGTCTTGTTCATTCAGTTGCTGCTGTTTTGGCTTGCTTTTTTTTTTCAGTGCTTGGGTAAGGGGTTGGTAGCTGGCTAGTAGTATGGCCTTCTCTCATGTTGACCCTACCATCAATGATAGCGACTCCTTCCCTTCTCCTTCAAATTTGCAGCAGCACTACTCACACAGGTCAAGGTCTCACCTGACTTCACTGATAAGACCTCCAAGCTAGGCAAGGCAAGGCTGCTGAGCTGACTGACTACCGTCTGAGTGATGATGAGGTGAGGTGAGTAATTTTCCTCCTTCTGCCTTAGACAGATTTCAAGTGATTGCCTGGACCCCAACTTGAATTAAGGATAATTTTTCATCCACTTCCACATCCTCCCTGAGTTTTTTCAGGCACGCTCCCAGGTTTGTCCCATTTTAGTGAAATCTGCCCTTTTGAAGTCAAGAAGACATGTTTTTGTTTTCAGTACCCTTCCTACATTGAGATGAAACCATTCTGATCAGTGATCACTATTTCCTAGGGGCTCAGCTATGCTGAAGCCTCTGACATCATCACAGTTTGTCAGTACTAAGTGTACAGTGGTCTGATTCCGAGTTGACTCCATATCCCCCTGACTTAAGAACCCATCTTGAACTGCATCAAAGAGCAGTTGGGTCCTGCTGCTGTTTGCACGGGGGATGCTTCAATCTACATTGAGTAGGTTTAAGTTTCCCACTATAATCACCTCACCTTTCTCTGCATCCTTTCTGATCTTTTCCCCAACTCCCAGTCTGTGCTTTCACTTTGATTCAGTGGTCAGTACACGACTCCCACCCTTATTTTTCTTCCTGACGCTGTTTGGATCTGCACTAGATTGACTTGGTGCCCTCTCCCCCCATGTCCTCCATTGAAGCCATGATCCCTTCCTTTAAGGAAAACTGTCAGCACTAAGATGAGGCTGATTCCAATTTTCACGTTGTGTTAAAAAAAACATTTTTTTTATACTTAATGTTTACTACAGTATAGTAGGATGTATTAGGCTAATTTTGCTGACTTCTAAGATTCCATTTCCTGTAACCAAAAATCCCAGACTCCCCTGTAACTGACATCAGAGGAGGACTGCAGAGCTGGGAGATTCAATAGCCCAAAGTATACATGTTAATGATTTTGTAAGCTAAAATCAGATATTTGCTGGTCCTGCAGTGATCACGGGGCTTAATACAGTCCTCTGTGACTATAGTTAGCCCCAGGAGAACAGTAGACCAGCAAACAGAAGATTACAGTTCATAAAAAAACTCTGACATTTACTGTAGGCTATTGAATCCCCCACTGCTGCAGTCTTCCTCTGATGATAGCTGGAAGGGAGCCTGGCATTTCTGGTTACAGGAAATGTCGGCTTACAAGTCAATGAAATTAGCCTGATACAATCTACTACACTGCAGTAATTATTAGGTAAAACAAAGTGCTTTTGCACCCAAAGGGCTAATTGGGATCAGCCTCACACTTGGGTGTGAGGCTCTTATTGCTGACAGTTCCCCTTTAATGGAAAGATCTACCTTCCCCACCTTTCCCTTTGCTCCCTACAGTCAAAAAATATGGTAGGTGAGTGAAACAAAGTCCAGTGTGGCTTACAAATAATACAAGAAAAGGCAGGCATATAAATGATCTAAATCAGTAGCCTTAGAAGTGTCTAGGTAGCAATATCAAAACTTGATTAAGGAGTATAATATGGTTGTTAGAAACTCCAAAAGAAGCTTGGAAAAAAAAGTTGCAGAAAACTATAGGTACAACTCTAAAAAGTTCTTTAGGTTCATACATGGAGTCAGACAGCCATCAAAGGTAAGGGGACCATTGAAAGTAGAAGATTTAGTTTATAGGGAAAAAGGTACAGTATGGTTGGGATATAACATACATTTTCCTCTCTGTTTGGTATGGCTGAGATATGACATACATTTTCTGCTGTTTTTAACCCTAGCCAGGTGAATACCAGTCAACATGTTGTTGTTGACTCCAATATACCTCATGCATATGTGACTGCAGAATTAGTGCTACAAAAATGACTAAAGACCAGTCAAAACATGGCACCTGGCTCCAACGATATTCACTTGAGGGTGCTATATGAGTATGCCTATGAGTTAGTTGCACCAGTTACTAACATCATTGCACACTTGATTGGGGGTAGAATACTGCCTGATGAATGGAGAGATGCAAAAGTGGTGCCCATGTGTAACAATCTGTGATTAGCCAATATGGCTGCTAATGCATTAGCCTGATAAGGAATCTAGAATAATAGAAACACAGAATCTAATGGCAGATAAGAACCATATGGCCCACTTAGTCTACCCAGTTCCCTACTCAGTGGTGACAGCCTAGATCCTATTTGATATGTGGCACACCTTCTCTGCCCATCTCCAGGGTACCCTTGTGTCTGTCCCATGTGTTCCTGAACCCTCATATTGTTTTAACCCTCACCACCTCCACTGGAAGGCTGTTCCACAGATCCACCACCCTTCTGTGAAAAAGTACTTCCTGACATTTCCCCTGAGCCTTCCTCCCTCCAGCCTCATATCATGTCCCCTTGTCTTTGTGCAGTGCTTCCTCTGAAATATGCTTCTCTCCTGTACTCTGTTTGTACCCCTAAGGTACTTGAATGACTCTATCATATTCCCCCTCTCTCTCCTGTCCTCCAGTGAATAGATATTAAGGCCCCTGAATCTTTCCTCATACGGCTTCTGGTGCAGCCCATGTACCATTTCCATCACCCTTCTCTGGACTGCCTCCATCCTGTCTATGTTCTTCCTGAGATGTGGTCTCCAGAACTGGATGCAGTACTCCAGGTGAGGCCTTACTAGTGATCTATACAGTGACATCACCATATCTTTCTTTCTGCTAGTTATGCTCCTACCTATGCATCCCAGCATTTTGTTTGCCTTCCCCAACCGCTTTTTCACACTGCTTGGTTGCCTTTAGGTAATCTGACGTGATGATCCCCAGGTCTCTCTCTTGCCTTGTGGTGGCTAGAACACCCCCCCATCCTGTACTCCTCTCTTGGATTCCTGTAAACTGGGTGAATTATTTTGCATTTTCAGCATTGAAACTCAAGTGCCATACACCTGACCACTCTTTCAATATGCTTAGATCCTTTCTCATTCTTTCCACCCCTTCCAGTGTGTCAACTCTGTTGCAGATCTTGGTGTCATCTGTGAACAGGCATACCTTTCCCTCCAGACACTCTGCAATGTCACTAATGAAGACATTGAACAGGACTGGTCCCAGCACCGATCTCTGTGGCATCCCGCTGGTCACCTCCCTCTCTTCTGATTTCATGCCATTTACTACCACCCTCTGAGTCAAGTCCTGTCCTTTTAGCCAGTTCTCAACCCATTTTTACTACCACAGGGCCCACTCCCCGGTTTCTCAATTTATTTAGCAATCCCCTATGTGGGACGGTGTCAATTGTTGAAATCCAGGTAGGTCACATCCACTGCTCCTCCCTAATCTACTACCCTGGTCACCCAGTCAAAGAAATCAATTAGATTTGTCTGACAGGAACCTTCCTACTGAGAATCCATGCTGCCTTGGATCCTGTGTCCCACTAGTCTCCAGAAACTTCACAATACTCTCCTTAAGTAGGGACTCCATTAGCTTCCCCACTACTGAGGTCAGGCATAGAGGTCTGTAATTGCCTGTCTCCTTCCAACTGCCACTCTTGTGGAGAGGGACCAATTCTGCCCTCCTCCAGTGTTCAGATACCTCCACTGTCTCTAGAGATGAGTTGAAAAGGTCAGTCAGTGGACCTGCCAGTACGTTCTGAGTTCCTTTAATACTCTGGGGTGAATCCCATCTGGCCTCTTTGCTTGGTCTGTTTTTATTCCCCCCACCCCGAGTTCCTCTAGGACTGTTTCTGTGGTGAATGGGCTAATGTCAACCTCCCTCCCCTGACTACCTCTCCTAATGAGTTTTGGTCCCTCACCCTCCCTTCTCTGGTGAACACTGAGCAAAAGTATTTGTTCAGTATATCAGCCTTTTCTAGGTTGTCTTCCACCCACCCTCCTCCTTCCTTCTTCAGCCTAATTACACAATTTCTGGTCTTTTTCCTCTTGCTAATGTATCTGAAGAAGGTCTTGTCTCCTTTATTAATAGACTTGTGCTATATCTTTGTCTGTGCCTTAGCCTTTCTGACTGCTTTCCCGGATTCTTTATGTTTCTCCAGCTACTTCTCCCTGTCCTCATCCTTTTGAGTCTCCTTGAATTTCCTAACGGCCTTTCTTTTTTCCCTTACTTTCTCAGCCACTACCTTCAAGAATCATAGTGGCTGTTTCTTTCATTTACTCTTACTATGCATTCTAACAGTGTCTTGTTACTTCTGTTATGACTCCTTTGAGTCTAGACCACTGTTCTCCCACATCTCCCCCTGTACCTTCCGCTGCAAAGGTATTTTTAAGCTGTCCCCCAATTTCCTTAAAGTTGGCCCGCCTGAAATCCAGAACCCTAATCCTTGTATGACTTTCCTCTACCAGTGTGATTACCGTAAACCATACTGTCCCATGGTCACTGTAACCAAGGGGACTGCCCACCTTAACATTTGTGATCGTGTCCCCACTGATCAACACCAAGTCCAGTATAGCTCCCTCCTGAGTGGGTTCTACTACTAGCTGCCTTAAGTTTGCCCTCTTTTAGGGTGGTCATGAAGTCCCTGCTCCTTGTTGTACTTGCAGTCTAAATGCTCCAATCTGTATCTGGCACATTGAAGTCTCCCATTAACAGTAGTTCCCCTTTGGTTGCCATTTTGTGGATGGTCTCCACTAGAACTTCATCTGTTTCATCCCCCTGCACAGGAGGCCTGCAAATCACTCCAGTGTGAATGGCAGTCTTATTTCCCACCTCTAGGGTGTGATGCACAGTGCCTCCATTCCTTCCTGTAGTTCTTGAGCCTTCATTGTGTAACCCCCTTGTTACCCGGGGTTACTAGAATCCCAGTAAGACCTAGTGGTAGGCAGGGAAGGCAGCTTGTGAAAGTTAAATGGGTTTCACACTGTCTCACTCTGTTCTCAGTCACAGCTGAGACTTGAGAGATGACATCACCATAGAACTGTCGCAGCTGCATAAGCCATATTGGAATCTGCAGCACAGGGAGTGAGTTAGAACTTTGGGAGTTTTCAAAGTCAGTCTTCTGTTTGTCTTAAAGCAAGAAGGAAGTCTTCTGTTTACCTCCAAGCAAAAAGGAAGTGTTTTTCTGTTTACCTCCTTGGGAGAAAGTTAGAATCCAGTTTAAAGTGGTGGAGACCGCTGTCCAGGTCTCAGTGCCCCTCCTCGGGGGTGGAAGAAAAATCCCTCTGTGGATTCCAGGGGCAACCCCCTAATTTCCACTACAGAAGAAAGCTGCCTGTTTACAGTTTCTGTTCTGGTATAACAGTGAAAGAAGTGGTACTTCGTCTGTGGGGCACCTGCAACGAAAGGGTGAGTGTTTTGCTCTATTTGAAGGGGCAAACAAATTGTTTCATCAGTTTGGAAATATAAAGAAAGCTGGGATGTGGACTGCTATTTGGGAGGACTATTTTACTAGGACAAACAAATGGAGCAGTCAAAAATCTAAAGTTTTAATGGATTTCAAGTAATGTTGTAGAGAGGGTGCTTCAGGTCATCCACCGTTTAATCTACATTTTCAAAGTTTAAGTTTCTGTTTGTCCAGAGAAATGGCCCGGGTATGGGCTGTGGGAGCTGGATGTGGGAACACCCCCCATCTTTAGTAACCAGGTCCACCTCTATGGATTTCTTCTGTGATTTGCTACTTGCCTCATGCACCTGGCCAGTGATGAGATAGGTACCCAGACGTGGGTCGCAACTTTGGAAAATCTCTCTAGGAGTCGCAGACTCTAAGTGGTATGGGGAGCCACAGGATGGGAAAATATACTCCTTGTTTGATGGGAGTCCGAAGGAAGTAAGAAATTAAATCTCTCTGAGTCGCAGACTCTATGTGGTGTGGGGAGCCACAACAAGTAAAGTTGGGTTCATCCTTTAAATGGACCGTCAGTCAAGTGGCTGGCAGGGGAGCCGGGGCCAGTCGGGCTGTGTATCCAAAGCGCATGCAAGTCTGGGCTGAGTGCCTGGTGGGTCCAGAGCCAGACAACAGTAGAAATGGGTTCATTCTTCAAGTGGACCGCCTTGTAGTCTCTATCTGCATATACAGTGAATGTAGCCCTTGGAGGACCATCTATGCTTTGTTATGTTCAGCTAGTTTGAATAAAAGCCACACTGAAAAATCCCAATCCTGGTTCTGGACATTAGTTATTGCTTCCTGTAGTTGGATTTACTTAGGTGCCCCTATGCAGAGTAGCCAAACCTAGGTCCCTTGTGCCAGGTAACCTCACCCTCCCCGAACCCAGGTCCCCACCAGGTATTGCTGCCAACGCCAACAGCATGCCACCTGTCGTTTTAGTAAAAAGGCAGGGGTGAGGGGTTACAAAAATGGAGGCACCGCTTTGGATTTGTTCAGGAAGGAAGGTACTTGGGCAAGTGGGCTAGGGTTTTGGCTATCTGGCAGTGGGTAGCCCAAAAAGCTGAAGCAATTTCCCTAGTGTGTTGCTGTGTGCTGTGACTCTTGTGCTGCTGTTTAAAAAATGCCAACTGTTTACCAAGGAGCTGTAAAGCCAAAGAGTGTGCCCTTGTCCTGCATCAAAATTGTTTACAGCATTTTTGTCAGCTTTTAAAATTAATTCTGTGAAGGAAAAGTGTGGAAAACTAGGGGTAGCAACAGAGAAATTATGCCCTGGACGTTTGAAATGCTTTTAAAGTGAATTCTGTGAAGGAAAGTATGGAAAACTAGGGGTAGCAACAGAGAAATTATGCCCTGGACGTTGGAAATGCTTTCTGTGCAAAGCTAGATACTGCAGAGTTAATGGCAATGTTACATGGTTGAAATGGGCTCCCGCCGTGGAGTCAGTTGAGAAAAAAAAAAAGTGCATTTTACAGTTTAAATTTGCCTGCTCGACGATCGCCGTGAGGAGAGGAGCCCTTGCGAGGAAGAAGAGGCTCATTTGCATGGCGTTGTGTGGTTGGTCAGTTTGCCATTGGTCCCGCCCCCTCAGACAGCTCTTCTGAGACTGCCTCAGCATTCGAGAGGGAGACAGAGAGTAATGTGTGTACTAGCAGTGGGGAGCGTCGCGAAGGATTCGAAGCGCTGTAAACATTCAAAAAGTGACTTTTTAGTTTAAAATCGGGCTCAACCTGCAAATCGATCGTGGAATTAGTGAATTTGGTTGTTGAAAATGTCGATCGCGGAGACTGCCCGCCCATTTGCATTCCGAGGCCTTCGAAATCTGGCTGCAGGCTGTTTTACCCCATCGCAGCAAGTTGCTACAAATAACAGTGAGTAAGCAATTTAAAACTGCTCAAACAGTGATTTTCAGTAATGCCATATAAAATGTGTGTGCAGCAGTATAGTCACTTTGCAAGTAACGACTGTGTGATATCCTGCCAGCAAGTGCAAGTCTGTAAAGCCATTGAATGTGTGCATGGAAGTGAAAATAGCCTCAGTTTAAAGTTTGCAGCCAGAGAGAGACTGTGGGTTGTAGCAAAATGCAACACTAGTAGAAGCAGGCAATCCTGAGCTGAAACCTGAAGTTTTTAAGGGACTGTAAATAAAATGAATGTTACCAGCATGTGAAAAGTCCAAGGAAAATCCTGTAAATGTGTGAAAAGCCAGATCAGAGCAAGTTGTGCAGTTTGAGTAAAAGTTATCAGTAGCTGATGTAAATCGGGTGTGCAGTGGCTTGACCCAGATTCTAAATGTTGATGCACAGGAGTGCTGCCGCCGCCATTACAGGGTGGGGTAGTAAAGTAAACACAGCAGCAGAGGAGCCATTTTAAAGCTACAGATTGTGTTCATTAAAGTGGGACTTTCAGTTACAGTGAACTTTTGTTGTTTTTCTGCAGTTATGGCCTCAGGACCAGCTCGTTACCTGGATCATGCCCGGGTTGCAGTAACAGCAGCAGTAAATAGACTGAGAGATATTAAAAAGTGGTGCTATGGAGGGCAGCTGCCTCCTGATGTGGCAATTCCTAATTATCCAGTGCGTGTATGCCAGATATGCTTGAGTGCTGGAAGGGATGTTTTCATGATTCCTCACTGTGCTGGATGTCTACAAAAGTATGGCTTGTATAAAGTGCCTCCAATTCATTTGGCTCCCACATGGACAAAAATTCAGGAATCTGCAGTTGGCAGCACACAGCATCAGGCGGAGCCTGTGGAAGAAGGTCCCTCGGGGGAGTGTGGCACAAAGCTAGAGGGTGCAAAGTTAGAGACTGAACCTGAAATTGAAGTTTTGGATGCTGGATCTCAGAAGGAAAGTTCGAATAAAGCATCAATAGACCCCTTGCGGGGGGGGGGGGCCTAGCCCAAGTCTCGCAGGTGAAGATGAGATGCAGGAGGCCTTTGAATGGGAGGTGTCGACCTCCGCTCCTAGTGATGAATGGATAGTCTCAGGGGTGAGAACGACTGCTCACTCCTGGGCTCAGATCCTCAGTGAAGAGGAAGATGAGGGGGAACCTATGTGGCCTTGTGAGAAAGGAGCGGTACACAGCCTCAAGATCTTGCCTCGGAGGAATGTGTTGAAGAAGGTGGTGATGCCACTGCCCTGGCTTTACAAGAAGAAGAAGTCAGGGATCCATTTTTAATTTCTTTGAGGATGCGAAGCTGGCAGAACCAGGACTGGTCACCCCCAAGCCAGTCCAGTGGTCTTAGATTGACCAAAGCAAGTAAAGAGGAGAGACTGGTTCGTAGAAAGGCAAATGAAATCTATGGTATGACCTTTCCTACCTTTCCTCAAAGAGTCTAGGAGGAGATTGAGGACTGCAGGAAATCCTGGATCTGGGATGAAGCAATGAAACATGTGCATCCTGGGGCCAACCAGCATGTAAAAAATAGACTGTTCCACGAAAAGTATACACAGTGGAAGAGAGGCAGGACACTGTTTATGGACAGAGTGAGAATAGTGGACGGAGAGGGACGTGAAGTCTCCCACTGTGTGAGTTATGTTCGCCCAGATGGGGTAATAATTCAAGCCCCTGACCCCCGGTACTATTGGCCTCAGTGCAAGGACCTCCCACTAATTAACCCCGTGCCTACAAAATGGAGAGCCGAGCAGTGGTAGTCAATACTGCCACAACTAGACTGTGAAGTGCCCTTATTGATCCGCCAATATGAATAACCAAGGACTCAGGTGCTCCACATTCATCAGTCTACAGTGTACTGTCTTGTTCAGCAACCATCTACTGGCCCACCAGATGACTTCAGATCCAGAGAGAGGACACCAGCCCAGCTGTTTCCTGTTCATCACCTGGTAATCGGATGATGTCGGACCAGCTGTTTTTCTTTTTGTTCCTGTTCTAAGGTTCCTTCTCCAGAGATGACATCAGCCCAGCTGTTTCCAGATGTGCCCTCCTGTGGTTTCCTGGAAGATGTCCGCCCAGCTGTATCAGAAGAAATGCTGCCAGGGAGAGTCTTCGGCGTGGACAAGGTTGGTGCTGTTGGTATACTACAAATGGCTGGTAAGTCCGAAAAACACTTTTTCTATCTTTATGACATTGCAGTACACACCCTACACTACAGACTTAAAAAATGTGTGAACTGTCCGCAAAGACTCTCCCCTTCGGGACTTTGGCCTTTTAGAACTGTGTTTCACGAGGCTCCGGCCCAGGAGAGACTCTTTATTGGACTAGCCTTCGGGCCTTGTGTTCACTAGTTGGGACTTTTAGGGCACTCCATCCCCCCCAAATGTGTATTGTAAATAATGTCATTATTGTACTCTAATGTAAATACTGTGTTTTCTACCTCTTTTTTCTAAAAAAAAATCTTTTTGGGACTGTTCAGTGTTTTTTGTATGGTAGTGGTTGTTGTTTAGGTAGACTGTGTATGCAGATTAGGAGTGTGTTTTGTTTTTTGTCTTTTTCTTACAGGTGTTCCTGGGAAGACAGAAGAGAAGACAAGAAGAGGAGGAGGGGCTCATCGGAGTTACTCGTCAGTGCTTTATTGTGTATAATTTAAAGTACTGTGTTGTTATTGCTATGGTTGTTACTGTATTAACCCTTTTCCTTCCACAGGTGTGGTTGTGGGGGTAGGGAGGAAATATTAATTGGTATTTTAATGGTTGCAGGTTGCCCAAGGTCGGGGAGGTCCCCGGGTTTTTTTTTTGTTTGGGAATGTTATGTTAGAGGCAGATAGGTTTTCCCTAGAGGGTTGGGGGGATGGACAGGCTGTGGCCCTGACCTGCAGTAGGGACAGCAGTGCTGATCTATCAGGGCTATGCTCTGGATGGTTCTACCAGAGCCACTAGGTGTCCATAGTAAGTGGATAGAGTAGAGGCTGATATGTCAGCTACAGGCCTCTAGGCCCTTAGTGTTGCCTGCCTGTGCTTGCACATGGTAGGAGGGGCCTGATCACCCCCCTCCGCAGGTAGCACATAGGGTGGGATGGCCTAAGGCCGGGTGCATAATGACTGGGGACAGTCATTTTCCTGGTCAAGGAGCAGGGGTAACCCTTGGTGCAGGTTACTAGAATCCCAGTAAGACCTAGTGGTAGGCAGGGAAGGCAGCTTGTGAAACTCCAGTTAAATGGGTTTCACACTGTCTCACTCTGTTCTCAGTCACAGCTGAGACTTGAGAGATGACATCACCATAGAACTGTTGCAGCTGCATAAGCCACATTGGAATCTGCAGCACAGGGAGTGAGTTAGAACTTTGGGAGTTTTCAAAGTCAGTCTTCTGTTTGTCTTAAAGCAAGAAGGAAGTCTTCTGTTTACCTCCAAGCAAAAAGGAAGTGTTTTTTCTGTTTACCTCCTTGGGAGAAAGTTAGAATCCAGTTTAAAGTGGTGGAGACCGCTGTCCAGGTCTCAGTGCCCCCCTCCCTCTGGGGGGGGGTGGAAGAAAAGTCCCTCTGTGGATTCCAGGGGCAACCCCCTAATTTCCACTACAGAAGAAAGCTGCCTGTTTACAGTTTCTGTTCTGGTATAACAGTGAAAGAAGTGGTACTTAGTCTGTGGCACCTGCAACGAAAGGGTGAGTGTTTTGCTCTATTTGAAGGGGCAAACAAATTGTTTCATCAGTTTGGAAATATAAAGAAAGCTGGGATGTGGACTGCTATTTGGGAGGACTATTTTACTAGGACAAACAAATGGAGCAGTCAAAAATCTAAAGTTTTAATGGATTTCAAGTAATGTTGTAGAGAGGGTGCTTCAGGTCATCCACCGTTTAATCTACATTTTCAAAGTTTAAGTTTCTGTTTGTCCAGAGAAATGGCTGGGTATGGGCTATGGGAGCTGGAGGTGGGAACACCCCTCATCTTTAGTAACCAGGTCCACCTCTATGGATTTCTTCTGTGATTTGCTACTTGCCTCATGCGCCTGGCCAGTGATGAGGTAGGTACCCAGACGTGGGTCGCAACTTTGGAAAATCTCTCTAGGAGTCGCAGACTCTAAGTGGTATGGGGAGCCACAGGATGGGAAAATATACTCCTTGTTTGATGGAGTCCAAAGGAAGTAAGAAATTAAATCTCTCTAAGAGTCACAGACTCTAAGTGGTGTGGGGAGCCACAACAAGTAAAGTTGGGTTCATCCTTTAAATGGACCGTCAGTCAAGTGGCCGGCAGGGGAGCTGGGCCAGTCGGGCTGTGTATCCAAAGCGCATGCAAGTCCGGGCTGAGTGCCTGGTGGGTCCAAAGCCAGACAACAGTAGAAATGGGTTCATTCTTCAAGTGGACAGCCTTGTAGTCTCTATCTGCATATACAGTGAATGTAGCCCTTGGGGAACCATCTATGCTTTGTTATGTTCAGCTAGTTTGAATAAAAGCCACACTGAAAAATCCAAATCCTGGTTCTGGACATTACAGTTATGGCTTCCTGTAGTTGGATTTACTTGGGTGCCCCTGTGCAGAGTAGCCAAACCTAGGTCCCTTGTGCCAGGTAACCTCACCCTCCCCGAACCCAGGTCCCCACCAGGTATTGCTGCCAACGCCAACAGCATGCCACCTGTCGTTTTAGTAAAAAGGCAGGGGTGAGGGGTTACAATTGCTTTTATCCCTTCCTTCACATACATAGCCACCATCCTCCCCTACTCCCTTCCTTATCCTTTCTAAGAAGTGTATATCCTGGTATGGCTGTATACCAGTTATGGTTCCCTGTGTACCAGGTTTCTGTAATAGCCACAATGTCCAGGTTTGTGTCTGCCATTAATGCCATTAGATATGGGATTTTGTTTCTCAGACTGCGGGCATTTGTGCACATTACCTTTCGTCCTGTGCACTCCCTTTCTTTTTCCCATTTTCTGGTCTGTGCCCTGTGACGTGATTGAGTTATATTTTCTGTTTTCCTTCCTATTATGACCAATTATTTTCTTGTTTTTTTTTGTGTCTGTCTACTAATTGAGGTCTCCCTATTTCCAGATATGTTGTGTTGGGGTGGGGGGCTACATAATCCCCCTGACTGCATTTGTCTCCCCCCTTGGCTAATTTAAATGCCTGCTGAGGAAGCATTTAAACTTTTCAGTGAGGATACCTTTATCTCCCCCCCAAGATAGATGTAGGCCATCCAGTGAATACAGTCCTTCAACCCTCCAGGTGAGGTCCCAGTCTCCAATGAAGCCATACTCCATCTCTCTGTACCATTTCTTCAGCCATGTGTTGAATTCCCATGGGCGGATGTCTCAGCCTTCTTCCTTGCCATGGACAGTTAGAACCTCCGAGAAGGTTACAGAGTGTACTACTTGCCAAGACTCCTCCCCAGCTCCCTGAATTCCTCATGTACTTTATCTATGTCTTCCCCCTCTCCTGCCAGGTCATTTGTCCCCACGTGGATAATGATGTCCAGCTCCCCCCTCTTTGCCACCACCCTAGTGATCCTTAGGATCTGCTTGCCCTGCCTCCGAGCTGTGCCTCCAGGTAGGCACACTACCTTCTTTTCCCCACTGCTGCCTATCCCCACATCTATCCCCTTAATGATGGAGTCCCCAGACAAGATTTGTTCTCTCCTCCTGTGTGTTCTCCTTTCAGTTGTCCTTGGGGATGGCCACCTCATCCCCCTTGGTGTCCACTTCTGGAGATGCTGTGCAATCTTCCTGCTCTGCCAAGATGGCATATGAGTTATGAAGTGTCACTTGCTGGGGGATGTGCCTTCATCCTACCTCCCTCACCCTTCCTGAGTCCACTGTAGTCTATGCATCCCTCTTTCTTGGCATTCTCTGAGGGAGTGGTGGTAGACATGGTGGTCCCTGTGTTTGGGGGGGAGGCTACCTGGATCCTTGCCAACTCTGCTCGGAGTCCTGCAACCTCCGCCCTCAACACAGAGAAATGCCTGCAGATAGGGTTGCACCGCAGTGTCCAGAAGGTCTTCTTGAACACTGCTGCCCCACAACCACTGCATTACTCGATGCTCATCATCTTTCTTTACCTATCCTTTCCTTACCCTTTCTGCATCTTCTGTTCTTTAATCTGTGCATTAGTTGTAGTTTATTGGTTGTAAATTTGGTCAGTGAATGCGGGACTTCTATCTGTTCCAAGATCTCACTTGAAGTCGTTGAGGTATAGAGCATTTGTAGTGGTAGTCCCCCTTCTCTGGAATGCCCTTGCCACAGGTTTTTCTGAACACTGCTGCCCTGCAACCACTGCATTGCACGATGCCCATCATCTCTCTTTGCTTATCTTTTCCTTTCACTTTCTGTGTCTTCTGTTCTTTAATGTGTGGCTTACTTGTAGTTTACTGGTTGTAAATTTGATCAGTGAATGTGGGACTTCTATCTGTTCCAATGTTCCAAGATGTTACTTGAAGTCATCGGGTTATAGGGAATTTGGAGTGGTGGCCCCTTTGTCTAGAATGCCCTTGCCCCATTCAAGCTGTAAACCCTCTTTTTTACCATGTGTTTTGGGGCACGATGCTGTTATTTAATATTCTGTTGTGTTTATTTATTATCTGATTATGATTTATTTTTTAACTGTATTACTTTTTATTAATTTGTTTGCTTCTGCGAGGTGCCCAGAGCCTGTGGGATTGGGCATCATATAAATAAAATTGCCGTGCCTAATACTGTGTTGTAAAAATATCACATTTACTGGACAACAAGGAAAATGTTTTTGGGACACAGATTTGGCTACCTTCTGGGAACTACCTGAAAGGGGGGGTGGGGGCAAGCAGCTGGTATGCATTGGTATAGATTCCTATGGAACCTACAGCATCGTATTACAGCTGTACTGTGGTCGGCACCCTGCTGACTTTTTCCTTTGGAGAAGTTAAAACTGTAAAGTCACCTTGTTCAGTTTTGCCTGGTTCTGTGTCATAATGGTGACCGCCGAAAGGTGATCACCGTTACGGTGAAGTCACATCACTGAAAATCAGTTTTGGCGAAGTGACTTCCCAGCGCACAGCAAACAGCACTGGGGACTTAAAATTTTAACATTTTATTGAGAGCTGCACCCCCACCCCTACTTAAGTTCTCAACTCCAGGGGTGCATGTTGGGGTGTGTGCAAAACATGGAAAATAAATTTGGGCCAGCGCATCAAAAGCGTACCTGTGGCTGGACCTGAACCCAGCACCCTGTCCACCCAGGCTGTAAACCCCACCCACCATACCATGGGGCTCGCTTGGCAGCCCACTGTGGCACCACCCCTCAAAAACCCTCTCACCCCTCACTGAACGTGTTCACTCCCACCCTCCCACGTGCTCGTACATGTAGCGACATCCTGTCGCTATATGCATGAACCCATCCTCATCCGGTCACCCTACCTCGTCAGTAGCCCCCATGACTTGTGCCATGAATCGCAGTTGCATATGTCATGGGCTACTGTTTTGCCCACACCCAGCGAACTGCCAAATGGAAAGAATTCCCTGAGGGCACCCATAACTCTTGATCTAGTATCAAAGATATCCGACAGGGGTCAGGGATCTGGGAATGTGTTTCTTCAATATATGGTGAATTTTTTCACTTTATTTAGTCAGTTGTGTGCCTTCAGAGGTGAACATTTTACATTGAAGCAGTCCTTCCTCATTTTACTCCTGGAATTGAGACAGGCTGTTACTATCACTCTCGGAACTGTGCTCCCCTGGGTTCCCACCCATCATACCTTTCAACTTCTCAGCATTAAAATGCATAGCACTGGCCATCAAAGTTCAGAACAAATGGTCACAATGTGTAGCTCTTCCTTATTTTAATGAATAATATGTCAAAGAATAATGGGCTCCACATATGTTTAGTGTTAAGAAATGTTTCTACCAATTTAGTTCAATGTTTAATAGTTTGTATTCCAGAAATAGCTAGAAAATTATGAGGAACATCAGTAAACCTACACAGAGCAAGGGCACATTTGAGTGTAAAAATCATAGCACTATATGAAATTCATAGCAATTGAGAGATACTGTATGCTTCACATTTCCACTTCTGCCTACTTTAAGCTTCCTTAAGCACCTTAAAATGTGACAGAGGGAAGGTGTTTTTTGAATAGATACTGTATGTGGGGAACACGCACAAAAATATCTTGAGTTGGATTTGCAGATTTGCTGATGACACTAAGTTAACCAGCACAGTAGATTTGGCAGAGAGATGGGTAGCACTACAAAGGGATCTCAACAAACTGGTTGACTGGTCATTAGACTTTAAAATGAAATTCAGTGTGAATAAACACATGGTATAGCAGCAATGAAAGAGAAATCAAATGACACAATATCACCATGGAGGGATATCATTAAGGGAAAGTGCCCAGGAAAGGGATAAGGAAATCATAATAAACAACACTCTTAAGCATACATCTCAGTGCAAAGCAGTTGGCAAAAAGTGCACCAGATAACTGGCAATATTAACAGGGACTTTGTTAGTAGGTATAGAAATATATGAAATATACTGGTGCTACTCGATAGGTACATGGTCCAACCTTATCTGGCGTTTTATGGTAAGCTTTGGGTGCATTTTACTAGAGGAACATAAATGGAATTGAATGGAAGCCAAAAAGTCTTTCCAAGGTTGTAATGGACTTTGGATACATGAATATGGGGAGAGATTAAAATCCTTTACCCTGTACTGGGAAAGAAGTAGGGTGAGCGTCGATATGTTCCTGTTATACAAGCACCCTGGGACCCCAGTCCAATGGAGACTCTGCATTTAACCATGAAAAATTAAATCTCAACTAGGAGCCATGATTGTTATTTATTTGGGGCAGTTGTAAATGGTGATGAAATGAGGCATTTCTTCATCCAGAGAATGTTTTCCATAGGGAACAGCTTGCCATCTAGTGTGGTAAACAGCAGAACAGTGTGGTCTTTTAAGATACAGCTTGATAAATATATGGACGCTAGGGGATTTGATGGCTGTCCCTGCCAGGTAGTGGCAGACAACCTCAAAAATGCTTTACTGACATATTTTTTGCTCATACCTTCCTGTGTTCCTATATCTTATGTATTTTTTCAGCAAGGATAAATGGAGGGGGAAAAAAAAACAATATTTTATCATAAATTGATTATTTTCTGGAGAGGAATTTCTCCATATCCTAAGTTCCATGGCAGCCTGCTGCCATCTTGACTAACAACTCACTTTTTGGCACTAAATACAAGCTAGGAAAGCTGACCTCTACTTTACTGTCATGGATGGTTTCCTCATAGCACATGCTGACCAGTTTAAATACCTAGGTATCTGGCTGTACAAGCACCTAGATTTCTCCTGATGCCATGCGTAATACACTCCTTCCCAGACTAGGTGGTCTATACAAGAACAAGTATCAGTTCCAAATGACTGAACTGCGATAAGCCCAGGCTAGAAGGGGTGCAGGTAGGGGCAGCTAGCCCACAACAAGACATAATATCCAAATAACCTGTACTCCAAAAAACTCAAATAAGTGCCACACTCAAATTGCCATTTTAAATGCTTTAATAGCAAATCAAAGAGCGTGTGCATATAAACCACTCCACTCAACTTATTTGAGTTTTTTGGCATGCAGGTTATTTGGATATTCTATACCATAACAAAACCTGTTCCAAGCACCCAGCTAGATGTGAAATCATTTTTTGCATTCCTTCCCCCTAGGACACACATGGAAAAAAAGGTGATTTCCATCTCATTGTGCTTTTCCTGGGCAAAATGTATATAAATAAATATATCAATGAATAAATAAGTACATGATGTACTTATTTTATTTTAAAATTTGGTAACTGGGTAACTCCAAGGACATTGTATACCCATTTTCATGGAGGACTCACACATGCAACAACATTTACAGACAGTGAGTAATATACGATACAATAATATACAACAAAAAATCATACATAATAGAATTTATGTACAACAGTCTTAACCAGTACATTAGCATTTAGAACTGTCAATGCAACACTGTTTCAATTTGAAAAATGAATAAGACCAAGAATGATATAATGTAGTGGGCAGTGAATTCCAGTCTTTAAAAACCTTGTACACAAAAGAATGTTACGACAGAGAAGACTTATAAAATGATAACTTTAAACAACATGAGAATACAGAACAAGTTGCATATATGAACATACAAACATACAAATGTGCCAGCAGAAACAGATCACCCGGTCTATCTATGTCTGCTCGAGTGTGCAGCTAGCACCCCTAGTTTGCAGCTGCCTCACCCCCGTCCCCTTTGTCATTCCACTGCCGCCCCACCTCCCCCACCCTCACTCTCCCCTGCTCCCTGTCTCATGCCCTTTTAAAGCTGTTCACAGATTTACATGACACCACCCATTCTGGTAGTGTTGTCCATTTTGCTAGCACCCTCTCTGTGAAATAGTGTCTCCTCATTTCCCTCCTAAATCTTCCCCCTCTATTCTTAGCCCATGCCCTCTGGTGTCCCTCCCTCCTTAGCTTAAAGACCCCAGCTGCCCCATCCTTATTGAGTCTCCTCAGATGCTTGAATGTCTCTATCATGTCCCCCCATCCCTTTTATCTTTCAGGGTGTACATATTCAGGTCTTCCAGCCTGCTTTCACAGTCTCTCACCTCCATTCCACACATCATCTTTGTTGCCCTCCTCTGCACCCCCTCTAGTAGCCTGATATCATGCTTTATGTATGGCCTCCAAAACTGCACACAATACTCCAAGTGCGGCCTTACCAGTGACCTGTAGAGGGGCAGAATCACCTCTCTTCACCTGGATAAAATAAAAACTCGCTATGCACCCCAGCATTTTGTTCACTTTTGCAATCACTCTCCTGCATTGGGCAGTATTGTTCATGGTCCCTGTTACCATTACCATGTAACTGGGTAATAAATCACCCTATCAGGTTCTTGGTGGAACGGTACAAAATGAAGAGACAACAGATGAGTGGTACTCATGTAATAAATTTATTACAGATCAGTAATACAGGCTTACTACCATTACCGTGTGAACACTGGGAGAACACCAGTTTTCCTTACCTAGGCAATGCAGTCTCTCTTCTCAGAGAAGCTACATGTTGCAAAGGGTCTTATACCCTGATAATAACTGTGGGAATGGCTAAAGAAGATACATAAAATGTATATAATTGGACAAAAACAGGTGGTCTGAGCAACTATCCTAACTAGTATGAAAAGTTGCATAGCTTGCAGAGATAGCAATACAATAGGACCTCTATAATCTAAGGTCAGTTGTAGTGATGTATAATTACTAAAGATGGCACTGTTGCCTTACTTATAAAAATTCAGTAAGAATAGAGTGAAAAGCATTTCTCATGGCTAATATATATCAGTAAAGCATGATGGAACATACTAGAACACAGATCCTGACACTTATGCTTATATGATAAGTGTCTTCGCCCTAAGGTCAGTATACATACCTACATAAGTTGCTGCCCACGAGGTGGGGGCACCATCAGGGGTGCTGGACCATGCATAACATTCCCCCTTGTTGCCTTCAAAAGAAAAGGCAACAACCACAGGAAAGTAGTGGAATGGAGCTACAGAAGCTGTTGTTTGCAAGCCTGAAGCACAAGCCTTGTAAAGGAATTCAAGTTGTTCGCAATGTTGTCTAAGAGTATGTCACAGACAGCAAAGGGTTAGTATCAGAAAAACAATCAAAAATGCTTGGATAATAACAAAAACTTTAAAAGTTAATTCTCACCAAGTATTTATGTTAGTCTTTGGTAACCAGGTAAGGCCCACTAGGCACAAGCGCCTGTTTTCAGGGGTGACCTGGGAGCACTGAGCGGTTAAGTGACTTGCTCAGAGTCACACAGTATGCAAGTGGAGGTTGTGAGAATCAAACTCGGGTCCGGTCTGCTGGATGTATCAAGCTTGTTCACACCTTGTTCCTCTAACTTCTAGGCTATACTGCCAGCCAACAGAGCAGTGCTTAAATCACCTTCATGAATAAGAGTATTAAGCACATCACCAGCTTTAGAAATATTGTTGCTAGTATAAATAAGATGCAAATCCTTTCTAGCTAAAAGGGATTTCAAGGAAAGTGTCAAAGGGTCTATCCATACGTTAAATACAGGCAAATATTGAGACAAGGAAAGCAAGTATTGTGGATCAGCATCAGTAACATATGGTTCAGGGAGAGGAACAAGAGTAATAGCATTGTGACCAATTACAGTTTTCCGATGTGGAGTAAAACAGAAGTTAGGAGCATTAATATTGTTCCGTCAGGTTAGACGGCAAATCATCACCCAAGGAATAGGACCAGACTTAATGTTCCAGAGAGTAGCTGTAGACAGGTTTATCAATGTCAAATACATCACAGTGGCACAGGTAACAGTATCCCTTCTTGGTGCAGCAGTTGACATGCGGTGCGACCCAAGCTTGTAGGACAGAATGAAATACAAGCAAAGAAGGCAAGTCAGTTTGTTCTCACTAAATGTTCTCATCAAGATATCTGATGAAATTAATTGCAGCCAGTTTGTCAAAGACAGAAGTTTGTGGATCAAAGCAAGGTAGTGACACAGTGAAAGTAATGAACATGTCATGAATTGAACAATGTTGAGTAAAGTAGCATGGTGCGCGGTTTGGATAACGTGAAACATACTCAAGATTTCTAGCAGTAGACATAGAAATATTGACAGAATTTGACATACACAATGTAATGCATGAAGCAGATTTGCAGTGAGGATAATACCATTTAGACATTCTCCTGTCATGAATAATATCTGGAATTCGTCTTGTTTCCAAGTTCCTGAAGAGATTGTTAGCAGTGGCAATTACATAAGAACCATAAGCAGAGCATAAAAGTTCATGGGCAATATATTGTTTGTCTGCTTCCTTGTTATTTTTTTTTTCAACATACTTTTGCTCCGGTCGCGGCTCGTGAAGTCCTCTCTCGGGTATCTGCTCCTTGTCCTGCCTGCCAGAAGCTCTCCCGGACTGTACCTCCTCTCTCCCCCCCGCTCCGCAGTCGGCACCCCCGGTATCATCTGCCCGGGGATGGTAGCCCTATGACTCTTGGGCTTCTTATCAAGGCAGACTCCAAACTGCAGGGGGACCTTGTCAGGAGGATATTGGAAGGCCATCCAAGGAGGAGCCCGGCTGAGGGCATGGGGGATCGGTGCTGTCGCCCACCCCACGAACCAGGTTTTTCCTGTATCCTGATTCCCCCCTTCCCATGCGTGTGCACCCCCTGACACATTGACACATGGCAACCCTGCCAGCATCAGGCATGCTATTTTTACATGCTTGCTCGCACAACTGCGATGTCCCCCAGTCTCCACTAGGGGCCACTGGTGTACCGAGCTTCCTGAGGCCCTCCCCAGGGACAGGAGAGCTGTCCTGTGTGCACTCAATCCTGACCCTCCCCTGCCTACCCCTGGCACCTGAGCTGGCTCCTGAACTCAGGTCGCCAGCGTGGTGTGAGGTGTGGTGACCAGCACCTCAACCCTCAGTGCCACTGGGCCTGCCTCTCCTTGTTATTTTGAAAGGTCAATTCATTAATTTTGTTTCCAGTGTTGTTGAACCCTTTAGCGATTTCCTACATGTTGTATACAGTAAAGCACTCTTCCTTACTTAAACCATCTACACCATGTAACAGTGGTGGTAACACATCATTTTTAATAGCTTGTTGAAAGTTAAGTCTTTGTGCTTTAATAGCAGCTATATCTGCTCTATTCCAGATTGACATTCCTGAACCAAAAAGGCCACAGATGGTGACTGCAGCACCGGTAACATTTGCAGTATCACACCTAGTGAGTGGTTTACTCCTAGCATAGGTGCGGGTCTAAAAACTCCTAAGTGTTCAGTGGCATGAGGTCCACTAACTGGATCATTTGTGTGAGTTTGTTAAGCAGCTACAATGTCTAGAAGCATCATACTAAGAAGTTTCAATCAATCAGTCAATCAATCAAAATCTTTATTTATCCAGGCAGACACCATTGAGCAGGGCTCATTTGCAAGATGGACCTGGTCATACAAAATCATAGTACAGTAACATGGTAAACCATAATGCAATGTTATACGAAAAAAAATACATATTTTTTTTACTTTTAT
This sequence comes from Neoceratodus forsteri, assembly GCA_016271365.2. NCBI lineage: Eukaryota > Metazoa > Chordata > Ceratodontiformes > Ceratodontidae > Neoceratodus > Neoceratodus forsteri. The sequence goes on from CM028129.1 coordinate 904,753,755, forward strand.
TTATTTGATATATCGGTTTACAACCTTTAAGCCAGAGGCTCGTTTGCAAAGGTACCTCGTCCCATGTAAGACAGATGGAAACATAGAGTAGGTATAACAACAATTACATTAAACATGAGATACATGGTATAACAGTGGTTACATTAAGCATGTGGTACAGACATTTGTCACAGACAGTATTTACAAGATTTGGAAGTATGTATTTTCTGACATTATTTATAACTTTAGATGATGACATTTACAACATAACAGCAGTGAGGCATTATAAGCTTGAGAAGGCATCTAAACATAGTAGTCAGACCTAATCATGGGTTTGGTGTTAAAGATGGAGGTTGTAGTCCATAATGGACTTTGTCAGAGAATATTGGGTCAAAGTGGGTAAGAAAGTGAAAGAATTAGAAGCAGTTGCAGGAGTGGATATTGAAGAGGTGATTGCGAAGAGTGGTTTTGAAATGGGCGATCTTGGGTGCACTAGTGATGGTGCTTGGGAGTGCATTAAACCATGTGGGTGCCCTATGGTGGAAAGATCTCTGGGCAAGGGAGGTTTTTACTGTGAGCACAACCAGAGGAGCTTTCTCTGAATTGCGGGTGAAGATAGTGGGGGTTGCAGGCTGGAGAGAGGCGACCCTGGGGGGGGGGGGAGAGTCTGAGCAGTATTTTCTTGGAGAGTAAACAGGTCTGGTAGTGGAGCCTTTCATCAAGGTTGAGAATATTGGCAGAGGTATAGAGCGAGCAGGTGTGAGTGAGCCTGGGTGCGCCTGTAAGGAGCCTGCAGGCCTTGTTTAGTGTGGCCTGGATTATCTGGAGTGTGGTGTTATTTGCTGCACCATACAGGAGCCCATAGTCCACTAGGGACAGTATCGATGAGGTGATGGCAAGCCTAAGGGCGTGGGGGAAGGCAGTCCCTGTGTCGTAAAGGAGTCCAACTGGGTGTTTGTTGCAGCAGCAAGGGTGTTGGTGTGGTCGTGGAAGGTAAGGGCCGAGCTCGAGGTAAGTCCAAGATATTTGTAGTTGGATACCTGCTCATGGGGAGCTGGGTGCTGGGAGGATGCTGAGCGGTGCTCTTAGCTCTGTTTTGGCGGTGAGAGAAGATCATTGACTTCGTCTTTTTAAGTTGAGGACCAGTCTATGGTCCTTAAACCAGGTTTGGCCTGGGAGAAGGCAAGTTGAGGGAGTCCTGCAGGAGTGTGGGTTTATGATGTGAGGTGAAGAGCACTGCATCATCTGTGTATAGTAAGATTTTGTGGAGCAGGCCTTTGGTAAGGAGTTTTAGGTAGAGGAGAAAGAAGTGGTCCCAGGATAGAGCCCTGGGGCACCCGGAGGCGGACAGTAGTGTGTCAGATAGAGTTCCGTTAATTTGGCCCTTGTTGGGACTGGGCGGAAGGTAACTGGAGCACTGGCCAGGGCCCCTGGAGAAATCAAGTTGATGGAGTGAGTTGAGAAGGAGAGGTGGCAGACTGTGTCAAGGCCTTGGATAGGTCTATGAACACAGCTCCTGCAATGTTACCGCGTCTAGGGAGGAGTGCAGGAAGTTGGTGATTCTAGGAGGGCTGTGGTGGTGCTATGGCCAGAGCAGAAGCCATGTTGCTCTGGGCATGAGGATGTGTATGTGGTTAGGTATTCAGTAAGTTGGGCGCCACCACTTTTCTAGTGCTTAGCGGGCAGAATGGAGATGGGTTGATAGTTATTAGGGAGGCTTTGTCACCACTTTTATGGATGGGGTAATGACAGCTGTTTTCCAGGCACTAGGGGAATTGCCCTAGGCATAGGGATTTATTGAGCAGGTCTGTTAAGGGACTAGGACCATGTCGAGGACTAGTCGAAGGAGCCTGGCATCTAGGGATCATTTATAGAGTTATTGCTGTTTAGCACTTTTGTAGGTAAGGATGAGCTTCGTGGGGGGATACTGTGCACAGGAGGAAACAGGGATGCTGCAGGGTTGGAGGCAGGGATTGGGGCATGGGGTCAAAGAAACCACTAGGGAGAACAGTGCTGAGATCTGAGAAGGTGGTGTTTAGACAGTTTGCTATGGTGAGTGTGTCTGTAGAGGCAGTGCCATTTATGGTGAGCTGGGAGGGAGGTGGGGAGCGAGATTTCCCATTGAGTTCTTTGATGTTATTCCAGAAGGTCTTTGCAGACCCCCGTGGTTGTGAGAGTGGATTGATAGTGGTCTGCTTTGGCCTTACGGATGGCTCAGTGCATTTATTGCGGCGTTATAGAATGTCTGTCCGCCAACCTGCCCGATTCTATGGCTTTGTGCCAGAGATTATCCCTGTCTCTCAACATTTGGAGTAGGGAAGGGGTTATCCATGGGGTATGTTGCCTTTTGGTGTGGAGTTTGGTGAGGGGAGCATAGAGGTCACAGACCTTGGTGAAGGTCTGTGTAAACAGGGTGAGTGCAATGTCGATGCTGGGGGCTGTATTAATGTATTAATATGTACATTAACATTTGAGTGAGAGGGCCTTTACAATAGATAGGCTCATATCTGGGTACAGCCAGAATGTTCACTTAAAAGCAGAGAGAAAGGCAAAAAGAGGGATACCAGCTTAGGAAGAAATGACGGGTTGGAATAGTTAAGTGGCATACTTCAGGGAAGGGGGGTGAACTTCTGGGCCATGGCTAAAGAGGGGCAGAGAAGCCAGTATTTTGGTAGAGAGAGAGAGAGAGAGAGAGAGAGGTAGAGGCAGAGGCAGAGGCAGGGCAGAAGTGTTGGTCATGTGACAGAGACCAAACTCAGCCATATTCCAATGTGTTAGATTAAAAATAACTGGACCATGCATGAATTGTACATTGTTAATCAAAGCTCCTGGAAGGGAAGTGGCGGTCAAACCAATAGGAGGACCAGGCTCCTGAGGAGGACATTCAGTCAGTTCTTCTTCAGTGGGTGGGACTACGGAAAGGAACATAGCTTCAGTAGCCATATAGTTGTGAAGATAGAAAGCTTGTGACTCCTCAGAAGTGAGGTGGTCACAAAAGGTAGAATCTATTAAAGCAGTTAAGTTGTAGAGACCAGTGTGTCTAGAAGTTGCTTGTCGAATAGAGAGTGTACCGTTTGGTGCAATCCCTGTGTTGGGCCAGCCATGAAAGGTTCCTTTAGATAAACATGCTACAGGAAGGGTGCAACCATTAAAATCAGTTTCCCATTGTATCTGCAATGTGGATTTGTCTGGAGCTACTGCTATGGCATTAAGATAGGCGTCTGAGCCTTCCTTAACAGTAATCAATTTGTTGGGGACATCTATACAAACTCTCTGGGGGCTGGAGATGGGTGCATCTCTAGCTGAATGTTCAAGTTTGTCATGCAAATGTACTATACGTTGTCTGTGTTCAGTTGTAAGGGGTTTATCTTGAGAGTAAGTCAAAGAAAGTAGTCCCACCGGGAAAAGGAGGTGCAAGATAGCCATCTTGCCAGTTTATCTGTAAGAAACAGAAAAGGATTGTTAAGTGAGGGGTACTATTCCACCTTAAGAGGGTTGGGAAAAGTAATTATTCACTTTATACAGCTTGAGCTGATTAGCATGGAACCACTTGTCCGTGGTCTGTTTCTGGTGCTGAACTCTCACCTGATAAACAGCAGGGCTGAGTTTGTTGACAATGAGATATACCTGATTGCCATCAGTAGTAGTAGCAAGAGGGAATCCCAATCCTTGGGATTGTCATTGATGAATTTTCATAACATCTGTTTGAATCTTCTATTTGTTCTTTCTACCTGGCCTGAGGATTGTGGATAGTGTGGGATATGGAATTTCTGATCTACTCCAAGCATTTGGAGTGTCTCTTTCATCAGCTAAGCTGTAAAACTGGTTCCCTCGTCTGAGTCTACCTTAAGGGGTAGGCCCCACCTGGAGAACAATTGACCCATCAGGATCTTGGCAGTTGTCTTTGTCTTGTTATTTTTCGTGGGGAATGCCTGAACCCACTTGGAAAACAAATCTATGACAACAAGTGCATACTCGTTCTTGCTGGAGTTAGTCAAGGGACCAATGAAATCAATCTGTATCACATTCCATGGTCCAGATTGCCTTTGTGGCAATAATTTGGCATTTCTTTTCACCAAAATTGGATTGTTCTGGGCACACACTATGCAGTTGTCCACATAGTGCTCCACATTTTTGGTCATACCAGGCCACCAGACGATGCTTTTAAGTCTCTGGATGGTGATATCTGCCCCCTGGTGTCCACCAGTGGGGGTGTCACGAACCATATGGATGAACTCGGTTCATAAGGATTGTGGTACAACCCACAGTTTGTTACCTGTATCATCCTTCCTATACCAGATCAGTTTTTGATCATGAGATAGGTGTATGTTGTCAGAATGTCCCTTGTATGGACTACCAGTAGGTAGTTCCTGTTCAATTTCTTTGTCTAGGTATTTGAACACATCTTTTAGTTCTGGGTCAGATTTATGTGCAGCAGAAAGGTCCAGTGGAGGTTCTGGTTGCGGTTTCTGCCTGATGTTGGCAGCTAAGAAAATGGCTGCAACAGCTGCTGAGTGAGTCATTGACCATGTCCCCCAAGTGCCTGCTTTGGCAAGCGAGTCCGCTCGATCATTGAATTCATAGTAAGGGTCATTTTTGCAGTGAGTCTTTACCTTATGAATGTACAGTTTATGAGTAAACTGTTGGGTGAGTGTATACATATACACAAACAAGTCTCTGTACTTGAGGATGTGAAGTTATTTCTCTCTCAGGATGGTAGAAATTCAGTAAGGGAGGAACAAACCCAACTGGAGTCTGCAAAGATGATAGCATCCTTAGCACCATGGGGCATGACCTCTAGAGCATTAGTTCTCACACTTTGTGATAGTGAGCCTCCCCCAAGCCATGAAAAAGATTTCAAGCCTCCCTCAAATTTGACAATAAAATCTTGGGCCTCCCCACAGAAAAAAAATCCTACTTTGCACAGTACACCAGAAATAAAGTGAAACTAATAAAGCTGACTGAGTATGTTCTCTTTTTATTCAACTTATTGCTCTCCGTCCCGACCTGGCATCCCAGGTTTTACTTGTCGCTCTTTTTTTCTGACTCTTGGGCTCTTGTTACACTGTTTCCTCCCTATATGGAACAACCAAACTTAGCCACTTCATCTCTCCCTCTCTTACCCTGTTGTTAAGCAGCATCCTGTACCCTTACCTCAGGTGGTACCTGAAAACGTGTTGGATCTCAATGCCTTTCCCAGTCACCAATTTACATACTGTATAAATACCTACTATAGAACTGAGCCATGGCTCAGTGTACTTCTCAAGTCACTAATTTGCACATACATACCTATTGTAGAAACAAGCCTCACTCAGCATGCCTCCCCATGCATTCATTTACATATAAATACACACCCTATAAACACGCTTTGGCTCAATGGAGACTTCCTGGTCACATATTTGTGCATAAGTAAAGCAATTCACCTGCAATTATCCATATTTACTTTGTTTTATCCTTTCACGTAAAACATCCGCAACATAAAATACTGTAACTTCTCAAACTTGACTGAGCCTCCCCTGGAACAACCTGGGGCCTCCCTTGGGAGGCTGGTCTCACCATTTGAGAACCACTGCTCTAGAGCACAGGCCACAGCTGCCAGTTCGGCATACTGTGAGGAAATGACAGTACACTTCCTAGCAATGCACTTAAAATTGCTATCTGGATATACCATAAACACATCAAATCCTGCTACCTGTTCCCCCTCACCATAGGAGGCTGAGCCATCTGTGAAGACGCGATACATGCTGGTAGCCTCTAAAACATCAGGTGTAGCCGGTAAAAATGGTCCCAGCTCAGGTATGTCAGGAGGTTGGAGTGCACAATCGTGGGGCTTATCTGTGTAGAGTAGGCCATGAGCCAGGATGGATAGCATTTTTGCAGGTAGTACTTTGATGTCCCTGTACTGCAAAAGCAAAGACTAGTGGGTGAATCTGGTGTTGGAAACTGAACCATCTTTCACTTTGTCTGAAAGTAAGAAGTTGGTTGGGGTGTGACAGAAATGCAAGATGATAGGTGCATACCCAATGATGTACATGAAATGTTTTATAGCCCAGTAGGTTGTCAGGAGTGTTCTTTCACAGAGACTATACTTTCTCTCTACTGGGGACAGCATCTGAGAAGCAGAGGCAATGGGCCTGAAGTACCCAATTTACTTTTGTGCCAGCACTGCAGACATGACCACATCAGATGTGGCAGTTTCCAAATGAAATGGAAGATCTGGGTTAGGATTGATCAGTGCTGGGGCTGAGGCTAAGGCCTTTTTGAGCTGTGTAACAGCATCAGTGTGAGTGGGGTCCCCATGTCCATGGGACATCCTTTTTCAGAAGTTCATACAAGGGAGTGGCCTTCAAGGCAAAGTCAGGGATAAAGCCCTTGGAGTAGTTTGCCATGCCTAGGAAGTGTCTGAGTGTTGCCACACTGGTAGGAAGTGACAGATCTTGTAAGCCCTAGATCTTCTTGACAGCTGGGCTTCTGCCTTGGTCTGTAATATGTAGGCCAAGGAAGATGTCCTCCTTCTCCCATAGTTGTGCCTTGGAGGGGTTGCACTTAAGGCCTGGTCTCTTGAGGAAAGACAGAAGTTTGTCTAGAAGGGTCAAATGATCTTCTTTCATGGTGGTTGCCAGAAGCAAGTCATCCACATACTGCAGGAGACATTGGGGTGTGGAGAACCCCTGCAGTGCATCCATCATGTGAGGATGGAAGAGGGAGGGGCTGTTGTGAAAGTGCCAAGGAAGACAAGTCCAAGTGTACTGACGTCCATCAAAGGTGAAAGCAAATTTGTATTGGCTTCCCTGCACTAATGGGATTGACCAAAACCCATTAGAAATGTCAAGAGCTGTGAACCACTTTTTGCCAGGTGTCAACAGCTTGAGTACATCAGGTGCTGACGCTACTGTTGGTGTGCAGCTAGGAGTAACTTGATTAAGTTTTCTGTAGTCAGTTGTAAGTCTCCAGGCCCCACTCGGCTTTTTAACGGGCCAAATAGGTGAATTGACAGTGGAAACACAGGTCCTAATCACCCCTTACTGAAGCAGTGATTGGATGGTTTCCCTAAGTGATGGCAAAGCTTCAGCAGGACATGGATACTGCTTCTGCTTCACAGGGTCAGGCCCTGTGATTTCAGTGGTAGTGTGCATCCTCCCACAGTCATGTTTGTTGATGGCAAACACATCAAGGTATTTTTGCAGCAAAGGTGCAAGCTCTGAAAACAGGTCATGACTCTTTGTTGTTATGAGAAATAGCTGCCACCACGAGCAAGTCTGGGATGGTGACAGCATGACATTGTCCTTCGATCTGAATGAATAGCCAGTTGGCTAGATCCACTACACAGCCATGTAATGCTAAAAAATCAATTCACAAAATACAGGGATAATGATGTAGAACCATGAGGTCAAAAGCAAAATCAGTCCTGAGGTGGCCTACCACCACAGGTAGAGGAATAGATCGGTAGGTGTGCAGCTGGGTACCATCTACACCCTGTGTACTGGTCTTCCAGCCTGTAGATCAGTCAGATGAGTTTGGGTCCTCGTCATGGAGCACTGAAATGGCTGCTCCGGTGTCCAGAAGCATGGTAAGTTGGTGGCCCCCGACCGTGGCCTTTACACAAGGCCTTCCATTTGTGTCAACAATCAGGTTACTCACAATTAGACTGGGGCCTGTAATTGTCAATCCAGTTGTTCAGAATTGGCATCATCTGCCTGGTCCTGAAATTGAAGGCCTGCAGGATCTTCTAAGGCCTTCTGTATGTCTTGCAATGGGTACAAGTGTACTTGTGACATCACAGGTGCAGTGATGGCCTGCATGGGTGGTTCTGCCTTGGATGTCATGTCGACCTAGCCAGTAACCGACGAAACCTATCCTCAGCTGCTCGATGGCTTGACAGCCAGGGCAAGGGCAGCTATAGTTTGTGTAGCTGTAGCTCCCCTCTCGGCATGAATTTCCTTCAACAACTTGTGGAGTTTTTTTTTTCTTCTCTGATCTGGTGATGGCTCAGACCATTTCAGTATTGGTTCTGGCTATTTTGTTGGGCGTTTGGATTTTTCCAGCTGCCTCTGTTGTCTCTGTTGTTCTGGATGTTTTTGTAGTTCTGGTCCCCCCCCCCACCGTATGACTGTTTGTCATCAGAAGGGGTATCATTTTTCTGGTTGTTTCCCTCCACCGTGTAGTGGGTGGGGACATCAGGTATACGCTTTACTGCAGCTACCTTGTTGGATTTACCGGAAGAAAGGGTATGGAAGTAGATCTGATAGGCCTGCTCTGTGTTAGTGAGGACATCCTGAAACTTGTCAGTGTCCGGAAAAATATTGAGCTCGACCTTCTCCTGAAGGCCGGACACATGTTCCGGATGTACAAATCCTTGTACTCAATTTGATCTACATCAAATTGCTCATCTGCTAGGGCTTTGCCGGTTTTGTACGCAAGCCACAACTCTTGGCGATAGTCGGCTGGGCTTTTCTTTGCACCTTGCTTGACTTTATAGGACAAGCTCATTCCTACAACTCTGGGGTAATTTGCACACATGAGTGCAGTGGCAGTTTCATCAAAAGTGAAGTTTTTAGCACTCTATGCTGTCTCAGAGGGTAGGTTCAACTGTTTGTCGCAAGACTTGAACCTGGTACTGGGGTTGGGGAGACAGAGAGAGAGAGAGAGTCTCACAAAGTGAGTGCACTTTCTCCAAGTGGCAACTGAGATTGTCAGTTGGGCCCATCTGTCCGATACTCTGTGCAATTTGCTGGACATAATGAACGACTTGCAAGAGGTTAGAAGTATGTGTAGTCGTACCCAGTTAAATACATTGCATGGCCCCACGAAGCACAGCTTCTATTGCCGCATCAGTGACTGCCTTGTAAGTTTGATCCTGAGTAACAGAACCTCTTAGCATTTTGTCAATTTGGTTCTGGATGGCCTGATTTTGATCGTACGGGACCGTGATCCTACTGATCCCTTCACGTATCATGATGCAGATCTCTGACTCCTCTCCCTTAGTGAGAGGAGTGAGCGGAGGTGCATTACGGAATACAGGCCCTCTGCCTGTGTCATGGGGGCCGCCATCTTGGTGTTGCACGTGGCATCTGCTAGGTTTGCGTGGATGTAACGATGCAGTGTGTGTGCAGAGGTCAGCACCATCTTGTGAATGGTGACTGGAAGTTGCTACATCACAGGGGCTGGACTTGCATGTGACGTGGCATGCCTCATCATCAAAGTCAGAGTCGCCATCGCTGGATGACGTAATCTCAATGAGCGTATACTGAAACCCGTTCATGGCCTTAACATGACTGGCAGAAACCTTCCATTGATGGCGCAACTTCGCCATCTTTTGTCTACATTTCTTGTGACAGACTTTTGCAGTGCCCTGCTCAATACCTCTCTCAGCCTCTCTCTGCAACACTCTATATGTGGCACCTAATTCGCCGTTGTCACCAAAATGTAACTGGGTAATAAATCACCCTATCAAGTTCTTGGTGGAATGGTACAAAAGGAAGAGACAACAGACAAGTGGTACTCATGTAATAAATTAAATTTATTGCAGATCAGTAATACAGGCTTACTACCATTATGGTGTGAACACTGGGAGAATGCCAGTTTTCCTTACCTAGGCAATGCAGTCTCTCGTCTCAAAGAAGCTACATGTTATAAAGGGTCTTGTACCCTGATAATAACTATGGCAACGGCTAAAGAAGATACATAAAATGTATATAATTGAACAAAAACAGGTCTGAGCAACTATCCTAACTAGTATGGAAAGTTGCATAGCTTGCAGAGATAACAATACAATATGACCTCTATAATCCAAGGTCAGTTGTAGTGATGTATAATTACCAAAGATGGCACTGTTTCCTTACTTATAAAAATACAGTAAGAATAAAGTAAAAAGCATTTATCATGGCTAATATATCAGTAAAGCATGATTGAGCATAATAGATCACAGGTCCTGACACTAATGCTTATATGACAAGTATCTTCGCCCTAAGGTTAGTACATATACCCTACATAAACTGCCCATGAGGTGGGGGCACCATCAAGGGTGCTGGACCATGGATGACAACCCCTAGGTCCTTCTCCTCAGTGATCCCCAGCTTAACCCCACCCAGCTAGTATTCTCTCCTTATGTGCTTCGCCCCGAAGTGCATAACCTTACACTTCTTTGCATTGAAACCTAGCTGCCAACTCTCTGACCACTCCTCTAGCTTGCTTAGGTCACCCTGCAGCTGCTTCCATCCCTCCTCTCCATCTTCCACTGCTCCCATTTTGGTGTCATCTGCGAACAGACTTACCTTGCTCACCACCCCGTGCGCAATGTCTGATATGAAGAGCCCAAATAATACTGGTCCCAGCACAGAACCCTGTGGCACCCTGCTCATCACTGGCTTCAGAGTTGAGAGCTCCCCTCCCACCGCCACCCATTACAGCCTCCCACTCAGCCAGCTTGTAATCCAGTTTGTCATTTTTTCTCCTACCCCTACACCAATTAACTTCCCCCATGCCGCCTATGAGGCACCGAATTGAAGGCCTTGCTGAAGTCCAAGTAAAGAACATCCACTGCATGACCCTTATCCAGCTCACCTGTCACCCAGTCATAATATTGTATCAAGGTGCTTTGACTTTTCTGAAACGAACCCATGCTGCCTCACATCCTGGAGGCCGTTGTCCTCCAGGTACGACACCAGTCTTTCCTTTAGTATCGTTTCCATGAATTTGCACACTGTGGAGGTGAGACTTACCGGACGATAATTACCTGGTTCATCCTTTGGTCCGCTCTTGTGTAACAGCACTACATATGCCATATGCCATCCTCCAGTTAAGTTGCACACATCCTTACTCCAATGAGGTGCTGTGCAGATCTGTCAGTGGCTCCACCAACAACTCCGCCAACTCTCGCTGCACCCTGGGGTGGATACCATCTGGTCCTGGTGCCTTGTCTACCCTCAGTGCCCTCAGTCCCTCTAGGACTCTACCTCCTTAATCCTTCCATCTGTCTCCTCCTCTCCCCGTCCCCACCCTCCCAGCCCATGGTGGTAGCGGTCCCCCCTTTTCTTCCGTGAACACTGAGCAAAAGTATTCCTTCAGTGCTTCTCCTGTTCCTCCCCTTTCTGTCCACTGCCCACCCTTTTTATCCTCACTATTGTCTCCTTGCACTTCCTTTTCTCCCTGATGTATGAGAAGTCTCCCCCATTCCCTATAATAATCTAGCTCCTCTGGGCCTTGGCTTCTCTCACTTTTCTGGTCACCTCCCTGGACCATTTTGCATACTTCTCCCAGTCCTCTTCCTTCCCTGTCCTCCTGTACTTCTGGTGCACCTCTCGTTTTGTCCTCACCACCCCCACTACCTCGCTGTTCAACCAGCATGGTTTCCTTGCTCTGTGTCTTGGTGCAGGCTTCCGTTGCCTCTGTAATCCCCCAATTAATAATATCCCATTTCTGCTCTGTGTCCAACTCCTGCCTTGTGCCCTCCAGTTTTGGTTTCAGTACTTCCTGCATCCTCCCAAAGTCTGCCCTCTGAAGTTTACCACGCAGGTTATTGAGTTCTCTTGGCTACCTGCACATCGCGGATATTAAACCACACCGCTTTGGTGATCGCTGTGGGCTAGTGGATCCTCCACCCTTATTTCCTTACTGCCTCCTCATTCAACAATACTAGATCTAAAGTGTTCTTTAGCCTAGCAGGTCTACTGACCAACTGCATTAGGAGACCCTCCTGGATCGTGTCCAGGAGTACTTGCTCCCTAGCACTGGAGGTGACTGGAATGCTCCAGTGAAGCTCCGCAAGTTGAAATCCCCCCATGACCACCTTCCTTTCCTACATACCTTCTGATTTGTCCTGCTAATTTCCTGTCAAACATTTCAGACTATGACGGTGTGCCTGTATACTACCTCAAACTCAATTTCCCACCCTTGAGTCTAGGAGCTGCAACAAGATTGCCTCTGTTCTCCTTTCTTCTGCCCTTGTCCCTTGTGCATTTGATCCCATCCCTCACATAGTCTGCCACCTCATCCCCTCCCTCCTCATGGTCCTTCCTGTATAATTTGTACCCCTGGGTTGCCAGATCCCAGTCCCAGTGCTCGGTTGCTACATTCCGTGGACAGCCGCAATATCCACCCTCCACACTGCCAAGAGTGCCTGTAGCTCAGCTGATTTAGCTGCTTAAGCTTCTCACATTCAGCGAGACCACCCTCCATCCTGCCCTCTTCCTTCATCGCCTCCATCTCCTCCCTTCTACTCCCTCCCTTTTCGCCACCCCAAATTCTTCCCTGCTATCCTAGGGATAGGCTGTGACTCCACTCTATCTGATTCCTGCCTACCTGCTGCCCACTTGCCCCCCCCAATTAGTTTAAATCCACCTACCTCCCCAGTCTTTGCTTTAATACCTCCTTCCCCTCCTTGCTCAGGTGCAACCTATCTAGAGTTGCCCAAATAAATCAAATCCTTGAAAGTTAATTTGACTGCACCATGCCAAAATCTCCAGAGAAGAACAGAAAATCAGTCTAAAATAAAAACAATGAGGCTCAAAAGAATCATAGGTATCATAGGTTCATACAGGCCAAGCATACCTCTCAACCTCTTGCCTCATAAATCAGGGACAAGGCTTAAAAAAATCAGGGACAAAGGACCAAAATTAGGGACATATCTTCAAAATTGGAGATATCAATTCAGAAAGCTGGTAGAATAAGGGGCTTAGTGTAAAATGCATTTTCTAAGGAAGAACAAGTCTGTAACCTTAAGGTTTGACATTATTTTGTGCTTACAACTCCCACTGTTTGATCACGAAAACACAATTTTTAGGAGGGACAGAGTAAATCTTTGAGGCAAAATCAGGGACGTCCCTGAAAATCAGGGACAGTTGAGAGGTATGAGGCCATGTGGGACTGTGCCCATAATGGCTCTTCATTTTAAAAGTGGTATCCTGTAATGCTATTCCAAGTACAGCATTTTTCTAATCTTTTTTAAAAGACCTCCATACTACTACTCACTACATCTTCTGGCTGTAAGTTCCATAGGCTCACCACTCTCGGATTAAACCAGGAGGCCCTTCTTCTTGTGTGGCATAAGTTCATGTGACCTTGTCTCATTATGACAATACCTGGTTTTCAGTCCCAGAATATCCCACAAATCCATTGTCTGTGAAAGCTCTGAATACCAGATAAAGATCTCCTCGGAGCCTCCTATACTCCAAGGTGAATAACCCTAAGTTGTTGAGTTTTGCACTGTAACTAAGATGCTCTATAGCATTTATCATCATAGTTGCTTTATGCTGGATTCTCTCCAGGCCATCTAACATAGAAACATAGACTCTGACTGCAGATAAGGACCCCTTGGCGCACCTAGTCTGCCCATTTCCCTACCTACTGGATAAGCTGCAGATCCTAGTTAACCAACAGTCTGTTTCTTCCTACCCCCACAAGAACTGCCTTATGTTTGTTCCATGCATTCTTGAATTCTCCCACAGTTTTAGACCCCACCAACTCCTCAGGAAGGCGGTTCCATGAATCCACCACCATCTCTGTGAAAAAAATGCTTCCTCACATTGCCCCTGAGCCATCCCCCCTCTATCTTCAAATTATGCCCCCTTTTTCTTGCACATCTCTTTTTCTGAAAGATGCTACCCTGCCATTCTACTGCAGAGAGACCAAAACAGGGCACAAAACACCAGGTGTGGTTGGACCAATGATGTGTAGAATGGGAGTACTACAGTACTGTTCTGTCACAGCTCTTAATATGTCTCCTTATATTATACAGGATAGAGTTAGCTCTCTCTAACCTTCTGCCTTCTTTCACTTAACCAAGACTGAATCCACTGCACTAATCTATTGTTAATTCCTTTTTCATATAGGACTTGTATCAGTCACTGGTGTGGGACCTTATCGAATGCCTTGTTAGGTCCTAATATACCACATTGACAGATTACCCTTGACAAGTGCCGTACTGACGTTGTTGTAAAATTCCAACTTATTTGTTTGGTATGAACTACCAACAGTTAAGCCATGCTGCGATGTGTCAGTTAAATCTGTATTCTGTAAGTGGGTCTCAATTTCATCCTTTATTATTGCCTCAAGAACCTTTCCCAACACTGATGCCAGGCTGATGGTCTATAGTATCTGTGGTCCTTTCTAGACCCTTTCTTAAAGATTGACACAACTATGGCCTCCCTCCCAGAGTTCACCTCTGAGCTGTTGTTCAAAGCATCTTGAAAAATCCTGGTCACTGGACCCGCAAGTTTGTTAGCCAGTTCTTTCACTGTCCTTGGATGGATCCCATCTGGGTCCTGCAATTTATTTTGATCAATTTTTCAGAGTCTATCTCTAATGTCTCCTATTTCCAGCCTTATTCAAACATCATTAAGTTCATTAGGTCTCGATAATGTTTCTATTTGCTTGTTGTTAAACACAGAACAGAAGTTCTCATTGAACCTTTTAGCAAGTTCTTGATCATTTGGCATTCATTTCCCATTTGTGTCTTCCAGTGGCCCCACTTGTATCTCACCTCCTCTTAAATGATTAATGTACCTGTAGAAACTCTTGTAGTTGTATCCCACCCTGGCTGCCAGTCTTGCTTCAAAGTCAGTTTTAGCTTCCTTAATATTTATTTTACGGCATCTGGCTAATGATTTGTATGCCTTCTATGCCTACTACAACAAAGTTTTCCCTGCACAAACATTTTAATTTAATCAGTCTGCCTGCTACTGTAATGTTTTTCTCTGCACTAAATTCAAAGTCAGTTTTAAACTACCTGCTGCAACAATGTTTCCCCTGCACTGAATTTTAAGTTAAGATTAGCCTGATTCATCAATGTATGATTCTGCTGTTTAATTTTTCAACACTGTATAATTTCTGCTGGCTAAGTTAATTTTCCTCAGAATACCTTCCTTTTCTCTCAAATTTACTTTTCACTCTTTGCATTTGCAGTTCTTAGCTTGGCGCTGACCCGCCCCCCGCTTCCCAGACTCTTTGGCTCTGTCCTTTGGTCTTTTGTTTCTCCTGCCCTCAGATTTGCTTAATCATCTTCTCTGATGCCAGCAAGTCTCTCTCTCCACCTTGGCCCCCTACTTGAATACTAAACTTAACTTAATCTCCCTCTCTTACAGACAGAGTTGACCCCCTGACTGGTGCACTCCCCTCCAGCAGCACCGCCACGGATCTCAACCTGCCTCTGCTCGCCTCACCATCTTGCACTCAGGTATGGACTAAACAGTGATCGCCAGAAGTACTACATTCAAATCTGCTGCTGTTCTCTCGCTCGGATAGGCTGTGTCAGCGACTATCATGCAGGACAGCAAGCAGTGCAGAAAGCATAGCAGAGACTCAGGCTGTAGCTGGAACTGTTATTTAGCTGGGCAGCACTAGTGCATAGGGCAGAATTTTATTCAGTGCTATCTAAATGTTTATTAATATCTGCCTACTACAACAAAGTTTTCCCTGCACAAAAATTTTATTTAATCAGTCTGTCTGCAACTATAATGTTTTCTCTGCACTAAATCCAAAGTCAGTTTTAAACTACCTGCTGCAACAATGTTTTCCTGCACTGAATTTTTTGCCTGCCCCCCCCGCCTTAATTAAATACAATTAGACCCAGCCCACTTGTCAGGTGACCTCTCCCTGACTAGCTACAGTAACCAATGTTTAGCTCTCTAACTGGCGCTAAATAGGGTGTCTCAAGTCAGCTCCTCTCTGGAAAAATGTCCTTCACATCTGTTTTTATCTTAGTAATTATGCATGCCTTCCTACCTCATGTTGTACAACACGTCATCCCCACTGCACCCCTTGAAAAGGTGTAAAACCCTAGCTCTCTACCACCTAGTGAATCTATGTCTAGTACAACACCTCACAGCCTAAATGGTCACAGTGCCATACTACCATCCAATCCCCCTGCTCGACATTGTGATGTTCAGAGTCAGCAGGAGCATCCTTATTCTGGCCCAGTTAACTGCTGGTACAAATTGACAGAGCTATGGCCTGAAATTCAGAACCACCGTAGACAAAGATCAATGACCAGCTGACTACTTTTATGTGCCACCAGAATAACTTTTCTGCTTTTGCTTCTTCTCTCTGGTGATATGCATCCCAGTCCTGAATTGACTACTCACCTAAAGGGCTGTGGACTAAAAATGGCTGCAATGAACATTTGCAGTCTCCTTGCTAAATTTACCCAGTTCTGAGCCTGGATTGGGCTGCATTGCTTGGATACCCTCTGACTTGACTGAGACCTAACTCACCCCTAAAATCCATGATAATGCTATTATTATGCCAGGTATAGCACCATAAGCTAGACTGGGTTGGGGGTTGCCACATTTATGTCAAGGAAGACATACAGGGTAGAGTATCCCCTTCTCTTGCATGTCCTGTGACTTCAATTTGCTATTAGTGGACCTGTGCGGTAGTCTGTGAGGAGGGCGCATAGGGGAGAGCACCATCCGTAATGGCGACTCCTTTATGGTGAAATCTCTCATGGCAATGGGAGGGTAGGGTGACCAGATGGGGGTGGGCGAAATGGGTGACAGGATGTCACTATATGCATGTGCGTGCACGGTGGGAGAAACAAGCATGGCGGTGTGAGCTGGGAGGGGTGGAGGAGCTGTAGGGGGTGCTGTGAGCTGCACGTGGCATCGCTGGGCCTGTGGTTGGGGTGGGTGTACTGGTTTGGGTCCGCGCCAGGTGATTTTATTGCACTCAGCCCAAACCTTTATTTTACATCACCCCCCAACATGCACCCCTGAGTTGAGAGTCCTTTAGTGGGAGTGCGGGGGCAAAGCCCCTCCACAAAAAGCATTGACAGTTATGTCCCGGTGCCCGTTGTCCTGTGCACAGGGGTGTCAGAAGATGTCAAAATGTTTTTTGTACTCGATCGCACGATAATGGCGATCACCTTAGCTTTCACAATTATGACATAGAACCACCCACAAGATAGGGAAGCATAATAAGTCCCTTTAACCACGCTTCCTTTCTACTCCTCCCACCTGGGAAAGCTCAGGACGGGTCTAGCCCCTATCCTCAAGATACTTTCCAAAAAATTAGGAGGAACTCAGACATTATCGCCAGGGACTTCAACTGTAACTGGCACTGCAAGGAGTCAGATGCAATCAAGGACCAGGTCGCCAGTGTGTATCTCCCACAGATGGTACCTGAAAATACCAGACTGAATTATAAAACTGGCAAGGGCATGCTGCTTGATTGGATCCTAACTAACCATCCATCCAGGATCAGACAAGTTGAGGTGCACCCAGATTGCCTAAGTGACCAGTCGCCTGTCATATGCAAATGGGTGAGTAAAGAAGAAAAGGTCCCCCCAGTCTCTATCCATAGCCTTGTTATCTAAAGGGGTCAATTTCACTCCTTTACAGCTGCATTAGCACAGGTGGATTGGTCCCCTCTGGACAGACTCCAGAACATTGACCTGGCATTGAAATATTTTGTTGATAAGTTCAACGATATCTGCATATGTTTTGTGCCTGTGAGGAAAAGGAAAATCGGGGATCTTCCAATGGTGGATCACCAGTGACCTCCTGGATCAGTTCAGGGAGTGGGATAGACTTTGGAGTAAGGTCAGGTACTCTGGAAACCCAACAGACTGTCAGAATTACAGGGCAGCCAGGAACAAGTGTACATACCTTGCCAGGCTGGCAAAGGCAAACTACTACAAGGTGCAGTTAGATAGTAGCTGGGGGATTGTTAAAAGATTTTGGGAAAACATCAATGAACTGCTGGGCAAAGAGAACAGGAAGCACCCATCCTTACTAAATGTCAATGGCACTGCCACTATAGATCCTTGCACAATCGCAGAAACCTTCAATGCAGCTTTTACTGACTCTAAGTGGGGTCCTGCCACCTGACACTACCTACCCCCTAGGCCAACATCATCAACGCCAACCAGGACACCTACTTCCACTTCTACTTTAGGGTGTCTTGATCAGGGAGGTTAAAACCTATGTCAGGAAGGTACTTGATATATCCAGGTTGGGGAGTGATAGTGTTGACAAGAAGCTTGTGTCAGTTGCACTTGAAGAGCTGCTTGTCCCTATCACCAAAATGTTAAACAAGTCTCTCACCGTGGCTACATTCCCGACAGCCTGGAAGCTAGCACTGGTGACCCCTGTGTTCAAAAGTGGAGATCATTCTAGTACGGGCAACTATCGGCCTATCTCCATTCTCCCAACCCCCTTATTGAAAGCCCTGGAAAGTATTGTAGTGGATCAGATCACTGAATACCTCCAGAAATCTGATCTACAGTGTTAGCAGCAGCATGGCTTTTGCAAGGGTCACAGTACTACAACGGTTCTTGTTGAATTCACAGATTATGTCCATAAGGCCTTGGACAGCAGCAAACTGGTGGGATCCATATTTATAGATCTCACTAAGGCCTTTGACACTGTAAATCACACTATACTCCTGCAACAATTACACCTCCTAGGTTTCTCCTCTGAAGCTGCCCACTGGCTTAAAGATTACCTCTCTAACTGGTCCCAAAGTGTCAGGATCGGGTTAGTGATCTCCTCAGCCAGGGAAATTAGCCTTGGAGTCCATCAGGGTCCCATCCTGGGTCCCCTGGGTCCCGTCCTCTTCAGTCTGTTCGTGAATAGACTACCTAATGCATGTAAGAGCAAGGTAATTCTTTATGCAGATGACACGGTCATTCTGGCTAGCAATACCCAGTTTGATCAGCTACAGAATGAACTGTAGTCCACCTTCCTCTCTTTGGAAGACTGGTACACTGCTCAGAAACTGCTTCTGAATTACAAGAAAACTAAAATGATGCTGCTCTCCAGCTCTTAGCGCAAGAAATCCTACCCATACCTGACATTAGTAAATAATAAGACCACTCCCCTTGAACAGGTACGTGCTTTTAAGTACCTAGGGGTTTTCATCGGCGACACCCTTTTCTATTCTCAACATACTGATGTTGTCAAAGCAGTCAATGTCAAACTAGGTGTCTTACACAGGCACAAACAATACCTTACTGCCCTCTGCCTTTCAGTCTCCAGCTCCATCCTGTTGATAATCGACTATGGCCTAGTAGTATATGGGGCTGCATTAGATACAACACCACAGATAGTAGCCCTCAATAAGGCATGTAGACTAGCCTTGGGAGCTGACAATAGATCACACACATGTTCACTCTATGAACAAACCAACTGGCTGAACCTCAACAGCAGGATAAAGTACCAAACATGCCTTCTGGGCAAGAAAATCTTGCTAGGGAAAGCTGCCCCCTTTCTCAAACCCATGTTGCAGGCTACCCACACCTCTTACCATACCAGGGGGGTGACCAGAAACTCTCTAGCCATCCCTTTTAGGAAAACCTTGCTAGGACAAAGGTCCTTTGCCTACAGAGCACCCCTATGGCTGAATGAGATCCCCACCCACATCATTAGCAACACTTGCATCTCAGCATTTAAACTATTGCTGAAGAAACACCTCTCTGACGCCTCCACCTGCACTTGTAGGTAATCCCGGTAGACTGCTCTTTTTTTGTTGTGTCCCCATCACCTCCATGCCAACCTCTACTTCACTGTATCTGGGACATAGCCTGACATTGTGGATGCCTAATCCCCACTGGGTTACCCCCCGGCTGCTCTTACCACTCTCTAACCTACATTCAGCTCCACATTTTCCCTCCCATCCCTCTCGTCCCTCTGTCTTTCTTGACAATGCCTGGCTTTGGCAGCCCTACCCCATGGATTAATAATATGAATAAAGGCCATGGGCCCTGTTTAATAACATGACTATTACTGTATAGCAGGTTATATTGGCATCCGGTAGCGGATTTAGACCTTTGTTACCTCTTTTATATGTTAGCGCCCGATAAATTTAGCGGTTGCTGTACCTGAAGTTACGGTCTGGTACACTACTGTAATTAGCCTCGCATTGACACTAATCAGCGGCTGATTTGAATATACTGTTTTACTTAATGCCTCTCTCCTCTGACCACGCACCTACAGTATTTCCCCTGTCTGAAAGGTACTGTACTTACAGGAGGATGTCGCTCTTCAAGTGGATGCAATCATCCCAGTCCTCACAAGTTAAACGTAAATACCCTATGGATGCCAGTACTGTCTCAGGGTCGGAGCTTGCTGAGTGCTCTGGAGTGAGCACACTGACAGAGTTTGTTGCTCGCGAACTGCTGGAACATCAGCTGGAACCTCAGCTGGGGCAGCAACTCCACCTGTGAAAAAAAACCGCACTGGCTACACAATTTATGAACCGGAGATCTGGTACAAGTTCGGGAAATATACCGTGGAGAACGGGGTTATGGTGGCTGTGCGACATTATAATGCCACAACAGGTTGCATGATAAATGAGAGTTCCATCAGGAACTTTAAAGCAGACTACTTGGCACAGCTAAGAAAAACACCAGACCCTAGTTCCATGTCTCCTGTCCTCCCTACAAAACCCCGAGGGCGTCCAACTCACCTGGAAAGTGATCTGGAAGAACAGCTAAAGTCTATAGTTAAAAGTTATGACTAGAAGGTGCAGTTGTAAATGCTGGGGTTATTCTTGCAATAGCTATCGAAATAGTGAAGGCTAATAGTCCACAGCTACTGACCGAAAATGGCGGTCATCTAAGCCTTAGTAGCAAATGGGCCTGGGGCTTTCTAAACTGCATTGGCTACAGCAAAAGAAAAGGCACCAAAGCAGGGCGAAAGAAGCTGATAGATTTTGAAAATCTAAAGGTGGCTTTTCTTCCACGTATAGCCACTGCTTGTGCCCAAGAGCTGATCCCACCACAGTTGGTCATCAACTTGGATGAAACAGGGGTCAATATGATTCCTGTTTCTGAATGGACGATGGAGGCTACAGGGTCAAAACAGGTACAGGTGACTGGATTAGGGGATAAGAGACAAATTTCAGTTGTCCTTGCCTGTTGCCTTGATGGTGATTTACTCCCTCCGCAACTCATCTATAAGGGCAAGACTGCTGTGTCACACCCAAAGCATACATTTCCCAATGAGTGGAGTATAACTCATTCTGACAATCACTGGGCCAATGAAGTCATGACCATTGATTTCATTGATACTGTGTTAGTACCCTATAAAGCGCATCACTGTACAGCTGTCATTGACCACAGAGCAGAAGTCCTTACTTGTTTTAGACCTGTATCGAGCACATACTACTGAAAATGTGCTCCTGCACTTGGAAGAGTTAAACATTATACCAATCTATGTTCCTGCATCTTGCACTGACTCACTCCAGCCTTTGGATGTCAGTGTAAATAAAATTTTCAAGGACCTACTCAAGAAAGAATTCACCAACTGGTATGCATGCATTGTGTCGGAGAGGTTGGTAGCAGGAGGCACTGACAGTTTAACATCCAATCTCCGACTGCTAAATCTAAAAGAACATCATGCTCGGTGGATGGAGACTGCGATCACCTCCTTGCAAGGAAGACGAGCAGACATCATACGAGGATTTCATGAGGCTGGGATACTTGACACCCTGCCTGTGTGAGTACAGTATTTTTACATTAGTGTGTTCAGATGATGGTGGCAGGTATTGAATAGAGCAAATGCTAAGTCAGCTTTCTGCTTCTTTCAGATACAGTACCACAAGGTGAAACAGGAGCTGAAAGAAGCAGAAGCCGAAAATAGGACATCCCGCACTAGTAACACAAGCGCACTGCAGCTGCATCTAAATGGACATTTGGCTTTTTTTTTCTTTGTTTTTTTTTATCACATTTAATCACATTTAAATTTAATAAAATAAATAATATTACACTGAATTAACGTGGTTTGTAGTTCTTTAGGTCATGTAGATGCAGTACCTGGCTGGATAGCTGAGTGAAGTAGTGGATTGTTATGACTAGAATATTAGCAGTCTGTTAAATTTAGCGCATGTTAATGGTCCCGCTAATAGCTCTAAATTTGTCGGACTGCTAATATAACCTACTATACAGTAAGTTTCTCAGCTGTACCCCCGTTTTAACACTTCTCCATTCTCTCCCCTCTACCATTTCTCCAAGCTTCTAAGAACATGTTCTTCCTGTTTTTTAACTTTTATAACCACTTGCCTAGTATTATTATACCATCCTTATTGTTCCTTCATCCATGTTTAACCTGAACAGGTCATATTGTTGTGTGATGTTGTATTGTAAATGTACCTGTTCTGATGTGGAACCTTTGAAAAGAGCATTTTGCTCAAAGGTCTTTTCTGAAGAATAAATAAATAAATAAATAAGATCACAGACAGATTTTTTCGCCTTATATACATTTGCCCTTCTTCCTAATGAGTTTCTTAATCCTGCCCATAAATCCTGGTTTATCATTCCTTGATTTATTGTATTTGTTTCTAACAGGGGCATACTTGTCCACCAAATGGTCCAGCTTCCCCACAAGGATATGCCACATTCCCTCATGATTTGCATTCTCATAATCTATTTTTCAGTACCATTCACCTAACTTCTTCCTCATCTCAGTAACGCTGGCCCAAATTAACAATGAATTTAATGTACAATGATGAGTTAACCTAGAAAAACAAAAGGACATGCATTATTATAGGCAATTCTAACTCTATTTAGAGAAGTCTCCACTGCAGCTGATTACATAGGGAGTCTATAATTGCTCAATGATAAAATTAGAGACTATACCTGTAAGATGGTATTATGATGACGATAATGATGCATGACACAGTATTAGAACACTTTGATATTGCACTTATTTAGGCACTGTCACTTTAAAAGTCATGTATGTGTTGTGATGCCCATTCCTACCATCCAAAAATCCATGGAAGTAGGTTGGTGACACAGCACTTTTGAGAGTTGTTGGAAAAAGCTTTGCCATAGACAAAAAACAGAACTTTAAAACTATAAATGGGATGGGATGATGTATGACTCTTGCTACTGGGGAAAACTAATGAAAATAAACTTCTGAATGAAAGCTGAAGTATTGGCTCTCCATTGAATCCATAAAGCAAATCTTCTGCATCATTACTGTTGGAACCCACTCAGAACTTCATAATATTATACTTATATCTTGTGGGAAAATGAGAATGAGATTTTTAAATGTTTGATTATTATCTTTGTATTTCAAACTAGTTGTAATCTTGTATAATAATATACTAATGAGGCAAGGTGAGTCAAAAAGCTAGTATAAGGAATTAGGTCTGAACAGTGGAAAGTTAAATAGATTCCATGTCATTTGAAAGATTGATTTTTGATTGTGAGACTGAAGACATGGATGCAAAGCAACAAGTCAGAATCTGTGAGGTGAGCAAGGTTGAGAGCCCCTGAAGACCCAAGATATTGATGCAGTGATCATTCACTAAACTGTAATAATATTATAAGTGCATTTTAATTTACTACAGTTACACCATATAAGTCTAAGTCTATGTTATTTAAGATCCATATGCTCCTGTCTCTTGATATCTGAGGTCTGCATTAGCAAAGCCATTGTGTGATTCCTTGTGAAAAACCAAACCTGTGTTCGTCCTATAGTTCCTTTGCTCTGTCTTGCCTGCACTGCATGTGTTCTCTCCGTGTGAGTTTTAACTGGAATGTTGTTGGATATTAGGGGCTGATAACAAAATATATAAAAAATCAGGATTAAATATTCAGCAATTTTGCCCTGCTACTAGAGAAAGAGACCCTAATTCTTCACTTAAAACTATCAGCAGCTGTTCCTTTTTCTTTTGTATGGTCTATTCAAAATATAATTTTATGTACCGAGGTTGTTTTAGGCCACCTGAGAATTTTAATAAGATTGTGTGTGTAGATAGTGATAAGGTTACAGTTTACCTTTATTTTCTCCATCTTCTGTTTTTGCTTTAAGATGGATGGTCCCTGGTCTGTCATTGCAAAACAAAGGTATTCAATGCCAAGTATCAGGTACTTTTGGATGAATTTTATACAATGTTTTAGTGTCTCACTGTTATAATATGTCATTTCTTTGTGCTATTATTTTACCCATTTTTGTCCTGCAAGTGTTTAATGACTACATGCATATTTATGAGCCTATGTGTTATTAATTAACATATAATACAAGAGCAGCCTGTTTTATTGTGTATTCGAACATTAGTAATCCTCACTTTGGCACGTAAATGTTTAGAACATGAATTATTTTTCCACACAGCAGCATACCTCTCAACCTCCTGCCTCATAAATCAGGGACACGGCTTAAAAAAATCAGGGACAAAGGACCAAAATCAGGGACACATCTTCAAAATTGGAGATATCCACCCAGAAAGCTGGTAGAACATGGGGCTTAGTGTAAAATGTATTTTCTAAAGAAGAACAAGTCTGTAACTTTAATGCTTGACATTGTTTTGTGCTTACAGTCCCCACTGTTTAGCCACAAAAACACAAATTTTAGGAGAGACAGAGTAAAATTTTGAGGCAAAATCAGGGACGTCCCTGAAAATCAGGGACACTTGAGAGGTATGCACAGCAGCCCTAATTAGAGTTGCACTCCAGCCACCCAAACACCTGGCTTGGAGTTCAAGATGATTAAGGCCGCTGAAAGTAAACCCGTTTCATGATGGCTTTCTCTAAAATGGCAAAACAGTGCCAAACAAAACACACAGAGCCATGCATTGCACAACAAACATGTCAATGAAATGGCTGATTTCATATTATACATAAAAGAAACCCATCTTAATAAAGAACATGCATGTTACTTTACACCTTATTAGGGTGGTGACACAGTGAAGGCACTCGAGCTTCGTTCTCATGCCCATGATGTCACTGCACTAACAAGGTGTGAAGTTACCAGCTTGTTCTTCATGGGGGAGGGATAGTTATTCTCTATATACCCATGCTTCTATGGTGTTCTCATTTCTTGGTGATTGGGGGATTGTCACTGGAGCTGCTGGCTCAGTCTGCTCACCTGTTTGGCTGAGTACAGGAGCTGGTCTAGATGCTGGTATGAAAACTGGAGCAATAGGCTCCTGATTTTGAAGGACTCCACTCAGTTGAGATCTGCTACTGCAGCCAAAATCTCCTGAGGCTGCATTTTTGGTGAAAGACCTGTGATTGAAAGGTTACATAATGCAAGTTTGTACTCCAGCTGAGTGGGAAAATGTGCCTTTTGATCTAGCTGACTTTTCTTTTGGGGAAAAAAACTCTAATATGCAGTATGTCTGTTTTTTTTGTTGTTTTAGGTCACAGCCTGCAGTGAAAGTCTTCTGTTATACTAAATATCCCTACCCCTTCTTTGCTCCCATATTTATAGGACCAACCTCCAGTACTGGATATATTCCTGTATTCTTGTTCATTTATTTTAACACTAACTTAATATGAATTTTTAATAAGTTTGCCGTGAAAATGTATTTATGTCTGTCCTAAGGGAGTTTCCTGTAGGTACTATTAAGAGTTTTTGTTCTAAGTAAGCACTCCTTACTTTTACTCACTCAATTAGTCAGCTTTGTGCAGTAAAGAGAAGTGTTTTTACATTTTGTAAATCAACCACTTCCATATTTGGCCGATTTTTTTCTTTTTGCCCTTCCACATCCACTGTGTTTCATTAAAGGTCATTTAACCATAACAAGAGTGAATCATTTGAAGTTCCTTACTAGAAAAGAGTAAAAGTGAAATATATAGCCAGACAAGAACAAATGATCTAGAAATGGTGCCTGTGAAGTGAGTGACATGGGGTGGCAATACCTTTTCATAGAAGAAGGTTAGGTGGTCCCTTGTAGTTGCATCTTTGTGTCATGGGGCAAACTGTAAAGTGGGAAAAGTGATGTGGAATCTGTGGGTGTTTGACCCCCTGCCTCTGAACAGCATTATATATGTATGGCACCTGACAAATGAAGGTAACTTGTGGAAGAATCTGGAGATTCACACTGAGCCATTCCAAACTCACCTCCTTATTTAACACTTTTTGGATATTTACTTTATTAGGCATATTGCTTGATGTTACATGTCAGTAACAAAACTTCCCTGTATGTACGGTTTATTTTAAAGGTTTGGTTAAACAAGCATTAAGCACTAAGATACCTATATTAAATGTTTTCCTATTCTTATTGACTGTTTATATCTTGGCTTTGATTCTTATTTGATATTTTTCCTAATGAGTTTTTAATACATTTGTCTTTTATAACTCAGTTGTCTTCTGTGAAAAGATTATGTTTCAAATGTACCCACATTGCTTGTAGCCATAAGTGTCTGGTGATAGGCGAGTCTTGGGTTCATGTAAGTTTGCTTCAATGCTTCTTTTATATAATTATATATTTTTTTATGCTGCTTGCGCTTGCACAAGAAATGTTTTGCTCCAGAGAACGGCATTTCAGAAGTGTGTCGCTGAATAACCCAATGCAGATCAGGCTGTGTTGGGCTCATCATTGACAGACCAGTTATCATGCAAGCTAAATATGACAGTGGTTCACAGTTTATGGGTGGAAACTTTGTGTAGCTGAAATGAATTAAATGCTCCAATGAGAGAGCACTTCATCCATTTCATTTGCATAACTCCGCCCTTCCCCTCTGTTGCTCCCTTTTCCTTGCTGCCTATCTAACAAAATGATGAATAAATAAAGTCAGAAGCCACTCCCTTCCAGCCCTGCTCTGACCTCTACAAATGCGGCTAAGCATGCTGCTCCATTAATTCACCAGAGAGATTGGCATGGGTTCCATGTCATAATGACGATCACAAAAGAGCGATCGCCATTAGAGTGAGTGTACATTGTCAAAAGCACAGCGTGATGCACACTTGTGAACAAACACATCCATTAAGTTAAAATAGTATTTATGCCGGGGTTATGTTTCACCCCCCACAAAGGAGCTTCTGTCCCCCTGCACCCCTTGATTTAATATAACCAACTCCAGGGGGGTGCATGTCGAGAAGGGAGACAGTCTGAAAAAAAACCCATTACAGCAGCAGTAAAATATTCCCTGGTCCCCAGCCCCAAACCCAGTACCTGCTGCACTGAAGCTAGCCACCCTCACCACCGCACCACATGGCTAGCTCAGTGGCAGCATGGCACACTACCCCACATAAACCCTCTTCTCTATCCCTCCCCATCTCTTCCCTATCCTTCCCCTTCCGGTCGCCTTCCCTCATTCATCCCTACTGTCACTTTTGCATTCGCCCAACAGGGTAGCGCTGTAAATTAGTCGCTCTTTTGACAGTCGCTCATTTACAGTCACTGTAATCACTGGATACCCTGGCATGTCACATTCACAATTTGTACATAGATTGTACTTGCTGGATCAGAAGTTGAGGCTTACAGACAGCCTTGGTGTCCAGATTTTCGTCTGTTTCATTTGCATAACGCCGTCCCCCTTCCCTTCCATCACTCCGTTTTCCTTGCTGCCTATCTAGCAAAACAATAAATAAAATAAAGTCAGAAGCCACTCTGTCAGCCCTGCTCTGACTCCTATAAATGTGGCTATGCACGCTGCTCCAGTGATTCGCCACAGAGACTGGCATGTGATGTTCACACTTTGCACATAGATTGATTGTACTTACCTGATCAGAAGTTGAGGCTTACAGTCAGCCTTGGTATCCAGACTTGGTCCAAGTCCAGCTCCCTTCACCATGCCCAATACAGTGCTTCATCCACACAGAGTACCGTTTTCCATTTTGTCAGTTCTAGGTCCTGACATGAACCCTGCCACCTGACATCGGGAGCCCTATCAGGCAGATAGGAATGTGCAGTGTCCCTCCACTGCTAATGAGGCTTGGGCCATACCTGCTGTGGTTTGAGGTGCGACTGTTGCTACCACTCCTGGAAGGTCTGCTGCTTCCAGCCCACATCTGCCATGTCAGCTCCATGTGGATGAAGCACTGCATTGAGCATGGTGAAGAGAGCTGGCCTCATACCAAATCTGGATACCAAGGCTGACTGTAAGCCTCAACCTCTGATCCGGCAAGTTTTTTATTTTGGTTGTTTAACCAGGTATAGCACACTAAGCTGACGCTTTTTACAGGAGCGACCTGGGAGCACAAGGAGGTTAAGTGACTTGCCCAGGGTCACACAGTATGCAAGTGGAAGCTGTGGGATTCAAATCCAGGTCTGGTCTGCTGGATGTCACCAGATTTGCAGCTCAGAGCCTTAGGACCACTGGCTATACTGCCTCAAGTATAAAGTATGGCGGGTGCAACCTCTGTGCAAATTCAGAACATGGCATGCCAGTCTCTCTAGTAATAGCTGGAGCAACATGCTTAGCCACATTTGTAGGAGTTGACAGTTGACACGGAGTGGCTGTTGACTTTATTTATTGTTTTGCTGAGAGGATCTGTACCGAGCTGTGAGCACAGCTCTCCTTTTTTTTTTTTTTTTTTGCTCCCTGGTAGTCCAACATGTCCCCAGTTGTGGGATAAAGGAGAGGAAAAGGGCTGTGTCCATGGCAGCCATGTTTGGAAGGGAGCTGAGAGGTGGGGCTAATGTCTGTCCATGCAGTAGAGAGGGCTGTTAGAACAGGCAGGGAGTGTATGGTAAGAGCAGTTGCTCTTGGGGCATCCAAGTGATTGGCTGGGAGGCTCCAACCATGGACTGAAGGGAACCAGATACAGCATGGTAGGGTTTTGAGCCTACAGCCCTTGAGTGTGCAGCATTTACATTTCCCAATATGTCTGTGGGATGACAGCTATCACAACACTTTCACCTCAGTTACTTGGGAGTCCACGTTCAGATCTCCTAAGTTTCAATTTGGACTTCACATCTGCACCACACTTTTCCCTACTTAGTCTATAATATATTTGTCTCTAGTCTTCGTGCATTTGTATGTTTAGACACTCCTGAACTTAAACGTTAATTTACTTTGACAATCATTATATTTTGTAATGATTTACTATTGAAGTTAATACCAAGTGTATGATGTACCAGTGCAAATACATTTATGATGTTTTGATTACTTAAAATCTTTTTGATGCTTTTTAAATTTACTTAATTTGTTCATTATTGCTTCTGCACAATCAGTGTCAAACACCTAAACAGCAAATGCAAGCAAGAAACGTTTGGCATTGACAAATGCTTGTTGACGCATGTAGTTAGTTACAGTACCCAAGCTCCACAATTAGTACCTTCTACTGCTTATTTAGTATTGTACATAAAAGTTGATAAAATCACAGTGGTATCGACAAGAAGTGGAAACAAAATTGTAAGTAAACACAACAAACAACTTAAACAGATTTTCCTGATTTACCAAGCAAAATAAATCCTGGAGAAAGGGAGACCATTCTATGTGCTGAGAGCATCAAAATGGGGACCAGATTTTCTCAACGGTTTCTAGATTATCTGCAGTTATATAACTTATTTTATTTATTTTATTTTTATTTATTTATTTAGGGATTCGGGTCATACCTTTGAGCTCAGAGCTCTTTTACAAAGGTTCCACGTCAAAACAGTGACAATGACAACAATAACAAACAGTTTATACACAATACTCAAATAGTGGGTAGCTAGTATACAAGAAGGTTACAATGTCATTCATAGTACCAATGGTGATGGCACAGCGTCAACAGCATTCAACTTGGGTAAAGGACAATGTTTATATGTAGCGAATGAGATAAAGAGGTGTGACACCTAGTTTGAGAATCCGAGGAGAAGTCAAGGTGAGGGGGAGGGGAGACTGGGGGGGAGACTGGGTGGCCAAAAGAAGTGGCTTTGTCTAGAAGGTTGGGAGGTAGTGGTAGTAGGTTGGTTATAAGGTTGATTCAGTGGGGGGAAAGATACAGGGGGAGAGGAAGACAGAGGGATAGGGCAAGGGGAAGAGTGGGAGTAAAAGGAAGGGGAAGGAGAGTGTGGGTGAGTGGGCATTATGGGTGTTAGAGTCCTAGTGGCAGTCACAAACTGTCCTAGTAAGAAGGTGTTGCCTTAGGCCATTTTTGAATTGTGAGATGCATTGGGAGTTTAGAATATGCACTGGGATTTCATTGAGCCATTGGGGGGCCCTATAGCTGAAAGCACGCTGTCCCTGCACAGTTCGATGGAAAGGTGTTGATAGGGCCCCCCTCATCCTGCCTCTGGTGGTATAGCTAGTAGCACTTGGTGTTAGGATGCTAGAAATGCATGGGGGTTACCCATTAGTGCCTTTTTTCAAGGAGACATGTTTGGAATATAATCCTGTTCTTTAGTGGCAGCCAATTGGTCTGCATGTATAAGGAGAAGGTGTGGGTATTTCAATCTGCAGCCATTGTGAGCTTACATGTCTTGTTGAGGACAATATGAATCCTTTTAGTGCAGTGTCTGTTGCTGCACCGAGACCACCAATCCATAGTCGATAGTAGAAAGGCTGGAGCTGGAGACTGAGAGATGGAGGGCCTCTGGAGTGAGATACTTTTATGCCTATAGAGTACACCCAGCTTAGTGTTCACTGCCTTTACCACTGTGTCAATGTGTTGGGTGAAGGTGAGGGAGTCATCAATGGTGACCCCCAGATACTTGAAGGAGCGAACTTGTTCTAGCGGCTCACTGACTTTATTGGAGATGGTGAGGGGAGGGAGCTTCTTTTTGTGCTGTGGGCTGGCTGTGAGCATCACCTTGGTCTTTTTGTAGTTTAATAGAAGTTTATGGCTACAGAACCAGTCTTCCAGCTTGTAGAAAGATGCCTGCAGCTCAAAGTGGAGGGTGACTATTGATGAACTGCTGGTGAGAAGTACATCGTCGTCTGCGTAAAGTATCAGTTTAGTGTCACAGGCTTCAGGAAGATTATTTAGGAAGAAGCTGAATAGTAAGGGCCCCAGTATTGACCCCTGTGAGACCCCTATAGATACCTCATTGGAGCTAGATACTGTGTACCCAATTTTTACACATTGGCTTATGTGTGTTAGGTAGTCCTGAACCAGCAGACAGCAGTGGTTGCAACCCCAGGTTCTGTAGTTGAGTCAGGAGGAGAGTGATTGACAGTGTCGAAGGCTTTGGTGAGGTCTATGAAGACTGACCCCACCAATTTTCCTTCATCTAGTGCCTTGTGCAAGTAGTCAGTATACCAGTCCTTAAGTGAGGGGGGAGTAGAATTTTTCCAATTACTTAGCATTATTCTCTTAAAACCGAGAGCTACAGAAGGGACCCACATCTTTCATAAATTACACAGTCTGGAATCATTATTATAGAGTCCTAGAATGAAAATTAAAGGAGAAAAAGATATCGGTGTTACTGTCACCTCTCCATAGATTTGTCTGATCTTGGGCCACAGAGGAGACACTTTAATATATGACCATTTATATATATATATATATATATATATATATATATATATATATATATATATATATATATATATGTGTATGTATGTCTGCACTGTCCTTTTCACATCTCCAACATTTACTATCACTAATCAAGCCCATCTTATCTAGCTTTTGTGGAGACAAGAAAAAGTGGTGTAGGATCTTAAATTGGTCTAGCTTACCTTGGATTTCCCTGCTACTTATGGAAACCATCTCCCAAGCATTGTCCTACTACTCCTGCAGAATGAGGTGTGTGTATTTCCATTTCTCACTTTTACTTTGCTTGTGAAGTGATGGATGGGGGAGGGGTAAAGCTGTCAATCAGGAATTTATAAATTAAATTTATTTATTTATTAAATTTTGTTAACCAGGTAGGCCCACTGGGCCCCGGAGGTCCCTTTTTCAGTGGTGACCGGGGTCAGTTACATATATTTTTGCATATACAGGCAGGTAATACAGTGAAGGATATATCATCATACAGGATGACAGAGACAGTATACAGTTTTGTGGAACAGGGCAGTAGGTACATTACATTACTGGATACAACAGTACAGTGTTGGACATATCATCCAGAGTATAATAACAATATATAGTTTCAGTGGGAAAGGGCAGTAGGAACGTTACATTATAGAATACAGTAGTGACGGCAGATGGATGTGGGGTGGTAGGTGTTTTAGGTGACACAATAAGTTCAGCATAAGACAATGTACCAGTTTAAGCAGTCATTAGATGATACCTTAGAGTGGAGCAGTATTGTAGTAGCATAACTGAAACAAGGTGAGGTAGGCTAGCCGTCCGAGCAGGGGCAGGGACTAAGGTTAAGGAGGTGAGCGCGCAGTCCCTTTTGAAATATGGCTAGGGTGGGTGCTTCCCGAAGGTGGCTGGGGAGATTGTTCCATGATACAGGAGCTAGGTGAGCAAAGGATTTGCTCCCTGCGATGGAGCTGGCCATGGGAATTTCTAGTAGTTTTTTGCTCGAGGAGGCGGTGGTCGTCCTGGTCTGCTTAGGGATAAGTAGTCCGGTCAGCCCTGCCGGGGGTTGGGCATCAAGGAGCTTGTAGGTCCAGCTTAATAGGGGGTACTGGAGTCTGTTGTTCCAGGAAGGCCAGTTGAGGGCTGTGAGGGCTTCACAGTGGAGGGTCCTCGGGTGGGATTTGGATGCGAATAGTGTAACTCTGTGGTATAAGGATTGATGCCTTTTTTTAGTTGCCCTATTCTAAGGATTTGATTCCACTCTTGTTTTTTTGAAAGTGAGATATCTAGTTCTAAAACATAATTATGTAGTAAGTCCCTTAACTGTAGCTAACAATAGAACTGGTGTTTATGTAATCTGAATTTGCTTTTAAGTTTTGTGCAGGAGAGAGGTGTCTTCTAGAATCAGTGTCCTTAAAATTCCCAGTAACAATTTTAGCTCATTAATTGTTGCATAAAGGGTTCCTTTAGAAAGTAATTAGGATTTGACCATAGGCCATGCATTCAAGGGTCTTTATCAATGTTAGTACATTTATTAACCGTTTAAGTAATTTAGAGGAGTCACAGATACAAGGATTGTCATTCAAGTGGTTAGGGGTAGGCAGATACATGTCAACTACCAGCCTGTCTGGGTTCAGAAACTGAGCTTCCAATAAGAGCCAAATGGGAGAATGGTCAGGTTGGATATTAGTATTTTTAAAGTGTTGCAGAGTACTTTTCAATATGAAAGCTTCCTGATATTTTTCCTAGTGGGGTAAATTAAAACCAACCTTAGCAAAGGTTGACTTCATTTTGGAGAACCATAACTGGGGGGGATGAGAATCCCACAAGAAGATTCTAATACGTCTGTCCAGTTTCTTTCATATGTTTTTAGTTACTAAAATAAGGATGTTTTGAAGAACATAAAAGAGCATTGGTGTTATAACCGTTTTAATAGTATTAATCTTCCCCATTGAGATAGTTTGGTTTTCCCCATCTTTCATAGTTCATTTCAAAATGTTTGAGGAGTGGGTTTTTCTTTAAGTCTAAATGTTTTGGGAGGTTTCTGGTTATTTCCAAACCTGAAGAAGTTATTGTGCTTTTTTATCCAGTTTTTGCTTCAGGTTTTTTTTTGTATTTGTTAATGATAGCTGTCATATTGTTATATATTGCTTGTATTTCCCCCAGTCAATTGTTAGATCATAAACTGAACCAAATTTATGTAAGTACTATTTTAAACCTTTCAAAGGATTCTACTGGCCTAGTTAAAGTTAGGAGTATGTCATCTGTGAAGGCAAAAACACTTTCCTTTTGTTAGAAACATAGAAACATGGACTTTGATGGCAGATAAGGACCGCTTGGTTGGCCCACCTAGTCTGCCCATTTCCCTACCTATAGGATAGGCCGCAGATCCTAGTTAACCAACAGCCTATTTCTTCCTACTCCCCACAAGAATTGCCTTATGTCTGTCCCATGCATTCTTGAATTCTCCCACAGTTTTAGACCCTACAACCTCCTCAGGAAGGCTGTTCCATGCATCCACTACCCTCTCTGTGAAAAAATACTTCCTCACATTGCCCCTGAACCGCCCCCCCATCTTTAAATTGTGTCCCCTTGTTCTTGCACGTCTCTTTTTCTGAAAGATGCTACCCTCTTGGACTTTGTTGAGTCCACTGAGGTATAAAAGTTTCTATCATGCCCCCCTTCTTTCCTCAAGGGTATACATATTAAGCTCCTTTAGTCTCTCCTCGTACGGCTTCTCTTGCAGACCCTGTACCATTTTAGTTGCCCTCCTCTGGACTGCCTCTATCCTATCTATGTCCTTGTGGAGATGGGGTCTCCAGAACTGGACGAGTACTCCAGATGGTGTCTCACCAACTGTCTGCACAGAGGGATAACAACTTCCTGTTTTCTGCTGGTGATGCCTCTCCCTGTGCATCCCAGTATACCCCAGCCCTCCCTACTGCCTTCTCATTGCTTGCTAACCTTAGGACATCTGATATGATTAGCCCCAGGTCCTTTCCATTTTTATGTTTGCTTGCATGCATGTGCAAGAAACATAGTGCCATCATCCGGTTTTTCGGAGGTGTGGCAGCCCTCTTCCAATTCAGTCAATAGTGTTTTGCAGGCGCGGCCACCAGTTTCCAATGCACCTACTGGGCTGTCTTGACAGCTCAAAATGCAGTGGAGTACAGTTGAAAGGAGCTATGCTCAGTGAGCAGTGATTAGACATTGCCTGCTCATGCGCGCTCCCCTATACACACACACACACACACACACACACACACACACCAGGCAGCTACATGCTCAGCCCCAACGCGCACACTGTAGCCCGACAGGGGTGCCCAATCCGCCGTCGGCTGTGCTCGCCCCCCAGCGAAAGTATATATGCCACGCTGGGCGCCCACC
This sequence comes from Neoceratodus forsteri, assembly GCA_016271365.2. Classification (NCBI taxonomy): domain Eukaryota; kingdom Metazoa; phylum Chordata; order Ceratodontiformes; family Ceratodontidae; genus Neoceratodus; species Neoceratodus forsteri. Next base: position 904,788,182 of record CM028129.1, read on the forward strand.
CCAGCATGGGCCGCATTACAGGCCAAATGGGTGCCCAATCCTCTGTCGGCTCCACTGTTCCCCCCAGCATGGTGCCACGCTGGGAACCCACCCCAGCGTGGCAACAGATGCTTATTGCCGACGGAGTGCCTAACCTCCGCTCGGCTCCACGCCCCCACTCCCATCAGCCATTTGTGCCATGCTGGGAGCCCACCCCAGCATGGCAAACGTCCACGCGCCATCATATCAAAAAAAAACTGCAAATAAAAACTGTCCTCGGTGCTTCTCCCTGCCCTCTTCCCACAACCTGCACCCACCCACTGCACACCCTGCCTCCCCACACCCCCTCACCCCATACTTACCTCCGGACTCCGCGACGATCTTCGGTGGACCGGGAACACGTCTGCACTCTTCAAAGCCGACCGTGAACTGAGGAAATGCCGGTAAGCTGTATAATGTAATGAATAGGGTTTTTTCAACTTTGCTGCATATCTCAGTCATTTTTTTGGAATTTTGCACCAAATTTTCAACATGGGGTTTTTGGGACCCCTTCTCATGAATGATCTTACTGTCATGGCGTTCATCGGGCCCGAAGGGTGATTTCGCAGTCACTGCACGAAATCACCTTTTGGGACTGAGTAACAAAATGACACTGCCACTGTTCTTAAGGTGGGCTCTCAAAAAGCCTATGTTGACAATTTGGTGGAAAAATTCCTAAAAATGACTGTTTTACGAGCGTGCGTTGCGCAGTTCCTACGCACGCTCGTAAGTTCGTGAATTTTCAATATTTTCACTCAAGATTTTCAACATTGCCATTTTACCACACCTCCTTATGAGCAGTACAGCTGTCATTTTTCACATCTTGCCCAAAATGTGTTTCCGCCCATGTAGCGCACAATGGCGCAGTCGGTGTGCGAAATCAATGTATGGGACACATTAAGAAAATCACAGTGACACTGTTCATGAGCAGAGGTCTTAAAATGGCTATGTTGAAAATTTGGTGAAAAATTCCTAAAATGACTGTTTTATGTAGCGCACGCTATAGTGTTCCTACGCACGCCATAAGTTTTGTGAATTTTCAATATTTCTTACTCCAGATTTTCAACATTGTCATTTTATTACACTTCCTTATGAGCAGTACAGCTGTCATTTTTCACATCTTGCCCAAAACATATTTCGCCCATGTAGCACACAATATGGCAGTCAGTGTCTTGAAGTCAATGTGTGGGACACATTAAAGAAAATCACAGTGACACTGTTCATGAGCAGAGGTCTTAAAATTGCTATGTTGAAAATTTGGTGAAAAAATTCCTAAAATGACTGTTTTCTGACGTCCATTGCCCAGTTCCTCATGCGCTAGTAAGTTTCAATTTTCTATATTTTCACTCCAGATTTTCCACATTGCCATTTTATTACACTTCCTTTTGAACAGTACAGCTGCCATTTTTCACATGTCGCCCCAAATGTGTTTCTGCACATGTAGCACACAATGGTGCAGTCGGTGTGCGAAAGCAGTGTTTGGGACAGATTAAGGAAATCACAGTTACACTGTTCATAAGCAGAGGTCTTAAAATGGCTATGTTGAAAATTTGGTGACAAAAGCCCATAAATGACTGTGTTAGTGAGCATTGTGCAGTTTCCACGACCCTCGTAAGTTCATGACTTTGTAATATTTTCAGTCCAGATTTTCACCAGTGGCATTTTTCCACCTTCCTATGAACAGTACAGCTGTCATTTTCACAACATGGCTGAAATGTGTTTTCACACTTTCAGCGCGAGATCGTGGTCACTGTGGGAAATCATTGTTCGGGACAGATAAAGAAAATCACAGTGACACTGTTCATGATCGGAGGTCCCAAAATGCCTGTGTTGACAATCTGCTGTAAAAATCCCCAACCTAATTACATTACGGTGTCGTTGCACGAGTTTCTTACTGCCTTGTGACTTCACCAGTTTTTTAATATTTTACTGCAGATTTGCAACATTGCCATTTTTACACCTTCACATGAACACTACAGCTGTCATTTTTCACATCCTGTTCGGCATGTGTTTTTGCACTTGTGGTGCTAAATGCCATAGTCGCTGTGCATAAGCAGCTTTCGGCTAACAAACTGATATTGCCACTGTTCATGAGGTGGGGGTCACAAAAACCATGTTGAAAATTTGGAGTGAAAATACCAATGAATGCCTGAGGTGTTAGGGTTTCCAACCATAACGCCCCACTCTGTAGAGAATGACAGGCATCAGGGGTGTGACTTGGGATTCTTGCCTGTAATGCTCATACCATTCCACATCCTGCAGCCAGTGAGAGGCATCGAGGTATGCCTTGGACTCTTCAGCCCCAAAGTTCACCCTATTCTCCTATACTGCACCCATCTCACCATATTTCCTGATGGAATGGGTTGCGCATAAGGGCCAAAGACCCTAAGGCACTCCGTGACACTTGCCAGTGTCTGCGAAATGGCGGGCAAGTATGAGTGACGCACCAAAGACACACCCCAATGCCTGTCACTCTCTCAGGTGGTGGTGGGGTTGGCTTCAGTTCAATACTTCACTGCCATTTCTATTATGCAGCTCTGTAACTTCTACACTACCAATGCCAATGCCAGCAAGCAAACATTCGGCATTGACAAATGCTTGTTGTTGTTGTTGTTACTACTTCCCCCCCCATTGTGTAATCTTCCCCTGGGTTCTTGTTCCCAGGTGCAATATTTTGCACTTTTTTGCATTGAATCTTAGATGCCATACTTTGACCATTCCTCCAACCTTGCCAAGTCCTTCTCATCTTTTCCCGCCTCCTTGTGTATCAACCCTGTTGCAGATCTTTGTGTCATCTGCAAGAGGCATATTTTTCCTTCCAGTCCCTCTGCAATGTCACTTATAAAGACATTAAAGGACTGGACCCAGTACTGAACCCTATGATACTCCACTAGTTAGCCTATTTTGATCCCTGTGATCCCTGCATTTGAATTAATGGCTCGAATTAGTGGCTCAAAGTCAAGTATAAACAGATACTGGGGAGGGACATTCTTGCCTTGTCCCATAGTTTATGCTTATTGATTCTGAGAGAGTCATTAATTATGAGTTTGCTGTCAAAGACCTATATATTGTTTCCACACAAGTTTTAAAATAGTCTTGCATCCAAAAGTATTTAAAACTGAGGCAGATAAGTCCAACTGATAGACTCAAACACCTTACTGATATCGAGAGATAAATAGAGAATAATGGATGGGAAGGGTTTGATATGAGAATTTTATACACACCAAGTTGTGGGATGCTACACATAAACCCCGAGGGCAGTGAGGTTTAATAAAGCATCCCACAGCAGGTGATAAATCTCATATGAACTCCTCCATCTTTTATTTTTATAATAACAGGACAGCAATTTTTCTCCAGCAGTTTGTGAGACTGTTTGGCCCCGCCCACATACAGAATGTTGGCCAATGAGGCAGCAGCATAGTTTGCCTGGCATGACTCATGAATGTCATAACAACCAGCCGGTTGTTATGGAAAATATCAACCTGGTCAGTACATTGAGAGAAATTGCTGACCAGTTATTATAGTAAGATAAGGGTCTTTATGATTATTTGCCCACCATAGTACATTAATAAGGTGTCTGTCTCCATCAGATGCTGATCTGTTTTTGATTAAACCTACCTGTTCCTTGTTTAACAATAGGGTAATCACCTTCTGCAGTTTCTTAGATAACGTTGTGAGTATTTTGTAGTATGTGTTCAAAAGAGAGATTGGTCTGTAACAAATAATCCAAAGGATCTTTATTTTTCCTTGATATTAGGGTGATACAAGCTCATTCATGGTTGGGGTAGAATGTTATTTGTTTTAATTTCTTGTACTACAAGATGAAAATATTTGCTTATCATAAGTTCCAAAGCTTTATAGAACTCACTGAGGAGTCCATCAGAACCTTGGGTTTTCTCATTAATGACCGCTTCAATGGCCTGTGAGATCTGTTCTTCTAGTCAGAGATATTTTTGTTTAAAGATGTTATTTCTTGCTCTGGTAGAAATGGCAACCCTAATGGCGAAAGGAAATTATTAATTTTTTCTGTTGATTTAACTATTCCCTTTGTGTAGCATTGATCAAAGAACATTTTAAACACTTTACTAATATTGGCATCTTCAGTGACAATTTGACACATTTCATTTTTGACACCCGCAGTAATGTTTTGATACTGTTTTTTTTAAGGCAGTTTGCTAACAACTTTCCTGATTTTTCCCCAGCCTCCCAAAACCTCTGCTTGGTTCTAAATAGTGCATATCTGACTTTTTCTGAAAGGTGACTGTTTATTTGATATTTTAGAGAAGTGACTTTGTGCAAGAGATACTTGTCTACTGCTTTAAGCCTTTTAAGTTCTTTTACCAACTCTTTCAGTTTTTGCTCCATGTACTGCAGTTCCTAATTTTTCTCTTTTTCCTATTAGAGGAGAACTGAATAATGCTACCCTTTATGTAAGCCTTGTAAGTCTCCCAAAAAGTGCTCTGCGATACCTTCTCATTATTGGTAATGGAGAAATATATTTCTGTTTCTTTGTTCAACCATGCTAAGAAGTTTTTATTTGCCAGTAGGCTGGTATTAAGCCTCTGTCTGAGGGCTTTTGGTCTGTTCCCTTAAAGTGAAGGAAATATGTATGAGGCTGATCCAAAATACTTATCAGTTCTGTACCACTTATTCCCACTGAATTCATCGAATTCTTTGAAATTAATAAATTATCTAACCTACTGTATGTTCTATGTCTATTGGATAGAAAGGAGTCATTCCTCCCTTTGTGGTGCATCATCCTCCAGGAATCCACAAGGTTTAGGTCTGCCAACATTTTGTCGAAGTAAAATCATAGAAAGGCAGAAGGTGACAGCAGATAAGGACCATGTGGCCCCACTAGTTTGCCCCTTTTCCCTACCTCATGCAATACCGTAGACCCTAGCTGATCTTCAGCTTACCCTCTCTTCCCTGTTGCAAGAGTACTCTTATGTCTATCCCATGCATTCTTGAATTCCCCTACCGTTTTTGCTCCACCACTTCCGCAGGGAGGCTATTCCAAGCATCCACTACTCTTTCTGTGAAAGAGTACGTCCTCTTTTTGCTCCTGAGCCTACTCTCCCTCTAGCCTCATATCATGCCCCCTTGTTCTTGTACACCTTATTTTCTGAAGATGCTACTCTCCTGTACCTTGTTTATACCCCTGAGGTACTTGAATGTCTCTCTTAGCCCCTCTCTCTCCTCCAGGGTACAAATTGAGGTCCTCTAGTCTTTCTTCATATGACTTTTGGTGCAGTCCTTGCACCATTTTTGTTGCCCTTCTCTGGACTGCTTCTATTTTGTCTATGTCCTTCCAGAGATGCAGCCTCCAGAATTGGACATAGTACTCCAGATGAGGTCTCACTAGTGATCTGTACAGTGGCATAACCACCTCCTTTTTTCTGCTGGTGATACCTCTCCCTATGCACCCTATTATCCCACTGGCTTGCCCCACAGCCTTCTCACATTGTTTGGTTACCTTTAGGTCATCAGATATGATTATCCCCAGGTCCCTTTCTTGATTGGTGGCTGTTAGTACAGCTCCCACCACCTTGTACTCTCTCTTGGTTTCTGTGCCCCAAATGCATGATTTTGCACTTCTTTGCATTGAATCTTAGCTACCACACTCTCAACCACTCCTCAAGCATGTTTGGTCCTTTCTATTTTTTTTCACACCGCCTCCCCAGAGTGTTGACTCTGTTGCAGATCTTAGTGTCATCTGCAAAGAGGCATACCTTCCCTTAGCCCCTCTGCAGTGTCTCTTATGAAGACATTAAAGAGGACTGGCCTCAGTACAGATCCATGGCACCCTACTGGTCACCCTTTCCTTGATTGAATGCTTTACCACCCCCGTGTCCTGTCACTTAGCGGTTTCTGACCCAGTTTACCACCTGAGCCCACTCCAGGCTGCCCAACTTATTTACCAACCTCCTATTTGGGATGGTATTGAAGAACTTGTTGAAATCCAGGTATGCCACATCTACTGCCCCTTCCTGATCTACCTCCCTGGTCACCCAGTCAAAGAAGTCTATCAGATTTGTTTGACAGGAGCTTCCTACTGTGAATCCATGCTGCTTTGGATACTGTGCTCCACTGGATTCAAGGAGTATCACAATCCTTTCCTTTAGCAGTGTTTCCATTCATTTCCCCACCACCAAGGTCAGGCTGACTGGCCTGTAGTTGCCAGCCTCCTTCCTGTTCCCACTTTGGTGGAGGGACTACATCATCCTTCTCCAGTCTCCTGGAACCACCCCATCTCTATCGATTTGTTGAATAGGGTTGTTAGTTGTGCTGCCAGTACCTCTCACGTTCTTTTAATATTCTGGGATATATCCCATCTGGCCCCATAGCCTTGTTCTCTTTCAGATTCTTGACTTCCTTTAGGACTCTTTCCTCCATAAAGGGGCTGGTGTCCACTTCTCTCCCACTGGTGCACCTATCACCCAATAGTGATCCTTCTCCTTACCCTTCTTCTGTGAATACTGAACAAAAATATTTGTTCAGGAGTGTTGCTTTTTCTAGGTCCCCCTCCCTCTTTTTTTAACCTCACAATCCCACCCCCGGTCTTCTTTCTTTCACTAATGTACCTTATTTTAACCAGGAGAAACACACTAAGCTGAAAGCTTGTTTACAGGTGTGACCTGGGAGCACAAGGAAATTAAGTGACTTGCTCAGGGTCACACAGTATGCAAGTGGGGGCCTGAAAGGTCTTCTTCTTTCTTAGTTGCCTGGGCTATTTTTTTCCTCTGTTTGCACCTTTGCACTCTTCACTGTTTTCTCCGCCTCCTCTGCTTTTCCAGATACAGTTCCTTGTCTTCCCCCCTCTATGTTTCCTTGTACCTCCTGAAAGCTGGCCTTTTCTCTCTTACCTTCCCAGCCATATCTTTTGAGAACCATAGTGTTTTTCTTTCTCTTTGTTTTGTAGTTGCCTAACACAAAGGCTTGTTGCCCTCTGTTATGTCTCCTTTAAGGTTAGCCACTGTGGCTTTAGCATCCCGCTTTCTTCTCCCCTGCCAGGGCTTCCTTGAGACATTCCCCATTTTGCAGTCAACCCATCTGAAATTGGGACCCTTGTTGTCTGTGGTTTGACTCTTCACTGTTCTCACATTGAACCACACCATACAGTGATCACTGGACCCCAGGTGGCTACCACCATTACATTGGTGACTTGTCCCCATTGGTGAGCACCAGGTCCAATATTACTCCTTCTCGGTGGGTTCTGCCAAAGCCACTTGAGGCATGCCCCTTCTGGGCATCCAGGATGCCTCTGCTCCTGGCTATGGCTGCAGCCTTGGTGCTCCAATCCTCAACAGGCAAACTGAAGTCTCACCAGCAGCACTGGCTGTCATTTTGTGGATGGCTTCCACTAGTACCCCGTCCATCTCTCCCTTGTGCTGAGGTCTGTAGATCACACCAGTGCAAATGGCAGTGCCATTTCCTGTCTCCAGGGTGACCCACAGTGCTTCTACTCCCTCCTGCATTCCCTGAACTTCAGTTGCTTTAATTCTCTCCCTGATGTAGATAGCCACCCCTTCACCCTTTTTTCCCCACCCTGTCTTTTCTAAATAGAGTGTAACCTGGTATGGCTATATCCCATTCATGGTTCCCTGTGTACCATATCTTGGCAAGAGCAACAATGTCCAGATCTACCTCTGCCATCATGGCCACTAGGTCCGGGATTTTATTTCCTAGGCTGCGAGCATTCATGTACATATTCTTCCAAGTTTTGCAACCTTTCCTTCTAGTAGCTCCCTTCCTATCCCCATGTCTTCCTTCCCTTCCCATACTGTTTTTACTCCCATTCTTCCTTATCTCTGCCATTCTACCTATATCAGTTTTAAGTTTTAGTGTTGACTTTCCAACCCTAGGGTCCTCCCTACTGACTGCTTCATCTTGTGGGAGGGGGCAGTTAGCTTCTTCCTGTCTAATTTTGCCCCCCTGGCTAGTTTAAATGCTTATCAATGAAGCATGGAAACCTCTCAGTGAGAATCTTGGTTTCCCACTGGGTAGATGCAGTCTATCCCACTTGTATAGGTCTGCATCCCTCCAGGTGGGACTTCAGTCCCCAATGAAGCCGAGGCCCTCTGCTCTGCACCAGTCCTTCAACCATGCATTGAATCTTGTAGTGTGGAATGCCCTGTCCTTCTCCTTGTCATTGACTGGTAGCAGCACTGAAAAGGGTACAGTGCATGTCACTTGTCTAAGACCCCTCTGTAGCTCCCTGAAGTCCTTCTGCATTACCCTAACCTCATCACCAACCAGATCATTCATCCTCAGGTAGACAATGATGTCTAGCTTTCCCTCCTGTTCTGCTGCCCCAGTGATCCTCTGGATGCACTTTCCATCCCTTCAAGTCATGGTGCCGGGTAGGTACTTAACTTCCCTTTCTCCTACTCCATCTACTCCCAAGTCTACTCCCCTAACAATAGAATCCCCCACCAGGAGTTGCTTCCTCCTCCTCTGGAGTCCTCTGACTCCCTCTTGGGGTCTCCACAATTGGAGGACCCCCACATTCTCCTTGGTCTCCACTGCAAGTGTCTCCTTGGGACAGTCCCAACCTGCTGGTGCAGCATAGGAGTTGTAGACTGGAACTGTAGGAGGATGTGCTTCTGCCCCACCCTTCACCTTCCCGGGCCACGTGGTTCAGCTGCTCCTCTGCTTAGGCAACCTTTGAGGCAGCGGGGTGGACTCAGTGGTCCCTGGACAAGCAGCAGCTCCTTCAAATCCTGGCCAACTTGGCCTGGAGATGAGCAACCAACTCCCCAACCCAAAGAGGTGCCTGCAGATGGGACAGCACTGCATCCTCCAGAACATCTCCTGAAGACTGCCACCCCACAGCCACTGCACTGCACCACTTCCATGATATCTCATTTATGGCCCCTCTCCTGTTGCTTTGTATGCTTACTCTCTCCTCCCTCTGTATTTTTTTCTCTCTCTACTTTCCTACTGCTTTTGTGCCATTACAGTTCCCGCCCTTCCTGTTCTGGGACAGGAAGTTCCTGTATTCCTCAGTAGTCTCCTTCTTCCTTGCTCAGAGTCAGACCTCCAGCAGTTGGGGGGAGGGAAAGCTACTCCTTCAAGGATGGCGAGTCTTATGTGTTTTGGTGATCCCTCTATTCCTGTTCCTAAAGAGGAAGTTCCTTTTGTCAGTCAAATCCAGTGCCTATAAAAGTGGAATTGACTAAGGGTGGGAAGGTGGAGGGCAGGTGGGAGAGCAATACCATCCTGTAACAAGCTCTGACTCTCTCACAGTGTTACAAGTAATTGAAGGGCCCAATTTACCTTGGAGACCCTACACTTCTTTTTTTTTTATCTTATTATTTATTTCTCCACTTGGCAGCATGGATCATGTGCGATCTCTGGCTGCCAGCACCCGCACCCCCCCAGCCCAGTCTGTCACCCCCACAGAGCCAGCCAATTAGGGCTCACGCGACTCTGTGGCAGGATCCTCGTGGGGAACGGGGGCACTGGCGTGGCCATTAGCTGCCGAGATCATTGCTCTGCTGTGTTTTCCACCTGATTTTCTTTGCCTCTTGCAGAGTGTGACATGCAATGACATCAAGGCACAACGTGCTAATGTCTGCTGCACTTTGCCTCCTTGCTGCCATTGCTCTGATAGTGCCCCCGATCATCACTAGGGGCCACTATAGAGTGGTGGTTCCCTGGATCCTTCCCCGGGATAGTAGAGCAGTCTTGCGGATGCTTGATCCTATCCTTCCCCTGCCAACCCCTGGCAGCTCGGGCTCTCATCCGAACCCGGGTCGCCAGCATGACATGAGGTGTGGTGTCCAGCGCCTCAACCCTCAGTGCCACCGGCTGGCTACAGACCCTACACTTCTAATAAAGTATCTCTCTGCTTAGGGGGACTAAAACTTCATTAAAATGTCCTCTTGTGATCATCTTACAGTTGAAGAAAGAGTTCAGTTCCACAGTTACATTATTAAAGAAAATCTCTTGGTTTGAATTAGGTGCATAAATATTACATAGAAGTATCTTCTGGCCATCTAAGGTGCCTACTGATATGTGATATCTACCTCCTTTAGCAGCCATGTGGGCTTCTTTAACAAACTTATTAATTATCTATTTAAAATGGCTGTAGTCCCTTTTTAAGCTGAAAATGATTAACTCTACCTGACCCTCACAGTCTAGCTTTAATTTCTCAGCCTCCTTTTTCTGTAAAAGGGTTTTCTGAATAAAGGCTATGTCAGCTCTCCGTTTAAATAACCTTACCCCTTCTTCTACTTTATATGGGAGCCTAACTCCTGCATGTTCCAGGAAACAAATTTATGGGGGAATGTTTTGTTCCTAAATTTCTAAAAATTAACATAAAGAACTAAAATAATACAGTTACCAGCTAAAATCTTAAAAGTCATTATACAAAATGAATAATTATATTAATATATGTAAACAGGCAGGCAATTAAAGACTTACTGAAGTTACAAAAGAAAAATAACATTTAACCAGTATTTGCTAGTATTAAAGGCACTTAGGGTGATTTAATCACAGTTAACTATGGAATCAACCTTTTATCTCTTAACCAATATGAATATTACTACTAAAAAAAGAAGAACAAAGTTAGAGACTAAAATGAATTGCTAGTTCATTAAGTAAACACTGTAACATTTTATAAACGGTGTAACATAAGCCTAAAAGAAAAGAGAAAGTGCACAAAGCACACACAAAAACAAGATTAACCAATCTACATTTGAAGTAAGGTGAATTCTACTTCTTGTCATTAGATGAAATATTGGACTAAAGGTCCAAGGTATTTATATTCCTCTGACTATAGTGGTTAGTTAGTCAAACATTTTATTTTCTTAGCTAACTCTGCCCATAACATTTAAAGAAAAAATATGGGAATAGCCAGTCATTTAAAACAACTTTTTATTCTGTAGCATAAAATATCAAGAAAGTTTGTACTTCCATACAAGCATCAGTGTGTAAATACAGATATCAGTGTTGAAAAAAACATACAAGTTAGGTAAAATTCAAGTTTTAGTGGACTGAGCTATGATAGTGGTCCAGAAACTCAGAAGCTTAAGATTTACATATTAACAATAAATAATTACTGCCATAACTTCAAAGTCATATGAGTACTGACTTCTTAAGGATAGCATTTGGATCATTCTCCATATTCACTTTCCTGTCAGGGGCCCTTTTGCTCAATTGACAACAGTCACTGTGAAGAGGCAGCAAAACTGAGGGCAAACAACTATAAGAACCCTTTTTAGACAGTTTGCATAGTGATCAGCAAGGTCATTTCAAGAAAATCTGAGTTTTATCCAGCATGTATCCAAAATAAAAGAAATGTATAGAATACATAAAATGTTTGGACCGGCACCATATAATCAGACCTGTAAACCTTCCGGTTTCAGGAAGAGACATAGTACTGAGACAGCTCTTGTTCGGGTACTAAATGACCTCCTGATAGCGAGAGATTGAAGGGCCTGTTCCATTTTGGTCCTTCTTGATCTCTGTCTGCAGCATTTGACACTGTGGACCATGGTGTGCTGTTGGATCACCTGCGGTTTATCTGCAGACTTTCAGGGGTTGTCCTCAGATGGTTTCAATCTTACCACACGGTGGGACTCAGAGAGTGGTGTCAGGGGTTTGTACCTCTGCTCCATTCTCCCTGCCCTCTGGTGTTCCAGAGGGATCCATTTTAGTGCCCACATTGTTTGCAGTGTATATGCTGCCATTGGGAGTGATTATTAGACAGTATGGCTTGAGTTTTCACTGCTATGCAGATGACACTCGCTATACATGTCTTTTGTCCCGGAAAAAGATGATGCTGTCTCGGTGCTCAACAGCTGTCTGACTGAAATTCAGGCCTGGATGAATGTGAGCTGGCTAAGGTTGAACCCTGAAAAAAATGAGGTGTTGGTTGTGAACCCAGATCGTCGTGAGGCAGGTATGTTGGCAGGTTCACCCTCGGGTCTATGGCTCGGAGGTGTTCAGCTAGCTACCTCAAACCGGGTGCGGAACCTGGGTGTTATGTTTGATGACTGCTTAACCCTGAAATCACAGGTGTCAGCAGTTGTTAAATCTTCTTTTTACCATCTAAGAAATATCGCCCGGGCGAAACATTTGATTCCTCCCAATGATCTTCCAACATTGGTTCACGCCTTTGTTTCTTCCCGTCTTGACTACTGCAACACCCTTTACCTAGGGCTTCAAGGGGTTGATATCCACTGCTGCAGCTAGTGCAGAATGCAGCAGCCAGGCTATTGATTGGTGCATCAAGAACCAGTCATATGACGCCTGTGCTCTGCAGTCTGCATTGGCTGCCTATACAGTGGCAGATCACCTTTAAGGTTGCTTTGCTTACTTATAATGCCCTACATGAACAGGGACCGAGTTACTTGAAAGATCTTCTTTGTCCCTCCCGTCCTCTCCGTCCTCTTCAATCCTCTGATGAGGGATTGCTAGAGGTTCCTAGGGTACGTTTGCAAACATCTGGAGCAAGGGCATTTAGTTTTGCTGCCCTGATCCTGTGGAACTCTCTATCTCATCGGGTTCGAGACTGTCTTACCATCCAGAGTTTTAAAATAGCTTTGAAAACCTATCTCTTTAGCCAGACATTTATTGATTGAGGTTTAGTCTGATTTTCTATGCTGCTACTATATTGCTGCCTGTTGAATTATATGTTTGTTAGAATAATTTATTATGTTTTATGTATTTATTGTACAGGTGCCTTGGTTTTAGAAAGGCGCCTTTTTATAAATAAATTTAATTTGATTAAAAAGAAAACCATAACGTCTAGTACCATAGCTGCTGAAAAGGAAAGGAACATTATAAAATGAGTATACCAGTAAATTATATAAAATTATAAAAGACAAATTTTTCTTGCCCTTAGAATGAGCATAAAATCTGCATTTAACATCTGTGATAAGTTTCATGCAAGCACATGTGGGAGGCGGGGAACTACTGGGACTAACCAACGCTGTCCCAAGTATGTGGAACACCATTGCTAAACCACACAAAATATTGCTTGCCAAAATAAAACAAAAGGCAGCTACCTGTTTCATCAAGCTTTATTATAGCAGCAAATCAGTGTTAGGCAAATCAAAACTCATAGCCAAAAGTGCAGGTGCATTTGTGCTGCCTCTGTAGCTAGGGTGCCACCTTCTCAGCGAGCAAAGCTATGCCCCTCCTGCCTGGCTACCTGCCACTACTTATTTCAATCCTCATCTGCCTTCCCCCCTCCTCTCAACCATGCCACCTACTGCCCCCATACTCCCCTCTCCCCTCCTGCTAATCCCCGCTGGACTCCATCACTACACCAGCTTAGCAACTACCTAGCCTCACTCCAAAGTCTGGACCCACTCAGTCTCACATCCCTGCCCCTTCCTTTTCAATCCCTCGCTCTCATGGATGCTACCTTAACTGATCGCCCCTTGTCCAGCTCCTAAAAATCATTCTTGCCTGCTACCTAAGCAATGCTCACTCACTTCTTGGTGCATACATCTGTCTGCACATTACTTAAGATTTGTTCTCCTGCTCCTTGCTGTAGGTGACATACACCCCAACCCTGGCCCCCTGTCCACACCTTCCCTCCATCACTCAATGTGCCCCCTTCCTAGCTAGTCCCCCACCACACTGCCCACAAGAAGCCCCCTCCCTCATGGCCTGCATCTTCTGCATCTAAATATAAGAAGCCTTTCCCTCAAACTTGACTCTCTCCAAGTACTCGCTGCCCACTATGCCTCTGACATCATCACCCTTTCTGAAACATGGCTCAATAAAAGCATCACTGACCCTTTGGTTGCCATCCTAGGCTATGCTATGGCCCATCAGGACAGGGCCACCAGAGGTGGCGGAGTATCCATCTATGTAAATTTGGACTTACACTATTCAATTATCCTAGCTAAGGCCGAACCGAAAGCCTATGAGATGCTACTGTTACAACTGTCCCTCCCTTTCTCGTCCCAATCTCTGTTGCAGGTATTTACTGCCGACCAGGCACACCTTCCTCAACTGTCACTGACCTCCTCGTACTAACCTCCTCCCTCACCCTTACAGGTGAATTATATATAAAGGAGATTTTAATCACGATTGTCTATCCCAGCCCTCAATAAAGCCTGGACCGATGTAACCGGGCTAAATCTCTCTCAACTCATCACCGAGCCCATCCACCTAAACCCCAAATCAGGAAACCACTCTCTTCTAGACTAGGCCCTGACCACCCACCCTCACTGCGTCACCAAGTCTGGACTGCATTCAGACTTCCTGAGTGACCACCATCTTACCTACCTCATCCGTAAAATTCACTGCCCCAAATCACCTTCCAAGTTCCTGGTCCAACGGTCCTTCAAATCACTCAACCCTTATTAGATGACCTGGCCCAAACTAACTGGGTCCCAACCTCTACTATCTCCTCGATTGATGATGCCCTCCTTCACTTCAAAAGCACATTTCTCAACATCTGGGACACTCATGCCACTCTGCGTCACACTAGGGTTCGGGGTAACCACCTACCTTGGATCACCCCAGAACTCCTAGCATGTCAAATCGCCGGGACCAAGCTTGGAGTCCATAAATCCTCAAGTCACCCACAAGATCTCTCCACATACTGCATGCTTGAAACAAGTGTCCCAGAGCTACTTGGCTAGCCAAAGCTGAGTATTTCGACTCCACCCTTCAGACAAACTTAAATAATCCCTCAAACTTCTGGAAGGTCATTCACTCCCTCTTCTCCCCTCCTACCACAACTCCCACTCCGCTCCTAAATATTAGCAACTCCTTTTTCTCAGATCCAAGTGCTGCCGCTGCCGAGTTCAACACATACTTCTCCACTTGTGCAGATTCACTCCTCTCCTCCCTGCCCACCCCTGCTCCATACACACCCACCGAAGGAATCAAGAAGCCTTATGTGCCTCATACCTTCTCCTTCAATAATATCTCACCAGCAGATGCCCTAGTTGCACTGCTTTCACTCAACCCTTCAAAAGGCAAATCCCCTGACGATTTGGACCCCAAGCTCCTCTACCTCTCTGCCCCTGCCATAGCTGCCCCGCTTGCCAGCCTACTAAATCCGTCTTTCGCTGCTGCAGCAGTCCCCCAGGCATGGAAACATGCCATTGTCATCCCCCTCCCCAAAGGGGGCCCCCTACCTCCACATCAAACTACCACCCTATCTCTCTCCTCCCAGCTCTTGCAAAACTGCAAGAGCACCTTGTGCTCACACAACTTACCTCTTTTCTCTCTGACTCTGACTTCTTCACTGCTTTTCAGTCTGGGTTCAGGAAGGATCACTCCACTGCTTCCTCCTTGACTAGGCTCACTGACACAATACTCACCGATATGAATAGAGGGCAGATCACCTCTGCCATCTTCGTCGATCTAGCTAAAGCATTTGACACTGTTTCACATACCTTACTTCTCTCCAGCCTCTCTGAATCTTGGCACTCCGTTGCTGCCACCAACTGATTCTGCTCCTACCTCACTGGCAGAACACAATCTGTATGAATCTCTGATGCTTCATCTTCCCCTTCCCATAACTACTGGTGTCCCTCAGGGGTCAGTGCTCAGACCCATTCTGTTCTCCATTTTTCTGAACGACTTACCACTCAACTGCTCTACCTCCTCCATCCACATGTATGCATATGACACGTTCTTTTCTCCTTAGACACCTCCACAGAAGCGGTAGCTGCAAATCTACAAGCTGATTTTGTCAATATCCAACACTGGTTCAGCTCTCACCAGCTCTCCCTTAATGCTAAAAAAACTGTCTCCATGTCCTTCAGCATGCAACAACTCCTGTCCAGACCCCTCCCATCTTCTGCACCCTAGACGGGCAAGTACTTGAGGATGTCACCTCATTCTGATACCTAGGGGTCTGGCTTGACCAGCATCTATCCTTTGCTGACCACATTGATGCTACTATAAAAAAACTGCGCCACATGCTAGGTGCCCTGTACAGAAACCATATGCCGTGAACTAGTCCAGATGATGATACTCCCCTCCTTCGACTATTGCGATATCATCTGCAGCGCTGCCACAAAGTCCACCTCAATCAAACTAGATACCCTCTTCAATGCCTTCTGATGCTTTGCTCTCGATGCCCCTCCAATCACCCATTACTACGATCTCTACGGTCTCTGGCATTACCATCCCTTGAAAACTGATGTATTATTCACTGCACTAAATTTGTCTCTAAGTACTGGCTAGGCATCCTCCCATCTTACCTTTCCACAATGCTCTCTTCTGCCCCACCCCCTCTCATGCCCTCAGATATATTGACTCCCACCAACTTGTAATCCCTCAGCGGAGGACCACTGTTGGCCAGGCAGCCTTCTCTCACCACTTCCCTAAGTTCTGGAACTAGCTGCCTGTACAAATCCATCACTCCTCCTCTGTCAATTCTCTCTCCACTGCCCTGGCAAATTCTTCATGGTAAACTGCTCCTGCTCCTGACTTCAGGTCTGCCCCTCCCCCTCCTTGCCTGACCAGTGGCATTTAGCAAATGCTATGAAGCTGGACTATTTTAGCTCAACAGACTCACTGAGTACCTATGCACTTAATGTTTTGGTTTTTTGTTTTTGATAGCTGCTTCTTATGAGTATACATCTGCAATTGCTAAATCAGAGTAACCTCTACTACAGTTTATTCTTATATGTATACTAAGTGTATTATGTGCCTATCTGTAACTTGATTGTTTATTTAACTCATCTGTAACCAACACAAAGTGTAAACAATATGTATTCTGATGTTTAAATGTTACTCAATTGATATCCTGCCTTTTTATCCATCCCCTGTTATCCATCCCCCTCAGGTCGCACCGGGAGACAAGCAGCTTGTTGCTCAGTGTGCCTTTCCTGGTGAAACTATTTCAATAAGTAAAATAAATAAATAAATTATAATAAACTGTATGGCTGTTAACATGCTAACATACAAATTTACTGCCAACACCCACTGGTGTTCCTGAAATGGACTAAGTGGCCTTCAGATAGTGTGTGTACTGGCTGGGACATGCACAATGTGCTGACGTTTCGGCTAATTGCCTTCCTCAGAGCTGGTTAGCTCATCGACAGTGTGTCATTTAAATATCATCCCATTGCATATTCATGACCACACGTGATGCCAGCTACCATGGAGATTTTCTCATTTGATCAATAAATAACAGACATACAATGTTTAAGACCATACAAGTACACCACATTAAACCAGATAAAAAAACACACATATTGGAATAAATGTAGACTTAACAACAGATAAAATACATGTGCAAAAAATGGTGAAAGCAATACAAATGACTACCTATCCTATTATCAATGCAGAATTGATATACTGTAGCTACCAAACAATTTAATAAATAACAGTTTAATGGTATTTCTTTGTTTAAACCTGCTGGGTTCAATGTGTTCAATGTAAATATCCGGTAAGATTCTCATTGTGACAGCTTGCTACAAGGTCTCCTCCTCATGGACCCCCAGTTACTTTTTCAATTCGGTGAATTTAAGTCCAACAGAAGAGCCTTGATGGTATTCAGGGAAGTGTCTGGCTACTGAACTAGTAAGGACTTTGTTCCTGAAAGTGGCTTTGTGTTCGCAGATCTGTTCTTTAAGTGTTTGGCCCACATAGCTGAGCTCTGTAAAAGAAAAGCATAACTTCTAGTACCATAATTGCTGTAAAGAAAGAAACATTATAATGGTTTAAAGCACAAAACATTTGACTGGCTCATACGTGATATTTTCACTCTCATTCACAAAAGAGATGACTCCTGGAACAAGTACAAGCAAACCAAACTTGTATTGGGTTGAAACACATGCAGACAACTAAGAAACATATGCAAACAGGCAATACACCAGGCGAAGTGTCAATATTTAAAAACCCGCAAACTGCAAACATGGGTGATCCTAAAAAATGTTGGCAGACCATAAACTCTTTGATGAACACCAAAACACAATCCTCACCTGTCTCAATTGACCTGGACGAAGACATCTGTGCTGAACCTCCTAAAATAGCACACCTCTTTAATGATTTATTCTGAGATCTGAATAAATACAGATCCCCTGGATACCCTGAACCTAAATCTACTAAGGAAGTGGAGAGCCTGAATCAGCCCAAGTTCTATCTCAAAAGGGTCACATATTCAGAATTTGTTAAATTAATTGCCTCCCTAAAAATAGACAAATCAGCTGGATCAGACGGTATGCTCCCAAAGTTCTGCAAACTTGCTGCCACTCAGATAGCCCCACCCATATCCAAAATCTTCAATCTGTCTTTCATGACCCACACTGTACCCGAATTCTGGAAAATAGCTATAGTTGTCCCACTACACAAGAACGTGATGAAGGTGCTATTGGAAAACTAACACCCTATTTTTGTTTTGTCAGCTCTACCCAAACTGCAAGAGAAAATAGTGCACACACAACTAATTGAATATGTTGAACAACACAATCTAATCTGCAAGGAACAACATGGGTTCAGGAGGTGTCATGGCACTGACACAGCCCTGGTTGAATTCACAGACACAATCTATCGGCAAACAGATAAGGGATTGTTGACAGAAGCTGTGTTCGGATTTGACCAAGGCTTTTGATTTGGTCAACCATAACGTTTAATCTAGCAAATTGCTCGAACTTGGCTTTGATCCGATGCTCTGGCCTGTTTCAGTGATTATTTGAACCATAGAAAACAGAGAGTGAAAATCGTAACACGGTCTCAAGTACTAATGTAATTTGCAGTAGGGTCTCTCAAGGCTCCCTACTGGGGTCTCTTCTGTTTTCAGTCTTCATCAACAATTTGCAAACCCGTATATACTCTTCTCTATGCAGACAATGCAGTTCTATACATGCATAGCAAAGACAAAACAAAATCAAGGATGTACTGGGAAACTGTTTCACAAACTTGCAGGAATGGTTTACTCTAGAAAAATGGTGCTGAACCTACCAGAAACCCAGTCAATGTTTCTGTTTCTGACTACTATCTGAAAAACACAGCCTCGAGTTCCACATCAATGCAAATAATGGGAACTGCCTGGAAGAAGTCAGTTGCTTTAAATATCTAGGGGCACACTCAGACTCTACCCTTACCTTCGATACCCACATTCAAAACACTACCAACCTGCTTCACCAAAGGCTTGGCGCTCTCTGTACAGAATCCACAAGTACCTAATGCCTGAATCCAGACTTAGAATAGCACAGGCAAATCTACTTCCCATACTGGACTATGGCTCCTTGGTCACCGATGCTGTTAACAAAACTATGCTACAGAAGAAGCACACTCTCTGTCACAAGATTGCCAGATTTGCAACAGGTAGCGATAGCAAGACGCATCATTGCCTTTCTCTGAACACTTTAAACTGGCTCTCACCAGAGCTCAAATCCAACCTAACACTCTCAAAATTTATTAAAATAACTATGGTTAAAAACTCCCCCATCTATTTAGCTGAACAACTTGAGTTTGTCAACTTGCCCTCCTCTAGATCCACCTTGCAAAATTATTTAAAAGTTCCTTTTTTCATAGAAACGCTGGATAACGCTCCTTCAGTTACTGCGCCTCCCTCAGTATGGAATACAGTCCCTCCCCATTAGAGAATCACTAACTAGAAAAGTCAGTAAAATGTATTTTTAAACAGGAAACATGCCATTTGGTCTTTACAGTCCAGTTTGCAAACAGTCTGTATACAAAACAAAGTTATGTAACAAGATATAAAAAGTTTTAAATATTCAAATCAGTACAAAAATATTTATACACACAAAACAGACCCAAGAAGAAAAAGCACAAATGCAACAGATGTTAAATGTAGCAATTACATATGAAAAACACTGTATTCTGATAGCCTGAAAGAATATTGGGAATTCTGTAATTTCCTGAACAGTAGCAGGGAGTGAATTCAAACTATAGCAGCCCTAGTAGTTAGGGTCCTGTCTCCATACCTATTTTGTCATTTACCAAGTTGCATTTTATTTAAATAGACTGATCTACTCAGTACCCTTCTATTTTTCCCCCTTCTGGTAAAAGATGTTGTGAAAGTGCATGTTCAGGGAAAGAGAACCTCAATTTATATATTAATAGCAATCATGTTCTCACCTAGCCTGTTTCCAGAGGCTGCCAATCCAGTCTACTCAATAATAGGCAATGATGAGTGTAAAAATTACATTTCAATACGTGTCTGGCAATTCTATGATGCATTTTATAAAGACGTTCCAAAAGAGATTTATTAGCTGTTCTGTAGACCAGCTGACCGTAATTTAAAGTTGGTAAAACAATTTGTTCCACAGTACTTTTCCTATCAGACTGTTTCAAAAACCCTGTTGTTCTTTTTAGGACCCCTAGTTTTTTATTCACTTTCTCTGTAGTACTAGTTATATGATTTGAAAAAGACAAGTCTGTATCAAAGATTACCCCTAAATAACAATAACTATCCACCATTTCCAAGGTGGTGGAATTCTGAGTTTGAATCAAAAGTTTTTCACCCCTTTCACCCCCTTCACCTTTTTTAGGAGAAAAGTACATCAGTCTGGTATTTTTTGAATTCATAAGCAGTCTCGACCTGGTGAACCACCCTTCAGTATTAGCAAAATCAGACTGCAGGTTACACTGTAATTCATTAATATTTTGACCTGAGGCAACTTTAGTGGTGTTATCAGCACACAGCCTTACGGCTGTACAAGTTGCCACATTGGGCAAGTTATTGTTAAAAATAAGAAATAATATTGGTCTAAGTATGGACCCCTGAGGAATGCCCCGGTCACCTCCCGTGTCTTTGAGGTTACACCATGAATGCCAACTCTTTGGGAGTGACCTCTCAAATAGGATTTCAGCCAATCTAAAAGGCCTTCTGTAAATCCCATATTCTGCAATCTTAAGGCCAATAGGGGGTGGTCCACCAGGTCGAAAGCCTTAGAAATATCCAGAAAACCACAGCTGTCTCTCATGCAGGAGTTCAGCAACTCATTTAATAAGTTGCTGAACTCCAGCAGGGCAGTGGAAATTGAATATCCCTTCTAAAAACCAGACTGATGGGGGTTCAAAAGATTATATTTATTGAAGTAGCTAGACATCTGGGCATGAACCAATTTCTCCAAACATTTTGATAATATTGAAAGTAATGCGATAGGTCTGCAATTATTGACCTCAGTTGGGTCTCCTCCCTTAAAAATGGGTCTGATCTTACTAACTTTCCATGTTGAAGGGAAGTGGCCCAACTGCAGGCTTCAGTTAAATATATAGGTCACCGCTGGGGCAATATGAGTAGCTGCTATTTTTAAGAATCTTCCTTCTAGGCCATCCAATCCACCAGCTTTATGGATATTTATATTAAGTAATATCTTCTTTCCTTCAAATATGGTTAAATATTTAAACCTAAAAGGTGGATGTTTTATGAAAACAGTTTCAGTAGCAACAGGGCCATCCTTATTTCTAGAAATAATAGAGGTATCGTTTAGGGCAGATCTATAAAAAAATGGTTCAGCAAATTAGAAATTACCCTGGATTGTCTGTTAAGGTAGTGCCCTTTCTTAGTTGCAGATGTGGCTGAGATGACTTCCCCGATTAATTAATTGATTTATTGTACTCTAGCAAGTACTTGAAATAATAAATCAGTCCTAGTGTTTGTAACTTTGATGTAACATCCGTGATATGCTTTTCTCCTTTCTACCAGTTCAGTTGAGAAATCCTGAAATATGAGGATTCTCTTACCTTATCAATTTAAGAACTTTCTTTTCCTTGCTATTTCTAATACAGTACTTATTTTGTTGAAAACATTAAAAAAATTCTAAAATTGGCCTAGGTCTGGAGCCTTGCTGGAGTCAAGGACCAAGAGCTCTATGTGCTCTTTCTAGTTCTAAGAGCCAGGGCCACAGCTATCCTAGGATTTGTGGTAAATATTGCTGAAGGAAAACAATTATATTTCCACCTTCACTACCTTCTGGAGTACCTAAAATGCTCTAGTTTTTCCTCCTACCCCATTCTTTAGATTGTCAATTTTATCTAGAAGTTAGGCTGTCTGTTGCTTTGGTAGTTAGATTTATCCTCAAAATAGGAAATTATGTCCTGAAGCTGTATGTTTTGGTGCTCATTGGACTCTAGTCTCCCTTTGACCTCCTCAGTCTTTTTTCCCCTAATTTCTCCAAAGTAGTTTTAAAGTCCACTATGC
Organism: Neoceratodus forsteri; assembly: GCA_016271365.2. Taxonomy (NCBI): domain Eukaryota; kingdom Metazoa; phylum Chordata; order Ceratodontiformes; family Ceratodontidae; genus Neoceratodus; species Neoceratodus forsteri. Next base: position 904,810,302 of record CM028129.1, read on the forward strand.
CAATTTTTTTTCCTAGCAGGCATATTTTTAATATCCTGTATGTCAGACTTGGTGCTTGATGAGGTTACTGTAGTAGGAGATCTGTTCACACCTGTCTTACCTCTGTTACACTGTCTTCTGGAAGCCAACTGCATTTTCTGTGAAAAGCTGTTACAGTTGTGACTAGAGAAAAATGTAAGAACCCAATTGAGCTTCCAAAATGTTTTTGGTTATTCATTAGTCAATATCTTTAGGTAATGAATGAAACATTTTGAGGCCAAAATCAATTACTTTAAGTAGCTTTAATAATTAAAAGAAAATGGGCAGAGCAGGAGTGGCAATGCCTAACCAACCATCTTAGTTGTGCCACGGGTGCAGCTCCAGCACTAAAACTGTTTGATTCTGATTTTGGCCACACACCCCTGCAAAATGTAAGAAACATATATAAGAAATGTGATAAAATCTCTATGTATTAGCCAGGGTTCAGCTTTCTATACCTTTAACAATGTACTACAATCTGAAGGCCATGTCATTACTCAGACCTCACCATAGTAGATTCATGATCACAGACTGCAACAATTGAGCAATAATGCATGACAGGGTGTGTGTTGAGGAATTTACACACACCTTGTGTGGTGTGTCATGAGGTGCAGCACAATGACTTTAGCCACTCAAGAAGTGTGTAAATACAATTCCCCAAAGAGTGTGCACAAGGATGTGGTGCAAGGAAACTCACCAAACAATTACCTGCATAAGGTTTCCTGCACACACCAACCCACAAAGGGACACCACAGTAAAGTTGAAAATACAACTACATTTGTTGTTTAAACAGCAAAAACGGACAGACAACCACCTGACATGCTTGAACCTATGAGGTCCCAAGGACCTTCAGACCTCACAGGTTCAAAACATGTCAGGTGGTTGTCTGTCCATTTTGCTTTTAAACAACAAATGTAGTTGTATTTGAACTTTGCTGTGGCATCCTCGGGTTGTAGTGCAGGAAATCTTATGCAGGTAAGTGAGTAAATACCATTACTACACATGCCCTGAAGTGCATTATTTTGATTATAAAATGAATCTGATATTAACAAAACAAAAAAAAGAATTAGGTTCAAAGAAAGTAAAGATTTGATCAGCGGGATCTTTACCTGTTGTCTGTTGCAGGATTTACACATCCTGTGACCTGTTTTGACCAATGATGTTACATGATTTTCGAGACCCATTTTATAATAATCATTAAAATCTGCACAAAAGAGTACACATGGCTCCAAGAGGCATTGAAGCTGTGCTTGCCACCTAAAAAGGGCCCATAGTAAACCCAGAAATGTACTGTCCCATCAGGTTAACAGACAACTTTCAGAAAATCTTTAAGATTATTCTGGATAAGTTAGAATCATGAATAGAAGGCAATACTTTAATTTCAGTAGCATAAATTGTTTTTTCGTAGGGGAAGATTGACAGTAGCTAACTGTTTTTGCATTGCTCCATTTAATTAAAAAGTATTGCAACATCAATAAATAAAAAACTGTTTCTCATTTTTGCGTACTTCAGCTCTGCATTTGATAAAATTAAGAAAACAGTATTATGAGAAGAATTTAAAAAGTTGGAATTCAGAAAACATATTGACTATTTCTATTAGCTTACATTGCCACACATGGCACGTGTTAGATTTTCCTTGGCATGTTCCCTTTCTGAAAAATGTAATACATATCTTGGAGTGAAACAGGCTGCAGTCATGAGCAAGTATTAGTTAACGAGATAGAAATAGTATTTTAATTAAAATGGATCAACTGGGCGCTAATGAGTCGTTAAACTGATGAGACATGTTCTTCCTCTCCTCCTCATTGGGGAAAATGAAAGAAAATAAAAGTACTAGTTTCGCTTCCAATTTTGATCAAAAACGAGGATTGAGTGGCGACTGTGGCATGCATGAGTATCTAACTGGGACCCAGCAAGAGTCAGAGGATGGCAGCTAAAATGGGCAAGAAAAGCATGGCGGTGGGCAGAGTGAAAGCCATAGCTTGATTTCGCCACTGCAGTGGAAATAACTGCTCTAGGTCGTGAGCTAATGGGCCAGGCTCTTGAACCTAGACTGTGTAAATTAGAATCCTGTATAGATGACAAGATACAAGAAGTCCTTACACAACAATCTGCCTAGGTACTTCATCTTAATGAGGCAGAGGAGAATTTCCAGACTGGAGGATGAGATGCAGGGTGCCCCAGAGAAAATCCTGGCATTGCAAAAAGAACTAGATGACATGAAGGAGGCATTAGATTACCAGGAGAATTACCACCGGAGGCCCAACCTCCGCTTAAGGGGTCTGCCCAAAGGGAAAGAAGAAGGGAGTGCTCTAGAATTTTGTGCGGTGACCTTACCAACTCTGCTGGGTGTTGAAATGAATGATGGCCAACTCACGATGGAAAGAGCTCACAGAGCAGTTATGCCCAGGCCGCCAGTGGGCCAACCCCTTCGGCAGCTCATTATGCGGTTCCACTACTATCAAGACTGTGAAAAAGTGCTTCGCATATACTGAGAGAAAGGTTCTCTAGTTTATGAGGGGCACAAGCTGTTTATTTCTCAGGACTACTCGGCCAGATTGCTGAAAAACGCAAGTTGTTCAATGAGGTGATGGCTAACCTGCGAGGTATGAAGGTGGAGAATTATATGATTTATCCCGCGACTCTCAAGATTAAGCATGAGGAGGCAGTTTTCTCCTTTTAGGAGGTGAAGAAGGCTGAAACCTTCATCGAGGAGTTGAGAAAGAAGGTGGGATGAGTGACTGTCTCCTTGAGCCATGCAGTAGGCAAGCTACTTTGTTGAGTTATTTCGAGCATCTGGGGACTGCCAATGTTGATCTTGAACAGATTGTGGGCCTCTGCCTTTTGGCCTGTTAATTTTTGGACTGGTTGTATATATTCGGATTGAACAGCTGTGCTGTGTGCCCACGCTCCCTGGGGGAGGAGGTGCAGAGGAAGGTGCCCGGATGGATTTTAATACTGTGGCCTTGAGATATAGAGGATGCCTGTTGCACTCATCTACTTCTGCCATAAGGTGGAAGTGGCCTTGCCAGAAGATTTATCAGGATCTGCCCCTAATTTTCATGGGGAAAATCTTTGGGGGTGCCCTCGGGGCTGATCCCAGGAATCTTTGGGGAAATGGCTCATTTGGAATGCAGGAAGACTGGAAGGGACTTGTTTGGCCTGCGCTCTCTTTTGGGGAGGTGCAGGGAGGAGGAATGAAGAAGTGACCATGCCGTTACCAGCCTTCTAAGTGGGGTGGAGGGTCAAAATTGTGGATGATATTTAAAGGGGTGGACTTTTGACTGAAGCTTGACCTAACTGGGGAATTGAGGGAAGGTTATAGGTGGCACGAGTGGTGGCAGATCATGAGTGGTAGCAGGGTGGCTCCTCATCCGGGGTGGGGCAGCATGTTGGGAGGGATGAATCTTCTGGAGAGGCAGCAGATATTGGGGATATCTCCATGGAAAAATGACTGTCCTCATGGATTTATATGGATTGTCCCTCCGGAGACTGCAGGCTACAGATGGGCAGTATGGGCAGGGCTCTTGATCAATAGGAAACAAGCAACCAGAAAGGTTCTACATACTCTGGTGGGGAAGGGTGGGAGGGGAGACTGAGGGAACATGGTCTAATCTAATGGGTATTGGGACACTCTTGCATAAGTGGCAGTTGGTGTCCTTAGAATGTGTGCAGGGGATGTCAAGTGTGGAGAGGGTAAAAGGAGGAGAGAGGGAAGAGTATGGAAAGGGAGAGTTGAATCGCGAGAGAGGGACATGCAAATGGGGAATGGGGAATAGGTATGTTAAATGTTCACAAACATTGAGAGCAGGAGGTGGGTAGCAGGGGAGGAAAGAAGAAGAATTTAAAGTTATGTATGTTGCTGCAGTTTATTGTTCATGTTCATGGATATGTTTGTTAGTTCATATTGCTGTGCACTGTTATGCACATCTATCTGTTCACATCCAAACAGACTCCAAGTCCAGGTTTTACCAAAGAAGGCCTTGGATTCATAAGGAGCGACAATGGTATGTTAGTGTTCTCCCACTGCTTCGGGAGGGGAGACAAAGGTACATTTTAAATAGTCATTATGGCTAAAGTACAAGAGCTGAATATTTGTACATGGAATGTGAGGGGGATAGCGACCCCAATAAAGTGTACTGGCCTGCTGACTGCTTTGAGGAGGCAGGGGCACAAGTGGCTCTTCTGCAGGAGACCCATCTCACTGAGTTGGAGCATGCTAAATTGGCCAGGAGGTGGGTTGGGAAGTGCTATTCGGCGTCATTTAAGTCCCACAAACGTGGGGTCACTGTTCTCCTCCACAAAAATTTACCATTCCAAGTTCAGAGGGTGGTGCGGGATGTGGGAGGAGGGTGATATGTTTTTGTGGTTGGTGAATTATGGGGGGAGAGTGTCACATTTGCCAGCGTGCATGCTCCGGGGGTATTTGACCCAGCTTTTTATGGCATGCTACACTCACTGCTGGTAAAGGAGCAGTTCCTGGGTCTTGTTCTGGGGGGAGGGAGACTTGAATTGTACCATGGGCCCTCTGTTGGACCACTCCCTGTGGAAGGGCAGACAGAGTGAAGCCATCTGCCAGTGGAGACTGGGGTTGGGGGAAGTTAGGATTAATGGTCGGATGGAGGGAAGTGAATCTGGGAGGCAGGAAGTATACCTTCTATTCTTATCCACATGGCACATGGTCCCGTATAGACTATGTGTTTTTATTGAGGGAATGGTATTGGAGAGTAATAGATGTCAAACAGCCCCATTCACATCTCTGATCATGTGATGGTGATCCTTGCTCTTAAGATGGGAATACAGAGGAGGGTCCATCCCCTGAAGTTCCCAACATATCTACTGGGGACAAAATGTGGAGAATTTTAAAGGAGCAATGGGAGAATATATCCAAACTAATGGCGAGGCGGAGGTATCCAAGGCCATGTTGTGGGATGCAGGAAAGCCTATATGAGGGGTATGATTATTAGATATGTTAGTAGGGTTAAGAAACAGAGACAGGAGAGATGAGTGGTGTTAGAAGCCCAACTGAGGGAACTGGAGAGAAGAGTAGCAGGCGGGGGGGGGGGGGGAAGTGAAGGTGGCCCAACAGCCACTAGGGAGGCTTTGAATGCACTTCTCCATGGAAAGGCAAGGAAGGCTTGGACTTTTTGCAAAAAACAAGTCTTCGAGTGGGGTAACAAACCCGGCCCATTGTTGGTTTGGCTTATGAAGGGAGGCTGGTGTCCAACTCCTATCACTGCCATTAAAGACAGGGGAGGTAGTCTTCACAAGCAGGAACCACAGATTCGGAAATGTTTTAGTGATTTTTTTAAGACTCTTTATACAACTGAGGGAGGTGTGATGGGGGGCTGGTGGAGGAATTTGTGAGGCAGGTGGACCTACCATGCCTGACGAGGGACAAAACTGAGGCACTGAATAGACTTATTGTGAAAGCCGAGGTGGTAGCCAGCATACAAAAGTTAAAGAGGGGTAAGGCTAGTGGGCCAGACTGCTTCCCTGTTGAATGCTATAAGACCCTTGGGAGTCAGTTTGCGGGCCCACTGTGTGATACCTTCCAGCAGAAGGAGGGAGAACATCTGGAACTTCAGGGTACGTTTTCAGATGCGGTCATCTGTCTAATCCCTAAAGCTGGGAAGGAGGTGACAGAGTGTGCATCCTATAGGCTAATTTTGCTTCTGAATTGTGACTTAAAAATTTTGGCGAAGGTTTTGGCGGCTAGGTTGGGGGTAGTGCTACCAGAGTTGGTTCACCCAGATCAAAATGGGTTCATCAGGGGCCATTTTTCCTACCATAATGTGCGCTGTCTCTCGAATGTGGTCTGGAGAGCGAATAGGGAAGGAGGACATCTGTATAATATTGATGGATGCCTAAAAGGCCTTTGGCAGGGTTGAATGGTCTTACCTTTTTGAGATTCTCTCCCGGTTTGGTCTGGGTGACCCATTTGTGGGGTGGATTAGGGCAATGTATGGCTCCCCTAGGGCCAAAGTGTTGGTGAATGGTACTCTGTCAGAGGGCTTTAGTCTAGGGAGGGAATGAGACAGGGCAGCCCCCTGTCCCCACTGCTGTTTGCCTTAGTGGTGGAACCACTTGCAGCGTCTAATAGGCAACATCGAGGGATTAAGGGGAGTCTCAGGGGCACAGCATAAGATTACGTTGTATGCTGACAATATGTTGCTCTTTGTGATGGAACCAGAAAGGTCCATGCCACTACGGTTAGATATGGTGGGGAGATTTGCTCATTTCTCAGGTTATAAACTTAACCTGGATAAATCCGAGTAGATGTGACTGCCAGGGGGTGGTGTGGCAGATCACATGTGGGGATTTAAGTGGGTCCATAAGCACTTTACATATTTGGGGATTAAAGCTGGGCAGTCCCTGGGACTTATATAACTTTAACTATACGCCAATGGCCAAAGGTGTCCTGGCGGACTTAAAGTGGTGGGCCTCTTTGCTGATCTTGTGGTTAAGGAGAATTAACCTGATTAAGATGAATCTTCTACCCCGCATGCTGTATTTAATGCAGATGCTGCATGTAGGGCTAATAAAGAGGGATCTTAAAAAGTTAGAGGGTGCCTTTTCTGCATTTATTTGGAATGGGAAGTGGGTAATGGTCAGTCTACAGAAGCTCAACATAGAGCCAGAGAGGGGGGCCTCAATTTTCCAGATTTGGGACACTATTTCCTTGCTGTTCAACAATGGTATGTAGGGGATTGGGTCCACACTCTGAGGGTGGCCAGCTGGGTGGACTTGTAGCAATGGGGCTGCCCTGCCAGGCTCTCTGCATTTTGGAAAAGAGGGGCGTGTGGATGTTTAGGGCCCAGGAGGGGAGAAACCCCCTGACACTGCTTACTTTAGAAAGTTGGGAAAATTTTAAAAAGCTGTGAAGAGTGACTGGGATGGACACTTTACTGGTACCTATTGCTAGGAATCCATTTTTTTTTCCGGGTGGAAGACCCTGGGTTGAGGGGCTGGGAACGGGGAGCCAGGAGTTTAGCACATTTGTATCAAAGAGGTTGTATCCTCCCATATACTGCCTTGAGACAGGGGTTGGAACTGGAGGAGAGTCATATGTTCCGTATTTCTAGGTTAGGCCTATCTTACTGGATTGGACCGGGGGATAGGTAGACAGGAAATGCTTAAAATTGAATCTCTTGTCATGTCAGTCTCTGTGAACCCAAAGGGTTTTGTGGGAAGGGTAGTTAAGGAATGCAGGAGTTGTTTGGCGGATGAGTCACAGAAGGTGAGACATCTCTAGGAGTGGATTTAGGTGGGCCAATAACTGACCTGAATTGCGCTATGGTGTTACCCTTGCATATGGGCCAGTTGGTCTGTAACAAGTTTAAAGAGGCATTTTATAAGTTTCTACATAGATTGTACCACCACCTGCAGTGGTCCATAAATATCATCCGGCTATCTCACCTCAATGTGGGCGGTGCGTAAGAGGAAAGGGAACATACTACCATTATTTCTGGGAGTGCAGGATTCTCAGAGATTTTGGAGAGCAGTGGCCTTGGAGGTGGGGACTGGGAGGCTGGCTGGGAGAGTTTTCCAACTGGACCCCCTCCTGTGTCTCTTTGGCGTGGAGATTAATGAGGAAGGGAGTGGAGCCCCTACCCCGTCGGATAAGGGTATTGTTCATTTGGCCCAGCACTGTATCCAGGATACCTGGGTCTCCCATATGACCCTACAGTGACACAATGGTGGGCTTTGATCCTTCGAATATTGGCACTCGAGAGACTCACATTACTGGTTAAGGATAGACTGGAGGGCTTTGTGAGATAATGGGTGCCAATTTTGGCAGACCTTAGCCCTGCAGAGAATATAATGTTGGGGGAGGGGTTCAAGAAATGAGAAGATTGGGCTGGATGTCAAGGGGGGAAAGGATTTAGGTCAGGGTACTGGAAGTATGACTTATTAAGATATATCGGATCAGAATGTGCGGCCTGAGCTTAGAATATAGGAAGGATGCCTTCTTCTATTTGTAACTGCATGTAAGGTGTCAATGTCATGTTTTAGCTCAAGGTCATATATGCTAAGATACCTTGTGGATGATATTGGAATGTGAATGTGAAATGTGATACAGTTGTCTTGTTAATAAAAGACTTTTATGCAAAAAAAAAAATGGATTAACCAGAATTTCACAACACTTAAATACTAAGTAAATGTTGTGGATGCCTGGTATATGCTAATGATATAGTATTAATATAGGGATCAAACTCAAGGAAGAATCTAGCCTCAAATATCTTGGATTATGGATTGACAATAAATGACCTTCTCAACACATATCGAGTTATTATGTAAAAAAATAAGATTTAGGCTATTTTTTTTTTTTTTTACAGGAACAGAAACTGCTTTCCATAAAATGCCCCCAAAAGACTAGTACAAGTCACCTTTCTCCCCTTACTAGACTACACCTACCTGATCTATGGTCAGTGCTCTCTGACCCATTTAAAAAAATTGGATGTACTATACCACAGACCCTCAGATATATAACCAACCTTGCACCAAGGACACACCGTTGTGCCCTATATGAAGCCATCAGTCACCCTTCATTTATTTACTTATTTATGAGATTTACCAGGAAGGCATACTGAGCTAAAAGCTCGATTCCAGATGCGACCTGGGGCCGAGACCAATAACAATACATGAATATATACAATAGCAGAGCAGTAAGGGAAGCCAAGACTTGTAAGCATTTGGTTTAGAGGACAGACAGAGATTCAATAGCATTTTACAGATTAACAATACATGGAATATGTACAATAGCAGAGCAGTTAGGGATGCCAAGACTTGTAAACATTTGATTTAGAGGACAGACAAAGGTACAATAGCATTTTTCAGAGTGTCAAGGTCAATATACATTTCTTATACACTTGTATTGCAACAAGCAAAAATAATTTGGGAAGTTAGTCATAACAGGAGCAGCTGGAAGCGAAGTGGGTACTAAGAAGAGGGTTTCGTTGGTAAGTGTTCTGTGCGTGTCTTATGGAGGCAGGTAGTGTATTCCAAATCTGTGGGATTCGGTAACTAAAGGCCACCTGGCCTTTAGCAGATCTCATAAACGGGACATGCAGCAGTCTGGGGTCCCTATTCCTGAGGGAGTAAGCCGGAGGGGATTGTTTGGAGAGTGTGGAGGCCAGATATGAGGGGAGGGAGTGGGACCAGAATTTGGCAGCGAACCTAGCGCAGTTTATTTGTCTACGTTCATGTAGGAATGGCAGGGAAGTGGAACTGTATAGGTAGCAATGGTGTGTGGATTACGGACAGTCTAGAATGAACCGGCAGAAAGAGTGGAACATGGTGTCTAGGCTGGCTAGAGCGGACACGGGGGCTGTGGAATAGACTATGTCACTGTAGTCGAAAACAGGAAGAATCATTTGTTGGACAATTGCGGCCTGGCTTTATGGAGGCATTTTTGTTGTGGAATAGAGCACCCAGTTTGGGTAGGAGTCTCTTTTGCAGTGAGTCAATATGAACGGTAAAATCTAGGTGCTGGTCTAACCAGACGCCTAGATATCTGAAGGAGGTACAGTTGTCCAGGGGGTCTCGTCCGAGGTTAAGAAGGGGGACCGTGGATTGGCAGAAAGTCTTTGTTGGGTTCCAATGTTAGTGATACTGTTTTTTTGGGGTTTAGAAACAGCTGGTTTGTCTGCAACCAGCACTGGATAGCATAGAAATCCTCCTGCAGAATGGTTGCGACACTTTGCGTGGAGGGACCGGAGGCATGCAGGACAGTGTCGTCCGCATACATTTGGATAGATGAGTGGGAACAGGCAGAGGGGAGGTCATTTAAAAAAATGGAAACAAGTAGTGGGCCTAGAACTGATCCTTGGGGGATGCCAGTAGTGACTGGTAGAGGGTTTGAGATATACGAGGCTAATTTGACGGATTGCATCCTGTCTGCTAGATAGTCATGGAACCAACCAGTGGCTGACCCAGAGATCCCCGCTCTAGAGAGTTTTGAAAGGAGTAGTGAATGAGAGACAGGGTCAAAAGCTTTTGCTAGGTCTATGAAGATGGCTGAGGTGACATGTCCCTTATCCATGCCCGTGAGAATGTCCCCAGTGACACGAGGAGGGAGGTGGTGGTGGAGTGGGATTTACGGAATCCTGATTGGAACGGGGTGAAGAAGGAGGAGGATTTTAAATAGGGAGTGAGCTGTAACATGACTAGCCTTTCCTCTAATTTAGCCAAAATTGGGAGCAGGGAGATGGGTCTATAGTTTTCTGGGGGAGGAGGGGTCACCACCTTTTGGTAGGGGTATGACTGTAGCCATTTTCCAGGCCAAGGGTACCTTGCCCAAGGAGAATGAGAGGTTAAAAGGGCAGTGAGAGGGGCAGCTATGGCTGTGCAGATAGGAATAGCATTTTCACGTCCAGGAGTGTAGGGCACTTCCTTTGTTTGGGTTAGGTCTGTGAGTGAGCGAAAAACTTTGGCTTTGAGTTACTGGCCAGAAAGAGAATGGTAGGACTGGGGAGTAGGTTTTGGGGGGCATGAGCTAAAGGAGGAGGCCACAAGGCGACTAAAAATCTATATGGTTAGGCCTACAAGGTAGCTACACAGGGGTCCTGAGCTTCATCATAGATCTTGTTACAAAGTCAAACAGCAGTTATGCCTCCAGGAAAAGTAATTACATACTCTATGACATTCCGAGGGTTGCCACTCACTATGGGAAAACAGCAGTAAGCAGCATTATCCCTACTGCCTGGAACACATTACAAAAGTCACACAAACTAACTAACCTGGTTAGCTGTGATGTATAGAAATCCCTGACTGATAAACTATGCAAAGAACAATGTAGGTGTAACAGCGTAATCACGTGATATCTGCCTCATTCAACAAGTACATGACATCATCAAATAACAGAAATACATTTCATTTGAATATCATGAATGAGGTACTATGTTGCCCAGTTAGCCTGGGTATCCTGTACCTCATCTATCAATGCCATTCTATTATTAAACTCTATTCTAGCATCTAATTATATGCTATATAATTACTGGTGTTCACTTTTTCCCATAGGAAACCTGTTTATAATTTGCCATTATAACCAGCTGGTTATAACGGCAAACATGCGCCAGGTTTCCCTTGGATCATGTGGCAGTCACCAATTGTCCTTCGGTGTGGTACAGTACCTTACCTCTTGCAATCCTCTGTGGCCACAGACTTCACTGTCCCTTGAACTTGGTGGTAAGTTAATTTTTTTATCAAAAAAATAAAACTCTCTCTCTGACCCTGAAACAAAAAAAGGGAAACGTGGCATGCGCTGGAGTTCTCCATCAGCAAGCGTGTGCCAGCTTGCGGCAACCGCCACTCAGCAGTCATTTTCAAAATAAAAAAATACACAAATAAGTAATGTTTTAAACAAAAAGACCATTTCTTTATCCCTCAAACAAGTGGGGCACTGTAACTTGCACACTGCGCAGAAACCCGACTGCTCCACAACTGCCTGAACACAACCTGTTTGCTTTCTGGTTTCCTTATTTCATTTTGTATAATTGCTGAGGCAAAAAAGCACATGGCAACAATTATAAAAAATAAAATATGGGATGGCTTGTGTAAAACTCGATTTTATACACACTCATTGTGGGATGTTACAAACCTCGGCTTCACCTCGGGTTTATGTAGCATCCCACAACCTCAAGTATAAAATCTTCGCTTACACATGCCACCCCATATATTATTCTCTATATTACCAACTTCTATTCACTGAACTGTTTGTATTGTACAAGTGCCATTGTATTATAATTTGTCTTGTATATTGACTTCACGCTACTCTATCATTAAATTCTATTCTTTTATCTAACTGTATGTATATTGGCAGATTCTATCCATTAAACTGCATGTATTGCATAACTATTATTGTACTATAATTATACTGTATAATTAACTGCATCTACCATATGGATCTGTATGTACTGCAGAATTCTTGTACTAAAACTGTCTTGTACATTGACCAATATTTATTTATTTATTTCTTACACACAGTATCTCTTCTGTACACCTGAATCTATTTTTGTATACTGTCCTGTTCAGGACCTCCTTGAAAATGAGTTTGCTCAATGCAGCCTTATCCTGGTAAACGAAACTAAACTAATATCTACATGAACATTAGGATTACAAAGGAATCTTAACAAATTTGTAGAGCACTGTTCATTGCAGGAAATGAAAATAAACACTATTAAAACCCAAACATTGATGATTGGTGACCTGAAATCAAAATATAAATGGTATCTTGAAAATAAAACCAAAAAACTGCTTAAAGTTGATTACTATGACTATGTGGGAATCTGCTTTTCTAATAATAATACTTGGAAAAAACATCTAGCCTTATTAATTGGAAACTCAGTCAAACATTACAAGTGCACTATGAGGGAGGGGAAAGGGCAGGCAAATTATTGTCCTTGCACCTCAAAAAACAGGAAATGGACAGATTTATTTCTAAAATTCATAGTATTGTAAGCCCAGGGAAGGTTTCATTACAACCATCAGAAATAGCCAGGGAATTCGTGGAATTTTACTCTTGACTGTATGCAAAAGAGAGGCAACCTGATCATGAGCTGAAAATAAGTAAGTTTCTAGAAACAACTGAACTCCCAACACTGACTGAGGCACAGGTAAAACATTTAGAAAGACCATTTACAGAGGGTGAACTTAAATCAGTAATTGAATCCCTTAGTTCTGGGAAAGCCCCGGGACCTGATGGTTTTATTGTTGAATTTTACCAAACGTTTATGAAGGATCTGACCCCGATTTTGTTAAAAATCTGTAATGAGGTGCATGTGATGGGGGCCATTCCTGATACTTGAAGGGGAAGCCACCGTTACAGTGCTGCCCAAACCAGGGAAGGACCCTTTGGTGTGTGCAAGCTACTGCCCCATTTTCCTGTTAAATGTAGATGAAAAATCTTTGCTAACTTAATCGGAGAGAGAGATTGAAAGGGCTTATCCCAGAATTGGTACATTCTGACCAGACAGGGTTTGTCCGCAGATGTCACATACAAGATAATATTGTCTTCTATTCAATGTGTTGTCGGTTGGTCCCTCCTCCCTCCCAAAGTCTCAAGGCAGTAATTTCACTGGACGCTGAAAAGACATTTGATCAACTTGATTGGCTGTTTCTAAACAAGACCTTAGCTAAATTTGGGTTTGGGAACAAATTTCAGGACTGGGTGTCTAATTTATATAGCAGCCCCAGGGCTAGGGTTAGAGTAGACGGGGTGATGTCTGAGATGTTTGGAATACAGAGGGGGACCAGACAGGGGTGTCCACTCTCTCCCTTATTGTTTGCTTTAAGTATGAAGCCCTTTGTGGCCTGGATAAGACAATTAGAAATCTATAAAGGGATTCTAGTGGAGGGGGCAGAGGTCCATATTTCTCTTTATGCCGATGATACATTACTGTATGTTGATGACCCGTGAGCTCCGCCCTCCTTGGTGTCTCTCATATAAGAATTTGGCTTAATCTTTGGGTTTAAGGTTAATGAGACTAATACAGAAATGCTCCCCATTGTCTCGACCTGGGACCTTTTAAATGGGCAACTGAGGGTTTCCGTTATTTGGGAGTCTGGATACCTGATAAACTGGAAAAGCTATATAGCTCCAATTATCTTAAATTGCTCCAAGCCATTCAAGTGGACTATAACAGATGGAGAGAACTCCCCCTGTCTATCTTGGGGCGAATGGAAACCATACGAATGAATGTATTACCCTGCTTGCTTTTTCTTTTTTCAGTTTTGCCGCTGAAACCCCCTGCCTTGTTTTGGAAAAGTTTGAAGTCGTCCACCTCTAAATTTATTTGGAGTTATAAACCACTAAGGGTCAAATGGAAGACCTTACATAGGGTTAAAAGTGGGGTGACTGGGACTCCCAAACTTCATTAAATATTATTGGGCAGCTCAACACAGGTGTTGGGCCCTTTGTGGTCTAGAGATGAGCAACCCTTGTGGACAGAATTAGAGAAACCGAGGGTCCCCGGGTGCACCCAGCAGATATTATTTTCATAGATCAGGAAGGTCTGTCAAAATTTTTGGTGACTAAACCCTGGGCTTAAGTGCTGAAATAGGTCTGGTCCTGGGTTACAAAAAATGGGTATTCAGTTGAGGCTGTCCTCCCAGACCCCATTAGGGCTTGTGTGGACTTTCTCCCAGTCAATTGGATTTGGCTTTCACAGATGGGAGAGGGTGGGCCTTCAGCGCATTAGTCAGTTATATGATAAGCAGAATTTTAGGGACTTCCAACAGTTAGCTAGGGAGTTTGGGCTTCCCCCTCGAAATCACTATAGATTTTTGCAGATCTGGCATTTTCTGGCCTGTAAGAATCTGAGCACCACAGAATTACATGATTTAAACCCCCTTTTGGAGTTTCTTCTCCCATTGCTCTCTGGAGGAGACATGGGATGAATGGTTTCTCGGGTGGTCTCATTCTTCTCCTCTAGAGAGTCTATTATTATGGGGCTTGGAAGATAAATGGTCCAGTAGCTAGACTTTCAGTTGGAGGGCAAGGATTGGCAACAAATCTGGGCTGGGGTTCACTCTACATTGGCCACTCCTTTGTGGCATGAGTTTGGATGGAAAGTGAATATAAGATTTTTCACACCCTGGTTATCACTAAGCACATTGGATCTACTGCCTCAGATTTATGTTGAAAGTGCTGTGGAGAGAGGAACTCATGCTCATATCTTTTGGGAATGTCAAAAATACAGGGGTTCTGGGAAAGGATAGTTTAAGAGATGGAAAAGATATTCCAAGTACAATTCCTAGAGATCCACAATATTGGCTGTCGGGTCTCCCTCCCCACAGATCCTCTAAGGCCCAGAGAAGCTTGTTTTCATTTCTTTGACTGCCGCTCAGAAATCTATTACAAAAATGGTTGGATAAAGCTGCCCTGACTCTGAAATTTAGTATTCCATATGTATTCAGATATACAGTAGGAAATGGAAAAGTTAATGGCTCACTTGAGGCAAAAAAATAGATATCAAAGCAAGGTGGTTACCATTTTTCACTACCAAGCAGAGAAGGAAAATAAGACTGTGTTGGAGCTATTAGCTGAATGCACTTAATACTAGAAGAATTCTGCCTGACAAATGTAGAGACATTTCTCACCATTTTAGATGGCTGTGGGTTGTCTCTCTCTAGTTGAAGAAGGGGTATGCCTGAAGGGTTCCCCCTTAAGAGGGTCCCCGACTGGGATAGAATTTATGGCCCAGTGTGAGTCATTAGGGTTGTAGTGGAGGCTCTGTCTCCCCTCCCTTTCTCCTCATTCCCTTACCTCCATAAAGATTAAAGGTCTTAGTTTTACACACAATCAAGAGTGAACCGTCTCCAGATACTGTAGATTTTATTTTTCATTCTTAGCTTTATTTGCTAGTTCTAGGTTAGATATTTACTTTATCTCCTATTTCTTTTTAAAATTATGAGTATAGTTGCTATATTTTGTGCTTATTAGTTTGGCCTGCTAACCCTCTCCTAGAGTTCAGATTAAGATGAGATAGAGGTCCTAGGTGTATATAATTGAACACGTATGAGAGATTGCTGGAGAGGAGCGGGTCAAATGTTATTACTGTGATTGTATGTAGAGTACTTATTTGTTGATTTTATTATGTGGTTATGTACTCTGTGGGTGGGATATTCAAACAGGTTGTGCATGGCACAACAGAGTTGCACCATGCGGAACCCACTGATGCACCCCGGTGCAATATTCAATGGAGGGAATATGCACAGCACAATTCCCGATGCGCCGGGGTGCATCGGTAAAATATGCAGTGCAGGTAAGGGGCGCGTGCCCATGCATATCCTGCACATCCTGATATTCAGCCCGGGATGTGCTGAGAATAAGCAGGTGCAACTCCTACATGCTCTGCACACAGTTACACCAGAAAATGAAGGAGCAACAGCTGGCCACCCACAGGTGAGCTGCCATAATGCAGGGCGCAACACGGCAACTGCCAGCTGTGGGTGGCCACCCGAGCTCTGGCGGCAGTGTCCAGTGGCATAGTGGCCCCCCCATGTCCAATCTTGGGCTGTGTTAAGGAATAGATTCCCTGGTGGTCCAGGGGACCTATCACCTTGCCCGATCGTGGGCTGTAATATTAAATAAACTCCCTGGTGGTCCAGTGGACCTATCACCTTGCTCGACGAGAGCTGTAATATCAATTTTGAGGATGTCCAGTGACCCATCACCTGTCCACCGGCATATACAGCTGTCACTATCCCGGTGGTCCAGTTTGGTACCCTCCCAACCTGCCCACTCATTCCCACCCTCGCCTCTCTCGGGTCAGTGGTAGAAGACCACCACCCAACCGCTTGGGTCGCTGTCAACTGCATAGAATATAGTCGGTGTACCATTGTTCAAGCAATGGGCATGCGACTGTACTGTACTACACAGTCCTGACATATGAATGGATCCATTCACATATCGGGACTATGTAGTACAGTATGGTCTGCATGCCCATTGGCCCACGCAGGACCAATGAGCATGCAGCTGTACTGCACGCTGTCAGTTGGTGGCTGGCTTGCTTGTGGGTGGAAAGCCACCCACCACTGACTGGGTGGATGGGTGGTGGAATAACAAGTGGGTGAGTTGGGAGGGGGGTACGGGTACTGCTGGACCACCAGGGATAATTGACAATATGCATACCCACAATCAGGCTGGGAGATAGGTCCACTGGACCACCAGGGAGTTTGTTTATTATTACAGCCCATGATCAGACATTGGAGCATGTTGCCAGTAAGGGACAGGGGGCAGGGGGCATCGGTCCCCGATGGCTGCTGCCTGGCAGGGCGCCAGGCACAAGTTGCAGGGGATTGGCGTACCTGCATGCAAATGGGGCCATAATGACATACAAATGGCCCCATTTGTGCCTTGCATGCATTATGGCCCAATTTGCATGTCCACCACTGAATAGCGCAGTTGATGCACCTAGCTCAATGGCACTTGTGCTAGCGCATCCCCCTGCTTCTCTCTGGCCACTTGCGCTGGTGCAGTGCCACTGAGCCATGTGCTCTGTGGGTGGCCACAGAGCGATATTCAATGGTGCTGAGCCATGGCACAGCACCGTTGAATATCACCCCGTCAGTGCACTGGCACATCCCAGTTGTGCTGCGCCTAGGCTTGCGCCACAGTTTGGTGCAGTCTGAATATCCCACCCTGTGTGTCTTTGTGTATTTGAAAAGTCAATAAAATTGCTATTTAAAAAAAAACAGTACAAGTACTTTCTAGATGTAAATTCATAATGTAGTATCAATTCAATATAGAATCTCACTTACCTACCCTTTGGGGTAATCATCTGAGAGTATGGCCAGCATGGGGGCAGCAATCCCCCCCCACAGGGTTTCCAGTCCGATGGCAGTGGGACTCTTCATGTTGGGCAGGCGGTGGTGGAGGACCTGAGTTACTGTCTTCATTCTGCCAAGTCAGGAGGGTGTTTCCTCCCACTTTATTTCTATTTTGAGACACTGGACCATGAATGTGGCCAAGCATGCAACAGGCATGCAAGTCTAAGGGTCCCCTGCATTTCCCCTCCCACTGCCATCACTGCTGAGCTTTCACAATCTGAGCACCCTCAGGTGATGCTCAAGTGATGGCATTTGGGCTTCCCCCCTCTCCAGGTCAGCCCCAGTGACCTAGGTATATTTCCAAACCTAGGTTACTAGTGTTTTGAGCAGTAGTCCAATAGCCAACAGTCTGGCTGCAAATAAATACATCTTTAACCTTTGATAAGTGGCATTGTGCTGGATATTTTTTACTGTTACCAACTGTTGACGCCAATCAAATTGTAATCGTTTCCATATGTATTTTAGAATACAGCACAGAGTACTGAAATGTCAGATGTTCAAAATGTATGTGCTTTATCAACCAGATTGTTTACATGATGCTAACTGATGTGAGCACACAATGTTGGATGAGATCTTTGTAGAATTAGTGCACAGTATTATCACGTTATGTTTGCTGTCAAGTGGAGCAGAGATGTGATTTTAAATTATACAATAAACTACAGTATAAATCTTATTTTCCACTGATAAATGCCCAAGCAGCCTATTCTAGACACATAAACAATAGGGTATTATAGCAAATCTGCTTGAAGGGCAGCATATCAATTACCAGGCATGAAAGGAAAAAGGAATTATGATTTAAATGTCTGTATGAAAGAAATTTGCTTTAGTGGGGTTGCATAAAGCTTTTTATAATGCAAATGTATTCTTTCAATGGGAAGCCTGAATACACTGTCTCTTTCATTGTAATTGTTGGAACATAATTTACAGAGGATGTGGATTAGTTAAGATGAATAACATCTTGTATTTTAACAGCAGAAAAAGTCAGGCTATTCTATTACAGGGAAAAGTGAATCTTCCTTTTTATCAAAGTGCTTCAGATGTGTCCCATGCCTTTGGTCGGCACTGCTAATAATCAGGGCTGTGCAAACCTATGAAAGATCAATGTTGCAAGCATTATGGATTTGAACCAGGAACACTTTTAGTTGTTCTGAACATTAACCCAAGTTTGACTCTGCAGATCACCTCATTTTAATTAAGCTGCTTGAGGCATTAAGGTATGTGAGCTGTAATACTGACATGAGGACAACAAAAACGGATCATGAAACATGCACTCAACATGCAGTGCTGTATTTTTTTCTTATCAACCATCCGGTAGTTCCATAAATTCTAATAACCATACAGCATCAGTATGATTTTTGGATTTTTCCTTGCACAATGTGACTTCAAACTGTATAGCAAAAAAAAGCTGAACTGGCCCCACATTGAAAATCAAATGACTAGCTCGGTATTTTCTCTCTGTCAGTGCTTCACATTACAAGACACAGTGACACCCATGAAAGACCCCATACAGAAACAGCCATGCAGTGAAACAAATCAGTTTTCTAGTCATGACTAGCACTGCAGCAACAGTCCATATATTGCAGTTTATAGATGTGCTCAAAAGGTTTGCCCATATTAGATCAGAATGAAAAGGTTACTTGGTTAAATAAATCTGATCCCAGCTGTGACTAGTAGCACTGCTGCTCCAGCACACCTCACATGGGGCAGGCTGCCATACAACACATGTATTTGTGAACAAACTTGACATAAAAAAGTGCTATAACCCACATTTAGCAGGCCACATAGGAAAAATGCATTGCTATTAGACCCTGAGAACGTACTACAGCCCATATAGAGCAAGCCACATGAAAAGAAACATTGTTCAAGTTTGAACTAGAGGTAGTGCTCCAACCAGTACATAACAAAGCATGTCCACATTAGGTGGGGAGCCATATGGAGTAAGCCACACAGAAATAAATGTGCTCAAGTTAAACGTGCAGATAGTGCTACAGCCAACACAGATCAAGCCGCACAGGAAAAAAGAGTTGTGTAGAGCCAACAAAGCCTGCCTTTTTTGTAACATTACAGATGTACCTTGGTTCTTGAACTCTGATTTCTCCTTCAGTTCTAGTGTACTGCTTAAAACTAATATTCATTTTTAAAAACAGTCAGTCATTACCTTTTATATCTGAGGTACTTTTTCTTTTCCCTTTGGTTAATTAGAAGATTGTTTGTCTGATGTTAGTAGGTGTGATGTGTGGAAGAGCACTCTGACTGGCAACTGACAGATCTAGCTCTGTTCCCCAATTGCATATTCAGAATTGTGACCTCAATGACTGTGACTTCACTGCTGTTTAGGAACAGACATGCAGTAGCTCCCAGGTCAATCGCCTTTGATGTTACTGTCAGTGAGATCACAATGCTGACGGTATAGTCAGGGGAAAAGAGATAGATATGTCAGCTGCCAGGCTGAGAGCTGTTCCACACATCCAGCACAGTGTTATCACTTAGAAAACTTTCTAATTAGCAAAAAGAAAAAGAAAAAATACTTCAGAAAGCAAAATTTATAACTGACAGCTTAAAATGTGTATAATGTTCCTGTCTGTTTTGGTTCCACTAGCTCTTTAACATGTAGAAGGGACAGAAGGATGGCTAAGGGGGGGAGGGGTGACAGTGTGCATAAAGGACTCCATCAAAGTACTGGAGGTCTGACCTATAGGTGTGAAGGGGGATATAGAACCTCTATGGCTACAACTGGTAGTTTGGGGGGTGCAGATGCCTGAGGACTGCAGTGGTTTATAGACCACTTTTGTTATGCTGCAGAGAGACTGATCAACTGCTCTTCAAGGAGATTAGCATAGCAGCAAAGTCAGGGGTGATGGTATTTGTGGGAGATTTAAGTCTTCCTGATGAAGACTGGGCAATACCAGAGGAAAGAAGCTGATGAAATCAGGGGTTCATCAAAGTATTTCAGAAAAGCTGAAAAAACTGTACAGCAGAGATGATTTATTTTATTTCATTTCAAACTTGCAGGGTTTGTGTAAGTGAATAAGAAGAAGGGCTTTGGATTAGGGTTTTTTTTTGTGTTCTGCTTTTGTTTACTGTTCTGTAATTCTTAGTAGCCAGAAAAGGGGACTGCTGTAGTTAGCAGACCATTTTGCAGTATCTTATTGCCAGGGCAGGACAGTTATAACCCGTGAAGCAGGTGTGTGATAGTAGGAGGGGCGGAATCAGGTTTGCAGGAGGAGAAGAGCTTAAGGGAATTTGGCTGTGGGTTTAATTAAGAAGAGCTGAAAAGAACTACACAGCAGAGGTTATTTATTTAATTTCAATCTTGCAGTCTTGCAGGGTTTGTGTAAGTGAATAAGCAGAAGGGCTTTGTATTAGAGTTTTTTGTGTTCTGTTTTTGTTTACTGTTCTGTAATTCTTTGTAGCCAGGAAAGGGGACTGCTGTAGTTAGCAGAACTGTTGCCCTTTTACTATTGTACTAAGGAACTTTGCTCTTTAACTCATTTCTTTAGTTTCTCACTGATTGTTTTTCTCCTTATCCAGGAACACATCAAAACATCCACCCTCCATCCCCAAATCCCACCCTCCCTGGGTCATTCACATTTATAGCCAACCTGAGCCTCTCACTTCCTGCAGGGAGACATGAAGAGGTGCTACATACTGTTTTCCGATTGTCTCTTCACAGAACCTCCATTACATTTTGTCCACACTTCCTCCCAAACATAGGAAGAACTATATAGTATTCCTCTGTTGCACAGGACCTTCTAGTTCTTTTGTTTACACTTCCTGAATAGGACTTCTATTACATTTTGTCCACACTTCCTCCCAAACATAGGAAGAACCTCAACCTCAGCCTTCTTCTACTGCTCTCCCTTTCAACTTCTACCTTAGAAGGTATTGAACTGTAAAAAGGAAAAAAGAAAAACCAAAAACATACTTCTATTCTCTTATTTTCATCCATCACAACCCTTGTGTCTACTACCTTTAGGGGGTGGGTTCTACCTTGTGTTTCTGTCTGACTCACATGTCAGGTCTTGTCCTAATGAGTGCACTCATCGACATTTACTTGGGGATACACCATTAGTATAGGTCAGGTCTTTTCCGTCCAAAAAAAAAACAAAAAAAAGAATATAATAAAGGGTCAGATCTTTTTCATCTGTATCCACTCTTGAATGCAATGGACATTGTTAACTGCAGGTTCTGTGGGACCCTCAACACTAGAGCCTTTGCAGTACAGGTGGGGCATTGCCTCACATGCTCAGCCCTCAATGACCTATATGAGATCAGCTCCATGCAGCATGGGTTGAGATAAACTACCTCAAGGCTCAATCTGATCATGCTACACACTGCATCAAATCAACACTGTCAAACTTTGATCACCAACCACCAACGCCGCTCCCCCAGAGAACCAGCAGACCATGGGGCTGGCAGTTGGTTAGGAATTGTAAATCTAATCCAAAGAGCAATCCCAATTTGACTCCAAAACAACTTTGCATATCAAACAGGGTCTGTCCACTGTCATCCATACCTACTGCTGAGGCAGACAATCCAGTGGAGGAAGACCTCAAACAACACACGGTAGGGCAAACAAAAGTGAAACTCAACAAGCACAGGAGTGTACTAATAATAGACTCTGTGATATGTGGGTTAGAGTCATTCATCCACCAAAACAGCCAATCTAAGATTGCAGTCAGATGCCTCTTGGGAACATCAGCATGGAGAGACACTGACCACATCGAGAGAACAGTGTGTGACACCGAGTGAGACACACACATTCTAATCCATATAGGGACAAATTACCTATCTAGTAGGTCTGTGGAGGACACTAAGCAGAACCTATCAAAACTGGGAGAAAAACTTGCTTCCCTTTCATCCAGCATCTCCTTCGCGGAGGTTCTGCCTGTGTGGGAAAAGGGAACCAACAGGTAGAAAATCAGAGAAGGGGACATAGATAAGCTTAGTACCTGGCTTAAAGCCAGGACAAAGGGCATGGCTACATTGGGAACTGGCAGAACTTCTGGGAAAGGGAGTTCTTTAGATTCATTGGCCTGCACCTTACAAAGGAGGGACACATGCCTCGGACAAAGGTTTGATGTCTTCATCAGCCATTTAAACTAGTAGGAGGGAAGGGCACCTGCACCCATTGCATCATATGAGCTGGTGGTTTCTCTCCCCCATTATCAGATACTTGGTCAGCATTAGGACACTGCATCACAAACACCACTCTTGGCTTAAGTTGCAATATTCCACAATGGGGATCCAAGTGCATTAGACACAGAAAGCTCACTAAGGACACAAAACACAACCAGAGAAATCACGCAGCAAGAGGGATAAACCAGGGATGGAAGGCAATGTGCATTAATTCTCATAGCCTACCAAACAAAATCCCACAACTCATTGCCATGGTGGCTGAGGCTCGCCTAGATTAGGTCGGTATCATGGAAACTTGGTTCACGGAGAACCACACCTGTGACATTGCTATCCTTGGATACAGTCCACAGGAGTTTCTGGCACTCACTTAACCCATGAGAGGGATGTAAAATAAACAACATAGGCTCATAGCTTTCACGTCAAGCTGTGTAATCCATTCCAAGTAAGGAAAACACAGGCACCCCCGGCCTGACATGTTTTGGACTAGAGGCATCTTTTTTCAAAGACTGGGAGTTCAATACAGACAACTACTCTTTAAGGTTAAAATCCATCATGTGGTCATGTGGCATCATCACTAGGGGTGTCATTTTATTGGTTTAAACATATTTTGAAATTAGTGACATACATCAATACCAATAGTGCATTAGACATCTATAACACCCTACAGACAATATTAAATATCCAAATCCCAAATCAATTCACACTTAATATCTAAATGAGCTTAAAAAAACTAGACTTGTGCTCTATTTAATGTTAAAAAACTAACACAAAATATACATGCAAAGACACTTCTTAAAACTCCTTGTAAAAATGGAGAAAAGGAGAAAAGAAGACACACTTTCTATGTTTTACCTAAGGTCCACCAAATGCTGGAAAACCCACCGGGCTGACACATGGTCAATGGGATCAGCTCTTTGACTGAACCCTTGTTACAGTTTTGTGATGTATATTTGAGACCTTTGGTGGCTGCCTTACTGAGTTACCATAAGGATACCACAGAAGTTCTTAATTTGATGAAGGATATCCAGATGGGTGAAAATATGCTTCCAGCAACAATAGACATTGAGGCCCTGTACACCAATGTCCCCCATGAGAGGGCACTGGATGCAGTAGCCTTTTCTTAATAGGAGCACAGACTATGATGGACCACCCATAGATTTGAGTTTGAAATTCTTGGAATATGTTCTAAAATGTAATATCTTTTGTTTGATGAGGATGTATATTCACAAATCAAGGGGCACTGCTATAGAGGGCTACATGTGCCCCATCAATAGCAAATTTATTTGTGGGGAAATGGAAGCATGAAACAGTGTTGAATAGAGAGGTGAATCCATTTTTTGAAACTGTAGTTGTCTGGAAGCATTTTATAGATGACGTCATAGTTGTCTGGTAAGGCAGTGAATTAGAGTTCACGTGCTTTAAAAACTGACTTCATAGTACTACTGCACACCTTAGGTTCGCCCACATGATAAGTTCAGAATCCATAACTTATTTGGATGCACGGCTAACAAAAAATGAGGATGGAAACATTGATAGTGACATCTTTAGAAAGGAGGTGGATGAAAACATGATATTGCTGGCAATAGTTGCCATCCACCCATGCCATGACATCTGACCTGGCATGCATCACCGAGATCTGGCTGGATGAGAATACAGGCCCTATTTTGGCATCTGCTACTCGGCTGGGTTCTCAGTGATACACTCGCCAGATTGGATTGTAGGGTGGGGTGTAGCTATTTCCTTAAAACAGAGCTGGGTCTTGTGGATGTACCAGTGGGTTGCACTCGATCCTTTGAGTGTATCCTGGGAGCAGGTGTAGGGTTCAGGATTCTCCTCATCTTCCGTCCACCTGGCGATGGCGGAGAATTCCTGAAGGAGTTTACTTGACTTCATTGTCGGCGTGGCATTGGAGTGGCCCAGGTGGTTAATACTGGGGGCTTCAATGCCTGGGTGGCGATGAATCCTGCACTTTGGAAATAATCTCCTCCAACTTATGACTATGTTGGGCCTACACAGGTGGTTACCTCTGCTACCCATATAGGGGTCACCATTGGACCTCGTGTTTCTCCTGGAGATGGAGATCATTCAATTGGGGTGGAACCAAATGCCTGGATGGACCATCACACCATAAGACTCAAGCTCGGGTACCCCAAATAGGCCTGCCCCTACAGAGATGGTCCAGTATTGCCCTTTGAGGGATTACCCCAGAGGGCCTATCGGCAGTACTGGACCTATCAGGTATATCAAGTGAGTGCATGAATCCAGGGACCTTGTATTTGCCTATAATAAGGCAGTGAGTGATGCCCTGGATTAAATTGCCTCCTGTTCGAGTTCGTCCCACTCACCCAGTGCCTGAGGACCCCTTGGTTTGATGGGTCCTTGAAGGAGCTGAGAAGAGTAGGTTGAAGGTTAGAGAGGGCTTGGTGGAAATCCAGCCTGGATGCTGACAGGCTTAGATTGATAGACCATTATGGTGTCTATCAATCAGCAATCACTCGTTAGAAGGCAGAGTTACTGTCCGGGGAGATTGCTGCTGTGCAGAATCGACCAGCTCAACTCTTTTGGCCTGTCGACAGACTGTGCAATCCACTCTGTCTGCAGTCTGGAAGAGATTTTTCACAAACAAAGTGTGATGAGCTTACTCGGTTCTTTGCAGATAAGATTGCCAGCATTAGGTCAGGCATTGGCCCAGCTCCCTCTTTAAGGGATTGCAGAGATTGGTGGGAGAAAATGAGCACCTGTGCTACCTGGTTTGACTTTAGCAGGCCGGAGTTCATGGACATTGTGAAGATTGTCCAGACTGTACGACCAATCAGCTGTAGTTTGGATCTGGGCCCTATGCCATTCTTATTAGGTTGCATAGATATTACCTGCCCAATCCTTGCTGAAATTGTCTGAAGTCCTTGGAGCAAGGGGTCTTTCCTGATCCCCAAAGGAGACGGTCGTTCAACCACTCCTTAAAACCCTCCTTGAACCCAGACTGCCTAGCCAACTTCAAACCTATCTCTAACCTGCCCTTTGTGGGTAAGGTTATTGAAAAGGTGGTTGCACCACAGCTGGATGACCATTTTACAAATCACAATGTCTATGATACTCTCCAGTCTGGGTATAGGAAAAGACATAGCACCGAGGCCACCCTAGTCCAGATTTTAAGTGATCTCCTAATTGCGAGAGATCGAAAGGCTCGTACTATTCTAGTCCTTCTTGATCTCTTTGCAGCATTTGATACTATGGACCATGGTGAGCTTTTGGAGTGCTTGTGGCTTCTTTGTGGGCTGTCTGGTACAGTTCTACATTGGTTTAAATCTTTCCTCACAGGCAGGACACAGAGGGTTGTCACCGGAATTTATTCCTCTGACACCATCTCCCTGTCCTGTGGGGTGCCGCAGGGCTCCATTTTGGTGCCCATGTTGTTCGCAGTCTATATGCTGCCATTAGGAGATATCTTCAGGTGATACAGTCTGGGTTTTCACTGCTATGCAGATGACACCCAGCTGTATCTGTGCTTTATTCCCAGACACGATGATGCGATCTCCATGCTTAACAGCTGTCTGGCTGATAAGCTCTACTTGCCCAACTTCCTCACCGACCTCAGATCAATTACTGGTCCGAGATCACCACCTCCTTGGACCCAAATCAAGCACTGGATGCATTCCTAACCAAATACATCCCAGTGCAGAACAAGCTTGCACCCCTCACTAGAAGGAGGGTGCAAGGCACCATCACCAAATGGCTTCATGGGGTCTATTCTCTCTAATGAAACTCAGGGACAAATGCTTGGAGACCTATAAGGCCTCTCTCTCGCGTTGATGATCTCGCCACCTACGGGTGCCTCAGAAACTCCTGCAAAAAAGCCATCAGGGCTGCCAAAAGCGAGTTCTGCCGATCCACACTACTCTCCTCTACCAACAACCCGAGGAGCTTTTGGCAGAAAATAAAAAGCGCGGTCGGGGGCTCTGCAAGAGGGCAAGCTATGGATTTGCTCATTGATGAGGTCAGCTGCAATAGCCCTCACACAATCGCGAACACCTTTAACACTATGTTCTCCAAACAGGCCACCCCCCCACCTCCTGCCCCCACTGCCCCCAAGTCCTCAAACTCTCAACCACCTGTAACGCACCCCCCAATGCCACTCGACCCAGACCTGCATCCAGACCCTCCTTCTTTCTATGGCAGGTATCTATCACCGAGACCCAGAGGCTGCTCACTAGCCTCTCCCCCCATACCGGCCCATAGCACCGACCACCCCGAGCCAAAGCTGCTCAGGCTAGGTGCCCACCTTCTAGCCTGGCCAATAATGCATATCTTTAACACCTCTCTTGCCACTGGTGTCATCCCAGATATCTGAAAATAGCCAAGGTCACCCTGTCCTAAAACAAGGAAACCCTAAAGATCCCCTGAACTATTGACCGATTGCTATTCTATCAGCCGCATCAAAACTTCTAGAGAAAGTTGTGGCCTCTCAGTTAACCGAGTACCTACAGGAGCACAATCTCCTCTCTCCGGCCCAACACGGGTTTAGGAAGGGGCACAGCATGGCTACTGCCCTCGCTGTAGTCACCTCACAAATCAGAACTGCAACTGACCAGGGCAACCTCACTGGTGCGATTTTCGTGGACTTATCCAAGGCCTTTAACAGGGTAGATCACTCCCTCTTCAGCGCCACTCTGCTCTCCTTCGGACTCTCAAACCCCGCCACACCTGGTTCCACATTACCTCTCTGGTAGGAAGCAATACACCAACTTCAACAGGACCCTCTCCAACCTCACCACTGTCCAATGCGGGTTCCCCCACGGGTCCGTCCTCAGCCTGACGCTCTTCTCCCTTTTCATCAATGAATTACCATCTATCATCACCCATGGGCTTGCCACCCTGTATGTTAATGACCATGTCATTTTGGATAGCGCCCGAGACATCAGCACCATCAATTCCCAACTAAACTCTGACTTCAAGCGGATCCAATCCTGGCTGTATGTGCATAAGCTTGTCATCAACCTCTAAAAAAACCCAGGCTATGCTCTTTGGGTCCCTGAATAGAACAAAATCCTGCCCTGCCTCCCTTCTAATCCATGGGGCTGACGGCTTGCCCTTGCAGATAGCTGCTGCTGTCAAGTACCTCGGCGTCACTCTGGACCCCGAGCTGGACCTCTCCCATCATATCCGAAACATCTGCAAGGCTATGAATGTTAAACTCGGACTCACTTACAGAGCCAAAAACTCCCTCACCCCGGCCGCTCGGATGGCCCTAGCCAGGTGTTCTCCTCCCTCCTCTGCTATGGGCTAGTGACCTTGCCCTGTGCCAAAATCCAACCTCTTGAAATGGGATACGCTTTCAGCAGCATCTGCCGCTTATGATCTCTGCCTCCGACACACGGCTGTGACCTTTATACTCGCCTTGAGTGGCTCCCCGCGAGAAGCATTGCATCTTCGTAATAGGGAACTTCATTGACAACATCGTTAAAACAGCCACCCCCGCTACCCTAGCCCTGCCCCTCAACCCCGACAACTCTTCCCACCACCTTAGGTCAAAGGCGGCACTAAATTGCTTGGTTCCCAGAACACGCACCCTTGTGGGTGATCGGGCATTTGCCAACTATGCCCCCAATCTATGGAACTCATTCCCTGCCCTTACCCGGTCCACGTCCTCCCATCCAGGGTTTAAAACATCCCTTTGGACCTTCCTGAAGGGCTCCTCCACCTGTCCTTGCACCCCGTAGCCCCTTGAACTATCCTCACACGGGGGTCTCTGCACACTCCAGGTCCACTGCACTTACTCTCCTGGTCACTGGTCTAGAAATTGGCTAAATGTAATGTTATAATTGTTAACACCTGCAATACCACTGTATGTAAATCTGACTCACTCACTGTATGTGTATGCTCTATCTCTTAACTCTCCTGGGCCGTCTGTAACCCTCCCCGGGAGGGTGTCTTCTCACTGGTTGCCTTTTACCTTTATTTCTATATGAAATGTAATACTTTTGTGTATAATACCAATTTGTCAATGTACCTGTTTATCCAAGTTTGTAACTCTCCCGGGTCGCACCTGAAAATGGGCACTTGGCTGTCTAGTGTGACTTACCTGGTTAACAAAAGCAAATAAATAAATAAATCAGTGACTGGATGAGTGCTAGCTGGCTGAGGTTAAATCTGGATAAGACTGAGGTGTTGGTGGTGGACCCGGGTCACCTTGGGGTGGGTCGTAGAGCTGGGCTTCTATCAGGCTTGATGGTGTCCAGCTCTTGACCTCAGACTGGGTGCGTAACTTGGACATTATTGATGATGGTTTGACCCTGAAATTGCAGGTGTCTGCCGTTGTCAAGTCTTCCTTTTATCATCTTAGGAATATCACCCAGGTGAAACACCTAGTTCCTCTGGCTGACCTTCCTACACTGGATCCACGCCTTCGTGACCACCCACCTTGATTACTGCAATGCCCTGCACCTAGTGCTACTGGGGGTTGATATCCACTGCTTGCAGCTAGTGCAGAATGTGGTGGCCAGGCTTCTGACTGGTACATCGAGAACTAGTCATATTACGCCTGAAAGGCGCAGACTGCACTGGCTGCCGTTCAGCTGTGGATCACCTTAGGTCAGGTTACTGACCTCACAAAGTTCTACATGAACAGGGACCCCAATATCTGCAAGATCTTCTTACTCCCTACTGCCCTCTCATTCACTTTGATCCGCTGACAAGGATTGCTAGAGATTCCCAGGGTTCATTTAAAGACATCTGAGGCATGTGCTCTTATGTGCTGTTCTTCCCTGTGGAATTCTCTACCTCGTCGGATAAGAGAATGCCTGACCATCGAGAGTTTTAAATTGGAGCTCAAAACTTTTCTGTATTTTAAAGCCTACAATGAATGGTTTTATAAATGCTTATTTAGTTGTTTGTTGTCTTTTTAATTGTTTGGTTTTAATTTTCCTGTACAGCGCTTTGGTTTTGAAAAGCACTTAAAAATTAAAGTTTGACTTACTTACTTACTTACTTACACCCTACATGGCTAAAAATATCCTGAGAGGTAATTTTTTAAGAACAAGGTAAAATTTCTCAACTATGGAGAATTTCAACAGAGGAGCCATAGATTTACCTACAAGGCTTCTGGAAAAAGGGTATAAGAAAACAATGATACACATAGCAAAAATGAAGCCAGAAATGTCAGTAGGAAGACCTCCTGAAACAAAAAGAAGTTACTGAACAAGAGGATGAGAGATTTAACTTTGTCACAAATGTTTCCTCACAAGCTAGGGAAGTCAAAATGATTGTGAATAAACATTCGCATGTCATTTCAGTTGATGTGGGTCTGAAAGACCTAAGTAAAGTAAAACCTAGGATGTGCTATAAACGTGCCCCCATACTCAGGGATCTACTGGTGCATAGTCACTATAAAGAGAGCACAGTGCAGAAAACATGGCTAAATCAAATTAATGAGTGCTATAAATGCAAGAGATACATCTACTGTGACCATATATAGCAGAAAAAAGAGTTGACAAGTAGGAATGTAGAAAGGAACTGCGAGATAAGACAGTGTATAACATGTACCAGTGAAGGAGTCATTTATTTAGCCACATGTCTGTGTTCTGCTTTTTATGTCGGAAAAACTACCTGACTTTTCAAAGTCAGGGTAGGAGAGCATGTGAGAGCTATTAACAATAAAGATATTACTTATGTGACAGCAACACATATAATGAATGTAACAGATGGTGGAAGACATGGGGGCTGATTCCAAGAGGTCATAGCTGAGATACACCAAACCCTTGGTGTATCTTACATGACTTGCCAAGCAGTATGCAAGCCCTGATTACAAGAGGCATCTTGCACCATGGTGGCTGGGGCTACAACAACCATGGGTTATGCCACCTGCTATGCTACAGTCCGCAATGCCATGGCACAGGTTGGGTTACAGCAGCAACTGTGCCCCATTCCAGGAGGGTGGCTGCTGTAGCCCACTAGCATGATTCTGAGAGCCACACTGGAGGCACTAAGTTAGAGCAGCCTGGAGCTGCTCAAAGGGGCATCTGATGGTGCTATCCATCGTCTGCCCACCCCTTGGCACCATGAAAACAGTGCCAATGTCCCCCCACAGGTGTAGCCCTGCTCCCTACCACCAGATGTCGAAGACCCCCAGGGTCCATTCACCAGTGTGCCCCCTGGACTCCTGTGCCACCAGTCCTGCCCCCTGAGACCCTCTGATGTGTGCCGTGGTGCCCGGGCAGGGGGTTCTAGGGGCTGCTGGTAGCTGGCTGCTACTTGTGACATGTGGGTCAACAATGCCATGCCCGTGGCATATGCCTCCACATGGCATAACTTGCATGTCACAAGTGCCGGGACCCTGCCACTCTTGGAATGCAGTATAGGGTCCCTGGTGTAGTGGCAAATGTCGCAACTCACATCTGCCGGCAAGTTGCAACATTTGACATGGAATCGGGCCCATGGTTTTAGATTTATAGCAATAGACAAAGTGTGTTGCAAGCCTAGGGGCAGGGACTTTGAGAACCTGATGCGCCTAAGGGGGAATTTCTGGATACTTACTCTCAAAGTGAATACGTCTCCTGGTCTGAACACACAATTGTATGTGTGACCACACCCACTGAAAAGGAATAAATATTAATGGTCTTGAGATTTTCTAGGATCTGTATTTGATAACAGTCATTTGCTCTTATCTCATGATTCAGTGCCCTGATCTCTGGCCTTTTGATTAACCTTAGCTGTCAAGATAGATCTCTGAACATATTATGGATAATGTGCAATAAAATGAAACTAATTAAAAGATGTTGCTTCCTTCTGGTTACCTACTCTTTACCTTCCCCTTCCTTTTCCTTTCCTTCTTTTCTGTTATTCCACACTTGTCCCTCTGCTTTATTCCTTTTCTTCTTTTCTCCTTTTTCTACTTTTACAAGGAGTTTTAGAAGCGTCTTTGCATGTATATTATGTGTTAGTTTTTAACATTAAATAGAGCACAAGTCTAGATTTTTTAAGCCTGTTAGATATTAATGTGAATTGATTTGGGATTTGATATTTAATATTGTCTGTAGGGTATTATAGATGTCTAATGCACTATTGGTATTGATGTATGTCACTAATTTCAAAATAGTTTTAAACCAATGAATGACACCTCTAGTGACAATGTCACTTGATCACATGATGGATTTTAACCTTATAGAATAGTTGTCTGTATTGAACCCCAGCCTTTGAAAAAGGATGCCACTAGTCCAAAACATGTTGGGTAGGGTTCCTGTGTCTTTCTTACTTGGAATGGATTAAACAGTTTGATGTGAAAGCTATGAGCCTATGTTGTTTATTTTGCATCCCTCTCATGGGTTAAGTGAGTGCCAGAAACTCCTGTGGACTGGATACTAGGTGAGTTTCTTGAGCACCACGCTCCGAGTGCGCACTCCTTATAGTTCATGGATATCCCTGGATACACTTTATTCGGGACAGACCATAATGAAAGAAAAGGAGGGGGGTAGCTATGTATATCAGAGAGGATATCAATGCAACTGAAATCCAGGGAATGCACAGTGAAGTAGAAGCCCTATGGATTACTCTGGGAGCTGGAAACAGAGACCCTATCCAGATAGCAGTAAACTACAGACCCCCGAACCAGGAGAAGGATAAAGAACTCCTGGAAATCATTTTGAGGATGGCCAATAAGGGAGAGTTAGTGCTAGTTGGGGGCTTCAATCTACCAGATGTAGACTGGTCTACCTTCACTGCCTCCTCCAAGAAGAGTAAAGAATTTCTCCTTATGCTACGGGGTTGGGGGGGGAGAACTAAAGCAATTAGTGAATTCACCCACTAGGGAATCAGCTGTCCTGGATCTGGTACTCACAAACAGTGTTAGGGTGTCAGACATTCAGGTGGGGATCAATCTTGGAACCAGTGCTCACAGGTCAGTCTGGTTCTCAATTAACAAAGCAGAGGACCCTTGTCACACCAAACTTAGGGTGCTTGATTTCAGGAAGGCAGATTTCTCAAGAATGAGAGAGAATATCAAACTGCTGCTGGAAACCAGTACCACATGAAATGTGGAGGACACCTGGATAAAACTGAAAAATGCTGTAACTATGGTTACGGCACAATGCACAAAGCAAATCAACAAATCCAAAAAATTAAAGAACCCACTCTGGTTTTCCAAAGAAGTGGCAACTGTAATTAGAGAAAAAAAAAAAAAACTTTTAGAAAATAGAAAGAGACCAATTCAGAGAAGGATAGAGAAGAATACAGAGCTAAATTCAAGGAAGCCGGGAAAGCAATTATGGTAGCCAAGGTCCAGACAGAGGAAAAATAGCACAGGGCGAAAGAATGGGGACAAAACTTCTATAGCTATATATGGGAAAAAAGAGTAAGGGAGGATTAATCCAGCTGGCAACGAAGAAGGTTAGCTGGTGGAGAATGACTAGGTCAAGGCAGAAGTCCTCAATGAATTCTTCTGCTCAATCTTCACTCACGAAGACGTTGGTAAGGGTCTAACAATAACCAAGATGCATCACCACACAAGGAGTTGACACCAGCCCTTTACAAAACAAAGGGCACTCAAGGAACTGTATAACTGAGAGTAGACAAGGCTGTGGGACAGATGGTATCCACCCTAGAGTTCTAAAGGAACACAGAGAGGAACTAGCCATCCCACTAGCCAAGCTATTTAACAAGTCACTGGAACATGGCTCAGTTCCACATGACTGGAGAAAGGCCACCATAGTGCCATTATGTAAGAGTGGTAGTGAGGAGCTAGTGGGAAATTATTGCCCAGTCAGCCTGACCTCAGTGGTGGGTAAAATAATGGAGACATTGCTTAAAGAAAGGGTAGTGGAAAGAAAGTGAAAAACTTGACCCGAGGCAACATGGCTTCACTGCAGGATGCTCATGCCAAACAAATATGACAGAGTTCTTTGATTGGGTTACAAGAGTGGTGGACCAAGGTGCAGCTGTGGAGGTAGTATGTCTGGACATCAGCAAAATCTCTGATACAGTTCCACACAGAAGGCTAACAACTAAGCTGGAGCAAACAGGTGTGGGTCAGACAGTGGTCAACTGGGTTAAAAGCTGACTTCAGGATAGAACCCAGAGAGTTATGATAAATGGCACCTTGTTGAAGGAGGGAAGAGTGACCAGTTGCATTCCACAGGGCTCAGTGCTTGGTCAATCCTTTTCAACATATTCATCAGTGACATCGCTGATGGACTGAATGGAAAGGTATGCCTGTTCGCAGATGAACAAAGCTCTGCAACATGATGGATATTCAAGAAGGTGTCTCGAAATGGAGGAAGATCTCCAGAAAGCTAGAGGAATGGTTCAGGAACTGGCAGCTGAAATTCAGTGCCAAAATGTGCAAGGTAATGCACTTGGTTAAGAGGAACCCAGGAAATAAATATATCCTGGAAGGGCAGCAACTGGAAGAGACAAAGTTGGAACAGGATCTAGGAGTTCTCATATTTGAAGATTTAAAGGTAGGAAAGCAATATGAAAAAGCAGTGCTAAAGGCAAGCAGCATCTTTGGATGCATAAGTAGGGGTATAATCAGCAGAAATCGCCAGGTAATCATCCCACTCTACAGGTCCTTGGTGAGTCCACACTTGAAGTACTCTGTGCAGTTCTGGTGGCCCCACCTAAAAAAGGACATAGACCATCTGGAATCCGTGCAGAAGAGAGCCACCAAGATGGTGCAGGGTCTGCACCATGAACCTTATGAAAATAGGCTCAGCCAACTGAATCTATTTTCCCTTGAGCACGGAAGAAATAGAGGGGACATGACAGAAACTTTTAAGTATGTTAAAGGGATAAATGCAGTACAAACTGAAAACTTCTTCCATGAAAATAGGACTGCTCACAAAAGGGGGTAAAACTTACGCCTGGTAGGCAGAAAGTTCAGAATCAATGTTAGAAAGTACTTTTTTTACAGAGCGGGTCATGGACCATGGAACAACCTGCCATCAGAGGTGGTCGCAGCTAAGTCAGTCAACTAATCAAATGGTAATGGGACAGTAACTGTGGTCTCTCCACAAAGGCAGTAGATAAGGGGTAGACATCTTGGGCAGACTAGATGGACTGCATGGTCTCCATCTGCTGGCAAATACTTATGTTCTTATGTAACTGCTTTCTCTAGCAGTGGCTGTGGGACACAACTTGAAAGAGTGCTACTATGCACCTTATATTGTCCACCAAGACATTGTAAAGCAGATTACCTAAGGGTGGCAGATACCCTGGGAACAAGTGATCACAGCAGAGTGTATTATGATATTTTATTTATTTTTATTTCGTTTTTGTTGACCGGGTGCACTAGACAAATCCTGCCTATTTTCAGGCACAACCCGGGGAGGGGGATACAGATGAATGCCAACTGACCTTGAACCAGATTAAGATGTTGGTGGTATCTTGTGAATGGAGGAAATTTGGCCATTGCACTGGGGAATTTCCCATGCTCTTTCGAGAAGTGCCATGGGATCTGTAATATCCACCTGAACTACCACCAGAACAGGCAGATGGGACCTTGGTTTAAAGTCGCATCTGAAAGACGGCACCTCAGGAGTGCAGCACCCCCCCTCATGCTGCACTACAGTGTCAATATTGGGATATTAACCCAAGTGCCTGGTGTGGGGATAGAACCCACAGCCTACTGATCTCCTGCCTCAGAGGCAAATGTGCTACTGAGCTACCCACTCCAAAGTATGTTGGTTTTGGATTTTAGGAAGGTAGATTTTGGTAGGATGGGTGAAATTTTCCAGGACAGCCTGAAAGGGCTGAGAGAGGTAGAGGAGGTGGGGAACAAATGTGCAGCCATCAAGAGAAATATACTAGGGGGATAAAGGAATGTGTAAGACCTGTTAGCAAGGGCAAGGAATATAGAAGGCTGATCTAGTTCAGCAAATACACAAAAAAGGCAGTCCCATAGAAAAATATATTTTAAAAATATAGGATGACCAGATAGAAGAGAACAGGAAGGAGTATATGGCTAAGCTTAGAGAAGGCCACCTCCCCCCCCCAAAAAAAAAATCAGAGGGACCAAAGCAAACATGCAACTGAAAATAACAGATGGCGGGGGGGGAGGGGGGAGAAAAATGATAACGCATTATTTAGGTATGTAAGGGAAAAGAGCAAAAGTAAGGAGGGCATTGAAAGAATGAAAAAAAAAAGTGACAAGTGTTGAGAATGATGCAGTGAAAATGAACGTCCTAAACAATAATTTTAGTTCAGTCTTTATGAAGGATACAGGGGAGACACTGCCTGAGAGTGGGATGCAGTTCAAGGTCACCCAGGGGCAGAGGTTAGAGCTTGGGGATATTACAGTGGAAGGAGTTCTTAAGGGCCTATAGGGTTTGTGGGTAAATGAATTACCAGGCCTTGATGGCATACACCCCAGGGTTCTTAGGGAAATGAATAACAGAACAAGTTGCAGACCTGTTTGGCTGCTCCTTGAGAATAGGGATTGCACCAGTAGACTGGAGGGTGGCCAGTGCCATACCTTTCAACTGTCCAGATTCTTCCAGGATTTCCCAAATTTAGACTCCCTGTCCTGAAGTCCTGCCTTGGTTGCTTCTTTTCCCTGAGTTTGAGAATGCCAGTGTAAGCCTAATGCACATGTTTAACCCTTAGCTACCAACAGAATATACAGGAATTCAGGACTGATACAGCAGTCTGTGGCAGTGTATTTACAGCACGGGTTAAACTGGCCCAAGCAGAAAACAGATGGTGGTTGTCCACATTGACAGTTGAAAGTGAGACACCCTTCCCCCCCAAGTCATTGCACAGCTCCTGCCTTGCAGAGGCAGACCATGGTCTTTGTGTGTAATCTGACTCCATGCTGACAGAGTGAGAGGAAGTCTCTCTCATACACACACTGCAGTCTGCAGCAGCAATATTGGGCAGCATCAATCTGAACCTGGAGGACCCCCTTTACAGTTCCCATGAGGCCAAACTACTTTGAGAAAGTGACTGTAATTGTGTTTAAGCAGTTTAGTGAATTATTATTTCATGTTGCCTGCTTTACTTTGATGACTGCTGAGGCACTATTATTGTATAGTAATATATGGATAAGCCTCAATAATACTATACTAAGTTATATAAAAATTCCCCAGTAATACATCACTACTCTCAATAATACTATCCTGAAAAGTGATAATACTATTGTTTTTGCTGATATTACTACAGTTCAAAGATCATCGACAACTGTAGTATTATCAATGGATCCATATATCAAAAAATAACAGAAAGATAAGTGTTTTACAAGGCAGTAATACCATCTCAAGGTTTTGGGGACTTTTGGACCTCTCGAGCTTTGCTCTTGAGGTTTCATGTCCCCAAAACCTCTCGATGGTATTACTGCCTTGTAATACACACTTATCTATTATTCTATTTTTCTGCTGCATTTTCACTAATAAGGTTGTAGTATGCTGTTGCATTAAAAAACAGTATACACGTAGTGCTGCTCTACATAGGCAGGAACGAGCAAGAACAGTGTGAGTTGTAAAAGAATAAATGCTATGCTGGTGGCTTGGTGCAACCTAGAAACCCAAACAAAGTCTACTCTGTACAGATACCAGTACAGTATATTTCTGTTCTGTTACATCTGGAAATTAATAACACTGGATCCTTAAAAGCCTGGAAATTAACTTAACGCTGGATCCACCAAAAAAGATTTCTCTAGCAGTGCCAATGTTCCATTTTAGTTTCAAGTAAGTAAATGAAGATTACCAAACAAGAGAAACATGCAAAACATTTGACTGTATTTTTTTATTGTGCCATTTGGTAGTATGCTACTGAATTTGACATTTAAAAAGCATAAACTAAAGTTACTTTACATATGTGGTAGTGTTTATTTGTTTAAGAGTTCTACCAGGAAGGCATACTGAGCAGAGTACCACTCGATTCCAGATGCATCCTGGGGGCACTACAAATAACACTGGGAAGCATACAATATAACAAGGTGAGATAATTTTATTTATTTTATTTAGTTTTTGTTGGCCGGGTAAGTGCACTAGACAAATCCTGCCTATTTTCAGGCACGACCCAGGGAAGGGGGATACAGATGAATGCCAACTGATCTTGAACCAGATTAAGCTGTTCGTGGTATTTTTAGTGAATGAGGGAAATTTGGCCAGGACACCGGGGAAATTCCCTTACTCTTTTCGATAAGTGCCATGGGATCTTTAACATCCACCTGAACTACCACCAATCCAGGCAGATGGGACCTCGGTTTAACGTCTCATCAGAAAGACGGCACCTCAGAAGTGCAGCACCCCTCTCATGCTGCACTACAGTGTTAGTACTGGGACATTAACCCAAGTGCCAGATGTGGCAACTGAACTCACAGCCCTCTGATCTCCCGGCCTCAGAGGCGAGTGTGCTACCTACTGAGCCACTGACACTGGTCAGTAGGTACAGTAGATACAGGCAAGAAAACAACAAGGTTACAACACATGCAGGGTATACATGGTGCAGGATACAAGTGCATTTACCATGTGAGTTATGACAGCTGAAGGGCAGAGACAGGTAAAATAATGACACGAGGTGCAACCAATACAACCAGGACTGTGAATCCAGACAGGGGAAGGAGGCATGGGGATCACATAATTAAGTAACGAAGGGTTGAGTGTGGTTCAGGGAAAATCAGGGAGAGGTAGTTGTCATAATGCTGAGACTGTGTTAGGCACACAAGCAGGTGGTGGTGAAATGTGCAGATAAGAGACCATTTAGGTGCTAGGAGGGTGAGGATTGTCGAATGTGCAGAGGAAGGGAGTTCCAAAGCTTGAGCATGTGGTAGCTTAGTGCTGCCTGCCCCGATGAGGAGGACCTATTTGGAATATAAAGGAGTCTAGAGTCATTTGTCCTGAGCTCATAAACTGGGGATGGGTGAGCGGACAGGACTGATGAGAGGTAGGGAGGCAAAGTGTGGGTCCAGTACTTGGCAGTGAAGCGTGCACAGTGTGAAGATCTATGGTCCTGAAGGGAGGGTAGACCTAGAGTTTGGTAGAGTGTGCAGAGATGGGTGGAAGAGGGACAATCAAGAGCAAAGCAACAAAAGGAGTGGAAAAAGGGGTCCAGTCTGGTCAGGGAGGGCTTGGGGGTGGCACTGTAGACTACGTTACCATAGTCAAAAATTGGCAGGATCATTTTCTGTACAATGGCTCTATGAGCTGGCAATGGGATGCACCCATGATTGCAGAAGAGGGCACCCAGTCTTGGGTGGAGTTTTTTTTTGGATGTCATCGATGTGTACAGAAAAATCAAGGTGCTGGTCAAGCCAGACCCCAAGGTATCTGAAGGAAGGGCAGGCCTCCAGTAAAGTCCCATCCAGGGTGTGGAAAGATGGGAGGTGAGCTGCGAGAGTCTCTGCCTTGTGCCGAAGGTCATGGAGACAGTCTTCTTGGCATTAAGGTGAAGCTGGTTTGAACGAAACGAGAGCTGGACACTGCTGAAGTCCTGCTGCAGTCTGGTCACCACATCCCCAGCAGATGAGCTGGATGTGTTACAGCACAGTGTCATCTGCATACATATGAATGGAAGTGTGGGGACAGGTGTACATCATCATGTGATGTAAATGTCTTGTGATGGTTTGGCGCAATGCTGAATAAAAGATGGTGTCCCTGATTTTGGTAATTTGTCCCTGATTTGTTTGGGAAGTGCCCCTGATATTGGTCCTCGTAGGTTGAGAGGTATGGCCAGTGTGTTCCAATGTGCAAGAGCAGAGATAGAGATGACCCCAGGTAGTATAGGCCAGTTAGCCCAATCTCCATTGTGTGAAAAGCTCTGGGAGACCATCATTAAGTAAAGTTACTAGAACAACAGGGTTACAATGCAAAGGGCAGCTTGGATTCATAAGAGGAAAGTCAAGTCAGACTAATATACAGATTTGCTCTATTCCATAATGAAGGCAATTGACAGGGGTCAAGCAGTTGATATCCTATACCTGGGTTTTGGCAAATCCTTTGAAACTATGTGCCACATAGAAGACTAATTATGTGCCACATAGAAGACTAATAATGATGGGGGATATGACAGAAATGTGTCAAACCTGACCTGGTGGATAGGTAACTGGCTATTAGGGAGGACACAGCGGTGGTCTTAAAAGATAGATTATCTGAAGTCAGGTGAGGTCATGATTGGGGTCCCTCAGGGGTCAGTTCTGGGACCTGTACTTTTCAATATGTACAGTGATTTAGGGGAAAGGGTAAAGGGGAAATGTGCCTCTTAAAACACAATACATAGCTCTGTGGGGGATAGATACTATGGGGATTTAATTATAGTTCTTCTTTTAGTATTGTGCTTTTGATTTATTGCACTTAGTGGAGTGCTTTAATTGTAAGCCTTCTTGAGCTGCAGAGTTGCAGAACAGCAAAGTGGTGGATGTACCTGAGCTGTCCTAGTTGGAAAACTAGAACCTGGAGCCTGGAGCTTGGAGTCATCTAAGGAGGGAGTCAAGAAACCTTGCAGGAGAGGAGATGGGGTTCCTGAGAGGAGGCATTACAATTGCCTGAGTATCATGGGTGCCTCAAGTGACTGAGAAGTGGTGGTCCAGAGGTTTGGTGTGGCAACAGGGAGTGAGTGGAGAGAGAGCAAGGGGAATGAGTAGGGGAGCCATGGCAGCAGGAGATTGACCCAGAGTGAACAAGCTAACTCTGTATCTGAGACGCATGCATTTTGGCTGGGTGACCGCAAGTTTGGGAAAATTGTATAGTTAATAATTGAGTCTCCTTGAGTTGGGGTTCCCGCATTAATAATACCTTGAGACTCTGGCTTGAAAGGATAACTTGAGACTGTTTAGTAAGAAACACAGAAACAGAATTTGATGGCAGATAAGGAGGGCTTGGCCCACCCAGTCTGACAATTTTTACTCTGCTTATACTGCCATTGCAAAGTCTGCTTGACCTCTGGCTCCTTCCCCTTCCCCTTGCTTTCCATTAAGATTCCCTTATACATATCCTATGCTTTCTTGAATTCCACCACCCTGGGGGATTTACCACCCCTAAAGTCCTCCATTCTTTCTGCTTCAATCTGTGGGGGTTGGGGGCAGGTTATGCCTCCCTGATTTCTTTCACCACCCCCTCTGCTAGTTTAAATATTCAAAGTAGCATTTTAAACCATTCACTGAGGGCT
This sequence comes from Neoceratodus forsteri, assembly GCA_016271365.2. NCBI lineage: Eukaryota > Metazoa > Chordata > Ceratodontiformes > Ceratodontidae > Neoceratodus > Neoceratodus forsteri. The sequence continues at coordinate 904,850,883 of CM028129.1, forward strand.
GCAATTCCTTTCCTAGATGGATGCAGATCATCTTCACTTTATAGGTCCTTATCCCTCCACAATGATCCCCAGACCTCAATGTATTAAAACTCCTCTTTGCATCATTCCTTCACCCATGAGTTGAAGCCCCTGGTGCTGAGAACCCTATCCTCCCCTCTGGTAATGGAGCACCTCAGTGAAAGCCACTGAACATGTTACCTGTCTAAGACCCCTCCCCAGCTCCCTAAAATCTCCCTACACAATCCCAGCCTTATCACTAGCCAAGTCATTCGCTTCCAGGTGGATGATGACATCCAGCTCCCCTTCCTGCCCCATTGCCCTAGCGATCCTTAGGATCCGCTTTCCATCCCTTTGAACCATGGTGCCCTGTAGGCACCTCACCTCCCTCTTTCTCTCCCTTCCTGTTCTTAAATCTACCCCTCAAAGATTGAGTCCCCCACCAGAATTTGCTTTCTCTTCTGCTGAGGTCCTCTACCTTCCACCTTGGGGCCTCCCCTATGGAGGACCCCCAAATCCTCCCTGGCAACTACCACAGGTGCCTCCTCCTGGCAGTCCTGTTCCACAAGAGCAGCAAACAACTTTAGTAGTGGAACCCATGGTACTTAATGGGATTGGTTAAAACTTTTTTATCTTACTACACGTGTGTGTGAATAACGACTTCACTTTTTTTGTGTGTGTGATATATTTATTCAGGTAATATCAACAAGATTACATTCATTACAGGTGTTAAATGGGTCCCCTTACAGCTTCTAGGGAGTCTCATCTCTTCATTTTTTGATTGTACGTATTATGATTCAATTAGATTGCCTGTTGTCATGTGCTAGCATAGCAAACCCCCTTTTTTCTGAAGTCCCCCCATGAACTATATTCAATTGCACCTATTCAGAGAGAAAGAGAAAAAATAAAAAAATAAATAAAAAGGAAATCAAGACATCTGTAGCATTTATACATTCTATGTCACCAGATTATTGTCTGTATACCTTTTACACTTGGTAAGTATGGCTCACTACCCCCAGTAGGAGCACTTATCTCCTTTAATACTCTTTCTTCTTCCCCCTCTAAGTAGGTAAGGGCCCATTGCCACCTTTTATCCTTGTATTCAACCAGTGGCCTGCATACCTGCAGTGACAGACCCGTTGCTCCTTAAGTGTTGCCTACCTTTCCCCCATATCCGCCCATGACCACACACCTGCCATCACCTACATTCAGTGCTACAGCTGCTTGGTGCCACTGGTTGGTCTGGATCTTCCTCCAGGTGGCCTAGGCCCCCTGTGTTATACCTAGACAAGAACATGACAGAGGTATGCTCAAGTTACTCCTTGTCTCAGTGCTAGGGCTTCCCCCAAACCATTGACATTTACAGTTCATAGTTGTAGGTACTGAGGTGCTTCATAAAAAACCTGTAAGAATCTCAATCTAGCAATCTAGTTCACATTATTATTTTTCTTTTTTTATCATTGCTGCAGTTTGGTCTTCTTGAATTTAAAAATGTTTAAAGTCTTACTCTTATTCTGCTAATTGGTTAAGTTCAAGTGTGATATCACTGAAATTGTCATTGTCACTGATGTTAAAATGTCTGCTATCCTAAATTCATTTATAAACTGATGCTAACCACAGTATGAGGAATCCCAGTTCTTAGCAGAGAATATGCATGCACTGCAACCTGCTCAGTCTTGTTTCTTCAGCTACTTAAGCACTAAGTGACTTAAAGAGCCCCTGATGCCATTGTGACAACTTTGAAAAAATGTAATATTTAGACATAATTTAGCTTATGTTTAATACCTTTTTCTGTAATTCTCACCCTTACTTCTTTATTACTAAGGACATTTGCATGTAAACAGGATTGCTGCCCTATCTGTTCTGGCTGCTTGTCTACATCTGACATCACAGTTCTGTTTATGGCATCACAATGTGTTGCTGTGGAGGTAATTATGATACTGTTAATGGGGGATTATGATGTCAGGTGTAGGCAAGCAAAGAAAGCAGATAAAGTCTAAAGGACAGTAATCCTCTTTCATACAACTTTTCTCAGTAATAAAGATAAAGGAGAAAGAAGTATACAAAATATATGAAATATAAACTGAATTGTGTCTAAATCTCATATTTTTTCCCCAAATTTTTCTAATGGTGTCACAAGCTCTTTAACTCAAAAGTTGCTAATCTCTCTCTTTGGGCTTTCTAAATTTGGAAGCATAGTTTTGGCCATTTTCAGTCGTCGGCTCTAAACTGATTTTGATGAGAGGTGATACGTTCATTTCCCAAAGAGAAGATGAGCTTTTCTAGTTCTACTGTAATTACAGCTTCTTAATAATTACAATTTTAAATGTAGACCTGAACACTGGATGCCTCTAATTTTAACCTTTATAGAGTCTAAGTAAAATGGGTTTCTAAATGAGTAGAGTGAGAGCAAAGGTAATTTCTTGCTATACTGATAAAAGTACATTTTAACTTATACTGTCAAGTACACTATGGAAGTGTTTTAAAACACGGGGCTCTGTTTCCAAAGAGTGCTGCAGGGCTTGTGTCAAGTACACTGTAACACAATATGGAAGTGTTTTAAAACATGGGGCTTTATTTCCAAAGAGTGCTGCAGGGCTTGCATCAAGTACACTGTAACACAATATGGAAGTGTTGTGTTTTAAAACACGGGGCTCTGTTTCCAAAGAGTGCTGCAGGGCTTGCATCAAGTACACTGTAACACGATATGGAAGTGCTGTGTTTTAAAACACGGGGCTCTGTTTCCAAAGAGTGCTGCTGGGCTTGCATCAAGTACACTGTAACACAATATGGAAGTGTTTTAAAACACGGGGCTCTATTTCCAAAGAGTGCTGCAGGGCTTGCATCAAGTACACTGTAACACGGCTTGTATCAAGTACACTGTAACACAATATGGAAGTGTTTCAAAACATGGGGCTCTATTTCCAAAGAGTGCTGCAGGGCTTGTATCCAGTACACTGTAACACGATATGGAAGTGTTTTAAAACATGGGGCTCTATTTCCAAAGAGTGCTGCAGGGCTTGTATCCAGTACACTGTAGCACAATATGGAAGTGTTTTAAAACATGGGGCTCTATTTCCAAAGAGTGCTGCAGGGCTTGTATCAAGTACACTGTAACAAAATAATGGAAGTGTTTTAAAACATGGGGCTCTATTTCCAAAGAGTGCTGCAGGGCTTTTATCAAGTACACTGTAACACAATACGGAAGTGTTTTAAAACATGGGGCTCTATTTCCAAAGAGTGCTGCAGGGCTTGTATCAAGTACACTGTAACACAATATGGAAGTGTTTTAAAACATGGGCTCTGTTTCCAAAGAGTGCTGCAGGGCTTGCATCAAGTACACTGTAACACGGCTTGTATCAAGTACACTGTAAGACAATATTGAAGTGTTTCAAAACATGGGGCTCTATTTCCAAAGAGTGCTGCAGGGCTTGTATCAAGTACACTGTAACACAATATGGAAGTGTTTTAAAACATGGGGCTCTATTTCCAAAGAGTGCTGCAGGGCTTGTATCCAGTACACTGTAACACAATATGGAAGTGTTTTAAAACATGGGGATCTATTTCCAAAGAGTGCTGCAGGGCTTGCATCAAGCCCTGCATCAAACCTTTTTTTGGTGCAGCTGTGCCAGTCACCTTTGACGCAACTGCACCCGATTTTGGTAGGTCGGGCGCAGTTACAACATTTTGCCCAAATTATGGCAGCTTGTACCAACTCTTTGGCGTGAGCACCTTAAAAAGGGTCTCCAGGTTTGCTGCAAGTTAGACCAGGAAAAGTTGGTGTAACTTACAGCAACTGGCGCATGGGATAGAAAATCCCGATCATTGGCCAAGGGATTGCCACAAGCCCTGTGTGCCATATGTTTGGCACAATCAGGGCTTGAGGCAGTCTAAGCCATTTGAAAATCCGGCCCATTGTTTCTTTTAATGTTTTTTCTTAAAATCTACTGATTATAAATATTGCATATTTTTGAATATCTGGTTTTAATATTTAGGAAACTATCCAGACCCAGCAAGCCATCAACCACTTTGCACAACTGTGTATCCAACAAGGCCTTCAAATTTTATGGCATTTTAGAAGACAAGGCTACCATTTCCCAACTTATAAGAAGTGCAGCTCTTCAGTGGATAAAACTTTATTCTGTATGCATGGAACTGGTAATTCCTAAATGTTCAGATGTACTTAAACTAATAGGAAAGTACACTGATTCTGTATGGTTTACTAAAAGTGGGTTACCGATCAGGTAAAGCCCTAGTGACTAAATCCAGTAAAATAACCAGGACAGGATAAATGCAGAATAAATTAAGGAGCGTTTGCCATTTTTATTGACTGGCTCTGTGGCATTGCTCTAGAAAGTCAAACTGGAACTTGAACTTTTTACTTATATTTATAGTTTCTTTATTGTGGGCTTTTAGATGGATACCTTTTTCTTTATTTAAACATCTTTGTTATCTGTTTACAGCTTTTGTATTTTGCACACTGGAAGTGGCTGGCAATTAACAGGTATAAAACCCTTAAAAATGCCTAAACAATCAAAATTAATACAAGCTGGCACTACTAGGGCAAGTTTAATGACCTATACCCTGGCCATAAGTAGTAATGAACAGAGGAAAACAATTATCAAGACATTGAGTCTCTAAATATGTCATGCTGTCCCTGTAGCCTGCAGCCCCCTGATTCCTATAAGACTAACTACTGAGGATTTAGATTTTCTGGCTGCTGATCAAATGCTCTCCCAGATGCACCTCTCATAGAAGGCATTTTCTCTGATAGTGGTACTCATAACAATATAAATGAGTTTATTATAAATTAGAGTCTATCAGTAACAGTAAATTAAAGGTGAACAAAAAACAACCAATAAAAATAGGTTCTTGGAGACAGTCAATACTGATGGAGCCCATTAGTATTGACTCTTTCCAAGAACCTACTACAACTTTTTTGACGTGACAAGTAGAAATAATGATGAAGGGAATACAGCTGGAAATAGAACAAGCATTTGTCAATGCCAAATGTTTGTTTGCTGGCATTGGCATTGGCGGGGTGTGCCTTTGGGTCATCAGGCATAACGGCCACACCATTTCACCACACCCTATCCTGCAGACACCAACAAGTGTCACGGTGTGCCTTGGGTGTTTGGCCCTTATGCTTACCCCATTCCATCAGGAATTACAGTGAGATGGGTGCAGTATAGGAGAATGGGGGTAACTTTGCAGCCGAAGAGCCCAAGGCACACCTCAATGCCTCTCACTGGCTGCAGGGTGTGGGTGGGGGTGGAATGGTATGAGCATTACAGGCAACAATCTGAAGTCACACCACTGATGCCTGTCAGTCTCTATAGGGTGGGGCATTATGGTCAGAAACCCTAATGCCTCAGGTGTTCGTTGGTATTTTCACTCCAAATTTTCAAAATGATTTTTTTGTGACCCCCACCTTATGAACAGTGGCAATATCAGTTTGTTAGCCGAAAGCTGATTTTGCACATTGACTACAGCATTTGGAACCACAGATGCAGAAACACATTTTGAACAGGATATGAAAAATGACAGCTGTACTGTTCATGGGGAGGTGTAAAAAATGGCAATGTTGAAAATCTTTAGTGAAAATAGTAAAAAAACTGGTGAAGTCACGGGTGTGTGTAGAAACTCCACAATGCACACCCTTAATGTAATTAGTTTGGGAATTTTTTACAGCAGATTGTCAACACAGGCATTTTGGGACCTCTGCTCATGAACAGTGTCACTGTGATTTTCTTAATCTGTCCCGAATAGTGATTTCCCACGGTGATCGCGCATTTCTGCGCAGAAAGTGTGAAAACACATTTCGGCCATGTTGTGAAAAATGACAGCTGTACTGCTCATATGGAAGTGTGGTAAAATGGCATTGTTGAAAATCTGGACTGAAAATATTAGAAATTTACGAACTTACGCGCGTGCGTAGGAACAGTGCAATGCACACTTGTAAAACAGTCATTTTTGGGAATTTTTCCACCAAATTTTCAACATAGCCATCTTAAGACCTCTGCTCATGAACAGTGTCACTGTGATTTTCTTAATCTGTCCCAAACATTGATTTTGCACAACGACTGCGCCATTGTGCGCTACATGCGTGGAAACACATTTTGGGTGAGATGAAAACAATGACAGCTATACTACTCATAAGGAGGTATGGTAAAATGGCAATGTTGAAAATCTGGAGTGAAAATATTGAAAATTAGCAAACTTACAAGCGTACGTAGGAACTGCTTAATGCACGCTCGTAAAACAGTCATGTTTGGGAATTTTTTTCACCAAATTTTCAGCATAGAGTTTTTGGGGGCCTACCTCATGAACTGTGACACTGTTGTTTCATAAATCAGTCCCGAAAGGTGGTTCTGTGCAGTGACTGCGAAATCACCTTTCAAGCCCGATTAACAAAATGACAGTGACAGAATTCATGAGGTGGGATCCCAAAAACCCCATGTTAAAAATTTGGTGAAAAAATTCCAAAAAATGCCTGAGATATGTATCAAAGTTGAAAAAAAAAACCCTATTTATTCCATTATACAGCTTACCGGCATTTCCTCAGTTCGTGGTTGGCTTTGAAGAGGGCAGACGTATTCCCGGTCCACCAAAGATCATCGCTCCAGACTCCAGAGGTAAGTATGGGGTGAGGTGGAGTGTGTGGGGAGGCAGGATGTGCAGAGGGTGGGCGCGGTTGTGGGACAGGGGGTCAAGATGGTCAGCGTGGGACCCATTCTTTCTTTCTAGGTTTATTTTTACTTGTAGGAAGATGACACAGGACGTTTGCCATGCTGGGGTGGGCTCCCAGTGTGGCAGCTGGACATTTTTCGGGTGGCCAGTAGACGGAGTGGGGATTGGGCACCCCTGTTGGCCTAGAGAGCTTTTACATACAGGGTGGGCTCCCAGCATGGCACCTGGAAGCCTGTTTGGGGGCACTGGAGCCGATAGGGATTGGGCACCCCGCCGGCCATTCTGTGTGTGTGTGTGTGTGTGTGGGGAGCACATGAGCACGCTGGAGTGGGCTCCCAGTATGCTACTTGTTGGGGGGAGGAGCTGTCTATGACAGCTCTTGCACTGCAGTGCTGACGTGGAGGCACTTTGCATACTGCCGATGGCGGTAGTATGCAAATTGCCTACATGCTGCGGCTTTCTCTTTCAACTGTACACCGCTGCATTTGCAAACACTGTCATAAACAGCTTTTACATTCATTGGTGTGGTGGGGCCGCACCTGCAAAAGGCAGCAGGGCATTGGAAGTAGGGAGGCTCACCTATGAATTCTTGTAAGGTGGCACTATGTTTCTTGCACATGCGTGCTCGCAAACATAACAATTGTACAAGTTGAAGTACATAATAGCTCTATCAATTTAATAGAGTTATTTCCCCTCCTCACTATATTATTTTTATTTATTTATTGAAATACATCGGAATTACAATCCTTTGAGTCACAGACTCTTTTGCAAAGGCTCCACGTCGGTTACAGGGGGTGGATGGCAGACAAATACAGTAAAAGACAAACATAGACAGACAGTATTTACAGTTTCAGTACTGACAGAGCAGTCCAGGCTAGAACTTATTCAGCAGGTGAGGTAATTATGTAGCATTCTTGGAATACCAAACAGAGATTTGTAGGATGCCATTTCTTAGGGTCTAGAGAGTCCCTGTGTCAGGAAATGTGGAGGATTTGGGAGCAAAAAGGGGGGGGGGGCAGCGTTAGCCACAGTCACAGTTAGCACTCTCCAGTAGTTGAGTTTTAAGGCCTAATTTGAAAAGTGAGATGCTATGGGTCTGGGAGAGTGGGGGTGATAAAGTGTTGAGCCAGAGAGGGGCACGGTAGTGGAAAGATCTTTGCCCTAGGGATGTTCTACAGAGGGGGACCAGAAAAGATGGGCTTGCTGTGAGTCTTGTATTGTGCCTGAGAGGGGCTGCACTGATTATGGGGAGTAGGCCGATGGGGGCTAGCTGAAGGTGTATCTTTTTTGCGAGAATGCAGGTGTGGTACTTTAGTCTTTGTTGGAAGTTTAGCCAACCAGCCATAGTGTAAAGATCACAGGTGTGGGTTAGTCTGTCACTGCCTGTGACTAGGCAGCAGGCTTTATTCAGGCAGTGTTTATACTGCTTAGCGTGGTGGGTTCAGCTGAGCCATAGATAACTATCCCATAATCCACTAGGGAGAGGATGGAGGAGGTGACTGCAAGTTGCATGGCCTGTGTGGGTAGGCAGTGCTATATCAAGAGATGATGCTGAAAATTTAACAAAAAGTAGCTTTGACTTTGTTAATGTAAAATAGAATCAAAATCATATCAGTTCTGATATTATGCTAAATCAGGTCAAAGGAAGCTCCAATGAAAATGGAGAAATGATCCCTCAACAATTCCCAGAAGGACTAATGAGTCTCCCAGGCCCTGACTTCCCAAGGCTTTTCAGTCTTTCCCCTGCCAGAGAAAGTAATGTTAATACAAATAGGTCAACGGAGAGCATTATATCAAATACCGAAAATGACCCCACATTGTTGGTGGATCAGGAAGTATCTGTACTTCCTCTTAAATCTCACACCCAGGGAACTCAAGGGAGCTTGATAGAAATAATTTTGTCTCCAAAACAGTCAGAGCTTCTAAATTTGGTATTGGAAACACTTGATAGAAATCAAAAGCAGTAGCGTTATTTCACCAGAATCATAGGGGTTGTGAATGCATATTTCAGTAGAATCATTGGGGTTGCAAAGCTCCTCCACCCATTAAATGTTATAAAAGAAAATGTTAGGAAATCTTATTTGAGGGGTTGCAATGGACATCATAGGAACTGCAAAGAAATTGTAGTGGTCTCAACTGCAACCCCTAGCTATCCCTAAATGACACCCCTGATCAAAAGAATCATACATTATTCTCTGAAATAATTATCCTTGGCACTCCAAATAACAAAACATGTAATAAATTGATAAGAAAAAAGGGAAGAAAGAGAAAACGGAACAATAACAAACAAACAAACAAAAAGAACATAAAAAATGCACCAACTGACTTAACAAAGAAAAGCAAGATGCTTTAGGGAAAAAAAAAACTCACCTAGTAAAGGAAAGCTTAGGAAAAGAAAAATCAGAATCTGTTAAAGTACGGGATAGGGATGAAATTATGATACTGACCCAAGACAGCCCAGTTGAAGATATACCTAATCATTCCTTTAATGTTAGAAATGTTATTGAGCACATAATTACATTTACAGGAAATGAGATGAGATGATTCTGAGGATTCAGAGGGTTTATAATAAATCTTATGAAAATCCAGAGACCTTGAAAGCACTGATTTATCATATGTTTGCAGCAAAACTAGGCCTATCAAATTTTGATTCTATTTTACATGTATTTAAATATTCTAGTAACTGTAACAAGCTGGTGTTTGTACTATTACAAAATTTAGACTTGGCTAAATCAGTTTGGGCCTCCTATAAAAAGGTTGGAGGAATTAGTCATAAGAATAGACTCTCCAATTTCATGAAACGCTGTGTCGGATTTTTTAATGCTTGCAGATGCTGCAAGCCCTGGGTGCACCGTACATATGGGGCATGGAGCTTGTGGCATTCACGCAGCCGGCAGTTGGGATTTTCTGTCCCATGTGCCGATTGTCACAAGTTAGACCGGCTTTTTGCCGGTCTAGCTTGCGTCAATCCTGGGTACCCTTTCACAAGGCTTGCATCAAATATTGGGTGCAAGGTGCTGTAAATTGGGTAAACTGTCACAACCGCATCTAACTTACTAAGATTGGATGCAGTTGCGGCAAAAGCCTTTGGTGCACTGCCAGACTTAAAGTATTGTGGTGCAGGGCTTGATGCAAGCCCCCTCGCCACCATCTGAAAATCTGTCCCTCTGTCTTAGAAATAGCAGAGGTGATTATGTAAACCTCTTAAAATAGTTTAGTAAGGAGGATGGAAAAAATGTGATACCATATTTTAACTGGGAATATTCAAACCCAAATGAAAGACTCAGTGACACATCCCAAGAATTTTTTTTTTATCTGTATCGCCTTTTTTGGGTTTTGAACCTCAAGTGGATGAAAATAATGCTTCACTAACTCAGCTTGTAAATGTCATGTTCTCCAAAATTGTTAGGTGGACCTGGGATACGGAGAAATAGAAAAGATACAGAGACAGAGACAAAAAAAAAAGTATATGAACCTACAGGTTAATGTCTGGTTAAAAATTGAAACCTTGGCTCTAGAGATTTTTTCAAGGGCCGAACAATTGGATAGCATTGGCATCCATGTAGTGGATATGAAATCTAATTTTGAAACTCCTAGAAATTATACCATTGAAAACTGCTCTCCTCCACATTCAAATCCATGTGGTTCTGAAGTAAGAAGAAAAGAGAGCACCCAAAGCAGATCTCATATAGAACCCTATTAATTACCTAATAAACTGATGGAATATGTCAAGGCCTCTTTCACCTATATTATTTAACTCTCCTGTATATTTCTCTACTAATATCAAATGTATCTCATGGAATATTGTGGGCTTGATTATAAAATTGTCCGATTTAGACCTGTAAACTTCATAAAATGTTTCCAGAGTGTATGTCTCCAGGAAACCGTATCACTTCCTGAATGTAAAATGAATAGTTTCCAAGTTTTTTTTCCTCAGCTACTAAAATGTCCAAACATGTACAAGCTGTTGGGGTTTGGCCATCTTTTATGAAGTTTTCCCAAACCTAAAGTCTTTTTAATTACTTTCACAGGATCAAAATTCTCAGTTGACTCAGGTTGTAATATTGGAGATCTCAGACCTAATCTTGAATGTTCATACTCCGCCAACATTTTCAACTTATTATGGAGAGGAAATATGGAGAAATCTCAAACTAAGAATAATAGATGTAATAGAGATAAGTACTAATGCTAGTATTTCAATAGCAGGGGATTTTAATTCTAGAATAGCATAACATAAAACTATTTTGGACACATCTTTTCACATTCTGTCACACATTTATAGAAACAGGAAGTGTAAGGACCTGCAAACAATGAAAATGGGTTGAAATTACACAATATTCTTGAATCTCACAATTTAGTCTTACTTTTTTTTTTATTTAGTTGTTTAACCAGGTATAGCACACTAAGCTGGAAGCTTTTTTACAGGAGCGACCTGGGAGCACAAGTGACTTGCTCAAGGTCATACAGTATGCAAGTGGAAGCTGTGGGATTCAAACCCAGGTCTGGTCTGCTGGATGTCACCAGATTTGCAGCTCAGAGCCTTAGACCACTGCGCTATACTGCCTCCAACTTAATTACTCCAACTACTTAATGGCCATACTTTAGATGACACAGAGGGAGAATTCATGTTCTTTTCTAGTAATGGCAAAAGTGTTGTTGATTTTGCACCCACTCAGATAGTAGATATTGATAAGGTAAAAGATGTAAAAATAACACTAAGCACAAAGAGTGACCATGCTGCACTAATAATCACATTACATTTTGATAAGTCCCTGAATGTGAATAATGAGAAACACGTTATGAACCAAACACATGAGGTTATTAGTAAAATGTGATTGCGGTAAGATGTTCTCATGAAGCAAAAATTTGAAGAGGTGTTTCCCCTGAAAATATAATATTAATTGATTATATTAAGAGTTGTAAAACATCTCAGAACTCAACAATACTTCTGTCAAATTTCTTTTCAGTTTCGATAGCTGGTCTATGTTCTTGTAGAAGTATAACTATTAAACATGAAACATGGCTTAACCACATATGCAAACAGCAAAAAGTGAACGAAGCTGGTTAGGAAAGCCAAGAAAAATTGATCCAGAAAGAATCTAAGATTAGATTAAGCCTGTAAGAACTATAAAAATGCCTTGGAAAATGAGAAGAAAACACACGTTTCAGTCGGATTTATTGGAGCAAATGAGCAACGTTATTGCAGCCAAGGATTCTTGCTCATTCTGATTAATGCCTCCCACACCCCCTGATCTATAGGATTCTAACTCCGAGTTGGAGTTGGATTGGGAAGGGGGTGTAGGACCAGAAGAGAGAGAGAGGGAGTGCCGGGCTCTCAGGTGGACTATTACAGCGACAATGTCGATGTTGCCAGCATCGACATTTTCACTGTAATAGTGTCGCTGTATAGGGAGCATACCCTGATGGCTGGTAGCTAAAGGAATCAGTAATTATAAAAGCAACCTTCAGCTTTAGTTCTTACTGAAAAATGGATCTTTCTATGATTCCTTTGTAGTTTATAATTCAAGTTTGTCCAGTCTAGACAGCCAGGCAGAACATACCTCTCTATAATTCACAATCTATGAAGCTGAAGATGCTATCATGTCTTGTAAACCTAATGAAGCTCCAGGAATGAGTGGTATCCCTTCAGATGTGTTTAAGATATATCTGAATATATGGGTTCCTGTTCTTCCTAACTTCTATAATAAATGTCTTAGACAGCACTTCACCATCTAGCTGGAAAGTGAACATAACTGTTCCACTGTTCAAAAACAAGACAAGAAAGATTTTAGAAACTACAGGCTTGTCAGTTTACTAGATGCAATATCAAAACTTTATGAACAATATTACTAAAAAAAAGTTCAGTTCTGGGTTGAAAGCAATAAAATGTTATCTCATTTGTAAGCAGGTTTTACACAGAATTTCTCAACTAGTGACCACATATATGTTTTTGCACATCTTATTAAAAGGTACTTTTGTCTAAAAAGAACTTACACTATTCATAGCTCTTACTGATTTTAAATCAGTATTTGATTAACTGACAGATATATCCTCTGGAGTAAGCTACAAGAGAAAAGCCTAACATTAAATCTTCTGTTACCTGTTATAGGGCCCTGATAGCTTAGTTGGTAAAGCATCAGACTTTTAATCTGAGGGTCCAGGGTTCAAGTCCCTGTCAGGGCGATGATGAGTTTTGGAAGTACTAAAAATGAATCTTTTCACTTTCATGGCTTTATCACTGGAAACAGGGGAGGTACCCAAAGACTGGAGGACAGCAGATGTAGTCCCCTTATACAAAAGTGGGAACAAAGAGGAAGCAGGGAACTACAGACCAGTCAGCCTCACCTCGGTAGTGGGGAAGATCATGGAAGCACTACTGAAGGAGAGATTGGTGGAACATCTGGTTGTCAATGGACTACAGGACCCAAGGCAGCATGGTTTCACCCAGGGGAGGTCATGTCAGACCAACCTCATTGAATTTTTGACTGGGTGACTAGGAGGTGGATCAGGGAGGGCAGTGGTCATGGCCTATCTGGACTTCAGCAAGGCCTTTGACACTGTGCCACATAGAAGACTATTACACAAACTGGGGAATATGGGTGTGGGCAGGACAGTAGTGTGGTGGTAGGTAACTGGCTGGGTGGCAGGACACAGAGGGTGGTGGTAAATGGCTGTCACTCCACAGAGGGAAGAGTGACCAGTGGGTACCACAGGATCAGTGCTGGGATCGGTCCTATTCAACATCTTCATCAGTGACATTGTGCAGGACCTAGAAGGCAGAATTTCACTGTTCGCTGATGACACAAAGCTCTGTAACAGAGTAGACACACCAGAGGGTATAGACAGAATGAGAAGCGACCTGCAGAAACTTGAAAAATGGTCAGGAGTTTGGCAGCTGAAATTCAATGCAAAGAAGTGCAAGATAATGCATATGGGGCACAAAAACCCTGGCACAATATATCAGTTGGGGTGAGGATATAGCATGCACCAGGCAGGAAAGGGATCTTGGGGTTATCATCTCTGATGACCTCAAGGTAGGAAATGGTGTGACAAGGCAGCAGGTAAAGCAAATAGGATGCTGGGATGTATAGGCAGGGGCATCACCAGCAGGAAAAGGAGGTCATAATTCCATGACAAGACACTAGTGAGGCCCCACCTGGAGTACAGTGTACAGTTCTGGAGACCATACCTACGTAAGGACATAGACAGGTAGAGAAGGTTCAGAGGACGCAACAAAGATGGTGCATGGATTGCATCACAAGTCCTATGAAGACAGGTTGAAGGAACTGAACATGTACTCCCTGGAGGAGAGGAGGAGAGAGGGATATGATAGAGACATACAAGTATCTTACAGGGAGGAACAGGGTGGGGAAAACACTATTTTAAGCAAAAAGATGTTCCAGAACTAGAGGGCATGGGATGAAGTTGGAGGAGGATGATTCAGGGGAAACATGAGAAAGAATTTCTTCACAGAATGGGTGGTGGACAAGTGGAACACCCTGCCAGAGGAAGTGGTGGGGGCTGAAACAATCATGGGATTTAAGAATGCATGGGATAGACATAAAGGAATTCTGGAGGTCAGGGGTAACAGACTTCCAGGAAAACAAGCTGAACTTACAAGCTCAAATGGGCAGACTGGGTGGGCCATAGGCCCTTATCTGCCGACACTGTCTATGTATCTGTGTATCTATATACCTATGATGCAATTATACACAAACAGCAAAACTTTTATCAGATTTGATCTGCATGGTAACCTCACAGAATCCTTTCCCTCAAATAGGGCAGGTAAGCAGGGCTGTTTATCAGCACCACTTCTATTTAACATTTATGTAAATAAGATTCTTGAATACCTTGCTGATGTAAATTTTCATTCAACAAATATACTTGGAAAGTCTTGTCCAGCACTAACATATGCGGACAACATGATCTCATTCTCTCAATTTCCAGTTGGGCTCTAGTAAAAATTAACTTTATTCCATAACTTGTATATAAAGCATAATATAATTGTGAACATTTAGAAGACTAAAGTTATGATATTTGGTGGAAAAAAGCCTAGCAAGTTTTGTATGAATGATATTGCTCTAGAATTTGAAACTGAATATGTATATCTTGGAGTAAAATTAACCTGCAATGGAAAATGGACACAACATTTAAAAACACAGTAAAAGTCAGGCAAAACTCTCAAGCAGTTCTTAGATTTAATTCTTCACATGGAATGAAATCAGTTGTATTGCCCCTTCAAGCCTTAGAAGCAAAGGTTATTCTAGTTATACTCTATGGCGCTGAGGTGTGGGGACAATATTGCCCCTGATTTATTGAGGTACCATTTTTATTATTTTATTGTTCTCTGTTAAAGGTCAGCAAATCCTGGCCAGAACAATGTATATGTGCAGAAAAAGGTAGGATTCTGATGCTAGCCCTAGTTAACTTAAGCATAGTATGCTACTGGATCAGAATCTTGATAACGTAACAGACTCTTGGCCTAGAGATTGCCTAATAGAAAAAAAATCAAATGGCAAGAAAGCTTTAATTCATGTTGATGTCCCAGAACAGGAAGGATGAGCATTATAAGGAGAGGAGAGAGTAAGCATACAGAGAAACAGGAGAGGGGACACAAAATAACACATGATGTGAGTGGTGCAGTGCAATTGCTATGGGGCAGCAGTGTTCTGGGAGACATTCTGGAGGCTGCAATGCTGCCCTATTTGCAGGCACCTCTCTGGTCTGAGGGAGGAGGTTGCATGTCTCCAGACTGACCTGGTTAGGATTCGTGAAACCTCTTCTCCCACCCAGGGACAACCAGGGCCACTGCTGCTACCTCAGAGGTTGCCAAGAAAGAGGAGTGGATGGACCAAGGTGGGCTCAGTGAGGGAGAGGGTGGTGGAACAGAGGTGCATCCCTCCAGCTATACCTCTCCACAATTCATACGCTGTTCTGGTGGATAATGGTTCCTCTATGGAGGCACCTGCAGTGGAGACCAAGGAGGATGCTGGGAACCTCCACAAAGGAGACCCACAGGAGGGTGGCACAGAACCCCACAGGGGAAGGAAACAACTCCTGGTGGGGGACTCAATCATTAGGGGGTAGAGGTGGGGGAGGAAGGGGAGAGGGAGGTAAGGTGCCTGCCTGGTACCACAGCATGGAGGGACAGGAAGTGAATCCTCAGAATCATGGGAGCAGCTGCATGAGGGAGGAAGCTGGATGTCATTGTCCACCTAGGGACAAATGATCTGGCTAGGAATGGGATCAGAGCAGTGCAAGAGGAGTTTGTGGAGTTGGGGAGCGGCCTTAGACAAGTAGCGCATATGGTAACCTTCTCGGAGGTGCTGCCTGTCTATGGCAAGGGTGATGCTAAGGTACTCCTCACCATGGAATTCAATGAATGGTTGAAAAACTTGTGTGGAGTTCAGGGTTTTGTCTTCATTGGGGACTGGGGAGCCACCTGGAGGGATACATGCCTTTACTGGTGCGATGGTCTGCACCTGTCGGGGGGGGGTCCAAGATCCTAGGTGATAGGTTTAAATGCTTTATTGGCAAGCATTTGAACTAGCCAAGAGGGGAGACACTGAAAAGGAGCAGGGAAATCCCAACCTCCCCCTACAAAACACGGTATTTAGTGAGGTAAACACCAAGGTAGAGAAGTCATTAGGGAGCAGGACAGAGGTAAATGCAAAAAAAAAAGACAAAGGCAGTAAGGACAGGGATGGTGGCAGAAAGGGGTAAGGCCATAAAAAATTGGAGGGTGATGAGTACCAATGCCTGTAGTCTGTGTAACAAGTTCCCTGAACTAGTGGCCTTGATGGAAAAGGGATGCCTGGATATTGAGGCAGTCACAGAAACATGGTACACAAAGAACCATGACTGGGATGTTAACATACCAGGATACACAATCTACAGGAGGGTCAGGGAGGGTAAAAGAGGAGGAGGAGGAGTAGCTATCTATGTAAGGGAAGGGATCAAAGCAACAGAACTAAAGAGTAAACAGGGAGCAGATGAGGCACTCTGGGTCACCCTGGAAACAGGAAATTGCACCACAATCTGCATAGAGGTTGTATACAGGCCCCCATCTCAGGGAAAGGGAATGGACAAGGAAATGATAGACAGTGTCCTTAGAATGCAGAAAAGGGGAGATATTGTTGATGGGGGACCTGAATATGCCAGATGTTAATTGGAGCACCTTTGCTGCAGGCACATCCAAGAGCAGGGTCATTCTTGATGCCCTAGAAGGGGCATGCCTCAGACAGCTAGTATTGGAACCCACTTGGGAGGGAGCAATCCTAGACCTGGTACTCTCAAATAGGGATGGAGAAAGAATCTCAGATTTAGAAGTGGGTAGCCATCTGGGAACAAGCGACCACCAAACAGTGTGGTTCATGATAAACACAGCCATAGAGTTAAGCCATACAAATGCAAGAGTATTGGACTTTAGGAGGGCTGACTTTGGGAAAATGAGAGAGTGCCTCAGAAAAGCGCTAGCAAACAGGCAAGAAGGGGGGTGGTGGAACAATGGGGAGTAATCAAAACAGCCATCACTGAAGCAACAAGCATTTGTGTATGCTATGGTTCTCAAAAGAGTTGACTGGGAAGGTTAAGGAGAAAAGGATAGCATTCAGAAAATATATGAAACACAGAAGGAGCAGGACAGAGAACTTTTTCAGTTAAAGCAGAAAGAGGCAGGGAAGGCATTCAGAATAGCAAAGGCCCAAACCGAGGAAAGGATAGCCAACTCTGTTAAGAAGGGGCATAAGACCTTTTATAGGTACATTAGGGAGTGAAGAAAGACCAAGGGAGGGATACTGAAGCTTAATAAATGGGAGGGAATGTGGGCAGAGGGTGACAGTCAAAAAGCAAGGATACTGAATGAATATTTCTGCTCAGTGTTCACAAAGGAAGAGGAGGGGGAGATACCTAAACCAAACAAGATTAACACTTTGGAGATGGGGGTCGATACCAATCCATTTACAGAAGAAAGGGTACTGAAAGAACTAGTAAAATTGAAGGTGGACAAAGCAATGGGGCCTGATGGGATTCACCCAAGAATTCTAAAAGAACTAAGGGTAGAACTAGTGACAACACTGACTACTTTCTGCAACAATTTGTGGGAGGATGGAGTGGTACCTGAGGACTGGAGGAGGGTGGATGTGATTCCTCTTCACAAAAGTGGGAGCAGGGCAGAGGCAGGAAACTACAGACCAGTTAGTTTGACCTCAGTGGTAGGGAAAATGATGGAATCACTTCTGAAGGAAACAATTGTTGAGTACCTAGAGGCCAGTGGGGCACAGGACCCAAGGCAGCATGGATTCACAGTGGGACGTTCATGTCAGACAAATCTAATAGATTTCTTTGACTGGGTGACCAGAGTAGTAGACCAGGGAGGGCCTGTGGACATGGCCTACCTAGATTTTAGCAAGGCATTTGATACAGTCCCACACAAAAGATTAATAAACAAGTTAGCCAGCCTTGGAGTGGGTCCCAAAGTGGTAGCCTGGATTAAAAATTGGCTGGACAACAGGACGCAAAGGGTAGTAGTAAACGGAATCCACAGTGAAGAAAGGAAGGATACTAGTGGGGTACCACAGGGTTCAGTACTGGGACCGGTCCTTTTTAATATCTTTATATGTGACATTGCAGAGAAACTGGAAGAAAAAGTATGTCTCTTTGCAGATGACACAAAGATCTGCAACAGGGTTCATACACAAGATGGAGTGGAAAGGATGAGAAGGAACTTGGCAAGGTTGGAGGAATGGTCATATATATGGCAGCTTAGATTCAATGAAAAGAAGTGCAAGGTAATGCACCTGGGAAACAAAAACCCAGGGGAAGAGTACACAATGGGGGGGGGGTGACATACTGATAACAATACAAATCGAAAGGGACGTGGGGGTAATTATATCAGATGACCTAAAGGTGGTCAAGCAATGTGAGAAGGCAGTAAGGAAGGCTGGGGGGATACTGGGATGCATAGGGAGAGGCATCAACAGTAGAAAACAGGAAGTTCTTATCCTTCTGTACAGACAGTTGGTGAGACCCCATCTGGAGTACTGTGTGCAGTTCTGGAGACTCCATCTCTGCAAAGACATAGACAGCGTGGAGGCTGTCCAGAGGAGGGCAACTAAAATGGTGCAGGGTCTGCACCAGAAGACATACGAAGAGAAACTAAAGGAGCTTAATATGTATGCCCTTGAGGAAAGAAGGGAGAGGGGGGACATGATAGAAACTTTTAAGTACCCCAAGGGAATCAACAAAGTCCAAGAGGGTAGTATCTTTCAGAAAAAGAGATGTGCAAGAACAAGGGGGCACAATTTGAAGATAGAAGGGGAATGGCCCAGAGGTAATGTGAGGAAGTATTTTTTCACAGAGAGGGTTGTGGATGCATGGAACAGCCTTCTTGAGGAGGTCATGGAGTCATGAACAGTGGAGGAATTCAAGAATGCAATGGGACAGACGTGCGGTGAACACTAAATCTGTAACGAGGTTCATGTTTAGAAGGGACAGATTCAGAGGGCAGGTGGTGATGGCAGGAGAGGGTATAGTGGAGGAAAATGGTCCAATGATGGGGCATCCACAGGATGTTCCATCTAGTTTGGGCATACTACAACTATTAGTTCTTCAGATAAGTTGTTAAACCGAGGTCCCATCTATCTGTTCCGGTGGTTGTTCAGTTGGATGCTAAAGATGCATGGCACGTCTCGAAAAGTGTAGGAGAATTTCCCTGGTATCCTGGCCAAATTCCTCCTTTCAGTAAAACACCACCAAAACCCTAATCTGGTTTAATGTTCATTGGTGTGCGTGTACTCTCACCCCGCCCCATTTAGATGAGGCTGAATCAGGCAGTATTGTCTAGCCTTCCTTTCCTGGTCATCAAAAATAAAATGAGCTAAGGTTTGTGGGCAGACTGGATGGACCACAGACCTTTTTCTCCTTGTACATTTCTTTGTATCTGTGTTCTATGATTCTGTCCACTATTTCAACTGTTGGATGTTGCAAGTTCTGTGTTCCATACCTTGAAGGACTTTTTAGTTCTAAAGGAAACCTGGCACTATTGAATACATTACTGCCACAAAGATACATGCACATGTCCCTAGGTCCAGTCATGAGTGTCTTCTCCACAAATGTGAGCACACTGTGCATTAATGGTTCTTATTTATTGAATTTTGTTGACCAGGTAGGCCCACTGAGACTAGAAGTCCATTTTTCTGGGGCAACACGAAGGGGAGGGGGGTTTACAGATGACAACCTACTGAAATTGAACCATATTAAGCTGTTGGTGGTATTTTAGCGAAATGGGGAAAATTTGGCCAGGACACCGGAGAAATTCCCTTACTCTTTTCGAGAAGTGCAATGGGATCATTAATGTCCACCTGAACAACCACCAGAACAGGCAGATGGGAATCAGTTTAATGTCTCATCTGAAAAACGGCACCTCAGGAGTGCAGCACACCCCTCATGCTACATTACAGTGTCAGTATTGGGATTTAACCCAAGTGCCTGGTGTGGGGATAGAACCCACAGCCTTCTGATCTTCCAGCCTCAGAGGTGAGAGTACAACCTGCTGAGCCACTTGCACTCTTGCTAAGCTCTTTCTAAGTGGTGGCTTTGATTTTACTCAAACAGACCATTAAAATATTTAAAAACCAGTCAAATAAAAATGTATTTGTCCAAGAACACAATCATTGAGTCAAGACTTATTTAGAATGAAACCCTGCGACCTGATTTTCAAAGGGCCTGGCATGGCCCAGGGACTAAGTTCCTGTGTGCATTTTGCTGGTGTGGGGAGCAATCCTCAAAACCATGCAAAAATGCTATTTTCAGCATATATTTTGTGCACAGGTGGTAATGTCCCATTTTGTGCAGGAGCACAAAACATGCTACACCATGTAATACCAGGCATAGTATTTTTGCACATCTGCACAAAACATCTGTACAAGCTGCTGCAAAATGTGGAAAAGGTACCTGGCCACTGTAGAGAGATGACACACCCCATTTGTCTCACTGCTGTTCCCAGTGCATACACTGAAACATTTCAGCCCAGATATTCAAAAGGGTTGCTCCATGCGCAACAGGGTTGCGCATGCGCAAGTCCTACATTGTGCCATTCTGCGATATTCAGCAGGAGGCAGTTGCGCCACTGAAAACAGGCTGAGCAACAGCGCAATGCAAATGAATGCATGCTCAACATGAGGGGGAGGAACCATGCATAAACTGCACGACCCGATATTCAGTCGGGCTGTTCAGTGTTGTGCAGGCGCAACCCTCAACCTGCGCCTGCACAACTTTGAGCCAAAAAAAAAAGGATCAAGTTGAGGGACACCCACAGGTGAGCTGCTGTATTGCAGGGCACAACACAGCAGCTGCCACCCGTGGCTGGCCCCCAACTCAGTCCTTGTGCCCCCCCCCACCAGCCCGATCGTGGGCAGTATGTATCCTGACCCCCCCAAACATCTCCGATGCCCGATCACAGGCAGTCGATGTTCATTCACAAATCTGGACTGTCATATACGGTATGGGCTGCCGCCCGTGGCTCTAGCTCTGCATCAGTGCAGCCCTACGGACAGTCAGTTAGCGGGCGGCGGGCGGAGGTGGGTGGGATGCTGCCGGCTGCCGGGGAGCGGGTGGAGGGCTTCATGGGTGGGTGGGGTGGGGGGACACTAGACACCAGGAGATGTTTTGGGGGTTGTCACTGGACATTCTGCCCACGATCGGGCATTACGGTCCACTGGACCACCAGGGAGATATTCGGGTTGGGGGCTTTTACATTCTGCCCACGATCGGGCACTGGGGGATTGATTCACATTCTGCCCACGATCGGGCACTGGGGGTGGTGTCTTGATACATACTGCCCGCGATCGGGCATCGGGAGCTGTTTGGGGAGGTGTCTCAGACATACTGCCCGGATCGGGCATCGGGAGATGTTTGGGGGTGTTGTCTGCATACATACTGCCCACGATCGGGCTGCAAGGGCGCGCGGTTCCCGATGGCTGCTGCCTGGCAGGCGTGCCAGCGCAAGTCCTCGGGATCGGGCGCACCTATATATATTGCGACAGTGGCCAATATAATCAGATGCAAATGGCCCCCCGCGCCTTTTGCATGAATTTATGGCCCCATTTGCATGTCACCTTTGAATATCGGAAATTTGCGCGATGGCGTTAATGGTACGGCGCCCACCGCGAAGTTTACGTTTCAACTTGGACAACTTGCGGTATGCTAGTTCCACTGGGCGCCATGCACAGTGGTCGTGGCTGGGTGATATTCAAAGGAGCTGCTCAATAGCACAACTCCTTTGAATATCGCCCCGGCCACACCCCTGCGCAACTATTTTGAGCAGCGCAAGGGCTTGTGCCTCAGAATGGCGCAGTTTGAATATCCGGGCCTTCTTGTTTATTTACTACACTACAATCAGCAAAAAGAAGAAACCAGACTGAAAATGTTCACAACATTTCTGAATTTAAGTTCTGCAACTTGCAGGATCTGTGGAGTTTTCATAAAATTCTGCAATTGTAGAAAGTGTTATTTAACAAGTAGTTAGAACACTTTTTCCAAGTCTACTAAAAGACATGTGAAACCTAAATCTTAGGATCCTAAAATAAAGGGCATGCCACACAACTGAACAAAATTGCTTCCGAAGTAAAATGAGATCACAACCCCACTTCTCTTCAATCTCCTCATGGAATCATCATCACAGTCATGGCCTTGTGTGTTACCTAAATGATCCTTTGATGTCAGGGTACATTTTCATAATGGTCCCAGCAATGAGTTTAAGATGTGTTACTCTCATGGCAATGTATACAACAGTGGGGCATAGGTCAGTTTGGAATAGCTGTCCTCATCAGACATCTGTTGCATGTAATGACATACATATTTCACTTACCAGTGAAATGACAAGTTTTAGGAGTTTGCTTAGTGATTTCAAGTATCACTACTATGATCATGGTTACTGTTATCAATGTTTCACAAACTACTTCTCTTATCATGCCACTCCCCCCAAAAATCTGCAATTCAAAGATGACCTGTTGCTCAAACCAAACAGCCATGTTCATAACAAACCTGAACTTTTTGCCCTTAATCTGTAGACTTTCCCCATATTTAAAATGTAGGTTCCAGAAGAGTGATCTAAAGGCTAAGACACAGTCACAATATTTTGGCTTGCTATGCTTTTCTCCTATACAGTTACCTTCAGTGTGAATGACAGGAGATAATGCAAGTTCCATAACCATTTTGAAAAATACATGTTGGAATGATTCTTTTCACCTGTGGCATATAGAGCACTGCAATAAATTACCCATACCTCTCACTGTCCATAGGATTGTCAGCCCAATAGCAACAAGAGTCTTAACAGGGGAGCTGGTAAGGTAGTGGGGATGCTGCAGGAGTTTGCATGTGTCAATTGGAATTTCCCTTCTCAGCATTGTTTTAATAAAGGAAACACATATGAGGAGACACATTCAGCAATGTATCAAGGCTCTGCAGACATTTAGATATACTTTACCATTATAATCAGGAAATAAGGATATAAATTACGCATGACTGCAGTAACATGTTGAGTTAGCACCATGACAGCACACAGAAATTATATTGAAACCGAGTCAAAAGAATTATGTAAAGTGACAAAAGGAGGCAAATAATCAATGCCTGTACTGCAAATAAATAAAATAAATGATTCATTGTTGAATCACAGTCCACGAATAAGTGGAAATGGCTACAAAACATTGAAGATATATTATTGGATAATAGAAGAATATAAATTAAAACATTGCACTGTAGCACTGACTGTTTCTGTATTCTTTCAGTTGCACACTAATATGGTGGGTGTCATGGCTCAAGGCAGCTACACCCTCTTACAGTGCTTTGCAATAAATCTGGTAGCCAGACAACAAATGATGTCAGGATTGTATGCCCATCAGCTGCCAGGAGTCCAAATCAAGGAGAACATCCCCCAGCATTGCATAATAAGAGGTGTTACCACCTGATGCAAATTTACATTTTATATGTTGGAAAGAGTGCTGAAACAAAACGTATGATGCTTATCGTATCAAATCTCACCTCAAAATATTCTGGCAGCTTGTCCCAGAGAGGCCAATTACTACAGTGGAGAGATCCATCATTATTTATCTGAAAATCCAATCAAATTAAAATTGAGTCAGGTCTTGGCTGGACACTGGAACCTGAACCAGACCCCAATGTACCAGAATCCAGAACAGACAGCAAATGTAGCCTATTCACTAAAACTTAACCCAAACAACTGAACAAAAATGGAAACTTGCTATAGATATTTTGAAAATGTAACCCTTAAGATTTAGAGCTCATTACTTTGATAGTAAGTTTCTATCTATTGCTATGTAGCCAAATATTTCCAAAAATCTGGGCAGGGAATTAAGTGCTCAAGTAAAGGAGGTTCCATGATGTTAAGGTTTCGTGACTAGCTAGGGAATTCATTTTTTTAGGTAAATGTTACCATTAAACAAGGCAAAAGGGTCCACAGCTGCCTAAAAAAAGGAAATCCAGTCTTGTATGTTTTGCTGAGGACCATAATTCTTCTGAAGGTGATGGTGCACAGATTTGTCCAGCAGAAGCAAGGCTTGGGGATAAGAGGGTAGTCAACGTTTGGGGCTATAGCTGCTACCAGAGTGTCCTCCATGTCAAAAGTTAGCCCTACTGGGCTGACTTACTGGGAAAACTGGATAACTGTCAAGGGCCAGTTCAGCCTTTCAGAAATTTGTGTAATCTACTAATGGCATTGAGGTCAAACTAGACCAAATGTGCACCTTGCATGAGAGTACTGTGGAAAGAGATGTCGCAGACTAAAGTAAGTATAACAGAAAACACTAATAAAATAGCCTAACTCAAAGTCCCATAGGTACATCATTAGAGATGATTATAAAGAATCAGATTACAATACAGAACATCTGGACCTACAGTATTTCAGCTGTTTAAGGAGAGTCACTATTGCATTTGTAATTATTACAGAGGTGTAGACTTGCCACATGTAGATGAGCCATTCATGGGCTCAACAGAGGAGGCTTGCAGCACAGTATACAATATATCACTGTTAGCTTAATGCTGTACAACTAAGTAAGCTGAAGATGAAGATATCGCAAGGACCAGACTTGTATTTATCAGAGGATAGTTAAGTAGCAGTTTGATTAAATAGCAGGTACTCTAGCATTGATCTTCCAAAAGTCACTGTCAACTGCTGAGGTTCTTGGGGAATAGAGAAAAGCAAATGTGACTCCTCTGTTTCAAAGGGGAAATAGAAGTGACCCATATAGCTACAGGCCTGTGAGCCTAACCTTGATTGTGTGAAAAATACTGGAGAGTATTATCAGATATTGATTACAGAACATCTGGACAGAGTCCAGCTTTTAAAGAGTCATCAACATGGGTTTACTAAGAGAAGATTAGGACAGTCATATGTTTTGGTTTTCTTTGAAGAAGTAACAAAGTAACTAGATAGGAAAAGGCAGTTGATGAAATATGCTTAGATTTCACTGAAGCATTTGACACAATTCCTCCTGAAAATTTGGTTCTGAAGTTAAGGAAATTTTGCATTAGAGGAATTATTGCACAACTGCTAGAGATCTGTTAAGCAATAGGGATCAGTGGATAGTGTATCTACACTGCTGAGGTATCGTTCTTCAAATGAGACATGTAACTGAGGTTCCCTTCTGCTTATCTATGGTGGCTGCAAAGGTAGACATTAAATATCCCATGGCACATATTGCAAGAATGGGGGAAGTTTTTATTGTGGGAATCACACAATATTAGGGAAGGTATTCTGAAAAAATCTCAGTGTCATCTCTGGGGAAGATCCTTATGTAGTTTTTCTTTCATTTTAACAATGTCCTTTATCTTTATGTATTTCTTTTGTTGCAAAGTCTGTTCTTCTTCTTCTCTTTTTTAATTTTTCCCCTTTTTCCTTTTCCATGTTTTTTCTTTTTATTCTCCTCCTCTCAATTTCCTCTCCCCCCCCTTTTTTCTATTTTATCTACCCCATACAGTGCTTCCATAATTTTCCCAATGTGTGTTCAGATTCTTTTGTCCCCTGTTATATATTTGTTGTGTTTATCCCATCATGGTTCTTAATAATCCTTGCTGGGTAATATACTGATGATGCAGGGTCCAATGGCATCTGGATTGCTAGATATGATATTTTAAAATGCTACATAGAAGTTGTAGTGTGCTGTAGGGGTATTTAGTCCATCTTCCAGTATAGAGCCCCAAACTTCATAGTTCATAATAGTGAAGTTGATGTCTTGCACTGTCTGTGCCAAAAGAATCCAGAAGAAAACCACACAGGGCGTTCGAAAAATAAGTGTTCTTGTGTCTCCAAAATTGTGTTATGAGTCTGTAGTGCAGTAACATTCCCCCAGTTTTTTATGTTTATAGTTGTTCTTAACACCAAGTTTCCCATGACATGATAACCAGCATGTTTCTCATAAGTATTTGGGAAATAGATGATCAGTGAGCTGTTTGATGGTTTGAGGGAATTCTATACTGTGCCTTTATGAAAGATAAGTTGTTCAGAAAAGTGGGATTGTAAAAGTTGTTTGTAAACCAGATGTCTTGGTAAGGTTTGTAAATCTTCCAACTTAACTTTCCAAAGTCTGATTTTTTTTTTCATTGTAGTAATAATATAGTCGGAAATTTATCAGACATCATTTTGAATAACCAGTTTTTTGTAGACCACGCTGATATCAAAGCATTCAGCCATTTCTTCTCCAAGAGTATCCATTGCTTAGAAATTCCTTTTATTAAAGGTACTATATTGATGGACCAACGTAGTGTATGAAAAAATAATAATGTATGTATCATACCTTGTAATATGGACCCATATGTTATATTTTGCTCTATTGGGTTAAGTCTGCCACCCCAAATAGTTCTGAGGAATATGCTATACAGTTTACTCTCCAAGGACACACGGGGATACAGTCCTATAAATGGAAGAATAGGGAAGAGAAATGTTTTACAAGATGTATTCTTTTTCATTTTGAGGCTTGGATTTTATTCCAGGCAAACACTCTTTTTTCACAGATTATTAATTTTTGTTGCCAGTTTTCAATCTCCATATCCTTAGGTCCAAAGTACACACCTAAGATATTCGCCCCAGGCACTATTGTTATGCCTCCTATTGAAGCCCCTACCTATAAACATGTGTCACCTATTGCTAATGCAACACACTTTTGTAAATTTATTCTTGCCTCTGTTATTTCAGAATATTTTTGGAGGTTTGAAAATGCAGGGACACTTTCCTGTTCATGTGCTGTTTGCAAGGGTGAGTGCTCTCTTATGTTACCTTTGACTAATAGCTCATTAAAGAGAAGCACCACCTTCCTTGCTGCCCACCAAGATTGTAATTGTCTTTACTGATGGTCTGGTTAGTGGTATTTCTGTGAAAGGGGACCATAACATAGTATGCTTTAAATTGTTGTGTTTAACCCAAAATTTCTCCAGCTGAACTGGGGTGTTGAAAGAAACATCAAAATTGTATCTCCAGAAACACGGATTAAAGCAAAGATGTCGGAAGCTACAAAATTATATATCCGATCCGGGGACTCCAGTCCACCTATGTATTTTAATCTGACTGCATTCATTTGGGCCCTGGCTTGTCTAAATTAGAGAACAAATCTGCTATCCTGTGACTGCAGTTGGTCTGAGGCCTAGCCACGCTCGGATTTGGGGGGGGGGGGGGATTTGTTCTTGTTTGGTCTTGCAGGTCAATTACATGACATACTTCTGATTATGTTGTATCTGCCCAGGAGGTGGATGCTTTGGGCAGCCCAATATTGTCCCTGTTATTCTCATTAGGCATAGTTTGAGATTCAATTCATTGCTTGGCTTATTCTTCATCCACTATCCCATTCTCTTGACCCACAGTTAAGTTCAGTGGAGTACAGGAATTAGGTATCACTATATCTGTTTTTATAGCTTCTGTTTGATGCCCCTAAGCTGTGGTTTCTGTGGCTGAAATGTGCAGCACTGTTGGCTGCTGCCCTGGCTGAACAGCCACCCCTTGTACAGAAGTTTGTGGTGTTTGGTTGTGCATCTGCTCCCTTCTGCCTGAATTGGCTAATGCTTGGATGTCCTGAGTGGTTTGGGGTCTCCTGGGAGCCAGCATCTGTCGTCCAGTGTTAATTTCCACCTGACAGCCTGCAGCACTCCGGTGACCAAGAGCTCTGCTGTTCCATTTCGGTTTCCTGCTCGTCTACTTTAGTCTGGGCCCAATCTCGGTTCCCCAGTGAAAAATTTTCCAATTGATAATGTATTTGATGATTCTCCTGCAGTAATGCATTTTGGGAGGCTTTGCTCACCTCCAGGTCTTTATTTCTAGTGCCTAGCATATCTGTATCCCGAGAATCTGTTGCTCGTAGCATCCTTGCTGCGTCTGGTGAATTCTTGTCCACTATGGCAGATACCGGTACTTCGGCAGTAATCTCCATCTCCATCAGTATTGCTTCAATTGAGGAGTGTCAAGCCCTCAGAATTAAATAAGTGGGATTAGAAACCCTTTCTGAAAAAGAAATAGGAATACTGTCTAAGGGCATACTGTCAAAAAAAAACATTTATGTGAAATATTAATGTGAAGAGTTATTAATTTATCTATCTGCCTCTTTTTCTCCTCCAGGTCTTTATTTTCAGTCTGAACCTGCAGGGACTTTTTCTGTGAATGCATCTCAATTACATGGAGGTCCTGCTATGAGCTACTTTGTCATAAGGAATTTATTGTTGCTATGGCATTATATGAAGGTTTGGATTTCTGCCCCACTCTAATCTTTAGTATATCAACCAGAAATGCATAATGTGTAACATCTAAATAGTGTTATGATATTTGCAAACTCATATGTATTCACTGGACTAGGAGCGCTCAGAGTTTAAGCAGCTCCACCTAGAGCATTTCTTTGGGACAGACATTCAATGTATTTTATTGCCTGTGCATCTTTTTACTTTGGTTTGATTAACAAATGAACATGTGATACTGATGAATTAATTGTGTGTAATTAGCTGCACTATTTAAATGACTTGTCCTCTTAGTCCCACCCCCTGAGGAAGAATCTTTTGAGTCGAAGTGCTGGGGATAGCTGATATAGTGCCAGCTATGGACCATTGGTCTGGCCTTTTGTTATTTTTTAAATGAATAAAATGTCATCATTTATTTACCTGACCTGCATTTTGCTTCTGAGTGGTCACTGAGTGCAACTTCAGACTCTGCTCTACTTGTCTGTCTGGGCTGGCCGCCTGTTGTGGTGTTGCATTGGCCCAGCATTTTACTGATCACGGTACTATCTTGTGGAACTA
Organism: Neoceratodus forsteri; assembly: GCA_016271365.2. Taxonomy (NCBI): domain Eukaryota; kingdom Metazoa; phylum Chordata; order Ceratodontiformes; family Ceratodontidae; genus Neoceratodus; species Neoceratodus forsteri. The sequence continues at coordinate 904,879,860 of CM028129.1, forward strand.
CCACAGTCTAAACACCTGTTCCCAATGCAGCAAAGCATACAGGTAAGCAAATATGATGTTAGGCTACATCAAACAGGCTTCACCAGTTGCAGGAGGGAGTTAATATTGCCACTGCACAGGTCATTGGTTCAACCACACCTGGAGCCAGATATTCAAAACTTTGCACTATGTGCAAAGTGGTTGTGCCTGCTTTGCACATGGATTGTGCCAGATTCCCATATTCAAAGAAGTGTGTAATGCATGCTGAAGTTGCTTATGCGCATGTGCAAAGAAAATGTATGCAGTGTGCAAAGCGAGGTGGGATCACGCATACCGGTGTAGCATGATATGCAGCATGTTAGTGCTGCACATAGGGGTTAGCACAGACTCCTTAGCACCACACAATTACTGCCAATGAAAAGGTCAGCTTAAACCTGGGCAAACCCCAAAGGCAGGTGGAGACTCTGTAGGCCACAGTGCAAGATGGCACTCAGGGACACACACATGCTGTGTATGCTGTAGAAGGCTGTACAGGAGGAGAAGAGGGTCAATGCCCACCCTGGGCCCATATGTAGGTCATGGAGGTGCAATGCTGCACACAGTAGTACCATCCATGAGTCACATACAAAATCCTCAGTGATAACCAGATTGTGTGCCAGTACAGACTCAACATGCTTCAGCAACTGTGTGAGCTGCTGCATGACCAACTCTGGCCAGACACCCATCGCAGCCATGAATTGTTCATAGAGCTGAAGGTGATTGCTGCAATGTGTTGGCCCTCCTTGCTGCCCTCTCGCATTGCTTGCCCACCTTTGGGTCATCTGGTGTGGCTGCCCCCGGGTCCCTTTCCATTTCTGTTGTTGTTAGTGTCTCACCCCCCACTGTGTGCTCTTCCCCTGGGTTTTTGTTTCCCGGGTGCATTGCCTTGCACTTCTTGGCATTGAGTCTGGGTTGCCATTCATTTGACCATTCCTCTAGCCTTGCCGGGTCCCTTCTCATCCTTTCCACTCCGCCTTGTGTGTCGGCTCGGTTGCGGATCTTTGTGTCGTCTGCGGGGGGACGTGCTTTTCCTTCCGGTCCCTCTGCAATGTCACTTGTGGGGACATTGGGGAGGGCTGGTCCTAGTGCTGGGCCCTGCGGTGCCCCACTACTGGCCCCCCCTTTTTTCAGAGTGGACTCCGTTTGCTGTTGCTCTCTGTGTCCTGTTCTCCGGCTAGTTCTTTGCCCGGGCTGCTATCTTGGGACCCATCTTGGGAAAGCAATTCAAGTGGGGCGTAGGAGGAAGTAGGCTGTTGGTTAACTAGGATCTTCAGCTTATCCGTTACGTAGGGAAATAGGCAGACTAGGTGGACCAAGTGGTCCTTATCTGCCATCAGATTCTATGTTTCTATGTTTCTATGTGTTTCCTGGCCACAAGAACATTTCAAACACCTGTGGGGGACACTACTGGTATCCCGCAGTCAGCCACCTTGCACCTGATTGGCCATTTCCTAGACACTCTGCTGGACCATGCTGGTGAGTTTTATCGTATTCCCCATCACCCCAGCAGAGCATACTGCAACAATGTGGCAATTCCATTGAGTTGCGCACCTACCAACTGCTCTCTGTGCCATTCACTGCACCCATGTTGCCATCTAGGCACCGATCAGTGATGGAATGGAGGCCTATGTCAATAGGAAGGGGTACCGTTTCATCAACTGCTTGATGGTGTGAGCAACAGGGTGCATCATCAATATCCTGGCATGTACCCTGGCAGCACCCACAACACCTTCATATTTATTTATTTATTTATTTTAAAAGTTTCACCAGGAAGATTATGCTGAGCTGAGTAGCAATTCATTTCCAGATGCATCCTGGGGGAAAGGGGAAAGGGAAGCAAAGCATAACAAATCAAAGCAACAGTCACAAAGCAGGGAGAGAACATAATTTGCATTGAGTACAATCAAACAGCTATTGGCAACTTGAACATATGGCACAGTTCCATTCTGTGCCAGAAGTCTGAACATGGGAACATCCCTAGTGGTCACCTCATCAGTAAGTATACACTACAGCTCCTCTTCCTGCAGCTTCATATGGTACATGATGGGTCAGAGCCCTGTATGATCAAAAGGTCCTGGGTTTGTTAGGGGTATGAGCAGACTGCATAGACCAGTGGTCTCTTCCTGCTATCATTGTCTATATGTCAGTGTTCCTACCTGACACTAACCTATGCTCTTTTCCTACATGGTGGACAGTGTGTATCCCCTGAGCCCATATCCTTACACCTGTCATCCTCCCCTCATCCATTGCAGAAGACAGGTACAATGTGGTGCATTCTGCCACATGCAATAAATAAAACATATACCATTAGATTCACAAATGTACAAAGACATAACCCATTAATTACATTACTGTATGCGCGTGTGTCAGAACACATGTGTGTGGTGCCATGGTACCTTGAAGCCCTGCCGTGCCTGGCCTGTTCACCCACTGCCGGTGTATGTTGTGGCTGGGGTACATTACAGGCATATGGGCAGTAATTCTGGATAGTGTGTGCTGAACAGAGTTCTGTGTAACACTGCAGAGGACTGATCACACCTACACTTTCCTTCCCTACAGATCTCAATGCCCAACCCGCCCAGGAGAGGCAGCAGCAAACATGGAGACAGCAGTGTCACTGGGAGGCCCAGAAGAGGTCGCCAGGCTGAGATGGGACCCATGGCAGTGCCACAGAGGAGTAACATACAGGTAGGTGCTCCTGCATTGTGTGTGGCACCTGGGGTTACACATGTACATGTATAGGTGTCAGTACAGGTAGCATTGTGGTGGCCATGGCCCTACAACCATCATGGGTGTTGGGCCTGGCCTTCTCTGCCATACTCATGGCTATAGCTGACACTGGCAGGGTGTGTCTTGACACTGCTACGCAAGCTGTCTGGGGGAGTTACAGACAGTGCACTGCCTGTGTGGCACAATGGGTGTCAGCACAGAGGGGACTGCAGCACCCCCAGGATTGCAGTTGGGGACAGAAATTGTCTCGTCCCACTGGGACATGGCACAGTGAGCAGCCATTTCCGGTGTCAACATTGTGCCAGAACTTGTGGGGGTACAAGGAAAAGAGCAATGCTGTTTGGGGTGTGGGGATATACACCATCCCTGTTCACCTGCTTGGGCAGGCTCTATGGGTGACGGTGAACCCTGGCAGGGAAAGGGGTATGCGTCCTTTACATACATGGCCTGACAGTGTGCTGATCTATCTGCTGCACATCTAAACTATGCTGCTTGTGTCTGTGTCCAGCAATGGGTGTCTCTGTGTGTGCTGACATGTTGGATGCAGTCCTGTGGGGACATCACTTCAGGGATTCTGGTGGTGGACACTCACCATGCACATGGGGTGGTGGGCCAATAGTGCCTCTGTGCTCTGTCATGATGTGTACAGTCTGTTGTGGTGCTCCTATGTGCCACCAGCATGCTGCCCTTTTTCTGTTTACCATGCCATACCATGGCCCCCACCATGCAGGCGAGAGCACCATGTGCTGCTGGATGGCTGCCACAGGGACTGGTGACAGTGCACACAGCCCTGGGAGTGCCTTCCTCACAGTTGGTTAGGTCCATACCTCTCTGTAGATGGGACTTTGCTTGCTAGTTGTCTGCAGGTGGCAGGCATCTGTCAAAGTGTGGTATCAGTACACCAACTTGACCAGCTGTGTGCCTCAGACGGCTTTGGTGGTAGTCCCCTTGCACTACTGGCATATCAAGTGTTACATGCATTGCATGGCATGCCTCAACAGCACACTGCTGGCCTGCAGTACTGGCGTAGGGCAGCAGGCAGTGGGTCCATTGGTGGGCAGTGCATGTAGGGGACTACGTGTGATTGCATCAGCCACAGGTGCAGTGATGACTACCTGACACAGTGCTAATTAGGATATGGTTAGGATGTAAGTTTGTCATGGATGAGGTTTTAATGACTCGTTGTTTGTTCATGAAATTGTTAGTAAACAGTAGTAAATGTGGCACTGTCATCATTGCTACATTCTGATGACACTAGTGAAAGTCATGGAAGTCCTGAATAAAGATCAAACATCATGGAACCAATGACGTGTATGACTGCCATGGCAAACTTACATCCCTAGATAAGGTGACTCCACTGTAAACTGGCAGGCCAGCCATACAGTCAGATATGACAAGACTGTTAAACCAGTGACATGTACAGACCTTGTAGTGGGGGCATACTCATGGTCTGACTGGGGTACAGGGGGCCCAACGGGGCAAACAATGGGGTGGGTCTGGGGTGACAGTCATGTAATTGGGCAGCATCATTGTGCTACTGTGTTGCTGGGGTGGCACCATAATAGTACATAAAGTGGCCAATCAGCCTCAGTCAGGTAAGGTATGGCTGATAACATGCAGTGAGTTTCAGTGTATTTAGGGTGTCCAGGTGCCCACCAGAGGGGGACCCAACTGGATATTTTTGGGTATCCTGGTGGCGCAGCCTGACTTAAGCCACACTTTACAGAGGGTGCACCAGTGACTGCAGAGATGTTGACCACATCCAGGCCATAATGCATTGTACACCGGTGTTGTGGTGACTGGTGCACAGTGTGTCCTGTGCCCTCCCATGTACACTACCACTGCAGTCACATGCACCATGGCTGCTGCAGACAGTGCCACCTGCTGATCCCAGCCATGTTCAGCTATGTGGTGTGCACTATGTATTTGCCTGTGATCAATCCCGGCTGTGATCCAAGGAGAAATCTGGGTGTCTGTATCCTGTACAACAGGGTTGGTTGAGGCACTGGATGCCTGGTCAACCACTGCAGGATGTGCAGGTGCCTCTCCTTGCCACTTGAGAAATGACCCTGCTCATCAGACTCTGGCATGGTGCTGCTGATGAATGTGTCACATGCATATCTCTGCCATGCCCACTGGTGGTGTGTGACCATGCCGTGGCCGGGCCTGGCCTGATGCTGCATGGTGTGGCTGTTGCATGTGCAACCATCCAATGTAAGGGTCCACAGTGCTCTCCCTAGTGTGCCATGTCTGATCCATTGTGGACGCCTGATACCCGACATCCCTGCATGGCATGGTGGTGCATGTGCTGACTGGGTATATCTTGGCTGCATATGATAGGTAACACCTGCATGTCCCATCCTGTGTGTACAGCTGGCTGAGTTCATGTCTTTCTGCTCATAGGTGTCCAGAGGAATCCCAGCCATCACCATAAGACATTCGAGGGTAGGGATAAGGGTTGTCTGATGTTCTGGGAGATGCATTTATGTCTACTTACTAGAAAGATGTATGTTATTCCATGGCATTGTTCTGTAATATTTTATAGTATTTGTTGTTTGTTCCTTTTGTATGTAACTTATTGTAATATTGTACAAGGACCTCACTGGAAAAGAACTTGTCTCAGTTGAGTTATCCTATCCAATTTTTGAATAAAAAGTTAAAATGAAAAAAACAACAAAAAAAACTGCTGTGCTGGCTGGTGCAGCAGTGGCATCTGATCCTCAGGCAGCTGGACAACACTGCCAAGGCCATCCAGGAGCTGGTGGAGTCCCAGTGCCAACATCAAGCACTACCACCTCCACCACCAGTGCCATGAGTATGCCTTTGGTGCTGGCATTCAAGTTGTGTTTCCACCCCAGCTGGACTGTTTTCACCCTGTGTTTCCTCCCAACCCCCTGTTCACCTTACCCTTTTACCTGTCCTGTTTTAATGGCCTGTTGTCTTTTGATACTATTAAAGTTTATATTCTGATACTGAAGCACCTGTGTTTTAGAGCCCTCCTTACCCACCCACAGCCACCCCCAGTGTGCATCTCTGTACCCAGTGCTCTAGACATGGCTGTGCCACTGTGTGCCCCCTTTGTGGACCTTGTTTCCTTGATGCTCTATGCAATGCCATGCCACTGCAGTATGTTATATACTTGCCTGTCATTTGCTTAGTGTGCACCCTATTCTATATTCATAGGGCATAGCACCAGTGCTATGCCTGTGAATATAGCAGGCTGTGGGTCAAACGCAAGCAAAACAGCAGTGCCATGCAAACATTGCACCTGCATGCACTTTTGAATATCTGTCCCGTGGAGTATTGTATTCAGTTTTTGGAATCCACAACTGAAAAAAGATATCAATAGGTAGGAAACTAAGCAGTGCAGAGCAATGACAGTGATCCAGGCACAGCAGGGTAGGTTCTAGGAGAGACTGAACCATCTCAGTATGTGTCCTCTGGAGGACAGGAGGGAGAAGGGGCTATGAAGAAACATACAAACACATACAGGCCCAGATATTCAAAAGGGTTGTGCATGGCCAACAGTGTTGCGCCATGTGCAACCCACTGATGCGCCCCGGTGTGATATTCAAACTAGAAAAGTGTGCGGCACAAATCCCGATGCGCCGGAACACATCAGTAATGTATGCAGGCACAGGTGGGGGGGGGGGCGTAACCATGCATACCCTGCCCAGCCCGATATTCAGCCCGGGATGTGCAGATCAATGTATGAGCAACCCCTACCTGCACCAGCACAAAGTTGGTCCCCCAAAAAAAGGAACAATGGATGGCCACCCACAGGTGAGCTGCCACATTGCAGGGCGCAATATGGCAGCTGCCACCTGTGGGTGGCCACCCGAGCTCTGGTTGCACCTGGAAGAGCCCCCCCCCCGCCCGATCACGGGCATTTGTTAAAAAAAAAATAAAACTTCTGTCCAATATCCCGGGTGGTTCAGTGGACCTCTGTCTGCCTGATCACGGGCATTTGTAATAAGAAAAATAATTACGTGCAATATCCCTGGTGGTCTAGCGGTACCCACCTCCCCACCCACCCACTGAGCCCCACTGCCCTGCCCCCGGTCAGCTGGTGGGCAGCAGCACCACCCGCCTGCCACCCCGCCACCTGCTGACTGACACTGTCGGGGGACTGCACACCGTTGGTCCATAGTGTGAGCTATCGGTGTGCAGCCCATATCAGACACACATTCCAAAGGTGTGAATGATCCCATCTACATATCTGGAATGTGGCACGCATGGTTGCATGCCCATTGCCTCACCGCCAGGACCACTGGGCGTGACAGCCCTGACGACGGTGGTCGGTCGGCGGGTGGCAGGCGGGTGGGTGCTGCCTCCCACCGCTGACCTGGGGGAGCCGGGTGGGGCTCAGTGTGGGTGGGGAGGGTGGGTACTGCTAGACCACCAGGATATTGCAATAATTATTTTATTATTACAAATGCCCGTAATCTGGCAGACAGCGGTCCACTGGACCACCAGGGATATTGGACAGAAGTTTTATTTATTTTACAAATGCCCGTGATTGGGCATAAAATGGTCCACTGGACCACCAGGGATATTGCACATAATTATTTATTTTATTACAAATGCCCGCGATCGGACAGACAGCGGTCCACTGGACCACCAGGGATATTGGACAGAAGTTTTATTTTTTTATTACAAATGCCCATGATCGGGCTGTGGAGCACATTGCCGGCTGCAGGGGGCGTCAGTCCCCAATGGCTGCTGCCTGGCAGGGTGCCAGGTGTAAGTCGTCGGGGATCGGCACACCTGCATGCAAATGGGGTCCTAATGACATGTAAATGGCCCCATTTGCACCTTGCATACATTATGGTCCCATTTGCATGTCAAGTTTTGAATATCAAGGTTGCTGTGCATAGCGCAATGGAACTTGCGCTATCGCATCCCCATGCTCCACTCTGTCCACTTGTGCTGGTGCAGTGCCACTGCGCCATGCACACTGCGGGTGGCCAGGGTGCGATATTCAATGATGCTGTGCCATGGCGCAGCTCTGTTGAATATCGCCCAGTCCACACCCCTGCGCAGCCAAGTTGTGCTGCGCCTAAGCTTACGACACAGCCTGGTGCAGTTTGAATATCTGGGCCACAGTGTACAATGGGGTGAACTCCACAAAGTTGATTAAGTTGAGGTACAGCTAATCCAGCAGGGTTGCACAATCTCACGCTGGAAGGCGGAAAATTCAAAACAGACATTAGGAAGTATTCACAGAGTGGCTGGTGAATGGCTGGCATAGTTTGGTCAGCAATATGGCCAATGCTAAAACTATAGCTGGGTTCAAAACACAATGGGACATCTTTAAGGGGGTAATTAGGAACAAGAGAGTGGTCAGAGACAGGAAAGACTCAGAGGGAAAGACAAGTTCAGAGGACTTTAAAGCAGACTTGATGGATGTACAGTCTCTTTTTGTCATTCCTCTATATTTCTGTGCAATACAGTTTGCATCAATACATGTATTAATAGAGTTTAATGCATGCTAGTACATGGAAAAGTGTATTGGCATAGCTTAAATGTGTATGGATCACAAAAGGTTGATGAAGAAGTTGGTGGATCTCAGGGTTGGGGAAAAGATGGCAAGATTGGTGAAAAACTGGCTAAGGGACAGAACCCAGAGGGTGGTTGTTGGGGGAGAGTTATCTGGCACCAGAGAGGTAACCAGTGGGGTCCAGCAGGGCTCAGTGCTGGGGCTGGTGTTCAGTGTCTTCATCAACGACATTGGGGATGGCATTACAGGCAAAATGTGCCTATTTGCAGATGACACCAAGCTCTGTGGGAGAGTGGACTCAGCTCAAGGGATACAGGGCCTACAGGAAGATCTGGAAAAGCTGGGGAGGTGGTCCAGGATCTGGCAGCTTGGCTTCAATGCCAAGAAATGCAAAGTTTTGTATATTGGAGCCAAGAATCCCAGGACAGAGTACTACCTGGGTGGAGTCTGAGTATCTGCATCAGAGGAGGAAAAGGACCTGGGAGTGATGATCACTAGTGACCTGAAGCATTTCATGTAGTGCAAGAAAGCAGCAATAGTGGCAAACAGGATGTTGGGATGCATATCTAGGGGGATCAGTAGTAGAATAGAGGAGGTTATACTGCCCTTGTGCAGGTCACTGGTAAGGCTGCATCTAGAGTATGGAGTTCAGTACTGGTGCCCACATCTCAAAAAGGACATTAACCTGCTGGAGAAGGTCCAGAGGAGGGCTACAAAGATGATAGTGGGTCAGCAGGGTAAAGCATATGAGGAGAGATTGGGTGCACTGAACATGTACTCCCTGGAAGACAGGAGAGAGAAAGGGGACATGGTTGGGACCATCAAGTACTTGAAAGGGTTAAGGTTGATAAGGAGTGTCTCTTTAAGCTGAGTGGCAACTGTAACACTAGGGGGCACAGTCTTAAGCTGGAGGGAGGGAGGTTTAGGAGGGATGTCATGAAGCACTTCTTCACAGATGGGGCGGTGGACACTTGGAATATGCTGCCAGAAGAGGTAATCTCATTGAAGACAGTGGGCAGCTTTAAGAGGCTGGGATAGGCACAGGGGAGGCGGTAAGGATCATAGATAGGGAGGATGGGAGGAGTGGGGAGGGAGGGCAGGGACAGTAGCTCAAGCTGTGGACCCTGCAATACAAGCAGACTAGATAGACCAAATGACCTTCTTCTGCTGGCTTCTTAGTATGTTTGTATGTTCATATGGAAGGCTCTGAGCTTTCCTTTAAAAATGTATGTTTCTAGACCTAATAATTCCAAAGTTAGCTGCTATCAAGGAAACGATCTTTTAAAAACTATAACTGTGGAAAGTTAGACTTAGAGTCTTACTTTTGTAAATGAACGCTTAGAGTCCGGTCTAAATACCTAAGTCATATTCTGTGTATAAATACGTGATAAAATATATTGCCACATTATTTATTTATTTATTATTTGAAAATTGGTAACTGGGAAAGGTACACTGAGTCGAGGCTCACTGCCAGGGGTGACCCAGTGGGAATAGGCAAGTGGGGTAAAATAGTTCAACAGCACAAAAACAATGACTGGGTACAAAGTAAAGTGCAGATGAGTGTTCAAAATAAAAAGACAAACATGCAGCAACAGTGGTAAAAATCACAAGGTGGAATAATGAGCAGCACAAATGAGAAATATAAAGTAACAACAGCGCAGGAGGATACTAGTGGTAACATTACTGTTATTGGTGAGTAAAGTCGAGGCCAAGCAGAGGCAGTACTGATGCATACAAAGCAGTGGCAAGGGTGTAATGGAGACAGTAGGAGGGAGGGATCAGGGGGAGGTTTGGCAGGGGTACAAAGGAGAAGAGAGAAGTATTAACTAGCATTTAAAGGAAAGAGGAGGGGGGAGAGAGAGAGAGAGATGGAGAGTGGAAGGTACAGTGTTCCAGAGAAAGGGGAGGCAATAGGAGAAAGCAGACTGCCGGGCTGTGGAGTGTGGATGTGGGAGGGAGAAGGTATGTGAGTCTCTGGAGCAAGGGGAATAGGAGGCAGGCAGAATGAGAGAGAAGAGTCAGGAGAGGTAAGGAAGGAGAGAAAATCGAACCTATATTTGGAGGTAATGGAAGCACAGATATTAGCATCACGAGAAGAGAGGAGGGATAGAGAAGGAGGGAGGAAGGGAGGGAGGAATAAAGGGAGCAGTGGTTGGGTGCAAAAGGGGGAGTTTTTAGTGAAGCAACAGAAAGCATTGCAGAGGATATCCAGCCTGGCAAGGAAAAAGGAGAAGGCAGTGGTGTAGATCACATCCATGGAGTCAAACACCATGAGAACCATTTTGGAGATCAGCTCCTGATGGACCTGAGGAGATAGGCAGTCCTTATTGTACTACAGGGCACCAAGTTTAGGGTGGAACTTGGAGTGGATGGGATCAATGTGGGCAGAGAAGTCCAGACAGTTTGGACCAGTTCTGTCTAGGAAGTGTGCTCAAAGATCAAAAGGAAAGTACAGGGTGTGATGTCAGAGAGGCAGGCAGAGGATGCTTGTGAAGGGGCCGGCCTGGCATGCATATTTCTGTGGCTCCATTGCTTTTAGGAAAATGGCATACATAGCCATTATCTTAACTAGTACTGTAAGAAATCTCAGTTAGAGGTTTTAACCATAACTGGATTTTTTTCTCTACCTGTCTGTTTGCATAATCTATTAAACAGAAGGCTATTATAACTTCCTAGAGACAGGGAGGACTGCAGCTATCCAATGTACTCTAGCCAGATTCCTGTGCACTCATTAGCATACTGAGTGCACAGCAAGCAGGTTGGCGCATGTAGGAGGGCCATGCCCATCCCTGGCTATAAGAAGTTATGACATTTATTTAGTTAATGGATTATACAACAAACAGGTAGAGAAAAAATATCATGTTTGGTTAAAACCCCAAATCAAGTTTTTTTGCAGCACTAGACAAGATAACGGCTGTGAGTGCTATTTTCCTTTATGAAAAATTAGTCATATTTTGAAACTGGAGCCCTGCATCTGTGTATGCATTGTACTGTTGTTTTCTACTGCTCTCCTTCCCCGGGGTCACATATGGAAATGAGCCATGGCTCGGTGTGCCTCTCCTGGTTACCAATTTTCTAATAAATAAATAAACATCTTTAGTTAGTCTGTTATGACACAAGAGATCCCAACTGGGGTAAGTTTAAACTATCTACTTATACTTGAACTCCAATTACAACTAGTAAAGATTATTCTGTGTGGATTCTATCTGTTTGCTTTCCATTTCTGTAATATACTGTATTCCAACTAGTGTTTAGTGTGTATAATTCTGTACCATATGTAAATATTGAATAGTTAAATAGTAATTGTATATGCTTCATGTTCTCTGTGACTACGACTTTAAAGGTATAGATAATCTGGGGTAACTGGCAAATCCATGACCCATTTCTGAAGAGACAGGTTACTAAACTAAAGCTAAACTAGGAGGCAGTGTAGTGTAGTGGTTAAGGGCATTGAGCTACAAACCTGGAGACCTGGATTTGAAACCCATCAACCCCCATTTGCATACTATGGGACCCTGAGCAAGTCATTTAACTTCCACGTGCTCCCAGATCACAGCTGAAAACAAGCTGAAGCTTAGTGTGCCTTTCCTGGTTAAATAATTTCCCCTTCCCCTTTTCCCTTAAACAGTGTGAAGCACACCTGCCCCTACTACAGGGTAAGTGAAAGAGTGATCCAAACTGTGATAAAATGAGTGGGTCATTTGCCCTTTGTGAAAGGTCACTGTACTGTGTGAGCAGTGACTGGGGTTTGATTCTGACCTAAAGATACTCAGAGTGAAAGTCAAGCTGAGTGGTGGCAGCTATATTGAGGTGATCATTCTGGCATCAGAAGTGTCATGAGAACTGGCAGTACAGCATAGACTGAGTTCTGGGAGGACCAGTCTGTGACAAACTGGTGTTAGTGGTGGGATTGTACTCTAACAAGCATCTTGGAAGGTCCTTACTCAGTGATCAGGACGTAATGGTGTTATTTATGTGGTGGAGCCACCCAACAGGAGGCACAAGCAGTGACTCTACCATGTAAACATGATGAAGCCCTACAATGACCAGAGAAAGATGGTCCTGGCTGTATGCAGCTATATGTAGGTGGAGGCAGAAGCAGACCCAATGGTGAATCTCCTAGGAGAGGTTAAGGGGGAATTCTCAATGGATGCTGTCACCTTCTTGGAGCAGCTGACACCAGCACAAGCTGCCAAAATGCATGGAGTTCTGAGACATTCTAAGAAATGTTCATTTGGAAACCTAGGTATACCACACTTGGAGAGCACCATGTGTATACAGGATCCCAGGCTCCATTGAGGCAGTCCCTCTACAGAGTCCTTGAGGGAGTGAAACATCCCATAGTGAGTGAGAGCAAGAAAATTCTGGCTCTTAGGGTAATTCGAGAGTCCAGTAATCACTGGGCCTTCACTGTGGTACTGATAAAAGGATGGGGGCATGAGATTCGCATGGACTGCTGCAGGCTTAACAGTTATACAGAGTCGGATGCATACCCGATGACCAGGACAGATGAGATCCTGGAGAAGTTAGGCAGAGCCATGTACCTTACTACCATCGACCTGACAAAGGGCCATTGGTGGGTACTCCTGATCCCTGAAGCCAGAGAAAGTTTAGCCTTTGCTACTCTGGTTTGCCTTTTTGAGTTTTGAACAATGCCATTCAGGATGCTGAATGTACCTGAAACCTTTCAGCAGCTCGTTGACTGCATTCGATTTGGGGCAACCGGAGACTTTGCACTTGTGTATATGGATGACATTACCATCTACAGCCTGACATGGGAGGATTTTGTCAGGCACATGTCAGAGGTGCTCCACCAACTAAAGGTTACAGGACTGACAGTTAAAGTGAAGAAGAGCCAAATAGGGAAGGCAGAGGTGTCATACCCTGGGCACAGGGTAGGAAGTTTGCAGATCCAGCCTGAGCCAGTAAAAATTGAGGCTGTACAGGGATGGGCCAAGCCCACAACAAAGAGAAAAGTATGAGCCTTCATAGGGATGGCAGGGTATTACCAGAAGCTTGTGCCAAAATGTTATAGTATGTCCAAACCCCTGTCATGTTAGTTGATGTGGGGTATGTGATGATCTGGAATTGCATTTTCTTGCAAATTTGTTATTCTAGGTTTAGAAAGTATGTAAATAAGTAAAACTTGATGGATTTCTGCTAGAAGGACTTTTGTTTGAGCATTCCTGAGTTCTTAAAGTGGGGCAGCAGGTTGGGTGTGGGTAGCTGAGCCCCTTTGATCTAAAAGGCTCTGTGTCTTGGGTGTGTACAAATGGTGGGGTAGGTCCGATGCCCCCTGCAGATCCATGGGGACAATGAAAACTAGTCTGAATCCACATAACCAGTTCAGAGCACTTCTGTCTTGGAGGTGTGCTCAAACATAAAAAGGAATGTACAGGCATGATGTCAGAGAGACAGGGCAGATGATGCGTGTGAAGGGGCCTACCTGGCACAAATATTTCTGTGGTCCAATTGCTTATGAAAGTCAGACATATTTTGGATCTGGAGCCCTGCATCATCTTTGGTAAATCTGCTGTAAGGTAAGAGACTGTCTTTGGGGGAAAGCTTAAACTTCTATTTCTTTTGAGAGCACCTGGCATTAAGTAAAGGGACTTGTTTGCGAAGGAGTTTCTTCTAGCAAAATTGTTTTGTCGACTCAGCCTTTGGATTAGTTTTATCTTTTGAACTAATCGGGTTTTGGTGGCTCCTGGCTTTGGCTTCATCTAATTCTGGGCCTGTATTGAAGAGACTGCTGACTCCCTCCTGACTCTTTCCTGGGGATTATTTCATTATCTGTTGGCTGGCCGATAGGATGGTGAGAGAACCCTGTGTCCATATACTTTATTTATTTATTTTTGCTTTGTTGGATTCTACAGTTTTTTCTTCCTAGGCAGTAAGAAAGACTGTAACTATCCCTCTCCCCAGTTGTGAGAGGACTGGATGGGGGGGGGGGAGTTTATAATTTCATTTTTCATTTTTTGGACTGGAATAACTTTTCTTCTGTTTTGTATTTATTTGTTGTCGTTTGTTATAATTGTTTATTTACCCTCTCTCCCCAGTGGTGAGAGGACTGGGGGGGGGGGTCATTTATTGTATTTTGTTGTATTATGTGTTGGGTTTGGGGAGTGAGAGTCCCTAAGCTTTGTATTGTTATTTATTTGTTTTGTGGATTATTTTGTGTTTGAGGGGTGTTGTCAGGGTCTCTAAATTCAGGCTCTGACTTGATGTTAGCTAACCTGGGAGTTGGGTGGGGCTTTTAAATTGTCTTCTTTTGTGGGGGTAGTATTAGTTTGTTAGTTTTATTTTGGGGTTTGCTTGTTGTATTTATTATCTAGCGGTGCAGCTTATAGCACGTGCTGGCCTTCAGCCCCCACAGTTGTACGCTATTCATCCTCTTCTCTTCATGCCCTTCACCCTTTTTATTTTCCCCCTATCCAGTTTGAGATCTACCAGCGATGTAGAGTGCTGAGCATTGTGCATAAGAGAGGGAGAAGGGCGTGGGGTTATGAACAGGGGAGGATGATCGAGGGGGATAATCGTATTGGGGTGGTTGGGACCAGTAGGCGCCCTGGGGCAAAATGGAATCCAGATCATGGTTTTCCATGTCTGGTGCCCATACCCAAAAGCACCACCAATCATGGTGGGCAGATGGCCTGGGCGGCCCGCGAGGTTCGTCCAACTTGGATGGTGTTGTGCAATGCCAGGTCCATTAAAAATAAGACTGCAATTATTGATGATCTTGTTGGTATAGTGGACCTAGCTTGCATTACTGAGACCTGGCTGGATGATAATTCTGGCCCCATTTTGGAGGCTATGACTCCAGCCGGGTACTTGGTGTTATACCACCCAAGATTCGATCGCGAGGGGGGGGGTTGCGGTCTCTTTCAAGCCTGAACTTAGCTTCACGGAGGTCCTAGTGGGGGGGTTGAGTCTTTTGAGTGTATAGTAGTAGCAGGTGTAGTCTTTCAAATCGCCCTCATTTACTGTCCACCCAGTGATGACAAGCAATTTCCTCAGGAAGTGGCGGACTTTGTTGTCGATTTAGCATTCGAGTCACCCAGACTGATGGTTCTGGGTGACTTCAATGCCTGGGTCGATGACAAACTCTCGCAATTTGGTCAACACTTCCTCCAGTTAATGACAATGCTGGGCCTTACACAGGTGGTTTCCTCTGCTACACATAAATTTGGACACTCTCTGGACCTACTCTTCCTTCTAGGGGTTGATGCATCCGATATGGGGGTGGAACCCATCAGGTGGTTAGATCATTACACCGTGGGGTTTAGTTTTTGCACCCCCTCTAGAAGGCCTGACCCTGTGGAGTTGGTTAGGTACTGCCCTTTGCAGGATATAGATTCCCCAGGCCTTGCAGCGGTGCTTGACCTTTCATCTCCTGCATTGGCAAGCAGTGATCCAGAGACTCTTGTGTCGGCTTATAATACAGCAGTTGCAGGGGCTCTGGATTTCATTGCTCCAGTTCATGTTCGCCCCCTTTCCCTTCACCCCAAGTTCCCTTGGTTTGATGGGATGTTGAGGGAGATGCGGAGACAGGGCCGAAGGTTAGAGCATTGCTGGCGAAAGTCCACCCTTGATGCTGACCACCTTAGACTGATGGACCATTATTCGATCTATCAATCTGCAATCACCTGTAAGAAGGCAGAATTCCTGTCCAGGGAGATTACGGTTGCTCTGAATCGACCACCTCAGCTATTTCAAACTGTGGACAGACTGTGCAACTTAGCCTGTCTGCTAGTTCAGAAAGCTTTTTCATAGTTAGAGTGCGATGAGCTTGCTCAATTTATTGCAAAAAGGTGGCTGACATTAGGGTGGAAATGTTGCCATCACACTCTAGGGGGGTTGCCATGGACTGGTGTGAGACCACGGTGCCCTAGTTTTCCTAGGGTTCCTTCATTCAGCTGGAGTTCATGGATGCCATGAGGATCATCCAGCATATGCGCCCTACGTGCTGTAGTTTGGACCCTGGACCGAACTCCCTAATTTTAGGTTGTATTGATGTCATCGGTCCAGTCCTTGTGCAGATAGTCAGGTGCTCCTTGGAATCTGGTGAGTTTCCTAGCTCCTGAAAGAGGCGGTGGTGACACCTCTCTTGAAGAAAGCTACCTTGGACCCTGACAGTCTTGAAAACTACAGATCTATCTCTAACCTTCCCTTTGTTGGGAAGGTAATTGAGAAAGTAGTGGCTGCACAACTGGAGGACCATTTGACCATGCATGATGTCTATGAACCCCTCCAGTCCGGTTTTTGTAAAAGACGTAGTACCAAGACAGCACTGGTTCAGGTGCTCAATGATCTCTTGATGGCTAAAGATTGGAAGAGCCATTCCATCTTAGTTCTCCTCCACCTTTCTTCAGCGTTTGACACCTTTGATCATGTGGTGTTCATAGAATGCCTGAGGCTGCTTTGTGGAATATCTGGAACCGTCTTATGATGGTTCACATCATTCCTCACTGGGAGATCACAAAGAGTTGTGTCCAGGGTTTTTTCCTCGGATTCAATGGCTTTGTCGTGTGTGGTGCCTCAGGGTTCAGTATTGTCATCCATATTTTTTGTGGTGTATATGCTACCCATTGAAGATATTGTAAGGAGGTACAGACTGAGGTTTCACTGTTATGCAGATGATATCCAGCTCTACCTTTCTTTTGCCTCCAACCAGGAGGGAGCTCTCTTGGTTTTTAACATCTGTCTAAGAGAAATCCAGGAGTGGATGAATTCCAGCTGGCTGAGGTTGAACTCTGATAAGACTGAGGTACTGGTTGTGGACCCCGGTCGACAGATAGGGGGGTTGGGTGGTGTTGCATCTTCCGGAATTTTTCTTGGAGGCGTTTCTTTGCTGACCTCTGAAGGGGTGCGGAACCTGGGGGTAGTTCTTGATGTTAGGCTGACACTGCACTTGCAGGTGTCGGCAGTCGTCAAGACTTCCTTTTATTATTTTAGGAATATTGCCAGGGTTCGGCATCTTGTTCCGTCTGCCGACCTGCCAACTTTAGTCCATGTCTTCATGTCCTCGTGCCTGGATTACTGCAACTCCCTTTATCTAGGACTTTCTGGGGTTGAAATCCATTGCCTGCAGCTAGTGCAGAATGCTGCAGCCTGGCTTTTGACTGGTTCTAGTAGATCCTGTCACATTACTCCGCTGCTGTGTGAACTGCACTGGCTGCCAATTCAGTGGCGGATCACTTTTAAAGTCGGCTTGCTGACTTTCAAAGCCCTACACGATCAGGGCCCTGGCTATCTGAAAGAACTTCTGGTTCCCTACTGCCCTGAACGATCACTCCACTCGGCTGACAAGGGGTTGCTAGAGGTTCTGAGGGTGAATTTGAAATCTTCTGGTGCTCGTGCTTTTTCATATGTTGCCCCCACCCTTTGGAACTCTCTACCCCATCGGTTGTGGGAGTGCACCTCTGTGGAGGGTTTTAAGAGGGGTTTGAAGACCTTTCTTTGGGAAAATGCATTCTCAGAATATTGATTGGTTTAACTGTCTTGGTTTGGCTGAATTTTTTCTAATGATTTTTAACTGCTATTCATGTACAGCACCTTGATAATTGAAAGGCGCCATAAAATAAAATTATTATTATTATTTTTATCTACTTCTACTTAGAATCTAGTTAAACTAGTGAGTGTTATTCTGTGTGAATTCTATCTGTTCACATGTTTTGGTTTCCACTGTTGTAGTGTACTATAATTACTGGTCAGCAATTTCTCTCCAAGGGCTGACCCAGTTGATATTTGCCATAATAACTGGCTTGTTATTACAACAATCATGCGCCCTGTCCCACAAACTGTGCTGCTCCCTCATTGGCTTGCATTGCTTTTGTGGGCGAACTTAACACTCTCGCGAACATGGCAGCTCCCTCTCTCGCCTATCGAGGAGCAGCCACAATGAACTTCAATGCTCCTTATTTTTTTTTTATTTTTTACAGTATCTGGTTGATCCTGCCATCTACACTTTAACAAACCTCTATCTGGCTGATCCTACACTTCCTTCTATTCAGAACAGGACTATGGCTTCATCTGCAGTGCCACCACAAGCGGGACAAGTAACAGTCAGTGTAAATGTAAGTTAAAACAAAACAAAATGAAAAAGAAATGACTAAAAAGGGAAACAAAAAACAAATGAGAGACAGACAGGCACACAGACACTGTGTGTGTGTGTGTATATCTGTGTGTCTGTGACACATGGTCACACAACTCGGGCTGGAGAAAAATTGCTGACCAGCAATTATATAAAATAAAAGATGGTGGAGTGCATATGATACTTTAATGTACACCTTTGGTGTGGAATGCTTTAATAATATGTAGCACATTACATTTTTCATATCACAGATGTCCCCATTCTTTATTCTATATGTATGCCCTATAGTCTTTAATCTGCATACTCTTGTACCATATTTAAATATCATATAGTGAAAATTAAGCAATAATGCATAACATGGTTTGTGTTGTGCTGGGATAATGTCATGCCTCAGGTGTCTGGGCACAAGATCATAGGCTGAGTGCATCCAACACCCAAGAAGTGACATTATCCTAGCAGGACACACACCCTGAAGTGCATTATTTCTATTATACAATGGCTCATTTAAATAAAAAAATGAATAAAAAGATGAAAAAATACAGTTTTAAATACATTTTCAACTTTTTTTATATGGGTTGGTGTACACATATACAGCAGGTTCTGGTCAGAGCCAATACAGTTGCGACGAGCTCTTACCTGTCTGGGTAGCAGAGCTGTGGCAGCATGACTCTTAGAGCAATGGTGATACCAGAGCAGTGGCAGTAAGGGTTATGGAGTGGTGATGGCAACATTGGAGCATCGGTTTTGGAGTGGTGATGGTTTGCCACATCCAAAAGATGGAGTCAGGGGTGAAACTGCACATGTGTGATACTCGCGGGTATCTGGTCAATATCGCGCAAACAACATAGTGTGGCATAATATAGCACGTACAAATCAGCACCGCAATATATTAGCGCGAACATACTACAACACAAGTACAAAAGAGCGCATGTCAGCATTACCTTAGATTTACATTTTTGAAGAATGGAAGTTCAGTTTGTCACTAGTCAGAAGGGTGGCAGTCTTGCATCCCTTGATGGATTTCTTTTCAGAAAGGAACGAACTGCAGGTAGCAAAACATACTGGAAATGCTTGCAGTATGATAAAGGACATTGTAGTGCTCGAATGCACCTCGAAGGGAACGTTGTATTAAAACACATTGGCGAACATAATCATGTCCCTGACCCTGCAACTATTGCAACTGAGGCTGCTATTGCTGGCATGAAAGACCGCGCTGCAACTACATGTGAGTCAACTCATCAAATTGTTGCTTCAGGGATGTCAGAATTAACACCATCTGTGGCTTGCCAGCTTCCTGCTATACCACTGCTCAAACGGATAGTCAGAAGAAACAGGCGTGCCACTGCCCAGCCACCCCCAGAGCCTTCCGATGTGCTATCATTAGTACTGCCACCAGAATATAGCATTACTGAAACAAATGAGCCATTTCTACTTTTTGATTCTGGTGCTAGTGCTGATAGATTCTTAATTTTCTCTACAAGAAAGGATTTACAGTACTTAAAAACATCGTCCCATTGGTTTGCTGATGGTACATTTAAATGTTGCCCTTCAATCTTCTCACAGTTATACACCATTCATGCAGTCAAATATAGCTCTGTCATCCCCCTTGTGTACATCCTTATGGCCAACCACTCTGCTGCATTGTACAATAAAGTATTTGCCGAGTTGAATCGCCTATGTAGGACACTGCAGCCTGAAACTGTACTAATTGATTTCGAGCAGGCTGCCATAAAGGGATTCAAGCTTGCCTTTCCGACTGCTAAAATGCGTGGTTGTTTTTTTCACCTATGTCAAGCGTTGTGGAGAAAAGTACAAGATATACCCGCATTATACCAAAAATACACTTCGGACCCTGATTTTGCATTACATGTACAATATCTACCAGCCCTGGCATATGTCCCACTGCAAGATGTCATGTCAGCATTTGATGAACTATTGCAATATGACTTTTACACCACAAATGCAGAGCTATTTTCACCCTTGATTGACTATGTTGAGGACACCTGGTTAGGTAGGCCACTAGCCAGGGGTGGAAGATGGCGACCAATGTTTGCAACCGACATGTGGAACTGCAATGATGCTGTTCAACTTGATTTGCCCCGAACAATTAATTCTGTTGAGGCTTGGCATAGAAAATTTAATAATTTCATGGGTGTTCACCATTCTTCGATTTGGAGGGTTCTTTAATTTCTAAAATCAGAGCAGCATTTCAACACAACAGTAATGGAGCAGTTGATAGCGCGTACAGCAGTGTCTGAAACATGCAAGAAATACAAAGATACTGCTCGCAGAATCGCAGACATTGTGGCAGTATGGATCAAGACCCAAACAGGAGTTCTTGAGGGGAGTTGCTTACAACTTTCAATTGCAGGCATAAGCAAATATCAAACAGCTTGTACGAGTACTAACGTGAATATTTTTACCCAAACAGTCCCCCGTCCCAGTTTGAATGATTAATTATTAATGTTTTGGCAAATATAAGTTACCTTTTGTTGGTTTTGCTTAGATATTGGGATTGGTGTGGGTCCGGGAAAGGATATACTAGGCACGGTTCACATGACGACTGCAGGTAGGAACTAAATGTTACATCCCCACGGACAACTATAGATGAGACACTTAGACAGGACGACTTTGAAATCACTCCTTCAGTTCGTCACTTCGTTAGTACACTCAAAATAAGGTATGTGATTTTTTAATTTTAATAGAAGTGATCTAGTTAGTTATCGCAACATGCAGTACACCTTGTGACATTATACGCCATTATGTAGCTATGCGATTAATGCGTAGCGCTGATTTTTATGCGCTTATATTTACTGCGTTAAGAATACGACGCTATTTTGACAGTGAACCATACTCGCGCATGTGCAGTTGTATCAGAAGTGCACTCGTGAAGCAGTGCACCATGGGGAAGGGATGACTGTGCTGTGGAGGGGAGCTAAATCATGGAGGACAGCGCCTATGGAATCGGCGCTGTCATGACATTGCTGCATCACTGTAGGAGAACACAGGGTTGCATTCCAGAGATGACCTGTTGTTCTCCTACAGTTATAGCCAAACTTCTGCAGAGCTCAGCCCACACTGCCATAAAAATGTCCCTTGTTACTGCTGTTGGCCAGTAGGTGGCAGTGTCTTCAGTTATTCTTTCAACCTCCCCTTTTCTCTCTCCATTGCCATTCACTTTTGTGTGTCCCGGTACATGGTAAACTCTCCCGTGTCCGGTAACAGGAAGACATCTGTAGCTGCTCAGCAGTGTTCAGGCAGGCTGCTGAGTGAGGACTGTGATGGCTTTTAGTTCAGATGTTCGAATGGTTGGTGAAGTCAAAATCCTTCTCCCCCTCCCATATGGAGTTTATTCCGCTTGGCCTCGTTGCCTGCTCTGGGACCAGACAAAGCTGTTAAATGGTGCTAATACTGAAAAAGTACTGGAGGATGCACCTGACTGAAGTACGCTCAAAGAGAGTGGGAGAAGCGTGTGTAGCCACTCACAGCTGCAGTTTGGAAAACATGCTGCTGCTCAGATCCTCTGAAACTGTATGGAAATAAATGCTGCAGTAAAGGAAAGTAGAGAACTCAGGAGTTCAGGGGTACTGCTGTGGAATATGTAGGGAGTGCTAGTTTTTACTGGGTTGGGGCCTGTCCATTTGACAGAGTGATTTTAATTTCTTTTTGTTCTGATACAGTCCTGTGTGTGCCGGACCTTCATACAGTGATGCTATGCTAGGATAATGTCACTCTTGAAGGTGGGCACTCACCAATCAGTGGCAAGGACTTTTTCTTTCCATTGTATAATATTTATTTTTATGTACATCATGCTTTCTCTGTGTCTTTAAAGGTAACGATAACCTGGCATAATTAACAAGTCTGTGATCCATTTCCAAAGAGACCAGCTACTAAGCTGTCCAAAGCACACCTGTGCCTAGCGCATGGTAGGTTAAAGAGTGGTAATAGCTGTGATAGAAGTGGTGGATCATTTGTCCTTTGGAAAAGGTCACTGCACTATGAGAGCAGTGGCTATGGTGGGATTCTTATTTAAAGACACCCCGAGTGAGAGTCAAGCTGTGTGCTGGCAACATATTAAGGCAGTCATTCAGGTATCTCAAGGATTATGAGAAATGGTAGCACAGTGCAGATTGAGTTCTGGGTGGACCAGTCTGTGACAAACTTATTAAGGAAATTTTCTTTTAAAAGGTACAACTTTAGAACTGTTACAGCTAAAAAGCAAAATTTTTATTGAAAGCTTAACATCAGCACTACATGCTGGAAACATATTGATACACTTTCCGTTTACTGATATGCATTAAAATGTGACAATATACATCAATATACATCAGTACATGTATCAATACATTGCAAAACTGAACATTTCCCTGCCAATTTATTTCAACTATATTCATTCCAAGCATGAATACCATACACAACAATTATCAGTGTAAATATGTTTGTGCTTGGATTTCCTTCCCAATCGGATTACTCAGCTGTCTAATCAGTGGGATGAATAGAAAATCAATTAAAAAGACAGATCACAATATAAAAAAGAAAACTTTATTGAATGCTGTAGTTCAGTTGCTTAAATTGACTACATATATAGTGTTTGTTTAGGCATTCTATATTAGCTTCTCTGATGCTTGCTAAGGAAAGGCTATGGATGCAGTCATTTGGTCGGTCGCATATCTTATTAAAACTAGCTACCAGCCAGTGGGCATGTTTATTGCTTAGGGATTGCAAGTGGCGCAATGAAACAGATTAACCCACAGTTTATCTAAGTTAATAATGATCTCAGGGGAAGCACTCTTGCCTGCAAGCACTTCTGATGCACTCCAAAGATTTATCACTGAGCACTGGGAAATCAAGAGGGATGTTTGATGTGTTAGGCTGAGTACTTACCTATCTCAAACCAGATTGCAGGCAAGTAAGGTTTTTTTCAGAATACAGCTTCATAAGCCCCATTTACACTGCTGACTTTGCAGCGCATCAACCCATGCGCATTGCTGATGTGCTGCAAAGTCGGATGTGTGGATGCTTTCTGGAGCACCGCAGGTGTGGCTTTGATTGATTTTCTGCACTGACTCAGTTGTCGGTACCTGTAACGGAGCGAGCGCAGCAGCCGGCAGTGTGGACACTTTCTGAGCTCACTCCACTTCGTTCCCCATGTCTCCTGACATCCTCCGTGGCATTCACAGACCCTCCTCAGAGTGACCTGCAGTGCTGTGAGGGTGGGCTATGTTAGCGGTGGATTACCGGCAGAGCAGCCACCACTGCAGAAAGGGAGCAGTGCAAATGCCAGAGTGCTGCAGCTGTGTAAACACAGCTTTAGTGAGAGAGGAAACAGCAGCAGATTTTGAGAAAATCACCTCAGCAATGCTCAGTGGGACACAGACTGAATAAGCTTTTCAGGTTTCACAGCTGAAATGTCCCATTTAGCATAAGTAACAGTCAACTCAGAGCAGTTTATATTGCCACTGAGCCTAGAAAGGTGAGCACCTACAGTAATTACCATGCTGAGCTGAAGATGATCAGCTGCTTGCCTTGATTACACTGATCAGATTATGTAATTATATAAGTTGTATGAGTCAGCTGCTGAACAAAGGGGGAGGAAGTTGATGCATAAAAATAAATTATTGTGATTATCTGGCTTGGATTGTGAGTAAGAAATTAAGATGACACAGAAATTCATACTTTCACAACATTTTAACACATATCAATACACAGGAAGTGTATTGATATGGATCAGACATGTGCAGACCCAAGCCTTCATTTTAAAACATTAATTTCCTAGCCCTAATTTATGGAACTGTTAGGACTAGAAACTTACTTTTTAATGAAAGCTTGGAATCAGGGCTACAAGCCTCAGCCACATTTTATGTGTCAATAGGCACATTTACATGGCCCTTGTCAGTACCGCTCATTCTGTGACCTGCTTTGTTCCGGTCTGACTGTTGCGGAGTGGATCACTTTTATATAGTGGGATCTGTACCAGAATATGTGGTATAGATCAACCATAACGTTACCCTTTCGTGGCATGTAAAGGCGATCCACTCCGCAATACCCCAGAGAGTTTGGGATTCCCCTTTGTCAGTAGACAGAAATGAGTGGAAAAGATGCTTCTACATGGCCCAGCAGAATGAAACAAAACCCTACGAACCCAGGAAAGCAGGGTTCGTGGAATTGGTGACCATTCATTTTCTTTGTGGAATGGATCGCCTTTACACGGCAGTGTGGTAATGTTGCAGTTGATCTGTATCACTCATTGTGATACAGATCACTGCATGTAAAAAGCCCTAATATGTGTATTGGGCAAGAATGCAATGGAGCTGAGTTCCGTCACCTCTGACTGCAATCAGTTATTAGCAGAATGTACATGAATGTTAAGCATTTTCTCTTTCCCTGCAGTTTCAATCCTGCCTCTGAAACTCTGGCAGGGAGAGTTAAAACAAACATCTTGCTTTTTTCATCCTCCCAATTAGAAGAGGGTACTAGAGACACATAAATAAGTGTATAGGAATGCGGCTTTTGATAGGTACAGAGAGGGATTTACAAGGTCTACTGTATCATGTGTGAGATAAAGAATGACATCATGATATAGCAACGTGATAGTTTGTACCAATCCCAGATGAATGGACAGATTATGCATTTCCCAGACTATGCTGGAATAAAGTAACCACACACACACACCTTGCTGTACAGTCACAGAGAGAGAGAGAGAGACAATAAGGTACAATTGTGCAACAGTTTGTGATTACAGTATCTATTTTAAGGTAGACGGTGACTTTAAAGTTTTTTTTAATGTTTTCAGTATTTGAAACATTTACTTTATTGCACAGAATTTACATGTGGTTAAGTAGTTGTTGGAGAGCAACTGTTTAGGTAGTAAAAACCCTCAGGATAGGGTTGGGAGGGGTGGTATGATGGAGATTCCATTGCTGTTTACTTTATCCCTGGAAAAAAATGACAAAATTCTGGTTTGCAGTGCTCATGTGTTTTATTGTTGGTGTGTTGCCTTATCTGTTTGCTTGCTTTTTTGAGTACATAAATGGGATCAAATTTGAACAATGAACCGCATCTAAATACCCTGTGGTTTTTGTTTGTGTGCTTCCTAATTTATTTTTTACTAGCAGTACTAAAATAATGTATTTTGTGTGTAAGTCCATTTGTTTCATTGGTAATGTGGAATTCCATAGTGAAGTGTTTTTATTTCTGAGACTGTGGCAGATAGGTAAAATATTCATGAGTTATGTTTATTTTTAATTAGTTCTAACAGATAAATAGCTAGCTAGCTAGATAAAAAAAACAACTGTATTTTTCAACAGGATGAAACTTTTAGGACCAAAATGACCCTGTTTAACAAAGCTATTTGGCTAGAAAATATTGTGTGACCTGCACCAGATGATGGAGAGATTAAAGCAATTACGGTGCATTTTATGCATTCATTGCTTTGTTTGAAAATGTGTGGACAGCAAAGAAACTGAGAAACAAATATCAAAATGCAGTGCATTTTTTGTTTCTGGGTTCTTCCTTTAAAGTAGATTTGTGATGAGCCTGAAACTTCAAAATAGCAGGGCATATTAGCTGTTGTTCTGTTTAGATTGCCCCTTTTATCCTGTGTTCATGACCATGCCCCATCCCCATTCTGACTTGCTGTAATACATTTTTTTTATATTTGAAATAATAAAAGAAATTATCCTTTTTAATATGGCTTGATGGTCCAGGTTTTCAACAGTGCTCTGTGTTGTTTTTGAACACCCATGGTTAACATACACTGTTTTCTTGTGACTAAAATTAACTAGTATGCATCACATACTGCTTCCTGACTTTATGGTAAAATAGGTCTAGAAAACAGCTGAGAATACCTATGAAAACCTAGTGCAAGTTGAACTATATTACAAACAATGCTCCTTTTAGCATTTCAGATTTAAAAAGGGTAAAAGCAGACTCAAAATCTAGAAAGAGAGGTGTCGTGTCATAAGGGGCAATCTAAAAGAGAATAAAAAGTATAGGTCAGAATGTTCACCATAACATGCATTGCTGCTTTAATATTTTAAGGTATGCCATAATAGCCAACTCTAAATCACTGGTATTTTCATGTGATGCTGTGGTGAAGTAACTTTTAGATTTGCTGTTATTTCCAGCCACACATGTGACATGTAGTTAATTTTCGAGGTCTTTTTTTTTTGTAAATGTAACCCCCCTACAAATGGGGGTTCCCAAAAAGTCTTCCTTGAGCTTGCCTAAATGCTCACTGACAGGCTGGTGTCCTGCATTTTAGCAGTTTAAATGTGATTGCCAGAGCCTGTGTAGCCTCTGTGCACTGTCTCTTTAAGAGCTGCTTGATTGCAGCATAAGTAATCTGAGATGGAGCTCTGTTGAAAGATATAAACTATTTGCTGAAAACAATTTAGAATGATAATGATAATGTAGTTTGTCTAACCTGCTTTCTTTGTAGAAAGGACTGTTTTGTTTGTCTCCACTATCTTGGTCCTGGACTGCAAATTGGACCAATCAGTTCTGGTGGGACCTAAAATGTAGCCAGGCTACAGGAGCTGTCTGAATTCAAAATCTATAGGAACTGTGGTTTGAGTTTTTACACCTTTTTCGCAACTGAAGGGGGAGCTCTTGCTTTGACTGACAGCCAAATCAGCCAACAAAAGCTTTTGGATCTTGGGGAAGTCCCAGGCTGCTTGCAGTTTTCAGTTAGAACTAAGCTGGAAGCTGAGCAAGAAGGAGCTGAAGTGATTCTGAGAGCAATCCTGAGTGGATTCGCATGGGAGAACTATGAAAAGGCTGAGAGTTTGGCCTCCATGTCTGCCTGCTGCTCCTGAGAGGGGAGAAGAGAATTATTTTGGACTAAATCCAAGTTTGTGTGACTAAAGTAAGCTACTGAAGTGGGCCAGGCTCAACCTGAAGAAGACCGGATATTTTTGCTGAATGCGATCAGCCTGTCAGGAGTTCCAGCTACCCCTAAACTCCCGGTGTGTGCAGAGACTTTGTGATTGTGCCCGGGGAGTGCTTTGCCTGGTACAGTAGAATTCTCATACATGTAAATGTGCTATGAGCTGCTAGTGGGTTGTGAGTTAGTTCCCCACTGTGTGAACTGTGTTCTGCTTGCTGGAAGCTGTATCCAGCTCAAAACAGACTGCTTCCGAATGAGACCTGCCTGGGGATCAGCTCCCTGCTCCATGCTTGAACAGGAATGACACCTCTGCAACTTGTGTGGGCCCTGATTCTCCTGGCATTCCAGATCAACCACCTACATCTCAATTTTCATCCAGCCTGTGTCCAGTCTTGGGTATCATGAGTAAATACCAGGGTAGCTCCCTACAACAACAGCTTAATCTGAGTGTGTCATCTGATTGTCTTGTTGTTTCGGTTCCTTTATGAACTGAGCCCTCTGGCTCCGGATTACAAATATTGTGTACTGTGAATGTTGTGTTTCCCATCACAGGGCCCCAACCAGCTGCAACCCCGGGCAACTATTCTGGCTAGCCCATCTCTTCTCTACCTGGGTACCCAGAGGTGGACTGCGTGGGGGGACTCAAAGTGCATGCATAACTGCTTGATTGATATAACCTTTAAGCTAATTAACCGGATTTTGCCCCTCCCTTGTTCAAGTCCCCTGAATAAATCAGATCTAACTTTTTCTGCATGTAATCTGATTGTGGTTCCAGTTTGTGCTCAAAGTACTGTACTGTTGCTATTTGCTGTGCTTAACCTTGTTTTACAGGGGGTCCCCAGGGTCAAGCCAGAGGAACCAGCCCTGGTGGTAAATGCAAACAGTGTGGGTACTTGTGTGGTGTACCAGGGGTATTGTGAAAGTGATTATTGTGCAGTGCTCAGGCCACTAGAGGGGAAAGAGGGGGGTTACAGTGTCCCGGAGGGCTGTGCCCAGGTTAGCTTGACCACTACCAACCCTGACCTCTGGGTGGAGGCACCCGTTTCAGAACTCAGGCCCCTTAACCTGCTACTAGCCAAGCAGGCAGGGGTAGTAGCCCTTGGGATAGTGCCACCTAGGGGTTACATACATTTTCAATCTAATGGTTGTAGCAAACAATATTCAGTGTTGTGTACAGGTCCATTAGCTTGACACATGCAATATTTTTTGTTTTATTTTATTCTTTTGGTAACTGGGTAAGGCCCATGAAACATAAATGCATGTTTTCAAGGGCAACATGGGAGCACTGGGTAGTTAAGTGACTTGCTCAGAGTTGCACAGCATGCAAGTGGAAATTGTGGGAATCAGACCCAGGTCTGCTGGATGTACCAAGCTCTAGGTCTAGGCTATACTGCCAGCCCCACTGACTACTTTAATACTGTATTTAATTTTGCTTTACCGCAATCTCTGTATTGAAAGAAAATTTCATACAGTTTGGTCATCATGGTTTCGATGGAAATCAAATCATGTCAATTTTATCATAAAATGCTCATGCTCTCAGTTTGCTGTGACCCCACTTTGTTAGCTTGTTTTGATTGCTGTTTGGATGTACTTACCATTAGAGTTCATTTTTCCTCGGTGTATTTTAGCCTGTATGTAACTAACTCTGCAGGACTATGTTAACCTGTTGACTGCTGCTATCCTCCCTGGACCACCTGGAACATGAGATGCTGCATCTCATGGGGTTATACTTGGAGTAATTTCAAATAAATAAACAAGCATTTGTCAATGACGAATGTGGGCTTGTTGGCATTGGCATTGGTAGTGCAGGGGTTAGAGATGCATAATAGGAGTGGCAGTGAAATATTGAACTAACACCAACACCACTCCCCTGCAGAGACTGAAAGGTGTTGGAAGTGTGGCTTTGGGTCATCGGCCATAATGCTTTCACCATTCCACCTCATCTCACCCTGCAGACACTGACAGGTGTTGCAGTGTGCTTTGGGGTCTTCGACCCTTATGCTCACCCCGTTCCATAAGGAAATAAGCTGAGATGGGTGCAATATAGGAGAATGAGGTGAACGTTAGGGTGACAGAACCCAAGGCACACCTCAATACCTGTCAGTGGCTGTAGGGTGGAGGGGTAGAATGCTGTGAACATTACGGCCGATGAACCAAAGTTATGCCCCCAATGCCTGTCAGTCTCTACAGGGTGGGTATATGGTTGGAAACCTTAATGCCCCATGTGTTTGTTGGCATTTTCACTCCAAATTTTCAGCATTGGCTTTTTGGGACCCCACTTCATGAATAGTGGCACTATCATTTCGTTACTCAGTCCTGAAAGGTGATTTCGCACAGCAATTGCACCATTGGGAGCCATAGTTGTGGAAACACATTTTGGGCAGGATGTGAAAAATGACAGCTGTACTGTTCATGAGGAGGTGTGAAAAAATGGCAATGTATAAGCATGCGCAGATACTGTGCAATGCATGCCCGTAACACTGTCATTTTGAGGAATTTTTTCACCAAATTTTCAACATGGTCATTTTGGGACCTCTCCTCATGAACAGTGGCACTGTGATTTTGTTAATCTGTCCCAAAAGTTGATTTTGCACAACAACCATGCCATTGTGCTCCACAGGTGTAAAAACATTTTTTGGGCAGGATGTGAAAAATGACAGCTGTACTGTTCATAAGGGGGTGTGACAAAATGGCAATGTTGAAAGTCTGTAGTGAAAATATTAAAAATTGGCGAAGCTGGCCTGCCCAGTGGTGCTGAGGGTTGAGGCACTGGATGCAACACCTGGTGCCATGTCGGCGACCTGGGTTCAGGAGTGAGCCCTAGTCATTGGGTGTAGGTAGGGGAGGAGAGGGATTTAGCATCTGATGGACTGCTCTCCATCTCCAGGGTGGGGGGTTTATGACTGTTGGTGTGCTTGTGGCACCTAGCGGAGGTTGGGGGTGGTATAGTGGCATGGGTAATGCAAGGGGTGAGATGGGGCTCGGTGCTGGGAAGGAGCATGCACAGAGGCAGGTGCGGTCCTTCCATTGGCATCATTGCATGCCTCCATTCATGAGGGGATTTGGAACAGGGAAAATGGTGACCGGTTGCAACAGCTTGATGGCTGTTCGGCGAGACGTCCGGCTCTGAGGGCACCACTGTGGAATACTGGATCCAGTCCTGGTTAGGAGAGAGCATGGGGAGGCTCTCCACCACCCCACCATGGGGGGCAAGCCATGGGGGTAGAGTAGCGAAGGTCCAAGTTGGAGCTGGGATGCTCTGGACAGTGGCCAGATGAATCAGATGCCTGAACAAAATGGCAGACCAGGGGCCAAGGTGAGAAAAATGACTAACTAAAAAAAAAAAAAAAAATTGGTGAAGTTACGAGCTTGTGTAGAAACTGCATGATGTACGCTGGCAACGCTGTCATTTTTTTGAATGTTTTCAGCAAATTTGCAACATGGGCTTTTTGGGACCTCCCCTCATGAACAATGGCACTGTCATTTCGTTAATCTGTCCCGAAAGGTGATTCCACGCAGTGATGACAAAATCACCTTTTGGGAAAGAGAAATGAAATGACAGTTACATATTCATGAGGTGGGGTCTCAAGAACCCCATGTTGAAAATTTGGGGCCAGAATTCCTAAAAATGGCTGAGATATCAACCTAAGTTGAACCCCCCCCCCCATAAAGCTTATCGTCATTTCTTCAGTTCGCAGTTCGGCTTTGAAGAGTGCAGACGTATCCCGTTTCAGAGAAGATCGTGGCTCCTGACCACCAGAGGGTAAGTATGGGTGAGAGTGCTTGTGGGGAGATGGGTGCGCAGAGGGAGGGTGGGGATAGGGAAGGGGAATGAGGGAGACAATGATGGACCATTTTCTGCTTTGCAGGAAAAAAACAGACTGCATGGGAAGGTTTTCTTTATTTACAGGGTCATACCACTTACACACGCAAAATAAATTGGCACACTGGGGTGGGCTCCCATTGTGCCACCATTGGGGGGATGCCATCACAGGGATTGGGCACCCCGAATTAGACGGTTGGGGGGGCATATCTGACACTGGAAGTGGGCATCCCAGTGTCAGAAAGGGGAAGCTGTTTAACCAGGAAAGACACACTAAGAGGGAGGATGCTGACGCGGGATTTGACACCCCGATGTTGGGACTGTGTAGCGGACAGCAGGAGCCACCATATGTATTTAAATGTTTCACCAGGAATGGCACGTAATGGAGGCATGTCAGATCTGCCACTGCACTAATGAGCCTGTCTCTGATTGCAGTGGCAGCTTCGTTTCAAGCTCTATGAAACTGCTGTCATCGGCAGCATGCTCACTGGTTGGCAGCTGAGGGACACACCCACTAAAGCTTCCCCTGCACTCGCCACAACACTGACACACCTCTGAAAGTGCTGCTACCCCAATATGGCCAACATAATAAATGGGGAAGTGGAGTGGTTCAAAATATACGAGAACATACCAGTTATGGCATGACTGTACTGCTTTTCTTCTATATGTATTTTAACCCTTTAGCTGATAGCATTATAGTTTAATGCATATATATTAGTTTAGAAACTTAATAAACAGTTAATCTAAATGGCAAAGGTGAAAATGTGATCATCACCTATCTTGTGCATGCACGTGGGTATCGCTTACTGGTTAGTGACATGCTATATTGATGGTGGCACTTATGACATCAGAGCTCCACCACCTCTGAAATCCCAGTTTAACCGAGTCCATATACTGTGGACATACTTTATATTCACACACTGTAATGCATATCAGTAAATGGAAAGTGTAATGATATGACTTAAACGTATACTGTAGACCTTATCAAAGAAATGGAAAAGTTATAACTTTGGGGACATTAGGGCTAGAAACTTCCTTTTATTAATAAAAGGCCACAGTCATGGCTAAATAACTGAGCCATATCTATGAACTTACCATGTATCCGTATGCATTGACATGCTGATATAGGTACAGTGGATATTTATTGATACATGTACTGGAACATTTAAATTCATATAAGTACATGGAAGTGTATTGATATTGTTCAGGCATACAACACTAACCCACACTTTCATTTAAAACAATGCATGTTGTAGCCCTAATGGTTGATATAGTATGATAATGAAATAATAGTGTGATGATATAACTAACACGCAATAAACTGTAATATTGGCCACTGCATCAGAAGATACTAGTGGTGTTTTGTAAAGGAGGACCCAACCATTTTCTAGTACAATTTCTTCTTGAGTGTAAGCCTGCAACATGTCTGAAATTTGTTACTCCTCACTGTTACCACTGAAGTCCACATAGGTTTTTAGTCCCAGTTGGCTGCCTGTCTGCAGGGATGATTCCAGTTATCAGGGATAAACTCAGGCCAAGCTGTGGAAATCTCTGCTGTCATGAAGACAGTAGCCGGTGCTTTTCTCCAGGTTTTCTTCCCCCCACCTCCCTGGACATGGGTCAGTGTCTATGTTGGCCTCATTCATGCACAGTGTCCCTACTGCTGCAGGAGAAAGCCCCTGTTCCAGCAGCTCAGGTTGCTGTGGTGTCAGAATCTGCCACCAGTCTTCTCTGGCTGAGATGCATTGCCCTGCAGCAGCTATCTTGGCCTGACCCCCCAACACAGTACATGGTGTCTGTACTGCCACGGGGTCATCAGGGTAGCCCAAAACAGCATTTCTAATCCAAAAGCATCTATTCATGTACCCTTCTAAAGAGCAAGTTTTCATATTGCCTAACAGGTTCGGTAATGCAGTGTCACCAAGAACGTGTTCCAGAGATAAGTTACTGCCACTACAAAGGTTCGAGCCTTGGGCCAGCCCAGTGGTGTAGCGGGCTGAAGCACTTTGCGCTTTACCATCTGTCACACTGTCGACTTGAGTTTGGCAATGAGCTCAAGTCACTTGGGGTTGGCTGGGGGAGGGAGGGGATCGAGCATCCAGAGGACTGCTCTCATCTCCTGGGGTGGGTAGGTCTGGTGTCTTGGCCCTTAGCTGCCCCTAGGTGGAGGCCTGGGGAACAGTGTGGTGTCCAAGCACTGAAGTAGGGAGGAGCTGCAGTTCCATGTCATGTGCACATCTCCAGGCATGCATGCCAACATGTCTTTGCAGCCAGGGGGTGGGCAAAAAACATGGAAAAGAATGGGGAGCCAGACTCCATGATTTCCTGCCCACTCTGTCCTGATCCATGCTGCCACCCAAAACCACCAACCCACTACTGGATAATGTTCTAGGTGTGGGGAGGATGGCCCTCCCCTTCCTGGTCCCACAATGGGGGGGGGGGATCCGTGGGGATTCTGGGTTGGATGAGTGCCAGAGAGGCAGTAGCCAGTTGAGGGGTGGGCGGGGACAGGAACAAGCAGCCCTGCTCAGTAGCCCCAAGAGAACAAAGGAATATGGGGAAAAAAAAACGTCCATGCCTCAGTTAACATTAGGCATCACACGGGAACCAAGAGTTGGCCCTCAATCTGTGGACTCTGGAGTGGGTTATGGTTGAAAATGCCAGTATGCCCAAATGCAGTCTGGACCATATCTGTGTAAGGCCTTATAGCCAGAAGCCAACTCTCAAAGATCAACGGGTGATGTAACTGGATTACTATGCCGGCTTTGTGGAGATGCACAAGTTGAGGAACCTGTGTCAGTACACTTCTGGTTGAGGGGGCTGTATCCAATAGTTAAAGTTAGTGCAGTACCTCCACCCAAGGAAATGGTTTTAGTGGGCCTGGTCAGTAAGGCACAAGCCCCTGGCATGCAGTACATACCCACCTTCCCACTATGGCACTCCCGTTGACCCTCTCAATGCAATAGCATGCACTTACCAATTCTAAAAGGAATAGTAACAGACAACAAATTAATACAGAAACAAGTAACAGCTTTATTCAGGGTAGCAGATCCTAAATTGGGAAGAAAGGGGTTAGCAGCAAGCTGAGGTAGTTTATGCACAGCCAGCTAGTCTTCCAGTGCCCAACACAGGCCTGCCTGAACACAAGGCCACTCTTCAGTGTCCTATGCAGGCAAACCATCTCTGGGCTGCAGCTAAAAAGGATCTTCTAGACATAGTCCTCACACACAGACCCCCTCACACTGCAGTGCATAATGCAGCATGAGATCTCACCATCCTGTATGGGAGCTTCTTCCCTCTCCTCCCTGGCATCAGTGCTTTTACCCTTTAAACCATTACAGGAAATCCCAAAATGTTACTAGGCACCAAGTCGTGGAAGCAGTGTAGGTCCATTGTGTTGCACATCGTTGCCCAGTGGTGGTGCACTTTAAAAACAAAAGTAAAGGTCCTGAATTTCAGAGGGGCCAACTTTGACAAAATGGTGGTATATCTCAGGGGAGCCCTGGCAAAAGAGGACAAAGGGAAGGAAGTGGAGAAGCAGTGGTCTAGTCTCAAGGGGGCCACAACAGAATAACGAACCTCTGTGTTAAACAGCAAAGCAATAGCAAGAGAAGGAAACAGTCACTTTGGTTCTTGAGGGAAGTGGCCAGGATAGTGACAGAAAAAAGAGGGGCCTTCAGGAGATACAAAGAAGAGGACAGGGAGAGTTTCTGGAGAAGCAGAGGGAGGCAGGGAAGTCAGTCAGGAGCACAAAGGTGAGAACGGATGCACATATAGCACAGGCTGCAATGAAAGGTGACAAGATCTTCTTCTGATACATCAGCAAGAACCCGACAGAAGTACTTTTGGGGCTTCCTCTTGGGGGGGATGTGGCACCCGGAGTTAACCTCAAGTTATGTTGATTGGGCATAGTGGTGGCCTGTGTGTGCTGGCCTTGTATTGGAGGGCAACAGATGCTCCATCCATAGCAGCATGGGCTGGATCCTTAATGGAATGTATGAAATTAGAGAGAACCCAGTACTCAGTGAGAGGCCAACTGACCAGGTACTTTGAACTATGGAACTAGATTGAGGAAGCAATACAGCAGAATTGGTTCCCCTTATTTTGACTTTAGCCTTAATACACATTTTCCAGATTCAAAGGGTGGAGGGACACAATGAAGCCCATCTCAGCTCAGGAGTTAAAACTTGCTTTTCATTCCTCATGGGCCTAACGAGCGTGAGCATATTTGGAGTTACTGGGGGGGGAGCAGGGTTATGAGGGAACCCACTGACAGTTAGATATATAAACAGTTATGTCTCACAGTCTGTATATTTCTACTGCTACTCATATACTCTCAAACTAATCTCTCATGCACACTTGCATAAAATTCTTCTGGAATACCTATTTATAAGAAGCCCTTGTTTACATGAATTGTCTGTGTGCTAATTGCCCAGACTGGAAACAGCAAGATTGGCTTCAATCAATCAATCAATCAAACTTGATTTTAAAAAGGCGCTTTTCTTAAAACCAAAGCGCCTGTACAATTTCATAAAACAATAAATAAACAAAATCTAAAACTATTATAAATCAATAAAAGCTATGTTAAAAAGGTAGGTTTTCAAGGCTCCTTTAAAACTCAGGACAGTCGGACTATTTCACACCAGACGAGGTAGAGAATTCCACAGGGCTTGTCATATGATTGCACTGTTCTCTTTCTGCTAATGTACTAATGCTCTGTATGTTTAAAAATAAAGTCTAAAAAAAAAAGATACATCAGCAAGAAGAAGACGAGGGGTGGGATTGTCAGGGAAAAGGAGGGAGGAGGGTGTGCAGAGGAGGCCATAGAAAAAACAACAGTACTGAACCAATACTTTTGCTCAGTTTTCATGAAGGTAGGGGAAAATGAAGGTCCACAACTCAGCAAAAAAAAAGCTATCAGGGAAGAGAGGTAGACACCACTCCATTTACAGTAGGGAGAGTCGTAGAGGAACTTAGGAAACTGAAAATAGATAAGGCAATGGGGCCAGATGGAATTCACCCCAGAATATTAAAAGAGCTCAGAGAGGTGCTAGTGGCCCCACTGACCACCCTATCCAACAGATCACTGGAGATGGGGGCAGTCCCAGAAGACTGGAGGAAGGCTAATGTGGTCCCTCTCCACAAAGGAGGGAGCCGAGAAGAGGCAGACACTACAGATCAGTCAGCCGGACCTCAGTAGTGGGAAATTAATGGAGGCACTGCTAAAGGAGAGGACTGTGTCATTCCTTGAATCCAGGAGAACACAGGATCCAAGGCAGCATGGACTCACAGTGGGAAGGTCATGTCAAACAAATCTAGTAGATTTCTTTGACTGGGTGACCAGGAAGGTAGATCAGGGAAGGGCTGTGGATGTGGCCTACTTAGATTTCAGCAAAGTCTTTGATACCATTCCACATAGAAGGATGGCAAACAAGTTAGGCAGCATGGTGGTAGACCCCAAGGTGGTAAACTGGGTCAGAAATTGGTTGAGGGGCAAGGCACACAGGGTGCTGGTGAATGGTATTCAATCAGACAAGAGGGAGGAGACCAGCCAGGTGCCACAGTGATCAATTCTGGGACCCATTCTCTTCAGTGTCTTCATAAGTGACATTGCAGAGGGGCTGATGGGGGAAAGTATGTCTTTTTGCAGATGACACTAAGATCTGCAACAGGGTTGACACTCTGAAGGGGATAGAAAAAATGAGAAAAGACCTAAGCAGATTGGAGGTGTGGTCAGAAGTGTGGCAGCTAAGATTCAATGCAAAAAAGTGCAAAGTCATGCAGTTAAGGAGCAGAAATCCAAGGGAGGTGTACAAGATGGGAGGGAGTACTGTTCGACCACCAAGCAGGAACGGGACCTGGGGGTACTCATATTGGAAGTCCTAAAGGCAACCAAGCAATGTGAGAAGGCTGTGGGGAAAGCCAGTGGGATGCTGGGGTTCATAGGGAGAGATATCACCAGCAGAAGGAAGGAGGTGTTTATGCCACTGTACAGATCACTAGTGAGACCTCAGCTGGAGAACTGTGTGTAGTTCTAGAGACCACATCTCTGGAAGAACATAGACAGACTGGAGGTGGTCCAGAGAAGGGCTTCAAAGTTGGTGTGGGGTCTGCATGAGAAGCCCCAATGAAGAGAGGCTAGGGGAACTCAATATGCATTCCCTGGAGGAGAGGAGAGGAGAGAGAGGGGGGACATGATAGAAATGTTCAAGTACATCAGGGGTATAAACAAGGTACGGGAGGGTAGTATCTTTCAAAAAAGATGTGTAAGAACAAGGGGGCACGGAATGAAGTTAGAGGGGGGAGGTTCAAGGGTAACAAGAGGAAGTGCTTTTTCAATGAAAGAGTGGTGGATGCTTGGAACGGCCTCCCAAAGGAGGTGGTAGGGGCAAAAACAGTTAGGGAATTCAAGAATGCATGGGATAGACATAAGGGTACCCTAGGGACAGGAAGGAAATGGTGAGCTGTAGATCAACTTGGATCTGTGGTTTGCAATAGTTGGGCAAAATGGGCAGACTGGGTGGGCCACATGGTCCTTATCTGCCATCAACTTCTGTTTCTATGTAAGAAACTCTGTAAAATGAGGTACCCCCACCACCCAGAATCCATATAATTACAAATAGCAAAACCCCAAACCTCAATTGAAGATATTTGTTCTCCTGGCCAGAAGGCCATATCGATTAATCCCTTCCCAACTATTTTACAAGATTCATCACAGGGACTACCCTGGGGTTACTCACAGTTACCAGTCTTGCGGATTTTCCTCTCTATGTGGAGGCAGATGACACAATTGGCAACGATCTTTCTCTGGTGTTTATTTTTATCTTAGAAAATGGGTCTGCCAAATCCTACACACTGTTTGGCTCAGACAGCCAACCAGCCAGACAACAGAGACTAGGAAATAATAAGTCCCAGTCTCTGAATGCCTGTTTACCCATATTATTGAGCCATGGAATTTTAAACATGAGTTCTACTCTCACTTAGTGAGATCAAGACACTGAGCACCCTGCCCCCCACACACACACTTTCCTCTTCACAGTGCCCTCCTTGCAGTTTTACATAAAAAAAAAAAAGATTTTCCTCAGCATAGTACTGTCACATAATGCTGTCAGCTCACCTGCTCATCACAGCCCCCTCCTCCGTCAATCTGGCCACCCTCAGACTTAGCTGTGGAAAACCGGCGGCAAGCCTCCATCAGAAAGGGGTTTTAGCAGACAACATTAGGAATACTGGTTTTGGCTTTCACCTCATAGAAAGCACAGAATGCACAAATTCAGTCATTCACTAAATGCATTTATTTAAACACTTAAAATTGCTGTATGTTTAGCAGAACTTAAAGCTGAATGTGTACGGTTGCTGCAGATCCTTTGATCAAAGTCGCCAGTTGATAAGTCTAAAATGAAAAATAAACCGGCACCATGTTTATTTTATCTCAGTGACAGCCAAGGCGGAGTGCCAGCAATCTTCAGTTTTCAGCTGGTGGTGCTGAAGGTTTTGGCATTACCTCCAGTGCTGGTCAGGGGTTCTACTGACTTCAGAAATCATTCACCATCTTGTCATCCTCACTGACAGCTCTCCCAGTGTTCCTCAGTGGGGTCTGTCCTCCCCAACACATCCAGGTAGCACCACAAGGGCTACAACCAGCACCTAGCAGTAGTGCTGTTCAGGTGCACTCAATTGCAGTTGAGACTGCAGTACAATGACACTCTACACCTCTTAGAGCTGTAGCACTCAGCTTCAAATTCAGACATTGTCAAGCGCACAATTACCTCTCATTGTGTGTGCACGAGTTTTGCTTCACACATTTTTTTCTTAGGCAGATGCTCATTCTGTCTCTCTCAGCACTTTCAATCAGGTAGCTTTCAACCATGCAGTGGGATCTCTCCCAACCTGTAGTCATGTCTCTTCTCAAGCTTGTAGTTAGAACTCTCTCCTGGCTGTAAATGTCAGCAATCAGCCTCCTGTCCCTGGTTGTGCAAACCCAGGAAGACCTCAAATGTGGTGACTCCACTCAGCAACTGTCTCTGAGCTGTTTTCCTAGCCTGTGCCAGTCATGGACTGATAGCTGTCAGTCACACTAGGCAGTGCTGGAGGTCCATTACTTAACAGATGATTAGCTTTCAATGCATGCTACAATTCACACCAGTCCTCCTGGGTCCAAGAGCTCACCTGCAGGCTCTGCAGCCTGAGTGGTAGAAGGGGTCACCCCTGATCCCTGTAGCTGTGGCGATGGAGTCAGGGTGCACTAAGACAGAAGTGGCCTGTGTTGGCTGGGGTCAGTGGCCCCAAGTGCCTTATTTTTATAGAGTTCCTGACCTTACAGCAGTCTTTGGTATCCTTGCTGTCTTTTAATCAGGTCACATTGTTATCTGGTGCCATCTGAGTGTCATATGATGAAACCCCCAGTCCTCCCTTGGTTTGAGTAAATTGTTGTAATTCTGATTGCACTCACTAGCTCAAGCATCTGTGTATACTGAACTCCACCCTGTTTATCTCCTTTTAGTATTTTGAAAATCACGATAACCAGCCTTCTCTTCTCTGGGTAGAATAACCTGAACATGTCGAATCTGTCCACATAGCTCTCACCACTAATCTGCTAACAGCTTGATGGCACTGCAGTAGACACTCATAGTCTGTGATGCAGCATTCTTGTCAAAGTGTGACCTAACCAATTTCTAATGTCTGTATAAGGGGAGAGTTACCTCCCTTGATTTTCTCCATACTTACTCCAAATGCACCCTGACATTGTATTTGTTTCCTTGACTGTGGCATCCTTGCTTCAGTCTACTATCCATAATTACACCTGGATCCAGTTAATCTGTTGTGCTGTCCCCTATTGCATCATATGGGTGCACTGTATGTGTGACCTAGATTTACTGCCTCTAGGTTTAGGGCTTTGTATATTCCCACATGAAATCTAAGCCTTCATTTCTTGTCTCGCCCCTAACGTGTGTAGATCCCTCTAAAATGTATCCCCTCTCCACTTCTGTTTCCACTCTTCTTGCTGATTCAGTTTAATCGGCAGACTTCTGCTGACCAATTCCTCCAGGCCATGAACAAAAATGTCAAAGGGCAACAGACCAAGCACCAAGCCCTGGGATACATAGCTCTGACAGTCACCATTTTTAATGGCAACACCACTCCCTGCTCCCTATGTGTCATCCTACTCAATCTTCCAGTACACTTTGAAGACTATATTGTGTTAACTTTCTCCATGAACTTTCCATGTGCCGAAGGCCTTGCTGATGTCTAGACAGACTACATCCAACTTTCAGCCCTTATCCACCACTCTGTCTCCTTGAAGAAGGCAATCAGGTTGGTTTTGTAGGGTCAGCCATTTCCAAAACCATGTTCTGTGTGCTACAGCCCCTGAGATACTCTCAGCAGAATTTCAAGAAAGCTAAATGTTAAGATTTTGTGTTTATTATTTTGTGTTTTTAAGACACTCTCAAAAATCTCAAAGGAGCGTGTGTGGATAAAGATGATTTTAATTTAAAAGTGCAAATAATTTTATAGGGAATTGTTTTGCTTGTTAATGGTGTTATACTGCTGCAACACTAGAGAGCAAAGTCATTTATTTAGCCGCAGGCTAGGTATAGCATGAATGGCTACATTATAAGTGTCCCCATGAGGCTCTATAACTGTGTTTCAGTTCTGCCCTGGAGGGATGCATTCTCTAGCGGGGGAAAACATAGTTTATATGGCATTGTTCTTCAGTCCTTACCATCTCTTGTGAAACTGAGACCAAAGATGTACTGCCTATTAGTGCCGCCAGTCATAATGGTGAGCTGTGTGATGTGAACAGTTCTTTACACAGAACTGGACTGAGACCATCACAACTCTTTTTGGATAGATCTCTGTACAGCTATCCAATAACAGTTGTTTTCAACAATTGCTGTACTAACATTACATCATCTGAATTCCTGGAGGTGAAAGACTCTCCAACCTATTGTCAATCCACTGAGATAACCAGTTAAATGCATGCAATGACCACTTAGAAGGTGGCTACTTGTAGAACTTATGCCAGAGCCATGACAAAAATAATCAAAGGAAACCAGCAAAGTCAGGCTGCACAGCTCAACCACATAAGACCCGGAGCTAGGTCTAGTTAAAAAACTTTAATAACAAAGTATAACAGTATCCGAACAGCAAATAAATGCAATGTTTGTGATGTATCTTAACTAACACATTATAATGAAATGGCAGTGCCACTATAATAAGGGTTGAAGGGGCACATCTATGTTACTGATTGCTTGATTTCACTGAAATGTATTCAATGCAAGCAGGTAAGTAAAGTACAAAAATCTTGTTTCCAGCTATGACCTGGAGGAGGGGGTTACAAATAGAGCCGGTGCAGGAAAACAATTAAGTTCAATCAATAAGTGACAAGTGATCAGATTAACATAATGCAATAACAGTAGGATGCACATATTTCATAACTTTGTACAACAGGAGTACAGCAAAGTGACATGGAGGATGCCAGAAATAAACAACAATATAACAATTACAGACAATATACTGTGTGCATAGCAAATAGATATCTGAAGCAACAAGAATTATCAATAGCAAGATCAACAGCAAGAGCCAGGAGGGAATGATATACCTTCAGTGTGGACTTGGACCTTTGGAGACTACACAGGCTGGATACAGTAGATAAGAGGGAAGCTTATTCCACATATGAGGCAACCTGTAGTATAAGACAGCTTGACTTGCTTTCTTCTGCCATCAAGGAATGTGCACATTTTTCATAAGCTGGTACCTACACGGGTAGCCAAGGTTCCTAGATGGGGGAAACCAGGCTGTTGATGTAGTGGTGAAGAGTATCAAATCAAACTTTATGCTTAAGAAGGGAAGTGTCACAAATACACATCTGCTGCTTAGAAGTCAACTTCATTTTGACCCAGGGACCTGAAAATTGGCATGTGGTGCACCCTTTGTAGCAAGATCTGGTAACAATGAAGTGGATAGTTTTTTAAAGTTAGAAGTATTAAAACAGATACAAGTATGGAGGTCAAGATGCTTTTTTTTGGAAAAGGAAAACAGAACAATGATAATAATTTGAAACTAAAAACTTACAGGTTCATGACACCCTGTCATAAAGATGGTACTTTTGTGATTTCAAGAATGAAAATGTGTAAAATAAACAGTTTAAACTGTTTTCAGTGCTGCCATCTGCATATGCACATTAGTTTTT
Organism: Neoceratodus forsteri; assembly: GCA_016271365.2. NCBI lineage: Eukaryota > Metazoa > Chordata > Ceratodontiformes > Ceratodontidae > Neoceratodus > Neoceratodus forsteri. The sequence goes on from CM028129.1 coordinate 904,922,105, forward strand.
TTCAGGAATTTTCTGTGAAGTGTTTTCACACACTTGTTATCACCTTCCACAAGACAGTGGAGAGTGATAACAAGTATGTGACATTGGACACCAATATTGTTGCATTTCATGTCTCTGAAAAAAGTTAGAGATAGGGCTGGTCATGAACCCACTCCTAGGGGTGAGGCCCACTGAGCTCACAGTGCCCACCCTTAAGTGTAATCCATGATGGAGGGGGCAGGGATATCCTCTTCATCCTTTAGAATGCTCAACGAGGTCACAACTGCACCTCTGCCACGAGCATCCCAGGTGTCATGCTAGCTCTGGATAAAGGCACAATACCAGTCTCGAGTCTAGTGGTCAGATATGAACCCTTCCTAGGCTATTAGACAAAGGAGGGAGAACCAGGTATCACACTGTCTTTGGGGTAGCAGTGTAAAAACCTGATTTGTCCTTCTCCTTACAGGACATGCAACAGCCTGGTTCAAAATCCTTGTAAACTCTGGTATTCTCCCTATCCTTCCAGATACCTTACAGACCATTTTCTCAATTTGGTTGCTTATAGTGGCCCTTTTGGCAATAACAGTTTTCACAGATTATTAATAAACCTTCTACAGTCACACATACATGAAATCCTCATGCAGGCAGAATTCTTTGGGAAAACAAATGTTTTACTAAAATACTTAAAATAACTACAGTTACAACTAAAAGAGAATGCTAATTTGGTTTACAGTATACAGGTAAAAAATGGAAAAATGTACTATGAAAATGCACTAACACTTTTTGCTAGTCTAACTGAGGTATGAAGATTTCAAAGTCCAGAGAATTTCTGGTTTACAAAATATTTCAGTCTTTCTATAACAGCTTTTGGTTTTTTGCAGTCTCTGTGCTGACAGGTGTTTGCTTGTGGTCAGGAAGAAGGAGTCCAAACAGAATGGCAAAATGGCTCTGAGTGTCTGTGTTGGAGAGTTTACATAGAAGACCACCCCCAAGTCTGTGAACAAAGACTGACCCTTCTGTGAATAAAGGTTGGCCTTTCCACTTTAGACCATTGGGTGTCACTCTTACACTTTCGCAAAGTCTTGGCACTTAGAAAAAATGTCAGTGTACTGTGGGAATCTTTTCCATCACCTGACATTACAATCTCACACAGGCCTGTTAGAAGGATGTTTCCTGGCACTTATAAAAACATGTCAGTGCATTGTGGGAACCTTTTCTGTCACCTCTTGTCTAAGACCATTTTCCTTTTGATCTTAAGGGTTTACAACAGTGGAAATATCTTCTCTCACCCTGGGATTTTGAACTGGCTTAATTTAAATAGTTATAAGGAAGATCCTGTAAGTTGTATGATTATATAAGCTGATTTTATTACTTCTGTTTCCCTTGGCCAGTTAACGTAGAAGAATACTCTTTGACCATGTATCCACAAGCTTTTTGACAAGAATTTGTCAGATTCTTGGAATCAAGAGTGGCCTTATAGGTCATAGGAAGGTCAAACACCCCCTTTTTTTTTAAATCCAGTCTTTTCTCTATGGGCCTTTGCTGACACAGGCATGTACATAGGATTACATAAAAAATATATACAACAGAATAATATCTACAAATAAGGGCTAGCAGTGGGGGTAGCTTGCCACAGGGCCTAGCTTTACAAAAGCTTCCAGCATGGACACAGTACCATGATCCACCCAGATTTGCATCAGAACATTTGGTTCCACACTGCCCATGGCAATTTTCAAATACTGGTGGCATTTTATGACAATTGTTGCAATTTGAGACAGTTTCCATAAACAATTATGCATACATTATTTTTTGCTGCAAGTGCCAGCATTTTGGATGTGATTGCATCTGAGTGGCAGACAATGTTAGACCATCTAATAGATTGTCTAACACTGTAGACTTAAGTTGCTTTTAAAAATAGGGCTGGTGGATCCGTGACAGCTCCCTATTGAAAATCCTACCCCAGGTGTCTAACAGAACAAATAGTTTAAAACTATGCACAACCATGGTGTTATGCCACCGAGGAGTTCTGATTCCCTGTGACCTCGAGGGTGAAGCTCGAGAGGTCTGTGGGAATCAGAAACCTGAGGTGGCATAACACACTAGTTAGGCATGAAGTTGCCCATCCAGTATTTTTTTCATAATGTACGATCCCCCACAAACAAAATAAATACAGTTTCAGCATTTTTTTATTTTTAAAATACAATGGGGAAAATTGAACATTTCCAGGTCCCATTCCATTAGTTAGGGCTGGTTGCTTGGGTGAGATGTGTGGTTGCTAGGGACCAGGCAACCCTACATTTGTAGCGCAGCCATCTATTGGTTGCTAATTGGGTGTGGGAGGGATTTAACAAAGAAAAATATGGCATCCGCATTCTTTGCTTAGCAAGAGGCCATGGACACTTTGGAGCATATGTCATTTGTAAATTAATTTAAATATCTGGTTGCTCCTGCATTTAATTTGTATGTAACTGCACTTATCTGGCTGAAGCTGTGTTTGTTTTGGAGGTATCTGGCTGAGCCTGTGTGAGTTGCATGTGCTGGTGATTGTGTCACCACCACGAGTGTCTGGGTGATCCTGCCATTTCTGTTGCCAGATATGCTCGTGGCTGATTTCTTTCAATCATGGAATGCGATTGTACCCCCAGAAGAGTACAATCACATTCCAGGACCTTTGCACTGGGCTACAACAAAGTTTTGCATCAGACAAAAATTAATGCAGAACAACATTCCACCATACACTATAATTATATTTACCTATTGTATTTTCTGATTGTTCTTTACTTACTCCCGTTATTGTTTATCTACTTAGATTTCAAATAATACAGCTCTTATTTCACTGCATCATTCAAGAATCATCTGATAGTCCCCAGTGGAAAATTGCTAAGTCTGTGACATCACAGCCTGCCGTGGTAAGCACTAAAGTATAAGGTCATAAACAAAGGCACTACGTCTCAGCCAGGGACCGCTAAATGTTTTTCATATAGGCTCTTGAATAGGCTAAAAGGAAGTGCTGTAAAACTTAGACAAGCACCATACAGTATTCAGCGTATGCATTCTCCAGTGAATCACAATCAGTGCAAAAGTGTGACTGCTGGGCCAAATGCAGCAGTAATAAATATTATATGAAAATTTGTAAGCAGGACCAGGGACGTGACTATGCCTTTGTATAGGTCATATCTGGAGCTGCACTTGGAATACTGTGCACAGGTTAGAGCCCTGTACTTACTGAAGGATGTAGATGGACTGGAAAAGGTACAGAGGAGATTTATGAGGATGGTAAAGGGAATGGATGAAAGGAGTTATCAGGATAACATAAGTGAATTGGGGTTATGTAGCTTAGAATATGGACAGTTAAGAAGAGACTTAAAAATATTTAAGATATTCCACTTCCCTCATTCCTCTAAGTAGGCGCTATGCCTTTCGCTGTATCCCAGCCGTGTTTGAAGCCATTTATTGTTTTGTCATATATGCACTGGTGTACATGCAAATAACAATGAAAGAATGTAGACTGGTTCTGCTTTAAGCAGGAGTGCATTATGTCGATGGGCCTCCCACATACTGTAGAGGCTGAAATCAGAAGACAATAGCAAATGTTTCCTCCTTCTCAGGATATATCAGAATGCTTCATCTGTATCTCAGCCCAGGGGAAAACTAATCTGGCCCTTATGATGGTTTTACAGGTTTGGGTCATGGTGAGCCCAAAACAGTAAAGCAATCTAATAGACAAAGAACCTCCACGCAAAAGGCAAGAGCTAGGCAAGGCAATTTATTTCTAAGCTGCTCTATCTCTGGGGCTTGGGGCACCATACAGAGTAAAACATAACATATAACTACAACAAAATACATTGCAAAATGGGAGAATTTCTCCACAAGTCCAACAAATTCAAGCTAACCACAACTTTAGAAACAGGTTTGATAATAAGTTAATAAATTAATATAACTGTAAAATAATAATAAATATGTTAGTCTGAAAAGATTGAATTTCAAGTCCCCCTTAAAATACCCCGCTGTGCTGACAGAACGAATATAAACAGGTATTGTATAGCAAAGTATTGGTGCGGCCACCAAGAAGGATCTCTTCCCCAAAAGCTTTAACCTACAGTAGACAGGTGGACACACAGCAGATCTGAATCAGTGGAGAGCAGATACCAGATAGAGGTAAGTGGAGTCAGAGATCTTTGAGATAGTCAGTACCCAAACCATATAAGATTTTTTATACTCACAAGCATATACTGAAGCTAATGAGCCACTGAGCAGGCAGCCAGTGTAGTTCACTCAGCACTGGAGTGATATGATCTTTTCAGGCTGTTGCAGAGATCAGAAATGCTGCAGACTTCTGGACCAGCTGCAGGCAATGCATCAGACTTCCAGATAAACCTAGGTAGAAAGCATTATACTAATCTAGCCTTAACGTGATGAAGGCATGGACTATCATCTCCAGGTCACTTGATGCTAGGAACGGTTTGATCTGGGTATTGTTTTGAAGATCAAAAAAGCCACTATAGACAACCAGTGACACCTGGTATGCCAGGGTCAGCTTGGAGTCCATTCATAACTGCATCTACAGCTCCAAGGGGAATACCATTTAAGGATGGCAATCAGGTGTCACTCCCTGTAACAGCCAACCTTCAGTGGCCTGGTTCAATAATCATAACCTCAGTTTTGCTTGGGTTGAGACTTAAGCAGCTGGAGGCCAACCAGTCATTGATCTTTTTCAGGTACTGACACAGCACCGAGCAACATTCACCCCATCATGTGCACACGACAGGTATAGTTGGGTATCTTCTGCATAGCAGTGAAATACTAAACCATACCGTCTGATGATCTCACCCAAGGGCAACATATACATGACAAACAAAACAGGGGCTAATATCAAGCTTTCAGGTACACCGCAGGTCAGTGCAATGGTCTTGAAGATGGAATTACCTGAGACTGCCTGCTGCATTCTTCCTGACAAGTATGATTCAAACCAACATATAACAGTGCCAGTGTGACCCACATAGCACCTCAGGTGAACAACTAATGTCAAATACCAAAAGCACTGAGGCAAATATTACCCAGAATGGGCAATGGCAACAAAGCCAAGTTTAAAAAAAAAAAAAAAATCACATATACCCCAATAATGCAAAGCATCATGGAATGTGTATGTAATTCACCATGAAAGAATTTAGACTGGTTCTGTTTAAGCAGGAGTGAATTGTGCTAAATGGCCTCTAATACACACTGCGAGGACTGAAAACAGAAGACACAGTCATGTGTTTCAACCTTCACTGGACGGATCAGTTTGCCTCAGCTATATCTCAACCCAGGGGAAATTGAACCAGCCCCTATGATGGCATTATGAGTTTGGGTCATGGTGAGCCCAAAATAGGGAAGGAAAGGGGAAATTGTTTAACCAGGAAAGGCACACTGACCTGGAGCTTGTTTCCAAGTGTGGCCTGGGAACACAAGGAAGTTAAGTGACTTGTTTAGGGTCACATAGCATGCATGTGAGGGCTGATGGGATTCAAACCCATGCCCCCAGGTTTGCAGCTCAGCGTCCTTAACCACTACACTATACCACCTCCTAGACCTAGGACCTAGCAATAGGAAAGCAATCTAAAAGACAAAGAACCTCAGCCCTTAGCACTGAGGCAAGGGTTACCTGGAAACCTTTGTTTGTTGCTATACAGAAATGGTACCAGGAACAATTGTTCCTTGTTAGTTTTTTTTTTTTACTTGAGGATTAAGGCAACCATGTTATTACTATGGTCACCAAGCTTTTTTAACACTTATGCTAGTTTTGGGAAAACATTTATGCATATGATTAAAATCACACGGTAAGAAGGTACAATTTCTAAATAATGTTAAACAATGTAATTCCATAGTGTGTTGACCATATGTTGTGTATGCACTGTCTGAGCCTTTTAGTTTAGAACAAGAGAGGGATGTTTCAATCAATATAGTGCTTGTTTGCTCCAAAATTCAAGATCTAGACAGGTGAGAAACCTTTTTTCATACTTTCTTTAAGAAAATACATTACATCCAGTAACATTTCACTCAATACATCAGAATCTCTTTTTACCCAATACATCAGTAGCACAAAAAAGTCAGTCTGAAATCCACTGTTAGGCTTACAGTCTGTGTGAAACATTAATACAATGTGAAAAATGAATCCCATTTTGTTAGCTTTACTCTATAAAAGTCTCTATAAACTGAATATTCCATAAATCGGTGGATTAGCTGAAAGCAGGATGATGGGCAACTGTAAAAATACAAAAATGAGCTAAAACAGATACAGCTAAACAATTTAACTGGACAGGTGAGAAACCTAGCACTCAGACCACCCAATAGCCAAGATTCAGAACTGTGTTGCAGGATGACATTTATTTTCAATTAATGTAACCACACAATTCAAACTACAGCAAGTGAGCAGCAAATGTGTAACTGTGCTTAGTTCCTGGGTGACTTCTCAAGGTGGTCAAACCCTGTCCAGCGGTCCATATCCTTACCAACATTTATTAAAAGGGTATGCCCATAATCATGAATATGAAGGTGTACCAAATCATCACTACTAGTGCTAAATATATACATAAAATTAAAAACTATCATCCACCAAGGGCCCCATATTCAAAGGGTAGTGCCGGCATGAATATGGTTTGTGCTGCCACTAACCTGGGTTTGAGCCTATGTTCTGAGTAGGGCCACATTGAGAGGCCCCAAGAGCACTGCCCAAACCTGGCAGCATGATCGCACAAACCATACCACTGCACCTGTGCAAATAAGGGGTTCCCGCATGCATACTGGCACAGCAGTGTAGTCAAAGGTTTGCAGTGGCACTAAACAGCCCCTTAAAAGTAGTGCTGTTTACTGCTACCAAAAATGCATCTTATCATCATGTTGAGGCTGCACTAGCCACTACTTTGCTCCCATCTTCATGGTGGGTGGAAGTTTGGGGGATGGGGTGCAGACTGGGAGTTTTCTGCCAGTGGGATGGCAACTGGTTAGGGTTCAAGGCCATTAAACTACCAGCGATATGCTGTTAAATAGCAGGATGGATGATCGGGGCATGGAGGGGCCACTAGGCTACCAGGGATATGCTGATAAGCAGCAGGATGTGTGAAAAGGTGGTGGGGGATCACTAGATCTCCAGGGATATCCATTAACTATCACAATGTTACCGTTGCTGCCTTGCAACAGCACTAGGGGTCATAGAAAAATAAAAATATAGAATCTGACAGCAGAGAAGGATCGCTTGGCCAACCCAGTCTGCCCATTTTATCTACCTACTGTAATACCGTAGACCCTACTTGATCTCCGGCTAAGCCCTCCCTTCCCTAACAATTAAGGTTCTCTTAAGTCTACCCCATGCGTTCTTGATTCCTGCCACAGCTTTTTACCCCAGCACCTCCACTGAAAGGCTGTTCCAGGCATCCATCACTCTCTCTGTGAAGAAGTACTTCCTTGCGTTTCCTCTGAATTTACCCTCCTCCAGTGTAATAGCATGTCCCCTTGTTCTTGATCATCTTTTTTTCTTAAAATGCTTTGCTCTTGTACCCTATTTATACCTGTGAGGTATCTGAAAATCTTTACCATATCCCCCTTTCCCTTTTTTCCTCCAGGGTTTACATATTGAGGTCCTTTAGACTCTCCTCATAGGTTCTCTGTTGTGGACCCTGCACCATTTTAGTTGCCCTCCTCTGGACCAGATTTGTTTGACATGACCTCCCCCTGGTGAATCCATGCAGCCTCAGATCCTGTAAGTTGCTGATATCAAGATATTCCACAATCCTTTCCTTCAGCAGTGATTCCATTAATTTCCCCACCACTGAGGTCAAGCTGACTGGCCTGCAATTTCCAGCTTCCTCCCTGCTACCACTTTTGAAATGTGGGACTACATCTGCACTCCTCCAATCCTCCAGGACCACTCCTGTCTCTAGTGAGTGGTTGAACAGGACTGTCAGAGATGTTGTGAGCACCTCTCTGAGCTCCTTCAATATCCTTGGATGTATCCCATCTGGCCACATTGCCTTGTCCATGTTCAGATTTGCGAGTGCCTTCAGGACTCTCTCCTCTGTAAATGGACTAGTGTCCACCTCCCATCCTTCAGCGCTCCTGTCACTTAACTGTGGTCACTCATCTTCCTCTTCCTCCATGAATGCTGAACAAAAATATTTGTTAAGGATGCCTACCTTTTCCTGACCCCCCTCCACACTCTTCTCCCCTTCCCTCTTTAGCCTTACAATCCCTCCCCTGGTTTTTCTTTCACTTACATATCTGAAAACAGCTTTATCCCCTTTCTTTACTGCCCATGCTATTTTCTCCTCCTTTTGCGCCTTTGCACTCCTGACTGCTTTCCCTACCTCCCTCTGCATCTTGTGATACACCTCCCTATCCTCCTCTTTCTGTGTCTCCTTACACCTTCTGAATGCTAACTCTTTTGTCCTTATCTTCCCCAGCCACCTCTTTTGAGAACCATAGCAGTCTCCTTTTCCTCTTGCTTTTGCTTACTTGCCTGATGCAGAGGTTTGTTGCCTTCCCTATGGCCCCTTTTAGTTTTGCCCACTGTTATCCACTCCACTCCACTCCACCCATGTCCTTCCCCCCCCCCACCAGTGCATCCCTTAGGCATTCCCCTATCTTTGTAAAGTCGGCCCTCCTGAAGTCCAGAACCTTCATCTTAGTGTGGTTCAATTCTGGCTCAGTAATTATACTGAACCACACTGTACAGTGATCACTGGTCCCCAAGCTGTCACCCACCTTGACGTCTGCAGTGCTGTCCCCATTGGTGAGTACCAAGTCCAGTACTGCTCCCTCACAAGTTAGCTCCCTTACTAGTTGCCTGAGGAATGCCTTCTGCAGGGAGTTCAGGATGTCGTTGCTCTTAGCTGAAACTGCAGCTGGGATGCTCCAATCTACATCCAGCAGATTGAAGTCCCCCATTAGCAGCACCTCCCTCCTGGTCGCCATCTTTTGGATGGCTTCCACTAGTACCTTATCCATCCCTTCCCCCCGTGCTGGAGTCCTGTAGATAATGCCAGTGTGAATAGCTGTTCTATTTCCTGTCTGTAGGGTAACCCACAGTGCCGCCTCCCTATAGCCCTTGTGTCCCTGTAGCTTTTATGCTGTCCCTTACATAAAGAGTAACTTTTTCCCCTTTCTTACCCTCCCTGCCCTTCTGGAACAGAGTATAGCCTGGTATGGCTATATCCCAGTCATGGTTCTCATTGCACCATGACTCAGTGATGGTGACAATGTTCAACTCAGCCTCTGCCATAGTGGTCAGAAGGTCTGGGATTTTATTTCCCAGACTTCGAGCATTTGTGCACATGGCCTTCCAAATTCTTCTATCACCCTTCTTGTCAGTCACCCTTTTCCCCTTTTGCCTACTCTCCTTATCCTTTTGGCCTTCATTCCCACCCCTTCTCATTTCTACTATACTGCTTTTCCTGCTATTAGAAACCCTTGGGGATTTCCCTCCCATAGGATTTTCTGTATTGACTACTTCAGCTTGCGGGGGTGGACAGTTCGTGTCTCCCTACTTCCCTCCACCACCACCCTCGGCTGGTTTAAATGCTTGCCAATGTAGCATTTAAACTGTCCACTGAGGATGGTGGTTCCCCTCCTGGGTGGACGCAGATAATCTCCCCTATATAGGCCTTTATCCCTCCAGGTGCGCCCCAGTCCTCAGTGTAACTGAAACCCTTCTCTCTGCACCAATCCTTCAACCTCTTGGTATGGAGTACCCTATCCGCCCCTCTGTCATAGGCAGGCAACACCTCAGAAAATGCCACTGAGCATGCTACCTGCCTAAGACCCTTCTCCAATTCCCTGAACTCCTCCTGCAGTCTCCTGACCTCATCCCTAGCCAGGTCATTTGTCCCTAGGTGGACAATGACATCCAGCTCTCCCTCCCATCCTGCTTCCCTACTGATCTCCATGATCCACTTCTCACCCCTCCATTCCATTGTGCCAGGTAGGCACCTAATCTCCCTCTCCCCATGCGCATGCAAACAAGCACATAATGGGCATGCTGATGGCCCCTGCCCTATATTCAGTCAGTCAGTATGCTCTGCTGGTGCACACTGGCTGAATATCACTCAGAGTCAGCCATGCACTATCACAGATGCAAGGCAACAGGCTCTGAATATGGGGTCCTAAATGTTTCAGGTTCAGACCTATCATAAACAAATCAGATTTTTATAAGTCACAAAAATATTTTTTGTGGCTCTTTTTAAATCATATAAATTATTAATCCTTCTGATAAATTATTTAATTCGTGCAACAGCAAAGCCATGCTCTAAAAAAAGAAAAGAGATGTAACATTAGCAACTTGTTATACCAATTCAGTTTCTTCATTCAACCCTGGCCAATGTAAAGCTCCTTACCCACAACACAACACACACATCTCAGAGTGAATGGGTACTGTAGTACAAAATGGCTAGTAATAGTTCCTAGTCACAAATAAAAGTACAGCGCACACCAAAGTTTTAAAAATTCAGAAAGTGCTTTATTCTTGCACAAGCAAAACAAGAGCTGCAGCAGGAATATTACTTTGCAATGTAAAGCTCCTAACTGGTATTCAGTAAGCTTTTCGTTAAACCAGAAGTTTCTCCACTTTGCCTCTTGTGCCAGTGTTAACCGTTTCACTGCCTGCAAAGACAGGGCAATGATTGTCCTCAACACATGCATTATCTACATGTACTGCTAGGGCATTCCTTTCTGTTTTTCTGTGCAATGGCTCACATATGTTCCCCCACTCTGTCTTTTAACTTGTATTTAGTGCATCCAGTGTAAAATATTCCACACTAAAATATTACAATGTGGATCCCATTGTTGGTGTCCTAGTTAATAAAGGAGTTCATTTTAACCACTGTTCCATTCTTATGGTTAAGAAAACTTTTTGAATTCTGGACTACTGGACAGTATCTAGTGTCCACATTTCTTAGTGCCCAGGGGAAGAGGTGGCAAAGAGTGTTTTTTTTAAGGTGTGGGTATCTACTATGTAGTAGCTTATCACCAATGTTTGATGGTATCCTATATACTATTCTGGAGGGTGCAATACTGGCATCACTAGAGAATGTTGTGATGAAATTTGATCTACCATCATCATTTATTCCCCTTGGTTCTTTAGATTCCAAGACAGATTCCCTAGCTAGGCCGTCAACTTCCAAGCTTGCCTTTTTGTTGATTCATAATCCCTTGCCTCTTTTCTTTCAGTCCATCATGTGACAGATCAACATGTTTGCAGTGCTTCTCCTGACTGCAACATATTCTTTTGATCCTGATGAACTGTCCTTTGGGGATGCTAACCACAGTATGTCATGGATGGCATCTGTCAATATACAACAAATGATTTCTATATGTTGGGTTTTGAAAAAGAGTTATACCTGCCCACCTTGCCCCCCAACACACACACACACACACCTCTCTCTGTCACACACACACACACACACACACACACACATTCTATTTTTAATGCTAAAGTTCAGAATTTAGTCTCACCTGGACTAGACTCACTGAAAATCTAAAGTACATAGTCTGTGAATCCAAATATTTCTTGATGTCACTCAATTCCTCTGTTGTGCCTTTCCTTACCATGATGATGTCATCAATACAAAAGTCACCAAAGCTCTATTCTGTCTCTAAAGGTGTTCCAGTCAGAATATATATAATCTTCTTCCCAAATGCTACCTGCCAAGTTGGCATAATTAGGGGGAACATTTATTTCCATTGCTGTCCCACTTAACTGTAGCACCCCAAAAACCTGAAGGTTACTCTCCAAATCAGTTATAGCTAAAGTTAGTAGAAATGAAGTAGAAACACTATGTGACATGTCCCTTTTGTCCAAATAATATGTAAGGACATTAAGACCAAAAGTGTGGAGGATATTCATGTGCAAAGATTCCACATTGAGCATAACTAGGAGATTTTAATGCCAGATATGGATTTCCTCTAAAATACATAGATATCTCTAGTGTGTTGCAGATATGCTCTCATCCCCCCTCCTACCACCACCAATGGTTTAATTTGCAGTCTTTGAGCTGAGAGAGTGATTCTGTTGGGGAACCAATCTCTGAAATGATCAGCATCACAGGCAGATTGCTCAGGGGTTTATGTATTTTTGGTAATACATAAATCACAGGGCATGTGGAATGGTCCACCTTCAAAAAAGTCCCATGCTTTTTCATCAGTAATGGGATCCTGATATCCTGTTTCAATGATAATATCCACCTTTTTCTTGCATTTTATGGTGAGATATGGTGGAAGTTTCTAATACACCATGCTGTTATTAAGTTGTCGTTTTGCTTCACTGATGTACAGCTCTGCAAGATTATTACCCTCAGGTCCCCCCCCCACATAAAAATCACCTCCCGGAAAGAAGTACTTAAGATCTTGATAGGTCTCAACCCTAATAGCACTCCAGGATTTGACTCCTTACCACCTAAATTCCTCAGGATAGGAGCAACTGCGCTTGCTCGCCCAATCTCACAGTTGATCAACAAGACTCAATCCTTGGACCTCTATCATTCTCCATCTTGGTCAATGAGCTGCCACTGAACTGTGAGAGGGTGTCAGTTCAGCTCTATGCAGATGATGCTATACTATACAGATCCTGCAGAGATGTCTCCTCCATTAAAACTGGATTGGAAAAAGACTTCCTTCACTTGGGAGCCTGGTTTAAAAAGAACCTGCTGTTGCTGAATGCAGAGAAAACAAAAACCATGTTATTTCACCATACCTCTTATGATATAACCACCCAGCCTCCTCTGGTAATCAATACCTCCTCTGGCGTACCTTCAGAAGGGGTGGGCTCATTTAAATATCTAGGCATGACTCTCAACGAGCATCTATCCTTTGAAACACATGCAAGTAATGTTATTAAGGTAACTAATCAGAAATTAGGCCTCTTATATCGCACTGCCCCCTACCTCACCCCCATGCAAGGAAGGCAATTGCATTGGCTACCCTTCTCCTGGGCTTATTCTATGGGGCCCCAATAATTCACTCCATCAAGACCTCTATTCTGGCCAAACTCAGGTTGGCCTATTGCAGAGTCACACATTTTGCTGCCAAGGTACTAGCACGTGCCCACCACTGCGAGATGTGCTCAATACCCTTGGTTAGCCATCCTTTGAAGCCAAATTGGACTTCCCTGTACTATGTACTGTCTTCATACTCATCCACCTTCCTTCCCCACCCAACCTCTCCACTCTCCTAATGCTGAAACCCTCCACTAGGGCACTCAGATCCTCCCACCTCCCATTTCTAACAATACCCAAAACCCATTTTGCCATAGGTAAGAGATCATTTTCTTCAGCAGCACCACAAAAATGGAATAACCTCCTTCATGGTCTACTCTCATGTATGTCTCTTCCCCAGTTCAGGAGACACTTCAAAGAAATGTTCTTTCCACCTCCCATTTGTAATTGCTCCTAATCCTCTTCCATCAATCTGCTTCTCCTCCCCATGCCCCTCTTTCTCTTTTTGTCCTTCCTTATGTAGGATATGCTGCAAAAAACAGGTTCCCCCCTAAAATATTTCCAGGTTAAACAATAATTAATGTACTCTGTGTTTTCCATTTACCTAATGTTGTTAAATCAGTGCAGTTACTATGCTAAAACCTGCAAAGAGAGCTGCAGTCCCTCCCTCCATTGGGTGGTGCCAGTGGAGAAGTACAGCAGTGACTCTGGCAGGCAGAAAAGTGTTAAGTTAAGTTCTGTTTACAGTGTGAGAGCAGCAGCCTATAAATGCTCTGTACTTCAATGTTTATTTTTATTAATTGCAGGTAAGATTACAAATTATATGATAACTGAATAAGTATATTTCAGTAACAAACTGCTGTAAGTGCAGAAGCCTAGATTAAGCTTTCCAATTTGTTAAAGCATAAGGAACTCAGAGGCCTAGTGAGCATTGCAGCCCTCAGTGGTAGTTTAGAACTGCTGTGTCTGTAATACTATTAGGGCAGAATTGTTAAACCCTGAGGCTAAGGGGGATGTGCAATGACTGTACTCCAAACATTATTAGTGCTGAGGAACTTTACCTGAACCAGCCAGCATATTATCTGTTTGTTACCATTTAGAGTTACATATTAATTATGTTACAGTTATTTTCAAGTACAACAGTGGCTCTGGCAGGCAGAAAAGTGTTGTGTAAAATTCTGTTTGCAATACGTGAGCAGCAGGCTAGAAATGCTTTTTACTTCAATGTTTATTTTTATTAATTGCAGACCTAATAACAAATTATGACCTCACTTGGGTGTAAATCAATTAAAGTGTGTAACAAAACATGGTGAACCAGCCCTGAGAAGGCACCCAAAGGACAACACGTGAAGGTGAATTCTTCTGTTTGTGACAAACCTAAAATCTGAGAACAAAACCCAGGATGTTTGCTGCTTGCACCATGGAACTGGAACAGCTACAGGACAGGGTGAGTGAAAGCCTGCTGTAGTTGAAAATAGAACAGCTTATTGATCTGTGCAGGTATATGAAAGTCCCAGGCTCATGTGATGAAGCAATAGAAAGAAAAGGCAGATGTGCTTTGATGAGATCAATAGATATAGTATTGGATGAGAATGAGGAAAGGGAGGAAGAAGAGGCAGCATGCAATTATCTGCAAAAGTTAATATCATGTAATATCAGTCAGCTACAAGGGAAGGGTCCAACATCCCCAGGTGTGACTGAAAAACAAACAAAAAGGGAGTGAGCTCAGGAGGATTCTGGGGTTTATCTCCTACTATAGACCTTATATACAGGATTTCTCATGTATAGCCAAGCCACTGTATGAGCTACTGTCAGCATCATCAGATGGGTTGGGAGAACAGGAACCACCCAAACAGACATCAAGATGGGCACCAGGTACACATTGGAAAACACAGTAACAGAGTAAAGGTAAAGGTCAGCTTTCACCATGACAGCCAATTGTCTGGACAGAACATCACCAAGAGATCCTCAGTCTACTTATTGACCACCTATCAGACCCATTAATTTTAGGGTACCCTGACTTTAATCAACCATTTGTCATCCACTGCGATGCTTCCCAAGAAGGCTTAGGAGTAGTGCTTTATCAGTGACAGAACAACAAAATGGTAGTCATTGCTTATGGCTCAAGGACCCTTACCCCCCCAAAAAAAATGTATCGCATGCATTCTGGAAAACTGGAATTCCTGGCACTCAAATGGACAATCTGTGAATGGTTCAGAGACTACCCGTACCATGCACCATCATTTGTAGTCTATACTGACAATAACCCACTGACTTTTGTTCTCACAACAGCCCGACTCAATGCCACAGGGCACAGTTGGGTGGCACAGTTAGCTGACTTCAGTTTTAGTATTACGTATCATCCAGGATGAGCAAATGCAGATGCAGATGGGTTGTCCTGAATAGTCTCGGACATTGAGCAATATGTGCAACAGTGTTCAAAAGAAGTACATTCAAAGGTTATAAGTGCAATGGTGCTGGCAACAAATGCGCAGCAAGAGGAGCAGACACCATGGATGGTTTCGATAGATGCCAGTACCCTAGTATCAACACAAGGGGATGTGGGCAATATCACAGTAACAAGACAACCAATACCTAGACAAGACCTTAAGAGAGCTCAAGAGGAAGATCCCATTATTAGACAGGTGCTAAAATACAAAACTCTAAATCTACGGCCAAAGAGGATAAATAGACATGTGAGCATCACGACTCCGCGGCACTGCTAAAGGAGTGGACAAAGCTACATCTTGACAAGGATGGGATTCTTTACAGAAAGACTGCATCCTGTTCCCAACTGGTATTGCCAAAGAAATACCACCAGCAGGTCTACAGAGAACTCCATGAAGAGATGGGACATGTAGGAGTTGAAAGAACAATGAATTTAATCAGACAGGTTCTATTGGCCCCACATGCAAAGAGCCGTGGAACACTATGTGACTAAAGTCTGCAGTTGCCTCAAACAGAAGAAGCCCAACAAGCCAGCTTGTGCACCACTGAAAAACATTATGACCACATTTCCATTTGAAATGATATCAGTAGACTTCGGTATCCTGTGAGTTAGATGACTGCGATTGGGTGCCTAATAAAATGGCAACTCAATCGCAGCGCCTTACACCACAGGGATGAGTGAGAGAGGGTGACTGGATGGGTGGGTGCACGAATATAGCAAAATCCTGTCACTACATGTATATGCGCATGAGGCAGGCACTGCGCGTGGGGTGGGATGGGAGGGAGGGATTATGAGGTGGCATGATGAGCTGCCGAGGCTGTTCCCGTGGCATGGTGGGTGGAGCTCAGGGCTGGGGCATGAATGGTGCTGGGTTCAAGTCAGGGCGTGGGTGCCTTTATTGCTCCTGGCCCAAAAAATTTGGGGGGGTTTGCACTCCCGACATGTACCCCCCTGGAGTTGAGAATCCTTAAGTAGGGGGGTGCAGCCCCTCGCATTTACATTTAAAATCTAAGTCCCTGGCACCCTTTTGCTATGTGCTGGGGACTGCATCTCAGAAATATTTTTTCGGCGATTTCCATTCACCCTAACAACGATCGCTATTCTGTGATCGCCATTATCATATAGCTCCATAGACTTCCTGCATCTAGAGAAATGCAAAGGTGGCTATGAATATATTTTAGTGGTAATGGACCATGATATGGGGAAAGAGTTTGAAAACCAGTTGTTTGTAAAGCTAGAGAAGCACTGTGGAATTCTACATTCACATACTACGCCCTACCATCCTCAGGGAAATGGACAAGTTGAGAGATTCAACTGCACTCTTTTAGCCATGTTAAAAACTTTGACAAAAGATGAAAAATCTGACTGGAAGAATTCCCTTGCTAAAGTAGTTCATGCGTATAATTGTACATGCAATGAAGCCACAGGATTTTCACCATTCTATTTACTATTTGGAAGATCTCCATAACTTCCTGTCGACATCATATTAGATCTGAATCCAGAAGGGAAGCAGGGAACCTATCAGGACTACATAGAGACATGGCAGAAAAGAATGGCAAAGGCTAATAAGATTGCATCAAAGTCAGTGTCCAAAGAAGCAGCATGGTGGAAAGCATGCTATGATAGAAAAATCTGTGGTGCTGATCTTCAACCTGAGAACAGAGTATTAGTGTGGAATCTAATGGAGAAGGGAGGTCCAGAAAAACTTCGATTATACTGGGAGGATGAAGTCCATGTTGTGATCGAGAGGAAAAGTGATGATAGTCCAGTTTACGAAGTGAGGCCAGAAACTGGTAGAAGTCTGACCAGAATCCTACATCACAATTTGGTACTTCCTCATGATTTTCTACCTGTTGAAGAACCTCCACAAACTCAACCAAAACAAAAACAAGCCAAATTACAAAGCAAAAGACCAGCAAAAGTGCATCCTGCTGAAACAAAGAGTGACACTGATTCTGATGACAATGATTATCAGTTGGCTTACTACACCAGAGAAGCAACAAATGATTCACAAGACCCTATCAGCATCACTTTGGACCCAGAAGCAGAAAAATCTCTACCTTTGGATACTATAGAAAACTCAGAAATGCAAGAGATAGAGCAGGATACAGAACCAAACATTATGGACAACACAGAGATCAATGTAACATTACTCAGGAATAAGGACTCAAATGAAGAAGTTGGAAGTAATAAAGAGGGGAGCAGTGAAAGTCACAATTCAGCTTCAGAGATGAGGAGATTCCCTACAAGAGATAGAAGACAGCCAAAGACACTGACATATGACCACTTGGGAAAGCCCAGAATAGTCTCAAGGGCCATGACCACACAAGTGGTAAGTATGGTGCCACAACCATATCCTGGTCCATATAGATATTGGACACCTTGGAATGCTGGAATGAGCTATGGACCATATCAGGGTTATCAGACACTCATAACATGAACTGACAAGCATTTGTCAATGCCAAATGTTTGCTTGCTGGTATTAGCATTGGAAATGCAGGAGTTAGACAGATGCAGAGTAGGATTGGCAGTGAAGTATTGAACTTTACACCAACCCCACCTCCAACCTGCAGAAACAGACAGGCATTGGGGTATACATTTGGGTTGTCGCCCATAACATTCATGCCATTTCACCTCACCCTATCCTGTAGACACTGACAAGTGTTGAGGTGTGCCTTGGGGTGTTCGGCTTTACAGTCACCCCACTCCATAAGAACATATGCTGAAATGGGTGCAATATAGGAGAATGGGGTGAACTCTGGGGCCAAAGAGTCCAAAGCACACCTCGATGCCTGTCACTGGCTGCAGTGTGGGGGTGGGGGTGGAACGGCATGAGCATTACAGTTGGTAATCCAAAAGCACACCCCTGATGCCTGTCAGTCCGTACAGAGTGGGATGTTATGGTTAGAAACCCTAACACCCCGGGTGTTTGTTGGTATTTGCACAAAAAATTTTCAACATGGCCTTTTTGTGACTCCCACCTCATAAAAGCATTCAGGACCTCTTCTCATGAACAGTGGCACTGTGAGTTTGTCAATGTGTCCCAAACTTTGAGTTCTCACAGTGACCATGCCATTGTGCACCAGACGTATGAAAACACAGATCGGGCAGGATGTGAAGAATGACAGCTGCACCATTCATAGGAAGGTGTGAAGAGATGCAATGTTGAAAATCAGTAGTGAAAACATAAAAAATGCTAGAACTTCTGAGCGTATGTGGAAACTGCGCAATGCATGCGCGTAACACAGTCATTTAGAGGAATTATTTCACAAATTTTCAACATAGGCATTTTATGACCTCTGCTCATGAACACTGTCAGTATGATTTTCTTAATCCATCCTGAACATTAATTTCCCACAGCAACCGTGCTATTCTGCGCCAGATGTGTAAATGCACATTTTGGGCAGGATGTAAAAAAATGACAGCTATACTGTTCATAAAGAGGTCTGAAAAAATGCCAGTGTTGGAAATCTGAAGTGAAAGTACTACAAATTTGCAAAGTTATGAGGGTGCATGGAAACTGCACAACGCACACTCATAACATAGTTATTTTATGGACGTTTGTCACCAAATTTTCAACATAGGCATTTTAGGACCTCTGATCATGAACAGAGTCACTGTGATTTTACATATGAACAAACATACAAACATACAAATCTGCCAGCAGAACAGACCAATCGGTCTATCTAAATCTGCCCAATTGTGCAGCTAGCACCATAGATTGCAGCTGTCCCAGCCTCCTCACCTCCTTAATTTGTCCCCTGCTTGTCTCAGCCCCTGCCCCCTGACTCTTCCTCTTGTGTTATCCCAGTTCTTCTTAAAGCTATTGCATGTCCTACATGTTACCACTGCCTCTGGCAGTGCATTCCAACTAGACACCATTGTCTCAGTGAAGTAGTGCCTCCTCATTTCCCTCTTGAAACATCCCCCTTCCAACCTTAGCCCATGTCCCCTCATCTCTCTTCCACTCCTCAGTTTAAACACCCCCTCGGTGCTAGGTTTATTTACCCCCCTCAGGTATTTAAATGCTTGAATCATATCCCCCCGTCCCTCCTCTCCTCCAGTGTGTACGTGTTCGGCTCATTCAGCCTAACTTCATATTCCTTTCCTTCCATCCCCTTTAACATTTTTATTGCCCTCCTTTGCACCCCTCCAGTAACGTTATATCTCTCTTCAGGTATGGCCTCCAGTATTGCACACAGTACTCCAGGTGCAGGCCGACCAATGATCTATATAGAGAGAGAAGATCACATCCCTGTATCTGGATAAGAACCCTCTTGTGATGCACCCCAGCATCCTGTTTGCCTTCACTGCTTCTCTCCTACACTGGGCTGAGTTATTTATGCTCCCAGTTAACAACACCCCTATGTCCTTCTCCTTCTCTGTGATCCCCAACCTCACCCCCAACCAATGGTCCCTCTTCTGGTTCATAGGCCTGAAGTGCATCTTCTTACACTTGTTTGCAATGAATCCTAGCTGCCACTCCACTGACCATGTCTCTAGTTTGGTTATGTCCCCCTGCAGTTTTTCCCATCCGTCCTCTTTGTCCACCACTGCCCCCAATTTGGTATCATCTGCGAACAGACTAACCTTGCTCCCCACTCCATGTGTTATATCAGAGATAAAGAACCCAAATAGCACCGGGCCCAGCACTGACCCCTGCAGCACCTTGCTTGTCACTGCTCTAGGTGCTGAGAGCTCCCCCACCACAACCACCACCCTCTACACCCTCCCCTGTAACCAGGTCTCTATCCATTTAGTCAGCTTTTTTCCCACCCCCACTGCCGTCACCTTCCCCCCAGTTTCCCATGAGGCACTGTATCAAAGGCCTTACTGAAGTCCAAGTACAGGACATGTACCACAAGGCCCCTGTCCAACTCCCTTGTCACCCAGTCATATACTGTATTAGGCTGGTATGACAAGACCTCCCTGAGATGAACCCATGTTGCCACCCATCTTGGAGGTCATTACTCTCTAGGAATGCCACCAGTCTCTGTTTCAGTATCACCTCCATAAGCTTACCCACAATGGACATGAGACTGACCATCCAATAATTTCCTGGCTCCTCACTAGGCCCACTCTTGTGTATGCCAGTGACTCAGCCAACAGCTCTGCCATCTTTCTCAGCACCCTGGGGTGGACGCCATTGGGACCTGGTGCCTTGTCCACCATTACTGCCCTCAGCCCCTCTAGCACCCTCTTCCCTGTGATCACTTTGTCCGTCATCTCCTCCCCCTTTCCCCGCCCCCAGTCCATGCTGGTAGTGGACAATCCCTCTCCTTAGTGAAAATGGAGCAGAAGTACTCATTTAGAATTTCTACTTGCTCCTCCCCCTTTTCCACCCAATCTGCTCCCCGCTTTATTTATTTATTTTTTTTAATTTATTAAACTCTAGGACTACAAGTACCTTTGAGCAGGAGCTGCTCATTTACAAAGGTTCCATGTCAAAGGAAGGGGGAGATATACATACAAAGGTTGGTAATGGTAAACTGGCATAATACAGACATGGTTGACATTGTTTTGCGGCTGTAAAACACTTTAGAGATCAAGGAAATTACTAGAGAGCAACATAAAAAGGCAGATAGATGATGTAACAGAGTGATGGAATTAAGAAGCAAGGGGACTATTAGCCTGATATTGAATAGGAGGGTGTCAGAGAGAAGTAGGCAGGCTGAAGGGCCTTTGTTGTAAGGTGGGAGAGGGACGGAGGGAGGGGATCAGGTACGGGGAAAAGAAAATGAAGTTTGAAGAGTGGAGGAGGAGTGTGGGGTGACGG
This sequence comes from Neoceratodus forsteri, assembly GCA_016271365.2. Classification (NCBI taxonomy): domain Eukaryota; kingdom Metazoa; phylum Chordata; order Ceratodontiformes; family Ceratodontidae; genus Neoceratodus; species Neoceratodus forsteri. The sequence goes on from CM028129.1 coordinate 904,943,271, forward strand.
CGGAGGAGGAGGAGGGGAAGGAAAAGGGTCACAAAGAAAGACAGATGCCAGAGAGAGTAATGCCAGAAGAGATGCAGTGCACAGGTCAAGATCAACTAGGTGGTGAATGGAGCAGTCCTTTAGGAGAAGCAGTCACAGTTGGAAGTAGCGGTGAGGTAAAGTCGGAGATTCTGTTTAAGGGGTCCAAGTGTTGAAGAGGAAAGTGTTTCTTTGCTGAGGGTATTAAATCAATGAGGAGTCGTATAGGTGAGAACTACTGACCCAAGTAGGTACGACATCTAGAAATCTGGAAGGTTTGGATTTGGGCACTACGCTTTGGCTGAGTACCACTGAAGGCAATGAGGAGCTTACAAACATCAGGGGGCATAAGACCACGGAGAATCTTTTTGGTTAGCAGGCAGATCTGGTAATGAATTCTGTTGAGGAGTGGTAGCCAACAAGCCTGTGCTTAGAGGTCACAGATGTGCATGTCTTGGGCAGCGCCGTTAAAAGCCTGCAGGCTTTATTGAGTGAGATTGAGATTCTATGGAGGGCAGTTGAAGAAGCAGAGCCATAGATGGCCAGACCATAGTCAATGATAGAGGTGACAGAGCTGTAGATGGCCATTCTAAGGGCGTCCGCAGTCATACAGTGCTTGTGCTTGTGTAGCAGACCAATTCGCATATTGGCAACAGTGTCAATATGCTGTGTGTAGAAGAGGGTACTATCCAGTGTGACACTGAGGTATTTGAACTCCGGGACATGTTCAAGAAAGTACCTGGCATTCATGATATTGAAGGACCGAGATTTGTGCCTGCTGCGTGGATTACAGAAGGTCATTACTTCGGTCTTGCTTTAGTTCATGATGAGTTTATGCATGCTGAACCAATCTTCAACACGCTTGAAGTCAAGCTGCAGCCGTGTTTCAAGGAGTTTAGTGTCATGGTGGCTAGAGAATAGCACTGCGTCATCCGTGTAAAGTAGCATTTTTTGCTGCCAGACATCAGGGAGTCTGTTGAGGAAGAGGGAGAAGAGTAGTGGTCCCAGAATGGACACCTGAGGGACTTCAGAGAGGACTGGCTTGACATTGGACGTGACAACTGCTATCCTGACCCATTGGGTCCGATTCCTGAGGTAGCTAGCAAACCATGGAAGGGCATCATTAGAGAACCCAATGTAGGACAGTTGCCTAAGAAGTAGAGGGTGATTAATGGTGTTGAAGGCCTTCGTCAGGTCTATGAAAACTGCTCCCCAACAGTTTCCTTTGTCGAGCATATTGTGAATAAAACTCATAAATTCCAGAAGAGCCATGGTGGTGCTGTGTCCTTTTCTGAAGCCATGCTGTTCTGAGTATTGGACTTCATACTTATCCAGGAATTCTACTAGCTGGTCCGACACTATTCATTCTAATGCCTTAGATAACGGGGGGAGGAGTGAGATAGGTCTGTAGTTGGAGTGAAGAGACCTGTCTCCACTTTTATGCACTGGCGTGACAGTTGCCTGTTTCCAGTGTGAGGGGAATTGGTCCAGCCTTAATGAGAGGTTAAATATCTTTGTCAGGGGTTCAATGACCTTGTCCAGAACTTGCACCAGTAGTTTGAGGTCAAGGGAGTCTCCACTGTACCTGGACTTGCAGATGGCCTTGCAGATATAGTTATGAGCCACATGTGGAGGAACCTCTTTAAAGAAGAATTGTGGAGCTGTATGAACATTTAGGGTGGTCTCGTGGAGGGTACTGGAGGAAGGGTCGTGGAAGAAATTAGGAGGAAGCACATTGTACAGGTTAGAAAGCATTGTTAAAGGTATTGGTAATGGTGCCAAGGTCAGGCGTTGGAGTGCTGTGTTTGTTGAGCATAGTGGGGGGTGCCTTAGGATCCTTGCCAGTGAGTTCTTTCAGGTTGTTTCAGACGTTTTTCCCAGCACCCGAGGAATTGGTCAGTGTCTCCTTGTAATATTTGCTTTTGGCATTCCGAATCTGACGAGTGCAAGCATTTCGGGCTGGGGAAGCATGACCACAGTGCCAGAGGTGGTCCCTGTGCTTAAGACGTGTTACAAGATCAGAAGTAATTGAGGGGTTCGACCGTCCTTTGACCTTCATCTTTTTTAGTGGCGCATAGATGTTACAGGCTGTGTTGAAGCTGTCAATGAACAAGTCCAAGGCTTTGTTAGTATCACTGAGTGTGTCGATCACTGCCCAGTCAAGTCTATTTAGGTGGGATTTTAGCAACTGAAGGTGCCCCTGATTAATTACTCTTGTGTAGGGTAGCTTGGGAGGGGTTTTGTGGAACTTGTTAGTCCAAGAGCAGATGACAGGGGAGTGATCACTTATTGTATCTTCATAATATGTACATTGCACTTCCTCTTTTCCCTGACATACTTTAAAAAGTCCTTTTCCCTTCCCTTTATTCCCTGTGCTAACCTTAATTCCCTGGAGGCCTTAGCTTTTTTCACCCTCCTGGCCACCTCCCTTGACCAACTCCCGTAAGCCTCCTTATCCTTTTCCTTCCCTGTTCTCCTGTACTTCCAGTATGCGGCCTTCTATGCCCTCACCCCTTGCAGCACTTCTTTGTTCAGTCAGCATGGTTTCTTGGCTCTGCTCTTCTTACTCCTGGCCCTGCTGCAGGCTACTGTGGCCTCTGTTAGCCCATTCTTTATGACTCCCCAATTTTGTTCTGCATCCATCCCTGGCCTTATATCCTGGAGTCTCCCTCACAGTATTGCTCCCATCCTCCCAAAGTCCACCCTACTAAAGTCCACCACCTTAGTGCCTGTGCCTCCTGTCTCCCTGCCCAGTGCAATAACGAACCACACTGTTTGGTGGTTGCTACCCGCTATTGGGTCCTCCACCCTTACCTCCCTCACTGCCTCCCCATTTGCCAGTACTAGGTCCAGAATGCTACCAAGCTCTGTAGGCCCACTTACCAATTGTATCAGAAGGCCGTCCTGGAATTCATCAATGAGCACCTGCTCCCTGGTACTGCTAGTGGCTGGGGTGCTCCAGTCAACCCCTGGTAGGTTAAAATCCCACACTATCACCACACTCCCCCTTCTACAGACCCTTCTTATCTGCTCTACCAACTCCCCATCCAGTTCCACGGATTAGGCTGGTGGTCTGTACACCACTCTCAGCCTCAGCTTTCTGCCCTTGGAGTCCAGAAGTTGCACCCAAAGTGCCTCTGTCCTCTCCTCTTCTCCCTCATCTGTTATACATTTGATCCCCTCCCTCACACATAGTGCAACCCCCCCTTCCAATCCCCTGGTCCCTACTGTATATCCTGTATGCCGGGATTGCCGAGTCCCAGTCATGGTACTCTGTGGCCCAAGTCTCAGTCGCTGCAGCAGTGTCCATCTTCCCCTCTAAAAGGAGTGCCTGAAGCTCTACAGTTTTGTTCCCCGAGCTTCTTGCATTGAGACAGACCACCTTCCACCCGTACCTCTCCTTCTCCTCACTCTTCTCCTTGGCCTGTGTCCCTCCTCCTGGTAGTCCACACCCTTTCTCCTCATTATTCTTATCGGGTGGTGGTGCCTTCTGTATTACACTCAGACCACTCTGCCTGCCCCCTCCCAGGGTTACTACACCTCTGTCGTTACCTATATCTGTGGGGGGTGAGCTCATTAGGCTTCCCTGTCCAGATCTTTCTACCAACCTCAGTCTTTCGATCACCCCCACTAGTTTAAATCCACCTTAGTAGAGATATAGCCCTTTAATCCCATCTTTAATACTCCCATCCCCTCCCTACTCAAGTGTAGCCTGTCTGCCGTGTATAAGTCTCTATTCCCCCAGACCCTACCCCAGTTAGTCACTAACCCATAATTTTTGGTGTGGCACCAATCCTTCAGCCACTTGTTGAAGTCTTCGATCCTACCTTCCTCCCTGCTTGCATGGTACGGGAGTACCTCGAGAATGCCACCAACTCCCCCACGCTCTCACACCCTGCCCAACTCCTAGAACCTCCCCCTCACCACTTCCACAGTCTCCCCTGCCAAGTTGTTTGTACCCACATGCAACAGTATAAGAGGTTTCTTCCTCCCCCTCGCTGCACATTTGAGCAGTGCCTGCCCCTCCTGCAGCCAACCCAGAGATAGCTTCAACCAAAATATGAATGTGCCTTTCCTCCCTTCTGCCCCATCTCACCCCTTTCAGTGTAGAATCCCCCAGGACAAGTACCCCCATCCCCTTACCCCTTTCCCTTCAAATGCCCCTTCCATTATCCCAGTGTTCGTTCTTCCCTGCCCCTTACCCCTGCCAGCTGCACCCTCTGTGACTTCTGTATCTGCACCCCCTACTCCTGCCTCACCCCTTTTCTCTGCCTTATTCCTGGCATCCACCTTGAACCCCTTCCCAGCCTGACTATTTCCTACTGGGCTTCCCATGTTGACCTCCCCTCGTCCCCTGCTAATTTCCAACCCTTCTCCTATCACTGTTGTTGTCAATTTAGAGCCCCCTTTCCCTTCGACCCCAATAGTGATGCTCCTCCATCCTTCCCTTCCCATAGCCTTCTTTCTCCAGTCACCCTTTCCTTCCTTACTAGCCCCCTTCTACCCTTTCGTCCTCGCTATCTATTCCCCTGACTGTCCACCCTCTTTTGCCCCTTGTCTTCCCCTTCAGTGATGTTCCTGCTTCCTCCTCTCTCCCATAGCAGAGGCTCAAATCTATTCCTAGTCGATACCCTCTACATTTCTTCACCCTATTGGTTCCCTCTTCCTTTTTCTCCCCTCTGTGCCCCCCTGGTCCCTCCCTACCTGCAGCCATCTGCTCTCTCCCCTGGCACTCCTCGTGGTCTCTTTGTCCCCCATCAGGAGGCCCCCTCCCTCACCTCGGGCACCATCTCCCTTCTCCTCTCTTTTCTGCCAGTGTCTCTGATACTGGGGTCAGTTTCAGTCCCTAGTTGTTCTTCCCCCATCCCCCCTTGCCATCCTCTATCCCCCCAATCAGAATGCCTACCATACCCATCTGCCCTGCCACTAGACTCCTTTGTAACCTCCACAGTTTATCCCTCAAACTAGCCAATTGTCTACAGAGCATACCACCCCATCCTCCAAGCCCAGTCAGTATCATGGCGGACCCACCCCACACACCACCACCCTTCCAAGATGCCTGCGCTATTTACAGCGCACCTGCCCCATTTGGCCCCATCTTATATTGTGAGGCTCTTACTCCTGGTTTCTGTGCCCTACTACAACTGTTGAGGCTCTATTAACTCAAATTCCTGTCCCCCCACACTAGTCCCCCTACAGCCCCTTGTCGACCAGGTTAATTCAGTCTCAAATCTCATCCATTAGATACTGTATATACTGTAGCATTCCTAAAACCTCCTTGTCCATTTTCACCCTCGGCTACCATACTTTTTGTTCTCAGCCCTCATAGTTTCCTTAGCCCAGTTAGAATTGTACTGCACTCCAAATATTACTCAACTCAGAGAAATAAACAGAACAAATAAATATGTACTATTACAGCAATCCTAACAGTATAGCCCAGTACTTAGCTCTGTTAGAGAAATAAACAGAACAACTAAATCTGTATTATTACAGCAATTGTAAAAGTATCCAGTCTTTGCTTTGTCTCCACCCCAGAGACCCTGCTGTAATATAGGATCACACAGGACCCTGGGCAGGTGGGTGGGCAACTGTGAAATCCTGACAGAGCTCCGTTGAGCTCGCTCACTCCCTCTCTCTCTCTCTCTTGCTCATTCTGTTTCTCCCAGCGCTGCAGGCTGTCCTTTTGTACTGGGCTCCTAACTGCATTGGCACCTTTTTTTGCCCACAAAGAAATCCGCAGCAGTCCCAACAGAGTTCCGTTAGGCTCGCTCACTCCCCTTCTCTCACTCACTTGTTCTGTTTCTCCCAGTGCTGCAGGCTGCCCTTTTGTACTGGGCTCCTACCTGCATTGGCACCTTTTTCTGCCTACAAACAAATCTGCAGCAGTTCCAACAGAGCTCCATTTAGCTCTCTACTTTCCCTCTCTCACTCGCTTGTTGTTAATCTGTCCCAAACTCTGATTTCCCACTGCAATCATGCTATTCTAGCCAGAAGTGTGAAAACACATTTTGCCAGGATGTGAAAAATAGCAGCTGTACTGTTCATAAGGAGGTGTGAACAAATGGCAGTGTTGAAAATCTGGCAGAAAATATTGCAAATTTGAGAGTTACAAGGTGTGTGGTAACTGCATAGCGCATGTTTGTAACACAGTCATTTTATGGATCTTCACCATCAAATTTTCAACATCGGCATTTTAGGACCTCTGCTCATGAACAGTGTCACTGTCATTTTCTTAATCTGTCCCTAAAATTGATTCCCACAGTGACCATGCTATTCTGTGCTAGAAGTGCGAAAACACATTTCAGCCAAGATATGGAAAATGACAGCTGTACTGTTCATAAGGAAGTGTGCAAAAATGCTAATGTCAAAAATCCTTGAGTGAAAATATTACAAATTCATGAACTTACGAGCATGCATGGAAACTGCACAACGCACGCTCGTAAAACAGTAATTTTTTGGATTTTTTCACCAAATTTGCAACATAGGCTTTTTGAGAGCCAACCTCATCAACAGTGGCACTGTCGTTTCGTTAATCAGTCCCAAAAGGTGATTCTGCGTAGTGACCATGAAACCACCTTTTGGGACGGAATAACTCCATGACAGTGACTAAATTCCTGAGGAGGAGGTCCCAATAACCCCATGTTGAAAATTTGGTGCCAAAATTCCCAAAATGCCTGAGATATGCAACAAAGTTGAAAAACCCTATTTATGCCATTATACAGCTTGCGGCATTTCTTCAGTTCAGTCGGCTTTGAAGAGTACAGATGTGTTTCCCGGTCCACGAAGATCATCCAGCATGAGCTCTGGAGGTAAGTAAGGAGTTAATGGGTGTGGGGAGGCAGGAGTGCATGAAAGGTGGGGCGGGTTGGGGAGGGCAGGAGAGACTACGAGGGACCGTTTTTTGTTACAGGTAAAAAAAAAAAGACTATGGACTGGTTTTCTTCTTTTCTCGCAGGGATTTTGGTACACTGGGTGGGATCCCAGTGTGCCACCTACATTTTTGGGGAGGGAGACTGAAACCAATGGGGATTGGGCCCCCCGTCGACACAACAACAGGTGGGGGGGCATGACGCTGAGGGGAACTGGGCACCACCTTGGCACACAGCAGAAATCAGGGGGTGGGGACATCATGCTGATGGGCAGTGGGCTCCTCCATTGGCAAATTGAACTGGGAAGGGGGGGACTGAAGCCGATGAGGATTGGGCCCCCTGTTGGCAAAGAAAGACTGTTGGGCGGCACATGATGCCAAAGGGGATTGGGCACCCCCTCAGCACACAACAGAAACTTGAGTGTGGGGACATTATGCTGACAGGGACTGGTCTCCTCATCAGCAAATGAAGGGGGTTGGGGGCATGCAGACAGGGAGATTGGGCACCCCCCCCATCGACTCTGAGGTGGCTGCATAGAGCCGCCATGTTCATGGTACTGTTGCACCAGGCGAGGTACCGCCCTGCAATGATGGGTCACTCCCTCATTACAACAGAATTGCTGATGCTGCAATGATGAGGCGGTTCCTCATCGCAGAGGCCAAATCATTTCAAGTTGGTGGCACTTCTGCAGGACCAGTGTCATCAGGACACTAGGCCTGCATTGGGTGCACACCGCCAAGCCCTCAAATGCAGTGTTGGCATTGGCCTCCACACTGCCGCACCGCCACAACCCACTTCTCTCCTAAGCTGCTGCATAATTTTTCTTGCGTATGCACACAAGCAAACATTTTTATTTATTTATTAGCACTACGGAACACTTTTGAGTCAAAGACTCATAAAAATGTTACTGTGTTATAACTGTGAACATTTGATATACTGCAGAAGTAACATCTGAAAGTTGTATAAGAGGTAATGATTTAAAGAGTACATGTAATCCAGAGAAGATGCCTGACACCATGCTTTAAGAACTGGACCTTGTTTACCCTGTGAGGTAGTTATAGGTCTCAATCATATAGAAACATAGAAACATAGACTTTCATGGCAGATAAGGACCACTTGGCCCACCCAGTCTGCCCATTTCCTGCCTACTGGATAAGCTGCAGATTCTAGTTAACCAACAGCCTACTTCCTGCCACCCCCCACTACAATCGCCTTATGTCTGTCCCATGCATGTTTGAATTCCCCCACTGTTTTGACCCAGCAACCGCCTCAGGAGGCGGTTCCATGCATCCACTACTCTTTCCATGAAAAAATGTCCTCACATTACCCCTGAGCCGTCCCCCATTATCTTTAAATTGTGCCCCCTTGTTCTTACACATCTCTTTTTCTGAAAGATGCTACCCTCTTGGACTTTGTTGATTCCCTTCAGGTACTTGAACATTTCTATCATGTCCCCCCCGTCCCTTCTTTCATCAAGGGTATACATATTAAGCTCTCTCAGTCTCTCTTCATATGGTTTCTGATGCAGACCCTGCACCATTTTAGTTGCCCTCCTCTGGACTGCTTCGATCCTGTCTATGTCCTTGCATAGATGAGGTCTCCAAAACTGCACACAGTACTTCAGATGGGGTCTCACCAACTGTCTGTACAGAGGGATGACCACTTCCTTTTTTCTACTTGTGATGCCCCTTCCTATGCATCCCAGTATCCCCCGGCTCTCCTTACTGACTTCTCACATTGCTTATCAACCTTTAGATCATCTGATATTACTGCCCCCAGGTCCCTTTCCATTTTTGTTGTTGTTAGTACCTCCCCTGCTATTGTGTACTCTTCTCCTGGGTTTTTGTTTCCCAGGTGCATTACTTTGCACTTCTTTGCATTGAATCTAAGTTGCCATATGTCTGACCATTCCTCCAACCTTGCCAAGTCCCTTCTCATCCTTTCTAACCCCCCTTGTGTACAACTCTGTTACAGATCTTTGTATCATCTGCAAAGAGGCATACCTTTCCCTTCAGACCCTCTGCAATGTCACCTATAAAGATGTTAAAGAGGACTGGACCCAGTACTGAGCCCTGAGGTACTCTACTAGTAACCCCCCTTTCTTTTGAATGTGTTCCATTCACTATTACAGTACCTTCTGTGTCCTGTTTTGCAGCCAGTTTGCTACCCAGGCTACCACCCTGGGACCCACTGCCTGGCTGGCTAACTTGATTATTAATCTTTTGTGCGGGACTGTGTCAAATGCCTTGCTAAAGTCTGGGTAGGCCATATCCACAGCCCCTCCCTGGTCTATTACTTTGGTTACCCAGTCAAAGAAATCTATTAGATTCATCTGACATGACCTTCCTGCTGTAAATCTATGCTGCTTTGGGTCCTGTGCCCCACTGGCCTCTAGGTACTCAACAATTCTTTCTGGGTCAAACTTACAGGTCTGTAGTTTCCTGCCTCTGCCTTGCTCCTACTTTTGTGCAGGGGAATCACATCTGCCCTCCTCCAGTCCTCAGGTACCACCCCATCCTCCCATGATTTGTTAAAAAGTATGGTCAGTGGTGTCACTAGGTCCTCCCTTAGTTCTTTTAGGATTCTGGGTGAATTCCATCAGGCCCCATTGCTTTGTCCACCTTGAGTTTTAGGAGTTCTTTCAGGACTCTTTCTTCTGTAAATGGACTGGTGTCAACCCCCCTACCCAGAGTGCTTCTATTGTCTGGTTTAGGTAACTCCTCCTTATCTTCTTTTGTGAATGCTGAGCAAAAGTATTCATTCAGTATCTCTGCCTTTTCACTGTCTCCCTCTGCCACCTCCCTTCCCTTATTAATCTTCACTATTCCTCCCTTAACCTTTCTATGCTCCTAATGTACGTATAAAAGGTTTTATCCCTTCTTAACAAGATTGGCAATTTTTTCCTCGGTTTGGGCTTTGCTATTCTGACTGCCTTCCCACTTCTTTCTGCTTTAATGATGCAGTTCCCTGTTGTGCTTCTTCTGTGATTCCTTATACTTTTTGAATGCAGCATTTTTCTCCTTAACCCTCCCTGCCACCTCTTTTGAGAACCATAGTGTTTTTTTACTCCTCTTTGTTTTCTTTATCTGTTTCACACAAAGGCTTGTTGCCTCTGTGATGGCAGTTCTGATTTTTCTCCATTGTTCTTCCACCACTCCTTTTTGGCCATTTGCTAGTGTATTCCTCAAGTATTTGCCCATTTTACCAAAGTCAGCCCTTCTAAAGTCCAGTATGCTTGTTTTTGTATGGCTCGTCTCCACGGTTGTGCTTATTGTGAAGCACACTGTGCAGTGGTCACTTGTTCCCAGATGTCTACTGACTTCTAAATTTGTGATCCTCTCTCCATTTGAGAGTACCAGGTCTAGTATTGCTCCCTCCCGAGTGGGTTCCAACACTAGCTGTCTAAGGCTTGCCCCCTGCAGGGCATCGAGAATGACCCTGCTCTTGGATGTGGCTGCAGTACATGTCATCCAGTTAACATCTGGCATATTCAGGCCCCTCATCAACAGTATCTCCCCTTTTTCAGCCATTTTGAGAATGTCCTCTATCATTTTCTTGTCCATTTCCTCCTCTTGAGACAGGGGGTCTGTATACAACTCCTGTGTGGATTGTGATGCCATTCCCTGTCTCCAAGGTGACCCAGAGTGCCTCTTGTCCTCCCCCTTTACTTTTTAGTTCTGTAGCTTTGATCCCTTCCCTTATGTATAGAGCTACTCCACCTCCTCTTTTCCCCTCCCTGTCCCATCTGTAGACTATGTACCATGGTATGTTGACATCCCAGTCATGGTTCTCCATGTACCATGTTTCCGTGACTGCCACAATATCCAATTGTTCATCTTCCATCAAGGCTACTAGCTCAGGAAGATTGTTTCCCAGACTATGGGCATTGGTGCTCGTTGCCCTCCATTTAATGTTGGCTTTATCCTTTTTTCCACCATGCCTGCTCTTTTTGCCCTTGTCTATTTTTCCATTTACCCCTGTCCTGCCCTCTGTTGAGTACTGTACCTCAGTGTTTACCTTACTACCCGGCATGTTTTCTCCTCTAACTCTTCTCTCCTCCAGTGAGTACATGTTGAGCTTCCACAGCTTCTCTTCCTCCTATGGTTTTTCATGCAACCCACGCACCATTTTGGTAGCACTCCCTTGAACTGCTTCCACCCTTCCAATATCCTTGCAGAGGTGTAGCCTCCAGAACTTGACATAGTACTCGTGGTTTGGTCTCACTAGTGAGCAGTGTAGTGGAAATACCACCTCCCTTCTCCTGCTAGAAATCATCTCCATGTGCACCCCAGCACCCCACTAGCCTTCCTGACTGCCTTGTCCCACAGCTTTGCCATCTTGAGATTATCAGATATGATCACCAGAAGATGCCTTTGTTGTTTGGCAACTGTAAGTATCCCCCCCCCATTTTATACACAGCCCCTGGTTTTCCCCACCTCAGGTGCATGACTGCACTTTGTGACAGTGAAACAGAGCTGCCACACCCTAGACTACTCCTCTAGTTTCCCAAAATCCATTTGCCATCTCTCCACCGTTTATTGGATGTTCACCTTGCTGCAGATTTTTGTGCCATCTGCAAAGAAACATACTTTCCCCTCCAGTTCCTCAGCAGTGTCACTTTTGAAGATCTTGAAGAGGACAGGACCGAGTACTGATCCCTGTGACACTCAACTGGTCACCCTCTTTTCCCACGAGTGACTGCCATTTACCACCACACTCTACCTCCCACCCATCGACCAGTTCGATACCCAGCATATCATCTTCTCTCAAACCCCCAAGCTACTAAGTCTCTTTTTTAGCCTCCTGTGTGGCACAGTGTCAAAGACGTTACTGAAATCCAGCTAGACCACATCCACTGCCCTCACCTGAGCAACCTAACATAGTATTTGATGGCACATAAGGACTGCTTGGCCCACCCAGTCTATTTTTCCTTACCTACATTATTACTGCAGACCGTACTTGATCTACAGTGCTTTCTCCCTACCACCTTCCTTTCCACTATGATTACCTTGTGCTATCTCATGCACTCTTGAACCTCACCACTGTTTTCACACCCATCACATCTGCTGGAAGGCTATTTCAGGAATCCACCACACTTTCTGGAAGAAGTACTTCATCATGTCTCTCCTGAATCTACCCCTCCCAGCTTCATAGCATGTCCCCTTGTTTTTGAGCACCGTTACTTCTGAAATATACTTCCATCCTGTACCTAATTCAATCCTGTGAGGCATTTAAAGGTCTCTGTCATATCTTCCCTCTCCATCCTCTCTTCCAGGGCATACATACTGAAGTCCTTCAGTCTCTCATTGCAGGTCTTTGGATGCAGACCCTGCGCCATTTTAATTGTCCTCCTCTGCACCACTCCACTCTGTCATTTCATGTGATCTCCAGAACTGAACACAGTATTCTAGGTGGGGTCTTACTAGTGACCTCTACAGAGGTAATACCACTGCCCTCTTTCTGCTGCTGGTACCTCTCTCTATGCAACCCAGCATCCCACTAGCCCTTCTGACTGCCTTGTCACACTGCCTGGCCATCTTTGGGTTATCCAGTATGATTAATCCGAGGTCTCTTTCTTGCTTGGTAGTTGTAAATACCACTCCACCCATTTTGTACTCCACCTCTGGGCTTCTGTACTCTAAGTGCTTTATTTTGCACTTTTTAACATAGAAACCCAGCTGTGATATTCTTAGAAAAATAGAACATAGAAACACAGAATTTGATGGCAGATAAGGACCACTTGGCTCACCTAGTCTGTCCATGTTTCCCCTATCTATTGTATCACCCAGGCCCTACTTGATCTCTGACATATCCACCCGCCTTATCACTAAGGTACCCTTATGTCTATCCCATGCTTTCCTGAACCCTGTTACAGTTTTTGCCCCCCACTACCTCCACTAGGAAGCTGTTCCAGACATCCACCACCCTCTCTGTGAAGTACTTTCTCACATCTCTCCCAAGTCCTCCCCCTACAGCTTCATAGCATGACCCCTTGTCCTTGAGCATCTTTTTTCTGAAAAATGCTTTTCCTCACGAGCCTTATTTACACCTGTGAGGTATTTGAAAGTTTTTATCATACCTCTCCCCGCCTTGTTTCCTCCAGGGTATACATATTAAGGTCTTCATTCTTTCCTCATAGGGCTTTTGATGCAGAATCTGCAAACTTTTGCTTGCCCTCCTCTGGACCGCTTCCACTCTTTCTATGTCCTTCCAGAGATGAGTTCTCCAGAACTGGACACAGTACTCCATGTGAGGTCTTAACAGTGATCTATACAGGTGTAACACCACCAATTTCTTTCTGGTGGTGATACCCCTCCCTATGCACACCAGCATCCCACTAGCTCTCCCAACTGCCTTGTCACACTGCCTAGCCGCCTTTAGGTCATCAGATATGATGACGGCTAAGTCCTTCCTGTTTGGTGGTCATCAATACCTCTCCTCCCAATTTGTACTCTGCCCCTGGGTTTCTGTGCCCAAACCAAAGTGCACGATTTTGCACTTTTTTGCACTGAAGCCCAGTTGCCATACCTTTCACCACTCCTCTAACTTTTACAGATCCCCTGTCATCCCCCCTGGAGTGTTTACACTTTTGCAGATTTTAGTGTTTTCTGTGAACAGGCAGACCTTTCCATCCAGCCCCTCTGCAATGTCACTAGTAAACACAATAAAAAGGACCAATCCCAGTACAGATCCCTGTGGTACCCCACTGATCACCCTTCCTTCCATGGAGTGCACTCCATTTACCGCTACCCTCTGTCTCCTATCCCTTAGCCAATTTCTTACCCAGTTTACCACTTTTGCTTCTACTTCTAGGTTGCTCAGCTTACTTATTAATCTCCTATGTGGAATGGTGTCAAAGACCTTACTGAAGTCTAGATAGGCTACATCCACTGCTCCTCCCTGGTTCAACTTCCTGGACACCCACTCAAAGACATCCCCCCAGTGAATCCATCCTCTCTCATGTCCTGTATGCCACTGAATTCAAGGTATTCTACTATCCTTTCCTTCAGTAGTGATTCCAATAATTTCCCCACCACCGAAGTTGGGCTGACTGGCATATAATTGCCAGCCTCCTCCCTATTACTACTTTTGTAAACTGGGACTACATCTGCCCTCCACCAGTCCCTTGGAACCACTCCCGTCTACAGTGAGAGGTTGAACAGGACTGTCACAGGTGCAGCCAGCACCTCCCTGAGTTCTCTCAGTATTCTTGGATGGACCTTGTCTGGCCCCATTGCCTTATCCACTTTCAGATTTGGCAGGTTCCTTCAGGACACTCTCTCTCCTCTGTAAATGGACTAGTGTCCACCTCCCATTCTTCAATGCTCCTGTCACTTTTCTGTGGCCCCTCACCTTCTTCTGTGAACACTAAACAAAAGTATTTGTTCAAGATGTCTGCTTTTTCTTGGTCTCCCTCCAGACAATCCCCCCTTCCCTTCTTAGTCTTACAATCCCTCCCCTGCTATTTCTGTTTTTGCTTATATACCTAAAAAATGTCTTGTTGCCTTTCTTTACTTCCTGGGCTCTTTTCTCCTCTGTTTGCACCTTTGTGCTCCTAACTGATTTCCCTGCCTCCCTCTGTTTCTCCAGATACAGCTCCCTATCCTCCTTTTTTAGTGCCTTCTTATACCTTGAATGCTAACTTTTTTGCCCTTACCTTCCCAGCCACCTCCTCAGAGAACCACAGTGATCTCCTTTTCCTCTTGCCTTTGGTTACTAGCCTGACACCATGGTGTGTTGCCTTCTCTATGCCCCCTTTAAGTTTCACCCAATGTTTCTCCACTCCACTCAAGTCCCCCCACCCCAACCAGAGCATCCCTGAGACACTCCCCCATCTTTTAAAATCAGCCCTCCTGAAGTCCAGGACCCCTCGTACTTGTGTGGTTGATGTCTGCTATCTCTTCTCTAGTTTTCTCAGGTCTGTGCTCATCGTTTTTACCTCCCCACTGGAGTTTCCATTCTATTGCAGATTTTGGTGTCATCCACAAAGAACAAACCTTCCCCTTCCAGCTCCTCTGCAATGTTACTTACAAAGACATTAAAGAGGACCGGTCCCAGCACTGATCCCTGAGGCACCCTGCTGGTCACCTTTCCTTCCTCAGAGTAAAATCCATTTACCACCACTCTCTGTTGCCTATCCCCTAACCAATTTCTTATCCAGTTTACCGCCTTTGGACCCACTGCTAAGCAACCCAGCTTGCTTACCAGTCTCCTATGTGAAACAATGTTGAAAACCTTACTAAAATCTAAGTAGACTATGTCCACCACTCCATCCTGATCTAAATCCTTTGTCACCTAGTCAAAGAAATCTGTCAGATTCCTTTGACATGACCTCCTCTTGTGAACCCATGCTGCCTCAGGTCTTGTAACCCACTGGATTCAAGATATTCCAGAATTCTTTCCTACAGCAGTGATTCCATTAACTTTCCACCACTGACATCAGGCTGAGTGGCTTATAAATGCTGGCCTCCTGCCTACTACTGTGTTTGTGTAGTGGGACTATATCCTTCCTCCTCCAGTCCTCTGGGACCAATTCTGTTTCCAGTGAGCTGTTAAATAAGGCTGTCAGAGGTACAGCCAGTATCTCACTGAGCTCCCTCAAAATACCCTTGGATGCACTCCATCTGGCCCCATTGCTTTGTCCACATTCAGATTAGCGAGTCCTTTCAGGACTCTCTCCTCCAAAAAAAGACTACTGTCCACCTACCAAAGCTTCTGTTACTTTGCTGTGGCCCATCCACTTCTCCTTCCTCTGTGATCACTGAATAAAAGTGTTTGTTCAGCATGTCTGCCTTTTCCTGCACAGTCTCCATCCCTCCCTTCCCTTTTTAACCCCACCCCTGGTCTTCATCTTTTCACTTACATACCAGAAAAATGTCTTGTCCCCTTTCATTACCTCCTCGGCTATTCTCTCTTCAATTTATACCTTTGCACTCCTTACTGCTTTTACTGCTTCCCTCACTTTCCCCTATACACCTCCCTATCCTCCTCTCTCTCTCTCCATCTCCTTATACCTTCTGAATGCTACCCTGTTAGCCTTTACCTTTTCAGCCACCTCGTTCAAGAACCATAGCATTATCTTTTTCTTCTTGCCTTTGTTCACTTGTTTGACACAAACGTTTGTTGCCTTTACTATGCTCCCTTTTAGCTTTGCTCACTGTTCCTCCACCGCAACAGGCACCCCCCTCATCACCAGGTCTTCCTTGAGGCATTCACCCATCTTTTAAAATCTGCCCTCCTGAAGTTCAGGTCCCTCCCCCTTGTGTGGTTTGATTGCACAGCCATCCTTATATTGAACCACACCATACGGTGATCACTGGTCCCCAGCTTGCCTCCCACCTTGATGTCTGCAATACTGTACCTGTTAGTGAGTACCAGGTCCAGTGTTGCCCCATCCTGAGAGGGTTCACTTACTAGCTGCCTGAGGAATGCCCCCTGCAGAGACTCCAAGATGTCTCTGCTTCTAGCTTGAAGCTACTGCTGAGAGGCTCCAATCTACATCCTGCCAGTTCAAGTTACCCACCAGCAGCACCTGTCCCTTTTCTGCCTTCTTGCCTGTGACTTCCACTAGTACCATATTAAATTCTTCCACCTGTGCGGGAGGTCAGTAGATCACTCTGGTGCAAATAGTGGCTCCATTTCCCATCTCCAGGGTGACCTGCAGTACCTTGGCCTCCCCGTGTATCCCCTGTATCTCCATTGGTTTTATGCTTACCCTCACACAAAGCACCACACTTCCTCCTTTCCTTCCCTCCTTGTTCTTCCTGAACAGAATATAACCTGGTATGGCCATGTCCTAGTCATGGTTTTCAGTGCACTATGACTCAGTAATGGTCACAATATCCAGGCTGACCTCTGCCATGATGGCCTCTAGGTCTGGAATCTTATTTCCTAGACTTCTAGCATTTGCACAGCATGGCCTTCCTAATTTTGTCTCCACTCTTTTTGTTGCCCCACTCTTCTTCCTTTTTGCCCTCCCTCCTTCCCCCTCTCCTTTCATGTTGCCATTCCCTTCCCCTTCCCCTTTGTCTCTACAACCCTGCTTCCATTATCAATTGGTACTCTGGGGGACTGCGCTCCCCTCAGGTTAATCTTACTCTCTATTTCAGCCTTTGGGGAAGACAGTTTATACCTCCTTGATTCCTTCTGCCACCCCCATCAGCAGGTTTTTATGTTCATTGAGGTAACATTTAAACCATCCACTGAAAACTGTGGTTCCCCTCCTGGATGAATGCAGGTCATCACCCCAGTATAGGCCCTTATCCTCCCAGGTGGGTCCCCAGTCCCCGGTGCAGTCAAACACTTCCTCTCTGCACCATTCCTTCAACCATGAGTTGAAACACCTGGTGTGGAGATCCCTCTCCTCCACTCCTATTGTAGACAGGCAGCATCACAGCAAAAACCACTGAGTGAGCTACTGTACCTGTCTAAGACACCTCCCCAGCTCCTTAAACACCCCCTGCACTATCCCAGCCCTGCCTCTAGCCAGGTCATTAGTCCCCAGGTGGACAATGACAGCCACTTCTCCCTCCATTCATGCTGCTGTAGCGATCCTCAGGATCTGCTTCCCATTCCTCTGAGCTGTGGCACTGTGTAGGCACCTGACCTGCCTCTCTCCCTCCTTTTTTTATTCCCAAAACTATACCCCTCGCAATCGAGTCCCCCACCAGAAGTTGCTTCCTCCTCCTTCTCTGGGATCCACTGCCACCCTTCCTGAGGTCTCCACTATGGAGTTCCCCCATATCCTCCCTGGTCGCTACTACATGTGCCTTCTCCCAGAAGTCCTGCCCTGCCAGAGCAGGGTAGGAATTTTGTAGTGATACAAATTGAGTAATTTGCATCCCACCACCCCCACCCTTCTAGAATCCACCATAGTCCAGCTGCTCCTCCCTGGCATCCTCTGAGGTAACAGTGGCAGACTTGGTGACCCCTGGTGGGGGAAGAGGTACAGTGAATCCTAGCCAACTCGGCCTGGAATCTAGTGACCTCCTCCTTCAACCCAGAGAGATGTGTACAGATGGGGTAGCACCACAGTCTCCACAAGGTCTCTCTGCCACTCCACAACCACTGCATTGCACCACTTTCAGCATTCTCAACTCCTGTTATCCCTGTGTTGTCTTGAAATGCTTTTGTACCCTTACCTCTGATAAAGTGTTTCTAGTTTTCCTCTTTTTTTGTTTGTTTCTATTTGTGTTTCCCTGTGCCTTCTTTAAATGTCTTTATACACCTACCCTAGGCAGGATGTTGCTCCTATTCTCAGTTATGGACTACGTTTTATCTCAGCCCTTCCCAGCAGTGACTGTTGCACAGTAGTGAACAGGTGCCTTACCTTAGTTGACTGCCAGACCTCCCTTGTCACCCAGTCAAAAGAATCTATGAGATTTGTTTAACATGACCTCCTCCTCACCCTGTGAAACTGTGCTGTAATTGGTCCTGCAGCCCATCTGCCTTCAGGTACTCCATCAGCTTCTTCTTCAGCAGGGTCTCCATTACTTTCCCCACCACTGATGTAAGACTGATTGGTTTGTAATTGCTAGCCTCTTACTTGCCATAGTTCTTGTGCAAAGGGACCACATCAGCCCTCCTCCATTCCTCTGGAACCCCCCCATCTCCAATGAAGTGCTGAATAGTGTTACCAGAGGACAGGCTAGCATTGTGCTCAGTTCTATAAGAACCCTTGGGTGAATCTCATCTGGCCCTGTCAAATCGTTCTCCTTTAGGGCTTCCAGTCCCTTTCAGACTCTCTCCTTTGAAAATGGTCTTGTGTCCACTACCTGCACACCCGCTGCCTGCTGATATATTTTGGTTTGCCTTCCTCCACTGTAAAGATGGTCTGCCCCCTCCACTGTGAAGACTGAGTAGAAGTACTCATTTAAAATGTTAGCTCTTTCTTGATCTTCTGCATAGCATCCTGCCCTCCTGATCCTCACTATCCCACCTCTTGCTTTCCTCTTCTCACTCACATACCTGAAAAAAGTCTTATCCCCTTCTTTGACCCTCCTTGGAGAGCCTCTCCTCTCTTTGTGCCTTAGCTGCCCTCACTCTCCTTCCTGCCTCCCTTTGTTTATCTAGATATACCTCCTGTATCCCTCTTTTTGGGTCTTCTTAAGCTTCCTCAGGGCTGTTTTTCTCCTTTACTGCTTTACCTACCTCCTTTGAGAACCATAGTGGCCCTTTCTCCCCCTATCTTTACTTACATCCTTCAAACAGCTTTCCATTGCCTTAGTTATTCCCTCTTTGATCTTTTTCCATTGTGCCTCCACTTCCCCGTGTTATACCCTTTTAAAGGAATTTACTGAGACAGTCTCCCATTTCTTTAAAATCTGCCCTCCTGAAGTCCGGGACACTCCTCCTAATGTAATTTTTCTCTTGCCTAATCTGTATGCCAAACCACACTGTACAGTGATCACTTGTACCAAGGGGGCTACCCACTGTGACATCTGCAAAACAATCTAAATTTTTTCAT
This sequence comes from Neoceratodus forsteri, assembly GCA_016271365.2. Lineage (NCBI taxonomy): Eukaryota > Metazoa > Chordata > Ceratodontiformes > Ceratodontidae > Neoceratodus > Neoceratodus forsteri. The sequence continues at coordinate 904,962,624 of CM028129.1, forward strand.
GGTGGTTTGTGTATATGTTTCTTGATTCTTTACATTATTGGGGTAAGTGTGATATTTTGTTTCATCTGCAGTTAATTTAAACTGAGTTTTGTCAGGTAGGAACTTTCTTTTTTTTCTTGGAATACTTTACATCAGCTTTTCAGTCCTTAGGCTGCACATGATGGGTCACATTTATTAAAATGTTTTTCCAGTATCCAGGAACGCATTTTAAAAATATAGTATTCAGACACGGTTCAGCTTATATTTAATTAGTTTTCTGTACGTAAGCCCCTTAATTCTTTATTAATGAGATAATTTACTTCAAAACAGGATATCCATGTCTCAGACTTCCTCTCATCCTCTTGCCATCTCCCCACCCTACTGAAGTCATAATCCTTTGTTTGTGAGATAAGAATCATTTACACATCTACAGATTATGATACCATTCAAGCCACATAAATGGGGCTCATATAATCAGGACATCCTCTTTATTGGGTTATCCCACAGAGAACTTTTTCAGTGGCTATGTTAATCTATGGAAGCTGGCTGACCCTACTGCCTTAAATGAAATTTGCTGTTATTGACAGCACACTTTCAATTGGTACATTGACCACACATGCTGGTGAACTATTTGGTGGGATCTTTATAAATTTACCAAAAGAGATGGTTATAGATGGACCCAGTTCCATGTTTTGCACAATCTCTGTTATGCCCCCTACAAATTGTTCCAGATGGGATGATCAGAAACCTCATTGTGCCTACATGGTGATCTCACTGCAGGGCATTACTCCACATGTTTTGAGAATGCCTTAATGTGGCTCCTTTCTGGTCGAAGATTAAGGCCTCATTGGATCTGCTCCTTGGCTTGGAGGAGGCCTTCATGCCTGAAATCTGTCTGGTAGGGGACTACCCCTCCACTCTGAATGGACATTGCAAGGCCCACATAGCACTGATTTCAGCTATGGCAAAATTCATTGTATTGTGACACTGGAGGGATGATTCTACATCTCCGTACAGGGAGTGGTACAACAAGCTCATACAAGCTCTCATGGTGGAGAAACAGATTGCCAGGCTCCATCAATGGCTTGATCATTTCAGCAATGTTTGGGGGGGGAGGGCTGCACACTCTTTTGTCTCTACAGGCAGTTTCAGACTAGACATGACTATTTTTGGCTGCCCCTTGGATATCTCTCATTTAGTTCCAGAATAGGTAGTTGTTATTTGGTGCTCTGGGAGATGATTGGGGATGGGATGGAGTGTATTTTTCTACAGTCCGTTTGTTTACTCCTGCCGAATGTTATAAGTGGTTGGGGGTGTGGGATTCTCTTTGGATGGGGGGGGAGGTTGTTTGGTTTATACACTGTTATTGTTTTTATCTTGTTCTTACATTGCATACTGTTATGCATGACATTTTTCAATAAAATTTAAAAAGTAAAAAATCTATGGAAGCTGAAACTGTTTAAATGGGATACCATGATGGTCCCTGCTGCTTAATTGGGATGATTTGCCCAGACTTGTCCCTCACTTGTCCCTTACTAATCCGTTAATGATCCTTTTTTTCACAATTGTGTAGGGATGAATTTCATTTTCTGTTTTTTCCTCCCCCACTGCAGCTCCTGTACTCTCAATTCCTCTCTTTCTACCTAGCCACCAACAAAAAAGTCACAAAAATTCACAAATCTTTAATTCACTCTCCCACCTAGGGTTGCCACCTTTGGATGAGATGAAAACTGAATACTAAACCACACCCCCAAACTCCAACCCTAACCCTGCCCCTTTTATGACTAATGAGGGCATCGCCTGGACTCTGATTCACTTGATTTATTCAGAATTGCTGCTGATATAACATTGTGTACAACTTCTTTAAATCACATCATGATTATTATTTTTGGTTTGTTTGATTTAGATTTCAATATTTTAAATTTCAGTGTATGTTAACATTTGGTGGGGTTAGAGAGGGGGGTTCAGGGGACTTTCCATCCTGTGTACACAGCTTAGCTGATAAATTGAGTGACTACAAGGACACCTCTGACAACTGGCTAATTTGGATCAGGGGGCCTTTTCTGGTAAAACTCTTTCAATAAATAAACTACACCAGTAATGGTGGACGAGATGTAATTACAAATACCATCTGCCATTTTAAGATGTGCTACTGTCCCTCCCATTGCTCCTACTCTAAAGTTATTTGCTATGTCAGAAGTTTTTAAAAGTGGTAGGAACTATTCTATGCTATTAAATACCCTAGTTTGTTTTCCATGTCAGTCATACACAGCAGATAGCATGATATGTGATATGTAGCATGGAGGCAGAATAGTGCAGTGGTTTAAAGCTCTGAGCTGGAATTCTGGAGACCAGAGTTTGAATCCTACAGCCCAGACTTGCATACTTTGTGACCCTACACAAATCACTTAATTACCTTGTGCTCTCAGGTTGCACCTGTAAACAAGCTATAGCTTAGTGTGTCTCTTCTGGTAAAAAATAATGTTTTGAAAAATTTTTGATAAATTGCCTAAATTTGCAGTGCCATCAAATCTAGATTGTGTTCCTGTCATCTCATCAGCTACTGCTCTCACTCTTCCTTTTCTCATTTCTGTAGCTTAGCGTGCCATTAGCCACATTATTCTGTGCTGTTCATCTGAAAGGACTGGATTGGTCTTTCTGGAATATCCAAGTAGTATGAAAATTGACAATAACTACTGAGGAGAGAGGCATAGTATTGCTAGAAATGAAATAAAATATTAGATCATTAAACAACAAAAGGAGTAACAAATATTAAAATATAGGACAGACCCTAAAAGAAAAAATGGTGAACATTTAAAGGTATAAAAGTATTCCTTATCACAGCAGTCAAAGACTATACTCATAATGCAGCCTGGAAAGGATTAGTTTGATTTTCTGCTAATGGTCTTAATAGCCCTACTTTACACTTCTCAGACTGACTGGTATACAAACAAAGGTCTGCATGACATCAGAATTTGTTTGTAACCTGACCATGCAAGTAAAATGGTGAAGGATTTAACAGAATCTGTTTTACAAGCATGTGAGCATTTAAAATGACTGAAAAAGTACTACCTCTGAATAAAACTTCATTAGCAGATAAGGTTTCTGAAACGTATTGTACAGTCCATACTGGGACAGGAAGCTACCCTAATGTGGTGCCTGTCTGGTTTCAGAAAAATGAAGGTGTTGATTAAGGTGGCAGTATAGCGCAGTGGTCTAAGGCTCTGAGCTACAAATCTGGTGATATCCAGCAGACCAGACCTGGGTTTGAATACCACAGTTTCCACTTACATACTGTGTGACCCTGAGTAAGTCACTTAACCTCCTTGTGCTCCCTGGTTGCTCCTGTAACAAAGCTTTCAGCTTAGTGTGCAATACCTGGTTAAACAACTAAATTAAGGTGGTATTGTTTTACCCTTCCCGTGAATAATCTTCCAATTTGGTGTGAAATTAGAGGTGGCAACTGAGCAGACAGGGACACATTTGGCTCTTTAAGTGCCCTGCTCTTGAAGGCACTTCCTGATTAGCATGCACTGCAAGCAAGCAATCACACTAAAATGTCAGACACTTGCTTACAGTCAGATGAGAAGAAAATGAAACAGTGGGGACTCTAACACGTGCTTGACCCACCATAAAAACCAAATTTGCAGTGGTGAAAACAGGAGGACCGAATCTGGACCTAGAAAACTGAATCATTCGGCCAAAAACCAAGTAGGTGGTAACCTTACTTCCACCACCCTCTGCAGCTTCTGTACCTTTTTTGTCTTCATGTTCCAGCCATGATTGCTTCGCTTCACAATATTCTTTGCACTTGCTGCCTGCAACCCTGATAGCAATCGCACTGAAGGATAAAATGCTGAACCAAGCAGCTGAACCCTGCCAAACCCTGACCCCAGATATTCCTTGTGAATGCCTGTTATGTCACCCACTCACAATAATCTGCATAAAAGTATACTACAGTACTGTATTAGAGAGAGAAGTGAGAAGGCACCTCAGGATTGGTTTAATGTGTCTGAGAACTGACTGCAATGAAAATAATGTAATTTCTGATAGTTGGGATGGCTGCTCAAATGGAACAAAACTACTGCCACTAGGGCGCCCTAATTAAGCATCTTCTACTATAGCACAAACAGAGAACTATGACTAAATGGAGGGGAGAAACAGGAGGATGAGATGAAGTTTGGAACACAATAATGTTTTCATGTGACTGTCCTCAGAATTAAAGAATGACAGGGACATAAATGCAGTAAATTAATTCAATTATGTTACATTGTGCCAGAATATTATATTTTAAAACATTTTTCTGGATACTGGAAAAACACTTTAATGTAAGGGTCTCTGAATGCTGACAACTAATCTGACTGCAGCATTTCTGAACCCAATTGTGTATGCTTTCCCATGTTGTACATTAGAGTAAGTTTTTGTCTGCTTAACAACAAAGTTTGTATAATAAGCTTTCATCAGGATTTTCTAACCCATCGGGCCCTTGTTATGACACCATAGTATTTACCATAACAACAGTCTGTGGTATCACAAACACAGTAATTGTTAAATCAATTAGAAGATTATTTAAGCAGATTGGGTAATAAGTACTTGTTAATGTATACCTTTTAAATGACTGAGAATGGAACAAAGCCAAAAACCTAGAAAACAGTTGTACGTAATCGCTAGAAACATAACAGCTTCAAACATTTTATTTTAGTAGGTAGCTGCTCTTTAATGCTACCATAATATTGCATAGTTGTTTAGATCTCTAATGCAGATTTATTGTACAGGAACCCAAAGCATCCTAATTTGATTGTAATTTACACAATAAGTGCCTATTTTTCAGCTTAAAGGGATCCGATTAGTAGTCACAATGGAAATGAATTGCCTCTTTGTTTTGCTCTTCCAATATCTGTTACAGACCTGCTTCTTACAGTGGCAATGTTTTCAATGTGCACATTGCCCTTTCTGTCGGGGCATGTTGCTGTGACATTGCTCTCCCTGTGACTGATCCTGAAGTGTCTCATTGTTGCAGTGATATGGCAGCTGGTACACCTGTGGCTTTAGCTTATCTTTCTGCAAACACACAAAAGACTACATGTTTCACACACAGCTTAAACACAAATGACTTTTCATTTCGCAGTCATTGCCTGTTTACTCATATTGCTCCCTCTGGAATAAAAATCTATGTAGTACATCTAAGCCTGTCTGTTAAAGGCCAAGGCTCTGATTCTGACCAAATATTGTACAGGACAGTGATAGAAGACTCGGTCAACAGTGAATTAAACAGTTCCTACTCTAGAGGGGAACAAAAGGGCAGGTAATGAACTATGATGCCAGCTGAACATTGCAATATTAAAGAAAATAAAATTAGGATTCAGTGAACTTTAGAGATTGTGCAGTACAGATTTCAACCTAAGTTCTTCTTAGCTAGGCATATAGAAACAAACTGAACACTAAGAGCTTTAATATTGCTTAAGAATAAGGCCAGTAGTAAGCAAATAAAATACATGCACAGTACTAGGATCAGACTGAACACTTATACCCTTAACATCATCTTAAGAAAAGGCCAGTAGTAAGCAAGTAAAATACAGTTAACATAGTAACCTGTTTCATCTACTTCAGTCTGGAAATGGATAATAAAAAATGGGCTTCAGTTTACCCAAGCTCTGATTGGCTGAGCCCCTTGGCAAGGTGAGTGTCTATCAGGCAACAGAACCTAGGTAAAAAAGGTGCCAGCCCAGTCTGCCTCAGCAGTACCAGAGTGGTATCACTGTGCCCATAGAATTTTCAATTTCAAAATGCCACCATTTTTTCCACTCAGCAAACTTGAACCACACTATTCCCATTGTTCTTATTTTTTTTTTTTTCTGTTCTGTCTGGCTTCCTGCTCTTCAATTAGTTTACCCGCCATATGTACAAATAAAATGAAAAGTGAAGTGATGCGTGTCATTGCACCACCGTTCTGCTGTCACCGTGCTGCTCAGCTATCGGGTTCAAGCTTAGTCTGCCACCCTTACTGATCATGATCACAATGCATTAGTCAGGTTTTGAACAACTTGAAATTAAACATTATCACCAACACGCTCCCATTGCTCACCCATCCAGTGCCCTGTCATCTTTATCCCACTCAACAGTTGACATGAATGAGCAAAGAGAGGGACTTTAAACTGCTTAACAATTCATGTGGCTGGGTAGGCAGGCAGGAAGTTAAAAAGACAAAAAAAAGTGTATCTTTACCGTTTCCATTGGTGCACCAGATTCCTGCTGCATAATGTGGTCCACATACTGCAGGGCTCCACATTAGTCCTCAGATTGCTGGGCAGGGGTTTTAATCAAGCTGTCCTGGCCATAGGGGGTGTCCAGATCATGTTGCCCCCTGCAGTAGTTGGAGGAAATGGAGCGCAAGGTACTACAAGATTATAGTACTGCTAGGAAAAAAGCAGTTGCAAAACTGAAGTACCCTCTACTGGCATGTGTGCCAGTAGAGGGACTACTTTGCAAGAAAAAAATAATTTAAATTCATTACTAGTAATTTTAAAATCATTTATTAAACTTAAAAAAAATATTTTATAAAAAAATGTAAAGAAAAAACATTTTCTAAGCACAGTAATACTTGACAGGTATACCTGCAGTGTTGGGCCTCATTATGCCCCTGGGCAGTCCAGTATTGCCCAATAACACCTACCCTGTTGGGTATTATTGCTTACTTATTCGATTTACTGTGTGACCCAGGGCAAGTCATTTAGCCTCTGTCTAATTTCTTTCCATTTCTTTCTCTGTACTCTTTGAATCTTCCTGTGTGCTGAACTTGGTAGCAACATTCTTTCCCCACTCTCTCCTGCATAGTAAAGTGCTTTGGGATACTGTCTATATAAAAGGTGTGCCAGAACAAAAGACTGGATATTCAACCTTATTTTGGCCTTTGATTAAGGTTTTAAATCAGATTTGACACTTTCTGTTTCTTTGAAAAAATGGCTCAAGTTTTTCCTTCATAGTCTATATTTAAAAAACGTCAAAATAATTTCATTGCATGTGGTTCCAAGAAGTGAAAAATCTTTTTTTATTTTAATGTAAAACAAGGAAAACTGCCAAAAACCATTTTGTTTCTAAATGATATATGAAAAGGTGAATACATATATTTCTGATGTAGTGCAAAGACTTACAAAAACAGGGAAAAAGAAATAATTAAAATAATCCACCTTACTTTTCATAAAAGAAAAGAGAAGAGAAGTGATCAGTTTAAACTGTTGGACATTTCTATATTTTAATGTCGGTTTGTACACTATTGGAGATGCCTCAAATTAAAACTTCACTTGTAAAGGTGGTGTGGGACATATGTGTTGCACATAGTGTAGCTAAGATTCCAACTTTACCACCATCAACATCACAGGGTAAAGTTTTCATTTAAAGAAAAAACAGTTTTAAAACCTCTAAGCCATCCCTACACACTGTAAGGTACAATGTCCAAAACCCACCACCCAGGCCATTTAGAGATATGTATCCCCCATTCCCTCTACCCTCTAGCACCAATCACCCTCCTCCCTTTTCTGCTTAGATGACATTTTTAAATAATACTGTATCCCTTTCCTCACTCATACCACATCTGTAAAATCACTCTCTTTCCCACCTCATCTCTGTCCTTGAAGAGCCAGAAAAGTGTGATAACCCTTAGGGAACTGGAATGGTGTTAGGGAACTGGAATGGAGTTTGGGAGGATAAGGGACTATATGCCAAGGACAGGTTTCATCTTGCCCCATTAGGGAAGGAAGTCCTTAAACAGGGGATGGCTGACTACATACAAGAAAGGTGGGGTTTAAACTTGTAAGAGGGGGAAGGGATAAGGGAGGGGCTGACCAGAAGCCCTCCCCTCCAGATGAGGGGAGTAACCTTCAAGCCCAAGGGGAGGGGGAAACAGACTGGAGGTGGAGGTTTCAGGAGGAGCAGGGGGAGGATGGAAGTATAAGGAATCTGGGTGGGGTTCGACAAAAAGGATCAGGGATAAGGGGTGGGGGTTAGTGTTAGTAAATGCCAGGAGTTTGGGAAACAAGTTGCCAGAGTTCCAGGCCATGCTGTTCGAGGGGGGGGTGGATGTGGCGGCAGTCACGGAAACGTGGGCCAACAAAAACCATGACTGGGACCTAAATGTACGGGGGTACACTATGCTTAGGAAGGATAGAAAGGAGGGCAGAGGGGGTGGAGTGGCTATGTTCATTAGAGATGACATAGAAATTGCTATGGTAGAAGAGGCAGAGGGAAACGTGGAGGCCTTATGGGTCACCTTACAATCCCCAGCAGGAGATAAGGTCAAGCTGGGTGTAGCATATAGGCCCCCCGGGATGAGTGATGTTCTAGAGGATGGTTTGCTGGACAACATCATTGCCCAGTGTGGTCCAAAAGGGGAAGGAGTGGTGTTGATGGGGACCTTAATATCCAGGTACTAACTGGGGAACCATGTCCTCTAAGGTGGCCAAGGAGCAGAGGCTGCTGGATGGCTTCAGGATGTGTTCTTAACACAGCATGTGATGGAGCCCACAAGGAGGGCATGTCCTGGATGTGGTTCTGGCAGATGGGGATCTGGTAAGGGACATGGTTGTACAGGACCCCCTGACTGGGAGTGACCACAATACTGTCTGGTTTCAAATAAGCATTGGGGGAGTGGGGGTGAGATCTAGGACACTGGCAGTGGACTTCAGGGGGGCAGACTTTATGGGCATGGGAAATATTCTCAAGGATCACTTGAAGGGGATTACCTCAACAACAAGTGTGGAAAGGAGATGGGAGGTCATAAAACGGGACTTCATGAGGCAGTCAGGATCTGCGCTAAGTTGAAACGTAGGGAGCAAGGTCACATAAACCATGCTGGTGGTCCAGTGAGGTCCAGGTAGCAGTCAGAGAAAAGAAGGGGCTTACAAAAAGATAAAACAACAAGGGGATAGGATAAGGAAATGTACCAGCTTGCATCTAGAAAAGTCACCCGATGGTGAGGGGCAAAGTCCAGTAAAGAGCATCGGCTGGCACAGGGGATACATGGAGGGGAAAAGGGGTTCTTCCGGTACATTGGGGAGCGGAGAAAAACTAAGGGCCATCTCAGCAGATTGAGATCAGAAGGAGGGTGGGTGGAAGAGGCGAGGGACCAGGCAGAGGTATTTAACGAGTACTTTGCCTCTGTGTTCACTAGGAAGGGGGATGGGATATCTACAAAGCAAGGCACAAAGGGGATAGAAGCGGCAGGGAGTGGGATCAGGGGAGCAGCAGAAATGGAGCAAAGGGAGAAAGGTACCCCAGGGTGTCACATCTGGATAAGGATAAAAGACCAGTAAGGTGGAGGGGCAGGATGATGCCATCCCCACCAAAAGGTGTGGTTGCCCTCAAGGCCCTAAAGAAGACAAATCTCCTGGGCGGATGGCATTCATCCCGAGGTACTATGGGAATTGGCGGACATACTGGCTGCACCCCTGGCGGAGCTTTTCAACAGGTCACTTGAGACAGGGAGGGTACCTAGGGATTGGCGAGAGGCACATGTGGTACCAATCCATAAGGGGGTCAAGGAAGTACCAGGAAACTATAGACCCATCAGTTTAACCTCGTGGTGGGAAAATTAATGGAGAGTATACTAAAGGAACGATTGGGGTTTACTTGGAGGAGGTGGGAGGTCTGGATAGTCGGCAGCATGGGTTTGTGCCAGGTAGATCATGTCAAACCAACCTTGTGGAGTTCTATGAATGGGTAACATCAGAACTGGATAGGGTAAGCCTGTGGATGTATTATTCTTGGACTTCAGCAAGGCGTTTGACTCTGTCCCCACAATGGTCTGGTGGAGAAACTGATGGGGTTAGGAGTAGGCCCTTTGATGGTCAGATGGATTGAAAACTGGATAGCTGGACGCACTCAGAGAGTAGTGGTCTGTGGGGAGCTCTCGAACCTCCCAGATGTTGGTAGTGGGGTACCACAGGGCTCGGTCCTGGGTCCAATCCTGTTTAATGCATACATATCAGACATCAGGGATGGTATAGGGTGTGAAATGAGTCTCTTGCGGATGACTCCAAGATGGGAGCAGTAGTTGAGGGAGAAGAGGGGAGGTTGGCCTGCAAGGATCTGGACACCCTGGAAAGCTGGGCTCACACATGGAAATTAAATTTCAATATCACCAAGTGCAAGGTGTTGCATCTTGGTCGGGAAACCCTAAACACAGGTACACCCTGGGAGGAGGTGCTGGAAGCCTCAACAGGGGAAAAAGACCTAGGGGTCATGGTGGATACATGTATGAATAACACTGAGCAGTGCAGGAGAGCAGCTAGCAAGGCAAACAGGATGTTGGGATGCATCGCAGGGGATCACCTCTAGGAGCAAGGAAGTGATTCTGCCACTGTACAATGGACTGGTTAGACCACACCTTGAGTACTGTGTACAGTACTGGAGACCACACTTGAAGAGGGACATACAGCTCCTGGAGAGGGTACAGAGGAGGGCAACAAAGATGATACGAGGGCTAGGGATTTGACTTACGAGGACAGACTTGAGGAGCTCTGCCTGTTTTCATTGGAGGAGAGGAGAGACAGGGGGACATGATTGAGGTCTTCAAGTACCTCAAGGGAATAAATAGGGTAAACATGGAGGGATCTTTAGACTAAAGCAGAGGCATCACCAGAGGGCATGGTTTGAAGTTGGAAGGTGGAAGGGTGAGGGGAAAAGAGGAGGAGGTTTTCACTGAGAGGGTGGTGGACCCTGGAATGCTCTGCCTGGTGAGCTGGTTCAGAGATCCACAGTGGAGAGCTTTAAGAGAGGTGGGACAGACACAGAAAGTGGATGTATCAGATGATGACCTGTCCCGGGGGGGTGGGGATGGATGATAGGGGTTTCTGGAGCACAAGGGATGGGAGGGTCTCGGCACCCAACTAAGGATCTAGGTTCGAGCAGACTTGATAGACCATAAGGCCTAATCTGCTGGCAAATAGTATGTTAGTATGTTAGTAACCCCCACACTTCCCACCTTGTAGCACCCGACCTTCCTCTTTCCCCACAAACCTGTCAAGTATTCAGAAAGGAAGGATACAAATAATTCATTAAAACTGTCAACATGAAAATGATCTCATTTTGAAGTGAGTGTGCTCACTTATCAGTCTCCTGCAATGCAATGAAAGAACAATGGCATCATCCCCTACAGCAGTGGTGTGCTGAATCTGTGAGGGTGAAACAGAGCAGTCCCAAACACATACGGCTTGGTTTCCATGTTACCTGAGCTGAACCTTGCTGGATTGGATTGGATCAACTCAGATCTCCAACTTCTTTTTTTTTGTTGCTGTTTTTCAGTACCTGCCTGTCATGTGACAGGTCAGAAGAGAGCTGATGAGTGGACGGTTCAGATACTCCAGTTTGTGCATGCACAAACTGGAGTATAGATGGACTACACAGCTGTCCTCTGCACCATTTGAGATAAGTCACTGAGGAGAGAGAAGCTCCGGAGTCATTCAGAGAGTAGTCAGACGGGAAGGGAAGGGTCTCCGTATGGAGTGTGTAGAGTCAGATCGCCACTTAACTTCCTCCACAGGCACCCAAAACCAAAAGAAAAAAACAGGATATTAAAAAAACCCTAACTGAGATGGTTGGGTGGGGACTTGGGAGGGACATGTTCCAGGGACTGGGGAGCTGTGGAGTGAGTAACTAGGTGGGAAGGGAAACAGTGGATCTCCATGGACCAGTTACTTCCTCGACCCACACCGCCAATGAAAATGACAGAAAAACAAATAAAATAAAATTAAAAAAAACAGAGTGTCAGGACTCAGGAGGAACATGGGCCAAGGACTGACTGTGGGGGGTTGTGTGGGGGCATCTGGTGCCCAATGACAGAAGCTGGCTGCCAAACAAAGGGCAAAGTGCTAGTGGAGTGAGATTGTGTGAGGGGGCAGTGGGTGACTGCATTATTTAGCCCCAAAGCACAGCAGTGGCACAGTGCAGCACCAGACAGAAAAGCACATATGCTGCAGTTCAAGAACTTAGTGGTCAAGTCAAGTTAAGTTCCACTGCACTGGTGGCACTTAATTGTCTTGGCACTTGAAGCTGGCTGCCTAGCAGTATAGCCTAGAGGTTGGAGTAATGTGCTGTGAATGAGCTTAGTGGGACATTCAGCAGACTGACCTGGGTTTGATACTGATTCCCACAACCTCCACTTGCATACTGTGTGACTCTAAGCAAGCCACGTAACCTCACCAGTGCTCCAGGGTCACCCCTGAAAACAGGCATCTGTGCCTAGAGGGTCTTCTGCGGGTTACAAAGGATAAAATAAACTGAGAGTAAAGCGGTGACTGAGCTTATTCAGCTCAACAGGGATACTGGCATACTGAGAAGCTAAGGAAGTCACTTGTGTAACCACCCCAAAGCTCTGTCACAGCAGTGTCACCAGCCATTTCCCACACAAGCAGGAGTCAGACAGGACCATATTTTTTTTGTGTAGTCCTCAGTCTGGAACCCAACTTGAGGGGAGGGTGCATAAACTCAAAAAAGCAGTCGTAGAACCAAGTAGTTGCTATTATCAATATATTTTATTGCATATTTCATACAGGCAAAATTTCCCAGTGTTTCACTTACTATTAATAGGCTCCTTCAGTAGAAATTACCGTTTTACCTATTAAAAAACATACAAAAATGAATGAACAATTGCCTTCATTCCTATAATGTTTTCATCTAAAACAGCCTTTGTGCATATTGCTTACAGCTTTAGAAGGCTTTAAACACTTCATTGCTTTTCTTAATGTAATGTTTCAATTACTGAGAAACCTAAGAGCAATGTTGGAATTACAGTTAAAAATGCAGCATAATAATAAATGGATGTTCTCATCACTGTGCACCCACTGCCAATGTTGGAAAATTTTAGAAAATTATTATCAGGATTTTTATTGTTACCTTGATGCCCAGTTGCAAGATTTATGATGATTGTTATAATTTCTCACTGTCCAAATGACCTGCTCTATTAAAGATAGAGGTAACTGCTTATAATTGATGTTAATAAATTTTTACTCAGTTTCCATATGACAATATCATTACATTTAACTTCCCAAAGGATATGCTTGCTACAGTAGTTCAATACTAAATATGTGCTCTTTTTTATAAGGCTATTAAAATATGCTATTGTTTGGCTTTTAATATAATAATTTCCACTTTTAGACACTTTTCATTAAAATTAGTATTTCCTTTTTTTTTAACTCAGTTTTATTATATGACCAAAGCAGTTTTCATACCTTTTACAGACAAGTAATGCTTACAGTCATCTGCATTTTATGATATTACCTATTTTGGTCAATTTCATATCTGGCAATCATTGTCCACAAGTATTACACTTGACCAGTAGCTAATCCAGGCAGGTTGCTCTGGTAATTAGGAAACAGAAGACAGAGTATGTAAATTCTAATCATATGGTTACTAAGAATTATTTAACAGCAAGAGTGGTGTTCCTCTGCCTCCATTCAAACAACACTCATTGACTTCCATGAACCAACTGACAAGCCTAAAGCACTACCACATCATTTTAAACATCTTCAATGTCCTTCTAAGCAGCTTCAATATTCCAAGCATTTGTATACCTTTTAAATCTGTTGCATGGCCATTGAAGCCTTTTAAAAGAACATGATTGCACTTCAGTCTAGTCAGTTGCTTGAAACGTGGCTAGAAGTAGAAATTATTATATATTAAAGCCAAACAATAATGTATTTTTAATAGGCTTATAAAAAAGAACATAGATTTAGTATTGAACTAGCATGAATATCCATTGGGAAGTTAAAAGTGAATATATTTTCATATGGAAGCTGAGTGAAAATTTATTAACATCAGTTATAAGCAGTTACCTACTAGTTCTATTTTTCTTTTTTTATCTTTAATAGAGCAGGTAATTTGGACAGTGAGAAATTATGACAATTATCAGGGGAATAACTTTAGGGGTGGGGTGGGGGGACAGGTCCCTCCCAACATTTCATCATTGCAGTCTTGAATAACTTACTGTAAAACTCCTTTATAGTTGTGTTCCCCCCCAACTATTACACCAAAGTTACTCCTCTGACAATCATCATAAATGTTGCGCTTGGGCACTGAGGAAACAATAAAAGTCCTAATAAAAATTTTCTACAATTTTCCAACATTGGTAGTGGGAGCACAGTGATGAGAACATCCATTTATTATTATGCTACATTTTTATTGTAATTCCAACATTGCTTTTAGGTTTTTCAGTAATTGAAACATTACATTAAGAAACACAATGAAGTGTTTAAAGCCTTCTAAAGCTGTAAGTAATATGCACAAAGGCTGTTTTATATGAAAACATTATAGGAATAAAGGCAGTTGTTCATTAATTTCTGTATATTTTTTAATAGGCAAAAGGGCAATTTCTACTGAAGAAGCCTATTAATATTAGGTGAAACATCAAGAAATTTTGCCTGTATGAAATATGCAATAAAAGATATTGATAATAGTAACTACTTGAAGCTATGACTGCTTTTTTGAGTTTATGCACCCCCCATCCCCCATTTGGGTTCCAGACTGAGTACAATCATTCAGCGGCAGCAGCATATACCAGCAACATTTCCCATGGAGCTCCTGGAATTTCCAGCAACATTGCTTATTTTGTGTAGTCCTGTCTAATAAAGGCTTGCATCATGTGTGAAACATTTTGGAAGGAGGAGGCAGCCCGGTAGTTGAGTAGCCTCTGTCTGCACAGTGTCACCAGCCATTTCTCACACAAGTAGAAGTCAGAACCGGGACAGGAGGACCTTTTTTTTTGTATACTCCTGTCACATAAAGGCTTGCATCACATGTGAAACATTTTGGAAGCAGCCCGGCAGTTGAGTAGCCTCTGTTTGCACAGTGTCACCAGCCATTTCCCATATAAACAAGAGCCAGGACAGGGATAGGAGGGCCATTTTTTTTTGTGTAGTCCTGTCAAATAAAGGCTTGTGTCACATGTGAAACATTTTTGGGACAGTCTGGCAGTTGAGTAGCCTCTGCACAGTGTCAACAGCCATTTCCCTCACAGGCAGGAGTCAGAACAGGGACAGGGACAGGAGGACATTTTTCTTGTGTGTAGTCCTGTCAAATAAAGGCTTGTGTCACATGTGAAACATTTTAGAGGGAGTGAGCAACTCTTGGCAGTTGTATAGTAGCCCCAACTTGTAGTCATGCTAGCTAACCAGTTCATATTCATACTTTGCCTTGAGTCATGCTCTAACTATTCATCATCATTGCCTCCTATTTCCCCAAGGTGACCAAGGAAGGTAGTATGGTCAGGTGCTGTTTTTTTTTTCTTGGAAGGGAGCAGACTTTATTAGTGATCAGCAACTGTTATTAGAATTGTGTGTGAATCCAAAACCAAAACCAGAACCAAAACCATAAGTGATTTGGCAAAATCAAAATCTCCCCGGTTTTGCACATCTCTACCCTACAATATAGTAACACATGAATGTCTGGTTGTCAGTTAGTTAGGTGTTACTATAGATGAACAGATCATCATAATACTTAAGCAATAAGACATGACCAGGGGTTAGATTAGCAGTCTGTTAGTCACCCCCTAGGGGTGTAATGTGGTATGAGGTGCAGCTGAGTGCCATATTACCCCTAGGGGGTGATTTACTGTTAATTTAACTCATAGGAGTGTCTTATTGCTATTATAAAAATGATGCCAAAAGAAAAGTGCTGAAAGTATACTTTTTGAATGTTTTGCTCATTTAGAGCTAGATTTTTAATAAAATAGTTCTTCCACCAACGGTTTAAGAATGCTGGTTCAAAATCAGAAATGCATCATTCCACACATTCAGCAGTACTAGAGAATGGAATGCTGACAGGAAGAATCCATGTGCAATGGTGATCAGGCTGTACATGACAGTATAACATGGATTAATGTAAGGCTGTTGGAATCCTAACAGTCTATCAGATTGCATCATTTCTGAGAGCCTTTTTATAATAGTAATTAATTAATCAGTTCCATTACTTACCCAACTTTATACTATAAAACAGAAATGTCTGAAGAAATACATGACACTGTAGAGAGCAGGACATTGCTCTTTGGGTCTCCAGTCATCTTACAACAAAACAACAGAGAACTCAAGAAATCAGACTTTCTTGAAAACAGAATTTTTTTTCCTTGGAATAGCATCGGGGGTGGGGGGCGGGTCTTTTTAAAGTCTTTAAAACTGGTATGGCAGCTTCATTTTCTCATCTCCCGATGGTTTCCCTAAAGGAATTCCTGAAACTTTAGTGTTCTTCTTGGGGCAAACATTCAACTGGAAAACAGCATGTCTACTAAATACTGCTAGGGGGAGCTATGAGAAAGTTTCTTTAGTCCAGAATACTTACAGGGGCAAACATGTCACAATCTTATTGCATTACAGTTACCAAAGTGGCTGATTCTGATTGGGCAAGTTCAAATCTCAAGGAGCAGCTTCCTTCTCCTTCCACCTGCATTCTTATGGGAGATGTATGTTTAATAATTTCCTTTTTTTCTATTTTGATTCAAGAGTTTTAACCTAGTGAATAACATTTTATACAACACTGATACAGCAAAACAAAAAAAAAATAGTCCCCTACTCAGTCATTACCTAAGGCACCATTACAGTTATTTCTGTATGTATATCAGCTTCATGAAATAAAATCTGAATATGGCTGTGGTCTAAAAACACACCATATTATACCTGAATTGTTATCTCTCATGTGACATATCTGGCCAAAACCTTTGACTCAATTGCCCATCCACTCCTCCTGGATAAGCTGAGCTCTGCAGGCCTCTCAACCCTTGCTGTTGAATGGTTCTGTTCCTACCTTATGGGCCATCAGCAGTCAGTACAGGTAGGAGGTGTCCTGTCACCTCCCCTACCATCCAGGCTGGGTCTCGCAGGGCTCCATCCTGGATCCCACCCTCTTCTCCATTTTCCTGAATGACCTCTCTTCTGCCTGTGCCAACTGTCATACACACATCCCGCTCAGCACAGTCACAGAACTCACCTAGCATAAACCATATAGAAAAAAACTGCTGTCCACACAATAGAGTTGCATCAAAACACAGTTTTACTGGTAGCAAGAGAACAAGAGCTCCTCGACCAGAGGGAGCCCAACAGACGGATGTTTCACCCGATAGAGCTTTGTCAAAGCATAGCACCCCTTATTGGTTCACATTATTTATACAAAAATCAGTAATCACTTAAAGTCCTCCATGTCCATCTTAAAGGGGCAGTGCTCAGATATTAACATACAATGTGAAAAGACATATTTCATTTATACATTTAAATGCCCAACCTCTGTGAGAGTGCATAACTTATACTGCTGGAACAGGTATTCGCATAGCACCTATATTGTTAATAAGCTTAAGTTAATTCATTGTAATAAACTGAACAAGACTCTATAAGGCAACACTTATATTACCATATTCCTTAAGTTTACAACATGCCAATATAAAATAACTCATAAGAGCAAGCATATTTTTTTATTTGGAAAGGGACTTAATGAGTCTTCTTCAAGCAGATTTGCATTGCCCAAAACCCTGAGAAGCTTTGGGGGAATGAAATGGAAAAGGAAAGGGAGGAGGGATGCAGCTGACACGGTTATCTACATCTCTGGCCCTTCGACTGCAGTGGTGGAAGGCTTCTTCCAGCAAAATTTTCACAATGTCCTACATTGGTTCCACTCCAACCAACTCTAGGTCAACACTAAAAAAAAAACAGTGTCCCTGACCCTGGATGGCACCCCTCTCATAGTGGTTTCTACCTTAAAATGTCCTGATGTGTGGCTAGATAATAAGCTTAACATCTCTGCCCACATTGATGCCATCCACCCTAGCTCCACCCTTAACTTGGTGTTTCATACCACAACAAAGATTGCTTGTCTCCTTGGGTCCACTGAGAACTTGTCACCAGAATGGTGCTTTTGGTCTTCAACTATGCAGATGTGGTCTATAGCACCATCCCGTGCTCTTCCCTTGCCAGAATGGACGCCCTCTGCAATGTCTTTTGTCACTTTCCTACCTGCTCACCTCCTCTTATTCACAGCTACTCTCTCTACTCCTCCCTATCCATCATCTCCCTTCTCTCATGCCACCAGTTCCACTGTGTCTCCTTCATCTCCACATTCTGGTTTGCATCCCAGACCTCTTACTTGTCCTCACTCCTCTCTCCTATGCCCTCTGTCTGATGCTCCCTACACTCTAGGGATTCTCAGACCTTCTCCCTTCCCCCACCTTCACTCCTGTGCTGGGCAGTCAGCCTTCTTCTGTTGCCTTCACTCCCTCTGGAACCTGCTCACCTCTTCTCTCTGTCTGTCCCACCCCCATCTTCCTTAGGCAACACCTACATTCCTTCCCACCCACACATGCTCCTGTCATCTCCCTCCTTGATTCTTCCCTATTGGAGCCCCTACCATCACTGTTGTTGGGCCTTCTCCTGGGTTTTATAGTACCTCAGCCTGTATCAGGATCCTTCCTTTTCTACATCTGCACTGCTATTCATTTCTCTGGCTTCGGTCTCTTTATTTGCACATCAAAGCCCCTCATTGTACCTTTGCTTTGCTCCACTACTTTTATGTGTACTTGCACCATATTAATTTGTACTCTGTTTGCACTTTACTTTGTACCAGTCATTAATAATGTGTATGCCTTTATTATTGTATTTCCCATTCCCTTTCCCCCAGGTCGCACCTAGAAACAAGTCTTGGCTCAGGGATTCTTTTCCGATTACCAATTATCAAATAAAAAAAATACATATATATTTTTTTACCTTTATTTATTTTATTTAAACTTTGGTAACCGGGAAAGGCACACTGAGCCAGGGCTTGTTTCCTGGTGCAACCTGGGGGGTAGAAACATATGCAAAGGAGAGTGACATAGAAATAAAAATACAATGAAGTACAGTCAGTTTTCAAACTTTGCAATGCAGTTATACAAGCACACTAGGATAATTACATTAGTATAACATAGAAAATAAAAACCTGAGCACAGATAGGTCAGAGCCAAGTTTGGGAAGGTAGTCAGGAGCAGAGGCAGGGAGCAGTAGGAGCATATCTGAGCAGGTGCTTGAATGCAGGAAGTGAGGTGGCTTGCTGGAGGGTGGGTGAAAGCTGGTTCTAGAGGGAAGGTAGATGGAAGGAGAAGGCAGACTGACCAGCCATGGAGTGAGGCTAGGGGAGGGAGAAGGAATGGGACACCCTCGAGGAGAGAGGGTAGGGGGATGAACTGACTGGAGATAGGAGGGAGGAGAGATAGAAGGGGAGAATAACAAACCAAAATTTGATGATAAAGGCTAAGGAGAGGACCAGATGATGGTGGGAGAGGGGAGGGATAGAGGGAGAAGGATAGAGGGACCAGTGATGAGTGCGGAATGGGGAGTTTGTGGCAAAACAGCAAAAGGCATTGAGTAGGGTATCTCATTTGGTGAAGGAAGTGGCAGGAGCAGTGCCATAGGCAATGTCTGCGTAGTCAATCATGGGGAAGATTGTTTTAGTGACCAGCTCCAGACGCATGGTAGGAGAGAGGCATTCTTTGTTGCAATACATTACTCCAAGTTTTGGGTGGAGTTTTGCCTGCAAGGTGTCTATGTACTGAGAAATCAAGCTTGTTGTCTAGTCATGCCCCAAGATGTTTGAAGGCAGAGGCAACTTCAAGGGGGGGGGGGGATCTTCTGGGGTGGAGAAGACAGGGTGGGGATGGAAGTGAAGAGAGTTTTTGTCTTGACCCAAAGGCCATAGAGACCATTTTGTTTGTGTTTACCTTCAGTTTATTTGCCTGGAACCAGTGTAGTATGCTGTTAAAATCACATTGGAAGGGGGCCTCAACATTAAGGATTGAGGGACTAGAAAAATAAATGACCGTATCATCAGTATACATGTGGATTTGTGCATGTGAGCAAACTGAGGGGAGATCATTGATGAAGAGGGAGAACAGGATGGGATCCAGGATGGAACCTTGGGGATCCCTGCAATGATAGGGAGGAGAGATGATTGGACAGAGCCCACCTGAACTGACTGACTTATGTTCATGAGGTACAATCTGAACCAGTTTATTGACGGTGCCGCAAGACAAACTGAATGCAGCTTGTCCAGTAGGAATGAGTGGGACATGGAGTTGAATGCCTTTGCCAGGTTGATGAATACAGTGGCAGTGATGTGACCGAGATCCATTCTTGAGAGAATGGAATCTGTGACCTGCAGTAAGGAGGAGGTAGTAGAGTGGTTACTCCTAAAGCCAGCTTGGAGCAGGGAGAAAGTGTTGGAGTCGGTGAGGAAGTCAGCAACCCTAGTGTAAGCCAGCTCATCACCCCTACCCTCTCTGCTTGAGGGCATCCCACACCTTCTCCCTCCCCCACCCTCACTCCATGGCTGGTCAGTCTGCCTTCTCCTTCCATCTACCTTCCCATCAATCCCTAAGGAGGCACGCATGCGCAAAACCAGTCAGAATTTTGGCATTTGGAGTGAGTTCTCAATTCTGGTCACAGCACTGTAAGCCTTATTAAAAGCCTTTATTCTTGCATATTGGTGAACAGTGCCATCCTTTTTTTGCTTTCCTGTTGTTTATTTGGACTTGGCATGTTAAGCTTCGGAGCTGCCTTTTTGAGTATCTGTGACTTTGTCCATTTTGGCTGTGCTAGAGGCAACATCAAGAACACTATTTAATTGCTGTGACCAGTGGGTATGCCACCCTGACAACAACACCATTACAGCGAACAATGTCGATGCCAACAACATTGACAGTTCACTGTAAAGGTGCACCCCAAGACCTCGGCACTCTGTGTCCCAGTCCTGCACCCCCTCCCTGAATCAACTCTGACTCAGTGTTAATTATATTTAGTATGGGGAGGTGGGGGCCAGAGCCCCCTGCATGGGGGGTTCGGGGTATGATGCCCCCAGCTAGAAAAATGGACCATGTTTCCTTAGTGATTTATGTCAGCTGCAACTTGCAGTTGACATAAATCCATCACTGTGATGCTAGTTGATGAAATAGTTGTTGAACTGGCATCATAGAGCCAACCAGTGGAAGCTATTACTCACTGTGTGACTGTTTCACTGCATTATTTAGATTGGCTTTGGTGCTTTAGAAAAATGTCCTCTAATGTTGAGGAACTATGTATTGTGGACTCATCTAAATCATTTTGTGGTGCCATTTTTAGTTCATTTGGTGAAGTAAACTCATTTTCTCAGACAGAAACAGCTGAATTGGCTGCAAATTGCCCTGGAGGTGTTACTGTCGGTGCAACTGCTATATCAGCTGTGAATAATGTGCATATTACATTATCTCGAGTTGGAGAAGTGTGCTTTGAGGGCAAGATGCATTTACTGGAATGTGACCAGCCTGCAGGCATATGAAAAAGTAAATAGAGTGCCGAAAGCTTACGGGTTCTGAAATGGCCTGGTTATGGCTTAGATGAAGTTTTTAATGCTGACTGGGAAACACAAATGCAAACAGCCTCAATGCTCTTTATGTGTTGTATCATCAGGGATTATATGTGGCAGCAACAACAAGTTGAACCTTTACTGAAGGACCTTGAAATGGAATTTGTGGCTTTCCAAGGTGAGGACAGCTTTAAGGGCTATGAAGTGAAACTCAGACTGGCCATTAAAAACCAAAAAGAGAGACTCAGGGCAACCAAAATCAGGAAGTTCGAAAGGGACCGCTTGGACTATTTGCATAATCGGTGTTCACATGGCAAGGTGCAAGCAAAACGAAGAACAATAAAAGTAAAAATAAGAGCCAATATCAGAAGGGACAGAAGTCAATTTTAAAGCAAACCAATACCAGTTTCCATTCAGCTTCTGAATCTGATCTCGAGTTGTGGGCAGCCATTCAGGGGAGGTGACGCCAGAAGTGCACATCATCCAACTAGGACATCGGTCAGGTTCACAGTGGGAAGAGGACCGGGGGGGGGGGCGAGGCAGAAGCAAGAACAGAACAGGCTCAACGTTTGAAGAAGTTACAGCTGGGGACACAGAAAGGAAAGAAGAACCGGAGGTTAATGTGATCAACCTCTTGTCCCATGTCCTTATGGAAGCACAAACCTTGATCCTGAACAACAGTCTCAGCTTTATCCTGATGCAATGGCCAAGTAGGTTAGAACTCTTTCTTGATTAAAAAAAAGCTCTCAAGAAAACTTAATCTAAAAGCTTTTTATAATACAATGAAAATGTGTTTTCCAACTACTTCACAACAAAAAGGTTTGGCTGGTAACCATTACCATGTTAAAGCAATTAATGACTGTGAACTGCCAAATGGAACCCCAGAAGAACTGAATCAGAATGGTGATATCACTCATTCTAAGCTCCTTAAATTTAAATTTAAACCACCATCAACATTTAACCCCCCCCCCAACAACATTGTGGTTGCTACCTTTGTGCGTGCAGGATATAGAGACTCTCTTTGGAAGTCATTAAGAAAATATCTTTTGCAGTGTCAGCAATATTGAGAGAAATGCTTTGAGGGAACTTGAGGGTAATTCCAATATAACAATCAAACCTGCTGATAAGGGTGGGGCCATGGTTATTTTAGATACCACGACCTATTTGGAAGAAGTCCTGAGACAATTGGGAAACATGGAATTTTACCAGCCTCTAATAAAGGACCTTACAAATGACTTTAAAAAGAACATTGACTCTATATTACATGCAGCACATGAAGAAGGTTTCATTTATGATAGTACCCTTGACTTTCTTAAAGTATCCCACCCAATGAGACCAACCATGTATGTTCTCCCCAAAATACACAAAAGACTGGATAACCCCCCCACGACAGCCAATAGTCTCGGGTATCAGTTCATTAACAGAGCTGTTGTCCCAATATGTGGATGCCCATATTAGCGACTTTGCTAAAGAATTACCATCTTATATACAAGATACTACTGAACTGTTGTGCCTCCTGGGGGATTTCCGGTTAGAAAAAGAATGGTTATTAGTGTCAATGGATATAGAATCCCTTTACACCAATATCCCCTATGAAGGGGGCATTAGGGCTGAACATATGTGGTTGGAGTGAGCTACAGATCTGGGGGAGGAACAGAAAGATTTTTTCATACATTTGTCTGAACAGGTTTTAAAATCTAACACCTATATTTTTCAAGGGAAATATTACCTCCAAGTTAAAGGCACAGTCATGGGGGCCACATTTCCCCTAATTATGCAAACCTTTACTTGGGACAATGGGGGAGGGAGTTTATTTATGATCAAGATGTTAATGATTTTTTTGACCTCATTGACCTGTGGAAGTGCTATATAGATGATGTGCTGATGGTGTGGCGGGGATCACAAGAACAGCTTAGGGAGTTTGTTGAATACTTACATTCCACAAACTCCAATTTGCATTTCAATGTAGAGGTCCATGAAAAGGAAATTAATTTTCTGGGTATTAAAATCCAAAAACAACAGTATGGGACCATCAAAACAGACTTGTTTTACAAGTTAACTGGTTGAAACACAATATTACATGCTTCAAGCTGTCAGCCCCGCCACACTATCAGCAGCATCCCAAAATCACAGTTTATGTGCCTAAAAAGGAACTGCAGTACAGAGGGAAATTGTCAGAGAGGAGCTAGAGATATGGCACAGAGATTTAGACAAAGAGGGTATTCACAGAATATTATGCCCTCAGCATTTTTGCAGGCATGGCCACACCGCACCAATAAATGCCCCAGCTGTCTATAACAGCAGTTCAGATTGCAGTGGTGTACAGTTGAAAGCAAATGATTGCTACAATCTGCGGTGGTAATGTGTAGGCAATTTGCATACTGCCCTGCCGTCAGCAGTATGCAAATTGCCTCCATGTCACCACCGCTGATTGTAGCGGTGGTTGTATGCATGCACCCTCCTTTTGTTGTGTGCCGAGGGGGTGCTCAATCCCCTCGGCTTATGCACACTCCCCCAGCACACTGTATGTCCAACAGGGGTGCCCAATCTCCATTGGCTCCAGTGCCCCCCCAAAAAACAAACTTCTAGCTGCCACACTGGGAGCCCACCCCAGTGTGGCAAAAGTCCCACATCGTCCATGTAAAATAATTAAAAAAAAAACTGTAACGAAAGAAAACAGTCCCTCGTTGACTCTCTTGCCCCCCCTCCCATAACTCGCACCCACGCTCTGTGTACCCCACCTCCCGATACTGCCCCTTACCCCAAACTTACCTCCAGAGGCTGGTGCGGCACTCTTCGGTGAAGTGAGAACACGTCTGCACTCTTCAAAGCCGACCGCGAACTGAAGAAATGCCAGTAAGCTGTATAATGGCATAAATAGTTTTTTTTTCAACTTTGGTACATATCTTGGTCATTTCTTTGAATTTTTGTACCACATTTTCAACATGGGTTTCTTGGGACCTCATCTTATGAATTCAGTGACTGTCATTTGGTTGTTCGGTCCCAAAAGGTGATTTTGCGGTCACTGTGCAGAATCACCTTTTGGGACCGAATAACAAAATAACAGTGTCACTGCTCATGAGGTGGGCTCTCAAAAAGCCTATGTTGCAAATTTTGTGAAAAATTCCAAAATGACTGTAATTATGAGCGGTGCCAGTAAAGCTTCCACGACACCGCAAATTGCGAATTTGTAATATTTTCACTCCAGATTTTCAACATTGCCATTTTTTCACATCTCCTTATGAATAGTACAGCTATCATTTTTCATATCCTGGTAAAAATGTGTTTTCACACTTCAGGTGCAGAATAGTGCGGTTGCGTGGGAAATCAGTGTTCGGGACAGAGTAAGAAAATCACAGTGACACTGTTCATGAGCAGACGTCCTAAAATGCCTATGTTGAAAATTTGGTCACAAAAGTCCATAAAATGACACTGTTATGAGTATGCATTGCACAGTTTCTATGCACCCTCATAACTTCACAAATTTGTAATATTTACACTCCAGATTTTCAGCATTGGCATTTTCCCTCACATTCTTATGAACAGTACTGCTGTCATTTTTTACATCCTGGCTGAAATGTGTTTTTGCACTTCCAGTGCAGAATAGTGCAGTTGTTGTGGGAAATCAGTGTTTGGGACAGATTAAGAAAATCATAGTAACACTGTTCATGAGTGGAGGTCTAAAATGCCTATATTGAAAATCTGGTGAAAAATATCCCCCAAATAATTGCATTACGGGTGTGCATTGCACAGTTTCTATGCAAGCTTGTGACTTCACCAGTTTTTTTATATTTTTGCTCCAGATTTTCAACATTACCATTTTTGTACACCTCCTCATGAACAGCACAGCGGTCATTTTTCACAACATGTTGGAAATGCATTTTCGCACCTGTGGCGTTAATGGCACAGTCACTGTGCAAAATCACCTTTCAGCTAACAAACTGACAGTGTCACTGTTCATGCGGTGGGGCACAAAAAGCCCATGTTGAAAACTTAGAGTAAAAATACCAAGACATGCTCAGGGCCTTAGGGTTTCTGACCATAACACCCTAACATTTAGTGTTTGACAGGCGTCTGCCATACCCTGTAGGGACTGACTGGCATCAGGGGTGTAACTTGGGATTGTCGACAGTAATGCTCATGCCATTCCACCCCAACCCCGATCCCCACTGCAGCCAGTGACAGGCATTGAGGTGCACCTTTGACTCTTTGGCCCCAGAGTTCACACTATTCTCCTATACTGCACACATTTCAGCATTTTTCCTTATGGAATGAGGTGAGTGTAAAGCCCAAACACCCCAAGGCACACCTCGACACTTGTCAGTGTCTGCAGGGTAGGGTGAGGTAAAATGTCGTGACCGTTATGGGTAACGACCCAAAGGTATACCCCAATGCCTGTCCATCTCTGCAGGATGGGGGTGGAGTTGGTGTCAGTTCAATACATCACTGCCATTCCTATACTGCATCTGTCTAACTCCTGCACTTCCACTGCTAATGCCAGCAAGCAAACATTCGGCATTGACAAATGCTTGTTTCTATTGTCATCAATGCATTGGACCCAAGTCAGAACATAATGCCAGTATATAAATTATTATCTGACTTGCGCTTCTTTAGCTCACTAGTAATCTTCTTAAACATTTTACACATAATAAAAGTCAAACCATCATAGTTGGTGTTTTATTATATTCACTAAATTTTGCACTGTCACTTTAAGAATGATCACTATTTAAGAGACAGTAGTATGGACTGATGCATCAATCCCTGAGGAGGTGCACATGCTTAAAACCAGTCGGATTGTTGGTGCTTAGAGTGAGTTCTCAATTCTGGTCATAGCACCGTAAGCCTTATCAAAACCTTTATTCTTGCATATTGGTGAATGGTGCCATCCTTTTTTTGCTTTCCTAGTGTAGACTAGGGACACCTGGAGTTTGGAAAGGGACGGGAGGAAGGAGATTTAGGGGTAGTTTCCTGTGCAGGTAGGGTCACCACCTTTGTGGAGGGTAGGATCTTAGCCATTTTCCAGGCCAAAGGGACTATGCCTGAGGAGGAGTGATTGAGCAAGTGTGTAAGGGGGAGGACAATAGCTGGAGCAGAGATACAAAGGAGCGTGGGGTCAATGCCGTCAGAGCTTCTTTTCACAGGGTTAAGTGACAATACAGCATGGTAGGCCTCCTGTTGGGAGATGGGGGAAATAGTTGCTTGTGGAGTGCAGAGTTGGGAGGGTAGGGGTGGGCCATTGTAGGGTGGTCAGGGAGTGCACAGGAGACAAAGTATTTGTTTAGTGTGTCAACTACCGAGGAAGGATTTGAGACAGGGGAGCCATCTATAAAGAGGGTGGGTGGTTGATGGTGGGGGGGGGGGTCAATAAGAGAGTGAATGGTTATCCAGAAATTTGAGGGAGAGCCATGGCTAGAGTGGAGTAGATTCTTGAAATATTCTGCCTTGACTGTCTGGATTGGCTTTGTACATATGTTTTTTAGTGTCCTGTATGCTTGGAGGTTGGTCAGGGACAGAGAGGATTTGTAGGTGGCCCACAGGCAATCATGTTGTTTACACTGGACAATTAGGCTGGCATTTATACAGGGGTGGTGGAGTCATTTTATCTGGGCCTTTTCTAGGGGTGCATGAGCGTCCCAGACACTAGTAAAATTGCTGATAAAAGAGTTGAGGGCTGAGTCAACATTGACATCAGAAAACATGGGTGACCAGTTTGCACTGAAAATGTCATGTAGATATGCAAGATCACTATATCCATGAAACCCATTTTATGATATGCACCCGAACTCTGAAAGGAATAACTCTCTTTGTCTAAATAAGAAAACTTTTGACCGGCCTGCATTTGTTTGTCTCCTATCTCTATTTGTTCCCATAGATGCCATACGACGTCCAAACCATCCATTGCTGGAATGGACCCAAAATGGCCACCGGGAGCAAATGAATTAATAAATTTTAATTTTTAAATGTTTAACTGTCATTGTCCAGTGTTAAAGTGCATCTTTCTTTAAAATCTTCATATCTTCTTCTTGCAGTAGTACCTCTCAATAAAAAATAATCTATTTGTACATTTCACAAATTACTTTTTCTAAAAAGTCTAAACTTGATGGGCATAACTGCTAAAATTTAGGTAACAATGATTAGTATTCATAATTCAGGTTAAAAACACTCTATTAGCATATAAGGCCATCCAACATGCTTGTTTTAAATTCTTCCTTAACATGCTTCATGACAGAATATGGCCTGGAAGCTCGAGTTGATAGTCATAAAAAGCTAGGCTTTCCTTCATGCACTGACTTAAATACAGCATAAATATATGAGAATCTTTTTATTTTCAGTTAAAAAGTACAGTGCCTGCAGTTGTACAGCCCACTAATGGCAACTAGCTGACTCCAGAAAAAGCCGACTAACCTAAATTTTGAAGCAGCAGCACCATCAATGAACTTCAATACAGCAGCAACAGAAGGCTGAACACACACTCAGTCCTTGGTGGGCCCACATGACACACAGTGGAGCAACATGGACTGACTGTCTGTCTGTCTGAGTACGACACTAGAAAACATGATTAACAACCTGCAAAAATAAATTAGGGCAGGGTTTGAAAATATACCAGCTCAATTTGACCATGTACAACATGTGGTTACAGAACCCTCCACAACAACTTTGAGCCACGCAGCTGTATAGACTAAGTGAAGCATCACATCAGTGCTTTGGAGTACACTATGGCTGACGTTACCTGAGAAAGAGACTGCTTAAACTTACAGTGAATGAAATGACAGAAAGAAGTCATGATCAAGAAAATAGATCTCGGAGATCTAACCTCCAAACTGTTGAATTGCTAGAGGGGACTAAAGGGTGAGAACCAACTAAGGGTGAACATTAATGGCTCACTGTAAAACCGGGCCTGGGTGTGGAAGGTGGAACAAGCCCACTGGACTGGGGCAAAGCCTAAAGTGGGGGAATGACCATGCCACTGCTTGATAAAGTACCCCAGGCACCAAGACAAGGAGAAGGTACTTAAAGCAACAAAATCATGGACAGCATACCGCCAGATTCTGGAAGGGTGTTCATATTTTAGGATTTTAGTCAGCAACTGCAAACAAAATGGCAGTTCTTCTCCAACTTGAAAGCCAAGGTGCACCAATGGAGCTGGGAGTTTGCCCACTTATACCCATCACAGTTCAAAATCTCCAGACCAGGCAGACCTCCAAACATCTTTTCTTTGGTTCAAGAAGCCAAAAATTTTGTCAGTGCTGAAGATGTGGCAATGGAAAGCTGATCTTAAACTAGAAGCACAGTGCCTGTACATTGTCAAATGATAACTGTCTGCGTAAGTACGAACACCTAAATAACTCAGCTTTTTTTTGGCTGGCAGAAATAATAGGCTTATAACAGGCAACGGTCTTATAATGTTGTGAGGAGATTTGATGATACCCCACCTCCTCGAACAATATCATATTAGGCAGAACCCACAAGCTTACTATTTATGCTAACATGTTGTCCAGTCTGTAATCAATAACTGGAGGTTCTCTGACCATTAAAGAATGATCTGTTTGTGTGGGAATGGAGTGGTGAGTTCAGTTAAGGATGTTAAGTTTCAAAATGCCATATTTTGGGGCCAGAATAATAACCCACCATTGTACTATGGGGAGACCATCCCTCAAAGCACAGACCTCTTGCCACTGACACAGGCTGGACTTGGGGGGGGGGGCTGGGAAACCACATTATCACCCATGGTGTCAAACCGCTAACTCCAAGGGGTCCAGTGATTCTCTGTTTGCATGTGGTATCTGAGAATCACATAAGACAATAAATGTATTTGTTCCTTTTCACCTGCACAGACAAATGAAAACTGCACTGAATTAATCAAACAAGTCTTCTTCAGCTGCACCAGGAGCTACCATAAAATTGTGTTAGTTTCCCATTTTTCAGGTTTGCAGGTGGAAAATTAAAAAAAAAATTAACTGCAATATGTTGCCTAGAAGTCTGATTATAACTGAGTTGAACATTTGCTAGAATAACATACACGGTGGGATACAGTTACCAGCAGAGAGGCATCAGTTGTCTACAGGGGTATCCGTACATATCTTCAAAATGAGGACTTAAATGCGGTAAGAGGACCAAGAACTTTACAGACTTTTGGAGAACTGAGACAGAACAAAACACTCCAAATGCAAAGTGTGGCTTTGCTTGGAATGTGCCAGCTGGCTGGGTCGGCAACTACAGTTGCAATCTGAATGGCACTAGAAGCACATACAACTGACTCACAGAAACATAGAAACATAGAAATGAATGGCAGAAGGGCACCACAAGATCCATCTAGTCTGCCCGATATTGGTAACTTCCAACATGTCTATCCTTTCTGTGAAATGATACCTTTGTGCCTGTCCCAGGCATTTTTGAACCCAATTACCATTTTGGCCTCCATCACTTTCCGGCGTAGGCAATTCCATGGGTTGACCTCCCTCAGTGAAAAAGAACTTCATAACATTGTTCCTGAATCACCCACCCTTGAGCCTCCTATTGTGTCCTCTAGTTCTGATGCTTTTCTTCTCCTGAAGAAGCTCCTGTACCCCTACCTTATTTATAGCCTTGATATACTTGTATGTCTCAATGATGTCCCCCCCCTCCCTCCTCTGCTCCAGGGAGTACATGTTGAGCTCCCACAACCTGTCCTCATATGTCATTTGATGCAGACCATGAATCATTTTTTTGGCTTTCTTCTGCACCTTCTCAATCCTATTGACGTCTTTCCTAAGGTGCAGCCTCCAGAACTGTACACAGTACTCCAGGTGGGGGTGTACCAGTGCCCTGTAAAGTGGCAGCACCACCTCTCTTCTGTGACTCATGATTCCCCTCCCTATACAGCACAGCATACTGCTGGCCTTTAGCACTGCCTTTTTGTTCTGCTTCCCCACCTTTAAGTCATCCAATATAATGACTCCTAGGTCTCACTCCTGGTTGGTGCATGCCAGTTGCTCCCCTCCCAGGTAGTATCCCACCTTGGGGGTTCCTTGCCTAAGTGCATGACCTTGGACTTTTTGGCATTGCCAGGTGTCTGGCCACTCCTCATGTTCCCTCAGGCCTGATTCCATGCTCTTGACTCCTTCTGGGGTGTCTGCTCTGTTGCAGATCTTGGTGTCATCTGCAAACAGACACACCTTCCCTTCCAAACCATTACTGATGTTGGCTATGAACACATTGAAGAGTAGGGGCCCCAGCATTGACCCCGAGGCACTCCACTAGTCACTTCCCTCTCCATCGATACCACTTCATTTACCTGCACCTGTTGTGTTTTTCCTTTCAGCCAGTTGCTCACCCAACCCACTACTTCCTTACTTATACAAATGTGGTCCAGCTTCTTTACCAGCCTTCTGTGTGGAACTGAGTCAAAGGCCTCACTAAAGTCCAGATAGACCACATCCACCACTCCCGCTTGGTCCATAGTCTTCATTACCCAGTCAAAAAAGTCAAGCAGGTTTGTATGGCATGACCTTCCAGCCATGAAACCATACTGTTTTGGGTCCTGTTGCCCGCTGGATTCCAGATGTGCTACTATTCTTTGCTTGAGCAGTGTCTCCATCAGTTTTCCTTCCACAGATGTGAGACTCACTGGACAGTAATTTCCAGCCTCCTTCCTGCTCCCTGATTTGTGAAGTGGGAGCACTGTCACCCTCTTCCAGTCTTCGGGCACTGTCCCGCTTTCCAGTGATTTGATGAAGAGCTCCCCCAGGAGTACTGCTATCATACTCCCCAGTTCCTTGAGAACTCTTTTGTGAATCTCATCTGGCCCCATGGCCTTGTCCACCTTTAATTTATTTAGGGCTTCCAAGACTTGTCCCTCCATGAAAGGGTTTGTGTCTACCCCTGATCCTTGGGTGCAACTTCTTTGCAAGTTTGGGCCATCCCCTGCATTCTCCCTAGTGAACATGGAACAGAAATATTTATTTAGGACTTCTGCCTTCTCACTGTCCTTCTCTGCTAGTCTCCCTCCCAAAACTGCTAGCCTTTCTATTCCTCCTTTAGTTTTTCTCCTTTCTCTTATGTACCCAAAACATGTTTTGTCTCCCCCTCTAACACCTAGGTATAAACTTTTGGATTAATATGTTTATTGTTGACATTTTTCCTTTTTTTCTTTCGTTTTCATTTTTCTACCTGTCTTAAGGTTAAATCAGTTCATAGTTAGAGTTCAGGTATTTACAAAAGTTGAATGGACTAATGTTTCACAGAAAAAAGGAGGTAAGGGAAAGCCCTGTGGTCCTGCTCTTGACCCTCAGTTTAGCTGATGCATTAGCAGGGCACAAGACCCCAAGCTACTGACCCATGTTGGAACAGCTCAGAGGTCCTATTTCAGAAACAAGACACATACATGGTCTTCTACTCCACCCATTTTATTGATCCAGGGGTAATTAGGGGTGCCTGCACCCAGGAGTGGGGAACCAGTGCTCAGCTCTGAGCAGTAGGAGCGGGGGACAGTAGGGAGTGGAAATGAAACTGCCTAATAGCCCAGAAACAAAACAGGGTACAAGGCTTGAAACTGTTCTCATGGCAGCTAACCAGTCTTTTGTTTAATTGTTCACAACATGCAGTATGTGGAAGTTAATGTTATTAAGTGTTAGTAATAAGATGACGCACTCAGGAAAAGCAGTGCTAGTCAGTTAAAGGGAAGTTGTGGCAAACCACTTTCAGCTTCAACTTGGATACGTTCTGTTTTACTTTATTTTAAAGTTTATAATTACAGGCTGAGTTCTATGAGATGTAGGTCTCATTTATAGAACATTCAATGTCAAATAATACAGTACAAAGACATACTACATAGCACTGTTTGAATTATAAAAACATGCAATCAAGTAGCAACACAATTGCAACAAAGTTGGGTTTTTAACATGTTACATTTTACTGTGTTTTTGAAGGACAACATGCTTTTACAATTTCTGAATTGTGGTGCTAAGCTATTCCAAGCATGGGGGCTCCAAAGGGAAAACTTGCTGTGCCATAAGCAGAGGAAAAAGTAGGTAACTGGTAGCAACGATGTTGAACATCTCACAAGGCATACCTATGAGAAGGTACCACCAGTTTATCAGCTAGGTATGAAGCAGATTGACTACATATGGCCTGGTAGACCAAAGAAACCTAGTGTAGTTTTCTCCAAGAGGAGGGAGAGAACCATTTCAGTTTCTGAAGTAGTGAACAGTGCAGTACATCCCATTTTTCTATTAGAATGAACCATAGCAGTTGATAAACTTAATTTGAATGGAAAGTCCTCTCAGCCTTTTTTTCAGTTTACCTGTGTAGTTTGTAGGCATACACAATGATTGCTTGTACTGCACCCTCCTGATTTCATCAGGATTTAAATGTAAATGAAGGCACATAAGTCTGGTGTGAAAACCTGCTTAACTCCATTGCAAAGGTCATGACCCAATTCATGAAAGGCATCCTGGAATTTTATGATGTTTTGGTGCTAAAGTCTACATTAGTTACCCTGTATTAGTCAGCGCTGTTGCTGTCCTCTGCAGTCCTTATGTTCTTGTCTTATGCTAGCCACAAAACTTTTCAAGGCATAGTAAGTGCCTTGCTGTTTTCTATAGTTCAAAATGTATCTGAGATAGAAAAAATGCTTTTAGAGAATACAGGGACTTCACAAGGCATGTAGCAGAACTGAATAAGAGTATAACTTCTGCTAGCTTGTGCATATATGCATCATCAACTCCCATGATGACTTGTGTGAGTGGAGTCATGACCTTTGGAATGGAGGCAAACAGCTTTTCACACCAGGTCAGAACAGAGTGAAGAAACTACATTTATATTGAAATTAGGATGAAATTAGGGGGATGTAAGAGAGGGAATCATTGTTCATGCTTACAAACTACACAGGTATATATGAAATAGGTTGAGGGGACGTTCCCTTTAAGCATACTCTGAGGTGTGATGATAAATGGCATCCCCATAACCTAGTATTGAAAGAACTGCTTGTGTGACTAAATATTTTCTGTTAGCTATAGTTTGGCATGCCTGACTCGTTTTAGAAATTCCAGACAAGACCTGATTTAGAATTTTTTACACGATTGTTAAAAGTGAGAGAGGAATCAAAATAAAGCCTCAGGTACTTGCATTTGATAACCCCCTTCCAACTGAGAATTATTTTAAAGTAATGGTAAAAGGACAACCTGGATTAACTACAGTACTGTAAAGAGTTCTGTGAGTCCAGTAACATTTTTTTGCCATTGAAAATCAGCAAATTATCCGAAAACATATTATTGAAATAGTGTTATAGTGTTTTGGATCAAGTAGCAACTGATTTGTGAGCTGAGAAGAGGGCAATAACAGCCACATAAAGATGCACTAAACAACTGTGAATAACAGAAGGTAAATGAGTAACAAATAAACTGAACAAGATAGGGCCAAGAATAGAAGCTTGCGAAACCCCAGAAGTGATAAAAAGAGAAGAAATATACCCATCCCAAAGAAACAGATTGAGATCTTCCCTGTAAGTAAGAAGAAAACCAATTAACATTTAGAGAAAACTCATAATAAGAAGGACAAGAAACAAGTAAAGGAGTAAGCAAACCAAAAGCTTTGGAAAGATCTATAAACACACAACCCACAAAGCAGCCAGAATCCAGGGCACCCAAAACAAGGTTGTGAAAGTCCTTGGGGTGTATGCACTAAGGTGTGGCTAGGTACATCGATTAGCGTGTACCCAGTCCATGTAGCTAGGCACCTGTGGACAGATGCAGGGTGATCAGTATGCACAGCCATGTGCACCTGCAGAGCATCTGTTCACAGCCCCCCTCCATTGTGCAGCTGCATAGAAGACAGTCAAGGGGCATAGGTGGACATCCAATCAGGTGCCTGTTATGGGTCCTGAAGTGGATCCCCTACTCTGCACAAGCAGGGGATTCTGGGAAGATGTTGTCTTTAAAGTATGGGCAAGTGCCCAAATGGCTGCCCCAACCCCTCCCTGTCAGCTCGGTGGGCTGAGGCAGCATGGTGGAGGGAGTCCCTGTCCTACCACAGCTGGTTGGTGTCCTTGGTGGGGGACACATTACAGATACAGCAGGGTCCCCACTGCCATATCCTGTGCCCCTCTTGCCCAGAACTCCACACCTTAGTAAATGGCATGGAGTGAGGGAACACACCCCAGACATGTCCCTGGACTGCCTGTAGTGTGTAGTTGTGCAATTGGCTGGAGGATAGTATGCTCAAGGGGAGCGTACCACTTCCACAAATGTTGCTGGGAGTCTGATGGACCCCCGTTGCATGGCATTGCAGCTTAAGGTTGCCTACATGTCACATCCAAACCTTACATAGAAACATAGAAGTTAATGGCAGATAAGTACCATGTGGCCCATCCAGTCTGCCCATTTTGCCCCTTGTTTTGAACCACAGATCCTAGTTGATCTGCTACTCACCTTTTTTCTTGTCTCTATGGTACCCTTATGTCTATCCCATGGACTCTTAAATTCTCTAACTGTTTTTACCCCCACCACTGCCTTTGGGAGGCCATTTCAAGCATCCACCACTCTTTCAGTGAAAAAGTACTTTCTTATCTTGCCCCTGAATCTCCCCCAAACTTCACTTTGTGACCCCTAGTTCTTGAGCATCTTCTATTTTGAAAGATGTTGCCCTCTTGTACCTTGTTTATACCCCTGAGGTACTTGAATGTTCCTGTCATGTCCCCCCATCTCTCCTTTCTTCCAGGGAATATATACTGAGTTCCCCTACCCTTTTTTCCTAAGGTTTTTCATGCATGCACTGTACCATATTTGTAGCCCTCCTCTGGACTGCCTCCAGTCTGTCGGTGTCCTTCTGGAGATGTGATCTCCAGAACTGGACACAGTAGTCTAGCTGAGGTCTCACCAGTGATCTGTACAGTGGCATAACCACCTCCTTTCTGCTGGTGATACCCCTCCCAATGCATAGATCCCAATAAGAGCAATTTGAATGGAAAATTGTGGTCAGAATCCTGACCAATAAGCTTAAAGAATTTGGCATTGTTTCAAGCAATCATTTATCAGTGTGAGTACACATTTCTCCAAACATTTTGAGATAATGAGCAAAAGAAAGATAGGTGATGATTATCTGCACTGATTTAGAACCACCTTTGTGAAGGGGGATTACCATGAATGTTTCCAAGCAGATGGGAAGGATTGCATAGGCATGGATAAATTATAGCCTAGAGGTTAGAATAACAAGCTGTGAATGAGTTTGGTACATTCAGCAGGACTGGGCTAGATTCCCACAACCTCTACTTGCATGCTGTGTGCCTCTGAGCAAGTCACTTAATCATCCCAGTGCTCCCAGGCTGCCCCTGAAAACAGGCACTTGTGTCTAGTGGGCCTTACCTGGTCACCAAAGAATTAAAAAAAATTAAGAGTGGAACCAGTGTGTTAATTCTTAGTATTGACAGAAAATTGCCTAGATTGTTAGGGCTCTTTGCTGAGTCTGCTTATAGAATGCTTAATAAGTTGGAACTTCTGCATATTCAATCTTCCTAAAATAGAAACTACAGCTGGCATGGTGGTGCTGAGGGCTGAGGAGCTGGATGCCTTACCTCACACTACTCCAGCAACCCATGTTTGAGAATGAGCACGGGCCACCAGGGGTTGGCAGGGGAGAAGGACTGAGCATCCAAGGGACTGCTCTCCTTCTCCGGGAAGGGGGGTCACCAGCAGTTGGTGCATGACTTGTCCCTAGAGGCGGCTGGGGGACAGCACACTGACACTCCAGAAAGGGGAGGAGAGGAGGCAGATGCTTGGAGGAGCATGTGCAGATGCGTGTGCGCGCTCTCTCTATAGGGCATCATTGCACGCCTCCTCTCCTAAGGGGAGAAAATGGAGGAAAAGTGTCCTGGGCATGGCAGGATGAATCCCAACACCTGCAGGCCCTGCTCACATGAACAGGCATTAACCTCCACACTAGATCCATTCCAATGGGTTGAGGGATCCCCGTCGCCTCACCATGGGGAGAGGGCAAGCTGTGGAGGTAAGCGGAAGGTAAGCTGTGAGTGGGAGATGGGGCTGGGGGATCGGGTAGGATGAAGAGCTGCCAGGGGGACAGAAGGAGAAATAAACTGTAAAAAATAAAATAGAAACTAGGTCTATTAATAGGGTATTTTGCAAGAGGATTGGACAAGGGAAGGGGAAGAATCCAACCCTGCTTTAGACAACAGAGTCAGTGGTGCTTTATTAACAAAAGGAATTTAACAACTTGCAAATACCATCTTTTTATAAGAGGTGATTCCATCTTATGATAAGCTTGGTGAAGAAGATTCAGATGCCACCTTCAAAACTAAGTCTACTAAACTCCAGTATTTTTTTTGATTGTTACTTGAGACAGCCAGATTTGCTTTAAAATAAGATGCCTTGGATTGGCGAATAACAGAACACAGTAGTTCTGCAATTTGCAAAATAAATTCCAGATTCAGATGAATTCAGTTTTTTTTTTTACTCTTTTGTATGATTTATCACGTTTTAGTTGAGAAACGATAAATGGGATGACCAAAGGAACATGCTTCACTCTTACCCTTTTCTCAACAAAAGGAATGTGCATGTCACAGACTCTTGAAAACTATTTAACAAAGATAGCGTCATTAACATCAGTACAAGATATAAGGGTACCCCAAGCAGCCCAGTTTAGATCATTAATAAAAGCCTCAGAATTAAGATTTCAGAAGCACTGAAATTTAACAGCTTTAGGGAAAAATTTGGGAGGTGAAAGATTTACTGTGGAAAATATCATAGAATAGTCACTAAAAATGTTGCCCAGGCAACTAAGTTGTAAAATAGGGACATAAGGGTGATAATGTTTGTTGAAGGCTTGTTGAAGGTTTGGGAGGAGGGGTGGTATGACAAGATACTCTCTTAAATGGACTCAAGTTTTATGTTGGGCGATTAAAACTTTATAAAATTGTTAACAGACAGAATGCATTGTTTGAAAAGGATATAGGGACTTCAATGACCTTCTTGCAGCATTACAATGGTGGATGATCTATACATAATGACATGGAATGTCAGCAGACTAAAAAAAAATAGTGCAGAGGTAAAGAACACTGGAGAAAATCTGGAAGGCAGGGGCTGATATTGTAATGTTGCAGAAAACTCATAGATGACCACTGCATTTCAGCATATGGAAAAGAACTGCAAAGGAGTCTGGAAGGGGCACACTTTAGTTTAAAAGCCAGAGAGACTGTAACTTAGCTGCATCCTTAGTTCCCAGGTCTAATCACCAAAGCTCTGGAGGATAAGGGGGGGGGTATACTCTGGTACAAATACAGATGAACTTGGAAGAAATGTTTACAGTTTGCTCAATCTATGGTCCCAATCAGGACACCCGAGCTTTCTATCATCAACTCTCATTGGACATGGCTGCATTTGCAGGATCCTGGGTAGTGAGAGAAGACTGTAACTGTGTCAGAGACACAGTCCTAGACTGGTCCTCTCAGACAGTTACCCAGCTATCAAGAAGTGCCAGGGCATTAATAACATTTATGAAAGAGCATTTGCTGGGAGACACATGGCATCACACACATCTGGCTGGATATGAATATACATTTTAGTAATATGCCTACCACATATGCTAGGCTGGATGCCATAGTGATATTGACCACACTGTTACCTACACTCCAGGGAGTAGAGCACAGCTCCATAACACTGACCATGCACATCTAGTAGCAACAATTTGGACCAGGGAAGGTAGAGTTAGTGGTGAGATGTGGAAGCTGGACCCTATCCTTATGCATCAGAAGGGATACAGGTAGTGTATCAGATCCACAAAAGTGGACTATCTACTAAACAATAAAAAATAAGAAAGTACAGCAACTCTCAGGTGGGAGGCCCTTAAAGCAATGTTGATAAGTTTATGCAAAGCCTATGTCTGTCATTTAGAAAAATGGAGGAGGATGCCATGGTAGAACTGGAAAACAAAAACAGCAGAACAAGAGAAGGAGCATAAGAAAAAACCTACTCAGGATAAGTGTAATGACTTACAAAAACTGAAGTGGGAGTATAACACTATTAGCAGGGCAAAAATAGAGAGAACCATACTCCTAACTCAGGCTAGTCTATAGATGGAGGGAGACAAATGTGGAAAACTGCTTGCATGGCAGATAAGTATATAAATATTGCCCAGATTGAGACTAGGGAAGGGGAAATATCAGATAATATTGAGATAATATGGAATACTTTCTCAGACTTTTACTCAGAATTATGTACTTCAGAGACCAATCCTTTTGAAGCTGACTATGCCATTTTTTTTTTTAGCCAAAGCTCCAATTCCCATAATGATGAATTCTTGTAGAACCAACCTGGATAAGGTACTAGATTGGGGCAAAATGCAGGGGGCCATACAAATTTGGGAGGGGAAGCACCTGGTCCCAGTGAGTTCCCCATTGATTTCTACAATGTCTTCCTGGAGTCTTTAAAGGGACCACTTATGGATATGGTGACAGAGAGTTTGGAAAAGGGCACTCTACCCTCTTCCACAAGGTCCACTATGATTTCCATACTCTCAAAACCAGTAAAGGACCAACAATTATGCTCCTCCTACTGGTCAGTTTCCCTACTAGTTTCCTACTCACTACCAGTTATATAACAATTGACAGAAAAATTGCCCCCAGGACAGAAAATATTTTAACAAACATCATTTACCAGGACCAGACCAGGTTTATGCAGGGTGGACAAGGAAGACATAATGTAAGAAGAATCCTTAATGTTGTGTGGTGGTGGGCAGGGAACCCAATCAAACAGGGAACTGTGGTCCTTGCTCTGGATGTGGAGAAAGCCTTCAACCACATAGAGTAGGGGTACATGTTTGAAACTCTTCAGTAATTTGGGTATGGGGAAAGCACAATTCAATGGGTAAAAACCCTATACCATAGGCCACAGGCCCAGCTCCTAGTAAATGGTACCTTAATATCACCATTTGAATAGTTCAGGGGGACTCAACAGGGATGCCTCCTTTCACTCTTGCTATTTATTCTGTCCTTGGAACCCTTAGGATTGGCTTTTCAAAATAATGTCTTAATCCAGGGGGACATCCATCATGTAGTGCCCTTATTTGCTGATGTCTTGCTACTTTATTCACCAGACCACATCACCAGAATCCCTGAAATACACTGCCTACTGGAAGTATATGGTAAACTTGCAGCAGGGCACAAGGTGAATTGGAGTAAGAGGGAGGTACTGGCTGTGGGTATGACATCCAGAATATTCTTAGAGACCTTGGATTGTGCAGACTCTGAAATACCTAGGTATCAATATAACTGGAAAGGTGTCCAAAGTATATCCTGAAAACTTTGATCCCCTACTCAGGGATATTAAAAAATAATGTGAACGTTGGGAGCCCCTGTCTATATTTCTGATATGGTGGATGAATGAGCACCTTGCCCAAATGTCTTTATTCATTTCAATCCCTGCCCATTAGAGATCCAGAAACCTTCTTCACTCAACATAATAAAATCATAACTGAATTTCTTTGGAAGGGGAAAATAGCTAGGGTCCAAAGAATAATTCTGCAACTGCTACTTAACAAGGGAAGACCTGTGCTTCCAAACTTCAGAGTTTAACAACTGGGGAGCCCACTCGGCCTCACTTGTTAAAAGTGACTCAGCCAGAATAAGGGCATGCTGGATAAGGTTGGAGAGAGGAGGATCTGATGAGTCATGGACTGATCAATATTGTTCCCCTATCCTGACGTCAAGAAGGGTGTGTTCTAGCAAACAACCCATTTCAGAGGTACATATCTTGAATATGGCACATAGCCCGCAAACAGATATGCCATGGGAAGAAGCATGTCACCATATGCAGCACTTTGGGTCAGTCACAGCGTGCAGGAATAAACTTCAGACAAGGCAAATTTACAGGTTTCAAACACACCGTGGTGTGAGATTTATTTTTCAAAAGTTAAAAAAATAATAAATGAAAACAAACAAATTGCAAAGAAAATCACTAATTAACA
The DNA here is from genome assembly GCA_016271365.2 of Neoceratodus forsteri. Taxonomy (NCBI): domain Eukaryota; kingdom Metazoa; phylum Chordata; order Ceratodontiformes; family Ceratodontidae; genus Neoceratodus; species Neoceratodus forsteri. Next base: position 905,002,893 of record CM028129.1, read on the forward strand.
TTGGTAGTTTCTCATATAATACAGTTCTCGATCTTAGAGCTCCTAAAACCCTTCTCATCTGCATTCAACAGCTTGTCTGCCTCTCTTCTTCCTCAGGGCTGAGCCCCACTGGATTGAACTGAAGTGAACTCAGTGATGAGGTTTTTATATCTTTTTGGTGGGGTCATCTGACTGAGCCCTTTTCTGTTTACATGTTTGGACATGCTGTTTCATGTCTGAACATGTTGTTTCAAAACTGAGCTGGGGGGTTGTTTTAGGGGACTTTCTGGTTCATTTAAAGGTACAGTATATATCTCCACAGATATTGACTCTCTACATCTCCGATCCACAGTGACTAAGCACTTTTATAAAATATACCACATTCTTTTATTCAGCCTCATACATAAACCCTTATACAATAACAGGTTTATAGTATGAATTTATGAAAATACTTTAAGGAATTCTTATAACTGTACTAATCATAAAAATTATTATTGTTTTATATGGCTCTTGAATCCTTTTTATTTAAAAAGGCTTTATTAACTGTATTTATTCCTGTTTAAAATAGCCTTCCTGCTTTTTTGTACACAAAATGCACTTATGTACTTTGCACAACACCTCTCTGGATGCTTGACATCATTCCAGGGCCTGAATGGATAGAAGTGGAAAAAGCATGAAAAGAGAGAACTAGCTGGAAGTTTAGTAGGGATAGTAAAGGGCTATGCTAGGTGGCCAACCTAGGGTAAGGGAAAAGAAGAAAAACAAAGAGGCATTAACTCTTGTGCAACAGAAGTTCTGGTAGCTAGGAAATAAGGAGATAGAAAAGTGGTCCATCAGTCAGAGCTGAGGGTGTAGCCTAACTCTGCCACAGGGTCATGTTCAAAGCTCAGGAGAGTTATAATGTCTTTTTGCACCAAACCCTACTTAAATGGAGGCAGCAGAGTTTAAAATGTGTAGCTGATCTTTACTATGGTGGTTGCCTCAAATCCCTTACTGATATCGGCCAAGAATACAATATACAGTGAGGGGAATTCTTCACATATTTAAAAAATTCACCACGTGATTAAGAAACAGACCAAATTATTGCAGACGGATAGATTGCTTATGAGTGTTGTACCCTGGTATGAAACTGAGGCAGGAGCACACAAAACATGGAGCACTGATCTTCTTGCCCTAATCACAGCTGAAACATGATAGGCATCAATAAAATACATGCATAATAGTTCACGTTTGGATAGGCCCAGGAAGCTGCAATTTATCATCATGTACAGAACATATTACACCCCAGTCAGAATGCATTAAATCAACACTAACGAAAAAACACGTTACTACTATGCCACAAAATAGCCTCACTTTGGCATGAAATCTATGATGTAATGGAAAAGGAAACAGGCAATCCCACTGGACTTAATGCTAGGGGAAGATCAAAAGTCCTATAGTAAGGGGGTAGAAACCCATTCTGTGACACTGCAATGGTAATGGCAAAAAAAAAACAAAAAAACATTGATGCTCCTATGATTCCACAATGGGCACATAGGGCTGGATATTCAAACCGTGCCATTCTGAGGTGCAAGCCCTTGCGCTGCGCAAAATAGTTGCACAGGGGTGTGGCCTGGGTGATATTCAAAGGAGTTGCGCTATTGAGCAACTTTGAATATCACCCCCCAGCCACAGCCACTGTGCATGGTGCAGTGGAACTTGCGCCACCGCAAGTTGTAAGAGTGGAGCATTCAACTGCGAGTGGCGCAAGTACCATTGGCGCCTCATGTGCAAAATCAATGATATTCAAAAGGTGACATGCAATGGGGCCATAATTACGTATGCACGGGGGGCCATTTGCATCTGATTATGGCCCCATTTGCATGCCATTAGCATGTAGGTGCGCCAATCCCTGAGGACTTGCGCCTGGTGCCCTGCCAGGCAGCAGCCGTCGGGGACCGACACCCCCTGCAGCCTGATCGCGGGCATAGTGTACTCCCTCCCCCCCACCAGCCCAATCACGGGCAACAATGTGGCCCCCGCGAACATCTCCCTGGTGGTCATGTGGACCGAAATGCCTGATCGCGGGCAGAAAGTAAACTGAAACCTCCCCCGAACATCTCCCTGGTGGTCCAGTGGACCGAATGCCCGATCGCTGGGCAGAAGGTAAACTGAACCCCTGAACATCTCCCTGGTGGTCCAGTGGACCGAAATGCCCGATTGCAGGCAGAAAGTAAACTGAACTCCCCAAACATCTCCCTGGTGGTCCAGTGGACGAAATGCCCGATCGCGGGCAGTAAGTAAATTGAAACCCCCAAACATCTCCCTGGTGGTTAGTGTCCCCCCACCCACCACCCGAAGTCCCACCACCCGCTCCCCGGCAGCCGGCAGCATCCCACCTGCCCCCTGCCGGCTGCCCGACCGACTGCTTTCAGGGCTGCACGCCTACTGGTGCAGAGCAAGAGCCAATGGGCGGCAGCCCATACCGTACATGACAGTCCAGATTTGTGAATGAACGCAAACAAAGCAAACAAACAAAGGGAAACAAAGGGAAAGACACACCAGGACTACACACACAAATCAAAACACACTGCACATCATATGTTTTTTTTTTTATTTTGACTGTATAGTAGTACTCCTTTAAAGGGACACTGTCGACTTGTTTTTCATCATATCATTTCCAGTTGAAAGCCTACATTTTATGATTACTTACCTTCTCTAAAATTCATTGATGTTGCTGCTTGTTTTGTCTGTCTCCTTGTTTAGTAGAACTGAAATGCATGCTAATGTATATTTATAAACACATTTGTTTTGTTTACAGTCCTGGATCTGTTCTTACTGCATACTTCCTGAGCTTTAGAAACACACCCAAACTGTGCAGTCACTCGTGAGGCAGTAGTCTTCAAAACTCCCACTACATTCATGAGGGGCTAGACTGTGTTTTGGGTGTTCCCAAATCCAGGAGGGATGCAGTTGGAGCTGATTGAGGAATGTAAAGAAATCTGTGTGTGGTAACACCAGTATGGTGGGCAGTCTGTTTTTCACTTTTTTAAAGAAAACAAGAGTCAGAATCAAACTACCAGCTACATCAACAATCTTTACTGAATGTTGGCAATCATAAAATGTGTTTTTTTAAACTAGACACTTTAAAACCTAAGGGGGTTGGCAGTGTCCCTTTAATAGCTGCTATAGGGAAGAGTATTTTCCCAGGATTAGTATGTTCATTCAGCAGACAAAATCTGATGTGATCAAATAAGTGAATGCACAGTGTTCTCTCAGTTTAGAAGTATTGCACGATGCTGAAACAGTCACATGGAAATCAATGAGGTGGTAACTGAATTAGCATTACATTGTTCTGTTAAATAACAAAACCAATTGTAGAGGTTCACTTTGTCTAAACAGCACTTTAGATTTTTGTTCTCAGTATAAGTGACTTCCTTTTCATGTACCAAACATTTTGATATTTAATGTGCTGCCAAACAATCAAATTAAGAAATTTTAATGTACTGGAATTCATGTTCTTTACTATCCTACTAATAATGTATTGGGAACATTAACTGTATTAATTCCATCTGTCTGTTGTTGATTGTATGTTTCTTTATTTTCATGAAAACATACTGTATCTGCAAAAAAAGATGCTGCATGTCAAATAAGCACAGCAGTTCTCATTTTCAAATTTTATGAAGAAAACCTTTTAAGATTTCAAGGTAACACTCTGTCCTTAGCTACACAGTGTAACTACACTGTAACTGCCTTGCAGTTGCACTGCAGTTGCATGCAACAAACTTACAACTACAGCGTAATTAGCCCTGTTGCATGTAATTAATGATTACCTAATGATTAATAAAGACTTATCACTGTGACTTATTAAAACATGTAGTATGGCTTTCCCTTGACCTTAGGTACCAATTCCAATGAGGGATTCTTGCAAAAAAGTGATTTTGAACAAGGTTCCTATCTCTTTTCATTCCGTCTTTTAAAAACACATCAGCTCTGCCACTACTCGTTCATCTGTCCATCATCATTATAGTATTTCTAGAATGAAAACATCTACTGGCCAAAGAACTATGTTTTTATAATTTACCTTTAGTCTTTAATACTATTCTGACTATATTTGATTGCTTTAGTGTCTCTGTCCATAGCTATAGATATGTTTTGAGAAAATATTTATTCTCTATGAGTCAATTTAAATGTTTTAATAATTATTGTGAGTGGCTGTTTTGGTTGAATATTGATTGTTTTGTGCTCTTTATTTGTTTGTTATGTAGTCTTATATTTGAATGTTGCTGTGGTCACCCATGAAAACAGGTAATTGGCCCATGGATTTTACCAGATTTTAAATAAACAAAACAAACAAACCTACCCCACAGTTACATTGAAACTCACACTTAAAGTGTGACCAAAATCAATATCTACACCCTGGAAGAGAAGAAAGAGAGAGGGGATATAATATATATTTAATACCTCATGGGAGTAAATAATGTACAGATGGGGAGTATTTTTCAGAAAAAAATGTGCTCAAGAACAAAGGGACCTGCAATGAAGCTGGAGGGGGGGGGGTACATTCCGGAGAGGTGTGAGGAAGTACTTCTTCACAGAAAGAGTGGTGGATGCCTGGAACAGTCTTCCAGCAGAAGTGGTAGGGCTGAAAACAGGGGTGGAGTTAAAGAATGCATAGGATAGGCACAAGGGAAGCTTACTGGAAAGGAAGGGGGGAGAGCAGGAGATCAAGTAGGGTCTGTGGTGGCATTGTAGGAAGGGGAAAATGGAAAGATTAGGTGGGCCAACTGGTCCTTATCTATTTATTTATTTATTTTTTTTATTTCAGTTAAGGATTAATACCTTTGAGACCAGGACTTGTTTTCAGAGGTTGCAGGCCATTATGGTACAATCATTACAAATATGTTTACAGATAACGGAAAACAGTTTCACAGGCATTCAAATATCAGGAAATTATATACCTCCAATTACAGGTGGAAGAGGATAGGGTAAAATAGGGTTCTGCCTTGTAGTTCACTAGTCAGAATAGGTGGAGGGGGAGGGGTAGTGGGTCAGACAGGTATGGCATTGTCATAGAAGAGGTGGTTTGTCAGCCAAGTGGGCTTAGTTTGGGGGGGTGTTGAAGGGATAAGAGAAAGAAAGAAAGGGCGGTGTAAAAAGGAGGGGTTGGGTGGCTGGGGTCCAGCCATATTAGTGCAGGCAAGTACAGTTCTTTTTAGTGTCAAGAAGTGATCTGAGCCCAGATTTGAAGGTGCTAATCTTGGTTGATTCTGTGGGGTCAGCAGGTAGCTCATTATACCATTTTGGTCCTTGGTGCAGGATGGAGTTCTGTTCGAGCTTCGTTCTTTTGAAGGGGATCACCAGCTTATCTGTAGCCATGCTTCTAGTTGATTTGGTGGGAACTGCTGGCATGAAGAAGCTGCCCAGTGTGTGTGGGGGGGGGTGGGACCCCAGAAGCACTTTTTTCAGGAGTAGGCAGGTTTGGTATTGTGCTTTGAGATGGAGTGGGGGCCGCTCAGTTTCATTGTAGAGTGTGCAGGTGTGGGCGTCCTGAGTAGCCCCTATTGACAGGTGGCAGGCCTTATTTAGTAGAGTGCTGACCCTGTTTAGAGCAGTTTTAGTGCCTTCCCCTTGGATAGGCAGCCCATAGTCTATGGGGGACAGTAATGAACTACTGATGGCAAGTTTCAGAGCATCAGGTGTCAGTGAGTGCCTGTGGTGGTAGAGGATCCCGAGTTTTGTATTTGCTGACTTGACAATTGAGTCTATATGGCCGGCGAAGGTTAGTGTATCGTCAAAGGTGATGCCCCATGTATTTGAACTTTACTTGTTTCAGTGTTTTCCCCCTGTGGTTCTGAATGAGCAGAGGCTGGTATTTCCTTTTGCTTTGGGAGGTAGAGAAGAGTAGACTCTTAGTTTTTTTTTATGGTTTAGTAGTAGTTTGTTTTCAGCAAACCAGGATTCAAGCTTGTGGAAGCTGTCCTGGAGTTCAGTTGTGATGGAGTTGTTATCTTTGCCAGCAACTGATATCACTGCATCATCAGCATAGAGAACAGTGTGAGCTGTACATGCAGATGGTGCAGATGATGCAGAGGTTATGAAGATGCTGAAAAGCAATGGGCCAAGAATAGAGCCTTGTGGGACCCCGAGGGACACTTCCTTAGTGGATGATAGGGTATCTCCAATTCTGACTCTTTGTGATCTGTTTGTAAGGTAGCTTTCAAACCACAGTACCATGTCCTGGCACAGGCCTGTTGAAAGGAGACAGTTTAGGAGTAGTTTGTGGTTAACAGAGTTGAAGGCCTTCATAAGGTCGATGAAAACTGAACCTACTGCCTCTTCATTATTTAAAGCATTATAAAGCTGGGAAGAATAATCAACAAGGGCAGTAAGTGTGGAGTGCTTTTTTCGGAACCCATGCTGCTGTGGGCAAAGTAGGTTATATTTATCAAGATACTCTGTAAGCTGCTCTGAGACCATTCTTTCAAGTGCTTTAGAGAGGGGGGTAGAATGGATATAGGTCTGTAGTTGGATTTTTGAGTTTTTCTCCCCGGCTTTATGGACAGGTGTGACGTTGGCTAACTTCCATACTTTTGGGAACACCCCTGTTCTCAGAGATGCATTAAACACCATGGTGAGGGGGCCAACCAGTTCATTTAGGAGAAGACCCATGAGTTTCATGTCCACTAGATCAGCCCCCATCCTGGTCTTGCCAAGAACCCTCTTTATGTGCTTGATGTTTCGGACTCGGTGACCAGCTTAAAGCAGAAAGGTGGTATGGTATCCCTTGGAGGTTTTGGAGGGGTGACCCTCCAAGGTTACTAGTAGATTAGGTGGAGCCTTGGGAGCCTTTCCTGTTAGGGATTTGATGGAATTCCAGAATTCCCTTCCAGAGCCCCAGATTTTGCTTAAGAGGTCCTTATAGTAGGAAGCTTTTGCCTGCCGAATGAGCTTGGTGCAGGTGTTTCTAGCTGCCTTGAAGGCAATGAGTGATGCAGGAGTTCCTGATGATTTTGCAATGTGCCAGAAATTGTCTCTGTTCTTCATTAGGCTGATCAGGGAGTTGGTGAGCCATGGGTTGGAGGTACCCCTGACTTACTTTATTTTGTATGGGACAAAAATATCGCAGGCACAGTTGAAGTTTGTTATGAAATAGTTCTGTGCCTTGTTACCATCAATATCTCCTGCCAGAGTAGACCAGTCCAGTTGTGCTAGGTACTGCTTGAGATGGTCAAGTAACCCTGGCTTCAGGCAGTGCTTTTTGGACACCTTAGTTGGGCCCATGGTGAAATTTTTTGTCCAGGTGCACTTCACTGGGGAGTGATCACTGAGGCTGTCAGACAAGATGGTGACATCTGATACATGTTCTGGATGTGTGGACAGGAACCAGTCTATAAGGGAGCTGTTCTATGTTTTAGTTGACACGGGTGTTTTCGGTTACCATCTGGGTAAGGAATAGGCTGCATATTAGATCCCTGGCTTTTGCCTCCTTCTGTGATTGCTAGTTTATGATAAAGTCACCTATAATGATCTTCTCCCATTGAGTACCTGACTGCTGCAGATTGTCTGTGACTAGTGTTAGTCCAGTAGTTTGGTGTCCAGGTGATATATATACTGTAGAGAGCAGCAGTGTTTTGTTCTGTTGACCTATGCTTAGCTTAAGATTCAGGATCTGAACTTCTTTTGTGTGTAGGCTGGACTCAAGGGCCTGAACCTTTATTCCAGATTTGGTATAGACTAGGCACCCTCCCCCATGTTTTGTGGTTCTATCTTGCTGGAAAGAGTTGTATCCATTGAGGTAGATTGATGCAACCAGGATTTTTGTGAAAAGCCATGTTTCCGTGAGTACGATAATGTCTGGGTTAGTTACCTGTACCAAGGCCTGGAACTGGGAGAACTTGGATAGGAGACTGTTGATGTTTAAGGAGAAGATAGTGAGCTGCCCCTTGTGTTTAGGTAGTCTAGTGGGAAGGGATCCAGGGATCCAGGGTTGGGGTGCACATTCCCTGATAGAAGCAGCTAAATTAGGGTGAGAGAGCGAAGTAGCTGGTACACAATGGTTGCATGGGTGCAGGTGTGCTTTTTCCTCATGAGGAGGCTTGATGAGTGGAGTAGAAATGGGGTTGGGTGTTTATCAGTGCAGCTACTGGGATCATGTAGGTGCACGCCTTCATCAGGTCACCAATGGTGATCATGTTGAGGAGGGAGTAAGAATCAGTGAGTTTGTCCCTCTCCGACCACTCATTTCCTACCAGTGCAGGACCTTTGTATAGTAGGAGTCTGTATCTGTCTTAGGCTGATCCATTTCTGGGTTCATCCAGAGTGTGACAATTAGTCCCAGGGTGAGTTGAGGTATAAGAAGCCAGCCCATCTCAGTAGCTGTCAGGAGGAGAGGCTGTCTTTGGGGTATCAGTAGGATACACTGGATACACTGAGTGATTCTGGGCTCTATCTCATGTATCTGAGAGTGGTAGGGTGCAGTCCTCCAGGGTTGCTTTTCTCCAGGTTGCCTGTTTGCATGGAGGGAGATTCAGGCTTTGGTTTAAACTGGGGCCAGAGGGGGCTACTGCGGGAGAGGGGGTTCACAGTTTCAGAACAGCGAAGAAAGGATTTAAATTAGGTACGGTAAGATGGCTAACAAGAGAACAGGGACTAGACCGAGGTGGCATGGAGGAGGTGGGTAGTTTAGTCGGCATGGAGGAGGTAGGTAGTCGAATCAGATGTGAGGGGTGGGTTCACAGTCAGTGTGGTCAGAGGTGGAAGGAGGCAGCAGGCGATCTTAGAGAAGCGAGACAATGGGTAGGGTGGATCAGACAAGAGGGAAGAGTGAATTCAGTAGATATCTGCTGTCATATGCTATGTTTCTAAGCTTTTGTTTTATCTTTTCTTTATATAAGACATAGCTTTTAAATGGTTGAGTCTGCTATGGTTTAATGGAATGCAACATTTTGAGTCATACGCTGTCAATGGCTTGGCACCAGATGGCTCAGCCAGCAGCTGCCTTTAATTGTAGTTTAAAAAATATGCCCCAATATTTTCCAAATATGGATTGTTTGTATATGATTATTAACATAGCAACTTAATTTCTCTTTTAACTATCAAAAACAATTATTTTTCTTTTACAATAACAGAATTCAGTATCTTTTTCCAGATCGTAAAAACAAAAATAATAAAATAACAAGCTAAAATTAAAAAAAAACTTTATCACCAGCCAGGTGGTGCTGAGGGCTGAGGCACTGGGCACCTTACCTCTCACCATGCTGGTGACCCATGTTCGTGAAATGAACACAGGCTGCCAGGGGGTCAGCCGGGGGTGGGCTGGGAGAGGATAGAGTGGCTGCCAGGCAGCTCTACTTTCTCAGATTGGGGAGGTTGGCTCTCCCGGCCTAAGACCACCACCATGTGGAGGCTTAGTGGTGGTACAGGCATGCACAGGAGTCGGGCACTAGGCCAGGAGTGGGTGGAGCAGAGTTGGCCAGGCCAAGGCATGTGTGCATGCCTCCACGTACATGCTCGACCTTGTCTAGGACTTCAGGGATAAGGGGAGAAAACCAAGGAAAATCATGGGGGTGATGGCTGGATGATGCCCCCAGGCCGGCTCTGTGGTCCTGCTGGGGAAGTGAGGGTGGCCTCAAAGGGAATGTGAAAACCTGGTATGGTTGGCAGACAGATGCCACTGGCCCAATGGGAAATATAAACACCTATATGGAAAAAAAAATTAATCTACATAAAAAATATGAGTAATTGTTACCCTATACTAATTCACCATGACATTTCCCAACCCCTTTAGAAGTGTAATCATATTTAAAAACATATTTACAGTTAAAAGTTGAATATACTATGCATATAAATATATTCGAGTGTTATCTAGTGTTGCACAGATGATAAGGAACATTGTCATACAGTATATGCACACACCAAAGCAAATAATTCACAGACACTCCCTCAGTATCTTCCAAAAGTTCCTTTACTTCAAATTTCATTGGATTTTGTCACTGCTGAACTACAATACTCAATGTTTCACCATTCAGCTTCATCGGGAGTTGGTGGGACTTCTAAAAACATAAGCACATTACACATTTTTCTAGTCGTTTATAAAATAATACAGTATCTTTTTGTGCACAAAACTTTCTTCCTAATCACAAAAGAGACAGTTTACTTGCACTTTAAAGGCTTATTCAAAATCATCCTGTGCCTCCTTAAGCACTGCTTAGTTGTCATATTTGTACAGTGTTTGTACAGTAAAAACTGACCACTTTGTATTTACATATTCATAGCCCAAACAACTAACCTGTCATCACACATAATATAGTTATCTGGTCAGACCTGTGGTTAAACCTCAAAACTAGGAAGGAAGGGGGTTATTTGACATGTAGAGATGTGCGACATTGGAAAATTTCACCTAGTGAAACATTTAGTGTAATTTCCACATCATGCAAAATTTTTCACCTAAGCGTATCGTAATTTTGCCTCTGATTTCACTTTCATGTAAGGTGAAATTCGCCAAATTTTGCCTGCAAATTTGCAATGCATTGTGGGTAAATAACTGAAATATCACGTGCAGGCTGTTTCCTGCACAGTATATTGTCTGTTGAGTAGGAGAGCAGTTCAGTGTGGTGCATCACAGCTAATAAACTCTTCAAAAACCTCATTATTTGTGATTTTTGACAGTTAATTGCTCCCAAAATCTAAATTTAGTTTCTAGTGCTGCTAGTGAACATTTTTTTGTTTTGGTATCTTTGGATAATACTTAGTTAAACTTAGGTAGTGTTTTCTGTTTTCTCTGTGTCTGTGGCCCTGTCCACACTACACTGCTCCGGCCCGGTAACGAATGCAATCCATTATGGCCGGAGAGTGGTGCAGTGCATCCACACTGCGGCGGTGTCCATTACGGGACCGGCACTGCCAGTCCACGCTTCGGGAGACGGACAACTGTTACGGCGGCACCATATCCCACAATGCAGCTCGCGCTGCGCTTTGGGCCCTGTAGGGTACCATTACTGCCCATCCACACTACCGCCCGTAATGTTACCAAGGCAGGACCGGTTTCATAACCGTTGTTGAAACCACCTCATATGTGGTTTCAACAATGGTTACGAAAACACCTTCTGTAACATTACAGGTGTAAACGCAAACCGTTGCGGTAATGGTTTGGGCACTCTGTAATGTTACAGAGGCGTAGTGTGGACAGGGCCCCAGTCTGTGAGGGAGTTGAGTGGGGGAGGGTCGACCATGTAGTGTGTGTGTGTGTATGTATGTGAAAGTGGAGCAGACTAGTTCCTAATATTTGACAGATTTCTCACAAGTTTTGAGTGAGTTTCTGTAATTTCTTTAAGTCTAAATATTTTTGTTAGTGTGCTGCTTATTTGTTATAGTTTTCTTATATATTGACCCTTTTTTGGGTAACTTTGTCTGAACAGTTACTCATTCTGAGTAGTCCTGTTTCTGTTTCCCTTTGCTTAAAGGGACACTGTCAACCTGTTTTCCATCATATTATTTCTAGTTAAAACCACACATTTTATGATTGCTTGCCTTCTCTAAAATTCATTAATGTTGCTGTCTTTGTCTCTCCTTGTTTAGTAGAACTGAAATGAATGCTAATGTATATTTATAAACAACCTTGTTTTGTTTTTGATCCTGGATCTGTTCTTACTGCATAACTTCCTGAGCATTAGAAACACCTCTAAATAGTGCAGTTACTCACGATGCAACACCCTCCTAAACTTCTAGTGCATCACGAGTAGCTAGACTGTTGTGGGTGTTCACAAATCCAGGAAACATGTAGTTGGAGCTGATCAAAGAAAGTAAACAAATTTGTTTTAGTGTGGTAACACCAGTATGTTTGACAGTCTGTTTTTCACTTTTTTTAAAGATAAAAAGAATGAGAATCAAATTACCAACTACACCAGCAATCTTTACAGAAGGTTGGCATTCATAAAAGGTGTTTTTTAAACTAGGGACAGTTTGAGATCTAAGGGGGTTGACAGTGTCTCTTTAATCCCTTATCTGCTTTATTTTTGTATTGGAAGTATTCGTGTCCATTGAGCACTTGCTGTATCCAGGTACTTGTGATCTAGTCTCTGCATTGCAGCATTCCTGTTTTTTTTTTTTTTTGTTTAATTTGCTTACCATATTAACCCTTTCCTCCCTGTTACACCACTGGTGTTTACTACCTGACTGATACTGTGTGAAAAACTACATCATTTTCAAGGGAGTGGTGGTTTCTGCATGACTGTTGGAGGTGACATTGTTCATTTCAAATCTTGTCCCTTCCATTTGATATATCTATAAGTCAAAATTGTATTTAGTAAGTACTAACACATTGCAGTGCTTGCCTTCTCCAAACACCACTTGTCCGGACCATAGATCATATTTTGACTGTGAGGTGTTCTGTGCGGTTGGTTTACAATTTAGTTTGCATGAACCTTCCTGTACCTACTCGGTTATTATCAAGTTGTGTAATAACCATTCCATTTAAAAACTGACATTTTATTAAGAACTACTTAAGTATTTTTCAGAGTTACTGCACATCCTTGTTGTGGTGGTGTTCTCTATCGGTTTGGTATTTAAAGTCTTTTACTTCTATCCTCCTGTTACCCCATGTTACTTAATTCATGTTTTTGTAATTGAAAACATGAAATAGTGTTTCAATACTTGAATAAGCTACAGTAGCAGTTGTAAGTAGTTGTATAGACTACAGTGCTACAACATGTCCTGATTTCTGTTTGACCTTTGCAGATAGTACTACAGGTGTTAAATCATACTTATTCAATAGAAATACATAATCATATACTTCTGGAGGAAGGCAAATGGAACAAACATATAAATAGGCCTGCCCAGAGATGTTACAGTTCAGGGAAAGGTGCCTGGGTGGGAGGTGGCTCAAAGAAGTCTGTTGGAAAAAGATGAAATACAGTTCCACTTTCAGTAAGCATACCTATTTCTAAATCAATGCCTTCTGTGGACTCCAGTGCTGCTGTGGCAGCCTGTGCCAGCAAAATCAAAGTTAGAAGTTGCTTCAGATTTTGACTCAGATTTTTACTGCCCAGTCTTTAGCTAGCATGCTTTTTAGGGATGATACTGGGAATAAGGGAGACACTCACAACAGTTAAGGCACAGAGGTCCAGGAGCAGTTTCTCTGGAAGTAGACAGTGATAGGGAGAAGGAGGATAAGGATATAATATGTTTCAGTGTAGATGATGACGAGGTGTTAGATCACCTGTGGGAGCCAGAAGTGAAAAAGCTGAAGGGTGATGATGTAGCCTTTTTAGATGCCAAGCCTGAGGGTGAGGTTATCAGCAAGCCTACAACATGCAGTCCTGCAACGCCCCCTCCCAAACCTAGCATGGTTGAAGTCATGCAAGTGGCCCAAAAAGCAAAAACTTCCACACCTCTGGCTCTGCTGTCCAAATCCCAGTCCCATGTCAAATCTAGAGGTGCAAAGTCCCTAGTTTGGTATTTTTTGTGCTTGATGCAGCTGATGAGACCATAGCAATATGTCAGCTGTGTCAAGCACCTGTCAGTCATGGATAAAATAGCAGCCACATAGGCACCGGTGGCAAGCATGCCCACTTGAAAAATAAGTATCCATTGCACTGGCACCAACACTAGGAAGATACCAGAGCTGTTGGTGGGATGTTCCTTGTCAAGCCTAATGTTAGTGACAGCAGTGCAATAGAGCAGGATGAGGGAGAGCAGAGTGCATCAGTGGAGGAGAAGTGTGAGCAACCCTTTTCTGTCTTGAGCAATGGGCATAGTAGCAGTGGAGCTGCCATTCCCTTGATTTGAGGTCCATGAGGTGGTGGGACACCATATGACAGCATGACTGACTCCAGATTTCTGTCTCAATTTGTTTGAACATGTTTTGGGAAACATTTCTGGACTTTTGGGGCATGTTCGGCAGTTGAAACACCAAGGCTAGGCCTGTAATCCTTGGTAAAAGGTGGCAGAAGCTTCATTTTGAGGTTTGTGAGGTGGGGGGACACCATTTAACAGCATGACTGACACCAGATTTCTATCTCAATTTACATGAACATTTCTTGGGAAACATTTGTGGACTTCTGGGGCATGTTCAGCAGTGGCAGCACCAGGATTAGGCATGAAAACTGTTGAAAACATGCAGAAAAAAAGCAGATTTCAGTCCTGGTGGTGATATGAAACATATAACAGCATGACTGACACCAGATTTCTGTCTCAATTTACTTGAACATTTTTTGGGAAACATTTCTGGACTTCTGGGGCATGTTCGACAGTGGCGGCACCAAGATTAGGCCTGTAATCCTTGGTAAATGGTGGCAGAAGCTTTATTTTGAGGTCCGTGAGGTGGACTCTGACTCTGAGTCTAAATGCTGCCTGCTTCCTCTAGAGACATGTAGCACAGGAAATGAACCACTCACTTCCTGCCTGTTTAGACTCAATCATGTGACCACCACCAGAGAGAAAAGCCCAATTTTGCCTCATATCAGCTTATATAAGTGCAAGGTGAAATTCAAGGTGAAATTGGGTGATGAAATTTTGCCAAAAGGCCATAATTATGTGAAATGTTTCACAGGGCGAAACTGGTGATTTAGACAGAATTTTGCCGGTGAAGGAGTGGGGGGATGGTTATGTTAGTGTAGGACATAATAAGGGAGTGGGTTAAATGTTTGGCTGGAGCACTCCCACAAACTTCTAATGCATTTAAATGTATTTTGATGTGATCATAACCAGATGTTGGTTTTGAAATTAAATGGAAATATGGTGGCTGGCAGATAACTCACATACAGGAGAAAGTGTTAAGATCAATATACTATAGGTCTCAACAATTTCCCATCCTTTTCTACTAATTCTTGATTTTGCATCTTTCTGTAGCAATCTAATAGTTAATATAAGCCTTTTAACAAGTGTGGTCAAATTTAAGAATACTCATAAAATGTTCCTGTCTACATTGTTGAATGCACTGGATAAAATCGATACAGGCTGAGGATAACAAAGAAGTACCTTTACTTGTATACTAATCAAGTACAATTTTTAAGCAAAAACATGGTCTACAGTGGACATTTCTACCTTGAAGTCAGTTTGAAATTCCAAGAAGAAGCAGTTTTTTTTCTTCCCATAGGTCTCAGATATGTAATAAATATTATATGTAAATGTTTAACAGAATATTTTGTAGAGAACTAGGTCTATAACACACAGGATCCATATTATTGCCATCCTTAAAAAGTGGTCCTATAATATTTTAATCCCAGCCCTCCAGCAGTTTTAGACAAACATTAATGTTTATAAAGACAATGGCAAGAATCTTGAACTAATCCACATTAACAGCCTATAAGACTTCCATGGGGATGTTATCAAGCCCATGTGCTCTCTCCTTTCTGTTTTTCTGCCATGGTACAAGATACTACATTCTTTTTGGTCACAAAGCACCAGTGTGGAATAATCTCAACATTTCCAATATGGACTTCATCTGTAACTCTGCCTACTGTCTGACTCTCCAATTTATACACTCTTTTAAAATGTTCTATCCATTTATCTTCAGGTACTGCAGCTTCCAGGTCACACCTGGAAACAAGCTTCTGCTTAGTGTGCCTTTCCTGATTAAACACTTTCCCCTTTCCCTTTCCCTTCTATCCCAACCCATTCCAGAAGGACTTAGTATATTATAACCTTGCAGCCTTTGCCAACTTCATGCATAGATCATCTTTAAACTTAATTTTCTAGGTTTTTATTGTGAATATTTTTAACTGAATGATGCTTTACCATGGGTTGGCAATTCTTTGGTCCTGGCTTTAATGGAAATTTTGTACACAGTTCTCTTCAGGAGGGAAGGGATCATAACTTTGGCTGAAACCATGACCACCCAATCCCTTCCACTTCCTGGTCTTCTGATCACCCCCCTGGTCGTCCTCAGTAGTTTTGTGACGTCTAACCAGGGAGAGTGCAGGGGCACACCCAGTATGTCTATGGGGCTATTTTAAACTGCAGGTTTATATATGCTAACGCAACCTATTATGTATATTAACACCACCACTTGACTAACAAGGCATTTGTCATTTGCCACTGCACTCTTCCTTGAATATAGCTGCCATTTCATCTAGGTATTTAAAATTAGTGCCTCTAAATAAAAGTGAACGAAAAAAAACAGAAGTTTCCCTAAATCTGCCCCCCCCCCACACACACAATACAGTAGTCTTCTGGAGCCCGAGTCAGTGCAGTGAAATACTTCAAACAGCTATGATTTGTCTAACATCCCACAGTGCTCTTAGGACTTTTTAACATCTTACCTGATCTTACATTAATAGATTCTTAAAAATGTTCTAAATATGTGACTGTTTGGCACTTTTCTGTTGGCTGTTTCTGTGGCAAAATAAAGCCTGTTTTTAATTCTCAACAATGCTGTTTCCCACTGTCTCACACCATTTCCCAGCCGATTTAACATGTTGTAACATCTGTTTTTCTTAATTATGATACAAATTTTGCAAATTTTATACTGATAGTGCCAAACAAATGAATCTGCTGCACTAGAATGCTTGACTGCACTTCAGTCCTTATTTATTACAGCATAGTAGTGTGGTTAAGGTATAGCATGGTTACGGTGCTTTATTGCAACTTGATTTAAACTAGCAAGTATAACAATTAAAATATGAGCAGAAGTGTTACTACTCTTTTTTTCATAAACCCTGGGTGTGTTATGCCTAATTAAACCCCTCGAGTGCCTTGCCAATATCTATTTCATCTAAGTTTTGATTATTATTTCCATTAATTTCTGACATGAGGGGGGCTATATCTTCTTCCCTTTTTGGCTATCCTTCCTGCCTAACTTTAAATGTGCCATCTATTTTAACAATCCCATCACAATTTGTCCTATCTGACTCTACTGTGTAACCATTGTCTGACAGTTTGATGTGACTCTTTGTATAATGATTTTTTTCAACCTCTCTCTAGAAGGAATAATAGCCTTACTAACCTGTTCTGGGAGTTATGTAAAACTTAAAAGTCTCTTGATTTCTTCTGAGAGGCCATTCTGGCTCATTTTGTTATTTAAAGGCATGTCCTATGTTGTGCATTTAGAGTCCCCTTTAGGAAACATGTAATTGTTTTCATTTTTATCTCCTGCTTTTATGAGTTTCCTTTACAACTGACTGTACCATTCTCCTAACTCCTCCCATTATTACACATGCACAAAAAATTATACAAGTAATATATCACAATGGTTTCCAGAAAGAGAAATATACATGTATCAAAGTCCACATGGATGGGGCCAACTCAGCAATAGTACTACTGCTCGTTACATCAACAACCCAGGTTCAGGAGCATGCCCGAGTCATCAGATGGCTGGCTGTGGGTGGTGAGACTACTACGACCTGGGTTATCACAGGTGGCAGTGCAGCTGAAGCCGAGGATATTGGTGTGAGAAAACCATTGTGCTCCAATTCACAATGCTTGCACTATATATGCATGTATCAGGAGCTCAGCATCTTAGGGGTGGGAAACCTAGAAAAGCAAGGAAAACCCCTGACCACTGCTGGAGAACATCCACCCTGACTACAAGCCCCAAACTGCCAACCATGGCTCTCTTGGAACTGCACCAGCTGAGTCTCTGTCAGGGGCTAGGGTCCATCCCTGATGGTCCCACCCTAGGGGAAAACCAGGGTGGACTGTAGAAGAGGCAAGTCCCTGATAAGGTGGGTAATAGGGCTGGATGAGTGGGGTTAGGACCAAGGGGGGCCAGTCAGACAGAGGTGAAAAAGCATACTACAGTAAATAAAAAAAGAAAGTCTGCGTGGATAGAAATCTGAGAAATCATGTAAAGTCCTTGAAAGTATAGTGTTTCTTCCTGCTTGAAGTGGACCAAAGCCTCAAGGGACAGGTCACCAAATGCAATTTTCTTTGCCAGTGATTTACCTTAAAATAGATAACCAAAGAGCCACTGTTAACAAACACAAAGGGTTTAAAATGATTGGGCTGCAGATAAAAATGAACAAAGCACTAAAGGGATTATAAAAAAAAAAAAAATACACCCACTAATTAGCCTGGGAATTGTTTACAGGAATTTATCAGTTTATCACTAATCAACCCCCCCCCCAAAAAAAAAAAATACAAGGCTTATGCTAAATGTGTGCTTCTCATTTTGTTTCCATGATAAATCATTATTTAAAGAGCAGCTGCCAACTCCCCCAAATATATGTAATAATCTACCTGGCCCTCGTGTCCTGGTACAAAAATTCCTACATATCTCTGCCATGTATTAAAATATACCACTCGTAACTTTAGTCCCCGAAGAAAATATCCAAAATGCAGCCACTTCCTGAATGTGCTGACACACCCACATGCACACACGTTTCATGATGTCAGAAAATGAACACTGTGTGTGCACACTCCATAGACTTCTATGGAAATTATTTTATAGACATTTTAATACCATTTAAAATTATGATTATAGCAAATCAAAGCAACCGCTTGACTGACAGGGTCCCTCCCCCTGCCTGTTCACTCATCAGCCTGACCTGTTTTTTTTAAAAAAAAGCCTGGTGGCTAGTGGTCCCTCCCCACACCCAATCACACACCAGCCTAACCTGTATTAAAAAAAAAAAATCCTGGTGGCTAGCGGTCCATCCCTCCACCCGATCATTTGCCAGCCCAACCTGTATTAAAAAACCGCAACCCTGGTGGCTAGCGGTCCCTCCCCCCACCCAATCACCCACCAGCCCAATCTGTATTTAAAAAAACAACCCTGTTGGCTAGCAGTCCCTGCCCCTATATGATCACCCACCTGTGTCTAGATTAGAAGTAGCAGCTAGTCAATAATAATCAGAGAGACAGAGCTGTCCCCCCCATATAGTAAAAACATTTTTTGCCCTGGTGGTCAAGTGAACCCCCCTTCCAGTCCCTCCCTGTCCCTGATACCCAGTATGTAGGTATTTTTTTAAGTTATTCCCTGGTGGTCTAGTGGCCCCCCACCCCCCATCCTGGCAGGTAGTGTCCCACTCCACTCCCCATCCTGAAAGGGAGTGGGCCACTGACACAGCCCTCTGCTCTCTTCCAAGGCTGTTGGCCCACTAAGATGTGAATGAATGGCTGTGTGCTGTGCATGCATTCATTCATTCACATCTCAGTGGGCTGCCAGCCATGGAAGAGAGAGGAGAGCTGTGCCAGTCACCCACTCCCATTTGGGATGGAGGGAGTGGGGTTGGACGCTACCTGCTGGGGAGTGGGGCCACTAGACCACCAGGGAATAACTTAAAAATAATACATTCTGGGGTCTGGGGATAAGGAGGGACTGGGATGGGGGGGTCATTAGACCACCAGGGCAAAAATATTTTTACTGCGTGGGGGATAGGGATGGGGGGTCACATCTCTGACTATTGACTAGCTGCTACTTCTGGACACAGGTAGGTGATCGAGTGGAGGATGGACTGCTAGCCACCAGGGTTGCTTTTTTAAATACAAGTGGGCTGGCAGGTGATCAGGTGGGGGGAGGGACCGCTAGCCATCAGGGTTTTTTTTTTAAATAGAGGTCAGGTTGGTGGGTGATAGGGTGGAGGGAGGGAGGGACAGCTAGCCACCTATTTATTTTGGACAATTGGGGGGTGCAGGGCAGGTGGAATTTCTGTGAAAGTTCTGAAATGGATTTCCAAACTTTCGTAGAAGCGAAAGTCATATTTTCACTTAAATTCTGCCTGCAGGTTTTTTTCCACACACCTCTAATCAAGGTCACTCAGGGACTGGCAGAGGAAGGAGGATTTAATGTTAATCAACATATCTCCTCTTTCAGGGTGTGGGGACAGTGTGTACTGCTGCTTGGCTACCACCAAGTGGACAGTAGGTGGTGCAGCAGCATTCACCAGAATAAAAAGTCAGAGGCAAGGCTTGAAAGCGTACACCATCTTTATGGTCTACATGTGTGCCATTGCATGTTGCTGGCTCTGACTCAAGGGGAGTAATGGAAAAGAACCCCTGGCTGCTGAATGATGCTGTGACCCTGAAGGCACTGCACCACCACTGTTCATAACACAAACTCACGCTAGGAGTCAGCAGCAGAAGGAACTTAATGATGGGGAAGGGCAGGAGGATAAAGTCCATACATAAAACAAAATGACTGCAAAAATATTTTAATGATTTTTATTTATTTATTTATTGAGATCTTGGAAAATACCTGTGAGCAGATGCTCATTGACAGGTTCCATGTCAGATCCATTAGACACCAAGGTACAATACTGTGGACAAATATACAAATACTGAGAAAAATATACATGGAGGTTACAGAATTCAAACATAGAGCACTAGGTATGCTGAGGCATTGTACAATGTATGCCCACATCAAGAAGATAAGCAGACAGGATAGGAAGGGATACACTGGGAGTGGGAGAGCTAGGTGAGCAGAGGGCATGGGGAGAAGGGTAGGGATAGGTCAAGGGGGCAAGGGGCAGAGCCAGGGAAGGGTAGAGAGGTGAGCGAAGTGCTGTGGTTTGACTATCCTGTCATGACAGAGGCAATGATAAGTGTTAGAGGAAGACTGTTGCTGTGTGCACAGCCTTGGCGGGGGCACATGCAGTTACTCATATCAATGAGGTGCTGGTGCAGTCTATGTTTAAAAGAGCTGATCATTGTGGAGCCAGAGATGTCAGGGGGTAGTGTGTTTACCCAGAGGGGTACGCGGTGTGAGAATGTATGCTGTGCCATGGTAGTGCGGCATCTGGGCACTTGGAAAATCTGAGTGGTGGAGCTCCTGGTTTGTCTGCTATTCATAGGCAGTGACAGCAGGTTCTGCACCCCTATTGGAAGCAGATTTAATGTGACATTTTGGTGAGAAGGCAGGTTTAATACCTGATTCAGTCATTCAGTTGAAGCCCTCCAGCCCGGGCATAAAGTTCACAGGTGTATGTGAGTCTTTGTGCATTTTTGAGTAGGCGACAGGCTTTGTTTAAGGCAACTGGGATCCGTTGGAGTGCCATGTCAGTAGCAGAACTGTCTATGGCCATCCCATAGTCTATGGGGGAGACAACTGAGGTAATGATTGCCAGGTTTAGTGCTTCATGGGTTAGACAATGCCCGTGGCGGTAGAGGATCCAAATTCTGGTATTAATAGCTCTTGCGGTGATATTGATATGTTGGAAGAAGGACAGGGAGGAGTCTATTGTAACCCCCAGGTATTTGAAATGTGGGACAAGCTCCAGTGTGTCACCGCTGTCATTTCTTATTGCCAGGGTGTAGCTTTTTAGCTTGTTTTGGGCTGTGGAGTAGAGCATGATCTTTGTTTTTATGTTTGCTTGCATGCATGTGCAAGAAACATAATGCCATCATCCGAGTTTTCAGAGGTGTGGCAGCCCTCTTCCAATTCAGGCAGTGTGTTTGCAGGCATGGCCGCAGTTCTCCAATGCCTGCTCGAGCTGTCTATGACAGCTCCAAATGCAGTGGAGTACAGTTGAAAGGGGGAGCTATGCTTCAGTGAGCAGCGATAAGATATTGCCTGCTCATGCGCCTCCCCTACACACACACACACACACACACACACACACACGCATACCCCCACGCACACACACTGTATAGCCGATGGGGTGCCCAATCCACGTCGGCTGTGCTGCGCTCCCCAAAAGCCTTCCACATGCCACGCTGGGTGCCCACCCCAGCTGGTTATCAGATGTATAGCCTGACGGGGTGCCCAATCCTCCGCCGGGTTCTGTACTGTCTCTCTCCCCAATGTTGTTAAGCGACGGGTGCCCAATCCCCATCGGCTCCACTGTCCCCCAAGCATCCTGGTGCCACGCTGGGAGCCCACCCCAGCATGACAAAGTGTAATATAGCCGATGGGGATGCCCAATCCCCATCAGCTCCAGCCCCCAAACAGCCTTTCAGCTGCCATGCAGGAGCCCACCCCAGCGTGGCAAATGTCCCTCATCTCAGTAAATACACCTGCAAATAAAACTGTCCTCGGCTTCTCCCTGCCCCCTCCCACAACCGCACCCACCCACTGTACCCTGCCTCCCCACCCCTCACCCCATACTTACCTCCGGACCTCGGCGCCACGATCTTGTGGACTGGGAACACGCCTGTACTCTTCAAAGCTGACTGCTAACTGAGGAAATGCCGGTAAGCTGTATAATGGGATAAATAGGGTTTTTCAACTTTTGCATATCTCAGGCATTTTGGAATTTTTGCCAAATTTTCAACATGGGGTTTTGGGACCCCTTCTCATAGATACTGTCACTGTCATGGCGTTATTCAGGCCGAAGGTGATTTCACAGTCACTGCACGAAATCACCTTTCAGGACTAATTAATGAAATGACACTGTCAGTGTTCATAAGGTGGGTCTCAAGAAGCCTATTTTGAAAAACATGGTGGAAAATTCCAAAAACTGATCACTGACGAGCATAAGCAGTGAAGTTCCTACTGTAAGTTCGTGGAATTTTCAATATTTTCACTCCAGATTTTCAACATTGCCATTTTACCACACCTTCTTATGAGTAGTACAGCTGTCATTTTCACATCTCACCCAAACGAGCCTACCATGTAGCGCACAATGGCACATTCGAAAGTAAATCAATGTACGGACAAATTAAGAAAATCACAGTGACACTGTTCATGAGCAGAGGTCTTAAAATGGCTATGTTGAAAATTTGGTGAAAAAATTCTAAAATAACTGTTTTTACGAGTGTCGTTCGCGCAGTTCTACACACGCTTGTAAGTTCATGAATTTTCAATATTTCACTCCAGATTTTCAACATTGCCATTTTATTACACTTCATGAACAGTACAGCTGCCATTTTCACATCACCCAAAATGTGTTTTCGCACACGTAGCGCACAATGGTGCAGTCGGTGTGCGAAAGCAATGTTTGGGACAGATTAAGAAAATCACAGTTACACTATTCATGAGCAGAGGTCTTAAAATGGCTATGTTGAAAATTTGATGACAAAAGTCCAGAAAATGACTGTGTTACGAGTGAGCATTGTGCAGTTTCCATGCACCCCCATAAGTTCATGACTTCGTAATATTTTCAGTCCAGATTTTCACCAGTGGCATTTTTCCACACTTCCTTATGAACGGTACAGCTGTCATTTTTCACAACATGGCCAAAATGTGTTTTCACACTTTCAGCGCAGAGATGCGTGGTCTCTGTGGGAAATCATTGTTCAGGACAGATAAAAATCACAGTGACACTGTTCATGATCGGAGGTCCCAAAATGCCTGTGTTGACAATCTGCTGTAAAAAATCCCCAAACTAATTACATTATGGGTGTGCGTTGCACAGTTTCTATGCACGCCTGTGACTTCACCAGTTTTTTTAATATTTTTACTGCAGATTTGCAACATTGCCATTTTTTACACCTCCCCATGAACAGTACAGCTGTCATTTTTTACATCCTGTTCAGAATGTTTTTGCACCTGTGGTGCTAAATGCCGTAGTCGCTGTGCATAAGCAGCTTTCAGCTAACAAACTGATATTGCCACTGTTCATGAGGTGGGGTCACAAAAAATCATATTGAAAATTTGGAGTGAAAATACCAACGAATGCCTGAGGTATTAGGGTTTCCAACCATAACACCTAACCCTGTAGAGAATGACAGGCATCAGGGGTGTGACTTGGGATTCTTGCCTGTAATGCTCATACCATTCCACACCCTGCAGCCAGTGAGAGGCATGAAGGTATGCCTTGGACTCTTGGCCCCAAAGTTCACCCCATTCTCTTATACCACACCCATCTCACCATATTTCCTGATGGAATGGGGTGCGCATAAGGGCCAAAGACCCCAAGGCTCACCATTGACACTTGTCAGTGTCTGCAGGGTAAGTGTGTGTGTGAAATGGCGTGGCCGTTATGCCTGACGACCCAAAGGCACACCCCAATGCCTGTCACTCTCTGCAGGGTGGTGGTGGGGTTGGCTTCAGTTCAATACTTCACTGCCATTCCTATTAAGCAGCTCTGTAACTTCTACACTACCACTGCCAATGCCAGCAAGCAAACATTCGGCATTGACAAATGCTTGTTTATAGTTCATGACTAGTCTTTGCTCTTTAAACCACTTTTCCACAGATGCGAAGCCATTTTGGAGATTAGTTTCTAGGAGTCCAGGGTGCAAGTTTCTGGTAAAAATCACTGCATCGTCAGTGTATAGGAAATGGCAAGAGGCCGGGAGATTATTTAAGAAAACACTGAACAGCAACGGTCCCAGAATGGACCCTTGTGGTACATCAGATCTGACAGGTCAGCTGTCTGATAGGACTTCCCCAATCCTGACTTGCTGGGAGCGGTGGATCAAGTAACTGCTAAACCAGTTCACAGTTTCAGGTGTGAGTCCAATATCAGATAACTGCTTGAGGATAAACTGACTTGTGTCTAATTCTCATTTTTCAAAGTTATCCAACTGGTATCAGAGAAACATAAACAATGTGTAATTTAAATCAACTGCTTATGTTTCTGTTTATCACTGACATGCTGTTAACATAGTTGAACATGCTTTAAGCTATTATAGTTGCATTATGCATGCTGTTTTGCCCCAACTCTGTTTAGTGCCTTTAAATAGGCACACACACACACTGTGAGGTTTGATGTTTATCTTCAAAGCCTGATGATATCTGTTAGCTGGCTAATGGGCAGAATACCAGTGTGACTGGTTGAGATTCATCATTTGAACTACAAGAAGTTTACGCCCATCAGCCAGCTGGACACTGTCATTGTTAGCCTTCTCAGCACTGGCTTTTGAGAAGCAAGCCTCCTGCTTTTCTACACCCATTGGCTTATACAGTACACACCTACACAGCCATCTACATTACAGCAACAATATGTTTGCTTTGTGCAGGTGTGGAAGCAAACATAAAAATTAGATCCAAATGGTAACTTGCTAAAGAAAATCAATTCTTACAATCACACAAGTGATTAAAAGACTAAAAAAAGAATCTGGACTCAGTCAAGTTCACTTCATTCCAAACAAATTCCCAATCCTCAATCATGATCACTAGGACTCTACCATATTTTTCTGTCCACACTAAAAATGTCAAAATGTCAGCTATCAAAGACTGACTTCACAGGCTGCAGTTCAGATCGTTCAAGCAGTTTTAAACAATTCAGACTGAGCTGGGTCCACAATCCAACTTGGACCTACTGTCTCTGCAATAATCTTCCTCTGTCTGCCCACCTTCCAAGTAGACCTCCCACAGCAACGGGGCTTCAGAAGCCCCAGTTCAGCTAATATTTAATTTACTACAGAGTGTTTTCTTGACATCTTGTGCTGCTATTCCCCACCAAAGACCGAAAGACCAGCTGCTCATTTCCTGGTCCATCCTGGTGGCAATGGACAGGACCGGGAGGAGCAACATCAACTGGCAGGTGACATTTGTGGAAGGGGGTGGGGTGTTTTTCTTGTTACATAAAAGTGGTCTGGCTACTAATGTCTCTCTGCAGATTGGCTCTTTGCACGAGTGACTCTCACAGGATTGGCGAGAGTCCTCGGCGGGAGGCGCAGTGGGAGGCCCTATATAAAAAATCATATCCATATCCATATTCTGTAGGGATTGTTAATTAATCCAGGAGGAGTTTATAATTAATGGGTACAAGAGTTTGAGGGTGTTTTTCTTTATAAAGAGATCATTTAATTATAGCATGAGTTTACATATAGCTCAGTTGTGCCTTCTATTACTGTTGTCATCGGTACATTCATACTGCCTGGTAACAGCGAGTATTTCTAAGGGGGTGTTAAAGTATTGTGGTGAAAGGGGCATGATGTATGTAGCAGAGAGTATTCCTCTGGTGACAACTAATCACAGAAAAGTAAAGAAAAAAAGTGGATGTGTTGATTGGGGGAATTTGTCCAACATTGTTTTTGAACCCAAAATGTCTGAACTCTCTAATGGTTTAACCACTGTTGGAGGTTTTGATATTCGAGTTTGGATTACCCACAGAGAATGTGGAAATTATAGGACCCAAAAACAAGTGTAGATCGGTATCAAGGCAAAATTTGGCAAAGGTGACAATACAAAAGACATGGGTCCCTACCTTAATGAACACTAACATCAGAGTTCTGGTTTCCAAAGTAGATGAGTTAAGTGTAATTTTGAAACTTAACCAAGTTCATGTGGCACTTATTACTGAGAAATGGTGTATCCCACAGCTAACGAATGATGCTTTTCAGATTGGCGGGTATCAAATAGTGAGAAAAGATCGAATAGAAAAACTGGGGGAAGGGATTGCATGTTATGTACAAGATCATATATCCATTGAAAGGATGTTTGAATTAGACCAAGATGGATTTGAGACCTTATGGTTAAAAGTAAAAATGTCCAAACTTCACAGAAATTGTGGGCCATTGTTTGTGGGTGGTTTTTACCATCCTCCCTTGGGCAACAGTTGTTGTATGATTACACATCTAAATTGGTGTTTAGACAGAATAATGGAAAAATATCCTGTGTGTGGGATTATTTTGATGGGTGACACAAATCAGTTGCAGTTGTCTAAAATTATGCAAGGTAAGAACCTGAAGCAGATAGTTAGAGATGGGACCGGGGAAAATGTCCTGGATGTAGTAGTTACCAATTTGACTGAATGGTACAGTCTACCCAGTATTTGGCATCTCATTGGTTCATCTGATCACAAATCTGTTTTTGACACCTCCAGTGTATTAGGTTGTAAAGCTCAAAGAGAGAAGAGGAAGGTGTGGTTGAGTAGAAAGTGGAACAGTGAAAAAAAGGAAAGGGTGTTAAATGCTATGGTGGGGGAATCTGACCTGAATGATTTCTTAGAATTTTTTTTTTCACCAGTAGAGACACACTAAGCTGAAAGCTTGTTTACAGGTATGACATGGGAGCACAAGGAAGTTAAGTGACTTGCTCAGGGTCACTCAGTATGCAAGTGGGGCTGTGGGATTCAAACTCAGGTCTCCAGGTTTGCAACTCATAGTCTTATACCACTGTGCTATACTGCTGATTCCAGCTGGACTGTGGTAATTGATAAGATTCAAGAGATAATGGATAGAATTGCACCATCATGTGAGGTTGAGGTAAAGGGAGGGGATAAACCTTTGATCACTGAGGAATTTAAAAAGTTGATAACAAAGAGAGAAATTGCCTTGAAATCAGGGTGGTTAGATGAATTCCACAAATTAAGGAACAAGATTAATAGGGTAGGAAAAAGGATTAAAAAGGATTATCATGTGAAAAAGGTTAATGAGTTACGCAAATCTGATAAAAAAAATGGTGGAAAACCACAAAGACTATCATTCAAAGTAATAATGAGGAAGAACAGGTATGCAACTGAGCTATCAACTGTGGGTTTGAGGGTGAAGGCAAAGAGAGGCAATTTGTGCAGGAGTTAGAGTATTGTGTAACGTTAGTAAAGGGCTAGAACCCTTGAAGGAAAGTGAGGGAGAATTGTGGGTGGTCCCTGATAAATATTTAATGTCAGTCGAGGATGTAGCAAAAGCTCTAAAACAGTTAAAAGTAGATAAAGCAGTGGGACCTGATAACATACCCAACTGAATTTGGCATGAGGGTGTGGACTTAGTAGCACCCTGGATTTTGAATTTGTTTAATAAATCCATGTTGATGGGAAAAATTCCAAATCAATGGAAACAAGTTGGGTTTTACCATTACCTAAGGTAAACAAATCATGCATTGCTGACAAGGATTTTAGACCTATTTCATTAACTTGCATCATATCTAAATTATGTGAGGAATTTTTACCAATTAGTTATTGGAAATTGTGAATCAGTATATGGATCTCAATCAGTTTGGTTCCCTTAAGGGGGGGGTTCCACTACATTTGGCCTGTTGAAATTTCAGGAGTTATGTATGAAGTCATGGAAGAATAGTGAAATGGTAAGAGCTACCTTAGTTGACTATAGAACAGCTTTTGATTTGATAGCACATGACATTTTGGTAGACATTACAGGCTTTGGAAGTTCCTGCTTGTATAATTAGATGGATCTAAGACTTTCTAGAAGGAAGGTCACAGTGGATTGAGAAAGAGGGGTGGAAGTCAGAATGCGATTATTTGCATGGGGGGGTTCACAGGGTACTAAATTGGGACCTATTCTATTTCTTATTATGATTGATGATTTACACACAATGGGACCCTGTATTAAATATGTGGATATCACGATTGTCATTAATAGAACTGAGGAACTAAGCCAAAGTACTATACAAGAGGACTTAAAAAAATCGAAGTTTAGACTCAGTGTAATAAGATGCAGATAAATCCTGACAAAACACAAGAAATCAGATTTGAGAAAACTAATAAAGTAGAGTTACCTCCTCTTATGTTTGGGGGTACCACGGTGAAGGTGGTAAAGAGTGTTAAATTGTTAGGTTTAAAAATCCATAGTGATTTTGACTGGAAAGAATAAGTGGCTGAGATGGTTAAGAAAGGAAATTCCAGAGTGTACTTTCTGACAATGTTAAAGAGAGCAGGTGTGAGCCAGGATGATTTAGTGTATTTTTTTCTGTACTGTCATTCACCCCATCTTTGAATATGGGGCTTCAGTATGGGATGCAGGGCTAACTAGGGTAGAAAGTGAAGAGATTGAGAAAATTCAGAAGAGAGCCTGTGTATTATTTTAGGTAGTGAAATATCATATAATGACGCACTGAAGATTTTCAAGTTGGTAAGGTTGGATGTAAGAAGAATAGAAATGTCAAAGAAATTGTTTTATGAAATTTGTAATCCTCAGCATAAATTGCACACACTGTTACCATCTAGACAGGTTGCAGTCTGTGGATTAAGAAAACTGGTTAGATGGAGAAAACAAATGTTCAGAACTACGAAATATCATACATCTTTTTTATGAGATTTTTAAATGACTGTTAATATTATTCATTTGTATATACCTTGTGTAGTATAAACCTTTTTATTGTTTTGGTTTTAAGGTTTTTTTTTTTTAAAATGTGTATTTGTATATATATTTTTTGTGATTGCTTGTTGTATACAACTTCAGCTGCCCCCATTTTTGGGGTGTTGGCTGCAATGTGTTAAATAAACTAAACTAGAGCTGCACTCCATTTTTTAGGTTCCAGAGGATTCACAGTCCAAATCTTCAGCTTTATCTACAGCTCCCTTCTCAAATATTCCTCTACTCTCCACTCCTCCTCCTCCTCCTCCTCTTCTTCTTGTCAAATGGCCATCAACAGCAGCTATCCGGGAGACTCCTCAGACCCAATATGGGATTCAAACACACTGCAAAGAAACGGAAAATAACAAGGTATGAAAGGTTCTACAATCCAAAACAAAATGTAGTTACTGTAACAACAATAAACATACTCTAGCAAGAGCCAATGGAGCTGCAAAAAAAATGGTTTTGTGGGCAGTAAGAAATGGGTAAACTAGCCATTTTTGCACTAACCACTGAGCCACCTAACTGCACTTTCTAATTGTTGTGATACAAACACACTGACTAATACATATACACATATATGCATATATGTTCCAGTGTAACATAGCAGTGCACTGTCTAGACACATTTTTACAGATTAAAAAAATACATTAAGGGACTGTTTTCTTCATTTCAGGCTCCAAGGGACATCAGAGGATGGGGGGGTGGGGGGAGGTTGCCACTAGACAACTCATTTAAATCAGCAATGACATGCATAAAGCAAAAACTGATCTAGATAGCAGGGGGATATAGACTAGCAATTTTTGCACTAACCACTAAGCCACCTAACTGCCCTTTCTAATTGTTGTGATACACACACGCTGACTAATACATATACACGTATGTGCATATATATTCCAGTATAACATAGCAGTGCACCGTCTACACACACAGAGCATTACCACACACACACTAACACACATACACTGCCTTATATGACATTTATTTACTTATACATCTAAGCCTAATGTTTACAGTATTTAGGATAAGCATTGTGTTTTGCACTAACTCATTGAACTAATCTAGGGCATCACTGGGTAACTAAGGTTGTTGGCCAGGGAGATGCAGTGGATGTGGCCTACCTGGACTTCAGAAAGGCCTTCGACACTGTTCCCCCTATAAGGCTGATTAACAAACTGTGCAGCCTAAGGGTGGATCCTAAAATAGTACTGTGGGTGAAGAACTGGTTGGAGTCAGAGGGTTGTGGTAAACAGGGACTATTCTGGAGATGGAGAGGTGATGAGCAGGGTGCCACAGGGATCAGTGTTGGGGTAGGTCCTCACTTCTTTGTACATAGTTTCCCACAGGGATATCTTATTTACCTACAGTGGAGAAATTGTTTTCTTTTTTTCCCCTTCTTCGCTTCATGGTTAACAATGTCATCTTATGATGCTGTTCTTTGGGGCAGTTTAGTGGAAGTCTTGCAGTTCAGCAGGGCGTTATGTGCTATGACAGGGAGTGGGGGCCATCCACAGCTGCCACATGTGTGTATTCCTCATTTTTACTTTTACTTTTGCTAGATTTTACTAGGCCACAGCTCTTGGCAGGCTGAGCATCATGTCAGCCCAGGGAAGGCATCATCCGTTATGCTGTGGATAATGGGTACTGGGTTACAGGGAGGGATGGGGTGAGCGATTGGAGAGGTCTAAACTTTTATTATTTTACATTTTAAGGGGTAACTGTACTTCCAGACTGGAACTATTTAAGGGGGGGTGGGGTGTCTTAGGGAATTGGTACACACTGTAACTCATGCTAAGCTTTTTGTACAGAGAAATCTATTTATTGCTACTTTGACTTGTCCCAAAAGGATGTTATATTATTAAGAGATCCATATGGATAGTTATAAGATATGTTCCGGGAATGTGAAAGGTGCCCAATCTCCTGTGAAAAGAGCAAAAATACAGCTACATCTCCACAAGCTAGACATTGCTATCCTCCAAGAAACCCACTTGCCCCCATGCCAGGTACTCCAGTTCAGGAGGACCTGGGTGAGTCAAGCACTGGGAACAAACCCTAATACCCATAGAGGGGGAGTTGCTATACTAGTAGCATGTAGATTACCCTTCTGATTGCTAGACACCATAACAGATGTCCAAGACAGGTTTATTGTAATTAGAGCTCTGATAGGCCACTCAGAGGTGGTTGTTGGGTCAATCTATGGTCCATCAGCAGATGACCCTCAGTTTTTACAATGCTCATGACTAAGCTAGCTCCATGGTCCACTTGTCCTCTCCTGCTGGGTGGAGACTGGAGTTTGGCTTTCTGCAACATTCTTGATCATTCTAGAACCAGTACTTCCTCTCTCTCTCCCCTGCACAACTCACCATTAAGGAAATGATGGATGCCCCGGTCTAATTGATCCATGGAGAGCCCTCTTCCCTTCCCAGAAACAGTTCTCTTTTCGCTTTATCCCCCACAACTCATTCTCTAGAATTGATTATTTTCTTCTGGATATTGGACAACTTTCCTCAGTACTGTCATGCTCCTGCCTTCCTAAAGTTATTTCTGACCATCATCCCAACTTGCTACTCTGGAGTCTGGAACCACCTGATGTCTGAGATACGGTTTGGAGATTTAATTACCAATTATTGACGTCTGATAATCTTAAATCCCATCTCCAGACCTTTCTCAGCACCTTTCTAAATAATAATTCCCCTACCATGTCCAGATTAGATGTGCTCTGGGGTGCTTTAAAGTGTACTCTTATGGACGAGATTATCTGTTTGGCCACCATTAGGAAAAAGATAACCTCCCAGGTTACTTCCCATCTCCTTCAAGAAATAAGGAGAGTAGAACTGTCGCTTCTTGTTGCCCCCTCTCCAGATGTTCTTACCAACCTAGAAATTCTCAGAGACTGTTACAATTTATTGCTAATGGATAAAGCTGAACATCTCCTCCAGCAATCCAAGATTCACTACTTTGATCAGGAAGACAGAGCAGGCAAACTACTTGCCCTTCAGCTACGGGCTCAAGCTGCGAATAGGATAATACCTTCCATTCGCAATGCTACTGGCCTTTTAGTCACCTCTCTTCAGGACATACTTCACTGCTTCCAGGACTATTACCAAGCTCTATACTCTCATTCAAACACCCCTTTCTGTTCCACAGCAGCAGACCGATTTTTACAGAACATCCAGCTTCTGTATCTGGAGGAACACCAGATAGTTGTATTGAAGGCCCCTCTCTTGGTCACTGAGATATGTTCTGCTATAGATACACTGCCACCAAACAAAACACCAGGTCCAGATGGTTACACTACAGAATTCTATAAAGCCTTTAAAAAGCAACTAGCTCGTATTCTATTAGATACATATAACTTCAGTTATGAAGATGGCATGTCTAACTATTCCCTCTTGGAAACTACGACAGTAGTTCTGCCTAAATCAGGGAGGGACCCCCTTCTCATTTCTAATTATTGCTCTATTTGTTTGATAAATGTAGATTTTAAAATATTAGCTAAAATTCTAGCTAATAGACTATCCAAAGTATGGCAATGTCTGATAAGCCCAGAACAGGCAGGTTTTGTGGCAGATAGGTATTCCTCAGATCACATGCATAAATTGGCACACCTTATCTCTTAAAGGGAATCCTTAATCCCAGTTGCCTTGGTTTCCCTGGATGCAGAGAAGGCTTTTGATAGAGTCTCTAGGGACTATTTGTTTTACCTCTTGGCCAAATATCGACTTCCTCCACAATATAGTAATTGGGTAAAAGTCTTGTATATGCATCCTACGGCTCGTGTGCTTTGTAATGGTTTGTTGTCACAATCCTTTACTCTGCAGTAGGGCACTAGGCAGGGATGCACCCTCACCTCCTTTTTGTTTGATCTCTATCTGGAACCACTTATTCATTGTATTAATATATCCTCTTTAGTCTCAGGAATTGTTGTTGGTCCCTATCAATACAAAATATCAGTTTATGCTGATGATATACTTGTTCATATTTCCCACCCCTCTGCATTGATTAAAACCACTCTGTCCATTATTGAGGAATTCAGTAGATTTTCCAACTAGAAACTTAAAGTGTCCAAAATGGAAGTAATGCCCCTTAACACCTATACATTCACTTCTGAGATATCTCGCCTGGGTCTGCAATGGGTCAAGGATAATATGAAATACCTAGGGATCTATCTTTCCACTTCTAGTTCTCACATGAAAAGATATAACCTCGACAGAATTCTTACTCAGATTAAAGTAAACTTAAATCATTGGACCTTACTTCCCCTATTGATTTTGGGGTGTATAAATGTAATAAAAATGAATGTTCTCCCTTGCTTGTTATATCCCTTGCAAATGACTAATTTCTTTCTCCCAAAATTCTGGTTTACACAAGTACATCGAATAATATCTAATTTTATATGGGGTAACAAAAAGCCTAGGAGAGCTCTTTTTAAACTACAGCGTAGTAAAACCAAAGGCAGTCTACAACTACATGATTTTCTTCTCTATTACCTTTTGGCTACGTGTTCAGTTCTCTTACAATGGATTAAGGAAGTGTCATTGATAGCTTCTCTGCCATACTCCCCCTAGTGGCTACAAATTGAAAAAAACTCTTTGTTCCCTTCATGGTCATAACCTCAGTGCACTTATATATGTCCCCCTCAAGAATTTTCCCAAAGACCTGCTTCACACACCCATTAAGGCTACTCGATGAGTGTGTGCTATGTTAAATGCTATGATTCATGTATCTTTAGTGAAATATGTATCACAGCCTATACTTAAAAAACCCAACTTCAAAATTGGTGGTAAATCTCTTAAGGAACAGTTCTGGCCATTCACTCCAAAACTCAAAGTGGTTGATCTTCTGAAAGACCATAAATTGCTGACATTGCAAGAAGCCTGTCTCAAACACAATTTGCCTCCTGTTTACTGCTTTAAGTATTTTCAGCTCCCACACATGCTCTATCACTATTTTGGGACTGGGCTTTGGGAACAATACTTAGCAGGACCCATATTACCTGTTACCATATCCCACCCCACCTCACATCTCATCTCTTTCTTCTACCATCTTCTGTGAGATTTTCTGGAAGAGCTAAGTGGCCAGCCACACTACTCCTAGGACAGGACACTACCTGCTGCTTCCTCAGGCATGAGGTCCTGGTTCAATATATGGTCCCATTTATACAAGGATGTGAAATGGGATAGGTACTGTCTCTTACAATTCTTTGTAATTCATGATCTGTATTACATCCTGGTTAACTTGCATAATATGGGGCTGCTTTCCTCCAATTTGTGTTCCAGATGTGGGACACAACTCGGTACCTTGCTGCATATAGTATAGGAATGTGAAAAGGTCTCACCATTTGGAACAATATTAAGACTAAATTAAATTCTTTACTGGGACTCTCAGATGCTTTTATACCAGAAATTTGTATCCTGGGAGATTATGGAGAAGCTCTGATGGGCAATCAGCATAAACACATGGCCATTGTTTCACTGTGTGCCAAAGAAATAATATTACATCAGTGGCTTGTCCAGGAGGTCCCCTCCCAAGTAAAATGGCTGCATGAGGTTCTTTTTGCTTTACAGGCCGAAAACCTAGCTAGCTCAGATGTCTAATAGGCCACTTTATTATCAAAAAGTATGGGCTCCCCTTCACACCTTACTGACAGTCTAGTCAGACTGGTATATGACGTGATACTGGTAGCAGCAGTTAAGCTGATCCTGTTTCTCTGTTATTCTGTCATACTCCATTTAAACTTCCTCGATTATATGACACAGATGTGTGTACCAAGGGAGAGAGGGAGGGTAGGAGGAAGGTTTATGGGGGTTGGGGAGGGAGGAATGGGAGAACGATCGTTTACTTTGTAGCAATCTGAACATTGTCTCTATCTTGTCCTTGTTTAATAGGTCTACAAAGACAGCTTCTGTGTTCCACTTGTACTTAACATCTTGTACAACAACAATTTCTACTTGCTTTTGATGGAAAAAATCAAAAATTAAATAGTTTACTGAATTTGAAAAAAAACTTGGCTAAACATGCAAAAAATCAAATAGCAAACACTTTTATGGTTATATTAATTCAATGAAAAAAATCAAAGAATTAACCTTGATAATAATGGATGGGAAAAATCTCACTGATCCAGTAGAGATTGCTAATACAGTCAATTAATATTTTTGTTCAGTATATAATAATTCTAGTAACACACCTTTTGTAAACATAACAATAGATTC
This sequence comes from Neoceratodus forsteri, assembly GCA_016271365.2. Taxonomy (NCBI): domain Eukaryota; kingdom Metazoa; phylum Chordata; order Ceratodontiformes; family Ceratodontidae; genus Neoceratodus; species Neoceratodus forsteri. The sequence goes on from CM028129.1 coordinate 905,037,863, forward strand.
GGAACAAGAGAAAGATGAGGTGACAACAGAAGAAATAACAGAGTTAATTACAAAATTAAAAGATCATAGCTCACCAGGACCAGACAATATAACTACTGAAAAGCTTAAAATTATGAAAAATTATATATGTGTCCCATTAAAAATATTATTCGAGAAGTCATTAAATACAGGATCAATTCCTATGGATTGTAAAATCTTAAATATTGTCTCCATTTACAAAAAGGGGTCCAAAACTTGTACTTCAAATTATAGACCCACCAGCCTAACCTCTGTTGTATGTAAAATGCTACAAACTATAATTAATAATAAAATTCTGGACAAATGTAATAAAACTAGCACATTTGATCCTAATCAGCATGGTTTTAGAAAGGGTTGATCCTGTATAACAAATTTAGTTAGTCTTTATGAAAACATAAGTGAAAAGCTGGATAGTAATACATCCATGGACATAATTGCATTTCATTATAGCAAAACCTTTGATATGGTTCCCCACTGGGCTATAACTGAAAAGCTAGTCAAATATGGTACTAACAAGGGCATTATTGTATGGATAAATAACTGGTTGGCTAATAGGAAACAAAGAGTGTCAGTTAGGGGTCATCTGTCAAGAGAGGGTAGGGTGATGAGTGGAGTGCCCCAGGGATCTGTACTGGGACCAATAGTATTTCAATTTTTTATTGCAGACCTAGATGAAGGAGTCAAAAATAATATCATAAAATATGCAGATGACACTAAACTTAATGAACCATAAAAAACTGAACAAGAGATAGCAACATTACAACATGATATAAACACTATTGCCACATGGACAGCACATTGGGGGATGCAATTGAATGCTGAAAAATGTTGTGTTTTACACATGGGTACCAAGAATCAAAAACATAGGTATATACTAAATAATAAGCATATTCAGAATAAACTATCTGAGAAGGACTTAAGCATATTAATAGATGAAAAGTTGGAATTTATACAACAATATACGTGTGCCATTTCAAAAACTAATAGAACTATTAGAGCAATAAGTAAAAACATCAAAAACCAGTCCAAAACTGTACTCCTCCCATTATATCTTTCTTATGTAAGACCACTCCTTGATTACGGAAGCTTGCTGTGGAACCCTTATAAGAAAGGGGATATAAATAGAATAGAGAGAGTACAACGCTAGTTCACAAAATGAATAAAAAATTTGGAAGATAAAACGTATAAAGAGTGGCTGGACTCTCTAGGACTTCACAGCTTGGAACTATGAAGAATGAGGGGTGACATGTTGTTTTACTTTGATCTAATGAATGACCCAGAGTTAATGACCGATTTAAACATACAGACCTGGATATTCAAAGGGATTGTGCCTGGCACAATAGAGTTGCACCGGCGCAACCCCGTACTGCACCCTAGTGGGATATTCAAAAGGCTGCCAGGCACAGTGCACATCCCGATGCACCTGGTCATAATGGTAATGTATGTGGCACAAATGCAGGGGGAATGCCCATGCATATGCAGCACATCCAAATATTCAGTCCGGGATGTGCGGTGCATATGCTGGCACAACCCTTCATTGCGCCACATAGGGAGGCTCAAAGTTGAGCCTGTGAAAAGGAGGAACAACTCCTGACCACCCACAGGTGGGCTGCTGTATTGCAGGGTGCAACACAGCAGCTGCCAGCTGTGGGTGGCCACCCACCCGGAACACCATCCACAAGCACCCATACAGTCCCTGGTAGTCTAGTGGATCCCCCCTTCTCCCACAGCCGCGATCACCAGTTAAATGGAATTAATACAATTCTGGTAGCCTAGTGGTACCCCCCTTTCCACCCCATAGCCACGATCACCGGTTAAATGACATAAATACAATCCCTGGTATTCTAGTGGTCCCCCCCTCCCCTAGCCCCGATTGCCGGTAACATGAAACATTGCACTCCCTAGTAATCTAGTGGCTCCTTCACCCCATCTGTAACCCCGATCATGGGTAGCCCCTACAGATCATACCCCCTGATGGTCCAGTGGCACCTCCACCCCTCCCACCAACACAGGATCCTTGCCCACCCAGCCCCCCATCATCAGCGGGAAGCTGCAACCCACCCACATACTGCCCGCCACCTACCAAATGACAGATGACAGTATGGGCTGTAAGCCCATTGGTCCACACTGTGGACCAATGAGCTTGCAGGGCATACTGTACTAGACAGCCACAAATATGTGAATGGGAGTGTAGTGTTTCATTATACTGGCAATCAGAGCTGGGCCGGGGGGGCACTAGACTATCAGGGATTGTGTTTCATGTATTATTACCCGTGATCGTGGCTATCAGGTGGGGGATGCCCTGGGACCCCCTCAGTCCACACATCATTCTGTGCAGGGCAACAGGCACATTTCACCAGGCTGCCCTGTGCAACACATGCAAATGGAGCCATAATGACATGCTAATGGCCCCATTTGCACCTTGCATATATTATGGCCCCATTTGCATGCCCTCTTCTGAATATCACTGGTGCGATGCATTTGTGCTGGCGTAGCCCCATGTTCCCCATCTGTGGCTTGTGCCAGCGCAGTGCCACTGTGCAGTGCACACCGTATTCAATGGTGCTGCACCATGGCGCTTCGCCATTGAATATCACCTGGTCCTGGCTCCAGTGCATCCCAGCTGTACTGCACCCATGCTTGCGCCATTGCCAGTCACAGTCTGAATATCTGGGACACAGTATAAACAGGACAGATTTGATGTAAGGGGACACCCCCTACAGGTAAAATCTAAAAAGTATAAATCCACCAAAAGAAAAACCTTTTACACTATTAGAGCAACTAATCTGTGGAATAGATTGCCAGAAAGTGTGATCATAAGTAACAATAAAGAAACATTTAAAAGAAATATAGACAACTATATTAATATGGGAGAAAATATGAATTATTTCATTATGTCATAATAGAGTTACAGCATGGGCCTTTTATTGCTCCTAATTTCTTAGTAGTGAATCAAAGGGGTGTTGAAAGAGTTCAGGAAGACCTCGGAAAACTGTAGAAATTGTCTGAAGAATGGCAGCTGGGATTCAATGCAAAGAAGTGCAGGATCATGCACATAGGGCAGAAGAACGAAGGGGCAAAGTACGAACCAGGTTGGGAGGTACTAACAGTCACAAAGCAGGAAAGGAACCTGGGAGTTATCATCTCTGAGGACCTGAGAGAAACTAGGCAGTGTGATAAGGTGGCTGGAAAGGCTAGCCAGATGCTCTGATACGTAGGGAGGGGCATCACAAGTAGAAAGAGGGATGTCATCTTGCCCCTGTATAAGACACTCATGAGACCACACCTGGAATACTGCATCCAGTTTTGGAGGCACCATCTGAGAAAGAACATAGGTAGGGCAAAGGCAGTGCAGTGGAGGGTAAGTAAAATGGTGCAGGGCCTGCGGGATAAGACCTATGAGGAAAGACTAAAGGAGTTAAATACGTATTCCATGGAGGAAAGTGGGGGGGGCATGATTGAAACATACAAATACATCACCGGTATAGACAGAGTACAGGAAGGAAGCCTCTTCCACAGTAAGAGATGCTTCAAGTCAAGGGGGCACAAAATGAAGTTGGGGGGAAGGCTCAGGGGAAATGTGAGAAAATATTTTTTCACGGAGAGGGTAGTGGACACTTGGAATAGCCAACCAGTGGGGGCGGGAGAGGCTAAAACAGTCACAAAATCTGAGGAGTAGGATAGACACAAGGGTATCCTGGAGGCAAGGGGAGGTGCCAGAGCTCAGTTTGGACATGGGGCCTCACATTAGATGGGGATCAATAGGGGAGACTGGGTGGTGATGTGACTCCAACCCCCCTAGCCCGATCTCCCACTGAGCACCCACCATCCCACACCCCCAGATCTCCCCACACACCCTCACTCACCTGAACAGGTCCCAGTGTGAAGATCCACTCTCCCATCAAAGACATGTCTGGCTGCTAGAACTGGGGACTGCTATATTAGGAATAAAGAAAATGTGGTTCAATATATTTCAATAGATTTTCAACTGCACTTACCTTATTTCTCATACAGCAGCAATTGGCTCCAGCAGCATGATGTGTCTTCCATGTGACAGTGGATCTTCACACTGGGGTCTGTTCAGGTGACTGAGGGTGTGTGGGGGAGTCTGGAGGTGTGGGGTGGCAGGTGCTCAGTGGGAGGTCGGGCTGGGGGTGCGGGGTTGCAGGGTTGCATCAATGATAGACCTTTTATTACAGATTAAAAAAGACATAGAGGGACCATGTTCTTCTTTCCAGGCTCTGAGGTACATCAGAGGATGGGGGTGCGGGGTTGCCACTAGACACCTCATTTAAATCAGCAATAACATGCATAAGGCTGAAACTGATCTAGATAGCGGGGGAATATAGACTACACATTTTTGCACTGGCCACTGAGCCACCTACCTGTACTTTCTAATTGTTGTGATATACACACACATACACATATATTCATATATATATATATATATATTCTAGTATAACATAGCAATGCAGTCTACACACATTTTTACAGATTAACAAATAGATATTAAGGGACCGTTTTCTTCTTTTCAGACTCCGAGGGATATCAGAGGGTGGGGTTGGGGGGTGCCATTAGACACTTCATTTAAATCAGCAATGACATGCATAAGGCTGAAACTGAGCTAGACAGTAGGGGAATGTAGGCTAGCAATGTTTGCACTAATCACTGAGCCACCTAACTGCACTTTCTAATGGTTGTGATGCACACACGCACACACATTGACTAATACATATACACATATACAGTACGCACATATATTCCAGTATAACATACAGCACAAGTCACAATAAACTGTCCCTCCATCTCCCTGGTTTAGCATTTTTCAGTGAGTTGCTTAATGTATGCACTGCTCACTGCAATGAGTTAATAAAAGTTTCCTAATGGTTTATTTCTAGCTGTTATTCAGTTTCAAGAGCAGGTTTTGAGTATGAATTGTTCTACCCCCCATCCAACATATACGGCAACTTACCTTCCAGTTAAGACATTCATCCATAAAGTAAAATTTTTGTCCTAGCTGTAGTTCTGATAAAAACACTCGTAAAAAAACTCTGTGAAGCTGGTAGCCAAAACACTAGCATTTCCCTAACTGGAGCTGTGCCCCCATGCTTGTACGTTTCATGATGCCAGTACAAGAATGGCGCTGAGGCACTCTATAGACTACAATGAGGGCAATTTTTACAAGCTGTTTTTATACTTTTAAGTGCCAAATTTGATAGCGGAAGGCAACCGCTCAACTAACAAAGTCCTTGTTAGTTGAACGATAGCCTTCCTTCTCAAATTTGGTGCTTAAAAGTATAAAAACTTCTTGTAAAAACTGCCCCCATTATAGTTTATGGAGCATGCCCCCATGCCGTTCTTGTACTGACATCACGAAACATGCAGCGTAAGAAGTGTGGCTCAGGTAGGTCAATCTAACATTTGACTACCTGCTCCATGGAGCTTTTTTATGAGTGTTTTCGTAAAGAAATACAGCCTGAAAAATTGAACTTTATGGATGAATGTCTTAACTGGAAGGTAAGCTGCTATATATGTTGGTGGGGAGAGCAATTCATACTCAAAACCTGCTCTGTCAGCTTACTGTGTTTTGCAGCTCTCTAGAAACTTTTATCAGTGCAGTACATGAGCAGTGCACATATTAAATGGACACTGCCAGTGTTCCGCAGCTATACTGACCTTGTGTGACCAGTGTGCCTGTAATAACATCTATAGCAAAATAAACTATTTATGTGCCCCATTATGAATAACAGTAAGATCTGTTACCTAAATTTTAAAAATATGCACTTTAGCTCAGACCAAGCACATTACTTCAGTGCTTGGTCGATCTTCCTCAAACCAGATGCCTCTTCTCAATGTGAACACACATTGCGCATGTGTGAGTTTCCTGAACAAGTGTAAGTGATAGTTGGGGCTAAAAGTACATGCTCTTCTGAGCATGGGGATCTTTGTAAGAATAATGAAGAGCATTGCAAGTCTTAATTTTACCACTTTGAAAACAGGACCGTGATCCTGAGAATGCGTGTCACGTCCATGGCAACATCACGCGCATGCTCAGGACCGTGGTCTTGTTTTTCAAAGCGGTAAATGTAAGACTTGCAAAGCTCTTTTTTATTCTTATAAAGATACCCATACTCAGAAGAGCACGTGCTTTTAGCTCCAACTATACACTTTTTCAGGAAATTCACACATGCTCAATACGAGTTCACACTGAGAAGAGGCATCTGGGGGCAGAAGATCAGCCAAGCACTAAGGTAGTGTGCTTTGTCTGAGCTAAAGTGTATATTTTTAAAATTTAGGTACTAGATCTTACGATTACTCATACTGGTGCACATAAATATTTTGCCATAGCTAAAAAAAATATTTTTTTTGTTAAAATTTAAGTAACAAATCCTACTGTTACTCATACTGGGCCACATGAATAGTTTATTTTGCCATAAGTGTTATTGCAGCCACACTGGTCACACAAGTTCAGTATAGCTGCTGAAAGCTCCCTTTTAGCAACCCATAAAACCTGGCAAAGAAGTATATTGGATTTGCCTCAAAAGCACTCCATCTGTGTTATTCAGGAATATTGTTCTTCATCAAATTTGGCCAATATAGCATTCACCTCGTGGCAGCATAAACATTCTAGTGCTGTGCCCATGACAGTACGATGATTACAGGAGCCCCAATATAAACAAAAAACAGATGATGGAAAAGAAGTTAATGTGATGTTAAAATACACACAAAAGCAATACTAACAATCACAAAGAGTATATATAACAATATGTGAAGCAACAAAAGTGACGTGTATCTGTCATATCCTTATGAAATTCCTTTTTTCACAATTTTTTAACTACAGTCTCACTTTAATTCCAGAAGCTCCTGTTTAGTCATACCCAATTGGAGTTGGGGAATCATGATAATCCTGATGGCGGTGGGGAACCTTAGAGAAGACTAGCTGGCAGGCAAGTGCCGTTGTATGTCAGGGTATCAGAACTGTGGTGTTTGGAAGATGTGGGGCTATTCAGTAAGGGGGAATAAAAAAAATAACAGGAACAAAAGCCAACAACCATATAACATCATTTTGCATACCTGATGCATCCAGCCTACAAAAGGTAACAATAAAACGTCAACTTGTCATACTGATCCCAGCACCATCACATGTGGTTACCAAGGTGATGGCACAGAAATGAACAGCCCAGCCAGCATAACAGGGATTTGGATTACATTGTACTTTGTATACATATGTATACTTTCTCTCTACAGCTTGTCATGATCCCCAGAGGGGGGCCCACCATACTGGTTATGGCTGCCTCCCATCAAGTGGAGGGGAGATGTGTCTGGGGACCAGGGGGCAGAGACCTGCCTGCTAGGGGAGAATAAATAAAATAAAAATCACATTTCAGGCTGATCCACGCAGGGGTCAAATTAAGTTTTGCAGCCACTAGCCAGCAGGGTAGTGACTTGGAAAATCTACTAGCACCACAGACTTTTCTACTGGCCCAGCTGATGTACTTACTGGAATATTACCTTTTCTAGTACAAGTCATCATGGCTATTTAAAAAGATTTTTGAGTATCCCAAAACAATATCTAACAGCATTTGGCTAGTGTGGCCGGTGCCAGTTTCAACTCCTGTCCATGAATATCCACATGTGGTCACACAGGTGACAGTACAGGAACAGACAGGACCGCCCTCACATACACATACACACACACACACACACACACACACACACACACACATCAGAATAGGTGAAACATACAATGAGAAGAAAATGCATGAACATGCTTGTACTGCAGCACAAGATGACATCATATCCAAACACTATCCCTAATAAACTATAATGAAACACCATCAAATTATGATAACAGTTGGTGCACATGGGCACCTCTGCAGAGCCTCCCCTTCACACACACACATGTAATAAACAGTATGACTTGATATAGTTCAGAACTGATGAGTACAAAGACATATCAAAAATTATAGATATACAATTTGTGATGCAGCATAGGTCAATAGGTCATATGTCAATGAGTTGCTATACATACATCCCTTACAGAACTAGCCCTGAGTGGGCTCCCCAGCGCCTGCAGTCTTGGCAGTGATCCAAGATGGCCACTTCTACCAGCCTGCTCACCCCAAGCAATCTACAGAACTAGCCCTGAGTGGGCTCCCCAGTGCCTGGGGTCCCGGCGGTGATCCAAGCTGGCCGCTTCTACCAGCCAGCTCACCCCAAGCAATCTACAGAACTATCCCCGTGTGGGCTTCCCAGCACCTGCAGTCCTGGTGGTGATCCAAGCCAGCCATTTCCACCAGCCAGTCTGCCCTAAACAATCTACAGAACTAGCCCTGAGCGGGCTCCCCAGCGCCTGCAGTCCTGTCAGTGATCCAAGCTGGACACTTCTACCAACCAGCCATCCCCAAGTATGCTACAGAACTAGTCCTAAATTGGCTCCCAACACCTGAAGTCCCACTGGTGATCTAAGCCAGATGCTTCCACCAGCCAGCCTGCCTCAAGCAATCTACAGAACTAGCCCTGAGCGGGCTCCCCAGTGCCTGCAGTCCTGGTGGTAATCCAAGCTGGCCATTTCTACCAGCCAGCCCGCCCCAAGCAATCTACAGGTACGGCTTCAAGATTTTCATCTCTAAAGCCATGATTTTGATTGGCTCCCAGGACTCCAGCCAACCAACTGACTGATGCCCTGTATCATTCAATTTTTGGTGCATACTGTGGCTCGGCTTGGACTGTATTTCAAATTAAATTTTTTCTCCACCCACCTCCCGGCCCCAACCTCCCCGCCCCAACCTCTATTAAATGGTCTTGAGCCAGAGAGGTACCTCCTCCCATCTCTCCTAATTGGTTACTTTCCTCTCAAGCACTGCCTCCTGATTAGCTTATCTCCCACCCCCTACAGCTTGCTCCTAGGTGTTACCTCCCTGAGTGCACTCCTACCAGCTTTCTGCATAGTATGCAGGTGCCAGAGTGCTGCAGGTCTACTTTAACTGTACTCTATTGAATTCATTTTCTTTACTGAGTCCACTGCAGCTAGCCTCTTGACTGGTATGAGAGTACTGGCGAGTGGTATCACCCTTGCACTCTCCCTTGGTTGGCTATATTGCTTCCCTTGCAGCCCCTCTCTTAAGGGGATAGTCTCTATTTCTCATGAATCCCTACCCAACAGCTCTCACTTCTAGAGTGGACAAGTATTTCTGGAGGTGCCATACACTTCCCATTTGTGCTACTCCCTATTGCTATTCCAGGACTCCCAACACAATCCATCTAGCCTCTTTGCTCACTCAGGGTGCCATACTTCTGGTGCAGATCTCCCACTCAGGATTCTACTGTGCTAGTATGATAATGCCAGTCCTATTGGCCCCAACTGAATCTATTAATGCTTATGGTTCTACCACCTCCTATCTCAACTGGACAACTGGAGCCCACACATTCATTGTGAACACACACACTTTTACGTGCCCAAATCACTTGAACTGGCAAGCATCCCTGTCACCCAGCCTGGCACTTTACCACAGACTCTCATTCCAGCACTGGATCTATACGTCATGCCCCTCCCATTGTCGGAAGTGCACCCTCTCCAAAAAACTGTTCAAGGACTACATCTGAAGAATAATACCTCTGCTACTGCTGCTCTAAGGCAATGTTCACCCTAACCCTGGTCCCCCAAAACCATACCACCACTGGGAAAATTCTGGGGATGCTTACACTGGTGTCTACAAACATCTACAGCCTCCTTCCCAAACTTGATGACTTGCAGATGTGGGTCACCCAGCATAATCCTGATGTCATTTTGGTTGTTGAAACTTGGCTTTCGCTGAAAATACCTGACACAGCAATTTTGTTGCCTGGCTATAATGTCTTCAGATGGGATCGCTCATCCAAGAGAAGTGGAGGTTGTGTTATCTACATAAAAGACACCTTGCAGGGTCTCACTATATCCATACCTAACAGTGACAACCTCATACAAATGCTCACTGTCAAACTGCTTCTTGGGGCTCATAATAAAGCACTTACTGTGCTCTCAGTTTATATCTCCCAAAGCATACTACTCCTGGTTTTGAATCACCCTTTATGGGAATAAGCAGCCTAAGTCTCCACTCAGAAATAATAATTCTAGGAGATTTTAACATCAACTGGCTCTCCCCGGATGCCACCTCACCAAAGGACTCCCTATCAGCCATCCACTTCTCTCAGCTTGTTGAGGCCCCTACAAGGGTGAACTATCGAACTGGGACAAGCACACTGCTGGACTAGATACTATCTAACCACCCTGAACGTATCTCTGATACCTCTATCCTCCCAGATGGCTTAAGTGACCACTCCCCCATCAAGTGTCGCTGGACTAATAAATTCTGCAAACCCCCTGCCAGAACTATTGCAAGCCGGGTCCTTACCAACAGACATCTTGAACAAATGAAACCTGACCTTTGGCAACATGACTGGTGCACTCTTTACATGGCTAGTGATGTTAACACAGTGATGGATATCTTCATTTGTCAATTCAACGCAATCTGTGACAAGCATGCCCCGAATAAAATGTAAACAAATCAAAGGTCATCACAATCATTGGATAACAACTGACCTTATCGATCTCAAGAAGTTAAGGGACCACCTCTGGTATAAGGCATGGGCCATGGGCATGCAAACTAATACACAGTGTTACAAAAAAGCTAGGAATGAATGTACTAGGGTGATTCGATCTACAATACTATAAAGATGCCCTCAAAAACTCCTGGAATAACCCTAGGTCCTTCTGGAAAAATATTGCAGATATCACTGGGAAGGATCCAAAATCTGCTTCCAGCATGCTTCATATAGATGGTTCCCCAATAGTGGACCCAAAGGTCATTGCTGACACTCTCAATAAAGCATTCTCTGATCTCAGCAGTGTTCTCCCCCCAACTACTTTGATAATGCCACCACCTGTGCTGCCCCTGTATACCTACAGCTACTCTTTGGCCACCCACCATTCTATTTTAGGAAAGTCTCAGAGGTCAAAGTGAAACACTACCTCATGAAGGCTCTTAGAATATCAAGATACAGTGGGGATATACTGGATCTAAAATTCATCAGCCTTACAATGGATGAAATCCTGCCTCTTATTACCAAGATCTACAACCTCTCACTCAGCCTTTCACAGTTACTGAAAAAATGGAAACCAGCTTTGGTGACTCCTGTGCACAAGAGTGGGGACTAGACACTGTATGGGAGCTACTGCCCCATTTCCATTCTCCCACCACTCTTGAAAGTGTTGAAGCAAATCGTGGCAGACCAACTTGTTGATTATTTGGAAAAAAAAACAGTTGCAATGTGCCCAACAGCACGGTTTCAGACATGGGCACAGTACCACCATGGCGCTCTTGGAATTCACTGGCTTTATTCATAACTCACTGGATCAAGGTCTCCTGGTTGGTGCAACATTCATTGACTTAACCAAGGCCTTTGATACTGTAACTCATGCCCTGATCAACCAACTAACCAGCATCGGACTCTCCACTGACACTACCAAATGGTTCTCAAGCTACCTCAGTAACCATTCTCAATGGGTAAAAATTGGTAATGTCCACTCTGATATGTGCCCAGTACATTCAGGTGTTCCACAAGGCTCTATTTTGGGACTGCTCCTATTTAGTATTTTCCTTAATAAACTCCTGAATTCCTGTCATTGTCGTATCCTCCTATATGCTGATGATGCAGTGATCTTCACTAGTAACCAACATCCCAAACTCCTCAAAAAACAAGTTAAACAATGTTTTGCAACTGCTGAGAATTGATTTCATGACTCCAAGCTGATTATGAACTATAAAAGATGAAGACCATGCTGTTCTCCAACCCTTCAAAGCAAGCATAAGGCATTCTCTCTCACAATCACTAATAATGAGGGCTCCCCCTTGGAGATAGTACAGCACTTCACATACCTGGGCATAACAACTGACCCCTCACTGACCTACTCCCAACACATTGACAATGTTGCTAGGACAATCAGTTTGTGTATTGGGATGCTTTACAGGCACAAGCACATTTTGACACTGGATGCTTTGCACTTAGCCATTCATAGCTCTGTTACTTCACTAGCAGAATATGGCCTCATTATCTATGGCTCAGCCACAGAAACAGCCCTCTGCCATGTCAAAACTGCCTTAAACAAGGCCTATCACCTTCTGACCAGTGCAGAGCATTTGACCCACCACACATGCGATCTCTATAAGCAGGCTAATTGGGTGCAACTCAATAACAGACTTTGTTATCAAACCTGCTTACTTGCCAAAAAAGCCAGCCTAGGAGGGCTGCCCTCTGGAGTTTTAACACTACTCACTCTACCACTAAACCATGAAGCACCAGAAGCTCTGACACACAACTGTTTCATGCCCCTCGGTGCTGCACTCCCCTTGAACAATGAGCATTCTCCTACAGAGTCCCTCACTGGATCAACTCTCTTCCAGCTAACATTTCCAGTGCCAATACCCCTGGGCTCATTTCAGTGATTGCTTCAACAATATCTAGTCTACTTGGCTTCCTGTGACTGCTATCACTAGGTTCACTTACTCAGTTCCTTTTGGACTAGCTGCCTGCCTTCAGTATCCCTGAATAACCACCCCTTCATTGTTATTGCCCTTCATGCACTCTCTGCTACCCCCACCTCCTACTTAGCATTTATGGCATGCTCTGCATAGTCACTGCCTTCTCCTCCCCACCTTCATTCCTCCCCCACTACTATACTCTTTGCTCCCACCATCCATCTTTCCACCCCTCCTTCACCACCTCCTCCCTCTGACACTTTATCTCCTTACCTACCTAGGCCTTCTGGACCTTGATCTTTCCCTTCATGCTTTTGACCACTTTCCTCCTCTGTCTGCTTTGCTTCCTCTCCCACTCCCTCCCTCTCTCCACCTACACCCACTCCTGACTACACCTTAATCGATGTTCTCCCCCCCTTAGGCTACTAACTCCTTAATTTGCAGTATTCTCCTCCCATAGGCTTTAAACTCCTCGACTTACACCTAATGCTATATGTTAATTCATGTGTTCACATTGTTAATTAAAGACTTCATTTGTACCATTTGCCCCAAGGTTACTTGTCCTTGCAATGTACCACTTACCTGACTGTAATATCCTTAAGTTTTACTGCCTGATTACACTTGCAATGTCTGTACTACTTGTAACTGTCTCCTGAATCTGTAATCTTCTGACGTGGAACCTATGTAAAGAGCTCCTGCTCAAGGGTACTTAATCCAAGATTTCAATAAATAAATAGAATACAATACAATGGGGGGCTATCACAGATTATATGAAGGACTGGAATACCTTTGTGTTGCTAAATAAAACAGACAATGACCCCTAGATTATGGATAAAGCAATGGTTAGATATTAATAATTAAAAATACTAACCAGTCCAAGGTAAGTCTCCGATTTGTATCATCTGAATCAGAACTGTCAGTCTCTGTGTCAGAATCAGATGCAACTTGTACGCCCCTCACACTAACACTGGATACTGTGGGCTCAATTTGGTAAGGTTGGATACCAATATAAAAGTTTCAATGTATGTCCTCAACATCTTTATATTCCTCTGCCTCAAACATGATGAATAGTGAAAACAGGCACAGTACAGATTATTGAAATCCAACAGTAAAAAGGCACACTCCCTGTAAAACGGCTTGGCATGAGCATAATGGAAGGCCGTTTGGCAAGTCAGACATCATCAAAATGCAGCAGGTGTTGGGCTGATCTACGTTTTAAGGAAGAAGGCACATAACCAACACAGACTAGCAAACTTCTTTTCAGTACTTTAGCAACAGAATTTCAACAGCATGTTAAGTTTTAAGATGAAAACATACATATGAACATGCATTTCAAACCTCCACTATAAAAAAAACTAACTTAAATGAACTGTGTTTAAGGGTCCTTTAACTTATCTTCAGTGAGAGTTGTAACATCAGATGATTCATTACATAAACATTCCATTCTGTGACATTTTACATTTTTACATTGCTGTAGTTCCAGGGTTGTCTGCTTATCTCCATTTATAGCCAGGAAAGGTTGACTGAGCTGACATGTTTATGAGTTATGAATCTTTCTTGAAAGATAATTCTACCCAGATTGAAGCTTAGCACACAAAATACTGCTTTGAAATACTGCTCAGCTGAATGAAAGTGGAGTAATAACATAAACCTCCAATTTTATCTCATCTGTTAGGAATCAAGAGAGCTCCTTTTTTCTACTGCAATTGCAAAACATCTGCAGGGCTCCACCCACTGCAGCCATAAAAACTAAGACAATGATTACATAACAGTTATAAAAACAGTCAGACCATAAAATCGTAATCCAGAGCCACTGCTTCTCAGCAATCCAGACTCAGTCTGCCATCTCAGTCGCCCCTGAGTAGGCAAGAAGCCAGACAGGGCTTGCAGATGTGCAAAAGAAAGTTTCTGGTATTTCAAAAACATGAGGAGCTCATTAGATCTGCAAATGGGTGTCTCCCTGTGGACTGGAACTGTCACTCTTGGACACTGGTAGCTCTTCACCTTCCATGGGCAAGGCATCCAAAGCAGTGACTTCAGATACATTTGCTTAGGAGGCAGACATTCCCTTTGTCTGGAGATGTACTTCATCCAAATGGGTAGCTCTCCATATCATTTCTATAGACAGGTGAAATAGAGTAAATTCACTTAGAAAATAAGTTGGAGAAAACCTGCTCTCTGATTGGCCAAAAGCACCCTCTACCAGGTGAGTATCAGGCAACAGACACCAATAAATAACTAGTCCCTGTGCCTGCCTACCTTCTAACCAAAATCAGTGCCCCACATAGAAGTTTCAAACAAATTTGCCACCATGTTTCTGTTCTCTGCCAGCAAGTAAGCAAATGAGTGAGCTTACAAACCCCTTTTCTTCTGGTCCAAAATACCAGGGGGGACAAAGGAACTGCCAACCCATTTCACAAAGAAACCATTTGTTGTGTTAAAAGCTTTTGCACTACTGCAGGGTGTTCTAAGCTCTGAGAGCTACTCACACCCCCCCAGAAGCCCACTTGGTGCATTTAGTACCACAAGCCAACAGTGTGTCTCCATCTGCAGGTGATGAATTCAAGAAACTACCACTAGTCTTATAGTAGACACAGTGTGGCTGTTCTTTCATCTCTACACTTGCACAATATTAACCCACTCAGCACATGGCTCTTTTCTGGGCTCATAAACCACTCCATTTCCTCAACTGAACTAAACTGTTATATCAAGTGACATTTTTGAGAAAAAGTAACCTTAGCACCACCGCTTCAGTTCTGCTTCTGTTTCTTCCTTGTCTGGTGCCACAGTCACTCTGCAAAACTATGCTTCAGATAACCATCTCATCTTCAACTGTGGTTCAAAAATATTTTAAATAGATCACAATTCAGGAAGGGAGGACAGGTAACAAAAACAGAAATCTCCACAAAACCTCAGTAGACCTGATGAGGAGAGTGAGGCAACATGTTCACCACAGAAGCCAGAAAGAAAAAGACTATGAAACACAATAGTGCCCTCTACCACCAATGCCAGCAGCAGAGTGACTACTTTACACAACATTTTGTTTTTCTTGATTTTTATCAATGTTTCGCAACTACTTTGAAGTTTTTCTTAAACTTGTTATGTAGATTTTGCAAAAACTCATTTTCTAAGCACAATAATACCCTCCAGGGTGGGCGATATGGACTACACTGGACCTTCCAGGGGCTATAAGGCCCTTGCCAATGGTGTCGGGCCTCAATACGCCCCTGGAAGGTCCAATACAATCCAATACCACCCACCCTGTTGGGTAGTTTTGCTTGCTTTGTTAGGACCTTCATACAGTGTCCTCAAGTTCACTTCACCCATAGCTTTGCATAATTTTCTCCTGCTAAAGTGCCCACCTTCACTTAGTAAAGACTACATGTATTGACACTTCACTTTTAAGTGTGTCAGTGAAGTACCACTAGGATTAGTTTTTGTCAGATGAAGTGGTACTGGTGAAAATTATGTAAAGCTTGTTTCCTTTTTTTTAAATTCCAGAGAAACCCATCCACCACCCACTGCAATGTATTGTTCACATCCTACTCCCACCACCTTGACTCTTTAGAAAGCCATCCCAACCCATCATACTCTAGTACTCACCTCCCCAGTCCCCCCACAGTCCCAGCAAAATTACTCAGTTCAAATCAGTAAAGTATTCAGATAGCCTTTTCCCCCACCAACCTGTGTGTACATGTCACACAACACAACTCTCCTCCCCTCATTTCATCTGTGTACCCAATATTTATTCATGAACACCCACACCCCACCATCCTTTAGCACCCTAACCTCATTTCTTCCCCTCAAGCCTCATAAAAAGAGAGGATATGTGCTGCCACTGGTAATACCTGTAAATAAGAAAATGGTCCCATGCTATTCAGTATCCTAGCTGATACAGAATAAATGAACAATGATGTCCTCACTTATAGTAACACCTGATAGGTCACCAAGCAACCTTTTTCTTTTTAAAAGGGGAGTGGGGGTGGGTAGAAGGTGACAGTGAAAAAGCAGGGATACTGAAAGAATATTTCTGCTCAGTAGTCACAAAAGAAGAGGAGGGGGAGGTACCTAAACCAAACAATAGATGCACTCTGGATAGGGCGATCAATACCAGTCCATTCACAGAAGCAAGGGTCCTGAAAGAACTCCTAAAACTGAAGGTGAACAAAGTAATGGGGCCTGATGGGATTCACCCTAGAATTCTGAAAGAACTAAGGGGAGAACTAGTGACACCACTGGCTACCCTTTTTAACAAATCATGGGAGGATGGTGTGTTACCTGAGGACTGGAGGAGGGTGGATGTGATTCCCCTTCACAAACATGGGAGTCTTCAGGTGAAAATGTTCAGTCATACTAGCTATAGTGGCTTCCGATGGTTTTTACTGTTTGCTTCGCCAGTGATGGTAATTCTCTACACTTTTGTTTAAGAAGGTTCAAGATGCAGGTCTGTCACTTAAAATTGGGATCAACAAAGTTAGAGACAGATGAAAGGCGTTGGATCAAAATAAAGCCCAGGGACTCGATGGCCTCCATCCCAGGGTGTTGAAGGAGTTGGCCAATGTGTTGGCAGCCCCTGTAACCTATTTATTCCAGTATTCTATAGATAATGCAGAGGTATTGGAGGAATGAAGATAGGTGGAGGTCATTCCTCTATATAAAAAGGGGTCTAGGCAAGAGACTTCCAACTACAGACCAATAAGCCTAACATCAATCTTATGGAAAATCCTGGAGGGTACAATAAAAACATACATTACAGAAAAGTTGACCTTGTCAGGGGATATAGACCACCACCAACATGACTTTAGGAAGGACAGGTCATGTCAAGCAAACTTGCTGGAATTCTATGGCAAGGTTAACCAGGCGCTTGATTCTCACAACACGGTGGATATTATTTTCTTGGATTATTCAAAGGCCTTTGAAAAAGTCCCTCATCGCTTTCTGATTGAGGCCTTATTCCTACATGGTATACATGCAAATATTACCCATTGGATTGAAAATTGGCTGGCAGATAGAAGGTAGAGGGTGTCTCTAAGGGATTCTTTGCCAGGATGGGTACAAGTGACTAGTGGGGTTCTCCAGGGTTCAGTATTGGGCCCTTGCCTTTTCAATCTGTACATTTCATCTATGCAAACTTCAACTCCAGCATGGCTACCCAAGTTTGCTGATGATACCAGGATAGGCTTTACAATAAAGTCCAAAGAGGATGCGACCACTTTACAAATAGACTTAAGGGAACTTGAGCAGTGGGCAGTAATGAAGCAATCCACCTTTAATAAATAACAGTTATTTTAAATATAGCCTTAATGGAGTAGAGCTTCAAGCAGTAGTAGATGAAAAGGATCTGGGTATCCACATTACTAGTGATCTTAGTTTTAAGCCTCATTATAATCAGGCTATAAAAAAAAGCTAGTGTGTTATTGTATTGCATAAATAAGCAGATTAAAAGCAGAGACAGACAAGTGATTATGTCCCTGTTTAAAGCATTGGTTCATCCATATGTGGAGTACTGTGCCCAGTTTTGGTCACCAGGGGGTAAAACAGAAATAAATGCTCTCAGACAAATACAGAGATGAGCAATCAAGCTGGTGTCAGGTCTGGAAGGGCAATGTTATCACCAGAGACTGCCAAAACTAGGCCTTTATACACTGGAATTCCGAAGACTCAAGGGCGATATGTGCATGGTTTACAGAGCATTACTAGATGATGACTTATGGGCCCAGCTGGGATTTCAGTTAAGGATCCAGGCATATGACACAAGGCACATCCACTTCAAGCAAAGATCTCCACCTACCGTACAAAAATTAGGAAGTACTGGTTCAGTACTAGGGTTACCAAAATATGGAACAGTCTTCCAGTAGATGTGGTAGCTAGTCAGACTATGACAAAATTCAAGGCATGTTTGGATGATTATCTGATAGATCAGGGTATTACAGGCTATAGTTAATATATGGCAAGCCGTTATGGACTTGTGTCCTTTTGGCTTTGTACTGTACCTACCTATGAGATGAGACCTATGAAGCAAAATAAATGGTTATATCTTGTAACGCCATTTTAGTGTCATCTCATTCTGTGGGTGCTCAGCATTTTTTATGTGTTTCTGACAAACATGGGAGCAAGGCAGAGGCAGAAAACTACAGAACTGTTAGTTTGACCTCAGTGATAGGGGAAATGATGGAATCACTTCTAAAAGAAAGAATTGCTGAGTACATAGAGGCCAGCAGGGCACAGGACCCAAGGCAGCATGGATACACGGCAGGAAGGTCATGTCAGATGAATCTAATTGATTTCCTTGACTGGGTGACCAAAGTAGTAGACCAGGGAGGGGCTGTGGACATGGCCTACCTAGACTTTAGCAAGGCATTTGACACAGTCCTGCACAAAAAATTAATAAAGAAGTTGGCCAGCTTGGGAGTGGGTCCCAGGGTGCTAGCCTGGGTAAAAAAATTGGCTGGACAACAGAACACAGAGGGTAATAGTAAACAAAGTCCACTCCAAAGAAAGGGGGTTTACTAGTGGGGTACTGCAGGGTTCAGTACTGAGACTGGTCCTCTTTAATGTCTTTATAGGAGACATTGCAGAGGGACTGGAAGGAAAAGTATGCCTCTTTGCAGATGACACAAAGATCTGCAACAGGGTTGATACACAAGGGGGGTGGAAAGGATGAGAAGGGACTTGGCAAGGTTGGAGGAATGGTCAAAAGAATGGCAGCTTATATTCAATGCAAAGAAGTGCAAAGTAATGCACCTGGGAAATAAAATCACACGGGAACAGTACGCAATGGGGGGGAGGAACTAACAACAGAAAAAATAAAAAGGGACCTAGGAGTAGTCATATCAGATGACTTAAAGGTAGGCAAACAATGTGAAAAGGCAGTAAGGAGGGCTGGGGGGATACTGTGATGCGTAGGGAGAGGCATCAACAGTAGAAAACAGGAAGTTGTTATCCCTCTGTACAGACAGTTGGTGAGACCCCGTCTAGAGTACTGAATGCAGTTCTGGAGACCCCATCTCCGCAAGGACATAGACAGGATGGAGGCAGTCCAGAGGAGGGCAACTAAAATGGTGCAGGGTCTGCACCAGAAGTCATTTGAAGAGAGACTAAAGGAGCTTAATACGCATACCCTTCAGGAAAGGAGGGAGAGGGGAGACATGATAGAAGCTTTCAAATACCTCAAGGGAATCAACAAAGTCCAAGTGAGTAGCATCTTTTAGAAAAAGAGATGTGCAAGAACAAGGGGGCACAATTTGAAGATGGGGGGGTGACTCAGGAGCAGTGTGAGGAAGTATTTTTTCATGAAGAGGGTAGCGGAAAAATGGAACAGCCTTCCTGAGGAGGTTGTGGGGTTAAAAACAGTGGGGGAATTCAAGAATGCATGAGACAGGCATAAGACAATTCTAGTGGTGCGTAGGAGGAAGTAGGCTGCTGGTTAACTAGGATCTGCAGCTTATCCAATAGTAGGGAAATGGGCAGACTTAGTGGGCCAAACGGTCTTTATCTGCCGTCAAAGTTTATGTTTCTATGTAAAAGTCTCTAAACTGCTCCTACAGCTTCAGTTCCTTGTCTGCTGGATGGTTCCTCCAAAGGAATGCCTGAAGCCTTTTTATTCTTTTTGGGACAAACATTCAGTTTGAAAACAACATGTCTACTAAACACTACTAGTGGAAGCCGTTTGAAAGTTTCTTTCTTTCTAAGAACTTATAGGGGCAACAGTTTCACTCTTATTACATCACAGTGACCAAACTGGTTGATTCTGATTGGACAATTTCCAATCTAGAGCAACCAATTCCCACTCCGTCAACCCTACATTTCTAAGGAAGGAAGTCTGTTTAGAATTTCCTTGTTCCATCTTGATTCAAGATTTTTAACTAGTAAATAAAATGTTATATACATTAACAGTGGTATAGCAAAACAAAACATAGTCCCGTCAGACATCACCCAAGGAACCATTTTAAATTAGTCATGTCCTTGTATCAGTTTTAATGTGTGAGTAATCAATTGTTTGAGATAACTTCACTTCTGAACATGGTGGTGGTCTGAAAACTTACCATATCATTATTGATTCTGTTATCTGTCACATGACATATGCAAGGTCACTGTATTCATAAAAATCTTTTTACAATATGCAATTGAACATTGTGAGGAACAAGTCTTGTTGTCCAACTAAGGGAACCTTGGAGCAGCCTGAATTAACTGTGCCTTATGTTTACGGTACATCATAAATTTCCATTCATTGTAGTGGCGCAGTAGTGCCATTATAGTTAGGGTTGAGCAGGGGTTTCTATGTTAAACCCCAGATTTTGGACTTTAATAGCTCTGTAACCATTCAAAGGACATGCACAAAATTTTGCATGCAGGATCTCAGGCACAGGATATATTTAAGTGCTAAGTTTTGTTCCAGTAGGATGAGTGGATTCCGAGATCCAGATAATGAAAAAGTGGAAAAACTGTTTTGATTTTTTTTTGCTGTTATATGTCATCACTTGCCGCCCAGACAGTTTGGAATTTTGCTCTGAAATTTTCAGGATAGAAAGGGCTTGGCCCACAGTGGTGTCTTTTACTGGTCTGGTGCAAAAATATTAATCCTTTCCAAAGTTACAAGATTTAAACATTTTGGTTCTGAGTATGCTCAGTACGGTCTTTTGGCTAGCTGCTTGGAACTAAAAAAGAATTTGGTCCGTACAAAAATGGATCCTTTTTCATATGGAGGTAATCCTTATTCATGAAGAAAAATTCCATTTTCATATGGACGCCATTTCCATTTTTTCCAAAAAACAAATTTTTGAAAACCCATAAAAATGAGATCCTACAGAGACACCAATACATGAATCTTAATAATCAGGACCCTGTTAAGAGGATTCTGCAGTTACATTTTGGAAAAATTACCCAGAAATGTTTTTTATACATTTTAAAATCTTTTTTCTTGACTCAATTTCCTTTTCTAGTATGGCCATACAAAAAAAGGAATTGGGCCATGTAAAAAAGGATCCCTTCAAACAAAAAAAGAATTGGGGGGGGGGGTGGCACAGTGGTCTGGCCCCATACAAGATGGCCACTTAGTTATGCAGTGTTAACTACCTGGGGATTTAATTCCATATTATTACTGTTTACAGAGTCTCTCGGTCGTGCAGACCTGAATTGACCGATCGTCACTAACATCTGCCTTCCAGGGACATAGTTTGCAGTGGGTTTTTAGTGTGGCCTGAGTTTTCATTTCGAGCAATCGTATAATGGACTTTCAATTGCATGGCAGTCTGCAGCAGTGGAAAGATGGATTCCGGCATGATCAATGAGGTGTTTGCAGTTTTGATGAAGGAAATGGCAGAGTTCACGATGGCCTCAAACAACACCACTCTTGTGCTCCACCAAATGGATATTAGGATTTTCAAAATGAAAGAAAAGCAGCTTCACATGATGCTGCCGCCTTGGAGCTGTCAGCTACCATTTGAGAACAAGCACATGCCTTTAAAGCCCTGCAGAGCAAAGTTGATGATCTTGAAACTAGGAGCTTCCACAACAATCTGCAGCTCTTGGGGGTCCTGAAGGGATCAGAGCAGGGTAATGTAGGATAATTTCTTCTGTGTGAACTCCATCAGATCCTGAAACTACCAGCTGACATGCAATTCACCATCGAAAGGTCCCACTGCTCACAGCAGTTGCTGGCCAAGCCCGGGGATATACCAAGGCCCATCCTGGCTCAATTCTTAAATTTTGCAAAGAAGGAAGCAATTCCAGCCAGAGCAAGAGAGCTGGGATTGCTAGAGTGGAGGGAACATCGACTGCTTGCATTTCAAGACTATTCAAAGGAACTCTCAGACAAACAGAAATAATACACTGAAGCTAGACATCTACTCTGTAGGCTGGGTATTTCCTTCTTACTGAAGTATCCAGCATCCATGAGGATCATTTATAATGGGACACATAGAAACATAGACCTTGATGGCAGATAAGGACCTCTTGGCCCACCTAGTCTGCCCATTTCCCTACCTACAGGATAAGCTGAAGATCCTAGTTATGCAACAGCCTATTTCTTCCCCCTCCCCACAAGAATTGCCTTATGTCTGTCCCATGCATTCTTGAATTCTCCCACAGTTTTAGACCCCACAATCTCCTCAGGAAGGCTGTTCCATGCATCCACCACCCTCTCTGTGCAAAGATACTTCCTCACATTGCCCCCGAGTCATCCCCCCCCATCTTCAAATTGTGTCCCCTTGTTCTTGCACATCTCTTTTTCTGAAAGATGCTACCCTCTTGGACTTTGTTGATTCCACTGAGGTACTTAAAAGTTTCTATCATGTCCCCCCTCTTCCTCCTTTCCTGAAGGGTATACCTATTAAGCTCCTCTAGTCTCTCTTCATATGACTTCTCTTGCAGACCCGGCACCATTTTAGTTGCCCTCCTCTGGACTGCCTCCATCCTGTCTATGTCCTTGTGAAGATGGGTTCTCCAGAACTGCATGCAGTACTCCAGATGGGGTCTCACCAACTGTCTGTACAGGGGGATAACAACTTCTTGTTTTCTGCTGGTGATTCCTCTCCCTGTACATCCCAGTATCCCCCCAGCCCTCTCTACTGCCTTCTCACATTGCTTGCTAACCTTAAGGTCATCTGATATGATTTCCCCCAGGTCACTTTCCATTTTTGTTGTTGTTACTACCTCCTCCCCCATTGTGTAATCTTCCCCTGTATTTTTGTTTCCCAGGTGCATTATTTTGCACTTCTTTGCATTGAATCCAAGCTGCCATACTTCTGACCATTCCTCCAACCTTGCCAAGTCCCTTCTTATCCTTTTCACGCCTCCTTGTGTATCAACTCTGTTGCAGATCTTTGTGTCATCTGTAAAGAGGCATACTTTTCCTTCCAGTCCCTCTGCAATGTCACTTATAAAGACATTAAAAAGGACTGGACCCAGTACTGAACCCTGCGGTACCCCACTAGTAACCCCTCTTTCTTCAGAGTGAACTCCATTTACAGTTACCTTCTGTGTCCTGTTGTCCAGCCAATGTTTTACCCAGGCTACCACCCTGGGACCCACTCCCAGGCTAGTTAATTTGATTATTAATCTTTTGTGTGGGACTGTGTCAAATGCCTTGCTAAAGTCTAGGTAGGTCATGTCCACAACCCCTCCCTGGTCTACTACTTTGGTCACCCAGTCAAAGAAATCAATTAGATTCTTCTGACATGACCTTCCCACTGTGAACCCATGCTGCCTTGGGTCCTATGCCCCACTGGCCTCTAGGTACTCAACAATTATTTCCTTCAGAAGTGATTCCATAACCTTCCCTACCACAGAGGTCAAACTGACAAGTCTGTAGTTTCCTTTGTCTGTCTTGGTCCCACTTTTGTGAAGGGGAATCACATCCACCTTCCTCCAGTCCTCAAGTACCACACCATCCTCCCATGATTTGTTAAATAGGGTAGTCAGTGGTGTCATTAATTCTCCCCTTAATTCTTTTAGAATTCTGGGGTGAATTCTGTCTGGCCCCATTGCTTAGTTCACCTTCAGTTTTAGGAGTTCTTTCAGAACCCTTTCTTCTGTGAAAGGACTGGGATCGACCTCTCCCATCCAGAGTGCTTCTGTTAATTGGATTAGGCACCTCCCCCTCCTCCTTTTTTGTGAATACTGAGCAGAAGTATTCGTTCAGTATCCCTGCTTTTTCACTGTCCCTCACTGCCCACCCACCATCCATTCTGTTCAGCCTCAGTATCCCTCCCTTTGTCTTTCTATGCTCCCTGATGTACCTATAGAAGGTTTTATCCCCCTTCTTAACTGAGTTGGCTATCTTTTCCTCAGTTTGGGCCTTTGCTATTCTGATTTTCCTCCCTGCTTTCTTCTGCCTTAACTGGTGCAGTTCTCTGTCCTGCTCCTTCTGTGTTTCCTAATACTTCCTAAATGTTATCTTTTTCTCCCTAACCTTCCCTGCCACCTCTTTTAAAAACCATAGGGACACGTATGGTCTTTGGCACTCTGGACACGCTAATAAACTTCATCTATTGCACCTGGCCCCAAGAATCTAGGAGCGTCAGAATGGAATCTGGAGTGAAAAGAGGAAATCGGGCAAGGGGCAGGATTCAAACCCCATATGCATGCAATGAATCTCAGCAGGGTCAGTCATTGGAAATATAGCCTGAGGGACAGAACGAAACCTGGGCACTTCCAGCATGAATGAAAAAAACACCAGCAGAATTCAAGGCATAATAAGAGAACCCACCCCATCGAAAGAGATAGATCTGTGAGCCAAAGTCAAGGAAATGAACAAGAAGAGATCGACACTGCAATCCTGAATCCATATTTCACAAGAAACAGATATGCTACTCTGGACCCATTGCCTCTGAATCCTGCTCCACTGATGGAAGTCAGCCTTACAACCCACAACAGTCCCAACTCTTGAAATGGAAGCATTGACTCTTGGGCCTTAATATCAAAAGAGGTCTGCCGATGCAGTTTGAAGATGCCACAAGAGACAACTGTGAGAACATTTCCCTGACACAGTCCATACCCAGTGATGCACACGCTGAACCACAAAAGAAAAAACTGACATCACCCTCTGCAGATACTCCTGGCTGATTAAGGGTCCCATCAGATAAGTGGTGATTTACTTTTTGTTTGGGGATGAAGGGTGGAGGTGCAGATGGGGGGGGTTATGGGGGATTTAGTGCCCTGCTATTACAGCCATGATGGGCCTTGAAATCATTTGCCTTGGCAATAATGTTCCCCTTTCTCCCACCCCATTTAGAGGTGTGCAGGCATGGTTTGCTCTGCTCATCCTCTCTGTCCTCAGTCCTAAATAAAAGTTTGCAGTAGCTGATTCAGCCTTTTGAATCTCGGCCACATGATGATATGTCCAGGACTGTATGTGCAAAGGGGTGGGATAGCTCACTGTATAAGCTGTATGTGGGCCTGGGTTATATACAGGCTGCATGCATAAGTGGTTATTGCCAGTCTTTGCATTTTTCTATATCCTCAGAATAACTGCCAAGCAAAACTGGCTAAACACTGAGGTACCTCACACTGTTTAAATCATGCCTCCTCTCTGGGTTAAGTTATACGAAGCCCCTCTCATCGCTGTTTCCCTATGTTTCCATAGACAGAGACAGCCCCCAAGGGGGGAGTAATAATGGGTCTATATTAAAGTTTGACATGTTTGAACCAGAGAGATATACAGTAGCTGTCCCCTTATGTGAAGTCTTGCTACACATAGCCTTATCGGACCACTAATCTATACTGGGATGATATAATCCGTTCCATAGAGAGTTAACAGTTATAAGTTCCCTTCAAACATTCAGTGGGTCCCCTTAGCATGCCACAGCAGGAACTGTAATGGTTTTCTTAGGCTAAGTGTGGCATGCTCACATGTAGCCCTGATCCCACTCTAGGACATAGGCGTACAATCTGTGAACACTCTTCTACCCTACACTTCCCCAGTTGGTTTAAGCTACCGGTTCAGCCCCCTTACTTGTTAAATATCCACATGCCAACTGTATGCCCCATCCAGCTGGGACATGATTATCATCATGCTCCCCAGGGTAGTCAGGCTGGCCATGAGGCACTTTTGCTGCTTGGCCGATTGCCATGACAGTATCCCAAACTATTCAAAATGTGTTTTTGTATATAGCTTTTGTTTATTGTTTATTGCACTGGCAAGGTTCTATGCTACTGATTGTTTAGTAAGAAAGTTTTATTTTAGTGAAGAACTCCAAATAGCAGGAAAATGTGTAGTTGTTATTACTGGGCACATATGACTGGGTTTGTTATGTACAAATGCTGTAGGTAGGAAAGATGCTAAGGATGCACTCCTGCACAAAAGCTCTGAGACTTCATCCCTGTCTTTGACACTTTATATCTAGTTACTCATCAACCCCTTCCCCCCCCTTAAACAACCATGGCTGAAGTGACCTGTCATACATGGAATGTTAGGGGGCTCAATACCCCTATCAAGAGAAAGAAAATGCTTTCTCATTTAAAAAAGATGAAGATTGAAATAGCTTTCCTGAAGGAAACCAAGCTTACTAAGAATGACCACTCCTACCTAGTCAAAGATTGGGTGGGTCAAGAAATTCACTCCTGTGCCCCTCCAGAAAATGCGGGGTTGTGATACTCATCCACAAAACCCTCCAATGGTCTGTCTCCTCACTACGCTCTGATCCTTCAGGCACATGGATAATGGCTGTCTTCTCAACACCATCAGGCCCCATCTTACTGTGTAATATCTATGCACCAAACCAGGATGACAAATAAACTTAAGGGAACTTGAGCAGTGGGCAGTAATGAAGCAATCCACCTTTAATACCGATAATTGCAGGGTTATGTACTTGGGGAAAAATAACAGTTATTTTAAATATAGCCTTAATGGAGTAGAGCTTCAAGCAGTAGTAGATGAAAAGGATCTGGGTATCCACATTACTAGTGATCTTAGTTTTAAGCCTCATTATAATCAGGCTATAAAAAAATCTAGTGAGTTATTGTATTGCATAAATAAGCATATTAAAACAGAGACAGACAAGTGATTATGTCCCTGTTTAAAGCATTGGTTCATCCATATGTGAGTACTGTGCCCAGTTTTGGTCCTAGGGGTAAAACAGAAATAAATGCTCTCAGACAAATACAGAGATGAGCAATCAAGCTGGTGTCAGGTCTGGAAGGGCAATGTTATCACCAGAGACTGCCAAACCTAGGCCTTTATACACTGGAATTCCGAAGACTCAGGGGCGATATGTGCATGGTTTACAGAGCATTACTAGATGATGACTTATGGGCCCAGCTGGGATTTCAGTTAAGGATCCAGGCATATGACACAAGGCACATCCACTTCAAGAAAAGATCTCCACCTACCGTACAAAAATTAGGAAGTACTGGTTCAGTACTAAGGTTACCAAAATATGGAACAGTCTTCCAGTAGATGTGGTAGCTAGTCAGACTATGACAAAATTCAAGGCATGTTTGGATGATTATCTGATAGATCAGGGTATTACAGGCTATAGTTAATATATGGCAAGCCGTTATGGACTTGTGTCCTTTTGGCTTTGTACTGTACCTACCTATGAGATGAGACCTATGAAGCAAAATAAATGGTTATATCTTGTAACGCCATTTTAGTGTCGTCTCATTCTGTGGGTGCTCAGCATTTTTTATGTGTTTCTGACAAACGTGGGAGCAAGGCAGAGGCAGGAAACTACAGATCTGTTAGTTTGACCTCAGTGATAGGGGAAATGATGGAATCACTTCTAAAAGAAAGAATTGCTGAGTACATAGAGGCCAGCAGGGCACAGGACCCAAGGCAGCATGGATACACGGCAGGAAGGTCATGTCAGATGAATCGAATTGATTTCCTTGACTGGGTGACCAAAGTAGTAGACCAGGGAGGGGCTGTGGACATGGCCTACCTAGACTTTAGCAAGGCATTTGACACAGTCCTGCACAAAAAATTAATAAAGAAGTTGGCCAGCTTGGGAGTGGGTCCCAGGGTGCTAGCCTGGGTAAAAAAATTGGCTGGACAACAGAACACAGAGGGTAATAGTAAACAAAGTCCACTCCAAAGAAAGGGGGTTTACTAGTGGGGTACTGCAGGGTTCAGTACTGAGACTGGTCCTCTTTAATGTCTTTATAGGTGACATTTCAGAGGGACTGGAAGGAAAAGTATGCCTCTTTGCAGATGACACAAAGATCTGCAACAGGGTTGATACACAAGGGGGGTGGAAAGGATGAGAAGGGACTTGGCATGGTTGGAGGAATGGTCAAAAGAATGGCAGTTTAGATTCAATGCAAAGAAGTGCAAAGTAATGCACCTGAGAAATAAAATCACACGGGAAAAGTACGCAATGGGGGGGAGGAACTAACAACAGCAAAAATAAAAAGGGACCTAGGAGTAGTCATATCAGATGACTTAAAGGTAGGCAAACAATGTGAAAAGGCAGTAAGGAGGGCTGGGGGGATACTGTGATGCATAGGGAGAGGCATCAACAGTAGAAAACA
The DNA here is from genome assembly GCA_016271365.2 of Neoceratodus forsteri. Taxonomy (NCBI): domain Eukaryota; kingdom Metazoa; phylum Chordata; order Ceratodontiformes; family Ceratodontidae; genus Neoceratodus; species Neoceratodus forsteri. The sequence continues at coordinate 905,066,368 of CM028129.1, forward strand.
GGAAGTTGTTATCCCTCTGTACCGACAGTTGGTGAGACCCCGTCTAGAGTACTGCATGCAGTTCTGGAGACCCCATCTCCGCAAGGACTTAGACAGGATGGAGGCAGTCCAGAGGAGGGCAACTAAAATGGTGCAGGGTCTGCACCAGAAGCCATATGAAGAGAGACTAAAGGAGCTTAATATGCATACTCTTCAGGAAAGGAGGGAGAGGGGAGACATGATAGAAGCTTTCAAATACCTCAAGGGAATCAACAAAGTCCAAGTGAGTAGCATCTTTTAGAAAAAGAGATGTGCAAGAACAAGGGGGCACAATTTGAAGATGGGGGGGTGACTCAGGGGCAGTGTGAGGAAGTATTTTTCATGAAGAGGGTAGCGGAAAATGGAACAGACTTCCTGAGGAGGTTGTGGGGTTAAAAACAGTGGGGGAATTCAAGAATGCATGAGACAGGCATAAGACAATTCTAGTGGTGCGTAGGAGGAAGTAGGCTGCTGGTTAACTAGGATCTGCAGCTTATCCAATAGTAGGGAAATGGGCAGACTTAGTGGGCCAAACGGTCTTTATCTGCCGTCAAAGTTTATGTTTCTATGTAAAAGTCTCTAAAACTGCTCCTACAGCTTCAGTTCCTTGTCTGCTGGATGGTTCCTCCAAAGGAATGCCTGAAGCCTTTTTATTCATTTTGGGACAAAAGTTCAGTTTGAAAACAACATGTCTACTAAACACTACTAGTGGTAGCCATTTGAAAGTTTCTTTCTTTCTAAGAACTTATAGGGGCAACAGTTTCACTCTTATTACATCACAGTGACCAAACTGGTTGATTCTGATTGGACAATTTCCAATCTAGAGCAACCAATTCCCCCTCCTTCAACCCTACATTTCTAAGGAAGGAAGTCTGTTTAGGAATTTCCCCTTGTTCCATCTTGATTCAAGATTTTTAACTAGTAAATAAAATGTTATATACATTAACAGTGGTATAGCAAAACAAAACATAGTCCCACGTCAGACATCACCCAAGGAACCATTTTAAATTAGTCATGTCCTTGTATCAGTTTTAATGTGTGAGTAATCAATTGTTTGAGATAACTTCACTTCTGAACATGGTGGTGGTCTGAAAACTTACCATATCATTATTGATTCTGTTATCTGTCACATGACATATGCAAGGTCACTGTATTCATAAAAATATTTTTACAATATACAATTGAACATTGTGAGGAACAAGTCTTGTTGTCCAACTAAGGGAACCTTGGAGCAGCCTGAATTAACTGTGCCTTATGTTTACAGTACATCATAAATTTCCATTCATTGTAGTGGTGCGGTAGTGCCATTATAGTTAGGGTTGAGCAGGGGTTTCTATGTTAAACCCCAGATTTTGGACTTTAATAGCTCTGTAACCATTCAAAGGATATGCACAAAATTTTGCATGCAGGATCTCAGGCACAGGATATAAGTGCTAAGTTTTGTTCCAGTAGGATGAGTGGATTCCGAGATCCAGATAATGAAAAAGTGGAAAAACTGTTTTGATTTTTTTTGCTGTTATATGTCATCACCTGCCGCCCAGACAGTTTGGAATTTTGCTCTGAAATTTTCAGGATAGAAAGGGCTTGGCCCATAGTGATGTCTTTTACTGGTTTGGTGCAAAAATATTAATCCTTTCCAAAGTTACAAGATTTAAACATTTTGGTTCTGAGTATGCTCAGTACGGTCTTTTGGCTAGCTGCTTGGAACTAAAAAGAATTTGGTCCGATACAAAAATGGATCCTTTTCATATGGAGGTAATCCTTATTCATGAAGAAAATTCCATTTTCATATGGGCTTATTTCCATTTTTTCAAAAACAAATTTTTGAAAACCTATAAAAATGAGATCCTGCAGAGACACCAATACATGAATCTTAATAATCAGGACCCTGTTAAGAGGATTCTGCAGTTACATTTTGGAAAAATTACCCAGAAATGTTTTTTATACATTTTAAAATCTTTTTTCTTGACTCAATTTCCTTTTGTAGTATGGCCATACAAAAAAGGAATTGGGCCATGTAAAAAGGATCCCTTCACACAAAAAGAGAATTGGGGGGTGGCACAGTGGTCTGGCCCCATACAAGATGGCCACTTAGTTATGCAGTGCTAACTACCTGGGGATTTAATTTCATATTATTACTGTTTACAGAGTCTCTCGGTCGTGCAGACCTGAATTGACCAATCATCACTAACATCTGCCTTCCAGGGACATAGTTTGCAGTGGGTATTTAGTGTGGCCTGAGTTTTCATTTCAAGCAATCGTATAATGGACTTTCAATCGCATGGCAGTCTGCAGCAGTGGAAAGATGGATTCCGGCATGATCAATGAGGTGTTTGCAGTTTTGATGAAGGAAATGGCAGAGTTCACGATGGCCTCAAACAACACCAATCTTGTGCTCCACCAAATGGATATTAGGATTTTTCAAAATGAAAGAAAAGCAGCTTCACATGATGCTGCCGCCTTGGAGCTGTCAGCTACCATTTGAGAACAAGCACATGCCTTTAAAGCCCTGCAGAGCAAAGTTGATGATCTTGAAACTAGGAGCTTCCACAACAATCTGCAGCTCTTGGGGGTCCTGAAGGGATCAGAGCAGGGTAATGTAGGATAATTTCTTCTGTGTGAACTCCATCAGATCCTGAAACTACCAGCTGACATGCAATTCACCATCGAAAGGTCCCACTGCTCACAGCAGTTGCTGGCCAAGCCCGGGGATATACCAAGGCCCATCCTGTCTCAATTCTTAAATTTTGCAAGAAGGCAATTCCCAGCCAGAGCAAGAGAGCTGGGATTCTAGAGTGGAGGAACATCGACTGCTTGCATTTCAAGACTATTCAAAGGAACTCTCAGACAAACAGAAATAATACACTGAAGCTAGACATCTACTCTGCAGGCTGGGTATTTCCTTCTTACTGAAGTATCCAGCATCCATGAGGATCATTTATAATGGGACACATAGAAACATAGACCTTGATGGCAGATAAGGACCTCTTGGCCCACCTAGTCTGCCCATTTCCCTACCTACAGGATAAGCTGAAGATCCTAGTTATGCAACAGCCTATTTCTTCCTCCCCCCCCACAAGAATTGCCTTATGTCTGTCCCATGCATTCGTGAATTCTCCCACAGTTTTAGACCCCACAATCTCCTCAGGAAGGCTGTTCCATGAATCCACCACCCTCTCTGTGCAAAGATACTTCCTCACATTGCCCCCGAGTCATCCCCCCATCTTCAAATTGTGTCCCCTTGTTCTTGCACATCTCTTTTTCTGAAAGATGCTACCCTCTTGGACTTTGTTGATTCCACTGAGGTACTTAAAAGTTTATATCATGTCCCCCCTCTTCCTCCTTTCCTGAAGGGTATACCTATTAAGCTCCTCTAGTCTCTCTTCATATGGCTTCTCTTGCAGACCCTGCACCATTTTAGTTGCCCTCCTCTGGACTGCCTCCATCCTGTCTATGTCCTTGTGAAGATGGGTTCTCCAGAACTGCATGCAGTACTCCAGATGGGGTCTCACCAACTGTCGGTACAGAGGGATAACAACTTCCTGTTTTCTGCTGGTGATTCCTCTCCCTGTACATCCCAGTATCCCCCCAGCCCTCTCTACTGCCTTCTCACATTGCTTGCTAACCTTAAGGTCATCTGATATGATTTCCCCCAGGTCACTTTCCATTTTTGTTGTTGTTACTACCTCCTCCCCCATTGTGTAATCTTCCCCTGGATTTTTGTTTCCCAGGTGCATTATTTTGCACTTCTTTGCATTGAATCCAAGCTGCCATACTTCTGACCATTCCTCCAACCTTGCCAAGTCCCTTCTTATCCTTTTCACGCCTCCTTGTGTATCAACTCTGTTGCAGATCTTTGTGTCATCTGTAAAGAGGCATACTTTTCCTTCCAGTCCCTCTGCAATGTCACTTATAAAGACATTAAAAAGGACTGGACCCAGTACTGAACCCTGCGGTACCCCACTAGTAACCCCTCTTTCTTCAGAGTGGACTCCATTTACAGTTACCTTCTGTGTCCTGTTGTCCAGCCAATGTTTTACCCAGGCTACCACCCTGGGACCCACTCCCAGGCTAGTTAATTTGATTATTAATCTTTTGTGTGGGACTGTGTCAAATGCCTTGCTAAAGTCTAGGTAGGTCATGTCCACAACCCCTCCCTGGTCTACTACTTTGGTCACCCAGTCAAAGAAATCAATTAGATTCTTCTGACATGACCTTCCCCACTGTGAACCCATGCTGCCTTGGGTCCTATGCCCCACTGGCCTCTAGGTACTCAACAATTATTTCCTTCAGAAGTGATTCCATGACCTTCCCTACCACAGAGGTCAAACTGACAAGTCTGTAGTTTCCTGCCTCTGTCTTGGTCCCACTTTTGTGAAGGGGAATCACATCCACCTTCCTCCAGTCCTCAAGTACCACACCATCCTCCCATGATTTGTTAAAAAGGGTAGTCAGTGGTGTCACTAATTCTCCCCTTAATTCTTTTAGAATTCTGGGGTGAATTCTGTCAGGCCCCCATTGCTTTGTTCAGCTTCAGTTTTAGGAGTTCTTTCAGAACCCTTTCTTCTGTGAAAGGACTGGGATCGACCTCTCCCATCCAGAGTGCTTCTGTTAATTGGATTAGGCACCTCCCCCTCATCCTTTCTTGTGAATACTGAGCAGAAGTATTCGTTCAGTATCCCTGCTTTTTCACTGTCCCTCACTGCCCACCCACCATCCATTCTATTCAGCCTCAGTATCCCTCCCTTTGTCTTTCTATGCTCCCTGATGTACCTATAGAAGGTTTTATCTCCCTTCTTAACTGAGTTGGCTATCTTTTCCTCAGTTTGGGCCTTTGCTATTCTGATTTCCCTCCCTGCTTTCTTCTGCCTTAACTGGTGCAGTTCTCTGTCCTGCTCCTTCTGTGTTTCCTTATACTTCCTAAATGTTATCTTTTTCTCCCTAACCTTCTCTGCCACCTCTTTTAAAAACCATAGGGACACGTATGGTCTTTGGCACTCTGGACACGCTAATAAACTTCATCTATTGCACCTGGCCCCAAGAATCTAGGAGCGTCAGAATGAAATCTGGAGTGAAAAGAGGAAATCGGGCAAGGGGCAGGATTCAAACCCCATATGCATGCAATGAATCTCAGCAGGGTCAGTCATTGGAAATATAGCCTGAGGGACAGAATGAAACCTGGGCACTTCCAGCATGAATGAAAAAAACACCAGCAGAATTCAAGGCATAATAAGAGAACCCACCCCATCGAAAGAGATAGATCTGTGAGCCAAAGTCAAGGAAATGAACAAGAAGAGGTCAACACTGCAATCCTGGGTCCATATTTCACAAGAAACAGATATGCTACTCTGGACCCATTGCCTCTGAATCCTGCTCCACTGATGGAAGTCAGTCTTACAACCCACGACAGCCCCAACTCTTGAAATGGGAGCATTGACTCTTAGGCCTTAATAGTCAAAAGAGGTCTGCCGATGCAGTTTGAAGATGCCACAAGAGACAACTGTGAGAACATTTCCCTGACACAGTCCATACCCAGTGATGCACACGCTGAACCACAAAAGAAAAAACTGACATCACCCTCTGCAGATACTCCTGGCTGATTAAGGGTCCCATCAGATAAGTGGTGATTTACTTTTTTTTGGGGATGAAGGGTGGAGGTGCAGATGGGGGGGGTTTTGGGGGATTTAGTGCCCTGCTATTACAGCCATGATGGGCCTTGAAATCATTTGCCTTGGCAATAATGTTCCCCTTTCTCCCACCCCATTTAGAGGTGTGCAGGCATGGTTTGCTCTGCTCATCCTCTCTGTCCTCAGTCCTAAATAAAAGTTTGCAGTAGCTGATTCAGCCTTTTGAATCTCGGCCACATGATGACATGTCCAGGACTGTATGTGCAAAGGGGTGGGATAGCTCACTGTATAAGCTGTATGTGGGCCTGGGTTATATACAGGCTGCATGCATAAGTGGTTATTGCCAGTCTTTGCATTTTTCTATATCCTCAGAATAACTGCCAAGCAAAACTGGCTAAACACTGAGGTACCTCACACTGTTTAAATCATGCCTCCTCTCTGGGTTAAGTTGTACGAAGCCCTCTCACTCGCTGTTTCCCTATGTTTCCATAGACAGAGACAGCCCCACAGGGGGGAGTAATAATGGGTCTATATTAAAGTTTGACATGTTTGAACCAGAGAGATATACAGTAGCTGTCCCCTTATGTGAAGTCTTGCTACACATAGCCTTATCGGACCACTAATCTATACTGGGATGATATAATCCGTTCCATAGAGAGTTAACAGTTATAAGTTCCCTTCAAACATTCAGTGGGTCCCCTTAGCATGCCACAGCAGGAACTGTAATGGTTTTCTTAGGCTAAGTGTGGCATGCTCACATGTAGCCCCTGATCCCACTCTAGGACATAAGAGCGTACAATCTGTGAACACTCTTCTACCCTACACTTCCCCCAGTTGGTTTAAGCTACCGGTTCAGCCCCCTTACTTGTTAAATATCCACATGCCAACTGTATGCCCCATCCAGCTGGGACATGATTATCATCATGCTCCCCAGGGTAGTCAGGCTGGCCATGAGGCACTTTGTGCTTTTGGCCGATTGCCATGACAGTATCCCAAACTATTCAACATGTGTTTTTGTATATAGCTTTTGTTTATTGTTTATTGCACTGGCAAGGTTCTATGCTACTGATTGTTTAGTAAGAAAGTTTCATTTTAGTGAAGAACTCCAAATAGCAGGAAAATGTGTAGTTGTTATTACTGGGCACATATGACTGGGTTTGTTATGTACAAATGTTGTAGGTAGGAAAGATGCTAAGGATGCACTCCTGCACAGAAGCTCTGAGACGTCATCCCTGTCTTTGACACTTTATATCTGGTTACTCATCAACCCCTTCCCCCTTAAACAACCATGGCTGAAGTGTCCTGTCATACATGGAATGTCAGGGGGCTCAATACCCCTATCAAGAGAAAGAAAATGCTTTCTCATTTAAAAAAGATGAAGATTGAAATAGCTTTCCTGAAGGAAACCAAGCTTACTAAGAATGACCACTCCTACCTAGTCAAAGATTGGGTGTGTCAAGAAATTCATTCCTGTGCCCCTCCAGAAAATGCGGGGTTTTGATACTCATCCACAAAACCCTCCAATGGTCTGTCTCCTCACTATGCTGTGATCCTTCAGGCACATGGATAATGGCTGTCTTCTCAACACCATCATGCCCCATCTTACTGTGTGATATCTATGCACCAAACCAGGATGACCATAAATTCTGTTATGAGTCGGCCAATGCCCTAAGAACCATCCCCCCCAATGCCCCTAGTGCTTGGTGGAGATTTTAATTTAACTCTAACCCCCTTAGTGGACAGAAGTGTAATGGGTAAAGAAACACATGCTTGAGGTGGCCAAGCTCTAGATCAGCTGATGACTGACTTAGGCCTTTCAGATGTTTGGCAGATGTTCCACCCACAGGAGAGGGACTACACCTATCACTCAGAAGTATATAAATCGTTTAGTAGACTGGAGTTCTGGCTCACTTCTCCCCTACTGATCCAGATTACAACTGACTCCTTTATCCTCCCAATGCTGATTTCAGACAACCTCCCAGTGCAGCTTTACTTTTCATGGGGCCCCAGGACCCCATCCTCCACAACTTGGAGACTTGACCCTCTTCTTTTGAGAGACCTAGATTTTATCCCATGGGTGAGGGAAGAAACTTCTTTATTTTTCCAGGAAAACCGAACATCAGACACCTCAGCTGGTGTCACATGAGAGGCGTATTAGGTCACCATTAGAGGCAAAATTATGGGCTACACCTCGCAGAGGCAGAGGGAGAGGGAATATCATCTTACTGCCCTGGAGACACAGCTAAAACAAGCCACAGCTGCATACAAAGGCAGAATCAGAGCTAGAGTACTGTCAGTACAGCAACAAGAAATGAGCAGCTGACGGGCAGCAGAATATACTAAAAGCAAGTTCCCTCCCAGCTTTTCACTTGCACAGAATGATGGCAGTTTAAACTGTTTCTTCCCAATCTACACAGCCTAGGGGCAAAATATTAGTTAAGAACAATACAAGTATATATAAAAGTGAATGAACTGCATTAGTTTTTTTTTGTTTTTTTTGTTGTTAAACAGCAGTAACTTTGAAAGCACAGGATGAACAGCTGTTAATTACAATTACTGTATGGAGACACTGACACCTCTGATCTGCTGAATAGCAAATACAGGTTATAAGTATAATCAAATGCAACTGTTTCTTTTATATTTTAAGTTAATTCATGAAGCTAAAACATTAATGGCTTGACAATACATAGTTCTGGAGAAATCTTCACAAAACATACAGCATGGATTCAATTTTACTGGTGAATGAATGGGCTGTCAGGACTCCTTCTGATAGGACGATCAGGAGTGCAGGTCACTTCCGGTTTGGCAGTCAACACAGTGCGGTGGCTATCAGGAAGGCTTAGTCGGCACCAGAAAAGCTAAATAATAATAAAACTACACCATGGGAAATTATGGACTCCTTGCAATTCTTCCACATGCAGCCTCCTTGAATGGCAGGTAGGATCAAAACTTTCAGCATAGTTACCTCAGGAGTCCCTCTTTAAAATTGACCAGCAATGTTTTTGAGAAGAGGGTAGCCAGCATAACACCTTTGAAGGGTAGTGCTGAACTCCAACAGAGCGATTTCTATAATGTTCTGAATCTTTGTTAGTTTTCAGGTGCCAACAGCATGTCTTTTATCACCTACTATGCTCATGGGTACTCCTTTGTGCATTTAGTCAGGATTAAGGTTACATTTAATGTAAGTGCTTTGGCTCCATGATGTCATTGATAATGTCAGTGATAGGGCTTTTAGGGTTTGGCTTAGGGTTTTAGACCTACACAAGCCAGGTTTGATCCTTGTATTGCATATTTTTTTCTTTCTCACTACAGTTTTTGTTGTATGAGAGATTGTTAGATGTCATTGTTGCTGCAGTGAAGGGTTGCAACGGAGCTAAATAGCAGACTTTCAGATAATTGTACTTAGTTCTACAGTATGTTGTAGTTAATTAAATTAGTCCCGGTTGAGGCTTGTCTAGGTTTTAATACAATTCAAGTCACTTGTTTTGCAGATTGTGATATAAACTCTCCAGTACAGGAACTGCAACTCACTCCTAACTCAGTGGCACACTGAATGTGTGTTTGCGTAACAGGCAAAGGATCAGTTGGTGAAATCCTTAAAGGGACTTACATTTTTTTGTAAGATGGAAACTCACTACAGAGTTAGAATAGTAAAGTATATGAGAAGTAAATTTAACTAAGAATGACAGTTTGTGAAGGTGAATCACCTGCTGGTATTAGATCCACAGTCACCTGTTTTGCAGGTTGTGATAAAGCCTTTATGCATTAGGAAATGCAATTCACTTACCTGCAGCTCAGTGGCACACTGAATGTGTGTTTGCTTAAAAGGTAAAGAATCAAGGTTTAAATTCAGGTAGACATAGTTTGAATTCTGACAGGGACTTAAACTTTTTTAACTCTTTTTGTAAGATGGAGACTCACTAGAGTAATGATTCATGGTGATGTGGTGCTGGAATAGTAAATTATGTAAGTACATTCAGCTAAGGGCAACAGTCTGTGAAGGAAAATAACCTCCTGGGATTAGATCCCCAGTCATCTATTTTGCAGGTTGTGACATAACCTCTACACTACAGGAAAGGCAATATACTTACCTGCAGCTCAGTGGCACACTGCATGTGTGTTCTCTTAGCTGATAAAGGATCAGTGGTTCAAATCCTGGTAGGGATTTATACATTTTATTTAATTTTATTTATTTAATTTTGTAAGATGGACACTCACTTGAGTGGGGATTCATTGTGGTGAGGAGTTGGAATAGTAAATTATATGAGAAGTAAATTTAGCTAAGAACAGCAATTTGTGAAGTCAAATAGCCTTCTGGAATTAGATCCCCAGTCACCTGTTTTGCAGGTTATGACATAACTGCTACATCATAGGAACTGCAGCTCATTGACCTTCAGCTCAGTGACACACTGAATGAGTATTTGCTTAACAGATAAAGCATCAGCAGTTCAAATCCTGACAGGGACTTGAGCATTTTTTTTCAGATTTGTTTTGTAAGATGGAAACTCACTTGAGGAGCAACTCGTGGTGGTGTGGAATTGGAATAGTAAATTCTATAAGAAGTAAAAAAAAGTACAACAATTTGTGAAGGTAAATTACCTGTTGGGATTAGATCCCCAGTCTACTGTTTTGCAGGATGTGACATAACTTCTACATCATAGGAACTGCAACTCACTTACTAGCAGCTCTGGGGTACAATGAATTTGCATTCATTCAACAAGCAAAGGATCAGCAGTTAATATCCTTGAGGGAACCTAAAATTTTTTTGGTAAGATACAAAGTGATGGGACTGTGGTGCTTTATAGTGGTGTAAAGTTTTAATATTAAATTATATGAGACATCAATTTAGCTAAGAACAACAATTTGTGAGGGATTAGATCCCCTTCAAACTATAGGATCTGCAACTCACTCATCTGCAACTCAGTGGCACACTGAACATGCTTTTGCTTAGCACACAAAGTATCAGTGGTTCAAATCCTGGCAGAGACTTGTACATTTGTTTCAATTCCTTTTTTTGTAAAATGGAAACTCACTTGAGTGCCAGTTTATGGTGGTGTAGAGTTGGAATAGTAAATTATATGAGAAGTAAATTTAGCTAATTACAACAATTTGTGAAGGTATATCACCTGTTGTCATTAGATCCCCAGTTGCCTGTTTTGCAGGTTGTAACATATATGTACACAATAGGAACAACAATTCACTTATCTGCATCTCAGTGTCACAGTGAATGTGTGTTTGCTTAGTAGGCAAAGGATCAGTGGTTTGAATCCAGTCAAACACACAGTACACTGTATTTTAATACATAATTATTTCACACTTTAATGACTTTATTTGCCATCTGTAGTACCATTGCTACTTTGATTATATTTAACTCCATGTTTATTCAGTGAACAAGGAAGTCAGCAGAGTGCTGGAAATGGTTCTGGAATCATATCTTTAAAGAGTGGTACCAGACTCCTGTTAAGCTATTTTCATGAACACATATCAAAAACAGCACACACACACTAGGACTGGAAAATTAGGACTGTTAAATAAATCTTGTTTATTAACAGCAGGTGAGCAAAACACTCAAACAGAGACAGCACCCTGAAAAAAATGGAACCCACTATTGCACAGTCAAAACAGAATCACACCTGGGGATACAAGAATTTTTAACCCATTTACTTTACCCCTGATCTGTTTTTACAGCTGAAATGAATATTGTAAATTAAAACACTAGTGTAATATCCAGCCCCTGTTGTTTCATCCCATCACTGGCAGGATGCATGTTATTTGAAATAACACTTCCAGCAATGGGGGAGTCTATTTCTAACTCTGGGTGCTGGCTCTGTTTGTGTGTTTTGCTCATCCTGCTGTTAATAAACAAGATTTATTTAACAGTCCTAGTTTTACAGTCCTAGTGTGTGTGCTGTTTTTAATATTTGCTCATGAAAATAGCTCAACAGGAGTCCAGAACCACTCTTTAAAGGTACCATTCCAGAACCGTTTCTAGCAACTTAGGCTGCAGATCAGTTTTGCCTGAGATAGAGAGAAGAATGCACATGTTTTTGTCAGATCAACCAGTCGGTTGAACCATTCTGAAATCTTTGAATCTTTGCCAGTGGTTTTCTCAAAATAGTCCTTGAGCTGTGTTAAAGTGCCTGTGCAGGGCTTTGGTATTTGTTGAGCAGGGATTGCCTTGCTTAGATCAACTTTCTGTGAGTGAGGTTAGCCACCTTCTCATGGAGCAGCTGCCAGGACCCCTTCTGGTAGAGAGTCATAGAGGGCCTTATTCACCTGAACCCTGTGTAACTGCCTGGTTTTGGGTAGGAAAGAAGTCCCCCATATGGTAAAGAGGATCACTGAGGGATTGTTCCTTCAGCAGGATTTCTGCACAGCTTGTACTGCTGCAATACCAGAACTTTTGTTAATTCATTGATCCAGTTTTCAGTGTCTCAGTTACCCAGTTCACCAAGAAGGATGCTCTAGGGTTACTGCATCAGCTGCTGCTGTCCATATATTGACAACACAAATCAGGGCCCTGACCTGCAACTTTTCAGTTTAGCATAGGGATAGTTTGATAGGTATCTGGGCATTCCTGCCCTTTTTAGAAACCTACCCAGCAGACAGCTTCTCCATCAGTGAAAAGGAATAAATATATGTTTGTGTGCTGAATTTTATTTTGTTAGCCAGCTAACAACCATCATCATTCAGCACTGCACCATTACAACTACCACCAGGGCTACAACTTCAGACATCAGTGTGCACATGTTAGAGACTGTGAGAGATCTCCATATGGCTTTTGTATATATTGATTCACAGCTGGGTGGGCTATTGAAATAGACTGCCTGATTAAAGGGTGTGGGTCACTGCTGGGAGAACAGCATCTGCTTTCTTGTGGTTATTTAACATTTACCTTTCCTTTCTCTCAACCTCCAAATAAAGTCCATTTTCTTGGTTTGTACCAGATATAATAATTGTCTCTTGATATTTTTGTGTTGTACATTAATCATATTGTGCATACTTCATGTAATAAGTGAGTGTACAAGCATAATTTGTGGGTTCCCAGTCACTGAAGGTTGGATTCTTTCTTCCCCAAGAGGAAGCATCCTGTTGGCTGCATTAGATATATCCCCACAGGTGGTGGTAACTCTTCATTCAAGTCTACAGTCCTATCCAAACTCAAGTTCCAGTCACCTGAAGTCTAAAGAAATGCCATTTATGCCAACAACCCAGCAAGTCATGTACTTTGTGGGTGGGGGTGGTTCCCCAGTCATTTGGAACACCAAAGCCAAAGGCACATCTGTCTAAGTCCCTCTAAGTCTTAGAGATAGTGAAGTTCAGGAATGCAGACCTTAAAGCATAACTTAATTGACCTTGGTTAGGCAGAAGACAGAGTGTAGCCACTGATCAGTAGAATTAAGGGACAGGGCTGGGAATGGGAGATCCACTGTTTACCAGGCAATCTGGGATTCCACAGGATTGCTTGGGAGGGCATTCTGGACTACAGGGGAAATCTACTCTTTGCCAAGTGCAAAAGCCTCCAAGCAGGCTCCATGACAAGGGCTGGGGAAATGGGGAAATGACTGTGGCAGTGGCCTGAGTGCCATGGAAATGTCTAAATGGTGTAGTCCGTATGGATTTTTGTAAATGGTATAGTCCAAACAACTGGTGGTGGAGATATTAAAAATGACCTGTCTGTTCACTGTCAGAGAATGAAAGGCAGGAGAATGAATCATGTCTTCAAATTTGGTGGGATTGAGGCTGTAAAACTGGGACCAAGAGGGGGAAACCTGAATGACAAACTGTTAGCCCATGAGGCATATTGGATTTACACCCTGGGGGCTCTTTAAGTGCCAGGACTAAACAATAAAATAGACATCCTGCCAATGATAAAAAACAAATGATATAAAACAAATGAAAGATATGGCTATGTCTCAATGGTTGCCAATGAGTAGGTTCCAGATGTTTCAGTAACCTTCTTAGTAACTTTCTATTTATTGTGACTTCTAAAAATATTACTGTACTAATGTGTGGCTCTTTAAATTTGTTTCTCCACATGTACTACTGCTGCTTTAAATGGTGGATTTCTGAAAAAAAATGGAACCCATTATTGCAGAGTCAAAATAGAATCACACCTGGGGATACAAGGATTTTTAACCCACTTACCTTACCTCTAATCTGTTTTTACAGCTGAAATGAATATTTTAAATGGACTAAATGTGGTCTTTCATAGAAATGCTGTTTTTAATGGTTGTGGTGGTGGTGGTGGTGATTATTATAGATACTCTTTATTTATATAAACATATTGTTATTTAAGCACTGTCATTTTAACAAACAGCCTTCAAAATGACGGGCAGACATGTGTCTTTGATTCTCCTGATGATACGTTTTTCACTGCGAAACTGGTAGAGGAACATACACCCAAGCTGCAACAGCTGTATACTCACTTGAATAAAGCTTTTTCTCACTGGATTAGCGGTGCTGGCATTTGTTCATTGTACAACTGGAGTTGTTTGCTAAGCACGCCAGACAGATTGTGCTGGGATTGGTCTTGGATTTGGGACGCAGAACTCTGCTGGAGGCTAAAGAGACAGCTCCTCTAGCTTAGCTAGTAGGAGACTGGGTTTTGATCAGCCAGGTTCTTTATAGAAGGATGCAGTGGTGTCCAACATTCAGCCAGTCCTGCCATTATGCACTGATGTCCAAGTAGAGGGGTCTCAATCCAGCCACCACAATAAACTGGATCTGTTCTACTTTGAGAGGGAAGCCACGGGGTAGTCAATAGTGACAGGGATGGCTCTGCCTACAAGTTTGGCTGCAAAGAGAAATTGGGGAATAGCAGGTAGGAGACAACCATGGGAGAAAAACATAGCTGGGAATAAATGGATAAAAATACTAGAAATAGATCATTTAAAAAAAGTCATATACAAAATTCCCATGCTGAAAATGATTCATGCTATACCTGATGTGCATAGCTGGAAAAAAACTATGATCCAGCATTAATACAAATTATGAAATGGGTAGAAAGAATGCCGGCTCCTGATTGGCCAAGAGCAGCTTTCAGCTGGGCCGTTATCCCAGCACAATGGCCCAGCTAGAAGTAAAATGTCTAAAAAAGGCATAAAATTTACTGAAAATGACCCATTTCATAATCACAATAAGGCACTCCAGGGTGTGTGTTATGGTGGGCTAACGGCCCTTCTCAGGTTGTGGAAGCACTCGGCTATGCCTCGTGCTTCAACCCACCTGAACTGGGCCATTATCCCACGATAACACACCCCCTGTCATGCCTTATTGCTTAAACAACACCCTATACACATCTAAAGGCTCAGTATATAAAGTGTGGTTGAAGAATAAAACCCTGTATTAGTAATTTTATATCTCATTTTAAGGAATCACAGTCTCTCAACATTTCGGTCTCTACAAATCTGGAAGATCCATGCAGGCTAAATCATCAGAATTTGAACTCCTGAGATTGAGATCTGGGGCCCAGACCCAGTCACAAGTGACTTTCTCCCTTTATTTGTGCATGATTGTACTTTGCACAAAGGGTGTTATAAGCCTTTCCTGCATGGCTGCAAAACACATTACGACCATGCGAGAAAGAAGTCAGGGGTCACCATTTAAATTGCAAACAGGGCCATGTACAAAGCATGGCGACCCTTGTTAGCTCTGTCAGAGTTTAAACATACACCCTGTCTGTGGAACTGTTATAGGAAGGCAGTAGGGGTGTCTTTATTCTTCAGCGGGTTCCAAAGGAACTGCATGGGATAAAGACCAGGGGGGCTGGAAGAATGGAGTGATTAACTAGGTCAAATGCCTTGGTCATGTCGATGAAAACTGTCCCTGTGAGAAGCCCAGAGTTCCTAGCTACAAGGGTATCAGACGTGAATTTGAGAAGGGCAGTAGTAGTGCTATGACCCTTGCAAAAGCCATGCTGGGCAGAGGTAAGTAGTTCATGTTTCTGGAGGAAGTCTATAGTTTGGGCGGCAACCAGTTTCTCCAAGATTTTATTGAGGACTGAAAGAATGGCTATGGGCCTGTAGTTAGAGGGGTCTTTGTGATCTCCTTTTTTGAAAACAGGGGTAATCCTAGCTATCTTTCATATATCAGGGTTGAAGCTCTGACACAAGGAGAGCGTGAATATCTTGGCAAGGGGAGCAGCAATGTAGGGGGCAGCTAGCTTTAGGAGCTTGGGTTCAAGATTATCTGAACCTGCAGCAGTGTGGTCAGAGATCTTGTTTAGTAACCGAAGCACATCATTTCTAGAGACTGCCTTAAAGAAGAAATGAGGACCATTGACCTCTGGGGGAGATGATATGTTCGGTTGGGCAGAGAAAAGGGAGGCGTAACTAGTTAAGTCAGAGAATTTGTTATTGAAAAAGTTGGCAATGGTTCTAGGATTATTGCAGTGAATGCCATTAAGTGACGTGTCATTTGGGGTAGAAGCCTGATTTGAACCAAGAAAGAACTTTATATGGGATCAAAATTGTTTAGAGTCACCACAGGAATTGGTTAATAGATCTTTGCAGTAGGAGCTCTTAATATTTTTGATATCCTTCTTGCAGGAGTTACACAGTGCCCTGTAAGTGTAGAGGTCAGATGATAACCCTGTTCTTTTGAAATGGAGCCAGCTTTTGTCCCTTTGTTTTAGTTTAGATATTCCACTTATTACATGGGTTGTGAGGAATGTGGAAGCCGATTGTGGCTTTGTGCCTCACAGCGCACCTGGGGTGTTGATTAATCCCCAATAACAACATACCCTGTCGTGGGTTATTGCTTACTTATAACATGGGTTGTGAGGAACGTGGAAGCTGATTGGTTTAGAGTCCCTGCATAGCCATGAATTAAACATCTCTTTTAATGCACGGTTCTGTGGAGGGACTCAGGGGAATTGCCGTCGGCACTCATTCCCTGTTTCAGAAAGCAAAAGCAGAATGGCAGCCATTAGAACATATGGGGAAGTGAGACAGCCCCAGCACTGTCATTTGGTGCTGATTGCTGGTGCGAGTGCTTCTGTTTGCCCTCCCGTCCACTCCCAAAACAGTGTAGTAACCCATCTTCAACTACCAATGTCCTTTGCTTCCCTCTAATCATAATGCCACATCCCTGTCTTTGTTTGCTGTGCTCCCTTCAGGTTATGATCCTCCCCCCTGCCAGACAAGTGAGAGACAAAGGGAGCTAACTGAAAGGTAACCATTAAATGTGGAACACACACAGCGGTTTGGCAACCATGTTATAATGATTGAATGTCATGCTAGTTTTGAAATTCTGGCCCCTCAGGCGGGTAACAGAGTTTGTAGTCAATCATGGGAAGGGGGTCCTTCTTCTTTTTGTTGCAACAGAGTTAGCTCCAACAGTGAGCTGTGCAGTGAGAGAGGGTGAGAAAAAGACACAGTGACAGGGAGAGTACGAGACTTGAACCTGTAAATCTGAAGTCTTGCAGTGTCCCCTGTGTCTCTCGCTGTCTGTCTGTCCGCCAGTCTCTCTGTGTGTATTTGTGTGTGTCTCTCTCTCTCTCTCTCTCTGCGATGGTGGTGGCTTGGTGGCCCCCGGCCAGCCATATTCCGTGCTTGAAAGTGTTCTGTCACACCTGTGTCAGCGGGTCCGTAGTGTGTCTGGTGTTTGTGAGAGGTCAGGGAGAGAGAGAGAGACAGCAGGCGGAGTTCACCGCACTCCGGGTAAGTCCTGTTGTGTGAGTGCCCCACATTGTAGCATGGTAGAAGAAAGGTTGTTCTGATTGTTTGTTTCAGTTGTGCCACAATGAGGGAGGGAGGGAGGGAGAGGGAGAGAGAGAGAGAGAGAGAGAGAGAGAGAGAGACCACATTTCATTTGTGAAACAATTTGTCCCACGACTGTCTCACATCTCTCCCCTGCTTGCACCACACAGTAGTGAGTGACCTTTGCTGAATTGTGACACCTTAGTTTTGTGCCACGCCATTCCACAGGAAGAGTGTCCCCCGGCATGTCAGAGAGAGAGAGAGACACTTCCATGGTGCCACACTGAGGGAGAGAGAGACAGAATGAGACAGAGAGACAGCATTTAATTTGTAACAGCATGTGTCCTGCAGCTGTTTCTCACATCTCTCCCCTGCCTTGCACCTTGTGTCTTGCTTCGCAGTAGCCTTGGTTATTCTTGATCTGAGATACACACAGCAAAGACTGCAAAGCGCTGGTTACAGAAAGAGAGCAGCAGACTGCTAACAAGGGAGAGATCATGGCAGCAGGGCTGGGGAAATTTCAATGTCTGTGTCACGCTGGCTCTGTGCTGTGTCTGTGTGTCAAGTGGACTGTTGCTCTGTGGTGTACCTTCAGTGTGGGCACAGCTGTGCTCATCAGACTAAAGGAGCAGGGCATAGCATGCAAGTACAGAAGTCCTGCACTGTCCTGTTAAGTTGTGTGCATGTGTGGAAGGGGGGCTAAAATAAATATTGTAGGCAAGCCAGCAGAGCATATTATAGAAACATAGAAACATAGAAGTTGACGGCAGATAAGGACCTCAAGGCCCATCCAGTCTCCCCATTTCTTTTTCTACCTTATAAATGTGCCATCGGCCTTTGCTCTGCCAATGGTCTATCTATTCATACTCATCTGTATTGCTCCCTTATGCCTCTCCCATGTCTGTTTGAAGCCCTGCACTGTATTCATATCCACCACTTCCTGAGGTAGGCCGTTCCATGCATCCACCACCCTTTCTTTGAAAAATAATTTCCTCACATTACTCCTTAATCAGCCCCCCTCTAATCTCATGCTGTGTCCTCTTGTCCTGCTATTTTTCTTATATTTAAACATGTTAGACTCTTTCACCTTGTTAATGCCCTTAAGGTGTTTGAATGCCTCGATCATATCACCTCTTTCCCGCCTTTGCTCAAGGGTATACATATTGAGCTCTGTTAATCTGTCTTCATAGGTCTTCTGATGCAGTCCCTGCACCATTTTGGTTGCCCTTCTCTGGACTGTCTCAATTTGGTTAATGTCCTTGTGAAGGTGTGGCCTCCAATACTGCATGCAGTACTCCAGATGGGGCCTAACCAGTGTCTTGTAAAGAGGATTATTACCTCCCTCTACGACTTGTGATACCCTACTATCACACCCTAACACCTCTCTAGCCTTACCTACTGCTTTAGAGGTCTGCTTGATGATTTCAGGTCATCAGTGATGATGATGCCCAAGTCTTTTCTTCCTTTGTGACTGCTAGCAACTCCTCCTCAGCCTATAGGTGGCTTCAGGGTTTTCTTCCCTATGTGCATGATTTGCACTTCTTTGCATTAAATCCCAGTTGCCACTCTTCTGACCATTTTGCTAGTTTATCCAGATCTCTTCTCATTCTGCCCACCCCATCTGGATCATCTATTCTGTTGCAGATCTTGGTGTCATCTGCAAACAGACAAGCCTTACCCTCTAGTCCATCTGCAAGGTCACTAATGAAGATGTTGAAGAGGACTGGCCCCAGAACTGATCCCTGAGGTACCCCACTTGTGACTTGCATCTCTTCTGACTGTATACCATTTACCACCACTCTCTGTTTTCTGCCCGTCAACCAGTTTGCCACCCAGTTGACCAACTTCGACCCATCCGAGCCTACCCAGCTTATTTATCAATCTTCTATGTGGAACAGTGTCAAAAGCTTTGCTGAAGTCAAGGTAGGCGACATCAACTGCTCCCCCATGGTCCACCACTCTGGTTACCCAGTCAAAGAAATCTATAAGATTAGTTTGACAGGACCTTCCTTTTGTAAACCCATGCTGACTTGGATCCTGTGCCCCTATGGATTCCAGGTGTTGCACTATCCTTTCCTTAAGGAGTGCCTCCATAATCTTGCCCACTACTGAGGTAAGACTGACTGGTCTGTAGTTCCCCACCTCCTCCCTGCTACCACTCTTGTGGAGCAGGATCACATGAGCCCTTCTCCAGTCTTCTGGGACCTCTCCTGTGCTCAGAGACTCACTAAACAGTTCTGCTAATGGCTCTGCTAGTTCCACCTTTAGCTCTTTAAGTACCCTGGGATGTATGCCATCAGGTCCCATTGCCTTATCCACCCTGAGCTTAGCAAGCTCTTGTAGGACCCTTTCTTTTGTGAAGGGAGTAGTGCTCACCTCCTCCCCCTGTGTCCATGATGCTGAGCTGTGGGCCCTGCCCTACCTTCTCTTCAGTAAATACTGAGCAAAAGTATCTATTTAGGATAGATGCCTTTACAGGGTCCTCCTCCTCACATGCTCCCTTTTCTCCATTAAGCTTAGCAACACCCCCTCTGGACTTTCTCCTTTCACTAATGTATCTATAGAAAGTCTTGTCACCTTCTTTTTACTGTTCGTGCTAGTGTTTCCTCAGTTTGGGACTTTGCCTGCCTTACTGCCTTCCCTGCTTCCCTTAGGGCAGTTTGGTATGCCTCCCTATCTTCATCCTGCTGTGTTCCCTTATATTTCCTGAAGGCCAGCCTTTTGGCTCTGACCTTTTCTGCTACTGCATTTGAGAACCAAAGTGGTTTCCTTCTTCTTTTGCACTTTCTTTTCTGTCTACCACAAGGGATGTTGCTTCAAGTATTGAATCCTTAATGCTTGCCCACTTTGCCTGTACCCCCTCACCTGTGTTTCTTTTTGCCAGGGCTAGCTTAACTCTGTTGGCCCTTATCAAAGTCAGCTCCTCTGAAGCCCCATATTTTTGCCTTGGAATGGGATGATTTAGATGTAGTAGCCAAATTGAACCATACCATGTGATGGTCACTGGCCCCAGGTGACCTTCTACCTGGAGATCTGTGATCCCTTCATTGTTAGTCAGTACTAGATCTAGGATAGCCCTGTCTCTTGTGGGTTGCTGTACCAGTTGTTTGAGGCCCTTCCCCTGCAGGAAATCCACTATGTGTCTAGTTCTGGCAGATGTTCCTGCTGGTATTACCAAGCTGTATCCGCATGTTGAAATCTCCCATTATCAGAACCTCCCTTTAGTTGTCATGTTTTGTATATCTTCTAACAGTAATGTGTCTATGTCCTCCCCTGGTCTGGGATCTTATTTCCAGGCTGTGAGCATTTGTGTACATGATTTTCCATTGGCCAGATTTTGGTGTGTTAGTTGTTGGGTGAGGTTTGGCATTACCCCTGTGTGTCATATGGGGAGACAAACCTTTTTTCTTACCTCGTGATGCAAATGAACTGCAAACATGCTGAATCCCTGTTTGAACACTAGCTGAGGGGGGAGGGGTGTTCTTCCCATTTGACGTATGGGGTGCTGCACCCCTCTCCCCATTTGCTAGTTTAAATATTCTGCAAAGATGTCAAACTTCTGCCCCAATGCACTGACTCCCTCCTTAGTCAGATGCAGTCCATCAAATTTAAAGAACTTTCGCTCCCAGAACTGTTGCCAGTTCCCTACAAATCTGTGTCCCTTTTCCTGGCACCAGCCCTTGAGCCACATGTTTAGCTCCCTATCTCCCTTCTCTGACCTTCCGTCCATCTACTCCCTCTCCCAGACTGGCAGGATCTCAGAGAGGAGATGCCGATGAAATAGATGATAGTTTGTCACCAGCCTGGTCAGGTGTTCCTTGGTCTCCACAACTGACCGGCTGGTGAGATCATTAGTCCCTATGTGTTCTAGGACATCAATGTTTTCTCCTGCTTTGTGAACAATTTTAGCAATGCGGTCAGTGTCTCTCCATGCTGATGTACCTGGGAGACATCTGACCATTACCCCTGGTTGGAGATGGGTATCAACTCCCCGAATCATGGAGTCTCCTATGATCAGAAGTTTTTTGGATTTCCTTTTTGCTTTTTTTGTTTTGGTTCCTGATTTGGGTGAGTTTTGTTGTGCTAGCTCCTGTGCTGCAGTGTCCTGCACTGCAGTGTCTTCTGCCTCTTTGTTTGATTTCAGAGATAGAGGCAGATACCTGTTTGTAGTGTTTATATGGTTTTTGGAGGTAATATGTTGGAGAGCAGAGAGTGATGGGGCACCCGATTTGCCCTTCCTAACCACCTGCCAACCTCCTGAACCAACTACCCTCTTGGTCGAGGTTTTCTGTTGGATGCTGGGGAAATGGCGGTGGTTCTTATAATGTATTTCCTCTTGAATATGAAATTTGAGGCGTGCAATCTCTGCCCATGCTGCCCGGGCTGAGCCCTAAGATCTCCAAAGGCCTAGCATGTAGGACAGTGTCCTAAATCCTGTAAGACTGTCCTTCTGAAAATTGTTTCACAGTACCTGCAGTTAATGATATCCATTCCAGATAAGTTGCTGGGTTTATAACCTAGTCAGAGTAATTAGAAGGAAAAAAAAAGGAAAAAAAATGCAAGTAATGGTTTGATTGTGTTTTGTTTAACTTGTTATAACAAGTTAAATTACTAGTGCCCCTGTAAATGAATTCACCTTGTGGAGGCCCCACTGATCCACACCTTACTGGTCTGCCACAGGAAAAGTCACAACTGTGGTACCATATAAAAGGAGTGTAGTGTGGGTGGTTGGGGATGGGGTGGGTGGCTGGGCCCTTCCCCTGCCGAAAAAGAAGAACCACGGACGAAAGAACAAGGAGGTAAGAGCAGAAACAATCAGTCAACAACAAATGCAGTAACTCTGAAAGCTTATCCTTATGTTAGATAAAACTGTAAAACCTGTAAAGCACCACCTGTAATAATTTCAGAGAAGATATACGCTGTAAGAAACACTTTGCTACAGAGAAAAATAAAGCAATGAAACAGGAGCAATCCCTGTGAGTAAAAAATAAAAACAACACCACACAGTAAATCTGCTTAGCCAAAATAAGTCTTAATCCTTTTCCCTTGCTCTGGTAAGTTTCTCTACTCTGCCTTTCAAGTAGTCTTAGAAGGAAAGAGCTCAGGTGAAGCTAGGTGCCTTGCCCAGCAAACCAAGTCTTCTACCTCCAAGATATCAACTAACCTGACTTTTTAACCCTTCTTTCTGTTGGAAATTACTGACAGTTTGCCAGCTCCACCCCCACATACACACCTAATCCTTTGGAAGAGCTGTGGGAGGAAAGCAATTAGCTCCTTCAATGTGAGAAGGAGACTGAAACACCTCTGAGACAACAAACCTTTTCAACAAAAAAAAAAAAACAAGAATAAAATAAAACACAGTGTCAAACAATAATTTTGCTTAGCCCAATGATAAAAAAGTCACAAAAATGTAAGCGCCACCTGTAATACAGTAATTTCAGAGAAGATATACCCTGTAAGAAACACTTTGCTACAGAGAAAAATAAAGCAGTAACAGAAGATATACCTTGCAAAAGACAATTTGAATCAGAAGATTACAGCAGTAATCTGTTAGCACACACCTGTAGGCACACATTGTAATAATGCAGAAAAAGGTATACCAGCAACAACAATTTGAATCAGAGAAAAATAAAGCAATGAAATGTTAGCAGCAAACAGTAGCAATCCCTGTGAGTGAAAAATAAAAACAACACCACACAGTAAATCTGCTTAGCCAAAATAAGTCTTAATCCTTTTCCCTTGCTCTGGTAAGTTTCTCTACTCTGCCTTTCAAGCAGTCTTAGAAGGAAAGAGCTCAGGTGAAGCTAGGTGCCTTGGCCAGCAAACCAAGTCTTCTACCTATGCTACTTATGCACAGGAAATGTCACAAATCATGTCAGTACTGTATGTGTGACATTTCAATGCATAATAGCAATGAAGTGCGCATTATTAGTTAGGAACTATTTTGCAAGACGGGAGGATGCAGTACCTTTTTTGGTCTCTAAACATGAGAAAAAAACATTTTCTATGTGTTTTCCCATGTTTTGGACATAACCCATGTTATGTGCAATAACCCACTCCAGGGTATAGTGTTATTGGGGATTAATCAACACCCCTGGTGCATTGTGATGCATAAGGCCACAGGCCGATTGTCTTCACAGCATCTGGGGTGTTGATTAATTAAGCAATAAGGCACGACAAGGTGTGTGTTATCGTGTAATAACGTCACTCCTGGGGTGGGTTGAAGCATGAGGCGAAGCTGAGTGCTTCCACCACCCCAGGAGTGACATTATTACACGATAACACACACCTTGGAGTGCCTTATTGCAATTATACAATGGCGCAATGTTATACAAAATAAACAAAACATTAAAAATATTTTTAGTAGATTTTTTGTGTTTTTGAAGAGAAAAAAAGTGCTCAATGAAATGCTCCATATGCTCCATATGCTCGAGTAAATTCATACAGTGATGTTATTGTGTAATAACATCACTGTCTCAGGCACCCACTGACCAATCAGAATACAGGAAATGTCCTTGCCATTGTATAATTCCTAATAACACCATACCCTGGAGTGGGTTATTGCTTACATAACTTCTCCTAAATACTGTTTGAGGGATGTTCAAAATAAGACTTTCTGTCTTCCAAAAGTAAGATCTAATTGTGGATGCAACTCTTTTTCTTTCGCAGTGCCAAATTGTTGGCATTCTTGTCCTCCTAATTTTGGAAACTGTAATAATTTAGAAGTATTCATAAAATTATTCAAGAACTCTTCAACAAATGTTTGCATTTGCTTCCAGTAAGTATTAGTTTTATGTAAGGATTAACCCACGACAGAGCGTGGGTTACTGGGAAATTAATCCACACTTGGGGGGGGTGTTGTGGCACGAGGCCACAGGCCAAGTACTGACTACCACCCTGGCATGACTTAATTCCCCATGTAACCCATGCTCTAGAGTGGGTTAATCCATTTATAACATAGCCAGGGAAAATGGGGACTGCACACTATACACACGGAACTACCGAATGTGTGCGACTCTCTCTCTCTCTCTCTCTCTGTCCCTCTCTCTCCATGCAGTGCAGTGCGGTGATCCTGATCACTGTCTGTCTGTCACTCTCTCTGTACTGTGTGTTCCACTGCTGCCTTTCACTGTCTCACTCTCCAGATGTATGGTCAAGCAGCTTGGCATGGAACATAGTTGGGGGACATTGACATGTACCAGTGGGTGAGATGTACTCGATGCAAGCTGTTGACTGTGGGATAAGGGTATACCACAGGGGTTTAGCTGCCTTCAAAATAATGACAGCCATGTTGAGTAATGGCACACAACAGCAGGTAAAAACCAGATGGCTGTATAGTGGAGAGAGAGAGAGAGAGAGACCAGATGGCTGTATAGTGGAGAGAGAGAGAGAGACAGAGAGACCAGACTGCACATCTCATAACTGAAATGTCCTGCACTGTTTGTTGCAGTCTTTTTCTCTATCTCTCTGCACTGTCAGAGCTAGACTCCCTCTGCTACCTCGACATGACTAGGTGGGGTGCAGGACTGCAACAAATGACAGTGGCACTTTTCTTTGAGGTCCCACTGACACACCACAGCAACTACAGGACTGAACTAGAGGAGGTATCCAGTGGCCACTCATGCTGTGTCTCAGGTCTGCAGGGAGCAACCGTGGATTAATTGAGTATTAATCCACAGTCACCTGATGGCTGCTGATGGATATGAGTGGGTCATTTTCCCTGGCCATGTTATAAATTGTTATATCTGTGCATGTACAGTATTACCTTACAGCACACACTTGAAAAAAGACTTCAGTCTATATGAAGGTTCATACAGTTTAAAGTCTTTATTAAAAAATATATATTATATATATATATATATATATATATATATATATATATACACACACACACACACACACACACATACACATACACCAATTAAACGGCTATTGAAGGAATTTTTTTCACAGATGAACATTAATTTTTATGTGTGGAATGTTTGACTTTGTTTGCACTAGATAGTTAGGTTTGTAAAGCATAATTTGCTGGTTTTATATTAATAATTTGCATGAATGCTCTCTGTTCTTTTGCCTAATTTTTCCAAGTCAGTCCTATCGCACATCAGTATGGCTCAGTCAGGGGTGTTCTTACCTTTGGCCTGGAGGGTCATGATTCTGACTCCTTTAAAAGGACTTAAGTTCATACTCCATGGTATCACACTGCAAAATAGAGGACTGCACTGATAGAAATGCCATATTCCAATGAGGCATTAAACAGAGGTCCCTTCTACCCATTTCTGGTGGCTGTCCAAGATGAAGTTAATGATCCCATAGCACTTTTCATGATGTGTAAGGGATAATTACGTAGCCATAGGAGCTGCTCCCTGCCCTCTCAAGGGCTGAAAACAGACTGTGCCAAAGTCCCCTGGGCATTCCTCCACCCATGGCCATAGCCACAGGAGCTGCTCCCTGCCCTCTCAAGGGCCGAAAACAGACTGTGCCAAAGTCCCCTGGGCATTCCTCCACCCATGGCCATAGCCACAGGAGCTGCTCCCTGCCCTCTCAAGGGCCAAAAACAGACTGTGCCAAAGTCCCCTGGGCATTCCTCCACCCATGGCTGTAGCCACAGGAGCTGCTCCCTGCCCTCTCAAGGGCAGAAAACAGACTGTGCCAAAGTTCCCTATAGTAATCCAGTAGATTTTCTTGTATCTGTAAGATTTTTCTCTAACAAGTGAGATTTTTGCAGAACCGCTTCTTCTGTACTGTTAGCTAACTGACTGTAACAGCGCATGACCTGCAATCCAGGAAGTCTCTAACAGACCTGTATGTTCTCTTGGACTGTTCCTGCTAGGCAGCTTTATGTAGTTTTTTACACTGTACTGGTAATTTGTGTAGCAAGGCCTCCCTGCATAGTTCTGTTACAGCAAGCAGGTTTTCCAAAGTCTGCATTTATTCCTCTATGCACTGCATCTCCTTAGCTAGGGAATTAGCAAGGTCTTACTGAACAAAATTTCCTCAGCTTGTGAGTTAACCAAAGTCTGCATATATTGAAATGGAACATTAATGCTTAAAATCTTCTGCTTGAGCCCCTGATTTCACCTTTCTTACTCCTGTTAACTCAAAAATCTGCATCTACCTTGCCTTGAACTTCATCCTTTTCTTTTCTTTTCCTTTCTGCATTTTTAAGTAACCTTCTCCTCTTCTCTTCACCCCATCCCCCCTTTCTCTCTCCCTTCTGTCAAGGAATCCTACCTTAGCCATCCTATCACTCCCCGCCCTGCCTACTCAGACAGTCCTTCCCTTCATTTTGCTAATCTCTTCTCCTTTATTTACTGTAACCCCCTGTTACCTGGGGTTACAAGAATCCCAGTTAGACCTAGTGGCAGGCAGGGAAGGCAGCTTGTGAAATTCCAGTTAAATGGATTTCACACTGTCTCACTCTGTTCTCAGTCTCAGCTGAGACTGAGGGATGACATCATTTTAGAACTGTTGCAGCTACATAAGCCACACTGGAATGTTGCAGCTGGAGGTTAGGATAGAATGTTGGGGAATTTGAAGTCAGTTCTGTAGTAGAGTGTTGAAGAGGGAGGAGGTGTGCTGCAGCTGCAGGCCCTAAGAGCCCTCAGCTCTGACAAAGAGCTATATTTTTGTTTGAGGTGTGTGTTCTCACCTGAAGAGGAACACAAGAAGAACCAAGTGAAGCGGATTCCGCCTACTTCCAGGGGCAATCCCCTGGTCCGGCTAGAGGAAGAAGAAGAAGCTGCCTAAATCTAGGTTCATGCTGAGGTACCAGAAGTTTGTTGAAATTTCTTTGAAGAGAAAAAAACCTGTGGGGCACCTGCAACCAAGGGGTGAGTTTGCTCTGCTAAAGGGCCAATGTGTTTTCACCTGAGACAAGATGAAGTTAAGTGACTGTTACTGTGGGGTCAGGAAAAGACAGCCAAGTACAGTTTTTAAAGTTGTGGGAATTGGACTGCTTAACTCTGTGGTGGTCTAGAGAAATGGACACAGCCACTCATTAAGTATGTTTCAAGTTCAGCACATGTGGGATGGAAGAAACAGTAGATTAAATGTGACATACATTTAAAGAGAA
This sequence comes from Neoceratodus forsteri, assembly GCA_016271365.2. Taxonomy (NCBI): domain Eukaryota; kingdom Metazoa; phylum Chordata; order Ceratodontiformes; family Ceratodontidae; genus Neoceratodus; species Neoceratodus forsteri. The sequence goes on from CM028129.1 coordinate 905,093,790, forward strand.
CCTACACAGTAAAGTGTTTTCAGAGATGAGGTGTTAAAGTCCAGAGGAATGGCTGGGTATGATTTATGGGAGCAAGAGGTGGGAGACCCCCCATCTGGCGTGACCAGAGCACTTCTATGGGTTCGCTTTGGGACACCTGTTACTTTCTCTCAGGTACTTGGCCAGTGCCTGAGGAAAGTACCCAGATGAGGGATTGTTGAAGAAGATTCCCTGATGGAGCCAGAAGTGCTCAGAAGTGGTTTAGGGAGCCACCGAGAAGTATCCATGCTATATGGAAAGTAGTCCAAGGGCTGGCATGAGAGCCGAGCCATGGAAGGAAGATAGTCCAAGGGCTGGCAAGGGTGTCGAGCCAGGGAAACCCAGAGAAGAGTATAAGTTCGGGCTGAGTGCCCAGTGTGTTTCAAAGCCTGAGGGTATCCTACCTTAGCCATCCTATCACTCCCTTCCCCCTCTGCCCTGCCTACTTAGACAGTCCTTCCCCTTCTTCCTGCTAATCTCTTCTCCCTTTATTTACAGACTGTGCGAAAGTCTCCTGGGCATTCCTCCACCCGTGGCCGTAGCAACAGGAGCTGTTCCCTGCCCTCTCAAGGGCCGAAAACAGGTACACCTGCTCAAATGATAGAGTGCCCCCCTCCAGCTGTAAATTTTAAAGTAGGCACTACTTCTTGGATCTTTGTGTGAGCAGCTTTCTAAATCAAGCTAGTTGTGCACTGAGGGACCTTTGTGCCAGAGCCTGCTCTCACTCGATTTTTCACCCACCCTACTGTCCCTGTTCTCTCACAGTTTATTATATAGTCTCTGTCCAGGAACTCCTCCCACAGGAACTCCTCCCACCAGAATCCCACAGTCATCTGGTTTTCTGTCCCCTGAAACCACACCCTCCCTTCCTAAGGAGATGATACCTAAATCACTATTTCTCCTCTCTTTTCCTCTCCAAACCCAGCCCTATCCAGTCCCTGGGTAACCTCTGACATCTCTTGCACAAAGCTCTAAGACATCCTCTCGCTGGTGTACTCGAACCTGGGACCTCTTACACCAAAGGTAGTAACACTATCACTACTCTACAGTGGCAGCCACCCTCACTGAAGTTCAGCTATCACCCTTATCTTTCACTATAAGCATAGAACTATGGGCACTCACACTCCCATGCTAGGTGTTCTCACCCTTACCCTCCTATTTCAGACCTCCCCCTGACCTGAGCTCCCATCCACTACATAAGGCACCACACCCCCGATGCAGTTCTCTTTGCCTCACACCCAGATCCCTCCACTATCCAATCATCCCTTCAACTTGCCTACAACCAAACAGAAAGGTGGTTTCTTGATCACAGACTAGTCATAAACCTTAAGAAAACCAAATCAATGCTCTTCTCTCACCATCAAAATAAAGCTAGAAGTGCCCCCCTCCTGATTACCCCTAACTCTCAGCTCCAATTAGAGCAAGTGCCCACATACAAATACCTAGGCATCACTTTCAATACTGCCCTCACCTTCCACACCCACATCAACGCTCTTTTCTCCACCATAAACTCTTGGATTGGCCTACTTTATTGCCATAGGAATTGCCTTCCCCTTGCTGCACTCCAGCTGGATATCACCTCCTCCATCCTGTCCCTAGTGGACTACAGCTTGCCCATCTATGCTGCAGCTGAGAACACCTCCCTCTCTGAAATCCAGCTCTCCATCAATAAGGTCTGTAGGCTCCTGTCCGGAACCTCCAGCCACACCCACACCTCCTGCTGTATTCCTCTGCCAACCTGCTCAACTTTGAGGAACATCTGCAGTATCAGACCTGCCTTCTTGCTAAGAAATCCCTGCTTGGGCTCTCCCCCCAGGAGTCTCTGCCTCCCTACCACGGTCATCCTCATCCATTTCCACCTGCCGCTCTGTTAAAGCCACCTTCAAAGTGCCCAGAACCAAGACCTCCCTCACCCAGAGGTCCTTCTTTTATTGAGTCCCCACCTGGTTCAACTCCCTGCCTACCTGCATCCTAACACTGCCAAACTTGGTCCCTTCAAAACCACTCTCCGGAACCATCTCTTTAATGTCCGCTGCTGTAGGTGCAACTAACCCTGCCCCCCCAATCCTACTGCAGGACCTTTCCCTACCTGGCAATCCATCTTCCCCCTGCCCCTTTTTACCTTCCCCTTTAGGTTTATACAAGGATGTATTCCATTGCAACTCCAGAGAAATTGTACATCCTTAATTGAAAATCTGTATTTTATATCAACGTGTAACTTAGTGTATTCTGTGTTCAATGTCTGCACCTGTAATGTTGTCCAATGTTGTATCTGCACAACATTCTATTGTCTTGCCTTCCCTGTGACTAGATGCCTTTGTAAAAGAGTCCCAGACTCAAATGTTGTAAATCGGACTTGTTCAAATAAATATATAAATAAATTAAGATATCCTGGCCAACACAACTTCTTACAATAACACAGGTTCTGTGATTGTCCATGGCTTTATGTGGAATGTTGCTAGAGTGTAATAGCTAGTGTGCTTTCTTGCATAAAGTCTATGTTAATACATTCTAGGAGACCATTCCTAAAGCTGTAAGAGGGGTCTCATGCTCATTTGTAGGGTATGAGAACTGTCTGTGACCCTAAGGTGAGCAGTTTTGATACCCTAAGAATGTAAGTAAGACCACTCCTACAGCCTTTAAAGTGGTCTCTCAGGACTTAGAAATGTATTTTGATTTAGGATTATGAATAATATATTGATCATCCTCAATCAATAATAATTATACAATGGCAAGAAAAAAATCCTGGACTCTGATTGGTCAGTCTTGGGCTGGACCCGTGATGTTATCCCAGTACAACATCACTGGTCTAGTCTCAGCCTCACTGTGAACCTGGAGATGAATTGTTTCTGCTTGATTGTTTCATCTTCTCTTAAAAAACAAAAATATTTTTCCACACAAAAACATCTTTAAAATTATTTTTTTATTCTGTATAACAATGAGCCATTGTATAATAGCAATAATGCCCTCCAGGGTGTGTGTCGTTTAGGATAATGTCACGCCTCAGTCATTGGATGCACTCGGCCTGTGGCCTCGTGGCCAACCACCTGATGCATGATGTTATCCCAGCACGACACACACCCTGTCGGGCATTATTGCTAAAATGATTCATTGAAAAATCCTCCCTAGAATATGCCAGTTTCCAGGGCACCTGCATATTAGACACTCTTTATATAGTGAGAGTGTCTCCTGTGCAGGGGAAAGGAGTGCTCCCAATTGGTCAAAAGTGTTCAATGAATCTGTAATTGCCAAACTCTCAGTATTAAACTACCTCATCTCTTGAAAGGCACTCTCGGATCATTTATGCAGAAATGCACTATTTAGACCAATCGTCTATGTTTTCTGTCGATTTCCAGTATATTTTAGTTATATTTGAAGTCAGACAACCAATACGGAAATACTTAAGAACAATAACAAATGATGCTTACTAATGCTTACTGTTTTATTTTTTTTTAATGCAACTTGGACAAGGAAAATAACAGAATAGAATATGCTCTTGCAAAGTAGCATGTGCAGTACAGTATGAGTTATTTCATTTAGATCACTAAAGAATTTTCATTAACATTCCCCCATGATTTAGCCAGCCTCTGTGGCAGTGAAAGGAAAACTGAGTCACAGGTTTGTCAGGCTTTGATGGATGTGTTCACTATCTGCATGTGTTATTATTAGTGTCCTATTATGGAAGTACAGGCAACAGGGACTTTCAGTTTATTAGCCCCCCCGCTGTGTCTGTCAGCATGCCCTGGGGCTAGAGAGTGGTTGCTTAAGATAAATACAAAAAGCACTCTATTCTCTGCAACCACTCTGCAGCACTGAATGTGTATACTCAACACTGGTGCCACAACACTGCCTATTTCTGTAGTTTTCAGTTGTACCAGTACCCCAAATTTAAAATAATTCAGTCAATAAATGTGTTTTTTAACCTTTTGCATGCTAAAAAATAAAATAACTTTGCCATCAATATTAATAAAAACTCAGTTACGGTACTATAAGCCTTTTCCTTGAAATATTTACCCTCTTGGAGAGCATGAAGAAACACTGTCATTTAAAACTATTTATGGTACTAATAACATCTCTCCAGACCTCAGCTAAATAACTGCATGTTATGAAAAGTATAATACCCAACAAAACAAAAGTTAAATGCAAGAAGCAACAGATACTGCTAAATGGCTACCTAGATTTTCATGAAGGCATTACCTTTACTCTTGCTTGAAAATATAACCAAATTACCGAGAATTCTAATATAATTTATAGAAATAGGATTTTGCTGATGTAAATTATACTGTCAAGTTATGCTACATAGTTGATTGATGCACTTCAAAATGCAGCTATATGAATATAAGAAGCTTTTTTAACAAGATAAACTACTGTCACAGAAAGGTAATAAGACACTTTGTATTGGTGTTATTTGTGTTTTATTCAGAATAACTTAAATATGAATTGTACCTCTTTTTTAAATAAAGAACATGCACAAGTCTGCATATATTACAGAATATACATACATATTATGCCATGGAAGACACTGATGATTGTCTTATACTATAATAAAGCACAATATTCAGAGGTTGGAATGCTGGAAAAAAAACATGGGTTCTGCTTGTATAGCAACTTAGTAATAAAATACAGTATGGTTTATTTCTGAAGTTTTGGTCTGGTAGGTGTACCCTCTTCCTAACACACACTGCCAGCAATTCTAAACAGTGGTTTTATCTTGACTAAAATTTCACACCAGCAGTATTTGAAACTGAAAAACTGTTTGTGAACTTTTTCATATTTTATATATTGTAAACAGAGGTTGCATCTGGAATACATGTGTGAACAGGATGTTAGCTACTAATGACAAGACACTTTGTTACAGAATCTGAACAAAACCATTTATTTCATAACTCTGTCACCAAACGTTCCTTTCCAGGGTGAAGGAAAGGTATAAACTGATTGATATGCTTTTTCAATAGAGCAGTGTACTCCAAGATAAATACAGAAGACAGAATCAGTCCAAATATCTCTTTCTAACTACTGTATTTCTAGAGATAAAACAAATGCAGCTGGAGGTACTAAACCCTGCTGTGATATGAAAGCAAAGCTGAGGCAGCAACAATAGCACACTAATAAAAAAATGGGACAAAGGGAGGCTGGCTCAATGTACAGAGCACTGCTATTATGGTATAAATCACCATTACTACCAATATAATCTCTGCCCTTAGTATAGGCTTGAAAGTTCAAAGGTGATACTGTTGTTCCTATTTACTGCTTTGCAGGTCCATTAGTCATTGCTCCTCATTTTAACAGTTCTGTACAGTTACTGTCGTGTACTAAAATTCCCATGGAAAGACATGCTAATCCAAACTTGTGGAGCAGCTTGATGTATGCTGTATTTAGCCTTAAACTCCAAGTAAAATGCATAGTGTCCCTAATTTGTTCTCTAGTCACCTTCCTATAGATTTATGGTGCTGCAGCTTGCTAGTAGTGGTGATTCACATTGCCATGGATATAGGCAAAATGGCAACAAAGAGTGCAAGCACATGTACAAATAGCCTCCGAGATTCCTTCCGCACTCTTCACCTTCCTCAAAGAGTCCATTCATTAGTGTAGCTAACTGTAATATAAAAAACACTGAAGACACGTTCATACCCAGAGAAATGGAGAAAGAAAATAAAGGATTTGCTTCCCTTAAGAGAACATTTAAGGGTTGATTTCCCTAGCTTTTGAATGCAAACTTTTTCTCCACTACTACAACATGTTTGTAGATTAGATATTCTATTCTGAAAGGATTTAGTTTATTCAAACTAGAGTACTTTTTTCATCACACAAAAACAGTGAAATTGTTTATGTTTGTTTGCAGTACTTCATGTGAGCAAGCCCACTTTTTAGCAAGTAGTAGCAAACTAGTTATGTGTAGCACAGTACAAAACGATCAATGGCATAGCTATATTGACATTTAAATAGATATCCTTGCCTGAACAAATATTGCATAAGTAAAGTCTACACCATAAACTGTTTTCTTCAGATTTGTGCCCCAGCTGTATTTATTTTTCTCCATTAGACTTCAGAGATATCCTACTTCTGTTGTGAATCATCCCCGCCAAATATTTTGAAAACAGTGGTGTTCCCTTTCTGTCTTCAATAGATAGATACACAGACGAATAAACTAGCGGACATTATTTTTTTTAGGATTTTTTTTTGCACCTGGGAAAGCCACACTGAGCTGAGGCATGTTTCCATGTGTAACCCGATAGCACAGGAAGGTTATGTGACTCACTCAGGGTCACATAGTATACAAGCAGCAGTTTTACGATTCAAGCTCAGGTCTGCTGGGTCTCCAGGTTTACAGCTCAGTGCTTTAAATTCAGTGCTATACTGTTTGTGTCTATAATTTGACAACTACAGAGTAGCTAAGGCCCCTATCCACAGAAGATTTTCCCATAGGCACAGAATGACAGAAATTTTTTTAGTGGACTGGGCCCTAACATACTAAGCAACTCATAACCATATCCTTACATCAAACACCATATCATACACTTTGTCCCACTTTTGCCATAACTGCCCTGCTCTCCACTTTTTTCCTCACATCTTATCCCAACCACCTAGTTTCCTCTTGGAAGCCTCTAACCTTTTTCTACTGAATCTACTCTACAAGCTAGAATACAAAGAGCATGTATTTGTATTTATGTCAGTATTACATAATCTGAAGCTTGCAGAAAATATTATATACTTCACTAGTGGTGAATAAATTGAGTAAATAATAAATCCTGTTATTTCTTTTTGAACAATTTCAATAAAAGTTTTATTTTTATGAGAACACTTTATTTCCACTTAGAACAACAAGAACAGTTGGCCAGATTATTTGCAATGGAAAGAAAGGCAGTTTTAAGTTAAGACACTAATAAACAATTAGAGACATTGTCCATATATATATGTATATGCAACAGGAATAGCCAATAAATGCACACCATAAAAATCTTGTATTGTAGCTACTGTGTACATAAGTTTATCAATGTGCATAGAAAGTATGCCACAACCATTTATGTACACAGTAGGTACATCATACTAGATTTTGTTGCACAGTAGATACATCATGGAACCATCCCCCTGAGCTCTTCCTTCTAATGCAACAGCCGGCACTACTTATTGTAAACAGAAAAGCTGACTGGCAGACAACCATCACCACATTCATAGCGTTAGTTTATTTTTCCACATAAGATCGCGTAAGCCCATAAATCATGCACAAAGCAAGTTTTAAAAACATACCAGTAAGTGTCCTTACAGAGTGATCGCAATTATGGCAATTCACTGATTTGTTTACTGTCCCTAATGCCACAGTATATCTCTACACAGCCGATAAACAGTAACATAAAATGTGTTTTTAAGTAACAGTATTTTCTCAGTGAAAGGAACTCCACACTATTTTCCCATCATTAAATGGTAGTATTTATGGCAAGAAATGAGCGCCATAAAGTGACAGCATGTTCTTAAGGAAAAATACTGAGCAGCACTGTCTTGAGTCATTGCTACTGGCAGCCATATTTTTCTTCCGTGCTATTGTCAGCCAAAGTTTGAAATCTGTCCGTACCATTGTGCTTAGCTAGCTAGAGATTCGCAGTTCAAAACAGTATACCCAGTTTAAGTAAAAAACACCGTTCCTGCATGATAGTAGACTCAGTACAGCAACAAAAACATAATGACAACCTTGGCTCATTCATTTGAAATGGAGCTGTTAGAAATCCTAATGCTGATGGAAAATGACAGTGAGCCACTGTTAGACCCACAGCCAGAGTCAGTAGTAGCATCACAGGATAAGGGAGCACAGCAAAGTCAAAATAGCTCTACAGCAGTCTTCAATGAGGAGACACAGCAGCAACAGAATGCTGTGACTCTAACCCTGGCAGGTACAATAAATAGCCTTGACCTAGACTTGAACCTCTGTCCCTTGAAGCAAAGCAAAACACCAATATTAGTAGAACAGGAAGCAACAACACAGATATATAGATAGACATGGAAACAATTGAAACCTTTATACAAAGTGATAAAAATCAAAATACAGTACAGAAATCTAGAGCAGATGTACAGGGCTTCTGCACCTAGATTAAAGACACTTCAATGCAACATCTGAGCTACACCTCTTGCCACCAGCACAATTAGATAAACTTCTAAGTCACTATTTCATGAATACTTGCAAAAAGGATGGAACTAACGATGAGCCACTGTCACTGTGATCAATTTTCCAAAGCCTGGAACACCACCTAAAACTAAAAATGTACCCGTGCTCCCTATCTACTTCAGTTCAATTCCAAACAACTAGACAAGTGCTTCAATCTAAATAAAAAGTATTAAAAAATGAAGGGAGAGTCAACAAGCCAAATGCTGCAGATGAACTAACAGACACACTGATTGACAAGCTATAGGACACTGAGCAGCTAGGGCCACACACTCCAGAATCGCTCCTAAAATCAAGAGCAGCAAACAAAGACAAGGTCTTGTACAAACCCATAAGAGACCCATAAACTAAAACCCAGGACTTATGCCACTCCAAGTAACTCAATCAGATGTCCTGTAGCCAACTATCTATGTTATGAAAGTCACAGGCCAGACAAATGTCTAAATGCAGATTCCCCATTTTTCCTGTCCATAAACACAAACAGTAAATGACACCTTCCAGCATCGTAGTTCAAAAATCAGCCGGTTGGTATAACTAAATTATGAACATTGATGAAGACAATGATAAACAAAGCCAGAACCCATACTGAGAAAAAAATAACAAAGCAAGCAGTAAGAAAGCATTTGAAACAAAAGGTATCGGACAGCAGAGTTGTCCCAACCAAAATCATGCAAGTATCAGGGCACAAACAGGTTCAACGTCTGAACGATTACTCAACAATTAATGAAGAGAAGTAGTACCATATTTCTAGCTTGCTGAGCAACCAGTGCCAAACAAAAGTAAAGCCAAGTACAAGTTCAAGCGAATGCCTCCAGACAATGCCACCGAATCGGAAGGAATTTATTGGGTCCTGTTTCTGCCAGCCAACAATAAATGCTAAAACAATCAACTTAAACATCGTCCAAGGTAAGTTAATAAAAAAGAGCAAGCAACAAAAATTCCTGTAAATAGTTGCATCCTGTCAAAAAAGCTTTTAACAAGTCAGGCATATGAGCAAAAAATGGGAAAGGAATGTAAATGCACTCAATTTAAAAAAAAAGTTAAAGTGTAATTAAATATATTTGTGAGCTGCTCAGAACATAGCAGTACACCTGTATCCGTCAATATCCCTCAGTATCTTTCATGGTGTGTGTGTGTGTTTCTGTATATGTGTGTGTGTGTGTTTTGTGCATGTGTGGGGGTAATTGCTGGTTTGTGTGTGTGGGAGGTGGGGGGAGTGTTGTATGTGATTGTGATGTATAGCTAGGTCTAGTCCTGTAACTAATGATTCAGGATCATTTCACCACAGTCCAGATTTCACCACAGGCTATACTTGTTAAGGATAAGTGAAAAAAAAAGACAAATAAAAAATTGATCTTAGATGAAGAGGACATAGTGATGTAGCTGTGTTCCACAGTATTTATCCACAGCATTTCATTATTAGAGAGAAAAAAAAATGGTGAGTAAACAGTCTGTACATGTAGTTATTGTGAATCTGTTGTAGAGTGTGTGTCTCTGTGTTGCTTGATGAGTGTGTGTGTGTGTGTGTGTATGAGTGTATATATGTGTGTGTGTGTGTGTGTGTGTGTGGTGAAGGGGTGGGGGGTGTAGGTGCACTACATGTAATAGATATGACTAGCCCATACATTTTTGTGTCAGAACATCTTGCCCGCAGTCTGTAGTGAATAAACTTAAAATTGCATGTTAGAATGGTTGAATAGCAGACCAATATTATGTAATCAACTCACGATACAACTTTTTTTTTGTTTTTATTTTTTCTTACATGCAATATGAAACAACAGGAAACCACTATGACAGCTTTAAAAGGAAAAGGCCACAAGTACTGGACTCAGAAAGTGATTGCAACTAGAGAATGTAAGACAAATTAAAGATGTAAAAAAATAATAATGTAACTGCTATTGCTTTGTAAAAAATGAAGTAAACCCATACAAGGCATACAATGTAACGTTTAATGACCACAACCAGTAAATCATATTTCAGAGTGTATATATTAGAACAAGATACATCACTTGTAACATTCCCAACCTGGTTACTCATAGCAACCAGCTGTGATCTTATGGCACAGCCATGCTTAAACAGAACAAGAGACTCCACTAGCTCCTCAACAGCATGTGTACAAGCCTGTGTAGCAGCAAGTAAGCCAAAAAGAAATGTGTAATCTGAAGCTCAATTTGTAATAAATTCAACATTCCTCTGTAATAAGCAGTGTATGCATGAATTGTCCTAGCAAAACAGCATAGAGCACTGCAACAACAACAAGCATTTGTCAATGCCGAATGTTGATTGCTTTGCTCCATTGAGCTTGCTCAGTTCCCCTCCCTCACCCGCTCATTCTGTTTCTCCTGGAACTGTAGGCTGCCCTTGTGTACTGGGCTCCTGCCTGTGTTGGTGCCTGTGTCTGCCCAGAAAGAAATACGCAGCAGTCTCGGCAGAGCTCTGTTGAGCTCGGTCACTCCCCTTCTCTCACTCGCTCGATCCTAATCTGTCCCAAACACTGATTTCCAAAAACGACTGTGGTATTCTGCACTGGAAATGCGAAAACACATTTCGGGTAGGATATGAAAAATGACAGCTGTACTGTTCATAAGGAAGTGTGAGAAAATGACAGTGTTGAAAATGTGGCGTGAAAATATTACTACTTTGCGAAGTTACAAGGGTGTGTGGAAACTGCACAACGCACGCTTGTAACAGTCATTTTTTGGAGGTTCATCACAAAATTTTCAACATAGGCATTTTAGCACCTCTGCTCCTGAACAGTGTCACTGTGACTTTCATAATGTGTCCCAAACACTAATTTCCCACAGCACCCGTGCTATTCTGCGCCGGAAGTGTGAAAACACATTTTGGCCAGGATGTGAAAAATGACCACTGCACTGTTCATAAGGAGGTGTGGAACAATGGCAATGTTGAAATTCTGGAGTGAAAATATTGCAAATTGGCAAAGTCATGAGCGTGTGTGGAAACTGCGCAATGCATGCTCGTAACACAGTCATTTTATGGACTTTCGTCACCAAATTTTTGACATAGGCATTTTAGGACCTCTGCTAATGAACAGTGTCACTGTGATTTTCATAATGTGTCCCAAACACTGATTTCCCACAGCAACCACGCTATTCTGTGCCAGAAGTGCAAAAAAACATTTTGGCCAGGATGTGGAAATGACAGCTATATTGTTCATAAGGAGGTGCAGGAAAATGGCAATGTTGAAAATCTGGAGTGAAAATATTGTAAATTTGTGAAGTTATGAGCGTGCGTCACAACTGTGCAATGCACGCTCATAAAACAGTTATTTTTTGGATTTTTTACACCAAATTTGCAACATAGGCTTTTGAGAGCCCACCTCATGAACACTGGCACTGTCGTTTCATTAATCGGTCCCGGAAGGGGATTCCACACAGTGACAGCGAAGTCACCTTCCGGGGCTGAATAACACCATGACAGTGCCAGAATTCATGCGGAGGGGTCCCAAAAACCCCATGTTGAAAATGTGGTGCCAAAATTCCCCAAAATTCCTGCGATATGCATCAAAGTTGAAAAAACCTATTTATGCCATTATACAGCTTACCTGCATTTCCTCAGTTCATGCAGACATGTTCCTGGTCCACCGAAGATCATCACGTCGGACTCCGCAGGTAAGTATGGGGTGGCAGGGTACACAAAGGGTAGGCGCGGGTTGTGGGAGGAGGCAGGGAGATGGTGAGAGACCATTTTCTTTCTTTACAGGTTAAAAACAAACAAAACCATCATGGGACGGTTTTCTTGTTTTACAGGGCTATTTGGCACGCTGGTGTGGGCTCCCAGCATGCCAACAGACTGTTTCTTTTGTGGGGAGCTGTAGCCAACGGGGATTGGGCACCCCATTGGCACAAAAGGGGAAGAGCCAAGGGGGATTGGGTACCTCCTCGACACAACTGCACTGGGTGTTTGGGGGGGATGATGCTGATGGGGAGTGGGCTCCCCATTGGCAAATGAAACTTTGAAGGGGAACATAATGCCAATGGGGAGTGGGCTCCTCCATCAGCAAAATGAACTATGGTGTTCGGGCACTGAAGCTGACTGGGATTGGGGCCCCCGTCAGCACACAAACACTGTGGGGGGGAGCACATGCTGCCAAGGGGAATTGTGAACCCTCTTGGCATGGGGGGGCTCACTCATATTGTTTATGAACACGGCAGCAGGCTGCCACCATGTTCACAAACAATATCACAGTACTAAGGTTCCGCCCAGCAATGATGGGTCGCTTCCTCATTGCAGCAGAATGGCTTATGCTGCAATGACAAGGTGGCCATTGATTGCAGTGGCTGAAACCTTATAAGGTTGTGGCACACTGGCTGAACTAGTGTCAGCAGCAGCGTGCCACCCCATTGGCAAAAGCAGGCCAAGCCTCCAAAGGCTGTTGGGGCATTGGCCACAACAGTGCCGCGCCTCCACAACCTGCTTCTGCAGCAATATGTTTCTTGCGCATGTGCGTAATCATCATAAAAAGGTTAATAAGGAGAGCTATTAAGCCTGACCATCTCAAACAGAAAACAGTGTACCAGCACCTAGCAGAGTACTCATTCACTGTTCACTAATGGAAGGCGTATGTGTGTGTAGGTGTGCGGGAGGGGGGTGGTGATGGGTAAAGTATATGCAGTAGTACAGTGTCTTTACAATGAAAACCTCATCTATTTTCTCTTATTCACCAGTTGCTCATGTATTCTGCAAACCTGTATATATGCAGCACCACAATAAGTAGTCCACCAAAGTAAAGGAAATAAGTATGAGAAAAAAAAAGGGCAAACTAAAACTGCATAAAACGGCAATGTCAAAGGTGTTCTGTACTAAATGCACAATTAATTTCTTTTCATGCTCATTCCACAACAGTTCATTGTTCAAGAAGTGACAAAGTAAATACAAGATTTACTGACAACAGCTGAACACCAGTATAAGAACATCATCAGTACCACAGTTTAGGCCAAAGGCCTTCAATTGCTCAGCAATGGACATTTATGTGCCTTTTATTCAAAATTAGCATGTTTTCGCCAAAGGAAAAAATAAGAAGGCTGATGTACATGACATCTAAGGCTATGACTTCTGCTTGAACACAATTGACAAATAGAAAAAAATATGTAATGTTTTCTGATTTAATGACTTAAGTTAGCTTGCCGAAACCTGATAAATATTTACCTTACTGGTCATCAGGGCACCGGCATTACAGCGCTCAGTCATTATGACGCCGACTAATGGATTCACCACCCCCTCCTTGAGGTCTGCCCCTCCCCCAGAGTTAGTATATTTAGAAAGGGGGGGTGTAGCACTCCATGGGGGGTGCAGGGGATGCAGCCCCCTGCAAAAATACAGGATGGCAACTTTCCTACTTGGCGCCCTAATGACCAGGTGCACTACAGCCGGCATGCCATTTAACCCATAAAAATAGCCTATAGTAACAAGAATGTCTATTAAAAGAACACATTTTTTTTGTTGTTTTCCTTGTGAAGATTTCTAATAAAATTAGCAGAGTGTTGCACAAAAGTAAACTGTATGCTCATAATTGTATAGATGTGCATTCTAGCTTGCAGTGGCAAGTGTTATTGTTTTAAGTATTACTAAAATGATAAAAGTTATTCTTGTAAGAATAAAGCAATTAATTAGCTTAATCCGCTGCACAGGTTGCAATAAATAAGGAAGACCTGTTAGACATTCAATGTTGTAACTTTCTTTTTGTGCAGCGTTTCCTTTTTAAAATAACAATGAAGAGTTTTCCTTACTTTTTTTGTTGTCTTCATAGTCTGGTTACTTAATCCAACTAGTAAAAATGTTGTATTTCAAGAGAGAAATATATCCAGCAAAAAAACAGTGTTATTTCAGAGGGTCAAGGTTGTCCCAACAAAAAGAAAAAAAAAAGAAATAAAATTCAGGTGAATCAATGCAATCCCCAAAATAAATCCATTCAAGACACATGGTGGGTAAAGCAAAAAATCCAGTGCCAGCCATCGAACTCTGCACTCCACCCCACACCATAGCCACACTCTGCCAACACACACTCGCAGGCAACCAGCTAACTCCACTGCTGGACACTGGTCACATCGATCGCTGTTGATCCAACTGTAGACCACTGAACACAGACCGTTAATCCAAGCACCATATAACCTCCCTACAGAACAGTCCCTCGCTGCCAGGAATAAATCCAACTCCACAGTAGATCCATACTCAAAATCCAGGACCCAAACACATGAAGTAGGCAACTAAATTCACCATGCTTTTTTAAACACTCAGGAGGTCCTTCACAGTTGTTTCCTAGGTGTTGACTGACAAAACCAAATGCCATTACGAACAGCACACAAGAGCACACCCCTCAGCCAGTCACATCCATTTTCCCATGATCAATCCACTAATCAAATTGTCTGAATCACATCCATTCACAAAGTAATGTCCAATCAGATTCCACACACTTCTTTCAATTCACACACACACATAAAACTACACAAACTGTAATGACCTGTTCACAAATAAGAAGACTGAGTGAGAACAGAAGGAAAAGAAAGCCCCTATGGTTTAACAAGGGGGTGGCAGAGAGAGAGTCAGGGCAATGAGGTTAGCATTCAGAAGGTTTAAAACAACGCAAAATGAAGAGGACTGGGCAAAGTACCAGGCAAGGCAACAGGAGGTGAGCCTGAAGGTAAGATGAGCAAAGGCTAGAATGGAGAAGAACATTGCTAATGTGGTCAAAAAAGGGGACAAAACCTTTTTCAGGTAAATAGGCGAGCAGAGGAAAACAGGGCAGGGGATACACAGACTGAAAAACAATAGTGGAGAGCTGGTGGTAGGAGACCAGGAGAAAGTGGAATTGCTGAACAGATATTTCTGCACAGTGGGAGGGCAGTAACACAAGGGTAATAGAGGAGGAGGGGGATGGAGTGGACATGAGTCCCTTCCAGGTAGAGGAGATCCTGAGAGAGCTTGAAGGTAGATAAGGCAATGGGGCCAGATGGGGTGCACCCAGGGTGCTGAGGGAGCTGAGGGGTGTGCTGGCAGCTCCTATGACTGCCCTCTTCAACAAGTCCTCAGAATCAGGGTGGTCCCCAATGACTAGAAATGGGTAGATGTGGTACCCCTTCACAGGGGTGAGGGGGAAGGAAGAGGTGAGCAATTACAGGCCAGTAAGCTTGACATCTGTGCTTGGCAACCTCATGGAAAAACTGCTAAAAAACAAAATCACTAGCTACCCGGAAGCAAACGGCCTGCAGGACCAACAGCAGAACTGGTTCACCGAGGGCAGATCCTGGCAAACAAACTTGATAGAGTTCTTTGACTGGGTCACCAAGGTGGTGGATTGGGGTTGGGGGGGTCAGTGGACATTGCTTACCTTATTTCAGGAAGGCATTTGACTCTGTGCCTCACAGGAGGCTACTGCATAAATTGGGATTTCTGGTGCTGGGGTGGACAGTATTATACTGGATGCAGAACTGGCTGGGGCAGAAGACAGAGGGTGGTAATAAATGGGGTACCCTCGTGGGAGGGAAGGTTCATCAGTGTTGTTCCCCAAGGGTCAGTGTTGGGCCCACTACTATTCAATATATTTATAGGGGACATAGCAGAGGGCCTTGATGGGAGGGTGTGTCTATTTGTGGATGACACAAAGGTCTGCAGTAGAGTAGATACACAGGAGGGGGTTGAGAGTATGTGTACGGATTTGTGGAAACTAGAGGAATGGTCCAGAGAGTGGAAATTGTCTTTCAATACATTGATGTGCAAGATCATGCACCTAGGCAGGAAAAATCAGAGAGCAGTGTATTGCATGAGAGAAAAACAACTAAAGGTAACCGAACAGGAGAGGGACCTTGGCATCAACATTACATGGAACTTGAAGGTAGCAAAACATTGTGAGAAAGCAGTGACAGGAGCCAGCAGGATGCTGGGTTGCATCGGGAGGGGGATCACTAGTAGGAGGAGTGAGGTCATAATACCCTTGTACACCCAGCTGGTTAGGTCGCATCTGGAGTATGGGGTCCAGTTCTGGAGTCTATACCTCAGGAAGGACATGGAGAGGGTTGAGTGTCTCCAGAGGAGGGTGACAAAGATGATAAAGGGAATCAGTCACTTAACAAATGAAGAGAGACTGAGGGACCTAAACATGTACTCCCTGGAACAAGAGAGAGGAGGGATATGACTAAGACATTCAAATACTTAAAGGGTATTAACAAAGTTGCAGTAGGGAGCACCATCCAACTAAAGGGGCAATCGAAGACAAGGGGCCATAATTTACAAATTGTAGGGGGAAAGTTCAGAGTAAACATTAGGAAGCAGTTTTTCACAGAAAGGGTGGTGGATAAATAGAATCGGCTTCCGGGAGAGGTGGTCAAGGAGTGGATGGTGGGAGGGTTCAAGGGGGCATGGGACAGGCATAGGGCCCTGTTGGCAAGGGGGGTTACAGTTAAGTCCTAGCATGGTCTAGACAACCTGGGCAGACTAGGTGGGCACATTTCTATGTTTCTAATATTTCCATGCTAAATGTACCATACTTTCAAATAATTTGGGTGGTGGTATTGGGCTATATCGGACCACCCAGGGGCATAATGAGGCACAACACCACAGGCAGAGGGCATTATAGCTGGGCCCCTGGAAGGTCAACCACCCACCTTGTCAGGTATTATTGAGTTTAGAAAATGGGTTATTTGTAACATTTTTATAAAAGATTAAAACAATGTAAAACCAAAAATACTTACAAATTATTAAACAATGACTAAAAATGCATTTTGCTATAAAGTAATCCCTCTACTGCTACAGTTGCCAGTAGAGGGAGCTGCTGTTTTTAACATATTCGTTCTAAGTAACTGACTGCTTGTTTCCTTGTGGCTCCATCCCCCGCCCTCCCCGCTCAGTATCTGTCTCCTTGTTTCCCAGTGGCTTGCTCCATCCCTTGTCCATTACCACTCACTTTACTTGTTGGATGTGACAAGCATGATTGGAATATTTGGCAAGATGGCAGCTGGTGTCATCATGATGGTGTGTTCAGGATGCCAGAGTGGGTGAGCTGAGACTGGAAGTAACAGGGCAGCAACTGTGGTCTGCGTTACCGCTGTGTTCACTTTTGTTTTCAGTGTGACCATGGATGTAATTTTTTGAGCAGTGAAAAGTGAGATCTGAGTGGCAGAATGGTGACAGGTGGTACACATAGCTGGGCTGCTATGTTAGAAATGTGATCGTACAGCAGCGGGAATCTGAGGTGCTCAAAAATTGTCAGCTAATCTATGCTGACATGGAACCTAGAATGATGGACAACATGGAGTGTTTTTTTTTTTTGCAGTATCTATTTATCTCACCCTCGTGCACCCTGGCTGATCACTCCTTCAGGCCCCACATGGAATACCCCATCCTGGCACTTCTGACCCCACCGCCCCACATCACAGCCTACCCAGGTATCCCCTATGTATCCCTTCATCGGGTGGGTCCCTTACCTGCATAGGGGATGAGCATTCCAGATGTACTTTCTATGACCCTGGGTGCTGCTGAAGTGGCTGATGGAGGTCCGGGAGCCCAGAGATGAGGATCCAGGGAGGCTGTCACCCAATTGGCCAGAGCACCATTTTCCATTTTATTCCCAGAGTAGTAATGTGCCACTGATGACTAGGCAAGCACCGACGTCCATCACTCCCCAGACGTCTAGGGTCGGATGTCATGCTGTGCCCCCAGCCTCCACCAGGGGTCAGCAGACAATGAGCTGCATCCCCACACTCCCCCCGGAGAAGGCGAGCTGTCGGTGGATGCTCCATCCTTCTCCCCCCCCTCCGGCTAGCCCTCCAGCAACCCGAAAAGGCTCCTCAAACCTGGGTCACCAGCATCGCAGGCAGAAATCCAACCACAGCTTCATGGGCTGGTGTGTTTTTTTTTTTATTAAAATACAGATAGAGAAATCAGTTTGTGACACTGCAGTTGTTGCTGGAAGGAAGTGATCTCGCTCGCTTAGTGAGAAAACAAGTGGCTGCCATTTCAAACTGAAGATTCTATTTACACTCACTAATTTTGATAAAAGTGTAGGTTGGTACAGGGACTAGTTATTTACTGGTCTCTGCTGCCAGATACCTGCCCCAGTGATGGGTGCTCTTAACCAATCAGGAAGCAGGGCTTCTCCAACCCATTTTCTAAATAATTATAATAGCTTGTAATGGAATTACACAGTTGTCCACATGCATAAGTGGTATAAGACCTCCATAACTAACTTGTGGCTTTCCCACTTGTGAGGTATGGGTTTTAATACTTACTAGTGGAGACAAATGTGTTACTCCACTGCAACCCATTATGTAGCCTTTTTTTATTCTTTATGTTGTCAGTGAATGTGTACAAATTGCAACCTGATCGATTTTAACATCTACGTTAGCATGTAATAACTCTGCTGCTGTTTGATTCCCCCAGACATATTTTGAAATAAGTGACTCACCTATATGTGACTATCCTGATTAGGAAAAAAAAAATCTCAGTTGTTATGTTTCATTATTACAGTACTGTAATTATGGTTCAAATCCCAAGTCTTTTATGTCATTACAATACTTTGTTACTAAGATGTTTAATAAAAACAACTTGAACCTGGTCACCCAGTACAGACCTTGCAAAGGGAAATCATCCTAAACAAGCATCAATGCATGTTTTGAAAATGCCACCAAGGAATTAAATATGGGGAATCTTGAGGAAGCTATATATCTGGATTTCAGTAACAGATATGATACTGTGATTAAAGGCTAGTCCCTAAGCTAGAGAATCTACAGTAGGTACAACTAAGTGTGTGATGAAATTGGTCCAAAACTGGTTGAAGGACAGGAGACAAGTCATAATGCATGATAATCAATCAGCATGGAAAACAATGACCAGTAGAGTTCCACGGGGGTCTGTTCTGAGACTTACAATGTTCAGCACATTTTAAGTGACCTGGAGGTGGGTGCCACCAGTTGTATCATCAAATTTCCTGGTGACACCCAGAAGAGAAGCATAGCTATACTATAACAGGCGAAAAAAAAAGTAAAAAAGAAGGGGTTCACCTTAACTTTTTTTACACTAGGCAACAGAATTACTTAATAAAACAAGCACTAGTCAATTCCAAATGTTCGTTTGCTTGTATTTGCTCTATAGGTGTTCGGCAACAATACTGCAGTGTCAACAATTAACAAATTAATAACAATTAATTAATAATAATAACAGTGAAATTGTCATGATTGGGAAAGGAAGATGTTCACACATAACATTGTTGTTTTCTTAGACTGGGACCTTGGATTTTCAAAATGCTAGTACTTTTTTATTTCTCAACATATGAACAACATAGGTGTCATTTATAAAATGTGACCCAAAACATTGTTTTGTGGAATGACCGCAAAAACAGGTTTGAACAGGGATTTCATAGTGACACCTACCATGTTAATTCAATGGGGCTAAAAACATGATTATTTTGAAAATGTGGGTTGAAAAGCAAAAATATTGTGAAGTTGTGAGTTAACATTGAAAAATGTCAGCGTTTGTTCATAACTTTTTTTTTAATTTTGACTTAAAATGTTCAACATGGTCTTTTATTACACCACATTATGAACATAACAGGTCTCATTTATGAAATCCCATCCCAAGTGCTATTTTGCAGCACAATTATGTAAAGATGTTTGGGGCAGGATCTGAAAAATGACACATCATGTTCAAGACATGGGGTATAAAAATGGATATGTTGAAAATGTGGGGTCACAATCTGGTAGAATAACAAAGCTAGGAGTAAGCATAGAAGAATTTCAATGTTTCTTCATAACTTTGTCATTTTTTTGAGATTTTGACCCCAAATTTTCAACATAGTCTTATTATAACCCCACCGCATGCTCAAACCATGTATTCTCTATATCAATTAGGGCCAGGATTACCAAAAAAGGGCAAAGTACAGCACAAATGTTTGTGCTGTACCATGCCATTACGCAAGGGTCAAAAAGTGCTATTCACAATTGGATAGTGCATCACGTTATCCAACTGTGAATAAGGGCAGGCAGGGGCAGCGCTAACCCAGGAAAAGCAGTGGGAAACCCAGTAGCACTACTCCCACAGCCAGCCAGGAAAATGGCCCCGCAGCCAGCAGCGCTCATGCACCAAAGTGCTATTCATGAAAGTAGCCTTGCATATGAGCCCATTGGGCATGCAAGGTGCTAGTGGCCCATAGCATGCCCATTATGGGATCATTTGCATGGCGTTAGTGTGGCTGTTATTTGCCCCACCCCACCAGCCCATACTCCATGCAGTAGCATTCCCCGGTAGTCGCAAACCTAACAATAAGAGAAAAAGGTTTCCATAGTGTAGTGTCCCACCCCAGTCCCTGATCACCCTCCTGATGATAAAAAAATATTTTCCATAATGTAGGGCTCCTCCCCAGTCCCCAATCTCCCACCCGGTAATGAAAACCACATTTTCCATAGTGTAGTGGTCCCTCCCCCCTCTCCAGTCACCAGTTGCCATCCCTCTATCACACACATATAGTACCTGGTGGTCTAGCGGTCTCCCACCCACCCCCAGGTAATCACCCACCACCCTGGCTCGCCCAGCATGACTGCCAGTCAGCAAACAGCACAGCCCTCTTCATAGCTTCCCAGCTGCCTGCTGACTGAACTATCAGTGACAGTGTACAATACACACTACAAGCCCATTGATTGACAGTGTCAACAAATAAGCTTGTAGTGTATACTATATGCTGTCATTGACAGTTCAGTCTGTGGGCAGCCATGGAGGAGTGAGGAGGGCTGTGCTGCTTGGTGACTAGCAGTCATGCTGGGGAGCGGGTGGTGGGTGATTACCTGGGGGGGGGGCCACTAGACAACCAGGTACTATATGTGTGTGATGGGGGGGCAATCAGTGACTGGGGAGGGGTGAGGGACCATTACAATATGGAAAAGCAGGTTTTTCATTACCGGGTGGGCGATCAGGGACTGGGGTGGGACACTACACTATGGAAAATATTTTTTTTTTATCATTGGGTGGGTGATTGGGGACTGGGGTGGCACAGTACACTATGGAAAATATTTTTTTTATTATCAGGTCGGTGATCAGGGGACTGGGGTGGGACACTACGCAATGGAAACAATAGTTTTTCATGTTGGGTGGGAGATCGGGCACCGGGAAGTGGAGTGGGGGGCCACAGTACCTCCGCCAACCATTAAGGTTGAGTAGGTTACTGCCATTTTTTTTCCAGTGGTACTTTGCTCCATGCAAGGACCTTTGCAAAGGCCCTTACATGGAGCAAAATCTTCGTGAATGGGATTGCAGGGATATGCAGGTCCCTTCCCCTTCATTTGCATTGTGGCCCTCCTCACTACTTTGCCCAGGCACAAACCCAGTTTGCAGGGCAAACTAGGCTTTGTGAATAGCAACTATTCACAAAGCACAGTTTGCCCTGGGCAAACTGGGTTTGTGCCCGGGCAAAGTTTTGTAAATCTGGCCCCTGATGTGCAACTTAATAAAGTATTAAAAAATGAATTTCAATATTGCTTCATAACTTTGTTGTTTTTTAAGATTGTGACCCCAGATTTTCAACATAGAATATAATTTCTATTACCTTATCTTATGATCAAGACAAGTAGAATTTTTAATTTCCACACCACATGAAAGATTAGTTCATGGAGCGACTGTGAAAACATGTTTCAGGGGGATTGAAAAATTGCAGCTGCCTCGCTCAGGAGGTGGGGTAAAAAAAGGCTATGTTGAAAATGTGTATCAAAATCTGGAAAAATAGTAAAGCCATGAGTAAATGTTGAACAATTTAAACATTGTTTCATAACTTTTTTGTTTTCTAGCCTTTTTTGTACCCCACCTTATGATCAAGACTGGTGATTTTTTAAATCCAGTCAAAACGTGATTTTGCAGAGTGACTGTGAAAACACATTTTGGGAGATTTGAAAGATTTCCCCTACCTGATTCATGAGGTGGGGCTAAGAAAATGCCATGTTGAAAATTGGGGGTAAAAATATTCAGAAATGACAAAGTTATGAGTACAAGTTCAAAATGCATAAACAAGCCATTAACTGAACTTATCTTGTCTTCAGTCACTTCCTGGTGGAGCGCAGAAGAAGCAGGATATTAGAGAAGGAGCTGCATTATATTGGATAGGTAAGTATGGGGTGAGGTGGGGGTGCTGAGAGGGTGTGGGGGTGGGGTTGTGGGGGCAGAAGTTGTTGCTGGACCATTTTCCTATTTTACAAGTTTACAGATAGGGCACAGGGAAAGGATTGGGAGATGGGCAGGATACTTGGCACTGGGAGGATTTTTTTTCTATGGATGGATCACAGGGAAAGACTGGGAGGTGGGTGGAATAATTGGAAGTGGGACGATGTTTTATTTTTACAGGCGGGCATGGGGAAGGATCGGGAAGTATCCAGGATATCTGGCAGTAGGAGAGTGTTTTGTTTTTATGGATGTGGCACAGAGAAGGCCTGAGAGGTGGGTGGGATACTTGGCAGTGGGAGGGTGTTTTATTTTTGTGGGGGGAGAATCAGGAGGTTGCTTTTTGGGTGGTGCTATACAGATGAAAGGATCAAGCCACTCTGTGATAGGAGCAGCTCACTCCTTTCAACTCCACGAAGTTTCCACCCCACAAGCAGAGAACACTCTCATAATCAGCTTTGCTGATCATTGGGCTATCACTGTTGAGCCTCCTGCAGCCTGAGCTACATTGGACTACACAGTGACACACCTCTGAAACCCATTATTGTAACAATATGTTTGCTTTGCGCAAGCAAGCATAAAAATGGACTAGCCTGTTCAAACTAGCCTGAGGCCCTTTGCACTATGCTCTGGACAAGTCAATTAATGTTAAAACCAACCCCTGAGTAAAACAATCAGGGTAGGTTTGGAAAACATGCAGCAAAATGACAGATGAAGTTCAGTGCTGAGAAATGCATGGTGATGCATCTAGGAAAAAACATAAATGCAAAATACTGCCAAACAGCATAGACATGACTGAAACAAATCAGTAAAAAGACTTGGGTGTACTGATCAGTGGCACCTTTAAATAGGAGCAGCAGTGTGAGGCGGCAGCTAGCAAGGCAAGCAAAATCACGGCATGAAACTTCCTAAGCATGCCATGAGACATTATAATGTCCCTATACAGATTGTTGATCAGGCCCCATCTTGGGAACAGTGTGCAGCTGTAGTCCCAGTAACTGAGGCAGAATATTGACACAACACAGAAAGCACAGAAGATAGAGGCCAAGATGGCTAATGGCTTGAAAACATGTGATATGAGGATTGGTTGGCAGAACTGGACTCTTCTGCATGCAAAGGAAAGACTCGGAGAGATATGAGTACAATATTCAAGTGTCTAAAAGGGATAATGCCATCAGACCAACTGCAACCCTTTAAGATGCACAAGAATGAAAGGACAGGGGACACTCAATGTCACTGAAGGAAAAAAGATTAAAAGAGAAGCATCAGAACTACTTTACAGAAAAAGGGTTCAGTACATTGCATTTGGTGTCAGTTGTTGCTGTAATGAACTTCAAACTCAGACTTGACAAAAACTTTGAAAAAAGGGATGTTAGGATATGCACTCCAAATGAGTGTCAAGGAGGACCCCTACAGACTGTTGGTCTTCTTTCCCTACAAAATATGCATATAGGTATGGATTCATGCTTGTATCATGTATGCATGTATGTATTTAGTTGCTAGTACTATACATAAACTTGGCAATTGTATGTCCTTAAAAGAAATATAAAGCCTGCTGTTTATTTTTTAAATATAATTGTTAATTTGCATTTGTGCGAAGCCAGTTTTATGGAGAACGTCCGTCAAAATGTACAAAAAAATACATTGTGCAGAGTGTTTTGATTTTTGTCTGTAGTCCTAGTGCATCCTTTCCTTTATGTTTAGGATTTTTTATAAATTTGCCTATTTGCTTTATGGCCATGGAGATCTCCATGTTTGCTTCTTTTATTACCTTTCCTTTTCCCACAATGCCTCCAGTCAATATGACAGTGATACATTAGAGACCATTGGTTCAGTGAGTGTTGGCTTACTGTCCAATTTGCTGAAGTAGAACTGCACTAGTAAGTGCCTCTCTTTACTTAATGAGCACTAATACAGGCTACATTCACAGTTTGGCAAACATCTGATGGATAACTGAGTGCACTATTCTTTAAGAAAACAGGTAGTCTTCACGAAGTATAACATTTATAGCCTGTCCAAATCAACTGATTCAACATACTGTTTTGGACCCCATTCTAAACCAGTGCTAGCCCTCCTCTGTGGTAGTGGCCCTTCACGCTCCTTCATGAATACTGAACAGAAGTATTTATTCAGTATTTCTGCCTTACTCTTGTTATCCTCCACTCATCCCTCACCTTGTTTCAGCTTGACAATGCCTTCCTTCATGTGCCTCTTTTCCCTGATATAGTGAAAGAAGGCCCTATCCTCTTCTTTAACTTCTTCAGCTATCCTTAGCTCTATGTCCACTTTGGCCCTTCTAACCACCTTATTGGTCTCCTTCAGTTTAACTAGGTAGGCATCTCTATCCCCCATCCCTTGGTTTTCCTTGAATTTCTTAAATGCCTCCATTTTCCCCCTTACTGCACTTTCTATCTCCTCTGTGAACCATATCAGTTCCCTTTACCTCTTTATTTTTCCTACCTGTTTCAGGCAAAAACAAATCACATCTTGAAGGCTGGTCTTAATGATGGCACATTTAGCTTCCACCCCCTGCTCATTGAATTCCATACAATGCTTCTTAAAGTTCCCCCCTCATTTTATTAAAATTAGCTGTTCTGAAATCAAGAGTATACATTTTGGAGTTTGTGTACGCCCTACCTAGCTTTTAGCAAACAACACCAATAGATGGGTGCTATCTCCTTGAGGCTATCCTATGCTGATGTCCCTGACATTGTTTTTCAACATGAGACATAGGGTCACATTTTCCCTCATTGGCTCCCTGACCCCTAGGACTAAGAAGCCATTTTGAAATGCATCCAGGACTGACTGGATTCTGCCAATGCTGGCCTTCAGGACATTCCCACCTATATCTGGCAGACTGAAATCCAAGTGATCACCAACTACTCCTGGGTTGCTACCTTTTTTGCTTCACCTTCTAGTTCCCTGTCCAACTCTTCATTTGGGTTTGGCAGTCTACAGACCTCTCCCAATCTTACCTTCCTCCTTGCATCTGATTCTATCTGCAGCCATAGTGTCTCTGCCCCTTCACTGTCTGACATCTCTCTTGTGGCCTTTATGCCCTCCCTTGGATATAGGGCCACAACTGCCCCATACCCACATCTTTTCCTTCCTGAAATTAAATACCCTGGTATTGTTAGGTCCCAATCATGTCTCAGACTTGCTTACATTTCTGTAATGGCCACCAAGTCTAGATAGGCCTGTGCTACCAGAACCTGGAGGTCCCCTACTTTGTTGCCAAGATTCTTGGCATTAATGCAGACGGAGTTCCAGAATGTCTGATGTCACTTCAGGCCCTAGTTTGTACCTTTGTGATGGCCATGGGTAGGTAACTGTTGACTGATCTTGCTCTGGGTCAGTGAATTTTGACCTTTCTGTTAGTTCTGTGACACACCCCTCCTTGTTACTTTTGCTACCCTCCTGTGCCCCACTGCCTAACCCTAGAGTATCATCCTGAGGGCCCCATGGATCACTCCATATGAAAGCTTTAGATCCTGTACCTAGTGGAGTGTTGTATCCTTCCTACTTTAATAGCCTAGTAATATACACTTCCAGTTCGATCTTTTGGATAAGATGTTAAACCAAGGTCCCATCTGCCTGTTCTCGTGGTTGTTCAGGTGGATGTTCAAGATCCCGTGGTAGTTCTTGAAAAGAGTAGGGGAATTGTTTATTAAAGAAAAAGCAAGGATTAATGATACATAACTATCAAAGCAATAATAAACAATCTGATTGGCATGAAGAAAAGCAACCTGTGAAAGGAAAACAATACATAACCCACCCTACACACCTAACACCATAAACGTAAGCCTACATTGGGACTAAGGGAACATTAGTGAAACCATGAAAAGGGGTAAAGGAAAAATAACATGTAAAACAGAAGACAAACCATACTACCCTGGTGAAAAATCATCAATAAGGTGCCCACATGCAGTGTTGCCAACGGCGAATCCATGCTGTGAGTCAATGTTTTATTCATTCTGCAGCACACTGTCAGAGAAGATCAGATACCACCATCTGAAAAAGGGTGGGGTGATCCATCACCTACTGCTGTAATGCATATTTACAACAAACCCTCCAAATCATAACCTTTAGGCAGAACAAAATCAAAAGTAACACAGAAGGGTCATGCATTGAGGTGTGGCATTACAAAGAGCCGTTAATTATTTTTATTTATTTATTTAGTTAAACATCAGTTTTGAAACCTTTGAGCCAGAGGCTCATTTACAAAGGTACCTCGTCACAGAGAAGACATAAAGAACAATGGTACAATGGATACAGTAAAGACAAAGACACAGTTACAAATTCAATTACAATTTTGTTACAGTAGAACTCTTATCCCATGAACAGAATAGCATAGGGTACAAACTTGGTGTTAGGGGTGCAGGTAGAGGTGGCAGGGGAGAGTGACAGGGAGGAGGAATAGAAGGGAGGGAAGGGGTGGGAGGTGGGAGCCGCTCAGTGAGCATTGTCATTATTTTTTTTTTTGTTGTTATTGTAGGTTACCGGCAGTTGCATTTGAGTGAGGTAAGCAGGAAGTTTCTAAGCCTGGACTTAAAGCAAGCTAAGGTTGGTGAGTTTGAGACACCGGCAGGGAGGGAGTTATACCAGTGGGGTGCACAGTAGGGGAACGCCCCTCTGCCCTTGAGAGGTTCTGGCACGCGGAATGACTAGGGTTGCTCTTGATGAGCTGCGAGTGTTAAGGGTCGGTGCAGTTTGGTGAATTACATTGGATAGACCTATGGGGGATAGGCCATGCAGGGTTTTAAAGGTGAGCTGGCAAGTCTGATACATGAGTCGCTCGTCCAGGTTGAGTAGGGTGGCCAGGGAGTACAGCTCACACATGTGAGTGAGTCTGGGGGCACCGGTAATAAGTCTGCAGGCCTTGCTGAATGTAAGGCGAACCTTGTTGAGGGCAGTCTGATCTGCTGACCCATAGACTGGAAGGCCGTAGTCAATGAGAGATATGACAGAGGAGGTGACAGCCAAGCAGAGGGCATCAGGAGGGGAGGCATTTCTTGTGCCGGTAGAGAATGCCTAGCCGCGAGTTGGCAGCAGAATTTAGGGTAGATATATGTCCATGGAAAGAAAGTGCAGGGTTAAAGGTTATTCCAAGATATTTATAGGACTGAACAGGGTCAATGGAGATATTGGGTGTAGAGTGGCTGGTTAGTGGGAACTTGCTGTACTTGTTTTGGGGGTGGGAGAAGAGCATCATCTTTGTTTTCTTTAGGTTGACAACAAGCCGGTGCTCAGAGAACCAGGTTGCTGCAGAGACAAATGCTAGTTGGAGGCAGTTCTGTAGCAGCATGGGGTTATTGTGAGAGGCAATGAGAACAGCATCATCTGCATAGAGAAGAATCTTACCTGCACAACTGCTGGGTAGGGAGTTGAGGAAGAGGGAGAATAGTAAGGGTCCAAGAATTGAGCCTTGCGGCACTCCAGAGCGAATGGGGCAGGTTTCAGAGAGAGTACCATTGACTTTCACGCTGGGAGCGGGCTGGAGATAGCTGGTACACCAGGAAACAGGTCCAGAGGAAAAGCCTATTAGGTCGAGGGTGGAGAGTAGGAGAGGATGTGAAACGGTATCAAAGGCTTCCGACAAATCAATGAATATAGCACCAGCCAGGGCACCAGAGTCCAAGGAGGCATGGAGGAAGTTGGAAAATTCCAGGAGAGCTGTAATGGTACTATGACCTGCTCTGAACCCGTGTTGTTCAGGGCAGAGGACATTGTACTTACAAAGGTAGTCAGAGACTTGGGATGCCACAATTTTCTCCAAAGCCTTAGAGAGGGGGGAGAGGATAGAGATGGGCTGGTAGTTACCCGGAAGAGTCCTGTCACCACCTTTGTGGACAGGGGTAACTGTGGCAATCTTCCATGCAGCAGGGAATTGTCCGAGACATAGTGATTTGTTGAAAATGCATGTGATAGGTGAGAGGACCTGATCCAGGACCTGATGTAATAGGCAGGGATCAAGTGAGTCATTACCGACGGTGTTACCTTTTTAGGGCTTTTAGCAGGTATGGCCTGGTTTCTTGTATGGTGACACGACACAGATGGAAGGAGGGGCGACCGATGGGTGGTGGTGCAGAAGGAGGTGGCGGACTGAAAAAGTTACCAGGGAGTACTGGGCTAAGGTCGGTAAAGGAGTTATTGAGGTGAGTGGCAATGAAGGCAGGGTCAGAGGAGACAGCACCATTGATGTTGAGAAGCGAAGGAGAGGGGGACCGGGAGTTGCCATTCAGTTGCTTGATGTTGTCCCAGAAGCACCTAGGGTTCCCCCAAGAGGAGGTAAGAGAGGCTTGGTAGTATTCTGCCTTCGCTTTGCGGATGGCCCAGGTGCACTGGTTGCGGGCAGCAGCATAAGACTGTCTGTCAGCTGGACGGCCAGTAGCAACAGCAAGGTGCCAAAGGTTGTCTCGTTGCTTAAGTTGCCACAGCAGGGCAGGGGTGATCCAAGGGGCATGTCTCACTTTGGACCTCCTAGCAGTTATGGGAGCAAAGATGTTGCAGGCAGAGTTAAAGGTGTTTACAAAAGGCCAGGCCAAGTCAACGCGTAGCGCGCTTGTCAGAGGGGACCAATCTGTATGGGCAAGGAAGTGCTTAAGGCCTTGAGTCCCCAGGTTTAAGTCACCCGAGTGGTGGTTTTGACTGAGGATGAGGGCCGAGGGTTTCCCAGTTGAAGAGAACAGGGAGTGGTCACTGAGGCAGTCAGGGAGAATTGTATGTTATGGATGTGGCTTGGCCTGTTGGTGAGGACCACATCCAGGAGGGTGCTTGTACCCCTGCTGGGGTTGATTCTAGTAAGCTGCGTGACCAGTTGAGTTAGGTCAATTGAATCAAAAGCCTTGCAGTGGGAGGAGGACGAGGGGCAAAGCCAGTTTATATTCAAATCACCCACCTGGATTTGGTCCGAGGGGTTGGGTAGGGAGGTAAGGTAATCAATTAGTGGGCCCAGAGCCTGGGATTGGTTCCTGGGGGGTATGTAGGCTGCGGTCAGGAATATAGGGCCTCTAGAAGGGTCAGGGGACAGCTTAAGAGTGAGGGCCTGGGCCTTATGGTCGAGGTCAGGTGGGGGGAGGGGTAGACCCACGAGAGAATCCTTCCAGTAGAAGGCACAACCCCCGCCTCTCCTTCCAACATGGTCCAAATGGTGGAGCGTGTAGCCGGGGAGGGAGACAAGAGAGTTGGGAGTGGAGTGGGACAACCGGGTTTCAACCAGGGCAACAACATCGGGTTTATGAAGCATCACCCAGCTGTGTAGTGAGTCCAGTTTTTTCAGGAGGCTGCAGATGTTCGTAGAAGCAATACGTAGCCCAGAAGATTTTGGGAGAGGACCAGTGTTGCCAGGCCCGGGATTGGGGTGGACATTGCCTGACAGGAGCAGGAGGAGGAGGGCTGCTCTTGGGAGTGCGCGGTAGCGGGATGGTTTTTGACGATAGGAGAGGGGGTGATGAGGGGCTGAGATAGCGCAGGGGATAGGCAGAGGAGAACAGACAGGAGAGGCAAGCACGATGAGATGTATGGGGGGGAGTGGGGTAAGGAGAGGGGTGGCAATATGTAGGGAGATGGGTCGGGCAGATGCAGGGTGAGTGTAAGCAACAAGGGAGGTGACACAAGGGGAAGAGGAGGGTTGTAGGCAGATCATTAGGGGCAAAGGGGCAGCATGATAGGGGGGCTATGGTACCCAAAGGGGTGACAAGGATTATAAGGAGGAGGGGGAGTAGTGCAGGATGCAGAGTGATGGGCATTTTTTTTTTTCCCTCTCTACAGGCTAGGGGAGTAGTGCGAGAGATTATAGTTGGTGGGTAAGAGGAGAGAGTCTCTATAGGATCAGATAGGTTTGCACGACCGCAGGGTGGTTAGTATGGGACCAGTGCCCCCTGGTGGCCAGCAGGTATAACCTGCTAATGAGAAAGTGGGGACTTAGTTTCTGGCACCACAGGACGTAAGGTCACAGGAAGTGACGTCAGCAACCTAAACCAATAAAGCAACAGCCATCCCTGGGTGGGTGGGTGGTTGGGGCGGGCTAGCACCCCACAGCAGCTGTCCGCTGAAACAATCAGTGGTCTGTGGGTGAAGAAGCTAGCCAATGAGTCCTTCCATTTCCCGATTGACAATGGCAGGACATTGTGCAGAAAATCGCCTGGCTTATTACCTGGAGTTGGGATTCTGCAGGACCATAGAGCAGCAAAGCGCCCTTCCCTGCCGCTGCCTCGCAGTGCTCTGAGCATGGGGGTTCCGCCTGAAAAATGTAGGAGGCAGGGGAGATTAGTATGCAGCGGGAAGATTCAAACAAAGGCACTACAGTTACAGACTGCGCATGACTCAGCTAGGCAGCACTAGTCAAACACACAATAGGCTACCTTAAAACAGTTAATACTAGGCTATGTTCATAGAGCATCTACTTCCTCTACCCTGGATGCTGAGCGCCTAGGGGTTAAAATTAATCAGTAGTAAAACTTGTAACCTCAGCATAAACACAGTCCAGCAGGCACTTCTGGCGTCTTTCAGTGTAACACAGAACAGCACAATAAACACACAAATTTTCAGCTGTGGCTAACCCAGCAGTGAACAGGGAGAGGCTGAATAGTAGCTCACAACAGCACCCCAGGCCACTTAGCAGTTAGTAGATGCCACACTCCCTTTAGATTCTCTACTCTGAACCCAACCCAAGTCCAAGTCCAGCTAACCAGGTAGCACCCCACAGCAGCTGTCCGCTGAAACAATCAGTGGTCTGTGGGTGAAGAAGCTAGCCAACGAGTCCTTCCGTTTCCCGATTGACAATGGCAGGATATTGTGCAGAAAATCGCCTGGCTTATTTCCTGGAGTTGATTCTGCCGAGGGTCTGGTAGGGAGCAGGAAAATACCCTTCCCCGCCGCTGCTCGCAGTGCCTGAGTGGGGTTCCGCTCTGGAGTTGGGATTCATGGGATTAGTATATCATAAGTAAGTGATCCCCAAAAAGGATCCACCCACGATTTACCTAAAAAAGTCCAAAAGGGTAATATATAAGGGCAGTCAAAAAATAAGTGAGAAATGTTTTTCATGGATGTCGGACAACTGGCTGTTGGGCATAATCATTCCATGACGCTTCCGTTTGTTATTTCCCTTAACATTCAACCTGTTGTGGCAACACAACCACGTTAAATCCCAATAATGGGGAGGGCAAAATTTGTCATTCAAGTATGAAAAGGCTGTTTGTCTGAGGAAGGGTGGAATACCAGATATAACTGTGACTTCTGCCAGATTCAACCCCTTATAAAAGACTTTCCTATGCTGGGTGCATATGACATCCCACAATAACTGTCAGCATGCAAAAAACACCAGTAAAGATGCCCAAAAAAAAGGTAAACTGTGTACTAGTCTAAAGTAAGGTTTAGGTCTACCCCATTCCAAAATAAGGGGTGTCATCCAATGTGTCATCCACTCTTTCCAGGGGGACAGGGCACCCGAAACTCAAGGAAATACATTATAATGGAAAGAATACTATAAAAGAAGACCACTGGACTCACTATATTTAACCCACCTTCGGCATAGGGAAGATTAAGAATATCTGGCTTTATTGGGTCCAGCCAACTCCCCCAACCCATCGTAAAGAATATACTGTATAATATGGTTTCCAAATTAACTGGAAGAGGAAATATGGTGCTGACATATAGGAATATTGGGATCAAAAAAGTCTTAATCATTCCTACCCTCTTCTTCTTTGATAACTGCCATGATTTCCAAAGAGCCAAATGGTCTGTCCTACTATTCAATGCTTGAGTCCAATTTAGAGTGGGCAAGTTTGAACTACCAAAATAGATACCAAGAAATGTTTCCAGTCCCAATGTCACAGTTATGTTCCTAATGGACTGTGGTAGAGCCCCATGCATCCCAATCGGAAGCACTTGACATTTGGATTAATTTATACCTGCACCTATAAGCAAAGCAACATTATTAATAACGTCTATAGCATTTTCCCCCGAGACCACATCATGGACAAATAAACAGACATCATCTGCATATGCGGTTAATTTAATCGAGTCAGAGGAGAGGAGCTGGGGGATGTCAGTGATCTGAGGTGCAGACGTCACAGCTCGTAGCAAAGGATCTAACATCAGAATATACAGGAGAGGGCTCAGCAGGCAGCCTTGTCAGACTCCACGCAGTACCCGAATGTGGGTGCCTCGCCAGCCATTAATAGTCAGCAGTGTTGAAGACCGAGAATATACAAGCTGTATCCAATGGATAAAAATATCCATAAATCTATAATTGTGGAGTGAGAGGAACAAATAATTGTGGGAAACATTATCTAAGGCTTTAGCTTGGTCCAATATGATATGAAACTGTCCTATCTGTCTGGACTGACAAGAGGCAATCAAGTTCCTGATCAATAAAAGATTGTCTTGTATCTTATGACCCGGAAAGGAGCAGGACTGAAAAGGATGCAGTATATAATGATTGGGAAGTGTCTGGTTAGGTGTTTACAAAAAATATGGATTAACAACTTGGCATCTGTGTTTAGGAGACAAATAGGCCCCAATTTGTCAAGAGTCGTCTATCTCCTGACTTAAACAAAAAAATCTGAACTGCTTCTGTAATGGTTCCGGTAAAAGAAAAATGGACCAAAATATAATTAAAAACAAAGGTAAGAATAGGGCTGAACACTGAGGGCACAACTGATATAATTCAGATGCAAGTCCATCTGTTCGTGGCAAAAATTCACTCTGGAGGGACTGGATTGCAGAATGGACTTTGAGTTCCGATATCGGCTGAGTGAGAAGGTCATTTTCTACCTGCGTAGCCTGTGGCAGGATGGGAGAGTCCAAATAATGGGGTACTGACTCCCCAGTCGCAAACTTGGTACCTACTGCCTGAAGTAAGTAGTCATGCATCACCTGCTGCATCCCCATTCAGGTGGAATGTTCCTTCCCAGTAGGGTCACATAATGCAGTCATCTGTTGGAGTTGCACTCTACGAAGGCAGCTAGTAAACACATTGCCTGTCAGGTGTCTACTCTGAGTGCCATAAGTCTATTCAAATGTCAGGGATTGCACTCTGTCATATTGTAAGGACTTCATATGATCAGTCACAGAATTAATCTACGCTGTAAGGGACACCTCTCTGTCAATTTGTAAGGAAAGCAGTTTCTGGAGTGTATATCACCACTCTAGATAATTGAGGTAGGAGGATCTCCGGTTCAGCTTGGCTCAACTTCGTGCCAAGGTTCCTATGGACTGTTTGGTAAGATCCCACTAGTGAAGCACATCCAGGTACAAATCCAGGACAGACAGTTGAGCCTATAATAGGGATCTCAAGCTTTCAGGAAAAGATAAGTCTGTCAGGATGGTATTATTCAACCTCCAGCAAGGCTTCCCCGGCTGAAATGTCAAATCAACAGCTAACACACAATGTAGGAGGGAATGGTCAGTGAGACCAACGGGAGAAACTGAAGCTGACAGGACGTTACACTTATGGGAGAGAAATATATAGTCAATATGTTTAGCCAATGTAGCCCTTTGGTAGGTGTAACCACCAATGGGATGGAGAGCTTGAAATGCATCCACTAGGTGGGACTCTCTACAAATGGCCAGTAAGCATAGAGAGTCACAGAACAACTTTGACACCCAAGCTCCTCTATCACGGAGATGAAGAGGGCAATTAAAATCACACCAAGGATGATCAACTTAGAGGAACATAAATAAGGTTGTAAAGCTTTAAACAATGTGACCCTGTCATATTTTGATTGAGGTGCATACATTATCAGCAGCCTGCATGCTACCCGATTGATTGTGCGATCAAGTAAGAGAGCCCAACCTGATTGCATTTCTACTACTCTGGAAACTGTGGGAGAAAGGTGATTAAATTGGATGGCTACACCCGAGCATGTCTCTGGACCAAGTGAAACATAAGAAATACCAAAAGTCCAAAGTCTTTTTGTGGTGGCTACAACAGCTAATGACCATAGCCATGTGTCTGGCAGGAAAAGCAATTCTACCCTACTAACCCACAGGATTTGCAAAAGTACCTTCCTTCACATGGGATTCAGCAAGCTGTTAACATTTAGCATTGCAACTTTCATACAAAGGGAAGTAAAAGGGTAAAAGCCATGAATTTAGTCAGTCATCAAAAACTATGGCAGCAAAGTATGTTTTTTTCTTGAAATTGACTTTCGAACCAGGGGAAGAGCCAGTCTTCTGCTTACATTTCGCTAACTATTTTGAAATGTCTTTGTTGGTGTCTTGTGAACCATCAATGCTGTAGGACATAGTCAATGAGACATCAGAATTGATATTGGCATCTGTGTCTCCCCACACCTTTGGTGTGGCCGAAGGACGGTATCTGTTCAGAAGCGGAAGCGACACAAGTGGTGGTGATTGAGTGCTACTGGGGTGAGATCGATTCCAGTGGGACCTCTGTCTGGGCAGGGCACTTTAATGAAGAGGATAAGAGGTGGCATAGATGATCCCTTGGGTGAATCCAGCTGGAGCAAAGGCTTCTCTATGTCTGACAAAACAAGTGGAGAAAGACAAGAAGCATCTGTAGTTGCAGGACAAGGCTCTGGTAAAGAGGTAGTAGTGTCCCCTTGCAAAATTGGTGGAGGGAGGCTCTCTGTAGTGGTCATAAGTAACATTCCTGGAGTAGTTGAGGGTAACAAAGGCCCAGGACTGGGACCAACATCTAGGTGGAGGGGTGTAGGAGGCGTATCTGTTTGATGGTGACTTGATGACTTATTATGGGCTACCCATGGGCAATCACGGAAGGAATGGCTTTCCATTTGACAAAGATTACATTTCATCTTATTCTGGCAGTGCGTTGCAACATGACCATGTTCCAAACAAAGGCTGTAAAGACACTGATCACAAACATTACTGAGATGGTCGAGGGAGCCACATTTGGTACAGGCTTTTGGGTGCCCTGAATAGAAACAAACGCCATGATCATGGCCAATAAAGAAACTGTTTGGGAGATGAGTGAGTCTGGAATCGGAAGCACAGTGCTGTACCCTATATTTCCACAACCCTAGTGCATATCCCATATTTGTCCAGTATTTTGTCTGGGCAGCCAAGCACATCGCAATGTTTTTGAAGCCAAAATGTGACGTTCTGAACATCCACCCCTTCATTTCGAAACATCACCGTCACTATTCATGTGGTAGATCTGGTGAGGAGAATCACCTGGAATGGCAACCAAAGCTTGGAATATCATAATAAATTATATTTTGTCCAGAATTTATCCAAGGGTGAGCAAAGTTGGAAGCTAACATCATGAAATACTGATCCCGATACATAGATGATAACGAAAATGTAATCCGGGACAAAGCCTAAGGAATCCATTAAAAGTTTTTGACCAAAAAGTGCTAATCAGGTGGAAGGTCATCAGCCCCAATGTACTTCAAGCAGACCACATTTCGCTGTGGGGCTGATGTAGGTTGAGCCACAAAGAGATCCAGCATTTTAAATGGTACATCCTGAGGGGTGGATAAAGGAGCTGTCAGAGCAGGGACTGCTGTTGGAGTGGCTATGTCTGTGATATTACTCTGATCCTCCAGCCCAGCCATGAGCTGTGGGTCTGGCTGGGTTGAAATGGTGTCCAAAGCAATAGGAGGAAAGCCAGGTGAATGAATCAGGGCATGTGGTGTGGAGATCATAGTATCATAGTAATGTGTCAGCAGAAAAGGACCATCCTGGCCCATCCAATCTGTCCATCTTACCCCTCCCCTACTTGTCATCTTGAGATCTGTGGAAGGATCTGTTGGGATGAGTCACACACATCAATCCGATAAGCTGGCATAAAGGCAGGGTCCGGTATCCAGGAGTGACCATCCAGACCCACCATTTAGCCTGCTTTCCTCAAAACTTTGTCAGGGATCCAGCCAGGAGCCGTGGTCATGGACTGTCTGGCAGAAATACGGGGTGAGGTACCCAGGGGAGTTCCTGGCTGTAAAGGCTGAGGCTGCAAGCAACTGGAAAGTGCCCATTCAGGTCCTGGCACCATTGCTTCAGCCAGAGTGGGGATAATTTGTGTTTGAATACAAACAGTGGAAGCTGGGGAGGATGTTAGTGCCTGTTCATCTGGACATTGTATAGGAGTTGCTCCAGAGTCAAGTGGCACAGTAGTCTAGGCTACTGTTATTTGGGATGCTGCAATGTGAATTGGAGTCAGAGATGCTGTGGTATGGGGCTGAGATGAGTCTGCTAGCACTGACGTTGATGAAAGGAGCAGGGCTTGTGTGCCTACCAAACAAGAGACTGCAGCAGATGGTTGGCCTGGTTATGGGAAATCCAATGGATCCACCCCAGGAGCAGGACCTGCTCAGAACGCTCCACACTGCACTCAATTTCCATTTCCAACAGTCCCATAACCTCCTCAGAGGTAAAATGCTTACTTGGTAATGTTTTTGATTGCGAAATCAGCTCAGTTGTATCCTATAAAGCTGATGCTGAGCTTTGAGTGTGAAAGAAAAAAACAGGGCTTACCATAGCAGGGAGGTCAGGTCCTAAATCCAGGGCAGCAGTGTCCATAGCCGTATGCGAAGGCAAATCCATCAGCGGTGGTGACTCTAGTGCCATTGAACTCCCATGGTCTGGAGATAACAGGTCCACCTGGCTGCAGGAACTCAGGACTATTGGTTGGGTGTGTGAGCTGGTGGTCTGTTGGTTTATGGTAGTCGAGTCTGGGCCAGTTAATTCCATAGGTAAGGATGCCTCTGGTGCATCCAGCAATAGTATTAAAAGTTCACTCTGAGCTCATAGTTCTGGGAGCAATATCGAGTTCTCAAGCAAATCAGCGCTCCGCCCTGCTGCAGGCATTGGTGGTAAGTCACTCCATACTTGAAAAGGCTGCATAAAACAGTCTTGGGTTGTCTCAAACGGCATTGGTGGGGGTACTGGCAAAACCGGTATTTCGGCATTCCCAATCTGCATCATTAACTCAGTCTCTGACAACAGTTCTGACAGACGCTGAAGTCCATCTCTCTCTCCAACGCCAGGGTTGGCCATCTTGTTTGACAGATTCCCCCTACTGGCAGAGTTGGGGAATTTCCCTGGTGTCCTGGCCAAATGTCCCTCATTTACTAAAAATACCACCAACAGCTTACATAGAAACATAGAAGTTGACAGAAGATAAGGACCGCAAGGCCCATCCAGTCTGCCCATTTCTTTTTCTACCTTATAAATATGCCATCAGCCTTTGCTTTGTTAATGGCCTATCTATTCATACTCAACTGTATTGCTCTCGTATGCCTATCCCATCCCTGTTTGAAGCCCTGCACTGTATTCCTATCCACCACTCCCTGAGGTAGGCCGTTCCATGCATCCACCACCCTTTCTGTGAAAAAGAACTTCCTCACATTATCCCTTAAATGGCCTCCCTCTAATCTCATGCTGTGTCCTCTTGTCCTGCTATTTTTCTTATATTGGAACATGTTAGACCTTTTCACCTTGTTAATGCCCTTAAGGTGTTTGAATGTTTCGATCATATCACCTCTCTCCCTCCTTTGCTCTATGGTATACATATTGAGCTGCGTTAATCTGCCCTCATATGTTTTCTGATACAGTCCCTGCACCATTTTGGTTGCCCTTCTCTGGACTGCCTCAATTAGGTTAATGTCCTTGTGAAGGTGTGGCCTCCAGTACTGCACAAAGTACTTCAGATGGGGCCTAACCAGTGTCTTGTAAAGAGGGATTATTACCTCCCTCTTCCGAATTGTGATACCCCTACTAATACACCCTAACATCCTCCTAGCCTTACCTACTGCTTTAGTGGTCTACTTGGATGATTTCAGCTCATCAGTGATGATGATGCCCAAGTTTCTTTCTTCCCTTGTGACTGCCAGCAACTCCCCTCCCAGCCTATTGGTGGCTTCAGGGTTTCTCTTCCCTATGTGCATGATCTTGCACTTCTTTGCATTAAACCCTAGTTGCCACTCTTCTGACCATTTTGCTAGTTTATCCAGATCTCTTCTCATTTTGCCCACCCCATATGGATCATCTACTTTGTTGCAGATCTTGGTGTCATCTGCAAACAGACAAACGTTACCCCCAATCCATCTGCAGTGTCACTGATGAAGATATTGAAGAGGACTGGCCCCAGGACTGGTCTCTGAGGTACCCCACTTGTGACATGCATCTCTTCTGACTGTATACTGTTTATCACCACTCTCTGTTTTCTGCCCGTCAACCAGTTTGCCACCCAGTTGACCAACTTTTGACCCACCCCGAGCCTACCCAGCTTATTAATCAATCTTCTGTGTGGAACAGTATCGAAAGCTTTGCTGAAGTCAAGGTAGGCGACATCAACTGCTCCCCCTTGGTCCACCACTCTGGTTACCCAGTCAAAGAAATCTATGAGATTAGTTTGACAGTACCTTCCTTTTGTAAACCCATGCTGTCTTGGATTCTGTGCTCCTATGGATTCCAGGTGTTGCACTATCCTTTCCTTAAGGAGTGCCTCCATAATCTTGCCCACTACTGAGGTAAGACTGACTGGTCTGTACTTCTCTGCCTCCTTCCTGCTACCACTCTTGTAGAGCGGGATCACATGAACCCTTCTCCAGTCTTCTGGGACTTCTCCTGTGCTCAGAGATTCACTTAACAGTTCTGATAATGGCTCTGCTAGTTCCACCCTTAGCTTTTTTATTACCCTGGGATGTATGCCATCAGGCCCAATTGCCTTGTCCTTCCTGAGCTTGTCGAGCTCTTGTAGGACCTTTTCTTTTCTGAAGTGACTAGTGCTCACCTCCCTCCCCCTTGTGTCCATGGTGCTGAGCTGTGGGCCCTGCCCTACCTTCTCTTCAGTAAATACTGAGCAAAAGTATCTATTTAGGATAGATACTTTTACATGGTCCTCCTCCTCACACGCCCCCTTATCTCCTTTGATCTTAGCAATACACCCTCTGGACATTTTCCTTTCACTAATGTATCTATAGAAAGTCTTGTCACCTTCTTTCACTGTTTGTGCTAGTGTTTCCTCAGTTTGGGCCTTTGCCCGTCTTACTGCCTTCCCTGCTTCCCTTAGGGAAGTTTGGTATGCCTCCCTATCTTCATCCTGCTGTGTTCCCTTATATTTCCTGAAGGCCAGCCTTTTGGCTTTGACCTTTTTTGCTACTGCTTTTGAGAACCAAAGTGGTTTCCTTCTTCTTTTGCACTTCCCTTTCTCTCTAACACAATGGGATGTTGCTTCAAGTATTGCATCCTTAATGCTTGCCCACTTTGCCTGTACCCCCCTCACCTGTATTTCTTTTTGCCATGGCTAGCTTAACTCTGTTGGCCATCTTATCAAAGTCAGCTCCTCTGAAGTCCTATATTTTTGCCTTGGAATGGGATGATTTAGTTGTAGTGGCCAAACTGAACCATACCAAGTGATGATCACTGGCCCCCAGGTAACCTTCTACCCGGAGATCTGTGATCCTTTCCCTGTTAGTCAGTACTAGATCTAGGATAGCCCTGTCTCTTGTGGGTTGTTGTACCAGTTGTTTGAGGCCTTTCCCCCTGCAGGGAATCCACCAAGTGTCTAGTTCTGGCAGATGTTCCTGCTGGTATTGACCAATCTGTATCTGGCATGTTGAAGTCTCCCATTATCAGAACCTCCCCCTTTAGCTGTTATGTTTTGTATATCTTCTAACAGTAATGTGTCTATGTCTTCACCCTGGTCTGGGGGCCTGTAGACAACCCCAGTTCTTATGGCTGTCCCATTTCCTGTTTCCAGGGTGACCCACAGTTCTTCTGGCTCCTTATGTGTATTCTGAATTTCTGTAGCTTTGATATTTTCATTGACATACAGAACCACTCCACCCCCTTTTGCACCTCGGTCTCTTCTGAACAGTACATAGCCAGGTACTGAAGTCTCCCAAGTGTGGTTACTGGTAAATCATGTCTCACTAATTGCTACTATGTCCAGTTTAGCCTCTGTCATTATTGCCTGCAGGTCTGGGATCTTGTTTCCCAGACTGCGAGCATTTGTGTACATGATTTTCCACTGGCCAGATTTCGGTGTGATAATTGTTGGGTGAGGTCCAGCGTTTCCCCTTTGCATCGTATGGGGAGCTGGACCTTTTTCCTTGCCTGGTGATGCAATGAACTGCAAACATGCTGAACTCCTGTTTGACCACTATCTGAGGGGAGAGGGGTGTTCTTCCCATTCGACGTATGGTTTGCTGCACCCCTCTCCCCATTTGCTAGTTTAAATTTTCTGCAAAGATGTCAAACTTCTGCCCCAATGCACTGACTCCCTCCTTAGTCAGATGCAGTCCATCAAATTTAAAGAACTTTCACTCCCAAAACTGTTGCCAGTTCCCTACAAATTTGTGCCCTTTTTCCTTCACCAGCCCTTGAGCCACATGTTTAGCTCCCCTATCTCCCCTTCTCTGACCTTCCGTCCATCTGCTTAATCTGCTTCAATTTCAGTTGGTTACAATCTGTGTCTCCCCCTCCCCTGGGATGAGGCAGAAAATAGGTGATCCAATGTGCAATAAATTCAAAATGGTATACTAGCCCAATGCACAAAATGGGAACAAAGAGAGATAACCATCCTATAATACAGGCTTATGTCAGCAGAAATAAGTGTGCTTAGTAAGGGGTTGCCCTTTGTCCCCACCTTCGATATAAAAACTTTTGAACTGTTCATAGATCTCAGTTGCTTCACACGAATATTAAATCTAAAGACTTTCTATTTAGCAGAAGATGTGTATTGCCCACCTGCTGACAGAACAACTAATGCATCAGGATTATCAGATAACCCTGACCAAGGAGTGGAACTCAGTCAGAAGTCTGGAAATA
This sequence comes from Neoceratodus forsteri, assembly GCA_016271365.2. Taxonomy (NCBI): domain Eukaryota; kingdom Metazoa; phylum Chordata; order Ceratodontiformes; family Ceratodontidae; genus Neoceratodus; species Neoceratodus forsteri. The sequence goes on from CM028129.1 coordinate 905,134,876, forward strand.
CAATGGAAACAAGACCAAAATTTAAATCACCATCCACGTTCAGCCCTCTATACATGGGTATAGTAAAGTCTTTGAGCGCATGTGTGAGGCCTGGTTCAAGAAAATATTTGATGAACAACCTGGCCCCACATATATAAATATAATGGCTGAGGAAGCAGTGGCATTGAAGAGTTTGGAACTGAACGCTTTTATTTATTTATTTATTTATTGAATTTTGTTAACTGGGTAGGCCAACTGAGACAGACGTCCCTTTTTCAGGGACAACCCGGAATTAGTCACAGTAAAGACAACATTCAATTGAAAAGTCTTAGAATGAAGACAGCAGTGAACATGTACAGAAACAATTACAATTTTGGTTAATTACAATGAGGAATTTTACAAGCCAATATGAAAGGATTTCATCAAGCAGACATGAGGGATAAGTTCCGAACATTAAGTACAAGTGCAGGATGTTACTGGGCGAAGATTGGTTTTGAGGAGATTTTTAAATGTCCCAACAGATAGACATTATTGTAGGGGGACCAGGAGGCTGTTCTACAGCTGAGAGGCCTTACTAGAGAAAGACTGTTGGCTGGATAAGGTCCTGACTTTAGGAACCTCCAAAAGAGACTGCTCAGTGGAGCTTAGATTTCTGGTGGGCACTTTCTTTTCCACTGTACTAATGAAGTTAGATAGGGATGCAGTTAGGATTTTGTATGTGAGGCCGAGTACACAGTAGTTCAGCCTACCTTCCAGGGAAGGCCACATCAGGGATGAGAATAGAGTACAGTGAAGTGCCTTGCTATCCACTCTAGCTGCAAACCTGCCTATTCTATAGTAAATTTGCTTGACCTTACTTAGCTCAGCTTCCTTTAACAAGGCTAGAATGTGGGCTCCATACAACAGTACAGGGAGGAGAAGGGAGCTAGCTGTTGAAAGAAAGGCCTCTTTTGTGAGGCAGGACCAAAGTCAGTAAAGTAGTCCACGCTTTCGGGACAGCAGCTGAATTACGTAGTCCACTTGTTGTCTAAAGGACAGTTCTTGATCAATCAAGATACCTAGATATTTAAAGTTGTTCACCACCTCAAGTTTAACTCCCGCTGGTGGGATGATGCAGAGAGAATTGGACATGTCAGAGCCTAGAATTTGTGACCCTGAAAGCATATCTTTCATGTTTTTAGTGTTCAGAACAAGTTGGTTGTCCACTAGCCACTTTCCCAAAATAGCAAAATCAATGTTCAGTCCAGCCTCAATCGCTTTTATGTCTGCATCTGCTCTGTAAAGCACAGCATCATCCACTAATTATAATGCTTGTGCCTGGCCACAGTATGAGGGCAGGTCATTTATAAATAATGAGAAAAGTAGAGGCCCCAATATGGAGTCTTGTGGAACTCCATCATGTATCGCTTGTAGGAATGAGAGGCTGCTACCCCATTTATCAGCTTGAGCACGGTCAGTAAGGTAGTTTTCCAACCAGGTAATGGATAGCTGATCAAGCCCCAGGTTCTTTAATTTCTGTATGAGAAGGTTATGGTTTACTAGGTTGAAAGCTTTAGTTAAGTCAATAAACATAGCGTCCGTGGCTTTTCCAGAGTTAGTGGCCCAGAGAATGTTTGAGGTAAAGCAGACAAGGCCTGTATCTGTTACAGGATGCTTTCAGAAACCATGCTGGGCAGAAGTAAGCAATGAGTAAGCCTCAATGTAGGACACCAGTTGGTTGTATATCAGTCTTTCCTGTATTTTTGATAGCGCACTATCAAACCATCCCACAAGTAGCTCAGTGGTGGTACTTGATACTGATAAATACATCAGTTAGGTGTACAGACAACTTGGCAATTTTCAGTTCTAGAATAAACTGAAATTAGATCCAGCTCAACGATTTAAAGCCAAAACTGAAGAGTTTTTGAAAGCAGCCCTGGGTGAGGTGATTATCAGTACAGAAGAGTGGCAATTTCTTAGTGTCACTATGCCAGTAGGGGTGGCTATTCATGTACTGCCAAAGATCCACAAGTGATTGAATGATCCCCCAGGATGCCCAATAGTGGTAGGTATAGGGTCCTTAACTGAACCCTTATCAAACTTTGTTGATGCTTACATCAGGGATTTAGTGTCCAGTTTACCGTCCCATGTTAAGAACATTGCAGACATATTGGGTGTCCTGGGGGATCTCCAACTGAAACCACAATGGATGTATCTCTAGTTAGACATTGAATCACTATATACAAATGTAGAAACATTGAATTTGTTGGCAGAAAAGGACCAGTAGCCCATCTAGTCTGCCATATTTACCCTGCCTATTTCTATACCCTGGGCCCTATTTGGTCACAGATGTCCCTACCTCCTCCATTTCCTCCACCTATTACACCCATGTGCCCAGAATGTAGAAGAATTTGGAATGGAATAATGCAAGGGCCACACCGATATCTGAGGCAGTGAGGATGACTGACCAGTCTATTCTCATATATCTTAGGTTTAAATCTTAAAGCATGATTAGTACTTTCCAACCACATCACAAAATCCATACCATGATCTATTGTACCCTTCCAGACAATAAGTGTATTATCAATATAACAACACCACAAATCCAGATACCAAAAGTATGGATTTGTAGTATCATCATACAGTTGACCCAGCTCCCATTTCCCCATAAACAGATTAGTAAAACTTGGAGTCATCATTGCCCCCATAGAACTACCAGTATTGTTAATGTAAAATTTACTCTGCAACAAAAACATGTTAGATTCAAATACTAAATCCACCAGTGTGACTAAATAATGGGTGGGGGTGGCTACACAGTATTCTTCTTCTTCTCCAGTATCCAGGAAATAAGTCAAGGCTGATAGCCCCTCTTTGTGAGGAATTACAGTGTATAGTGATTCCGCATCCAGCATTGTCAGAAACCAGTTGGGTTCCATCTGCAGGTTCTAGCAGGCCCTAGCAGTACATCTATTGCCATTTAGGAGTGGGGGTGAGCAACACAGATTCAAGTTTTGTGCAATCTATAGAGTCACATTAGGGGAGAGAGGGAGTGATTCAGATTTGGCACTTTTACAAAAGAAGTCATTTTGGATCTATATCCTGGGAGCCTGGTTAGCTTGGGTTTGAATGATAGATTTGATATTGTTCCATTCCTCAAAAAGTGATAGTATCTTGCTAATGACCTTTTTCTTTGTTACCCCAGCAGGGCAGATGAATCACACTGGCTGCCACCTACATAGGTCCTTCAATGCTGTCTTTGAAATACTGCTTTCAAATACAGCTCCCTTCAATGTATGTCTGCTCATAAAAAGACGTTATACGAATCCTGATTGCAGCATCTGCACATGTTGTGATGTTTCGCACCATGTCTGGACATTTTGGAATATGCCTTTATGCAAAATATAGGATATACACTGTTTTTATTTGGATGGTTATCAGTCTTTATTCCCTTTTCTTGGATCAGGACTTTAATGTGATATGGACTAGTAGTCTAGTTTGAATTTATTGCACATCAGAATGTCATAACTAGTCTTGGTTTTAAATAATATTTCTGATTGTCTTACCCTGTACTTTAAGCACTTGCACTTGTTATTGATATTTATACATGGATATTGTTTGCACTGCAATTGCACTTATTACTTTAAATTCTTGGCGCAAATAGCCATCAGTCACTGCACACCCCTTCCCCCTGAAGACACACTATGTGTGAAACCAGTAGGGAATCCTTCACCCTTTGTAGAACAGTGAAACAGTCTAGGGAGGTCAAATCATGGAAAGCCATGTGTGCAAATGCCAGGAGCCTTAACAACAAGATGGAAGATCTGGAGGCTGTCATGGTGCAGTCAGACCTGGACATTGTGACCATCACTGAAACCTGGTGTAATGATAACCACGACTGGGTGATGGCCATACCTGGCTACAACATATTCAGAAGAGACAGAGCAGGCAGGAAGGGAGGAGGAGTGGCACTGTATGTGAAAAATGACATAAGGGCCACAGAGATCCAGGAGGAACAAAATGGGGGAGAGATACTGTGGGTTAAGCTGGAAAGGAAAATGGGGACAGCCATCCGCACAGGTGTGGTCTATAGACCCCAGCCCAGGAGGAAGAAACAGATAGGGAGCTGATGCTAGCCATCCAAAGGATGGCAGACAAGGGTGAGGTAGTACTGGTTGGAGACTTCAATATTCCAGACGTGGACTGGAGCATCTCAGCAGCAGCATCAACTAGGAGCAGATTTATCCTGGACTCACTTCAGGGTGCCTTCCTCAAGCAACTGGTCATGGAATCAACTCGGCAGAAGGCAATACTGGACCTTGTGCTCACAAACAGGGACAGTGTGATGGGGGTAACAGTGGGGGAGCACCTGGGGAATAGTGACCACCAGTCATTGTGGTTTGAAATCACAGAAAGAGCAGAACCAAACCACACAAAAACACGTATCCTGGATTTTAGGGGGGCAGACTTTGGGAAAATGGGGAGATACTTGAAAGAGGCATTAAGGGGAATGGGACAAGAATCAGGGGTTGAGGAACAGTGGGCAGTATTTAAAATGGGGATTACAAGAACAACAGAATTATGCACTAAGCAGGTTAGCAAAAGGAAAAGGAAGAGGAGACCATTATGGTTTTCCAAAGAGGTAGCAAAGAAAGTGAAAGCCAAAAAGATTGCATTCAGGCAATACAAAAAGACATAGGCAGAAGGGGATAGGGAGAAGTACCAGGAGAAGCAAAGGGAGGCAGGGAGGTCAGTAAGGGAAGCCCAAGCTCAGACAGAAGAACACATTGCAAAATCAGTGGGTAGAGGGGACAAAACCTTTTACAGGTACGTAAGTGAAAAAAGAACGACAAAGGGAGGGATAGTGAGACTGAAGAGGGAGGATGGGGGCCACGTGGAGGATGACAACAGTAAAGCTGACATATTGAACAGGTATTTCTGCTCAGTCTTTACTGAGGAAGAGGAGGGTAATGGGTCTGAAGGAGTACAAGGGTGAGAATGGCGAGAAATGGACACAAGTCCCTTTACACGAGAAAGGGTCCTGAAGGAACTGGAAGTAATAAGTTGATAAAGCAATGGGGCCAGATGGGGTGCACCCAGGGTCCTTAAAGAACTAAGAGAGGTGGTAGCTGAACCTCTGGCTATCCTGTTTAGCCGATCACTGGAAACAGGGAGGTACCCAAAGACTGAGACAGCAGATGTAGACCCCTTTATACAAAGTGGGAACAAAGAGGAAGTAGGAACTACAGACCAGCCAGCCTCACCTCGGGTAGTGGGGAAGATCATGGAAGTACTACTGAAGGAGAGATTGGTGGAACATCTGGTTGTCAATGGACTGCAGGACCCAAGGCAGCATGGTTTCACCAGGGGAGGTCATGTCAGACCAACCTCGTTGGAATTTTTGACTGGGTGACTAGGAGGTGGATCAGGGAGGGCAGTGGACATGGCCTATCTGGACTTCAGCAAGGCCTTTGACACTGTGCCACATAGAAGACTATTACACAAACTGGGGAATATGGGTGTGGGCAGGACAGTAGGTGGTGGGTAGGTAACTGGCTGGGTGGCAGGACACAGAGGGTGATGGTAAATGGCTGTCACTCCACAGAGGGAAGAGTGACCAGTGGGGTACCACAGGGATCAGTGCTGGGACCGGTCCTATTCAACATCTTCATCAGTGACATTGCACAGGACCTAGAAGGCAGAATTTCACTGTTCGCTGATGACACATAGCTCTGTAACAGAGTAGACACACCAGAGGGTGTAGACAGAATGAGAAAGGACCTGCAGAAACTTGAAGAATGGTCAGGGGTTTGGCAGTTGAAATTCAATGCAAAGAAGTGCAAGATAATGCATATGGGGCACAAAAACCTGGCATAATATATCAGTTGGGGTGAGGATATGCATGCACCATGCAGGAAAGGGATCTTGGGGTTATCATCTCCGATGACCTCAAGGTAGGGAAACAGTGTGACAAGGCAGCAGGTAAAGCAAATAGGATGCTGGGATGTATAGGCAGGGCATCACCAGCAGGAAAAGGAGGTCATAATTCCGCTATACAAGACACTAGTGAGGCCCCACCTGGAGTACAGTGTACAGTTCTGGGAGACCATACCTACGTAAGGACATAGACAGGGTAGAGAAGGTTCAGAGGAGGGCAACAAAGATGGTGCATGGATTGCATCACAAGTCCTATGAAGACAGGTTGAAGGAACTGAACATGTACTCCCTGGAGGAGAGGAGGAGAGAGGGATATGATAGAGATATACAAGTATCTCACAGGGAGGAACAGGGTGCAGGAATACACTATTTTAAGTGAAAAGATGTTCCAGGACTAGAGGGTATGGGATGAAGTTGGAGGGAGGACGATTCAGAGGAAACATGAGGAAGAATTTCTTCACAGAGCAGGGTGGTGGACAAGTGGAACACCCTGCCAGAGGAAGTGGTGGGGGCTGAAACAATCACGGGATTTAAGAATGCATGGGATAGACATAAAGGAATTCTGGAGGTCAGGGGTAAGGGGCAACAGACTTCTAGGAAAACTTAAACTGAACTTACAAGCTCAAATGGGCAGACTGGGTGGGCCATAGGCCCTTATCTGCCGACACTGTCTATGTATCTATGTATCTCTGCTTGCTACTGGCGTCTGGCTACTCATGTAAAATTATTACCAGTTTAATAAAGGTATATTGCTTAATCATGGCATCCAGTGCCAGGTTTGGTTTCTTGTCTGGTTGCTTCTGTTTTACCATGGCACAGATGCAGAGTGGAGAAAAGTTTGTTTTTGTTCTCTCTCATGCTGCCAGCCTCCCCCTATCCCTAATAATTGAATACCCCAACATTAAAACTCTCCTCCTGCTTTTTGCCCCTTCCTATCTCTCCCCCAAGAGGCTCCCTCCATGCAGACTGGCCCACTCCACTAGACTCCTTCTGCATGGAGGGATCTTGATCTCTGTGATCTGTGCCTGACATATGCCATCTGTCTTGAACCTGTGAAACATAGACTTTGATGGCAGATAAGGACTGCTTGGCCCACCTAGTCTGCCCATTTCCCTACCTACTGGACAAGCTGCAGATCCTAGTTAACCAACAGACTATTTCTTCCTACCCCCCCCCCCACAAGAATTGCCTTACGTCTGTCCCATGCATTTTTGAATTCTCCCACAGTTTTAGACCCCGCAACCTCCTCTGGAAGGCTGTTCCATGCCTCCACCACCCTCTCTGTGAAAAAATGCTTCCTCACATTGCCCCTGAGCTGTCCTCCCTCCAGCTTCAAATTGTGTCCCCTTGTTCTTGCACATCTCTTTTTCTGAAATATGCTACCCTCTTGGACTTTGTTGATTCCACTGAGGTGCTTAAAAGTTTCTATCATGTCCCCCTCTCTCTTTCCTCAAGGGTATACATATTAAGCTCCTTTTGAGTGGTGTCCCTCTCCTGAGACTTAAGGAGCCAACAGTGGTTTTTGGTCACCACCCTAGGGTGTTAAGTCTGTACCTTTCAGCCAGTATCCCCTACCTCCCCAGTGTACACCAACCCACCCTTGGAGCCCTCTGGGGCTTCTGGAAAGGGCCCCTGGTCCATACTGGCAGTAATATCTCTCAGTCTACTGAGCTCAGACTTGAGATTTATTTATTGATTGATTGATTGACTGACTGACTGATTGACTGACCAGGGAAGCACACTTGGCCAAAAGCCTTTTTTCAGGAGTGACCTGGAGCTGCAAAAACAAATTCAGGTACAGGTGCTATGCATACAGTAATGAGTTACAAAGGGTCCGATTTTAAAAGTGGTTAGATCGCCGCAAGGGACTTAGCCATGATGAGGGTAGATGCAAGTGGTGACTTGCATCAAACATTGGCGCAAGGTGTGATTTTACAAGCCACTTGCAAAACCCTACTGCAAGTCCCTTGTGCCAAACGGAGAGAGTTAGACCAGCTTCCCCCTGTCTAACTTTGCATCCATAAGAGACTCATTTTACAGGGCTTGCACCAAACCTATGGCACAAGCTGCCATAAACTAAGTAAAATGTCATAACTGCACCAAATGTACTAAAAGTTGGTGCAGTTTGTGGCAATCTCTTTGGCACTGCTGTGGCAATCTTTGCGGTTGACGCAGGGCTTGATGCAAGCTCTGCATCAACCTTCTAAAATCGGGCCCAAAGTGTTAATTATAGCAGTAACATTTTGCAATATCCAGGTATTAAAAAATACATAAAAAGTAAGTACCAACAGATGCAATAACTAAACACATCTACAGGCTGAACAATCTAGCAAATATTTCTTCAACTGCTTCCTAAAAGATGATTCCGTTCTGATACTAAGAATCCTAGCCATCTGCAAACTAGGCACACCCATCTCCAAAAGCACTCTCCAGAAGACAGCTGTGCTCCAATCCTTATAGCTCATGACCTATCCCCACCCTACTTGCTGCCCAAACATTTTAAAATCTGATACAAGTGGGGTGTGTACTTATTGTCAGAACTCACCTAATAGTAGTAGTAGTAGAAGTGGTACCTTTATTTCTATTGTGCCATTCCCTGGAGGATTAAGATGTCTAACATCACAGATAACATACAAAAAATAGAGGGAGGTTCAGGAGGGAGATGAGGAGGCACTACTTCACAGAGAGAGAGAGTGGTGGTGGGATGGAACACACTGCCTGAGGAGTTAATCAAAGTGAGGACAGTGGAGATGGGATAGAGTCAGGGGCAGGGTAAGGACAGACAAGAACATAATGAGGGATAGGACCGGGAGAGGGGATGGATGGATGGAGGGGATTGGATGGGGAGGGCAGCAGCAGTAGTATTATGCTGCGAGCTGCACACTCAGGCAGACTTGATAGACCTATGAGCCTTTTCTGCCAGCTATTTTGTATGTTCATATGTTTGTATATAGAAAAAGCAGAGCTAAATACAAACAACTTACTATAATCGAATTATAAATAAGAATACATTAACAAAGAAATAAGTTACTAAAAGGCAGCAATATTGTTGGCCAGTATATTACTGGTGAGGGGTGAGCTCCTTTCCTACCTCACCTCCTCCTTTATAACAACCCCCCCATCCTCCCATTCCCTTAGATCAACCGACTCCTGCACCCTGGTAGTCCCCAGCAGATCGACCCTAATCAGCCAATCCGGTTACTCTCACCGCCTCCCAAAAATTTGGAATTCCCTCCCCCCTCAAATCCAGCACTCATCCTCCACCTACTCCATCAGCTCTGCCCTCAATAATTACCTTGCACCTAGCTGCTCCTGCCATGTCCCTCCCTAATTCCCTCCTCTGAGCCCTGGATAAACCCTACCCCTCTACCTTAATCTCTCACAGAAGGTAAGGGGACACCGAATGCTCCCCATGGGTCCATGCAACCTGATGAACTATTGATTAGGCCCCATTCCCTCCAAAGGTGTAAATTCTCTCCCCCTCAAGGGTTCAGTTCTCACTCTACCCCTCTCCTATCACTCTTTAAATCCCTATCTACTGACCTTCCCCAGCCCCCTGACAGGGTACCCCGCATCCTGAAGGGTCCTCTCTTGGGTTAGGTCCTATTCCTTCTCCTCCTAGCATTTAAGTCACACCCCTCCTTCTCTTTCTCCTCCCTCTTTAATCCCTACAGCCTTATCTCCCTTTCTGTCTAGCCCCATAGCCCCCTTGCAGGGTTCCCCACATCCTGAAGGGGTCTCTCTGGGACACTGCCAATCCACTTCTCTCTGGCCCCCCAGTCCCCTTGTAGGGTTTCTCGCATCCTGAAGGGGTCTCCAAGGACACGACTCTTCCCTCTCGCCAACCTCACCCTTTCCTCTCTTTTCCCCCTTCTCTTTCACATAAGCACTTGTTTACTTATTAATCCAGGACTTATTATTGTCATATCTTCTACCTATTATGCACTGCACTGTTGTAACACTGTTTGTAACACCTGCCTTACAACTGTATGTTAATGTTGACCTTGTAACTTGAATGTAACTTGAACTCGACTCTTCCCCGGCCCCCCTCCCTCTCCTTTCTCCCCCCTTTTCTTTCATGTAAACACTTGTTTACTTATTAACCCGGCACTTATTATTGTCCACTCTTCTACCTATTATGTGCTGCACTGTTGTACCACTGCTTGTAACTCCTGCCTTACAACTGTATGTTAGTGTTGACCTTGTAACTTGAATGTTTAATGTTTCATTCCTATTGTACCCCTTCCCCCCAGGTTGCACCAGGAGACGAGTGACTTGTCGCTCAGTGTGCCTTCCTGATGAAACATTTCAATAAGTAAATAAATAAAAATTACAGCAGAAGCCAGTAAGAGATCATCTGCTACAATGCTGCTGCAACTGCAATGTCTGCCTAACCTGGATAAGGAGCAGAGACTGATGTGAATTTACCCACCTGCTTCCTGCTAATACAGCAGTTTGGCCAACCCCAGACAGGGAGTATCAACCAGTGTGGATTTATTCACCTGTTTGTTGCTAATGCCACAGTTTGGCCTACCCCAGCTAGGGAGTAGTGACCAGGAGGGGGTACCGTTTTGTCTGCTACAGTATCAAGATTTCAGCACACCTCAGAAGAGCAAAATGATGTGACCTGCCTTTGCCCCTGGGACCTCACAGGCAGAATTCTCTGTGAGACTGCTGACTCCCTGTAGATGGCTCTGCAGATGCAGCCCCCTCTAATCTGTGGCCCTCAGTCACTCTCCTGCTCTGTGGACCTCATGCTCCAGGGTCCCGAATGCTCCAGGGTTGCTTGTGGTATAACACTTAGATATTGTGCAACAGCCACACTGTTTGTTGGCTGTAGTCATGTGACCATCACCCTCACACTATGCTGCCAAGTTCAGCAGTATTGTAACCTGCCCATCACCCTACCACAATGCAGTCTTCCTTCTTCCTGCCTACCAACACATTTTATCTAGCATAGAACAGATTCACTCCATTTTCTTTATTTTCAAACCAGACCTTCTTATTTGTCCCCTCTGAGCATGGCAGCTTCCCTCCTGAATACTGAAATACATTTTCACAGCAAACCCTTTCCCCCTCACGGCTCCACCGGCGAGCCCCTTTCACCCTCATGGTTCCCCCAACCCTGTCAACCGCCATCTCTGGGACTTACCAGGAAACCACCAATTCCTCCACAGGTTGCCCTCTGTTGCAGGGCCATGGGGGGAATCCCCCAAACCCCCTTCAAGTGCCAAGCTTAGTCCGGTAGTCCCTTGCCCAGTAGGCAGTGCAAGGTCTGCAGGGTTCTGCGGGGCAACATCCTGCCACCAGTGAGGATTTTCCATTTACTCCATGACGCATGGACACTCCATGGAGGTGATGGCCTGACCTACACACAACAGAGGACATGCTGACATCTACCATCAGGGAGGGTCACCCACCCAAAACCACTGCTCCAACTAACACCACCACCTATGGTCACCTAAGTGGTGGTAGTGAAGTGGAGCAGTCTGCCCTCCCTCCCTGGAGGAGGAGGACAGCATCCGCTGGGATGCTCAATCCTCCTTTCCCCTCCCCGGCCAACCCCTGAGCAATCCGAGTCAGCCCCTGAACCCAGGTCACTGCCATGGCAGCAGGTGAGGCACGGATACCTCTGCCTTCTGCACCACTGGTCTGGCAGCAAACCCATCTTATTTTATTGCTATAGTTGCACTACTGGCCATCTGTAGTCATGTGACCACCCTCTTTGGCTATGGCACTGAGTATGGCAGCCTCATAACCTTCCCCTTACCTTCCCACAATACATTATGCACTCTCCCACCAAACAGTTTCCACCCAGCCTAGAACAAATCATGCCATTTTTGTAATTTGTAAACCAGACCCACCGACTTGTCCCTGCTCAACCTAGTAGTTGCCCGACTAAATAATAACTTAGATGGCAAACAGAATGAAGATTTGTTAAATATGGGATTTCCAGGACTGTTTTGATGATGAACTGCGGGGGATTATTTATTTTGTTGAAAATTGGTAGCTGGGAGAGGCACACTGAGCTGAGGCTCATTTTTAGATGCAACCTGGCAGAAAGGTTACAGTAGGACAGTGAAGCATAATACAGTACATTACATTGTACAGACAAAGTACAGTAAGTAACACTTCACTGGTACAAGCTTAGGACAGGCTAAAGTGCAAGTATGTTGTACAATACTAGTGCAAGTGGAAAACTGAAAATTCGGCATCAAAGCAGTACATTAGCAAGTAACGCAGAGCACTAGGAACAGTTATGTCATGGGGAACCAAAAACCTGAGCTACCAAGATCACTAGGTGGAACCTCCTATGGGAAACAGGTGCAGGTGGGCGGTGGGAGGAGGAGTTTCAGCTAATAACTGAAGGAGCCCGAGGAAGTGGAATGTAGGAGAGATATAGGGAGCTAATTCTAGAGTGTTGGCAGGCAATAGGAGAAAACAGATTGCCCAACAGAGGACCAGGGTAAGGAGTGGAGAAGCTTCTCAGATCCCTGGAGTGGAGGGAACAGGGGGGACAGAAGAGAGGAGTGAGGAGAGGTAGGATAGAAGGGAACCAAACCAGTACTTGGAGATGAAGGAAGTACAATGTGACTGGTGACATGAATGTAGGGGATGGATGGAAAGGGAAGAATAGAGGGAGCAGTGGTGCGTATGTGGAGGGCAGTTTGTTACAAAGCAACAAAAGGCATTGTGGAGGGTGACCAGTCTGGCTAGGGAAGTAAAGGTGGCTGTACCATAGACCATGTCTGCACAATCAAAGACTGGGAGCACCATTTTGGTGAACAGCTCACAGCAGACCAGCAGGGGTAGGCAGTCTGTTTTGGTACCGGGCACTAAGCTTAGGGTAGAGTTTCACATGGACAGCATCGATGTGGGTTAAGAAGGCAAGCTTGCTATCAAGCTGTACACCGAGGTACTTGAAGGATTGCTCTGCTTCAAGAAAGGAGCTGTCTTGCATGGTGAAGACCGGAAGTCTCTAGAGGCTGTCCAATTTTGGCTGGTACCAAAGGTCATAGACACTGCTTTTTTTGTGTTGACCTTGAGATGGTTAGACTGGAACCAGCACAGGACATTGTGGAGATCCTGCTGGAGCAGGTCTTCCACAGGAGTGGTAGAAGGACCGGAGGTGAAGATAACTGCATCATCTACATACATGTATATATATATATGTGAGCTGACAAAGATTGTGGTAAATTAATTTAGAGCCTGTAATCATTAACTCCTGAACTACAGTACAGTGGTGGACATTTTGCCTTCAGTGTCCTAGGGCCCAAAGTAGCAATAAGAGAAGTCCTGCTCCATTTTGCCATAGGATGTGTGTGAGTGGCACTGGTTTTTAAAAATGACACAAATACTGCAGATTTCCAAACTCCACAACATGGACAAAGTTAAAAGGGAACACAGTATCATGCTACATAATGACACATTGATTGTCCAAGACTCAATACAGCTGCTCATGACCTGTGTGCCTGTACACCTATAAACAACAGCTGTAGCATTATGTAGCATCCCCAGACATTCTGACAATAAAAAAAACATTTTCTACAATAGTTACAGCTTCCCTACAGTATACATGGTATAACTATTAGAGGCACTATTTAATGGTTTGGGTAGTTGTGCCAAACCTTAAAAATCTATGCTTCTGAAGGTGATATGGTAGTTTATCAGCATTCCCTACAAGGCCCAAGGAACAATGTTTCCCCCTGTATTGCAGTGAAAAGATTTACAGCAGCTGGGGAGAAGTAAGGGTTAATCACTCGTTTATTTATTTAGCTTTTGTTTACCAGGTAAGCACACTAGACAGTCAGGTGCCTATTTTCAGGTGCGACCCAGGAGAATTACAAGGCACAGGCAAATAACAGTACAAAGTCAAGGCACAGGAGAATTACAAGGCACAGGAAATAACAGTACAAAGTCAAGGTGCAGCAATCAACAAGGGACTTAAAATTAAACATCTAATAGTGTCTCCCCCTTGTACCATGTACCCTGTGCATTAGCAGCCTGCAGCAGCTGTACCAATACTTAGAAGTGCACAGGATAACAATTTAAGTTGCCTCCATGTGGGGCTTATGCAACTGCCAGAATTTAAGAGGAGACGGATTGTGCTAAATAATGTTCGATGGTTTTATGGTAGGGATAGTTTGATTTAAGGACCTTAGCCAAGGAAGTAAACTGCATTCCTCAGGTATAATTTAAGGCTCATAGGATGGAAGATGGAATTAATCCAATTCTCTGTTCAGCTCACTCTGTGAATTAAATCCTCACACATCTATGCTTGCGGCCTTCAAGCCCTAGACATAATTATCTTCTTGTGCATATTAAAGACATAGGGCATTTTTAAGCATTAAGGCTTGCAAATTAGTTAGAGGTATTTCAAAAAAAAATACCTGATTTTATAATGAGAAATAAGTGAATTCAAACAAGGTCTTTTGGGCAGGGATAAATAGATTGGGCTTTTGTAGTTATAGTTTTAAGAAACTGAACAAAATTGAACTGAGTGATTTTATAAAACTACATTCCTAAACCTGGGTGTACTAGTAAAGGATGTATAAACATAATTGATTCAACATAATCATAATAACCTGTTTAGTCATGTATACACTATTACTAAATCTTTTAGCATCTTAAAAGTATTTCCAATATCAAATTACACAATTTGTTAGTTTGTTCCTTAATATTCAGAACCCATTAAGGAATCAGGCACTCGCTATGTCATGCAAGATTCTAATGTCTAAGGACTATAGAATGTTGAGGGTCTATTTTCAGCAAGAAAAAAACACATGAAAGAAAGATATTATGAGTGCTCATCTTTGAACATCCATTACACTTAAACATGGTTTGATTTTTTTTGTTTGGCTCAACAAGGGGAGCATAACTTCTGTGATTAATTTTCAGAAAGATGACTACATAATATTTCAAAGCCTCATGTTCTAAAATGTATTGTATATGATTGTTAATTAGTACTAACATGATGAGGAAACAATATTGATTAGTTTTTAACGAAGTGTGTGTTGCTATATTGTCTTTCAAAAATATTTAGCTGAATTGCTAAGGGATGGTTTTGTCTCTACATAAAGGTTGTCAACGTCTTCAATGCCAACCCATTTCCCAAAAAAATTATTATACTGTATCTGCAAAAGTATTAGAGCTGAGGAGCTGTGAGATTTGATTGATTGTTAATTGATATTTTTTATTTGGTGCTGGTCTGCCATCTCTGGGTACCTCATGTAATCTGATAAGAAGTAACAATCAACAATTGGGCCTTAATCAATTTAATTGTCTATTTTGTTAGTTTCCTGCATTTGTTTTTGTACTGATTGTTAGTATTATACTGCAATGTTATGACCTGTTATTTGTATTCTTGCTTGTAGGACTGTATTGTTATTGTTTGTCTAGTTGGTACTTATGTGCATATGTATAGGTAACTTATTGATCACAGGACTGTCTTGTAAACTGGGTCTTACGACCTAATATGACATGTTTTCCTATATAAAAATAAAGATTTTTACTACCACTACTACTACTACAGCATTCAACCCTGACAATAACAATAAAACTAGCCAAAAACAGACAACAGTGTTTGAAGGTTTTCAATTTTGATTCAAATAGCCTTACTAAATGATCCAGATAGATCTATATAAACAGAGCATTCTACCACCTTGCAGTACAAAAAGAAAAGACATGATCCCTTGAAGAACATTGATTTCTTTTTAAGACCATCAACTATATTTCTCTCAAAAATGGAGATGCCGATCTGGTATGTGACTCGGGAGGTCAGATTTAATAAGTAGGATAGATCTCATAATGTATGGTCTTATAAGCTTGCAAAATAAACCTTAGATCTATCTGAAACCTCACTAGCAGACAGTGCAGATCTTAATGTTAATGAAATGATTCATACTGGTCAGCACAGGCACCCCTGCATTCTACAGCAGCTGCAAGTGATTTGCTGCCTACTTCCATAGATGCCCTTTCTTGCAAAAATGTATAAAACACCAGTAGTCATATTGTTGCATTAGGATTGAGCAACCTTTTTTTTTGTTTTATCTGTTTATGCGCCTCCCCACTGGCACCTCAGCCAGCCACTCCTTCAGAGCACCAAGGCCCATACACACCACCACCCTGAACCACACCACCATCTCCCAACCCTGTTGGGATGTTTCCCTATGTTGGGAGAAGCTTGGCAGAGGACACCAGGAGGAAGAAGTGCTATGTGACTGGACTTCTCTACTGGGACTAAAGAAGTAGAACTCTTCTACTGGGACCTTTAATTTAGGGTAAAAAAAAAACAGCAAACAAAAAAAGTAGTGTATTTGTCTGAGTTAGCTGTAGTGAATGGTTGTCTGAACAGTTATCTAGGTATAAATTTCAGGTGGCTGAAGGGACTTGATAGCTGTGCAATTTAATTACTTGTAGAAAGATCTAGTAAGTAGGGGGAGTGGCTTAGCTAGAAGGAAGCTAGACATAAACACTGCCTTAGAAAGGTTCTGCTAGAAGCTTGGCAGAGGACACCAGGAGGAAGTAGTGCTGTGTGACTGGACTTCACTACTGGGACTATATTGCCCTCCTTACCTCCTCTTCACCCTCCCACCCAAAGCTAGTTCTACTTTTATAGGCACAGGATTTGACTGACAACAGGAACTTCCTGTTTGGGAGCAGGAAGTGAGTGATCACAGAGCCACCAAAGACACCATCCTAGAAGGGCAAGAGTAGCTCTCCGGCCCCCTCTAGCTGCTGGAGGTCTGCCTCTGAGCAAGTAAGGGGTCTACTGAGAAATATAGGATCTTCTTGTCTCAGAACTGGACAATCAGGAGCTTGAAGGGCACAGTAGCAGTAAGTAAGTAGAGATAGAGAGAAGGAAAAAAAAAACAGAGGAAAGAGTAAGGATTCCAAACAATAGTGAAGGGGGCCAGAAATAAGACATAATGGGAGTGGTGCACTGCAGTGGCTGTGGAGCCGGGAGTCTTCCAGGAGACATTCTGGAGGATGCAGTGTTGTCCCATCTGCAGGCACCTCTCTGGGCTGAGGGGGGAGGTTGCTCATCTCCAGGCTGATTTGGCCAGGATTTGTGGGACCTCCTCTTCCATCCAGTGACCACCAGGGCCACTGCCATTGCCTCAGAGGTTGCCAAGAAAGAGGAGTGGTTGGACCACAGTGGGCTCAGGGAGGGTGAGGGTGGTGGAACTGAGGTGCATCCCTCCAGTTGTACCTCTCCACAATTCCTATACCATTCTGGCAAAGTGTGGTTCCTCTATGGTGGCACCTGCAGTGCAGACCAAGGAGGATGCTGGGAACCTCCACAAAGGAGACCCACAGGAGGGTGGCATGAGACCCCACAGGGGAAGGAAACAACTCCTGGTGGGGGACTCCATTGTTAGGAAGGTGGAACTGGGGGAGGAAGGGGAGAGGGAGGTAAGGTGCCAGCCTGGTGCCATTGCTTGGAAGGACAGGGAGCGAATTCTCAGGATTGCTGGAGCAGCTGCACAGGGGAGGGAGCTGGATGTCATTGTCCACCTAGGGACAAATGACCTGGCTAAGAAAGGGATCTGAGCAGTGCAGAAAGAGTTTGTGGAACTGGGGAGGGGTCTTGGACAAGTAGCACGCACAGTAATCTTCTCGGAGGTGCTGCCTGTCTATGGCGTAGGAGGGGCTAGGGTGCTCCACACCATGGAATTCAATCAGTGGTTGAAAAACTGGTACAGAGTTCAGGGATTTGGCTTCATTGGGGACTGGGGGTCCACCTGGAGTGATGCAAGCCTTTACTGGCATGATGGGCTGCATCTGTCCAGGAGGGAACCAGGATCCTAGGTGATAGGTTTAAATGCTCCATTGGCAAGCATTTAAACTAGTCAAGGGGGGAGGCACTGGAAAGGAGCAGGGAAATCCTAGCCCTCCCTAAAAGTCACGGTAGTAAGTGCGGTAAACTCCAACATAGAAATGTCGATAGGGAGAAGGGAAGGGGTAAATGGAGAAAGTGACAAAGGCAAGAAGGACAGGGATAGGGCAAAAAGGAATAAGGCCATCAGGAAATGGAGGGTAATGAGTACCAATGCCTGTAGTCTGGGCAACAAGCTCCCTGAACTGGTGGCCTTGATGAAAGAGGGATGCCTGGATATCGTAGCAGTCACAGAAACATGGTACACAGAGAACCATGACTGGGATGTTAACATACCAGGGTACATAACCTACAGGAGAGACAGGGATGGGAGGGGAGAAGAGGGGGAGGAGTTGCTCTCTATGTAAAGGAAGGGATAAAAGCAACTGAACAAAAAAGTAAACAGGGAGGAGAGGAGGCATTGTGGGTCACCTTGGAGACTGGATATGGCACCACAATCTGCACAGGGGTTGTGTACAGACCCCCATGTCAGGAGGAGGGAATGAAGAAGAAGAAGAATCAGCATTTATATAGCGCTTTTCATACACAGTATCCCAAAGCACTTTACAAGCAATGCTAGACTGGTAGTGAAGTGACTGAATGTGTGGTGGTGGCCATATCGCACATCATCACCCACACACAGACTGGATAATTGCATGAACCGGTTTATGGGAAGGGGAATGTTGGCCAGGACACCGGGATGTTCCTGCTTTTGCGAAGAGTGCCTTGGGTTCTTTACTTCCACCTGGACACCCACCAGGACAACACCAGGATGGGCAGAAGGGACCTCGGTTTAATGTCTCATCTGAAGGACGGAACACCTCAGCAGTACAGCACCCCCCAATACTGCACTCGGATGCCAGTGATTTTTAGGTGCAAGTTCAATCCTGGTGTGGGATGAGAACCCACAATCTTCTGGTCCAGAGGCGGATGTGCTACCAACTGAGCCACGCTGACACCCCGGATATGGATATGATAGAAGCCATTCTTAGGATGACAGAGAAAGGGGAGATACTGTTGATTGGAGACCTGAATATGCCAGATGTTAACTGGAGCACATTTGCTGCAGCCACATCCAAGAGCAGGGTCATTCTCAATGCCCTACAGGTGGCATGCCTCAGACAGCTAGTTTCAGAACCCACTCATGAGGGAGCAATCTTAGACCTCATACTCTCAAATGGAGACAGTGAGAGGATCTCAGATCTAGACGTGGGTTGCCATCTGGGAACAAGTGATCATCAAACAGTGTGGTTCACGTTAAACTCAACTACAGAGTCAAGCCATACAAAAGTGAGGGTACTGGACTTCAGGAGGGCTGACTTTGGCAAGATGGGAGAGTGCCTCA
This sequence comes from Neoceratodus forsteri, assembly GCA_016271365.2. Taxonomy (NCBI): domain Eukaryota; kingdom Metazoa; phylum Chordata; order Ceratodontiformes; family Ceratodontidae; genus Neoceratodus; species Neoceratodus forsteri. The sequence goes on from CM028129.1 coordinate 905,153,991, forward strand.
GAAAAGCACTAGCAAACCGGCTAAAAGGAGGGGTGGAGCAACAATGGGGAATCATCAAAACTGCCATCACAGAGGCAGCAAGCCTTTGTGTAAAGCAAATAAACAAATCAAAATGAAAGAAAAACCCACTATGGTTCTCAAAAGAGGTGGCGGGGAAAGTCAGGGCGAAAAAGATAGCATTCAGGAAGTATAAGGAAACACAGAAGGAGCAGAACAGAGAGCTGTACCAGTTAAGGCAGAAGGAAGCAGGAAGGGAAGTCAGAATAGCAAAGGCCCAAACTGAGGAAAAGATAGCCAACTTGGTTAAGAAGGGGGATAAAACCTTTTATAGGTACATCAGGGAGCGTAGAGAGACAAAGGGAGGGATAGTGAGGCTGAATAGAATGAACGGTGGGTGGGCAGAGGGGGACAGTGAAAAAGCAGGGATACTGAGAGAATATTTCTGCTCAGTATTCACAAAAGAGGAGGGGGTGGTGCCAAATCCAATTAACAGAAGCACTCTTAATATGGGGGTCGATCCCAGTCCTTTCACAGAGGAAAGGGTTCTGAAAGAACTCCTAAAACTGAAGGTGGACAAAGCAATGGGGCCTGATGGAATTCACCCCAGAATTCTAAAAGAGTTAAGGGGAGAACTAATGAAACCACTGACTACCCTTTTTAACAAATCATGGGAGGATGGTGTGGTACCCAAGGACTGGAGGGAGGCGGATGTAATTCCCCTTCCTAAAAGTCAGGCCAAGACAGAGGCAGGAAACTACAGACCTGCCAGTTTGACCTCTGTGGTGGGGAAAGTGATGGAATCACTTCTGAAGGGAAGAATTGTTGAGTACCTAGAGGCCAGTGGGGCACAGGACCCAAGGCAGCATGGATTCACAGCGGGAAGGTCATGTCAGATGAATCTAATTGATTTCTTTGACTGGGTGACCAAAGTAGTAGACATGGGAGGGGCTGTGGACATGGCCTACCTAGACTGTAGCAAGGCATTTGACACAGTCCACACACAAAGATTAATAGTCAAATTAATCCAGCTTGGGAGTGAGTCCCAGGGTGTAGCCTGGCAAACATTGGCTGGACAACAGGACACAGAAGGTAATTGTAAATGAGTCCACTCTGAAGAAAGATGGGTTACTAGTGGGGTACTGCAAGGTTCAGTACTGGGCCCAGTCCTTTTTAATGTCTTTATAAGTGACATTGCAGAGGGACTGGAAGAAAAAGTATGCCTCTTTGCAGATGACACAAAGATCTGTAATAGGGTTGATACACAAGGAAGCGTGGAAAGGATGAGAAGGGACTTAGCAAGGTTGGGGGAATGGTCAGAAGTATGGCAGCTAGGATTCAATGCAAAGAAGTGCAAAATAATGCACCTGGGAAACAAAAACCCAGGGGAAGATTGCACAATGGGAGGAGGTAGTAACAACAACAAAAAAATGAAAGGGACCTGGGGGTAATCATATCAGATGACCTTAAGGTTAGCAAGCAATGTGAGAAGGCAGTAGGGAGGGCTGGGGGTATACTGGGATGCATAGGGAGAGGCATCACCAGCAGAAAACAGGAAGTTGTTATCCCTCCGTACAGACAGTTGGTGAGACCCCATCTGGAGTACTGAGTCCAGTTCTGAAGACCCCATCTCTGCAAGGACATAGACAGGATAGAGGTAGTCCAGAGGAGGGCAACTAAAATGGTGCAGGGTCTGCAAGAGAAGCCATATGAGGAGAGACTAAAGGAGCTTAATATGTATACCCTTGAGGAAAGGAGGGAGAGGGGACATGATAGAAACTTTTAAGTACCTCATTGGAATCAACAAAGTCCAAGAGGGTAGCATCTTTCAGAAAAGAGACATGCAGAACAAGGGGACACAATGTAAAGATAGAGGGGACTCAGGGGCAATGTGAGGAAGTATTTTTTCACAGAGTGGGTAGTGGATGCATGGAACAGCCTTCCTGAGGAGGTTGTGGGGTCTAAAACTGTGGGAGAATTCAAGAATGCATGGGACAGACATAAGGCAATTCTTGTGGGGGGTAGGAAGAAATAGTCTGTTGGTTAACTAGGATCTGTGACCTAGCGGTCCTTATCTGCCGTCAAAGTCTATGTTTCCATGAGGGTCCCTCTCCTTTGAAGGGGAAGTGCTGGCTGGAGCAACTACATTTCCCTGGAGGCCACTGCCAGGTTGGACCAGGCTGTTCAAGGCTTCATGGTGGTGTGGGCCAAGTGCTCATCATCCGGTCAACAAGGGGCTCATTTTCACATTTTCTTGGCCCACCCCATGTAGCAGCCTGCATAAAGATGGCGTCCTGGGGTGGGGACGTATGGGAGGGTGTGTTGAGGCATCATGCCCCCCAAGCTTGTCCCCAATCCACCTCCAGAAGCCTAGACTTGACCCGCCCCCCCCCCGGGAGAGAAGCATCCAATGGATGCTTGAGAATCCCTTCCCTGTTGGTCTCTCTCCTGGTACCTGGGCTCGGGGTGAGCAACCTTTTAATAGACATCTTTCTGTTTTTAAATACAAAAATGATTTTACAGTCCATTTAATAAAACTCGATTAACATCAAATGTGATATTTTACATAAAAATTCATGCACATAGAAACATAGATGTTAACAGCACAAAAAGGTCCAGGGCTCCTTGAGTCTACCAATACCTGACTGCATCCACACCCAGCCTAAATCTATCAAGTTTGACTGGTATGATCTACCAGACACAAACCCATGCTGTCTCTTGTCCTGGAGCCTGTTTCCTTCCAACCATTTCATTATTGGCTCTTTTATAATGGTTTCTAGCAACTTTCCCAGGACTGAGCTCAGGCTGACTGCTCTGTAGTTCCCTGGGTCCTCTCTACTCCTACATTTGTGGGGTGGAACTACATTGGTTTCCTTCCAATCTGCTGGAACCATCACTTGTTCTATGGAGCAGTTAAAGAGGTCACTTAGTGGTTCCACCAGGAAATGGGCAATCTCCCTTAGCACCCTAAGATGCAAACCATTTGGGCCTGGTGTCTCATCCACCTACAAGGTCCAGAGCCCCTTGGTGTCTTGTCTACATTCAGGGTCCAGAGACCCTTAAGGACCCTTTCCACTGCTAGCCCTTCTATCCCCCCACACCACACACACACAGCTAGATTCCCACACTCTGAGAGGAGCCACTCCTCCTGGCAATAGTGCTTCAAGCCATTTTTCAGACCTAGAGGAACACAACAACACACACTTATGAAAATTCAGGGATTTTGTTTTATCCTAATTTTGCCTTTCCCTCTTTTTTTGACTTTGTCTTTAGCCTTAACTGATGCTGAAACATAGTACCTAGTTGAACCATATAGGAAAGAATACGAAGCACTAAAGATTACTTTAGTTCTCAAGAAATATAGATTTAGTACTTGCTGTATTGGTCCTTGTAAGAACAGATCCAGAAGCAAATGATTTGGTACCTTTTATTGGACCAACATATATGTAACAAAAATAACAAAGTGCTTTAGCTTTCAGATCAACAAGTCCTTCCTCGGAAACTTAATGACCTCACTCACTTTGATCATTAAGCTGGGAAGAACATTAATCAACTAAGCACTATTCTTTGTTACATCTATGTTGGTCCAATAAAAGGTATCATATCATTTGCTTCTGGATCTTTAGTTCTCAAGGAAAGTGGTGGAAGCAATAAAGAGAAAGAGGGCAGCTTTCAGGAATCACAATGGATAACAGCAAATGGGAAATGGGGAGCTCTATGTGGATAAAGCAAGGGAGGCTTACAGAGTGGTAAGAAAAGCAAAAGTGAAGCTCAAGCTGAGAATAGTAGAGGATATAAAGGAAGGAGACAAAATATTCCTGTACTATTATCAAGAAACAGCGGGGGGGGGGGTGGATCATCAGACTGAACAAAGCAGGGAAACTGAGGAAGATTATAAGAAGACAGATATTCTAAATGAATATTCATTACAAACAAGTTCCTAATAAATATCTTTTTTTTTAAAAAGGGATGGAAATTAAGTGCAGAAAACTAAGTTTATCTATCGGTTAACACTAAAAAGCAAAGTCAAAAAAGGTGGGAAATGCAACATTAGGATAAAAAAGTCCCTTGAATCTTCATAATTGTTTGTTGTTGTATTCCTTAAGGTTTGAAAAATTGCTTGAAGCAGTGTTGCCATTACTCTAGCTTCACCACTGTCTTTAAAGGCACAGAAATTTACTTCCATGCCAATGCTTTAAAAAAGCATGTTGAGGCTTAGGGTAGTGCCAACACTGCTTTAAGCAATTATTCAAACCCCAAGCAATATCATAACACACAATTATGATGATTCAAGGAATTGTTTTATCCAAACATCACATTTCTCTACTTTTGTGGCTTTGTACTTCAATCCTAACTGAAGTGTTAATGTAGTTTTTGGCAATCAATTTCTATCATTAACAAAACAAAATTCAAAACGAAATGCACAATAGGGGGTGCTAATGAGTAGTTAGCTGGACAGAAGTGAGTCCCTTAAGTTTTGTCTCCTCCAGGATTTGAATCATACATTTCAATAATTAAACTAGTGAATCTCAGTGTTGAAGTAAGTGTTCTGTATCTGGAATCAAAGATGGATGAATATTTGACAAATTGCACTGCTAAGCAACCACAGGGTACAGCAAAAAGCAACAAAAAGATAAGAGTGGCAGCTCAAACTGCAGGCCTGGGACCAATCACAAATCGTCTCAAGAATATAGTGTGGAGTCACTGAAAAAAGCATCCCAGCAATTAATAAACACTAACCCCTCCTTGCTACACCAGTTCATGAGGTGAGTGTTTATTCACGCTATAGTGTTTTCTTTCTGGTCCAGCCCTCAGGATAGGTAAAATACTAGAGATACTGACCTTGCATCTTTTGTTCATCGCCTTTTAGCCGAGCCCTACCAATTCCTCACAGATGTCTTTCTCATGCTGGTGGCCCACGTCATTTAATCCCACATGTAAAATGAATGTTATGTTGTTATTGGCCAATAAATGATCAATTCTCTTTTTATCTGAGATTTTTGCACCAGGTAGACAAGTTACAGTGTTCAAAAAATTATCAGATTTGCACAAATGAGAATCTGTGAAATGAATTATAGAGTCCCCAATAACATGACAAGATTTAATAGGAGGGGTGTTTACATAGTCTGTGGCTATCTGATCATCAGAAGGGGATGCTAATGATGCAAATCTATTTGATTCTGGTAGATCGAAAGGTGAGTAAAGAGGAACATTAATGTTAGCCCTCCTTCCTTGCCATTCTTTTCTGGGCTGTACCGATGTTCAGCTGTCAGACTGAACTACTTCAGTGTATTCTTCTCTATTCCTTTTACCGGAGATAACATTTTTAATGTTTACAATCACATTATCTACAGCTCACTGAGTTCGTTGGCAGTCATTATTATGGGAGGTTTGTATAATGGGAGGATTTAACTCCCTAATTGCATTAGCAACAATTTTCCAGTTCCATGATTTCCTTGAGATGGTTTAATTCAGATTGCAACTTATTCAGTTCGTCCTCCTTAAGTTTAATTTTAGTACACAATACTCTAGGTGGGTCCTCCCCAGTAAGCTATACAATGGCCACACCACCTCCCTCCGCCTGCTAGAACTCCCTCTCCCAATCAACCCCCGGCATCCTGCTAGCCTTTCCTACTGCTTTGTTACACTGCCCAACCATGTTGAGGTCATCAGATATGATGGCTCCTAGGTCTCTTACTTGCTTGTTGACTGTAAGCTCCACTTCCCCCATCTTATACACAGCGCCTGGGTTACACAGCCCTAAGTGCATAACCTTGCACTTTTTTGGCATTGAAACCTAGTTGCCACACTCTAGATCATTTCTCTAGTTTCCTCAGATCCCTTTGCATTCTCTCCATCCCTTCTTGAGTGTGAATCCTGTTGCATATCTTTGTATCATCTGCAAACAGACACACCTTCCCCTCAACCTCTTCCGCAATATCGTTTATAAAGACATTGAAGAGGGCTGGTCCCCTGTGACACCCCACTAGTCATTATCTTATCACCTGAGTGGCTATCATTTACTACCACCCTTTGCTTTCTATCCCTTAACCAGTTTGATACCCAGCATGTCACCTTCTTCACCACTACCAGGCTGCTTAGTTTCTTAACTAGCCTCCTGTGTGGCACAGTGTTGAAAGTCTTAATGAAGTCCAGATAGACCATGTTCACTGCTCTCCCTTGGTCAATCTCCCTGGTAACCTAGTTAAAGAAATCTATGAGATTAGTTTGACATTACCTCCCCGCCGCATGAAACTCTGCTGCATGTGGTCCTGTAGCTCTTTTGCCACCAGGTGCTCCATGAGCCTCTCCTTCAGTAGTGTCTCCATTAACGTCTTCATCACCGATGTAAGACTGACTGGCCTGTAGTTGCTAGCATCCTTCATACTGCCACTTCTGTACAGAAGGACCACATTGGCCTCCTCCAGTCCTCTGGAACATCCCCCCATCTTCACTGAGGTGAAACAATGGATGTTTAATTCAGAGGACAATCGAGACTGTGTACCAGAGAAAGTTGTTTAATTAGAACAAGAAGTGAAGGACCTCCAGGAGCAGCTCGACTACCAGAAGAACTACAACAGAAGCAATCCCCATCTTCAAATGCTCCTAGAAGGTAAGGAACATGCCAGTGTTCTGGGCTTCTGTGCGATCACTCTACCAAAATTGCTGGGTATGAAAATTAAAGGATATTAACTTAAAGTGGAGTGAGTATATAGAGCCCTGGCCCCAACAGCTCCACCTGAGGAGCAGATTATCTTCCAGCTGCACAATGTCAGTGATAAAAAAGCTATTCTCACAGCATACTGACATGAAAAAGAGCTCATGTTTGAAGACAGCAAGCTGTATTTATACCCAGATTTTTTGCAGTGTCTCCAGATGACGAGCAAGGCATTTGCACCAGTACTGGATGCCCTCAAGGAGAAGAAAGTGGATTTTGTGTTTTCCTATCCTGCGGTAGTGAAAGTAAAATATGAGAAAGCCACCTACACCTTTTGGGAAGTGGAACAGGTGTGTAAATTTCTACAAGATCAGGACAAGAAACATGGCTAAGTACTGTTTGGTGACTACTTGTTTCTTCACTATCTTCTGTGGACCCGTGCTGCTGTGATGTGAATTTTCCCACTCCCAACTCTGCCTGACTCTGACAACCCAGGCCGTCTTCACTAAAGGGACTATGCAAGCATCCATGCAGACTTTACTGGCAGTGGCAGTTTGGGGTACACCTCTGGGTATCCCCCTTGCAGACCTTTCACTTGTCTGGGGTTCTAGTGCATCCTGCTTGTGTGTGATGGGCCAGCTTCTGAGATGACTTAGTACAATTTTCAATTAAGATGGCAGTGAATGCATGGATGTGAGGCCTAGCTGAGATACTCCAGCATTCAAACGGATGGACTTGTTGTTACTGGGACTACTTGGCTCATTTGTTTTTTTTTGTAACACAACTTTATTGAGCAATTTATACATGTAACAGCATATTAAATCAGATACATCCATTACATTGCTTGATACAAAAGCATCATAAATAAATGGAAACTTGTTAAGGGATCCTGGTCCCAACTGTTTAGTAACAAACCAGTACAGCACTATGTAGTCCACAGTCAGGCAGTGTCTGAAACGTGAGATCATACGAGTTCATATCATGTGGGCCATGCATCTAATGACCTTGCCTGAGTTCAGCTGTCCTCAAACACAGTCATCTTTGGGCACAAGTCCATCCAGGGCCTATGTATCCCAGGGTTTCCCTAGATCTAGGAAAAAGTCAGGTCTGAGCTGGAAGTCAAACTTAAGTTGTTCCATGTTGCAGATCTCGTCCACCTTTCTGTTCCAAGTGGGTACCTGTAGAGTCAAGTCTGATAACCATAACAGTGATATACATCTCAGACCGGCTAGCATGAGTATATGCCCTAATCTCCTAAAGTGTTTGTTTTTTAGTGTAGGCGAGAGAATACCCAATACTAGGCATTGGAAGGTGTGTGGTATATCTGTTCCAAAAACCTCCCTGGATCTTGTCTCTTATCCACATTCAATAGTTCTTTAGTCTTGGGCACTCCCAAAAAATGTGATAATGTGATCCTCTGCCACCACAATGTCCCCAGCAGAGATCCAAATGTGTTGTTGTAATGTGCTTTGTTATGGTGGGGATGTGAAAAAGTCTTACTGTCACCTTCCACCTAAACTCTGTTTAGACTGGGGAACAGGTAACTTTCCATCTAGTTTTCAGAGATCTAGCCCAACTTTCTCATTCTCTATTAATGTCCCGCTGTCTCTTTCCCATTTCTGTTTGACCTGTCCCAGGTGGTTCATCTTGAGAGTCTGCAGGAGGGAATATAGGTCAGATACATATCTATATCTAGTGTTCAAGGTAGTCCCCCAGAAGAAAACATTTTCTAATGGGTTCTGTTTCCTAGTGAGTTTATCCATGTTGGTGCCAACTTGTTGAAAATGTCCTACTTGTAAATATAAAAAGAATTCTGAGTTCACCAGATTAAACTGGTTAGACAGCTCTTGAAAGCTTTTGATTTGCTTCACATTAATGCATTGAGTGAATCTGGTAATCCCATTCCTCTCCCATAATCTATAACCAGGATCCTGGGTTGGGGGTATGAAAGTCTCAGTATACCCGAGGAGTGAGAGGGGGGCCTACATCATCCTTAATCTTAAGGAGTCTCTTCATTTTACCTAGAATGTGTAACAACTGTATCAACCAAAGCTTGGACAACTTCTGTCTGTTGGCCTGAGAGATGGAGCCCCAAGGAAGGGAAAATAATGGAGTGTCTATCCCAACCCTTGTTTTCAATGTTATACCACTGGGATGTTATCCTTTGCTTGACCCATGTTATGAAGGGGGCTGTCTGTGCAACTAGGTAGTCAGACTGCAGATCTGGTATGGCCAGGCCTCCTTACTATCTTTTTGATGTCAAAATGTGTTTTTTTTTACCATAGCCCTATGTCCTGGCCATAAGAAATTTGAGAGATCCCTTTTAGTTTTGGACCACAACAATTCTGGGATGGCCACTGGCAGCATCTGGAGTAACAAAAGGAATCATGGTAGGAGGTTCATTTTAAAGGTGCTTTTGCAGCCATCCAGAAACAGTGGTAGCAGCTTCCTTCGGGCCATATCACAATACATTTCTTTATACAGAGGTTCATAATTAATACTGAATAGTTTAGACACTTGTGGCATGATCTGTATCCCTAGGTATCGTACAGTATTTCATTATGCCTGGTCCGAGGAAAGGGCTTTTGAACTCAGGGGTGCACCTCCCACTGATCAAAAGGGCTTCTGACCTGGAGTAATTTAGTTTATAGCCAGAAAGCTTTCCAAAGGAGGTAAGTGTTTCCATTAAGACTGGTAATTAGTTTTCTATGACCAAGAGGAAGAATATGGAGTCGTCAGCATAAAGTGATAACTTGTGCTCTTCTGCACCCACCCAAATGCCTCTTGTGATCAGATGTTGTCCAAATGGAGTCATGGGAAACCACTGACCACTTTGGGTTAGAGGTCACAAACAAGTATAGGGCCTAAGGGCAGACTAGATGGGCCTAGCGGTCCTTATCTGATGACAGTTTCTATGTTTCTATGTTTCTAAACGTATTGCCAGCAGTTCCAAGTAGATTGTGATTAATAGTGTAACTCCCAAGTGGTGCTGTCCCAAGGGCTACTACCCCTGCCTGCTTAACTACTAACAGGTTGAGGGGCCTAGGTTCTATGTCGGGTGCCTCCACCCAGAGGTCAGGGTTTGCAGCAGTTAGACTAACTTGGTCACAGCCCTCTGGGACACTGAGACCCCCTTTTATTCCTACCAGTGGCCCACACAATACACCATGAGTATCTTCACTATTTACACTTACCCCCAGGACTGGCTCGGTCAACTTGACTCTGAGGACCCCCTGCAAAACAAGATGATGCAATACGATAGCCACAGTACAATACTTTAACATAAACGAATATCTCAGTCAGTGTAACTTTGCTGAAACAAACAGATCTGATTTATTTAAGGGGCTGTAACAAGGACAGGGGGAAATCAGGTTAATTAGATTAGACACATTAATAATCACAGTACTGTGCACATATTCAGAGTCCCAAAATGTCACTTTACTGGGTACCCAGGATGGTGGGGGCTAGCCAGGATCGGTGCAGCTGGTTGGGGCCCTGAAATGGAAAAAACACTTGCACAATACCCAATTGTAATACGGTGCCGGTTGGCTCAGTTCATGAAGAAAGAAGAAAAGAAATCAGATGAAACACTTGCAATTAGATAGACAGATGGCAGGGAGCTACCCTGATTTGCACTCACAAACTCAATGCCGAAAACTGGCACAGAGGGGGTCATGGATTGCCAGACTCCTTCACACAGCAGGGAGATGAAATTCTACAAGCCAGGCACACAGCTTTGCTCAGCCACAGATTCAGTCCGCGTGCATGCATTTGGCTTTCAGTCTACGCCACATGGGGCAAGAGGACCCGTTTAGCTGTCCTCCACAAACACTCCACACATTTATATGTAAAGGAATTTACTATACCAGGCAGCTGCTCTCAGATCCCGATCACACTTACTGCTAACCCGGGAGTTCACCTGCAGCTTCACTTTCCTGACAGACCGAGCTCGATTAAGCAGTTTCTCCAGTTCTCTACAGGGTGAGCCTGGTTCCCAATCATTCAGCCTCTCTTCCTCTCAGCAACTGCTGATTCAGTCTGAGTCAAAACGGCAATGCGCCGCCCGAGTTGAGGCCTCCCAAGTGCTTCCCGGGCGAAACTCTGTAGCGCAGAAGCTCGGAGCTCCTTTTCTTGTCACGGTCACAACGGATCTGCTTTTCCAGACACAAGGCAGGGCATTTCATCTGGGCGCTACCCGGTCCAATTGGTGGACTCAGTTGTTAATCACTCAAAACTCCCCCTGTTGGTGCAAATAGGTGCCAAGGTCCAGAACTTCACTTCCCAGAATTACTAGCTATATGTCTTATGGCAAACCGGCTCCCAAGAGAGTCCTGATTCTGGCTGGTCCACATAAACTCCATTTTAGAAGCCCCCCTTGTGCTGATTGGATCTTTTCAGCAGTCCAGATCCAAAATGGAGGGGCAAAACATACAGAGTCCCAGCTGCAAGAAAGGCAGGTTAGACAAATTACATTTCCACTAATACCCTAAATGATATGTGGCAAACAGTTACATCTTTGAAAAGTGCTCACTCTGCCCACTTAGCGACGGCAGAAACAAGGCGACTTGCCAGCAGCTCGAGCGGGACTTGAGCAGGAAAACACACAGTCCCCCCATGCGAACTAATCATGTCTGCAAGCAGACAGCTCTTTAAGAGACAGTACCAGAGGCTCTAAAAGCACTCACAGATACACGGCTTAAATGCCGAACACCATTCAGGCTGGGAGCACTGAGCCAGCTCCTGGAAGACTTTTGGGAACCCCCATTTGCAGGGGGGTTATACCAGTCAGGAAAGGGGGCAACCCTGTCTCATCCTCATACCCAGAGCAAATGTGTCTGAGTTGTAACCCTTGATCTTGACATCAGATACTGGATCATGATACAGGAACAGAATTGTATGGATGAATTTGGGGCCAAATTGAAAAGCTCACAGAGAACAACTTAGAAATTGCCAATTAACCTTGTCAAATGCTTCCTGTGCATCCATTGACATTACTAATTGAGCTGTCTTGGCCTTGCTCTGAAAGGATACTCATCTCATTCTTATCCATTGATCATGTAAAGGGTCCTAAGGGATAGGGGGTGCTGTGCCGAGTTTTGAGGGTGAGGTGCTCCTTTTGGTTTCACCATGCCCAGGATCTCATCGGTAGGAGTCAGAGTCGATCAAACATGGACTATTATCACACAAATCGAAGGGTAGTCTAATCTGCTGTTGATAACTCCACCTTAAGTAAACTGGGGGAACCTTTTGGGGGTCTGAAAAGATGGTCAGAGAAGGAACCCTATGTCAGGTGTGGGTCTGGGAGAAGCACAGCAACATTGGGCATTGATTCAGGGGTCTCACTGGCATGTAAGATGGCTGGTGGGTCCTCTAGGTAGGTGTTGCATTCAGGGGAGAGGTCTTACTGCCCTATGGTTAAATTTACCATTTACACATATTTTGGTTGTGAGGTGCCCCTTTGACTTTTGAGGTTACCAGAGCGCCAGATTAGGATATATCCATTCTGCAGAGATTATTCCACTTAAGTACTGTGCAGGAGGCAAAGCAGGAAGAGGAGGAGGAGATATTGGGGGGGGGGGGGATTTGTGCTCAGATGGAGTGAGGTTGTTCATCCCTGACTACTGATCAGATTTTGAATATTTACTGACTAGAGTTTAGTACATAATGTTCTGTATTACTGATGTTTGTTCTATGTTAGAAGAACTGGTGGTTCAAGGGTCTCAGACAGTTCATGTTACTGTTCAAGTATTTTTCGTGTCTTATTATTTTTTCTCATTCTACATCTACTTGCTGGCTGTTGTACTGTATGGCTGGTTGTAACAATGGACAGGCCCCCTTGGGGTAGCTGCTTGGGGCATAATTGCCCTGCATGAAAGGATAATAGTAATGCCCAAGGGGGAGTGTCCCCATATGAGAGTCCTTACTTTTGATATAGTTGTCTCTTGGAATGTGTAGGGTTTTATCTCTCCAGTTAAGAGAAAAATGGTCCTTGTGGCTCTGAACAGGAAACACACCCAAGTAGCTTTATTACAGGAGACTCACTAATCCACGGATGAACACAAAAGGTTGGTGGGAGTAGAAGGACACCTTACTTGTCCCACAGGTGGGGAGTCATTCTGGTTGACAGGGGGCTGCCCCTAAAGGTGATGAAGGTAACTGCAGACCCCGAGAGAGGAGATATGTCTCTATCTGCAGGGAATTGTATGGCAAGCAGGTCACCTATGGCAGTTTGCATGCACCTGCAGTATTTGATCCTTAACTCTACAAACTGATTCTAGATGTGCTGAACAGGAAGCAATTTGTAAACCTGACAATGGGGAAGGTGGGGGGATATTAGCTGTGTGGTTGAACCCACCTTCAACCACTCTGCGGAGATAGGAGGACATGAGGGTGTGGTGGCCTGATGAACAAAGGTACTGGTTGATTTGGACCTAATGGATGTATGATGGACAACAAATCCAGGTGTAAAGGAATACATATTCTTCAATTCCCATAAGACCAGGTCCTGGCTGGATTACATCTACATACCCTGGGGGCATTATGGGTTGATTAAGGATGTATCTCATAGTCCAGTTTATATTCTGGACCATGCAATGATTATCCTCACAATGGTGCCAAGAGGGGAGCAAAGAGGTACAGCGGACTGGAGATTTCCCTCATATTTGCTGTCTAACAAGGAGTTTCACATAGTAAAGAAGCACCAAACTGGGACTGTCTCACTCACCAAGTAATTTATTATGCATAAAATCTTCATTAAACCTTTTTATTTTTGTAAATAGTAACACTGCTTAATGAATATTTATGCATAATAAATTACTTGATGAGTGAGACAGTCCTGGTTTGGTGCTTGTTTATTAGAGTGTTTAGAAAATCCATTTTAGGGACACGCTCCTCTTGGTTAAGGAATTTTTATACATTCTTCAGGATCTAAGTTCCAGAGAGACACATATTCACTACTTAATGAGGAGTTTTGCCAGTATTTGAAGAATCAATGGTACCTATATATGGAGCGCCCAGAGGACTTCTTTCCTCTCTCGGGAGGAAGGGCATGTCGTCCCACTTGTCACTCGCCCTCTAGTGGTGTCTGGGGAGGTGATACAAGCTCAGGAGACAAGAACCTAGGCAGCGTGGCATGCGCGTGCTCCCACATGCAATGTGCAATACTCTTCGAGCCGGAATGGGGCACAGAAAAAGGAAAATGGCGGATGGGAGTTCTATGAAATCTCTGACCCCGCTCTGCCCGCGTGCTGCCTTCAGCCTCCCCAAATTTGGATTGTGCTCCAGGGAGGGGGGCTCTCCTTCCTAGACCCACCATGGGGGGGGGTAATTCATGGGGGGTCTCGGGGATGGCTGTGGCAGTCGGCCGGGCGGAGGCGATGTTGAGTGAGGACGAAGATCCTGCACCCATCGTTCTAGGCAGCAAAAACTACTGGAAAAAAAAGATAGTGGAGGGAGAAAAGCAGGAACTGGAACTGAAACTGAAAGCCAGGGGGGCAGCTGATGTGGGGGGGTACTAGATTTCTGGAGGAGCTCACTGCTATGAGGGAAGCACTGAACGTATTGTGCATGGGGGCTGCCTGGACATCTGTGTATTTTGCCAGACAACACATATTCGAATGGGGGAATAGCCCAGGCCCTTTACTGGCATAGCTGATTCAGGGATGATGGGTATCAGCTCAAATTTCAGCTCTTAGGGGCCATCAGGTAAATTAGAATCCAAGGCAGAGGGGATAGGAGATATTTTCTGCACCTGAGGCTCTAAAGTGCAGAGTGGCAGGACAGAGAGGAAGACACAGAAGAATTCTTATTAGCAACCTGACCATCTTAGAGGAACAGAGGGGGGCCTTGGAGGTTAATGTCACTAGAGCAGAGGTTAGGGGGCTATCAGTTCCTTAAATAATAACAAGGCAAGTAGGCCAGATGGCTCTGTGGCGGAATACTGTAAGGTACTGGTTGATACTCTGATGGCGAAGTTAAGTGATATGTTGGAGGAGGCCGGGGAGGGGTACTGCTTGCCTCATGTTATAAGGCATCTATTTGTGGGCTGTCTAAACCTGGGAAAGACCCACTGGAATGTTTGCCATACTGGCCAATTTCTGTCTGTCTCCTAAACTGTTACCTTAAAATCTTGGCCAAAATTTTGGCATGACACCTTAAGCAGCTGCCCCTGGAGATAGTGCACCAATCCAAACAGGATTTATGCAATGGTGGCATCCTATCACAATATGTATCAGCTACTTAATGTGGTACATTGGATCTCTTGACATCTGGGTACAGCACTCATACTGTCAATGGATGCCAAGAAGGCTTTTGATTGCATAGAATGGGAATCTTTGTTCAATGTCCTGGGGAGGTTTGGACTAGGGGATGCATACATAGGCACGGACAAATTGCTGTACCAGTATTCCAAGGCTCACATATTGGTAATGAGGGGCTGCCAGAGGAGTTTCAACTATATCAAGGCATGAGGTAAGGGTGCCCCCTATCCCTTTTATTGTTTGTTCTGGCTATAGGGCATTTGGTGATCAAGATTATGGTCACAGGTGATATTGTAATGCTTCTTCTCAATCTCTCCTCCTTATCCACAGTCCCTAATTTATGGATACAGGATACAGACATCCCCCTTCCTAAGGGGGGGTGACCCCTCTGCTCCTGGAAACTACCTTACTTTCCACTCTGGCTAAACTCTAAGAATACCTTGTTCTCTCCCAACTCTCCCCTTTTCTTGGCTCTACCTCTGTTTTCACTCATTTCCAGTCTGGCTTCAGGAAGTCCCATTCCACCTCCACCTCTATCCTCCAGTTCACTGATACTACCCTCTGTGGCATGTATCAGTGCATAGTCACCTTCACCATTTTTACTGACTTGGCCAAAGCTTTAGACACTGCTGCTCATCCCATTTTCCTGGATAAATGTAAGACAGCTGCACTCTCTGCCTCCTCAATTAAGAGGTCTGGATCCTACCTTGAGGGCTGGTCTCAAGCTGTCTGTATTGGAGATTCTCTTCCCCCCACTCCCAATTTGCTCAATCATCCACAAGGGTCTGTCCTTGGCCCAGTTCTTTTATCAGTTTTTCTAAATGAACTCTGCATAGCCTGCACCTCTGTGTCCATTCACATAAATGCAGATAATGTAGTAATCTTTACCTCTGGCTCTTCCACTCTGGACCACACTGCTCAGCTCCAACCTGACTTTAACAACATCCAGCACTGGTTCCATGAAAAACAGTTGTCCCTCAATGCCAAGAAAATGATCTGTATGACTTTTGGCACCAGGCAGTGGCTTGCCTTACTCCCCCCTCCCCTCCTTTCATACCCTTGATGGTGCAGTGATTGAAGATGTCTCCTCCTTCAAGTATTTCGGAGTCTTACTGGTCCATCACCTTGATTTCTCAATGGAAGTGAATGTGATCCACAAGAAACTGCACCCCAAACCTGGTGCACTTTATAGGAATAAGATAATCATCCCACTTCCTGCCTGCAGAGACATCCTCTTGAAAATTATTCTCCCCATTTTGGACTATGGTGACTGTGTTTACAGTGCTGCTCCTAAGTCCAACCTTAGCCATACTGGACCCCCTCTTCCAATCCTTTTGTTGATTTGCCCTCGACAAACCCCTGCATACTCAGCACCATTCATTGTAAACATCCCTCCCCTCGACTGATGGTAGGCACCTTACACACTGTGCCTCCTTTACCTCCAAATTTTGTCCCCCCCTTACCTTGGATCTCTCTCCTCTCTCCCCTCTCCCCCAACTACCTCTTATACCCTTCATAACTCTTGTTCTCACTTTTTCACTCTTCCTGTATGAAATCCACTGCTGGTCAAGCTACCCTCCCTATCTGCTTCCCTAAACTCTGGGTCTCCCTCACTCCTTCTATTTATTCTGCTCCTTGCCTTCACCTTCAGAAATCTCTTCTCTGTAATTTCACTATTCACTTCTGCAGTTGCTTCTGACACTAGGTCTAGGACTTTTGCCTACTGTCCTCCACTCTGCACTGTCACTAGTACAGACCACTTTCCCTTGTTTTCAGCCACTACCCCAGCCCCCTCTTATATTGCATTGTTACTCACAGCATAATGTTCTTATTGTTCCTCTTCTGCAGTTTATTGTATTGCATAATTCCTGCTTACAAACATTGCCTGCAGTTGCTCATTTTGTTGTATGTATTTCCATTACTACATTTTAAACATTACACTTTGTATTTGCACTGTTCTCCCCGGATGCATCTGGAAATGAGCTGGTACCAGCTCAGCATGTCTTTCATGGTAAAACCTTTGAAACAAGTTAAGGGTGTTTCTGGGAGCCACATCAAATCACACTATATGCTGATGATTTGCTCTTGTTTGTGATGGAACCAGATGCCATGGTGCCTGCTTTACTGAGAGTAGTGGAGAATTTTGCTTCCTTCATGGAGTACCAGTCAAAGTTTCATAAATCAGAAGTGATGTACTGTACTTAGGTCCAGGTCAGGTAAGGAGGATGGGAGCTGCAAGGGGGTTTAAGGTAGTGTAAGGTACTCTTACATATCTGAGTATTAAGGTGGGTTGAGATGCTGGAGAATTATACTCTTTCAATTATAAACCATTGTTTAATGCAATACTCTTGGCGCTACAGAGATGAAGAGCACTTCCCATTTTGCGGATGGTTCAGATTAACCTCCTTAAAATGAATGCCCGACTGAAAATTTTATATGTTATGCAGATGTTGCCTATGGGTCCCACAAAGGCTGATATTAAAACAGTGGAGCAGAATTTCACTAATTTCATTTGGCAGAACAAGAAACCCAGGATGAGCCTCCAGAGGGTTAAGAGTGGGATAAGACAGAGATGCCAGACCTGAAGGGCTACTATGTGGCTATACAGTACAGGTATGCTCATGACCGGGTGAATATGAGGGAGGTAGCCAGTTGATTGGATCAGGAGGAGTCCATTTCAAGGAAGTTGTCAGTCTGTCTGCCACCAGGTTGGAAATGTGTATATGGAATGAGCTCAGGTCTTCTACTTTAGTGGACCTGGGATACCTCTCTTTCTGAGGACCATCCCCGGGGTTTTTCTGCCTGTTTCTCAGGCCGAACCATGCTCATCCACTAAGGCTGCAAGACTTGAATGCCTGTCCCCACTCCCATTCTGTACTGGTGAAGCAGGGCCACAAACAGAAACGAAAGCTACAGACCAATCTTGCCACACCGGATTGCAGCCTTGAACCACCTCACTGGCTCAGCTGCAAAGCGTTGCTCCACAGGTACATTCAGCACCAAAGCCGCCTCTTAGCCAACAAAAGGATTTTGAACTTATGACATCTGATCGCCGATTGGTCTAGGCTTCTAGTGACTTTTACTGTCAGCTGTTGTAGCGTTTAAATCTACCATGGGAAGTTACAGCTGGTTCCTCAGTGTGTCACTAGCTTTACTAGTGCTCAGCTCAATTCTTCAGAACCTTCATCCCTCCTTAAAGTGGAATGGCCCTTGTGCCTCTCCCTGTCCTGTGTCCAACTGCTCCTTTCAGGTAGCCATTCTGGACTATTGGGCTTCTCAGCTGTCTCTGCCGGGGAGTGGGACATCTCCCGAGCTTCCTCTACAGATTACTCCCCCATCCAGACTCGAGACTTCCTACTCATGGCAAATTCCTGTCAGGACACTAGTGGCTTCAACACTAGGCCAGTATAACACCAGGAGTGGGTACAGACCTACCCGTCAACACTGCCTCCCCTATCGCCCAAAAAATAGTGTTTACAAATTACAGTTCACTACCTTAAAAAGAATCCTGCTTCTTTTACTATTGTGCTCAGGCAATGTCGAACTCAGCCCAGGACCATTAGACACCCTTGCTTCTCCATCAGACCTGGCAGGTATCAAAGGAATGTCTTTTATGCATCTTAATGCCTGTAGTTTGCTGAAAAAGTTCACCCTTATCCAGGCTTGGGTGAGCCACACCCTACCTGATGTCCTAGTGATCACTGAGACCTGGCTTAGGCCAGCCACCCCAGACAATGAAAACAATATCCCAAATTATTTACTCTTCCAAGCGGATAGGCAATCAAGAGGAGGTGGGGTGGCAATTTATGTAAGGGACAAATACTCAACCGCATGCATAGATGCATCATCCTCCCCCAAAGAATTTGAGTGCTTGACCCTAAAGATCGAACTTTCTCCTTCCAGTGCACTCTGTGTAATAGGCTGCTACAGGCCCCCTTCTGCCAGGCCTCATCTCCTGTCTCACCTCAGTTCCGTACTGGGGCTCAGTTCCTTGGAAACCATTATTCTTGGCGACCTGAACTACGATTAGCTATCAAGTGCATCAGCTCCCTTGAAATCCTTTTGTAACACTCTAGGGCTGGTGCAACTCATTGGCGAGCCTACTCGGCCAAATAAAAAGCACCTTAACAACAGCTCCCTCTTAGATGTAATTTTGGTTAGCAAGCCACATCTGTTCTGTCATGTCGAACATTTTTCTCAGACATTAGCGATCATTGTATAATCACCACCATTAGATCCATTGCACAACCCACAGTTTGTGGCAAAGTTCTCTATCAAGAGGTGCAAACGCAACTTCGATTTGTTTGCATACGTCCATGACTTGAAACATTCACTGCGATGGCAGGAATTCTTCCTAGCCAAAACGGTTAACAGGGCATATACTATTTTTTACGATATTTTAAGTGAGGCTTTAAATAAGCTTGCACCCTTGGTTAAGGTGCGGGTCAGGAGCAGCACCTGCCATTGGTTCTCACCTTCCCTGTTAGAAAGGGATACTTTATGGAAAAAAGCCTGAAGAAGCAAGAACGACTCGGATTGGTGTCTTTTTAAGAGAGCACATAACAAGTGCACAAAGTTGGTCAGAGCAACCAAGGCCGCCTACTATCGTTCAGAGCTAGCCTCTGCCTCAAGAAATCCTTCAAAGCTCTGGAAAACATTAAAAGACATGTCTGGACACTCACCTGGTAATTCCATTCCAGCAAAAATTAAGTCTGGTGGCAGCATTATCTCTAACCGATCGGAGATATTGGAAGCCCTCAATAACCATTTTGCAATGGCAGGGCTAGCATTTGATACTTCCCCTGCCAATGACCTCCGCACAGCTCAGGGCCCTACCAACCAGTACCCCCCTACAGGAGGCCTTCTCCCTCCTGCCTGTCTCTCTAAAAGAGGTGGAAGACCTACTGCTGCAACTGGACACCACGAAGGGAGCAGGTTCCGACTTCATAGAGCCATACTATCTGAAATTTGCCTACTATGTGCTTGCAGTGCCAATCACCCAACTATTCAACATGTCACTCTCCCAGGGTAGCTTCCCCCCCAATGGAAAATAGCCCATGTCATCCCTCTACTAAAAGCAAGTGACCCCTGCGATCTAAATAATTATAGACCGATCTCCCTCCTCCCCATCCTGTCTAAATTACTAGAAAAAATAGTGTGTGGCCAGCTAGGGGTATACTTAGAATCCAGAAGCCTATTAAACCCGGTTCAGTCTGGATTCAGAGCAAAACACAGCACCATAACAGTCCTAGTTAAGGTGACCAATGATTGGTTCCTAGACCTTGACAACAAGAAGCATGTCTGTGCCATTCTCTTGGATCTTAGTAAGGCATTCGACACAGTTGATCACAGCCTGCTTCTTTCCTCCATAAGCACCTTAGGCCTGGACCATAAATCTATGTGCTGTTTTGCAGACTACCTCAGAGAACAGAAACAGCAGGCTAAAGCTGAAGGTGATCTTTCTCCATTAAAACCTATGCTGAGGGGCATGCCCCAGGGCTCAATCCTTGGTCCCCTCCACTTTGCAGTCTACATTAACAACATCAATGACCCCATCAAAAAAGCCAACATCCACTTATTTGCAGATGACACTGTGCTGTACTTGAGTCGTCCCACACCGGAAGCAGCCTGTGAAGACCTCCAAGCTGAATTTAACCTTCTGCAATACCAGCTCATAAACAAAAAGCTTTTGCTCAATGCGAAAATAACAAAAGCCATGCTCTTCTCCCCCTCCTTGCATGTGGCAATTCCTGATGGGGGGGTCTATCCCACAAATTACCACTGTTCTTGGAGAAACACTAGAGTATGTAGCTAAATTCAAATATCTAAGAGTTTGGCTCGATCGTAAACTTTCTTTCGCCGACCATCTTGAAGAACTACAGAAGAAACTAAGGCAAAGATTAGGGCTATTCTACAGAATTAACCATCTGCTCACAAAGGAGGCCAAGATTCAACTGGTTCAAGCTACCTTCCTATCTTTAATAGACTACGTGGACCTGTTCTACAGTCACTGCACTGCCTCTGCACTGGCTAAGTTGGACACCCTCTACCACAGAGCTAGCAGGTTCATTACTGGCCTTCCACTTTCCACACACCATTGCTCCCTGTACTCATCGTTAGGCTGGACTTCCCCTTCACTATAGAAGGAATAGAAATGCTGCCCTATGGGCCTTCAGAGCGGTGACCAACAAGCTCCCCTCATATTTCCCAGATTGTATTCCCCAGAGTGTGTTAGGCACCTATGCTCTAAGGAGCTATTCCCTAGTTGCCCTCCAAGTTCCAAGGGTCAACAATTTTTTCGGCAAAGCTGCTCTAAGCTTCTCTTTATATCATATCATATCATCTTTATTTATAAAGCATCTTTCGAAATCAAGGCGCTGTACAATGATTCACATAAATTACAGACCGATCTCCCTCCTCCCTATCCTGTCTAAATTACTAGAAAAACTAGTGTGTGGCCAGCTAGGGGTATACTTAGAATCCAGAAGCCTATTAAACCTGATTCAGTCTGGATTCAGAGCAGAACACAGCACCATAACAGTCCTAGTTAAGGTGACCAATGATTGGCTCCTAGACCTTGACAACAAGAAGCATGTCTGTGCCATTTTCTTGGATCTTAGTAAGGCATTCGACACAGTTGATCACAGCCTGTTTCTTTCCTCCCTAAGCACCTTAGGCCTGGACCATATGTCTATGTACTGGTTTGCAGACTACCTCGGAGAATAGAAACAGCAGGCTAAAGCTGAAGGTGATCTTTCTCCATTAAAACCTATGCTGAGGGGCATGCCCCAGGGCTCAATCCTTGGTCCCCTCCACTTTGCAGTCTACATTAACAACATCAATGACCCCATCAAAAAAGCCAACATCCACTTATTCGCAGATGACACTGTGCTGTACTTGAGTCGTCCCACGCCGGAAGCAGCCTGTGAAGACCTCCAAGCTGAATTTAACCTTCTGCAATACCAGCTCATAAACAAAAAGCTTTTGCTCAATGTGAAAAAGACAAAAGCCATGCTCTTCTCCCCCTCCTTGCATGCGGCAATTCCTGATGGGGGGGGGGGTCTATCCCACAAATTACCACTGTTCTTGGAGAAACACTAGAGTATGTAGCTAAATTCAAATATATAAGAGTTTGGCTCGATCATAAACTTTCCTTCTCCGACCATCTCAAAGAACTACAGAAGAAACTAAGGCAAAGATTAGGACTGTTCTATAGAATTAACCACCTGCTCACAAAGGAGGCCAAGATTCAACTGGTTCAAGCTACCTTCCTATCTTTAATAGACTACGCAGACCTGTTCTACAGTCACTGCAATGCCTCTGCACTGGCTAAGTTGGACACCCTCTACCACAGAGCTAGCAGGTTCATTACTGGCCTTCCACTTTCCACACCACTGCTGCTCCTGTACTCATCATTAGGCTGGACTTCCCTTCCACTATAGAAGGAATAGAAATGCTGCCCTATGGGCCTTCAGAGCGGTGACCAACAAGCTCCCCTCATATGTCTCAGATTGTATTCCCCAGAGTGTGTTAGGCATCTATGCTCTAAGGATCTATTCCCTAGTTGCCCTCCAAGTTCCAAGGGTCAACACTTTTTTCGGCAAAGCTGCTCTAAGCTTCTCTTTACCCACATTGTGGAACAGTTTACAAAGGAACTTGAAGCTGAGCTGCCCTGTTAGCCTGAATATCTTCAAGGCGCTCTATGATCACTACATGAAAGCACCTTGCAAATGTTTTCCTCACCGCTAGCCCACTAATTCCTCAACTCCCCTTTCCATCCTGACGCTCACCATGTTTCTACCATGGCTCTCACTCTTTCCTTATTAACTCTTCCTGCTGCACCCACCCTTCCTGTCCACTCTAGCTGGCTAAAGTCCCACCCTTCCATAGTAGTGTCCCAATTATCTATCCCTCCTCTGTCATTATCATAATAAACAAGTACACGACAGCCATCGTCACTTTCTGTGGTTTTAGCCCAATTTTTCCCCCAGTCATAGGTAATATATCCCTCCTCTTCTTTACCTCTCTAACCTGCCACCCCATACATGGCCTATTTCCCCTATATGTGTAGTTGTCGGCTGCCTCACTCAAAAGATCTCAGCTTATAACCCCTGTATGCCTATGCTTGATTGTACATCTGCTGACTTCTTCAACTGTAAAATAATGCTGTTTTTTATTTCAACCTTGTACTGTACTGTATAGACTGTATATACTTTTTCTTCCTTGTATATTATTGATTTTTGTATACCTGCTTCTGTACTGTACTTTGATGTATTCATGACCAGGTCCACCTTGTAAATGAGCCTTGCCCAGTTGCGCCTGCCTGGATAAATAAAGACTTTGATTGATTGATTGATTAACCCCATGGCTAAATTGACCTTGGAAGCATGGGGAGAGGTGAGGCATCATAGGAAGGCAAGGGATGACTATGCCCTACCAGTTCCAGTGGCAGGTAATCCTGAGTTCCTGCTGGGTCTGGAAGATGGAATGGAAAGAGAAGGGAATAAGGTATGTGGGAGATTTGTATACAGAGAAGGGCATCTGCCTCCACTGCAGTCTTACAGAAAAAGTTGGAGATCCCAAACTCCCACCATTATAGATATTTGCAGGCTCAAGCTTTATGTAGAAATCTAGGTAGGGAACTGTGGGAGCTTCCTCACTTTACTGCATAAAGCAGGCAACCTTTAATTGGAGCGTGGCTCCAAAGTATTTGATTAAGATGACAAAGCAAGGCAGAACCCATGTACCAGATCTCCCACTTACGGTAAGGGCACACTGGGAGAGAGATCTGGGAATTGTTATTATGGAGGAGAACTGAGACAATGTACTTAGTCTTCATATGGGTCTATTCCTGTGTAATAAGTATAGAGTCCCAGTATAAATTTATTCACAGGCTCTACTGTCCTCCTAGAGTGGTTCAAAAAATTAACCCCACTATTTCTCCTACATGTGAGAGGTGTGGGACTGCTCTTGGTACATACCTGCATTACCTTTGGGAATGACAGATGCTCAGACCATTCTGAGCTACAGTGGAACAAGAGCTTATGCACACATTTGGCAGACCTTTCCCATGCACACCAATGTCACTGCTGTTTGAGATGGAAGACATGGGGAAGAGGGTTGGAAAACCTGTCAGACAAGAGTATGGGTGCTGCTGGGCTTAGTACACCATTGTAATCAAAAGACCTGAGTATCGTGTGTGACTCCCCTCACTCCTACAGTGCGAGTCTTTGACTTCTAAGGCATTGGCACTAGAACACCTGACATACCTATTAAAGGGTGAGAAAAACTATTTCTGAGGAGTTGTGGTAAATATCTAGATTCTCTGCTGGTGGCAGAAGCACTGGTATTACAAGCAGGCATGATCTGGAAGAGACTCTCACAGCTCCTGGCCTACCCCAGTCATGGTCATTGTTCATGCTGTAACTGTTTATTGTCTGAACTGTGTATATGAGAACTATTGCATTTAATAAGTTTATCAGGGCTATAACCTGACTGAGCTATGCAAACTTGCAGAATGAATTTCCGTTTCACTCAGTTTGAAATCCAAGTTGCTATTCCAGTGTACTGTATTGTCACTTAATTTCAAATATAATAAATATATTAAATGAAAAAAGACATGCACAATAATTTGTACTGACAATGCTGGCTTTGGGTTGCCATTGTTGGTACTTTTTGTGCCAAGCTATTCTTGGTGTCCAGTGGCACTCTCTGCCCTCATCCCATCCCAAGCCAATCAGTCCCTGGCATTCAGTGGCATCCCCTCTCTCATCCCAACCCATGCTAAGCAGTCCCTGGTGTCTGGGAGCTAGGATGAACCAGTTTTGTTGTTGCATCACCCAAATTTGGAAGCCAAATATATGGGAGGCAATGTAATTTATTTTGTACTAGCCCAAGAGCAATCTTAACCACAGTTTACGGGACCACACAAATTCTACAGTTTTGTGAGTTTTACAGGACAAGAACTGAATACAAAAATCCATGGTGTATCATTCAGTTAATACGAAAGTGTAATTATACAGTTGCCATTTATTTGCAGTACAGGCAGAAACATATTATAGGCAATTACCAAGAAATTAAGCAGCCATCTCTTTCAAATACATTGGTACACATATTCTCTTAATAGAAGCCTATTACTTTGGTGGCAGTCTTTTTTCTCCTCCTCCTCCTTTTGAGGGCTGAGGTACTGTAAATATCCTTATAATGGTAGTTCTTATTTTGGCTTGGCAAGTACCCAGTCCAGATGATAAGTATTTACACAGTTCTTAGTTCAATTGTATGCACACACATTAGCCACTTGATCAACCCTCAGCTCCCAGTAAAACTTACAGTAATTCTTAGTTCTTTTATTTACTTGCCAAATATGACACTTTAATTAGAGGGTACTGTCTGGCAAGGGATTGTAATCATTTATGATCAGTGGTTTTACCTGGTTTGTGGGGGAGCGATGCCAGCTGGCATTCTTTCTCTCTCTCTTTTTCCTCTTCGATAGTCTGATTTAGTGGTAGATGTTTGGAACTGGTGGGAGTTGCTCCTGGCTGACTTTTCTCATTGTGATTTTGTTGCATGGTGGATGACACAGAAGATTGCATGTTAGTTGCTGTTGTGATGGAATCCTGATATGGTGAAGTATGTCTTTGGTGACTGCTATTGAGGTGTTCAAATACCACAATGATAGCATAATTGCTGTAGAGATTGAAAAGATACCATAATGATGATGGCTGATACATAGAAGAAGAAGAATTGCAATTTATGTAGTGCCATATACAAGTTTCAAGGTGCTGTTCAATTTTACAGTGCACGCTTTAGTCATAATAACTCATGAGACATTAAAAGCTGATCGATAAAAATAAGTTTTTAGTTTGCATTTAAATTGTTCAAGATCAACATGTGAACAAATATCCGGGGGGAATCTATTCTAGAGGCAAGGACCATAGACAATAAACTATTCTTGAGATGGGAATGGTGAAGAGGTATGCATCAGAGGAAGGGAGGTGACATTTTGGTGAATAATCTTGAATTCATTTCAGTGAGATATGCAGGATCAAGTCCATTATAGCATTTAAAGACAAGTAGAAGCTCTTAAAAATCAAATCTGTATAACATTGGAAGCCAGTGGACCTTAACCAATAATAGAGTAACATAGTCAGACTTTCTGGAACCAGTAGACAGATGAACTGCAGCATTTATTATGAGCTGAAGGCAATGCAGCACTTGCAATGGGAGATCTGCAAGGAGGGAGTTAACAATAGTCAGTGTGATTCAATAGAAAACAGTGGACAAATACAGCAGCAATACCTTGGCTGAAACAGGAATGAATCATGGCAATTACACAAAGATGATAGAATGCTGAACTGACCGTGCTATTGATGTGTTATTCCAGTTGTAGAAACTGATCTAGAAGGACTCCAAGATTATGCATGACAGGGGCTGGATGAATAACTGCAGTGTCAAAGTGTAAACCAAGGTCAGATAATTTGAGAGATTTGATCGTTGCTTTTGAATTGTATACAAGAAGTTCAGTCTTATTTGCATTTAAGTAAAGTGAATTTGTGGTCATCCAAGATTATTTATCGATGATACCTTAAGACATCTGTGTAGGGTCAGTTCTGTTGAGTCAATTACAGGAGCATAGACCTGAGAACCATCTGAATAGCTATGGTGATGCTGACCATGTGCACTTAAGATGTGCACTAAAGGTGTCATGTATAGAGCAAATTCATCACAAAAAAACTATATAAATGCAAATACTAAGGCTGAAGAATGCAAAGGGCAAAAAGTAGGGAAATGAAAAAAACATAACATTAAGGTTTTGGGTCTCTGGAGACCTGACGACTCATTGGTGGGGTGTTCCTTGGGGTTGTCAATCCTAATGCCACCCCAGCCTGTAGCCTCCTGTATGAAGCACAAGATACAGCTTCCAGTCAGTGCCTCATAGTGGCTCACCACATGTTTCCTTCAGAATCAAAAGGCCCTGCATGAAGAAAAGTTATCACATCTGACCTTGTCTGCTCAGTTGAAGGGATGGGCATTACTACTGACAAACTCAAGGAATACTGATTCACCAACCCTAATGTCTGCATTAGTGTAGGGTTTTTTTCTGTCAATTTCCCTTCTTTTTGTAATAGCAGAATCATATCCTTATTCACAAAGGTTACTTTGGGACCTGCACAAAACTGAATAAACAGAATAGTGGAGCTATTTCAAGCCCAATTTTGTCATGTCAACCCACTTCTTCTGAAGCTGTATGTGGCCCTGTCTTGCCTTGACATGCATGTCAATCTCTTGTGAGGAAGGGCTCCTCAGCCCACCACAAGGTGTCATCTGTGTGGCAGATCATTGTGCAATCCCCTCCCAGGATAGTAATTTTGGGGTGCAACAGTGGTGGCCCTCACTCTCATACTGTCCAGCCGGCTCCCTGAGCTCATCCCCAAACTTGAGTAACAGGCACGGTAATACAACATACTACCTGCTAGGCCAATGGCTAGTCTTGCACATGTGTTTTCATAACTTTCTTCAGTGGCAGAGCTAAAGGGTGGACAGGGGAGTGGGTGCCCCAGTACCATTTTTCCTGTTATATTGCACCCTCCTACCAACCCATCAGAATTTTTTCCAGTAAACCGCCACATCTGCACCATGCCCAGTGCCCCTGGCTGTGACACTATGTCAGTATGTCCAGTCCACCCAATGAAAGTCATGTTTAATTTTTAAAAATGGGACACGCCAGAAATGAAGAAGACAGGAGTGGTGAGGTACGGAGGTATCATAGTTGTTGTCTGCACTCACTGTCTTCCATAGTAGTAGCTGAGGACTGGTGGGGAGCTGTCGGCTTTACACATGATTGGCTGTGCGTAAAGTCTGTCAGCCAATGAGGTCAGGTTTTCTTTTGCCTCCAGTCCACCATGTTCACGCACCTCCCCACACCTCCTAATGCTCGTAGAACCCATACCAAGCAGAGAATGGTGTGGTGCATGCATGCTTGTGAAGGCAGCCAGAAGAAAGTGGGAAAACATAGAGGTGTCAGACCAAAAGGCAACCGTCGTGATCGTCTGACCCGTTACCGTATGTCATCTGTGATTGCTTCTGTGGTGGCATGGCACTACCTCTAATCTGTGTTGTGTTGCCAACAGACCCATGTTGCCGAGTGCCAACTGCCCAATTTGCCTTCCGTTGACTTGCTGCCATCTTGCCTTCGGACTGGTTGGAGACTGGAGTTTGGTCTGGTGATGGTCTTGCAGCTGCCAAACTAAAAACTTCCAAGAGCCCACTCTGAGCTGTCCTAGTTGTGGCCTGCATTGGATGCCCTAGGGCAGGCTAAAAAAAAGCTTTCCTTCTTCACCCTACCCTAGATGTATGTAAGTACTACTAGCAGCCAAAATAAAGCTTCTCGCTCTGCAGCCGTAAGGTGAGGGCTTTGTTCAATTAAACAGTTTACCAATACCATGCTATAATGCCACAATTAAACAATTTAAAATTGATTTAAAGAATACTGTTTGCTGTTTGGTAATCGGGTTACCACTACTGTTTATCAGGATGTCTTATATGAGATACAGACTGTTCAATCAATCAATCAAATGTTTATTGTACAGCTAAACAACTTTTTACACACACATAGTTAAAATTAGTACAAATAAATTGTTCACACCAAATTCACAGCATAAATATCAGGTACAGACAAATTATTCACATCTTATTTACAGCATAAATGACTCATTCTTACAAGTGAAGCCCGTAATCTCATAATTCATAAACCACGTACAAGGATCCATGCTTTTCTGGAGTAAATATTACTCTATTATACATCTTCTTTTCAATTTACTAATAACCTGGAAATACTTGGCTACCCTAATAACAGTCCCTTCATCTTCTGTATGGAGAAGGATATTAGTTAATAACATCATATCAGTTTTATATCTCTCACTGAAAAAAGGTAACAACCAGTATGGTCTTGGTTCTGAATACCATGTGCAGTACCACAGAACATGGACTAAATCCTCTATCCCCACATGGTAGCAATCACAAGCCCCAGATAATATACCTTCCTTCCTTCCTGTACCTATAGAGCAGTACATTACTTGGGAATTGTTCAAATTTATAATTAGAGAACAATGTTCTAAGTTTGTGTTCTGTCAAAATTTCAAGATAGGGTTTAAACCCAAAATAGTAATTATTTTGTACAAATCATTTAGAAAAGCTGGTCCCTGTTACAGTTTGTAAATCTTGTGTCTTCTAATAATTATTTATCCTTTTTGTAACATTTTTATGTTTGCTTGCACGCGTGTGCAAGAAACGTAGTGCCATCATCTGAGTTTTCAGAGGTGTGGCACCCTTCTTCCAATTCAGGCAGTGTGTTTGCAGGTGTGGCCACAGTTCTCCAATGAACGCTGCAGCTGTCTATGACAGCAGTTGAAAATGTAGTGCCATACAGTGAGCAGCGCTCCCCCCTCCACACGCACGCACGCATATTGCATGCTCATGCACTCCCCCCCCATGCACACACTGTATGGCCGATGAGTGCTCAATCCCCGTTGGCTCCACGTCCCCAAAAAGCTTTCCAGGTGCCACGCTGGGAGCCCACCCCAGCGTGGCAAAAATTGTTATGGCCGATGGGGGTGCCCAATCCCCCATCAGTTCCAGGCCCCCCCAAACAGCTTTCCAGCTGCCACGCTGGGAGCCCACCCCAGCGTGGCAAATGTCCCGCATCGTCTTCCTAAAAAAAACAAAACCTGTAAACAAAAAAAGTTCCCTCAGCAGTCTCCCTGCCAACCCACGCCCACCCTCGACACCCTACCTCCCACCCCCTCACCCCATACTTACCTCCGGAGCTCAGCGCGACGATCTTCGGTGGACCGGGAACACGTCTGCACTCTTCAAAGCTGACTGCGAACTGAGGAAATGCCGGTAAGCTGTATAATGCAATAAATAGGTTTTTTTCAACTTTAATGCATATCTCAGGCATTTTCTGGAATTTTGGCACCAAATTTTCAACATGGGGTTTTGGGCCCCTCCTCATGAATTCTGGAACTGTCATAGCGTTAATCAGGCCGAAGGGTGATTTCGCAGTCACTCGGTGAAATCACCTTTTGAGACCAATTAATGAAATGACAGTGTCAGTGTTCATAAATTGGAGCTCTCAAAACCTATGTTGCAAATTTAGTAGTCTAAAATGACTGTTTATAGAGGGTAGTTGCGCCAGTTCCTCTGCGCTCATAAGTTTGCTAATTTTTAATAGTTACACTCTGGATTTTCAACACTGCCATTTTACCACCCCTCCTTATGAGCAGTACAGCTGTCATTTTTCACATGTCACCCAAAATGTGTTTCCGCACATGTAGCGCACAATGGCGCAGTCAGTGTGAGAAATCAATGTATGGGACACATTAAGAAATTCACAGTGACACTGTTCATGAGCAGAGGTCTTAAAATGGCTATGTTGAAAATTTGGTGAAAAAATTCCTAAAAATGACAGTTTTACGAGTGTGCGTTGCACAGTTTCTACGCATGTTCGTAAGTTCGCAAATTTTTAATATTTGCACTCCATATTTTCAAAATTGCCATTTTACCACACCTCCTTATGAGCAGTACAGCTGTCATTTTTCACATGTCACCCAAAATGTGTTTCCCTGCATGTAGCGCACAATGGCGCAGTTGGTGTGCACAATCAATGTTTGGGACAGATTAAGAAAATCACAGTGACACTGTTCATGAGCAGAGGTCTTAAAATGGCTATGTTGAAAATTTGGTGAAAAAATTCCCACAAATGACTGTTTTAGGAGTGCACGTTGAGCAGTTCCTACGCACGCTCGCAAGTTTGCAGCCAGATTTTCAACATTGCCATTTTATTACACTTCCTTATGAGCAGTACAGCTGCCATGTGTCACATCTCACCCAAAATGTGTTTCCGTACATGTAGCGCACAATGGGGCAGTCGGTGTGCAAAAGCAATGTTCGGGACAGATTAAGAAAATCACAGTGACACTGTTCATGAGCAGAGATCTTAAAATGGCTATGTTGAAAATTTGGTGACGAAAGTCCATAAAATGACTGTGTTACGAGTGAGCATTTGTGCAGTTTCCATGCACCCTCGTAAGTTCATGAATTTGTAGTATTTTCAGTCCAGATTTTCAACAATGGCATTTTTCCACACTTCCTTATGAACAGTACAGCTGTCATTTTTCACAACATGACCGAAATGTGTTTTCACACTTTCAGTGCAGAAATGCATGGTCGCTGTGGGAAATCATTGTTCGGGACAGATAAAGAAAATCACAGTGACACTGTTCATGATTGGAGGTCCTAAAATGCCTGTGTTGACAATCTGCTGTAAAAAATCCCCAGACTAATTACATTATGGGTGTGCGTTGCACAGTTTCTACGCACACTCGTGACTTCACTAGTTTTTTTAATATTTTCACTGCAGATTTTCAACATTGCCATTTTTTACACTTCCCCATGAACAGTACAGCTGTCATTTTTCACATCCTGTTCGGAATGTGTTTTTGCACCTGTGGTGCTAAATGATATTGCCACTGTTCATGAGGTGGGGATCACAAAAAAACAATGTTGAAAATTTGGAGTGAAAATACCAACGATGCCTGAGGCGTTAGGGTTTATGACCATAATGCCCCACCCTTTAGAACATGACATGCAAAAGGGGTGTAACTTGGGATTCTCGCCTGTAATGCTCATACCATTACACACCCTGCAGCCATTGAGAGGCATCGAGGTGTGCCTTGGACTCTTTGGCCTAAAGTTCACCCCATCCTCCTATACCGCCCCCTTTGGACCATATTTCCTGATGGAATGGGGTGCGCATAAGGGCCAAAGACCCCAAGGCACACCGTGACACTTGTCGGTGTCTGCAGGGTAGGGTGTGGTGAAATGACGTGGCTGTTATGCCTGACGACCCAAAGGCACACCCCAATGCCTGTCAGTCTCTGTAGGGTGGTGGTGGGGTTGGCTTCAGTTCAAAACTTCATTGCCATTCCTATTATGCAGCTCTGTAACTCCTTCACTACCAATGCCAATGCCAGCAAGCAAACAATCGGCATTGACAAATGCTTGTTTTTTATATTTTTCACTTAGTACAATTCTTTGATCCACTGCCCATTTCAGGTTCATTGATTTATGTTTATCCCATAATGTCTGTATTATTGCATACCAAAATCCATGCCTATATCCTAGGTTGAGCCATTCTTCTTTTTCCTTCAGGCATACAGTAGTTAAGGCCATGTCTTTCTTTTTAGTGAGCCAAATCCAAAAGTTAATTTTACGACTTTCAATAGCATCCTTTAGGTCTACTAGTCCTAATTCACTTCTCACATATGCTGCTGGGCATGAGTGTCCAACTCTTAAAATATTTTTTAAATGCTTATATAATGGAGAAACAAATTTATTTACATCTTTAATCTCCCAGACATCTGTGCCATACAACAGCTTAGCTTCAAATTTGTCTTTAACAGTTTGTACCAGGGGTTTAAGCGTGAACCCACCATATTTAGCATTAAACCTTGCTAGGGCTGCTAATGTTTGTTTTAATTTATCAATCACATACTCTCTACATGCAGCCCATTGCCCATTTCCACAGAATAGGACTCCTAAGTAAAGCTATCTATTGACCACTTCTACTTTATTTTCCATTAGCCTGGTTCCCTTAGTCTGTATTTTATTTTTCCCAAATATTACTATTTTAGACTTATTTAGGTTGATTTTTAGTTTCAGTTCTGTAGATTTTTGTGAGATATAATGTAGTTGGCTTTGCAGGCCACTTTTTGTGAGTGAAATCAGGACGATATCGTCCATATAGGCCAGAATTGGACAATTTGTTGTTTTAATTTTTGGTGAATCAGAACTGATACAGGCTGTTAATATTTTGGGGGTCAAAAGTATTCATCTTCGGTGCAAATATTCCAGTCTCTGAGTCACATTGTTTTAACTGAAGAGCTTGACTAGCTCTGCTGTTCCCCTAAAGTTCTCAGTGACCTCTGCTGCCTAAGTTAGTCCCTCTTTCAAATTCTTATTGCTCTCTGGAGTGCAAGCTCCACCCCAAGCCCTCAGCAATGTCTGGTAGTCCTTCCCATTCAATTAAAGTTACTAGTGTGACATGGGCTGATCTATTGAATGATGCAGCAATGATTGGAAGTGTGAAAGATGGTGTGGGTTGGCAGCTGGTTAAGTGGGTCAGTATGTCACTTGGGGGGCTTTAATGGTGTGCTGGTAGCTGGAATGGGGGCCCAGGATGGCTTGTGTGTGTGTGTGATGGAAAGCATTTGAGAGGTTGCCTTTCAATAAACAATAAATCCCTGCAGTATTTCGTTATAGGGTGTTTTGTTTACGACTGTGCATAATGAAGTGTCTCATAGGTTCTGTGTCTTGAAGCCCCCAGCGGACTGAATTGCCCCCCCCAGCTCACTAACCTGGCTCTGCCACTGATTTTCCTTGACATTTTGAACCAAAATTTTCAATATAGTCTTTTTAAGACCCTACATCATGAACCCAGTAGGTGAAATATTTTTAAATCCCACTGAAACAAGATTTCACATAGCGATTGTGAGATCAGCTTCTGGGGCAGATTTGAAAAATGTCACCTACCTAGTTCATAAGGTGGGGTTCCCAAAAGGCTACTTTGAACATTTGGTGTAATATTATTAAAAAATAACCAAGCTATGAGAAAAAATGAAAAATGCATTGGAACTACATTAACCACACTTACCTTGTTTCCTCAGTTCACAGCTGTGATTGCAGGAGGATGTCATCTTTCTTCCCAGAGACTTGCTCTATGGACCTTTTTTAGGTGATTGAGGGGTGTGGGGTGGTGGGTGCTTAGAGGGGTTCATGGTGGGCTGGGTTGGGACAGGGGACAGTTGCAGTGAATGGGAATGGCAGCCCAACAGACATCAATGGACCATTTTCTTTATTACAGTTTATTTTTATATAATTACTGGTGACCCCTTTTATCAACTTGTTTTCAGGGTCTCCAAAATGCTGCAATAACTCAAAATCGAGTTATTATAGTGTTTCTTAAAATGTCCTCTCAGTAGCACTGTCACTCATCTGTAGCATGCAACGATTTGGCCCTTACTCCCTCTGTGGGCGGGTCGAACATATCGAAAAGCATGGTGGCAAAATGTCCCTTCGCAATCAACAGTCTACTCCGTGAAGTACTGTAATCCTATCCAGCTGCAGTAAGTTATTTTTATCAGGTTAATCCTGCCTTTAGGGGTAAACAATTTGAAAAAAAAAGTTATCTGGTTGATCCTGAAGTGGTCACGCATTGGTCGAGGCTTCTGCTGACCCAGCGCACTCACAGACGGCCATTGTTGCACTTCGGTCGGAGCTTGTGCCTGAAGCGCCGCACTCACAAATCTGACTGCTTGCTTGCAGTCTGCAGTATCATTTCAATAACAAAAATATACAAAAAAAAAAGTTTCTCATGTGTGTGTGTCTGTGAGAGACAGTGTCTGCTGTGAGACATTGTGTGTGTGTGTCTGTAGGTAGGGGACAAACTGAGACAGTAACAAACCCTGCATCAGTAAGTATGAAAATTAAAAAATAAGCAACTGTGTGTTCATGGATTTTTTTTTACACACCCTCGGGGTGTGATGACCTCATAAACCTCTCGAGCTTCGCTCTCGAGGTTTATGGGTCATCACACACCTTGGGTGTGTAAAAGAAATCCATAACACACAGTTGCCTATCTATTATTCTCTATTTTACAGGACACTGGGGATTGGACCCCCCCAGTGCTGGTTTGATGTTTGGCAGCACTGGGGGTGGGCACCCCAGTGTCACACATAGCTAAAGGGGGGAGATGGGTATGGTCTGAGATGGCACCTGGGATTGGGCACCCCAATGCTATATTGTTCATGTGGCAGGTGGAGTTGTGAGAGGGAGTTAAACATGGACAGGTGGGGTCTCATCTGGCACCAGGGGTGGACACCCACATGTCAGGTATGTTATTTAATTTAGCTGGAACCAGGAACTGGGCCTCCCAGTATTCAGTGCATTAATTAAATTTAGCCAGCACCAGATTTTGGCACCATAGTGTACAGAAAAGAAACTCACTTAGCAAGATGCAGCAAATGGCCACTATTCAGCAAATGTCACAGCAGCTATGTTCAGTATGGCTGGGCTACACACTGACATGAAGTCCTGCCCCACTGAAAGAACACATTAGAAACATAAATTAATGCTGTTTACAGCATCTAGCATCACTGCCTATAGCTCCACCCCCTCAGACATGCACGCATATTTATCAAATGACCGCATTTAGAAATGCGATTGTAAAAAATCAGTTGTCCTTACTGAGCATGTACTTTTTTTAATTTCTCAAAAATGGGGCAAGTTAGAGACCTAACAAAAAAGTGTATAAAGACTCCACGGCACTATCTTTGATGATGGATTGACACTTGAGGATCAGGTGTCATCCGTCATCCAGAGTGGTTTTTACCACCTTAGGAATGTCACCCAAAAGCCTTAATTCCACCTGACAACCTGCCAGCACTGGTACATGCTTTTGTGGTGTCTAGACTCAACTACTGCGATGCTCTTTACCTTGGGGTCAGTGGAGGGGTTCTCTGGCACCTGCAGCTAGTGCAGAATACAGTGGCCTGGTTGCTGACGGGCCTTCCAAGGTCTTGTCACATGACCCCAGTCCTGCGTGCCCTGCACTGGCTGCTGGTAAGATGGAGAATCACCTTCAAGTTGGGCTTGCTCACCTATAAGGCCCTATATGGATCAGGCCTTGGTTACCTGAGTGACCTCCTGACTCCTGCCCGCCCTGTGCATTTGCTCTTCTCCTCCACTGAGGGCCTCTTGATAGTTCTCAGGACCCAGCTGAAGACCTCTGGAGATTGATCATTTGAGGTGGCAAGCCTGGCACTGTGGAACTCAATTCCAAGATCTCCGAGGGAGGCTCAATCAGTGGAGGTGTTTAAACGGGGTCTGAAGTTGCATCTCTTTAGAGAGGCATTTGCAAACTGTTTATGAGTATCAGAAATAGTTGACTGCTGAATTGTTTATTTTAATGACACTATTTAGATATTATTATTGTTTGTTGTTGTTGCTAATATATTTTATTGTATTTGAACTCTTGCCTACCTGCACAGCATCCAGAGCCCCTGGGATGAGGCACTATATATATATATATATATATATATATATATATATACATGTAATTTACTTACTTACTGTGGGAGCAGGTCATCTCCATATGCTACCTTCTTCAGAGAGTTGATGACTAGGAGAACGAGGCCTGCTAGAACAATATCCATTTCTTCGGGTTCCTGGAAGGGTTGAGGGGGCTGACATGTTACGATTTCTGCAGTCCATTATTCCTTAGATGCTTAAAGCACCCAACTGCCCACCTGTAGAAAGAGAACGGGCTCACCACTCCTTAGCACCAAAATCCCAGCCAGATGTCAGCCCATGCCTGATTTTGGCAACGTTACTTAGATATCCCATAAAGGAGAACATTTTACAGCTGGCTAGGCTTAGGAATCCTTTGAACTGGCATGGGCACCCTATTCAGCTGTTTCAGAATTCTTCCATTGAGTTCCCTTAGAGAATGTCCTTTGCAGTGCTCTACAAGCACCTTAGCCAGTGTGGGCTACAGTTCTTGATTCAATACCCAGTTACACTGTGGTGTTTGATCAACAAAGTGCCCCATGACTCTGCATCCCTAGAAGCAGCCTCTGTTCTTCTATCCACCATCCAAACATTGGGGGTTGCTTCATTGCCACTGTGGCCATCAGATAAGACACAGCAGAATGCCCCTACACCAAGGGCCACCATGGCTCTTCCCCAAAGAGGCAATCTGCAAGATGTGAGTATGGCTCAGACATCAATACAAGAGGAGTGGTCCCTCCCATAAAGATTGGGGGTAGGAGAGGGCAGCAGGGTAAACACAAGAAACAGGAGATCTCCCACATTGCTGTAGTTATAGTAGGTGCTCCCATTCCATGACCACTTCAAAGGTTAGTATTGGCATCCCATGTTCTTGAACCAGTCCCAAGTCTTACAGCAACTCACCCAGCCACAGGAGCTAATTGATGTTCCTTCTTCTAGTGTACTCACAGCTGGATCCCCAGTTCCCTCTCCTAGAAAGTTCTGGGCAGCAGTGACTGCCTCCACACCTCTTCAACTGACCATATCATCAGGTCCAGAGGACAGTGTGACATTGTGACATCCCCACTGAAGATTAAACCCTCTAAAGCTTGTTTGGTGCCAGAGTGACATGTTTCTGCATGCTCCAGGGTCCTTGGGGAACTGAGCACTGCAAGTTGACTTGTACTTTTATTCAGTATCATAAGTCTCTGCTGTGTGAACATGTTGCTTTATAATTGACTGTGGTCTGTATTTTACCTATTGGGGCCCTAAACTATGTGGGGACTTGGAAAACAAGGTTTGGGGTGGGGCTGGAGACCTGACCTCTCTAGGTTCCAGCTGAGGATTCTTAATGCCTTGTTGTGGCCTTTTCCTTTCACCTCCTTAGGACCGCTGCTGCCTTCCAACATGCCCTAGAGGCCCTGATTTGTTTCTGCAAATCTGCTGCTAGTGGGGGTAGGGCAGTGATGTGCCTGTTAATTTTTTGCTTCCCCCCTCTACTTTGCAGCATGCCCTGTCCACTTTATAAAGTACTGACCATGTTGGCTCCCTCAGATCTCTGTGATTCCACATTACTCCCTGGGTCCATGGCTGGGTCCAGGCTTGGGGAGCCCATACATGCCTGGGTGCATGGGGAAGGGCAGTTGGTTTCACACACCGTGCCTGCACAAGCACCATGTTAATAGACTGTGCATCATTAGACAGATAGACAGACAGATAGAAAGATAGACAGACAGATAGATAGACAGACAGACAGACAGATAGATAGATAGATATTTTATTTATAAAAGCGCCCATCTCCAGGGACTCTGGGCACTGTACAATAAATCAACAACAATATATATATATATATATATATATATATATATACAATAATTCAGCTTGGAGCAGATTAAAACTCATGTATCTAGCCCTTTAAAATAACAATCAATCAATAAAAGCTTGTTGGAACAAATATGTTTTTAGACCCTTTTTAAAGGCTTGTACTGAGACAACCTCTTTTAAATAAGCAGAAAAGGAGTTCCACAAGGTAGATGCTGCCACTGAGAACACCCAGTCCCTGGAATGCCGCAACCTAGCCCTGGGAACTCCAAGGAAGCCTCCCCCCAGCAGAACGGAGTGCCTTGGGTAGATGGCAGGGGACAAGGAGGTCTTGCAGATAGACAGGCCCCCCTTCATGCAGGGTCTTGTAGGTCAGGAGTCCTACCTTTAAGAGAATCCTCCACCTGACTGGCAGCCAGTGCAGTCTTTGGAGGACTGGGGTGATATGCTCACATCGTCTCACCCCAGTCAACAGTCTTGCCACCATGT
This sequence comes from Neoceratodus forsteri, assembly GCA_016271365.2. Classification (NCBI taxonomy): domain Eukaryota; kingdom Metazoa; phylum Chordata; order Ceratodontiformes; family Ceratodontidae; genus Neoceratodus; species Neoceratodus forsteri. Next base: position 905,192,319 of record CM028129.1, read on the forward strand.
TCTGCACCAGCTGTTGTCTGCGGAGGTTGCCTCCAGATAACCCTAGGTACAGGGCATTACAGTAGTCCAGTCTGGAAGTGATGAAAGCATGTACCAGTGTAGTCAGGTCCTCAGGCGGGATCAGGGCTCGGATTCGGGTGATATTCCGGAGATGGTAAAATCCACTCCTGATGACGGCCAACACCTGAGCATCAAGCGTCAGACCGTCATCCAGGATTGTGCCCAAATCCTTCACCTGTCTAGATGGGGCAAGGGGAACACCCCATAACACCAGACCAGGGGGTGGCTCCTCACCCCCCCTCCTCCCCAATGACCTGGATCCACAACCAGTACCTCTGTCTTGTCTGGGTTAAGTTTAATCCAATTTTGAGTCATCCATGACTGGATCTCATCAAGACAGCTGTTAAATGCAGAGGCCGATACCTGGGTATCAGGTGCACAGGACAAGTACAGCTGGGTATTATCTGCATAGCAGTGAAAACTCAGCCTGTACTGCCTGACAATGTCCCCAAAAGGCAGTATGTACACCATGAACAACAAGGGTGATAAGACCGAATCCTGTAAAACCCCACAACACAGAGGCTTTAGGTTAGATGAGGGTAACCCCATTGTCACCCTTTGCACACTGCCTGTCAGGTATGACCTGAACCAACTGATGACATTACCGGACAGGCCACACCAGAACTGCAGATGGTCAAGTAGCACCTCATGGTCCATGGTGTCAAATGCTGCAGAGAGGTCCAGGAGGACCAAGATGTTATGGTCTCTCCTGTCCCTTGCCATCAGGAGATAATTAAGCACCCTCACCAGGGCAGTCTTTGTACTATGCCCCATGTGAAACCCAGACTGGAAATGCTCATAGGTGGAGGAAGAGGCAAGATGTTTCTTGAGCTGTATGGCCACCACCTTCTCAATAACCTTCCCTAAAAATGGAAAGTTTGAGACTGGCCTGTAGTTGCTGAGGCAGTCTGGGTCAAGAGAGGGTTTCTTCAAAAGGGGTCTAACCAAGGCCTCTTTCAAGGCCGATGAGAAGACCCCACTCCTCAAAGAACTCCAGATGACCTCAGCAACCACAGTTTCAATCAAGTCCAAACACCCAACCAAAAGTCGGGTCGGACCTGGGTCCAGATCATTCCTGCTCTTATTTGTATTAATGGGGGATGGGAAGCTTGGTCCCACTATCTGTAAATTGGAGCAGGCCACTGGTTGGCTGGAGTGGCACGTCACAGACTCACCAGGGGTATAGCCTCTCCTTCCAGGTTCTCAGGCACAGTGTGGCTTTGTGAAGGATTTGGGCTTGACAGGAGGGGTGCAGTTCTCTGAAAATGCAGCCTCAGATGCCCCCTCCATATGCCCCTGCTTCTTCTTTTTTATGGGAACCACCTGTCGAGGTATGGATATTTTTCCTCCTGTCCTCCTCCCTTGGGGAACTTCTAGCCATACATCTGAAGTGTGCACATTTGTACAGGCTGTACCTCCTCCCTTACCCTTCACTCCAGGCTCTGTGGGAGAGAATAGTAATCTGACGTGTCATCCACCCTGCAGAATATCAGGAATCAGGGAGGTTTTATGTTCATGTTTGACCTTGCTAGTTTGATCAGCTTATTTGTATGGTATTTTGCTTTCTATCATGGTAACTGTTTAAATCTTACCAAATTATTTAGTTTAATGGTATTGGGGGAGGGAGCTCTGGGTCATTTGTCTCCTGTCTGTGTGGCAGCCTTTGCACCTCTGACAAGTTTGTTGTACTTGGCTTTTCTCTCTCTCACTCTCTCTCTCTGCTGCACAGGTGAAAGGAGGCATACGCATTCTCTCTCTCTCACTAAAGAAATTGGCCTGGGGGTAGTTTCCAGTGTTTGCCGAAATACATGCCTGCTAAGGAGTCAGAGTGGCAATGGGGGCTTATTGTCTGCACTGAACCAAGAACAGAAAGCTTTAAAACAACAAGCATTTGTCAATGCCAAATGTTGTCTTGTTGTCATTGGCATTGGTAGTGCAGGAGTTGAACAGATGCATGATAAGAATGGCAGTAAAGTATGAAAGTGACGTCAACCCCACATCACCCTACAGAGACTGACAGGCACTGAGGTGTGCCTTTGGGCATCGGGCATAACGTTCATGGCATTTCACCTCACTCTACCCTGCAGTGCGACAAATATTGCATTGTACCTTGGGGTCCTCGGGCCTTACGCTCACCCCAATTGGCCATTACGCTCATGGTATTTTACCTCACCCTATTCTGCAGACACCGACAAGTGCTGAGGTGTGCCTTAGGGTGTTCGGCTTTACAGTCACCCCATTTAATAAGAACATTCACTGAAATGGGTGCAGCACAAGAGAATGGGGTGAACTGTGGGGCCAAAGAGTCCAAGGCACACCTCGATGCCTGTCAGTGGCTTGAGGGTGGGGGGGGATGGTGTGGCATGAGCATGATAGCGGCAATGCAAAGGCATACCCCTTACGCCTGTCAGTCTGTACAGGGTGGGATGTTATGGTTAGAAACCCTAATGCCCCGGCTGTTTGTTGGTATTTGCACTACAAATTTGCAACATGGCATTTTTGTGACCCCCATCTCATGAAAATGTTTGGGACCTCTGCTCAGTAATAGTCGCACTGTGATTTTGTTAATCTGTGCTGAACTTTGATTTCTCACAGCGACTGCGCCATTCTGCGCCAGATGTGGGAAAAGACCATTTGGGCAGGATGTTAAAAATGACAGCTGTACCATTCATAGGTAGGTGTGAAGAGATGGCAATGTTGAAAATCTTGAGTGAAAATATTAAAAATGCTTGAATTTACGAACATACGTCGAAACTGTGCAATGCAGACTCGTAATACAGTCATTTAGTGGAATTATTTCACCAAATTTTCAACATAAGCATTTTGAGACCTCTGCTCATGAACACTGTCACTATGATTTTCTTCATCTGTCCTGTTCGATGATTTCCCACAGCGACTGCGCCATTGTGCGCCAGTTTTGCAAAAACACATTTCGGGCAGGATGTGGAAAATGACAGCTGTACAGTTCATAAACAGGTGTGTAAAACTGACAATGTTGTAAATGTTGAGTGAAAATATTACAAAATCTTGAAGTTACGAGTGCACGTGGAAACTGTGCAACGCACGCTTGTAACATACTCATTTTGTGGACTTTTGTCACCAAATTTTCAACGCACACTCTTAACACAGTCATTTGGTGGAATTATTTCACCAAATTTTCAACACAGGCATTTTGAGACCTCTGCTCATGAACACTGTCACTATGATTTTCTTTATTTGTTCTGATCATTGATTTCCCACAGCGACCGCGCCATTGTGCGCCAGTTCTGCGAAAACACATTTTGGGCAGGATGTGAAAAATGGCAGATGTACAGTTCATAAGAAGATATGCAAAACTGACAATGTTGTAAATGTTGAGTGAATATATTACAAAATATCGAAGTTATGAGTGCACATGGAAACTGTGCAACGCATGCAGAAACTGCGCAATGCACGCTTGCAACATATTCATTTTGTGCACTTTTGTCACCAGATTTTCAACATATGCATTTTAGGACCTCTGCTCATGAACAGCCTCACTGTGATTTTCTTAATCTGTCCCGGACACTGATTTCCCACAGCAACTGCGCTATTCTGTGCCAGTAGTGTGAAAACACATTTTGGACAGGATGTAAAAAATGACATCTGTACTGTTCATAAGAAGGTATGGAAAAATGCCAATGTAGAAAATATGGAGTGAAAATATTACAGATTTGCGAAGTTATGAGAGTGCATGGAAACTGCGCAACGCACGCTCATAAAACAGTCATTTTGTTTTATTTTTTTCACCAAATTTGCAACATAGGCTTTTTGAGAGCCCACCTCATGAACAGTGGTACTGTCATTTTGTTAATCAGTCCCAAAAGGTGATTTCGCGCAGTGACGTCGAAATCACCTTTTGGGACCAAATAACACCACGACAGTGACTGACATCATGAGGAGGGGTCCCAATAATCCCATGTTGAAAATTTGGTGCCAAAATTCTGAAAAATGACCGCGATATGCACCAAAGTTGGAAACCCCCTATTTATGCCATGATACAGCTTACCGGCATTTCTTCAGTTCGCGGTCGGCTTTGAAGAGTGCAGACTGTTACCGGTCCACCGAAGATTGTTACACTAGGCTCCAGAGGTAAGTATGGGGTGAGGGGGATGTGGGGAGGCAGGGTGCGCAGAGGGTGGGCACGGATTGGGGGAGGGGCAACCGGACTCGACGAGGGACCGTTTTCTGGTTTAAAGGGTAAAAAACACAACGGGAAGGTTTTGTTTTTACAGGTGCAATTGGCATGCTGGGGTAGGCTCCCAGCCTGCCACCTAACTGTTTGGGGGGGCTGTAGCCAGTGGGGGATTGGGCACCATACAGAGGTGGGGGGTCACATGAGCCGAGGGGGATTGGGCATCTCCTCAGCACACAAGACATGGTGGGGGGTACAGTATGCCGACAGGGATTGGCCACCACATCAGCAAATTACCTCAAGAGGGGACATGCCAACGGGGATTGGGCATCCCTATCGGTGAGTGGAAGTGGGGGTCGCATGAGACGAGGGGGACTGGGCATCCTCTTGGCACACAAGAAATGGGGGGGTACATCATGCTGACGGGGACTGGGCACCCCCATTAGCTTTCACAGATGAAAGGTGGTAGCTGTCCCTTGGCTTCTCTGGGGACTGAGAAGCTGATGGGGAATCTGTCGCCATGTTGCTTGCCCGGAGCAGGCAAGCAGTAATTGGCTGCTGTAATCAGAGACCACTGCGCTGCACTCCCTGATTGCAGTGGCTAATTTCTTAGAAGGTTGTGGAACATTTTTTCAACTGCTGTCATAGACAGCGTGCTATGCCATTGGCGCCACAGAGCCCAGCCTCAAAAAGCAGTGGCGCCATTGGCAGCACCAGGACCGCACCTCCGAAACCTGCTTCTCAAATGAAGCAACCACAATATGTTGTCTACGCTGCATGCGCAAGACAACATAAAAACTACAAATTAGAAGAATTCAATAAAACCTTGGAAGAAATAAAGAAACAATTACAGAAATATGAGAATAATCTGAAACAACAAAAAATAAAAACATTTAATAGAGACACAAATGATTACAGGGATAATAAAGTATATACAAATTCTAAATATACTCCTAGGCAGAATCGCAATCATCCTTACAGGTCAGCAGAAAGTGACTCAGACAGCAACAGCAGTTACGGCCGAATAAGCGGTAAACCTCCATATGGTTACAGACAGGAAGCAGGTGCAAGACCTCCATATAATTATAGATAGGAACAATCTACTAGTAGGGAGCATTTTTCCAGACAGGAGGAGGAGCAACAGGAACCACTGGGCCCTTCTCATATAAGAGAACCAATAGATCAGAGAGCGTCCAGGTACATAACTAGGTCCAGGAGCATGGCAGATGAGGTCGCAGAGCTGGGAGGGGGATGTGGAAGTCATGGGCCAGGCAGAGGCAGCGGGCTACACCAGACCAAAACAGAGGCCTTATCAGAGCTAATACCTATCTTTAATCTAAGAAAAGACCATTAACAGAAGTGGAGATGAGTGTGTTGTTCAGGGGTTTGTTGTTTGCACCAAGAACCTCAGTGAATAAATTTGAGTTAGAATGTGACTTGCAAAAATGTTTTAGAAATCTTAGGTTAAAATCATATTTCAGGGATGAGTCACTAAGTGATCAACACAAAAGAGAAGTGACACAGGCCTTGAATATTAAATCTACCTACAATCCTCCAATAGGGCTTAACCGCTCTATGGAAACCTATGCAGAAATAGTAGATCAGAGATTCGGGCCCTTTTCAGCATCGAACAGGACAAAATACAGTTAAGAAACAATCTTAGTCAACAAGAGAGAAGAGTGCTAAATGAGTTGAAGGCAGAAGAAACTGTAATAACTAAACCTGCAGGTAAGGGTGGAGGAATTGTCATTTTGGATTACCCTCACTATGAAAGCATGTGTCAAAAACTTTTAGATAATGTAACTAATTACACTTGATTGGAGTCAGACCCAGCAACAACCTTTAAGCAGTGTTGGGTAAGTTACTTTGTCTATTACTTTCTATTACTTTTGGAAACTTGTTCCAGAAAGCTCTGTGCAGTCACTAGCAAGGATGAAGAAGTACTGGAAAAAGTAATACACCTTACAGTTACAATTACTTATGTCTTTTTATACAAAATAAATCTGTAGCTGTACCTGATTATATTTATTTGAAAATAACTAGTAAATAACCTATTACTTTCAAAAAATGTAATCTGTTATAGTTATTTATTATTTTTGTATAAAAAGAAATAAGTAACTATAATTGTAAGGTGTATTGCTTCTTCTAGTACTTCTCTATCCTTCTTAGTAATTGCACAGAGCTTCCTGGAACAAGTTTCCAAACATAAAAAAAGTAACTTACCCAACACTGCCCTTAAGAGAGAACTGAACATTTTGATTGAAGAATTTGTTCTAAGCAACAGAGTTAAAGAATGGGAGGGGAACTTCTTAATCCAGAAGTTCCCCAGAATTCCTATTTTTTATACTATACCAAAAATACACAAGAATGACAAGGTCTTTCCGGGATGTTCAATTGTCTCTGGGATTGGCAGCCTTTTTGAACCTGTATCAAAAATTATGTAAATTTTTATTTCCAACCCCTTATAGAGGGTATTTCAACATATGTTAAGGACACTGCACATTTTATTAACATTATTCAGGGAACTGAGGTAAGCGCACAGGAAAGGACTGGCATAATTCTAGTGAGTTTTGATGTTTCAGACTTATATACTTCTATACCTCATGAGGAGGAGTTGTAGCAATGGGCAACTTATTATACACCAGGGATCTCCACTGTCACCCTAAAACTAGCACGTTACAGGCCATTGCAGAATTGATTCTCACAAATGACTGTTTTAGGTTTGAGAAGACATATTACAAACAAAGTCATGGCACAGCCATGGGGTCTACTATGGCCCCAGGCTACGCAAATGCATATATGCATGAATATGAAAACAGGTTCATTATGAATGAAGATAATATAATACATTTTTGAACACATAAAATTATATAAGACATACATTGATGATCTCTTCATATTATGGATGGTTTCACAGAAACAATTAGAGGGGTTTCACAGATATCTGAATGGATGCACCCAGCACATATAGTTTACCATGAATTATAGTAAAGAAAGTGTACCATAACTGGATGCAGACATAAAATTTGGAGGAACAGGCCTAATTACTACCCTGTACAGAAAAACTACAGTGAGAAACATGATACTTCATGCTAGTAGCTTCCACTCAGAAAATGTGATCATGAGCATTCCCTGTTCTCAGTTTTTATGAATTCATAGAAACTGCACATTAGAGCAGGATTTCAGAAAAGAGTTAAAAGAGGCCATAAACAGGTTTCAGCAGAGAGGATACAGAAAGAGTACTCTAACTCTAGCAACAAGGAGTATAGGGGATGTTACACAAGCTTAGACAATAAGGGACACACATAAAGAGACAACGCCACCAAGGTTGTTTTTTTTTTTCTATTACTTGCAATCATAAAATGAGAGCAATTAAAAAATAATAAAGAAACATTGGGACATAGTACGAGATTATCCTCAGAAGCAGAATTTATTTCATGATCCACCATTAGTACATACACTAAAAGACAGATTAGTAGTTACGGATCACCCACAATGTTAAATGATACAGAGTAAACAATTGCTGCTAGGGCCCCTAAGCCCGGGTATGGTCCCATGTGAACACTGCTCTGTATGTGGACACACAAGCAAAAAGGGTACATATAAACACTCCTACACAAATAAGAATATCAGATTAAACAATTTATCACATGCAACACCATAGGCGTAATTTATATTCTACAGTGTCCCTGTGACAAAATTTATATAGTGCAAACTTCACGCTTATTAAAACAGAGAATTCAGGAACATAAATCTAACATCAGGAACAAGATACTGACCCTGGTATCAGAGCACTTTATAGCAGGTGGACATACAGGGGCCTCACTGAGGTTTTGGGGTTTGGAGGCAGTCAAACCACCAGATAGAGGAGGGGACTTTAACAAACTACTAGAAAGGGTTGAAACTAGACAGATCTTTGAAATGGGGTACTTAAGCCCAATATTGGAGTGAACAGGGACATTAACTGGAATAGTTACAGATAAATACGAATTTGTGGAAACTAATGGGGACATGCGCAGGTGACAGATATCGATGAGTAAATGAGGTTTAGATACAGAATAAAGTCGAGGCATGAAATGTACTGTCTGGGTTCAGGAGTCCCCACATGCTAGCTGTCAGTCCCCTTGCGTGCACAAGGATATACTTTTAGGGTGTAGTTGTCCTTCCCTTTTTAAAGACATGGGGCACACAGCATTTAATATTCAGTATATTTATTTTTAAACTGATGCACTGCTTTGTGCAATGCACACACTGATGAGTCTGGCACTTACAGCCTCACTACCTCACTAAAGAATAATTAAAGAAACTCTCTTGAATTTAACAACTTGAAACCATAAAAGGTGTAATTTATTTATTTTTTGAAAACATGTCTATTACACATATTAATTGAACAATATGGGCTGTATGAAGCACACTCTCATCACCAAAATGTTTGCAGAATCTTAAATTCTTTTCATAAATCACAACTCCCCCACCCCAATTTAATTATATCTCAATGGAAGCAGTCTTATATTTTATGCACAACAGCAGTTGATATGCTCATCCCCTAGGTTTGCATCAGGTCAGTATAGGAAATAATGAATAAGGCAAGCTTCAGGGAATGGTAAAATACATTCAAATCACCAGCACAGTGAAGGAAAACACATACAGTAGTTGTTTTAGTATGTAACTCAGTTTAATAGGAAGGGCTTTTTCCTTAAAACTTAACACATGCTGTGTTATGCCACACTGTTTCCATCATGTAGAGATGTACGTCAGGCAGAGACATGCCATTGGAGTATCATAGGATTCAAATAAAATGTTGAGAGGAAACGTAGCACAGCAGTTATTCTTGGCATCCTGCAGGAAAGGGTTCAGACACAGAATGGTAAGAAAATACTCTTAGGACATTTACCTACTCATATGTAATCTATATTTGCAGTGAGAAGTCTTTTAAATACAGATAGAGACACATTAAGATATTTACTATACTGCTTAAGAAAGTAATGCAGTTATAAGTACAGGAAGTTTCTGAACAGGAGCAAGATGTAATCTCCATATAAGGCAGCAGGTTTGAAGTGTTTTATAAAAAAATGGCTACAATTAGTATAGCTTCAGAACTGCAGCTTATTTTTAAAGGAATGTATAAAATGGAGATGGAGGCTATAGTCATGGAGAAGAAAACCTTTTTCATTGCATTTGGAGCCCTTAAAAATGTTTGAACATACTAAGAGCTGGAGTGTTGTGGTTTGCGAGTGAACAAGCGCTTTTCAGTACTACAACGGCAGCATTTTGAACCTAACTGGTTTAGTCAGAGAAACATATTAGGACATTTAGCAAACTATGGCAGTAGAAATGGTGTAATATACTTTACTTCATATCTTTCATGAGAAACTAAAATAAGGTGTTTATTTCTAGCAACTAAGCAAGCAGCCAACATGGGAAAAGAAAGGGAGTGGGAGTAGCTCTGTATGTCAGAAAGGACATCAAAGCCATAGAAATTCAGGCTGTATCCAGTGAGGCTGAAGCCCTGTGGATCATTCTTGGATCGGGGATAAAGACCCTGACTGAGATGGAGTAGTCTATATACCCCAACACAAAATAATGACACAGATAAGGAACTTCTGGAGACAATCTTAACTATGGCCAACAAAGGAGATCTGGTACTGCTCGGGGACTTCAGTCTACCTGACATAGATTGGACATCCTACTCTACTTCATCCGAGAGAAGCTGAGAATTCATGCTAGCACTACGGGGGGGGAGGGCAAGTACAACTAGTGACATCCCCCACCAGAGAAGAAGCAATACTAGACCTTGTGCAATAGGATCTTGGACGTTCACATGGGAACCCATTTAGGATCCAGTGACCACAGGTCAGTCTGGATCATCATCAGGAAATCTGAGGAAATCAGTCATACAAAACTGAAGATTCTCGACTTTAGAAAGGCTGACTTCGCCAGAATGAAAGAAATGGTAAAACCCTTGCTGGCACATGATACAGGAGAGAACACTGAAGAAAGTTAGAGGAAGATAAAGATTGCACTAACTACAGTAATATTACAATGCACAAAGTTGGTCAGTAAAACAAAAAGGAAGAAGAAGCCACTCTGGTTCACAAAGGAAGTAGCATCAAAAATTAAAGACAAAAACAGGGAATTTCAAAAATTTAAGGTAACAAAAAAGGACAGTGATAAGGAAGACTATAGAATCAAACTCAAAGAAGCAGGTAAAGAAATCAAAAAAGCACAGGCATAAGCCGAGGAGAAAATCGCACAAGAGGTAAAAAAAGGAGATAAATAATTTTACAGATATATCAGAGAAAGGAGAAAAAAAAAGGGGGTGGGGATCATCCATCTGAGTACCAAGGAAAGACTGCACACAGAGGGTGACAAGGAGAAAGCAGAGATCCTAAATAACTTTTTCTGCTCAGTCTTCACAAAGGAGGATCACAGAAATGGACCAACACTAATCAAAGCAGACAAACCCACAACAGGGGCAGACACAAGTCCATTTACTACAGAAAGAGTCCTGAAGGAACTGAAGAAGCTGAAGATGGATAAGGCCCAGATGAGATACACCTGAGGATACTTAAAGAGCTAGTACAGGAGCTCACTGCACCACTAGCAGCACTGGTCAATGACTCCCTAAGCAGTGGCAACATACCACAGGACTGGAAAGAGGCCATAGTACTTCCCCTTCACAAAAGTGGGAGCAAGGAGGAGGCTGGGAACTACCACCCAGTCAGTCTAACCTCAGTCATGGGAAAACTGATGGAAGCACTCCTTAAAGAATGGATAGAGGAGTATCTAAAAATCAGCGGGCAATTAGACCCCAAACAGCACAGTTTCATGGCAGGATGGCCATGCCAGACCAATAGGTTCAATTTCTTCGATTGGGTGACCAAAACAGTGGACCAAGGTGGGGATGTGGATATCATATATTTAGCTTTTAGTAAGGTGGTTGACTCTGTCCCTCATAGAAGGCTGGTTAACAAACTGGATCACACAGGTGTAAGCACTAAAATCATCAGCTGGGTAAGAAATTGGCTATGGGATAGGACACAGAGAGTTCTGGTCAATGGGACAATGTCTACAGAGGGCAAGGTGATCAGTGGGGTGCCATAATGCTCGGTCTTAGGGCCGATCCTCTTCAGTATATTTATCAGCGGAATCGCTAAAGAGCTGGAGGGGAAGATATGCCTGTTTGCAGATGACACAAAGATCTGCAACAGGGTGGACACACAGGAGGGCACCATGAAAATGGTGTCTGACCTCAAAAAACTGGAAGAATGGTCTAGAAAGTGGCAGTTGAAATTCAATGCCCAAAATTGTAAAGTAAAGCACCTTGGAAAACAAAACCCAAAGGTGACATACACTCTTGGGGGCAGGGCTGGCTTTAGAGTTTTGGGGGCCCCCAGCAGGATTAGTAAAGTCATGACAGCCCCTTACTTGGCTGACCTTTGCCTGTAACCCATATGCACATCATTGTGTTTTATTTTCAGTACAACCAGAGGTATATTTTAAGTGTTTTTTTATTGGCAGACAGCAGAGTTACTCCTTTGGACAGTTCTTCCCATTCCAACCATTGCTGCTCATTTGCCTCGTACTGACAGGTCATATAGCTTGGGAAGGCATTTCATTATGTCATGATGCCACATCACAAGGAGCTGCACAGCCCTTTGTTGCTGTTCTAAGAAGATAAAAAAATAAAAATAATTAAGGTACAGTGCTCTGGTTGGGGCTGCAAAAGCAGGGGCCCCCAGCGACCGTAGGGTTCACAGCCTAAACCGGCTATGCTTGGGGACAAATTATGGAGACCAAAATGGAACGAGACCTTGGGGTTATAATTTTGAATGACTTAAGAGTAGGAAGACAGTGTGAAAAAACAACTTGTAAAGCCAGCAGCATCCTTGGATGTATAGGCAGGGGCATTACAAGTAGAAAACGTGAAGTAGTAATCCCACTATTCAGGTCCCTGGTGAGGCCACATCTAAAGTACTGTGTCCAGTTTTGGAGACCTCACTTAAAAAAAGACATAAACCACCTAGAAACAGTACAAAGGAGTGCTGCAAAGATGGTACAGGATCTACATCACAAGCCATACGAAAACAGACTAAAACAACTATAGTTATACTCACTGAAACAAAGGACGGACAGAGGAGATACGATAGAAATCTTTAAATATATTAAGGGAATAAACTCAGTGCACAAAGAAGACCTCTTCCACTCATACAAGACTGCTCACACCAGAGGACACTGCATGCAGCTAAAGGGAGGTAGGTTCAAAAGAAACACTAGGAAGTTCTTCTTCACAAAACAGGTTGTGGACCCTTGGAATAGTCTGCAGCAAGAAGTAGTGGTGTCTAAGACAATCAGGGAGTTGAAATTAGATGGGATAGGTGCTATGGAAACCTGACAAGAAAGAATTAGCTGGGCGAGGAGTAGCAAGAAAAAAGAGCAGACTAGATAGATCAAAAGGTCCTCTTCTGCCATCACTTTTCTTATGTTCTTACGTTTTTAAATGTGAGATAAAAGAATATATTAACATGTTAACATGTGAATAGGCACTAGCATGTGGAACTCATAAGAACCTTCAGGTACTATATAATAGCTATATATGAGTGTGTTTCTTCCTGCTGCACTGATAAGTTGGTGACAGGCCTTAGGCATTTGAAAACTTAGAACTATATTTTTATTCAGCACTGGTTAATATGGCATTATATCAGTATTAATTATCATAAGCAGCGTGTCACAAACACTGCATTGTTTACATTTTTATTTTGAAAAAGTTAACTATTTTGGTCTATATAGACCTTGGCATATATAAATTTTCTTTTAGTTTTGAATAAATATTGTTTTAAGAAGTTTGTACCAGGATGTATTATAAGTAAGACATTGTCTTCTGTTATAGGACCAAAATTAATTAGAAACAAAAAGAGGATGCACAATTGATTTATTAAACAGCACAAAGAAAGTAAGTGACAGGTTTGTCTACTGAATGTGGTCAATACTGAAAAATTTGTAAAAAAAATAATAATTGAGGACAGTGGCATTTACATGTGTGTATATATATTTTTAATAGATTATATAAAGGCCATTCTCCTGATGAAGCCTGAACATCAAGTGAAATGTTAAAAATGAAGGCCGTATGAAATAGAAAATAAAAAGGAATTTGAGAAAACTCCACAAAGGAAGTCTGTCCATTCTTACATTTTGCACCCCCAAGTCCATTCTCATAGAGAGACTTGGCTGCTTATTGTCTTTTGGCCAGTTTATTAGTGGCTCCCATCTTATGGATTCTACCCTCCTGCTAGATTTGCTCATGTGTTACACATGGCAACCCAGTTCTTGGATCTTTTTTAGCAGCCTTCCTTAATCAGGAGGGTCTTGTCTGCCCATTTGAGCCCTAGCTTGCTGGGTGCTCTTGGGGCGCCTCCAAGTGGCATTTAGAGTGCTCCGTCAAATTGCTTTACTATAACTTGGGTTATGCTGTTATTCTACATAGTTATGGTGGTGTTTGATGCTCATGATGCTGGCTTGTGCACAAAATGGAGTGCCTTGGGCTGGGGGTGGTGGTGGTTATAGGGTGGGTGCGCAACTGGTTGGTGGGCAGAACGCAGAGGGTGTTAGTATATGGGGTCCCCTCTGGTGAGTCAGGGATCACTAGCGGTGTGCCCCAAGGGTCAGTGCTGGGACCCCTGCAGTTCAACATCTATATAAGTGATATCTCGGAGGGGTTGGAGGGTAGACTGAGTCTGTTTGTGGATGACATGAAAATTTGCAATAAAGTAGACATACTGGATGGAGCTGGGAGGATGCAGAGGGACCTAGGGAAACCAGAGGAGTGGAACAGGAAGTGGAAATTATTGCTCAACATGGTGAAATGCAAAGTCATGCACCTGGGCAGAAAGGATGGAAGAACTGAATACAGACTGGGGGGCAAGCTGCTAGCGGTTACCATGGAGGAGAGGGACCTGGGCATCATCATCTCTCAGGACTTGAAGGTGGCTGGGCAGTGCGACAGGGCAGTGGCAAAAGCTAGCAGAGTGTTGGGTTGTACTGGGAGGGGGATCACCAGCAAGAAAAAAGAGGTCCTGATTCCCCTGTACACCAGTTGGTCAGGCCTCATCTGGAATATGGGGTCCAGTTCTGGAGGCCTTACCAAAAAAAGGATGTGGAGAGGGTGGAGCGGGTACAAAGGAGGGCAACCAAGATAGTAAAGGGGCTCAGTCACCTGCCATATGAGGAGCGGCTGGGAGCCCTTGACATGTACCCTCTGGCGCTGAGGAGGGAGAGAGGGGACATGATAGAGACCTTCAAGTACATGAAAGGGATCAACAAAGTCCCTCCTGAGAACCCATTCCAATTAAAGGGGTGTCCCAGAAAAAGGGGTCATAATCTCCAACTTGAAAGGAGTAGGTTTAAGGACAACATCAGGAAGAACTTATTTACCGAGAGGGTGGTGGACACCTGGAATGGGCTGCCTAGGGAAATGGTGGGCGAGAATTCAGTGGGGGTTCAAGAGGGTTTGGGACAGATATAGAGGGCTGTTGAGGGGATCTGGGGCAAGCCCAGGGGATGCTAGGCAAATGGGCAGACTAGATGCGCCTGGAGGTCCTTTTCTGCCGTCACTTTCCTATGTTCTTATGTTCTTATGTTTCCCAATCTTCAAGGTTTGGGGTAGGTCTCTATGCTTGCAGGTCAATCTCAAGGGAGGCCCACATTTTGTTAGTGCTCTCTCTCGCAACCTCATTCAGCTTTAGCTATCTTTCCATGTCCTGATGGCTGATTTAAAATGCTATTCTTGGGAATGTACATGGGATAAACTCCACTATCAAAAGGAAATCAATTTTCGCTCACCTCCGTAAATTTAAGTGTCAGGTAGCACTGTTGTAGGAGGAAAAACCTGTCCAAGAGGAAGGTGCAGAAGCAGTGCAGGGCAGGTAGGTCTAGAGGTGCATTTGTTTTAAATAATATTTTATTGATTATTCATTTTAATTCTAGAGGTTTATTTTTTTAAAATAATATTTTATTGATTATTCATTTTAATTACATACAAAATGCAGGGGACATGTACATACACATTCCTAAAATTATTTTGTAACAACATCTGCATTTGTTCTATTCAGTTATATCAAAAGGAAATCCAATAATTTATTTGGGCCGAACGAGGGTATTAATAAGTAATCAATAATACTTCACCTTCAATAAAAATATAAAACCAAATAAGGCTAATACAAGACCTTGATCCAAGATCCAGTACCAGACCTTATACTGGATAGTGGGGAAGATGTAAGGAATCTGATAGTGGAGGAACCACTAGCTGGGAGTGACCACTATTCGGTGTGCTTCACGCTCAACATGGGGAGGGAAACAGAGGGCTCAGGTACAAGGGTGATTGAGTTCAGGGGGGCAGACTTTAAGAAGATGGGGAACATTTTGGGCAGGCACCTGGCAGGTATGCAGTCACACATTGGTGCAGACCAGAAATGGGACATCATAAAGGAAGGGCTGGCAGAGGCTATGGAGTCTTGCACTAGGAAGAAAAACAAAAAGGGAAGGGCAAAGAAACCCAGTTGGCTGACACAGGAGGCTATGAAAGGGGTGAGGACCAAGAGGGCAGCATTTCAAAAGTGCAGGAAATTGGGGAGGGGTGAAGATAAGGATACATACATGGAGAAGCCAGGGAGGTTACCAGACTGGTCAAGGCAGCAAAGGTATCCAGGAAGCTGAGGCTGGCGCAGGGAATTAAAAGCGGAGAAAAGACTTCTTCCACTACATTGGAGAGAGAGAGAGAGAGAGAAGAAGGAGCAAGGATCAGCTGGTGAGGATTAAGAAGGATGAGGGATGGGTGGAAAAAGGGGCGGAGCAGGCAGAGGCACTGAAGGAATACTTCTGCTCTGTATTCATGCAGGAGAAGGGGGGCAGATACCCCAGGCGAGGGGGGGTAGGTGGGGGGGATGAGATGACAGATGTGGGGATTACAGAGAGCAGGGTACTAGATGGGTTGAGGGCATTAATGGTGGACAAAGCACCTGGACCTGATGGCAGTCACCCTAGGGTACTAAGGGAGTTGGCAGAGGTCCTGGTGGGGTCATTGGCTGACTTGTTCAATACCTCCCTGAAAATGGGATGTGTACCATAGGACTGGAGAATGGCCCATGTGGTGCCCATCCACAAAAGTGGCCCAAACGATGAGCCAGGAAACTATAGGCCAGTGAGCCTCACATCGATCATGGGAAAGTTCATGGAGACCATCCTAAAAGAGAGGCTAGTGAGCTTCTTGGAGGAAAACAGTCTCCAAGATGGTCAACAGCATGGGTTTGTAGTGGGCAGATCCTGCCAGACAAACCTTGTAGAGTACCATGACTGGATGACGCGGGAACTGGACAAGGGCCCTGCAGTGGATGTCCCGTATTTAGACTTCAGCAAGGCATTTGATTCAGTTCCACATGGGAGTTTTGGGGGGGAACTGGAATATGTAGGGGCGGGACCAGAAATGGTGAAATGGATCACAAACTGGCTAAAGGGAAGGGAGCAAAGGGAGGTGGTGGTGGTGGGGGACCTCTCATCACCAAGAGTGGTGACGAGTGGGGGTACCACAGGGATTGGTACTGGGACCGGTGCTGTTTGGGATTTTTATTGCAGATATCTCACATCGGATCAGTCTGTTTGCAGATGATATCAAGATGGGAGCTGTGGTTGATGATGCAGTGGGGTGGAAGGGGTTGCAGGAGGACCTGACTAAGCTGCAGGAGTGGGCAGAAATATGGCAGCTGGGGTTCAATGCCAAGAAGTGCAAGGTTCTGCACTTCAGAGTCAGGAACCAAGGGAGGGACTATCACTTGAATGGGGTACAGTTGGGGAGCTACACAGAGGAGAAGGACCTAGGTGTGGTCATTACAGGGAGCATGAACAACTCTGCTCAATGCAGGAAGGTGGCAGCAAAAGCCAACAAAATACTGGGGTGTATTGCAAGAGGTATCTCCTCCAGAAGGAGGGAGGTTATTCTGCCCCTGTATAGGTCATTGGTCAGACCCCACCTGGGAGTACTGTGTGCAGTACTGGTACCCATTCCTGAAGAAGGACATCAGATTGTTGGAGGGGGTGCAGCAAAGAGCCACAAAGATGATCCAGGGATTAGAGAGCAAGCCCTATGAGGACAGGCTGGGACAGCTGAATATGTATTCGCTGGAGGAGAGGAGGGATAGGGTGGATATGATTGAGACCTTTAAATATCTGAAAGGGATAAACAAGACCAACACAGAAGGGATTTTCCAGATGGAAAGAGGGAGGGACATGAGAGGGTATGGACTGAGATTGGAGGGGGGGAGAGGAAGATTCATGAGGGATATGAGGAGACATTTTTTCACTGAAAGAGTGGTGGACAAATGGAACACCTTACCAGATGAGATAGTGTCCTGTAAGACAGTGGGCAGTTTCAAGAGGGGTTGGAACAGGGTAAGGGTAAAGGATACTGGGAAGAGGGGGGAATGAGGGACAGCTGCGAGATGAGGTGCTAGCTGCACACTCAAGCAGTCTCGCTAGACCGTGAGGTCTGTTTCTGCTGGCAATTTTGTATGTTCACAATAAGGGTGGTAGGATGGATTCTATTTCTCTCCATGACAGTTCCAAAAAAACATCTAGTTCAGATATATCATACCATAATTTTTCATATGACATGGCTTCTTCCATCAAGAACTACCACCCAAATTCCTTCAAGCTTTCCAGGGATTGGGCATTCCATTTCTCAAGGATTAATCTTTTTATGAACATTGTACCAATGGCTAGTATCTTCCTTTTTAAAAACCAGTACTGCAAATTCACATGGTATCTATACTTTCAAAATGGTAGATAATAGGATACTAGGTTGCCCCACCATTTTTGTATTTGTGGACGACCCCATAAACAATGATATAAATCACCAACAGCCCCATATTGATGCCAACATTGTATATTCTTTGAATTACCTATTTTACCTAACATTTTAGGGCATAATAGGCTCTGTCAATAATTTTTTTTCTAAATAGCCTTATTTATTTTTGCCTAAATATAGTCATCGTGTGTTTTAACAAAAAGAGTTTTCTACTGCTGATTCGTCAGACCTACCTTTGCTTCCAAACTTTATTTATTTGATTCTAACCAAGAATCCTTTTCATTCTTTATCATGATACCATGAATTCTTTGCAGTAATTTCTATGATCCATGCTTTATTATATTTTCATGATCTTGAATCAGTCTGTCTAAATTAATACAGGATCCTGTATTATACTTCTTCAGCAGCAAACCAAACTTATTTTTTAGAGTAAGATAGTTTAAAAAAGTTATTTTTATTGAAGGCAGACACATCTCTTTGAATTTAATATAGCAACTTCTTGAACCAGTAGCTGAAACCATGGGCTCCATTTTCAAATGATGAACTAATCTGATGTAATGTGCCTGTACCAAAGGTGTATGCAAGTGTCACCTTGCGTCATAGTTTGTGGCATTCCCAATTTTCAAATGCTGGCTGTAGCAAAATCAGGATATCATTTTTTTATACTCAATTTTCATTCAAGCCATCCAGATATCACAATATGCAATCTGTTACAACATAACATATTTAAGTTGGCAGTGTTATCTAATATTAAACAACAAAAAAAACATTATTTGTGAGTAAAAAAGTACAAGAAAAACATATCACAATAATAGAAGGAATACAAAGTCCATTAAATTTAACTAGTGAAAAAAATAACTGAGAACTAATTGGGTCTTCCTACCGCAGGTGTCACACCTAAAATTAATCAAAGTACGTCTAAAAGATTTAACTCGTTAGGCCTCCCTATGCTAGAAACCATTATCTATGTCCATTTCATTGTAACAAAGTAATCTTATAGCCTCTGGAGTCATTGTTATGTTTATTTTTTTATAGGAAAATGGGACAATGAATATGAATCTCCTAAAAAAAGGAGACTTCCCAAAAAGAAAGCTTTTACTCAAGGGTGGATTGGGGAGGGAAGGTATCAATAACCAACATAGGGACAGGCTGTTCATTAACTAATCTTAGTCTTCATGCAGCTCCCACCTAGTCCACCTGTTTTGCAGCTGAGGAACCCTTGGCTGTAATGAGTATGTTAATCTTTCATAGTTATAAATAAGGTTAACTTATCTTTCCAATCTGTTATCTGTGGAGGATCCAGAAGGAGTCACTTCCTAGTAATGGTTTTATGTGCTGCTGCAATTAAGATGGCCCAAAGACACTTTGCTCCTCTGCCTGCCAACTCCCCGGGGAGAGGCCTAATATGATATTGTCTGGACCTAAAGGGGATGTGAATCTGAAAATATGACGCAAGTAACCCTGAAGCTAAGTCCAAAAAGTCTGTAGCACCGTACAAAACCAGAATATATGGGCCTGCGTGGCCTCACTCTCCCCACAGCCTCTCCAGCAAGTGAGAGGAACCACTGGATTCCACCTGGATACTACTATCGAGAAAAATCAGGATGCCATGCAGCAAAGCCCCCTGTGCCACCCTTGCAACAAAAGCACCTGTGCACCAGGTCGCAGGGGTGGGTGCACCATGGTAGGGCTGTACCATCCCCTTATTTGGGATTCTATAAGTCCTGCCATGACCACAATAGGGGGCGTGGAAGGTGGACAACAGGGGTTTCTGGGGCAGTGAGGATGCCATAGGGTACGAGAGGGGGGGATGGCAGCAGTTACAGGGAGTGGGTGAGGTACCTGACAGTTACGGGGAGCAGACGAGGTACCTGGCAGAGGTGCCATACAGTGTATCTGACAGCTGAGGGGACTGGGTAGGGGGGATTGGCATGGTGATACTATTACGATACAGCCTCAGGTGGAAGCAGCCCTGGCACCTGCCCCACAGAACCCATATTTAGGAATAATTAACTGTTGCCCTGTTATATGGGATTTCCCCTCCCTTCCCCTCCACAGGAACGTAGTAAAAATCCTCTTGATGTCTGCAAACCAGGAAATCAAGGGAGATCCAATTACTGTTTGAAGGGTAAAAATAAAATGTGGAAGGGCCATGATTTTTATAGCTTCAAAACAACCCCACAATAAAACAGATAATTTATGCCAGATATCCAGCAACAACGTAATTGTATCCCTCATTTGTGCAAAGTTTAATAGTATCCGATTGATGATTAGTGAGCGTAATCCCTAAAAGGTTTTTTTAATATTTTAACGTCTCCTTCAATTTCTGAATCAATAATATAGTCATTGCCAGATATTTGCATAATAATTGATTTTGGTTTTTTTAAACTATAACCTGAAAGGTTTGCATATTTATCAGCTGCCTTAAGAAAAATAGGCAAACACTGTTTTTTTGTTTGTAGCTAAAAATAGAACATTACCTGCAAACATATTTACTTTGATATGATTATCATTCTGTAATATCCCCTTAATTTCCTGGTTATTTCTAATGTGATTCAGAAAAGATTCTAAACACATAATAAATAATACTGGTAACAGGGGGCATCACTGACAAACCCCACTGAGCATACTGAAGGGTTCGGATAAGTATGCATTAATCAAAAATCTAACAGTAGGGAGTCACATGATGCAGTCCTCCAGATAACTACCTTCTACCATAGCTCCAGCTCTCTGACCCATTTAATTCAATATTTTGCGATCAACCCGATGTCCGATGACCAGAGTGAAGCTCAAAACCCTCAGTAGAGACTCAAGCTCAACCTGTGCTGCTTATTTAGCTCTAAAGTGATGCATTCCAGAAAAAATGACTCTAGACATACACCGCCAGTCTCACCCGAAAAGGCCCCGAAGAAAGCCAGGGCTTCAGGGAGTGAACAGAAACAAACATTAGCGGCTTCCAAAGAGGACCTGCAACCCCTCACCCTGCATCGCTTTCTCTTAGAATTCTCCCCCTTTAAAGAGAGCATGGCAGAGTTAACCACAGAACTCAAATCACTTACCGGAGCTGTGGAGGATCTGCAGCGAAGATCCATAGACGCGGATGCAAGGATCAAGTCGGTGGAAAAGCGGGCCGATAAAATGGAGCCCGAGATGGTATGTCTCCATCAGAAAATTGCCAAAATGGAGCTGAAGATAGAAGACCTTGAGGGCCGCAGCCGCAGGAACAACGTGGTCCTCATAGGTCTCCCGGAAGGTGCTGAAGGAACTGATGTGATTTCTTTTGTACAAAAGCTGATCGAGAAGATAGCCGGGCCTTCCCCTATGGCACCACCCACACCATTGAGCAGGTGCACGGGCCCTTAGCCCCAACCCCACCCGGAGCCCCGCCCGCTGATCTTCAAATTTTTGAATTACCTCGAACGTCAGCACCTCTTCGCCAAAATCAAGGATCTAAAGGAGGTGCGTTGGGAAGACACAAAGATCAGGCTGGCACAAGATCTTCTGGCTTCGGTAAGGCAGCGGAGAACCCAGTTCCATCCCGTGGTCTCTAAACTAGTTGCTGCCAGCATAAAATTCCGTATGTCTTATCCTGCCAAGCTAGGGTTGTGGATATCGGGCGTCTGGGCTGCATTCGACGATCCAGTGCTGCTGCTAAGGCTCTTGCCAACGCCTTCCCCGAGCTTTTCAAAGGTACCTGAAGTTTTAGCGGTTGCGAGTGACCTGCTCCCGAGCAGCCAGAGCTGACCTAACTTTGGGATTGCCTTACATGAGCTTCTGCAATGGTTTCTCATCTTCCGAGTCCCCATCCAGCTGATACCTCATGCTCTGCGTGTGAATATTCAGTGCCTATTCCCCATCCTAAGGCACACCAGTGACTGCTCTGACACCTTCATCCCCGTGGCTACCCCACTACATGGCTTCTTTACCCAGTAATCTCCTCCTGCAGGCATCTGCTTCCTGGGATCTAATCGTTATTCTGCTCAGTCGCCTTCGATGAGCTATGTGGCCGTTTTCTACCAACGTGTGCTGGCTTGTGACATCCCATAGCTACGGCAGTACTGATCGGTATTATGTTAAGAGTGTCCCTGGTCAGATGTGCAGAAGGGCCCGGTAATGTTCTATTTCCCCCATTAGGCTCTTCCTATGTAGGACCTTATCTGCTGGGACCATCGGTTCAACACGGGGTGCTTCTATATCCTACCATCCTAATGCACCACCCTGAAATCAAAACAGTCTCTCCCCAGCCCTTTCAAGGATGCAACTTGCTGAGCATACACGGATCTGAGCGGAGTGCGTCTTATTCTCGCGGGGGTCCCGGCTCTGCTGCACTATGGATGCCGTTCACCATATCAGCTGGACTGTTCTCACTCACTGTTTCCAGAGACCGCTGGACTGTTTAGCATCCACTGCATAGTTCTCTGTGACCAGTCCTATCGTCTGTATGGGGGCTGTTGCAATGTTATTTGCACTTTAATGCTCACATTTTTGATTATGATTAAAAAGCTCGGCTACATCCATATTTGCTAATTTAGGCACAAGACATCAGCATTGTTCCCCAGCTAATTTTCGACCAGGTTATCCTTACCTAGATTGGTTCAATTATCTGACAGTTTGTACTGTAGTTTTTGCTGACGTGTGCCATTCTTACTACAGTTAATAGTGTTAATGGTTGGGACTTTATCCTGAACATTTCTAGTTATGTGGTTACTTTTTGCAGCCTCCATAATCAGTTACCATAGCATATTACAAAATGTTTCCGCTATGGGGTGGCAGATTGGGTTTGGGGGCTGGGGGTGGGAAAGGATAACTAGAGGATTTGCTGTTCACTGTCTGTTGCTATGATGGGGTGGGGTGGGGGAGGCTGGGCTTACCTCCGATATTACTGTACATGAGTTTCACTTTTCATTTGGGACATGTGGGGGTGGAGGGGAAGGGAGGGGCTTGTCCGGACCAGACCCTTTTCAAACAAATCCATTGACGGGTTGGCAGATGCTTTTTTTGCAGCGCGGCCTATATTTTCCTGTACATACAACCCTGAACATAGATGGGTAGCTTGAATTTTTTTTCATGGAATGTTAAGGGAGTCAGACAGAAAGCTAAGCAGTACCAGGCCTGCAAGCATCTCAGACTCCTGAAGTCCGATGTCTCATTCATTCAAGAATCTCACCTTTTGACCACGGAAGAATTAAACATGAAGAAGCAACAGATAGGCCAGGTTTTCTCTGCTCAAGGCACAAAACAGAGCTGTGGTGTCATGATACTAATAGGTAGAAATGTTCCCTTTATCTCAAATAGAGTTATAAAAGACACCCATGGGAGATACATTCTGGTCCAGGGAAGAGTTTTCAATATGGAAATTTTGCTGGGAAGTATATGGTCCAACTCAATTCCCCGGAGTTTTTCGTAGATCTCACTAATAAATTAATCCCTTTCGTTAACACACCGATGATTCAGGGAGGAGACCTCAATGCGGTCACCGATCCTAATATGGACCATACAGGGTGTAGGCCCAAAGGCTTATCACCAGCATAAAGGGCTCTTCAGGACCTCTGGGACAAGGCCGGATTACACGATGTGTGGCGATTATTACACCCGGCTGAAAGGAGCTTCACTTTCACATCTCCCATTCACAAGACATCCTCCAGGATTGATTATATACTGATCTCGCATCATCTGATCCCTGGTGTTGTCGATTCCGATATACACTCCGGCCCGCCCTCTGACCACTCACTGGTCTCATGCCTCCTCTCCCTATCGGACGTCTCCAATAAGAACGGCCGTTGGAAGCTTAACAACCAGCTCTTAAAAGACCCAGAAATAGTGAAACATATCAACATCCATATTGCTCAATACACTTCAGCTAACTTAAAC
Organism: Neoceratodus forsteri; assembly: GCA_016271365.2. Lineage (NCBI taxonomy): Eukaryota > Metazoa > Chordata > Ceratodontiformes > Ceratodontidae > Neoceratodus > Neoceratodus forsteri. The sequence continues at coordinate 905,216,258 of CM028129.1, forward strand.
TCCACGGGTAAACCTGATATCGAGTGGGGGGCCCTTAAGGCTTACCTCAGGGGTCTTTTCATTGGAGCAGCCTCAAGAAGAAAGAAGCTGAGAGGGCAAGAGCTAGTCCAACTTCTCAGACAGATTAGGGACATTGAAAAAAATATTTCCCCACACACCTCAGAACAGACCTTATTAGATCTGGTCAAACTCAAAAACATCTATATGGAACACCTCAGAGAGAAAGCCGAATACATGATCCTCAAAACGAAAGCGACATCGTTGATCAGGGGAAAAGCGAGCCATCTCCCTCGCTGCGGCGTCAAGCAACGAGGTCCACAGATATATCCCCACCATCCTGGCACATGACGGCCCCTGCTGGTGGACCCTAAAGATTACTCCGAATTCCAAAATGTTTTCAATCCTATACTTACTGATGACTAATCCCCTAACACGGAGCTGGATCGCTACTTAAGGGGTTGCACCTCCCACTTAGAGCTGAACAGTGTGCCGCACTGCTCGCTCCTACTTGGAGAAACAGAAATACTTGGCTGGCGATCGACAGTCTCTCCAATGACAAATCTCCTGGGCCTGACGGGTTCTCCCCGAACTTCTATAAAGTGTTTGCAAAGACCCTCGCTCCAATACTTCTTCCCGTCTTCCAGCAGATCCTAGACGGGTCTAGCACAGACATATCACTTTTCGAAGCCATAATTGTTCTCATCTTAAAACCAGGTAAAGCCCCTGAAAATGTAGCAAGTTACAGGCCGATCTCGCTACTCAATCAGGATATCAAGATTCTCAGCAAACTGTTATCAATCAGACTGAGTGCCGTGATCCCAGGTCTTATCGGTACGGAACAAGTCGGCTTCATGGAGAACAGACTGGCCAGTGATCACATCAGAACATTGGACCATGCCTTCTCGGCGTCCAGAGATGCTGTGTTCCCCACGCTTTGGTCTCTTTGGACGCCGAGAAGGCATTTGACAGAGTCGATTGGAATTTCCTATTCTGGACTTTGAACACTTTTGGTTTTCCCCTGGAGTTTCAGAATTGGATTCAGGCCCTCTACACTGCCCCGACTGCCAGAGTCTTCTGCAACGGGTGCTACTCTGATAGGTTCCCCATCCTCTCTGGAACGAGGCAGGGATGCCCCCATCCCCACTACTTTTCAACATTTATCTCGAACCCCTTATACGCTGATTGCTGGCTGATCCCAGGATTCAAGGAATACCAGTACAGGAAATAGAATTAAAAGTTTTGGCCTATGCTGACAACCTACTCCTCTGCACTTCATACCCCAAAAAGTCCATCCCATACCTACTCAAGGTTATCAGCGAATCCAGCTCATTATCAAACTATAAACTCAACGTTGAGAAAACGGTAGTTTTTCCCCTTAACCACAGAGTGATGAGGAATGAGGTCGAGGCCCTGCGCCTCTCCTGGGATAGGAAAACAGTGAAGTACTTAGGTAACACATTCTCAAGAAATACCTCCTCATGCATAAACTTAATCTCGATTCCTTACTAAACACCATTGTTCAAGACTTGAACAGATGGTCCCTTCTTCCTCTCACGATCTGGGGCAGGATCAGCCTCATCAAAATGAACGTATTCCCTCGGCTGCTTTATCCCCTCAGTCTCCTCAACATTTGGTTACCCCACTCATGGTTTAAAAGGGTCCATAATATCTTCGCCAACTACATCTGGGCCAGTAAAGGACACAGGCTGGCCTTTCACAATCTTGTTGCCCCTAAGCTTTAAAGGAGGCTTGAGGGTCCCCCACATTGGTCTTTATTACTGGGCCAGCCATCTAAGTAAGTACCTAAGGTGGCTCTCCCCTCCAGATCCTGGCCTCTCTGATAAGTTCACACCCCTATGGGTCCAACTAGAGTTATCCCAGATCCATAGGTATAACCTTTCTCTGTCAACTTTGATGTTTGTCCACCCTAAAAGTCTCCCCAAGTCTTGGCTCGGGTCACCCATTGCCACATTGGTGAAGGCACATGCTCAGCTCTGCTTGATTTTCAAATATAACCAACGTAGAGACTAAGAGCAACCCCTCATGGGGAACCCGAACATTAGATTAGAAAGGAAAACTCTCTCCCCAGCCTGGATCCCACAATTTCGGGAGGTCAAACTCAGTTATTTCTGGGCTGGGACAGAACAGAAGTGGGCCTCCTCTGCGGACATTTTAGAAAAATCAGCTTGCCCAACTCCAACATTTTCAAGTTATTTCAATTATGACACCTTTTGGTAAAAACCTCCGGAACCCATCTCCCGCCAACCGGAGCATCCCCCTTCTGGTCTGAAATGATGCAATGTGTTGGCCTTCCTCATGCGATTTCCAAAATATTCAAAACCTTGTACAACCATTTACACCCTGGTCCCTTCAGACCTACGACTTTTTGGGAAACTCTCTTACCAGGGACACCCATCAGATGGGAGACACTCCAGTGGGGTTGTCACCACTATATCACTCAGGACAGACTCCGACTCATACAGTTCCATATTTTGCACAACCTGTATTATACGCCCCAGAAGATTGCTAGGTTTGACAGTAGACAGCCCGCCACCAGTCTGCGCTGTGGCCAAGGTGATGGCAATCTAGTACATATTTTCTGGTCCTGCCCCAAAGTAGCCCCCCTCTGGGAGCAGATTAGGGCACGGGCAGACCCCCTGTTAGGCCTAGATGAGTCGTTCTTGATCGATACTTGCCTACTTGGGAACTACTCAGAAATCTCTGTAAAGGCACGCAAATATCACATCGCCCTTATAGCCATGACAGTTAAAAAGTTAGTACTAAGGCATTGGAAGGACAACAAAGCTCTACCATATTGTGAGTGGTTGACGGAGTTACTACACTGTCTCAGAGTCGAGAAGATTTTCAGCTTGCGAAACAAATTAAGCAAATTCAGTGACATATGGGCCTCTTTCCTTGTGCTTTACTCTTAGCACTTGCCACAACCTTAATATAAAGCAAAGCTTTGTTAGCCACCAAGGTTCCACACTGAGAAGCCTGGTCTTGGACGAGCAGGGGTATAGGGGCGGGGGGTGGGAAGGGGTTAGTGGGGGGATGGAGGGATTGGGGGGAGGTTTTCCTTTTTTTATTTTTTTTTTCACTTTTGTTGTTTTATGTGCTTTGTCTAACATCCCAAATGTACATGTCTCTTCTAAGTACATCTGGTTCATGTTGTTTGTATACTGGAAACTCTAATAAAGATTTAATGAAAAAAAAATCTAACAGTAGTCTTTGAATACAGCATTTCAGTCAGTGTGTAAAACATCTTTGGTAGACCCCCAATTCCCAGACATCTCATCATAAAAGTTCTGTCTATTAAATCAGAAGCCTTGTTGGCATCAAATGCAACTGCATGATAGATATTTTTTTTTTGCATTTAACATAATGAAACAGAGCTTGGATCCTTCTAGTTGCCTGTGCAATTGTTCTCCCCTGGATGAACCTAAACTGATCTTGATGGATAGCCTCGGGCAAAGTCATCTTCAGCCTATTCACAATCAATGTTGCAAATAATTTGTAGTCGGTATTTAATAGAGTAAGTGGTCTATATAATTATCAATTTTAACGAGATCTATGCCCTCTTTCAAAATAAGTATTATGTTGGCTTCTTCCATAGACTTTGCTATTTACCCAAGTCCATCCCCCAGATACAGTACCTTAGCATTTGTTAAGTCCAGAGTATCCACTGTTCAGAAAAAGTGATAAAGAATTCAGATGTAAAACCACCTAAGCCAGGGGGTTTTCTTCTTTGACAAAGATTTAATTACATCTTTAATTTTGTTATGCATAAATTCAGAGATAGTACATAAATTTTTGGTAGGTTTGCATTATCATCATCATTTACGAGGTGTACTGTATTGAGAGGTAGTTTTCTTTCAATTTTTTTATATTGAACCCTTTTGCTACCATACTCACTTCCTTATTATTATATATCCTATTTCCATTATTATCTTCTAATAATGTTATTACATTTTGTTCATTCTGTTTCTTTAGTAATGTGGCTATAGCAGCATTTTGCCAGACTTCTTTGCCTGTAGATATCTAGCTGTTTTTAATGTCTTTATACTACATGCTACCGCTCTGCTATTGACTTTAGTTTTCTGTAATCTGAGTTCATGCCATTCGTGATAATATCTCTCATACTCCATTATGATTAAATAATCTAGTTCTTGCAGCCTTTTATTTAGTTTTTGTTCTTCTGTGTTCTTTAGCTTAATTTTATAAGCTTGATATGATATGATATAATTATTATTCTTAGAACTGCTTTAAATGAATCCCATAATTTTATTAAAGGCATGCTCCCATCATAATTATAAAACAAGAGTTAATTCCCTCTTTTATTTTATAAAAAAAAAATATTTTAATATGTCATTATTAAACCTCCATAATTTGTGAGAAATCCTACCGGGATCTCCTATTTTGATATCCAACTGAATCAAAGAATGATCAGATAATATTATTGTATTTATTTTAGGGTCCTTAACTCTAGATGATAATGACTTTGAAATAAATATGTAATCAGTACAAGAGAAAGTTCGAGTCTTCTAATCATGATGGGAGAACTCATGAGCAAATTGATAAGTTAATCTCCATGGGTCCACTAAGCAGTGATTTTGTAAAAAGTTCTGAAGTAATTTAGCATGATATTTATTCACTGTAGATGGGTTTGATGATTTATCTGAATCTGGATTGACCAATGCAGTCAAATAACCACGTAGGATTATTCTTTTTTCTTGTATCTTAACCAACCCTTCCATCATTCTTGCCAAGAAATCTGAGTATCCTGTAAAAGGTGCATAAATTGAACCTATTATAAATTCAATATTTTGAATTTTAATTTTAGTAAGTAGTATGCTACCATTTGAGTCTGAATGGGTATCAAGTATTTAACAATTAGTAGATTTCCTTAGCATAAGCAGTGTGCCAGTACTTTTCCTAGTTCCATCGGAACTAAAAATTTGGGAAATCCAGTTCCTTTTAAGCATGGAAAAAGGCCCCCTCACTGCAGCCATTTTGTCAATCTAGTGAAAGCTTTCGACACTGTCTCCCACCCTCTTCTCCTGGACAAACTAACATCAGCAGGTCTATCTGACTCTGCAACCAGGTGGTTAAACTCCTGCCTTGTAGGTAGATCTCAATCAGTGAGAACTGGAGACTCTCTCCCCCCATACACACTGGCATTCCCCAAGGTTCCATCCTTGGCCCTTTGCTTTTCTCCATATTCCTCAATTACCTCCCCTCAGCCTGTTCCTCTGCATCCATCCACATGTATACAGATGACACAGTCCTGTTTTCCTCTGGTTCTTCTCCATCAGATTTAACATCCAGGCTTCAACTTGATTTTGACACTGACCAGAAATGGTTCAGGGCTAATCAACTATCCTTTAATGCTAAGAAATGTTACGCTTCTTATATACCTCATTCATTAACTTGTTCTTGTCTCTGGACTTGAAAAATTTGGCAACATAGAATGTGTCAGCAGATGGGGTCCATGTGGTCCATCTAGTCTGCCCATGTGTACTACCCTCCCTTGATCAGGCTACTGTGTTATGTTTTCCACACTGTATGTCCCATTCAAGCTTGATTTCTCTGACCATCTTTGACCCCACCACCTGTGGGGGGAGGCCATTCCAAGGCTCCATCACCCTTTCTGTAAAGAAGAAATTCCTTGCATTGCTCCTGATCCTGCACCCCCCCCAGGCACATATCATGATCTCTGGTTTAGTAGTCTCTGGCAGTTGTTTACCTGAACAAGATCCTGTGCCTGCGCCTTGTTGATACCCTTCAGGTATTTAAATGTCTCTATCATGTCCCTTCATCCCTTCTTTGTTCCAGAAAATACATGTTGAGCTGTTTTAGCCTTGCATCATATGGCTCATAATGCAGACCTTGCACCATTTCTGTTGCCCTTCTTTGTATAGTTACTAGCCTATTAATGTCTGTCTTGAGGTGAGGCCTCCAGAACTGGACACAGTACTCCAGGTGAGGCCTCACCAGGGTCCTGTACAGTAGCATAATCACCTCCCTTTTTCTACTGGTAATGCCCCTTCCTATGCAACCCAAGATGCCGCTGGCCTTTTGTGCCACCTTTTCACATTATTTACCAACCTTCAGGTCATCTGCGATGATCACCCCAAGATCATGCTTGTGTTTTGTTACCTTTAGCTGTACCCCATTTTGAAAACATTTTGAAAGTAATTTCTCCCTGGGTTGCATCTTCCTAGGTGCATAACCTTGCATTTTTTGGCATTGAACTTCAGCTGCCAGTTTAATGATCATTCCTCCAATTTTCTAAGGTCTGACTTTATCCTTTGAGTCCCTTCAACTGAGTCCATCCTATTGCAGAACTTTGTGTCATCTGCAGATAGGCACACCTTCCCATTTAGGTCATCAGTTATGTCGCTGATGAATACATTGAAAAGTATTGGTCCCAGCACTGAGCCCTGTGGAACACCACTTGTAACGCTACCCTCCTCTGATGGTGTGCTATTTAACAATACCCTTTGGGCCCTTCCATTGAGCCAGTTTTGGATCCAGATTACAATTTTTGGCCCTATGCCCATGTGTTCCAGCTTGTTTATTAGTCTCCTGTGTGGAATGGAGTCAAAGGTCTTGCTGAAGTCTAGGTACACCACGTCTACTGCACCCCCATTGCCCAACGTTTCTGTGACCCAATCAAAGTATTCAGTTAGGTTAGTCTGGCAGGACCTTCCTGCTTTGAATCCATCTTGCCTTTGGTCCAGCTGTCCACTATCTTCTAAGAATGTCACTGTCCTTTCCTTTAATAGGTATTCCATCAGCTTCCCTATTACCAAGGTGAGGCTGACTGAGTGATAGTTTCCTGCTTCTTCCTTACTGCCACTCTTGTGTAGGGACACTACTGTAGCCCATTTCCAATCTTTAGGGACCTCTCCACTTTCCAGTAATTTGTTAAAGAGCTCCACCAGTGGGGCTGCTAATTCTTCCCCAAGCTCCCGTAGTGTTCTTGGGTGTATTTCATCTGGCCCCATTGCTTTGTCAACCTTCTATTTCTTCAGTTCCTCCAGGACTCTTGCCTCCATAAAAGGACTTGTGTCGGCTTCCTTGAGATGGTGTACCCTCCTGTGGAGAGATGGACCTTTGCCTGCTTCCTCCTGTGTAAAAACTAAGCAGAAGTATTTGTTCAGAACTTCTGCTTTCTCCCCATTGTCTTCCATTTGCTGGTCCTTGTTTTTAGCCAATCTATTTCCCCTTTGCTTTTTCTTTTCTCTCTCATATACTGATAGAATGTTTTGTCACCATGTTAGACTCCATTCACTATCCTTTCTTCTGTTTGAGCTTTTGCAGTCTGAATTGCCTTCCTGGCCTCTTTAAGTAATTCCCTATATACCTCCTTGTCACGGTCCTTTTTGTTTCCTTCTGTCTCCCGAATGCTTTCTTCTTCTCCTTGATTTTGGATGCTATATCCTTTGTGAACCAGAGTGGTTTCCTTTTCCTTTTGGATTTGCTCACTAGTCTGCCACACTGTGATATAACTAGTGTAATTGCTTCCTTTATACTCCTCCAGTGTTCTTCCACTCCCCCTTCTGGCCTGCAAACCAGATTCTGTTTTAGACAGCTTTTCATTTTGAGGAAGTCTGCCTTTTTAAAGTCCAGGACCTTCTGTTTCAAGTGACTGATGTCTTCGGTCCTGTTTACTGTAAACCATACAGTCCTATGGTCACTTGATCCTGTAAGGGTGCCCACCTATACATTTGGGACTGTGTTATTGTTGGTTAGCACAAGGTCCAGGACTGCTTTCTCTTTGGTGGGGGTTGCCACCAGTTGGCTTATGTTTGCTCCTTGGAGTGCCACTAGGAATTCCTTACTCCTTTCCAAAGCAGCCGTGTAGAAGTTCCAATCTACATCAGGTAAACTGAAGTCTTTAACCAGTATTAGTTCTCCCTTGTCTGCCATCTTTTGAATGTTTTCTAGAATTTCCTTGTCTTTTTCTAATTCCTGAGATGGGGGTCTGTATATCACTACTACCCATGTGGAGCTTTGTTTCAGATTCCAAGAGTAATCCACAGGGCTTTGGCTTCACTGTGGGTTCCCTGGATTTCTGTGGCCTTGATTCCTTCTTTTGCATAGATAGCTACAACCCCCCCTTTTCCCCTCCTATCCCTTCTGAATAAGTTGTATCCTGGGATGGCAACATCCCAGCTGTGATTCTCATTGAACCATGTTTCTGTCACTGCTACCCAGTCTAGGTCTGATTCTGCCATCATGGCAGTAAGGTCTGGTATCTTATTTGCCAGACTGCAGGCATTGGTGCACATTGCCTTCCAACCCTGGTTTCCTACCTTGTTCATGAGTTTACCCTTCTCCCATTGTGTGTCATTTTTACCATTTTTAAATTCCTTTGGATATCTGAGTTTCTTACCATTTGTGGTATATACCTCACATTGTCCCACTGGTGGTTTGCTAGCTGAGGGGGAAGGGGTGACTGCTATTCTGTGTGATGTAACGGGTGTCGGACCACTTTCCCTTTCCATTAGTTTAAACAATCTGAAAAAATGTTGAACTTTTACCCCAGCACTCTGACCTCCTCCTTTGTTAGGTGAAGGTCATCGAATTTAAAGAACTCCCTTTCCCAGACATTCTGTCAGTCTCCTACAAATTGGTGTCCTTTATCGTGGCACCGGTCTCTTAAGTTCACCTATTTCTCTTTCCCTGATCCTAGAAGACTTGGTTTGCTGGCCAAGGCACCTAGCTTCACCTGAGCTCTTTCCTTCTAAGACTGCTTGAAAGGCAGAATAGAGAAACTTACCAGAGCAAGGGAAAAGGATTAAGACTTAGTTTGGCTAAGCAGATTTACTGTGTGGTGGTGTTTTTAGTTTTTACTCACAGGAATTGCTACTGTTTGTTGCTAACATTTCATTGCTTTATTTTTTCTCTGATTCAAATTGTTGTTGCTGGTATACCTTCTTCTGCATTATTACAAGGTGTGCCTACAGGTGTGTGCTAACAGATTACTCCTGTAATCTTCTGATTCAAATTGTCTTTTGCAAGGTATATCTTCTGTTACTGCTTTATTTTTCTCTGGAGCAAAGTGTTTCTTACAGGGTATATCTTCTCTGAAATTACTATATTACAGGTGGAGCTTACATTTTTGTGACTTTTTTATCATTGGGCTAAGCAAAATTACTGTTTGACACTGTGATTTATTTTATTCTTGTTTGTTGAAAAGGTTTGTTGTCTCAGAGGTGTTTCAGTCTCCTTCTCACATTGAAGGAGCTAATGCTTTTGCTCCCAGCTCTTCAAAGGATTAGGTGTGTATGTGGGAGTGGAGCTGGCAAACTGTCAGTAATTTCCAACAGAAGAAGGGTTAAAAGTCAGGTTAGTTGATATCTTGGAGGTAGAAGACTTGGTTTGCTGGCCAAGGTACCTAGCATCACCTGAGCTCTTTCCTTCTAAGACTGCTTGAAAGGCAGAATAGAGAAACTTACCAGAGCAAGGGAAAAGGATTAAGACTTAGTTTGGCTAACAGATTTACTGTTGGTGGTGTTTTATTTTTACTCACAGGGATTGCTACTGTTTGTTGCTAACATTTCATTGCTTTATTTTTCTCTGATTCAAATAGTTGTTGCTGGTATACCTTCTTCTGCATTATTACAAGGTGTGCCTACAGGTGTGTGCTAACAGATTACTCCTGTAATCTTCTGATTCAAATTGTCTTTTGCAAGGTATATCTTCTGTTACTGCTTTATTTTCTCTGGAGCAAAGTGTTTCTTACAGCGATATCTTCTCTGAAATTATTACAGGTGGTGCTTTACAGGTTTTACAGTTTTATCTAACATTAGGATAAGCTTTCAGGGTTACTGCATTTGTTGTTGACTGATTGTTTCTGCTTACCTCCTTGTTCTTTCGTCGTCGTGGTTCTTCTTTTCGGCGGGGAAGGGCCCACCACCCACCCCATCCCCAACCACCCCACACCACACCCTTTTAAAGGTACCACAGTTGTGACATTTCCTGTGGCAGAGCAGGAAGGGGTGGATCAGGGGCCTCCACAAGGTGATCTCATTACAGGGGCACTAGTAATTTAACTTGTTATAACAAGTTAAATAAAGCACAATTAAACCATTACTTGCATTTTTTCCTTCTAATTGCTCTGACTAGGTTACAAACCCAGCAACTTATTTGGAATGGATTTCATTAACTGCAGGTACTGTGGAAAAATTTTCAGAAGGACAGTCTTACAGGATTTAGGGACACTGTCCTACATGCTGGGCCTTTGGAGATCTTAGGCTCAGCTCCGGCAGCATGGGCAGAGATTTGCCGCCTCAAATTTCATATTGAAGAGGAAATACATTATAAGAACCACCCACCATTTCCCAGCATCCAACAGAAAACCTCGACCACAGAGGGTAGTTGGTCCAGGAGGTTGGCAGGTGGTTGGGAGGAGCAAATCAGGTGCCCCATCACTCTCTGCTCTCCAACACATTACCTCCAAAACCATATAAACACTACAAACAGGTATCTGCCTCTATCTCTGAAATCAAATAAAGAGGCAGAAGACACTGCAGAGCAGGACACTGCAGCACAGGAGCTAGTACAACAAAACTCACCCAAATCAGGAACCAAAACAAAACAAGCACAAAGGAAATCCAAAAAACTTCTGATCATAGGAGACTCCATGATTCCGGGAGTTGATACCCATCTCCAGCTAGGGTGATGGTCAGATGTCTCCCAGGTACATCAGCATGGAGAGACGCACCGCATTGCTAAAATTGTTCACAAAGCAGGAGAAAACATTGATGTCCTAGTACACATAGGGACTAATGATCTCGCCAGCCGGTCAGTTGTGGAGACCAAGGAACACCTGACTAGGCTGGGTGACAAACTATCATCTATTTGTCTGGCATCTCCTTCTCTGAGATCCTGCCAGTCTGGGAGAGGAGCAGATGGATGGAAGGTCAGAGAAGGGGAGATGGGGAGCTAAACATGTGGCTCAAGGGCTGGTGCCAGGAAAAGGACACAGATTTGTAGGAACTGGCAACAGTTCTGGGAGTGAAAGTTCTTTAAATTTGATGGACTGCATCTGACTAAAGAGGAGTCAGTGCATTGGGGCAGAAGTTTGACGTCTTTGCAGAATATTTAAACTAGCAATGGGAGAGGGTGCAGCACCCCATACGCTCGAATGGGAAGAACACCCTCCCCTCAGCTAGTGGTCAAACAGGAATTCAGCATGTTTGCCATTCATTTGCATCACCAGGTAAGAAAGGTTTGTCTCCCCCACGACGCACAGGGGTAAGGCCAAACTTCACCCAACAACTAACACACCAAAATATGGCCAATGGAAAATCAGTACACAAATGCTCAGCCTGGGAAATAAGATCCCAGACCTGCAGGCAATAATGTCAGAGGCTAAACTGGACATAGTAGCAATTAGTGAGATGTGGTTTACCAGTAACCACACTTGGGAGACTTCAGTACCTGGCTATGTATTGTTCAGAAGAGACCGAGTGCAAAAAGGGGAGGAGGGCCCTGTATGTTAATGAAAATATCAAAGCTACAGAAATTCAGAATACACATAAGGAGCCAGAAGAACTGTGGGTCACCCTGAAACAGGAAATGGGACAGCCATAAGAACTGGGTTGTCTACAGGCCCCAGACCAGAGGGAAGACATAGACACATTACTGTTAGAAGATACACAAAACATGACAGCTAAAGGGAGGTTCTGATAATGGGAGACTTCAACATGCCGGATACAGATTGGTCAATACCAGCAGGAACATCTGCCAGAACTAGACTCATAGTGGATTCCTGCAGGGAGGGCCTCAAACAACTGGTACAGCAACCCACAAGAGACAGGGCTATCCTAGATCTAGTACTGACTAACAAAGAAGGATCACAGATCTCCAGGTAGAAGGTCACCTGGAGCCAGTGACCATCACATGGTATGGTTCAATTTGGCTACTACATCTAAATCATCCCATTCCAAGGCAAAATATGGGACTTCAGAGGAGCTGACTTTGATAAGATGGCCAACAGAGTTAAGCTAGCCCTGGCAAAAAAGAAACACAGGTGAGGGGTACAGGCAAAGTGGGCAAGCATTAAGGAAGCAATACTTGAAGCAACATCCCATTGTGTTAGACAGAAAAGGAAGTGCAAAGAAGAAGGAAACCACTTTGGTTCTCAAATACAGTAGCAGAAAGGTCAGAGCCAAAAGGCTGGCTTTCAGGAAATATAAGGGAACACAGCGGATGAAGATAGGAGGCATATCAAACTGCCCTAAGGAAGTAAGGCAGTAAGGCAGGCAAAGTCCCAAACTGAGGAAACACTAGCATGAGCAGTAAAGAAGGTGACAAGACTTTCTATAGATACATTAGTGAAAGGAGAAAGTCCAGAGGGGTGTTGCTAAGCTAATGGAGAAAGGGAGCATGTGAGGAGGAGGACCCTGTAAAGGCATCTATCCTAAATAGATACTTTTGCTCTGTATTTACTGAGAGAAGGTAGGGCAGGGCCCACAGCTCAGCATCATGGACACAGGGGAGGGAGGTGAGCACTACTCCTTCACAAAGAAAGGGTCCTACAAGAGCTTGCTAAGCTCAGGGTGGATAAGGCAATGGGACCTGATGGCATACATCCCAGGGTACTAAGGAGCTAAAGGAGGAACTAGCAGAGCCATTAGCAGAATTGTTTAGTGAGTCTCTGAGCACAGGAGAGGTCCCAGAAGACTGGAGAAGGGCTTTATGTGATCCGCCCACAAGAGTGGTAGCAGGAGGAGGTGGGGAACTACAGACCGTCAGTCTTACCTCAGTAGTGGGCAAGATTATGGAGGCACTCCTTAAGGAAAGGATAGTACAACACCTGGAATCCATAGGGGCACAGGATCCAAGACAGCATGGGTTTACAATAGGAAGGTCCTGTCAAACTAATCTCATAGATTTCTTTGACTGGGTAACCAGAGTGGTGGACCAAGGGGGAGCAGTTGATGTCGCCTACCTTGACTTCAGCAAAGCTTTTGACACTGTTCCACATAGAAGATTGATAAATAAGCTGAGTAGGCTCGGGGTGGGTCAGAAGTTGGTCAACTGGGTGGCAAACTGGTTGACAGGCAGAAAACAGAGAGTGGTGGTAAATGGTATACAGTCAGAAGAGATGCAAGTCACAAGTGGGGTACCTCAGGGATCAGTCCTGGGGCCAGTCCTCTTCAACATCTTCATTAGTGACATTGCAGATGGACTAGAGGGTAAGGCTTGTCTGTTTGCAGATGACACCAAGATCTGCAACAGAGTAGATGATCCAGATGGGGTGGGCAGAATGAGAAGAGATCTGGATAAACTAGCAGAATGGTCAGAAGAGTGGCAACTGGGATTTAATGCAAAGAAGTGCAAAATCATGCACATAGGGAAGAGAAACCCTGAAGCCACCTATAGGCTGGGAGGGGAGTTGCTAGCAGTCACAAAGGAAGAAAGAGACTTGGGCATCATCATCACTGATGACCTAAAATCATCCAAGCAGACCTCTAAAGCAGTAGGTAAGGCTAGGGGGGTGTTAGGGTGTATTAGTAGGGGTATCACAAGTCGTAAGAGGGAGGTATTAATCCCTCTGTACAAGACACTGGTTAGGCCCCATCTGGAGTACTGCGTGCAGTATTGGAGGCCACACCTTCACAAGGACATTAACCAAATTGAGGCAGTCCAGAGAAGGGGAACCAAAATGGTGCAGGGACTGCATCAGAAGACATATGAGGACAGATTAATAGAGCTCAATATGTATACCCCTGAGCAAAGGAGGAGAGAGGTGATATGATCGAGGCATTCAAACACCTTAAGGGCATAAACAAGGTGAAAGAGTCTAACATGTTTAAATATAAGAAAATAGCAGGACAAGAGGACACAGCATACGCATTAGAGGGAGGCCGATTAAGGGAATGTGAGGAAATTCTTTCACAGAAAGGGTGGTGGATGCATGGAATGGCTTACCACAAGAAGTGGTGGCTATGAATACAGTGCAGGGCTTCAAAGAGGCATGGGATAGGCATAAGGGGCAATACAAATGACTGTGAATAGATAGGCCACTGACAGAGCAAAGGCCGATGGCACATTTATAAGGTAGAAAAATAAATGGGCAGACTGGATGGGCCTTGTGGTCCTTATCTGCCGTCAACTTCTATGTTTCTATGTTTCTGCCTGCCACCACCCTTCTCCCAGGCAAGCAGAACTTCAGAGAAGGAGATGTCAGATGAAATGGATGCCAACCGATCACCCAGTCTGATCAGGTGTTCCTTGGTCTCCTCTACTGACTGACTGGTGAGGTCATTTGCTTCTAGGTGGATGATCAGAACATTTATATTATCTCCTGCATTCTTACAATGTTGTCAAAGTGATCAGTGTCCCTCCATGTGGATGATCCTGAGAGAAATCTGACCACTACCTTGGGTGGTAAATGTGGCCCAACTCCCCAAATCATGGAATCTCCTATGATCAAAAGGTTCTTTGTTGTTTTTGTTTTTGCTTTTTTTGACCCTTTTTGATTTTTGGCCATCGTTATTTGTTTTGGTGGCTGCACACCTGCTACATCCTCTGCCACAGCGTTTCGCTTGGATGTCAGAAGTAGGAACCTGTTTGTCGTTGGTATTGTTTTTTTGAGATGTTCAGCTTGTGTGGGTTGTTTAATGGGGCACTTGCCTTGCCATTTACAACCACTTGCCAGCCCCCAGGCCTGGTTACCTTCTGGGGGCTGATAACAATAGGTCTAGGTGGACCATGCAAATTTGAGTTTGGCCTACAGTATACGTTCGATAAGTGTGGTCCACTTTGACCATGATATTAACCATATTGGTGTCTAGGTAGGTCATCATAATTCAAGCAAGAGTTTCCTTTGGGGTCTTTCATTATCCCAAGACTCTGATACCCCAAAAATCTGGATGTTCTTCCTTCTTGCTCAAGGCTCAAAATCAGTTAGTTCAGTTTTGAAGTCCTTGTTTGTTTTCTCCAAAGCCATTGCTAAATAGGTAAGGCGTCATCTTCCAGAGTAGAAATTCTTTGTTGAGCTTTAGAGAGTTATAACTTTATTTCTTAGTTTTCATTGACCAGATGATTAATAACAATTTGGAAATGATCAATCTTTAGTTTAAGTATTTCCATCCTTTCCAGGTTCATTTTTAGCTTAATCATTTGGCTTAATATTTGTTTGGCCCATGGTCGTGAGGGACACCATCACAGTCTCCTGTATCTCTTGTGTTCAAAATGTCTGGTAAATCAGAGTTATCAGAAACTTCTGAAAGACTTGTACCATCCTCACTTTCTGGAGATAACGTTATTCCCACCTTCCTAGTGGAGAGATCCCTTATTTTAACCATTTTTGTTATGGCAGCGCTATTCCCTTCAATAGACGTGCAAATTTTGCTTATATTTCCCACAGCTTTTATCATCTTCATTGGAGCAGCCATAGTAGCACCATTCATTGGTATAATACAAAGCCCAGCTGTTGTAACTTGCTGATCGTCCACTCCTCTATCAGGCACAGGGTCATTACTATGCACGGCAAAACAGCACAACTAAAAATGCTGCAGTAAAACAGCACCGGTCAAAAACAGAGTCGGGCAAAACACTGACCTGTTCTGCGCACCACGTCCATTGATCACAGTGTTTCTTCATGTGTTTTTGTGGGGGACTTCACCCCCAAATCCCCACATAGGGGACTTTGCCCCGCACAGTCTAAAACACTTAAATAACTAACTCCGGGCAATTTTCGCGGATGGGGAAACTTAGGAGCGGGGTAGTTTTTTTTTTTAAACATTAAAAAAAGATCTAACAGGGGAGACCTGAGGGGAAACCGAACCATGCTCCCAGGTCTCCTGACTGTGCCATGTGCTGGTGCCCTAGCAACTCCTCCATGGGAGTGGCTCGACCAGGCACCAAGCACCCAGCTACTTGTCCAATCTGTATGCAGTGACAGGGGTAGTGGTATTCCCCTACCGCTGTTCTACCCCTGTTGCTGTAATCCCAGGCACTCACTATACAGCGAGATTAATATCGCACTGTCTTACATGTGCAGTATTGACCTGGTAGGCATCTGTCATTAGATACAGTATCTTGGGTTGAAGATTTTTTGGGGGACTCCTGCAACAGTTCTTATACAGAAATTAAATCTGAGATATATGGAACCTGTAGAGCAAATACTCTGTCACCAGAAGGGATAGCAAAATGAGTTTCTTTTTCATCTTGAATACTCGCTTCTGGTATTACCGGGAGGTCATTAAAGGTCAAAAGCTTTCTTTCCTCTATATCATGTGATAATTCTCTCTGCGCTTCAGGTAGTGTCCAGTCTTTTCCCCTATTCATAATAATAGAGAGGGATATGGTTGTATTAACATCTTTGCCAGTCACAGTAGGATCCTGGTCTTGATTTAGAGGTTTTAAGGAGGTTTATACAGAGTTGGTAATCCAGAAACTATTCTGTGTTGCTGCACCTGTATAAGTTTTAGCAGTTCTAAATCTGGTTCAGCTCCAGCACATCCAATCTGATTTTTATGAGGGTTTTGGCTCGGTGATTGTTGTGACTGTTGTTTTTTCCCCCTCCAGTTCAGACTGAGATGAGCTACTTATTGATGCTTTTTGAACCTCAGAAACAGGTGTTAGTGCTAGTGCTCCAGTTGCCACAATACCTGCACTGCTCTCTGCATTCATTGCAGCCCTGCACTCCTTTTTGCACTTTGTCAGGAAAGTAGTAAATTTCAAAAGATCCTCCATTCCACTTTCCCATTCTACACCAGCGCTGCATCCCCTCATAACAGTCATAGCATTCATCAGTGGATTCTCCAAGTCAATCTCAGTCTCTAATGTGGGGCCCATTAATGGTGTAACCTGTGAGCCACCAGGAAACAGTCTGAATGTCCTACACCCACTCAGCTTGCTCAGCCTCAGCACTCTGCACTGGGGATATTGCAGAACTGGGTCAACTGAGAGATAAAGGGTCCTGATTTTGCCTTGGCATTCTCAGTCTTTCTTTACTTTTTTTTTTGGAAATATGGCAGTAGGTGAGGGTTTGGTCAGTATGAGAATGGTGGGGTAAACTACAGGCATACTTAAAGTTTTATTTTGTCTAACAATATCAGTCACTGAAAGTCGTGGTGCATCATGTTCCATTACAGTCACCTTTGATTTAAAGGATGATCTAGTTTTATTCCTTGTTACCATTGCAAGCTGATTGACTGACTTCACTATCTGCTTGCCTGAACTCACATTTTTAGCTGGCCTTGGATTTTTTTCAGCATCATTCTTATCCCAAATCTCGAAACAGCTTTTTGTCCATGATGTAACTATTCATCTTCTCCACCTCTACAATATCCAGCTTAATTGCTTATTTTAGCACCATGTTGCCAAGGTATGTGCCTACATACCAGGAGGGTACTCACAGAGCTACTTCTCTCAGCCTCTCACTGGTGCACTGTTGAACTCCATTGGCCAAGGGGGGGCTCTATTTTGATTCATAAGGATCTCCACTGGATGTCTCAGGCTCAGAAGTCCAATATCCTGGGAGATTGGGCAGTGGTCAGATTTTCCACACCTGAGAGCCCATTGGTGATTGGATCTGTATACGGCCCTAATGTAGACTGTCCCACTTTTTTTGCAACATTGATGCAGGCAGTGGTGGAGCTCATGGGGGGGTCCCTTGTTTCCTGGGTGGGGACTTCAACCTCTTGGTTGACCCCTTGATGGGCAGGTCCACAATGATGGTGGAGGCTCATCTGTGTACCAACCAGATGGTGAAAAAGATGAGGGCTGAACTACCTCTGCCAGATATCTGGAGACTACTGCACCTAGAGGATAGAGATTACACATATATCTCCACAGTCAGAGCCTCTACTAGATGGTTGGAGTTTTGGCTGGCCTCCCACTTTCCAGCATTCATAGAGTCAATATTAATATCGGATCATGCCCCTGACTCTCTTCATTTGGGGTTGGGGGTGCTACCCCCAGCTCTACCTTATTTATTTGATTTGATTTTCAGAGATACACCTTTGAGCAGTAAGTGCTCTTTTCCAAAGGTTCCACATCAGTTACATTACATTACAGTACATTACATTACAGTTCATTACACTACATTACAGTACAGTACATTCAGTATATTACATTACATTTAGGCACATAGTCTAGCTCAGGGGAGCTTGGTCAAATGATAACATTCAAGAGACAAGGACAGTTTCAGTGATGGCCCAGATAGGGCCTAAGTCTGGTACATATGCTATTGCAGTAGTAGTGCCTCCTGACATTTAGACCCTTTACTTCTTCAGGATGAAGATTTTCTGAAATGGTTTACAACAATAACTGCAGAGTACTTTACCCTAAGTGCTACAGAGGATGTTAACAATGCTATGGTGTGTGAAGCCTTTAAGGCCACCATTTGTGGACATATTATGCAGTATACTTCCAAGAGACAAAAGGCAGTTGGGCAGAGGCCACACTCCTCATACAAAAGTTGTCCAAATTGGAGAAGACGATGAGACTGCTCAATAGGACAGAGGCATCAGGAAGTGTATGCAACAATGGTAGCAGTTAAACTGTAGCTTAACACCCTTTTAACACACCAAATTGAACTCTTCCTTTACAGAAGTCACTGCGGATTCTTGGCAGGAGGCAATAAAGCATTTAAACTGCTGGCCTACCAGCTGAGGAAGAGACAAGAAGAGCATTGCATTCCAGCTCTCTGGGACTCTCTGGGTCTGATCTCTAACACATTTGCTGATAATAATTTAATAATAGGGTCAGCAGGATGAGTCCCATATGGCGGCTTTCCTTTCCAAGATCACCCTTCCTAAGCTCAACCAGGAGCATGTTCAGCTGCTAGAGGCCCCACTCACTGTGTCAGAGATTGTTTCCACTATTAAATCATCCACAAGCACAAGGCCCCTGTGGGGGGTGGCTTACTGGCTGATCTATATCAGCATCTTTCTGCTCAGTTTTCTCACCCACTATGAGACATTTACCTGGGGGCTCAGGCCAGTGGCTGTCTTCCCCTACTGCTTAATGAAGTGATAATTACTGTGTTGCCTAAGGAAAGCAAGGACCTGCTTAGTCCAGTCAGTTATAGTCCTATCTTTTTAATTAATTAATTCTGATGCAAAAAAGTTTTGCTAAAGCTGTGGCTAACCACCTTGAGTGGAGGCTTTCTGATGTCATACATGCATCACAGGTAGGATTTGTAAAAGGCTGACTAAGCACAGACCACCTTCAATTGCTCCTTAACATTTTCCAGGTGGTATAGGACAGCCCCACTCCAGCCATGGCTGTGGCCACTGATTTTGAGAAAGTGATTCAGTGGAGTGGGGCTGCTTGGTTCAGGATTTGGAGAGAATGGAATTTGGTACCCGGTTCCTGGTGCAGGTAAAGGCACTTTAGGTGGGTCCCACAGTGAGGATGTTCAAAAACAATGTACTGTCAGCTTCTTTTCCTCTGTTTAAAGGAACCCTAGAGGGTTGCCCCTGCTCCTCCTTGCTCTTTGTTTTGGCAATTGTGCCCCTGGTGCTTGCCATCTGATCCCACCCACTCTTTGAGGGCATTCAGTTGGAAAGGGTGGAATATAGAATGAAACTGTATGCAGATGACCTCCTAATTCTGCTTGTGGATGCACCAGTGGGCATGCAGCCATTACTAGATACCTTGAAAGAATTTCAGGCTATAGCTGACCTTAAGGTTAATCAGCCTAAGACTGAGATCCTTCCACTGTCCTGCCATTGCCCACAAGCTCCTTTTACTAGACTGGAGCTCCACTAGTCCCTACAGGCAATCCGCTATCTGGACATTCAAGTGTCCCCAAACTTCTCACAATTGTGCAGGATAAATCTGCCACCCTTACTGACTGACCTTCCAGGAGATTGTGAAAGGTGGACTCAGCTTAAACCTAGAATTCACACCAGGAAGGCACTCGGGTCAAGGATCAGATGCTCAAATATAATTAATTCAAAAAATGAGTTTATTACCAGTCCACCGCACATGGATGCTGACAAACAGACAATGTCCCAGTGCTTCAGCCATCTGGGTTTTCCTGAACACGCACCCTGAGGAAGATCCACATGGACAAAGAACCAGGGTATTGTCTGTTTGTCAGCATCCATGTGGTAGTCTGATAATAAACTCATTTTTTGTATTAATTATATTTGAGGACCCAATCCTAGACCTGAGTACCTTTCTGGCATGAATTCTATGTGAAGATTTGGATCAGCTGATCTTGAATGGGTACCGTCACAACAATTCTGAGCGCACTATCTTTGTGTGTTTGTCTGCTCAGCATAACCTACCTTTGATCGGTAAGCTCTCAACAGTGAAAATGATCTTTACTCCAAACATTTGCATCAACTCTCCCATTTTCCCATTGTGTTACCTCCCTATTGATATAAAAAACAGATGCTCAGATTGACCACTTTTTATGGGAAGGTAAAGCCTCCAGGTACAGCAGGGCTAAGCTCTGCTCATACTGGAAAGGTGGTGGAGGAAACCTCCCATAGTTGTTTGCTTACCAGGTGGCCTTTCTGGGAGGCACGAGATGTTATGGGACCCTCAGATACATGGCCCTCTAGAGTTGCATATCGAGAGAGCACAGTGTGCAGGTCAGTCCCCTAATATTTTGTTACATGCTAAACTGCCCTCGAACCTACAACCTTGACCTACAATTAGGGTATCTGTGATGGCCTGGAAGATTTTAAGTAGATTGATTAAACCTGATTTGATGTCCCAGTCTTGGGTTCCCTTATGATAACCCTTCTTTTCTTATAGACAAGAAGTCAATCCTTTGGAATTGATGGCGGGTAGCTGGGATCCATATGGTCTGGGACTTGTGTAGGCCTAGTTCCAATGTGCTGGATTCCTTTGAAAACCTGAAGGTCCATATCAACAGCTGTAGTGTGATTTTTGGTATTTTCTCCAGGTTAGGTCCCTTTTACAACCCCTTATATAATCAGATGCCTGCTCTTCTGTGCCTATCTTTCCTCCTCACAAGGTGGTGCCTTGCTCCTAAGGACTACGCCACTAAAATATACTGGGCCATAATATAAGCTACTCCTGACCAAAGCCTGCCAGCTATGGTAAACCTCCCTTAATAGAACCTTTGATGACCAGGAATAGTTGGACTGTGTTAGGGCGACTAAGAAGGCCTGCAGTGACCCTTGTAGCCTTGTAATTCAAAACAAACTGTTACATGCTTGGTATCGTATTCTGAATAAATTGCATCTAATCAACTTTCTTCCTGATACTAAGTGTCGGTAATGACAGTAAGTGGGTGAGGATATTTTTCATACTGTGTGGCTGCACTTGGAGTATTGTGTGCAGATGTGGGCACTATACAAGAAAAGAGACAGGAAGTTGATAGAGGGAGTGCAGAGAAAGGTGACTAAAAAAATAAAGTATCTGAGAAGACATTGAATATAACGATAGAATATTTATTAATTTATTGATGTATATCGGATAACACCTTTGAGTCAATGACTCCTTTACAAAGGTTCCACGTCATTGAAAACAGAGACATCAGGGACGTTAGTAACAACTAACACAATAATTACAGAAATGGATACAAAATGGCTACACATGGATAACAAAATGGTTACAGATAACACAGTAAAGCAGCTGAAGATACAGAGTTACAGAGTGCTGCCAAACATAGGTACACAGTGCAAATGGTAGTAGGCAACAAAACATGGTAGTAGGTAACAAAACATACACTGCAGGGTGGTGGCGCAAGCCATGCCCTGGTGGTTATTTGCAGGCCTAGGCCGGACTGAGGTGTCCATTGTCAAAATATAGGCGCGCCCAGGGGCGGCTGAACCACAGTTAAGTCCATAGTCATGGGGGCTGGGGTGGGGGATGGGAAGGTCAGATTCAAGGGCAGTCACAGACTGATTCATGAGTGATTAGGTCTCATAGTTGGGACTTGAACTGACCAAGTTTGGGTTCTGTGAGGAGGGAGTTTGGGAGTGAGTTGAGCCAGTTAGGGGCCAGGTATCTAAAAGTTATTTGACCCGAAGTGGTCTTGCAGCGAAGTACCCTGAAGTGGGTTATTGCCGATTGTCGAGTAAGGCGGTTGGACAATGGTGCCTGGAGTAGGGGGGAGAGGACAGGTGGGAGTAGCCCTGCTGTTATTTTTTTTAGCAAAGAGGCAGGCCTGATATTTGAGACTCCTGTCAAAGTTTAGCCAGTTTGTTGAGTCATAAAGGGTGCAGGTATATGTGAGTCTGGCACAGCCTGTAGCAAGTCTACAGGCCTTATTAAGGGCCAGTCTAATTTTGTTTAGGTACGTGTTGTTGGCTGCCCCATAGATGATGATTCCATAGTCTATTAGTGATAGTATAGATGCAGAGACAGCTAGGTGGAGAGCTTCTGGTGGGAGGCAGTGCTTGCACTGGTGAAGTAGACCAATAAGCACATTGACAGCGGTGCTCAGTATTTGGACGTGTTCATGGTAGGTGAGCCCAGAGTCTAGGGTGATACTAAGGTATCTGAACGAGGTAACCTGCTCAAAGAGGTCATTTATGGAGTTCAGTATGAGCAAGGGTTGTCCTAAGTTCTTATTTTGGAGGTATGCAAATATCATGGATTTTGTTTTTTTGTAATTTAATGCTAGCCTATGTTGAATGAACCAGGATTCAGCTTCCATGAAAGATTTCTGGAGCGCCAAGCAGAGGGCTACCAGGTCAGTGTGAGAGCTGTAGAGGACGGCATCGTCCGCATACAGTAGTAGTTTCCTGGAGCAAGCATTGGGCAGGGAGTTGAGGAACAGGGAGAAAAGTAGTGGGCCAAGAATAGAGCCCTGTGGGACTCCTGACCTGACTTGGAGGGGGGGAGGACAGGGTATGGGCAATCCTGACTGTCTGGGTTCTCTCAGACAGGTAGCTGGCAAACCAGCCAGTGGTCTCAGGGGACAGGCCTTTCTGTGTGAGGGAATTCAGTAGTAGTGTGTGGTGCACTGTATCAAACACCTTAGAAAGGTCTATGAAGATGGCACCAGCAGTGTGGCCAATGTCCAGAGATGAGTGGAGGGCATTTGTAAATTCCAAGAAGGCTGTGGTGGCACTGTGGTTATGGTGGAAGCCATGCTGTTTATGACACAGTAGGTTATATTTGGAGAAGTAGTCCATTAGCTGAATGGCCACAATTTTCTCCAAAGTTTTTGAGAGGGGACGCAGGATTGAGATGGGGCGGTAGTTCCCAGGCAGGGTGCGGTCACCACTTTTAAGGATAGATGTGATGAGGGCAGATTTCCATTTAGAGGGAAACTGGCCCAGTGATAGGGAGTGGTTAAGAAGCATGGTGAGAGGGGGAAGAACTTCGTTGAAGGTGAGTCTAAGCAGCTTAAGGTCTAGCGTATCACTGCTGAAATGAGATTTGCTGAGGGCCTTGAGTAAAAGAGGGGCAGCTTCATGCTGGAAAATTGTTTTAAAGCAGAATGGGGGGGTGGAGAGGGAGCAATGCGGTATTGGGGGTGGGGAGAAGACGTTGGGGGGGAAAACACCAGTAAGGTCAGAGAAGGAGTCATTAAATGTATCTGCAACCAGGGCAGGGTCTGTGGTAATAGATCCATTTGCCCTTATTTGGGAGGGAGATGCAGTGGAGGCTTTGCCACTGAGCTGTTTGAGGGAGTCCCAGAACTTGCGACCCAAACCCCATGTGGCAGTGAGCAAGGTTTTGTAGTACTCAGCCTTTGCCTTGTGAATACTTCAGGTACATTTATTGCACGTTTCTTGGTAGCGCTGCCTATCAGTAGGTTTACCAGTATCCAGCTCGATGTGCCAAAGATTGTCATGTTCACGCATCTGGTCCAGCAGAGCTTGTGATATCCAAGGTGTGTCAGCCCCTTTAACTCTTTTTTTGGTTAGAGGTGCATACCGGTTGCAGGCAGCATTGAATGTATCAATGAAATGGTCGAGGGCAGAGTCAATGTTCAATGCAGTTTTGATGGGGGACCAGTCACTAGGTAGGAGGCACTGTCTAAGGGACTGAAGTTTGCCGGGTTTGAGGCAGCGCTGGAGGATAGTTTTGAGGAGGGCTTTTTTACACTATATGACCAGTGTCAGAGCACTGGGGAGTGGTCACTCAGGGCATTGGGCAGTACCCTGATCTGGGTAGCTTTGTGTGGTGCATTGGTGATCACTAGATCAAGGAGAGTCACAGTACCAGTCTTCTGGTTAATTCTAGTGGCAGTGGTCACAAGTTGGTACAGGTTTTGAGAGGCTACAGCATCCCTAATAGGGGCCGATGCATCAGCTAGCCAATTTGTATTGAAGTTCCCAAGGGCAATGATGTCAGCACTGTCAGGGAGTGTCTGGAGATGGGAGAGGACAGAGTGGAAAGCAGTCTTCTGATTTTGGGGAGGGATGTATATGGTGGAGAGGAACAGCGGGGCTCTGTTTGGGGCAAGAGTAACCTTCAGCGTGAGAGATTAGGCCCCATGTTTGAGGGTTAGGGATGGTAGGGTGAGACACTGTAATGATTCCTGGACATACAGTGCACATCCACTGTCTTTTTTTGAGGTTCTGTCAGCACGGTATAGCGTGAAAGTGGGAAGTGAGACTGCGGAATGAAGCAACTCGGTCTGTACAGTATGGAGTGCAGGAGACTAAAGGGGGGGGGCTTATGCCAAGTGTATAAAGCTCTATCAGACAAAGACCTATGGGAAGTCATAAGACTAACAAAAACACTGAAAGATGCAGCAGATTCCATAAATATCAGCTCAAAGGGAAATTATACAAAAATAACTAGAGAGCCCAATGGCTAAATCAGAGAGTGATCAGTGTATGGAACAGACTACCCAGTAATGTGGTGACCAACGTCACATTAGATAGCTTTAAGAAATCTCTGGATAATTTTATGGAAGAAAAGAAATACATATTCCTAAGGTAGAAATTGGTCAAGTCTAAATGGCCCCAGGCTTCTGACTCATACTTTTCTGTGATCTGTGATCTGTGATTATCTGGAGCTGTCGTCTGGTACAACCCTTTTGGACACGGTTTCTCAAAGACTGCTGTATGGTTTTGGATATCGCCTTCCCACTGACCCCAGAGACCATACTCCTTGTTATCTCTCCTGCTGGCTGGTCTGCTTCTGACCACTGTTTGGCCTAATTCCTCTTAGCCAGTGTGGAGGCTATGCACCTCCTACTGAAAAGATAGAGAATGCCAAATATCCCTACGGTGTCCAAATGGAGGATTGTGGTTACCTCTTTAGTCTCAGGCTGGCTCATCTGGTCCAAGAAATTCTTTCCCATTTCTACCACTGCTGGGAACCTTATATGGGTTCAGCCTTATGCAGATTTGATCCTGGATCCTCCTTCTTCAGAGAATGAGCAGTGGCTCCACCCTCCATAACAGGTTAGCAGTGGTACCTCCTTCTTCCAGATCCCCTGGGACACTACTCTGGTTATTAGGTCAGTGGGTATACTTCCCTGCTATATGTTCAGATTTCTACCTCAAGTTGTGTATTGCTAATGTTTGTGTCATAAAGCTCTGTGTTCTGCATGCTGCTTGTGCTTGTGTGTGTGTTGAGGTTTTTTTTCCTGTTCTGTCACACCATTACAGGTTTGTTTTTTGTGTAATACTTGTTACCACATAAAAACTATTAATGAAAAGTAGAAGTGGTGTTTCATGCTAAGAACACTCTGGAGGACCAAAAGACAGTATGACCTGGAACTGCAATGGTGCCGTTAGCAAGGTGGCTAACCTCCACAAACTATTCAGGGAAAAAGCAAGAAAAATTTACTCAAGGGACAGAAAACAACGTTAAATGCGAAATGAAAAGGACTTTATTGCGATACCTCGAGGACTCAGAGCCCTGGCGCTTCACCCATTACTGGCCTTCATCAGGAAACTGGTCTGCAATTTTGAAGTCCATTAGACATAATATATTCGGTTAGTTGATGAACTGCAGCCTTTCTAAGTACATTGGAAATGAAAGGCAGCTGAGAAGAACAATTCATTAATAGTGAAAACATCAGGACTCAGAGAGGGTTTCTTTAATATAGGTAGAACTGATGCCATTTTTTAAAAGAAGTAGAAAAAGACTTAGATTTTAGAAGATACCACACTACATATCACATTGATGGTGGACTTGGATGTCGAAAGATACTGTGATGATAATGATGGGAACCGAGATGTCAAAACTTGCCATACCATGCACCACATTGATGACTGTATCAAATGTTGAAAGGTATCATAATACCTCTCTTGAAAAGTGGTCATACTTGATACTGTATTGATCCTTCTAGGCATGTACTAAGTAAGTAGGGATAGAAGAACGATATGCAGCCAATCAAGACCCCACCACCACTGTTCGGGTAATATGTGAGATATTGTCAGATTGTTTGTACAGTATAAGTGCAGGTAATACCTTACTTGGACCATCACTGTTAATTTCATTATGGAAAAATCACAAAAGAATATTTTAATTTGAAACATAAGCATAGTGTTTCAAGACCATGTGGTAGAAAACAAAACAAAAGAATATTTCATACTCTTTGTACTTGTTTTCTACCTAACACATAATTTTGCTTACATACTCTTCTACATATGCTTAAAGCCCAGGACAAACTCTGGACCATATGGAAAACCTTCTCCCTTCTCTCTGACTTATTGCTTATCACTCCCTTCATAACTCTTGTAAGAATGTGATATGTACTGCCAAAAGCAACAACTACAGAGGCCTTCTTCATGCCACCTCTAGTAACCTGAAAAGGTACTGGGCTCAAATAAACCACATAATGGGAAGCGCCATGTCCCAAACTCCCCATGACTTTCTGATAGATGTCTCCTGTAACAACCTGAATACCATAGCTAATGCTTTCAACTCACTCTTTACCGCCCTCCCTAGTTTTGCCGCTGATGATCCCTCCCTTGCCACACCTCCCCCCTCCGACCTTCCCCCATCCCATCCTTCCCTGGTTCTCCACCCGGTCTCCAGGTTGAACATCCTTCGAGCTCTTAACATGATGTCTCCCCACTGCAGTGCAGGCCCTGATGGGCTGGAACCCAGAATTTCTCTAATTAGGTGCGTCTCTTCTTGTCACCCCTGTCATGCGATTGTTCAATCTCTCCATTAGCTTGGGTTCTGTCCCCTTCTCCTGGAAAAATGCCAGGGTTATCCCTGACCTCAAAAAGGGTGATCTAAAACACCTAACAAACTACCGTCTTATTGCACTCCTGCTGATTCTCAGCAAACTTCTGGAGAAGCTTATCCATCACCAGGTGTCTAACTTCATTGCCAACTTTAACCTGCAATCTCCTGCTCAGCATGGCTTTAGGCCAAACCACAGCACGACGATGGCAAGAGTGCAATTTACCAGCAACATTAAATCTGCTATGGACTGAGGCCAGCTAACTGGAGCTGTTTTTATTGACATGTCAAAGATGTTTGACTCAGTTAACCACAACTTGCTCCTGCATTAACTAGGCTGTCATGGTGCCTCCAAATCCACCCTTGCCTGGTTCTCCAGCTATCTATGTAGCTGCTCCCAGTCTGTCTCCTGTCATAAAGTTCTCTCTGCCTCTGCCCTGCTTCGCTCGGGCATCCTGCAAGATTTCATACTTGGACCCCTGCTCTTTTCTTTGTTCGTCAATAACCTCCCCTCTGTGCCCTCCCACTGTCTCTCCTTACTCTATGCCAATGACTTGGTTCTCTATGTCTCCTCCAGCTCTATCCAAGAAATTAACTCTCACCTCTCCTCTGATCTTCATCATATCAAAACTTGGCATATGTTCCACTGCCTGGTGCTAAATGCTGCCAAGACCCAGGCTACAGGGTCACAAAGGAAATCTGTCACCTCAACTCTGTCTCTCCAGGTTTCTTGTCTTGATGGTTCCCTTGTGGAAGTAACACAGTCCTTCAAATACCTAGGGGTCATGCTGGACCCATCTTGCATGTCAAAGCTGTCTGCAAATCAGTCAATGCTAAAATTGGACTGGCATACCGAGTCCAGCAGATCCTGACCCCTACTGCCAGAATCTATGTAGCCCAAGGCCTTCTCCTCCCTGGACTGTGCTATGCTCTGCCTGTCTTTGCTATGGCACAGGAAAACATCCTGCAAATATGGGACATTGCCTACAACAATGTTTGTAGGTTTGCAGCACCAGCTCCTTGTCTTAAACACCACTGTACTCTTTACTCTGACCTCCACTGATTACCCCCTTCCTCCCTCTGGGCCTATTCCTTAGGTTGTCTGACTGACAACATTATTCGTTCTTCTATCCCCTCTGCACTTGCTGCTATGCTCACCACCTTTGACTGCCCTCATTCTCTCTGGTCCATGTCCTAAGCTCTGCTATCCATCCCTAAATGCTCTACCAGGATGGGCGAACTTGCCTTCTCCTCCTATGCCCCCAAATTTTGGCACTCTCTCCCACTTGATCCTAGGCACTCTAAATTCCACCCCACTTTCTAGAAAGGCTTCTCTAATTACCTCACCTCCCTTGACATTTGTAAATGTCCCTAGCTTCATGAGTCATGCAAATCTACCATTGTCCTGCACTTAAATTTCCCTGTGGCCTCTGATTCCTCCCTTCCTCACTCTTCCTGAGCTACAGGTACACACTTTATGTTTTCTTGTCTCTGCCTGAAAATTGTCTCTTTGCTGACTTAGCCAACAGCACTGTCATGTTTGTACATTATTAATCCTAGTTGTGCCATTTTGCCTATTTTGTTTCTATTATAACCTGTGATAAGTACAGCCACTATGTACAATGCAACTTGCACCTCTGTATAACCGTTTGGAACTCCTATTGTACAGCACTGTATATATGTTTGTTTTTACATGTCTTTGATTTGTGCTCTCCTGGGTCGTGAGTGAAAATAGGCAGTTTTTTCTAGTGCACTTTCCCAGTTACCAAAAGCAAATAAATAAATAAATACACAGCAATTGTTAACCTTGGTTATACCATTGGCACTTAGCTACACATACATGGTGGTTAGTGTTACCTGTCACATGATGTAACTGCTTACCCATCTAGGGGTAATCAGGCCTGACTGAACATTGAGTGTAGATTTTTACAGCAGTGACCAACTCTGGACCCCAGTTCCAGAGCTGATCTTTCTTTATCATGTAGTCAAATGAAGTCACACCTGTGCATCTTTAATAAACTGACAGTAGTAGTTTCAGAGCCAGTGTCACTCTTTTCCCACTTTCTACCCTGTGCAAAACAATGCTTGGCATCCAGAAGCACATGCCGTAACTCACCCTTCCTATATCAAGCAGTTCCTGGTATCCAGTGGTACCCATTCACCCCACCTAAACAAAGCAGTCCCTGGCTTCCAGTGACACCCCCTCCCTTACCCTTCCCCAACACAAGTAGTCCCAAGTGTCCAGTAAAACTCCTATCCAGAAGGTCCACCCTGCCATTTTGAGATCCCCTCTCCATCTGTACTCTGACTGTGGAGGGTGTGCGAGGCAAACAATCCATCTCTGCAAGGGCAATGTTGATAAATGCTAGGTCAGTAGTTAATAAAACCATGATTTTGCATGATTTTTTTGATTTGAGAAGGCTGTCTGTTTTTTATCATGGCGATCAGGTTGAACGATAATGTTGGTCCTATTTTATCAGGTCTTGTTCCTCCTGGTTACTCCATTATTCATCTTCCTCACATCAGCTGCAGAGGAGGTGGAGTGGCTGTCCTCTCAGGATGGCATACAGAATGTGTCAGGTTCACATACAAAATGCATCAGGCTCCTCTTGGGGTCGTGTGACTCATTTGAGGTCATGGCTTTCACTTGTTTGGGAGGATCATAGATTTTTGTTGGTTTACTACCCACCAGGTGTGGATGGTGATTTTCTTGGGGATATTTCTAAGTTGGTGTCATGCCTAGCCTCAGAGTTTCCAAGACTTATTATCTTGGAGGACTTCAATGCCTGGACAGACTCCTTCTCATCTGCATTTGTGGAAGATTTCCTTAGTTTAAATTGGAATTTATGGATTTCCACCAAAATGTAAGGACCCACACACACACATGGCTGGCCACACTCTTGATTTGATTCTTACTGCTGGCATAGAAATATCCAAAATATTTTCTGAACTAGCTGGTTGTTCTGACCATTCTGTTCTGGGGTTTGAGATGATGAATGAGGTAATTACAACCTCCCTCCAATGCTGAAATGATCCACTGTCGCAGTTGAAGGAGTATTGAACCTGATAATGTTTGGGCTCATGTGGACATTTCTGGGATATTGGCTGCCTTCTCCAGGTGGTGCAGTGCAGTGGTTGAGACTTCTAAAGTTCTGTCCTTGCTGCAGCTGACTCCCTGGCACTAGTCTGCCTTCCTCCACATCTTGGAAGTCGTAGCTCTCCCTGGTATAATGATGAACTGAGGGGATTGAAAAGGTGGATGGAGGCTCATGAGGCATTGGAGGAGGTCTGGCCCATTTTCTGACAAACCTGTCCTGATCTCATTATCAGAGCTATCAGGAGGCAATGACTGGTGTGAGGAAAAAAAAATATTTCTCCCTCATTGCAGCTGGGAAAAACAGACCTGCAGCTCTCTTCAGATTGGTCGATACGATTCTTAATTCAGAATGTCTTGACTCTCGGTTAGAACCAAGTTCAGTGGAGAGATGTAAGTGCTTTTCTGATTTTTTTGTGGCCAAGATTGCAGAGATAAGGTGAAATATCTCCTCTGCTCATGCTGGCACCAGGGCACTGTTCGAGGAGCTGCAGTAACTGAATCTGGGGAGCTGTGCATTGACTTTCAGTCAGCTGATAATGTTGAAATCTGTCAGGTGCTGCTTGCGATGCGCCAATCCACTTGCAACTTAGACCCTGCCCCCTTCCATTTGGCTGGCAGAAGCTAGTGCCTGTGTTTGTACAGACTGTGAACTCTTCTTTGAGATAAGGTATTTTCCATGACCCCATTAAAGGGGTCATTGTGAAGCCCCTCCTCAAGAAGTCAGATTTGGATCTGGACAGTCTCACTAACTACAGGCCTATATCTAGCATTCCTTTTATAAGGAAGATTATAGGGAAGGTGGTGGCAATTCATCTGACTGGAGAAGTTCAACCTGGAGAAATTCAAACTCTATGAGCTTCTCCAGTCTGTTTTCTATTCACACCACAGCGCGGAGTCTCCCTTGGTATGGGTCATGAACAATATGTTCCTGGCAAAGGATCAAGATAAGCTATCTGTTCTGGTTTCCTTAACCTGTCATCAGCATTTGATACTGTGGATCACACGGAGTTAGCTGAGTGCCTGAGGTGTTTCTGTGCATTGTCACAATGTTACACTGGTTCAGCTCTTTCTTGGAAAATCACCACCAGACTGTAGTGTTGGGCAATTGTCAATCTGCCTCTTCACTGGTCATGTGTAGCATCCTTCAGGGCTCTATACTCTCCTCATTGTTATTCACATTATATATGCTTCCGCTGGGAGAAGTGCTTCACAGGTTTGGCTTGAGTTTTCACCACTACACAAATGACACTCAGCTTTACCTTTTGTTGAGACTCAGAGGGATCTGATGCGTGTGATTGAGAAGGCCATCACAGAGATCAAGCATTGAATGAGTGCAAGCTGGCTGAGACTCAATTTTAGCAAACCCAAATTGCTTCTGATGGGTTCAGACTGCTTGATGTCTACAGTAAAGGAAAATCTTGTTCTCTCATATGTGATGGAGAGATACTGTAGGCTAAGGAGGATGTTCACAATCTGGGAGTAATTTTTGAGAATCAATTGTCTCTTACATGTCAAACTACTATAATCATTAGAACTGTTTTTTATAGATCCAGCCAGTAACATATGGAAAAAAACATTGCGGACCAAAATAAAGTGGAGAAAACAGTACCACCCACAATGTCGGCAGCAAATTACATTGCGGCATGTAACAGTGCATGCCAGACAACATGCAGGTACAGAATATCACACACTGCACAGAGACACTGACTGGGGATGTACAGCAGCAGGCTCCCATGCAGGTGAACAGCACACACGACCAGAGCAAGCCCTAGGGGGCCTGGTGCATATGTCCTATGTGCCCTTTTCTGGATCCAGCCCTGGCAGCACAGGGGAGCAGGGGGAGGGATGCGTGCAGGGGGCAACCAACACTGGGGTGAGTGGGTAACTGGAGACTATCATGGTTGCTGATAGGAACGTGTGCCCACAAGGGGTGGCACACACACATGGATACCATGTGGTGGAGACAGTGTACAAGGGTCCCCAAATGGACAGATGGACTAGGCAGCCATCAGGATGGATGTACAGAATGACAGTAGTCTGGGACCATAGGACAGCATGCCCCCAGCAACATACAGGACAGGGGACTGGGTTGGTGTGGGGCTGCACAATGCACTGCCAGTGGGTCATGGCAGGAAGGGATAGGGGGTGAAATGCACAGGACCACATATGCAGAGTACAAATGTGCACGCACACAACAAAGAGACAGCAGCCAGGGTCCAATGAATATAAACAAGGTTTAATGCAATGTGTACACACAACCATAACACACTGTGCCAACTACACCCATCCCCCCAAACAAACCAGTGAGTAGACCAAAGCTCCACCACTATGTGCAGAACACCATCCCACCACTAGTGCGTGTCTGCAGTAGCCGAACCGTGGGTGCAAGGCATGGCACACCTGCACACACAGCAGGGCATGCACCCACACATGTGGTCCCCCCCCCATGATGGCGCATGGCCTCACAGGATGATACAGCCATACCACCACCCCAGCTGTGGTATCCAAGCATATGCCACCCTGCCCCCAGCAGCACTACCCAAACACAGGGACAATACCCTAACCCCCAGCAGAGGTGCGGATACACCAAAGAACAAGGTGGCGGACACATCCCACGAAGCATGGGTGACACCACCATGCAAGCAAAAGGTCCCCCAACCAGATGCACAATACCCCTAGCAATGGAGGCACATCCCCCCTGCCCAATGGATGCACAGAAGCCACAGCAGTAGAGAGACACAGTCCACCCCCCATCAGACAAACAGTACCCAGCGCAGCAGAGGTACAGCCCCCAATCTGGTGCACAGCACCCACAGCTTCCCAAGCACAATACCCCCCAACAGCAGGTTCACAGCACCCACAGCATCAGGAGCACAATACCCCCCACCCACACAGCAGGTTCACAGCACCCACAGCATCAGGAGCACAATAACCCACCACCACAGCAGGTTCACAGCACCTACAGCATCAGGAGTACCCCCTCAGTATCTGAAGCATGCGACCCCCACCACACACGGCAGATGCAAAGTACCCCCAATTGATGATGGCAGTGACACATGTCCCCCTCCTACACCCCACAGTGGGAGAACACCACCACCCACACTGACACCATGTGCACCCAGGTGACAGACCACGATGATCCCAGTCCAGCCTTGGTAGCTGCACCAGCACAGTGCCACAGGTTCAGTCAGGCTATGAACATGTACATTGTAGTGCTGTGAGTGTCATTGTGTAGTGGCATGTGGACAGGCATCCATGGGGTTTCACCTGCAACTGAAAATTGTGCATGATGCTGCACAGATAGTCACATGTGCTTCTGTCACCATAATCCTCAGCTATTTGCCGTATACGGGCTGTGGCATCCCTATACCTCTTACAGGATGGTGGTGTGTACCGGTCTGCTATGCACTGCTCAATCTTCAACTGATTGAGCCTATGCTCCATCTTCAGGGCATCGATAAATCTCTACAGGCTTGGGTAGCATGCAGCAATTACGGTGCTGAAGGCAGGGTGCCACCCCTCCATCAAACTATTCGTGTGGGCAGTGCCGGACCTGCTGGTCTCATAACAACTCCAGAGCTCAGCCGGGAACACGGGCCACCTGCGGACACCACCGCAGACTGGCCGCCCAACTCATGTGTCCTTAAAGTAGTCCACTTTTGGGGCTAGCAGCTTATCATGCTGGATGTAAAACTCATAGCACCTGACCACCTCGAACACAGTGGTGACCTCCCTTGGGGGCACAAATGCCCGAGCAGGCAGGAGACAGATGTGGAGGGTGAAGTTCTCTTCCTCTGTGTACCACTGCATCACCTCTGGTACCTCCTGAATCTTCTGCCACAGGGCCTGGTATAGATGGAAAAAGCAGCCATGATGGGTAGCACCAGGGAGCACAGTGGAGAAGGCCTTGATGGCAGCCTGCTCGAAATCAGTCACTATTGTTGTTGGCTTCAGGCATGCATGCAGCCCCTTCAGGGCAATGAATGCCACTGTGTATGTGGCCCCTGTTTTGTTGGGCAGCAGAATGTAGATGGTTGGGACCACTGTGCAGTACTGCACCCCATGAATGGTGTACAGCTGTGTGAAGTGTGGTGGGGTGGGCTTGAAAGTGCCGTCCACATACCATGTCAAGCACTGTGCCATGTATTGGGGGGTTTTGCCTGTCGTGAAAATGATTGTCCTTGATGCACCTCCACTGTCTTGGAGCAGGAATGGGCCATTGCAGTCTGTCTTCCTGTACTCCTCTGGGATGCTCAGGTCGGCAAGGTATGTTGGCAGGGGTGGTGGCCAGCTTACAGCAATCCTGACATGGCATACCCTCCTCTTCAGCAGGTGGACACTCGGCATCCTACCCCCCTCAGTGATGGGTATGGTGCTGCTACAGGGTGCCACCACCTAGTGTGGCATTTCATTCGACTGGGATGACTCCTCTTTCATGTCTGTGATGGCCTCATGGACACATATTGCACCATGGTCAGGGGCATGGTTGTGGCTGTTGACCACTTTGACAACCTCCTCCCCTGCAGTGTGCACATGCCTAGGGCATTTGACCCTGTAATACTCTGAGCATTTCCAGTACACTTTCTTCTCTGTGGAGTGCTTCTTATAGTACAGGTGGCCGTCATGCTGCAGTAGGGTCTTCCCCTTCTGACTTGTGCTGTATGTCAGTGGCATTGCAGCACAAACAGGTAGTGCTCACTCACAACCAATACTGCTATTGTGTTAGGCCCTCACATGACCACAGTTGCCTGGGCCTGGTTGTGTTTTATGGCCCCACACTGTGTTTGGAATGCAATGCACCTGGCCAGCCCAGACCACTCCCTGCAACAGGTGTGCCCAGTTCGCACTATATCTGTGCTGTGTGGCCGCACCCCTGCCCCATTGGTGGCTCCATGGGGCTGGCCTGTTGGACTGCAGGCTGCAGGTGTTGTCTTGAAGGCAGTGTGCTGCCCTGATGTGTGTCCTGCACTGGGTCCATACCCTGGGGAGTAGCCACACACCATGATCATGCGTGGGCACATCCACCCGTGCACCATTCTGTGGTCCAGCGGTGCACACTGCCTGTTCATGGGTGCAGGATAGCATCCTCCACCATATGTCTACTACTCACTCTCACCACCATCCATGTTCCCCCCTCCTGTGTGTCACCTTGTTGCTGTGTTTGTTGCTGTGCAACCCACCCCTGCCTAATGGACTGCTTCTCCTGGGTGTCCCCACTACCGGCCCCTGTGCTGTGTTCGGTCCATGTCAGTGTACATTTCCGGTGTAGCCTGTGTCCATCTGCCTTCTCAGCAATACTGTTCTCCATGCCCCTTTGTCCCCCCTCCAACTTAGGGACACATCATGTGTTCTTGCACTGTGATGTAGTGCACCTTGTTGGCCTCCCAGACCTCTGAGCACCATCCTGTGTGCTCCTTGCACTGTGTGACACTGCACCTCGTTGCCCCCCCGGCCCAATGCACCCTGTCCTGTAGGCCCCTTTGCATTGTTATGCAATGCACCTTGTTCCACCTCCCCCGTACCTCTGTGCCCCATCCTGTGGGCTCCATGTGCAGCCATGGCCTTTGCCTGCTGCCCACCGCCTGGTGAGTCCTGCTGTCACTGTTGCCCCTGTTCTCCGTTGTTCCACTTGGTGCCAGTGCTAGTGCTTGCACCTGTCTGCGGCGTTGTGGTGGGGCCATGTGGGTCCTGCAGTGTACTGTCCCAGTATCTGCCCAGCTGGTGGTTCTCCTGCTTTGTGCCAGCTCATCCCCCACTCCTCTGCACTGCACCTTTATATTGGCCTCGTTCCTTGGCCCTGTTGCTGTGTGCAGCTTTTGTGTCTGCGGCGTTACTACCTGGCGACATTGTTTCATCACTTTGTTTTGCACCTCGTGATATTTTGGACCGCAAGCATACTTCCGCATTGTTTCTGCTGCGATATTTCAGCTGCAGTGTTACTGGCTGGGTTTTGGATCTTACTACTTGAAAAATGTAACCAGACTGTGTCTTCTCCTTGACCATAGCTATCTGTGCACATTAGTGCAAGCTTTTGCTACCTCACAAATTAACTACTGCAAAACACTCTACAGTGGCCTCCCAGCTACTCAGCTTTGCTGCCTGCAGTTATTGCAGAATTCAGCAGCCAGACTGTTAACTGGTATATCTAGATTCAACCACATTACACCCGTTTTGCAGGAGTCGCATTGGCTGCCGATTAGATTGAGTTTTAAATTCTTCTGCTAGTTTATAAGACCATAAATGGATTAGGCCCCTCTATATTTGTGATTTACTTTCAACCTGTCAGGTGGATTTTTGGGGCACCAGAGGTCTCTGCTCAAATACCCAGGGGCTTTTTTTGGGGTTAAAGTATCATTTTATAATCTGGTTAAAGTAAAATTTTACAATTTTATTTGAATAATAAGTTAAAGCATCGATTCACATATTAAACACTAGAATTCCTCTTATTTACAAAAATGAAACCACTTTCTCTTCCATATCCCTACTGAGAGCAGATTAGTATTAATCTATAATACCTATACATATTTGTGCATATCCGTATTTATACTTAGAAAATGGGCAAACTCTATCCTTGATGCTGATTGACTGGAAGCGCCACTCTGACAGACAGGTATGAGACAACTGAGACTGGGAAATAATTACTTCCAGTCTCTGTTGCCTCATATCATTCTGAAAACTAATGGGCAAATGGAATGTTCGAAAAGCTAACAACGCCATGTTTTTTTTTTTCCACTTAGTGAGTGAGACTCCCTCTTGCAACCTGACTTCAACTGTCAGTCTGAAAATTTAAAAACAAGAAAATATTTAAGTTGCCTTTTTTTTACGTTAATGTCACACACTGCAACTGCCCTCTGCTAAAGCAGTCACACTACTTACCACAGCGATCGACCCTGCTCCCACCCCGATAGATTTGCAGTGGTCACTCTTACTGTATGCACATCAGTTTAGTTTTGTAAAATGAAAAACAGATACCTTTTTTATTTTTTTTTTTGAAATTTAAGTTTTATTCAGTTTTCAAACATAACAAATACAACATGGTAAAAGGCAAGGTAAAACAAGAAGGAACAAGCACCAACTACCTCAACCTCCCCTGAAGCCCCCGGGAGAATACGCCACCAAAGGAAGGAAAGAAAAGGAAGCAGAAGAGACAAGAGAAGGAAGAGAGAAGTGTCCGAGGTGGGTCATTGGTTAAGATCATGACCCCAAAAACACACACACAGAGAGGGAGAGGAGAGGGAGAATGAAGACTCCATATGGGGTCTTAATGAAGATACAGGAATAGAGTTTACCCATTTTTATGAAAGGCAGGCAGGTCATGTTTGGTACTGGCAATCAACTTTTCGATTTTAAAACTAAGTGACATTTCCGCCACCATTCCTGGTAGGTAATAACAGATTGGTCAACCCAGTGAAGGACATAACCTTTTTAACAGCCATCGAAATGAGGGCCATGTGATATTCCTTTCGTTAACCTAGATAGAGGTAGATGCCCAAGACACAAATTTCAGGGTGAATAGGTCCTGTAGGCCTAAAAGTGGATTAAGGTTGTCCCGGATGTGTTGCCACAAGGAGCTACTTTAACACAGGCCCATAAAATGTGTAAAATATTCCCGAACCAGTACCATCTGATACATTGGAACTAATTTTCGAACTTGACTAAATTTACTGGGGTATAGTACATGTTGTTGACTATATAAAATTGTATAAGTTTATTCCTATCTAAAGAGGAAAGCAGTGTAAATCTGCCCAAACCTGAGCCCAGAGCGGGGCGATCACCAAGCAGCGTGTCCCATACCTTGGAACCGGATAAGGTATCCGGAGCTTTACTGAAAGTAGATGTGAATAAAGTTTAGCAATGGAGTGGGGTTCGTTAACTCTGGACTTGAGCGAATCTAAAGAAGATGTATACCAGGCGTCCTTTTCACTGGTCCAAAGCTAACTATGAGATGTCTCAGCTGGAATACCTTAAATATGGCTTGGGAGGGATGTTAAACTTGGCCATCAGGTCTCGAGAAGAGCCAATAGAGTCCTGGAGAAAGAGGTCGCCCACTACACAGTCTCGAATTTGTGGTAGCCAGGAGGGGAGCAACCAGCGTGAACCTAATTTAATATTGGGGTTAAGAACTAGCGGTTGGGCGGGGTCTTTGGTATTATGTATTCTAACCGAGGTACAATACTGATTGAAGACCTTAATTGAAGTTCCAATTACTGATTCACCTAATGGGGTGGGAAGAGCTGAGGGTTTACAAAAAAAGGCAGCATGAGGGTTTATATTGTGGGACTTCAACAAATTAACCTCCAGCTGCAACCAGAAAGGCCGGTAAGTATTTGGAGAAGGGGAGAGCCATTTGCCCATTTTGGACAGGTGGCTAGCCCAATAGTAAAATTCAAAATTGGGTAAGCGAAGACCGCCATTAGCTTTGGGTAAACATAACTTGAAGAAAGCTCTCCTCGGTTGTTTGTCTTTCCAGATAAACTTAGTGACCAAGGTGTGAATTTTCCGGAAAAAAGCCTTAGGTAGCCAAATATTTAGCAGACTTAGGGAATAGAATATACGTGGGAGTATATTCATTTTGATTATACTTATTCTACTACCTAAAGATAAGGGAAGGTTAGACCATCTGGCGAGGTGGCCTTGGATTTTGTCTAACAAATCGTCAAGGTTGAGTTTCCTAACTATATTGGTATCGTGGGCTAGATAAATACCCAGGTATTTAAGGTGGTGGTGGCCATTTCATCCCAAAATGAACAACATCTGCATGGAATAAGAGGGTTCAAGGAAATATTTGGTTTGGACAAATTCAACTTGTAGTTGGAGACCTCCCGAATTGATTGATAATTTTCAAAACTTCCTGGATAGAGCT
This sequence comes from Neoceratodus forsteri, assembly GCA_016271365.2. NCBI lineage: Eukaryota > Metazoa > Chordata > Ceratodontiformes > Ceratodontidae > Neoceratodus > Neoceratodus forsteri. The sequence goes on from CM028129.1 coordinate 905,255,284, forward strand.
GACTGGATCCGATAGGTGCAACAGAATATCGTCAGCAAATACCGACATAGTAAGTATTTGTTGGTCAAGAAGACAACCAGCAATAGTGGGTGAGGATCTAATACAGGCTATAGAGGTTCCAGGTAAAGATTAAATAAGTAGGTGAGAGGGCATCCTGGCGGGTACCAAAGTATAAAGGGAATCTGGAAGAGAACACCCCATTGCAATATACTCTTGCAGAGGGAGAGTTGTAAATCGCTTGGATCCACTGAATAAATTGAGTTGGGAAACCCATCTTATGCAAAGTAGCCCATAAAAATTCCCAGCTAACTCGGTCGAATGCCTTTTCGGCATCTAAGGCTACTAAGGCCATGGGGGATTGAGAGTTTTGGGCCGCACAAAAAATGTGTGAGAGAGTTCTTATGTGGTCAGATGCCGATCTCCCCTGGACAAAGCCTACCTGTTCTGTACTTAGGAGTGTTTGACAAACTTGTTTAATTCGCAAAGACAGAATTTTGGTCAGGATTTTAATATCGTAATTAAGTAACGAAATTGGCCTGTAGTTGGCGGGATCTAGAGTTGATTTATTAGGCTTAGGTATAAGGATTACAACTGCTTCCAGAAGTGAGGAATCTAGGGGGCCTGAAGTAAGGATATAATTAAATAGCTTTAACAGAACAGGGGCGAGATCACTGCCAAAAGCTTTGTAAAAATTTGGAGAGAACCCATCTGGGCCAGGGGCCTTGTCCAGGGTGAGCCCTTGAATAGCATCTGTGATTTCCTCTAAGGTAATGGGAGCCGTTAGTATTTCCCCCTGACTAGGATGAAGCTTAGACAAGGGGGTGTTCTCAAGAAAAGCCATTATATGGGGAAGCTGCGAGGGAGGGGTACTGGTCCCATATAGGTGCTTGTAGAAAGATTCGAAAACCCCAGCTATGTCCCTCGGATTGGTTTTAATAGAACCGTCATTTGCAGTGATTCCTGGGATTAATCTCAATTCTCTACTTCTTTAAGTTTAGAGCCAGCAATCTACCTGGCTTATCGCCTGATCGAGGTATTCGTTTTAGTTTTCAGGATGGAAAATTGGTATACTCCTGATTAAACCTTCATATTCATCTTTAAGCCTGTAAGATTTTTAAGCTTCTCCTGGGAAAATAAAGCGAAAGGTTCTCCTCGACGCTTTGATCTGGATTGCTAAGGAGTTGATTCTTTCTAGCCTTAGTTTTTTCCTTTTAGATGCTTCCTTGATAAACTCACCCTAAGGAAACATTTTAGGAGCACCAAACCAAGTCAAATCTGGAAACTGAGTCTTGGTTAACTTCTAGGAAGGATGAGATCAAAGCTTTGAAAAGTGAAACCACCTGATCATCTTTTAAAATCTGGTTATTAAGTTTCCAGGTAGTGTCTCGCTGACCTGGAGGCCCAGGTGCCAACTTAACCCAAGTCATAGCATGGTCTGAAATGACAATTGGCTCAATGTTGGTAGCAGAGACATTAGACAGAAGACTGGTACTCACCAAGATGTAATCTATACGTGACCAAGAATTATGGGCAGGGGAATAGAAGGTATAAGATCTAGTGGAGGGGTTCAAAAGTCTCCATGGGTCAGCCAATCCCAACAATGAACAAAAATCTGCTAGGGCTAGCTGAGCCGGTGACATTGTTCTGGTGTCATTGTTAGACCGGTCCGGTGCTTGTACAGGAGAGATATTCCAATCCCCTCCCAATACAAAACTAGATGGTAAGAAGGTAGACAGAAGGTCAGCCAGACCCATCGAAATATGGCACCCCACTGGGCCATATATGGAGCCTAGGACAACCTCAGTGTTGTAAAGCAGTCCACAGACAAAAACGTACTTGCCATTTGTGTCTTGAACACATTTCTTCACCAGAAAAGGGATATTGCGTTTAATTAGGATGGCCACCCCCTTGCTATTTGTGGATTGACCAGCAGTAAAAACCTGAGAAAAACCTTTCAGCTTCAGTAGCTTGGTTTCGTAATGATAGTAATGTGGGTTTCTTGGAGGAAAAGTATGTCAACCTCCTTTAAAGAACTAATAAGCAAAATTTGACCCCTCTTGGATGCCTCCCTCAACCCTCACGTTCCAAGTAGCAAACTTAATGTGGCATACTGTCATTGTCCCCAAAGAAAATGCAAACAAGAGTAACATTGAGAATTGGCATCCCCAGGAGTCAATTGGTGACAAACCTCCCAAACCATATACCCCAATCAACCAAAAGCGACTATAAAATAACTCCTAATGATTTCCACACACAATGAGACGTAAACCAGATAACCAAACTCCAAGTCGGCAGAATCTTAGGCCGGGGTAGCCATAACACTGAAGTTAACATGCCAGTATTATAAACCCCAAACCCTCCCTCCATGAACCCCTTTATAAAACCAACATAACTATTTACAAATACCCCAAACAGCAGGTGACAGAATAACATTTTTAAACTTGTAACAAAATCCAAGAAGCCACCCCTGCAGTGCCATGGCCAACTCCATGATAAATTAGACGGATACCAAGGGATTATGAACAGCAACCAAATGGACCCTTGGCTAACCAATGGTACTGACAGAGAAATCTAAAAGGAAGAGAGGCCATGGCAGCCCTTTCCCCCATTCCAGTCGTGAGGCAGGATCAGAGTGCAGATTTTGCCTCTCGAGCCCCCTCCCCCCAAAACAGCTAAAGCCATCGTTACCTCTATAGAAAAGAGAGCACAGTAACTGACACAAAACTGGTGAATAAAGGGGTAAGTCGAATAAACTCACAACAACCCCGTCAGAAAAGGGATCCCAAGATCAGAGGCAGCAGGTCCGAATAACGGAAGGCAAAGGGTGGATTTACTTGTAGAGACCCTCTGGACGAAGTGGCTCAGAAGAATCGCCCAGCAGGCACGGCAATGAGAAGGGCTGAATGGGAGGAAGCGCAGGGCGGAAACAACCGGGATGGACCTAACTGGTCCGAGCTTAAAATCGATCCTCCTAAAACACAACCCTGCACTGAAGTTCCTGGACCGCAGCCTCTATGCCAGCACGCGAGGAGCCACAAGAAGTTGGGCCTGTACAACCCCCTAGGCCACGCGGCCTACACCGGACCCTGTTGCCAGTCCTCCCAAGTCGGGTGAGACCCCACCAGGCCAGGTAAGCCCAAGCCTAGGCAGGACTCGAGCGGAGGGTGAGAAGGGGCTAAATAGACCTAAAATCTAAGCTGGCTACAATTGGATCAAACAGGATACAAAGCCTGAGAGGTAAATAGCTGCATTAAATTCAAGTAAACAGATTAGGGAGTCTCTTGGTGAGGTCCGCCAGAGCTTGGTCGGGGTCTTCGTAAGATTGACCGACGCCGTCTAAGGTGACCACTAGCTTTGCAGGGTAAACCATTTTGAAGCAGATTTCAGCCGCGATAAGTTTTTTAACAACTGGATGAAAAGCGGCCCTTCTTTTGCGGACTTTGTATGGCAAGTCCTGGGAGATTCTCAATTTAGCCTGGTTCCATTGAAGAGAGTCTATCTCTTTGGCCTTGGTCAGGACGTGTTGCCCCTCAAGGTAACTCAAGAATTTAATTATGAGTGGGCGAGGGAGAGAGTTCGGCGGGGGTCTAGGTTTTAAAGATCTGTGAGCTCGCTCAATATGATAAATCTGGTTAATCGGGGAAGGACCGACCACTTTGTTCAAAAAGAGCTGGACAAACTTGATCACGTCGGTTCCTTCCTCGGTCTCCGAATCCCAGAATGAGAATGTTATTTTGCCTGCTCCGACCCTCTAGATCTTCTGTTTTGGATTGGAGTTTCTGTATTTGTTGCTTTAATTTGGTGATCTCCGGGTTGGTTTTGTTTTTCCAGCGATCTAGGGATGAGACGTTGATTTCCAGGTCCCCTACTTGCCGTGAAAGGTCCGAGAAGTCTCTTCTGATAGATTTAATTTCCGAGGATATCTCCTGCAGGGTTTCTCTGAAGGGTAATATTTCTTGCAGGAAACGATCTTCAGTCAGCAGGGTACTTGAAGGGGCCGAAGCAGCCTGTTTGGAGGAACCAGAGGGATTGGTATTCCTGGCTTTCTTAGAGGCCTTCTCAGGCGTCGTTGGTGGAGTGTGTCTCACACTGGCTGACTTCATGTCAGCTTCCATCATTATAGCACCGCTGTAGCAACTTTAAACACCCTAAAAATAAGCTTGAAGATGCTAGATGGTAACAGCAAGCCTTTAGGGATGCTAATATAAAGAAGGTTGTTGTATATCTTTAGAAAGAAGGTTGTTTTGGTAGGTGAAGGAAGAGAGCCAAGTAGAGAGCTGCTCTCAGCCACACTGCATCACGTGACTCCCCCCAGATACCTTTTTTACTCACCCCACAGCACTTGGTCTGTCTACCGACAGGCATGTAGGTGAGCAGAATGGCAGCAAGCAGGCAGCCAGGATCACATCAACAATGAACAGGACAGCTTAAAAATAAATAGATACTTAAAACTATAAAAACAATGATTGAAGGTTAAAACCTTTTTTTCAGCTTATCGCTCACTGCTCGTTCCCCACACCTGTTGGACCATCTTTTCACAGTGCACACCATTTGATATAAAAAGTAAATATTTTTTTACATGTGAATATCTTTTGTCACAGCTGCCTGACAAGTGATTCACTAAACTTTTTTTTAAGCATCTCTATTCATACCTGTGTCTCTAGTAAACTGCTCCACAGTTAGCCTCTCTCACACATTGGAGCCGTGCTGCCCCGCTCCCCTCTGATTTATGGGACAAATATTACAAAAAGCAGAGATATGTACCCTTTTTTCAGTCACATTTTCCTTTTTCCTCCCAGCTTGATCAAAGTTCCTCGGCAACTTCATGGTGCTACTGCCTGCCTGCAACCTTTCTAGCTCAAACCCAGAAGCTACAATACTACAGAGCAAATGCCTTGAATGAATAAATAAATAAATAAAATAAAAAAAATGTTTTGACAGTTTTAAAGGAAAACTGTCTAAATCTTCGAGTCCCTGCCCCACAAAGGCTTACCCCCCCATTAAGCTTTTTCCAGGAAAAGCCCTTTATTTACTTGCTGCAACTTACTGTATTTTAATTGTTTAGTGTCTGAGAATCAGAAATATGGCCGACACTGCGCTGTTCCATTTAGTGCAAAAGTACAGCGCCGCACTACTCGCCTCAATGCAGATGCATTGAAGTGAGCGGTGCAGCGCAAAACTTTTACATTAAATGGAGCCATGCAGTGTTTGCCATATTCCCAATTCTTGGGCACTAAAAAATTAAAATACAGTAAGCTGCAGCAAAGTAAAATAAGGGCTTTTCGGAAAGCTTCATTGAAGAGTAAGCCTTTGAAATGATGAGACTCAAAAATTAGACAGTTTTCCTATAAGTAAGTATGTGTGTGTGTAACCATGGCAACCACCTCAAAAGTCAGTCATTTTAATGCAGGCAGAGTAATTATTTTATTACAAAACTTACTTTAAACTAATTTTTCATTAACATATTTTTTTATTAAACTTATTTTTGTTACAGTGCCCATTTTCAAAGTGCAATAACACTATCCAGCGTGGGAGGTATTGTGCCATACCGGACCTTCCAGGGGCTATAAGGCCCTCCACCTGTGGTGTCAGGCTTTTTTATGCCCCATGGCAGTCCAGTATAGCACAATACAACCCACCCACCCTGGAGGGTGTTATTGTTTATACATATCTGTACTTACTAACATAAACTTATACAAAAACATATAGATGTAACAACTAGATTTTCTCTATAGATTACTCCAGTATTAATTTTTATACTTCCTCTTAGAAGCTAAGAAATGGTGGTAAAATGTTTTATATTTGTTTCCATGAAACACCAAAAGATAATCGATTTCATTAACATCATTTCAAAATTTTCAAATGAAACTGTTTCTTGCAACATAAACCATCATCACTATGTTTCAAGTTCATTAATTATTTCGGCATTACATTTTTCAAGGATTGATCTCTTTTTATAATTGTTTCCAAAACAAAAATATTTCCTTCATATTTGTTTAAAGTTGTGTTTATGGTGTCATTGAAAATCATTAGATTAACATGATGTGGGATTTGTTTTTGTAATAGTTTTGATAGTAATTTTGCCATTTATTCCCACCATTTTAAAAATAAAAGGACAGCCACATAGGCAATGATATAATTCACCCTTGATTCTACAATCATGCCAGCACAGAACCTTATCCAATTTACCTATTTTATAAATTATTTTGGTGGTATAATATGCACTATCTGTGATTTATTTTCTGTATTACTTTGTTCTTTGCATATTTATAGTTTCTTTAGTCTTAACCTGCAGTGTTTCCACTGCTGTTCTATAAGCTTAATATTTAATTCCACATGCCATTTCTTACTTGTATTTCTCCAAGGTTCTTTTTTAGGTGTTACCAATCTAATATATAACCTTTATAATAACTTCTGAGTTCCTTGCTTTAAAACGTTATTATGATCATCAAAAGTAGCTTTCAAATTCAAATTTAGTTCCAGATTGAGATACTTAAGTAAATTATTAATTAATTTTATTTTTTTAAAGGTTGGGTAATTTAAAAAAATTATATTCATGGCGGGTGTACATAGTTATTTTAATTTTGGAAAGGAAAAAATAAAACTTCCAAAATTACTTTATCCCATGTCTGGATTTTTGATTTACTTAAGAAAAGAAATTTCCCTCTGATACTTTCTGGCCATAGTATTTTACTCCCCCAGATATTAAGTTGTAGCAAGGGAAAATTTTATTTAGGAACATTTTTTTTGTAGGTTAAATTGAATAATGGCCAAATTGAGGTACATAAAGTTGGAACATCCTTGAGTTTTCTTTGACAATCATACATAATATTTTTTATATTCACTTTCCCTCGGAGAACACCAGCGTTTGTTCCCGATTGTGTTCAGTCTTAAAATGGAACACCCATTCTCAAAACAGTTTAAATTAATAACTCAAATTATAAATGACTAAATCTGGGCAGCTATATCCTCCCAAGTGTCTACGCATTATCAGTTGGTTACACGTTATTCAAAGTTTACCTCCTCTCCATAAGAATTTTGTAAAAATTCTTCTATGTTGGCAAACCAGAAGGTCAAGGGAGAACCCACAAATGTTTGCAATTTAAATATAAAATGTGGTAGGGCCATAATTTTTAAAATGTAAATCCTCCCCCATGCAGAAAGAGATAATTTCTACCATTTATCTAATATTGTCTTAATTCTTTCTTTTTCTTGGTCAGAATTAGCATTAGTTGGCTGGTCCACTGACGCAGTGGTAGAACTTCCACCTGCGATGCTGACACCCTGATCCAGAAACAGGCCAGGGCTGTTGGAGGGCTGGCCAGGGGGATAAGGATGGAGTATCCCGGGGACCACTCTCCTCCTCTGGGGGGGTGGATTAGGACAGCATGATTGGCCCTTCACAGAGGCAAGCGGTCTAGCAGCGCAAGAGCTTGACAGTATGAGGAGGTGGGGCAGATGCTGGCAGCCATGCTGTGACATCATTACAGATTGCGCTTCCCAGGGAGAAAACTGAAAAATGATCATGATCATGTAGGCTGCTGCCTGCTGCTCTGTTACAGATCCCACACTATTGCCTGGACTGCCTCTCCCTGACCATGCTATAACTCTACTCATGGGTGATGGAAGTCCACCTCTGGGTAGCCCTTCCAGTTGGGGGGGGACATCCACAGGGAACTGTGGGAACAGATATGTTCTGGGGCAGATGATGGGGCGAGGCAGTAGGGGCAGGATCAAAGGGGGCTGGTCAGTGGTGGAGCAAAAAAAAATTAACATTAATGAATTTATTTTGATTACTTACTAAAGTTATGCCCAAATGTTTAATACTATTCACAACTTTTAAATATTTTAATACAAACCAGTCAACCACTTCTTTCTGGTCACAAATTTTCATTATAATTGATCTTTGTGGGAGCACGACAATTCATTCCTGGCAATTCACTCCACCCCAACTTGCTCCTGACATCTCGCTCTGGCATCATGTCACTCCCACGGCAACCTGCACCCAACAATTCACTCCTGTAAATTTCCCAACGGTATACTGCAGTGTTTTTACCTACCAGAGAAAACAGACAGCATAATGGTCACAAAGGAAAACAGGCTGTGAAACTGTGCTCTGTATGTGAGGGCACTGTATGTGAGTAACCAGCTGACTCCTGATAACCTATCAATCTTCTATAGTCTCCTAGCTGTGCATCAATCCATAACCCAGTTGTAAAGTGCACAATTGCCAAAAGTACATAAATAAAAATACCACTGATGAAGTTCAAGAGGAATGAAGGCATTGAGAGGCAGCATGAATCTGGCTGACCTGACTCATAACATAAAGGTGGTATTTGTAGGGAATGAAATGGTTTTTTTTTGCTGGGATATGACTGTTAAGAAAAGGCTCCTTTCATAAATATTTTTTTTGCAATGTATACAGTCGTAAGTGTCTTAGACTTTGATGCCAGTATTTCAGTTCAGTGTGGAGGGTCATTTTTGGATCGTGGTGTTTTCCCTCATACCTGTCTCATTTTGTGGTGCAGTTCAGTGGTCCCACAGCTGATTCCTTCACAGCCACTTTCCTGAACTACTTTCACTTCTGCTGTTGTCAACTGACTGTTGCTGATCCCTCACCCACTATATACTTTAATGGGAGCAGGAGTGGGATGTGGGAGTGAAATTGCAGGAACGAGTTAGACCGAGCACATTGTCATCGGCTTGAATTAATAGGAGCTAATTGACACGGAGCGAATTTGTGGGAATGAATTGACATGGACTCAATTTTTCTTTCATTTTTATTTAAACCATAACTAGACAGAATTGAAACATTTCTTACTTCCTCTAAAAAGACAGGCAATGATGTCTGTAGATTTTTTATTACTAACAATACATCATCCACAAATGCATTTATCTTAATGTTTGTCTCATTATAAGGCATTCACTCGACCCTCTGATTTCTCCTAACATAGTTCAAGAATGGTTCAAGACATAAGACAAACATAACCAGAGAAAGCAGACATTCTTGATGAACTCCATTCAGCATGTCAAAAGAGGGTGCCAGATATACATTTATAAGAAATCTTATTGTCCTTGTGAACTTTATCAAAACATCTGAAATATCCCATTTTCCAAACATTTCATCATAAATATTCTATCAGGGATGTCAAATGCTTTTGTTGCATCTATAGCCATGGCATAATATAGTAATTTTTCTGTTTTAATATAATGAAAAGGGTTTCCACTCTTCCAGTTGCTTGAAATAACGTTCTTCCATATATAAAGCTGAACTGATTTTGGTGAATGGCCTCTCAAAGATATACTTTAATTCAGTTAATTCATTTTGTGATTAGCTTATAATCTACATTTAATAAGGCTATAGGTCTATATCTATCTGGTTTAACAGGATCTTTCTCCTCCTTTAATATCAGTATTACTTTGGCTTCTTCTTTTTTTTCAGGATTTTTCCAAGGCCAGCTAACAAAGAAACATAGACCTTGACGGCAGATAAGGACCACTTGGCCCACCCAGTCTGCCCATTTCCCTACCTACTGGATAAGCTGAAGATTCTAGTTAACCAACAGCCTACTTCCTGCAACCCCTCACTATAATTGCCTTATGTCTGTCCCATGCATGTTTGAATTCCCCCACTGTTTTAGACCCAACGACCTCCTCAGGAAGGCAGTTTCATGTATCCACCACTCTCTCCATGAAAAAAATTTCCTCCACATTACCCTGAGCCGCCCCCATTATCTTTAAATTGTGCCTTGTTCTTACACATCTCTTTTTCTGAAGATGCTACCCTCCTGGACTTTGTTGATTCCCTTGAGGTACTTGAAGGTTTCTATCATGTCCCCCCGTCCCTCCTTTCATCAAGAGTATACATATTAAGCTCTCTCAGTCTCTCTTCATATGGTTTCTGCTGCAGACCCTGCACCATTTTAGTTGCCCTCCTCTGGACTGCTTCTATCCCGTCTATGTCTTTGCATAGATGAGGTCCTGTCTATGTCCTTGCATAGATGAGGTCTCCAAAACTGCACACAGTACTCCAGATGGGGTCTCACCAACTGTCTATATAGAGGGATAACCACTTCCCTTTTTCTACTTGTGATCCCCCTTCCTATGCATCCCAGTATCCCCCTGGTTTTCCTTACTGACTTTTCACATTGCCTACCCACCTTTAGGTCATCTGATATGACTACCCCCAGGTCCCTTTCCATTTTTGTTGTTGTTAGTACCTCCCCTGCTATTGTGTACTCTTCTCCTGGGTTTTTGTTTCCCAGGTGTATTACTTTGCACTTCTTTGCATTGAATCTAAGTTGCCATATGTCTGACCATTCCTCCAACCTTGCCAAGTCCCTTCTCATCCTTTCTAACCCCCCTTGTGTATCAACTCTGTTACAGATCTTTGTGTCATCTGCAAAGAGGCAAACCTTTCCTTCCAGACCCTCTGCAATGTCACCTATAAAGATGTTAAAGATGACCGGACCCAGTACTGAGCCCTGAGGTACTCCACTAGTAACCCCCCTTTCTTCGGAATGTGTTCCATTCACTATTACCTTCTGTGTCCAGTTATGCAGCCAGTTTGCTACCCAGGCTACCACCCTGGGACCCACTCCCAGGCTGGCTAACTTGATTATTAATCTTTTGTGCGGGACTGTATCAAATGCCTTGTTAAAGTCTAGGTAGGCCATATCCACAGCCCCTCCCTGGTCTATTACTTTGGTCACCCAGTCAAAGAAATAAATTAGATTCGTCTGATATGACCTTCCTGCTGTAAATCCATGTGCTTTGGGTCCTGTGCCCCGCTGACCTCTAGGTATTCAAAAATTCTTTCTTTCAGAAGTGATTCCATCATTTTCCCTACCACTGAGGTCAAACTTACAGGTCTGTAGTTTCCTGCTTCTGCCTTGCTCCCACTTTTGTGAAGGGGAATCACATCTGCCCTTCTGCAGTCCTCAGGTACCACCCCATCCTGCCATGATTTGTTAAAAAGCATGGTCAGTGGTGTCACTAGGTCCTCCCTTAGTTCTTTTAGGATTCTGGGGTGAATCCCATCAGGCTCCATTGCTTTGTCCACCTTCAGTTTTAGGAGTTCTTTCAGGACTCTTTCTTCTGTGAATGGACTGGTGTCAACCCCCCTACCCAGAGTGCTTCTATTGTCTGGTTTAGGTAACTCCTCCTTATCTTCTTTTGTGAATACTGAGCAAAACTATTCATTCGGTATCTCTGCCTTTTCACTGTCTCCCTCTGCCCACCTTCCCTCTCCTTTATTAATCTTCACTATCCCTACCTTAACCTTTATATGCTCCCTAATGTACCTATAAAAGGTTTTATCCCCCTTCTTTACTGAGTTGGCTATTTTTTCCTCGGTTTGGGCCTTTGCTATTCTGACTGCCTTCCCCACTTCTTTCTGCTTTAATTGATACAATTCCCTGTTGTGCTCCTTCTGTGATTCTTTATACTTTTTGAATGCAGCCTTTTTCTCCTTAACCTTCCCTGCCACCTCTTTTGAGAACCATAGTGGTTTTTTACTCAGCTTTGTTTTCTTTATTTGTTTCACACAAAGGCTTATTGCCTCTATGATGGCAGTTTTGATTTTTCTCCATTGTTCTTCCACCCCTCCTTTTGGCCATTTGCTAGTGCATTCTTCAGGTATTCACCCATTTTGCCAAAGTCAGCCCTTCTAAAGTCCAGTATCCTTGTTTTTGTATGGCTTATCTCCATGGTTGTGCTCACTGTAAGCACACTGTGCAGTGGTTGCTTGTTCCCAGATATCTACTGACTTCTAAATTTGTGATCCTCTCTCCATTGAGAGTACCAGGTCTAATATTGCTCCTCCTGAGTGGGTTCCAACACACTAGCTGTCTAGAGCCTTCCCCCTGCAGGGCATCGAGAATGACCCTGCTCTTGGATGTGGCTGCAGTACATGTCATCCAGTTAACATCTGGCATATTCAGGTCCCCCATCAACAGTATCTCCCCTTTTTCAACCATTTTGAGAATGTCCTCTATCATTTTCTTGTTCATTTCCTCCCCTTGAGATGGGGGTCTGTATACAATGCCTGTGCGGATTGTGATGCCATTACCTGTCTCCAAGGTGACCCAGAATGCCTCTTGTCATCCCCCTTTACTTTTTAGTTCTGTAGCTTTGGTCCCTTCCCTTATGTATAGAGCTACTCCACCTCCTCTTTTATCTTCCCTGTCCCTCCTGTAGATTGTGTACCCTGGTATGTTGACATCCCAGTCATGGTTCTCTGTGTACCATGTTTCTGTGACCACCACAATATCCAGTTGTTCATCTTCCATCAGGGCTACTAGCTCAGGAAGCTTGTTTCCCAGACTATGGGCATTGGTACTCATTGCCCTCCATTTAATGTTGGCTTTATCCTTTTTTCCCCCATCCCTGCTCTTATTGCCCGTGTCTATTTTTCCATTTACCCCTGTCCTGCCCTGTGTTGAGCTCTGTACCTCAGCGTTTACCTTAATACCTGCCATGTTTTGTGGGGGGAGGCTTTAAATTTTCTGCCTCTTATCAGCATCTCTCCCCTTGGCTAGTTTTAAAGCTTGCCAAGGAAGCATTTAAACCTGTCACCTAGAAGCTTGGTTCCCTTCAAGGACAGATGCAGACCATCATGCCAGTATAGACCTTTATCTCTCCAGGTGGACCCCCAGTCCCCAATGAAACCAAAGCCCTGTGCTCTGCACCAGTTTTGCAACCACTCATTAAACTGCATGATGTGCAGTACGCTAGCCTCACCCCTGCCATGGACTGGCAGCACCTCTGAGAAAGTTACTGTGCTTGCTACCCATCTGAGGCCCTTCCCCAACTCCACAAATTCATTCTGCACTGCACTGATCCCATGCCTAGCTAGGTCATTTGTCCCAAGGTGGACAATGATATCTAATTCCCTCTCCTGTGATGCTGCTTCTGCAATCCTGAGGATTCACTTCCTGTCCCTCCAAGCCATGGCACCAGGCAGGCACCGTACTTCCTTCTTCTCTCCCTTCCCCAGTTTAACCCCCTAACAATTGAGTCCCCTATCAGAAGCTGTTTCCTTTCCCTGTGGTGTCCCTTGCCACCCTTTTGTGGGTCTCCCTTGTGGATGTCCTCAGTATTCTTCTGGGTCTCCACTGAGGTTGCCATCATAGAGGAATCTTGCTCTGCCAGAATGGCATATGATTTGTGTAGAGCTACAACTAGGAGGATTCACCTCTGGTCCACCACCCACACCCTCCCAGAACCCACTGTGGTCCAACTGCTCTTCATACTTGGCAACCTCTGAGGCAGTGGTTGTGGCAGTGGTGCTCTTTGGGTGGGGGAGGCCTCCTTAGTCCTTGCTAGTTCAGCCTGGAGGTGGGTAACCTCCTCCCTCAGAGCTGACAGTTGCCTGAAAACAGGACAGCAATGCAGTTTCCAGAATATCTCCCGGAAAACTGCTGCCCCACAGCCAGTGCATTGCACCACTCCCCATATGTCCCTCTTCCTTATAATATACAATATGTAATATATATATATATTTTTTTTATTATTATTTGTGGTGTGTACCTACCCTTTATGCACTGTGCTGGGTTATTAAGACTATAACAGTTCTGCCCCAAGACCTGTTGAGGAAGTGTTGTCAGAACTTTGGCTATAAAGGAAATGCCACGCCTGGGGGGGTGGGGAAGGGTGGAGGGGTAGTCCATAGCCACTGGTGACTGTTAGAAACAATCAAATACACAACTGCTCCACCACCCTAGTGAGTACCGCCCTTTATAGTAATTCACCTAAGACCACAATTTACTAGACCACTGCTCCTACACAAAACACTCTACTGAGTCCAGGGATAAAAATGAACTCACTCCTCAGCCTGCAGGACACTTTTAAAATGTTGCAAAAATATCCTTCCAAATCCTAGGTCTCAACCCCCGGAATCAAGCAAATTCAGTTGTATCTCACTCCATCTGGTTATAAAATTACTACACTTTTAATGAAATCCTGCAATTCTCTACTTAATGCCAATAAGGAAAAAAATGAAACTTTTTGTAGAAAGCGTAGCTTCCCTTCTTAACGAGTCCCCAGCAATATTATGCCTTACCAGGTTTCCTGGTCCTAAACGGAGCTATAGTTTGTTCTTTGCAGTGTAGCAAGGTTCTCAGCTTCCAACAGACAAATCAAAGTCAGTCTGACAGGCTTCTAACTGTGAAGGATGCCTAAGACAGCACAGTGATGAAACCCCACCCAGAGCCAATTGATTGACTAGTGACACCTGTGATGTAAGCATTCCTTTCAATGTAGGCACTCTGCTATGTCTGATTCCAATACACAAAACCTTTCAGTGAAACCAAGGATAAAAACTTAACTTCTCAGCCAGCAGGACACTTTTAAAATGTTGCAAAAATATCCTTCCAAATCCTAGGTCACAACCCCTGGAATCAAGCAAATTCAGTTGTATCTCACTCCCTCTGGTTATAAAATTACTACACTTTCAATGGAATTCTGCAATTCTCTGCTTAATGCCAATGAGGAAAAAAAAAGAAACTTTTTGTAGAAAGCATAGTTCCCTTCTTAACAAGTCCCCAGCAATATTATGCCTTACCAGGTTTCCAGGTCCTAAACAGAGTTATACTTTGTAAATTCAGATATCATTAATCTTAAACATGGAAGTAGTTCTTCTACAAAGGCTATATAAAATTCTGAAGTAGAGCCATCTAGACCTGGAGTTTTCCTGTTAGGCATGGATATGACAACCTCTTTTATTTTGTTTTTAGTAAATACTTCTTTGCATTTTATATAGAAACATGGAAACATAGAATTTGATGGTAGATAAGGACCACTTGGCCCACCTAGTCTGCCCATTTTTCCCACCTACTGTAATACCGTAGACCCTACTTGATCTCCAGCTTACCCTCCCTGCCCTAATGACTAAGGTTCCCTTATGCCTATCCCATGTGTTTTTAAATCCCGGTACAGTTTTGGCCCCCATCACCTCCCTTTTAAGGCTGTTCCAGGCATCCACCACTCTTTCTGTGAAGAAGTACTTCTTTACATTTTCCCTTAAGTCTAACCCCCTCTAGCTTCAAACATGCCCCCTCGTTCTTGAGCACCTTTTTCTGAAAAATGCTTCCCTCTTGCACCTTATTTATAGCCTTGAGGTATTTGAAAGTCTTTGACTTGCCCTCCTTTCTCTCCATTCCTCTAGGGTATACATATTGAGGTCCTTTAGTCTCTTCTCATAGGGTCTCTGGTGCAGACCCTGCACCATTTCAGTCACCCTCCTCTGGTCCACCTCCACTCTATCTATGTCCTGCCAGAGATGTATTCTCCAGAGCTTGACATGGTACTCTAGGTGAGGTCTCACCAATGATGTATACAGCGGTATCACCACCTCCCCCTTTCTGCTGGTGATACCTTCCCCCATGCACCCTAGCATCCCAATGGCTCTCCCCACAGCCTTGTTGCACTGTTTGATCACCTTTAGGTCATCAGATATGATTATCCCAGGTCTCTTTCCTGCTGGGTGGTTGTCAGAGCCACTTTCCCATCTTGTACTCCACCCCTGAGTTTCTATGCCCTAAGTGCAGGATTCTGCACTTCTTCACATTGAAATTTAGTCACCACACTATTGATCACTCCTCAGTCTTTCTTAGATCCTTATTCATTTTTCCACCTCCCCTGGAGTGTTGACACTATTGCATATTTTAGCGTTATCTGCAAAAAGGCATACCTTCCCTTCCAATCCCTCTGCAATGTCACTAATAAAGACATTAAAGAGGATGGGTCCCAGTTCTGATTTTTGTGGCACCCTGCTGCTCATCCTCCCTTCCTCAGAGTGAACTCATTTTACCATCATCCTCCGATGCCTCTCTCCCAAACAGTTCCGTACCCAGTTTACCACTTTTGGACCCACTCCCAGGCTGTCCAGCTTGTTTACTAGTCTCCTATTTGGAATGGTGTTGAAGGTCTTACTAAAATATAGGTAGACCACATCTACCACTCCACCCTAATCTACTGCCCTGGTCACTCAGTCAAAAAAAAATCTATCAGATTTGTTTGACATGTCCTCCCCCCAGTGACTCCATGCTGCCTCAGATCCTGTAAGGTGCTGGTTTCAAGATACTCCACAGTCCTTTCTTTCAACAGTGATTCTATTAATTTCCCCTCCACTGAAGTCAAGCTGACTGGCCTGTAATTGTCAGCTTCCTCCTGGCTACCACTTTTGTGAAGTGAGACTAAAACTACTCTCCTCTAGTCCTCTGGGACCACTCCCATCTCCAGTGAGTGGTTGAACAGGACTGTCAGAGGTGCTGCCAGCACCTCTCTGAGCTCCTTCAATATCCTTGGATGTATCCTATCTGGTCCCATTACCCTGTCCACTTTCAGATTTGCGAGTTCCTTCAGGACTCTCTCCTCTGTAAATGGACTAGTGTCAACCTTCTTTCCTTCGATACTTGTGTCACTAATCTGTGGCCCCCTCACCATCCCCTTCCTCCATGAATACCAAACAAAAATATTTGTTCGGGGTGTCTGATTTTTCCTGGTCCCTTCACACACACACACACACACACACACACACACACACACACACACACACTCTCTTTCCATCCTTAGCCTTATAATCCCTCCCCTGGTTTTTCTCCTTTCACTTACATACTAGAAAACAATGTTTTGTCCTCTTTCTTTACTGCCTGAACTATTTTCTCCTCTGTTTGTGCCTTTGCATTCCTGACAGCTTTCCCTGCATCCCTCTGTTTCTCATGATACACCTCCCTATTTTCCTCCCTCTGTGTCTCCTTGTACTTCCTGAATGCTAACTTTATTGCCCTCACCTTCCCAGCCACCTCTTTTGAGAAATATAGCAATCTCTTTTTCCTTTTTGCTTTTGCTTACTTGCCTGATGCAGAGGTTTATTGCCTTCACTATGACCCCTTTTAGTTTTGCCCACTGTACCTCAAATCCAACCATGTCCCCCACCCCCCACCAAGGCATCCCCCACTGTCACACTTCACAGGGACAACACTCTTTTGCTTATCGAGCACCACTCTGGTTCAATGGCCTCAGCCCAACCATCTCCTCTGCCCCAACTATTGGTATGTTTAAAACTAGGCTCTGGGACTATCTCACTACCAACAGCTCCTGTGACTGCCCAACTTAACCTTGTTTCTCCACTTCCCTTTCTGCTCTAGTTGTCCCCCCCCACTGGATTCTACTATCACATCTTGGTATACCCAATGCTGCACTTTTCACCCTCTTGCCACCCTTCCTACATTCCTTCTCCCCCCCCCACCCTCTTCCCTCTCCCTATGACTATGGCACTTCTTATCTGTTGTCTATTTTCTCTGAAAAATGCCGTTGGCTGCCTTGTTACAATGCTACCCTTGAACTGTATTAATCTGTACTCTGTTTGTAATGTCCACATTGTTGTAATGCCTGTCTTGATGTTCCCCATAATTTGTATTTCTCTGACGTGGAACCTTTGTAAAACAGCCATGGCTCAAAGGTATTTGTAATCCTAGACTTGATAAATAAATAAAACATAAATAAATAAATTCCCCAATCAAGTTTCAAGTTTATTGGTACAAAGATGCATAAAAAACATACGTTTTATCACATCACATCAAGAATACATATAAAATATTCATCATTCAAATACAATAACATTTATAGAAGGATTACATAAAAAATTATACTCAAAATCACTTTATCATCTTATTGGCAAAATTTGCCATCCCATACATTGTTTTAATGTTTCTCAGGCCAAGTAAACATATTGCACAATTATCCCTGTCTTCCACGTTTTCCACTATAAGTAGTGGTGTAATCCATTTATCTCTTTCTTTCTTCAGTTCTTCACAGTCCAATAATGTATGATGTAGACTTTCTATATTTCCATTATTACAATTACATCTTCTTTTATTTCCAAACTGTCCCCACCATTTATTATAATGGAGATTCACAATACCTAAACTTTCAAGCCTCATATTACAAAGATTATTCCTATGCTTCTTAGTTTCACAATTTATCAAATATGCCTCTATATTCCAAATTTTTTCTCTTGGAGTAAAATCCATATCTATTTAGCTCATACACTCTTGCACAATCAAGCTGTATTGACATATCAATAAATCTTTGGGTAGCAATCTTTGCAAACAAGTTTGGATTCAACAAAGCCTTATCTGGCCATATATCCTCCGAAACGGAATTCCTTAATAAACAGTTTAGACTTTGAAACCACACACTCATACAATGACCATCCTGTAGTTTTGCCAGATAGTCAACCCAGCATAAATTTGGGAGTCTCTCTGTGGGCATCGTTACCATCTTTTCTCAATATTTAATAGTTCTAATTTTAATTTTAACATTTAAAGGGAGCATACCTACTTCTAGTCTCATAAAAGCTGCTGGACAGTCCCACAGGAGCTCAAGTGTATTTCTTAGGAAAGTATTCTGGATAGGTTCTGTCTTTGAATCCCTAGACAGAAGGCCCCAAAGTTCACAACCATATAATGTCTGGGTAATAGTTTTTACTTCAAATGCCCTTCTAAGAGCCGTAAAAGAGTTATTCGCAAACCTGTTTGCAAAGGCACCCACAGCAGACATTGAACTATATGATTTACTTTTTATCTCACTCAGGTGTTTATTCCATCTTAAATTCTTTTCAGATGTAATTCCCAGATATCTAAAGGATTTCACTTCTTCTATCTTTTCATGATTAACTTCCCAGAAGCCTTTCACAACTTTTTTGCCAAATGATATAATCTTTGTTTTTTCTATATTCAACTCTAATTTCAGTTCAGAAAATGAATCCATCAAGCTTAGGATCACTCTCTTTAGACTGAGAGGTGTCTGAGAGATAACTAGTGCATCGTCTGTGCATAATACTATTTGGATTTTTTCCTTGTTTATTGAAGGTGCAAATGTGTCAGTTTTGACCATATCCCTAATTACTGTTTCAATATACAAGTTAGATAATAAGGGGGCTAGTAGACAACCTTGCTTAATCCCCTTCTCCACCTTGATTTCTCTTGTAAGTTCACCATCTCTAGAGTATCGGACCACAGCAGTAGTATTACAATGTAACCTCTGCAATATCCGTAATAAATAATCATCTATATTTAACATTGCCAGAATTTCCCACAATTTATTTATATCTATGGAATCAAAAGCAGCATGTATATCAACAAAATAAACATATAATGGCAATTTCTTCCTGATTACTTAAAGTTCCAGCAGATAATTCAATGTAAAAACCAGATCTAAAGTATTACAATTTTTCTTAAAACCACATTGGAACTTAGAAATCAATGTGTTTTCTTCCACCCAGAGTGATAACTTTTGCAGCAACAGACGTGTAAAAATATTTTGAGAAATTGGCAATAGAGTTATTGGTCTGTAACACATAGGGTCATATTTAGATCCTTTCTTGAATAAGGGAATAATCATCCTTTTATTCCAGTCTGATGTCAAGACAAGGGATTGGAGAATTGCTGCAAACAAACAAGTCAGAACTTCTGCCCAATGATCAACATTATGTAAAAAGACTTCAGCTGGGACACTATCAATCCCAGGTGCCTTATTTCTTTTTTGTGCTTGTATTGCTTCCCTTACTTCAATTGAGGAGAATATAAATGGATCCTTAACCACTATACCCTCATCTATACTACTAGGAAATCGATCTTTATGATCACTAACATAGATTTTACTAAAGTAATTCGCCCATTGTTCTTCTGATATCATCCCTAATGTATTAAATTGAATGTTGCTCTCATAGCATCCAAAATCCACTAGAGACCAAAATGTTTGATTATCTTTTTTTAAGACTGACTCTTGTAATTTATCCCATAATAATAAGTTCTGGGACCTCTTCTTTTTAAGGATCATAGATCTAAATTCTACTGTTAGATTCCTAAAAGCCTTCAGTACAACAAAAGATGGATTTCGTACCCTAAGCTTACCCAGTTTTTTAATCTAATTTCTTAGACACAGACAATCATGATCGAACCAAGATTGGGAGCTACTGATATTAGTTTTTATCTTGTTTCTTTTTTTAGAACTCACCAGCTGAAATAACTGATGTGTATAAAATTCAAAATATTCAATTTGTTTTATTTCCCCTACAGTTATCATCCTATCCACTGGATGCTCTATCTTATTATGATCTTGAATTAGCTTATCTGTGCACTCTTTTGTATAGTCATTCCATATAATTTTCTTTCCATATTTAATGCACATATTAGCATCTGTCTCCTTCTCTCCCTTGTGATTTCTTGGGTTTTGATTAATATTTAATAAGATAGAACAAACCACAGGAAAATGATTGCTCTCTCCTGTCTTAATAATCCTAAAATGCTTTACTCTAGCACATGCCAATGCTTCTGCAATTCCTAGGTCTAAAATACTGCCCCCTTTAAGTGTCGGGAATGATATCTCCCCTATATAATCACCTCTTGTTCTACCATTTAAAATCCTTAAATTGAATTTGTCCAAACGCAGAAATAATACTTTGGCTTTTGGGTTCAATATCCCATCTTTGACTGATGCACTGGGATATTTAAATAATTGTCTATTCCCCATTCAGAAGCCATATTTTCAATACCTTTGCCTACCCGTCATTAAAATCGCCAAATAGATATATCACTACCCCTGGAAACCTAGCTTTTAAGGATTTTATATCTTGGCCTACACAATTAAGAATACCTGTCATTTCTCTAGCTTTAACAGCTGGAGGAATATATATATATATTAAAGAATGCAATACATTCTCTCTGACCCATAATAACAACATACATATAAAACTCATTATACAAACTAACTTCAGGGTTCATAAACTCAATGACACACTAATACATATTGCTAGACCACCTTTAGCTCTACCATATTTTGAGGCTTTATAAGCTGGTGAAGACCAAGTTGTGTAACCATTCAACCATATTTCATCCGATTTACCCATCCAAGTTTCTTGAAAGAGCAGTATTGAAAATTCAGAAATCCAATCTAAACAAACTTTATCCTCAGTTTTCTCTTTCAAACCGGCAACATTCCAAGAGATTAGCTCTATGCCTTTATCACTGCTCTTCTGTCAATTTGTGGATTCTAAAGTTACCTCATCATCATCATCATCATCGTTATCGGTTACCCCTATCAGACTGTAGGGCCTACTATCACTAACCACAGACAAGGTCCTACCCTCTTCAATGTCACTATTACAACTTTCATCAGAATCCAGGACCACCAAGGAGTTAATATGCACTCCAAGTTGTTTCCTACCTCTTTTCATGGCACACTCTGTTGTCTCTCCTTTTAATATATGAGTTGTCTCAATTGGTTTTATAAAAGCTGTAATTCTAGGTTGTTTGGTTATGGCACTATCTTTCTTATTAATCTTTGCCCTTGTTACATGCTTACTTTTTAGTTCATCTAAATCATCCAAAACTGACATAATTGTTGAGTTAAGAAGGCTCCCTAAGTCGCAAAACTTATCTTTTTCCTTCAATATATCCCTTCGCTTATCTGCATTTCTTAAAACACATAGCCATCCTTTATGTGGTCTAACTTGGTACCTATAAACTGATCTAATATCTTGCCAGTTGATTTTTTTTCCATAAACTCCCTTAATGAGATTATACGTTGCTAATTTAGCCACATAAGCATTCTCATTTCTATGTTTCGGCATTCCCTTTATAAAAATTGTAGGCAGCAATTCCTCTGCTAGGATTAACCTTTCTTTTTCTACCTCGCTTAGTTTAGATAAACCTTTTATGTCTGCCCTATTTTGGGCCTGCTATTTTAATTGCATTCCCCAATCTTTTTAAAGTCAGCCCTCCTGAAGTCCAGGACCCTCACCTTTGTGTGGTTTGATTCTGGCTCACTACTTATATTGAACCACACCATACGGTGATTGCTGGTCCCCATGTGGCCACAAACCTTGACCTCTGCAGCTCTGTCTCTATTGGTGAGTACAAGGTTCAATATTGCTCCCTCACAAGTGGGCTCTCTTACTAGTTGCCTGAGGAATTCCCCCTACAGGGAGTCCAAGATGTCCCTGCTCCTAGTTGAAGCTGCAGTTTGGATGACCAATCTACATTTGACAGATTGAAGTCCCCCACCTGCAGCACCTCCCCCGTGGTTGCCATCTTTTGGATGACATCCACCAGTGCCTTATCCATCTCCCCCCCCACTGTGCTGGAGGTATGTAGATTATGCCAGTGTGAATAATGATTCCATTACCTGTCTCTAGGGTAACCCATAGTGCCTCCTCCCTTCCCTGTGTCTCTGTAGCTTTTATGTTATCCATTACATAAACAGCCACTCCTCCCTCTTTCTTACTGTCCCTGTCCTTCCTGAATAGAGTGTAGCCTGGTGTGGGTATAAACCAGTCATGGTTCTCATTGCACCATGACTTGGTAATGATGACAATGTCCAGGTCAGCCTCTGCCATAATGGCAACAAGGTCCTAGATTTTATTTCCAAGACTTTGAGCATTTGTGCACATGACCTTCCAAATTCTTCTACCACTCTTCTTGTCAGTCCCCAATTTTTCCTTTTGCCTACTCTCTTTATCCCCCCTGCCTTCATTCCCATCCCTCTTCATTTCTACCATTCTGCTTTTCCTGCTACTGAAACTTTTGGGGGATTTATTCCTTGAGGGTTTTCCCTACTGACCACTTCAGCTTGTGTGTGTGGGGGTGTGCAGTTTATGTCTCCCTGCTTCTTTCCACCACCACCACCCTCGGCTAGTTTAAATGCCTGCCAATATAGTATTTAAACCATTCACTAGGGACTGTGGTTCCCCTCCTAGATGGATGCAAATCATCTCCCCTGTATAGGCCTTTATCCTTCCAGGTGGGACCCTGTCCCCAATGTAGCTGAAACACTCCTCTCTGCACCAATTCTTCAACATTTGGTTGATGCTCTTGGTATGGAGCACCCTGTCCTTTCCCTTGATGTAGACAGACAATGCCTCAGAAAAGGCCACTGAGCATGTTACCTGCCTAAGACCCCTCCCAAAAATTCCCTGAACTCCTCCTGCACTCTTCCAACCTCATCCCTAGCCAGATCATTGGTCCCTAGGTGGACAATGACATCTAGCTCTCCATCTCATCCTGCTGCCCTAGCAGTCCTCAGGATCCACTTCCCATGCCTTCAAGACTTAAAGCTACTGGAATTTTTTCACTTCAAAGCAAAACAATAAGAGGTGATATGCTTTTGGTTTATAATTTATTCCAGTCTCCTGATATGATGAAACAGTGTGGACTGTCTTACTCAAACAGAAGACTAGTCCCAAGGTTACATAACAAACAACTCGAGGTGAAGTCTTATAAAACTAACAAGAGGGGTAATCTCTTCACCATCAGGGCCCCTAGAATATGGAATAAGTTTCCTCAGGACTTGATCAACATAGAAAACATTACTAGATTCAAAAATAATTTAGACATCTGTATTGGAGAAAATGATTATCTATATCCCACATTGTGTGGGGAACAGTCATGATGGGCTAATGCCTTCTTCTGTTCAATTAAACCAAGTTAAACCAAGTTAAACTGGCCAGGCACCTAACCTCCGTCTCCCCCCTCCCTCCTTCCCTGTCCCCAGATCTATCCCTCTAACAACTGAATTCCCCCACCAGGAGTTGCTTCTTTCTCTCTGGGGTCCTCTGTCACCCTTCATGGGGCTCCCCATGGAGGACCCCCACATCCTCCCTGGTCACTACTGTGAGTGCCTCCATGGGACCACCATGCCCTGCCAGAGTGGTGTATGAGTTGCACAGTGATACCATCTGGGGGATTTGTCTCAAACCACCACCCTCACATTCCCATGCTCACCTTAGTCCAGCCACCCCTCCTCCTTGGCAACCTTTGAGGCAGTGGTGGCAAACTTGGTGGTCCCTGGGTGGGAGAGGAGGCCTTTTGAATCATAGACAACTTGGCCTGGAGACAAGCAACCTCCACCCTCAACCCAGAGAGGTGCACATAGATGGGGCAGGACCGCAATATCCAGAAAGTCTCATTGAAGACTGCTGCTCCACAGCCACTGCACCACTCCCAGCATAGCTATTGTTTACCTTTCTGGTTTTTGTTTTGCTTAGTCTAATCTCTTTTTTACCCCTACCCTAGATGAGTTTTTTCACCTATTCCCACCTTTTTGCTTACTTTAGACTTTTTTTTACCCTTACCCTAGACACAGTGTTTCACCTATTTCCACCTTTTTGCTTACTCTAAACCCTTATTTTACCCTTACCCTAGATAGGGTGTTACACCTGTTCACAATTTTTTTTCTGTGTGTGGCACTAACACTCCTCACTCCCTAGCAGTGTGTGAGCTGCGACTATAGTTCAGCAGGAATCTTACTTCAGTTGACAGGTAGACTCCCTGGTTCTGTGCTTCCTCCTGCGAAGTTCTTTCACCTAATTTACCCCTTTACTGCTTCCCTGACTACCTGCTGAGCAGCAGAGTGTCTGGCTGCTGGCTGCCTCATTGAACTGACTCCAGTGGGCAGACTCTGATGTCCTTAGTGCATGGTCCTTCGCAGGTGGCTGCTTGGTGGACTAACCCTTAAGTAGACCTCTGCCTACTTCCTGCTAGTCCAGGCAGTGCATGGGATTGGCTGCAGAGGTGGCTAGGAGGCATGGTTTGCCTTCTGATTGACTGCTTTCCAAATCCCTTTTTGGAGATTCTAGCTCCTCTCCTCTTGTTTGTCCCCAATTCCTGAGGATGGCCTTCAGACACTGGGGTGGGCTGAGGGTGCATTAGCCCACTCCTGCCATGGATTGCAGCTCTTTTGGGAGATTGTCACGGCTGCTTCACTAGTTAAAGCCCCTTGTTCTTCCTGGTAGCATGGGATTGGCTGCAGCAGTGGCTAGGAGGTGTGGCTTTCCTCCAGATTGGTTTATTTTCCAAATCCCCTTTTGGAGCTTTTAGCTCCTCTCCTCCTGTTTGTCCCTAGTTCCTAAGAATGGTGTTCAGTCACTCGGGTGGGCTGAGGACAAAAGAGCTTGTTTCCATCATGGATTTCAGCTCTTTTGGGTTACCTTCACAGTTGCTTGGCTATTTAAAGACCTCTGTTTTCCTGGTAGCACAAGACTGGCTGCAGTGGTGGCTAGGAGGAATGGTTTGCCTCTGGATTGGCTACTTTTCCTAATTCCCCTTTTGGAACTTCTAGTTCTTCTCTTCCTGTTTGTCCCCAGTTCCTGAGGATGGCATTCAGTCACTAGGGTGGGCTGGACACATGACAGCATGTTCCCACCACAGATTTCAGCTCTTTTGGAATAATTTTATCTGGAAATACCTGAGTCTTTAAGATACTCCCCTAATTTATTGTTGTTTACTTCTTGTTTTCTTTGAAATATAGTTTTATAATAAGTTTGGATAATTGTCACCATATCTTGATTTTCATATGCCCAGTTCCCAAACTTATCCTCCAATACAGTGATCAAACTCTGTTGTTTTTATTTTTTAAGTAGCGTAGCTAAAAGTCTACCCATTTTTTCTCCCTGGAGATACTTTGCTGATTTCAATCTTTTAATACAGTATTTGTTGCTGTTTCCCCATTATTTATCTGAATTGCTTTTGATCTGAGATTTTTTACATTCTTGTTGGTAGGTATTAAAATCTTTAATTATTAACTTAGGAACTTGCTTTAACTGCTCCCTTTGTTCTTTCTGTTTAAATTTATGAGCCTGAAAGGATATTATTACCCCCTTTAGCAGTTGTAAAGGGATCGCACAGTTTAGTCACTGGTACACTGCCATTATAATTATAATACCAATATTCTCTCATCGCTTGCCGAATTATTTCCCCAAATTGATAATCTTTCAATAATTTATGTCCAAATGTCCGTGTTTGATTATATATACTGGATGTATCATATATTTTTAAGTCCGCTGGAATTAATACTATGGGCCAGATATTCAAAACTTTGCCCCTGGGCTAAGTTAACACTGCCCGGTGGGCAAACGTAGCCCGGAGAACAAAGCAAGCTATATTCAAAAGGAATAGCCTGGGCCAAACAGCTTCTGAATATAGCATGGGAATGAGGCCGTGCAAACTGGGCTGGGAGTGCAGGGCAAATGTAGCCGTGGAATAAGACAGCACTGAATATAGCAACCAGGAAGTGCAAACCACAACAACAACACAGTGCACAATGTCGTGAGGGCAGGTAGAGATGAACTATGTGGCCAATGTGTGTGCCAGCAAATACGTGGACTCTGTACAACTGCAGGCAGCAGCAGATGTGAAGGAACAGTGATCAAAACTGTATAATATTCCCTGAATGGTTAGCGCCACGCTAACACATTAGCGCGGAGCTAAGCTGTTTGCCCAGCGCTAAGATTTACCGTATTCAAAAGTGACATGCAAATGAGCCTACGTAGGTAGTCTCTGGGCAAACAGTCAAATTAGCATCTCATTATTCCCTGATTTGCATGCAGTTTGCCCAGCGTTACTGCAGGGTCCCAAAGCTCCACCTTTAGGTCAGTCTGGAAGTACAGGGGCTGGCCAGGTCTGGCTGCAGCTCCACCTGTAGGTTAGTCTGACAGTGCATGATGGTTGCTGCAGGCTGCATGTATGCAGTACAGCATAGCATTGTGTGCCCCAGGGAACAACACAGCATAGGCACAGGCAGTGGTGGTGCTGCATGCAAACGTCACACTGTAGGCCATGCTACAGTGTACAGCAGACACTACAGTAGCAAGAGGGCTGGTAGTGTGAGGGATACAGCTATGCCTATGGTATGTAGGACAGTGATGACCACTGCACTGTACACAGTGATAGACCCAGCTTGCAGGTGATTACTGACAGTGGACAGTAATGTTTTGCTGTTGTGTGCACCACAGATGCTGCACCTGTGGCATGGGATGCTCACAGTGACATATACATAGCCAGCTGTGTGTGCTGTGGCATCTGTACAGTTGTGCGGTATGTGGCTGGGGGAGCATGTAAGATCTGACAGGCACGCAGGTGGTGGGGTATTCCCACTACTGGTGCATGTGCACTGCATGATGTGTCCCAGCCTTGTAGCCACACCTGGGCTGTAGTGAGTTTTGGCCACCCCTACACCCTCCCCTCAAGTGCCATTATGCCCACAGTGCTGCATGCGTATGCTGGCATCTGTTGGTCACCACAGACGTATGGTCTGCAGGTGTGTGCTATATGGCCACACTACCATGATGTCCCCTGTGGGTCAGATCACCCCTTACTGTCTGTGCTTGGCTGGGACTGGTGGCAGCTGTTGGCATCATGGTGGTGCCATCAGTGGGCAGCATGTGTCCTCCATGTCTGGCATTTTCTAAGTGTCCTGATCATATGTTAGGGTCACGCAAGCACCGATATCATTCAAAACTGTTTGCCCAGGATTAAGACCAGCTTTTCCTGGGTGGTAATTTGTACTGCGCTAAGGGTCGCGCTATGTCGTGCTAAACACCTTAGCGCGGCGCTAGTCACTGAATATCTCATAGAGCCTGTATTCATGTTCACTTTGCCCCTTGCATATAATTATGGTTTACCCAGTGCTAATGCAGTTTGCGCATGCTATTTGGCCTTTTGAATATGGCAGACCTGCGCTAATCCAGCGCAAACGGTTTGCACACTGCACAAAGCTTTGAAAATCTGGCCCATGGTCAGGTAGCATAATTGTATTTATTATAGATTGCTCAACTTGAGAAGCTAGTATCTTAGAAATAAAAATATAACCAATTCTTGAAAATATTATTTTTTTATCTAGATGAGAATATCCCCTGTTGTTAGGAAGCTTCAGTCCCCAGGGATCCTCTAAGTCATGTAACACAAAAACATTTTTCAAGAATTTGGAGTGATGCTTATTAATTCCTAATGTTTTTGAACATTTGTCTAACTGAAGATTCAACTGAGCTTTGAAATCTCCTTGTAAGATAATGTTGTTTGCTTGTAGTTTTAAGTAAACCTCCTGTAGGTGTAGCTAACAAATCAACATAAGCAGTGAAAAGGGCATACATTGAACCTATAGTAAACTGGTTATTTAGGCTACAATTTTAACTAATACTAGTCTACCTTCTAAAACAGAATATGAGTCTAAAATAGTTGGCTGGCTTGATTTCCTAAAGATTATCACAACTCCTACTTTCTTCTTCATCCCCTCAGAACTA
This sequence comes from Neoceratodus forsteri, assembly GCA_016271365.2. NCBI lineage: Eukaryota > Metazoa > Chordata > Ceratodontiformes > Ceratodontidae > Neoceratodus > Neoceratodus forsteri. The sequence continues at coordinate 905,283,365 of CM028129.1, forward strand.
AAAATATTGGATATCCAATTTCTTTTAAGTTTCTTCATTTCTGTATTGTTTAGATGTGTCACCTGTAAACAAATCAGTCTGCTTTGGATTTATTTATGTTATTTAGTACTCTAGATTGTTTAATAGGAGGATGAACTCCATTTTCACTATAGGAGGTACACCTCATTATTCTAGTAGGGTTCTATGTGATAATAGCAACCGTTGAAAGGCGATGCCTGTTATCGCGACCTGCATTATTGCCAAAAACATTTTCGATGATATGCAGTAAGCTATTCAACAGTGCACCACATGGGAAAAAAACAAGTTGCATATCCATTCCCTATGTTACACATGCACACACAGGTGTCTTGAAAATAATATGATTTTATTAATCTGTAAAGCAAATGGAGATATACACACATGGCTCAGCAGAGGGGTCTGACACAGGATGTGAAAAGACTAACTGTACATGCATATCTGACTGCTTTGATTAAACTTCATTTAGCTATTTTAACACATATAAACTCACATAACACTGCTTTAAAATAATAAACTAGGAAGCATCTTAACTCTGAAAACTGATGCAGCATACAGAGCGCCTATTACAGCTTGCACATCACTTGAGTCTTACAGTTTTACCATTATTCTTTTACAAGTAGCAGAGACATTATGTAGCTTTATATAATCAGAAATACACACATCCATTTATGTCCACTTAATCTGGAGAACTAATCAACTAGGCAATTCAGCAACCTTACAGCACAGCATCTAAGAATCTGTAGACTGCTAACTTCAGATTTACTAACTTTAAGTAAAACTACTACAGCATTATCAGATTCAAACATCAGTTCTGCTTTAGTGTTATAAGCTGTAGAAATTGTATGCTTTTAACATGGCATCTCACAAAGAAACAGAAATCAGAAAATGTTACAGTTCCTGTAAAGCAAATGGAGACACACACTCATGGCTCATCAGAGGAGTCTGACATAGGATCTGGAAAAGACAGGGTTTATAGTGATCCAGCACTTCCTGTTGTCCCTGAAGCATCCCCCTTCCCCACCAACCTGGTTATAACAAACACTTGCAGCTTACTTCCTCATCTTACAGGAAAGAGGGATTACAGCAGTTACCTTTACTGTGGGGTCTCCCATTGTCTCTTGCATCATGCTTTGGGATGCATCACAGTGCTCCCACTTACCCTGTAACTTATTAGAGTTACTGATAAAAAAACAAAATATTTTCTTTTATCTATTATTCTTTGACTGCCACACCTACAAAGAAAATCCTTAACCCTCTTGACTTTTCTTTTAATAACTTTTCATGATGCAATGTCTTTCTGATCTCCATCAGCTGCTCAGAATTGTGTAAATATAAAATATCCACCCCTGATAACAAAAGCAAGAAAAAAGAAAATAAAGTATACAAACAAAACAAAACAAAAAATAATTTCTTGGGCTGTTTAACATTCAATTATTAATTAATCTGCACCCCCCCCCGTTCATATTATCAAAACATTATCCTTATACTATACTACGTTTAGGGGAGAAATGAAACCTGAAAAAAATGTAAAAAATCGATTATTCTCGATTTCACCTGTTTATTTGAATATTATTTAACCTTTAAAGCACCTAAAAATGTCTCAGTAGATTTCCATCTCCAATGCTGTTTCTAATGGTCACTGAAACAACTTAGGTTATTTCATCTTTAAATCCTTCTCCGCCTTTTGAGATGTTTCATATGTGAACCTGACACCAATTATACCTTTCATTTTGACTGGATATACCATTGTTGCCTTAACATTATTTGACAACATCTTTCATAGTAGATCAGTTTTTTTTTTCCCTTTCAGTTACTAAATCTGGTGGGAGGTTATTAAAAACTGAGATGGAAGCTCCCATCAACTTAATTTGCTTCTTGTATGCCTCAGATATTAGGTTATCTTTATCTTTTGATTTAAAAAATGTGGCAATAATTGTACGTGGTGGACCTTGAGATTTATGGTTTTCTATGTTCTATGGATTCTGTCAATTTCAAAATTCACATTTCCTGTATCTGTGTCCAAATATGGAGCTATAATTTGATTCAAAGATTCTTCCAGTGATTCATCATTGTCCCAAGACTCTAGTACTCCATGTACATGGATAGTCTTTCTCCTTGATCGTGCCTCAAAATCAATCAGTTTAGTTTTAATGTCTTTACTGGTTTGTTCCAGAAAGTTTATGTGCCTTTTCAATTACATATTTTCATCTTCCAACACTGCTATTCTTTGTTGCTCCTGTGTTAACTCTTGCTTTAGTTCCCTGTTCTCTGTAATCAAATAGATTAATACTGTCTGCAACCTATTTAGTTTTGATTCTAGGATTTTCATTTTCTCCAGTTTTCTCTTTATTTGTTGGATTGTTTTAGCCCATGATGAAGGAGGTGACGCATCATCAAAATCACTCTATATCTGATACATCAGACTCCTCCACTCTTTCTGTTGCTTCATCCACTGGTATGTCAGAAACTTCAGAACTCTCTGAGATATTAATAACTCCTGGTCTGATTACCTTGATTTGTTCAGAGACTTGTAGGTTTCATTTTGTTTGCTGAGAGGTCTCTCCCATATTGTTCTCTGTTATGTTGGCATCACAATTGTTACACTTATTGGGCACTTTATTTGTAAGTCTAGATTTAGTAGTATTGTGTTCCTTGTTCGCTTTCCTGGTTCTTTATTCTATTGGCTATGACTCAGCAAAGGATTTAAAGAAGATGATGATAGATCCAGTATTTGAACTGGAGGGAAGCTATCAGGTCTATCTGTTTGCTTCACAAGAACATGAGTATTCAGGTTATCTTCTGTATGCCCAGATCTTGCCATTTGAGAGCATGTGGTAATTCCCTCTGAAAGCATCTTTGTGTGTAGATTTTCTCTCTGCAATTTCTCTCTAGGTATACTCATTCCCTTGAGGTGGTAGTTTTACTGTGTGTCCAGAATTTTACTTAAATTTTCTAGCAGACATCCATCTTTGTGGCTGATATAACTCTTTGGGATTCAACTGATATAACTGTGCCTTCATTGATACAACTGTTTTAGCTATGTGACTTCCCTGCATCTGTATAGTCTCCACCTTATTTTGAGAAGCCAGTTGATCAGAACCATCTGTATTCACCTCTTCCAGCATATGATCCAATTCTACATCTGACTGGCTTGCCATACTACAGTAGCTCTGGTTTTGACTATTTAAGTTTATTTTCTTGTTTGGACAAATTAAGGAATCTTCTTCAAATAGCATTTTCTTTGCTATTTCATGGGCATCATGTTTTTCTTCCGTGTTTTAATTCCATAATCTTTATGACTTCTGTTCCCCCATTTGCAGGAATGTATGCTTTCAGAGGGTGTATTAGGCAGCTTTGCACTGTTCAAAGTCAGGTTCTTTGACTATTGGAGTTGCAGATTTGCAGCTAATAGAAAAGATGGTACTTCAACAGCCTGTGTATTATTATCAAGGCCTGGTTCTGCATTACTTTCAAAATTAACCCTGTTGATATTCTCTAGTGTCTGTTTCATGTTCTTGTCTTCTCTTTGAGGCCAGGGCAGTTTCAATAAGTTTATCACTGTCATCGATATTATTTGCTCAGCTTTTTGAGCTCTGCTAGTTGAAGGATTACTGTACTTACAGTAAATCAGTTTCCTTTCCAAAAGGGGACACTGATGCCTTTGCCAGTTGAAGCTGCCATTCCAAAGAAGGGGTATGAATACTGCTTTCTGTAATACAATTAGGTGAGTCAGGATAGATTAAGTTAGCTTCTTTACTCACATTTGTTGCTTCTGAAGGAGAGTCATAATTGATTGAGACTGGTTTGGTATTGACTATAGGATTATTCTCTCTACAAATCATCATAAGTTACCTGTTTAAGAGATTTCCCACATGGTTTTGCTTGTTTAGCTTGTACAGCCTTTTTGTCTGATTTAGCATATTTCTTCGGTGTCATGGCAAGACCAAATATGGCTAGCAATTTAGGAGTTCTAAAATGTTGTTTGAGTCTGAACACTTCGGGTATCTCCTTCTCCAAGAACATTTAAATCAAATTGTCTGAGCTGCTGAGGTATGATGTTTTCATACCAGCTAAAGGACTGACTGCACAGAGCTCTGGACTTCAGCTACATGCTGCCATCATCTTTCTAGACCAGAAGTGAATTCAGAAGGAATGCTCAGGGACTTTTGTTAGTTCCAGCAATAAGATTAAAATCTGCTGGGGAATGGGCATTGTCCATAGCTGTACTAAGACTCTGGAACATTGTCCCAAAATTCATCCGATCTGCCTCCTCAGAAGAAAATTTTAAATCACAGTGAAACACCTGGCTATTAAGACAGGCCTCCTCAAAAGACTGATAGTTCTGCCAGCTTTGAGGAAATATGCATGAGTCTAAGTTATACTTATGTACTGGAGTTTATTACTTGTTGCTGTGTGTCACTTGCAATTTGAATGTACATGCTTGCTATAAAGTGCTTTGAGCTCTGGAAAAGTGATATATAAATAAAGCTCTTATCCTATCCTGTCCTGTCTTTCACCCTGCCCAAAGTCAAACAGTCAGTGGAGTCTACTGCCCTCCCACAAGGTCCAATATCAAGCAGTCCCTACACTACTCCCCAAAACAGCAGCCAGCCTAAACCCTCCACTCATCTCTTTGGCCAGTCACCATCTGAATTATATTATTGCAAAAAACAATTCCTTGAAATAAAGTGAGCATCTATTTCATAAATCACATTTTATGATATTGTAATTTAAATGGGGCCAGCTGTGGTGGTAAGTGAAAGAATAATGTCCATCCAATACTACCTTCTGTTTCCTCTCCAAGACAGTTAGCAAACCACCTTCTGTATGTCTCGTATACCACACTGGTTGACTTTTTTCTGAGGTTTTTCATGAACTACACAATCAAAGGCCTGACTGAAATCCAGATAGACTTCATTCTCAGCCCTGCCCCTGTCCCCCTCCATGATCACCCCCAAAGAAAGTGATCAGGTCAGTTGGCAATGCATGATCTGCCCCCCTATGAAGACATCTGATGGAAGGCAAGCACCCTGGTCTCAACCAAGGGCTCTATGATTCAGTCCTAGACAATGGTCTCCAGGAGCTTGTTGTCAGGATCGACCTGTAGCTACCCAGGTATGATCTTGTTACCTTCTTGTAGGTGGGTACCAGACTGGTCACTTTCCAGTCCTCTGACACCACACCAATCTGGAAAGATTGCTGAAAGATTACTAGAAGTGTCACTACCCAGACTTACAACATAGTGGGTTTATCAAATACATTATTAACAACCGCAACAAAAGCCTGAAATTCACAAGTGATATCTGTTCCCTGGAAGTGCATTACTGAGATGTAAGTATACGACTGTACTTAGAAACATGAGCACATGTCTGTTTAGGAAATATAAAAATAAGAACACATTGCTTATGACAGAAAGTTCCCACCCTATGCATTTGGGGAACAATATACCCACTTGCTGATTCCAAAGAAAAAGATAACATTGTTTAGTAAAAGAAGAATTTTATAGAGCAACCTGAGATTTTGTATGACTCATTCAAATACCCTCAGTCTGTGATCAATAAGGCATTTGCAAGGGCCAGTGAAACTCCAAGTGAAAATCTGCTAAAGAGAAAACAGCAATATAAACAGAGATATGGAGAAAGGTGCTTTTTAACCCATTTTTAATGAGTAGCCTATGACATTTCTGCAACCATAAAGAAAAATGGGCACATTCTAATGGTGGATGAATCCTTAAAAGATGGAGTGATGCCAGCCCACCAGTACAGTAGTAGTGCTACCACTTGTGAAGCTGATGCCCCGGGTTTGGGAGTGAACCAGGACTTTTGGAGAGCTTCCCAGGGGGAGAAGGCAGAGCATCTGTCAGACTGCTTGCCTTCTCTGGGGAGGGAGGGGACTGGGCACCCGGCAACACCCCAATTCCTAGCAATGGCTAGGGATAGGAGAGCTGGGGACCAATACTGAGGATGGATTGGTGGAGACGGCAGACATCTGTATGTCAGGAGTGGGAGCATGCCCAGTCATCTGCTGAGGTAATTTCACATCTGTTTCCAACATAGGACGGCCACGGAGGAGGCACATGGGGAAAAAACCTTCATGACAAGCAGCATGAAGCCAGGGATCACTGCAAGGATCCAGTAGACAAATGTTGGGTATATCCCAGAGCTGAAGACAAGGAGAATAAATAGATGCATTAAAAAAGGTGGAGTGATGAATAAACCAAGAATCAGCTTCAGTAAGGGTAAAACCATTACAGATCTAGTGGTACACAGTTACCTCCCTTCAGAAATCTTTAGCCTGTGACTTTCAAAACTTCCTGATGAAAATTTCCAGTATAGTCATTGGTGCCACTGTGTAAATACAGTGAACTGTAAATTCTTCTGCTATACACATGCAGGACAAAGGATGTACTGTAGATTAAATGATTCATCAGCTATAGCTCTCCTGGGATTGTATACATGCCATGGTGACCCTATGGGCTCCAATATGAAGGCCAAAGTAAACATCCCCTTAAGTATAGGAGAGCTGAACATACTGTAAACTGGCCATTACCAATTGGAATTTGACATGTGTGATGGACAGGCAAGAAAGTAGGACTGGCACTGTTTAAAGGTATGCATGCAAGTGAGTATACTTGCCTCTCCATGCTTCCTTAACCGCACATAGGATCTCTTTTCCTTATGCTCAACTGCTCTACATTCCTTCCATCAATGAGACCATATATCTTCCATCTGCCCATAGTCATCTCCTGCATCAGCCCCCTCTCCTCCATCCACCATAGCTGCCTTTTCACTTAGGTGAGACCCTGTGGTGCCTCCGACTCCTACTTCAATCTGGCAGTACACCTCTTAAAAGCATCAACAACCTCACAGTGGCTGCATCCCTCAATTCTACATAGGCAAGATGGTGTATATTGCACAGCACTAGCAGTACAACGGATTCACTTCCCTCCCAGTTTCCTTCATGTTATCCTCTGCCCCACCCACTTCAGAGTCCCTCAATGTTGCCACCCTTGTCTCTGAGGCCATGAGGTGCAGCCAGTTGACAATCCAGACCAGTAACATGCTTATCCAGAGCACCAATAAGCTCACATTAACTGCAGATATACCATCCTGCCCTCTACAGGCAGGATGGCATACATCTTGCATCCCTGGCAGCATTCCAAGTGTATGTTCATCCTTCCTGGTAACCTGCGCTGATAGAAATAGTTATTAGCTCCCTGGCCTACTTCCATTCATCCACTTGAACTTCCACTTCAGCCAACTCTGCCTTGTAACAATTTATCACTGGCTCCTCTAGTGTCTAATGTATAAGACAGAGAGCCTTACCTCCCAATTAACATACTGTTGAAAATGATGCCTTATCACAGTAACCCTGGCTTCAAGCAACCAGTTTTAGCTGATAAGTTAACCCTTGGGCTGCCAACACAGTTAGAACATATTGGAATTAGGGTATGATACAGTATATCAGTCTGTGGCACAGCATTAAGCCCTGGATATTTCACACACACACTTGATGTGATTGCCTCTGAAGTTCTTGACACCTTAAACTTAAAAAGAATCACCTGGTGCCTTAGATGAAATTATGCCCCTTTCTACGCCTTAAATGAATATATTTTTAGCTTACTGTACCACCTAAGGTCTAACACACACACACACCTTGCTAGTCAAATTTAAAGTACCCCACCACAAATTACAAATCTGTCACAAATTTCACACCATTCACTTCTCTTGCAATAGTCTTACAAGTTCATCTTTTTAGGAAATCTTAGTGCAGAGTCCCTGCTAAGGGAACCCTGTTTATTAAGCTGAGGACCTACACTTCACTTCTCCTCCCAGCCCCATCTCCCCGTTTAACACTTTGTTCTCATCAAAATTCACTCACTCAAAATATGTATGCTCTACCAAGGGTGTCTATGCCAGTTTTTAGGACCCTGCTTAAAAGATGACTGAGTAATTAGTGAACAAAAATCATTATTAGTGTCTCTTCAACTCTAACTATACTGGCACTGTGTGCAACAGTCAGTAAACTGAACTTTACCAGGGGCCTAAAAAGAGTTAATCATGGCAGTATGAAGAGTTTCTCATTGTATTTACAGCTTCTAACAATGAACTAATAGGGGTGGCCCTTAGCATCACATATCATGACTTCAGAGTCTTTTTTTCCAGTTGACAGCTACTTTTATTTTTAAATTACATGTTAATATGCAATAATTACTTCTAGGACTTAGTGAAGGCCACCCTCATGGCCTAGTAGTAAAGGTGCTTGCCTTCTACTCAGGGGATCACGGGTTCATGCCCTGAGTCCACAATCATAATGGGTAGCAGTAGAAGGAAGGCACTTTCCCTGGGATGCTCACTGTGCTGTGGAGTGAATTTCACTGCACTTCCCAGTATGGCTTCCTCTTGGTTACCCAGGGGGATGGAGAACTGTTCCGAGGGTAACCATGTCTAGTCTTGTCACAACTCTGGACATCAAGTTTATTTAAATATGTATGTAAAAACATCAGTTATGACATACAGTAAATGTCATCATTATAAAAACATTAACACAACCATAGCATTACCTCATATCAATCAATTGAGGGCTACGGTACCCAATCGGGGTGCTGAAGCACGAGCAGACTTGATAGACCAATAGGCCTACTCTGCTGGCGTCTAGTATGTATGTTAGTATGTATGTAATTATGCATTCAGCAATCTCTTCATATTATTAAAAAAAAACCTTTAGAAAGTGAGGAAATAAGGAAATACTGGTGATTAACTTCATATTATTCCACGCAGCAGCATTTAACATATATTAATCAGCTCAAATGTTATGACTGACTTCATAGCAAAAATATGAGATTCATAATTACAAAAGAGAATACAATTAAGTACTCATTTTCTGCATGAAATATTTGTGGTATTCATCTGGGGCCAGAATGGCATCAGTCATTTTTTACATTCAGCTTGCAGTCTTTGACAATCAAACAATATGGTCTATTGACAGTTTATGATTTACATCACATTTACAATTCTCAATGTCACTTTGCATTCTCCATGACCTAACACTATCTATATCCCTATGTAACATGCCCATTCTGATCTTAGAGTAAGCAGATCTTTGATTTTCATTTTGACAAAAAAAAAACACTTTTCCTGAGATCTAAATTATTTTTATTCTCTATACAACTTTGCAATTGGAATGTCTAGTAATCTGCCAAACTCTCTTTGAAGAAAGTATCCATTAGAAGCTCTATTGCTTCTTTACAATACATCTCACTATTTACTGTAACATAATCCTCCCAAATTTCTATTAACCCATGTAAACTGTTATGCCTACCAAACCATCACTGGCTCTCTCCATTACTTTTTGACTCTTTCCAACATTTGTGTAAAATGCTAGTGTCCTCTAAAGTTATTATTTTTTAAAGATGTTTACAGCTCTAATCTGTGCAGCTACAATTAGTATAGAAGTATAGAAGTGCAGTTGGTGAATCCCTTGGCAATACCAATACTTGCCTGAAAAACAGTATTCTTTTTTTTTATCGCAACCCTATTTCTCTCCGGGCTGCAGCAATTACCAGTGGGGGCATCCAGCCACCAGCCCTGCCCACTGGGAGAGCACCAGGCTCACTCATATGATGGGGGATCTGTTATGGCTGTCACCAGTCTGCTGGAGGGCCTCCCCATACCCTGCCCAGCCAGACCGGCCCTGGACCTCCCCAGTGCGATTCCACGAGAATCCTCCCAGTGAGGCAGGGTACAGCCATCATACTGCACGGTTGCACCCAGCCATTTTCCACCAAGTTTTAACCCCACTGGAAGCATGGATGTGCAATGACGTGCGAGCACTAGATGCTGACATCTGCCGTGCTCCCCCCCACATATCCACTGGCATATAGTGCCTCAAGGTGTCCCCAGGGGCCTCTACAGTGTGATGGATTCCCCTAACCCACCCCAGGATCAGGAGAGCAGTCTGCGGATGCTCAATCCTGATCCTCCCCTGCCGACCCACTGACGACCCGAGTCCATTCCTGAACCCTGATCTCCAGCATAGCACGAGATGTGGTGTCCAGTGCCTCAGCCCTCAGCACCACCGGGCCAGTAGCAGAAAAAAGTATTCTGAATAAACTTGAGTTCTTTGACTGTATTACTAAATAACCATACCTCAGTCACATATAAAGTCAGGTTTTGCACCTTAGCATTGAAAGCTTGTTTTAAAGCATTACATGAATTTCCTCCCCAACATGTGGGCACATCTAATTAACACATTGGATGCTTGGACTGCCTTTTTTTAAATCTCACTAATATGAGATTTCCATATGTTCTTACTGTTAAAAGTATTTATTTCCATGACTTCCTTTAACTACATTCCATTAAACTTCCATCGTCTGGATGACATCATTTGATCCCCAAAAACCATACATTTAGACTTTGAACTATTCAAGTATAAAGATAGTTTTCCTTAATGATATGTTGTACACTCCATTGCCCTCTTCAGGCCTAGTGGCATTAAAGAACATAGTACAGTGTCATCTACAGTGACTGAATACTATCATCATTAATTCTTGAAGGGAAAATGTACACCTTAGACAGTTCCTGTGTTATTGTCTCCATATGATTAAAGAGACATTTGGCCTACAAACAGCCTTGTTCTAGAAACATAGAAACATAGAAACATAGAAGTTGACGGCAGATAAGGACCGCAAGGCCCATCCAGTCTGCCCATTTCTTTTTCTACCTTATAAATGTGCCATCGACCTTTGCTCTGTCAGTGACCTATCTATTCATAGTCATTTGTATTGCTCCCTTATGCCTATCCCATGCCTGTTTGAAGCCCTGCACTGTATTCATAGCCACCACTTCTTGTGGTAAGCTATTCCATGCATCTACCACCCTTTCTGTGAAAAAAAATTTCCTCACATTCCCCCTTAATCGGCCTCCCTCTAATCTCATGCTGTGTCCTCTTGTCCTGCTATTTTTCTTATATTTAAACATGTTAGACTCTTTCACCTTGTTTATGCCCTTAAGGTGTTTAAATGTCTCGATCATATCACCTCTCTCCCTCCTTTGCTCAAGGGTATACATATTGAGCTCCGTTAATCTGTCCTCATATGTCTTCTGATGCAGTCCCTGCACCATTTGAGTTGCCCTTCTCTGGACTGCCTCAATTTGGTTAATGTCCTTGTGAAGGTGTGGCCTCCAATACTGCACACAGTACTCCAGATGGGGCCTAACCAATGTCTTGTACAGAGGATTATTACCTCCCTCTTACGACTTGAGATACCCCTACTAATACACCCTAACACCCCTAGCCTTAACCTACTGCTTTAGAGGTCTGCTTGGATGATTTTAGGTCATCAGTGATGATGATGCCCAAGTCTCTTTCTTCCTTTGTGACTGCTAGCAACTCCCTCCCAGCCTATAAGTGGCTTAGGATTCTCTTCCCTATGTGCATGATTTTGCACTTCTTTGCATTAAATCCCAGTTGCCACTCTTCAGACCATTTTGCTAGTTTATCCAGATCTCTTCTCATTCTGCCCACCCCATCTGGATCATCTACTCTGTTGCAGATCTTGGTGTCATCTGCAAACAGACAAGCCTTCACCTCTAGTCCATCTACGAGGTCACTAATGAAGATGTTGAATAGGACTGGCCCCAGGACTGATCCTGAGGTACCCCACTCTGTGACTTGCATCTCTTCTGACTGTATACCATTTACCACCACTCTGTTTTCTGCCAGTCAACCAGTTTGCCACCCAGTTGACCAACTTCTGACCCACCCAGAGCCTACCTAACTTATTTATCAATCTTCTATGTGGAACAGTGTCAAAGCTTTGCTGAAGTCAAGGTAGGCTACATCAACTGCTCCCCTTGGTCCACCACTCTGGTTACCCAGTCAAGAAATCTATGAGATTAGTTTGACAGGACCTTCCTTTTGTAAACCCATGCTGTCTTGGATCCTGTGCCCCTATGGATTCCAGGTGTTGCACTATCCTTTCCTTAAGGGTGCCTCCATAATCTTGCCCACTACTGAGGTAAGACTGACTGGTCTGTAGTTCCCCTCCTCCTCCTGCTACACTCTTGTGGGCGGGATCACATGAGCCCTTCTCAGTCTTCTGGGACCTCTCCTGTGCTCAGAGACTCACTAAACAATTCTGCTAATGGCTCTGCTAGTTCCTCCTTTAGCTCCTTAAGTACCCTGGGATGTATGCCATCAGGTCCCATTGCCTTATCCACCTGAGCTTAGCAGCTCTTGTAGGACCTTTCTTTTTGTGAGGGGTAGTGCTCACCTCCCTCCCCCTGTCCATTGATGCTGAGCTGTGGGCCTGCCCTGCCTTCTCTTCAGTAAATACTGAGCAAAAGTATCTATTTAGGATAGATGCCTTACAGGGTCCTCCTCCTCACATGCTCCCCTTTCTCCATTAAGCTTAGTAATACCCCTCTGGACTTTTCTCCTTTCACTAATGTATCTATAGAAAGTCTTGTCACCTTTCTTTTACTGTTCAGTAAGTGTTTCCTCAGTTTGGGACTTGCCTGCCTTACTGCCTTACCTGCTTCCCTTAGGGCAGTTTGGTATGCCTCCCTATCTCCATCCGCTGTGTTCCTTATATTTCCTGAAGGCCAGCCTTTTGGCTCTGACCTTTTCTGCTACTGTATTTGAGAACCAAAGTGGTTTCTTCTTCTTTTGCACTTCCTTTTCTGTCTAACACAATGGGATGTTGCTTCAAGTATTGCATCCTTAATGCTTGCCACTTTGCCTGTACCTCCTCACCTGTGTTTCTTTTTTGCCAGGCCAAGCTTAACTCTGTTGGCCATCTTATCAAAGTCAGCTCCTCTGAAGTCCCATATTTTGCCTTGGAATGGGATGATTTAGATGTAGTAGCCAAATTGAACCATACCATGTGATGGTCACTGGCCCCAGGTGACCTTCTACCTGGAGATCTGTGATCCCTTCTTTGTTAGTCAGTACTAGATCTAGGATAGCCCTGTCTCTTGTGGGCTGCTGTACCAGTTGTTTGAGGCCCTCCTGCAGGGAATCCACTATGAGTCTAGTTCTGGCAGATGTTCCTGCTGTTATTGACCAATCTGTATCTGGCATGTTGAAGTCTCCATTATCAGAACCTCCTTTAGCTGTCATGTTTTGTATATCTTCTAACAGTAATGTGTCTATGTCTCCCTCTGGTCTGGGGGCCCAGACAACCCCAGTTCTTATGGCTGTCCCATTTCCTGTTTCAGGTGACCCACAGTTCTTCTGGCTCCTTATGTGTATTCTGAATTTCTGTAGCTTTGATATTTTCATTAACATACAGGGCCACTCCTCCCCCTTTTGCACCTCGGTCTCTTCTGGAACAATACATAGCCAGGTACTGAAGTCTCCTGGTATGTGGTTACTGGTAAACCACGTCTCACTAATTGCTACTATGTCCAGTTTAGCCTCTGACATTATTGCCTGCAGGTCTGGGATCTTATTTCCCAGGCTGTGAGCATTGTGTACATGATTTTCCATTGGCCAGATTTTGGTGTGTTAGTTGTTGGGTGAAGTTTGGCATTACCTTGTGCATCGTATGGGGAGACAAACCTTTTTCTTACCTGGTGATGCAATGAGCGGCAAACACGCTGAATTCCTGTTTGACCACACTGAGGGAGGGGTGTTCTTCCATTCGACGGTGGGGTGCTGCACCCTCTCCCATTTGCTAGTTTAAATATTCTGCAAAGACGTCAAACTTCTGCCCCAATGCACTGATCCTCTTTAGTCAGATGCAGTCCATCAAATTTAAAGAACTTTCGCTCCCAGAACTGTTGCCAGTTCCTACAAATCTGTGTCCTTTTCCTGGCACCAGTCCTTGAGCCACGTGTTTAGCTCCCTATCTCCTTTCTCTGACCTTCCGTCCATCTGCTCCTTCTCCCAGACTGGCAGGATCTCAGAGAAGGAGATGCCGACGAAATAGATGATAGTTTGTCACCCAGCTTAGTCAGGTGTTCCTTGGTCTCCACAACTGACCGGCTGGCGAGATCGATTAGTCCCTATGTGTACTAGGACATCAATGTTTTCTCCTGCTTTGTGAACAATTTTAGTAATGCGGTCAGTGTCTCTCCATGCTGATGTACCTGGGAGACATCTGACCATCACCCCTGGCTGGAGATGGGTATCAACTCCCCGAATCATGGAGTCTCCTATGATCAGAAGTTTTTTGGATTTCCTTTGTGCTAGTTTAGTTTTGGTTTTAGTTTCTACTCCTCATTGAATCTACTGCAAGTTTCATCTGATAAGGTGCCGTTAGTCCCTATTCTTACCTTTGCCTTATTCCTTGTACGTAATGCTTAGGAACTCTGCCAGAGGTAAGCCCAGTTCACATTACTGAAGGCTGAGTGCAAATCAAGGACTGCCCGGTATAATGTTCTCTTTTTTGGAATACATACTTGCTTATTAAATCATTTATCATGAAGATATGGTCACATGTACCTCTTCCTTTCTGAAATCCAGCCTGATTTTATCAATAAAATATTAAAAAATAAAATTCTTTAAGTGAAGCATTTAGTACAAGTTCATATTTGACAATTTGTACTCAGTTGGCCCATATAATTCAAATCAAGATACTGTAGTTACATAAATTTCTTTGAAACAGGACTAAAAGAAAAAAAAAATAAGTACCTCAATGTAACAGAATGTCACTGTATGTAAGCATAAACATCTGCCTTTGTTTAATCAACTTACTATTTCTAATTATTGTTGTCTTGTTGTTCAGCTTTTTTTACACTTTTGTAAAAGAATTGCCTCGTATCAGTTGTCAACCTGATTATCAGAAATATTATTATTAGCCATGACCCAGTTCTCCAATCTGATTAGAATAAGTCCACAGTCTTGGGCTAGAACAGGACTCAGATGAAGGAGGGGAAAATTAACTGAAGTTGGGAAGGAATGCATTTAGACAGGCCAGTCACCTCTGGGATTTAATATTGTCATTAGTTTATATTACAGCTATGGAGCATATTATCTCCCTTGCCACCAAGAGACCACACCGTTATGGTCTTGTTTTTGTCAACAATTTTAAAGAACTTCATGCCTGCAGCCTCAGCTAGTTTAGTAAGTTAAGTAAAGAGATCTCTTAGGGTTTTTAGTTGTAGGCACTAAATGAAAAAATGGATAGGAATATAAACGGTATTATACTATACTGAAACTCACTTGGTTCACATCATTAATGTAAACTGTCATTTCTGGATATGACTGCAAACTGTGCAGAAGTGTATTTGCTGTATTATTCCTTAATAAAGTATGAACTGAAAAAATATGTCTACAGTAAATTTTTAGGGCTGCACACATTAGAGAAATTGGTTGATAGTTTTTTTTATATCAGGGAACACTAATAGCTGTTTCTGAGCCTAATGGCATATTTAATACCTTATTTAGATACTTAAACAAAATAGCAATAAATTTTGCCCACCACTCTGGATTTGCATGAAATAGTTCTGCCATTAGACCATCTGCTCCTGCTGCCTTTTTATATTTCTGTGCCATTATGGCTTCCATAATCTTCCATAACCTCTTCACTTTGGATGTGAGGCTGACAATGGTGCCCACTAGTGGGGGGAGGGGGCACAAAGGAGTCAATACCAGGCCATGCTCCTGATATCCATGCTGTCATGGGCAGGAGAGGGCATGCACCATGACAATCACTGCACTGTCTTTGGGACTGCCAACCACAGAAGCAGTGTCCTTCATCTTCTTTATGGTCCAGTGCCACTCAGCTCTAGCAAAGGAAATGGCCCAGAGAGGATAGGATTGACACTGTTTAATGGCATGAAGCCATGAGGAACTATTGTGGAGCCGACCCAGCTGGAGCTCTCCTGGCACAGATGTCATTCAGAGTGATGGGCATTAGCAGGATCCACTAAGTTACAGGTAGCCATGGCAGGGAAAGACATCAGAAAACACCAGAAAGTAGAATGAGAAATAAAATGAATTAGAAAAAAAAATGTGGCTTGACAGCTATGGTAAGGAAAACCATAACAATCCCCACAAAATTGAAAATATGCTCTCTCTTTTTTTATTTGTATGGGAAAAATGGACTTCTGTGTGTTTATTTATTTATTTGTTTTTGACTCCAGGTAGGATACATGAGACATATGTATGCCTATTTTCAGACATGAGCTGGGAGAGTTACAGACGTGCATCATCAAAAAGCAGTAACAGATGAAAAACAATAAATAAGAACAAAATAAAATAAAGAATATAACAGTGCACTAAAGGATAGCAGCATTAACATAACTGGTAATTACAATACACAGTATAAGAACAGAAACATCATTTGTAAATACAGTGCGCAGTACGAAAAATACAAAAAATATGGAATTAGTGACTGCGATGATTTTTAGTCACACACAATAAAATTAGCTTATTTAAGCACATAGGGAAAAGTGTGCAGTGCACAATCAAGCTTGGCTGTAGTAGCTAGTCACATGAAGGACAAGAACAAGGACATACCAAGTATACAGAGAATCTTAACACCTTGCAAAATGTTGAGTGACAAGAGGAGCTGTGCAAATTTGGGGGAATGGAGTTCCAGATTGTTGAGGCATAGACTGCAAATGTCAGTTTGCCAAGCTCCACAGAACATTTGCACTCAAGGAGAGGATGAGAGTCCACTGATCTCAGAGATCAGGTAGGAGATAGGTGTGGCAGGTAAGTTTCTAGGGAAGGTGAGGAGCCCAATCTCAGGAGTTTGTCAACAAAATGACCCAGAGAAAGTGAGCACTGGCCAGCAAGGGTGGGCTAGCACATGTCAGTGTAAATGTGACAGTGGTCATGAGCCTAGGAGTGGTCAAGGCAAAGTAACATGCATTGAAATATGTTACATCTCATTTAGAGAGGGTGGTTCTACTACTGCTCAGTAATGCCAAAAGGCCATAGGTAAATCCAGATAGGAGTACCCCTGACCCTGAGCTATGGACAGGTGCACAGCAGGGACTGAGCAGTGTTTGCCCCCCCAGGTCAAGCCCTGTTTAAGATTTACTGTTTTACAGATTGTGAAGAAATGGAGGGGAAAACATCAAGGCAGGATCTAGCAAAACACCCAGGTACTTGAAATTGCTCACCTCCTCTGGGGGGACCTGTCGATACAGGAAAGAGAGAGTTTGGTAGAGGTGACACAAAGTTCTGGTTGTCAGCCAGTGAGCATGACCTTTGATGGATATCAGGAATGGTAGCTGCAGTGTAGCAGCGGGCAAGGTCATCCGCATACAGGGGGAACCACAACAGGTGGCAATATCCAGAGGGCAATTTACAGAGACAGAGAAGGAAAGTGGGCACAAGATTGATCCTTGGGGAACACCAACAGTTTTATTTAAAAAGGTTTGAGGTATCTGAACATAGACTAACTTGTTGTTTTCTACCAATCAGGTAATTAGCAGACAAGGAAATGGAAGGGGGAAAGATACCAAGGAAAATTATTTCACAGCAGAGAAGCAAGAGGTTGACTAGGTTAGATGTCATTGTGAGGTCAATAAATATAACACCAGTTAGGAGGCCAGCATCCATAGAAAGATTGATGTAATTAGTTAGTTTGGCTAAGGCCGTGGTGGTGCTGTGTTTTTTCTAGAACCCATGTTGGACAGTAGACAGGAGAGTGTGTTTGATAATTTACTCAAAATGGCACTGTGCAGTGTGGCCATTGTTTAAATACAGGAGTTAAACGGTACTAACAAAATGTTTTTTCTTCCAAACCCCCATATTGGCCTTATTGGGGGGGGGGCTTGTTCAGCTAACTTGTTGAAAGTGGCCAATGGCCAAAGTTTAGTGACCAGCGGCCAAGGTTTTAGTGACCAGTGACAAAACTTTTATCAACAACATATAATTGGCTAACCAAAAGGTTGAGGAGATAGAAAGGTGTAAAATGGCTAGTGTAAGGCTGCAAATGAGTAAAGAATAAATAAATGAGGCCAACATATAAGTTAATATGGCTAGCTAGTCAATGGCTGAAAGTGGCTAAGTAAATGAATGATACCACCATGTCAGTTAATGTGCATGCATGTGTAAGACTTTAAAAGGTTAATGGTTGAAATGAAGAAAATGAAATAATTCAAGAAGCACAAAGCAGAGGTCTAACTTGGAATTGCCCTATTCAGCAGAAAATTTTGTGTACCAAAACATGTTTTTTTTAAAGGTTACAGCTAAGATAAGGATGCAGCTGCTAGTAACCATGGCTAGCCTTGATGATTGCGTTCCCCAATTTGGCCATTGTCTGGGTTTTATCTGTAAGCCGAGTAGTTTTAAAACAGTCACATCCCCTTGCATGTTTTCTGTATCCTAAAGTAAGTATTTTTGACAAATAAAAAAACCCTAATTACTTGTTTTTCCATTTAAGAATGACCGTATGTCTCAGCAAAGTGTCAAAAGTATCTTGTGACACAAGGTATCTTGTGGCCAATGTATTTTTGAACCCGAGTCTTATGACTTGTTGAATGACATATTGTCTGTGTTTAAATCTGCTGTCATAGTTTTTGGGAAATTTCAGCCTTGTATTTTTGTCTAAGCTTGCTACACATAAATATGGGACCTATGGTTATGTCCAGCATCCCTTCGAGAAGACGCAGGCTCAGACAATCTGCAGTCTGAGACTATCCATAGATTGCTTTGGGGATCCAGAGATATATGGTTTCATATATCTCTGAAATTCTGTAGCCCTGTAATGCAAATATTACTAGCTGTCTAGATTGCCTGTTAGAAACACCCCAATGGACTGTTTCATTGGCTGTAAGATTAAATTGTATCATGTACACCCGGGTAGTAGCAGGCTACCTGATGCCTAGACATGATAGACTATCTCAATAAATTACAACTAATTTGGCAAATAAATAGTGTGGTGGCTTTATTGAATTACTGAGAATTACCAACCAGGAACCTATATAATTGGATCCAGTTTACATAATTGGCGAGCCAGCCAGGTGCTGGTTTGGGTTTAATTCTGGTAATCTGGTAAGGTTTTTTTTTTAAATCTAGACAGAGTCCACACAGGTAAGGGTCATAACCTAACTGTGGGGGCTGGGAAAAAGAGTCTAATGGACTCTAAGTGTTCAAGTGAACTTGAATCTACAGATAAAGGTCTATGGAGCAGCTATAAGCTGGGTAAAGGTAATGTATATTTATGTGGGGGTCTGAGAACCCCAGGTTTAAGGATATGTGGAGAGATGTATTAAGGAAAAGTCTCTCAAACAAGCAAGGGCAACTGCCCTTGTAATTTGTGCCTGCTATATAGCATGTCAGTGGAAAGGGGAAGTACTATTAGAGCCGACAAAGGCTTTCACAGTTCAGGATGCTTTTAGTAGAAAAGCAGCGGCCGATTAAGCAATGTTAGATAAGCAACATTTAGAGAAAGAAAAATAAACTACTGTGGAAGCATACACAGTAGGTGTGACTACAGACGGGTTGATTTGAAACTCCTCCACCCCCATGTTCCCTATCTGTGTAGTTTCAAGTTTGCTTTTTTTGTATCAATTTCAAGTTCCCTTGCCTCCTATAGAGGCTGAAACATTTAATCCCAATCCCAGGTACTGGGGATTCCCACCAGTTGGATCCCAACCTAGTACCTAGTACCACTACAGATTTTTAAACTGCAAACCAGAGCTCTGGAAAAAGACTTGGTTTGGCAGGTTACTTAAATGGCCAAAAGAAAACCTCTGAAAGGGTTAATAGCTGCAGCGTTTGGAGATTATCTTGAAGGTCCTGCAGTCGGTTTTCTCAATTGGACCAGTGTATCAGAAACGAAGAAGGAAAATACCTTGGCACTGGGTAAGTCTGAATTTTTTTTGTTTAAAGTTTTTTTTTATGTCTGTCTGTTTTATTTCTGTGATACATATACTAAACAAGGTAATGCTCCATCTCTTTCTTGCATATTTTCCAGCGTATATCTGTGTTCTGTAATTATGTTCTGTTGTCAAAGTTACAAGATAGCATTGACTGCCTTTGGTGCAGAACATGTTACAGTAAAAAAAGAAGAAGCTTCTTTGCTTTATATCTGACTGTTTTAATTAGTTTTATTTTTAATGGAACATTTGTGCTGCCTAGATAGGGTCAGTGAAGAACTTTTGTATGTAGTTGTTGGTTGGAGCAGGTAGTGTTGAAGGTGAAGAGATATGACGTCATAGATTGCAATGTGCAGAAAGATTTGTAGTTTGCTAAGCCACTGCTAGGTGAAAATGTAATGTGTTAACAGCTATGAATGGCTTTATCATACTTCTAGTTAAAACCAGAAACTTTTTGCAAAATGGCAGAGTGCCATATTTTAGCTACGCTCCAAAAGGTGGAACCATGTTATACTAAATGTGTCCACTTACAGATAGTATGTTGTGCTGTATTTTAAAGGAGTTAGAAGGTGTTTAAAAAAAATGTTGTTCTAAAAAGATTTGGCATGGAGATATATATAAATTTGTTGGTTTAAAAGGTTGTCAGTGTTACAGGACAGGCAGGAGGCAGCACATATATCTAAAACGCTTACAGTTTTCTAATGAAACTATGGGTATTACCTCAGCAAATTAGTATCAAATAATGTCAGTCTTATTTTGTGATAAGTATTTCTTTTTGTGTATGTGTATGCGTGTGTACTGTCTTGGCCAGCAGTTTTATTTTGTGCTCTATTATTATTTAAATATATTTTAATATCAGTAGTGTTCCAGGACACTACAAAAATAGCTGGGTTTGAGCCACCCTTGCATGCACACTTTGTGACCTTTTGCACGTTATTTGACCTTCTTGTGTTTCAACATTTTATGTTACTACCAGTTCAAACTTGATGTGTATTCCCTACCTAAAGCACAACTTTTCACACAAAATGTATGTTTTCATGAAAGCACAGCAAGAGTGAACCATGCAATTTGACTTTTTATTATAGAATTGGCATTCTAAGTAAAAAGGAACAAACTTTTTTTTTCTCGTCTCCTTTCTTCTGGGCTTGTAGCCAACACAGGCAATGCTCAAGGCCTTCCTCCCACAAACATTTGGTTGTTAGCACAACTCCTTTGTTCCTGAATAATATCATGTGATTCCCATACTATGCAAGGCACTCCAGCTGGAAGGGGAGAATTATCACCTTTCCATACTTTCTTTTTTACTATATATATATATATATATATATATATATATACATACAGTACACTTTTAAAAAAGGACTGCTACAGCTGTTTTTGAGAGTTTACCATCTACAATTAAAAAACAATGGCTTTTGTTTTTATGTGTAACCATGGAGTAATCATTTTTTTTCTTTTTAAAATGCATTCTAAGAAATACGTACGTATGGTATTACCATCAATTCGGATCTTTTATAAACTCAGCTGACATTTTGTCATGCTTAGGATAGGGGAACCCAGGGGCGCTAGGCTTCTTTTATCCTATGAAAATAATCTTGTCTTATTTTTAGACTTGTGTATGTTTGTTTTGGTTTTTGTATTTGTTGTTTGTATGTTTGTCTCTTCTCTTTCTTCTAGAGAAAAAGAAGTCCCCCATCTTTATAGTAAGGTATGAAACTTACTAAACTAATTGTAATATTATCTTGTTATAATTTAAAGTGTGGTAGGTGGGGACTGCAATGGGGCCACCCCATTACCGTTTATCCAGTGCACACCTTTTTAAGGAGCTGCATGACTGGCTATTAAATGTTGCCAGACGATTTCTGGGTTAATATCCATGTCACCATCCACAGCTAACCTTTTTATTGCTACAGTATTCGAGCTGCCTCTTCCACCACAGTAGGAGTTCGGGGGGGGGGGAGTAAGCTACCCTTCCTTCCAGTGCTATACCCACAAGGGTTGCAAGGTACATTACTGTCTCCCCAATGGGGTAGATAAAATAAAATGTGTATTTGCTAATAATCATTTTTTATTTACAGGCCTTGAAAAGATCCAAGGAATTTTAACAGTATAACCCAGCTCAGTCCTTCTGCTTTTTCTAGTGCAAATAGTTAAATCTCACACCTATTATTAGTACAAGGGCTTCTGCCCTCGGCAAGTAATCAGTTAAGCTGGAGGGGGGATTGTGTATGCATTTCCACATATTCATTCTTTTGATTGTTGTTTTCAGCTTTCTTATCCTGTCAAAACAAATGCAAAACAACTTCTCATAGCCTTACAGCAATGGATGCAATCATCTGCTTTCTATAAGTGCAAACAAAGTTTTTTTTATAATTTTAAAGTTCTAAAGCATTGCAGACCCTGACAAAGTCTTACAAGTTAGCAAAAACAGAGTGGTGGATTGCTCCAATAATTTTTTCAACCAAAACTAAGTAATTTTTACCAAGGACTGCAACTTATAAACTTGAACTGTACCACATACCCTCTGCAACTTATTCCATGGTTATGTTCAACCAGTAAATTCATAATACTCTAACATTCTTGGACTCTGAACTAAGCTCACAGGCTATATTTGTTCTGTGTTTAAAATGTATTTTATGCATTATGCTCAATACCGAAATTGTTCTATTGCAAAAATGCTTATGTCTCACGTTTTATGTTATAATGTTTTGATATACATCAGAAAAGTGCTCCACATGTATAAATGTTTTTAATGCTCATAACCAAACCTAAATACTGGGGCCAGCATTGCTGACCCATCCCTACAATATGTTCCAAAGCAAAACCTCAGACAAATTAATGCTCCATTTGTCTTATTATTCTCAGGTACCCCTGAAAAATTAGTGCACTCTATGCAGGTTTTGTCATTTTAAATCTTAACAATTATAATATGCAGAATTTAGATTGTGCTCCAAACCTATGCTTCAAGCCTTACCTTACTCAGTACTTTGGAGTATTTCACCATACAGGGTGAAGAAGGTAGACCCTTTCACTTGTCGCGGGTGCAATAGGTAATATTATTAAATTGGCAAAGGCCAACAATATATGTATTTGTCCCACTATTGCATAGTGTAACAGGCATATTGCTATAAACTATATGTTTGAAGCATGTTATTGTAACATTAAAAAATGTTATAACTCAGGTCTCAGTTAGGCCTGCTAGCAACAGATAAAGGGAAATTATGTTCATCACTGTATAGCTGCTTCTGTGATTTGAAAGCAGGGTGCAACCATAACATTGTCATGGCTTTACAGATGGTCAAATGGTATAACTGGACCTCGGCCTGCACCCCCAGGTGTGCAGTTGACGTCCCATTTTTATTTTTCTCTTTCCACAATTGCCAGAATTTAGGATCTGTCACACTACCCTTTACAAAACAAAAAGTCATTGGTTTAAAAGATTGTTATTTATGTGTTCTTAATTCAGTTTCTAACATGCTTTGCAAGTTTGCAGGTTTCCACAGTGTGGCACACATAAGATCTCCATGTTCAACAGCAGTAATACTTTCATCTAAGCTGCCAAGACCTTCATCTTTTTCCTGAAAAGAAAACAACTGCCACAGCTTTGATGTCATCACCATCTTTGTGTCTGACTGGTTCCATATAAGGACTATTGCATGAATCAAGTTATTAGTACCTTTGCAAGTGTATTATTTTCAGAAAAATTACACATATTTGTAGAACTTTAAATCAATTGAAAAAGGTCCAGTCAGTTCAGTCTCTGCAATCAAGCTTATTGTTTCTGCTTACTATGAAGTTAAGTCTGGGGTAGGGGCAATCCTCTAACTTTAGCAAGAAGATTCTTCTTCAGTTGATCTTCAAGCAAGACATTCATTTTCTTCACTGCTGCTTTTTCCAAACATGGCTGGTACTTTATACAAACCTATTGCTCTATTATGGACTGTGTTTTTAATGGTTTATTGTAAACTGTTACCTTTTTATGGACTGTTAATCTTTGTGCCGGGTTTGTAATCAACTATCATAACACAAATGCCATGCCAGTGTGTGTGTGGCTACTCCATTAAAAGGACTCAATGCACAATCTAATGCACCCCTGGGTAATGTGTCTGCCAATCAGCCATCCAGCAGCCAGCAACATGAACACTGACTTTTCTACTATGCTGGTGTTTTGTTTTTAAATTACTGTCTGCATTGCCCCATGTGCCTTGTGGGGTTACCACCATTCTACAAATGACATTTCACCTGTACTGTAACTACACCAACCTATGGTTACTTATATGAACTTAATGGACTGTTAATTTCATGGATTGTTACTAAACTGGTCATCTACGTCTTATAATGACCTATCTAACAAGAGACATTATCAACAGATTCTTCAATCAAACTCCAAGGGTGTGCCACACCTCAACACAAGGTAGCATCTACCTTATCCACTCTCAAAGTGGATTCCATGAACTCTTCTTCATCAACAAATATTGTTATGTCATATTTTGTTATATGTGGTATCACATGTTAGCATCTCTTGACATATTTCAATTGTGGTGTTGACATCCCTGAGTTCTGCACTATGTTTTACAAACTCACCATTTGTGTTCCATCTGTAACCACCCCTGTACCAACTCCAGAACAGGATGATTTTTATAAATGCCTTGACTATCTGTATGCTGGCAACCAGTTTTAAATCATATACCTATTCACCTAGAGTAACGGTTTAAGAGTAAAAATGTTTATTTAGTTTTTTTAACCTTCAGTTAATAACTAATCTTTACATTTATGTTCCATTTTTGTGAAGGTTCGAGTCCCTCAGGGGCCTCTTACCTTTCAGGTGGGGACTGTTGAAAGTGGCCAATGGCCAAAGTTTAGTGACCAGTGACAAAACTTTTATCAACAACATATAATTGGCTAACCAAAAGGTTGAGGAGATAGAAAGGTGTAAAATGGCTAGTGTAGGGCTGTGAATGAGTAATGAATAACTAAATGAGGCCAACATATAAGTTAATATGGCTAGCTAGTCAATGGCTGCAAGTGGCTAAGTAAATGAATGATACCACCATGTCAGTTAATGTGCATGCATGTGTAAGACTTTAAAAGGTTAATGGTTGAAATGAAGAAATGAAATAATTCAAGAAACACAAAGCAGAGGTCTAACTTGGAATTGCCCTATTCAGCAGAAAATATTGTGTACCAAAACATGTTTTTTTTTAAAAGGTTACAGCTAAGATAAGGATGCAGCTGCTAGTAACCACGGCTAGCCTTGATGATTGCGTTCCCCAATTTGGCCATTGTCTGGGTTTTATCTGTAAGCCGAGTAGTTTTAAAACAGTCACATCCCCTTGCATGTTTTCTGTATCCTAAAGTAAGTATTTTTGACAAATAAAAAAACCCTAATTACTTGTTTTTCCATTTAAGAATGACCGTATGTCTCAGCAAAGTGTCAAAAGTATCTGTGACACAAGGTATCTTGTGGCCAATGTATTTTTGAACCCGAGTCTTATGACTTGTTGAATGACATATTGTCTGTGTTTAAATCTGCTGTCATAGTTTTTGGGAAATTTCAGCCTTGTATTTTTTTCTAAGCTTGCTACACATAAATATGGGACCTATGGTTATGTCCAGCATCCCTTCGAGAAGACGCAGTCTAGGACAATCTGCAGTCTGAGACTATCCATAGATTGCTTTGGGGATCCAGAGATATATGGTTTCATGTTTCTCTGAAATTCTGTAGCCCTGTAATGCAAATGTTACTAGTTGTCTAGATTGCATGTTAGAAACACCCCAATGGACTGTTCCATGGACTGTATTCATTGGCTGTAAGATTAAATTGTATCAGGTACACTTGGGTAGTAGCAGGCTACCTGTTGCCTAGAAAGTATAGACTATCTCAATAAATTACAACTAATTTGACAAAGAAATAGTGTGGTGGCTTTATTGAATTACTGAGAATTACCAACCAGGAACCTGTATAATTGGATCCAGTTTACAAACTCGTGTTTACCTTTAAAATGTAATCACTATGCCTTTCAGACATATGCATATCAAACATCAGAAATTACTGTAGGTTTATACAGAAAATTACACAAATAAAATAAAGAAATTAGAACAAATAAAAACATTCAGAAAATGGAACTAAAATATGTAGACAAAAAAGATCCAACCCCCAAAAAATTGAGGTTGTCTTCTCTGTCTGTAAAAAGGATTCATTATTCTACAACTTTGTTTCTTGGAAATCTATTTTTCTGCTCCTTTTCTTTCCTCACTGTAAGCAGTCAGCATCAGGGCCAGTCAGAAATATTCATCTAGCTCGAGCCACCCATGTTGACATACGATGACATCACCTATAATGTGGGTGACCCTTCCGCTACTACATTCTACGCCTGAGACAAGCTCAGAGGGTACCAAACTAGCAGGGTCTGATAGACCAGATCCAGTACCAGGTCCACTGAAGAGGTGATGGACTAGAATAATAAACTGTTAAAAGTTAGAACCATAGAATGCTCCACAGAAAACATTTCCAGGAACCACCACAGGCTGTCCCTACCAGAACAATAAGCAGGAGAACTGAGGTAGGGTCAACTGTGACTCAGTGGAGAATATTCTCTTTAAGATCTACTACTATTACTTGTAAGTAACAGCACTATATTCTTCTAGGATATCTTCTCCACTGAGCCACACTTTTGGAACAATTTCCAAGCAGTATATATCACTTAGGGACGTAAGCTGGAAACCCTTAACAGAGGATCAGGACAGCAAGGTCAGAGCTGGCGCATCTGCAAGACAATGCCCAGACTATAGTACTTACTGGAAGTATGAACAGTACTCCAAGAAGCTGTAGCACAAATGTCAGCCACAGAGACACCATAAAAATAGGTCACGTAGATAGCAACGCGGTGTATGGAATGGCCTTTGACAGTACCAGGAGGCTCCTTTCCATGCTTCTAGAAACAGAATGTGACACAAGATGCCAAACAATTAGAAAGGCATTGTGCAGACACAGGAGAGCCCTCCCTACCAGAGGCAAAAAGATACAAACAATTGAGAGGACAATTGAGTCTTATCATGACTCAGATACAACTGCAAGGTCATGTGCACATCCAATGTATACAAGACGGCTTCCCCCATTAGAAAGTGTAGCAAAATAAACCAGCAGATGAGTGGTCTGATTCAGTGTGAACTGAGACACCACTATAGGTAGAAACTGTGGATTGTTCCATAAGTTAAACCTACTGGGGTGAAAAGCCAGATATGGAAGGTAATGACCTGAGTCTGCAACTCTGAAATTCTGCGTACAGAAATAATGGTTACAAGAAAGAGGGTTTTCCAAGAGAGAAAATGCATTCCACAAGAAGCAGCAGGCACAAATGGAGCCCCTGACACTTTTTCTGATACAAAGTTAAGGTCTCACATGGGAACTGGTTTATGGATTGAGGAACAAATGTTTAGCAATCCTTTAAGAAATCTATGGAACAGTTCCAGTTATGTTACACCTTTTCCATCTAGCAGCACATGAAAAGTTGATATGCTTGACAGATGCAGCTTTATCAAAGAGTATTGGAGACTTGTATCTGATAAACAGAGAAGGTAATCTAATATAGCATTCACTGGACACATGTAAGGGTTTTAGGAGTGAAACACACACCATATTAAAAGACTAATTTCCACTTCAGGAAATACATGTGTCTAGTGGAAGGCCTACAAGCTGCTGGCAGAATGTAGGTCACATAACAAGATACTCTGAAGCAGATCATTTCTATGTTCATAGTAGCCAGGAATGCAGGCTCAGTGATCTGAGATCTGTATGCACCAGGGAGCCCTGGTACTGTAGCAGGGCTGCACCAGCAGAAAAAATGGGGGATCTGCTGCCATATGCTTAGGGTTGAGTAGGCTGTTTAATGTTAAACTCCAGTTTTTGCACTGTAATAACTTTTCAACAGATTTTCATAAACATTTGCATGTGTAGTCTTGTAGAGTAGATCTATTGATGTGACAACTTTAGTTCCTATCAGAGGTACAGATTCTGAGATCCGGATAGTGAAAAAAGTGAATTTTTTTGGGATTTTCTGCTGTTTCTTTGTCCACCCCCAGTGACCAGACGGTTTGAAATTTTGGTCTGACATTTTCAGGGTAAAAAAGGGCTTGGCCCACAGATGTGCCTCTTATTACTTTGGTGAAAAATATTAATCTATTCCAAAGTTATTCAATTTTAAAATGTCGGTTCTGAGTATGCTCAGTAGGCACTTTCAGAATAGCTGCAGGGAACGAAAAAAGAATTTGGTCATACGAAAAAGGATCCTTTTTCATACGGGTATCGTTTTTTGTATAGGTGAATCCTTTTTCATATGGATGAATCCTTTTTCGTGAAAAAAAAAAAATCCTTTTTCGTATGCCACCATCTTGTTTTCCATTTTTGTCAAAACAAAAAAAATTCAAAACTTTTTCAGTTGTGTTGTTCCCCAGGGTTCAGTTTTAACCCACATGTTGTTCATGGTGTATATGCTGCTGCTGGGACAAGTAATCAGAAGTACAGGGTAAGTTTTCACTGCTATACAGATGACACTCAGCTGTACATGTCCTTTACCTCAGATGGGTGAGGGTGGTCACTCTGCTGGAGCTTGTCAAATAAATCTACAACTGGATGGCCTCCACCTGGCTTACTCTCAATCCAACTAAGACAGAGTTGTTGCTGGTGGAACCAGGTCTTTGAGGATCAGCTAGAAGACATTGTGCCATCAGAATTCCATCTCTGAATGGCACATTTCTGACAGCTATGGATAGGGATCAAAATCTGGGAGTTATTGTGGACTCTCATCTGACACACAAACATCCCGATTCTCAGAAGTTGACATAAGGCTGGTGTCAAGCTTGTGTCAACCGCGGTATTGCGCCAAACACTATGATGCACCTTGCACCTGATTCTCGAAGGTCATGTGTATTTGCGACCCTTCACCCTCTTTACAGTGGCTTATGCCAAATGTGTAGCACAAACTCCGTAAAATGATCCCCTGATTGATGAATTGTTAAACCATCAAAAAGTTGGTCTAACTAGCTGCGTGTGGCACATGGGATTGAGAATCCCAATTGACAGCCTAGGGATGCTGCAAGCTCTGTGCACTATCTGTTTAATGTGCCAGGGGCTTGCAGAATTCTCGAACATTTGCGAATCAAGCCCCAGGTGTTTGCTATGGTCAGCAGTGGACTTTTTGTCTATAAGTATATTTCCAAGATTAGACTCCAACTGGTGCAAGAGGACCTAGTGAACCTAGTACACATCTTTGTGACCTCAAGACTCGACTACTGTAAATGCTTCATATCTAGGGCCATCTGGGAGTTTGGTGCATCTGCTACATTTGGTGTAGAATGTCACAACCAGGGCATTAGCAGGGGTGTCATATAGAGATCATATTTCTCCTGTGCTGCAGTAGCTGCACTGGCTTCCAGTTAGGGGGTGCACCATGTTTAAGATTGCATTGCTAACATGCAAAGCCCTGCATGGTTCAGGCCTCACCTACCTGAAAGAACTCCTGGCCTGGTGTGCTCCCAGCTGCTCTCTTCATGACACCAAAGAGTTGTTGCTTGTCATGCCGAGAGCACATCTGATACAATCTGATGACTGTGCATTCTTGGTGGTGACACCAGATATTTGGAACTCCTTAGCTTACCATCTTAGGAGTTAGCCCTCAGTGAAGGCATTGCAACAGGGCCTGAAAAGACATCTTTTTGAAAATAGCCTATGGATCTGATGATACATTTGTGTTGCACTAGTACTTCTGCATATTTTAACATTTTCAGTCTGAATTTTATGATGTTGGTTTTTTATGATTGTTTGTTAAGCTCCCTGAGCCCTTGGAAAAAGATGTTATACAAATAAAATTGCCTTGCCTTGCTGAAGTGTAGTGGGAGGAGGTTTGACAACAGAAAGAAGGAGGTGATACTGTCTCTCTATAGGTCACTGGTGAGACCACATCTGGAATACTGTGCCCAGTTCTGGAGCTCCCACCTAAGAAAAGACAAAGACAGGCTAGAGACAGTACAGCATAGGGTAACCAAAAATGATTCAGGACCAGCAGGGCAGATCCTACAAGGATCAGCTTAAGGTCATGAGCATGTACTCACTGGACACTAGAAGGGAGATGGAAGATATGATACAGACCTTCAAGTTCCTGAAAAGAATGAACAAGGTTGATTCTGAGGAGATACTTAGCAAGACTGGCAAATGAAGAAAATGAAGATGTAAGTGGAAGCTGGGAGGGTGGAGATTCAGGAGGAATGTGAGAAAGTTTTAGAGAGAGTAGTTGAGTTGTGGAGCAGCCTACCAGCAGAGGTGGTGGTTGCAACAACAATTTAATGGTTTTAAATATGCCTAGGACTGAGTAGAAAGCTTAATAGTTACACAAGGGGAAAGAAGTAGGGCAAGGGGTCAAGGGGTAAGGGGGGGGAGGTCAGAGCAATTACCAGATTAGACATCCCCAGGGAAGGACAGCATAGAGCAGGGCAAACTGGATGGATGAATGGTCTTTTTATGGCAACATTTTCTATGTTTCTATGAGCCATGAATACATCATAAGCAGTCGTGATCACAACTGAATCAGTTTCTGGTTGAGGTATAGAATGTTCTAGAAAAGGGGACAGGATACTCTTTGTCCAAAGAGTAGGGGTGTTTACCTGGTGTCATGGCCAGCATCACCCCATCAATAAAACAGTTCCATGTAACAACCCCCCCCCCCCCCCCCCGATGCACCTGGAAACAAGCTACTACAGCTCAGTTTGTCTTTCCTGGTCAAAGTCAAAAATGAGAAATAGACAAATGTATTTATACCAGAAGATTGACTGAATGTGACATCAAATTAATCTCCTTCGAACTTAGCCTAGTAGACTGGTCATTCACCACTGGACCTGGTGATTGCTACTCTATCCTACAGAGATTTTCCAGCATCCTTGTCAGTATCTGTGATAAACATGCTTCTCTCAAAAAAATTAGAACCAGGGGTAAAATCAATGATTGAGCCACCCCTGATATTATCAAGATGATGAGAACGAGGGACAAAGTCTGGGCCCGATATTTGAAGCACAAAGGCCCTGCCCCAGCTTTCCCTTTACAGGTCTCTTCATAACAAATGCAAATCAACTGTAAGAAAAGCTAAAATAGATTTCCTATATGATAAACAACTTGGGGATTCCTCGTGCCCCCATCAGCTGTGGGGTACCCTTAACTTGCTACTCAGTAAAACCAAAAATTCTGAGCCTATCACCTTATTCCATGATGATAGACAAATCAATGAACCAATCAAAATGGCAAGCATCTTTAACTCTTTTTTTGGTGACCTTAAAAAATTCAAACCTCCCCCCGCCCAACCTGTCCCCCCTCTCACCCCCTGTACCCCAACTCTGCGGACAGGCCCCTCCCCAAATTCTACTTTAAGGCCCTGAAACTGACTGACACCATCAAGCTAATTTGCAGGAACAGCCCTAAACCCAGCAAAGATGCTGATGGTATTAACTACAAAATTCTTAAGCTGTCCATTGATGCCCTAGCGGTTGCCATCACCAATCTACTTAACCGTTTCCTCTGTTCTGGTTCTTTCCCTAATACCTGGAAAACCACCACCATTAAATCATTACTGAAGTCTGGGTCCAGAAATGATATCGGTAACTAGCACCCCATTTCCCTCCTCGCCCCCCCATCAAAAATTATTGAGAAAGTTGTTCACTGTCAACTCACCACCTACCTTGAATCCTACAACTTACTCTCTAGTGCCCAGCATGGGTTCAGACCTGGGCACAGCACTGAAACAGCCCTTGTCAGGTTCACAGAGGACATCATTAAGGCCAACGACAAAGGCCTTTACACTGGGTCTGTCTTTGTGGATTTAACCAAGGCGTTTGACCTTGTGGACCATCCACTTCTCCTTGACACTCTTAGAAGTCTACAGGTCTCAGATAATGTAGTTAATTGGGTTGGAAACTACATTTCAGGTAGATCCCATCAAACCTCCATCAAAGGTCACCTCTCTGCTAAATACCCAATTAAATATGGGGTACCCCAGGGTTCTACCTTGGGCCCTCTTCTTTTCTCATGTTTTATAAATAACCTTCCCTCTATCTGCCAAGCCAAACAACTTGTCCTATGCACTGATGACACAGTCATTTCCTGCAGTGGCAAAAACCCTGCCTCTATGTTACACAATCTGCAGTCAGATTTCAGTAAGCTGCACTCTTGGTTCTCTGGGAATGACATGGTCCTCAATTCCAAGAAGACTAAGTTCATGATCTTCTCAGGCCCAGGGAAAGCCCCAGTCACTGGCCTGACACTTTTCGACAACTCTGGAAATTCCATCGAACAGGTTTCAGAATTCAAATACCTCGGTCTCTACTTGGACCCCCAACTCTCCTTTAATGTCCATATCAACAACCTCATTAAGAAGATCCATCTGAGGCGCTTTCTTCTCTACAGGGTTAGAAGGTTTCTGATCCCTGCTTCCAGACTCTGCTTAGCTAGCTCTCTTTTCCTCCCTCTTTTAAACTATGGCTCCATTGTCTTCTCCCCTTCTACCTCCTTGCTCCTCTTCTCCAAACTTAGAACTACTTACAACAGCATAGCTTGTTTCATCACCGGTCTCCCCTGGAAAACTCACCACTGCACCCTCTACTCCTCCCTCAGTTGGCCCATCCTTGAAGGAAGGTTTCTTCTAAAAATGCTCTCCTTCTACACAAGATCCACTTCAAACTGATGCATCCCAGCATTGACTCCCTATTCCCACTCTCAGATCCAAGGCAGCTGACCAGAGGTGCCTCCAATTTGGTTTTTGATACCCCTTTTTACTGGACCAAACAGGCTAAGAACAGAATCTCCTTCAAGGGCACAAAATTGTACAACAAACTACCCCCAGTAATCCAGGCTTGTAGGTCCATCAACTCTTTCAACTTCTCCCTCAAGGCTCACATCCTCAGCTCATCTGACTGCAGTTGCACTGGCCAGCCCCAATACTAACCCCGGCATCAACCTCCCTGCTTCAACCCCCTCTACCCCTCTGTCCCTTCTTTCATCTTCCCCCTTCGCCAAATGAGTCTCACCCTATCTATCCCTCAAATACCCACCCCTGACTGTCCCCACCTTTTCCCCTCTGGCCTGGGTCCTGCAATGGCAGAAGACTCCTTAAATGCTTCCAACCCCAGAGGACTCACACTTTACCTGCATTTTGCACTTTTGGGGTTTCGTCCCACTCGTCTTCCCCCATTCTACATGTCTTTTGTTTTTCTCTCTTTGTTCTCACAATATGCATTTTCTCTTGTTCCAAATACTACAGCATGTTAAGCCTGGAAATGTTTTGCCTCTGTTTACCATTTTATTTCAATGTATTTGTACCCTTGCATTTATGTTGTAACTTCTTGACTCTGTTTGTCTTTTTTCATTCTCTGTTATTTTTCTGACTGGACATTTGTGAAAATGGGCATTTTTGCTCACATACCCTCCAGTATACAAACAAAATTGATGGTTTGATAAAATTGATTATATGCATTTTTGTGAAAGCTAATCTTTCAGTAAAACATGAAGAATTCAATACTTTCATTTTTAAGACAAGCACTAGACAACTGACAATTTTTCACCTTTCATTTGATGAGCAGCAAATTGTAATCAGATTTATTAAAGATTGATTATTCCCAAGGAATTGAAAAAGAGTAACTTTCTTCATTTTGAAACAATTGCAACAACTGGAGTTTTAACAAAGAAGCCATCCATACCACTTCAATCTAAGATGCATCCAAATGCAGCCTGCGTACTTTTAATTGAAAGATAAAGTAGCAGTTCATAAATACTCATTCATTTTATTTTGCACTCCTGTTTGCCCAGTGTTGATACCTGGGGCCCAATACACAGTCACAATGGGGTGCAGCAAAGTAGTCACAAGAACACCTTTGTGGCATAGTTCTGTGTTGCTTCCATTTCTGCTATACACAAAGGGATCATATGTCTTTGTCTGTGTTATTGCAGAGGTTACTGTGACAGCACAGGCAAAGGGGCAGAGGGAGGCACTTTTAATGAGGGCACCAGTATGTATGGAGGCACTGTCCTATGCAGAGCAGCCCTCTGTCACCCTTTCCCTGATCGCAAGGCACAGCAACCCCACAGACAGACGCACTGCTAAAAGGGTTACTGCTTTGAAACCCCAAACAGCTGTACTACCAGGGAGAAGGTTTACAATGCTAATAGCAAGGATGGAACTGTGAAAGGGGAAGCACTGGACACCAGAGAAATAGTTCAAAAGAAGGACAGTGTCTGCAGTCATTAGACCACAAAGCAGAATCATTGAAGTACATGAAAATTCCAGAGCATGATGCCCTTGAAGGGGCACATAGATGTAACCTGGTCACTGTGTATACTTTTGGTTACAACCCCCTGCATTGTGGGCTCAACAAGATTGAGGGGGTTGGGCTCTGTTTTTGGTATAAGGTGTGGGGGGGGTCTTTTCCAGTAAAAGTTAGTTAGCATAGTGACTCTACCCAGAGTTAAAATATAGTGGGCCAGATGTCTGTCTGTACAGCCCCCTGGGAAGCTGTACCTACCCACCTCCCCTCACAGTCACCCCAGACATGGATTACCAAACTTCGTTACAGTATTTCAAAACACATAATTATTAACAATCTCTACTAATATGCTCACAGACAGTTTTAAAAAGGTTAACCAGTAATTTACAAAAAGGGGTAGGAATAGGGCAGGGAACATGGGATATTGGAAGAAAAACAGTGCAACCAATTTAATATGCAAACATTGACAGGTGTTCACCCTATTACAGATTTTAGTGTCATCTGCAAAGAGGCATAATTTCCCTTCTAGCCCCTCTGAAATGTCACTAATAAAGATATTAAAGTGGACTGGTCCCAGTACTGATCCCTATGGCACCCCATTTGTCACCCCCCCTCCTCGGAGTGAACTCCATTTACCACTGCACTCCTGTCCCCCAACCAATTTCTCACCTAGTTTACAGTAACTCTGGTGCCATTATACCAAGGGCTACAACCCCTGCCTTGCCTGGCCAGACCATAGCAATGCTACTGTTCTATCCAATGCTCTATCTCTAGGGGCGTTGTTGCCCTGGTATGTTGATTACTGCCTTTACCATGCTGTTTATTGTCCTACTGCTTGCAATGTAAACCCTTGATGTTCTTGTATTACCCTGCTTAGTTGTTGCTCTTGACTATACCTTGCACCTGTCTTTGTCTGTTGTGCCTAAATGTACCTTTGAAATCTCCTGGGTTGCACCTGAAAATAGGCACTTGGTTGTCTAGTGTGCTTACCTGGTAAACAAAAGCAAACAAATTAAATGGTGCCCACCCCCAACCAGCATGCACAACAGTACACCATAAAATTTCCCACTCCCATCTGGTACCAGATTTTCCCCCAGTCCATGAGGCTGGGAGCTCCCACAGTCTGTCTGGGTACCCAGTTTGAGCAGTTGCAAGTCTGAAATTGGTGCAGCTGGTTGCCCAGCGTTGGTGCACTTTGGGATCAAGCAAATCAAATTCAAGCCTCTTGGATTGATACCAACAACTATTTTTTCTCTTTGGGTAGAACTGCCAACTCCTGGCCAGATGGCCAAATAGTAACTCTGAGAGAACAACTGATAACACCCCCAGTTGCAAGGCAGACCCTGTGGTTATTCAGGGTTTTGCAGATTCACAGGGGCTGAGCATCAGCAAATTGTTCAATCTGTCATATTGGGGCCCCAAACAAGGTACACAGGTTTGCAGCTTACTTGGTTGTAACAGGCTTTTTGCAGCTGGTCACCTCTTTCTGCATCATCGCTGAGGCTGGAAAAGACCAGTACTGGGGACCAGGGCCACATACTTTACCCCACTTGTCCAGGCATCCAGCCCTAAGGGGAGATCATAGGTAATGCCTAGCAGTGACACTACCTGGCCAATTCCCCAGACCATCCTCTGCTGGCAAAGACTCTTCTTCTGGAGCCCAGGAATCATGCAGTCTTCTTTCCCTCTGCTGGCTAGCAGACAAGGATACCTCCATGAGCAGGTCTGGATCACCTCCCAGAGTTGGGGGTGGCAATCAGTCTCGCAGGTGTTTTCAGATGACTGGTTTAAATCACAAACAACTTTCACACTTTAAAACTAGCTTTCCAGATTGCAGAATGCTTCATTCAAATCTCCTAGAAGGTAGCTGTGGAAGCCTTAGGCTGACTTCCAAACTTTTCACCAGACACAGTCTAAGCCCTCCTCACCCATGGTGAGCTGCCGGCAGACTTCCCCAAGCTGAAAACTCCCCTAAGGTTTGAGGAGAACATGGCAGCATCTGAT
This sequence comes from Neoceratodus forsteri, assembly GCA_016271365.2. Classification (NCBI taxonomy): domain Eukaryota; kingdom Metazoa; phylum Chordata; order Ceratodontiformes; family Ceratodontidae; genus Neoceratodus; species Neoceratodus forsteri. Next base: position 905,319,472 of record CM028129.1, read on the forward strand.
TGGTTGACACGGCTGTCAATCTGCAGAATTAATATGTATTAAGTCCACTCAACACCTGATGGGTTGCCTGTAAGAGTGCCAAGAGCACAGCCCTTCCCCCCTTCTCAGCAGCCCTTGCTAAGTCCTCCAGAGCTCCTCAAACTCTGATTGGCTGCAAGGCAGGTCAGTGGTGGCAAATATGGCTGCTAAGTCCTACATAAACAAAGTCACCAATTTAAGTTCTTTTTTGCAGGGCTTCTGTTAGTTTTATTGAGTAAATACCTCATAGTCTGGCATCCGGTGGCAGAGTGGGGATCAACAGGGACTCCCCCTGCCTCTCATGGGCACCATAACACTATCCCCCTAGGTGACAGACAGATCTCCATTTATTCACTGCAGCCTCAGCTGCTCAAAAGTGGTAGCACTTAATAGCACATAAACAAAGTTTATTTCTGGCCCCCACATGTGTGCCTCTGGACCCCTACTATTTTTGCTGGAGTCCCTGGGACCGGAGCACACAAAGAAGGCTAGTGCAGAGTCACTGGAGTGGCTTTAGCTATTAAGTGCCATAACACTCATTCAGAAAATGAGCCAACTGCTGCAACTCACACATTTGAACAGGTGCCAGCTCAAATGTGTGCACACTAGCTGCATGGCACTCTTGGCACTGCACCACTGAGCTGGCTGTTTCAACTTTAAATAACACTCCTCTGGTACCACAGGATTCAGGAAACACAGGGGCTGGCAGGAGCACACCAAGGCAGCCCAACAAAGACCCAGAACTGGTGGGAGGGTAGAGCAGCTCCTGGGGAAACAGAACAGGTAAGCCTCACCCATAGGGGGGTTACACTCCCACCCATCTAAAACTCTTGGTGTCTGCAACAAGTCCATACCAGGGACCTGGCACCATTAAACATTAACCAACATGACATTGCAACATTCATAGTTAGACAAATGATTATTTACTAGCATAGGCAAATAATACAGTCTACTCTACACAAATGCAAACTATCTACTGTACATAATAACATAGACAAGTATTGAAAAGCTTTTGGGATTTTAGATAGCTGTCATGACATTTACTGGTATATCATAAGTATAGGCACATTTTGAGCACAATTATCTGCCAATTTTGGAGCAATAACATAAAAGCATTCTGTTTAATTCCCTTTTTACTTTTTGAGACTTTATCCACTCTGGGTAGCTTAGTGTTAGGTGGGCACACAACAATTCTGGGCAAAGATCTTGAGGTGACATATATATATGCCTTTCTGTACCACTTGCATTTGTAAGTCAGTACAAGCCCATGGAGAGTCATAAATAAGCTTTAACAAAGGCTTGATGGCTCTTTCAGAGCAACGAGGTGGAACTGACACTTCTTCAGTATCAGGGCTTGTGCTCCGCATTTCTTGACCAGCGATTAAGCATCCTCAGGCAATGGGGCACCACAGCTTCCTCTGGTATTTCAGCTACTTTCTGAGGCTCTACACCATCTTCCATTGGCACTTCCTCAGATTTGGGCCCATCATCTAAGGGTATGTCTACAGTTGGCACAGAGTCTACAGTTTGAATTCAATTTTGAGTTGATATTGGAAGCTCTTCAGTGGGCTTATCTGTCACATTGCTTGTTGTTTTGCATCAATGTCACATTGCTGGTTGGTGATCTAAACATGCTGGACATCGACTGGGGTAACCTAGTTACGAGATCATCAAGAAGTCAGACTGTTGTTGATGCCTTACAGGACTGCCTACTCACCCAACTGGTTAGCACAACAACCAGATCAGATGCCATCCTCAATGTGGTCCTCACAAATTCAGAAGTGGTTGAAAATATCAGAGTTGGGGAGCCACTGGCAAATAGCGACCACAACTCCATTTGGTTTGCATTGTCACCAGGGGATGTAAAATCTCAGTCCCGAATGGAGGTCTTAAGCTTCAGGGGAGCCAACTTTAAAAGAATGAAAGTGATGATAAAAGACAACTTGACTGGGGTTCATGAAAAGTTGGAGGTAGTGTAGACATCTGGGGGCTGGTTAAACAAGCCATACTAGAGGCCATAAAACTTTGCATTAGATCAGTGTCAAAAAGAAAAAAACATAAAATACCCATATGGTTCATTAACCAGGTCAAGACAGCAATTAGAGCCAAAAGGGAAGCCTTCTGCAAATATAAAAGGAACCAGAATGACAGTGACTGGGATATCTACAATCAGAAAAGTATGGAGGCCAAGAAGGCTGTAAGGCTAGCATAGGTGTCACCTGAACTTTGGATTGCTACAGGTGTGAAATCTGGCAATAAAAAATTCTTTTGATACATCCGGAAAAAAAAGAAAGAAAGGGGAGTGGGATAGTTAAGCTCACAGAGGGGGACAGGATAATCGAGGACGATGGACAAAAAGCCACTGTAATTAACAACTTCTTCTGCTTGGTGTTCACCAAGGAACACAATGAACCATTGCCTGAAAGCAGCATTAAAGCAGTCAGTAAAGAGAACCAACGGATGCAGACTCCAAAAATTACCTCCAATAGCGTTAAAGAGGCATTAATGTGCCTAAGGCTGACAAAGCACCAGGGTCTGATGGGCTACATCCAAGGTTGCTAAAAGAACTTGCTGAGGAACTAGCGGACCCATTGACACATTTATTTAACTGCTTGCTTCTGACGGGAGTGGTACCAGGGGACTGGAGAAGAGTGGAGGTGACATCTCTCCACAAGGGAGGTAGTAGAGAGGATGCTGGCAACTACAGGCTGGTCAGCCTCACATCTGTCATGGGGAAATTAATGGAAACATTAGTTAAACAGAATATAGTGGAATACCTAGAAAATAACAATCTCCAGGATGACAAACAGCATGGGTTTATGGTGGGTAGGTTGTGCCAGATAAACTTATTACATTTTTTGATTGGGTAACTAGGCAATTGGATAGGGGACACCCAGTGGACCTCCTCTACTTCGACGTCAGCAAGGCTTTCAACTCAGTGCAGCACAAACACCTGCTAAAAAAGTTGGAAAACCTAGGCACTGCTGAAAGCTTACTCAGGTGGCTGGGGAATTGGCTTAGGGATAAAAATCAGAGGGTGGTAGTCAACTGGGTGAGGTCAAGCAAAGGTAGAGTCACTAGTAGTGTGCCTCATGGCTCAGTCTTGGGCCTGGTCCTGTTTAATATGTTTACCAGCAACATAAGCGTAGGCATTCAGGTTAAGCTGGAGCTCATTGCAGATGACACTAAACTGGGCAGTAGGGTCGACCATGTAGAGGTGATTGGGGAACTTTAGAACAACTTACAAAGGCTAGAAAGATGGTCTAACATCAAGCAGCTGGAGTTCAACACAAAGAAGTGCAAAATGTACAGACAGTTGGTGAGACCCCATCTGGAGTACTGTGTGCAGTTCTGGGGACCCCATCTCCACAAAGACATTGACAGGGTGGAGGCTGTTCAGAGGAGGGCAACCAAAATGGTGCAGGGTCTGCACCAGAAGACATATGAAGAGAAACTAAAGGAGCTTAATATGTATACCCTTGAGGAAAGAAGGGGGACATGATAGAAACTTTCAAGTACCTCAAGGGAATCAACAATGTCCAAGGGGTAGTATCTTTCAGAAAAGAGATGTGCAAGAACAAGGGGCACAATTTGAAGATATAAGGGGATGGCGAGAGGTACTGTGAGGAAGTATTTTTTCACAGAGGGTTGTGGATGCATGGAATAGCCTTCCTGAGGAGGTCGTGGAGTCAAGAACAGTGAGGGAATTCAAGAATGCATGGGACAGACATAAGGCAGTCCTAGTGGGGGGTAGGAGGAAGTAGGCTGTTAGTTAACTAGGATCTGCAGCTTATCCATCAGGTAGGAAAATGGGCAGACTAGGTGGGCCAAGTGGTCCTTATCTGCCGTCAAATTCTATGTTTCTATGTTTCTATGTTGTATTTGGGTAAAGAGAATCCTAGGATGGATTACTGGCTCAACAGGGTCAAACTCAGCACCCCCCAGGAAGAAAAGGATATAGGGTCCATCATATGTGATATCCTTAAACAATCGAGCCAATGCAACAAAGCTTACAGCCAGGCAAATAGAATGCTAAGGTGCATAGGGAGAGGATTCGATGGCAGGAACAGGAGGTGATCCTCCCACTATAAAGGTCCCTGGTGAGGCCCCACCTGGAGTACTGCATCCAGTTTTGGAATCTACACCTTAAAAAGGACAGGGATAGGCTGGAGATTGTACAGAGAAGAGTAACCAAGATGATACTGGTCTACCAAGGACTCCCGTGCAAGGAACACCTGAAGGAGCTAAACTTGTTCTTACTGGAAACAAGGAGGGAGAGAGGGGATATGATTGAGACATTCAAATTCTTGAGAGGCATTAATAAGCCATCATACACAGAACTGTTCCAGATGGTCACCAGCTCTACCACCAGGGGCACAAATGGAAGCTATGGGGATGAAGCTTCAGAAAAGATCTAAGAAAGCATTATTTCAAGTAAAGAGTAGTGGAACCCTGGAATGGCCTACCGGCGGAAGTGGTGAGTGCAAGGACCATTGCAGCTTTCAAACAAGGGTGAGATAGAGTAAGGGCTCAAGGGGGAACTGCAGGATCAGGAAAGGGTAAAATTCAGAAGGGTGGGCTAAATCGCGGAACCCATAGGAGGTCTTGGAAACTCTTGGGCAGACTAGATGGATCCACGGTCTCCTTCTGCCAAGGCTTTTTCTATGTTTCTGTGTTTCCTTTGTGCCTTGAAACAATTGAGCAAGGTCTGGTGTGGGATAGTATGCTTTGGGGTAAATTACTTCTCCCTCTGACTCAGAGTCTGAAATTTCTTGACTTGCTTGCTCTTCAAAGCTTGCTGGAGCAATTTCAGATTGCTTTGCCCTTTGTTTACCTTGGTATCTGCATGTAGCAGATCTAGTAAACAGGAGGTTTAGGAGGTTCTGACATTTCTTGTCCATTACTAGTGACCATCTGTCTAATGGGCAGCAAGTGATTGCAGTGGATGGTTCAATATCCACTTGTCTGTCCTTCTTGACGAAGTTTGTATACTGGCATGTCTTACACTTTCTCGTTTACAACATTGGGGTGCTACCCCATCTGTCAGCGATTTTGTGCTTTCCAGGTATTCCTAAATTGCTCAACAGTACATGGTCTCCTGGCAACAGTTTATGTGCCTTTACCCGTTAGTCATACCTTTCTTTGTTAGCTCTGTTTCTTTTGGCTGTGACCAACTTGCATGATGAATTTAGCTGATATTTTAACTGTTGCACATATTATAAATAGGTCTCTGGCCTAGTTCCATTGGTAGAGATGCCAAAACAACAGATCCACAGGCAGTCTCGCTTCTTGGCCGGAACATGAGACTGTAAGGTGAGAATCCTGTAGCATCATGTTTGGTGCAGCTGTATGCATGAACTAATGCACTTTCTTGCTGACTCCATTTACTTTTGTTTTTTGGGTCTAAGGTGCCCAACATATCAAGAAACATTCCATTAAACCTCTCAGGCTGTGGATCACCTTGCAGGTGATAGGGGGTTATATGAGACTTACTGATCCCCCATAAAGATAAGAGTTCTTTCACTAACCAGCTTTTGAAGTCCCACCCTTGGTCAGAGTGTATTCTTTGGGGGGCTCCGTAAAGCACAAAGAATTTCTCTACAAGGATCTTGGCAGCCGTGGAGGCTTTTTTGATCCTTTGTCAGGTATGCCAGGTTATAGCTGGAAAAATGGTCAGTGATTACCAAACTATTTGAAATGTTATTGGAGTTGGGCTCCAAACTGAGAAAGTCTACACACACTAACTCCATAGGTGCACTTGTCACAATATTGACCAGAGGGGCAGCCCTCTGGGGTAAGGCTTTTCACTGTACACATCTGCTGCAGGTTTTTCAGTATTGTTCCACATCACTCCCCATAGAAACATAGATGTTGACAGCAGATAAGGACCACAAGGCCCACCTAGTCTGCCCATTTTCCCTACCTACTATAACACCACAGACCCTACTTGATCTCTGACTTTACCCCCCCACCCTACTTCTAAGGTGCAGTTATGCCTATCCCATGCATTCATGAAGCCTGTTACCATTTTTGCCCCACCACCTCTGCTGGGTGGCTATTCCAGGCATCCACCACTCTTTCTGTGAAAAGTGCTTCCTCACATCTCCCCTGGGTCCCCCCAACAACTTCATAGCATGTCCCCTTATTCTTGAGCATCTTTTTTTCTGACAAAATGCTTCCCTCATGAACTTTATGTATACACGTGAGGTACAGTATTGGAATGTTTCTATCGTAGCCCTCCTTTCCTCCAGGGTGTACATACTGAGGTCTTTCAGTCTCTCCTCATAGGGCTTATGATGCAGACCCTGCACCATTTTGGTTGCCCTCCTCTATGCTGTCTATGTCCTTCTGGAGATGTGTTCTCCAGAACTGGACACTGTACTCTAGGTGAGATCTCACCAGTGATCTATACAGTGGCAATGCCACCTCTCTCTTTCGGCTGGATAGGAAAGGAAAAGAAAGGAAAAATTGTTTAACCAGGAAAGGCACACTAAGCCAAAGCTTGTTTCCAGGTGCAACCTGGAAGCACAAGGAAGTTAAATGACTTGCTCAGGGCCACATAGAATGCAGGAGGGGGCTGTGGGACTCAAACCCAGATCTCCAGGTTTGCAGCTCAGTGCTTCTTACCACTATGCTATACTGCCTCCTCCCTATGCAGCCTAGCATCCCACTAGCTCTCTCCACTGCCTTGTCACACTGTCTGGCCACCTTTAAGTCATCAGATATGATTACTCCCAGGTCCCTTTCCTGTGTGCGTGGTGGCCAATACTACCCCACCATTTTGTATTCCACCCCTAGATTTCTGTGTCCCAATTGCATGCTTTTGCACTTCTTAGCACTGAAACCTAGCTGCCACACCCTTGACCACTCTAACTTTCTTAGATCACTAATCATTTTTTCCACACTCACAGACACCCTCGGAGTGTTCACCCTATTACAGATTTTAGTGTCATCTGCAAAGAGGCATAATTTCCCTTCTAGCCCCTCTGAAATGTCACTAATAAAGATATTAAAGTGGACTGGTCCCAGTACTGATCCCTATGGCACCCCATTTGTCACCCCCCCTCCTCGGAGTGAACTCCATTTACCACTGCACTCCTGTCCCCCAACCAATTTCTCACCTAGTTTACAGTAACTCTGGTGCCATTATACCAAGGGCTACAACCCCTGCCTTGCCTGGCCAGACCAAGGTTGAGGAGCCTGGGTTCCTAAAATGAACTTTAAACTGGTACGTTCCCAAAATAACATAATGCGCAGTGCCTCCACCCAGAATATACTTTTCAGTGGGCTAGGTATAACCTGGTACAGCTCTCTAGGATACTGTACCCACCTTTATTACCATAACACCACCCCAAGCATGACCCAATAACATTTCCCCACATTAAAGGCATTTTATAAATTTCAACTATAATAATAATATGCTCACAGGGCAGGATTATGCAAAACATCAAACAACAATTTATTTACATGGGGAAGGGCTAGGAAAGGAAAGCCGGAATAGAGGTTATGCTATTTGTAATTATTCTCAGTAGGGTTGATTGGTTTTGATTTGGTTTGGTTTAGGATTAGAATAAACATTCTGGCCCAGAAATTCAAAAGGGTTGCACATGGCGCAACAGTGTTGCGCCATGCACAACCCACTGATGTGCCCCAGCGTGATATTCAAAAGGGAAAAGTGCGCCACACGAATCCCGATGCGCTGGAGCACATCAGTAATGTAGGCAGGCACAGGTGGGGGGCGTGCCCATGCATAACCTGCACAGCCCGATATTCAGCCCGGGATGTGCAGAGTCATGCATGCGCAACCCTTACCTGCGCCTGCACAAAGTTACGCCAACTAAAAAAGGAACAAGTGATGGCCACTCACAGGTGAGCTGCCGCATTGCAGGGCGCAACACAGCAGCTGCCACCTGTGGGTGGTCACCCGAGTTCCTGCCACACCTGGCGGCACCCCCCCATGCCCCATCACGGGCATCCATGTAGAAATCCCCCCAAGTCCAATATCCCTGGTGGTCCAGTGGACTGATTGCTGTCGATCGCGGGCATCTGTGCCTCATCAAATACCCCTAAGACCCTGGTGGTCTGGTGTACCCCCACCACACCCGCCCACTGGGCCCCACCGCCCGCTCTCCCCATCAGCCAGCAGGCGGCGGACCCCATCCGCCTGCGCCCGCTGACTGACAGCTCGATAGGGCTGCGCCCAGTGGTTCACAGCATGAGCCAATGGGCGTGCAACCACTCTACTACTCAGTCAGATATGTGGATGAATTCATTCACATATCTGGACTGAGTAGACAGTTGTATGCCCATTGGCTCACGCTGTGAACCAATGGGCATGCAGCACTACCGAGCTGTCAGTCGGCGGGCGGCAGGGCGGCAGGCGTGGTGGTGCTGCCACCCGGCTGACGGGTGGGAGCGGGTGGGATCAGTGGGCGGGTGGGGTGGGGGGCACTAGACCACCAGGGTCTTAGGGGTATTTGATGAGGTACAGATGCCCGGGATCGGGCAGTAATTGGTCCACTGAACCACCAGGGATATTGGACTTGGGGGTTCTATTACTGATGCCCGCGATCGGGCTCAGTGCGGTCCACTGGACCACCAGGGATATTGGACTTGGGGCATAATCGCCAGGACAGATGCCTGTGATCGGGCACATAGAGGTCCACTGGACCACCAGGGATATAGGAGGGTTTTCTTTTTACCGAATGCCCATGATCGGGCTGCAGGGGGCGTCGGTCTCCAACGGCTGCTGCCTGGCAGGGCACCAGGCGCAAGTCCTCGGGGATCGGCGCACCTGCATGCTAATGGAATGCAAATGGGGCCATGATGAGATGCAAATGGCCCCCTGTGTGACTTGCATAAATGATGGCCCCATTTGCATGTCCCCTTTTGAATATCGCAGGTGCTGTGCATGGTGCAATGGCACTTGCGCTAGTGCATCTCAATGCTCTACTCTGGCCACTTGCATTGGTGCAGTGCCACTATGCCATGCACAGTGGGGGTGGCCAGGGTGCGATATTCAAAGCTGCTGCGCCATAGCGCAGCTCCATTGAATATTGCCCAGGCCACTCCCCTGTGCAACAAAGTTGAGCTGTGCCCAGGCTTGCGCCACAGCCTGGCGCAGTTTGAATATCGGGGCCTCTGTGTTTTAAAAACAGATATCAATCCCACTAGCTCTATCAACCTCTGATGTAGTCAGTTCCCTGACTATCTAGTTAGCTGCATAGAAAGTAAGAACATATTTACAGTTTTTTCCGCATCAATCCTAGATCCCCAACTGTATCAGGACCCCGCAATCCCATACATTTAACGTGGGTACCCAGTAATCAAAGTTCTCAATGGTGCAGGCCTGATGGTCGGTGCAGCTGTACATTGGCCGGCTAGTTGGGGCCCTTAAGGAGGAAAATCAAATTAGCATGCTATTTACCATTATTTGAATGATTTAAAAACACTTTTCCCTCTCCTACAGTAGCTGTGGTAGCTGGGACATTAGATTAGGAATACTTGAAAACCCTCTTAAACATTTACAGTTCCTTTGATTGGTACAGAGCAAGGGCCCTGTGTACTCACTGTTAGACATCTTCATTGGTCTGTACAAGGCAGGACTGGGTGCTTTCAGCAGGTGGACTCTGACTCCGGAGGTCAAGATGCAGGTCAGCTAACAGCCAGGCACCCATTACTGACTGCACGGTTCTTATAGGTTTATAGATGGAAACTACATTTTAACTTCTGAAACAGGGTCCCCTTTCTGGGCTGAAATCATGCTGTGAATGACAGGCTGGGACCCAGGCTGGCACGTTTCAACCCCACGTCTAGGCTGTACCCCTCAGAGGAAATGTATATGGCTGTGCCGAGGTGTCACACAACCAGACTGTGTCCCAGGCGTAATCTAGCTGAATATGTTGCATTCAGCACATTTATTAGATTTAGCACATTTATACATTCTTGCAGTTGCTTTTAGTAGTCACAGTCTCTTTTTCCTGTGTCCAGCGTGTCAGGCATAGACCTCTCTAGGCTTTGCTGCCCCTCAAAAAGTTCTCACACTTGCTCTGGTCAATAGCAATTTACTCACTCAGATCACTTGCAGAAATGGTGTTCTTTTCTCTGAGGAAATCAGGATTCATCAGCACTGTCGTTGCTGAGGCAGGTTTCAACTCTCTCACAGCTGGCTTTGCATCAAGTTGCTGACCCAGGTTTTCCAAAACATGGAAAGGTACGGACTAGCCCTGGAGGACAATTTCTGGCAACCCCCAGGCTAATGACTTTAACTGCTGGCAGAAACTTGTCTCTTTGGCAGAAGAAAAGCCCCTCCCCTGTGGAGGGGGCTCACACGCAAACTGAACTAGGCCCATTTCACCTAGCTGAAGGCATTAGCCTCCCACCCCCGAGGGGGGCTCCCAGTCAAACTCCTGAACAGCCTGGAAAACACTGTCTTTTATGGAGCTCCTCTGAGGCTATCTGCTGCTCCCACAATAATTGGCTGGTCCTGCATGTCAGTCCACAAAATGAATATTCATTAGCTTCACTTGATGCACAATAGGCTCACTGTTTTGATGCCTGAATTAGGTCCCTGCAGTTTCCCAATAAGCACTGGGTAAAGTCCCATAAGTCTGTCATTGTGCCAGCACTCCTTGCTAGAAATCCCTGCTTTCTGATTGGCTGTTGCTACATTAAAATGGCGGCTAATCTCGCAGTCCCCTTTGCAGATTTAACACACTCCCAACTTTAGAATTCTGGTGCAGCCAGGAGATTTACTTTATCTGTTTCCTTCCCCACAGTTCAGTAGCTGCTTTTCTGCCCTGGAGATCGCTGCCCAGATTAAACATTTTCCCTCAGTCCTGAGCCTGTCACTGCTGCCGATATTAAGTGCCCCCAGGCAGCAAACAGGAAAATTATCTTAGTCCCACTAGTAATCATTCTGGTGCAGCCAGTAAATACTTTAATTTTACTTACCCACCCCTTTTCTCTTTAGCACCTTTAGTGTCCTTGGCAGTGCTACCTTTATTTACATTTATTTACAGATTCATTCCTTGCAGCACTGCCAAAATACGTGGTCCGCTGAAACAAACAGAGCTGTCATTAATATTCATAAGGGGCTCTTTAATATTCATGAGCCATTTGAGTTAGTGCTTCTTGGCGCTTGTTATTTACAAAAAGGAGAGGTCTTTTTGGCCCTTGCTGAGGTCACCAGTCCCCACATTGCCTAAGACAGGGACCAGGGCCCCCAAACTGCCTCCTGATAGACTGCAAAGTTAGTGGTCAAGAGATCAAACGCATACCACACATGCGTGATCTCCTCTCAGCACCTCAGTGCTTCAGCAGCAGTGGTAAATCGCAACTTAGCCCTTGAGCCCAAAAAGGGCTAAAGTGAAACACTGGGGTGACTTGAGGAAACCTGGGCACATTCTGGACTCAGGCCAGTAGTGGTGAAATGGGGATGATAAGCGGGATACCTGTCAGGCACAAGGAGGCAAATGGGAGCAATGGGTGAATGTGCAAAAGGTAAGCCCCCAAATGGGGGGGCATTACATTACCACCCTAGGAACAGCTCCTAAGCTTCCCAGCTTGTTTACGAGACTCCTATGTGGATTGTTGTTGAATGTCTTACCAAAGTCTAGGTAGGCCACATCCACCGCTCCACCCTGATCCAATTCCCTGGTCACCCAGTCAAAGAAATCTATCAGATTTGTTTGACATGATCTCCCCCCAGTGAATCCATGCTGCCTCAGATCCTCAAGACCACCGGATTCCAGATATTCCACAATCCTCTCCTTCAGTAGTGATTCCATTACTTTCCCCACCACCGAAGTCATGCTGACTGGCCTGTAGTTGCCAGCCTCCTCTTTGCTTCCACTTTTGTGAAATGGGGCTACATCGACCCTCCTACAGTCCTCTGGAACCACTTCCATCTCCAGTGAGTGGTTGAACAGGGCTGTCAGAAGAGCAGCTAGCACCTCCCTGAGCTACCTCAATACCCTATGATGCACCCCTTCTGGCCCCATTGCCTTGTCCACGTTCAGATTTCTGAGTTCCCCTAGAACCTTCTCCTCTTTAAATGGACTAGTGTCAAGCTCCCTTCCTTCGATACTCCTGGCCCTTATCTGTGGTCCCTCACCTTCCCCATCCTCTGTGCAAAACAAAACACAAGTACTTGTTCAAGATTTCCACTTTTTCCTGGTTCCCCTCCACACACTCCTCTCCTTCCTTCCTAAGCCTTATCCCTCCCCTGGTCTTTCTCTTTTCGCTTACATACCTGAAAAATACCTCGTCCTCTTTCTGCACTGTCTGGGCTATTTTCTTCTCCATCTGCGCCTTTGCACTCTTAACTGCTTTCCCTGCCTCCCTCTGTTTCTCCTGATACACCTCTCTATCTTTCTCTTTCTGTGTCTTCTTATATCTCCTGAATGCTAACTTTTTCACCCTTACCTTCCCAGCCACCTCTTTTGAGAACCATAGCAGTCTTTTTCTTCCTGTTCTTGCCTACTTGTCTGACACAGGTTTGTTGCCTTCTCTATCCCTCCTTTTAGATTTACCCACTGTTCCTCCACTCCACCATGCCCCCCCCCACCAGTACATCCCTGAGGCATTTCCCCATCTTTGTAAAATCAGCCCTCTTGAAGTCCAGGACCCTTGCCTTTATGTAGTTTGATCCTGCTGCAGTACTTACATTGAACCACACTATATGGTGATTAGTGGTCCCCAGGTGGTCACACACTGTGTTGTCTGCAACACTGCCCCTGTTAGTGAATACAAGGTCCAGTACTGCCCCCTCATGAGTAGGCTTTTTTACTAGTTGCTTGAGGAATACCCCCTACAGTGAGTCCAGGATGTCCCTGCTCCTAGATGAAGCTGCTGCTGGGATGCTCCGATCTACATCCGTCAGACTGAAGTCACTAATCAGCAGCACCTCTCCCTTGTTTACCATTTTTTGGATGGCTTCCATTAGAACCTGATCCAACCCCCCCCCCCAATGTTGGAGGCCTGTAGATCACTCCAGTGTGAATAACAGCTCCTTTCCCTCTTTCTAGGGTGACCCATAGTACCTCCACCCCTTCCTGATTTCCCTGTACTTCAGCAGGCTTTATGCTATCCCACACATAAACAGCCACTCCACCTTTTTTCAACCCTGTCCTTTCTGAACAGACTGTACCCTGGTAGGCTATATCCCAGTCATGTTTCTCATTGCATCATGACTCGGTAATGGCAACAATGTCCGGGTCAGCCTTTGCCATGGTGGTCTCTAGGTTCAGGATTTTGTTTCCCAGACTTCGCGCATTTGCACACATGGCCTTTCAGAATGTGTCACCACCCTGTTTGTCATCATCCCCTGTCCCCTTATGTCATCTCTACTTACCCCCTTTGCTCTCAATCCCATCTTTCTTCACTTCTATCACTTTGTTTCCTTTTTTGTTGGGTACCCTTGGGGACTTCTGTCCAATTGGTCTCTCCCTACTGCCTACTTCAGTTTGAGCAGAGGACAGTTTTTGTGTCCTTGTTTCTTTTCTCCACCCCCCTCAGATAGTTTAAATGCTTGTCAATGTAACACTTAAACCATTAATTGAAGTCTGTGGTTCCCCTTCCTGATGGATGCAGACCATTTTCTCTCTATAGGCCTCTATCCCTCCAGGTGGAACCCCAATCTCCAATGTAACTGAACTCCTCCTCTCTGCACCAATCCTTCAACCATGTGTTGAAGCTCCTGGCATGGAGTACCCTATCCTTCCCCCTGCCATAGACAGGTAGCACCTCAGAAAAGGCCACTGGGTGTGCTACCTGCTTAAGGCATGGGGTCATAATGTCGCAGATGATACTGCGCATTTGACCACCGTGCAGAAAGAAACAGCGTCCGGCAACACCAGATAGCTGTTCTTTTGTTTTGCTTCACCCCCCACACCCCCACATTGGGGGGATTCATCCCAACCCCCCCAGAACTAATATTATCAACTCCAAGGGTGTGTGGACACTGAGGCAATGGAAAAAAAGAAACCTAAGAGATTCCCTAGCAGGGAATCAAACCACGATTCCCCCAACCCACACACTTCTGGATCAGGTGCTGTAGTCACTCTACCATGGGAGCGGCTTGACTGAGCACCCGACCGGCAATGCCTCCATACACTGCCTCCTTCCTGGTGAGCAACAGAGGATATTGATAGTATCACATAGCTGCTATTCCCCTGTTGATCTAATCCCTTACGCGCTACCTGTAATGTGCTCCTGCTCTGTGTGGGTTAGTGTGCACAGTTATGACCCGGTACCCCTGCTTAAGACCCCTCTCTATAGCCTAAACTCTTCCTGTACTATTCTAGGCTCATCCCTAGTCATGTCATTGATCCTGAAGTGGACCATGACATTCAGCTCCCCCCCATGCTGCTTCCCTAGCAATCCACTTAATCTACATGATTAAGTCCAGGTCAGTATTCCATGTAGTAGTCATAGGGAGACAAGGCTGGCACCAAGTGAGGCCAGTAGAAGCAGACATGAGCCAAGTCCAATGTGCGCTCATGTCCTAAATGTCCCATATCATCGTGCCATGCACATAGTATCACTCTTTTGAATTTGGTTGGCAGGACCAATTGTAGACAAGGGAAACCTAGTGAGTCTTGAATTTCTGTGTACTACAAATTGTCCTTAAGCTTAAGTTTTAACCATTCTCGTAACAACAGTTTTACATTTGGATCATTCTTGACTACTTAGGTGGCCTCACCCCCTTATTGCAGGGTGCTGACAATGTCTCTTATACTAGGATCTAGTCTTTGCTCTTTTTATGTCTTGGTGGGTCAGTTGCAGCAATGTGGTTAGGTCTAGAGCAGCTAAGTTGCAGGAAGCAGTTGGCACACAATCACATGAAGCACCGAGACTGTCTACAAGACGAGTGGCAGTTTCTGGGGAAGGCTGCTCATCTGTGTCAAACTTTTTACAGAATACTTTAACAGTTTCCTGGAGTATATGTTCCCACTCTTTCTTGAGTGTGTTAGTGACAGCTGGGCATTGAGACAGTGCATCTGCATCTATATGATGAAGTCCAGTTCAGTATTTCACACAATAGTCATAGGTGGACAAGGCTGACAGCCACCTATGTCTGGCTGTATCCAGTTTTACTGTTGTTTGGATATATGTCAGGGGGCTCTTGTCTGTCTTAACAGTAATATGTACTCCGTACAAATATTCATGAAATTGGTCCACAATGGCTCACTTAAGTGCAAGGAATTCAAGCTTGTATACAGAGTAATTCCTTTCTACACTGCTCAGGCTCTGGCTAGCAAAATCTACTGGACACAGTCCCTCAGGGTAGTTTTGGTATAGGACTTTTCCTAGGCCACTGAAGCTGGCATCCATATGGAGGTTTCTCAGGATCTGCATAAGCCAGAACTGAAGCATGAGTCAGTGTATGGATTATTTCTTCGGAATGCCTTATCATAATCAGAAGTCCATCGAGCTCCAAATGGTTCAGAAGGCTTGAAGTACAGTTTAGATTCAGTAGTCTTAGCAAAGACTTTCCTTTCTTTATTTGTTAGAGGATAACCTTGGGTTAGATTCAGAAGAGGCTTTACTACTCGGGGTATAATCCTTGACAAAATGTTTGTAGTACCCACAGAAACCAATGAATCTTTGTAGTTCTTTCAGATTTGGAGTTTGGCCAGGTGGTCAGTGCTTCCACTTTACTTGGGTCCATTTGTATGTCTTCAGACAACACAATATGCTAAACATATTTGACAAACTTTTGGAAGAACTGGCATTTGATGATGGAGAGTTTGAGCCCTAACTCCTCCAGTCAATTTAGAACTTTTAATAACCTTGCTTCATGCTCTTTCAGGGTCTTTCTGAACACTTTGATATTATCAAGGTAAACCAGACATTCTAAGAGATTCATATCTCTGACCGCTCTTTCCATTGGGCACTGGAAGGTTGCTGGAGCACCCAAGATACTTTGAGGCATTCTAAGAAATTCGTAAAAAACAAGGGGACATATGAAAGTTATTTCTCTGCCCTGTGTAGCCATTGGTATTTGACAATAGCCATTTCTGAGATCAAGCATGGAAAACCATTTGCTTCCATTAAGACAATCCAAGGCATCTTGAATTTTAGGCACGATATACTGGTCTGGGATTGTCCATTTGTAAAGAATTTGATAGTCTACACTCATGTGCACAGCTCTATTTTTCTTTCGCACTGCCACAATTGGCAAAGCATAAGGGCTTCTTGATTCTTGGATAGTGCCAGCCACTAACAACTCTTGCAAGTGTCTTCACACATCATCAGTGGGCACCAGTCTGTGGGACCTTTCATGGAAAGGGCATTCACTGTGAAGGCTGATATGGTGTTCTTTCTGGTTACACATCCCACATCCAAGTCATGAAGTGAAAACACTTTCATTCTCTCAGCTAGTTTTCAGCTGACATAGGTCTTCCACTTCTCAGGTGCAGGAGAGTTACCAAAATCAAACCTGGGTAATACCAGCATTGGTGCCATCTCTGTTTGGAGTGGGTTGCACTGCTGTATCCACACAGTACACACGAGACAAAGCGCATCCTTTTCTGATGACAATATCTCTCTCTGTAACATTTTTCACCTGGACAGTAACTCGTTTAGCTTAAGTATGAGCCCTTACTGGCAACACACTGGGCTTTATCAATAGGACTTCTGGCAGGTCATGTTCTTCGGGAGCATCAAGCATCAGTATTTATTTTTTTTTACATCTTTTTTCAGGTGCACCTCCCCACTGGTATTGCACTCAACATTCATGGGCAGCACAAGTTCTTTAATATCACAATGCCAAACTATACCCATAGGTCATCTTGAGCTTCACTTGTAGTCTATGTCCATCTCTGGTAGCACTCTTGCACTAGGGCATGTATATGTAACACTTTTCCTTTTTGCTTGGCTCCCTCACCTGACAAACTAAGCCAGGCGACTAAACATGCAAGCATTAGTACCAATAAGTACGGGCACTCCGTCGTACATTCTGGACTCCAAACACACTAATGCCACAATTTCCACAGGTCTCCAACTCCAGTTATCAGTATCAGTACCACTATCAGTGTCAGTGGCTCAGTAGGTAGCACACTCACCTCTGAGGCCGGGAGATCAGAGGACTGTCAGAGGGCTGTGGGTTCAATTCCCACACCTGGTAGAGGGGTGTCAGAGGGCTGTGGGTTCAATTCCCACACCTGGCACTTGGGTTAATATCCCAATACTGACACTGTAGTGCAGCACGAGGGGGGTGCTGCACTTCTGAGGTGCCATCTTTCAGATGAGACGTTAAACTGAGGGGCCATCTGCCTGTTCTGGTGGTAGTTCAGGTGGATGTTAAAGATCCCATGGCACTTATTGAAAAGAGTAGGGGAATTTTTATTAGAACACAAAAAAACTGAACACAAATTCATGTTAGCATCACAGGATAAACTAATAACAAAACCAAAAGGGAGAAAAGGAGGAAACCAAAAACAGAGAGAAAAACTCCAGCATTTGATCACTTAAAATCATTTGTGGTAAACAAAAGCAGACCCCTACACCAGCAAACCTAAATGAGACAACTGTGTCATGTATTCTTACACATAAGTACACACACTCTCACACCTGCACCATCTAAGTGACTAAGTGTCCACCACCACCACCACACGTGAACCACCAGTCAAGGTGGATGCCATGGGAAATTCCTCCACCATGTCTCCATCACTCTAGTACATGGTTTCTCAAATGGTGATGCCAGCCTCCCAAGGGAGGCCCCAACCTGTTCCAGGGGAGGCTCAAGCAAGCCTTAAAATGTACTCTATTTAAATGTCAAGTTTTAGATGTTTTGTGTGAAAGGATGCAGCAAACTGAAAGTGAATAATGGCATGCGAATTTATGTACAAAATGGTTACCAGGAAAGACATGCTCAACAAACACTTGTTTCCTGGTATGACATGGGGAAAGCTGTATGGAGGAAATACAATTCTTGGAAACAGTGCAAAACAAAATGCAAAATAATGCAAATGAACAGGAACAAGGTAACAACTGACCCATTATACTGGCTGCAAAAAAGCACAAATATAAAGGCTAAGCAGAGAGATAGGAGCAAGGCCAGGAGGGAGCAAAATGGTCCCAAAGAAGGTGTTTAAGAGCAGGGTAAAACTGACATAGAAAACAGTCTGACTCATGGAGGTGTTGCAACAAGGGGTAAATAGGGTCCAAAAGTCAGAAGTGTGGAGCAAGTAGGCTGACCGGGGAGGGGTTATAGAAAGGAGAATTACAAGTTCAATAAAATGAGAATAAACTCAACGACTCAAATGCACTTCATTGGATTCTTCCTGTAATGTGCAAAGTATGATAGTTGTTCTAACTGTAGGGAGGCCCGAAATTATTTCTGTAGTAGGGGGAGGCTCAAGATCTTTTCCAAGGCTTGAGGGAGGCTCACTATGACAAAGTGTGAGAACTCCTGCTCTAGTAGGTAAAGCTCCATATTCTCTACAGTAAATATGAAAGATTTCCTTATCAATCAGTTTAAGTAATCCCTCAAGGGGGATCGGTTTTTGCTGCAGAACAAACTGACAGCGTACTTGCCAAATGGCCCATTTTATATATGCAAAAACAACTCTCACTGTCCCTGAATGAAACTCCCTCCACCTATCCAAAAAAACTCCATAAATACAAATCTCATATGTCATTCTACTAAATTGTGGAATACACTATGTAGCCACCAATAAAGGCCATAATCTATCAATATACAGACATGTAAAAAACAAGTGACTTATTGTTTCAATTATCCTATCACATGTAGGTCTGAAACAATATCGTTCATCCATTTTTTTATGATGATGATATCCACGAACATTAAGGCAATCATGACCATATAATGTCCCACATTTTGGGAGGAATGCATTTTTCCATCAATTGATTTATCAATGCAGATTCTGGAATAGCAGTTGGACACTGAAAACATTGCGTAATACAAACTCTAGAATGCAAAATATAAGAATAAAATTCCTTCCTAGTTCTATGTAAAAGATCCGTTGTACTAAGATCCCATTGTTTTAATTTCTTAAAACACATCAATGTGTAACCTGAGGGTAATATGTGCTGTTTATGAAACACCCTCCAGACATCAGACAACCATTTAGAATGTAAATGCTGATTACATGATTGTAGTAGATGTACCCATAGACTTCTAATCCCTGTAAAATTGGTAAGAAATTAGCATAAACAAAAATGGAAAAGAAAAAAAAACACACCAGGTCAATCATATTTAAACCCCCTTGTTTAACTGGTCACTAAGTAACATTGCGTTTGATTGGGTTTAATCTACTCCCCCACAGTAATCTAAAAAAAATACTATATAATTTGGGTTCCAGTTCTAAAGGGAGAGGGTACACATAACTAATGTACAGCAACAATGGTACAATAAAAGTTTTCAATAAATAAACCCGTTTTTGTTTAGTCATTGATGAATTTTTCCATTTTTCTACCTTACATTCTGCATCCTGCAGGACTGTCAGTAAATTATCTACCTCAGGGTGAGGTCCCCCAAACCTAATGCCTAAAACTTTTATAGTACTGGACTCTACCTCAATTCCTGCAATTGGGTCAACCAAACGTACCTGCCCCCCATGCAGGACCATACCTTTACATTTATCTTTATTAAGTGTAGCTCCCAATATACCGGAAAAGTCTCTGATAACCTGGAATGCCACAGTCCCTGATTGTTTGTCTGGAACTATAAGGCAAATATCATCTGCATATTCCAAGATGTTAAGAAATTCTACACCGTGAAGATCCTTTATGTGTCCATTACCAGAATGCTGAGCTATTTTCCTTAATAAGGGATCGATATTAAAGACATATAGTAGGGGGCTCAGGGGCATCCCTGCAGCACACTTTGACCAATCTTAACAGGTGCTCCTGGCAAACCATTTACAACTGGTCTAGTAGTAACAGTGTCATATAACCATAGTATCCAATTTACAAACAGCTCAGGTATACCATACTACTACAATACAGTAAATAAAAAGTCATCAATAATGGCATCATGCGCTTTAGCCTGATCCAGACTAAATAAAATACCATTCTGTGTAGGAGTTCCACAGATTTCTTGCCATAAAAAATATATTGTCCTGAGCTTTCTGCTGCAGGACAGCACAGGCCTGAGTGTTAATTATCAAAGATTGAGCTGCTTCAGCCAATCTAATATTTAGGATTTTACGTAGTAATTTCCAATCAGAGTTCAATAAATTAATAGGCCTCCAATTATGGAGAGCCGTTTTATCCCCTTTTTTAAACAAGTAGATTAAAAGCTTTTCGACATGACAGGAGGAATAGTCTGAGAGCTGTTAAGAAGGTCATTGAAAACAATAACTAGCTAACCTACCATGCTCTCAAGAATTTGTTTGTAAAGTTCAATGGGTAAGCCATCGGGACATGGAGCCGTACCCCCTTTTGTTGCAGAGACAACCCCAATAATTTCCCTTGCGGTAATGGGAGCAATCATAGCTTCTTTTATGTCCTTGGGAAGTTCAGGGACCTGCAAATCCTGAAAAAACTCAGCAGTAGACCTTGTGCCTACCACTTTGGAACAGAACAAATTAACAGTATGAATTTGCACTAATTGCGCAATTTCTAAATTATGTTCTGCCAATGACCCATCCAAACATTTGATCTGGGCCATATATTTAGAATTTAACCTTTCTCTGCAACAGTCTTAAGGGTCAATATGATTGCTCTTTCCATGAGTCCCAAATTTTTGTTTGGCAAATAATGAAGCTGCATGGTCATATTATACAGCAGCCATCTCCTTTTTAAGTGTTTGAATTTGAATTGAATAATCATGACCAGTGTCATGTGTTCTAGACAGTAAAAACTGAAGTAATGAACATATTTTACTGTATTGTGATGTTTGGCCCACATTCTAAACAGGGTTTTCAAATCACATTTCATGTTCACCCACCATTCAATAGAGCTGTCATACAAATCAAAAAACAATTTTCTGGCATCTAATAATTCCTGTACAGCTTGCCAGATCTCCTGGTCCACCAAAGCTGAGACATTTAGCCTCCACATATGATGTGTCATAGGCTGATTAATAGGAGCTCCAACTTGGATCTCAATAAGAGTATGATCTGAGGTTTTAGTAGGAGTGACCTTATAGTTCACCACCGGTGCCCAGTGTGAAAGAAAAAGAAAGTCTATCCTAGAGGACAGACTGCCTTTGTGAAATGTGTGTGCAGGAGGGTGTGTAGCAGACCTGGCCCCATCGACAAGTTGTGCCGAGAATAATACTTTATTCAAAAAATTAGCATCACAATGCAGCTTTTTCATCTTCCCTGTTTTATCAGCCAGGGACAAAATGCAATTAAAATCACCTCCAAAAATAACAGCTTTAGTTGTAAATAAATAAGGTTGTATCATAGACAATAAATCTATGTGTTGCACATTGGTTTATGGCGCATACAAATTTGTTAACCTATAGTCATTGTGTCCCGTATAAATATCTAGCAACAACACCTGACCCTGGGCCAGATCTACCAATCTATTAACCACAATTCCCAAGGTATTAAAAAGAATCCCTACACCCGAGCATGCATCTTCTCCAGTCGACCAAAATGATGGACCAACAAACCACGCTGAGGATGCCATGGCTACTTCTCTCAGAGTGTGCAAACGAGTGTCCTATAAAAAAAAAATTAGTGTGAAAGTCACGTAATATGGAAAACGTTGTTTGCCATCTTTTGATGTTTTTAACACTATTCGTGTTTAGAGAGGCAACTGTCAAAAAGTGGGCCATAAGCAATATCCAGAAAGATTAGGGGCTGTTAGGCTTTGCTGACTTTTTCATTTTAGCTTTATTTTTCTTCTCCTTCTCCTTCTTCTGTTTTGAATCAGCAGAGGCAAGGTCCGTATCTGTAATTAAATCATGCAATGAGGAGGCGATGGAGGATGTTTCAGAATCTCCATCCGACCCGTCCCATGTGTTCTGTTTTGCTAAAATAGCAAATCTATTCTCAGTTGGTATAGCATCTGGTGTTGGAAGCTCTCTGCTGCTTTTACATCTGGTACTGCAGCAAGGCAGAATCATATCGCCACCATTAGTAGGTTTGGGAGGGACCATCACTCCAGAAAAAACTGGAGGTCCCTCTACATTGGTTCCCACAGGCATGGACAGAGATACATCCATATCAGGTACTTCTGCCAGGATTTGAGGTGGATCTGAAATGTCATGGGCAGGATCATGCTGAGGTACAAGTGACTCCTCACGGACAGCATGTGGTAGAATGTCCCTCATATGGGGGTCAGGCAAGCTGCAAGACTTTGCTCTATCTTCTGGAGCTGCAAAAGTGTCTGACAGCCATTAATTGCTGGGGATGTCTCAATGGCATGTTGAGCCTGTGCTCTAGATACAGCTGCCTCTTGAGCATGGTCAGCAGAGGGAGATTGATTGTGGGCAGCCCACAGACAGTCCCTAAAGGTATGCCCGGTTTCCATGTACATATTGCAGTTCAATGGGTTAGGACAACCAGTACTTAGGTGTCCTATGCCTCCACACAAAGAACACTTCATGCGATCACATGCAGAACTCAAATGCGTATATGCCCCACACAGAAAACATGATTTCAGTTGACCAGCATAGAAAGTTAAGCCTCTTTCTTATCCCAGATAGAAGCAGATCAGGAGATGCTGTATGGATCCATTCAGTTGTGGCAACTGAACACAGCTCTTTCACCCCCCATCCATATCTGTTCTGTGTCCATTATGGGATCTGGATTAGCCAAAATGGTGCACTTCTGTTTCAGCCAATGTAAAATGTCAGTGATTGCCACCCCTTCATTCTTAAAGAGGACCATTATGACTTTAAATGCAGGTTTGGTGAGGGGAAATACTACAAAAGGAGACCACAGAGGGGTATATCTCACCTGCTGATATCGAATCCAGAAATTTTCTAGACCAGTAACAGTCTTAAAGCTGACATCAAAGATAGAATCACCAGAGGTATGCATCAAGGCATAAATATTATGAGCTGTAAACTGAAGACTTCCTTTCAACAGATGTATACCAACATATATGTGGTCCTGAAATACCTCCAGTCCACCTCTATACTTTATTCTCACTGTGTTTCTGCGTTTTGCCAGCTCCGGAGTGGCATGAAACAGGTTACTATATGTCCTTGGTGGAGGATGCTCTGTGTCCACTGTTGAGACATTGATAACAGGATCGATGTCAATATTGGGCATGGGGGGGGGAGCAGTCCTTGCTGATGTGCTAGCAATGGTGATGGCCCAACATCCTGTGGGTGACTGCCTTTGTTCACTGTTTGCACCTTGCAACAAGGTTGTCTCCTGTGGCACTTAAGTCATATGAAAAAAGTCGAGTTCTGGGTTCTGAGTTAAATCCAAAGTAACATAGAAACATAGACTTTGATGGCAGATAAGGACCGCTTGGCCCACCTGGTCTGCCCATTTCCTACCTATTGGATAAGCTGCAGATTCCAGTTACCCAACACCCTACTTCCTCCTAACCTCACTAAGATTGCCTTATGTCTGTCCCATGCATTCTTGAATTCCCCCACTGATTTTGACCCCACAACCTCATCAGGAAGGCAGTTTCATGTGTCCACCACCCTTTCTGTGAAAAAGTACTTCCTCACATTGCCCCTGAGTTGTCCCCCTTCTATCTTCAAATTGTGCCCTCTTGTTCTGATACATCTCTTTTTCTTAACGATGCTCCCATCTTGGACTTTCTTTATACCCTTGAAGTACTTGAAAATTTCTATCATGCCCCCCCTCTCCCTCCTTTCCTCAAGGGTATACATATTAAACACTTTTAGTCTCTCTTCATATGGCTTCTGTTGCAGACCCTGCACCATTTTAGTTGCCCTGCTCTGGACTGCCTCCATCCTGTTTATGTCCCTGAGGAGATGGGGTCTCCAGAACTGTACGCAGTACTTCAGATGGCATCTCACCAACTGTCTGTAGAGAGGGATAACAACTTCCTGTTTTCTACTGGTGATGCCTCTCCCTATACATCCTTGTATCCCCCCCAGCCCTCCTTACTGCCTTCTCACTATGCTTACCTACCTTAAGGTCATCTGATATGACTAACCCCAGGTCTCTTTCCATTTGTGCTGTTGGAAAGTACCTCCCCCATCATTGTGTACTCTTCCCCTGGGTAGAGGGAATATGAAGGAGACTTGAGTTGCCAGCCTGATCTACCCTATCAGGGGACCCCAGCTGGTCCACTGGCACTGGGCCAGGAGATTGTCAAGGCTGTTGGGCTGAAGTTCTGATCCATCCAGCTTGTGTTAGTGCTTGAGAAATGGTTAAACCAGAGGCAGAAATGTTATCATCAAAAGGCATATTATGTAGGCATATTATTTTCATCAGACACCACAGTGTCTGTATCCATGGAAATGGAGACATATTCTTCCCCATCAGAATCAGAGCCCCTGCCCTCACTACGAATGTCAGGATTGGCAGTATAATCCAGTTGCCTCCCCCCAAAAAACTTCCCCCTGCTGTGCACCAGTAGAGGTGGTTGCAGAAACCATAGCAGAAATCCCAGTACCACAGTCACCATCCATTGTATCAGAACTGAGCAAAGAAATCTTACCCTGTGTGTCCCTCTCAGTAAGGGGAACGTCTTGGGAAAAATATCCTGCCAGTACATGATGCTACCTCTTGGAGCTGTTCATTCCAATCATCTGCGCCACAGAAATGGAAGTTCCCTCCGGTCCAACAGATGATGCTCCACAGTGCAATTGCTGCATTAACAAAACTGGCTCTTTCAGTTTTTCCTCCTGTTGTGGTGCTGCAATCGGGCCCTGTGCACCTCACAAAAGATGTTCCTGCTGCTGAATAACAGCCTGTAAATGCTGCTTCTGGCCCTCAAGTTCAAGAAATAAATCATCCTCAACATCCTGAACAGATCTCTGTGCAGGCACCGTGGAATTGTTTGGAGCAGTCTCCTCCATCGTCTGGTATGTAGAATCCATTGAAGTAGTAGCTGAAATTTCCATCTCCTGCGGGAAGTCAGTATCTCCATGTCCGACCTCCTCTGTGTTCATTCACGTACTGTCACCAGCAGTGGCCATTGGGACCAGACCACAGCACCCCTTACCTCAGAGTAGGGGAATTTTTATTAAAACATGAAAGCAAAACATATACACAATAGTGTTACTGCACACAAAATTATAATACAAAAATAACGAGAAACATAAATAAGTATTTCATCATACATTCAACCCAGAATTCTTCTGATTTCATTTCAGAGTCCCTAAAGATTATAATAAATGCTGAGCCCCACCCTCCACTAAAAGAGTAGAGGAATTCAGTAATTAAAGTTAGAAAGTACATTAAATAAATAATAGTGTTTCAGCACACAAAATCATAAGAAAAAAGGAAAAAGTAAACACAATTACATATTGCATCAGACATTCGATACAGTAATTTCATTACGATAGACCCAATACTGAATAATTAGCAGAATCCCGTTTATAGTCAGACACACAAAGACCGAAATGGCTATATAGAAATTAACTTGCCAAAGCTTCACCTCAAAGAAAGAAAAGCAGACAGTCATCTAGTATCATATCCCATCTAGATTTATAGATGGATGAAGAAACATTTTCATAATCTTGTACCATTAGTCTAATGATAGAATTCTCAATCATAAAAAAACAACTCTTCTGTCATGAAATAACATTGTTGAATGGTAAGCTGACACTGCACATACCAAATATAAAATTTAAAGCAAAGCAAAAACAACCATATTGTCACCTGATCATGCTTAGTCCATATAATCTGCAAAATACCTATGCATATTTCCAAGGACATCGGAAAGAATGGTGAGGCAAGCCATGTATTTCAAATAATTTGCCAAAAGTTTAATATAAAAGGACAGTCCAAAAACAAATGTTCCATTGTTTCAATTTTATTAGAGCAAGTTTCACTTTGACAATAACATTCAGTGACCTGTTTATGTTTCAAATTTGCCCATTCGTTCAATTTACCTTAAAGAGATAACCATAAAACATCCCACATGTAAATTGGAATCCATGGGGAAGTCAGCATATTGCCAATTAAAAGTTTATGTTGAGGAGAGTATGAGTCAAATGGGGCCATATCTTGGAAATATTTTTGAATTATATAGACATATAATTCCTTTCTACTGAGATGAAGAAAAGAGTCCCTTGTAATACCCCACATTTTGATTTTTCCAAAGCACATTTTTATCGATTGTGGAAGGTGTGCTATAGATCTTTGTCTCGGTATCACAGTATGTTCCGGTCATGTGGAAAGTAAATTTCCCACAGAATCTAGAAGCCACGGTTTCCATCAGTCAGCTCTATCTGTAAATAAGGGTCTTAAATTCATATAAAGAAACATGGTAAAAAAGAAGGCTATAGGTTGTATCATTTTCAAACCTCCATGTTTCCTTTCTTGGAACAAGAGACTACATTTTATGGGGTTCAATCTACTACCCTAGATACAGGAAAAGAAACAACTATACATTTGTGTCTCTAGGGCCAAAGGAAGACTAAAAACCGAACTTAAATACAAAAAAATAGGCAGTAAAAAGGTTTCAACCATTTGAACCTGCTTCAGTTTGGACAATCTCCATGTGTTTCATATATTTACTTAATTTTGTGCTTCCTGAAGTTTATATTTCCAATTCAAATAAGCCAAATCTCCCACCCCAAACTGAAGGCCCAAACTATTACATGTATCCTTGAAAACTGATATTACTATGACATGAGTAACCTGTACCTCCTCAACCCTAAGTGGTATACAATTACATTTCTCATAATTAATCCTAGCTCTGGTATATGTCATAAAATCCTATAAAGTTTTCTCTAGGCAAAGTGCAGAAGGCAAATTTCCAACTAAGAAACAAATATCATCTGCATACGCTAAACATTTAATTTCTGGGTAACTGCTCAAAAAGGACAGTTCCTGTATCGCTGTCTGATCATGTATGTTCCGTATTAAGGGATCTAAAGTAAATAAATACAAAAGTGCACTCATTGGGCATCCCTGATGGATGCCTCTTAGTATGGGACATTTCTTTCCTAACCATCCATTACAATAGGCTTGAGTTGTAGCTTTGACATAACAGGTTTGTATCCACGTAATAAAAGTTCTAGGTAAAGTCAAAGTCAAAGTCAACTTTATTTAAAAAGACGCCCAATCCCAAAGGCTCTGGGCGCCGCACAAAAACTATACAGTATGTCATACCGTGTACATTAGAGTTAAAATATCATACATATAACTTAAACTCCAAAAGCCTGCACAAATAAAAAGGTCTTAAGACAACTCTTAAAGGCCTCTATAGTGGGGGCCTCTCTCACTTCAAGCGGCAACGAGTTCCAGAGAGCTGGAGCAGCAACTCCAAAGGATCGATCCCCTGCTGATTTCAACCTAGCTCTCGGAACTGTGAGGAGGCCACCACCAGAGGATCGGAGATCCCGGACAGAGGTGGATGGTACCAGGAGATCAGAAAGGTAACCAGGACCCTGTCCATGTAGGGTTTTATAGGTGAGAAACCCCACCTTGAACAAAACTCTCCACCTGACAGGCAGCCAGTGCAATTCACGCAATACCGGAGTAATATGACAGAACTTACTTTGTCCAGTCAAAAGCCAGGCAGCAGCATTTTGCACTAGCTGCAGTCTGTGAAGAGAAGTTCCAGAGACCCCGAGATAGAGTGCATTACAGTAGTTGAGTCTCGAAGTGACTAAGGCATGTACCAAAGTAGGGAGGTCCAGAGCCGGAACAAGGGGCTTAATCCTGGCGATATTTCTAAGATGAAAAAAGCAGGAATGCACCACGGAGGATATTTGAGCCTCCATGGACAAGTTCCTGTCAAAGATCACACCAAGATTACGCACCTTGGGAGGCCATCAATGACACAGCTCCTAGCACAATGCCAGTCGCAGAATCAGAGGCCATCCCATCACGAGCTCTGTTCGACTCCACTACCAGTACCTCAGTCTTGTTAGGGTTAAGTCGCAGCCAGCTGGAAGACATCCAGTCATTTACCTCAGCCAGATAGATATTCATCACATCCACTGCATTTGATGTTCCTGGGGCAAAGGATAGGTATAGGTGAGTATCATCAGCATAGCAATGAAAACTCAGACCATACCTCCTAATGATCTCCCCAAGGGGCAACATGTATACTGCGAACAACATTGGGGCCAATACCGAACCCTGAGGGACTCCACATGAAAGGAGGAAGGGCATGGATGAGAAATTACCCATCACAACCCGCTGCCTCCTGTTAGTAAGGAATGACTCAAACCATTTGATGACAATACCAGTGAGTCCGCATAACTCCCTCAGGCGGAAAAGCAACACACAATGGTCCACAGTATCAAATGCTGAGGAGAGATCAAGGAGGACAAGAATTGTCTTGTCCCCCCGATCTCTAGCCCTAAGGAGATCATTTTGCACCCGAACTAATGCAGTTTCAGTGCTATGCCTGGCCCGAAAGGCTGACTGGAAGGGATCATACAACTCGTGGGTCATGAGATGCTCTCCCAACTGAAGTGATACCACCTTCTCAACAACCTTTCCCAGAAATGGAAGATTGGAGATAGGATGGTAATTTGCCTTAATCTCCGGGTCCAGAGAAGCTTTCTTTAAAAGGGGTCTCACCAGAGCCTCTTTCAAGGCATCTGGAAAGACACCCTGACTCAAGGAGCACCGGACAATCAGGGCAAACACCGGGCCAACAGTGTCAATGCACCTCATCAAGAAGCACGTTCACAAAAGGTATACTTCAAGTTGGCCGCTATCTCAATGACCTCACGAACTTCCACTGGCCTAAACTCCCCCCACTCAGAGAGAGTGCTCTTAGAACATGACTGACGACCACTGACAGCAATGGTATTACTGGCTGAGGAGACCTCCCGCCGGATCGCAGACACCCTGTCCGAGAAAAACCGAGCACATTCCTCACAATCCTCATTCGAGGAAACTCTTCCAGGCTGAAGACAGAATGGATGAAGAAGTCTGTTGACAGTCCGGAAGAGTGAGGCTGGTTGGCTTCTCCCAGCAGCAATCTCCCGAGACAAAAATAATGTCTTCTTTTGGTAGATTGCCTCCTGATATGCGCAATAATGCGCACACAGGACCAGTTTGTCAGCCCCCAGACGGGATTTCCTTCAGCGACGCTCTAATCTCCGACCCAGCTTCTTCATTTCCCTGAGATCACCATCATACCAAGGTGATCTCAGGAATGAGATTCTGGGTCGATACCGGACTGAGTGCTAGAGGAGTCAATGGAGCCAGATAGCACCTCGTTATAGGCGTCTACCCGCGTCAGCCAACGGCCCGACGCATGCATCACCCACCCTTGATAAATCAACTGCCGCCAATAACCCTCAGGGGTAAGATCTTTTAACGGTGGCAGAAATATCTCAGAAGGAAGAAATTATGACGGAGCACTAAATATGAACTTCACCGCAAATGATCAACCAAACTACTGATCAATATCGAGATCAGTGATCTCGAGTCCCAGTGAGAACACCAGGTCCAATGTGTGGCCATCCCGATGAGTAGGCATGCCGACAGACTGCACCAGCCCCAAAAGGGACATACTCTGCAGTAACTCATTGGTGCACCTTTGACTTTTATCCTCGGCCCAAACATTGAAGTCCCCAAGAAAGATACATCTTGGGGAATCCAATGTTTCACCGGCAACAAACTCGGCGAATTCCTGCAGGAACCCCCCCATCGGACCAGGAGGGCGATAGATTAGGAGGATCCTGCAGCCAACGCCAAGTCCTCCACGAACAGCCACACATTCAAATGAACCGGGGGTTCCCACCGGGTGCATGGTGAAGTCCAAATTTGATTTAAAACAAATAGCTACACCGCCACCCCTACGATTTTCTCTGGGGCAGTGAACCACAGTATAACCTGGGGGACTGCAGCCTCAAAAACAGAGGCCGGCATCATCTCCCACCAGGTCTCTTGTGTACGCCAGGCTCACTCAATGAAACAAGGGCGGCCATAATAGCTGCCTTGTTTCTGACCGACCTGGCATTACACAACACTGCTGTCAGAGGTATTGAGGGTGATGCAGCCTAGAGGTCACCTGGCCACTTGACCTGGTGGCCTCTCTGGCAATAGGCACCAACCACGCCTGGCTTCTCCTAGATGCTCTATTTATTCCAGGGCGTCTCCTGGACTTAACCACCTCGATCCTTTGATTGATTTGCTCCTGATTATCCACAGCGCATGCAAAAAAAATAGCCTTTCTCAACTCACTTCCTACAACGCTCTGATAATAATATCAGACACAGGGAGTGGGATAAAAGGACATAGCGCATGCAGCTGCGAAATTCCATAAACAATTCTAGGCCTTGAGAGTCGTCTAACAAAACCCATACACATATCTAAGTTAAAGAACCAAATAGCACATATAAATCATGCAGGCAATATACATAACATCTAGTTTACAATAAAACTGGTTGACATACACAAGCTATTATGGCATAGTATATTTCCCACCTTACAACTAAAACAACAGATTTCAGCTCCGCGAGCGGCGCCTGCATTTTAAACAGTGCCTCCCCACTCCCACAACCAATCAGCCGGCAGCCACCCTCTCGTAGCTCCAGCTCCAACAGGTTGGTGCAGATTACTTACAGCCTCTCACGCTGTATTGGGCACAAAGGTTACGAGGGAAAATAAGCACAGAGTCCAGAAACAACCACACAGTCCTGATCAGAATAAAAGTGATTAGCAGCTAATGCACAGCTGCAACGAACAGCGCTTTACCAGACATCAAAGAAATATACGGAAATGCCGCTAGCGAGCGGCGCCTGCGTTTTAAACAGTGCCTCCCCACTCCCACAACCAATCAGCCGGGAGCCCCTCTCTCGTAGCTCCAGCTCCAACAGGTTGGTGCAGATTACTTACAGCCTCTCACGCTGTATTGGGCACAAAGGTTACGAGGGAAAATAAGCACAGAGTCCAGAAACAACCACACAGTCCTGATCAGAATAAAAGTGATGAGCAGCTAATGCACAGCTGCAATGAACAGCGCTTTACCAGACATCAAGGAAATATACGGAAACCCCCATATTGTGCTAAACAGTCCCATAAATAATCATGTCTTACATTATCAAAGGCTTTGGCCTGATCCAGACTGAATATCAGTCCTGTAAGTTCCCCAGTAACTCCTTTCTGGAGAATTTCATGAAGAAGTATCAAGCTATCCATTATTTTCCTATCTGGTATTGAACAGGTCTGTGCAGGATGTAAGAGGGAATTCGCATGAACCAGTAACCTATTATTCAATATTTTAGTTAATGATTTAAAATCAGTATTCAACAAAGTTATCGGTCTCCAATTCAACAAATCCCCCTCTATCCCCTTTCTTATACATAAAGATCACTAAACCTTCATTCATACCATCAGGTAAAACTGCTCACGTCATTCCCCTGTTTAAAGCAGGGGACCCCTGTGACCTAAATAACTATAGACCAATCTCCCTTCTTCCCATACTTTCAAAACTTCTGGAAAAAATTGTGGATACACAGCTGAGATCTTTCTTAGACAATGCTAGACTACTCAACCCAATGCAGTCTGGCTTTAGAGCTAAGCATAGTACAATTACGGCACTGGCAAAAGTTACTAATGATTGGCAATGGGACCTAGACAACAAAAAATTCATTTGTGCCATGTTTCTGGACCTCAGTAAGGCTTTTGACACTGTCGACCACTGCCTGCTCCTCTCCACCTTAAAAACTATAGGCATTAGCTCAACTGCACTGGGATGGTTCCAAGACTACCTTTCTGATAAACAGCAACAAATTAAGGCTGATGGAGAGATTTCTCCACTTAAACCGATAAAAAGAGGTGTCCCCCAGGGCTCCATACTGGGCCCATTACTGTTTGCCATTTATATCAACAGTTTGGATGTAGGCATCAAAGATGCCAGCATTCACTTGTTTGCTGACGACATGGTGCTCTACTTAAGCTGGGAATCTCCTGAAGCTGCCTGCGCTGAGTTACAAGCTGACTTTAATACTCTGCAGTACTAGCTCCTTAGTAAAAAGTTACTACTAAATGCAAAAAAACCAAGGCCATTCTTTTCTCACCATCAGGCCCATGGGCTTACTCTGTTGTCGCTAGTCCATTACCATCAATCTCTACCTTATTAGGAGAAAATCTTGAATCTAGACTAAATTCAAATACCTTGGTATTTGGCTAGACAACAAACCTCTTTTGTGGAACACACAGAAGAACTGCTGAAAAACTGAGGCAGAGACTTGGTCTTTTTTTCAGAATTAAATGCCTCTTGACCACAGATGCAAAAAGACAGCTTGTCCAGTCTACATTCCTTTCATTAATTGACTATGTTGACTTCATTTATGGCCATTGCCCTGCCTCATATCTTGCAAAACTGGATGTATTATATCATAGAGCACTGATATTTATAACTGGCCTCCCATACGCCACACATCACTGCTCTTTATATGCAGCAGTAGGGTGGCCCTCCCTTCAATACAGGTGTTATAGAAATGCAGCCCTATGGACGCTCCAAGCCCTTACCAACAAACTCCCACAATACGTTGTTGACTGTCTCCCCCTTAGTCCTATTAGGAACTATGCCTTAAGAAGTCAATCACATATCTTTGAATGTCCCAAGGGCCAACACTCACTTTGGAAGGGCTGCCATAAGCTATGCCCTGCCTACTCTCTGGAATAGGATACAAAAATCATTGAGACTTAGCTCACCTGTCAGCCCTGCCTTCTTTAAGACCCTTTATGACAAAACGTTTGCTGAAATCTGTAATTGCTTCTATCGCTCCTAGCTGCTTGACTATTGTTCCTCTCTTCTTCAACACTAGACCCAGCTGCTTATCCAAATCAGCACTTGCCACTACTACTCCCCCCCGCCCCACTTGCCTTTAGCACCCTCTGCATCCCTCTTATTTACCACCCCTCTTCTGCCACATTTACCCAAGGTCTACACACTGTTATGCGCACCTCCACAGCTTAGGAATTTCCATCCATGCCTGTAACGTGTTTCTACTGGACAGGAATATAAATAATCTTTCTTTTTTCTTCTATGGTTTGTATATGACATCCATACACATCCTGCTCCTGTGGGAACTGTATATATATATATATATATATATATATACTTTCGGGTTGTGTTATGTATATCTTTCTTGTACATGTGACTTGGAATGTAAATACTCTGCTCCTATCAGTATTTTAAACATGTTGTTCCTTTTGTATTATGTATATTTATATGTAACTGTACAACTTTCCCTGCCAACAGCAGGTCCACCTTGTAAATGAGCTTGCTCAATGGTGATCGCCTGGATAAATAAAGATTTGATTGATTGACTGATTGATTGATTGATTGATTGGAAACACCTGAAATCAATAATTCGTTTAAAACCTCCATAAATTCTCATAATAGGAGTTGAAATATAATTATTATTATTATTTTTTTTAATTCCCCTTTATCTTGGCCGGACCACCGTCTACCTCTGCCCTAGTCACGGCCCCCGGAGACCTCCACCACTGCCTATAGCTGCCAAGGACCCTGGGTCACCGCCGGCTTACCCCCCAGAGGGTGGGGCCGTAAGCCACCTTCGTGACCCCGGAACTGTGACTGGTCGGGGTCCCGCAGCGGCGGTGGTGAAGTGAGGTCCTCCGGGGAGGGCTTCATTCTATGATGGTCCTGCCCGCCTTCCATTTTCCTGTTTTCTCCCCAGAGGAGGTGGGGACGTGCAATGATGCCTGCGTCCGCCCCGCCTCCCCACCCCCACACTGAATGTCGGCAACGTGAGAACTCCCGGCCTCCGCCAGGAGTCCTCAGTGCTCCGATTGTTGCCCACACCTTCCCCCCGGAGAAGGAGAGCCGTCCGCTGGATGCTCCATCCTTCTCCCCCCGGCCAGCCCTCCAACGATCCGGGTCCGTTCCCGAACCCGGGTTGCCGGCATCGCAAGCGGAAATCCCACCGCTGCACCAACGGGCCAGCCCTTGAAATATAATTTTATATAATTCATAAGGAATGCCATCCATTCCAGGGACCGTCCCTGCCTTAGTTTGAGAAAATACAGTAGAGACTTCTAATGGTGTAATGGGTGCCACCAACATGGTTTTACTCAGTATTGACAACTGGGGTAGAGTACACTGTGCTAACCAGGGTTTGTGTGCAGAAAGTAAAATGTCAGGGGAACCAAAAAGCATCTGTACATGTGAATCTACTGCATGGATAATATTCTTTGAATTTGTACACCAATTCCCTGTCTGATCCCTAACACCTGCCATATATTTCTGCTGTCTTTGAAAAGCACAAAACTGAAAGGAATTCATAAAAGCTCTATCTCCCTGGGTCCCAAAACGTTGTTCAGTTTCTAAGGATTTTAAACAATCATATTGTACCTTATTCATTTGTTCCCTAATTCCATGTAACTCAGGGAGAACCGATACATCCCCCTGAGCCACTTGAAAATGCAGTTCTAAAAATTGACTCTTGTAATTACAATACATGTCAGTTTTATATCTGCCATTGATCTGTCCTATACTTTTAAAATAGTGCCCAATATCAAGTTTCGTATCCATCCACCACTCCCGATACATATCATATGGACAAATTACTGATTTCCTTGCTCTTAATAAGGCTAAAAAACCTTCTTCTACTGTGGGAAGGAGTAACAGTTCTAAATTTAGTCTCCAGTACCCCGGTCCACGATGCATAGTGTCATGACTGGCAACCATGGCTTCCAAGATAGCATGGTCAGAAGGAGCTACTGGTAAAGTCTTAGTCCCTATAACCTTCAAAGATACAGACATAAACCAAAAATATATATGTGTGGCTTTAATACCTTGAAAAAAATGTTTTGTTGGGAGTTCCATTTATAGCCATAACATCTATGAGGCCAGTTTGGACCAACAGATTGTTAAGACAGTTAACATCATAATACATCTTATTGGTTCGGAGACCTCTGTCTGTTCTATATCTGCTGCAGTTAAAGTCTCCTCCCAAAAAGACATTCTTGGATGTAAATAAATATGGTTGTGTTAATCTAAAGATCTTGACACTTGCAGATTTAGTCTGGGGAGCATACACGTTTAGGAATCGACATTGTAAGCCACTAATGACCATATCCAACAGTAAGACTCGTCCTGGAAATACAGTTACAAGTTGCAATAATTGAGCCATAGGATTATTGACAGCAATACCTACTCCACTGCATTCATCTTCTCCCAATGACCAATACATAACTCCCAGCACCATCCTACTGTTGCCTGTTATATGTCTGCTCTAGTATGTAATCTAGTATCTTCTAAAAATACAACATCATAATCCTCTGTTTCACATAGTGAAAAAATTAACAATCGTTTCCTCTCTGACTGAATACTGTTAACATTCAAGGAGGCCACCAAAATTTTACAGAACTCTAGCATACAATAAATGTATATAAGAATCTGCAATCTGTATTACATCTTGATATATTAGTATTATATTATACAATTTGCATAGCATCTCATTTCTTCTTGTTCCATTTTCTCATCCCCAATTTATTTTTTTTTTATTTAACCGTGTCTGAGTGTTCCAAGGGTTGATCAACATCAGACATCCCTTCATGTTGAGATGAATGTACAGATGTTGAATCAGACTCTGTACCTACATCATCTTGCAACACTTGAAAGGAATTGTGGAAAGGAAGCTTAGCAGACTCAGGGGCAGCTTTGTCCACATTCACAGATCTAAGGCTACTTCTCCTGGTGGATACCAGAGTAAAGACCTCTTCTGGGGGCAAGGGTGGAGGCATTGATACCACAGAGGCACACGGAGCAACTACCAGGACCTCAGCTTCTGGTGTTGCAGAAACAGGCACAGTTTTGTCAGTATTCAGTACTGTTACAGTCTGTTCTTGCGCCTGAACAGTCTCCTGACCAACTTGGATGGGTGTCTAGTCACTCTGAGGGAGGGGGAGGAGGCCTTTGTCCTAGTGCAGCTTTAACAGCAGTATTAATGTAAAAGTCCTGAATACAGAAATCTCCATTTTTATTTTGAGCTGCCATGGGGCAGTCAACATAGGAATGCGCTTCCTCACAGAGGGAACATTTTGCAGGATGATGACAATCTGACAGAACATGCTCCAGTTCTCCACACTGGACACATCTGACAACCTCACATGTTCTGCTAAGGTGCCTGGGTGATCCACACTTATAGCAGTGCCTTGGCTGTCCCGGATAAAAAATAAACCCCTTTGTCATGACCCAAATAAAAACAACTGGGCAAGTGTTGTAAACCCTCATCTGACTGTATTAAATTAACTCTGTACCTCCAGCCTCCATTCCAGAAACCCTCTGTGTCCAGGATGGGCTCTGGATTACCCTGAATTGTACATTTTCTCTCAAGCCAATATGTAATGTCCTCAACATTTACTCCCTCATTCCAAAACAATACAGTTAACACTTTAAAGGATTGTTTTGTGAGGGGGATAGCTTGAAAATGAGACCAAGCCGGGTTTGTTTTAAGCACTGCATGTTTCATCCAGAACCAATTAAGTAAATCTAGTGTATGGAAACTAATGTCATATGTATTATCTCCAGGGGTATGTATAAGGGCATATATTTCGCTGGGAGAAAAACCCAGCAGTTGTTTTATCAGGACTTTTCCTACATACAACCTATCTGGCATATTCTCCATAGATCCCAAAATTCATAAGCGAACCACATTTCTGCATTTTGCCAGCATTACTGGCTTTTTGAAGAGACTAGCAAATGTAGCAGGAGGTACTGTTAATTCAGGCAGATCCAGTACACCATCTATATTTGTAACATCCTCTCCCATATCACCCCCCATATTTTGAACCTCAGGTTGTTGTTCCATCATTATTGGAGAATAGGATATACTACCATAAGAGTTCTGTATCAGGGGATTAGCAAGGGGAGGGTTCTAGTTCATGGGGACCTACTCGTTCTATATCAGGTGAAATCCCAAGACTGTCAGGTAATGGAGTTTTCTGAATCAGATCTTCAGTCGGTTGCTGTGACAGTATAGTAGCATTGCGTTGTTCTGCTGACAACAATATGTTCCCACCCACCCCAGATACCCCAGGAATCGGTATCGCAGGATCTGCCATCCAAGCACCTGACTATAGTTGTATCCAACCTTCACCCTAAAGTGCCTTCTGTGGGGACCAAGACTCATGTCTATCATCTACTGCAGGGTTAGGGGTCTGGGGTGGGGAGCGTTTGTCTGCCAAGTGAACAAGAATGGAACTTCCTAAAACTTTACTGCCTGTACCTGGTAGGCCCGAGGGAGAATCAACCTCAGGCCGTTTCCTCTTTCTGTCCTCTTTGGCCTGTAATTGTGCCAAGTGATATTCTGCCATCATCATTTCCATAAGCTCTCTTGTCTTCTAAAAGCAAAAGCACATCCTCAGACCCCTGCGTCGGGGTAACTCCAGCGTTCATTCCACCAATGCCATCACTCACTGTTGGTATTGAAGTCACAGGCTCCACCCGGTTTACTGGGCCGTCCCTCATTGCAATACTTCCGATGACTTCCGCATCGACTGATGAGGCTGCCTGCCGCGAGGGTATCGGTACGCATTGCTGGCCACCACTCGGGTGCATTCCAGCCATACCATTTCCCCTGCATGAATTATTGAGGGGCGTGTTAGTAGCCATCTGTCCCCCACTGCTCTCAGTAGCCATCTGCACTCCAACACACTCAATTAGCTCCGCAGCACCCCTGCTGAACAGTAGGGGAATTTCCTTGGTGTCCTGGACAAATTTCCCCCATTCACTGGAAATACCACCAACAGCTTAGTCTGGTTCAAGGTCAGTTGGCACTCATCTGTGTGGGAAGGGGGGTCAAGTGGGAAGGGGCAGCCAGCTGCAAGTGGAGTGTTAGCTGCACACTCGAGCAGACTTGATAGAATGTGTGGCCTGTTTCTGCTGGTAAGTGGTAAGTATTTAAGTAAGTTACCTTGGATGGTAAAGCAATCCATACTTTGAGGTATCCCAGGTATGGGTAGGACTTATCACTTAGTCCCCATACATGCGGACCTTCCAAAGGCAGTAGTCTGTGATGAGACAGGTGCTGGTTGCACCAGTTTTTGAATTTTATTGTCACTTGGGAACCATTGTACAGGACTGCTCAAAAAGGCACTCCTTCAGTAGTGACTGTAGTTTCTGTAGACAGTCCAGCAAGTCTGTCAAGGTCAGGTGGTGCAGTTTTAGAAGCTCTGTCTGAAGATTTGATTACCAAGGGTTTCACAGGCCAAGCCAAGTGTAACTTTTCTTCAAGTAGTGTGTCTCTGACTCTCCACATGTCTTCCTGTGACTGATACTCTTTCTTCATATGTCCATCCTTCCCAGAACTATAACAGAAAATACCTTCTCAGTTCTGCTTGGGTAGTGGCGACAAATAAGCAAGTGGTCTCCAGCTTCAGCTATTTGATTTTAAAGCATGAGCATTAGAGGCTCTGGCAAGGGCTTTGACAACTTCTTGCCCTTGCTCTGGTTCTCTCTCCCTCTGCATAGCCTGGGGCTGCATACTGAATTTCTTCAGTTCACTCACCATGCTACACTATTCATTGATTCAAATTTCAAGCTATGAACTCATCGGATATACCTGGACTTGCACTCCCACACCCATGACAGAGAGGTTCGGGGTGGGTGCAAGAACAAACTGGTTCTGGTGGCCATATTGGCCTTTAGTAAGAGTGGCAGTGGCCTTCTCAAACACCTCTTTATGCTCCTTAAGTAATTCCCTCCATTCTTGGGTCTCTGCTGCAGGTGTATCTCCAATAACTTGTATGACAGCTTCTGAAGGAGGGTAAGGTCCCCAATTCTCTTCTCTTCTTCCTCCTCAGCTGTTTGAACTTCTCTCATAAGTTCACTGTGAGTTGGGAAGTTGTTCCTTCTCTCAGCCAGGTGTAATTTGAGAATCAACACTGTAGAATGGCAGGCAGCCTTGAGCACATGTTTCAGCCTCACTCAGTTCACATCCTGGGAGGTCAGCCCGCCCTTTCAAAATACTCCTTGCAAAATTCTTTCAGTATGGTTCAAAAAGACAGACAGGGGCTCACCTTTCCATTGTCGGGTTGATCTAAATCTCCACAACAGAGCCACGCTCAACTCACTACTCCCAAAAACATCCTCTAAAGCAATCAAATGGTCTTGGGCAGTAGCATCAGGGTTTTCAGACCTCAATGAATAGATACTGTCTAGCGCAGGGCCTTGGAGGCTTTCTTCAAGCCATTTTCTTTTCTTTGCTTCAGAGTTTGCCAATTTTGCACTAAAGGAGCAGCATAGTCCAGCCATGTCTCTAAATCTTCCTCACCTGCTGGGGTGGACATTACTGCTGAAAACATTCTTTATCTATCATAAGAGTCAGGTAGGTGGTTCATAACTATTTCTGCCCCATACCCTGTGGAGGGGCACCCCTGGGAAATCAAGTAAATTCTGAGTGTCCTCAACCAACTTTCCTTCGACTTGCAACCACATGGTAAGCTTCTCCTCAAATTCCCTTGGGTTTGGGTGAGGCTTTTATTTTGGAAGTCGCACTAGCCACTTTAGTCCATTACACATTGGAACCTTCTGGGGTCAGTACATCAGGCACTCTAGTGGCATCCACAACATTTTGGCATTCAATCAACACAGTTAAAGCCTTTGTGGTAGAATCCATCTGCTGCCCTTAGACAGCAATGGTGCCAAGGCATTTAATTACTAATAGGGCCTCTTCCATTTTCTCCCTGTTGGTCCAGGGGGGACTCCCAGGAGCAGAATAGATTTTTGAGGGGCCGGACTTACAACCTCTCACCAGTCAATCAGTCTGTGGGAAGACATGGTATCACTACAGATTCATAGTTTGAGGGCTAGGGCACTGTTCTCATGAGTAGAAACCTCCATGCCAGGCTTGACTGATAAACAGGAGATCCCAGCGGTGCCTCCAAGATATAACTGGGGTGCTGTGCATACTTTCGGTTACAACCCATGCTTTGCTGGCTCAACAAGGTTGAGGAGCCTCAGATCTGTTTTTGGTCTAAAAGGGGAGTTCTTTCCCAATAAAAGTTAGTTAGCACAGTGCCTCCACACTGAGTTAAAAAATAGTGGGTCAGCTGTCTGTCTGGTACAAGCCCCAGGGATGCTGTACTTATCCACCTCCCCTCACAGGCACCCCACACATGGATTACCAAGCTTTGTTGGACTATTTCAAAATAACAGTCTCCAATAATATGCTCACAGACAGTGTTAAAAAGGTTAACAGTAATTTATTTACAAAAAGGGTTAGCAATAGGGCACAGAACATGGGATGTAGGAAGAAAAACAGTGCAAGCAATTTGACATGCAAACACTGACAGTAATCCCAGCTACAACCATAGTAAAGGTGCTCCTCCAGCATGCACAACAGTACACCATAAAATTTCCAGCTCCCATCTGGTACCAGATTTTCTCCCAGTCTGTGAAGTTGGGAGTTTCCACAGTCTGTCTGGGTACCAACTGGAGCAGTTACACGTCTGAAATTGGTGCAACTGGTTGGCCAGCATTGGTGCACTTTGGGATCAAGCAAATTTAATTCATGCCTCTTGGATTGATACCACAACTATTTTTTTTCCTTTGGGTTGAACTGCCAACTCCTGGCCAGGTGGCCAAATAGTAACTTTGAAGAACAACCAATAACACCCAGTTGCAGGGCAAGCCATGTGGTTACTCATGATTTTGCAGATTTACAGGAGCTTAGCATCAGAAAATTGTTTAGTTTGTTGCACTGTGGCCTTGAACAAGGTACACAGGTTTGCAGCTTACTTGGCTGTAACAAGCTTTTTGCAGCTGGTCACATCTTTCTACTTCTTGCAGGCTCATGCAGCTTGTCACCTTCTCTTCTGCAT
Source organism: Neoceratodus forsteri (assembly GCA_016271365.2). NCBI lineage: Eukaryota > Metazoa > Chordata > Ceratodontiformes > Ceratodontidae > Neoceratodus > Neoceratodus forsteri. The sequence continues at coordinate 905,360,346 of CM028129.1, forward strand.
TGTCACAGGGTTTGGGACAGACTAGTACTGTGGACTAATGCCTGACACCTCACCCCACGCATCCAGCCCTCAGGGGAGACGATGGGTAATGCCTGGCTGTGACACTACCTGGCCAAATTCTAGACCATCCTCTGCTGCCAAAGACTTTTCTTTTGGAGCCCAGGAATCACTCAGTCTTCTTTTTCTCTGCTGGCTAGCAAATGTGGATATATCCTGGAGCAGGTCTGGATCACCTCCCAGAGTTGGGGGTGGCACTCAGTCTCTCAGGAATTTTTAAATGGATGGTTCAAACCACAAGCAGCTTTTGCAGTTCAAAACTGGCTTTCTAGATTGCAGAATGCCTCAGATAATTCTCCTAGAAGACGGCTGTGGAAGCCTTAGGCTGACATCCAAACTTTTCACCAGACATAGCCTAAGCCCCCTTCACTCACAGAAAGCTGCAGGTGGACTGCTCTGAACTAAAAACTCCCCTAAGGTTTGAGGAGAACATGGAAGCATCTGATTGGTTGACACAGCTGTCCATCTGCAGAATGAATATGTATTAAAGGGAATCTGTACGTTTCCTTATGAAATTATTGTGAAGGTTACTTTGAGGATCCAATATGTAAATTGCTAGGTTATATTTAGAAAATGTTTTCAGTAAGGCAAAAAAAATACATTTAAAATTGTGATGTGGAGGCATCCATTCTGTGGACAGGAAGGGTGCTCTGGTGATGTCACTGCTTCACCAGTTCTAATAGTATGCAATTAAGCAGGATAAAACAAACTGCTCCTAGAGACAGGGATCATGTGCTATCATGAAGAGAAACACTGGATTCTTTTCTTGCACTCTGCCAAACATAAAATCCTGGGTGTTTCTCAGAATATAATAGAATCCCTGACAGCACAGTTGAACTGTTCTCACCTGTTGCACTGCACACTGTCAACACTGGTGAGGCAGTGACATCATCACAACACCATTCCTGTCCACAAAATGGATGCCTACACATCTCTGTTTAAAAAGCATTTTTCTGTCTTACTGAAAATATTTTCTAAATATAACTCAGCAATTTATATACTGGATCCTCTTAGTAACCTGTACAAGAATTTCATAAGGAAATGTATGGATTCTGTTTAAGTCCAGTTGTGTTGCTTGTAAGGGTGCCAAGAGCACAGTCCTTAACCCCTTCTCAGGAGCCATTGCTAAGTCCTTCAGGGCTCTTCAAACTCTGATTGACTGCATGGTAGTTCAAAGGTGGCAAATATGGCTGCTAAAGTCCTACATAAACAAAGTCCCCAATTTAAGTTCTGTTTTGCAGGGCTTCCATATAGTTTTAATAAGTAAATCCCCCATAGTCCATTAGCTGCTCCCTGCCCTGGGATCCAGTGGCACAGTGGGGCTCAACAGGAACTCCCCCTGCCTCTCATGATTGCCACAGTGCTATCCCCCAGGTGACAGGCAGAGCTCCATTTATTCATATCAGCCTCAGTTGCTCTTAAAGTGGTAGTACTAAATAGTGCATAAACAAAGTTTATTTCTGGCTCCCCACATGTGTACTTCTGGACTCCTACTATTGTTGCTGGAGTCCCTGGGGCCAGAGCACACAAATAGGTCTAGTGCTGAGTTGCCAGAATGGCTTTAACTATTAAATGATGTAGCCTTCATTAAGAAAGTGAGCCAACCACTGCAGCTTACAAGTCTGAGCAGACGCCAGCTCGATCACGAACACACTAGCTGTGCTGTGCTCTCGGCACTGTACCACTGAGCCTGCAATTTTAACTTTAAACAACACTCCTATGGTTCCTCCACAGAATTCAGGAAACAAGGAGGCTGGCAGGAGCACAACAAGGCAGCCCAACAAGGAGCAGAAGTGCAGAGCAGTACTCAGGGAGACAGAACAGGTAAGCCCCACCCATGGGCAGTTACATAGATATGGGTCAAGAGGGTGGCAAGAAGATAATCATGGTAGAGACAGCCATCCAGGGCACAGTCTCTTGCATGGCATCATGCCACTGGTGGTATCATGGACTGACTCCTGTTGCTGGTGCATCCCAAAATGGTAGTGGTCACACACTCTGTGTGTGACCACTAACATCTGGAATATGTAGTTACAGAAGAAGGCTTAGTACCTCTGTTGCAGGGGAGAATCTTTCCCTTGCAGACAGTGACAGATGTTTATGTATGGCAGTTATGGTGGTGTGGTATGAGGAGCCTCTCTGTGTCCCCAAGGCCTGTCACTCACCACTGTGCCTGTGTATACAGCCCCTGCAGTTTGCTTTGGTTTCACAATCTGGTTTTGTGGTGGTGTATTTAATGTTATTCACTTTTGCAATATTTCCATTTGGAAATGTTGATTATGTGGTTAACAATAACACTAATGACCCAGAGTCTCATGAGGTCCAACAGCTGTGTCTGTTAATTGCCAATCTCACCCAATCACTTAAATGGTAATATCAAACCAAGGAAATTCCCACACAGTGGAGAATAATGCTGAAACCTTGTGACAGAAAATTAAAGAAGTCTGTTTAAAACCAAGAAAAGCTAACACAGAACTGATATAGGAAAACAGGTGTATCTGCTCCCTCCCCAAAGTGGGGGCTTACTTTTAGTTCTAAGGAGACTCAGCCAAATGGCTGCCAGTAGATCACCCTCTCTAGCCTCTGAAGACATAAACTCCATAGAAGGGGAAGGGAGGGAAGAGAGCTGAGGAGAAGAGCTACAGCAAGGATTTATTCAGCACTTCCTGTTTCACAAATGTGGCTCCAACCACATATCACAGCATCCACCTGTCACCAAGTGAATGATAAATGTTCCAAATGGAGCATGAAATCCTTTGATGAATGCCTCAACTGACTAGACTGCAGGACAACAGGAGCACCAGATAAACTGTTTAAGGGTAGGAGCCATGTGTAAAATAAAGATGTGGGGCCAGTACCCCACAGCCAGCCCGACCACCACCATCTTTGTGCACCCAGACCCCTTCAGCATGGCAGTAAGTGTCAGCAGGTGTACTATCAGCCAATCAGGCTGCAGAGCCTGGAAAGGGAGTCACAAGGAGCTTCTGGGACACAAGAGGACAGAAGGATTCTTGGCAAGAATTTCTGTTCAGTCCTGTGATGTGTGCTAGAACTCCAGCATGCCCCTAGAATGATAAACAGCCCAGTGGGCCAGTGGTGAGCTATCATTCTTCAGTGAATAGGATGGGTTGTTCCAAGCCCAGTCAGTCTGAGATGACAGTTTTAGGAGGCAGATCAAGTCTGCATGTGTCTACAGAGAAAAGAAGACTGGTAACTTTTGGAGTTGCTACAGAGGTAGACTGTGCATCTGAGAGACAGAAGGAAGTGAGAAGCAGAATTCCTGCCTTCAGAAAGAAGCAGGTAAACATATGCTAGTCCAACACAAAAAGCAAAAGCTACAGGCTGCAGCTGAGTGTGAGACTTTGCTGTGTTGTGGTCCAACCTGAAGTGAAATGAGACCCCAGTTCATTTGGAAAGCCACCCAGCCATTGCCACAGCCTGATGCCAGATATTATCACATACTAGGGACTGTATGCCACAAAGTGCATTGGGTGGTTAGGATGGGTTTCACTGGCAGAGATGCCCTGTGAAGAGAGAGAGAGAGAGAGAGAGAGAGGAGAGAGTAATGTCTGCTAAATGCAGAGATCAGTAGAGGCTTGACTGGGACAGGAGACAGCAGCTGTCTGTCAGACAACACCAGAGGTTTATATCACCAAAGGAGAGAAAGCGAGAGCAAAAATAGCCACCAGTGAAGTGACATGCTGTGATCACTGCCATTTCCTCTGTGCATCGTTGGTCTGACAGAACCATGAGTAAACTCAGCGCTTGCCAATGCTGGAATCCGGTGCGGCCTGAGCCTAAAAAAAATTAAAAAAATGGGAGAAGTCTACGCCAATAATGCCCTATTTTAGTGCCAGCCAACTGGAGACATGATATGACAAGGCCTATAGCAAGGCAAGCAGGATGGTGGGATGTATGGGGAGTGGTATTGAGAGCAGAAGAAAAAAGATAATACTTCCCTTATACATATCCCTAGTGAGGCCACACCTGGAGTACTGTGTCCAGTTCTGGAGCCCTCACCTCAGAAAGGACAGGGATAGGTTGAAAACAGTGCAGTGCAGAGGAACAAAACTGATTAGGGCCAGCTGGGCAGATCCTATGAGGAGCCCCTCAAGGTACTAAATATGTTTTTACTGGAAACTACAAGGGATAAGGGAGATAGGATAAAGATCTTCAAGTTCCTTAAAGGATTAACAAGGAAAAGTGTGGGGAATTATTTACCCTGAATACCAACTTGAGGTCACGCGGTCATGAGTGGAAATTAACAGGAGGGAGGTTCAGGAGGGATGTGAGGAAGTACTTCTTTACAGAAAGGGTGGTGGAATCTTGGAACAGTCTGCTGGCTGAGGTAGTGGGTGCAAACACAGTTAGGGGATTCAAACAGGCATGGGATAGAATGACGGGAATAGTAGTTGCCTGGGGTGACAAGATCAGGAAGAAGAATGGGGATAGGACGGGGAGGTTAGTACCCTGGAGAAACAATAGGTTCCAGGAAAGGTTCCAGGGATTATAGGGAACATGGGCAGACTGGAGGGACCTCTGGTCTTTTTCTGCAGTCATTGCCTATGTTTCTATGACTCACTCATTAGGTAAAGTGTAGTCTGTATATTTTATTAACCAAATGTACCAGTACTGCTTAGAGTAGGTCCAGACAGTGTTTTGAGGAATGGTTCCTCTTCATCACTCTAGTTGTTACTACAATAATAAATAATAATATCCCTTTTTCAACATGAATAACAACACAGGGGTTGTCCTTTAACAAAATGGGGACCCAAACAACATTGTTTTAGTTTGTTTAACGTTAAGGATTACAGAATTACCACAAACCAATTGCAAACATCAACAAATTCCTTTTCCAAAAATAGAGTTAATTGAGAAATAGTTTTAGCTTGTGAAAAATAATTAAATCATCAGTGTATAATAAACATTCACAAGATTTACAAAGTGATGCTAACTGATTAACGAAAAGGGAAAATAACAAAGGGCCCAAATTAAGCCTTGCAGCACTCCTGAATCAATGGGGTAAACAGAGGACAGTGCAGCTCCAACATTAACAAACTGAGACCTACAGTATTCAACAAGTAGTCTCTAAACTAAGTGACCACATTCCCAGAAAAACACAAATGACCCAATTTAGAACAGAGCAAGGAGTGGTTAATAAGATCAAATACCTTGGTCAGGTCCATAAAACCACCCCCAACATAAAGCCACCATCAAAGCCCCTGAGGGTGACATTCATGAACCTGACCAAGGCAGTCTCCATTCCTCGTTTTTTCCCAAAAACATGCTGCTGAGAACACAGAACATAGTTTGATTCAAGACAAAAAGAAATCTGGCTTACGATTATTTTTTCCAGTAATTTGCTCAATGGGTTCAAGATAGAAACTGGTCGGAAATCATTCGTGCATTCTGCTCTAAATTTCTAAGGAACAGGAACCACCCTGGCACATTTCTAAAATGAAGAGAAACTACCTGAAATCAAGCACAAATTAAAGATTGAACAGAGAGGACCCTCAGGACCCACAATAGAGGGGGCAATTAATCTTATAAAGCACCCATCTAGTCCCCCCTCCACAATCACTGTATATATTAGGAATAGTAAATACTAATTTCAATACCTCTTTTCTGATGATTTTACAAAAATAAAAGGTGGGCCTACCACGTACAGATGGTACAAAATCAGGAGCATCTATTGACTGCATCAAGTTACAAGATTTATAGCATGCAAGATCAGAAAATTTGGAACCTGATAAATTAAATATTTTGACTGGATCTGTTACAGCTCTGTTGGCTGTGGTTAATTTCTCCATGGTGGATTTTTCTTTGAGAGAAAGAAGATGATTGACAGAATCCCCAAAAAGACTTTGGATCAGACCGATTCTCATCAAACAGTTTTTTGTAAAACTAATTTTTGGCATTCTTAACTAAAGAGCTCACCATGTTTCATAAAAATCGATATCGGTCCAAAGAGAAAGTTGAGGGGACTTGTTTATAATTAACCCAAATCAGATTCCTAGCCTTAATCCAGTCTTTAAGATTAGGGGAAAACCATCTGTTTTAAGTCCTTCTAACTCTGATCTTGTGTAAAGGAAAAAAGTAATTCTGAATAGATAGCAATTGCTTATTAATACAGTGCACAGGCAGGCTCTGGGATAGAGTCAATAAACAACCAATCAATTTGGGACAATTTTAACTGTAAAACAATAGAATCAACTTTCCTAAAATTTCCTAAAATTCCTAAAATTCCGATACTGAATACAGCGTGGAGGAACTTTAGAGCACTTAAAATTCAACACACAATAAGTGGCTTGATGATCACTAGTAGAACTGGGTAAAACCTCAACAGATGACACCATCTGAGGTCTGTTGATAGCAACCCAATGTATGATAGAGTGCTTTTCTGAGTGCAAATGCAATCTAGTGGGTTCTGAAATCATTTGAAACAAATTATAAGAGTGCAAAAAGTTTCAAAACCAAGAACATCAGATGATAACCAGTTTAAATTGACATCACCCATAAGAACAAAATCAGAAGCAGACAAATTTACGGAATTCCTATCTAAAACCTCCCTTGGCCCATCAAAGCCACATTCGAGGGGGGGTTGGGGGTTGTAAAGACAGCCAATAGTTAAACATTTTCTTCCATCCAAGGTTAGGTGAACAAACATCTAATCATTATAGAAGTCAAGATCATAATCAATCACCAGTATATTGGATAAACCATTTCTACATTAAACCCCAAATCTAATATAAAGGCAAACACACGTCAATTATTCTTCTCAAAATAAATACCATTTGTCCAAACAAGATGAAGTAAGTGATCTCAGTATACACTTAACCATAACATTTCTGAACATGCCTGTTCTAAATGTGTATACTGTAAACTCAGGCCTTCAATAAAGTTTCTGAACATACCTGTTCCAAATGTGTATTCTGTAAACTCGGGGCTTGACCTTCAACCACTGCCTTTGTGTACCGTAGTTAGAATGCATTTAATGGACTTGACCATTCAGCCAGGATTTAAAACTACCAGTTTTATTTTTCATAAGCTTTTGGTTTTGGGCTTTTAATTTGCAAGTATTGGTTTATTGTCAAAATGCATCTTTCCTGGCCAACAACATGCAACATTGCTATGTCTGCACGTTTCCATAACTGGGTACCCAGGGAAGTACTGGGGACTTCCTAATAATTTTTTTATTTATATTTCAGGGGAGATACACTGGTACCAGCAGGGAGAGGGTACTACCCCCAGTGCAGTAGGATGGAAACAAGCTACTGTATTGTACAGGTGGGATTTGGGCGGACTACTTTATTTTGGACTGAGCCTGAACAGGAACATAACCACTGCCCTGGGAGATGTAATAATTGGCTGCACCTGAAGGAGTAAGGAAAAAACAGTCCCTGTGTATGTATACTGGGCCGACAAGGGCACTGAAGAACCAGCTGTACTGCATATGTACCTCATTGCTTACCTAACCCACGTTTTTCCAATTTAGGTCTTTTAAGTCTCTAAATAAAAATACTGTTCTTTTGTGGTATAAATCCTTGTCTAAGAGATTACTGCATAAAGTAATAAAGTCATGTCAAGTTAGATGGTATACTATCAGAACCTAAAGAAGTGAGCCTTGGAGTTCCACAAGGTTCCATTCTTGGTTCACTCTTCAGCCTCTTCATAAATACCCTTCCCTCTGTCTGCCCAGCACATTGTACTATATACTGATGATGCCATCATTTCTGCATCTGGCAGGGATCAATCCGCTATCACTACTGGGCTGCAGGACAGCTGCCTTAAGCTTAAATCTTGGTTTACTCTAAATAAACTCCTATTCAACCATAAAAAAACTAAAGGCATGTTATTTGCTGTTCCTCAGAACAAAAAGAAGTTCAGCCCTTATAAATACAGACCCATAAGGGTCATAACCATAACCCATAACCTTAGAGCAGGTTTACCCATTTAAGTACCTAGGTGTGCACCTAGACAACTCACTCAACTTCTCCTCCCATGTTGACTATGTTGTCAAGAATGACAATGTAAAACTGGGTATTCTTTACCATCACAGGCACTCAGTGATGCCCACTGCCCTGAAACTCACCACAAGCAGCTCAGTCATATCCTTCATCGACTACAGCCTACCTATATATGGGGCTGGCTCCGACACTGAACTCAAAAGAGTAAAAACTCTCCTTAATAAGGCCTGACGTCTGACTCTAGGTGCTGACCTCTCAACTCACACATGTGACCTTTATAAGCAGACTGAGTGACTCCCACTCCACCTCAGAACTCAATACCAGACCTGCATGCTGATAAAACAATCAATGCTAGGATTGATGCCTGAGTCCATGAGCAGACTATTTAAAAAGGCACAACCCCCTAAATAAACTAGAAGTGCAGCTAAAGGGGGTCTCCTGGTGCCATTTAAACATACAAAACTGGCCCAGAAATCCCTTTTCTCCCAGGGTCCCAGGTGGTACAATGAGCTACCCACTGCTCTCACTGAATGCACCAAGCTCAGCCACTTCAAAACTGGGCTCCATTCCCATTTAGATTTGGACAAGGTCTGTTGATGCCTTACCTAATCACCATATTGTGCACTGCTGGTTCTTACCCCACCCTCTCCCACTCTAACCAACCCTTCAACCCCCTTAACCCCTCTTCCCCCTCCCTCCACCCTCAACCCCTTCCTCCCCACTACTCTCCTACACATAGGTACTACCTCACACACACCCCTCTCTTCACCCCCACTACTGCTACCCTCCCTACACACATGAGCTCACTTCTCCTTCTGACTACTTTCCTCTTATTAAGTCCCTCTGGCTACATTTTATAGCATTATCTATGGTACTAACTAATGACAATGCCTGCATCTGGCCACCCCTCCACCCACACCCCTGACCCCATGGTTCCTCACTAAGGTCTGTTACTGTCTTCAGCTCTTTTCCCTGTTTAGATAGGACTCTCACCCCTAGACTGTACCCAGCTCCTCCAACAAATTATACTGCACACAGGTTGTGCTTCCAGTTGAAATGTAATATCTCATTGTATTTGTAACTCCTGGACTATGTGTTATTGTACACCTGTGTAATTACTTGTTGCAGTTATCTGTACTATGTGATATGACAACTATTAATAGTATCTGTATTTGTTTTTTACGTACTGTGTTTTACTGACTTGGAACATTTGAAAATGTGTCATTGACTCAAAGGTATCAATCCTGAGCTGAAATAAATATATTAAGTAGTAAGTTGCATGCTCATTGGCATGACTGTTATTGCTCTGCATTGGTTTGTGGGTGGAGTGTTACCACGTGGAAGTGGGTAGATACTGCATTCCAGGAAGTTTACAATACTGACACCAGGCCCGCTTAAACCATTCTCTGGGTGAAGGCACCATGCAATTTATTTAAACCTTGAATTCCAACCCCTAATCAGGAGTTTATTGATCCTGTACCCTCAACCTTGTTTCATCCCTCAAGGCAAGGTAGTGACTGAGACATCCACAGCAAACACATTTCTCAAATCATCCTACAAGGTGAGCGGTAAGGGATCATTTGAAACATAGAAACATAGAATTTGCCAGCAGAAAAGGACCGCTTGGCCCACCCAGTCTGTCCAGATATTCCCTGCCTATTCTATTTCTGTAGGCCCTACCTGGTCTCTGGTGACACTACCACCACTTGCCTATTTACCAGTATTCCATTCTGCCTGTTCCATGCATGATTAACCCTCTCCCAACACTGTTTTGCCCCCCACCGCCGCCATCTCTGCTGGCAGACTGTTTCTGGCCACCACCACTTTTTCAGTAAAGTAGTACTTCCTCACATCCTTCTTAAACTTCCCCCTCCAGTTTCATTGCATGCCCTCTTGTCCTAGTGCACTTCCTCATTTGAAATAGACGCCTCTCCTGTACCCTGTTCACACCCCATGAGGTACTCGTAGGTCTCTATCATGTTCCCCCTCTCCATCCTCTCCTCCAGGGTATACATATTGCGATCTCTCAGTATCTCCTCATAGGGCTTCTTGTGCAACCCCTGTTCCTTTTTAGTAGCCATCCTCTAGTCTGCCTTCCCTTCACCCTGTCTACGTCCTTTCTGAGATGTGGCTTCCAGATCTGGGCACAGTATACCAGGTGGGGTCTCACCAGCATCCTATACAGTGGTAACGCCACCTCTCTCACCCTGCTGTTGTTGCCTCTCCCTATGTACCCCAGCATCTCATATCTCTGCCAACTGCATTGTCATACTGCACCGCCACTATGAGGTCATCAGATATTGTAACCTCAAGGTCTCTTTCCAGCTTAGCAACCATGAGTACCCCCCCCCATTTTATATTAAACTCCTAGGTTTCTATGCCCTAGGTGCATGATTTTGCACTTTTGGCATTAAACCTCAGCTGCCATAACCTTAATTACTCCTCAGGTTTTCAAAGGTCCCCATTCATCTTCTACACCCTTTCTCCTGAGTATCCACCCTATTACATTTTTTGGTGTCATCTGCAAAAAGGCATACCTTCCCTTTCAGCTCTTCTGCAATGTCACTTATATAGACATTGAAGAGGACTGGTCCTAGTACTGAGCCCTGCAGCACCTCACTGGTCACGCTCCCGTCATTACAGTAGGTATCGTTTACCACCACCCTTTGCCGCCTATCCATTAACAAGTTTTTGACCCAGTTTACCACTTTGGATACCACCCCTAGAGTTTACAATTTCTTTATCAGTCCTTCTATGTGGCACAGTGCTGAAGGCTTTTCTGAAGTCCAGGTAGGCCATGTCCACTGCCTTTCCTTGATCTATTTCCCTGGTCATCCAGTAGAAGAAATTGAAAGATTCATGTAGCATGTCCAGTTAAACAGCAGTCTCTAGACTGTATATTACCTAAACAGTCATAATCCCTATAAGATGTACCTTTAACTGATGAAGAGCTGGCAGTTTACTGGACATTAAAGGACTTAGTTCTTTGAACTAATCTTGGAACCCCCATTTCCTTCTGTAAATGATTATAGGGTCAACATCTACTGTATCGTAAACTTTACCTAATGTATGTCATATCTGTATCCTATATGAGATCTATACCTGTTAATTGTTTATTAACATGAAACCTAATAAACATAAAGTACCAAAAAAAAGGCAAGACTCCTGGTCAAATAGACACATTACACTGTAGTAGATTCACTTTACAGTAGCTTCTCATAAGCAGAATTAAACAGTTCCTTTTGGCAAGCATGGCATTGCAGCTCCAATCAGAACATTAAATTCCTCACAGGCAACTTCTGGCAAGCTCCACATCTCAAGGATAATCCCATTCCAGTCCTGTAGGCAACTGGACTATCTCATGGCCATTTCACAATCACCAGACCATCCACAGTCATTTAATCACACAAGTGTCCACCCTATTCTAAGCGCTGATCAAATGCAGGGTACAGATGAACCTGAGCACCACTTGGAATTGTGGCTTCTTTAGCCCTCAAGCAGGTCTCCATCTCTGTCATACTTTGAAGTAGGTTTTTACTCACTTGGGATTTTATACACAGCTCTCTCACAGCTGAGGCTATCAATCTTTTCAGCACTCACTGCTGAGGTGACAAACATTCTTGCAGCTCTCTCAAAACTGCAGGCAGGATTTCTTGCAGCTCTCTCACAGCTGAAGTCAGATCAGGATTCTGCAGAAAAATCTTCCCAAATGTGGAAAGGAAAATGCTGGCCCTGGGGGACAAGTAACTGGCAACCCCTAGGCCTACCACTCCAAGCTCCAAGTCATTTCAGCCACAATCTTTAGCAAGGGGCTAGAGCCCCTCTGCCTGTGGAGGGGCTCACACTGAACTGAACCCAGTGCAGAAGTCTTTTGGGAGCCTCTGACAGCTCCTGATTGGCTGAATCAACTGTCTGCTTGAAAAATTAATATTCATCAGGCTCCCTTGATGTCTGATTGGTTCCTTGAATGGGCACCAAACATTGTCCCTGCTTTTTTCCTTTACACAGTCCCACACGTCTCTGCACAATATCTGGAATTTTGATTGGCTGGGAAGAGGCTGAGAATACGGCTGCCAACAAAAAACATTTTCTATGCAGCCATACATTGTCCCACTTCACAGTTCTGGTGCAGCCAGTTTAAACATTTTTATGCAACTCAAGCCCCATAGTTACAAATTAGTCCTTGTGCCCAGTTAATCGATTGCTGTGTTTAACATTTAATTTTCACCCCACACCTGTCGCTGCTGCCGAAATATAGTGTCCTTAGGCAGCAGTCAGGCTCCCTCATTAATATTCAGTTGCCTCATTTTAATATTCATGAGGCAGTGCTGGCCTGCCAGCACAGTGGTTAAATTTCCGTCTGCGACGCCGGCGACCCAGGTTCGGGTACGTACCCAGGGAACTGAAGGGCCAGTTGGGGGGAGAAGGATTGAGCATCCTATGGACTGCTCTCCTTCTCTGGGAGGAGGTGGAATTGTGTGCCAGCGTACTGAGGACTCCTGGCAGAAGATGGGAGATCCCACATGCCCAGCACTGTCATGCGTGAGGGGTGGGGTGGATGCTGGCATCATTGCATGTCACCACCCCTACTAACAGGGAAAAAATCACTGAACTGGCCATCTCTATGATGTCCTGCCCCCAGCCTCTATCAGCCTCTGAAGCTGGCTCCCTGACCAGATACTGGTAGTACGGCCCTCGTAACAGGGATGGAGCCGCAACCCCACCCTCTGGGGGGGCAAGCCAGGGGTGACTGGGGAGTGCCAGCAATTTCAGAGGTGGAGGCTTGGGGGTCCATGACCAGGGACTGATCCTGACAGTCCGGCTCATCCATAAAGCATAATAAATAAATAAAAAATATTCATGAGGCAGGATCCTCCCTAATGGGTGCTCTTTTAGTAAATTGTAAAGAGGCTTCTCTTGCTCCTCATTTAGGTCTCTGGTCTCCGATTAAGTACACATTGGGATTGGGACCAGCATAAGGCTTCTGTTTTGCTGCTAAGCAGCAAGAAGACTAAAGTGCACGGCCGTGCATGCGTGGGCTGCCCACTTGCACATTTGTGCACAGGGAAGAGTGGCGGCTCGCAATTCATCTCCTCTGGCCACACTCTGGGCAAAAATCAAACTCAGGGGCCGGATGGAGGACTAGGGGCACCACAGGACTTGGGCCAGGTGGTGGTGCATGAAGGGGGAGAATGGAGAGACCAGGGTAAATGGGAGGCATTTACAGGTAAGCCCCCACAAGGGGGTTACACTCACTATTCCTCCCCTTGCCTTCCTCTTCTCGCTTATGTACTGAAGAAAGTCTTGTCCCCTTTTGCTACCCCTTTGGCTATCCTTTCCTCTGTTTGTGCCTTTGCTCCTCTCACTGCCTTACCTGCTTCCCTCAGTTTTACCTTTTACACCTCCCTATCCTTGTCCCTCTGCATTTCTTTATATCTTCTGAATGCAACCCTTTTTTCCTTTACCTTCATGGCTACTTCCCTAGGGTACCATATTTTTTTTTTTTTTTACTCCTGTGTTCTAACTTCTTTCATGCAGTGGCTGGTTGTCTTCACTATGCCTTCGCTTAATTTTCTCCACTGTTCCTCTACACCTCCTTGTCAATCCTCCCCTGCTAGGCTACTTGTAAGACAGTATCCCATTTCTTTAAAATCTGCCCACCTAATGTCGAGGACCCTTGCCTGTATGCTTCACGCTGCACTCATCTTAATGCTGAACCACACTGTAGAATGACCACTCCCCCTGAGACATCTGCAATACTGTTTATGTTAGTAAGCACCAGGTTCAGTTTTGCCCCATCTGTAGTGGGTTCACTGACTAGGTGCCTGAGAAATGACCCCTGCAAGGAGCAGGGATGGCCCTGCTTCTAGCTGAAGCCACAGCTGGAAGGCTCCAAGCCACATCAGGAAGACTGAAGACTGTAAACAGCAGCACCTCTCCCTTATTCACCATCCTGCTAATGGTTCCCCTTCAAATCCTCCCCATGTGATTGATGTCTTTATATCATCTCAGTATGAAAAGTGGACCCAGCATCTGTCTCCAGAGAGACCAACATCATCTCCGGCCCTTCCTTTATCTCTAGGCTCCCTTGCCCTTTTAATAACCTTGATATCCTTCCTCCCATAGAAAACAACGCCTCCTCCCTTCCTTCTGTCCCTATCTCTTAGGAACTTAGAGAAGCCTGGCATGGTCATGTCCCAGTTGTGATTTTCAGTGCACCGTGACTCAGTTATGGTCACCAGATCCAGGTCCGCCTTCACCATTATGGCCTCCAGATCCAGAATATTATTTCCTAGACTACTTGCACTGATGCACATGACTCTCCAAGTCTTACTTTCTCCCTGATTGCAGCCATCATTCCTCCCTCCTTTCTGCCTGTGCTCCTCCCCAGACCCCCCGACTCCCCTATTCCCTTGTTGCTCTGTTTCTTGTCTCATCTACACCTCTTTTTATGCATCCTTTATTCTTACCCCTTGTTCTCTGCCTTGTCAACGCCCTCTTAATCTTGTGCCCCTGCCCTTATAGAGTTTTTGCCTCCCACCCCTTGGGGCCTACCTCCTTGTTGCTTCATTGCAACCGAATGAAAAGATATTCTGGACTAGTGAAAGACGCATTCATGATCCATGTAAGGGACCATGGTTTACTGTATGTCTTGTATCTGGAAATCCTAGTCAGGCAGGCCTAAGTATGATCACAGTCCCAGTGGGACACACAATATCTCTGGAGTCAATGAGAAACATATGCCTCTGTACAAATACATGACTTTTCGTGATAGATTTCTTTGACTGGGTGACCAAGGAATTAGATCACAGTGGAGCAGTGGATGTGGTTTACCTGGATTTCAGTAAGGCTTTCAACACAGTTCAAAACAGAAGACTAATAAGCAAGCTGGGTAGCTTAGTAATGGATCCAAAAGTGGTAAACTGGCTAAGAAATTGGGAGGGACTAGGTGACAGAGGGTGGTGGTAAACGGAGTTCACTCTGAGGAGGGGACGGAAACCAGTGGGGTACATCAAGGTTCAGTGCTGGGACTGGTCCTTGTTAATGTTTTTTAAGTGATATGGTAGAGGAGTTGGAGGGGAAGGTCTGCCTCTTTGCAGATAACACCAAAATCTGCAATAGGGTAGACACTCCAGGGATGTGCATGGAAAGGATGAGCAGAGACCTGAGAAAACTAGAGGAGTGATCAAGAGTATGGCAGCTGGGCTTCAATGTGAAAAAGTGCAAAATAATGCACCTGGGGCACAGAAACCCAGGGGCAGAGTGCAAAATGGGTGAAGTGTTATTGATGATGACCACCAAGCAGGAGAGAGACCTGGGGTAATCGTGTCTGATGCCCTAAAGGTTGCAAAGCAGTGTACCAAGGTAGTTGAGAGGGCTATCAGGATGCTGGGGTGCATAAGGAGGGGCATCACCAGCAGAAAGGAAGGGAAGGGAACATTATTTAACCAGGAGTAGCACACCAAGCTGAAGCTTGTTTCCAGATGTGACCTGGGAGCACAAGGAAGTTAAGTGACTTGCTCAGGATCACACAGTGTGCACCTAGGTGGCTGTGGGATTCAAACCCAGGTCTTCAGATCTGCAGCTCAGAGCCTTAACCCATTGCGCTATACTGCCTCAGAAAGAGGTGGTGTTGCCTCTGTATAGATTACTGGTAAGACCTCACCTAGAACATTGTGTCCAGTTCTGGAGACCACATCTCCGGAATGATATAGACAGAGCTGAGGTGTTCCAGAGGAAGGCATCTAAAATGGTGCAGGGTCTGCATCAAAAGCCCTGTGAGGATAGACTAAAGGAACTCAATATGCACATCCTAGAAGAGAAGAAAGAAAGGGGGAATATGGTAGCGACATTTAAATAGAAACATAGAAGTTGACGGCAGATAAGGGCCTCTAGGCCCACCTTGTCTGCCCTGTTACCTTACCTACAGTATAGTGACTCAGCAGGCCTTACTCTGCCTGCTGTCCCTTCCCCTCACTTTTTCAAGATCACTTTGTGCCTGTCCCAAGCGTTCTTGAAACCTGTAACAGTTTCTGCCTCCACCACTTCTAGTGGCAGGCTGTTCCATCTGTCCACCCCCCCATGAAAAAGTACTTCCTCACATTACCTCTGAACCTCCTCCCCTCTAGCTTCATATTGTGCCCCCTCGTCCTTGAGGATCTTTTTCTTTGGAAGACGGTACCCTCCTGTACTCTGTTTTTCCCTGTGAGGTATCTGAATGTTTCAATCATGTCCCCCCTTCCCTCCTGTCCTCCAGGGAGTACATATTTAACTCCCTTAGCCTTTCCTCATAGGGTTTATGATGCAGGACCATCACCAGTTTAGTTGCCCTCCTCTGTACCACCTCTTCCCTGTTTATGTCCTTTTGAAGATGGGGTCTCCAAAACTGGATGCAGTACTCGAGCTGAGGCCTCACCAGTGATCTATACAGTGGGATAATTACCTCCTTCCTTCTGCTGGTGATTCCCCTACCTATGCATTCCCAACATCCTGCTAGCCTTCCCTGCTGCCTTGTCACACTGCTTTGACATCTGCAGGTCATCAGAGATGATTACCCTCAGGTACCTTTCCTGTTTTGAGCCTGCTATTGCCTCCCCTTCCAGGTGATAAATTTCCCCCGGGGTTTTGTGCCCCACATGCATTATTTTACTCATTTTTGCATTGAAACCCAGCTGCCAATCCCTCAACCAGTCCTCCAGTCTTTTTAGGTCTCTTCTCTTTCTATCCACCACCCTGGAGTGCCCACACTGTTGCAGATCTTTGCGTCATCTGCAAACAGGCATACTTTCCCTTCTGACTCCTCTGCATTGTCACTGAAAGACATTGAGGGGGCCTAGCACCAATCACTGGGGTACCTTCCTGGTAACTCTGCCTTTACCAGAACATGTGCCGTTTACCACCACCCTGTGGGTCCTACTTTCCAGCCATCTCTCCACCCATCTTACTACTTTAGAGCCTACTCCTAGGTTCCCTAGTTTGTTTATCAGCCTTCTACGTGGAACCATGACAAAGACTTTGCTAAAATCTAGGTATGCAACATCTACTGCTCCACCCAATCCATTTCCCTGGTTACCCAGTCGAAGAACTCCCATGAGGTTCATTTGGCATGACTTCCCCTCTGTGAAACGATGCTGTCTCAGGTCTTGCAGACTCTGGGTTGCCAGGTATTCCACTATCCTTTCCTTCAATAGTTTTTCCATTACCTTGCATACCATGGAGGTCAGACTGACTGATCTGTAGTTACCCGCTTCCTCAAGGGAGTAAATTAGGTACACGAGGAACATATTTATTTATTTATTGAATTGTTTCATCAGGAAAGATACACTGAGCAACTTAATACTCGTCTCACGGTACGCCCTGGGGGAAGGGGTAGTAGGATGACAGTAGTAACAATGATAAATCGTACAGCAATACAGAGGTGTGCTTAAATGCAGTAATAAAGCAGTACAATAGATACAATACAATACATACATTCAAGCATGGTCAAGGAGTATGTAACATAGTAAAAAGTACATCCATGTGAGAGGCACCATTTACAATACATGAGGAGCATAGATGGCAGGTATACAATGCAGAATACATACGATTCCACTGCAATGTGCTAGGCTGTGGAGTTGGGGAGTTGCGGAGAGTATTTCTGTCTATTTCACAGTAGCTGCGTTGCTTGCAGCATCTTTGAGCTGTGAGGTCTCTATTTGTTGGTGCTGCCCCCCCCTCCAGTGAGCCTTGGCGTCCGTCTGACCACTTACCCTGCCGCAGTGTGACAGACTGAGGAGTTGGAGAGTAGCGGAGAGGATCTTGCACCATTTTTTCTGGATGGTTTTGCTGTTTTTACTGAGGAAGTTTTGGTCTGCGAACTGAATTGGAACTGGAGTGCTCAACTGTGTTCGGGGATTCTTGAACAATTGGAGGATTAAGCTTCAGTTAAGGACTCTTCAAGCATAATTTAATTTTATTGTGGTACAGGGGTTCCCTTAATTTGTGCTGCGGTTGCTTGTCACCTATAATCTGCAACAATAGGAGACTTGTTTTAATTTGTGGGGAGTGTTGTCCACTTATTGGTCTCCAGCCAGGCAGGAGTCACCCTGGGTGCTTCCCAGGGAGCTGGAGGGACTAGGGGCTCTTCTAAGCCGCCTCGGTCAGCTGTTAGCTGACTTCAGACAGCTTTAGCAGTAGGTTGTTGACTGAGGAGGGTAATACCCCTGCAGAAACATATTTCTGCCTCCCAAGTACTCGCTGCTTGGATAAATAACTATTAGAATTGTTGGCGCTTATGAGCAGCGCTGGAAGATCTTTCGGACATTATTTAGGTCTCCTGTTTGTTTGTTTGAACATCCTTGATTCTCTGCTGAGAACTCTTTGACCTTGTCTGGATTTTATTTTTTGGATCATCGGAGAACTGTTTTCTCTAGCTTTTATTATCTCTTGGACTAAAGGTGATGAGAGTGATGGATATTTATTTATTTTAACTTTATTACAAATCTGAATTATTTATTTGACTCCCTGCCATGTGAGAGGTGGTATTGGGAGATTATATAACATCTTTAGCAGTGCTGTACGTGAGAGGTGCCGCACTGTTTTAAAATACAAATCTGTTTTAAAATACAAATCTGTTTAATAATTAATAAGCTATTTTATTGTGTTTTAGATTATTGGATTTTTATTTTATTTTTATTGCTTGGTTATTTTTGAGTTGGATTTTTGGTTTATGTTAGTTTATTTGTTTTACTTGCCCTCCCTCAGTGACAGAGAGTGAGGAGAGTGTTATTGAGTATGGTATTTATAGGTTTGATTTTTAGGTTTATTTTTGTGATTTATTTAATTAATGACTGTTAGGATTATTCCCCACTAGGCTCAGGAACTTGTCCATTTGAGTGCCCACCATTGTCATCCGACACCTATTTTTAGGTGTCGGGCATTGAGCATTCTGAGAGGCGGGACTAAGGTGGAAAGCTGGGCCTTGTGGGGGACAGGAGAGGGGAGGGCGGATTGGGGTTTTAGGGTCCAGAAGACGTCCTGGGGCAAAATGGGGTCAGGATAGAGGTTGCTCTTATCTTGTCCCCATACCCAAGAGTCCCAAAGATATCGGACAGGTGCCGAGGTCTTCCCCGACATCTCATCCTGCCTTGGCGGTGTTGTGCAATGCCAGATCTATGAAAAACAAGACAGCTATCATAGCTGATCTTGCTGGGTCATCCGATCTGACTTGCATCACCGAGACTTGGCTGGATGAAAATCCTGGCCCTATATTGGCCTTGGCAACTCCAGCTGGGTTCTCGGTGATACACGCCCAAGGCTGGATCGTGGGGTGGAGGTGTGGCCATTATGTTTAAATCGAACTGGGCCTTGTGGATGTTCCATTGGGGAACACCAGATCTTTTGAATATATCCTGGGCGAGGGTGCAGGTTGTGGGATTCTCCTCGCCACCGCTCACCAGGTGACGGTGGCGAATTCTACAGGAGATTGCAGACTTCATTGTCGACTCTTGTGTTGAGGTTTCCAGATTATCACTGGGCGACTTCAACGCCTGGGTCGATGATGAACTCTCTCATTTTGGTCAAAGTCTCCTCCAGTTGATGAATACACTGGGCCTGACACAGGTTGTTACCGCCTCTACCCATATAGGGGGTCATTCATTAGATCTGGTATTTCTCTTGGGTATGGAGATCACTGATCTGGGGGTGGAACCAGTCAGTTGGTCGGACCATCACACCATAAGGTTCAGTTTCAGGGCCCCCTCTAATAGGTCTGCCCCTACGGAGATGGTCCAATACCGCCCTTTAAGGGGTATTGACCCCAATGACCTAACGGCGTGTGTTGGATCTATCGAGTTTGTCGGGTGAATGCAGAGTCCAGATGGTCTTGTATTTGCCTATAATAAGGCTGTGGGAGATGCTCTGGACAAAATTGCTCCTTATTCGTGTTCGGCTCTCACCATCCGTCCAAGGAGTCCATGGTTTGATGGCCCCTTGAAGGAATTAAGGCAGTAGGTCAAGGCTGGAGAGAGCTCATGAAATCGCCTTGATGCTGACAGGCTTAGATTGCTAGCCCATTATGATGGCTACCAATCAGAAATCACTCGTAAGAAGGCAGAATTCTGTCCAGAGAGATTTCTGCTGCAAAGAATCGACCTGCTCAGCTTTTCTGGACTGTGGACAGACTGTGCAATCCAGTCTGTCTTCAGCCTCAGAGAAGCCTTTTCTCAGCTTAGATGCGAGAGTTCGCCGCTTCTTTGCAGATAAGGTTGCCAGCATCAGGTCCGGCATCGTCCGACCTCTCCTTCGGGGGATTGTGGTGGACGACTGGTGGTATCTAGTCCTCGGCCTGTCTGGTTGGATTTTCACCGCCCGGAATTCGTTGACATTGTGAAGATCATCTAAACAATGCTACCAACTAGTTGTAGTTTGGATCCAGGTCCTACACCACTGTTAGTAGGCTGTGTAGAAGTTATCTACCCAATCCTTGCTGACATTGTCTGGAAATCCTTGGAGAGGGGGTTTTTCCTAACCCCTTAAGGAGGCAGTAGTTCACCACTGCTAAAAATCCTCCTTGGACCCAGACTGTCTAGCTAACTACCGCCTATCTCTAACCTGCCATTTGTTGGTAAGTTATTGAAAAGGCAGTTGCACTGCAATTGGATGATCATCTTACCTCTCATAATGTCTATGATACTCTCCAATCTGGCTTCAGGAAAAGGCATAGTACTGAGACTGCCCTTGTTCGGGTATTGAGCGACCTCCTAATGGCCAGAGATCGAAAGGCTTGTACCATCTTGGTCCTTCTTGATCTTTCTGCTGCATTTGACACTGTAGACCATGGGGTGCTACTGGAGCGACTGCGGGTTTTTTGTGGGCTGTCTGGTACAGTCCACAAATTGTTTCGTTCCTACCTCACTGGTAGGTCTCAGAGAGTTGTCACAGGAATTTATTCTCTGACGTCTTCTCCCACCGTGTGGGTACCACAGGGCTCCATTTTAGCTTCCATGTTGTTTGCAGTGTATATGCTGCCATTGGGAGAAATCATCAGCAGATACAGTTTGAGTTTTCACTGCTATGCAGATGATACTCAGCTGTACCTATCCTTTCTCCCCGATCAGAGTAATGCACTCTCCGTACTTAATAACTGCCTGGATGAGATCAGAATTTGGATGAGTTCGAGCTGGTTAAGACTTAATCCGGATAAGACTGAGGTATTGGTTGTGGATCCAGGTCATCCTGGGAGTGGTTTGGGTGTTGGACAGCCATCGGGTTTATTACTTGGTGGTGTACTGCTCTCTAGCTCTCGACAGGTGCGAAATCTGGGCGTTATTTTTGATGATGGTCTGACCCTGAAATCACAAGTGTAAGCTGTTGTCAAATCCTCTTTTTACCATCTGAGGAATATCGCCCGGGTGAAACATCTGATTCCCCGGGAGGACCTTCCAACTTTGGTCCACGCCTTTGTTACCACTCGGCTGGACTACTGTAATTCCCTCTACCTAAGGCTACCAGGGGTTGATATCCTCTTCAGCTGGTGCAGAACGCTGCAGCCAGGCTTTTGACTGGGACTCTTAGAACCAGTCATATTACGCCTGTGCTTCGCGAACTGCACTGGCTGCCTGTTCAGTGGCGGATCACCTTTAAGGTTGGTTTACTAACCTTCAAAGCCCTACACGATCAGGGACCCGTTACCTGAAAGATCTTCTGGTTCCCTATTGCCCCCTCCGCCCTCTCCGCTCGGCCAGTGAGGGATTGCTAGAGATTCCCAGGGTTCATTTGAAGTTGTCGGGATCTCGTGCCTTTGCCTTTTCAGCTCCTACCCTGTGGAATTCTCTACCTCACTGGTTAAGAGAATGCCCGACCATTGACAGTTTTAAAATTGCTCTAAAAACATATCTTTTTACTTTGGCTTATTCTTTATAGTTATGATTGTTTAGTGTTGGATTTCCTTGTTTTATTTAATTTGTACAGCGCCTTGATTTTGAATAGCGCTTTAAAAATAAACATGAATTGAACTGAATTGAATTGAATAGTTAAGAGCAGTGCTGAGCCATGGGCCTAGGTGGAGCGCAACAGTATTATGTGGGTGGTACACTGCAGCAGTCACACTAGTCTTCCACATAGGCGAGCATGTCTCGAGGTTAAGTGCTCAGCACCACTAAAAGAATGGTGGACTCTTGGAACAGCCTACCATCGGAGGTGGTGGGGCAAAAACAGCTGTGGGGTTCAATAATTCATGGGATAGGTATAAAGGAATCTTAGTGGAAAGGAAAAAGGGGGGTTGAGAAAGAGCCAGAGATCAAGTAGAGTCTCTGTTGATACAGTCAGTAGGAAAAAATGAGTAGTCAGGGTAGGCCAAGCAGTCCTTATCTGCTGACATATTCTGTGTTTCTATGACAACCATGGGCAATGGGGAGCCATTCCAGCAGACCCCCCCCCCGTGCCAGTCTTTGACGTACAGTGAAGCATTTCCACAAACCAATATCATGCACAACCTTCATATAGTTAGCCTCTCTCCTCCTGACTACTGTAAGCTGAATAAGGTTCCCCAGGGATTTCGTCAGTCTGGGAAGACCATCTAAGCCGGTCAAGCTGTGTGGGGGGGGGGGGCATGTGGTGCTGAGTAAAGGAAAAAATTGTGAGGCTACAGTAGGAAGGAGCAATAATAAAGAGGCACGCTGGGGATGGAAGAATGAGGAAAACAAGGAGGAAAAGGAATAACACACAAGCTATGGACAGAAGTTTTCAGGTACAACGTGAACTGCTGTTTTAATCATTCAACAAAACTGAAGACAGCCAAACGTCTGCCAGGAAATAGCCTTTGATCCAGCATGCAACAAAAATTACTCAGCACACCTTTATATAAAGGTTAAACACTCTAAAATCAGCAGTTGTAAAGAAATTGCCACCAGTGGAACTTGCTATGTTGAATTGTCGCAGGCCTTACCCCTCAGGCCAGTCAACATTGAAACTGCCAGCCAACATCGAAACTATCGGTCTAATCTGACTTCTGAAAATATTACTTTACATTTCTACAAAGCACTGTGCACATGCTATGGAAATATTTGAAAGAGATTTTTTTTTTATAAAGAAGTTACATTTCTTTTCATAACCTAAGTATACTCACTAGGAGAGTGTAAATTAACAACAAATGTTTACCAAACAGTAAGTAGAAAAACTCCAATGTGTGCTCATCAACTACAGACAAGCTGTTCCTGGCTTTTTATAGGATAAATATGTTCACTATTCAGCAAAACATTTACAGAATCATTATAATTGCTCAAAAATGTAACGCCAGGACATGCATCACAATCCCACTGTGGTGAATGCTGCTGACACAGGCTCCATCCCTGATTAGTTTCAACATGAAATTGTTGTTGAAACTGGTCAGGGATAGAAGCAATGTCAGTATTCAGTACGGTGGGACTATACTGCTTGTTTTGCTAATTAGTTTTTGAGATATTTTAATATTTCTGTTTCAGAGACATATAAACATATTATTTTAGAGGAAAAAAGACCATCGGTCCATTAAGTTCCTTACCCCTCCAGCTTGTTGGCAATACCCCATCACCCCCATTTTCTTCTAAGTACTTATCAAGTCCATGGTTAAAAGTAACTATAGTATTGGCCTTTACCATACATTTTTAGAGTTGCTGCCACATTTTTGCCACCTGTTCTATAAAGTAGTTTTTCCTGATATTTCCCTGAAATATTCCTCTTTTTGTGACATCATGTGCCCCTTTGTTCTCCCGTCCTTGGATAGTCTGAAGAGACATTTTCAATCTTCTGGTGTTACCCCTTTCAGATATTTAAATACTATGATCATGTCACAACTGAGACTTCTCCTGTCCAATGAGAAGAGCCATAGTTCTGCCAGTCTGTCCTCTTACCTCATGTTCTACAAGCCCTCAACCACCTTGAATACTTTCCTTGGGACCTTTTTAGTCTTATTGGTATGAGGAATAAAGTTTGCATCTTAAAGAGACTTACCAGTCTCAACACTGGCACCTGCCAGATCGGTGCCTAACCCCATTCAGTTGTTATTGCTGCAGAGATGATGTGCAATAAAGTTAAGAAATTGTAGCCCTCATAAACTTACCCCGACTAGATCCCTAGGATTTCCCAGTTTCAGAGGCCACCCACACTCCGCCCCCACACTCACTAAACTTATGACATGATGCTAGGGGGAGCGCAGGGACGAGTACCATTATAGTCTATGGGGTGTACCTTTTGGATCATTTTTATGTTTGCTTGCGAGCAACGCAAGAAACATATTGCAGAAGCTTGGTGCCGAAGCAGGTTCTGGAGGTGTGGCACTGTTGAGGCCAATACTGGCACGGCATTTTGGGGTATGTGTGATGTCCACCAATAATGGGGGACACAGCCGGTGACACTAGTTTGGAACCTTGCCACCAACTTGTGAAAAAATAGCTGCTGTAATCAGGGGCCACCTCGTCGTTGCAGCGTCAGCCATTTGCTGCAATGAGGGAGCAACCCGTCATTGCAGGGCGGGACCTTGCAGCCCTTATATTGTTTGTGAACATGGCAGTGGCTTGCCGCCTGTTCACAAACAATATTAACCCCCTCACATGCCGAGGGGGTGCCCAATCTCCTTGGCAGCATGTGCCCCCCAACACGTTTGTTTGCCGACGGGGGCCCCAATCTCCATCAGCTGCAGTGCTCCAGATGTATGTTGCCAATGGGGGAGCCCACTCCCCGTTGGCAGTATGTAACGGCTCCCCCCTCTTTTCTTGTCTGCCGATGGGGTGCCGAATCCCTGTCGGCATAATCAATTCCCCCCATTGTTGTGTGCCGATGGGGTGCCCAATCCCCGTCGACATAACGTACCCCCCTTGTTGTATACCAATGGGGTGCCCAATCCCCTGTTGGCTACAGTGGCCCCCCCCAAAAAAGACTCAGTTGGCATGCTGGGAGCCCACTCCAGCGTGCCACATTGCCCTGTTAATAAAAAAAGTCCCACAATGTCTTTTTTTTTTTTTTACCTGTAATGAAGGAAACGGTCCCCCGGTGATCTCCCTGGTCCCCTGCCAAACCCACACCCACCCACTGCACACCCTGCCTTCCCACACCCCCCTCACCCCATACTTACCTCCGTTGTCTGCGCGACGATCTTCGGTGGACCAGGAACATGTCTGCACTCTTCAAGGCTGACTGCGAACTGAGGAAATGCCGGTAAGCTGTATAATGGAATAAACAGGGTTTTTTCATCTTTGCTGCATATCTCAGGCATTTTTTAGAATTTTGCCACCAAATTTTCAAAATGGGGTTTTTGGGGCCCTTCCTCGTGAATTCTATCACTGTCATGGCGTTAATCAGCCCGGAAAGGTGATTTTGCGGTCACTGCACGGAATCACCTTTCAGGACTGACTAATGAAACAACAGTGCCAGTGTTCATGAGGTGGGCTCTCAAAAAGCCTATGTTGCAAATTTGTGGAAAAATCAAAAATGACTGTTTTACTAGCGCATTGCGCAGTTGCTACGCATGCTTGTAACTTTGCGAATTTGCAATATTTTCACCCCCAGATTTCAATACTGGCATTTTTTCAGACCTCCTTCTGAACAGTACAGCTGTCATTTTTCATACCCTGGACGAAATGTGTTTTCGCACTTGCAGCACGGAATAGCGCGGTTGGTGTGGGAAATCAGTGTTCTGCACAGATTAAGAAACTGACAGTGACACTGTTCATGAGCAGAGGTCCTAAAATACCTATGTTGAAAATTTGGTGATGATACCTCTACAAAGGACTGTGTTAGCTACATGCTGTGTTCTTAATGCATGCTCGTGTAAGTTGGCGAATTTTCAATATTTTCACTCCAGATTTTCAACATTGCCATTTTACCACACCTCCTTATGAGCAGTACAGATGTCATTTTTCACATTTTGCCCAAAATGTGTTTCAGAGCATGTAGCGCACAATGGCGCAGTCGGTGTGTGAAATCAATGTTCAGGACAGATTAAGAAAATCACAGTGACACTGGTCATGAGCAGAAGTGTTAAAAATGGCTAAGTTAAAAATGTGGTGAAAAAATTCCCCAAAATGACTTTTACGAGCATGCTTTGTGCTGTTCCTATACATGCTTGTACGTTTGTGAATTTTCACTATTTTCACTCCAGATTTTCAACATTGCCATTTCACCACACCTCCTTATGAGCAGTACAGCTGTCATTTTTCACATCTCGCCCAAAACGTGTTTCCACGCATGTAGTGCACAATGGCGCAGTCGGTGTGCAAAATCAATGTTCGGGACAGATTAAGAAAATTACAGTGACACTGCTCATGAGCAGAGGTGTTACAATGGCTATGTTAAAAATTTGGTGAAAAAAGTCCATAAATGACATGCTATGAAGCTAATTATTGAGCAGTTTCCATGCACCTCATAAGTTCATGGATTTCTAATATTTTCAGTCCAGATTTTCACCACTGGCATTTTTCCACACTTCCTTATGAACAGCACAGCTGTCATTTTTCACACCATGGCCGAAATGTGTTTTCGCACTTCCAGCACAGAAATGTGTGGTCGCTGTGGGAAATCACTGTTCAGGACAGATTAAGAAAATCACAGTGACACTGTTCATGAGTGGAGGTTCCAAAATGCCTGTGCTGACAATCTGCTGTAAAACATCCCCAAACTAATTGCATTATGGGTGTGCATTGCCCAGTTTCTACACACGCTCATGACTTCACCAGTTTTTAATATTTTCACTGCAGATTTTCAACATTGCCATTTTTCCACCTCCCCATGAACAGTACATCTGTCATTTTTCACGTCCTGTTTGAAATGTGTTTTCACACCTGTGGTGCCAAATGGCGTAGTCGCTGTGCAAAATCAGCTATCGGCTAACAAACTGATATTGCCACTGTTCATAAGGTGGGGGTCACAAAAAACCCATGTTGAAAATTTGGAGTGCCAACGAATGCCTGAGACGTTAGGGTTTCCGACCATAACACCCCACCCTGTAGAGACTGACAGGCATCAGGGGTGTGACTTGGGATTCTCGCCTGTAATGCTCATACTATTCCACACCCTGCAGCCAGTAAGAGGCATCGAGGTGTGCCTTGAACTCTTCAGTCCCAAAGTTTACCCCATTCTCTTTTATTGTATTTTCTGATGGAATGGGGGTGAGCATAAGGGTCAAAGACCCCAAGGCACACCATGACACTTGTCGGTGTCTGCAGTGTAGGGTGTGGTGAAATGGTGTGGCTGTTATGCCTGATGACCCAAAGACACACCCCCAGTGCCTGTCAGTCTCTGCAGGTTGGTGGTTGGATTGACTTCAGTTCAATACTTCACTGTCACTCCTATTATACAGCTCTCTAACTCCTACACTACCAATGCCAATGCCAGCAAGCAAACATTCGGTATTGACAAATGCTTGTTTTATATTGTAATGGGCAGTTGGTGATGAAATGTGGGCACTAGTCGACTAACAAGGGCCTTGTTAGTCAACCAGTGCCCACGTTTCATCATCAACTGCCCATTACAATATAAAAAAAACTATCCGAAAGGTACCTCCCATAGACTATAATGAAGCTCGTCCCTGTGATCTCCCTAGCATCATGTCACAAGTTTAGTGAGCGCAGGGGCTGAGCATTAGCGGCCCCAGAAACCGGGAAGTCCTCGGGACCCGGTGGGGCTAAGTTTACAAGGGCTGCAATTTCTTATCTTTTGCATTATTGCACATCCTCTCTGCAGCAATAACAACTGAAAAGGGAAAAGCACCGATCTAGCAGGTGCAAATCCTATTAAATTTAACTTGGTGGATCTCTTTAAGGGAATGGTCAGTCTCCAGTTAGAGAACATGCACCACATATTTCCCTTTAGTGTTTGGAGAATTTAGGTTGACCTTTTTACATTTTGTTCCAAGGAAAATGCTAGCCAAAATCAAAACTTCAGAATCTGCCCCTTATAGTTACTAGTGTTGCTCAGATAGTGTCCTAGAAACTAGGATACCAACAAATACCTCCCATTGCCCTGAGATGAATACCCTTATCCCCTAAGATGAATATCCTGGTGTCAAAAGGAATGGCCTGGTCAAATCTTGAATGCATGCTTTACATATTAATGCCCAGCTTTTTAAAATCTTGGTGCAGTCCCTTAATACATATAAACATTCCCTGTTTTGGAATTGTGCAAGCCCAGCCATGGACACAGCAGTGGGGTCTATATAGACCAGGAAGTGGTCTAAGTGGAGTTGCACCTGTGCCACACACTGTGGTGAATAGGGGTGAGAGAAAGTGAGGGTCCAGGGGCAGAAGAGGCACAGGAGTGCCCTAGGGCTGTGGCTTCTCACAGTTTGGGAAGCCGGGTGTCTCATTTTGCTATTTGCGTATAAATACAACATTGCAGACAGTGCTTTGTACTGTGCCTGTGGAGGACTTTTATATGAGTCTATCGGGTATATGAAACAGTATTACATTTTAAAAGCAGATAATATCAGCAATCCATATTGGTAGCATACAATTATCACACCTAATGACAACTATACCTAATAGGTGTCATAGCAACAGTGGGCATGACAGGGAGTAATGTGGCACCCAGCAGGAGTGCCCGCTGTCACCACCACACCTCCTAGGTTTAGTTGTCATCAGGTGTGATAATTGTGGGCTACCAATACAGATTGCCATTATTATCAGCTTTTAAAAATGTAATAATATTCCATACACCTGCTAGACATATACAAAAGTCCTCCACTTTTACAGTACAAAGCACTGTCTGCAGTGCCGTATTTACATGCAAATAACAAAACGAAACACCCTGCTTCCAAACATAGAAACATAGACTTTGACGGCAGATAAGGACCGCTTGGCCCATCTAGTCTGCCCATTTCCCTACCTACAGGATAGGCCGCAGATCCTAGTTAACCAACAGCCTATTTCTTCCTACCTCCCACAAGAATTGCCTTATGTCTGTCCCATGCATTCTTGAATTCTCCCACAGTTTTAGACCCCACAACCTCCTATGGAAGGCTGTTCCATGCGTCCACTACCGTCTCTGTACCTCTGAACCTTTGTAAAAGCACTGAGTGCTCAAAGTTGTTATCCGAAATCTTAATAAATAAATAAATAAATAAATGTTTATACACTATTTATTAATGTTATACGTTTCAAAACAAGGATAAAAAAACAACGCACTAGAATCAGGACTGCAGAACCTTACTGTGTTGGGATCTGTATGCATGATTGAAGGGGAGATTTATGCATAGAGCTGTCTCTCGCATTGCATCTTTACTTTCCACTAGAGTTATGAAAAAGTACATTTATGTTTTTGAACCTTTTTTATTGTTTAGTGGCTGCTGTAGGTCTCTGCTGAACCTGTATTTGGTCGTGTGAGTTTCTGACTAAGCTGAGTATATTTGCCAGTTTGTTTTATTTCTTATGGTTGCTAGTGGTTTGTAACCAAATACTAAGCTACGTTCTACAATCAACTGCTAGACATGTAGTGCCCTTGCTAGTGCAATTTTGTCTGGCAATGATAAGTTGTGAGGAAAAAAAAGGACATGGAATGCTGCAGCCAGACAATGCTACAGTGCTTGAAGACCTTCACTCTGTATAAGTTTTCACACACTGCAGCATCAAACATTCCATTGTATGGCAGTAAAAAATGAAATGAAGCAGCCAACACTTACTGCAGTTCTTTTATTTTTTATTTTTTGGGGGGAGAGGGGATAGTATATTACAGTTGCAGTAGTAATTCTCACTGAAGCATAGGAAGTTGCATCAAAGACAGCTCAGTCACAGTCAAGTACGGTATGTGGGCAGTTGTTCCATACTGACGCAGGAGTTGGGAGAGCAGAGGGGGGCAAAGTGAAATCATTGTCTCAACTGTCGATGTGGTCAAATCTTCTTGCTGGATGCTGATATGAGTGGCTCACTCTTTTAAACTACACAAAGTTTCCACCCAGCAAGCAGAGAACTCTGTCATGATCAGCTTGTCTGATTACAGGCCTGTCACTGCCTTGGACTTAACAGTGACACACCTCTCAAATGCCATTCTTGTAACAATGTCTGCTGTGCATGTCTGCACAAGCAAACATAAAAATTATGCATTTTTCTATGTTCAGTCATGTTTGCAACTATTTTTATCTCATTAGCTTTTTTTATGTTGTGTCTTACCAGGCACATACACTACCTTTTATACATGTGATGGTTTTGTTAAAGTCTGTCGTGGTAATTTTTTTATGCGATCACAGGCATTTTTCTAATTCAAATACTAACTGTAATTTTTTATTTTAAAGTAAGCTCAGATGTCTGTTTAGGGTGTCTTCCAAAAAAGCTACACAACTGTCAACCTTTAGAGTTAAGTACATTTAAATTTTTTGTGTTTAATGTTTTTCTTCATGCCCAACTTTAACTTGGGGTGGGGGGGGAGTTTTTGCATTTTCAGCTATTTTTTAAAAGATCTGTATGTGCAAGAGATTTAAAAAACTTTAAAATGTTGCAACTTAAAAATTAACAAATATTTTGTTCTGAAGCTATGAAAAGGCCCTATTTTGGACCAAGCTCTAATGAACCTGTAAATTTCACAATTTAAACTAATGTAGTTTTCACCATTCATGGGCAAAAAAAATCTTAATTTGGGATTTTTTTACTGAATTTCACAGATTAATAACTTTTGAACTGCCAAACCGATTTTCACCAAACTTGTCAGTAAATAAGCCCCTAGGACTGGAATGTACACACCAAATTTTGCAGCCCTAGGAACTAAGATTGATGAGAAAAAAAGTTGTCAAAACCTAATTTTGACACAACCCCAATCTTAACATAATGGCACAACCACACCTGTATATTAGAATTGAGTAAGCACTTTAATGTTAAACCCCTGATTTTTGCACCTTAGTAACTCTGCCCATTCAACTGATTTACTTGAAATTTGTAAGGCTCATAGCTGGTTCCAGGATCTCTGGATCCTGAAATTTTGGGGCAATCGGTTCACAAGAGCCAAAGTTACAGAAGTACAAAAAGCATTAAAAAAAATTATAATTAAGAACTGTTTTTGCTCACCTATAACTAAAAAAATTATGATTTCAGGCCTGAAACTTGCAGGTTTGATGGAGTTTGCAGTATGCACAGAATGATCTGTACAGAGGATAAAATATAGAAACATAGACTTTGATGACAGATAAGGACTGCTTGGCCCACCCTAGTCTGCCCATTTCCCCTACCTATTGGATAAGCTGCAGATCCTAGTTAACCAACAGCCTACTTCTTCCTACCCCCCCTTTAGGATTGCCTTATGTCTGTCCCATGCATTCTTGAATTCCCCCACTGTTTTTGACCACACAACCCCCTCAGGAAGGACATTCCATGTGTCCACCATGAAAAAATACTTCCTCACATTGCCACTGAGCCACCCCCCCATCTTCAAATTGTGCCCCCTTGTTCTTGCACATCTCTTTTTCTGAAAGATGCTACCCTCTTGGACTTTGCTGATTTCTCTGAGGTACTTGAAAGTTTATTTCTATCATGTCCCCCCTCTCCCTCCTTTCCTCGAGGGTATACATATTAAGCTTCTTTGGTTTCTCTTTATTTGGCCTCTGGTGCAGACCCTGCACTATTTTAGTTGCCCTCCTCTGGATTGCCTCCATTTTGTCTATGCTCTTGCGGAGACGGGGTCTCCAGAACTGCATGCAGTACTCCAGATGGGGTCTCACCATCTGTCTGTACAGAGGGATAACAACTTCCTGTTTTCTACTGGTGATGCCTCTCCCTATGCATCCCAGTGTCCTCCTAGCCCTCCTTACTGCCTTCTCACATTGGTTGCTTACCTTTAGGTCATCTGATATGAGTACCCCCAGGTCCCTTTCAATTTCTGTTGTTGTTAGTACCCCCCCCCTCCACTGTGTACTCTTTACCTGGGTTTTTGTTTCCCAGGTGCATTACTTTGTACTTCTTTGCATTGAATCTAAGCTGCCATACTTTTGATCATTCCTCCAACCTTGCCAAGTCCCTTCTCATCCTTTCCACCCCCTCATGTATCAACCCTGTTATTTATCTTTGTGTCTTCTGCAAAGAGGCATACTTTTGCTTCCAGTCCCTCCACAGTGTCACCTATAAAGACATTAAAGAGGACTGGTCCCAGTACTGAATCCTGCGGTACCCCACTAGTAAACCCCCTTTCTTCGGAGTGGACTCCATTTACTATTACCTTCTGCTTCCTGTTGTCCAGCCAATTTTTTACCCAGGCTACCACCCTGGGACCCACTTTCAGGCTGGCTGACTTCTTTATTTATCTTTTGTGTAGGACTGTGTCAAATGCCTTGTTAAAGTCTAGGTAGGCCATGTCCACAGCCCCTCCCTGGTCCACTACTTTGGTCACCCAGTCAAAGACATCTATTAGATTAATCTGACATGACCACCCCACTGTGAATCCATGCTGCCTTGGGTCCTGTGCCCTGCTGGCCTGTAGGTACTCAACAATTCTTTCTTTCAGAAGTGATTCCATCATTTTCCCTACCACTGAGGTCAAACTAACAGTTCTGTAGTTTCCTGCCTCTGCCTTGCTCCCATTTTCGTGAAGGGAAATCATATCCGCCCTCCTCCAGTCCTCAGGTACCACACCATCCTCCAATGATTTGTTAAAAGGGTAGTCAGTGGTGTCACTAGTTCTCCCCTTAGTATCTTTTAGAATTCTGGGGTGAATCACATCAGGTCCCTTTGCTTTGTCCACCTTCAATTTAAGGAATTCTTTCAGAACCCTTTCTATGTGAATGGACTGGTATCTACCCCCCCCATCCAGAGTGTTTCTATTGTTTGGTTTAGGTACCCCCCCATCTCTTCCTTTGTGAATACTGAACAGAAGTATACATTCAATATCCCTGCTTTTTCACTGTTACCCTCTGCCCACCCCCATCCCCTTTATTAAGCCTCACTATCCTTCCCTTGGTCTTTCTTCACTCCCTAATGTGCCTATAGAAGGCTTTATCCCCCTTCTTAACTGAGTTGGCTATGTTTTCCTTGGTTTGGGCCTTTGCTATTCTGACTGCCTTCTCTGCTTTCTTCCGCTTTAACTGGTACAGTTCTTTGTCCAACTCCTTCTGTGTTTCGTTATACTTCCTGAATGCTATCTTTTTCTCCCTAACCTTCCCCGACACCTCTTTTGGGAACCATAGTGTTTTTTTCCCTTCTATTTGTTTTATTTGCTTCACACAGAGGCTTGTTGCCTCTGTGATGGCAGTTTTGATTTTTGCCCATTGTTCCTCCACCCCTCCTTCCTGCCCATTTGCTAATGCTTTTCTGAGGCACTCTCCCATTTTGCCAAAGTCAGCCCTCCTAAAGTCCAAAACCTTTGCTTTTGTATGGCTTGACTCTATGGCTGTGTTTATTGTGAACCACACTGTTTGGTGATCGCTTGTTCCCAGATGGCTACCCACTTCTAAATCTGAGATCCTTTCTCCATCCCCGTTTGAGAGTACCAGGTCTAACATAACTCCCTCCTGAGAGGGTTCCAACACTAGCTGTCTGAGGCATGCCTCCTGTAGGGCATCAAGAATGACCCTGCTCTTGGATGTGGCTGCAGCAAAGGTGCTCCAGTTAACATCTGGTATATTCAGGTTCCCCATCAACAATATCTCTCCTGTTTCTGCCATTCTAAGGATGCCTTCTATCATTTCCATGTCTATTTCTTCCTCTTGATATGGGGGTCTGTATACAACCCCTGTGCAGATTGTGGTGCCATTTGCTGTTTCCAGAATGACCCACAGTGCCTCCTCTCCTCCCTGTTTACCCTTTAGTTCTGTTGCTTTGATCCCTTCCCTTACGTAGAGAGCTCCTCCTCCTCCTCCTCCCCTTTTACCCTCCCTGTCCATCCTGTAGATTATGTACTCTGGTATGTCGACATTCCAGTCATGGTTCTCTGTGTACCATGTTTCTGTGACTGCCATGAAATCCAAGCGTCCCTCATGCATCAAGGCCACTAGTTCAGGGAGCTTGTTACCCAGACTACAGGCAGTGGTACTCATCGCAATCCATTTTTTGATGGCCTTACCCCTTTTAGCTCCATCCCTGTCCTTACTGCCTTTGCTTTTTTCTCCATTTACCCCTGTCCTGCTCCCTATAAACTTCTCTACCTTGGTGTTTACCTCTCTAGCTACCTTGTTTTGTTGGGGAGGCTGGGATTTCCATGCTCCTTTTCAGTGCCTCCCCCCTTGGCTAGTTTAAATGCCTGCCAATGAAGTATTTAAACCTATCACCTAGGATCCTGGTTCCCCTCCCAGACAGATGCAGATCATTGCACCAGTACAGGCCTGTATCCCTCCAGGTGGACCCCCAGTCCCCAATGAAGCCAAAACCCTGAGCTCTGCACCAGTTTCTCAATCATTCATTGACTCCCATGGTGCGGAGTACCCTAGTCTCACCCATGCCATAGACAGGCAGCACCTCCGAGAAGGTTACCATGTGTGCTACTTGTCTAAGGCCCCTCCCCAACTCCAAAAACTCCTCCTGCACTGACAACAAATTTTCCACATAGCAATTTGTTCACACCACCTCATGAACATGGCAGGTGTTATTTTTCAAATCCTGTCCAAAATGTGTTTTCGCACTTGTGACCTGAAATGACGTTTCAGACAGTACTTTATAAATGACATCAGTCATGTGCAGAAGGTGTGAGCATAGAAAGACTGTTGAAAATGTGAGTTCAAAATGTTACAAAAGAAATTTATGAAGTAATATTTGCAGGGATGGCAACTGGCCCAGTGGGGACCATGTTGCCTTCCCCTGACAGTGACCTGAGTTCAGGTGTGAGCTCAGTGAGCAGGGTTATAGGCCAAAACTGCAGAGAAGGCATTGCAGTATGTGGCACTGCCTCCAGCCTGGGGAGGGACACAGCAGTGTTATGGTGAACAGACGACACCTTGTGATGGGACAGAGAGCCTTTCCTCACAAGTGGTTGATGTGTGTGTCGAGGCCTGATGGGCACATACACTGCTTTGGGACAAGTGGGGTGGCAAGAAAACTGAACAAAAGTGTACCTGGCAGGACCAAGGTTAGGTGGCTGAAGAACCCACAACCCCAACAGGCCCGCTACTGCTGTCAGCTACCCAGCCCCATCACCCTCCATCTCAGGAATTTACCTTGTACCTTTGGTATCCCCATAAATTTCCCTATGACTGTGATAGAAGGGGGATGGATGTCTGCCCCCTTGACTGTCCACCTCTTTGGAAGTCCATTGTCTTGTTGGTGTTGCAGTGCATGTGAAAGGTGATGGCTTCATCCTGTTCTGCTGGCAGTTGATAAGTGAAACAACTTACCGTCTCGAGAGGAGAATGGGCCCAGGGATGCTGATTCCTGTCCATATGTTCCACACTTGCCTCCATGAGTGACCCAAGTCCATTCATGACCCAAGGTCACTGCTGTGATACTAGTATCTTTCTTTCTGACCAACCCACTTTGAACTTCTCCAAAAAATGCAATCCCTTTCCAGCTAACACGGCTGATCAGTATTTTTATTATCCATACTAACCCATTTTCTACTTTATGACTACAGGTCCCCAGAAATAAAAGAAAATAGCACAACAAGATGCAAGCCCTGGCACTGGAGGATAATAACCACATATATCAGATACTTATTGTTTTGTGTTTACAGTACCTTGCTTGTCTCAATTAGTTACAAAAGAGCTGCAGATCTGTTGTGATCCTATTGCTAGTCTTATTTTACAGGTACAACTTGATGTTCCCTCAAGCTGCCCAAAACCCATTCCAGAATCCCCAGGACACAGGTAAGATATCTTTATTAGTAGTGTAGTATCAAAGCTAGGATGGTACAGTATAGAGGTGCAGCTACAAGTATTAGGACACTTTCACTTGTTAGTTGGTTGTTGAAGTAGGGCTAAAAATGCCTCCACTATTCTGTTTATTTCATTTCACGCAGGTCCCTTTGGGACCTGCGTGAATGAGGATGATTCCACTGTCACAAAAGAAGGGAAATTCATTGCAAAGAGCTACATTAACACAGACATTGATGAAGGCAACATGCAAAGTAGGGAAATGAAAAAAAATTAGGGTTTTGGGTCTCCCAAGTCTTGGCAACTCAACAGTAAGGTGTTCCTTAGGGTTATTGTCAACTCTAATGCCCACCCCCTCCCCTGAGCAAACAAGGTCAGATGTGGCAGGGCCCTACATGAAGAAAGCTACGATTGCTTTTTGCTGGAAACATGTGGTGAGTCATACTTCTCTACCTCCGAAGCCTATATCACAGTGAGGCACTGGCTTGGAGCTGTACCTTGTTCTTTGGACAGACGGCTAGAGGCAGCCCCAAAGAATACCCCACCACTGATTTACCCAGACTCCCAGGACCTAAAACCCTAAGTTTTTTTCATTTCTCTGCTTTGTGCACTTTGCGTTCCTCAACCCTAATGTTTGCATTATTGTAGTTTTTTTTGCAGTTAATAATATATCTATCTATATTCTAATCTAGGTATATGATTTCGTTATGCCTATGTTTATGTACAGTTTATTTTCTATTTTAGTGTAAGTTTCATTTATTGTACATCTCTTCTCCTATTTAATCACTGTATCTGTTTTTCATACCAATTTTCTTTATAATCCCTTCCCCCGGCCCTAAGGAGCGAGAAGTGGGATTCCCCAGGGTTCTATCCTGGGATCACTCCTCTTCTCTCTTTTTATAAATGATCTATAGGTCCAGCAGAGTGACTCTCCTATCCATCTCTACATAGACAATACTGTTGTCTATGGCTGTAGCCCTGAATCCTTGTTGCACTAGAAAAAAAGTACAATTAGCTTTTGATGAAATTCAATGTTTTTTTGTAACTGAACAGAAGTTATGAGTTATACAGTTTTTTTCTGGTACGTAGAAATGAACAGAATGAATAAACTTCCATTTATACTACAATAGGAAGCCACAAAATGTTCCCAGCTACAAGTACTTGGGGTTATGGTTGGATGAAAGCATAAAATGGGATTACTGCTTAAAAGTTCTTAAGAAAAGGTCAACAGCAGAATAGGATTCATGTGCAGGAAAAAAAATCATATTTTTCAGCAGATGTGAGAAAGAAATCCGTACAGTCCATGATACTTCCCCTTACTTGATTCTGGTGACATTGCATATGCTGGTTTACCAAAAGTTCATTCTCAGAGGCAAGACAAGCCATACTATAAATTGGTTCATATTGTCCTTCCTGCCCCAAAGCACACACTTATCATTGTATTTTGCTTAGCTCTCTTAACGGGTTATCTCTGGAGCAAGTAAGACAGTTGCACATATTTACTTTTATGTGGAAATGTGTTCAACAAAAGGTACCAGTGTGCATTTCTGACTTACTTTCATGCCAACTCCTTAAATCTGGATGAAGATCAACTAAAGGCTTTGGGCTCAATTTTCAAATTGGCCCTTAGAGTGGTGCAAGGTGCACCAACGTATGCCTGCGGCAAACTTTCGGTGCGTCAGGGACCCTGTGCCCTATTCTCTAAAAATGGGGGTCCCTGCACCACAGTCTTGAGAGTTGCCATAGCCACAGAGTTGTGCCAAACATGTCGTGTACCCGAGTGGTTTGATAGAGGGTCCCATCAAGCCCCCCCGGTCTAAGTGTAAATGAGCTTAAAATGCTTGGAAGGTGCATTTGGTGGATGGGTATATGCCTTGGGCACCATGCCATCCCCCTGGAAACACAGTCCACCTCTGTGGTGGCTGACAGATGCACACCTACACTGCTGGGTACTGTGGATCCTGTGGGTCCTGTGGGGCAAGTGCCAGGGCTGTTATCACCTGGGCTCCATGTCTTGATGGTCCAGCCATGCCAACGCTCCCTACCAGGGCTGATCAGCTCTATTACACTGCAGCATGGCATGCTCACCAGGTGCCTTCTCAGCTCCTGCTCACTGCCACCATATCTCCATCACCCCTCAAGGCAACCCCACTGCTCCATTGCCCTCCATCCCCACCTTCCTTGTCTCCCCAAAGTGCTGCACTGCCAGGCACTGGCACAGGGCCCTTAGACCAGCTCTTGGCTGATCTAACATGAGCCCCCTCTTGTGACCACGGCGGGGCTTCTGGAATTCAAAATAAGAGGATGGTGCAGCCCCACCATGGCGCAAGCCCCCTCAGCACCATGGCACAACCTGCAGATTGCCACAAGCCTGGCACAAGGGCTTCGGCTGGTGCCACAAGCACTGACTGAAAATCAGTAATGATGCAAGGTGTGGCACAGTGGCCCCTTGCATCATATATATATTTGATGCAAGCACCTTGCATCATTCCCAAACCTTTGAAAATCAAGCCATTTAAATGTACTGTTCCTAGGGTGAATATCCAAACTGGATGGCTGTCCTTTTCATTTAAAGGTCCCTGGCAGCGGAATGCTCTGCCATGTGTATTACATTCTAATATTAATGATTTACCATCTCTGTCTACAGTGCAATAATGATTTAAGTCAAGTTGCTCAGTGCATTGTGACTCACCACACTTGTGACAGCCTGTAAGTCTGGTTGTGTTATAGTTGCTGCTCTGATGATGTTTGAAATGTTGTTTGTATATTATAGTGCTGTTTTTGTCAGTTGTTTTGTAACCACAAGTAACTTATGATGTGTTTGTGTACAAACGTTTAATGATGTGTACTTAGGAGATCACTGAAAATTAACTTTTCCTCAATTGGTTACCTGTCATCTCTTTCTGTTTTAAATTTAAAAAAAAACTTGAACTTGAAGGCCACTCTTAGAAATAAACTGATCACAGCAGTGTTTTCCAGTTCAAATACTGTAAATAAATAATATTAAATTAAATAGTATTAGCTATCTTAAGTGGAGAATAACAATGCAAGTGTCTGAGTTAGCGCTGGCAAGAAAATGGGTAGATCGATAGAAACAGGATCTAATAGACGTATTATTTTTATAGTTAGCAGATGTGCTGCCAGAATATCTCATCAATAATACTTTAAAATTATAAATCATCTCTCTGAGGGCATTCCAAATAACTGTAAAGCAAATCAAAAGGCTGATCTCTATGGGAGTATCTGGATGTCTGGCCAAATGAAACAACTTTTATTTTGCTTTTTTTAATCTTAAAACCAGAGACACTCCCCAGCCATAATATTATAAAATAGGATGTTCCTAGCCAGCATGCATAGTTCACATAAACTCTTATGCTGACAGTCTGAAGTTTGCAACCAGGATGCAAATGCGGGTGGGTCAGAGACAAGAAGCAAGCAAGATGGAGTGTTTCATGGCGTTACACAATGCAGACATACAGTATAACAAGACCCTTGGTCACCAAAGGCACTATGAGCTACCAAAAAAATTATTTATTTATTTGGCTTTTGTTAAGCAGGTAAGTATACTAGACAAGACATTTGCCTATTTTCAGGTACGACCCAGGAGAGTACAAGGAAATACAAGTTCATACAGAGGACCACATGATACAAGTTAAGCAATTACACAGAATCAGCAGAACCAAGAGAATGTAACACAAGCAGTCAGTATACACAGTAAAAATATGGACAGGAAATATACATAGAGTCACCAAGGCTATGAGCAGTGCATTATACAAATATATACAGTTCAGGACCCCAAAAGCAGGGCCACAGTCAAAGCATCACCTGAATCTGAGAGGGAAACATTATATACTAAAATCAATGCATTTCATGACTGTGAACAATGCTGTAGTGATTGAAGTACAGTCTAAGCATATTCACTAATGACAGTAATTATACACTGCTACATTCGGTACCAGCTGAAACCACTGAAGAAAATAGTCAGGAAGGTCACATAATAGAGAATTACAAACATCAACACAGGAAGTGATGAGCACATAGACAAGGGCTGAGATGTTCCATCTGTAAAGGCTGCCTTCTGTCTGGCTGTATTCCATCAGTGATGAAAAGACATTTTTACTGTGAAGTTCACATACAAACTAAATGAAAGCTGAATATCAGGAATGACTGCTAAGTATCTAGTTGATGCTGTAAGTTACCTGAAGCTGAAAGAGGTATTGTTCTTGTCTTTTAATGTCAGTTTGCTACACGTAGCAATAAAGTTCAGATTTGAAATAATCAGATAGGCTGTCAAATTTTGGAACAATCTTTGCATACTGTCCTCAGACACTTTGAGTGCAGCATTAATCTGTGGAGCTGCTGAAAGAAAGATGTGTCTGTGCATGTTTTCCTTTCCAAATTGTTTTTTATCCTCCTCCTGGCTGCTGGCCCCCTTGCTCCTTTGGTCACACACCCTGTCAGCCACCATCTCAGGGGCTTTCCTGGGGTAGAAATCCCCCACGGATGTTCTCACCATGGTGGAGGCAGGAGGCAGAGGGCATTCTCACCCCCCAAGTACAATTCAGAAGTCCCCCAAAGCCCAGAAAGTGAAGTGGGTGTTTCAATGACCAAAAGTCATCCTGCTGTGGCAGGTTCCTGTTTTCCCCATATACTGCTGACCGGTCTCACCTGATAAAGTACATTGCCCCAATTGATATCCCGTTATATGAGTGAACCAAATTTAACGACCCGAAAATGAGCGACTCAGTTTGGGCACCCATAGGAGTAGCGACAGTAAAAGTATAGCGAGGGGGTTGGGATAGCGAAGGACAAGGGGCAGAATAGTGACCATGAATAAAGGGTCTTTGTCTGGTTATGTGAGTTAAATAGATGAGAGCAGCCTGTCGCTGCCAAACTGGTCACCTGGTGTGGTGGGTACAGATGTCACCTACTGTGTCGATGGTTCTAGGTTCAGGACTACCTGTGGGTACTCTTTTAAAACTGTCTGGGTGTTGTTATTTTTTTCTGGTCTGTTGCCCCAGCCATCGTATCCTCCCTGTTCAGTGTCTGCCCTCCAAGTTGATTATTTTATATGGGGTGCGCGGGGCTTCCCACAGTGTGTGGGGGTATAGCCTCCCACATTAAACATTTATTTTCTTGCCATCACCATTTTGGTAGGTGTGGAGGTTGGTTCCATGCTGATTTTGTATTCGGCGATATGTACTCACTGTTCTGCAAGTCGCCATGGTATTTTCACTTCTGTGGCATGGAACTGCCCCAGTTCCAGCCTCACATGCACAGTACACCTAACAATGAAAAGTTCTACAGCCCACCCATATGCTGAAACACTGTGCTATCCCTTCCCGAGCTGGAGATGTTGTCACATGGCAGCACCACCCCCAAGCCCCAGTTTCCTGACCTTGTTCTCAAATTTGGATCCCCAGCATAGGAGTGCAGTGTGCAATCCATGTGGCCACTGGTGGCCCTGTGCATGCTTTTGATAAGCTGCTTATACATTTATTACTAGTGGTGGGCAAAGTCCACAAACCGCTGGGCAGAGCATTGTATAATACGTGGACCAAGTATACTCCATGCGTGAAGTATATACTTCATCTTTAACTTTAACATGAAGTTCCATTTGTTACAATGGACTTTGCATTAACTTTGCTCTTTTTACTGCTTCAATCCACACAGGGGTTGTATACAGACCCCATCTCAGGGGGAGGGAATGGACAAGGATATGATAGAAGGCATCCTTAGGATGGCAGAGAAAGGGGAGATATTGTTGATGGGGGACCTGAATATGCCAGATGTTAACTGGAGCACCTTTGCTGCAGCCACATCCAAGAGCAGGGCCATTCTTGATGCCCTACAGGGGGCATGCCTCAGACAGCAAGTGATGGAACCCACCCAGGAGGGAGCAATCTTAGACCTCATACTCTCAAATGGAGACAGTGAAAGGATCTCAGATCTAGAAGTGGGCAGCCATCTGGGAACAAGTTACAACCAAACAGTGTGGTTCACGACAAACTCAGCTGCAGAGTCAAACCATACAAAAATGAGGGTACTGGACTTTAGGAGGGCTGACTTTGTCAAAATGGAAGAGTGCCTTAGAAAAGCACTGGCAAACAGGCAAGAAGGAGGGTTGGAGCAACAATGGGGAAACATCAAAACTGCCATCAAAGATGCAACAAGCCTTTGTGTGCAGCAAATAAACAAATCAAAATGAAAGAAAAAGCCACTATGGTTCTCAAGAGAGGTGGTAGGGAAGGTTAAGGAGGAAAAGATAGCATTTAGGAAGTATAAGGAAACACAGATGGAGCAGGACAGAGAACTGTACCAGTTAAGGAAGACCCAAACTGAGGAAAAGATAGCCAACTTGGTTAAGAACGGGGATAAAACCTTTTATAGGTACATTAGGGAGTGTAGAACCACAAACAGAGGGATAGTGAGGCTGAATAGAATGGACGGTGGGTGGGCAGAGATGGACAGTGAAAAAGCAGGGATACTGAATGAATACTTCTGCTCAGTATTCACAAAAGAGGAGGAGGGGGAGGTACCTAATCCTTTTAACAGAAGCACTCTGGATAGGACGGTTGATCCCAGTCCTTTCACAGAAGAAAAGGTTCTGAAAGAACTCCTAAATCTGAAGGTGGACAAAGCAATGGGGCCTGATGGGATTCACCCCTAGAATTCAAAAAGAATTAAGGGGAGAACTAGTGACACCACTGACTACCCTTTTTAACAAATCATGGGAGAATGGTGTGGCACCTGAGGACTGGAGGAGGGCGGATGTGATTCTCCTTCACAAAAGTGGAAGCAAGACAGAGGCAGAAAACTATAGACCTATCAATTTGACCTCTGTGGTGGAGAAGATGATGGAATCACTTCTGAAGGAAAGAATTGTTGAGTACCTAGAGGCCAGTGGAGCACAGAATCCAAGGCAGCATGGATTCACAGCGGGAAGGTCATGTCAGATGAATCTAGTCAATTTCTTTGACTGGGTGACCAAAGTAGTAGACCAAGGAGGGGCTGTGGACATGGT
This sequence comes from Neoceratodus forsteri, assembly GCA_016271365.2. Classification (NCBI taxonomy): domain Eukaryota; kingdom Metazoa; phylum Chordata; order Ceratodontiformes; family Ceratodontidae; genus Neoceratodus; species Neoceratodus forsteri. The sequence goes on from CM028129.1 coordinate 905,403,118, forward strand.
CTACCTAGACTTTAGCAAGGCATTTGACACAGTCCCACACAAAAGATTAATAAACAAATTAGCCAGCCTGGGAGTGGGTCTCAGTGTGGTAGCCTGAGTAAAACATTGGCTGGACAACAGGACACAGAAGGTAATAGTAAACGGAGTCCACTCTGAAGAAAGGGGGGTTACTAGTGGGGTACCGCAGGGTTCAGTACTGGGTCCAGTCCTTTTTAATGTTATTATAAGTGACATTACAGAGGGACTGGAAGGAAAAGTATGCCTCTTTGCAGATGACACAAAGATCTACAACAGGGTTGATACACAAGGGGGGTAGAAAGGATGAGAAGGGACTTAGCAAAGTTGGAGGAATGGTCAGAAGTATGGCAGCTTGGATTCAATGCAAAGAAGTGCATAATAATGCACCTGGGAAACAAAAACCCAGGGGAAGAGTACACAATGAGGGGGAGGTAATAACAACAACAAAAATGGAAAGGGACCTGGGGGTAATCATAGCAAATGACCTTAAGGTTAGCAAGCAATGTGAGAAGGCAATAGGTAGGGCTGGGGGGGATACTGGGATGTATAGGGAGAGGCATCAACAGCAGAAAACAAGAAGTTGTTATCCCTCTGTACAGACAGTTGGTGAGACCCCATCTGGAGTACTGCATCCAGTTCTGGAGACCCCATCTCTGCAAGGACATAGACAGGATGGAGGCAGTCCAGAGGAGGGCAACTAAAATTCTGCAGGGTCTGTAAGAGAAGCCATATGAGGAGAGACTAAAGGAGCTTAATATGTATACCCTTGAGGAAAGGAGGGAGAGGGGGGACATGATTGAAACTTTTAAGTACCTCGGTGGAATCAACAAAGCCCAAGAGGATAGCAACTTTCAGAAAAAGAGATGTGCCAGAACAAGGGATACAATTTGAAGATAGAGGGGGGATGGCTCAGGGGCAATGTGAGGAAGTATTTTTTCACTGAGAGGGTGGTGGATGCATGGACCCGCCTTCTTGAAGAGCTTGTGGGGTCTAAAACTGTGGGAGAATTAAAGACTGCATGGGCAGACATAAAGAAATTCTTGTGGTGGGTAGGAAGAAGTAGGCTGTTGGTTAGCTAGGATCTGCAGCTTATCAGGTAGGTAGGGAAATGGGCAGACTAGGTGGGCCAAGCGGTCCTTATCTGCCATCAAAGTCTATGTTTCTACATTTCTATGTTTCTAATGCAAAGTTCCATTGATTTCAATGGACTTTGCATTAACTTCACCTTTTTTATTGCTCTTTAAGGCAAATTTTGCTGTGATTCATGGGAGCAGGAAAATCCTAGCCCCCCCAAACAATCACGGTAGTAAGTGTGGCAAACACCAACATGGAGGTGTTGATAGGGAGAAGGGCAGGGGTAAATGGAGAAAGTGACAAAGGCAAGAAGGACAGGGATGGGGCAAAAGGGGGTAAGGCCATCAGGAAATGGAGGGTAATGAGTACCAACGCCCGTAGTCTGGGCAACAAGCTCCCTGAGCTGGTGGCCTTAATGGAAGAGGGATGTCTGGATATCGTAGCAGTCACAGAAACATGGTACACAGAGAACCATGACTGGGATGTTAACATACCAGGATATATAACCTACAGGAGAGACAGGCAGGGGAGAAGAGGGGAAGGAGTAGCTCTCTATGTAAAGGAAGGGATAAAAGCAACTGAACAAAAGAGTAAACAGGGAGGAGAGGAGGCACTGTGGGTCACCTTGGAGACTGGAAAGGGCACCACAATCCGCACAGGGGTTGTGTACAGACTCCATGTCAGGGGGAAGGAATGGACAAGGATATGATGGAAGGCATTCTTAGAATAGCAGAGAAAGGGGAGATACTGTTGATGGGAGACCTGAATATGCCAGATATTAACTGGAGCACATTTGCTGCAGCCACATCCAAGAGCAGGGCCATTCTTGATGCCCTACAGGTGGCAGGCATTAGACAGCTAGTTTCGGAACTCACTCGTGAGGGAGCAATCTTAGACCTTGTACTCTCTAACGGGGGCAGTGAGAGGATCTCAGATCTAGAAGTAGGTTGCCATCTGAGGACAAGTGACCATCAAACAGTGTGGTTCATGTTAAACTCAGCTACAGAGTCAAGCCATACAAAAGTGAGGGTACTGGACTTTAGGAGGGCTGACTTTGGCAAGATGGGAGAGTGCCTCAGAAAAGCACTAGCAAACAGGCTAGAAGGAAGTGTGGAGCAACAATGGAGAATTATCAAAACTGCCATCACAGACGCAACAAGCCTTTGTGTGAAGCAAATAAACAAATCAAAATGAAAGAAAAAGCCACTATGGTTCTCAAGAGAGGTGTCTGTGAAAGTCAGGAAGAAAAAGATAGCATTCCGGAAGTATAAGGAAACACAGAAGGAGCAGGACAGAGAGCTGTAACAGTTAAGGCAGAAAGAAGCAGGGAGGGAAGTCAGAATAGCAAAGGCCCAAACTGAGGAAAAGATAGCCAACTCAGTTAAGAAGGGGGATAAAACCTTTTATAGGTACATCAGCGAGCGTAGAAAGACAAAGGGAGGGATAGTGAGGCTGAATAGAATGAACGGTGGGTGGGCAGAGGGGGACAGTGAAAAAGCAGGAATACTGAACGAATATTTCTGCTCAGTATTCACAAAAGAGGAGGGGAAGTGCCTAATCCAATTAACGAAGCAGTCTTGATAGGGGGTCGATCCCAGTCCTTTCACAGAAGAAAGGGTTCTGCAAGAACTCCTAAAACTGAAGGTGGACAAAGCAATGGGTCCTGATGGAATTCACCCCAGAATTCTAAAAAGAATTAAGGAAGGAACTAGTGAAACCACTGGCTACTCTTTTAATAAATCATGGGAGGATGGTGTGGTACCCGAGGACTGGAGGAAGGCGGATGTGATTCCCTTCACAAAAGTGGGACCAAGACAGAGGCAGGAAACTACAGACCTGTCAGTCTGACCTCTGTGGTAGGGAAAGTGATGGAGTCACTTCTGAAGGAAAGAATAGTTGAGTACCTAGAGGTCAGTGGAGCACAGGATCCAAGGCAGCATGGGTTCACAGCGGGAAGATCATATCAGACGAATCTAATAGATTTCTTTGACTGGGTGACCAAAGTAGTAGACCAGGGAGGGGCTGTGGACATGGCCTACCTAGACTTTAGCAAGGCATTTGACACAGTCCCACACAAAGATTGATAGTCAAATTAACCAGCCTGGGAGTGGGTCCCAGGGTGGTAGCCTGGTAAAACATTGGCTGGACAACAGGACACAGAAGGTAATTGTAAATGGAGTCCACTCTGAAGATAGGGCGGTTACTAGTGGGGTACCTGCAGGGTTCAGATTGGGTCCAGTCCTTTTAATGTCTTCATCAGTGACATTGCAGAGGGACTGAAGGAAAGTATGCCTTTTGCAGATGACACAAAGATCTGCAACAGGGTTGATACACAAGGAGCGTGGAAAGGATGAAAAGGGACTTGGCAAGGTTGGAGGAATGGTCAGACGTATGGCAGCTAGGATTCAATGCAAAAAAGTGCAAAATAATGCACCTGGGAAACAAGAACCCTGGGGAAGAATACACAATGGGTGGGGAGGTAGTAACAACAACAAAACAGGAAAGGGACCTGGGGGTAATCTTATTAGATGACCTTAAGGTTAGCAAGCAATGTGAGAAGGCAGTAGGGAGGGCCGGGGGTATGCTGGGATGTATAGGGAGAGGCATCAGCAGCAGAAAACAGGAAGTTGTTATGCCTCTGTACAGACAGTTGGTGAGACCCCATCTGGAATACTGTGTCCAGTTCTGGAGACCCCATCTCCAAGGACATAGACAGGATAGAGGCAGTCCAGAGGAGGGCAACTAAAATGGTGCAGGGTCTGCAAGAGAAGCCGTATGAGGAGAGACTAAAGGAGCTTAATATGTATACCCTTGAGGAAAGAAGGGAGAGGGGGGACATGATAGAAACTTTCAAGTACCTCAAGGAATCAACAAAGTCCAAGAGGGTAGCATCTTTCAGAAAAAGAGACTTGCAAGAACAAGGGGACACAATTTAGAGATAGAAGGAGGGCGGTTCAGGGGCAATGTGAGGAAGTATTATTTCACAGAGAGGGTAGTGGATGCATGGAACAGCCTTCTGAGGAAGTTGTGGGGTCTAAAACTGTGGGAGAATTCAAGAATGCATGGGACAGACATAAGGCAATTCTTGTGGGGGGCAGGAAGATAAAGGCTGTTGGTTAACTAGGATCTGCGGCCTATCCTGTAGGTAGGGAAATAGGCAGACTAGATGGGCCTAGCGGTCCTTATCTGCTGTCAAAGTCTATGTTTCTATGTTTCTATGTTTCTATGTCAAGTCACATGGGCTCTATATCGTCTTGCACAGCCTCAGTTCAGCATAGTGTGTGTAGTGGAAAGCTGGAAACAGTTTGCTGTCAGAGCTCTGAGAACCAAACCATCGAAAAAGCTTTAAAAAATCATTTTTGCGACAAAATTTTGTCAAAATTTAGTACATGGATTGCAGGAAACCCTCGCGTGTTTATATCATTGAGCGTTTATTGATTTTGTGTGCATATTGAATGTTAATTTAGTACATTCAGTCTCTGTACTGACAGACACTGTAGAAGTGTACTTCGGGGAGGGGCATATCTGTGGTGAAGGGAGATTCACAGTGAGAAAGGCAGTCTTTCTAACTGTTGGTTAGCTAGTGTGTTAGTATTTGTGTGTTCATGAACACACAGTAATATTTGTAGTAAGTTTTGATATTTTTTTGCTGTTTGCTCTGGTGCAGTGCATTTTTTCAGTCGGTTTAAAAGATTCGGTTATAGTGTACTGAACTGTTACATTTTCTGTGCATTACTTGTAGTCTGTGTGTGTGCATGTGTGCATGCCATCAAATCAGACACATTTTATTGTGCCTCACCATCATCACAGTACTCTGAGGCCCAGATATTCAAACTGCGCCATTTTGTGGTGCAAGCCCCTGCGCCGCTCAAAATAGTTGCTGGCTGGGGGTGTGTGGGGTGATATTCAATGGGTTGCACATGCGCCTTCTTTGAATATCGCCCTAACCCACACCACTAATGCATAGCGCAGTGGAACCGCGCCAGCACAAGTGGTCAGAATGGAGCATTGAGATGCAGTGGCGCAAGTTCCATTGCGTCATGCACAGCACCTGCAATATTCAAAGGGTGACATGCAAATGAGGCCATAATTTATGCAAGGCACACAGGGGGCCATTTGCATCTGATTATGGCCCCATTTGCATGCATTAGCATGCAGGTGCGCTGATCCCCGATGACTTGCACCTGGCGCCCTGCCAGGCAGCAGCTGTCCAGACCGACGCCCCCTGCAGCCCGATTGCATTATGTCCCATAAGGGACAATGCATGACTCCAATCCCTGGTGGTCCAGTGGACCCGGAGTAGCCCGATCGCGGGCAAAACAGTATCCCCCACCCCCCCGAGTAGCCCAATTGTGGGCAAAACAGTATCCCTCCATTCACATATCTGGACTGACTTGAGCGGTATGGGCTGCACACCCATTGGCTCAGTCTGAACCAATGGGCGTGCACCACTGTCAGTCGGTGAAGCAGCGGGTGGCAGGTGGGTGAAGTGCTGCCGTCCGCGGCTGGCGGGGGAGCGGGTGGTGGGCTCCGCGGGTGGTGGGGGTCCACCAGATCACCAGGGATATCATACTTGGGGGGAGGAATGCTGCCCGCAATCGGGTTCGCTCGTCCACTGACCACCAGGGATATTGGACTTGGGGGTTCTGATGCCACGATCGGGCTAATGGGGGGCCGGGTTAGGTTATGTCCATGATCGGGCTACTCAGGGGGGTGGGGAATACAGTTATGCCCGAGATCGGGGCATTAGGGGGCGCCGCCATGTGCGGCAGGAACAAGTCGAGGGCCGCCCATAGGTGGCTGCTGCTGTGTTGCACCCTGCAATGCGGCAGCTCACCTGTGGGTGGCCCTTGACTTGTTCCTTTTTTTTTCGGCGTAACTTTGTGCAGGCGCAGGTAGGGGTTGCGCCTGCATAACTCTGCATGGCCCGGGCTGAATATCGGGCTGTGCAGTTTATGCATGGTTCCTCTCCCTTTGGTTGCACATGCCTTCATTATCATTGCGCTGTTGCTCAGCATGATTTGGGGAGCGCAACTGCCTCCTGCTGAATATCGCAGAATGGCGCATTTTGGACTTGCACAGGCGCAACCCTATTGCGCATGGCTCAACTCTTTTGAATATCTGGCCCCGAATCTTTTATCCATCTGTGGTATTTTTTACTGCTTTGTTCTGTCTAGTTAGTGGACTAGTACTGTAGCTGTTCTCCCCCCCCCCGCACAATGTATTATCTTTCCAGTTTTGGATTTGTGTGACCACTGGTTAAGGTGTTGTTGTGCCTGTGTGGCTGCATCTTTTGAGTGCACAATCTCCATTTGTCTGTGCGTCTGCATCTGTTTAGAGTCCAGTCTCTATCTGTAAGCCACAGTTGTTGTTTTTTGGCTTCCCACCCACCCCAAAGTTCAGAAATCTAAATGTGTTATTAATTTTCTGTGTAATCCAAAAAAATGCCTGCAAAAAGATGTGGATGCAAAGACGTTTCTGGCCATGGCACTGCTGCCAGTGGCAAGAGTGGCCATGGGCATGGTAGTGCACAACATAAAGGCGTAGTTGATGGCAGTAAAGGGATTCATTTAAGTATGGATATGTGGACAAGTGCCAAATTGGTGGGTAGCTCCTATCTGTGTATTATTGCACATTGGGCACAGGTACCAGGGTTATCTGTGCTGGCGGGATTAGAAAGCAGTGTAATAAGGCAGACTGTCATGGTAGCAACCTTCAAGGAATTAGACAGCATGCGATGCATACAATGTGCAGTGTTGCAGGGTCCCACACAGGTGAAAACATTCTTGACTTGCTACTGACAGAAACTGATGAGTGGCTGAACCCTCGTCCCTCAAAGCTGACTTTATAGCTAGTGACAATGTATTATTTATTATTATTTTATTTATTGAATTTTGATGACCGGGTAAGCCCACTGGGCCCCGAAGGTCCCTTTTTCAGGGGCGACCCGGGAATAACAGTACAAGAGATAATAAACAGTAGAAAACATATGGAAGTACAGGTTATCATGGGTATACAGTATTCAGCTGTTTACACATAGCAGACATTACATAGGTTTGGTATATCTGATTGGTCAGTGTTGTTCATTACATCATCCATTGACAGAGACATTAGTGAGACAGTACTGTAGATTCCTTAGGTGACATAGTTCAAGGGTATACAGTATTCGGCTGTTTACACATAGTTGTTATATAGGTTTGATATATCTGAATGGTCAGTTTTGTTCATTACATAATCCATTGACAGAGACATTATTGAGACAGTACTGTAGATTCCTTAGGTAACATAGTTCAAGAGCATTGATAGGTTCAGACTGGGGGAGGAGAGAGTTAGTGCAACATTGTTAGGGGCTAAAGATTATAGTTAGGTAAACAGGCTGCAGAGGTCACTGCAGTAGTGTCAAGGGCGGAGGCATTGGCATATGCTTGTTGATAGAAAATGGGTCTTGAGTCTTGTGCAGAAACACGGCAAAGATGGGATGTCTCGTATCTCCAAAAGGAGGTTATTCCACAAGGAAGAGGCGGTATGAGAGAAAGATTTTTGTCCTGCCTTAGTCCTGACCTTGGGGACCTCCAGTAGCGTGTGGCCTGAGGATCTAAGGCTGTGCTGTTTTATTTTTACTGTGAGGAGTCCCCCAAGACTCGGGGGAGGCAAAGGGCTAATTATCTTCTTCACCAGGCAGAGTACAGGGTAACTGAGGCGAGATTCGAAAGATGGCCAGTTAAGCTTTGCCAACGCCCTGCAGTGGTGGCTCCTGGAGTGGGATAAGGTGGCAAAGTGGGCCACCTTGTTGTATAAGGTCTGTAGTTTACCAAACTCCAGCTTTGCGATATCCTGAATGGCTGGGGCAGCATATGTTAGAGTTGGAAGTAGGACACTAGTTGCAATAGCAGTCCTAGCTTCTGGGGTCAGCAGTTCCTTGAGCCGATACAGTAATCCGAGTTTTGTATGGATTACTCTCGTGACTTGGTCCACATGTTGTTTGAACATGAGACCTTGGTCAATAGTAAGGCCAAGGTACTTTGTCAAAGAGACCACTTCGAGCTTGTTACCCTCAAGGGACAAGAGTTGGAGTAGATGTGTTCTATCTAGTCCAGGGGCTCTTGGTCCTAACAGCATGGCTTTGGTTTTGCTGGTGTTAAGAACCATTTTATTCTTGATAAGCCACTTCTCCATGATGTGAATATTCTTTTGGAGAGAGGTGCTAAGGTCATCCAAGTTGACCGAGGTTTTGTAGATGACGGCATCATCAGCATATTGGATTGCATTGCTGCTTCCTCAATGATTGCGCAGTTCATTTACATACAGCGAGAACATTAGTGGCCCAAGTATAGATCCCTGGGGTACACCGTCCTTTAGGGACAGTGGATTGAAGAGTGTCTCTCCTGCCACCTGACCCTCTGTGAGCAACCAGAGAGGTAACTTTCAACCCATTTGAGGGCGTGGGCATCGAGGCCTATGTTGTGGAGTTTTTGGAGTAATAATCCGTGATCCACCCGGTCAAAGGCCTTAGAGAAGTCTATAAAAACTGCCCCTGTAATGGAACCCGAGTCTAGGTTTCTGAGTACGTCTGTAGAGAATTTGGTTAGGGCAGTGTCTGTCCCGTGTTTGACTCTAAAGCCATGTTGGGATGGGGACAACAGCAAGTGTGCCTCCAGGTATTCCTTAAGTTGGGCATAGACGAGCTTCTCCTGGATTATAGCCAGGGCACACAGCAGGGAGATAGGCCTGTAGTTCTCTATGGGTTCTACAGGCCCATATTTATGAATCAGGACCACATGTGCCTGCTTCCACAACCTTGAAGGACAGAACCTTCAAGTAATGACCTATTGATCAGCCAGGTGAGTGGTAGCTCGAGAGCAGTGGCCCCATCTTTTAGCATCCTGGCTTTGAGTCCATCCGGGCCTCCTGAACCTCTTGTTTTAAGGGTATTTAGAGTGGCCAGGACCTCTTTGACCTTAATCAGCCTTAAATGGAAGGGTGGACGGTCGAGGGTAGAGGGATCCAACGGAGCAGACTGGTAGTTGGGTACCGATAACCCTGCCTGATGTTTATCAGGGTTTATGAAGTAGGAATTGAGGGTCTCAGCGATTAGTGTGGCGTCATGTAGTACCTGTCCATGAACTGTGATAGGGTCCGTGACCGTCATTGTATTCCCCTTAATCAGTTCGTTGATGTGGGACCAGAAAGTCCTAGGGTTGCTAAATGTATTCAGCAATAGTGACTCATCTGATCTTTGGGCTGTTTCCAATTCTCACACACTTCGCCTTCCTGAAAATAAGGCAAAGTGAACACAAAGTCAGCAACACAAAATGGCCCATTATAATGGAGGCTTCGCATAGTGCAAAACGGATGCGAAGTGGGCGACTTCACCTGTACTTTGCTAAGGAATTAATACTTCGCTGCATCTCTACTTATTACCTGTGTCCTATTGCTCTATTTTGTTGATATTATTACATGTTGTATTTTTAAGCAATAATACACGACAGGGTGTGGTATATCATGGGATATCATCACTCCTTGGGTGCACTGTGAGGCATGAGGCTGCAGGCCAAGGGTCTCATGCACCCGATAAGTGATATGATCCTATGATGTGCCGTACCCTGCTATGTATTATTGCTATTATAAACTGGATTTATTTAAGTTATAAATTTAAAAGAAAAAAGTTTAATTTTTTTTAATTTTTTTATGCGACTTAGTACATTGAGGAAAAAAGTTCTTATATTGTGTATGGTGGTGGTGGTCAGTAGGTGGAGCTGAAATCATGTAGAAAGTAATAGGGCACCCATCCCACAAAACACACATGTATTTTAGAGTCAGGCATTTTTCTGATGAGGATGGAACATTTACACTACCTTGCATAAGTAAGGTGACATGAAAGGAAAGAGTGAAGTTGAAGATAACAGAACACATGAAACGAGCATGCGTATGCAGGTGTCAAGTATTTAAGCTGCAGTTGAGACTGTTGATAGCTTTATTCAATGTGAGGGTGAGTGGCAGTTACGAAATCTTAATTTGGGGCTTTTGTCACAAGAGGCGGTCTGGGCAGATGGCTGTTACTGTTGCCTGACATGGGCAAGTTGTTAAACATAGCAGCTGCCAGCAGTTTTTTATATCTTTTATTGACGAGGAAAACTGCATGCTGCAAAGATGTGGCCAAGAGTTGGGACTGGGAGCTGCAGTTGAATGAGTCAAATATGTTGATGCATTGCAGTTGAGGTAGCAGTTTGTAGCAAAGATTTTAGAAAAAATGATGGTTGAAGAGGTCTTTGACAAACACAAAATTAGTAGCTCATCCCTTGCTCATTCACAAACTTTATATGACTTTTTCATTGGGGTGCTGCTGCTTTATGGCATACATCAGTTAAAACATGGAATGCAGTGCACTGAATTCTGTGTTTTAACTGATGTATGCCATTAAGAAGCAGCACCCTTAAAGAAATAGCCATTTATAGTTTATGAATGAGCAAGGGATGAGCTGCTAATTTTCTGTTTGTTTAATGCTTGAGAGATGTATGGCTCTCTCATTAGCTAGCACCTCACTAGTTACCTACCCACTGGATGGGGATTGCACCTCAATTAAAGGAAGCCAATTTAGGCAGTACATCTTATATAAAGGAACCCAACTGAGGCAGAATAGGGACCCCCACTGTTGAGTGGTCTACCTTGACATTTGGTAGCTGGGTAACTTCACACCAAGGCTCTGATGTGAACATCAATAGACCCCACTCCTACTGGAGATAAAATAATTAAGTGATCAATCAGGTAAAAAGAATATTATAACTGTAAAATTTGCCATGAAGAGGTAATGGGTTAATTTTTTTTAAACTATTGTGGTGAGGTATTGATGCAGTGAAGTCAGACATCTGGTGTGGGTGTGGGGGCAAAGTGTGGGCTGTGTGGCACAAGGAGTTTGAGTGGGTAATAAGACCTATTGGCTGGCACCATTTTTCCCATGATAATGTGGTGGGATTTAGTCATGGCTGAGAGGAGCTCCCAGCCAATCAAATTAATGGACTTTTTTTCTTTGCACCCAGTTCATAATTTGTTCATAATTTGTATTATCATATTGCACAGGTTATTCCTGAAAATGGTCTTTGGGTTCTGTGTACTTATCCGGGTGACAAATTAGTTACCAGATAACTAAACAGATAATGTATAAAGAACACAGTTGTAGCATTCAAACTCTGTTTTGTTTTACATTTAGTACTATGAAAGGAAATGCTTCTGTGGGGTTTGAATAATGGCTGTGTGACTTTAGAAAGGTATAACAAAGACAGGGTGGAGTTTAACACAGTACACTATTATAAAGGGATCTGAGCCCTTGCAATTTTCTTCTGTACTTAAGCCTAACCTGTTTAGTTCAGAGTATAATCCATGATCATGCATGAACGGTCACTTGTAAAACAAGCCTTCACAGTATATTGCATAAACTATGTATAATTTCAGCTGGGCTGCAGAAGTGACACATTCAGACATGTATCATTGTTCTGGAGATCCAGTAGGGCACCACTATTTGCTTAAAGCAACATTCAGACTCCAGAAAAATGTTTTGAAATATAATTTTAGACACACTGCATCTTATATTTCATTGATGTCCTGTGATTATCTCCCTCATTCTTTATTGCTGAATACATTTCCATGGAAACAGGATCTCAGCTCCCCCCCCAGTGTCATCTCATCCACCTGCTTTCCCTCATAATCTTCTATTTAAGACAACATAAACATTTCCAGAGCAACAGGTTATGATGTCTCAAAGGATGAGTAGGGAAAAACTGGAGGGTAAGATTAAGTCAAATTTGTTTTCTCTGTTTCTCTTAGGTATGCATCATTTGAAATTCACCTAGAGAATTGGGCTTCCCTGTGGGGGAAAGAACATGACATGCATTGTCAGTGTTGCTTAATATATCCGATAGTTGTCACTAAGAATGTTAATAGAGTAGAGTAAAGTTGGCTGTGGAAAGCCAGTTCACATTGGACTCACACTGTGACTGTAGCTGGCCCCCTCAATGCCAAGTAGTTAAGCTAATTAGTGCTTTATTAAGAGCAAGACTTCTGATTAACATGGATAACTGAAGCAGTCAAACTGGTCCGAACCATTTAGTCCTGTAAATTAAATGGGTAGGTAGAATTTTGAGGAAGTACCTAGAAAGAAAGTGTGCTGAACTTTCTGAGTGATGTGATGAGCTGGGCAGGCCATGAAGGCTATATTCACATGGGTCTTAGCTGATGCAGGTAGATTTGGCACAAGACATAATAATGGAGTCCCACTGAGCTCAAAGGGGAGTTACTGATCTTTTACAACTCAGGCCTATCGGGCCAAAAGTATGTTGTTTCCTGAGAAGACCAATAAGATAACAAATCAAGACACAAGTGAGTGTTTATGTTTTTCTTTTTGTTTCAATATTTTTTTTTAAATGTCCTAATGCTGCTGTATTCCCTTTAGATTTCTGTATATCTTGTAAGTCCAGTGTAAATATTAAATAGTTTATATTTAATACAAATATTTGACTGCTTACTTTAAATAACCACAGGAAATCAATTTTTATTGGCCAATTCCAGGATCTGCTTCTGGAAAGGACACTACCACACTTAAAAAATAAAATCTATGCCTGATACAGAGCAGGAACTGAGGCTACCTGAAGTAACTAAGGCGGTTCATATGTCCGAGAGACTTTGTACTGTGACAGCAAGAGCCTGGCCTTTTTGTGTGTGAGTAGGAGCCTCTGATGGTACTCAAAATAAGCCTTCCTGGGAGAGTTGTGACCAGGTTGGCAGCAGCATGACAGGGTCAGTGAGTCAGTCCAGGATCACTCCAGCCAGTGCATCTGGGGCAGTTTACAACACTGTCTTACTCTAAACAAGATTAGTAAATTAACAAAAGTAAGTCAGATGAGATTTGCAAAAGCCTGACCATCACTTCACAGTACCCTTGTTTAGTCAGGTCCTACACTGTTTGATATTCATTTCTGTTTACTTTGTTGATTTCTCTTTTTATGTTCAGACCACACTCTAGCTTCCCTGTTATTCTAAGGAGACAGCGGGTGGGGGTGGAGGATCCTGGAACTCTCAGAGGGGATGGAAGGGGGATGGGCAGATTGAGACAGTAAGAACCCGGAGGCACCCTGGGGCAAAATGGGCATAGGAGTGAGATCCTCCTTGCCTTGTGCCCATACCCAAGGGTTCTGACTTAGTCAGGCAGGAACTGGGGTCATCCTCAGATTCTTGTCCCTCTCGGGTGGTGTTATTCAATGCCAGGTCAATTAGGAATAAGACTGCAGTGGTTGCAAATCTTGTGGCCTCTGTGGACCTGGTTGGCATCACTGAGACCTAGTTGGATGAGAATATGGATTCCATTTTGGAATCTGCAGTTCCAGTTGGGTTCTCAATGATACACTGCCCCGAGAGAGGACCATAGGGGTGGGGGACAGGGGAGGTTGCTGTCTGTTTTAGACAGGAACTGGGGATTAGGGAGGCACCGGCTTGAACTACCAACTCCTTTAAGTGCATTGTGGGTGTGGGTGCAGGCAACAGGACCCTTCTCATTTATCGTCCACCAGGTGATGGGAGGGTGTTCCTGAAGGAGGTTGCGGACTTCATCGCAGAGATGGTATTGGAGGCCCCCAGATGGTTGATTCTGGGGGACTTCAATGCCTGGGTCAATGATGAACTCTCACCGTTTGGACAAAACCTCCTCCTCCAATTGATGGAATCATTGGACCTGACATGGGTTATTACTGCCACAACTCACCAGGGAGGGGCACTTGTTGGACTTGGTGTTCCACCTGGGGATGGAAATCTCCAGTATGGAGGTGGATCTTATCAGGTGGTCTGACCATCACACCCTGAGATTCAGTTTCACAGCCCCCAGAAATAGGCCTGCCCCAAAGGAGTTGGTACGGTATCGTCCTTTGAGAGGCATTACATCAGAAGTCCTAATGATGGTACTGGACCTCTTGGGAATTCCAGTGGATAGCACTGACCCAGGGCCCCTTGTATTAGCCTATAATAGGGCTGTTGCTGGAGCCTTGGATGTCATTGCAATGGTTCGTGTTCACTCTCTTACCCTTCGCCCAGGTGCCACTTGGTTTGATGGGGCACTTCGGGAGTTGAAGAGGCGAAGGCAAATGTTGGAGAGACACTGGTGGAAGACTCACCTGGAGAGGACAGAGTTAGATTGCTAGATCTCTATAAGACCTACCAATCAGCAATTTCCCATAAGAAGGCAGAGTTCCTGTCCAGGGAAATTGCTGCAGTGAAAAATAGACCAGCCTAGCTCTTCCGGACCATGGACAGACTGTGCAATCCAGCCTGTCTAAGTTCTGGTCGAGCACTGTCACAGGAAAAGTGTGTGGAGTTTGTACAGTTTTTTGCTGACAAGGTGTCCGCCATCAGGGATGAGATCAGCCAATGCCTTCCCATTGGACCTCACATTGACCAATCAGGTGGTATTAATGCCCAGTTGGCCTGGTCCACCTCCAGCCAACTGGTAGTCTTGGTTATAGTGAGGCTCATCCAGACTCTGTGGCCAACTTGCTGTAATTTGGATTTGGGCCCAACCCACCTCCTTATGGGGTGTGTTGAGGTCATTGACCCGGTCCTTGCTGGGATAGTGGGAGTTTCACTGGAGACAGGCATTTTCTGGAACCCTTAAAGGAGGCAATAGTGTGGCCCCTCCTGAAAAAGCCCTCCCTTGACCCTGACTGCCCAGCTAACTACAGACCAGTCTCAAACTTGCCCTTTATAGGGAAAGTTATTGAGAAGGTGGTCACTCTGCAACTGGACGATCATTTATCCATCCACAATATCTATGACCCTCTTCAGGCTGGCTTCAGGAACAGGCATAGCACCGAGACTGCCCTGGTACGGGTGCTTAATGACCTTCTGATGGTGAGAGATCAGACAGCCTGTTCCATCTTGGTTCTCCTTGATCTCTCAGCAGCATTTGACACTGTGGACCATGGGGTGCTGCTCGAGTGCCTGCGGTTTTTCTGTGGACTGATGAGGTGGTCCAGAGCTGGTTTCGATCTTTCCTCGAGGGCAGGTCCCAGAGAGTGGTGTCAGGGATTCATTCCTTGGCCCCTTGCTGGCTGCCCTCCGGGGTACCACCGGGCTCAGTGCTGTCTCCCATGTTGTTTGCAGTGTACATGCTGCCATTAGGGGACATTATAAGATGGTACGGGTTGAGTTTTCACTGCTATGCAGATGATTCTCAACTGTACGTGTCTTTTGTGCCTGAACAGGAGTTAGACTCTGTCTCAGTG
The DNA here is from genome assembly GCA_016271365.2 of Neoceratodus forsteri. Taxonomy (NCBI): domain Eukaryota; kingdom Metazoa; phylum Chordata; order Ceratodontiformes; family Ceratodontidae; genus Neoceratodus; species Neoceratodus forsteri. The sequence goes on from CM028129.1 coordinate 905,418,474, forward strand.
TTTAACAACTGCCTGTTGGAGATACAGAACTGGATGAGTGTTAGTTGTCTGAGGTTGAACTCAGGTAAAATGGAAGTATTGTTGGTGGACCCTGATCATAGGATGACTGGGACATGGGTGGGAAAACCCTCAGGTTTAAATCTTGGAGGAGTCCCACTGATTGTCTTGGGACAGGTGTGTAACCTAGGCATGATAGTTGATGAAGGCCTGACCCTGAGGGTGCAGGTTTCAGCTGTGGTCAAATCTTTCTTTTATCATCTGAGAAGCATAGCTAGGGAGAAGCACCTGGTCCCACCTGAAGATCTTCCTAACTTGGTCTACACCTTTGTCACCACTCATTTTGATTACTGCAATGCCCTCTACCTAGGGCTACCAGGGGTGGATATCCGCCATTTGCAGCTAGTGCAGAATGCGACAGCCAGGTTGTTAACTGGAACCCCTAGATCCAGTCATATAGCACCTGGGCTGCGTGAACTGCACTGGCTGCTGATACAGTGGCGGATCACCTTCAAGGTCGCATTGTTGACCTATAAGGCCCACATGACCAGGGATCCCTTCACTTGAAAGAACTCCTGTCTCTTTACTGCCCCACCCGCTCACTCCGATCCTCCAGTGAGGGATCGCTAGAGATTCCCAGGATATCCCTAAAAACATCCAGAGGAAGATTGTTTGTCGTTATGGAACCTACATTGTGGAATTCTCTGTGGCGCCGGATATGAGATAGCTTGACCGTGGAAGGATTTAAAAAATCCTTGAAAATATATTTGTTTCATCAGGCATTAGAAGGAACCTAGTGAGCTAGTGCTGAAATATTGCATATACTGTTTATGTATTGTTTTAAATGTATAATGAAGACTATTTATTTTAATGATGATTGTTAAGGCGCCCTGAGCTCTGGAAGGGCGCCTGATACAAATAAAGCTTTACTTACTTACTTACTTACTGTCTCACATTTTTAAAGTGTAGTCTGTAATGATATTCCCAAGTGATGGCTGGAGGCAGGTTAAAAAGGAGTAGCCACACCTCCCACTAATCATATACAAATACAAGACGTAATCTCTTCAACCCTGGCTAATTAAATCAGTTTAGTCCTATTTTGCAGTTCTGCTGTTGAGCGCATCATCAGAATAAATTAACAAAGTCCAGGATAACCCCCCCATGCTTCCCCAACTGTCCTGTATTTGAGTTTTTTTAAATATTTATCAAATGTATAACTTCTGCCTGTCATACTTCAACAAGGGTGCTTAATTAACAGAAGTCCACTGAGATTTATGAAAGCCTGACCACTACTTCATGTGACCCTGTTCAGTCATGTCCTGCACTGCTCCATATTCATTTCTATTTATCTCACTGGTATGAGTTAAGGTCCTGTGGTTGCATTCTTCTCTAATGCTCAGACCACACTGCATTTGGGAGCAAAAGGAATAATAAGCCCTTTACTTCAGTACACAGAGGTCCAGCAGAGCCAGCAACAATGCAACACAACAACTTCTAGTAAGTGACATGTCACAAAATACTGTGTAACCCCCCCCCCCGTCCTCAATTTTCATCTAGGGGTCCTGATGTTATGGTGGGGGGGGCACAGACCTAACAACCTTCCTGGCATTTCCACATTATTCGGAAAACAAAAAGGCCTTTCCTCAAAGATGTTTTCATTCACAAAGTCTTCTCTTACCCTGAAGATGGATCACAGAGCCAACAGGATCCCCTTTGATCTAGAGCCTGGGAGGAGGGGCTATTTAGCTACTCAAGGGGTAAGAATAACATTTATAGTGAGAATTAATTCATTAAACCATGCATCACAAGAGAACTCATAGCAACCATAAAATACTTTATTTTGGATGGGAAAATGACTGTGTCCAAAGAATTAATAAATAAACTAGGAGCAGCTCCATGGGACTGAGAGATTGGCAAGAGCACAGACAGCATTTAGGCAAAGAATATCGACCACAGCTTCTGAGATTTCTTATAGGCCTAGAACACAAACCACTCTGACTCCACACTGTTACTTGCCTTGGCCAGAGATTTTTTGACAATACCGTTAGCTTGCTTTCACGTTACACTGCTGTTTGATCCTCCAAACGGGAGAGTGTCTTACTCCCCCCTTGCCAGCTGAGCCAAATCTGGATCCTGGGGTGATGCAACCTAAAACCTCAGCGGCTGCTCCCAAACAGATACCCACTCATCCTCTGAGCCATAAAATGGTGCCAAACCTCTCCTTTGTCCTCCAAGCCAACCCCGGGCTGGGCACGAGAGCCTGAATGATGGTTCCCTCTTTACTTTATGTGCCAGTTCCCCCAGAGCCACGTTTCTATGTGTGTCTGACGGGCCTGCCCAGACATGGGCATGGTAGGCCCCAAGGCAAATCCCAGGACTCTGCTCCCCTTTCTAAGCTTACCCACCATGCAGTGTGCCACCTGTGAATGATCTCCCTAATCTGCCACCTCTGGAGGACCCTGTTGTGGCCCTGCCACCACTGCAACAGCCCCACTGCCTGGAAACTCCAACCATACCTTTTTTTTGGTTACCAGGACCACTGCTTCTCTTCAACCTAGTTCCCAACACATTTCCTCCTTCCTCCCTCTTTCAGCAGTTGATGAAACTCCCCAGCCCTCATGGCCAGCAAACTCCTAGCCGCCCTCCTTCAGAGTCCTCCCCTGCATCACACCGAAGCTGCCAGCTGACTTCTGTTGGGTTGGGGGGGTTGTTCCCCAGCCACCTTGCCTCATCGACACCACCGGCTCCCCATCTCTCCCTCAAACCTGAGAAAACCCAGAGCTTAAACACCTGTGAAACCCTGCCCCCTGGTGTCAGTAGAAGGGTATTGCTACCTGCCTACTAGACTGGGGTCTTACCCAGAGGGGAGGATCAAACCCAAAAACACAGGCTAGTAAGTGCACGCCATGAGCAGGGGCTTACACTTTCCCTTCCCTTAAAACCATTTCTTCTTGGAAATGGGGAGCAGCATAATGGGCACCTAAAAGAAAACACTGCAGACAGGGTGAGTATGCACACTCCCCACCTGACCCAGAACTCTCGCTCTCTGTTACACCAAACCCCCTCCGTCCTAACTCCCTACCTACCACTGCCCAGTGGAGCAATTTGGTCCAAAAATAAATAGTAGAATTTGGTCATATATTTCTCAACAAGCTCATAAACTTCTAAAAGCAGCAAGCTGTACCTTATTTTTAGCCAGGCTGCCTCTATAATTCTAATATCCAGACTAGAAAACATTTAAGCATGCAGATGAAATCTGTAACTTTTAATCTTTAAGCTTACTACCACACTCACCTCATTCATACAACCATTCTGTCAGCATTCTCACTGAGGTAGGGCTTGTATTAAATGAATGATTCACTAGGCCACTCCAACCGGGAGCAGCATTAGTAGCAACTCTAAAACTATTCAATAAAAAAGTCTCTCTTTTTTTTTCTTTTCAACTAGGAAACTTTACAGTCTTGGGGTGGGGGGGGGGATTATAGTCACAATCTCGATGTCCAGAGTGGCACTATCTCTTCCCCCTGGGTACAGTGCTTCAGAACCATAACTTTTATGATTTTAATTTGTCCTTCTTTTCAAAGTTTCAAACAGACCCAGACAGTCAGGCGATTCACAATCACGGGGTACAGTTGTCTTATCCCTTTAAATAGTGGGCCCACTGCCGCGGGGGAAATAGTAGTCAAGATCTGGAATGGTTGTTTCTAGGCCGAAGGAATCCATGGAGATGACATAATATTTCATCCTGCATCCTGCCAGATCCTGTACCAAAGTGAAACGTTTAAAGAGCTGCTGACTCCTCAAAGAAAAGTTTGAAAAACATAATATTTAGATACAATTTAGCTTGCATTCTATATGTATTCGATAGATTTCTCCTCCTCATTACTCATTACTGAGAAATTTGCATGGAAACATGCTCTATATCCCCTTAGAGTTAATCTGCCTCTTTAGCTTACTCCCTACTTTATGTCATAGTCCTCTGTTGTGAATCACAATCTGTTGCCATGGGAGTAATTGTGATGTCACAAATATAGCATTATGAGTTTAGGTAGGGAGAAAGCAACTGGAATAGATAAACTCTTCAGAAGCAAAGATCCTGTTTTCATGCAAATAGCCTCAATAATAAATAATTGGGAGGAGAAATACAGAACTAATGTGAAATACACGCAGAACTGAGTCTGAATATTATGTTTTGTTAAAGCTGTCCTAATGGCGTCAGCTGCTCTGTAAAGAGAGTGAGCCCAGCCCATGGTGTGGTGAAGTACACTGAACGCGCCATTTGGATAAGTGGCTGGTCATGTCTTCCTGGGGCTTCAGGCTGCTTCTGCAGCTTCTGAATCATGGAATTAAAGACCCAATCTGACCTTTTCTCCTCAATTATGTCCCATAAATGCTCTGGAATGTAGGGATACTCTGCGGTGGGGTACTCCACATGAATACATCTCCTCAATCACCTTTCAGCCTGTGACCATTCTGGCAGATCTCTTACACTAGTGCACTGAGCAGCCCCCGGCCCCAACCACAACTGTATCTTATGCACATAGTTTGAGGGGTCACTTCTCAGTAGGCCATCCATTCTTTCCCTTAATGCTTTGCTTTGCACTGCCAGGCATGCAGTGGTATCTGGCAAAGTGAGGGCAGGCTGCTGGAAGGTCCATGGAATGGTCCTCTGGATTTCATGGTCTGCAAACTGATACCTCTCAAGTGGTCCTCCCAGGGGCAGTGGGACAGTATCTCTCCAACCCACATGAGTTTTGGGCTCAACAGTTGCCAAAGGCTGCGGGGTATAAAGTGGAGGGACGTCTACCTTAACTGCTCTGATAGATGCACTGTTGCCAGGCAGGGAACCCACAGGTGACGTTCTGAGCCCTGGGGAGTCACCAGATGACTTCTGCTGTCCACTACCTCTCCCTCTGCCACGGGAATAGTCGATGGCTAGCAAGGTTGAGCTGAGCAGATGGCTATGCTCCACCTCACTCTCTTCAACAGCCTCCTCCACCACCTCCACTTTAACATCAGGAGACTCCTGCTTCAACTCCTCATCTTGTAATTCCAGCCTTGCCTCCGCTCCTAGATCCAAACTCCCCTGGAAGAGCAAAGAGGCCATGTCCACCGATGCGCTTATGGGGTATGGCCGAGAATATCCAAATGGCCAGCCTTCATACAGTCCCTCTAAGGTGGCATTTGTACTAATTGTGCACAGTGGGAGCTTCACAACCCCTTCTCCATGAAAGCAACATCAGATACACCTCTCCATTGCCTGTCCCATCCCTGCTGAATTCCATAGCCATGCAATCAGTGAGGCTGGCACTGTAGCAGGGGGTTCTTTGGAAGAAAACCTTTCAGCCATCTTTTCATTTGTTTACTTTTTGCACCTTTCCAACCATGTCACTCGTTCCCTTCACACACCACAAAATGGTGCCTCTGCTCTGCTCCTTTCTACCTTGCCTTGTGGAGCAGACCAATCACTGTAGTGGTTCTGCATCACATGTCCTATCCCTAGACACAGAAAGTGCCAGTGAGTGACACATCTGCAGTGAGCCTGCCACCACACCACCAGGCCCAACAACTGTGCCATCAATCAAAACAGGCCTCACGGCAGAAATGGGACCCCTTAGCTCCAACTCCTCCACAATCAGCAGGACCAAATAATTTTGTCACTCATAAAGTGAAAAAAGATCCTGGATTAGCCCCCACATCTGTAATCCCCCCTTGTCCTCAATTCTCATCTAGAGGTCCCGATGTTATGGGGGAACACAGACCTGACAACCTTCCTGACATTTCCACATTATTCGGAAAACAAAAATGCCTTACCTCAGAGATGTTTTCATTCACAAGGCCTTCTCTTACCCTGGAGATAGATCACAGAGCCAACAGGATCGCAATGATTTTGAGCCTGGGAGGAGGGGCTATTTAGCTACTCAGGGGGTAAAAATAAAATTTATAGTGAGAATTAATTAATTAAACCACACATCAAAAGGGAACTCATAGCAACCATAAAATACTTTATTTTGGAAGGGAAAACGATTGCATCCAAAGAATTAATAAATAAACTAAGAGCAGCTCCATATTGCTGAGAGACTGGGAAAAGAACAGATGGCATTTAGGTAAAGAATATCAACCACAGCTTCTGAAATTTCTTACAGGCCTAGAACATACACCATTCTGGCTCCACACTGCAAGTTCCCTTGGCCAGAGATTTTTGACAATACCTTTAGCTTGCTTTCACATTACTTTGCTGTTTGATCCTCCTAATGGGGGAGTGCCTTACTCCTCCCATGCCAGCTGAGCCAAAATTGGAACCCATGGCAATGCAGCCTAAAGCCTTAGTGGCTGCTCCCAATCAGATACCCGCTCATCCACTGAGCCAAAAAACAGTGCCAAACCGCTCCTTTGTCCTCCAAGCCCACCCGGGCTGGACCAGAGCCTGAACAACAGTTCCCTCCTTACTTTAAGTTCCAGTTCCCCCAGAGCCACGTCCCTATATGGGTCTGATGGGCCTGCCCCAGACATGGGCATGGCAGGCCCCAAGGCAAATCTCAAGATACTGCTCCCCTTTCTAAGCTTACCCACCATACAGTGTGCTACCTGGGAATGGTCCCACAAATTTGCCAGCTCCAGAGGACCCTGTTAAGGCCCTGCCACCACTGCAACAGCCCCATTGCCTGGAAACTCCAATCATATCTTTTTTTTGGTTACTGGGACCACTGCTTCTCTTCAACCTGGTTCCCAACACATTTCCTCCTTCCTCCCTCTTTCAGCAGCTGATGAAACACCCTGGCCCCCATGACCACCAAACTCCTAGCTGCCCTCCCTCAGAGTCCTCCTCTGCATTGCACCGACGCTGCTAGTTGACTTCTGCAGAGCTGGAGTGTGGGGGGCCCCGGCCACCTTGTCCTTATCAACACCGCCGACTCCCCATCTCTCCCTCAAACCCAGGAAAACCCAGGGCTTAAATATTTGAGAAACCCTTCCCCCTGGTGGCAGTAGAAGGCTATCGCTACCTGCTGACTAGACTGGGCCCTTGCCTAGAGGGGAGGATCAAACCCAAAAATACAGGCTAGTAAGTCCACCCCATGAGGGGGGGCTTACAACTGCATGACAAAAGGGCTTAATTAACATTGAATTACACTGTTCCCCACTGATGGTTTGGTAAAAGTCTGCTGCCATGTGAGGTTGTGCCCTGCTGGGTGCTACTGACCGAGCCACTCCCGCAGGTTAGCCTGTTGCCAGACAGAAGGATATGCTGCTTGTTTCCTGGGGTTGAGGTGGTACTGTCAGCTACTGACTGACCACGCTCACCCAAGCTGACCGAAACAAAGCCACAAACTGAGAATGGAAGGCACTCCTTGCGCCACATTTTTCTGCCCCGAATCCACACCAGTGGTTCATTGAAAGTCTGCCCTCCATGTGAGGTTGTGCCTGCTGGGTGCTACTAACCAAGCCGCTCCTGCAGGCTCGCCTGACGCCAGACAGAAGGATACGCTGTTTGTTTCCTAGGGTTGAGGTGGTACTGTCAGCTGCTGGCTGACCAAGCTCACCCAAGCTGACCGAAACAAAGCCACAAACTGAGAATGAAAGGCACTCCCTGCACTGCATTTTCCAGCCCCAAATCCAAACCAGTGTTTCGGTAAAAGCCTGCCCGCAGTGTGAAGTATGTTTCTGCTGCAAGCCAGAGAAAGGACAGCTATTTTTTGAATTTCTTGGCACCTACACAGCGATTGGCGCTCTCCCTAGGAGCCCTTCCTATGATTGGTTGCTGTTTTTGAACAGAGCTTCTCCTGCTAAGACTAATGGATGTTTCTGTTTCTTGCCATTATACCTACACTAGTGAGGCTTGAATTAATTCTAAATTGTATCCAGCTACTGTATTTTGTGCTACTTATAATTACTATTTCTCACTGCTGCCTAGTGTTTCTTAGAGTACTAAGATTTCTTTTACTGCATAGAGCCTTACAGTGCTAAGTTTTCCCAACTTAAAGTGCTAGGGCTGGATTCACAAAGCTTTCAGAAGGTGCAAACATTCCCTAAGTCCCCAAAACTGCCGTAGCTACGGAAAAAAAAGGGGAGATTGCTCTAAGTGCTATTCACAAAAACCTCCATGGCTAAGGAAAATACTAGGGGCTGTGGGAAAAAAGTGCAGATGCGGAAGTCCCTGAGGAAAAAAAGGTGTGAGATAAGTAAGGCACAGACCCTGAAAGGCTATTCTCAACCAGTTTTTTTCTGCAGTTGCGGAAAAAATGTTACACACAGTGGAATGAGGTGTAACTCTCCCTCAGCAAACTGCAGTAGTGCCCCAACAATTATAATAAATTAAGGTGGAGGTGAGGCAGAGGTAATAGCATCCCAGATAGTATAGCAATGGCTGATGTTACAGCAACAAAAGCACACATTGCCATGGTATGGCAACAGGCAACAGCCACCAGACCCAGTGCAGCCCATGACGGAGCCCCACAGGCAGCAGAGCCTGGCCAGACTGCAGCAAGTGCTACCCCTGCAGGCAACAGGAGCGCCCCAGGGAGGGACGACAAGCAGTGACAGTTGGCTACTGTGGTGCCATGGTATTGCTGGTACCTGTGGTGCTGCTGTGGTCCCAGTTGAGAGACTGGTTGCTGGTCTCTTTGTGGGTGCTGTCAGCCTCATACTATGGCAGCAATGTTAATGTCTGCTGCTTCAGCTACTTAGTTGTACTATTGTTGTGCCTCCTCATCCATTTCCACAGCTGCGGATCCGTAGCTGTGGATTCACAGCATTAGCAGGATTCCTGCAGCTGTGGGACTTTTTGCGAAATTCCCGCAGTTGCAGGATTTTCTTTGAGAATATCATGCAACTGCATTTCTGCAGTGCTGCAGGCTTTTTTCCCCACAGCTGAAGGATTTTTGGCCTTCTTTGTGAATCCTGCCCCTAGTATTTTAGTGCCTTGGTACTGTATAGAGTGCTAAACATGCCCAAATGATTTCTATTATTTTCAAACTGATCCCTTGGACCTAATCTTGTTTTCCTTGCTCTGTTTATTTTTCTTTTTTCTGCTCTGTACCCTGCTTTGACCTGCATAGCTCCTCCTTTCTTTACCCAGCTCTGACCAGGCCATGCAGAAGCCAAACATTACTCCAGTTTAAATCTCCCCTGCAGATCCTCACTCTGCTATGCTCAGCTGTCCTGTAACTCAAGATTCCTGACTCCAATTTCTCAGACTGGGATAAACGCTTCAGCCACACCCAGCAGAGCAGGCCATCCCAGTGTTATTCTTCACTGCTGCTCTCCAGCTCATACAATTCTGTTCTTTTGTTGCTGTAAGCCCACCTATGCTAGCCTCTGCTCTCAGACCCACCTTGTCCTGCCCCATTCTCTTTGTTTTCTGTAAACCCTCCTATGTTAGTCCCCACCCTGTCCTGCCCAGTTCTTTTGTTCACTGTAAGCCCTCCTACTTTAGCCCTTATTTAAGTAGGCATTAAGCCACGACGGAGGTGTGCTCTAATGCTGGATTGATGCATGGGGGGGGGCGCGGTGCGTGCCCGAGGCCCAGGGCTGAGGGCTACCACCCGCCCCCCCATGCATCAATCCACCATTAGAGCACACCGACGGAGTGACTTAATGCACTTGTAACAGGGCAAATAGCCGACAACTCTAACCCATCTACTGTCAGAGGAAGACGAGACGACGGAGACGGCAGCAACGTTTCAAGTGCTTTATTTGTATAACAGAACATGGTGTAGTACACCTTATATACATACTAGTGTGCTGCAGTACGGCTCGTCCTGTGCAGCAGCTAAACCAGGCACACAACAGTTCTCTCATATCCTACGGTGTTCAGTGCGGCTGGTGAGCCGGTATTCGTCCTCGGAGGTCTCCCACTGTCAGGTCCCGGAGTCTGCTGGCGCTGTCCTGTGTGCAGGGGATGCCGGGCTTCACTACTTCCGGGTCCCGCAACCATTCCTGCCCGGGTAGCTCCCCTTGCCAGTGCTTTCTCTCGTGCCGAGGCCACACTGATTTCCCCACTCCTGATGTGCAGACCCGCAGACATCAAAGCACGGTGTGGCACGGTGCATTGCCACTCGCTGCGCACACTGGAGTGCTCACATCAGTGCCCGGACCTCAGTCCTCTGCCCACACCACTGCCCCCCCCGGATGCCGTGGAGCTGTCCTCCGCTGCTGTGCCTGGCAGGAGCCACTCGTGCCGTGGCTCATCTCCGTGCCATATCGGAGCAGTGCTGCTAGGCAGGGGGTCTGGCGGCCACCGGTACTGCCGAAGTGGGCATGGCATATATGCTGGGTTAATACCCGCTTCGGCTGCCGTCCCGTGACTGGCCCCGGCCTATCTGCTTGCTCCCTCAGACCTAGGCAACAGATGCCATGTTACAATGCTGCTCAATTCCTCTTCTCCTAGGTTGTGCCCTGCTGGGTGCTACTAACCGAGCCACTCCTGTGGGCTCACCTGACGCCAGACAGAAGGATAAACTGCTTGTTTCCTGGGGTTGAGGTAGTACTGTCAGCTGCCGGCTGACCACACTCCCCCAAGCTGACCAAAGCAAAGCCACAAACTGAGAACAAAAGGCACTCCTTGAACCGCATTTTTCTGCCCTGAATCCACACCAGTGGTTCGGTGAAAGTCTGCCCACTGTGTGAGGTACATTTCTGCTGCAAGCAGGAGAAAAAAAGACAGTAATTTTTTTGGCCCTCCCGCTGACCTTAATTATATGCCTAAACCTTGTGGTAAACCTCTCCTCTCACTTCCTATTGGCTTTCCCATACCAAGGTGCTGCTCAAGCCAATGGGCGTTACCAAGAGATCAATCTTGCCTCTTAAAGGAGCTGTGTTCCCCTAACCAAGCTGCAAATTTTAATCTCACAAAAATGCATACATCTGGGGCACTAACACTGATAACTACTCTACTGCTCTCACTATGCTTGCATGTCCTTTGGACCTCAATCATTATTCTCATGTACTTGCTGACCTGACACTGTGTGGCATAACTCTCAGTCCATACAGCAGTGTAACACTTCCTTATGGAAACTGCTCCCACTCACTGCCCCCATTACTGCCATAAAACACCCCTTGGTGGCATAAGTTACACAGTCTGGAGTGGCTGCACCCCTTGCTCTCTTCCCGGGGATCTTCAACACGCAAGAAAGAATTACATCTGCCATTAATAGAAGCAGGCAAAGAAACGATAGCCACAAAACAACTTAAGGAATACCTCTTCCACCTATCGCTCCTGCTACTCCTGTTAGCTAGGAACATCCACCCTAATCCAGGCCCCCTACCTCTCTCTTCTACCCCGATATGGTGCAAGGGACAGCTCATATTCAGCTCAATAAATATATGTAGCCTTCTGCCTAAGATGAATTGCTTGAAGGCCTGGGTACTTCAGCACAACCCAGATATTCTATCAGTGGTATAAACTTGGCTCTCCCCTAAACTAAAGAATGCAGTTATCACAATTCTGGGATACACAGTTTACAGGCTTGATCGACTATCCAAATGTGGGGGTGGTTGTGCTATCTACATCAGGGATAGTCTCCAGGTGCACACCCTTATATTACTGGATAAGGGTGCTAGCATGCACGCTATCACACTAAAATTACTTCTTGGGAATTTCAATAAAACTATGACTGTTCTAAAAGTATATATCCCCCCTGGTCAGAAAGCCCCTGGTCTTGACTCTGTAATGAAATGCCTAGGTATGCTCAGTCTCAACAATGAAACAGTGCTATTGGGAGACGTTAATGCCAACTGGCTCTCCCCAGCTGCTAGACCATATAGAGATGCCATCTCTGTAGTGAACTTCACAAAATTAGTCGCCTCAACCACCAGGATGAACTACAAGTCTGGAACCTCCACCCTTCTGGACTGCGTCCTGTCCAACTGACCTTAGCATATCTATCAGACCACAGGCCTGCCTGATGCCTACGGTGACCACTCTCCTGTACTGGTCGGCTGGTCAAATCACTTCACCAAACCTCCAGCCAGAACAATTACAAATAGGGTCCTTAGGCCAGGGCACCTTGAGATGCTAAAAACTGATCTCAGCCAACAGAATGGGGACAGGGTCTACTCCGCTGGAGCTGTTGATGCAGCCCTTAATCAATTTATTCAGCTGTTTAACAGCATATGTGATCAGCACACACCAGTTAAGACACAGAAAGTCAAAGGTTGCTGTAACCTGTGGTGCTCTTCAGACCTCCTGGAGTAAATGAAAAGGAAGGATCACCTGTGGCAGCGAGTCCATGCCTCTGGCAATCAGGTGGACTTCCAAAGGTACAAGAAAGCACTTAACGACTGCACAAGGGCCATATGCTCAGCAATAAATAACTACTACAAGGAAGCCCTAAAAAACACCTAGAGGGATGGCAGGAAATTCTGGGCCAACCTCAGCTATCTATTAGGGAAAGAACAGAAGTCAGAACTGACAATGCTCAACATTGATGGTTTCCACCATGGATCACAGCAATATAGCAAACTCATTCAATAATGCTTTCACTGACCTTAGTGGTGTACTCCCTCCTGACTTCTTCCTCCCTGTTCCCACCCCCTGACAAACAGATCTGATAACCAACCATCCTCCCACCCACCCTTCCACTTCAGTACCATCTCCACTCAGTGTTATCCATGGACCAGCACCGCTGATTGAACCCCTACCTCACGGACAGCAACACATATGTAGATATATGTACTAATTTTAGGGCATAGACACTTATCATATAAGCATAAGTGTCAGAATCTGAGTTCTACTGAACTTTTGCAATGCATATTATGCTTCACTATACTCTTACAATATATTGTACCACTGGGAGATGTTTTCCACTATATTTTTATTGTATAATTATTAGTTAGGCAAAAGTGCCATCTTTAGTGCTTGTGCAAACTGTAACTGCATGTGACCTTGGAAGAATCACAGACCTCATTGTTCACTTTATCTTCTGCTAAGCTAAGCAACGTCTTTTGTTAGTTAGGATAGTTACTCTGGCCACCTGTTTTTGGCCAATTATATGCATTTTATGTAGATTCTTTTATTGTTGTTATGGTTATTATCAGGGTATAAGACCCTTTGCACATATTTTCTCTCAGGGAGACTTGACTGCGCCTATAGGTAAGGAAACTGGATACTCACCCAGTGATTATGCTGTTGGTTGTAAGCCTGTATTATTCTTATGTACCAGTAATAAATTACATTTATTATCTGGACACCACTTGTCTGTCATCTCTTACTTTTGTGCAGTTCCAACAAGAACTTGAGAATGGTAATGTGATTATCAAGTTACATTTGGTGACTGTGTGCAGGTTGGAATGAACAAAGTGAGGATTCCATTCAATTAACTTTGAATGTTGAGTAGTGCAGTGCTTTTTTCGCCTACTTGGACTTACTTGTGCTTACAGTGATTGTTCTGTGATGGACACACTCCGTCTTGGTCTCGGCTGTGGCACCGCCACACCAGACCCTGATGCACTCCCTCTGTGAGTGACAGCATACCATCTTGGCACCACCGTTTGCCCATGGGAAACCGGAAAGCTGTTGGGTGACGGCGCCAAGGATTTTATTCAGTTTTTCAACTGCTTCTTTGTTTGTTTGTTTACCCCTTGATTGTCATGCCTGAACTTTGCACTGAACTGAGACTGGACGTCTCAAACTACCTCACCTCCTATAGAGGATGGACATATTTCACACTGGATGCTAAGTCGGCTGAAAATCCCCTGCTGCTAATTTCAGACCAATACTTAGAGTCCAAATGAAAAGCCAAGAAATACAGCCTTAAAGGTCTCTTGGTTGCAGCTCTACATACCGTTGTTGAGTGTCTCATGGCAAAGTGTGCCTCCCTTGAGCTGCAAAATGTGTCCCTAAAAAAAGAGATGGGCTTGCAGACATCGGAGTTACAAAAAAGGGAACAGAAGCTAGCAGAGGAGACACAGTCACTCCGTGATGCCAATAACAGACTGTTGCACTGCACTGCTCAAGACGGTGAGTGAGAAATTTGTATGTTGAGAGATGATTGTGAAAGGCTGAAATGTGATAAGAAACAGTTAACATACTTAAATGATATTTTGAATGATAGGAATGAAGGTTTGAGAGAGGAGAATGCTAAGCTGAAAGAGGAGAATGACAGAGTGAATTGTGAGTTAGACAAGGAGCTTAGGGAAAAAGTTGAATTGGGCACCATGTACAGAGTATTGCAACTTGAGGTTGAGAAGGGTATTGAGCAGGGCACTGCACGAGTTTGTCTTAGGAAATGTAGAACAAAGATGGCAAAAATGCACCATCAGCGAGAGGTTCTCGCTGGCCATGTTAAGGCTATGAATGGGTTCCAATATACACCCATTGACATTGTGTCATCTGGCAATGACAACTCTGACTTTGATGATGAGGCTTGCCACATCATGCTCAAGTCCACACCCCATAGGGCTGTCATATTTTCCAGCCATCTCCAAGATGGCACCTACATAAGCATGCCCTCTATGTTGCCATGGGTAACCCATGAGGTGGGCGCATGAGGAAGGGCACCATGCGTAATAGCAACTCCTTCCCGGTGCAATCCCTCACAGCAATGGGGAGGGTAGGGTGACCAGATGAGGCTGTGGGTGAACTGGGCAACAGGATGCCACTATGCGTATGTGCACGGGGGGGTGGGAGCAAGCACAGCAAGTGTGGGCTGGGAGGGGGTGAAGAGGCTGTAGGGGGTGGCACTGCAGTGGCTGGCTGAGCTGCGTTATGGTGTCAGGGGTTGACTAGTGGTTGCGTTGGGAGAAGTACCAGGTTCAGGTCCGGGAGCAGGTGCGATTTTTTTGCTCCCGGCCTGAACCTTTATTTTTTTTCCTGCTTTCACCCCCTGACATTCACCCCCTGGGTTGAGAATCTTAAGTGGGGGGTGTGAGACAAAGCCCCCGTGGGAGTGTATTGGGGTGTAGCCCCACAGAAAACAGTAAAATACTGTCCTGAGGTGCCGGGGTTGTCAGAGTGCGGAAAATGTTTTTGGCACTCCAACTGAGCGATAATGGTGATCGCCTTTAGGCGTTAGCCATTATCACATAAATCCATTGCCACGTCTTCACAAACATGGTGGAA
Organism: Neoceratodus forsteri; assembly: GCA_016271365.2. Lineage (NCBI taxonomy): Eukaryota > Metazoa > Chordata > Ceratodontiformes > Ceratodontidae > Neoceratodus > Neoceratodus forsteri. Next base: position 905,433,529 of record CM028129.1, read on the forward strand.
GCAATGTCATACACCAAGATGGCGTTTCCCATGATACAGTTGGACGGCCTATACTTCGTGGTGCACCACCACTTGCCCCCGTCACCAGAGAGAACAATGCAGAAGTGCGTGGCTTAATCCACGAGGCCCTTACCAATATGATTGCACCGGGTGAGTGAAGGAGAACCATCCAGGAACAAATTGACAGAATGTTCGAAGACACTGTCAGTCAGGACCATGCATTCCAAGAATTCACTGATGTGGTGGTGGAAGCTGCCCTCTGCGGTGCTATGGAATGTATCGTTGCGTAGTTCCTCATATGTCCAATCCCCTGCAAGTTGCTCACTCTTTCCAGCAAATTGCTCAAAGCATCGGACAGATGGCCCTGACTAACAACCTCAGTTGCCATTTGGAGAAGGTGCACTCCCTCTGCAAGAAACTTTTTCTTCAGCCTGAGTACCTGTTCAAGTCTTGTGACAGATGATCGAACCTACCCTCCGGGCCAAACTCCCAGATACCATCCGCAACTGCAAGACACTTGCATACAATGACATTTCAGTGGCTCTCCTTGCTGCCAATGCTCCAGGTGTCATTGGAGCCCACTTGGCTTACAAGGTTAAGCAGAGTGCAAAGGAAAGCCCCTCGGCTTACCATCAACGGTTGTGTCTCGCTTACGAGGCTGGCAAAGGCCTGGCTGGAAAGATTGCACACAAAGACCAAACTGAGTACAAGGATCTGTACATCTGGAACATGACTCTGGGCCTCCAGGAAAAGGTTGAACTCAATGTTCACCCAGAGACCGACTCCTTTGCGGAAATCCTTACCAAGACAGAGCGTGCCTTCCAGGTATACCTCCATAACTTGGCTTCCGGTAAGAACAACAAAGCTGCCACCATTCAAATTCCTACAGCCCAGGTAGCTGCCTTACAGCCTACCTCAGACCCGCCTACTCACTATACTGTGGAAGGTAATGAGAAGAATGATACCCCTTCTGATGACAAGCAGTCGCACAAGGGTGGGGGGATCCAGAACTACAGAAACAATAGGAACAGGGACAAAAGCAATTGGAAAAATCCAAATGCCCAACCAGATAGCCAGTACTATAATGGCCCCAGCTATCAGAGCCTAAAAGACGAGAACGAGACCCTCCACAAAATGCTGGATGAAGTCCATGCTGGAAGAGAGATGCAGCCTAAGTGTACCATAGCAGTTCTCTCCTTGGCCACTAGACAGCCATGCAGCCAGGGAAATCTATTCCTGCCCTTAGCTGCTGAACAGCCAAGCAGCTGAGGAAAGAATCCTTTTATGGAATCGACTACTGACCAGGCCGATGCAACGACAAAGGAGGAACCTCCCGTACAGGCCGATTTCACGCCTGTGACATCATGGGCACATCCGTACCCCATGCAAGACATACAGGAGGCCCAGAAAGATCATGGAGGCCTCATATTTCAGGAACAGGATGATGAAGACAATTCTGAAAATGCAGATTGACAATTACAGGCCCCAGTCCAGATTGTGAGTGACTTGCTTGTTGACACAAATGGACGGCCTTGTGTGAAGGCCACGGTTGGGGGCTGCCACCTCACCATGCTTCTGGATACTAGAGCAGCCATGTCAGTTCTCCATGAGGAGAACCCAGCCACATTAGACTGGTCTACTGGCTGGAAGACCAGTGCATAGGGTGTAGATGGTACTCAGCTACACACCTGTGTCTTTACCTGTGGTGGTAGGTTACCTCAGGACTAATTTTGCCCTTGACCTCATGGTATTACATCATCACCCCAGCATACTGGGAATTGACTTTCTTGTACTCCATGGCTGTGTAGTGGACCTTGCCAACAGGCTACTCCTTCAGATCAAAGGACAATGCCATGCTGTCTCCATTTCAGACTCACACATGGTGGCAACCATCTCCCATAACAACAAGGAGTATGACGTCATGTCTTTGTTCAAAAGTCATGCCCTGTTTTCTGAACTTGCACCTTTGCTGCAAAAACACCTTGATGTGTTTACTACCAACAATCATGATTGTGGTAGGATGCCCACCACCATTGAGATTTCAGGACCTAACCCTGTGAGGCAAAAGCAGTATCCATTTCCTGTTGAAGCCTTGCCATCACTGAGGGAGACCATCCAATCACTGCTACAACAAGGAGTGATTAGGACTTGTGTCTCTACTGTCAGTTCACCTATTTGGCCTGTGAAAAAGCCAAACAGAGCTTGGAGACTCACAATTGATTACAAGTCACCCCCAGTTGTGCCCCAACAGTAGCATCAGCACCTGATGTACTCAAGCTGCTAACACCTGACAAAAAGCGGTTCTCAGCCTTTGACATCTCTAATGGGTTCTGGCTACTCCCATTAGCACAAGTAAGTCAATACAAATTTGCCTTCACATTTCATGGGTGCCAGTACACCTGGACCTATCATCCCCAAGGCTTTCACAACAGCTCTTCCATCTCCACATGATGGATGCTCTGCAGGGGTTCTCCACACCCCAGTGTCTCCTGCAGTATGTGGATGACTTGCTTCTAGCAACCACTATGAAGGAAGATCATTTGGCCCTTCTAGATGAACTTCTGTCCCTCCTCAAGAGAGCAGGCCTCAAGTGCAACCCCTCTAAGGCACAATTGTGTGAAAAAGAGGTTGTCTTCCTTGGCCTACTTATTACAGACCAAGGCAGAAGCCCAGCTGTCAAAAAGATCAAGGGCTTCCAAGATCTGCCACTTCCTATGAGTGTAGCAACACTCAGACACTTCCTAGGAATGGTAAACTATTCTAGGAATTTTATCCCTGATGTTGCCTTGAATGCTGCCCCCTTGTATGAACTTCTGAAAAAGGACATCCCATGGTCATGGGGCCCCACTCACACTGAAGCTGGGACACAGCTTAAGCAGGTCTTGGCCTCAGCCCCAGCATTAATTAACCCTAACCCAAACCTTCCTTTCCATTTGGAAACTGTCACCTCCGATGTGGCCATGTCTACAGTGCTGGCACAAAAGTACAGTGGGTACCACAGGCCCATTGCCTATGCATCTCAGATGTTATCCCCAGTAGAGAGAAAATATAGCCTCTGTGAAAGAATAATTTTGGCAACCTTCTGGGCTGTCAGACATTTTCTGTACATCATTGGGTATGCTCCCATTGTTTTTCATACCTGTCCCACCCCAACTAATTTTTTTGCTTTCAGAAAAAGTAAAAGATGTGTCAGTTTCCAATACCAGACTCACCCACTCGTCTTTGCTTTTGCAGTACAGGGACATTAAAGTGCTGCCTGCTAAAATACCTTCCATCTTGGCTTATGGCCTACTCTACACAGGTACACCCCATGACTGTGCACTACAACCTCCTGATTTACCTGAGCCAGGACCATTTTTACAGGCTACACCAGATGTTTTTGAATATACCAGCATGCACCATATCTTTACAGATGGCTCCACCTCTTATGTAGATGGAGAGCAGGTGGTAGGATTTGGAGTACTCATTTTAGACAAAGAAGGTGATTTCAGATGCATTTCCAGGAAATGCACTATCTCCTCACAGTATGCTGAATTAGCAGCTGTAGCCTGTGCATTGGAGGTCTTGTCCAGTGGTGACAAGGATGCCATCATCTTTGCAGACTCTAATGGGGTCTGCTCATCCCTTACTGAGTTTCTACCATTCTGGGAGAAAAACAATTTTACATCCGCTGATGGAACACCTGTCAAGTACAGGGATCTGTTTGTGTACATACATGACCTGACACAACAGTTTACTCACAAACTGTACATACACAAGGTAAAGACTCACTGTAAATCTGAGCCTTACCATGAATTCAATGATTGAGTGGACTCACTTGCCAAAGCAGGTGCTCGAGGGGGGGAGACATGGACAATGACTCACCCAGTAGCTGTAGCAGCTCTAGGAGCTGCTAACATCAGGCAGAAACCTGTACTAGAACCTCCACTGTATCTTTTTGCTGCACAGAAATCAGACCCAGAATTAAAAGACGTGTTCAAATTCCTGGACAAAGGAATTGAACAACCACTACCTGTTGGTAGTCCATACAAGAGACACTCTGACAACATACACTTGTCTAGTGACCAGAATCTCATCTGGTATCAAAAGGAGGATACAGGTGACAAATTGTGGGTCACATCACAATCTCTGCAAACCTAATTCATCCATAAGGTTCATGGTACTCCCACTGGTGGACACCAGGCGATAGAAAACACCCTCCAGACACTCAAAACAGTCATCTGGTGGCCTGGCATGGCTGAAGATGTAGAGCACTATGTGGATAACTGCATAGTGTGCGCCCAGAATAATCCAATTTCAGTGAAAAGAAATGGAAAATTGTTGCCACAAAGGCAAACTGGACCATGTAATGTGATACAAATCAATTTACTTGGCCCACTTACCAACTCCAGTAAGAACAACAGGTATGCACTTGTTGTCACAGATTTGTTTTCCAAGTGGGTAGAAGCATTTCCCACTAAGACAAACACAGCAAAGACAACTGCCAAGATCCTGGTGGATCAATCGTTCTCCAGGTGGGGCCTACCCTTAAAGGTAGACTCAGACCAGGGAACCAGTTTTACACCTGAGCTGATGAAGCAGACACTCCATTTACTTGGAGTAGATCAGAAATTCCACATCCCTTACCAACCTCAATCCTCAGGCCATGTAGAAAAAGCCAACAGAAGAATCAAACAGATGTTATGCAAATCCATCAACAACAATCCCATGGATTGGGATTCCCTCTTGCCACTACTACTGATGGTAATCAGGGACACTCCTGCAGCAACTACTCAGTGCATGCCTTACGAGATTATGACTGGTAGAGCCATGAGATTACCTGAGCACCTGTTGATTGATCTCCACACCCCTACTGCAGATTGAGTGTCTGTAGACAAGTACATTGAAAAGCTTCATGATGACATCATGAAGACACACCTGTTCACTGCCAATCAAATGCATAAAGCTCGACAACAAGCTAAAGCTCATTTTGATAAGTATGTCAAAGAAGTTGACTGGCAGGTTGGAGATCAAGTTATGCTCCTCCAATACAACCAACTCATTCATTTGCCAGTAAATGGGAAGGCCCATACCCCATTGTCAGCAGACTCAGTCCTGCTATTTATCAGGTCTGAGTTCATCAGCAAAAGAACACCACTGACAAGTGGTTCCATGCTAATCAGCTCAAGTTGTACAAAGGTGACTAAACTTACTTTTCCTAACCCACTTAGGGTGGAATAACTTAACAATCCTTTTCTGTTTTCTTACAGATACACTGGCAAGATGGCTATCTTGCACCTCCTCATCTTGGTGGGACCACTACTACGACTTCCCATGACAGAATCCCAGAATAAACCCCTGTCAACACACAGACAATGCATCCAACATTTGCTTAGCAAACCTGAACATACAGCCCTAATGAGATTTCATATAATGTACCCGACAAAATGATTACTGTTAAAGAAGGCTTAGACGCCTATCTTGATGCCATGGTAGTAGCTCCGGACAGATCCACCCTTTACATTCAATGGGAAACTGACATTAATGGCTACATATTCCCTGTAGCTCACCTAGCCAAAGGTAGATTCCATGGATGGCCTAACACTGACATATCTAGAAATGGTACTCTTTCTATTTGACAGACTTCCCCCAGACACTCTGGTCATTATAACCTTACTGCTGTTATAGATCCTGCTTGGTGTGCCTCACCTCTGAGGAGGAACATGCTTTCTGTCTTCATAACTATGTATCTGCTGAAGCTCTTATTCTTTTTGTAGTCCCACCCACTGAAGAAGAAATGACTGACTGCCCTCCCCAGGAGGAAAGTCCTCCTAGTGGTCTGACCACCACTTCCTTTCCAGGAGCCTTGATTAATAATGTAGAATTTATGCATGTACCAGTTATTTTCAATCACACACATTGGAATATAGCTGAGATTGGTCTCTGTCACATGACCAATACCTCTAAATTTTATAGTATAATGCTTACCGATACTGTATCTGCTTATCAGACACGTACTAATGATCCTGTCAGTGGCCCCCATACCACTGATCATGTAGGAGTCTTTCAACCTGCACCTAATGCTAAAGCTAGACCACACACTGGGCATGACACTGCAGATGTTACCTGTGCAACAGGCACCGTTTCTGGCCTTTTTGGCTCAGGCATGTCTATTGGGAATAGAGCAGACAGCTGCTATTAAAGCACAAACTTAGTTTTCAGCAAGCTGTTAAGAATGATATCCTACCCCCACTGCTACATGGTGTAGATGTTTTAAGTAAGTAAGAACGCTTCACAGTGTATAATATGCAGAAAATTGCCAAAGGGTTCAATGATACTAAAGATAAGATTAATGAACTGATTTTTCAAAATAATAAGGAGGCAGACAAGCAATATATTGCCCGTGAACTTTTATGCTCTGTTTATGGCTCTTATGTAATTTGCACTGTTAACAATCTCTTCAGGGTCTTGGAAACAGGATGCATCCCAGATCTCATCCATGACAGATGAATGGGTAAATGGTATTGCCCACATTGCAAATCCAATGGTTGCATTACCATTTGTTTAGCAAACAATGTTAACATTTGTATGTCTACAGCTAGAAACCTTGGGTATGTCTCCAGATATCCAAACCAAACACCTTGCTACTTTACTAAGTCCTGTTCCGTCCATGATAATATGTTTGTGACTTTCAACGTGTCACTACCCCACTTTGATCCAGTTACATCTGTTTTTGATAAATTGGCTGCCATTAACTCCATCGAACTCCTTGATAATGACAGTTATTGTGAACGAATGGAATTACCTTCATTACTTGTGTACCATTCTGTGCTACAAGGCTGGGTGGCACCCCACATGAACCGTTGTACCAAGAAAGGATATTACTACCTGTTCCACTGTGATGTCTTTGATATTGTAAAACCAGTGTGTGGCTACTCTCTGGAACACCTTGACTGGGCCTTTACCTTGGGTGACGAATTGCTGCTAAACCTTAGTGATGTTGATGAGGATGACAAATCCGAATCTGCATGAGCTGCATCTTCTGCGCTCGACACCAAAACAGCTAAAATCCAAAGCTACCTGAAAGAGCTACATCCCTTCACTTCACGGCTCACCAACCAGTCCTTCTCCTGTCCGATACATCTACAGTGATGGACGGTACCAACTGTACGAGTTACTTATAATTCCGATGGGCAGTACTGTGTAGTGACTAACCACATAAACTTTGCTTATGGTCAAAAATCCTACGTTATTGAAACACCTAACTTCTGTTTTACTCCACAACAGAAAACAGTCATAGGTCACACTGTCATAACTCCTGTTCCTCTCCCTGAATCAGATGTTATTGATACCGATCTGCAATACTTGCTTGCCTTGTCTCAATATTTGCCTGTGTTTAATTTGCGCATTGACCCTTTGACACTTTCTTTGAAATCCCTTTTAGCTAGAAAGGATTCGCATTTGATTTATATCAGTAATAATATTTCTCAAGCTGGTGATGCCCTTAATGCTCTTATTCATGATGGTGATTTAAGTACTGCTCTATCCAATACCTAGTTAGAACTCAGTTTTAAAGCCTTTGTTATTATTCAAGCATTTCTGATTGTTTTTCTGATACTAACCCTCTGCTGTCTCCGACGTACTCTAAAACAACATCGAGAACAACTCAAATTCCTTTACAAGGCTTGTGCTACGGGCTGTTAAATTACTTTTTATCTCCATCCCACTACTTACCTGAGATTGTTGCCCCTTTTGAAGCAACAAGGGGGGGAATGTCATCCATGGGCCAGCACCCCTGATTGTACCCCCACCTTGAGGACAGCAACACATATGAAAGTATATGTGCTAATTTTAGGGCATAGACACTTATCGCATAAGCATAAGTGTCAGGATCTGAGTTCTACTGTACTTTTGCAATGCATATTATGCTTCACTATACTCTCACAATATATTGTACCACTGAGAGATGTTTTCCATTAAATTTTTATTGTATAATTATTAGTTAGGTATAAGTGCCATCTTTAGTGCTTGTGCAAACTGTAACTGCAAGTGACCTTGGAAGAATCACAGACCTCATTGTTCACTTTATTTTCTGCTAAGCTAAGCAAATTCTTATGCTAGTTAGGATGGTTACTCTGGCCACCTGTTTTTGGCCAATTATGTGCATTTTGTGTATCTTCTTTTATTGTTGTCATGGTTATTATCAGGTTATAAGACCCTTTGCATCACATATTTTCTCTCAGAGAGACTTGACTCTGCCTATAGGTAAGCAAACTGGATACTCTCCCAGTGATTACACTGTTGGTTGTAAGCCTGTAATATTCTTATTTACCAGTAATAAATTACATTTATTATCTGGACACCACTTATCTGTTGTCTCTTCCTTTTGTGCAGTTCCAACAAGAACCTGAGAATGGTAATTTTATTACCAAGTTACACTAGGAAGTACCTCCTTAAGGTCCTAGGTAAGACTCGATCCAGTGGAGACTCACTAGACCTTATATTTGTCAGACTCACCATTGACAACCTTCTTCAACCTCTCACACACACCATCAATGCCTCGCTTTGTCTCTACCAGTTCCCACATCTCTGGAAAACTGCCCTAGTGACACCTGTGTTCAAGAGTGGGGACAGAGCACTACAGGAAAATTATAGACCCATCTCAATTCTCCCTCCACTATCCAAGGCCTTTGGAAAAAATAGTGGCAGATCAACTAACTGAATACCTGGAAAAATACAACTTGGCAATGCCTGCAGCAACATGGTTTTTGGAAAGAGCACAGTACGTCTAGCACCCTACTAGAGTTCACTGGGTACATCCATAATTCCCTCGATAATGGAGCCCTTGCTGGAGCTGTGTTTATATACTTGTCAAAAGCATTCAATACAGTCAACCATGTCTTACTGCTTGAAGAACTAGCATCCATTGGACTCTCAAAGGAAGTAGTTCAATGGTTCAACAGCTACCTCACCAATTAGTCCCAAAAGGTTAAAATCAACTGCACAGTGTCTGACAGTAGACATGTCTTATTGAGGGTTCACCAGGGCTCAATCCTGGTGCCCCTACTGTTTGGGATATTCCTAAATCAACTCCCCCCTGCCAGCTGCTGCCCTATACTACTTTATACAGATGACACAGTAATATTCACAAGTGACAAGGACCCCCGAAATCTTGAGTGGAATCTCCAGGTTAGCTTTTCAATAGTTGAGAAATGGTTCAAGGACCACAAGCTTGTAATCAACTACAAGAAAACCAAGACCATGATGTTCCATAGCCCACAAAGCAGACATCAGAATTTCCCTCTCAGTATAAATAATGTAGCAGGGCCCCGCTAGAACTAGATCACAATTTTAAATACTTGGGCATCACCCTCAACAGTACCTTGTTATATGCCAATCACATCGACACTCTAGACAAGGCTGTCAACACCCGCACTGGTCTGCTCTACAGACACAGACAGAGTCTTACACCTGAAGCTCTTAACCTGGCTATACTCAACTCTATAGTGACACTTATGGATTATGGGCTAGTAGTCTATGGCTTGGCAACAGACTCAGTCCTTCGATGACTCACTATCTCTCTGAACAAAGCATGCCATCTCCTCATGGAGGCCACAAGGCTGACACATACCTGTGATCTATATGCCCAGTCTAATTGTTTCCAGCTCTCAGGTAGACTAAAATACCAAATCTGTCTCTTGGCTAAGAAGGTTACACTGGGCCTTGTGCCATCAGGGGTGCAGCAGGTCCTCTCCCCCTATGAAAGTAGCCACCCTACAAGAAGTTCAGATACCACTTCCTTTAAAATACCCTGCTGTCACACTGCCATGGGACAAAGAGTCTTTCCCTATGGGGCTCCCAAATGGTTTAATAACCATCCAACAGCACTGTCCTCTGAAACCAAGATTGGCACATTCAAATGGGATCTCAGGAACCACCTTGTCTCCTTATCCACTTGTGACTGCTTCATCTAATCCTCAACTGACTGGCCGGGTGGTGACCCCATCATTTCCATGAATTAATTCTCTATAAGCTCCTCAATTCTCATTTTCTTTCATGACCTGTCTACTGTTTGGATCAGAGGTCCCTCTCCTCTGATTAAATACTCCCTCACCCTACCCCCTCCCCTACTTTTCAATACTTCCACTTTACCCTCCCCTTCACCCCCCTCCACAATCACTACCTTGAATGCCACCTTGACTCTGGATGTAGCTCGCCTATATAAACCTGATGTGGCCTACACCTGGCTGATATCACCCCTATTCCTATTACTTGCCATTCCCGTGGCCCTAGCGGCTACCAGCTCTTGCTTTCCTGTAGCCTCTCTCCCTGCTCTCTTCTCTACTCTGCCCCTCAACTTTCTTCTACTGTCTACTTACATCTGAATCATTACTCTCCTTGTAGGCCTGTTAATATCCTGATTAGACTGTTTCATATTGGTTAATCTACTGTAGTTACAATGATCTATATCATACAATTATCTCAGTGTTACTGTAATTTTGACAACTGTTCTGTACTGTACAAACTCTGATGTGGGACCTATGAAATTAGCTTTGTTTTTGCATTTCTCTCTGTGTTACTGTAACTTTAATGTCTGTTCTGTTCTATATGAACTCTGACTTGGTACCTATGAAATAAGCTTGTTCTCAATGGTTTTCCTAGATCACAATAAATAAATAAAATAAATAAGTATACCGTAGCATTTAGAAACATAGAAACATAGAAATTGCTGGCAGATAAGGACCGCAAGGCCCATCTAGTCTGCCCATTAGCCCTATACTTCACCCTATCTGGGCAGTGGCTTCCCCTCACTCTGCCTTACCTCTAAGGTTCCCCTATGCCTGTCCTAGGCATGTTTAAATCCCTCCACTGTGCTCGCTCCTACCACCTCCTGTGGCAGACTATTCCATGCCTCCAACACCCTCTCCATCAAGAAAAACTTCCTCACATTCCTTCTTAACCTACCACCTTCCAATTTCATATCATGCCCCCTCACTCTTGTACCCATCCTGTATTGGAGAGTTTCTCCTCCCTGCACCTTGTTAATGCCCTTCAGGTACTTGAAAGTTCTATTATGTCCCCCCTCTCCCTCCTCTCCTCCAGTGAGTACATACTGAGGTCCTTCAAGGTTTGTGGTGCAAGCCTTGTACCATCTTAGTTGCCCTTCTCTGGACCGTCTCCACCCTGTCAATGTCCTTACGAAGGTACGACCTCCAGAATGGCACACAGTTCTCCAGGTAAGGCCTGACTAGTGTTTCATACAAAGGCATCACTACCTCCTGCCTTCTGCTAGTGATACCCCTGCCTATGCAACCCAGCATGCCACTGGCCCTTCCTGCCGCCTTGGCACACTGCTTTGACACTTTCAGGTCATCAGAAATAATATCCCCTATATCTCTTTCTTCCTTGGTGATTGATAGTGACTCCACCCTATCCTGTAGCTCACCCCAAAGTTCCTTTGTCCCACGTGCATAATAAACCTCAGTTGCCACACCTCAGACCATTTTTCCAGCTTCCCCAGGTCCCTCCTCATTGTCTCCACCCCATCAGAAGTATTCACCCTGTTGCAGTCCTTGGTGTCATCTGCAAACAGGCAGACCTTTCCATCCAGTTCTTCTGCAATATCACTAATGAAGATTTTGAAAAGGACTGGCCCCAGGACAGATCCCTGAGGTATCCCACTGGTCACCGTACTCTCCCCAGATTGAATCACATTTACCACCACCCTCTGCCTCCTGTCCGTTAGCCATTTCCTAACCCAGTTCACCACATTGTGCCCCATGCCCAGACTGCCCATCTTGTTAACCAGCCTCTTATGTGGGACAGTGTCGAAGGCCTTGTTGAAATAGAGGTAGGCAATGTTCACCGCACCCCCAACTTACTTACTTACTTCATCACCCAGTCAAAGAAATCTATCAGATTCATCTGACATGACCTCCCCACTGTGAATCCATGTTGCCTTGGATCCTGGGCCTCATTGGATTCCAGATGTCCCACTATTCATTCTTTAGGCAGTGCCTCCATGGTCTTCCCCACTACTGAGGTGAGGCTGACTGGCCTGTAGTTCCCTGCCTTCTCCCTAGTGCCGGATTTGTGTAGAGGGACCACATGTGCCCTCTTCCAGTCCTCTGGAACCACTCCTGTGTTGAGTGACTCTATGAACATGGCTGCCAGAGGTGCTGCTAGCTCTTTTCACAGTTTCCGTATTACCCTTGGGTGCATGCCATCTGGCGCAATCGCTTTGTCCAATTTCAGTTTTGTGTGCTCCTCTAGGACTCTCTTCTCTGTGAATGGAATGGTGTACACCTCTCTCCCCCCCCTCACATCTGTTAGCCAACTGTGATCCCTGACCCTCCTCCTCTTCAGTGAATACTAAATAGAAGTATTTATTCAGTATTTCCACATTTTCCAGGTCTCCCTCTGTACACCCTCCTTCATCCCCTTTGAGCCTTACAGTACCCCCTCTTTTTTCTTCTTTTGCTGATATACCATAAAATGTCTTGTCCCCTTTCTTTATAGTCTGCGCTAATCCTTCCTCAGTTTGAGCCTTTGCTCTCCTAACAGCCTTTCCCATTTCCCTTATACACTCTAGGTACAGTACACCTTCCTGTCTCCCTCCCTTTGAGTCTCCTTATATTTCCTGAAGCCTGCCCTTTAAGCCCTTACCTTGTCTGCTACCTCTTTCGAGAACCATAGTGGCTTCCTCCTTTTCTTGCTTTTAAATACCAATCTGATGGACTGATTTGTCACTTCCACTGTGGCTTCTTTTATGTACCCCATTGCTATTCCACCCCCCTCCTTCCTCCCTCTTTTTCAGGGCTATTCTGATGCATCTCCCCATTTCAGCAAAGTACGCCTTCTTGAAATCTAAAACTTCCACCCTCGTGTGACATAACTGGGTCCCTGTCCCCATGCTGAACCACATTATGTGGTGGTCACTGGATTCCAGTTGCCCCTCTACCTGGAGATCTGTGATTCTGCCCCCGTTGGTCAGTATGAGGGCTAGAATCATCTTATCCTTGGTGGGATCGAGCACAAGCTGCCAGAGACCTGCACCTGTAGAGAATCCAGGATACCCTCTGCTTCTGGCTGAAGCAGCTGCCTGGGTGGTCCAATCCACATCTGGCATGTTGAAATCCCCCAGCACCAGAACTTCACCTTTCATTGCAATATTGTGTATTTCGTCCATAAGCTCCCTGTCCACTTCCTCCCCCCGTACCGGAGGCCTGTATATCGCCCCTGTGCATATTGCTGCTCCATTGCCAGGTTCAAGGGTGACCCACAGAACCTCAGCCTCCCCCTGTCTACCCTGCACCTTTGTTGCCTTTATACCCTCCCTGACATACAGGGCAAACCCCCCTCCTTTTGTGCCCCCTCTGTCCTTCCTGAACACAGCATAACCCGGTACATTTATGTCTCACCCGTGATTAACAGTGTACCATGTCTCAGTTATTGCTACTATGTCCAGGTCTGACTTGACGATCAAGGCCTCCAGGTCTGGGATTTTATTTCCCAGACTGTGGGTATTTGCTACCATGGCCTTCCATGTTTTGCATCCTATCCTCCCCTTCCCCTACTTCTGCTCTTCTGCTTCTTTCTCCCTCCCCTCTCCTGCTTCTTCCCCCTCCACAGTTGCTTTTCTTGTGTGGCCTAGAATTCACTGCTTCCCCCACTTTGTCTGCTCCCATTGTCCCAGACTTCAGTTCCTTATTCTGCAGGTGCCCATGGGGAGGGGATGATACTAAGCCACCTAATCTTCCTGACTTCCCCCCCTTGGCCAGTTTAAATACGTGTCACTGAAGCACTCAAACTTTTCACTCAGAACCACGGTCCCCTTCCCAGATGGATGCAGGCCATCATCTGTATACAGGCTCACATCTGTCCAGGTGGGGCCACAGTTCCCCATGAAGCCAAAACCCTCCCTACTACACCAGTCCTTCAACCAGGAGTTGAATTTCTGGATGCAGAGTGTCCTAGCATCTGTCTCGTCTTGGACAGGTAGCACATCCAAGAAGGAGACAGATTGTGCTACTTGCTTCAGGCCCCCCTAAACTTCCTGAAATCTTCCTGGACTCTAGCTATTTCCACCCTCTCTCCTGCTAGGTCATTTGTCCCCAGTTGGATGATGACATCCAATTCCTCCCTCCTTGCTCTTGTGATCCTATTGATCCGCTTCTCATCCCTCCATGCAGTGCTTCTAGGGAGGCACTTTATCTCCCTGTCCCTCCTGCTAGGTTCCCCTAACTTCACTCCCTGGACGATCAAGTCTCCCACCAGGAGCAGCTTCCTCCTCCTCCTCTGGAGTTCTTTCTCTCTCTCTCTCTCTCCCCCCTTTCCCTGGGGCTCCATCATGGAGGATCCGGCCATCCTTCCTGGTCTCAGCTGCGGGTGACCTTGTTGGGCTATTCTGCTGCTTTCAAAACAGCGTAGGAGTTGCTTATCTGGATCAGTTTGGGGATGCGCTTCAAACCCCCCTTCCTCACTCCCCTCAAGCCCTTCTGGGCACCCTTTGAGGTTGAAGTTGTTGACCCTGTGGCCTCTGGGTGGGGGCAAATGTCCTAAGCAACCTGGTCAACTCAGCTCGGAGACAGGTGACCTCCTCTCTCAACTCAGAGAGGTGCCTGCAGATAGGGCAGCATTGTAGCCTCCAGAACGTCTCCCTGAAGACTGTCACTCCACAGCCACTGCACTGCACCACTCCCATCATGTTTGTTGTGTCCGTTCCCTTAAGAGTCTTTTGGTCCACTGTCTAGATGTATATCCCTGCTCCTGTCCTTCCTATGTTAGGTACTTCCTGTTCTGTGGTAGGAAGGTGTATGCACTATGGGAACACCCCTATAAAAGTAGTACAAGCCCTGGAGTCGGTGCATTGAGGGAGGGTGGTGGGAGTTATTCCCTGGCCTTGTTCAAGAATCAGTCAGCCCAGGGTCTATGGCTCCTGCCTCCTCTCTCCCCACTCAACTGCTACGTGTGATGCAGGCTGCATATACTATACCACTGCATTAGTGCCTTGCATGCTGTCTGGCGCCACTGTAATTTAATTTTGTTTAAACTGGGCATCATAGATAGACAAAAATATAGAAACTGGCAGTTGATAAGGACTGCTGGGCCCATTTTTGTTATCTTCATTATTGCTGTGAACCCTACTTGATCTACGGTGCTGTCTCATCCACCCCATCCTTTCCCCAATGATTCCCTTGTGATTATCCCAGGCATTTTTGAACCCCATCATTTTCACCCCCACTTCTTCTGCTGGAAGGTTGTTCCAGGAATCCACCACCCTTTCTGTGAAGAAGTATTTCTTCACATCTCTCCTGAATCTACCCCCCTCCAGCTTCACAGCATGTCCCCTTGTTCTAGAGCACTTTTTCTTTGAAAAATACCCCACCCGCACCTTGCTAACCCCAGTGAGGTGTTTAAATGTCTCTATCATATCTCCCCTTTCCCCTCCTCTCCTCTGGGGTGTATATATTGAGCTCCTTTACCCTTTCCTCATAGGGCTTTTGATGCAGACTCTGGACCATTTTGGTAGCCCTCTTTTGGACCACCTCCACTCTGTCTTTCCTGAGATGTGGTCTCCAGAACTGGACACAGTACTCAAGTGGGGTCTTACCAGTGATCTATATAGGGGAAACACCACCTCCCTCTTCATGTTGGTGATACTCCTACCTATGCACCCTAGCATCCCACTAGCCATCCCAACTGCCTTTTCCCACTGCCTGGCCACCTTTAGGTCATCCAAAAGGATTACCTCAAGGTCTCTTTCCCACTTGGTGGTCATCAATACCACTCCACCCATTTTGTACTCCACCTCTGGATTTATGTGCCCTAAGTGCATCATTTTGCATATTTTTGCATTGAAACCCAGCTGTCATATTCTTGACCACTCCTCTAGTTTTCTAAGCTCTCTGTTCATCCTTTCCACCCCCCCAAAAGAGTGTCTACCCTACTGCATATTTTGGTGTCATCCACAAAGAGTTAGACCTTCCTTTCCAGCTCCTCTGTAATGTCACTTGTAAAGACATTAAAGAGGACCAGTCCCAGCACTGATCCCTGTGGCACCCTGGTGGCCACCCTCACTTCTTCGGAGTGAACTCCATTTACCACTACCCTCTGTCTCCTGTCTTCTAACCAGTTTCTTACTCAGATTACCATCTTATTTCCCACTGCAAAGCTATCCAACTTGCTCACCTGTCTCCCATGTGGAACGGTGTCGAAAGCTTTGCTTAAATCCAGGTACGCCACATCCACCACTCCTCCCTGATCTAACTCTTTGGTCACCCAGACAAAGGAATCTATGTAGATTTGTTGGGCATGACCTTGCTCTTGTGACTCCATGATGCCTCAGATACTGTAACCCATTTGATTCAAGATATTATACAGTCCTTTCCTTTAGTAGTGTTTCCATTAAGTTACCCACCACCGAGGTCTGGCTGATGGACCTATAATTGCCTGCCTCTTCCTTGCTATCACTTTTGTGAAGTGGGGCAGCATCTGCCATCCTCCAGTCCTCCGGGACTTCTCAAATCTCAGTGATCTATTAAATACAGCTGTCAGAGGTGCAGCTAGTACCTCCCTCAGCACCTTGGGATGCACTCCATTTGACCTGGTTCTATGTGATAAGGTTGAAAATAAAACAGCGAGTAGTATATGGGTGAAGAAAAAAGCTGAATCCAAATACTGTACAGACCATTGATAGCAAGCATCAAAATAGTGACTACTGCCTCAAAAAAAACAAAAAAAAAACAGAAAGCAACCACCGGGGCAACCACTACCAACCAACTCAGCAGCTCACAAATCACACACACCTGGATGGGTCATCAGTAGCAACTGACAAATACAGTCCCCGCCTGCAGGTGATCCACAACAAGTGATAGTTTAACATCACAGAGCCCCATTCCAGAAAACAACCCAAACACAGTACCCACACGACAACTCCTCAGACTCCACGATATGCTTGGGGCTTTGCCCCCTGCTCTCTCTCTCTCACTAAATATAACCATCTCTGAGATTGCACATTAATCCCAGTACCCCAACACACTTCATCCTCATATCACTGTTCTCACACCCTCGCTATTTAACCCACCAGCTCTTTTGCCGCTATCTCTGTTATGACACTCTCACTCTTATTGCAGGTGCTCAAACTGAGTCACTGTTGTTGACTCGCTCAATCTGAGTCACCCATATTATGGGATACTATCTGGCCCCACAGCTTTGTCAACCTTCATGTTAGTGAGTGCTTTCTTGACTCTCACCACAGAAAAATGACTTGTGTCCATTTCCCTCCCATCAAAACTCTTGGTGCCTTTTTGTGGTCCCTCCCCTTCTACTGTGAACACTGAACAGAAGTATTTGTTTAAGATGCCTGCCTTTTCCTGAAAAAATGTCTTGTTACCTTTTGATACTGTCTGAGCTATTCTTTCTTCAGTTTGCACCTATGTGCTCCTTACTGCTTTGCCTGCCTCCCTCTGATTTACCTGATACGCTTCCCTGTCCTCTCTTCTCTGTGTCTCCTTATAATTTCTGAATGCCACTCATTTAGCCTTTATCTTCTGTGCTACCTTTTGAGAACCATAGTGGTCTCCTCTTCCTTTTACCTTTGCTTACCTGCTTGACACAGAGGTTTGTTGCCGTCACTATGCTTTCTTTTAGTTTGGCCCCTGTTTCTCCACCCTCAGGTCATCCCACCAGATCACTCCTGAGGTATCACTCATCTTTATAAAATCTTTTGAAGTCCAGTACTATTGCCATTGTGTAGCTGGATTCCGTAGCAGTCCTTATGTTAAACCACAATTTACAGTGATCACTGGTTGACAGATGACTTCCCACCTTGATTTCTGTAATACTGTTCTTGTTAGTAAACATGAGATCCAATATTGTCCCATCACAAGTAGATTCATTGACTAGTTGCCTGGAGGAATGTCACCTGCAGGAAGTCCAGGATGTCTCTGCTTCTAGCTGAAGCCACTACTGGGAGGCTCCAATCTACATCTGGTATATTGAACTCCCCCACCTGCAATACCTCCCCCTTTTGAGCCATTTTGCCAGTTGCTTCTAACGTTTCTTTTTGTAAGTCATCTTCTGTGCTGGAGGCCTGTAAATCATGCCCCTCTGAATAGTGGCTCTGTTTGCCAACCGAGGATGACCCACAACACCTCTGCCCCTCCCTCCAATTCCAAGTATTTCTGTTGCTTTTATGCTTTATTTCACATAAAGCTCCACACCCCCTTCCTTTTCTTCCCACCGTGTCCTTTCTGAATATCATGTAGCCTGGTATGACCGCGTCCCAATTATGTTAGACAATGCACCATGACTCAGCAATGGCCACAATATCCAGGTTGGCCTCCACCATGAAGGCCTCTAGGTCTGGGATTTTGTTTCCCAGACTTCTAGCATTAGTACACATGGTTTTCCAGAGTTTATTAGCTCCTTGCTTGTCACATCTCCCTTTTTCCTTTTAAAATGGTTGTACTTCTTCTCAAATATAATCAATAAAACATGTTTTGTTACTTCTTGTCAAACTGGTATAACAGGAAGGCCTAAAAAGAGAATAGTGCCTACACAATTTAAGCAGAGTAGATCCTGTGTGTATTGGTTGGGAAAAGAAGGCATCACAGCCTTTGCTTTGATTGCTTGGGCCCAGATCAAAATTTTAAAAATGTCTGCCCTAATACAAAGAAAATAAAAGCAGCTAAACACCAGCCATTGTCTGCACCAGCTTCCAGGTCATATGAGTGCTCTCCTGTATATCTACCTATGTGCAAAAATAGGGAGAAAAGTCTTACAACAGAAATTTGCATAAGCATCCCCAGCCCAGACAGAGCCCAATCCCTGACAAGTCTGTCCATGTTGGGAGGGAACTTTCATTATTACCTCAAAGAGTGGAAAAGAATAACCATAGAAGTGGGTTTTGGAGAAAATAAAAAAGGACTCAACCCTTCAGTCTTTTAAATTTCCAAGGTGAAGTAAATTCAGATTGTTTTCAGCTCATTTACTGGAGTAACAACTTTTGCTGAAACTGGAGGTGAGAATGTTGTTAGAGTGGGGGCCTTACTATGCACCTGGTCAGGTGTTTATCCCATGGCAATCACCTTGCTGTCATGGCTTATTGCTTACATAAAACGCAGTAGGGCAACATAGCAGGTAAAATAGGATTTTTAGTCTTTTTCTGTCTTAGTTTTTCTATTTCTTTGCCAGCTGACACCTCCAACAGCCTTTCAGGAAACCTGCCAACACCACTGCCACTTGTACTGGAGGTCATCAGAGTCCTGACCCAACCCCTCAAAAAAATCCACAGGCACAGGCCATCATAGGCAGTGGTGTGGCATCTAAGAGTGCCCCGATATCCTGCTGAGCAGTTGTTCTTTTTCATCCAGTTTCTCCCATCCCACAGACTGCCAACACAAAAATTCAAGGTTGGGCACACGCTAAGCATGCTATGCAGAGACCGTCTGCATTCCCCCCCCAACACACTACACCAGTTTCACCACCAGATGTCATCAACAAGATGGTTGTAGCATAGTGGTGGAACAGTCCTACATTCCTGGAGGAGGTAAATATTCCCTTGGATACCTGATCCTCCTAACCTCTCTGCTGACCTCTGACAGTCCATCATCATTCCCAAACCTGAGTCAGTGCCACAAATGACAGATGGGATGGCTTTGCTCTAGTAGTTTTAAAAATATTTGTTAGGCAGCCCAGCGGTGTGGAAGACTGAGGTACTGGGCTCCTTACCTCCTCCAACACAAGCAGCCAGGGTTCTGGAATGAGCCGGAATCATTGGGGATTGGCTGGGGGGAGGAGGGTGAGGAGCTGGACTGAGTGTCCGTGAGGCAGCTCTCCTCTCCTGGGGAGGGACATGGGTTTGTCTGGCTCTTGGCTGCTCCTGGTGTAGGCTAGGTGGCAATGCCAAGCCACAATGGAAACCAGACATTAGGCTGGGTGGGAGAAAGGAGCCGTGACTGGAGCCATGGATTGCATGTGCACCTCTTCGTGCATGAATGACCATGTTCTGGGGTCCCAGGATTAAACAGGGAGAAAAAGGAACATGGGGCACCGAGGCAGACTAAATAAAGCCCTGAAATCAAACACAGGGTGGATTGAGAGCCTCTGAAAGAGGACCACAGCTTGCCTGCCCAGAGCCCTGATGGGAAGAAAAACCTATATAAAAAAAAAAAATGGTTGGAAACAAAATGGAATGTTAACCTACATTATTCAAGGGAAATATATATACAGATTTTTGTGAAGGAAATTATAAATAGTTCATAATTTACATAGGTAAAACATGTATTTGTATATCAGTAAAAGCAAAATAGAATTTAGCATGAATGGTGATGTCTTTGCTCCAAGTAAGACCTGATTGTATGAATCTTCAGTCAATCGGGCTTAACAAGGAGCAAAGACTTCGCTACTCATTCAATCCCACCATTATGAGATGGGCACTAAACAGAGAAGACATTCTGCACTGAGAGACCGTTTCCTTAATTCCAGGTTGATTTTTGTTATTTTTGTGGGAGGAGAGTTGCATGGGGGTTGGGGGACTGAGTCTATGCTCATTAATAAGGACAGTGGGACAGGGGTGGGGGTAGGTGGCTACAGTGTGTTTAGCACACAGATAGGGAGGAGTTACTTTTCAAGGATGATCACAGAGCAGTATTTCACTGGGGTGGGGGGAGAAGGGAGGAGGGTGCCAGTGGGAGGTCTGAGATGGGGGTGTCATGGTTTTAATCATTTTTGGATGGAGATGGAGGAGGAGGAGGTGGATTTTACAGCACAGTGGGTTAGGGCTGATTTTTTAAGGTTTTTATTAAAAAAAGTCTGCTAATCTGCTGGCGAAACTGGTGTGTCTGCAACAAATTTTGCGAATCACAAATTTCCACGGATTTGCGCCAACTTTGCTGGTGGATTAAAATTTCACACCATCTCTAACTAGCAGTGCTTGTGAGCCTTCTGGCATGGAGTTGGTGGTCCCTGAATCATAAGCTGCCACATTTAATATCTCTCAAAGTCACTACTTGATCAATAATTCCAAACCTTAATGATCTCTTGGCAGAAACAAAATCCTGTTCACAAACAAATCTGCATGTGAAGTTGTTAAAAATGAGCACGCAATACAGTTATTACAGCATTTGAAACTATCACTGTCACACATTTCAGAAGCCCCAGATATTTTTGGAATGCCCAACAATTTAAAACAGTGGAAAAGCTTTCCTTTCTGTATGGTTCCTGGTCTAGCCCTAAGGGTATATTGTATCCTGACTACATTTGGTAGTAAACAATTACATAAAAATCCAATTGGTCCTAATGACTTTCAGTCTACGAGTGTTTTTCTCTTCACATATTTGGCTCCATGAGAACATAACCATTACCCATTTGTGGTAAATGAAAGAGTTATAAGTTCAAGTGCATTTTGAAACCTGTGTTAAAGTACTATAACACACTAGAAAAACATATTTGTTTATAACAGCAAAAATACCAAATCCAATTTATGCAAAACAGACTGTGCACAGTATAGTATTGATGAGCTCAAGTACCCTGCAGTGCCAATGGCAGTGTAAAAAATAATTTCACCATTCATGGATTTTTTTTCTACTCAAGAGCCTAATGCTCCATGGTTGCACTTCATTGCTCGGTACAAAAGAAATAGAGTAATTAACCACATGAAAATGGTTAATTCAATCAGACCTAATGGTTTGAATAGTATTCAGCTGCTTAAGCTCGGTCATTATTGTGCTCAAAATATAGTACAAAGAGCATGATTTCAAAGCAAAGAGATCAAATAATAGACAAAGGGAATCATGTTTAGCACCATATTAAGGAAAGAGTACCTAGCACATCTTTCAAGACAAATGTATATTTTGCTGACTCTTCCGGTGCCATGTGTAAGCAAGCCACAAATTTAGTTAATATTTTGATAAGTTATGCAATTTAAACTGCTGTTACATTTCCAGATATGAACACAGCCTTGTTAAAGAAAGTTATATGTCAGTGTGTGCAAAGCAAAACCTATAGAAACTCACAGCAGTTTTTTCCTGCTGACTGGTGTATCCCTGAAGAAACAATGCAACATAGTGCAGTGAACTAGGTCAATCTGAGGAGTTATTTTGATTTAATTTTTCAAAACACTGTTGCTAAAATGAAAGGTATGCTGACATTCCCCTTTGAAAGACATAATAAACAACCTGTGAAACAAGAAGCTTCCCTTTGTAAGCTAGTACGTATACTATAACCCATTTGCACAAGAACATGTGAACCACAGTAATCTAAAAATAGAATGGAGCTGAATATGAGCTAGCAGCACCTCCAGCCCAGTCTGTGATCTCCCATGAAAGGAGATGTTGATTTTTATATTTATCAACTGAAGACATCTCAAAAATCACATCAGGAGTCATTGGTTCCATGGATTCTAATTGAATCAACCATTTATGTTCAGCACCACGTCAAGGCAACTCTAGCAGCTGAGATCTAATGTTCCCTGTATATTTATGTCGTTGTTCAAAGAAATTTCTACAGGATAACCTAAAAAGCTTGGAGGCTTGTTTACAATAGGATCCAGCCCATGATGCATGATGAATGATTACAGTTTGTTTGCCCAAAATACATTTACACAAGTAGTTTCTGTTACCAGGTTTAACATAGTAGATGTTTTCTGTTTCAAAGGATTACATGACCTTTCTTTAAAAGTAACAAGGTTGGAAGCTGTTCTAGTATCAGAGGGGAAAGAGTTATATACATGGCCTGTATACAAAAAAAGATGCTTTCCCCTAAGTTCTAACTTTAGGGATATATTAATTGCCATTTATACGGCTTCTAGTTCCTCAGGAGTGGACACTTAATAGGTGCTACTGGACAATCAATATGGATGCCTCACACTGCAGTATAAAGGTAATCCAGTGTCAGCAGTTTCGGTCACTGTGCTGGTAGGGAGAGGAAATGCTAGTGGCTTTTCCCATTCCTGTCTGAGCATTCCCAACCCCCAGCAGTGGTGCGGCTGAGTCAGCTGCCATGATGTTATGGGTCAAGAGGGAAGCCCAAAGTGGGAGGTAGTGCTTGTTAATTAAAAAAAAAAGTTCATTAAAAAAACAAGATGGCACTCGGGTCAGGGATCGAGGCTGGAGGGAGGAAGCCCACAGAGGAAGAAAGTAGGAGGTGGGCTTACATTAAAAAAGAGTTAAGTTGTCCCACAGTGGGAGAATGACAGAGAGGTTTATTAACAAAAAGATGATACTTGGGTCAGGGTCAATTGTTGTTTAAAAAAAAGACAGCAAAACCATAACAAAAAACACACAAGGCAATCAGGGAAAGGCGTCAAGCTGCCAGTCGGTTAACACTCAGCTGCTCCCATGAGTGGATATGCTGGACAATGTTGAAATGCTGTGCTCCTCACATGGGAGCTGCACTGCTACCTCAGTACAGCATTAGTGTAAGCATATTGTACGATCCTTCTACTTGAAAAAAACAACAACATTGTTTTGAACTGATGATATTTACAAGAAAGTATGTGTGTTTTTCTAACAACCCAAGAGAAACAAGGCACTCACCCAACCTACTTGCAGTATGTAATTATATATGTAATGACAGACCCTATGGACCACATGTCTTTTCCTGTCTGTAAATATCTACATTATGTATCTATGTACTACACTTTCAACAATATCAAAGTTCCTTCAGACATACTGGATGTCAGGTTAAAAAGCTTCTTTATTGAAGTTTAGTGATGTGAAATAAAAACAAATACTTATGTGAGTCAACATACAATAGAAGCACAGAAAACACTGCATTAACTAGCCACACCTCATTTTTCACACTAGCCAAAGCTTCATCAGAGGTCAGCATTTCTATGTTTGCTTGCACACATGTGCAAGAAACATAGTGCCATCATCCGAGTTTTCAGAGGTGTGGCACCCTATCTTCCAATTCAGTCAGTGTGTTTGCAGGCATGGCCACAGTTCACCAATGAATGTTGCAGCTGTGTATGACAGCAGTTGAAAATGCAGTGCCGTACAGTTCAAAGGGAGAGCTACGCTTCAGTGAGCAGCAATAAGATATCACGTGCTCATGCGCTCCTCCCACACACACATACGCATATTGCATGCTCATGCCCCCCCCCACACACACACACTGTATGGCCAATGGGGGTGCTCAATCCCCCTTCGGCTCTGCTGTGCTCCCCCCTAAGAGACTACTGGGTGCCATGCTAGGAGCCCACCCCAGTGTGGCAACAGTCTGTATGGCCAACGGGGGTGCCCAATCCCCCATTGGCTCCACTGTTTCCCCCCCAAGAGAATACCTGGTGCCACGCTGGGAGCCCACCCCAGCATGGCAACAGTCCATATGGCCAACGGGGGTGCCCAATCCCCTGTTGGCTCCACTGCCCCCCCAAATAGCCTTTAGCTGCCATGCTGGGAGCCCACCCCAGTGTGGCACAAGTCCCGTGTCATCTAAGGGAAAAAAAACTGAAAGAAAAACCTTCCCTCGCTGACTGTCCTGACCCACCCTGCCCCCACCTGCACCCAGCCTCTGTGCATCCTGCCTCTCCACACCCCCACATCACCCCATACTTACCTCCGGAGTCTGGCACGACGATCTTCGGTGGACCGGGAACATGTCTGCACTCTTCAAAGCTGACTGTGAAATGAAAAAATGCCGGTAAACTGTATAATGGAATAAATAGGGTTTTTCAACTTTGCTGCATATCTCAGGCACTTTGGGGAATTTTTTCACCAAATTTTCA
This sequence comes from Neoceratodus forsteri, assembly GCA_016271365.2. Taxonomy (NCBI): domain Eukaryota; kingdom Metazoa; phylum Chordata; order Ceratodontiformes; family Ceratodontidae; genus Neoceratodus; species Neoceratodus forsteri. Next base: position 905,458,241 of record CM028129.1, read on the forward strand.
ACAGGGGGTTTTTGGGACCCCACCTCATGAATTCTGTCCCTGTCATTTTGATACTCGGGCCTGAAAGGTGATTTCGTGGTCACTGCGCGGAACCACTTTTGGGACCGATTTATGAAATGACAGTGTCACAGTTCATGAGGTAGGCCCCCAAAAACCCTATGTTGAAAATTTGGTGAAAAAATTCCCAAAAATGACTGTTTTACGAGCATGTGTTGTGCTGTTCCTACGCAAGCTCGTAAGTACACGAATTTTCAATATGTTCACTCCAGATTTTCAACATTGCCATTTTACCATACCTTCTTATGAGCAGTACAGCTGTCATTTCTCACATCTGACCCAAAATATATTTCTTCGCATGTAGCGCTCAATGGCGCAGTCGGTGTGTGAAATCAATGTTCGGGACAGATTAAGAAAATCACAGTGACACTGTTCATGAGCAGAGGTGTTAAAATGGCAATTTTAAAAATTTGGTGAAAAAATTCTCAAAAATGACTGTTTTAAAAGCATGCATTGAGCTGTTCCTACACACGCTTGTAGGTTTGCGAATTTTCAATATGTTCACTCCAGATTTTCAACATTGCCATTTTACCACACCTCATTATGAGCAGTACAGCTGTCATTTTTCATATCTCACCCAAAACGTGTTTCTGCCCATGTAGTACACAATGGCGCAGTCGGTGTGCGAAATCAATGTTCGGGACAGATTAAGAAAATCACAGTGACACTGTTCATGAGAGGAGGTTCCAAAATCCCTGTGTTGACAATCTGCTGTGACACTGTTCATGAGCAGAGGTCTTAAAATGGCTATGTTAAAAATTTGTTGAAAAAAGTCCATAAAATGACTGTGTTACGAGCGACCATTGCGCAGCTTCCATGCACCCTCATAACTTCATGGATTTCTAATATTTTCAGTCCAGATTTTCACCACTGGCATTTTTCCACACTACCTTATGAACAGTACAGCTGTCATTTTTCACACCATGGCCGAAATGTGTTTTCGCGCTTCCAGCGCAGAAATGCGTGGTCGCTGTGGGAAATCACTTTTCGGGACAGATTAAGAAAATCACAGTGACACTGTTCATGAGAGGAGGTTCCAAAATCCCTGTGTTGACAATCTGCTGTAAAAAATCACAAACTAATTGCATTACGGGTGTGCATTGCGCATTTTCTATGCCGCTCTTGACTTCACCAGTTTTTTTTATATTTTCACTGCAAATTTTCAACATTGCCATTTTTGCACCTCCCCATCCTGTTCAAAATGTGTTTTTGCAGCTGTGGTGCCAAATGGCTTCATCGCTGTGCAAAATCAGCTTTCGGCTAATGAACTGATATTGCCACTGTTCATAAGGAGGGGTCACAAAAAACTCATGTTGAAAATTTGGAGTGAAAATGCCAACGAAAGCCTGAGGCATTAGGGTTTCTGACCATGACACCCCACCCTGTAGAGATTGACAGGCATCAGGGGTGTGACTTGGGATTCTCACCTGTAATGCTCATACCATTCCACACCCTGCAGCCAGTGAGAGGCATCGAGGTGTGCCTTGGACTCTTCGGCCCCAAAGTTCACCCCATTCTCCTATACAGCACCCATCTCATCTTATTTCCTGATGGAATGGGGTGAGCATAAGGGCCAAAGACTCCAAGACAAAACCGTGACACTTGTCAGTGTCTGCAGGGTAGGGTGTGGTGAAATGGCATGGCCGTTATGCCTGATGACCCAAAGGCACACCCCAATGCCTGTCAGTCTCTGCAGGGTGGTGGCGGGGTTGACTTCAGTTCAATACTTCACTGCCATTCCTATTATGCAGCTCTCTAACTCCTACACTACCAATGTCAATGCCAGCAAGCAAACATTCGGCATTGACAAATGCTTGTTTAATTATGGCCTTGGGCCAAAGAAATTCCCCAAACAACCCCCCTCCCCTTTCTTCCACCTTTGTGCCATTTATGTACATTTTTTATTAGGACTGCTAATTCAGCAAAGAAGTCCTAACCCATTTGTCAGTACCTACTGGGATTTTAGTTTAAGCCCTATCTTTTAAAAAAAAAAATAAATTTTTTCCATAAATTTCTCATAAACAGTTGGATTGTTCATTGTTGAGCTTTTCTTAGGCTATGCCTTTTTTTCTTTGAAAATTAGTGCACTGGTTGTTTGCTAGTGATTTTGTAAGTATTAAGTCATCTTTTTGTCCATTAAGATATGCATGGACCTCCTTGTAATTGAGATGCATTGCAGGGAATGTTGATCTCAAGCATCTTTGACTGGAAATTTTTAGAATGTTTATATATATATATTATTGCTGTCAAAATGTGAGGGCACTATTCTTAGACAAACACTGTATTTCAAGGATGTATTCTGGAAGCGTTATGTATTTTTTCATTGTGTAAAATGTTATTTGGTGATCGTCACTTTAAGAGAGCTCATGCTATAAGTATGCAAGTAGTAACTCTGTGGCTCTGCACCTTGATAAGGAGGCAGTACGTTCTGATTAAAATGCATTTTGAAGCATACTTTGCCGTGGTGGGTGTTGTTTTCTTCTGTGTATATTTGGCAAGACTATTCTGTCTATCCTATATACTCATCCTAATTCTACATTCTTTTACAGGCTGTACAGTATCTTTGGAGTAGAAACAGATAGGATAACACTGGGCAGGGGGAGAGAGGTATACCCGTGGGCTCCCCTGACCTTATTGGGTTTAATGATGGCAGTTATTTTCTTGACTATTTAACTATGGCTCAGGACACTAAACATTTTGTCTTTTTATTCTATTCTGTTTCTCCCCTCTCCAACAGCCCTCACTCTGGAGTATGCCCAAGTCCTGTTCCCCTGGCTTTCACTGGGCCTCATCAACCGTCTTTCTCCAGGGCTTGGTCCCCCCCAGTGGGATTGACAGGGTGGTCCCCAGACCCTCCCAACGAAGACAAGGTCCAGTTCTGGTTGGTGCCCAGCTAGTCAGGGAGTGGAACTCATGAGCACCTCCTTCCTACAGCTGTTGGAGATGTTTTTCCTCATTCTCTCCCCCAGAGGAAGGGTATGTAATGACAACAATGGTGGTATCATGCACGCTTCCATATGCCGCACACCAGGCATCTGCCCTGCCTCTGCCCACCATGTACAGCATCAGTGTGCCAGCCCCAGCCTCCACTACAGGCCAGGAAAGCACCAATCACTGATCCCCCTCCCTGGAGTAGGAGACTTGTCATTGGGATGCTAGATCCTCCTCCTCCCTGGCTGACCCCTGGTGACCCGCGAACACGGGTTGTTGACATGGCAGGAGATAAAGCGGGATGCCTCAGCCATCCATGCCACAGGGCTGACCTTAAATATTTTTCTTTTAACATAATTGGGGTCCATAGTCCTGTGAAATGCTATCAGCTACTTCAGTACTTTAAACAGGAAAGGTATGCTGTAATGTTTTTCGCAAGAAACTCATCTCTCCCAGGAGGAACATAACATATTTACTTCTTTGGGATTTGATGTAATTGGCCACTCCTCTCATTAATCAAGGAGATGGAGAGGTGTCATGACACTTCTTTGTAGGGGATACCATTTCAGCTAGAACATTAAACTGAGGCTACAGAGGGGCGATATATGATAGTGGTAGGCAACGTCTATGGTCACTTGCAATATATAAAGGATGAACTCCACTGAATCCAAAGTTTCTTTTGAAAGCTGTACACCTTTTTTTAATGTGAATCACACTGATCAGACCAGGGCAACAGTTTCTTAGCTTTATTTATTTATTGAATCTTGGAATTAAGACCTTTGAGCTAGGGGCTCTTTTACAAAGGATCCACGTCAACAAGGAATTATACAGAGGAGGGAGTAACAGACATGAGTACATTGGGTACAAATAAGCAGGCTGGGTGAGGTACAATAAACCCAGGGAACATTTGAAAATAAATACTGATATTAAGTGATGGGTTAAAAATACATAATAATAATACTGACATTAAGTGCTGGGGTTAAAATGGTATCCAGACATTGGTGGAGGGCAGGTGTACAGGCAAAGAAAGCCAGTTAAAAGCAAACTAGAATAGTGATTAGTTATGAGGCATAACAGGCAAATAGGTGTAGGAAGAAAAGAAGAAGAAAGCAGTTGAGGAGGCTGACTTTAGACGGGATAATAGTGGTGATTTTCCAGGTTATAGTGTGGGAAACATTGCATTTTATGCCACTTCCTCAGGCCCACAGACAGTGCTGAAATCTAACTTATCTAATTAAAAAGTTCAAATATTGGTCAAAAATTCTAAACCTTCTGTGATCCATCCAAAGTACTACTTAATTGTTTATAGTTAATTCTTGCACTGTGTCTGCTACTTCCCTACAATCTTTCATTTTTTATTCACTTTCATGCTGTGAGCTAATCACCACTCTTGAGATACTTTTGTGTTTGGTGCTACAGGTAGAGTGCTGCCATCTCCAAGGGCACCGTCTATGGTACCCCACATTAACGTTAGCGAATGTATATTTTCCTCAAGGGACAGAAATTCCTGTCTTTAGAAAGTGTTTTTTTTTAATGGTCTGCTGGATGTCATGCAAGGCCCCCTTATGCTGGGAGGTGACTGGAACCTGACTTCACAGCCTGACCTTGAAGTCTCTACTCCACGCCAGTTCAACTCTCACAAACTCAAACATTTGGCAGCATTTGTCCCCTGAGAGGTACACAATTTAGTTTCATAATACTTGATTCTCTACTGAACCTTTGCCTAGTTATTACAATCTACTAATTTATTGTTTCTAATCCTCATGCATTATTAGAATGAATTTGATATATTATAGATATTGATTGTACTAGTTGACTGTGGTATGGCAAGCAATTGGACTGTACAACATTGATGGTTGAACATTGATGTTCTGATCTATCCTGTATCTCTCTGCATGATTTAATAAATAAAACTTTCAAAAAAAAAAGTTTGCAAAGGTCACCCTTGACCAATTAGGGATTACAGATGCTCAGAGGTATGTAAACCCTCATCAAAAAGAATATACTTATTATTCAGCCCACCACAACAGCCACACCAGACTAGCTTATCTGTTTGTGACCATGGAGCATTTAGATCTCCTTCAGGGGATCTCCCATGTCACCCAGCACCTTTCAGGCCACAACCCCATAACTGCCCAGTTCTGGCTAGGACAGTCCTAAAACCCCTCAGTGAAGATTCCATGTAGGCTATTTTTGGGACAAAATCTTCCTACATCTTTTGGAGGGTTGCATTCCAGAAATCCTATTAGAAAACACAACCCATGAGGTGACCCTCAGCACTTTAGGTGACGCCTTTAAGGCCATCCTGATAGGGGAGATTATTACATATACCACCTCCCAGTATAGAGAAAGATATAAGAAACTGCAAGAATTCCAGTCTACCTTGCACACCCTGCTGTCCTTGGGCATGTGGGGAGACCAGTCTACCCTCAAATTCTCCACCTAAAGGCTAAAATATAGGACATATTGAACCACAGGGTAGAACAAGTTATGTTTTTTTAATTCACTAAACTTTATTGATTTTCAACAGTACAACAACAAAAAACACAAAATACACCAGCTCATAAACACAGCAGCAGATAAAATGAGAAGGAAAAGAAACCAAAATAATCCAACAACCCCCCAAAAGACAACCCCACCCAACCCCCAAGACCGCACCTGAAACATGACCCCTAAACAATGACTTATTAAGATACATGACAGTTACCTGTGTACACGGTGCCCAGATAGAAATGAACGGGTGTTACCTTATGGGGAAGAAGCAAGTTGGGGATCATGTGGACCACCCGAGATGGTACCAGGGCATAAAGCGGATCCCAATGAGAGTGAAAAGAGAGGGGCTGACCTTGCCTACGTGCAATTTGTTTTTCCATCTCAAGGGCCAATAGGATCTCTTGGTGCCACTCCCGAAAGGACGGGATAGTGTAATCCAACCAGTGTTGGCAAATAATTAACTTTGCTATTATAGAAATCAGAGACATATAGGCATGTTGGGGTCCAAAAAAGCTCCTCCAGGCAAAGGCCAACCAGACAGATCTCTGGGGTCAAGAAAGATTCTAACCCCTGAAGAGAATCCAGGGAAAGCCGGATAGAGTTCCAAAAGGGGTGCATCCTTGGGCAACAAGTTATGGTTTACCTTCATCATAAATACTACAAGGGAGGAGCCCATGGCTCCCTCAGTTTAGCCCAGGGACTGCCAGTCTCAGAGAAACAAGCCTGTATTCCTTTGCTTAAAAATCCACAGATGAGAGCTCTCGAACACCATACCATTAGGATACAGAAAACCTTAATAGATTATTATTCCCAGCTTTATCCAGATGAACAGACCCCTTCAGCAACCCAGACTGTCTCTTACCTCAGACAATTTTTCCTCCCCACCCTGCATCCCCGACAGGTTGAAGAATTTTTATCCTCGATAAAACAGGAGGATGTCCTCTCCACCATAGCCACTTTGGCCACAGGGAAATGTCTGGGGCCTGATAGATTCCTCTTGGAGTTTCACAGACACAAAGCCATAAAGAAGCAGATCTTACCCTTGCCTGATATCTCTGTTTTGTTCTTTCCAGAAGGGTGACCCCTACCGTCTTCGTGGAGCTATGCAAACCTATCTGCAATCTTGTAGCCAAATAAGGATCCTCACCATCTGCAATCATACCACCTGTTTCAATTTTGAATTCTGATTACAAATTTTATACATTAGTTTATGCAGGCCATCTCAATGGCCTTCTCCCATCACTGCTGGACATGGACCAGGCAGGCTTTGTTAGGAAGCATCAAGCTCACGAAAATTCCCACTGAACTCTGCTGTTACTTAAACATACTACAAAGTGCTCCATCCCCCTGGACCTGGCCAGCCTCGACATGGAGAAGGTCTTTGATAAGGTCTCTTGGTCCTTTCTTTAGCTTACCTTGAAACAATTTGGTTTCTCCCAGCCTGTATAACTGTGCTCCAAGGTTTATATAATTCACTTAAAGTATATATCCAGGAAGATGGTACCTTCTCTCCCCCAATCACACTGTTTAATGGCACAAAACAGGAATACCCTGTGTCACCACATTTGTTTGCCCTTTGTATAGAACCACTGGTGGCTAAAATTAGAATGACCAGAAACATTCAGGAGATATCGCTGTGGGGCATCGAATACAAGATTGCCCTCTTTTCAGATGATATCCTACTTACCCTTACTTTCCCTGATCTCTCCCTGCCCAAGATTTGGAATATTTTTGAGGAATTTAAAACTTTATCAGGGTACCATCTAACCTGTAGCAAAACAGAAGTACTGACTTTTCACTTCACCCCTAGCCTAGCAGTTAAATCCAGACTGCAAATCAGGTGGACAAGGGAGTCACTGAAATACCGACAGTATGTATCATACTTACAAAAAACTCTGATCATCCTGAGTTATTGAATTATGAACCCATTACAGTTGTAATAACTACTGAAATTCTGAAATGAAAGCACTGGATGTTGGGATTCTACCTTAGGTTGGACACTGTACATCAAAATGTATTTCCCAGACTGCTGTTCCCTTCCCTTAATGCCCCAACAGTTTTATTTTCAGTCTCGGAATGAGCTTATATCACTCTTCATTTGGGGAGGGAGAGCCCTTAGGGTATGTTTAATGTTGCAACTCCCACAAGATAAAAGAGGTCTCAGCTTCTCTAACCTGAAAGCTTGCACTGTGGCAGCTCACCTCTGTCTGGTTTGCCTTTGGTCCTCCCTGAACTATAAAGCACATTGGAAAAATATAGAGTTAGTAATCAATGATTTATATGATACAGTTAAGGTACTGTATGCCAACCCACCAGATTACCTTCCCTTTCAAAATGTTTACAACATTACAGCCTACACTTTACGTATATGGCACTCTCTTTGGAAGGGGCCGCACCACCAAAACATGACATATTGTTTGTTAACCCTCACCTCAGGACAAAACTTGTCCTTTGAATTTTACAGACCCCTTTTTTGGAAACTGGGCTAGGAGGGGCCTGATACAGCTCCATCAATTTATTGACCAAAAGGGGATACTCCCTTACCAAGCCCTAAAGGAGGCCTACAGCCTCCCTGCCACTGATCACTTTAGAGGTTCTATGATGCCGGTTCGACAACTACCAGTATGTTGTGGATCGACATCACTGTGATAAATTTATGTCGACCACAAGTTGCGGTTGACATAAATCCGGCAGGAGACCCTGGTTGTTTTTCTATCGGGGCCCCCCACAGCCGCCAAACTTAAGGATTATCAACTCTGGGTCAGAGTTGATTCGGGGAGGGGGTGCAGGACCAGGAGACAGAGTTCTAGAGTCTTGGGAGGATCATTATAGCGAACTGTCGTCATTGTCGGCATCGACGTGTTGGCTATAATGGTGTCACTGTACAGAGGGCATACCCACTTGAGATATCTGCAGACCCACATATTTCTGAGAAGTAAGGAGAGGTCTACTGACAACTGCCAGATAAACTACCAAATATATTGACATTGTTGAGACTTCACCAGACTGTGAGTGTAGGGTCTCACTTGGTGGGACAGCTTTACCAGGTCTTAACAGCCTATTCAAAACACAAAAATGAGCCCATATTAGTTAAATGGAACCAGGAATTAAACACTACCTAGACTTATGACCACTGACTCAAAAATGCTCTCCCAGGCAACAAACTATTGCACCCTAAATGAGGAAGTTTTCCTGGAAATGTTGAACATGCCTTTTTTGTATTCCAGCAGTCCAAATGAAATTTATGGAGGAAGCCCAGGGCCATTGCTGGAGTGAGTGTGGGCTGGGAAGCATAAAGCTGACCAGTCACAAATCTTTTGGAACTGCCCGTTGATTCAGGAATATTGGGCCAAAATAGGGATAGTATTAGATAACATGTTTTCTCATCCAGTTCTGGTCACCCCATCCCTCATTTTGCTAGCTACAGTATACCAGCAGAAACTCTGCAGCTGTGGGGCAGACAATTAAACTGCTCTTCATCTTCTGACAGGTGCAAAGAAAGTGTTGACTTGCCTATGGCTCAAGACCACTAAACCCTCTTTGGCTAACTGGGAGGCACTGATTAACTCCATTTATTGCCTGGAACAACAAACTTATAAATTAATTAATAAATTACCTGTGTTTTAGGAAATCTGGCGATGAAGGGTTACCTATAAATTAGACATGGACACCTCCTTTGTACCTTAACATATATTTGTTTGCATTGAGCTCTTGTTTTAATAGATACTGCCTAACTGTATCAGTTGTACTGTGAAACACATCTTCAGTCTATCTCCTGCAGTGCTATGGATGAACATGCACTTTATGGTCAACACTTGAAGTTGTGATTATTCATATAGCCTGTATTATAAAATTCTCTAATCAAATCCAATTATAAAAAAAGGAATAATTAAAAAAATAGACTGTATCTCATCTTTCAAAAGGTGAGCATCGTAAAAGGAATTTGACTATTTTGTGTCTGATTTATTGTATAATAAGCCACTCAAATAAAAATAAAAATATATACTTCAAAAATAAGTTTCCAAATAAAAATATGTAATTAAGAAATACGTTTCCATTTAAGATCTAGGGCCTGATACAGTCTGCCATTTACCAGAAAAGTGGCCTGATGTATGCATGTATCTGGCAAAAGTCCCAAATGCATGCATGAGCTCTAGAGCTGGATAGGTCCCTTGAATTTCAAAGGATAATGTACAGTACCTACAAACCAGTCCCCAGCAACTGCAACTGGCTGAAACAGCTAGTCAGCATGCTCACTAGTTCATCAGGGCAAGTAACATTTATAAATTACGGTAACATGTTTGGACAGTACAAAACGTACAAAGAAAATATCTATGGAGGGATGTTCTCCGTGCATTTCTGTAAGCATATTTTTAACTACTAAATACTTTTTGTCTGCCTTGATTTACTTCAGAGCGAGACATAACAACTAATTTTAAATTCCAATGCTGGCATGAATGAATACTTGAGTAATGGTCCATCGAACTCAGTGGGGTCATTATATTTCTGTTTTTTTTTTCTTTTAAATGAATGTTGAACAAGTGAAAGAAATGAGCATCAGATGACAAATCCTCCCCCCTATTTAATGTGCATTTTATTTTGTAGTAAATGCAAGGGTGAATCTTATATGTGACTAAATTATGCACAGTAGTGCTTCAATTCTTTTTAGTATTGGGCCCCTACTGTTTTAACCAAGCCTAATATGCCAGTGTTGTCTCACATTGTATATTTAAAACCCTTTAACTATAAAACCTCTCATATGTTGGCTGCACAGTACAAATAAAAGGAAACCTTGTATATGAAAACCGAAAAAAGCACACACACCTGCCACTCCCTCGAGTACTCAGCATGATACTGCCAACAACAGTATATTGAAGCGTAATTGTTCAAATTATTTTAAATAATGGCACCACTCTATGGCTCCCAGCAGACTTAGAACTGCTGAATGTGACAGTCTTCACTAGTAAGGAAACAGACGTATTGTGCTAATGTACAATTTCACCACATTTCTACCAAAGGGAATTGTTCCCTCCTGTAATAATGAAGCACATAAAAGACTCTTTATCTTGGGTTGCAGAAGAGGAAATGCACTTGGCATGAATACATGATTATTTAAACTAAGCACAGTTAGAACATCTGCTGCAAAAAAAATGTTCAATAAAGATCTTTGTATAGCTGGCATCACTGGGCTTCATTCATGCCGGACCAGGGCAGGGGATTTTCCTCTGTGGTTATGTAAATAGTTGTCCAAAGAGGGTAAAACATAGCTACTGACCTTGTACCCAGGATAAAGCACTAATGTTACTGACTGTAAGTATTAGAGTTTGGACTTCTGTGTAGTCAATTCAGGCATTTTCTATCTGTTTATTTGAAATATTTGGCCAGTTAGACACACCAAGTTGAAAATCATAGGATGTGTTAGGAACTATTAATTACCTATGGTCACTTTCCCTAGCCTTTTCAAATGCTTTCATTAAACTGCTTGTCTTTTACTAAAACTTATAAATTTAGTGATATGTTTGTCTCAATTAAACAAATAAATCTCTGTGCACTATATTTGGATGTATAGGATGGTTCTAATGAGATGTACGTTCTTACAAAATATTGCTTTCAAGTCAGCTATTAATGTTTTTAACTTGGCCATCATCCTCTCGGTGAAAAAGAACCTCCTCTTCTCTCTCTTGAATCTTCCCCCTGCTGGCTTTACACTATGCCCCATAGTGGACTTGTTCCCACTAAGACTGAAGAGGCCCTCCATATTCACCGTGTTATCCAGATGTCAACTGAGTTTCTACCTGTTAACGTATTTGCTTTGGACTCTGTGTATTACCTAATGCTCATGTTAACTTATCTGCTTTGGACTCTGTATTACCTGCTGCTGCTGCCTCTGCTGTTGTTTTTCTGACGTTTTGTTGAGGATACTGCTATCTAGCTCTGTATATATGTATTTTATATATATCTGCTATTATGCCCACCTTGTTTGCTGTATCTGGCACAATGTACCTGTATTATTATTATTAGTCCATCTCTGTGTGTTAGCCTGACTTGCATCGGATTCTAAAGTGGCTTATGTATGATTCAATGCTGTTGTTCTATGTATTTTCCATTGTTTGTGCCAGTCTCTGGCCCCGGGCATGCCTGAAAAAGGTCCTCGGACCAGTGTACCAACCCAGTTAACAAATGAATAAATGAACGAATAAATAAATAAATAAATATTTAGGAAAAATATATCAGACAAATAAAACTTCAAAAAATTCAGCCCAGTAGAATAGTGGAATTGGAAAACAAGTGTATACATACAATTATACAAATATGCCAACAGATGAAAGCCTTACAGTCTATCTAGTCTGCTTGAGTGTGCAGGTCTCCCTGTGCCTGCAGAGGGACCTGCACCCCCTCTCCGATCCCTCCTGATCCCACTCAAGTCCCCCCTCCTCCACCACCAGCAACTTCCTGCTTCATTTTGTCCTATGCTGTTTGAAGCTATCCACCATTTTCAGGGAGGCCATCTTCTCTGGCAACTTGTTCCACTTGGCCATCATTGTCTGGGTGAAAAAGCACCTCCTCTTGTCTCTCTTGAATCTTCCCCCTACTGGCTTTAGACTTTGCCCCCTAGTGAACCTGTTCCCACTAAGACTGAAGAGGTCCTCCATCTTCACCGTGTTGATAACTTTAAGGTATTTGAAGGTCTTGATCTTATCCCCCTTCTCCCTTCTGTCCTCATGGAGTACATGTTCAGCCCCTTTAGCTTCTCTTTGTAGGCATTGCCCTGCTGGTTCTGGATCATCTTTGTTGCCCTTCTCTGGACTGTCTCTAGTAAGTTAACATCCTTCTTAATATAAGGAACCAATACTGTACACTGTACTCTAGGTGTGTGGTTTTACCAGTGACCTGTACAGTGGCAGTATGACCTCCACCTTCCTGCTGGCAATCCCCTGGCTATGCAACCCAGCATCCGATTTACTTTTGCTGTGGCTCTCCTGCAGTGTGCCGAGTGCTTCAGCTCACTCGTGATGATTACACCAGGTCCTTTTCCTCTTCCAACTTGGTAACCTGCACACCACCCAACCAGTATTTGGCCTCCAGGTTTTTCAATCCCAAGTGCATAACTTTGCACATTTTAGTGTTAAACCCTAGTTGCCAAATGCCAGACCATTCTTTCAACCTAGCCAGGTTTTCCCTAAGTTCCTGTCTCCCCTCCTCCCTGTCGACCCTCCCACAGAGCTTTGTGTTGTCTGCAAACAGGCAGATTTTATCTTTGATCCCCTCTGCTATGTCACTGATGAAGATGTTAAACAACACCGGACTGAGCACTGAGCCCTGTGGGACCCCACTGGTCACTGGTCCAGCTTCTGGGAATTCTCAGCCCTTGACTACCACCTTTTAGCTTCTGTCCTGCAACCAGTTTCTGACCCATCTAGCAAGCTTGGTCCCCACCCCCGGGACTGCCAGCTTTCTGACCAGTCTCCTATGAGGCACAGAGTCAAAGTCCTTGCTGAAGCCCAGATACAGGACATCAGCTACTTGGCTCCTGTCCACTGTCCTGCTTAGCAGTTAAAAAAGTCAATCAGATTAACCTGGGATGATCTCCCAGACACAAATCTGTGCTGCCTGTCATCTTGTAGCCTATTCTCCTCGAGAAAACTCACCAGTCATTCCTTCAGGATAGTCACCATCAGTTTCCCCATTATTGAGGTCAGACTGATGGCCTGTAATTTCCTGGTTCATCACTTAGACCACCTTTATGGAAAGTCACCACTTATGCAGTTCTCCAGTCCTGGGGCACACTCTCAGTCTCCAGAAAGGTGTTAAACAGGTCTGCTAGGGGGCCTGCCAGCACCTCCACTAGGCCCCTTAGACCCTTGGGTACATGCTTTCTGGTTCTGGGAACTTGTCCACCTTCAGAGCTTTTAGACCCTTATACACCCTGTCTACCTCTATTATACCATCTATGACTCCTCCCTTCCCCACTCCCACCCCCCTACTCCCTTGTGGCACTGGTCCATCCTTCTTTCTAGTGAAGATGTAGCAGAGGTACTTGTTAAGCATTAAAGCTTTATCTTCACTTCCTTCTGCCCATCTCCCCTCCTTTTTAAATCTGACAGTCTCATCCTTAATATCCCTCTTTTCCCTTATATATTTGATTAAGGCCTTCTCACCAGACTTTACTCCCTGTGCCAGCCATACTTCCTTTGCAGTCTTTGCCTCTCTAACCGTCTAGCTCTCCACCCTTGATTTAACAAAATAGGCCTCCCTATCCTCCTCATTCTGAGGACATTTATACTTCCAGAAGGCTACTTTTTTTCCCATATTGCTTTTGTCACTTCATTTCAGAACCAGCTGGGCTTTTTGGCCTTAGATTTCATGTTTTAATCTTGGTACACTCACTAGTGGTTTCCGTCAATCCCTCCTTAATTATGCCCATTTCTGTTCCACCTTCATTTCCTTTCTGATCCCAGCAAGGTGCCCTATCAGAATTTCTCCCATCTTCTTAAAGTCAGCCTTCCCGAAGTCTAAAACCCTTGTCTTGGCCCTGACCATCCCTCTGCCCATGTCCAGGTGAAACCACACCACGTGGTGGTCACTTTCTGCAAGTGGGACGTCCACCTCTACATCCAAGACATGCTCACTGTTGGACAGGACCAGATCCTCCTAGTAGGCTGCATGACACCCTGTGTCAAAAATCCACTCTGGAATGCATCCAGCAGTATTTGCTCCATGGTGCTGGAGGTAGCCAGGATTGTACAATCCACCCCAGGCAGACTAAAGTCCCCCATTATTACTACCTCCCTCTTGCCTACCATTTCTATGATTTGGGACCCTAGTACCTTGTCTAGCTCCTTATCCTGTGAAGGCGGTCTGCAGACTACCTCCTTCCTTAGTTTTACATAGAAACATAGACTTTGACAGCAGATAAGGACCGCTTGGCCCACCTAGTCTGCCCATTTCCCTACCTACAGGTAGGCCGCACATCCTAGTTAACCAACAGCCTATTTCTTCCTACCCCCCACAAGAATTGCCTTATGTCTGTCCCATGCATTCTTGAATTCTCCTACAGTTTTAGACCCCACAACCTCCTCAGGAAGGCTGTTCCATGCATCCACTACCTCTCTGTGAAAAAAATTTCCACATTGCCCCGAACTGCCCCTCTATCTTTAAATTGTGTCCCCTTGTTCTTGCATGTCTCTTTTTCTGAAAGATACTACCCTCTTGGACTTTGTTGATTCCACTGGGTACTTAAAGTTTCTATCATGTCCCTCCTCTCCTTCTTTTCCTCAGAGGGTATATATTAAGCTCCTTTAGTCTCTCCTGTTGTGGCTTCTCTTGCAGACCCTGCACCATTTTAGTTGTCGTCCTCTGGACTGCCTCTATCCTGTCTATGTCCTTGCGGAGATGGGGTCTCCAGAACTGGACGCAGTACTCCAGATGGGGTCTCACCAACTGTCTGTACAGAGGCATAACAACTTCCTGTTTTCTGTTGGTGATGCCTCTCCCTATGCATCCCAGTATACCCCCAGCCCTCCCTACTGCCTTCTCACATTGCCTGCTAACTTTAATGTCATCTGATATAATTACCCCCAGGTCCCTTTCCATTTTTGTTGTTGTTACTACCCCCCCCCCATTGTGTAATCTTCCCCGGGTTCTTGTTCCCCTTAGTGGATTGTACCTGCACCTATAATGCTTCTGTCTTTGTGTCTGCTTCTTCCTCTCTGGTACAGGTTATCTCCTCCTTCACATAGAGAGCCACTCCTCCTCCTTTCCATTTCCATCTCTCTCATATACATTTTATATCTGGGGACTGCAAAATCCCAGTCATGATTCAGTGTGGCCCATGTCTCTGTGATGGTTGCTATATCCATCTCTCAGTCTGACATCAGCGCTAGTATCTCAGTCACTTTGTTTCTCAGGCTTCTGGCATTCACAGACACCACCCTCCGCCATGACTTGGGCCCCACTTAACCCTATCTCTCCCCCCTCCTCCCCCTCTCCTACTCTCTCCTTCCATCTCCCCCCTCCACTAGTTCCTCACTATTCTGTCCTGCTTGGGGGCAGGCCTATCAGCCTCCTTCACAAGGTGCCTGAGGGTATTTTTCACCCTGCATCCCCCTCCCACTTTAAATAGAGGTTTCTTCCCATTAATTCCTCCAGTCTGCCCTTCAGGACCCTTGTGCCCATTTTAATTAGATGTAACCTATCTGGTGCAAATAGAGCTTTGTCGTCCCGCATCCCCCCCAGTCACCAACTATCCCATACTCCTCCACCTCACACCACCCTCTGAGCCAAACACTGAATTCCTCAATACCAACCTTCTTTGCAGTGCTAGTCCTTAGTACTGGTTGCACCTTCAAAAAGGCTCTCAGACTCCTTACCTCACCACAGATCTTCCTTCCCTACCCTACCCTACCCTACTTCCCTGAACCTGTCTTGCACAACCCCCCACCTCACATCCTGCAAATTTGTTCATGCCCAGGTACACTATTATGTGAGGCTTCCCACCTTTCTGTCACATGTCCTTAGCTAACAGAGATCTCACTCTCCCCATCATCATCCCTGGCATACATTCTACCTCCTACTGTTTGCTCTGGACCCTTCCCCCCACCTCACCCCCTTTACTATTGACTCCCCCAGAATCACCACCCTCCTCACACCTGTCTGGATCCTTCCCCCTGCCCCTGCTGCTTCCCTCTCATGCCTGCCCCCTCCTTCCCCTCCTGCCCATCCTGTAACCCTCCTTGGCCCCACGCATGAGCCTTCCTCATCCCAGTCCCCTCCACATGACCCACCAGTATGTCCCCTCATTTACCCTTCCCCAATGTCCCCTTCCCTTCTTCACCCACCTGCTCCTTCTCACCTGGACTTTTTCCCTCTTGCCCCATCTCCTTACCATCCCCAAAGTCCTTCCTCTTACTGCCTCCTTCCCCCCAACATACTGTCCATACCCATCTTTCCAAGTTCCCCCTCTTCCCCTTTGTCCAGTGGGAAGAACCTGTTTTGCATTGGCCCCTCTGGAGGTGCTCCCACTGGTCACCTTCCCTTGCCATTTCCCCTTACCATTATCCACCTCTTGGCCTTCTTCCCCTCTGGGGGAGATGGATTCAGGGGACCCACCTACTCCCTTCCTCCTTCTTTTTTCCCCTACATGGCCCCTTCCCCACAATGGCTCCCCCTCCTGTTCTCTTCCCACTGCCTGCCTCCAAGACCTACAGCCCCTTTGTCCCTCCCTTCATTGCCCTACAACCCCCCCCCACCAGCAGTGCACTTATCTTCTGTCTCAGCTGGCATAGCTCTGCCTTCAGCTGTTCAATATGCCTGAAAACCAGAACATCCCCCCCATCTCCCAGAGAGTTCCCCCAAACACTGCTTCCCCACACCTTATATATTCTGCTAATACTGTATGTACAATATATGATAAAACAAGAAGGATGTTTGTAGGTACAGTATTATTCTAATACATCCAATATGTGAGTAACAATATTGATCAATGAGATTCTGTTGAAGATCCACATTTTTCACTCGAAGAATGGTTTCTTTGTGGGGAAAAACTCCATACAGAGGTAGCTGGAGCACCTTCACTAGAATGTTCCAAATGTCACCAAGATGTGTATATGGACTCCATGGATAAAAAGGGGTATAATCACTTTTAGAGTGTCTGATGGACTAGATAGACACAGGATCCAGACTCCAGGGAAGCGCCATTCTGAGTCGGGGTCTGCAAAGTGTGGCTGTTCATACTGCTCAACCTGGGACCTCTTTTCCTGGTTTCCAGTTGTTCCCCCAGGTGAAGCATGCAATGCTGGCAATGGACAAGCTGTGCACGCTTCCGCCTACAGCACACTGGCTGACTGCTCCACCCCCCCCTTGCTTGTGTACAGGCTGTATGGTGCGCTGGCACCCAGCTTCCACTAGGTATCAGGGAAGCACCAACCTTGTACTCCCCCCTCCCTATGGATGTCCTACGGATGCATGATCCTCTCCCTCCCCAGCTGACCCCCGGTGTCCAGCTCACACCGTGAACACGGGTCACCGGTGTGGCAGGAGGTAAGGCATGGATGCCTCGGCCATCCACACCACTGGGCCAGCTACAGGAAATCCCTTTTAAAAATCATGAAGTGAATTAAAAAATATTTGCCCCCCCCCATGTTCCTAGTTGGCTTGTGCTAGAAAGAGATTAGATTTAAGAGGCTGGCTTATCTCTTTCAGCTGTGTTTTTTATTCCTCCCAAGTCTCTTCCTGCACATCTTCGAGACTCTGTTATAGGCACTTCTGTACAGGTCCATATACAGTTATGTGTGCATTATACATTTTTGAAAGATGTCTCTCAGCCCATTTTTCATAATACCAGTTTCAAAGTAGGTGGTTCCATGCTGACAGAAGCTTGGCTACCCCAGCTTGCTGCAACCAAGGTTTGTGACTTGCTCCATGATGGATAATTAAAATCATGCCAGGATATTCTCTCCTCTTATCATTTAGACAATAAGTGTGTATTCAAGATATTTCAACTTAGACATGTTTGTTTTCAATGGTTTGGCTCCATGCCTTGGGAGATAAACTTTAGTGAGTTCCTGCAATGAGCTATGGCCGGCGTACTGTAGGCGGAAGCACGTACAGCTTGGCCATTGTTGACATTGCACATTGGAAGCTCCCAAACTGGGTGTCTGCTGGGTAGAGCAGCTTCATGCTGTGCAAGGGGCCTGCTTTTTCCATTACTACTCAACAACATAAGTCTCCGGAGAACAAGATGATGGCCATGCTGGGTCAGCCACTGTTTTAGCTCAGCAGCTTTAATTTTAAAGTCGTTTTAATTTGTTGTTCTATTTGTTTTTGTATTTTGTTGAGTTTGTTTTGTTCAGGAGTCATTTTTTTTTGGGAGTTGAATGTCAGAGCAGCAGCAGTGTAACTGTGAGTTTGCGGCCGGAGTATTTTATAACTTGACCGCCAACTGGTAATGCTTTTACCTGTTATTTCTATCGGTCGGGCTTTTGTATTAATGCTCATTCATGGGCTGTGCACTGTGGTGCTTGCATACGGCACCAAAGGAATTGCTAGTCATCCAACTTTGGGAACCAGGAGAGAGAGTAGGCTGTGGCTTTAGTGATTCCAGGAACAGCTACGGAGCTGCGTCTGAGGGGGAGAAGGCTGTAGATCAGTTCAGTCAGTGGGATCTGCCCGGCATCCTGAGAACAGAGTACTGGCCTGAGTGGAGCGGGAGGCAGCTGCATGAATTTGGATCATTGGGCTACCTCTTAGGTGAATCCTGCTCGATTTGTATCCTAGCGGAGAAGGGTCCCATTGTGAAGTTCAGTGGATGAGGTGTTGCCGGATGGGCGTGCCCTGATATAGGTGTGGAGTGTGGCTGCTTTGCCCTGGGGGTGTCTGGGGGTGCTGGCTGGAGGGTAGGCATTTGCCTGAGCCCCTGGAGCTGTTGGGGTCTGCCTGATGAGGGTCTGGTGGCTCCAGTGGCTTGGGGGGGGGGACTAGGTGTGCTCTGGTGCCTCCCTGGGGGTTGGTTCAGGGCCTGGCATCTGGACCATTGGGGAGACACAGGAGGACTTGTTTGCTTGGGATTCATTTGTTGAGATCTATCTGGCAAGGATATGAATGGTGTTTGCTCCCGAAGGTTTGGTTGACTGGTGCCTGGTGGTGTATATTTTTTCATGTTCTCGGGATGTAGTGAGAGGGCCTCCTTTTCTGGATTAACATTTTTTGAAGACTTGTTGATGCGACAGTGAGAGGGCTACATCCACTGGACAGACTTTTATGATTATGGGTGGTGAGAGACCCCCTTTCCAGCCTCAAACTCTTTTTTGGGAAGCTAGGCTTTATAGACACTGCTAAATCATATTTATTGGTTACTTTGGACAGTAGCACTGCTGGACAATAACAAATTTAGTACACTATTGCTGCTCTGACTGCTGTTTTTTTGATTGTTGCCTTTTTTCTATTTGTTATTTATCGTTATTTATTTTTGTTTTATTTATATTTTCTTTCTGGGTTTATGTTTTTGGTTGAAGGAGTAGTTAGGTTTCTGTTTGTGGGGTAGTTTGATTAATTTGGGAGTATTCAGTAGTATTTTAAGGTTGTGAGTGTGAGAGTGATTGCATAGTTGACTGAGTGAGTGGTTGATTGTTATATTCAATTGGTAGCTGCTGGATAGGAGAACGGCAGGATGTGTTGGCAGGGGGCTTCAACAGGTTAGTACTACTCTCCCACTGAGCTTCAGGCCCTACGCCCCTTCGATTGACCTCTGCTACTAGTCAAGGATTATAGGTGCTCTCGCACCTTGGGTATAGCGAGGGGGCATCAGAGGGGTGGGGGCAGGGGCTTGGGGGGGAGTGCAGCGGAGTGAGCGAATTGAGGTTGTGAAGTCAAGGAGATGCCCTGGGGTGAAATGGGCCTTGCCTGGTGCCCATACCCAAGGGTTCCACTCTTTGTGGGCAGATAGCGTGGTCGACCTCAACTACTCATCCAACCTGGGCAGTGTTATGTAATGCCAGGTCGATTAGAAACAAGACAGCATTAGTTGCTGATCTTTCTGGGTCATTCAACCTGGCATGCATCAACGAGACCTGGCTGGACTGGAATGCTGGTCCCATTTTGGAGTCAGCGGTTGCAGCCGGGTACTCAGTGATACACTGCCTGAGACTGGATTGTAGGGGTGGGGGGTAGCCATCTGTTTTAAGACAAAACTGGGCCTTGTAGATGTGCCTGTTGGGATCATGAGATCCTTTGAATGTATCATGGGCACAGGTGTGGGTAGTAGGATACTTCTCATCTACCATTCACCCGGGGGTGAAAAGGATTTCCTGCAGGAAGTCATGGACTTCATCGCTGAGATGGTAGTGGAGTCCCCCAGGTGGTTGGTGCTGGGGGATTTCAGTACTTGGGTCAATGATGAACTCTTGCATTTTAGTCAAGACTTCCTCCAACTGATGGTTTTATTGGGCTTTACACAGGTGATTATCTCTGCGACCCACATACAAGGTCATTCATAAGGCCTAGTGTTTCTGCTGGGGATGGAAATCTTCAACATGATGGTGGAACCCATCAGGTGGTCCGATCACCACACTACAGGGTTCAGTTTTGAGGCCCCCCCAATAGACCTGCCCCTACAGAGATGGTCTGGTACTGCCCTTTGTGGGGTTTGACCCCTGATGGTCTTATGGTGGTTCTGGACCTATAGGGAAGTTCGAGTGTTAGCATGGATCCAGAAAACTCATGCTGGCCTATAATAAGGTGGTGAGGGCTGCTCTGGATTTCATTGCTCCCATCTGTGTTCACCCCCTCACCCTTCGCCTTTGGTCCCTTTGGTTTGATGGGACCTTGAAGGAGTTGAGGAGAGTGGGGAGAAGGCTGGAGTGGTGCTGACAGAAATCAAGTCTGATTGGTGACAAACTTAGATTGATGTCCCATTATAGGGATTATCAATCTGCAGTCTCCCATAAGAAAGTAGAGTTCCTGTCTAGGGAGATTACATCAATATGAAATTGACCAACTCAGCTCTTCTGAACTGTGGACAGGTTGTGCAATCTAACCTGCCTCCAGAATCGGGGAGCTTTTACACGGAAGACGTGTGACGAGTTTGCTTAATTTTTTTGCAGATAGGTTTGGCACCATAAGATCTGGGATCTGTACAGCTCACTCACCGACCTGTTAAACCAGTCTCTGTGCCTCGGTCAATTCCCGAGAGCCTGGAAATCAGCAGAAATTACCCCAATTCTTAAGAATGGAGATCGCACTTTACCAAATAACTACAGACCGCTCTCCATCCTTCCCCCACTCTCTAAAGCCCTGGAAAAAGTAGTATCCCCCAACTCATGGAATATCTATCCAAATACAGCATACTACAGTATGTCCAGAACAGCATGGCTTCCATCCTGGGCACAGCACCTCCACAGCCCTCCTGGAGTTCTCGCAGCAAATACACTCTCCACTTGACTCTGGGGACGTTGCTGGAGCAGTGTTCATTGACCTATCCAAGGCCTTTGACACTGTGTGTCACCCCATTGCTTGACTCCCTCCATCAACTAGGCTTCTCATCTGGCCCCCTTGCCTGGTTCTCCAGTTACCTCCTTGTCAGATCCCAATGGGTCAAGATAAACGGTACCCTATCAGCCGCCCTACCAGTTAGCCCATGTGTCCCTCAGGGTTTCATCCTGGGCCCCACATTGTTCAGTCTCTTTCTAAACACCCTTCCTAGCTCCTGCTCAGGCAATATGCTCCTATATGCTGATGATGCGGTTCTCATCGCCTCCCATCCTGACCCCATTACCCTCCAGAACTCCCTACAACTCACCTTCAGCCAAGCTGAAAAATGGTTCCTTGACCATCGTCTAGTTCTGAATCTCAAAAAGACAAAATCTATGCTTTTTGCCCACCGCCAGAATAACTCCAGAAATGCCCCCCTTCTCATCCTCCCCAGCACCCTACACCCCCTTGAACAGGTGTCTGCAAACAAATATCTGGGCATCACCTTCGACTCGGCTCTCTCTTTCCACTCTCATATCAACACCCTGTCCACTGCCGTAAACACCCGGATTGGACTCCTCTACCGCCACAAAGACTGCCTCCCTCAGAATGCCCTCCAGCTGGCTATCACCTCCTCCATCCTGTCTTTGGTCGACTACAGGCTCCCTATCTATGCGTCTGCAGACCCCACCACCTTCACTAAAGTACAGACTTCAATCAACAAGGCTTGTAAGCTCCTGACCAGTGCCCCCAGCAGAACGCACACATGCCAGCTCTACTCCTCCTCGAACATACTCACCTTTGATGAGCGCCTGTGCTACCACACCTGTATACTGGCAAAAAAATCACTACTGGGGCTCTCCCCCCTCCAGGGGGTTGCTGCATCCTAAAATTGGCCTCCCACTGTCATCACCACCCAAAGCGCAACCAAAGCCACCTTCCAGGTCCCGAGAGCCAGGCCCTTTCTCGCCCAAAGATCATTCCACCACAGAGCCCCCTCCTGGTACAACTCCATCCCCACTCATATCTCAAACATCTCCAAAATTGGCCCCTCCAAAATCGCCCTCCGAGACCACCTCACTGTCGCTCAGAGCTGTAAATGCCCCTGACTGTCCCATACCTAGAGCTCCGCCTGGCCCAATTTACAGACAACGTCCTTCCAGACTGCTTTTTCCCCCAGCAACCACCCTTCTCCCCAGGTATCGTTCCCAAGAACCCCTAGCGGCACCTTATTATTTATATACTAGACTAACTGCAACTAATTGAAGCCTTTGTACACCTTTGTATTACTGGAATTACTTTGTGTGTTCTTTTATTGTATCTCACCTGTAATGTTCTCCATTGTTGTACTCCACCACCAATTGTTGTTTACCCTCCTTGAGACGAGATGCCTTTGTAAATGAGTCTCTGACTCAAAGGTTGTAAATCCGAATTATGAAATAAATAAATAAATAAATAAATGGGCAGAGCGGAGATTGGTGCGAGGTTACAAGCATCCGTTTTGCCTGGTCAGACTTTAGTCAGCTGGCGATCGAGGATGTTGTGAAAATGATCCATGGTTTGCAACCAACTTACTGTAGTTTGGATCCAGGTCCAATACACCTCTTGATGAGGTGCGTGGAGGTAATCGGACTGGTCCTTACTGAGATAGTTAGGTGTTCGTTAGAGACTGGGGTGTTTCCTGACATTCTGAAGGCCCTGACTGTCTGGCAAACCACAGGCCTGTCTCTCACCTGCCCTTTGTGGGTAAGATTATTGAGAAGGCAGTCACGTTGCAGCTTGAGGAGCATCTGACCACCCACGATATCTATGATCCTCTCCAGTCCAGTTTCAGGAAGAGGCATAGTACTGAGACCATGTTGGTTCAAGTACTTAATGATCTCCTGACTGCAAGAGATTGGAGGAGTTGTTCCATCTTGGTCCTTCTTGATCTCTCTGCAGCATTTGACAATGTGGACCACGGGGTATTGCTGGAGCACCTGCAGCTTTTCTGTGGGCTGTCTGGTACAGTCCTCAGATGGTTTCATTCATTCCTCAATGGTAGAATGCAGAGAGTAGAGTCAGGAGTTTTCTCCTAGGCTCCTCTCTCCCTGCTATGTGGGGTACCGCATGACTCTGTGCTTCCCCCATGTTGTTTACGGTGTACATGTTGCCTTTGGGGGACGTTATTAGGTGGTACGGGTTGAGTTTTCGCTGCTATGCAGAGGACACTTAACTGTACATGTCCTTTGTGCCCTGACAAAGTGATACTGCTTTGTTCTTTAACAACTGCCTCTCTGAGATTCAGGATTGGAAGAGTGCCAACTGGCTCAGGCTGAATCCGGATAAGACTGAGGTGTTGGTTGTGGACCCAGGTCATCGGTTAGAGGGGTTATCGGCAGGGCAGCCATCCGGGCTTTGGCTAGGAGGCAGCCACCTGATGGCCTCTGACTGGGTGCGGAATCTGGGCATTATGCTTAATAGCGAACTGACACCCAAGTCTCAGGTGTTGGCCGTTGTCAAGACCTCATTTTACCATCTGAGGAATATCTCCCAGATAAAACACCTGGTCCCTCCTGATGCCCTTCCAACATGGGTTCACACCTTTGTGACCATGCTTCTTGATTACTGCAATGCCCTATACCTAGGGCTTCTGGGGCTGGACCTGTGCCACCTACAGCTGGTGCAGAATGCAGCTTCCAGGCTGTTAAGTGGCTTATCACGATCTTTCCACATCACACCTGTGCTCTGGGGCCTGCACTGGCTGCCAGTGTGATGGAGGATCACCTTCAAGGTCAGTTTACTGACCTATGAGGCCCCACATGGACTGGGACCGCAGTACCTGTAAGATCTCCTTTGTCCTTACCGCCCTCTTCATCCTCTCCACTCCTCCGACGAGGGACTGCTAGAGATTCCCAGGGTCTATTTGACAACTTCATGAGCTAGACCATTTGCTTTTGCTGTGCCGACCCTGTAGAATTCTCTACCTCATCAAATTAGGGCGTGCCTGTCCATTGAGGTTTTTAAATCTGCCTTAAAAACGTATTTATGACTTCCGGTGATGTCACCCTCCCAATGCAAGCCTAATTAGGTGAGCTCCCTCTACAGCCAACAAAACCTCCATTTTGGCCGCTAGACAATTAACGATTTTAGGTTGCAACATACCAGGAGGTGTTATAATAATGAAATGCGGGGAGAAGGCAGGGAAAAAATCATCTATAATCCCCGATGAGGGTGGATTGTCTGATTCAGGCAGTGAGATTTCACAGGCCTCTACTACCTCGCGTAGGAGTGGGGGACTATCCGGCCAGCCCCCTCTAGCTACACTGCAAAGGCAGATGACGCAGGTCCTCTCGGAACTTTGGGACTTTCGAAATGAATTTAGAACCACCACAGCTGCCCTTAGAACCGACATAGGGAAGTTAGAGAAAAGACAAGAAGAACTGGAGCAACATACAACGGACTCGGACACCAGAATTGATAGAGCGGAACAGGCCATAGCGCAGCTCAATCAAAATATCCAATCTCTACAGGAGCGAGCTGAAGGCAGACATAACCGCTGCAATAATATTCGGATCTCGGGGATACTAGAGGGTGAGGAGGGGAACGATCCCCATAAGTTTATACGTCACCTCTTGCGGCAACTACTAGAACTCCTGGCTGAATCCACCCTGGAATTCGAAAGAGTACACCACACTTTGGGCCCGAGGCCTCCTCCTGATTCCAGGCCTCGAGCCATTCTGGTCCTTTTCCTGCGCTTCCAGGAGAAAGAGCTCACCTTGCATACAGCTTGGAAAAAGGGTCTGATCAACTATAAGGGGCAACGACTGTTTCTTGAAAACGACTATGCGCCCGAGTTAATGGCCAGACGGAAAGCATACATACCTGTATTAAAGGCGCTGAAAACTGCAGGTCTGCACTTCCGGACCCACTACTCGGCCAAGCTGATTGTATTTCATCTGGATGGGCAACTTACCTACTCCTTGGCAGAAGAAGCAGCTGAAGGCCTTCAAAAATACCAAATCGAGATCCAAAAGCCGCCTACTCGTACTCCTAAAGGTACCCTAGCTGCAAAACTATCACAGCAGGTCTGGCAATCTGGTTGGCACGAGGCTAGGAGGCGTCAAGGGCTTGAGGCAGTCCGCAGCATCGTCAGCTCCCTGCGAGAACAATCCCAAGGAAAAACTTGACTTTCTGACTGGACACTTGGAGGAATTATATATTTGGCTGTTTAACTCGGTGGATCTCGCTGACTCTAAGCCACGATCGTCTACAGCAATTCTGAACTTGACTGGCTGGTCATCCCCGCTAACACTATGCCTCTCACCTACTCTCTGCTTGGCTTTACTTTACTACTCCTCAGATAAGTTAAACCTTTCAGTCATTACTTTCTAAACCCCTGTTTTATTTTATCTCTAGTTTTTGATTCCCTTACCCAGTTCGCTAACAACCCTCTCCCTCTTTTTCTCTATTTTATGTATGTTTGTTTGTTTTCTCTCTCTCACACACTCCTTGTGATGGTTTCCTTTCATGATTATCTCCTCAGTTATGTTTTAAGTGCTAATATGTTTAGCCCTCTTCCTTTTCATTCCCTACCTCTAGCTTTTCTTAATAGTTACAACCAGTGAAGGACTAAGATTCAGCCAAAGTGCTTTTGGACACCATTTGTCTACTTGCCTAGCACCTGAGGGCTACATCCATGACTTAGAACAGGAACTGCTGGTGCATTAATGTGTATCCCCCTCCCCTTTTTTTTCTTTCTTCTGATTACAACCTTTTCAGACAGTTGCTCATACTGAAGCCTCTAAGTGCAACTTGCTCCTGTGGGTAATCGATAAGTCATGTTCTACTTCGACCTACCTCATACTGCGATGTTACTCCCTCCATGGCATATACCTCACTGTGGTATGTTGATTTCCCTCAGCTACCCGGTGGTATTACTCCACCGCTTTCCTCCCCCCCTCCCTTTCCCTTGATAGAATATCATCTCACATTTGGTACACCTTGTTTACCCTCTTATTAGAATTTAGACTACAATCTCATATAGATTTAGAATCTATAGAAGCAATTGCTTTGTTTTATAACTGGAGAGAAATGGACCAACACTCCACTGAGTTTAATTCCCTTGCACTCTCCCTGTGAAGCAATACACCCTCTCATTTGGCTGAGACCTGGGAGTGTGACTAGCCAATACCCCCTTCCCCTCATTCCGTTAAGGCACTGGAAGTGCCTAGGGGTCCCTCTAATGTAGACACCCCCCTTTCTGTAGTGAGGAATTCCTCACACATGAGAGCTTTGGAAGCTCCCGACATTTGGAAGTTACTCTTAATAACCTCAGTTTTTCTAGTTAATGTTTTAATGGTTAAGGTTAGTGCCAAGTTGGCTCTAGCTTGCTGTAAGTTTTTTATACTGTTTACTCACTGCTTTAAATTAATCATTATTGCTTTGATTACTCTGATGTTGCTGAATTGCCAGTTGAAAGGCAATCAATTTTGCTATGACATCTATGTAAAACTTTATTGTAATAGCTTCGTATATGCAGATTATCGATTGTGTCCAATTAGTTTCAGCTTTCAGTTGATAGATGAGACATGGGGGGGGGGCCCCTGGGATCCATGTGGCACACTAGTATTAAATCCTGATCTTATTTCTGCCTTGATATGGCTGAGACCCCCCCGTGAGATTATTGTCTTGGAACATTAATGGGCTCTCCACCCCAATTAAGTGTACAAGGGTCCTCTCGCAGATTAGAAAATGCAAGGCTGATATAATCTACCTACAAGAGATTCATCTCAGTCACACTGAGCATGTTAAATTGGGGAGGATTGCAAGAGGCAAGCTTTACACTTCAACTTTCTGGGGCAGGAGGAGAAGAGGTGTGGCAATAATTATCCCACAACATACCCCCTGGCAATTGCAGGCTAAATGGGTGGATCCCTTGGGCCGGTTGGTACTGCTTAGAGAGCCATTGGGGGAGACTGAGGTCACCTTAGCAAATGTATACATCTCACCAGACTCATCAGTACCTGAAATTAAGGGATTGCTAGATAGGATAGCGTAGTTCTCTAGAGGCGTATTGTTACTTGCTGGAGATTTTAATTTGTTACCCAACCCTGAGGGTGACTCTTCAAGCCCTAACACCCCAAGAAAAACCCTGCAGCAGAGGCTCCTGAGCAGGTTTCTATCCGAAGTGGGTTGGATGGATACCTGGCGATATTTGCACCCTCATACCAATGACTATGCACACTATTCAGCAGTCCATCGCACCTACTCCAGAACTGATTTATGTTTTACCCAAATTGAACACCTAAACTTATTGCTAGATGTCCAGCTGGGAGATATCTCCCCATCGGATCATGCACACATAACCAGTTCCTGGAAGTTGGGTCTATAGAGGAGGACCACAATGTGACATTTAAATCCCTTCCACTTCAAGTCTAAGCACTTCAAGGAATTTTTAAGTGACAAGATCTCAGAGATCCTGAAGGATAATACAGTTCCTGGAATCACTCCAGGTATCCTTTGGGACACTATAAAAACCATACTTCAGGACCACCTCAGTAAATACACATCATTACAGGCTAAAGCCCGAAGGCAACATAAATCCACCTTGGAGGAAACCTTGCATTTCCTACAAGAAGCACATAAACAGGGGGACAATTCTGTCCTTCCACAGCTTAATCAGGTTAAACAGGGTCTTGATAGGCTAGCATTGCAACAGACAAAAATTGCCTTGACTTTCCTTCGGCAGAAATACCATGAGGTGGGACCAAGAGCTTCTAGACTATTAGCTTATCAAATAAGGAAACAAAAGAAAGCTACAGTCATAACTACGATCCGACACCCAAGTGATGGTAGGCCCCTGAATAAGGTCTCTGATATAACAGAAGCTTTCACAGCATACTATTCCACACTATACACCCCAGAATATTGAGCAGCCCCAGAAAAAATAAGAGAATTTCTACAGCCCCTGATTCTACCGAGGCTCACTTCGGAGCAAGGGGAACAGTTGCTCAGCCCAATTACAAGTCAGGAACTAGTCGATGCTATCGCCCAAGCTAAAACAATGAAAGCTCTGGGACCTGATGGCTACGGAGCAGAGTTCTATAAAACCACCAAAGAATTGCTCTTGCCGACACTTCTAGGCACCTGTAATTCGGTTCTGGATGGAGATCCCCCACCTCCCACCTGGGTCTATGCTACAATCTCCGTTATCCCCAAACCTGGTAAAAAACCCCAACTCTGTGAATCATACCGACCAATTTTGATCCTAAATACCGACTACAAGATATTTATGGGAATAATAGCCCGCAGACTGGAAACAATGCTCCCGCAGATAGTACACAGGGATCAGACCGCATTTGTAGGAGGCCGTACAACTACGGATAATATTAAGAGAACCTACCACATTTTCCGTAAGATGAATACCTTGGATCACCCTGCGGCCTTGGTGAGCCTTGATGCAGAAAAGGCCTTCGACAGAGTGCATTGGTCTTTTTTTATACTCAGTCTTAGAGGTTGTGGGACTGCCCAGTTCATTGATCCAGGTAATTGCAAATATATATTCATCCCCAAGGGCCTTCGTACGAATCACAGGACATCACTCAAAGCCTTTCCCTCTTTACAGGGGTACTAGAAAGGGGTGCCCTCTGTCCCCCCTTTTGTTCGCCTTATTTATGGAACCTCTAGCACAGCTGGTCAGACAGTCGGAGGACATTCAGGGGATAGAGGTAGCTGGGGAAGAGCACCGTATTGCGCTTTACGCAGACGATGTGCTTTTATACATACAGAACCCAGCGGAATCTCTACCTAAAACTAATAAAATATTAGAAACCTTCGGACACTTTTCAGGCTACAAAGTTAATATCTCAAAAACAGAGATCCTGACTTTTCAATTTTCCCCCAACCCAGCTGTACGAGGGCAGGTCCCTTGCAAATGGGACTTAGGGAAGCTAAAATATTTGGGGATTAATCTAGCCAGGGACCTGAGGGACGCCTATAAATTTAACTATGTTCCCTTTACCGCTGGCCTTAAAGAAGACCTAGCCAGCTGGGCAGTTCTCCCGCTGAGTCTCTCTAGGAAGATAGAACTTATCAGAATGGTTATTCTACCAAGGGCACTATATCTCTTTAATAATATCCCCATCACCCTGCCCTGAACTGTGTTTCGGGACTGGGAGAAGGCAATCTCTAACTTCATCTGGGCGGGCCGTAGGCCGAGAGTTAGACTGAAGTTGCTCACTAGCCAGAAAGACCGTGGAGGGTTATCCCTTCCTAATTTCTATTGCTACTATCAAGCAGCGCAACTTACGCACAAAATGGCAAGGCAGCTGCCAAATGACGAACCACACTGGGCGGACATTGAGCAGGCAGCAGTCCCAGACTTGGAGTATTTCTCCAAGCTCTATCATGGGGCAGGACGCCCAGCTGAGTCTGTGGACCTACCCCCAGAGCTGCAACATAGGCTGACAATCTGGAATCAGATTAAGAGGCAATTCTCTATCACCGCCTTCCTTCCGCTAATTTGCCCAATTGCTGTATTCCCAGACTTTAACCCCGGAAGAATGGACCACGTCTTTCGACTGTGGACAAGATACGGACTGAATTACCTATTTCAAATTACAAACTCGGGAACACTCTGGTCCTTTTGGGAAATCCAGGCAAAATTTAACCTACCTAACACCCACCATTATAGGTACTTACAACTAAGACATTATTATGAGTCACTCCCGGCCGAGGTGCGTAACCCTGAACACTGGCCTCTTCTGTTCACTAAGTTGCACCACCTACTTAGCTCCCCAGGTCAGGGACACCTGATCTCGGCCCTCTACCATGCCCTGATGGTAACACACCTAGCATCACTAACTGAACTACATCAAAAATGGCAGCAAGAGCTGGATTGCCCTATAGAAATTGAACACTGGGAACAGGCTTGCCGACAAGTAGCTCGCACGTCTGGCTGTCATCAATGGCGGGAGTTTTCATGGAAATTTCTGGCCCGCTACTTCAATTCGCCGGAGGTTACAAGTCATTACTCCCCCGGATACTCCTCTGCATGCTGGCGACTGTGTGGGAAGGGAAAGGCCCACCTCACACATGTAATCTACTCCTGCCCTAAGCTGGTATCATATATCCACTCGCTTCAGGTGGAGCTTCAGAAAATATTTGATAGGCCAATTCAACTTACCCCGCAAGTATTTGTTCTGTCTATTCTCCTTGCAGCCTTTAGGGATCCAGGATCCCGCTACCTTCTGGCCATACTTTTGGCGGTGGGGAAAAAGGCCATCACAAAAAACTGGTTGACCTCTAGAATCCCAACTGTGAAGGACTGGTGGACAACCACTAAACAAATTTATCAGCTGGAAAAAATAACATAGTTTAAATAACAGACAAGGGAAATTCAGTGATAGATGGAACAGGTGGCTTATACATTACATGCTTAAGGACCTGACGTTTGTGCCATAGCTCCCCCACCCCAGTCTATCCCAACAGGTTCTGTAGAACTGCCTGCATGGATCCAGTGGAGCTCCCCACCCTTCCCATCCCCCCTTTTCCACTCTTTAATTTCTGATTATATAGGAGAGGCTATAGTAGCTGTATATTGTAGTACAAGATATGCATTTAATTTCTTACAATTCTCTTTGGAATATAATATCTGATTCATTAGCTAAAGTGACCCTGAGCCACCACAAACTGGGTCTCCTTGAATTTACAGACTTACATTGTCTAATGTTATTAATCAGATTGGTAAGAACTCTTCACAAGTTCGATATTGAATATTTGAGGTGTGGTTGCTGTGGGATTCCCAGTGAGTACCTTTTCCTGTTTTCTTTATATGTACTGCATGGACATAATCGAATGTCAAAAGTAAGTAAAATGAAATAAAGATTATAATTAAAAAAAAAATGTATTTATTTGACCAAGCATTTCTTATTATTTAAAAGCTTGCTGTAATATGATTGGTTTTATGCTGATAAATTTGTAGAATTTATGTTTTATGATTCTGTGTACAATCCTATGATCTGTGTACAATGCTATGATCTAACTTGAATAGCACTGGGCTCCCTCTCTTCTAGGAGAGCCCAACATGGGCTCACTGGTACTGGCAGCCTTGGCAACTGTGCTGAATGGCCGCATCCACCTCCTGCTGGTCTGCCTGACCCAGACCCGAAGGAGAGCCCAACGCGGGCTCACCACTGCAGGTGGCCTCGGCAACTGCACTGAATGGCCGCATCCACCTCCTGCCGGCCCCCCCAACCCAGACCCGAAGGAGAGCCTAATGCGGCCTCACTGCTGCTGGTGGCCTTGGCAACTGCACTGAATGGCCACATCCACCTCCTGCCAGTCCGCCTGACCCAGACCCGAAGGTAGGCTTCTTGTGCACCGGGATATGTGGCTTGAAATCCGTACCTCGGATTAGTCTCTAGCTATCACTGACAACCTATCACTGGGTGCTCCAGGCTCTAGACCTTTTTTTCAATTTTGAAACACTTGGCGCCTGCCCACAGTGTCTTGCACCTGGATCAGCTCAGCTCCCAGCTTGAATTTTCGCCTGCCCCACCCTCACTCCGTGCCTTAATTAAATACTCATTCCCCCTATTCTGACCACTCCTATTATTGCAACGCTGTGAATATCCTATTAGACTGACTATTTAAAAGAACCACACATATTTTTAGTGACTGATACCTTTATTTATCATGATGATAGCCCAAAGTCTACTACTTCTCCTGGGGTTAGTAATAGTGGCAGATATTAACCTATAAGGCCCACACCTCCCAGTACAACCACCTTCCCTCATGGACACCTTCCTGCACAGAAACAATTTATCCAAGTGTACATCCACAGACCTTCCACTGCTCTTAATACTCCTGCAATACCCACAGCTCCCTTCTGTGATGGTACCTCTATCACTACCTGCAGGAGCCTTTCTGCATGGCCTTTCCTATGCAGTACCGACCCATAACCCTAAGCTAAACTCTCAAAAACTCACCGTCTCTAAACAGGTGTTCTAGTTTTGGCTCACCAGGAAACTGATGCTAATACTGCTGTTATTGTCAGGAAATGTGCACCCTAACCCTGGTCCTACCGATACAGCTGCCACCCTAAGGATTGGGGAACTCAAGATAGTC
Organism: Neoceratodus forsteri; assembly: GCA_016271365.2. Taxonomy (NCBI): domain Eukaryota; kingdom Metazoa; phylum Chordata; order Ceratodontiformes; family Ceratodontidae; genus Neoceratodus; species Neoceratodus forsteri. The sequence continues at coordinate 905,490,797 of CM028129.1, forward strand.
TCACTAAATATGGGTGACCTTATGCCCAAGCTAATGAAATTTCAGGTGTGGGTAGAAGTAATAGAACCTGATATTATAGCTCTTACTGAGACCTGGCTCTCAAAAAAGATACCTGATGCTGCAGTCACCCTGGATGGGTTTAAATTTTTCCATCAGGACAGGTTATCCAAACTAGGAGGAGGGTGCCTAGTTTACCTAAGGGAGGACATCCATGGTCTAGTACTACCTGGCAATTTAAATACAATAAATGGGCAATCCCTTAACATCAAGCTCTCCATTGGGCAGCAAACAAGATCCTGGTACTAACCACTGTCTACATACCCCCAGGAAAACACACTACTGGGATGGAACAATTTATAACCAACCAAAGACTGCTTAATCCCAACCGGGAGGGAATAATAGTTGGAAACTTCAACATCAAATGGGAATCAAATGCTGCAACCTCTGCCAAAGACCAAATAGCTAGCATGTACCTGACCCAGATGGCCACCTCCCCCACTAGACATAACTACAAGACAGGTAACAGCATACTCATAGACTGGATCCACACAAACTCCCCATGTCATATATCACATGTATCAGTCCTGCCCAACTGCCTTAGTGACCACTCACCAGTACTATGTATCTGGACTAATAGATTTACTAAGCGCCCCCCTAACAACACCAGATCCCACTCAGTGAAAGCAGGGATGCTAGATACTTTCAGGCAATACCTCAGACTAATTGACTTGTCACCGCTTGACACAGAAATGGATGAAAATCATGCTTTTGACTTCTTTTGCTCCACTTTTATGAAGGTTTGCAATATCTTTGCCCCCTATAAGTTAAAAACAGTAAAAGGTTCTGTGAACCCCTGGCTTTCAAAAGCCCTCCTGGATCTCATGCTCATTAGAGATAACCTCTGGCAGAAGGCCAAGGCAACTGACAAGCAAGCTGATTTCTGTGCCTATAAGGCCACCCAAAACAATTACACATTCCTAATTAGGCAAGTCAAAGCTGCCTACTACAAGGAACTACTGAAAAATAGCTGGTGCCATAGCAGGGAATTCTGGAACTCCTTGAAAACTCTTACAGGTAGAGCCAAAAAGGCCCCACCTGATCTCATAGTTACTGCAACAAAGACATTTCAGGAGCTTAAGGCTATTGCAAATGCATTCAACCTGGCATTCACTGATCTGAGCTCAGTGTTACCAACTGACTACCTTAACACCCAGTTACCTGGTCAGCCCCATGCCCTATCGCACTTCCTACGCCCACAAATAGGGTTCTGCCCTTTTACTTTAGCAGATCTCCAAGTCTGAAACCTTGAAGTATGTGAAGAGGGTCCTTGGTAAAACCAGGATAGGGGGTGACTCCATTGACCTGAAGATGATTGCACTCACTCTCAATGAGCTGGATAACCCTCTAACCACAGTTTTCAACACTTCTCTGAAGTCTGGTATCTTCCTCGATAAATGGAAGAAAGTGTTTGTCACCCCGGTGTTCAAAAACGGGGACAGAACTAGCCTGGCAAATTATAGGCCCATTTCCATCCTGCTACCACTCTCCAAAGCCTTAGAACGAGCTGTCTTGGGCCAACTTACTGAATATCTTGAGAAGTGCAATCTTCTCTCCACCAAGCAACACGGCTTCAGAAAACAACATTCAACTATCACTGCTCCGGTAGAGTATATTACCCATCTCTATACCATACTGTACAATGGCCTGGCAGTGGGGTCCATCTTCATAGACCTCAGCAAGGCATTCAGCACCATCAGTCATCAGCTCCTACTTCATTGCCTATCGTCTATTGGACTGTACACAAGTTCCGTAAAGTGGTTTGAAAGTTACCTCTCAAATAGGTCACAATGTGTACGACTAAATAGTGCCATCTCCAAGGAGAGGGTAGTATCCATAGGAGTCCCTCAAGGATCCATCCTTGGAACACTCCTGTTTAGCCTTTGTATCAACTCCCTACTATCCACCTGCCTGGCACATAAGGTGCTCTATGCTGATGATGCTATTATCTCAGTCATGGGTAGGGAACTGCCCACTATAACCTCCAAACTAGAGGACAACCTTCATAGCTTAGAAGACTGGTTTGCATAAAATAAATTGCTACTCAACTACAAAAAAAACAAGAGTATACTATTTACAGTGCCACACAACAAAACAAAATATGACCCACTACTGGTACAAAGCCTGAAACAACATCAAATTGAGCAGATCAGCACCTTTAAATACCTAGGTGTATACCCTGATGACACCCTTATCTTTACAACACATGTGGACCACATCATTAAATCGGCAAGCATAAAGCTCAGGTTTCTTTATCAGCACAGGCACTCAATAATACCTGAAGCCCTGAAGCTGGCCACATGTAGCTCTGTGCTATCATCCTTAGACTATGGGCTACTCATTTATGGTGCAGGATCAGACTCTGTACTGAAAAGAATCAGAACTCTTCTCAGTAAGGCCTGAAGGCTGGTTCTTGGGGCTGAGCACCTGATGCACACTTGCATGCTGTACTCTAAAACTGGGTGGCTGCCTCTCCAACTATGAGTCAAATACCAGGCTTGCCTATTTGTTAAAGAAGTCCTTGCTGGTGCTTGCACCTAAGACTACCTCCAGCCTATTTATTATCCACCAACCCACTGTAAACACTAGAAGAGTGGCCAGAGGTGGTGTCCAAGTGCCTTTTAAATGAACCACTCTTGCCCAGCGATCACTACCATATCAGGGACAAATGCGGTTTAATTACCTCCCAGCTGAAATAATAAGCTGTGGCAAGCTAAACCACGTCAAAAAAGAATTACGCTCCCATCTTGCTCTTCATAATAACTGTCGATGCACCACCTGAAGCTATATCCTCCTCTTGATCACATCCTCTCCCTCACCCTCCACACTCTTCCAACCGCTTGCCTATCTCTCTCCCATTCTCTCTACACTTGACAAAGCCACCATTGGCTGCTACTGTCTCTCCACCTCAAAGACCAGAGCCTGGTATCCACGGTGATCTCAAGATATTGTACGATTATATGTAAGAAATTACCACCCTCCAGTTGTGTTGTTGGACCCCTTGCACTTGGCTAGTTATAAATTACAAGTGTTCGCGCACTTTGAAACTTATGAAACTTTGTATGTAACCAGTATAACCTTGTCTGTAACCTACGGAACATTGCCTGTATTTCATTCAGATATCATCCTGTTGTGTACTGACATCTGATGTGATCTTGTCTCTTGTTTTGACTCAGAACCTTTGTAAAAGAGCCTAATGCTCAAAGATATTTAATCCTAAACATGAAATAAACAAAATAAATAAAGATTGAGATTGAGATTAAGATATGTCATCACAGCCATGTGCTGTATTGCACTTATATTTCCTTTTTTTCCCAATCTATTCCCTGGTATCACCAGAGAATTCTTATATTGGAATGCAGTTTTTCCTCAACTCATCTTCAGGTGGAATAAAATCTGGGAAGAGCTTCGTGTTTACTTTTCCCATGATAAGCTCTGTCTCATCCAATTCCACATCTTGCATAACATTTATTTCACACTTCCAAAATTAGTTAAAATGGGTAGATTAAATTCTTCCCTTTGTACAAGATGTGGACAAGCTAAAGGCACTTTGTTGCATATTTTCTGGGACTGCCCTAAGGTGGCACCCCTATGGGATCTGATTAAATATAGGGCTGACCCTCTCCTTAGTCTTGAGGGGGCTTTCAACCTGGAAATATGTATAGTCAGGGATTATAGTGGGATTCCCGTGAGGGAAAGATGATATTACTTGGCCTTGATTTCCCTTTTGGGTAAGAGAGTAGTTCTTCATCATTGGCTCGATCAAGCTTCGATTACATATCAAAAATAGTTGCAGGAACTCTTTTTTTAACCTTTGATTAGAAACAATGATAGCGAGTGTACATAATAGGCTTTTGTCGTATAATAGAAAGTGGAGCAAGGTGCACGCCTTGTACATGATTTATTTCACCCTGGAGCAGCCCCAGTAGGACAAGTGTAAGACTTTATCTTTTTTTTAGTAGGCTCCTTTCTTTTTTGTATGTATTTATGTTATTTTATCTATGTAGTGGATCCTTGGTCATTCGGGTTTAAGATTGCATTTTGGTTGGGTCATGTTATTATTCATGACACCTTTTTGGTGGGTTGGATGGGGGTTGTTGTTTGTATGTTGTATTGTTATGTAACTTTTTTCTTGTAAACAATAAAGTGTATTGAATTTCAAAACAAAGATATTTGAAGGGTTGCAGACTCATGTTAGCAACTATTTTTTTGAGGAGGGGGAGTGCCACTGGATTCTGTTGATATACTGATATTGGCCACCCATCAGCAGCGCCTCTTGAAAATATGGGAACTTAGAAGAAATTTAATTAAAACTTAGTGAATGATCCAGGGAAGAGATTGCTTCATCCTGATTTGCTTAATGAAAGGGGAGGGTGCGGTGCTGTCCATTAGTAACGTCCCCACTTACCACCTGTGTGGCCCTGTTTGGCTGTACTTTATGTTAAAGTGAATATTAAGAGGCTTGAGCATGGTCTGACATATAAAAGGGAGAACAGCAGTGATATTCCAGCTCAGATAAGCAAGATCACGATTAAAATGTTTGAGTAGATAACCTACCATGGGGTTCATGTTATCAGTAGTTGGGCTTATTCACATCTCAGCTGACATCTGATACCAAGACATCCCCTAGAAAAACATAGAATGAAGGAAAAAGTGAGTAAGAAAGTAAACACATTTTAAAGGATGCAGGCTCTTCTAAACAGCCATTTGGCAGGGGAATACACTGAATTCTGTTGCTTTACCCAACTAAGAGGCAGGCAAAGCCTGTGTGTTAAAAGTTTTTGCAGTAATCATTTCAGTAAAAGACAGCATTGCCTCTGCTGCTAATGAACCATTAGTATGTTCTGTAATAGCCAGGCTCGGGCTCCTCTAACAGAAGAATTGGTACAGTGGTCAGTATTTTGATGATCTATTTTTGTTGGAATAACTGCTACTTTTCTTACTTTTGTACTGCTGAGATACAATATTTGACCACTGGAGCCTTTTTCTCATAGCTTAAGTAAGCAATAAGACACGACGGAGTGTGCATTAGACATTTCTAATGTACGGCCAGGATGTAGTGAGGAACAAGCAGATGTACTAGGTCATTGGATAGGTCCACCATTTTTCTTTTCTGTACTTTGATTTGTTAATCCAGTATTTAATCCTAATGCATGAAATACCTGATGGATGGAGACAAGATGTCTATCTAGTCCGTCACCCACTGTAAAAGTGATTATACCCCTTTTTACCCATGGAGTCCATATACACATCTTAGTTACATTTGAAACATTCTAGTGAAGGTGCTCCAGCTACCTCTATGTGGATTTATTCCATAATGAAGCCACTCTGAATGAGAAATGTGGATCTTCAACAGAATCTTGTTAACAGAGCCATAGGCAATGGACTATACGCTATTGGCATCAGGACCCTGAGGAAGGCTTTACAGCTAGGGCCACCTACATCATCTTATTGTCAACATTGTATGTTAGGACCACCTATATAATGTAGGTAGATCCTGTCCACTGCAGTTCCTTCTGGTGACAAATGGAATTCAAAATACTGACTGAACCAAAAGAACAAAATACCATACCATAATGCAACAAAAATCTTCCCAAAGCCAAATATACACACAAGTTTACAGAGAAATAAGATGGTAGACTGTGCAATGATTCCAGAAAGAAACCTCAGCAGTCCTCTGCACAATGGGATGGAGGGAGGGTGTTGTGTCACTCTGCAAAGAATTTTTTTTTGAAGATCTACTGTTACTTGTAAGAAACATAACTATCTTCTTTGAAGACATTATCCCCATAGAACCAAATACATTGGACAAGTACGAAGCATTACCATTTTGATGGCTGGTATGGAACAAGGGAGGAGCAGCCCCAGCAGGCCTTTCAACACAGCCAAACCAAATCCAACTCTCCTAGCAGAGAAGAAAACCAGTCTGTAATGCTCTGTAAACATATGAATTTGTTGCAGTAGTAGCACTACAGAGTTCAGATTCAGACACCAGCTGAAAACATACCACAAACATAGAAACATAGAAATTATCAGCAGATAAGGGCCTCTGACCCATCTAGTCGGCCCATTACCCCAGCCCTTTATGCATTGCAGGAACTAGGTTGTACCCCTCTCCTGAATACCAGTAAACCTCTATGCCTATCCCAATGCTTTTTGAAACCCATGATAGTTTCTGCCCCCACCACCTTGGCTGGCAGGGTGTTCCACTTATCCACCACACTCTCTGGGAAGAAATACTTCCTCATGTTTCCTCTGAACCTCCTCCCCCCCTCCAGTTTCATCTTGTGACCCCTTGTCCTTGGGCATCTGTTTCACTGGAAAATAATATTCTCCTGCACCCTGTTCTTCCCTATGAGGTACTTAAACGTCTTGATCATATCCCCCCTCTCCCTTATCTCCTCCAGGGAGTACATATTCAAATCTTTCAGCCTCTCCTTGTAAAGCTTGTGATGCAGTCTCTGCATCATTTTGGTTGCCTTCCTCTGAACTGCCTCCACCCTATTTATGTCCATTCATAGATGAGGCCTCCAGAACTGAACACAGTACTCAAGGTGCGGCCTCACTAGTGTTCTGTAAAGTGGAACTATCACCTCTCTTTTTCTGCTGGTGATACCCCTGCCAATGCATCCCAACATTCTGCTTGCCTTTTCTGCTGCCTTGTCACACTGCCTACCTACCTTGATGTCATCAGAGATGATCACTCCCTGTGCAGAACATGTTATTTCTCCCCCCCCCGATAAGATGATATGTAGCTCCTGGGTTTTTGTGCTCTATGTGCATTGTCTTGCACTTTTTGGTATTGAAACTCAGCTGCCAATCCCTTGACCAGTGCTCCAGCTTCTTTATATTTTATTTTATTTATTTATTTTGCTTTTGTTTACCAGATTAGCACGCTAGACAGCCAAGTGCCTATTTTCAGGAGCGACCCGGGAGGTTACTAAGGTAACAGATATAAACATTACAGGGAACAAGACCATCAGCATTTGAATGTTTACAGGGAACAATACCATCAGCATATCTCTTCTCATTCTATTGACTCCCCGTGTTGCAGATCTTGGTGTCATCAGTGAACAGGCAAATTTTCCCTTCCAGACTTTCCACAAAGTTTCTGATGAAGATATTGAAGAGGACTTGACCAAGCACTGATCCCTGTGGTACCCCACATGTCACCTTACCCTCTGCAGAGTGTATGCCGTTTACCACCACCCTTTGGAGCCTATTATCCAGTCAATTCTCCACCCACTTCACTACCTTCCTACCCACCCCCATGTTCCCCAGCTTGTTTAACAGCCTTTTATATGGCACAGTGTCAAAGGCCTTGCTGAAGTCCAGGTAGGCCACATCCACTGCCCCCCCATCCACTTCCCTGGTTACCTAGTTGAAGAACTCAATAAGATTAATCTGGCATGACCTCCCTCCCTTGAAACCATACTGCCTTGGGTCCAGTAGACTATTGACAACCAGGTGTTCCACTATTCTTTCCTTCTGTAGTACTTCTATAATTTTTCCCACTACTGAGGTCAGGCTGACCGGTCTGTAGTTCCCTGCTTCCTCCCTGTTACCACTTTTGTAAAGATAGACTGCATCAGCTGTCCTCCAGTCCCTGGGTACGTCCCCCGTTTCCCCTGTTTCCAATGATAGATTAAATAGGGTAGTCGGAGGCCTTGCTAACACCTCTCTTAGTTCCCTCAGTATCCTGGGGTGTACCCCATCTGGCCTCATAGCCTTATCAACTCTTATTGCCACCGGTTCCTTGAGGACCCTTTCTTTTGCAAAGGGACCCGTGTCCATTCCTGTGACTTCCCTGCCCTTATTGCTTAATGCTGGCCCATTTCCTGCCCTGACCTTTGTTAAAAACTGAACAGAAGTATTTGTTCAGTATTTCTGCTTTTTGGTGTTCATCCTCTACCCTCCACCCATCCACCCCTTTCAGACTCAGGGTTGACTATACTGTATATACTGTAAATATTAGCTTAACTTTCCTGTAACCGATTTTTATCATGTGAATTTACTGTACATCACTGTGTTTATAAATGTTTTTTCCCCTGTATGTATAACTGTTTTATATAATTGTATGATGTATCTGTTGTGTATCAACTGTTGAACCTTGACCTTATCAGGTCTATCTTGTAAATGAGCCTTGCTCAATGATGTTCGCCTGAATAAATAAAGATTTGATGATGATGATGATGACTCACAATCCCTCCTCTTGCCTTCCTTTTCTCACTGATAAACCTATAAAAGATTTTGTCCCCCTTTACAACTGAGTTAGCTGTGCATTCCTCTGTTTGTGCCTTGGCTTCTCTAACTGCTTTCCCCACCTCACTTTGCCTTACCTGGTACCTCTCCCTATCCCTTTCCTCCTATGTATACTTGTAGTGCTTAAATGCTATTTTTTTTTTGCTTTATTCTTTTCCGCTTCCTCCTTCAAGAACCATAGTGGGCTCTTCTTTCTTTTCCGCTTGCTAACCTGCTTGACAAAGAGTTGTGTTGCCACTGCAATCCCTGCTTTGATTGTTGCCCACTGCTCCTCTACCCCCTTTTGTTCCCCTGCACCTACCAGAGCTTCTTGAAGGCATTTCCCCATCCTTGTAAAATCTGTCCTCCTGAAAAGTAGGATTTTTGTCCTTGTGTGGCTGGTTTCTGCCCCCTCAGCTATTTTAAACCACACTGTTCGATGGTCACTGCTTCCAAGGTGTTCCCCCACTGTGACCTCTTTCACACTATCCCCATTTATGAGCACCAGGTCTAATAGTGCCCTCTCCCATATGGGTTCTATCACCAGCTACTTAAGGAGTACCCCCTGTAGGGAGTCTAAGATGTTTTCTGCTCCTAGCTTTTTCGGCCACGTCCAGCAGATTCAAATCACTGATCAGTAACACCTCTCCCTTCTTTGCAATCCTTTCAATTACTAGCATCATTTCATTGTTCACCTCCTCCCCTTGAGCTGGTGGTTTGTATATTACCCCTGTCTGGATGGATATCCCTTTACTTCTTTCAAGAGTAACCCACAGCATCTGCCCACCACCCTGCTCCTCTTGAATTTCAGTGGCCTTTATTCTTTCCTTCACATAAAGAGCCACTCCTCCCCCCTTCATGCACACCCTGTCCTTCCTGAATAGATTGTACCCCAGTATAGCCACTTCCCAACTATGGTTTTCATTATACCACGTCTCTGTTATGGCCACTATGTCCAAGTCAGATTCTGCCGTGATAGCCTTGAGGTTGCCTGTCTTGTTACTCAGACTACAGGCCTTTGTACACTATGCTTTCCAGGATGTGGTGCCCTTCCCTTGCTCTGTTCCCATATGCTCCTCTCTTTTCTGATTCAACCCACTTTGTCCCCTGTCCTTGTGTTGACTTGAGCCCTCCATAGGCCTTTTAACTTCTTGAGCTCCCCTGTAGTTCTTGTGCTCTGTGGGGCATATTCTTATCCTTCCTTGTCTCTTCTGGACCACCAGACATTATCCCCCACAGCTTGCCCCCTGTGGTGGGGCCAGGAGGAAGAGTGCCATCCTCTCCCCCCAGTTCACAGATCCAAATCCTTCAGTTGTAGGGTGGCTGCACAGGCTGATGGAAGGCAGGCAGGGCTTCATTAAGCCTGCAGACATGTAGTATGGAGGCATACACTCACCATGCCAAACTGGTAGCCCCCTACTTTTACCTACCACCCCAGTTTGCACTACCAGCAGATCTCCACCTGGTGGCCATCAATGGACGGCTGACTAGCCTCCTCCTCCTCTGAGAGAGGATAGCAGTCTCTTGTATGCCTGACCCTCTCCTGCTGACCAACCCCTAGCAACCCATGTCCACTCCTGTACCTGGGTTGCTAGAGTGGTGAAAGGTAGCACTACCTTTTCTCACCACTGGGCCAGCCCCCATTAGCAGTAAATTACACTGCTCTTTTCCACTCTGAGTATTAAGTATGGTCTTTAACTGCTGTTTTTATACGTTTATATGCTCTCCTCAGTTCTATGTTCTGATGTGCTTTAGACCCATTTTTGTTAAATAATATATTTTTAATTGCCTTTGTCACTAATATCAGGTACACCATTCCAGACCATTCAGATGAATAGCATGGAATAGGTGTGATTCATGGTATGAAATGCCTCAGAAATATGAAAAGAAACAGCACTGGCTGCCGAGGTGAAGGAAAACAAATGTCGGGTTGAGGGCATCAATTTGCCAAAGGTGGACTGGTGTGTCCCATCCACCATCTGTGCTAGGATCCAGTTGATTCTGGACACAGTCAAGGATAGGTTCCTGGTTCAGAGGGTGACTAAGCAAACACAAGAAGGAGTCATCCTAGACCTAGTATCATACAATGTGGTAAATCCGATATGCCGAATCCTGCATCCTGATTGGTTGGCTGGCACAATGACCACCGTGATAAATCCTCCAGTGTACCCACTGGAAGAAGTGCCAGCCAACCTTATACCATGCGAATCCGATTAAGCTTCGCTTCAAGCGAAACTGCGGCGATTTGTCCGTCGCCGCATCGCTAAAACACCGCGGTAAATTTTTAGCAAAATGACCTCCTCTTTCGAAGTGTAGGGACCTCAGTGAGTTAGAGCACAGTTAAAAAACATAAAAAAAACAACATTCCGCATTGTATAATAAAAATTTATCCCTCCAGGGTGTGGGCACACTGGAGGATTTAACACCACTGGTGTGATTCAGTCACCCGGCTGCGCCTCGTGACCGAATCACACCAGCCGTGGTAAATCCTCCAGTGTACCCACACCCTGGAGGGATAAATTGCTTAATTAACTAACATGGATCATCCAAGACATCATGGTGGAGGAGTCTTTGGGTAGCAGTGACCTCTGAACAGTGTGGTTCAGAGTTCCCATGAAGGAGGAAGCACCAAGCATGAAGACAAAAGTGTTAGACTTCAGAAAGGCTGACCATGGGGCACCTAGCTAGCCTTAAGGATGATATAAGTGTAGATCAAAAGTGAACAGTGAGCAGGGAAGAGGTAGAAGCAGCCACTGTCTCCTGCCTTAAGCAAAGAAGTGCAAAGTCATGCACTTGGGGCACAGGAATCCTGTAGAGGAATACACAGTGGGGGGGGGGAGATACTAACAACAACAACAAAAAATGGAAAGAGACCTGGGGGTAATCATAACAGAGGACCTGAAAGTAGCCAAGCAATGTGAGAAGGCAGTGGGTAAGGCAGGAGGGATGGTGGGGTGCATAGGGAGAAGCATCAGCAGTAGAAAACAGGAGGTGGCGATGCCACTGTACAGACAATTGGCCAGGCCGCAGCTGGAATACTGTGTTCAGTTCTGAAGACCACATCTCTGGAAGGACATTGACAGAATGGAGGCAGTCCAGAGAAGGGCAACAAAAATGGTGAAAGGAATGCCCCAGAAAACATATGTGGAAAGATTGAAAGACCTCAATATGCATTCCGTTGAGGAAAGGAGGAAGAAGGGAGATATGACAGAGACATTCAAGTACTCAAGGGCATTAACAAGGTTCAGGAGGGCAGCATTTTTCAGAAAAAGAGGTATGCAAGAAGATGGGGTCACTATATGACGCTGGGGGGAGGAGACTCGGGGTAACATGAGGAAATATTTTTGCACAGAAAGGGTGGGGAATGCATGGAACAGCCTCCCTGGGGAGGCTGTTGAGGCTAAAATAATAGGTGAATTCAACAATGCATGGGATAGAAAGAATGTAACCCTAGTGGTGTTGAAAAGAGGGAAAGCTGATGATCGTGTAGGATCTGGAGTTTAAGTAGGTAAGGAAATGAGCAGACTAGGTGGGCCAGGTGGTCCTTATCTGCCATCAAGTTCTATGTTTCTATGTTTCTAAGCAGAAGGGATAGAACTCCAAAGCCAGAAGACCAAGTCGATTTGGTAGGGAGGTGAGCCAGGCAGTGACATAAAAGATAGCCACATACAGGAAGTATAGGAAGTATTAGAATGATGATGATGAGGGTGGCCTACTTGGAGAAAGCCAGGGAGGCTGGAAGGGTTGTCAGGCAGGCTAAGGCTAGGAGGGAACTGCAAACTGCAGAGGGGATTAAGGAGGGAGAGAAAGCCTTCTTCAGGTGTATCAGTGAAAAGAGAGACATGAAAGTAGGCATAATGAAGCTAAACAAAGGAGGAGGGATGGGTGGAATGCAGTGGGTATTAGGGGGTTGGAAAATTTTGCTCTGTGAATTTAGCACAATTTGCGGAGTGTGGATCAAGCTGTAAAGTTTGAAATTTCAACGTGAAGTGCTGAATTTTGCCTACAAAGTGCAGAATTTCACGGGCAAAAATTCTGCACTTGGCAGTGAAAACTTCAGAGTTCGGGTGTTGCCAAAGTTGCTGAGGCCAGGGAAAACTACGAAACTCCATGAATGCAAATTTTGGCCACTTCACGGCAACTTAGTCGGCAAATTAATACTTCAGCACATCTCTAGTGGTTTCATGTTCAGTTTTCACCTCATCCAAAGGTGGCAACCTGACAAATTAAAGCAGGTGATGGGGTCTCCAATGCCAGTGGCACTGAGACCATCAATCTATTAGTTGGCAGCAGTGGAGCCAGGACTGCTGCTGTCAGCATCATGATTTTTTAGGCCTGATGCCAGGTCAGTTTTCCATCAGAATCAGGATCCAGTGCCATTCAGCTTTTATCAGAACCAAGCTGGGCTGGGCATTTCAGTGGTGGGAACTGCAACTGGAGCAGGGAGAAAGTCAGCAAGGTACTAGTGAGGCTGAATGAGCTTGACTTTGCATCAGTGGGGCCCTCATACTTTTCCTTTGAAGAATGATGCCACAAGGGAGATTCTGAACTTAAATGCAGTTCCAACTTTCTCAAGGGCAACTTCTTCACTCAAATATGGTTCCAACTTTTTCACAGGCAACTTCTAACCTGAAGTCAATGGAGTACAAAGGGCATCTTAAAGGGAATTCCATGGTCATTCTGTTCCATCATTGATGAAGGAGCTCTGCCAATCCAGTGTCTTCCCCTGCTCTTCAGAGTCCCCTTTGAGAACCCATGACTGACTGGGCAATGTTTCACAATGTTGCATACTCCTAAACACTCATGGCAGTGGCCATGGGTGTCCTGTCCACGTGGTTTATCTTGTTGCTGAACATGCAGTAACCAAAGCAAACAGCGTTTTATTGGCCAGTGGTGGCTATGACAGCATAAACCACTGAAAAATAGTAACACATGGATGGCAACAATGCCCCAGAGAAGTGATATTATGTACTCAGCTACTCAAAGGAAAATAGCCAGTAATGGACAGTACACCACCTTCATGACAAATAAGGGTGCAGATCCGAGGTTTATTCAATGATGGGTAAAAAGATCTAAAGAGTATGGAGACTGGCCACATTATATAGGCAGTAGTGATGTATGATGTTAATCATGTGTCAATATGAGTGGCCCCAGTTCTAAAAGTCTCCAACAGGCTTCTGCCACCAATGACTTACAGTTCAATGTGTTTGGTTCTGTGGAGAAGATATCCTCAAAAATGATCTGGATTTTCAGGTAGGAAGGGCTAGGAAGAATGGAGAAAGGAGAGTGGTTCATCCAGATAAGGGAGAAGGGGGATTGCACAGCCAAGGTCTTAGGGTGGGGTCAGAAGAAGGATGGATGGGGGAGTTTCCAAGACAGTAACTGTAGGGGAGAGCTTGTAAGGAGAGGGTTAAGATAGCAGGAGAGGGCACTAAGCCAGAGTTTGGAAATGTAAGAAATACAGTAAGAAAAACACTTGCCCTTCAGTAAGGGGAGAGAGGTTGGGGTATAAAGATAAGTGTTGGGTGTGGGGCAGACTGGGTAAGGGCAAAGCAACAGAAAGAATGAAAAGGGGGGCCAAAGTTAGCCTGGTAACAGTTATAAGATAATGTAGTCTGTACCCCTTCTGAAGGTTTTATTCAGCAACACTTTATACTCCATTTGTAAACCCATTTCACTATAGAAAATAAATAGGGGAAAGGATGCATAAATTAGATTACAGCGTTGTTAGACAGGGCCTTAAATGTCTGTTGCAAATGGCTTACAAAGAATATTTTAAATCATTGGGGCCAGTTTTCATATGGCCCCTAGCTCAGCACACTATCATGCTGAACCGCCACCTGCAGCAAACTCTGGGTGCACCAGGGACCCTGCACCTGATTTCAGTACAACAGAGGTCCCTGTGCCAAAATTCACAGATCTGCCACAGTTGGAGTGGTGTGCCAAACAGGTGGCACATGGGAGGGATTTGATGGAGGGTGCTGTCATCACCCCTGCTGGTGCAAAGCCAGCACCTGAACCACTATGTTGGGGGGGGGGAGGGAACCCCACATCCCGCCTGGTACAGGTACAGCGGTCCTGTGGGAGTGCTGTGTTGGACGGTCTGTGACATGTCACTGTGTGGCAGGGTACAATGGTGGCACCAGGCAGCACTACCTGTACAGTGCCACAGACCCACAGACATGGTACTGCCAAGTGTGCAGTCACCGACCCTGTCTCAGACTCCCTGGTGCTATCCAACTCTGCCAGCTTCCCGTATCTGTAAAAATCCCCAAGTGGAGATTGGACCAGTCTGCATGGTATATGGTGCAGTTATGTGACAGGGATGTATACACTGGCAGATCTGACATGCTCCTGATGCACAGCCCTCTGTGTGCTGGCACAGTTCATCTACAGGTGCCACAGTAGCAACGGCAGTTGGTTAGGGCACCCCTACAGGCAAGTGCCATAAATGTGTGGCAGATGGAATGACAACTAAACTGCTACTACATGTATAAGAGTGGGAAAGCTCTATCCCTGCCGCCATACCCTACTGTGTTGGACAAGTGTCAGTGACATGTCGGGTAGTTGGGATGTATACTGTACAGCACCCACATATCTTGAGATGACAGTCCCCAAAAGTCTAGTAGGACATCTGGATGGATCTACCTGTCAGATCCATGCAGATGCCCTACTATACTGTCAGGGTGATCCAAGCAGATGCCCTTCTAAACTTCGGGACTGTCACCTTAAGATATGTGGGTGTTGTACAGTAAGCACCCACCCAACATATCACTGACACTTGTCCAACACAGTAGGCCACAGTGGAAGGGATGGACCTGCCCCACACCTGTACATGCAGTAGCAGTTTGGTTGTCATTCAATCTGCCAGATACATTTATGGCACCTGCCTATAAGGGAGCCCTAATCATCTGCCAGCCCATTGCTACTATGGCATCTGTAGATGCACTATGCCAGCACACAGAGGGCTGTGCATCAGGGGCATGTTAGAGCTGCCAGTGAGTACATCCCTGTCACACAACTGCACCACATGCTGTGCAGCCAGGGCCAGACTCCACTTGTCATGGATTTTGACAGATACAGGACAGCTGGCAGAGTTGGATAGCACCAGGGAGTCGGGACAGGGTCTGTGACTGCAGACTGGGGAGTATCCTGTCTGCAGGTCTGTGAGACTGTACTGGGCACTTCTGCCCAGAGCCACCATTGTACCCTGCTACGTGGTACCGTGTCACACACTGCCTCGTATGGCACTCCCAGGACCACTGTATCTGTACCAGGTGGGATGTGGGGCTCCCTCCCCCTTGACACAGTCCTGACATATGGCACAAGGGCTGTTAGACCAACTCATGGCTGATGTAACCACAGGTGTGGCTTGCAACCATGGCAGGGCTTTCAAAATCCCAAATTAGGGGATGCAGTAGTCCCACCATGGTGCAAGCCCTCTTCTGACTTGGTGCACCACCACTTTGGGTGCAGGGGTGGTGCAGGGCTGGTTTGCCATACAGTCTCCCATTTTTGATGCAGCCTGCATTCGAAAATTGGGATTGCCACAACTTTTGATGCAAGGTGCCACTTGCATCAATTCCATTTGTTGAGCACCTTGTGTCAAATGCAATGCCTTGAAAATTGAGCCTCTTGGCTCTAATTCTTTCTCTTAACCAAATCAGAGTACTGTGTTGCTTGTCATGTAGTGCTACAAAAGTATTTTGAAAATAATTTTTTAAAGAAATAGTTAATTCCATCCTGCTTATCGTTGCACAGAAAAATATTAAGAGTAATAATAGAAGTAAGACTGTATCAGAATAAGCTCAAATAAGTGGAAGACTCAAGGTTTGCAATAAATATAAGTCTTTAATGCTGAATAACAGATGTAAAGGACTCCAAAAAAACTT
Organism: Neoceratodus forsteri; assembly: GCA_016271365.2. Lineage (NCBI taxonomy): Eukaryota > Metazoa > Chordata > Ceratodontiformes > Ceratodontidae > Neoceratodus > Neoceratodus forsteri. Next base: position 905,506,987 of record CM028129.1, read on the forward strand.
CCCCGGCACTTCAACTTACCCCCAAGTCTTCACTGGGGGTATGATCACCATTAAAGATTCATATATAATGCAAGCCTTGAGTCCTTTACTTAGTTGGGCTTCCTCAAGTGCAGATTTCCTTAATATTTGTAATTGTGATGGGCTGCCCTAGTCTGCAGTGACCCCGCTACTCTAGGATGCACTGTTCTTGTTTGTCCTTTAATAATAGAAGTAACATGGTTTAATGTTTTGCTAGTCACAGTTAACTTTTAACAACCTATTATGCCTATTTATCATTATTGCATGCAGTAAATCTTTTATAGATATTGAAAAATAGTAACACATGAAAGGTATGATAAAGGGAGTCGCAGAGTAATAAAGTGGCATACATGCATTCTCAGCATTCAGATTATTACTGCCATCATAAAATCCAACAGTATACATAATTTGTTTTCTTATATTGATTTTACATTTCACAAAATCCGCCATAAATTTTCTGCATAAAGAATTATTTTTGCTGTCATTAGAGACAATTATATGTATCGTAATTTCACATTATTTTGAGGCTGACCATTGCCACAATGTAAGTGAAATGCATTGTTCAACTGCTGTAAAATACCTATACAATATCTTCATTAATTGTGATTCTGAATTATTTTGCTGGTTTTGCTGGAAACAGATTATCTGTGAAGTATTTGAAATTTACCTCGGGGGGTTTATTCAGTAAAAGCAATAACAGATTAGACTGCAGATATTCACACACATAAAGGATAAAATCAATAGTTTTAATTTTCACATTTAACCCAGCGTTTTCTGCCGTCAGGCTCAGCAGGTTTTAATGGATGCAAGCAATTTATTTTTATTGTTTTAATTGTTTTTAAGTCTTAAGTCAATTGCTTCCTGTCATAGCTGACTTACATTTGATAACTGAAATTGGCTGGGTTATAGTCATACATAATCACCTGCTACAAAGTATCATGTACATTTTGCATGATTTGTTAAATTCTACCCAGGCTTATGGCACTGTCTTTTCTTGCCTGTGACAGGAAACATCTTTGCATTTTTAGATAATTAAAAAGGGTGTTTCTGTATAAATGCTTTCCAGGCTATGTTTTAATCAGGAGTCACAAATGCATATTTTCATTTTTCAACTAATGGGCTAGGAACCCGGAAGCTGAAACATGTTTTTAATTAAGTGCCCATTTATTTATTTTTTGTAACTTTTTTCTGTGCAGTGGAGAGTAGCCTCTTGTAAACCAGCTGCATCTCTCAGGTTCCATTTTCTACTGACCCTACTAATTAGGGGAACTGATTTCTGGTGCTTGAAGTAACCAGATTCGGTTTTCAAGATTTGAAATCCCCAGAATTGCACCAGTAATTTCCATTCTAATTTCCACATCTATTCAGGATTATGTTGTCAAGCATTTGTTTTGTGTACAGAATATAAAAAGATTGATGCACATCAAATTACATAATGTAAAATAAAATAATACAGAAAATGATTTATAGCAAAATGCACGAAATGCACAGTACAGCCCTGCGTTGGTCTAAAACATCAAAGTCGATGAAATTCTAGGATTTCTACCAGCATGAAGTCAAATTTATGAGTTACATTTCTTTTTTGCCAGTGAAAACTTTAAACAGTAGCCCTGATCATGATTTGTTCCCCATGACTGGGCTCCCTGGAGAGATAACCAGGAAGATTTAGTTTGTGTGTAGGGCCCAGGTAGTGAACCAGAGACATCATTCAATCCCCATCACTTCTTTTCTCTTTTTGGTCTGAGTCTGAGAGCCAGCAGAATTTTCCTGTCACTCAAAGCACTACTGCATGGTGCTCCGATCTCCCCATCTGCCCTGTCAACCACCATTCTTCATTTAACCCATTAGCTGATATGCTTTCTTAAAGGATATTCAATGCATGCATTGAAATCCTACTATGGTCTGCCAAAAGGTTTACTGCAACAGTTATGCAGCAGCACTCTCCTCCCCAGGATAGAAAGCACTGTACTCAGCATCTAAGCCATACTCTGGCTGTTCCATATGCAGAGACCTTGGGCCCCATTTCAGAAAGACCCCAGTAGACCAGCACAAGCTGCAATCCTCCACAGCTTGTGTTAAAATCAGGTGCATCAGGGATCCTGCGTCTGATTCACCGACAGCAGGGTTCCAGTGCCAATGTGCACGACACAGCCAGCACCACTCCCTTGCACCTAACAAATGGTGCATGGGAGAGGAATGATGGAGGTGGGTGGCAGCCTCTGGCCACAGTCAGTCTGTCCCTAAGATCACCATCTCAGGCTGCCCAGGACCAGAACCTGCCACAGGTGCTTTGTTCAACATGTCATCTGACATACCAACCACACCTGCATCTCCTAGAGTCTGCCATGTGCCATGCCCACAGTGTTTCTCTTTGTGGGAGGGTATATGCCTCTGCATGATATTGGTGGAGGACCACTGATCTGGGGGGTGTGGGAACATAGGCCATTGCCATGGGGACCAGCTGTGCCACCCTTGTGAGAGCCCCCTGCCATACCCCTACTGGAGTCAGTGACCAGCAATGGCTGTTAGCAGCACAGAGGCTGGTAGACCAGCCCCAGGCTGGTCTAAGCTCTGGCAGGTCTGGCCGGCTTGCAAAGTCCCACAAACAGGAATGTTGCAGCCTGTATTTGCCACATGACACACCCCCTATTTGGTCACAAGGCTAGTGCAAACCTTGTTCAGCACAAGAAACACTGCTGTCACTGCGGCCTACATTCCAGAATTGGAACCGTGACAACTTTTGATGCAAGGTGCCGCTTGCTGCAATTTTGATTGCTGCAGGCACCTTGTGTCACATTTTATGCTTTGTGAATCAGCCCCCTTGTCTCAGTCTTGAACCTGTGTCACCTGAATGGTAGCATGTAGCACTGACACTGGGCCATTTAGGTGGCCCTACTATACTCCTCTTCTTTACTAAACTTAATCAGCAGATATCCAACCCATAAAATGGAATATAATTGTGGAGTGCACCAAGAAATATTAGGAGACAAACTTGCATCAAGATATTAGGCACTGATTGCATATGTAAACCATTTGTGGAACCTTTCAGTTGCAGTACATTGTGTTGTGTTGTATTGTCTACTGTATTGTTTTTGGGTGCACTGATGAGCCAAAACAAGCCTATATTGAAACTTTTTTTTATTGTACACCAGCTTTATGAAATGAGAGTGATGTTCAAAGGCAAACTCCAAGTCAATGTTCTGGCAAAATATTCTTCATAATAAAATGGGTGAAAAAAATTAAGCCACCATTTTGGCTAACAGTCCCTCCATGGTGTGCAATTAAGAAATGTACATTTTGTAATTTTTATTCCTCTTACACCTTACTGTACTGTGTTTTATGTATTTTGTATTAAACATGACAGAACCATGCCACCTTTACAAAATAAAAACCTACAACTAGGTCATAAAAATAAAACTAACAAATAAAAATAAGTAAAGAAATAAATAAATGCATCTTGTTTTCCTGATCATCACACTCTCTTTATACAGATGAAAAAAAAATAAACAAATGAAGTACTGGAATGCTTATAGTTTCCATTACCAGTGTTTCTTTGCTGACCGTGAAAAATCCTTTCTATCTTTACCTGTTTATCAGGGAAGTCTCTGCTGCTTACCCTGCCACACCATAAATTGAGTATCTTGCTCCAAAACAGGGCTTTATTTATCGATGTGTTTATTTATTTATTTCAAATGATTTACTGGGAATTATAAGCCTAATTAATTATTCATGAGCTGAACTAGCTCACTGATTGGCTGCCCTGCCGGTCAGAAATCTCTTAAAAATGAGCAGCAGAACAACCACACAGTTGATCGCGTGCTGCACACTGACAATAGTGGCAGCAAAACAAGAAGTGTTTTCACTGCTGCTGTCAATGTACACTATCTGTAATGGACTTGGTGCAGTAGTGATCGGCAAGGCATATTGGAAAAATGTGACGGAACTGCGAAAAAACAGCATCACTGTGACACGCCAGCATGTCACCATCACTGAGAGATATTAGGAGATGCACCACTCTCAGCGCACGCTTCCACACAAAAACAAAAATATAGAAACCTATTTAAAAAGTGTAATTTTTGCGATTAGACTTATAATGCAAATGACCTCATAGCCAGTCATTTCCTTGGATTAAGGACTGGCCAGTGGGGTTGGCCTTCAGCTGCACCTTGGACCACCCTCCCCCTAGCTGGTCATTAATAACCAGGAAATGATCAGCTGTTTGGTCATTATTGCTTAAAGGGACACTGTCAACCCCCTTAGGTCTCAAAGTGTCCCTAGTTTAAAAAACACATTTTATGATTGCCAACATTCTGTAAAGATTGCTGATGCAGCTGGTAGTTTGATTACGACTCTATTTTTCTTTAAAAAAGTGAAAAACAGACTGACCGCCATTCTTGTGTTACCACACAGACGCAGGTTTGTTTACATTCCTTGAGCAGCTCCAACTGCATCTTTCCTGGACTTGGGAACAACCACAACACAGGCTAGCCCCTCATGATTCAATGGAAGTTAAGGAGGCTACTGCCTCATGTGTGACTGCACTGTGTGGGTGTGTTTCTAATGCTCAGGAAGTCTGCAGTGAGAACAGATCCAGGATTGTAAACAAAACAAGGTTGTTTATAAATACACATTACCATGCATTTCAGTTCTACTAAACAAGGAGACAGACAAAACATACAGCAACATCAATGAATTTTAGAGAAGGTAAGAAATTGTAAAATATAGGTTTTTAACTAGAAATAATATGATGAAAAACAGGTTGACAGTGTCCCTTTAAATACTGTACATACTGAGATGATAATAGCTCATTTCCCAATGTTTCCTGCAGGGGATATACAATCAAAAAGTTGCAGTAATAAATAAAATACAATAAAGTGCAGAGTAATTTAAAAATACATTACAGTTCAGCAGTCATCATATTTAGGCAGGCGAACCAATGCAACCCAATAAAAGTTACGTGTTGTATGAAAGTATGTTGGGAGAGGAAGAATCTACCAGTGGAACTCTGCAGAAATTTATGGAGGCAGCCCAGAGGAGGGCAACTAAAATGGTGAAGGGATTGCACCAAAATCCCTATGGGGAGAGATTGAGGGATCTCAACATGTACACCCTGGAAGAGAGGAGAGTAAGAGGGGACCTGACAGAGACCTACAAGTACTTCACAGAATTGAATAGGTTGCAAGAGAGGAGTCTCTGTCAAAAGAGAAAGAGCACCAGGACTAGAGGGAATGCGATGAAGCTGAAGGGGGCAAGTTAGAGAGGGATGTGAGGAAGTACTACTTCACTGAAAGAGTGGTAGAGGCCTGGAATGGACTGCCAGAAGAAACGGTGGTGACAAAAACAGTAGAGGGCATCAAGCATGCATGGGATAGACATAGGGGAATATTTGTGAATATGCATATAGGAGGCAGGGTCACCAGAGACCAGTTAGGGTCTGTGGAAACAAACTAGGCGGGGACCATTTGGGCAGACTGGGTGGGCAAAGTGATTCTTTTCTGCTGATAAATTCTATGTTTCTGCATTTCCATCTGAATTCCTGAGTTCCATGGTAAACCTTCAATCTGTTGAGTATGAGGAAATACAGAGAAAAAAGAAATGGGTAAGAAGGGAGGCGATAATGTAAATAAACAGGAAAAGGTGGAAAACACAGTTAAATGGGCAGAGGCAGAACAAATTGTTTCAAAATGTCCTGAAGTTCATAACAGCATATGCATCTGAATCAGGGATTGGTGAGCCTGTTCAGGAGAAATCTACCCCTCTTCCCAATCTAGCAGGTTCAACAGATTTGAACACATTTCCATTTAAATATTGGTATTGCTTTGACATTTTTTTATTTTATTTATTTATATCTCAGAATTACAATACCTTTGAGTCAGAGACTCATTTACAAAGGCTCCATGTCAGAGTGTACAAGTTACAAATATAGAAAGGTGAATGAAAAATAGTGCTTGGAACAATTATTACAGTAACATCTGCAGTAATGTTGAGAATCAAGCATAATACAGAGTGAAAGCTTGGTACAATAGCTGCAGCAACATCAGCAGTAACACTGAGAATTAAAATACAATACAGAGTGAATGCTAGATAACAGAGCTGATACAGAGTGTGGTAACAATGATAGAGGAATACAAAACAAGAGAAGCAAATGCACAGCAGTAGATACAACTATCAAATGCACCAAAGTAACAGGTAGCAGTCTAAGCAAACATAGTCATCAGAGACATTCAGGGGTAGAACCTGGGGTGGGGGTTGAGAATTCAGACATGGTTAAGTGCAACCACATGGCTACCTGCTATGAGGTGCAGCCGAAGCTTAGATTTCAAGGGCACCAACTTTTGTTCAGCCAAGACTTCAGTATGCAGGCTGTTTAGCCATACTGGAGCCATGTACCTAAAAGCCTGCTGGCATTGGGATGTCCTGCAGGATGGGACATTGAAAGAAGCTTTAGAGGCACTCCTCATGTTCCTGATAGTGGCTGCAGGTATGAGGAGCAACTGCGAAGAGGGTGGAGAGAGGCTGAGAGTGATCTTCTTTGCTAACGGACAGGCCTGGTAAGAGAGCCTGCCCTTAAGGTTTAACCAGTTAGTACATGAGTAAAGGTCACGTGTGTGGGTGAGTCTATGGGCTTCGGTTACTAGGTGATATGCTTTGTTGACAGCAATCTTTATTCTATTGAGGACAGCATCAGTGGCAGAACCATAGATAACTATACCGTAATCGATGCTAGAAAGGGTAGAACTAGCTACTGCCAGCCAGAGTGCATTGGATGTCATGCAGCACTGATGCCTGTAGAGTAACTGAATTCTAGTGTTCACCATCTTGCAGACCAGGTTGACATGCTCACAAAATGATAGGGAGCAGTCGAGGGTAACTCCAAGGTATTTGATGCTGCCGACTTGTTTCACTAGCTGGCAGTGATTATTGAGAATGCTGAGGTACATCCCCTTGTGCTTGTTTTGGTTGTTAGTAAATACCATAACCTTAACCTTTTTATAGTTTATTATGAGTTTATGATCAGGGAACCAGGATTCAACTTCTGTAAAACGCCTTTGAAGGGCACGCTCAAGGGGAAGTGGGTCGCGGTGACTTGAGTAGAAAACAGCATCATCTGCATAAAGAAGCAGGTTTCTGGAGCAGGCTAGAGGGAGGGTGTTGAGGAAAAGACTGAAGAGAAGTGAACCAAGAATTGATCCTTGAGGGACTCCTGAGCAGACGGGGTGACTGAAGGGGAGGGCATTCCAGATTTTGACACGCTGTATTCTCCCATCTAGATAGTTAGAGAACCAGGAGGTGGCTTCATGCGAGAGACCAATGGCAGGGAGGGCTGCAACTAAGAGAGCATGATTGATCATGTCAGATGCTTTTATAAGGTCTATGAACACAGACCCTAGAAGGTGACCGCTGTGTGTATGTAATCAGCAAATTCAAGGAGGGCAGAGGTGGTGCTATGTCCCTTCCTGAAACTATGTTGCTGGTATCATTGAAGGATGTATTTTGCAAGACAGTCAGATAATTGATCTGAGACAATCCTTTTGAGGGCTTTAGGTGAGGGGGGAATTGATATTGGGTGGTAGTTACTACAGGAGGCCCTATCACCCCTTTTGTGGACTGGTGCTACCACTGCAGCCTTCCAGTGTTGGGGGAATTGACCAAGGCAGAGGGACTGATTTAACAGTTTGATGAGGGGGTAGTAAGACTGCATCAAGGGCCAGGTGCAGGAGTTTCAAGTCCAAAGTGTCACTGCTGTGTCTGATTTACCCAGGACATGCTGCAGGTAAGTTTTGGCTTTCACTGGGGAGACTGTCCTGAAGCAGAAAGGGGGCTGATGCCAAGACCCAATGTGTATAGGGTGCCATCAGTTGAGGGGGTGTTAGTGAAAAAGTGAGGTGGGAGGACACCACTAAGGTTCATGAAGACGGCATTAAAGGTGTCAGCAATTAGCTGATGGTCTTGCATGGTGGTACTGTTAATGTGTAACATGGAGGGAGGGAAGTATTAGGCTCTCCAGTGAGGTCTTTTATGTTGTCCCAAAACGTTCTTCCATTCCCCCAGGAGGAGGAGAGACTCTCCTGAAACTGGGCAACTTCAGCTAGGCGAATCTGATGGGTACAGGTGTTTCTTGCCATCTTGTACCTCTGCCAGTCCACAGTATTTCTGGTGGCACAGTTTTATGCCAGAGGTTGTCCCTCAAAGCCATGGATTTGAGAACAGCTGGGGTGATTCAGGAATGGGGTTTTCCTTTGATAGTCCATTTGGTATATGGGGCAAAAATGTCACAGACTTTGTTAAAGGTAGAGATAAAGTGTGTTAAAGCTTGATTGATGTTTGTAGCAGTGTCAATCAAGGACCAGACACTGTTGGAGAGGTAGACCTGGAATAGCTTTAGCATACCTTGTTTTTAAGGGTACGGTGGTACAGTAAGTCAGGCTGGCAGGGATTTGGGGGGAATGGTTTGATCAATGGGAAAGGACTGCAGCGTGGTCACTAAGCAAGTCGGGAAGGACCACTGTGCTTGTGAATCTCTCAGGCCAGTTAGTGAGCATAACATCTATTAGGGAACTATTTCCAGTTCTGTAGTTGATTCTGGTTGGAGAGGATACTAATTGGAAGAGGTCTAAGGCTGCAGCTGCATCCCTGAGTGGTGCTAACTCAGGGGCCAGCCAGTTTACATTAAAGTCACCCAGAAAGACAACCTCAGATCTGTTGGGTAGGTTAGAGACCTAGTCGAGGATAGCATTGAAACCTTGCATAGTATTACAGGAAGGAATATAAACTGAGAGGGCAATGAGTGATTTACCCTTGTGCCCAGCTGCAATTTTGATCGCCAATGTCTGTGCATCATGCCCAGTTACAATATGTGGGAGGACCAGCCCATGCAGACAGTTGATTAGATAGATGGCACCCCCCCTTTTCCCCAGCCTGTCATCCCTAAAAAGAGTGTAGCCATCCAGAGCAACAGCAGAGTCAGGTATTTTGGGGGAGAGCCAGATCTCAACTACTGCAAGGACATCAGGATGGTGCTGCATGACCCAGACCTGTAGAAGGTCAAGCTTAGGCACAAGGCTGTGGATATTAGTAGAGGTAATCATGAGGCCACCCAAGTTACTGGAGGTGGGAAAAGGTTGCAAACCTGGTCCAGGGCTAGGATGGATATTGCCAGAGAGCAGGAGTAGGAGTAGGCTATGCTGAATTACTAAGAATATAAGGAGCTTAAGATTAGCAGAGGTTCTCCGATGGTAGGGTTTGTGTCTTTAAGTGGGAAGCGGCAGGGAGGGGATGTGAGTCACTAAAAGCAGTGAGAGGTAGTTAAGCAGGTAGCCAGAATAGACAGGAGGTTTCAGGAAGGCAGGCAGGAGGTAGGGGGTAGTATTGGCAGTAACAGTAGACAGCAATGGTGAGGCAACATGTGGCTGGAGTGGGATGGGTTGGTGGGTTAGGGTTAGGGAAGGTGGGGTAGGCAAATATTAGAAGTAGCAGAGGCAGGACACAGCTAATAGAGGGTCCCATTATTGAGAGAGAAATTGATGTATAGGACCATCTGGAGGGGTAAGATGATTGTGAACGGCAAGTTATGTAAATGTCAGAGTGGAGGTAGGAAGGCTATCAGTGTCAAGGGGATCAGGCAAGTAAGAGTGAGAAGTATTTAGATGACAACTAGTCAGGTAGAAGTGAGGCAGATATGATGGCAGGGTGGTGGAGTGCCCGACTACAGTGCAAGAGGTCGGGGGTTCAAATCTGGAAGGGGAAGAGTACAGGGATAGCAGATTGGTCAGAGAAAAGAGGGAGAGAAAAGTGGGAGACCAGGAAAAAGGCTAGAGGAGGCAGAGAATAAGAGGGGATAAGTTGTGGGTGAAGTGAGACAGAGATAGTGAGGTGCATGAGAGTCTATGATACCTGTAAGTATTGCATTAAAGCAGGTCAGTGCCTCAGTAATTGATGGGGCTAGGCAGAATTGTTGCCAATCAATGTTGTGCAGGTCAGCTAGGAAGTCTGCTGGGTTATAGTGTTTGAAGGATCATTTAGCTATCATCTTACTTGGATTTTGCAATTTAGGAAGATTCCTGATACATGCTACAATATTATGGTCACTCAGGGGGTTGTGCCAGACTGCTTCATGTGTGATTTTATTATACTGCTACCACCACCCAGCTAACAAAATGTGGACTATTTTTGTTTTCAAAGTTAAAATGACAGCCTGTGTCAATGAAAATCTTTATTTTTATCTTTTTAAAATAATTTATTTTAATTGTTATGCATTTTAAGTTAGACAAACACCATTTTATAAGTACAATGAGGCACTCCAGGGTTTGTCATTATGGTGATATCATCTCACTTCTCAGGGGCATTTACCAGCAGTCCAGAAAAAGCCGCTCACCACTGCTGTGGTGCCTGCAATAAATAACATTATATCTGAAACCGCAAACTGCGACATTCACTATTTGCCAAAAAAATAAAGATAGATGCTCAGCACAATTACATGTTATGTCGGAATACTTTATTCAGTATAAAACCGACCTCTTAGAAAAACGTGTAGGTACAAAACGTTCAGGTGTGTTCCTGTACTTGTTTTAATCATCGTGCTGGTTTTATACTAAATAAAGTACTTGAACACAAGATCTAATTGTGCCGAGCATCTATCTTTATTTTTTCAGCATATAGTGAGTAGTGTGGTTTCTGGTTTCAGGCATTTAACAGCACTTCCTTACACCTTTACCTAATAACACACCAGAAGCATGAGATTATAGCATCATAATTCACACCCAGTCATGCCTTGTTGCTTACATATAGGGCCTTACCGAGAGCGCCATTTCTGACCCAATCTGCAAACATAGACCCCCCCCCAGGCAACCACCACCTACTACTTCTAGTCTCTTATAGTATTACATATGTACTAGTTTACTTAGAATAGTTTTTTGTAGCCTGTACACTATGCACTGTAACCTGCGTGCTCCACTGTGTCACTGAAATTGCTTAGTTTTTGTATGCTCTTCTGTATCTAACCTATATTGTTCACTGAAATGCTTTGCTTTGTATACTATTTTGTATCTCACCTGTATTGTTCTCCACTGTCTTACTCCACCAATATGTTGTCTACCCTCCCTGCGATGAGGTGCCTTCGTAAATGAGTCTTTGACTCAAAGGTTGTAAATCTGAATTGTGAATAAATAAGTATATAAATATGTCATGACAATGAAGTTGTTTTCTGATGCTTAATGACTGTGTAGGTCTAAAAAGAGTTCTTGGTTGTTTTTACAAGGATGTCACAGGTAGGTAGTTTGCGCAAAATTCTTCTCCTAAGAAAATGAATGACAGGTACTCCTTTTTGTTAAATGAATATAAAACATCATGGTAGAACAGTCTCCCAACCTTTGTTAACATATCTTCTAGTAAACTGAACATTCCACATCCCAATGCTTGTACCTTATATGCAAATATTTAATGATTGACATATGCCAGGTATTTCTTGAGAATTCCTCTAAAGTCTTCTTTGATACAAATGATCTCTTAAAAGCCTGTAAAAATGCCAAAGCAGCATATTAAATCAGGAGCACATTCATTATGTGATGCCCAACAATGTGAAATAATGCCCTCTGGGCACAGGTGGCAACTTGATAATAATATTGACACAAAAAAGCAAAAGGCGTTTAGCAGCACATAAACATAATCTGATGAATTCCAAGAAGGCCAGAGACTGTTGAACATGTTGTGATGTTACTCTGAAAATAATAGTATGAGTCCAACATCATCTGGCCTGTTTATTCATTAATTTTTTTTGAAATTATTTCACCAAATAAGCAATACAGAGAATATCAGGCTCATTTACAAATGAATCCTGTGGGATGTGAGGTGTTTTTCAATCAAACTTGATTAAAATACCCTCTGTAACCTTTTCTCCCTGGGTTGCACCTGGAAATAAGTTTCACCTCAGTGTGCCTTTTCAAGTCACCATCTTTCCCTTCTTTGGCACTTATTTCCCACCTTTCATAGGGGTCTTTGGAGCATGTCCTGCATCTGTGGTGGATTCCTTTTGGAGGGGGTCCCTCTCAGGTTTATTTAGTGTATGAAAAGGGAAATAGCCAGTTGGGTTAGTAGACCTAAAAGCACTGATGCATGCTGCATACTCTAGGGGTCCCCCCATAGTTTTCTTCTGACCACTGGATACTGATGAATAGGGCATCATAAAGCATGTGCATGCATGTAAGGCGTGCTCAGGCTTCAGGGGCAGTTGGCATCCATGCTACTGTGAGCAGATCTGACTGCACTGACACCTGTGATCACAAAGGTGGTGAAACTGCAGTACAGCCTGTGTCACTTGACACTGAATGGGTGCGGAGTCTGGGCGTTATTTCTGACAAGGCATTATTTTTGACAAGGGGTTGACCCTGAAGTCTCATGTGTTGTCCATCATTGAGACCTCATTTTACCATCTGAGGAATATCGCCCGGATTAAGCACCTGGTTCCACCCGGTGATCTTCTGACATTGGTCCACACCTTTGTGACCTCCTGCCTTGATTATTGCAATGCCTTGTATCTAGGGCTTCTGGGGGTTGATATCTGCCGCTTGCAGCTGTTACAGAATGCTGTGGCCAGATTGTTGACTGGGCTTTCCCGATCTAGCCTTGTCACACCTGTGCTGCGCAGATTGCACTGGCAACTGGTTCCATGGCGGATCACCTTCAAGGCCGGTATGTTGGCCTACAAGGCCCTACATGAACAGGGACTGAGTTACCTGTAAAAGCTCCTTCATCCCTACTGCCCCCTCTGACCGCTCCACTCCACCAATGAGGGATTGCTGGAGATTCCTAGGGTTCGTTTGAAGACCTCTGGAGCCTTTGCGTTTGCTTTTGTGGCTCCAACCCTGTAGAATTCTCTACACCATCAGATAAGGGAGTGTCTTACTGTGGAGAGCTTTAAATCTACTCTCAAAATATTTTTATTCTCTCTTGCTTATCTTGATAATTAATTTATGGAATTTTGTCATTTTAATGGTTTTAAATATCTATTGTTTTTAGGTTTTCTGTAAAAGCACTTTGATATTTATTGAATTGTGCTTGCAACAAATAAAGCTTATTATTATTATAATAACCAGGTTTCCCTTTTTCCCATAGGGAAACCATGGTGTCATTTGACATAATAGAGGAGTGTTTATTACGGCAAACACATGCACTGTTTCCCTCATTCTACACATGTTCCCGTCGCAGTTTTGTCCCTTCCTGACCGCGCCACTTGCCTTTTCGCCAGAAAGTAAACCGCCGTTATAACTCAGCAGTAAGTCATTTTTTAAACAAATTGCTAGTAATTTTCTACATTTATGGGGACAAGTAAGTTTTAAAACATTTAAAAATTTCAGACCACTACCTAGTGGAAATGAAAATAGGAAGGAAATAGAGCGCAGTCGCGCCGGAGCCTCTGTTATTTTATATAATTGCTGTGGCGAAAAAGGGAAACCAAGCAATTATATAAAATAAAATTAAATATCGGGTGGTGTGCAAACTCGAAGTTTACACACACCGTCAGGGTTAGATGCTTTCACAAACCCCTCAAGCTTCACTCTCGGGGTTTACGTAGCATTTAACCCCGTGGGTGTATGTAAACTTCTTGTTACATAAACCACCCCATACTTTATCCTAGGCCAAATATCCTTATGCCTCTGGGAAGTGCATTAAATTCCTATGATGTATACCCTGGAGGGGCCTATTACACTTATAAAATGGCTTTAAGTAATTTATCTTGTGAGGGAAATGAGATGTGGCACCTGACTGTACATTTTTAGAGATTTATTGCAAAGTCTTGTCACATGCTTCAGCCAATCATGTTTGTTGATTTTCTAGTGCCATTTTAAGTAAAGTTTAAAAATGAAGCAGTTTTTACCCAACCATTGTTGGACCTAGTGATTTAGAGGCTCTGTATGAACCTCCGTCAGGGGTCCATAACTAAAAGACAGTGCCACAAGAAATCTCCTTAGTCCAAGAAATGTCACTTCATGTGTCCCTGTACAACTGAATGAAAAGTTTCTGGCTAACTCTGCACAAATTAAATGTAATCTTGAGGAAAAAGGTGTTAAATGAAAAGTGGACAGATCGCTACAATGGCCTAATGGTTAAGGGACTCGTCTTTAGCTGGGTATTCTTGGGTTCAGTCCTTGAGCCTGGGGCTGACACTCTGGAATCTTGTGCTCAGTTTGAATTAGTTCTGCATAAAGATGTGCTTCAGTGGTTATAGTCTGGAGCCTTGCCTTACCACGCTATCTTTGGTCTGCTGGTAGGTGTTGGTTTTGATAAGGATGGAGAATTTGAATGCCTCCTTGAGCAGTGGTTATTACAGAATCTCACAGAAAAGACTGAGCATGGAAAGCCGTGTGGCCCACATAACACTCACCCCTTTATACAACAAGATGTCTGGTGGTGTCTCTTTCATAGAATTTATCTAATTTGCTCTTGAAGGTCTTTATATTCCTATATCCTACCACCTCATCTGGTAGATTATTCCAGGCCGTTGTTACCCTCTGGTTAAACCACAAGGCTCTACGGACTGTATTGCATGCTTCCCCTTTTAGCTGCAAGCTATGAGTTCTCATGTTATAGTTATGTTTCTTTAATTCCAGTCCTAAACAATCCCATGGGTGATTGTTTGTCAATGATCTGAACAGTAGACAATGGTCTGCCCTGATTCTTCTGTACTGCAATATATATAAATTCAGATTTTCCAGTCTATTTTTATAGCTTAATTATTTTTGTCCAGCAATCATTCTGGTGGTATTTCTCTGAACCCTTTCAATAATTACAGCCTCAGACATGGTACAAGGTGACCACAGCTGCACACAATACTCAAGGTGTGGCCTCACCAGTGACAAATACAGTTACAGTGTCATCTTAGCATCTCTACATGTTATATGCCTTCTGATGCTATTTGATATAGTAGTTGCAGTTGAGGCACTGGAACAATGCTGGTTTTTAAATTTCAAATAATTTTTGACAGTGACACCTAAATCTCTTTCATGTGGTGATACTTTAAGAATTTGACCATTCAAAATATAGTTAGTCATGATGTCGGATCTGCCAAAGTACATAGCTGCACATTTATCCAGATTGAATCTTAATCTGTACTAATTAGCCCCATTGCTCTAATGAAAATAGACTGTCCTGCCATTTAATGGCATCATGTGCATATTGACCACAAAGCCAATTATTGCATCATCAGCAAATTTAGATAGTCAGGGGCCATCCCCACATTCTATTGAGGAGATAAAAAAATTAAACAAGGTCGGCCCCAACACTAACCCCTGGGGGACTCCACTCATTACATATGCCCAGTCAGAGGCAACTCCTCGAATCACGACTTGTTGTTTTCTGTCTAACAGCCAGGATTCTATCCAGGCCACAGTATTGTTATTGATACATTCTCTTACCAATGCTTCCACTAGCTCATAACAAGGCACAATATCAAATGCTTTACTGTAATCCAAGAACACAACATCTACAGATTTTACCCTGTCCAGTTCCCTACGGACATTGTCATGAAATTGCAACAAGTTTGTTAGGCATGATCTTCTCTTGACAAAACCATGTTGTGAACAATATGTCAAACCGCAGTCCCTAATATGTTTTACTTTTTCCTTTATCAGTCCTTCCAAAATTTTTCCAATGACTGATGTTGGGCTAATTGGCCTATAATTTTTAACCTGATTTCTGTTACCCTTTTTAAATATTGGTATGACTGCTGCCTTCTTCCAAGCATCCCCCACTTTTCCCTGTTTTAGTGAGGTCTGAAACAGTAGTGTGACTGGTTCTGCTAAAACATCTCCCAATTTCTTAGTTACTTTAGGGTGGATACCATCCAGGCCTGGAGCCTTGTTAGGATTTAATCTTTACAGTCTGTTCCCAACTTCACCCACATTCAAAGTCAATCCAATATCATTATGGTCAACATTTAAGGTAATATCTATATCTATTTTATGGTTAAATACTGTGCAAAAGTAGTTATTAAACATGTCTGCCATTTTTTGGGGGTCCTTCACCAGGCTGCCTTGGTCATCTTGTAATGTGCCAACCTATGTATTGTTTCCTCTCTTATTAGTAATGTAATTACAGAATAATTTGTAGTTGTCTTTGACCTCACTTGCTAGGCACTGTTCATGGTTACGTTTGTCGTTATAATCTTTTTCATAACTTAGCCTCCTTCCGGTATCTAGCCCATGCTGTATCCATGTTGACCCTCTTTGCTTTCAAAAAGGACCTTTGTTTCCTTTTTATTGCCTTTTTGGCCTTTACATCTAACCACTTTGGCATTCTTCCTGAATTATTGTATTTAATCTGTTCAGGGACAAACTTGTCAACTAGTTCATTTAGTTTGCTAGTTAAAATGTTTCACATAGCATCTAATTCAGGATTTCTAAAGTCCTTTACCCATTCCCAATCTTTGAGCTTATGTCTCATAGCTGTAAAGTTGGCTTTATTAAAGCATTTTATCTTGGTGCCCCCTCTTTTACTGGTTTCTCAATCTCAAAGCTGATCATATTATGGTCACTATTTCTCAGGGTAGTGGTTCTTTTACATTCCATGATTTCTTCCCCCCATATTGCCCAGGACCAGCTCCAGGATATGACTCACTCTAGTTGCCTTGGTTACATATTGTTCCATGCCTAGATCACCGATCATTTCTAGGAACCTATTTTCTGCAGTATTTGTGCTGTTTTGCTTTTCACAGTCTATACTTGGCATATTTAGGTTGCCTAGGAGAATAATTTTTTTGTCTGGACTCACATTATTTAGGGCTGTAAAGAGTTCCTCGTCTACCCTAAGTTCTTGTGAGGGTTGTCTATATATAATACCTAGCAATAATTTTTCGTGCTTTAGGGTAAACGGAAATCCACAAGTGTTCTAGGGCTTCAGACTTATCTATGTTTAAGGATTTCACATGTGTATTATTTTTAACATATAGAGTGATACTTCAACTTATCTTGTTAACTCTTTCCTGGCTAAACAGATTATACCCTTCTGTGTTTCTCCCCCAACCATCATAGGACTGCCACCATGTTTTAGTGACTGCACAGATTTGGATATCATTGTGTTTTAAAATGTATTCCAATTCATCCATTTTGTCTACTTAACTTCTGGCACTTAATAATAGGCACTAATAATAGGTTATCCCTCTGTTGCTCCAAAGAGAGCAGTGCTGAGGTCCCTGCTAAAAAACTAGCTGTAGATCCTACAGTAATAAAAAATGACTATCCTCGCTCCTATCTGCCTGTGCTGAATATGTATTGTCCTGCTTACTGTTAGCTGCCTGGTATGTATTTTGTCCATCGTATTCTCTGTCCTCAAATTAACCCTTGTACTATTTACTTGTTCAACTACACTTCCCCTCCCCCCAGGATGCATCTGGAACTGAGCAATTTTGCTCAGTATGCCTTCCTGGTGAAACACTTAAATAAATAAAAAATAAATGTTTAAAAGGATGGTTGTAGCAACTTAATTTCAAAACACTGAGAGCAAAATAACATATATAAGCCCTCACAATAAAGCTTTAGATGAGGTCACATCATGTAGATGGCATTAGTCAGGGTTTTAATGATGTCAAGGGAGAGGAGAGATGTCAATAAGGATTTCATTGACCTGTCCTCAGTATTTGACATGGTGCATCATGGTGAATTGTTAGGTAACACTTGGGTGTCTGGGGACTGTCTGGAATGGTTCTGTCTTGATTCCAGTCCTGCCTGCCTGGGAACAGATGGTGATGATTGGGAATTCTTTTCCCTACCAGAGTCTCCTAATTATACAGTATCACAGGGATCTACACTGTGCACTTTACCATTTATTTGCTGCCACTCTGGGAGCTCAGTAGGAGCTACAGACGAGATTTTTTCATGCTATGCAGATGAGTCCCAGCTGAACCTCTCTTTTGCCTAAGTCAGACCTGCCTCTGCTAACTTGTTACATCAAGGTCTATCTGACAGCAGGCCATGGATGGCCACAAACTGGTTAAAACTTAACCAAGAAAAATAAGAGCTCCTTGTGATATTTTCAGAACAACAAGTCTCCACCATAAAGGACAATCAATGACTGTCCATGGTTGATAAGTAGCTTTTGGTGGTTCTAGGGATTGCAAGCAATCTTGAAGTCATGCCTGGCAGTAGAACATCAGGGGTGTTATTCACAGTGGACAATGTAGGGCTTGTGCCAAGCCCTGCATCATCCCCAGTGGTTGGCACAGCCGTGCCAGACTCTTTGTCACAACCTGCGCCTGATTCAATAAGATTGGGCACATTTAGGACACTTTTCCCACTTTACTGCAGCTTGCATCAAATCTTTGGCACATACCCCATAAAAAAGGGTACCTGAGTTTGCCACGAGCTAGATCAGAAAAAGCTGGTCTAGCTTGTGGGAATCAGCGCATGGGAACAAGAATCTGAATTGCCGGCCGGGGAATGTTGAAAACCCTATGCGCCATATGTTCGGCACACCCGGGGCTTGCGGTATTCTCGGAGCATTTGTGGATCAGGCCCCAGGTGTCAGTTGTTTTTAGGAATGGTTTCTACCATCTACAAATATCATGTGGGACAAAGAGCCTTAGCTTACAAAAAACACAAATATAAAGCATTTACAGTTAAAAGTAAGATGCTATAACATTTATTAATCAGTTTCATATAGCAGCAGCGACGGAATATGTGACTTGAGTGATAAATGTTATAGCATCTTGCTATTAACTGTGGAGCTTTTTATTTGTGTTTTTTTGTGAGCTAAAGCTCTTAGTCCCACAGGAATTTCATTTTTGCCCATGTGCTCCATAGTCCCCTTTGAACTGCCTGTTTTTTCCTCCATCTACAAATGTCTCCAGGTTGTGCACCTTCCTCTCACCTGAAGCTTTATCATCCAGGCATTTGTAACCATATGTCTGGACTATTGTAATGTGCTCTGTACGATCCTTCCAGCAAATCAACACTACCCCCTGCAGCTGGTGCAAAATGCAATGGCCAGACTTCTGACTGAAATGCCAAATTGCATTATTCCTATATTGAATAGACTACAAAGTCTGCCTAGTTGATAGTGGGTTAATCTTAAAATTTAGTACTACGTTCAAGGTCTATGTAATGGATTAGGACCCGCTTAACTCACAAAATGTCTGACCCCCTATACAGCCCCACATTCTTTAGTGTGGAAGTTTAAGAATTCTAACTGTACCTCCTTCAAAACTATATTGACAAGTGATCAAGTACTTGGGGTTGCAGTACCCTGTTCTTGGGCTGCTTCACCAGATTTTATAAAAGCTGCTCTTATGTTGAATATTTTTAGTTTCAACAAGGTTTTAATGATATGTGATGGTGTGATTTATGTTGCTTACTCTATGTGTATTATTTGGTTGTAATAACTGTTAAGTATTCTGGGCCTCCAGAAGGAGTACTATAGAAATGCAAATAATAAATAAATAAATAAATAAATAAATAAATACATACAAATAACATAAAATAAAATTTAATCAGCTAAGAAGACACACCATTGAGAACCAGTTCTTATTTATGATGGTGAAAGACACTCACAAAACTGCAGTAAAGAAGTCCCCCATAAGTTCACAAAACATACTGAGATTAAAATGAGGCACATTTAAGATGCAGTACACCCCTGTAATGGAATACATATACACTGATGTACAGTAACTATATGTTAGCAATACACCACAACAAGGCATGGGTGTCTGCTGAATTAATGCACATCTTGGCTGCATAGTGAGGTACAAGGCCAACAGTTGAGTGCCTTATGCAGCCAGAGCATGCATTAATTCAGCATTCACACATGCCCTGGAGTGATTTATTGCACTTATAAAATGGAAATATGTTGATAAACTAAAGAAATAAAGTCAGAAATCTTTTTTTGAAACTTACATTTACTGACATCATCGTAGTATGAAAAATAAAGACACATAAGGTATTACTGACCATATAGATCTGACTTTTCAGCTATGGTGTATCACAACTACATTACAATTCTGATAATTCAACAACATTGTGCCAGCCTGGTGGCACTGAGGGCTGAGGAGCTGGATACCTTACCTCACGCTATGCCAGTGACCCGGGTTCAGGAACTACCTCAGATCGTCAGGTGCCAGCACTTGGGGATGGGAGCAGGATTGAGCACTGGCTCTCCTCTTTCAGGAGGGGGGGTTGCCCACCCAAAGTCCTGCCATCACCGGATGGAGGTCTGGTGACAGGTGCAGGCAGTAACAGCATGACAGGTAGGGTGGGGCATTCCATAGTGTGTGGCATGTGCATGCCTCCACACACATGTGCGATGCCGGGATACACGGGGTCGGGGAACAAAAAGGCAAAAAAATGTGCAAACTACTTACGGGAAAAAAAAACATTGCTATAACAAGAAAATAAGTAAACATTGCAGCTTTGCTATCCTTGGCATATTAAATAAGCAACATTCAATGTGTTCCATGATGTGACAAAGGAAGAGTCATAGTATTAGAATATTAAACCACTGCAAGATATGGTTGGGGGAGGGCCTGATCTGAGTTACTACATATGCCCAGCCCCTGGCTGGGATCCAAGTGGAAGTCAGCCAATTCTAAGCTAGCGATTGATATAAGGGCCGTCAAATTACTAGGAGCTTGGGAAGGCAGACCTGTAATAGAGCTGCAAGGTGTTCCACTGTCTCTATCTCAGTTACCTTTTGTTTCCATAGAGCCATTGTGGTGGACTGTGGTGATGGCCAATTTAGCATCAAGCATTTCAAGGCAGCCACTCACAGCACCTGGCCTAATTTGATCTTAGGCGTAGGACTTGTGAGAAGGTCAGGGAATCCTAGAACAAAGTTGTTGAACGTAAAGGGGATTTGTCTGTCTAAAATTCTCTGCAATGCACCATGGATTTCCCTCCAAAAGGATAATGCGAGCGGGCAGGCCCAAAAAATATGATGGTGGTTACCCACATTACAACACTGCCTCCACCAAGTGTCTGAATGGGTAATTGTTGTTGGGGTCCTGAAATACCTCTCTAGGACCTTCCAGTTGAACTCCCTCCATGTAAGGGAAGCTGTTACTAACCAACCCTGAGAGTCTATGCTCCCATTGCTAAACTGAAAAATTCAGTCCTGACTCCTCCTCCCATTTGAGTCACAACTGCTCCACTGGAGGAGTATTCAACTTAAAGGGAAATGTTCATCTAGGATTAAATTAATTAGTATTGTTACCAGTGGAAATCTGCTTTAGATAAGCTATTTACCGAACCCATAACACTTTTAGGGCCAGAATTATAACCCAGTCAGTTGCCTCTCCCTTTATAACTGCAGGCATCCATTTTCTAAACCACAGGCACTGGAAATGACACCACATCAGGGGATAACACATATAGTTGATAAATATTTTAACCAGCAGAGGCACACTAAGCTGAAGCTTGAGTCCAGGTGTGACCTGAGAGCACAAGAAAGTTAAGTGACTTGCTCAGGGTCATACAGTAATGCAAGTGGGGACTATGGGATTCAAACCCAGGTCTCCAGACTTGCAACTCAGAGCCTTAAACCACTGAGCTATACTGCCTCCTTGAGGGGAGAGGAAATGAAACAAAAAATGTTTTTACCCAGTCCATGGGGATGTGAACTTGTCTCTAATCTTGAAGGGGTTGCTATAAACAAAAATTGTGTGCCACCAGTGCCAACAATTTCAGAGCTCCTTTGGGGTTTATATTGCTTTGTACAATGTTTTATGACATTTTAGTTTAGTAAAATGTTTAGTGCCAGTGTGATTTGCAGAATATTCTGCTACTGTGGCAACACTGTAAATAATTTTTATTTCTGTATCTATTTAGTTCCAATATTTGCTAGCACTGAAGTAGTCGTGTTTATTTTTTTTTTGTTGGCATCATGTTCTGTCATTTGTAGGCATGTGATCTAGTGGCTAGAGCACAAGCTTGGGGCCAAGGAGATGAGTTTCAAATCTCAGTAAAGTAAATACTGACTGTGTGACCTTGAGTCAGTCACACAACCACCCCTCAGTGCTCACGTCCACCTAGCAGCAGAAATGAATAGCAGCAGGACCCCACTGGAAATGAGGTGGCACATCTCAGCCAGACTATCCTGGGTAAATAAGTTGTAAATAATAATTGTTTTGTGTTGGTGTGTGATAGGATAGTTGACTGTCAGTACAGAACCCTTCTGAACATAGGTGCCAGAACCTACAGGTGCGTGTGGGGGGTGGACACCTCCACTTTTGCCCATGGGCATTCAAAGTGCCCCTAAATGCATGCAATGTCAGAAGGAAAGCAATCACTGTCTCTTATTACTACAGTGCCCCCCCACACATGCACACTCACTTTTCCCCATGTTCCAGCACTACTCCTTCTGAAGGCTGGAAAATAAAAAAAAATAAAAAAAATCTTTATTCGAACACCATCCAGAAATAGGCTTCCTTTCACCAAAGTAAAAGAAAAAAAACACAGCAGATTTTTTTTTTCATTTCACGATTCCAACTGTTTCACTCTGTCTTTCCAGCAGGAAATCTCCAGTATCATAGTATCATAGTAAAAGCCAGCAGAATAGGCCCCACAGTCTATCGTGTCTGCTTGGAAGCCAGCCCTCTACTGGGAGCTCGGTCCTCCACCCCCCCAGCCCCAGAGGTGGTCTTCCCCAGCTTCAGTATCTCCCTGTACCTGTCCCAACCCTTCTTGAATCCCTCCATTGTGTTCTCTTCCACCAGACTCCAGGGTAGTGCGTTCCATGGTTCCACCACCCTCTCAGTGAAGAAGTGTCTCCTGTGCTCCTCCGTACTTCCCCCTTTCCAGCTTCCATTCATGTCCCTGGTAGTTCCCCCCTTCTTAAGTCTGAACGCTTCCCTGGCTCCGCCCTTATTTATCCCCTTTACATACTTGAAAACCTCTATCATGTCCCCCCATCCCTCCTCTCTTCCAATGTGTACAGATTGAGTTCTTCCAGTCTCTCCTCATGGGGCCTACCATGCCCTGAATCATCCTGGTCGCCCTGCTCTGGATCCTCTCCAGCAATGCTATGTCTTTCTTAAGATGGGGTCTCCAGAACTGCACACAGTACTCAAGATGCGGCCTAACCAGGGCATTATACAGAGGGAGGAACACCTCCCTCCTACTGGAGGTAATCCCCCTGGTTATGCAGCCCAGTATCCTGTTTGCTTTTGCTGCAGCTCTTTGACAATTCTCAGTGTTGCTCATTTTGCTGTCCACCACTACCCTAGGTCCCTTTCACCCGATGTGACTTGCAGTGTGACCCCGTCCAGGGTGTGTGCATGACCTGGGTTTCTGACCCCCAGATGCAGCACCCTACATTTCCCTGCATTGAATTTCAATCCCCACTTCCTTGATCACCCCTCCAGGGTATCCAGATCCCCCTGGAGGACCTCTCTCCCCTCCTGCCCATCTGCCAATACTCCCAGTTTTGAGTCATCTGCAAAGAGACTCAGCCTACTCCTAACACCTCTCCCTATATCCGAGACATAGGAATTGAATAGTAGTGGCCCCAGGACTGAACCCTGGGGGACCCCACTGATGACCTTCCTGGGGGAGAAGGCTATCCCTCCAACCACCGCTGTCTGTATATGCCCCATAAGCCAATTTTCCACCCACCTGAGCAACTGTCCCCCACCTCCCATCCCCCCCAGCTTTGTTAGCAGGCCATTATGGGGTACCAAATTGAACGCCTTACTGAAATCCAGATAGAGGACATCCACCGGCCTATGTCAGTCCAGGGCACCCATCACCCAGTCATAAAACTCCACCAGGTTGATATGGCATGACCTCCCCAGAACAAAACCATACTGCCTGTCATCAAGGTGCCCCAACCTTTCCAGCTGTCCCCCCAGCCTCTCCTTGATAATGCCCTCCAAAACCTTGCCTACCACAGGCATTAGGCTAACAGGCCTATAATTCCCCATCTCCTCTCTGGACCCCCCTTTGTGGATAGGCACCACATGAGCCACCTTCCAATCTTGAGGCACCTACCCTGTCATCAAAGAGATGTTGAAGAGTGAGGCCAGTGGAGCTGCCAGCACATCCGCCAGTTCCTTCAGTACCCTTGGATGCAGCCCATCTGACCCCAGTGCCTTCTCAGTCTTTAGCAACTGGAGGGCCTTTCTCATCCTATTCACTGTGATTTCACCCTTCCATCCCACCTCCTCATGCACCTGCTCCTCCCTTTCTAGATACGACCCATTCCCTGACCTAGCCTCATCCAGTCCTTCAGTCTCTAACTGACCTCCCAGTTCAGTGAGCTCCCCTTTTCTCCCATTGGGTTGGAAGGATTCCCCCACCTCCTCCGGTAAAGACCATGGCAAAGTACTCATTTAGCACCTCTGCTTGCTCCCCAGCTTCCTGTGCCCATCCCTCTCCAGTCCTAATCCTGCTCATCTGTGCCTCGCTTTTCTTTTCTTTTCTCCTCTATGTATCTATAGAACCCCTTTCCCTCCCCACTGATATCCCTGGCCAGGTTTAGCTCCTTCTTCACCTTGGCCCCCCCTTACCACCCTGGTGACCCTCCTAGCCAGGAACTCATACTCTCCCCTCTCCCTAACCCCCCTTGAGTGCTTTAAGCACATGTAGGCAGCCTTTTTATCCCTTGCCACCTCCTGCTCCTCCCGGGTCCACCAACATGGCTTTCTGGCCCTACATTGCTTGCGCCTTACCTTTTCGCAGGCCCTCCTAGCCTCCTGCACCCCTTCTTAATGGTCTCCCACAAGTTACCAGCATCCCACAAGTTAACAGCTAATATTCTTCAACTGAAACTACCTCTTTCTGGAAGCTGCAATACTGAACATAGGATTTGCAAGAAAGCAAGTTGTGCTCAAAACAGAGGGAGGTGAACCTTACAATTGTCTTTGGTTTGTAGCAGATATTCTGCAGGTGGAGGCTACTTCTAACTGAAAGGTGAAATAAGGAACTTAGAATTATCAGGAAAAGACTTTCAAGCAACAGAGGGAGGTGGATCTAGCTTTATGTTTGTTACAATTCTTAAGATTTTCAGTGCAGGAAGAGTTTAAAGCACAGCTGACTTATTTTGGGGATGACTGCTTTCAGAGCACAAACCACCAGGCTGTTTTGGGGCTGGGGAGGTTTACCTGTGTCTGACTTGGATGTCTGGATTTTTCTCTGTTTGATTAGCAGGGTATTTTCTCTGTCAAATTGTTGTGTATGGCATCTTGCTGACAGGAAGGCACTCATCGCAGCGGTGGGTCAGAGATCTTAGCTGACTGTTTTGTGAGGGCACAGTTTAGGCCCAACCCCTTCCCACCCTCACCCCACCCACCCTTGGAAAGAGTTCCTTTCTACCTGGGGTTCTGACATAATTTCCTCAAGAGTGCAAGGTGTATATCACTGTCATATCCTCTCTAGCACACTGCACTGACAATATAAGCATACACATTGTATAATATATATATTTCTTTATAACAAACCAATCACACACGCAAAAAAAAGTAGATAAACATGTGGGGAGTAGTGCAATGTAATGGCTGTGGGGCAGCAGTCTTCCGGGAGTCTTTCTGGAGGCTGAGATGATGCCCTATTTGCAGACAACTCTCTGCCCTGAGGGAGGAAGTTGCCTGCCTTCAGGCCACACTGGACAGTAGTAAGGGAACCTTCCCCCAGGCCACACTGGACGGTAGGAAGGGACACCTCCATCCAGGAGCACCACAGCCACCACCACTACCTCAGAGGTTGCGAAGAAAGCACAGCAGTTAGACCACAGTGGGCTCAGGAGGGTGAGGATGGTGGAACAGAGGCACACCCAGTCAGTTGTTCCACTCCACAATCCATACACCATTCTGGGGAGCATAGCTCCCATGGATGCACCCGCAGAGGAGACTAAGGAGGCTGAGGACAACTGTCACAAGGGAGGCCCACAGGAAGGAGGCAGAGGACACCACAAGGAAAGGAAGCAGCTCCTGGTGGGGACTCAATTATTAGAGGATAGAACTGGGAGGAGCAGGGAAAAATACAGTAAGGTGCCTGCCTGGTGCCATGGCTTGAGGACAGGAAGATCCTCAGGATAATGAGAACAACTGCATCGGAGTCTGAGCTGACATCATTGTCCACCTAGAAACAAATGACTTGGCTCAACATGAGATTAGAGCAGAGTAGAAGGACTTTGTAGAATTGGGGAGGGGCCTAAGACAAGTAGCACACACAGTATCCTTCTCAGAGGTGCTGCCTGTCAATGGCATGAGTGAGGCTAGGGTACTTTGCACCATGCAGTTTAATGAATGGTTGAAAAAATGGTGTGGAGCACAGCAGTTTGGCTTCATTGGGGACTGGGGTTCCACCTGGAGGGAGACCAGCCTTTACTGGCAGGATGGTCTACATCTGTCCAAGAAGGGAACAAGTCTTTTGAGAAATCGGTTTAAATACTTCATTGGAAAGCTTTTAAACTAGTCAAGAGGGGAGGCACTGATAAACAGCAGGAAAATCCCAGCCTCTCCCTACAAAACAGGGTACTAAATGAGAAAAAGACCGAGGTAGAAAGGTCAGTGGGGGATGCTGCAACAGAAGGTAAAGCCATCAAAAAATGGAAAGCAATGAGTACCAATGCCCATAGTCTGAGTAACAAACTTCCTGAATTAGTGGCCTTGATGGAGGAGGAACATCTGGATATCGTGGCAGTCACAGAAACATGGTACACACAAAACCATGATTGGGACGTAAACATACCAGGATACACTATCTACAGGAGGGACAGGGAGGGTAAAAGAGGAGGAGGAGTAGCTCTTTACATAAGGGAAGGAATCAAAGCAACAGAACAAAAGGGAAAACAGGGAGGAGAAGAAGCACTGTGGGTAAATTTGGAGACCGGCAATGGCACCACAATCCGCACAGGGTTTGACAGAGACCTCTTCAGGGGAGGAATGGACAAGGAAATGATATAAAGTATACTTAGAATGGCAGAAAAAGGGAGATATTGCTGATGGGTGATCTGAATATGCCAGATATTAACTGGAGTGCAGTTGCAGCAGCCACTTCAAGAGTGGGTTATTCTAGATGCCCTACAGGGGCATGCCTTAGACAACTAGTATTGGAGCCCACTCGAGAGGGAGCAATCTTAGACCTGGTTCTCTCAAATGGAGATGAAGCGAGGATCACAGATGTAGAAGTGGTAGCCATCTGGGAACTAGCTACCATCGAACAGTATGGTTCACAACAAACACAGCAATAGAGTCAAGCTTACTACAAAGGCAAAAGTACTGGACTTTAGGAGGGCTGACTTTGCCAAATGGGTGAGTGCCAAGGAATGCACTAGCAAATGGGCAGGAAAGGGTGGAAGAACAATGGTAATAATAAAACTGCCATCACAGAGGTAACAAACCTTTGTGTGAAGCAAATAAACAAAACAAAATGATGTAAGAAACCACTATGGTTCTCAAAGGAAGTGGCAGTGAAGGTTCAAGAGAAAAGAAAGCATTCAGGAAGTACAAGGAATCACAGAAGGAGCAGGACAGAGAACTGTATCAGTTAAAGCAAAAGGAAGCTGGGAAGGCAGTCAGAACAGCAAAGGCCCAAACCAAGGAAAAGATAGCCAACTCAGTTAAGAAGGGGGATAAAATCTTTTATAGGTACATCAGGGAGCGAAGAAAGACCAAGGGAGGGAGGGATAATGAGGCTTAATAAAGAGGAGGGAGGGTGGGCAGAGGGTGATTGTGAAAAGGCAGAGATACTAAACAAATATTTTTGCTCAGTATTTACAAAGGAAGATGGGGAGGTACCTAAAACAAACAGTAGAAACACTCTGGATACAGAAGTTGATACCAGCCCATTTACAGAAGAAAGGGTTCTGAAAGAACTCTTAAAACTGAAGGTGGACAGAGCAATGGGGCCTGATGGGATTCATCCCAGAATTCTAAAAGAACTAAGGGTAGAACTAGTGACACCACTGACTACCCTCTTTAACAAATCATGGGAGGATGGGTGCAGGCCTCAGGACTGGAGGAGGGTGAGATGGGATTCCCCTTCACAAAAGTGGGAGCAAGGCAGAAGCAGGAAACTACAGACCTGTTAGTTTAAACTCAGTAGTAGGGAAAATGATGGAATCACTTCTGAAGGAAAGAATTGTCGAGTATCTAGAGGCCAGAGGGGCACAGGACCCAAGGCAGCATGGATTCACAGCGGGAAGGTCATGCCAGACAAATCTGGTAGATTTCTTTGACTGGGTGACCAAAGTAGTAGATCAGGGAGGGGCTGTGGACATGGCCTACCTAGACTTTAGCAAGGCATTTGACACAGTCCCACACAAAAGATTAATATACAAGTTAGCCAGCCTGGGAGTGGGTCCCAAGATGACAGCCTGGGTAAAGAATTGGCTGGAGAATAGACACAGAGAGTAATAGTAAATGGAGTCCACTCTGAAGAAAGGAGGGTTACCAGTGGGTACCGTGAGGGTTCAGTATTAGACTCGGTGCTCTTCAATGTCTTTATGTTTACATTGCAGAAGGACTGAAGGAAAAGTATGTCTCTTTGCAGATGACACAAAGATCTGCAGCAGAGTTGATGCACAAGGTGGGGTGGAAAGGATGAGAAGGACTTGGCAAGGTTAGAGGAA
This sequence comes from Neoceratodus forsteri, assembly GCA_016271365.2. Taxonomy (NCBI): domain Eukaryota; kingdom Metazoa; phylum Chordata; order Ceratodontiformes; family Ceratodontidae; genus Neoceratodus; species Neoceratodus forsteri. The sequence continues at coordinate 905,535,553 of CM028129.1, forward strand.
TGGTCAAATGTATGGCAGCTTAGATTCAATACTAAGAAGTGCAAGGTAATGCACCTGGGAAACAAAAAACCAGGGGAAGAGTACACAATGGGGGGTGAGATACTAACAACAACAAAAATGGGAAGGGACCTGGGGGTAGTCATATCAGATGGCCTAAAGGGGGCAAGCAATGTGAGAGGGCAGCAAGGAGGGCTGGGGGGATACTGAGACGCATAGGGAGAGACATTACCAGTAGAAAACAGGAAGTTATTATCCCTCTGTACAGACAGCTGGTGAGACCCCATCTGAGTACTGCGTGCAGTTCTGGAGACCCAATCTCCGCAAAGACATAGACAGGATGGAAGCTGTCCAGAGGAGGGCAACTAAAATGGTGCAGGGTCTGCATCAGAAGACATATGAAGAGAGACTTAAGGAGCTTAATATGTATAGCCTAGAGGAAAGGAGGGAGAGGGGGGACATGACAGAAACTTTCAAGTATCTCAAGGGAATCAACAAAGTCCAAGAGGGTAGCATCTTTCAAAAAAAGAGGTGTGCAAGAACAAGGGGGCACAATTTGAAGATAGAGGGGGCGGCTCAGAGGTAATTTAAGGAAGTATTTTTTCACAGAGAGGGTTGTGGATGCATGGAACGGCCTTCCGGAGGAGGTTGTGGAGTCAAAAACAGTGGTGGAATTCAAGCATGCATGGGACAGTCATAAGGCAATTCTAGGGGGTGGGGGAAGGAAGAAGTAGGCTGCTGATTAACTAGGATCTGCAGCTTATCCATTAGGTAGGGAAATGGGCAGACTGGGTGGGCCAAGTGGTCCTTATCTGCCATCAAATTCTATGTTTCTATGTTTCTATGTCTGGCCTTATCTCATCCAAGCACCCTCTAAGAATCCTTCCCATGCCCTCAAAGTCCGCCCCCCTAAAATCTATTACTACTGTGTTAGTGCGAATTTCCTCTCTCCCGAGGAACAGAAGAAACCAGACTATGGCATGATCACTGCCTGCCAATGGGCTGTTCACCTCCAGGCCCCTTATCTGTTCATTATCTGCAAGGACAATGTCCAGTATTGGGACCTGCTTAGTAGGCTCCTCCACATGCTAGACTAGGAAGGCATTCTGGAAGACATCCATCAATCTCTACTCCCTGGCCACCGAGGATGTCATAGTGCCCCAATCTGCCCCCGGCATGTTCAGATCACCCATGACCACCACCCTGCCCTTTCTGAGGCCACTGTGACCCCTGATGTTCTCAGCTAGATCATCCTCCAGTTCCGCCTCCATTGCGGGGGGTCTGTACACCACCCCTATTTTTAATCTTTAACCCCCCCTCATTTGTAGGGTTACTCAAATTGCCTCCACATCTCCCCCTGCCTCTTCAATTCCACAAACTACTATGTCATTTTTGACTATCAACACCACCCCCCTTTTCCCACTCCCATATCCTTCCTAAACATTGTGTAGCCCTCTAAATTTAGGTCCCAATCATACCTCTGGGTGGCCCATGTCTCAGTAATTGCCTCCACGTATGCTGCTCCCTCAACTAGTATTGCCTGGAGCTCTGGCATTTTATTGCCCATGCTCCTGGCATTGATCAGTACTGTCCTCCTCCCTCCCCAGGCTTCTCAGCCCAGCACAGACCCCTGTTTTTTTCTTTTTGAGCTAAAACCTTTTCACTTCCCTGATGCTCCCAGGTGCAGTCACTAAATTATTAAGTAGCTGATTGTGACAGCTCATCAAGAGGCCTAACTTTTCTTTTCCTCTTACCTTGAAAGGGGCAATATAGCACAGTGGTTTAAGGCTCTGAGCTGCAAATCTAAAGACATGGGTTTGAATCCCAGTCTCTACTTGCATTACTGTGTCACCCTGAGCAATTCACTTAACTTTCTTGTGCTCTCAGGTCACACCAGCTTAGTGTGCCTCTCCTGGTTAAAATATTTATCTGTTATATGTGTTTTCCCCTGATGTGATGTCATTTCCTGTGCCTGTGAGTTAGAAAATGGATGCCTGCAGGTATAAATGGAGGAGCAACTGCATGGGTTATAATTCTGGCCCTAAAAGTGTTATGGGTTTGGTCAATAGCTTATGTAAAGCAAATTTCCATTGGTAACAATATTGATTAATTTAATCCTAGGTGGACCTTTCCCTTTAACTAGCAACATATATAAGATGGAAATCATTCTGGTCTTTATATTCAAGGTGATGAGAAATGTTTTTAAACTGATGAAAACCTGTAGAAATTAACTCAAGTACATATACTTATTAAAGTAGTTCCTACTGTTTAGTAGTTTTTTAAACATATTTTAAAATTGCTGAACTGTTAAACTAATTAAAAGTAAATACCTCTATTTTAAAGAAAATGAAAGATGGATTCCTTTAGCTATACTCTTACCTGGCCAAGCTATTGCTTTTTGTCTATTCTCAGGTTCTTTTTATGGCTGTAGTGGGCATAGCCCTGCAGACATCTTGTGAGCACAGTAGAGTAAAAGGAGCTTACCAGATACCAGATGGACTTTTTAAATAGTGGAGGTGAATGGCAATCACTTCACGTTCACCGGATTATTTTGTCCATCGGTACCGGTAGAACATGGCACTGTCCGCTGTGTCCAAGATGGCCACCGGAGTTCTCTGCGCATGCATGATCTCGCACATGCGCACCAAACTCTGGCAGCCATCTTGAACACAGCAGACAGTGCCATGTTCCTTTGTGACATCGTTTGTTATCCACTGCTGGGAGCAATAAAAGGCACTGCCAGCAGCCCGGTCTTAAGCAGAGACTGCATTTGTTGAAAGAAAATACGGCTCTTATAACTTCTACAATACTGGGTAAACAATTCAAATAGCAAAACAAAAAGGTTTCATCAACAACAGACAGTGTTGACATTTTTCAGATGGACAGCAGCATAGGCCACCTGAGCTTTGAACGACAACAGCTCTACCAATTCAGTCTAATAATAGGCTTACAACTCTGTGTTGCTCTTGCAGTCCATGGTTGTCCCCAATGCCAAGACTCAGCACATGTGCTCCAGTTCTCTACCCCTGTACAACTGCACTGAATCCCAACAGAAGGAAAAGACACATAGATACATACATAGATGATGTCGGCAGATAAGGGCCTTTGGCCCCCCTAGTCTGCCCATGAATGCTAGTAACTGTGCTTCTCCAAGCTTCCCTAGATGTAGGTTGTCCACTTCCACTGACTACCAGGATTCCCCATGCCTATCCCATGCATTCCTAAATCCTGTAATCATTTACACGCAACTACAACTCCCAGAACCCACCTTCAGCTCACACCCTCCCACGCACACATATTCACTGCCCTCTTCCACTTGGTTTTCATAAAGCCTGATGGTGACCATGACTATCTGTTGCCTAGTAACAGACATATACAAAGATGGAGCAGCCGAAGTCAGCTGTAGAGGAAAATAGTGCTGGGGATGAAGGAGAAGGTAAGTTAAACAAACAACACCAACTGGGCTGGGTCAGAATCACTATGATGTTCTACCAGGGAGTGTCGGAAAGAGTTAGGGAAAAGAATGGAGTCCACTAACTTGTACTGGTTCCAGTATACTTTTGCTATAATGTGCACTCGTAGACTTCCCCGACCCCATCACTTGTGCAAGTTATTACAGTATTATGAAAGTGGTTCTTTCAGTGGACTTTGGACTCGAAGTTCACTTTTGGGTATTGTGTCCTATGTGTACTAGGTTTGAGTATTTTGTCCTATATGTTTGTTTTTATTAAGAATGGTGGATCAATGACAAAATTAAAAAAAAAGTGTGTGTGTGTGTGTGTGTTTGTGTTTTGTGGCACTGGAAAAGAAAATGGAACTCTAAACCTGCCCCTGACATGTACAGTACAGCAAGCCTTTCTTGTGTAGTAACTGGTATTTAAATGCACCGTTCTTGCTAGATACTGTGATGGACTCTGCAGTGCTGTATGCCTGGGCCACTGTTTTGGCACTGCCACAAACTTTGATAAATTGGGGGAGGTCTAGTATGAATGGGTATGGGGCTAGTATTGGAGGCACTCCAATCAGCAAAGTCACAGGGGTCTCGGCTCTTGGTGGGCTAATTAAGGAGACCACCCAATGCACTGCTATCTAGATCAGTTTTGGCCTTATGTATGTCATTGCTGATTTAAATGAGGTGTCTAGTGGCAACCCACCACATTCAGATGTCCCACGGAGCCTGAAAAGAAGAAAACAGTCCCTCAATATCTTTTTTTATATGTAAAACCGTGTAGACAGTGCACTGCTATGTTACACTACGAGCATACGAACATACGAAATTGCTGGCAGATTAATGCCTTATGGTCTAGCAAGTCTGCTCAATTGTGCAGCTAGCAACCTTTATACTGCAGCTGCACCTCCCTCCCTTCCCCCCTCCAGTGACCTTCCACCTTACCCTGTTCCATCCCCTTTTGAAGCAGCCCTCTGTTCTACAGGATACCACTTCCACTGGCAATGCATTCCACTCAGACACATCCTGCTCCATAAAAAAGTATCTCCTGATTTCCCTCTTGAACCTTCCCCTTCCAATCTCAAATCATGTCCTCGAGTGTCCCTCCCCCTCCTTAATTTGAAAAGCCCCTCCATGCCTGTCTTATTTATTCCCTTCATGTACTTGAAGGTTTCAATCATGTCCCCCTAGTCCTCCTCTCCTCTAGGGAGTACATGTTCAACTCCCTCAGCCTGCTTTCATAGGGTAAGTCCTCTAGCACCTGTATCATTTTTGTTGCCCTGCGCTGCACCCCCTCCAGTAACCCAATGTCCTTCTTCAGGTACAGTCACCAGAATGGCTCACAGTACTCCAGGTGTAGTCTAAGCTGTGACCTGTATAGCGGCAGGATCACCTCCCCCCCTCCTGGATGATATGCCCCTGGCAATACAACCCAGCATCCTGTTGGCCTTTGCAGCTACACTTGAATATATATATATATATATATATATATATATATATATATATATGCATATATGTGCATATGTATTAGTTAGTGTGTGTGTGTGTGTGTGTGTGTGTGTGTGTGACAACAATTAGAAAGTGCAGTTAGGTGGCTCAGTGGTTAGTACAAAAATTGCTAGTTTTCTTTCTAGCTTATGGTTATGGTAGGGTTATGCTGTTTTAGCCCACACAAAAGCAGAAGAGAAACAAAAAGAAAATCTTTTTACTGGGTGATGACAATACCGTTACTAGGCTAATGAAAAGTTAAATATACAAGCTTATGAGATGTGAATGCCTCTTCTTCAGGTGTATTAAAATGTAGACTAAAGTGCCTGCCCTTTAGAAACATAGACTGTGACAACAGATAAGGGCTGCTTCGCCCACCCAGTTTGCCCAGTTTGTCCTACCTCCATTCTTACCTCAGGCCATATTTGGTCTACAGCTTCCCCCCCCTTCCTTTCCACTATGATTCCCTTGTACCTATCCTATGCATTCTTGAACCCCACCACTGTTTTCTCCCCACCACATCTGGTGGAAGACTGTTCCAGAAATCCACTTCTCTTTCTGTGAGGAAGTACTTCCTCATATCTCTGCTGAATCTACCCCTTAGAGCTTCAAATCATGTCCCCTTGTTCCTGAGCACCTTTTTTTTCAGAAAAATACTTCCCTCCTGTACTTTGTTTACCTCTGTGAGGTATTTAAAGGTCTCTATCATGTCCCCATCCCCTTTCAGGGTGTACATGTTGAGGTTCTATAGTCTCTCTTCATAGGGCTTTTGATGCAGACCCTGCACCATTTTAGTTGTCCTCTTCTGGACCACCTCCTCTCTGTCTAAGTCTTTCTGGAGATGTGGTCTCCAGAACTGGACACAATACTCAAGGTGGGGTCTTACCAGTGATCTATACAGGGGAAAAACCACCTTCCTCTTTCTGCTGGTGATACCCCTTCCTATGCACCACAGCATCCCACTAGCCTTCCCAGTAGCCTTGTTGCACTGCCTCCTTTGGGCCATCTGATATGATAACCCCTAGATCTCTTTTCTTCTTGGTTGTCATCAATACCACTCCACCCATGGTGTACTCTGCCCCTGAATTCTGTGCCCCAAGTGCATTATTTTGCACTTTTTCACAATAAAACTCAGCTGATATAACCTTGACTACTCCTTGAGTTTTCTTGGGTCTCTGCTTATCCTTTCCATACCTCCTCCCTGAATTGTCCACCCTGTTTGTAGAACCTTGGCTTTGATTAGCAATGTAGGAAAAAAAAGGAAAAACTGCAAAGGTCTGAGTAAATTTTGAAGTGCCAATTAACAACAAGCACTAGGAACAATGTCACTATTTACATTCTAGCTGTTATCACAGTATATACAGGAAGTTTTTTTTTAAAGATTTGCAAACAAAAAGCTACAGATATTTTAAAACCAGCTTAGTAATGCTGATTTACATCAAACAGGTATGAGCAGAAGGTGTTGAAACTGTTTATACAGTATGTGGCCTTTTGTTATGTAGCAGTCCAGTTGCTGTTTGTTTGACAGGAAATGAAATGGTAAGTGCAAAGACTATGTTAAATAGGAAATGAAATGGTAAGTGCAAAGACTACGTTAAATAGGAAATGAAATGGTAAGTGCAAAGACTATGTTAAGTAGTGGGACATGAAACCTCTGTCTTTAATCAGGCCACACTCCAGGGTGTTAGAAGTTTGCATACATTAGAACTCTGAGGTCCTACTCTCCCTCTGTGTTCTGAAGTTGCCCATCAGGAGTGTCACTTTCATGTCATTTAAACCATGTCCCAAGCTGGAGAAATTCTGTCTCAATGGTGTATTCGTGATCCAGTGTTGCACATTATAGTGATGCAGGTTCATTCACTTCCTAAGAGTCTGCCCTGTTTCCAAAAAAGGTAAATGAAAAGAAGTAGCCAGCCACACCTAGTAAAAGTTCCAAAATGTATTTTTTTATTTTTTCTTCCAATACGATCCTTGTAACCCACCATTTCACCTTAATAGACTTCTTCAGGGGAAGGATCTATTTATAAACATATATAAAATATTTTATTATATGATTATACATTCTAACATAATTTCTATTTGACAATTTTCAACAATTCTTTCATTAATTCATGCCACTAGGTGGCAGATGCCTAGAACCACTGATTCATATTTGTAAAACACACATACCTTAATTTAAGGTATGTGTGTTTTACAAATAAGAAAACAAAGTGGCAAATAAGATTTTAAATAAAATAGAATCTATACTGTTTCCTTAGTGTTGGGTGTTTAATTTGTGTCCAGAAGATATATGGGGGCATAAGACATTAAACTTCAGCCTATGTAACTGCTGCATAACCTTAATTCAATTTATTTTATGTATATAATGTTTTTATATAAAAGAACTCTGATCATGTTAGACCAGAAGAATGTAAAACATGAATCAGTGGTTCTAGGTATCTGCCATCTAGTGGCATGAATTAAAATTACATGATGATACAGTTCTTTTCTCCTCAGAGCCATCACCATTGGATGTTGCCTCCAGGCTCCATTGTGATTTCAGTAATGTCCAGAGTTGGTTTCACTCTCATCAACTCTTCCTAAATGCAAAAACAACAGTGATCATGACATTTGGCATGAGACAGAAACTGTCAAGGCTACCATCTGTCCCCACCTTCACTACTCTTGATGGGGCAACTTTAGATGCCACGTCATCCTTCAGGTATCTGGGCATTAGGCTGGATCAACATCTCACTTTCTCAGACCATATAGATGCCATAATGAAAAAGCTTCACCCTAAACTTGGTGCCTTATACAGAAACCATTCCTGCCTCCCGACCCAGGCAAGGTGTGAACTGATCCAAAAGATGATCCTTCCAATCATCGATTACTGCGATATCGTCTACATCTCTGCTCCTGTCACCTCCTTAGCTAACCTGGATACACTTTTCAACTCATTCTGTTGGTTTGCTCTGTATGCACCTCCCCGGACCCATCACTGCCACCTGTATCGCACTTTAGCCTTCCCCTCCCTAGCAAATAGGTGATTGCATCACTGTGCAAATTTCATCTCTAAGTTCTGGCTTGGCACACTCCCTCCTTATCCTATTTCCTCACTCTCCCCCCCCCCCCCACACCATTTCACCTTCTAAGATCCCATGACCACAGAACTCTGTCAGTTCCCCGGAGATCCACTTCAATTGGCCAGTCCTCCTTCTCCTACCGTCTCCCTAAACTGTGGAATGCTCTTCCTACACAAATCCGTTCCTCCTCCTCACCTGGCTCATTAAGCAAAGCACTATATAATTTCCTCTCTGTTAACTGCATTTGCCCCTAGCCCCCCCAAGTCCTACACCCTGATTTCCTCCCCATTTGTCATTGCATACCCTAATCTCTGCTCTTATAGATTTTTTACTCCTAGTTGTTTTTGATTGCAGTCTCTCTCAATTCTCTCTCTCTCTCTCTCTCTCTCTCTCTCTATTTGAACATTCTCCTTAGCTTATATGCCAGGGGTGGGAGTCATGGAAAGGCAGCTTGCAGCCTTTCATCCTCTTGGAGAAAAGGACTGAGATATTTAAGCATCTTGTGCAGGTGTCTAAGTGGGGGTTGTATGTGGCAACCAGTGGTGTATGATCATTTTTCTGTTTTTTTCTTATCTTCCAATAAGTTCTTTCTGGGTATTCTTGTTGCTCTGAAGATCTGTTTTTTACAATCTGTGGGTGGTATCCTTGATTTGTGAAGGCTTCTCTGAAGGTGCTGATATGTCTGTCTCTGTCTCATGTGTCAGAGCATATTTGACTGTACTGTGTAGCTTGACTATAGATGTAGGAATGTTTTGTGTGCTTGGGGTGGTAGCTTTTACTATGCAGGTAGTTGAATCATAAGAGTAACTGAGTTTAAAGGAAAGCTGTCATAATCATAAGTTCCCCACTCCCCAAAGCCTTACCCCTGATTAGCAGTTTTGCAAAGAAAACATCTTTCTTTAGGTGTTATAACTTACTTTATTTTATTGCTTAAAAGTCCAGCATTCCAAAAAATGGAGCAGGCTGCGCGGTTCCATTTCAAGTCAAAGTGTGGCGCCACACTTTGACTTGAATTGGAACTGCACAGCCTGCGCCATTTTAGAATCCAGGACTTTAAGCACAAAATAAAGTAAGTTAAAACATTCTGAAAAAAGGTGCCTTCTTTGCAAAACTGCTAATCGGGGTAAGACTTTAGCGGGTGGGAAACATATGATTATGACAGCTTTCCTTTAAATATTATGCCCATTACTGTGTACCTGCGGACCATGAGCACAGCAATGGGCACAAGATTGGCACCTCAGTAAGCCAACCAATTAATGGCTAAGCTGGAAGAGACCTGCTTGTCCACTTGCCACATCAAACACTTAATATATTTACTATACATTGATGATTTATTCCTTATCAGGACCACTAGCAAACAGGTCCTTACACAATTCCTCCTTAACTTCAACTTGTTCCACCCTACCATAAAATTTAAACTCAGTTACTCATCCACACAGGTCAGCTTTCTGGACACCAATATCATCATAAAAGATGGAAAGATGCAGACATCTAATTACCACAAATATTCAACTACCTGCATAATAAGACCTTCCACCCCAAACACACAAAACATTCCAACATCAGTATCAAGCTATGTGATACAGTCAAATATGCTCTGACATAGAAGACAGAAACATACATATCAGCAGCCTCAGAGAGGTGTTTGCAAATCAAGGATACCACCCACAGATCATAGAAAACCAGATCTGCAGGGCAACAAGAATAGCCAGAAAGAATTTATCGGAATATACTGTAGGAAAAAATTGAAAAATGATCATACACCACTGGTTGTCACATATAACCCATACTAAACACCTGCGCAAGATCCTTAAAGAACTCAATCCTTTTCTCCAAGGGGATTAAAGGCTGCAAGCTGTATTTCCACAACCCCCACTCCTGGCATATAGGCAACTCCACAGTCTATGAAAACTTACTGTCTGAAGCAAGATGCCAGCAGATAAAAATGTATCAGGGACATTCTGCTGCCAGCAGAGAAGAATCCAAACATTCCCTAACATCATTACAACAGACACAATCCCCATTTCTCACACGAAACACGGATCTACAAAATATAGGTATCATTTAACTGCTGCTCCACTAACGTTGTATACATGATCATGTGCTAAAATGCCTACGCACAAATCTTTATGTGGGGGAAACAAGGAAGACTCTTAGGAAGTGAATGAACCTGCACCACTACAATGTGCAACACCGGATCATGAATACACCATTGGGAGAGCAATTTTCCAGCTTGGGACATGGTTTAAATGACATGAAAGTGGCACTCCTGAAGGGCAACTTCAGAACACAGAGGGAGAGAAGGGCCAGTGGATGTGCACCATATACCACTGCTAGAACTACGGTTACAGGGAGCAAGATGGTGGACACAAGGCTGGAGTGAGCAACAGTTCCTCTTGAACTTCTATTCTAGTATGAGAGGTCTCATACCCCAGTAATTTGTGGTGCTTATGCTTGCCTTAATGTGTGACCCTGATAATTTACTAATGAATGTGGAGAGGAAAGGGTTTAAACAACTTTGGCATTTTGGAATCATGACACTGAGAGAGGACACCAAGAATGCCAAACTCTCCTCTGCTTTCTCCTTGACTGGTAAACAGGGAGGTAAACTGTGAAACAAGCTACCATGAACTTTAAAAAATCCATCACTCCAGCTTTCAAAAAAAAAAAAGAATATACCTACTGAACAGGATAGATCTATGGTGCTACTTGAAACTAAAAATGCAGGCATTTCAAGAAACATTCCAACACCCTTAATGTGCAACCTTGGTATACAGCAAGCCAGATTACAAGAATCAGAAGGTAACTCAGCTCAATCTACTTCAGAGAACGTACTTGAAAAAGCAATGATTGTTTCTATTTCTATTACTGATTCCCGTGACTTGCAGGAAAATGGTGATGGCGAGCTGAATAATGCCTCGAGTCAACATGGTGCCAGTCAGGGAGAGGACGCCAATACAACAGAAGATATAATTGAATTCTCAAGTCATAGTGAATCGCTGATACAACAAATGACAGCTGTCAGCCTCCCTTATCAGGTAGAAGCCATAACTAAGAATTTGTCAGCTAATCAAGAGCCTGAAGTAACTTAGAGCATACACTTAAACAGCATGGTTTTAATTTTCACAGACACAAAGACTTAATCTTTGTCTATTGAACCTAGATGCAAAACATCTCTTGGAGGAGAAAGCATTTCAGTGGAAGACGAATTGGGAAACAAATATCCCAAATTTATGAAAACTACTTCAACCCTTGACTTGATAGAATTTTGCACTCTAAAGACAAAAAACTGTAGCAATCAAAATGTTGTTGGGAACTGCCCCATATCCACTGAAAGCCTTAATAGGTCAACAATGGAGGAGGGACAAATATACCCACACCCAAAAGATGCTATAAATGAGCATATCTCAATAAACGCTCAAGGGGTAAAGAACATTGAAACATTTATAGCAGCATCCCATAGGAAGACACGATTGCTCAATAAAATAAATAGCCTGAGTGAGGAGCTCCCAGGAGAATCAAAATCCCAAGGAAAACTGTTTTAACACAGGCCCATGAAGAGATTCCCTAATACAAAAAAGAGGTACCCCATAACCCTAAATAAGCAGCAACAGTTTAGCTCTTTGGTTGCCTGGGAAGGGAATAAGAAGGTTGTTTTAAATCCTATAAATCTCAAAAATCTTTTTGGAGAAGCATATGACAAGGAACCTATTGAGGAAGGGAACATTACCTGTTTGAGCACAAGTATACAGAATGAAAATGATTGGGATGAGAGGGACTTAAACTATGGGACCTTAGGTTCCCATGAAGTAAGAGTGCTTCCTCAAAGAGATGATTGTGTTCCACAACTCTTGTCTTCTCAGCAGGGGGCAAAGAGAGTTAGTACATCTAAAACTCCTAGTGAGCAAGACAGATCCAAGTGCCTTAAGGATGCTCTGAACTGGGCCAATGCTTGTTGGGAATAAATGATGAAGATGAATGAAAAAGTGAAAAGATTCACAGGTATAGAAGAGAAATTACAATGTGTATGAAACCTAATTAGTAACATTACAAGGGAAAATGAAGCCCTGAAAAAAGAAATATTGAGATCCAAAAAAGAATAACCAGGTTGGAAGAAGAGCAGATTCCATTGCTAAGGCAACTTAATTCACTTGAGCAGAGAAATAAAGAGCTGAAAACTAAATTCACTGACTTTGAATCTCATGCCTGGTGAAGCAATATTAGGATCCTGGGAGTACCAAAGAATTGGGACAGTATGAGACCACTAAGAGAAATCTTCAAACAGATTGCTGCTGCATACATGGATACTGATCTGGGAGATATAGACTGGGAAGTGGACAGGATACACAGAGGCTTACAACTTAAACAGGATGACGGCGATCCTTCCAGGCCTATAATCATAACATTTTTGACATCTGGAGATGAAGAGGCCCTGATGATGGCAGTCTTTATGAAAAAAAAGAATCAAACTGCAGGGAGCTAATAGATCCATTTAGAATGAACAACCTCTGGATGTGATGGCTGAAAGGAAAAAGTATGATTTCATAAGGAACAGACTTTGGACTCACAACATAAAAACTTTTGTTATTTACCCAGCCAAACTTAAACAGGTAATGGACGGTGAATGAATAATATATGACACTCCACAAGAAGCCATTTATAACTTAAAGCTTCCTAAAATACTAGCATATGCATATTTATTTCCTTCTACTTTTCTATTTCATGTCATATTTGGGTACGAGATACTGAGGAGCCAACAGGTTCTTGAATAGTTAACTGAAGGGGGGAGAACAGAGGAAGATGGATGGGGATGGAAGACAGTCCTGTTGGACTAACAAAGGCATCGAGTATACTTTACTTATATGTGTGTGTATTGGGGGGGGGGTGAGGGCAGCATTTGATATTGTTACATGTATTTTATGTTATACCATGAATCTGTTAAAATCGTTATTATAAATTATTTTGAGAAGGCCCAGAAAGATAGAGTTCTGGCAATTTGTTTTTTTAATACTAAGAAGGGGGAATGTGATATGAAGGCTAGTTTTAGGTTACGAGACATAAATGTGCTAAGCGAGGCTGACATTTGGAGCATGAGCCTCAGCAAGTATAAATAGAATAATAGATAGGTTCTAGGGAATTACAAGGCTGTAATTCCATCGAGAGGTTCCCATGTCCTCAGAACCTCGAGATGGAATTTACAGCCGAGTGATTCACTGGAACCTATTTTTAATTTTTTGTAATATATGGATCCAATTTTATTTTTTGTGTGCAGCTCTTTGTTTATGGTGTGCTGTGTGGCTGGGCACCCGCTGCAGTGAGGACTCACTGATTCTCTCCATGAACACCCCCCCCACTCCCATTCGCTCGTTCCCTCGCTGGGGTCTCATACCTTTTAGTCCAGTTCTTTATCACTGTTTGTAGGATTCAACAGATACTTCTGTGGAACTGGTAAAGATAAAAAAAAAAAAGAATCAGCAGAAAAACAAAACAACGGTTTTCTCTCAGTAAGTGAGAGACGTCCGCCGTGTTTTTTGAACTGTTAGACCCACCCACAGAGAATCCGAGGCCAATCAGGAGGCATGGTTTCAGTAACATCATGTCGTGTGTAAAGGAGGTTGCCGTGGGGATCTTATCAATAAGCCTACCATGTGGGAGAGTCTTGTGCTTGAGCTGTTTAATTTTAGTGATAATACTATTGTTCAGAGCTCGAACAGTAGTATTATCAGCAGTGAACAATGGTATCATCACTTGAGCAATTACACTATTATTGAAAAGGGAGTAGTGTATTACAGGGATTTTTTTGTATGGGTTTTAATGGTATTATTTTCAATATCCGTATATTACAGGGACATTTATAACCTCTATGAGTACAGAGACATTTAAAAAGAATACAAGATGAGGGTTCATAAATTTAAAGGTATAAATACTCTAATAAAGAGGGCTAGGATAATTACATATCTAAACAGACTTACAATTGATGTAATTTGTTTGCAAGAGACACACCTGAAAGAAAAAAAAGTGGTCAAACTTAATAAATAGGGCTGGAAATGATAAGTTCCAATATTGCTGCAGCCTCAGGCATCAGAATTTAAAGTAAACCAGCAATAGAGCTGGCACAGATAGATAAGCGAAAAAGAATTATAACAAATGAAACACACCATACATTTACACTATAAATAAGCCTATAATGGCATTTTAGGATTCTGGTCACAAACACAAACTATTTCAGCTTTGCACTTGTGGTTTATAAATGGCACCAGCAACCCTCCATGCCATTGCCGCTTTATGATGGGTGTACTTTATTCCTTATATTATCACCAAGGTAGGCAGGTTACAGGTATGGGCCCTTCCACCAAATGGATGAAAAAAAGGTATTGTATTTAAAATGTTGGTGACAGGCGATTGACTTGGAAGCTGGAGAGCTGAGGGTGAATGGTACCTGGTCCCTGTTGAGGGTAAACATTTCTGTCAGCATGGACATCACCCCACTGTTCTCAATGCAAAAGACATTTGTAGAATCTTCACTGTAAGTTGTTTACCCCAAGCCAACTGGTTTCAACTGTTCCTCCCCCCCCAAAGTAAGTGGTAATTGTGTGACTTATGGTGTGTACAGCAAACACACACAGTATAGGAAAAAGGTATGGTAATGGGTTGAGAGGTTTGGATAGATGAGGGACCCCTGTTTAAACAAAAATCCACTTGTACCCCTTCCCCAAATGTTTAGAATATGGAGCTATATGCAAACATTTAAATTTGATTTGTTTCTAGAGTGGGTAACACAAAATAAAAATTGACAATGGCAAGAGTCTGCATTGCAGAACCAACTTGGATAGGGCCTAGGGGCAGGTTGGATGGGCCTAGCGGTCCTTATCTGCCAATAATTTATATGTTTCTAAGAAGGAAATGGAGGAGCCCTCACATATCCAACCACAACTTTAAACATTAACACTTTTGCCTGCACATCAACTGTGTGTCAGCAAAGCAGATTTATGGCACTTGATAATTATATTTTCACACATGCTTCCTTGGGCCACTTAGTCAACCAAATTCTACTTTGGCTGTTCATGAAGAATTGGATGTTACTTTGCCTTGTATGTTTAAAGCTGCAATAGCAATTCACAACCAATCTGAATCTGTTCTGGAACGGTCAATAGCCACATCAACCCCTCAAATATTTTATACAGAGAAAAAAAGTTTAATCTCAAGGCTTAAGACATTTTCCATCAAAACTAGAATAAATCTGTGATCAGGTATGAAGACCTCCACCTCCAGTAAAGACAGAGATCCAATATCATGAAGAGGATGCAAACTTTATAACTTTTGCAAACTTTAGTTTCATCCTAAAATGTACAGCAACTGATAATATTGAATATTGCATTGCTGGACTAAATATCAGAGATAAGTCTCTTGTAATAACTGCAAGTAAATCACATCAGAGCAAATCAACCTCTTTTCTGGCCCTGAGCTTTTATTTTTAAAGAAAAAAAAGTAAGGCTCTAAATGGGTTAAAAATTAAATTTCATCAGAAGCCATGTGATTATTCTCCTCTAAAGTACACCTTCCTTTTCTTGCCCTTTCGTGATGCTATCCAGGTAAACATCATTTTACATAAATGATACAATGCCATCATTTGTCTGACACTGCAGTTAAACAAATCAGTGTGTACAGCAGGGTGAGGCAAATCAAGTAGCCAAGTGGCCACTAAAAAATGGTTTGGCTGCCAGATTTTGGTTACCAGCCAACTGGCTGCTTGTCCACAAAGTGATATTTGAGCCCTTAAAAATGATAGCCACTAAAAATTTTGATTTGGCTTCCAAATTTTGAAAGCTAGTGGCCAAACTGACCAGCAGCTCACAAACTAATTTTTCCCACCCTGGTGCACAGAAGCCCACACCTTACTGTTTTCTTATTGTGGAGTTTCAAAAGCAGAGTATCTGTTTTAAACCATTTTATTGTCACAGTATATTAATTATATTATGGTTTTAATGAGGGTTTATTATATGTTTTAATTTATTGTTGTATTTTTTTGTTACTGTTCGGTACCCAGAGCCTCTGGGATTGGGTGCCTTATAAATAAAGTTGCCTTGCCTAAAATGCTTTCATGAACATTGTATTGATTTGCTTGATCGCGTTACCTAAAGAAATCGACTGCAAACAGTTACAAAATCCAGTTATGAAAACGAAAAATTGAGGTGGCTCAAAGTCCACACTCAGAGCTAAGCAATCTAATGGATACACCAACAGGAGAGAGAAACTTGGCTGCCTGAAAGGACTGAAAAAATATATCCAAAACCTTGCATGAGTTAAAGGCTTTTATTCATTAGTCGTAAAGTACAAATGTGAGCGGCACCCTCACCTTGCCGATATTTCACATCACACCGATGCTTTTCAGTGTTGACATGGTGGGGTGCTACTCACATTTTTGCTTTATGCCTAATGAATAGGGCGGTTGAGTTTCTCTCTCTTGGAAAATCCAGTTATCTTGTAGATAGATGCTTGTGATAGTATTAAATCACAGATACATAACAGAGTAAGGATATTAAAGGAACACATTAATTGCACTTATTTATATTCTACTGGGAAAAAGAGTAACTTCACAATTTAACCAAAGGGGAGTTCAGTCACACTGCACAAACCTGCTCTCAGCCTGAATACAAAAACAAAACAAAAACAAAAAAAAATCAGCAAAAACAAAA
Source organism: Neoceratodus forsteri (assembly GCA_016271365.2). NCBI lineage: Eukaryota > Metazoa > Chordata > Ceratodontiformes > Ceratodontidae > Neoceratodus > Neoceratodus forsteri. The sequence goes on from CM028129.1 coordinate 905,552,244, forward strand.
ATACAAACTTTTTGTAGAACTTCCTTTCTTTCTGTTTTAATTCCTTTCTTGCCTCTATACTTCCTGCACTTTCAAAAATACCTCTATATGCCACCATACTTCTGCCACAAAGTCAAAGGATGTGGTTACATCATCAGCTAAATGGTGGCAGGACTGTCATAAAGAGACCACTAATGTATAAGCCATAAACCAGAGATGCATGGAAAAAAATCAAAAGCTCTCTCATCTTTGTTTACCCCCCCCCCCATAAGCCACAGATGCATGGACAAATCAAACAGTTTCTCATCTTTGATTATCCCTCCATATAAGCCAGAGATAGGTGGAAAACTGAAATGCTCTCTCATTTTTGATAATCACCTCATAAACCAGAGATGGGTGGACAGATTATCTTTCCTAAACAAGAGATGGGTAGACAGATTACCCCCTCCCCATAAACCAAAGATGGGTGGGGAAAAAATCAGACGCTGTCTCATGTTTGATTACCCCCCCATATAAACCAGAGATGGGTGGAAAAAATGAATTGCTCTCTCATCTTTTATTACCCCCCCCCCAACAAGCCAGAGATGGGTGGACAGATTATCTTCCACAAGGCAGAGAAAGGGTGGACAAAGTGATCCCAATCTTTAAGTTAGATAACAAAACACATCCTCTTAAATACAGTTAAATCTCAGTTCTCCCAGTCCTTGCCAAACTTTTATCTTTTGATTAACAAACAGTATGGTTTCTGCAAAGGTCACAGCATGTTAGTGGCCTTGGCCAAATTAGCTTCCAACCTGTATGACTGTTTTGATCAAAGACAACTTTATTAGTTCCATTTTTACTGACTTGACAAGACCTTTAACTTGTCTGATCATCATTTGTGGTTAATAAAAGTAAAATAACTGGGCATTTCAGATTTTGCACATTTATGGTTCAAAACTATCTTGAGGGGGTGCTGCTGAACCAATGACCATGGTGGATGCAAGGTATCTCATCTCCTTCACTGGCAGTCAGAATTATTTTTTAAATGGGTGTTTAATAATTTTTTTTCTTTTATTAGCTGAAGTCAATTGGTTAGGGTGATGGGCATACCCAGACTGGGGAAAAAAACAAAAGAGTCATAGTTACTGTTTGGGCATGGGACAGTGAATTCTTCAATTGGGCCCCCGCCAGAAAAGTGACGTAGGGCTCAACACGCAGCTGCAATCTCTGATGACATATAGGCAGCAGGATTTTCAGGGTCTCTTAGTTGGCCACCCTGTTAAGGGAAATGCAAGCCAGTATGAAATTGAAAACAGAGAAATCTGGGCACTGCTGTCCCTTTGTTGCTATGCTTAACTTAAAAAGTGCAAACAAGGGAAAAAAGGATGTGCTTAGAGAGCAGATGCATATAAAGCCTTAATAAAGTGTTATTAGTACATACCAAAACTGGGACAGGTTAACCCCCCCCCCCAACAACAGTGTCTTCTTATTACTTTGCAGCAGCACTTACAATTGTTTACTGCTTTGACTGCCCTGTCACTGCTATGCTTGTGTCCATCTGCCCTTCAGCCTACGCTGCTGCTGCTGCTACTACCTGTGCTGCTGCTGTACACTTGCTGTCTGCCTCCACTTGCTCACTTGCTCCCTGGGTAATTGGAATCTCTTACTGTGATGTTCCGCTGGCTCCTCAATCCAAATTTGTAAGTCATGCTTGCTACGACTTGGCTTCTGAAGATCTATCTCTCACTCTCTCTCTCTGTCTCTCTCTCTCTCTCTCCATATAACAGTGGTGCTTCAAAAAGTAATGAGTGGAATTTAAACCTCCCATCAACTGGTTTGCAGTACACAAAGCAGCCAATCAGCAGAACGGTAGCCACCCCATCACAGTTAGCCAGCAGCCAATTAAGCAGCAGGGTATAATGAAGTAATCACAGTGTACCGGCGGCAGTCAATTGGGATGAGAGCCCAGGCAGAGCTCCAGGCCGCCGGTACATTTGAATGCCTTTCTCTCACCATGAGTCACTGACCTGACCATCAGGCTGAACAAAGAAACACTGCATGGGTCATGCCATGTATGTCTTCCAGGGGCCCTCCTTCCCCACCAGCTCATCACATCAATGTCATGTGCATGATGCTATGGATGCACAAGGTTAGTGGGATGGGCCAGGCAGAGAGACTGACAGAGATTGTTGATGACAGGGATTGTTGATTAAAAAAAAAGACAAAAGGAACCAGGGGTTGCAAACAGACCGCAGGGGTCATGAAAAATTCATAGGGGTCACAAATGTTATGTAACCCCTGGCAACCCCTAAATGATGCCCCTGATGGGCCCCTTACCTGATGCACAAGTAATAGTATGATCCTGTCTGCTGCTAGTCTAGTGATACCCTCCTACTGCCTGATGCTGAGTACAATAACAGTGGAGCCCGACAGGATGCAGCACAATACTGCAGCATTCTGCCGCAAAGTTACAGCAGGAAGCAAGACAATTTAAATGGCAGTTGACCTCATTTGTCACGCAGTAACCTGAGACACTGTGATACTGGTGGGCTCCACTGTATGTTAAACCAGACATAAAGATGGGTACCCTTCACTAACAATCTTTAAGTGTCAAGGTAGTTCTTGAGGTTGGAAGGCAAAGTAGATGCTCAAAAACAAGTGTACCAGGACAAATCAGCCACACAAATCAAAAGTTGTTCTTTCCAAACTCATGAATTTTATTTTCTTCACAAGCAGGCCCTCACAGCCTGGCCCAACATTTTGCTCTACATGGACTTCAATTTAAAACATAGATAACATAGAGGATAATGGATGGGCAACAGTGAACAACAATGCTGTGTTCACTTCAAGAGGTTGTCATGACAACTAAGTAAACCTCGACAGTGAAGCTCGAGAGATTTTTGGTTGTTAGACAACTTCAAGAAGTGAACTCAGCATTGTTGTTTACTGTTGCCTATCCATTGTCTTGTATAGAGTATGGGCAACAGTAAATCAATGGCTGTCCACTTCTAGAGCATTGTGATGTGCTTTCAGACCCCCCCCCCAACCAAAGAACGAGCCCAACTCCGTCCCCGGTCCCTCAATCTCACAGACTAAAATTTTTTTAAAATAAATTTACACATCCAGCTATTTAGTAGGCAAAGGCAAATCAATAATATACCCTTACTTTGCCTTCTTTTAATAGCCGCTGATCACTTTCAGGTCCATGTCTCACCCCCGTGGCTGTTTCCCAAGGTGCGGTGCTTTACTGATGCACATGGTCAAACGCATCCAGTGCTGTTGTATCATCAATGTGATGTATTCAAGATGGTACAACAGCAAGTTGAGGTCACATTGATGGTACAAGGATAGCTTTCAACTCAATTCAGCCCATAATAACGTTCTACCATGTACTATAAAGTATGTTGAAAATCCGTACAAAAAATATAATACATTTCTTTCCTACACTACATCCAGTCACCATGATGGCACATTTGTAACCAAATATCCATCACAATTCACCAAGTTCACTGTCAACTCCAAAATTCTATCAATATTCCATAATTAACTAAATAATTATATATTCCCAAATTCAGAAATTCATGTACAACTATCAGCTGATTGCTATTAAGTAAAATCATTTTTAACATCATTATTTCTGCCAGGAAACAAATATTGAGAAAAGGCATTTTAGCACTCTAAGGGGTTTTTGTACTAATTTGCCAGATACTTATGTTATTTATTTATATATATAGTGTATATATATATATATATATATAGAGTTTATCCTTCTTTATGGTAGAGCTGGTAGGCAGCTCCGGCCCCTCCCTTGGAGGGGTTTGGCCTCCAGTTCACAGTTCCCCACACCTGACCTTCCCGGTAATCCCCAAGGGGTTACCCCCCCCATGACAGGGCCAAGGGTGAAGGGCATTGACTCTCCCCCAGAGACCAACATCCAGACTCTTGGGAGCCAGCATGGATGCTGTGGGGCCATCATGGAGCCTGCCAGCTCCATTTTCCACCTTTTACCTCCCTCCCCTTTGCCACAGTTGCTCGTGCCCATTTGGAGGCATGCATGCACAGTGACCCTCGGCAACCTCCCTAGGCTAGTCGCTCCCATCTGCACTACCTCTGGGCCTCCACCTCGGGGCAGCCTTGCAGTGGGTGTGGCTGAGTCCCCAACCAGAAGGAGAGAGCTGTCCTACGGCTGCTTGATCCATCTCCCAGCCTCTCCCCCACCAACTCCCGATGACCTAGGCTCATTCCCGAACCCTGGTCATCAGCATAGCATGAGGTGTGGCATCCAGAGCCTCAGCCCTCAGTGCCACCTGGCCGGCTATGTTATCTATTTTTAAATAAAAAAAATAAATCCCCTAAAGAAAACCCCGTAGGGCAAAACATTGGGCCAAGCTGTGAGGGACTGCTTGTGAAGAAAGTAAAATTCATGAACTCCATGGTATGTTCCCATCAATACCATTCACTGGTAGATTAGATACACTCCCAACGCACTGTATGTCTGAGTGATTTTGTACTTTTTCTTGATCCAGCAGAGTCACTTCCCTTGAAAAAGCCTCACATGAGGAGGCGAAATGTTGGGATGCTTATAACTGGCAATAGGTGCTAAGAAAATAAAATACATCCATAAAAAGACTACCTGCATGTGTGTCTGTGAGAGAATAAAATCTGTGTAGAATAGGGCCACCTTTCCTATGTGAATGTATCAATTCACAACATGCAGTAGTGTAACAGTGCAACTTTAGGTACAAAACCTAAGGTATCACAGTCTTCAAAGAATCCAGTTTTCCAGGAGAAAACATGGCTGCAAACATGCTCTACTTCAGTATGGAAGACTGAAATTCAGTGTTGTTTCTGGCCCTGCCTTGCACTAGCAGGGAAGAGAAAAATTCTTGCTTGGCTTTCCAGGTGTGATGTGCTTCCAAAATTATGTGTGAATCAAGGGAGGTACATGGTATGTTAGTTACAAAAATTAAAAACTATCATGTCCAGAGACTTGATGGTGAATTTGAAGGCTGTACCTACAGTTCGGTGGGGCAGCAGGCAACAATCACTGTGCTATCCTCTAAGCAGTTCTTAAACCGTGCATGACCAAGAATCCCTCGGACACTTGGATTTTTGTTGCTGCTGCATTGCTGCTCCCTCCCACTCTGCCTGTACCTCTACAGGTGCAAAGCTTCTCCATGGCATTCCAGCTCCTCTTTACCCTGTCTGATGGTGCTGTTCTGCCTTGTTTGTTGCCTTCTCCTGCTTGTTAGCTCCGGCTTCTCATGCTGCCTTCTCCTGTGTGCTGTTTTCCTGCTGGTTCCCCTCTGGCTCCTCATTCACTTCTCCACTTCCTGCCTTCTCCTGCTGCTTTTCTGTATATGACTCATCTACCACCCATGTCTGTGTCATCTTGAATTTTTGGCCCTTAGTTTCATCTGGTCTCTACCATACCATTATGTGTGTCCATTTTGCCTGCTCATGCTGCTCTGCTAGCCAAACTTCCATTTCCTGGATGATTTGGCCTACTCTGTCCTTGAGTCAACACTCCTTCAGAGCCTCATGTTGGTCATACATTTATGTTCCCTGTGACAGGGTGACCCCTGTCATAGTGGACACTCCTGGGATAAATTGAAACCCCTTCCCCAAGCAGTTTATATGCTTTGTATAATGTCCAACATGCTGGTTGACTGGTTACAAATTAAGTCCCGAAGTGCTTATAATGCTTTCTGTGCATATTAACCTAAAAACAAAACTAAGAGAGCAGTCTTAATAGAAGAATAACAAAGGTTTGTGTCTGCATTTGCTAGATGTTAACAGCCCCCTTCTAAGATGTATTTTGCAGAAGACAGCATGAGATAATTTGGTTTGCCCCCCCAACAGCGACATCATTACAGTGAACAACGTCGATGCTGACAATATTGACAGTTCACTGTAATGGTGTGCCCGAGACCCCAGCACTCTGTCTCCTGGTCCTGCACCCCCTCCCCAAATCAACTCCAACTCGGAGTTGATTCTATTTAGTAAGGGGTTGGGGGCAGAGCTCCCCTTCCCCACATGGGGGGTTCGTTGGGCAAAGCCCCCCGATAGAAAAATGGACCGGGTTTCATTATGGATTTAAGTCAACATAAATCCATCGCTGTGATGCTGGTCGACTAAACAGTTGTCAAACCGGCATCATAGAGCCAGGTAATTTGACCCTGCAGGAGAGTTTAAGAGAGCACAGAATGTTTTGACCTCGGCTATGACCTTTAACAATGTTGTAAACATGCTAGGCTGAAGAAAAGCCTTAGAAACTGTTGAAGCTAAGCAGTTGTCTGACTTACCGTTTTGCTTTCTGTATATTTTACTTGATGAAAATAAAATGATAAACGCAACCATGCATTTTTTATGCACCTGACTTGTGGTCTGCCTGAAATTGTGTTATCCTGAACCCATGCCCAGTGACATATGGTGTCACCTGGGATCTGACTGGATGTCCATGGAAACAGGGGGAGTCCAGTTAGTTGGTGCCAGACCTGGTACCGATGATACATGGCAGAGGTGCATGGCACCAGCAGAGATGAGGAGAACAGCATTTGATGGACATGGTGACCCGGGTGAGGCACCATGGATGGGACGAGACAGACCCAATGTTCAAATGGAGATCCTGATATGGCTTCTTCACTGGATGAGTGGGAGATGGCTGGAGGCTGATCAACACCAGAGAGAGGCGGAGCACAGATGTCAGGAGCTACTTGAGAGGTCCCACTCGGAGGATGTTGAGGAAGAATTGGTAGAGCAGGATCCATGGGCTCTGGAGGAGGAGAACCCCCTGACAGAGCATTTGTGATCAACACTTGTGGAGAGCCAGTTGTTGCCCATTTTTTTGGGCTGCTATTTGGTGAAGGATAGCGAGCGAGAGGAGGAGACCCCAGGCAAGACCCCAAGCAATGTATTACTGGGGCAGAAGACTTTAAACAAGATGGAAAAAGCCATTTTGGCTGAAGGGACTTTTGCATGTTTTAAACCTCCTTCTATGAAAAATGATGGTTCTCCTGATGTTGACTGGGGAAAGTTGCAGGTAGGGGATCCTGAAGTAACCCAGTTAAGGGAGTATGTAAAAATCAAAGATGGGAGACAGGTTAATGGTGGTGTGGGGGACAGGTTATGGTGGTATGAACTTAGGAAGTTCTCTATCATATGAGGCCCAACCCCTGGACAAAGCAAGTGGATGCCCAGGTAGTGGTGCTCATGGCATATAGGAAAAAGGTGATGGAGCATGCGCACTCCAGTCACTCGGGGCATGTGAGCTATGGGAAGGTTTTGGCTAGACTAACCCTGTATTTCTATTGGCCAGGCATGTATAGACAAGTAGCAGCATACTATAAGACCTGTTGTAAAGACAGACAGATAGCAACCCCTGATAATGATGTGGAGGAGTAACCCAAAGGGTAAAAAACAAGAGATGGCACCCTTGGAGGAAGGGGAGACTCCCACATAGAATAGAAAAGATTAGGTGGTAGTTAACACCACTAGTTGTGTATAGGATTTGATATGTAAACCCAGAGGTTAGGGACAGGCTGTCAAGCATGCAGCATGGTATGTTACGAGCCTACCTTTAAATGTCTAAGTCAGTACAGAGCAAGGTAGTTCTCCTCCCGAAGGCAGTTCTACTGGGTATTGGATTGTCCAGCCATTCGAGTTTATCTGGTCTGGGAAAGTCAGTAGATGGCATAAAACTGCCGATAGTGGTTCTTTCTCCTAAATGTATGTGATGATATTGCAGTCTACTAATGGATAGACTAATTTCAGAATAATTTAAGATGTCTCATGGTATTTGTATTGTTATGACTAGGATACTTTACAAATGTTTTCTTTTTAAAAGGGACCCTGAGACGGAGCTTCTGGTGAGGGTGGGCCAAAATTCCATACCCTTCCAGGGTGTTACTTGAGATTTGGACAACCATAGGATGGTTGCCCTCTTATTCAGGGGGATCTGTGACAAGGTGACCCCTGTCATAGTGGACACTCCTGGGATAAACTGAAACCCCTTCCCCAAGCAGTTTATATGTTTTGCATAATGTCCAACATGTTGGTTGGCTGGTTATAAATTAAGTGCTGAAGTGCTTATAATGCTTTCTGTGCATATTAACCTAAAAACAAAACTAAGAGAGCAGTCTTAATAGAAGAATAACAAAGGTTTGTGTCTGCTTTTACTAGATGTTAGCAGCCTTCTTCTGAGATGCATTTTGCAGCAGACAGCATGAGGTAATTTGACCCTGCAGGAGAGTTTAAGACAGCACAGAATGTTCTGACCTAGGTATTGACCTTTTAACAATGTTGTAAACAAGTTATGTAATGTGTAAAGGTGGCTGCCAAATAACTGTTCTCTATGGAGCAACAGTAGCCCCTAGTGGCTAGTTTTATGTTATGCCTGCTGTTAATCAAAAGGGCAGTGGGACATTTCTCCAACTTCTAGTGAGCTTATAAAAAAGCCCTACCTCAGTGCTGAGATAGGAGAGGTAGATAGGAAGGTGAAAGACCTCCTTGTAGTGTGTCCTTTCACACGGTTTGATTCATGCTAGGCTGAAGAAAAGTCTTAGAAACTGTTGAAGCTAAGCAGTTGTCTGACTTACCATTTTACTTTCTGTATATTTTACTTGATGAAAAAAAAAAGATAAACACAACCATGCATTTTTTATGCACCTGACTTGTGGTCTGCCTGAAATTGTGTTATCCTAAACCTATGCCCAGTGACATTCCCTGTGTTTTCCTGTTGTTTCATGTGCTGCCTAGCTTTAGCTTACACTCTCTGCTTCACCTGTTTACACTTCCTGCTGCAATCCTGTCAGGAGCTTGTCCTTCCAAGTACTACTTGCTACTTATTTTAGTTTTTTCAATGAATAAATAAACAACAGCCCTTTCATCATTCCGGAAATATCAGTATTGTGGTTCTCATTATGCTATTTTAGCCTACTTGACTCCATTAATGCTCTCTCAGCCAGCCATGCTTTCAGTTTCTGTCATTGTCAGCCTACCTGGTTTCCGATGTCACCCCTGTATGGCTTCTGTTTCCTGCCTCATCTTTGAATTTCCAACTTATCCAACCCCTTGGGTACGCTGGGACATCCAAACCATGAGGCTGACATGCTCCTGATGTTACTGAGGCCCACTCCTGGAGGGTGGGACCCTGGCCATGCAGGGATCTTTGAACTTTACAGACTGACACAGCGGTACCTCTTGGCATCCATCCCTCTGCCCAGTGTCTTGAGAGTAAGGGCCCTTTAGCCATGCATATGGATTCAGTGGTACCTTTAGGGGTCATATTTATAGCTTCTGATTCCTGAGAGTGAGACCCTCTTCTGGTGCTTTCTTCAGTCATACACATTCACCCAGCAATACTGCCTAAAGCAATCCTCCCTGTGTCTGTCAAAATGTCACCTGGTCTCTCTCTGTTCCCCATCCCCTTAACTTTCATTCAAGGATAGCATCTTACAGTGCAGGCTGGGTGACCTCTGGCCAGCATATGCAACTCTCCTCAAATCACGCCTGCCTCATTTTAACACTTGGCAGCACCTCACACATTCTCCTGAACTGGGTATCTAAATTGGAGAATTTGAGCCATCACTAATACTGTCACTAGCCTTGAGGGATGATGACCTAGGCCATAGTTCCCTAGACATTTCCTCAGGTATTTTCCACTCCTCCATGCCGAAGGTCATGATAGTTTAGTTCCACTGAGAGTTGGAGTTAGATGCTGGTTGTTCCTTTTGTTTCCAGTCTGTGTGAGTCTGGAAATTTCTCTCCTGTCATCTCCTTGGGAAAAATGTGTTTGCCTGCCACTGGTGTTCTTTCGAGCTTTCTTCCCTAAGATGCCTTTGGCTTTGTGGCCTCGTTTCTGTGACACTCCGAGGGGTTGAAACTCTTTCTTGAGGATTCCTGTATTTTCATCAAACCCCAAAAGGGTTGGTGGTAGTCCTTGTAGCAGGAACAGAGAGAGAGAGAGAGAGAGAGAGAGGTGTAAGCGAAAGTACAAGCAAGTTGCAAGGCAATGAAATACTACTTCAGTCCTCATGTTCAATCCTAAACCATACTCTACCAGTATAGGAGTCTGATGACCCTTTGAATTTGAAGGCTCCACTTACAATTTGGAAGTGATGGACTTAAACCGTGACTGAAAAAGCGTCCCTCAATTTTTTGTTACCACCCATCCTCCTCTCTACCTACTGCAGTACTTTTCTGTCCTTGAGATCAGGCCTTCTCCCCAAAAGTGCCTTTGGTCTTGGGGACCTCACCCCTGTGACACCTCAAGGGATTGGAACCCTTTCTTGAGGGTTCCTGTATCTTTATGGCACCCCAACAGTGTGGTAGTCACTGTAGCAGGGACAGAGAGACTATAGACAAAGTGCACACAACTTACACAAACATTCACATGTTATGTCAGTCCTCCTGTTCAGTCCGAAACCATACCTTCATAGGAGCCTGATGACTCTGAAATACAGAATTTATTGCTAGGCAGAAAAATACTTGATCTTACTCTTTCCCCACTCCTAAATGCAGCTCCAGGAGTCCATCCCCAGTGCCTCTTCGCTGTTAAATTATATACCAAAATAAAAACAGGCAACTGGGACCCATCCCATGCCAGTAAATTGTTGTCAGATCCTGACTTTGTGCACCCAGAGGCCACCCTTGGTATTGCAGCCCCCCCACACACAAAAGGTTTGCCTGGTAGCACATCCCTCGTGGCACTCTAGAGCCCCAACCACCCATCACCCCAGCAAAAGAACTTTCAAAACAGTTTTGGCAACCCCCATTCACTTCAGATAACTTGAAAATGTTCCTAAAAATTATTAAAATAAAGCAGACCCATTTCCTACATTACCACCCCTCATCAACTGGAAAAAATAAAGAGATTATTCAGTCTCTGAAGACATCTATTCTTTAGAGGAGAAAAGAGTGCCAAATGAAAATGATAAACTAACTGGTATATATTGTTAAATCCTTACATTCATTACAGCCCCAGGAACCAGGACTGCCTAGCTGAATCAATGCTAGGACATGCCATTCACACTAAGCTTGATTTGCTGCTTCCTGACATTCAAGTGAAAGATGACAATTCAAACTGTCATAAATGCAGTGGCTGTGTGAAAACTGGCTGAATATGGCAAACAAACAGCAGGCTTTTAGTCCTGAGCATGTGATGGTTTGAAAGCATACATATGAAAACATCCTGTTCCCAGCAATCTTCTTGCATTCAATTGGCCCCCAGTGGCAGCCAAGTGATTAAATAAAATTAAATATGTTTCCTAGGAACTGCAATCTTGGAGAACAAAACATGTATCTACAGTGAAAAAAAAATAAGTGCCTTTCGCAATACAGTTGTCGTCAGTTTTTTAAACAAAATCAAAAATCACTCTCCTATCACTCTAAACACGTCTTGCTCATTATGCTGGTGGGAGAACTGTTTATTAACACACAACCTAAATGTCCTTTAGATCATCAGTTAATAGTTTAACTGTTTACAATCTAATGCAGGCTGTCTCATCCACTGTATATTAATGTGAGATTTTTAATATGTAGACATTACTGACAGAAGTGAGACAGTGCAATGTAACCAGGCATTTCAACCCCAATGATCTTGCCCTTAGAAGTTAAAAGCAACAGGCAGTTTAACATATTAGAACAAAAAGCAACCCAGGTATAAACGAGTCACCCTAGATGTTGACATTATGTCTTTGCTCAACAAGGTCAGGGGCATGGGTCATTAAACCCTTGATGGGGGGGGATGTATCCAAGATTTACAATTTAAACAGCGCAATACCTCTACCCAGAGAAAGGTTCTAATGGGCCTGTGTAAGTATGGTACAACTCTCAGTGATACAGTACCTCCCCACATCCCCCACAGAATCACCCCACCTGTCAATCATACAGTGCAACAGTCCACACAAAATACAATACTTATTTACTCTATGAATGATTTACACACAGGCATGACATATGAACACAATAACAGATGCTTTATTGGTGTGCAGGATGAAGTCCTCGGTGAAAGACAAAAGGTTATGTAAATGAGGTACAAGTGCATACACCTGTCTGGTCTTCTGATGCCCATCTAAGACCAGCATGAATTAATAGTAGTGCCTTGGCTGTGCATCCATCACCCTCCTAGGCACAAGAAAAAAAAAAGAACCCACTCCCACACTACAAACTCCAATCCCACATGCCCAAAAGTACTGCCCAGGCCTCACTATCCTCCCCTACCCTTGCAACCAGAGAGCTCCGTTGGTATTAGTTACCGGGTATCCTGATTTAGAATCACTGCAGGCTCATCATCTGTCATTGTCTGGGATCTTGCGATGGTGCAATTTAAGGTTCAAGGCTATAACTGGGGATGGGCGGGTCAGCTGTGACCCGATTCTGATTCCAACTCTGATTTTTTTCCAAAACGTTCTGATTTACTCTGTTGAATTGTAATACCTATTTTTAGTATATCTCAATATGAGAAATGCATCAGTATTATTCTTTTAGTTCCCTTTGTTAAAAAAAAAATAAAATGTAACCTTTTAAAAAAAAATTTTGTCTGTATTTTGGTGTCATTTTTCAAGGTCAGCGAGTGGCCAACACTCTTGAAAATCCTGCAGCTGTGGGAAAACTCGTCGCAAGTGGATTGTCACTTGTGGAACCGCAGTTTCTTCTGCAGCTACGGTATTCTCAAATGTGGAGCCAGTTTATGACCAGCTCCATGATTTATGGCAGCTTGTGGGTGGTGTTCAAGTTCTAGTTTCGAACTTATTGTAGGAAAGCTCCATTGAGCAAGCTCATTCGCAGGGAGATCCTATTACACAAGGCAGTGAAAATAACAAATAATAATAATTACACACCGTGTAGGGTACAAACAATGGCAGGCAAGCAAGAAGAAATAGCAAACAGGCATAGATAAAATAGTGTACATGCAATGCAAAGAAATTCATCTGTCATTATCCGGGATCTTGCGATGGTGCAATTTAAGATGGTGTTCTCGTGGATATCCCCGCAGCTGCGGAAAAATGTTATGGCTAGTGGGACTAGCTGTAACATCTTCTGCAGCTGCCATGGATGTGAATAGCAAGCTCCACAGCTGCAGAGATTTTGGTTCGCAACTGCAGTTGTGGTGTGGGACTTCATTCCAAAAACATTTGTGATTCCAGCCCAGTGTATGCAGGTCATTTGGGGCTTTGCAGTGAAAGGAGGCAGTGTGTCAAATGTTAGTCAGAGAAAGAGAGAGAGACAGAGACCTCAGAAAGACAACAGCAGAGTGCAGAACTACAGACAGACCTTCACTGAGTCTGGCATGCTTTTTGATGGGAGACAGGCAGCATGAGCAGGATATGTGATGGGATCCCAGCCATCCCTCCTCCCTTTTGACTTGAGATGTTATTTTTTTTTATTTGTAATTATTTTGCTTGCCTAGTTGGTGTTATAGCAAGCATCATGAGCCCTAAACCATCCCACACACTCCTGCCTGATTGGCCAATTATTTTTCATTACTTGTGTTTTCTAGCTTACTTTTTTTTAATCTGGTTGACCTTGCCCCCCTCAGCATTGCAGGTTTTTTATAGAGCTGTTTGGCCCAAACTGCCACCTACTCCTGCCATGAAGCCCATATGCCTGTCCCCAGCCCCTTCCCTGCCTCCCCTCACCGTCAATCCATCAGGGATCCTCATGGTACACTCCACTTGGGTTCTCAAATTGAAAAACACATACAGCAATACATATGATGTAATACACACTGTGACCGAACAAGAATGGATTTTTTTTTTACTTAGTTTTTCTGTTATGGTAGCTGACCTTTGTTCTCTGAATTCAAAGAAATAAATCATTAAATTAAATAATATCATCCAAGGGTGCCAATGGGGGGGGGGAGACAGCCAGGACAACTGTGCCCGGCCCGGAGGCTCAGGGGGCCCCCGGGGCCAACCAGCTGATTATCAATTTTTCCCCAGCCGCCCCCCTTGAATAGCTGACACAAACACTTCATCAGAAGATGCTGAGTCCCCCCCACCGGACCACTTACTCTTTCTCTCCAGGCCTCCCCCCCAGACCACTTATTTTACTCTTTCTCTCTGGAGGAGTCTGGACCCCATCTCCGTGGCAACAGACAGTGTGCTGGCTGCAGACAGCGGCAGTTTCCCAGTGCTTCTCCTCTGCTCTACAGCACTTCCTGATCCACGATGGACAGTTTTGCCAGCAGGCAGGAGTCAGGTCAGGAGCAGCCAGAGGTCACACAGGGGGGTCGCAGGTCAGGTTGGATCACGGCAACCACCACGCTATGTGAGGTCACGGGTCACATGCATTGCTGCTTACTCTGTCCTCAATACTCATGTGTGGCATTGGCACAGATTCGATCATTTGAGAAGGAGACCGAGACAGTCCGTCAACTTCATTGGGACTTCAGTTCTCGCCTCGACTGCTAAGTGCTCTGAATTTTGAATTTGAAGTCAGTAACTTGCAGACTGACTTATTAAGTTGATTGAACTTAATGCTGTCTAATCAATTAGACCAACTGACCACCAGGACCCCCACTTGGAAGTTGAACTGCCTGGTCTGGAGGAGGACAAGGTCAGACCCCTGACTCCGGAGGCCGCTGGAGGTGGATTCCTTATTCTTGCAGCTGCAGGGTCTGGGCGGGCTAGGCTAGGGCCTAGGGGGGCAACGCTGGTGGTAAGATGCTCACTCAATTCTCCTAAATCATCTTGAACATTTAGCTGGTGATGAAAGGCTAAGTATTCAATGAAAATGTAAAATGTGCCAGCCTGGCTGTCCTGCTGACCAAGTACTTATAAGAAGGGAAGAACATTTGAAGCTGACAGTGCTAGTCCTTGTAGAAACAGGAGTCATTAAATAGTTGAAACCATTAATTGGGCTAACATATATACTGTACAAAGATGCTACAGTACCTGCTCTTCTAGCACCACACAAGTTCTTTCATCAGTCCAAATTATCAAACTATCGAGTGACTCTAAGTTACTGTATATGCATAACGCAGGAAGCCTCTTGAGCTGCTGGTGGGTGACCCAGGTGGGGGTTGTGAAGGAGGATAGGTGGTGGTTATTTATTGATTTATATATGTCGTACGAGAGGATGGGAGGGTGAGGGGAACCCAGTCCTAAAGGTGTGACAAAAGGAAGGGGGCTCCACAATAGACACATTTGAATTATCAGATCCTACTTTGAGGGTATCTCTTGCAGTAGGCCACACAGGTAGGACTAAGACAGCAGGCACTAGGACCGCATGGAAACTTTGTAGCTAACATTCTACCAGAGGGGGTCGCTCACCATCAACGTCATCCTATGATGTTGACCTATCCTACAAGAGTGGACAGTTCCCATAGCCCCTGCAGTTCTTTTCTCACCGTTGACCAATGCACATTGGACCTCTGTAAACTGCTGCAGCTTCAATCAACTGCCATTTTCGCGTGCTTTCAACGTTTTTATTTCTAAATTCTCACCATAGTTCTTTTTCATTGTTTTTCTCTTTTTCATGTCTTCTAAACCATCTTCGAACTCGGATCACTCCAAAACCAAGTGTGCCTGTGAATAACAAATCCCAGAGCAGGATGGCCATTCTGCCTGTGTCTGCCACCTAGGCCCAGACCACGATGTCCAAGCCTGCGAGGTCTGCCAGGGATTCAACAAGGCTACCGGCGACGCTGCCTGCTGACCTTAGAGAACTTTCTCCTGCAGCAGGTCACCTCCATGGAACAGGAGCTGCAGGCCAGGAGTTGTCACCCATCCTCTGGCCTCAGGGCTGGTGCTGCAGGACACTGACACCTCCCCAGGGCCGAGTCCTCCACCACTTTTGCCTGTAAGGGCTTCTCCCTCCCAGGTGCCCATCTTACCTCAGCCGGCTCCCTTGGGACCTTCGCTGGCCTTGCAGCAACCAGAACCCACTGGGCCTTCACTGGTCTTGCCTCAGTTGGTGCCCATCGGGCCTGCACATATGTTCCCTCAGCCAATATCCCATCAGACCTACACCAGGCTACCCAAAGCTGGTGAATGCCGGGGGGTGTGCCAGTCTATCCTCCGCCTACACCCGCAGGGCCTATGCCGGTTTACCCTCAGCCAGTGCCAGTCTATCCTTATCCGGTGCCCACTGGACTGATGTCTATTACTGGGGGTGATGTACAGGCCCCCTATGCTGGTGGAGGAGTTACAGGAAGGTCTGGTGGCAAATATTAAGGGCCACTGTAGTCAGGGAGGGGGCAGGGCAGTGATATTGGGGGACTTAAACATGCCAGGGACTGACTGGGGAACTATGACATCCCCATTAACCAGGGAACAGAGACTGCTGGATGCTTTCCAGGATGTGTTCCTAAACTAGCAAGTAGCTGATCTGACGAAAGAGGGCCGTATTCTGGATGTGGTCCTGACGAACTGCGACCTGGTTAGGGACCTAGAGTTGGTGGACCCACTGGCCGGGAGTGATCATGCCATGGTCTGATTTTCCCTAGACCTGGTAGGGGGAAGAAAATCACACAAAGACAGTGGTAATTGACTTCAGGGGTGCGGATTTCAGGGAGATGGAAAGGATCCTTAAGGGGCATCTGGAAGAAATAAGGCTGGGCATGGATGCTGACAGCAGGTGGGGGATTATTAAAAAGGGGAATACAGGAGGCTACCAAGTCTTGTGCAAAGGTGTAACACAAGTATGGTAGGGCCAGAAAGCTGAGCTGGTGGACTTGGGAGGTTCAAGAAGTGGTGAGGGAAAAGAAGGCAGCATATAGTCGGAACAAGCATTCTAGGGGGGCTGGGGATACAGCACAGTATGAAACGATGGCCAGAAAGGTCACCAGGGTGGTGAGGCTGGCCAAGGAAAGGATGGAGCAGAAGCTGGTGAGGGGGGTTAGAAAGGGGAAAAGGGTCCTTTAGGTATATCGGAGAAAGATGGAAAGTGAGGGGGCAGATTAGCAGGATAACGTCGGGGGATGGGTGGAGGAGCCAGGTGAGAAGGCAGAGGTGCTCAATGAGTACTTTGCATTGGTCTTCACTAGGGAGGATGGTGGGGCTGCACTGCAAGGGGGTAACAGGGGTGGGACTACAGATGAGGCGGGAGTCACA
This sequence comes from Neoceratodus forsteri, assembly GCA_016271365.2. Classification (NCBI taxonomy): domain Eukaryota; kingdom Metazoa; phylum Chordata; order Ceratodontiformes; family Ceratodontidae; genus Neoceratodus; species Neoceratodus forsteri. The sequence continues at coordinate 905,569,262 of CM028129.1, forward strand.
GATGATGGAATCCCTGTTGGGATGGGGGGGGGGCTGCACCATATAGTCAGGGGCAGGCAGGACAGACAGACAGATGAGATGGGGTCATGGATGTTGAAATCCCTGTGGGTAGGGTGTGGGAAGCCCTCAAGTCCCTAAAAGCGGAGAAAGTTCTGGGCCAGGATGAAATTCATCCCAGGGTGCTAAGAGAGTTGGCTGATGTTCTGGCAGCACCTCTGGCAGCACTTTCCAACACTTCCGTCCAGACGGGATGGGTGCCCCAGGATTGGAGAGTGACCCACATCGTGTCTATTCATACAGATGGCTCAAGAGAGGAGCCGGGGAACTACAGACCTGTAAGCCTGACATCGGTGGTGGGCAAATTGATGGAGGCCATCCTATAGGAGAGGCTGGTGGTGTTCCTGGAGGAAAAGGGTTACTTGGATGATCGCCAGCAGACTTTGTCCTGGGCAGATTGTGTCAGACTAACCTTGTGGAGTTCTGTGATTGGGTGATGAAGGCGCTGGACCAGGGCAAGTCGGTGGATGTCCTCTTTCTAGACTTAAGCAAGACATTTGATTTGGTACTTCACACTGGGCTGCTGGGTAACTAGGGCAAATGGGGGTGGGTAAACAGATGATCAGATGGATTGGGAACTGGCTGTCTGGGTGTACACAGACAGTGGTGGTTGGGGGTGAAGTCTCATCTCCTAGGAGGATCATTAGTGGGGTCCCCAAGGGATAGGTGCTGGGATCACTCCTGTTTAACACCTACATCTCAGACATCAGAAGAGGTATCAGGAGCGAAATGAGTCTCTTTGTGGATGACTCGAAGCTGGGGGCAGTGGTGGATAGGCAGGAGGAGAGAGTAGCCCTACAGGAGGACCTGGAGGCTCTGGAGAGGTGGTCCCATACCTGGAAACTGAAATTTAATGTGGGAAATGCAGGGTTCTTCACCTGGGGGCTAGAAATCCAGGACATGGGTACACACTGAGAGGGGATACACTGCAGGCCTCAACTGGGGAGAGAGACCTGGAGGTGGTGGTGGTGGATGCCAAAATGAACAACTCTGAGCAATGTAGGAGGCCTGCGGCAAAGGCAAACAAAATGTTGGGGTGCATTGCCAGGGGGATAACCTCAAGAAGTTGGGATGTGAATCTTCCTCTGTATAACTGCACGGTTAGGCCACATCTTGAGTACTACATGCAGTTTTGGCGGCCGCATTTAAAAAGGGACATTGCACTCCTGGCGAGGGTCCAGAGGAGGGTTACTAAAATTATTTGGAATCTGGGGGATAGGTCCTATGAGGACAGACTTGAAGAACTCAACCTATACTCTCTAGAGGAAAGGAGAGACAGGTGAGATATGATAGAGGTCTTTAAGTATCTAAAGGGTGTAACTTGAGTAAGCCTAGAAGGTGTGTTCCAGCAGACAGAGGGGGGAGCCACCAGGGGGCATGGATGGAGGCTGGAGGGGGGGAGACTCAGGGGGGGAGAAGAGGAGGCGTTACTTCACTGAAAGGGTGGTGGAGCCTTGGAATGCACTGCCTGACATGCTGGTGGTTGTGGATTCTGTGGATGGGTTCAAGAGGGTCTGGGACAGATATAGGGGGAAGGTGAAGCTCAGTAATGCAAACACTGGGGTGATGACTTGGTTGGGGGTTGGGGGAATCCAAGGTTGGGGTGGGGAGAGCAACAATGGTTCCCATTAAGGGTACTGACTCTCGTACAGACTTGATAGACCATAAGGTCTACTGTGCTGTTGTTTTAGTATGTTAGCATATTACTATCGATTTTCAAGGCTTGCTTTCATCCCTTTGGAGCTTTATGCAGTTGCAGGATCCCCCTCCTCAGGGCCTGGTACCTCCCACTTCCCAAGGACCTTCTCCAGGGCCACCCACCCCAGCGCCCCCACCGCCGACCACACCTTCTTGGCCGACTCATACCCCCTGGTGGCCAACAGATGAGAGGGATGAGAATCGCCCAGACTGCGTCTGCCTGATGAGGGCGATCAGAACGAGGATGAAGATGGGGGAGATATTCAGTGATTCCCATCTACCCCCTCCACTGGCTCCTCTGAAGAGGACGGGACCCCTAGGTATCTCCCAAAATCCCCCCCTGGTAACCCCTCCTTTACGGCCATCAAGCAATATATTCAGGAGGCCATGGGGTTCAAAACAGAGGATCAGGATCTGGAGCAGCGACAGCTTGCTCCCTACCTTTGCCAGCTGGAGACCCCTCCATTGGTGGTCCCTCCCCTCATAGATACCTACGAGGATGCCACCATTGCCATCTGGCATTGGCCCAATCTGGTCCCGGCTATGTCCAGAAAGACTGATAGGCTGTACCGTGCCCCAGCAGGAAAATCCCTTTCTTGGGGAGCAGACACAAGTGGACTCTGTAGTGATAAATGGCACTCACGACCATACTAAATGACCTAAGCATTTGCATTCCCTACCACCTGACAAGGAGTCACATCAGTTGGACCTTCTAGGAAAACGAGCATTCGCCTCAGCCACTCTGGTGATCCACACCCTCAATTACTTGTTGCACATGCTCCAGTGCAAAAATGCCCCATGGAACCAGGCCAGGGATGCCGTCCAATCCCTATCAGATGACCAAGCCAAGCAACAAACCCTGGGTACTCTTAAATCAGTCTCCGACGTTGGTACCCACTTGCTCTGGGTGGCTTATGACACTATGGATGCGTTGGCCCAGGCAGCAGTGGCTGGCATATGCATGCACTGGCACTCTTGGCTTCAGGTGTCTGGGCTCACCCAGGATGTTCAGTTGTCTATCATGAACACCCCTTTCAGAAGGTACAAATTGTTTGGAGGAGATGTGGAAGATATTCTCTCCCAACTTAAGGTGTCTGGACACATCCTAAGGTCTGTCCATTCCATGTTTCATATACAGCCCAAATCTGGGCAAAGGATGCACTTTCACTGGGCTACCCATAACCAAACCCAAGTGTCTGCCAAGCCTCTAGGGAAGCAGTGGGCAGTGGCAGCAGCCCTGCCCACCCCTGCCCCCTCCACCAGCAAGGACACCTGGGGAGGTCCCACAGTCTTGGCTGCAACTTCCCTCTCCTTCCTGACTCCCTACTGGATCCCCCCTCCAAGCACTCAGGAGGTGACCTTTGGGGATAATTTCTCCCTCCACCTGGACAGGTGGCAGGAGATAATTTCAGCCAATTGAGTGCTGCAGCCCATAGAGTACAGACATGCCCTAGAACTCCTGGAGTGGCCTCAGGACAATCCTCCAGTTCTTTCCTCATATACTCCCAGTCACACCCCTCTGATCTGGGAAGGGATCCATGCTCTGCTTTGCAAAAAGACCATATAACCAATTATATAGTCCCAGCAAGGAAAGGGGGTTTACTCTCACTTCTTCCTGGTTCTCAAGTGCACAGGGGACCTCCTTCCTATTCTGGACTCCAGAAAGCTGAACCTGTCAATCCAATACAAAAGGTTTAGAATGGTCACCCTTCAGGGTTTGCAGCCCCTGTTACACCAAGGGGACTGGATCTGTTCCCTCTACATGCAGGATGCCTATCTGCATACCAAGGTCTGCACCTCCCATAGGCACGTCCTCAGATTCCATTTTCAGGGAGCCCATTTCCAGTTCAGGGCTCTGCCATTTGATACATAGATACATAGATACATAGATACATAGACAGTGTTGGCAGATAAGGGCCTATGGCCCACCCAGTCTGCCCATTTGAACTTGTAAGTTCAGTTTATGCTTTCCTAGAGGTCTGTTGCCCCTTACCCCTGACCATCAGAATTCCTTTAAGTCTATCCCATGCATTCTTAAATCCCGTGATTGTTTCAGCCCCCACCACTTCCTCTGGCAGGGTGTTCCACTTGTCCACCACCCGTTCTGTGAAGAAATTCTTCCTCACATTTCATCTGAATCGTCCTCCCTCCAACTTCATCCCATGCCCTCTAGTCCTGAAACATCTTTTTCACTTAAAAATAGTGTATTCCTGCACCCTGCTCCTCCCTGTGAGATACTTGTATGTCTCTATCCTATCCCCTCTCTCCCTCCTCTCCTCCAGGGAGTACATATTCAGTTCCTTCAACCTGTCCTCATAGGACTTGTGACGCAATCCATGTACCATCTTTGTTGCCCTCCTCTGAACCTTCTCTACCCTGTCTATGTCCTTACATAGGTAAGGTCTCCAGAACTGTACACTGTACTCAGGTGGGGCCTCACTAGTGTCTTGTATAGTGAATTATGACCTCCTTTTCCTGCTGGTGATGCCCCTGCCTATGCATCCCAGCATCCTATTTGCTTTACCTGCTGCCTTGTCACACTGTGCTTCTCTTGAGGTCATGGAGATGATAACCCCAAGATCCCTTCCTGCTTGGTATGCTATATCCTCACCCCCAACTGATATATTGTGCCAGGGTTTTTGTGCCCCATATGCATTATCTTGCACTTCTTGCATTGAATTTTAAACTGCCAAACCCCTGACCATTCTTCAAGTTTCTGCAGGTCCCTTCTCATTCTGTCTATACCCTCTGGTGTGTCTACTCTGTTACAGAGCTTTGTGTCATCAGCGAACAGTGAAATTCTGCCTTCTAGGTCCTGCGCAATGTCACTGATGAAGATGTTGAATAGGACTGATCCCAGCACTGATCCCTGTGGTACCCCACTGGTCACTCTTCCCTCTGTGGAATGACAGCCATTTACCACCACCCTCTGTGTCCTGCTGCCCAGCCAGTTACCTACCCACCACACTACTGTCCTGCCCACACCCATATTCCCCAGTTTGTGTAATAGTCTTCTATGTGGCACAGTGTCAAAGGCCTTGCTGAAGTCCAGATAGGCCATGTCCACTGCCCTCCCCTGATCCACCTCCCTAGTCACCCAGTCAAAAAAATTCAACGAGGTTGGTCTGACATGACCTCCCCTTGGTGAAACCATGCTGCCTTGGGTTCTGTAGTCCATTGACAACCAGACGTTCCACCAATCTCTCCTTCATGATCCATTGCTTCCATGATCTTCCCCACTACTGAGGTGAGACTGACCGGTCTGTAGTTCCCCGCTTCCTCTTTTTCCCACTTTTGTATAAGGGACTACATCTGCTATCCTCCAGTCTTTGGGTACCTCCCCCTGTTTCCAGTGATCAGCTAAACAGGATAGCCAGAGGTTCAGCCACCACCTCTCTTAGTTCTTTAAGGACCCTGGGGTGCACCTCATCTGGCCCCATTGCTTTATCAACTCTTATTACTTCCAGTTCCTTCAGGACTCTTTCTCATGTAAAGGGACTTGTGTGTCCATTTCTGCACCATTCTCACCCCTTGTACTCCCTTCAGACCCATTACCCTTCTCTTCCTCAGTAAAGACTGAGCAGAAATACCTGTTCAATATGTCAGCTTTACTGTTGTCATCCTCCACGCAGCCCCCATCCTCCCCCTTCAGTCTCACTATCCCTCCCTTTGCCTTTCTTTTTTCACTTATGTACCTGTAAAAGGCTTTGTCCCCTCTACCCACTGATTTTGCAATGTGTTCTTCTGTCTGAGCTTTGGCTTCCCTTACTGACCTCCCTGCCTCCCTTTGCTTCCCCTGGTACTTCTCCCTATCCCCTTCTGCCTGTGTCTTTTTGTATTGCCTGAATGCAATCTTTTTGGCTTTCACTTTCTTTGCTACCTCTTTGGAAAACCATAATGGTCTTTGGCTTATCTTCATCCCCCCAGGTGTTCACCATGTGCTTGGCAGTGGTGGTAGCTGCTCTCTGATGGCAGGAGTTCTATGTGTTTCCTTACCTGAACAACTGGCTGTTAGCAGCACCATCCAGGGAGCATCTGCTACAAACCCTGGATCATACCTGCTGCCTGTTCCAAGATTTGAGTGTCATGATCAACCTGCCCAAGTCATTCCTGACCCCCCCCCCCACCAAAGACTTCAGTACATTTGGCTGGTACTGGATACAGCTCAAGGGATGGCTTTTCTTCCCCAAGACAGGGCGGAGCACCTGATGGCTAAAGCCCATCAGCTGTACTCCAGCTGTCGCATCCCAGAATGGATCTTTCTGCACCTCCTGAGACTCATGGCTGCAGCCATCATTATGCTTCCCCTAGCCAGGGTGCATATGAGAATTCCTCAGTGGACATTGCGGGTCCAGTGGGACCAATGTACGGATGACTTGGAGCAGCCAGTCCTGGTCTCAGACCCAATCAAGAAGGTGCTGTTCTGGTGGCTAGAGCCCAGCAACCTCCTAGCCCCAGCCACCTAAGTGCATACTGTGTGATCCTGAGCAAGTCAATTAACTTCCTTGTGCTCCCAGGTCACATCTGGAAACAAGCTTCAGCTTAGTGTGCTACTCCTGATTAAACAATGTTCCCTTTCCCTTTCCTGAGAGGGTTGCCATTTTTCATCCCACCCCACAGCAAACCCTCACAACAGATGCCTCGGGTCTTGGCTGGGTGCCCACCAGACTCAAGGAACATGGTCCTTGGTAAAGATGGAATTCCACATAAATGTCTTGGAGATGCGAGCAGTTCTGTATGCCTTGCAGGCCTTCCAGACCCAGCTCTCCCCAGGCCCACTACTGATTCAAATGGACAACACCAGTGTGGTTCATTACATCAACAAACAGGGGGACAGACTCATTCATACCCTCTGTGTCTGAAAGCGATGAGGGTCTAGTACTGGGCAAAAGATTATGGCTTAGAACTCTCGGCCATCCATGTTCCTGGCAACCAAAATGTCTTGGCAGACAGCCTAAGCAGGTCTCAGTCATGAGCTCATCAGTGGGAACTCCTGATCTCTGTAGTAGAAGATCTGGTTGACCGGTGGGGTCATCCAGAGTTAGGCCTTTTTGCATCCCCACACAACACAAAACAGCCACTTTTCTGCTCGCTTGCTCCAGGGCCTGGAGTTTTCTGGTGAGACACATTCTCCTTCTCTTGGAAATGGAGATTTCTTTATGACTTCCCTCCCTTCCCACTCCTTCAGAGGGTTCATATCAAACTGCATATGGAAGAGGCATTGATGATCCTAATCACTCCCTTCTTGCCTCATCAGATCTGATTCCCCATTATTTAACAGCTGGCAGTGGAACCTCCAGTACCCCTGTCCCTATGGACAGGCTTGCTCTCCCAGGAGCAGGGCACCCTGGTCCATCTGGACCTCAAATCCCTTCATCTTCATGCTTGGCTCCTGAGGACATTGCTATTGTGGGGTTTGGTGTGTTCCCTAGGGTGATGGATGTTCTAGTGGAAGCTAGAAAACCATCTGGGGAGACCTTTTCCATGAAGTGGAAGCCTTTTGCTATATGGACTATATGGATGTGGACTGGGCTGCTTATTTTTTGCCACTTGATCTTGTCCCTGTGCCCTGATCCTCCAGTGGGAGGTTGCTGTCAGTGTGGAGGCAGGACTCAAATTCTGACAATTGAGTGTGGAGCAGAGTGGTTTTTGAAAATTGATGCGTTCATTGGAACTTATGAGCTGCATTAACAGCTGGTGTGCTGTTAGGAGTCAATCAGGCTCACTTGCTGGACTGGGCTGCTTGTTTCCTGCCACTTGAACTTGTCCCTCTACCCTGATCCTTTGGTGGGAAGTTGCTGTCTATGTTGGAGGCGGGGTCCTGGTTCTCTATTTCTAAGCCACTTCCTAACAGTTCTTTGCTGCAGTCCTTACTCTAAAGGGCCACAGCTTAAAGGTGATAGGAAACAGTTTTTACACATCTAGATGCTCTCCAATTGTTCTTTTGTTGGGTACCCAGTATTCTGATATGTTTTTGACCTTTTTTGTTAAACTAATAATCTAATTTTGTTGCCTTTGTAACGACTCTGAACCCCTCTCTCCTCAGCAGTTGCTTTTCTCTGTTTTCATACTGCCTGAACATTCTATGACACCAATAACACCCATTCCAGGCCATTCAGATGAATACCACTGAATGGGAGTTATTGATGTAATAGAATTTCTTAGGAATATGAAAATCAAGAGCAGTAGCTGGTGAGGAGAGTGGAACTCTATGTAGATCTGAGGGCATCCCAAAGATATATTATTTATTTATCACAAAAACATCAAAGCATATCAGAATATATAACTGTCATGGAAAGAAAGATTGAAGGGCAGGAAACTATGTAAAAAACATTTCTTATCTCCTTTAAGGGTGTCATACTGTGGGGATCAGCTTGGGGCGGCAGTCAGCAGGAGACTCAGCACCTCAGTAAGTTACATCATTTATATATCAGCTGTTATTATGGAGTATATACATTGTGCCATGCATTAAGTTGTTTGTGCAAGATGTCAATGTGTATTCTTTACAACTGTATGTTACAGAGTGCAAAACTGTTTGTGTAGGTTGTGTTTGGATTACATACTGTTGAATATTGACAAGTATAGCTATACAGTCCTGTAAATTAATCCAATTGTTCTGAGGTACTAAACTGCTGTTATAACAGTATTATTATCTAGGGCATTATAGGTTATGTGGATTAATAGTTGATGTTCATACCTAGAGGTGGTCTAGCATAGGTTGAATAACCAGGACTCTGGAATATAATAAGAGGATACAGTAAGGAAGTATGTGGGAGCAAAGTAACTGGAGCAGGCATCAAGACAGACAGAAAGCATAAAGGTGGCATGGAGGTGGAACTAGCGTGATGCGGGGGGAGCAGAGAGGGTGGTCAGCTGTAATGGGTGTGGGGCCTCTATCATCCTAGGTATAATGTGGAGAGCAGGAGGTTGTCAAGTGTGTAGACAGTTTGGGCAGATAAGGGAGGAGTTATGGAGGCTGAGATGGGAAGTAGGAAAGGGAGGAAGGGGCTGGGGAAATCTCATATGTAGAATGGTCAGGGGTTACCATCTTCTAACAGCATGGTAGGTATTCTCAGGGTAGAACCAAGGAGAACAACACATGGATTAGGGGTATTCTCATCAATTGGTCAGCAAAAAAACAGGGTGGATAACTGACAGGAAGTGAAGGGTAGAAGAGCGGGAGGAGAGGCTTCAGGGCAAGGATGTTGGAGTAGGGAAAATGGAGGGGAAATCAGAAGTTAGTCTTGTCAAGGGGAGGCTTCCTCAAACAGGTTCGATATATTGCCAGGTTTGGAAGAGCTGGGGAAAGATAAGGTGGCCATGGATCGGGAAGGGGTGGAGGCTAGGAACAGAGTCAAGGGGAAAAGTGGGCCAGGTGGGGTTGTGGAGAGGTGGATCAGTGGTAGTGGAGAAAGGTATGAAAGATACACGGTGGGGGGGAGGAGATGCTGAATCTGGGACTGGTGACCAGTGGGAGGGAAAAAGGGAGGTCACCAGGGATGTGAAAGCAGAGCGTAAGCAGGGTGGAGGGGGGGAATCTAGGTGAATAGGAGGGAATGGGCCTCTGGGATGTGCACAGCAGGATATGCAGAATGAGAAGGGGTTTAAGGGTGTGAGGGTCATTATATGGGGTGACTTAGTACTAAAGGGTGTGAGATGGGAAAGGGCTACAAAGAACAGCAATGGGTGGGTAAAGCGTATGCCAGGCATGATGGCAGGGAGGGTAGGACCTCTTATTCCAAAGTGTATGGGACAGGATAGAGAGATACCTCACATTGTGTTGCATCTAGGTAGCAATGACCTTGCAGGGTGAGAGGTACAGGAGGTTCAGGATAGGTTTAAGGTGGTAGGGAAGATATGTAAGGAGGCAAGAAGATCATTTTCAATCTCTGAGGTTCTTCCAGTCCTTATGTCAAGCACTGTTAGGAAGCAGAGGATTGAGGAGTTCAACACTAGGATGAGGGGGTAGTGTGAGACTAATGGGCACCGGCTGGTGGGTGAGTGGGGAAGGACATGGGAAAATATGGACCTGTATGCACCTTACAGGCTGCATTTAAGTAAAGAGAGCACAAAAGTCCTGAAGGGTAAGTTAGAAGAATATTTAATAGTTAATCTGAATTTAACCTAAATTGGGGTGAGCCAAAAGGTGTGCTTCACTCACAGACACCAGGAAAGGAGGCCCATCAAGCCTACCCCCATTACATCATCAGATGGAGGGGATGGATAACGGGAGTGGGAAGGGAGTGGGACCCCAGGAGGGAAGGGGTTGTAAGGGTCTGATAGGGAATAAAGGGATGCAGGGGTCAAGATGGATGGTGGTGTCCTTGAATGCAAGGAGTCTGGCAAATAAAACGGCAGATCTTCAGACACTAATGGTAAAAGAAGGGATGGACATAACAGCCGTCACAGAGATATGGGCATCCCAATACCATGACTGGGACCTTGTGAGCCTGGGTACAAATTGTACAGGAAGGACAGAGGGAGGGGGACTGGTGTAGCCTTATTCATAAGGGAAGGAATAATATGCATCAGGGATGAGGAAGAGGAGGAAGGCAGAATAGAAGCCTTATGGATAACACTCCGGAACAATAAAGGGAGAAGGCTTTGATTGGGAGTTGGTGTACAGACCACTCTAACAGGATATGGAGATGTACAGTGGGATGGGGAATCAGATCAGGAAGATGGGAGGTAGAGGAAACCTTGTCATAACAGATGAATTCAACCTGCCTGGGATTGTCTGGAGTATCCTGGCTAACTCCTCTGCCAGAGAAAAGGAACTCCTGGAAGCTTTCCAGGACTGTTTCCTGGTGCAGGAGGTCACACAGCTGACCAGAGATGGTGCCATACTAGACCTGGTGCTGTCAGACATAGAGCAAGTCCAAGATATATCCATGGAGGAACCCCTTGTGGGTAGCGACCACTGTATGGTGTGGTTTTACCTCAATATGGGTAGAGAATCAGCTAAGACCAAGATGAGGGTGGTAGAATTCAAGAAAGTGAACTTTAGAGGAATGGAGGATATACTTGTAGGGCATCTTGCAGAAATCAGACTGGGGATGGATGCAGAGCAGAAATGGTCAATCATTAAGCTGGGTTTGAATAAGGCCACACAAGACTGCATGAAGACCCAGAATAAGAAGTCCAGGACCAAAAGACCAAGCTGGTTCAACAAGGAAGTGGCAGTGAAGATCAGGGAGAAGAAGGCAGCCCTTCAGAAGTCCAGGTGTACCATGAGTGACGAGGACAGAGAGGTTTGCTCAGGGAAATCCCAAGAGGCAGGGAGAGTCATCTGCGTAGCTAAAGCTGCAAAGGAACTAAGGCTAGCTCAGGGGATCAGAGAGGGGGAAAAAGACTTCTTCAGATATATAAGGGAAAGAAGAAGAAGTAGTAAGGAGGGGATTGTTAGGATCAAGGAGGGGGGATGGGGAGAAAACAGTGAAGAACAGGCCAAGGCACTGAATGAGTACTTTGGCTCTGTATTCACTAGGGAAAAGGATGGACCTATGCCGCAGGGGATAATAGAAGTAGGAATGGGGGGATGAAACAGATAAGAACATCAAGATTGATAGGGTTTGGGAAGGTCTTAAGTCCCTTTGGTTGGACAAGGCACTTGGCCTTGATGGCATACACCCGAGGGACCTGAGAGAACTGGCAGAGGTATTGGCAGCCCCCCTGGTGGATCTGTTTAACACCTCACTAGACATGGGGTGTGTGCCTTGGGAATGGAGAATGGCTCATGTGGTGCCACTCCACAACAGCGGTCCCAGAGATGAGCCTGGCAGCTGTACAGACCGGTCAGTCTAACATCCATTAATGGCAAATTAATAGACACCATTCTAAAAGAAAGGTTGGTAAACTTTCTGGAGGTTAATGGTCTCCAGGACGATAGGCAGCATGGGTGTGTCATGGGGAGATCCTGCCAAACGAACATGACTGAATTTTTTGACTGGGTCACAAGGTCATTAGACAAAGGCCAGGCAGTGAATACACTATACCTGGACTTCAGTAAGGCATTTGACTCTGTGCTGCATGGTAGGTTGCTTGGCAAACTACGTAACCTGGGATTTGGGATTAAGCTGCTGGGGTGGGTCAGGAGTTGGTTGCAGGAAAGGAAACAGAGTGACAGTAGGGGGTAAACTATCCAAACCTAGACCTGTAACTAATGGGGTACCACAGGGATCAGTATTTGATCCAGTATTATTCAACATCTTTATTGGAGACATAGTGGTAGGGATCAAAAGTAAGGTCTGTCTTTACGCAGATGATACTAAAATCTGTGGGAGGGTGGACATAGAAGAGGGGAGGCAAGAACTCAGGGAGGATCTGGCCAGACTTGAGAAATGGTCTGGAATCTGGCAGTAGGAATTTAACGCCAAAAAGTACAAGGTCATGCACCTGTGAGCTAGGAACCCAGGGGCCAGATGCTGGCTGGGGTTGGGAGGTACAAATGTCCAGCTCAAGGGAGGAAGAGGATCTAGTGGTGATGGGGTGACTTGAACCACTCTGTACAGTGTTGTAAAGTGGCACCCAAAGCAAATAAAATGCTGGGATGCATCATCAGGGAAATCACCTCCAGGAGAGAGGAAGTCATTCTGCCCTTGTACAGGTTATTGGTAAGACCACAATTGGAGTACTGTGTGCAGTTCTGGTGCTCTTATTTAAAGAAGGACATCAAGCTACTTGAGGGGGTCCAGCATAGGGTGACTAAGATGATCCTGGCATGGGAGACAAACCATATGATGAGAGGTTAAGAGAGTTCAATATGTGTTCCTTGGAAGACAGAAGGGAAAGGGGGAGTATGATACAAACCTTTAAGTACCTAAAGGATATGAACAGGGTTGGAGTGGATGGCATTTTCAATTTAAAAAGGGAGGAGATCACTAGGGGCCACAGTCTGAAACTTGTGGGGGGGGGTGGATTTAAAAATGAAATGAAGAGGCACTTTTTCATGGAAATGGTGGTGTCAATGTGGAAAGAACTGCCTGAGGAGGTGGTATCTTTGAAAACAGTGGGAAGTTTTAAGGGAGGCTGGAACAGGTTAAAAATAAGAGTGGCAACAGGAGGGCAAATGGGGATGGGGAAGAGGGGAGGATTGCTCTAGGAGGCAAGAGGAAAGTAGGGCAGCTCCAGTAAAATAGACTGAGCTGCACACTCAAGCAGACTTGATAGACCACTAAGGCCTTTTTCTGCTGACAATTTTCATATGTTCGTATCAGCTGTATCACACCACTTAGACCCCTTCACCTGACCAGTGAATCAGATTTTGGAGTATTTGCTCTCCCTCTCGGACTTCGATCTCAAGTACTCCTCCATTAAGGTACATCTCTCAGTCATCTCTGCTTACCATGTACCTGCAGATGGCCGCACTGTGGCTCAACTTGACGTTTCCTTGCACGTTTTTGAGAGGCATTTTGCACTTGAAGCCTCGAATCTGCAATCTTGTCCTGGCTTGGGACTTAAATTATGTGTTAGAAAAACTCACCCTGCCTCCGTTTGAACCGGCCACAAGTTGTGAGCTATGTTATCTGTCATGGAAAGAGGTTTTTTTAGTTGCTATTACTTCTGCTCAAAGGATTTACGAACATACATATGAAAACGCCAACTGAAGCAGGCCTTATGGTCTATAGAGTTGGCTCGATTGTGCAGCTAGCCCCTCAACTTGCAGCTGCAGCACCATCCCCACCCCTCTTCATCATAACCCCACTCACCCTACCCCAACCCCTCTTAAAGCCACCCACCATTCTATAGGACACTGCCCCATCAGGCAGAGCATTCCACCTGTCCATCAACCTTTCTGTGAAAAAATGCTTCCTAATTTCCCTCCTGAATCTTTCCCCCTCCAACCTCAACTGATGCCCTCTCATATCCCTCCCTCTTCTAAGCTGGAAAATCCCTTCCATATTAACTTTATTTATCTCCTTGAGGTATTTAAATGTTTCGATTATATCCCCCCATCCCTCCTCTCCTCCAGGGAGTACATGTTCAGCTCTGCTAATCTCTCCTCATAGGACTTCCCCTCAAATGCCTGGATCATCTTTGCTACCCTACTCTGCACCCCCTCCAACAACCTGAAGTCTTTCTTCAGGAACGGGCACCAGTACTGCATGCAGCACTCCAGGTGAGGCCTGACCAGAGACCTGTACAGGGGAAGGATCACCTCCCTATTCCTGGAGGAGATTCCCCTCACTCTACACCCTAGCATCCTACTGGCCTTTGCCACCACCTTCCTGCACTGAGCCAAGTTGTTCATGCTGCCCATTATAATCACCCCCAGATCCTTTTCTTCCTTGTTACTTTCCAGCTGTACCCCTCCCAGCTAATAGATCCTTCCCTGGTTCCTAGCTCCGAAGTGCAGTACCTTGCACTTCTTGGCATTGAACCCCAGCTGCCACGTTACTGACCACTCCTGTGGTTTGTTCAGGTCCTCCTGCAGTCCCTTCCAGCCTTCAATGTCATCTACCATAGCTCCCACCTTCATATCATCCGGTAAACAGACTGATCCTACTCTGGACCCCGTGTGAGATATCAGCTATGGATATCACAAACAACACTGGTCCCAGCACTAATCCCAGTGGAACCTCATTCGTCACTTCCCTTAGTGATGAGAGCTCCCCCACCACCACCACCCTCTGCTGCCTTCCATTCAGTCAGTTGATGATCCAGTTTACCATCTTTGTTCCTACCGTTGTATATTCCAGCTTCCCACCCAGCCTCCCATGCGGCACGGAATCAAAGCCTTGCTGAAGTCCAAATACAGGACATCTACCGTGTGGCCCCTGTCCAATTCCATGGTCACCCAGTCATAATACTCTATTAGATTTGTCTGGCAGGATCTGCCAGAGATAAACCCATGTTGATGACTGTACTGGAGACCATTGTCCTCCAAGAAGGTCACCAGCCACTCCTTTAGAATTGTCTCAATGAACTTCCCTACAAGCGATGTGAGGCTCACTGGCCTGTAGTTGCCGGGCTCATCCCTGGAGCCACTTTTGTGAATGGGCACCACATGGGCCATCCTCCAGTCCTGTGGTATGCATCCTGTGTCCAGGGAGGTATTGAAAAGGTCAGTCACTGGCCCTGCCAAGATCTCCACCAGCTCCCTGAGTACCCTAGGGTGGATGTCATCTAGTCCCAGTGCCTTGTCCACCCTTAATGCCCTCAATCCTTCCAGAACCCTGTCCTCCATAATCCCTATGTCAGTCACCCCTTCCCCTCCACTCCCCTCCACTACCCACTCTACCCCCTCCTTGGGGTATCTGCCAAGCTTCAAGTGCACATGTGTGAGCAGTCATGTCTAATTTTCCACAAAGACAGGGTGTCTTTGCGTACAAGTCCTAAATTTCTCCCTAAGGTGGTGTCTGAGTTTACTTTGAGTCAATCCATCCATCTGTCTGTTTACTTTCCAGAGCATGCCAATCCAGGGGAAGCATTACTCCACACTTTGAATGTGCATAGACTTTTGAGATATTATACACACTGGACAAAAGACTATAGGAAGTCCTCCCAATTGTTTGTTTCCTTCACCCTTGGGAAAGAGGGCATTCCAGTGTCCAAACAGTGTTGATCCAAATGGTTAGCCAGTTGTATTATTTTCTGTTACAAGAAGTACAGCAAGGAACTTGATGGTATGGTTCATGGCCATTCAACCAGAGGCATGGCCACTTCCGTGGCATGTTTCGGAAATGTTTCAGCTGTGGAGATCTGTGCAGCTGCTACTTGGAGCTCTGTCCATACCTTTACCAAAATTACAGTCTGGACACTGCCTCTAGGTGTAGGGCCAATTTTGGCCTAGCTGTTCTGCAGGGCCTTCTCTCTTAGGTCAGTACAACTAGTCACCCGATCTGTTTGACAGTTGTTGCCAGAACTGCTTGGGACTTGTCCTACTGGTGTGGCCTGCTGCAAGAGATACCCTCAAAGTAAGATAGTACAGTCATGGAAGAACTTGCCTTAACAATAGCTCTTCAAGAGGATCTCTTGCAGCAGGCCATGCTTTTCCTCCTTCCTTCCCCCTTCTTTCATTCTTCCTGGGCTTCGGGTCTTCTGTCTAGCTCTCCTTTTCCATACAGGAGAATCTTCTGCTCCTTTCTCTCTCTGTGCTAAGCATACCTCAGATACCTCCTCGGTTCCTCTAGCGGGCTCTTGCTTTTGGTCTCCAGTGGGAGAACTGAGGAGGCTATTGGGGCCTCCCACTCTTACTGGATAGGCCTATGCCAGAGGGTGATGTGGGTAGTGGTAGGTCCTCTCTGGTAGACTGCTAACTAGAAAGTTTCCATGTGATCCTAGTGCCTGGTGACTTAGTCCTACCGGTGTGGCCTGCTGCAAAAGATCCTTTTGAAGATCTACTGTTACGGAAAGTTCTTATGTAACTACTTTTCAATGAGTTTTGATCAAAAAGTGTGATTCATCTGTGTGCTTTTCAGAATGACATGCCTTTTTCAATGGTCGTAAAATAGGACTTTGTGCAGGACTACCCAATGTTGATGAAGGAGTACATGGTGGCACTAAGTGGAAATTATTGCTGTCAGCACCAGTTGATGCTGCATCATAAGATGCAACATCCACATCATGCAATTCACTTCTATTGCCAAATGCAGTCCCATCCTTTTCCTGTGCAACTGCTGAAATCAGCATGATTTTGTATTCAAAATAAGAGTCACCGACATCTGAAGGAGGCAGCTGTTGCAACTTAAACCGAGGGTCAAGAAGAGTGGAAAGAACATTTTTGTCTGTTCTGATATTGCGAAGTCTTCTGCAAGTATTGCTTTATCAGTTGGTCCATAAGGGATACACCGGATTTGTCTCCTTTTTGGTCAAAACCTCTACTCAGCCTCCTGAGTTCCTAGTTCAATACATTTATGATGGAAATAACTTGGCTTAGAGTAGCATTCTCTTTGCTAATCAGGCAAGTTGTTTCCTCAAAGGGAGTCAAGAGCAATGTAAGATGCTCCATGAGGCCCCACTGGAATTAACTCAGAACACCATCTGCTATATTGTGCTCCACAGTATATTGATGGTCTGCCTTCTTTTGTGTGAGAAGTCTCACGCACATGCAAAACGTTGAATTCCATCTTGTTGGAACATCTTGTTTTAGTTGTTGTATTGCAAGCCGTTTTTTTCTGGTGGTCAGCCAAGATACCATATAATTTTAGAGAGTGACTAAAATGGCCACAGATTTTCTTTACAGCTCCCACTAGTGTTACTATACTGTTGTCACTGGAAAGGAAAGCTCATACTAACAGAATTAATGAGTGTACAAAGCATGGAATGTGAGTAAAACCACCACATTTCAATGCACTATATAAAAATATATATATATATATATATATATATAAATATATACAGTATATATATATATATATATATATAGATATATATGCACCATTGCCTGAAACCACAAATTCAGTACGAGTCCCAGGCGATCTAGCCACTCAGAAATTTTTCCACACAACTCTTTCAAAATATTGTCAGCAGTGTGATACTTACCAAATGTGCTAATGCAAAAAAGCTGCGATTCTTTGTGTTCTTTCCTGTATATTGCTGCTTGTGGTGGTGTTTGAAGATAATTGTGACACCCAAAGTGCTGTGATGCACATATATTCTGTGGTTTGAAACCTCGTCCACACGTCTGTGATCAGGTGCACAGAATTACATTCACTGTCTTGAAGATCCAATTTTATTTTACTATACATATATTTGTACATTTTGAGAACAGCAACAGTCGCAAAATATTTACAGCTTGGTGTGTTTTAATGTGGAGCAAAATATTTTAAAAGGGCACTAAAACTGTTAATCTCCACCTCAAAAAATGGTCTTTGGCAATAAATTTAGCTATTAACTGATTAATTTTTAACATGACTTGATGTGATCTACTGTAGGCAGTTTTTTTTTGTTCAACTATCGCAGTAATGGTTTGCTGTTAAAATCTTGCGGGGGGAAAAAAACATGGGATTGCAGTGGTGCAGATGTAGCTTGTCTAGATACTTTCGTCAGTGCAGTTGAACATGTTTTTTTCTGCCCTGTCTCTCAGACTCTTCACCATCAATGTTGTCTATAGGATTATTTCATCACAGATATTTGTTCTTTGCTCAGGACTACTGCCCAGCCAAATGGTTGGATATGCTCTTTGCAAATGACTTTTTAGTGCTGTTGTCCCAAACTGGCCCCTCAGGTTCCCCCTAATAACTTTCCAATGACAAAACGTGTAGACAGTAACACATTCATTTTTGAGACTTACATGAAAATAGCTCCACACAACTGAGGTGGAACATTTTGTTGTCATGCCAGAAACTGCTGCAGTTCTGGTGGCAGTTGTTTCTGACCCTGATTCATGCACACTGTGACTGTCCCCAGAAGAGCTACCATGATTATTGATTGTTTTTCCGCTACTGGCTGTGGCAACTGGTTGTGCTTGCTGTACGTGTTTTTCCTTTTTGAGTGGGGGAACCCAGGTGGCATCCTCTACCTTATCAGTATCACATTCTGATTCATCACCTTTGGAAGAGCGTAACTGTGATTCATTGTGACGTGATCTCGTTCTTGTACACTTACAACTTGTTCTTCATTAGAGGCACTGCGTTCTGATGAAGGAGCCCGATATGCATGAGTGGCATATTGTGGAGTGCCATGTCTAGTCATATTCGATAGAGCTTTTTCTTTAATCATTGACTTTCTAGATCTAAGTGTTTCGGCTACCTGGTTTTGTGTTTTAGTTTTATCCGATTTTTCTGGCAATGCCAACAGTGCTGCACTACTTTGATAAGGGGATTCATGAACATTCTTTTCTTTTTCTAGTTGTGTTGCTTCATTTTCATCATTTGTGTTAATGATATCTTCAGCAGTGAATTTCCCTTTTTTTTCTAAATTTGTTTTCAGGAAATGTTCTTATTGTTACATGTGCCACTTTCAGCCATACTGCTGGTGTTGGCCATATGTCCCATTTCCATAACAGACTGATTCTGAATTCATTTTTTGGGGTCCAGCTTAATTGCTTACTTTGCAGTATTAGTTCAGATGCAGAGAAGTGCAATACAGTCTGAGATGTGACACCCTCCTCTCAAAATATGTGAGGCACTATATGACCTAGTAGTAGTTCAGGCACAGAGATGGGCAACACAGAGTCTGAGACATGACACCCCACTCTCAAAATACGTGAGGCACTATATGAACTAGTGGTAGTTCAGGCACAGAGATGGGCAATGCAGAGTCTACACTATGGCAGTATGACCTAGTAATAGTTCAGGCACAGAGATGGGCAACACAGAGTCTGAGACGTGACACCTCCCCTTCACAATCTGTATGGCACTATGATCTAATAGTAGTTCAGGCACAGATATCGGCAACACAGAGACTGAGACGAGACACCTCCCCTTCACAATCTGTATGGCACTATGATCTAATAGTAGTTCAGGCACAGAGATGGGCAACACAGAGTCTACAGCAGTATGGCCTTTCAGGGCAGCACAGAAATGGGCACGCACAGAATCCGAGACGTGGATGACACCCCCTTCAAAATGTGTATGGCACTGTAAGCCCCCCTCTCCTCAAAATTACTGAGGCACTATAACCTTCAGACAGAGTCCTCCTGTTCTGTCTGGCTCTGATCCCCTTAATATTTGTTTTTATTTTTTATTTTCTATATTCTGCTTTTGTTTGCTGTTGAATTCATTGGTCTCTCTCTCTCTCTCTCTCTCTCAGACTAACGAAAATGGGTATTTTTTTTTATTTTTTTGCTGAGGAGTCTGCAACGTCTACACTCTAGTGCTGCCTACTTTGCACTCTGCTGTTGAATTGATTGGTCTCTCTCTTTACTCTCTCTGTCTTTCTAATGAAAAAAAAATGTTTCTTTTTTACACAGTACTCTGCAGTCTGCTGCAGTATCTGCTCTCTGCTGTTTGTTGTCTGCTGTTCAATTCATTGGTCTCTCAGTCTCTATTCTCCCTCTTCCTCGCTAATAAAATGACAAACATTGTTGCTGTTTTTTTTAAATCTCTCTACACACACACACACACACACACACACACACGACTGCCTCCATTGAATGCAGAGCCCCAAATGCACTCAATACACTGTTTCCTACAGATATTCTGTGGTGACTGACACAGAGGATTGGCTAGAACATGAGTAAATCATAGAACAGAAACCCTCATTGGCTGGGTCCCTTCAGTACCCCAGGATCATGATTGTTTGCCTTTGTTGGTCATGGGACAATCCAGGGACTCAGGAGTCTTTGTCAGAGATTGGGGGAAAAATGCTTTTTTTTGGTTTATTTTCTGCAGCTTTCTGCACCCTGCCCTGCCTTTTCCATGTAGTATTGGTGATGAGAGCATTATTCTGGACTGGCCTGCACTTTCTAACAGGGCCAACTTGGCAATGCGGGTCGAGCCACGAAAGACTTGGTTTACAGTCAGAGCTGAGTTGGCCCAATTGGAGGGCAGGGGTTGGAACTGTTCCAGAGCCAGTTCGCCCATTCCTAACTCCAATTAGTAGCAACAAAACCCAAAGTAAACCCAAATTGTGTATTTATACTCCTGGCTGGATGACCCAGTCCATTCAATGATTTCCTAGTGATGATGGTGCTTAGGCCTTGTGGGCGTTTGCACCTCTTCTAAGCAGTCCAGCATATTTATTATAATTCCTTCCTCTCCACTAAATCTATAGCATGTTTCTTACAGTTGTAAAGCAGTATGACAAGTTTCATAGCATGAATACAAAATCCATCTTTAATACAGTAGGAAATTTGGGTTCATGATAGCTGCTGAAATAATAATAATTCACTATTGTTACATTAATTTTTGGGGAGATATATAAGATTACATACTTTACATTTATATTTTATTTGATTTGTAACAGCTTGGTTTGAAAAAGTTAATCTTTTGTGAGCAGTCTGTCCCTAAATTCCAAAAATAGTAGGTATTTCACTATTATATTATGGTTTGGGTAATGGATGGATTTTTCATTGTTTTTATTTTTATTACTAAGAATGTTGTGATCTCAAAACTAAATGTAATCAAGCCATAGTTTTAGTACACTGTTTTTCTTTCAGTTATGATAGGTTAGTTATTTCAGTGATTTTAATTTTTTTTTTTTATCTTTTTTTTCCTTTCCCTGGCTGGGTATCTAAATCAGGTCCAACATCCCCCAGCCCCATGACCCCGACAGCCCATGGATTTACCACCCACCCCCCACTTCCCCATGGCTTACACTCCATGGCTAAGGCAACCTGAGGGCTTTAGCATGGATCCTACCATGTTACTGGGTGCAGAGGCTGTAGGGGGTCAGACCTTCACCCCCCTGACCAACCAGAGCTTTTCCTCTTTCTAGTTTGCCCCCTAGGAGGAGCGAATGTGAAGTGCTATCAATGAAGTCCCTGGGCATGCTCCAGTACACAGTACATTGGCAGTTACTGCTCCTCCGATCCCCAGTGTTATGGTCCTGGTTATCTTGCCCTCAGCCACAGCTAGGGGCCAAGCATGTACTGGACACTGTGACCATCCCTCTCCTGAGAAGGAGAGCAGTCCAAGGGATGCTTGCTCCAACTCCCCAGGCTGACCCTCCGAGATTATTTCAGTGATTTGGTACTTAAATTCACCTAGAGTAACCTGCCAGTTTCTAATGGAAGATAAATGGGTTGATTGAGTAGAAAAACACTTTTCAAAGTGATGATTTCCATGCTTGCTTTCTCAGTTTTCTAATTCTTCAGAAATCATTAGTATTTGATTTCAGCTCTAAACTTTTGTAGTGCTAGCCTTGAGGAAGAGCATTTCATCCCCAAATATGGGCTTCTGTCTTGCACTGTCTCACTGTTGGTGATCTATAATAAACAGAAACTGTAGTGAGAAAGAAATAATGTTACCTGCCAGGAATTGAACCCATGCCTCCAGAGTATTGTTCTGGTACTCTAACCACTGGGTAGACCTGGGGTTCCCAGACACACTTCCTTTCTCTGGTATTGCATATCCTGCAACTAGGAATACGCAAGGTGACAATTGCAGTAGATTTTTTTTTGGTGCAGTTAAGCTTCTTTGGTGCATATAATTATCATCTTGATTATTCCAAGTTGCAGGATACACAATACCAGAGAAAGTAAATGTGTCTGAGAGCCCCAGGTCCAACCATGTGAGCCAGTAGTACAGTGGCTAAAGCACCAGAATGGTATTCTGGAGGCCAGGGTTCAATGCCCAGTAGATCACATTATTTCTTTATCGCTACAATTTGTGATTTAAATTGCTTAGCTGTGGCTAATGCACCAAGAAACATTTAACTGTCATGTATAACAAACAGACTGAACATATATATTAATGTTGTAAGTGAGTCTGCTTTTTAAATACTGTTCAGGTTATGATGAGGCCTAATTGGAACAGAGGCTCCTCATCTTTTTTATCTTTGGTAGGGGAGGCCACACCGAAATTCATTTTGCTGCTGGAATATAGCCCTGAAATGACCCATGGTTTACCCAAAACAGGGGGATTGCCCTCAGTAAGCAGGATGTAGTGACACAGTAGCAATGATCTTTTCCTTTTGTGCATTCTGTTCTTTATTGGATTCAGACCTCTGAGTGTGTGTCATGTACCTTGTGGCCTACAAATACTCAAACAACTCACATTTGGCAAAGACAGGCAAAGTCTTATGACCATCTGCAATGAAGCTCTCCTAAAGGGGAGTGCACTGTTGATAGAAGCAATATTAATTGACTCTAAAATATTACAGCTTGACGTACAAGCAGAGCTAGAAAAACAAGAGACAGTACCCCACAGCTTCTCAGAAAGCTCAGACTTTAATAAATATCTCTGGAGTCTCAAGACAGCCATTGAAAGATAAGAAATAAAAATCAATGCTGCAAAGTAGAAAAAAACTTGAGCCAGACTGGGTGGATTAAGAGATAGGAAAAATCTTTAATTGGAATAAAAATACCACACCTGTATTGCCTAGGTCAATTCTCAGAATTGGCAATAACAGTACTAACACCAATGATGTTATAATCGAATCCAATCAAGAAATTACCAGACCAATGGCTTTTTAGATGAAACACCATCACCAGTCCAAATGCCATGCCAGAGTAACAAAATTCACTTCAAACGCCAGCTGGGGGGGGGGGGAGAAGAGAACTAGAAGAGGAATAAAGTACAACAAAGAACCACCAAAAAGACAGAACAAGAAACCATGGAGGCTGTAACAGGGACATCTGTACCAGGGGAAACAGTGCAGTAACAGAACTATAAGCAATGGACACATTAAATATGCTTACTATTTCAACACACACACACACACACACACTCATTAACGCACACCAAAATGACTGTTCCGCACAAAGGTCTCTCGTTTTTATCTAACGTGTGTATCAACCCATTTAATTGCACCACTGATCTGAATGTATACCAGGAAACTTAATTTACTGACGGCATCACTTGGGCAAGAACATTGTAGCTAGTCAGGAAATGCACACAAGTCTGGGTTCAGGCACACAGTTCAAGAGTAAGTGCACCTTTTGTCCCCCAACAGCAGCCTATGTCCTAGCATATTAGCAAATCTGTGAAAAAGAATTGAATGAATTGTTCGAAAGAGAAGAGAGGGATTACTTTGTCAATACCAACAGAGCAAAAAAGCTGGCTATTCAGGGACTTGACTAAACCCCAATATTACCATCAATCCAGCAGACAAAAGGGGTTCCGTCATCATGGACTCCAGCAAATGTGAAGCTGAGCTCTGTAAACAACTAAATAACAGTATGGTCTAGGAAAAGTAAGCAAATGACTCTGCAAAAAGGCTAAAAGAAAAGGTTGATGACCACTTGAAAGGGGCATGTGATGGTGGTATTACCAGCAAGGAACTGAAAAAATATCTAACGGTGTAACACCTGGTGCTGGCCACCAGTGGAGTCATGCCCATAGGGCCCGAGGGGGTATGTGCCTCCCAATATTGTTGTGCAGACTATTAAAAAAAAATATTTATTATTTTGTTTTTTATTCTCTGGATGGTTGGGAAAAACATGTTGTTTTTTCAAGGTCTTTTTGGTGGGGGTTGGGGGAACGGGGGTTCCAAGTTGATTCGTGTGTGGTGAGACAACTGAGAGCCGCTGGCGGTTTTAAAAAAAAAAGGTTACTTGCTCCCAGTGGACTGGTGACTGGCTTCGGGACTGGCTGAGCTGAGCGCCTGCAAGAACAGAGACAGACACACAACAGTTGATTGGTGGTAACTGCCAGGCAGCCAGCAGCCAATCATAGCTGAGGCACAAAGAAAGAGCTCACGCGGCAAACTGGTTCATTCATTGTCATTGACATCATTCATTTACCATTCCAGCTGGACCTGACAGTCGGTCATTCATTCTGTTACTCAGTCGGCACTGAGAGAGTGTGGTGTGTTCCTCCAGAACACAAGAAGAAGACAAATAACAAGTTAGGTCCTGGCGTGGCTGCTTCCTGGTTTAAGAAAAAAAAGGTCAGTGTACTGCCAAGGCCGAGCAGCAGCTGGGGAAAGAAGCAAGGCTAGGAAGCAATTTATATTTTCACCACCCCATCCCCCCACCTCCCTGTATGAGAACAGTGTGCAACAAGCCCCCTCCAATAATGAAGGCAGAGAAAGCACTTGTCATAAAGAGCCCCTGCAGGTTAGTATAGCAAGTGAGTTTTATTTTCTCAGAAGAAGCCAGAAGGGGAAGGAAGGAAAGATATTCAATTCAGTGCTTTAGAGTAACTGGTAATTGCTATTTTCTTTTAAACTTAGATTGTGGGCTTTTAGTGACACTGTACTTTCTTTGTTGTCTTTACTTAGAATTGTTTTTGGGCTGTTGAAAATTTAAAATGTAGTGGTGGTGTATTTCTGTGCTGTCTTTAATTGCTGCAAATGTTCGCCCCCCCTTCTCCCAACTCTTAATTATATGCCCTGTTAAATCTGATTGACAGGAACTAAACACAGGGTATAGTAAGGGGTGTGAAGTAGGAGGGGCATAAGGGGGAAGAAGCCCACCCTCAGCAAGACAAGTGTTTTGACTCATTTATTTATTTTTTGGTTTCTTTTCTTTTCTTTTTTCTTTTTAAAAGAAAATTATCTGAGGATCAGTGGTAGGATTTTTAGGACAGAAAATTAATAAAAAGGGAACTAGAAGAGCTTCAGTAGCAGACAAGTAGTGGAATAGCAGTATAATTGCAGTATAATGTGGGAGTGGTGCAATGCAGTGGCTGTGGGGCAGCCATATTCAGAGCGAACCTTCTGGACACTGAGGCGCTGCCCTTCTGCATGCATCTCTCTGGACTGCGGGATGAGGTAGCCAGACTCAGAGCAGAAGTAAACAGGTCAGGATTACCATCACCCTATCCAGAGACCACCCAGTCCAATGCAACTGCCTCAAAGGATGCCGAGAACGAGGAGCACTTGGATGACAGTGGGCTCAGGGAGGGTTAGAGCGGTCAGGCAGAGGCACATCCCAGATCCTATTCACTCCAAGACTCATATGCCACACTGGCAAAACGGGACAACCAAATAGAGGTACCCAAGAAGTGGAAGGAAAGGATATGGAGGTTAGCCAACGAGGTGACCTCAGTGGGGAAAGCAGTGGACCCCAGAGGAGGAGAAAAGCGAATCCTGGTGAGGACTCCATCATAAGAGGGATCCAGCTAGGAACATAGGAGGGGGAGGACAGGGAGGTGAGGTGCCTACCAGGTGCCACGGCATGGAGGGATAGAAGGAAGATCCTGGGGATCACTGGGAAGGCAAGACGGGAGGGTGAGCTGGATGTCATTATCCACCTAGGTACTAATGACCTGGCAAATGGGAAACCAAAGGAAGTTCAGGAAGAGTTTAGGAAATTGGGGAGGGGTCTCAAGCAAGTAGCTACTTCTGTCACTTTCTCAGAGTACTACCTCACGAGGGAGGCAAGGAAACATAGAGTGCATGCACCAGGAACTTTAACTCATGGTTGAAGAACTGGAGCTGTGAAGAAGGGTTTGGATTCATTGGTGACTGGACACCCACCTGGAGGGATGGAGGTTTGTTCAAGCCTGTTGGCCTGCATCCATCCTGGAGGGGAATCCAAGCACTCAATGATAAGTTTAAATGCTACATTGACAAGCATTTAAACTAGCAAAGGGGGGTGGCAGGCCAGCAAGGAGGGTACCTACTTGCTCCCCCCCTCAGCTAGCAGTGGAACCAGTGAACCAGAGGAGTGGCTATCTCTGCAAAGCAGTGTGTAAAAGATGGAGATTAGTGCCCAAGAGGTAGATAGGCAGAAAAGGGGCAACATTCAGCAGAAGGGCAGACAGCAAGGAGAACCAGGGATAAAGGACAACCAAGGAAGGGGCTGGAGTAGAACAGCGAAACAGTCTAGGTAGGTCAAATCATGGAAAGCCATGTGTGCAAATGCCAGGAGCCTCAGCAACAGGATGGAAGATCTGGAGGCTGTCATGGTGCAGTCAGACCTGGACATTGTGGCCATCACTGAAACCTGGTGTAATGATAACCATGACTGGGAAATGGCCATACCTGGCTACAACATATTCAGAAGAGACAGAGCAGGCAGGAAGGGAGGAGAAGTGGCACTGTATGTGAAAAATGGCATAAGGGCCACAGAGATCCAGGAGGAACAAAATGGGGGAGAGATACTGTGGGTTAAGCTGGAAAGGAAAATGGGGACAGCCATCCGCATAGGTGTGGTCTATAGACCACCAGCCCAGGAGGAAGAAACAGATAGGGAGCTGATGCTAGCCATCCAAGGGATGGCAGACAAGGGTGAGGTAGTACTGGTTGGAGACTTCAATACTCCAGACATGGACTGGAGCATCCCAGCAGCAGCATCAACTAGGAGCAGGTTTATCCTGGACTCCCTACAGGGTGCCTTCCTCAAGCAACTGGTCATGGAACCAACTCAGCAGAAGGCAATACTGGACCTTGTGCTCACAAACAGGGACAGTGTGATGGGGGTAACAGTGGGGGAGCACCTGGAGAATAGTGATTGCCAGTCATTGTGGTTTGAAATCACAGAAAGAGCAGAACCAAACCACACAAAAACACATATCCTGGATTTTAGGGGGGCAGACTTTGGGAAAATGGGGAGATGCTTGAAAGAGGCATTAAGGGAATGGGACAGGAATCAGGGTTGAGGAACAGTGGACAGTATTTAAAATGGGGATTACAAGAACAACAGAATTATGCATTAGGCAGGTTAGCAAAATGAAAAGGAAGAGAGACCATTATGGTTTTCAAAGAGGTAGCAAAGAAAGTGAAAGCCTAAAGATTGCATTCAGGCAATACAAAAAGACACAGGCAGAAGGGATGGGAGAAGTACCAGGAGAAGCAAAGGGAGGCAGGAGGTCAGTAAGGAAGCCAAAGCTCAGACAGAAGAACACATTGCAAAATCAGTGGGTAGAGGACAAAACCTTTTACAGGTACATAAGTGAAAAAAGAAAGACAAAGGGAGGGATAGTGAGACTGAAGGGGGAGGATGGGGGCTGCATGGAGGATGTCAACAGTAAAGCTGACATCATATTGAACAGGTATTTCTGTTTAGTCTTTACTGAGAAAGAGGAGGGTAATGAGTCTGAAGGGAGTACAAGGGGTGAGAATGGTGCAGAAATGGGCACAAGTCCCTTTACACGAGAAAGGGTCCTGAAGGAACTGGAAGTAATAAGAGTAGATAAAGCAATGGGACCAGATGGTATGCACCCCAGGGTCCTTAAAGAACTAAGAGAGGTGGTAGCTGAACCTCTGGCTATCCTGTTTAGCCGATCACTGGAAACAGGGGAGGTACCCAAAGACTGGAGGACAGCAGATGTAGTCCCTTTATACAAAAGTGGGAACAAAGAGGAAGCAGGGAACTACAGACCAGTCAGCCTCACCTCGGTAGTGGGGAAGATCATGGAAGCACTACTGAAGGAAAGATTGGTGGAACATCTGGTTGTCAATGGACTACAGGACCCAAGGCAGCATGGTTTCACCAGGGGGAGGTCATGTCAGACCAACCTCATTGAATTTTTTGACTGGGTGACTAGGGAGGTGGATCAGGGGAGGGCAGTGGACACGGCCTATCTGGACTTCAGAAAGGCCTTTGACACTGTGCCACATAGAAGACTATACTATTACAAAAACTGGGGAATATGGGTGTGGGCAGGACAGTAGTGTGGTGGGTAGGTAACTGGCTGGATGGCAGGACACAGAGGGTGGTGGTAAATTGCTGTCATTCCACAGAGGGAAGAGTGACCAGTGGGTACCACAGGGATCAGTGCTGGGACGGTCCTATTCAACATCTTCAACAGTGACATTGCTGGGACCTAGAGGCAGAATTTCACTGTTCGCTGATGACACAAAGCTCTGTAACAGAGTAGACACACCAGAGGGTGTAGACAGAATGAGAAGGACCTGCAGAAACTTGAAGAATGGTCAGGGTTTGGCAGTTGAAATTCAATGCAAAGAAGTGCAAGATAATGCATATGGGGCACAAAAACCCTGGCACAATTTATCAGTTGGGGGGTGAGGATATAGCACTAAGCAGGAAAGGATCTTGGGGTTATCATCTCTGATGACCTCAAGGTAGGGAAACACAGTGTGACAAGGCAGCAGGTAAAGCAAATAGGATGCTAGGATGTATAGGCAGGGGCATCACCAGCAGGAAAAGGGAGGTCATAATTCCACTATACAAGACACTAGTGAGGCCCCACCTGGAGTACAGTGTACAGTTCTGGAGACCATACCTCACGTAAGGACATAGACAGGGTAGAGAAGGTTCAGAGGAGGGCAACAAAGATGGTGCATGGATTGCATCACAAGTCCTATGAAGACAGGTTGAAGGAACTGAACATGTACTTCCTGGAGGAGAGGAAGGAGAGAGGGGATATGATAGAGACATACAAGTATCTTACAGGGAGGAAAAGGGTGCAGGAATACACTATTTTTAAGGGAAAAAGATGTTCCAGGACTAGAAGGCATGGGATGAAGTTGGAGGATGATTCAGAGGAAACATGAGGAAGAATTTCTTCACAGAATGGGTGGTGGACAAGTGGAATACCCTGCCAGAGGAAGTGGTGGGGGCTGAAACAATCACGGGATTTAAGAATGCATGGGATAGACATAAAGGAATTCTGGAGGTCAGGGGTAAGGGGCAACAGACTTCTAGGAAAACATAAACTGAACTTACAAGCTCAAATGGGCAGACTGGGTGGGCCATAGGCCCTTATCTGCCGACACTGTCTATGTATCTATGTATCTATAAACTTTTTTGGGGATGGCAGGAGGTAAGCCAGCTAAGTGTTGCATAAAAGTTCCAATGAAAGTACAAAGTAATGCACTGCTTTCTCTGCAGTTACACAATTATTTTTTATACAGTGCTGTGGTGTTTTCATACCTCTCAATTTGCTATGAATTTCGCATAGCATGATAATTTTTAACACTCAAATTTACCCTTGCCTCACAAAGGCTTAATAATGCTATCATGTGCCTCTCAACCTTTTGTCACTGTAATGAGGGACATGGATATTTTGGGATGCTCAACATGATAGACAATTAGGGACACACACACTCTTAGAATAAGGGACATATCCCCAAACATGAAGATACAAGCTCAGAACTTTGTGAAAACCATTATGTTTTCTTGTAAAAAAAAGGTTATTATCATCTTAGAACATTATGAATTTCTGCTTTAAAGCCTGAATTTACAGCACATTCTCTTTATGGACAGCACATATGCTGAGGGACAGAGCAATTTTAAGGGGTAAAATGAGGGATAGCTCTTGTAATCAGGGACAGTTGAGAGGTATGAAAGTTATTAATAATGTTAGAGGGGTCTATGTGATAATGGTGAATGCCTAAAGACAATCACCATTATCACACTGAGTGCTGAAAACTTTTTTGGCACTCTAATGACCCCGGCTCACAGGACAATGGCACCAGGAGATTTTTAATGTTTTCTGTGGGTGGAGGCTGTGCCCCGCACCCTCCCATTTAAAGATTCTCAACTCGGGGAGTGCATATGGGGGATCATTAAAAAAAATAAAGGTTCAGGCCAGGCGCAATAAAATCGCACCAGCGCCTGGACCCGAACCCGGTACCTCACCCACCCCAACAACTAGCCAACCCCTGACGCCATGACGCAGCTCAGCCATCCACCGCATCGCCACCTCCTACAGCCCCTCCACCCCCTCCCAGCCCATGCTTGCTGTGCTCGTTCCCCCTGTGCGCACGTACACATAGTGACATCCTGTCGCCCAGTTCGCCCACCCCCTCATCCAGTCACCCCTCTCCCATCGCCATGAGGGATTGCGCTGGGAAGGAGTCGCTGTTACGGACGGGGCCCTTCCCCATGCATCCACCTCATGGGTTACCATGTTAGAGCTATTCTGAACACACAATCTAGTAAATA
Source organism: Neoceratodus forsteri (assembly GCA_016271365.2). NCBI lineage: Eukaryota > Metazoa > Chordata > Ceratodontiformes > Ceratodontidae > Neoceratodus > Neoceratodus forsteri. The sequence continues at coordinate 905,599,359 of CM028129.1, forward strand.
ATTGAACTATCTTGATAGAAACATTCCTTATCACTAATATATGGGGCCCTTTATTTGTAGATATATTATTCTTTAAAATAATAAAGTGCTACACATTCTGGCCATTTGCTATGAAGTTTGAAGGCCAGTGCTATGATTTTTAATGCTGAGAGATTGAGATGTATAGGTGTTTTGGACAGGTCCAAGGGTGTCATTTAGCTATAACCAGGGATTTCAGTTAAGATTGTCACGATTTCTTTGCAACCTGTAATGTGCAGTATGTCTCTTGCAAACTGGATTGCAGTTTACAACCCCTGTGTAAGCTCCTTTACCAAACATTAGGGGCCTGCACGAGGTTTATATCCAGCAGTTTAAGACAGAAAGTTAACACAGAGCCTCCCAAGACACAGGGCAGGGCATCATGAGTGACCCCACTCCCTACCCCAGATGGGATTGAGTCGGCCAAGATGGTCAGGAAAAGGCAAAAAACCTGGATTGGATCTTCCTTATTTCTGAGAGCTGGCAGCAGAGCCAAGAAAGGAAAAGTCATTGGCACCAGTGCCATTGCTACACCATGCATGAGGAGCAGCATGGAACTCCAGTATGAAGTGAAGTCTGGCAGTCTGCAATATTACCGGGTCCCAGGCTCCAGGGTAGGCAACACAGCCAATACCAGACATTAAAGAGCACCACTGGGCATGGGATGAATTAAATGCTTCCTTGCCCCAAGACAGGCAGTGGAGCTGAGAGCAGAGAGAACTCAGTGCTGAACACCATTTTGTCATCAACATATGTGCAGCAGCCCCTGAACCAGAGCTAAGTGCTCCAGGTGTAAATCGGGCAGAGTAGCTGCTGTGCCAGCACCAGTACCAACCTCATGGGACTTGGTAAAAACTGGACCCCCAGACTGGAAAAGATTGATAAAACCCGAATAGGCAGGTTTAGTTGGAACAGACGCAAGTTGCACCTCTGGATGGATGGATGGATGGATGGATGGATGGATGAATGGACGGACTGGTCCTTCTTTTAACTATGTGGTCTGGTCCAGGTGGTCTGGGTTTTAACCACCTATCTGGTCCAGTTGGATCCTGGTGTTTTGGTTTACAACCCTTTCTATGTAGGGATGGAACCCAGAATATCAGGACTGGACCAGACCAGACCTGTGTATGAAACCCAGACCATGGGACAGGACTGAGCCACATAAGTGAAAACAGGATCATCCATTCTGAGTGGCTGGACCAGCAATATTAGCATAACCTGTGCCCAGTCCAGCTCATTCAGGCAGACTGACCAGTCCAGATTTTACCAATCTAGTCTGGTCCAGGTCTGGAAGTCCAGTTTTTAACGGTATCCCAACAGGCAGCAGGGACAAAATAGATGGATTGTGGCTCTGAGGGGCATAAATAACAGCTGCAGGAATCTGCACGGAATCACTAAGCAGCACACAAAAGATTTAAATGTCACTGTGTCAACATTAATACAGTCACTACCCCAGTCTTATGGTTGTACAAGACAGAGGGGACTGTGTTATTACACTCCTGGTTACGGGGTTTATATCCAGCAGTTTAAGACAGAAAGTTAACACAGTTGCCTCCACCTAGAAATAAAGGTTTCAGTGGGCCTGGAGACAGTACAGTATAATCCCCTGTGATGTAGTACCTCCCCCCAGGGCACTCCTTCCATGGACCTCCCTAATGCAATAGCAAATTACACATATCTTGTACTTAACAGTTCTAAAATAAATAGCAAGACAATGAATTTAAAGAGAAAAAAAGCAACATATTTATTTAGGGAGGGTCATGCTAAATGGAGAAAGGGAGTGTGCAGTTGGCTGGTCTTCTTTGTCCTTCTAGGCCCATCTGGTTTAAACAACAGGACAGTTCTTCTGATGTGTCAGAAGGTGCAGCAAAAATAATATTTACCTGAGGCTGGTGTAAGGTACATTCTCTGGCTCAGCCCTCAAACTCTGCCTGCCCACAAACCACACAAGCATAGTGCAGTTTTGATGTATGTCTTTCTGTACTGGGGGCACTACCCTCCATCCAGTGACTTAAACTTTAAAAATTAACAGTAGCTCCTGGATTGTAACTGGGTACCCAGCCATGGAATCAGTGTAGGTCTGTTTTTGTTGCACATGAATGGCCAGCGGTGGTGCACTTAAAAGAAATAAAGTTAGCAATGCCTTCACAAAGTAACACCCCCAAACCAAGTGAGTTAGTACTCTTGGCCAGATGGTCAAGTCCAGTGATCTTTCCTAAAGTAGTTAACAGGTTTTGTTGCAGGAACAAACCCTTGATTAACTCATGGTTCCTGGTATTAGTGGACTAGTGTGGCTGACATAATCACTAGTTATTTAATTTATTTATTTTACTTATATTACTTGTGGTACACGGAGTGTACTCTGTATAGTCTACTTTCTGATTTCCCTCTCATAAAAATTATGTGATTGATGTAATCTGTTGACTGGCTTGTTTGTGAAAAGACAAAAAGAAATCCAGCATGCTGATTGGTGGTTTATAGGCAGTTCCATCTGTGGTTAGTAATCTCAGTAATACTCCAATCTGAAAATGAGCTAAGAAACATGGAATGCTTGTTTTAATTCTACAGGATCCTTTTTTAATCCCAATTATAAATAATGCCGTAATTCGTAGCACCGCTTCGATCTATAATGAAAGAAGAAGAGACTGTCTCACCCTAAACTGTTATGTGTGTGAAGAGCTCATTAGCGCTTAAAGGTTTTTATGCCTGGGAAAAGTTCATCTGGATTTTTGGATTTGCCTTCTTTCAACTGAGGACTTTTCTTAAGAGGAAAAGAACAACTTTATGTGGCAGAAAAAGTAAAGTACTTAACTGAGGGAGGGAAAAGTATAGGTGTTTGACAGATTGTTTTAATCTAAGCTTCCCACCTCCCCTGGGGATTTAGGGAGGGCATCCCACATTTCTAGTATGCATAGCCCCCAGGTAACAGCCACAGGGAGGTAACGTGTATTGGCCATTAGCCTCCAATGCCAGTGTGCTCAGGTAGTTGGCCCCCAGCTTCAGACTTTGATGGTGTGAGTGGCATCAGAAGAGGCTGGTAGCCCCAGTCTATGAGCACCTGTCAGCTAAGGCAAGGGCTGGACCTAATAGTTCTTTTGCAAGTGCAATCCAGAAGTATCTATGAAGGGGGTGTTCTGTCTGTGTGGGAAGCTTTATGGAATGTCTAAAATGACAATAATGTACCTTAGGGGTCCCAGAGGAATTTTACCACTGCTGAGGATTGTCAAACTGCTTAAAATGTATAGCACTGCCTCTAACTTAGGTTGTGTAGTTCACCCCTGCACAATTTGAGACTGTGTTGTGTTCTCTGTTAAATTATCCTATGGAGGGGATAAATGTTCACCTGTAGTAAAAACAGATTTTTGGACTCTGCCCCTGTGGGGTGAATGCCATTCTCTGAGAAGGAAAAATTGACAGAGAAATCAGTAGACACACAAGTTCAACAACAGCATTCTTTCTTGTGGGAGGTGAGCCAACTCAGAGGGTGTGGAGTATGGCTAGGTCTGGTGCTGGGCTTGCTGCTTCCAATATTCTGTTACTGGGGCAATTTGATTCTGGGTTTGTAAGGCATGCCTTCTGTGTGTTTTTCATTTTGTAAAAAAGTGAAAAACACATGGAAGGCAAGCCTGCATGCCGATGATAAAAGACTCACAAAATGCACAAGTTCTGACTAATTCATAAAAAAAAAAAAAAATTGAAATACAAATGGTGACACTGTAAGCAGAATGAACAAAAGGCAAAAGCAATTGATCATTCCTTTAACCTATATCAGTATTATGGCATTTAGCTTGTTGGGGAACAGCTTTCTGGACTGCAAAAAGTCACCAAAATGCACCATTTGAATGCACTTTTTCAAAATTTTCCCCAGGGGGCATGCCCTTGGACCCTCCTAGAGAGGTTGAGATTTTGTGCCCCTCCAGAATTTCTGACTGCATGATGCCCCTGCTAGTCACAATATATGTTTTACCTATGATACATAAATCTTTGGATGAGCCACCGGGTTGCCCCATTGTGTTCGGCACTGGGTGCTTTACTGTACCATTTTCTAAATTGGTGGATAGTTACAATACACCAAACAGCTTGTGTGTAAGTTTTATTCATTTATTTAATTAAAAGTTTTACCAGGAAGGCGTACTATGGAGCAGCTCTAGAATAAGGGGTGCTAGCTGCTCATTCGAGCAGACTTGATAGACCTCTAGGCCTTTATCTGCTGGCAAATTTCGTATGTTCGTAAACTACTGCTCAATTCCAGATGCGTCCTGTGGGAGGAGGCATGGGAGACAATACAAACTGTAATTACATCAGCAATGTATAACACAGCACAATACCTACATGGATACATCAGAAAATTAATATAAATACAGTGCGGTACACTCAAAATCACTACCCTGTCAATAGGAATCCATGAAAGCCAGTCAGGTAGAGTGAGCAGCCAAGATCATAAAGAGCCCTAAACCAAGCTACTAGACTGATGACCCAGACACCAGGATATTAGGAGAACCCAAGGCTAGGACAGGGAATATGGGTGGGGGGGGATTTAGGTGCATGTGCAGACTGTGCAGAAATCATCTTTGAGGAGAGCGCTGAGTTGATGAACGGAGGGGACGTGAAGAGTTGCCTTCATACATCAGGGATTCAGATAACATACAAACCCTAGTTGACTTGGAGGTACAGGATGAATGGCTCCTTGTTACTGTCAATGTGGAGGCATTTTATGCAAACAACCCATACAAAGGTGGCCTAGAGGCCATAAGATGTTATCTGGAGGAGACAGGCAAATATGATGTGAATCTTGTAGAATTCTTGGTGAAATGTACAGAAATGGTACTGACCTTCAATAATCTTATATTCCTAGGCAATCATTTCCTTCAGATCCATGGAACCACCATAGGGTGTCCTTGCCTTGGCATCTAGCTATGCCAACTTGTACTTAGGTTTGTGGGAAAGCTTTTGCATCTGAGACCCAGACAGAAATGCATTTTCGGACAGATAGATCTTTACCATCAATATATCGACAATTTTTTGTTGTCTGAAAGGAGTCAGGTACAGAATTGGTGATCTTTGTATAATATTTAAATGTTTCTAACCCACACCTAGAGTTCAAAGCCACCTGTGATGCCCAGCCACTCCCATTCCTGAATCTGACAATCTCAAAGGGAGGTGAGGTAAGGTTATCACTGACCTGTATAGAAAGAAAACAGACAGGGATTCTATCTTGTTAGCCTCATCCTGTCATTCGAGACATACAACTGACAACATCCCATGGAGTAATTTCTTATGCCTCAGGAGAAATTGTAGCCAGTATCTGAGTTATGACCAAAAAGCAGGGGACATGACATGTCAGTTCCAGTACAGGGGTACAGTACAGAAGTGGTAACAAACTTAGAGGAGTGGGCTCTACAGCAAAACAGATAGAGTTTATTATTCCAAAATCTAAAGTGGCACAAAGGAACTAAAACTCCTAAAAGGTTAAAATTTACCACTACATGCACACACACCAGAAGACCAGAGGAATTACAGCATCATCAGAACCAATCCTAATGTAGGAAAAAATATCCCCCCCCAAGTGGTCTTTAAAAGGGCCCCCAATTGGAGTGATTTTTAAGTGCATTTTGTTTTTTCTAATTAGTATACTTTATTGAATTTTTAAATTGAATTACAATCATACATATAGGTCATGTGACAGTACAGATGACAACAGTTTATACCATTAATACCACCTCCACCTCCCTTGACTCCACCCTTCTACTGCAAGGAAAGTTACAACCAAACCTAGTGGAAAATATACAGATATAGGGGTAATGGTAAGCTTATAATCCATTTCATTTTTCTTATACAAATAATTGTTAAAGTAACAGGTTGTACACCCAAGAATCTAGAGGGCACCACCTCTGAGAGTAAAGTAAAAAAGAATTATGGATAGATGCTAACATTTGCAAGATACATAAAATCTGGGAAATCTCTCTCTACCATTCAAGTAAAGATGGGGAGCCCTGATCCAACCAGTGGTGCAAAATTAATTTTTTAGTGACCATTGAAAGCAAACTAAAATGGAAATGCTTGTTGTCCAATTGTTCCTGGATGTCCATCCCTAGAATACAGTTTTTGACAGTAAAAGCAGAAGACCTATCCAAAGCAGGATCCAAGTTCCTTATAACTGTGTTCTATAAGGTTTTTACTTTTGGACACTCCCATAAAGTATGTAAAAGTGAGCCTGTGTCAGTGTTACACCTTATACAATTTGGAGACTTTGCAATTCCCATTTATATAATGTATCAAGGATATTGTAGATTGCATGTATAATCTTAAATTTTGTGTATCTGTATCCGTCAAAGGGTATGTATAATTGAGTATTTTGACAGATACGCTTCCAATGCAAGTCAGAAATAAGATTATTCAAAACTTTTGACCAGTAACTGTACTTGGATTGTTGTGAAGTTATTCTGTTTGACAAAATTACTTTGTAAATTTTGGAAATAGCCCAATGTTCTAAAATTTAATTCTTCTAGAGTATCTAAGAAATAAGAAGATACCACTGACATGAGATTTCTGAACAGGGAGCTTAACAAGTGCCTAATCTGTAAATAGAAACATAGAAACATAGAATCTGATGGCAGATAAGGACTGCTTGGCCAGCCTAGTCTGCCCATTTCCCTACCTAATGGATAAGCTGCAGATTCTAGTTAACCAACAGCCTACTTCCTCCTACCCCCCACTAGAATTGTCATATGTCTGTCCCATGCATTCTTGAATTTCCCCACTGTTTTTGACTCTATGACCTCCTCAGGAAGGCTATTCCATGAATCTACAACCCTCTCTGTGAAAAAATACTTCCTCACATTCCCTCTGAGTCATCCCCCCTCTATCTTCAAATAGTGCCCCCTTGTTCTTGCACATCTCATTTTTTGAAAGATGCTACCCTCTTGGACTTTGTTGATTCCCTTGAGGTATTTGAAAGTTTCTATCATGTCCCCCCTCTCCCTTCTTTCCTTGAGGCTTTACATCTTAAACTCCTTTAGTCTTTCTTCATATGTCTTCTGGTGCAGACCCTGCACCATTTGATTCGCCCTCCTCTGGACAGCCTCCACTCTGTCTATGTCTTTGTGGAGATGGGGTCTCCAGAACTGCACGCAGTACTCCAGATGTGGTCTTACCAACTGTCTGTACAGAGGGCCAACAACTTCCTATTTTCTACTGGTGATGCCGCTCCCTATACATCCCAGTATCCTCCCAGCCCTCCTTACTACCTTCTCACATTGCTGGCCCACCTTTAGGTAATCTGATATGACTACTCCCAGGTCCCTTTCAATTTTTGTTGTTGTCAGTATCTCACCCCCATAGTGTGCTCTTGCTCTGGGTTTTTGTTTCCCAGGTGCATTACTTTGCACTTCATTTCATTGAATCTAAGCTGCCATTCATTTGACCATTCCTCCAACCTTGCCAAGTCCCTTTTCATCCTTTCCACCCCACCTTGCATATCAACCCTGTTGCAGATCTTTGGGTCATCTGCAAAGAGACATACCTTCCCCTCCAGTCCCTCCACAATGTCACTTATAAAGACATTAAAAAGGACCTGCCCCAGTACTGAACCCTGCGGTACCCCACTAGTAACCCTCCTTTCTTCACTGTGGACTCCATTTACTATTACCACTGTGTCTTGTTGTCCAACCAGTGTTTTACCCAGGCTACCACCCTGGGAGCCACTCCCAGGCTGGCTAATTTGTTTATTAATCTTTTGTGTGGGACTGTGTCAAATGCCTTGCTAAAGTCTAGGTAGACCATGTCCACAGCCCCTCCCTGGTCTGCTACTTTGGTCACCCAGTCAAAGAAATCAATTAGATTTGTTTGAAATGACCTTCCTGCTGTGAATCCATGCTGCCTTGGACCCTGTGCCCCACTGGCCTCTAGGTACTCAACAATTCTTTCCTTCAGAAGTGATTCCATCATTTTCCCTACCACTGAGGTCAAACTGACATGTTTGTGGTTTCTTGCCTCTGTCTTGCTCCCACTTTTGTGAAAGGGAATCACATCCACCCTTCTCAAGTCCTCAGGTACCCCACCATCCTCCCATGATTTATTAAAAAGTGTAGTCAGTGGTGTTGCTAGTTCTTCCCTTAGTTCTTTTATAATTCTGGGGTGAATCCCATCAGGCCCCATTGCTTTATCCACTTTCAGTTTTAAGAGTTCTTTCAGAACCCTTTCTTCTGTGAAAGGACTAATGTCAACCCCCCCCCATCCAGAGTGCTTCTATTGACTGGATTAGGTCTCCCCCCCACTTTTCCATTGTGAATATTGAGCAGAAATATTCATTCAGTATCCCTGCTTTTTCACTGTTGCCCTCTGCCCAACTACCTTCCTCTTTATTCAGTCTCAATATCCCTGTCTTCATCTTTCTTTGCTCAGTAATGTACCTATAAAAGGTTTTATCCCCCTTCTTAACCAAGTTGGCTATCTTTTCCTCAGTTTGGGCCTTTGCTATTCTGACTGCCTTCCCCGCTTCCTTCTGCTTTAATTGGTACAGTTCTCTGTCCTGCTCCTTCTGTGTTTCCTTATATTTCCTGAATGCTATCTTTTTCTCCCTTACTCGCCACTTCTTTTGACAACCATAGTGTTTTTTTCTTTCATTTTGATTTGTTTATTTGCTTCACACAAAGGCTTGCTGCCTCTGTGATGGCAGTTTTGATGATTCCCATTGTTGCTCCACCCCTTCTTTTAGCCGGTTTGCTAGTGCTTTTCTGAGGCATTCTCCTATCTTGCCAAAGTCAGCCCTCCTGAAGTCCAGTACCCTCACTTTTGTATGGCTTGACTCTGTAGCTGAGTTTAACATGAACCACACTGTTTGATGGTCACTTGTTCCCAGATGGCAACCCTCGCTTAGATCTGAGATCCTCTCACTGTCCCCATTTGAGAGTACAAGGTCTAAGATTGCTCCCTCCCGAGTGGGTTCCAAAACTAACTGTCTGAGGCATGCCCCCTGTAGGGCATTGAGAATGACCCTGCTCTTGGATGTGGCTGCAGAAAATGTGCTCCAGTTAGCATCTGGCATAGTCAGGTCCCCCATCAGCAATATCTCCCCTTTCTCTGCCATCCCAAGGATGCCTTCTACCATTTCCTTGTCCATTTCCTCCCCCTGAGATGGGGTCTGTATGCAACCCCTGTGTGGATTGTGGAGCCATTTCCAGTCTCAAGGGAGATCCACAGTGCCTCCTCTCCTCCCTGTTTACCGTTTAGTTATGTTGCTTTGATCCCTTCTCTTACATAGAGAGCTACTCCTCCTCTTTCTCCCTTCCTGCCCTCCTGTAGATTGTGTACCCTGGTATGGTGACATCCCAGTCATGGTTCTCTGTGTACCATGTTTCTGTGACTGCCACGATATTCAGGAATCCCTCTTCCATCAAGGCCACCATTTTGGGGACCTTTTTACCTACACTATGGGCATTGGTACTCATTACCCTCCATTTTTTCTGGCTTTATTTATTTTTGCCCCATCCTTGTCCTTACTGCCTTTGTCTTTTTCTCCATTTACCTCTGCCCTTATCCCTATTGACTGCTCTATCTTGGTGTTTACCTCACTAACTACCCTGCTTTTTTTGAGGGGGACTAGGATTTCCCTTCTCCTTTTTAGTGCCTCCCCCCTTGGCTAGTTGAAATGCTTGCCAATGAAGCATTTAAACCTGTCACCTAGGATCCTGGTTCCCCTCCAGGATAGATGCAGACCATCTCACCTGTATACTCCTGCATCCCTCCAGGTGGAGCCCCAGTCCCCAATGAAGCCAAATCCCTGAGCTCTGCACCATTTTTTTAACCAGTCATTGAATCCCATGTTGCAGAATACCGTAGCCTCATCCATGCCATAGACAGGTTGCATTTCTGAGAAAGTAATCCTTTCTCTTAAGATTGAAAGCTCTTGAGAGAATAACAAATGGGATCCATTTATTGTCTTGTAAAAATTGATTAATAATCACAACACCCTTACTCGACCAGATTGGGTAAATTTGTATTTTACCTTGTATTTTAAAATTTGGGTTAAGCCAGATTGGCAGTTTCAATGGGTTAATAAGATTGTTCCTCATATGTTTCCTAAACTGACTAAATAATAATAAAGAAATACTGACAGGAGTACACTTCAAAGAGTTGGGTAAAGCTTTGTGTTTTAAGTAAAACAAGGCCTTTAATGAAATTATGTTTAGAGTACATAGGTCATATTCTATAGAAAGCCATTGAGGAGTATAAGATGTTGCATCATCATGTTTGTTAAAGGACAACCATGTAATATATTTGGCTGTCTGTGCAGCATAATAGTATACCAAAGGATATGGTGCACCAAGGCCTCCCATAGTTTTCAAGGCAGACAGATGAGTATAGCTTAGTCAAGGTTTATGACCGCACTAAATAAAGTTCGAAGAAAGCATTCATAAGTTTTTATACCAGCTAAGAGATAATTTAACAGACAGCATTATCAATAGATATAGTATTTTAGGCAGAAGAGACATTTAAAAAATGTTAATCCTCCCCCAGAGATATAAAGGCAATTTCTATCACCTTTCTAAGTCCAGTCTCAGGATGTGCAGTGGTTCAATAAAATTATTGTGAGCATTTTGTTTACCGAAGTGTTAACCTTGATGCCTAAATAGACCAAATCTTTAGTTAACCATTTAAAAACCTACTCTGAAAAGTTGGTCTTTCTAACAACATGATTTAATGGTAGTAATTGTACTTTTTCTATATTAAGTTGGTAATACAAGATCAGACCAAACTGTTAAATTTCCTCAAAATTTACATTCAAAGAGGTATTAGGTTTAAGTGGAGAAGAATATCATCTGCATAAACAGAAATTTTATACTGTTTCTAGCCCAGAGAAATACCAGAGATTAAGAGGTTAGCATTAATATGCCAGATTAAGGGTTCTGAATATAAATTAAATAAAAAGGGGGACAGCAGGCAGCCTTGGCAAGTACCATTATACAAAGGGAAGGAGGATGAGAGGACTTTGTTACATCTGACTTTGGCAGAAGGATGAGAGTATGTCAGCTTAATCCAACATATAAACTCTTCTAGGAAATCAAATGTTTCTATGTTTTGAATAGATATGGCCACAAGACATGATCAAATGTTTTTTCTTCATCAAGGGAGACCAGCACCACAGGATGGCTGGCTTCCTAAGATGCAGAAATGATATGCTGGATTTTCCACATATGGTCAGTTGAATGCCAACCGGTCATAAATCTGACCTGCTCAGGACTGACTAGTTTTGACCATGCTTGTTCTAGCCTATTTGCCAATGACCTGGGTAAGATTTTGAAATCAATATTTAAGAGAGAAATAGACCTGTAATTTATAACTTTTGTATGGTCTTTTCCTGTTTTGGTCAAAACTGAGCTAAAGGCTTCCTGTAAGGAGATGTTTAATGTTTTCAGTTGAAATGCTTCCTCATATATTTTCAAAATATGGGGCATGATTTCTAAAGTAAAAGTTTTGTAGAATCTGACAGTCAGCCCATCAGGACCTGGAGCCTTATCCCCTGCCATCTGACTTATGGTGTGTTGTAATCAAGTAAGGATAATGGCCTTGCTAAAAATTCCTTGTCCTCTTTTGATAATGTGGGTAGGGGGCAGTTATCCAAATAGTCTTCAATTGAAGATAAATTGACAGACTTATCCCCTATCCCATATTGAGTCGTATAAAAATAAAAAAGAATTCCTCTGCTATGGCTCGTGGTTTCATGATAAGCTGTGGAGTTTCAGCACTGTAAAGAAGCCAGAAGGGGAAGGAAACAGATTCATTTCAGTGCTTTACAGTAATTGTACATTGCTATTTTTGTTTTAAACTTAGATTGTGGGCTTTTAGTGACACTGTAATGTCTTTGCTGTCTTTACTTAGAATTGTTTTTGAGCTATTGAAAATGTAAAACCTAGTTTGTTGTGCTTGTAGTGGTGGTGTATTTCTTTGCTGTCTTTAATTGCAGCAAATCATGTCTTGGCTTGTCTGACTTGCCCTGTAGTTTGGGTGAGGGGTGCTAATTGTCTCGCCTCTGACCTTAACTATGTGATAACTGAAGGTGGGGCTTAGTCAGAGTTGAGGTAGCAAGTGATTTTTGTTTTCTCAGAAGAAGGCAGAAGGGGAAGGAAACAGATTCATTTCAGTGCTTTACAGTAATTGTACATTGCCATTTTTGTTTTAAACTTAGACTGTGGTCTTTTAATGACACTGTAATTTCTTTGTTGTCTTTACTTAGAATTGTTTTGGGGCTGTTGAAAATTGAAAACTTAGTTTGTTGTACTTGTAGTGGTGGTGTATTTCTTTGCTGTCTTTAATTGCTGCAAATTGTTACACCCTCCTCCCCTGCCCCAACTCTTATTTATATGCCCTGTTAAATCTGATTGACAGGAGCTAAGCACAGGATATAGTAGGGGTTGTGGAGTAAGAGGGGCATAAGGGGGAAGAAGCCTGCCCTCAGCACAAGTGTTTTGATTCAGTTTTTCTTTTTCTTTTCTTTTTTAATGAAAAGTATCTAAGGAGCAGTGGCAGGATTTTTAGGACAGTAAATTAATAAAAAGAGAAGTAGGAGAGCTGCAGTAATAGACAAGTACTGGAATAGCAGTATAAGTATAGTACAATGTGGGGAGTGGTGCAATGCAGTGGCTGGGGGGCAGCCATATTCAGGTAGACCTTCTGGATGCTGAGGTGCTTCCCTATCTGCATGCATCTCTCTGGACTGCAGGATGAGGTAGCCAGACTCACAGTGGAAGTAAACTGGGTCAGAAGTACCATAACCCCTATCCAGAGACCACCCAGTCCAATGCTGCTGCCACAAAGGATGCCAAGAATGAGGAGCACTTGGATGACAGTGAGCTCAGGGAGGGTTAGAGTGGTCAGGCAAAGGCACATCCCAGATCCTATTCCACTCAAGAACTCATATGCCACACTGTCAAATGGGGACAACCAAATAAAGGTACCTAGAGAAGTGGAAGGAAAGGATGTGGAGGTTAGCCAAGGAGGTGACCTCAGTGGGGAGAGCAGTGGACCCCAGAGGAGGAGGAAGTGAATCCTGGTGGGGGAACTCCATCATAAGAGGGATCCAGCTAAGAACACAGGTGAGGTGCCTACCAGGTGCCATGGCATGGAGGGATGGAAGCAAGATCCTGGGGATCACTGGGAAGGCAAGATGGGAGAGTGAGCTGGATGTCATTATCCACCTAGGTACTAATGACCTGTCAAATGGGGAGCCAAAGGAAGTTCAGGAAGAGTTTAGGAAATTGGGAAGGGGTCTCAAGCAAGTAGCTACTTCTGTCACCTTCTCAGAAGTACTATCTGGGAGAGGCATGGGAGAGCATAGGGGTGCATGCACCAGGAACTTTAACTCATGGTTGAAGAACTGGTGCTATGAGGAAGGGTTTGGATTCATTGGTGACTTGGGACCCACCTGGAGGGATGGAGGCTTGTTCAAGCCTGACAGCCTGCATCCATCCTGGAGGGGGAATCCAAGCACTCAATGATAAGTTTAAATGCTACATTGACAAGTATTTAAACTTGCCGATTTGGGTGCCAGGCCAGCAAGGAGGGTACCTAATTTCCCACCCCCCACAGCTAGCAGTGGAACCAGGGAACCAGAGGAGTGGATATCTCTACAAAGCAGTGTGCAAAAGATGGAGATAATTGCCCAAGAGGTGGATAGGCAGAAAAGGGCCAAAATTCAACAGAAGGGCAGACAGCAAGGAGAACCAGGGATAATGGACAGCCAGGGAAGGGGCTGGGGGTAGAACAGCTAAGCAGTCTAGGTAGGTCAAATCATGGAAAGCCATGTGTGCCAATGCCAGATGCCTTAGCAACGAGATGGAGGATCTGGAAGCTGTCATTCTGCAGTCAGACCTAGACATTGTGGCCATCACAGAATCCTGGTGTAATAATAACCATGACTGGGAGATGACCATACCCAGCTACAACATATTCAGAAGAGACAGGGCAGGTAGGAAGGGAGAAGGAGTGGCACTGTATGTGAAAAATGACATAAGGGCCACAGAGATCCAGGAGGAACAAAATGGGGGAGAGATACTGTGGGTTAAGCCGGAAAGGAAAATGGGGACAGCCATCTGCACAGGTGTGGTCTATAGACCACCAGCCCAGGAGGAAGAAACAGATAGGGAGCTGATGCTAGCCATCTAAAGGATGGCAGACAAGGATGAGGTAGTGCTGGTTGGAGACCTCAATATTCCAGATGTGGACTGGAGCCTCCCAGCAGCAGCATCAACTAGGAGCAGATTTATCCTGGACTCCCTTCAGGGTGCCTTCCTCAAGCAACTGGTCATGAACCAACTCAGCAGAAGGCAATACTGGACATTGTGCTCACAAACAGGGACAGTGTGATGGGGGTAACAGTGAGGGAGCACCTGGGGAACAGTGACTACCAGCCATTGTGGTTTGAAATCACAGAAGAAGCAGAACCAAACCACACAAAAACACATATCCTGGATTTTAGGGGGACAGACTTTGGGAAAATGGGGAGATGCTTGAAACAGGCATTAAGGGGAATGAGGCAGGAATCAAGGGTTGAGGAACAGTGGGCAGTATTTAAAATGGGGATTACAAGAACAACAGAATTATGCATTAAGCAGGTTAGCAAGGGGAAAAGGAAGAGGAGGCCATTATGGTTTTCCAAGGAGGTAGTGGAGAAATTTAAAGCCAAAAAGATTGCATTCAGGCAATACAAAAAGGCACAGGCAGAAGGAGATAGGGAGAAGCACCTGGAGAAGCAAAGGGAGGCAGGGAGGTCAGTAAGGGAAACCAAAGCTCAGACAGAAGAGCACATTGCAAAATCAGTGGGTAGAGGGGATTAAACCTTTACAGGTACATAGGTGAAAAAAAGAAAGGCAAAGGGAGGGATAGTGAGACTGAAGGGGAAGGATGGGGGCCACGTGGAGGATGACAATGGTAAAGCTGATATATTGAACAGGTATTTCTGCTCAGTCTTTACTGAGGAAGAGGAGGGGTAATGGGTCTGAAGGGAGTACAAGGGGTGGAAATGGTGTAGAAATGGACACAAGTCCCTTTACACGAGAAAGGGTCCTGAAGGAACTGGAAGTAATGAGTTGATAAAGCAATGGGGCCAGATGGGGTGCACCCCAGGGTCCTTAAAGAACTAAGAGAGGTGTGGCTGAACCTCTGGCAATCCTGTTTAGCTGATCACTGGAAACAGGGGAGGTACCCAAAGACTGGAGAACAGCAGATGTAGTCCCCTTTTACAAAAGTGGGAACAAAGAGGCAGCGGGGAACTACAGACCAGTCAGCCTCACCTCGGTAGTGGGGAAGATCATGAAAGCACTACTGAAGGAGAGACTGGTGGAACATCTGGCTGTCAATGGACTACTGGATCCAAGGCAGCATGGTTTCACCGGGGGGAGGTCATGCAGACCAACCTCATTGAATTTTTTGACTGGATGACTAGGGAGGTGGATCAGGGGAGGGCAGTGGACATGGCCTATCTTGACTTCAGCAAGGTCTTTGACACTGTGCCACATAGAAGACTATTACACAAACTGGGGATATGGGTGTGGGCAGGACAGTAGTGCAGTGGGTAGGTAACTGGCTGGGCGATAGGACACAGAGGGTAGTGGTAAATGGCTGTCATTCCACAGAGGGAAGAGTGGTCAGTGGAGTACCACAGAGACCAGTGCTGGGACCGGTCCTATTCAATATCTTCATCAGTGACATTGTGCAGGACCTAGAAGACAGAATTTCCCTGTTTGCTGATGACACAAAGCTCTGTAACAGATTAGACACACCAGATGGTGTAGACAGAATGAGAGGGGACCTGCAGAAACTTGAAGAATGGTCAGGGGTTTGGCAGTTGAAATTCAATGCAAAGAAGTGGAAGATAATCCATATGGGGCACAAAAACCCTGGCACAATATATCAGCTGGGGGTGAGACCATAGCATGCACCAAGCAGGAACGGGATCTTGGGGTTATCATCTCTGATGACCTCAAGGTAGGGAAACAGTGTGACAAGGCAGCAGGTAAAGCAAATAGGATGCTAGGATGTATAGGCAAGGGCATCACCAGCAGGAAAAGGGAGGTCATAATTCCACTATACAAGACACTAGTGAGGACCCCCCTGGAGTACAGTGTACAGTTCTGGAGACATTACTTATGTAAGGACATAGACAGGGTAGAGAAGGTTCAGAGGAGGGCAACAAAGATGGTACATGGATTGCATTACAAGTCCTATGAGGACTGGTTGAAGGAACTGAATATGTACTCCCTGGAGGAGAGGAGGGAGAGGGGATATGATAGAGACATACAAGTATCTTACAGGGAGGAACAGGGTGCACGAATACACTATTTTTAAGTGAAAAAGATGTTCCAGGACTAGAGGGCATGGGATGAAGTTGGAGGGAGGATGATTCAGAAGAAACGTGAGGAAGAATTTCTTCACAGAACGGGTAGTGGATAAGTGGAACACCCTGCCAGAGGAAGTGGTGGGGGATGAAGCAATCACGGGATTTAAGAATGCATGGGATAGACATAAAGGAATTCTGGAGGTCAGGGTTAAGGGGCAACAGACTTCTAGGAAAACATAAAGTAAACGTACTAGTTCAAATGGGCAGACTGTGTGGGCCGTAGGCCCTTATCTGCTGACTCTGTCTATGTATCTCTGTATCTATATTTTATAGCACTCATTGACTCTTCTTGCTTAATGTGCCAAGCTAATAACTTTCCAACCTTTTCTCCCATGGAAACATACTTGGATCTATTTAATTCATGGTAATGCTCCCAGGTTATTGTCAATTGTGAAGCTAACTGGTCTGAATATTGTAAGGCCAGTTGTGTCTCCATGGTTCATATATGTGTGAGAAGTTCCTGAGATTGGTGCAACCTTTCTTTTTTGATTTTAGATGCTATTCTGATAATTTCCCCTCTGACTGCATATTTGTAGGCCAGCCAGGTTTTCTTTGAAAAAAATATTAGTAAATTGTTTTAGGTGTGAAATGTTATGCTATTTAAAAGACTATTGTTATTTTCCATATTTTATCCACCTGAATATTCATATCCAACTGTAATTTTAGCAAACCAGAGAATGATCTGAAATCACTGTTGCTAAGACCTCAGCATGAATTAGTCCAGACAATAGTGTGTGCCTCATAAATAAAAATCAGTTCTGGAAGGAGTTTTGTGGGGATTGGAATGAAAAGTATATTCCTTCAAAGAGGGGTAAAGTGTTCTCCACAGATCTACCAGAGTATGAGAATCAATGATCTCACACAACACTTGCTGATTTGGACTGGTTGAAAATGTCAAGGAATTTGATCTGTCTATTTTTGGATCTAGCACTACATTCTAGTCTCCCATTATAAATCATGGGATATTAGGCAATTTGGCAAAATGTAAAGAAAAATATTTGAAAAGCTGTGGATCATAGCTATTAGGCCCATACAATGAAGCCAGTAATATTTCTGTTTGCTCCAATGAACCATATACAATTATGTATCTAGAATTGTGGTCATAGATTATCTGAATGGCTTTAAAATAAAGTATTTTGTTAATTAGTATACCCACTCCTGCCCTTTTCATATCAGTGCATATACCAAATACTTGACCTACCCATATGCATCTTAAATAAGTTACATATGCTGTAAGCAGATGAGTCTCTGGTAAAAGAATGCTAACGGGTTAAATCTATTTAGATGGGTCAAAATCTTGGTTCATTTTATAGGGGAATTAGTTCCTTTCATGTTCCATGTTAAAAGGGAGTTAAACATTCTAGCTGTGTGTATCAGCTATAGAATATGTAAAACTGTAAAAGTGCACATCTGACAGATGATTCTCAGTGAACCAAACGAAAATAGCTAGTGCTCTGACAATGGCTGCATATGCACTTAGAACAATAAATATGTTTTGGTACCCAACCCCTATATAGAGAGAATAATTAACATCTATTATTGTAAATGGTAAAGTATTGATATAATTCTTCCAGCATAAAAGCCTCCCTCTTGTAAACACAATTGCCTGACCAAATATAAAAAGTAAAGAATATGGTCATATTGAGAGTATACAATAGGGATAAATAAAAAACAACCAGTGGAAAGGATATCCCAATATGAACAAAACATCTAGTAAACAAATCAGAGCAGAGGTCATTCCACTAATTATCCCCAACCACCGCCCTCAACTAATAATCCCTATAACTGTATTCAGACTTAGCAATAACGTATGACAAATGACAAAATCAAGAGCCAGCCCCCACTCTACCTTGCAACCGTGTCAACATTAATTGGTTAGGCTGCAAGGAGAGTGATGCAAAAAACACTTATCCTGTGAACAAACTAATTTTTATTTATCATCCCCATATTAAGCCTTATTAATTATTGTGCATCTCATTCCCTTAAATCAATAATCATTTCTTAACATGAAACTATTATTTTCAAAGGAAAATGCACTATTTTAAAATAAATTAACTATTTTGACCTAATGTGTAATCAACTCAGAATTCACATTTTAAACTACAGTTATCTAAGTTCTTATAACCTCTGTCTACAAACCAGTGAAAAAATTACCATAAATGTATGAAACAGTAAGATATTAACAGATTCTATAACCCAAGTTTCTTCATAGATGTTTGAGTTTTCTAAATTGAAATAACTTCATTTAACATCTAAATAAGTAAATATGTAAATATTCAATCCTTTAGAACTTTTGTTTATTAAACTGAGTTTCCAATGTGTTACATTAACTTATTTTGTATCGCTATTCAAAAAATAAATAAATAAAGCCAGCCTGTTGGTGCAGCGGTTGGATTTCCATTCGCGATGCCAACAATCCAGGTTTGGGAGCAAGCCCGGGAGCTGGACGGCTGGCCAAGGGGAGAAGGCTCGAGCATCTCAGGGACAGCTCACTTTCTCCAGGGAGGGAGGAGGGGTAGTGACTCGGCACTTGACTGGCCCCAGGCAGAGGCCTGTGGCACAGCAAGCCTGAGCTCTCAAAAATAGAGGTGGACTTCATGACATTGGCGCTAGATGCCTTGATGTCAGGCTGTAGTGACGGCCAAAGGGAAAAATGGAAAACCACCCTCTTGCACTGGGGAGATGGAGCGTGAGCCTGGCTTCAATGTGCTACCACCTGCCCAGCTGTCTCGGGGCCCGACGAGACATAGAATGGTTCTGGGTCTCGTGCCCCACCCTGTCCCCACCTGGGGGATAAACTGCAGCAGGATGGGGGACCCAAACAAGTGTAAGGTGGGTAGCAGGGGCAGATTTCAAGGGTGTATCTTGATGATGTGTTGCTGGTAGGGATGAAGGAGGGATAAATAGAAAAAAAATAGCTAACAATAAGATGGTCCCAAGATTGTAGAACCAAGGCAATGTTTCCCCATTGGAACCCATGAAAAATAATAGCTCACATTAAAATGCCTAAAATGGCTGGCCTGGTGGCACTGAGGGTTGAGATGCTGGATGACACACCTCACGCCATGCCGGTGTCCCTGGTTCGGGGCAAGTTTGGATCATCGGGGGTCAGCCAGGGAGGAAGGGAGCAGGATAGAGCAGCCACCAGGCAAACTCTCCTCTCCTCTCACAGGGAGGGTTTTGTGGCTCCCAGCACCACAGTGGCATGCAGTGGTGGCTGGGTGCCTCTACAGCCAAGACCACTAGGGATTTGGGTACAGGAGGATGCAAAGGCCTACCTCAGCCACATGGGAGCATGTGACTTCATGTGCTGGCATCATTGCACATCCTCTTCCTTAGGGATACTATAAGAAAAAAAACCTCTGAGCATTCAGCATGATGCCCCTGATTAACCCATGGTCTCCAGGCCTAAACAAAGACCGGCAGTAGGTGGGGGCACAAAGATGAGCTCAGTCTGTGCCCCATTCCCCCACTGAGGGGGGGAGCACTATGTGAGGGGTAAGTCACTGTCCTCCCCATTCCCTCGCCAAGGTAGAGGATGGGTCTAGGGGTAACCTGAGGGGTCAGCGAACTAGGGCAGAAGGGGTCAAGTGTTCCTCCACAGCTCCTGAGGAGCCAAAACAGTTTTAAAAAAAAGATGCCTAAAACAAAAACTATTTTTTCAATATTTTCATGGGAAGCTATGCAAATGTCAGCTTAATGAAGCTCCTCGAACATATGAGCAAAAAGTGGTTGAACAATTACTACATGTATCAGGCTTCACATGAGGGAAAATATTGATTCAAGATGTCTGATTTTAAAAGTCACATCAATTCTTATATGCCATCCACATAGTCTGCCTGTAATATAACAACAGGTGGCAATCAAAATACAGTAGCCCAACAATCTCAGCGAGACTCTGTTTCCTCTACAGCCTTTTGGGTCAGGACTGCGAGCCTGTGGAAACCAAAACACATGAAGAAATAGAGATTCTAGCCATTTTGTGGCACATACTTATGTTTGTTACTTAGCTTCTGAAATCTGTAAATTAGGTTCTATTGTTTAACGCCTAAACATATGAACCCCTGAAGTACTTAGACTCCCCGTATCATAACTATGCATCTTTTCCTGACCCTGGAGCAGAGAAAGTGCTATTCCAATATGGCCCATGAAAATCTGTGCATCCAAAATTAAATATTCTAACCAAAAATCATTTATCTGGCATTTGTGTACATTTAGCCCCTATTCTCCATCTCAGAGGCACCAGAGGATCAAATAGTAGATTGGATGAAACAGCCAAATGAATGAACTTCTCAACTCCTGTTTAGATCGAACCTCACAGACACCAATTTAATGAGAATCCTTGAATGTGTGAGAAGCAATTGATTGCACAGTTGAAAAATGCACTAAACAAACATAGAGAGATTGGCCCAAAAATGTCTGATAATGCAAAATCGGGTTCATTTCAAACACGGGACATCTTATTTTAAATCCAGCATCTATGCAAACAGAAACAACACGCAGTTCCAACAATCAGTATCTAGCATTATACAAAGGCAAGAAATAATCCTGTCTTCTGATTGGTCAGTTGACTGTCACAGCAGGGATGTTATCCTGCATAACATCCCTGCTGATAGTCTGGATGATCTGGATGAGCTCCTCCATGATGATCTCCTCTTTCTCTTAAGAAACAAAAATATTTTTACACACTAACAAAAACATTCTTTAAAATTATTTTTTTATTATAAAACAACAAGCCATTGTATTATACTGTAGGAATAATGCCCTCCAGGGTGGGTGTTATGCTGGGATAACATCCCTTCTCGGGTGTTAGACACCCTCGGTCGGTGGCCTCGAGCCCAACCACCCGAGGTGGGATGTTATCCGAGCATAATACCCACCCTGTTAGGCATTAATCCTTTAATGTCTCTTTTTCAGCCCTTGCTGATCCTAACCATAGTATTACAGTCTATGTGGGGGATTTATTTACTCCGGAATATACTTCTGGACAAGCAGATTTACTGAGCTTTTTAGACCCCCATGAATTAAACTTCAAAGAAAAGTCCAATACTACTGTCATTTAAACTTCCATAGTTTCAAAGACTGAAGCTTTAGGGATTTGTTTTTTAAATAAATCTGGTAGCAGCAGAGTAGGCAGTTGTTGCACCAACTCAGCAGAGTGAAAAGTAAAAGTTCCATGCGGCAAGGACATTACAAGCCTGCCTGGAAATTGAACCCTGAATCTGATACCTTCTTTGTGAAGAACTTTCTTGATCTCAGAATAAGCTTTCTGCTTTTCTCTTACCAAATGGCAGACATCATTAATGATGTACAGTATATTCTTTGCTGCTGCCAGTATAGTGATGCTTGGGCTCTTGCAGCCCATTGAATTTTAATCTTGTCTTGAAAGTTTAAATGCTTACATATTATAGCCTTTGGTCTATCTTCAGGCTTTGGTTTGGATCTGAGAGCCTTGTGTGCTCTCTCAATCATGCAGGTTTGCCCAGATTCTGGAGGTCCGGCCACTTGACTAAAAAAGACATTGATAAATGTAACAATATCAGGATGCTCCACACCTTCTGGCATGCCATTGATTAGTAAATTGTTTCTCCAGGATCTATTCTCAAAATCATCGATTTTCTCCTCTATATTCTGCATTTTTCTCCTCACTGAAATAATTTCCTTCTCTTCTTTTTGAACAGTGTCCTCAGTCGAACTAATTCTGGCTTCAGCATCGGTAACCCTCTGCGTCCGAGAATCCATCCTTATTTTAATAGATTTAACACTGGCTACTAACTCAGAGAGCATTGTTTTAATGGAATTAAACTCAGCCATCTAGGATTCACGCTCTTTTGTCATTTCTTTCATGTTTGAGGAGGCAGATGATTTAGAGTCCGATTTGTAGTGCTTAGGTTTTTGTTGCTCTGGGCTCTGGAAAAACACAGTCAATGCTCCCTTTCTAGATAAATCTTGTTCAGCCATTTTGAGTTCAAAAATACACCAATTTACAGAGTATGTTAATTCTGTAGAAGTTTACATTAGTTGTCTGATTAATCTGAGGAGATATAAACTGCTTAAGATGTGAACATTTTAGTGGTCTGCCGGAGCTCTCTTAGCTTGCTGCGATTCCTACAGTCGCTCAAATGGATGTCCCTAGTGCATTCTTTTCAACCAATGATGCAGAATGACAACCTGTGTTTGGTGGTAATCCCCCAAAAGACTATTTCCTTTTTAGGAATTGCAAGTATTGCAAGCAGATCAGGAAAGAATAAACCTTTAGACATATAACATCAGGGAAGGAATTTGTGATAAGGAATCTGATTACTTGTGACACAAAAAATGTGGTGCACATGTGGCATTGCCTATGTGGAGCCTTCCATGTGGGAAAAATGGTCCACCACTTTAAAATACAGGTTGGGGACCAGATAAGGGACATCAAGGATGAAAATGTGAAAAACATTGTGGCAGCCCACATAAAATTTATAACAAACCAGGGGATACATAAATGGTCTTTTGTATGGTTGGAGGAAGTACACATTAGAGTTAGAGGTGGGGATCTTAATTCTCTTGTACTTAGAAGATAGGCATTTTGGACCTATACATTCCATCATCCCACTTTACAAGCACCAGGTCTGAATAGGTGGTTCGAAATCATCCCTTTCATGTGATGCACTTTATGTTGGGATGCACATAATGTTTCAGTATATGCAAACAGTGAGGTACCTGTCCAAGTAGTTTGTAAACTGTAGTTGCTTGTTATGAGATTTAACTATTCTCACATTTTGCATTCACCTCAGTGGTGGGGAAATTAATGGAAACCCTCCCTAAGGAAAGGTTGGTAGAATACCTTTAATTAAATAGGCTACAAGATCCCAGACAGCATGGATTAATTGGAGGGGGGGGGGGTTATGTTAGACAAACTTGATTGATTTCGTTGACTGGGTGACCTTGAAAATACATCAGAGAAGGGCAGTGGACATGGTCTATCTTGACTTTATCAAGGTTTTCAACACTGTTTCACACAGGAGACTGCTAACAAAATTGAGCAGTCTACGGGTGGGATCCAAATTGCTGAACTGTCTCGCTGTCCCAGGCACAGGATAAGAACTCTACTGGGACAGGTTTCCACCAAGCAGCTGCTGTGGCTCCATGAGAAGAACCACTGGCAGCAGGGGATGCAGGCAGAATGTTTGGGACAGGGTTCAATTCCTGCTCCCAGATGCAAGTACATTTTTTTTTTATTTGTCGCACTTTGTGTGATTTCACTGTTAACCTCACCCCCTCCCCGGAGTTGAGAATCCTTATGGGGGGGGAGGTTCGAGGGTGCGGGTGTGGAGCCCCCCTGCAAAAAAAAGACATGCTGAAAGCAAGAAATCTCGCAGTATTGGCAGCACGCTTTTTGCATGCGGCATAATATCTTGCGACATTGTGACCCCATGCCCAGCTCAGTGCTCTTAATCACAATGTTATACTGCCTCCCTATGTTCCTGGGTTCCTATGCCCTCTTCTAGGTTCCTATGCCCTACCTAGGGCATAGGAACACAGGAACTGAATATAAGTTGGGGGGCACTGTCAGTCACCAAGCAAGAACGTGACTTTGGGGTTATCATATCTACCTCAAAGTAGTGGGACAGTGTGACAAAGCAGTGGGTAGTGCCAGTGTGATGATGGAATGCATTGGGAGAGGTATCTCCAGCAGGAGGAGGAAGGTGGTGTTGCCACTGTATTGCTCACTGGTGAGACCCCACCTGGAATATTGTGTCCAGTTCTGGAGGCCGTATCTCAGAAAGGACATGGTGGAGGCAGGTCAGAAAAGAGCAACTAAAATGGTGTAGGGGTTGCACCAAAAGCCCTATGAGGAGAGACTGAAGGATCTCAACATGTATACCTGGGAAGACAAGAAAGAGACAGAGAACATGACATAGACCTACAAATACCTCATAGGAGTGAAGAGGGTGCAGGAGGGGAGACTCCTTCAAAGGAGGAAGAGCACCATGACCAGACGGCATGTGACGAAACTGGGGGAAGGAGTTAAAGAGGGATGTGGGAACTGCTACTTCACTGAAAAAGTGGTAGACACCTAGAATCAACAGCCAGTGGAAGCATTGCAGGCAAAAACAGTAGGGGCCTTTAAGCCTGTGTGGCATAGACATAAGCATCTAATATTAAGCGACATAATACTAGAGAAGAAGCAGGGAAAATGGAGGGTCACCAGAGACCAGTAAGGGTCTGTGGAGGCAGCCTAGCAGGGACCATCTAGGCAGACTGAGTGGTGCCAAGTGGTTCTCTTCTGCTGACAAATTCTATGTTTCTATGCCTGTATGCATTGAAAAGTATATGCTGTGATATTAATCAGTAAAAAGAAAGGATGTTTTTGGCAATATACAGTAATCACAAAATATGAGGCGTTTAATTTTTCAGTGCCTTTAATATATGAAAACTGATTGTATGTTCTCAACTAAAATAGGTTAATACTGAATATATGATTCTTACTGAACAGTATACTGATATTGGGGTCTATTCACTAATGAGCAGATTGCCTACGTGCAATATATCTGAGGCACATAAGCAAACCTACATGGCAATGCCACACTGTGGGGGTCTAGCAAACCCCCAGCGGTATCCACTACAGGAGAACAAGCCCCTTGCATGCACAATCCCCCACCACCTGTGCAGCTGCGTGCCATGAGCAGTCTGGGTGTGTGTCAGGGGGCATGCCGCACTCAACACCATTCTCTAAGGCATGGAGTTCCAGGCCTGAAGGGCATAAGTTATGTGAAGGGGGACCTTGCTATAACTTGTACATGCCCCCCAGCAGATACCCACCAGCCATGTGGGTAACAGGAACCCCTACATACTGCTGCCCTAGCCTGCTGGGCTGCCAGTGAGGGCTGGGGGCAGCCATTTGGGCATTCGCCCCTCAGTGTCCACTCACCGGGATCTGCACCTTCCCAGGATCCCCTGCACAAGCACAGCAGGGGATCAACTTCAGGACCCAGGACAGGCAACCAATTGGATGCCAGTCTGCATCCTGCATTCCACTCCTACACAGCTGGGCCCCACCCCCACACAGCTGCATGCCAGAGGGTGGGGGTGTGGATAGGCGGCCATCGATGGAGAATACCAGGTGGTGCGATCCTGTCCTGGAGTGTGGATCTGCGCAGGCTCTGTATATGCTAATCATGCATACATCCTGTTAGTGAATAGACTTAATGGTTTTTGGTATTTGATATAGTTTCTCTTATTCATGTGCTTTGCCATTACAGGAGGATTATTTCAAAAGAAAAGATATCAGCTTTATGGCATGAAGTATATCACAAGTGGACCAGTGCAGAAGAGATATATGATGCCTATTTCAGCAACCAAATAAAAGAGCTAGTGCACTGCCTAAAACTAAAATTAGTTTTTAAAAGCAGTCAACCATTACCTTTTATATCTCAGGTACTTTTTCTTTTCCCTTTTATTAATTAGAAGATTGTTTACTTGATGTTAGTAGGTGAGGTGTGTGGAACAGCACTGTACCTGGCAACTGATATATCTATCTCAGTTTCACCCATTACATCATCAGCATTGTAAATACAAAATCACACATGCCCTCACAATGCATTGTAACCTCACTGACTGTGATATCATGGCTGCATAGGAACAGCCACTCAATAACTGCCAGGCTAGCCACAGGTGATGTCACAGTCAGTGAGATCACAATGCTGATGATGTAGTAGTGGGGATAAAGATAGATACAGTGGAGTCAGCCACAATGAAGCACAGTAACTTGCAGTAATGACATCACAAAATCCTCCATGACAAAAGGGCTTAATTACCATTGACTTACAATGGCCCCTTTCAGTAAACTGCAGCATTCTGGGATATTCTGCAGCATTTCTGCATTGCAATGCATCCTGGCTGTCACATCTGTATGTCAGTTGCCAGGCTGAGAGCTGTTTCACACATCTAGTGCAATATGTAAGCAATAAGACATGAAAGGGTGTGTGTTGTGCTGTCACAATGCACACCCAGGGGTGTTATAAGGCACGATGCTGCAGGCAAAGTATCTTACATCCCTGGGTGTGTGTTGTGACAGCACAATGCACAAACGCTGGAGTGTCTTATTGCTCTTAAGAAATGGCAACCCACACAGAAATATATGCTACACAAACCAGATGCACAACATAGCAGCAGACTCAGGCAGTGCTTCGTTTTGTGTGTGTTTTCAGTAACATTTTACTCTATAGTGTCACTTTCTATTGCTGACACTTTCTGATGTCTACTCACAGAAGTAAATGCTCTTCCTTTCTTTTGGGGTGGTTCCTGTTCATTTGTGTGGTTGTCATCCTCTTGGAACAAATTAGACTTTCTTCATCCAGTAATTCAAACTGAGAAGCTGAAATCTATGCCATTCTGCCTAGCTGCTGTTAGTGTGTGGGGAAAAAAGGAAAGGAAAGGGGAACTTGCTTAACCAGGAAAGGCACACTAAGCTGGAACTTGTTTCCAGGTGTGACCTGGGAGCACAAGTACGTTACATGTAAGTGACTTGCTCAGGGTCACACAGTATGCAAGTAGGTGCTAATGGGATTCAAACCCAGGTCTCCAGGTCTGCAGCTCACTGCTCTTACAGTGATTTATGAACATTTTCCATATGCCTTTTCAACATAGTATGCCATTATTTCCTGTCATGCTTCAGATGTTGAAGCTGCAATTTCTTTTGTAAAAAAGTCTGTCTTAGTAATTTTCCCTAAAGTTCTAGCAGTGCTTTGTTTCTGGCTGCCCTCCGGTTTTCCCTGAGTGCTATCTTGTGGCCACGCCCCCAGAATCACATCATGCTGGGATGCGCTCAATCACTTTCACTCACACAATCTATTGAAGAGTGAAAGTGAATGAGGGCTTCCGAGATGGGAATGCAGTTGCTGTTACTGTAGATGTGAAAAGTAACCCTCACCATCTCTGATTTTGTACATTGTTTGCAAGTAGCTGTACCAAGCACCAGTGTCCCTATGTAAGGTGACAGCTGAATGCAACAGTATGAATTCGCTTTTCTTTTACTTTATGTTGCTATTTTTCCTGTCATGACTGAAACCTCAGGGACCACTGGTTAGATGCATGCATGTTGAACATGGCTTCACAGTGCCAGTGAAGCTGTGCTTTGCTGAGTTTCAATTTTTGCAAGCAGTATAAGTTAAAGGCATCCTGTGATAGGGCCAGCATCCTGAGTGTCACAAAGTAGTTGGTTTATAAAAACATGTGCTATTACATAAGTAATTTTAGGTGCAAAATGTAAAGCCATAACTCCAAGCATGTGCATTAGCCAGTCACTGGCTAGATATGGGGATGGGTGTTGGGGTGGGGGGACACTGCCTACCAGGGTGGTGGAGCCTCTATACCACTGACTATTAGATGATATGGCATAATGGAGGATTGAGGCTTGGGGGGGTGCTGCTAGATCACCAGGGAATTTTACACATTAATACATCATGGGGACATCAGATACCAGGGAGGGGGTCCACTAGACAACCAAGGACTTATGCTAATTAACTAATCTATGGGGACATTAGGGAGGGGTCTGCTGGTCCTTCAGGGAATGTCTGAGGACATTGCCACACAGCTGTCTATGGCTTGACGCACCCAGTCCAGGTACGTCCTCTGTTCAGCAAACTGCTAGGGATCAGAGCAGTACAACAGGAGTTTGTGGAGTTGGGGAGGGTCCTTAGACAAGTAGCACACATGGTAATGTTCTCGGAAGTGCTACCTGTCTATGGCATGGATGAGGCTAGGGTACTCCACACCATGGGATTCAATGACTGGTTGAAAAACTGGTGCAGAGCTCAGGGATTTGGCGTCATTGGGGACTGGGGCTTCACCTGAAGGGATGCAGGCCTATACTGGTGCGATGGTCTGCATCTATCCAGGAGGAGAACCAGGATCCTAGGTGATAGGTTTAAATGTTTCATTGGCAAGTATTTAAACTAGCCAAAATGGGAGGCACTGAAAAGGAGAAGGGAAATCCTAGCACCCCCCCCAAAAAAAATCAGGGTAGTTAGTGAGGTAAACACTAAGATAGAGTAGTCAGTAAGGAGAAGGGTAGGAGTAAATGGAGAAAAATACAAAGGCAGTAAGGACGGGGATGGGGCAAAAAGAAATAAAGCCATAAAAAATGGAGGGTAATGAGTACCAGTGCCCGTAGTCTAGGTAAAAAGCTCCCTGAAATGGTGGCCTTGATGAAAGAGGTATGCCTGGATATCATGGCAGTCACAGAAACATAGTACACTGAAAACCATGACTGGGATGTCAACATACCAGGGTACACAATCTACAGGAGGGACAGCGAGGGAAGAAGAGGAGGAGGAGGAGCTCTCTATGTAAGGGAAAGAATCAAAGCAACAGAACTAAAGGGTAAACAGGGAGGACATGAGGCACTGTGGGTCACCCTGGAGACTGGAAATGGCACTACAATCTGCACAGGGGTTGTATACAGACCCCTGTCTCAGGGGGAGGAAATGGACAAGGAAATTATAAAAGGCATCTTTAGGATGGCAGAGAAAGGGGAGATATTGCTGATGGGGGACCTGACTATGCCAGATGTTAACTGGAGCACCTTTGCTGCAGCCACATCTAAGAGCAGGGCCATTCTCAATGCCCTAAAGGGAACATGCCTCAGACAGCTAGTTTTGGAACCCACTCAGGAGGGAGCAATCTTAGACCTCGTACTCTCAAATGGGAATGGAGAGAGGATCTCCAATCTTGAAGTGGGTAGCCATCTGGGAACAAGTGACCACCAAACAGTGTGGCTCACAATAAACTTAGCTGTAGAGTCAAGCCATACAAAAATGAAGGTATTGAACTTCAGGAGGGCTGACTTTGTCAAAATGGGAGTGCCCCAGAAAAGCATTAGCAAACAGACAAAAAGGTGGGGTGAAGCAACAAAGGGGAAACATCAAAACTGCCATCACGGAGGCAACAAGCCTTTGTGTGAAGCAAATAAACAAATTAAACCGAAGGAAAAAAACACTATGGTTCTCAAAAGAAGTGGTGGGGAAGGTTAGGGAGGAAAATATAGCATTCAGGAAGTATAAGGAAACACAGAATGAGCAGGACAGAGAACTGCACCAGTTAAAGCAGAAGGAAGCGGGGAAGGCAGTCAGAATAGCAAAGGCCCAAACTGAGGAAAAGATAGCCAACTCGGTTAAGAAGGGGGATAAAACCTTTTATAGGTACATTAGAGAGCAAAGAAAGACAAAGGCAGGGATACTGAGGCTGAATAAAGAGGAAGGTGGTTGGGCAGAGCGCGACAGTGAAAAAGCAGGGATACTGAATGAATACTTCTGCTTAGTATTCACAATGGAAAAGCAGGGGGAGATACCTAATCCAGTCAATAGAAGCACTCTGGATAGGGAGGTTGATATCAGTCCTTTCACAGAAGAAAGGGTTCTGAAAGAACTCTTAAAACTGAAGGTGGATAAAGCAATGGGGCCTGACGGGATTCACCCCAGAATTCTAAAAGAACTAAGGGAAGAACTAGTAACACCACTGACTACCCTTTTTAATAAATCATGGGAGGATGGTGTGGTACCTGAGGACTGGAGGGGGGCAGATGTGATTCTCCTTCACAAATGTGGGAGCAAGACAGAGGCAGGGAACTATAGACCTGACAGTTTGACCTTAGTGATAGGGAAAATGATGGAATCACTTCTGAATGAAAGAATTGTTGAGTACCTAGAGGCCAGTGGGGCACAGGACTCAAGGCAGCATGGATTCACAGCAGGAGGGTCATGTCAGACAAATCTAATTGATTTCTTTGATTGGGTGACCAAGGTAGTAGACCAGGGTAGTAGACCAGGGAGGGGCTGTGGACATGGCCTACCTAGACGTTAGCAAGGCATTTGACACAGTCCAGCACAAAAGATTAATAAACAAATTAGCCAGCCTGCGAGTGGGTCCCAGGGTGGTAGCGTGGGTAAAACACTGGTTGGACAACAGGACACAGGGTAATAGTAAATGGAGTCCACAGTGAAGAAATGGGGGTTATTAGTGTGGTACTGTAGGGTTCAGTAGTGGGTCCAGTCCTTTTTAATGTCTTTATAAGTGACATTGCAAAGGGACTGGAAGGAAAAGTATGTCTCTTTGCAGATGACACAAAGATTTGCAACAGGGTTGATAAGCAGGGTGGGGTGGAAAGGTTGAAAAGGGACTTGGCATGGATGGAGGAATGGTCAAATGTATGGCAGCTTAGATTCAATGCAAAGAAGTGCAAAGTAATGCAGCTGGGAAACAAAAACCCAGGGGAAGAGTACACAATGGGGGTGAGATACTGACAATGACAAAAATGGAAAGGGACCTGGTGGTAGTCATATCAGACGACCTAAAGGTGGACCAGCAATGTGAGAAGGCTGTAATGAGGGCTGAGGGGATACTGGGATGCATAGGGAGAGGAAGCATTTCTTCACAGAGAGGGTTGTAAATGCATAGAACAGCCTTCCTGAGGAGGTCGTAGAGTCAAAAACAGTGGGGGAATTCAAGAATGCATGGGACAGACATAAGGCAATTCTAGTGGGGGGTAGGAGGAAGTAGGCTGTTGGTTAATTAGGATCTGCAGCTTATCCGTTAGGTTGAGAAATGAGCAGGCTAGGTGGGCCAAGTGGTCCTTATCTGCCATCAAATTCTATGTTTCTATGTCGTTTCTGTGCTGCAAGCCATGGGATTTTGCCACCAGGACTTTTACCCTATTGAGAATTGGGTGCAGTTTCCATAACACTCCTGGGTTTCCAGCAGCCCTAGATGAGAATCTGGCCCAATGTATATTTGTTGTTATGTATGCTTTTTTACATTACTAGAACAAGAATTAACTTAGCCACCTTTCACTTTATATACATTGCACTAATTAAGTAATATGGCATGACAGGGGTTGTGTTGTTGTGGGATAACGGCCATTAGCCTATCATAATGCACTCCCTGGAGTGCCTTATTGTGATAATGAAATAGGTCCTTTTAGTAAATTAGATTTTGTTTCTTAAACATATTTTTTTTCAGCTACGGTCGGCTATGCTGCTGTGCTGAGATAATGGCCAGGCTAAACATACCTCATAGGTGGTCAAGAGCCAGCATTGTTTCCACCCATTTCATAATTAGCATTAGCACTTTAAAAGTACATCACTTTGCTGGCCCGTGGCACTGAGGGCTAAGGCGCTGGATGCCTTACCTTGCACTGTGCCTGTGACCCAGGTTTGGTGATGACCATGGGTCATGAGGGTGCCAGCATGGGGGTGGGTGTGGGAGCAGGATTGAGCAATTGCTCTCCTCTCCTCTCCTGGTTGGGGGAGTTGCCTGCCCATAGTCCCGCCATCACTGAATGGAGTTTCGTTGATGAGCGCAGGTAGTACCGGGTGACCGCTAGGGTGGGGCGTCCTGCAAGACATGCGTGTGTGTGCCTCCACACATGAAAGTCATGTAGGGTATGCACAGGAGTGGGATGAGAGAAAACCCATAAATACCCATAAATTACTAATTAAAAACAAAAAAAAGTACATCACTTTATCTGCGCATTGTGTTGATGTCATTATGATATCATTCGACTTCCACTATAAAAGTGAAGTGGTTGGTTGGAACCTTTACCCTTTATTAAAGTGCAGTTGGTTGCATGAAATGTGTCGGGAGGTTCTTGTGGGCTGTGGGGAAACCACCTTTAGGGCTATCTGCCCAGCACCGTTGTACAGGCTTCATGTTAGTATTAAATATTTGTTACTTTACTCTGGTTATCTGTGTGATTCTGAGTTAGGGTGAGTGCAGTGCCTTCCTTGATTTTTACTGATCTATAATAAACAGAGTGAACATATATATTAATTTGGTGAGTGAGTCAATGTTTCAATGCTATTTAGGTTATGCTGGGCCTAATTGGAACACAGACACCTCCCCATGTTTTTTTCCCCTTTACAGGGGAGGCAACACTAGAATTCCTTTTCTATCAGGATATAGCCCTGAAATTACTCATGATTAACCCGAACCAGTGGGATCTACCTCAGCATGCAGAGTGTAGTGGTGCAATAGTAATGACCTCCTCCTGTGGTGGGTTCTGTTCTTTCTCAGTCTCAGACCTCTGCATCAGAATGAGAACTCCCTCTGATGGGTCAGTCAGGCAACTTTTCCTCTTTCATGTAGCAGCAGATGATCACTTTTGGAAATCATAAGGACAGCGTCAGCCTGTGAAGCATGTCCATGTCAGCCCAGCACACTATATCCAGGCATTCATTGGTTGTGACAGCCATTTCTCTAAGCTGTGGATCTGGCTGGGCAGCTTCCCAGACATACAGATTCTCTCTGATACATATGAGGACAGTAGGAATGAAGAAACAAAGAATTTGTTGGCAGAAAGGACTGCTTGGCCTATCCAGTCTGACCAGATAGTCCCTGCCTAGTCTGTCTCTGCAGATCCTAAATGTTTTTCAGTGACACTCCCTCCTCCCTGTCCATTTACTAATATTCCCCTATGTCTATCCCATGCATGCTTGAAGCCCCCCATTGTTTTCACCTCCACGACTTCTATTGGCAGTCTGTCCCAAGCATCTACAACTCTTTCAGTGAAGTAGTACTTCTTCACATCCTCCTTAAACTCTCTCCCTCCAGTTTGATCCAGTGCCCTCTGGTCCTGGTACTCTTACCCATTTGGAAGATACTCCTCTCCTGCACCCTGTTTACCCCCATGAGGTACCTTTAGGTCTGTATCATGTCCCTTCGCACACCATCCTCTCTTCCAGGGTGTACATGTTGAGATCCCTCAGTCTCTCTCTCCTCATAGGTTTTTTGGTGCAGATTTTTTTTGTTATATTTTACAAACATATTTTGTTGAAGGAGAGTTCTTTGCAGGGCAGCTGGGGGTGTCATGTGTTTGTGTTTGATTTGCAACATCATTTTTGGGTAAGACTGTCTGCATAGTGACTGTGGGTTTTTATTTGTCGATAACATAGGCCTGTGACCCATCGATCATACCTTGATAATCTGACCCCATGTTACCAGGTTTTGAACAATAAGGAGCCAGAATTGGTCCTGTCCTAATCCATAAGAGAAAACAAATTACTTATTCAGGTCTGATATACACTGGGCCACAAGCTGAGGATTTTATGAAAACCAAAAGCAGTAACCATTTATCCTGAATACATAGTAAGAGTCACACTAGGTGACCCCTCCACCCCAGAGAAAGCCTGCTGTGGTGAAGTTCTGAGACCTTCCACATAATGTGACAAGGCACTGTTTGTTTGTACACCTTTTTATTTTGGGTCAGTTTGGTGAATAAAGAAGAAATTTGGAATCACCACTGGTGTACGAACTGCTTTCAATTAGGAGTGCAGCAGTTTTTTCCCTTATTGCTTCCCAGAGTTCCATTCCCAAACAGCTTTCTTTCTTTCTTTCTTTCTTTCTTTCTTTCTTTCTTTCTTTCTTTCTTTCTTTCTTTCTTTCTTTCTTTCTTTCTTTCTTTCTTTCCTCTCTTTCTTTCTCTCTCTTTCTTTTTCCCTCTCATAGGGGCAACATTTTCTGCCCAGCTCTTAGAAATCCACTGTAACATCGTATGTCAGTTTGCAGCAAATTTGAGAATGGCAAAATGACTCTACTGTGCTGTTCTGAAGTCATGGATGCATTTTAGGGAATTTTTAATTCAGATGTATTGCCATACTCCTGAAATACTCTCACTAACACATCAGGAGCCTTATTACAAACCATGCCAGGCTCGTAGTAGCTTTTAATCACTACAGCCCAGATGTATTAGGTGTCTCAGAGACTTGGCTTAAGCCATCTATCCTTGACAGCATCTGTGCTCTAGCTGGGTATGATATTATAAGAAACGATCATACATGTTTTAAGAAGGGGATGAGGCACCATGGCATATCATAAGACCCAAATATCTCTGCCCCAGGCACTGTTATCCCCCCTGGTATTGGTTTTTGAACCCTACCATGCTGTTCCCTTGCTTGGGGGCACCAAACAATTCCACCTTTTTTGCCCCATATCCCTCCGTCTGGTAGTCAAAGAGCATTCCAACCCTTCATTAGTACTATTGGACCCCCCCCCCACGTAAAACATGAATTTAGACTGTTGAGAGACTTTAACATAGATTGGCTCAGCCTGAAAAGCTAAAATAGTAACCTGCTCCTTAGTAAGCTACAGTTTACCCAAATAATCACTGAACCCAGCAGGCCCACAAATAATAGAATCAAGGCTACATTCATTGATTGGATACTTTCACCTGCAGCTGTCAAGATCACCTATTCCGGAGTGCTCCCCTGATGTTGTCAGAGAGCACTCACGGATGTACTGTGTCTGGAAAGTTAAATACTTTCTGGGATCTCTGAGATTGTTTCACTTCCATGGTCACTCTCACCTTAACCCCTCACTGTTTAAACATGATGTAGTGTGCACTGACTGGTTAGGTCTTTGGAATACTTTTGACGTTAATTTGGATGTCTCGCTTTAATCAGATTTTCTCCAGCCTCCAGGACAAGTATGTCCCCCCACCCCTACAACTAGGAGACCACAGGGTTCAGTTACCAAATGGTCAGATCACTCACTCCTTATCTTGATTAAAGCAAGGGAAAATGCTGGGCAGATCTCAAAGCTGGTCTCTGACTGGGAACACTATTGGACCCTCAGAAAGGTATGCAAAAACGTTATGTATCAGAAAAAAAGTGTACACTATAGAACACTCCTTGATTCATCAGCTGATAACCTGCAACACTTCAGGAAGTGTATTAAACAAAGCCACGGGCCAGGCTGGTAATCTCTCCTTGTATGATGTGTCCATACATGATGTTAATTGTAATACTCCCATCAGCATAGCAAATGCTTTCAATAGATTCTTCTCTGACTTCTCAGAATACATGAGGAACTTCCCACCCCCCTTACAGATCATGTTGCTAGATAATGGGTCTTTCATTGACTCCCAAAGTCACCCTCATTTTCACTTTAAAGTGGCTAAAATCTCAGAAGTGCATAAATACCGAAAGCTAATCCCAATGGCCAATGCAGCAAGCTCAGACAAAATTGTCCCCAAACTTCTTAAGGCTGCTGCTAATGAGCTGGCATCACCAGTTACCAGAATTAGTAATCCATCCCTAATATCCAGGATGGTGCCGGAGTTATGAAAACTTTCCCATATCATCCCAGTATTCAAGAATGGTAATGTTAAATTAGTCAGTAATTACAGTCTGAGCGCAATTCTGCTGGTTCTCAACAAAATTCAGGACAAAATAATTGCCTCACAGTTAAATGATTACCTATCCAAGAACAACCTTATGCCTGTGGCACAGCATGAGTTCTGAAAGGACACAGTACCACCACTGCCCTTCTGCCCCTCACCTCAAATGTTGTCAGTGCCATAGGTAGGGGTGACATCACTGTGGCTGTTTTCATCAGCCTTACTTAGGCCTTCAGTTTGGTTGACCACCAGCTTATGTACCAAGCTAGGCAACTTTGGGGTATCCCCCTCTGCTCTACCTTGGTTCAGGAACTATCTTGACAGTAGGCATCAATGAGTGTGGTTTGGAACCTCCTTCTCAGACCCTGCCTGTACCTTTATAGGAGTTTCACATGGATCCATCCTTGGGCCTCTCCTTTTTTCTCATCATATAAATGGCATACACTAGGCCCTATCCCATAGCACCCCCATCCTTTATGCTGATGATCTGGTGCTATACCCAAGATCTCGCAACATAACTGAGGTCAATAAAAAGCTGTCCATTGAACGTCATGGAGTGCAAGAATGGCTGCTTGCAAACAAACTGCTTTTAAACACAGCAAAATCTGAGACAATGCTGTATGGCTCAGCTCCCACACTTAGAAGTTGTCAGACCGCCTTAACTGTGGTGTGCTAAAATGGAACTCCTCTTGCATCAGTGTCCTCATTCAAGCACCTAGGTGGGACACTAGACCCATTCATAGACTCCTCACTGCACGTAATGGGCATCTGTAAATTGGTAAACACCAAACTGGGGCTGGTGTACAGGATCAAGCATAATCTCACCCCTTCTGCCTGCGTAGCTGTAGCCCAAGTAGTCTTGCTCTTGAAACTTACCTATGAGGTGTCTGTATTTGGTATGTGCCATGGTCAGTGATACCAGCAGAGCGACCTACATCCCTGTTGACAAAATCGACAGTTCGCCGACAGGTTGCTGAGTTGGTGCACCTGACACAGGGGCACACTGTCTCCCAGTCCTGCTGCCCCTCCCTGAATCAACTCCGACTCGGACTTGAGAATCAATAGTAGAGGGGGCAGAGACCCCCGATGAAAAAACGGACTGGGAGACAGTTGGGATTTATCTCCACCACAACTTGCGATCAACATAAATCCTGTCATTGTGATGTCGATTGACAAAAGTGTTGTCGAACCGACATCGTAGAGCCTCTGTATTCTAGGTTTCAGCCAAATGTAACTTGCAAAAGTAGGATGTAACATATAATGACATCTATTGCTTTGCCTTGTCATTGACCTGCCATACCAATCACTGTACATTATACTCTAGACTGGGATGGCTTCCCCTGTAGCCCTGTGTGACCTAATCTTAGGTGGCATAATATTTAACATATTACACAATTATTTTTTTTAGTTTTTGTTGACCAGGAAGGAGGACTAGACAATTCTGCCTATTTTCAGCCTCGTCCTGGGGAAGGGGGATACAGATGGATGCCAACTGACATTGAACCAGATTAAGCTGTTTGTGGTATGTTTAGTGAATTAATCTTTCTCAAGACTTCTCCAGCCCCCAGTGTGCCTATCCACTGAGGTCCTGTAATCTAGACCTGATGTCTATACCTAGAACCAGAAGGAGACTGGGTAATATTGTCTTCTCCATTGTTGCTTCTCGTTTACAGAATTCCATACTGACAAATTTCCGTCAATGTCTAATTGTTTCTACCCTTAAAAAGAGATACTGCAGCCATCTCCTCATTATGTTAGATTCTGATTGAGTGTAATTCAAGATCAGTTTACTGTATGCTCCCAATTTACACCCGCTGGTCTGCATTACCCAGGGTTTATATGTTAGTGCTTTACTAGCTGAGCTATTAATGTCATGTATTTTGTGTGTATGTCACAATGGACTATAATGTCACGTATTCTATGTATATATTCTGCTTAATGTCATCTGTTAGATATGCCTTTTGTGTTATACATGTTTCTTATTGACTTTAATTTGTAGTAACCTCCTGGGTTATGCCTGAAAATAGGCATTTATGTAGTGTACTTACCTAATTAGCAAAACCTAAATAAAATGAATAAAATCAATATCAAGTCTGCTTTCTTTCAAAAAATAAGAGGGACACCATTTCGAAAACTACACAAACATGAATGGAGCATATGGTAGTGATCCATTGCAATAATTGAAAACATCACATACTAAAGAGCCTGAGCTGAGACAGCTAAGATCTCTTATACCGAAACATGAACTCTGGATGTTGTTTTTTTCTGCCTACAGAAATAAACCTATCAGTCAGTTACAGCAAAGGTGTAAGCCTTTCTGTGTTCCCTGAGCTAGCTGGGGCAACCCAAGATAGGAGACAACAAATTTTTCAGTATCAACAAGAAATTATGGACCTTGAAGCCTAATTTAAAATGTGTTCACCGTTCATCCTATACAAGGGGCTTACCTATATATTTTTTTTATTATCCTGATCATTTGAACTCATGTTTGGAAAAAGCACATAACACCCCTCAGATTAATCTTCAAATGTATCCACCATATCTGAAATGGAATCCTAAACCAACTTCTTCTTATTGTTTCAAGTAAAGCAATTACTTAATATTTGAAATTTTGACTGAACTTATGCAGTAAGACATGCCAGACTGTAATTATGGGCCAATAATTGTACACCTCAAGTGTTGTTTGTTTGTTTGTGTTTATTTGTAATTTTTGAACATAAGTGGCACACTGAGCTGACTGCTAATTTATAGGTGCATCGGGGGGGGGGAGGTGGGGGAGATTGGCCTGTTTCATTGACTGGGAGAATGTTGGCAAGGACACCAGAAATAATCCCCTAAACTGAAGGCATGTGAATGGAATTTGGAATGGTGGAAAAAAATTATTGTTTTCTGAAACAAAACAGATCCAGATTATTAAATCACTCTTGTTCTCATTTTTTGCATTAAAGTTATGCAACCCCCAGCCTCAGTAAAAACAAAATTGTATAATGTAGTGTATTTTTTTGAATGCTCTGGGGAAGCAGAGTAATCTGTGTTTTTATTGTGACCAGCATTAACTCAATAGTATCAAGATCCAAGATTCAAAAAAAGAGGCAGTCTTCTGGATGGTTCCATGTCAAAACAACGTAACAAAAAAGGCGAACGCAAAAGCAGCAAACACAAAACAGCACCAACATAATGACCTACTGTGCATAACAGCGACCTCTGAAAATGGTGCAATTTGCAGGTCACTCAAATAAGTAAACTGTACTTTTCAGAACAACTCAGGAGGGGGGTCTATTAAAACAATTCTGACACAGCACACAACTCAGAGAGGGAGACAAATAAGTAAATGGCACTTTGAGGGTCAACTTGGGGGGGAAGACATAACATAGAAACATAGAAACGTAGACAATGATGGCAGAAAAAAGTCTTTTAAAACTATTCCCATATGACATGCAACTCAGAGAGGGGGACAAAGTGGGGGGAGGGGCAAATTAAATATTCCTATTCCTATTCCAGGGGTGGCACACAGTGACTGCTTCACTAGAAATAGTGACTGCTGAACTAGAACTCACAGCACAAACCTACACACACTCCCCTACTTACCTAACAACCCACTCTACCCACCACACCACAACGAGACCATGATCCTAACCCAGCCAACAAAGCAACACAAACCAAAAAAGGACATGACACATTAACTAGCATGACAACTACAATACATTTTATGTGGGGGGCTTTGTCCCCGAACCCCCCTCATTATAATTATCTGTCTCCGAGACTGCACCAACCACCACAATATCTTGAACACTACCCCAGCACAAGTTGCCCTCACTGCAGCAATTCACTGACATTGCATGCGCTGTTCTACACCAGTCACTGTTCTGACAGGTGCTCAAACTGAGTCGCTCATATTGAGTCATCCACTTCATGGGATACCCTCCTGGACTTCCCAAGAGGTATGGCAGCTTATTTCACTATGGGAACATGAAAATATGGTTAAAAAGCAATAATGCAAGCTGGATGTTTTCCTGATTATACTGTCTATATGCTAGAGTTATTAAAGGGACACCATCAACTCCCTTAAACTTCAAAGTTTCTCTAGTTTAAAAAAAACACATGTTATGATTGGTCATATTGTGCAAAGATTGTTTAGGTACTCAGGAAAACTGCTGCCCAGCTCAGCCCAACCTTGGTTGAAGAAAAAATTGTATGAGTGGTAGAGGCCTCATACCAATCCAAGATAAGCACAGAACAACAGATTGGAGAGATAGGCCCATTCACCAAAATATTTTTGCACAATAAATTTATTGAATGTTACTTCCAGACTTAAATAAAAGTTTCCTATGTTTTGTGGCATATTTACCCCTTCTTCAGGGAGTATGGTACATATCTAAAACATTAAAATATATATACACACTTCAGATCTATTAAAGTGATATATAGAAACACAGAAATTGTTGGCAGATAAGGACCACCAGGCCCATCCAGTCTGCCCTTAAGCCCTATACTACACTGCTGAAAGAAAGGATCGTGGCACACCTGGAATTCAATGGAGCCCAGGATCTGAGGCAACATGGATTCACAGCAGGGAGGTTGTGTCAAATGAATCTTATAGATTATTTTTGATTGGGTGACAAAGGAAGTAAATCAGGTAGGGGCAGTGGACGTAACCTACCTCAATTTCAGCAAAGCCTTCAACACAGGTCCCACACAGAAGGCTGATTAACAAGATGGGTAGTCTGGGAATGGGACAAAAGGTGTTACACTGGGTTAGGAATTGGCTGATGGACAGGAGACAAAGGGTAGTTATAAATGGGACCCAATCCGGGTAGAGGGAGGATGTCCAGCGGGGTACCCAAAGGATTAGTCCTGGGACCAGTCCTGTTCATTGTCTTCATTACTGACATTGCAGAACGGCTGTTAGGGAAGGTCTGCTTATTTGCAGATGACACCAAGATCTGCAACAGGGTGGATACTCCAGAAGGGATGGAGAAAATGAGGAGGGACCTGGAGAGGCTTGAGAAATGATCAGAGGTGTGGCAACTGAGGTTCAATGCAAAGAAATGCAAAATCATACACCTGGGAAGAGGGAACCCGGGAGAAAGCTACAGGATGGGGGGCAGGTGCTGACAATCACCAAGGAGGAAAGGGACCTAGGGGTTATAATTTCTGATGACCTAAAGGTGTCACAGCAAAGCACAAACACTGAGGGGAGGGTCAGTGGCATGCTGGGGTGCATAAGCAGAGGTATCACTAGCAGAAGGAGGGAGGTGGTGATGCCGTTGTGCATATATATATATAAGCATATAATAAATGTATTATATGTACAGAACTTACATTTTTATGAAGACCAACAATCTTGTCAACCCGTTTGTCTCTTACTATGTCTCCTAAATAATATACATAATTGTATTCTTTTATTTTTATTATCCAATTTAAAACTTAATATCTATTAGTTATTTAAGTATATTATTCACTTTAATTTGTATTCATTCCTCCAAATCTTATAATTTCTGAATCCTTTCAGCTGCACTGTTTGAAAGAATGAAAAAATATCCTGACTCTCTAAAGATAAATATTTTCACTCAATCTTAAGCATGCCACCTTAAAAAGAAATCCATTGTTTACCTATTAACTTATTGTTACTCATTTATTTATTTATTAAGAGCCCTTACCCTTCATGCAATTCTTTATTAGCTCCATGAAGGCGCACAGTGCTTATTCCATATTGAAATATAATTCATTTTTATCTGGATGTATTATAGTTCATTCAAATTTGCGGTTTAATAATCTGTTCAGCTTCTATGTTTGCTTAATAAATGGAATAAAATATTATATGACTGTAATGAAATGAATTTCCACTAGCACCATAACAAGTTTCTATTCATACTTTTAAGGTAG
Organism: Neoceratodus forsteri; assembly: GCA_016271365.2. Lineage (NCBI taxonomy): Eukaryota > Metazoa > Chordata > Ceratodontiformes > Ceratodontidae > Neoceratodus > Neoceratodus forsteri. Next base: position 905,640,812 of record CM028129.1, read on the forward strand.
CTATGTTTATTTTATTTATTTTATTTTATTTGGTTTGTTAACCAGATAAGAACCTAGAGCACCAAATGCCCATCTTCAGTGGGGACCTGGTACAAAGGTACAGTAAATAAATCATACATAAAACAAGTCAATATACCAAAGTACATTATATAAACATAGAGGGGGTGGTTGCCTAATTTACACCCGCAACCATCTCCAGTGCCATAAAGTCCAATTGCCTGCTGCCAGCAATGACTGTGAATGCCTTGCATTAAAAATCCTCAGAGGCAAGGGGAAGAAAGGGCTGATTGTCATGTCGGTATACATTCCACTTGGATGCCAGCAAATGGGGTTAAATGATTTTGCCAACCTCTTTACCCAAGCAAGTCACAATAAGGAAACTATCGTGCTAGGTGACTTCAATTCTAACTGGCTAACCAGCTCCAGTTCCTCACACAGGGACCTGATTACTGGACTATACCTAACACAGGTGGTCCAGAGTTGCACAAGAACCAACTACAGAATGGGAACAAGTACCCTGATTGACTGGGTACTGACCTTCCCACCCCGAGAGAATTATCAATGTCCAGGTGCTCCCAGATGCGCTGAGTGACCACTCCCCTATCTTATGTGAATGATCCTCCAATCTGCTAAAACTACCCCCAAGCCTGGTGAGGAACAGAGTCATTAGAAATTACTCTATGGTCACCTTCAAGAAACACCTGGCCAACACAGACTGGAACATCCTGGATACCTGTCCCTCTGTTAGCACAGCCCTCCAGATCTTCCTCAATCAGTTTAACTCAGCTGCAGACAAGCATGTCCTCTTTCATAAGAAAATGATATAAGGGAGGTGCATGGACTGGATCACCCCCAAGTCCTTGGTTTGATGTGGGAACATGATCTACTATGGTACTGAGCAAGGGTATCAGGGACAGTAGAGAATGTCCAAAATTACAAAGTTGAGAGAAGTAGGTGCACATGGGTAATACGGCAAGTCAAGGCTTCCCACCACAGAAATCAGAAGTCCCAGCGCCTGAAAGATGGCAAAACATTCTGGGCTACCATCAAAGACCTCATAGGGACTTGTGACAGGTCCCCACTGACTATGCTCCACCACAATGACAAGGTCATAGTTGATGAAGTTACCATAGCCAATATTTTCAATGAGGCATTTACTGACTACAGTGCAGTCCTACCACCTAAAACAACTGCTCATGAGGACAAAACACTGAGCTGTGAACACCTGCCCCCACCTTCCTAGCACTAGCCCAAAATTCTACTTTCGGCAGGTGACCACCAAGGAGGCTGCTAAATACCTTGCAAGAGTGCTGGGTAAAACAAGGATGAGTGGGGACGGGATTGATATGAAACTTATCTCAATCGCCCTCCCTGAAGTGGTCCTACCTATCACTAAGCTTGTTAATATGTCACTTCGGATGTCAGCCTTCCCATCTACCTGGAAAACTGCCCTGGTCACTCTGGTTCTAAAAGAAGGGGATTGTTCGCTTGTGTCCAATTACTGGCCCATCTCTATTCTGTCTCCTCTCTCCAAAGTGCTGGAAAAAATTATTGCAGACCAGCTCTCTGCTCACCTACACAAATACAACCTCCTCAGCTTGCAGCAACATGGGTTCCGCAAGTGGCACAGTACCAACATGACCCTCATTGAATTCACAGGCTATGTCCATGAGACACTAGACCAGGTACAACTAGCTGGAGCAATCTATATCAACCTATCCAAGGCATTTGACCTTGTGGATCACAAGCTGCTGCTCCACAGGTTAACCTGCATTGGGTTGTCCTCGGACACGGTTGGGTGGTTCTCTAGCTACCTGTCTGAGCACTCACAGAAGGTAAAGATTAATTATACCATCTCAGAGACCAGGAAAGTCACAGTCAGGGTCCTGCAAGGGTCCATACTGAGCCCCCTCCTGTTTAGCCTCTTCGTAAATGACCTCCCAGCTGCATGCCCTTCTGCCAAATTCCTGCTGTATGCTGATGACACAGTGCTATTCCTTAGAGCCTCCTGCCAAGACACGTTGAAGTTGGGGACACTTTACAGACTCCGCTTCTGCCTCACTCCTGAAGCCAGGCTCCAGGCAGTCAGTGGCACAATCCTGCCAATCCTGGACTATGGAAACATGATTTATGGTGCTGCCACAGACACTAGCCTACACAAAGTCCAACTTACCCTCAATAAAGCATGCAGATTTGTCCTGGATGTGGATTGCATTACACACACCTGTGAGTTCTACATAAGGACAAAGTGGCTCCCCCTCTGGGATAGAATAAAGCTCCAGACCTGCTTACTAGGAAAGAAGGCCCTACTGGGACTGGCACACATCTCCCTGCAGGTGATATTCAGATGTGTCCCAGGTGAGCATGCCACAAGAAGTATCTCTAGGCATGCCTTAGCTTTTCCCTTCTGAGAATCAGCTCTGGGGAGATGTACCTTTGTGGTAAGGGCTGCAACTTGGCTAAACAAGCTTCCAAATACAATCACCAGCCTTCAACACCTAGGGCACTTCAAATCCAAACTCTGAAAGTCCATCTCTCCTAAGTCTGTTGCCTGTGTCAAACGTAATCCCACCATCCGGCCCATCACTCAACTGCCCACTTGTTCTGGCTGGGTTGCATCTACTCTCCTCCCCCTCACCCCATTCCCCCCTCCCTATGAACTCCCCCACTTGTCCTTTGTCCAGTACACCTCACTACCTCCCCATCTGCCCTCTGTCCAGTTCACCCACACTACCTCCTGCCCAGTCCCCTATCCACTTCCTCTGCCCCACTCCTCCTCTCCACCTGCCCTCTGTCCAGTACACCCACACTACCGCTAGCCCATTTTCCTGACCTCTTCCTCCCCCCCACTCCCCCACCTACCTGCACTTGCCAAACCCCAACTTGTCTCTCTGCACTTAACTTCTCTCAGATGGCTGCACATTGCGTACCTCCATTGTGAAATTGACAATGCTATCAGCTGCTTCGCTCATGTCTTGACTTGTGTAAACCGTAAATGTATTTGCTACCCCTTCTTATGTAAACTCTGTGTTAGTAGTACAACTCCAGTGTCAATTTGTCTGCTGTTGTTATGCTGTTGCAACAAAATGTATCTTCTTAAATGTTGACGAGGATCCTTGTAAATGGGTCTTAGCTCAAAGGTTTGTAATTCTGAGTTCCCAATAAATAAAAAATAAATAAGAAATAGTTAAGTAAAACACATACACTTAGACAAAGCCATAAAATGTCCTTTCAATGCAGACTTTAACCTGAAATATGATGCTATTTGATAAAACTCTGTAGGTAAGGAGTTCCAGTCAACAACTGATTTATACAAAAACATTGTTGGCCACCAGCAACTCGATAACATGGAAGTCTGAAGTTAACACTTTCTGATAACCTTGTAACATACCCAGTGGAATAAGAAATTAAAGCATTCTTAAATTAGAATGAGATAGGACCTTCATAAAACCTCCAAAAAGTAAGAAGTCTGACATAGAAACATGGATAGTGGATAAGGAGTGCTTGGCCCACCTAGTCTGCTTATTTCCCTACCTATTGGATAAGCTGCAGATCCTAGTTAACCAACAGCCTACTTCTTCTTACCCCCCACCAGAATTGCCTTATGTCTGTCCTATACATTCTTGAATTGCCCCACTGTTTTTGACCCCACTACCTCCTCAGGAAGGCCATTCCATGTGTCCACCACTATCTCCATGAAAAAATACTTCCTCACATTGTCCCTGAGCTGTTCTCCCTCTATCTTCAAATTGTGCCCCATTGTTCTTGCACATCTCTTTTTCTAAAAGATGCTACCCTCTTGGACTGTGATGATTTCCTTGAGGTACTTGAAAGTTTCTATCATGTCCCCTCTCTCCCTTCTTTCCTTGAGGGTATACATATTATGCTCCTCTAGCTTCTCTTTGTATGGCTTCTGGTGTAGACCCTGCTCCATTTTAGTTGCCCTCCTCTGGATTGCCTCCATCCTGTCTATGTTCTTGCAGGGATGGGGCTCCAGAACTGCATGCAGTACTCCAGATGGGGTCTCACCAACTGTCTATACAGAGGGATAACAACTTTTTGTTTTCTACTGGTGATGCCTCTTCCTATACCTCCCAGTATCTCTCAGCCCTCCTTACTACCTTCTCACATTGCTTACTTACCTTTAGGTCATCTGATATGACTACCCCAGGTCCTGTTCCATTTTTGTTGTTGTTAGTTCCTCCTCCTATTGTGTACTCTTCCCCCTGGGTTCTTGTTTCACAGGTGCATCATATGAGCATCATGCATCAAAGGCAAACCAATTCAAGTTAAAATAAAGATCACAGTGATGTGTGTGATGTGGGCTTAGAGTAATAAACTAACAAACCTGCTTATAAAGTTCTTCAGTCTTTCTAAGAGTAAGCTTATCAGCTGCAGAATAAATAGGAAGACCGGAATGAATAAGCAATAGTAACATAGATTGGGCTATAACGTTCCAAGAATATGAGGCTAAGCAATTCCAAGCTTTGTAAACCAAGTCTACTGTGAACCTTCTTAAAGAATCAATATGATTAATATATGATTAAGACCTGTCCAATATAAATCTAAATATTTAAAGTTATCAACCTTCTCAATTTCTTTATTTTAATTACCAAAGCTGACTGACCAGAAGACTGCTTATGAACAGGCCCAAAAAGCATATATTTCATCTTCTCTACATTTAGAACTGATTTGTTTTTAATCAGCCAACTCTGCACCAACAGACTCATTAAAGAAGAGACACAAGAATTATTAGTATACAAAACAATGGCATCAGCATGCAAGAGTATGTGAGTCCTAGTAACAACCAAAGGTCAAGTATTTATAAACAAATTGATTAAACTGGACCCAGTATCAATCTCTGCAGTACTCCAATCCTCACATCCATAAGTGCAGATGTTACAGAACCTAAAGCCACCCTTTGTTTATGATTGGGTAAATAATTTGAAAAACCAGGAAACCACAATATCAGACAAACTCAACAGTCTAACTTTTGAAAGCAGGAGACTATGATTGACTAAATCAAGGACTTTGATAAGTCTAAGAAAATTGATACTGCCATGTCCCCACTGTCCAAGGTCTTATGCAGGAAGTCCATCAGCTCAGTCAATGCAGACAGAGTACTATGCTCAGATCTGAAACCATGTTATTAAGGTGTTAAGATACTCTGCTGATCTAGGTGGTCTATTAACTGGTCCAACACTATCCTTTCAAGGACCATGGACAAGGGAAGGGGGGGGGAGCAGCAATAAGATTGGCCTATAGCTCTTAACCAGTGTCCTTTCTACAGATTTGAATAGAGGTATAACAGTTGCCTGTTTCCACAACCCAGGAACTGTTGCAATAATTAAAGAAAAGATTAACAAAAAATTTAAAGGAAAAATCATAAGGTCCTTTATAATCACAAGTAACTTTATGTCCATTAAATCATCACCATTACAAGTGTTTATGTTCATTTGCTTAAGATAATGAACTGTATATTCTAAAAAAATAGTATAAAAATTAAACACATTATATAAAGATGAGTCACAAATGTCATCAAGGGAAACATCATCAGCATGTAATCCTGGTATTAATTTAGCCACATTACAAAAATTAATATTCAACTCATCAGCCACGTCTTTTGAGTCAAATAAAACACCAGCAGAAGTAGTCAGAGAGGTTATTGATATAGTATGTAATTTACCTAAAAGCTCATTTAAAGTTCTCCAGTTTTCAGTAGTCTTATTTCAATGGATAAACTGTTGATTCAAAAAAAAGAAAATCCTATTTATACTTCATAACAGCAGTCTTGTAATGACTCATCAGGTGCTTATAGGGGTTAAGTGACTTAATTGTTTGCTCCTTCCTATAAATTTTCCAAGCCCTGTCCTGCTCACTCATCAACATTGAAAGATCTGGTGTAATCCAGTCAAAAATATGATTTTCACACATAATTTACAAACAGCAGTGAACTGAGCACAAATTCAATTAAATTCAGAAGCAATGAAATCTAGCACTGCATCAGTATCAGGTATACTATACAAATGTGACCAATCCAATGAAGCAATTTGCATACTAAAACCATTAACATCCAGGTGCTGAAGCAAACATGAATATATAAATTTAGTTGGCAAACAAGGCTTCTTAGCCCTTCAAAAACAGTGAACTGGGCTATGATCACTTAATGAGTCAGAAAGAGGCAAAGCTGAAAATATGCAGTTTGTCCTATTTGTTAGAATTCAACCTATGACAGAATCTGTACCAGATTTCTAGTTAACACAAGTAGGACTATTAATCAATTGTGTTAAATTCAGTCCAGCTAACAAATATTTAATTTTGTTATTAGTTTTGTCAGCCCAATTTATATTAGCATCCCCTAATAAAATATATTCATTGGAGTGCCCATAGGATCTGATATATCTGGACAATAAAGAAAGTCCATCTTTGGTTAACTCTGGGGGAAGGTACTCCAAGATTTCAAATAAATAAAATAAATAAAAATAAAAAGTACTTACAAATAAATGTTTAACACCTCCTAAGATAAGCCTAACTGATAAAAAATCACAGCCAGTATAAGAGTACATGAAATCCTCCTGTACAGCCACTAGATTAGACTTAGTATACATTGAACCCCTCCCCCCATTTACCTGTCCTGCCCCTCTAAATTAGCATATGATGCAGCAGCACAACAAAGGAATCAATAATCTTTGAACACAACCATGTCTCTGAAAGGGATACAATATCAAAATTATTAGCAGTGACCCATTATATACAATAAGTTTCACAAAGCAGCCATCACCTTTTATCAGTGTGCTCAAATATCCCACCAGTCTTGACACCCTGTGCACAAGAAGCACTTGGTGTTAGAGATAATGCCTTACTTCATGGCTGAAATATGCCTTCTTGAAGTTTAAGTGACTCTTTCATTGAAGCACCTAGTAGGGGCAAACAAAAAGTATAGTGTATGGTGGAATGTTGTTCTCGCTAGAAATTCCACCGTACTGAAACACTGTTCAGCCACAGAGAAAACAATGAATGGCATGCTGTACTGACCATACGTGCAGAACACCATTCCATTCATTTAGAATGAAAGGAGTGAGCAGTGTTTTCAAAATAAAACCGTGTCACGGTGTTATTATTGGAAACCCCACTGAGGATGGCGTGGTGTTTTTTTTTTTTAACAACAGCACAATTCTTTATTCAGGATCAAGCAGACATAATCGGAGCACTTACAAAAAGGTTTATCCTTCCAGTTTGTTAGTTAAGTCACTAAGCGAGGCATCTGGTCGCCATGTCTTTTTTTTTAAACCCCTCCCACACAAGAACAACAACCAGTAGGAGTGTGCGCTGCTAATGTAAGGACGCTCAGTCCCTAGCAACTACACAACTCACCATAGGAACAAGCTGTAGCTGCCGAAGTACAAAATGGGAGATGGCAATTTATTTTAACATGAAAAAAAGAGTTTTAGAGAGCATTAAATATTATTACATTGATTTGAGGGGCACCATACACTATATAAAATAAAGGATGGGCAACTCAATGCAGAACCAGTGTGTTCTGCCACCTCAGGGTATGATTCCCAAGGACCTCTCGAGCTTCACTGTCGAGATCACAAGGGATCATACCCCTCTGTGGCAGAACACACTGCAATCCAGTATTCTCTGTATCATAACTTTTCAAGTTTAATTACTGTTCCAGGAACATTTAGAACATGTGTGGTTTTGTTTTAGCAATGAAAAGGATTTTACCCACAGCCCAGTGGTGTGAAGGGCTAAGACATTCACTGCCTTACCTCCTGCCATGCCAGTTCAGGAACTAGCACAGGTTGCCGGGAGTCAGTAGGGCAGTATACTGTTCTCTTTCCTGTGGATGGGTAACCAGTTGTTTTGGCCTTTTATTACCACCAAGTGGAGGTCCAGTGCTAGTGCAGGCAGAAGAGCAACTTGAAGGGAGAGACCACGGTTCCACAGGGCATGTGCGCCCCACACACACACACACACTTCCTGATGTGCCATTGCAGTGAGGGAAAAAGCAGGGCAGAAAATGGAAAAAGGGATCCAATGGCAGACCATCACTCTGCACACTTCCCTGGTTCCATGCTGCCACCTAGGGTACCCGAAGTGACTCTGGACTATTTGTCTGGGGGGGGGGAGATGGCCCCCCCCTTCAAATCCACCACAGGGGGGCTCAATGGGGGACTGGTTTTAGGGATGCTTTTTTACTTTGATGCTATATGACCCCCTGCATGCCTCTGACATCTCTGCTATGGAGGAGGAGAAGATGACAAGTAATAGTTCCTGTTCATACTGTATAGCAGCTGAGAGACCAGAATTGGGCACATACCATCATGTACACCTGCTAACCTGTCATGAATGACATAATCAGCCTGGCTACATGTGCTCGAGCACCGGAGTACTTGGGTTCGTGCCTGACCTGCTCAATGAGTGGAATCTGGTGGTGCAAAAGACAATTGCACCTGGTTGTCAGACTGGAAAACGTCCAGATGTAAAGCTCCTCAAAAGATGCAAAAAGATTAGTAAAACAGAATCAGGAGTCAGAATCAGGGTTTTATATATATAAAACCACCTTGGACTGTAGTATTTTTGACTTAGACAGTGTATATACTTTGTTGTCCCAATAATCATTGAGATCCCTCTTAAACTTGAGGGAGGATATGCCCCCACTCTCCTTGATGAGGCCAGATCTTTTGCCACTAATCAGAATAGACAAAGTTTGCATAAACCTAACAAAAGACCCTCAGGTCACCATACATTTCATCACTGAATTCTATTCAGTCAGCTCCCTTAGAAACATAGAAACATAGACTTTGACGGCAGAAAAGGACCACTTGGCCCACCCAGTCTGCCTATTTCCCTACCTACTGGATAAGCTGCAGATTCTAGTTAACCAACAGCCTGCTTCCTGCAACCCTGCACTATAATTGCTTTGTGTCTGTCCCAAGCATGTTTGAATTCCCCCACTGTTTTAGACCCAACGACCTCCTCAGGAAGGCTGTTCCATGTATCCCCCACTCTCTCCGTGAAAAAGAATTTCCTCACATTACCCCTGAGACGTCCGCCCTCTATCTTTAAACTGTGCCCCCTTGTTCTTACACATCTCTTTTTCTGAAAGATGCTACCCTCCTGGACTTTGTTTATTCCTTGAGGCACTTGAACGTTTCTATCATGTCCCCCATCCCTTCTTTCATCAAGGGTATACATATTAAGCTTCTCAGTCTCTCTTCATATGGTTTCTGATGTAGACCCTGCACCATTTTAGTTGCCCTCCTCTGGACTGCTTCCATCCTGTCTATGTCCTATGGTAGATGAGGTCTCCAAAACTGCACACAGTACTCCAGATGGGGTCTCACCAACTGTCTGTATAGAGGATAAACACTTCCTTTTTCTACTTGTGATGCCCCTTCCTATGCATCTCAGTATCCCCTGACTCTCCTTACTGACTCTCACATTGCTTACCCACCTTTAGGTCATCTGATATGACTACTCCCAGGTCCCTTTCCATTTTGTTGTTGTTAGTACCTCCCTGCTATTGTGTACTCTTCTCCTGGGTTTTGTTTCCCAGGTGCATTACTTTTGCATCTTTGCATTGAATCTAAGTTGCCATATGTCTGACCATTCCTCCAACCTTGCCAAGTCCCTTCTCATCTTTTCTACCCCTCTTGTGTATCAACTCTGTTACAGATCTTTGTGTCATCTGCAAAGAGGCATACCTTTCCTCCAGACCCTCTGCAATGTCACTTATAAAGATGTTAAAGAGGTTGGACCAGTACTGAGCCCTGAGGTACTCCACTAGTAACCCCTTTCTTCGGAATGTGTCCATTCACTATTACCTTCTGTGTCCTGTTGTGCAGCCAGTTGCTACTCAGGCTACCACCCTGGGACCCACTCCCAGGCTGGCTAACTGATTATTAATCTTTGTGTGGGACTGTGTCAAATGCCTTGCTAAAGTCTAGGTAGGCCATATCCACAGCCCCTCCCTGGTCTATTACTTTGGTCACCCAGTCAAAGAAATCAATTAGATTAGTCTGACATGACCTTCCTGCTGTAAATCCATGTTGCTTTGTGTCCTGTGCCCAGCTGGCCTCCAGGTGCTCAACAATTCTTTCTTTCAGAAGTGATTCCATCATTTTCCCTACCACTGAGGTCAAACTTACAGGTCTGTAGTTTCCTGCTTCTGCCTTGCTCCCTTTTGTAAAGGGAATCACATCTGCCCTCCTCCAGTCCTCAGGTACCACCCCATCCTACCATGATTTGTTAAAATGTGGTCAGTGGTGTCACTAGGTCCCCCTTAGTTCTTTTTAGGATTCTGGGGTGAATCCTGTCAGGCCCATTGCTTTGTCCACCTTGAGTTTTAGGAGTTCTTTCAGGACTCTTTCTTCTGTGAATGGACTGGTATCAACCCCCACCCAGAGTGCTTCTATTGTCTGGTTTAGGTAACTGCTCCTCATCTTCTTTTGTGAATACTGAGCAAAAGTATTCATTCAGTATCTCTGCCTTTTCACTGTCTCCTCTGCCCACCTCCACTCTCCCTTTATTAATCTTCACTATCCCTCCCTTAACCTTTCTATGCTCCCTAATGTACCTATAAAGGTTTTATCCCCTTTTGACCGAGTTGGCTATTTTTTCCTCGGTTTGTGCCTTTGTTATTCTGACTGCCTTTCCTACTTCTTTCTGCTTTAATTGATACAGTTCCCTGTTGTGATCCCTCTGTGATTCCTTATACTTTTTGAATGCAGCCTTTTTCTCCTTAACCTTCCCTGCCACCTCTTTTGAGAACCATAGTGGTTTTTTACTCCGCTTTGTTTTCTTTATTTGTTTTGCACAAAGACTTGTTGCCTCTATGATGGCAGTTTTGATTTTTCTCCATTGTTCTTCCACCCCTCCTATTTGGCCATTTGCTAGTGCATTCTTCAGGTGTTCACCCATTTTGCCAAAGTCAGCCCTTCTAAAGTCCAGTATCTTTGTTTTTGTATGGCTTATCTCCATGGTTGTGCTCATTGTGAAGCACACTGTGCAGTGGTCGCTTGTTCCCAGATGTCTACTGACTTCTAAATTTGTGATTCTCTCTCCATTTGAGAGTACCAGGTCTAGTATTGCTCCCTCCCGAGTGGAGCTATTGCTGGTACTCTTAGAAAACACTGGCACAACCTTAAGGCTCATCCAGACTTGAATGGCATTATTGGTGATTTTCTAAGGGTTGTTTATCCCAAAGCACCCTGCTTTTGTGACAAACTGGTCCACAGTCAGTTTGTCAATCGTCTAAAATCTTGCTCTGGCCTTCTGCCCCTCCCTAAAAGGATGCATCACTGTGGAAATTGTAACATTTGTTTTTTTGTCAAAACTGGCAGCCTTTTCACACTCCCTGTGAACAACAAGACATATGAAATTCAACATTTCATCAATTGGAAAACTTCCATTACCATCTGTGCCATTTGGTGCAATTGCCCTTCAATCTACATCAGACATACAATACAACCATTGAAGGAAAGAATATAGGTTCATACACAGTCTATCACAAGTGGTAAATATGACACCCCAGTTGGTGCTCTGATCCCAGCACAATGCTAAAACAGTAAATTCCAGTTTTTAACAAGTCTGTTTTACTTCCTGGCTCAGTTGCCCAAAACCCAGATATCAGAAGTGCTTCATCTGTTCCATTACAGCACTTTCAAGACAGAAATTGGTACTTGTAGTTTTCATGCCATCCTTTTATTTCCAGTGTTCCCATCACTAAGGACACCTGCTGCTGGCAACCAGGCAGTTCAACATGAGCGTGCACCACAGCATCAGTAATCAATACGTTGGACATATAGACACTTACATGGAGCACATAGTGTATGATATTTGCTTCTTTGAATTTTGTTTTCTATTTCATAAGCCAGAATTCCAACTGGCAGTGTAGTAAAAGGAAACATTAGTTGTTAGATTAATTCAGTTTGCCTTGTCTTCTAAAAGGAAAGTTTGGATGAGAGAAAAAGTGTGCCTGGGTGAATTACATTTTATTGAATTGTGGGGTGGGGTTCCTTGCATATGGCCAAATTATGATTCCTAGAGGATTTGTGCAATGGCTGAGTTATACAGAATGTGTTTTTTTTTAAATATTAGTACAGAACTGATCTTAATTTAATGCATCATCCAAAGGATAGCACCTCAACAGAGCAGCAGCCTCTTTGTGCAGCACTACAGTGCCAGTATTAAGTATTATCCCAAGTTCCTAATGTGGAGCAAAATTGCAAGGCACTTGTGTTGAATCCCTTCAAACATACTTGAGAACTGCAATTATTTTTCATAATTACACATCATTGAAGAGACTTTTTGCCCTGATGATAATATCTATGACAAATTTATTGCTTGCTTAATGTAAGAAAAAAGTAAAAACACTGGTTTTTAACTTCTAAATTGTGCAAATTCATTGGAGTGGATATAAAATAATTTCTTTGAAAAGGTTAAACAATATACCTTGCACATTGTTTTTCACTGAACATTTCATAATGTGAACAGTTCTTTTTTTGTAATGTGGTTGTTTAAATGGTTCATTTTTTTGTAACTTAAATAGTTTGTTTTTTAAAGTTACTAGCTGATTTGCTTCTTTTTGTTTACTAACTTGAAACTGAAGACAATGTTGCACTTGACAGTTGGTTGGAGCAAGACGCTAAAAGTTATCATCAGCCTTGTGGATGAGACAGATGTGCTGTGGATTTCAAGTGTGTGAGGGAGAGGGAGAGGGGAGAGAGAGAGAGAGAGGAGACAGAGAGAGAGAGGAGAGAGAGAGAGAGAGGGAGAGAGAGAGAGAGAGAGAGAGAGAGAGAGAGGGAGAGGGAGAGGGAGAGAGGAGAGAGAGAGATCAGACTGGAACAGTGAGGACATATTCAGGAGAACATTTTATTGTGCATGTTTTATTTAGAGCAAGAGCTCATGAGGAAAAAATATTAGGGGTTTGACTGCATCTTAGTGATAGAACTCTGTGCTCTGGACCAGAAGGTTGTGGGTTCAAGTCATTCAGCTGGGCTCAAGCATAATGCTGACTCTACAGTGCAATGCTGGTACTGCCCTGTTAGGAGTGCTAACCTTCTGATAGGATGTTTAATGCCCATATATGTTGGTTTTCCTGGTGGAACCTGATCCCAGGGCACCATTCTAAATGAGTTATTAATACCCCATTTCATGGCCAATATTATGGCTATAATAATTTTTCATAGGCCAACAGTGCAGATCTTTTGGAACTAGACAGAATGTATTTTAAGATCTCAGGATTTGCCTTGTGTTATTCTTGTCATTTTACTGATGAACACCGCTGTTCTCTTTTGAAGGATTTTGGATGTGTTTTCCTGTCATTCAGGACAGAACTGTGGTGGTTAAATCTTTATTTAAATGGCCAGCCCAGTGGTGCTGAGGGTTGAGGCGCTGGATGCCTTACCTCATGCTGCACCAGTGACTCGAGTTCGGGAATGACCTCAGGTTGTCAGGGTGCCAGCATGGTGGTAGAAGGAGCAGGATTGAATAAGCCCTCAGGCTACTCTCCTCTCCTGGAGGTGGTGGGGGTGGGTTGTCACCCCCCGTAGTCCCATTCCCACCGGGTGGAGGCCCAGTAGGTTAACATAGGCAGGTGGGGATGGCAGTATGGGTGGGCAGAAGGGGCTGAGATGGCTTCTGGTATGCATGCATGTCTCCACGCACATGAACGGCTGTATGCCAGGGCCCCGTTGGGGGGGGGGATACTGGGAGAAAAACCTAGAAAATCCAATAAAAATCAATATTAAAAAAAAATCTTTGTTTAAATAGAACAATGACGTGGCCCTTTCCTATACAACTGATTGGTAACACTGCATACTTACTACTGACTTTGAATGGCTTCTGGAAGTGGATTTTGCCCAAAACCAGGATATATTACATTCAAATGGCTCTCACCTATACAGAAGCTTCTTTCTGGAATAAGTTGCCAGGAGATATTCATCAAGCAAGTCCTCAAGCTGTTTAATAGTGTCATTAAGTCTTTTTTGCCATCTTTCATTTATTTATTTATTGAGTTTTCGGATATACCTTTAAGTCACAGACTCATTTACAAAGGTTCCACATCACAGAGAGTAACAATAGAACAGACATTAGAAGGTATCACGACAAGCAATAGAATCCAGCATATTTACAAAGAGCAGTGTAGGCTAACAAGTGGCTAATATGTTAATTTGTACAAGTCTGTAGCAGTACACTTATATACAAGATATAGCAGAGTATCAGCTTAAATAAGGGTCTAGGGGAAAGCAGACCAGAGGCAGTAGTTGTGGGACAGAAGAGAAAAACAAAAGGAGAGGTAGAGCAGGATCAGTGACAGTCACAGGTATTAGAGGACTTAAGGTGGGCCCTAAGTTGGGTTTTGAAGGGGCCAATTCTATTGTCATTCACAAGTGACTTGGGCAGGTTGTTCATCCAGGAAGGGGCCCTGTAGCTGAAAGACCTTAGGAACTGGGAGGTTCACGCTGAGGAGGGAGAGAGAGATGAGTAGGGGACAGACAGAGACACTCAGAAAAGGTTTTGCCTCCTGGTTTGTGAGCAGGTAGTGGACTGGAGTGAGTCCAGTTTCAGTCACAAAGTTCAGAATGAACTTGTTGGAGCTCACCCGAAGTAAGGGAAAGTGGAGCTGCACTAAACAAAGTGGATGGCTGCAGAAAGTCAATACTACATGATTTCAGGCAATACAAGTAGATTAACAATTTGACTTCAGGCACTGTAAGTACTTTAAATAAATATAGGACAAACAGTATACTGCAGTAATTTTCTAAAAGTGAGGAACCATCACAGTAAGTAATTTAAGGTTCCCAGATCCCTTAAGGTACACATGCAGTTAGCCCACAAAATATGAAGAGCAGCCCAATAAATATTTAAAGGGTCCTGTGTTTTCTGGTACAAATGCAGTCACTCCATGTTTTTAGGGTAAAGAAAAACTACCTACACATGTATGCCATGTAAAAATCAAAAGGAAATGGTGCCAAATTCAAAATGTAGAGAAGCAACTGCTTGGCTTGCAGATTCAGCAGCGTGGATCCATACCTTGCAATTGCAGGGTTGGGGGAGGGTGAACTTGCTAGTCCCAGACCCTCACAACTTCCAGGGACCCGCAACAGAAGCAAGTGGTGCTTGTGATTTCTGGGGTGGGGGACAGTGAACTTGCTAGTCCCAGGCCTTCACGACCTCCAGGGACCCTGAACAGAAGTGAGTGGTGCTTGCAATTTCAGGGGTGGGGGAAGTGCAAACTTGCTAGTCCCAGGCCCTCATAACCTCCAGGGACCCTTAACATCTGTCTTGAATTGTATCTGATTGTTACTTTCCTTGAAATTTTTATTTTGTTAAATTATGGTTTTATGAAACTGGTTGCCACGGGTCAGTTCCTGAAAATGAGACTTTGCTCATTGATCTATACATAAAAATCAATAAATCTGAATGGCATCAAATTGAATATTCCCTCTCTCCATAAGGTGGATTCAGCAAATGTCCTTAGATATATGAATTTTGTTGAGGACTTCATGGCTGATGTAATCATCTTTGTACATCCCTGCCCTCACTGTGCAAACACTTATACCAAATGGTCCACAATCCAAGATGATTCCTGATATTGAGGGTCTTATTTTGACTGCAACAATTTTTGTAGTGTAACTTTTTTCCATGCCAGCAGGGGGAAGGGGGGCTGATTACTAGAATGCCAGATTACGGTATCTACTGATTGGTAGAGCTTCTGACAGAGAGTAGGTGGAGCTTAGAGTACCAGTTACGTGCTGGCAGGAGTTGTATAAAGATGGCATATAGATAGAGTACAGGTATGCCTTTGGAGCACCCTTGCCTGCAGTCACTTGCCAGGTCATCAAGGGCTTCTCAGCACAGTAGCTGTCTATGAATCCAGTGCATGAGAACAACTGAACACACTGTCCAGTTCTCCGGTAGCCTCCAGTGACATGTTCCAAGACAGCCATGGTGACTCCAAGGCTCTCAGAGTCTGGAGGCATTTTAGTATAGATTGCCATTAATTCTGGGATAAGTGTAAAGGGGACATTGGAAGGGTATGAATACCATATGGAGCTGCCCCTCAATAGAAATTCATGGAGGCCTGGTGGTGCACAGTCTCACCAAAGATGGGTGTTCATCCTTTTGGGGTGGGGGATGATCATGGTCCTGTTCCCAAGAGATGCTGCCAGCTGTGCTGAATATAGTAAAAGGTCTGGTAAGAGAGATCGAGCTGCTGACCAATGCAGGAGATGTGTTACTATTTGTAAAGGAAATTTCATGTCAGGATGGACATCAGAGACACTGCCTCAGACAGATGGGTTTGGAAGATTACCAATCTTTACCAAAAGGCAGGCAGGAGCATGTGCTGCTGCACTGTTCACAACACCATCCAGTGAATGAAAATAGGTTGAAGAGAGATACCCAGAGCAGGGGTGGCCATCAAGCTTAAAGGGGAGACTGGACTAAGTGGAGCTATGGCTTGCTGGTTTAGGGCCCCTGCTGGCCATCAACCAGGACTGCCTGACAGAAAGCCCCTACAGTGATGCTGCCTCCTGTCGAAAACCTGATTAAGCACTATGGAGTCACAATGTGTTGTGTGAAATAGTGTAATGGCAAGGTGGGAGTTTACAGACAGTACAGAGTAGGAAAGGCTCTGTCCTATAACTGTACCTACTGGTGATTGTAAGGAATAGGACAGGCTATGAGGCCCTGGATGTGATGTGAGGGGGAACAACAAGGGGACTCCGTAGGTTTCGACTCAAGTCCAGAGTAAGTTTCAAACCTGCCTGCAGAGTGCCAACCAGGAGAGCATTTGGGGACCAGAGTAGAAAATCTATAAAACAGTGACTTTTCACTAAAGAGTGATAACTGCTTAAAGGCATTTTTTGATTTCCAGAAAAAAAAGCAGCTGACAACAGCAGAACTCAGTTATTCAGAATTCCCCAAATTCAAATTTCAGGACTTTCTATTTTTTTTTTTATTATGGAAGACATTTCTAATCAAAAAGACATTTCCCCTTCAGATTGCCTCTACCTGTTAGTCATCTTACTGCACACCCACCATTAACCCATTCTCTCTATTTTTTTATTCTTTGTTATATTGCTTAACTACTGTATATAAATTCCTGATTGACTCATTAATTCCCTTTGTTACAGCTTGTTTGCTGCTGTTTAATATTCTGGCAATGCGCATATGCCTATATGCTGGGTTGTTTTTTTATATTGAGTGTGTTTAACCTTTGAAAGTACTTGTTCTTCCCATTCCCCTTTCCCCCGGGTCATACCTGGAAACAAGCTTTGGCTCAGTGTGCCTTTCCCAGTTACCATTTTTCAATAAATAAATAAATGTATACATTGCATCTATTTACACTGCTTATACTGGCCATGAAGTCATACTTCTCTGTTTATGACAATATGTCATGAAAATTACTCTGAGGTCAGAAATAGAGTATTATGATTTGAGGGCAGAAAAAGCAGCAGGAACAGATTAAGTCTAAGAGGAAAATAGTCTGGCTTCATGTAAATGTGTGAAGTAATAAAAAGAGTAAAAATGTCCTGAAATTCAGTTTATTAAGGGATGTTATGAGATATGAGTCCTGCTGATGCCACCAGTAACTTGGTTTCGAGAAACTGGCAAATCACATTAAGCAGTACATAGTGTGGTTGTTTCTGTTCTGACAGAATGGTAAATCAAAGTACACATCACAGTGAGAAAGTGAAATGTGGTTTCCGATATTGTGAGGGACTCTCCAGTGAGCGGGCCACCTTACTTCTAGACATTGAGGGTATCCTTGGGCTATGCCCAGACCCCAGTGACACCGACACAGGGTTATCATATGGTGTTGGCCACAGTTGAGAAAACATACAGCAGCAGCTGACTTAGTTGCAGGACCTTAGAACATCTTGCCCAGGGGTTGCAGTAGTGTTATAGTTTTTATCTGTTTTTCTACTTGAAAAGTACAGTTTTGTTACTCTATGTTTAGCTCCAATCAAAGTTAGTCACTAGTGCTACTACTGTAACAGGTGATCCTCAAATAATGATTGGTTTTGCCAAAATAATAGCCAACTGCAACAATAAACATACTTTGTTTCTTTTCTGTTCTAGAGCATACTTTAAACAAAATACGTTTAACTAATGTTGAAATGTACCACTGTATGATAATTTTGCCATTGTTGCCTCGCCTCTGAGTTCTCCCATTAATAGCATTTTCAAAGTATACTGAACACCTAGGTGTAACAAAAATTAATTCTATAAATTATATGGGCCCAGATATTCAAACTGCGCCATTCTGAGGCGCAAGCCCCTGCGCTGCTCAAAATAGTTGCACAGGGGTGTGGCCAGGGCGATATTCAAAGGAGTTGTGCTATTGAGCAACTCCTTTGAATATCACCCCCCAGCCACAGCAGTGGAACTTGCTCCACCGCAAGTTGCCAGAGTTGAGCATTAAACTTGCGGTGGCGCAAGTACCATTGCGCCATGCGCAAATTTCCGATATTCAAAAGGTGACATGCAAATGGGGCCATAATTTATGCAAGGCGCAGGGGGGGCCATTTGCATCTATTTATGGCCCCATTTGCATGCCATTAGCATGTAGGTGTGCCGATCCCCGAGGACTTGCGCCTGGCCGCCCTGCCAGGCAGCAGCCGGGGACCGAATGACCCTGCAGCCCTATCGCTGGGCAGTATCTCTGTATACATTCCCCCCACACACAGATCCCGAGCCCGATCGCGGGCAGAAAGTATCATGACCCCCACATCTCCCCAAGCCCGATCGCAGGCATAAAGTAACATGACCCCCCACACATTTCCGATGCCCGATCGTGTGCAATAAAAACATGAACCCCCGCCCACACATCTCCTGAAGCCCGATTGCTGGCAGAACATGTATCAACCCCCGAGCCAGATCGGGCAGAATGTAAAGCCCCCAACCTGAATATCTCCCTGGTGGTCCAGTGGACCCGTAATGCCCGATCACGGGCAGAATGTCAATTACAACCCCAAAATCTCCCTGGTGTCTAGTGTCCCCCACCCACCCACGAGCCCCTCCACCCCGCCTCCCCGCAGCCGGGCGGCAGCAGCATCCCACCCGCTTGCTGCCCTCGCCGCGCTGACTGTACGGTGAGTTCGGTGCCCAGAGCCGGCAGGCTAGCATCCATACCGTACATGATATTCAGATTTGTGAATGATGTTCATTCACAAATCTGACTGTCATGGACGGTGCGGGCTGCACGTCATTGGCTGTAGCTCTGTACCAACGGGCGTGCAGCCCTACCGGACAGTCAGTCGGCGGCAGCGGGCGGCAGGCGGTGGATGCTGCCGCCCGCCGCCGCCGGGGGAGCGGGTGGAGGGCATCGTGGGTGGGTGGGTGGGGACACTAGACACCAGGGAGATGTTTTGGGGGTTGTAACTTGACATTCTGCCCGCGATCGGGCATTACGTCCACTGGACCACCAGGGAGATATTCGGGTTGGGAGGGCTTTTACATTCTGCCCGCGATCGGGCACTGGGGTGGGGGTTGATACTGCGTTCTGCCCACGATCGGGCTTTGGGAAGATGTGGCGGGAGGATTCATGTTACTTTATTGCCAGCGATCGGGCTTGAGGAGATGTGGGGGGTTCATGTTACTTTTGCGCGATTGGGCTTGGAGATGTGTGGGGAGGGTCATGTTACTTTATGCCCGGGATTGGGCTGGTGGGGGCACAGGGACCGAGTTGGGGGCCAGCCAGGGGTGGCAGCTGCTGTGTTGCACCCTGCAATACAGCAGCTCACCTGTGGGTGGCCCTCAACTTGATCCTTTTTTTTTTGGCTCAAGGTTGTGCAGGCGCAGGTTGGGGGTTGCGCATGCACAACTCTGCACAACCCGACTGAATATCGGGTTGCGCAGTTTATGCATGGTTCCTCCCCCTCCTGTTGAGCATGCATTCATTTGCATTGCACTGTTGCGCAACCTGTTGTCAGTGGCATAAATGCCTCCTGCTGAATAACGCAGAATGGCGCAATGTAGGACTTGCGCATGCGCAACCCTGTTGCGCATGGCGCAACCCTTTTGAATTTCTGGGCCATGGTATCTAAAAACTTGATTTACATAAAAAATGAAACTAGAAATAACTATAATGTTATGCAAAATGTAATGATCAGAAAGATCGGGAAACAATTTATTACAATGTGTGTTATCAGTAAAAACAAAGTGACGTACTGAAAAATGTTTCATTTTCCTGTTCAGTTTATTTTGGATTCAACATTATCTGAAGCAGTTAGCAACAATTAAAATTCACACTAAAGCCCCCATATTCAAAAGAGATGCACGGCACAAAGTGAAGATGTCTATCGCGCATTTCTATATGCCCCACACAGGACTCAGAACATCTGCTGCACTGCACATCTCCCACTGTGTGATTGCACATGTTTGGGATATTCAGCCGGACTTGTGTGATCGCATTCTACGACGCATCACGCATATACCAATGTGTTGCACCGGTGCATCTGAGATGTGCGGAACATGGACTTGCACGATGCGGCCAGCCACTTTTGAATGTGGGGCCCTAAGTTATTAGCATCTAATTGATTTCAGTTATTGATTAGCATGTATTCAGTCCTATTTGATTTTTGTGGGTACATCAAAGTGTTTAAATATTTCCATTTTTGCAGTATATTGCAAGTTGGTATGATCTTAATCAGCTTTTGTAGAAGCTGTTCTTGTTCCTACAAATAAAGAATAGTATGTTGTTTTTTGTTGTTGTTGGCTCATCTTTTCCCAAAAATTGCACAACAGCTTAAAACAATAAAATGCAGAGAAATATTTTAAATGTAACTTTTTTGTGCAGACTTACAGAAGCTGTAGTAAAGTAAAGCTCCTGTACACAGATTTATCCTGCAAAGTCAGATGATACTTTGTAAGCCGCTTTTACATGGTGCCTGCCTGAAACACTGTAGTCATTAAAGGTGATCTGCAATGAAGCATTGCAGCCCCTTCCCATTCTCACATACCTTACAATACTATTGCGGGAGTTTGGGACTGCAATCGGCAGAATTTTTCTCATGCTGTTTAATTTGAATAAAGCGCCAACATTTTCAGCCGAACGCGG
Source organism: Neoceratodus forsteri (assembly GCA_016271365.2). Classification (NCBI taxonomy): domain Eukaryota; kingdom Metazoa; phylum Chordata; order Ceratodontiformes; family Ceratodontidae; genus Neoceratodus; species Neoceratodus forsteri. The sequence goes on from CM028129.1 coordinate 905,661,894, forward strand.
AAGTGCGGAAGGGACCTGACTGAACCAGCGCAAGTGTTTTTGGGTAGTACACCCATTTAGTGACATCGCTCCCACCACTACCCTTATAATAGCAGCATTAGTGGTTGCTTATTATGCTAATTTTAATACTTCCCTGGGGGTCTTAGACACCCTAAATATTACTTACTGCAACAGCCTGTCCAGGTTTTGCAGTAAGTAATATTTAGGGTGTCAAGACCCCCGGGGAAAGCATTAACATCGGCATAATAAGCAACCACTAATTCTGCTATTATAAGGGTAGTGGTGGGAGTGACGTCACTAAATGGGTGTACAACCCATGAACACTTGCGCAGGCTCAGCCGTGTCCCCTCCGCACTTCCGCGTTCAGCCGAAAATTTCAGCTCTTTATTCAAATTAAACCAGGATGAGAAAAATTATGCCAATTGCAGCCCTGGACTCCCGCAACTGTATTGTAAGGTATGTGAGAATGGGAGAGGGCTGCAATGCTTCATTGCAGATCACCTTTAAGAGTTTCACTCCACTCACTGCACTGTGCTCCATTCTCGGCTTTACATGCTGGTCCCTGCACCGCTGTCTTGACCCTTCCTGTGTTTTAGCCATCTATCTGGCTAGCCAAGAGAGCATGAGATTTTGTCACTTTACATATTGTACCTGAGTTCAGTTAAATATATCCACAGATACTAGAAAGAAAGCTGAAATTTTTAAAAATGGGCTAAAAAGAACTTTAAAGATGCTCCAAAAGTGGAGCCGTAATACTGGGCCTGTGCTTATATATATTCATATCCCTTGGGATATGAATATGCATAAGTGCATGCCCAGTATCATGGCTCCACTTTCAGTGCACCTTTAAAATACATTTTAGGAGCTGGCCGGGTGGCGTAGAGGGTTGAGGCACTGGACGCCACACCTCTCGTCATGCCGGCAACCCGAGTTTGGGAACGGACTCAGGTTGCTGTAGGCCAGCAGGGTAGGATGAGGATTGATCATCTGTTTGACTGCTCTCCTCTCCTGGGGTGGGTACTGGGCACGTGTTGCTCTGCAGCAGCCCCCGGTGGAGACCAGGAGCACTGCAAGAGGACGTCAATAGCTGTGGGACCAAGAAAACTGGAAAAATCACTCTGGGCTCAGCTGGATGACAGCTGCTGGTCTTCCCACACTTCCTCCAGACCTCCTGCGAGCCACGTCCACTTCAGCAGCATGGGGCCAATTGAGAGTGTGCCATCCCCCTCCCTGGTGCATTCTCCCTTGGAAGAGAGGGACCTGTCCAGTGAAGGGATATGCTGGGTTACCCTGATGGCTCCTATGTGAAGTAAGGAGGCTCGCGGTGGAACCGGATGAGTGTGGAAGTCCTTGGCAGCCTGAAGGAGTGGTTGTGCCCTGAGCACATAGGGGGGAAAACAGATAACACACACACACAAAAAAAAAAACGTTTTAGCCCCCATTTTTTAAAATTAACTAGTTTCCCTGAGTTCAGCTTTCTTTCTAGTATCTGTGAGTATATTTCACTGAACTCAGGTACAATATTCCAGGCACGAGCCTCAGGACTGAGTATGGAAAAGTGCAGCATGGGTAAGCAACAGGGGATCCTGGGGGGCCTCATGAGACTCTCTTCAGGATCAATGGAAATGCCAGTATTGTTTACATAGGTGGCTGATACAGTGCAAAATGCTGGGCAGAAATGGCAAACCCAGAAAAGTAGGGAATCCCAGCAGAGTGAACGCTCAATTGTGATGTGGTGCAGCTCGTTTTTCCTCGTTGAACAAGGTAACGTTCCAGTTGCTCTGCACCGCTCATAATGGTACACAGTCTGTAGTGTAAAAGGGTTTTGTAACTCCTAAGGTCCTAATAGGATTTAATTAACCCTTTGGGGGCATTGTCTGTGAATGCATCTACAATGTTTAAAGCCATCACGTATACCCTGCCCAATAGGTTTTCTTCTAAATACTTTGGACTTAATGCATTTTAAAAACATGTAAGCAAAATAGAATTAAAATGTATAGTTTAAATGCAATCATTATTTATTTTTATTTCACTGGCATGCATGTGATATTGAGGTTTCTGAAAGAGGTTTAGGAAAATTTATAAAGAATGCTTCTGAGATACAAAGTGGGTGGCCATGGAGTAACAGTATTGCAGAGCAAATAAAAGAAAAGTAAAACATGAATCTGGCTGTGAAAAATATTTGAATAATAATGGCTGCTTTCTGAAAACTGTGAGAAAATAAAAGTTTGACCATAAACAGCATCTCAGATAAGTTGCAGTGTCTGCCAGTGTTTTTAATATCAGCTATTTTATATTGATAAAATGGATAGGAAAAAAGAGCACAAAAGCAGAAATGTGATTGGTTTAAACCAGTCACCTAAGTGTTGACTAAAGCCTAGTGTTGGCATAGTTACTCTCAAAGTAATGAAGTCTACCTAGCAACAGATTAGTGCAGTAAAAAATAAATCCACCAGGTCAGTGCTGCGAGGAATACAATAGCAGTCATATTTTACTCAGGGTGAATGGAGCTTGCAGGTGACTCATGATCCAACTCAGTGACAGGAATAAATGACACTGCCTATATCAGTATGTTCTAGAAATCATCCCTTTACAGCTAATGTAACCTAACATTAATGAAAGCCGTCAGCTCCATTTCACCGCAACCCATGAAAGTGAGCAGCTCAGTAATAGAAACATCAAACAGCTCAGCAAAATGTCGTTCACAGTCACAGTCAGGAGTTGAAACCACAGAAATCACTCTGCGGCTTTGGCAAAGCAAGGCAAGGCAATTTTATTTAGATGGCACCCAATCCCTAGGGCTCTGGGTGCCTCACAATAAATACAACAAATCAATTACAAACTGAAAATCAAGTATTGAAACAATTTAGTCATGAAGCCAGCCCCAACACTTAAATAAAAAAAAATGAGTGTTTAATTTAAAAAAAAAATGGCCAGTGAAGGAGCCCTGGTATCCCCAAGGGAAGGGCCTTCCACATAATTGGGGCAACCACCCCAAATGCCCTGTCCCCCAAAGACTTAATGGCCAATGAAGGAGCCCTCATATGTTCTGAGGAAAGGCATTTCACATAATTGGGGCAACCACCCCAAATGCCCTGTCACCCGAGGAGTTCAAATGAGACCTAGGTACCAGCAAAAGGTCTGCCTCTACTGACCGGGAGGGACAGCCAGAAGCACAAGGTGTCAGGAGGTCTTTCAGGTAGCCCAGACCCAGTCCATGCAGGGCCTTGTCCAGGGTCTTGTTTGCAGCAGTGCAGCCTGGGGGGCATTGCATAATGGGACAGCAAGGTATGAGAAGCAGTGGAGGGAAGAGAAAGATCACAGAAAGCAGAAGCCACTGGGATTAATTGAAAGTTGGGGATGGGAAACAACTCACAGACAGGCAGTGACAACTCACTTAGAAATAAAATAAATACAAATAAAACACAGTGTGGAGATCAGGACACACTGTAGAAAATAAAAATATTGTATAGTAAAAGAAAATAGGTTCCTGAAAAGAGAACTGTTTTATCATGTGTATGAATATCCACCAAATTTGTGCAGTTTTTAACTATTTAAACATATTTTTCAATTTTTTTTACTAATTAACATTTATCCATTTTATAAGTGCAATAACTCACTCAATGCCATGTGTGTATGGGGGCATTAATGCACTTCCTGGGTGGTTGGAGGAAACACAGCCTTTGGCCTCATTCCTCACAATGCACAAAGGGCATGCATTAATGCCCCCCTCCACACCCTTGGCCTGTAGTAGGTTATAGATTATGTAACCATTCTTCCCCATTTCAGCATAGCATATTCTGTCTCTGTTAGCATTCATCTCGGATTTCAGCTACTTGATTTGATTACAGTTAAATACATTGTACTGTTATGTTGCCACAAGTGATGCTGCAGTTTGCAGTGGCAAATGGACATTTTCTCACATTCTGGTGATGAGGTTGTATACAAGGTATCGTGAACTCTAGACTGTATTTTAGTGAGACAGTGGGTTATTCAGACTTTAAAATAAAACTGAGCTGTTTTCTATTTACACATAAGGACATTTGTTATTTTTCCCTAATCATTCCATGAGGAAATAACATGGGTTATAGAAAATTACACCAAGTGAAGTGATCATTGTGAAAAACAAAATGGATGCTTTGTCAGGGGCATTTTTTGAAGAGTCTCTGTGTCCATGAAGCCTACTTTGTTTTGTTCCTCTGTTAATCTGAGCTTTAGAATACTGTCATTGTGCTTAAAGCTTTGGTTCAGCATGTAGATCTCTACTTGGAATAAACCTTATTTTTCTTTTGGATTTAATCCAAGTAATGGTGCAAATGCATTTTATTGTACAGTATCTGTAATCTGTACAGGACCTAACAGTTTATATAATCATATTTGGTGGCTTAGTTTAGTTCCTCACTGTTTCTCAGTAAATCTGACTAGCATTAATCTATGTTACTGGAACAGCCTGGAATAATGGTAGTTTATTCACCTGGTAAAGGTGATTGCATGAGCATCATCTTACAGCATCCCCCATCCATTACCATCTGGGTTGACATCCATCTCATAGGCTAATGATGCACATGTGACCAGATGCAGAAATCCGATCTGCCTAGGTCCTGCTGTGTTCCCCTGCTCTCCAGTTCGTGACTTCCAATGCTGTAAGAATTCTAGGAAAGGAACACTGAGAAATACATATGTTAAACATGGTCCATAGGCCGCATTCTAGACTCTGAAAAATGCGTTCTCTGAGACTGGTTGCATTAGGTGTGTTTAATTCCTATTATTTACATGCTATAACATACCAGCCCATATGGCATGCTGGGTCGCAAGCAGATTTTTGCTGTGTTATCTCTGACTGAGGTTGTGCACTAGTTCGTGATCCTATCCGGGGCGCCTTACCAGATTACCCGGGTTGGGCTGGGGATGCTGTAATGTGATGCTTATGCAATCACCTTTACCAGGCGAGTAAACTACCATTGCATATTGCATCACCTTACAGCATCCCCCATCCATTACCATCTGGGTGCTAATAAACAGTGATAGTGAGAAGGGGTGGGGTAGGCAGCCCAGTCAGGAGCTCGAATGTGCTAACAGTACCTTCCTTGTAAAATTTGATCTTTCCATATTTGATATATCTAGTCTGTAACATCTGGTGAAGGTGTGAACAGAAGAACCATGTAGCGGCTGCACAAATGTCCTGGACAGAGGCTCTGTTTCACTCTGCCCATGAGGTTGATACTGCTCAGATTAAATGGGTGGTAAAGTGTGTGGGCTGTTGTAGGCCTTGGAGTCTGTATGCCTCTGTGATGGTCTGTTTAATCCATTGTGCAGCTGTGCATTGTGCAGCTGCCTGGCCTTTTCTGTGGCCTGAGGTCACCATCAAGAGTATGTCGGTTGATCTGCAGTCCTTTGTTCTATCCAAGTATATGGAAATGATTCTCTTCATGTCCCACTGTGGGGTGGGATTGGTCCGATTGCCGATGCCTTGGCCATCCCACGCCAGGAACTCGATTGTTTGTGCCATGTGGAAAGGGCTTGCCACCTTTGGTATGAAGGATGGGGTCGGTCTCAAGGTGAATCCATCATTGTGGAATATGAGAAAGGGGGCTTGAAAGATAGGGCCCTGATTTCGCTTAGTCTTCTTGCCGAGCAGACTGCCATGAAGAATGCTGTCTTGAATGATAGTCACTTCAGGTCTGTAGAGTCTAATGGCTCGAACGGTGGTCACCCCAGCACATCCAGTACTGTGTTGAGATCTCAGGGAGCCACTGGTTGCTTAAGTACGGGGTGAAGATTGGCAGTGGCCTTCAAGAATATGAGCACGTCTGGGTGTGACCCAGGTGTGAAGTTGTCTATGGGACCCAGTGCCGCACCAATCGCTGCCTGTTATACCAGCAGTGAGGAAACAGATAGTCCTTTGTCTAGTCCTTGTTGAAGGAATGATAGGATGTGCTGCAAGTGTACTGGTTGTCCTGATATGTGGTGGTCTGAGAGCCACCTCTGGAAGATCTCCCATTGGCGAGCGTAGGTATTGGTTGTTGAAGCACATCTGGAATGGAGCATGGTGGTGACTACTTTCTCATCGTAACCTCTACTCAGCAGTCTGTGCCTCTCAGGAGCCAGGCCATGAGGTTCAGGGAGTGTATGTTTGGGTGCTTGATTGGCCCTTGGGTCAGTAGTTCTGAGTGGAGGGGTAGTGTCCAGGGAGAGTCTATTGCCATGGATATCAAGGTTGTGAACCAGTGTCTCCTTGGCCAGTAAGGTGCTATTAGTACAACTGTGGCTTTGGAGAGGTGGATTTTGTTCAAGGTTTGTTGGAGGAGTGGGATTGGCGTGAAAACATATGATCTTTCGAAGGACCAGAACTGTGAGAGGACATCTGTCCCCGAAGTCTGGGGTTCGTTGAACCTTGAGAAGAAGCTTGGGAGCTGAATGTTTCTTGCTGTTGCCATTAGATTGATTTGTAGTGGTTCCCAGTGGTTGTTGAGTTTTTTGAAAGTTTTGGGGTGTAGGGACCATTCCTCTGGGGCTATGTGTTGCCTGCTCAGCCAGTCGGCTTGTACATTTAGTTTTCCCGCTAAGTTTATGGCGGTGATGGACTGTAGGTTTGTCTGTGCCCAGTTTAGGACTTTCTTGCTTCCTGTAGAAATTGAATACTCCTTGTCCCTCCCTGGTTTTTGATGTAAACTACTGTCGCCCTGTTGTCCGACTGTATGAGTACCCTTCTGCCTTGTATTTGTTTCTTGAAGTGATGTAGAGTGTGGAAAACTGCTCTCATCTCCAGGACATTTATCGATCTCTTTGATTCCAACTGTGACCATGTGCCTTGTGCAGGGGTGTGGTTCATGGTGGCCCCCCACCCCGTGAGACTTGCATCTGTATTGATGACAATGTCATGGTCAGTGAATAGCACTTCCCCTTTGTTGATGTTGTGCCGGTGTGTCCACAAGAGTAGGGATTTCTTGGCTGCTGCTGTTAGTGTGACTGTCCCGGATAGATTGTGGTTTAGTCGATGACCCTCCCGAATGGCTAGTATTTGGAGTGTGCACATGTTCCATAGTGCCCAGGACACTAGAGCGATGCAGGAGGCCATGGAACCAAGGGTCTGGAGGAGGGAGGCCAGTGTTGTGCTCTGGTTGAGAGTGAGGGCCTGGGCCTGGGAGATGACCTTATCTGCTCTCTTGTGGGATGGTTTGGCAATATTGGCTTTGGTGTCTATAATGGCTCCTAGGTGTTCTACGAACTGGCGTGGTGTTAATGAACTCTTCTCCCAAGTGACCACCCAACCGTTGTCTTGTAGGGATGTCAGCAGTAGATGTGTGTGTTGGTGCGCCAGCTTTGATGTTCTGGCCCTGATTAGCCAGTCGTCTAAGTAGGGAATTATGTGGATGCCCTTCTGTCTCAGTGATGGCACTACTGCAATTGATATCTTGGTGAATACTCTGGGGGCTGATGCCAGGCCGAAGGGGAGAGTCTGGTATTGGTAGCGCTGACCCATTATTTTGAATCATAGGTACTTGAAGTGAGCCTGTCTGATTGGTATGTGGAGATAGGCATCCCTCATGTCTATTGAGGTCAGATAGTCTCCCTGTCTTATTGAGCGGAGGGTGGACTTTAGGGTCTCCATTTTGAATTTCCTGTATTTTACAAATTGATTTAGAAACTTGAGGTCGCAGACTGGACACATGTCTCCAGACTTTTTGGGTACCAAAAGAAGATTGAATAAATACCTTGGTCCCTTTCTCCTTGGGGTACCGGGGATATTGCTCTGTTTGCTAAGAGGCTCTGGAGAGTCGATGTCATGGCTTGTCTCTTTTGTGGTGCCGAGACACTGGGGATACCGCTGTTCTGTTTCAGAGTGGTTTCTGCTTGAATTCTACTGCGTAGCCCTGCAAAATAGCTTCCCTGATCCATCTGTCAGTTGTGGATGTGCTCCAGATGTGTGCAAACTGGAGGAGCCTGGCTCCGATTGGAGGGTGTCTGGATGGGGTTGCTGGGAGGGTGTTTAGGAGTTTGTCCAAGTCATTTGGAGTGAGACTTGCCTCGGGAGTTGCCAAAGTTGAATCACCCCCTTTGGTTTCTTACTGTAGGCCTCCCTCTGTTGGAGCTGGTGAAGCAGGAGGGCTTGAAGGAATATGATTTGTTTTGTGAGCATTGGTTTGTCTGGCACCTGTCTTGCTTTCCCCTGAAAAGTCCAGAGCATCCCCGGAAGGCTGGGAGGTATGTGTGTTTGAAGATCTTATCCTTGTCCAGCACTTTTCCATCCCCTTTTTACTTCACGTATTTCTCCAAGCCTTCTCCAAAGACAAGGCTGCCTTTGAACGGTAGTTTGTTTAGCATTGGTTTCGACTCTGTGTCCGTGTTCTAGATCTTCAGCCAGATCAGTCTTCTGGCTCTGTTTGATAGTGTCACCAGTCCAGCGGTCATCTTGAGTGCATCAATTGATGCATCAGCCGCATATCTGGCTGCTTGTATGGCATACTCGATCATATCAGCTTGTTTTGATGTTGGGTCCAGGGTTGGTGCCAGTTCCTCCAATCAGGTCACTAGGGCTCGGGCTGTATAGGTCGCTGCTGTGTTGGCTCGGCTGGCGAGGCCCGTCATCTTGAAGCCCTTCTTCATGTATTCCTTGAGTTTCTTATCTGTAGGGTCCCTTAGGGGTGTGCTTGACTCAGATGGTAAGACCATTTCCCTACAGAGTCCAGTGACTTGATGGTCAACCATGGGTGGAGTGTACCAAGTCTTGTTGGTGTCCTCCTGTATGGGATAGAACCTGTCGAATATCTTTTTCTCTGAAATTCTGGAGGGGTCTGGTGACTCCCACTCTTTAGTGATGACCTCTGACAGGGACTCGCAGATTGGGAAGTGTTCATCCCACTTCCATTTTTCTCTAATGAGGGGGTTTAGTTTTGGCTGTTGTTGTGGTTCCTGCAGGTCAAAGCCTAGGGTCTCTTTTATGGCTCGTAGGAGTTCCGGCAGAGATTTGGTTGCCGTGAGCTTCTTGGTGAGGGCGAGTTTCTCCTCTTCCATTGCGGACTCCTCACCATCTGAGTCGGGAGGGTCCACTCTGTCTGGGGTGGTATCGGGCTGGCTTCACGTGTCATCATCATTGGATGATGGGGTGGACTGCCCTGCCTTGCCCCTGTGCTTTGGAGCTGTGTGAGTAGTTGTTGATGACTTCGAGAGTGCTTCTACTCTTTCCAGGATTTTTAGCATAATGGTCTGCTGAGTTTTAAAGAAGTCTTCGGCTGTGGAAGGGAGCTCTTCCTGTCCCGAGTCTGTACTCTGCACACCCTGGTAAGCCTCTGGATCCTGATCATCTTGAGGTTCTAATCCTTCATGTTGGGTGGAGCATGTGAGGCAATGGGGGCCTGGCTGGCTGGAGAGGAGGGTCATTTGGCAAGACTTGCACGTCTTAGTCTTGGCCATGGTAGTATCTGAAAGGAGAGGGAGACAGAGAGGATGCACAAGGGCTCAGCATGTAATGGTGAACGCTTCTGTATAAAAATATATAATAGAGTGTGTGAGACACCATGGACAGAATCTGATTTGCTGAGCAGCAGATTCCAGCCCCACTGTCTCCTGAGACTGTGTCTGTCCTAATACACACACTGCCCACATAGCCCCAGCCTGGCTAATGTCTTCAGAGGCTTACAGGGCTCAGAGAATAATTTGCCTGTGTCTGAATGTTGTTTTTGGAAAAAATGGCTGAAGTGTTAATGTGGGTTTCATAGGGTTGCACGATAACAGAGTGTGCCACTGGAGTTCTGTGTGCACTTCAGGTCTGTAGTATGTCTTGACTAAGTGCCCTTTAAATGCTGTGCTTGTTTAGTGGCATTGCCACTTTAAGGTGATTTGGCCATATAGTGGCGTTGATGCTTTAAGGCAGTGCAAGCCATTGTAATGGCGGACATCACACTACTGCGCATGCGCACGCTCACCAGTATGGCGTTGGTAGAATCTGAGAGGACTGGAGGAGTTTGTTTTGGCGTGTGGGGGTTCTTCGGTTCCTCAACACGGCTTGAAAAGCTGATCGGAAGGCAGCCACAGCAGAGGAGCATTGAAAGGAGGGGCATTGAAGATGCTAGTGCCTTGAAGCCTCTGTGTGGTTGTTCGATATGATTGGGTGCCAGAAGAGTAGCGGCTTGGAAAGGTGGAGGCACCTGGGAGTACAGCGTCACCGGCCAGGTACTCTGAGCATTTGGGGCAAATTTTATTTTATTTCAAGATTAGGATCCACTCCTTTCATGGGGTAGCCCAGCGCATCAGTAGGGTCTGCTCGCAAGGGGACCCTACCCACGCTGGGGAATCCTGGGACCACTTGTAAGGGGTCCCAAGTTCATGTTTTGGCTTTGGGGGAGAGGGTACTCTTGGCGTGCGGTGCTATTTTTAAAAATTCTGAACGCCCTGCTGCTTTACCAGAGAGGTTAAACGATTATCACCTGAGAAAGAACACACTGGCTGTTTGAAATAAATTCAGGAGAGACACAGATTGCTGCTTGAAAATACACAATTTAAAGATACATAAGCACACTGGCTGTGCAAATGAACGAAACACACTGGCTGTTTGCAATGAACAGTAGAGAAACACAGGCTGCTGTTTGAAATAAACAATCCGGAGCTACATAAGCATATCTGTTTTACTGAACGACGTGCGAGCTAGATAACAATGCGCTAGGCTGTACCAGATAGCACTGAAAGTCTAATTGCTACGCTTCCCTAGCTGAAAGTCATGTATATCTGTAAAGGCATATTGCATAGAGGTTTGCAATTGCTAACGTTCAATAGCCTGACTCTGAACAAGTCTGCTGACTACAGAGTTAAAACTACTATTTAAGCTAGATGGGTAGTGTTAGCCACCATTTCATTCTGAAGACAAGCAGTCTCTGTATGGTAGAAAGCAACTTCCTAGGCTAGCAGATCCAAATGCCTCACTATGCTACTTTTTTTTATTTTTTTAAACTTGCTTAGCAGAACAGCTACCCCACTGAGCAACTGTCTGCTTAGAGTCATATGACTGATAATGACAGTAAATTAGGTAGATTGTCTTACCTCTGTTAGTTGTAATGAGGAGCTAGGCGAGGTGCATGTAGCCTCTGCGATGCACATTAAGGAACTGGAGAGCAGGGGTACACAGCAGGTCATAGGAAAATCGGATTTCTACATCTGGTCACATGTGCATCATTAGCCTATGAGATGGACGTCAACCCAGATGGTAATGGATGGGGGATGCTGTAAGGTGATGCAATATGCAATGATTGTTTCTGGCAGCCTTATTGCTAGACTTCAATTGTTACAAAATGCTTCTGAGGTCCTTGCCCATTCTTAGATATGAAATAACATAGCTTCCATTTGTCTTGCTGTTCTTTGGTTGATAATGGGGAAGTAATTGGGCAATAAATGTTTTACATTTGTCTTCCACTGCAGCAGTGTTGCTTCTTCATTAGATTTCAAAATCATTCCTTCTACTTTACAATTTTGTTTTTTTTTAGCTTTGCATTATGACTTGGCTACATAATTCCTGTTGTGCATATTTTGCTGACTGTGTGACTTTCCCTGTTTTGGGACATTGTTTTGGAATTAAAACTGTCATGTTATATTATTAAAATTTGTTGTGGGTAAGTAATACCTCACGATCACGAGGGTCATCTTGGCATCTAAGCAAGTCATTTTTTTAAGTCAAGTGCACTCTCAAGTCTACTTTGAACAGTACACGTACTGTACAACTTAGACCAGTAGAACTACTGCTTAGAACAGCACAAGTTTTTCCTTTTAATAGTATCACAGAGTAACTTAGGTAGTTACATCTTCTACCAAGAAAGCAAACTTGGAAGCAGCTAACCCCTCTCTCAATGTAAATAATTTTGTAACAGGATAAGGTTGCAGCCACACTAAGGACTGGTATTCATTGGCTATCATACAATTGCATAATCTTACAAGTTTTTCTAACATGCATCTAAGAACCAATCTAATTTTTGTTCTGGATCTTATGTGACATAATTTTATTGTGTGCTTTCTTCTTCTGTTTATTCTTTGTCATAAAATCATAGAATTATAGAAATCTGACAGCAGAAAAGGACCCCAATAGTTCATTGAGTCTGCAAAAAGGTACTTTCACCCCTAAAAAAGGTACATTCAGTATCAGTGGGGCCACCACGTTAACAAAATTCAATAAATAAATTAATAAATCTCTGATGGTACACAGTTCATGTTGATATTGTACAGAAAGGCACTGTCTTAGTGCAAAGCTGATCAATGAAAATTAATCAATGAGTGAATGAAAGGACTCCCTGGGTGGGAGTGACCATTGCACAGTGGGATTCCAGCTGGATATGGGCAGGGAAAGCATCCTGACTAAGACCAAAATCTTGGATTTTAGGAAGGCGAATTTCAGGAAGATGGGCGAAGTGCTAAGGAGCCACCTGGCAGGCATCAGAGCAGATATGGGGGTGGGCCAAAGGTGATTCATCATTAAGGACATAATACTGTTTGCCACAGAGGAGTGTGTTATGCTCAGCGGGAAGAACACAAGGACCAAAGCACCCAGCTGGTTCAGTTCTGGGGTTGCCCAGGCAGTGAGGGAAAATAAGTTAGCCTATAGAAATTTCAGGAAGACCAAGAGAGAGGGGGATAGGAAAAATGACCTAATGTTGGTTAATGAGGCAAGTAAGGAATTCCAGCAAGCTAAGGTACAGGAGGAGCTGCAGATAGCTGAAGGAATTAAGAAGAGGAGAAGGCCTTCTTTTGCTATATAAGGGAGAAAAGGGACAAGAGGGATGGGATTGTTAGGCTTAAGAAAGAGGAGGAGTGGGTAAAGTGGAGATACTAAATAAATACTTGTGTTCCATCTTCACCAGGGAGAATGATGGATCAGTGCCTTCAGGAGGGAGAAGAGGAGGGGGGAAGGGGAACACAGATGTAGTGATAGAGGAGGACTGAGTGAGGGAGGGGCTGCTAACATTGAAGATGGACAAATCACTAGGCCCAGACAGAGTACACCCAAGGGTACTAAGAGAACTGGCTGAGAAGCTCTTGCAGGGCCACTGGCAGAATTATTTAATAGTTCACTGGAGTCAGGCGTGGTACTGCAGGACTGGAGAACAGCACATGTGGTGCCCCTCCACAAAATCGGACCCAAGTATGACCCATGGGAATTACAGACCAGTCAGTTTTACCTTAATTATGTGCAAGCTTATGGAGACCATACTTAAGGAAAGGTTAGTAGAATATCTAAAGAAGCATGATCTCCAGGATGCGAGGCAGTATGGGTTCATGGCGGGGGTAGATTGCATCAAATGAATCTGACTGACTTCTTTGACTTGATCACTAAGACAGTAGACAGGAGCCAAGTGGTAGACATCCTCTATCTGGATTTCAGCAAGGCCTTTGACTCTGTGCCCCACAAAAGGTTGATCATGAAGTTGGCAGATCTCTGGGCTGGGGATATGATGTCCAGATGGGTAGAAAAATGGCTGAGGGACAGAACCCAGAGGGTAGTTGTGGGGGGAGAATTATCTAGCACCAGAAAGGTCACCAGTGGGGTGCTGCGGGGCTCCGTTCTGGTGTTGTTCAATGTCTTCATCAATGACATTGGGGATGGCATTAAGGGCAAAATGTGCATCTTTGTGGATGACATGAAGCTCTGTGGGAGAGTGGACACAGCTGAAGGGATACAGGACCTGCAGAATGATATGGAAAAACTGGAGAGGTGGTCTGGAATCTGGCAGCTTGGTTTCAATGCCAAGAAATGCAAAGTTATGCACATTGGAGCAAGGAATTCTAGGACAGAGTGCTACCTGGATGGAGTCCAGGTATCTGCATCTGAGGAGGAGAAGGACCTGGGAGTGATGATCACCTATGACCTGAAGCACTCCATGCAGTGCAGGAAAGCAGCAGCAAGGGCAAATAAGATGTTGGAATGCCTAGCTAGGAGGATCAGTAGTAGGAGAGAGGAGGAGGATACACTACCCTTGTACAGATCACTGTTAAGGCCACATCTAGAGTATAAAGTTCAGCACTGGTGCTCACACCTCAAAAAGGACATTAACCTGCTTGAGAAGATCCAGGGGAGAGCTACAAAGATGATATTGGGTTAGCAGGGTAAGGCATATAAGGAGAGGTATAGGGCACTGAACATGTACTCCCTAGAGGAAATGAGAGAGAGAGAGAGAGAAAGAGAGTGAGAGAGAGAGAGAGAGAGAGGGGAGATGATTGGGACCTTCAAGTACCTGAAAGGGATACAAAAAAAGGTGAATAAGGAGGGTCTCTTTAAGCTGAGTGGTAACCATAACATGAGGGGGCACAGTCTTAAGCTGGAGATGGGAGGTTTAGTGAGGAGGTCAGGAAGTACTTCTTCACAGAGAGAGTGGTGGACACTTGGAATGTGCTACCAGAAGAGGTGGTCTCATAGAAGACAGTGGGCAGTTTCATGAGAGGCTGGGATAGGCATGGGGGAAGATAAGGATCATGGGTAGGGAGGATGGGAGGATTAGGGAGGGGGGGCAGGGACAGTAGCTCAAGCTATGGACCCTGCACTACGAGCAGCCTAGATAGACCAAATGACATTTTTGCTGCTGGCCTCTTCATATGTTTGTATGTTTTTATGGATATGCTATTTATAGGGCTGTGCAGGACTTATGACTGGGACTAATCAGCTCAACAAGCAATATGTTAAAAAAATATTTGTCCATCACATGCCCTGAATAAGTGGTAACCAGGTTATGAAACTTGGGTGGCATTTTGAGTGGTCATGTGTTTAAATAAATGTATTTCTTATTTTGTTGTTCTGGAGGTTTCAGAAAATTAAGTGAAATCTTGAATCTGTGAGGGATTCCCTCTTTCAAGCTACAGAACTGCAGATCATTATAAACCCTTGACAGTGTGGTATGTCTTTATCCCTATTAATTTCTGCTGTTATTTTTCTCCAGTTTCAGGAATATTATAAAAGGGCTCCAAATGTAGTCAACTTTTTGATATTCTTTCTTTGCTGAGTAAAACACTCTTGGTTTTGATCAATTTAGCACTAAGTTCATCCATTGCTGATACGTTCGTGGACTTGGTTTTTCCAGTGCAATAACATTTTTTTACAGACATTCAACAGGAGTATGTTTATCAGTGTACATTGATCTTCTGAAAATGAAAATTAAGCTGGTCATGTATTTGTATCCTATAAGATTTTATCACAGTGACATAGAGTGAGAGAATGTGGCAAACATGCATTAATGTCCCTTTTCCAAATTTGTACCTTGGATGTCTGTCTGAGATGGCAGCATTGAACCTGTGAAGCTTGGTTGGGATGTAGTACATTCTATGGAGGACATAAAACTGAATTTTTAATAATGTTAATATTTTTGAGACATTAAGAAGTGTTTATATCAATACATTCCATTTCTCCTGGTCCAAGTGAAGAGTAAGGTCTGTTTGTCATGTCACTAAGATTTTGTGAAGGGAGCATAAATTGTTGTCGCAAATTAGATTTTACATTTTTCCCCTGTCAATTTTGTTTCTGAAAAAGAGGACAGCATTAAAGGCTAGTGTACTGCCTAAAACTAATATTAGTTTTTAAAAGAAGTTAACTATTACCTCAGAAGAGGCCAGAAGGGGAAGGATCTAGATTCATTTCAGTGTAATGCAGTAACTGTTCATTGCTGTTTTTGTTTTAAACTTAGATTTGTGTGCTTTTAGTGGTGCTTTTATTCCTTTGCTGTCTTTACTTGGAATTGCTTTGGGGCTGCTGGGAATTTGAAACCTAGTTTGGTGTGCTTTCAGTGGAGCTGTTTTCCTTTGCTATCTTTACTTGGAATTGTTTTGGGGCTGTTGAAAATTTCAGACCTAGTTTGGTGGGCTTTTAGTGGTGTTGTTTTCCTTTGCTGTCTTTACTTGTTGCAAATTTGGTCTTGTCTTGTTTGTCTTGCCCTGTAGTTTGTGGGAGGGGTACTAATTGTCTGACCTCTGGCCTCAGCTATGTGATAACTGCAGGCGGAGCTAAGTCAGATTTCAATTAGCAGGTTGATTTTTGGTTTTTCAAAAGAGGCCAGAATGGGAAGGATCCAGATTCATTTCAGTGCAGTGCAGTAACTGCTCATTGCTGTTTTTGTTTTAAACCTAGATTTGTGTGCTTTTAGTGGTGCTGTTATTCCTTTGCTGTCTTTACTTGGAATTGTTTTGGGGCTGTTGAAAATCTGAAACCTAGTTTGGTGTGCTTTTAGTGGTGCCGTTTTCCATTGCTATCTTTACTTGCTGCAAATTTTCACCCACCTTCCCTGCCCCTCCCCCACTCTTAATTAAATGCCCTATTAAATCTGATTGACAGGAGCCAAGCACAGGGAATAGCAGGGGTTGTGGAGTAGGAGGGGCTTACGGGGGAGGAAGCCAGCACTCAGCACAAGTGTTTTGACTCATTTTTTGTTGTTTCCTTCTTTAAAAAAAAAGTATCTGAGGATCAGTGACAGGATTTTCAGGACAGTAAATTAATAAAGAGGGAACTAGAAGGAGAGCTTCAGTAACAGACAACTACTGGGATAGAAGTATAAGTGCAGTAAAATGTGGGGAGTGGTGCAATGCAGTGGATGCGGGGCAGCCGTATTTAGGCAGACCTTCTGGACAATGAGGTGCTGCCCTATCTTCAGACATCTCTCTGGACTGTGGGACAAGGTAGCCAGACTCAGAGTAGAAGTAAACTGGGTCAGGAGTACCTTAGCCCCTTTCCAGAGACCACCCAGTTCAACACAGCTGCCTCAAAGGATGCAAAGAATGAGGAGCACTTGAATGATGGTGTTCTTGGGGAGGGTTAGGGAAGTCTGACAGAGGCACATGCCAAATCCTAATCCACTCCAGAACTCATATGCTGCACTGGCAAATGGGGCAACCAAACAGAGGTACCCAGAGAAGTGGAATGGAAGGGAAGGATGTGGTGGTCAACTGAGGAGGTGACCTCAGTGGGGAGAGCAGTGGACCTCAGAGGAGGAGGAAGCAAATCCTGGTGGGGGACTTTCTATCATAAGAGGGATCCAGCTAGGAACACATGCGGGGGAGGACAGGTACCTACCAGGTGCCATGGCATGGAGGGATGGCAGGAAGATCCTGGGGATCACTGGAAAGGCAAGATGGGAGGGTGAGCTTGATGTCATTATCCACCTAGGTACTAATGACATGGCAAATTGGGAGCCTAAGGAAGTTCAGGAAGAGTTTAGGAAATTATAGAAACATAGAATTTGACAGCAGATAAGGACCTCTTGGCCCACCCAGTCTGCCCATTTCCCTACCTAATGGATAAGCTGCAGATCCTAGTTAACCAACAGCCTACTTCTTCCTACCACCATCGCCTAGAATTGCCTTATGACTGTCCCATGCATTCTTGCATTCCACCACTGTTTTTGACTCTGCAACCTCCTCAGGAAGGCTGTTTCATGCATCTACAACCCTCTCTGTGAAAAAAATACTTCCTCACATTACTTCTGAGCCATACCCCTCTATCTTCAAATTGTGCCCCCTTGTTCTTGCACACATCTTTTTCTGAAAGATGCTACCCTCTTGGACTTTGTTGATTCCCTTGAGGTGCTTAAAAGTTTCTATCATGTCCCCCCTTTCCCTTCTTTCCTTGAGGCTATACATTTTAAGACCCCATAAGTCTCTCTTCATATGTCTTCTGGTGCAGACCCTGCACCATTTTAGTTGCCCTCCTCTGGACTGCCTCCATCCTTCCTATGTTTTTGCGTAGATTGGGTCTCCAGAACTGCATGCAGTACTCCAGATGGGGTCTCACCAGCTGTCTGTACAGAGGGATAACAACTTCCTGTTTTCTACTGGTGATGCCTATCCCTATGCATCGCAGTATTCCCCCCAGGAGGGGTCTCAAGCAAGTAGCTACAGCTGTCACCTTCTCAGAAGTACTACCTGTGAGAGGCATGGGAGAGCATAGGGGGTGCATGCACCAGGAACTTTAACATATGGTTGAAGAACTGGTGCTGCAAGAAAGGGTTTGGACTCATTAGTGACTGGGAGCCACCTGGAGGGATAGGGTCTTGTTCAAGCCTGATGGCCTGCATCCATCCTGAAGGGGAATCTAAGCACTCAATGATAAGTTTAAATGCTACATGGACAAGCATTTAAACTAGCCAAGGGGGGTGGCAGGCCAGCAAGGTGGGCACCTAATTGCCCACCTCCCATAGCTAGCAGTGGAACTAGTGAACAGGAGGAGGGGCTATCTCTGCAAAGCAGTGTGAAACAGATGGAGATGGGCACCCAAGGGGTGGATAGGCAGAAAGGGGGAAAAATTCAACAGAAGGGCAGACGGCAAAGAGAACCAGTGATAAAGGACAACCAGGGAGAGGGCTAGAGTAGAACAGCTAAACAGTCCAGGGAGTTCACATCATGGAAAGCCATGTGTGCCAATGCCAGGAGCCTTAGCAACAAGATGGAGAATCTGGAGGCTGCCATGGTGCAGTCAAACTTGGACATTGTGGCCATCACAGAGATCTGATGTAAATGATAACCATGACTGGGAGATGGCCATACCTGGCTACAACATATTCAGAAAAGACAGGGCAGGCAGGAAGGGAGGAGGAGGAGTGGCACTTTATGTGAAAGGTGGCATAAAGGCCACAGAGATCCAGCAGGAACAAAATGGGGAAGAGATACAGTGGGTTACGCTGGAAAGGAAAATGGGGTCAGTCATCCGCACAGGGGTGGTCTATAGACCACTAGCTCAGGAGGAAGAGACAGATAGGGAGTTAATGCTAGCCATCCAAAGGATGGCAGACAAGGGGGAGGTGGTGCTGGTTGGAGATTTAAATATTCCAGATGTGGACTGGAGCCTCCCAGCAACAGCAGCAACCAGGAGCAGATTTATCCTGGACTCCCTTCAAGGTGCCTTCCTTAAGCAACTGGTCATGGAAACAACTTGACAAAAGGCAGTGCTGGACCTTGTGCTCACAAACGGGGACAGTGTGATGAGGTAACAGGGGGGGAGCACCTGGGGAACAGTGACCACCAGTCACTGTGGTTTGAGATCACAGAAGGAGCAGAACCAAACCGCACAAAAGCACGTATCCTGGATTGTAGGAGGGCAGACTTTGGGAAAATGGGGACATGCTTGAAAGAGGCACTATTGGGAATGAGGAGGGAATCAGAGGTGGAGGAACAGTGGGCAGTATTTAAAAAGGGATTACAAGAGCAATAGAATAATGCATTAAACATGTTAGCAAGGGGAAAAGGAAGAGGAGGCCATTATGGTTTTCTAAGGAGGTATCGGAGAACGTGAAAGCCAAAAGGATCGCATTCAGGCAATACAAAAAGATGCAGGCAGAAAGGGATAGGGAGAAGTATCAAGAGAATAAAAGGGAGGCAGGGAGGTCACTAAGGGAAGCCAAAGCTCAGACAGAAGAGCGCATTGCAAAATCAGTGGGTAGAAGGGACAAAACCTTTTACAGGTACATAGGTGAAAAAAGAAGGGCAAAGGGAGGGATAGGGAGACTGAAGAGGGAGGACGGGGGCCGCATGGAGGATGACAACAGTAAAGCTGACATACTGAACAAATATTTCTGCTCAGTCTTTACTGAGGAAGAAAAGGGTAATGGGCCTGAAGGAGGTACAGGGGGTGGGAATGGTGCAGAAATGGGCACAAGTCCCTTTACATGAGAAAGAGTCCTAAAGGAACTGGAAGGAATAAGAGTCAATAAAGCAATGGGGCTAGATGGGGTGCACCCCAGGGTCCTAAAGGGACTAAGAGAGGTGGTGGCTGAACCTCTGGCAATCCTGTTTAACTGAGCACTGGAAACAGCAGAGGTACCCAAAGACTGGAGGACAGCAGATGTAGTCCCCATATACAAAAGTGGGAGCAAAAAGGAAGTGCTGAAGCAGGGAACTACAGACCAGTCAGCCTGATCTCGGTAGTAGGGAAGATCATGGAAGCACTACTGAAGGAGAGATTGGTGGAACATCTGGTTGCCAATGGACTACAGGACCCAAGGCAGCATGGTTTCGCTGGGGAAGGTCATGCCAGACCAACCTTACTGATTTTTTTGACTTTATGACAAGGGAGGTGGATCGGGGAGGGCAGTGGATGTGGTCTAGCTGGACTTCAGCAAGGCCTTGACACTGTGCCACATAGAAGGCTATTAAACAAACTGGGGAATATGGGAGTGGGCAGGACAGTAGTGTGGTGGGTGGGTAATTGGCTGGGTGGAAGGACACAGAGGGTGGTGGTAAACGGCTGTCACTCTACAGAGGGAAGTGTGACCATTGGGGTACCACAGGGATCAGTGCTGGGACTGGTCCTGTTCAACACCTTCATCAGTGACATTGCACAGGACCTAGAAGGCAGAATTTCCCTGTTTGCTGATGACACTAAGCTCTGTAACAGAGTAGACACATCAGAGGGTGTAGAAAGAATAAGGAGGGACCTGCAGAAGCTTGAAGAATGGTCAAGGGTTTGGCAGTTGAAATTCAATGCAAAGAAGTGCAAGATAATGTATATGGGGCACAAGACCCTGGAACAACATATCAGTTGGGGGGTGAGGATATAGCATGTATCAAGCAGGAAAGGGACCTTGGGGTTATCATCTCTGATGACCTCAAGGTAGTGAAACAGTGTGACAATGCCGCAGGTAAAGCAAACAGGATACTGGGATGCATAGGCAGAGCCATCAGCAGCAGCAAAAGGGAGGTCATAATTCCACTATACAAGACACTAGTGAGGCCCCACCTGGAGTACAGTGTACAGTTCTGGGGACCTTACCTACGTAAGGGCATACGACAGAGAAGGTTCAGAGGAGGGCAACAAAGATGGCACAGGGATTGCATCACAAGTCTTACGTGGACAGGCTGAAGGACTTGTATATGTACTCCCTGGAGGAGAGGAGGGAGAGAGAGAGGGGATATGACAGAGACATACAAGTGCCTTACAGGGAGGAACAGGGTGCAGGAATACACTATTTTCCAGTGAAAAAGATGTTCCAGGACTAGAGGGCATGGGAAGAAGTTGGAGGGAGGGCAATTCAGAGGAGTATGAGGAAGAATTTCTTCATAGAAAAGGTGGTGGACAAGTGGAACACCCTGCCAGAGGAAGTGGTGGGGGCTGAAACAATCTCGGGATTTAGGAATGCATGGGATAGACGTAAGGGAATTCTGGAGGTCAGGGGTTGGGGCAACAGACTTCTAGAAGAATATAAAGGGAACTTACAAGCTCAAATGGGCAGACTGGGTGGGTCATAGGCCCTTATCTGCTGACAGTGTCTATGTATCTATGTATTACCTTTTATATCTGCAATGCTTTTTTTTACCCTTTGGCTGCTTAGAAAATGTGTTGTCTAATGTTAATACATGTGATGCGTGGAACAACACTTGGCCCGGCAGCTGACATATCTAGCTCTGTTTGTCCCAGTAAATCATAAGCATTGTGACTTCACTGACTGTGACATCACTGCTGCTCAGGGAGAGACACTGAGAAGCTGCCAGGTCAATCACTAGCGATGTCACTGTCAGTGAGGTCACAATGCTGACAGTTGAGTGAGAGGAATACATACAGACATGTCAGCTGTCAGGTACAGTGTTATCCCACACATCCAGCATAATACTGTCACATAGAAAACTTTCAAATGAGCAAAAAGAAAGCAAAATACTTCAGGTATAAAAAGTTAAAACTGACTGCTTCATAAAATATGTAACATTTTCCTCTCCGATATTTTTCATCCCACTAGCTTTTTAAGGGTTCTAATTTGGAACAAGGAATTGCATCCTTTGTGCCAGTGTTTGTCCTAATAATTTCCCTTCTTGCAAAAAAAAAATGCATATAATGACTAAATTGAAGGCTATGTTTTTTTTTGAACATCTCAAAGGATGCCAATTGGGAGTCAATGTACAGATCATGAAATTTTATAATCCCTTTTGAGGCCCAGAGTTTCAGAAAATGACTATCCCATGAGATTGCAATGTGACTATTATTTTGTATTGTTGAGACTCTAGAGATCTATGTATTAGAGTCTGGCAATTTTGGGGCTATATTCCAACATTCTGTGGTTGCTTTGAGGAACAGGTAGACTTTAGAGTATCTATGATCTAAATGTGTTTTACTGAATAATGCAATTCTCGTCAAATGAAACCATGCTAAGTTTTTCTCTAACTCAGTCCATGAGAGTGCTGGTCTCTCCTTGTGGAACCATGGGTATGTTTGCTCATGTTGCACCTCTGCATACTGTTAATATAAGTTCGATAAGCATAGACCTGCTTTTTACACCAGCACATTTAATGTCTGTAACTGGCCATTGGGGTATTTCCTTTCCACATAAATTTACAAAAGATTTTCCCAGTCTTTAAAAAGTTGTTCCCAGTTTGATGGGAAGAATTTGAAAAAAATAGAAATTGCAGTAAATATTGATTTTAATGACATTGACTCTTCCCGTGAATGACAGAGGCAATGCTGTCCACCTTTTATGTCATGAGAAACAGCTTCCATTAGAGGTTTGAAATTGAGGATACACAGTTCCAGTAGTTTTTATTTGATATTTAAACACCTAGATATTTACAGTTAGGAGAGCACTGACCACATTTTTCATTAACTATAGCACTGTCTTGTGAATGTAACCCTAAAGAAATTTTTTTGACTGTCTGGTAGCCCATGAGGACAGTGACTGAGGAAGGGTGAAGCATTAGAATGGCAATGGAATCACAGTGCCAACACAGTTGTGCGACCATGAACCTGCATCCCAAGTTGTGCCCCCTGGAGTTGGTAGCTAAAATAAGGGGTGAGTGGGAGCGAAGCCCCCCACAATGGGAGGTACGGGCAGTGAAGCCCCCCACAAAAACAAACATTTCCCAAAGCAGTTGCATTGTGGGCTCGACGCTGTTCTCATGCGTCACCATTTCTCAGTCGTGATTATGACATGGAACTGACTGTACAATTAATTTTGTAGGCAGCAGGGTTGGATTAAGGCATGGGCAACATAGGCACTAGCCTAGGGCCCCCACCTGCAAGGGGGCCCCAACAATCCCCAAAATATGTTTACTACATACCTGTTTTCCTTCTGCCTGAGCTGCATTTTTTTGCAATGGACTTGGCTGCTGAATAACCTGAGCAAGGCAGGAGCTAAACTGTGAGGTGAATCTCACCTCCCTGATTAGGTGTTAAGTACAGCTGATAGTTTAGGGGGGTCCAGCCAGACTGACCATTAAGGTGAAAACCAAGCCTTTTTCCTTTGCTTTGTCTCTAGCCCCGATGTTATCCCATGAGGGGAGAAGTGGCTAGAAAGATCCCTGCCTCCCCAGTTGGTGTTCCTGATAGGGAGAGTGACCGGTGTAAATCTTAACTGGGGACCCCCTGCAGTAGTTTGTCCACTACTTGCCTCATCTTGTGCATTTGAGAGGGCCCCTATAATTCATATTGGAAGGTTGGAGAGCCAGCAGAGCCTGCTTATTGGAGAGCCTGTTCCAAGTTCCAGGTGCCATTCATTAGCACATGGATGTTCCGTGACATGCCCTGGCCCTGTATCTCGTAGTATGTAGATAGAGGTTGTGGTTCACAAATCCAAGTTTTCTGAGTCTGCATGTTTTCCAGGTTCTTAGCTTGGGGCTGTAGCCACTAGGTTATACTTCTTAATGTATTAATTAATTTTTACACTCCTTGACTGGAAGTGGATTATCATTGTTAAATGCAGTTCTCCTGTCAGGGAAAATTAGCATGTGGGTTCATGGCCAAGTTTGGATTGGGGCGATGAAAGTCATGAAAATGATCATCAGAGTTAATAATACTAACTTGCAGAGTTAATAATAATATATTGCAATTTCCAAACAGTATGGCTTAGCCTGATCTTTAACACCACCTACAAAACCACAGTTTAATGACACAAAGTAGCAAAGAAGTTACAGTGCTATAGATAGACTTATAATGCCATCAGGGGCAGCAGTGGCTTTTAGATCATATTTGTTTACTTTGCAGGAAATTACATTTCCTACAATACTACCCCCTCCCCAATTACGTACAGCTGCCTGCAAAGTAAACCAATACTATTTGAAGATCACCGCTAACCTTGACCATTATAAGTCTATTAAATAGCACTACAACCCCTTCCCCATGTGGTTTTGTGGGGGGGAGGAGGCATATCAGGAAGTAAGATTGTACTTGCAGTAAGTTAAATAGTGTGAAAAAGGTGGCAATCATGTATGCTGAGAGTAGTCTTGCACATACAGTGATCCTGCAATCATCCACCAAATGTTTGTACAAAATGATAGCTATTCCACTGCCCTTTAATATCTCGCAACCTTGATTATCCACCCAGTTTTGCTTGTATGAAAATGGGCAGATAGACAAGGGGTGCACTGTAGATTATCAGACTGAAATCAAACAGTATGTGACACTTGGGGAAACGGGAGACTACAGAATGGTGTGCACTGTCGCTAATATGATTTTGAGAGAGGGAAAAAGAAAGGTAGGAATTTTGATTTGGATTCTGTTGCCTGTATCTCTTTACATACAACTTGTATCCTAACATGGGATACAGTTTGTATGTAAGTGGATTCCCAAGGTGCCTTACAGTCAGTGACAGAGTCCCTTTGTGGCAAAGGGGCATGGTCATGGCAAGAGGGTCCACAGATTTCTCCTGGGCCTAGGGACCCTAGGTTACCTTGATCAGGCCCTGGTAGGCAGATATTTTTTGTAAATTAAACATTTGTTCAAATTGTGAAAGTATTGATTTAGTGACATCATTTATATATAACAGAACATCGTCTGCATATGGCAGGTAGGTAGGATTACATTTATTTTTAAACAGGACATGTACATATTTGGGCCAAAGCTTATTCTCAAATGTACTCCTGCACCATTCACAAATAAACACACACTTCCTATACACTCATATACTTTCTGGCCCAGATATTCAGAGTAGTTGCGCATGGCGCAACTGAGTTGCACCAGCTCAAGTGCAGAATTGTGCCAAGGAGCCATATTCAGCAGGAGCCAGTGTACAGCGCAAAATCCATTGACCAATGTGCAACTATAATGAATGCAGCACAAGAGCAGGGGGGCATTCCCATGAATATTCAGTGCAGTGGCATATTCAACCATAAAACCATCATGCAAGTGTGGAGCAAAGTGAAGTTTACTCGAGCAGACTTGCTCCTATAAATACAGGGTACAAACACACAGACAGCACTTGTGCCAGGGGTGAGAGTGAGAGGGAGAAACAGAGAGAGAGAGACAGACAAAGGCCACACACAGAGGGATAGGGATAGAGAGGAGGCCTGGGAGAGGGAGAGAGGGGCAGAGAGAGAGAGAGAGAGAGAGACAGAGAAAGAGAGAGAGAGAGAGAGAGAGACACACACACACACACACATATACCGTGTGCCGGGGTGCCACACAGCCAGCAGCCAACCACCCAGGGAGACAGTGGACAGCAAGGGCCATGGACAGTGTGCCCTTCATGTTGAAGGCTGTAATGAGGGGTGTGAGGAAGCAGGAGGAAAAGCGATGTGGCTGAGGAAGGGCTCATCGGCGGTATGCTCAGTCACCTTTGAGCATTACAGCGACACAGAGATCGTGGGCCCGGTACTGCCTGAACAGGGCCATTCTGAGGCAGCTTTGTGAGTTGTGCAGTGAGGAGATGCAGGCACCCACCAGACAGAGCCACGCCATGTCCATGGAGATGAACGTGACTGCCATCATGTACTTGCTCACCACGGGCACCTTCCAAAGACCAACAGGGGATACCACAGGCATAACCCAGTCAGCCACGTCCTACCTCCTTACACAGTTCCTCAATGCACTGCTGCCACGTGCTCCGGAATATATCCATTTCCCCAGCACACAGGCGGAGTGTAGAGCAACCATGCAGGACTTCCACAGGTTGGCATGCATGCCTGGCATGATTGGGGCCATTGACTGCACCCACATGGGCATCTTCATGCCCCCTAGCCCCGATGGTGTGCCGTACATCAATAGGAAGGGAAGCCCACATGTCAACTGCCAGGTGGTGTGCCATGCCTTGGGGCGCATCACCAATGTCTGTGCCACACACCTTGGGAGTGCACATGATGCGTTCATCTGGCACAGCTCTGCACTGTGCCACAGGTTTGAACTTGGGGACATCCCCATGGGCCACCTAGTGGGTGAGTATGGCACAGGCAAGGGGTGATGGGCAGAGCAGACCTGGGGATGGGGTGGACAGGGTGTGCATGTTGGTATGGGTGCCAGGGACAGGCAAGGGGCACAGCACAGAATAGCAGAGGGCTAACCATTTCAGTCTCCACACAGGTGACAGTGCATATCTGCTGAGGCCATGGCTGCTCACCCCCTACTGGTGCCCGTCATCCCCAGCAGAGGACTGGTACAACGGGGCACATGCCAGCAAGCGCAACATCATCAAGCGGGTCTTTGGCATGCTGAAGGCACAATTCCATTGCCTAGAGAGGTCAGGTAGTGTCCTACAGTACAGCCCCTCAAAAGACTGTAGCCTATTCCTGGCCTGCTGCATACTGCACAACATGGCCATTGACCGTGGGATAGCTGTCGAGGCTGATGAGGGCAACAGTAGTGGGGATTATGCAGGCAATGTGCTGGAGGGTGATGGACAGCCACCCCTGGGTGGAGGGATCCCCAGCTGCTCCAGCAGGCACGACGCCACTGGGACGCCATCACACAGGAGCACTATGGTGCACATAGGTAGGTGGTGTGGTACACAAGCATGGGCCACACAACCAGGTGCAGCACACATGCAGGGGCATGCATGGCAATGGGCATGCACACACAGAGGTGTGATGCAGGGGCAGGGGAGTCAGTGGCACACAACCACACACACACACACACACACACACACACACACACACACCGTGCACTCACCCACCCAGGCATTGGTATGTGGCATGGATCAGACGCATTGCACCAGTGCACAGGTGCAACCAGTGTTAGACTGCCCTCATCCCGCCCACGCCACATGGTCCAGTGGCTGGGCAAGCACACACATAGGCAGCATGTGGCATGACACCAGCAGTGGGCACACACACACCACCCATGTGCACAAAGGGCAGCAGCTGCAGACTGCGGTCAGGGTGGCCCACGGATCAGGGCCACTGCATGGTACCATGGCCACAGGGGCAGTTGCATGGGGGACAATCGGCAGCCACAGGCTGTGCATCAGTGGGGGGGTCTCAAGCAGCATCCCAGGAGTGGAACTGCAGGACCGTAACCGTGTCCTCATGGGGGTGTGCATGCGCCCACACAGGCCAGCCCCGGATGTGCCTGGGATGCCTACATCAGAGCCTGGCATTGACTGTGCTGGGGTCACCCGACGCTGGGATCATGGGGTGGACAGTGCACTGCAGATGGTCACCTGTGCATGGCCACATTCTGTGGCAGCCAGAAATGCAAAGCCATCCATGATCGCACTGGCTATGCAATCCAAAGATGCAGTCATGGCCTCATGCATGCATTGCATCCCCTCTGGGATCTGCACAATGTCCCTGTCCTGCTGCTCAGCCAACTGGCACACCTCCATGTGCAGTGCATGCACCCCAGCGGCAAGCAGCACCTGTTGTTGAACAGATGCCCACAGCAACCGGGTGTGCTCAGCCAGATGGTCAGTGTTCTGGGGCTCCCGGGCAGGATGCCGATCCTCTTGTGGTGACCAGCCATGCTGCACAGCCTCCGTCTCCAGTGGATGCTGCACAGTGGGGTCTGCAGGGGGAATGGGCACAGCAAGACCACCGGTGGCAGACCCTGTGACCGGCTGCCCAGGGCACCCGAAGCCTGCTGCCATCACCTGTCTGGCTGCTGTACACCACCCTGCGCCTCCGCAGCTGCACCACAACCACTACAGGGCACAGCCATGGAAGCGCACACTGCTGCACCGGCAGTGGTGGCAGGTAGCTGTTCCACCAATGGCAGGGTGCTGGGCATGGTGCTTGTGTCAGATGCCAGCACAGATGACACACCCATAATGTCACCCATGCTGTCCAGGAGCTGAAAGTAGTCCTCATCGGAGTCAGACCCAACCCCGATCTGTGTCTCCACACAGGACACCAAGGCTGGCATCCTGCAGGATCACATCCAGGGCCTCATCAGACCCCAGGTACAGGACATCCGCCTGCACTGTTTTGCTGAGCTGCAGCCTGTCAGGCCCCCAGATGCCGGTGGATGTGGATGGCTGGTCCTCCGAGGCTGTACCAGTGTCCACTGTTGCTGCCGGTGCCTCATCCTCTGCACGGAGGCATGCTGCTGCTACAAGAGATAAATGGCATGTCAGTGATGGAATGTCCACATGTGCCCCCTCGTACACTGCTGTTGCATATGTCTTGCAGCATGGCATGCACATGGGTGTGCACACATGCACCTGGCATGCATGCCAGCCACATGCACGCTAGCATGCCCATGCACGCACCCTCCGTGCCACCAGCTGTGCATGTCTGACATACATACCATGCAGTGATGGGCTGCCACCTGTCTGGAATCCTCTTCCAGGCACACCCTCCACTGTGGTGCAGTGCATGGTGGCTGCCACCAACTCCTTCTGTGGTGTTAGTGTGGGTGCATCTGCAGGCCCACCTCCAGTGGCAGTACAGGATGCCCAGATGGCTGCCACCTTCTCCTTAATCTGCTGCTTGTTTGTTCCTACCTTCTTTCAGCACTCCTGCACCGACCGCTGGTGGCTGCCGTGCTGGTTCACGTAGGGTGCCACCTCCTCCCATGCACCAGCCCTGGCCTGTGGTATGCCCGTGGCACCACTCAACAGGGGCTCCCTGTCCAGGTAGGCCTCAAACAGGGCATCAGTCTTGGCCTTTGTGAAGTTGGCCCTCATTCCTCACCCTCCTCATGTGATGACATGTTGCTGCCTGCAGGCATGGACAGCACAGTGTGTAAGTGGCAGCATCTCCCTGGTGTGTCCCACCTGCAGTGCTGTCTGCTCCCAGTCAGCTGCAGCGGCATGCACACCTTACCTATCAAGGCCGCAATACCAGTCCATGACCTCTGCTGTTCCATGGCACTTATAAGGTGCTACGTATGCAAATGAGGTTGAGCGCAACAGTAATGACATGCTAATGCACCCACTGCACCATGCATTGGCTGATGAGCTCATTTGCATGTGGCATCTAAATATTATGATATTGTGCCGTGCTCAATGAGAGTGTGCCAGAGCAAGTCTCGGCAGCACAATACACATGCATGCGTGGTGCGCAGGCCTGCAGTGCACATGCATGTCACGGTATCATGGAGTCAGTCATGCACTGTGCATGGACAGCATGATGCAGTGGCATTGCGCATGTTGTGCATGTCCAGCTACATGCATGGCAGCGCATGGGATGCCGTGCCCTATTGCATACGTGCACAATGGTGGGTGACCCCTGACCCCTGGGTCAGATCTCTGGCCCTGTGACCCCATATAGCCACACCCATTCCGCGCATCTCTGGCACTTCATGATGGGTGGGTACTGTGCATGCTCCTGGCATCACATGTTGGGTGCATGTTGTGGACACATACATCTCCTCCCACCATTTTTTCTGCCAAACTGGCTATAGCGAACATGGCGCAGGGAAGAGCCAGATGTGCCCCCAACTGGACACAGGTCAAGCTGGCCAACCTAGTGGCCTTTGTAGAGCCACATGCTCCCCAACTCTTTGGGCAGGTGCCCCTGCAGTAGCCAGGGGCACTGTGTGGCAGGAGATAGCTGCCAGCCTGGAGCACAGGATGGGGTGTCCAGGACAGGCGAGCAATGCCGCCACCCATATGGGGACCTCATGCAGTGGGACCTGGAGTGGTTGAGGAGGCTACAGGCATGCGCCAGGCATGGGGCTGTGCCCCAGCCAGGTAAGTCCTCCCATGTTGCATGTGTGCCTTGGTGCTGTACAGTGGTGTTGGCTTGGCTGCCTGGCATGCCCTGCAGAGGGGTACACTGTCATTGTGCACATTATGAAGTGGCATTGTCCACCTCCACTTGCTTTGTGATGCAGCTGTGCAGGTGTGCAGGATGAGTCGGGCAGGGCACGCCCTTTGCACAGGGGTGGGGGGGAGGCACCTGCTGTGGTTGGTTACTCATGTGCACCTGTCTTCTTTCCATTCCCAGGATCGGAAGACTGGTGATGGGCCAGGGCTGCAGCAGTGCAGCAGGGAGCAGCATGCCTTGATGGCACTGGACTGGCACTAGCAGGGCCACAGAGGGCAGGTAAGCACTGTCATGGTCCTTCACACTGTACATGGGAGGGGGTGGCAGGGAGCATGGGTGCAGGCATGGCTGCCTGTGCCATGTGTTGTGGCTGCTGTGTGTGTCACACTGTGCATGGTGCATGCCACTGTGGCACGTCCATTGGACACGTGTGCTGGCTGTTGGTGGGGTGGGCATGTGCCTGGCTGCCACTGTTGTTGCTGTGGTGCTGCCAGTGCACTGTACCATGTGACTGTCATTGCGCAGTCATGTGACCATTGTGCGGCAGGGACCACCTCTGTGCACTGTCATGGTGCACTGAGTTGCTGGCTGGCTTTGGCCCACCCCCCTGTGGGTGGCTGTTACGGGCCCTCCGGGGTGTGTGTTTCCGCAGCCCATTGCGCACTGTGGGTGGGCATGGTTACATGGGCCATTGCACTGATCACTTGTCCTGTCCCTTGTTACAGGAGTCTGGTGGTGGCGACTGACTCGGGCAATGCTTAGCCGACTGATGCAGCAGATGCTACTGGTGGCTTCGTCTACCCTGGAGATGGTGGTGGTGCAGATATGAAGGATGCTGCAGGCTGAGAGGAGGGAACATTGGATCGCCGGGGTGGCCGGACAGAGCCGCCAATAGTTGTACCCCTGTTTTCCCATTTCCCCTGATGTACCTTCCCCTACAGTCCCCCTTCCCATTGTACAGTCCCTGTTCCCTGTCCCCTTCCCTCACTGTACCTACCCTTTCCCAGCCCCTGGTTGTTTGTATATAGTTTTCTTACAGATATATTTTTCTGACTTACCTGCCTATGTCTGTGTGTGCTTTGCAGGTGGTGTGAGGAGCCATACTGCAGTGGCCCAGTGTTATCCGTGTGATGTGCATGAGAAGGGGCACATGTTGTGCTTCCATGGGTTACTGCTGTGTGCTGTGGTGTGTCCTACTGTGGTGGTGTTCATCCTCTGGGTCGGTGGCTGTGCCTTGGGGTGCCCATGGGGCCACTGTAAGGAGATGTGTGGCAGTTGTGTGTGTGGTGGTGGCACACAGCCATGGTCATTGGTCAGGTACTGTCTGCACACTTTGTTAGGGTCCCTGCTTGGCATTGTGTGGCCTGTCCCATGTGGTCTGCCATGCTACCTGCCACCCGGCACATTCAGTGCCTACTGTGTGGGCTTCCTATGTCCCTGTGAGGCATGTGTGTGCTTGGCTGCATGGTCCTGGGTGTGGCCTGCTATAGTCTGGGGGGGCATAGCTGGCAGCCTGTGGGGGGGCTCCCTTGGTGGCCCTCCTTTGGCATTGCCACCTCCTGTTGCCTGCTATCCATACCACTGTTGTGTTCTGTTGCTGGGTGGCTGGGTGCCTGTGTGTACCCTGCTGTGCCGTGCTGGTGGAGGTCTCCTGTGGCCTGTCACTGTGCTTCCATGGCTCTGTCTCTGGGTCTGTTCTCTGTGCCATACTCCCCTCTGTTGCTCTGCTACCACAGTTGCACTGGAGCATCTCTGTCTGTGCCATGGCGCACCTCTGTTTGCACCATGGCACAACTCTGTTTGCACCATGGTGCAGCTCTGCCATATTCAGCTGGGTTTTACTGGCACAGTTTGGCCTGTGCAACCTCTGAATATGACTCCAGTTGCACCATGGTGAATCGGATTTGCACTGCACTGGACTTGCACTGGCCTTTGGCACATTTCTGAATATCTGGGCCATGTCCATATGGATAGTACAAAATCATGCATACTAGAATTCTGTCAAATCTACTAATATACACACACTACTACACAGTGATTTATACTCACAACACTTTCATAACAATTACATTTGTTCTGTATTTCATTTCTAACACTTTTTTAAAATAACTCTTTGGATGTCTGTCTTCATGTTATGCTACTCAGTCTGTTCCACCATGATGCCACATAGAAAAAAAATCAAGTTTCCCTATATCTGGAAAAAGCTTTCAGAACTTTCAACCTTTTGTTATTTAAGATTCTTATAATTCTCCTTTTTCCATCATTTTGTTTAAGAGTCATATATTTCAATAATAGATTTGCACCATTGGCTTGAACCACCATAAAGATCATGTTTAGTCACTTCATGTCATGCCAGATTTCTAAAAGTTGCCAATTTAAGTGACCATGCAAGTCGCAATGATGTGTCCTGAAGTCCATATTCAGGGTAATGCTAGTCAATTTGAGTACTCTATCAAGCCTCCTCAAATCCTTTTTGCTAGCACGCAGATATGCAAAGCTTATACATTCCACAGTTAGTAGCATTACTACGTTTACAAGTTTTAGCTTTTCCTATTATGTTAATAACCTTGATAAGAACCTCAATGTACACAGCCTTTTATTTACTTTCAATTGCAAATTCTGAATATGGCTCAAAAAAGATAGGGCACTATCAAAGGTCACTCCTAGATATTTGTGCAGAGGGACCTGTGTCAGAGCATTGACCTCAAGATCTTTAATCCTCAGCTCACTTGACTGTTTTTCACTACCACAAGCACCATGCTTTGGGTTTTTAGTCACTCATAGACAACTTTGGCCTGCTGAACCACTCCTGTGCTACACAAAATTGGCTTCTAGTTTCTGCTGTAACTCCTCTCTGGTACTACCAGATGTTACCAAGACCATAACATCAGCATACATCATGACCCATGAGCTGATCAGGACCATTGGGAGATCATTTGAATAGATCAAAAACAGCAAAGAACCTGGGTGGGACCCTGGGGAACTTCCTAAAAGGCTCCTAAAGCCTGACAGGCAACCCTGAATCTGGACCCATTGCTGTCTCCCCCATTAAATGGGTCCTTAACAAGCCCATGGTGTCAGGATGCATGCCACCCCCCCCCCCAGTCTACTGAGGAATATGGAATGGTCCACATGGTCAAAGGCCTTCATCAAATCCATGAATACTGCCTCAGTAATCTTTTTATTTTCCAAATTTTTTGCACTAGGTCTAATATGGCAGTATCCATGAAACAGCATTATCTAAAAACATGCTGATATAGCGTAATGATATTATTCATCTCTAAGTATTTCTATAACTTGGTGTGAACCACTCTTTCTAGGACTTTCAAGAGGGTGGACAGCAACAAGATTGGGCAATAGTTTAATGGGGTTTGATTATTTCCTCCCTTTGGTACAAGTATAATCTTACTCATTTTTCAGTAAGTGGGAAAAAAACCCTGGCAGTGGCTCCAACTGAAGATGTCTTTAATAGTAGCAGCTATTTCCCAGGTGCCAGTCTGCAGAAACATACCCTGCATCCACAGGTCTTTCCCACTTTTAACTTTTCAGAGATTTATAGACATCTTTTACTGTCGTTAACTTAAATTTGAAAATTACTCTATCAGCTTTCCCATCTTCTTTACTGTCCACAATCCTGCCCTTACTTCCTGTCACACCACTACTATCAGTTCCCTTTCTACCTTCAAGGGTGTCTTCAGTCATGATTTCCACGTCTGAGTGCTCTGCAAGATACTGCACTTGTTTAACCTCTCTGCTACTATAACAGGCTTCTTTATAGTAATACCCTTGTAAGTTAGGCTGATTTTTGTCTCTTTACCTGCTGGGTTGCTAATCCTACTTATGATTTCCAAAATCATTGGGATTTTTTACAGCACAGAGGTGGACCCTAAAGTATTTTGCATGATCAGAACTCATTAGTTTATCATACTGTTACCTTACTTTCTTGAACTGATTTCAGGCCTCCTCACAGGCTAACCTTTTTGCTCTCTTCCGCATGCACTTTGTCATTTTGATCAATTTTTGTAGCTTTTCAGTGATCCATGGCAGAAGTCCCTTTTTCAAAGTGATTTTCTGCCATGGAGCATGAGTATTTCAAATTTCTTTAAAAGTAGAAGAAAGGTAGTCGATAGCATAGTTGAGCTCTGGATTAAAAAAGTATAGTCCAATCATGGGATTGTAACTTGTTT
Source organism: Neoceratodus forsteri (assembly GCA_016271365.2). Classification (NCBI taxonomy): domain Eukaryota; kingdom Metazoa; phylum Chordata; order Ceratodontiformes; family Ceratodontidae; genus Neoceratodus; species Neoceratodus forsteri. The sequence goes on from CM028129.1 coordinate 905,695,931, forward strand.
CTAAATTCTCTTAAATTGTTATGGCTTCTCTTTTGTTTTCTAAATTTAGTTTCTGATTTAGACCCCCTTGTTTTTTCTGTGCACATCATTGAATTATATTCTCCCAGATTCAGCAGAAGGACATTTACATTTGAAGCCTGTAGGACCTCTGAGGTGAAGATCAAATCCAAAGTTCTTCCAGATAGCATGTTTTTATTATTTCTGATAGGCATAGCTATATTCTGGGATATCCTTAATGGCCCTAATGCTTCTTTTAATTTTATGCCTCATTTTTGTATCCAGTTCGCATTGAAGTTGCCTATTATACTAGTATTTTTTCTATCACACTTTTGTAAATCTCCTGGGCTACAGCATCAAAATACTTACTTTTTTTTTTGGGGGGGGGATAAATTACTAACAAAATGTGTTCCGGTTGCCCTATTGTGTATATATATTCAGAATTATTGGGTCATCCAATTTGCACCAAACACTGTCAAAATTCGAGTAAGTAGGATGAACTCCACTGTAAAATCTCTTCAAGAAAGTCATTTATAATAGTTTGAAAAGAAATAACATAAACTAGAATTTGTAGAAACTATTTGAAAATATTTTTATCTGTCTGACAGAAATAAGGCTTTGAGTGGCTGTATTGGAGAACTCTATCAGTAGAAAATAGGCGAATATATCATTTCATGGGTGAGCATTAACTGGCTACAATGAGATATTGTGTAAATAGAGAAAGGATACATGTTATGACTAAAGAAAATGATTAATTATGCAAGCTGGTATTTTGATCAACATGTTCAAATGAAGATAATGATATTAAAAAATGTTACTTTTTGGTTAACAGTGTTTATAAATCGAAGTGTTAAAATGGCAGGAAGAAAGTGCATACCACTGTGATCAGTAATCATTGTAATAACCAGTGAAGTTCTTGATCAAGGTGATAGTAGAAATAACAAAAGGAATGTGAAGGTGAGGGGGAACACTAATGTGGAAACTAAAGAAAATGGAAAAAAGTTTAGTATAAGACATTTAAGCTGTATTTTATTTATAATGGAAACACAAGAAGGCATGAGGAAGTGGCGGAGCCAAGAAACTGTTGCCCCATGAATGATGTGTGAAGCAAAATAAAGAAAGAATTTTTTGAAGAGATTTTACAGTAGAGTTCATTCTACTTACTAAAATTTTTTTGGGGGGGGGGGTAAATCACATCATTTAATCAAGCTTCAATTTTGTTAACAACTATACAATCAATGCCCATGATACTCTCGGACAACAATGTATCATAACTTCCTAGTTCATAGCTCCCATATAGCATAACCCCCCCCCCCTTAATTTTCAGTCCTGCCTGACATGTTGATATCTCTACTGTCTTCAACTGCTTATATGATGTGATTTATATTTATTTTCCTGTACCCCATTTCCACAGGTTGCACCTGGAAACAAGCCCCAGCTCAGTGTGCATTCCCGGTTATCAACTTTTAAATAAAATAAATAAAAAATCCTTCAAGGCTTAACCAAGCAGCAAATTGCCTCTATCCCTATTAGAACTTCCCTCCTCCATTTTCATGCTACAGTATATCTGTCCCCCCCATGTTTAAGTTGTCTACAAGGAGAAATCCTCTATATCCTACAACACAAGCCTATAGATACTAAAAAAGGAAGAAATGTAGTTTATGAAATACTTATTTTCCTCTGAATAAACTTCAGCTTACAATGTTATATGTTCTGGATATGTTAACAAAGTTTCTGGCCCCAACCCCGGTTTATCCAACTAACTCATGCAGACTCTGTACTTTGTCTCCCAACTTAGCCCCTGCATAGTGATGCTGTATGTTGTGTACAGTGTTGTGGAGTCTATATGTCTTTTGATTTCTTGATGTGTTCCAATGGCTTGGGCCAAGGGTTTCACGTGCTGTATAATGCAAACAGTAGAGAAGATAATGGGCAGCCCAGGTGGGTCCTTCTGGAGGTTAACGACTTGAGAAGTAAGTGAGTTGGTACTGGTTTGGACTTTTGGTACATGATATCTTTCTTTCTTTCTTTCTTTCTTTCTTTCTTTCTTTCTTTCTTTCTTTCTTTCTTTCTTTCTTTCTTTCTTTCTTTCGGGTAGAGTGTACTGATCCAAAGGACCATTTACAGGCACGATCCAAGCCAAAAGACATGAGCAGATAATGATTACAAAATGATAATGTAAGACACAACAATTAGTAACAGCAATGTACAATTCAATAGGCATAGACCGTCACAGTAGTGCAAGAAAGTACAAACCAGCATTCCTGGGCCAAGATGGCACTAGCAGCACACAAAGCGGCAGAGTGATCAACATGCAGCAGCAATAAAAAATGACAAACAAGTAGCAAGTGAGGCAATAACAAATAAAATGGCAAAAAGTAACAATACAATAAGGGTTCAGGCTGCAGTAACAGTAAGTCAGTTTTGAGCAAATGTGAGAAACATGTACACTTAAAGCAACAATATGTTGAGGAAATTATTATGTTAACCACCCCCCTCAAGTCATGTCCTGGCTACCTAAAGACCAGAGCAAGATCAGGGAAAGGAGGTTAGTGAAATCATGTCAGAGGAGAGCTAAAAGGTTGTGAGTTACCTGAGCAGACAGGTGCAGGTGTCTCTAGTGAGGAGCCAGGATTTATAGTCATGTTTAAAGGTGAGATATTTGTCAGTAAATCTGAGGGGGGCAGGCAGTCCGTTTCATAGCTTAATCCATTCAATAAATGTGTTTTTTGCTACATTCTTTGATAGAGCCTCAAATAAAAAAGCCATGGGACTATGTCAAAGGCTTTTTTTTGAATCCAGTGCAAGTAAAACTGCTTAAAAGTTAGAGGATTGCTCAATGGCATGTAATATGTGCCTGGTATTTACTGGTAAGTACCATTCAGTTTCTCCCAATGAAGACAGTCAGATCATGGTGAATGATCTTAGGGATTATATTTTCTAAGTGTCTTGTCCAAATTACTGCAAATATTTTATAATCATTCAAGAGTGATATTGGTGTATAAGATGTCTTATCTGGTTTAAGGATAAGGGCGATGAATGTTTCTTTAAAGGAAGGAGGGAATGTTTTTTAGGTGAGGAATTGGTTGAAAAGTGTGGTTAAATAAGGGGTTAGTGTTTCAAAAAAAAAGCATTATAAAATTCCATGGTAAAACCACCTGGGCCTGGAGATTTACTTGCCAGGACTGATATAAATATTTCTAGAACCTCCTGCTCAGAAATTTTTTTATAAGTATGGTCTGATCTTCCTATCTAAGATGTGATAATAAAAGTGTAACAAGGAATTCATGAATATCCTTCTCTTCTATTAATAATTCTGTAAAGTGCAATTTTTGTAAAGTTCTTTAAAAGTTTTGTTGATCTGTCTATGATCTGTTTGTGTATTATTCTCTGTCATTCTGCATTTCATTGATGGTGTTATTGGTGTTTCTCACTGTAACTAAAGCCAGCAGTATATCAGGTTTTTCTTCCAGGAAGTAGTATTTTGCTCAAACCCATGTCAGAGCCACTTGGGACTGAGTTCCTAACATTTGATTGCACTTGTATCTAACTGAGAAGAGTTCCAAAAGATCTTTGTAAGATTCAGAGTTTATTTACTGAGCTTCTGCATTTGCCAGCTTCAGTTCTATAGAATTTATTTCCTGGGTGAAAGATTTATATTTTCTAACTGAGTAAGCTATGATTAGCCCCTAATATAAAATTTAAGACAGTGCCATTCTTATTATAGGTGGTATCCAGTGAGTTTTTTCTATTTATTTAATCAATCATTTATGTGCTTATTGTGATACAATTTGAGTCACTAAGGAGTGATGGCTCCATTCTCCAACTTTATCACTTTCCCTTAGGCCATCAAGTTCTATTGAGAACATTGGTGGAACATGATCTGAGAGGTAAATTACCCCATATTTAGTGTCTTTTTTTTGCAGAATATTTTTATATATTAGACACTTAACTGTGCTTGAGTAAGTGTTATAGATGTTAAAGAAGAATGAGTAGTTTTCCTTATCAAGGCATAACATGTGAAAGGGGTGCAATACTAGGATCAATAGTAGGAGTGATAGACAGAATAAAGCTTATGCCCTTCGAGTCTGCCTTCCACTTGGTGTGGGGCTACTTCTTAGATCTCATACCAAAAATGTAGTCATCCAACCTTTTTTTGAACAGGACAAGAGATTCTGCTTCCACTAATTCCCTGGATAACCTGTTTCACCCCCTTACCATGCTTCATGTGAAAAACTCCCTTCTGTTTTTTTACCTGCTCCAATTTGATTTGTTTTTATGTGATCTTAAGGATACATCTCTCTACACATAATTAAAACCCATTTCTGATATTATTTCATTTCATTTTCATTTTTATTTTTTATACTTGTAAATCCACATGAGCAAGACTGCCTGTTTTCATTGGAGACAAGTTCAATCTAAAAACACAGTATAAAAATACAAACATACAACATAGGAGCAGACTATACAATTAATAAAGTGCAGTGCAAACAAATATGTTACGTTTTTGAGAAAAGCCAATATTTTTAACCTTTTCTTAAAACACTGAGTGAGACTACTCTCAACAATTACTGACGGTATTTTGTTGAAGAAAGTGGGGACTCTGAATGATAAGGATCTTCACCCAAAAATGGTCTTAAAAAATGGTATTTTAAATTTATAGTTAAACTGAGACCTGGTAGACAATGCATTTATTGCCCTAGGAAACAGTGTAGAAGTGAATGGGGGAAGAAGGTTACGTTTTATGTTAAATAAAAAAGTACCCATTTTGTAGAGAACTCGATTTTCAAAGGATAAAGAATAAGACTGTTTATACAAATCAGCACAATGGGTTCGAAAAGGTAAATCTAGCCAAAATCTCAAAGCTGAGTGATATATTACTCTAAGTGGACTCAGAACATTGGTACATGAGGAGGTGTATATCAATATTCCATAATCAAGTATTGAAAACAGAAAGCTACGAACTAAAAGCTTTCTTGATTCAAGAGTCAAAAGAAATTTGGCTCAGTAAAGGATACCCAATCTCTGGTGAAGGGTTTTCCTGAGATTCTGAATATGGGGTTCAAAAGAAAACTGATTATCCAAAGTTATACCTAAATATTTGAAGACTGAAACAAATTTGATTCTATTACCTTTTCTATCAATAATTAAAGGGGAATCAGTTGATAAATTTTTTTTCCTAGAAAAGACCATTACCTTTGTTTTTTGAGAATTCAAAACCAGGTGACTTAATGATAACCAATCCTGCAGATGATCAAAATCAGTCTGAAGGTGGGAGAGAACAATGTCAGATCTGGGATCAGTACAAAAATAACAGTGTCATCGGTGTAAAGAATCATTTCTGTTTCAGTACAAATATCAGGAGCAGAATTCACGAATAAAGAAAAAATGAGTGGCCCGAGGATTGAACGCTGGGGTACACCACAAGCTAATGGGAGGGGGTGGGATAAGGATGAACCAATAATGGTTCTAAAGGATCTATTACATAAGAAATCTTGATACCACATGATTACATCACCAGAAAAATGGAGACCACGAAGAACACCTGGAAGAAGATCAAATTCAACCAGGTCAAAAGCCTTGGTGAGGTCCACGAACAGTGCCGCACACGAGTACCCTCTATCAAGTGCACCTTGTACACTGCCCGTGAGCCCCACCAAGGCTGTTTCAGTGTTATACCCGGGCTTAAACCCTTGTTGATTCCCTGAAAGTAAAGAATATTTCCCAAGAAAATCAAATGTTTGGTCCATAACAATCTTTTCCAAACTTTTTGATATGGGCGATAAAAGAGAAATTGGACGATAATTGGTGACAAAAGAGGGATTTGCATTCTTCAGAATGGGTTTTATGATTGCTCATTTCCAACTACTTGGAAAAACATTACGGAATAAAGAAAAATTAAAAATATGTACTAAAGGATAAGCAAAGCAATCTATGCCTAATTTGATAATCCTAATATCAACTCCATCCTGACCCTGAAAGGGTTTTGGATTGTTTTCCAAGAAGTATTTTTTTACTAAAGAAGGGGTAAGAGACTTAAAGTAAAACTTTGGATTAGTGTTATTATGAGTGTCATTAATATCAGTCACGCTGTCCAAGTTTATGGGGGTTCTATAGGAACCTAAGTTCCCAAAGTGACTGTTGAAGATGTTGGATACCTTAGAATGATCGATTATACTTTGTCCATTTTGAAAAATAGTTGGAGCACAGACTGTTTTTTCTTTTCCCAAAATTTTGTTTAGGAAGTACCAGGCTTTTTTAGGATTAGCCCTGGAGTTCCTTTGTTCATTTAAACAGTATATTAATTCATTATCATTTAGTATTTTAAATAGCTGAAGCCAGTCCCCCTAATTTATTCATTTATTGAATCTTGTTAAGCATGTGAGCCTGTTCAGACAAAAAGTGCATTTTTCAGGGGCAACCTAAAATTAATTAAATAGATGAATACATACAGTATATGCACAATAGTCAAGGAGTACAAGTGATTAGCAACAAGCACAATTACAGCAATAAAGCAGGGCCAAACTAAAATGAATCAATAGAGGACAAAATGCAATATTTACAGCACTAATGCAAAAATACAGATAGTGCAGTACAATTCAGGGGCATAACAATGTTGTCAAGTGAAGACTGGGGCAACATGAAATGTAGAAGCATCAACTACAGGTCAGCGATTGCAGGAACATTGACTATGTTCAAGTAAATACACTTTTAGCCCTTTTTTAAAGTCTCCAAGCGAGGAACAATTTTGGAGAGTTGCAGGGTGAGCTTTCCATAGGGAAGGTGCTGAGCTGGTGGAAGATTTCAACACGGCATTGCATCTCACCCTAGTTGTTTCAAGTAATGTACAACTAGAAGACCTGAGCACTCTCCTTAGTGGTTTGGGTACCAGAATATCTTGGAGGTGGGGGTGTTAGGCCCTTGGCAAGTTTGTAGGCAAGGTAGAGGACAGGATACTCAAGCCTGCCTTCCAACGAATGCCAGTTCAGAGAACCGAAAACACTGCAGTGGTGCTCCTGTGGTGGGGCTCCAGAGGCAAAGCAACCAATCTTACTTTAGAGGGCAATGAGTTTATTGCCTTTAGTACACCTTTAAGGACAGAAGAACAGGTGCACCATATTGTAAGAGAGGAAGCAGAGTACTACTGACAATAATCAACCGAGATTCTGCTGATAGGTAGTTACCTAGCTGGTATAGTAACAGAATTTTTTGATGTGAGGATTTTGAGACATAATCAATGTGGGTTCTAAAAGAAACGTCTTGGGCTAGATAAACTCCAAGCTATTTGAGCACCTCACTCACCTTGATATGGGCAGGGGAAGGGAGTACAAGTAAGACAGTACATCAGTCCATATCAGTGAGCAGTTCTGTGCCAGTGACCACCCTACTGGTGAGGGTGAAATATCAAAGGTGAGAACCCTTTACAATAAAATCACAAGATTTGTGTCCAGAGTTCCTTGGTGTTCTCATAATTGTGAATTATACAATTTCCTTCATCAGTTTTCTGTGGATTAAAGTTTTTTTTTTCAAATTGGTTCTATGACAAAAAAGGTGATACTGAGATTGGTCACAGTTTCGTTCGACAACATTTCCCATTTAGAAAGTCAAACTGTTTTAACCAGATCAGCTTTTAAAAATCTGTTTTCAGTACCATGATAGTGCACAATGTTCATTGTTATTTAGGTTACAAAAATAATACGATCCATTACCCTAAATTGTTGCCTGCACTTTTTTGTATGATAACTTTAGGCTGGATCATAAAGTGTATCTACTTTACAATACGAACATACATACGGACATATGAATTCGCCAGCAGATACAGACCTTGAGGTCTATCACGTCTGCTCGATTGTGCAGCTAGCAGCCTTTATTCTGCAACTGCCCCACACTCCCCTCCCCCACCCAATGTCCCCCTCTTACCCTGTCTCATTCTCCTTTTAAAACTGCCCACCATCCTACATGACACCACTTCCTCCAGTAGAGAGTTCCACATAGACACCACCTTTTCCATGTAAAGCATCTTCTGATTTCTCTCCTGAATCTTCCCCCCTCAAGCCTCAGCCCATGTCCCTGCATGTCCTTCCCCCCCAAGCTTAAAAATTCCCTCTGTCCCCATCTTGTTTATACCCTTCTTGTATTTGAAGGTCTCAATCATATCGCCCTGATCTCTCCTCTCCTCCAGGGAGTACATTTTGAGCTCCCTCAGTCTCCCCTCATAGGGTTTGTCCTCTAACCCCTGGATCATCTTTGTTGCCCTGCACTGCACCTCCTCCAGTAATTTGATTTCCTTCTTCAGGTATGGACACCAGTGCTGCACGCAATATTCCAGATGTGGTCTCACCAATGCTGAATGCAATTGTTTATGACAGTTTTTATTGTAGTTCATATGGTTATGCAATGTTTTTCTCAATCTGTCTCTGGTCAGTCATTTCAATGGACTATTAAGTCCACAGACTTTAGTAAATAAATAAATCAAATCTAAAAAATAACTTTTATACCAGCTTTCTTAGAACTAATAGCATTATCTGTTTGATCCTGTGCATCACAACCCCAACATCAATAAACATGCAGATTCTTAACAGATTTGTGAACACTGAGTATGAACCTCTGCTTATGTCAACAACAGACTTGACTGTGGGGTCCATCTAAGTGATGCAACTTTTTTACAGTAGTAAATTATATTATCTGGTCAATTTCAGTTCAATTTTTAAATTCTGAATACAGCTAACATTGCCAGTACCAGTGCCAGCGATCAAAGCCATTTACTGTTTACAAGAAATTGTAGCTGCATGGCTAAGTACATTTCTGTTGTCAGCAGAGGCTCAGTCTCAGTGGTCACTGGGACGCTTTGTGAAAAGTGATGATGGTGGAGGTGGGCAGTTAGGATCAACAGACAATGACATTACAAGAGTAAGTGGGCTAAGAATGTTAGGGGTGGCTTTGCACAATTTAGACATCCGGGTCCTGTCAAAATAGGTAACATAAACGTTCACCTTTAAGCAGACTGTCATATCAGGAAGCCATTCAGCTACAGATTGAACTCTATGGCCAGAACATTCAAAGGACTTTAGATATTGCAGACTGGCTAGTGACTTGCTAACACCACTTTGCACCACCAAAGCAGGGAAGGATCACAAAATCCTATTCGTAACCTGACTTGAAATTGGCAGTGCATCTCTGCAAAGCAGCTGATAGTGCCTTGCATATAGGCACACTGACATATTGGTAGCTTTGGAGAGGTGGTAAGTTTCCATTGTGTTGCACTATTTACCACACCACCAAACAAGGTCTTTTGGGCTGTGGACCCTAACCATAGCCACCCTAACCCCAAACACCCCCAGTGATGTATAACTGCATTTTCCTTGGTGTCAAGAGGTGCACCAGCCCCCAACACTCTTACCGATGTATAAAGTCATTCACCCTGGTGTCCAGTGGTGCCCCTGCCCACAGAACACAGTGTCAATGTAGGAATACATTTTCTATCATGTCCAGTGGTGCCCCCAACCCTAGAACACCCCACCAATGTATAATTACATTTTCAAAAGTGTCCCGTGGTCCCCCCCTCCATTTGAATCCCCTCCCAACAACAGGCATAAAACATCCGCTCACCTCCTGTAATCAGTGTAGGGCCGAGATCATGAGTTGTCAGTCAGTGGCTGGCCATGGATGTGAGCAGAGGGTTTGTCCTGTTTGCCAAGGGGGGATTCAAACTCAGGTGGTGGGAGGACCACTGACACCAGGGAAAATGTATTTATACATCTGCGGGATGTTCACGGGGGTGAAGAGCGCCACTCCACACTAGGGTAAATGGCTTGATATAGTGGTGAGGGTGTTCTGGGTGCATGGCACCAAAGCACACCAGGGAATATTTACTGACTACAGACAGGGGTGTTCAAGGGGTAGGTAAGGGTACCAGAACATCAGCATGCAGACATGTGAGATGCTGGGGGGGTGGTGCTAACTCTGTTTTTTATCATGGCCAGTATTGAAGCCCTAATGAGATGCAAATGTGGTCATAGCATCTTGATAGTGCTATGGGGGGGGTCACATTCATCTTAAGGTATGAATATGGCTGATTTAATTGCTTCCCATAGCATCCTATTAGCCACATAACTCATGTGGCCAGTAGGCCAGGGCTGGTGTTTGTAATCACAATTTAGATAGTGCCTGGATGGTGTACTGGAACATACCTTACTGTGCTGCTCCACATTGTGTCAATGGGGAATAATGACATATGGACTTGCAAAGTGCCTAGGCATGTTCCAATATACAGTACCACTGATTTGTTCCAGGCACGAATATGCTTATGGTGCAAACATTTAGTGGGCCCTAACCAAGGACTATGAATATACTGGCCTATGTGATAATTCTACTGATATGTGAAAACAACATATATTTAGTTCAAAAACAGTTTCTATATGCCAAAATAACTTTGTAATTATTTTTAGTTGTTGGATTACTGTGTTGCTTTATTTCCATGGTGTTTGTAAATGTATGACACATAGCATTTAGTCATTGAAACAACACTGTGATTTTAAATATTGCAACAAACATGTCAATGAAGGATGACACTGAAACAGAGAGATGCAGTCTTTTATTTTCCATCAAAGTAAGCACTATTAAAATGCTGAGGAACTACAACAGCTATGCAAGTGGATACGAAGGTTTATTATTGTAGTTATTTATTTATATATTTATTTAAAAACGTTTCAGCAGTAAAGGCATATTGAGCTGGGGAGCTCGTTTCCAGATGCATCCTGGGGGGAAGTGAAAGTTGTACAAGAAGGACAATTGTAGCACAAGAGCAATAGATACATACTGTAGACATGTTGACAGACCATATACAGAGCAGTGCAATGTAGCATTCAATCTTAAACTACATTACGAATAGTAACATGCAAGATGAATAACAGGTATCAGTCATCAAATCCAGATACAGTGCAGACAAAAATACTAGTGTTAATAGACAATCATAAGTCGGCAATCATTTACAGAGTGGAATGCAACCCAAGTTAAATGGACATTTGAGAGAAGGCAGTATAGTGCATGATTAACTAGGTCAGAACGTAAGTGCCTAGATTGCAGGGTTACCCATTTGGTAACAAGTTGAAGTAGAGCAGATGGCGGGAAATATAGGATCAATTGCAGGTGGGAGAGGTGAGACCTCTGAGGTGACTTGATAGGAAGCAGGGGGAGGAGGATTGGCAAATAGCTGATGGGAGGGAGTTCCACATTTTAGGGTAGCGGTGGCTGATTGCAGGTTTGCAGATGGTCATGGAGACTGGCGGGATTACAAGGGTAGGAGCATTTGAACTTCTGAGGGTATGGGAGTGGGGGAGAGGATGGGAGAGGGAAGCTGAGAGATAGGAGGGTAGGGAACCAAACCAAAATTTGCCTATGAAACTGGTTTCAGTGGGCATGGCATCTGTTCATAAGAAAGGAGAAAGAAAGAGATTGATGCATAGAGCAGTAATGAGTGTGGGGGGGGGGCAGCTTAGAGTGAAGTGACAGAAAGAGTTAAAAAGGGTGTCCAGTCTGGCCAGGTTTGTGACTGGGGCAGTGCTGTAGACAACATCACCATAGTCGAAGATTGGGAGATCATTCTCTGGATGATGGCACGGCATGTAGCTATAAACATGAAGCTATAATTTAGAGGGTCACATGAGTGGGAGGAACTCTACGGCAGTAGTGCTGCGTCCCACAAGTTATTTTTTTTATTTACTTACTTTTTCTACCCATCTCCAAGCCCCCTTTGGTCCGACTGCCCTAGCACCATTTGCACCGTCTCTATGTTTTAACCTCATCTCTGATCCCCACAACTAGGGCTGTGAATTGATGGTGGGCAGACCCCTTTGAAGTCCAAATTCAGTGGGGACCTCAGTTAGTGGAGCAGGGTCTGAGATCAGCAAGCATAATCCTGCACAGCCCCAGCCTTTTGTCCTCCAATTTTCCTTCCTCACCTTAGGCAGCAGCACAATGTAGTTCCACTGCAGATGCAAAGGCATACACAGCAATGTGCCATATGTACCCCTTCACTTGTACAATGCCCCAAAAGTGTGCATGCTTACTGTCCACTTTGCAGAGCCAAGCTTATAATGCATACTACACTTTTTCACTCTCTCTGGTCCCTGATGACTTCTTTCTGGTGGGAGATTAGAGCAATGCTGTCACCAGAAATATGAACCTACTACAATAAAAGAAATTGTAGCAAAATATACAGCTGCACCTAGGTGATGGTGCCTGGTCCAAAGAAGAGTAGATGCAAGTAACCAAAACAACTGACCGGCACTAGAGAATGTAACAAAGGGACTAAATGTCTAAATGACTAAAGGTTCAGTACAAGTAGTGCTTCATTTTATTCTTGATAAAGTGCACGCACAATAAAAAGCTGAATGCTCTCCCCAAGATTCTCCAAGCGGGCCCCCTCCCTGCACACTAGAACACTTTGTCAAGAATAAAATGACGCACTATTAGCACCAAACCTCAAGCCTCCAAGTAAGTTCATTTCACTGACTATTAAGGAGGCATTTAATCCCGTTGTTATATTCTCGAGTGCCAGTCAGTTGTTTTGGTTACTTACAATAAAAGAAAGCATAAAAATGGTCTTGAAAGTGCTACATTCTGATTGGTTGTTAGCATTCCAACAGCCACACATTAATCTCTGTTAAGCTATCACAAGCCTGATGGTGTATGAATTCTTCCTGCCAGCTTTCCATTCTCTAGCACTGTAATGACTGGAATAATGCATTCATATTCTGAACCAGCATTTAAACAGCACAAACTATTGTATTATTTTTCACACACAATGTTTATTTTTTTAAACATTTAGTAACGAGTGTCTCAATGCATTACAATAAAATATTTGATAATGTATTTCTGTGATGCATAGAATAAATATTTTAAACATTTTGTGTTAACAGGCACGCTGACCATTCATGATTAAACAATTCTTAACTGTTTATTTTTATCAGTTTTCATATTTGTATAAATAATTCATATACAATTTTCCTAAATTTAAAATAAGCACTTTGTTATTAAAGTATATCAATATTTGTTGTAAGCATGCCTTCAACATTTTCTCATCATTTGAATCTAGCACCATTTCTTCATAGTTACTGGTGACCCCCTTTAACAAGCTGAATTCAGGCACAGTAAAAATGCCGTAAGAACCTGAAATCGAGTTATTACGGTGTTTCAAAACTTCACAGTCACTGTTACAATTCTTGAGTGGTAGCCTGCGCTCGAGACAACTTGAGTGGTAGCCAAACACTTTCTCCCCTCAAAACCCTTCTGCTTACCAGTCTTAAAAAAACACTTAAAAAGTCATCAGTTGTCCTTATTTTGTAGATCAGAAAGCACTGTGCAGCCACCCAGTTTCATCTCCCTCACAGTTTTTTTTCCTCTTCCTTAGGTCACCACAGCAACTGGAAGATGTTTGTTGACACAGCAACACTTCCTTTTCGGAGCAAAAATTTGTACTGTTCCTCAAAGTTTAAACGTGTATAAACTATAGCAAAATTAATTTAAAAATGTATACTCTGTTACTTGAATTAAAAATAAAATAAGCTGTGCACAAAAACAGTATTTTTTTTCCTACAACAAAAATGCTGGTTAAGACTCTGCACCAGCAATTCTAAAAAATAAAAGATGGACAAGTGTGTGCCTATGAATATTTTTTTCACACCCTCGGTGTGTGATGACTGCATAAACCTCTCGAGCTTTGTCTGAGGGTTTTATGGGTCATCACACACCTCAGGTGTGAAATATTCATACTTCACACTTACCTATCCATTATTCTCTATTATTTTATTTTTGCCAGCAGAATAGGCCTACCGGTCTTTCATGTCTGCTCGTTTGGTCAGCCCCCACACTGGGAGCTGACCTTGCTGCCCCCCTCGCCTTCTCTGGCTTCTCCCTTCCCAGTTCCGGATATTCTCGCTGCACTGGATTTTGCTTCCAGAACCCTTCCCCTGCACCTGTTCCACCCCCTCTTGAACCCCTCCACCGTCTCTCCCTCCACCTGCCCGCTGGGCAGCGCATTCCATGGCTCCACCACCCTCTCAGTGAAGTAGCACCTCCTCCTTTCTCCCCTGGATCTTCCCCCCTTCAGCTTCCACCCATGTCCTCTAGTTTCCCCCTCCTCCTTCCTTTGAAACACCCTAACTGCTCCTCCCTTATTTACCCCATTCATGTACCTGAAGACCTCTATCATGTCCCCTTCCCCCCGGTCCCTTCTCTCTTCCAATGTGTACATATTTAGCTCTTCGAGCCTCTCCCCATAGGTCCTGTCCCGAGCCCCAAATCATTTTGGTTGCCCTCCTCTGGACCCTCTCCAGGAGTTTAATGTCCCTCTTTAAGTGTGGCCTCCAAAACTGCATGCAGTACTCGAGGTGTGGCCTCACCAAGCAGTTATACAGAGGGAGTATCACTTCCCTCCTTCTGGAGGTGATACCCCTAGCGATGCATCCCAGCATCCTGTTGGCCTTGGCTGCTGCCCTCCTACAAGTCTCCGAGTTGTTCATCTTGACATCCACCACCACCGCAGGTCCCGCTCAGCCATTGAGACTTGTAGCATTTCCCCCCCAGGGTGTACACTTGGCCCAGGTTTCTGGCCCCCAGATGCAGTACCTTGCATTTCCCTGCATTGAACCTCAGCTTCCACTTTCTAGACCATCTTTCCAGAGCCTCCAGGTCCCCCTGTAGGGTCACCCTCCCCTCCTCCCCATCCATCACCGCCCCCCAGTTTTGAGTCATCCGCAAGAGACTCATCTCACTCCTGATACCTGTCCTTATGTCAGAGACGTAAGCGTTGGACAGGAGGGGCCCAAGGACAGATCCCTGTGGGACCCCACTAATGACCCTCCTTGGGGATGAGACTATCCTGCCAACTACCACCCTCTGGGTCTGGTCCTGGAGCCAATTGTCTATCCATCTGATCATCTGGTTCCCCACCCCCATTTCTCCCAGCTTATCCAACAGGCCCTCATGAGGAACAGAGTCAAATGCCTTGCTGAAGTCTAGAAAGAGGATGTCCACTGGTCTACCCAGGTCCAAGGCACTCATCACCCAGTCATAGAACTCCATAAGGTTTGTCTGACACGATTTCCCTGGGATGAATCTATGCTGTCTATCGTCCAGGCACCCTGACTTTTCCAGGTCCCCCAACCTCTCTTGACAATGCCCTCCATCACTTGCCACCACCGATGTCAGGCTGACAGGCCTGTAGTTCCTGCCACCTCCCTTGATCCCCCTTGTGGATAGACACTATGCGCCACCTTCCAGTCCTGGGGCACCACCCTGTCTTCAGAGATGGTGGCTCACAGCAGGGTTTTGCAAGGACATCCATAAGTTCCTTCAGCACTCTGGGATGTAATTTATCTGGCCCGGTGCTTTCTCTGTCTTAAGGGACCTGAGGGCTTCTCTCACTCTCTCTGCTGTGATTTCTGCCTCCGCTACCTCTTCTCCCTGCTTAGCCTTCCCACCTCCTGCCAGTGATGCCTCCCCCTCTCCCCAGACCTGCCGATCGGTAAGGGTCTCCCCCTTCCTCAGTATCACTGTCTCCTCCCATGTATGATGCAGCACCCCCATTTTCCTTGGTGAAAACTGAGGCGAAGTGCTCATTTAGTACCTCAGCCTGTGCCCCCGGGTCTTGTGTCCATCTCTCCCCTGTTTTAATCCTGCTAATCTGCCCCTTCACCCTTTGTTTTCCCCCAGTGAATCTAAAGAACCCCTTGTTCCCTCTCCTAATTTCCCTGGCCAAGTTCTGATCCTTCCTTGCCTTAGCCACCCTCACAACCCTAGTGGCCCTACTAGCCATCAGTTCGTACTTCCCTCGATCCCTTTCACTCCTTGAGCACTTGAATTGCCCATAGGCTGCTTTCTTTCCCCACACCACCTCCTGGACCTCCCAGGTTCACCAGCAGGGTTTTCGGGCCCTACCGCATTTTTGTCTTACTCTGGCACTGGTGCTGGTAGCATCCTGCACCCCTCTCCTGATTATTTCCCACCTACTGTCAGCATCCATGTCTGACCCAATCACATCCGAATGCTCCTTAAGGATCCTTCCCATTTCCTTAAAATCCACCCCCCTGAAATCAGTTACCTCTATCTTTGTGCAGCCTTCTACCCCTCCTAGATCCAGGCAGAACCAGACCGTGGCATGGTCACTCCCCACCAAAGGGTCCCTTACCTCCAGGCCCCCAATCTGGTCACTGTCTGCCAGGACTACATCCAGTACCCGTGCCTCCCTGGTCGGTTCCCCCACCTGCTGAGTTAGGAACGCATCTTGATAGACAGCCAACAACCTCTGTTCCCTGGCCACTGAGGATGTCATAGTCTCCCAGTCTGTTCCTGCCATGTTTAAGTCCCCCAACACCACCACCCTTCCCCTGCCCAATCTGCAGTGTCTCCCAACATCTGCCACCAAACTCTCCTCCGGTTCCTCCGCCAGTGCAGGGGGTCTATACACCACTCCTATTTTTACTCTCTTGCCCCCCCTTGTTATCAAGGTGACCCAAATTGCCTCCACGGTTCCCTGCATACCTCTCAACCTCTTTACTTGTAAATCAGGGACAAAGCTTAAAAAAATCAGGGACAAAGACCCAAAACCAGGGACACATCTTAAAAATTTATACTATTCACTCAGAAAGCTGATAGAATATGTGGATTAGTGTAAGATGCATTTTCTGAAGAAGAACAAGTCTGTAACTTTAATGTCTGGCATTATTTTGTACTTTCAATACCCACTGTTCTGTCACAAAAACACAAATTTTACGAGAGACAGAGGAAAATTTTGAGTCAAAATCAGGGATGTCCCTGAAAATCAGGGACAGTTGAGAGGTATGGTTCCCTGCACCTCCTCTACTCCCCCTATGCCAATGCAGTTTTTGACTATCATTGCTACCCCTCCTCCCCTTCCCTCCCTCCCCCCTGTCCTTCCTGAACATAGTGTAACCCTCCAGGTTCAGGTCCCAGTCATGTCTTGCAGTGGCCCAGGTCTCAGTGACCACTGCCACATCCACCGCTCCCTCAGTTAGCATCGTCTAGAGCTCAGGCATTTTATTGCCCAAGCTCCTGGCATTTAGCAGGACTACCTTCCACCCTTTCCCTATACTTCCATTTCCCCTGCTCATGTTCCCATGGGGATTCCACTTTCTCCTGGTCTGCACTTTACCAGTCGGCCTTTTCTCACATTCCTCCAGCTCCCCGGGGGGGGTGGAGACAGAGTCCTTCTTTTATTGGCCCCCCTTGACAGCCTTTTCTCCCATCCCTCCCCCTTCACAAGTTTAAACCCCACTTTTCACCAATGAACCCCTCTATTTTCAACTTAAGGATTCCCTTCCCCTCCAAATTGAGATGGAACCTATCTCTAGCATACAGCCCCTTATCTCCCCAGGTCTCCCCCCAATCCCCCATCAACCCATAACCTCTGGCTCCACACCACTCCCTGAGCCACTGGTTTATCTCCCTAATCTTCCTTTTGTGTTCCCCACTAGCCCTTGGCACTGGCAGGATTTCCAAGAAGGAAATCGTGCACCCTATGTCATGACAGACCCTGGCAAGCTCCCTGAACCTTGCCTGTATCTCTAGCTCACTATTTCCCTCAATGTCATTTGTACCCAGGTGGATCAGTATGTCCAGGGAACCCCCACAAGCCTTTGCCAGCTGATATGCCTTGTGCTTGGCCCTGTGCATCATTAGTACAGGGAAGCATTTTGTTCTAACTGGCCAGACTTCCCTCTCCCTATCCCATTTGATACCCCTGATCATAGAATACCCCAACAGGAGCACTCTGACTGCTCCTTTTCCTCCATTTCCCCCCTTTCCATGTCCCTCATCCTTTCTACCTGCCCCTCCACCCAGCCAGCTCCTTGTTCCTCCCCCTATCTGGGTGCCACATGCCACCACCTCATTAACCCTGGCCACCCCCTCTTCTCCGATCCTATGCCCGTCCTCCTCCTGAGTATCCTTCTGTGCCTCGTTAACTCCCCCCTCACTGCTCGTGACTGGTCCTTCTCCCCCATCCGCTAAACTAGCCTGGCTCATCCTCCCTTCCTTCCTTCCTGTCTCCGTTCAGTCCCTCCTTGCTTGTCGTGCTCCCCTGGCCTAAACCCTCAGCTCCCTTTACTGTATCCTCCTTGTACTTCTGGTCCTTCTCCTTGCCCTTTCCTCCCAACTGGTCCTTCTCCTTGCGCATTCCTCCCTCTTCCCCCTGCCCCTCCTGCTCTGATCCACTGCTCCCCCCATTTTCCTGCATTCCAGGTTCCTCCCTGTTTCTCCTGCTCTCCGGCGCCTCCTGCCCCCCACTCCCTTTCCATCTCTAACCAACCCTGTCATGGCTACCTCACCCCCTCATCCTCAGGCAGAAGAAGAGAATTGAAGTGGTTATTGAGCATAAGGTCCGATCCACCTCCCCACCTTGCTTCCTTAAGTTCAGCCCCAGCCATCTGCCTACTTCCCTGAGAATGTTGTCCCTCTGGCCCCCTCTTATGAGGGTCCCCAGTTACCTGCCTGCTTCCTTGGTAGTGCCCTCCTTTTGGGCCCCCTCTGCCAGGGTCCCTATGTGACCCCAGAGTATTCTCCTGCACTCCTTTCCCTATGCCCCCACCCCTAGTACTTGGTGCAACCCTGTGGGAGATCCCCTGCCCTCTTCCCCAACCATACCTCCCCCCTTCCCCCAGCTGTCTCCTAATCCCTGCAACCTCCTCCCAAAGCTGTGCCAGCTGGTAGCACACTGGACAACCACGGAACTTCCAAGCCCAGTCCAATATCATGGCTTCCCCACACCCTGTGCACCCCACCACCCTCCCAAAGATGCCAACCCTAATGACGTGTGGTCCCATCCCCCTCCAAGTAGGTTTCCTTGGTTGAGCCACCATTCCCCACTAGTCCAAGGTACACCCCTACTGACTAATCAGGTCACCCACTAATCCTAGACACAGTCCCACAGTAAACCGGTAACCCTGTTACTAGGTGCAGTACAACACAGTAAACTTATAAGGGAAGTGAACAACTCCCTAAGCTCCTCTCTCCCAGCCTTTAAATCCAACCCCCAGTGGCTAGAACTACATGAGCTGCACCTGCAGCCTTTTCCTCCAATTGCAGGGCAGGTGTTCCCCTATAAATAAGCAGAGCTCTGGGGAGGAGGTGGGATTAGGGCCTACACCCGACTCTTGAGAGAGTGTATCAGCCCTGTGTCTGCCCCTCCAGGCCCTGCAACCAAAGAAACAGCCCCAAGCAAATCCCACCAAATAGGTTTTAAATCAGAAGAAATAGGCCTCCACCAGCGCAGCCTGTTACACAGTGAAACATCCAACAAATGAGCCCACTTACAGCCAACAAACCAGTTTTCAAACTTGCAACAGCCACAAAAACAATACCCCGCTAGCCCCTTAGAAGTAGTAAGAAAGAAAAGAAATAACCTTCTACCAAGTAAAATTCACAAGAAACCCTGTAAAAACAACAAGAAGCAGCTACTGTACTGAAACACATCTGATCCTGTCCCTTCTAGTTCCTTCTGAGAAGCCAAAGCAACTAACACCACAAACCTGATTCAGTTCTGCCTCCAGTCAATTAGCTGAGTGAGACCTGGCCAGACCATTAGCACCATTCCCCCACTATGCACTAACCTTTGCAGCTAGTGAAGGCAGCAAAAAGGAATCAAAATTCAACTCAAAACACCCAAAATATGTTTGCTACCAAAGGAAACAGGTCTCCAATTCAATCAGCTTCACTAACAACACATCAAAATAGGCTTATGCAACCAATAAATAAAATTAAGGAGAAAACAGATTTTTCTAGAGCATTTTCATTCAGTTCAGCAATAAATGAATAAAAAGACATCCAGGGTTTATACAAATATGAAAACTGATTAAAAAAAATACACAGAGGCTGAATTTTAATTCAGCAGATTTCTTTTATTCCTTAATCAACTGCTTACTTTAAGCACAAATAGACTTCATCACATTCATGTCTCAGCAAGTGAGTGAAACAGCGAAAGAGTGGAACAGGTGATTAGTGTCATAGGCATCAGCAGGTGGCAGCAGAAGGAAGTGGAGAAGCAAGGGACTCCACCAGTTGACTAGGGCAAGGCCCCTGTTTACTTCTGCATAGTACTCACTGTTAGGAACAGTGGAAGGTCAAAGGTAGGCCAAAACTGGAAATGGGAGCAATGCCCTATTTAGGGTAGAAGTATATAAAGATAGGTACAGGGGAGCACAAGAGTACAAAAGTATCTCCAGGTAACACAGAGAGAATAGACATTGAGAATGCTGGGAGTGGTGCAGTGCAGTGCAGTGACTGTGCAGCAGCAGTTTTCAGAGAGACCTTCTGGAGACTTCAGTGTTGCCCCATCTACACACACTTTCCTGGGTTGAGGGAGGAGATTGCTAGACTCCTGGGTGAGTTGGCTAGTTTTCAGAGGACCACTCCCCCCACCCAGAGGCCACCAAGTCTGTCACCATTACCTCAGAGAATGCCAGTGAGGAGGAATGGCTTGACTATGGTGGGCTGTGGAAGGGTGGAGGTGGTGGGACAATAGGCACATTCCTCAGCTGGTACCACTACAAAATTCCTACACTGCTCTGGTGGGGCAAGACTGCCAGGAGGAATCACTCACTGTAGTGACCAAGGGGAATTTGGGGGCCCTCCATGGTGGAGACCCCAAGGAGGTTGGTAGAGGACCCCAGAGAAGGAGGTAGCATCTTCTGTTGGGGGATTCAAGTGTGAGGGGGATTAATTTGGGAATTGGAAAGGGGGCAGAGGCAGGATAGGTGCCATGGCACAGAGGGATGGACGCAAGTCCTGCTGATCCCTAGGGAAGCAGGATGGGAGGGAGAACTGGACATCACTGTCCACCTGAGGACTAATGACCTGGCTAGGATGGGGCTGGAGTAGTGTAGGGAGAGTTTAGGGAGCTGGGGAGGGGTCTTAGACAAGTAGCTTGCTCAATGGTTTCATTCAGATGCTGTCTGTCTGCAACAGGGGACAGGAAAGTGAACTCCGCATCAGGAGCTCAACTCATGGCTGAAGGAATGGTGCAGAGAGGAAGGGTTTGGCTACACTGGGAACTGGGGACCCACCTGGGAGGATAAGGGCCTATAGAGGGGTGATGGCTTGCATCCACCCGTGAGGGGAAATGCAGTCTTCAGTGGATGGTTTAAATGTTACTTCAATGAACATTTAAACTAGTCAAGGGGGTGGCAGAAGGAATTAGGGAGTCAGAAACTGCCTCCCCCCACAGGCTGAACTACAGAATAAGGTGAACCCGAGGGGAGAGGAAATCCCCAGGGTGCAAACTAATAAAGGGAGCTGGGTGGTACAGATAAAATGGAAAGGAACTGGAGCATTAAATGGAGAGGTGGAAAGGAGGGAGGGCAAAAATGAAAAAAAAGGTGCGGGAAGCAGAATGGAATCGAAATCTGGAAAGCCATGTGTGAGAATGCTGGAAGTCTAGGAAATAAGATTCCGGACTTAGAGGCCATCATGGCAGAGGCCAGCCTGGGTATTGTGACCATTACTGAGTGATAGTGCACTGAAAACGTGACTGGGACATGGCCATACCGGCCTATACTTTTTTTCAGGAAGGAGCCGGTGGGAAGGAAAGGAGGATGTGTGATGCTTGAGGGAAAGCATAAAAGCCGCAGAGATCCAGGGAATACAGGGAGATGCAGAGGTACTGTGGGTCTCCCTGGCATACCTCTCATCTGACCCTGATTTTCATGGACGTCCCTGATTTTGCCTCGAAATTTTACTCTGTCCCTCCTAAAAATTGTGCTTCCATGACCAAACAGTATGGGTTGTAAGCACAAAATAATATCAGCCATTAAAGCTACAGACTTGTTCTACCTTAGAAGATGCATTTTAAACTATGCCCCTTATTCTACCAGCTTTCTGAGTGGATAGCATCAATTTTGAAGATGTGTCCCTGACTTTGGACCTTTGTCCCTGATTTTGTTAAGCCTTGTCCCTGATTTAAGAGGCAGGAGGTTGAGAGGTATGCCCCCTGGAGATGGGGAATGGAGCCATTATTTGCAGTGGAGTGATCTACAGACCTGCAGCATAGAGTGAGGGATTAGATAAGGTACTGGTAAAGGTAGGGTACACAGGCAGACTGGATGAGCCTAGCAGTCCTTATTTGCCATCAATTTTCTATGTTTCTATGTACTGGTGGAAGCCACTGACAGGTTGGCAGAAAAGGGAGAAGTGCTGTTAATGGGGGACTTCAACCTGCCAGATGTGGATTGGAGCCTCCCAACAGCAGCTTCAGCTAGTAGCAGGGACATCCTGTACACTCTGCAGGGAGCATTTCTCAGGCAACTAGTCAGTGAACCCACTTGTGATGGGGCAATACTGGACCTGGTTCTCACTAACAGGGATAGTGTTACAGATGTCAAGGTGGGACGCCACTTGGGGACCAGTGATCACCGTATGGTGTGGTTCAGTATAAGGACAGCTGCAGAATTGAACCACAGAATGGTGAGGGTCCTGGACTTCAGGAGGGCAGATTTTAAAAAGAGGCCTCAGGGATGACCTAGCAGGGGTGGGTGACCTGGGTGGGGTGGAGGAACAGTGGGCGAAGATAAAAGGGAGCATAGTAAAGGCAACGAACCTCTGTGTCAAACAAGTGCACAAAAGCAAGAGAAAAAAGAGATGGCTATGGTTCTCAAAAGTGGAGGCTAACAAGGCAAAAGCTAGAAGGGTAGCATTCAGAAGGTATAAGAAGATACAGAGTGAGGAGGATAGGGAGGTGTATTGGGGGAAACGGAAGCGGGGAAAGCAGCAAGGAGTGCAAAGGTGCAAACTGAAGAGAGAATAGACCAGGTGGTAACAAAAGGGGACAAGACATTTTTTAGATATGTAAGTGAAAAGAGGAAGAACAGGGATGGGACTGTAACATTAAAATGGAACGGGGGGACTGTGCAAAGGGAGACAGGGAAAAGGCAGGCATCCTGAACAAATACTTCAGTGTTCAGTGTTCAGTGTTCATTGTTCATGGAGGGAGGCGAGGGGAAGAAGCCACAAAAAAGTGACAAAAGCTTTGGAGGGAGGGCGGTGGATACTAGTCCACAGTCCTTTTTTGGAGGAGAAAGTCCTGAAGGGACTTACTAATCTGAAGGGGGACAAAGCAATGAGGCCAGATGGGGTGCATCCAAGGGTATTGAGGGAGCTCAGAAAAAACTGTCTGTACCTCTAACAGTTCTATTTAACAGCTCACTGGAAACAGGAGTGGTTCCAGAGGACTGTAGGAGGGCGGATGTAGTCCCACTACACAAAAGTGGTAGTGGCAAGGAGGCTGGCAATTATAGGCCAGTCATCCTGACATCAGCGGTGGAAAAGTTACTGCAATCACTGATGAAGGAAAGGATTGTGGAATATCTTGAATCCAGTGGGCTACAAGACTCAAGGCAGCATGGTTTCACAAGTGGAAGGTCATGTCAAATGAATCTGATAGATTTCTTTGACTGGGTGACCAAGCAACTAGATCAGGGTGGAGCAGTGGACATGGCCTACCTAGATTTCAGTAATGTGTTCAACACCATTCCTCACAGGAGACTAGTAAGCAAGCTGGATAGCTTAGGAGTGAGTCCAAAGGTGGAAAACTGGATGCAAAATTGGTTAGGGGATAGGTGACAGAGGATGGTGGTAAACGGAGTTCACTCCAAGGAAGGCGGGGTGACCAGTGGGGTACCTCAGGGATCAGTGCTGGAACTGGTGCTCTTTAATGTCTTTATAAGTGACATTGCAGAGGAGCTAGAAAGAAAGGTCTGTCTCTTTGAAGATGATACCAAAATCTGCAATAGGGTGGACACTCCCGGGTGTGTGGAAAGGATGAGCAGAGACCTGACAAAACTAGAGGAGTTGTCAAGGGTATGGCAGCTGGGTATCAATGTGAAAAAGTGCAAAATAATGCACTTAAGACACAGAAACCCAGAGGCAGAGTACAAAATATGTGAAGTGGTATTGATCACCAAGAAGCAGGAACGAGACCTGGGGTAATCATATCAGATAACCTAAAAGTGGCCAGGCAGTGTGAAAAGGCAGTAGGTAGGTAGGGCAAGTGGGATGCTGGGGTGCATAGGGAGGGATATCACCAGCAGAAAGAGGGAGGTGATGTTGCTTCCACATAGATCAATGGTAAGACCACACCTAGAGTATTGTGTCCAGTTCTGGAAACCACATCTCCAGAAGGACACAGACAGAGTGGAGGAGGTCCGGAGGAAGGCAACTAAAATGGTGCAGGGTCTGCATCAAAAGCCCTATGAGGTGAGACTAAAGGATCTCTCTCTGGAACAGAGGAGGGAGAGGGGAGATATGCTAGAGACCTTTAAATACCTCACAGGGATAAATAAAGCACAGGAGGGAAGTATTTTTCAGAAGAAAAGGTGCTCAAGAACAAGGGAATATGCTATGAAGCTGGAGGAGGATAGATTCAGGAGAGATGTGAGGAAGTACTTTTTCACAGAAAGAGTGGTGGATTCCTGGAACAGCCTTTCAGTGGAGGTGGTTGGGGGAAAAATTAGTAGTGAGGTTTAAGAATGAATGCATGGGATAAGCACAAAGGAATCATAGTGCAAAGGAGAAAGAGCTGTAGATTGGGCACAGTCTGATGTAATAGTGTAGGCAGGGAGAAATGGGCAGACCGGATGGGCCACGTGGTCCTTATCTGCTATCAAATTCTATGGGGAGGAGTTTCAAAGTGTGGCCTTGTGCACGGCACTTAAGTTCTGGTTTACAATCTCAGGCGCAGTTGCAACAGTTTTTGAGAATTACACCAGCTTGCACCAAATACCTGGTGCAAGCTCCGTAAAAAAGGCCCCCAGGATTGCAACATATTAGACCAGAAAAATTTAGTCTAACTTGCAACAATTGTTGCATGGGATATAAAATCCTGTTAGATTACCTCAAGCCCCATGCACTATATCATTGGTGCACCATGGCTTGCGGCGATCTAAGACTTTTGAAAATCCTGCCCTGTGTTTCTATGTTTCAATAACTGTACTTCAGTTTTCATTAAGTACAGTATATTCCATTTAAGTAATTAAAGATGATTAAGGGGTTTGGGATTTTACAAATTTATCTGTAACTCCCCTGTCAGGGGCTTACCTGTTAGCCACAGCAGGCTTTCCATTTTCCCCGTTTTTTCCCCTGGTCTTCCCCTTAGTCTGGTTTCTGTCTGTGCCCTTGTGTTCTCCCATGGTGGCCCAGTCCTCCCCCAGCACCAGCTTAGTTTTTTAAAAGAGCGGGGCCGGAGGAGCCAACTTGTGGAGCCGCATCCGTGTCTTGCGCTTCAGTGCCTGGCTGGCACTCTGCACATGCGCAGAGGTGCATTTTCATTTGGGCTGTTTTGGCGGCCTGCTGGTTTGCCTCTCTAGTGGTCCCGGCACCTAGGTAAAGTAAAAGAGGAACCGGAGACCTTGGCTGGGCTGGAGGGGCAACTGTGAACCAAGGAGAGCAATTTTTCTGAGCGCCAGTCGCGCTTGAGGATTCAGGAGCTGCCTCATTAATATTCATGAGGCGGCTCTGAATATTAATATAGAGAGCCTGCCTAGCACTGGGAGGTTGTAAGAATAGTGCTAGTGACAGGCAAGAGAAATAAATAATGTGTTTAATGGCTCCGGGGTGTGAAAGAGAAAGGGGTCTAAAAGAGAATTGTGGGGCATTTACTAAAGAAAGATGTTTACATTTGCTGTAGAGACAGATGGAAGTGGGGGCTTATTTAAATTGCAATGGGCCTGGTGTGGCTGCTGGGGAGCAGTCTAAAATGGTTCCAGTGACTAAGAGAGGGCTGAATAAAAACATTAAAATTAGAAGGCCAGGTGGCGCTGAGGGCTGAGGTGCTGGATGCCACACCTCGCTCCACGCTGGCGACCCACGTTCAGGAATGAGCATGGGCCACTGGGGTCAACAGGAAGGAGATGGATTGAGCATCTGTCGAACAGCTATCCATCTCAGGGGAAGGGGGGTAACCTGCGATCGGTGCATGGCTGAGTGGAGGTTGGGGTTCGGCACTACACTGCCACCAGACAAGTGGGGCAGAAGCATGGCAGGTGCTTGGCAGGGCCATGCGAGTGTGTGCATGAGCCCGCTGCAGCCATCATTCCATGCCTGGCTCCTGTAAGTGGAAAGAAAAAGAGAAAATACCCTAGTGGCTGGTCATTGCAGCTTGATGGCCATCCCCATCGCGCTCCTTCTCCTGAAGTAACACCCAAACTGGATCCTGTCAGTGGGTGGGGTTCCCCGCTGCCCCACCATGGGGGCTAAGCCATGGGGGTTACAGGGGTGAGGACCTGAAGGAGCGGAGATGATGGACAGCGGCCAGATAAGGGCCCACCAGGGCTAGGGGTGGGGCGCAGAAATAAAGTAGCAAAAAATAAATAAATATTACAATGTGCAGTCGCTAAACATGGCACAGAGATTGTCACCATTCTGCGGGGAAATGAATAAATAAAAGATTACTGTTTGGCTGCAGGTACATTTCAAATTGGAGACACTATAAGGACTGCAGTTGAATGTTTTCTATATCAGCCATGTTTGCAGCCATGTGACCTCTGAACAGCCAATCAAGGGGCCAGTATTCACCAGCAGGACTGTGGGACTACTGAAATGACTCTTGGGGGAGAATACTGGGAAAGTTTAGGCACCTTTTTATTTATTTATTTATTTATTTATTTTATTTATTTAGTTTTTGTGGACCGGTTAAGGTGTGCTAGCCATAGCAATGACTATTTTCAGGCATGACCAGGGAGCTTACAGAGACAAAACATTTGATTAACAGAGGCAGAAACAATACTATACAGTAACAGCATAGGCAGTAATAACACAATATGGACCGAAAAAACAAGAGTACAAATTGAATCAACAATAACGTATAACATAGAATGAAATAAGAGAGCAAGTACAATAAATAGAACCATTAGGCAGTAGTTCAGGAAGAGAAAATGGGGTAAGATATTATGAGAACAAATACCAAGTATTATAATTGTATTAAGTGGATCAAGTAGAGTCAGGAAATGACTAGTGTAGGGAAGCAATAAAAGAGGGAGGAGGATAGGGTTGGTGAAAGAAAAAAGGCACAGGGGATGGGGACTTGGTATACTAGGTTAGGGGCAAGGAGGTGACTGGAGGAAAGTACAGTGCTTACCTGTTGAGGTAAGAGGGTGCATAGAATAGGAGAGAGCTAGGGGGGTCTGAAGCAGGAGCATGAGCAGGAATCAGCAAGATGATCATGATGCAATTTCTTGAAAGAGGCATGGGATGGTTCTAGCCTTATTGTTAGAGGGAGGGAGTTCCAGTGATGGGGGGCATAACAGGAGAAGGCAGTAGCACCTTTGGAGGAGTGGTGTCGAGGGATGAGAACAGGGGCATTAGCAGTCGAGCGAAGACCATATATGGATGGTTGGGTGAGAAATAGTTCCTCCAAGGGCTTCGGTGTTTGGTTATAGATGATGTTATCTATGACCGAGCCATACGCAAAGTCTCTTGAAGCATTCAGAGAAAGTCACCCTAGTTCAGCGTATAGGAGGCAGTGGTGTTTCATTCAACGTGAGGAGGATGTATATCTACAGATATTGTTGTAAGTGACATCTCACTTACGAAGACTAGTTTTACCCGCTGAGGCATACACTACAACTCCATAGGTGAGTGACGGAAGGAGTATGCCACTAGCTATGGCAAGCCTCGCTGATGGTGTAAGCATATAGCTGGAACAGTAGGCCATACTAAGTTTTATGTTAGCCAGCTTGCAGGATTGTTGAATATGGAGATCAAAAGTAAGAGTTGGGTTGAGTATGAGACCAAGGTATTTGAAAGAAGGTACCACATCAACCGAGGATCCATTTATGGTAGTAACATTGAAAGTGGGTTGAGAGAGTTTGAGTTTGGCTTTAGAGCCAAATAGCTTGGCTTGAGTCTTAGGACAATATCATCAGCATATAACAGGGAGGCAGTCTGGAGAAAGTTAGAGGTAATATCGTTTATGTAAATGGGGAAGAGCAGCTGACCAAGAATAGAGCCTTGTGGCACACCAGTCTTAGATACATTCACGTCAAGTTTATAGTTGAATAGCCACTGCTGAATTTGTTGAAAGTATAGGGAAAGTAGTTGGTTGATTTCCGTAATGCTTTTCACACTAGCACAAAGGACAATATCATCAGCATATAACAGGGAGGCAGTCTGGAGAAAGTTAGAGGTAATATCGTTTATGTAAATGGGGAAGAGCAGCTGACCAAGAATAGAGCCTTGTGGCACACCAGTGTTTATGGTAGCAAAGTCAGACAAGGTGGAGTTGAATTTAACTTGCTGGGTGCGATCTGATAGGCAACTGCCAAACCTTGTTGTGGCATTTGGTGAGAAACGTAGGGATCTAAGAGCAGCAAGGAGGATAGGATGCTGACCAGGTCAAAAGCTTTAGTCAACCAATAAGGTTTAGTTTAGTTAACCAATGGTTTAGTCAACCAATAAGGCATTGAGGGAGCCTCATATATATTAATTTTGCTGAAGGACAGTGGCTCCAGCCAATGGGGAGCTGCCAGAAAGCTCCCAAGAGAAAGGAATTTTTGCATTCTAAGTCAGTTCGGTGGGAGCCCCTCCATAGGGAGAGAATGGGGCTGCAATGCTGGGAGAGGGCCTGCCTGGGGGCTGCCAGCAATCTGTCCCTCAGGGCTGGTTGTTGCTTTTCCCCATCTGGAGAGAAAAGAGAAGGATTGTGTAGGCAGCTCTGTAGAGAAAGAGAGCTGCAGGATACTGATGCTGTGGTAGAAAGCTGCACCACAGCGGTGAAGATATTGAGAAAAGGATGTTTGAGAATGAAAGGATTAGAGAAATGGACTGATCCTGAAGTGGAGAGATCCTCCTTGGAATTCATCTGCACCTCAATGGTGACACTGGTTGACCCATGATGTGTGATGAGTTGTGAAAGAAAAAAAAGGTCCTGTTTGACCCTGCAAGACCAAGTTTCTATAGAGAAAAGGGGGAAGGACACAAGGTCTGAGGACTGGTTGTAGCATTGGGAAATGGCTACTGGAAACTGGAGTGGAGCCAGGCTTTGGAAAGTTGGAGAGAAAGCTTCTTCTGTAATTGTTCTGCACTTCCACAGTGAGAAAAAGAGACTTTCTGTGATGTATTGCTGAGGAAAAAGTTGCTGGAATTGTGTGTGAGTCAGAGCAAAAGTGGCTGCAGTGTTAAAGTTGAGAGACTGTGAAAGTGAAAGGATGAGCAGGTGCTTTCTAGGTGGGCACCTGCGGTCTGCTCCTGAAATACAGCTGAGAAATGTGACTGCTGTGTGAACCCGGGTGTTCAAACTCTGTAGTGCCGCCAGAGTCTGAATGTTGGGAATGAAACAGAGACTGCTTGGGAAACACACTGTAGCTGGTTATTGAGAGAAAAGAAAGATGATCTGAAGGTTCCATCCTAACCCAGGGCCAGGTGGGGAACTCACTAACCCCCATCAAGTGGGGTCTGTGGTCTGCAGTGGATCACAGGTTTATTTCTGAGTGCTAGGACACTGATCTGCAAAGGAGCCAGGCTGTGGGGCCACTCCTAGGTCTTGGTTCCTTGTGGCTGGCGGGCCTTGCACAGTGCTCTTCAATGGGCCACCATAGGCCAAAGGGGACAAGCTTCGAGACCTTCAATCAACCTGAAGATCCCAGTTGCAGCATCCTGTTCCCCTTCTCAGTGTGTTCAAGCATCGAAGTCCGGTTCTGTGTCTGCTGATCCACCAACCCCCAGAACCTCAGTCATATGTGCCACCTGAGGACTGATGTAGCAGAACCGTGAGTAAAAGTAGGAATTGCCCTGCATCTGGAAGAATGTATATAGTTCAAGTATGCCCACTGGCATAGGAAGCATTTAAAATAATCAAAAGGAAGCATTTAAAAAGTTTATTTAATTCACATAAGCACGCCAACACTGGCAAACTAGCTGCACCTCAGGCCTGCACCTCAATCTGGATACCCAGGAACAGATCTTGGGGCATTGTTCTGGAACTGGGGAACTGGTACCAGTTGGGATCTGGGCATGGTACACCTGCAGCAGTTAGCTAGTTAGAGGTTGGTGGCCAAAGTGATTAAGAGGAGGCTGGGGGGTTAAAATTAAAAGGGAAAATGATTGTTGGAAAAAATGTAAACCTTTAAATGAAAACCTTTTTAATTTTTTTTTGTAAACTTTATTTAAAACAAAGTCAGCAAAGTAACTTTTACAGACAGTCATTTTCATAATACCAAGATTGCACAGGTAGAAGTAATAAAAAGATCACCTGGCACTGGTATTGATATTGGCATAGGGTACGGATATTTTGACAATTACATAGTATTCAATTATGTAATCGTATATATACGAAAACCTTAAAATGTCTTGCTTGACCTCTATTCCAACTTACCCCTATCCTAAACCTCCCCCAGTAAGTACATTATGATGTTACTGTTTTGGAAAAGATCTGACTCGCGAGCCTGATTTTAGTGAGCATATTAGTAGCTGAAGTTGAAAATGCCATCTGTTAAATGTGGGGATATTGGTCTGTGGTATCCATGTTCTGGGGTGATTGTTGGGAAGGTGGGTTGGTATGACATTCCAGGGAATTGTACTGGTAGAGATCTCAACCACTTAAAATGTACTCTGGGTGGAGGCACCACCATTTTAATTTTGTAATCTTGGGAAAGTACCCCGATGCAACAGCTGTATGGGAACCAGACTTCTCAACTGTGGTCAGGCCTGCACAGCAGGGGTAGTGGCCCTCTCTAGGACAATGTCAGAGAGGGGCCGCATCTTTTGAAGGCACTCTTAATTTTAAATTATGGGGCAGATAAAAAAATTCAGGGGTCAATAAATGGAAAACTAAGGCGACTAAGTGCTTTTTGTCCCATAGTGTATATTTAGTGTGCATTAGTCAACTGGTGAGCTCTCAACGCCAAAATGTCAAACAGAATGCAGTTGAAGTATTCCCTAGACAGTTTACCTATGCCCCCACACACAAATGTGTATACCCATAAGGCATTGAGCTGGGTTTGACGCTTTTGATGTGTTTACAGAAGCCACACAAATAAAAAAATATCTGCCTTATTGGATTATTTATGCATCCTATGTATTGTTCTTCATCTTTCTGATCAGCATTTAGATTACATCTCTTCTTCACACTCACTAGGTCAATAAAAATACTTCAAATGTATCTACTGCCAGATTACAAACAATTTATTTACATAGTATGGCCTAGCTGAGAAGCCGCATTGCATTTTCAGTGGTGTTCTGGTTTGCTTAGGGCTGCTGCTTCTCAATACCATTGGTGATATGATTTATGTTTGCTTGCTAAAGGCTTAGTAAACACTGCTGTCACTTTGGACTGCTACCTGTAGCTTTGGGGGCACGGCAGGGCTCAGCCACTCACAGAGCTACAGAATGCAATATTTGCCTTCTTTCTCTGCACTACCCAGTTGGCATGTAGTTAATAAGTCATCACCCACCACAGATTCTACCAGTGGCATTGATGCATTTTTGCAGCCAATCCCAGTGCTTATAAGCCATACTCCTACAGTACCTACCCACTACTTTTTATTTTGACCTCCAATCAGAGAACTTTTAAATGATGTAATGGGAGACTGCTAGCACATTGATTGTTTTCTTCACTGTCAGTTATCTTTTAGTCACTACATGATAGGGCTTCTTGCATTTGCCACCATATGGCTATGTACACATGCCTTCTGGCCCTTAAATTAAACTCCCCCTCCTTATGTTTAGCCCCTCTGGGCTGTAACCTAACAACCATGGGGAGCACTGACTAATGTGACACCTGGCACCTTAGATCTTCTCAGGGAGCCACTGTTCTATCCAATTCAGGCCCTGACATAGGTATCACATTTAAGCCCATTTGGACACTATTGGCAGCCGTGGGAGTGGCTTTCACTTTTGTGCCACCACTTGCATGGTCCAACTGCTGACTCTTCTCCTAATCAGAAGCATTTGCATTCAGCCATGGAAGCTGCTTTCACTTTTGTGACTCCTGCTGCAAGCTCCTGATTCAGCTCCTCCTTGCGTTTGTATTCAGCTGCAGGAGCAGCTTTCACTTTTGCAGCTCCTGCTGCACAATTCTGACTGTACACTCATCCATGGGAGTCACTTTCACTTTTGTAGTTCCTGCTGCAAGTTTCTGATTGTACTCCCAACCAGGAGTATTAGCATTCAGCCATGAGAGTGACTTTTGCAGCTGCTGCTGGCATGGTCTTGATGCTCCCACTTGGATGCATTTGTGTTCAGCTGCAGGAATGGCTTCCTTACTGTGGCACCTGCCAATTCTATTGCTCCCAAGTGGGAGTCTAATAGAACAGCCATGGGAACAGCTCTCTCATTGTGGCTCCTGCCTCATTTCTTCGTCAGCTAGCAGACATTAATTCCACATCCTCTTTTTTCCCCACCTGAACCTCGGCTACACTAGTGCTGGCAGAAAGTAGAGATGCACTAGGCATCTTTTTTTTTTACTATTGCAGCTGTACTTTTCTGCTTTGTCCACTCCTATTCCAGTCACAGTGATATCAGACAGAAGGCAGATAAGGGAACATTGTTTAACCAGGAGTAGCACACTAAGCCAAAGCTTGTTTCCAGATGTGACCTGGGAGCACAAGAAAGTTAAGTAACTTGCTTAGGATTACACAGTATGCACCTAGGCAGCTGTAAGATTCAAACACAGGTCTCCAGATCTGCAGCTCAGAGCCTTAACCCACTGTGCTATACTGCCTCAGCCATCTAGGACCCAATAGTTACCAGGGATTTTTTTTTTTTTTA
The DNA here is from genome assembly GCA_016271365.2 of Neoceratodus forsteri. Classification (NCBI taxonomy): domain Eukaryota; kingdom Metazoa; phylum Chordata; order Ceratodontiformes; family Ceratodontidae; genus Neoceratodus; species Neoceratodus forsteri. The sequence continues at coordinate 905,728,697 of CM028129.1, forward strand.
GAAATGGGCTCATATTCAAAAGAGTTCCTGGTAGCCCAATGACCATAGACAACCAGGGCTCCTGAAATTTAAATACTGGTCACTAGGCCTTGTGGGGTGAACCTGCCCCCCCCCCAACACACACACACTTGTGGCACTATCTATGTATCTGTCTCTTTTTCTACTTTTGCTTTTCCTTTTCTACAGTATGTTTAGTTTCTCCAACCTTTCAACCTTTTCTGTATACCTTTTCCTCTAAAATACATTTTACTTAACTTCTATGTGCCTTATGTACCTTTTGTACCTCTCCACTACTCTGTGTCTACTCTTACTACTATTTTCCCCCTACACTACCCTATTTTTCATTTTATTTCTACAGGTACAACAGAACACTGACCCACTGCCTATCAGATAAATATTTTTTTACATTTGACCTTCTCTGTCTGTCCTACTTCCTATAGAAAGAACTATAGATCCTTTGTGAACTCTTTTCTATATGTCATCCTTTCAAGACCCCTACCCTAGACTCTCAAAGACCCATGTAAAATATCCCCTACTTATTACCTAGGTTAGGCAAGTAAGCTTCAATGGTGCTGGCATGCCTATTAAATGCTGTGCAGCACTTTCTCTCCATCTGGTCCTGCACCCCCCTCCCCCCCGCACTGGCAGCATGAGCAGAAGTTTAAGTAGCTATGTAGCACTTTCTGTCTTCCATATCCCATCCTCAAATCACTGGTAGCACAGCTGAAAGTTTAAGTTACTGTGCAGCACTGTCTCCTCTTCCTCCTTCCCAGCCCTGAACATTGGTTGTGCTGGAAAACATCTGAGCCACTGTGCAGATCTTTCTTTCTCCCACCCCAAAAGCCTTCAAACACTGGAATCAGGAGCAGCAAAAGCTTAAGCTGTTGTGTATTCATTGTCGTCTCACTCCGTCTTCCAGCCCCCAAACACCAGCAGCACCAGCAAGAGTTTAATCCACTGTGTAGCACTTTCTCTCTCCCCTACTTACCTCCCAACACTGAATACTAGCAGCATAGGTAAACATTTCAAGTCACTATGCATGACTTGCTCTCTCCCTCATTCACTCTAGCCTCTGAACACCAACAGCTCTAGTAAATGTTTAAGCCAACGTGCAGTACTTTTTCTCTCCTGTGCCCCAGCCCACAGCCCCCTAACACTGCAAGTGATGATAAATGTTTAAGCTGCTATGTGGCCCTTTATTTGTTTCTATCAACAGTGAGTTAATTTTCAAAACTCTTGTCTGCCTTAACCTGTGTAAAGCTGTTAGGATTGGTAAGGTTATCACTGCAACTATCTTCTCCTTTATTTATTAAGCATAACAATTTTGATAGTAAAATATCTAAGCAGACATTTTGGCATTGGCCAGTGCTTGCTATTCCCTGCTGAGATTGCTGTCTTAAAGGCACAGGCACTTTGCATTTCATATATGAAAGGCTTGCTCCGTAGTTCGATGACCAAGCAGCCAGCCACTCCCACTTTCTGAGCTATATAAGCAGTTCCTCTAAGCCTCACTGTGAAGCATTTTTTCTTTGCAGCTGAAGGCTCTTCCAGTTTGTCCTCTGAGCTGACTGGGCCTCCCTGGCTGGGACCTGTCCCCCCCACTTCTGCTGATCTCTTCCCCCGCTCCTGCTGATCTCTGCAGGGTTTCTGTGTTTATTTTCCTGCCTTGGTTTGTATTTGCCTTCGGCTGTGTCTGCTTCCTTCCCTGAAGGGGGGGGGGCTTTTCTAAGCTCCTAGCTTATCTGCTGTTTCAGAGCTCATACTGTTTGCTTTCAGTTACTCACAACTCAAATTACTTGCTCTGCAATTGCAAACCTGATTTTGAGTGTTTCAGCTCAACTAGCTGTTCCATGGCATACTTTGCTTTCACCTGACTCAGATTTACAACCTATCTATACAGCTCGCTCATGCTTGTTCTAATTACCTTATTGCATCAATTTCATTGCACTGCCGGGTGACAGTGCTTTCAGTACATTATGCCTCCTTTTATTTATTGCAATTGCAACTCCATGTACTCATTTGTTTTCACCACTGCAACACAGGCCTAATTGCTTCCTGTTACTGCTTTGTTTACTCCCATTGCTATTGCACATTGTGTTACTCTGAGGTTAGTTGATTTTCCTGCTGAGGCTATTAAATTAGCTTTATATCTGCAATTAATTCTGTTCTAAATCCTGCCTTCGCTGCTGAAAATCCTCCGAGTCTGTCGCCTTGATTTGGCTTTGAACTGTCTGGCTGGCTTGCTCCCAATTCAGTGTGCTTTAATTGCTATACAGTTTGATATGCTGGTTCACCTATCATGACTCCTGCTTACTGACCTATGTGCAGGTCTACACTTGCTTAAGCAAATGTTACTCCTTGCTTATGCAATCCATTACTTCATGCATACTGCCATTCCTTCGGCTTCGGCATGGGATTCTGCTGCACTAAATCTGCTTTTGACCTTGCAAGGTCTAAGCACGCCATGCTCATTACGATCTCAGCACGCTGTGCTCATTCAGCTCACCAGCTTTCAGCTCTCAATCAATTTCTGGGGCATGCCAGCCATTCTAATCCAGATAAGGGTTCCTGCAGCCGACGGTCTCGCTCTGCATTTAGTCCGCATCATCGAGCATGTCCAACTTGGGGCGGGATCCTTCTCACCTGGCCCATAGCTAGGAATGTTCTTGCCCTGGGCTTGGCTTTAGTTGCCTGCTATGTGGCAGCAGCTCCTGGTGTAGAATTTAAGACTAGCGGTGAAGGGCGGTTTCGATGATCTCCTTTGGCTCTAGTGTTCCACTATAATGGTTGGCCATTGACTTTAGTGGTTTCCCTAGCAAGGCACCTTCACCGCATTCTCCCCACAACTGCCTCTAGTTCACCTGGTTTGATTTAGGGCGGGTAGGCCAGGTGAGTGCCTCAGCAGTTGTTGCTTTCCTCCTGCACCTCGGATGCATGTATTTTTGCAGAGTTTTCTTGCAACCTTCCATGATGTTCCCACTAGAGGGCTTGAGTGAGAGCCTTCCTCCAAATTGGAATATTTTCCACCTCCCTTTAATTGGGTTTTCCGAACTGCAGCTTCGGAGCTGTCACTAAATAAACTATCCCAAGCCTGGAGGGAAGGCAACCTAGGCCTTGGATCCCCAGAGATTTCCTCCTCATAGGGTTTTTTTCTCTCCTCCATTGCCTCAGATCATAACACTTAGTTAGCTTAGTCATTTCCCCTAGTTTCTTTAGGTAGGTTCTGTTGTTGGATGGAGTTGGAGGATGTCCTGCCATTCCCTCTCTCCTTAGGGGATGCCCTACTCTCAAAGCAAGCCATCAATATCATGCTATGCAAACCTGGGCAGTTATTATGACAACTGAGCATATCATTGCATTATCAAACTGCCTATACTTTTCTACTACTACTACTACGTTACTGTTACTACTCCTATGTCACAGTTACTGCTTGGTTATCTGCTTCATGTTGCCTCCTCCTCTTTGGGGAACGATAACGTTTTTTTTGAGCATTCCTAAGGTACCTTTAGCCACAGGAACTGTCCCATTGCACCTCTAGGGTGGAACCCTCACCGAGGGTTCCTTGCCTTCATACCTCTACAGGGTGGTAATTACTCTGGAATAGAGAGTGCGAATGGCCAAAACCAATGTAACACAGTTGCACAAGCATAACATTATACTGGCTGTGTAGGTCAGTGAAATGAAAGGCTTGCTCTGTAGCTCGGTGATCAAGCAGCCAGCCACTCCCACTTCCTGAGCTATATAAGCAGTTCCTCTAAGCCTTACTCTGATGCATTTTTTTCTTTGCCCCACCATCCTCCCCTCCTCCTCCAGCAGCAGCACTCTCTCCTTAGGGGGATTTCTAAGGTACCTTTAGCCATGGGAACCGTCCCATTACACCTTTAGGGGTGGAACCCTCTCCGAGGGTTCCTTGCCTTCATACCCCTACAGGGTGGTAATTCCTCTGGAATAGAGTGCGAACGGCCAAAACCAAACTAACACAGTTGCGCAAGCATAACACTATACTGGCTGCGTAGGTCAGAGAACCTTTTTTTGTCTCTTACACATCCATTCATTCATAACAGTACTGGATGCACCTGATGCCCTTCATACTACCTGATGTGATAAATTGCAAAATGAAACATTCTAGATTTCATATACAGCTATACTATCGTACTTAAAAAAAATGATGACTGAACAATTCATAGTGGAGGGATAAAGAAATATCCAGCTCCTCATTAAGATATGGAAGAACTTCAATAAACTGGAGTGCATGCAGTAAATTTAAAAAGCTTCCCATTTTGAAAAATTGACCTTAGCCCTACTCCTATTGGTTGGAATTAACTTTCTTAGTGTCTTTAAATCTAACAGGAAGAAACAGAATACATAATGTCAATAAAGTGCTTCACCAAAGGTTATGTCAGATGTTTCCAAGTAGATTTCTCTTCTTTGGTATGACTTTTCTTCAAAGTCTTGCCTGTAAGTATTGTGGACATTTCAGCTTAGACACCACTAAATACATAATATGCCAATCCAACCAACTAAGATCTCTAAACCCACCCATTTGTTATGAAAATGATGGCAGGTACAGGAAACCAGTATGCAATCTAGGGTTCATTTTTACAATGTCAAGCATCCTAGCAATAGGTTTATTTGTGAGTAAGGTAAGAAAGAAGAGGAAAAAGTATAGGAATCATATTAACTTCTTTTCAACTTTGGCTGTGACAATTCCTTTCTCTTAGTATCCTGGGCTTTATTATGTGCTTCCTGCATACATTACTCTGAATACTCCTTTTCATAAGTCTTGCTTTCATGTCCCCAGCTTTCTTCTCAAATACAGTCTCCTAACCCTTATGGACTACCTTTTTGGAAGACCTTTTTTATGTTGGCTTGCACACATGCACAAGCAACATCTTGTGGTAGTTGCACATTTCAAAGGTGTGTCAGTGTTGTGGCCAATGCAAGGGACAGTTTAGTGGGTGCGACCCTCAGCTGTCAATCAGTGAACATGCTGGCGATGACAGTAGACTTCAAAGAGAGCCAATAACTTGAAAGAAATCTGCCACTGCAATCAGATGCATTTTCGTCATTGCAGCGGCAGATGACAAGACTCTGACCATGCACATTACAGTGCACTGTAATGCGCATGGCCGGAATTACAAGCAACTTATGAAATGGCATAAATGTGGGACACTGGGAGCTCACTCCAGTGTGCTGAAACACGGTGGCTCCTGCCGCCTGCTGCACAGTCCTGAAAAGCCGACATCGGGGTGTCCAATCCCTGCATCGGCATGTATCCGCCCCCCATTAAATGTGGCACACTGGGAGCCCACCCCAGTGTGCCAAAACATGGTGGCTCCTGCTGCCGACACACACTCCCGAAAAGCCGACATCATTGTGCCCAATCCCCATGTCAGCATGTATCCCCCCTCCCTCCCATTAATGTGGCACACTGGGTGCCCACTCCAGTGTGACAAAATTTTTTTTATTATCTTCTGACACCGGGATGCCAACTTCCAGTGTTAGATGTGGCCCCTACCCCCCAAACCCTTCTAAATCATTTCCCGACATCGAGGTGCCCAATTTCCATGTTGGCATGTCCCCCCCCACTATTGCAGCACACTAGGAGCCCACCTCAGTGTGCCTACATTAATAATAAGATGTTTTCCCTGTGAAAGAAGAAAACCATCCTTCACCGTTAATTTTTTTGTACCTATAAAAAAGGAAATGGTCCATTGTTGTCTTGCTGTTCCCCTCTCCCTTCCCAACCCTCCCTCTGCACACCCACCTCCCTGCACCCACCTCACCCCATACTTACCTCTGGAGGTCAGGCGCTGTCATCTTTTGTGGACCAGGACATGTCTGTACTCTTCCAAGCCGAACCACAAAATGAAGAATTGAAGGTAAGCCATATAATGAGACTCAATGGGGAGGTCAACTAAGTTTGACATCTCAGCCATGTTTTGGAATTTTGGCCCCAAATTTTCAACATGAGGTTCTTGGGACCTCACCTCATCAACACTGACTTTGTCATTTTGTTTCTTAGTTCCAAAAGGTGATTTCACGGTCGCTGCGTGGAATCACCTTTCGGGACTGAGTAACAAAATGACAGTGCCACTGTTCATGAGGGAAGGTCCCAAAAAACCCAAGTTATAAATCTGGTGAAAAAATTCCAAACAAGGACTGCATTACGAGCATGCATTGCCCAGTTTCTACACACGTTTATAACTTCGCCATTTTTTAATATTTTCACTCCGGATTTTCAACAGTGCAATTTTTTCATACCTCCTTATGAATAGTACAGATGTCATTTTTCACACCCTGCCCAAAATGTGTTTTTGCACCTGCGGTGCAGAATGGTGCGGTCGCTGTGGGGAAATCAACTTTTGGAACAGATTAACACAGTCACAGTGTCACTGTTCATGAGGGGGAGATCCCAAAATACCATGTTGACAATGTGGTGGAAAATTTTCAAAAAATGATTGCGTTATGGGCGTGTGTTGTACAGTTTCTATGCATGCTCTTAACTTCATCAGTGTTTCATGTTTTCACTCCAGATTTTCAACATTGCCATTTTTTCACACCTCCTCATGAACAGTACAGCTGTCATTTATCACATCCTGTCCAAAATGTGTTTCCGCATCTGTGGCACTGAATGGCGCAGTCACTGTGTGAAATCACCTTTCAGGATTGAGTAACGAAATTATACTGCCACTGTTCATGAGGTGGGGTCCCAAAAAAATCCATGTTGAAAATTTGGAGTTAAAATACCAACAAACTCCTGGGGCATTAGGGTTTCCAACCATAATGCCCCACCCTGTACTGAGTGACAAGCATTGGGTGTGTGACTTGGGTTCATCGGCCATAATGCTCAAGGCATTCCATCCCCACCCTGCAGCCATTGATAGGCATCGAGGTGTGCCTTGTGGTCTTTAGCCCTAACGTTCACCCCATTCTTCAATACTGCACCCATCCCAGCTTATTTCTTTATGGGGTGAGCGTAAGGGCCGAAGACCCCAAGGCACACCATGACACCTGTTGCTGTCTGCAAAGTGGGTTGAGGTGGAATGGCGTAAGTGTTATGGCTGACAACCCAAAGGCACACCCTCAACACCTTTCAGTCTGTGGTGGGGTGGGGGTTGGTGTTAGTTCAAAACTTCACTCCCATTCCTATTATGCATCACTCTAACTCCTGCACTACCAATGCCAATGCCAGCAAGCCAACATTCGGCATTGACAAATGCTTGTTATAATTAGTTATTATGTCAGTTGGTCTATGGATCAGACCAGTTCCTACTGTGAACAAAGTCAGAAAGTGTTATGGAGATATCCCATTGCAAAGCATTGGGGGCTGGGACATGTAAGACTAAACAAGTGGATCAAAGTGCTTTCTATTGGCTGCTATTGCTGTTTGTTACTGTCTCTAAGCATATTTTAGTTATACTCTCAACAATGCATGAGAATGTCATGTGAGCATCAAACTTCACAGAACATCTGCTGCTAACTTCTGCTGCTCTGTGTATGTAACCATGCAAGCAGGGAACCTCACTACAACACGCAGTGCTAACAATTGCTTTTCTGTTGGTTAGTCACATGATACAGAAATCCTGTAGATCCAAATATACTGTATGCATTTTTTTTTCTTATATTATTTAATTCTCCTCAGCTGGGGGGGTTGTACCTATGGTCCCCCCCCATCCAGCTATCACTTTGGCCCCACCCCAGCCGCAGCCAGAGCTCAATCCCTATGCCCTGCACATCCGGTGTCAGCCCATTTCGACCCCACAGCTGACTGCGACATGCACCAACCACCAGCCACTGCCAGGAGCCAGCACCTCTGCAGTCTTCCCTTCCCACCCTCCCCAGAGGAGGAGAGCAGTCCCTGGGATGCTCAATCCTCCTCCCTCCTCCTCCCAGCTGACCCCAACACCCAAGGTCACTCCTGACCCTGGGTTGCTGGTGTGTCACGAGGTGTGGCATCAGTGCCTCAACCTTCAGTGCCACCGGGCTGGCTTATTTTTTTTTTTTTTTGGTCCCTGTCACCTTCTCCCACCAACTGGCAACAGGGACACATATGTATTTTTATGTATTTTCTCCCTTAACCCCCTCCCCGAGGCCCCAGCACATGGCTGTGCAAGCATGTGGAGGCATGCTTTGCACCCCATGGCATCAGCTCAGCCCCTTCCACCTCCCGATACTTTGCCGCCCCTCTCCACCTATGCTACCCACCGAACCACCACCCGGTGGGAGCGGAACTATGGGGGGTGCCAACCCACCCTCATCACCCTCAGGAGAGGAGAGCTGTCCACTGGCATGCTTAATCCTGCTACACTCTCCCCCCCACACCAGCACCCTGATGACCCGAGGTCATTCCTGAACCTGGGGTCACCGGTCTAGTGTGAGGTAAGTCAGCACCTCAACCCTCTGTGCCACTGGGCCGGCACAAATATATGCATTTTTTAGTAGCCCAAGCAATGTTCTAATAATCTATTGACCCCAGCTTCATCACTCAAATCCACAAAAGTAACAAACAGCATTAAAAATTTGCCCTCATTGTCAATTGGTTCCCCCCTCCCTTCCCCAATTCTGCTACAATAACAGTGCCACAGAACTTACCCTGGTAGTCAAGGGGATCCCCCTCCCACAACCCAATCCTGAAACAATAATACTCCCACTAGGTGTGGCTTTAGAGAAAATCTGTTGAGCCTTGGGAGCCCTGATTTCTCACTGATACTTAGGGCAGCTTTACCAGGGAGGTTCCACAGCATAATGAATGTATGGCAGTTGGGATGGACCAGGTGAAGGTTGCAGAGTCATTCTTGTGTACCGGTCTCTGGAGCATGGGAATGAATTCTTCAAGGAACTGGTAGATGTCATGGCTGATCTGGTGTTGGACTCCCCCAGATTGTTGTTTCTGGGGGACTTCAGTGCCAGGGTTAGTGATGAGTCCTTGTAGTTTGGACTGCAGTTCCTCCAGCAAATGTCTTTGCTGAGCCTAGCTGAGGCATGTAATACTTGTACCCACCAGCATGGCCAACTCTTGGGCCTGATCTTCTCATCAAGTCTCGATGTTTGTGATGTCAAGGTTGAACCAGTCATTTGGTATAGCTCCTCATGCCCTGACTTTCCTCTGTCCTGATTGGCTTACCTTTCTTCCCTGTTTCAGTGCTAATTTTCAACTTAAATATTGGTTGCTCCTTTCTATTTTGATCCTGTACTGCTTGCTTAACTGTAATTTTGTTATCGAATATTGTTTAATGCCAGATTTCCATTGTGCTATATTGTAACTGTTTAGAGCAGTTTTTGAAAGGCCTGTAAAATGCATAGCTGTTTTGTGCAACTTACAAGTTTAAGAAAGCTCTCCTGTTCACTCTTTCCCCCCACTTACCCCTCCCCGCTGAAAGCCATAGCTCCCAGTACAGTGAGTGACTCTCGGCTCCCCCAGGATTGACTTCCCTGTCTCACCCCCTTTAGTTTTAACCCTCTTTGTCTTTGTCTAGCCTGTACTCCTGGTGCCATTGCCTTAGCACCCCCCCCACACCACCACCACCACTAGCAGCTCCTACACTGCTTTTCCACTCTCCTTCCTCCTTTTCTCACTTCACTCACTTCCCTTTTGTTACACTCCGAGGACCGCCCCCAATTTAGATTCTGGCCCTGCTTTCCTTCCTTTTTACTAAACCTCAATCTCTCCTCCCTCTTTTTCAGGATTTTTACCCTTGAGTGGGTGTTCTGCTGCAAGCAGTCCAGCTCTGAACCTAGACAGCCATGAATACACATCTGCCCACCTGCCCAGACAGAGGTACGGCCTCAGACCATTTCAGAAGCCCTGTTCTCTTGCCTGTATCTCATTCAGCAGCCCTAGTCTGGACACGGCTCCTCATTGGCTAGCTCCCATCCTCTCTCTCTCTCTCTCCTGATTGGCTTGCTTTTCTTCCCTGTTTCAGAGCTAATTTTCAGCTTAAATATTGGTTGCTACTTTCTATTTTTACCTGTACTGCTTGCTTAACTGTGTAATTTATCCCATCCACCCACCCAGGCCCTGACCTCCCACCCCAGCCCCGACTTCTATTAAATACACTTTGCCTCTGCCCTCAAGCTCCTCTCCTACTTTGTATGTTCATTGTCTACAGACCTCCCCTTAAAGGGAACTGATCTGAGCTCACTCCTTCCACTTACTACCCTCATTGCTCTCCCCTCTGCATCTTTATACTTCCTAGACATTTTGCTACCACTGTTTACCTGTCCTCACTACCCTCACCTCCTACTTTCTACATTGATCACTCCCTCTGCTCCTCATACCTCTTATTTCCCTGGACACCCACAAAACACTCAGGATTAATTACTACTCAATGGTGCCACTCACACTTTTTATCCTTCTTAACCTGCTCACCTGCAATTGCACAATGCCTACCTGACAGCATGCTAACAGTACCCAGTTTAGAAACATACCCTCCAACACACTACCTTCCACTCCATCCTCTGTCTAGTCTGTCTCCTACACCTCCCTTGACAGTTTACAGCTTATGCACCACTCTCTCCTTGTATACCCTCATCTCTTATCACTACTCTCCACAACTAGCAACACCCATTATTATAAACCCTCCAAACATAGACAGCACAAGTTATCTAAGATCCTTGCCCTATAACTGCTCAGAATAGCCCTCCTCCTCCTCCTTCTTCTCTCTGGAAATGTACACCCTAGCCCAGTTCCCCCCAGAACTACCAACATTCACCACAGCAAGCCAGGGTTCCTTATCTTAGCCTCCATTAATATCCAAAGCCTGTTACCCAGAATTGATGGCCTCCAAACCTGAGCAGCACAGTATAACCTGACATACTTGCACTGAGTGAAACCTGGTTATCACCTAAGGTACCAGACCATGTTATCTCCATCCCTGGCTTTGTCCTGTTTAGGCTAGATCACACTGGTAAGCGGGGCAGTGGCTGCACCATCTATATGAAGGGTACCCTCAAGGGCCAGGTTCTCCCTCTTATACCCTCTGCTAATGATACACAAATACTAGTGGTCAAATTACTTCTTGGCCAGCATGGCAAATCCCTCACCATCTTATCTGTGAATATCCCCCATCCCCCCTTGTGATCAGGTCTCCAGTTTTCAAATGGTCACTGATTTCCTCAAAAACCTCCCCCACCACAATGAAACTATTGTAATGGGTGACTTTAATGTGACTTGGCTGGTCCCAAAGCCAACCAGTACAAAGATGCCCTTGCAGCTATTGATGTTATCCAGATGGTACCCGCCCCGACTTGCATCAATTATAGAACTGGTAGCAGCACACTCCTGGACTTAATTCTCACCACTCAACCTAACAGAATTTCCAACATTCAAGTTCTTTCTGATTCATTGAGTGACCATTCCCCAGTTATTTGCCATTGGACCAACAAGATGCCCAAATAAAAGGCCATGTTCTCTTACCAATGTAAGCTAAATAAAGGTAAGCTCCCTCAATTCCTAGCTTCACTCTCAGAAATTGACTGGTCCCTCTTAGACTCAATGCACAGTATCGGCTCAGCCCTTAGCTACTTTATCAATGATGTGTGCAACAAGTTTGCTCCTCTCAAGAAGAAAAAACACAGGGGTTCACTCACCCTTGGATCACCCCTGCCCTATTATCTATGATAAAAGACAGGGACAGTCTTTGGCACCAGGCAAAAGCCACTAGTAACCAAGTTGCTTTTCAAAAATATAGAACTGCTAGAAACCAGTGTACCTAGGGTATATGTAGTACCAAGCAAGAGTTTTATAAAAATGAGCTCTCAAACTCCTGGGCAATAACAAACATTTTTGGGATAACATCAAAACCCTGACAGGGGTACAAAGTAACCCCCCCCACCATGCTTATGGTAAATGGCACTGTTATACAGGACCAGAAAACACTTGCTGACACCTTTAACGTCACTTTTACAGATCTCTCTGATGTATTCACCCCATGACTTTTACAACGTGTATGACCTTACTGTTAACACTGCAAAATCTGTTCCCTCCACTAACATCCCTCCTTTCTACTTTAAGAGTGTGTCACTTGCTGCCTCTTGAAAATACAGCCTAAAGGTTCTAGGCAAGTTGAGATATAGCAGCAGCATGCTTGATCTTAAACTTTTCTCCCTATCACTCGAGGTTATCCTGCCCCCTCTCACCAAACTTCTAAATCTCTTGCTCTCTCTCTGTCAGTTCCCCCAGCTTTGGAAATCTGCTATCATCACACTGGTTCATAAAAATGGTGATAGGTCCCTTCACACCAATTACCGCCCCATCTCAATCCTCCCCCCGCTTTCCAAAGCCCTAGAGCGTATTGTCATGGACCAGCTGTCTGAATATCTAGCTAAGTATAACATATAGTGTCCTCAGCAGCATAGCCTTAGGAAAGCACATAGTACAACAACCACCCCACTTGAGTTTGCAACCCACATACATAAGGTCTTGGACTCAGGTCACATACTAGGTGCAGTGTATGTTGACCTGACCATGGCCTTTGACCCCATTAACCATCACCTCCTATTGAGCACCCTCCCTACCCTCGGTCTCTGTAAGGAAGTTAATAGCTGGTTTGAAAGTTATCTCCTAGGAAGGTGTCAACAAGTTACGATTGGGGACTCACTATCTGAATGCCTCCCTGTGTGTTTAGGGGTTTCCCAAGGTTCTATCCTTGGGTCACTACTCTTTAATCTCTGCATTAACACTCTCCTGGCAGTCTGCAACAAAAACATGATCATTTATGCAGATGATGCAATCCTCTTCTCCACCCACACTGACCCAGTCCTCCTATCCAAGGACCTTCAGACAAATTTCACCCTTGCTGAATCTTGGTTTGATAAACATAAGCTCCTGATGAACTACAAGAAAACCAAAGTTATGTTGTACTCTAACACCCACAATAAACACAGAACAGCAAGCCTGTCTCTATCCTGAACAAGCAACACCTCCCACTTGAACAGGTACATGAATTCAAATACCTTGGGATTACCCTCGATAGTGCACTGTCCTTCAACCCTCATGTTCATCACATCTTTAGAGCAATAAACTCTAGGATAGGTACTCTCTACCACCATCACCACTGTCAACATGGAGGCCATGCACCTGGCCATTACCAGCTCAGTCCTATTCATAATTTATCATGGACTTATTTTCTATGGGTCTGCCACTAATCACACCCTAGGAAGTGTAAAAACAGCACTAAACAAGTGCTGCTGATTAGTTACAGGGGCCTAGAACAGAATGCACACCTGTGAACTATTTAAACATGCCAACTGGCTCCATCTCCAAGGGAGTATAGCCTACCAAACCTGCCTCCTCAGAAAGAAAATTTGCCTTGGTCTCACTCCCCCAACAACACAAACTTTTATATTACCCCCCACACACACACACATGCAGTGTACATGCAGTGCTGGCAGAGCTTCTTTCTTGGTTCCTTTCTGCTGTACCTCTCAAGCCCAATGCTCTTTCTCTGTCAGGGCCCCAACTCTGATGAATGGGCTTCCCCCTGATGTCTCTTGTGAGGAAAAGTTAGGCCCTTACAAATGCACTCTTCGACAACACCTCACTAATCTCAGCAGTTGTGGCTGCACACACTAATGTAGCAGTTCTGCCTACTCTTCACTACCCCCTACTTCCTCACCCCACACCACCCCTGCCTGTCCATTACCCCTACCATACTCTCACCTCCAATTCGCCTGTTCCCCTCTACTCTCTCTATCCTCCCACTCATACCCTCCCCACTTACCCGCGTCTCTTAGTACTTCTCACTGCCTACGGCATGCAATGACAAAGTCATACTCTGGCTGCCCTGGAACCCCTGCCTCCCCATCTCATTGCCCACCTGAAAACCCTGCCATTAGCCTCCTACCTTTCTGCTGATTTGTTAATCTCATTTGCAATTGCACTGCTTGTTTTGTTCACTGTCTGTGTTTTTGTCCACCATTGTATTCTGATGTGGAACCTTCGTAAATGAACCTTTGGTTCAAAGGTACTTGTAATTCTAGAATTCAGTAAATAAATAAAAATAAATAAACATGGGTTGTGCTTATAACAGGAAATATTTATTTGTCGGATGATTTATTTATTTATTTAAAGGTTTTACCAAGAAGGCATACTGAGCAGAACAACTTCTTGATTCTAGATGCGACTTGGGGGCAAGGGTACATGGAGTACATACAAGATGGACAGATAGACTGTACCTTTCAGTCACAATATTTCAGTCATAATATAAAACATACAGGGTTGAGAGCAGAACAATGTAAATTGGGTAAACAGGATATTCTTGCATAGACAATATGGAATAAAGCAAGGATTAAGTACAGACCACAAGTCATTGAGTGTTGCAAGTGACTATGGGAGGTAGTGCATATACATAGTAAAAAGCAACAATTCACATAGCAGCCTTGAAGCCTGTCAGCACCTAGAGCTGATGTTGGTACATGTGCAGGTGGAGGAAAAATGGGTTTTGAGAAGGTAGTTGATGTTGAGTCTAGGGGTGGTTTGCTAGATAGCCAGGGGAAGGGAGTTCCAAAGTTTGGGCACACGGTAATTGAAAGTTGACTGGCCTGCTGAGGCTGTCATGAGTTGGATGGGCAGGAAACAGGAGTCACAGTTTCTTAGTGCATAATCTGGGGAGGTGGAGGCTAACAGAACTGAGGCTAGATATGGAGGGAGGAAATGTGCCCAATATTTTGTTGTGATGCCAGCACAGTGTGAGGCACCTGTCCTGGAGCGAGGGGAGTTTGAGGGTCCTGTATAGGTCACAGTGGTGAGTGGTGAGTGGACCGTCAAGGGCAAAGCAGCAGAAGGAGTGGAAAAGGGGGTCCAGTCTAGTTAGGGTGGACTTTGGGGGGCACTGTAGACTACGTCACCATAGTCGAAAATTGGGAGGATCGTCTTCTGCACAATTTCTTGGTGAGCCAGCTAGGGGATGCAACCATGATTGTGGTACAGAGCTCCCAACTTGAGATGAAGCTTTTTGTGGCTGGCATCTATATGTGCAGAGAAGTCCAGGTACTGGTCCAGCCAGACTCTGAGATATCTGCAAGAAGTATAGTTCTCCAGAGTAGTCTAGTCCAGGGTGAGAAAGGTGAGGGTGGAGAGGAGCCTAGAAAGTCTCTGCCTTTTACCGAAGGTCATAGAGATGGTTTTCATGGTGTTGAGAAAAAGCTGATTTGAGCAAAACCACCACTGAATACTGTCAAAGTCCAGCTGGAGTCTGGTCACCACTTCAGAGGGTGAGAGGCCAGATGTGTACAGTGCTGTACCA
The DNA here is from genome assembly GCA_016271365.2 of Neoceratodus forsteri. NCBI lineage: Eukaryota > Metazoa > Chordata > Ceratodontiformes > Ceratodontidae > Neoceratodus > Neoceratodus forsteri. Next base: position 905,743,945 of record CM028129.1, read on the forward strand.
TCCGCATACATGGGAATGGATGTGTGTGAGCAGGTGGAGGGCAGGTCATTGAGGAAAATGGAGAACACAAGCAGGCCGAGGACTGAGCCTTATGGAACACCAGAGGTAACCGGGAGTGGAGCGGAGGTGGCGCTACCAATTCTGTTAGACTGGAATCTCCCTATCAGATAAGAATGAAACCAGTTGGTGGCCATGCTTGAGAACCCTGCAAGTGAGAGCTTCAGTAGAAGAAGGGAGTGGGAGACAGAGTCAAAGGCTTTAGCCAGGTTGACAGAAATGGCAGAGGTGATGTGTCCATTGTCCATACCAGCAAGGATGGAATCTAAGATCCTTAGGAGAGAGGTGGCGGTGGAGTGGGACTTCCAAAAACCAGACTGGAAAAGAGTGAAAAATGAAGAGGAATCAAGATAAGAGGAGAGTTGAGAGAGGGCAAGGTGTTCTTGAACTTTGGCCAGTATAGGGAGGAGGGAGATCGGGTGATAATTCCCAGGAGCTGAGGGGTCACCACCTTTGGGGAGGGGTATGACTGTGGCATGCTTCCATTCAGTAGGGATGGTGGTTAGAGAGAACGACAGGTTGTATAGTGAAGCCAGAGGGGTGGCTATGGCAGAAGCCGACAAGTATAGCAGCTTGAAGCCCAGGCCAGTAGGGCATTTGCCCTTCAAAGGGTGAAGGTCGAGCAGGGCTTTGTGAACTTGAACTGGGGAAATTGGGCAGAAGTTAAAAGGGGCTGAGCTGGAATCACTTGGTTTGTGGGGAAGGGGGGTTGCTGGTTTGAAGGGGGTCCAGGTCAGGAGTAAGATTGGATGAGAGACAAGGTGCAATCTGCAAAAAATTAGTTGAAAAGAGAGGCCACTTCAAAAGGGTTTGTAAGCATGTAGCCATCTGTGATGAGTGCTGGGGTGGGGGGTTGCACTGGAGGGGAGAATAGTGAGTTTACCACCTTCCAAAATTTGGTTGGCTGACTCAAATTGGTATGGAAGGAGTCTTTGAAGTACTGGGATTTCGTCTTCCATATTTGACTTGTGCAGGCATTGTGTAAAGCATGATACTTTTGTCAATGCATGGGTGAGTAGGAGATCTTGGCTGCTTTCCATGCCAGATCCCATGCCCTGAGGAGGGCTGTGATATCCGTAGAAATCCATGGCAAGTGGGCACCTCTCAGTCAAACACATCTTAGAGGGGCATGGAAGTTCCAGACCACAATAAACCTGGATTTGAAATACTCCAGGACAGAGTCGATGAGGTGGCATGTGGGATGTAGGACAATCAATACTAGCCAGGTCACGAAGAACAGACACCAGGTCCAGGGATTTAAAGGATCTGGACAGGATGGTTCGAGGAGGTGGTGAAATTGGCCTATGTATTTTGCTGACAGAGTAGATCATATGGTTATTGCTTAAAGTGTCCCGCAGCAGATCTGAGGCAATAACCCAGTGGGGGTGGAAAGTAAGGGACCAGTCCAGGAGGGAATGGTTCAATGAGGTGGGGTTGTGACCTGTGGTTTCCTTTATAAGTTGTGAAAGTTTTAATACTGCCACCTGGTTGTGCAGCTTGGAGCAACTACCTGACAGCCAGTTTTGGTTAAAGTCTCCCAGGATATGAAGCTCACTCCTTGATGCTAGTGACATGAGGATGCTTAGGTGCTCCACTATGGAGGTGGGAGTGAAGGTAGGAGAGCAATAAGAGCCGGCAATAAAGATGGGGCTAGAGAAGGGGAGGGAGAGTTTAATTAGAATAGCGTTGATGGCATTTGTGGGCATGTGGAGCTGGATGGGAGTAAACTGAAGTGATGAGCTGATGTACATGGCTACGCCACCTCCTCTTTTTTTGTCAGGGTGGTCGTGACGGATTAGGGTGTAGCCAGGTATGGCTAGTTCACCATCTTGATTGTGTGGTTTCAGCCAGGTCTCTGAGATAGACAATATGTCAGGTCTTAGGGAGAGAACAATTGGTTGTAGTAGTGTAAGTTTTTTTAGGAGGCTGCAGATGTTTAGATGGACGAGTTTTGAACCTTGAGGGAAGTCGAGAGTTGGGGCTGGGTTTGGGTGAGGAGGGGGGGGTCAGACCGGGGTTTGGTTCAATGTTCCTTGCTAATAGTAATAAGAGGGTGATTAGAATTTTTGTTTTTGTCCCGGCCCAAAGAAACTTGCAGGAGGGATTAGGTGACTCAGAGGGAGCCACTAGGGAGTCCTGGGACTGGACTTTCAGGGCAATTAATCCTGCATAAAAGGTGGGTGGTTGGACAGAAGAACCTGCCATTAGTTCAGGTTGGAGGGCATCAGGTATCCACACAGTGGCTGAGGTAGGTGACGGTGGATTAGGTGATTCCAAAGCATAGGAGATGGGCTAGCAAGGCTGTACCTCTATTTATTTAGTTGATGATGATGTTTGTAATTTCCACCTCCCACTAGGAGTGGGAAACATTACTAATTTCATGGTAATCCCCTGTGTACGTAGTTCAGGTCCTTAGAAGTTACACATTGCAGTACTCCTCAGTAGGAAGGACTTTTGATTATAAAAGAGAGTGTAAATGTGTACAAGCCCTTATAGGGACTAGAGACTGTGCAACACTCAGTGAGAGAGGGTTCCCTAGGCACTGTAATACTGTAATGATAACCAGAGTTAACCCACACACATGACTACAGAGGAAAAAATTATTTTTTACCCTGGAGTCAGTGGTAGGGATGATGTAACAAAAGTATGTTTTATCTTCATTAAAGGCCCCCCAAATCAACACAGAGCATGTAAACCCCTCAGAGTTTCTGGGAATCTAGTGGCCCTCAGACCCCCCAGCCTTAATATAGAAATCTTTCACAGTATATTACAAAAATGTATATGGGGTGGTTGATGGCACTGTTGGACAGCCAGTTGTCCACAACAATTACAGCTGCAGATTCTAATGCCAGCCAGAGTCTCCCACACTCCTGATTCTATGGCAAAAAAAATGCCTCCGAAATCAGGGGTAGGGAACATGTAACAAAAGTGGGTTTTTTTTCAAGAAAAGCCCCAAAACTCACCACAGAGCATGTAACCCCCCCCCCAGAGCTTCTGGGAGCTTGGTGACCCCCAGACCCCTAGCCTTTATGTATCTCAAGTCACAAATATCATATCCAACCCCCCAAAACAAGTTATTGCTTATGCCACTGCCTTGATCTATAATTGGTACAGTATACAAGGCCCTGCAAGGTACTGTATGAGTCCTGGTAACCTGAAAGATCTCCTGCCTCTGCATCTCTCTGCCCAATATATCAGTCCTACTAAGATTGCTCATTATCAGTTCCCCAGTAAAGGTTAAAACTGTCAGGAAACAGGGCTTTTGGGGTAGCTGCCACTGTGTTTTGGAATTCTTTGTTGCCCCATAGTTGCTCTGTCTGCTCAGTGGAAGCCTTCAGGGGTACTCTAAAACTATTTATTCCATCATGCTTACTGCTTGAGTTAATTAATTTAATTTGTCTGTATGTATCTATTTGAAATATGTATTTATTGTTTATTCAAATTGTGTGATTTTTTTCTATATTTCTGTATGGTGCCCTGAACCTCTATGAAAGAGCACCTTAAAATAACTTTGCCTTCCATTCCAGCTCAGCTAAAAACATTTCTGTGGTAGTCTAGTAATTCCTCTATGCTCCCAGTATCTGTGGTGTCCTGTAGCCCATCCCTGCCAAGACAGCCCTGGCATTTACCCTCTTCTCAGTTCCACTGCTGGCTACTGTCTAAAGCACACAAGCCCATTCAGTGCTACTATACAAGTCACACTTTTAATACTGTACTCACTCAAGTGCTCCAGAACATCCCAAAAAAATGCACCAGGTGAAAGTGTTATTGTAGCAGGATCAGGTGAGGGAGGGGGACCACTAGACTGCCAGGGCAACTTTTGTAGGATCAGAATGAGAGCGAGAAGGCCACTAGACTACTAGAACAAGGTTAGCAACACAGTTCTTGTAGTGGGATTCGATGAAGTAGGGGGGAACCATTAAACTAACAGGGTAAGTTTTTGGTACTGTTTGTTACTTTTGTGGGATGGGGTGATTGCGGGGACCAATAGACAAACAGGGAAAGTTTTTGCTACAAACAAATGGACATATTCAGAATGGCAGGGTTTCTGTATCATATGAGTGACAGAAGAGAAGCAGAAGTTAGCAGCATATGTTCTGGTGAGGTTTTCCATTCACACCACTATGCAGAGAGATAAACAATGGTTAGCGGTGCACATTCTGGTGAGGCTAGGGGTGGGAGCTGGAGCAGGAGCATGACAAAATGATGCAAGGAGACTCCTGGGAACTGGAGGCAGTCAGGTAGATCGACAATGAAATGTAGAATGTTGCAGCTGGACCGGGAACACAGCCAGGTTGTGTGATGTGTGCATTGTGTGGTGTTAGATTGCTTCCTTTTGCCTAGATGCATCGGGTGTGATTAAGGTATCTGCAGTGAAAACTGCACTTGCACAGGGCCCATGTTTGGGAGGGGCCCTAACTTCCATACCAGCATACATTTTATTTAAACATTTTTATTTGCTCAGCATGTGTCCTAATGTGAAGCATGGTTGTCTGGTGCTGGGGAGGGATGTATGAAACTATAATTGTCACTGGATCTGGGTGTGATGGGAGAACATTGAAAATCAGAAGCTGGTGGGGGAAGGTGAATTTCACTGCTTGAGATGGCTATAAGAGGGCATGGTACAATGGGGGAAGCAAGTTGTGTGCACACTTGGGGAGAGCTAAACATGTGTCTGAAACTTGGGTGTTGTTTAATCTGTGTGTCCAATGCTTGAGAGGGGGCTACTAGTGGGTCTGGTGTTTAGGGTTGTGAAACTGTAATTGTTTTCAGGTGTTGTGTGTGTGTGTGTGTATGGTGGGGAGGCCCAAATGTGTTTCAGAAGCTGACTGGGGTGATGAGCTTGTGTGCTCACAGCTTGTCGGAGCCATTGGTAAGCCTTGTGCTTTGGGGTTGTGAAAAGATTATTGTGTCTGGTGTTGGGCAGTTGAACTATTGTATATGGTGTGGGAGAATATCCTAAAACTGTATCCCAAGCTAGAGGAAAGTTGAACTTGTGTTTTCAGTGCTTAGGGAAGGGGGCTATTAGTAGGTCTGGTGTTAGAGGGATTTAACCTTTGTGTATGTTGGGGGACACCACAAGTGTGTCCAAACCTGATAGAGTGGTGAATCTGTGTCTCCAGTGCCTGGGGAGTACTATAAGTGGGTTCGGTGCTTTGTCGGGTGAAACTGAAGGGAATTCAGCCACTGTGTACTGTATAGGGAACATTAGTGAAAAGCAGTGCTGCTGTGTCAAAGTCTTCCCCTGTGGACACTGTATAAAATAAAACTGTAGAAGTGAGGATGAATGTGGTCCTAAATATATAATACTGTAAAAGTCACACTGGTGAGACAGCAAGGCCTGCTATAAAAAAGTAAAAACAAATACAATGTAAGGCCATCAGTGGGGAAGCTAACACCTTAAGGGAGGTGATAGCTGCTACTCTGTCAGCCTTATAAAACAAGTCACTGGAAACAGGCATTGTTCCAGAGGACTAGAGAAGAGCAGACATGGTCCCTCTACATAAAATCAGCAGTACGGCAAAGACTAGTAAATACAGTATAGGCAAGTCAGTCTCACTTCAGTGGTGGGGATTAATGAAAACCCAGCTTAGGGAAAGATTGGTAAAGTATCTTGAATCCAATGGGCTGCAAAACCACAGACAGCATGGAGCCATGGGTGGGAGGTCATGACAGATGAATCTGATTGATTTCTTTGAGTGTGTAACCAGAGAAAGAGATCAGAGGAGAGCAGTGGATATGGTTTTTGTGAATTTTAGCAATGCCTTTGACAATATACCGCACAGGAGACCGATAAAGAAATTGATCAACCATAGGCTGGGATCCAAAGTGGTGAACTGGATTACAAATTGCTAAATGTGTAGGTGACAGAAGGTGAAGATTAATAGCACTCACTCTAATAATGGGAAAGTGTCCAGCGGGGTGCCACTGACTTAGTATTGGGACTAGTCCTCTTCAATATCATCGTAAGTGACATTGCAGAAGAACTGGAAGGGAAGATTTGCCTTTTTGCAGATGATGCTGTCAGGAGATATAAACCCCACTCTCAGGTTCTTGGCAATAATGGGCATGCAAGGATTCACAGACACATTGCATAAGAGTAATAAACTTGTTTATTACTACCAAAAGGATAATCACAGTTGCCCTAAGCAGTTCTTACCTATACGAACTGGGAGACAATGCTAAGCGTTCCCTATACCTCAAGGATTCTTGGGGTCTCTGAGGTAGAAGACATAATGTCCTACATTATATATCTATGATAATTACCATGGTTACTGTAAGACAGAAACATTTCTAGTTACAGAGATGAGCCCTATTGGCTAAATTAGAGGTGGTTCTACAGTCCAAGATAACATTATACAATTTTGTAGTAGTCATCACTTTATAAAGACAAAGGAGTACAGTTTGCATATAGCAGTGTAATAATACAAATCATCAGAAGATGGCAATGTCGATTTATATATTATAATCATTACAAGGACACAGGTGTCCTAACATCTTGCAAGCAAGAAATACATATATGTATTAGAAAGTAAAGTGTATAACAATAATATGCATACATATCCTGACATCTACTCTTATATGGTAGATGCCCTTAGCCATATATGTTAGTATAAAATATACCTAAGTGCTAACTGTCTACGGTGTACCTGTGGGGTACCAATCAGGGTGCAGGGACCTCATGTAACATTCCCCCCCTTGTTGCCTCACAACAGGCAACACAGCAAAAGTAAGGAAATGGAGAGTGAGCAGGTACCGTTCACAGACCCGATGTGTGAGCCTTGCAAAGAATTCCAGCTGCTCATGATGTTGGTGTAATGTACGATGTAGGCAGCAAAGCATAATGATAAGGAAAAATATAAAAAATGCTTGTATAATAACAAAACCTTTAAAGGTAATTTCTAACCAAGTGTTAGTAAGTGCACTATTCATATCACCATCATTAAGAAGTGCAAGCACAGCTTCATTAGCTTTGGAGATATTATTGGTGATGTAGATGAGATGGGTATCTTTTCTATCTAAAAGTGATTTTAATGTCAAAGTCAAAGGATAAATATGTACATTAAAATAAGGTAAATACTCAGAAAGTGTAAGCAGATAATCAGGATTACCATCAATAATATCAGCGTCTATGATAGGGATGGGTATAATAACAGTGTGACCAATAACTGACTTTTGATGGGGCACAAAGCAGAAATTTGGATTATCAATAGCACCTGTCTTCATGCCATAAGTGTAACTCTTGTAGTTTGTGAGAACGCAGTACTCGCCATCTGAATTATATTGCATTTTAACAGTGGGCAGTCTCCATTTTTGCAACTGTACCAGGCAAGTAAAAGTCTGTTTGGAAATCTGTGTTGACAGTCGGCGAGCCTCCTCTTGGTAAGACTGGTAGAGCTTGGAAGCATCTGAAGCCAATGTTGAGTCTTGGGGGTCTGTGTCATGGTGGTGTCATCATCCATGGAAAAGGACCAGTTGATACTGTCTGGGGAATAGCCACATACAGGTTTAATAACATCAAATACTTCACATTGACACAAATAAATATACCCTTTCTTCACACAACAGTCAGTGTGCGGAGGAACCCAGGCATCCAGAAGAGGATGAAATGCCAGTAGAGGAGGTAGGTCAAGGCATTCTCTGTAGATGTCTTCATCAAGGTGCCCAATGGAGTATACAGTTGTGAACTTGTCAAACAAAGCTGTAGTAGGATCAAAGCGTGGTAAAGAGACAGTAAAAGAAACAAACATAGTATCCTTAATAGAACATTTCTTGGAAGTAAAACAGGGACCAGTTTTAGGATGTCTGGTCACAAAACCCAAATTCCTAGCTGTGGAAAGTGGAATAGTTAAGGTCTGCAACATACACATAGAAATATAGCTAGAGGATTTACATTGAGGGCAGTACCATTTTGAAATTCGTCTATCATATATAATATCAGGAATTCTTCTGGATTCAAGATCACAGAAAAGATTATTGATGGTAGTAATAATGTAAGAGCCATAGGCTGAGCATAGTATCTCTCGGGCAATTGTATTGCTTATCTGCTTCTTTATTGTTCTGTGCAATAAGTGCATTAATCTTATCTTTAGAATCTGAAAATGCCTTAGTAATATTGTGCATACTGTATACAGTATATCTTTCTTGTTGACTAAGGCCATCCACACCATGCAATAAAGGGAGAATACTATCATTTACCAAACCAATTTGGAATTTCTGTGAATGTGATTTGATAGCAGCAATGTCGGCTTTATTCCAAATAGACATGACTGTACCAAAAAGACTTGTAACAGTGCTTGTGGCACAAGTGACATCAGAGCTGTCAATTTCATGTCTATTACATTTATGACTTTGATCATCAAGATTAGATTTTCTTCTAAAATTGCCTCTATGCTTGGTGGTGTGTACACTGGCAATAGGGTCTTGAGTGCAAATTTGAAAAGCTGCTAAGCTATCAAGTAATAAAGTTCTATAAAACAGTGAGGTGTTAGTAGTATGACACATACCAAATTCTTTACATATTTCAGTAAGTCAAGTTAAACAAAACAGGTATATGCATAAATTGTAAGCTGTTAATAAGTGTACCAGGTAAAGCAGTGGCTGTGAAACCACCACGAGGATCAGGGGTGTGCTTTGGACATTCCAGAAGCTGTTTGTCTGTGGGGGGTAACACAGAAAGAAACATGGTGGCAGAGGCCATGCTGTGTACAGCACAAAATTTTCTGGCAGAGTCTTTAGACAAGGAATTACAATATGAAGGATCAATTAAAGTGGTGATATTGTACAAACTGGAATGTCTAAGAGAAGTTTGGAGCAAGGACAGAGAACCATTTGGGAATAATTTTGCATTCCGCCAACCATGGAAAGTTCCTTGGAAAGCTTGTCCACAGGGAGAATTTGTCCTTGCGACGTGATTTGCCACTCAATTTGTAGGGTAGATTTATCAAAAGCAACAACTGAGGCAGTGAGGTAGGCATCTGAACCTTCCTGGACAGTAATCAAATTGTCAGGTATATTGATGGAGACTCCCTCTGGGGTAGTTGCAGGTGGATCAAGATGAGGAAAGAGGTGCTTTACCATGCCTTGGATGCAAGGGATAACTCCTGAGATGAGGAGAATATGGAACAAGATAGCCATCTTGTCAGTATCTGAAATGGGAAATCAAAGATTAGAAAATCAGTAAGATTCTGCCCAATGGGGTGAGGAAAAGTAGTTATACTCCTTTGTACAGTTTCATCTAGTTTGCATGTAACTATTTGTCAGTCAATTTGTTGTTTTGCATGAGTCTAACCTGATAGACTGCTGGACTGAGTTTGTTGACAATTGGGTAGGGTCCCTCCCACTTACTGGAGAAGGAATGTGTGGGATGTGCAAATCTGAGAACTATTACCTGATCCCCGACTTGCCAATCCACTTCTTGTGCATGTTTGGACTATTGCTGGGCCTTGCCCATGTAGTTAGCAGCATACAAATGAGTGTGTACGAGGTCCTAAGTTTTTCCACATACTGTTCTACTGACACGTGGTCTGCAGTGGGGTTGTGCAGATCAAACAACAGATGTTCAGATAATCTCACATTTCTACCAGTCATCATCTCAAAGGGTGTCAGCTGGGTGGTGGCTGAGGGTGTACCCCTAATTGCCATAAGCAGTAATGTCAATAGGGAATCCCAATCCTTGGGATTGTCCTCAATGAATTTGGAAAGCATTTGCTTAATCTGTCAGTTGGCTTTCTCTACTTGACCTGAAGATTGTGGGTGATGAGGTATGTGGAACTTCTGATGACCTCCAAGGAGTTCAAGTGTTCTTTTATCAACTCACCTGTAAAGCTGGTTCCTTTGTCTGAGTCAACCTTGAGCGGTAGGCCCCACCTGGAGAAAATCTGTTCCACCAGGATTTTGGCAGTGGTTTTAGCAGTGCATGTTTTAGTGGGGAAAGCTTCAACCCACTTGGAGAAAAGATCAGTTACCACAAGGACGTATTTGTTGTTTCTGCTAGTATTGGTCAAAGGACCAATGAAGTCAATCTGTATGGCATGCCAAGGGCTGGAATGCCTTTGTGATAGCAGTTTGGCATTTCATTTGGTGGGGATAGGATTATTTTGCACACAAACAAGGCAGTTATCTATGTACTGTTTGACATCTTTGGTGACACCAGGCCACCAGGTGGTGGTCTTAAGCCTTTGGAGTGTGTTCTCCACTCCCTGGTGTCCACCAGTAGGGGTGTCATGCACTTGGTGAAAAAGTTCGGGCCTAAAATGTCAGGGAACCACCTACAATTTGGTGGGGATGTCATCTGGTTGGTACCAGATGAGCTTGTCATCAGGGGACATGTGTAACTTGCCTTCATGCCTTTGGTAAGGGTTGTGGGTAGGTAGGTTCTCTCAGTGTCCTTATCAAGGAATCTGAACACATCCTTGAGCTCATAGTCAGCATTCTGGGCTTCTGACAGGTCCAAGGGGGAAAAGGGTTTAGGTTTCTTCCTGAGTGCTGCAGTGTGTACTGCCGCTCTGGCCTCTGGATGGTCCATCATCCAGGTGTCCACCCCCATTGGGCCCCTTTCTTTACAAGGGTGTCAGCAGTGTCATTGAAGGCATGATAGGGGTCATGGATGGAGTGAGCCTTAACTTTGTATACATAGAGCTTGTGTGAAAACTTCTGTGCCAGTGAATGAATGTATATTACCAGTTCCTTGTGTTTCACTGGGCTGCCATCAGAGGAGAGGAAGGAGTTCTTCTGCCAGAAAGGAAGAAATTATGTAAGGGAACAACAAACCCAGTTAGAGTCTGTAAAAATGATGGTATCCTCAATTCCATGCTGGATGAACTCGAGGGCACAGGCCACTGCTGCCATCTCTGCATACTGTGATGATGCTACACTGCAACGCTTAGAAATTTTCAGTGTTACCATAAGGGTAGATGACTAATATATCCATCCCTGCAATCTGTTCTCCCTGATAGTAAGAGGCTGAACCATCAGTAAACACACAATGTAGTGAGGTGTTTTCCAGTATTTGTGGAGTATCAGGGAGGAAAGGACCTGGATCTGGTAGATCAGGTGACTGCAGCGTACAGGCATGGGGTTTTCCTTGAAAAAGGAGGCCATGCGACAGCATGGATGGTATTTTGGTTGGGTGGACCTTAATATCTCTATCCTGGAGAAGGATGGACCAATGTGTCAGTCTGATATTGGAGACTGACCCATCCTTCACTCTGTCTGATAGCAAAAAGGTTGTAGGGGTGTGGTTTGTGTTGATAATCAGTGGAGAATACCCAATGATATACAGAAAGTGCTTGATAGCCTAGTAGGTGGCCAAAAGGTTCCTTTCACAAAGGCTATACTTCTGTTCCACTGGGGTCAAGAGCTGTGATGCATATGCAATGGGTCTCAGGGTGCCATGGACCTTTTGGGCCAACATGGCAGACATAGCAATGTCAGATGTGGCACACTCCAGATGGAATGGCAGGGCTGGATTGGGGTTAACCAAAGCTGGGGCTGGGGCTGAGGCTGAGGCCAAGGCCTGTTTCAGTGATGTCACAGCTTGGGTGTGAATGGAGCCCCAATTCCAGGAGATGTCCTTTTTCAGTAGTTCATACAGAGGGGCTGCCTTCTGGGCAAAATCACAAATAAAATCTCTAGAATAATTCACCATACCTAGAAACCTTCTAAGAGTGGCCACGCTGGTGGGCTGTGGCAAATCTTGCAACCCTTGTATCTTTTTCCAGGCAGGGCTTTGGCCATGGTCTGTTACCCCCAGACCCAGAAAGAGTACCTCTTTCTGACATAGTTTTGCTTTTACAGGGTTACATTTGAGGCCTCCCCTCTGAATGAGGGTCAGTAGTTCATCCAAGAGATCCAGGTGTAGTTCCTGTGTGGCTATTGCCAACAACAGGTCATCCACATACTGCAAGAGACGCTGGGGTGTAGAGTAACCCTCAAGGGAATCCATCATGTGTAAATGGAACAGGAAGGGACTGTTATGGAATCCCTGTGGTAAGCAGGTCTATGAGTACTACCTACCCTCAAAGGTGAAGGCAAACTTATATTGACTCTTGGGGGCCAATGGCAATGACCAGAAACTATTGGAGATGTCCAGAGCACTGAACCATTTTTGGTCAGGGGTGAAAAGTTGCAGCACATCAGGTGCTGATGCCACAGTTGGGGCACAACTGGGGGTGACCTGGTTCAGTCTCCTGTAGATGATAGTAAGTCTCCAGGCACCTGTGGGTTTCTTCACAGGCCACACTGGGGAGTTGGCAGTAGAAACACATGTCCTGATCACACCTTGCTTGAGGAGTGATTTTATTGTTTCCCTAAGAGAAGGAAGGGCCTCAGATGGAAAGGAGTATTGCCGTTGCCTCTCATGTGTTGGGCCTGTCACTTCATTGACAGTGTGCATCCTGCCACAGTCATGCTTGTTGGTGGCAAATGCCTGCAAATGCCTTTGTAGAATGGGGAGAAGCTTTGGAAAAAGCGTATGATTCTTGAACAAATCTATGACATCATACTCTTTATTGTTTGCAGAGATTGTTGCCACCACGTGTGAATCAGGGATCATGATCAAGGCCCCTACTTTTCTGCGGCACATTGTGACCAAGTTCTGCGCAAGATTACCATTTGCCGCAGAACTTCTGTGACAGTGGTTTGTAATTTCTGCGGAAGTTCTGTGGCACTAATGAACTACCACATTACAGCGTCAGCTTGTCATCCTGACCAAGGGTGTAGACAGGCATACTCATGGTACACATTTGTGTACAGTTTTGTTGAGTGCCTGTCACAAACCATAAGCCACTCTGTTAATATTATCATTCTAATCTGTAGTATTTGGATTAGTGTAGGCCACTGAGGAGTGTCCAATACATGTATAACCTCTTTAGAGAGTAGAGGAGTCATCTGACAACATTCTGACTTGTTTGGAAGGGGGTGCCATTTGGAAAGGATGTATACATTTTTTAATTGGGGGGGGTGTAACTGTTGGAGATTGTGTACAAAATGGAAATTTCTGGCTACACTCCTGATCCTGACTTCACATCCATGGCATGGTTATAGTAATCAGAATGGGAGAAATCACAGTAACACTAGTTACAAAAATAATAGACTTATAGAAATAATTTGATGCCTAAAAAAGCAAAATAAATATATATCCCTTAAGGTCCTAGCCTATTGCATAGATGAAATATGCAGAGGGGGCCTTATATGATAAATAAGGTATTTCTATACTCATGCTGTCTACACCACTCATGAGGTCCCCACTGTACATCACTTTATATTTATATGCAATCTGTACAATACATACAAATATGTGTGTGTGTGTGTGTGTGTGTGTGTGTGTGTGTATATATATATATATATATATATATATATATATGTGTATATGTGTGTGTGTATATATATATATATATATAGAGAGAGAGAGAGAGAGAGAGAGATACTGTGTGTGTGTGTGTATATATATATATATATATATATATATATATATATATTTTTTTAAATTTCCTTGACATTGTATCTTCATTCATACAGGTCCCTTTGGAAACGGAATAAACAGAATAGAGGAGATACTGCAAAATGTATTTTTCATGCCAACCTGCTTCCCCTGGCACACTACGTAACGCCATCAGGCTATGACATGCATGTGAACTCATTGTGAGATAAAGCTCTCCAGCCCATCACAATGTGTCCCCTGTGTGACAGAACACTGCGCCATACCTTTCCCGGCTCAGAGAAGTGATGTATTCTTCCAATTCTTGTACTGCCCGGCCAGCTCCCAGAGCTCATCTCTGTACCTGAGTTGCCAGCACGGCAACACAACATGCTACCCTCCGGCCCAACATCTGGCCTTGCACACAACATTTCTTAATAACTTTTAGGTGATTCTATCAACCAGTGACAATATATAATCAATAACTCTGGCAAACATGTGTACAGCGCAATTATTTATTTAACTGGTCTATTCTTTCAACAGGTCTACGCATTATTATATTCCACTTATCTGGGCATAATTACTTTATTTTTCTTAAAAATGAGAGCTTAATTCATTTTACCAGTTATTCATTTCAGATGGCATCTCTATACTTTAAAGGCAAAAATAAGTTTGTACAAAGTAAGGTATGGACTTAACAGGTCTATGCTATTGTCAAGGTTTTGTTTAAGTTGGCCCTAGTGTAATAACGTAAGACTGAAAATTGTATTAGGCTGTAGTGCAGGTTGAGCAAATATCACCATGCCTGATGTGCTGTGCCACCGCCTCTGGCAGTGGGAGTTGTGGTAGATAAGTGACTATTCATTTCTGTGGCAGAATGCAGCCATTTCATTAGCTAATGTATAATGTAATAGCACTGATAACATCACATTCTGAGCATAGAGGGGTTCTGGATATAAAAAAAGGGGAAGGGAACCAGGTTCTATGGATAAATGGAAATATTAATAAAGAATCACCAAGAACAGTGAATTCTGCGGCACTGCAGAAGTTCTGCGGTAGGTTGCAAGTTCTGTGCAAAATTCTGCAGCTGCAGAATTCTAGGGGCTTTGATCATAATGGTGTGGTATTGTCCCTGAATCTGTCTCAGTAACATGTTGGCTAGGTCTACCACACGGTTGTGTGGTGCTAGGAAGTCAATTCCAATTATACTAGGGTGATCATGCAATACCATTAGCTGAAAGGTGTGATAGGCCTTCAGGTGTCCCAGTTCCACAGGTAGTGGCAGGGAACAGTATGCAGGCAACCTAGTTCCATCTACCCCTGACATATTGGTCCTCTGTCCGGTGGACTGAGGGGATGTCTCTGGGTAGTCATCATGTAATACAGAAACAGCTGTGCCTGTATCCAGTAGTACTGTCAGTAGGTGGCCCCCGACCTCAGCCTCAGTGCAGGGCCTTCCATTTTTATCCAAGACCAGCTTGTTTACAATATGGACCGGGGCCTGTAATTGTCAATCTATACCGGTGGAGGCATGGGGAAGCTCGTGGAGTGTCTGGGCCTGGTTCCTGTGAACCACTTCACCATGCTGCACTGATGCTATATAGGGAGCCACTTCTGGGGTTCAGGCCAGAGCTGGCCTTGGTGCCTGGACTTCTGATATCCCCGGAGCCTGGGTTTTCTTTTCTGACTTTCTTTCGCTCCGGTCATGGCTTGTGAGGACCTCTCTCAGGTAGCCGGTCCTTGTCCTGCCTGCCAGAGACTCCCTTGGACTGTACCTCCTCTCTCCCCCCTGCAGTCAGCACCCTGGTAACACCCGCCTGGGTAGGGTAGCCCTATGCCTCTTGGGCTCCTTGACATGGCAGACTCTGACTGCAGGTGGGCCCTGGAGGGAGGATCTTGGAAGGCCATCCGAGGAGGAACCCAGCGGAGGGCATGGGGGACTGGTGCCGTCGCCTGCCCCACAAGCTGGGTTTTTTCTGTGTTCTGTTCTGCCCACCCTCCTGCGTGTGCACCCCCAACGCTTTTGCGCATGGCAGCCCTGCCAGCATCAGGCATGCCATTACGTGCTGCCCACGCTACTGCGGCACTCCCAGTCTCCACCAGGGGCTGCCGGAGCACTGAGCTCCCCAATGCCCTCCCCCGGGACAGAAAAGCAGCTCAGCAGGCGCTCAATCCAGTCCCTCCCCTGCTGACCTCTGGCACCCGTGCTCGCTCCTGAACTCAGGTCACTGGCATGGCGCAAGGTGTGGTGTCCAGTGCCTCAACCCTCAGCACCACTGGACCTGCTCCTTGCAGCCTGTTGAGGCCTGCTCTCCCGGTTGTATGGTAGCAAGGGCCCGGGCAGGAACAGAATCCTCTACAGAACGTACTTGCCCAAGGAGTTATCAGAATTTCTGGTTCTCATCGGCTATTTTCCTATATGAAGGGCCTGATCTTTGTGGTTTGCCCTTCTTATTCTTATGGTGTTTCTTGTTTTTGTGGTAGTTCCAGTTCCCACCCCAGGATTGTTGTTGTTGTTGTGTTTGGGCCTGCTGGTGGTGTTGGTTGTCTATGGGGAGGGGCTGTTTTTCTTGGACCTGCCCTTCCACCATGTAGTGCGTCATGGCCTCCGGAGTAGTCTCCACGGCAGCTACTTTCTTGGAACTGGAGCCCAGATCACGCATGTAGAGTTGATAAACTCTCTCAGTTTTCCAGAGAATGTCACCAAACCTCTCCGTGGTGGGATAGGTGGTTGGCTCTACCTTTTCTCTTACTGCAGGGATCATGTTCCTAAGAAACAGGGTCTTATATTCGATAAGGTCCACATCTGCAGCTTCTTGTGCAAGATGCTTACCTGCTCGGTAGATAATCCAGAGCCTCTGGTAGAAAGTCGCTGGACTTTCCTTCGCATTCTGTTTTACAGGGTATGCAAGCATCACTCCTACTACACCTGGGCTGTGTGCAGAAATTAGTTCAGCTGCTACTTTGTCAAAGGTGGAAGTACCATCTTGGTGGATGGTATCGGGGAGTTTGGCCCACGGTCCAGGATCAATGGTCTGGCGTAGGATCTGGACCTGGTAGTCTGCAGCGAGACTAAGCATTTCACATTTAGCACGCACGTTTTCCAAGTGGCAACTGAGTTTGTCAGACGGACTCATCCGACCAAGACTGTCAGCTATTTGCTGAACAGAGTAGGCCATTTGTAGGTGATTGTTGGGCCAATCAGGCAGAGGTAGGTTGCATCGGGTGCCATCCAGGGCTGCCTGGGCCATGGCTGTTGCCACTGACTGAACCATGCCATCCTGTGTCCCAGCCTCATGTAGAAGCTGCCTAATTTGGGTCTTGAGAACCCGATTATTTCTTTCAGAGATGGGCACAGCGCTTACTGCCGTTTCGATCATCGTCTCTATCTCCTGCCTGTCTTCTGCATTTATAATGGCTACCAGTGGTGCTGTCGGGACTAGGCCTGGGCCTGTTCCCCCCCCATCATGGGGGTCACCATATTGGCGTCACCCATGATGTGCGTCATGACGTCGATGACATGTGACATGAGTTACGTGTGACAGGTGTCTGCCATGTTGTGGATGATGGGGTGGGATGTCTGGGCCATAGTAGGGGTGTAACTGTGTGTTGTATTGTGAGATGTTGTCATCTGATAACTCCCCCTCAGATGACGTTGTCAAGGCAGGGGCTACGCCTCCCATTGCCTTGACATGTCCAGCCAACACCTTTCGCTGATAGCACAGTTTCACCATCTTAGATTCACAGTCTGCATGATTCACATTTGCAACACTCACTTCCACCTCATCCTGCATCTGTTTTTGTAACACTCTATACGCAGTGCTCAATTCGCGATTGCCCCTGGTAACCATTTCTAAGTCATTACACACCTGATTGATCTCGTCCTGTATCTCTCCCAACTCCTCACTTAATTGTTCATTCATTCTAATTAACAAGTCATTCATTTGCAAAGCCTGACCCTTATCCTGTCTCAAACTTTCACACTCTTGCTTCAACATACAAAGTTCCTGCTCACCCGCCTGTGCAGAATGATACAAAAGGGAATCCTTTTCATTTTGCAGTGTTTGGAGCTCTGACTCCAAATCCAGCTCACATCTTACACATCCAGTTTCCTGCAACCCCATCTCCTGCTTAAGAGATGAGATTTGCAGTTCAAGGGTTTAAAACCTCACTTCGGAGGCTTCCAGAGCAGCATAAAGAGCTGTAACCAACAGCCCTTTAGCTTCTTGCTTTCTGGCTGTTTGTCTCATCTCGGAGTACTGAGTTGAAATCCCTAGTACAGGGTGTTTGGATTGACTTGCATCCCGTGCAAAGTCAGCCCATCCTCTGTGGAAGGCAAGGAAGTTTGAGACATCGAGTCTCAGTTCTGCACAGATATTTGATATGGTGGCCATTGTGTGGGAGGGAACTGAAAATCAAACCGTGAAAAGGCGCTGTGCTGTGTATCGATCCACAACAGGTGCACTTGTTCACAGTCGGGCTACTGTGGACTTGTAAGCTTGCAATTCAAAACTGCTGTGGGGTAAGTCAAGTCGGCATTGACCACACCCAGAAAGCAGCCAGACTTTGCAAGTTATTACAAAGTGGTCATAAAATGGGAGCGGTGGTGTGGAAATGCACACCTACAGTTTCCGTTTTGAAGGGGAAAGTTATAAGCAACAAGTGAAACTTTACAAACACCATATATTGCCTGCACGCGGTCACCAATTGTCAGGAGGTCTAAACCCCACTTTTAGGTTCTTGGCAATAATGGGCATGCAAGGAATCACAGACATGTAGCGTAAGAGTAATAAATTTGTTTATTACTACCAAGAGGGTAATCACAGTTGCTCTAAGCAGTTCTTACCAATACAAACTGGGAGCCAATGCTAAGTGTTCCCTATACCTCAAGGATTCTCCATGTCTCTTGGGGTCTCTGAGGTAGAAGATGTAATGCCTTACATTATATACCTATGATAATTACCATGGTTACTGTAAGATAGAAACATTTCTAGTTACAAAGATGAGCCCTATTGGCTAAACTAGAGGTGGCTCTACAGTCCAAGATAACATTATACAATTTTGTAGTAGTCATCACTTTATAAAGACAAAGGAGTACAGTTTGCATATAGCAGTGTAATAACACAAATCATCAGGAGATGGCAATACCGACTTATATATTATAATCATTACAAGGACACAGGTGTCCTAACATCTTGCAAGCAAGAAATACATATATGTATTAGAAAGTAAAGTGTATAACAATAATATGCATACATATCCTGAAATCTACTGTTATACGGTAGATGCCCTTAGCCCTATATGTTAGTATAACATATACCTAAGTGATAACTGTCTACGATGTACCTGTGGGGGTACCAGTTAGGGTGCAGGGACCTCGTGTAACAATGCCAAAATCTGTAATAGTGTGAACACTCAGGAGGTGGAAGAGAGAATTTGTAAGGATCTTGGGAAACTTGAGGAGTGGTCAAGAGCACAGCAGTTGGGGCTAAGTGACAAACAGTGAAAAACCATGCACCTAGGCCATAGGAACAAGAAGTGGAGTATAGGATGGGGAGGAGGTACTGACAGTCACTGAGCAGGAAAAGGACCTTGGGGTTATCATAACTTATGAACTCAAAGTGGCAGAACGGCGTAACAAAGCAGTGAATAGGGCTAGTGGGATTCTGGAATGTATAGGGAGGGGTGAACAGGATGCAGAGTGCAGGAGAAGAGTCTCTTTCAAATGAGAAAAGCACTAGGACCAGGGTGCGTGATGAAGCTGGAGAGGGGAAAGTTTAAGAGGGACATAAGGAAGTACTCATATCCCTCTTAAACTTTCCCCTCTCCAGTACAGAGTCACTGAAAGTGTGGTAGGTGCCTGGAACAGACTGCCAGTGGAAGTGGTGGAGGCAGAAACAGTGGGGGTCTTCAAGCATGCGTGGGTTAGACATAGGGGAATATTAGTAAAAAGGCAGGTGGGGGTCACAGGAGACCAGTTAGGGTCTGTGGAGCCAGACTGGGCAGGGATCTTCTTAGCAGGCTGGGTGGAGCAAACAGTCCGTTTTTGCCCATAAATCCTGTTTCTATACTCCAACAATAACTGTTATACTAACATGTTTACACACAATACTACAAAAAAAAAAAAAACAGAGATTGACAAAGATAACAACATGAAAAACAACCTTGTTGGCACCAGCCAAGTCTTGCTTTGTTTATTCTTTTTGCACATAGTGCATGTAAATAAAACATTCAGTACAAAATGAACCTTGCCATACACAGGAACTACAATCAATGTCACCATGTTTGAACTCCTCATCAGCAGACAGCAGTAGTTTATTTTTGACACAAGACAATTTGATTAAGGCAAACACTTGATAAAAAATATATCAAATAAATATAATCAGACAACAACAAACATAATCACCACCAACCGTTGATAAATCTATGGTTTACTACCGGACTGGAATATATGAAGGGTGTCTTAAAGACAAGCAGTACTGAGTA
Organism: Neoceratodus forsteri; assembly: GCA_016271365.2. Classification (NCBI taxonomy): domain Eukaryota; kingdom Metazoa; phylum Chordata; order Ceratodontiformes; family Ceratodontidae; genus Neoceratodus; species Neoceratodus forsteri. The sequence goes on from CM028129.1 coordinate 905,763,908, forward strand.
AAGAATTCCAAGGTCAGTAGAAAATAATAAAGAAAACTTGGTAACATATAAATGATTAAGTGGATGAAGGCCGAAAGCTCTTGGAACACAAAATATTATTCTTGTCTATTGCTTTTTCTGCATATTGGGTAGACAAGAGGAGAACCTGAGATGACATCCAGTACCAACCTATATGAGTCAATATTGGCACTATTTAATTCCTATAAAAAGGGATAAATATCTATTTAACTGCTGACAACAAGCAAAGCATACTGTACTAAATGAGAAGGGACCCTCAGTCAGTATAAATTCTATATATTCAAATATAGTCAGTGGATGTAGTTGCTTGCACTCTCATTTCTAGTGCAGAATATCATTATGTGCCAAAGTCCCACATCAGGAATTTAGGTTCATACCCATAAACTGACACTGCAGAAACATGCTGAAGGGCTGCTGTCTTGTTAATGGTTCCAAGTTTCTTTGCATCCATCTCTACTTGTTTTCTATCTGAAAGTTCAAGACCCCAAAGTACTTTTCAAAAAGACAAAAAAAATCACCCCCCCATCAGGGCCAATAGCCCTTCTTGATTTTAGTTAAACAAGTTCTAGTAACCTCCTTCTCCATAATTGTGTGTAATATGTGGTTATCCCATAAAGATACTACATATGTCTGCTTGCCTTTTTTTGTATTACCAGTATTTAAAGAGCAGCTCTCTACTATAATAAAAAGCTTAAAACCACTGGATTTACACCAGTTATGTTTACCTGTAGTGTTTTCAAGATTTTTTTGTACCTTTGTTATTCTTCCCTGCTGTTGGTCTACTAAATACTATAGACAATGCAGTTCTTATTTCACTGAGCCTTTCAAAATGTATGTGACTCTCCCCTACTGACCTCACAATTGTTGTTTGAGAGATCACAGCCTGTTGTCATGGTGAGCACTATGGTGTCATAAACAAAGGCACTATGAGGTTAACTGGGGAGAACTAAATGCTTTTTATAGTCCTTTTGGCTAGATTACCAAGATATGCTGTAAACCTAGGAAAAAAACACTGAAAATGAAAAAGCAAGTCCTCTAGTAAATTGTCATACAGTAGCTGAAACATCACATTTATGAAAGTACATGCTGAAGAATAGAGTTGCTCTTTAAGTTGTAAAGCTCTTTATGATACATGAGATATTCAGTTATTTATTTTTATTTATGTATTCAACTGGTTGACTCTTAAGCAGTGACTTCCCATTTACAAGACTGAACTGGGGCTCAGACAAACAGAATCAAAGTAGCAGTGGTATTGAATGACACCAAGGTATAGAACTGTCATTTTTGTATAGTAAAAGATGCATACACTGCACTTGATAAACAATGTACACACAGATGCTGCACATTACAGACACATGAATGTGTGCAAGTGCACACATACACCTCAAAAAATAAAGAAGCATAGCCTACACAGTATCCAAATTCAGAACCTTTAATGTGATTAACTCCTGCACTAAGGCATCTTGAGTTGGCATGGTCTTCTCTCATTTTCAAGTAACATTTCCAAGTTGCATTCAGACCTCAAAGTCTCAGCTGGAACATTTCAAGTTATCAACAATATAGAAATTCAAACCTTGCTGAAACTCTATCACTAACATCAGCAATGACATCTAACAATTTCTCTTATGCTACAGAAATTGTAGTGGGAACAAAAGAAACAACCCACACTGAGGATCAAACCCAAGCCCCCCTACCCACTAGTGCATAGTAGCCTGTAGCACTACCACTGTACAAAGGCTTCTTGGCAGAAAATGCATGTTGTGGCAAATGACATTCAGCACTGACTGCAGACCCCCCCAACACGCACCCACACACACACACAACTGCAGTGGACTTAGTATCGAACCAGTCAATGTGAAGCAATATTCCTAAGTTGCATTCAAACCTCAGAGTCTCAGTTGGAAATATTCAAGTTATCAGCGATATAGAACTTCACATCCTGCTAAAACTCTATCACTAACATCAGCAATGACATAAAAAGTCTCTAATACTACAGATACTAAGTAAGAAAGGAAAAAAAGTCCCACAGTGGTGATCAAACCCACATCCCCTACTCCTTGGTAGGCTGTAGCTCTACTGCTGCACTAAAGCACATTGACAGGAAATGCATGCTGTAGCAAAGGACATGCAGTACTGAATGCAGACCACTCCCCTCAACAGCTGCACCAGTCTAGCAATGTGAAGTAATGTTTTCCAAGTTGCATTCACATCTGAATGTTTCAACTGGAAGTTTTCAAGTTATCAGCAATATAAAACTTGGGACATTGCTGAAATTCTGTCAGTAACATTAGCATGGACATCTAACAACTTTCTGTCATACTACAGAAATTGTAGTGAGAGGGCCCAGTAGCACTGATGGTTGAGGAGCTGGATGCCACACCTCGCACCATGCTGGTGACCCAAGTTCAGGAATGGACTCCAGTTGCTTGGGTGTCAGCCAGGATGAGGAAAGATTGAGCATCCATAGACAGCTTTCCTTTGGGGAAGGGGGACTAATACTGTGCACTGTAGACTGACACCCAGTGGTGGCTGGGTGTCAGCACAGGTGCAAAGCCATGCACAGTGAGGGTCCATGTCCAGGGCGCTAGGCTGCCTCCATGGAGGTGGGTACAGCCACTCCACCCATTGCTCGGATGTGGGCTCAGGGTGAAAACAGGTGGAAAAATGGCTGGGAGCTGACAGGACCCATGATGGCCCAGTGCATTCCTCTGTGATTCCACCCCCACTTCTGGATTTATGTTCCGGGGGGGAGTAAGCTGGCACTCCTCACCCTGGCCCCACCACAGGGGGCAATCCACAGGAGAACTGTGGGGTCAATGGCACAGAGGATGACTGGGACTGGAGGAAGGATCCCTCCAAGGAAGGGCCAGAGCCACCTGTTGGCTCTGTGGAGGACCTGAAAATTACTAATGAAAAAAAAAAAGAAATTGTAGTGAGAAAGAAAAACAATGTCTGCACTGAAGATTGAACTCAGGCTTGTGTAGGTCTGAAATCCTATACTAGGACCTAAAACCCTATCACGGCATCATCAGTGACATCATACAGCTGAGTCACTCACACTGAATGTACCTTTGAACTTGACTAAATGCAAAAAGGAGTACAAATGACCACAATAGGTGCTTACAGCTACTCTGTTGGCACCTAAAAACAGAAATACACAATTGTAGTGAGAATGAAAAAAATGTCCCACACTGGGGGACCAAACACAGGTCATCTACCCACTACTGGATGGCCATGGTACAAAAGCTCTGTGACAGAAAATGCATGCTGTGGTAAAGAACATTCATCACTGAGTGCAGAACACACAGACAAGCACTGCATGCATACACACACACACACACACACACACACACATGTGCATGCTGTGGCAAAGGACATTCAGTACTGAGTACAGAACACACACACACACACATGGTTGCAGTGGATTTAGTAATGAATCTGTCAGTCAATTTCAGGTAATGTTCCCAAGTTGCACTCTGACCTCCAAGTCTCAGCTGGAAATTTTCAGGTTATCCGTAATATAGAAATTCACATCTTACTGAAACTCTGCCACTAACATCAGCAACAATCTCAAAAATTTGTCTCATACTATTAAGAAACTGAGTAAGAAAGAAAACAAATGTTCTAAACTGGGGACTGAACCCAGGCCCCCACTGCTCAATAGTCTATTGCTTTACCACTGTACTAAAGCTCACTGACAGGAAATGCATGCTGTGGCAAAGGACATCCAACACTGAATGCAGACCTCCAATAGCTGCAATAGATTTAGTAATGCACCAGTCTGTCTGTCTGAAGTAATGTTTCCCAAGCTGCATTCAAACCTTAAAGTCTCAGCTGGAACTTTTCAAGTTATCAGCAATATAGCAAATCCTATTTTGCTGAAACTTTATCACTAACATCAGCAAGGGCATCTAACAATTTCTCTCATACTACAGAAACTATAGTGAGAAAGAAAACAAGCATTTGCCAATGCCGAATGTTTGCTTGCTGGTACTGGCATTGGTAGTGCAGGAGTTAGAGAGATGCATAATAAGAGTGGCAGTGAAGTACTGAAGTAACGCCAACCACCACCCTGCAGAAACTGACAGGCATTGGGGTGGCTCTTTGGGTCATCAGCCATAACACTCACACTATTCCACCTCACCCCACCCTGCAGATACCGACAGGTGTTGCAGTGTGCCTTGAGGTCTTCAGCCCTTACGCTCACCCCATTCCATGAGGAAATAAGCTGAGATGGGTGTAGTATAGAAGAATGGGTGAAGATCCCAAGGCACACCTCAATGCCTGTCAATGGCTGCAGGGTGGGGTGGGGGTGGAATGGCATGAGCATTACAGCCAATGACCCCAAGTCACACCCCCGATGGCTGTCAGTCTGTACAGGGTGGGCATTACAGTTGGAAACCCTAACACCCTGGGTGCTTGATGATGTTTTTGCTCAAAATTTTCAACATGGCTTCTTGGGATCCCACCTCATGAACAGAGGCAGTATCATTTCATTACTTACTCCCAAAAGGTGATTTTGCACAGCGAGTGTGCTATTCAGTGCCACAGGTGTGAAAGCACATTTTGGGCAGGATGTGAAAAATGATAGCTGTACTGTTCATGAAGAGGTGTGAAGAAATGACAATGCTGAAAATCTGGAGTGAAAATATGAAAAAGTGGCAAAGTTACGAGTGTGAGTAATAACTGTGCAATGCACACTTGTAACGCAGTCATTTTTTGGAATGTTTTCACCAAATTTTCAACGCGGCCTTTTTGGGACATCCCCCTCATGAACAGTGGCACTGTGATTTCATTACTCTATCCTGAAAGTTGTTTTCACACAGCAACCATGCCATTCTGCACCACAGGTGAAAAAACACATTTTGGGAAGGATACAAAAAATGACAGCTGTACTGTTCTTAATGGGGTGTGAAAAAATGGCAGTGTTAGAAATTTGGAGTGAAAATATTAAAAATTGATGAAGTTATGAGTGTCCATAGAAACTGTGCAACAGATGCTCATAACACAGGCATTTTTTGGAGTTTTTTCACCAAATTTGCATCAAGGGCTTTTTGGGAGCCCACCTCATGAACAGTGGTACTGATGTTTTATTAATTGGTCCGGAAAGGTGATTCCACTCAGTGACCGCAAAATCACCTTTTGGAACCAAGAAACTAAATGACAGTGCAAGTGTTCACAAGGTGGGGTTCCAAGAACCCCATATTGAAAATTTGGGACCAAAACTCCAAATGCTGGCTGAGATATCAACCTAAGTTGACCTCCCCACCATTGACTGCCATTATAGGACTTACCGTCATTTCTTCAGTTCCTGGATGGTTTTTGAAGAGTGCAGACATGTTCCCGGTCCACAGAAGATCGCTGCTCCCGACCTCTGGAGGTACGTATGGGTGATGGGGGTGCGGGGAGGTGGGATGTGCAGAGGGAGGGTGCAGGTTGGGGAAGGGGGTCCAGCAAGAATGACGAGGGACAGTTTTCTTTTTTCTTCAGGTTTAAAAAAAAGACATTGTGGGACTGTTTTCTTTTTTACAGGTGCAACATTAACAAAACAGATTTTAGCACATTGGGATGGGCTCCCAGTGTGCCAGAGTACTGGGGGGGGAATCAATGCCAACCCAGGGATTGGACACCCCAAGGTCGGCTGAGAACATAGGGGCATGGGGGATGGCATATCCAACACCGGGAGTGGGCATCCCGGTGTCAGAAACATCAAAGAAGTATTTTTTGGCATACTGGGGTGGGTTCCCAGTGTGCCACATTATTGGGGGGAAGGGGGATACATGCTGACATGGGGATTGAGCACCCTGATGTCAGCAGGGGACAGAGAATGGAGGGTGCATGGTGGGCAGTAGCAGTGGGAGGGATCTAACATTTAAATTTGTTGTCCTGCTGTGTGCCTGGTTGGGAGGGAGGGGGACTGCAGCTGCAATGATGAAACTGCCCTGATTGCAGTGGCAGATTTCTTTCAACTGCAGCACTCGCTCTGAAACTGCCATCATTGGCAGCTTCAGCATTAATTGGCGGCCAAGGGACACGCCCATTAAAGCATCCACTGCATTGGCCACAACACTGTCACACCTCTACAATGCTCTACTATCTCAATATGTTTCTTGTGCACTGCACACACAAACAAACATAAAAATGTTCTGCACTGGAGATTGAACTCAGGCTTGTGTAGGTCTGAAACCCTATGGCAGGACCTAAAAACCCTATCACTGACCTCATCAGTGACATCACACAGTTGAATAACTTATACTGAATGTAACCTTGAACTTAACTAAATGCAAAAAAAGAGTACGCTTGACTACAATAGGTGCTTACAGCTTCTCTGATATTATAAATAAATGATCTGTGTATGAAATGTCAGTATGTGAGAGATTTGGCCTTTAACTTTCAAGGTCAGTAGCTGAAACCGCAGGATGTTGTAAAACAGACCAGAAGAACCAGTTAATGAAGACTTCCTTACAGAAGAGTATTTTATTACCATTTTATGACCTGCCCATGCTTTTGAAGTTGAAACTAAATGTGAGTTTTATGACGTTACAGGAGGCAGGGAAATTGGGCTAGTTCCTCTCCTTTTAGCATATAACCAGAAATGGGTGAAGAGTCATAAAATCCCTCAAATCACACTAGCACAGGAAACCAGCCCAAGAGGACATGAGTGTGGGATTGTTAAGTTCAAAGAGAAAATGTTTAATTAAAGACTGTCATATTTGGGAAATGGCTAGTACAGATTTTTCAAAGCAATGACTCACATCCTCAGAGACACTTATGTCAAAAATTATCTAAGGGAGGTTCTAGCTGACCTCATCAAAAAGGTTTGGGGACAGACAGAGTTAAAAATAAAACACTGTATATGGGATTATAGTGTATGGTGGAACGTTGTACTCACTAGAAATTCCACGATACCAAAACGCTCTTCAGCCGCAGAGACTAAAATGAATAGAACGGTGTACTGACCGTACGTGCAGAACAGTGTTCCATTCATTTAGAATGAGAAGATCGAGCCAGCAGTAACAGAAAACCGCCGCTGGTCAATATCACTTAAACAGACAGAAAATGACCACAGCAGTTTTTAGACATTCAAACAGTGAATCACTGATTATTGGAGGGCTGGATCAACTAGATTTTGATCCTAAACATTTGTTAATTTACATTTCTCTGCCTCAGGACAGTTATTTTTCTAGCTAAGCGAGACGTCTGTCCACCATGTTTTTTTTTTTTTGAAATCCCACCCACAGCAGAGTGGCAACCAATGGGCATGTGCACTGCTACGTTAGGGACATCCAGTCCCTAGCAACCACCCAACTCCATCTCCTAGCGAGGGGAGACACCAATTTCTTTATGACTTAAATACACTCTGGAAGCCTAAAAATGTTTTAAAAATAAGTCGAGGGGCACCATACACTATAAAAAATACAGGATGGGTAACCCTGTGTGTTCTGCCACCTCGGGGTCTGATTCCCAAAGACCTCTCAAGCTTCACTCTCGAGGTCACAAGGAATCAGACCCCTCTGTGGCAGAACACACTGGTTCTGCATGGTTACTCATCCTGTATTCTCTATGTGACATATGATTCTAGACTCTGACTGAGAAAGCACTTAGAAAGGTAATAGAAAGAAATTAAGTCTTTGTGGTAGGAGTGTTTTGTCTATAACTTCCTTTTTGTTATACAGGATTGTAAGCTGTATGATATATTGTTCTGTATTTAATTTTACCATTTTATCATATTTTAGTAAACAAGCATTTCTTTGCAATACTGCCTGGGTGTCTTCTCAGTTTCCTTTTGCATGTGATGTATATGGGGTTAAGTCTGACAGCTGTTAAAAGGCTTGATTGAGTTACTAAGCTTGGAAAAGGTAAGAATATACCTAAGGTCTCTTATAGAGTTTTAAGGGTTCATTTTGGAGGCCTGGCTGGGTGCAAGTTAGAGCAGCCGCAGTTGCCCTATCTCTCACTGAGGACAGACAAAGTGACAGATGCCTTACTTGGGATTTCTCCCATGTTGGGTTTCCGCAGGAGGTTATCACTGATCGAGCGGGTTCCTTCATGTTGGACCTGATGAAATGTTTGTGGGAGGAGTGTGGGGTGGTGCAGAGATGCACAGTACCTTATCACCCACAAGCCTATGGGCTTGTGGAAAGATTTAACAGTACCCTTAAGGCAATGCTCCAAGCATCTGCTGAACAGCATGGAAGGGACTGGGAGAAATACCTTCCCCACCTGTTGTTTGCATATAGGGAGGTTCCCCAAGAGTCGACAGGATTTTCCACCTTCAAGCTTTTATGGACGCTGGGTACATGGGTCCCTAGACTTGATCTGGGAGGACTGGGAAGGCAAGCACACCACCCAGGTAACTCCAAAAGTGGATTATGTCCTTAGGTTTAGGAGAAGGTTGAAGGAGCTTATATGGGGACAGCCCAGAGCAACCTGGCAGCTGCCCAACAAAACCAAAAAGTGTGGTACAACCACAGAGCCAGTGTTCACTTGTACACGGTGGGTCAGAAAGTCATGGTCCTTATGCTGATCCAGAAAGACAAACTGCAGACTGAGTGGGCAGGACCGTACAAAGTAGTCAGAAAGGTAAATGACATGAACTATATCATACAGTTACCTGACAGAAGACATACAGAAAGTATGTACCATGTCAACATGATGAAGCCATATGCTAATAGGGCTGACATGGTGTTTGCAGTGTGCAGTCGTGGGGAGAGGACAGATGAAGGAGACCCCCTTCTAGACTTGCTGGAAGAAAGCAAGTGGTAATCCTCTGTGGAGGCAGTTAAATAGTCACCCCAGTTGGCCCAGGACCAGATCCAGGAGGTAAGGGAGGTTTTAGCATACTTTACCCCATTGTTTAGTGCCAAGCCTGGACTAACCCCCTTAGCGATGCATGATGAAGAGACAGGGATACAGATACCCATACAGTGGACAGCATATTGAGTGTCAGAGGCTGCCCAAAAGGACATTAGGAGAAAGGTGGAGGAAATGCTGGATTTAGGGGTAATCCAGAGATCCCACAGCCCTTGGGCCTCACCCATAGTCCTTGTGCCCAAGCCAGAGGGCTCTACTTCTTTTTGTGTGGACTATCGGGGACTGAATGTAGTCATGAAGTCAGACACCCACATGATGCCATGGATGGACAAACTCCTTGACAAGTTGGGAGGGGCAACCTTCCTTACGACTATTGAACTGAAAAAGGGGTATTTGCAGGTAGAGTTAACTGCCAGAGCTAGGGAGAGGTCAGTCTTCATCACTCTGTTAGGGTTATTTGAATTTAAAGTAATGCCTTTCAGAATGAAGAATGCTCTGGCCACTTTCCAAAGGTTGGTGAACCAGGTGTTAAATGGTTTTGAGGAGTACATCGTGGCATACCTGGATGACACTGCCATCTTTAGTGTCAGCAGGGAGGAACATCTGTCCCACCTTAGGGAAGTGCTGGGCAGGATAGAGAGGGCTGGGTTCACTGTCAAAGCTGAGAAGTGCCAGGTGGCCATGGCTGAAGTAGCATACCTAGGGCATGTTGTAGGCTGGGGACAGCTCCATCCTGAGCAAGTGAAAATAGAGGTGATCAAGGCATGGCCCAGACCAGAAATGCAGGAGCATGTCAGGAGTTTTCTGGGGACCGCAGGGAACTATAGGAAACTTATACCCAATTACAGTTCCCTGGCTGCTGCCCTATCTGACCTGGTAAAGAAAAGGATGCCTAAGAAAGTTACCTGGGAACCAGCCTGTGAAAAAGCCTTTACCAGACTGAAGGAGGCATTGTACAGTGCTCCTGTGTTGACAAGTCCTGACTATAGCAGACCCATTATAGTCCAGACTGATGCCTCAGATGTGGGTATCGACGCACTGCTGAGTCAGACATCCAACCAAGGGAAAGATCACCCCATTGAGTACCTGAGTAAAAAGTTACTTCCCAGGGAGCAGGCATACTCTACTGTGGAAAAAGAGTATCTTGCCATAGTGTGGGCCCTAAACAGGTTAGAGCCATACTTATACAGGCAGCATTCTGAGGTACAAACTGACCACAACCCCCTGGTTTGGCTGACACAAATGGGAAAAATGAATGGTAGACTATTAAGATAGAGTCTTGCCTTGCAAGGGTATGGCATGACTATCTCACATAGGGCTGGAGCAACCAATCAGAATGCAGATGGCTTGTCGCGTCTATATGAGGAATGAACTGACTTGTGGAGCTCATCCCATGCAGGGGATAGAACCCCCAAATTCAGTCTAGATGGGGAGGAATGTGACACTCTGCCCCTGCTTCTGGTTACCTGCACAACATTTATCTTATAAATAAATGATCTGTGTATGAAATGTCAGTATGTGAGAGATTTGGCCTTTAACTTTCAAGGTCAGTAGCTGAAACCACAGGATGTTGTAAAACAGACCAGAAGAACTAGTTAATGAAGGCTTCCTTATAGAAGGGTATTTTATTACCTTTTTATGACCTGTCCATGCTTCTGAAGTTGAAACTAAATGTGAGTTTTATGATGTTACAGGAGGCAGTTAAATTGGGCTAGTTCCTCTCCTTTTAGCATATAACCAGAAATGGGTGAAGAGTCATAAAATCCCTCAGATCACATTAGCACAGGAAATCAGCCCAAGAGGACATGAGTGTTCGATTGTTAAGTTAAAAGAGAAAATGTTTCATTAAAGACTGTCATATTTGGGAAATGGCTAGTACAGATTTTTTAAAGCAATGACTCACATCCTCAGAGACACTTATGTCAGAAATTATCTAATGGAGGTTCTAGCTGACCTCATCAAAAGAGTGTGGGGACAGATAGAGATAAAAATGAAACATTGTATATGGGATTGTGACATATGAATCTAGACTCTGACTGGGAAAGTACTTAGAAAGGTAATAGAAAGAAATTAAGTCTTTGTGGTAGGAGCGTTTTTTCTGTAACTTCCTTTTTGTTTTACAGGATTGTAAGCTGTATGATAAATTGTTCTGTGCGGTTGAACCACAGTGGGCTCAGAGAGGGTGAGGGTGGTGGAACAGAGGCGCATCCCTCCAGCTGTACCTCTCCACAATTCCTATGCCATTCTGGCAAAGTGTGGTTCCTCTATGGAGGCACCCGCAGTGGAGACCAAGGAGGATGCTGGGAACCTCCACAAAGGAGACCCACAGGAGAGTGGCAGGGGACCCTGCAGGGGAAGGAAACAACTCCTGGTGGGGGATTCCATTGTTAGGAAGGTAGAACTGGGGGAGGAAGGGGACAGGGAGGTAAGGTGCCTGCCTGGCGCCATGGCTTGGAGGGACAGGGAGCGAATCCTCAGGATTGCTGGAGCAGCTGCACAGGGGAGGGAGCAGGATGTCATTGTCCACCTAGGGACAAATGACTTGGGTAAGAAAGGGATTACAGAAGTGCAGGAAGAGTTTGTGGAATTGGGGAGGGGTCTTAGTCAAGTAGCACGCACGGTAACCTTCTCGGAAGTGCTGCCCATCTATGGCATAGGAGAGGCTAGGGTGTTCTGCACCATGGGATTCAATCAGTGGTTGAAAAACTGGTGTGGAGCTCAGGGATTTGGCTTCATTGGAGACTGGGGGTCCACCTGGAGTGATGCAAGCCTATACTGGCATGATGGGCTGCATCTGTCCGGGAGGGGAACCAGGAGCCTAAGTGATAGGTTTAAATGCTTCATTGGCAAGCATTTAAACTAGCCAAGGGGGGAGGCACTGGAAAGGAGCAGGAAAATCCTAGCCCCCCACAAATAATCACGGTAGTAAGTGCGGAAAACACCAACATAAAGGTGTTGATAGGGAGAAGGGCAGGGGTAAATGGAGAAAGTGACAAAGGCAATAAGGACAGGGATGGGGCAAAAGGGAGTAAGGCCATCAGGAAATGGAGGGTAATGAGTACCAATGCCCGTAGTCTGGGCAACAAGCTCCCTGAGCTGGTGGCCTTGATGGAAGAGGGATGCCTGGATATCATAGCAGTCACAGAAACATGATACACAGAAAACCATGACTAGGATGTTAACATACCAGGGTACATAACCTACAGGAGAGACAGGCAGGGGAGAAGAGGGGGCGGAGTAGCTCTCTATGTAAAGGAAGGGATAAAAGCAACTGAACAAAAGAATAAACAGGGAGGAGAGGAGGCACTGTGGGTCACCTTGGAGACTGGAAAGAGCACCACAATCCACACAGGGGTTGTGTACAGACCCCCATGTCAGGGGGAGGGAATGGACAAGGAAATGATAAAAGGCATTCTTAGAATGGCAGAGAAAGGGGAGATACTGTTGATGGGAGACCTGAATATGCCAGATGTTAACTGGAGCACATTTGCTGCAGCCACATCCAAAAGCAGGGCCATTCTTGATGCTCTACAGGTGGCAAGCCTCAGACAGCTAGTTTCGGAACCCACTCATGAAGGAGCAATCTTAGACCTCATACTCTCAAACGGGGGCAGTGAGAGGATCTCAGATCTAGAAGTGGGTTGCCATCTGGGAACAAGTGACCACCAAACAGTGTGGTTCACATTAAACTCAGCTACAGAGTCAAGCCATACAAAAGTGAGGGTACTGGACTTTAGGAGGGCTGGCTTTGGCAAGATGGGAGAGTGCCTCAGAAAAGCACTAGCAAACAGGCTAGAAGGAGGTGTGGAGCAACAATGGGGAATCATCAAAACTGCCATCACAGAGGCAAAAGCCTTGTGTGAAGCAAATAAACAAATCAAAATGAAAGAAAAAGCCACTATGGTTCTCAAAGGGTGGCTGTGAAAGTCAGGAAGAAAAGATAGCATTCCGGAGTATAAGGAAACACAGAAGGAGCAGGACAGAGAGCTGTACCAGTTAAGGCAGAAGGAAGCAGGAGGAAGTCAGAATAGCAAAGGCCCAAACTGAGGAAAAGATAGCCAACTCAGTTAAGAAGGGATAAAACCTTTTATAGGTACATCAGCGGCGTAGAAAGACAGAGGGCAGATAGTGAGGCTGAATAGAATGAATGGTGGGTGGGCAGGGGACAGTGAAAAGCAGGGATACTGAACGAATATTTCTGCTCAGTATTCACAAAGAGGAGGAAGTGCCTAATCTAATTAACGAAGCACTCTTGATAGGATCGATCCCAGTCCTTTCACAGAAGAAAGGGTTCTGCAAGAACTCCTAAAACTGAAGGTGGACAAAGCAATGGGTCTGATGGAATTCACCCCAGAATTCTAAAAAATTAAGGAGGAACTAGTGAAACCACTGGCTACTCCTTTAATAAATCATTGGAGGATGGTGTGGTACCTGAGGACTGGAGGAAGGTGGATGTGATTCCCTTCACAAAAGTGGGACCAAGACAGAGGCAGGAAACTACAGACCTGTCAGTCTGACCTCTGTGGTAGGGAAAGTGATGGAGTCACTTCTGAAGGAAAGAATAGTTGAGTACTTAGAGGCCAGTGGGGCGAGGACCCAAGGCAGCATGGGTTCTCAGCGGGAAGGTCATGTCAGACAAATCTAATAGATTTCTTTGACTGGGTGACCAAGTAGTAGACCAGGGAGGGTCTGTGGACATAGCCTACCTAGACTTTAGCAAGGCATTTAACACAGTCTCACACAAAGATTAATAGTCAAATTAACCAGCCTGGGAGTGGGTTCCAGGGTGGTAGCCTGGAAATAAAACACTGGCTGCACAACAGGACACAGAAGGTAATTGTAAATGGAGTCCACTCTGAAGAAAGAGGGGTTACTAGTGGGATACTGCAGGGTTCAGTATTGGGTCCAGTCCTTTTTAATGTCTTCATCAGTGACATTGCAGAGGGACTGGAAGGAAAAGTATGCCTTTTTGCAGATGACACAAAGATCTGCAACAGGGTTGATACACAAGAAGGCGTGGAAAGGAAGAAAAGGGACTTGGCAAGGTTGGAGGAATGGTCAGAAGTATGGCAGCTAGGATTCAATGCAAAGAAGTGCAAAATAATGCACCTGGGAAACAAGAACTCAGGGGAAGAATACACAATGGGTGGGGAGGTAGTAACAACAAAAAAGGAAAGGGACCTGAGGGTAATCACATCAGATGACCTTAAGGTTAGCAAGCAATGTGAGAAGGCAGTAGGGAGGGCTGGGGGTATACTGGGATGCATAGGGAGAGGCATCAGCAGCAGAAAACAGGAAGTTGTTATCCCTCTGTACAGACAGTTGGTGAGACCCCATCTGGAGTACTGTGTCCAGTTCTGGAGACCCCATCTCCACAAGGAGATAGACAGAATAGAGCAGTCAGAGGAGGGCAACTAAAATGGTGCAGGATCTGCAAGAGAAGCCGTATGAGGAGAGACTAAAGGAGCTTAATATGTATCCTTGAGGAAAGAAGGAGAGGGACATGATAGAAACTTTTAAGTACCTCAGTGGAATCAACAAAGTCCAAGAGGTAGCATCTTTCAGAAAAGAGGCGTGCAAGAACAAGGGGACACAATTTAAAGATAGAAGGAGGGTGGTTCAGGGGCAATGTGAGGAAGTATTATTTCACAGAGAGTAGTGGATGCATGAAACAGCCTTCCTGAGGAGGTTGTGGGGTCTAAAACTGTGGGAGAATTCAAGAATGCATGGGACAGACATAAGGCAATTCTTGCGGGGGGCAGGAAGAAATAGGCTGTTGGTTAACTAGGATCTGCGGCCTATCCTGTAGGTAGGGAAATGGGCAGACTAGATGGGCCAAGCGGTCCTTATCTGCCATCAAAGTCTATGTTTCTATGTTTCTATGCGTTTAATTTTACCATTTTATCATATTTTAGTAAACAAGCATTTCTTTGAAATACTGCCTGGGTGTCTTCTCAGTTTCTTTTTGCATGTGATGTATATGGGGTTAAGTCTGACAGCTGTTAAAAGGCTTGACGGTGTTACTAAGCTTGGAAAAGATAAGACTATACCTAAGGTCTCTTACAGAGTTTTAAGGGTTCATTTTGGAGACCTGGCTGGGTGCCCCTGGTGAAAGATTGTACTGCAGTCCTGAAGAGGGTACATATCTGAGCCTGTAATTGGGTATGCTAGCATAAGGTTCACAGTTTGAATCCCTCCAGAACTTGAGGCTAACAGGTTATTTGGGCCCAAAGCAGACAGGAGGGTTACCTTGTCTGTTACCTGTTCACACTATTGCACTCTGAAGTTGGCACTGTGGGAGCAGAGGGCCTGACCTGCAGAGTGCGTTTGTGACAAGCACAACATAATATGCTTCATGAACTCACATTAAAACATTGTATATCTGTGAGCTGACTTCAGATGAAGTTGAAGCAGCAGTTTAAAGTTCAGTTGTGAACATTTTTCCAGTAATGACAAAGAAACAGAATTCCAGAGTTTTACAACATAGTAGGCAAAGGTAAGCTGGCAAAGAATAGTTTGCACAGAATGTAACTTGAAACTATACTTACTGTAACAGTAGCACAGAGTTATGGGTAGGGGATAAGGGTACAAAACATGTCCAAAATTGAGGAAGGAACTTGCCCAAGAACCACTCTACAAGTCTTCGTGCCTAAGAAATATATTTATATCAGCCTTCAAAATATAGTCAGTCTAGTGCACTTTAGAGGTTGCACTGGTGTGTGCCTAGGTTAGCTGCAAGAACAAATCTACAGACCTTATTCTAAAGTACCGTTATTGCTTATTATAAAGTACTTTAATTCTAGAAATGACATTTTAAGCAGCACCTTAATAAACAAGAATGACCATCAATCAAAGAAACTACGAGTTTGAACAAGTTTTCTGGTCTCAAAAGTGAAGTTATCCCTATTTCCATACAGTCGTCCTAAACACTGATGAACAGATTGCACAAGTGAGTCAATAAACATGTTTATAAGTACCTCACTGGTGCACTACACTCTGCAGCACTCAGCTACTGCTACTACTCCAACTACAATGTTGCCAGACTACATTTACACAACCCACAGTGTGCATTGTTGCAGGAAGACTTCTTGCGTTATCCAGCATTTCCACCTGGGCCAGTGTCAGGCTGACTGGCAGGGGAGCCTTTGCCATATTACATTCAAGAGAGAGAGACAGGGATGATAGGTTGTTGTTTTGTGATCGGCTTAGCAACAGGGATTTCCAACCCTGACAGGTGTGAACTTTTTACTCAACTGAGAGTAACAGTTCTTCCTAACTGACAGTTGCTTGCTGAAGGGTGCGGCCTGGGTGATCCTGCATTGGTACACAATCCCACCAAAACAAGGATCACTGCAAGCCACAATGGAGTGATTTACAATGCTCCAACAGGTGTTTACACACCAGGGTCTGCACTGGTGTAACTCATCTGCACCACTTGCAGTGTTGCAGAGCCTACAGTGTAAACACACCTTTTGTGTCTGCTGTAAGATAGGGTCCTGTCAAGGGTCAATCCCAGGTATTTAAAAACCGGGAAGAGTCTCTGTTTCAACATTATCTCATAAGACCATATCGGTACTGGGTCAACACCGCATAAGAAAGACAGCTTGGCATTAACCACTCTTTGTAGACTGTACCTGGATTTACAGTGACAGGGGTATAACAGAGATAGGGAATTATTGCTACCCCTGTTGCTGTACACTGTTAATATGGAGAGATCAAGTTGCTGTGTGCTGTGGTGCCTGGCTGAGCTGCTCCCATGGAGGCGTGGCTAAGACACCAGCACATGGCAGAATCAGAGACCTGGGAGTATGGTTCGGTTCCTCCCAGGTCTCCCTCTGCTACTACATTTTGCATTTATTTCTTTCTTTTTTTAAACCAAAGTTTCCCTCTCCTGAGTTTCTTCTCATCCCCGAAGTATACCCCAACCCCCCGGAGTTTGTTATATAAATTCCAGGGAAAGCAGGGGGTGAAGCCCTCTCAAAAAACAAGAAAGCCCATTGTGTTTAGGGTGTGCACTGTTTGTGTGGTGGTCGGTGTTTTATCCAACCTAATTTCAGTGCACGCCCTTTTACTTGTGGCAATGATTGCTGCGCAGTTATTGTTTTAGGTGACATGACCCCATGCCGACAATATCCAAGGCTATAGATAAAGTACCTAGCTTGTTGGCACTGATAAAGGTATGGACTTCATCTTTTCACCATTGAGTAGTAGTTCATTATCCGGTAGCCAGTTCTGCAGATGGTTGTAGACCTCCTGCTGGACAGTCAATAGAGCAGTTAACCAATTTATGTTTTGAATAGACTGCCAAATGATCACAAGACAGAAGGATTTCAGAACTGTTACTTAGGCATATGGATGTTCACAGACAGAAAAGGACTCATGGTCCATCCAGTTTGCCCAGTTCCTACCTAGTCCCTCACCAGTCTAGCACTGGCTAGGCCTCTAGTGGATCAATCATGCCATAGCACTGCTTGAACTAACACCCCTCCCCCATATGCTCCAACCCCTCTCCCTGTCAATCTTAGCTATTTGTTTTACTTATTATATTTATGTCTTTACTGCATTTTATGTTTATTGCTTCTATATACAGTACTTTTAATAGTATGTAAGGTGCTTTTTATTTTTAGAAGGGCTCGAAATCAAAAATAAAAACCTAACCAAACTGTGTAATAAAGTATATTTACTTTAGATGCTACAGTATTTGAACATCACTACCCCAACAAATGATCAATAAATGAAATAAAAAGCAACTTTATCAAAAATAAAAACCTAACCCATAGTAACTATGAAATAAAATATTCTTGTTTTAGCTGTTCAAGCATTTGAACACCCCCACAAATGAAAAATACGTAAAATGAAGATGAACTTTCTGCCTATAAAAATAAATGTCTTTATGTATTAACCTGTTCAATAGTTACAGATTCCAATGGAGGCGTCTTTTATCTCCCACCTACATATGAGAGAAGAAAGGCATAATAAAATACATTTAAACCTTTAAGATACCCTTTGCTTTTGGAAACATAGGAAAAGATTATGAATTATACAATGAAAAAGCAGATTAGGAAGTATACAAATACTGAAAAATACAATTCCTTTGTGAAGACGTCTCTAGCACTGTAATGCCCTGCAGTTGATATTTGAATAAAAAGAGAAGAAAAATAAAGTCAACCCACAGCTTAAGTTAGAAAAAATGGAAATAATACATTTATCATGACAGCTTTTTTTAAAGCAGAAAAACATTATATCTGTAAGATTTAAAACCTGTATTTAGAAACATAGAAACAGAATTTGTCAGCAGATAAGGATTGCTTTGGTCCCCCACTCTGCCCCCTTTTTTTCTCTCCCTACCTGATCTCCGGCTACATCCCCCACCCCATTTCCCAACTAAGATTCCCTTGTACCTATCTCATACATGCTTAAAGCCTACCACTATTTTCACCCCCACTACATCCACTGGAAGACTGTTCTAGACATTCACCACTCTTTCAGTGAAGAAATACTTCTTTTTGGGTACCTTCTCCTCTGAAAAATACTCCTCTGCTGTACCTTGTTCAGCCACATGAGGTATTTATATTTATTATTTATAAAGCTTTTATTGACCACGTAAGCACACTAGACAAATATAAGCCTAATTTAATTTAAGGCTACCCCTTCTCCTCATATTCAGTTCTTGCCTCTCCTCCTCTCTTCTTCACCTGCCCTTCTGGGTCACCAGTGTGCACAACCTAACCCCATCCTTTTTACTCCAACAGCACCTGCGTACTACCTCGAGCCTGCTCTTGGTACACTCATGCACTACAAATGGTTCTATCACATTATTACTGTTTGTATGTTTATAAGTTCTTTTGTATGATTTTGGACATGTATTGTAATATACCAAATGTTCCACTACTGTTTATTGTACAATGCCTTGTGTTCCAACTGTTGCACAATCTTACAATGTTGTATTGTTTGTACTTCCCATGTACTATTGTAACTGATCATTCTTCACAACCCTATGTAACTCATCTCTCCAGGTTGCACTGTGGGACGAGCAACTTGTTGTTCAGTGTGCCCACCTGGTGAAACATTTCAATAAATAAAATAAATAAATAAATAACATTTCAGGTATGACCTGGGAGGTTACAGAGATATACAGACAGTGCAAACACATTACAGTGAGGAGACAACAACAACATAATAGAAAAAGGTAACAATGGATAAGGTATACAGCAGGTTTAAGCAGTATGAACATAAGTTATAATTTTACACAAGCATAGATCTAGAGAAAGCCAGACTGAGTAATATAGTGCACCACTCATTAGGGGGAGGATATCAGAAATTGATTGCAGTAACAGGGAGAGTTAGATTTCAAGTAATCCCATAGGGACTTTCTAAAACTGTGGTGGGAGGTGAAACAATGAGTATGCACTGGGAGTGTTCCATAACCTGGATGCACAGATAACAAAGGCCCGGTCACCCATCATTGTATGGGTTTTAGGAAAACTGAACACAGATGAATCATTGGACCTAAGGGGTTAAGTAGGATTGACAGTCCTTAGTTGTTCTGCCAAAACTAGTGGGGTGGCAGTTCCAACAATTTTATCAATAAAATAGCTCAGAGCAAAAGTACGATAATTCCCTGGAGACAACCTGTCTAGTTTGTTATATAGTTCACAATGATCAGTGAGTCGGGGGTAGAGAGGGCAGAGCGACATACGTTGTTATAAGCAACATCCTATTTAGATGGAATGGACTTGGTAGTATGGGTAAAGGTAAGGAGCCCATAACTAAGGGTGGAATGGAGTACTCCTCTCGCCAAGGCAAGACGTGCAGCTGATGTAAGAATGTGCTTGGCCCTATAGGCCAGGCCCAGCTTACAGTTTACTGTCTTGCACAGATTGTGGATATGCAGGGAGAAGTCTAGCTGAGGAGCAAGAGTGACTCCTAAGTATTTAAAGGAGTCAACAACTGTTACAAGGGATCCATCAACATTAGTGACATTCAGGAGTTCAGGACACACTCTAATTTTGGCCTGAGTGCCAAAAAGCATAGCTTGTGTTTTCTTAAGGTTAAGGGCTAATTTATGAGACAAGAGCCAAGATTGTATTTGGCAAAAAACAGACTTTAATTGAGAGTTAATGATGCTGATAAACTGAGAACTGATTAGTAACACCAGGTCAGCAGCATAAAGGGTAGCACTACTATTGAATGGCACATGGGGTGAGTCATTAACAAACTGGGAAAATAAGAGGGGTCCCAGGAATAACCCCTGTGGTACACCAATCTTGACACGAATAAGCTCAGAGAATACCCCATTATACCTGACCAACTTCTGCCTTCCCTGTAGGTAGTTTAGTTCTCTATCATATCCCCCTGCCCCTTTCAAGGTGTACATGTTGAGATCCCTTATGTTTTTGACAGATCACATGTTTTGAGGTATTTCTTTTCCGTATTTCCACTGAAAAGTCATTTCAATTAGTCAAGAAGAAGTTGGCCACTATTAGGCATTTCTGAGTGGTACTCTAGGACTGAGGAACTTTTGCCATGGCATGTTGGGGAAACTTAACACGACACCATTCTGGGAGCAGGATCAACATAAAGAAGTTAGTGAGCTGGCATTTGCATGGCTGGAACGCAGTTAAAAAAGGAGCAATTGTGGCAGTATAATAGAGGAATAAGTCACAAAGAGACAGGCACATGAGTTACAGTTAAACACTATTATACAATGGCAAGAAAAAGCCCTAGTCTCTGACTGGTCAGTGCCCATCTTCACCAGTGATGTTATCTCAGCATACCATCACTGTATGAATGTCTGGCAGCAAGATGACCTCAATAAACAAAAAATGTCACTGCATCCCTTCATCTTAAAGTCATCACGTGCTTTGCAACCCCCCCCCCATCTCCAGTGTTCAGTAAATACATAAATGCTACACTGCAGTAGACGGCTATGAAAAACGCAAAGAAAACTACTTTTTTTTAAACTGGCAGTAACAGAGCACTCTGACTGTTCACTGACAGAGCACCGTTTCACTGAGAGCTACTTCTGAGTCCCACTGTTCCACTGTCCCGCTCTCACTTGCGATAAGTAACTGCCCCCACCCCATTTTCCTGGTCCAAGCTCAAAGCTCAATTAAAAAAACAAAAACTGTCAGTACAATTCCCTTTATATACTGCCATTCTAGCCAGTAAAAACGTAAATAAAAGCCATCCATTTCCCCTACTATCCTTTTCCCAGTCATAAAACAGCAGCCTACCCAAACACTCCTCATGCGCTGCACTTACCAAACGACATTGCTCCGTTTCTGTTGATTATTCTCCTGGCCATGTAGTGAAAAACAGAATGGGGTGGGTGAAGAGTAAACAGAAAATGTCTACACTTCTGTGTGACGGGGAGAAAAGTAAATACAGAAAAGTTCAGAATTCTTGGGGGGGCACACAAGCAACACAGAAGACATGAGGACTATTAGCAGAGTGGCACACACATTTACTGGCATTACTTAACAGCACCACCTACTGGACAAAAACAAAATAGGAACTTTTTTCTTTTATCCTTCCACATAGAAAAAATAAACCAAAAAACATTTAAAAAAAGGTATTTTTATTTATTTATTGTTCCTGTACAACACAAGCCATTGTATAATAGCAATAATGCACTCCAGGGTGAGTGTCTTGCTTGGAAACATTACTTCTTGGGTGTTGGATGCACTCAGTAATCACCTGAGGCATGATATTATCCAAGCATGGCACATACCTTGTCGTGCATTATTGCTTAATTAGCTTAGTGTATGTTCATTTGCAGTGCAGAAAAATAATAAACATGAAAACTGGGCTGTCAGCTTCAGGGTGTGCAAAATGGAATTAGGTAGACCTGGAGCAAGGCAACAGGTGCCAAACTTACATTGCGCAATGGCAGGAATAATTCTAGTGACTCGTCAGACTGCCCTAGAGACAGTAATGTTATCTGACAATAACGTCACTGGGCAGGCAGAAAATTACCTCATAACATGACACATGCATCACTACCCACTAGCCACACAGACCTGATATGAATCCTGTCAGCAATTTCTCTCTACACTGAAGAACTCATTGACAACATGTTCTCCATGCCAGACTCACCTACTGAAGCCAGCATCAGTAACTTTTCTGCCACTGACAGCACCACAGTACGTTCTAGTAAAAAAAAAAAAAAAGGCATAGAAACTCTGTGCCCTCAGATGTCTACCAGCTGGAAGTCGACTGAAACAAAGTGAGCACAAGATGTCAAACAGAGTGGGCCATTAGAGTCTTAAAAGAATTAGGTAGACCTGGAGCAAGGCAACAGGTGCCAAACTTACATTACACAATGGCAGGAACAATTCTAGTGCCCTGACTGGTTGGACTGCCCTAAATCCAGACACCGTGGGGTGTCCCGTACACCTCATATGGCTAGAGCTCCAACTTCACTTTTGCCCACCACGGCTGCGAAGGCCAACGCTCACTCAACCCAGACTCTTTCATAATTCAAACAGGTGAGCAAGGCCTCAAATACATGACCATGAGTTTTAACGAAATGACTAAAAGCGATAGGAATGTCAGTGATTGCAACCAAAAGAACCTCTGTGGCACCATGTCTGAAATATCAGGTGACCCTCTGTGCCCTGTCTGGTGTCTACAAACATATCTATCAAAAATATATCCAAATGACCCCCCTGCCTCTTTCTGCACCCACGAAGGAAACCACAATGTGAGCTGCAAAACAATCCATTTTGGTTCACATTAGAACCAATGGGAGTAAACTATCTGGCAGGAATGCTTCCAACGCTTTCCAAGCTCGCAGCACAATTTACATGATTCACAGCCTGTGAGCTTCACTGTTCAGATCTTATCGGATGCAGGACTACAAGTGAGACAAATAATGGCAGTCACAGGCTATAAGTCAGAGATGTTCCTTCAGAACTACTGGTCCACAAAACTTACTGAACACTAGTCGTGGAGCCACATCCTCTCAGGCAGCAATGCAGCCTCCCAACTGTGAATGCAACCCTGCACACAACAATGCAGCAGAAAGAACTGAACCCCAACCTCAACCTGAAAGCAGTTGGCAACCTCCTGACATCCCAGTTCAGTACTTCCACCAACCAGAGCAGCTGTACAACAAATGAAAGAGTCAATTCAAAACTCATCCATAAGCCAAGGCTTCACCATGTGTGTCATCTACAGCATATCTACAAATGAAATTTAAAGGAACAGTAAACATTTTAAATGCCTTGCAGTTCAGTTTTAAATGCTTTCTATAGCAGTTTAACAAGTTAACCAGACAGTTTCATAATTTAACATATGTCTAATGCGCAATGCTTTTAAAAAAATGTCTGCAATGTATTTAGCAAGTTACTGTTGTTATCCTAGTTAAATCCACTTAAAGTAAATAAACTATTGGGACTATTTTTCCTGTTTTATGATATTTTAAGCAGTTTTACTCAGTAAAGGTTTTTCAAACCTACAAAAATGCCTCTGTGTTTAATTCAACCCTCTTTCCACTAATTTTCTGACAATGAGCCATTGTATAATAGCAATAAGGCAGTCCAGGGTGTGTGTTGTTGTGTAATAATATCACGCTTCAACCCACCTGAGGCATGGTGTTATTACACAACACGCACACCCTGTCGTTCCTTATTGCTTAATTAAATCCACATGAAACAACCTTCAACATTCCCCAAAAGCACACAGAACTTAGCACAACACACTCAACTGTGAAGAAAAAAATGAATTACATAATTTGAAATAAATCCATCATTGCAATTGGCTTCGCTGTGAGTGATAACCTGCTCACTGTGTCAGTAAACTGTGTGAGTGTATGTGCTTTTTAAAAAGCAAATCATGCATTGCTTACTGATCACCGGTTTCAGTTTGCTCATGGCTTTTACAATTTTATTTCCATCTGCTCCTCAACACTCAACTCATTTCAAAACACCCTATCCCCCTCCACCCGAGGCCTAATGTTATCCCAGCATAACACATACCCTGTCATGCATTATATCTTACTTAAAAACAGAAACATAGACAATGACAGCAAGAAAAGACCAAAGGTCCATTCAGTCTGCCCAAGTTCCCTAAACACCTGGAACCTACCTTGAAACCTAATGTTCCTCCACGGTATTAACCCTCCCAGTTATATCCCCATTCCCATCCCTTGGCCCATTTCCCTGTGAAACCACTAGTCCCTTCATTCTGTCCCAGGCCTGCTTGAATCCCTTGACTGTGTTCACTCCCACCACCTTAGCTGGCCAAGTGTTCCAAGGAGCCACCACCCTTTCCATAAAGATGTACTTCCTCACATTCCCTCTGAACCTTCCGCCTGCTAATTTCCACTTGTGTCCACGAGTTGGTATGCAGACTGAATATTTCCTGGCAGTTCACCTTATTAATTGCTTTGAGGAATTTGAAGGTCTCAGTCATATCCCCCTCTCCCTTCTGACCTCAGATAAGTACATATTTAGTGACCTGAGGTGCTCTTCATAAGATTTACCCAGCTGCCCCTGCATCATTTGGTCACTCTATGCTGCACTGTCTCCAACCTGTCCTTGTTCTTTTTGAGGTGAGAACTCCAGAACTGGGTGCAGTACTCCAGGCAAGGCCTCACAGGGATCTGTAGAGGGAATAATTACCTCTTTTCTTCTGCTATCAATCCCCCTCCATATATATCCTAGCATCCTGTTAGCCTTGCTTGCTTGCTTGTTAGGCCTTGATGCACTGACTAGTTTGTTTAAAGGAGTTACTGATAATAACTCCTAAATCCTGCTCCTTGTCTGTAGTGCTAAGTCCCTGCCCCCTCCACATCCAGTACTCCATCTTGGGATTCTTTCTTCCTCGGTGCATTACCTTGCACTTTTTAGCATTGAATTTTAACTGCCAGACTTTTGAACACCTCACAAGCTTTTGTAGGTCCTTCTGCATATCTCTTACACCCTCATTACTATCCACCCTCCCACATAGTTTTGTATCATCCACGAAAAGACACAACCTACCCGGTATTCCTTCGCCAATATTACTAATGAACATGTTAAAGAGGACTAGACCCAGGACAGATCCCTGTGGAACCCTGCTTGTCACCTATCTCTCTCTCCCCTGACATAGCTCCATTGACCACCACCCCTCTGTTGCCTCCATACTAGCCAATTTCCCACCCAGTTCACTAGACTTTTAGCTGCATCCAGGTCTTCCATCTTCATAAGCCATCTCCTGTACAGTACTGAATAAAAAGCCTTACTGAAGTCAAAGTACAGCAGGTTGACTGTGTGGCCCTTGTCTAGCTCCTTAGTTACTTAGTCAAAGAAAACTATCAGGTTGGTCTGACAAGACCCTTCTAACATAAGACTGTGTTCTTTGTTATCCTGGAGTCTGTTGCTCTCTAAGTAGCCTATAAGGTGCTCTTTGATCAGAGATTGATCAGGGTGTCTGAAGTGGCAGCTTGTGCGGCAAAGTGCGGCTAAGTGCAGGAGTCTGAGGAGTGTGGCAGGCTCCCCCAACTCCCACTATTTAAGTTAGCTGCTGGTATCTGCAAACTGATGAAGTCATCCTGAACAGTAGTCACTGGGTAGACTTCATCATCCCACTCTTTAAGAGCACAAGTGATATCTTTGGGCTGTGAGTGAAATGAAACAGTCTGTGATTGAATTGCCACTGTTTATGAGGGACCTTTCGTGCAATTGAGTGTTTTGAAGAACTAAGTGCTGAACTGATCTATGTGCCGTCAAGTACTGATTTGTGTTTCCATTGCCATTTAACTTTGTGCTGAGAACTGAATGCTGTTGTTTTCCTTGCTGCCGATCCTTCAGCTGTGAATTGCATACTGCTAAGTTTATGCTGAATCTACTGACTGTTTTAAGACTTTTGTTGTTGCTGCTGCTAAAGTATCATGGGCTACACAGTGTGTGGGACTTTTACCTGCGTGCCTGAAGTTAATTAGCCCCTGATGTCCCACTTCTCCCTCTGCTGATTGCTCTGGCCAGTGTTGCCATAGCAACTGTACATTAGCACCAAAGCTGCCTTGCCTATCCAAACCGCACCCCTCTCCCAATTGATGGTGGCAGCCCAATTTGATGGGTTGTGGTGATTTAAATTCCATTTCTTACTAAACGTGGTGGCATCTGAAGCGGTGGCTTGTGCAGTAACGTGCGGCTAAGTGCAGGAGTCTGAGGGAGTCGTGGGAGTGTGGGCCACATTACTCTACCTAAAACCAGTTAAGGTTCTACTGTTGACTGTTAAGAATGATGGGCTTACTGGTAACCAGGTGGAATTGTGTGTCATTATTTAATTTAGTTTTATTTAATAATATTTTAGCAGGTTGTGCTGAAAATGAGAAAGGATGGGAAAATGCTGAACTGGATTATAGTATGTTGAATTTACTTGTACAGAAATATATGGTGACAGACACCTATGGGTTGTTATGACAGTTTGAAGTTGGTCTGAGAGGCTGTGGACTTTGTTTCCCACTTTTATCTGTGCACCATCTTTGGAGGGGGCTGTGTGAAATTTGTGGCAGTTTAAGGGGCTTGGTGGTGCTCCGCTTACTTCTGATATTATCTGAGGATGTTGAACTAAATCTGGGGCCCTCTGTTGTTTTTGTCTTGCTGCTGGTGGGAAAAAGTGGTGGACTTTACATAGGCTAAAGGGAGTGCATCTAAATGTAAGAAGTCTTTTACCTGAAAAAGCAGAGGTCGAGATTATTATTTTAAATAACAATCCTGATGTTATAGTATTATCTGAATCTTGGCTGAAGCAATCCATACCAGACAATATTTGTCAAATTCCTGGGTATAAAGTTATTCATGTTGATAGGAATGGATGCAAGAAAGGAGGTGGGGTTTTCATGTTGTTCAAGGAGGGTCTACAGATATCTGAAATGGATAGCAGTGTTTATTTCAATTCTTTGAATGATTGTTTTCTTTTAAGATTACTTTTGGGTGGTAAGAAACATTTTATCTTCGGGTGTTTTTTTATAACCCCCCTACCTGTGTGTGTTAGGTGGGCTGAGGGAATTTTTGGATAAAGCCTCTCATTACCTTGGGGCTTCAGATTTTGTTTTGGTGGGTGATATTAATTTGAATTGTTTACAGTCTGAAAGTTTGGGCTTAGACACAATATTGCATTCTTATAATTTGACTCAGATGATTACTGAACCAACCAGATTTAACCATCTTACTGGAAATCACTCTACTTTAGACCGGATTGTTAGTAATAGAGCTGATGCTATTTCTTCTGCTGGGGTGCTTGCAGAATCAACCAGCAATCATCAGGCCATTTACTGTGTTTTGAATTTCAAAAATGGAAAGGTACCCCCTCGGATTATCCAGTCATGGAATTTTAAGAATTTTGACCTGAAAAGTTGGAGTACTACCTCTCTTTAATAGATTGGTCAGTTCTAGACTTAATCCCAGACCATGACTGTGTGGTTGCTTATTTCTGTAAGCAACTTTTACTAGTTCAGGAATTGTTCTTCCCTTTATGTAAATTAGGGATAAGAGGTATAGTGAACAAGTGGTTTACAGGAGAAATTAAGGAGTGGATCAAAGCCAGAAATCTTGCCTGGTAAAATTATAAGCAATTCCCATCAGGTGCACTTTTGGATAGATATAATTTCCTAAGGAATAAGGTTAGTTACTTAGTGAGTAGTGCCAAGAAAATATTTTGTAAAAAAAACAGTTTTGTGAAAATTCGGCTGATCCAAAGAAATTCTGGAATTCTGTGAAAAATCTAATTGCTCCCACTGAAAAGTTGTTTATTAAGATAACAACTTCTGATGGAATATTATCTGATCCCATAGTAATAGCAGAGAGGTTTAATAATAAGTTTTCTGACCTTTCCAATTATGGGTGTAATTCTACTGATTCCTTAAAACATTCTAGCTCCAGTGAGGTCGTGAGTGATAGATCCAGATTTTATTTTAAAAGGATAACAAAGTCAGCTGTATTAAAAGTTATTGCCAATATGCCTAATAAGTTTAATGATTGTGGTGAAGGTTTAGATAGTTGTGTTTTGAAGTTGATTGCCCCTCAAATTGCTGGTCCTCTTTGTTCCATATTTAATCTGTGTCTCATTTCTGGTCAATTTCCATCAAATTTGGAAACAAGAAAGAGTGGTCCCCATCCCCCCAAAAAAGAAGTGGAGACTCCTTCAACGATTTTGGGTCCACATCAATTCTTAATCCTTTGAGTAAGCTACTCAAGAAAGTGGTAGCAAATCAAATTACAGAGTACCTGGAAAAATATCTCATACTCTGCACAGAGCAGCACAGTTTTCAGAGAAACCATGGTACAAAGACTGCCTTGGTTAGGTTCTCAAATGCTGTCCTCCAGGGCTTTGATAGGGGCCTGTTAACGGGGACAGTGTTTGTGGACCTGACCAAGGCATTCAACCTTATCAATCATTCTTTATTATGCTCAAAATTAAGTTGTCTTGGTTTCTCTGAAGCTGTTATGCTCTGGTGCAGAGACTATTTGTCTTATAGGTCCCAGGTGGTAGGCATAGGACTGGTTATTTCCTCTGTCAGGCCCATGAACTTAGGAGTTCCACATGAGTCTATTTTGGGACCTCTTTTATTTTCTTCATTTATCAGTTCCATCCCATCTATTTTCAAGTCTTGTAACTGTCTACTTTATGCAGATGACTTGTGAATTTATTCTCAGGCTAGTTCAAATCTTCAGATTACATCTTCATTGAAATCTGATTTCCAATCTATTTGCAGCTGGTTTTCCGGTAACCACTTGATTCTTAATGTAAATAAGACAAAAACAATGTTGTTTAGAACTCCTTATTCATTGAAGAATGACCCAATTTTATTGATCCATAATACCCTAGGGTTGCAGTTGAGTTTGTAAGACAATTTAAATATCTTGGAGTTCTACTGGAACCTGGTCTAACCCTTTCCTTACAGGTAAAAGCCATAAGTAAAAAAGTCAATCAAAAATTAGGAGTACTACCTTATGTCCCCTTCTTCTTAATGTTTATCAAGAAGCTTCCAATACTGGCAAGCTTCCCCCATCTTGCACCGAAGCAATCATAACCCTAATCCCTAAGAAAGAAAAAGACCCTACTCACCCCACAAGTTACAGGCCCATCTCTTTATTAAACATGGATGGGAAGATATTTGCTAAACTACTAACTTCTCGACTTGAATCCTTGATTCAGAAGCTAATTCATTGTTCGCAAGCTAGTTTTATTAAACATAGATCTGATTTTGATCACCTACGTTCCTTGTTTAATTTAATTCACAAAGCCAAATCCCTCAAGACACCAGCTGCAGCCATAGCTATTTATTTTGAGAAGGCATTTGATTCCTTAAACTGGGACTACCTTCATCAAGTTTTATCTTATTTCAGTGTTTCTCTTACCTTTTACTCCTGGATCAAGCTATTATATAACTCCCCTGTTGCTAAAGTACTTACTAATTCCACCCTTTCCTTTTACTTTCATCTAGCAAGGGGAACTAGACAAGGCTGTCCCCTGTCACCTTCCCTGTTTATTTTAGCCATGGAACCCCTGACTGCTTGTTTACGTCAATCTTCTGGCATTATGGGCATACCTGTGAGCAATTCAAGATATGTTTCTCTCTCCTATGTGGATGACCTCTTAATCTTACTCGAAAACCTGAATGAGGCTGGGACCCTGTTGGTTGATTTGCTTAATAATTTTACTAAAATTTGAATTATGGCAAATCACAAACTTTGCCCCTTAACGACCACTGTAAAGCCTTTATGAACATACCTCTTGGATTCTGCTGGTCACCACAGGGTATAACATATCTAGGAATCAAAATTACTAGTAACTGAGGGAAGATATGGGACATTAACTTTAACCCCTTATTTGATAACATCAAAACAATTATGTATGGATGGAAGCTTCTTAATCTCTTTTTCATGGAGAAAATTGCAGCCATTAAGATGTCCATTTCTCCCAAGATTCTTTACCTCTTTGCCAATATTCCTTTAGTCTTACCATCCTCCTTGTTTGCTAAAATTGATAAATTAATAGAAAACTTCTCCTTTTATCAGTACATTAATAATAAGAAAGGAGAATCAAAAAAGATAGGCCCTATGATGGATACCGAAGGGAAACTAGTTACTGATAATTTTGGTATGGCTGAATTAAGTAACAAATATTTTGCTTCCATTTTTAATAAGGGAGAACCATTAGAGGGGATAAATTGTGGAATACCTAGTGATGACCAGGGTATAATTATAGATAGGCAGGAAGTCTTATTACGACTTCAAAAACTGGACCAAAATAAGGTGCAGGGCCCAGATGGGTTACACCCAAGAGTGCTTAAAGATCTGGCTGAACAATTAGCAGGCCCAGTAACTATAATATTTCAGAAATCACTAAGAGATGGGGAGGTTCCGGATGATTGGAGACAGGCAAATGTGATACCTATCCACAAAAAAGGTTCTAAACAAGAAGTTAAAAATCATAGGCCTGTGAGCCTGACCTCGATTCTTGGAAAAATGCTAGAGGGATTCATCAAAGACTTCATTTTAGAGTACCAATATAGATCAGGGATGGTTGACAGGACACAACATGAATTTGTTAAAGGAAGGTCATGTCAGACCAACTTGTTAGAATTTTATAGTAAAGTAAATCAGGCATTGAACAGGGGTGATGCAGTTGATGTGGTATTCCTGGACTTTGCCAAGGCATTCGACAAGGTACCTCATGTTAAAATACTGGAAAATCTAGTAAATATGGGAGTCAAACAAAGTGTTGTTTGTTGGATAAAATCTTGGTTGATGGATAGGTCACAGAAAGTATGTATAAAAGGAGAACTCTCTAATTGGCAAAGGGTGACTAATGGAGTCCCACAGGGATCCGTGTTGGGTCCCTGTCTGTTCAATGCCTATATAGGAACAATGAGAGTCACCCCGGATATCTGGTGTTTGAAATTCACAGATGATACCAGAATAGGAAGGGTGGTTAACATGAATAAAGATGCGGACTTATTACAGACAGCCCTAAGCGAATTAGAAATTTGGGCCCACAGTCACGGCTCATCATATAATGTGGATAAGTGCGGAGTGATGTATTTGGGTAAGAACAATATAATGCACAATTATAAAATGGGAGGTAGAGATCTTAAAGAGACCTCTGAGGAAAGTGACCTGTGGATAGGGATTGGTAATAAATTAAGCTTTACACCCCATTATAATCAAATTATTAAAAAAGCTGGTAGTATTCAATATTGTATCAACAAACATATGAAGAGTAGAGACAAGGGTGTGCTGTTGCCACTGTATACATCATTAGTACGGCCTCATTTGGAATACTGTTCACAGTTGTGGTCACCATATAAGGTAGGGGACATAGCATCGATACAGAGGGTACAGAGACGAGCCACCCACAGAATAAAGGAGGTACAGGGGATGGATTACGATTAAAGACTAGTGTCATTGGGATTATACTCATTGGAGTTTAGAAGATTGAGAGGGGACATGTGTATGATGTATAGGGCACTGAATGACCCAGTATTAAGGGATCAGCTTGCTCTAGATGTTATGGTTCATAATCATAACACCAGGGCACACACATTACAGATAAAAATGGAGAGATTTAAATCAAATAAAAGAAAGTACTGGCTAACAGTTAGAGCACCAAGGATCTGGAACAGACTACCAGCAGAAATAGTTGATTGTGTGGATATGGAAATTTTTTAAGAGTAAACTTGATTGTTACTTAATAAAAAATGGAATAATGGGATATTCTTAAGAATAAGGCAAGCATATGGACTATGTCTTAAAAGCTCTGAAACCTATGAAACCTATGAAACTTTATCTGGGATGGGAAACCACTGAGATTTAACTGCAACAAACTTTGATCACATTGGAAAAAAGGGGGATTCGAACTCCCCTGGTTCAAAGGCTACCTCAGGGCTTTCCTAATGGCCCAAACCATTAAATGGTTTCAGAAACCCTCCCCTAGCTCACCACTATGGGGTGCAATGGAATCCACATTGTGCCCGGGAGGAGTTCCCACTTCCTTCATTTTTAATCCCATTTCCTCTAAACTAAAATCTCACCCAACTATATCATCCTCTGTTATTTATTGGAAACTAACCCACAAATTCCTGAAATCCAATCCAACACCCTGGTTTTATGCCCCCTTATGGGGCAATCCATTGCTCACTCTAGAAGATCATCCAATTTTCTGTCGTACATGGAGGAACAAAGGCATTTTCTTTCTCAGAGATATCTTGCACCAGAATTCACTCACTCTTAGATCATTCTCAGACTTACAGGTCACATAGAAATTTCCTAAATAGGACTTCTGGAAGTTTTTACAAATTCGGGCAGCTTATAACTCTCTCTTTAGTTTAGTGTATAGGCATACTCTTCTAAACCCATACATCTCGCACTGGACTAATTTATCAGTAAAATTAAATAGCTCCATTTACAAAGACATTATTGATAATCTACTTGATCAGTCTATACAGGCCAAAAATAAATGGAGTACTCTTCTTAACTACAATATTTCAGACGCACAATGGAGTAATTGTTGGCGTATTGCACATAATACCTTTAAAGATGCCTGTAGTTCTTTAACTAGGTTTTTCACCGAGAGGGTGGTGGACCCTTGGAATGCACTGCCTGGTGAGCTGGTTCAGAGATCCACAGTGGAGGGCTTCAAGAGAGGGTGGGACAGACACAGAAAGTGGATGTATCAGATGATGGCCTGTCCCGAGGGGGTGGGGATGGATGATAGGGGTGTCTAGAGAACAAGGGATGGGAGGGTCTCGGCACCCAATTAACGATCTAGGTTCGAGCAGACTCGATAGATCGTAAGGCCTAATCTGCTGGCAAATAGTATGTTAGTATGTTAATACAAACTAAAATCCTACATCTTTGGTGTAGAACCCCCTCTGTGCATCAACGAATGGGCCTATTAAATAATGATAATTGCTGGCACTGCAATTTGGCCAACTGGGATCTACTTTACATTTTGTGGTCTTGCGCTCCCATTAATAAGCTCTGAAATAAAGTCTGTTTACTTGCCTCCAGAGTAACAGGACAAAAACTACCTTTTGACCCCCAAACTATTCCTTCTAGGCATCCTTATCCCCAATAGCTCTCTCCTCTCACATGTACATTTTAGATGGCTAAACATACTTTCTCTTCTGGTCAAACGTCTGATTCTTATGAAATGGAAGTCAACTCTGGTGCCTTCTCTTTCAGATGTTCTTCAAAGCCTCTCTCAGTATGCCTCTCTAGATCGATTATCTCATGTTACTCATAACCAAGTCACTGTATATGACCGATGTTGGCAGGATTACTCCAAGGACATGAACCTAGTTCTTCTAGACCCTGATTCTTAGGGATATTTCGCCCTCCTTCTTATTTTACTCTCAGATTAGGTTTTCATGAAACTTTTGTACACAGATTTCTCCTCTTTTTTCCCTTCTTCCCTGTTTTCTTCCTATCTCCATTCCTTCTTCCTTGCTTTTTTCTCTCTTCTTTCTTTCGTTGCACACTTTTCTCTTATCTTCACCTCTCCATTACTGAACATTGTTCATATTACCACATTTATCACTTTTTGCAATTTACTGAATGCCTTGCCATAGCCTGCCATAGCATGTATTTCATACATGGTTGCTATTTCCGATCCTATAATACCCTATTGATTGTAACCCTTCTGCTCTCCACTTACATCCTGTCAAGGTTTGTGTTTTATAATCAATACATGTATATAAGGCTTCTCCAATACAGTATGTTTACCCTAAATTCTATATGGAGGATAGTCTTCTATTGTATAAGATGTGTGCTTTCTTATATACTCGAATTTCAATAAAAAGATAGAGTGAAAAAAAATTGGGAGTACTATTTAAATTGAAGAAATACTTCTCTGAAGA
Organism: Neoceratodus forsteri; assembly: GCA_016271365.2. NCBI lineage: Eukaryota > Metazoa > Chordata > Ceratodontiformes > Ceratodontidae > Neoceratodus > Neoceratodus forsteri. The sequence goes on from CM028129.1 coordinate 905,797,593, forward strand.
TATTCGTAAATCTATTGCAATGGGAAAATTGTTGCCCAACTTTAAATATGTAGCAAGTCTTTATTATAGGCCATCAGTTTGTGAGCATAAAACACTGACTGTGACCTATAATAATGTTTACTGGTTTGTATTGGATTGTCCTCACTGATCTCAATGTATTCTAAGCTAGGCTGGTTATCATTAAATACTAGGATTACATTTTATTTTGGTTGTCAAGTCTTCAAATCTATTTTTTTAAGAACTATGTATCCTTTATCCAATTTGGTAGATGTAAGGCTTCCCATTTGTAATTTATGATCTCACAGTGGTACTACTCTAACAAATATATATTTTCAGTCCAAAGTAGGTGCAAAGTCATTCTCAGTAGCTGCCCCTCAATTCCAGAATGCATTACCTTTTGAAGTTCGTTCCTCCTCTTCACTTCAAATTTTTAAACAGAATTTTAAGGCTTATGTAAAGTCTCTGGAGCTTTGTAAATGTTTTGTTTAAATTGTTGTTTTGTTCAGTTGACTGTCTGTATTTGTCATGTTTATTGTCATGTAGGAACTGAAAATGGGCTTGTCCCAGCATCCTTACCCAGTTAGCAAATAAAAAATGAAACAAAATGAAATTCCATCAGCTTCCCCACAATAGAGGTCAGACTGAATGGCTTATAATTCCCTGGTTGTCTCTTATCCCCAGCCCCCTTGTGTGGCGGCAAAATGTCTGCCTTCTTCCAATCCCCTGGAACTTTCCCAGATCTGGCAGAGCTGTTGAACAGCTCAGTCAATGGAACAGCCAACTCTACTGCTAACTCACTAAGTATCCTCAGATGTAACCCAGCTGGACCCAGGGCCTTAACTATCTTAAGAACTTCCAGCCCCTTCAGGACCCTTTCAATAGTGAAAAATGGCTGCCTCATTTCCTGGATTCCCTTTGTGGCCACTTTGTTACCACTCTCTGGCATGGACCTGCACTTCTCCTTAGTAAATATTGAGCAAAAGTAGTCATTTAGGACAGCTGCCTTTTACCTATCCTCCTCTGTCATCCTAGCACCCTACCTCCCTTGACTAGCTGAGTGATTCCCCCTCTTTTCCTTTTTTCATTAATATATCTGAAAAAAATGTTTTTCTCCATTCTTGACTCCCTCCACAATGCACAGCTCTGTGTCTGCTTTTGCCTCCCTGATAGCCCTCTTCAACTCCCTGTTTTTCTGGAGATATTTCTTCCATTTTGCTTCACCCTGATTTCCCTTATATTTATAAAAGGCCATCTTTTTGGTGCTAACCACTTGCCTAAATCTAGCTGAGAACCATAGTGGTTTCTTAAAACTTTTTATCTTTGCTACAGTTTTTACCCATGCCTTCGACACCTTAAGGATGGATCCCTTTATTGCCTTCCATCTCTTTTCTATCCTGTCTATGCCTTCCACCCCTGTTAATTTTTCTCTAACTAGTTCCCTTAACTTATTAAAGTCTGCCCTTCTAAAGTCAAGGACTTTGATTCTCAGTTGTGGCTTTCTGGCCCTGATGGCCAGCTTAAACCACACAGAGTTATGGTTGCTATTCCCTAGTGGTACCCCTACTCTCACAGTACACACCGACTCTGTGTTACTGAGCACTACATCGAGGAGTTTGGACTGCCTAGTAGGTTTCTTAACTAGCTACACCAGTAGACAGTCCTGGAAGGCATCTAGTAATGTCTGACTCCTTGTACTTGTGGCCACTGGCACCTCTCAATTGATGTCCAGTAAGTTTAAGTCTCCCACCACCACCTCTGCCTTCACTACCCCTCTTTTAATTTCCTCCGTGAGTTCGCTGTCCCTCTCCTTCCCAAGACCCGGAGGTCTACAGACTACCCCTGTGTGTATTTTCCTGCCTGAGACTGCCATGAGTTGCATCCATATAGACTCCATTTCCCCATCACTACTCCTAATGCCTCCATCTTTGAAACACTTCAATACTCTCCTTGACAAAGAGGGTGACTTCTCCCCATCTACCTGTTCTTCAATCCCTCCTGAATAATGTATATCCTGGGACTCCCATCTCTCAATCATTATTTTCCATGGCCCATGTTGGCCCAGTAATGGCCACAAGTTCTATCTCAGTGTATGCCATCCGTGCCTGGAGCTCACTGAGTTTGTTCCCAAGGCTTCTGGCATTTAGGCATACCCCCTTCCACTTGACCCCTGCTTTTATTCTGCTGCTGTCCATCTTCTTTCCCTGTTTTCTCCCCCCTTATTAGTGCCTGTGTCTTTAGTTTCTCCTCTTGCAGCTACCACTCCCTTTGGCCCTGCATATCCTGCAGTGTTCCTTGTGCCCTTTTTTCTGCTACCATCCCCTGGGTGCAGAGGAGTACAATCCTGAATCCCCTGCTGCTCATCATCCAGTGTAGGTCCTCTAGGCCTGGACTGCCCTGCAGTCAGTTTAAATATCTGATGTAGACATCAAACTTCTGCCCCAGTGCACTGGCCCTCTCCCTCATCAGGTGAAGTCCTTAACCCTTAAAGAGTCATCTTTACCAGAAATTCCCCCAGTCCCCTGCAAATCTGTATCCCATGTCCAGACACCACCCCTTGAGCCAACTGTTGAATTCTGCTATTTCAGTGCTCCGTATCCTATTCAGACCCCCTGCCCCACACAGGGAGGACTTCGGAAAAGGCCAAGAGGCCAAATGTGCTGCCAATCTGTGCCCCACTCTACAAAAACTCTGCTTCACCATTTCCACTGACAGGTTGGCCAGATCATTGGTATCCAGTGTACCACCACCACCAGCTCCCCCCTCCACAATCCTCCCTATTCTATCAAAATCCTAGTTGGCTGATGCACTCTTCCATCCTACCCTGCCCCTAAGGTTCACCATAAAAGAGCAAAAACAAACTCTGCACAGTCAAAAACCATGCAAGGAAATCAGTGAAATAGACATTCACGCTATGAGAAAATGCTGCAAGACACACAGAGTGCAAACTCCAGGGGGAATGCAAGTCGGGGGGGTCAGGAGGGAGGAGAATGAATTATTCCAAATCTGGGGACGAACTTGGGGAAAGAGAAAGTCAGGAGGGAAGATTAATTATTCCAACTCTGGGGTGGGGATGCAACTTGTGGGGGGAGAAAATTGAGAGAGTGGAAGATTAATTTTTCCACTTCTGGGGGCACAACCTGGGGAGGAGTTGGGAGGTAGGAGATTTACTACTCAATTCCAGGGGGGATGCAACTCAGGGGTGGGGGTGCAATGGCAGGAGCAACCAAAAAAACCCACAAGCCATCAGTATTGAACCCAGGCCTGCTGGATGCAGCAAGCCCATGCACAGGTCCTGACTCTAACCTCTATGCTATGCTGCCAGCATGGGCAGGCAGCACACACTCACGCACTTAAATTAGTCATCATCACTGAATCAGCTATCGCTGTCATGTACATATAGTTGTTTTCACTGACGCTATTTTTAACAGCGTGCCTTTTACTGTGCTATTATTGTGACATGATCTTGATGGTATACTTCTACGTAACAGTAACACCCTATCTATCCCCCTGATCATTAAGTCCAGAACTACTAGTGCTTAGGTCTTTGGGCTCGTCCTCTTAGCCCAATCATCTGTGCCATGTGATCTAGTGTCATGGCAACTGTCCAACACCATAGTTGGGAGAGTTGCCATGATACTAGATCATGTGTCACAGACAAACAGGCTAATTGGATGAGCCCAAAGACCTAAGCATTTGCAAAAACATTTTGAGGCAGCCATGCACACATAAGAATCAATAAAGAAACTGGATCGACAATAAGGTAAAGAAATGATTAATAGGTTAAGCAGTACATGTTACAAAATGCAACAATATGCGTATAACTTGAGTGAATATGAAACTTTATATTTACAGATTGTTATAGTGCCTAAAAGAAATTTAGCAATGGCTCAGATACCAATGTAAAAACTGTAAGGCATGCATTTTGTTTACATCAAGAAGTCACCGAGATACAAAGTAAAGAATTTAATCATGGGTGGACAGGTTTAAAGTTACAACAAGTGCCACTTCATAAAATTTTAAGCAGTAAAAAATAAAGCAATGTTAAAGGTAGAACTTGAATGATTTTGCAATATACTCATTGTACGCATATGTAAATGGTAGTGGTTAAAATAATTAATGGTACAGACAAGAAACACTGTATAGAATAAGCAGTAGACCTTACAGATTAAGTAATATGCCATGTTTAAATGAATATAAAATATCAGAAACATGTTTTAGAAATTACTGCAAATCTTAGTCTGCTACAAAAGCATAAGAAAAGTGTGTATTTATTTACTGCAGAAACATACAAAAAAAAACAAGGACATTGTGACAAGTCTAAAAATCCAGAAGAGCAGCAGATATAATACAGCTCAGCTACAGGGTATGTCAGGCATTTATGCAGTTGCCATATTATGAACCCCACATGGAAGGTGGTGGCAGCACATAAAAACATAGACAATTAAAAATATTGGTGGAATATTGTTTTTATTATTTTTAAAGGTATTACTTAAAAATGAGATGCCAATACAAGGAAACAGAAAGATACAAGTGGACTTGAATCTCTGGTAATTGAAATCTGCTTTTTCCATATTTAATATACAATATATGCATATTATTTATGAAAAATTATGGTAACCATAAAAAATTATGAATTACAGATTGAAGCCCTTTGAAAAAGTTTGTTTTGAGAGTGAAACATCAGGGCAAATTAAGAGAATAAAGGAAATTGAAAATCGAAGAAATCAATTTTAAACCTTTATGGAATTTTTTTATGCCCCTTCCCTACTTCCTAGTTCCCAGGAAATGCCTGGGATTGGCTGCCTGGCGAGGAGGGAGGCACAGCCCTTGGCTCCATTCTGGAGCCTGGTGGAGCTTCCTAGCTCAGGTCTTCCTGGGCCTCCCTGGTGATCTGGGACACTGTTCGGGGTGGGGAAATGCTGTCTGGGGTGGTGAGAGGTGCATACCCTCTCTCTCTGCCCACCTGATCAGCAGTGGAAGCTGACAGCTGCAGTCAGTTTCTTGCTGTGACCAGAGCTGATCTGTACGAAAAGAAAACTATCACTTCTTAGGCTATATGAAACAATTTCACAAACTTACCAAGGCTACTCTCCTTTCAAGGCATATAAGATGGATATCGGTCTTGCAGGTCACTATCACTATTGACTACATTCAAAAACTCCCTGTTTTGCAGCCTTCATATCATCATATGATCTGCTGGTCACATGGTCTAAAACATAATCACCTGTAATATCGTCCCTTGTACAGGATAATGAAACACAAACAGCACTGACCATAGTGCAAATTTTAATGAACCGTATTTGTTGTTGTAGTCTGTAGTCTAGCAAATTCACATATCATTGCAATTTATACATTTTACTCATTTAATTTCCTTTACAAGAGTGTATTCAATATCAGCAAGCAACACTGATGTGGAAAATGTTGAACTCCCCTTGTCTTACAGGTCTTAAATCTATGATTCATTTTCAATCTGGCCTTGGAATCACTAGAGAAAATGCCAGAAATGATCTTGTTGTTCCTAGAGTTAAAACTAAATTAGGCCAAAATTTATTCTCAAGTACTGTCCCTAGGAGATGGAATCTACTACCACTAACTCTTGGGGCTAAACACAAAAGTAAGTGAGTATGTGTGTTACGCGCGTACCTGGCGCAAGAAGCTATGCACCTGCAAACAAGTGCAGGGTGCATGGTATGTACTACCATGTGTCTCAGCAGGACACCTGTCTGCAGCTCTGCCCCCCAGCATGGACCGGCATGGGGGGCAGATTGAGGGACACGGGCGTGCATCCTGTCAAATGCCCATCCTGGGTCCCAGAGTGGATCCCCTGCTCCATGTGAGCAGGGGATTCTGGGAAGGCATGGGAAGGGTACACTGAATGTGTATGGGCAAGTGCCCAAATGGCTGCCTCCAGTGCTTCCTATCTGCCCAGAGGACAGGGGCAGCATGGTAGATGAGGGTGGTTCTGTCTGCTGCAGCCAGTGGTCAAAATCTGATAGATGCACACTAGATATGGCAGGGTCCCCGCTGCTGTTTCCTGTGACTCCCTTGCCCAGCACTTCACACCTTTGTGAATGATGTGGAGTACAGGCACACTCACAGACACCCCCGACCGACCATGCTGGTAGCTGCGCCACCAGTCAGGGATACTGTGCGAAAGGGATGTGTGTCCTTTTCATGCATGCATGCAGGGATCCACAGGACCCCCAGTGCATGACACTGTCACATAGGATTGGCTACATGCCACAGATCTGCAGCATGTAGGCAATGTGCCCTTTCACGCATAGAGGCCAATAAGAACAGCTCAAATTTTGGTATCTTTTAAAAATGCACTGAAGGTATATTTGATGACCGCTTGTAAATGTGCATGTTTTACTACTTGATTGGCTGACGTTTATTACTGACCTTAGTTCGATTTTATATTAACAATGTACTATTAATGTACTGTAAATAATTGTAATGTTCTGTTTTTGTATTGCCTATACTTGTTTATGCTATGCATCTAGGTCATCTCTGAAAATGGGTACTTGTACTCAGTAGACTTACATGGTCAACAAAAATAAACAATAACAAACACAAACATCAGGATCATAACATTCTGCAATGGTAAATAAATAGATGTTCCATGTTGTGCATTGTAAAATCATTTGTATAATAGAAAGGTAATTCCATTTACCATCTTTCCTTTCTACAGTAGCTCCACCTCTGACCCTGTCCCCTGGCTTAGAGCACTAAATAAGCAGGCAGTAGAAGACTGGCTGTCCTTTAGAACATAGCACACACTCAACATATACAGGTAAGGTGATTTTTCTATGGCAGTTTGTTTGAATTAACCCAGGTCCTTTGTACGCTGCTCACAAGATCATACAAATCCCTTGACCTTGGCGCACTCTTAAATGACCTATCAAAATTGACTGGGCTGCATGACCCGCACACCCACCATCGATACTGCCCTAGAGCTGTTCAAGTCCAGATTCTTAGCCATCTGAGATTACTATGCCCCACTCAGAAAGACAAGAGTTAGGGGCGCCCACCTGCCCTGGGTCACAGCAAATATCATCGACCAGCTTCATGCCAGGGATCAGGCCTGGAAAACATACAAGTCTACTTTCACCTGGGCTGCTCTCCAACTTTACCGCTCTCTCCATAACTCCTGCACTATGCGTCTGCAGCAGGCCAAAGCCAACTACTTTAAAGCCTCCTTCCACGTAAATATAAACCACCCAGCAAAATTTTGGAAAATGATCAACTCACTTTTATCCCCCCCTTCCCAGCCCCCCACCACTGCCCTAAATGTTGCAGGCTCCATTGTCACCGATCCAGGTGCGATGACCTCAGTTTTCAACTCCTTCTTCACCAGCTGTGCTTCCTCTCCCTATCCTCCCTCCTTCCCACCCTTCAAGCATACCCCCTACCTGTCCACCCCCGTCCCTGGTTACCAGCTTCACCTCTCGACTAGTCACTCCGCCAGAAGTGTTTAAAGCCCTGCAGGCTCTCATCCCCTCCAAAGGCAAATGCCACTCAGGTCTGGACTCCAAAATGCTCTACCTATCCGGCCCTGCCATCGCCGCCCCTCTGGCCGCTTTCTTCAATCTCCCCTTCTCACTTGCTGAAATCCCTTCCGAATGGAAGCATGTCACCATCATCCCCCTCTCAAAAGGCAGAGACCCCTCCTCGCCGGGACTCTGTCGACCTATATCCCTGCTCCCCATTCTACCTAAACTGCAGGAGCACCTCATCCTCTCCCAACTTGACCCCTTTCTTGACTCCTCCTCCTTTTTCACACCTTACCAGTCTGGATTTAGGAAGGTGCACTCCACCATCAGATCACTCCTAAGGCTCACAGATACCATCCTCACTGGAATGGAACATGGTCACACCTCCTCACCTATCTTTATCGACCTTGCCAAAGCCTTTGATACCGTCTCGCACCCCCTTTTACTGTCCAAACTCTACCGCGCTGGACTTTCAGGAGCAGCCACTGGCTGGTTCAAATCCTATCTGGCAGGCAGGTCACAAGCGGTGAAAATAGGTGCTTGCTCTCTTGCCCCCCTCCCTGTCACCTCCAGGGTCCCTCAGGGATCAGTCCTTGGCCCTTTACTGTTTTCCATCTTTCTAAATGACCTGCCCTCAGCTTGCACACACTCACTCATTCATATGTATGCCGATGACACTGTCTTGTTCTCATCAGGTCCCTCCAACTCCGATGCAGCCGCAAGACTCCAGGAGGATTTCAGTGTTGTACAGCTTTGGTTTTGCTCAAACCAAATTTTCTTAATCCATAGAAAACTGTCTCACTAACTTCTGGGATGTGGCAATGACTCTTCCACCTCTCATCAACCCCCACTTTCCATACCATTGACGGGTCCCTCCTGGAAGACTGCACCTCTTTCAGATACCTCGGGGTTTAGCTGGATCAGAACCTAGACTTTTCTGCTCATAGTGACTCAATCCACAAAAAACTTCACCCCAAACTGAGTGCTGTATTCTGAAACAGGGCCTGTCTCCCTTTACCTGCCCACAAAGCACTAGTACAGAAAATGATCCTCCCAATTTTTGACTACGGGGATGTAGTCTACAGTACGGCCCCTAAGACAACCTTAACCTGATTCAATCCCCTCTTCCATTCCTTCTGCCATTTTGCCCTTGACTGTCCACCAGCGACACATCACTGCACCCTTTACAAGTCACTTGACATGATGTTACTTCAGGAATGGAGACAGACCCACTCTGCCAGGGTTACAGCTAAGTTCTGGAAACAGTCCCTCCCCTCATACCTTGAGTCTGCCCTCTCTGTCCAACCCCCCTCTGAGTATGCACTTAGGAACACTGACTCCAGGCTCCTTCATGTCCCTTGCATGTCTACATCTAAAGGCCAAGCTGCCTTCAGCTTCCGTATGCCAAAACTGTGGAACTCCTTGCCAACAGACATTAGGCACGCAGGCAGCTCTCAGCATATAAACTATCTCCTCAAGGTGCATTTCTCCCCCACCTGCTCATGTACCTAACCCTTTCTCATCTTGCCGCGCCCATCCACCTGTTGCAAGGGGCTTCAGACCGGCACCTCAAACAGGTATTAAATGCAATACAAATGTATGCTAGATGCCTTAGTCTCCACTGGAAGTTGTAGTGTTAAATCATCACTGCTACTCGATCTCCCACTTACTTGTAACCTGATGGGATATCTGCTCTGTAGCCTATTGTACAATAGCTGCATCTGTGTATTTAATTTATTGTACTGTATTTCTCCTGCCTTGTTACTGTATCGTATATATTCCTGCTTCCTCTCCCCCAGGATGCATCTGAAATTGAGTGGTCTCTACTCAGCATGCCTTCCTGGTAAAACTGTTAAATAAATAAATAAATAAATTTTGTTTTCTTTTTGTTCCTTTACAGGATCCTCTGCAGTTACACCTTTTAACTGGTAAGATCAAAACTGTTTTTTTACCAAACAATTTGTGTGTGTCTACACAAAGAAATGGAGTGGGGGTGGGGCTGGAGGAGCTTAGTACTATCAAATATGTACAGATAAATGTCATTTGTAGTCTAACTTTAATAGAAGAAACCCCTTTGTGAGGTAGATTTTGTGTCTGAATAAGGGGTTAATGCATCAGCTACTGAGTAGAACACTAGTGTTGCTTCCTTTCTCTGTCCCTCATAAAAACAAAAAAACATACAAACATAGAATTTGACAGCAGATAAGGACCGCTTGGCCCATCTAGTCTGCCCATTTCTCCCTACCTACACTATTACCACAGACCATGCCCGATCTACAGTTCTCCCCCCCCTTCCTTTCCACTGTGATTCCCTTGTGCTTATCTGATGCATTCTTGAACCCTACCACTGTTTTTGCCCACATTACTACTACTGGAAGGCTGTTCCAGGAATCCGCTACTCTTTCTGTGAAGAAGTACTTCCTCACATCTCTCCTGAATCTACTTCCATCCAGCTTCATAGCATGTCCCCTTGTTCTTGAACACCTCTTCCTCTGAAAAATACTCTTCTCCAGTACCTTATTTACCCCTGTGAGGTATTTAAAGGTCTCTCTCATATCCCCCTCTCCCTTTTCTGTTCCAGGGTGTACATATTGAGGTCCTTTAGTCTCTTCTCATATGGCTTTTGATGCAGACTGTGAAGGTGTGGGATAAAACAAACACAACAAACCAGAAGTCAGGTGCGTAAAAGTAAGTAAGTAAGTAAAACTTTATAGAGTGCCTTTTCAAAATCAAGATGCTGTACAATCATAAAATTATAACCTTAAAACAATTTAAAGCAAATAGTAACATTGCAAACATGCTTTATATTATTCAAATCAGATAATAAAAAATTAAAAATAATAAACATACAGAAAGCAAAAGGTTATTCAATGTCCAGTATCCAGCAAACTTTCTAATTTTGAAAATTCCTGAGGCTTAGCTTCAGCCTTTGCAAACAGAACAGTGTGGAAACAAGCACACATTTCTAATGTCCTCCTCACTTGATAGTCAGTATTCAACTGATTCGCCTATCTATCTTTGTACTCCAAGTGGTGGGTTTTTATACCTATCATGGGTGGCATCACCATCAGGTGATCCACCCCTTTTTGCTAAAAACAGTATAAACCTGATATTCTCAGGAGTTCCCCATCAAACGGTAAAGACATACATGTTCATACATGTTATTTTTTCTAGCCTAGACTCAACTCCTCTTTTCCTGGTTAAGGGGGTTTTTATGTTAAGGGGATTTTATGTATCCATTTTGTTTTATCTCAAAAGATGGTTTTAATAAGATAGTAAGTCCTTGAGGTTTCCACTGGGTTTGCAAGGGGAACGGGAGGGGCGCAGTCCTCTTCTCCCATCTCCTGTCAACCCTTGAAACTCATCATGTGTTTTTTTCTTTTTCTTTCTATTAAACCATTAAATGTGACACCCTAAAATAGACAAGCATACAGCAAATGCATTTCATTTTCATTCCCAGCATGTGAGGCCGTCCCACAGAAACAAAGAGCGAAAGGAATTGGGGGTCCCTGGACATACCCCACACATGGGTATCCACCCCAGACAGGGCTCACCCTGTCACACTCCCCCTCCCACACACACACACACACAAGAGGGAACAGTCCTTACTGTTGGCAATCACCCCACCAGAACCCGGAAAGGGTTGGAACTTCCACCCACCCACACTAGAAGCTCCACCTCAGGGACCCTACGAATCAAAATAGCATCTGAATTCTGATGTGCTATCATCAACTGATACCATTCAATTCCCTGAGGCTTTCTACACAGGTTTTGCAATACTTGTATAGACATAATCTTTCATCTACACATCTAAACATTTATTTTCATTCCGGATACGCACGTGTACAATTCATTTATCATCAACATTTGCTCTATAATGGGACAGAAAGTCAAGATTCTGGTGTTGGGACCCTACCCTGTGTTTCATAGAAAATTGGTAGTGCTGTAGTGCTAAATACTTAAGCAATAATGACCGAAGAGCAGGTCATTTTCTAAAGATTAATAACTGGCTGGGGGGAAGGGTGGCCTGAGGCACAGCCAAGGGCCACCGCCACCCAGCCAGTCATTAATCTTGAGGAAGTGACCAGCTCTGAGGTCATTAGTGTGATTATAAGTCTAATCACAATAATGGCTTCCTTTTTAAGACATTTACTTACTTTTTCTGTGGCTGCAGTGGGAGCGTGACAGTGGGAAGCACAGAGTGGGTGCCACATTGGTAATTTCTTAGAGATTTCAGACTGGCACTGCAACCAGTCATGGATGGGTTGCTGTCATGAATGATTAATTAGACTTGCAAAAACGCATAATCCTTGAGTTTTTGTCCTTCATCTGGTGGAGCCAGCACATCAGATTATGGTCAGTTAGCATGGTAAATTCTGTACCCCGCAGATAATACTAAAGGGCCTCAATGGCCCATCTCATGGTCAAGCACTCCTTCTCTATTGTGGAGTATTCTCTCTCCATCTCCAGCTGCTTCATACAAAGACATCGTAGGACATCACTAGGATCCTCCAGGGCTCTCTCCTCCATCTGTCCCTCTGTCTCACTCTCCAGCTCATCCTTTGCCTTTCTTTTGGCTCCAAGATCCAACCTAGGCCTGGATTTCTCTCCAGCCTTCTCCACCATGGCACGAGTCAATGGGTATGTTTTTGCCTCAGCACCCTGATCATTTTGCATCTGTCTGGGTATTGGTTCAATACCCACTGATAACATTGCCCAGGCAGTCTAGACATACCAGAAATCCCACTTCTAACACCACTGTGAAGGTGTGGGATAAAACAGACACAAGAAACCAGAAGTCAGGTGCATAAAAATGCAAATGTGCTTATTTTATTCAAATCAGAAAATAAGAAAAATGAAAATAATAAACATACAGAAAGCAAAAGGTTATTCAATGTCCAGTATCCAGCAAACTTTCTAACTTCAAAAATTCCTGAGGCTTAGCTTCATCCTTTGCAAATAGAACAGTGTGGAAACAAGCATTCACTTTTGAAGGCCTCCTTACTTGGTAGTCAGTATTCAACTGATTTCCTTATCTATCTTTGTTACTCCAAGTGGTAGGTTTTTATACCCTTCATGGATGATATCAATGTGATCCACCCCTTTTTGCTAAAACCAGTATAAGCCTCTTATTCTCAGGATTTCCACGTAAAATGGTAAAGACATACATATTCATACATATTATCTTTTCTAGCCTAGACTCAACTCCTCTTTTCTTGGTTATGGGAGTTTTATGTTAACATTTTGTTTCATCTCAAACTTTTATTTTATGTATTTATTTTGAATTTTGATAACCAGGTAGGACCACTGAGACAGAGTTGTCCCTTTTTCAGGGGGCGACTCGGGGAATAGGGAATCCCACAAGATGTTACTAAGTACAATGAATACATGAGGTAGTAAATATTCAGGGAAAAAACACTAGCACAATCCGAGGTTAGAGACAGTATATGCACAAAAAGTATTCCAATGTTTGCTGAGCTGAACTTCCTTTGTCTCAGATGTTGGCTAAAGATACCAAAGCATGTCCGTATAGGTCTTGCGTCGTTAATCCAGTAATTTCATTTGCCTCTGAAGTCATTGGATGTTTCTGAATACCATAGTTTTTTCTAGTCCAATAGAGCTACCGCACAGTACACGACATAATTCAAAATATTACATATTTACAAAATATAAGAGGATTTAAGAGAGGGGAGAGAGGACAGAGGAGGGAATGGGGTAAGGGGAAGAGAGGAACATAGTGGGGATGAGAGAGAACAAAGACAACCAGAGAGGGCAGGAGGTGGAGGAGAGGTTAAATAAGGAAAACTGAGGGGGGGGATTAAGAGGCCTCAAAAGATAGTTTTAATAAGATAATAAGTCCATGATCGTTCCACTGTGTTTGCAAGGAATGGGAGAACAAGAGCATGCTCTGCTTCTCCCTTCTCCTGCCAAACCTTGGAACTCATCATATCTTTCTCTTTTTATTTCAATTAAATCGCTAAATGTGATACCCTAAAATAGACAAGTATACAACAAATGTATTTCATTTTCATTCCGAGTGTCAGCACACCAACGCACAGAAAGAGCAAAAAGAATGGGGGGACCCAGACACCCCACACATGGGCATCCAACCCAGACAGGGCTCACCCTGTCACACAGACCCTACGCCATTTTAGTTGCCCTCCTCTGGACCACCTCCATTCTGTCTATGTCCTTCCAGAGATGTAGTCTCCAGAAGTGGACACAGTACTCTAAGTGGTGGCTTACCAGCGATCTATCCAGAGGCAACACCACCTCCTGCTTTCTGCTGGTGATACCCCCTCCCTATGCACCCCAGCATCACAATCACCCTCCCTACTATCACACTGCCTGGCCACCTTTAGGTCATCCAATATGATTATCCTCCCGGTCTCTTTCCTGCCTGGTGGTCGTCAATACCACTCCACCAGTTTCTGTGTCCTAAGTGCATTATTTTGCACTTTTTTGCATTGAAACCCAGCTGCCACAATCTTGACCACTCCTTGTGTTTTCTCAGCTCTCTGCTCATCCTTCCCACCCCTGGAGTGTTCATCCTACTGCAGATTTTGGTGTCATCTGCAAAGAGGCAGACCATTCCTTCCAGTTCCTCTACAATATCATTTATAATGACATTAAAGAAGACTGATCCCAGCAGTGATCCCTGAAGCACCCCACAGGTCAGCCACACTTCCTTGAAGTGAACTTTGTTTACCTCCACCCCTGTCACCTATTCCCTAACGAACTTCATACCCAGTTTTCCACCTTTGAACTCACTCCTAAGTTACCCAGCTTGCTTACTAGTCACCTATGTAAAACGGTGTTGAACACCTTACTGAAATCTAGGTAGACCACATCTACTGCTCCACTCTGATCTAGTTCCTTGGAGATCCAGTCAAAACAAAATCCATCAGATTCATTTGACATGACCTCCCCCAGTAAAACCATACTGCCTCCGGTCTTGCAACCCACTGTATTTAAAATGTTCCACAATCCTTTCCTTCAGCAGAGATTCCATTAACTTTCCCACTGCCAATGTCAGGCTGACTGTCTTATAACTGCCAGCCTCCTCCCTGCTACCACTTTTGTGTTGGGGGATTACATACACCCCCTCCAGTCCTCCAGAACTACTCCTGCTTCCACTGAGATGTTTAATAGAACTGTCAGAGGTGCAGCCAGTGTTTCCATGAACTCCCTTAATACCCTTAGATGCACCCCATCTAGCCCCATCACTTTGTCCACCTTCAGATTAGCAAGTCCCTTCAAGAATCTCACTTCCAGAAAAGGACTAGTGTCCACCTTCCTCTTTCAAAAGCTTTTGTTTTTTTCTGTGTCCACTCCCCTTCTCCTTCTTTGAACACTGAACAAAAGTATTTGTTCAGGATGTCTGCCTTTTCCTGGTCCCACTCTGTACAGTCCCCCCACTTCCCTTTTTAACCTTACAATCCCACCCCTGGCTTTCCTCTTCTCACTTACATACCTAAAAAAATGTCTTGTCCCATTTTTGTTGTCTCCTGAACTATTCTCTCTTCAGTTTGCAATTTTGTGCTCCTTACTGCTATCCCTGCTTCCCTCTGTTTCCCCTGATACACCTCCCTATCCTCCTCCCTCTGTGTTTCCTTATACCTTCTGAATGCTACCCTTTTAACATTTACTTTTTTAGCCACCTCTTTTGAGAACCATAATGGTCTCTTTTTCCTCTTGATGTTGTTCACTTGTTGGATGCAGAGGTTTGTTGCCTTTACTATGCTCCCTTATATCTTTACCCACTGTTCCTCCACTCCACCCAGGCCATACCCCCGGCTAGGTCATCTCTGAGGCATTCACCCATATTTTTAAAATCTGCCGTCCTGAAGTCCAGAACCCTTGCCCTTGTCTAGTTCAATTCCATAGCAATCCTTGTATTAAAACACACCATATAGTGATCACTAGTTCCCAAGTGGCCTCTGACCTTGAGGTTCACAATGCTGTCCCTGTTAGTGAGTACCAGGTCTAGTATTGCCTCATCACAAGTGGGTTCACCGACTACTTCCCTGAGGAGCACCCCCTGCTGAGAGTCCATTATGTCCCTGCTTCTACTTGAAGCTGCTGCTTGGAGGCTCCAATCTACATATGGCAGGTTGAAGTCCCCCACCAGCAGCACTTCCCCCTTTTCTGCCATCTTGCCAATGGATTCCACCAGTACTTTATCTATTTCCTCTGCCTGTGCTGGAGGTCTGTAGATCACTCTAGTATGAATAGTAACTCCATTCCCCATCTCCAGGGTAGCACACAGTTCAGTTGACTAGCACCTGACCCCTGTGGTCCATACTCTGCCCAAGCATGCAAATGAGCTCAATGGGCATGCATAACACTAAGAGGCCATCTGTATGCCCCTTATGAGCTCAGTTGCATGGGGCACAGCAGCTCCTTAGCACCCCTGCCAATGTTAAAATCACTCCATGGTGGTCTAGTGGTTCCCCCCCACCTCCCAATAACCTGTTTTGCATATAAAAGAAATGCCCTAGTGATTTAGTGGTTCCCCATCCCAATTGCTGGTACACCTCTTTCTAATATTTCCTGGTGGTCTAGCAGTCTTCCTTGATCACCCGTTTGCCACATAACAGAAGTGCCTTGGTGGTCTAGTGGTTCCTCCAGTCACCTGGTGCACTTCTTTGTAATATTCCCTGGTGGCCTAGGGGTTCTCCCCACTCCCCCGCTGTACATGCATCTGTCACAAACGCACTCTGCAGGTCAAGCCCTCTGCTCCCACAGTGCCAACCTCGAAGTGCAATAGCGTGAACAGGAGACAAACAGGGTAACCCTTCTGTCTGTTTTGGATCTGAATCACCCACCAGCCTTGAGTCCTGGGGGTCAGATGTGAACCTTATGTTAGCATATCCAGTTAACAGGCTCAGATAGATATTCTCTTTGGAAAAATGCAATATAATTCTTCACCCAGTGGCACCTATCCAGGTTCCCAAAATGTACCTTTAAGACTCAATATGAGACCTAGATATATTCTTATCTTTTTTGCCAGATAGTAACAAACCCTTTTGAGCTCTTAACAGCTATCAGAATTAAACACTGATTCAGCATTCATATTCAAAAGAAAACTGAGAAAACACAGGCAGAATTTCAAGGAAAATACTGTTTACTAAAAATTGTAAAATAGGAAAAATATGAAAAACAGAACACATACACCAATAACTTACAGTCAATAAAATGATTGAGAAATTACAGAACAAAGAAAGATGCCTGCAAAACACTTAAAATCTTGCTTAGCTAGATGCTACCAGAAGTGCCTGTTTTAAGTCTAGAGACAAAAGTCTCACTCCTCTCGAGTCCAGAGATAAAAAGCAATGTTTCCCTAGATGCCTGGACCATTTCAAAATCCATCTCCCAACCCCCTTGGCGGGGTCACAGTTATATCCTCCAATAAACTTAAATACTTAGTATCAATATCCAAAAGGGTGTATGTTACAACTGGAAAAATCTGCAGTTAGCAATTTTTTAAATATCACAGTCTTTTATCAAAACATTTCCTTTAATGTCTCCCTACTGGTTTTCTGTTTTGCTAGCATTATCTCAGGTTTATGACTTTAACAAAAGTCTGTAACCAAATTGTCTCTTCCTGCAGGATAATACAATTTTATGATGTCTTATCACCTGGCATATGGCAGGAAGCACTCTGTTAAGGCAGGACTGGAAACCTTTGATTAGTTTTCCTCTAGCCAGCTTTTATGACAGCCTGCTGCTTCAACACACTGTCACCTCTGAGATCAAAGGTCAAGCCTCTTACACACTGGCTGACTTGTGTGCCAAGTAGACAGTCACAGACACATATACACTGATTTAAAATACAAATATGATACATATAGCAATAAGTAGGTGGCAGAGTTTCACAGCATCCATCATTTGCCCACCCACTGAGGATCTCTGCCCACACCTCCCTCTCCTCAAGTGCTGGTCCTGTGAAATCAGCAGCTGGCACAGCCCTCCTCTTACCTCCTCGGCCAGCTGACATCTGACAGTCACGGACAGTGATTATGTACATGATCATGCCTTATGACTATCAGACAGCAGAGGAAGTGAGAGGACAGCTGTGCCAGCTGCTCTGCCTCTTTTACAGAACTGGCACTTGGGGTGAGGGGTGTGTGATGTGGGGGTCCATGGCAAATGAATGGGTGGGGGTGTACCAGTATGGTTGGGGAGTAACTGCTAGACCACCAAGGAATATTAAACATCAAACATCAAAGAAAGCATCAAGGCAACAGAAATTCAGAACAGGCATGAGGAAACAGAGGAAGTCTGAGTCACCCTTGAACTGGGCAATGGAAAAGCCATTCACACAGGGGTCACTTACAGACTCCCAGCTCAGGCAGAAGAAATTGACAAACTGCTGCTGGAAAACATACATGATATGGCAGCAAAGGGGGAGGTACTGCTGATGGGAGGCTTTAACATGCCAGAAATAGATTGGTCCATCCCAGCTGAGGCCTAAGCTAGGGCACGGGACTTCATTGACACCCTTGAGGGGGCTAGCCTTAGGCAACTGGTGCAGAAACCTACCAGAGACTAGGCAATCCTGGATCTGGTACTGACTAACAGGGACAGGGACAAGATAACAGGGCTCAAGGAGGAAGGTCAGCTAGGGTCCAGTGACCACCATTTGATGTGATTAAAGGTTGACACAGAGATTCAGTCAACCCATACAAAGGCAAGAGTCTTAGACTTCAGAAGGGCCTACTTTTCCAGGATAAGACTTCAGCTTAGAGAAACACTGGAAAAAGGCAGATGGGAGGGATGTTGAGAAGAAATGGACACACATTAAGGAGGCCATAACAGAGGTCACAAAACAACGTGTTCAGTCGATGGACAAGGAAAAAAGGAGAAGAAAACCACTTTGGTTCTCAAGAGGGGTGGCTGAAAAGGTAAGGACCAAGAGGCTAGCCTTCCGGAAGCATAAGGAAACACAAAGAGACAAGGACAGGGAAATGTACCAGAAGTGTCTGAGAGATGCAGGAAAAGCAGTGGGAAATGCTAAAGCACAAACCGAGGAGTGAATAGCTCAATTGGTTACAAAGGGTGACAAGACATTCTTCAGGTAAATCAGTGACAGAAGGAAGGCAAGGGGGAGTAGCTAAGCTTTGAGGAGCCAAGGAACAGATAGTGGAATGAGACGGGGAGAAAGCAGCAATCCTGAATGAATATTTTGGTTCAGTCTTCACTGTGGAAGTGCACGGGTAGGGCCCACAGCTAGAATTTAAAGGAACAGAGGAAAAGGAGGTAAGCACCAATCTGTTCACAGAGGAGAGAGTACTAGAAGAGCTTTCAAAGCTGAAGGTGGACAAAGCCGTGAGTCCAGATGGCATGCATCCCAGGGTCTTAAGGAAACTGAAAATTGAACTGGTAGACCCTCTGGCAGCCCTGTTCAGTGAGTCCCTAAACACTGGAGTGGTTCAAGAGGACTGGAGAAGGGCAAATGCCCCTCTTCACAACAGTGGTAGTAAAGAATATGCAGGGAACTACAGACCAGTTAGTCTAACCTCTGTAGTAGGAAAGATAATTGAGACACTCCTCAAGGAAAAAACAGTGGAGTACCTAGATGTCATGGGGATGTTGGATCCCAGGCAACATGGGTTCACTGCAGGACAGTCCTGTTTAACTAATGTAATAGATTTCTTTGATTGGCTGACAAAGCCAGCAGACCAAGGGGGGGGGGGTGCTGTAGGCATTGCCTACCTAGATTTCAGCAAAGTCTTTGATACCGTCTCACATAGGAGACTGGTGAACAAGCTAGGAAGCCTGGGGATGGGATACAAGGTGGTAAACTGGATTGAAAATTGGTTAAAGGACCAGAAACAGAGGGTAGTGGTAAAGGTAACTCAATCAGAGGAAAGGGAGGTGACCAGTGGGGGACCTCAAGGGTCAATTCTGGGGACAGTCCTCTTTAATGACTTCATTAGTGATATTGCAGACCTACTGGGTCAATATCTCACCGAGAATACTGTGCATAGAATACTGAGCGGAATATATTGCGTAGTGCACTAGCGAGATAGGGTACATAACCCCGCAAGACAGATATGTTGTATGTGTGGTTATGTACCTTTTTGCACATGGGTGGGGAGGAGGAGTTAAGTGGAGGTGAAGACCTCTGTTCGGAAGGTGGTCCGCTGAGCTGCTGCCATCACTCAGTGGGATGAGCCGCAACAGTACAGGAGGATGCTGTGCATCTGTGAACGGAGGCTCTAATCCTGGTCCCAGACCTTTTGGAAACCGCATTGTGCATTTTGTTTTTTTTTCTCCCCCGCGGTGTTTCTCCCCATCCCAGTGTTGACCCCTCCCAGATTGATTATACACAAGTTTACCATGCAGTGAGGGAGGAGACTTAGACCGCAAGTTTTTTCTGTCATGTGATCAATGGCGGTGGAGGCAGCTTGGTACAGGGGCAGGGAGCTTAAGTGTAGCCACCCTACCTTTGACGGGTTGGGGGTACAGGCATAGTGCCTGGTTAAGATGTGGTTATTGACAGTGGTAAACAACACTGCTCAGGAGTATGTTTAACGCTGTTGCAAACCTCTTAATGTGTAGCTGGTCCAGTTTGCATGCCGGGGACCCCTCATTTGTATAGGTGTACCAGTAAAGTTAGTGCCTTGGCACTGCCAGGTTTGAGAAGTGCTCCGGGGGGGCCTCTGAATAAGGCCCTGCCTGAAGTGACAACACAAAGCCAAGTTATCACCGGCACTAACCTTCTACTACCAAAGCCATGTGGTTCCAACTATCATGTTTGTCAGGACCAAAAAAAGAGAGAATACAGTTACTAAGAACATACTTGAGTCCAGCTATTCTTGAACTAGAAAAACACTGTGGTTCTCCTTTCCCTGAAAAAAAAAAACACTAGTAAAAGACTGGAACTACTTTTGGCTTCAGAGTAAATATCCCTCTACTGAAACTGCATTAGTTAAGGTTATGAATGATATTTTACTTAGTAGCGATCGTGGATAACACATTTTGATTCTTTTAGATTTCTCTGCTGCTTTTGACATGATTGATCATACTTTAATAGTAGACTGATGGAAATCCCTAGGATTTGCAAACTCAGCATTGCTTTAGGTTGCCTATTATTTTGAGTCCTAGTTTTTGAAAACTAAAATTGATGGTTATGAATCTACAGCCAAGACAGTTTGTTTGGAGTTCAAATCTTGGCCCTATTTTGTTTAACAATTCCATAATTCTGGGACTTGTTCACATACAAGACTGGCATGCACTGGTAGGAGCATGTACTGGGCCAAGCAGTTGTGCACCCCCTAGCCAGCTCCTACAGGATGTGTGGGGCATGGGCCCTGGGCTGCCTGAGCATGGCTGCGTAGCTTTGTGCCATGGGCAGGGACAGACATGGGTCAGAACAGCACCTTCCAATCAGAAACCCTGACTGAATGTCACAGTGGATCCTCTGCTCCACAAGAGAAGGGGATCATGAGACATGGCAGCTCGCATATGGGCTGCCATGTCCCCAACAGCTAGCAACAAAATTTACAGACTTAGAAGTTGCTGCCCCACAGCCAGTAACCACCTTCTAGCCCTCTATGGCACTGAGTGGGGCCGGAGTCTGTGGCTGCTCATTAATTGTTTGTAGAAGGAACAGGATGATTCTGAAACATAACTAAGTTGAGATTTATAAGAGCACTGAAATAAAAATAATGGATTGAAACTCATTTGGAGTATCGAATATTTAACACTAGGGGCTGAGTTCCATGAATTCTTTGTCTATACTATGTGATATTCCTGCAGACAATGGGATCTGTTTGACTGAGTGACTTCTCAACTCTCCTAAGAACTACAGATTCAAGAGCTTTTATGATTGGGGTGTTATTATTTGAAGGCAGTATAGCGCAGTGGTTTGAGGCTCTGAGCTGCAAATCTGGAGACCTGGGTTTGAATCCCACAGCCCCCACTTGCATACTGTGTGACCCTGAGCAAGTCACTTAACTTCCCTGTGCTCCCAGGTTGCACCTGTAAACAAGCTTTTAGCTTAGTGTGTCTCACCTGGTTAAACAATTGGAAAAAAAAAAATTATAAGGACAGAAGTTGTAAGGGCGGGGCTTGGCTACCAGCAAGATGGCTGCCTAACTTCTTTGTCTCTCTAACCCCTATAAAATATCTGTCAAAATTCACCTAAAGTACTACACCTACTTGCTGTCATGACATGTAATCTGACAGGTCAAATGCCACAGAAAAAATCAGTCCAACTTTGATGCCAATCGGTCCAGAGTTACTTCTGGGAACATCAGTGGAACTTTCTCTCACAGACAGGCTTTCTCAGGGATGGCAGGCCACATTTCAAAATGGTGCTTCCTGACGGCAGACCAGCTCCAGCACTGCTCATTGAAATAAAACCGATGTTTGAGCAACTTATGCAATAGTTTAGTAGACTAGAGGTGGCCTCGCAAAGAACTAATGCTGATGTTATTCAATTAGCCCACCAAGTGAACGACATCAGAGAACAAAGAGTAGCCAACGTGGAGGATAGCATTGGGCACTTCTCAGCCCATGCAAATAGGATGCTGGGATGTATAGGCAGGGGCATCACCAGCAGGAAAAGGGAGGTCATAATTCCGCTATACAAGACACTAGTGAGGCCCCACCTGGAGTACAGTGTACAGTTCTGGAGACCATACCTACGTAAGGACATAGACAGGGTAGAGAAGGTTCAGAGGAGGGCAACAAAGATGGTGCATGGGTTGCATCACAAGTCCTATGAAGACAGGTTGAAGGAACTGAACATGTACTCCTGGAGGAGAGGAGGGAGAGAGGGGATATGATAGAGACATACAAGTATCTTACAGGGAGGAACAGGGTGCAGGAAAACACTATTTTTAAGCGAAAAAGATGTTTCAGGACTAGAGGGCATGGGATGAAGTTGGAGGGAGGACGATTCAGAGGAAACATGAGAAAGAATTTCTTCACAGAACGGGTGGTGGACAAGTGGAACACCCTGCCAGAGGAAGTGGTGGGGGCTGAAACAATCACGGGATTTAAGAATGCATGGGATAGACATAAAGGAATTCTAGAGGGCAGGGGTAAGGGGAAACAGACTTCTAGGAAAACAAACTGAACTTACAAGCTCAAATGGGCAGACTAGGTGGGCCATAGGCCCTTATCTGCTGACACTGTCTATGTATCATGTTTGCAATCAAGATAGAGCGATCTGACTACTTTGGGAATAAGCAGAGAATCTGGAAACCCACTGAGATGTGCAACAGCCTCCACCTTGTCAGTTTTCCTTAGGGTTGTGAAAGCAAAAACGTGATCTTTTTTCTCCAAAAAGTACTCCCAGAGCTGTTGGGAGACCAGTGTACTGAGGTATGGTATCTGTTTTTTTCTGCAGGTGTGTGTGCTTATTTTTGAAGTATTGCTGTCCTCAGTTCCTCTTCTTTCCTCTAGTGTCTGCCCCCCGGAGGTGATTATTAAAGTATGGGGAGGTGAGGGGGGGTGCATAGCCCCCCCTCCGCATGAAACATTAATTTCCAGGTTCACCCAGTTGGTGTTCGCCATTTGTTGTTATGTGCTGAACTGAATTTCGTCTAGGTGCACTCGCCTAATTATTTTCGCTATTGTGACATGGAACCAGTGTCCACTCCTCCACCATTTAATATTTTGTACAATAAAATCTCTGCACATCTGAAGGACGACCCCACTATTTCAATGTCCAGAGATAGCTGGTATCATATACACAAGCTCATGACTACCGACCCAACCCAACCCTATTGGCACCCCATGGGGGAATGTTCACCTCAGTATTTAGGAGACACCACCACACTGGCTGAGCTGGGCTCTGAGGGACATCCTCCATATCAGAGACATACTTACTCAAGATAGGCAGCACACTAAAACCTTCTCTGAAGTTCAAAACAAGCACACCTTGCCTAAGCAAGACTTCTGAAAGTATTTACAACTCCATAGTGCTGTCACCCCACATCTTCCAAAATTACAGATGGAGGCTGATACCAAGACCACCTTCATCATAGGTACTTGCCATAAGCTCCCCAAAGGGAATGTGATATTTCTGTGCAAGATGCTTAGAGATTCCCTACCTGACCCCTCACAAGCAGCTAAAAAAGCATGGGAAGAGAACCTGGGCATACAAATCTTGGAGGCAGCTTGGGCAACTTGTCTCTCTCTCGAGCCCACAAAGCATGTAGGGATGGCAGAAGTAGTTTAATCCAGAATAAAACCATTCTAGCTGGTATCACAACCCAGCTGTCCAGAAGAGCACATGCCTCCTTCTAAAGGACAGGTGTTGGCACTTTCAATAAGTAGGAACAAACATATTACACGTGTTACGGGACTGCCTGCTTAGGCAGGCCTACTGGGTGAATATTATTACTATTTGTAAATCAATTGTGGGGCTTGATATCCCCATTGATGCTTTTGTGATTCTTTAAGGGCTCTGTTGAGACTGTTCCCAAACACTGCCACTCCACCCACCAGCTGGTAGCAGCTAGAGTAGTAGCCAAGAGGCTCCTACTATGTAGATGGAGATCAATTAACATATCCAAGGTTGCAGAATGGCAAACAGCTGTGGGACAGTTAGCAGCCTTGGAAAGACTTTCCCACACAAATGCAGGGACTCTGCATTCCTATCAAGTTGTTTGGCAACCATATCTGGCCTCCACCTACTGTCACAACACACACAAGTCCAGCTTTCATCTGGATGGTACTACAGTACAGAACTAATCTTGCATCACAACATTACCCCACTACAGTAAGATGAGGGACTCTTCACACATTCCCCATACCACATACAGTATGTGTGGTCATATATTCAGAATTTGAAGTTACCCAGTGCTTCATTTGGCTTTGCCTAGCTCATGATTGTGAATGTCCTGCCTTCCTTAGTGTTCCTGCCATGTTTACTGTATTGCATCATTGTATCATCTTTATTTTATTATTTTTTTTTGAATCATCAGATAATACCTTTGAGCTAGAAGCTCTTTTACACAGGTTCCTTGTCAGGAGAAAAAGAGACATTTGCAATGTTTCAATTCACAAAGACAAGAATTACAAGGTAACTAACATAGGAATACAAATAGTTTACACCAAAAGCTTAACGTTTGGATTACAAGCAGTGCTACAGTTACAAATAGCTGCCTTGGACCAGGCACTGTCATTTGATTCAGGTCCCAAATTCTTTAACAGTGTTATAGAAGAAGGGAGGGGGTAAGGGGAGAGGATCAGCTGGCTCAGTCCCGAAGATGGATTGGGGATATAGGAACTAGGTGAGCAGCAGGTGACAGAAGGGGTATAGTGGAGGTGCATGTGAGCTGAGGGCAGGTTAGAGTGGTGGGACAAAACTTGGAGGGGGGAAGGAGTAATCAGGAGCAGGGTAAGAGAAACATGGGAAGACATTGGGAATATTTGAGCAAGGGCTAGCAGAGAGATGGGGTAGGAGGGAACACAGGAGAAAAATGGGAGCTAGACTACGGGGGGTTACTTTAAACATGTGTGAAGTAAGAAAGTCTGAGATTCTACAGTGGAGAACCTCGGGGACAAAGAGTACTCTCGGAGGGGTGAAAGTGCCTTATGCTAACTGCACTGTTTTGTGTTTTTTTTTTTGCTTGAACTCAGACAATTTACAGTTCACATGTATGTTATTATTTACATAATTTTTAGTAAAATGATTAACTGAACAAAAATAAGGGCAGAAATTAGATTTGAGCTTAAGATTTTTTTTCTGATATCTTTGAATTCTTCACCTGTCATAGTAGATATAGTAGCTTCATGTAGTCTATGACTGGAGTTAAACACATAGTCCAGATTTTTATTATAAAGTCCCTCCACTGCTGACAGGTTTACCAAATCTTGTGCTGTGCAGTCTGTAATTTCAGTGTTTGCCAATTAATTTTCAGGTAACAGATGAATCTCAGCTGCCCTTGCTGGAATGGAGTCAGCTTCCTTTACTAGGTCCATTAGTCCTGTTAACAAAACTCAATGGCATTTTTGAACCTACATTAAACAGGCACACAGTTTCTTGAATACAGTAACAACATTGTCGTTTCTTGCAACAATATGCTCTGTGGTAGATTTCTTATGTAAATACAATAGTTTTTTTTTACTTGCTTTTTGGCTCTTAGTTTGGTACAGTATCATACATTGCTATTAATTTGCACTATATGTTTTTCAGCACACTTAGTGTGGTTTGTATTGTGTAGGTATTTAATTCCACAGCCACCTCCATGTACCACCCATCTATTTTTGATTGGTCAATATAAACTATCATATGACCAAGGGTGATATAAATTGGGTGTTGTAAAGGTAAGGAGCCAGCCAACTGAGAAAAACACAGTTTGGTCAAAACACAGGGGCACCTACCTACCTCTGCTTTGTGCTGCTGATGTGATGTGCATTACTTGGAATTAATAAATCAATTTGCATCACTAGCTTGGACTGCACATCTGGTCCATGGATGAGTGCACTTCACTTTTGCTTTGCTGTATTGTCTGTTCATGGGTCAGCTAAATCCAGAGCTTGCACCAAGTGCTATTTTTCCTGTGGAGTGAGGGTACACTGTGTCACAAATCCACTCCAGGGGTCAGGCCCTCTGCTCCCAAAGTGCCCAACCTTGAAGTGCGATTCATGAACAGGGGACAAACAGAGACACCCTCCTGTTTGTTTTGGGTCCAAGCAAACTACCAGTCTCGAGTCCTGGAGTCAACTATGAACCCTTTTTAGCTAGCACACCCAGGTAACGGGTCCAAATATCACACTCCCTTCAGGGAAATCAGCACAGTACTTGACCCAGTGGGCATACAACAAACCTGGTTCACAACCCCCTGCTCACTCAATTGAGACACAGGTATTTTCTTACCTTGCTGGATCTTTACACCAATCCTTGTTAGCGTGACTGCATATAGTGACACTCTAAGCAATTTAACAATTATGTCAGAATTATCAATACTGTCCCACCATTCACACTCAAAATGAGCAAGTTCTTAGACAGGTTTAAGGAAAAACAAGGTTTACTAAAATTAAAAATAGTAAATAAATACAGAACAGATATACATTAAGGTTACAGTCAGAAAAGAAATGGACAAATAGAAAACAAAGTACCTTGTAACTTATTTAGCTAATTCTACCTCAGATTTTCAGTTGGCAAATGATTTGGGCTGTTTCCTATCTTGGCAGAAGTGTCTCTTAGAAGTCCAGAAACAAAGATTACTCTTAAAAGTCCAGAAAAGAGCGTCAGTCCTTTCAGCCAAGCTTCACCAATATCAGAGAGGCCAGAATGTCCCTCTCTCCTTGTGATGTCACAGCTCTGAGCTGCTAGTGTGAGGTCACACTCACTCCAGCATACTCAGTTTGTAACATAGAGCTGCATAGGCAAACAGGTCAGATTGCTACTTGATTGGAATCTGCAAATACAGAAATATTGTTATTTATAACAAGACAGTCTGTCTTCCTCAGTGTGCGGTTTACGACACTCTTTAATATTGCAGAAATATCCTGTAAGGTTAATTCACAAATGCTTTCCAAAAACAATCTTCCTCCTGTTATCCTATAAAATGTAACCTTTCACGGCAGTCTTCCTAAGTTCAAAGCAGTTGTTTTATAACCTGGTTGTATAGCAGCTACACAGGTTTTGGCAGGTAAGTGCTAAAACAGGAAAGGAAGCTCCAGCCAGCTTATCCTCTAGGTCAGTGAGAGGGCAGACCATTTTTTTTCTTCTCTTTTAAAATGCAGCATCCCATGAGGCTCTGCTGCTTGGCTTGTTTCCTAAGCAGGACTGCAATACAAAACATAGATTTATAACAAAACTATATACACATAACTGGCAGACAGTTATTCCCATTACACCCCTCCCTCCTAGACTGAATTTGTGGGAATCCATTCCTAGGCATGGGATGAGTTTCACAAATTCAGTTCACTGCTCTGTCAGGATAGCCTATTTGCATTGGCATTTGCTGTCCCTGCCCTGTGAGTGACACTCATGTCCTAACCCTGTAAGGTAAGGCCCCATCTTAGAAGCCTACCATTCATCTTACCCATTTGTCACAGTCAAACTGGGGGTTATGATCTGTCTGCACCTCAAAGTGCCTCCCGTATAGGTATGGCTCCAATTTCTTCAGTGCCCACACCAGTGCAAAGCACTCCTTCTCCACTGTAGAATAAGCCTGTTCCCTAGGAAGTAATTTCTTACTGAGGTACACTACTGGGTGATCTTTCCCTTGGTTAGAAGTTTGACTAAGTACTGCCCCAATACTTACATCTGAGGCATCTGTCTGGACTACAAATGGTTTACTGTAGTCTGGACTGGCTATCACAGGAGCACTGCACAATGCATCCTTTAGCTGTGTAAAGGCTCATGTACAGGATGTTTTGAATTTTACCTTCTTAGGCATACTTTTCATTAGCAGGTCAGATAGGGGAGCTGCCAGGGCACTGTAGTTTGGTACAAACATTGGCTAGTACCCTGCGGTCCCTAGAAAACTCCAGACCTGCTTCTGTGTTTCAGGTCTGGGCAACGCCTCTATTGCCTCCTTCTTTGCTTGATTAGCATGGAGCTGTCCTCATCCAACTACATGCCCTAGGTATGCCACCTTCACCATGGCCACCTGGCACGTTCCATCTCTGACAGTGAGCCCGGCCCCCTGTATCCTGCCCAACACTTTCTTAAGGTGGGACAGGTGTTCCTTCTAGCTGGCACTGCAGTTGGCAATATCATCCAGGTAAGCCACGGCATACTCTTCAGTACCATGTAACACCTGGTTCACCAACCTTTAGAAGGTGGCAGGGGCGTTCTTCATTCTGAAAGGCATTACCTTGAACTTGAATAACCCTATCGGAGTGATGAAGGCCAACTTTTCCCTAACACTGGCAGTTAGCTCCACCTGCCAATACCCTTTCATCAGGTCGAGAGTGGTAAGGTATGTCACCCCTCCTAACTTGGCCAGTAGTTCATCCATCTGTGGCATTGGGTGGGCATCTTACTTTGTGACTGCGTTAAGTCCACGATAGTCCACACAAAAATGAGTAGAGCTATCCAGCTTGGGAATGAGGACTATGGGTAAGGCCCAGGGGGTGTGGGATTTCTGGATTACCCCTAAATCCAGCATTTCCTCCACCTCCCTTCTACTGTCCTTTAGGATGGCCTCAGACACCCGGTACACTGTCCGCCATATGGGCACTTGTGTCCCTGTGTCTACACTGTGCGTCCCTAAAGGGGTTAGTCCAGACTTGGCATTAAACAAAGGAGCAAAGTCTGCTAAAACCTCCCTTACTTACTGGGTCTGTTCTAGGTCAACTGGGGTGACAGTTTGATTGCCTCCACAGAGAACTCTTGCTTGCTTTCCTCAAGCAAGTCCAGAAGGGGGTCTTCCTCGTCCATCCCCTCCCCAGGACTGCACACTGCAAATACCATGTCAGTCGTATTTGCATACAGCTTCATCAGGTTGACATGGTACATTCTATTGGTATGTCTCCTGTCAGGCATTTCCACAATGTAGTTTATGTCATGCACCTGTCTGACTACCTTGTATGGTCCTGCCTACTCGGCCTGCAGCTTATCTGTCCAGACTGGGATTGGGACCATGACTTCCTGACCCACAGTGTATGAGCAAACTCTGGTTCTGCAGTCATACCAGACCTTTTGCTTCTGCTGGGCAGCTGACAGGTTGCTCTGGGCTGTTCCCATAAGCTCCTTCAGCTTTCCCCTAAACTTCAGGACATATTCCACTATGGGAGTTTCCTGGGTGGTGTGCTTGCCTTCCCAATCTTCCTGGACCAAGTCTAGGGGCCCATGCACCCTGCATCCATATAAGAGTTCAAAGAGGGAGAACCCTGTTGACTCTTGGTGCTCCTCCCTGTATGTGAACAACAGGTGGGGAAGGTATTTCTCCCAGTCCCTCCCATGCTGTTCAGCAAATGCTTGGAACATTGATTTTAGGGTACTATTAAACCTTTCCACAAGCCCACTGACTTGCAGATGGTAAGATGTCTTGCATCTCTGCACCACCCCACACTTCTCCCACAAACACTTTATCAGATCTGACCTGAAGGAACCCCCTTGATTGGTGATAACCTTCTGCAGAAACCCGACATAGGAGGAAATCCCTAGCAAGGTGTCTGCCACTTTGTCTGTCCTCAGTGAGGATAGAGTGACTGCCTCTGTGTACTGGGTGGTGTAATCTACCACTGTCAGGATATTCCTCTTCTCTGAGGAGCTTGGGGTACTCAGGGGTCCCACAATATCCATTTCTACCCTCTGGAATGGCTTCTCCACAATGGCAGGGGAATTAGGGTGGCTGAGGTTTTACTACCCGCCTTCCCTATTTGTTGGCACCTGTAGCAAGACCTGCAATATTCCTTCACTTGCTGGGTGAAGTTGGGCCAATAGAAGTTCTGGGCCAATCACTGCATAGTGCGCACAATTCCCAGATGTCCAGACATGGAGATATCATGAGCAATCTTGAGCAACCACTCATGTACCCCTGGGGAACAACAAGTTGACTGTCTAGTGCCCCTCCCTCTGTCCTTACGTCCTGCATATACAACAGTCCATTGTCCCAATACACTCTATGTCTCCTATCACCTCCCTGCATCCCATCAGATTCTGCACAAGCCCTCAGCCTCTCTAAACTATGGTCCATCCTCTGAGCATCTGCAAAATCTTTACATTTTTCAAGGCATGGGACATGTCCCCTTCAGCCTCTAAACTGGGGTCCATAGTTCTGGCATTAGGACATTCAGGGTCACTGACATCCCTAACCCTCTGACAATTGGCTGCCCTTCCTTCCTCAGAGTAACCTTCTATAGCTGTTTTGTGAACTGCTACCGGGGGAAGTTCTATCTATCTTTCACTACTCTCCATTTCAGGAGATGCAGCCTGGGGAACCAACCTCCCAGTGTTTTTCACAGGGGCTTCTATGGGGTTCAGGAACTATAATCGGCCTTTGCCATCTGACTGTGGGTAACTGCACATACCACCCCCTTTTGTAGATTATTCCCTATAACCACATCCAGGCTGAAGTTGTCAGCTACAGCCACTTTCTGCACCCTCTCTGTCATCTCACCCCAGTCCAGGAGAACACTTTCTAGGGGCAGAGTTTTTGCCTCCTGACTAAATCCTCTTACAGTAATGAACTGATTAGGTATAAGCTGTCCAGGCTCAACCAAATCCCTTTTAACCAAAGTAAGGGATGCCCCATGTCCCTTAACCCATGGGTGTGCACCCCATTTAGTAACCATGTGAATGTGCTCCCTCATGTTTATAGGCATGCTTTCAGGGATGCACAGTGCACCCACCTCAGTTTGAGCACCACTTTGTGCACTCTGTGCCTTTTTAGGACACTGTCTTGCAAGATGTCCTGGTTGCTTGCAAACCCAACATTCATCATTTCTTTTATCAGGCAAATCCTTTCTCTGTAACCTGAGGCTGCCCACTTTCTGGGGTGGCAGTGAGGGTTTTAGCTGCCCTGAAGGCATGCTTTTCCTCTTTCTGTGCTGCCACACCCACCTCACTCCCTTTCAGAGCAGGTCTGTTCCTGGCATAGCGGTTCAAGAGCTCAGCAGCCTCCTGCACTGTTTCTGGATCTCGGTCCTCCAGCCAGGTTTCTAGCTCTGTTGGGCAAACCCAAAAAAATTGCTCCAAAAATATCACATCCTCTATTTTCTCTACAGAGTCTCTTTAACCCCCTCCCACCAACATTTCAAAAACTGACATTGCTTTGTGGCTAGTTCCTGAGCTTACAGAACTTAACTATGTATGCTTCAGATGTCAGTACATGCTTTTTTAGCAATGCAACATTAAGTATGTCATAATCATTACTGTCCTAAATGTCCATTTGACCCAATGCATCACAAGCTTTCCTGGTAAGCAGCAGGGATAGCTGGAAACTCCAGGACTCTCAAGGAATTTTTGCCTGAATGCATACCTTTTCAAATGAATTTAAAAAGCCATCCATATCCTCCCCCTCTTTAAATTCAGGTATTAATTTAGAATTTAATTTGTACCCCAGTCCTGGAGTCAGGGACATAGCCACCGACATGCCAGGCATGCCACGGCATGCTAAAGATCAGCAGGTGGGTAGCAGGAGCCGGCTGTTGTGTCCACATTTCTTCGTTTGTTTGCTGTTTCTGTTTCTTTTTGTGGGCTTTCCCAGCTGCTCGCAGTCCTTTTCAATTTTTTTCTAAGGGAGGAGGGGTGGGGGGTGAGGTCTAAACCTGTGGCATGACCTCAGCAGATCTGATTGAGATATATTTTGCTGTCCCAATCAGGTCCTCTTGCTAAAAAAGGAGACATGGCTAGTAGGGGGTGGGTTGTGCAGGCTGTTTAAATGCCCCTAGAAAAATGAGTTTGGTCTGTTGTTCCTCATCTGGAACTGGAAAGTGGAGCTAGCACACTTTTGGAGGAAACAGAGTCAGGACAGTGCAGTCAGTGAGAGGATGTGAGAAGCCATGGTAGAGTACAGCTGGTTCAGTCTGTGGGAGTGAAAGAGCCTGTAGCCACTCTATGTGGAAGCTGAGCTGGGAAGTGCAGTTATTTAGGTCGCCAAGGTGAGCGAGGAATTGGAGCCATTCACAGAGTGCCACTAATCAGTCAAGGGAACTTTGCAGCACCTGCATGCCAGCCCAGAAGCCAGTCCAGAAGTTGGAATCGAATGAGGAGTCGTCTCTGAGTCGGGAGATTGGAGACTAGACTAGAGCAGCCTGCAGGTGAGGGTGAGTACTAAATGAGTGGGACCACCTTGCTTAGTCTGCACTGTCTGGCCATGGGAGACTGATAGGAAAGAGGGCAGGGGCTTAGCCTCCAGGGGTCCAGGTGATCAAGTCGTGTTCCTTTGAGGGGGATCCAGTTTAAATACCTGACAGTCTCACTCGAGGGACCCGGACAGCACTTGCAAATGTCAGGTTCCCTCCAGATGAAGGAGATTGTTTTGCTGTTGCAGGCCACTTTGGAACAGGACATTTTTCCTTTGTTTTGTTACCATGCAGATTGATATGTGGTCTTTCAGCTGGGAGTTTCTCCCAGTTGAGAGACCACATATTGAGAGATGAAACAAACTACAGTACAGCTTCCAAAACAACTTCCTCTGAACGAGGGACATCGGCTTTTTGTCTAAAATCTAGTATAGTCACACAGCTTTACTTCATGTGCCTAACTGAACAATGTGGTAAAATGTAGGGCAAGGTTTATTAACACAGAGCAGTGTTTTTTTTTGATGTTGGTGCTGGCAGGATAGGGACTAGAACAGTGCCATCAACAACAAGAAACAAGGGTAGGGTGTAGCAGTGGCACTGAGGTGTGCTAGATCTGATCACTTCACTGCAGCAGCCTCAGTGGGCAGCACTGCTTTGTGAGTCCTCCTCCTCCAGATCAGCTGTATGACTGGGTGATTGACAGCTCTGTCTGACTGAGTTGAGAAGAGACCACCCACAGGCTGCACTGTGCATGCTGCTGAGATTGTAGACAGACCAGCCAGGAGGAGCCTTCAGTGAGCAGAAAGGAGCACTGGTCAACCTGGAGAGCACTGCCACCAACCAAGCACCTTGCTGCCTGCTCTTTAACAGCTCTCTGATTTCTGGAGTGGCCAATTCTCGGATCCATTCTCCTCTCCTCACTCCGACTCCTCAGAATCCAACTCCGAACTGAATCTTTGTTCCTTGACGGTCCAACTGTCACCAGGGTCTCTTATCAGTAGTGCTGTCTGTCCTGTTGTTCATGGTTGCATGCACTGACTGTACATGTGTAGCAGCCAGGAACTTTGCAGACCACCAAGGCACCGATCACCTTTCCATTTGTCTCAGACAGTGAAGAGAGACCGTCAGCTCAGCCTCAGTCAGGTACTTTTTGGGGGGATTAATATTCATTCAGTGTTGTGTTTAAGTGTTGCTGTGGCAGTTGTAGTGGTGGAGGTAACCAGTCCAATAATATCGTGCTTATTTATGCAACACTTAAAGCAGACTGTGATCCATAAATATGTACATGGCACTCCTGTGTTACAAGTAAACATTTGTTCAAGGGCATAGCTACAGCCCTAAACATTTTGATTAGAACACCCCTGGCCTGGCTCTGTATGATACCATACATAGACACTGTCGGCAGATAAGTGCCTATGGCCCACCCAGTCTGCCCATTTGAGCTTATAAGTTCACTATGGTTTCCTAGAAGTCTGTTGCCCCTTACCCCTGACCTCCAGAGTTCTCTTATGTCTATCCATGCATTCCTAAATCATGTGATTGTTTCAGCCCCCACTACTTCCTCTGGCAGGGTGTTCCACTTGTCTACCACATGTTCTGTGAAGAAATTCTTCTTCATATTTCCTTTGAATCACCCTCCCTCCAACTTCATCCCATGCCCTCTAGACCTGGAACATCTTTTTTGCTGAAAAATAGTGTATTCCTGCATCCTACTCTCCCTGTAAGATACTTATATGTCTGTATCATATCCCCTCTGTCTCCCCTTTCTCCTCCAGGGAGTGCATATTCAAGTCCTTCATCCTGTCCTCATAGGACTTGTGATGCAATCCATGTACCATCTTTGTTGCCCTCCTCTGAACCTTCGCTACCCTGTCTATGTCCTTACATAGGTAAGGTCTCCAGAACTGTACACTGTACTCCAGGTGGGGTTTCACTAGTGTCTTGTATAGTGGAATTATGACCTCCCTTTTACAGTTGGTGATGCCCCTGTCTATGCATCCCAGCATCCTGTTTGCTTTACCTGCTGCCTTGCTGCACAGTTTCCTTACCTTGAGGTCATCAGAGATAATCCCAAGGTTCCTTTTCTGCTTGATGTATGCTATATCCTCACCCCCCAACTGATATGTTCCAGGATTTTTGTGCCCCATATGCATTATCTTGCACTTTGCATTGAATTTCAATTGCCAAACCCCTGACCATTCTTCAAGTTTCTGCAGGTCTCTCATCCTGTCTACACCCTCTGGCATGTCCACTCTGTTACAGAGCTTTGTCATCAGTGAACCTGGAAATTTGGCCTTCCAGGTCCTGCACAATGTCACTGAAGACGTTGAATAGGACCAGTCCCAACACTGATCCCTATTGTGCCCCATTGGTCACTCTTCCCTCTGTGGAGTGACTGCCATTTACCACCACCCTCTGTGACCTGCTGCCCAGCCAGTTACCTACCCACCACACTGCTGCCCTGCCCACTCCCATATTCCCCAGTTTGTTTGATGGCCTTCTATGTGGCAGTGTCTAATGCCTTGCTGAAGTCCAGATAGGCCGTGTCCACTACTCTCCCCTGAGCTACCTGCCTTGTCACCCAGTTGAAAAATTCAATGAGGCTGGTCTGACATGTCCTCCCCCTGGTGAAACCATGCTGCCTTGGGTCCTGTAGTCTGTTGCCAACCAGATGTTCCACCAATCTCTCCAGTAATGCTTCCATGATCTTCCCCACTACTGAGGTGAGGCTGACTGATCTGTAGTTCCCCGCTTCCTCTTTGTTCCCGCATTTGTATAAGGGGACCACATCTGTTGTCCTCCAGTCTTTGAGTACCTCCCCTGTTTCCAGTGATTGGCTAAACAGGATTGCCAGAGGTTCAGCCACCACGTCACTTAGTTCTTTTAGGACCCTGGGGTGCACCCCATCTGGCACCATTGCTTTATCAACTTATTTCTTCCAGTTCCTTCAGCACCCTTTCTCATTTAAAGGGAGTTGTGTCTATTTCTGCACCATTCTCACCCCTTGTACTCCCTTCAAGCCCATTACCCTCCTCTTACTCAATATGATGTTTTTAGTTCCTAGTTCTTCCCACCAGCTGCTGCAATATGTGCACGAGTCGTGTGCAATATCAGTGATTATGAAAAATGTAAAAACATTACAAGCAGTCTGTCACCATGTGGGGTCACATTTTCTTTCTCATTGGCCATGTAGCTGCATGGCAGTGTGGTAAATTTTGTGGATGGAAATCCAACTGCTGTGCTGACAGGCCAGCCATCTGCATGTTTCTGATAGTCAACAGCACAATATATGCAATTTTTTTGGGTGGGTGTGGTGTGAGCTTGAACTTTTATAAACTTCAAGACCCCATGTCTTCAGGAGGAATAAAAGACTAAGACTCTTACACACATCCATGAGTGTCTTATTGCACTTATAAAATTGTTTACTTTTTACTGCTGGTCAAAGTGTGTGTAATAGACTGACTTGTGTGCGTGCACATTTGCAATACAATAGTCCTTTCGCCCTCTGCAAGTGATGTATTTTTCCTTCCTGTTTCTTTAATTTCCACCCTCTGTGTGGAGGGAGTGGAGGTGCACTCCCCAATCCAGGGTTGATGTTTTGCATCAGATGGCCAGCATAATGGCAGTGGCAGCAAGCCAGCACTCTGTCACTGCATAATTTCTCTTTATGAGTCTACATATGGCTGTTCATGGGTGTAAGGCACTGTTACGGGTCTATGGGTGCCCATAAGTGTATGGTATCTGTTACGGGTCAATGTTTGGGTGCCCATGAGTGTATGACACTGTTAAGTATTGAGTATTAAGTAGTGCTGTAGTACAGTCAGAATAATCAAATGTAATCAAACATAATGCATCTACATGTTTATTCAGGGTCATTGGAAAACATCATAGACTTGTTTTCAAAGTACTTAAAACTACTCTTCTTGTAACAGTCATGTAAAAACATCATGCGATAGACAACTGAAACACTCCACTTGAAGCAATCTGGTGCTGGCTGTTTGCGGGTAGGCTGGTAGATCTGTATCATGGGTAACGTCACCATACCGGCATCCATGGATTTCAGTCGGCCTGGGTGTGTCCAGCGGATGGTGTGCATTGTAGTTTCTGTAACAGAACACAATGTTCAGTCATACAAAACTCTTCATTTGATTTCATATACATTGTTTAACTGGAGGAGTTGCTAGGGACCTCTGAAAAGCATTCTCAGAAAAAGGAATCCTGCTTGTACTGATCTTTATATATTGTTAACTGATAAGTGCTACACACAGATGCCAATCGTCATATCAAATGGTATTGTAAAAGGTTTGTTTAAATGCTGTTGGTAATAAGGACTCTGCTTACATTAAAAACTGAATGCAGATAGCAATGAGGGCACCCCATACACTAAATGGACTATTAGTAATTGAGTTTGCCAGAGTTGCTAATGTTGCTTAATTGCAGTATGGCCCCCCTCTTGGATTCTTCACTTAATAAGTTGGAGGAATGGTTACCAACATTTTAATGATGCCAATTCCCCTTATTTACAGCAGCACAAACCAATTGGCTGATCCCACTGTATGCAGTTCAGTTTTGCAGTTCTTAATGAAGACATTTCTGCACTGTACAAGTTGGGCTATTAAGTAGTTTTTTGTTTGCCTTATGAAAGGAGTACACAGAGCTTGCGGAAGCAGCATTGACTACACATCTGGAGCAGAAGCTAGTGTTTCAACATCACTGTTTTCCAACTACTGCATCAAGGTACAGCACAGTTCTTCAACCTCCCCTTAAAGCAACTGCTATAGTTGCATGTGTTTCTAAAAGATTTCTATTCATGCTTCTCATATTGCAGGGGCTAACCTGTTCAATCATAAAATGGAGGCTGGAAAATGCAAGCAGCCACCTGGAGCACAAGTCCAAAAGACAAACATGCCAGAATGGAGGAAATGACAAAAATGTCTAGGGTGATGTCTAGGGTCTAGGGTCTTCCTCACAAGAGGTGCATCTGTCTCTTGGTAAGAAATGCACCATACTTAACAAATTGATTACAATGAGTACTGGTAATTAGTCACACAGCACATGCTTAAGTAACACCATTTCTGTGTTTCAGGGTTGGTAACACGGAGATACAACATAGAAGTGCCACTGAGACATTGGCTAACTGTGCACCGCTGATTAGAGAGGAAAGTCTGGTTGAAGATTCAACCTTGCAGGCTGTTCTCAATGAAGTGAATGTTGCCTGCAAGTTATTAGATACCTCTGCAGAATTTACCCATGGTAATGTCCAGACATCCAAGAGTTCCATGGAAGAATCTACTATGGAAGCCAACCAGAATCAAAGTATATTCAAGGAAGACCATATTGTTGATGCTGTCCAGGCTACCAGCGGTCCACTGAAAGAAGTCCGTGTTGAGGACATCCCAACTAAGAACATCCCCCAGGAACCTGACCAGCATCCTTGTAGTGCAGAAGACATCTGCTATTTTGATCAGGCACAGCTCACAGATGCTCGGACAAAGGAAATTCTAGAAACACACTGGCTACCACCACCAGATTTTCAGTTTCCAGGATGTCTGATGGGTCCTGAAGGTCCCATCTAGTGTTTTAGGTGTTTTAATGCATAGCCTTTGCATGATTACAGATTTTCAAGATATTCAAAGCAGTTGGATGGTGTATTCTGTGCTCCTTGCTTTGTATTTAGTTCCAGTTGCATGCTTCTGGTATCTACACCAATGAGGGATTGGTCCAATTGGAAGAAGACTCTAGAAAGGCACAGCAAATCAAAGGACCATGTGAATGCTGTTGGTAAAGCAGATGCATTTCTCTCTGTTTGTGCAGGGAAGTTGAGAACTGCTAGCCAGTCTTTTCTCGAGTGCACCAACAAGACAGCAGAAAGGACCATGCATGTCCTACATCTGATTATTCGGATTATCCTCTTTTGTGGAAGGCAAAACATTGCACTATAAGGCAAATCTAGGTTGCTTGGCAACTTCAATGCCATGGTAAAATACACTATGGAGATGGATCTGGAGCTACAAGAACACCTTATAGCAGCTCCGAGGAATGCCATGTACATGTCACCACAAATTCAAAATGAATTGATATGGGTAATGGGACAACAGATACAGAGAAAAATCTTAACCAATCTAAAGCAAGCCAAGTGGTACAACTTCATAGCAGATGGTACTATGGGCATATCTACAAAGGAACAGATCTCCTTATCTGTGCGCTATGTACATCGTGACCTTTCCGGGAACTTTAAAATTCGTGAAGATTTTGTTGAATTCATGGAAGGTTTTGACTCCATCAGTCATGGCTTTGCAGAACTGTTCCTGCAGTGGTTAACAGCTTGGGGCATGGATCTAACACTAATGAGAGGACAGGGCTACGACAAAGGCAGCAACATGAGTGGAAGATTCAATGGTGTTCAAGTAAAGATCAAGGCTGTGGCCCCAGAAGCAATATACACTATTTGCAAGGCTCACAGCCTGAACACTGCAATTGTCCACTCATGTTCCACAAGACAAATAGCAAATATGTTTGATATGACAAAGAAAATAATCTCAACACTAAAATCCTCTTATAAGCACCATAATGCCTTT
The DNA here is from genome assembly GCA_016271365.2 of Neoceratodus forsteri. Taxonomy (NCBI): domain Eukaryota; kingdom Metazoa; phylum Chordata; order Ceratodontiformes; family Ceratodontidae; genus Neoceratodus; species Neoceratodus forsteri. The sequence goes on from CM028129.1 coordinate 905,836,336, forward strand.
GTATCGGAGCTCAGAGAATTCTGCAATCTCCCATCTGACTACGATGATGATCCTGCAGACCATATTTCATTGATTCCTGCAGCTGGAAACACCAGATGGATGAGCCAAATGGATTCCCTGGTGAGGTTCAAAGACACATTTTTAGTGGTAGCTAGCACACTTGAAAAGATAGCAGAGTATGACACTGAAGGGGACAGATTGTTAGCTGCAATATTGAGATTTGTCTTCCTTGTGACACTGTGTAGTGTGGATTTTGTTTTGGTCAGAACAAAACCACTACATCTTTACTTGCAACAGGTCAGTATTGATGTAATTCAGGCTTCTGAAGAAGCCTCCACAGTTATTCAAAGACTGAAGGACATGCGGTAGAGTTCAGAGAGGGCATTTAGGAAGCTGTTTCGCAATATCGTGGCTTTAGCAGATGCTGCATGTCTTGAAGAGTCAGTACCCCAAATATATGGAAGACAAACACAATGCAACAATATCGATGAAGAATACTATAGGTGTAACATATTTATTCCATTTCTAGACCACGTGATTTCAGAGCTGCAGGAGCAACTAATAGACTGCCACCCTCGGTTCCTTGCCCAGTATATTGTTCCAAAAAAACTTGAGTTTCTGCAGGAGGCACAGACAGCAGACTTGTTTGCTGCTTACCAGACTTACCTAAGCAGCTTAGAAGACCTGGAATTGGAGTTGGAATGATGGAACACAAAGTGGCCCAGTGTACCATTGGCAGATATACCTCATTTCTATTCTATTCTGACAACCTTACAACAACTGAATCCAAATCTGTATCCAAACATAAATGTAGTCTTATCAGTCTTGGCCACCATGCCAGTCAGTGTGGTGAGTGCAGAAAGATCATTCAGTGCCATGAGAAGAATCAAGACCTGGCTCAGAAGCAACATGAGCGAAGAATGCCTTACAGGACCTTCTCTTCTGCATATACATCAAGACATTGAAATTGATGTAGATCAGGTGTTCAAAGACTTCAATCCATCCAGAGACAGAAGGTTTATGAACACTTAATGGAACACATCGATTGAGCTGTGCCACAGTAACATCTGGCAATCGTACATGGGGATCAGGAACCAAGGTAACATCTAGTGTATCTGGAAGGCAAAGGCTGTAGGGAAAGGGGGAACAAATACATCCTGTACAAGCATTGTGGGCTTAGGTCGCAATGCAGAATGGGCAGCCATGTAGGGAAAGATGAGAAGGAACAAATATGTCCTGTACAAGCATTGTGGGCTTACGTCGCAATGCAGAATGGGCAGCCATGTAGAGAAATATGAGAGGGAACAAATATGTCCTTTACAAGCATTGTGGGCTTATGTTACAATGCAGAATGGGCAGCCACATGGGGAAAGATGAGAGGGGAAAAAATATGTCCCGTACAAGCATTATGGGACAATTGTCCTGTACAAGCATTGTGAGCTTACATCACAATACGGAACAGGCAGCCACATAGGGAAAGATGAGAGGGAACAAATATGTCCTGCACAAGCATTGTGGGCTTAAGTCGAAATGCAGAACTGGCAGCTTTTTGCACATAGGCAACCAAACCAAGCGGTATGGGCCTCTGTGCAAATGGTTTAGGTGACTGTTACAGTACAGAGCACCAGCGAGTTTGCCCCAGCCCTCTTTACTGTGCTGTAACATACTGTGGGTATGTATTGAGCTGGTGATGTTTACTAAGGCTATTCCTGGGCTGCAGCAGTACATGACTACTTTTTGGTTGGAGTGTGAGCTCATCTCTTTGGTTTGTTTGTTTTTGCCAGCTTCTGTGCTTGTGTGGTGTGTTCAGTTTAAGAGTACATACCATGCTTGGGTGGTATGGGGCTCTTTGTAGTGGTTTAGAATTAGTCCAGGACCTCATCCAGTGGTATGGGCTCTTTGTTGTGAATGGTTTAGGTGAAGGTTACAGTACTGGAAGCAAAACCAGAGCACCATCGAAACCCTAGCCTTCTTTTTACTGTAATCTACTGTGGGTATGTCTGAGTTGGTTACTTGTTACTGTGGCTATTACTGGGCTGCAGTACAACTGATTTTTGGTGGGAGCTCAGCTGTTGTATGTCATAGTGTTTGTGTGTGTGTGTGTGTGTGTGTGTGTGTGTGAATGGACCTCTTGTGTGGTGTGTGTGTGAGTGTGAATGGATCTCTTGTGTGGGTGTGTGTGTGTGTCTGTGAATGCCCTCTTGTGTGGTTGGTGTGTGTGTGTGTGTGTGAATGGACCTCTTGTGTGGTGTGTGTGTGTGTGAGTGTTAATGGATCTCTTGGGTGGGTGTGTGTGTGTGTGTGTGTGTGTGTGACTGGACCTCTTGTGTGGTGTGTGTGTGTGAGTGTTAATGGATCTCTTGGGTGGGGTGTGTGTGTGTGTGAATATCCTCTTGTGTGGTGTGTATGCGTGTGTGTGTGTGAATGGACCTCTTGCATGGTGTGTGCGTGTGTGTGTGTGTGAATGGACCTCTTGTGTGGTGTGTGTGTGAATGGACCTCCGTGTGACTGGCTACCTTGATTTGGTACAGAGGCTTGTAACAATGCAATATTATAACCAAAAGCCAGTCTGTTAGTCTGAAATCTGTTGGTGGTGTGGCTAGTGGTGGCATGTCTAGTGTGGCATGTGAATGGACCTCTGTGGGACTGGCTACCTTGATGTGGTACAGAGGCTTGTCACAATGCAATATTGTAACCAAAAGCCAGTCTGTTAGTCTGAAACCTGTTGGTGGTGTGGCTAGTGGTGGCATGTCTAATGTGGTGTGTGTGAATGAACCTCTGTGGGACTGGCTACCTTGATGAGGTACATAGGCTGGTCACAGTGCAACTTTGTAACCAAAAGCCAGTCTGTTAGTCTGACACCTGTTGGTGGTGTAGTGACATGTCTAGTGTGGTGTGTGAATGGACCTGTGTGTGACTGGCTACCTTGATGTGGTACAGCAGCTTGTCACAATGCAATATTGTAACCAAAAGCCAGTCTGTTAGTCTGACACCTGTTGGTGGTGTGGTGTCATGTCTAGTGTGGTGTGTGAATGGACCTCTGTGGGACTGGCTACCTTGATGAGCTACATAGGCTGGTCACAGTGCAATATTGTAACCAAAAGCCAGTCTGTTAGTCTGACACCTGTTGGTGGTGTAGCTAGTGGTGTGCTGGTAGCTAACACAGAAAATGACGCTTGTGTCGGGTGAGGGCATGAACAGGGCATGGATTGTGGGGGAGTGGGGTAGCTCACCCTAATGGGGGGTAGCAGTGAGTCCATTTGTTGCACAGATCTGAAATTCCTGGCTATATCCCTGCCTGGAGTTACAGGTTCACCCATGCCACTTACCTGTTCTGGCGTTGGATGCTGGAGTTTTACCTTCTGCAGTTCAAACTCCCTCTGGCGCTCTCTCTCCTCTCACTCGGCCTCGCGCTGCTCTCACTTGGCCTCTTACTGCTCTCACTTGGCTTCTCTCCTAAGCTGGTTTTCTTTTTCCTGCTTCTCCAGCTCCATCTCGAACATCCTCTGCTCGAATTCCAGCTCCATTCTCCTTAATGCTAGCTGCAGCCTGATACCTTCTGGCTCCAGCGTGGTGGTGACCTTCCCCTGCTGCTGTGGTCCTGGTTTCCCCTCTGGTCCCACTGTCCTCCTCCCTGGAACTGGACACTGCAGTGGACCCTGGCCCTTACATGCCCAAGGTCTGGTCCCTTTCAGTCACTGACAGTGACTCAAGGTCCTGGGCAGTTTCTTGTGGATCGGCTGCCACAAGAGCCTCCACGAGGTGCTGTTTGGTTCACCCCTCACACCAGACTCCTCTTTCCTTGCACAACTGCCTCAGGTATTCCGCTGTGTATTCGCTGTAGGTGGAAGTCATCTTCTTCCCTAATCTATGGCTACACTAGCTTGGCACCTGAAAAAAAATAAAACAGGTAGGGAAATTTAGACTGTAACCAAAATTATATATTTCTTTTAAACCCTTTGCCTTGTTTGTGTGTGAACTATTACAGTTTATCAATCTGACACAGTGGAATGTTAGTGCCCATGCCACCAAATAATAGCACAGTATGCAAACAAATCTTTCAGATCCCAGCACTGCACACCAGATCTGTCACAAATCCACTTCAGGGGTCAGGCCCACTGCTCCCACAGTGCCCAACCTTGAAGTGAGATTCGTGAACAGGGGACAAACAAGGACACCCTCCTGTTTGTTTTGGGTCCAAGAAATCTACCAGTCTTGAGTCCTGGGGTCAATTATGAACCCTCTTTAGCTAGCACACCCAAGTAACAGGTCCAAATATCACAGTCTCTTTGGGGAAAATAGTGTAATACTTGACCCAGCGGGCATACAACCAACCTGGTTCACAACCCCCTGCCGACTCAATTGACCTTGCGCCTGGATTATTGCAACTCCCTTTATCTAGGGCTTTCTGGGGTTGAAATCTGTCACCTGCAGCTAGTGCAGAATGCTGCAGCCCGGCTTTTCATGGGCTCTAGAAGATCCTGTCATATTATTCCGGTGCTGCGCGAACTGCACTGACTGCCAATCCGGTGGCGGATCACCTTTAAAAAGGTTTGCTGACTTTCAAAGCCCTATATGATCTGGGCCCAGCCTATCTGAAAGAACTTCTGGTTCCCTATCACCCTGATCGATCTCTCCACTTGGCCAACGAGGGGTTGCTAGAGGTTCCAAGGGTGATTTGAAATCTTCTGGTGCTCGGGCATTCTCGTATGTTGACTGCACCCTTTGGAACTCTCTACCCCGTCGGTTGCGTGAGTGCACTTCTGTGGAGGGTTTTAAGAGGGGTCTAAAGACCTTTTTATGGGAAACAGCATTCCCTGAATAATGAATGTTTTAATTGGTTTGCCTGTATTTTTTATTATGCCTGTTTTAATTGTTATGTATGGCGCCTTGACATTTGAAAGGCACCTTATAAATAAAAATTATTATTATTATTATTATAATGACATGCAAATGGTCCCATTTGCACCTTGCATGCATTATGGCCCCATTAGCATGTCCACCGCTGAATATCACAGTTGATGCACCTAGCACAATGGCACTTGTGCTAGCGCATCCCCCTGCCCCTCTCTGGCCACTTGCGCTGATGCAGTGCCACTGCCCCATGTGCTATGCGGGTGGCCATGGAGCAATATTCAATGGTGCTGAGTCATGGCGCAGCACCATTGAATATCATCCTGTCAGTGTTCTGGCACTTCCCAGTTGCACTGCGCCCAGGCTTGCACCACAGCCTGGCGCAGTCTTAATATCCCACCCTTCATGTTTCTGTGACTGATTCCTTGCAGGTACAGATAATTGGGTTATACTGACAGAAGCAGTCTGTTCCATCTCTGAATAGAGGGCTACAGTTACCGTATTTATTTCTAAAGTAAGGTGTTATGAAAAGTGACAGAGTGGGGTGGTTCATTTGCCCTTTGGTAAGGAGTGATGTACTGAGTGAGCAATGGCTCTGGTGGGATTCAGGCCTAGAGATACTTCAAAGCAGTGTTGACTGAGTGGTGGCTACTACTGAGGGACTCTGAAGCACTGGAGAACAATGGTAACAGTCACAGGCTGAGTCTGTGAGAGACCAGTTTGCCACATTGAGCAACAAGTGCATCCACCTTGACTGCAGGCAGGAAGGCACTGCCCACTGCTATCTAACACCACATCAAAATATTGGGGGGGGCAATAACAAGGAAGTAGTATGAATTTTGGTATGTTTACTGTAACACCAAGTTCCTCGAACAATTGTTTCATTCTGGACAATGTGTACAGAACCGCATCTCTGTATGGAACTTTCAGGAGTCAGTTATCCACATATGGGAAGACATAAAACCCTTCCCTCCAAAGGATTGCTGCCACAACTGCTAATCATTTAGTAAATACCTATGGTGCTGAAGATAAGCCAAAGGACAAGACTTGGAACTTGTAATGGCTGCCCTCCAGCATAAAGTGGAAGTACTGCCTGTGACACTTTCGAATCTTGACATGAAAGTATGTGTCCTTCATGCCCATGGTACCGGGCCAATACCCCTTTTGTAACAGGAATGTATGTGTCCTTTATGTCCATGGCACAGAGACAATACCCCTTTTGTAACTGGGGGAGAAGAGACTGAAGAAACACCATTCAAAACTTCTTGTATTTAATCAACCAGTTTAAGTCTCTGAGGTCAGTGCAGGACACAGATTTTCTGTCCACTTAGGAACCAGGAAGTATCTTGAATCAAACTGTTTGTTTCTTTCTTGGGGAGGAGCAAGTCTGATAGCTCGCTTATGAATGAGTGACTGAACTTCTCTCTACCAGAAGGGACAAGTATCCCAGAAGACAGTGAGAATGAGGTGGAGGATGAACTGGAGCTGTGGACAAAAACTCTAGAGCATGTTCATTTTCCACTATTTCCAGGACCCACTTATCTGTCATGATCTCCCTCCATTTTGACAGATGAAGGGAGATTCTTTCCCCCATTTGCACTCTGGGAGGCAATAGTGGAGGAAGAGGAAGAGGAAATGGGGGGTCAGAAGGAAGTGGGGGTGACAGAGCCACCTTGGCAGATATCCTTGGGTGCTTTTGTATGGGCATCATGGTGGAGTCTCCATGACCACAGGATTGCTGATGGGAGGCATGGTCAACACAGGCACAGATCTATGAAATGAGCCTCTACCATAGCCCCCCCCCGGTAAGTTGCAGGTTTAGGGATATGACCGATCTTAAAGTCATCTTGGATGACTGAAGGTCACGTAGAGCATTTTCAACATTATGGTCGGGGAAGGGGCTGTAGTCATTGCCACCAGAACACATGATGAAGACTTGCTCTCCTTTAATGGAGACATTGACATCACCAGCAAAGCTGGAGGTTTATCCTTATGCTTGTGATGATGGCTGGATGAGGAGGGATTTGATAATGACTTATCCCTTCCCTTGTCTGAAGTTCTTGACAATTGTGGCATTGACAGTATTTCTGAATGCCTGGGAGTTTGCTTCCTGGTGGTGGTTGTGTGTGAAGCAGAAGCCATCGTGTAGCCCACAGCCTTGGCTTATGCCTCTATGGCCTTAATAGCAATGAAGGTTTCTAGGATTTTCTTTTGGTGCCTCCGTGTGGCCTGGTTGAATCCCTGAAAGATATTGCGGGCCCCTACATTGTGGAACAGGCCAAAACACAAACTGTGGGAGCATCATCCTTTTAGATCTTGTAACCACAGGTACAAAACTTCAACAGAAGTTCTTTAAATGGTGGCATACAGGGACAACATCGACAAGATAAGGTAAATAAAAAAATGAAATGAAAGAAACAATGGCATTTTTTTCTCTCTGCAGGTCGGATAAGCAGTTGACAGTGGAAGAAAAATACTTAGGAGCAAAGGGCACCACCCACATTATACAGGCACCAACACTGCATGTTATCGTGGGTGGCCCCAGCAAGCAAAAGTTTCCAAGTGGTCCAGACATCAATGGATTACAGTTCCAAAGGTGTGGTCCAATGGAGGAGATATCCTTGATGAAGATCTAAGGGTCCAGGCAGCAAAGCAGATCTAGATACACTCAATTCTAGCATATTCTGCTTGCAGCACTCCACAACCCAATACCCATCTACACTAGATAGCATCTATAGCCCCTGCCCGCTGTGCACCACTAGTGTGGAGCAGCACAAGGAGACAGGGGTGGAGCTATGCTGCATACTGAGTATCCAATGGAATGCCTGAGTTGACTCCACAGTGGATCCCTGACTCTGCAGAGAGCAGGGGGCTGTGGCAGGATACGGCACTCCTCCACAGACTGCCATTTCCCTATTGGGAAAGTTAATATTTTGCAAGTCGCTCCATCCGGTATGACCCCCAGCCCACCGTGGAGGCTCTGAGGGCTGGGTATTGGTGGAAGAGGGCTGATTAGGCTCCAAGGACCAAACCATGGCTATGTGGAGGGGGGAATACCAGTTAATGCAGCCCTTAGAACTGAAAAGCAGCTGCCCCCTCTACCAGCCCCCCAGAATACAGAGTTCTATTTGTGCATGGGATGCATAGATGCCCCACCCCCTTGCCTGCCCACATCTTGACCACTTGTATAGCAATGAATGTGGATCAGGATCTGGTGCAGAGAGTACCCACATCCAGAGCTGTGGATGCACAAAGGTCTTACATGTGCAAATCATGACCTCTGTGCTCCACAAGCCTGTGCATCCACCCCTCTGTGGGTGTGAATGTGGATGTGGATCTTTCGTGGATCAGGCCCTAACTATAACTCAGCCTTCCCACTGGGTTACTGAAGAAACTAGGGGGAACTCGGAGCTACACATACATTTTTTGGTGTTGCCCCCTCTAGCTAATTACTAGCTTGTTGCCCCACTGTAGCTAATTACTAGCTGCAGCTCTCAAGTGCAATTGCTAAGATTGTCAAATACAATGTCACCTCAATGCTTCAAGCCATTTTATTAATAATCCTTCCTTCTACTATTTATGGCAGGCATGACTGGCATTTTACTGACAGCAGCTAAAAAGCCATAAAGCAGCACTGACTCAAACAACCTCCACATTAGACAACTGTAGAGGTGGGTGAAAGTTGCAGACCTTTCATGGAAATTCAGAAATTTCACAGAATTTTCTGAACTTCTGCCATTGGAAAGATTGGAATCTTCTGAATGGATGTGGTAAATTTTTGTTGTGTTCTCAGAATTTTTTGACTGAACTGCAGAATAATACACATAAACTACGGAATAACAGTTCTGAGGATTTTTTCCCCCACAGTTTAATGAATTATTCCTCAGTACATGTCATTATTCCACAGTTCACTGATCAGTTGTGCAGACTATTTTCTCCACAGTTAAATGCAATAATTCACAATTTATACATTTTTTCCACCATTCTAAGTCGGAATTTCCATGAAAATTGCTAATTTGATTTCTGCTTTTTTGCGGAAGAGAAAATCTGCCTTTCACAGAAATTCTGCTGGTGGAATTTGTTTTTTGCACACCTCTAGACAACTGCCATGAAATTCTTAGTCCTATATGCAAGATGGAGAAAATCACTGTGGAATTAAAAAATTTGCCTCAATTATTTTCCAGCAGATAGTGAAGGTGGGTACATTATATTGTACTGAAGTACACAGATTTCATTTCTTAACTGGTTTCTGTCACTTGCTTTTCTTAAGCAACTGAAGGACCCAATGATCATGTTGAGCCCGTGTATAGTCACTCGTACTATCTGGCCTGAGGACTTTTCTCGGGATGTTAGAATTCTCCGTCATGCTTCATGATATACCTGTAGACATCAAATGTTTGTTTAGAGTAAAAATCTTAAAAATAAAAAGTTTAACAAAGTATAATAAATTTAACTAAGAATATTACCCAGTGATAGAACAATAAAACTGACCTGTACTGAAGAAAGTGCAGCTCATGGGTGGCAGAAATTTATGCAACGTGGGTTTGTTGATCTTTCCACAGACAAGATTTAAAACACTGTGTTTTTGTTAATCTGATAATTCTAAACTGCAATGTGTTTTTTTGGTTTTTATAATCTGTTTACCCTGGCTAGCCCAACTGAAATGTAACATCTCATTTCCGGGGCTTTAGTAGGTTTGAATCTAAGTGTCCTACTTTTGAAGCAGGTGCTGTAACCACTAGACCATACTGCCTGCCTAATTCTATGTAATGAAGCTATTTATTGATTATAGCAGTGCCGTAGTACTGCCAGTATAGTTAGGGCTCAGTTGGCACTTTTATTATAAATGTTTATTTTCAGTGGCTAACAACATGGCCATCTTTGAAGCTAGAGACCTGGGGCCAGATATTCAAAGGGTGAAGCAGAGCTTGTGTCAAGCCTTAAGTCAGACCCTCAGAGCGTTGAAGCTGCATTATAGCCGAATGCTGCAACTGCACCTGATTTTATCTCGGGTGTAGTTGTGAAAGTCAATCCAAATTATGGCAGCTTGCAGCAAACTTCAGCCACAAGCTACATGTTTCATTTCATGTTTATTTTATACTGAAAAAGGCCTGTGGGCACAATGCCCATTTTCACAGATGTCCAGTTATAAATAGTACAGTATTTAAAATTCAAAGACTTACGTACATATAAGACATGTCAATCAAATGGACAGAGATCAGTCATAACAGTAACAAACAGTTCTAACTAAAAAGTAAAATTAAAGCATTCTCTTAAATACTGACAACTTAGTGCAACCCATGATAATGTCCAGTAAATCATTGTACAGTTTGGCTGCAACAAATTTAATTGAGTTTTGTGAAAAAGTGGTATGAAAAAAAGGAATCTTAAAAAGGTTTCTACCTTAAGTTCTTGTACAAAGTATTGAATTATTTTTCGAGAACAAAGATACAATACTATCAGACACCATTCCTAACTGAACTTTGTGCATAAATACTAATGCAACATAATAAAATGATTCAGTGAGAGGTATTCTTCAATGTAGCCGGTAATATTCATGTCCCTCTAAAAAAGATGAAGGTGCATGGCACCATGAGCTCCTGGATAACTACTGAGCTCCTCTATATGAAGAAACATCGTGATCGCCTATGGCACTGTGCAAAATCCATGAAGAAGCAAGTGAATATCCAATCTTACAAATCTGACAGGAATAAGTGCACGAGGGCCATTCATTGAAAGAGAAATCTAAATACCACAAGGAGAACCTCACTAATGCCTGGGGTGACTGTAATAAATTTTGGAACAACATAAAAAAATTCACAGGTTCAATCCCAAAGGGGGCACCCAATATGATCAACACCGATGACACCCCTACCCTGGAATCTCTCAGCATTGCCAATATATTCAATAATGCCTTCTCAGATCTGAGCAGTGTCCTCCCGGTGGACTTTTTTGATGCTATAACCTCTGAAATAGCTTCTCATCATGTTGACACCCCAATTTCCCATCTGGTTTTCTATTTCAGGAGGGTCTCAATGAGTATAGTTAGAAAATATCTGCAAAAAATCTTAGGGAAATCAAGGTTCAGCAGGGATTCCTTGGACCTCAAACCTATTGCCCTGACACTGGATGAAGTGCTTATGCCCATTATGAAGATTTTTCACTTCTCCTTAACTCAGTCGAAATTTCCGCAAATCTGAAAATCCACACTTGTAACCCCTGTACATAAATCTGGAGATCGTGCCATTCACTCCAACTATAGACCTATCTCAATCCTACCACCCCTGTCCAAAGTGCTTGAGCGCATAGCTGCAGACAAGCTTGTGGAATATCTAGAAAAATATGCCATCCAATGCCCACAACAGCAAGGGTTCTGCAAAGGGCATAGCACCACCACTACACTCCTGAAATTCACTAGTTTCATCCATCATTCTATTGATCAAGGTAGCCTTGTAGGTGCAACATTTATAGACCTTTCTAAGGCTTTTGATACCATTAATCACACACTCTTTCTCCAACAGCTGACATCAATTGGTTTCTCCAATGAATCGATGCTACGGTTCAAAAGTTACCTAGAAGATCACACCCAAAGGGTGAAAATCACAAATGTCACATCTGACCTGCAAATTGTATGCTCAGGGGTACTGCAAGGGTCCATCTTGGGTCCCTTCCTTTTCAGTGTGTTTCTTAATAATCTGCCTTGCAGCTGTCAACAACATATTCTACACGTGACGATGACGTCATATACACCAGCTACTCTTCCCCGACCAACTGGAAGTCCAACTTCAGTGCAGTTTTGAGGAAGTGGAAGAGTGGTTCAAAGACTATAAACTGGTCCTAAATTATAAAAAGACAAAAGTGATGCTTTTCTGCACCTCCAGAAACAAATACAAAACTGCTGCATTAAACATACGAAATTGCACAGGACTCCCATTGGAACAGACTCAGCACTTCAAATATCTGGGAGTTACCTTAGATAGCCACCTCTCATATGCACTTTATATTGAGAATGTTGCCAGGGCTGTCAATATAAGAACTGGGCTTCTCTACATGCATAAACGTGACCTTACCCCTGAAGCCCTCAGAGTTGCAATCTACAGTTCCATTGTATCTATTATTGACTATGGGATGGTCATATATGACTCGGTCACCCCTCTTCCCTGAGGAGAATAACTGTAGCACTCAATAAGGCCTGCAGACTACTCTCTGGTGCAGCATGCCTTACCCACACATGTGATCTTTTCTCACAGACTGGATGGCTTCAATTAAGTGGGAGGATTAAATATCAAACATGACTCCTTACGAAAAAAGTGCTTCCTTGGTCTCATGCCTCCTGTAGTTGAAAACCTTTTGAGCCTGCACTACAGTGTACAGCACACACATGCCTCTGTCAATCAACTCTTCCAAATCCCCAGGTGTCGGGCTTCACAAGGGTAACAAGCTTTCTCATACAGAGCACCTCTCTGGTTTAATGAACTTCATAATGATCTGGCAATGCTACCCAAACTAGACAATTTTAAGCCCTTACTATGCCAGCACCTCATATTTGAGCATTCCTATGACTGCTCCCACTAACTATCTTACTACTTTATACTACTCACCAATATTTTTACAGCAGTGTCTATATGCTGACCCAGATGCTCATTCAGCTCTCTGTCTACAGTTATCTCCCCCTCTTCGCATTTTGTCCCCTCCCCCTCCCTTCCTATGACTTCTACCCTTTTGTCGTTCCCCAGCTGCACCACATGTCTGTCTGTCTGTCTCCTTCTAGCTGCCCAACCTTTTATCCCCTACCCCTAATATCTCTATCTCTGCTTGTGTCCTAAATCATTTATGTATAGTACTCCCATTTGTCATTTGGACAAGGCCACTGGCTGCTATCTCACTATCTCAAGTATATAATTTCCCTCCGTATTCCTGTTTACCACCAACAACTTCATTCAAATTCTATTGTCCATGCAACTGTAAGCAAAATGTCCTGCTAATTGCTTTTTCTTATGTCTCATGTGTCTGCTTTGCTTTTAGCTTAGAATTCAATGTTAGTCATCCTTGTATGTTTTGTAACCCTCCCCAATTGATGTGGAACTTTTGCAAATGAGCTGCTTTGCATTCAAAGGTATTTTCAATCTGAGAATGACTAAATAAATAAACATCCAAAAGATTTATACAGTACACAATGGTGAGTCTGCCTGGGCAATCCCAATGCAAAATGTAAGATACTATTATAAGTTGACCTAAATTTATTAAGAATTCTTTCAGTTGAGAATGAGTAAATGCCAGTACCATAATGAATTAGTGGAAACAAAAAGCTGCAAGTAAGTATTTTTCTTGTCTCAGGAATAAGGCTTTTATTAATGCAGTACAATGAACCTAGTCTCTGATGTAATCTACGTATTAGGTCAGTAATATGAAGTTCAAATGTAAGATGTTGATCCAATATTAAACCAAGGTATTTAAATTAGGTTAACTGTGTAATCATATTTCTATTGTCAAAGAGCACAAAGTTATCAATGTTTTTTTTCCTAGAACTGTGGAAAATGAGAACTTTTGTTTTTGAAGAGTTTAAAACCAAATTATGCAATTCAAACTATGAATGAAGAATAAGGAAATCTTGTTGTCGGGTTTCTTGTAGTTTATCAGTATTGTTACCTGAGCAAAAAAGGGCCTCATTGTCTGCATATAAAAGTAATTCAGTTTGTGTAAAGAGTTCGGAAACAGAATTCACAAAGAAGGAGAACAACAGGGGTCCAAGTATGTATCCCTGTGGTACTCCACACCTAAGACCAGAATCTGTAGATGAAAATCCATGTATTAATGTTCTTTGTGACCGATTCTTAAGGTATTGATCCACCAAAGAAATAAAATCTTAAGGGATGAGAGTATGAGGAAAGAGCTGGAGATGAAATTTAAGGATCAAAAATATCAGTTGAGAGGACATAATAAACAGTTGAAAGAAACAGTATGTAGGGTGGATGCAAGAAGAAATGGATTTAAAAATAGAGAAATTAGGATGTGGAATAGATTGCCGCAGGATTTGGTAGATGCAGAGAATATTGAGATTTCTAAAAGTAGAATAGATGGATATACAAATGAAGTTGGTGACTTAGGTTGCCACTACTGAATAGTGGGGAAAGCTTATGTTGGCATTGCCTTCTTGACTTTCCTATATTCCAGTATGAAATCCAGTATGAAACTTCAGTGGAGAAAAATACCTTATTTAATAAGTTTAGGAGCACAGCATAGTCAACCAAATTGAATGCATGTTAAGGGTTTCCAGCATTAATGCATGCCAGACCAGAAAAAGATGGTCTAGCAATTGTCATTTTGACACAAGGGATTGAAAATCCCACTAAACTGCCATAAACCTAGTGTGCCATATTAGCTGATACAATAGGGTTTGTGGCAATTCTAAATTTTTGAAAATATGACCTCTGAACTTTGGAATTCAACTCCATGAGGTAAAGATGTATTAACCTTTGATCAAAATTGTACAAGTAGTTTTAAAGTTTTAATGTTTCAGAGGAGGGTAAATGTAGAAAATTCACTGGTTTTACTTCACAATGCATTATGCTTCAAAACTCTTTGCTGTCAGTAGTGCTTTTAGCAGTTTTTATAACAAATGGAGCTAAAATAAAGAAGTTATTAACAATTTCAAAATGTTGGCCTTGGCATATGCAGTATAGCCATTGTCATAAGGCTGTACTGTGGAACCGGGGGACTGACATATTTCTATGGCATGAGACCTCTGGAATGTGATAATTTATTTGTAATATGTGACTAGGGAAGGTACACAGGGCTGTGACAGCTCATTTCCAGGTTAGTCCCAGAGAGTAGGTTGGCCTGTTTTATTGACAGGGAAGATGCTGGCCACGTCACCAAGGAAGATCCCCTATTCTTATTATTCTTATGAGGATACCATGGGAATTCTCCAACTCTGTGGTAGGGGGGCACTGTGTCAGTCCAGTCGGAGAAGGAATAGAAGTCAGTCTAATGGATGAAGCAGATGGAGAAGGATTGAATGTATCGAGAGCTATGCAGAACCACATTATTTTCAGCAGTTCCATAGAGATCCCAGAGAGTATTTTGGAGGAAGCAATTCTGAAGATCCACTAGCTCTCCCTTTGCAATAGGAGACATGGTCTATCTCCTCCATTTTTAAGTGAGGGTATTCATTCTAGTCCCATAAACCTAAGGTCATCTGGATGGGAGTCATGTTTTAAGGTGAAGTGTACTCCCACTGGGGTGTCCTGTCAGCAATTTATAATTAGGTCCCTGCATTCCAGTGTGGAATTTGCAGGGCCTATTGAGTCCTTTTTATGGCCATTTTGTTTCTTTTTGTTTAGATTTATATGTGGGATTATGCTATGTATATTAGTGGACATCCAGTTAGAGGGATTTGTGATATGTACAGTAGTTTAAATGTTATTTATGTAGGTTTTTGCAGTTAATTAATAAATTAGGGGTAATTGGTTGTTAGTCAGGTGATCCCCTGGGTGTATAAAAAGGCTATCTTGAGCCCGGGATGGGGTTTTCTTCCTTATTGTGTTCCAGGTAGCTGAGATGGAAGGTTGCACTGCTCCATGGTAGGCTGCCTGAAGATGTCTTTCTCCTTCCACATTGTTGTAAGGTTGCAGAGTCTGGTATGATTTGGGGTCTTGCCCAGCTGGTAGGCCCCAAATAATGACTTTGTACAATATTAAGAAGGATGTTTTGTGCAACAATGTGGGGTTAACCCCTGAAACTTGTGTCTGCAATGTTATGAACTGCCATCATGAACTATCAAAGTTAAAAATAGTGATCCTGACAAGATCTAGCTATTAAAGCTGAGTTCAAAAAAAAAAAAAAAACAAGTTTAAGTTGTCGTCTAGTCACTTCCCACAAGCCTAAACCCACAGTTGGTATCAGTCTGGGATATTAGTGAACATGCCATATTGGGTATGAGATGATGAAGATTGGATAGTTTTTGGTTAGCCCAATGAAGAGGGCAGGCCTAGGTCGAGGTCAGAGTCAGCTGCCTAGTGATTTGGTGACAGTGGCTACCCGAAGGAAGTTACAGAAAGAGGCATATGTGATAACTTGATGTAAAATGGGGGATGAGGAGAATAAATTCGGGGTTAACCTGGCAGCCCCACTGAATGCCTTTGAAGAAGGGGAGGCACAGAAGGCAGATATAGTGATGGGAAGAGGTCCAGCAATAACTTTCAAAAGAGAGTGCTGGAAGAGTCATAGAGGTTCCTGCAGCAGTTTCGGTTAATAAGGACTTGAGGATGACTAAATTAAGTCTGGAAGACAATACTGAAGCCTTTTTGACAACCTTTGGGAGGGTGGCTAGCACCTGTCAGTGACTACCAGCTCATTGAGTCATAAGGCTAGTACCCTATTTGATAGAAAAAGCCCAAACAGCCTATAGTAATCTGAGTGTTCAGTAGGCTGAAGATTATAGTCGAGTGAAGGAAGCGATACTCCAGTGCTACGACATAAGTGAAGAAACTTATCGACAGAGGTTCAAGTGGTTCCAATTTCAGCCAGGAGATAATCCCAGAAAGGCATACACTCAACTCAATGATTTGTTCCAAAAATGGATTCGACCTGAGGCTAAGATGGTGGAACAGATAGTGGAACAACTGGTGATGGAGCAGTTCATTCAAGTTTTGCCTGAGAATGTCCAAACCTGGGTCAAGGAACACAGACCAGAGACAAGTACAAGAGCAGTGGCACTTATTGAGGACTATATGCTGGCGAGAAAGGGTACAGGACTCCACAAGAAGTCAGTCAGATTATTTAAATCTCTTAGGAAAAGACACGTAGAGGCTGGGCAGGCCAAAATTCCCAAGACTGGGGTAAAACAGGAAAAATCTGAAATTATCTGTTATGGCTGTGGGGAAGTGGGACATATAGTCCATAAATGTCCAAAGGAAAAGGACAAGCAATCTCAACTGGTATTAGCCAGTTGGGATCAATGTTTGCAAAAGGTCTGGGTTGGTGACCAAGAGGTGCAAGTTTTAGTAGATTCTGGCAACCAAAAGACTTTAGTATGCCCTGAGGTGGTGCTAGAGAAGGCCAAAGAAAAAGTGGCAACCAAAGTGACTTGTGTGTATGGGGAAACTAAAACTTATCCAACAGTATGGGTTACTTTGGGGTTGGAGGAGTTATCACAGTCTATGCTGGTTGGGGTGGTACTGACATTGCCTTTGTCTTTAGTAATTGGCCATGACATGCCCAATTTTGAAGGCTTGCCACAGACTGGGGTACCTAATCCAGTGGTGATAGTTACCATGAGAGCTCAAACCAGAAGACAGGAAGAGACTTTGGGGTAAATTTTCCCTTTTGAAGACATTTATCAAACCCAGTGTTGAGTGACAATGTCCAGTAGGAAACAAAGAGAGATCAACAAGAGGGGAGGTCCTGAGGTTGGTGACAGGATGAGGCAGGATAAACTTCCCTGGGATAAGGTGGATTTGGCTTCTGAGCAGAAAATGGACATTGCTTTGAGATCACTGTATGTTGAAAAGTCTGATGTTAGAAATGTTGCTGAAATGACTGTTCTTTATGTTTACCTGAATGCTAACAATATTCTTTGCAAGGTAATAAAGGATTCCCAAATGGGGGAGCATTTAGAACAATTGATTGTACTGAAGAGGTTTTGGCAAGAGATCTTATGGGTGGCACATCATGTTCCATTGGTTGGACATCTGGGGAGAGATAAAATCTGTGCCGGGTCCTCCATAGATTTTACTGGCCAAAGGTGCATTACAGATGTGGCTGAATTTTGTCAGGCTTTTCCAGAGTGTCAAAGAACTGTAGCCATACCAGAGAGAGACAGGGCCAAGAGGGTACCTGTGCCCTTGGTAGAAGTCCCATTTGACTATATGGCAATGGACGTAGTAGGGTCACTGGAAAGGAGTGCAAAATGGAATCAATATAGTCTGGTGGTGTGTGATTATGCGACTCATTACCCAGAGGAGGTTCCAATGTGGATTGTGACAGCTCCTAGGGTTGCAGAGGAACTTGCTAAAATTTTTAGTAGGGTGGTGATATCCTGGGAAATTTTAACTGATCAAGGGACAAATTTTACCTCTACCCTATATAGGCTGTTGGGTGTGAAAGTGCTTAAAACATCTACGTACCATCCAAAAACAGATGGATTGGTTTAGAGACTCAAGCAGACTCTAAAGTGGATGCTCAGGAAATATATGGAGCAAGGTCCTAGACAATGGGACTGCTGTCCTCCCTACCTATTATTTGCTTATAGAGAGTTTCCTCAATTATCCATGGGGTTTTCACCCTTTGAGCTCATATATGGGAGACTGCCAAGGGGACTTTGGGATGTAATCAAGGCAGTATGGAAGGGTCCATCAATGCCCTCACAGAACTTGATTGAGTATGTGCTAAAATTATGAGATAAACTAGAATAGGTTGCTCAGTTGGCACATGAGCATGGGGAAAAAGTCCAAGTGCAACAGAAGGGGTAGTATGATCAGCACACTCAAGAGAAAAGTTTTAAACCTGGTGACCAAGTATTGATATTGTTGCCAAGCCATGAAAGCAAGCTTTTGCCAAAATGGCAAGGTCCGTTTAAAGTGCTAAGGAAGACTGGCCCCATTAATTATGTGGTGGCTACCCCAGGAAATGGGGGGGGGGGGGTGAGAGAAGGTACATAATGTGAATTTATTGAAATGATGGATAGAATTGAAACCTGAAACTGTCATGACTATTTATGTGAATGAGGTAAAAAATGCTGCTGAAGAAGCCTATGGCAGACTGAAACATGACCAGGGTAGCGTCCAGCAGGTGACTCAAGGAAATGAGTTTAATGAGAAACTAATAGAGGAGCTGAGTAAATTAACCCAGGAGTTTAAGCAGGTATTGAGAAATACACTGGGAAAAACAAATGTGTGAGCACCATACAGAAACAGGTAATCATACTGCCATTCGGCAGAAACCTTACCATCTGGCCGAGCACCTGAAATCTGCTGTCTCAGAGGAGATTCAGCAGATGAAGGAGGCTGGCTTTACTGAAGAGTCTCAAAGTGAATGTGCTTTCCCATTGTAATTGTGCCACAAATAATGGACAAATCAGATTGTGTATCGACTTTCAAAAGATTAATTTTGTTTCAAAATTCAATAGTTATGCATGGATGATCTGACTGATAGGCTGGGGATGCCAGCTCCATCTCGACCCTTGACCTTACTAAGGGTTATTGGCAGATACCCCTTAGCCAGGTATCCCAAGAGAAAACTGCATTCTCCACTCTACAGGGGTTGTACCATTTTACTACCATGCTGTTTGGACTCCATAGAGCACTAGCCACTTTCCACTGAATGATGGACCAGTTGCTGAGTCAGCATGGTGGTTATTGTGCACATATTTGGATGTTGTGGTGATCTTCAGTGTAGATTGGGAGAGTCATTTGAAGCATCTTAGGGCAGTACTTACAGAACTGGGTCAAGCAGATTTAACATTGAATCCCTCCCAGTGTGCCCTGGGTACAGTATGTTACAACAATCTTGGGTTTGTCCTTGGGAATGGGCAAATTAAGCCAGAGATCTTGAAACTGCAGGCTGTGGCAGATTGTGGGGTTCCTAAAACTAAGAAACAGGTTAGATCGTTTTGGGGTTTAGCGGGTTACTACCAGAGATGTATACCCACATTTTCAGAAATACTGTAGCAACTCCACTTATAGAGCTTTGGACCTCCTTGGAAATTATTTTTTAACTCAGCGGAGTTTATCCTATATTCCTGCTCATTCTATCATGAATAAGAAGAAAATTTTACAAACAAACAAACAGACCTGTTGAAAAAGAATAAGCCTAATCAGGAGGTTAGGACTCAAGACTGGGAACAAACTTTAAGGGCGTTAAAGGCCTGGTTGTGTTGTGATCAGGTCTTGATTTTTTTCAGGAGTTTTTTGTTCAAATAGATACCTCAGAGGTGGGGCTAGGAGCAGTTTTTAGCTAGGGTGTAGGTGAAGAAGAGCACCTGGTGCTCTATATAAGCCGTAAGTTCAAAGAACAAAACAGATCCGCACTCGGATGTGG
The DNA here is from genome assembly GCA_016271365.2 of Neoceratodus forsteri. Classification (NCBI taxonomy): domain Eukaryota; kingdom Metazoa; phylum Chordata; order Ceratodontiformes; family Ceratodontidae; genus Neoceratodus; species Neoceratodus forsteri. The sequence goes on from CM028129.1 coordinate 905,856,229, forward strand.
GGTGTTTATGAAAATATACAGTTAATGTTTAAATAAAAATTCCAGCACTCACCACCTCTGGTTTGTGTAAAAATCAGGATGCCTTCACTCGAGAAGTATAAATTATACCAAACACATTTTATTTATAAAACCAAACACCACACATCCCTTCCCGACATGTTTCGGATGGCTTGATAAAGGATATTTTTGTTTAAACATAAGCCACAAATTGTTTCCCCCAGAGAGAAAGAACTCAACTACTGAAAAAGAATGCCTTGTGGTCGAGTGGGCTGTAGAAGCATTGAGGTACTATGTCTTGGGAAAGGAATTTACCTTGGTTACGAATCATAACCCATTAGTCTGGTTGAATCAAATGAATAACGAAAATGCAAGAGTGACACGTTGGTACCTGGCTTTGCAACCTTTTAGTTTTGGGTAGTACATAAGCCTGGTAGCCAGCATAAAAATGCAGATTTCTTGTCCTGTTATGGAATCGGGTTGAATCAAGAGAAAGAAATTCTTCCTCAGGGGAGAATCAGCAGATTGATTGTCAGGAAAAGGGTTTTCCTCTTGGGTGGTGGTGGGGGTATGTGAAAGGTGCCCTTAAAGCAGTTGTACTAGATAACAAAAATTGGATCTTTTGCAACAGTTTGTTCCCTATGCTCTATTGAGCACTTACCTGGTAATTTTTCATGTTTTCACTGTACTATCACCCTGTAATTTGCTCAATTTTTCTTTGCTTTTGTTTACATGTCTTATACCCACCACTTGGACTTTTTCCCCATTCTCATGTGCCAGCTGAACAACTGGAACCCTCTACTGCCAACTCCACATGAGCAAAACTCACAGTACTACACAGGGACAGCAGGAATGTGCAGCACAGGGTCCCACAGAAGTAAACAAAAAATATGACATGATGTGAAGGAGAGCTCTGCTGAAAAATTAGGCAGCAGCCATATTTACTGTGGCTCCACAAAAATGGAAATACATTTTAAATATCTAAAAAACTAAAGATCACTAGAAAAAAATATTTACAGATATGGAAACCTGAACTACGGTTGCATGCTTCCAGCCAAAAAGCAGAATTTTGATAATCACTTCCTGATTGTCTAGTACTGCTCCTTTAAAACCCCTTTTCAATAATTTTTTTTGTCAGGTACCCATCCTGACTGTAGTAGGATTTGGAGGAGCCCATAGGAGCCCATCTGTGCCGGATAGTATCTCCCAACCACCTGCCATCTGGATCCGTGGTGGGCTGGTTAGGGAGATAAGGGAGATAAATGATAAGGGTACTTTGTAGCACCAGTCATAGAATATGATTAAAGAGACTTTTTTTGCTGTTAATCCCTTCCCCCTGCCCCTTGGTACTAGCAGGGCAGGCAGTGCTGGTAACGGTGAGGAGAGAGCGGAGGGTTATGAAATGTAAGGCTTTCCTGTAGTAGTCCCAGAGGAGCAAGATCATAAAAGGTAATAGCAATTATAATTGTTTCCATATTAAATGATGAGACTGGGAAATTGAAAGGTTAGGAAAGCTGCCCCCCTTTTCTACTTTTGTTCTTGTGGGTTTTGGTCCTTGTGGCTGGAAGCTTGGGAATGTGTAGGTGGGGGTCTGGTTGTGGCTTTTGTCCTTGTAAGGGCTGGTTTTACCAGCCTTCCCTTCTTTTAAAGGGAGTGGTGTGTGTGCCGGGTTGGTTCCTGCATTCCAGCATGGAGCTTGCAGGTTTCTGCATTCCTGCATGGAGATTTTACAGGGAACAGTATATGCTCAATTAGGTCCCTGCTTTCCAGCGTGGAATTTACAGAGCCCACTGAGTCCTTTTTGGCCTTTTTTATTCTTTTTGCTTAGATTTACATGTGGGATTATGTTATGTATGTTAGTGAACATCCAGGCAGAGGGGTTTGTGATATGTGCAATAGTTTTAAATGTTATTTATGTGGGTTTTTGGAGGTAATTAGTAAATTAGGGTAACTGGTCATTAGTCAGGTGATTCCCTGTTGAAAATGATGCTCCTGACAAGATCTAGCCAGCGTGGCTCAGTTGGTAGCACATCTGCCTCTGGACCAGAAGGTCGTGGGTTCTTGTCCCACACTGGGATGGACTTGCACCTAAAAATCACTGGCACCCGAGTGCAGTATTGGGGGGTGCTGTACTGCTGGGGTGTGCCGTCTTTCAGATGAGACGTTAAACCAAGGTCCCTTCTGCCCATCCTGGTGTTGTCCAGATGGAAGTAAAAGAACCCAGGGTACTCTTCGTAAAAGAGAAGGGAACATTCTCGGTGTCCTGGCCAACATTCCCCTTCCCATAAACCGGTTCATGCAATTATCCAGGCTGTGTGTGGGTGATGATGTGCGATATGGCCGCCACCACACATTCAGTCACTTCACTACCAGTCTAGCATTGCTTGTAAAGTGCTTTGGGATACTGTGTATGAAAAGCGCTATATAAATGCTGATTCTTCTTCTTCTTCTAGCCACTAAAGCTGAGTTAAAAAAAACATGTTTAAGTTATTGGCTAGTTACTTTCCATGGGCCCCTGCCCACACAGCCCTTTGCCAAATAGCTGGTCCTCCTTAAGTGGCAATCTTTGGAGGTATGTAATCTGGGCGAGTCAAATTGAGAGACTCAATTTGACCACCGGTAGGAATAGCAAGTGTTAAACTATAGTGAGGATTAGTATGTAGTGAGTGTAGCTGTGAGCTACACCTGCTGCAGCAGGCTATGAAGTTATGTTCGTCCATACAGTTACCAGCTGGCTGTTTGGTGTAGTGGCTTCAGTCACTGCCTCTGTAGCTGGTGGACCTGAGTCTGGGTCTGGCAGCGGTAGACTTTCTTTGTTTTAAATTTTTTTGGGGTAATATATATATTTTTAAGTAACTGCTGTTCCCCTGCCCTCCCGGCTTTGTTCCCTCCCACCGGCAAGTCCCCCTCCCCGGAGTTGATTATATTAATTTTGGGGTGTGCAGGGGGAATAGTCCCCTGCATAAACTTTTAATTTCTATTGCCCCCACAGAGAAAGTAAGCTACACAGTCGCTGTAATTCAGATAATTGTTTTCACTTTTGGCGATGTTGGGTTCGCTGCTGTTGTCAGTGCTCTTTTTGAGTCGCCATTATCACATAAAACCATTTTTGGAGCATTATTTTGACTCTGTGCCTGCTTCCAATAGTTTCAACCACAGAGTTCTTCATGCCCTATTTGATATGACTGCTGCTCTTGCATCATTTTCGGAGACTCCACAGCCATGTCTGCTAGATATTTTGTGGACTGGATTGAATGTTCCATCAGTTGCGCTTCTGTGGATTTGAGTGCAAGTGTCTTGTGCACATCTTGCATTCATGCCAGTTGTGCTCTTGTGGCATAGATAGCTTTAGTGGTGGCTCTTGCCCCTAGGCCGGCCAGTTTGTAGCTGTTTTTGAGAATTTCCTCAACCTTGCAATCAACTGGGTCCTTGAAGCCAGTTGCTCCTTTGGCGGGGAGAATCATTTTCTTTCCTAAGGCAGTGACTTGCAGGTCAACTAGTGGTGCAATGCACCATATTTTAAGCTTGTCCTCCTGCAGGGGTACGTCTTGTCCCAGAATCATGTCTCTGGAATCCTAGATAACTCTGTTGCTTTCTACTCTTCATTATCACCTCATCTAATGACTCAAATTGGGAATATGTCAGTGGTTTTGGCCTTGGGGTATAATTCGGGGACTAGTTTGGTTTCTGGTGGTGGTGGAGGGGCCATGAACCACCAGCATTGCTTTGATGCTTCTGACAAGACTTGGGACCTGGTCCTGGAAAACCATCTCTCCCATGAGTGTTTGTGGGTCCTTCTCCATGCTGGACTCATCATCTGACTCTTTGCCTGACTCTTCTCCTGACTCTGGTTTGTCATTCTATGTCTGTGGTTTGCTAGGTTGTTGCATGGGAGGAGGAGGGGAAGGCTCTAGTAGTGCGGACACAGATTGGCTACTTCTGGTAGTTTTTCCATCATGACTGCATGAATTATTGTTGGGCCTGAACAAGAGGCATGGTGACCTGCTGATTTTGAAAGAACAGAGATGTGATATCAGTTGTGTATCAGGTGGGTCAGTCTCATTAGTGGATTTGTTAGATGGGCCTTCTGTCTCTTGGGATAAGCTGCTAGGCTCTTGTTGGTGTAGACTGGATCAAAAAGGTCTGACATATCCTCTGAAGAGCATGTAGGGCACAATGGTGCACTCTGTGATGGTAACAGGGACATTGCAAGTGCAGCACTTCTTTGCCTTTACCATTATGTCTGCATATAGGGAGACATAATGGGAGAGGAAGATGTGTATTAGTGTTTAATGTGTAAAATGTATTGTGTAGCAAACATGTTTATATAGAATTCAGAGGATGTAAGTGCTGAGCCTCCTTTGATTCCAATATGGGGCTTGGAGATGTCAGTAGGAGTGGCACAATGAAAGGGTCACTTCCAGGATATAATTAGTATAGTCACCAGACCTCCAAAATATTGTCACCGATAGTGACAAGATGATGGGACATTTCCAGGCTGCAGGCTCCCCAGTTGTGCCTGCCATGCTTAAGATGGCCACCAGAAATGATGTGTATTGGATCACTTCTGGTGACTGAGGATTGGGAAGGATCTTGAGTTGTTTCATCTTTCTCAAGATGGCCACCAGATGTCATGCCAGCTGGGTTACTTCCAGTAGCTGAAGACCAAGCAGTGAATAGTGTTGCCATTTTCAAGCTGGTAGCCAGAAGTGGCATGAATTGGGTCACTCCCAGTGGCTGAATAACATGCAGGGAGCACCATGGCCAGTGGAAGTGATATGCAGCAGGTCACTTCCACAGCCATCAGACATTGTTACTTGGAGCACCACTTAGTGTGATCAGAGCACCCTTTTTGTAGCGTGGCTACATGCTGTGTGTGCAGGGTTCTTAGGGTGCTCATGCTGATAAGTAGCAGGCTTGATCTGCCTATGTGTTTCTAACATTACTTTCACCTGAAGCAAGATGATGTCCAGCCTAACTGACTGTATTATTGAATGAGAGACTGCCCATAGCAAAATGGCACCCACGACGCTATGCAGTTGTGCTGTTGCAACTGTGCTGTGACATCATTGATGTTATGGCACCAGAGCACAGGTGCGCATGGATGGATTAAGAGTGGTCAACACCCAGGGAGCATGGGAGGGAGGGAAGGTGTGCTGGTGGACTCGGGGATAATGTATCTTTGTTTGAGATGTCAAGCAGCACTAGTGGCTCAGCCTATTGAAAAGCGGCTACCTGCCTGGATAGCCTCCTCCCTGCCTCTACTGAGTATCTTGCAGAGATGAGGAACTAGTGGACCTGAAGTCACCAACAAGGCTCCTGGCAACCATTTGAGACTTGTCCATTTTCTGCATTGAACAGTGAGTACCTCACTGCCAGGGGCCTGCTCTGCTGAACCAGAACATGCTGCACTGCATGTGACCACTATAGAAGGGGTCACATGCATGTAGATGCATGCACCCGACTATGCTGGAATGTGAGTCACTGGGGGCATAGACCAACCCTCTTGTGACACATAAACCTGAAAACAAAGATACAGCATGATATTGAAAGCCGCTCCCATGAATTTAAGGGCACAGTAACCCTTATCTCTATACAATAGCACAAGCGCGACAACCAAATGGTCCAGGTCCTATATAGAGTAGAGAACCAGTAAAAGACAAGAAGAGTCTATAAAGTAAAATAAAGTAGTTTTATATAGAAATAAAAAAACCTGACTTGGCTAAAATCATTGGTTAGTCACAAGCCTAGCTAAAAGTAGTTATCTTGAGGTTTTCTTGATTCTAGATAATAGGAAAAATATGTTGAGGAGCAGGAGCTCTGACTCTGTGCTGCAGCCTGGTCAAATACACATGTATAACTGGGGTTCCTGGGACAGGACAGAGCTGGGGGTGGGTTGGATCTCACCTTTGAAGTCGTATGTGCATCAACAGCCTATCAGGGGGATGTAACTCTGTAAGGATTTGGAGTGCCTCAAAGTTCACATCCCACAGTTACTAATTATCACCCCTAGGTTTGTTTCCTCCTCACTCTAAGTGCTCTACCTTTACCTGATTGATGTGTAACCCTGGTGCTGGGTATACAAGGGCTACTACCCCTACCTTGTGGGCCCATAAACAAGGTTGAGGGGCCTGGGTTCCTAGTTTGCATTTAAACTGGTTCTTTCCCAAAGATCACTTTATTGTGCAGTGCCTCCACCCAGAGTATACTTTTACGTGGGGTAGAATGATACCTGGCACAACCCCCTGGGATGCTGTACCCACCCACAATACCACAATGTCACCCCACACATGACCCAAACAACCAAAAGCCCACATTTCACATTTCTGGAATTAAAGGCTCACACTAATCATATGCTCATGACTCAATACGTATGAAACAAGCAAACAATTTATTTACAAGGGGAAGGGTTAGGAAAGGGCGAACTGGAAATAGAGGTTAAGTATTTACATGAATTAGCATTCTTGGATTGGGTTCAATGGGTATTGCATTTAGCATCAGGATAATGATTTTTGCATTTTAGATTTAGATATTAATCACAGTGGCCACCCACCAACCTTCTAATTGTTCAGATATTCTTTGCCCTATCTATCCATCGAGCTATATAAATAATCAGTTGACACATTTCCCACACAGGTACCAGTCCCAGACTATTACAGAACCCTGCAATTCTATAGCATAACCCTGGGTACTCAGTACTAAGTTCTTAAGGTGCAGGCCTGTTAAAGTAAATTATTTATTTGAAGTTTGGTAACTGGGTAGGCCCGCTGAGACCATGCAGTCCCTTTTTCAGTGACAACCCAGGAGACAATTACAGTACAATACAGCTTAACAAATACATGGACTTTTTGTGTACAAAGAAATGAGAATTACAGTACTATACAACTCGACAAGTACATGGACTTAATTTTGTACAAAGAAATGACAATGGGTTTAAGGAATACACAGAGCTAGCACAGCAAGATAGTTACTTAAGCAACCTTAAGTTTACATTAGACAAGGTTAAATAGGGTTAAATAATATATACAATTAAATACATTGTAATGTACATATTTACAGAGCACTTGCGTAGCACAATTTTTTTAGCATTGGATGAAATGTATGCCAAGTGGCAGAGGGTATAGGGGAGGTAGTGAATTAACATTCTAACATACTAAGATGCCAGCAGATTAGGCCTTACGGTCTATCATGTCTGCTCAGGAGTCATCTAAAACAGTTGCAGCGGGGTGGGTTAAGAAGATGAGAGGTAAGTTCTTTTTTGAAGAGAGATAGGGTGGTGCAGTTGAGTAATGTAGGTGGGAGGGAATTCCAGGCAGAGGTGGCTGAGAAGGCAAATGAGCGCTTACCTGACAGACGGCAGGGTTTTAGAATAGCTAAAAACAGAAGAGAAGTAGTCCTACGTGGGCAGGTGTAGGCTTTGCGATACACAATTCCACTGAGAGACAAAGGGCAAAAGATGTTGACTAGTTTGAAAACAAAGCATAGTGTAGCCTAGCATCATAATTGGGTAATTGGAGAGAATGCAAGGTGTCACAGTGATGTTGTCTGGGGTTAGCATCTCGTGCAAAATGTCCAAGCCTATGATAGATTTGACACAGCCGGGCAAGGGATGTGGGTTGAGCAGTGAGTAGGAGTGGAGTGCCATATAACAATATGGGAAGAAGGGATGTGGAAGCAATTTTTTGGCAGCTGAGGTGGCAGGCGTTGCAGCTGGTTGGAGTCCTTAAAGAAAGACAAATTAGCTTTATTCTTTATTCCTGGGACACATTCTGATGGTAACCTTGCAGACAATTATAACACTCTCTTACTTGGTTAGCTTGTGACTTTGGACGCTAAACTTGACGAAACCTGAAATTACTATTTACGGTTTCTTTTTCTGGTTCGCAGAGCTGGCTCTGCCTACTCACAGTTTGAAGTCATCATTGGTGTATAGAAGATGTAGCTGAGGTGCAGGCAGGAGCTGAGGCTGACTCCCTTTCTACCAGGCTCCTGCAGCTTGCAGATTGAAAACTCTCTCAACCTTGGATGGTTGCCCTGTCCCTTCTGGGCTTGCAGTCACAGTCGGTACAGAGCAGGCTGGAGCCGGCATGCTTCAGACCCCCATGTCTAGGCTATGCCCCTCAGGGGGAAGCGCATATGGCAGTGCATAGCTGGCACACTACCAGGCTGACTCCCAGGCCAATCTGGAAAACACAGTCTCTTATCACAGTTCAGCACATTTATAGATTTAGTACATTGTGGATGCTTTAAGTGGTCACAATCCCTTCAACAATGTGGTCAGTGTGGCAAGCATAGTCCTTTTAGCATATTAAGACATAGTCTCTCTCAGGTGGGTGCTTTCCCCTAAGGCTAGAGTGGACCCAAAACTTGCACAGTCCAAAACATAGACGCATTCTCTTTTCCTCTTAAACTACAGATGGAGCTTGAGGCATGGCTACCAACCACCTCAACCTTTACTGGTTAGCAAACTGGTTTACTGTAGCATTCTCACAAGCTCTTTCAGGCTTCTCTTAAGACAAATTGCAATGTCCAGTCCCACTTGGCTATGCTGGTGGTTGCAGCTCCAAAATTTGGCATTTACTGTCCTCACAGGCACTGTTGGGAAAAGCTTTGGGTGCTTAGGGTACCCCCCCTTCCAGTCCTGTAGGCACTTTCAAAAAATTCACATTTCAGGTAGTCTCAGACACTGGACCATTCCGTGGTCACTTGCAACAGGTGTCCACCCAGTTGGGTGCAGACAGAACTTGAGCACCTCTTGGCTCTCTAGGCTTCTCAGCCCCAAGCAGGTCTCCAAATAACTTGAACTTGTAAGCAGAAGTTTACTCACTCAGAAACTTTTCAGATGACTTTTTCATTCTTTGAGGTTTCAGACTTCATCAGCACTCTCACTGCTGAGGCAGAACATTCATACAGCTCTCTCACAGCTGAAGATGGTTCAGGTTTCTCCCACATTTTCCCCAAAATGTGGACGGGCAAAATGCTAGCCCTGGGGAACAAATTCAGGCAACCCCCAGGCTAGTGACTTCCATTTCTGCTCGCCACTTGTCTTCTGGCAGAGGCAGAGCCCCTCTTCCCTGCAGAGGGGCTCCCACTGAATACACTAGGCCCATTCTCTTAGCAGAGGGCCAGAGCCCCTTCCCTGTGGAGGGGCTCATGCTGAACTGAGCTAAGCCTGCAAAGTCTCTGGGTTTGGAGGAGCTCTTTGAGGCTCCTTACTGGCCGAATCAACTTGTCTGTCCCAAAAAATGAATATTCATTAGACCTTCCCCCACAACTCCTTTGCACTGTCCCATGCATCTCTGGCAAAGTCCAAAGAGGCTCCACAGTAAATCCTGGCTTTCCGATTGATTGGCTGGCTGCAATCATGGCTGTTTTTAATCACAGTTTCTATACAGTCCAACACTCAGAAACTTTTCAGATGGCCTTTTCATTCTCTGAGATTTCAGGCTTCATCAGCACTCTCACTGCTGAGGCAGAACATTCATACTGCTCTCTCACAGCTGAAGATGGTTCAGGTTTCTCCCATGTTTTCCCCAAAACGTTAAAGTCCTGGTGCAGCTAGCAACAACATTTTATTTATTACTTAGCCTCACAGTTTTGTAGCCATTGATGTGCCCTCACTAACGCTGCCCATCATAAAGAGTTATGTGCAGTCTCTCACCTGTCGCTGCTGCCACAATATATAGTCCCCAGGCAGCAGACAGGCAGCTCATAAGAGTCTCACTTTAACAGTCTGTTGCAGCCAGAATAAATATTATTTAGTGACATAGCTCCCTTTCATTAACAGCCCCCTTTGTGCTCTTGTACATGCTCACATTTATTTACATTTATGTACACATCTGTGCCTGTTGCTAGCACCAATATTTTTGGTCCCTTTGCACTAGGATAGTCTTGCTCATGAATATGAATATCTGCCTCATTAATATTCATGAGCAGAAAACACAACGCAAATGGCGCTCTGTATTTACAAAGAATGGAGTTTTCTCCAAGGCCCCACTTTGGTCACTGGTCCCCACCCAGCCTGACCGTGGGGCCAGAGCCACCAGGAAGCCACTTGTGGAACTGCAAACATGGTCGCAAAAATGGGGAGCACCTCTGCGTAAGTGCGAGCTGTCAGCCAGCCATGAAGTAGATAGGGAAGAAGCTGCCAGCTCTGCTAAGCTCCCAAGGCCTATTGTAGGCTGCAAATAAATGCAGGGACTGTTTTGGGGCTCAGGAGCACCACGAGAACTCAGACCAGGCGGCGGTGCGCTTTTGAGGAGAAACGGGAGAAACCGGAGGCACTGGGAAGCAGTCAGAAGATGAACGGGCAATTAAGGCAAGCCTCCTTTTGGGGGGGCCGGTGTTACAGATACATTATTCCATTTGACGAGTTTTACTACCGATGTACATTACGTTACATTCGCATGCCAATGCCACAGAGACAACTTTACAGCAATGTCGTCGACAGCGACAACATCAACAGATCACTGTAAAGTCCGCTTGGGACCCTGGCACAACTTCCCGGGGTCTTGAACCCCTGCCTGAATCAGCACAGAGTTGATTATAATAAAATACGAGGCATTTGCAGTTGACATGCTGCTGTTGCTGTAACATTGGGTTGACATATTTTTGTCGAACCGGCATCGTAGTTCCCTTTACATTTTATGGCAAAAAAAAAAATAAAAAATCGATTGCCAAATACTGGACCATGTCTCCAGCCTCCACAACCTTTTTATGCTGCTAATTCTCTCTTCACTATCCACTCTCCCATGAAGTTTTGTGTTGTCTGCAAATAGACACACTTTCTACTGTACCCTCACCCTAATATCACTTAACCACATGTTAAAGAGGAGCAACCCTAGGGCAGACCCCTGAGACTCCCTACTAGTTACTTCCCTGACTTCAGAGACCTGACAATTCAAGACCACTCTCTGAGTCCTATTTGTTAACCAACTCCCAATACATGTTTTTAGCTCCTCCCCTAGTCTTGCATTACCTTCTTTCCTCACTATCCTCCTATCCAGCACTGAATTAAAGGCCTTACTGAAATTCAGGTCAGTTGCGTGATCGCTAACAATCATTTGTCTCACAGAATTGAAAAATCAATCAAGTTTGTTTAACACACTCTACCTCTCATTGTCAATTCCTATCCATAAGCCAGTTTTTTCCTGGAATTCAACTATTCATTTTTCATGTTTGCTTGTGCGCATGCTCAAGAAACATTATGTGGCAGCTTAGGAGAGAAGTGGGCTGTGAAGGCACAGCACTGTGACAGCCAATGGAGGCATTACATTTGGTGACTTGGCACTGGTGGACCAATGGAGGCATAGTGTGCTAATGACATTGGCTTCCAAAAGTGCCACCAACTTGTAACGTTTTTGGAGTCACCTCATCATTGCAGCATCAGCTATTCCACTGCAACGAGGGAGTGACCCGTCATTGCAGGGCGGAACATTACCTAGTGTAATATTGTTTGTGAACACGGTGGCAAGCTGCCGCCATGTTCACAAACAATATTATACATCTCCCACTACTGAGGGGGTGCTCAATCCCCCTCGGCAGCATGTGCCCTCCCCAAAAACAGTCTTTGTTTGCTGACGGGGGCCCCAATCCATGTCAGCTTCAATCTCTGTCCCAGTTTAATTTGCCAACGAGGAGCTCACTCCCCTTGGCATAATGTCCCCCATCCCAGTTTAATTTGCAATGGGGGAGTCCACTCCCAGTCAGCATAATGTCCCCAAAAAGTTGGTTTGACCGAGGTGGGTGCCCAACCTCTTGGCTCTTGCTCCCTGTGATAAAAGCAATGAGGGTGCCTAACTCCATTGGCTACAGCAGCCCCTCAAAAATAGTCTCAGGTGGCATGCTGGGAGCCCATCCCAGCATGCAAAATATCCCTGTTTAAAAACAAACCATTCCGCAATTTTTTACCTGTAAATCAGAAAACGGTCCCTCATTGAATTCAGTGGCCCCACCCCCAACCCACACCCACCCTCTGCGCACCATGCCTCCCACACCCCTCAACCTATACTTACCTCCGGAGCCCAATGCAATGATCTTCGTTGGACCGGGAACACATCTACACTCTTCAAAGCTGACTGTGAACTGCCGGTAAGCTGTATAATGGCATAAAGAGGGTTTTTTCAACTTTGGTGCATATCTCAGGCATTTTGGGGAATTTTGGTACCAAATTTTCAACATGTGGTTATTGGGTCCCCTCCTCATGAATTCAGCCACTGTCATGGCGTTATTCAGTCCCAAATGGTGATTTCATGGTCACTGCATGGAATCACCTTTCGGGACTGATTAATGAAACAACAGTGCCAGTGTTCATGAAGTGTCCTCTCAGAAAGTCTATGTTGCATATTTGGTGAAAAAATTCCAAGAAATGACTGTTTTACGAGTGTGCGTTGCGCAGCTTCCACGCACGCTCATAACTTCGCACATTTGTAATATTTTCACTCCAGATTTTCAACACTGCTGTGTATTATGAGGCTATAATACCATCGAGAGGCTCTGGTGACATGTAAACCTTGACAGTGAAACTTGAGAGGTTTCATCATGTCAACAGAACCTCAAGATGGGATTATAGCTGAGTGATAGACAATCCCCTATTTTTTTTGTAATATGTGGATCCAAGAAGTTTATGAATACTCATCAAAATGCATTGCACTTCTCTCAATCAGGGTGCTGAAATGTCCCTGCAAATCTCTTATGCCAATGATTAAGGGTAACAAATGGTAAATCCAGAAAATGACATTTTCTTGTTTTTTAATAAATTCAGGTTATTCTTCTGTGGTAGGGCTTTTTTGTTGAGAGCCACCACTTTTTCCATGTTTGTAGTCAGCAGTGAGTCAGCTGTTAATTTATACCACAGTTACAATAAAAGCCAACTCCTGCTGCCCATGAGGACTTGTGCTGCTTTTATTCAGGATGGTGTTTTGTTTCGCATGGGAGTATGATCAAAAGAGAAAGTCGTGCCAATAAAAACAAGCATTTGTCAATGCCGAATGTTGCTTGCTTCTATGTGCTGTTTAGGAATTTGGAAGTCATTGGAGTGCAAATATTGAAAATTCGCGAACTTACGAGCATGCGAAGGAACTGCGCAATGCACGCTTGTAAAACAGTCATTTTTAGGAATTTTTTCATAAAATTTTCAACATAGCCATTTTAAGACCTCTGCTCATGAACAGTGTCACTGTGATTTTCTTAATGTGTCCCATACATTGATTTTGCACACCGATTGCGCCATTGTGCGCTACATGGGCGGAAACACATTTTCAGTGAGATGTGAAAAATGACAGCTGTACTACTCATAAGGAGGTGTGGTAAAATGGCAATGTTGAAAATCTGGAGTGAAACTATTGAAATTTCTCAAACTTACGAGAGTGTGTAAGAACTGCTCAACGCACGCTTGTAAAACAGTCATTTTTAGGAATTTTTCCACCAAATTTTCAAAATAGGCTTTTTGAGAGCCCACCTTATGAACACTGGCAGTGTCATTTTGTTAATCATTCTGGAAAGGTGATTTCATGCAGTGGCTGCAAAATCATCCTTTGGGCCCGACTAACGCCATGACAGTGCAAGAATTCATGAGGAGGGGTCCCAAAAACCCCATGTTGAAAATTTGGTGCAAAAATTCCAAAAAATGCCTGAGATATGCAACAAAGTTGAAAAAACCCTATCTATCCCATTATACAGCTTACCGGCATTTCCTCAGTTTGCGGTCGGCTTTGAAGAGTGCAGATGTTTTCCCGGTCCACCAAAGATCGCTGCGCTGGACCGGAGGTAAGTAGGGATGAGGGGTGGGAGGCGGGTGCGAGTGGTGGGTGGGGTTGTGGGGGCAGGGAGACCGCGTGACCATTTTTTCTTTACAGGTTTTTTTTTTAAATAACGACGTGGGACATTTTTCCACACTGGGGTGGGCGCCTCAGCATGGCACCCTGTACTGGGAGATAGTGAGCCAACAGGGATTGACACTCGCTGGCCATAACATGATTTTGCCACGCTGGGGTGGGCTCCCAGCGTGGCACCTGGATGCTTTGGGGGGAGCGTGGAGCCGACAGGGGATTGCTCACCCCGTCTGCCGTACAGTGAGGGGGAAGGTGCATGAGCACGCAGTGTGCATGTGTGTGTGTGGGGAGAGCTCTGCTCACTCAAGCGGAGCTCTCCCTTTCAACTGTATGCCACTGCATTTTCAGCTTGTCATAGACAGCTGCAGCAGTGATTGGGGAACTGGGGCTGCACCTGAAAACACACTGACTGCATTGGAAGACGGGCTGACACACCTCCGAAAACTCGGATGATGGCACTATGTTTCTTGCACATGCGTGCAAGCAACATAAAAAGGTAACAGTGCTAGCTTGGAGAATGTTTCACAATACACCAGGAAGTTTTAATGGAGTGGCTATTGAAATGAATAACGGTCAGTGGTAAGCAGGGGAGATGTCAGTATAATCCCCCTCACCTCACCACATGCACATACATACATCTAAATTAAGTTTTACTGTGTGAAAGCCGCCAGTACATTTTATTTTTAAACATGCTGTTTTTGTTTGGGATGAAGTTGTGTGCCAAGTGAGAACCAATTTGTGCAGTGCATAGACATGGATCTCTCTTGTAATGCTATCATTGGGAGTTTGGAATGATAGCATTATGAGCTCTGAACAATAGTATTATGAGAATCCAAGTATAGTATTACAGGTTAGAAGTGTACTATTACAGGGAAGTTTTACATTGGCTTATCCATATATTACTATGCATTAAAAGGTATAGATACATACTCAATGTACTTACGCAACTTCATATGATGTATGCTTGTGTGACTTAGACACATTGTGACTGTTCACCTCTCTATCCATGGGATATGCCACCCTATAGGGGTATGACAGTGAGGAGCCCTAGAGGAGGGTTCTACCTCATAGATGCCACAGAAATAATTCCCTTGGCTAAAGGTAGCTTAGGAAGAAGCCCACAGAAAGAGAGACACACTGCTGGAGGAGGATTGGAGGATGCTGGGGCAATGAAGAAATGAATCCTGGAACAGTCCAGGAAGAGTGGCCTTTTAAGGCTTGATGGGGGAGTGATACTGTTGCTCTGCCCATTGAACACCACGCAAAGCCTTTACAATTCAATGTGCTTATGCAACTTGTTATGATGTATGCTTGTGTGACTTAGATACATTGTGGCTGTTCATCTCTCAATTGTTGGGGTATATCACCCTATAGGGGTACAACGGTGAGGAACCCTAGAGGAGGGTTCCACCCCTATAGGTGCCACGGGAATGATTCCCTTGGCTAAAGGTAGCTTAGGAAGAAGCCCAAAAAGAATACCGAAAAGGGTGCCTAGCATCGAAAAGGAGAGAAAGCAGAATAGATCGAGACCGGAAATGAAGGTGAAAGACATAGATGGGAAGGATAGGAGAAGAATGAGATATGATGAAGATGATGAATGAAAGGAAATCTAACAAAATGCAGAAGGGCAGACTTCATAAGCAGAAAGGGAACAGCCGGGGCCACCATCCAACTCCTTCCAAGAGCAGAACCTAACTACGGAACCTATGAAAGCACTATCCCTGTCCAATATTATGACCATTGGCACAGAGGAGAGAAAACAAAACATTTGAGGAAAAAACTTCTGGGGATTCAAGGCCTAGGTCGCCTTCCCTCCAGGCTGAAGGACGTTTCATTTAATGATGGCTCAACTACTGCAATTGGAGTTGATTGTGAGGGAAGAGAAAAGATTCCAATATAGATGAAGCTCATGCTCCATCCTTCTAACAGGAATGCTGTTGAGGGTTGCAAGTGATGTCCAACTATGAATTCAGAATGGATGAGTGGAGGATCGAGATAAATATACGAAGTTCGCTGATGGAAGGAAGTTTAGAAGGTCAGCATGGACTGCCAAATGGGAACATAGGATACAAAGGGGAGAGATGAGGAAGGCCAGGTGAAGCCTGCAGCCTACAAAAAGAGTAGAAGTCAATGCTGCAGGACAGAATGGTCGAGAACGAATGAACTGCAAATAATGGTTGATTGAAAGCCTTAAAGGCCTGAACAGGTGAAGGTGAGAAATGAAATAGATGATGTACAAATCTGAAATAAAGCCTAGAAGGCCAGTAAGGGTAAGGTAAAATATGAAATGGACGATGTTCGATGATGGAGAGAAGCCTTGAAAGTCAGAATGGTTAAGGATCAGTATGAAATGTACGATGATGAAGAGAAGCCTTGAAGGTCTGAATGGTTTAAGGAGAGAAATGAAATGGACAGTGTACGATTATGAAATGAGGCCTAGAAGGCTGGTACAGGCAAGGTGAAATATGAAATGGATGATGTACAATGATGGAGAGAAGCCTTGAAGGCTGGAATGGCTAAGGTGAGGTATGAAACGGATGATGAAGATAATGGAGAGAAGGCTTGAATGGTTTAAGGTGAGGAATGAAATGGACGAAGTACAGTTATGAAATGAGGCCTAGAAGGCCAGTACGGCTAAGGTGAAATATGAAATGGACGATGTACGATGAAGGAGAAAAGCCCTGAAGGCTGAAATGGTTGTGGCGAGGTATGAAATGGACAATGTATGGTGATGGAATGAAAGCCATGAAGGCTGGTACGGTTGAGGGTAGGCAAGATGGCAGGTAGGGTATAGGAAGGATGAGGTTCAGTAACAATAGAGTTTGACAAGGAGTGAAGGATATATGAGCTGAGTGGACCAGAACGCAGGACTAGGGTAAGAGGAGAACGCGAAGAGGTATGGTGAAAGCAGGATAGGAAAAAAAAAAAACAGAAGGCACTGGACGAGGAAGGAGAAGAGACGAGGGTTGAGGGAGTGGGCTGACAGACCATGGGGTGAATTGGGCAATGGTACAAGTGGGAGATGGTAGAAAAGCTGGCTGCTTGGTGCCATGGTGCCCACTGGGACTCTGCAGTCCCCCACCATGGCAAAAACAGAGAGCTAGAAAGTAGGCATTAGGACACCAGAATGCTAAGCAAACACTAAAAATAAAGTGAAGCAGAGTAAAACAGTGATATAAATAAGTGAATCAATGCCAGCAGCAGTAGCTGGGCAGGGCTGATGAGTGAAAATGGATAACAAATGAAGAATGTGCCAATAGTTAAAACAAATGAACCTGAAAGCTGCAGAATGGACGATGGCATACAGGTCCTGTACAGTGGACGAGGACAACAGCTAAAAATATGAGAGATGAAGGGCAGTAGGGAAAGAAACCCAGAGGGACCAAGGCAGGCAAGGCAAAGCATTGTGAGGAAAGGGGCAACAGACCGAGCATGGAGAGTCCAGATGAAAAGATGTAGCTAGTCATCAAATGGGGAAAGAAAAGAGGGTAGGACCGAGCAGGCTACCGAGATGCAGACAGCTGGCTGGCACAGGGGGTACAAAGTACAAACCTGAGAGGGGAAGCAGGATGAGAACCAAAAACAGGAGGGTGAGGAGGTAATACAGCTGGAGAGACCACAGGCACAGTGACAGAGAGTAAGAGTGCCATAGATCAGTGAGAGGGACACCCATCCCAGCTGCAGGAGGTGTGCCAGTCGGACGAAGAGGGCTGATAGGGACGCCAGTCAAAAGTGCACGGCTGAACTAGGGGTGTGAAGTGGCTAGCCAAAATGCAATGGAATGATGCACAGGAATGCAGGATTGAGGTGGAGAGCCGAGATGGAATGATAAGGTATAGCAGAAGAACGTCGGGAGAAAAAATGGAACCAAACGGAGAGAAGCACCGAATCAGGGTAGATGCTGATCCGATGACTGAAGAATGTGCAGAGCAAGACGGAGCAGGAGCATGAGCAGGGAGGTATGCAGGGTGGACAGCTGAATGAGAAGCTCCAAGACAGCAGGGAGCCCAAGGAGAAGCTGGCACACTGCAGCAGGAGGAGAAGGAACAGGGGAGGGAGGAACAGGGAAGATGAATGGAGAAACGACTGCCATGGAGTAAACGGATTAAGGAGGGAGGAGCAGAGGATGAGGTGAGACAATGCCAGGAGGGAAAAGAAATGAGAGGAGCAGGGGGTAACAAGAGAGGGGGTAGAGACTAGGGAGGCAGCTGGAGGAGAGTCAGCGAAATGGAAGCATGAGAAATGCCTGAGAGAAGGTGAATATTGAGAGAGGAACAGCCGACCTCCAGCTGCAATGAAGAAACAAATCCTGGAACAGTCCAGGAGGAGTGGCTTTTTAAGGCCTGATGGGGGAGTCACATTGTTGTTCCGCCCATTGAACCCCAAGCATAACCTTTCCAATATATGTAGGCAATAAGACACAATGGTTCATAGGTTCATAGGTAAATACGAAATCCAAGGACAGGCCCATTTTGACTTCACCACCTCTAGCCCGGGTGGTAATATTTAGAATCACCCATATAAATATCTAGATTACTTTTAAACAATTCAAGATTTACACTGTCTACTGCCTCCCGTGGGAGGGAATTCTACAAGTGAACAATTTGTTGTGTTACATAATTTTTTCTCTTTACAGTTTTGGGAAGATATGTCCTTATTTTCATATTATGAGGTCTGGTAGTGTTTAAGGAGTGACTCCATTCTAAACATAGAGTTTCAAATAAGGCCTCATCTCTAGTTGCACGATAAACCAAACATAGGTCACCCCTAGTTGAACGATATTCCAAGGAATAAAGATTTAGATTTCTGAGTCTATCTTCATATGGAAGCATTTTTAACTTCTTTATCTTTTTTGTATATCTTTTTTGTACTTTCTCTTTCATGATCTTATCTTTTATTAGAGTTGGTGTACAAAAAGAGGAACAATAATCACATTTAGATCTTATTAAACTACTATATAATAGAATGGGCACTTCAGCTTCTCTGCTTTTTAAATTTTTAAAAATACAATTTATTAACTGATGACACTTTTTGACTGTAAGATTGTTATGCTCAGTAAATTTAAATCATTGCTAAGAATACCCAATTTTTTTTCCGACAAGACCTTAATTAGTGGTACATTATTTATCTCATAATTAGTCATGGGGTTGTTTTTACCAAAATGCATAAGTTTGCATTTTGATATATTGAGAGTCAGTTTATTATTACTAGCACAAACAGATATATTATTTAGATTAGACTGTAAATTCTGTACCGAAGTAATGTTATTAACAATTTTACCCAATTTTGCATCATCGGCATATTTGTTAAGCCAAACACCATCTGAGGTTGTCACACTTGAAATTAGAATATTAAACAAAACTGGGCCCAGCACAGAATCCTGCGGCACACCACTAGTAATATCACTCCTTGATGAGTTATATCCGTGAATATTAATTTTCTGCTTCCTTGCCGTTAGCCAAGATATAATCCACTTAATAATATTGTTATGAAACTGTAATTTTACCAAACAATCTATTAAAATTTTATGTGATATGGTGTCAAATGCCTTTTCATAATCCAAAAATATCACATCTAGAGGAAGGCCTAAATCCAAAGCCACACTAACTGGTTCAAAGAAATTTTATTAAATTACCTTGACATGATCTACCCACTATGAAACCATATTGTGATATGTCACAATGACCATTTTGCATTATATGCATATTAATTGTATGTGAAAGACGTTTTTCCATTATTTTCCCTATACTAGAAGTCAAGCTAATTGGTCTATGTTGTTTAATATTCTGTTTTGAACCATTTATAGGAATAAGGATTACCCGAGCTTGTTTCCATTCATTTGGAACTATGCCTTGTGATATAGATTTATTAAACAGAAATGTTAAAACATCAACTAATTCATATGCAATTGCTTTCAGAAAAACAAAAGGAATATTATCTATTTCTACTGAAGTAGAGAATTTAATAGACATCAAGGCAGAAAAAGTTTCAGCAGACATAAATATAATATCTTGATTTAGGTTTAAACAGTCATAGTGACCCAAAGTTTCATCATTTTTTAAAAAAAAATAAAAAACTGATGATTAAATTCATTAGCCATACCCTGTTCATCAGATACTAAATTATCATTAATTAAAAGCGGTCCTACCTTAATTTTTGAATTTTTAAGGGAACCAATATAATTAAAAAAACGTTTTTATTATCTTTTTGATTAACAAGATTATATTCAAACTGCTTCTAACCTTTCTAATTAAAGATTTTGTTTGATTTGCTTTTAATTTAAACCTATTCCAATTAATCTCAGATTAATTTTTTATATTTATTAAATACCTTTTTTCCCTTCTTACTGATTTTTTTATATCATTATTATACCATACTGGATTTCTCCTATTGTTAATATATTTTTTTCTGTCAGGCACCCAGGAATCTATACAAAATTCCAAATTAGATTTAATAAGTATCCATATTTCTTCCACTGATAATTTATCTAAGTCATTCCTCCAGTTCCACTTTGACAAATGGATTTTTATATAATCAAACCTTGCTTTATTATAATTTTTCATCTTTGCTACTCCCCTACTTTCATACTTAAAATAGTTAATTGCTCAAAATAGCATATAATGATCAGAATCCCCCAGAGGTTCTAAAATAGTAGGCGTATCATAATTCTCTATCGTATTTGTAAGAATTAAATCAAGAATATTTTTTTGCCTTGTGGGTTCAAATACTATCTGGTCAAGACCTAAGAAAAAAGTAGTTTCCAGAAAACTTTTTCTTGCTGAGTAGTCCCAATAAGAGTTTCCCAGTTAATTCCTGGGTAATTGAAATCCCCCATTAGGACAATATTATCAGGTAAATAAATGTTCTGTAGATAATTTAAAAAAGCTTCATTATTATTATTATCAAAGGAAGGAGGTCGATAACATATACCAAATGTTATAGGATCTATATTTGGATTAATTTTAACCCACATAATTTTAATGCTTAATAGTTCAGAAATATCAAATTTTAGTTCTATACTATCAAGGCATTTCTTTATATATAGAGCAACTCCCCCTCCTCTTGATGATGCTCTATATTTTTTTTATAAAGTGTATAACCTGGGATTTCCTGCCCCCACTGTTCATTTGTAAACCACGTCTCAGATATACCACATATATCAATGTTTTTAGATAACAACAAAATATGAAGTTCACTAATTTTGGTTGTAAGACTTCTGGCATTCAAAACTAATACCTGTAGATGTTTTTTTTTTTATCTTTAGAATTTTTTTCAATTTGTTTAAACAGTCTATACTTATCAAGGTTTACAAACTCGGGACTGGTAGATCATCTATCCCACCCCCCTTTAATAGTTTAAAGATGCAGTAATGACTAAAGTAATGCTATTTCCAAACGTTTTTGATCCCTTTTTATTTAAATGAAGACCATCATAAGCAAACTAGTCTTCTTTGTGACAAAACTGTTCCCAATTGGTGAGTCACTTCAAATTTTGCCTTAAACACCAAGCCGTTAACCAATTATTAATGTGTTTTATTTTTCCAACAGTGTGATGATCGGCCCCAGATACAAGTAATATTTCTGAAAAAAACTGTATTTGCACCTGATTCAACCAATATATTTGTTAACCTCACATAAGCCTCTTTTATTTGTTGGGTATTTTGACACTTAATAT
The DNA here is from genome assembly GCA_016271365.2 of Neoceratodus forsteri. NCBI lineage: Eukaryota > Metazoa > Chordata > Ceratodontiformes > Ceratodontidae > Neoceratodus > Neoceratodus forsteri. The sequence goes on from CM028129.1 coordinate 905,877,732, forward strand.
TGTTTATACCAGAGTGCACAATTACCAAGGCGTCATTACCACTATTTTGGAGTATATTTTTTGCCATTTTCGTAATATCTTGGATTTTTGCTTCTCTAAAACAAGAAAGAGTACGAGCAGATTTATTTATATCACATATTTGTTGATCCAGATTTGAGATCATAGAATCACCCAAGACGAAAATTTGCTTGGTACAATTGAGAGAAGGTTCGCTATGATTAGAATCATAAATAGCTGGAAATCCTTGATTGAAACTTAATAAGTCATGTTTCACACTATCTGAAGAAGTCATAGTTTGGGTAACAGGCATAGGAACAAGAGGAGATATATTAGAGGACACCGTCAGGGGCAAGGTATTATTATCCTCTATTGAAACAGTATTCGGGACTTGTGTATCAGAAATTAGTAACAAGGGGTCAAAACTATTTGATAAAGGCAAACAAAATTCTCCAGCTTTTCTTCCTTTTCTAGAGATCTTGTTTGCCTGCACCGTAAACCATTCATCTTCACAATCAACTAATCCTGTTTCTTGACTAAGTCATTTTCTTTTGTATGTATCTCTCATTTCTAAGTGTTTCATAGTGTTCCCTAGATTTTTCAGATTACCTAAGGTAACTGTAGGCATTTGTAACCTTTTCCTGGTCTCTAGCTGACTAAATTCTAGTGCCTTTAAACGTTCATCAAATAACTTTATTTTATCCTCAAGTTTTTTATTTTTAATACATTTCACACACTTATAAAAGCCAACACGAGTGGAGTCAAGGTTAAAGCTAAACATCAGACAAACATTACATTGAAAGCCAATATTCTCTTCCACAGAAGTAATGGCAGTAGGCATTTTTATTTAGTAATCTATACGTCCCCTAATGATTCTTAAAAGAAAGAGCAAAAATAAAATGTACACTTACAGTGTGATGTTAATATTGACCGCCTGAACGTCAAACATGTGCAGATGCGCGTGACTTTGCGTGCATCTTCATACATGGCGATGCACACTAAGCTGCTCTTCCCTGACCAGGCTTGCCCTGTTTGCTGCAAATCTTTGATTTATAGCCCTGATGTACCCGAAGTGGCAGGACAGGACGTTCAGGTTTCATACCACCAAAGTTCAAAAAAGCCCTTTGTTTAAATTAAAAATCACCCCCAAAGGTGATATAGATAATAAAAGTAGTGGAAAACCACTTAAAATTCCTTAAAATACAACTGCACACCCAGGGGTATTGTAAGGCACAAGGCCATAAAATGGGGTCTTGCATGTAACATCTCAAAATGTTCTGTCCTTTATTTTGGCAAGCATAATCAGAGATACCAGTACTTCCTCTATATATTGTATAGGAAATTTGTTTTGTCTTATTATTTAGTAGATTGTATAGTTTTATTTGGGTTACTGAAATGTGTAGGAGCCTGCCCCCATGCTTGTGCGCTATTCATCCTCCACCCTTCGTGCCCTCTGCCCCTTTACCTCCCCCCACTGCACTTTTCTACCTACCAGCACTGTAGCACACTGGGTATTGCTCACTGGGGGGGGAGTGGGGGGTGTGAACTGTGGAGGGTGAATGAGTGGGACCATCGCATCAGGGTTGTGAGATCCAGGAGGTGCCCTGGGGTGAAATGGAATCCAGACTGTGGTTCTCCATATCTGGTTCTCATACCCAAGGGCACCACCAATTTAGGTGGGCAGGTGGCTCGGACAGCCTTGGATGTCCATCCAACTCAGGTGCTGTTATCTAATGCCAGGTCCATTAAAAACAAGACTGCAATTATTGCAGATCTTTTCGGAACAGCGGATCTGGCATGTGTCACTGAGACTTGGCTGGATGAGAACTCTGGCCCCATATTGGAGGCTGTAATTTCAGCTGGGTACTCGCTGATTCACCACCCAAGATTTGATCATGGGGGGGGTTGCGGACTGTTTCAAAACTGAACTGGGCCTCACAATTGTGCCAGTTGAGGAGACCTAGTCATTTAAATGCACAGTGGTAGCAGGTGTTGGTTATAGGATTGCCCTCATCTACTGTCCACCCGGGGATGAGAAGTGGTTCCTTCAGGAAGTGGCAGACTTTGTGATCAACATGGCATTTGAGGCACCCAGGCTGATGGTCCTGGGTGACTTTAACGCCTGGGTTGATGATGAACTCTCGCAGTTTAGTCAGCACTTCCTCCAGTTGATGACATCTCTGGGCCTTACACAGATTGTTTCTACTACTACCCATAAACACGGTCATTCTCTTAACTTGGTCTTCCTCCTGGGGGGTTGAAGCCTTGGATCTGGGGGTGGAACCAGTCAGATGGTCCAGTCACTACACCGTTTTAGCACCCCCCTTCGTAGGCCTACCTCTGTGGAGATGGTCAGTTACTGCCCTTTACGAGATATAAGCTCTGAAGGCCTGGCAGTGGTGCTTGACCTATTGGTTCTTCCATTGGCAAACAGCGACCCAGAGACCCTAGTGGTGGCCTACAATATGGCCATTTCTATGGCCCTGGATGTCATTGCTCCTGTCTGAGTTCATCCTCTCTCTCTTCATCCTCGGTCCCCTTATTTCGATGGGTCCTTGAGGGAGATGCTGCAACTAGGATGAAGGTTAGAGAGTTTCTGGAAGAAATCCACCCTCGATGCTGATCACCTTAGACTGATGGACAACTATCAAGCCTATCAATCCACAATCACCCATAAGAAGGCAGAGTTCCTGTCCATGGAGATTGTGGCCTTCCAGAATCGACCAGCTTAGCTTTTCTGAACTGTGGACAGACTGTGCAACCCAGCCTGTCTACAGGTCCAAAAAGCATTTTCACAAGTTGAGTGCGAGGGGCATGCTCAATTCTTTGCGGCTAAGGTGGTTGACATCAGGGCGGTACTCCAACCGGCACACTCTATAACTCTAGACCGGTGTTTGGGCACTGTTCCTTAGTTTTCCTGGAGTACTTTCAACCAGTCTGAGCTTGTGGACATCATGCAGATTGTCCAGGGTATGCACCCTACCTGCTGTAGTTTGGATCCGGGACCAACAACTCTGATTTTGGGTTGTGGTGACATCCTTAGCCTGGTCCTAGCATGGATAGTCTGGTGTTCCTTGGAAACAGGTGAGTTTCCTAGCTCCCAAAAGGAGGTGATGGTGACACCCCTCCTGAAGAAAGCTTCTTTGGACCCAGACTGCCATGCGAACTACAGACCAATCTCAAACCTCCCCTTTATGGGGAAGGTGATTGAGAAAGTAGTGGCCATACAACTGGAGAACCATTTGACCATCCATGATGTCTATGAGCCTCTCCAGTCTGGTTTTTGAAAGAGGCATAGTACTAAGACGATGCTGGTTCGGGTGCTCAATGATCTCCTGATGGCTAGAGATCAGAAGAACTGCTCCATCTTGGTTCTCCTCGATCTCTCTTCAGCATTTGACACTGTGGACCATGGGGTTCTGCTCGACCACTTGAGGTTCATCTGTGGCCTGTCAGGTACGGTCCTCAGGTGGTTTTCATCTCTCCTCACTGGAAGAACTCAGAGGGTGGTGTCAGGGATTTATTCCTCTGACCCAGTTCCGTTATCATGTGGGGTTCCTCAGCGGTCAGTGCTGTCCCCATGTTGTTCACAGTGTACATGCTACCCCTTGGAGACATTGTAAGAAGGTATGGGCTGAGGTTTCACTGCTATGCTGATGATACCCAGCTCTACCTTTCTTTTGCGCCTGACCAGGATGGGGCCCTAACAGTATTTAACAACTGCCTCGCTGAAATCCAGGCGTGGATGAATTTGAGCTAGTTGAGGCTGAACTCAGAAAAGACAGGTGCTGGTGATGGACCTGGGTTGCCGGATAGGGGGATTGGTGGAGAGGTCACCCTCTGGACTTCTTCTTGGGAGTTTGCCACGTCTGACCTCCGAATGCGTGCGAAACCTGGGGGTAATTTTTGAAAAGGGACTGACGCTGCATTCACAGGTGTTGTCCATCATCAAATCCTCTTTCTGCCACCTGAGGAACATCTCCAGAGTCAAGCATCTTGTTCCGTCTGGTGACCTTCCTACGTTGGTCCATGCCTTTGTGTTCTCGCGCTTGGATTACTGCAATGGCCTATACCTAGGGCTTCCGGGGGCAGATATTCACCACCTGCAGCTGGTGCAGAATGCAGCAGCCTGGTTATTGACAGGAACCTCTCGGTCCTGTCATATTTCTCTGGTGCTGCGTGAATGGCACTGGCTGCCAGTACAGTGGCGAATCACCTTCAAAGTCAGTCTTCGGACTTACAAAGCCCTACATGGACAGGGTCCAGTCTACCTGAAAGAGCTCCTGGTCCCTTACTGCCCTGGGCCATCATTCTGCTTGACTGATGAGGGGCTGCTAGAGATTCCAAAGGTTTGTTTAAAATCTTCTGGGGCTGGTGCATTTATACATGTGGCTCTCCACCCTTTGTAATTCTCTACCCAGTCAGTTACGTGAGTGCATGACTGTGGAGGGTTTTAAAAAGGCCTTAAAAACCTTTTTATGGATCCAGGCATTTGGGGAATAACTGGAATATCATTTTATGTTCCCCATATTATACTATATATAATGTATGTGATAAACACTGCAGCTGTATTAATTGTTCTGTGAGGCGCCTTGATAATTTGAAAGGCGCCATATGAATAAAATTGATTTGATTTGATAATGAAGCTTTGATTAGTAAGAATGAAGAAAAAGACTTAGGAGTTATTACAGACTCTGATTTAAACTTTAATTTACATATATCAAACATTCTAAGTAAGGTTAACAAAATTTGGTGGGCCATGAAACTTAAAATAAAATCAAAATACCCTAATATTTTATTACTGCACTATTGGGCCTACATAAGACCTCATTTTGATTTTGCTTCTCAATTATGGAATCCCTATTTACGAAAATAAATAGGATAGAAAATTTCAAAGAAAGGTGACCAAATCAATCTGTCCAGATAAGACCCTGACCTATGAAACCAGACTATCCAAATTTAGGTTAATGTCATTAGAACATAGAAGGCCGAGGGGTGACCTTTTATTTACTTGGTATGTCATTAATGATGAATTGCGTTCTTCGAATTGTGTCCTAGATTTGAAACAAACATCTGTTTCTACTAGAAGCCACCCCCTTCAACGTCAAAAACTAAAATGTAACTCTAGAAAGAGAGCATTCTTTTTCTCTCAGAGAATTGTCAACCCATGGAATAGCCTACCCACATCAGTAATCATCAGTGAAAATAAAAGTATGTTCAAGAATAAACTTGATAACTTTTTACTAACAAAAAATGTGTCTATTGTATGTAATTAGGGGGCCACTATGGGCATATTGCCTTTGGCTCCTATTTCCGCCTTAGTATGATCCCTTTGTATGTTGAGTGTCTTCAGTCCCTATACGTGTGAATGTGGCAGCACAACCAAAACCCTAGAGTGTCTTATTGTGCTTAAAAAACATTTTTGTTTGTAAAAGAATGTGAGAAAATTAAAAATAAAAACTGGAATGTGTTTAATTTTCAGTAGTTTGGTATGAAACAGATGGAGTGTCATTACAGTGTGTAAGCCTGTGCTGCATTGCATGAACAACTATGGTGTGTACGATTATTATGTGAATGTCCCTTCAAGTGACCCACACCCTCATGTTTTTTCCTGCTTTTATTTTTCTTGAAATTATAAAAAAGTGATAATGTTTTACTTTGTGGATTCAGATTGGAAATAATTGGCTTCATGGGCCCGATATTGAAAAGTTAATGTGCGTACTAAGGGGTGTTGCCTGCACTAACCAGGTTTTGTGCCTGATTCATGAGGGGGGGTTATATTCAGAGACCCCCACAGCACAGGCAAAACTCATTAGTGCCCAAGTACTAACATACATTCAGTGTCAGTGGCTCAGCAGGCAGCACACTTGCCTCTGAGGCCGGGAGATCAGAAGATTGTGGGTTCTATCCTACACCAAGCACTTGGGTTGAATCAAAATGAGCTATCCAGCTCAGCCAGCCTCAGATAAAGATATAAATAACAGACTTTAGGGAGTAGCTATAATCCAATCTAGACATAACAAAAAGAAGAGCATCTGATTGGATAAACTAGGCCACTTACCAATTTTAAATCAGATTCTTTTATTCTTTAAAGTCAAGTAAAGAATATTGCAGTGCATCCGTTCCTACATTTCAGAGAAAACCTCCTTCTTCAGGGAATGCACACTTTAATTCAAAAAAAATTACATACAAATTGTTATAAAATTAGTATTACAACCTGTTTGCACAGCCTCTGCTAGTGCAACAACTAAAAAGACATGATTATAATTTCTCATACTCACATTTGACTGCTATTGGTTGTACCAAATGGTAATCACTAGGATTTTCATTATTTCTTTAAATCTACATAGTGTATATCAAAGAAAAATGTACTGAATTTATCACAAAATCTTTCACTTTTAGTTCATATTTATACTTGTTTGTTTGGTAATAGTTAAACTGGTTACAAAACTTAGGAATTGATGCAGAGCAATATTCTTACTTGACTTTAAAGAATAAAAGAATCTGATTTAAAATTGGTAAGTGGCCTAGTATATCCAATCAGATGCTCTTCCACTTGGGTTGAATCCCAATACCGACACTGAAGTGCAGCACGAGGAGGGTGCTGCACTTCTGAGGTGCCATCTTTCGGATGAGACGTTATACCGAGGTCTCATGTGCCTGTTCGGGTGATAGTTCAGGTGGATGTTAAAGATCCCATGACACTTCTCGAAAAAAGTAGGGGAATTTTTATTAGAAAGTTTGGACTTCGTTAAACACATAGTACAAGAAATGACTTATTCACACTATACATAGTTTACAAATGCAGAAACAAACAAAAAAAACACAGCAAGATACAAATATACAAGCTAAAAAATGTTATACAAGTTAAAATCATTGGTTTCAATTAATCCACAAATGTACCACCCTTTGCCGTGAAAAGTGCTCTGTATCAAACTGAGCTAGCTTTTGCAATGCTTTTCGAATGTTAGCTAATACTTTGGCTTGTGACACCCATTTCTGCTGTAGAACCCATACACACTGAGCTTGCTAAATAGAATACCTAATGATGGCAAGTACCACAAACAATGTGTCTATGTGATAGATCTCTTTCAACCCCGGATGAGTCCCATACATGATCTCTGTATAAGATAACTGAGAAAAAAGGGGTTCCTGCCACTCCTGAGCTAGAAAAGGCCAGAATTGTCTCACATAGTCACAGTCCAAAAATAAATGTTGTTGCGTTTCAGGTATCAGTTAGCAGGAATCCCTGGGACAATACCTATCAGCCACTTGATTGTGCTTATTGTTCACCCACACACTGAGCCTCCCATAAGTCCCGAACCACAGACAGTCCCATGCAAATGGGTGAATTCCGGGGTTCACAAGTTGTTTTAGCAACTGGTTTCTTTGCCCTATGGTACATAAAGGAAACTCTACTGGGGTTTGACATTCAAAACGTAAGATAGAATTATATATCGACTTTCTATCTAAGGTGAGGAAGCTGTCTGAGCTAAAGCCCCATTTAACTGCCAATTTCAAGCTTTCAATACCATAAAGGGGAGATTTATAGCCCTACCCAGTAACCGGGTTTTATTCTGTTCCCAAGAGGGGAGGTTAGGAATCAACCATGCATTAATCAAAGGTTTCCATAACTTATGCCTAGGCTTGAGAGCCAAGCCCAAATTATAGCACAAAAAAATGCTCATAAAAAGGCCACAGGGTTAAGTATGCCCACTCCCCCTTTTGAGATGGGCTGATAAGTGTGTTCCCTTTTAATTAGATTCAAATGGGAGCCCCCAAAAGCCTGGAAGAAGACACTGTATAATTGAGCCATTACATTCTTGGGGGGGATATATGACTTAAATACAAAAATATAGGGATGAGTAGAGACTTAATCAAGCTTACTCTCTTTTTCTTAGCTATCTGCCTACCCCTTCAGTCAGCAACCAATCTATCAGCACATGTAAGCCCTTTCCCAATTTAGGATTTGTGCATTCTGAGGTCTAAAATCTATACCAAGTATTTTAATGGGGTCTCTTGAGATTCTAATACCACCAATATTCCCAGATACCGGAAGAGGCATAGCCCTCAAAGGAACCCCATGACTTTTATCCAGATTTATTCTGGATCCTGAGTTGCATAAAAAATTGCACAAAATTTCAAGCAAAACAGCCTCATTAGTGTTTGTGCCAATGGTGAGTACCAGGTCATCTGTGTAGGCCAAAATTTTAAGGGGAGGAAATTCAGAATGAAACTTAATGCCCTTTACTTCCTGGTCTTGATAAATGTATCTGATAAGGATATCAATGCCAAAGACATATAAAAGGGGACTAAGGGGACATCTCTGATGCACCCCTCTGTGGACTATAATCTTTTTTTCATACCACCCATTAATGTTAGGAATAAGGGTAGCATTACAGCACATAGCCCTCAGCTGAGCCACAAATTCTGGGGGTATTCCAAAAGCCAGTAATACTGTAAAGAAATAATCATGTGATGGCAGATAAAACACTTTTTCCTGGTCCACGCCCACCACCCATCCTTGAATGTCATCAAGATCTCCTTTTAAAAAAAGCCCTCTCAGGATAATGAGGTTGTCACACTGCTGTCTCCCTGGCACAGCACAAGTCTACACAGGACTAATCAAATAAGTAGACACTTTAACAAGTCTAGCTAAAAGAATTTTAGCCAATAATTTAAGGTCTGTATTTAAGAGACCAAGGGGTCTCTAATTATTGATATCTGAGGTGAGACCTTTCTTGTGAGTCAATACCAAAACTGCTTCTTGCATAGAAGGGTCAAATTTAGCATAATTTAACATATGATTAAATAAAACTGTTAAAGCAGGAGCCAAATCAGTCTGGAACTGTTTATATAGACCTGCTCCCAGACCATCTGACCCAGGGGCAGAATCAGTTTTCAAATTTCTGATTGCCGAAAGGACTTCTGACTTAGTAATAGCATGAGTTAATGCCATTATATCTGTATGTGTAACCTGGGGTAAGTGTAAAGAATTCAGATGATTAATAGCATCTGCACAAGAGGGTATTTCCCCAAAGATTTTTGTAACCTGGGTTTCTACCATTTTTAGGATGCCCTGTGGTGTGGTAACCTTACTACCTACAGGTGTAACTAATTCAGTTGTAATCCTTTTATTAACCCTAGTTTTACATTTCTTATAGGGATCAAAACCACCTTTAGTAACCTTAGTCCCAAAAAGAGCTTCCTGTCCCAAGGATTTAGCATGGTTATATTGTATTTCCCATCACCTGTTTTCTAATGTTATTAATCCGGTAGCCATAATCAAAAGATGATGTTTCAGCAAGGGAAATTAAATGCTGCAACTGTTGCCTGAGATGCAAATACTGTAGGTAGACTTTATTGGAATCATAGTGAGATTTCCTTTGGAAAAGATCCTTCCATGATTTTATGTGTCCTCCCACCAATCGGAAATGTTGTCATAACATTCTAGAACAGATAATCTAGCTAACCAGTCCCATTGCCACATTTTCTGAACCTTAGGATCTAGCAAGAGAGAGCCATTTAATCTCTGTTTGTTCTTGTTACATCCTGGTGCCTGATTCCATGATAATGTAGCTTTTAATGCCACGTGGCCAGTAAATTCATTTGCTTGTGTCACGTCTTTGAGGACATGCAAAATGTTAGATACAAATATAAAGTCTATCTGAGTCTTAATAGTCCCCCTGAAGTACATAAATCCTCCAGAGGGCTGCAAACTACAGTAAGCATCTTTAAGGCTTGCAGTGGAAAGGATCTGCTGAAGTGCTACCTAGTCACTAAATAATTTTGTGGTTTGTAGACCCCTGTCAGATTGGCAAAGGCCACAATTAAAATCTCCCAACCAAATAACCAGCCTAGAGGTGTGTAGATAGGGTTGGATGTCCCTAAATAAAGAAGCTCTAAGTGCCTTGGTCTGTGGGGCATATATTGTAGTTAGTCTAAATCTTTCCGTAAGGTAGGAAATATCTAACAACAAAGCTCTCACGGGGTAGATATCAATCAGTCTAGAGACCTGTAGCAGGGTGTTGGAAAGAAGAATGCCTACCCCATCACAGGTGTCTAGCCCAGTGAACCAAAAAGATGGCCCAAGGGGCCATGCCTGGGAGGCCTACTGGAGGTCTCCATTGGTTTTCAGCCTGGTATCCAGTAAACAAGTAATGTCACAGATATCCTATTGAAGTGTGAGCATTGCTCCAGCCAGCTTCTTTTCCCCTTTGATACTATTAATATTAATAGTTTGAAAGATAGATGATCCACAAACTGGAATTAAGGTTGAAAGAACAGACCTATAAACCATACTAAGGGGTTTTAGACCTCCGTCTCTGCCTTGTACATTTTGCAATTGAGTCTGTGCCTCCCCTATCATAAGTGTCAGTGTTGGACAGGACAGAGGAGGTGTCTGTGTTCTCTCCCTCTGATTCTCTGTCTGTACCTTCGTAGAAAAGAGCTGAAAACTTGTTACCTGCTTTCCAGGATCCTGGGGATGTATCCTGCAAAACCTCAGTGCCTCCTACTTTCTTAGAGACCACTTTCCCTAACATGGTTCATTTTTTTGGGGGAATTGTTTTAAACGGGGCCTCAACCGGGGGGGTGGCATATCTGAAAGAGACCTGTCCCTGTCTTCTTGAGGAGGAGGGGACATGCAAATACTGAATCCTTCCTGAAGGGCCAGCTTCCTCCTGGGAGGGGACTAGAATCGGTGGGCCTATGGGTGCCTGAGCTACTGGGGGTGGGTCCTGTCTTAATGAGGCTATCTCAGCTTTTAGACTCTGTTCTGCCACCCTTTTGGCCTGTTGTTGTTGAGCCTTATTTATGATGCCCTCATGTGAGGGACATTCATCCCTGTTGTGAGAGGCCCATGGACAATGGCAGTACGCATGACCAGTCTGTTGACACAAATTGCACTTAAAGAGGTTCCGGCATTTCCCTGAACTGACTAAACTCTAAGCAATGGCTGCATTTGATTGTATCACATGCAGAACTCAAGTGGGCCCGGGAGCCACATTTGAAACATGATTTAGGCTGACCTGCATAAAATATCGACCCCCAATCTCTTCCCCCTGCTGGGAAGGTGTACAGACCCTGTGTTAGTAGTGTAAAGTTTCACACGCACCCTCCACACACCATCCCAGATCTGTTCATTATCCAGGGTGGGGGTGGGAGTCCCCAAAACCTTGCAGTGTTGCCTAAACCTAAAAAGGATGTCCTCAATATTAATCCCCTTGTTCTTAAACATGATGGTAATGTTTTTAACGGAAGGTTTAGTCAAAGAGATGGCTTGGAAGTGGATCCAAACAGGATTATTTTAAAAAAGCATTATATTGGGCCCAAAATCTATCTAAACTTGAAACATTTTTGAAGCTAATGTCATAGTTTGCATGTCCCAAACTAAAGAAGGCAAAGATCTCTGAAGAAAAAAACTTCATTGAGCCCTTTAGTAATGCCTTAGCAATGTAAATTCTATTAGGGGGTTCATCCAGACCTCCTTTATATAGTAGTCTGACCACATTGTGTCGGGGGGGGGGTAGGCTCTCCCTTATTCTGAAATAAATCGGACATTTTGAATACATAATCTAGTCCCTCCTACCCTCAGAGTCATTTCTTACAACTGCTGGAGTGGGGCCTAGTCTGACTGGGACCTTGTTATTAATAACAACATCATCATCATCATTATGTACAGTTTCAACCACTGGAACATTGGCAGAAGGTAGTACAGGAAATAATACATTGTCAGTAGAAGAAAGATTAGAGTTACACCTGGGTGTGTTGGAGCTCACAGTCGAAGTAGAGGTGGTGGCCACAGTTAAAACAAAATTTGCAAGCAGCTGAACATAAGAAGGATCCCATGGGTCTGGTGTCCAAAGTCCATCCACAGTTTGTTCCCATCCAGCATCCTCTAGTGCATGCATGGGAGACCATTTTGGGCCCCCAATCTCCTTATTTTTCGGGACCTCAAGTTCAGGTACAGGCCTTGCAGTAGTAGGAGCCTGTCATAAATGTTCAGAAGTCTGAGGAGTTTTACTCCAATCAGGGATAGTTTGCACAGTAGGAAAGATACAAAAAGTTTCTTGGGGTGCTAACTGTGGTTGCATAGAGGCCTCAAGATCTACTGACGCTGCCCGAGACTGGCGACTTGCCCCAAGCCGTTTCCTTTGAACATCCTTCGACAAGTGAGGAGGCTTTTGACACACATGGATTGCCCTGTCAGAACTGCCAGCCTGCTCCTCAACAACACGGAAAGAGTCTATAGGCACAGTACTGCTGGACAACACAGCAGCAGCAGGTAGCTGGCATTGTCACTTTCAACATTCTGTACGTCAGCTCCTCGCTGACTCACCGAGGATCTGACAGGTTCCCAGCTCGTTTTGACAAGTGGGACCAATTCAGGCAAGGATGCAAGCTCCCACTCTAAATCTCTGGCTTTTTTCAAAAGCTGTTCTTGTTCCACAATCAATTAATTTATATAAGCAACAGATTGTTTGTCCAAACAGTGTACCTTAGCCGCATTGAGCACAGCAGTGCTATTCATCTCCTTTCACAGCTCCTCAGATGAAAGGAAAACATCATTGACTGCTTCTTCTTTAGAAAAATCTGCAGCCACTAGTGCTGCATCAACGGCCTTCTTGAGTAGTGATAACAGGGGAGGAGGTCTGCTCCCCTGCACCTGCAATGTCCATCTCCTCCAGAATCTGCTCAGCACTGGCCATCCTGACAGATGGCCAAGGGTTCCCCCTGTTGGAGAATAGGGGAATTTCCCTGGTGCCCTGACCAAATCCCCCCCCCCATTCACTAAAAATACCACCAACAGCTTAATCTGGTTCAGTCAGCTGACATTCATCTGTATCCCCCTCCCCCGGGTCATGCCTAAAAATAGGCAGAATTTGTCTAGTGCACTTACCTGGTCAACAAAAACTAACTAAATAAATAAATACCACTGCACCCATGGTAATGAGGAGGTCGCCCCCCTACACCACCATACGGGAGCAGTGGCATAATCAGCAGTTTGCTCTGGCAGTAAATGCCACCCAAATGGATGGTATTTACTACCTTTGCAAACCCTGACTTAATGAGGTGCAAGACCCTGGTGGTAAGTGGTGGTATTGCAGCCACCAACCCCCTCATCCCCCCCTTACCCAAGCCTGTTGAATCGATGCATACCCTGGTGTCTAGTGGCAACCTGTGCCTGACTATCACCCATTCCTGTCATCATAGTGTATCCCTGATGCCTACTAGCAACCCCCACTCCTCCGATCACCTATCCCTGCAATTGTAGTGTTTTCTCTGAAGTCCAGTGGCACTCCCCCATCCTCTGATCCACCAGCCTGACATGCTTAGTTAGTATCTGGTGTCTAGTGGTACCGCCCACCAGCCGAGCACTCATCCTGGTGCCACCTGGACTCCTTGGTGTCTAAGGTCCCATTCAAACTGAGCACCACCTGCCAACCCCCCATACCTATGTAGACAGTGCCACATAGAGGGTCCAACATAGTGACTGGCACAGCCCTCTTCTCACCTCCTTAAGCAGCTGTCAATGGGATGACAGGGAGTGCACATACAGTATACAATATACAGCACATGTGCTCCCTGTCATCCTATTCGATGGCCAGTCAAAGAGGTGAGAGGATGGCTGTGCCAGTCACCATATCAAACTTCCATGCAGCACCACCTACACAGATAAGGGATGGTTAGCTGGGTTGTGTGTTCAGTGCGGGCAGTGTGGGAGGCCTGCTAGCCACCAAAGAGTCTGGGTGGCACTGGGACAGGTGCTCGGTTGGTGGGGGGGTACCACTTGACACAGAGCCTAACTAAGCATGTCAGACCAGGGGACCAGAAGGCTGGGGGTGTCTCTAGACACCAGGGCTGACACTAACTACACTGGGATGCAGACTGGTGGGTGGGGGGGGGTCACTGGAAATGAGGGAAATAACTACAATTACAGGGACTGGTGATTGGAGGGTGGGGGATGCCAGTAGCCACCAGGGTAATTATGTCCAATATAGGGACAGGTGCTTGGAAGATGGGGTTTGCCACTAGACACCAGAGAAACACTACAGCAACAGAGGCAGGGGTTCAGAGGGTGGGAGGGTATCACTAAACACCAGTGACTCACTATGCATGGGGGGTCGGAGGATTGGAGGGTCAGTGGGCCTCTGGACACCAGGGCACACATATGTTATACAGAGAAGGGTTATTGGGGGTGAGGGATGCTGCTAGACACTAGAGAAAATGAGTGTTATAGTGGGAAAGGTGGTCGGAGAGTGGGGGTGTCACTAGATACCAGGGAGTACTTTTAAAATGAGGGAAGAGCATTTGGGGTGTGGGAGGGCAACTTGCCACTAAGCTTGATGTGGTGGACCGTCACAGGAGGTGCGCAAACCTGCCACTGCTTCCCATGCCAATAAGCCCATAATGGGCATACATATGGCCCCTTAGTGCCTTGCATGCCCAATGGGCTCATTTCCATGTTGAGGCTGAATATCATGCCATGGGTCCTGGCACGATCTGGTCTGTGGGCACAGTTACATATGGGCTTCATACAACCTAGGTCCATGTCAGGTTAGCACTACTTGATTTAGCGTTGTATGCCATGGCCCTATATTCAGTCATATAGTGCCAGTGCGCTGTCTGACTGAATATGGCAACCTCTAGGTCAGGCGCAAGGGCAAGCACAATGCAAACCTTTACACTCCACCTCTTCACATATTTGAATACCTGGTCCCAGGTGTTTTAGTTCAGTCACCGAGTGGACCAGCAAAGTGGTAGTGTGCATGAACGGGAAACCTGGATTAGGGATTTCAACACCAAGGAACTGCACACTGATATTTGTAGTACAGTAACTGAGCAAGACTGGTAGCAAGACTTTTTCATACCCATTGGATATCCTGTCTCAGTCCAAGGGGTAGGGAAAAAGTTTCAGTCAATTAGGATGAATGATTCTTAGTACCCATTTTATAGTGCTCTATATTGACACCTGTGAAATGCATAATAATACATGGAAAGAGTATTAAAATGGCTCGGTCATGTAGCTCTGACATCCAGCTTTAATTTTACAAAACAATACATTTCCAGCTCTAAAAGTATTCAAAGGTTATGCCTTTTGAAAGATTATTTATTTGATAAGGGTTAACTTTGGAACTGTTAGGCTAAGAAATGAATTGTTTTCTGTAATGAAAGCTGGGCATCAGTGCAAGATGCCAGAGTCAAACTAATACACTTTATGTGCATTAGTCCACATTAAAATGGTCAGTATGTATCGGTTTGTGTCAGTTCATGTATCAATACATTTTAATGCATACAGATTCATGGAAAGTGTATTGAAATATAGTACTGACTCCAAACTTTCAATTTTTTTAAATGGAGTTCATAACCTTAACTTTCAAAAGCTACAGTAATTTCTTTAAGATAGGCTAACTTTGGAACTATTAGGACTTGACACTTGAGGCCCAAAATTCAGTAAGGTGCATAGCGTAGCAAAAATGTTTTTGCTGCATTTTGCAAGTGCACAGAGGTCCCAGGATGGTATATTCAATTGGGCATTATCTGACTGAATATAGGGTGATGTCGGTGCGGTGCAAAGTCAGGTAATGCCACCCCGACATACTACTGAAGTGGTCGTCAAGAGCTGATAGCGCCATAGCGCTATCTGCAATTTTCAAAGGTACCCATGCAAATGAGCCTACTGAGCATGCAAGGCACTAAGGGGCCATTTGCAGGCCCATTATGGGCCCATTTGCATGGGTAGCAGAGGCAGATAGCAGAGTCCCACCCCAACCCCCATCCATGACATATTAGTACTGTAGTAACCCTCCCTGATCACCAGTTCGTCATGTCCAAAATAAATCCCTGGTGCTAGTGGTCCTTTCCCCTCTAATCACCAGCCCATCATGTCCAAAATAAATCCCTGGTGCTAGTAGTCCTTCCCCCTCCAATCACCAGCCTGTCATGTCCAAAATAAATCCCTGGTGCTAGTGGTCCTTCCCCCTCCAATCACCAGCCTGTCACATCCAAAAGAAATTCCTGGTGCTAGTGGTCCCCACCCCCACCAATCACTAGCTGGAATAAAATAAAACTCCCTAGCATCCGAAGTGAACCCCCTGCCAATCCACTGCCACTCAAATTCCTACTCCCTTGCCATGGCGGCCCCCCATGGCACCAGCCGCCCACTCACCCTCATTGGTATCCGTGGTACTGCATGTACATGTAGTGACTGGCACAGCTATTCTCATTGTTCTCAATAACCGCCATATGTCCAGGCAGGAATGTGTTTTTATTTATAGGACAGGGCACATACCCTGTCCTATAAATAAGTGGAGTGCCCTTGCCTGGACATACGACGGCTGGCCGAGACAGTGTGAGGAGGGTTGCGGGTCACCATACGCTATACATGACACCATGGTTATCGATAAGGTGAGTGGGGATTCTCAGTGCTGTGGGGGGCACTAGACATCAGGAGTATGGAATTTTGAGCAGTGGTACCATGGATCAGTGTCGGGGACCACTGGATACTAGGGAGTTGTTTTTTTTAATTCTAAACTGGCAATTAATGGGGGGCAATAGCATTGAGATTTATTTTGGACATGTCAGGCTGGCAATTGGATGGGGGGTGGGACCACTAGCACCAGGGATTTATTTTGGATATGGTGCGCTGGCGATTGGAGAGAGGGGGGAGGACAGCTAACACCAGGGATTTATTTTGGTCATGATGGTCTGGTAAAGGGGGGATGCCACAGACCACAGGAGTAGGTGTGCTCATTCAGAAGCTAACTGTCTGGTTGACTGGATTACCTCTGGTAACCACTAAGGCTGTGTGGAGTAAAAGGAGGTTTTCTTCAGTGGTATTTGCACAGCACAAAAGGACCGTGCAAAACCTTTTGCACGGTACAAATCTGCTGAATATCGACTTGCACTGATATTCCTGTCTCCACCCCACTATTTGCATACCCCCCTTTTTGGTTTGTGCAGGTGCAACCCCTGTTTGCCGGCACAACCGAGCCTTTTGAGTATTGGGCTCCATTGCAAAATCCAGTTTGTGCAGACAAACATCGGTTAGCGCCCATGCAATCTTTTGAATATCGGGCCCTGATCTTTTAAATGAAAGTCTGGAGTCAGTGCTACACGTCTTAGCCATATTGCTACATTTTCCATGTATCAATATGTATTAAAAGCTATTGATGCATGTATTGATACAGTATATATCAATTTATATTAGTATGTCTTATATTGATCAGAGATGTATGAACTGCCAACTCTGCAAAGTTTTTGGCAGGTGAAGTGGCACCTTTTCAAGTGAAGTTATGCAAATTCACAGTATCCCATCAATTGAGCACTATATGGCACTAGTCTGATAAGCGCTAACATGGACAGTGAGTGGGGACTTACAGTGCTTGCTGTAAGTGCTCCTCTAGTCACTGTCCATGGTCCTGTACAAGGACAAGGGCAGAAAGGACCAGGAGGCTGGCTGAGGTGCTCCCATGGTGTGTAGGGCTGGGGCATGGAGCAGCTCGGCTAGTGCCAGTGGAGACCAGGGTTCTAATCCTGGTCTCTGAAAGATTTTGCTACTTTGGGACTTAGTGGGGTTTTTTCACATGGGGCTGTGGAAACAGTATTCCATGGCCCCATGAATTTTAACTTTCACTGGGATCCGCTCCCCCTCGGAGTGAGAATCCTAGAGACAGGGGTGTGTGGGGGGCAGAGTCCCTCCGCATGGGTGGGTGAGTTTTTTTTTCTATTTCCGTGTGCACCATGCTGACGCTATTATTGTCGGCATTCAATTCACCAACTTTGCTATGACTTTGCCTGAGTTCTCCAGAAAAAGTGCCACTTCCCCAGGAAAATCCCTTGTGAAGTGGCAAAATGGTCAATCTGCAATTTTGCAAAGGCAAATTTCTCAACTTGATGGAACTTCACGGGGGAAGTAAAATCTCACAGCATCTCTAATATTGATGTATGGAAAGTTAATGAATATGACTCGTGCAAACAGAAGTGACTCCCAGCTTGTCATTAAAAAAACTAAGTTACTCGCCTTAGTAGTTCCAAAGTTATACATTTTGAAAGATCATTTCTTTAATAAGAGTCAACTTTGGAACTGTTAAGGCTAGAAACATAATTGTTATTAAATAAAAGCTGGAAGTCAGCAATACATGTCTGAGCCATATAATCATACTTTCAATGTTCTGATGTGTTAAAACATGTTCACATAATTAATTACTCTTAACACATTAATGCATATGGATACATGGAAAGCATAGAGAGGTACAGTAGCTTTGACACGTAGCACAGACTCAAATCTTACATTAAAAAAATAAATAAATAAAGCTCATAGGCCCAATGATTCAAACGATATCATTTTCAAAAGATAAGTTCTTTAAAAAGAAACATAGAAACTTTGAAGTCCGCAGCAAAAAGGCCCTGTGGCCCATCAAATCTGGCCAGCCATATGAATATGTGATTGTGATGGCCCAAGTGGTGCTTCATTCTTCCTTTCCCCACTCCCCTTTTACTAGTGTCCTTCTTTGCCTGGTTACTAATAATTACTCAACTAGGAGTATGACTAGACAAGCCCTCAAAGTCCGCTACTGTAAAACAAGCCTAGGGAAATGCTCATTTGCTACCTGAGCTGTATACTGGATGAACGATCTCCCAGAAACCATATGGTTCCTGCTCAAGATTTCCCAGTTTAAGTCGTCCCTGGAAAAAGAACTCATAAAGATGGCAACATGCTGCTGCTACATGTGGTAACTATGGTGACTGTCAATTGCCTGCTGTCTGCTAGAGGGCTACCCTAAAACAGCAAAATCTTAAACCCCTGCTGCCCCATAGACCAAGCCCCACTTGGGCTAATAATGTATTCCCATAATGTATCATTTGTCAGGGTTTCTACTAACTGCGATACCACATGTATCAGACTAGGCCCTATCTGGGCCATCACTGAAACTGTCCTTGTCTTTTGTATGTTATCGTTTGACCAAGCTCCCCTGAGCTACTCTACATGCCTAAATGTAATGTAATGTAACTGGCATGGAAGCTTTGGAAAAGAGCACTTGCTGCTCAAAGGTGTAGCTCTGAAAATCAAATAAATAAATAAATAGTAAATAGTGTCTTTAGCAGTCCCATGTGTCTGTCCCACACATGCTTGAACCTCGCCACTGGTTTTACAGACTTCCTTTGACAATCTGTTACACTCCTTCACTGATCTGTCTGTGAAGAAAAGTTTTCTGACATCACTTTTAAATCTCCCACCCACCTGTGAGATTTTAGAAAAGCTAAACAGACTCTGTACACACTACTGATCAGTTTTTAAAAAATGCTTTTTAGTTTGGTTAAATATTAAACAAGAAAGGGTCACCATAATAATGAAGATGGTACAGCCAGAGATATAGACAAGTAAAAGAATGAAACGGGCGATTCTCACCCATGCTAATGGTATCACCCCAGACACAAAGGCTGCTGCTGTTGAAGTTTTTTAAATACAAAGATATTGCCACAGCAAGAGATAAGGCAGTCTGAGAAGTTGGCAAAAATGCCTCAATGTTTTGTGCACATGCCTATCATTCATGTGGTTTACCTGGCCTCCTGTACCTGTGATACATTCTACATTGAATGTACCAAACATAAGTTTAAAGTCAGAGTAGGGAGGCCGGCCCAGTGGCAATGAGGGTTGAGGTGCTGGACACCACACCTCGCACCACGCCGGCGACCCAGGTTCGGGAATGAGCCTGGGTCATCAGGGGTCATCAGGGGAGGAGGAGAAGGATCAAGCATCCATAGGACTGCTCTCCTTCTCCGGGAGGGGGGGGCAGGACACCTCAGTGGCCTCTAGCGGTGGCTGAGGGTGATGGCAGGCCAGGGGCAGACTTGGAGGACATGCTGTGGCAGACACCAGGAAGGGGCACGTGCGGTAGCATGCGTGCTCCTGTCCCTTGGTGTCATTGCATGCCACAGATGTCCAAAGGGGGAGAAAATGGAAAAATATGGACACCAGTCATGGCGGCTTGATGGCCGTCTCCGCAGAGGACTCACTTGGTGTTGAGGGTGCGTGGCTTTACTGGATCCAGTCCTGGTGTGAGAGTGCGAGGGGAGCTCTCCATCTCCCCACTGTGGGGAAAGCTGCAGGGGTCTGCTGCGGGCCCAAATATGGATCCGGGGGGGGGTCCTTGGGACAGCGGCCAGAAACCTCAGGAGGATGCCTGGAAGTGTGAGGTAAGCAGACTGGTGCCCAGGGGAAAAAAGTACCAACAAAAAAAAAAAAGAGAGAGTAGAAAACTGTGTGAGGGCATTCCAAAACAGAAATATGGACTCTGCTGCTGCACTTTACTTTTTTCACCCACAAAATGTAGCGCTGCACAAATGGACATTTGTAAGGTGTTGAGAAAGTGTCGCTGGGGCAGAGAGGTGGTAAACAGGAGGCTTTGTTGGCCAAGAGAGAGTCTTTTTGGATCTTCAAATTGTGTGTTTTGGTCCCCCCTGGTCTGAATGATCATTTGGAAATTGTGTCATTTTTGTAAACTGTTATGTCAGAAGATGTGGCTTAATTTTTCGTTTCTGTCTGAGACATAGAAACATAGACAATGACAACAGAAAAAGACCAGTGGTCCATTCAGTCTGCCCAAGTTTCCTATAAGCCCTGGGACCTAGAATTTGAGGGGGAAATAGGTTTTGAACCATGATCTCTTGGTTTGCAGTCCTCCTAACCACTATGTTTCATGGGCTGTTAAAAGTTAATTTCCCGGTGCAATCAAGAACTCAAGGAGGTTAAATGGCTTGGTTAGAGTCATACAGTATGCAAGTGGCAGTTGTGAGATTCAAACTCAGGTCTGCTGAGTTGCTAGGTTCACAGTTTGGCTATCTAACCCCAGGCTATATTGCCTTAAATGATCTGCTGCATTGGCTGTGAATCAAAGCCTGGTTAACTGTTTAGAAGGCAGTTATGCTAACCATTGTACCACCAATGCTCTAAGAAATAATGTGACCTACTGGGTCTTTGCAGATTAACTGACATCAGATGTGAACTATGCCTCTTGCAATTACAATCTGGTCATTACAAGCTGTATGAACCATGTGGCATTAGTAGAATGCTACAGAAATTCATTATGAATCACGTTTTAGTTCACTAGTCCAGTTTGGCTAGCGTCTGCCAGTTTGGGCAACTGTTCCCATATTCAGCTGTCAGAATGCTTATTGTTTTTAATGTCCTTGCACTCTTTTGCTCCTTAGTTTATGTGAGTTTGCACTTGGCTTTATTGCACTTAACAGATAGTGATGTTTGCACTAGCTTTTGGATTCCAGAGTGTAACTGCTAGTATGCCTTTAAGAACTGCCTTTATAATATTGTAACTTTGCATTACATGTCAGTTTCCTGCGAAAGCACATGTGTGTGAAACATTGAGATGTTTTTGTACAAGCATTCAAAGGTGTGGATCAGGGAGGAATGGTAAATGTGGCCCACCTGGATTTCAGTAAGGCCTTCAACACTGTTCCGCATAGAAGCCTGGTGAGCAAGCTGTGCAGCCTAGGAGAAGGTCCTAGGGTAGTAAAATAGGTAGATAGATGGCAAGGCAAGAGAAGTCAGAGGGTGGTGGTAAATGGCATCCACTCTGGTATAAGCAAAGTGCCCAGTGGGGTGCCACAAGGGACAGTACTAGGCACGGTCTTCTGAAATGTATTTATTAGTGACATTGTAGAAAGGCTGGAAGGGAAAGTATGCCTGTTTGCAGATGACACAAACATCTACAACAGTGTAGACACACCGAGGGGGTGGAAAGACTGAAGGACAATCTAAAAGTAGAAGAATGGTCACAGGTTTGGCAGCTGGGTTTCAATGTGAAAATGTGCAAAACCATGCACTTGGTGCACAGAAACCTATGAGCAATGTACCAACTTGCAGGAGAGGTATTAGCAGTCACAAAACAAGAAAGGGACCTCAGGATAATCATTTCTTATGACCTGAAGGCAGCTAAACAATGTAACAAGGCATTGGGAAAGGCTAACGGGATGCTAGGATGCATAGGCAGGGGTATCACACCAGCAGAAAGAGGGAGGTAATACTACTCCTGTATGGTTCCCTGTCATAATAGCGATCGCAAAACAGTGATTGCTATTCTGGTGTGTGTATATTGCCGAAAAGCATATCAGCAATATACAATTCTCTGTGACCCCACTTCCGGGAACACTTATCAGTAGCTTTTGCCTCCACACCCCTGATTTTATATTACCAACCCAGGGGTTGCATATCGAGGAGAAGGCAAACCTCGGTCTGGTGGGGAAAAAAAAATGGCAGCCTCAAACAGCAGTAAAATTTTCTCCCCTGCTCTGTCCCGAACCCAGTGCCTACTGCACCATAGCCAGCCACCTTCACCACCACACCACAGGGCTGGCTTGGCTACAGAAGACTCTCCTCCCTACCTAAACCCTCCTTCCTATCCCTCCTCGCCACCTCCCTATCCCTCCCCTTCCAGTCACTCTCCTTGCTGTTCCATCACCACCCTTGCAGGGTAGCTCATGATGATACTGCTAAAATTGAGTAGTCATTTTTGCAGTTGCTCATTTTTAATCGCTATCATCACTGGATACCCCCGCCCCCATATAGATCACTGGTGAGACCCCACCTTGAATACTGTGTCCAGTTCTGGAGACCCCATCTCCCAAAGGACATAGAAAGAGTGGAGCTGGTACGAAGGAGGGCAACCAAAATGGTGAAGGGACTGCATCAAAAGCCCTATGAAGAAAGGCTTAAGGAACTAAATATGTTCTCCCTAGAGGAATGGAGGGAAAGGGGAATATGATAGAAACATTAAAATACCTCACAGGTATAAACAAGGTACAGGAAGGTAGCTTTTTCCAAAGAAAAAGATGCTCGAGGCAAGGGGTCACAATATGAAGCTTGGGGGGGGGGGCTCAGAAGAAAGTTGAGGAAGTACTTCTTCATGGAGATGGTTATGGACACATGGAACTGCCTTCCAGTGGAGGGCATGGTGACTAAAATGGTTACATGATTCAAGAATGCATGGGATAAACACAAGGGGATATTAGAAGTAAGGCAGGGGGTAAAATCCGGAGACTGAATAGGGTCTGCGATGGCACTATATGTAGGTAAAACAAGGCAGACTAGGTGGGCCAGGAGGTCCTTATCTGCCGACAACTTCTATGTTTCTATGTTACACCTCTCTCACTTCCTTATCTCTTGTTGTGAATGTATCTTTGTATGAATGAACTGCACCAGCAGCGGTCTTTGTGTTTGGAGTGTAATAATTAGCATGGGTGAGTAGTGACGGTTTTCTTTCTTCTACGTAGTTTAGTTAAACTGGTTCAGAGGATCCACACCATGCAGTAAGAATTCTATATAATGGTTTAGTGTCCACATTATGGCTGTTAAAACATTCTGCCTGTAGTCAGTTCCTATTATTTTCAACACACAGTAGTGTCGAATACTGTTCTACCAGGGTAGCAGTGTGGACACTAAACAGTATAAGTTAAACAGTACAACATGGACAGGGCCTTAATTGTTTAAAAACCAAAAGCTCAGAGTCTGAGCTATATGCATGAGATGTGTAAATGACCTTCCATGTATCAATATGTATTTAAACATGTGGATATATGATGATATATGTCAATTTATCAATGTCTATTGATATGTATCAATACATTTTGACAAATATCAATTCAAGTGAAGTCTACTGACATGACGCAGATAAGTAGCACTTACTCCTAGCTTTTATTGAAAAAAAAGTTTCTAGCCTTAGCAGTTCTAGGATTATCCCTTATCAAAGCAGTTATCTTTCAACTTTGAAACTGTTAGGATTATAAATGTATTTATTTTTTTAATGTAAACTTCTGCTCAGCAATACATGCCTCATATCAATATGCAGTGACATATTAAAATGTATCCATGCACTTTTTCCTGTGATGGCTTAAAAATATTTTATGAATACATGTTTTAAAATGTTCAGATTTTTGGTTCACATTCAGCATAAACCAATAAAAATGCTGCAATTGTTTAGTGGAACGTATGTTTCTAAACTGAAGCAAAAGCATCACAAAAAATCCATTCCCCCTTGGCCCACCCATAATCTTCCTGTGCTGTCAGGAATCAGAAGATAATAACTCAGACATTCTCATGCATCTCAGAATAGCTCTGTTGAGAATAGGGTTCTTAGCTGCCATGAAATTGATTTGTTTACAATTTATTTACCCAGGATAACCCAGATGGGGTGAGCTTCTCTTTCTCAGTGAGGCTCTGCTTTCATGCATGTTTGCAGCTGGCTGTAGCACTGAGAAGAGAAATGAACTGCCGGTCACACAATGCGTGGCTGTGGTGGGATATGAACCTCATCTAGATCTACTGTTTCCTATGCCCTTTCTCTAGCCACTCAGCCAGGATGCCTTAATTTGAATTCCATGTTCATTGATAACCTGTTGTTTTTGTAAAGTCTATGAGCAGAGTTTCATTTACATGCATCTCCAAAGCATTCAGCAAGATATTCAAATGCATCTAAATGGTATCCTTGCAAGTTCTCTGAGCAAATTGGATGCTATAAGTGCTAGGGCATCCTGTGAATCTGAACCAATCACACTAAGGTACATACTCAGGTATTAAAGAGCAGAAGATGGCCATGAAGCCCATGTATGCTGCTCTTCTAGTTTTCACTGGTGGTAGTTAACAACCTTACCTTACAGTATATATCTATCTATATTTACTTTAAAACATATTTTTGTATTACTCTTAGAGATCTTGTTAGTTTGTTCCAGAACCCCACCACCCTCTGTGTGTAAAAGCACTTCCTGTTTTCCATCAGTAAATGTATTCCCCTCAGCTGTTTATTGTCATACTGGTGCCTGTGAGATGGACGCAGTAGGGAGGCATTGGGGAGACATGTTCTTAACCTTGGGTTGGAAAATCTTGTCCCACATCTTTAGAACTTAATCTAAAAAAGTTCTGTCCTTCAAATATTCTCAGAAAGTCTGAGGTGGAGATATGTAAGGAATAAGCCATGATTGGGGGGAGGGGCAGAGATTATGCTATGTTAATGTACTGAGGGGTGGGTTGAACTCGCATGTGCAGTTGTGCTGGTGGGCACTGTGCTGGGTGGCCATGCTGCTGGGCTCTCTGGAGCATCACAGTTTTGCTGGTGGGCAGTAATAAATGGTGGGCGCTCTGGCAGGCAGTCATGCTGGCAAGAGCTCTAGTGGGCCAACACACTGGTGGGCACACTAGAATGATCACATTGACAATCACATCTGTGTAGGGCTGGTCATTGTCCCAGCTGGTTGCCCCACATAGATTTGTGCCTGTTCATGTCCTGCAGTGGGTTTGATTCAGCCAATTGATTATGGAGTGCTGCCCACATTCTGGACAGCATGGGATACATTTGGCTGGTAGGAGTGGCACATCATGAGTGGCAGTGGGTTCAGTTGTGCCTGTAGCTGAGCACTAGTTGCCTGTACTTGCAGGCACTGTAATCACAGCCTGAAGGCTTGAAGTGAAGATTTCATTGGGAGCTGGTGACCTTCTTGACCCCAGCAGGTTGAGCTCTCAGGTAATGCACCCCATCCTGTTCTCCAACAGGGGTATGTGGTGTTTTAATATGGTCCCATGTAATGGGATTTTGACCAATAGGGGGTCAGAACTGAGCAATCCACATTTTATAAATTAGTATAACAGCACTCCGGAGGGATACAAGAAGCTCTCCATGTGACTTTGACCTTCAACTGACCCTAACAAAGTCCTACCAGTGTGGTGTCTTAAGATATCAAGTGACTGTTTCACTACTAATTGATCTGAATACTACTATGTTGAGTTGGATGTAGGTGGTTGTTGCCAAAGAAAGACATGACTGTGCTTGTGCAGTTTGGTATAAACCTTTATGTTAGAACTGTCAGTAATGAATCTACCTCAAAGCTACAATTTAATTAAAAGCTACTTTCCCCTTCGGCATCCTAACTTTTTCAATTCAATTTATTTTAAATAGTAATACCATGCAGTCTAATCCACAGACTCTCAAGACAGTCAGTAGCCTGGCAAACTTTATCATGGGTCATAAGAATGTCAATAACGTCTTTATGCTGTTTAACTAGGGGGCAAAGAAAGCTTAGATATTTTCAAGACACCCTTTTGAAATATCTACCTGTCCATGCAGTCCCAGTTACGTTGTTACTTGTAGAGTGTCCTTACAAACTCCAAAAGACCTGGAAATGTCTTTTAAATGAAAATGAAAATTGAATTGCATTGCATTTTTGAAAACTGCAAGGTGGTTAATGAAGCAGACTAGCCATATTACCAGGAGATTCCTGGTTCAAATCCTACCAGAGTCACTTTCTCATGATGTGACCTTCTGTAAATGACTTAAACTCCCTGGGTTTCAATATTTTCTGTCTGTGAAAACTGTTACAAGCAAAAGTCTATTGGAAATTATCTTTTGTGTCTCGTGGGCTATTTTGGCTAAATAAATTGGAAAAGAA
Organism: Neoceratodus forsteri; assembly: GCA_016271365.2. NCBI lineage: Eukaryota > Metazoa > Chordata > Ceratodontiformes > Ceratodontidae > Neoceratodus > Neoceratodus forsteri. Next base: position 905,904,186 of record CM028129.1, read on the forward strand.
AATTGCTGTTAAATACAGACTGGTGTAGTATTTTTTTTAAACTGATGGTAAACATATCCTATACAAACAAATAAGAAAAAGATAGCTTTGCTGATTTCATAAAGAAATCAACATGCCAATTACTAACCTCTTCAATAGGATTGGAGAAAATGGATAAAGTCATAAAACAGGGAATGAAAGCATTACAGATATAAAAAGATACAAAAAGAAAGAGGGTACTATACCAATTTCAGAAATGTACTATTTGGACAGCTCAGTCTTAACATTCTCTCTGTTTGGAATGGATAATACAAGAAGATGGAAAACACATTTTAATCCTGTCTTCAGTCTTTCAGTGCCTTACAAAAGCTACAATTGTTTCTTATCTGCAAGGCTGACTGCTTCTGCTTGCTCTTTTAGCTGCTGTCTTCTCTTGAGAAGCTTGAATGGCTCTGTGGCATCAAATTTTCTTTAAATAAATGAAATTAATGAAGTGAAATACATTAAAATTCAGTTTAACTATAATTCTCTGCAGATTGAATTTCCCCAGCTGTGATTTATTCTTTTAAGGTTTCTCTAAATTGTGTGTCTGCTCTACTGGTGCAGAACAAATATCTGATTTCAAAGTTGCTTCATAGTAAGTTTTTTTTTTTTTTTTGAAGAACAAGATTAAATCAGTTTGAAACAGCCAAAGACATCCTAATTGGATTATTGTATAAAGGGTTGCATAAATGTTTTAATCAATATTTTTAGTCCCTAGAGTTTTTCAAACATCGAGATAAAGGATGTTAAATCGTGGGTGACGCGTTATATAAAAAGAAACTGATGTTTAGTGAACACACCTAGCACTAGAATGCTCCCTGTGAACTTCATTTTTGTACGGATAAAACATGCAAACTTTTTTAGCTTCTTGTTGAAACATTTACACTGTGTGATTATGTTTTTTTGTTTTACATTTTAATAGCATCTCTGGCCTTGTCCACTTCATGCCATCCTCTCCTGCCCATCCCCTGGCTTCTCTTGATCTTATTTCACTCTGAATTTCCTTATGGATCCCCCATGGCGAGTGTGGCAGGGATCCCTAATCCTGCTGCAGACATGGAGCCAGACAAGAGGCGGGCAAAGTCACTAGTACAGGGCCTGCAAGAGGTCAAAATTCACCCTGTGCCAGCTGGGGTTTCTCATGCTTTCTCTGTTGCACTCCCTCTGGATATCTGCAGTTAGGATGGGCATGCAGATGCATACAGGCATGTGCAGCATGTTGCAGCTGGTGTTCTCCCACACAATGCTGCTCAGCCTGCACTGCCACCTTTAGTCATCCAGGTGGCAGTATAACAGCAGAGCTGGCTGCCCTACCTCCCCTGTGGAGGAGAGTGCCACTTGGGATGCTCAGCTCTCCTCCACCCAGTCGGCCCCTGGGGACCCAGACCTGTTATTGAACCCAGGTTGCTGACGTTAGGAGTCGTAGCTCTTCTGCTGTGCCAGTGGGTCAGTCCTCACTATGTGATTGTTGTTACAAAACTGCTCCTTTTTTCCCATTAAAATTGCAGTTTATGTGGGGACATTGGGCCAAATTCCCACTCACAACCAACTAGTGCTAAATCACTGTAGCATAATTTAGTGCCAGTCACTTTCATATAACCCTCCCAAACTACACCCAAAGGGCTTTCTATGCCTACAGACATTAAGGTGTGATTGTGTATGGCAGATGGTGGGTTAGCAGGTAAATGACATGCTGTTTTATTTACATTGCTTTTTTAATCTAGCAGAGCAGGTACAATGCTTGTGTGGCATTCCCTGCCTGAGGCATGTTTTTCCTAGGCCACAGGATTGCTGGAACACTGTGTCTGCTGTACAAGGGCACAAGGGGACTATGTAGATGACACAGTTCTATTTGCTTCAGCTGTCTGAATCCTTGTGCTGGAATCATCACTCCTGCATGATTTTACAAAGTCCAATACTGGTACCACATAAACCTTCTCCCACTAAATGCCAAAAAACACTGGCTCCAACATACATCTGTCTTCAAACTTTGGATGCCAACCTGCTTCAGCAGGTACCTCACTTCAAGTACTATGGAATATGGCTGGATCAGAAACTCATATTTTACACCTACATTAATGCCATGTATAAAAAACATCACAGTTCGGTGTGCTGTACCAAAAGAAATCATGCCTTCCTTTCCCAGTCCACTGAGAGTTCATCTTAAGATGATATTGCTGGTGTTTGACTATACAGATGTAATCTATAGCACTGCCCCAAAGTCTGCACTTGCTAGGCAGGCCCCACATTTTATTCTTTCAGCCACTTTGCCCTTAGTGTTCTATCTCTCACCCATCAATGCTCTATATATGCTAATTTCTCTATCCTGTCCTTTGAGGCCTGGTGTGTCTTATCCAGTCCTTCATGGTCAAATATGGGCTTGCCACTATTCCCACCTAACTCTCCTTTTCTCCTTAACCCTGCCATCCCCTCCTCCAACTCCCTCTGATCATTCACTGCTCATTCCTTTCATATCCCTCACAGCAAATTTATAACAGGCCAGTCTGTGTTCTGTATCCTCCTTGTACACTCCCTTTCCCCATCTGTTTCTCTTCCTCCTTGCATACTCTCAACCCACTATTACTGATGCAACGCTTAGAAGCATGCACATGCAGCTAGGCTTCTTCCTCTTCTCTCTACATCACAACAGCCCATGTCTTATCCACCCCCCCCCACAATGTCTTCCCTATTTCATGTTGCCTCTTACTCTATTGTTAAGCTTAAATATTCAGTACACTTTGCCATTTGAATGTTACACCACCATGATTCTGTACAAATATCTTGCATGCTTCCTTAGCTGTCATCCAGGCCACCCTCATAACCGACTTACTTGTGCACATTTTACATTGTTTTGTTCTTTTTCTGGAACTTATTAGTTGAACTGTGATTTTATTGTTCACATAGATACACCTGTTGTTGTCACTTTGCTATTTCTGTTTCATGCCTTGCTGTATCCCCTTCCCAGTGTTGTACCTGGAAAAGAGTCCTGGTTCAGTGTGCCTTTCCTGGTGACCAGACTTTAAATAATAACTAAATAACTACATTAATGTTTATCAAGGGACCTGTTGTGAGACAGGATGCACACAGAATAACTGGGTGTGGGGGAGGATCAACCTGACTGTAATTTAAACAATCAAAAAGAGCAAGGCAAGAAGATGGATAAAAAAATGAACTGCCAGGAATATGAATTTACAGTATCTCAGAGTCAAACTGCATCCAACTAGTTCCTGGTGCATCAGTGCACTTTGCATCCTCATCCACTGGACTACTAAAGAGTGTTGTTTCCTAGGGTTTAAGTTGGGGACATACTGGACTACCAGGGATGATGTGAAGGAACTTAGGGCTGGATCCAGGGGTCATTCCACAAGTGGGCCAAAGGTACAAATATGGCAGGTAAGGGGAACACTGACATTGTTGCACAGACTCACGTATGTCTGCATATGGCACTGTGCCATATGTAGACATGCATGACCTCTCACTGTGCATTAATCCTGTGCTAAAACCCAGTTAGTGCACTGTAATAGTTTTAATGCCTCATTTGCATTTCAGGATTAGCAAATCTATTTGTTTCCTTACAGCTTCTCTCCTGCAGTAGGTCACCAGCCCTGAACCCTATCAGTGCCACCCCAGGCAACCTCCCAGCCTCATTATCCATCCTGCTGCCTTGAGACTCCTACCTGCTCCATGGTTTTCCCTCTGTAGTGGGGCTTTAGGGATGCACCCCTTCCAATGACCAACAGAAACATAGAAACACAGACCAAATTCTGTGGCAAGAGTTCTTAATCTGTGTTGCAGGCAATGCAGGAGAGAATGCCAAATGACGAGTCATCCTGCCAGGTGTGAGTTTTGTCCTCTGCCTACATAAAGACGTTGGCATGAATGTACTTCCACAGTTCATGCAACAGGCATGTGCAGTGCACAGCCAAGCATCTCTCTACCACCCACAACCATCATTTCCTTGCCTGTACCACCTGTGGGCCCCCAGGTAGGGCTAGCATGGCAGGACCAGACACCCTCACACACCAAGAAGGCAAACATTCTCTGGGATACTCCAGGCTCCTCCCCTGCTGGCCCTCCAGCAACCTAGGCTTGTTCCTGTCTCTGGTCAACAGCATCATGAGTGGCAACTCTGCTGCTGTGCTGATGGGCCAGCCCCCTCCCCCCAGTGCAAAATGAATGTTATCAATATAGCCGTGTTATGGGTCAGCACAACACAACTTTGTGGACCACAAATCTGGAACTGAGACTTAGGCTCATTGTTTTGCACATGTCCCTAACAGATTTGTTCCTCTCCTCCTAAGAAAAGGTCCATGTATACCATGGCAGGGAAGAATAACAAGGCTGAATAAAAATGGTAATTTAAGCATTTATTCACCAACAGGATGAATAACATGTCACTCTCCTTACGGCCCATGTTATTTTTCCTGTAGCCTCATCACAGTGGCATTTAGTGTTCATGGTATAAATAGGGCATTCTATGCGGCTTCCAAAAATAAGTTATTTATTTATTCTTAAATATTACAAACAATGCTGATCTAGAACTCAGGAGCTTCTCTTTACTCTGCCACTTGTTGCTAGGCAGCACTGTTTGCAGCATTCCAGAGTGAATAACAAGCTTTATAATGTACATTAGAACATTGTTATATGTTGAAATACATCTTTTAATGGCCTTGTTATACCATTGATGAGACATCACTAGGTTGTTAACCCATTGATGGTACATCACATCAATGGTATAACAACCAGGATCACTCAGTGCATGCACGCAACTTAATCCAATGGCCTTCTTGAAATGGCCGCAGCGGTGAGAACATGACCCAGAGCAGAGCGGCGGTGACTGAAATAGCTACAGTAAGGGCCTGTTTCATTGTTTTTAAAATGTTAATGTTATTGGTACCATGCACTATAAAATATAATATATCGTACATCGATTGTCAACTAGTTTATTAAGCCATCTCGAGGTTACCATGGTGACATAAACCTCTCGAGCTACGCGCTCAAGGTTTATACGGTTGCCTTGGCAACCTCTTGATGGTTAACAAACCCATTAACGATCGATGACCTTACAATATTCTTTATTTTCTGCAGGCCCTAGTGAATATCACCTATTGATATCATGTAAGAGAAAAATACATCTGGCAAATAAAACATTATTTTAGCATGTGATGTCACAAGAGAGAGAAATAAACATGCTATCTTTCACCACTGACATGTTATTTGTTCATGTTGTGGCATTGCACAGCACAGTGGCATATATGGTATACTATAAATAGAGCAATTGCATAGACTGACTGAAAACAAGCTCTTTATTTACAGTAGAATATGCCACTCTAGCACTCATGACTCTACTGTACTCCATTACACGTTTCTAAGCAAAATTATGAGGAACATTTACTGTAAATAAATAACTTATTTTTAGTCAACCTATGCAATACTCCCTATTTTTATGCTCAGTTTAGCAGGTTACAATTTGACAGCAGGCTCAAATACCAATCGTGCCTGCTTGCAAAAAAAGTCACCTTGGGACTGCTGCCCCCTGGCATAATGGTCCTTCTTTCCCCTGCACATAACCCACACAATACTAGATGCTCTGGCAAACAGGCTTTCAGAATCCCATGGTGCCGCACCACATTTGGACAATGTACATTCACATATAGAGCCCTGCAGTGGTGCAACTTCCTGCCTCCTGACATAACCAATGCTACTTTGCTGGGCTCCTTTAAAAAAACTCCAGCAGTATCTAATCTCACTGGTAACCTGTGACTGCTACCACTAATTTGCCTGTACCTTGCTCCTACCATTTGCAATCTCTGTGATCTCTATTGCTTAATAAAATGTTATGCTTCATGTCCATTTCTTGTGCCCCCAGTCAAGTTAACACTTTCATGGACATTCTACCCTTGCCTAAATTATTTATTTTCCCTCCTACCTCCCTCCACCTCCTCTTCCCTTTTTGGCCCCTCTATCATGCCATACCTTTTTCTTCCCAACCACCTTAATTCATCTTCATCATCATCCCACTACCTACACCACCTCTTCCTCCCTACTCTTCTCCTACCGTCCTCCCTCTTTATTTCTCTTTGACTACATAGCTATTCTTCCCTTTCCCTCCTATTTATCCCCATCCTACCCCCCACCTCTGCTTGCCTTCTCCCTCCCCACACTTCTCTCCTCCCTCCCTACTGGTACAAGACCTTCCTTCTTTCTTTGACTCAGGCACAATCCAATTATCTGCCTATGTTGTTAGTTGTACAATTCTCCTTTTTAAACAAGTGTCATGTTATGCTACCGTTGTCTAGTGAAACGTTAGCCTTTGTTTTGGTTCTGCACCCTGTACGTGCATAGAGTGTGTAACTATTGTTAGAATTTGTGCCTGGAGACAGTTTTCAATTGTTTCTTGCTGTTATCTGTGGAACATATCTGTATTATTGTTTGTGTCATACTTGACGTGGAACCTATGAAAGAGCTTTCTGCTCAGAAGTGTTAATCCAAGATCTCAATAAATAAATAAATATTTTGTTTGCATCTGAAAGTGGTCCAGCTTTTGTTCATTTTATCTTGAAAGAAATGGAATAAACATTTGCTTTTGTTTCATACACTGGCAATTTGGGTTTCCCTGCTGTAGTCAAGTCACATTTGAAATGGCCAATAGCCATTAGAGCTGCTCAGATAATCAATTGATCTCTCCGGATACCATTGATGATATGAATGTGCATCAGACCACATGGATCCATAATTATCCATTCTGATATCTGATGGATAATTTTATCAGATCAGAGCAGATATATGATATCAAATTAAGCTATCCAATCTAAATCTGATAGGATACTGTAGTGAACTACAGTATACTACTGGATTACACCCCTCCACTAAAGGTACAAAACAACCTGCATCCCTAGTTCCCAATTCATACATTTCAGAAGTTACTCCCCACCCACATCATGAACACACATCACAGGCCCTGTCCACCCTCCCCATCTAAAATGTCGCTGGCATGGACATCACATGGAAAAATAGGGCCTGTCATGCCACCATATGCAAGTGGCCTTTCTTAGAAACATAGAAACATAGACTTTGATGGCAGATATGGACTGCTTGGCCCACCCAGTCTGACCATTTCTCTACCTATTGGATAAACTGCAGATCCTAGCTAACCAACAGCCTACTTCCTCCTACCCCCACTATAATTGCCTTACGTCTGTCCCATGCATTCTTGAATTCCCCCACTGTTCTTGACCCCATGACCTCTTCAGGAAGGCCGTTCCATGCATCCACCACCCTCTCTGTGAAAAAATACTTCCTCACATTGCCCCTGAGCCATCCACCCTCTGTCTTTAAACTGTGCCCCCATATTTTGCAAATCTCTTTTTCTGAAAGATTCTACCCTCTTGGACTTTGTTGATTCCCTTTAGGTACCTGAAAGTTTCTATCATGCCCCCCCTTTCCTCGAGGGTATACATATTAAGCTTCTTTAGTCTCTCTTCATATGGTTCTTTGTATTGCCTTTACTATGTTTATGGGGCTATTATGTAAATGATTGGAGGGATCACATGATAACCCCACCAGTGTTTGTATATATGTATGTATATGTGTGTGTGTGTATATATATATATATATATATATATATATATATGTATGTATATATACATATACACAATCTCTATGGTCACTGGTAGCCTAATAATGGACCTGTCTTGGTCCATAATTGAAAAAGTGTCACAGCCCCTTGCCCCACATCACCAGCCTCTGATACTCCCTGCTCTTCTTTCAGAAAGTAGACCCAACTTTCTAGTGCTTTATTGATCCCTGTTCTACAAGAAAAAGAAAGGATTCATTCCTCTGTATTATATGTGAGCCCACTGCCTAGCCTATCTTCACTACCACCCTATACTGTAGCTTGAGTCTGCCAACCAACAAACCAACAGCAGCATGAGCAGATGTGGCTAGAAGTACAGCGACGTAACTGTGCCCAGAGAAAGCAGCAGGCTGTTATACAGAATGTGGACAAGGGCCTACTGCTTCACAAGAGCACCAGAGAGTTAAGACTACTACTTTGAAGGTGGGAGGGGGAGGACAGCTCCCAGATAGACCACTAGGGACATTTTAGATTGGGGGAAGAGCCAGAGTCAGTAATTGGGGGGCATTGTTAACTTGTTAAATATGTAAATTGGGGATAGGGGGTACATGCTGTTTTGTACTTTGCTGGGAGGTGGGGGTTGTAATTCCATGTAGTTGCCTACAGTATACCATCAGATTTGGATTGGATAGTTTAACAGAATGTCACATATCTCATCTGATTATCAATGTTTGGGTCAGGTTGGATTCAGATCAAGTTGGAATAATGCGACCAGCCTGAAGTAGCTGCCAAATCAAATATTATGGCATCTAATTAGCTCTAATAGGCATCAAGTGTGATCGCAGTTGGCCTTACATACCCTCAGTTCTTGCCACTACTGAGGCCCCTGTCCATGACAGGTCCAAGTCAATTACTGCATATCACCACTCATTGAAATGTAATTGTGAAAACAGTACTCAGGGTGCATCACTGGGATGGGTAGATACTTACAGAATGGCATCATCCCTGGTTCAACTCAAACAATTAGCATCATCCCTGGTTCAACTCAAACAATTAGCAGTAGAGCAACAGAATGAGTTGGGGGGGGGCAGGCCTAATCCAGTTGAACCCCCCTGTCAAACATTTATCTGTCACGGTTCTCAATGGTCTTTAATTATGAACCCAAAGGGCCAGTGTGGGCTCTTTTAATTGCTATCAGGTCATAAGGAAGAAAAAAAATACTGTTTTCTTTTTTCAGCAGGACCTTTCAAAAGGGTAGAGGACACTTTTTTTTTTACAATAAAAAGTCTGAACGTGAACAGCTATTTTAAAAGGAAGTTAAACTGGTAAAGGGCTAAGCCTTCTTCAAGTAGAAAGAGTGTGCACCTTTTGACAGAGAATAGAATAGACTCTGATTTGTATAGTGCCATTCATACACACTGTATCACAATGCACTTTACAAAGCAATGCACTAAGATATTTGTAGTGCAAGGACTGTATGTGGTAAACATACAGCAGCCATGAAGCAGGCTAATGTCATACACACCATTCTACTGTATTTGTTCCCATGTTATTGAGAGAGGACAATGGGCAGGGATTACTCTCTTACTTTTTGAAAGATGCCATGGAATCTTTACTTTCAACCTAGGTAATCACCAGAGATAAGCAGAAGGGACCAGGCTTAATGTTGTATCAGAAGGACAGCACTTCTAACAGTTCACTTTTCAGTTTTCATTTCATTTTTGTTCTGTGTACTGGGTACATTTAATGAGCTGAATACCCATTTGTGGGAATGACTCAGCTTGTATACTGCATCACAAGAAAAGATGTATAGCAGTACAATAAAGTATAAGCATAAAAACATAGAAAGGAAGGCCAGCCTGTTCGTGCAGGAGCAGAGTTGCCGCTTGTGACACTACAGGAACGAGTTTACAATGTTGAAGTGTTGGCAGGGCTGGGAAGAGAATGACTACCCTCCTACAGGTCAGCCTTTCCAACTAAGTCCCTGAGGAAGCATTCCTTCTCTGAGGAGGGCTGGTGTTGGACTCGGCAGTAGCCCTTCCACCTCTGTGGCCACAGGTGGCCGTGAAGGCTGGAGACATCTGGGGAGTAAGGACATTGACTTCATGCAGTGACATGCACCTGTATGCAAATATGCACATTGGAGTCCTCACTGCCAATATCCTGGTGTGGGAGAACACATTCTTGGCCTGTGTGGATGATGCCTAGTACACTGGGTACAGTGGGACCCTGTGCAGCCTCCTGTACTCCTCTAACTTTAGTTGCTCTTTGGGGGACCTGCCCCTTTTCAGCCCTGCCATGGGGAAGATGGGAGTTGTGTGTTTGAAACAGTGCCACAAGCAGGAGTGATGGGGTAAGTGATTGTCTGGGGCTGAGAGGAGGCATGGCCATGATGGAAAAAATAGAGATTAAAAATTATAAGGAGAATAAAACATAAAATACATGAGTCACACAGGCAGTTTGGAACTCACGGCAGCACTATAATGGGTGAATTTGTTTAAAAGAATCAAAAACATAGATACAAATTTGGAATATATCTTAGATGGTTCAAACTATAACCCTACAGGTTGACTAGAAGCAGTCCCTTTGAGGAACTATGATCAGCAACAATGCTGATACCAAGTCAAACATTAGAAGATGGAACAAGACCGTAAGACTACAGACAGGGTAAATTCAGAGACATTTACCACAACTATGTTTCTGAATATTTTCATACAAGATTTATTTTTTTTGTTCCAAATCATAGGCATGATCTATTAAAACTGCCAATACCATGAAAGTGAAATTATGTTCTGGTGAAAACAGATATGATATTTTAGGTTACTACAACTTTAAAGAAGAAGCAGTTTTTTATGTGATAGTAACATTTGTAGCTTTCTAGATATTTGTAGATGTGGTTCGATTAGATGTGGAAACTTATTCTAAATTAATTGTGACCTGGAACTTCATTGAAAATGAGCTTTGCTCAATTGAATGTATCCTTTTATTCATTGTGAATAAAACATGATTTACTACTACTACTACTACTTGTAAAGACACTCAGATATAAACCTTGTAAAAAGGATTTAATTGACCTCCAGTATGCTGCGTTTGGCTTTCTATACACAGTAATGTCAATAATCTAATATAAAAAACATCAATGCATGTTTCTAGTTTCAATCCAGTGAAGGGCTCTTTAAAGAATGTCCCAGAGAACAATCTAATAGCAAGCCTGACGATAATGCATGGGCATCTGATGGTGATGGGATTCCTACTCAAGTTGATCTTATCTAACGGCTGTACATATGAAGCTACCTAATGAATGGCAGGTGCAACTGGATGCATTGACTTACTAATTATGTTTATATCAGTTTCAGAACCGAGAGACATTCTGTATATCCTGACTGCTTTTTCACATGTTTTTCATTTTCTGCATTGGGGGTCCTTGAAAAAAGGAATAACAGACTTTTACATCCTCTCCCCCAAGCTCCTACCTCAGTACAGTACAGAGGAAGTTGGATACTTTTCACCTTGAAAAATATTGTGCTATTTTTCCTTTTAAGTAATGCCTAATTTAATTCCCTACAAGCTATTTAGATTTAGAAGGGACAACACTGAATTAAAAACTATTCAATGAACAGTGTTGCAGAAGTTTCTTAAAATGCAGCCTACTTTGATCTATGGACCGGAGATGGAATGATGTTTGATTCACTTAAAATTTTGTAACTCTTTACCATTAAATATGCTCTTTTTAACAGAAATATTCTGCTTTTAACCCCAAATCCCTTTAAAGTATGGACTTAATTTAGTTGGAAAGGCTGAATTCTGAAAACTTTTATTTGTCCATATGCATATTTTTGGCACAGAATGGGAGTGTAAGGGTTATGGGCCCTATGCACCAATGGGTGGGAAATATGTGCCAGAGGCACATATCCCACCTGCATAGCTCCACACCTGTGGACAGGTGCGCACCAGCTGGTATTCACTACGTGCCATCACCTATCCACTGATCTCCCCAACGTAGGGTGGTTGGGAGAGGCGTGGTGGACTCAGCTGGGCATCCAATTGGATGCCCACCCTGGGTTTCCAGTAGATCACTTGCATAGCTGGGCATTGGTCTGGGTGCATGAATTGCACCTGCGGATACCCGGACCTGTGCATCAATGCCCCATCGGGCTCTGGATCCCTCCAGAACATGGGGGCCACTCACTGCCACTCTCCCCAGCTCAAGACAACCCCAGTGCCCATGTAGCAAGGTGCCCCCCCATGCACACACTGTACACAGATGCACCTACCCCATGTAGGTGATCCCTGAACCCTGTACCCCCAACCCTACAGTGGTGTTCCATGGTGCCCCTCCTGGCACCAACAATCCCCATCCTGTACCTGCAGTTCAGGTACGGTGAACTGGATGGCCAGTGGTACAGCCCTCCACACACCTCCATGGCCACCGGCCGTCTGCCATATGTGGGAGTGCATCGGCTGCATGCCCCTGCTTAGGTCAGATGGCTAGAGGCCATGGAGGTGTGTGGAGGGCTGTGCCACTGGCCATCTGACTCAAGGTACCATAACTGCAGGTATGGATTGGGGGTAATTGGTACTGGGGGGAGGATGGCTGTCCCTCACCAGTGCCATGCTGGCATTTTCAGGTGATGGGCTGCTTGGGCACAACAGTGCAGCCATGATTTGGGGGGATGCAGCATTGGTGGGTGGGTAACTTTCTGTTCTTTGTGTGGGGGTGTCTGCCAGGGTGGTACCGGGTTGGGGCCGGACCAAGCTGTGTATGGCGGTACTGCCTGATACTCAAGGGGCCATTCTGCTGTTTGGTGTGTGTGGGGTCCTGGCGTGTAGGGGTACTTATGGCAGGGCTTTCCCTGGTGTACCAGCTGGCACACTACAAGCTCGGGTGCACAGCACTACTCGCCATGGTGCATGGCACATACTGCTGGCACACCCCTGCCCACTCCCAGTGCGTTGCTGTTCATGTGGCCTGGGGATCAGGCACAAACCAGCTGTGCACCCCAATCATGAATGCTGTGTGACCACCGCTCTGTGGTATTCTGACTTAGCGATGCCAACATGCCCTGTTTACGCGGCACATTGGCATCCTGCATAGGGCCAATCTGTGTGAGGGCAGAAGTCTAGGAAACTGCTTCCCACACACCCCTGTGTGTAAGTTCCATGAGGTAATGTTAATGGTTTGTATAGCCTCCATGTATAAATGAGTCTGAATGGCTTGACATACTGTATGCACTCAGTCACAGTACTTGCCTGGAAGGCAAGCCCAGCATTTCAGTACTCAACTCAGCATTCCATAAGCAGCAACAATGCCCGTGATAATTTGTTACACAAGTACACCACAGACACAGAGGATGTTAGCCAATGACATTTATTTGGTTGAATGCATGTGAGCCACAGTCATGTAGGAGCAGCCAGACAGTCTCACTGTTCAAAAGAACCTCGGGCGCCTCATGTAGGAATGCTTATGCAACATAAGGATTGATTGGTAGGTTTGGAAAGATGTCAACAGGTGAAATGTTTGATGTTTGTGTGATTTTTGACTGTGAGTTTAGTGTACACTCCCTCTATCCCTGTAAAAGAGACCACAGCCCTTTTGTTGTGATGTGAAGATAAAAAGACCCTCTTTTTTTTCTTTATGTATTTTTTCCCATTTTTGACCACCCCCAGTCATGGGCGAGCATGCATATGTGTGTAGGAACATGCGCCGCATTCCAAGACACTCTTCTGACTTGCCACCCCCTCCCACCTGCACTGCCACCAGACCTCCACCTGGTGGCAGCAGAATTTCGGGGAGGGGTGACAACCACCCCAGAAGAGGAGAGCTGGCGCTAGGCATTTGATACTGCTCTGCCCCCCCCATGCCGGCACCCTGATGACCAGAGGTCGTTCTTGAACCCGGGTCACCAGCGTGACACGAGGAGTGGCATCTAGCGCCTCAACCCTCAGCACCACCTAGCTGGCAAAAAGACCCTCTTGAGGGTGGGGATTTACCCCGAGAGGTGCCACAGACACAAAGTCTCATAGGTCTCACTGAGCTAAAGAGACTTATGGCCATGATGCTTGTCAATTAAACTAAAGGGAATTCGATTAGAAACATAGAAACATAGAAGTTGTTGGCAGATAAGGACCACAAGGCCCATCTAGTCTGCCCATTTCTTTTTCTACCTTATAAATGTGCCATCGGCCTTTGCTCTGTCAGTGGCCTATCTCTTTATACTCATCTGTATTGCTCCCTTATGCCTATCCATGCCTGATTGAAGCCCTGCACTGTATTCATAGCCACCACTTCCTGAGGTAGGCCATTCCATGCATCCACCACCCTTTCTGCAAAAAAGAATTTCCTCACATTTCCCCTTAATCGGCCTCCCTCTAATCTCATGCTGTGTCCTCTTGTCCTGCTATTTATCTTATATTTAAACATGTTACACTCTTTCACCTTGTTAATGCCCTTAAGGTGTTTGAATATCTTGATCATATCACCTCTCTCCCTTATGGCATTTGCTGGGGAGGTATCAAAAGGTATCCCTGCTGTGGCAAAGTGATTGTTAAGGAGGTCAAGGATCTCATTTTTATCTGTAGTGTGGGTACCACCAGTCGAAATTTTGTGAGAAAATGTGCCAGCGCTGTTATGGCCTTCTACCTCCCTTAAAGTTTTCCAAAACTTAGTAGCAGAGTTATTGGATGCGTTAAGCTCAGAGCGGAAATAACTAGACTTCACAGCTCTGATAGTTTTTGTGCAGAAATTCCTTGCAGTTTGGAAAGCAGACCAGTCTGTGGCCAATTTAGATTTTCTGGCTCTTTTCCAAAGAGCATTCCTATGTCATAAGGCAGTCTTTAGGTTATCCGTGAACCAGGGACAGGATTTTCTTTTGGTTCTGCATTTGGTAACTGGGGCATGGAGATCTAGGGTTCCGGTGAGTATTTCATGAAGTACCTCATGTGCCTCTTCCACAGAAGATGCAAGGTAAAATTTCTGCCTGTTAGCATACTGGAGGTCATAGAGAAAAGCATCTGGACAGAAGTTCCATTTACATCTCTTTTGGATGTATTTAGAAGAAAAGAAGGTTTGGAGTTGCGCTAACCATACGCATGCAATGGCACAGTGGTCGCTGATGTCATTAAAGAATACACCCGAGTGGAAGAAAAGGTGAGGTTTGCTTACAAGGATTAGGTCAAGAAGGGAGCTATGCTCTGGGGTTTTGGTGTTTGGGTGGATATCTTCATTAATGATCTGGGTAAGTCCATGGGCATCACAGAATTCTTTCAATGGTAAGGAGACTAGAGAGAGCCAGTCAAGGTTGAGGTCACCAATTATGGATACTTCTGATGAGGTGGTAGCTAGTATGTCACTTAGGTGTTTGAGCAGAGAGAGGCTTGCTGAGGGGGGCCTATAGCACCCACTAATGCAGATATAGGTAGATTTGGCAGGTTGAATTATTAGCGTGAGGCACTCGAACTCCTTGGGGACTGTAGTTGTGTCCACCATAGTTGCAGTAATGTTGTCCCGGATATAGATTGCTACTCTCCCTCCCCGGGATTTCCTATCAGTACAAAACAAGTTGCATGAAGGAATGTTAACCTCATAGTCCAGGGCGGTTGGTCTTAGCCAAGTTTTGGAGATTACAAGAACATCAGGAGAGCAGTGGAGGGTCCAAGTTTTGATAGCATCAAGCTTTTTTAGAAGGCTGCAGACATTCAAATGCAAAAATGATAACCCTTTTATTAAAGGTAGGTCAGCTGGGGCAGGAATGGAGAGGGGATCCCTTAATTTGATGTTACCAGCACAGATGAGTAGCAGCAGGAGCATCTTTTTTATAGCACTAAGAAGTAGTTGGAATGGCTGAATTTTGCCTCTGAAGCGTGGGCAGTTTCTCAAACTCTTCTCCAAGGCCAAACAGTGAGGCGAGCGGCAATAGTAAGCATACAGAATAGCTTTAATTGAAAGGGCAAACCCATGAGAGAGTGGCAGTTTATACCCGACGTGAGTACAGCAGTGTATGGTAGTATGGAGGCCAGGTCGGGCATGTGGCAGTGGGAGGGAAACATTTTGAAATTTGTGTATAACATTTAGGTAGCCTGTGAATATGCCTGGGTGTTGAATATTTTGTGGGTTTAGAGACCGATGGTATGTGATGGTTACACTAATAAGTAGAAATCCTATGCTGAATGGATGAAGCAGCATTTTTGCAGTTAAATATGAGCACGAGAGAAGATCACCCCTTTAAGAAGTTAAAGGAAAGGAGAGCTCCTTTAAGAAGTTGCTGTAATTGACTAGTGTGAGGCCTCAGAGGGTGGGGATCACTGAGGAAGTGTATTTAATAAAGAAGGGGTGGAGGTGGAGAGGTGGGCGAAAAAACTGTCCAGAGAGCAGTACAGCAGGGCAGTGGCCAAGCTGTGATTTGAAAAAGGTGCCTTGGGTGCTTGCTTTCTCAATGGGGATCTGCAGCATCCAATCAAGAAGTGGTCACAGTCCTGAGGAGCTAGTCTAATTATGGGTATTGAAGCCTGGCAGCTCTGTGCTAGGAGCTGACCAATTGTACCTGCTTTCTTTGGTCAGGGGGTGGCGGGCTGGATGCAGAGGTCCGGCCACAAGCAGTTAGGAGCGTCTGGGCCGCTCGACTGAAGTGGAGAGCCTGGTGTGGGCTTTTGGCTAAAAAAGAGCAAAAAAAAAAAAAAGGCTGGCCGTTAGTTAAAAAGTCAAAGACAAAGCACAAGCAAATTGATGGGAAGGCCAAGGGCAATTTAGTGCTCAGGGCAAAAGTAGGTGCAAATAGTGGGAGACAAAGGGTTCCTGCAGAGAGGTCTGGTCAAAGGTGCCAGGTGGGAATTTAGCAAAACAAAAGGCTGGTTCTGTAGGTTGATTGGGGGGTCCTTGAATGAGACCAAGGAGAGCTGGGGGGGAGGTGTGTGGTGGTGAGGACTCAGGGTAAGCATCGAGAATGGCCCTGCTCTTGGATGTGACTGCAGCAAAGGTGCTTCAGTTAACATCTGGCATATTCAGGTCCCCCATCAACAACATCTCCCCTTTCTCTGCCATCCTAAGGATGCCTTCTATCATATCCATGTCCATTTCCTCCCCTTGAGATGGGGGTCTGTATACAACCCCTGTACGGATTGTGGTGCCATTTTCAGTCTCTAGGGTGACCCACAGTACCTCCTCTCCTCTCTGTTTACTCTTTTGTTCTGTTGCTTTTATCCCTTCCCTTACATGGAGAGCTACTCCTCCTCCTCCTCCTCCTTTTCTACCCTAACTGTCTCTCCTGTAGATTGTGTACCCTGGTATGTTGACATCCCAGTCATGGTTCTCTGTGTACTATGTTTCTGTGACTGCCACAATATCCAGGCATCTCTCTTCCTACAAGGCCACCAGTTCAGGGAGCTTGTTACCTAGACTATGGGCATTGGTACTCATTACCCTCCATTTTTTGATGGCCTTACCCCTTTTTGCCCCATCCCTGCCTTTACTGGCTTTGCCTTTTTCTCCATGTACCCCTGCCCTTCTTTCTATCGACGTCTCTATCTTGGTGTTTACCTCACTAACTACCCTGATTTTTTTTTGAGCTTGGCTAGGATTTCCCTGTTCCTTTTCAGTGCCTCGCCCTTTGGCTAGTTTAAATGAAGTATTTAAACCTATCACCTAGAATCCTGGTTCCCTCTCCTGGACAGATGCAGACCATTGCACCATTATAGGCCTGCATCCCTCCAGGTGGACCCCCAGTCCCCATGAAGCCAAAACCTTGAGCTCTGCACCAGTTTTTCAACCATTGATTGAATCCCATGGTGCATAGCACCCTAGCCTCAACCATGCCATAGACAGGCAGCACCTCTGAGAAGGTTACCCTGCATGTTACTTGTCTAAGGCACCTCCCCAACTCCACAAACTCCTCCTCTACTGTTCTGATCCCTTTCCCAGCCAGGTCATTTGTCCCTAGGTGGACGATGACATCCAGCTCTTTCCCTTGTGCAGCTGCTCCCATGATCCTGAGGATTTGCTCCTTGTCCCTCCAAGTCATGGTGCCAGGCAGGCACCTTACCTCCCTCTCCCCTCCCTCTCCCAGTTCTACCCTCCTAACAATGGAGCCCCCACCAGGAATTGTTTCCTTCCCCTGTGGGGTCCCATGCCACCCTCCTGTGGGTCTCCTTTGTGGAGGTTCCCAACATCCTCCTTGGTCTCCACTGCGGGTGCCTCTATAGAGCAACCACACTCTGCCAGAATGGTATACAAATTGTGGAGAGGTACAACTGGAGAGATGTGCCTCTGTTCCACTACCCATACCCTCCTTGAGCCCACTCCAACTGCTCCTCTTTCTTAGCAATCTCTGAGGCAGTGGCGGTGGCCCTGGTGGTCCCTTTGTGAGAGAGGAGGTCCCCGGAATCCTGGTCAACTCAGCCTGGAGATGAGCAACCTCCTCCCTCAGCCCAGAGAGATGTCTGCAGATGTGACAACACCGCATCCTCCAGAACGTCTTCCGGAAGATTACTGCTCCACAGCCACTGCACAGCACCACTCCCCTCATGTTTTATTTGTGGCCCCTTAACTGTTATTTTGTATACTTACTCTTTCCTCTCTCTGTTTATTTATTTTTTTAAAATCATTTTTTTCCCCCCTGTTGATTCCATTTGGCAGAGGACCAGAATGTTTTCCTGTACATGTGGTGCACCCAACATATCTAAGAGGAGGCCAATACCATAGTATTAATGAATGGCATGTAAGTGTGATATAAAACTTGTATGGAACAATACTCATGCTAAGTGGGTAGAGCAGTGTTGTGCCTGGGTGCTCAAAGGATCACAAAGCACACAGGCCTGAAATAAGATAGCAACTGACTGGCTACATGATGGTTTAGTGGAAGCATGTCATGCTTTCTTGCTTATGACCCAGGTTCAGGAGAAGACTCAGGGAGTCAGTATTGGAGCAGCCAGGGCTGGGGAGTGCTGATGAGCACTGTACAAGCCAGCCCAGGGAGGGATTGTTCCTGTTTGGTATCTAAATGATGGTCACTGGCGCCTTTGGACCCTTCTGCCTGTGAATCCCTGCCAGCTTCAATGGTGGGGGGACTGGTTGATAGGGCTTAGGGTATTTGGCAAGATATCCAACAGAAGGCATGTGCTGTGGCTCAGAAAGCCAAACAGCTATATGGAAAACATGTTGGCAACTGACTTTATTGTACAGCTTTCTCTGGGTAACTTGACCATAGATCATATATCCTGTCATGTAGGCTGGCATAGCACCACCTATCACTGTGTGTACTTACTATACAAGTTGTGACATGCCCATTCCATGGCCAATGGTAGTGGATCCTGCACCATCCTCTATTTAGCTAGCACAGTAACTGGCCCTGCCAGATATGTGGCCTGCTCTTGCCATCCCAGCTAGTCTTTTCCCTGACTTATGTGTCAGTCATAACTGTTTCCCAAAAACAAAAGAGATCACACTGATAGTTACATCAGTGGACTATGCAGTCTCCATATAAAATAACTTATCACAATTGATTTGGGTCTCAACTAGACTTTGAAGGTCAGCAACTATATGGCCAGGAGGACATTGTGTGGATGCTTGGGGCATACAGTACATGGACTTAACATGACTAGCTTTTATGCAGCCATAAATATGTTGTACACCCATGGGTATGGAAAAATAGGTCTGAAACAGCTAGCACAAAAGTTCCACAACAAGTGGAGGGCACTGTGCATGTGTGAGCTACAGAGATGGACTATGGCCCCCTTACCTCTGCAAAAGTTCTCAGATGTGAGCACAGTTAGCAGCACAAGCATATGCATAATAGACTATTCTTGTGAAAAAGGGCTGTAGAGGACTTTGTAGTCAGCAGCATTGCAGGCAGGGATGGGTCCCTGATTAAGCTTCTTGAGTGAAATGCTGAGGTATGTGGTCAGCTGTCCGTGTGGGGTAAGAAAAAATTACTCACCATAGTGATGTTGTTTCTTCCAAAGAATTCTTCGGCATTCTTGACAGAAGCAGAATGCAAGCTGGGTTGAGCTATCCCAGAGAATAGGAGTCAATGTAAATGAAGTAGTGCATTGACCAATCAGAGGAGAGTGAGAGAGTGAGTGTTGCCTGCAATCAGCCTGAAGGACCTCAGAATTATTTCAACACTGAAAAAAGGGCAAAAAATATGCCCAGAACAAACAAAACAATTGTGGAAACTGTAAAAATCCAAACCACTATTATGAAAATACAACAAGGAATAACAATGGAACTAGACAAATCTGGCCAAAGACAATATAGCAGAGCCACCCCAAAGTCAGGTTTCACAGGGGAGGATAGGTGGGAGTGTAAATAATCCTGAAGAATTCCTTGGAAGAAGCAACATTACTATGGTGAGTAATTTTTTCTTCTCACCTCAGGAATTCTTCAGCATTTATTGACAGATGCAGACTACTTTACAAAGCAGTACAGTTGGGAGGTGGGCACAGTAACCTACCTAGGAAAGGGGCTCTGTGACACCACTGCACCAAATTTGGCATCTGATCTGGACTGCATATCCAAGCAGTAGTGCCTTGTGAATGTGTGTACTGTCTTCCAAGTAGCTGCTTTACATACATCAAGAAAAGTAACATCCCTTGTGGCTGCCACTGTGGCAGCAGTACCCTTAGTAGAATGAGCCCTGAGGCCCTGAGGAGGTTGTTTGCCAACTTTGCTGTAACAGAACTGGATACAAGAGATAATCCAGTGGGAAATGGTTCTCTTGGTAGCTGGCCTTCCTCTGCCTATCTCGCGATAGGTGAGAAAAAGCTGAGTGCGGGACTCTCTGAACTATGTAGTATGCTCTAAGTAGCAGGTAAGAGCCCTTTTCAAATCCAGACTGTTTAGCTTGCGCTCGCCAGGAGTGGATTCATCTGTGAAAAAGACTGGCAGGGTGACAGACTAGTTGAGGTGGAACTCAGAGCCCACCTTTGGCAGGAGTTTCCTGTTTGTCCTTAGTACTAAACATAGAAACATAGACTTTAACAGCAGATAAGGACTTGGCCCACCTAGTCTGCTCATTTCCTTACCTAGTGGATAAGCTGCAGATACTAGTTAACCAACAGCCTTCGTTTTCCTTACCCTCATCAGAATTGCCTCATGTCTATCTCATGCATTCTTGAATTCCTCCACTGTTTTGGACCCCACAACCTCCTCAGGAAGGCTGTTCCATGCATTCACCACCCTCTTTGTGAAAAAATACTTCCTCACATTGCCCCTGAGCTGTCCCCCCATTTTCAAATTAGGTCTCCTTGTTCTTGCACATCTCTTTTTCTTTATTTATATTTTTTATGCCCTGCTGCACTGCCGTCCATCCACCTGGTCATGGACCTCAAGCTGTAGCTTCCCCATATTGGCCACCCTCCCGGGACCCCCTGGCTTGCCCCCTAGGGAGGAGCCATGGTACTGGAACCCCTTGAAGGGTGCCACGGTCAACTGGATAGGGTGGGACTAGGCCTGGGGAGCCAATCACAGCCACGAGGCAGGCATCACCAAGGCAGTGGGTGGTCTGATTTTTTTCTTATTAGGCCCCAGGGGCAGGGATGTGCAATGACATCCTACATCAGCCCTGCCCCCCAATGTGCTGAGTGCTAGTTGGTTTGTGAGTCCTCCAGCCTCCACCAGGGGTTTCCCGATTGCCGGGCACCACCCCATCTCTCCCCCGGAGAAGGACAGTAGTCCGTAGGATGCTCATCCTTCTGCCCCCGGCCGGCCCTCCAGCTCCCTGGGTCTGTACCCAAACCCGGGTCACTGGCGTTGCAAGTGGAAATCCAACCGCTGCGCCGATGGGCCGGCTGCACATCACTTTTTCTGAAAGATGCTATCCTCTTGGACTTTGTTGATTCTCTTGAGGTACTTGAAAGTTTCTATCATGTCCATCTTCTCCCTCCTTTCCTCCAGGGTATACGTATTAAGCTCCTTTAGTCTCTCCTCATATGGCTACTCGTGCAGACCCTGCACCATTTTAGTTGCCCTCCTCTGGACAGCTTCCATCCTGTCTATGTCTTTGCGAAGACTGGGTCTCCAGAACTGCACGCAGTACTCCAGATGGGGTCTGACCAGCTGTCTGTACAGAGGGATAATAACTTCTTGTTTTCTACTGGTGATGCCTCTCCCTATGCATCCCAATATCTGCCAAGCCATGCTTATTGCCTTTTTACATTGCTCGCTTATCTTTAGGTCATCTGATATGACTACCCCCAGGTGCCTTTCCATTTGTGTTGTTGTTAATACCTCCCCCCTCATTGTGTACTCTTCCCTTGGGTTTTTGTTTCCAGGTGCATTATTTTGCATTTCTTTGCATTGAATCTAAGCTGCCATACTTTTGACCTTTCCTCCAACCTTGCCAAGTCCCTTCTCATCCTTTCGACCCCCCTTGTGTAACAAACCTGTTGCAGATCTTTGTGTCATTTGCAAAGAGGCATACTTTTCCATCCAGACCCTCTGCTATGTCACTTATAAAGACATTAAAACAGATCGGACCCAGTACTGAACCATGCGGTACCCTGCTAGTAACCCCCCTTTCTTCGGAGTGGACTCTGTTTACTATTACCCTCTGTGTCCTGTTATCCTGCCAATTTTTTACCCAGGCTACCACCCTAGGACCCACTCCCAGGCTGGCTAAATTGTTTATTAATCTTTTGTGTGGGACTGTGTAAAATGCCTTGCTAAAGTCTAGGTAGGCAATGTCCGCAGTCCCTTCCTAGTCTACTACTTTGGTCACCCAGTCAAAGAAATCTATTAGATTCATCTGACATGACCTTCCCACTGTGAATCCATGCTACCTTGGGTCCTATTTCCCGCTGGCCTCTAGGTACTCAACAATTCTTTCTTTCAGAAGTGATTCCATAATTTTCCTCACCACTGAGGTCAAGCTAACAGGTCTGTAGTTTCCTGCCTCTGCTTTGCTCCCACTTTTGTGAAGGGGAATCCCCCTAATTCACAGTTCCCTTCTTCACCTAGCTAACCGCACAGATAATTCCCTTCACCTAACTCAGACAAACACACTAACTCTTGTTTTTTTTTTGTTAGTTTACTACTTTTGTTTTGTTACTACTTTGTCATTGTGGGCAATGATGTAGTTAGGTTCTGTACTAAGGGCCTGCAAATCCAAAATCCTTCTGGTGGAGGTGATGGCAATCAGGAAAGCAGTTTTCCAGGTCACATACTTTAGGTGAGAAGTAGCCATAGGCTCAAAGGGAGGCTCCATGAGCTGGGCTATGCAGAGGTTCAAATCCCATGGAGGGACAGTTTCCCTCAGTAGTGGTTGAAAGTGCAAGAGGCCTTTGAAAATAGGCTGAGAAATGACAGTGTTCTCTTTCCCAGTGGAACGATAAGCCAAAATGACTGCTAGATGCACTTTCAGGGATGAGGCTTTAAGGCCTTCCACCTGAAGGGGAACCAAATAGTCCAGAAGGATAGGAGGAGTAGCATGTCTATGTCTTTATCCTTGCACAATATAGAAAACATCTTCTACTCGGAAGCATAAGCCTTCCTAGTGCTGGGCTGTTTTGCCATTCTCAGGATTCTCAGGACCTGCTCAGAGTACTGGGTTTCAGGGAACTCTAACTCCTCAAGTACCAGGCCTTGAGGTAAAGAGACTGAATGTTGATGTATGCTACCCATGTCTGGGGAAGAGTCAGGAGACTGTGGGTTACTGTCAGTCTGATGGGCTCCCTGACTGACAGGGTGAGAAGCAGGGAGTACCAAGGCTGGGGCCACCAGAATCACAGTGGCCGGCTGATCCCTGAGCTTCAGAAGGACCCTGTAGATTAGAGGGAAGGTAGGAAAGGTGTACAGAAACCTCCCTGTCCAGTTCAGAGTCAGAGCATCTACTGGATGGTTCCCAGTGATGGGGGCCTGCAGCAGTACTGTGGGAGCTGGTGGTTGAGGCTGGAAGCAAAAAGATCCAGGTCTGGGACAACCCACCTTCTGAAAACTGTGGCAAGAACTTGATTGTTTAGGGTCCACTCATGGTGATCCTGACTGCTGTGGCTTAGAGCAAGTGCTATAGAGTTGTCTTTGCCAGGAAGATGAATGGCTGGCAGGGACATATCCAGGCAGTATTCCAAGGACCGAGTTCTCATTGCCTCTGTGCAGAGTTTGGTTGACCTCGTGCCCCCCTGCTTGTTGATATAGGACATGGTAGTGATGGTATCTGTTCTCATCTGGACAGCATGTCCTCTGAGCTGTGAGGCAAAGGCCTTGATGGCCAGGTACACTGCTCTGAGTATGAGGAGATTGATGTGGTATGTGGACTCTCTGGGTGTCCATATACCGCTTATGGACTGGTCCCCTAAGTGGGCACCCCAGCCTAGGGGACTGTTGTTAGAACCTGGGAGGGTTGTTGAATCTGGAAAGAAACACCTTCCCTGAGGTTTTCTGGTTCCTTCCATCAGTCTAAGGCCTGAAGTAAGGTCTTTGTGACTGGCACTAACTTTGAAAAGGAACCCCTTTTTCTGGGACCAGTGAGACCTGAGGTGATACTGAATGTCCCTCATCTGAAATCTGGTGCTGGGACTACTGTGGTCATGGAGGCCATGTGACTGAGTAGCATGTGGAAATGTCTGGCAGGCCTTGGCTGGCCCAGGATGAAGGAATTTACCAGGCTGAGGAAATTCTGAATTCTGTCTGCAGGAAGGAAATCCTTCCCCTGCAGGGTGTCGAGCTCTGCCCCTGTGAACTGCAGTACTTGGACAGGCTGAAAATGGGATTTCTCTTTGTTGATCAGGAAGCCTAGAGACTGCAGAGTGAGTTTTGTATGGATCAGGGCTTCTGAGACTGCCTGTGGTGAGCTGGCCACAATTAGCCAATCGTCCAGGTAGGGAAAGACAGAAATCCCCTGTCTTCTGAGATGTGCTGCAACCACTGCCAGGCACTTTGTGAAGACCCTGAGAGTGTATGTGAGTCCAAAAGGCATGGTTGCAAACTGGTAGTGGCCTGAAAGCAGCCAGAATCTGAGAAAATTTCTTTGGGACTGCCTGATTGGGATATGGAAACAGGCATCCTTCAGATCTAGAGTAACTAGCCAGTCTCCCTGCTTTAGAGAATGGATGATCTGATTTAGGGTTACCGTTTAGAACTTTGGTTTCAGCAGGTGCTTATTCAGGTACCTTAGGCCAGACTAGGTCGCCACTCCCCATTTTTCCTTCCGAGTAAGGAAATACCTGATGTAAAGACCTTTTCCCCATTGGGGGAAGGGCACTTTTTCCACAGCTTTGAACTCTAAAAGAGTTTTCACCTCTATCTCCAACAACAGCGTTTCTGTTGGGGTTAGTGGTTTTGATAGCTTGGGGCCTTGAAGGGAGGGACATTTTTTGAACTGAAGAGATAGGCCCTGACCCACCACCTCCTCCAGCTCCCACTTGTCTGTGGTGATGAGTTGCCAATGATGGAGGTAGTGGGAGAGCCTGTCCCCTACTGGGGGAGGAGAGGTGACTGAAAAGCAGTCAGGAGGACTGTTGTCTGGTTTGTGTAGAGGGGATAGCTGTGGAGCTGGCTCTTCTCTGACCTCTTCTACCTCTGCCCCTTAAAAGAACTCTCATCTGGGAAAAATCCATAGGCATTGGCTGGGACAGAATGGCCTTGGGAAATAACCCCTGCCCCCACCATAGAAACATAGAAACATAGAATTTGTCGGCAGATAAGGACCGCTTGGCCCACCCAGTCTGCCCATTTCCCTGCCTACTGGATAAGCTGCAGATCCTAGTTAACCAGCAGCCTACTTCTACCCAGCCCTCATTGCTGCCCTCTCACATTGCTTGCCCACCTTTAGGTCATCTGATATGACTACCCCCAGGTCCCTTTCCATTTTTGTTGTTGTTAGTATCTCACCCCCCATTGTGTACTCTTCCCCTGGGTTTTTGTTTCCAGGTGCATTACCTTGCACTTCTTAGCATTGAATCTAAGCTGCCATACCTTTGACCATTCCTCTAACCTTGCTAAGTCCTTTTCATCCTTTCCACCCCACCTTGTGCATCAACTGTGTTGCAGATCTTTGTGTCATCTGCAAGAGACCTACTTTTCTTTCAATCTCTCTGCAATGTAACTAAAGACATTGAAGAGAGTGGTCCTAATACTGAACCCTGACGTCCCCACTAGTAACCCCACTTTCATCAGAGTGGACTCCATTTACTATTACCTCTGTGTCCTATTTTCCAGCCAATTTTTACCCAGGCTGTCATCTTGGGACCCACTCCCAAGCTAGCTAACTTGTATATTAATCTTTGTGTGGGACTGTGTCAAATGCCTTGCTAAAGTCTAGGTAGGCCATGTCCACAGCCCCTCCCTGATCTACTACTTTGGTCACCCAGTCAAAGAAATCTATCAGATTGTCTGGCATGACCTTCCTATTGAATCCATGCTGCCTTGGGTCCTGTGCCCCTCTGGCCTCTAGATACTGACAATTCTTTCCTTCAGAAGTGATTCCATCATTTTCCCTACCACTGAGGTTAAACTAACAGGTCTGTAGTTTCCTGCTTCTGCCTTGCTCCCACTTTTGTGAAGGGGAATCACATCTGCCCTCCTCCAGTCCTCGGTACCACCCCATCCTCCCATGATTTGTTAAACAGGGTAGTCAGTGGTGTCACTAATTCTACCCTTAGTTCTTTTAGAATTCTGGGATGAATCCATCAGGCCCCATTGCTTTGTCCACCTTCAGTTTTAAGAGTTCTTTCAGAACCCTTTCTTCTGTAAATGGGCTGGTATCAACTTCTGTATCCAGTGTGTTTCTACTGTTTGTTCTAGGTACCCCCTTTGTAAATACTGAGCAAAAATATTTGTTTAGTGTCTCTGCCTTTTCACAGTCTCCCTCAGCCCACCTTCCCCCCTTTATTAATCCTCACTATCCCTCCTTGGTCTTCCTTCGCTCCCTGATGTACCTATAAAAGGTTTTATCCCCTTCTTAACTGAGTTGGCTATCTTTTCCTCAGTTTGGGCCTTTGCTGTTCTGGCTGCCTTCCCAGCTTCTTTTGCTTTAATTGATACAGTTCTCTGTCCTGCTCCTTCTGTGATTCCTTGTACTTCCTGAGCTTTCTTTTCTCTGAACCTTCACTGCCACTTCCTTTGAGAACCATAGTGGTTTCTTACATCATTTAGTTTTGTTTATTTGCTTCACACAAAGGCTTGTTGCCTCTGTGATGGCAGTTTTATTATTCCCCATTGTTCTTCCACCCCTCCTTCCTGCCCATTTGCTAGTGCATTCCTTAGGCACTTACCCATTTTGGCAAAGTCAGCCCTCCTAAAGTCCAGTACCTTTGCCTTTGTATGGCTTGACTCTATTGCTGTGTTTATTGTGAACCATACTGTTCAATGGTCGCTAGTTCCCAGATGACTACCCACTTCTACACCCACCCCATTTGCTTTGTGATTTCTGGGAGGTAGAGGGCTTCTGTTTGGCTGAATTAACTCTTGTAAGTAGTTTTGTACTCATCCATCCTTTTCATGTAAGCTTCAGTTTGATCCCCAAACAGGGAACTCTTCTGACAAGGAAAATCCATAGCCTGTAATTGGGTATCCTGTGTGAGATTAGTAGTCCTCAGCCAAGCAAACCGCCTGAGGGAAATGGCCTGTGCCATGAGCCTCGAGGCTGTGTTTTTATTATTCATGGCCATGTGGAACTGGTACTTAGTAGCTTCTATGGCCAATTTAACAGTTTCAGTGACATCCCTGAGCATCTTCTCTCTGCCTGCCCCTCATCCCTTCCTCCTTCTTCACCCATCCTACTCCCCTAACTTACTCCCAACCACCTCAACTGGTTGACAAGGTCATCTGTTGACTGCTTCCCCCACCCCTTTTTTTGTTCTCTTTCTTCTTCTATTTCTTTATCCTTTTCTTATCTTTCCCTTCTTTGCTTATCCTCTCTCTCTCTGAGCCCTGACTGACAGTCATAGCCTAGAGGTTAGAGTAATGAGCTGTGAATGAGCTTGGCACATCCAGCAGACAGATCTGGGTTTGATTTCCACAGCCTCCCCAGTGCTCCCGGGTCGCCCCTGAAAACAGACACCTGTGCCTGGTGGGTCTTACCCAGTTACCAAAGAATAATAAAAAAAATATTAGCTAACTGCACCCCCCCACTCTCTCTTTTCTATATCCTGCCACTCAGCCTATTGTTTTTCTGGACTGTATTCCTACTGTAACTGATGTTGTACACCAGTCAGTCTACTGCTCCCTTTATTATGTAGCTGCGTGCTTTTGCTTATATTGCCATTTATAAATTGTTATCCTCCTGTCTTGTACTGTTCAATCCAAATTTGTAAGTACAAATTCTGAATTGTATCTGACATGGAACCTTTGTAAAAGAACCTCTGGTTTAAAGGTATTATAATCCTAGCAATAAATTTAAACAAATAAATAGTGTCTGCCCCATGTTGCACTATAGCCAGGATAGATTTCAAAAGGGCTCTTTGGTTCCTAGCTGCATATGCCATGTAGACAGACAGGTGTAGCAACAGGGAGGCAGTAGTATAGGACTTCTTTCCCATGGAATCCAATCTTTTGACTCTTTTTCTAGAGGTTGAGCAGACAATGGCACGTTTGTTTTGTCACAGGCTGCTGCCTGTAGACCACCCCTTTGTGGTCTGGCTGTGTGTAGAGAAAATCAGCAGTTTGTTTCTCAAGCTGGTATTTCCTCTCAATCTTTCTGTCTGCCTCTGAAGCAGAAGAAGGGGTTTCCAGAATTGTAAAAGTTGATCTTTTTAATGCATTATGTATGGGCAAAATCAATTTCTTTGAAGGAAGAGGACCCATCATTTCCACATAGTCTTCCTCCATCTCTTGATCAGTGTCGTCCTGGAGAGGAAGTTCCAGAGTGTCCACCATCTGTTTAACAAAAGTAAAATGGGAAGAAATTTCATTATTGTCATCAGGCAAATCACCACTGGGGTGACCATCTGGGTCTAAGGGGCCACCCTGTGGCAATTCCATACTAAGATGCTAAGATGCCAGCAGAGTAGGCCCAAAGGTCTATTGACTCTGCTCGAAAACCAGCACCCAGTCAGGACACCTTTGCTGCCCCCCTCCCTTGTGAATCCCCCCTGATCCCATCCCCCATCACAGTTACACCTCTAGATCTGGCATTTCTCAGTTTTATCTTCCCCTTATACCCATTCCAGCCCCTCTTGAATCCCTCTACTGCATCAACAGCTACCAGTTCTGCAGGCAGTGTGTTCCATGGGTTCACCACCCTCTCAGTAAAATAGCATCTCCTAGTCTCCTCCCTAAGCTTCCCCGCCAGCCAGCCTTATGGAATGCCCCCTGGTGGCCCCCTCCTCCCTCAGCTGGAATACCCTATTCAGGTTGACCCTATTCACTCCCTTTAGATATTTAAAGACCTTGATCATATCCCCTCTGTCCCTTTTCTCCTCCAGGGAGTACAAGTTTAGCTCCTCAAGTCTCTCCCCATAGGACCTTTCTCCCAGGCCCTGGATCATCTTGGTTGCCCTCCTCTGGACCCTCTCCAGAAGTGCTGTGTCCTTTTTTAAGTGTGGGTGCCAATACTGCATGCAGTACTCCAGGTTTGGTCTAACCAGGCAGTTATACAGAGGGAGACGCACCACCCGTTTCATCAAGGTTATCCCCTGGTGATGCACCAAAGCATTTTATTTGCTTTAGCCACAGCCCTCCTACACTGCTCAGAGTTATTCATTTTGGCACCCATGACCACCCCCAGATCCTCCCCTCCCCCGAAACCTGCAGTTTCTCCCCACCCAAAAAGTACTCATGACCAGGGTTCCTGAGCCCCAAGTGGAGAACACTGCATTTCTTGGCATTAAACCTCAGTTTCCAAGTGTGTGATCATCTCTCCAATGTCTTCAGGTGCCCCCGTAGAGCCCTTCTACCCTCCTCCCCTTCCACCACTGCCCCCAGCTTTGAGTCATCAGCAAAGAGGCTTATCTCACTCCTGATACTGTCCCTGATATCTGAGATGTAAACATTAAACAGAAGTATTCCACATCATCCTCTCCTTCATAATAAATCCTTGAGCATACCCAGGATCATGGAGAAGAGTACTAGGCCCCACAGGAGCTGAGAACAAATTGCCCATAGATTGTAAAGTCTAATATAAATGGCAAGCTTTAGCCATTTCATTTGCAGAGGGCATATCTTTATTAACCACTGGTGTCTCCCTGTGCCTTTCAGGGGAAGGGGCAGTGGTATTTTTATCTTTGTTTGTCTTTTTTGCAGGGACTGAATCAGAACCCTGCTCACTTTGTCATTTTGAGGCTTGGCTCAAATTTTTATTTTATCAGACTTATTATCAATAGGGTCCTTAGAGGACTTATCTCTACTTGTGTGTTGACTTGAGGTACCCTCCTCAGCGCTTTTAGAGGAGGGGGCGGCAGACTGGTTGGCCATGCTAATGTGTGTCTAGCCAGAAGCAAATTAAATATGTATCCAATTGAATATAATATATTTTATTATTATTATTATTTCAATAGTATTAAGGAATGGCAGTAACCACCTCCACATCTCTTGCCAGCAAAAGCCCACTGCACAAGAAAGAGAGGTTTCCCTTAAAGAAAAGCAAAGGAACCCTCTAGTTTACTGTTTAAACAGTTCAAATTACTTGAGAAGTGGTCCACAGAAACGAGCACAACTGCGGGAAAAAAAAAGCTGCAAAAGCATGACTTAAAATCACAAAAAAACATGGAAAACAGCACTAAACACTGAAGACTATCGAGTAAAATAAGGAAACTGCTAATTTTCGGCAGACACGGTAAACTTTTACCTCAGAAATGACACACAAGCGGCAAAAATGGAAAAAAAGTCAGCGGCTGTGGGGAACCAAACGCAACTGCGGAAAAACTGTTTAAAAATAAGACTAATACTTTAATAATGTAAAAGCAGCACTCAAAGCAAAGAAAAAACTCACAGGAAGGTCTCTGAAGAGAGAGAGAGAGCTCCAGGGCAGTGTTGCCTAGTCAGTGGAGAAAAAGTTCTGAGGTCCTTCAGGCTGAATTCAGGCAGCACCTCTCTCTCTCTCTCTCTCTCTCTCTCTCTCTCTCTCTCCTTCTCTCTTCTGACTGGTCAATGCACTGCTTCATTTACATTGACTTCTCGTCTCTGGGGCAGCTCAACCCAGCTGGCAGTCTACATCTGTCAATAGATGCTGAAGAATCCCTGGGGTGAGAAGGATATTTTCTTTTTTGCACTGTATGCTACATTGAAAACTGCACATGAATTGTTGATTTTGGAAAGTGACATTGCTCATTGCACTTTCTTTGAGATGAAGTCTTCTATCAGTAAATGAGAAGAAAATAGGATGTAATCTAGAAGTGTTTTCTTTACGGCAATAAGCAATATCTGTCCTTCTCCATGTTGGAGACTGGGTACAAAACATTCTTCAGTAGCCCACCCTGAGTACTCACCTTTTTTCACGTATTAAGTGACACATTTTTTGCAGTGATGGCATGGGTACCGGGGTTGGTAAGACAGGATATACTGGCTAGCTACTGGTTCAGGTGCCATTTTGTGTGCAAAGTGTATTTTTTAAAACCTATCAGTTCTTCCTCCTGTAGGGGGAAGTGGAGATACAGTACAATCTGGATTTAATGAACCCCTATTATACGGACATCCATATCTACTGAATTGATAATGTCTCCCCCATGTGAATACACTCTGAACATTTTAATCCCAGTTTTACAAACTCCTGATTATCTGAACTAAATTCATGTCTCCCAAGCAGTTTGGATAATTGAGATTGTACTGTACCTTGAGGAGATACATCAACAAGATGCCCCATCTTGAACCCTTAACAGCCCAGCAGAGGATGGGGAGAATACAATGCTTTGCTTTAGAAGGGCTGTGATTACATACACCATTGGCACTATTTCTTTGCCTGAACCAGACTGGAGGACACATGATGACAATGCTTTTAAAGAAATCAGGAGAAGTGTGCAGACCTTTTTTACATTTATAAATGCAAGCCCCCCCTCCCGATGTCTAGGGGTACCTGATGGTAACGGTGGGAGGGGGCACCACACAAACCCAAAAAAACATAGTCCAAAGAAAATAGAAATGCATTCATTGCCTGGTTCTTCTGATGGCAGCGAGTTGGCTTCGCTAGTTGAGGAGCAGGACCAATTCTTCGTTTCAAATGGGGAGCTGCGGGGGAAATGGTGGTTAGCAGGCACAATATTGCACAGTTTGAATTGATTAAATCCAATGTCCACTCCAGAATCAAAATGCAAAAAACAGACTTAATGAACAAGAAAGTTAATGAACCACTCAATGGAGCATGGGGTTAAACACATATGACTGGGGCATCCACAGGCAGACACCTAATTTCTTCCTGCAACAGACTCTTTTGCCAACAGACTTGTTTATTGCATACAGACACTCCCTTGAGCCGAAAAGGCTACATTCCTGGCAGCAGCAATATGGTGGACCAAAACAGGCCACACTTAGAGGTAGCTTGTACTTAGCAGCACTTCCATCTTATTTCTCTTCCTTTCAATCCAGATCCTTACACAAGCAGTTGCCTACTTTTCATTCTTCAGTTCTCACAACTGGGCACTCACAGGGGACTATGACAGCATGAGATGAGTTTACTGCCCCAATCCCATCTCAAACTTGGCCTTTCCTTAAACCTTCTCTGCTGGGGGGAGGAGCGATAGCTTACGATACTTGGAGTACTTTCTTTACTTTAAGGTCTTAGTCAAATAGGTGTTCTTTAGAAAGAACCGAACCACCAAAGACCTTCTGGACACCCAATCACTGAAGCCACATGCCTAGAATGGCTTCCCAGGGAATTCTGCATCCTGATCTGGGAACCAACAGCACCTCCACTCCTGCAGTGATTCCAATTTCTGGACTGCTTTCACCCAGGGGATTGCTGCTTGTGCCACACTGAGCACTCGAACAGTCTGCCACTCCACCAGTGTCCCAACCAACCATTCTCCACATGGACCTATCCCTACCTCCAAAGGCTGCCTAACTTGGGAGTCCCAGCACTGTAGCAACCACTGGCCAGGGGAAAGGGGCAGTGCTGCCACCACAACACCCACAACAGTCCAGGCTGCCACCTCTGGACCAGACCCCAGGCCCAATCTGCCAGAGTAGGCCCATTCACAGGACACACACTGACTCCATGAGTGGCACTTGCCCACAGGCGAGTATGTAAATTACAAGGGCCCCATTGGTGCTTACCCAACCAAGGTGCCAAAGTTCACTTGGCGGGCCTCCATTCTTCTTTTTTCTCCCCGGGTTTTGACTCCCAAATGCACCGACAGGCTCTGAACCTTCAGTTCCAACTTCTCCCCCTTCACTTTCATGACCTGAACTGCTGCACTTCTCACATGCGGATCTTTGAGGGAAGAGGACCGGGGTGGCAAACAGCCCACCCCAGCCCAACCGTGGCCCTCTGGCCAAACTTGCAGGCCAACCTCCAGGACTCTTCTCTCCCCAGGTCTCTCTCTCCCCCTGGCACTAAAATCCCTCTCTCTACATACCCCTTGATATGAGGCCCCCTACTGCCAGCAAGCAGGTTCTACACCCCAGACCTATTGGTACCAAGCTCTCTTCCCTGTTTAACTACCCGTAGCAACCAAAATTAATTAGTAATCTCCCAAAGGGTGCTTACACTTACCCCTACACAAAACATCCACCGCCCGCGGAGAATGCCTAAACAGGCCACACCACCGACCCCCCCAGAGGAGAGAGATGCGCATCTCTCCCTCACCCTTAGGGTCAGAGCACCAAACTGGCTACATCACCGGGATGGCGAAAATTCATATACTTTAAAATCCTTTCACCTGTAACACATTAAAACTTCACTACATCTTACTGGGGCTACACTGACGACCCACCCGCTGGTTCCCACAGACACCAGCCAGGTACTGCAGTGGGGGCATCCCTCCCACCCATCACTATAAACTTTCAACACTACTGCATGTCCCAAAATTAATAGAAAAATGCTGCTGCCAGGGATGGGCACAAAAATCTTTACAATTGTCTCCCCAAAATCTTGTCTTCAAATCTTCCATCGTAACATGTTATTCAACATTGACACTGGCAGAATGTAAACTTTTTACAATAAAAGTGAGCAACATTTAGCATTCCATTACTTCAAAACAGTTAGTCCCCCCACTCAGTCAACTCATATGCACTCTACCTTTAGTCACTTTCCTACTCACACTACCAACAAACACACTCCAGGCATACCACTCATACATGTCTCTAACCGCTGAATGAGAAACATTTTATCTTGATTTTTTTCCCAAACAATAAGCATTAATGTAAATTAGAATCACAAATGTCGTTATTAAAGCAACTGAAGAGTCCAACCCCCTAAAAACATTTTAACACATAACCAGTAACTATAAGGGGTTGATCTCACCCAGCCTCCAACGTTGGGGTCCCAAAATAGTTAGTACTGCACTTTTCCGAGATTCACAGCCAGCACCAGGGGGCATAAGGCAAACGGTCTCTGATTCCTTGAGCTAAAACAGGACAACAGAGTTTAACAATACTTTAAGCAAAATACAACTTGGGGTCTGGCTTGGTGCACTCATCACCAATGGCATCTTCACAAATAACATAATACTTGGTTCTTTGGCCTTCCACATCCTGGACCAGTGCAAAGGTTTTAAATAGAGTCACTCCAGTCCATACTGTTGAAAGAAACATTTGCCAAGCTCTCTTGATGGCTTCTTGCTCATGTCTACCCAGCTCCAGAGCACTTCCATGACTCTTTGTCTTAACTTTGTCCAAGGCAGCCTGGAACACCCTGTCTTCTCGTTTTTCCTCAATCACATCACCAATGCACTCATTCACTTAAGGCTAATTCTCTCCAGGGTATTCTTTCCAGATGTGACAACGAGTCCAGCGCTCAGCCTGAGACCAGTCTGGAATGCTGTGCATGCTGGTTTTAGGAGCAGTATTCTTTAACAGCCAGACCTCTGAAGTATATTTTAGGTACCTGGGGTCAGAGGGATGGAGAGTGTCCATGTCCTTCCTGCACTGCATATAAACCTTTCGCAGCTGGAGGATAGTATCTGGAAATCTTTTGCTGAGGAAATGATAAGGCTTGGGAATATCCCGTTCCCACAGTTGATCATCGAAAGTATAGGATTCATATGAGGCATCAGGTGGAGGAGGCACAACATATTCCTGATCTTCTTCTGCACTGGAGTCTTCTGAAACAGCTTCTTTCACCACCACGTCAGGATGCTGCTGAACAGGGGCCTCCATGGCTACAGAGGGGGGTCTTCTGGATCTCTTCACTGTGCCTGCTGCCGAGGGATGTGAGCCCAATGCAAGGGACACAAATGGCTCAGTCCTACCTGCTACCCCATGGCCTCTCCCTCTGCCACAGGGAGGGTCAGGCACCACAGGAGAGGAGGGACTGGGCAGATGGCTAGCACCCCTCTTCCCTAAGGGTCACTTCACTGGCAGTCATCCCCACCTGTTCCTAGTTTTTCAAGCAAGAAGAGGCAGCACTTACCAAAACAGAGGAGGCAGCCAAACTCCAAGCAGGCTGGTATTCAATAGCAGAGCAAGCTGGGAAAATGGCACCACTACCAGCAAAGTCCAGACACACCAGGAGGACCTTCACCACACCACCAGAATTATGGCAGATCACACACTTCTCCTGTGTTCCTCTCTTTTGGGCCAAGTCCCATAACCATGAAAGCAATGATGCTGGCACCAGAACCATATGGCTTCCATCCACTGAAGCCTTAAAAATGGTGTAGATTTAAAGACTTTTTTTTTCAAACAGTACTTTTAATCATTTTAAAAGTTCAAAGCACTTGGGCGTTTTCCCTCACTAACACACTTGTGGCGCAGTTCAGATGGGGCTTAGCAAAGATAGTGCTCCTAGTTTCCTGCAATGTAACCCCCGTTCCCAGCTTGACTACCTCCAACCAATCACAGGGTATCCCAATGTTCTGCATACATTAAGTGGATGCTAAACTGTTCATGTTGCAAAATGGCACTGCTACGATGCATGGTGTTGCATGAGTTTAAAATGGCACTTACACAGTGCAGAAACTCACAACAAAAAAAAAAACAAAAAACAAAAACAAAAACAACATTCCAGTGCACAACCCCCCCCTCCAAACATGGCCCATATTAGAATTTAAATATTTTAACTGCCTATTGGCTTTTCTTACTTTAAACTCCATGAAAAAGGGGGTCCTCTTAGTTATCAGATTGGAATTCCAATGTGAGCAAGCCAAACCACCACATCATGGTGGGACCCACAGTTTGGTCCTTATACTAGCTTTTCAGCTCTGAAATGCCTGCAGTGGCTACTCATAAATATAAAGTGCATTGCCTAATTGGCTCCTTTTAATAAAGTGCTTCCACCCAGGAAATTTCACAGGTGGTGAAAGAGAGCATGCTAAAAGGAGTACAATGACTCCAACACTCAAAGCATATCCAAAACTAGCACTCTCAGCGTGCTAGTTTTGGATGTACAGTACAGAAACTCCCCTGCAGCCCCCAATAGTCCAGGCACATAACTTGCTCCCCAAAGTTCTTTTTTTCCCAAATCCAGGACGAGCCCCCATGTTGCAAGCCCCCCCTCCTGATGTCTAGGGGTATCCGGACGGTAATGGTGTGAGGGGGGCACCACACAACCTAAGAAAACACAGTCCAAAGAAAATAGAAATGTGCTCATTACCTGGTTCTTCTGATAGCAGCAAATTGGCTTCATTAGTTGAAGAGCAGGAGCGATTCTTGGTTTCAAATTGTGAGCTGCAGGGAGCAATGGTGGTTAGCAGGCACAACATTTCACAGTTCGAATTAATTAAATCCAGTGTTCACTCCAGAACCAAAATGCAAAAAACAGATTAACAAGAAAGTTAATGAACCACTCCATGGAGCATGGGGGTAAACACATACTGTAGGAGCATCCACAGGCGGACACCTAATTTCTTCCAGCAACACTCTCTTTTGCCAACAGACTGGTTTGTTGCATGCAGACACTCCTTTGAGCTGAAAAGGCTACATTTCTGGCAGCACCAATACAGTTGGATGAAACAGGCCACACTTAGAGGTAGCTTGTACTTAACAGCACTTCCATCTTATTTCCCTTCCTTTCAATCCAAATCATTACATAGGCCAACCCAGCCCAACCATGGCCCTCTGGCCAAACTTACGGGCTGACCCCCTGGACTTTTCTCTCCCCGGGTCTCTCCCTCCCCCTGGCACAAAAATCCCTCTCTCTATATACCCCTGGGTATGGGACCCCCTGCTGCCAGCAAGCGGGTCCTACATCCCAGACATAGTGGCACCAAGCTCTTTCCCTGCTTAACTACCCTTAGCAACCAAAATTAACTAGTAAGCTCCCAGAGGGTGCTACATAAACAAAAGAAAAGAAAACACTACTAATCCCACATGATACTACCATCAGTCCAGGAAACTGGCAATGTAGCAGTCTCACAGACAAGAAAAAAACTGCTCACACACAGTGGAAAACAAAGATTCAAAGTGCAGGAAAGGTTTATTTAACCAATAAAGGGCAATAGTGTGCTTACAGTATTAGCACGACCAGACTCCCACTGGTGAAATACAGAAGCAGTTTGAGTTGCAGTGCATTAAACTGCAAAATGCAACAGTATCAAAATATTTAAAAATAGAATCCCTGAGAAAAATATGCAGTATAAGTAATAAAAAGGACACAGTGTGGAAACAGATTTTGGATAAAACAGGGAGTGAAAAGGAGTAAATCACCAGAAAACTGGACATCTGGGACTCCCACAGACTCTTATTTTCCTCAGTGCACAAATAGGATTTAAATCCAACATGTGTAGCTCTCAACTGTACACTGAGAAAGGTGAGTGTCTGTGGGAGCGCCATGATTCCAGCTGTTCTAGTAGCTAAACTGGTCAGAGCAGCAGACTGGTATGTATACTGAGCAGATGCAGGCTTAAATCCCAGCTGGAGCCCTTATTTTATTCTCATTGCTAAATTGTGTTTTAAATATATACATGTCGCACCTGGGCCAGATCTTCAAAGGGCGGTGCAGAGCTTGCATCATGCCCTGCACCACATCACTTTGAAGCTGGTGGCGTGCCAAAGGGTTTTGCTGCAGCGAGGTCCCATTTTAGTAGGTTGGATGCAGTTGGGACAGTTTACTTGATTTATTGCCACTTGCACCAACATTTTGGCACAAGTACCGTAAAAAGGATCTGTGGGATTGATGCAAGCCAGACCACAACAAGCTGATCTAACTTGCAACATCTGTAGCATTGGATGGAAAATCCCGGTAGATGGCCATAAGCCTGGTGCACCATATCTTTGGTCAACAAGGGGCTTGCAGCAATCTGGCTGCACTGAAAATTTGGCCCACGATGTAAACCCAGTTTTAATAACTCTAGGTTGAGCAGTGAAAAAACAGAGTCTGTGGGAGTCCCAGGTTTCAAGTTGTCCCAGTAGCTCAACTTGTCAGTATTGGGGAATGTCGCTCTAAGCAGACCTCGGTTCAAATCCCAGGTAGTGCACAATTCTTTCTCACTTCTAAATTATATGTTAAATATATGCACATTACACCATTCAAAATAAGGTGCCACCTGTTCATTTTGTTATTTCTATTAAGTAACACCATTATGAATTTTTGCTTTTGTTTTCATGTAAGGCTTACTCTTTTGTCATTTTGACATAAGTTAATCCTTATATAGTGTTTTTATCCCAGGTACTTTCTAATCCTTTCTGTCTCTATGGTAGCTCTATGTGAAGTGAAAAACCTTTGCACTTTGGGAATTTTGTAACGAAGTGCAGAACTTCACGTAGCAATGCGCTTTGCGAAGTTTGCAGTTTGCACATCCATGGAGTGTGAAGATTGCACATCACACAGTGAAAGCTAGGTGAAAAGTACTAATTTGCCACTTTTTGGCTATGTTTTACTACAACGTGGCAAATTATGAAGTTGCTGAGCAAACTTTGCGCAAGTGCAGCTAAATGTGAAGTGGCCACTTTGCAAAACATTTGTGAAGTGTGTAATGGGCCAGTTCACTGCAACTTTGCCCACGAAGTCTAAACTTTGCACAGGCCTACCCTATGGATCTGCTTTTCAAATGCATATACTCTGTAAGTGTTTAAAACAAGAGGGTGCTCTTAATGCATATCCTTACTTGAAATTTACAAAAAGACTGCAAACAGAAAATATGTTTTTAAATGAATTGATTGCCCACATATTTCCTTTTGTTTTTCATCTAGTATTTATCTCCTATGTTGCCACCAACCCCCTTCACCCTCTGGCCCTTCCAGTCCCATCACCCACCATCCATGGGACTTACCTAGTTCTAGCCAGTAACCAGTCAGTATCGAGTGGCCTGCAGTAGGCCAGCAGGCATCGTCCTTCTGGTCCAGTTGTACCATTCTTGTCGACATTCCCTGAGGTCAGTGTGCATGCCATGGTGCAGACATGCAACATTGAGGATGCTGCATGCGCTCAGCCCTCTGAGAGATGGACGCTGCTTTGCCACTCAGCCTTTGGTAGGTGGCAGCCAAACAGCGGCACTTGCCATCCCCCTTCCCCAAAGTGGGGGGAGCTGTCCATGGGCACTCATTTCTCCTTCAATGTCCGTCCCCTGAGCAACCCTGATCCATTCTTGAACTCGGGTCCCTGGTGTAGCAACCAGTGCCTTTGCCCACAACACCACAGAGCCAGCTCAGTTTTTCCTTTTTAGATCTATTTTTAGCGTTTAAGTTAATTAATTTTTGTAGTAGCTGCCCCTTGTAGTATATTTTTTGTGGGCCCCAATATTCATGCAGTGGTTGTGTTTTATCACTTCCAAAACTGTCTCCCTATATGAATCAAAGTCTGTCTTTGGTGGATTTTATTATTTTTTTAACAGGTTCTTGCATAAAATTGTTTCATATCTGAAAGAAGATTGTAGCTTTTCTCTGCCTGGCTGTCAGAGTTTTACAAATGCGCGACTAATGACAGTATGTATTTTACTTATCATTCCATAACAGCGATATCAGACACTTACCAGAAAATAAGATGTGACTGGTAATTTAGATTATACAAATAGTATCTTAGTTCCAGATTTCCCAGTCCATGATAGGTTGTCGGTCCTATCATTTACTAATTAATGCACAAATGTTGTTCCCACAGCTGTCAGGTAGCTGTGGGCTAGATGAACCAGCTGTTTTTTTATTTTTTTATTTATTTATGTATGTACTGAAATGTGTCATATTAGAATAAGTAGCAGTCTCTGAATTATCATAATGCAGTCATATGCAACCGGGACCTGAAATGGATTTTTTTTTAATTTTACAATTTTGTGGCCAGTAAAGAAAAACTAAGCTGGGGCTTGTTTCCAGGTTCATCCCAGAAGACCAAGGAAGTTAAGTAACTTGCTCCTTGTCACACAGTATGTAAGGGGTGGCTGTGGGATTCAAACCCAGTTCTCCAGTTTTGCAGCATAGTGCTCTTAATTACTATGTTATACTGCCATAACTGTTTCCTCTTGTCTTCCACTACTGGCAGTTTTCTGTCTATAATAAATGCCCATAACATTTACTGAGATTACTTCCATGGAACAAGGACTATGGGTCCAGTCCTAAGAACATTTTCCCCTCCTACACATGCAGAGGGCCATAACTGTGTTTGGAAGTTTTGACTAAAATGTATTAAGAAAGCAGTAGAATGCCCCTCTTGTTTTTTAATGTCTTTCATGTCATTTTTATTATTCTCTTTTTAAATGTATTTATATAGGACAGCCTAACTGAGATGCAACACTTTATTTCCAGTCAAGTCCCTTCCCCCATGACCCAGTTTTAGAGCTGGGAAGCTGGAATTACATGGAAGTCAAGGGATCTGCTCAAGGCCACACAGTTAGTGTCTGTGGAGGAACTTGATTCTAGGATTTTCTAATTCATATACTTGTAGTATATCCATTGAACTGATATTTCCTTTTATAGAAATTGGCGTTATATATAAAATACATAATTAGGCATCTCTTTATAAAGGTGACTTCTAAAAGCCTGTTTCTAACATATTTTAGGTTACCTATTAAATATGTAACATCTTTGGGGAAGAGGCAGTCATGAGGAGTGCACCTATAGCCATATTCTTCATGGCTCGGGTCATGCCTGAAAACAGTCGATTGGATCAGCTACCTGGTTGACAAATACATAAATAAATATAGCAGAATAAGTATGCCTCTAAGCGAATAATGGTGGCCTCAGTTTCCTCTTGTCTTCCACTACTGGCAGTCTTCTGTCTATAATAAATGCCCATAACATTTACTGAGACTACTTCCGTGGAACAAGGACTATGGGTCCAGTCCTAAGAACATTTTCCCCTCCTACACATGCAGAGGGCCAGCAAAATCTTAGAAGTACCCCTTCCACACATGCAGTGCACACTGTTGCAACCACAGCATAAGTTATGCTGATCCACCACACCCAATCCCACTCTACCCACTTGGGTTGCTTGTAATCCACTGAACAGAATCACATATTTATTTATTTAAAAGTTGGTAACTGGGAAAGGCACACTGAGATGAGGCTCATTTCCAGGTGTGACCCAGGTTTTTTTGCAAATAAAAGAGATAATACAGAGAATTGTGATACAGGGTAAAAACAATATGGATATAAATTACAAAAAAAGGAACAAACTGTGTACAATTATATGCAAATGAATGAATAACACATT
This sequence comes from Neoceratodus forsteri, assembly GCA_016271365.2. NCBI lineage: Eukaryota > Metazoa > Chordata > Ceratodontiformes > Ceratodontidae > Neoceratodus > Neoceratodus forsteri. The sequence continues at coordinate 905,945,379 of CM028129.1, forward strand.
ATATATGCAATAGTAGCAAATTAAATCAAAAAGTGTGCAACACTGTACAGGAAGGTAGTAAAAAACACACAAGACTAAGTGTAGATGGTCTGGTAGAGGCCTGGATCGTTAAGAGAATGGGACTCATTCCAGACGTGGACAGTGCATAGAGTTTCTTTTGCAGTGAACTTATGACTGTGTGTGATCACCACGCACCTGTTTGCAAAAAGAAAAAAGAGAAGGTTAAAAATGCAGCATGGTATACAAGGGCCCTGAGTATGCAGCGTAGAAATAGCGATAGAGCATGGAAATTAGCAAAATAAATAAATAAATAAACACAAAACCAGCATGGGATAGGTATCTCCAACTTAAGCATTTGTATCTTAAATAAAATAAAAAAAAGCTAAAACAGATTGCTTTAATGATCAGTTTGGAGCAGAAAATATAAATGAACCATGAAAGTTTCGGGGTTTATATTCTAAATTTAAAGGGCAAAAAACAAATGAACTCCCATGTTCCTTCAAAACTGAAGAAAAAATGTCCCCACATTTAATTATGTAGCACATGTATTCAATAGATTTTTTTATAGATTTTGGTACACTAGCAGCAGGGAAAGAAAAATAGGGTATGGGCTTCCACGTCAGTTCATCGAAAGTGACCATTAAAACCATGCGGTTATCTCAGCCATTTTCAAACCCGCGCATACCGAAAACTGGCATGAAGTTTTGTTCTGGTATAGATTACTATTCTAAGGACCACCACTCAAGGGATAACCTGAAACTCGGCTGAGTTCACCATGCAGTTTCCCACCTCACGGTTATCACTTTTACAGAATTGATGTAATACAGGGGGAGGGATACCCTGTGGGAAATTTAGAGATGGAGGGTAAGGTGGAGGGAGAAGAGAAAGAAGGTAGGGAGGAGGGACACCCCAAGAGAAAAACAAAAAGGCCAACGTTCTCACTTCACTTGATTGATACAAGATAAGTTTTAAAATAATTATTACAACTTAATGAAAGGAAAGCCATAGGATTAGATAAAATACCATCACTTCTCTTGAAATTTGCTTTACTTGTTAGAGCCCTCAAATTAACAGAAATCTTTAACTTATCCATAACTACAGGTACATACCCCAAGGTAGTAGTAATAATTTATTTGTTCGGCAATTGCCATTACAATACAGATAGGACAGTCAATAAATTACATACATACATACATTTTACACGTATGACAAACATTTATAACACATATTACAGACATTTTTTTAAAAACTTATTCTGCATATTCCGTACATTTCCCACTTTCATCGATTAGGTCAAGACATGTCTCACTGTTGTATCTTATTGCACAATAAATCCTTGAATGTGCTTACATCTCAGCTTTTTAACTTCAATAAGGAACATAGCCAGTTCATTTAACAATTCAGAGTTTTCTGAGTTGAACAGAAGATCTAGTATATATTTATTAGGCATATATAAAGAACCAATATACTTGTCTAATATTTTACTACGGAGATGTTCGTACCATGGATATCTTAGTACCACATGTTTCAAATCCTCCAATTCCTGTAAGTAACAGTAACAGTTACTGGAGTTACTTTCCTCTTTATTGTATCTTGCCTCAATGATGTTACTCGGGAAGACTTCAAATCTAAATTGAGTAATTACATTTCTAAATTCAGGGTTCTTAACTATGTCTAAATAAGGTTTTAAAGTGTGCTCTCTCATGTTGTTACTAAGCCAAATGGCCACTTTTGATTTTTTAATTCTTTCTAGATCCATTTCCCGTGACCTTTCTTTTATAGTGCTTATTACAATTTTTAAATAGGCCTTATTAAGGCATATTCTTTTCAGCCTAATTCATCATATATTCCAAATTTGCATTTTGCAATATAGTTTTAACATTCCCAATCATTTGCTTTTACCATATGCCAGGTATTGCATCTTTTCTTTAAGACATTCTCCCAATATAGAATTCTTTCTTTCATTTGTTAGTTTAATCCAGTAATTTACTTGTCTTATATATCATATCCAGAAGTTTAATTTGCTCTAATTCTGCTCTAACAAGAGCATTGGGAGTACTATTAGGAATCTTTATTATTTGTTTATATGTTTTATTCAATATGGCTTCCAACTTAGTTATATTATCATTCCCCAGATTTCTGCAGCATATAAACCTGATTAATCATTTTTGCATTGATAGTCTTAATCATTGGGAGAATGGTGTTGCTCCATAAAGATAATTAAATCTTTTAGGGCATTCAGTGTACTCTGTAGTTTTTTTATACACGTTTCCCTATGCTTATTCCACTTGAGATTTTTTGATAATGTTATTCCAAGATAATTATATTCATTTACAAATTCCAAAGATTTCTTCATCAGCTTTAATGCTCTATATTTTTTCTTAGTTCCAATAACCATTACCTTGGTTTTTTTAATATTTGGCTTTAGATTGTGCTCTATACAGAGTGTTCCCATTTTGTCGAGAGCCCTCTGAAGGCCTAAACGGCTAGTAGATATTACAACTAAGTCGTCAGCGTATGCCAGGACAGGTATTCTGGTTTTTCCCACTCTGGGAGGATGAAAGTCTGGATTATCAAGAGCTGTGATTATTTTATTTATGTATATATTAAAAAGGGTGGGTGCTAGTACGCATCCTTGTCTAACACCTATATTAGTTTGTACTTTATTAGTTAACAATCCTGTTCCTGTATAGTTAACTTTTGCCCAGGTGTTTCTACATATTCTTTGCACAAGTACAATTAAATTATTATCTATACCCATTTCCTTCATTTTTTTCCCATAACAATGTTCTCAGAATTGTGTCAAAGGCTGATGTAAAGTCTATAAATATAATAAATAAGATTTGCCCTTTTATGTCACAGTATTTTTCTATAATGTGATAGAAGATAAATATCTGTTTCACAGTTCCTGTTTTTTTCCGGAAACCAGCCTGTAAGTCAGATATATTTTTATTTCTTTCTAACTCTATAATTATTCTGTTTAGGATTGTTTTAGCATAGATCTTGGCTATAGTATCAATAAGGACGATAGGTCTATAGTTTGCTGGATCGGCAAACAAGCCTTTTTTGTGTATAGGAACTATATAACTCCCTTTCCAGCTATCTGATGTAAATGCATACATAACCATTAAGTTGTATAATCTAGTTAATGCTCTCGCCTACCATTCATTATTTAATTTTATAAAGTCAATAGGGATCTTATCAGGTTCTGGTGATTTGTTATTCTTGAAACTCTCCAGTACTATCTTGACTTCAGCTTCTGTGAACCAGATAAAGCTGTCATCAATTTCATTTGTGGTTATGTTACAAACATCATCCCCCAATGAAAATATAGTTTGAAAATAGGTACATACCCCAAGGTGAAAAATGGCTAACGTCATTCCTATATATAAATCTTGGATGGACTGTTTTGTGAAGATTGGGAATTGAAGGACCAGAAGTGCAGCTGTTGAGTTCTGTATAACAGGACTTTGTCGATTGAGGTGGCAGAGGTAGCTGCCTGAGGGGCCCCTTTCAGACTGGGAGTTGGTGACCATGCAGAATATCTACATTATTTCCTTCCCTGTTTCCACAAGCAACAGAGTCACTTTGGTTAATTTGGATTGCACTTGTGTAGATGAAAATAAGCTGATTCAAGAGGAGCAACAGCACCAGGCCTGGCTTCAGAATATAGTCAACACATATCGAAACCTGGTTCCAGTTGGCAAGCCAGCCTTCGAGTGTATAAAATTTTGGGGACAGAAGAAAAGTCATCATGGTTTCCACTATCTGGGATCCTGGGCAATTAAGCAGATTTACCCGGTATATGTGTAACCTGGTATTTGCAGAAGAAGGACAATAGTTGAAACATTGAAGAGAAGGAATTTTTTCATTGGTGGGAAAGACTGGGGGAACCTAGAATTTGTGAGCCCATCAACCACATCACAACAATATAACTGGCTAATTCTGTGGTGAGACTATTGGATTTGGTTGCGTTTTGAATACTAACCAAAACTAACTTTTTAGAATTAGATTCCGAGACTTTTTGAATATAGGACAGCAAGGATTTCCAAAAAGTATTGTAAGTACCTTATGCACTTTAAGCACCTTAGAAGAAATTGAATTAAAATTGTATTGGATACTTAGAAATCTATGAGAGCCAAGACATCAGACCCAAAGACCGATACTTATAGGATCATAGGTAGATATGAGTTTGAGGGACAGGCCCATAATTGAACTCACCATCATTAGTCTAATGATGGTAATGAAATTTCTTTTCACCCGTAAACAAATCAAGTTCCTATTTGAGGATGTCAATACTTTGATTCAGAACCACATGAGCTGGAAGGGAATTCCACAAGTATGGCACTCTTTGAGTTACAAATTGTCTCCTTTGTATAGTTTTACAGGTTTCGACATGTAATCTAAGATTATGTGACCTAGTACTTTTAATTATTGGTTGTTTCATTAAACAGTGTGTTTCTAGAAGCAATTCATCATTGCAAGTTTTATAAGCCCAACGCATATCACCCTTAAAAAAACCTATATTTCTGTGAATAGAGTCCTAAATTCCTAAGCCTATCCCCATAGTCTAGGTGTGCTACCTTAGTTACAGATTTAGTCATCCTATGCAGTATGGATTCATAGGTTTTAAAATCTTTAATTGCAGTGGGGGAGCAAAATGGGGCACCATACTCCATAGTTGTTCTTACCACAGATGTATACAAGGGTACCAAAACCTCAGCTTCCCAACTTTTTATATTCTTCAAGATACATCTAAGTATGCCATTTATTTGCAGTAACATTAATATGATGATTAAATTTCAGATTATTAGTGAAGGTCACACCTAGGTCTTTTTCAGAGGTAGTTACTTCAGGTTTAATATAATTTATAAAGTAGTTTGCTAGTTGATTATAGGCCCCAAAATGCATTACCTTACACTTTGCAATATTGAAGTTTAATTTACTGTATGTTCAATGGCCCAAGAATAGAGAATATTTAAGTTATTCTGAAGTAATTGAACAGAAGTAAGGTTGTTAACAATGCCACCAAGCTTACTATCATCAGCATATTTTTGTAACTAAATACCATTTGTTGCTTGCATGCTTGAAATCATGATGTTAAATAATATCAGTCCAAGTACCAACCCCTGTGGGACTCCACTACTAACAATGTCCCAATCAGATTGACATCCTCTTAAGACAACTCTCTGTCTTCTATTATCCAACCAGGAGTGTATCCATTGTATAATTAAGGGATGTATTAATAGTTTTTGGAGCTGTTCAAGGAGTAAGTTGTGTGATATTGTATCAATGGCTTTTTCATAATCTAAATAAATGACATCGACTGGCAGACCCTCTTCCAATGCCTTACTAATTGTTTCAAAAAATTTACTAAATTACTCAAACAAGAGCTTCCCTGAGTAAAGCCATGTTGAGTAATATCAAGATTTCCTGTATTTTGAAGGTGTTCAATGATCTTATGCTGAAGTAGTCTTTCCATAAGTTTACCAATACATGCAGTTAGGCTAATGGGCCTATAATTGCTGACATTATTTTTTGAACCTTTTTTATAGATTGGGGTAACATTTGCTATTTTCCAATCATCCAAAACAGTTCCTTCTTTTAGCCATGTATTAAAAAGCAGAGTGAGTATGCTGACTAGTTCTGTACTGAGATTCTTAATAAAGATGGAAGGAATGCCACCATAACCAGCACAGCTTGTTGATTTAGTGTTGCTTTTCACTCTAAGAGTATCATTAACAGTGAAATAATTTTTAGGACTTTCAGTAGGTAGCTTATTTATACTAAAGTTCTCTTTATTTTTAAAGATACTACAAAAATATTTATTAAATTTGTTTGCCATTTCTTTACTATCCATAATTCATTTATCTTGGATTAGAAGTGGTCCTGCCCCAGTCTTAGTTCGTCTCAGAGAACCAATATAATTATAAAACTGTTTCTTATTATTTCTGCAATCTCCTGCTAGTTTTATTTCTAAGTTTTTTTTTAGCTTGCCTTATCATGTTTTTGGTAATTTTAGATAGATGTTTAAACTTTAACCATGCTTCATGCATAGGGTGTTTTTTTATAATGATTAAAGGCATTTTTTCTTCTTCTTTATACTCTTTTTAATATTACTACTCCACTAGATAGGTATGCTCTGCTTTTTATTATTATATTTAGCCCTATAGGACACCCAAGTCTTTATACAGTATATTATTCCACATCTCACCAGTGTTTAAGCCTGCAAGATCCTTTTGCCAGTTCCATTTCCATAAATATTGATTGATCTGTTTATAATTAGCTTTATAGAAATTGGCCACTTTAGTATTTCCAGCTATGTATGTCTTAGTTGTAAAAAATCCCCAACTAATAACTGAATGATCACTATCACCCAAAGGCTCCTGTATTATTGGAGTAGAAAACTGTTTAATATTGGTGATAATAAAAATCTAATACGTTATCCTTCCTAGTTTGTTCTTCTATTATTTGTTCAAGATCATTTTGCATAATAAATTGAACTAACCTATGCTCATTTCTATTATGAGCACTAAGGGCAGGCCGAGTTATGCCTGGAAGATTAAAATCCCCAAACAGATTGAAATCAGAGCTGATGGTAATTTTATCCAATACTGAAAAGAAGATGTAATTTTCCTCAGTATCTAGACCTGGCACACAATATCCTACCCCTATTATAAGTGGGTCTGGCAGTGAACTGATCTATATCACAATTAGTTCACTGTTAGTATGATTATATTGGTTTAATTCACAATATTGAAGGGTATTTTTAATATAAAGTGCCACGCCTCCACCCTTTTTGGTTTGATGATTTTTAAGCACTACATCAAGGACAATACTTGTGGAACATATCGTCATTTTTATTTCAGTTTCCGGTAATATCTTGGCAGATAGTTGTGTGCAATTATATGTAATTTATAGTAATTTCTATATTTGACTTCAGTGTCTAGGAATCATTTATTTAAGAGAAATTTTGTATATTTCACTTCTCTTTTCTATTACACAGTATAAAATATGTCTGTAACTACTAGAAGTGGGACAATCTTAATGAAGGTGGACCACCTAGTTAAAAAATAAAAAGGGGAGAATGAGTATTTCAAGGAAGAGTAGCTCTGGAAATTTGGAGGCTTCAAAGTTCCAGTATAACTCAAAGAAATCAGAAAAGGTGAAAGAGGAAGAAGGGATCATTTAAATAAGAAAGTGTTAAAAGGGAAACATATAGACAGGGATTGTAGTGGAAATAGTGAATATGGGGAAGGTGAAAAGGGAAAGAATAAGACATCAACACCAACAGTAAAAACAACTGACTTCTTTTTTCCAAATAACATCAGTAATAAGAGAGGGAAAGGTTGCAGTGTAAAGGGGAAAAAGAAAAGAAAGATAATAAAAAAGTATGTGATACATCACAATCAAGAATGAAGTTTTTAGATATTTTTAAGGCTATAGAAAAATTAAATCAAGCTATCTCTAGTATGCGGTATTCTATAAGAGAAGAAATAAGTACATCAGAGGAGAAAGAAGAGAGGAAAAGGGAAGATAGCAAGAGTGATCAAACTGAAATATTAAAAGAACAGGAAATAAACTATAATGCTAAAGCTGGGGAGAATAAAGAAATACATAACCAAGTGATTAAGATGGGTGGGATGCTACAAGTCTCAATGGCTGACAGGGACCTGGGGGTGGTGGTGGATGTCAAGATGAACAACTCTGAGACTTGAAGAAGGGCAGTGGTCAAAGCCAACAGGATACTGGGGTGCATGGCTAGGGGGATCACCTCCAGAAGGAGGGAAGTGATACTCCCTCAGTATAACTGCTTGGTGAGGCTACATCTCGAGTACTGCATGCAGTTTTGGAGGCCACACTTAAAGAGGGACATTGAACTCCTGGAGAGGGTCCAGAGGAGGGAAACCAAAATAATCTGGGACTTTGGAGACAGGACTTATGAGAAGAGGCTCGAAGCGCTAAATATGTACACATTGGAATAGAGAAGGGACCAGGGGAACATGATAGAGGTCATCAGGTACATGAAGGGGGTAAATGGGGAGGAGCAGTCAGGGTGCTCTGAAGGAAGGAGGGGGGCAACTAGAGGGCATGGGTGGAAGCTGGAGGGGGAAGATTCAGGGAAGAAAGGAGGAGGTGCTACTTCACTGAGAGGGTGGTGGAGCCATGGAATGTGCTGCCCAGGGGCTGGTGGAGGCAGAGACGGTGGAGGGGTTCAAGAGGGGTTGGGACAGGTGCAGGGGAAGGATTCTGGAAGCAAAGTCCTGTGCAGTGAGAGTATCTGGGATTGGGAAGGGAGAAGCCAGAAAGGGTGAAGGGGGCAGCAAGGTCAGCTCCTAGGGTGGGGGCTGACCAAATGAGCAGACATGAAAGACCATTAGGCCTATTCTACTGGCATTTTAGTATGTTAGATATATCAGGAACATTAAATTGTATGGATGCCAGTGAATTAGACTGGGAGGATTCAAGCAAAACAATGAGGCAAACCCAGGTTATGAGTTCAGAAGGGATGGAGATGCCTGATGGGGAAGGCATAGCAAGAGATGTAGAAATTAAAATTAAGGGACCCATATATGACCAACTTATTGATTTATAAAGTATTAGTGGAGATTAAAAAAATAAATCTCATTTCTAAAAGGAATAAGTTTGGAAAACTGGAAAAGGGTCGAAGAGGTTAGAAAGGGTAAAGAAAAAGCATCTCAGAATCATAAGGTAGGAGATGATACAATAGCATTTGCTGAGGAAGAAAATTATAAAGACCATAGTATATGGTCGCCATTGTCACTAGAGACTGATGATTCAGAGTTGAAGGAATTAATTGTGCTCCCAGAGGAAAGTAAAAAGGGAAGATAATATATATAAAGGACTGAAAAGGGCCCATGCTATATTATGGGAGAAAGGAGAAAAACAGGAAAAACACTACTGTATATTAGGAAAAGCGGATAACACTGGAGTAAGATATAGAAAACAAAGAAAAAAGTAAAAGAACAGTAAGATAGATACGGAGTGGCAAGACGATGTTAAAAACACAAAAGAATGACAGACCAATCTACAAGAGGTGATAGTTATTGAGCAAAGTCAAGGAATTAGTAACATACAGGATGAAATGGATGTTAAAATAAAGGAGCAAGGTATATCCAAAATGGAGCTGAAAGGAATAAAACAGAAAAAAAAGAAAGGAACAAAAGGCAGGAAAAAAAGGAGAGGAAGAGTGGGGGGAAGAAGGGAAAAGGAAAGAAGCCCATGAAACAGAGAAAAATTGTTGAGGCTGAGGTTGAATCTCCTGAAGGGAAAGAGGAGATAATTAAAGGAATAGACAACCAAGTGCAATTTAAGGAAAAGGCTAAAGAAGAGGTTAAGGGGATGAGAAGGAGGATTAAAATAAAGAGTATATTTCAAACCTTTTTGACAAAAACTAAGGGATCTGACTTTGTTTTACCGATATATGGGGTAGGAATCTTACCACAAAAAAACCTGGAAGATCTGAACAAAATGCTGAAAACCTACTAAGCACCCTGCTGACAGGAAACAAACAAATTTTGGATCATACCAGTATGGTAAGACCGACAGAGAATGCGGAACTGGTCATAATAATCTTGGACCAGTATTATATTTTGAAGGTAATATGAAAAAAAGTAAAGAGCTGAAATAAATGGGAATGGAAGTTGAAAATGTACTTTCTTTAAGAGAGTTATTCCCAGAAAGGTACAAACAGTATCAGAAATTTACAAAGGAAGAGAAACTGGTATCTGTAGTTGGACAAACAGTTCCATAGGGGAAACAGCAATTAATCTACAATATAAATTATTGGATACCCTGGGACTGTTACTTCAATTGAAAATTCAAAAGACAGATGTCAGCAGAGTGATCAGATGGGAAGCAGAGGGTCACATTTCACTGTGGTTGTCCAATGATGAAATATACAAATCATTATTGGAAAAAAGTAAGAAACCTGATGATTTAGGAATATTTGTTTATGACGAGTCTAATTTTGACACCAATGCAAGTAAACAAAAAGGGAAAAAACAGAATATGAAATGGGAAGCAATAGTCAAAACATCAAACAGATATGGGATATTGGAAAATGAGGAAAATGTATAATGACCTGGAAAGAGCAGAGGATGTAGAGCACACAATCCCTCGGTTAGAGAGTCAGACATAGATGAATCAGAACAAATTATAAAGATTTTGTTATGGAATGTATTGGGGTTGGCCAATAATTTGGCAGATGTTGAATTTCTGAAAGATTTAGAAGCTTTCGAATACGTAAACTTACAGGAAACTTGATACAAAGAAAAGTTACAAATTAATGGATTTAAAATATATACTAAAGATGCATACACAATAGTGAGATTAGGACAATGTGTAGGAAGTTTGGTAACAATGTACAAGTTAAGGGAAACAAGACTTTCACAGGAAATAGAAACAAAAAATGAGAACATCTTGGCAATAAATATTAGGGAAAGGGATACGAACATATGAAAATTGCCAGCAGCAAAAGCCCATCATGGTCTATCTGGGCTGCTCGTGAATGCAGCTAGTTCCCTATTCAGCAGCTGCCCCACCCCCTCTTACCTCTCTTTACCCTCCCCTTTGCCCTGTCCCACCCCTTCTTGAAGCATTCCACTGTGGTACACGCCACCATTTCAGCTGGTAGTGCGTTCCACTTTGCCACCACTCTTTCCGTAAAGAAATGCCTCCTCATGTACCTGCTGAATTTACCCCCCTCCAATCTCATGTCATGGCCCCTAGTGTCTCTCCTCACTATCCTCCTGAATAGATCCTCTGTATCTGTTTTGATTATCCCTTTCATGTATTTGAAGGTCTCAATCATATCCTCCCATCCCTCCTCTCCTCCAGTGTGTACATGTTTAACTCTCTTAGTCTGACCTTATATGGCAATTCCCCCAGGCCCTGAATAACCTTCGTTGCACTACACTGCACCTCCTCCAGCAGCCTAATGTCCCTTTGTAGGTACATGTGCCAGTACTGCATGCAGTATTACAGGTGGGGTCTAACCAAAGATCTGTACAATGGTAGAATAACCTCCCTTCTTCTTGAGGCAATTCCCTTTGCAATGCACCCCGGCATTTTGTTGGCCATTGCTGCTGCCTTTCTGCATTGTGTGGAACTGTTCATTGCTCCCATGATAAGCACCCCAGATTCGTCTCCTCTTCTGTTAGCTCCTGTTGCACTCCCCCCAGATGGGAGCTTCTCCTTGGATTTTTTGTTCTGAAGTGCAGCACCTTGCATTTTGTTGCATTGAACCCCAGCTGCCATCTCTCAGACCATGCCTCCAGCCTTGCCTGATCCTCCTGTAGCCCCCACCACTCACCCTGGTCATCCACCACCACTCCCATCTTGGTGTCACCTGCAAATAGGCTGATTTTGCTGCTGATGCCCTCCAAGATGTCTAAAATAAATATGCCAAACAGCACTGGGCCCAAAACCGAACCCTGTGGAACACCACTTGTCACAGGCTTAGGGATGAGTATTCTCCACCTACCACCACACTCTACTGCCTATCTTTTAGCCACTTCTCCATCCACCCCACCAGTTTTGCTCCTGCCCCTGTGCCCTGTAGCTTGATTCCAAGTCTCCCATGTGTTATTGAATCAAAGGCCTTACTGAAGTCTAGGTACAGGACATCCACCGCATGGCCCCTGTCAATTTGGCTAGTCACCCAGTCATAGTATTCAACCAGGTTGGTCTGGCATGACCTGCCCTTGATGATGCTATGCTGTCTCCCATCCCGCACCCCATTCACCTCCAGTAGTGCCACTAGTTTATCCTTCAGGATGGTCTCCATTAGCTTCCCCACTATGGACGTTAGACTTAGTGGCCTATAGTTCCCCAGTTCGTCCTTGGAAGGGAACCATGTGAGCCAGTCTCCAGTCCTGTGGAATGGATCCTGTGTCTAGAGATGAATTAAATAAGTCTGCCAAGGGTCCTGCCAGGACCTCTGCCAGCTTCTTCAGCACTCTTGGATGTACTCCATCCAGTCCTGGAGCCTTGTCTACCCTCAATGCCCTTAACCCCTCCAGCACCCTTCCCACTTTGATTTCACCATCCATCACCCCTCCATCTGTTTCTATCCTCCCTCCTACTATGGATAGTGCCATTTACTTTTCTTTTGTAAAGACTGAACAGAAGTAGTCATCGAGTACTTCTGTATTTTCACCTCTTCCTCCACCCATCTTACCTTGTTCTTAATTCTTACAATTTAGTCCTTACAGCTTCTTTTCTCCCTTTTTTATGGCTGCAGTGGGTGGAGCCTGCAGACGTTTTGCATGTACAAAAGGGCTGATGTCATGTTTTCTGTCCGTGGAACTGACTGAATGTGTAAATAGTCTCCTCCGCCTTACCCTTCTCCAAGAAATGTTTTCCACCCTCAAATAAATATGCTGTCATGTTAGTCAATGGCTGCAGGGTGCTATTTTCTTTCTTAAATGGGAGGTACAAGAACTGGAACCTGAGTAGTGGGGGGCAGCATTCTTTTTTGGGGAGTAAGATCCACCCCCACCTCCACCTGAGAAGCTCCCAAAGATCCACCCCCACCTTTTTCCTTTAGTTCATGTGAGAGGGGGCATGAGGTAGATTTATCATGTTGGAACAATTGACTATCAGAGCTGCCTGGGGAAGTAATTCAGGAGTGCCTGAAACTGCATCTAGGCATACCCCCTTCACACACACACACACACATAGGCATCATGATTTTTTTTTTAACTCTAAGCATGTCAGTATTTGGCTCTAACAGTATGGGCAAGTTGGGCATAAAAATAAAATAGAAAAAAAAGGGTCAAGCAGGTGCCTTTTCTTTGTCAGATACATGCATACAGAAGGTCACAAATCCTGTATGACAAGTTTATTATATGGATGTTTTCCATGTAAAACAGAAATTTTGTTATTGTCATGTCTGTAGCATCATTTGTAGCCAGTAAACTATTATTTACATAGGTACTGTAAACAACAGGTTTTAATTCAGAAATCCAGTCTTGATAAATTTGTTTTTTTTTAGCAGTTCTGTAAGATTTATGTCTCTCTGATATAAGAGTGCATAGCACAGAAATGAAAGGGTTTGCCTAATTGAATGTTGTTTGCATAAGAAGTGGGCATGACAATGGCATGCAAGAGTGAAGTCTAACAATTCTTTCTTGGCTATTCTGGGACCTGAAGTTTAACAGTAATGTGTGACGAGAATAAAGTCTTGTGTTTTTGTATTTGAATAGGTTTAGCACTTTGAAGTTAAAATATATAAATATATTTATAAAATGGGCAAATGAAATTCTGAATCCTGTTTGGCTGAAACATGTTTTCAATCGTGTCCTTATCAGGACATAACCTTACAACCGGCACTTCTTGTGCCAACCTGAGCCCCATAACACACACATATTAGTATGCCACTCTCAGCCGTGACCATGCCAGCCTACCGTGCATAGCCTAGCGATGGAGAACACTCCCCCCCACACACACACACGCACTTGCTAAAATAACTACAGAGGCAATTTCTGGATTTCTTTTGCCCAGTTAGAAAAATTTCTGACCTCTGCTAAGTCCAGTGAAAAAAAGCTTCCAACGAAAGTGCAATAATAAAAGACCCACTCACGATCCAATCAGTGCTGTAGCGCATTTTGCGGAAAGAAACAGCTTTCAAATGAAAGCCGACAACCTGCCCTTCCACCAGTTGTTTCAAGCACGCCTTTGGAAAACATTACATGAATTAGTTGCTGTACCTTAATTACCTTAATTTTTTGTAACACCGAGAAACCGAACGGCAATAGTAAACACCGACCGCAAAACCGGAAGTGGCTCGCTCACACATCACCTCAGTCAGCGGTTGACACCCTAATAATTGTATCGTTTTTCAATGACTACACATTCAAAGAAAAGTATAGCATTAACAGGCATGAAACCATACAACATGAAAACAAATTACACCCAAGTCAACCGCAAAAACAGAAGTGGCTCGAGGTTATACAGCAGCTCCCAACTGACAGGCTCGCTTCCACACCTGCTCCCAATGAAATCCAGCGGTCTCATGCACCGGACAAAAAAAGAGCCTGATACTTAAATATAAAATCAAATAAATAAATAAAAAAGCAAATAAAAAGTGTGTGTATGGGGGAGTGGGCGTTACACACCAACCCTCTCTAGTGGCTGTTTTTTTTTTTTTTTTTTTTACATATACTATCACTATAAATACAGTACAGGGACAGGGACTACTTTTCAGTTTTTTTATATTAACATACTTTTAAAAATATTTTAAACTTCTTAGCTGGAATTTTTAAATAACATTTATTTACTTGTTGGGCCCATTTTATAAGTGGAATAAGACACTCCAAGGTGTGGTTTATGGCTTGATAAGAGCACTTCCCAGGTGCTAAAGTCACTCGGCACAAGCGCCGCGTGCCTCATTACGCACCTGGGGCGTGCTCTTATCAAGCCATAAACCACACCTTGTCATGTCTTATTCCTTACATATATATATATATATGTTGTCATGTGCACCTGAAAAGGAAGGAGATACTACTGAAATAAATACTATTCTGATGATTTATTTATTTATTTATGTGTAAGATTTTAAGTGTAGTTCTGCCTAGGTCACAGACACATAAGCTATAAAAAGTACATTTAAGGATGGATGTATTAGTCAAAGCTTGTAGTAGCAAAATAAAGCAAGAAAAATAATATATTGTGGTTTTTTTTCTTTCAATTGTTTAACCAAGAGTGGCACACTAAGCTGAAAGCTTGTTTACGGGGCAACCTGGGAGCACATGGAAGTTAAGTGACTTGCTCAGGGTCACCCAGTATGCAAGTGGGGGCTGTGGGATTCAAACCCAGATCTCCAGATTTGCAGCTCAGAGCCTTAAACCACTGTGCTATACTGCCTCCCTAGTTATGGCAGGCATCTGTTTTATGGTTCATAATGTTGGTGTAGTAAGCAGCAGTACATTGCTTAGCAAGTGTAAAATGTCAATAATTCGGTCATGCAATAGCTGTGCTGAGCAGTAACTGAAGCAAGAAATGTATTTAGGATAGTAAAATATTCCTGTTATAAAACTGATAAATATGTGACATTTGCATCTTAATTTCAAGGAGGTCCTTATGCGGGGGTCAATGTAAAATATAAAGTAGTTATAGTTTCAAGTTGTCTGAGTAATTGCTTTGTAATACCACTGTTAATAAATTTAAATGATTCTATGAAGGAAATTAAGTCTATGTAACGGTATGTAAATGTATTAAAAACATTTAGTTGTCCTTATAATGTAATGCATTAAATGCTGTTGCTAAATTAAGAAGTCACATAACAGCAATAGAGATGAAAACAATGCTATGCATAGGAATTTGAAAAAAGTATACATTAGCAGGAGCAGTGTCATGACTTCACCAATTTTTTATAGTTTCACTCCAGATTTTCAACATTACCATTTTTTTACAACTCCTCATAAACAGTACAGCTGTCATTTTTACATACTGTTCAAAATGTGCTTTTGCACCTGTGGTGCCAAATGGCATAGTCACTGTGCAAAAATCACATTTTGGCTAATGAACTGATAGTGTCAATGTTCATGCAGTAGGGTCACAAAAAACCCATGCTGAAAACTTGGAGTGAAAATACCAAGAAAAGCCCAGAGCATTAGGGTTTCTGACCATAACACCCTGCCCTGTAGGGACCGACAGGCATCAGGGGTGTGACTTGGGATTGTCAACAGTAATGCTCATGCCATTCCACCCCATCCCCACCCTGCAGCCAGTGACAGGTATCGAGATGTGCCTTTGGCTCTTTAGCCCCAAAGTTCACTCCATACTCTTATACTGTACCCATTTCAGCATATTTCCTTATGGAATGGGGTGAGTGTAAAGTTTGAACACCCCAAGGCACACCTCGACACTTGTCTGTGTCTGCAGGGTAGGGTGAGGTGAAATGGCATGAGCGTTATGGGCAATGACCCAAAGGCATACCCCAATATCTGTCCATCTCTTCGGGGTGGGGGTGTTAGCGTCACTTTAATACTTCACTGCCATTCCTATTCTGTCTGTCTGTCTGTCTGCCTGTCTCTCTCTCTATATATATATATATGTCTGTGTTATTATCTATCTTTCTATCAATTGCATGTATCACTATTTTTATCTATTTCTAAAACAAACCTGCATATCACATTTGCCTGCACTCTGAGCACATACTTATGAAACTGTGCATATTTGTACACCACTTCTGCATAGACCTCATACTTTCCTATTATTCCCATTATCACAAGCATAACTACCTTGCCCTTATCAAAAGCGACCCCCTCTGAAAGTTACTATCACATTTTCTCTGCTAACAGTCCATCATTACAACTGACTTCCTGACATCAACACATTGCTTAAATATAACATACATCACCTCATGGACAAAAACTCTATTTCTCTAAAAAAACAAGACTGTGTAAATAATCCCAAGACTGAACATATGCCAGCCATTACTTTTTCATGTACTGACACCTTCTGTACCATCATGGGGATTTGCATATGTTTCCCATGATGCTTTGCATTATTGAGGTATGTGCAATTGTGTTTTCTTTAAAATTAGGCTGTCCGGCCAATATCATCCAGGATAACACATACCTCAGTGGCATTTGCTCTGGGGTGCTTTTGTAAACCTATATTGCTTCTTATTCCTTCCATTAAAATGTACACCTCCAAATATTTTCCTAATAATGTATATGCCTTCCTTAGAACAGAAACTAAAACAAATCTTACTACTTACAAACCATTGTGTTGTTTCTCCATACCTTCTTAACAATTCCACACAACTTCACTAACTTCATTATGCAGCCATGGTGGATCTGACCAAAACTTGTTTATGCCTTGCACCAGCCTGAGTTCCCTTGCTGCCTTGACTGCCTTTACCCCCCCCCCGGTCACTTCCTTTGCTTCTTTCAGGTATTCCTCCCTATCATCCTCCCTCCCCAATTTTCTGTATCTCCTGTAAGCTGCCCTTTTCTTCCTCACCCTGTCTAGCACCCCTGGGTTTTTTACCCCTAGTCTTCTTAGTCTGGGCCATTCTGAATGTTCCTGTTGCCTCAACTATCTCCTGTCTTATCAGTTCCCACCTTTGCTGTGTGTTCATACTCAGTTGAATTTTGCACAGGAACCCCTGTACCACTTCCCTCATCATCTTAAAGTTGGCATTCCTGAAATCCAGCACCCTTGTGCCAGATGCCATCCTCTCTTTAGCCATCTGTAACTGGAACCATACTGTCCGGTGGTCACTCCCCCCAGTGGTTCCTCCACCGTCACATCCCTCACCCACTCCCCATTCATCAGTATGAGGTCAAGGGTGTTCCTTTCCCTAGTTGGTTCCTTGACCAACTGTACTAGAAAGCTTTCCTGGAAGGCATTCAGCATTACCTGCTCCCTTCTGCTCTTTGTAGTAGGCATGTCCCACTCCACCCCCGGCAGGTTGAAGTCCCCTACTATCACCACCCTCTTCCCACAGTTCTTCCTGATATGTTCTGCCAGCACCCTGTCCATCCCTTCAGTTTGAGAGGGTGGCCTGTACACCATCCCCAGTCTTAGTGATCTATTTTTGGGATCCTGTAATTGCACCCACAGTGCTTCTGTATCTCTCTCATCTCCCTCCTCCCTTACACATTTGAATCCCTCCTTTACATACAGTGCCACCCCTTCCCCTTCCCATTTTCCCTATCCTTCCAGTGTAATCTGTACCCAGGAACTGTCATGTCCCAGTCATGGATTTGGGTGGCCCATGTCTCGGTTATAGCTGCCAAGTCCATGCCCCCCTCCTCCAAGACAGCCTCTAGTTCCACCACCTTATTCCCCAGACTTCTAGCATTTAGTGTTACCACCCTCCAAGCCTTGTCTCTACCTTCCCCCACCTCTCTCTCCCCTTATGTCCGCTCCCTTAGTAGTTGCCTTCTTCCTTACCTTGCTGTCACAGAGGGTAATCCCATTTGGCTTCACATCACTAGGCCTCTGAACACCACTATCCCTCCTGCTACCCCCTCTCCTAGTTTAAATGCTCCCCAATGTGCTTTCTATCCTTGTCTTCAGTACATTTTTTCCTTCCTCATTTAGGTGCAGTCTATCTTTTGCATACAGACTGCTGTTCTCCCTGGTCCCCTCCCATGCTCCTACCAGCCCATACCCCTTTTCCTGACACCAGGCCTCCAACCATTCATTAAACTCTTGAATTCTCCCTTTTCTTGCCATGCTTGCCCTAGGAATGGGAAGTACCTCTGAGAAGGTGGCAGATTTGCCCACTCCCTCACATAGAGGTCCCAGTTCCTCAGACCTCTGCTTAACCTCCCCTACCATCCCATCAGCAAGATAATTTGTTCCCAGGTGAATTATTAGGTGTGGCCTTTCCCTTCCCCTGCTTGTATATCTTAGCACAGATTGCACCACCCTTTCTGCCTTCATTCCTGGCATGGCTTCCACCCAAATTCTACTGTGCCTCTCCCCTTTGCTTCCCCACCTGATCCCTCTTAGTACTGAGTCTCACAACACCAAGACACCTTCCTTCATCCCCTCCCTGTCCTCCCCTTCTCCTCTCCTTCTTCCTCCTGCACAATGTTCCCTCCTATTGTCTCTGTTTCTCCCCCTGTGTTTTCCACTGTACTCAATCGTTTTTGCCCCAATTCACCTATTTCTCCATCTCCCTACTCAGTCATTTTATTCTTTGTACCCATGGACTGCACTTCCCCTTTCTACTTCCCCTCCTTTGACTCCTCTGTTAGAGGTCTGCCCCATCTGAGCTCCCAGAGTAACCAACTCCCTGTACTCCTTCTCCTATTCCTCTTGCATGTTTGTCTCCCATAACCATGTCACTCCCACTGTCCCCCTTGTACTGACCACCCCGTCCCTCTTACTCCTCCCATCTTTTTTCTTTTCCTGGATGTCTTTTGTGCTTTCCACATTCCCTTCTCCTCCTGACCTAATATGCCCCTTCATTCTCTTTGACACTTCCCCTTAGCCTTAGTACTTCATTTCCTAGCCTCCTCAGCCTTATATAGATGGGGCACACCCTGTTCTCTACAGGGTGTCCATGAATACTGCCCCTCCACAGTTACTGCACCCCACAATCCTTCCTCTCCTGTGACTCCTGCTACCCACCTTTCCAGGATTTGTTTGCCCCTCCCCTCCACTGACCCTCATTCCAGCCTGCCCTACTAACTTGTCCCCTTCCCAAACTGCCACATGCCATCACCATTGCCCCATTACCATTCCCTATTCTTTGTTCCCTCTGCTCCATTCTCCCTCTTGTAGTCCCTCTTCTTTCTATCTTGACCCTGTCTGTTGGCAGCAGTATTTCCCAGCTTCTCAAGCACCTCCCTCACAGCCTTCAATCCCAACCCCCAGTGTTTTTTCAGTGTTTAAGGAAGGCTGGTGAAGAGGGAGGGTGTCTTTTTTTTTAATTCCAACCACCAAACCTAGCACACTGCTCAGCCAGCAGCTGTAAACTACAAATTTAAGCTAAAAAAAACCCACCAAAACTTACAAAATATCTCAGAGATAAATAAGCTCTCAGAAAAACCTCACCTATTATTTCAACTCCCCTCAAACTGCCTCAAATAGAGAGACAATATTTATTAATGTGTATCACCCACCAAATGGAAGTAAATATAAACATGATAACATAAATAGAGATCTTGAAATACTTATTGATAAATATATGAATAGCAATTTACAAATGGGTATGATAATTACAGGAGGTTTTAATTATATGATAAGTAATCTTACAAATCTAACAGAAGATATAACAGATTTTTTGGGGATCATAGGTAATTACAGCATAAAATTAACTAGGGCTTCTAAAGATAGGAAAAGGACAAATCAGGGAGAGAAATATTACAGAAATATGACTGATAAGAATTTATTACTTATTAATGGAAGAACTAGCTAAGATGCAAACAGCAATTTTACTTACATGGGAGGCACAGGTTCATCAATAATAGATCAAATATGGATGAATATGAACATGATGAAAATATGTTCCAATCTTAAAATAGAACCACAAGCAGAAAGTGCACATTTTGGACTACAATTAAATATTCTGATCAAACAAAGAAGGAATGCTAGGAAGGAACATGTACCCTTAAGAAGTAAAAAAAAAAAAGAAAATGTGTGGTCTGGAAAGAGATAGAAGGAGAAGAGTTTCAGCATATATTGGAGGATAAAGGAATATGGGGCAAAAATGGAGAAACTTTTAGGAAATGAAATGAAGGAAACAGTAATACTAAAAGAATATCAACAAATAATGGAAACCATTTCACAAACAATAATAAAAGAAATAAAAATACCAAAAAAAAAATGAACCTGAATGGTATAATAAAGAATGCAAGATGGTTAAAAAAAACAGTGAATAGACAGCTTAGGAAGGTTAAAAAAGAAAGAAATACAGCAAATAAGAGAGTCCTTAATGAATTAAGGAAAGAATATAAAAACATAGTTAATAAAAATAAGACTAAACAAACTAGGCAGTTATGGAGGAAATTAGAAACATCAGTAGAAGACAAGGATAACAAAAAAGTCTGGGTAATTGCAAATAAAGGTTTAGATGAGTATAGAAATTAACCAGAAACAACTACAGAACCACACATATGGGTAGAATATTATAAAACATATTCCGAACAGAAGGAAAATTAAAAAATACAGTAATACAGTAGGAAAGGAATGGACAAAGGTAGATTTGGGTATTGATTTAATGGAAATACAGACAACAATAGAATCCTTTGCATCACATAAAGCACCTGGGCCAGATGGAGTTCTAAAAGAGGTGTTGAAACAAAACATAGAAATATGGACTTTGTTGTTACAAAAACTGTTTCAAGTGGTCATGGAAAAAGGGAACATCCCAGAGAGCTGGAGGTATAATATAAGTGTACCATTATTTAAGAAAGGGAAACAGAATGATCCAAGCTGTTATAGGTCAATGAGCTTGATAGACTGCACTCAAAAAGTGCTTACAAAAATTATAAACAATAGAATTTTAGAATGGATAGATAGGTAAGGTAAATTAGATGAGGCTCAGGTTGGTTTTCAACCAATATATTCTACCATTGACCAATGTTTTACATTAACACATTTGATTTACAAGTACAAGAATGTGAAGAAACAAAGTCCATATTGTGGGTTAGTGGATTTAAAATCAGCATTTGACAGCATAAACAGAAGTAAACTATGGGAAGTTTTGGAAAAATGTAAGATGAATAAAGGATTGGTGGAAATAATTAAAACATTATATTATGATAATTCCACACAAATAAGATACGACTCCAAAGGAAATAAAAGTGATCCATTTGAATCAAATAGAGGAGTGAGACAGGGATGTACATTGTCACCTGTGTTATTCATTGTGTATCTAAATCAAATTTTAGAAAAGATGTGTGACACATATTTCCGTTTACCAAAAATAGGAAATCAAGTCTGCCCATATCTGGCTTATACAGATGTTATTGTGCTGCTGTCAGCCAGTTATCTGCACATAAAAAGAATGCTGGGAAAATTTGAAGAGGAATGTAAAAAGGCAGATCTGAAAATGAATTATCAAAAACCAAAAGTAATGGTGTGTAGTAAAACTAGTAATAAGTACATCTATAAAGTTGATTAAGATTTAGAAATAGTCAGCGGATTTTGTTATTTAGGGGTAATAATAACAAAGGACCTAAATTGGGGAAGACATATTAAAGAAATCGTGTTAAAAACTGAAAGATTTTTGCTAGCAATGAATAATTTTTTATATAAATATGGTGGACATTCGGTATTAGGATATTTGAGAGTGGTTAATGCCAAAATCTGAAGTCAGCTCCTGTATGAAGCAGACATTTGGGGACAGGATGAAAGCAAGAGAATAGACAGATGTTTAAATATGCATTATAACAAATTATTGGGGGCTCCAAATGGTACACCTTCAGCAGTGACAAGGGCAGAACTGGATCAATACACTGTGGAACGTTCAATTAAAATAAGATGCATAAACTACTGGTCGAAAGCATATATGATGGAGTGAAATAGATTGCCAAGGAGATGTATAGAAGAATCAATTGAATACCTAAAAAAGGGTATAATATTTCCCAGTATAGGAATCATGGAAAAAATACTAAAACAAAACGGGTTGATGCATAGTCTAATGGATATCTTTAGAACACCTATAGATATAGTGAGAAAGGCTATAAAAACAAGAATACAGGACATAGAAATACAAAAAGATATAGAGTATTGTAAAAAAAAAAAGCTGTCTACAGATGGCAAAAAAATAAATGACAGCATAAGCTGGAGAATTACTTAACACAAATTAAAGACCCCAAAAAATGAAAAAGTATAACTAGGTTTCGATTCAAAACATATGAAAGTAACTGGCTTAATGCAAGATATAGGAAATGGGAGGATGAAAGGAAAAGATGTAAATGTAATCTAGATCTGGATAATTTACAACATACAATGATACTTTGCCCCCTTTATGGGAAAGAAAGAAAAAAGTATCTAGGAGAGATAATGAGTAATTTAGAATATGAACCTAAAGATACGGTAACGTATCTTCTAAAACCAGGAAAATATACCAACATGGATCATGTGGCCTCCTTTCTCTCCTCAGTAGGAAAAACAGAAATGTCATATAATGTTTGTGGAATGATGGAATTGGTGATAGGCCCAAGACTTCAAATTTGTGAGAAATTATATGGGAAAGAGATGTTATAACACTATTTAGAGCAATTGTGATTATAGGGAAAGTGCAATACAGTAAAAGATATAATAGAAGAAAGGGAATTTTATAAACAGGATTTCATAAGTATATACCTGGAAACAGAAGTGAGAAGAAATTATGAATGATTGCTAATGAGGGAAATACTGTTTGTCAAATATATGGATTTTATATGGAGAAGTGTTTTATACTGATCAAGAATAGTAAATAAAAAATGGAAATAATTATGTAAATTTATAGTGATGTAAAGAAAGTGTTTTTAAACTGTAATGACATTATTTATGTTGAACAATAACATTTATTGATTGATATATATAAATCTGGCCCCAAAGAAGACATCCAAAATTACAGACCAATATCTCTTCTTTCTGTAACATCAAAACTTTTTGAAAAATTTATTGGAAAACAACTGAAAGACTTTTTGGAAATGCATAATATATATAATCCACATCAATCTGTATTTTGCTCTGGCCACAGCACCTTGACTCTGCTGGTGAAGGTGACAACAGACATTCAGGTATCATTGGACAAGGGTCTCCTGGTCGGGGCCATATTTATAGACTTGTCCAAGGCATTTGACACCTTGAATCATGCCATACTATTGGACAAGTTGAAAGGAATTGGCCTTGACCAGGTGACCCTGAAATGGTTTAGGGAATACTTACTTAGTAGGGTACAGCTAGTATCTTTAGGAACTTTTACATCCCAGCTGGAAAACATTAAATCTGGGGTTCCCCAGGGGTCGGTGCTGGGGTCAAGATTATTTAATCTGTATACAAATGGGGCCGGGTCTCTTATTATAGAGGACAGGCACCATTTGTATGCAGATGATGTTGTCCTTTATCTGAAGGATACATCAATCTTCAAAATTCAGAATAGACTCCAAAAAGACTTTGGTATGTTACAGGATTACTTTAGAACACAGACACTATTATTAAATAGTAGGAAATCTAAGGTTATGATTTTGGAAATAAACATGCTATTACATCTCAAACTCTCCGAATTAAAACAAACACTGATTTTGTTTTAGAACAGGTTAATTTTTATAAATATCATGGAGTATGGTTAGATGTACATTTAAGATGGGACAGACACATAGATGGCCTGATTAAGAAATTAAATTCTAGGTTAGAGGTCCTATACCAGTTGAGAAAGTGTATTCCAACTGTGGTTAGAAAACACATAGTAAACACTATGATAATATCATTGATTGACAATGGGGATGTGATCTATGGGTGGCACTCAGGACAGAACTGGATAGGCTAGATGTAGCCCTGAATAGATTTGCCTGCTTCATGCTTGACATTCCCAGATTGACACACCATTGTTTATCATAGGTGTCATAGGTTATACAGAGCTAGTAGACCATGGTCCATAATGTTCGCAAATATTAATTATATCCCACTATGCATTTTTGTTGCAAATAGGTGTCCAGATATTTTTTAAATGTATCCATGTTTTCACATGTTACTACCTCCAAAGACAAACCATTCCAGATTTTACAAACTCTTATTGTGAACCAACAACTTCTTTTTTTTGTTTTACATTGTTCTACTTTTAATTGAACTGGATACACCCTGGTTATGTAAATAGTATCCCTCAATTCAAGACCCAATAACTCCCAAAGCTGATCATCATGTAAAGCCTTAAATACCAGACATAAGTCACCCCTCATTCTGCCATACACTAACGTATACAGTCCTAGTTTTTGTAGTCTAGCATTATAGTCCAAGCCATTAACTTCATTGATCTTTCTAGTTGCTCTCTGTTTAATTTTTTCCAGTGTTCTTATAGAGCCTTTATCCCCTGGTGCTCAAAATTGGGCACAATACTCCAAATGAGGCCTTACCAAAGATGAATACAGCGGGAGCAGAACATCTCTACTTTTACTGCTAATATGTTTGTTAATGCAGTGTGACACACCAGCTGCCTTCTTGATAACTGCATGGCAATGAAGCTTAGAACTAAGATAATTGGATACTCTAATACCAAGGTCGCGCTCATCATCAACTGGTTTTAAGATTTTTCCACCAAAAATGTATTTAGCTTGGTTGGATGGATACTGGGATGGATAAATCTAAAAGAACACTGACATCTGCACAATATACATTTTATATACCAGAGTCTATTGGAAAAGATCTTGGACCTAGAGTCTGGAATGGCTTACCAGCCCAACTAAAATCCAAGGCAGTGGTTCCATGGAGTCAGATAAAAGTCTGGATGATACAATAATTTGCACAACCAAGAAGTTGCTGCTAATGTTGATCTATGTACTAGTAATGTGTCTATGTATGACAATGTGTTAATGTATATGCCTATGTAGTATTATGCTAATTTCCTTTAAGATATCTTTGTATGAATTTTTGAGTATTTAAATATTATATGAATGCTGGACCCCATTGTAAATGACCTTTGCTCAAGTGGGCTATCCCTTTCTTGGAAATTTCAAGAATAAACTTTTACAAACAAACAAACTACACCTGAGGATTGGGATCCAAGTAACTGTGTGCAGCCTCCACCCACGGAAAGTTACAATGGACTGTGTGACAAGTATAGCATTGTCAGACTATTTCAGCAAGGTTCCATGCGTTCAACCCACCCACAACCCACACAATGTAATTCAGTATCAAACAAAAATACAATCGACACAGTATTAAGACACAAAACAAAAAGAGATATTTTATTGGGGCGCAAGATACACGGATCTGGGGTGGAAAGGATTATGTTAGGCAAATCAAACAATAAGAGCAATGCTAGTGATTAAACTCCTAACCCCATGCCTCTGTCTTCACCTTCACACACTTCCCACCTTGTACAAGACCCACACTCTAACCCTCATTGTTACCACTGGGTACCCAGTTGCTGGATTGTTGAAGTCCCATTGACAATTGCATTGCCATTGTAATGGCAGGCAAAGACAATGTAGTTGCAAACAGACTATAATTGCATATTAATCTCTGGCCAGTTAGCCTAAACAGTAACTATCAACCAGGATGGGGGTTTTAACACAGAATTACTGAGAAAAATAGGAGCAACAGGCAAATGATGGTTCTATACATACGTAACAAAAGCAATCAAAGTGAAAAAGCACCCGTCATATGGACAGAGATAGGGACACAAAATAAAGTGGCAAACATGTTTATTCTCTTCATATTGGTAGCACAGCAACCAGTGGCAGGGTTAACAAAGCTGGAGTCAATGCAGAAAAAAACCTTACGTTTCACCCAGCCAACTGCTGGGCTTCCTCAGAGGATTTTTATCTCTGTCCATATGATGGGTGCTTTTTCACTTTGATTGGGTTTTAACACAGCAGTAGAAGTTAATAAATAAAAACTGAAAGCTATCTATTTAACTGCATTGTGGAACCAAGACTGTGTTTGACTTCTCATGGTTAAAGGAAATACAGGCTTTCCTTAATGCAACACTTCTGACAGCAGTTAGTAGATCAGCATCTCTCACTGGTTCAACTGTGTGTGGCTTCAGTGGTTCAGCATAGGCCTGGTGTCTCTTCTTCAGATGATCACTCAGTTTAGGTTGCAGCACTGCACTAAGGAGACTCCATCCCCCAGGCCAGTCCTACTGCATGGCAAATTCCAGCACTGCAAGCCAGTTGCCAAGCTGTAGTGGCCGTGGTTTCATCTCTCCAGGCAAGCTGTGGTATAGTCATAGAGTGCAGATCCCTGGATCTGTTTGAACAGTTTCTCAGATGACCCAAATGTGCACAGCTGTAGGATGGTTTACCCTTACAAACTGTATCTCTCTGATCAGATTTAGCTTCTTATTTTATGCATCTATTCATTTCTTTCCTCATGCTGTTGAAGCACGCTTTTACTTACAAAGATGTGTCTTGCACAAACCAACACAGACTGCTACCTCATGCAGACTCTAGCACAAACTCCAGCCAAATGACTGCTGCTGCATAGTTTTCTCTCTCTCTCTCTCTCTCTCTCTCTCTCTCCCTCCCTCCCTCTTTCTCTCTCTCTCTCTCTCTCTCATTCTCTCTTCCCTGTTCATGAGAATCCAGCCCTCTGAATGGTAAGTTTCTTAGGTGGAAAGATGTCTGGTGACTAGACAATGTCAGATTGGCTCCTCAAAAGCCAGGATGAAAAACAGCTTTCCAAGAACCAGCTATGCTGTACAGGCTCATATAGCCTCCTTGGACTCTGACTGGCTATTGATTCACTCTCCTGACCATGCCAGGATGAAAGGAGTCAGAGGTGACAAACGTGGCTGCCTCCTATGCAATAGAACTTTTTTTAGCATTCAAAGTTATCTGTTTATTTATTTATTTATTTAGAGTCTAGGATTACAAGTACCCTTTGAGCCAAGGCTCTTTGACAAAGTAGTAAAAGAGTAGTAAAAGATTTATTTTTATTCAGGATAAGTTCTTTCTTCACATCTTAGGCCGAAGTCTTTTTTTAAGATGGTCCTGACAATTGAAGTACAATACAAACATTACATAGAGTTGAGTAACAATGCAGAAATGGTGTAAAGACATTTTTTAGCAACTGAAATACATCACATTTAGGGAAAGTGGGTACCAGAGGGGGCAGGGTAGACACAGGTACCTGAGGCTTGGAATGGACACAAAAACAGCGGTGCAGCCATGGGCATTTGTCAGGTCTCAAAAAAGTGCTTGGGAGGTAGGGGCAAAAATGGGAGGTTAGGCTGTAGGATGAGGGAGAGAGGGGGTAGGAGTAGAAGTGCTAGAGGGAGATCAGATTATGAGGGAAAGTCGCAGGAGCTAGTGGAAGCTAGATGGAGGTGACTGTTAGTGCATGAGTCCATAGGAACAGTTCTTATGTTCCTTAAAGGGATTAACTAGGTGTTCAGTCGCATTGGAGGCTGTCTCCAGAGAGTTAGGTATGCATGCCCGATCCTTCCTTGGCTGCTATATCTGGTTGTGGCATGAAACTGGTTTAAACACATGCTGCAGCTACAGCTGCAGCAAAGAAAGTCCTTGTGCCTTGTCGTTCATCCTCTTTTATGCCAGACCATTTAGTCCTCATCCCAGAATAAGGTTCAGATGCAGAGACAAGATGGCACATGCTGATAGGACATCTCTTAATGTGGGTTTACATTTCTTTTTAACATGTCTGCCTGGCTTATGCCAGCCTCCATAAATCTTTGTTCTACAACAATAAATTGAACTGATAAAGAGGTTCAATGTGCAGCTGCCAGACATGTATAATGTATGTTTATGCAATGTAACTTACATGTTTAGTTGACTTGACTCTTTCACTCTGTATTTTCACCCTCAGTAGAGGTTCCAGGACCCTTTTTGTGAGGGTAAAGGAAATAGGTAGCTAAAAGAGCCAAAAGATCTAAATCATTGTAAAATAATCTGCCTGCTTCAACTCATAGAGTAGACTCAAATAAATTAGAAGAGAGGAAACCCCCAATTTGGGGAAATCCTGTGGGGAAACCAAGGTTAATGGGTAGCCATTACTTCAGGCTTCTACAAATTTATTAGGCTAGCTGTGGATAAGCTTGGCAGAGTTCAGGATTTGGATCTATAATGTATGTTTCAAGCAGAAAGAGTCTTATGTGAGAGACAAACCAGGCTGTAGTAATGATGGTATTGTTTTCAGTATCAGAAGAGAATGTAGGCTATCAGGATGCTTGTCCATGGACTGAAACTGGTTAAGGATTTTCACAGACCACCAGGATCAGTTTGTAGCATAACATGATATATGAATTCCTCTATTACTCAATCTGTTTTTGATATTGATAGAGAAAGAATGAAGTGATCTGAATATACTTTCTTGAGATTTGCATTGAACAAGTAGATAGTGAAACTGAATGCAGCTGAGGAGGATGCAAATTCATTAGGACTTAGGAATCTGAAGAATGGTCAAGGTCATAGGTGTTTCTAAGTGTTGAGCAGCTTATGAATGGAACACTCCCTCTTGTAAATGATCCATAGTCAACATTATAGTGCATGACCTACTGGCTTCCTTGAGGGTGGTCCTTGCAGTTATCTTGTAGGTAATCCTAGTTACACTAGCTCATACTTATCCAGTCCAACAGTTAAAGCATTTCTTTAGGCCTAAGATATCTGCTTTGCAAGGACCACCCTCAAGGAAGCCAATAGGTTTGCTCTATAATGTAGACTATGGATCACTTACAAGATGGAGTGTTCAATTCACAAGCTAAACAATTGACATGCACTCAAAAACCATGCAGGAAACATGGCGAACCACAAAATTGTGGCATGCAACAATGCTGCAAAGCACAGTTAGCACAAACCCATTCAACTGCAGACCGTCCTCTGTCATGGACATGGGGGGGAGAAGCTCAGAAAGGGGCAGATAATTATTTCAACTCGGTGGGACGCAACTCGGGGACGAACTGGGGATTAATTATTACAACTCTGGGGTAGGGGGTACAACATGGGGGGTGGATAAGCTTGGGAGTGGGACACATTAAATATTGTAACTCAGGAGGCATGCAACTTGGGTTGGAGGGGTGCGATGAACGGTGCAACAGACAAAAGGAAAAAGATTCTCCCAGACTCAAACCCAGGCCTCCTGGATGTACCGAGCCAATTCACAGCTTGTTTCTCTAACCTCTATGCTACACTGCCAGCATGACTAGGCAATATATACTATGGAAGTTAAACTACTCTGCCTCAGTGAAAACAGCTACAGGTACAGCGCTATAACATCCCCTGCTGTTACACCCATGTAGCCACTTTCTCTCATGCTACATGTCTCGGCTCACATTTCACTGTGTTGATACTGCAACACGATCTTGATGGCATGCCATGTAACTAGGATAGATGGATATTAAGGTACAGTAAACTGAAGGTCCAGTATGTATTGCTTGATAGTCCTGGTCAACAGGCCAAATGCTTGTGTGCAGTATGATGTGGCTGAACAGGCCATTTGCTTATGATCAGTGTAAGATGGCAAGAACATGTAGAAGTGAACACATTAAAGGACTTACAATACATTTTGGAAGGCACGAAAGGTAGAATATTCCTTCCTTGAATGTATAGCATGACTGAGGTAAAAGTTATGTCATTAGCAGCTCCTGGAACAATGGAGGAGGAGTCTTAACTGTTGACTTGAGAATGGAAAGTTCTGAATTGTTGAAACCGAACACTGGAGAGACAATCAGCAAGGAAGTTAGCAGGACGAGGTATGTACATGTTATCGACTCTGAAATAGTACAATAAGGAAGTTCACATTAATCATCTCAGGAAGTTCATTATGGAAGAGGAGGAGATTTGCTTATACTTATGATGGCTATGACTTCTTGGTTATTGAAATAGAAGACAACAAGTTTATGGTTTTGATGGTATATGGTTTTGATGGTGTCCCCAGAAAAAAGCGGCTGCTGCAATGGGATAAAGTTCCAACAGAAAAGACGTGGATTGAAAATAAGGAATAGCTCAGACTTCTGATGGCCATGGACAAGCAAACCAAGATGGGCCACTAATTGCAACAGAACCATAGGATGGGATTGTGACTGTGAAAATCTTGATGTGCGATCCTGGAACAGGATCTTTACAAAACATGGATATGCCATTCAAGTCTGAGAGATTGTGTGACAACATAGCAAGGTTTGAATGAGCTGAAGCAGTGATGGTAAGATGATGATCAAGGGCAGTGACTGAATGTTCCAAGTTAAGAAGAGATACAAGTTTTGAATGTCATATGAATATCTAAATAAGGAAACATATTGGAAATGGATAAAATTCACTGGGGGAACATCACTTTTTTTAAAAGATTTCTTTTTCCTGTATGTGAATTTAGTGCTCATGAAACGTGTTGAATTGGAAGCCCTGGAACCTGAAGTCCTCTGCTTATCCACAAGATAGGTACAGAATGGGTGATCACAGTACATGCTTCCCCCACTCACTGCCCTGCCAATGTGCCCCAGCCCTGCCTTGGAGGGACCACCACGTAGTTGAGAGGTAGTTCAGGCTCCATGCCCATTCATTCCTTGGCCTCTCATGTGAGACTGCCAACAGGGATGCCAAATTAGTGCCAACTGCATTGGTGGTTTTGTGAGTGTGGACACCTGTTCACTGGGAACTGGACTGAGACTACCACAACTCAATTCAGGAGGAGAAGGAAGACTTGTGGGTCACCCTAGAACCAGGAAATGAAACAGCCATACAAACAGGGGTGGTCTACAGGCCTCCAGATCAAGGGGAGACAGCTGACAGATTACTAATGGAGGACATACAAAATATGACAGCTAAGGGTGAGGTTCTGCTAATGGGTGATTTTTAACATGCCAGATACAGACTGGTCAATACCAGCTGGAGCATCAGCCAGAACACAGGACATTGTGGATTCCCTGCAGGGGGAGGGCCTCATACAATTGGTGCAAAAACCCACCAGAGACAGGGCAATCCTGAATCTGGCACTGACCAATGGTGAAAGAATCACATATATCCAAGCTGAAGATCATCTTGGGTCCAGCGACCATCACATGGCATGCTTCAATTTGGCCACAGGAACACAAGCAACTCATTCAAAAGCAAAAATCTTAGATTTCAGAGGGGCTGACTTTGGTAAAATGGGTGACAGGGTTAAAAAAGCCCTGACAAAGAGAAATGCAGGAGAGAGCATAGAGGGGAAATGGGTGCGAATCAAGGAAGCAATAATTGAGGTAACAGGCCAATGGGTTAGGGAGAGAAACAAAAACAAAAGAAGGAGAAAACCACTCTGGTTCTCAAAAGCAGTAGCAGAGAAGGTCAGGGCCAAAATGATGGCATTCAAGAAATATAAGAGAACGCAAAAGGGCAATGATAGGGAGGAGTATCTAAACTGTCTAAAAAAAACTGGGAAAGTAGCAAGGAGTGCAAAAGCCCACACCGAGGAAACACTGGCTCAAACAGTGAGGAAAGGAGACATGTCATTCTACAGGTACATTAGTGACAGGAGAAAGTCAAGAGGGGATATTGCTAAACTCAGGGGGGCTAACGGGAGTATGTGGAGGAGAACCTGGGAAAAGCATCTATCCTAAATAGATATTTCTGCTCCGTCTTGACTGAGGAAAAGGAGAGACAGGGCCTACAGCTTGACAGCAAATTCACAGGGGGGAGGGAGCTGAACACCAGTCCTTTCACAAAAGAGAGGATCCTGAAACAGCTCAATAAGCTTAGGGTTGACAAAGCTATGGGGCCTGATTTTATTTATTTATTTATTTTAGTTTAGTTTTTGTTGACCGGGTAAGTGCACTAGACAAATTCTTCCTATTTTCAGGCACGACCCAGGGGAGGGGGATACAGATGAATGCCAACTGACCTTGAACCAGATTAAACTGTTGGTGGTATTTTTTAGTGAATGAGGGAAATTTGGCCAGGACACCAGGAAAATTCCCCTGCTCTTTTTGATAAGTGCCATGGGATCTTTAACATGTACCTGAACTACCACCAATCCAGGCAGATGGGACCTCAGTTTGATGTCTCATCCAAAAGACAGCAACTCAGAAGTGCAGCACCCCTCTCATGCTGCACTACAGTGTCCAGTACTGGTGCAACCCAAGTGCCAGATGTGGGAACTGAACCCACAGCCTTCTGATCTCCCAGCCTCAGAGGCGAGTGTGCCAGCTATTGAGCCACTGACACTAATGATATACATCCAAGGATACTAAAGAAGCTGAGAGAGGAACTAGCAGAGTCACTAGCTGAAGTTTTTAGTGAGTCATTGAGCACAGAAGTGGTCCCAGAGGACTGGAGAAGAGCTCATGTGATCCCTCTTCGTATGAGTGACAGCAGGGAAGAAGCAGGATACTACAGGCCAGTCAGTCTCACATCAGTTGTGGGTAAGATCATGGAGACATTCCTTAAGGAAAGGACTGCGGAACACTTGGAAGCTATAGAAGTAGAGGATCCAAGACAGCATGGATTTACAGCAGGAAGGTCCTGTCAAACTAATCTGACAGATTTGTTTGACTGGGTGACCAAGGAGGTGGATCAAGAGGGTGCAGCTGATTTCAGCAAAGCCTTCGATACTGTTCCACATAGAAGGCTGGTAAACAAGCTAAGTAATCTTGGGGTAGGCCAAAAGCTGGTGAACTGGGTGGGAAACTGGTTGAGGGACAGAAAGCAGAGAGTGGTGGTAAACGGCCCCCAGTCAGAAGAGATGTGGGTCACCAGTGGGGTACCTCAGAGATCAGTTCTGGGGCCAGTCCTCTTCAATGTCTTCATTAGTGACATTGCAAATGGGCAGGAGGGAAAGGTTTACCTGTTTGCAGATGACACCAAGATCTGCAACAAGGTAAGTACTCCGGGGGGGGGGTGTGGAAAGGATGAGGAAAGATCTGGAAAAACTGGAGAGATGGTCTGAAGAGTGGCAACTGGGGTTTAATGCAAAGAAGTGCAAAATCATGCACATGGGAAAGAGGAACCTTACAGCAAGCTATAAGTTGGGGGGGGTGAGTTGCTGACAATCTAGGGAAGAAAGAGATTTGGGAGTCATCATTATGGATGATCTGAAAGCATCCAAGTAGACCGTAAAAGCAGTAGAAAAGGCTAGAGGGATGTTGGGGTGTATTAGTAGAGGTATAATAAGCCGTAAGAGGGAGGTAATAATTCTTCTCTACAAAACATTGGTTAGGCCCCATCTGGAATACTGTGTGCAGTACTGGAGGCTGCATCTGCTCAAAGACATCAGCAAGATGGAGACAGTGCAGAGGAGGGCTATCAAAATGGCACAGGGCCTGCAACAGAAGGCATATGAGGACAGATTACAGGAGCTCAATATGTATACCCTAGAGCACAGGAGGGAGGGGGTGATATGATCGAGACCTTCAAATAGCTCAAGGGCATTAATAAGGTGAAAAGAACAGACATTTTTCATTTTAAACAAAATAATAAAACAAGAGGGCATGACATGAGATTAGAAGGAGGCCGACTAAGGGGGAATGTGAGAAAGTTCTTTTTCACAGAGAGGGTGGTAGATGCATGGAACAGCCGACCCCAGGAGGTGGTGGGGAAGAGCACAGTGCAAGGCATCAGACAGGCATGGGATAACCACAAGGGAATCATAGGGAAGGGGAAGATTAGCTAAGGCCAATGGCTAAGTAGAGTCAGCGTACACACTCAATAGGTATGGTAAATGGGCAGACTGGATGGGCCTGGCAGTTCTTATCTGCCATCAACTTCTATGTTTCTATGTTTCTATGAGCCACTTCAGCACTGAGGTGATAATGGCTTTTGGTCACCACCAATCTGTGCTGGATTTGAACCATCTCCTTAACCCACTACCAATCCACTGAGCCATCCAGTTCCCCTAACACTTTTGATGTAGGATTGAATGTACCTAACAGAGGTCTGATGACATATTTTCTCATTTTATGTTGTACATTTACACTTATTTTATTCAGTTGTATGGGTTTACATGGTACATTTTACACAGGAGCAGTCCTTTCCCATTGTATTTCTGTAACTGCGTCAAACTATTAATTTGACATCTGGAACTGAGTTCCTCATGTCCCCCACAGCCCCCATTTCCACTAGAACACAATCCTTACTATTACATAAAATACAACATCAGCAGTGCATCTAATTGCCATAGACATATAATCAATAAGGGAGTAAAAGAAACCATATGCAACTTTAATAACGTTTTTCAACTGTGTGCATTCACATGATACAAAAAGAGGGGGAGCATTACCTAAGAAACTGTATTCTTCAAATTACAGTATGTTGTTTAAGTATTACATATATGGGATTGCTTTTTAACTGTGTTGCATATCCAAAAGGAAAAAAAAGGATGCCATGTAAATGATTATTCACTCTACTTATGCATCCTTTGGTTGAGAAGTTAAACTGAAATCTCTGATGCTGTCCTAGTGGGTGTATAGGTGGAAGTAAAAGAGCCCAAGGAACTTTTTACAAGAGTAGGATAATTTTTATTGAAAGAAAATATGAGCAAAATATATACATATTATTACACATCAGTAGAATGCAAACACATTCCTGACCATACGTCATGTATGTATGTATGTCTGTATGTACAGTATATATGTGTGTATATATATATATATATATATATATATATATATATATATATAGTGATGCTCTGCCCATGCTTCTGGTTACTTGTATGATAGTCATATTATAAATAAATGGTCTGTGTATGAAATGTCAGTATGTGACAGATTTGGGCTTTAACTTTCAAAGTCAGTAGCTGAACTACAGGATGCTGTAAAACAGACTAGAAGAAACAGCTAATTAAGACTTCCTTATAGAAGGGCATGTTATTACCCATTTATGACCTGCCCAGGTTTTTGAAGTTGAAAACCAAATGTGAGTTTTATGATGGGCTGGTTCCTCTCCTTTTAGCATATAACCAGAAATGTGTGAAGAGTCATAAAATCCCTCAGATCACACTAGCACAGAAAATCAGCCCAAGAGGACATGACTGTGGGATTGTTAAGTTCAAAGAGAAAATGTTTAATTAAAGACTGTCATATTTGGAAAATGGCTAGTTACAGATTTTTTAAAGCAATGACTCACATTCTCAGGGACACTTATGTCAGAAATGATCTAAGGGAGGTTCTAGATGACCTCATCAAAAGAGGGTGGGGACAGATAAGAGTTAAAAATGAAACATTGTATGTGGGATGGTGACATATGATTCTAGACTCTGACTGGCAAAGCACTTTGAAAGGTAATACTTAGAAATTAAATCTTTGTAGTAGGAGTGCTTTGCCTGTAACTTCCTTTTTATTTTACATGATTGTAAACTGTATGATATATTGTTCTGTGTTTAATTTTACACATTTTTATCATCTTTTAGTAAACAACTTTTTCTTTGAAAGTACTGCCTGGGTGTCTTTTCAGTTTCTTTTTGCATGTGATGTATATGTGGTTAAGTCTGACAGCTGTTTAAAACATCTGCTTGTGTTACTGAGCTTGTGTAAAAAGGTAAGAATATACCTAAGGTCTCTTATAGAGATTTAAGGGTTCATTTTGGAGACCTGGCTGGGTGCCCCTGGTGAAAGATTGTACTGCAGTCCTGAAGAGGGTACATATCTGAGCCTGTAATTGGGTATGCTAGCATAAGGTTCACAGTTTGAATCCCTCCAGAATTCAAGTCTAAAGGTGATTTGCACCCAAAGCAGACAGGAGGGTTACCCTGTCTGTTACCTGTTCACACTATTGCACTCTGAGGTTGGCACCGTGGGAGCAGATGACCTGACCTGTAGAGTGCATTTGTGACTGATTTGGTTGGCAGCGGTGCAATTTAAAGTATTTGGTAACACAAACTTTAACAGTTCAGTGTGTCAGCTTAACACTGTAGAGCTCACTTGCAAAATTAGGCAGTGATTTATTTATTTTTTTTAAAAAGGTAAACAGAACAATATAATTTTGATTACAGTCAAAGTTCCTACCTGTTTAATTTTTTTTCTAAAGTGCAAGTTAGAATAGCTGTAGTTAGGGAAGAAGATGGCTTCCAACTACAGCGAATACACTGCAGACTACTTGAGGCAGTTGTGCCAGGACAGAGGAGTCCAGTATGAGGGGAAAGCCAACAAGTAGAACCTCATGGATGCTCTGATGGGAACAGATGCCCAGAGCCTCAAGTCACAGTCTGTGACTGAAAATTACTGAACCTTGGGCATGGAGGGGCCAGAGTTCAGTGCAGTGTCTGCATCCAGTCAGGAGGCAGCAGGGACAGTGCAAGCCAAGGGCTGCAGCAGCAGGGGAAGGTCACCAGCATTCTGGAGCCAGAAGCAATCAGGCTACATATGGAGTTGCAGAGAATGGAGCTGGAGTTCCAGAAAGAAGAGAGGTGAGAGCAGTGAGCCACAGAGGAGAAGAGGGAGTGAGAACAGTGAGAAGCTGAGCAAGAACGGCGAGAAGTGGAGCAAGAGCAATGAGCCGCAGAGGAGAAGAGGGAGCAAGAACAGTGAGAAGTGGAGTGTGAACAGTGAGAGGCTGACTGTGAAGAGCATGAGCACCAGAGGCAACATGAACTGGAGAAGCTATGACTCCAACCCCCGCCACCAGCACAGGTAAGTGGCTTGGGTTTAACTGGAACTACAGTACTAGGTTACAAATTAAATTCCAAATTGACAGCTGAATTTAAAGAGGGGGAGGATATGGATGCCTTTTTGAATTCCTTTGAAAAAATTAGCATACAAGCAAATATTCCTAGAGAGTCCTGGAGCTTCCAACTATCCCCGCTACCTACTTGGAAAGCTCGGGATGCATTGGGTCAAATGGACAATGAGAACAGTAATAATTACAGCAAACAAAACTGCAGTTTTAAAAAAGTATGATTTAAATGCAGAAGCATACAGAGCTAAATTCCGCAAGCTCAGGAGAAGCCCTGACATGAGCTATGAGGAGCTAGACACAAAACAATGTCAGTTTTTTAAAACGTTGGTGGGAAGGAACTGAAGCAAACTCAGTAGATAAAATTGAAAATGCTGTACTGTTAGAACATTTTTTGGGGGCATGTCCAGCAGAGTTGAAAACCTGGCTGGAGGACCAAGATCCAAAAACAGTGCAAGAAGCTGCTGAACTCTTGGACCACTATGTCAAGAGCAGACCTGCTCTGAGAGCAAATGGGGCAGGGGTGGCAGTGCAGAAAGGGAAAAGCTTGCCTTCAGGGCAGCTAAAACCCTCATTGCCTCCACCGAAGCCAGTTAGCCCCAGGTTTCAAAGAAAATATTTTTCTGAGAAAAGAAACGAATGTTGGGTTTGCAAAGAAACTGGGCATATTGCCAGACAGTGTCCCAAAAGGATGAGCAATATGCAAAGTGGTGCTAGGAAAGAAGAAGGTTGTTTGTGTGTCCCTGAAAGCATGCCTGTAAACATTAGGGAACACATGCACCCAGTCACTGTGAATGGTGTACAGACACAAGGGTAAAGAGGCACAGGGGCATCCCTGACATTGATAAAAGGGGATGTGGTAGAGCCTGGTTAGCTTATACCCAATAAATATGTAACTGTACAGGGGTTCACTGGGGAGGAGAAAACATTGCCACTCACTAGTGTTCTCCTAGACTGGGGTGAGATGGGGGAACTGTGCAACAGGTTGATGTAGCAGAAACTTTAGCAGTTGATGTAATTCTTGACAGCAATCTCAAACAGGGTATGGCGTGTGCAGTTACCCGTAACCAAGCAGCAAAGGAACATTGTGGTGCCCCAGACCCCATAGAAGCCACTGTGGAAACCACTGGGAGGCTGGTTCCCCAGCCTGTGTCTTCTGATATGGAGTCTAATGAAAGGGGGGTAGAAATTTCCCCAGTAGCAGTTAACCACACAGCTATGGAGGGTTACTCCAAAGAAGGAGGGGTG
The DNA here is from genome assembly GCA_016271365.2 of Neoceratodus forsteri. NCBI lineage: Eukaryota > Metazoa > Chordata > Ceratodontiformes > Ceratodontidae > Neoceratodus > Neoceratodus forsteri. The sequence continues at coordinate 905,983,361 of CM028129.1, forward strand.
ATTCATTGTCAGAGGGTCAGGGATGGCAGTGATCCTGAGTACCCTGATGCTAGAGCTAGGGACCCTAGTTTAGACACAGAAGAGGACCTGTCCCATGTCTTGGGAATGTGTATGGAGTTTGCAGCTGCTCAGAAAAGTTACCCTAGTCTAGAGAAGCTGAGGGCTTGGGCAGATTCTGATGGAGCACAGGGAGGTGATGGGAAACATAAGGATTATTGAGAAAATGGACTGATGTACACAGGATGTAAGACAGAGGGAGGGGTGATAGGCAGGCAGTTTGTCATTCCCAAGGGGGTACCATGAGCAGTTGGTCAAGATTGCACATGATATTCCCTTGTCTGGTAATCTGGGTATCACTTGCACTACACAGTGGTTGGCCCAGAATTTCTATTTGCCCAACTTCACCCAGCAGGTGAAGGAGTATTGCAGGTCTTGTCACCGGTGCCAAGAAATAGGGAACGCAGGTAAGACAACCCAAGCCACCCTAATTCCATTGCCCATAGAGGGGTGGGAATGGATATTGTGGGGCCTTTATATACCCCATCTCCTCCAGGAAAAGGTTCATCCTGACTGTGGTGGATTATGCCACCTGCTATCCGGAGGCAGTTGCCCTATCCTCGCGGAGGACAGACAAAGTGGCAGATGACTTATTTGGGATTTTCCACCATGTTTGGTTACCACAGGAGGTTATCACCGATTGAGGCGGTTCCTTCATGTCGGACCTGATGAAATGTTTGTGGGAGAAGTGTGGGGTGGTGCAGAGATGCACAACACCTTATCATCCACAAGCCAGACAGAGACAGATAGACTTAAAAATGAAACATTGTATATGGGATGGTGACATATGAGTCTAGACTCTGACTGGGAAAGCACTTCTAAAGGTAATACTTAGAAAGAAATTAAGTCTTTGTGGTAGGAGTGTTTTGTCTGTAACTTCCTTTTTATTTTACATGATTGTATGCTGTATGATACTGTATATTGTTCTGTGTTTAATTTTACATGTTTTTATCATCTTTTTGTAAACAACCTTTTCTTTGAAAATACTGCCTGGATGTCTTTTCAGTTTCTTTTTGCATGTGATGTATATGTGGTTAAGTCTGACAGCTGTTTAAAAAGCTTGATTGTGTTATTGAGTTAGTGTAAAAAGGTAAGAATATATCTAAGGTCTCTTATAGAGTTTTAAGAGTTCATTTTGGAGACATGGCTGGGTGCCCCTGGTAAAAGATTGTGCTGCAGTCCCGAAAAGGGTACATAGCTGAGCCTGTAACTGGGTATGCTAGCATAAGGTTCACAGTTTGAATCCCTCCAGAATTTGAGGCTAAAGGTGATTCAGACCCAAAGCAGACAGGAGGGTTACCCTGTTTGTTACCTGTTCACACTATTGCACTCTGAGGTTGGCACTGTGGGAGTAGAGGGCCTGATTTTCGGAGTTCGTTTTTGACATATATATATATGTATATATATATATATTTGCATATGCAGCCTATGATGCTTTGCATTGTGTGGGCATGTGTGATTTTGTATTTTCTTGAAACTTGGCTTCCCAGCCAAATGCCCTTTGGGGTAACCCTTGCCTCAGTGTTTGTGCACAGAGGTTCTTTGTCTTTTATATATGTATATACTGTATACATAAAACTTTTTTACAGAAACAAAATCAAACTTAAAGAGGCATAGTATTTGTATAAAGAAATAAAAAAGTAACATTCCATATTATGTCACTTCTTTCACAGATATGCTGTTTCCTTGAATCACAGCCAGTTAATATTGTTCCAAAATTTTTTGAATTACGATCTATGTAACATATACCTGTAACACCATGCTGTTTAATTTTTGAACCTTTTTTTGTTTAACTCTATCTGCTGGGGGAACAAAGATGGGCTGGGGAAATTATGTTAAAAAGTGTTACAGGAGGCAGACCAGCTGTTTCTGGACGGTACCTACAATCCTTTTGTCCTGTGATGAAGTTAACCAGGGAGCTTCAAAAAGCCCAAGGTTTTTCATGTCAGGAAACTGTCCTGGCTATGCAGCCACCCCCTGCATAGGCAGACATGGCTCAGAGCAAAAGAAGGGGTTTGTGATGCCACAGAATCCAAGGTTCTGGTTTAGGCCAGCTTTCCAGAGAGGTGATAACCTCAGAAGACAAAGAAAGTATTGAATCCATTAGGTCAAAGAGACATATTTGATGATGCAGAATGGGGGCTGGAAGCTGAAGGCTTTTAAGGTTTGTGCTAGGCCCCAAGAACTAAGTCTGTGCTGGGACTTCATACACACCATCTGAGAGTTGGAATTTGCCATGGCAAACTAAAGGTATCCTGTGTAGTAAGTCTTTTTACTCTGCTAGATTAAGAAGCTATAGGAAGGTTTTTCTAGTTTTTCTTCTCCTGTTGGCAAACCATTTATTTTTCATTTCTGTAGTAACCCTGTAATTCCCATAGTCTTGTGTATTGGTGATATCCTCTAGATTGTGTACATATTGTGAAGTAGTAAATATAATTTGTTTATATACTTCATGCCTCTGTGACTGAATCTTTTGGGTGTAGGTGGGGTGAGTGTGTGTGGGAGTGTATGATTAGGAAAATTCTGTATTAGATGACTGTGTTGTGTGACTGTGCTAGTAAGTATAGAGAAAAATTTAGGCAGAATTTGAGGCAAGTATTTTAGTTTGTCTGGGATGTGCAAGGGCCAGGGACCGCTACTTATAGCCTATGAGGTTTCCAAGCTGTGTGACCTCTGGCCCTTTATCGACCTCTCTGTATCAGCTACAACAGTGAGGCACTGCCATGAGGTCAGTATTTTGAGGGCTCAGAGTGGTTGATCGTGGTGGGGTGCTGTGGGCTTAGCAGAGGTGAGTATAATTAGGGTGGTCAGGTGCAGAAGATACCCTGGGTCCAGACAGAACTGAGAGAGAAGCCATACATGTTTGGTTTCAATCCCCAGATGTCCCACCAGACCGAGTGGCAGGCAGCTAGAGGGGTTGCAACATCTACCAGTCCCCTTTGGGCAGTACTTTGCAATGCCAGATCAATAAGGAACAAGATCGCAATTATGGCGGCTTTTGATTGCCTTGGTCAATCTGGCTTGCAACACGGAGACCTGGTTGGGTGATGATGCCAGACTGGTTTTGGAGGTAGCTGTCCCCACCGGGTTCTCTGTGGTGCACTGCCCGAGGCAGGAATGCAGAGGCGGTGGAGTGGCCATCTGTTTTAGATCTGAATTGGGCTTCACTGTGCACCCAGCAGGAGCCACCAGGTCCTCTGAGTGTGTAGCAGTGCATGGGGATCTGGGTGCAGACTGCAGGATTCTCCTTATTTACCACCCTCTGAATGTGGGGGGGGAGATTTCCTGTAGAATGTTGCAGATTTCATCATCAGCGAGATATTGGAGTCACCCAGATGTTTGGTGCTGGGGGACTTCAATGCCTGGGCTGACGACGAATCCTCATGATTGGTTTCCAACCTCCTGCAGATGATGTCATCACTGAGCCTGACACAAAAAGTTACTTCCATGACCCATCACCACGGCCACATGTTGTACCTGGTGTTTTCACTGGGGTTCAAGGTAGGTGACCTCAGGATTGATCAGGTCATATGGTCTGATCACTGCACAATGAAGTTCTCATTTGGGCCCCCCGAGTGTCTCCACCATTGAGATGGTTATCTACTGCCATTTGAGGGGATTGACCCCAGAGGGGCTTTTGGCGGCTGCTGATCTATCTAGTGTAGGTGTTGCATGTGCGAAGGGCACAAGCGAGGCAGTTGCCAACTATAATAGGGTGGCATCCGGCATGCTCGATGCCCTCGCACCAGTTTGTGTATGACCCAGATTCTCTCACTTGAGGGCTCCTTGGTTTGATGGGGACCTCAAGATGATGAAGATTAGGGCTTGGAAGTTGGAGTGTTGCTGGTGGAGGACCCAGTTGGAGGTGGACAAAATGGCCCTGCATGCTCATTATGCTGAGTACCAGGGGACAATCAACCATAAGAAGGCAGAGTTCCTGTCCAGGGAGATTGCTGCAGGGAAGAACTGACCATCTCTGCTTTTTCAGACTGTTGACAGACTTTTACCTTCGGCCTGTCTGCTGCTGAAAGAAGTCTTTTCAATCACCTTGTGTGATGAGTTTGCTCAGTTCTTCTCTGACAGGGTGTCCTCCATCCAGCAGGGGATCCTGTCAGGGAGTCGCATTGCAACTTGCAGCAGTCGCCTTGGGTGTGGCAGAGGTGCTCCACCTGTCTGGGAGGAGTTTAAACTGGTGGAGGTGGCTCAGGTCATTGAGGTCATCTCAAAACTGAAGCACACATATTGTGAACTGAACCCGGCACTGACATGTTTTCTGATGAAATGTGTTGGTTCCATTGGCCCGTTGTTTGCTTTGATAGTTCAGTGTTCGCTATCGGAGGAGTCTTCCCAGATTGCTTGAAAGAGACTCTGGTGAGGCCCCTTCTGAAGAAATCATCTCTCGACCCAGATATCTTGGTGAATTACCAGCCAATCTCCAACCTCCCATTTTTGGGAAAAGTTGTTGAGAAAATTGTGGCGCAAGAGCTTGGGGAGCACCTTGTGACCTTTGACATCTATAAGCCACTCCTGTCTGTTTCAGAGCCAGGCATAGCACCAAAACAGCCTTAGTCAGGGTGCACAATGACCTCCTCAGGGCTAGAGATAGAGGAGACAGGTCAGTTCTTGTTCTCCTTGATCTCTCTTCAGCCTTTGACACTGTAGACCACATTGTGCTTCCTGATCACCTCAGATAGTACTGTAGACTCGCTGACACTGTCATCAGCTAGTTTGAGTCCTACCTTTCTGGCAAGATGCAACGGGCGGTGATGGAGAATTTCTCCTCCTCCTCCTCCTTCCCCCCAAGGCCCCTGCACTGTGGAGTAACTCAGGGGTTGATCTTGTCACTGATGCTGTTTGTAGTGTATTTGCTGCCCTTGGGAGAGCTCATTAGGTGATACAATGTGGGTTTTCACTGTTATGCAGATGGTACCCAATTGTAACTGTCCTTTACCCATGAAACATCGAACACTGTGAAAGTGCTTAATACCTTCCTGGCCGAGATCAATGACTGGTTGTCCTCCAGCTGGTTGTGACTGAACTCTGACAAGATGGAGGTCTTGGTGTTTGAGCCAGGCCAAAGGCATGATGGGAGTGCCTACAGTGTGGCCTCAGGTCTTTTTCTTGGGACTACACCATTGATGGCCTCCCCTAGGGTGTGAGATCCTGGCATGCTCCTGGATGATGGGCTGACATTTGAATCTCAGGTGTCATCTCTCATCCAAAATGGTTTTTACCACTTGAGGAATACTGCCAGGATCAAACCCCTAGTTCTGCCCAAGGACCTTCCCACACTGGTTCATGCCTTTGTGGCATCTAGTCTTGATTACTGCAATGCTCTCTACTTCAGGGTCTCTGGAGGTACCCTCCACTGACTGCAGCTGGTGCAGAACACAACTGCCAGATTGCTGATGGGCCTTTCAAGGTCCTGTCATGTGACCCCAGTGATGTGGGAACTGCACTGGCTGCCGGCCAGGTGAAGGGTCATCTTCAAGGTGTGTTTACTCACCTGTAAGGCCCTACATGGAATAGGCCCTGGCTACTTGACTGATCTTCTGACACCGGCCACCTCAGTCCACTCTTTTCACTCCTTGTCTAGGGGCCTCCTTGAAGTTCCCAGGACTAGACTTAGAACTGCCAGTGACAGGGCATTTATTGTTATCAGCCCAGTCCTGTGGAACACATTACCACCTTCTGTCGGGGAGGCCCCATTGGTCAAGACCTTCCTGTGCCCTCTCAAGGCCCATTTATTTTCTTTGGCCATCCTAGACCAAGAGATTTGATGTGGTTCTTAAGAACTTGCTTTAATGAGATATGCTGTTGTACTGTTATTTATTTTATTTATTGCCGTATTTTATCTTACTGTTTTAATGATGCTTACTGTCTTTTATTTTCCTTGCTTGTATTAGTGTAAGGCACCCGGAGCCTCTGGGATTGGGTGCCCTAGAAATAAACCTTGCCTTACCTTGCCTTCTAAGAAGTAAAATGCTTTATTAGTAGTGAGTGACAGGGGAAGTCTGCTTGTCCTTAACCAAAGGAGCACTGTACTGTGTGGGCAGTGACTCTGGTGGGATTTGGACCAATAATGTCTCCAGGTAAGAATATCATTTCTGAGTGTTGGCAGCTGCAAAGGTACCCTTACAGGTGTTGAGGGTTTAGAAAGTTGGCAACCTATTATAGATGGAGTTCTGGGCGTGGACAGGTTATGACAAACTTTTGTCAGCGATATGGATCTGAAAAGGATAATCAATAACTTAGCTAACTATCCAGTCACAGAACATGATATTACATAAGTGACCACAGTGTACATTTTGTTTTAAGCAAGAGTAGTTAGAAAGATGATAGTATGTCTAGACCATAGGAAAAGTGCAGTTTGCTAAACGTACAAGAGCTGTACAAAAGGAAAGGGGTGTGTTATGAGGAAAGCCAATCAAGGGCAAAATTCGTAAACATCCTCAAGATGCCTTGAAGTGCTTCCAAAACTGTTCCTGCATCTCCCTTGCACCTTTCCACTCCCCTTATCTCATGGTCCCACTTGTATCAAGCATTCATCTACCCCCCCGGCACCAGCTCCCTTGATCCATGCCCTTCTCTCCACTAGCATGGTCATGATCATGACCTCATTCCCTCTTCTAAGACCTTTGACTAAGCCTGACCTCCAGGCTGCTACCCATTTTTCTGCACTGTGCTCCCTTAACGCTCATCTCCTGATGGATGTCAGTAACTGTTTTTTTTGTTTGTTTTTTTTCTTCTACTAGCAGAATGTATTCTCACCTTTACTTAATTTGATATTGTAATCACCAGGCAATGTTGAAATATTTATAGAAGTCATGTGATTTATCTTTGTATTAATTGTATAGCATTTGTCATATTTTCTGTCTATTCCTGTAACTTGATTGTATATTGTTGTACATACGTGGAACCTTTGTAAAAGAACATTTGCTCAAAGATGTTTTCTGAACTTTTGAAATAAATAAATAAATAAAAGTGACCAGGAAAACAGTATAAAAGTGGTCATTGCTAGCTGAAGTCACACAATTGAGGCTGGAGAGTATGAAAGTGAATCAGAGTCGGGAACTGGGGCAGCTATGCAGAATAAAGGATTGGAGCTGGAGCTTGCCCTGGTTAAGGCAAGGCTGAGGCAGAGTTGTGAAAGATGCAGCTGGAAGCAAGGAGTGAGAGATGGAGGAGAAGTGAAAGGCAGAGAAGGAGAAGTGAAAGGCTGATGAGGAGAGGCAAAAGGCTGATGCAGAGCTGTGGCAGATACAGCTGCAAGGAAAGGAGTAAAGGAGCACCAGCATGAGAGACAGAGATGAAGATTCTGCATTAGAGGACTACATCACAAGCTGTGAGTAATGGCATGAGGGATTTGACCCTGTAAGTCAAAATTAATTCTAAAATGTTTCCCAGATATCAGGAGAGGGATGAGCTTGATTTGCATTTAAGATCTTTTGAGAGAATCTGTGGGCAATTTGAATTGGGCAGGGCTCCTTGGGCAACTCACCTTTTGCCACCATTTACAGGCAAGACATTAGAATCTTTAACCATAATGGACAATGAGGACTGCATGGACTATGATTAAGTGAGAAATGCCTTACTAAAACATTTGAATTAACTCCTGAGGCCTATAGGCAGAAATGTAGAGGGTTAAAAAAGGCACTGGAAGATAGCTATGTTGAAATGTGTGTGCAACTAATTAATTTGTTACAAATCTGGGTGGACAGTGCAAAAATTTGCTCTGTAGAGGAAATAAAAGATTTATTTCTTATGGAATAGTTCCTAAAAACTGTACCTGAGGAACTAAGAATATGGTTGTTGGATAGAACTCTGAGCTCCATAAGGGAGGCAGCCAAGAGAGCTGATCAGTTCATATCTAGCCAACCGTCCTCTCATCTCAAAGGTAATGGGGAAGGGACATAAGGTTTTTTTAACAGAAACCCAAGAGGGAAACCTAAAGGAAGCTAGCCCATGACTGACCCAAAAGGGAAGCCAAGAGGAGACGTGTGAGAAAGAAAGATGCTTATGTTTGATGGGCTCCACCTTACCAGACAAGGGGTAAGTGCATTGGGGCAAAAATTGAATGTCAATGTGGAGCATTTAAACTAGGAGTGGGGGAGCTAGAGAACAAAAAACCCATCCAAGGGGTCATAAAGGATGGAAACTTAGACGACACTCCCCCACAAACTATGAACTCTTGGCCACAAACAGGGAGTAAGAGATGGAGATGAAAAGAGAAAAATAGGATCCAAAAGGAGGATAACAGAATCAAAATTGAACAAGGGGAACCAAACACGGGAAATAAGGTACTCCATGTAGTTCATGGAAAGGGGTGTACTTCAATGCCAGAAGCCTGGGAAACAAAATCAGTGATCTACAGGCTGTAATGGCAGCCACCTAGGTAGACTTAGTGGCAATCACAGAACCATGGGCCACTGTGAACAATGACTGGGATCTCATGGTCCCAGGTTACTCTCTCTACAGACAGGACAGGAAGGGTGTGTGGGGAGGAGAGGTGGCACTATATGTTCATGATAGTATGACTATCACACCAGTCGACACGTACAAAAAAGAGGGGGTTGAATCTCTGTGGGTTCAGCTCAACACAGCTTCTGGAAAAAAGATCTACATCGGGGTAGTCTACAAACCACTGGGACAGTCAGGAGAAAGGGATGTGGGACTCATCAAGGAAATCAGAAATGTGACACACAAGGGAGAAACCATGATAATTGGAGATCTAAACATGCCAGACATAGATTGGGATAATCTAGTTGCAAGATCAACAAGAAATCAAACATTGGTAGGTGCCCTCCAAGAATGCCTACTCACCCAACTAGTCAGCAAGCTGACCAGAGAGGATGCCTTGCTTGATATGGTCCTCATAAACTCAGAGGTGGTAGGAGATGTTCAAGTTGGGGAACCCCTGGCAAACAGTGACCACAACTCTCTTTAGTTTATGTTGTCAGGAAGGGATATAACATCTCAGTCTAGAGTGGAAGTCTTGAGCTTCAAGGGAGATGACTTAAAAAAATGGAAATATTAATCATGGACAACCTAATGGAGATTCACATAAAACTAGAGGTTGAAGACATTTGGGGGACTGGTCACACGCACCACACCAGAAGCCACCAAACTTTGTGCGAGAACAGTGTCCAAGAGAAAACATAAAAAAACCTCATGGTTCACTAAGCAGGTCAAGGCAGCAATTAGAGACAAAAGAGAGGTGTACCACAGATATAAAAGGAACCAAAATGACAATGATTGGGATGACTATTATCAGAAATGTAAAGAGGCCAAGAAGGCTATAAGGCTAGCTAAGGTTTCAACCAAACTCCAGATTGTTTCGGGTATCAAAGCAGGCAATAAACAATTCTTCCAATAAATCTGGGAGAAAAGGAAAAAAATGGGGTGGGATAGTTAAACTTAAAGAGGGGAGACAGAATCATAGAGGATAACATGCAGAAAGCCACTGTCCTTAACAACCTGTGCTCAAGTGTTCACCAAGGAACACAATGGACCACTGCCTGAAAGTGGCATCAGAGCATCTGATAGTGGGATCACAGAGATGGATGCTCTACAAATCACCACAGACAGGGTTAAAGAGACAATAATGCAACTAAAGACTGACAAAGCACTAGGGTCTGATAGTCTGCACCCAAGGTGCTAAAGGAATTTGCTGAGGAACTGGTGGACCCACTGTCTCATTTGTTTAACCACTCATTGTTGATGAGGGTGGTACCAAAGGATTGGAAAAGAGCAGAAGTGGTACTTCTCCACAAGGGAGGTAGTAGGGAAGAGGCTGGCAACTACAGGCTGGTCAGCCTCATATCTATTGGGAAACTAATGGAAACCCTAGTTAAAAAGGATATAGTGGAATATCTAGAGACAAACAACATCCAGGATGACAGGCAACATGGTTTTGTGGCAGGCAGGTCATGCCAGGCAACCCTTATTAAATTTTTTGACTGTGTAACTATGAAAGCCAATCAATCAATCAGTGCTTTATTGTAAGGCTATGTAGCCATCAACGATTAAAATCAAACAGTACAAAACACATACGCAATTCCTAAAAGTACAAGAGAGCAGCATGGAAACAGTTAGTCATAAAGTGCATTCTTAAAACATACAGCTTCCCCTAAGTTCTTTTCAAAACCAATGGGTATTACAGTATTATGATACTTAGGCCCAGATATTCAAAAGGGCCTGCGCAAGTCCGAAAATGCGCCATTCTGCGATATTCAGTGGGAGGCAGCTGAGCCGCTCAAATTGCAATTCGCAAGAGTGCAATGGTAATGAATGCATACGCAACCATAGGGGGAGGAACCATGAATAAATGGCACAGTGCGATATTCAACAGCATGCGCCATGCGCAATAGGGGAGCAAGCAGCAGTTGCGCGATAGTGGAAATGATCCAAAATAAAAAGGAACAAGAGAGAGACACAAGAACACTATAGGGAAGTGAGAGGTGGGAGCAAGGTGACAGCAACAGAAAAGAGGGTAGCAGTGAGTGGGACTGGAAAGGAGCAGGACAGGGCACACCTGGGAACAAACAGCAACGGACAGGAGTGGGGAGCCTGTGCCACTGTGCAGGAGAGACAGGGGAAGTGCCACAGTGGACTGAGGGCAGTGGCAGTGGGCAGGACAGCCAAAGATTGGAGGTGTACCCGGTGCAGGGGGAGCAACACAAAGGACAGTGGCGGAAAGGGATAACAGCTGCTGGGGGGACACCAGCCAGGGACATGGCTAGTGCCACCTTTCAGATGGAGGTGGTAATGAGGGGTGTGAGAAGGCAGGCAGCAGGGGGCATGGCCGTGGAAGGGCCCATCAGCGGTATGCCTCCAACAGGTGGTACCGATCCTGCACCAGCTTCGAGCACTACAGTGACACAGAGATTGTGGGCGGTTACCGCCTGAACCGGGTGATCCTGAGGCGGCTCTGTGAGCTGTGCAGTGATGAGATGCAGGCATCCACACGACAGAGCCATGCTCTGTCAGTGGAGACAAAGGTGACAGCTGTCATGTGCCTGCTCACCACGGGCATGTTCCAGAGACCAACAGGGGACACAACAGGCATAACCCAGTCGGCCGCGTCACTGATACTCACACAATTCCTCAGCGCACTGCTGCCACATGCTGTGGAGTACATCCATTTCCCCAGCACACCGGCGGAGCGCACAGCACACAGGCAAGAGTTCCACAGGGTAGCATGAACGCCTGGCGTGCTCGGGGCCATTGACTGCACCCATGTGGCCATCCACATGTCACCTGGTCCGGAAGGTGCCGCCTACATCAACCAAAAGGGCTATGCCAGCATCAACTGCCAGGTGGTGTGCGATGCTAGGGGGCACATAACCAATGTCTGTGCCACACACCCTGGGGGAGCACATGATGCCTTCATCTGGCACCAGTCTGCACTGTGCCACAGGTTCAAGAGTGGGGACATCCCCACTGGCCACCTAGTGGGTGAGTATGCAAACACGCAGGATGACATGGATTCTGAGGGGGGCATAGTCAGATGTGCCATGGGTACTGGCCTTGATGGCCCATGGCAGAGTGACACTGACCACCATACTAATGTCCACCCTCTACACACAGGTGACAGTGGCTACCCACTCCGTCCCAGGCTGCTCACACCATATCGGCGGCCTGTGACCCCATCGCAGCAAAGCTACAATGAGGCACATGCCACCACATGCAATGTCATAGAGCGGGTTTTCGGGATGCTTAAGGCATGTTTCCATTGCCTGAACATGTCTGGCGGTGCCCTACAGTACACCCCCTTGAAGGTCTGTGGGCTATTCCTGGCCTGTTGCATCCTGCACAACATGGCCAACGACTGTGGGATAGCTGTAGAGGTCGAAGAGGGGGACAGCGATGGGGACGATGAGGATGCCATGCAGATGGTGATGGGCAGTCCCCCCCCTTGGGCGAAGGGACCCCCGCCTGATCCAGATGTCACAGCTGCACCAGGACACCATCACAGAGGAGCACTTCAACCAACCCAGATAAGTCATGGGGCCATGTGCAACTACCAATGGAAAGGGCACAACCCACAAACTCACATGGATGAACCCCAGGAGCGCATGGCGGAAAGGGAATTGGCTGAGCATGGAACCGCACACGCCATCAGGGATGGGCAAGGCCTAACACGACATGCAGTCAAGCACACACACAGACACTCACACCCACCCCACAAGACATGCACAAGGGGTAGGAGGCACGCTGACCCCGACTGCTACCCCTAGCCACACACAGGTCTACAGTTGATGGGCACTGGGCATGGTCATTGTGCATGTCTCAGATGCTGGGCACCATTGCACAGTGGCAGACAGTGCAACGCAGGCATCATCATGCACATGCCACAGTGGGCAGCAGCTGGGAGGGTTTGCGCATGGACTGTGTGTGTGTGGAGAGCCGGGTACCTCTCCCGTGCATCGCACATTGAACAACACACTGCACACAGGGCAGCGTCAGACAGTAGCCATGGTGGGAGACAGGTCAGTCATGCGGCACAGTGCCATGGCCACCATGGATGCATGGGCGGCCTCACCGAGACCTGCTAGCCATGACAGGCTGACCATTGGCCTCATGGGGTGGCACCGACTGTCCCCAAGGGGTGACGCTTTGGGAACGTGACCACGTTCGAGCAGGGGTCTGCAGCTCACTGAACATGCCTGCACCAGGCGTGCTCGGGATGCCCACAGCTGAACCCGGTGTCGACATGGATGGTGTCACACAATGCCAGGAACAGAGGGTGGAAATGACACTGCGTGGTGTCTGTGGTGCGTGGGCAACAAACTGTGTTCCCAGTGTGGCCTTGACAGCTGTGAATGCACGTGTCTGCCTGTCAATTGCAGCGGTCACATCCTCCCGCTGACAGGCCATCTCTGCCAGGAGCAAAGCGTGGTCTCTGCTGCGCTGCTCCTCTGCCTGGCGCAGAACTGCACTGAGTGCGTCCTCCACCCTGACAAGCTGCGACTGCTGATCCATGGAAGCCTGGAGCAGTCGGCTGTGCTCATCAAAGAGGTCATCCGCTGGATTGGCATGATATCCCTCATGGTGTTCCTGGCCCTGCTGGGCATCACCCCTTGATGATGGGTGCTGCACACCAGAGCCATGCCGGGGAATGGCCACACATGGTGCACTGATGCCACCCCCCGACACTGTCCCCTCATCACCATTGGCTGACTGCTGACACTGCCCCTCCAGCCACTGCTCACCAGGGCTCAACAGTGCTGCCGCAGCAGCCACAACAGCCCCACTGGCCTGGACACACACCAGTGATGCCCCACTGGTGCAGACAGGCACAGGCCGGGACTGTGATGTCACGCAGGCCTCCACGTCGGCACAATCCATGGCTATGCCTGTGTTGTTACTTGATGTGGGGCCATCCTGTGGCCCACATGTATCACTGTCCATGAAGTGATCTCCATCATCATCGGTGATGGATCTGGCACCAGTCCGAGTCTCAGCATGCTGGCATCCTTGGACACTGTCATGCTGGGACATGGGCAGGGCCTCCTCCGCACCAGCACCACCAACTTCAGTCCGGACAGACAGGTAGGTACACTGTTGTCCTGACCCTCGGACACCTGTGGAGGTGGATGGGTGCTCCTCTGTGTCCAGGGTATCGCCCTCAGTGGATGAACCCACCACTGCTGACTCGTAGATGCTCAGGAGCTGTAAGGAAACACAGTAGCATTAATGTCTCTGCCCTACCCAGTGGTATTCCCCCCCCCCACACAATGACAGATCAGGACCTACCATGCAGTGACTGGCTGCCACCCATCTGGAAGCCACCACCTGGAATGCCATCTAGGGCACAACGCCGCATGCTGTCAGCCACCCGCTCTTCCTGTGGTGTCAGGCGTGGCACGTCAGGCTGTCCACCACCAGTCGCAGCACATGCTGCCCTGATGGCAGCCACCTTATCTTTTATCCTCCTCTTGTCTGTGCCCACCTTCTTCTTGCACTCCTGCACGGACCACTGGTGGCTGCCATGCTGGTTGACAGCACGCGCCACCTCATCACATGCCGCAGCACGGGCCTGTGGTGTTCCCCATTGTCTGCTGAACAGCAGTTCCTGGTCAAGGTAAGCCTCAGACAGGGCATCTGATTCTGCCTGGGTGAAGCTGGGCCTCCTCCGTCTCCCACGTCTCTGTTCCTCCTCCTCCTCCTCCTCACATTCGGTCATTATTGATCCTGTGGGAATGACAGGTGTTACCTCTGAATGTGCAGTCCCATGCATCTCCCACACACCACAGTCCACACTGGCAAACAGCATGCAACCAACCACAATAGACTACAATACCAGACTATGGTGTCTGCAGCCCCATGTCACATTTATATAGTGCAACGCATGCAAATGAGGTGATGCTCAATTTTAAGTGGATGCTAATGCAGTAGCTGTGCCATGGAATTGCTGATGAGCTGATTTGCATATGCTGGCTGAATATCGCACTGTTGCACCTTTTGCAATTGTGTTGAACGTGCTCAGGCAGAGGCGCAGCTCTGTGTCATGCGCAGTAGGCACTGCACGGTGCATGCCTAGGGTGCTGACACTGATGCCTGCCAAGCTGCTGATGTGCTGAGCATGGGAGGACATGTCCACCACTGTGCCAGTGGCACTAGTGTGCTGTTCAAATGTATGGTGCACTTGGCCTGGGGCACCGTAGGAGCCATGGTGCCACAGCGCGGTAGACCACTACAGGAAGTCCCACACAGGTGCCCTACCATGCTACTTGCGGGGAGTACCAATTGCACTGTGGCGGTCCATGCACAAGAGACCCTTGACCCTGTGCCCGACCTTTGCCCCCTAGGTGCTATGAGTCTGCATAGGTGCAATCCTATCATGCTGTTCGGTGACAACACGATGGGGAATGGCAGCGCAGTACCGCACAGCATCTGCTCATGACAGACGTGTGCTAGGGAGCACCATTTTGATTCAGAGCTGGTGCTCTATTTGGTGAAGCAACTCTGGACAGGGCCAGGAGTGCCATGTGGGAGGAGGTGTCGGTGGCGCTGTAGGAGGCCACAGGGATGGAGAGGACAGCAGAGCAGTGTTGACACCGGTATGGGGACCTCCAGCGGAGGGCCCCGGACAGGCTTGCCCACCTGCGCACACACGCCAGGAGAGGCGCTGTTCCAAGGCCAGGTAGGTGCCCCATCCATACACCCAGTTGCGTCCGTATGGGTATCATGGTGGGCATGTGTCCACCACACGGGGGGGTGGGTCATCCAGTGAGGGCAGTGGTGGTGGTGGTGGTGTAGGGGTGGGGTGGCCGAATGGTTTTGCTGTCTGGGACTGCACACACTCGGGGGTGGGGGGACATTTGCTACTGGATTGTACTGATTTTCCACTCTCCATGTTTGCACCCTAGGCCCTGAAGAGCATCGCCATGCTTGAGTGGACAGGCAGAGACGCGAGCTGAGGGGAGAGGAGCTATGTCCTCATGCCGGAGGTCCCATAGTGGGTCAGTGCCAGGACCAGCCCGATGATGGTGAGTGCCTTCCATCCAGGTTATTCTGTGCATGCTGTGTAGCAGGGCAGGCAGCGGGGCATGGCCACCATCCGTTGACACCACTGCCATGCACGCCACATGGTACAGTCAGCACTGTTCAGTGGCACTGCATGTCTGGGTGTGCAGCACTGGTGGTCCATGTGTGCAGTGGGTACATGGCGGTACCACTGCCTTCGTACCGCATAGCCATCTCACTGTACAGCCACGGTGGTGCTGTTCGGGTATTGGGTGGTGGGTGTGTGCAGCGGTCCACATGGCTGTGTGGGCCTGGGTGGGCAGGTCTTGTGGACACGATCACTGTTGGTGGTCACACACCATCACAGGGGTGTGTCCCATGGCTGTATGCCATGCACAATGGGTGGGCAGCAGGGGGCTGTGCATTCATGCCTATTGACTCTGCTCCCTTGTCCTAGGTGGTTGGCGGATGATGAGGATTGAGAGGGTGCTGCAGGTGGCAAGGTCCTCTTTGGAGATTCTTCAGAGGGTGGAGCAGCTTGGAGTCCACAGGAGGCATGGCAGGAGGCACCGTCAGAGCAGGAAGTGGGGCTCCCACCGAACTGCATGTGCCCCAGGATGACACCTACCCCTCTGGACCCACCCTCACACCCCTTCTTCCCTCTCCCATATGTTCACTCCTGACTCTTACCCACCCCCACCCGGTTTGTGGCTCTCACCCCATAATTATTGTAAATAGCTGTAAATAGTTTTGTTATTACTGTTCAAATACATTTGTTTTGTTATGCCTACTGTGATGGTCTCTGATTTGCAGCGGGCTAAAGGTGCTCAGCTGCAGTGGTGTGCATGGCATCAGGGGTGGTGCTATCATGGGTGTGTGTGTGTGTGTGTGTGTGTGTCCATAAGGGAGGAGACTTTGGTGTGGGCATAGCTCTCAGTCACTGTCTGTGGTTTGTATGTTGTTCCCTGTGCACTGGATGACTGTGTGCAGTGGTACACGGTGCATGCACTGTGTCCATGGCACTCCTGTCAGACCGTCCATGGCCTATACAGCTGACACCTTTGCATGGCTGTGACCTGCACAGTCCACTGGCATGTCAGTGGTGGCTGCCCATGCTGGACAGCCGCTGTACCCAGCACAATGCTGGGTTACCTCCTGTCACTGGTGTTGTGCACATCTGCCTCAGCTGGCACTGTTGTCTCCGCTGTTGTTGTCCAGCCTTGATGCTGTCACTTGTGTCTGTTGCAGGGGATGTGCTCCACTGTCTGTCACTTGTGCTCCAGCTGCATGCTGGTGGCGTACGGCATCGTGGTGCCTGCACAGGGTTGCTGACACACCTGTGCCATGGAGGGGTTCTGGCCATGTGTACATGACTGCTGTGGCCACACACCAGGGGCTTGGTTGACCCACTACTGTGTCCCTGTGTTGGTGTGCCCTTGGGTATGGGTGGTTGTTTGTCCATGCACTGTGTTGCATCCTGTGTGGAGCAAGCTTCCATGCACCACTGTGGGTGTCTGCGCTGGTTGTTGTGGCCAGTGCTGGGATGGGGTGTGTACTTGGGAGGGTGTTCAGGGTGCTGTACCACTGGTGGTGGGGTCCGACACATGTCCTGTCATGTGTGGGGTACCTTGTGTGCCAATGCATGGTCAGTCTCTCAGCTGTACCTTGGGAGGGACATGCATGGTGGCACTGAGTATGCAGTCATTGCATCGCTGTCTGCTGCCACCCACTGAAGGGTGCTTGTGGTGGGGCTGCCTTGCATGGTTCTATGGTGCACAGGGTTGCATTGTCACAGTGGGGGTGGTGGCATGCATGGGGTGTCCTGCATTGTTGGGCGCTACTCCTGGGCAGGGTGTATGGAGATCCTGGAGCAGGGTGT
Organism: Neoceratodus forsteri; assembly: GCA_016271365.2. Lineage (NCBI taxonomy): Eukaryota > Metazoa > Chordata > Ceratodontiformes > Ceratodontidae > Neoceratodus > Neoceratodus forsteri. The sequence goes on from CM028129.1 coordinate 906,000,768, forward strand.
GCTCTGCATTGGTGGGATGGTGTGGCACAGGGTGGCCGGGCATCCATGTGTGATGGTCACAGCTTGCAAGGGGGTGTGCGGGGGCACCATGCCCCAGCGGTGGGTTTGTTGCTGGTGTCCCTGGGCCGGTGGTTCTTCTGGCTCTCCTCCAGTTGTGCAGTGCATGGGGTGTGGGGGGGCGATGTCTGTTCTGCTGTGTACTCTTCTGCCCATCCCTACCATGGGTGGTGGGCCCCTGCATCCTGTCCCTGAACATCCCTGGTTGTGCTGTTGCGCTGCTGCCCTGCTCCACTGAGCATCCCTGGCTGTGCTGTTGTGCATCTGACCTGCGCCACTGCACATCCCTGGTTGCGCTGCGGCACAGTTGGCGCGATATTCAGTCGTGTGCTCAGGCGCATCTTGACCTGCGCAGTGTTTGAATATCATGCATATTGCTCATGGGCACAGTGGACTTGTGCCTGCTCCTACTTTCTGGTGCAGTTTGAATATCTGGGCCTTAGTCTTATAGTTTCCAGAAAAATAAAAGGACTTTTCAACTGGTGTTTACGAGGCACCCCTAGGTGATGTTAATATTCAGCAGCAATCAATCTTTTTTTTAAGTTTGCTAATGGCAAAAAATAACTGAGCTACTCTCATGATAGCCCATTCATCTTGTGTATGAATTAGTATGTTAGTTAATAAATCATTATCTATAACATATTGTGGGTTAATTACATGACTTAACCAGTAAATGTGTTCTTTCCTGTACCAGTCACATTTCCACATAACATGCAACAGGTCTTCCATTCCTCCTTCCTTGCAATTGCATCTACAGTATCTGTTAGCTTTGCAGTTTTGTTGTGTCTTGAGTTCAAAACATTGCTTGGTAAACATTCAAATTTATACTGGATAAAGATACTACATAATTTAGGCTTGGTCAATATTTCTAAATATGCTTTGAAACCAAAACTCAGGTTAAACCACTTAGAGTAATGTGACACTCTTATGGTCTCCAAGTCTTCTTGATTAGAAATACTTGTAATTCTTTTAGCTATATATTTCTTGTATTTGCTGTTCAACTAAATGCCTTTATTCAAGTATCTTAACAGACAAGTTAGGTTATATTTAATTAATAATGAAATAATTTTTGGGTACCAGTATTTATCTCTGTATCCTAGTTGGTGCCATCTCATTTTTTCTGATAAACATTGCTTAGCTAGGGTTTGGGAAGATAGGCCCTGGAGCTTTAGCCAAAAATTCAGCTTTTTTTATATCTATTAGTGCTTTCAGCTCAGTTATTCCTAACTCAGCCCTTATGTACACTTCAGGTCAAAAATGTCCCAATCCCAGTACCCCTGTTAGAAACATATATAATGGGGATGTTAGTTTGGTTTTTCACCCCTCTTCCCAAACTTCTGATCCATAAAGCAGCTGTGCATTACATTTTACCTTAATTGCCTATATTAGAGGTTTTATGGTATGTCCACCAAATATATAATTAAACCTTGAAAGACCAATAATTGTCTTTTTTAACTTCTCCAGTATAAGTTCTTCATGTGAGTTCCATAGGCAATTTGTACTAAAGTTAATGCCAAGGTAAACATAAGAGGTAACTATCTCAATATTCCTATCCCCTATATGCCATTTCCCTTTGGATTTCCCCTTGTCTCCAAAAATGACAATCTTAGTTTTATTATAATTAATCTTAAATTGCAGCTGATTTGATCTTTCATTTAGAAAATCCAATTTTTTTGCAAGCCTTTCCTTGACAAGGCCATTAATGTAAGATCATCTGCATATGCAAGTGCAGCACATGCACCCTATTTCACTTTTGGGGAATCTGTGGATAAGCCATTTATATCTTTTAATAATTTGTAGACATATAGGGAGAAAAGAATTGGTGCTAACATGCACCCTTGATGCACCCCTTTATTAATGTTAAATTGGGAGGAGAGATTGCCATCAGCACCTAATCTTATTCATGCCCAGGTGTCTTGGTAGAGGTTATAAATAATAAACACTAATTCTTTGCTAATGCCCCTGTCCAGAAGCTGTTCCCGTAATATTTTCCTTGAAATGGAATCAAGTGCTAACAAATAATCTATAAAAATTATATAAAGCTTTTATTTTCTTAAAAAGACATATTTTTCAATGAAATGTCTCAAAATAAAAATATTGTCCAAGGTAGAGTAACTTTTTCTAAAACCAGCTTGTAATAAGGACATTCCACCTGTATTGTCTATTTCTATCTTCAGTCTTTCTAAAATCATTTTACTAAATATTTTCAGGTTAATGGCCAGGAGACTTATAGGTCGATACACAGATGGGTCAGCAAGGCTGCCCTTTTTATGTGAGAGGGAGACCCTTGTCTATGTTCGCAGTGAGTACAGTTCTCACACTTTTTGTAGGAACTTTCCCATTTTTTACATCCATTTATGGTACATTGTAGATCTTGTATTACCTCTCCTAAGTTGTCTCTTAACTTAGATCTACCCTTGAGGCTTTCTTCCAGAAATTATTTCAGGGAGTCATTTGAAAGCCAGAGGTTGGGGGATATTTCCAGCACTGATGGTTGGAATGTACTACCCCACTCAAGTGGCTTGTCTGGGATGGAGTTTTAATAAGGATAGGGTCTTGGGTTGCTGTAGAGCCTTCACTGGTTGCCAAGAGACAACTGTTAGTACTGGGCTCTATCCTTGTAGAGGATGGCCTATTAAATGTACATTTAGGACTACAAGGGGTGGATGCCTTACTCCCATTCTCCCTTAGTCCCACCACATGCTCTGTAATTTGGGTTGTCTTAATTTGTTGTTTTTTTTTTTCCCGTTAGGTAACTCCGCAAACAGGGGAAACAAATCAGGGTTAATTAATTTCTGCAGTCTGGTGTTCACCATTGTTCTTAAATCTATTCCTTTAAGTTTAAATAATTTAAGATCAGTTCAAGACATGATTAGAAACAGATTAACCACAATAATAATTATCTATAATAAAAAAAGCCACACTCCTTTCCACACTTTTCTGCCCTTATAGACCCTTATTGTTTTAGCAAAGTCACAATGGAGAAAATCCTGAAGATCGAAACTTGATTCTACTTAGAGTGCAGATGGCCAGGTTCAGTTCATAGAATGTCATAAAATATCATCAGGTTCTCAGTAAAAGCAAGGGAAAGTTAAACAAGAGATGAGGGTGCAAACATGGAAAAAGAGGAGAAAAATCAGCAACAATGCATAAGCCACAGTTCATCAGTTGTGCTTCTTTTCTGAGCTAAACGTTCAGGTAACTCTTAGAGTATATAAAAAAGGCAAAGTCACTGCTTTTTCCTTTGAGGGTTAATAAAAAAGGTACCGGCCTTTCTCAGCCTATCCCAGCCGTTGTCCATGGCGATTCAGAGGTGCAATATAATTTTAACAGTTGTTAGGCAGTTGGAAGTTGTTTTCTTTCAAAGCTAATACAGAGTATCAGCCAGCCAGCAGAATTTACAGGCAGAGTATCTGGAAAATAAAAAAAACTGCTGGTGAGGGATGAGGGTACCAGGAAGGCCTTGATCAGTTACATTTCATTATCCTCAGGAAAGCCAAGCCCCTAAAGAGTGAATTTGTCCACCGGATTACATGAAGTTTAACTTCAAATTGACAAGGTACAGGCTCTAAGCAGCCTTATATTGTTGATAAAGTGGCCTGCATAAGCTTCAAAACAGACATTTGTTATCTAAAAAGGAAAAACCCAGAATTCTGCTAGATGGAAAAGATAAAAGTAATTAAGTTCTTATGCTCACAACTTACTTCACACTGATCATGATAAATTTCACAATCGGAATGAATTGTCTGGATAAGTGCATCTGCGGTGAAAATCCATAAAATCAAAGCACTTTAAGACTTTAGGACTAAAACTCTGGACTGCAATTTACCTGGGAGCATTGCTTACAAAACATGCCACCCGAGTTTGCAGCAGCTATTTTTGATCATTTAAATAATCTTTTCAGCAATATAGTAAAAGGCGTTCAGTAACAGACTGATAGGGTTCAGTGGCCGCTCTCATCAGTCTTGCACAAGTCTGTGCTATCATATCACTAAAATGCCATCTCATGCGCAATAATAACAAAGGAATGAGTCACGTGTATCTGCCACTAAATTTAAAAAGGTTTTAAAAAGATACCCCCATATATTATCAGGATCAACCAGATATAACTCATTAAATCAATCTGGAAAATACGGACTTAGGTTTGCCTATAAAGTGGCCTTCTACTTGATCTTTCTTTAGACTAAAATGGATTCTAAGTTAAAACAACAAAGAAGAACTAAATCAAAAATGGTATATAGTAAATAAAAACAAAAAAGTACTATGTAAGTAAACTGATTCCCCTTGTTAGCATTCCGAGTTGTGTTCTCCCAGAATATGACTCAGAACACATTCCTAAGCTTCAGAATCAGGTATTCTCAGAGTTGTTGCTTTTCATCTGGGGAGCGGTGGTGATTCTCGGGGACAGAGTTCTGGCAGAAGGTTTCTCTCACACTCTCTCCACCAATAGTGGTTCTGATTCTGGCACTAGGCCCCCGCGGGCCCTGTGCCCATCTACTGCAGGTGCAGATCTCCTCCTCCTTCCTGGGCCGTAGTGAGCCATGTAACTTAGGGGAGAACCACTGTCAGGTATCTTCAGTTGCAGTACCTGTAAGGGAAGAGCAACACAGAAGCAGAAGACCCACAACAAGGACACAAGACAGCCTGGAAGGAGTACAGAAGCACAATGCAGGTAATGGTGGTATACCTGTTGTTGAAAAGAAACTAGCCTTTCTGTACTCCTGCTCTAGCTGCTCCTCCACAGCAGCTCAGCATGTAGTCCTTCAGAGCTCTGCCTCCTCTTCAAGTCAAACTAGGGAAGTGGATGGAAGGGGGCAGACAATGGACCTTCTCTACTTCGATTTTAGCAAGGACTTTGATTCAGTACTGCATAAGCACCTGCTTAAAAAGTTGAAAGACCTGGGCATTGCTGGAAACTTAGTCAGGTGGGAAATTGGCTTAAGGACAGAAGCCAAGGGTAGTTATCAATGGGATAAAGTCAAGCTAAGGAAGAGTGCCCCAGGGATTGGTCCTGGGCCCAGCCCTGTTTAATACGTTTATTTGCGACATAAGTGTAGGCATTCAAAGCAAATGCATACTCTTCACAGATGATACTAAACTGAATGGCAAGGTTGACAGTGTGGAGGCAAATAGGGAAGTGCAGAAAGACTTGCAGAGGCTGGAAACAATGCAAACAAGTACAAAGTGTTACACGTGGGTAAGGGTAATCCCAAGGTAGATTACTGGCTCAATGGTGTCAAACTCCGCACCTCTCAAAAAGAAAGGGATCTAGGGGTCATCATGTGTGGCATCCTTAAACAAACGAGCCAGTGCAACAAAGTATATAGCATGGCAAACAAAATGCTGGGGTGCATTGGGAGGAGTTTCAACAGCAGGAGCAGGGAGGTGATCCTCCCACTCTTCAGGTCCCTGGTAAGACCACACCTGGAGTACTGCATCCAGTTTTGGAATACACAGGTTAAAAAGGTCAGGGATAGGATGAAGACTGCAGAGAAGGGCAACCAAGATGATACAGGACCTCCGTGGACTGTCATATGAGGAGTGCCTGAGGGAGCTTAATTTGTTCTTGCTGAAGACAAGGAGGGAGAGAGGGGATATGATCGAGACCTACAAATTCTTGAGAGGCATTAACAAGGTGCCATACACAGAACTATTCCAGAGGGTCTCCTGCTCAACCACCAGGGGAGACGAATGAAAGCTACGTGGCAGGAGCTTCAGAAGGGATATACATAAGCATTTTTTCACAGAAAGGGTGGTGGAGCCCTGGAATTGTTTACCGGAGGATGTGGTGAGTGCAAGAACCATATCAGCTTTCAAAAAGGAGTGGGATAGAGCAAGGACTCAAGGGGAAACTGTGGGACTTGGTAACGGTAAAAAGCAGAAGGGAGGCTAGATCCTGGACCCACAACAAGTTTTGGGAACCCTAGGACAGACTTGATGAACCTATGGTCTCCTTCTGCCATCACTTTTCTATATTTCTATAGTTCTATGTATGCAGAGCTGGGGAGAGCTTATCAAGCTGACCCATCCCTCCAGAGATTAAAGGGAGTTAGCCACCAGTGTGGAAGGTGACTCTACAAGTTCTGAAGAAAGGGAGGCTTACTACAAGAATGAGCTCATGTACCATGAGTGGGTTCCTAAGGGAGGACCGGAGGAAGGGGTACTCCAGCAGACAGTGGTTCCTACGGACTATAGGAAGCAGCTTCTGGCCTTAGCCAACAACATACCCTTTTCTGGACACTTAGGTATCAGCTGTACAAAAAGGCGTCTGACTGACAATTTTTAGCAGCCCAGTATTTTTAAAGACATGGTGTACAAAAAGGTGGCTGACTAACAATTTTTACCAGCCCAGTATTTTTAAAGACATGATAAACTATCATCAGACTTGTCTGCAGTGCCACAGGGTGGGAAAGGTTGGAGACAAGGCTAAGGTGGCTTTGATTCACCTGCTTATTATTGAACAGCCATTTAGGTGAGTTGTTGTGGACATAGTGGGGTCACTTACCACCCCAAGTCACACTGGCAAATGTTATAACTTGACATCTGTAGATTATGCCACAAGGTGCCCAGAAGCAGTGCCCTTGTCTTCCATCAAGGCTGAGAAAGTGGCCAGTGAACTGCTGGTGATATTTAGCTGGGTGGATTTTCCCCACGAGCTTATATTGAACCAGGACACCAACTTCATGTCTGATTTGATAACTAGTCTTCAGGGCTGCAGGGCCACTGACAGCCCAGCTTCACAGGGGGAGATCATGTCAAACAAATGTCACAGATTTCTTTGACTGGTTAACCAGAGAAGTGGAGCAGGAGAGGGCAGTAGATGTGGCCTATCTGGACTTCAGTAAAGCGTTTGACACTGTACCACACAGGTGGCTAATAAAGAAACTTAGCAGGCTGGGGTTGGGGGAGAAGGTACTGAGCTGGGCATCTAACTAGTTGAAGGATAGGAAGCAGAGGGTGGTGGTAAATGGCAGTCACCCAGAGGATGAGAGAGTGACCAGGGGAGTACCACAGAGATTGTTACTAGGTTCTGTCCTTTTTCGTGTCTTCATAAGTGATGTTGCTGAGGAAATGGAGGGGAAGAAGTGTCTGTTTACAGATGACACAAAAATCTGCAATGGGGTGGACATGCAGGAGGGGGTTGAGGGACATCAAAGTGACATGGGGAAACTAGAGGAGTGGTCTAGGGAGTGGCAACTGCAAGTTGCATACTGTGTGACCCTGAGCAAGTCACTTAACCTCCTTGTGCTCCCAGGTCGCTCCCGTAAAAAAGCTTTCAGCTTAGTGTGCTATACCTGGTTAAACAACTAAATAAAAAAAAAAACAAAAAAAAAAACTGAGTTTCAAGGCCAAAAAATGCAGAGTCATGCACCTGGGGCAGGGAAACTCAAGGGCTGTGTACTAGATGGATGGGGGAGGTACTCACAATAACCAAGCAAGAGAGGGACCTTGGGATAATCATATCTGATTACCTCAAGGTGACAAGGCAGTAGGCAAAACTAGTTGGATGCTGGGGTGCATAGGGAGGTGAATTTCTAGTAGGAGAAGGAAGGGAGTGTTGCCTCTGTATCACTCACTTGTTATACCTCACCTGAAGTACTGTGTCCAGTTTTAGAGGCCGCACCGGTGAAACAGTCCAGAGGAGAGCCATCAAAATGGTATGAGGCTTACACTAGAAGCCACATAAGAAGAGGGTACAGGAGTTCAACATGTACTCCCTGGGGAACAGAGGGAGAGGAGAGAAAGCGGTGACATGACTGAGACCTATAAGTGCCTCATGGAGGTGAACAAGGTGCAGAAGGGGAGTCTCTTTAGTAGGAGGAGGAGTACCAGATCATGGGGGCATGCTATGAAGCATGGGAGGGGAGAGATTAAGATGGATGTGAGTAAAATACTTCTTCACAGAAAGAGTAGTGGATGCCTGAAACAGCATGCCAGAAGAGGTGTCGGGATGAAGTCAGTGGCGGGCTTCAAACATGTGTTGGATAGGCACATGGGTATAATAAGTAGAGATAATGGAGGAACACCTGTGACCAAACAGGGTCCAGAGTGTAGTAACAGGCAAGGAAAACAGTGCAGACTAGATGATCCTACCAGTCTTTGTCTGTCGACACATTTTGTGTTTCTAGTCTTTGGGAGAAGTGTGGAGTCAGGCAGCTCAGGTACTCCCCATACCATCCTCAGACTGACAGTCTGGTTGAATGATTTAATGTAACCCTTAAGGCCATGTTGAGAGCATTTGCTGACCAGCATGCATGAAAGTGGGTCAAGTATATACCCCACCTTTTATTTGCATACTGGGAAGTCCCCCAGGAGTCCACAGTGTTCTTGCTCATTGAACTCCTATTTGACCATAGGGTGAGGGGCTCCCTTGATTTGGTAAGGTATGAATGGGAGAGTGAACTTGCTCACCAAGGGTAATCTGTTGTGGAGTGTGCTCTTAATTTCAGATCTAGGCTCAAGCAGCTTGTGGGGTTCATCCAGGAGCACCTAGTCTCTGTGCAACTGAGACAGAAGACATGGTATGATTGTGGGGCCAGAGTCCAGGAGTATGAAGTTGGGCAATGAGTGATGATGCTCATTCCCATCCACTGGAACAAATTGTAGGAGGCTTGGAGGGTTCATACTCGGTGGTCAGAAGGGTGAACAATATTAACTATGTGGTGAAGCTGCCTCACAGGAGGCACACACAGCAGATTTACCACTTGAACATGTTGAAGCCCCAGCATGAGCAAGATGAGATGGTCCTGGTTATGTGCAGCTACCCAGAGGAGGAGACAGAGGTAGACCTGCTGATGGATCTCTTGGAAGAGGTTAAAGGAGCATCCTCCGTGGACACTATCACTCTCTTGGAGAGGCTGACACTAGCCCAAGCTACCAAAATGTATAGGCTGCTGTGAACACTTGAGAGGATGTTCACAAGGAAGCCGGGGTATACCATGCTGGCTAAGCACCATTTGGATAAGGCTCACAGATCTCCCTTCCCCCGAGGCAGCCATCCTACAAAGTCTCTGATGTGCAAAGCATGCCATGAGGGGAGATCAAGAAGATTCTGGCTGTCTGGGGATATAGAAGTCCAGTAATCATTGGGCCTCTCCAGTGGTACTGATCACAAAAAGGATGGGATCAAGGGTTTTTCATGAACTACCACAAATTCAATTGATGTATGGAGTTGGATGCATACCCCATGCCCAGGACAGATGAGGTCTTAGAATGTTTGGGGGGTGATGTACCTGACCACCATGAACCTGACAAAGGGCTATTGGCAGGAGACCCTGACCCCTGAAGCCAGAGAGAGGTCGACTCTCATCATCCAGTTTGGGTTATTCAAGTTCAAAGTAATGCCATTTGAGATTAAGAGTGCACCAGTCACCTTTCAATGGCTTGTGGACTGCATTCTGAATGGGGCAGGGGCTTTTGCACTGGCATACATGGATGACATCGTCATTTACAGCTAGGCCTGGGAGAATCATGTCAGTCACCTGACTGACGTGTTTTGCCAACTGCAGACCACTGGGCTGACAGTCAAGGTGAAGAAGTGCCAGATATCAATGGCAGAGGTGTCATAATTTGGGCACAGTGTGGAGAATGGAAACATCTGGCCTTAGCCAGTGAAAATTAAAGCCATACAGGGAAGCGCCACATCTATGATTAAGAGAAATATATGGGTCTTCCTAGGGACAGCATGGTACTATTGTAACTGTGTGCCAAATTTGAGCAGTATGGTCAAACCCTGGTCTGATATCAGCAGGAAGAAAATGCTGGACAAGGTACAGTGGACAGAACCCTGCGATACTGTGTTCCACCAGCTGATTCTAAGATTCATTGTGCACATAGATGCATCTAATCATGGACTAGGCACAGTTCTGAGTCAGGTTACATAGCCATGAGAGGAACACCTAATCATATACCTGAGCAGAAAGCTGCTGCCCAGAGAGAAGTCCTATGCCAAAATCAAAAAGAAGTGCCTAGGTATTGTCTGGGCTTTGCAGAAGCTGCAACCTTATCTGTACGGGAGGGAGTTCACCATGGTCACTGACCACATTCCCCTCATTGGGTCCATAGGATTTGCAGGCAAAACCCAACATTGCTAAGGTGGATCCTGGTGTTGCAGTCCTATAATTGAAATATTAGGCACTGTAGCAGCGCAGAAACACTGATGTGTTGTCTTAGACAATAACTAGAACTGAGAAGGGAAAAAGGGAGAGGTGATGTGAGGAAATAGTGTGGGGTTCACATAGAGAGTGACTCGAGAGGATAGCAAATGGAGCCTGCTCACTCACATGAAAAAACAAACACCCTTTAGGGATGCTAAAGGCCTTTTGTTTTTCATGTCTCTGGGAGCAGAGAAGTAGCAACTTGATATTTAGTTTCTGTACTTTTTTATTTAACTCTGTCTGCTGAGGGGACAGGGGTGGGCTGAGGAAAAGAGATTAAAATTGTTGGCAGAGGAAGCCCAGCTATCCCTGGAAGGTAATTACACTCCCTCTGTCCTGTGATGATGGGAACAACTGGTTAGTTAATGAGGGAGCTTCAAACAGCCCCAAGGTCTTTCATGTCAGGAAACTGTCCTAGTCATGGAGCCATCCCCAGCAGAGGCAGACATGTCTCAGAACAAAAGAAGGTGTCTGTGATTCCACATGATCTAAGGTTCTGGTTTAGGCCAGCTTTCCAGAGAGGTGGTATTCCCAGGAGACAAAACAAGTGTTGAATCCACAATGTCAAAGAGACTTATTTGATGATGCAGCACAGGAGTCTGGAAGCTGAAGGCTTTTGAGGTTCGTGCTAGGCCCTAGCAACCCAGTCTGTGTTGGGACTTAATACACACCTTCTAAGAGCTGGAGTCTGCTATGGCTCACTAAAGGTATACTGTGTGGTAAGAGTCTTTCTACTCTGCTAGATTACAAAGTTATAGGAAGTTTTTTTTCTATTTCTTTCTTCTGTTATGTTTTATTTAATGTAATTCTTTTGGCAACTGAGTAAGGCCCTCTAGGCACAAGTGCCTGTTTTCAGGAGTGATCCAGGAGCACTGGGGTGGTTAAGTGACTTGCTTAGAGTCACATGGTATGCAGGTGGAGGTTGTGGGAATAAAACCCAGGTCTGCTGGATGTACCAAGCTCATTCACAGCTCAATCCGCTAACCTCTAGGCTATACTGGCAGCCCGAAAACAGTTATTTTTAATTTCTGTACAGTCTTGTGTGTTATCCTGTAGATTGTGTCAATTTTGTGAAGTAGTAAATATTATGTTTATATACTTCATGCCTCTGCATCTGAATCTTTTGGGGAAATACATCACTGTTGGTATTGACAAACCGACACTCTGTCACCATGAGAGAGAAGATGGCTATGGTTACCATATTCAAAGAAGTTCAGTGTTTCTCAGGAGCGAGTGAGAGGGAAGTCCATTTGCTCTTAGCCAAAGGAGCACTGTACTGTGTGGGAAGTGGCTCTGGTGGGATTTGGACAAAAAAGTCCCCAGCTAAGAGAATCACTTTTAAGTGGTGGAAGCTACAGAGGTACCTTTACAGATGTTGAAGATTGATAAACTTGACAACCTGTTGCAGACTGAATCCTGGGTGTGGACAGGTTGTGATAATCATATTCTATTTTCTTTGTAACTTGTAATTCTTGCTCGATCATTTTAATTATTCCAGATATTGCACCATCCTTCTGATGTAGTACATAATTACATCTTGGTTGCTGTATACACCATTTTATACTGACAAAGATATCTAGCAGTGTACTATCATTCCAGTCAGACCATCGTGTATCCAAAGATCCTAGCAGCAAATTTGGGTACTGTATGGACAACATTTATAGAGCCTTCCAAGTTTCTACCAGTGTTGTCCATAAAGGTCCTATAAAGAGGCATATGAAAAAAAGATGCTCCATTGTTTCTTCTGTATCAGTGCATATATGCCTTTTACAGTATTTTTCAGTAATGACCTGATGTTTTTAGGTCCGTTTTACATTTATTTTTTCCTGGACACAGCTGTGTGATGTCCCACATCTCTGCCAGTTGCAAGGATGTCAGTTGTTTAATTACTACAGCAGGAGGAATGTTCTGGACATTATGAAAAGTGAGTCTTCATCAAAATGTCTGTCCATGATTACATAAAAATGTTTCCTAGTTCTTGAAAGCAAGAATGTATACGAAATACCCCACGATTTTATTTTTTTAAAACATTCAATCATATATTTCGGGATTGTACTATCTAAACACCCAAAAGTCTTCATGGTGCCTGATTCCCAAGGTTGTAGTAGGTGTCTACATTTGTCCTTCAAAAAAACAGACCCACAGGGCTTCAGATCCCTGCAACATTAGTTTAATAGTATAAAAAGGAATAAACAAAAAACAGAGTTTATTATGTCTAAACCCCATCTTTAATATCTTGATACATATGACACCGTTTCACTGTGTTCCGTCTACTACCCCATAACAGATTTAAAAAACCTATACATTTTAGCTTCTAGTGCAATGGGGGTAGGAGGAATATTTAGAAGATGTGATCACGTAAAATTACATTTCTTTTCAGCCATGGTACACTTGTTCCAGTGGTTTACTATTGTCTCAACTAATCATAACTTTTTCTGCCAATTTATGATCATGACATCTGCAGACCCAAAAAGAATTCCTAAAATAGTTAATGGTTCAGTTGATGCTGAAACTCCAGCTACAGCATTAGGAATTACATTTGTCCCTGTATCAATATACAGCCTCCTGCTTTTATCCATTTTTATTTAGTATCTGAAAAGGTAGAACATTTATTAAAGGTTTCTAATGTCCCTTCCCCTGAGCTATCATCCTTAACTGTAAGGCATGCATCGTCAGCATAAGCAATGCACTTTAGAAAATTTCTAACTGGTCCAGATATACTATGTCTGTAGGAGGCAGCCTCTATTTTTCTCAAAACTGGGTCCATACAGAATATAAATAATATGGGGCTCAGGGTATAGCTCTGCCTCGTATCTTTGTGCTGTAAACATATTTTCCCCAACCTAGCATTTAGAAGTGGGGTGATACTGTATGTGCATTCATACTCTAAACCTCTCCTACCAATTGGTATGAAGCTGTGGAAAGGTGTAGCGTGGAATATGGAGATAGAGTAGAGAGAGCGTGAAAGAAGATGGGAGCAAATTGATTAGTGAGGAGTGATTATATTGAGCATCGTCAGCATACGCAGTGCACTGAAAAATGTTTAACTGGTCCAGATATACTATGTTTGTTGGAGACAGTCTCTATTTTTCTCAAAACTGGGTCTATACAGAATATAACTAATATGAGAATGGTGTAGAATTTGTGGAAAGGTGTTCCACTTAGAGGTACACCTCCCATCCTGTTTCAGAGGGACAAGGGGACCCTACAAAATGTTTAACATAATTGGAGACATAATCAATAATCTCTTCTGGAGATTGTAATATAGTCAAAACACCTCCTATCCTGTTCCAGAGGGACAAGGTGACCCTACAAAATGTTCAACATAATCAGAGGCATAATCAATATCATCTTCTGGTGATTATAATATAGTCCCTGATTAATTTTCCATCCCAGTCATTACTTTCTTCTATACTCTGTCAGCACAATCATCCAAAGGATTTGTTTGTTCTTTCTTCCCTTGGGTGCCATCCTTTCGTACTGCCTATTAATTATGTAATTCTATCTTATTTATAAGAGCACATTTCCATTCTTATTCGGGACAATTGTTCTGAAAAAGCGTGGCCTGTTTCTGCTGATATTGCAAGCAGTTTCTGAAACTGGTGCCTCAGATTCAAATATCTTAAGTATGTCTAGTTATTTATAATTCTGGATTGAGTATTACAAAAAATTTGCATGTCTTTTTTAAGGTCTTTCCACCGCTCTAAGGGTGAACTGAACATTTCCCAAACTGTCTTGTTTGCTTCTATTAGTTCTTTAAGGTGTGTCTGAAATGTAACGTTTTCTAGAAGGGCAAGGTTTAACCTCCAAACACCAAGGCCTAGTTTTGGATTTACTCGTGTGCCATTAGATACTTATACAGCATTATGGTCTGTGGTCTCCACAGGGGTGACCAAATATGCCTGAACATGCATACAGGAAGAAAGAAACAGAAAATCTATATGTCTCGACAAAATACTTTTTAACTAAATGTATGCAAACCTTGGGAACTGAAGAACTGGGCAACATCAATTAGTCTTGATTATGTAACCAAATATTTCAAGTATGTTACGTCACATAATATTTTTGTTTTTACTCCTCTGTAAGTGGGATCCAGACTACAACTGAAGACTCCCCCAGTATAATATCCTTGATGTAAAAAGAAAGGGATGAATTAATTTAATCAAGTCAGTTTACTCTGTTTTTGATTGGGTCCCATATGCATTAAGTAGTCTAAGGTCTAGTCCTTTATATTTTACATCCAGTATCAAAACCCTCACTGGGACCAAGTAAATTAATTTATGGATGGCAGCAGAGTGTGCTGAAAAGAAAATACTCACACTGGAGCACTTTCTCTGGTACTGTATGTCCTGCAGCTAAGAACAACCAAGGTGAAAATTCCAGTGCAATACCAGAGAAAGGAAGTGTGTCTGGGAACCCCAGGTCAGCTTTTGAGGGATGTGAGTCCACATCATGTTTAGCTGAATTCCTCTGAGAAGCTGGATCAGGGGCTATTTTTCGTGCCACCATCTCAGGGACAGAGTTTTTTGACCCCAAGTCAGCAGAAGGGGTACAAAGAGATGTACTTGGTTGTGGGCATTTCCCAAGTTGGGGGACTGGCCCTCCTGTCCTGGGTGCTGGCCTCTGGGCAACAATAATGTAACAATCTTGCTCTATTTGATCTAACTGCTCCTCATTATTGTATGAAGCGTTGTGGCAAGTCTGAAAAGAATGGTCTACCTCCACACATACGGTAGGTTACAACACATTCTATTCCTGCAGTGAATAGTCAAATGACCAATTGACGAGAAGAGCCCACACCTTACTTTTACACAGGCACTGCTTAGATGGTCCCCATCCCCACCCGTGTAACATGCCTTGAGCTGGCTAAGTAAAAAAAAATAACTCCCTGGTCTTTCTATTTGGTAGATGTATACCATTTTCGTTTTGTGTTAGTCTCACCCTTACTTTCCATTCCCCAGTCCAGGTATTTTCAGAATCAATATTGGGGTTTGGAATCTAGGTTTTGCTGTAGCAAGTACAAAATGACAATAATGCTTAGACCTTCATTTTTGAAAAGAATGGTAATATTCTTAAATGTAGGTTAGGCAGGGGTTTTACCAAAAAGGGAGGCCATAAAGGAATGCTTTTTAATGCATGACATTATGACTAGATTTCTCCAGACCAGCCAGAGTTTTGAAACTTATATTGTAGTAAGCACTGTCAGGTGTATGTATCAATGCAAAGATCTCTATAGCCAAAAAAAAAAGCCCCATATTGTCCTCAAAGAGGACCCTAGCTATATGCATGCGGTGTGGGGTGTCCTCCAATGTCCCCCTTTATATTTTATTCTGATGGCATTCCTTTATTTAGCTGGTTCAGGTAATGTTTTAAAAAAGTCTGAATACTTTTTCTGTTCTTGTTGCTGTTTGGAATAAGATGATTTCCTAATGTTTGGCCTGTGGAATTACTCAAACCATTATCCCCAGTCTCTTCTTTTTGGGGGATGGCGGGCAGTAGCGGCCTTTCGGTTCAGAAGCATAGGCCCAGAATCCGACAAAAGTTCCTCTGCAGAAACTTCACTCTAAAAAA
Organism: Neoceratodus forsteri; assembly: GCA_016271365.2. Lineage (NCBI taxonomy): Eukaryota > Metazoa > Chordata > Ceratodontiformes > Ceratodontidae > Neoceratodus > Neoceratodus forsteri. The sequence continues at coordinate 906,016,553 of CM028129.1, forward strand.
ATCTACAAGTTCCTGTGACTTGGTTTTAGTACTTTGTGCTGGTGCTTCTTCAACAGTCTTTTCTCTTTTTGTATACTCTCCTGAAGTGTAATTTGTGTCATCTCCTCCCTATGCAGAGAAGCCACATGAGGTGGGGGGGGGGGCTCTAATACAGTGCCACTTGCTGTATTAGTTTTTTTGAACGAGCAGGAATCAGGGTTTTTAGAAAAGTCAAATGTGTCTAGTATTTCTAATGCATTTCCCCCTCCTCCAAAGACATACCTGAGGTTTGTGGAGTATGTGCAGTCAGTTTCATAGTGGCTGCCCCAAATGCAATTTTCTGGGCTTTGGGTGATGTGGTAGAAGCCCTAGAAATCTCAGAAAACCAAGTCCATTCTCCATGAAGCCACTCAGAGCTGTTGGGAGACTGGGACCACCCCGTTTTAGTCAGTGCTTCTTCAACTGAAAACTTGGAAGCTGTGGACTCATTCTTTCATAAGCCCCAATAACCTACCCTTGTTCTTTGTTTTTGCACCATCAAACCTCATTGAAATGTTGACCATGTTACTCTGGGCATTAACGCTTCCTACGAGGTCTGTGGTTTTAGCGGTGCCAGCTCACAGCTGATGTCACCTGTCAGACCCCATTTGCCAGTGTCAGTTGGATTTTCAAGGGACCATCCTTCTCTTCAAGATCAGGTGCTGTAGATTTCTTTCTCAGCTGGAGTTTAGCTTGAGAAACTCTCTCCTCTTCTTCATGCTGTCACTGAACTAAAGCCATTAATTTTTCCTCCAGTTCCTCATCCAACCTTTTCTCTGCCATATCAGCTTCCAACTCAACAGTGGCATTTGAAGGTTTTTCCATTGTTTCTTTGGTTCATTGTCAAGTATGCTGAGTTCATTATAAAGATTTTTTTAAACAGTTTCAGATGTACTGTACTTGCCATGTGTGGGGCTATATCACCCACATGCTCTACATTTACAGATGTTTCTTCTACTGCCATTTTTCCCACAGGTTTGGTGATGCCAGCTGCAGCATTCACTGTATTTCCAACAGCATTTGGCTGTAACAGTTGCCTCCTTATTACTCTGAATGGGAAGGGAAGTAATATCCACCTGAGGAGCCACATTCACCACCGCAACTCCAGGTTCCTTTATCCTCCAAACAGGAAGTCCAGCCCACTGCTGGAGAATAGGAAGTTTCCATGGTGTCCTAGCCAACATTCCCTTCCCATAAAACTGGGTCATACAATAGTCTAAGGGTGTATGTGGGTATTTATGTGCGAATTGTGAAATGGCTGCCACTACACATGTACAGTCACTTCAATACCAATCTCTAATTGCTTGTAAAAGGTTTTGGGATACAATTTGTATGAAAAGTGCTTATAAATACTGATTCTTCTTTCTCTTCTTGGAAGGCTTTGCCCGAGATTCAGTGTGGGGGAATAAACTCCTCCCACAATCCAAATAAAAGCCAGCCTCTCCCAACAACCCATACTCAGAGTGTTTCAAGCACCTGAGCTGCTGTGCGGTCTGTGTGGCTGTGCCTGCTTTTCCCCATTTTTTTCTGCCTGCTCATTTTCTCCTGCTTTTCTGCCCTTGTTTCCCGTACTTGCTCCTCACTGCTTTCTGCCACCTTTCCTTGTCAGTCCTCACTGTCCCCCTGCTCTCTCCTTCCCCCATCTATGGACTTCTGCCCCATTTTGCCTCCCTTGTCTGCTTCTCTCCAGCGTGCCTCTCATTGCTTCCTCCTGTTTCCTGCTTCAGCCCTCATGCTGTCCTTTTTATTTTACCCCACATCATCCTGGCTGTAGCTTTCTGTCCTGTATTGTGCTTCCATCCCCTAATTCAATACCACTCCCCTGCCCTTCCCCCTTGCTGTCTATGCTGCTCACCACCCCTGCAGTGTTAGTCGGCAGTCCTCCTGCTGCCCTCCATACCTCTCTCCTCAGGGCTTTCTGCCTTTTCTCCTTGGGTCAACTCCTTTCTCTGCTGATTACTGCTGGCTTTTCAGTTCTTTTTTAGGGGTCCCTCCACTATTTCACTCCATTTTCCCTTTGCTGTCTGTTCAGTACCAGCTCCATCTTCTGGGTTGTGATGCAGCTGATGTCTCCACCTGGTTTCCAGCTCCAGACGTACTGCTTCCCTCACCTGCTCTGATTCCGATTGCATTTCTGCTGCAGTTCCCCAAACCTTGAACAACTTTGTTGTGCTGTGCAGTTTGGTTTTAGCCCCTCAAATCCAAATCTCTGGACAATCCCCTTGGCTCACACAGATACTACAATGAGGGAGACAAACACACTTCCCATATTTAATCTCAAAGTAGCAGCTTTAGGATTTTACAATATAAAGTAGTCTGCAATTTTAATGAAAAGGAAAATACTGTGTTCCTCAATCACTTTGCCCATAATTGAGAGAAATGTAGTCCCCTGACAACTAAAATGATCTGCTTTTGTAGAACTGCTGCTTGATCAGCATAAATGCTTTAGTTGCATTCTCTTAGACTAAGGAACATTTTCAAAAAACATATTCTTATTTTCTTCCATTGCTTACTGCTGTGAGAATCAATGATATCAGTGAAACCATTTCAGAAATTCAGCTGCTCAACGAGTAACTTCTGATTACATGTCCTAAGTATTTACTGATCAATAAACTATTACATAAACCCCCTCACCTAAATTGACCAAACAATTCATAGAAAACTAAGAGCATTTAACCCTGCTATACCATGTACCTCAAGAAATGGAAGTGTACATCATCCAGTTCTGCTCCTGCTCCTATAGCCTTTAATCTCTCCTGCGGTTCTACTCCTCACCCACTTTGCTGCTCAGTCTCCTGTGGCTGCTTCTTAGCCTGGTATCTCACACCCCCATATTATTTTCCTCTGCCTCCATTTCATCTCTTAAGCAGCCAGTCTGCTCTTTCTTCTGTCCTTACACAGCCCTCACCAGCAGCCTGCCAGACTCTGTGTCCCAAACTTGGACCTTGAGGAGGTCTATGAATGAAGGTAAGGTTCAACTGTGTCCACCAGTGGAGGGAGTCGATCCATCTGCATCATATCAGACTCACACTAGGGCTCAACTCTGCCCACCAGATGTGTGATTCTACAACTTTCAATCCATCTGCAAAGTATCAAACTCACACCATGGCTCGACGTTGTCTGCTGAAAGTGTGATTTTGCAATTTTCAAACTACGAAGCAAATGCAGCCCTACTGAAGCTGTTCTGTCCATGACAGTGTCCAATAATTGGCCTAGCTGCCTGGGATTTGTTCTTCTTTTCAGCACCGCCAGTGGTAATGTTTCTTGAGGTACTTGTGAAGATTACATTGTCCCTTATCCTTCCAAGGTTTGTAAAAGACTTGAGTTCCTTCTTGCGGGATTTGTTCCACTGAACTGCAGCACAAAGTAGCACATTGGCACTGTGGCCTCTACCACTCCTACTGGTTCTATATCTTCAGATCCCAAAGAAGGTTCTCAGGGTTCCCCTCGGGCTTCTTCAGGCACGCATTCATCTTGCAAAAGACCTACACATCCATACTCCATGAAACCTCTACCACTCCTACTGGTTCTGCATCTTCAGATTCTGATGAAGGTCCTCAGGGTTCTCCTCTGACTTCTTCAGACAAGCATCTGTCTTGCAAAAAAACTTCAAATCTATACGCCATAAAAGACTAGACTGTCCCACGCCTCATGTCTGACTTGAAAAACATTGGTATTCCATCTCCAGCTTCAGTTTGGGAGCAGGAACTGTACAATTTATTTATAGCTACTATATCTCAGCCTGCCAGAGATCCTTCATCTAGCCTGCTTATTTTCTAGCCAGTCCCTGCTGCTTTATCTGAAATTTGTAGATCCATGGCTGAGCTTGTGACATTCGTATGAGAGTTCAATCTCGTATTGCTTCTCTCAAAGCCTTCCTTTCCTGCAACCTACTTCAGCCTCCAGCTTTGCAATATCTGGTGTTCATCCATCCACTGGCCATTATGCTCTCTAATGCTTTGCCAACCATAAGCACTCCATCCATTTTAGAGTGTCCAACTCGACAGAATTCAGGCACTTCTTCCTCCTCAGCCACTCTTCCTCAGTTTCCCTGTTCCATCCAACTTCTCCCATGCTACCTCCACAGGGATATCTTAAAGGGTAAGGTAGGATACCTGATTTCCCTCCTCATCTCATTCTGCAATACCATTGAAAACAGAATAGTCCCTGTGGAGAAGTTTCTATCCTTTTGAAGTAGAAAATTCCCAGTCCAGTGAAGACATGGTCTATACATGACTTGTTCTCACCTCAGCTTATATTGCGATGTGTTTACTTTGCATTTCAGTCTAGTTGTGAGGAACTGGACTTGTATTCATATCGCTTGAGGATACATGAGGCAGACTCATTAAATTGCAAAAAGCAAACTGATTTACAATAACTTTATTGCTGAAGGCTGCCCAAGCTCTGGCTTCTATTTCTCCACATCTGCAATTGTGGTGACACTCATGTTCTATTCATTTGTCTGAAAGTCTCTTGTCCTAGACAATGACAATAACTCCATCTCATTATCCTGCCTACTGAAATGGATGTTTTATGTTTTACAAGAACTATCTCCTATCTTATAGCCCAGAATATACTCCAACATGTTTCTACTCATGGACATACTGCTTTCTTGAGCATTCACGAATCATCACTCCCTAGACTCCTGATATATCCACCCTTCAAGACTTTTATCAAACTCTCCTTATGGAAGCCAATGCATTATATGGGTACATCTCTAGTCTGTGACTGTCTCAGTCTTTTCAAACAATCAACCAACAGTGGGCATTATCTATAAGGGCAGGTCTTCGTCCCATTCCATCACATTGTTGCTGACTTGGTTATCCTTATAGTACAATTTACTCCAAAATGCTTTAATATTCCTGTCTACATGGATGAAGCAACTAATTCTTTATCTCAATGTCAAGTCCATGACTTTCATTGCATCTTCCCCTCTACAGACTCGATCATGACTTCTCCTCCTTGAGTCACCAATCTCATCATGATGTAGCATATGATTGCCAACAAGCTGAAACTTCATGTGGTCTGCTTTAGCACCTGCTCCTAAACAACTTATATCACTGCTTGGAAAAAGTCTTCCTTGTTTTATGCTATCCAATACATCCTTAGGAGTTCCTCCTCTATTGATCATGTACTTGCATTCATAACCTACTGCCATCAAACTGAGAAATTATCACTTGTGATCATAAAGCAATATTTATCCAGGCTCCAAGTCTTACTATCTCAGTCATATGCATCCTGTTTTCAAATAAATTCCTCCTGCTTGGAATCCATAGACCATTATCTGCAAAAGCTCCTAAACAACTCCCTGTAGATGGACTTATATATCGAAACTTGTGGAACTTGCTGCATACTGTTCCAGTTGTCCCTACTTGAACATTGGTCTCATCAATCATTTGTCTAGTTTTCTGCATCTCAGGGAGTTGACTATTGCATCAGCAAACCATTGCATTAGCTTCTTCTTCTAAAATCCTCACAGTCGCCACTTTAAGAAAACAAGCAGGTCATTACATTTTGGTACTGTGAACTTCAAAGGCCAATAGAGTTAACAAAGGATTTCAGATTACATATTCCTGATTCATAAGACCTGGTGCCCAGCAGCTCCTTTGATTTACTCATGCATACCACGGTCACTCTGAATCTCCTCAACCTCTTTTGACTTCTGACAATCATTCAGCAATGATTACCACATGGTTCATGGAGCATCTGAGAACTCTCCCACAACAGTTCAGACTGATCTTTTGCTTTTTCAGGACATTCCTTTTGGAAGCAGCACCATCAGCAACCAAAAAATAACATTTATTTTCATAACGACAAGGTTCTTGGAAGATAGACCTCTTCATGCCTAGAAATGTACAGCTCCAATCCAGAAGAGGAAATCATCCAAGCATTTAGGGTTATCTCCTCTTGGTTTGCCCAGAGGTTGGGCAGTTCAGTACTTAGAGGTTTCCTCCACAGGGGGATTTTCCTCTCCTGTGTGCTACTATTCATACTGTCTGTAAGTTGGGGGAGGTAATCTCTTTTTTTGGACCATCTATTTCCCTAATGCTGCCTGGCACCTCTACTGAGGGTGGGAATAGAGAAAGGTCAAAGTTCAGTATACATTATTCACCAAACATTGAATGGGAGGGCTTTGCCTGAGATTCAATGAGGGGGAATAAACTCCTCTCACACTCTAAATAAAAGTCAATCTCTCCAAGTAACCCACGCTCAAAGTGTTTCAAGCACCCACCATCCTCCCTGCCTCCTCCTCCTCCAGCACTTTTCTTATCCTTAGTGCTGGGCTTTCTATTTCCCTAATGCTGCCTAGCTCTTCTACTGATGGTGGGAACAGAGAAAGGCCAAAGTTAAGTATACACAAGCACTATATATTATGCACCAAACACTGAATTGTTCAGCTTAGGGGCAACAGGTCACCATCAATATTTCCTTGCTTAATAAAACTAGCAGCTTGATGGTTCATCACCTTTGCATTCATTCTCTGTCTCAATAAAGTAAAAGAGAGCAGGTCACACCATGGTCCTCATTGTCTGAGTTGTTTGGCACACTGTCTATAGGTCTACAGTAACAACATTAATTAATGTTCCAGGCAATGTATTTCAACAATAACAAGTGTTAAGAACTTATTTTTGTTAACTGAAAGCTTGTAGTCTGGGCACCCTTAGAGATCTGGGACAAAGGTAATTGTCTGTTTTGCTCTTTCCTTAATCTGGGCCATAATAGTAGTGCAGTCAATGATGCTTCCCAAATGTAAGCCAACCATGGTAGTTGGGTTGTTTATGAGGCCCTCCCTCCCTCACTGGAGAGGGGGCTGACAAGGGTTCGTAAGTGGCAAGGAGGACCCTTTCAGGTAGATACCCAACATGTGGCTCTTGAGAGGTTTCAGAGTGTGTGGTAAGCTGTTGTAGTCCCCCCATAATACAAAGTCACAGATTTCCATTTCCACAACCATATATACAGTTACCCAATGGAATATTTATTTCAATACTACTAAGTTACCTTTCTTCATACTGTCCAGTAATTCCCCACAACCTATGTAGCCACATTTCTAGTGTTTTTTTTTTCTTCTTCTCCATCCCATCTCCCAGATGCAGGTTTAGACACTGGGTCTCAGCAGGTGGCTAAAGCAATCAGTCCCTAATCTTGTGCAGCAGCCATGCTGGGCAAGTTGTTCAGACACAGTTTCATTCTCAGCCATGCCGTGTACATCACTGCAAGAAAATGCAGTTCTGTTCCTATCAGTTCAGTTCACTTCAGTTCAGCTCATCACCTGATGATATACCCAGAATTCCAATCCCAATTCACTATCTGGCAGTTTGGGTATAGTCAAGTTCTGTTGTAAAACACTATGCAAGTCCTTACAGACAATTGTCCATATAGTACACTATTCCTGGACCCTTGTCCCATACCAAAAGGTAATACTGTTAAGCTAGTCTATCCCTTCCTCCATTTAGTGCAAAGAGTTGGTCTCCAAATATAATATCCTCCTTTCCAACTCCTACTTCCAGAGAGCAAAATGGTGTCAATGGCTTCCTCCACTTCAGTCAGTTCAGTACTCTACACAAAGCCAGAGAAATGGTTCTGGGATGGGAATGGATGCTTCACAGCTCCCAGTGAGCCTTGTCCTGATTTGCCTTTTGTTCTTTCTCTTCCTCCATTTCTCTCTCTCCTCTTCTATCCCCTTCTTGGGGTAAAATGCAAGTCATGCTTTAACACCTGTCAGCTGTCAATCTACCCTCCCCCCTTTGGGGCAATCTCAGAGAACCATTCTGTAGAGTACATGGAATCTGTTTTGGAACACCTGGGAGGTCCTCGAGGTTACATATAGGGCTGATAAAACGTTGTCTCTACAGTGACATTACACTGGCAGCCATTTAGGTTTCTTAGAATGGATCTTAACTTATTCTATCTGGTGCCACCATTTTGGGTTAGGTTAAGCAATGGATGGTTCCAATACCATATGGCAGTAACAGTAAGAATGGCAGAAGAAGCTTTTCTTGCAATTTTCAAATGCTACAAAACATTATTTATTGGCAGTAAATAAATGCATTTTCAGCATAAAAGAAAACAAGAGCCTTTACTGTAAAGGGGTATGAAGTTATGTTTTATCAAATTAAAGAACAGAAAATTGGAAGCTGAAGTATTATTTAATTTCTTTCCTTTATTGATTATGACTGTCTGCTGCCACTAATACCAAAAACATTAGCCCATGCTAATCATTTTGTGCCCAGTTTGTGGGTCGAGTCTATATTCAGAGACCCCAGTAGCGTGGGCTAACCCTGTTAGCATGCCAGTGCTAACATAATGCTGCATCCATGCAAATGAGGGGGTCCCACCTGCATACAGGCACAGCAGCAAATTCAGCATTTTGCATCAGTGGTAAATGCACCCAAAGGGGTGCTAGTTACTGCCTTTGCAAACCTAGTCTTAACTGGGCACACAGGCCTGGTAGCAGGATGACTTTTCTTCAGCTGGTTACCCCTGTTTGCATGTCCCATGATGGGTTACTAGCTCCCTGGGAGTAGTGTCACTCCCACCCACCATTCCCCTGTCCAGGTCCATGTAAACATTGTCATGGTGATGAGTGGCAGCCCCCACCCTCCTACCACCCATACTGGGACATCTCAAGTATGCCATGGTGCCTAGTGGCACCCCCCATTCTCTGATCACCCATCCCAGTATGGCTAAGGTAGTCCCTGGTGTCTAGTGGCACTCCCATCCTCCAGTCACTGTATACTGTGTCTAGTACTGGAGGCCCCCTATCTCCAGAAAGACATAGATAGGGTGGAGGTGGTACAAAAGAGGGAAATCAAAATGGTGCATGGCCTGCATCAAAAGCCCTATGAAGAAAGACTCAAGGAATTAAATATGTACTCTCTAGAGGAAAGGAGAGAAAGGGAGGACATGATAGAAACATTCAAATGCCTCAAAGGTATTAATAAGCTACAGGAGGGTAACATTTTACATAGAAAGAGATGCTTGAGGATAGGGGGTCATGACATGAAGCTGGAGGTGGAGGGGGAAGACTTAGAGGAGATGTGAGGAAATACTTCTTCATGGAAAGGGTGGTGGGTGCCTGGAACAGCCCCACAGTGGAAGTGATGGGTACTAAAATGGTAGCAGGATTCAAGCATGCATGGGATAGACACAAAGGGTTCATAGTAATAAGGCTGGGGGGGGAAGGCTGGAGATTGAGTAGGGTCCATGGTAGCATATTAGGTAGGGAATTTAGAGTAGACTAGGTGGGCTAAGAGGTCCTTATCTGCCAACAACATCTATAGTTCTATGTTAATGAACACAGCTCACTGTAGATCATATGGCAACCAGCTGAGGAGGTGTGAGGAGGGCTGAGATAATCACCATAGAGGGTTGCACCACATTTCCCTGTCTTGCACAGTAAGGGTGGGTGGGTGCTGTGCTGGGTGTGGGGCTGCTGGCCTGGTGATGTGTCATCTGGTATTTGGGGGAGTGGTACCACTGGATACCAAGAACTGTATAGGGGACATTGGCTGGGTGATTGGGGGAGGAGTATGCCACTGGACAACAGGGATATGGTGCTAATCACCATTGTGGGTGGTTGGGGGTGCCACTGGATACCAGGGACTATACTGCAAGTACCAGGATGGGTGTTCAGAGGGGCATTATCTGTAAGAGACTATGTTGCAATCACCAGGATGGGTGATCAGGAGGTGGGGGTACCACTGAACACCAGAGACTCTGTTGCAATCACTGGGATGGGTGTTCAGCAGGTGGGGGTGCCACTAGACACCAGAGACTACCATAGCTGTACCAGGATAGGTGACCGGAGGGTAGGGGTGCCACTTGACACCATAGACTACCTTAGCCATACTGGGATGGGTGATTAGAGGGTGGGTGATGTCCCTAGACACCAGGGTATACTTGCAACATTTCAGGACAGGTGATCAGAGGGTGGGATTGCTGCCAGACACCAATGACTACCTTACCCATACTGGGATGGGTGATTGGAGAGTGGGAGTGCCACTGGCACCAGCGTATACTCGTAACATCCCGGGATGGGTGGCTGGATGGTAGTGTGTATCACTAGACAGCAGGACAACATTTACATGGATCAGGATGGGGGAGCAGTGGATGGGAGGTGCCACTGGACACTAGGGCATGATGTGGCTGTCACAGGACAGGTGTTCATTGGTGAGGAGTGCCACTAGACAACAAGGACTGCATTACCATACTGTGACAGGCATTAAAAGGGTGGGGGTTTGCTGCTCAGCAGAGGGACTGACATGATAGGTGTCCCCAGGATGGGCACAAACAGGTTGCTGCTTCCCATGCAAATGTGCCCATAATGGGCATGCAAATAGCCCCTTAGTGCCTTGCATACCCTACAGGATCATTTGCAAGTTGTGGCTGAATATTGTGCCATGGAGCGGGCACTCTCTGTTCGGGGGGGGGCGCAAATCACTATGGCTGGACACATCCCAGGTCCATGTTGGGGCAGTGCAGCAAGACTTAATGCTGCACCAACATGGCCTGATATTCAGTTGGGTAGTGCCAGTCCACTATCCAACTGAATGCAGCAAGCCCCAGGTCAGGCGCAGGCACAAGCACAGCACAAACCTTTGCACTCTGCTTTTGTGCTTTTTTGAGTATCTAGCCCCAGATATATTATATCAGTGGGAAAACAACATTTTTGCCCCAAAAGACATTCTTTAGTGCAATAAAGGTGAAGAAAAGAGTCTGTAGGAGATGCAGACAAGCAAATATTCTTCTCAGGATGCTTTGTTAGCAGTAATAACATTTTATACAGAAAAAAGCAGCCTTCATTTTATAATTTTATTTAAACATATTGCACCAGGTTATCAAGCAGAGCCCTGGAAGGCTTGTTTTCAGTTTTGACTTAGGGGGTACAGAGCAATTTACAAAAGTACATGCAGCTAACAATTATCACATCATAGGAAACAGGTAGCACATGAATATCTGTAAGTACAAATAACACTGCAGGAGATTCAGAGTGATGGAATTTGCAAGATTTTCAAGTTACAGTAATATTCTTGGACATCAAAAGCAGCAGAAGGAATTTGAAATTCATAGGTAAAATTAACAGCATGAAGAATGAGCATGACATAGCATAGACAATCAGAGCAGTCAGAGAGCAGCACAAGCAATGAGTAGCACATTCAAGTGGAAGGGGAGGACAGTTGTGGTCAGACTGAGGGCTCCTACGATACTCCTTGAGCCTAACCTTTTTAGAACAAAAGGTCAAGTGGACAGGGAAATGGGTAGACCATTCCACAAGTGGGGTAGTCTGTAATGAATGGAAGCTTGGTCTGCACTGCATTTGCAGAAAGAACTTTGGAAACTATTTTCCTAATTCTGATCTGAATCAGAGGCATTAGAGGCAGAGGTCAAGATCCAATTAAGGAATTTTCCCTACCAAACTTTAACTCCTAGGAGGGTGATATGAAGAACATGACTTGACTCAGGAGGCACACTTCCCAGTTTGTTGTACATAGCACAGGAATGGGTGCAAGGAGCAGGCCAAGGCACACCTGGAAAGGGCGACGAATAAGGTAGTTAGTTTGGAGATACAAGATTGAGAGGCAGCAGAGTAAACTACATATCCATAATCTAGTGTATGAAATATACATTCAGCAATGCCCTTTCTGGTGCTGGGGGGAGGTAATGGTTCACCCAGTACAAAACACCTAGATTAGCAAAACACCTAAAAACCAGATTGTTAATATGAACAGAGTAATCCAGATCTTGATTGCTGTGACAACTTGCAATGTACTTTTTTCTGTGTGTATGTGTGTGTATATGTGTGTGTGTGTGTGTGTGTGTGTGTATGTTTGTGTGTGTGTTTATTTATATTATCATGTATGCCTCTATAAATTTTTTCAGCTGAGGAGGGAGGTCTGGTGGAAACTGAAAATTACATTCCACTGTAGCTCATACCTGGTGGCATTCAGCTAGAAGGGGCCTTTGTGTATGCAATCCTTTTTCTGTCTTGTAAAAGGTTTCTGTTTTGGGTTAAACATTAAAGGGTTGAAACCCTTTTATAACAAAAATACATGTTTTGAGTGTAAACAGGGCCAAGGTAGAGTGAGACATAACCCCACTGATTGAGCCAGCCAGGAAAGCAAAAGATCCTAGGCTTCAATCCACAAAATCAGGCTTCAATCCACAAAGCCAGTTTGGATCCATTCTCAAAAAGAGTGGTCTCCATAGATAAAAAAAAAATGGTCCAGGCTTTCATGTCAGAGAGGCATGTATGATGATGCAGGCGTTGTGGGCTGGCCAGCTGAAGGCATTTCTCTGAGTGTGTTTGCCTTTAGAGTCAATTATGTTTTGGGACTTTGAACTAGCAAAATCATTGGTTTAGTCTGCCATAAGTCACCAAGTTCCCAGTTTGGGGGGTAAGCTTCCTCTACTCTGCTTAGGATCTAGATAGTTTTGAGTTAGGTGTTTTCTGTGTGATCCCTATATTTTCAACAGTGTTTATTATTATTATCTCTGTAGAAATACTGTACTCCCCATAGTCGTTGGTGTGTATTATCCTGCAACATATGTAAGTATCATAGAGTATTAAATATTATTTTTATATACTTCATGTTTTCTGTGACTGAGTCATTTCAGCTATAAATAACCAGGGGTAAATTGGAAAGTCTGTGATCTGTTTCCAAAGAGGCAGGCTACAGTTAGCATAACTAAGAAAAAGTGTTCTCAGCTGTAACAGAAGGGGTGGGTTGTTTGCCCTTTGGTAAGGAGCATTGTACTGAGTGAGCAGTGACTCAGGGTGGATTCAGACCTAGAGATACCCCAAGTGAGGTTGCAGCTGAGTGGTAGTAGCATACCATGGTAACCCTTTCAGGTGTCTAAAGGATCATGAAAACTGGTAACAGTCATGGACTGAGTTCAGGGAGAGAATCAGTCTGTGACAATCGCATAGTAGGCAAAGATATTTGTAGCATGTTATGTAGTCAAGGTAGCCACCTGACAAGGAGTGGATATTAGAGGGAGGGATTTAGCTACCCATTGTTTTGTGCAAATAACATTTGAACAGTTTTCTTTTGGTTTTGGGCTTGTTAATTTGTATGGAACCAGTTTGGGCACTGTTGTAGTCCAGTTGTGGATTCTGTTCAATAATTGAGGTTTAAGGTTCTGAGGAATAGATGAAACATACAAACATAGAATTTGATGGCAGATAAGGATTGCTTGGCACACCCAGTCTGCCCATTTTCCCTATCTACTGCAATACCACAGACCCTACTTGATCTCTGCTTAGCCCTCCCTTCCCTAACCATTAAGGTTCTCTTATGCCTATCACATGCATTCTTGAATCCTGTTATAGTGTTTTCCCCCACCACCTCCGCTGGGAGGCTGTTCCAGGCATCCACCACTCTTTCTGTGAAGAAGTACTTCCTAACTTTTCCACTGAATTTACCCCCCTCCAACTTCATAGCATGTCCCCTTGCTCTTGAGCATTTTTTTTTCTGAAAATGCTTCCCTCTTGTACCTTATTTATACCTGTGAGTTATTTGACAGTCTCCATCATATCCCCCTTCCCACCTCCTTTTCCCCAGGGTGTACATATTGAAGTCCTTCTGCCTCTCCTCATAGGGTTTCTGGTGCAGACCCTGCACCATTTTAGTTGTTCCAGACTGGACTGAGTACTCCAAATGTGGTTTCACCAATGACCTATACAGCAGCATTACCACCTCCCTCCTTCTGCTGGTGATACCCATCCTAGTGCGCCCAAGCATTCCACTGGCTCTTGGCACTGCCTTGTCACAATGTTTGGCCACCATTAGGTCATCAGATATGAGTAACCCAGGTCTCCTTCTTGTTTGGTGACCATCAGTACCACTCCCCCCATCTTGTACTCCACCTTTTGGTTTTTGTGCCCCACATGATTTCTGCACGTCTTCATTCTGGAACTTAGTTGCCACACTCTTGACCATTCCTCAAGCTTTCTTAGATCCCTATTCATTTTTTCCACACATCCTGGAGTGTCTGCCCTATTGCAGATCTTTGTGTCATCTGCAAAAAGGCATGTCTTCCCTTCTAGCCCCTCTGCAATGTCACTAACATAGACATTAAAGAGGACCAGTCCCAGTACTAATCCTTGTGGCACCCCACTGGACACCCTCATTTCCTCAGAGTGAACTCTGTTTACCACCACCCTATGACGCCTATCTCCCAACAAATTCTTTACCCAGTTTACCACCTTTAGACCCATTCCCAGGCTGCACAGCTTGTTTATGAGTCTTCTATGTGGAACAGTGTCAAAGGCCCTACTGAAATCTAGGTAGGCCACATCCACCACTCCACCCTGATCTGCTTCCCTGGTCACTCAGTCAAAGCAATCTATCAGATTTGTTTGACATGACCTTCCCCCAGTGAATCCATGCTGCCTCAGGTCCTATAAGCTTCTGGATTCAAAATATTTCACTGCCCTTTCCTTCAGTAGTGATTCCATTAAGTTTTCCACTACCAAAGTCAAGCTGACTGGCCTGTAATTGTCCACTTTCTACCTGCTACCACTTTTGTGAAGTGGAACTACATCTGCCTTCCTCCAGTCCTCTGGAACCACTCCCATCTCCAGTGAGTGGTTGAACGGGACTGTTAGAGGGGCAGCCAGAACCTGAGCTCCTTCAATACCCTTGGATGATGGTATTGTCAGCATAGATGTGGAAACTGCATGAAGTGAAGTCTCTGGAAAAGTCATTTATGAAAACTGTAACTAAAAGGGGTCCCAGAACAGAACCCTATGGTGACTCCCAGTGCAACTGGAAGCATGGAGGAGAGAGAGAGAAAGTTATTAAATACAAAATGTGGGAAATGGTGAACTTGTTCTACTTTTTTCCTCAGCTCCCCAAGGTGCTTATATTATTCCAGTAAACCTTGTATTGCGGGGGTCTTTTAAATCATAACTCCACATTCTTATAGTTCCTTTAAATTCTTCTATTTCCACCACAATTAACTCCTTCAATGAGCTTGTTTACGAAGTATGTTTTTTTCTCTGCACTATCAAATACAAATTTTACAGTGAATCAATATTTTATATAGATATTAATGTTTCTATTCAATTTCTTTAATACACAATTAATAGCATGATACTTATGGTATTACCATGTTCGTTTAGTTGGTAACACTTCATTAACTTTTTAGTTTTTTTATTTTCCAATCCCATAATGCAGCCTGTAAATACGATTGAACATATACTGTTCATTTCATTGTTTGTTAACTGCTATAGTTCATTTTGGTGCCACCACCAAATCAGTGCTGCTTTTACAGCTGCATAATGCCTGCCACCCTTTATCTGAGGAAAAGATTTATACCTTATTTCTTATGTAAAGCTTTTTTGCTTTTTAGCTTGTTGCTTACTTCAGGCAATTCTATTATATGTCTTGCCATTCTGTGAGGAAATAGATATTATTTTACAATAGGCTCTCATGGTTTTTAAAATACTTTCTATTATGCCCATATATTATAAAATGCAGTATTACCTTGCGCTCTTAGTGGCTGCTTATTGCCAAATTCTCCCAGGATCAATGGTGTCTGCTCCATGAGCGCGCCAGATGTTAAATGATAAACTCTCCTCCCCTCCTTCCTTTTGAGTCCATTTTTGCAAATCCCACGGCCTGACGAGTGACGTCAGTGCCGAGTTCTCACGCTGACATGAGTTCAGTTGCTGAGCAACTGTACACTTTCATCGCTCACATGGCAACGCTTGGGACTTGCAAATACAGGATCCTTGTAACACTGATTTGGTTTGCATACAATTTTAATGTGAAGCATTCTTATTTTAAATCAACACCCAAATAGACCATACATAGCAACAACCTACTACTTGGGCTGTGGACCCACACTGTACAAATGATGAATCAGGGAGGGAGGGAATCCTGGTCCTCCAGATGCAGTGATGAGCACCACTTGATACAGAGCAAAGCACCAGACCATAGCCCACTCACAAACACTGCCCCGGATGACCAAAACAGTTGGTGGGTGGAGAGGATGTGATTTACTCATTTGATACTGTAGTGAATATTACTTTTATTCCATAGTAGTCATCTCTTCTACTGTTACTAAACATCCCCAAAATGCATCATCTATTTCTATTGTCTGTTTATTTTTCAATGTGCACCCCGTACCAATCCCCATCCATTTCTCCCCACATCCATACCATAGCCCCATGAGTGGACAGACTATCTGTCCATGTTACTTATATTCCCTTTACCCATCCAGCCAACAATTGTATCCACAGGATTGCCAATTTCTGTGTTCATTCTGATATCCCTGTCCAATCTTTTCACAAAAGATTTGCACCACATTTCAGCATTCAACAGCATATCCTTATAGTTTCACCCACTTAGTGGGTTATGAATAATTTCAAGGCCCCAAAATTTGAGTGAAGCCCCATTATGGCCAATTACATTAAAATATTGATCAACTGGTGAAGTTTCATCATTCTGTCTAATATATCCCTTGTGTTCCTGTATACGAGTGTTTTACATTCTTCTGATTTGTCCTATATACAGTATAGCTTGTTGCAAGAACACTGTAACACATACTGTAGATAATTCCCACAGTAGTACAATCTATGTGTTGTCTAATACAAATTCTTTTCCCTCTATGTGGGTGCACAAATACATTTTTCTTCATTGTATGTCCAAAGACCAAACATTTGCCACATGGTACCATCCCTGGTTGTAGTGGTCCTAGCAACAACTGCTCTTCTCTGTCCTAAATTGTGATTTTACTATCCTGTCTTTCAAATTCTTAACTCTTTAGCTGCAATAATAGGCATCTGCTGTAACACTGGTATGTTGGGGTTATCCAGTTATACAAGATATCAATACTTATTAATAACCTTTCTGATATTGGTAAACTGGTGATTATATTTATTGACCAGTACCACTCATTCTGTTGGTGTTCCTGGGTCTGTTTGTGTTAGAAGTTCCTGTCTATTTTGGTTTTTTGTTCTCCTCTCTGCCTGTAATAGTGTCTTGTTGGTTTAGCCTCTCTGTCTAAACTTACCTACCATATCCTCTGTATGTCGTTGTTGTTCTACTTCTGTACAGCAATTTCTTTTGACCCTGATTAGCTGGGAATATGGTATACCATTTATCAATTTCTGCTCATGGAAGCTAGTTCCATGTAAAATGGTATTTCTATCCACCCTCTTGCAGAACAATGTTGTATCAAATTTGCCATCTTGAATGCTAATCAAAAGGTCTAGGTATGATATGTGTTGCTTCCTGCATTTTAACTCAAACCTGAGATTTTGGTCCCATCCATTTAGTAGTTTATGAAATTCCCTGAGGTCATTTTCTGTTCCTGTCCATATGAAAAATATATCATCGATATATTGTAGCCATGTTATAATGTTTTCATAAAATATATTGTTAAGATTGAGCATGTGATTTATTTCAAAGTTATACATGTAAGAATTCGCATAGGCTGGTGCCATGGTTGAGCCCATAGCTGTTTTCTGTTTTATTAGTAATATTTACCATCAAATTCAAAATAGTTTTGGCTCAGTATAATCTCTGCCATTTGTTGTAGTGCCCTAGTTTTCGGTTTTGTCCCCGGTCCCCTGTTATCTAATATCTGGCCCATACATTGAATATCCTCTCTGTGTGGTATTGATGTGTATAGATCTGCCACATCTACTGTGGCCAAAAAAAGCTTCTTGTGATATTCCTCTTTCTGGTAATGCTTGAAGTTTATAAGAACCACCCACCATTTCCCCAACATCCAACAGAAGCACCTTGACTGCAGAGGGTAGTTTGTCTGGGAGGTTGGCAGGTGGTTAGGAAGGGCAAATTGGGTGCCCCATCACTCAGGCTCTCCAATGTATCACCTCCACAAACCATATAAAAACTACAAATAGGTATCTGCCTCTATCTCCAAAATCAAACAAAGGGGCAGAGGACAGTGCAGAGCAGGACACTGCAGCACAGGAGCTAGCACAACAAAACTCACCCAAAACAGGGACCAAAACAAAAAAAGCAAAAAGGAAATCCAAAACTGTTCTGATCATAGGAGACTCCATGATTCAGGGAGTTGATACTTACCTCCAGCCAGGGGTAATGGTCAGATTTCTCCCAGGTACATCAGTGTGGAGAGACACTGACCACATTGCTAAAATTGTGCAGGAAGCAGGAGGAAACATCAATGTCCTGGTACACATAGGACAGAAGTTCAGCATGTTTGTAGCTCATTTGCATCACCAGGTAAGGAAAAAGGTCTGGCTCCCCATACGACACAGAGAGGAAATGCCGGACCTTGCCCAACAACTAACACACCAAAATCTGGCCAGTGGAAAAACATGTACACAAATGCTCGCAGTCTGGGAAACAAGATCACAGACCTACAGGCAACAATGACAGAGGCTAAACTGGACATAGTAGCCATTAACGAGACATGATTCACCAGTAACCACACTTGGGAGACTTCAGTACCCGGCTATGTACTGTTCAGAAGAGACTGAGGTGCAAAAAGGGGGGGGGGTGGAGTGGCCCTTTATGTCAATGAAAATATCAAAGCTATAGAAATTCAGAATACACATAAGGAGCCGGAAGAACGGTGTGTTACCCTGGAGACAGGAAAGAGGACAGCCATACAAACTAGGGTTGTCTACAGGCCTCCAGACCAGGGGGAGGACATAGACACATTACTGTTACAAGATATACAAAACATGATAGCTAAAGGGGAGGTTCTGATAATGGGAGACTTCAACATGCCAGATACAGATTGGTCAATACCAGCAGGAACATCTGACAGAACTAGACACATAGTGGATTCCCTGCAGGGGGAGGGCCTCAAACAACTGGTAGAACAACCCACAAGAGATAGGGCTATCCTAGATCTAGTAGTGACTAATGGGGAAATGATCGCAGATCTCCAGGTACAAGGTCACCTGGGGGCCAGTGATCATCACATGGTATGGTTCAATTTGGCCACTAGAACTAAATCATCCCATTCCTAGGCAAAAATATTGGACTTCAGAGGAGCTGATTTTGATAAGATGGCCAACACAGTTAAGCTAGCCCTGGCAAGAAGAAATACAGGTGAGGGGGTATAGGCAAAGTGGGAAAGCATTAAGGATGCAATACTTGAAGCAACATCCCATTATGTTAGAGAGAGAAAAGCAAGAGCAAAAGAAGAAGGAAACCACTTTGGTTCTCAAGAACAGTAGCAGAAAAGGTCAGAGCCAAAAGGCTGGCCTTCAGGAAATATAAGGAAATGCAGCAGGACGAAGATAGGGAGGCATACCAAACTTCCCTAAGGGAAGCAGGGAAGGCAGTAAGGCAGGCAAAGGCCCAAACTGAGGAAACACTAGCACGAATAGTAAAAGAAGGAGACAAGACATTCTATAGATACATTAGTGAAAGGAGAAAGTCCAGAGGGGGTATTGCTAAGATCAAAGGGGATAAGGGAGAGTGTGAGGAGGAGGACCAAGGAAAAACATCTATTCTAAATAGATACTTCTGCTCAGTATTTACTGAGGAGAAGGTAGGGCAGGGCCCACAGCTCAGCACCATGGACATGGGGAGAGGGAGGTGTGCACTAGTCCCTTCACAAAAGAAAGGGTCCTACAAGATCTTGCTAAGCTCAGGGTGGACAAGGCAATGGGACTGGATGGCATTCATCCCAGAGTACTAAAGGAGCTAAGTGCGGAACTAGCAGAGCCATTATCAGAATTGTTTAGTGAGTCTCTGAGCACAGGAGAGATCCCAGAAGACTGGAGAAGGGCTCATGTGATCCCGCTCCACAAGAGTGGTAGCAGGGAGGAGGCAGGGAACTACAGACCAGTCAGTATTACCTCAATAATGGGCAAGATTATGGAGGCTCTCCATAAGGAAAGGATAGTGCAACACCTGGAATCCATAGGAACACAGGATCCAAGACAGCATGGGTTTACAACAGGAAGGTCCTGTCAAACTAATCTCATAGATTTCTTTGACTGGGTAACCAGAGTGGTGGACCAAGGGGGAGCAGTTGATGTCGCCTACCTTGACTTCAGCAAAGCTTTCAATACTGTTCCATATAGAAGATTGATTAATAAACTGGGTAGGCTCTGACTGGGTCAGAAGTTGGTCAACTGGGTGGCAAACTGGTTGGCGGGCAGAAATCAGAGAGTGGTGGTAAATCGTATACAGTCAGAAGAGATGCAAGTCACAAGTGGGGTACCTCAGGGATCAGTCCTGGGGCCAGTCCTCTTCAATATCTTCATCACTGTTATTGCAAATGGACTAGAGAGTATGGTTTGTCTGTTTGCAGATGACACCAAGATCTGCAACAGAGTAGATGATCCAGATGGGGAGGGCAGAATGAGAAGAGATCTGAATAAACTGGCAAAATGGTTGTAAGAGTGGCAAATGGGGTTTAACACAAAGACGTGCGAGATCATACACATAGGGAAGAGAAACCCTGAAGCCACCTATAGGTTGGAAGGGGAGTTGCTGGCAATCACAAGGGAAGAAAGAGACTTGGGCAGCGTCATCATAGATGACCTGAAATCATCCAAGCAGATCACTAAAGCAGTAGGTAAGGCTAGAGGGATGTTGGGGTGTATTAGTAGGGGTATCGCAAGTCGTAAGAGGGATTTAATAATCCTTCTTTACAAGACACTGGTTAGGCCACATCTGGAGTACTGCATGCAGTACTGGAGGCTGCACCTGCACAAGGACATTATCAAAATATAGGCAGTCCAGAGAAGGGCAAACAAAATGGTGCAGGGACTGCATCAGAAAACATATGAGGACAGATTAGCAGAGCTCAATATGTATACCCTAGAGCAAAGGAGGGAGAGAGGTGATATGATCGAAACATTCAAACATCTTAAGGGCATTAACAAGGTGAAAGAGTCTAACATGTTTCAATATAAGAAAAATAGCAGGACAAGAGGACGCAGCATGAGATTAGAGGGAGGCTGATTAAGGGGGAATGTGAGGAAGTTCTTTTTCACAGAAAGGGTGGTGGATGCATGGAACGGCCTACCTCAGAAAGTGGTGGATATGAATACAGTGCAGGGCTTCAAACAGGCATGGGACAGGCATAAGGGAGCAATAAAGATGAGTATGAATCGATAGGCCATTGACAGAGTACAGGCCTATGGCACATTCATAAGGTAGAAAAAATGGGCAGACTGGATGGGTCTTGCGGTCCTTATCTGCCACCAACTTCTATATTTCTATGTAAATCATATTGGTAGAATCTTTGACATACATTTCTGTTTTTTCAACCGTGGGTTGTAAATGAAAACTGATAAATTTTGATATGGGTTCGAAGACAGAGTCTTTACCAGACACAATGGGCATGTTTGGTGGTTCCTGAATATTTTTATGTAATTTGGGAATACCATAGAATGTGGATATCCTTGGATGTTCTTTATTAAGTATATCTGCCTCCCAGGGGAGTAGCCAATTCATGTCCACATATTCTGCCAACGTTTCTTGAATTATGCCCTTTATAGCTTCGGTGGTGTCTGATTGTAGTGGTTGATAGGTATCTATGTTCCTTATAAGTTTTAAGCACATTTCTTTTTATTGCTCTCTATCTTGGACAACTATCCCTCTCCCTTGTCCACAGGTTTAATGATTATACAGTTATCTTTAGATACATTTTCAATTAGTAGTCTCTCTTTTTCTAGTTGAATTCTGGTGTTTCGGTGTTAAGTCTTCCTTTCTATTAAATAGCTGCATAATGACCTTTTCAACCAACTTACAGAAAACCTCTGTCCCATTGTTTTTTTTCACAGTTGGGTTATAATATGATTTGATCTGTAGTGCTTTTTTTATTTCTCTTTGGTATCCACTAGTTCTCTGTTCTGCGCCAAACACATTTTTTAATCTTAGGATTCTAAAAAAATCTGTAGGTCGACTTTCAAGTCAAACAGATTTGTGGGCTGGGTATGGGCAAATGTTAAATCTAGATTTAGAATTTTGGTTTCTTGTTCTGTTAATATTCTGGAGCTGAGGTTGAATATAGGAATTTCTGGGCCTGGGACTAAGGCTGTTTTCCTCTTCTTCCTGCTGTTTGTTTGCCTGGCCTTCCACCTGGCCCTTCTGTTCCCCCCACATGTCCCCCTCCCTGTTGTACTCTCTGCATCCTAAAGGGTTCCAAAGGTCGTATCTGTTCTCTCTTTCTGTGGATGTTCCCGATTCTTGAGATTCATGTATCGGTTGTTCACCGGTCCTGTCATTTGGTTTCTCCTTCTGTGGATCCCTGGTATAGCTACCATCCCTACCTGTGCTCTCGTGAGCCTCATATGATGGATTTGTGTATTGTTTTCTTTTGTTGAATTTTTGTAAGTGTAATCCCTGTTTTCTTTGTAATTGTTAGTATCCCTTTGACATTTTTTATCTTTTGTTACTTGAGTCTGTCCTCATATTATTTTAGTTCATGTTTAATGTTTTCCAAGTTCTTTTTAAATTCTGTCTCTTCTATTTTTAATTCTAAGAATCTTCTGCCAAATTTATTTCTGTTTCAATTTAAATTTCTTGTCTTTCATCTATTATGTCCTCAATTAGTGCAAACATAAAATCACAGCTTGCTCGGTATCCTGTACCATCCCAGTTGTGAAACAACTTAGTTAAATTAATGCCTAAATTGGGCTCGGGATTAATTCTCAGCCCTCGGGGTATCCTGTTATGTTCAAGATATTGGGTTACAGTTAACCCATGCCATTCCAAACGGCAATTCTTAAATTTGAGGTTTTCTATTTTTTGAGCTGTATGTTTGGGAGTTTCTCCCATCTGTACCGATAGGTCTCTGTTCCCTCTCATAGTGCTGAATAGTTGTTTACGTTCTTCATCAGAATACATAGCAAAAAGTAAAGTATTCTGAAGACTGTTACCAATGCCATCAAAAGCCTCCATAGTAGTATTTTCCATAGTAACTCAGTGACTACTTCTGTATGCTACACAGTAGTATATACCAAAGCATACAGTTGTATCTAGCTTATAAAGCTTTATTTGTATACATTTGTACTACAACCAACTTTCACATTTATTCACTCACCCTCATGAGTGAATCTACATACACATACATATTGAATACAAAATGTGGGAAATGGTGAACTTGTTCTATTTCTTTCTTCGGCTCCCCATGGTGCTTATAGTATTCCAGTAAACCCTATAATGCAAAGGCCCTTTAAATCATAACTCCACACTCTCATAGTTCCTTTAAATTATTTTATTATCCCTTACATTTCACTCCTTCAAGAAGCTTGTTCATGAGGTATGTTTTTTTCTCTCTGCACTGTCAAATACATACTTTACAGTGAATCAACATTTTATAGAGATATTCATGTTTTGATTCAATTTCTTTAATACATAATTTATAGCATGATACTTGTGGTATTATTATGTTCCTTTAGTTGGTAACACTTCATAACCTTGTTACAGTGTTTCATTTTCCAATTCCATAATGTATGGGCCAGATATTAAATAACAGGGGACTGGGGAAAAAATGAAAACTAGGGCACTACAATAAATGGCAGAGATTATACTGAGCTGAAACTATTTTGAATTTGATGATAAATACTACCTTCAAAACAGAGGCCAGCCAGGGGCTCAACCATGGCACCAGCCTATGTAAATTCTTACATATATAACTTTGAAATAAATCATATGCTCAATCTTAACAATATATTTTATGAAAATATCATGACATGGTGATGATATATCACAGATATATTTTTCATATGGACAGGAACAGAAAATGACCTCAGGGAATTTCATAAACTACTAAATGGATTGGACCAAAATCTTAAGTTTGAGTTCAAATACAGCAAGCAACAGATATCATACCTAGACCTTTTGATCAGCAGTCAGAATGGTAAATTGGATACAACATTGTTCTGCAAAAGCGCGGATAGAAACACCATATTACATGGAATGAGCTTCAATGAGCAGAAATTGATAAATAGTATACCATGTTCCCAGCTAATCAAGGTCAAAAGAAATTGCAGTACAGAAGTAGAACAACAACGACCTACAGAGGAGATGGTGGGTAGGTTTAGACAGAGAGGCTAAACCAACAAGACACTATTACAGGCAATGAGAAGAACACAAAACAAAAATAGACAGGAACTTCTAACACAAACAGACCCAGGAACACCAACAGAATGAATAGTACTGGCCAATAAATATAATCACCAATTTACCATATCAGAAAGGTTATTAATAAGCACTGGTATCTTGTACAAATGGATAACCCTGACATACTAATGTTATAGCACAGGTTTATTATTGCAGGTAAAAGAGTTAAGAATTTGAAAGATAGGATAGTAAATTGCAATTCATGACAGAGAAGAGCAGTTGTTGCTGGGACCCCTACAACCAGGGATTGTACCATGCGCCAAATGTTCAGTCTTTGGAAATACAATGAAAAAAATGTATTTGTGCACCCACATACAGGGAAAAAATGTTTCATTAGACAACACATAGATTGTACTACTGCGGGAGTCATCTATGTGTTTATGTGTTATAGTGTCCTTGTGACAAGCTATATATAGGACAAGCCAGAAGAATGTTAAAGACTTATATACAGGAACACAAGGAAGATATTAGACGGAATGATAAAACTTCACGAGTTGCCCAGCTTTTTAATGTAACTGGCCATAATGGGGCTTCACTCAGATTTTGGGGCCTTGGAATTAATCCTAAACCACTTTGAGGGAGAAACCATAGGGATATACTGTTGAACACTGAAATGAGGTGGATATTTTATATGAAAACATTGGATTGGGATATCAGAATGAACACAGAAACAAATTGGCAATCCTGTGGATAAAACTGTTGGCTGGATGGGTAAAGGGGATATAAGTAAGATGGACAGGGAGTCACATGATGCTTCTGTGACTGCTGCAGCTTTCTACTCTGGCTCCTGCCCACTCAATATATTTTATATTATTTTTGCTACAATAAGTGGTTAATTCCGAATCAACCTAGTAGTACTCCTCTTAAGACTTGCTCCAGTCACCGGTCAGTGTGGGATAGTCACTAAAGTGCCTGTAAAAATGGATGGAGAGATGTGGCAAGCCTTGCCCCACCATTCTCTCCCCCCCAGATGCCATACAAATCAGCCAAGAAATCCAAAGGTCATGGGGATGCAGCCAGCCATTCTCTACTACAATTACGGAGCCCATTCCTCTGTCGGAGGAGAAGTTTCTTATGGAGCTGCTACTGCTCAAGAATGCCTTAATGGATCTTACATCTGAGCTAAAGTCTCTCTGGACAGATCTTGGGGATCTTGGCAGATGAGTAGACAATGTGGAGGCCCGCTTCTTGCCTTGGAATGGTGGAGAGACAAAGCCGATCCTGAAATAGCCTCTCTGCATCAAAAGCTGCATAAGATGGAAAACAAGCTTGAGGACTTGGAAGGCCAAAGTAGGTGAAATAACCTAGTGATCTTTGGCCTTCCAGAAAATGCTGAGGGAACTTCACCGATTGTCTTCACACAGACGCTCCTGGAGAAGCTAGCTGGACCATCTCCTAATGGGTCCAACTATGTAGTTGAATGGGCCCACCATTCCCTATGACCTAGACCTCCAGTTGGATCCCCTCCCTGTGACCATTCATCTTCTGGCTTCTCAACTACTTGGACAAACAATTTATTTTGCATAAGCTCAGGGATTTGGCAGCAATTACTTGGGAGGGCAACACACTTCATATTGCCCAAGACTTTCTGGTGGCTACTAGGCAGAAGAGGGCTGCCTTTTATCCAGTGATAAAAAAGCTTATCCCAGCGGGCATCAGATTCAGAGTCCAGTGCCACGCCCCTTTCCGGATCTTCATTCAGCAATCCTGGCGCACCTTTGAGAAGGGTGAGCAAGCAGCAAAGGAATTTCAACAGCTTCTCCCTGATCTGTTTAAAGAGGGATGAACTAGCGTGGTGCATTGAATGAGGCTTTCTAGGAGTCTGCATTGTTTTTGCCTCCTTTTTTTGCCTTCATTGCCCTATTGCCCACTTCAGAAAGAGTCCTTCCCCTGTACAATTGGATTTTACTGACGCTTCTTTATGTTCTGTATGCTGCCTGCACTCTTGACTCTCTACTTCAGTCTCATGTTACTTATATGGGTCTAAATGGTATCCCTGTCCCCTTACTGGCCCATGTTGAACTGATCAAGGTCAGGCCTATGATACTCAATTGACTTACATGTACCCCAATTTAATTCTACCAGGTGTTCTGTGCATTGCTGGGTGTATGTGGGGTATTGACATAACCAGGTACTGAGACCTAATTTTTTGTGAACTTCTTCCCAGTGGACCTGTTATGACCCTTTGCTGCCATTCTCTCACTAGAGTGCTACTTTGCACTTGGACAGTTCTGACTCATGTCTTTTCTTCTGTATGCGGCCACTAGATGGTGCTGACTGACAGCCTTCCCACAGGATCCTTCTTTTCCTAGGAGGTTCTATGGTCTGGACATGGACTACTGTTTATTACATTACAGCTTTGTGGGTCCCTAGTTTTGATGGAGGGACTATTAGGACTGTTTTATTATTCTAGGTTTATGCATGAACTGGACCCCTTTGCTGATTTAAGGAGGACTTTTGCTGGGTGCTTTTATTCATTTCTTCATGCATGTTAACAATGATTTTTCTAGGTGCTGTTGTCTAGTTGTGAGGGTACTTCTCATGCCTATTGTTACTTAATTCTGATTTGCTTGGGATGGGCGGGGGAAATGATGGAATGCTCTTGATATGGAATGGCTTCATGAACTGCATTTGAAGGGGAGATTGGGTGTTACTACTTTGTATTAGATGGGGGAGAGTGGGGAAGGGTTGGGGAGAGGTTGGGGGCTAAAGGTTTTGGTATTGTTCAGATTTCTGGCTTTTTGTTTAGCAGATTGGTTAATCCAGCTCTAATATTGGGGTTTGGGTTTAGGGAAGAGAGGAAGGGGGATGGGTCTCTTCTCCGGGGCCCAATCAGTACACTGAATAAGCTCTGCTATTTTCTCTGTAGGAAATGTGTGTCCACTTTGAGTTTAATGGTGCTTAAGAATCATGGCACATAATTTTAAATACTGCTGGTGGAACGTTAAAGGGGTTCAATCTCCTATGAAATGTTCCAAGGTATTGTTGCACCTTTGCAGGATACAGATTGATGTAGTCTTTCTCCAGGAAACCCATCTGTCCCTAACCCAGATTCTGTTCTCACGATACTCCTGGGTTGGACAGGTTTTCGGCTCGGGGCTGGACTCTCGTAGGAGAGAAGTGGCCATTTTGATTGCTAGGTCTATTCCATGCCATCTCCTTAAAGAGGTTAGTGGCCCCTTAAGTCATTATGTCTTTGTGAGGGTTCTTTTGGGGCACTTAGACATGATTCTGGGTTCGGTTTATGGGCCTAATGTGGAGGACCCCTCCTTCTTCTCCCATATTACCTCCATTTTGACCCCATGGGCCTCTCTCCCTATAATTCTTGTGGGGGATTGGAATTTGGTAGTGGACAATGATTTAGATGGAACTATGTGACATGGCCAAGTCCTTTCCTTGAGTCAGCTGGCCCTCCATAGTCTAATGGATTCCCTTGTACTAGTAGACCCCTGGAGAATTCTGCACCCCACAGAGAAGGAGTATTCTTTCCATTCTAATCCCCCATAATTCTTTTTCCCATATTGACTTTTTGTGTTGAGTCTTGAGGCCCTATCGGGTGTTGTCCCATGCCACTATGGTGCCAAGGTACTATCTGATCATCACCAGGCAGTCTTACAAGTCAATTTGGCTCCCTTGGTGGATTAGGACAAGTCCTGGCATCTCAACAACCAATTAGTAAGCTGTCTAGATATTGTTGACCGGCTTCAACATTTCATCCCCCTATTTTTTTCCCTTAACTCACCCATGATGCCCAAACTTGATATCCTATGGGGGGCTTTTAAATGTGTGGTGCGGGCTGAGATCATCTGGCTGGCCACAATCCACAAAAAGAAATTTTCTCAATTCACCTCCCTCTTGTTGCAACAGATTAGAGCAGCTGAGCAGAGACTATCCGCCTCTTCCCCGCAAATGGATTGGGAACACTTGGAGGCCCTTCGGGCTCTGTACAACACCTTGTTGGGAGAAAAGGCAGAGTACCTCCTTTTCAAGACCAAGACAAAGTACTTTGATCAGGGAGAGAAAGTGGGAAAGCTTCTCGCTTTATGGCTATGGACGCAAACCACGGACCCTATTATTCCTGCTAGTCAGTCTAATTCCGGTAACCTAGTCATGTTCCCTAGAGATATTGTTTCTCAATTCCAGGCCCTTTATAGTGCTTTGTATGATGCCCCTAACTCTCTTCCTGATCCTTCCCAATTTGAGGCATTCCTGCAGGACTTGGAGCTTCCCTCATTAGGAGATGCGCAGGTTGAGACAGTCAAAGTCCCCTTAACACTTTCCATGGTCCATCAGGTAATAGATTCCTTAGCTTCTGATAAATCCCCCAGCCCTGATGGTTTCCTCTTCAATTTTTTACAAGAAATTTAAGGAACTACTTGCCCCTTACCTCTTGAAGATGTATCAATATGTTTTTTCCCATGGCCTTTCGGATGTTTCATTTACAGCTGCTATCATTGTGGTCCTCCCTTAACTGGGTAGAGGCCCCTTTTTGGTGGCCAACTATAGCCCCATATCTCTGATTAATTTAGACCTTAAACTTGTGGCCAAGATATTGGCCACTAGGCTGAATTTAGTTTGTGATTGTCTTCTCAGGGAACAGGTGGGGTTTGTCTCTGGGAGAGTCTCCATTGACCACCTCAGAAAACTCCAGCACCTTATTTCTGCATCCAGGGACTCCACCACTTCAGTGAGTTTTGCCTCTCTGGAAGTGGAAAAAGCCTTTGACTGGGAGTCATGGGATTATTTGTTCCGCTTGCTCCCAAGTTGTGGTTTTCCCACAGAATTCACTCAGTGGCTCAGGGTGCTTTATACCCATCCCTCAGCATGCATTCTCTATAATGGTATTCTTTCTAGCCTCTTCCCTTTACAGCAAGGAACCCGGCAGGCCTGTCCCTTTTCCCCATATCTATTCAATTTATATCTTGAACCCTAATTAGAAAAATTAACCAATCACCCCAAGTCCATGGCATCCCCCTAGGTCCTGAACAATATAAACTGTCTGTGTTTGCAGATGATATCCTTCTCCATGTGACATCCCCAACTGTTTCCTTACCAGCTGTGTTGGATATAGTTGCCCAATTTGGTGCTATCTCCAATTATAAGCTTAATAGATCTAAAACAGTGGTAATGCCTTTGAATGTTGACGCTACGCATGTGAGCTTGGAACACCTGGATCTCCTCTGGGTCAAGGACAAACTTAAATATTTGGGAATAATCCTCAGCATGGATCCTGTCAAAATGAGGCATTACAATCTGGACCAAAAAGTGGCCCGTATTCAAATGGATTGGGAGTGCTGGACCTGACTTCCCCTGTCTCTGTGGGGCCATTTGAATGTCCTTAAGATGAATATTCTCCAGAGGATTTTATAGTCTTTGATTATGCTTAACCTGAACCTACCTACATCCTGGTTTTTCACTATTAACAGGCTCTTCTCTAATTTTCTCTGGCAAGGTAAGCCCCCTAGAACAGCCTTGACTAAACTTATGAGGTCTAGGGAAGCCGGTGGTCTTAGAGTACCAAATGTATATTTATATTACTTAGCCATTCATTGCTGCTGATACTTTCTCTAGTTTTGTACTAGTCAGGCACAGCAAAGGCTATCTTATATCAACCATTGGCTGGATATAGAGGGTTTCCTATGCTCACATTTGGGCCTGGACATCTGAGCATTGCTATATGTTCCCCTGAAAGTTATCCTTGCAGCCCTTATGGCTATCACTATTGGTAACTCCCTTCACACCCATAAACAACTCTACCTCTTTGTGTTTTTTTTGTTGTTGTTTTTTTTTTAGTCTTTGGTAACTGGGTAAGGCCCACTAGGTACAAGTGCGTGTTTTCAGGGGTGACCTGGGAGCACTGGATGGTTAAGTGACTTGCTTAAAGTCACACAGTATGCAAGTGAAGGTTGTGAGAATCAACCCCAGGTATGGTCTGCTGGATGTACCAAGCTCATTCACAGCTCATTTCTCTAACCTCTAGGCTATACTGCCAGCCCTAAATCTGAGTCCCAGTCAAGATAGCTCTCAGTCCATTCTAAACAACCCCAATTTTAAAATAGCTGGGAAAATCCTCACACAGCGGGTATGTCCTTTCCTGGGGACTCTCATGGTTGAACATATAGTTCAGGCTGGTAAAATTCTTACTTTTCCTGAGGTGCAGATGAAATTTGCATGGCCCTCATCTATATATAAGTTTTGTAAAGTTAGGCACATGTTATTACACCATATTGGTACTAGTGTGTGGTTCAGGTCATATGGGGATAAACTGCTTCATTTCACCTTGCAGACTCCTCCCTCCCACAGCGTAGCCTTTTATCATGCAAAATTATGAGAAGCCCTTGCGGAGCAGGACTTCAAGTTCTTTTATTCCTGGGATCAGATCCTCCCCTCCTTTCAGGGCCCTTGAGACTGGTCTAGTATTTGGAAGTCTGCATACAAACACATTAAATGGGATAGATATAGACTTAAGCAATTCCAAATTCTGCATAACATGTATTATACGCCATCTAGGTTTCGTGGGATGGGTAAATTGGCCTCCAACTTGTGTACTCATTGTTGAAAGGATACAGGCACTTTATCACATATCCTTTGGTACTGTGAGAAGGTACTGTCCTTCTGGGATACCATTAGGCTACATTTAGATCCCCTATTGGGCTTAGATCAAGCCTCCATGCCAGAGATATGTATTCTGGGGAGTTTGGTAGTGGCCTGATCAGAAACCAGAAATGTCATATTGCATTGATAGCAGCTTGTGCTAAGAAAACTATCCCCAGGCATTGGTGTGACCAATTGATCCCTTCATATCGAGAATGGTCTCAGGAAATACATTTTGCCCTGCAGGCTGAACGTACTATAGCTAATATGGCAAATGCTAGGGCAAAAGATCTGTGATCCACTTTATACTTTGCTCATGATTAATGCCTGAGGATGGTTCCATACCTCGATTTTTGCATGCCTCAACTCCTTGCATCAGTTCAGGTAGGGTGGAGAAGTGGTGTCCTGCAAAGTTGTTTTTTTTTCCCCTCATGCAGTTGTCATTTCTCCTGCATCTAATACATTAGGTTAAAGCTCCCTTAAGTTTTTAAGTTTAATTAAGTTCTAGGCTATGTTCTATTCAGGGCTGATGGGGTCTCTGGAGAAGAGTGGTGAGGTTGGGGGTGGGGTCATGGTTTGTGGGTGGGAGGGGGGCAGGATCATCATTTCATTTTTGTTGGTTGGCCTTGTTGTAGCAAGTTTCTTCTCTTTTCATGTGAACACCCCTTTCTTTTCATTCTTTTTGTACTCCATTAACTGTGCTTTGATTGGGGGGTGCTCTATATTATTCTGGTGTGTGTGCAGACTTTTGTAACATGTGATCCTGTCTGGTGTTTTATTCCCTTACTGTAAACTTAATAAAACTTACTTAATACAAAAAAAAAGTAACATGGACAGGTAGTCTGTCCACTTATGGGGCTACGGCATGGATGTGGGGAGAAATGGATGAGGATTGGTATGGGGTGCACATTGAAAAAATAAACAGACAATAGAAATAGATGACGCATTATGGAGATGTTCAGTAACAGTAGAAGAGATGACTACTATGGAATAAAAGTAATATTCACCACAGTAAAAAACAAGTGAATCACATCCTCTCCACCCACCAACTGTTTTGGTCACCTGGGGCAGTGTTTGTGAGTGTGCTATGGTATGATGCTTTGCACCGTGTCTGGTGGTGCTCACCACTGCATCTGGAGGACCAGGATCCCCCACCCCGGTTCCCCATTTGTACAGTGTGGGTCTACAACCAGAGTAGTAGGTTATTGCTATGTATGGTCTATTTGGGTGCTGATTTAAAATAAGAATCCCTCACATTAAAACTGTATGCAGACCAAATCAGTGCTACAAGGATCCCATATTTGCAAGCCCCATTTGTCGCCATGTGGGTGATGAAAGTGTGCAGTTGCTTAGCAACTCAACTCACATTAGCATGTGAACTCAGTGCTGACATTACTCATTGGGTCATGGGATTTGCAAAAATGGGCTCAAGAGGAAGGAGGGGAGGAGAGTTTAATGTTTAGCATCTGGCGTTCTCACGGAGCAGACAACATTGATCCTGGGAGAATTTGGCAATAAGAGCACAAGGTAACAACAAATTTTATAATAGAGTGGCATAGTAGAAAGTATTCTGAAAATCTGTGAGAGCCTATTGAAAAATAATATCTATTTCCTCACAGAATGGCAAGACATACTGTATAATAGAATTGCCTGAAGTAAGCAACAAGCTAAAAAACAAAAAGCTTTACATAAGAATTAAAGTATAAACCTTTTCCTCAGATAAATGGTGCCAGGCATTATGCAGCAGTAAAAGCAGCACTGATTTGGTGGTGGTGGCACTAAAAGGAACTATAGCAGCTAACAAACAATGAAATAAACATTATATGTTCAATTGTATTTACAGGCTGCATTATGGGATTGGAAAACTGTAACAAGTTAATGAAGTGTTACCAACTAAAGGAACACGGTAATATCATAAGTATTATGGTATAAATCATGTATTAAAGAAATCGAATAGAAACATGAATCCCTATATAAAATATTGATTCACTGTAAAATTTGTATTTGACAGGTGAAGATAAAAAAACATATCCCATGAACAAGCTCCTTAAAGAAGTGAAACAAAGGGGAAAATAAAAGAAATTAAAGGAACTATGAAAGTGTAGAATTATGATTTTAAGGGGCCCCGCACTACAAGGTTTACTGGAGGAGAGAGAAAGACCCACCTTGACTGTTTGAGTTCTTTTGCACAGGTAAAATGTAAATCAGCAGAGAGGGGTATCTAAGAGACCCAAAGAGGCTAATTTGGAAAGTAATAGGGAGTGATTCACTATATTGAAGGCCTTGGCCAAGTCAATAAAAATGGCCTCAGTGTCAAGGCTGGAGTCCACGTAGGTGTGGACATAATCAGTGATCTGAAAATGGGAGGTAACAATGGAGTGGTTTGGGAGGAAGCCAGAGTGGAAGGGGTGAGACAGCCAGTGCTGGTGTAGAAGCTGGACAGCTGCCTAAAGACTAATCTCTCAAAGACTTTTATTTATTTATTTAAAAGAGATTTACCCGAAAACACATACTGAGCCACAAAACGTGTTTCCAGATGCATCCTGGGAGAAGGGGGAAGGGATAAGTACAAAAAAGTAAAACCCATCATAAACCCAACATATGTTTACATTCCAATTACAGAAAACGAAATTAGCAAAATTATAAAAGGCCTCAAAACTAACAACTCAGCAGGTCTGGATGGTATAACTCCCAAACTACTCCAAGAGATAGAAACTGAACTAGTGGGACCATTAACTTTCTTATATAATCAGTCACTAAAAAGTGGTGAAGCACTGCAAGAATGGAAACAGGCTCTCATAACTCCAATACACAAGATGGGCTCTAGATCAGAAACAAAAAATTATAGGCCCATAAGTTTAACTTCAGTGATAGGAAAAATTCTGGGAAGAGTTATACAACAGTGAATTACAGATCATTATATAAGGAACAAATAATAGATATCTCACCACATGGATTTATAACAGGAAGATCATGCCTCATCAATCTGATTTTCGTTTTTGAACCGGTGAGTGCTGCCTTTGAAAAAGGGATATCAGTGAATGAAATATATTTGAACTTTGCCAAGGTATTCGACAAAGTATCACATAAAACATTAATTAAATTGCTCCATCAAATCAAATTACAACCAAATATAGTAGAGTGGATAACATCATGGATACAGAACAGAAAACAAAAAGTATAAAAAAAGGGGTACCAGTCTGATTGGGGTGGTGTATCAAGTGGGGTCCCACAGGGCTATGTACTGGGGCCTACATTATTCAATATTTTGGTAACAACACTGAAGACATTGGAAAATGCATGGTTGAGTAAGTATGCAGAAGACTGCAAACTAGGGGGTCTGGTACAGAATCAAAACGATGGAAAAAAAAACAAGCTAACTGGGATAACTTATCTGCATGGTCGAAACATAATAAAATGATGTTTAACATAGTAAAATATAAGGTCATACATTTGGGACCTAGGAACCGTATTATTACATACAAAATGAACAACCAGGTGTTACAAACCATGACAGAAGAAAGAGACTTGGGAATAATACAATAATTACAAACAAGCTGTCCTCAGATGTGCATACAAAAATGATGGTAAAAAAATGACATAAAATTCTAGGTTGTATTCTATCAAACATTAAAAGTAGAGAACAAAACATAATTATCCCATTATACACTGGCTTAGTTTGTCCACATCTGAAATACCCGTTCACAGTTTTCTGCAGCAAACACAGTTAAAAGCAAAAACATAAAAGAAGGTGTGCAAAGAAAAATAACAAAAAAATTAAAGGCTTGCAACAACATAGCTATAATGATAGGTTACGAACATACGAAATTTGCCAGCAGATAAAGGCCTAGAGGTCTATCAAGTCTGCTCGAATGTGCAGCTAGCACCCCTTTTTCTGCAGCTGCCCCTCCCTTCCACCCTTCCCCTTCATTAACCCTCCCCACTGTCCTGTCCCATCCTCGTTTGAAGCAGTCCACTGTTCTACTGCATACCACTTCAGGAGGTAACGCATTCCACCCAGCCACCACCCTCTCTGTAAAAAAGTGTCTCCTCATCTCCCTCCTGAACCTTCCTCGCTCCAGTCTCATATCATGGCCCCTGGTGTCCCTCCCCCTCCCTTACTTTGAACAGACCCTCTGTACTTGTCTTGTTTATTCCTTTCATGTATTTAAAGGTTTCAATCATGTCACCTCTGTCTCTCCTCTCCTCCAGTGAGTACATGTTCAACTCCTTCAACCTCCTCTCGTATGATAAGTCCCCCAGCCCCTTGATCATCTTTGTCGCTCTGCGCTGCACCCCCTCCAGTAACTTAATGTCCCTCTTCAGATACGGACACCAGTACTGCACGCAGTATTAGAGGTGTGGTCTAACTAATGACCTATACAGTGGCAGAATCACCTCCTCCCTCCTCAAGGATATACCCCTTGCAATACAACCCAGCATTTTGTTGGCCTTGCAGCTGCCTTCCTACATTGTGCGAGTTGTTCATTGACCCTGTAATGAGCACACCCAGATCCTTCTCCTCCTCTGTCTGAGCTAGCTACTCCCCCTAGCTGGTAACTCCTCCTTGGGTTCTTCATCCCAAAATGCAGCACCTTGCACTTTTGGCATTAAAGCCCAGTTGCCAGGTGTCTGACCAGGTTTCAAGCTTTGCCAGATCATTCTGCAACCCTACCATCCCCTAGGTCATCCACCACCGCTCTACCTCGGTATCATCATCAGCAAACAGACTGATCTTGCTCTTGATGTCCCATGATATGTCTGCAATGAATATGCCAAACAACACTGGTCCCAACACTGAGGTCCTGTGGAACACCACTCATCACTGCCCTTTGGGTGTGAGAGCCCCACCCACCACCACCCTCTGTTGCCTTCCCTGCAGCCAGTTTCCTACCCATCTCACCAGCTTTGCACCGCCCCTGTGCCTACTAACTTCCTTCCCAGCCTTCCATGTGGCACTGAGTCAAATGCCTTACTGAAGTCCAGATACAGGACATTCACTGCATGGCCCCTGTCCAGTTGCCTAGTTACCCAGTCATAGAACTCGACCAGGTTGGTTTGGCAGGATCTGCCACGTATGAAGCCATGCTGTCTGCTGTCCTGTAGTCCTTTGGCCTATAGGAGGGCCACCAGCCTCTCCTTCAGGATAGTCTCCATTAGCTTACCCACGATGGATGTGAGGCTCACTGGTCTGTAGTTTCCCGGTTCATCCTTGGGGCCACTCTTGTGGAGGGGCACCACATGAGCCATCCTCCAGTCCTGAGGTACACACCCGGAATGTAGATGAGGCATTAAATAGGTCTGCCAAAGGTCCTGCAAGGACCTCTGCCAGCTCCTTCAGTACCCTGGGGTGGATGCCATCTGGGCCTGGCGCCTTATCCACCCTCAGTGCCTTCAAACCCTCTCGAACTCTGCTCTCCATGATTTCCCCATCTGTCACCACTTCCCACCCTGCTTCTGCCATTTCTCCCACCTTGGGTGTCACCCCCCTCTTCTCTTTAGTAAATACTGAGCAGCAGTACTCATTTAGTACTTCTGCCTTATCGCACCCTGCTTCCACCCAACCCCCCTCCTTCCTAATCCTTACTATGTGGTCCTTACAGCTCCTTTTCTCCCTGATATACTTAAAGAAGTCCTTCTCCCCCTTCTTAATGCCTTGTGCCAGCCTGAGTTCCATAGATGCTTTGGCTCCCCTTACTGCCCTTGTCACCTCCTACGATTCTGTCAAGTACTCCTCCCTGTTAATACATTAATACATCTTGGACTATACTCCACTGAGTATAGACAGGTAAGAGGTGATCTTTGTCTTACTTTCAGAGCATTTCAAGACCCCAGTTTGACGGAAAGTATTGGATTACAAAAATGACAAGAACAAAATAAAAAAAACATGGTCCCATGAGTACAGATTAAAAGGAGAAATAAGTGTGACCAAGAGGCGATCCAACTTCTTTACACAAAGGATCATAACAAGCTGGAATTCATGACCTAAACATGCAGTAGAAAGTAAAAAAATGTATTTATTCAAACATAGACTAGATCAACACATGGGTGAAAAAAAATCATGTTCCACCTATAGAAATAAAGGTGGTGAGTTCAAAAAGGACAAATTGTCTACAGAACTCATATTCAGCTATGAACCTATGAAGTAGAAGCACAGTAATAACAATATGACAATACACAGTATGTATAATAATATACATTAACAGAGCAAATAATAATGCATGTTAAACATCAGAAATGTGAAGTAACCTGCACATACAAGAAAATAACATTACAAATATAGAAATGGGTAGGAGAGAGAGTAAGTAGGGGGAGGGTGAGAAAGAGAGGCTGGGGTGAAAAGGTAAAGTAGTGGTGGGAGTGAAAGAGAGAGGAGAAGAGAACAGATTATGGTGGGTAGGGTGTGGGAATAGAGTGTTGAGGATTAGGAAGGGGTAGAAAGGGTGCTTACTGGGGGTGGGGGTGAATGAGAAAGAAGTAAGGGAGTGGGTGGAAGCGGTTTACGGGAAGGGGAAGAGGAAGGGGAATGAGGTGGGGTGGCGGCGAGAAGTATAGAGGTTAGAGTAGATAAGGAGAAGTGTTGAGCAATGGGGCTAAGGGCATTTACAGGAGGAGGCAGTGTGGCCTTGAAGAAGAAAGAAAAAAGTGTTTGGAGGTGGTGGAGCAAATTGTTAGTGGAAGGGAGTTGCAAAGATTAGGAAGGTGGAAGGAGAAACCAGACTGCCCAAATAGGGATTTATGAGAGGGGACCAAAAGAGAACGGTAACCTGAGTTACGGAGAGAGTACGTGGAGAGGGATGAAGGGGGGAGAAAAGAGCTGTGGTAAGGAGGGAGCAAAGCCAACTACAATTAAGAAATAAAGGAGGCACAGTGGATAAGACGGCGGTCATTCAAGGAAGGGAGGGAGCGATCAATGTAAACAGAACAGTGGTGAGTCGGGGGGACAGGCCAAGGCAAAGTAGCAAAAGGAGTGGAAGAGGGGATCCAGTCTGGCCAGCGTGGATTTAGGTGCAGTACCATAGATTAAGTCATCATAATCAAAAATGAGGAGGATCATTTTAATGATGATGTCCCGGTTGGCAGATAAAGGGATACAGCTTTTGTTCCTATAAAGTGTACCAAGCTTAGGGTGAAGTTTTTTTGAACATAGCATGTATGTGCTGAGAAAAACCAAGGCGGCGATCAAGCCAGACACTGAGATACTTGAATGAAGGTACATGTTTGTAACAGAAGAGCTTGCATAAGGCTGTGGTGCTCTGACCAGATGAAAACAGAAAAAAAACAGGCAACTCACCACCACATATGCCACTGACACTGCAAATACTTTTGTTAAGAAAGCACTTTATTGCACAAATATGCTTGTCTGAAGTGTTTCTGGTCTGGCAGGACCCTTTATCAAAGGCTAAAACACCAAACTAGATTCAAACAATTTATACAGGACAATTAATGACATCACAGCTTAAAAATTCAAAGGCACCAATAAATGAACAGCATTTTAAAACCCATAATTAACTAAAAAATGGGGTCTTTCTTTTTCATTAAATATAATAAAAAGACTCCCTATATCAAGAACACCAGCAAATAAAAACAAATATATAATATAATAAATCAGAGAAACACACATTTGAAAACAAATAATTGTTAAAATTCTTATAAAAATGGAGGGGGGGGGGCAGTTATTATTATAAATACTTTGGTAAGGGA
Source organism: Neoceratodus forsteri (assembly GCA_016271365.2). Classification (NCBI taxonomy): domain Eukaryota; kingdom Metazoa; phylum Chordata; order Ceratodontiformes; family Ceratodontidae; genus Neoceratodus; species Neoceratodus forsteri. The sequence continues at coordinate 906,054,961 of CM028129.1, forward strand.
AACCAGAAGTGCCATACAGGTAAAGACACTGTTTCTATTTCCTTCTTCTTCTAGATGTGGCTTCAAATCAAAGCTAAAATTTAAACATGGGCTCTTATGTGCTTTTAGGTGAAGAATCCAAAAACAGGTTCACTCTTAAGAATCAAATTTCTGTAGTTTCCACCCCTTGGATTCATATAAACTTTATCTATTGCCATACATACAAATTTATGTTCTGTACCATCTTGTTTACAGTTCAGAACATGTGCTGCCATAGCATATAGGGGATCACCTCTAGTTATTGCCCTTTGGTGCTCCCCCACCCTCATTTTGAAACTCCTTTCAGTTTTTCCTACATAAAAGGCATGGCAAATGCAAACTGCTAAATAGATAACCCCTCTCGTGCTACAAGTTGTCATTTGGCGTAAACTCTTTTGTAGTATTGATGCTGGAAATGGTTTTACCCACTTTGACAACACTGCAGTATATACAATTAGTACACTTGAAACAACCCACTGGTTTATTGAGCCAAATCTGAGTTTCCCTTCTGTCCACAAAATGACTTTGACTAAAGAATCCTTCAGACTTTTTGCTTTCCAGAAGGCCAGTCTTGGTTCTTGTTTTGCCACCTCTTTAAAATGTTCCTCTGCTTGTAACCCCCCCCCCCCAATATGTGTAAATAATATTAGAAAAATAATTTGCACATACTGAATAGGTTGTCATCACATTCAGTTTTGTATTTTTCCCTTGTTCATTTCTAGATTGCTCCAGTAAAGTTTGTCTCTCAATTGTCTCACCCTCCCTTCTTGCCTGTTGAATCTTACTATGGCTATACCCCCTTTCCACAAATCTTTTTTCAAGTAGTTCTGTACCCTTCTCAAAACTTTCCTGTGTGCTGCAATTTCTGCATGTTCTCAGGAATTAACCTTTTGGGATATTGGCTATTGTGTGGGCCGGATGGCAACTAGAGGCCACTAGAGGCCATCAGTACAGTATTGCCATCAATACTCTTCTGTAAGATATCTGTACTGATACCTCCCTCATGATTTTGTATTATAGAGATATCCAAATAAGATATCTGATCTTCACTTAGTTCATATGTGAACCTAAGGTGTTAGTTTGTAGAATTTAAATAGTCCACGTACTCCTGAAGTTCCAGGAGAGTACCCCTCCAGAGTAAAATAACATCATTGATAAAGTGTTTCTACATAATTATAGTATTGTGAAAATGGTTCATTGAAGGATCATGGACATAAAGTTGTTCCCTTTGTCCCACATACAAGTTGGCTATTGAGGGGGCACATGTGGCCACCATCGCCGTCCTCTTGGTCTGTGTATAGGTTCCCTGGTCAAAAGTAAAAATGTTAAATTTTAAAACAAATTCCATGAGTCTAAGTAAAAAATCAACTGGTGGAATGGAATCATCCTGGACCTTATTTAAGAAAAAGACCATAGCATCCAAGGCCCCCTCATGGGGTACATTGGTATACAGTGATTCTATATCTAAAGTGACCAGGGTAATTCTCTCTTGAACATGCACATTTTCTAAAATCATGAGAATATCCTTAGTGTCTCTTACATATGAGAGGAGGCTTTCCACATGGGGTCTCAAAAATGAATCCAGATACTGGGAGAGGCTTTCAGTTAAAGATCCCACCCCACTCACTATGGGGCGGCCTGGTGGGTTTACAAGTGTCTTGTGAACCTTAGGCAATAAATAAAACGTTGCCATTACCAGTGAATCTTTTATTAGTGTAACCCCCCTGTTACCCGGGGTTACTAGAATCCCAGTAAGACCTAGTGGTAGGCAGGGAAGGCAGCTTGTGAAACTCCAGTTAAATGGATTTCACACTATCTCACTCTGTTCTCAGTCTCAGTTGAGACTGAGGGATGACATTATTTTAGAACTGTCACAGCTGCATAAGCCACACTGGAATGTTGCAGTTGGAGGTTAGAATAGAACGTTGGGGAATTTGAAGCCAGTCTGTGTGCAGTCTTAGAGAGAGAGACTGTAGTGCAGCTGAGTGTGTGCAGGCTCTCAGAGCTTTAAGCTCTGTTTCAGAGCTACTTTTGTTCAAGGTGTGTGTTTCCACCTGAAGAGGAACACAGGAACTGGTGATTGAAGTGGTAGAGACCGCTCTCAATGGTTCAGAGCCCCAACCCTGAGGGGACGGGGGGAAGGTGTCTGCCTGTTTTCAAGGGGCAACCCCCCCGGTCCGGCTAAGGAAAAGAAGCTGCCTGTCTGAGTTATGCTGAGGCACCAGAAGCTCTGTAAGAGATTCCTTGAGGAGGAAACGCCTGTGGGGCACCTGCAACCAAAGGGTGAGTTCACTCTGAAAAAGGGCCAAGTGTTTTCACCTGAAACAGAAGGAACCTAAAGGGACTGTTACTGTGGAGTCAGGAAAAGACAGCCAAGTACAGTTGGAAGATGTGGGGATTGGACTGCTTAACCTGTGGGGATCTAGAGTAATGGACAATGTCACTTATTTTTAAGTACGTTCAAGTCCAGCACAAATGGGAAGCAAGACAAGTAGACTGAATGTGAAATACATTTAGCAAGAATCTACACAGCAGAGTGCTAAAGGATGAGGTGTTTACAGTCCAGAGAAATGGACGGATATGAATTGTAGGAGCGAGAGGTGGGAGACCCCCCCATCAGTAGTAACCAAATTCACCTCTACGGATTTGCTCTGAGACACCTTTTGCTTTCCCTCAGGTACTTGGCCAGTGCCTGAGGAAAGTACCCAGACATGGGATTACGAGGAGGATTCCCTGATGGAGCCGAGGTGCTCTTAGGTGGTTTAGGGAGCCACCAGAAAATGTTTCCATGAAGTATGGAAGGTGTCCAAGTGGCTGTCAAGAGAGCCGAGCCAGGGAAAACCCAAAGCAGTGTACAAGTTTGGGCTGTGTAACCCAAAGCAGCGTACAAGTCTGGGCTGTGTGCCCAGTGTGTTGTAGAGACTGAGGGCTAAAGTGATGAGGATGTGTTCTGGTCTCCTTTAATCTGCATTACCAGGAGTGTAGCCCCGTGGGGGTCCATCTATGCTTTGTTTATTCTGTTGGATGTGAATAAAAGCCACACTTTAGAATCCCACTTCTGGTATTGGACATTACAGTTATTGCTTCCTGTGTTCGGAGTTACTTGGGTGCCCCTGTGCAGAGTAGCCAAACCTAGCCTTTGTGCCAAATGATATATTCCTCCCCGAACCCAGCCCACCTGGTAGAGCTGTCAGATACAAACGGCATACCAGGTAGGGGTTACATTAGAAAATCTCTTACATGTTTTGTTATATACTCATCCATAAAGGCACTATTGATTTTTTCATCAGAATGCTTTTATACTCCCAAAGTGGATTCACACTTAATTTCTCATAATAGGCCCCCTTCTGTAACTGTTGTAGTGCTTCCTGTACATAATCACATTTATTAAGAACCACCACAGCCCCTCCCTTATCTGTCTGTTTGATAATAATATCACGATCTTGTAACATTTTTAAAGCATTTCTTTCTCCAGTAGTTAAATTATCAAACTTGCATGTTGACAGATTATCAAACAATAAGTCCAAGTCCCTTTCCACTAGTTGTCAAAACGCATTTACAGCAGCACAACTAGGCAGACAAAACATTGAATGTGGTTTAAAAGGTTCAAACGTCAAATCGGGTGCAGTTTCTCCCTCCTCTGTTGTTTGAAAAAGGACCACAAGATTTAATTTCCTATATAGGAGGCTGACATCAATCAAAGTTTGTACTCTATCAATCGGTGTAGTCAGAACAAAGTTAAAGCCTTTCTGTAGCAGTGATTCCTCGCTTTCAGTCAAAGCATGGCTGGATAAATTTATTACCTGCACGTTTGAAAAGTCCATATTGAAAGAATCAAGTCCACTTATCTCCTTCTCCCTCCTCAGGATGGTCTCCAGTTATAATGTTTCTGTTGAAAATCTCTGTAGTAGCTGTTTTCTCCCCCTTCTCCCTCTCCGTGTCCTCTTCCTTTTCCTCTTGGTGTTACATTGTAATAGTCCTCTCCCTGATAATAAAGCCTGGGACTTCTGCGTGGTTGAAAGTATTGCTGTTGATTGGGTGGTGGGGGGGGGGGCTGTTCTGACAAGGGAGGAGGAGGTGCTCACTGTTGTAACTGTTGATTGGTCCTTTGCTCTAAAAAAGGATCACAATTTCTAGATACACCATCCTCACTTTCAGTCTCACTCACATCTGTACTAAAGTCTAAAGACACATTCTGTTTCAGGATGCCCTTCTGGTTTTTATCTTTTTGCTTCCACGTGCAGACTCTCCCTAGTTCATAATCTCCTTTGTCCCTTGTAAATGTAACTTGTTTCACCCTTTTCAAATCGGCATCTAGTGTTTGTATTGCATCTTTAAGTCTCTTATTCAGTCTGTCAAACTCACGTACATTGCTGGTGTAAAATTTTAAAACTTCAGTCTCATGAACTTTTAAATCTTCCTTAATTTTAGATTCCCGTTCCTGTGAAAATTGAATAATAAGATCTATAAGTTTAAAACTCACTTCAGACAAAACACGTTCCCATTCTTGCATAAACGCTACATTGTCCAAGCCATATGCTGGTTTCATATCAATTCCAAGTCCCCTCGTTATCCACTTTACCTGAAGATAAGCTTCCATGTTAGTTTTAGTCCAATAAATTCTCCGTAGTTGTAAAGTCAATTTTTCCACCTTTTTGTATGCCTCTTTTAAAGATAAAGCCTCAGGACCCACTCTCATCATGTCTGTTTCATCCAATAGAAAAGGATTCGCCGCTCCTACAGCCTGCAAAAGTTCATCAACAAAACCCGCTGGATGAGTAAATACCGGTGTCTGGGTTACATCAAATACCAGAATAGGCGTGTTTTCTAAAGACATTGGGTGGGATATTCAAAGGGGTTGCGCATGGCACAACAGTGTGGCGCCATGCGCAACCCACTGATGCGCCCTGGTGTGAAATTCAAAGGTGGAAGTTGCGCTGCACAAATCCCAATGCACCAGGGTGCACCAGTAATGTATGCGGTGCAAGTTCAGGGGGGGCGTGCCCATGCATATTCAGCATGTCCTGATATTCAGCCCGGTATGTGCGGCACATATGCAGGCATACACCCACCTTGCGCCTCATAGGGGGGAGCAAAGATCTGCCTGTAAAAAGAAGGAGCAAGGCCTGGCCACCCACAGGTGAGCTGCCATATTGCAGGGCGCAACACAACAGCCTCCAGCTGTGGGTGGCCATCCGACCTCCTGAGCCAAAGTCCGGGCATCATTGCCCCCCCCACGCCTGATTGCAGGCTTTTGTAAACTATAATAATCCCTGGTGGTCCAGTGGACCCCTTCCCCAGCCTGATCGTGGGCTTAAATATAAATAAATAATCCCTGGTGGTCCAGTGGACCTGCTCCCCATCCTGATCATGGGCTTTAATGTAAATAAATAATCCCTGGTGGTCCAGTGGACCTGCTTCCCAGCCCAATCGTGGGTTTATGTATACTGAGAAAATCCCTGGTGGTCCAGTGGACCCGAACCCCAGCAAGATAGCGGGCATCAGAAAATGTAAGGTCCCTGGTGGTCCAGCGGTCCCCCTTCCCCACCTGCCCGCTCAGACCCACCACCCCACTCCTCCCCGGTCAGTGGTGGGTGGCAGCTCCCCACCTGCAAGTCACCCAGACGCCCACCGACTGACAGTGTACAATACAGCAGTATGTCCATTGGTCCATTGCGTGGGCCAATGGGCGTGCAGACCGTACTGTACTCGACAGTAGTGAAATGTGAATGGTTTCATTCACATTTCGGGACAGTGTAGTACAGTACAGTCTGCATGCCCATTGGTCCGCAGTGGACAATGGGCATCCAGCCATACTGCAGCTGTCGGTAGGTGGGTGGCGGCGACGTGCAGGTGAGAACTGCTGCCACTACTGACGGAAAACGGTGGTGGGTCTAATGGAAGAGACTGCTGGACAGGAACATTATATTTTCTGGCGATCGAGCTGATTGGTCACTGAGCCCTCAAGATCTCAATATGTAAAGCCTGCGATTGGGCTTAGGCAGCAGTCTACTGGACCACCAGGATCTTATTTACTGAAACCCGCGATTGGGTGTTGGGGAACAATGCTGCCAAGGGGCAGGGGGAGTCAGTCCCCGACAGCTGCAGCCTGGCAGGGCGCCAGGTGCAAGTTGCAGGGGATTGGTGCACCTGCATGCAAATGGGGCCATAATGACATGCAAATGGCCCCATTTGTGCCTTGCATTCATAATGCCCTCATTTGCATGCTCACATCTGAATATCGCTCTTGCTGCACCTAGCACAGCTGCACTTGTGCAGGAGCAGCCCCCTGCTCCTCAACTGCCACTTGCGCTGGCTCAGTGCCACTGTGCCTGGTGCAGTGCCACTGCACTGTGCGCAGTGTGGGTGCCCCCCAGTGCCATATTCAATGGTGCTGAGCCATGGCACAGCACCATTGAATATTGCCTGGTCCATGCCCTGGTGCAGCTCAGTTGCACTGCGCTCGGCTTGTGCCCCTGCCTGGCACATTTTTGAATATCCCACCCCCAGTATACACTCAATCTGGTACGACCAAAACTGTGGTAAAGAAAGTCAGTTGTGGTTTTATGTGGGCAGATGCTCAAAACCTGTGTGTTGAAGCTCCAAAAGGGAAAATGTTTGTGACAGAAGAGCTTGCAAAAGGCTGTGGTGCTCTGGCCAGTAAAAAACATGAAAACAAAAAAAACAGGCAACTCACCACCACATACGCCACTGACACTGCAAATAATTTTGTTAAGAAAGCATTTTGTTGCACAAATATGCTCGCCTGATGCATTTTTGGTCCTGCATAATCCTTTATCAAAGGCTAAAACACCACACTAGATTCAAACAATTTATACAGAACAATTAATGACATCACAGCTTGCAAATTCAAAAGCACCAATAAATGAACAGCATTTTAAAACACACGATTAATTAAAAAATGGGGACTTTCTTTTTCATTAAATATAATAAAAAGACTCCCTATATTAAGAACACCAGCAAATAAAAACAAATACATAATAAATCAGAGAAACACATTTGAGAAAAAATAATTATTTAAATTCTTATAAAAATGAGGAGGGGGGGGGGTTGGGAAGGGTTATTATTATAAATACTTAGGTAAGGGAAACCAGAAGTGCCATACAGGTAAAGAACTGCCGGATCAGAAACATGTCAGGCGAGCATATTTGTGCAATTAAATGCTTTCTTAACAAAATTATCTGTGGAGTCAGTGGCATATGTGGTGGTGAGTTGCCTGTTTTTTTTTAGTTTTCACATTAAATGAGGGTACATTGCCAATTTCCCCCATCGAAGGTGAGGAAGGTGGGGAGTGAAGGGAGTCTAGAAAGCCTCTGTAGTGTGCCAAAACACATGGAGACTGTTTTCTTAACAGTAAGGGATAGCTGATTATCCCTGAACCATTTCAGAACAGTGTTGAAATCAAGTTGAAGCCTAGATGTTAACTCTGATGGAGAAGAGGCAGAGGAAAACAGGACCATGTCATCTGCATACATGTAGATGGATACAGAGGAGCAGGCTGAGGGGAGGTTGTTGAGGAATACGGAGAAAAGTAGAGGGCCAAGGATGAAACCTGGCGAGATGCCAGTGTGTATGGGTGGGGGAGAATTTCCAATTCTCACTGATTGAGATCTACCTACAAGGTAGGATTTGAATCACCTGGTTGCAGAGTTAGAAAGACCCGCTGATTTAGGTTTGTTCAGGAGGAGAGGGTGGGAGACAGTGTTGAAAGCTTTTGCTAGATCAACAAAGATGGCGGCAGTGAGGAGGCCTTGTTCCATGCCAGAATGGATGTAATCTGTGAGCCTGAGGAGAGAGGAAGTGGTGGAGTGGAGTGGAGTGAAGTTTGCGAAAGCCAGACCAGAAGGGAGTGAAAAAGAAGGAGTAGAGGAAAAGGGAGAGTTGAGATAGAACTATGTGTTCTTGAAGTTTGGATAAGGTTGGGAGGAAAGAGATTGGGTGGAAATTTCCAGGAGAGGAGGACACATCTCCTTTAAGAAGGGGAATGACAGCTGCATGCTTCCATGTATCCAGGACTGAGGCAAGAGAGAATGATAGGTTGAGCAGGGAGGAGATGGGCAAGGCAATAGCCAGTTCAGAAAGACTTTGGACAGAACCATCAGTAGGGAGATAGACCAATAGCTAATGGGGACATCAGCTGCATCCCTTTTGTAAAGAAGTACAACTGTAGCATGTTTCCAAGCGAATGGTAAGTGGCCTATTATCAGGAAGCAGTTGAAAATGTAGTCAGGCAGTTTGGCTATGTCAGGGGCAGCCAGTGCAAGACATTTTAAAGATATACTACCAGAATGACAGCTGGAATGCTAATTTAGTGAAACCAGTTCTTTGAGGACTTCTACTTCTGAGTCAGAGAACACAGAACTATTTGGGGGGTAGTCCGGGCTTTCTGGAATGAGGGTTATAATAATAATAACAATATTTATTTATAGGGTGCCTTATCAATAACTAAGGTGCCTTACAGTTAAAACAAAAACAAACATCAATAAAATTAACATTGAAATAACAGTACATCAAAGAAGAAAAAGAAAATCAGTTACCGAAAGCCTGGTGCCACAAGTACATGTTTAAAGATTGCTTGAATCCCCCCACAGTTGTGCACCTCAGTAGCTGATAGGGTAGAGAATTCCAAAGGGTAGGGGCTGCATACATAAAAGCTCTTGCCCCAGATATTTTAAACATACCCTTGGAATCTCTAGCAACCCCTCATTGGCCGAGTGGAGAGATCGTCCAGGGCAGTAAGGAAATAGGAGCTCTTTCAGGTAATCAGGGCCCAGTCTGTGTAGGGCTTTAAAAGTCAGCAAGCCAACTTTAAAGGTGATCTACCACTGTACAGGCAGCCAGTGCAGTTCACGCAGGACTGGCTAAATATGACAGGATTGAGCAGATCCTGTCAAAAGCCGGGCCACCGGGTTCTGTACTAGCTGCAAGTGGCGGATTTCTACCCCCGGTAGCCCTAAGTAAAGGGAGATGCAATATTCTAAGCACGAGGACACAAAGGCATGGACCAGAGTAGGGAGGTTGCCGGATGGAACCAGATGCTTAATCCTGGCGATATTCCTAAGATGGTAAAAGGAAGATTTGACAATGGCCGACACCTGAGAATGCAGGGTCAGTCCTTCATCAAATATTACCCCCCGGTTACGCACCCATTCAGAGGTCGGGAGTGAGATGCCATCGAGAAAAATTCCAGAGGGTGAACCAACCCCCAACCCCCTTATCTGGTGACCAGGGTCCACAACCAACACCTCAGTCTTTTCGGAGTTCAACTTCAGCCAGCTGGAATCCATCCACTCATGGATTTCCTTCAGACAGTTATTAAAGACCGAGACAGCTCCAACCTGGTCGGGTGCAAAAAAACAGGTAGAGCTGGGTATCATCAGCATAGCAGTGAAACCTCAGCCCATACCTTCTTACAATGTCTCCGAGGGGTAGCATGTACACCACGAACAACATGGGTGAGAGCACAGCCGTGAGGAACCCCACATGACAGAGAGATAGGGTCTGAAGAATAAAGCCCCAGACACCACTCTCTGTGTTCTACCTCTGAGGAACGATGAAAACCACCTGTGAGCTGTACCACACAATCCACAGATGTGCCTCAGGTGACCCAGCAATACCCCATGGTCCACAGTGTCAAGTGCTGAAGAGAGATCCAGAAGAACCAAGATGGAATGGCTCTTCTGATCTCTAGCCATCAGGAGATCATTGAGCACCCGAACCAGTGCTGTCTCAGTACTATGTCTCTTTCGAAAACCAGACTGGAGCGGTTCATGGATGTCGTGGATTGTCAAATGGTCCTCCAGTTGAGCTGCCACTACTTCCTCAATCATCTTCCTTAAAAAGGGAAGGTTCGAGATGGGTCTGTAGTTTGCATGGCAGTCTAGGTCCAAGGTAGCTTTCTTCAAGAGAGGTGTCACCACCGCCTCTTTTAGGAAGCTGGGAAACTCTCCAGATTCCAAGGATCACCAGACTATCCACACAAGGACTGGACTGATGGCATCAATACAACCCAAAATTAGGGATGTTGGTCCAGGTTCCAAACTACAGCACGTAGGGTGCACATCCTGGATAATCCGCATGACATCTATGAACTCCGGTCGGCTGAAGGTACTCCATGAAAATCGAGGTGTAGTGACCTCGAACTGATGAAAAACAACGTCCATACAGTGTGTCAGCTGGAATACAGTTCTGATGTCAGCCACCTTATTGGCAAAGAATCGAGCAAGTTCATTGCACTCTAATTGCAAAAAGGCTTTCTGGACCTGTAGACAAGCTGGGTTACACAGTCTTTCCACAGTACGGAAAAGCTGAGCTGGTCAATTCTGAGTGGCTGCAATCTCCCTGGACAGGAACTCTGCCTTCTTACGGGTGATTGCAGATTGATAGGCTTGATAATGGACCATCAATCTAAGGTTGTCGGCATCAAGAGTGGACTTCCACCAGCAACGCTCTAACCTTCGTCCTAGTCTCTGCATCTCCCTCAAAATCCCATCAAACCAAGGGGATCGAGGGTGAAGGGAGAGAGGGTGAATGCAGATGGGAGCAATAGAATCCAGAGCCGTGAGGCAGTAGGTGATAGGCAAATCGAGGGTCTCTAGGTCACTGCTTGCAAACGAAAGGGACGAGAGGTCAAGCACCTGCAGTAGGCTATGAGAACTTATATCTCGTAAAGGGCGGTACTTGACCATCTCCACAGGGGCAAGCCTACGAAGGGGGGGGCTAAAACTGAACTCCACAGTATAATGATCAGACCACCCAACTGGTTCCACTCCCAAGTCAGATGTTTCTATCCCTAGGAGGAAGACTAAGTCAAGGGAGTGTCTGTGTTTATGAGTAGCAGTGGTAATGACCTGTGTGAGACCCAGAGATGTCATCAACTGGAGGAAGCGCTGACCAAATTGCGAGAGTTCATCATCGATCCAGGCGTTAAAGTCACCCAGAACCATCAGTCTGGGCGACTCAAATGCCATGTCGACGACGAAGTCCACCACTTCCTGAAGGAATCGCTTCTAGTCACCGGGTGGATGATAAATGAGGGCGATCCGATAACCTACACCTGCTACTACAGCACACTCGAATGACTCAGCCTCCTCAACTATTACACTTGTGAGGTTAAGTTCAGTCTTAAAACAGACCACAACCCCCCCATGGTCCAGTCTCAGGTGGTGTATCACCGAGTACCCAACTGGAGTAAGGGCCTCCAAAATGGGGCCGGAGTTCTCATCCAGCCAGGTCTTGGTGATGCATGCCAGGTCCACCATTTCAACAAGATCTGCAATAATTGCAGTCTTGTTTTTGATGGACCTGGCATTGCATAACACCGCCCAAGTTGGACGAACCTTTCGGGCTGCCCAAACAACCTGCCCACCACAGTCGGTGGTGCCCTTGGGTATGGAAACCAGACATGGAGACCCATGTTCTGAGTTCCATTTTGCCCCAGAGTGTCTCCTAGATCTTACCACCCCAACATGATGGCCCTGCTCATTCACCCTCCACTGTTCGTAACCCCCCCACCCCCTCCATCTCCTGCACACAATACCTAGCACTCTACAGTGCTGGTAAACTACAAACTCAAGGGGAGGAGTGAAGAAGGGGCGGAGGGCAAGGGCAGCAGAGGGTGAATAGTGCACAACTGTGGGGGTCGGCATCCAGCACGTTCCACACAACTCAATCAATACACAAAAACCTCTTTAACCAAATAACACCAAACTAAACAACTGACATAAATTAAATTAAACAACTAAACAATTTAGGTCAGAGGCTTGTAGTTAGAAATATTTCTAAAAACACCCAAAAAGAATTCCCCACATAAAACCCTTAAATAAATCACAATATGGATAATCCAATAGTCCTTCACGGTAGATAACCAACAGTCTGCAGATCAAACAGTTAAATCCAAATGATTTGGGAGTAGGCCAGAGAAGCTCCCACCTCCCCTGGACAATAGTACCAGAGCTTCTCAAAACCCAGGTTCTGCTATCACCAGAATCTGAGCGACAAGCAGCAGAAATTATATAAAATAAAATGAGCTGTAAAATCAATCCATGTCCAGCATAATGAATCCAGCAAATTGAACAGTTGAAGTCAAATGTTTTATGAATAGGCCAGGGAAGCTCTCACCTCCCTTGGACAACAATACTAGAGCTTCCCAATCCCAGGTTTTGCTTACACTGGGATCTGAGTGACAAGCAGCAGAAATCATAAATATTAAAAGTAAAGTACACTATAAAATCAATCCTCATCCAACATAAAAATGTCCCTTTGATGTATTCTGTCTGGCAGTCTGAAGGTCCCCAGTACAGCAACAGGCCAGAACATGCAAAGCAGGAGCCTAGAGGGGGCCCCCCCTCCAAGTGTAGTCACTCGTAGGCCCTGGCCACAAGCCTCCAGCAACCCACAGCTACAGCCCCCCAGGGGCAAGCTTTTTAACACAACCCACAGGAGGCCTAGGAGAAACCAACTAATTCTCTGGCTCCCCAGAGAATTGTCGGACAACTCCCGCTTGGTCGCGGGGGACACGGTAGTCAATTAGCCCCAACACAGTAGAGGAGCCCCCCCACCTGACACAATCACAGAGCCACCACTGCGTTTAGTGACCAGTCCTTGAAGTATCCAGGTATCCAAAGGATGTGCTCTCACCACAACCAACACCTCCATGAACAACAGATTGCAGTTTATTCTAAATCTTCCCCACTCATTCAGCCAGCACTCTCACTGCAGAGCTCAGCACAGCAGGCAATAAAGATATCTTGGGGTCAACAAAAATTCAGCCCGGCTCTTTATACTTGCTTCCACACTCCATGCAGCAGACTCCAGGCCGTATGTCTCCTCATGAAACCATCCAAGTAGAAATTAAAACCACAGTTTACTTAAAACGTCTTGCTTGTATCATGAACAGAACTGCTAAATACCACATTTTTTAATGAGCTAATGCTCCCAAATAACAAGGGGCATAGCCATCGCACAAGCCAGACAGATGAAAAAAAATGGCCATTCTGAAAACTAAAAAGTGGAGTTTACAAACAAAGTGAATCTCAAAAAAAAATACCAACTATAAGCCCGAGAAACATTATAAGTACTACAAAACTCACTCAATGACCCTTTCTAACTAAGAACTAACTAAGATAATTAACTAAATGATTTAAAAATGATTTAAAAACATGAGGTACAAAGCTTCAGCCAGCACAATCCTCAGGCAGCTTACACACCGCCGCCATCTTGGTTCTCAGCCTGAGAACTGAAAAGGGCTTTAGGACTCTCAATGAAATGCATATTTAGGTTATTTTCTGTAAGCAAGGGATTAGCATTAGGTGGAGATCCTGAAAAGGTAGAGGTTAAGGAAGTAGATCTAAGGAGGCAGTGAACAGCTCTCAAGAGCTTGGATGGGTCTGCACCAGAGGCAAGCAATTTATTCCTGAAATAGGCAACTTCAGCCTGTTTTATGGCTTTTGTATAGCAGTTACCAAGTCTTTTGCAGGCCAGTCTATCAGAAGGGGACCCAGTGGCCTTGTGTGTGGCCCAGACACCATCTCTTAGGCTAAATGGATCAATAAGGTCAGAGAAAATCCAGGGAAGATAGATACACCTGACACTAGTTTTCTTGAGAGAGGCATAGACATCACAGACAGAGTTGAAAGTGGCATGGAAGTGATATAAGGTTATGCCAGGGTCTTCATACGATTAGACATAGAAACAGTCAGCTGATTCCACATCCTGCAGAAATGGATCAGGCTGAAAGCATGAACGTGATAGTTGTGAAAGCTTCGTAAAGTTTGATCTTGTTTACATGGTCTATTGAGTCAGGTAAGGATTGCCAAAGTTCTCTTATTTTCAGACTAGTTCATCCTTGTTCCATGTCATAAAAAGTGACTGCTAAACAGCAAGTGCCGTTACAGCGAGTATACATCGTCGAAAAGCAAAGCGGAGATGTATACTCATCAGCAACTACAAAAACAGCAACTAAATCTTTCAAAATGGAGGAACATATTTAACCCCCCTTGCGGTCGCCCTTGTTTTCCTTCATCGGTGCTATAACCGCGTCTCACAACCCTTTCAGGGTAGCTCACATTACAGGTGCTCAAATTGAGTCACTGAATTTCAGTTGCCCATATGACTTGATGCCATCCATCCTGATTCAACTGTAGAAAACCATTGTTTTAAGGTTACAAATTTACTGGGAAGAGTATTTCCTTTCTGTCAGGGTATGTGAAGCACACAAAACAGCAAAATGGTGTAGCAGCCCACACTGAAGGTTACTGGTTCCAAGAATTATGTCCCCTTAGAGTGAACACTGCCAACTATGAATGAAGCTTCCCATTATGCCAAGGATAAGAGTTGCACACAAAGTACTTGATCAAGTTCACCAACAATATATTTGTTTGTATAAGGCCTATGTAGGCCAAAACATCTGGGCCAACAGAACAGCAGCCCACAATGTGTGAAGGCTACTGGTTCCAGAAATGATGCCTGTATTGACACTGCCAAATGTGAATGAAGCTTCTGGTCAATAAATATATTTTTAAATCTTAATTATTTTTATTTATTATATGCTGAGAAAAACATGATACATGATGGATGAAAATGAAATGTTTGACATATAAAGTGATGGTCTAAAGTATGTTGGTTTACAACATCCTCAAGATAAGAGTGCAGGGGTCCACAATTTGTGAAGGTTATCTGTTCCAAAAATTATTCCCACATAGACACTGCCAAACATGGACAAGGCTTCCTGCCATTCCAAGGATAAGTGTTTAGCACAGAGTCCTTAAATTAAATTAATGACGTGGAACCTTTGTAAAAGAGTCTCGGCTCAAAGGTATTTGTAATCCTAGAACAAATAAATAAAATAAATAAAAAAATTAAAAAATGCTGTGTAACAGCTTCCATGCCTTAACAGAATGGCTCAAATGACTAAAGACTTTTTTGGTCACACCAGCACACGTCTGGGACTCTGCACAGTGATGCCTTCCCCATCTAGGAATCCCCGAACTACCAGATTTATACAGTAAGTGTAAAATTAAAAACCACCTCCTGCAGTAGAGGGAGAGGGGTTGGTCAGCAGAATGCCAAGCCTGGAGCCTATTGATTTGTAATGCCTTGGACTTGAGAGTCCAGTGATAAGAACTTAGAATGGCAGTGTGAGTAGGGTACCAGTGTGTCTTTGAGGTGCCTTGCATCTGGTCATTGCCAAACTGCCTGAGGTGGCAAGGATCTCTCACAGTGTAGCTGTTAAAGGAAACTATGTGGCAGCTGCTGTAATATAATTTTACTAAATGAACAGAGGAGGCCTGCCTTTATATTTCTACTGTAGATGGATCACTTCTACATTGCTAGAGCAGATGGAAGCACTTAAGAGTCCCAAATCTTGCAGTGCCACTATGGCGTGGTATCTGCAAGGTGTGATACTTGGGCTGTTAGTCCAGTACAGTAGGCACCACTTATACTGCCCATGCTTAATATGGGTGGTCATTTCTTTTATGGGCAGAAATCAAAAAACCATTTGCCATCTCCATTGATTGCAATTGTAAAGCACTGCTATTTAACGGACATTGCCAGCCTGCCATTTCAGCCATTTCCTGTCCTGTCCCCTACCGCTTCCTCATTTATCACGTGTCAAAATCTGCTGATTGAATCATATAAAAGGCACCTGTGATGGCTGCAGTAAATGCCAGTTTGCAGTTTGCAATACGGGAGTACAGAGCTCAGATTTCAACAATGCCATCTGATGGTGTTAAATGTAAAGCTCTGTCGCTGTCAGCTAATGTAGAGCTGTTGAAAACAATTGACCAACTGCCATGGATGAGCCTAGGTGATTTGTCTCAGCACCTTTCAATACCCAAATCTACAACTGTAGACTTGCTGAGACAGTGGGAGCAGATTCTCTCAGAGAGGCACACAAACTGCGACCCAAACTGCAAATATAAAACAGGGGGCAAGAATGGAGAAGTGGAGGAAGCCCTTCTCAGGCGGTTTGAGAATGCACGGGGGTGTGACACTCTCATAACTGGCTCACTCCTGTCAAAGAAGGCAGAACAGTTGGCAGCTACTTAAGGGAGGACAGACTTCACTCTCTGTGAGTGCTGGTTGGGGCAGTGGAAAGCCAGACAAAACATTAGCTTTCACAGGACACATGGCAAGAAGCTAAGTGCTGATGCGACCAGCATCGTTCATTGGGTCACCGAGGCCCTGCCTGGACTGTTGGAGAGTTATGACCTGAAGAACTTTTTTAACCCAGATGAGACTGGCATATTTTTCCATTGTGTGGGATATGGGACATTGGCTTTCAGTAGCAAGAGTGTCCTGGACCAGAAAGAGTCAAAGAAGTGCATATCACTGCTAGCCTGCTGCAATATGTATGGCAGCGAGAAGAGGGAGCTGATGGTCATCTGCAAGTCCTCTGTCCCACGCTGCTTACGTGGTGTTCACCATCTCTCTGTCATCTACAGATCCAACTGGACAGCATGGATGACAGGGGGCATATTTACTGAGTGGGTCAGGACTTGGGATAAAAAAACTTAGGTAATGAAAAATTGTTCTTTTCCTTGATAATTTCACTGGTCACCCTGCCGTCTCAGGTCTTTGAAACATTAAGCTTGTCTTTCTGCCCCCAGACACCACATGTATAATTCAGTCTCTTGACCAGGCCATAATCTTCTCTCTCAAGCAGCATTACCTGTGCTGTATGAGACACAGGGTCCTTGACACTCTTGACTCCAGCACTGACAGGACAGCAAGCCAGTGTGTTTGCAATATACTTGCAAAGCTTTCTGAGGGGCTTTGGCTTTGCTACTTATGGATGAATCCACATTGCCCCATGGCCTTCTCCTCTCTGCTGTTCCATTGCTGCTTCACTGCAGCAGGTTGCAAGCCCACAACAACTTGGTGCCCACCACCCAGGCTCCCAGGGTAAGCATAACTCAGTGTAACACAAACGCATTAAAAAGCGAATGCGGCAAATTAGCTTTTTTTTTTATTTTCTTTTGGCTGCCAACTGATACATGCTGGCTGCTGCCCACTGCTGGAGTTCTGAGTTCCTCCCTCTACTCTACTGGTCAGGCACAGCTCACCCTGATGCACAGAAGGTTGTACTTGTCATTAAAGGTGAATGTGAAGAAAAGAAAATGTGTCTTTTTTTCCTGAAGAAATTTTCTAATTTATTTTTATTTTCTATCTTCAAAGAAATTGGGCCAACTAGTAGTGGGCCATGTTAGTGACTACCCACTACCCAAACTCCCCAGTTACTTCCTTCACTCTATCTGCAGGTCTCAGGGTAAACACATAGCACTCAACTACTTGCAGTAACAAGAAATGCTTGATTTGTTCCTTCTTTATTTTTTATGCAGAAATAAAAATGCCCAACTTCTATTAAAGACTGTGAGCAACCAACCACTTGCTTGTTGTCCACTGATTATGCTCCCCCAGCCATTCACTTTAATCCCAGGTCTCATGGGCATGCATGGTTCAGCCAGAAACAAAGAGCAATCATCAAGCTGCAGTACCAATAAGAAAAAGGTTGCTTGATTTTTTTCTTTCTTATTTTTATCTTCTGGGGTTGATGATAGAAAAGGGCCAGCTAACAATGGCCTGGCAGAGGCATGCTGCTAGATCATATCTACTTGTTCCTCACACTATGCTAACACAGCTCAGGCAGACAGAAAATGATACAAGAAAGTCAGGCAGCTGCAAATGTGAAGACTGGAAAAAAATATATATAAAGAGTTTCAATTTTTGTATTATTTGGGATGATAGCACAAACATGACAACTAGTTATGGCCAGGCACAGACATGCTGCTAGCTCTCACCTACTTGCTGCCCACTGCCGTACCTCAAAACCTTTCATCCCCCATATGTGGGACATTGCCTCTCAAAATGTGGAACAAAAAGGGAAAATGTGGGATACTTTATCAAATGCTTAACTAAAAAGCTCAGAACACTGTTAAAATGTGTGCCTTCACATTAAAAAAGTTTGTTGTTGATTGCATTTCAATGGGCTTACACAACTTACTAAGGAGTTATGCTTGTGCAACTTTGTTGATAGTCTGAAGGTATTTGAATGTGTTGTTGATTGTCATGGGGCATACTTGGGCTGTTCACACTCTCTGGTTCATGGGGAACAACAACCCTGTCAGGGTACTGTGAAGGCAAAGGAACCCTCTTATGGAGGGTCCACCCCTAGAGGTGCTGCAAGAACATAATTCCTTTAGATAATAAATTTATTGATTGACATAAAGCCATTACAATATTAAGATCAGCCACAGTTATATTAAAATCACATTATATCTTTTATAACAAGTTCTCCATGAGACATACAAACTCATGACAGATGTGTAATAGGTAGTCATTTATTTATTTATTTTTTTTTCGTTATTTAGTTTTTGTTAACCGGGTAAGGTGCACTAACCATAGCAATGACTATTTTCAGGCATGACCCAGGAGTTTACAGAAAAACAATACAATTTGAAACAGGACACAGCAATCCAACATAAAACAGTACGTGACTTAATAAATAGTTATAGTAATATAGTACAGGCAGTAGAAATACAATTGATTGATTGATTCAGCAGAAACGATATAATGTAGAATTATGGAACAGCAACAATAAAACATATATAGGCAACATTAGGTAGCAGTCTAAAGAGCTTGAAAATAAAGCAGAGTGGTAACTTAAATAGTATAGGAAGGTGGAAATGCAGTGTTAGCAGGAGTATTTGGTGGGAAGGAGGTATGAGGAGGTAGGATAGGATAGAAAAGGAAAAACTGAGGTAAGAGATGATGGCTAAAATGCAATTAAAGTTTAAATATGACAGGATAGGAGACAGTCTGACAGTGCAGAAAAATGTTTGTTTATAAGGAGCACAGTAAGGTTGTTGGGGTAGAAGACATTAAGAAGATTTACTGGGCTAAGGGGGGTTGAAGCAAGAGCAGGGGCATGAGACAGCAAGATGGTCACACAGCAATATTTTGAAAGAGGCATGGGATGATGCCTGATGAACAGTTAGAAAGAGGGAGTTCTATTTTTTCGGGGCATGGCAGGAGAAAGTGCTAGCACCTTTTGAGGAGTGATGTCTTGGGATGATAACATGGGCATTGGCAGCAGAGCGTAGTTATAGATTGATGTCAAATTTAGAAATAGGTCCGCTAGTGTCTTAGGCATTTGATTCCGGATGATATTATCTATGATTGAACAGAGTGCATAATCTCAGAAGGCTGCCAGAGAAAGCCAACTGAGTTCCATGTAGAGGAGGCAGTGGTGTTTCAGTCTATGTGAGGAGGACACATATCTACAGATATTGTTGTATGCAACATCCCACTTCTGAAAGCTAGTCTTACCTGATGAGGCATATGCTGCCACCCTATAGGTGAGTGACAGAAGGAGGAGGCCTCGAGCTATGGCAAGTCTAGCTGAGTGAGTGAGTGCGTAACTAGACTGGTAGGCCATACCAACTTTCATGTTGGCCATTTTGCAAGTCTGTTGGATATGGAGATCAAAAGTGAGGGCTGGATCGAGGGTGATACCCAGAAATTTAAAGGAGGGTACCACTATAACAGACGAGTCATTTCTAGCAGAGACATTAAAAGTGGGTTGGGTAAGTTTATGTTTTGCATTGGGACCAAACAGCATGCCTGAGTCTTGGACACATTTAGTACAAGCTTATTGCTGAACAGTCACTGTTCAATTTGCTGAAAATCATGAGACAGATGTTGGTTGATTTCAGTGATGTTTTTTGCACTGGTGTACAGGACAATGTCATCGGCATATAGCAGGGAGGCAGTCTGGGGAGTGTTTGAGGTGATGACATTTATAAAGATGGTGAAAAGCAGGGGACCAAGGATAGATCCTTGAGGCACACCAATATTTATAGTAGCATGATTAGACAAGGCGGAGTTGAGTTTAACTACTTGTGAGCGGTCAGTCAGGTAGCTGTCAAGCCATGCGGTCACACCAGGGGAGAAACTGAGTGATCTTAGGGAAGTAAGGAGGATAGGATGATCCACAAGGTCAAAAGCTTTGGTCATATCTATAAAGATAGCCCTCGTTAGGAGATCTGAGTCCATGGCAGCTAGGGTATCGGACGTAAATTTGAGTAAAGCAGTGGTGGTGCTGTGACCCATACGAAAACCATGCTGTGCAGACGAGAGAAGATTATGCTTCTGCAGAAAGTCAATGGTCTGAGTGGCTGTGAGCTTCTCTAGGATTTTGCTAAGAACAGGCAATATGGCAATGGGTCTGTAGTTGAAGGGATCTTTACGTTCACCCTTTTTGAAAACAGGGGTAATCCTAGCAGTCTTCCAGATATCTGGGACATAGCTGTGACAAAGGGAGAGGGAAAAAATTTTAGCAAGAAGTGCAGCTATGTAAGGTGCAGCGAGCTTTAGGAGTTTGGACTCGAGGTTGTCAGACCCAGTAGCGGTGAAATCGGAGATGTTTTTGAGTAACCTTAGAACTTCCAGTCGAGTGACTGTCTTGAATAGAAATTTGGGACCTAAAACATTGGGTTGGTCATTAGAGTACAAATTAGCTGGGAAAAATGAAGTATAGTTGGTGAGGTCAGAGAACAGGGCACTGAAGAAGTCTGCAATAGTGGAGGAATTGTTGCAGCAGACCCCACTGACAGACATGTCTGTTGGGGTGGGGGATGGATTTGATCCTAGGAAGCATTTGATATGGGACCAGAATTTTTTGGAGTCACCATTTGATTTTGTTAATAGATCCTTACAATAGGCCATTTTGGCCCTTTTGATATCCTTCTTGTAAGAATTTCTGAGTGTTCTATAGGAATTTAAGTCAGCTGGGAGCCCCATGCTTTTGTAGTGGCACCATGATTTGTCCCTCAGCCGAAGCTTGGAGAGAAGGTCGGACTTTAGTCACCGAGCATTCTTATTTTTTTACACGTCGGGTAATAAGAGGGCAATGTTTGTCCTGGATCACCAGGAAGCGAGACAGAAAGAGATTTAGAGTAGTTTGAGGGTCATCCAAGGCATAAAGAGGGTCCAGTCAATAGTAGCAATGTCCATTAGGAAGGATTGTGGGTCAAAATTTGCATAGTTATGGAACGTAATAAAGCGAGGTTTAAAAGGGGAGGGCCTAGTTTTACCCCATACACAAAATGTGGGGGAGGGGTCTGTGATAGTATCTGCTAGTATGCCAGAGGAGATAATATTTTCTGGGTGGTTGGTCATTATCCAGTCCAACAGAGTACTAGAGTTGGAGTGTAGGGCAGTTCTAGTGGGGTCACTGATCAATTGGTGGAAGTTGAAACTTAGAATCTTGGACTGTAGTGTAGGTAGGGAATTCCCAAGCCAATTTAGATTGAGATCGCCTAGAATAAGAACTTCATGTCTCCTGGATAGAAGAGCAGTCTGACCAAGCAGCTCATCAAGTCCTTTTAAACCACTGGATGGAGGGTTATAGACACAGACAATATGTAGTTTTTTGGAGCCAAGAGTAAGAAGGACATGAAGAGCTTCAGAGTGGACTAGGGGGGATGAGGAGATAGAGGAGAGCTGTAGGTGATTTTTATAATATACTGCTGTGCCACGCCCTCTTTTTGGAGCAGGTCTGTCCAGCCTCAGGAGATTGTAGGAGGGAAGCAAGCACTGAGAGTCCTGGATAGAAGATTCAAGCCAGGTTTCAGTAAGGCAGATGATATCCGGTTTGTGGACAGTGACCCAAGTTTCTAATTCAGTAAAATTGTGCAGTAGGCTCCTGATGTTAAGGTGCACTACAGTAAGACCCTTCGCTGAAAGGGGATTCTGAAAATTGTTGTTTGGGCCTGGGTTAGAATGTATATCACCTGTGAGCAGTAGGGCAAGAATGAGGAGATACCAATGTGTATGTCTCAGAAAGGGGCATAGGGTCCGTATGTCCAGGGTGCAGTGCTTGAGAACATAGGCTATCATCAGGTGCCAGGGCTTATTAGAGAGAAAAGGAGTGGGGTCATAACGGGGAGAGGGCAGGCAGGAGAAGGTTGGAGAAAAAGTAGTCTTCTGGCCGGAAAAGTGGGATAGCGAGGGGGGGCTGGATAAACAGTAGGCAAGGGTAGGTGGAGCAGAGCAAGACATGGTATAAGAAGAGACAGTAATATGAGTAGTTTAATTTTGAAATAAAATCAAGAGGGGACTGGCTTGTGGCAGGAAAGTGAGTCAGGACCAGCCAGGAGGAAAAAGGAGTGTAAGATTAGAAAAAAATATGAAGGTGTAGCAAAAGAGAAGTGATGAATGACAGTCTGGTAGGATTGGAAATGAGAGATCTAGGTCAGCCTGTTTGGGGAAAGGAAGAGGAGACACAAGATACAGCGAGCAAATTGGAGAGGGGAGATAACAGGGTAGGTGGAGCAAGTGATTATTTAAAGGAGGCCTGGGAGGGGGTTGGGGGTGGGAGTAAAAATAAAAGTAGTAACAGATTTACAGCCGAAATACCGAGGCTCAGCACTGGCCAAGTCAGTGTAAAGTCAATAATAAAATGCGCTCCAATTAGAAGGGCTCTGAGGCAGTAAGTAGACCAATCGGAGACATGCCTGGGAGAAGCTGCACCTATCAGAGGCCTCAGCGCCGAAAATCAGAATAGCGGTAGTACCTGGTGTTGAGATCCGTGTCCAGGGATGGTGAGGGCGGTCAGTCTGTGTTGCAGGAGTTGGGCGACAGCAACCAGAAGGCGGCAAGTGGCTCACCTCACGAACTGGCAAGCGCCGCTTCTGGTGCTGGTTCCTGCGTAGGAAAGAGGGGAAAGGCAGCATAAGTAAGGTTAGGGAGATGAGGGGCCGGGTAGCTGGTGACAGACCATCAGCATGGTGTGGGGTGTAGCTGACAAGGATAATGGCAACAGCAATTAGCAGAGACAAAAGTTTGCAGGAGGGTGGAGAAAGCCAACAAAGGAGAGGGGATGAGATGAAAGAGAGGGGGAGGGCAATGCAAACAGAAAAGCGAGCAGAGAGAGACATGGGGGAGAGAATAGGCTAGGAAACAGGAAAAAGAAACACAGGAAATATGGAGGTTTAGCAGAAAACAGTACTCTTAAAGGATAAATATATAGAGAGCAGAAAAAACAGGGTAGGAAATATTGGGCAGAGGTATAAAAAAACAGGCAGGGAGCAAGGTGATAAGGTATTGAAGACAAGGTTAAAACAGCAGGCTTTAGGAATTATATTAAGCACAGTTTGGCAAGGCACATGGGATTAAAACTAATCAGCTGTAATATTAAACAATACTGGACAATTATTAGCAACAGATCTAAGGCAGTGATTTAAAACTACGAGTAATTACATTTTTACAGGCGAAATAACCGAGCTCAACACTGGCCAAGTCAGTGTAAAGTCAATAGCAAAAGGTGCTCCAATCAGAAGGGCTCTGAGACAGTAAGAAGACCAAACGGAGACACGCCTGAGAGAAGCCGCACCTATTAGAGGCCTCGGCACCGAAAATCAGAATAGCGGTAGTACCTGGCGTTGAGATCCGTGTCCAGGGACCATGAGGGCGGTCAGTCTGTGTTGCAGGAGTCGGGCGATGGTGGCCAGGAGGTGGCAACTTCACGAACTGGCAAGCGCTGCTTCTGGCGCTGGTTCCTGGCATTAAGATCTGTGTCCAGGGACCATGAGGGCAGTCAGTCTGTGTTGCAGGAGTTGGATTAATATAAAAGGTTTCCTTTTCAGATGTCTTGATGTCATGGTTAATACTGTAAAAACAATGCTTAACCACCAGGTATAAAATATAAAATCTCCAATACATATGATCATCACAGTTTCAAAGAGGATAGAAATTTATAAAGATTAGTCATTATACTCACATCAGTTGATGTGAATAATACAATAACTAATTGATCTGAAGGGAGACAGAAGGTAGCTAGGATAGGTCCCAACCAGCACTTTCATTTTTCTCATATTGTGGGCAATGAAGAACTATATGTTTGAGATCATCATCTATTTCATTCTTGCACTTGCATTTTGAATTATTAATACCAGGTCTTCTTTGTCCAAAATAAATATAATTTTCAGTATATAATTCCGTTTTGGAATCTTGTGATTCCTTTTGGTTAAAGGTACCTTAGGAAGGAGCTCCAAAAAGTACTGAGCAGCAAGTAATGACCACAGAGCATGAGTGAGGACAGTTTGATGGAAACTAATGATTAGTGGAAACAGACAGAGACTGAATTGAGCAATGACTGACAGATGTCAGAACTGATAGCAGAAGAGGCAAGACTTCTATAAGGAGATGGAATGGCAAAAATGAGAGGATGACCACCATCCAACCTCAACTCACAGTGGAAACCTACCTGGGTAAACGTTATACTAATATAAATGTACTACATTATGGACCACCTGTTGCAGAGTCTACCTTCCTGTTATGACCTTCGGCACAGAGAAGAAGAAAAAAACCCATAAGGGGAGACCTCTGGGGATCCAAGGTCTTGGTCACCTTCCCTCCAGGTTTGGGATAAATTAGTGATGGCTCAGCTACTGCAACTCAGAAAACCAATTCAAGGGAAAGATTTTTTAGAGGAAGGGATCTCACTCTATCCCTCTAATGGGAAAGTCATGAGGTTGCCATGAGCCAGTCTCTGCAGCTAAAGGAGTTTCCACCCCTAAGGCAGGAGGAGAGCAACAACCACAGAAAGGTACTCACCTGGCCTAAATGAGGTGAGGTGAGGTGAGGCCTAAGGAGGAAGCCAAACCCTTGAGGGGTAAAGCATAGGAGCTGAGCCCTTGAGGGGTGACAGGACTTAGAGTTGTATGATCTTCACACTTGAGGGGCAGAGGAAAGGAATGAGGTGGAGACCAGGTGAACCTTAGGCAGCTGAAAGGAGGAATAGCTTTCAAAGGTGTTGCTGACATGGTCTGCACAGCTAAAGGAGCCCCTCTGGACTTAGAGGCCCCACCCTCTGGCAGCTGAAGTCTTAAATGCTATATCAAGAGGAGCTGTCAAGTTGATCTGCATGGCTAAAGCTTCCCCCAGAGCGTAGAACATTCTCAGATCTCACCAGAAGTGCAGAAGGAGAATGATCCTGCCTGAGTCGAGGGACCGACCCTTAAAATGTGGACTTCAAGGGGACAGAGCTAGACCATTGGCTTAAAGGCAGGAGCCCTGGAAGCCATGCTAGGGTTGTGGCTGGCATTCATCTGAATACAGGAGTATTGGGAGGTCAATGGTGAAGTCTGATGGCCATGAGCACATGGAAGAAACAAAACATAGGTAAGGCCATGGCTGATTGAGACATCAAATGACAACTAGGACACTGAATGAGACTGAATGATATGAGCTTGGACTGAGTGATGAATGCATGCCAACCAGTTCCATAAGGGAGATTTGTGCTAGTGCTGATGCACTGCAAGTCAGGTAGGCTGAGGCAGTAGAAACAACTGAAACTGCTAGGGAAAGCAGGAGCACATGGGAACTGAAAACTATGACACAGTAGCTGCAGAAGTGAACAACACCAGAACCCAAAAGGGAGTGGCTGCCTGGCTAGGAGCCAGGTGTAAACATTTAAGGACTGCAGTTGAATTGAGAGATTGAGAAAGGTATTGAAAAAACAGCAAAATGGAAGCTGAATAGCACAAGTCAAAAGATAATGATGAAGGCAGGACGCTGGGAAAAGTAGAAGGCACAAAAAGAATCAAAACAGAAAGAAACATGAGGTACATGCGAAAAGGAGTGCGACAGGAATAGGTGACTGAGAGAAGTACAAACTGCAGCCAAGAAAGAGGAAGCAAAATACTGACCTAGGAAGTCAGAAAGGCACAAACCAAGCAGAAAGTCCAAATTCACAAAGGGAAGTGGGAGACAAGTACTGGGAGAAAAGGGGGTGCAGAGTCTATGGCTGCAGCAAACAGTGCTTCTGAGGGAGGCTGGAGGGAGCTGACTTAAATAACTCAGGCAGGGAGCATGGCTGGTTGCTCCCACTCACTGAATTGCAGGCATAGCCTTTGAAAATATATTTTTCACATTATTTACTATGGATTTTTGCTTAAAAATCTTGACATTGAATGTGGGACAAATCCTCTAAATGTGGAACAGAGGGGTTTTGTGAAGTAAAATGAGGAACTGTTCTTTGTAATGTAAGACAGTTGAGAGATATGCTCACTGCCCAGTTCCTCCTTATTCTAACCCCAGGTCTTAGGAGATAACAATGTTTAATTTGCAAAAATGTAATTACTGGATCAGTTAAGATTCCAGTCCAGTATTTAGTATTCTAGTAAAGAGAAAGGAAACCATTTTTTTTTGATGTGGGCACTTGGGCGCTACTAGATGTAACGATACTTGCAAACTCTGTAAGTGGACTTTAATTGCACAGTACTGCATGCAAGCTCAGTGCCTAATGTGCTGGCTACTACCTGCATAAGCACATACTGAACACATATAGAGGGGCTGGCACACTTGTGCACAGTGCCAATCATACATTCAAATCCTGTCTTTACATCTCTCCTGTTAGCTTAAGTTTCACCCAAATATATATATATATAAAAAATTGATATGCGTTACTTGTTAGCATAATGTCCTTAGACAGAATCTCTGTAAAGTCCTGATATCAAGCAGAACTTCTTATTTCACACCCGCTGACTCTGTTCACGCTCGGTGGCTGTACCGTGGCTGCTGACTGAGGCCGAACACCTGGAGGCTTAACTTGCATCATCTGATTGCTAGAGAGCATGGCCCGTGTCCTCTGTGGTGGGTCCTCCATCACTGGTGTCTTGGAACATGCATCATTCACCAGCATTTCATCCTGTTCTCTCACTCCCTTTCTTTCTACTCCCAGCTAGACGACTCTCTCCGTGACAAACTGACCCTTGACTCAGGGGTCTGCAGCAATTCTCTCCTATTTCTTCAGTAAAGTTTCCCATTTGCCTCAACAATATATGAGTGAGGCTCCCCCACATGGCCTGTGACTACCACAGGGGTCCACATACTGTCAGGTTCTCAGTTATACAGGCTGTCCTGACTGCAAAACAAGGAGTGGTCTGGCATGTTTGTCATAATAAAACTGTTGTTTCTTCTGGTTTTCTTGAATTGCTGTTGGCACATTAGTCTACTATTTTTGGCCTTAACAGATCAGATCTTGTTGGCATCAAGATTCATGATCCATGGCCCATCAGGAATTGGGTGGGGATCCTAGTCCTTCCAGTGGCATGTTTCTCAATTCAAGCAGTGCCAAGTAGGGATTTTTATGATCTCTCCATGTTTTAACAGTTTGAATAGCTCTATCAAACCATTGCTTTGAGGACACTTTGGAGATGATGTGATGTGTTTGAATTCATGGCTTTTTGCAAAATGCATGAACTCAGTACAGGCAAATTGGGGCCCATTGTCGGTCACAAACACCTTGGAGTTTCCATGCCTTGCACATTGTGACTTTATGTGTTAATAACCATCTCATTAGTTGTATTCTGCAGTCCTGATATTTCATTAAACTTGTAATAGTAATTGATCATTGCTAGATAATTCTCTCTCTCAAATTCAAACAAATCTGCTCCCACTTTCTGTCAAGGGCACTCTGGTATTTCGTGTGACTGTAATGGCTATTTCAGTTGGGCCTTCCTGTATTGATTATGGACATCAAATTTGGCTTTCGTATCACTTATTTGGCAATTCATACCTTGCCCTTCATTTACATTTCTCTGTTCCCTGATGGCTGCTATGCAGTTTTGTTAGTATTTCTTTTC
This sequence comes from Neoceratodus forsteri, assembly GCA_016271365.2. NCBI lineage: Eukaryota > Metazoa > Chordata > Ceratodontiformes > Ceratodontidae > Neoceratodus > Neoceratodus forsteri. Next base: position 906,082,650 of record CM028129.1, read on the forward strand.
TTAATGACGTGCGGACAATTACTCTTTCTCCCTTTTATAACAGTCCATTTTCTACTGAAATTTTCTCTCAAAACAGCCAGTATTGCCTAACTTCAGGGTCTACCTGAGACTTCTCAGAGGGCCATCTTTTCAGAACAACATCTCTCAACTTCACTAGGGCAGAGTCTTTGTTTCATGTTGAAATAATTGCAATTTCTCATCACTAATTGACATATATTCAATAGTATGAACTTCTTATTCATCTATATTACTTTCTGGAGTGGATAAGTCCCTAACAGCTCAACTCAGGGTATCCTCAATATGCAGCTCTTTTCCTGGTTTATACTGTATTCTCAGGTCATAATTTTGCAATTTAAGCAACATACATTGAATTCTTGGTGGCACAGTGGCTAATGGCTTTCTGAACAGACTTTCTAATGGTTTATGATCCAATTCCACATGTACTTCAGGTCTCCCATAGATATCCTGGTGGAATTTTGAGCACCCAAAGACAATAGCCACCATTACTTTCTCTATTTGTGCATAATTCTTTTCAGCTTTGTTTAGCAACCTTAAAGCAAAATTAGCTGGCTTCCTCTCTTGTATTAGGCACACACCGAGCCTTTCTGATGATGCATCTACTGAAAGCTCCACTGGTTTGCTTCAATCATAATGGACCCTATGCACAAATGCATGCAAAGTGCGTAAAAACAAGATGTAAGTGCAGTGCATATGTGTGCACCATGCAGGACAGTGGAACAGCGTGGCATGCACAACTGGAACCGTGCACCGTGCAGACCCTGAGAGTGGGACCATGGATGGTGCAGAGCATAACATGTAAGCCGACCAGGTGGACCCAGGATATGTTACCCTGCCCCTTGACCCGGCCAAATATGGTCATGGAGTGCACCCCTTGTGCAAACACAGAAGTGAATGCGGGTAGACAGACAAGCCCAGACACAATGGTGAAACCAATGAGCACTGCAGAGACTGCTACGCACATCCAGGCAATGACCAAAAGCATGCGCCAAGTGGCAGGACAGGCACCCAGTGGAGGCCATGGTGGTGGGGGCTGGTCGTAAGCCACAAACTTTATGGGGGCACAGGTGGTTGCCATGGTGAGTGAGATCAGTGCCCACCATGGCAAGTTGTATGGGTGCAGCCCCTGTCAACCCCCACCAAGGTGAAAGCTCAGCTCTGGCTAGAGATGCAGGCCACAGTGAATGCCATTGGACTGGAGGCCCAGACCCCGTCCACAATAAAAAATAAATGGCGTGACCTGAGGACCATAGTGAAGCAGAAGGTGGCTGCGGGGACATGCGCCCAGAGGCACAGGTGGTGGCTTGCCCACCCTGGATAGCCAGCTGCCCCCATGGAGTGCATAGTGGCAGACATGATCACCACTGTACTCATCCATGGCGAGACAAATGGGGGACACACACTGGCTGGTAAGTGACACACACACCATGCATGACGCATGTTGTCACATGGATGGTGGTGGACCTAATGGAACTGCCTTGCCCAAACAGCCACCACCAGGGAAGTACATACCATGGTCAGCGAAGCAGCTGCAAGTCTGCCACAGGCACCTGGAGAGGCACAATGGGGTACCGTGCATGAGGATAATATCACAGGTGGGTACTCAGGATATGCACAGCAGGGACACAGCCAGGGGACACATGGCACAGCACTAATGTCTACCCATTGCATCCTGACAGGGCCTGACCAGACAGTGGAGGAAGGGCTGCAAAAGTTAACTGAGGCATGGTCCAATGGTGGAGAGTCTGATGAGGGGGACACAGTACTTACTGGCAGGATGAAGGAAGATGGCCAGAGCACCTGCACAGGCCACCACAAGGAACCCACTGTACAGCACACACAGGGCCAAGACCGACGTGGCACCTTGTCTGGCAGACCCTCCATGTGCTGGCCAGTGGAGGGGTTGGCCATACCCCATGGGATGCAACCACTGACAATGGTCATGAGGGAACATCAAGTAGACCGACCGGGTGCATACAGCTGGGTTGTAGCAACACTGTCATGGACACACAGTACATCGAGGTCTGCCAGCTCGAGGTCAACAGACTGGAGGCATAGCAGTGACACACACAGAGGTGCTGGTGGAGCTGACAGTCATGGTGAGTGCCGTGGGATGTGGCATGGCCCACATGGCCAGTGCCCGGTGCTCAGGAATGGATGCTGGTGCTGATGACTGGGGCGGCATACCCTCCATGGCACACCGGCACCGTCTTGGTGTGCGTCCAAGATGCACACACCCTGGGGGACCCAGATAGTGGCATGGAGGGTCATGGTGGAGCAACGTTGTGCGAAGAGGGCGATACTGTGGGCACTGAAGATGCACCCAACATGGGAGGCGATGGCAAGACAAGCAACGGCACGGTGGGCAATTCTACTCTGGACCTTGGCACGGTGGGCACACAGCAAGCACCCATGCACCATGAAGGGATGCGGTACATGGACAGTATGGATGGGCAGGGGGCCACGGGTGCTATGGTGGGACAGGGCAGCAGGTGTCATGGGCACAGCGGACAGGCCCTTGGGACAGCATGATGTCGTGAGACCTGGTCCACCGCCAGGCTACAGACATTGCCCTACTGGTCACCTGTCCAATGAGGAGCACAGGGCACACACACGCATGCACGCACGGGGTGGTGGCATAGGCAAACGCGTTAACATGGGTGGCGGGCATATGGCACTGCACATGACAGTGGATCCATGGCTACTGACTGTGGCGATGACACGGTGGCACAGCACTGCCAACAGTGATCTCCTGTTGGGCTGGCTACCTTGCCATGGTATAGGGGCTTCACACAGTGGCCCATGTGCACTGCTACAAAATGCTAGCATGAAGCACCCCCACATCTGCCACCATAACTACCCAACAGCCACCCATCCAGCCATCCTTCACCAAGCACGGCACCCAGACCAGAGGCGTCCATGATGAAAGTGTCATGGCAGGAGCTGGGGTATGTGGCACACACTTGGATAAACATGCAGGCGGCATTGCATACCACCTGGCAATTTACATTATGGAACCCCTTCCTGTTTCAATATGCCTCCTCACTGACAAAGGGCTTGAGGATGGCGATGTTTGTGCCATTCACCACACCTACAATGTTGGACATCCATGGAGGGCATAAAACACCTGCTTGGTGGCACAGACCTCTACATTGATAGATGGCAGTCTGATGTGGGTCCTCATATGATCCACAAGTGCATCCATCACCTGAGCCAATGCCCATGACACAGATGACTGGCTCACTCCCATGGCATCACCTGCAATGTGCTGGAAGAACCCAGACATGTAGTAGGCCAGGGCACACATGACCTTGGTCACCACACTCATGGCCATGGAGTGGCGTGTTGTCAGAGGCACACAGTCATGGACCATGTCACACGGCTATGTGATCATGGGCCATGGCAGCCTGAAGCACTCCATGCAATGCATGTCAGAGTACGCTGCCATCCATGCATGGCCTCAAGACGCGATCCCATGGGTGCCCAGGCCTGTCCTTGGCACGCACTGCATTGTGCATGTAATAATTCAATAGGAGTCCCATGCCAGCAATGGCCATCTGGGCCATGCCCTCGGTGTTTGTGTTGCAGTAACAGAGTACTGTGATAAACTACAAAACAGAACACTGTAAGGACAACAACATATACATTATGTCAATACATGGTCAGATTACGCCGTGCTACACAAGCATGCATCGCTTATGTACACAAGCACAGCAGCCAGTTAACAACTATACATCCAGTACACTGCAGTAGATGCAGAGCTGAACAGCTCCCTGTGCCCACAGTGGTTGATGTGGGGGTTGCAGGACACACACACCGATCTCCACGGTGGGGTGACCCTGTGGTGTGTTGTGTGCCTTAGGCCGGTGTAGAGGGCCAGCCAGGAGGGATGGGACAATGCTGACTGATGGTGCCAGGGGTGCCTCAGCAAGACAGGCATGCATACCCCTTTAAGGGAGCGTGCCGTGCTGCATGTGCCTGCTTGCCTGGCACGGGCATGGGGCACATGTGGGCATGTGTGGCCCCTGCACATTATGTTGTGCATTGCAGGCTGTAGCTGGTAGACACGATGGTGGCAGGGAGCAGTGCTGTTACTGAGCCATTTCCACAAAAGCTTTGGAGGGTCACAGAGGGTGACTACAGTGATTCCAGAGGGTCTGAGGGAATGGCTGGGCAAGTAACCATCTATATGCATGTGTGTCTGTATGGCATGGGCTGTGTTCAAAGCACCGAGGCCTGACCTATCTTTTTTCTGTCTCCCTCCCCCTACATGATGAGATGGGCATACCTACATCTATGGAGCTGACAAGGGTGGAGCAGCCGGATGGGGCCAAGGGGCCTGTATCAGAGGCGATGGAGGTTACTGATACCATGGTACATGTGTAGGATGGAAGTTGATGGTGACATCCACTATGAGGGGGAGATGGATGATGTTGGGATGACCACTCTCTAGAGGGTGACTGTGCCATCACGGTTAAGTACCTGGCATGTGCTGGGCTATGCTATGGGTGGGGTCCAGGGTTTGCACAGGAAGAGCTGTGGCTGCTTGTGTTATTGCTGCAAGCATGGCCCCACTATTGGGTCTGCGGGTGCAGTGATAACAGCAATGTATGCAGTGTTACTCAGGTAGTAGCCGTAAGAGCCAGTCGGCACTGGCACCATGCCGTGTTGCCCCCCCATTGGGGGGAGGCCCGTGGACAGTGCATCACTGTGCACTGCTATGCCATGCATGGTCTTCTGTGGCCCATACCATTGTGTGTGGTCCGCATGGTCGCAGCTGTGGCCCGTGTGTGACACAGCCCAGCTGCACTCTGTCTGTGTGGACCACCCATTTGGACAGGGGCCCAGGTGCTGCCATTGCACACCATGATGGTGCACAGGCTGGTCCCTTGCATGGCCATCCCATGGCTGTATCATGCATCCAGGCATGTTCCACTACAGTGTGGGGCCACCACTGGGCTGCACTGTGCTGCTGGCTGCAGTCACCTCACACCGTGTGTCTGCTGTGTGTGCATGGCATGTGCCCTCACTGCGGAGGACATAGTGGATGCACATGTCATGCTATCTGGACCACAGAACCATTGCAAGGTATGGGGGTGGGCACATCGGTGGATGCCGTGGGGTGCAGGGCCATATGCCCCAGGGCACATCTTCAGGCATGGACTGTAACCCCAGGGGCACTGTTCAATACTGTTTTGTCTGCCTGCAGCCATTGTTGTCTCCATGGTGGTCTGTACTGTGTACAACTCTGTCTTGCCTCCCTGTGTGTACGGCAACACCTATGTGTGTCCTGGCCAGTCCATTGTGGAGTGGTCCAGTGTACTGGGCTGCATGTGGGTGTTGTGTTGGTGGCATACATCACCATACCGTGAGGCATGGTGGTTGTGGTCCATGTCGCGGTGCCACTGGGAGTGTGGGATGTACCCATGGGTGGCATGCCTACGAATCTTTCAGGTATACAGCGTTGTCACACACCAGTGAGGGAGCCTGTGGCATGGCACACACCATGCATGGAAGCAGGGCCTGTGTGTGCTGTGCAAGCACCGCGCACTGTGACATTACTGTTTAATTTCTCTCCACAGAGGTACTGCGGCCCTGTCTAGCAGATTATGCTACAGCGGATCCCGTGGACAGAGTGTCAACAGCACCGATGGAGGTCAGCAGCAATGAGGAGTAGCTGTGGAAGGTGAAGCATGTAAATGGTGGAAAGGGTGGTGTGGCAACCCATGGCTGGGCCAGCACTGCACCAGCTGTCCAATGAACCCCCTTTCCCCATTACCCTGATTAATGTGGTTCAAGTATACCATTGCTTGTGTTGAAAATAAATGTTTTGTACCATGCATCCTTGTGTGGTCTCTGACTCCGGTGTGTGTGTGTGTGTGTGTGTGTGTGTGTGTGTGTGGAGGGGGGCTGGGCTATGCCCTCACGGCATGCCATTTGTAGGGTGGGCAGGAGGGTGGGGGACTCGGGTGCCTGGCAGGAGTACTGCCGTGTTCTGGATGTGCCATGCCGACCGCTGTGTCAAGTGATCCAAGGGGGGTACGGTGCTGTCTGTCTTGCCACCTACTGGTGGTCTGGTGTGCCGGCCAGTGGGGGTGGCTGATGTGGGTGCCTGCCATCAGATGTACACATGCCTCCATGCCATGTCTGTAGCTGTACCCTGGGCCTGCTGCCCAATGTGCCTACTTGGACTGGGTCCATCGGGTCACAGGCCGTGGGGGCCATAGGGTACTCTACGTGCATAGTGCCTGCCCTACCATGGGCCGGTGGCTCACACAGGCCTCACCTGCTGAGCATGTGTTGGTTGCTTCTCACAACGGTAGGGTTGCCGCTGTGCCCCTGTCACAGCTTCCACACTGTGCGGGCCACAGTGGTGTCCTTTGGCCTACACGTTGTTTGGGGTCATGCCTTGCTGGCCTGTGCCCCGTTCTGTACCTGCTCTTCCGGTCTGCAGGTGGTGTGGCATGTGTACGCAGCCACTTATGGCAGTCTGTAGGCCGCTTGTGTGTGCACGCCCTGTGCCAAGCACTTGGGTTCCATCTGCAACTTTGTGCATGCATGCAGTGGTTGTGTATGTGCCCTCACTTTGTAGCTGTGCATCTCTGCCCTACACAGTGTTCTGCATGCACAGCATGCATGCCCCTCTGTGGTTGTGTGTGTGCATGCACCTCCACACTGTACTTATAAGGTCCAATATGCCAAAACTGATGGGTTGGTGATAACAGTTTTTAATTCTTGGAACACCTTTTGGTGGCAATCTTCCCAATCGCAGGCTGTATCTTTCTCTAACAGTTCTCTCAGTGGTTAATTTATAGTAGACAAATTTGGGATAAACTTTACTAGGTAGTTAACCATGCCCATAAATCTTTGTAGATCAGTTTTGCACTGGGGGGTGGGCATCTGCACAATTGCATTAATCTTTTCTGGATCTGCCAAGAGTCCTTCCTTCCATAGTTTATGGCTTCTATATACTGGACCTCACTCAGTCTGATTTTGGATTTTTTCAGGTTCTAGCCTTCCCCAACACAGCAACAGTCGGAGACCATGGGACACCGAAGCAGTGCTAAAGGCTGCATACTACCACGTCCAACCTTTCTCCCCACCACAGCAACATCGGGAGACCACAGGAGCCTGGAGCAGTGCTAAAGGCTGCATAGTCCCACTTCCAACTCTCCTCCCTATCACAGCAACAGTGGGAGACCACTGGAGACCGAAGTAGCATTAAAGGTTGCATATTCCAACTTCCAACCCTCCTCCCCATCACAGCAACAGTGGGAGACTGTGAGAGACTGGAGCAGCACTAAAAGCTGTATACTCCCACTTCCAACCCTGCTCCCCACCACAGCAACAGCAGGAGACCAGAACAGTGCTAAAGGCTGCATACTCCCACTTCCAATCCTCCTCCCCACCACAGCAACAGCAGGAGACTGCGGGAGACCGGAGCAGCACTAATGGTAGAGAAACCTCTCTCCTGTCAGCATACCTGTACTGATTGATATTTTTGGACCGTTTACTCTGCTATTTTGCCCAGTTTTATTGCAGTTTATAACTGTTGCCTTAACTGTGTTTGTACCCGATTCCCTGCTGCTCGATTGCTTGGAGCCTGTCTCTTTACACAGCACTATTCTGATTGGGATTTGTTTGTGCTACTTAAACACTATGCCCCTGATTTTTCTGTTGTTCAAGTTCCTTACTTCCTGAGTCCATCTGTGGAGGAGCCACTCCTTGTTCGGACATTGTACCTGGCCTGACTGCGCATGCACGGCTCGCCATGGGCTAAGGGCAATTTCAGCTCCCCAACCCCCCTTCTGTGTCCTTCCTGCCCTGACCCCGACTTTTTTGTGTACTGTGACCCCTTAATCTGCTGAGCTCTCTGAATACTTTTTTTATCTTTGTTCGCAGGCTGCATACTCCCACTTCAAACCCTCCTCCCCACCACAGGAACAGCGGGATACCGTGGGAGACTGGAGCAGCGCTAAAGGTAGAGAAACTTTCCTCCTATTAGCATACCTGTACTGTGCTAGCCTGTTGTCACTACCGTGGCAACTGCCACACCCACCCAACCCTGGGTGGTACTTTCTTTTATTGGAAATCCAGGTCACATGACCAATCACGTGCTTCCAATAGTATCTCTCTAGTTGTCTCTCTGCAACTTACATTTCTTGGCCACTAGGAGTTACAGTTGTTCCAACCATTTCCACCATACACCCCAACTTAAAGAACCACTACAGTGCTACTTAACAATCCTAACCTGTCACAGCCCTCCCTATTCCAGCCTAAGGTCCTACAGTCTAGACACCCCTCCTGTCTCACATACACCCTGGGTATTGAATCCTCGACCTTCCACACCAAAGTCAGTAACCCTAAGTGCTAGGCTATCACAGTGGTGACAATTTGTCTTAGGTTTAATCTCTTATTGACCTCCCTGGTTCCCCCCCGACCCCAGGTGCCTCATTGCTACACTGCCCTGATCGCTCTCCTAGCTACTTGCTAAGTTAATCACCTCCTGGACGTCACTTACTCTTCACACTTAGCTGCCCCAAACCCAAAGGTGGTCAATCATGTTTTGGGTCCCTTCAGAAACAATCAGCCCACTTTTTTTTCCCCACAGCACAAGTGTTAATGGTTGCTCCTGATCCTCCCCTGCCCAGACACAGTCTTGGCCTGCTCCACCTCCCGCTACTAGGCACTAATGTGAAATCAGCAGACCATACATGTTCAGTGCTGTATCGCAAGGAGCGCCTACCTCTCTATAGCATGTCTCATCAAGTATGGGTACCTTTAGCCAGGTGCTCCTCCTAACCCTCATGCTAGCCTTATTATCCACAAATAGCAAGGGTAAGACAAACCAGGACACTAACAACTGCCCCACCCTAGACACTGATGTTAACACTAATCAACGTACTTCTAGTCGCGCTATTGAAGCTCATCACAGAGTTTTTTTTAATTAAGTATACTTTATTATTTCTTCCAGGAACAAGCAACATTACATACAAATCTTAATCCAGAGAACAAGAAACACAAAACACAAAAAGGAAAAGGAAAGAAAAACCCAACAATATAACATCAAACCATCGAACAATAACCTGCCCCCTCCTTCCAAGCACCCCACCCAACCCACCCTCCATGCTTAGCTGATAAAATAAGTTAGTAACCTTGTAAACAAGCTTCTAGCTCAAAGGTTGCTTCTGAATTAATAAACTCAAACTCAAAAAAGGGTAAAGAGGAAGTTCTGCAAAGCATGGGATTTCATGGTAGTAGAGAATCAACTAAAAGAGGGTTACATATAGAAATAAGTGGACAGCCTGCAAATAAAAGTAATTGAAAAAGGCAGCACTTATGGTTTCATGGAGGATATAGACAGTAGAGTGTACAGAGATTTCCACCTAGATAAAACCAATCTAGACATTTAGAAAGGGAGGCAATGTGTTTCTCTACCATCAAAGCCAGTAATATTTCTTCGAGCCACTCTCAGTAGGACAGGATTGTGAAATCTTTCCAGTGCCTTAGAATAATAATTTTTGCTGTTACAAAAATGAGTAGCATATGGGCTTTCTGGGTGCTGGAAAGATTGGTAGGAAACTATACCACTAAGCAAATCTTGGGTAACAAAAATGGTCATGCAGACCTAGGAGGGGATCCAGGGAGTCTTTAATGGAGATCCAGAAGGGGATAGCTTTATCACAGTCCCAAATCACATGCTTCAGCGTACCCTCTACTAGGTCACATCTAGTGCAAAGTGGAGAAGAGCACTTCCCCATAATATGTAATTTATCTGTCATATAATAAAGATTATGGAGTCTACGGAATTGGGTGAAGCAGTATCTATCTTGTTTAATGTATTTATCGAGGGTGCGCCAAAGTGGCTGTCAGAAGTCAGGAGCACGCTGTAATTCCAATGACTGTGACCAATAAAAACAGGCTCCGGTGGGGTTGAAGGGATCCACACTTTGGAAAAGCCGGTAAAGCTGGAATACCAGGTGAGGTTGAAGGACTGCAGAAAAGAGAGAGTTAGGGACTACTGGATCCCACCAATGCCAGGATCTAGGGCCTAAAAAGTGCAAAGCGGCATGGGTCAACTGGAAGTGCTTAAAGCTGGCAGAGGCAGGGAGGGCATAATGTTCCTTAAGGTTGTGAAATGGGAGAAAAATATCACCATCCGGTAGGGAGTTTATAGTTAAATTACAAAATGAAGGAGAAAAAGAGGGCGGAATAGGTTGTTCAGCAATCTGGATATTGGGATTGCCCAGGAGAGGTTGGGAGCTAGCCCCAACCCAAAGAAAACCAAAATGTGCATTAATTTGATGGTGGGCTTTCAAGGACCAGAACAATGGGGGAACAAATGCAAAGATTTTGGAAACAAGGATGGTTTACAAAAAAGTAAACTATGAAGTCTGAAACTATGTACTTTACATATGTGATGGCCTACACAAACAATTTTTAAAAGAATTTCCAAGCGAGCTTGCTCCAGTTATAGCAGATATAGGACAGATATCACTAAAAAAGATTATGTTCCCATAGATTGGCATTGAGCAGTAGTAGTACCTATCTACAAAAATGGAAGTAAGGCCAATCCAGCAAACTATCAGCCGATTAGCTTGACATCCATAGTAGGGAAGATTATTGAAGGTATAATAAAGGATGAGATGCTCAGATTTTGGGTAGAACAGAGTCTCTTAGATAGAACACAACACAGATTTACTAGTAATAGGTCCTGTACCACTAACTTAGCAAGCTTTTACAATTATGTAGAATGTAATAATGACCAGGGTAAAGCAGTGGATGTATGTACAGTATGTTGGATTTAAAAAAAAAGGCATTTGATACCATGCCACATAGCACATTAATTTCTAAATTAAATAATCTGGGAATTGATCTAGCATTGGTAAAATGGATTAAGAACTGGCTGATGGATAGAACACAGTCAGTGAGAATTAATGGGTATTTGTCCTCAGAGAACAGGATCACTAGTGGGGTCCCACAGGGGTCTGTGCTGAGCCCGCTACTGTTTAACATCTTCATAAGTGACCTTAGTAAAATGAGTAATAATAAGTTGATTAAATTTGTGGATGATGTGAAATTGGGCGGTATTGTGGATACATTTGATAATAGAGTTAATTTTGGGCAAGATATTGAGACCATTATCAAGTGGGCTAGCAGAAATAAGTTGTAGTTTAACCTGGACAAGTGTGTAGTGTTGCACTTTGGCAAGAACAATGTCATGGAGGATTATTACATCCAGGGAAAACATTTTAGAAAATTCTTATGTGAACGGGATCTAGGATTCTATATTAGTTCTGATCTTAAATGCTATGCCCATTGGAAACACATTGTTACTAAAACAATGCATCTAATAAACTGTGTTCGTAGATCCTTTTTTCTAGGACAGAGAGTGTGCTTCTCCCACTATACAAAGCATACATACAACCATATCTTGACTATTGCCCCCTAGAGTTGGAGCCCTTTTTTAAAGAAAGATGTAAATATGGTTGAAAGATCCTAGAGGACATTTGCCAAATTAGTGTCTAAATGTAGGGACAAACCATATGAAGTTAGGTTAAAAGACCAAGGATTGTGGCAACTTGCATTAAGGTGCAAAAGGGGAAATATGCTATTGATGTACAAGGCCCTGGAGGATGATCTATTAATGCAGTGATTAGGGCTAGTATTTAAGGATCCTAAATATGACTTAAGGGGACATAAGCGTCAACTGGCAGATGAACTAACTAAAACCAAAATGCAGAGACAAGCTTATATCCCCATGACAGTAAGACTATGGAATCAGCTACCTGAGCATGTGATAGAAGCATCACACTTGAACAGCTTTAAGGCCAGATTGGACTGCTACATTGGTGATGGTAACATTGGTTACCTCCACTGAGAAGTGGGGACAACATTTATGGTCATTAGCTTTCTATTGTCCTACATTCAAAGTATTAACTGAAGTATTTAAGGCCTAATCTGCTGGCAAATAGTATGTTAGTATGTTAGTAAGTATTAACATAGGAAACTCTCTTAAGTCAAGCCAAAAGGGAGTATAATTAAAGGGCAAGGCGGCATCCTCAGCAGCATGCCACAATGAGGTATTACTACTATGAAAGACGCTGTAATAAAAAAAAAAGATAGTTAGGAAATTGGAGGCTGCCATGAGACTTGGTTACTATTAATTTAGAATAAGCACAATGGATGGCTCCTCTCTTTCAAAGAAAGTCATTTAGTATTGTTTGTAATCTGGTAAAACCAGGCTTTTGGTAAACACAGATTCAACATACCCATGGGGTATAAGATTTGGGGTAAAACGTTAATTTTAATGATATTAACCCATCCCCATAGAGAAAGGGGGAGGTCAGCCCATCTGTGAAGATCTTGTTGGATGGCAACTAGCAAGGAAGTCAGATTATCTTTAATGAGGCGGGAAGAAGACCGCTGAATTTTAATGCCCAAGTAGGTGATAACTTTCAGCTCCTACAACAGGCCCATGTTAACAATGTCCTGTTTGTGCACAAGATAGTTTAATGGGAGAACATTTGTTTTGTTTGTATTTAATTTGTACCCTGAAAGAGTGGAAAAATGGTCAACTTTCTGGAAAATGGCCTGTAAAGAAACAGATGGGTCCTCTAGGTGTAATAAATGGTCGTCAGCGTAAGCTGAAAGAATTTTTGTGTTCCCTCCTACTTGGATGCCCTTAATATTAGGATTATTCTGAAGATAAAAAATTAAAGGTTCTAAATAAAGATTAAAGAGGAAGGGGGAAAGGGGGCAGCCCTGTCTAGTACCACATTGTAAAGGAAAAGAATCAGACAGTACTCTATTACAACGTATTCGGGCTGTTGGGTTACTGTATAATAACTGAATCCATTTTAGGAACTCTGACAGAAAACAAAACTTGCTTAAAACTGCAAAAAGATAGGACCATGTAACATGTTCAAAAGCCTTTTCAGTATCTAAGGAAACCAGAACCGCAGGGAACCTGTCCTCCCCAGATGCCGAATTCAAATAATGCAGTTTTCATATATGGTCACTAGACAGACAACCTCTCATAAAGCCAACTTGTGATGGATCAATCAACCCCTCTGAAACCTGTGACAGCCTGGTAGCTAAAATGTTTGTTAACAATTTAATATCTGTATTAAGAAATGATATTGGATGGTAGCTGTCTGTGGAGGTCTCGTCTCTACCTGTCTTTCTAATTAACGTTATCCAAGCTTCTGAAAAAGAAGAATCAGAAAAACTCAAGATATTCCAAAAATTGTAAACCTGAACCAGATAGGGAGCAAGTTCTTCTGCAAAAATTGAATAGAAATTATTGACAAACCCATCTGGTCCTGGTGCTCCATTGGGGGGAAGCAACTTTATGGCCTGCATGACTTCAGTAAGCGTAATGGGAATTTTCAATTACTCTTGCTGTGAGGGCTTCAAGGTGGGAAGGGGAAGGGGAACTAAAGAGGCCACAATGTCAGCTAATTTCTGAGAATCAGGGGGGCTGTACGCATACAGATTGGCATAGAATAAATGAAAAATGTCCACTATACATCAAGACTGGGAGACTACCTCCTCTTGCGTGATAGGCCGTATTCCAGGAATATGATTAATGGACTGCATATTTTGAAGTCTGATAGCCATCAACTGGCCAGCTTTTTCACCTGATTCCAAGTATTTTATTTTGGTCCTGAGCAATGATAATGCTGCCTTTTGAGCAAGTAAATCAGTGTGTTGTGCTCTAAGATCATGGAGGTGGGACCAGAGAGCCGGGATGGAATATGATGAGAGGGAGGTCTCCACAGATCTGATATCCCACAACAGACTGCCCAAAGAAGCCTGTCTAGACTTCACACATTTAGACGCAAGGCAAATACATTCGCCCCTCACTGAACATTTCAGCACATCCCATAATATGTCAGTCACGGCAACATATCCCCTCGTTCTGAAGAAGGAAATTCTGTAACTAAGACCGAATTAACTGGAGTCAGGATCCTGTGAAAGTTGGGTGTTGAGATGCCAGGTGAGATCACAGTCCACCGTCCCTCTAACTGTGTAAAGCAAATTTACAGGAGCATGATCAGATAACACTGTCGAGAGAATCTCCAAAGAGAAACTCCTGAGAGTGATTCCTGGTTGATAAGGAAGTAATCCAACAAAGAATATGATCCATGAGGGGCCGAATAAAAAGTATATTGTCTACTAGAGGGATAGATGACTCACCAAGGATCCACAAGGCCCAATCCATCAATGAAATCACATAGACCATGCTGACCTGGAGAAATCCCATGTCTAGTATCTCTGACCTGTCAACCTCTGGTTGGCAAATAAGATTCCAGTCCTCTCCAATCAGAATTGACAAATAGGCAAAATGAGTCAATATAGGGATTAATTTAGTAAAGAAAGTGGGAGAGTCTGCACATGGGCCATCTACCAATTCCAATACTATTTCTGCCAACCCTAGTTTCCCATGCAGAAAAATTAAATGTCCCTCAAGGTCTCAGATCACTTTAAGCAAAATAAAGGAAACATACCGGCCAATCAAAATTTTCACCCCCCTCTCTTGGTACTACAACCCACCCTGTAAGATTGATTTACCCATACATGTCTATATAAGTGAACTTCCTCCATCTTAGTATGCATTTCCTGTTAATATGTAATCCCTCAGCCTTCAGTTTCTGGAGATGGCGCAGCACCATATGGCACTTATGCTTCTCCTGGGCTTGTCTTATATTCCATGTAATAAACCTATAACTGGATAAGTGAGAGAAAACAATCATAAACTGCATGAGGAGGCTAAAGGAGTCCCAAGCAAACTCACTGTTATGTTAGAAGACCCAGATAGATAACTGAGCTCAACTATTAAAACTATCAACCCATAGGGATGAAGCAACCATAACCCCAACAATGAAGTACAGAACCCTCCCCCATGAAACCAACAAACACCAAAAAAACCCAGTCCAAGTGACCAAAACTTCACAAACAATAATCCGATCCATAATGTAATAACCTACACAGAACCCACCCCTCCCCACCCACAAAGTAGCTAAACATACAAATTGCCAGTTACATAAAATAATCCTAGAAAACTATTAAACCTAGTAACCATAATCTCTAATAAAGATGATATTGGATAACAGGAAAACGCAGGTAGATCACACAGGCAGCAAAAGGTATCAAACCTAAGCAAGTGGAACTAGATAACAAAATATATAAACCCCAACTGCATTCATGATAGCTAGATGGACCTTTCACTCATACAGAGCAAACTGTACTGAAAATAACTAACTAATGAAAAATATCACAGTGATATTGTAAGAAAAAATACAAGCAGGAGAAGACCCGGCAAGAAAGGTTATTATATGAAATGTGGACCATAAGAACACCATCAACTGTTCATAAACAGGCAGGGCTGTGCCAATAACTGTAAGGGCCCCCCTGCAAAATATTTTCTGGGGCCCATCTCCCCATCAACAAATGTAAAATAACCATTAGCATATACAAAATTTTTATAGCGTAAGTTTTTTTATTTCAGTCCTGCTGAACATACATAGTTTGTCTATGCTGCTCCACCCCCGTCCCCTTCCTGGCACCATGATTAAAAAATGGAACAATGTAATTTGTTCCTGCTCCTCTAGGGACACCAGCACCAAGATTAGATGTTTTAAGTAATGGGCCCTTTTGGCTTCTGTTCTGTACTCTCCCCAAAACCATGTGAAACTGGAGTTGAAATCTTCTAACACCACTGCCGACAAATCCAATTTCAAATGGATAAATAATTTCCAAAGAGAAACTTACAAATTTGTCTGTGAGAAAAGATTTTCTTAATGTTGACCCCTGAGGCAGTGGGCCCCCTAACAGTGCAGGCCCTACTGCACCGGTAGCTCTTGCACCCCCTTGCTCACTGCCCTGAAAACAGGACAGCAGTAACATGCTAAAAATAGTCCAGAAAAAATAACTTGGGCAATGTCATTATAAGGAGTACAAATAAATGACTGTGGATTGCACTCCCATGATACTGCCAGTAGAACCCACCAACAACAGAGAAAAAGGGCATTCAAGGTTCAGCAAATAATACACTCTCTGGCTTATAACAAGATGCTACAGTAACAGCAATAACTATACTCAGAATATGAAAGTCCATCTTGCCATATTATCCTCTTATGGAGATCCTCAGAGCTCTTGTAAAAAAAAAAGACATGGGATAAATAACGCTGACATCAAAATGCATGTGAGAAAAAAAGAATGTGTATTCACAATAACCTTTAATGTAGAAAGCCACCACAGCAGAGGTAGATCCAACATCAAGGCAGCGTGGGATCTAAAATGTGGACTAAAAGAGGAATCCATAATATTTGGTGGTGATGGGTAAAAGAAAGATTGGTATTTGTAACAGTGATTCAGCAAACAAGCTGTCCAAATAATAGGTTTCACTAAAGCAACTTACAGTTCCTTCCGATCATATAGATGTAATTAAAACAGTTGGTCGCAAACTGCCGACATCGCACACGGCACAGCAGGGGGCTTCATACAGTCCTTCAGAACTGGGAGTGTCCAACCGTGGAGATCTCTGTCCAAGAAACAAGAGATCTTGAGGCACACTACATAAAGCATCTCAGCAGGACTAGCAGACATTATCCAACAAAAGATCACTCCATTAGAAAGAAAGCCGTGGGCTGGCAGTACGATCAAAAAATAACACCAGTAAGATAGTGAGATGCAAAAATTGGCCAGTCCGATCATTATAGAAGTCCAAGGAAAGTAAAAGTCGGCTTACCCATGCTGATGTAAGGGCAGAAAACCAAGCAACTGTACCAGGGATGGAACAATTCACTTAGCTGGTTTAAATAGATCAGGGTACCGACGTGCCAGTTCAGCCTTGGCTTCCTCAGTGGATTCAAAGTGCTTCTGGGACCTTTGATGTGAGATCTGCAGATGAGCCAGGTAGATCATTTTGAAGCTAATGGGTGCAGCTATTAACTTGGATATCATGGGGCTGTAAGCAGCCCATTTTTGGCGCACTGCCAGGGGAAGATCTTGCGCTATCCACAGCCTGTGTCCCTACCAAGTAACTTCTTTTAATCCACGTACCTTCTCCAAGATATGCTGATGGTCTAAATAGTTAAGACACTTAAAAATAATCGGACGTGGATGGAAGCCAGCTGGAAGCATGCAGTGGTGAAAGGCCATTGAGTGTGTTACAAAACATAGGAAGACCCATTTGGTGAGGGGTACTTCTGATCGGCCGAAATGCATTGGCCCGACCAGCAATATCCTGACCCAGGGTGCCCGAAACACGGTTGCCTGATATTGGGATTTTGCCACCCCCTCCGGAGTGAGAATCCTTAAGTACAGGGGTGTGGGGGTGGGCAGAGACCCCCCTCATTGGGGGGTACAGGAGGTAGGAAACCCCGAATCACTCCCTGGAGGCAAAATCCGATATGAACGGCAGTGTTTTGGTTGCCCGGGGTTGGGATAATGACGGTTGGGCCGATGTATTTCGGCCATCCACAGTATATCCTTTGGCTAAGGGCCAGCTAGTTTTTCACACAGCTTCTGAATGAACATTAAGGTATTGGGCCCCTCAGCGCCCTCCGGTAAGCCCAATATTACTAAATTATTCCACCTGTTATGGGCTTCTAAATCTTCAAGCTTTTCCTCCAATCATGTAGTCTTCCTTCTCGGAGCTACCAGCTCAGGTCCCCAGCAGTCCCACCAAACATCTATGGAGCTAAATTTGGGTCTCAGCATCAGAGACCCATTTTGATATAGCTTCATTCTCCAACTGCATTTTATGCAGCTCTTCAGTAATAAATTGTAGAGATTCCTTGAGAGGGGAAATCTCTTGAAGGAAGTGGTCTTTGGTGAGAGCCTGCGACATCTGAGGTGATCGAGAAGCTGAAGGGGCCCTGGGTCTTGGTTCGCTTGGTCAGTTTGTCTGGCGTCGATGGAGGGGTATGACGCATAGGCACATTTTTCATTTCTGCTTCCATTTCGTGCAGCTAGAACAAGTTCGCTCATCTTCTGGAGGACTAGTGAAGTAGAGAAATAAGCAGTAGTTCAGAAAAACTAGGTTTAAAGAATTTTAAATATAAAAATATCAAACAGGAGGAGCAGACCAAGCTGGAGTCAGAGCTCACCCGCTGAAGCACATCATGTGACCCCACAGCTCATCACAGAGTTGCCAACCCCCCAAATAAAGTCCGCCCAGATGTATCAACCTTACCCCCTCCTGTCTCCTTCCCATATTAACCCTACTACAGCAGATCACAAAAACTCGGATGATTAAAAGGTGGAAGTACTCAGCCAACCTCAAATTAAACACTTGCTGACTCGAATTGCCTTGCTGCTTCTCCTGCTGTCAGTCAACGTCCACCTCAACCCTGGCCCCATGCAGCACACACCGAGCACGGGAAACAGCCATGCCTCTATTAAGTGGGCATCTATCAACACCTGCAGCTTGCTGGCCAAATTTGACACCCTCTAAGTGTGGGGTTGTACAGCACAAGCCTGACGTACTATTGGTAGTGGAGACCTGACTTACACCTCAGATCCCTGACTCAGCAATAACCTTAAATGGATACTCCTTATTCAGGCAGGATAGGATTAGCAAATGAAGCAGAGGCACAGCAGTCTATCTGAAGGACAACTTTTGAGGCCACGTCCTTCCTAAAATTAACTCAGGGAACAACGTGCAAGTGCTGGTGGTCAAGATACTACTAGATTCCCATGGTAAGACGCTCATGATTGTATCTCTCTACATCCTCACTAGAGAGCAGACCTCTGGCATTAATGTAATCACTGACTTCATGACTAACCTACACCAAAGCTCCAAAGTGGTATTGCTAGGAAACATTAATGTAAACTGACTGGCTCCTGAGGCTGCTCCATTTAAAGATGCCCTCTCGGCCATCAATATATCACAATTGGTTCACTTATCTACCAGAGTTAACTTTCGAACTGGTACCAGTACATTACTGGACTGGGTGCTAATAAATTGCCCAGAGAGAATATCTAGCACAACCATCCTCCCGGACACAAGTGACCACTCCCCAATAATTTGCCACTGGTCTTATAAAGTCCTAAAACCCCTTGCTAAGACCATTGTAGGGTGAGTCCTGAGAAAAGGGCAGCTTGAACTACTGAAATCTCACCTTAAACAGATTGACTGGTCACCCATTGACTCTGACCAGACTGTGGATCAAGCACTTGAACATTTTATCACTAAGTTCAATTCAGCCTGCGACATCCTCACTCATATAAGAAAATGGAAGGCCAAGGGTACCCATAACTCCTGGATTACCCCAATCCTCCTTGCCCAAATGGCCAACAGGGACAACCTTTGGCACCATGCTACTTGGCACTACTGTTAAACAGGAAAGCACCCAGCAATACAAAAAGGCCAAGAATGAATGCACTCATGCAATCTGTCTGGCCAAAAATAATCTTTGCAAGGAGGAAATAGCAAACTCATGGGGTGACAGCTGAAAATTCTGGGAAAACATAAAAGAACTGATGGGGAAAACCACCAAAGCCTTGCCCTCTGTGTTAGACATAAACTATACAATCACCCAGGACCTGAAGGTCATAGAAGACACTTTAATAATGCATTCTCTGATCTCAGCAGTGCACTCCCAGCTGACTTCTTTGAAGCTGACAGCAACAAAATCAATGTCTACAATAACATCCCCTCCCCAGGCTCCCTATCCTTCTATTTCAAATTAATCATCAAGGCTAAAGCCAGGAAATACCTACAATGGGTACTAGGTAAATTGTGGCATAGTAGCGATACCCTAGATCTTAAACTTATCACCCTCACCCTGGATGAAGTATTAACCCCTCTGACCAAAATACTGAATATCTCCTTATGTCATACTCATTTACCCAAGCAATGTAAAACTGCAATGATAACGCATGTTCACAAAAGCGGAGATCAGGCACCGCATACAAACTATCATCCCATATCAATCCTACCCTCCCTCTCCAAAGTACTAGAATGCATTTTATCTGATCAACTAGTTGACTACCTTGCAAAGTACAAGATACAATGTCCAAAGCAGCATGGCTTTCGCAAAACCCACAGCACAACAACAGCATTGTTTGAGTACACTGACTATGTCCACAGTGCTCTTGATCATGGACAGGTGGTGGGGTCGACCTATATTGACCTCACCAAAGCTTTTGACATGGTCAACCACACCATACTGCTTAATGAATTCTCCATTACTGGGCTCTCAGCCGACACAGTGGGGTGGTTTAAAAGTTATCTAGGGAGCAGGATGCAGCAGGTTAAGATAAATGGAGTCCTATCTGATAGATGGCAAGTACTCTCAGGTGTCCCCCAAGGCTGGATTCTGGGTCCCTTACTCTTCAGCCTCTTTCTAAACCACCTCCCCCATAGCTGTTTGGAAAGAATTCTTCTCTACCTGGACAATGCCATTATTTTCACCTGCAACCCTGACCCACACCGTCTCAAGTCCTAACTCCATCAATAATTTTCTAATGTTGAGGCATGGTTCTCAGAACATAGATTGATCATGAACTACAAAAAGGCAAAAGTAATGTTATTTGCAAGCACATGGAACACACACAAGTCACATTAATGAACCATCTGGAATAGCCAGAACACCACACTTGAATTGGTGCTCACCTTTAAATACCTTGGGGTGACCCTTGACAGCACACTATCATATGCCAGCCACGTTAGACCTAGTCTCAAAGGCGGTAAATACTAGACTTGGTCTCCTCTACAGGCACAGGCACTGCATAGCCTCCAAGGTGCTCCAACTTGCAGTAAACAGTTCTGTTCTCTCCGTTATAGATTACAGATTAACAGTGTATAGTGCTACATCTGATACTACACTAAAAAAGGATAAGCACAGCACTGAACAAAGCCTGCAGACTAATAATTGGTGCCCACCGAATGACCCATATGTGTGACTTGTATGACATTATAAACTAGCTGAACCTGGAGGGCAGAACAAAATATCAGACCTGTCTCCTTGCCAAGAAAACCAGCCTAACTCCTCCGGTCATCCAGGACCTCCTCAACCCAACTACTAACCCACATCAGACTCATATCACAACCAGAGAGTCCTACCAGGTCCCTTCCTGCCAGACAACACAAGGACAATGTCCTTTGCATGCTGCGCCCCCTATTGGATAAATGCCCTTTCATGGGACATCTTGAATGAACCCAAGCTGGGTCTTTTCAAGAGTAAGTTATGCCATTACCCCACCGAACTTAGTAGCTGTGACTATTAGCCCTAATCAGGGTCCCACTGGTCATTCTCAGCAAGCTCTGCCTATCCTCTATGCACTAACGGCGGTTCCTGCCCATGTTTGTCCTCTTCTCGTGCCCTTGTCCCCCCACCCATCCCCCTTTTTGCCCCTCCCTCTAGCCCACACTCCTATCCTCTACACCCTCCTTCCAAGGCCAATTTTTGGACCGCCATGAAATGTCAACTGTGTCTACTATACTTTTTTGTCTACTCACCTGAATTGCTTGTCCTCCATATTGAAATAATTATTCAGTGTACACTGGTCAAAATGTGAAAGGATGCCTCATATGTGTATTGTTCTATTCAGTTAACTTCAGAAATGTATGTTCTACTGTGCACCTCTGACGCTGAACCTTTGTAAATGAGCTTTCAGCTCAAAGGTATTGAATCCAAAAATGTAATAAACAAATAATTAAATCAACACAGATGTTTGTCTCAAGTTCTTGGTAAAACCTTTCTTAGTCTTTCATTGTACTCTTTTATGTTGGATCCCCAGATTAAGATGTCATCAATAATGACTTCCGTGCCTTTGAGCACCTCGAAGATCTGAGGGATCTTTCTCTGGAAAACCTCAGGCACAGAATAAATACCAAGTGGAAGGCATTTGAATTTATAGTGTCAAAACTGAGCATTAAAAGTCACCAATTCTGAACTTGACTTATCCAACTTAATTTGCCAAAAGGCATATCATGCATCAAGCACCGTGAACACTTTAACTCGAGCCAACCTAGCAGCAAGCGCTTCAACTATTTTCATTGGGTAATGCTCTTTTTTAATAGCCTTGTTTAAGTCTCTAGGGTCTATACAAATTCTTACTTTATTTGGCTTTTCTATGACAACCACTGAATTAACCCAGCTTGTGGGCTTCTCAACTTTCTCAATGATCCCCATCATTTCCATTGTCTCTAATTCAGCTTTCACTTTATCTCTCAAGGCAAAATGTATTTTCTGAGGAAGGTGGATCATAGGATTCACTGATTTATCTATTTTAATGTGATGTTCTACTTCCAAGCAGCCTAGTTCTTCAAAGAAGTTTGTAAACTCAGGCAATATTTTTTCAGTGATGGGATTCAAGAATGAATGGGATAGGTGCAAGGGAATCATAGTGGAAATGGAGGCGGAAGGAGAGAGAGCTGTAGATCAAGTAGGGTCTGTGGTGATAATGTAGGTAGGGAAAATGGACAGGCTGGGTGGGCCAAGAGGTCCTTATCTGCCATCAAATTCTATGTTTCTATGTAACAAAAAATACATCCCCTTTTGTTTACTAGGAGCATACTGTAACTATATATCTATATATCTATAGCTATATATATATATATACTGTGTGTGTGTGTATATATATATATATATATATATATATATATACACACACATATACAATGGGGTGAAGCAATAACTATCACAATAAAAATAGTTACAGTATTTTCACTGATGTTGAATAGCATACTGCTGATGTAGACACGGTGGAATATTTGAACAAATATAACAATTCTCCCTACGTCAGCAGCTGTTATTTCCACTCTCATTACGTTACCCACTGCAGTGCTAAAAAAACCTAATCAGAACTACTGCAATTAGACAGCAAGTCCAACTGATGACAACCACCACCATGTTATTCCACAATTAACCGGTTTAGCAAACAACCCTGAAAATAGCTCCAAAAGAAGAGAACCACAGAAATCTCATGTTTTCAGTAGTGTTTACTTCACTACTGTAATGAAGTTGACCACATGAAAATGAAAATAACTGCGTTACACTCCAGCGAAGAATACCAGAGTGACTGCGAAAACTGTCACAAGCACACATATTTCACTGTACTCCCACATAAAAAGAAATGAAGGTGCATTATTTACCCTTTGTAACATGGCACAAAAAAATGATGCTGAAATCGAGGAATGAGATTGGTGCAAACGCATCATGTGACGGAAAACAAGCAGTGATTAAGCCAGCGTAGAGCCCGCTTGTGTGGAACCTAAAGTGTGCAAAGTAGTAGTAGACGATTAGAGCCCGCCTGTGTAGTACCCTCAGTGGCCAGAGTGTGTCACGCTAAGAAAGAAAGAGTGAGCCCACTGGCGCCCCTACCACAAACAGCCACACGGTGCAACACTGGGATGGGAATAAAGAGGGTGGAGACCGAGGAAGTATGGAACCATTAGAGCCCGCTGGTGCAGTACCGTGAGAAGCCACCCTGACATCGGGGCCAGAGAAGTGAATGAAGGAATCGGGAGCGTGCCGGGGGAGGGGACTGAAACACAGAAACAGTAGCTGTGTCCCTGATCAATCAGATTGGTATGGTGATGAAACATCCACCTGGTCGCCGGGACAATCGGGTGGAGGCACCGATGGACTGGGTTGACAGTTGAGACAGCACAGCAGCCATGCAAGTGGGCTAGCAACGCAAATACATATGTAACAGGCAGCCATCATAGTGGACAAGCAAGGTAACACAACTATTGCCACCATCAGTCTGGCAAGATGTTGCAGCATCAGAACATATGTTTCCCAGAGTGCACTCCTGCGTTCCGTGATCGGCAGATAAGATTGAACGAGAGAGAATACAAATGGCCGGTAGGAATCGGGAAATTAGAGTACTAATTTACGTGTCTCACACTAATCTTCTCGTGGTGTCGACTTACAAATACCCAACACTATATAAAAGAATATCTAGCGTGCACCACGACCGCGCACGTTCTCATAGCAGCAGACTCAGTTGAAAGGAGGCAAATATCACATACCAACCAGTGATCATTGCCACTGTCAGGAAAGCGGCTGCATATTTACGAACTGAACCAGTAGTCAAAGAATAATTGCATACGTGCTTGCCGCTGAAATACGACACATTAATCACCTCAGCATCGGGCTCTATCATGGATTAATGCCTGCTGGGTGGTTGGAAGCCCTCGGCCTTCAGCCTCGTGCGCCAAACCCCCCCAGCAGGGCATTAATCCATGGTAGAGCCCTCCTCTGTTGGTGATCAATGCTTACAAAATGAACACAAAAATGCTCCAAAATGAAGAGAAAATGGCACAAAATGCCAGTGAACACCAATTCTTGCTGCACTTCAAACTCCATCCACAAACATCACTTCACCAATCGCAGAGCATGCACCATACACACAGCAGAAAACCAACCAATCAAATCAACAGATACACAATCATTCACAGCAACAACCAATCAAATTCCACATATCTTCTATTGAGAAACACAGCTTCATTCATAAAACAGAGTACACCTGTGGAAAAATACCACCATGAGAAATAACACCAAAACTCCAGTACCACTCTCTGTGTCTCCCATCAGTTTAAACAGAGAAAAAAAAAACATGAATAAAAAAAGTGAAAACTCTCAGACAGCTGCTACTGCTTTCTGCAACACATAATTTCGTCATGGCATGGTGTTGTTATGGAGGCAGTGTCTGGTCTAAGGGGCTGCTTTACATTAATGTTGGACAAAGTCTGTAGAAATGTAGTCTTCTTTCCACTATCCAGTAATTTCTCTCACATTAAGCTCCTGGACGTCAGAAACAGTAGCGAGACTTTTTTGATCATTACTTCTGCCCCCCATCTCTCCTGACTTTTATGAAAATTCATTCTAGTGCTGCAACTGTTCGTTCCATTTCGTTCCCTTTTTAGAGTTTAAGTGTTCATTGAAATTAGCTTAGTAATTGTGCTGCTATTATCGCAATTCGTTCTGCAGCACTAGTCGGGAAACTGTCAACGAGAAATAATTTAGCGGGGAAAATAAATGACGGGAAAGCAGTGTCGGTAAACCTCATGTCGGGAAACCTCATGCCGGGCAATCATACCGATCCCATATATATATACTGTATATATGTTGTTTATTTATAATTCAGAAAACAACTCTGAGCATAAGTGCTCTTTTGCAAATGTTCCATGTCTGACAAGTACAAGGAATGAGAAACACAACATACATTTACCAGCTCAGAATAAGCCTAGTCAGGTACAAGCAACAATACACTAGCTGTAAAGGTAATACACTCACTCTAGCATAGCTGTCCCAGGGACACAAGTTTGCAAGTGGCAGTAACATATAAGCACAAGGTAAACATGGTATACTGGACAGAAGTCAATTAAAAGCAGCAGCAGCAGGTTGATTTCATAGTGAGTTCTTGTTTTAAGGATTTTCTAAAGTGTGCAATTATGGAAAGTCCCACTAGGGATTCTGGGAGCTCATTAAGCCATTGGCAAGCACGGACTACAAAAGAGGGCCTACCCAGGCTTGTTTTTTTGGAAGGGGACTTCAATGGCTTGTCAAAAAAAATAGCCCGAAGGTAGGGAAGCAATGCAACAAGGCAGTGGGGAGGGCAAGCAAAATGTTAGCAAGCATAGGGAAGGGCATTAAAAGTAGGAAGAGGGAAGCGATCATGCCACTATACAAAACTATGGTCAGACCACATCTGGAATATGGGGTGCAGTTCTGGAGGCCACCCTTACAGGGTGACAGAGACAGGGTGGGGAGGGTCCAGAGAAGGGCAACCAAGATGGTTCAAGGGCTTCACAGGAGGTCATATGAAGAATGACTGGAGGAGCTAAACTTGTACACACTGGAGACAAGGAGGGAGAAGGGGGATATGGTTGAACCCTTCAAATATCTGAGGGGATTAAAGAAGGTGAGGGAAGGAAGCATATTCAGGCTGAGTGAAAGCAAAACAACTAGGGGACATGCATTCAAGTTGGAGGGGGCAGGTTTAGAGGAAATGTGAAGGGACAGTTCTTCACTGAGAGGGTGGTGGGTCCTTGGAATAGGCTGCCAGAATGGATGGTGGGGGGGGGGGATAGATTCAGTGAACAAATTCAAAATGGCATGGGACAACTACATGGGGCTCAATAAAAGTAACAAAGGCATGGCATGAAGGGAGTAAGAGAAGGGGAACTGGGCAGACTGGATGTACAAAGGGGTCCTTTTCTGCTGGCAAATTTCTATGTTTCTATGTTTGTTTACTTACATCTGTTCCACAGAAAGGTGCTGGGCATATTGCCCTCTACAGAGGTACGTGCAGCCTGACCAAATCACCCAATGCCTTTCATGCTCTCCCCTAACGCGTTCTCAAATGTAACAGTCAGGCAAACAACAACAGTAGAAGCCACTTTCTAGTTAAGGCCAGAGCAAGAAAACCCAGTGGAAACCACAAAACAAGGGCCAGAAAAAGAAAAGGACTCAATATTAGATGGGGTAAATATTACCTTGCATGATTCAGGCAAAACTGTCTTTCCTTAAAAGGGGCTTGTCCCTTGTTCCGACCACTAATCCTGATCCATTGAGTGTGATGATAGATTTGTATAAATTTATATGTAAATTTAATCTTATGCAACATTTCAAGAATAACAGTATGCATACCAGTGGTAGTGAGTTTTTCAGTACTCAACCAGTAGGAGCAATATTATGTCCCAGTCTACTTTTGGCCCCCCACCCCATCGGCAGCTGCAGTCCTTGCCTTTAAACAAATGTATGAGAGGGGCTTTAGAGAACTGTTTCTAGAGCAAAGCAATCTCATTTTGTAAATATAAGCAAAAGCGAGAGACAGGCAATACTAAGTCTAAAAAAATGATGCTGATTTAACGATAAATGCATGTGATAAAGGGGGCTCAGCTCTGATAATGGACACTCATTAATATGAGCAGGAGGTATTAAAGCAATTGAGTAACGTTCATGTGTATAAGAAATTGCATTCTGATTCCATGCAGAGATTTAAATCCCAAAATGATGAATATCTGAAATGGGCATGTGATATGAATGTAATCACCAAGGAACAAAAGTAGTATGTAACTGTTGACCGTCCAGTGCTGGTGATGATTTATGTGTTGCCAAAAATACACAAACCAGTCATGGACCCCCTGGGAAGCCTATCATCACCAGCATTGGTAGTCTGACTGAGCCCCTTTCTTAAAATGGTTGATTTCCATATTCACTTTAGTTGCAAGGTTACCCTTGTAGCTACAAGATTCCACTGATGTAATGCGCATTATGGATGTTATAGAAAGGAAAGAAGGTTGCCTCTTTGCCACCCTCAATGTGGAGGCCCTATACACCAATATTCCACATGATGGTGGCATGGAGTCAATACACTACTAAAAGGTGTCTGGTGAAACTGAATCGGAAGAATAGAACGGCCGAGAATTGCGCTGACATTACAGTGTGCACAACTTCAGAGTTGTTTTTTTTTTATATTAATGTGGTTTTTGACCGTGCCCATTTTCTGGTGTCCATACTATGTGATTTTTGACTGCACTGTTCTTCCTGTGCAGTTTTGATCTAGTCCCATCTGGAACAGGCTGCAGAGGTTGATGAAAATATGGTTGATCTTCTGATTAAGTGCACATAAATTATCCTTACCTTTAACAATGTCATCTTTTTTCAAACAGACATAATGTGCAGACCAATAGAACTGTGATGGGGGCATCCCTAGCCCCAGCTATGCCAACCTTTTCTAGGCCCATATGAAAAACAGGTAACATAAGATGCAGACATAGCCTCTTTTTCAAAAATATTGTGCTTTATCAATGATACATTGATGATTTGCTTTTGATATGGAGGGGGGAAGAGGATAAATTCTATGCCTTTAAAAACTATTTGGAAGCCTCTAATCAACATTTAAGGTTTACACTTACTTGAGATAGAGCCAATATTCATTTATTGGATTTAAAAATCCTTGTGGGTGAGTCTGGAACTGAAACAGACCTTTATCAAAAATAGACAGACTGGAATTCTCTCCTCCATGCATCCAGTTGCCATCCTAGGCATACCATAATAAACATTCTATGCAGCCAGTTCCTTAGGCAGAAGGCCTCCTATCAAGAAATGACTTTGGACATGGAGCAGAGCAGAGATTCCAAGATCAGGGCTACAAAACAGAATGAATCACTTTTGCTGAAATTTGGGCAAGGGAACGGGAACAGACTTTACTACAGCTGAAGACTCACAAGAGAGAAGACTCAGCTTTAATGAGAGAGTGAAGTTTGTAACCACTTATACTTCCCAGTCAGAAGTGGTATGTATGGTAATTTTAAAAAATTGGAATGTTATCATTGCATATACCATTTTAGGAAAGAGTCTCACACAACCACCTCAGGTAGTTTTTAGAAGAGCACCAAATTTATGGGATATGGTAGCATGCTCACATCAACCAGTGAAATATATACAGAATGCAGTACTTAGAGGTGCTTTTCCTCCCCGGGACTGTTGTCCATGTGGGAGATGTAAGTTTTGTAAATATGTCAAAATGACAAAAACATTTTGCCATCCAACTACAGGACAGAAATATGATAACTAAGTCTTCCATGATACTGTGTCATATACATAGCCAGCTGTTTATGTAGCTCCTTCTATCTAGGAAAGACCATTGATCCATTTAAAAAAAATAGATCAGTGAACACATGAGGGATATTAACAAAGAAAATGTAAAAAATGTGATAGCAGTACATATTAAATTCCTTAGCGGTAGGGGTGAACATGAATGGTCTTTTGTAGCAAATTAAATGTAAAATTAAGCCAGCGAGGTGGGTATTTAGACTTTCTCCTGTTAAAACAAGAGGCCGTCTGGATGTATATTTTAGGAAGTTTTGGAACCCCTGGTTTATATGAATATTCTGAGACAGCAGCTTTTCTCTGAATTGTCTTGATGTGTTGTCAGTCCTGCATTCTGTAATATGGGAGAGGGGGAAAGGGTAGAAGGTGGTAACCCTTAATGCTAGGAGCCTTGGGAGGAAAACTGCAGAGTTACAGGTGCTCATGGCAGAGGAAGAGATGGACATTGCAGCCATCACAGAAACATGGGCCACCCAATACAATGACTGGGACCTGTTTGTACCAGGGTACAGGTTATTTCGTAGGGACAGGGTTATTGGGAAAGGAGGGGGTGTGGCACTATATGTGAAGGAAGGACTGAAGTGTGTAAGGGAGGAAGGGGATGAGGGTAATATGGAGTCACTTTGGATGCAAATCCAGGATTCCAACAATAGGATTCTTAGAATGGAAGTGGTGTATAGGCCGCCATCTCAGGCGGAGGAGTTAGACAGGGAACTAGTGGGACAGACAAGAGGACCTGTGAGAAGGGTAGTGTGGTGATTGTTTTGGACTTCAACATGCAAGGAGTGGACTGGAGTACCCCAACAACCAGGAAAAGAAGGGAGCAGGTACTGCTGAATGCCTTCCAGGACAGCTTCCTGCTGCAAATGGTCAGTGAACCAACCAGGTTAGGGAATACCCTTGACCTTGTGCTGGCAAATGGGGACTTTGTGAGAGAACTTACAGTGGAGGAACCGTTATCAGGGAGTGACCACCACTCAGTATGGCTCACATTGGATATGGGCAAGGAAGGAGTGAAATCTGGCACAAGAGTGCTGGACTTCAGGAGGGCCAACTCTGGGAGGATGGGGGAAGTGGTAAAAGGGTACCAGGCCAGAATTCAATCTAGTATGGACACTAACCAGAGGTGGAAGCTCATAAAGCTGGGGATAGTGGAGGCAACCAAAACCTGCTGCAAGGCCCAGAGCAGGAAGGCTAGGGCTAAGAAACCGAGCTGGTTGAGCAAGGAAGTCATGGAAAAGGTAAGGAGGACAAGAGCTGCCTTTAGGAAGTACAAGAAAACAGGGAGAGGCGAGGACAGGGAGGAGTACTTGATGGAATTGAAGGAGGTGACAAGGGCAGTAAGGGGAGCCAAGGCATCTACGGAACTCAGGCTGGCACAAGACATTAAGAAGGGGGAGAAGGACTTCTTTAGGTACATCAGAAAGAAAAGGAGCTGTAAGGACCACACAGTAAGGATTAGGAAGGACGGGGGTTGGGTGGAAGCAGGGTGTGATAAGACAGAAGCACTAAATGAGTGCTTCTGCTCAGTATTTACTAAAGAGAAGGGGGGGGTGACACCCAAGGTGGGAGAAATGGCAGAAACAGGTGGGGAGGGGGTGACAGATGGGGAAATCATGGAGGGCAGAGTTTGGGAGGGTTTAAAGGCACTGAGGGTGGATAAGGCACCAGTCTCAGATGGCATCCACCCCAGGGTACTGAAGGAGCTGGCAGAGGTCCTTGCAGGACCTTTGGCAGACCTATTTAATGCCTCACTACATTTGGGGTGTGTACCTCAGGACTGGAGGATGGCTCTTGTGGTGCCCTTCCACAAGAATGGCCCAAAGGATGAACCGGGAAACTCTAGACCAGTGAGCCTCACATCCATCGTGGGTAAGCTAATGGAGACTATCCTGAAGGAGAGGCTGGTGGCCCTCCTAGGGGCTAATGGACTACAGGACAGCAGACAGCATGATTTCATATGGGACAGATCCTGCCAAACCAACCTGGTGAAGTTCTATGACTTGGTAACTAGGCAACTGGACAGGGGCCATGCAGTGGATGTCCTGTATCTGGACTTCAGTAAGGCATTTGACTCAGTGCCGCATGGAAGGCTGGGAAGTAAGTTAGTAGGCACAGGGGCGGTGCAAAGTTGGTGAGATGGGTAGGGAACTTGCTTCAGGGAAGGCAACAGAGGGTGGTGGTGGGTGGGGAGCTCTCACACCCAAGGGTAGTGACGAGTGGTGTTCCACAGGGCTCGGTGTTGGGACCAGTCTTGTTTGGGATATTCATTGCAGACATATCATTGGACATCAAAAGCAAGATCAGTCTGTTTGCTGATGATACCAAGGTAGGAGCGGTGGTGGATGACCTAGGGGGATGGCAGGGGTTGCAGGATGATCTGGCAAAGCATGAAACCTGGTCAGACAGCTGGCAACTGGGGTTTAATGCCAAAAAGTGCAAGGTGCTGCATTTTGGGATGAAGAACCCAAGGAGGAGTTACCAGCTGGGGGGAGTGCAGCTAGCCCAGACAGAGAAGGATAAGGATCTGGGGGTGCTCATTACAGGGTCAATGAACAACTCGGCACAATGTAGGAAGGCAGCTGCAAGGCTAACAAAATTCTGGGTTGTATTACAGAGGGTATATCCTCAAGAGGAGAAAGTGATTCTGCCACTGTATAGGTCATTAGTTAGACTGCACCTGGAGTACTGCGTGCAGTACTGGCGCCCATATCTGAAGAGGGACATTAAGTTACTGGAGGGGGTGCAACGCAGGGTGACAAAGATGATCAAGGGGCTGGGGGACTTATCATACGAGAGGAGGCTGAGGGAGTTGAACATGTACTCACTGGAGGAGAGGAAGGACAGGGGGACATGATTGAAACCTTTAAGTACATGAAAGGAATAAACAAGACAGGTACAGAGAGGTTGTTCAAAGTAAGGGAGTGGAGGGACACCAGGGGCCATGATATGAGGCTGGAGGGAGGAAGGTTCAGGAGGGAGATGAGGAGGCACTTTTTTACAGAGAGGGTGGTGGCTGGGTGGAATGCGTTACCTGCAGAAGTGGCGTCCAGTAGAACAGTGGACTGCTTCAAAAGGGGATGGGACAGGACAAGGGGGAGGGTCAGTGAAGGGGAAGGATGGAAGGGAGGGGCAGCTGCAGAATAAGGGGTGCTAGCTGCACATTCGAGCAGACTTGATAGACCTCTAGGCCTTTATCTGCTGGCAAATTTCGTAAGTTCGTATGGTTGCTATTGTAGTGTCTGCTCTAACAGACGAATATGAGATTATGATTTTTCTGACAGTTTTATATAATAACATCTATCTTTTATATGTTTGTAACCTAGAAATTAGTGTGCACCATGTGAGCTTATTCACATTGTACTTGAACTGTTATTGGGAAAGAAAAATGGTTTACTTGAACCACATCCTTGTGATATAACTCCACAGGTTCGAGTCCCACCAGCATTAAAGAGGGTCTCAAGCCGACTTCTGCAATCAGACTCTTTAGGCCCAATTCTCAAAGAGCCCTTAGAGCACTGCAATTTGTGGCAATCTAGGGCTGTGGTGAACTTGAGGTGCATCAGGGACCCTTTGCACAATACTATAAAAACAAGGGTCCCTGCACCAAAAACCTGGGAGTTGCTGCACCTGCAGGCTAGCCACAAACAATAGGCATACCTGCGGGAATTGCCACAGGGATCTGGTTCCCCCCACCTGGTGCAATGTGAAACAAGTTTGTCAGGAGGGGTCCAGGGGCAGAAAGGGCATGGGGGTACCATAGGGGGAGTTGAGGAGATGGTGGGCATGTGAGGGGGTGATGTAGCATCCAGTGGGGTGCCATTTATATGACCATTACATTAATGGGATGGTCCATGGGGAGGGGGGATCCAGGGACAAACAACGCAGGAGACTGGGGCTTCTGCCAGGGCTGTGCTCACCTGGGGTCATGGCACTATTTTTCTGTGGACCTCCCCATGGTACCATCCCATTACTTTACATGTCATATAAACATCAGCCCCACTGGATGCCACATCACTCCCTGGCATGCCCACCATCACCCCAATACCCCTATGGCACCCCTGTGACCCTTCATCACCTGGACACCACATTCAGAGCCCTTCATCAGCTTGTGTGGCACTAGTGCAAGTGGCTTAGACCACCTCCTGGCTGGTCTACCTTGAGCCCCTTGCTGCACCCATGGCGGGGTTTCCAGAATACCAAGAAAGGGATCGTTGTAGCCCCACCTTAGAGCAAGCCCTCTTGCGACCTGGCGCACCTGGTTGTGTGATGCAACCATGGCCCAAGGGGGTTTGGTGCAGCTGCTTCAGGAGCTGATGCAGCTGCATTACAAAATCCAGACTGATGCAAGTTGTGATGCAAGTCAACTCTTGCATCACAATCTTTAGACCCAAGTCCTTTACACTGAACTATCCCTCAGGGTTTCTCAAATGGTGAGGCCAGCCTCCCAGGGGAGGCCCCAACCTGTTCAAGGGGAGGCTCAAGCATAGCTTAAAATGTACTATATTTTAAAGTCAAGTTTTGGATGCTTTGTGTGAAAGGATGCAACAAAGTGAAAGTGAATAATGACATGTGAATTTATGTACAAAATGGTTACCAGGAAAGACATGCTAAACAAACACTTGTTTCCTGGTATGACATGGGGATAATACAATTCTTGGAAACTGTTCAGAATAAAATTCAAAATGATGCAAATCAATAGGAACAAGGTAACAACTGATCCATTATACTGGCTGCAGAAAAGCACAAATACAAAGGCTAAGCAGAGAGATACTAGGAGCAAGAGCAGGAGGGAGCAAAATGGTCCCTGAGAAGGTGTTTAAGAGCTGGGTAAAACTGACAAAGAAAGCAATCTGACTCATGGAGGTATTGCAACGAGGGGTAGAATCCAAAAGTCAGAAGTGTGGAGTGAGTAGGCTGACCTGGGGAGGGGGTTATAGAGACAGAGAATAATAAGTTCAATAAAATGAGAATAAACTCAACTACTCACATGCACTTCATTGTATTCTTCCTGTAATGTGCAAAGTATGATAGTTGTTCTAACTATGGGGAGGCCCAAAATTATTTCTATATTAGAGGGAGGCTCAAGATCTTTTCCAAGGCTTGGGGGAGGCTCACTATGACAAAGTGTGGGAACTATTCTATCTCATTTGTGAATCGGGCCCTTTGTATCTAATTTGGAGCTGAGTTTGCTCTTATGCTTTGATCTTTCAACCTCTCATCTGTTAGAGAGCATGTCAACCACTACTCTCTTAAGTTTTTAGAGTTACTCATGAGATTATAGTATTTGCAATAATTAACCTCTCATGAATTGGTTTATTGTAACAGTTATCTTTAAATGCCCATGAATAGTACTTGAGATATTTCTGATGTAACTGATTTTTTTTTAAATTTTAATGTCTGGTGTTCAGGTTTCTATAATTTATTATATTTAAGTAGTATTTATGCACTTTACACTTTTATGTATGTATCACTTTAAAGCAGCCCCAGTGTGTGTTTAAAGTCTGTCATCATGACGTCACATGGGGGAGTATAAATGTGTTCACCTGGCTGTTAGCTACACACCCTTGGAAAAGTGCCAGGGAACAGCACGAACCCCGTTGGGCGATTTGGTCAGGCTGCAGGTACCTCTGTATGGGGTGATATGCCCAGCATATTTTCATGGCACAGATGAAAGAAAATAAAAATGTTTTTACATTTTCTATCTGCCTTGTGTGTGTGGTTAGTAATACTGTAGTGTGTTAGTGTGAGGCTTCCTTACTTTTCTACGGAGTATTCTGCCTGCCGTACAGCATGTTCCGTGAGCGACCCCCTCCCCAATTTTTGGTATTTTGTTGAGTAATTCTGTTGCTCCCAATATGAACCAATAGATTCAACAGCCCAGGAAACATTTAGCAGTCCAGGGAACAGATTGTTTAGTACCAGAATCAGAAAGTGGGGAAGGGAAATTTTTGATCTAGTGGGCTGTGGCTAGGGAGACCATATTTTGTAACAGGTCTGATGGAGTGTGTAGATTGAAAGAAGTGCTGCTACAGGTCCCTAGAAACTCTATGTCCTGCATCTTTTCCTAAATGCTGTGCTTCCACTAACATTCTGGAGGTGAAGTGGTGGGGGCCTCTGGAAAGGGTATCTCTGGGGTATCTGGGTCACCCAAACTGGGAGTCTCCAAAGTGTATCAACAATGTTGTATGATACAACTGGTGCTCAGTTGCTGTTCCGTACTCAAAAAGTAAGATCCCCAGAAGATTAAAGCACTGATGCATTCTGTGGGTCCCCTTTGGGACCTGATTTGAAGATGGGGAAAAAGGAATTTATACCAATAGTGGGGATGCGAGGAGGGGCCTCTAAAGTGTCCCTAAATGAGGGTAAGTCCCCCATGGGTCCTTCATGAGTGCAGATCCCCTATTTTGCTAGGGCAAATGCTAGCTATTGTGCAGGCAGTGTGAGTTCCCAGAAGATGGACACTGGAGACTATCTAAATGTAATGAGGTGTGTGTTGTGGCTTACAACTGAAATCAATTATTGTGGGTTCTCCCCCCTCCACCCTGTTTAGGAAAAGAGAATGAACTGTATGCTCTGCTGCTCCCAAGTGGAATGTTGTACCATCTACCTCAATAAACCCATTTGCTGTTTGACTCTAACCCAGGTTGGGGACAAGGAATGTTCACAAGAAAAGATGGTTTCCAATGTGCACCACCGCCCCTGGCATGCTCATTGTCCTAACTAAGAGAAATGAATCCTTGCCTGCTCCCTCACATAGCTAAGGCCCCGAAGTTATCATAGATTCATATCTGGTTACAAGTACAGTATTATACATATATATTTTTTAAATGTGTAGTTTAAAAGCACAGTATGTCTTAGCAAAAGCCAGTACCAGAAAACTTCTACTAGTGAGGCTTAAGGATTTGATCTTTATTCGGCATGCTTCCTTTAGGCAAGACGGTCAAATGAGGTAGGACCCGCCAGAAATAGGAAGGCCCCAATCCTTGACTGAACTCAATATATATATATTTTTTTTTTACATGAAACAATGCAAGTTTGCACGTTTGTATTATGTCAAATGCAACCTGGAATTTTTTCCTTATCAGTAGTGCTGTATTTTTCATTTACATGTATAATTTTTGCTAAATGGCAAAAAAAATAAAGGAAGAGTGAACTCTCTCTCAAGAAATTAAGCTAAAGCTTAACAATGAATTAAAATAAAAATAAAAGATTAACATAAAATGATTGAGTATAGATAATCCTTCTGACAGGGAAGTAGAACTACCTATAGTTTTGAACACGCTACAGTCAGCGCGTTCAAAACAGCCATGAAAAAAGAACTGAAATTTCGATGTACATACAACAGATGAGTAGTGCGTCTATTGATGGAGCTGCACTTAGGGTTGGTAATATTTGTAATAGTGTTTATTATTTGAAATTAATGAATCTCTGCCTCTGCAATGCACTTTAACATTTGTATTTAATGTTTTGTACGTTATATTGTTATGTGTAAACTTAAGATTCTTTTTAAGAAACAGACAGGGGTACCTTGTAAATAGGGTATTTATAGCCCTAATGGTGTACTGAAGTTCTTTCTGTGTCCTGCATAATTAAACATTTTACTACTACTACTACTACTACCACTACCTGTTACAGTGTCTGGAATATTCAAAGAAAGCTCCAAAGGTGGCTAGCCATGGGCCATGGTATGTGGCTCCCCTAGGAAAACTAGCAAATGGTGCCCCCCAGAAAAAGTTTTTAAATCCCCCCAAGTCCACTGCTTGCCAGGCTAGAAAATCCTCCCAGATCATATCAATGACATAGAGTATTTGGGACCGGTTCTGCAAATGAGGAAGTATCAGCCTGCACAACAGAAGTAAGGGAGTACAGACTGATGCCAAGCCCTTTTCCCTCCTCCTCAACATGGTGGCAGCACTGCCAGAGGGAGGTACAAAACATGTCAGTCTTTTCTCTGTGGTTTGATGGGGGAGAGTCAATGCTCACTTACGCTCCTTACAGGAGTTGCTGCTGCTACTGCTGGCTTTGACACCAAACCATCAGTTCATCCCCAGGACTGTTCCGGACCCAGCTATCCTGTCCTCAGTCAAACTCCTCAGAACCAGCACAGTGCCACTGCCAGCTGCTGCTGGGTACCGGGTCAATATAGTACTACAATAATAGCAATGCATGAACCACACTGTATAAAGCGTGAACGCATTTAGAGTGACAGGGGTATAATAGCGGTAGGGAATTACCGCTACCCCAGTCGCTCAGTGCTTACACTTTGAAGAGATCAAGTAGCCGTGTGTGAGGTGCCTGGTTGAGCCACTCCCATGGTGGAGTGGCTAAGGCACCAGCACATGGCAGGGTTGGAGACCTGGGATCATGGTTTGGTTCCCCACAGGTCTCTTGGTGTTACAACTTTTCAAAGAAAATAAAATTTTAACCACACCCAAGTTTCTCCCCATCCCCAAAGTCCACACCCCCCGGAGGCTGTTATTTAAAGTCCGGAGTGTGTGGGGGGAAAAGCAGATAATCAGAAAGTCCCGTTAGTTAGAGTGTTGTGCGCTTTTTGGGTTGGGTTGGTGTTTTTCCCAACATTATTTCGACGCACACTGCTTTGCTTGTGGCATAGATTGCCACCCTGCTTTTGTTAGTGACATGTTGACCCCATGCCCTGCTGCTGAGAACCAATGGCACATCCTGTCAACCAACCTTTTGTTCTCCAGGCATTGGCAGCACTTTGTCCTGTCTCTGTCCATCTGCCTGACTGGACCACCATAGAGATTAAAGAAAAACATTTTACAGGACCAGTCACCAGTCAGCAACACACCACCACTGGCTCCCAAGGCGAGTCACTAGAACATCAGTCTGTTCATTCTTCTAGCAACTCTTGTGATGCTGTCACCAAACCTGCCACCTGCTCCCAGGTGGGGTGGGGGGGGCATGCAGAGGGATGCTGTAAACATGCAACAGGCTATAATGCTATTAGCTGCTGCTGCAGTTCAACATTCAGACACAGATCCGATAAGGACAGATTTCCTTTTTTTTTAATGAAAATAAAAATGTTTAATCATGGGCAGGGGTTGGCATGGGATGGGAGTCTTCTATCCTCCACCCTCCCACACACACACACACACACAAATAAAACCAGATTTATAGTTATTTGTTTTTTCATGAGTCACACTGATTGAAAAAAAAAAATTCTAAAAATGGAAATGTGTTTGAAGGGGAATCAGTGCCCCCTACTGATGGGCACCCCAGGTGGCCACCTAGTTCACCTATCCTTAAGGTGGATAGCTATAGCATATGTAATTATACGTTTGGCACACTGTTGGCAAACTGAAATAAATGTGGTTAGAAGACATAATCATTGGCCTGCTCTTATTTGACTGTGCAGAACATTTGTTCAACATAGATAAGAAATTTCTCATTGTAATATAGAGCCTTATTGATCAATAACTTGACAACAATGTACTATCAATGTCTATGTGGCCAGTTTATTTGTCTAATGGTTTCTTGTGGGTTCTAGAAACATAGAATTTGTTGGCAGAAAAGAACCATTTGGCTTATCCCCCGGCTCGTGCCTGAAAATAGGCAGGATTTGTCTAGTGCACTTACCCGGTCAACAAAAGCTAAATAAATAAATAAATAAATAAAATATCCAGTCTGCCCATATATTCCATGCTTAATCTGTCTCCACAGACCTTATCTAGCCTTCAGAAACCACCTCTCTTCCCTGCCTGTTTTCTAATACACCCCTATTTGTATCCCATGCATGCTTGAAGCCTCCCACTGATTTTGCCTCCACCACTTCCACTGGCAGCCTGTTCCAGGTGTCTACCACCTTTTCAGTGAAGAAATATTTCCTCACGTCTTTCTTAATCCCCACTCCCAGCTTCACTGCATGCCCCCTGATCCTGGTGCTCCTTCTCATTTACCCCTGTGAGGTACTTGCAGGACTTTGTTATGTTGCCTCTTGCTATCCTCTCTTCCTGGGTGTACATGTCGAGATCCCTCAGTCTCTCAACATAGGGCTTCTCGTGCAACCCTTTCACCATTTTAGTTGCCCTCCTCTGGACTGTTTCTACCATGTCTATATAATTTCTGAGGTGTGGCTTCCAGAACAGGACACAGTACTCCAGGTGGTAACTCACCAGTGAATGATACAGTGGGAACACCACCTCCCTCCTCCTGCTGGATATACTCCTCCCTTTGCACCCCAGCACCCAACTAGCCCTGCCCACTTCTTTGTCACATTGTCCTGCCATCTTGAGGTCATGAGATATGATAGCCCTAGGTCCCTTTCCTGTTAAGTGACTATCAGTAACCCCCACCCATTCTTATACTCAGCGCTGGGGTCCTATGCCCTAGGTGCATGATTTTGCACTTTTTTGTATTGAACTCCAACTGATATGCTTTAAACCACTCTTTGAGTTTCCCCAGATACCTGTTCAGTTTCTAAACCCCCCCCCAGTGTCCACCCTATTGCAAATTTTGGTATCATCTGCAAAAAGGCATACCTTTTCTTCCAGTTCCTCAACAAGTAAGCAATAATACCAGACAGAGTGGGAGGTATTGAGAAATACTGGACTACCCAGGGGAATAATGAGACCCGACACCACAGGTGGAGGGTCTTATAGCCCCTGGAAGGTCCGGTATAGCCCAATACCACCCACCCTGGAGGGTATTATAGCGCTTAGAAAATGGGTTTTGGGTTACATTATAAAATACAATTTCTTAAAAAAAGAGCATAAAAATAGCAAAATAAATAAAACAAATTTTGAGTAAAGTAGTTCCCCCACTAGTGACATCAGCAGTAGAGAGCATCATTGTGATTGACACAATAAACATTTCAAAAATGGGGGGGGTGATGAGCGGTTGAGTGGACAGGACAGCAAGATTGCTGCAACAGCTCTACATTGAGCAGAAGCTCAATGTAGGAATGTTCTGTTCATTTAAAACTAAGCCTCACAGCGGGGAGTTGTCAGTAACTGAATCTCACTAAGCAAGAGTAAAAGATGGCAGCAACCAAAATTCTTAACATTCCATGACACAGTAATACTGGTAAGAAGGCAGACGGAGGCTGGGACTCTGTTGCATGATACCATACTGGGTGGTTGGATGTCTAGGCCAATCAGGGGAGTAGGATTCAGGAGTCCCATTTTCTAATTAAGCAATAAGGCATGACCAGGGGTTATGTTAACGGTATGTTAATCACCCTTTAGGGGTGTAATGTTGCACGAGTCATAGCCAAGTGCCACATACAACTACAGGGTGATTAACTGACCATTAACATAACCCCTGGAAGTGCCTTATTGCTATCATAATAAAAACATTTTTTAAACAGTGTTACACCTTGGTTAGCATATGATTAAGCTCTACATGTATGTTGAAAAAAAATTAACATAAGGCTGATAAAATATTTACAACCAATCAGAAAGCTCCATTTCTCAGACACTTTTTTATAATGTCACTTAATGAAGACATTGAAGAAGATGGGTCCCAGTACTGAGCCTTGAGGTACACTGCTGGTCACTCCTCCCTCATTTAAGTGAGTGTCATATCTGCCTCCTGTGTGGCATATTGTTGAAGACCTTGCTGAAGTCCAGACTGACCATGTCCACTGTCTTCCCACTGATCTATTTCATTGGTCACTCAGACAAAGAAATCCATCAGATTCCATCTCATTTGTTTGGCATGACCTCCCCCCATGAATCCATGTTGTCTGCAGTCTTGCAGCCCACTGGATTCAAAATACTCTACCAGTCTTTTTTGTACAAGGGTTTTCATTACTTTCCCCACAACTGAAGTAAGACTGACAAGCCTATAGTTGCTAGCCTCCTCCCTACTGCCGCTCTTATGTAGAAGGACTACATCAGTCTTCTTCAGTCCTCCAGAACCATATCTGTTTCCTGTGAGTTGTTGAACAAGGCTGTCAGTGGAACAGTCAGTACCTCCCAACCTTGAGTTCCTTTAGAACCCCACAGAGATGATAGATTCTTGGGTATGATATAATAATATGAGCAGACTAGATGGACCATTGGTTCTTTTCTGCTGTCATCATCTATGTTTCTATGTTTCTAACCCTTGGAAGTATCCCATCCAGTACCATAGCTTTGCCCATCTTCAGAGCTGTAA
This sequence comes from Neoceratodus forsteri, assembly GCA_016271365.2. Classification (NCBI taxonomy): domain Eukaryota; kingdom Metazoa; phylum Chordata; order Ceratodontiformes; family Ceratodontidae; genus Neoceratodus; species Neoceratodus forsteri. The sequence continues at coordinate 906,123,377 of CM028129.1, forward strand.
TTCCTTTCCATAATCTTTCTTCTGAAAATAGACTTGAGTCCACTTCCCTTCCAGATGTTCCTACTTTTCTATGGTGGTCTGCAATATGAAGACAAAACAGTATAACATGTTCAGGATGTCTGCTTTTTCTTGGTCCTCTTTGGTACCATCTCTTTCTCTGCCCTACTAATCCTCACTATCCCTCCCATTGCTTTCGTTTTCTCACTTATGTACCTGAAGAAAGTCTTAGCCACCTTAGTGACCCCTTGGTGATTCTTTCATCTGTCTGAGCCTTTGCTCCTATCACTGCCTTGCTTGCTTCCCTGTTTTTCTAGGTATATCTCCCTGTCCTGCTCCCTCTTTGTTTCTTTATAGCTCTTGAGTGCCACCCTTTTGTCCTTCACCACTTCCTAAGTAGTGGTGGGCGAAGTCCAAAAACTTAATTTCGCAGAGATATTTGCAAATTTTACCAAATCTGTGAAGTTCTCCATTAAGGTGAATTTCTACTTTGCCTTAAAGGAGAACCTTGTGAATGGCAAAAATGCAAATTTCACCTGTGAATTGTGGCTCAAAGGCAAAGTTTAAAGAGTCATGTGATTAGAGGTCACATGGTGCTCCAATGAGCAATATTGCTATGTGTAGGCTGAATGCAATGCAGTCGAAGGAAGAGAGAGTTGGTGTGAAGTGTACTCTGTATCTTTGTGCCTAAAAAGCATTGGAAACTGTTTAAAACACCAGGCCCAGATATTCAAAAGGGTTGCGCCATGTGCAACAGGGTTACGCATGCGCAAGTCCTACATTGCGCCATTCTGCGATATTCAGCAGGAGGCAGTTGCGCCACTGAAAACAGGTTGAGCAACAGTGCAATGCAAATGAATGCATGCTCAACAGGAGGGGGAGGAACCATGCATAAACTGCACAACCCGATATTCAGTCGGGTTGTGCAGAATAACTCTGGCGCAACCCCCAACCTGCGCCTGCACAACTTTGAAAAAAAAAGGGATCGAGTTGAGGCCACCCAGGTGAGCTGCTGTATTGCAGGGTGCAACACAGCAGCTGCCACCCGTGGCTGGCCCCAACTCAGTCCCTGTGCCCCCCACCAGCCCGATTGTGGGCAGAACGTGAAAAGAACCCCCGCCCAAACATCTCCCTAATGCCCGATCGCAGGCAGAATGTATACTGACAACCCCCAGTGCCTGATCGTGGGCAGAATGTATACTGACAACCTCCAGTGCCTGATGCGGTCAGAATGTATAATGACAACCACCCAAACATCTCCCAATGCCCGATCGCGGGCAGTATGTATAATGACAACCCCACCCAAACATCTCCCAATGCCCGATCGTGGGCGAGTATGTATAATAACAACCCCAAACATCTCCAATGCCCACGATCATGGGCAGAGCGTGAAAACAACCCCAGTGCCCGATCATGGGCAGAATGTAAAGACCCCCAACCCGAATATCTCCCTGGTGGTCCAGTGGACCATAATGCCCGATCGCGGGCAGAATGTCCAGTGACAACCCCCCCAAACATCTCCCTGGTGTCTAGTGTCCCCTCCACTCCACCCACCCACGAAGCCCCACCACCCCGCTCCCCCTGGCAGCCGGCGGACGGCAGCATCCCACCCGCCTGCCGCCCCGCCGCCCACCGACTGACTGTCCGGTAGGGCTGCCGCCACTGGTGCAGGCTTAGAGCCAATGGGCATGCAGCCCATACCGCCATGACAGTCTAGATTTGTGAATGATGTTCATTCACCGTCTGAACTGTCATGCAGCCTATAAACACATGCCCGACAACTGCCTGGCAACAGGCAGCCACGGGCATCATCAGCAAACGCAGCAGTGAAAGTGGGAGGATACTACCCGCCCGACTGCGGGGTGAGCGAAATGAGTGAAACTTAGGTGGAGTGAGGTGGGGGACACTGAACGCAGGGGAGATGTTTGGGGGTTGTCTTGGACATTCTGCCGCGATCGGGCATTACGTCCACTGGACCACCAGGGAGATATTCGGGTTGGGGGTCTTTTTACATCTCTGCCCGCGATCGAGCACTGGGGAGGTTGTTTCACATTCTGCCCGCGATCGGGCATTGGGAGAATGTTTGGGGGTTGTCAGTATCGTTCTGCCCGCGATCGGGCATTGGGATATGTTGGGGGTTGTCAGTATACGCTCTGCCCGCGATCGGGCATTGGGAGATGTTTGGGGGGGTTGTCAGTATACGTTCTGCCCGTGATCGGGCATTGGGAGATGTTTGGGGGGGTTGTTTTTATGTTCTGCCCTCGATTGGGCTGCAGGGTGCGTCGGTCCCCGACGACTGCTGCCTGGCAGGGCGGCCAGGCGCAAGTCCTTGGGGATCGGTGCACCTACATGCTAATGGAATGCAAATGGGGCCATAATCAGATGCAAATGGCCCCCCCTGCGCCTTGCATGAATTATGGCCCCATTTGCATGTCACCTTTTGAATATCGGAAATTTGGCAAGATGGCGCAATGGTACTTGGCGCCAACACCGCAAGTTTAATGCTCAACTCGACAACTTATGTGGCACAAGTTCCACTGCACCATGCACAGTGGCTGTGGTTAGAGTGATATTCAAAGGAGTTGCTCAATAGCGCAACTCCTTTGAATATTGCCCCGGCCACACCCCTGCACAACTATTTTGAGCAGCGCAAGGGCTTGCGCCTCAGAATGGCCCAGTTTGAATATCCGGGCCACAGTTTTTTCCAACAAATCTCTCCATCAAGTGTCCACTGTGCCTTGTGCCTCTAGATCAATTATTTCTGGTATTAGTTATGATATAGTTAGTCTAAATTTCTAGTTTTGTTTTCTGTAGTCTGTGCAGTGAGGCAGTGCTGTGCAGGAGGGAAGTTTAGCTGTAGTAACTTCCAACAAGAAAAAGGCAGGCTAGGCAGCCTTTTCTGTCTTAGCAGGCAGCACTGCTGTAGTCAGTGTTTTGTCTGATTTTTTTTCCTGATTTCTGTAGTTTGTTGTTTTAGTTCTGTAAAACAGTCAGGCGTGTTTTACTGAATTATTTTTGTCACTGTGGTTTGAATATCTTGATTTCATTTTTGTTCACTGATAGAAGTTCAATGTTTGTGGACTAGCAATGGGGTATATAGTGGTTGTGTAACTTGTAGTACTTTTTGTGACTTAACTCTATTCCCACCCTTGAGTAGTAGGTATGTAGGTAGGAATTTGTAGGGAATAGAAGGCCTGGGGACAAGGGTGAGAAGAGCGCTGGAGAAGGAGGAGGAGGAGGGGATGGTGGTGGATGAAAAACACTCCCTAAGCAAGGGAGGTGCATTTAGTGGAGGGCTTAAATAGAGGTTGTGGGAGGAGCTATTCTCCACATTGAACCACTGGCAAAGCCCTCCGATTCAATGTTTGTATAACAGCAATGGGGTATATAGTGCTTGTGTAACTTGTAGTACTTTTTGTGGCTTAACTCTAATTCCACCCTTGAGTAGTAGGTATGTAGGTAGGAATTTGTAGGGAATAGAAGGCCCAAAAAGATACCTCCAACTCACAGAGAGTATGGCCTCTTGACACTAGGAGAGGAAAACCCCTGAGCTGGAGAAAACTTCAGAGGACCCATAGCCAGTGGTCTGCCCATCCTCTGGGCATACTAAAAGAAGAAGGACCTAGGTTGTAGTAACCATAGCTAATTTAAGGAAGGTGATCTTCTTGAAGAGATGACGGTCCATCCTTGATCCAAGGACGATGCTGATTGAATGTTGATCCTGACGTTAAAGAGTCAGTCTTTTCTGCAGGAACGGTAGAATCATAAATGTGAAGCATATCCAGTTGAAGAAGGACGAATGAAGTCCAGATTTCCAAGGTGATGAAAGATGCTTGTTTATAGGGGTTGTGTGGATGTAATGAGCAGAGAGAGCATGAATTGATTGAAATATTATTAGCCAGTGGAGGGTGGACATGCTATGATACACGAAGTCATGGGTGAATGATCGAACTTGAGTAAGGTTTGACTTTCGAGGTAAGGTCTGGAGACAAGAAACTCAGTAGTGAGTGAAGAGTTGCTAAGAAGCTTCCATGAAGTGGAAAATGAGTAGAAGAGAGTCTTTGAGTGCCTTGTAGATGATGGTCCATCTATAATCCATGGGCGATGCAGAGTGACTGATGATCCTGAGGATGAAGAGTAAGTCTTTTCTGAAGGAACAGTAGACTCCTAAGTGTGGAGTAGATCCAGTTGAAGAGGGGCGAATGTAGTCTGTATTTCCAAGGGCATGAAGGATATATGTCCTAAGGGATTGCAGGGGTGTAATGAGCCAGGAGAGCATAATTTGATTGATATGCTACCAGACAGTGAACAGTGGGAATTGCAATGATTTGTGCAGTCATAGGTGAATGATTTGACTTGTGTAAGGTTTGACTGTCAAAGTAAAGTCTGGAAGCAAAGATGTAGTAGTGAGCAAGGAGTAGCTAAGTAGGCAGCCAAACAGTAGAATAAGCAGAGGAGAGTCTGAGCGTGCTTGATAAGAAGACTGTCTTAAGTGATTCAGAGACAAATAGAGGAAGACTTGCAGATGCAGTCCTTAAGGCAGTGGAATCTGTATACAGACTGATTAGAAGTTCAGTTTAAGGACTGTATGACTTATTTGGGCATGCTGATGTAACTATACTTGCGTATGCGCGGTTGGTATGTTGGCTAAAGTAAAAACAGGGACTTCTGTGGCGTGATCGCTCATCTGATACACTGTGTTGGCTTATGGTGATTAGATTTGCAGATAATCTAATGGCTAAGTCCTTGAGAGAAGCTTGGGGGCGGATACGTTGAAGAATCTGTATGCTTAACGGTTGCAGATTTCTGAATGGAAATAGGACGAGTCTGTTCTCAGTGACAGTCTTTTCCAGAGAGTATAATGTAGATAGTTCATGAAGGAGAGGTTGGAGGGTTCACTGGAAGGGTGATTGACTAGCTGAAGATACTAGAAGAAGAAGTGCAGAAATTGTATGAGAATGGTGATGTCCAGGAGCCAACCAATGGTTCAGATGGTATGGCGTTCATAAGCAGCTAGGAGGCAAAGATCCAATGATGAATATTCTGAAGCAGCTGGGAGGTTGAAGAACAAGCAAAGTCTGTTGAGGAAGTAAGTGTCTCATACCATAGTCAACAAATCTGATGATGATGGTAGAAGCTACAGACTGAAAGTAGGTAATGTCCGAGGTGCCATGATATATCTTGTGAGTCCTGGGATCAGGAGGAGTGATGATGGAGTGTAAGTCAGAGCACAGCAGGAGAAGATGCATCCTTACCATGCGAGAGGATAACCTGTGAGGCATGGTAGATGGGAAGGTCCAAGAAGACTGACTAGGCTAGATTTGTACAGAGTATCCAATGGAGAGAGATGGGACTGTTTCAAGTGTCCAGAGAAATGAGAGTCCAGGATGAACAAGTGGAGCTGATAGGGTAGTATGGAAAACTTTAAATTAATGTAGGAGTGGCAGATGTATGTGTTCCCAAGAATGCAAGCTAGAGATAGGTTCCTCAAGTACAATGAACAGTGATCCACTGGGTAGTGAATAGAAGCTGTGATGATGGCCAGAAAAGGAGTATTCGATAGATGAATGAGGGTAGTGGTTGCTTGAGTAGTAATACTGGCCAGGTATATGGTAGGATGCCCAAGAGAGCCACAGCAGACAGGATGAAACCATGGGCCTGCAAGACGGAGATGGAAAGGTCGCCATCCAAAGATGGATGGAAGTCTGGAGTAAATCGCGATGGACTGAAGAACTGATCCAGGACTGCATTGAGGTGAATGAAGCCGGATGACATACTGTGCAGGAAGGAACAAGACTGGGTCGGCTCCTCAGTGAATGGCAGCAGAATACAGGAAGGCTGTAGCAGTCACTGAAAGATGATCCATGGAGGACCGAGGAGAGAAGCAAAGTACTGAGAGCAACAGGGTTGAGGTACATAGGTCCCACATCAGCCAAAAGGCTTCAACCAACTAGCAAAGGGACAGAAAATGCCGGTGCAAAGAAGGATAAAGTTCCCACATCTGAAGGAGAAATTAAACTTGGACATCAACAAGATGGGTGACTTGCAGAAAGGAAGTCCCAGAGGCAGTCATACTGGATTGAGAGAGATACTGGACCAGCTGGCAAGATCCAAATCTCGAGGGAAAGCAGGCCAAGGGGGTGAACTATGATGGTCCATGAATGAGTGGGATGGTAAGTAGTGAGGATGGCAGGAAGGTAGTCGGAGTAACTGAGTCCCAAGACTGGAGGGAAGTGGTAATGAGGCAGGATAAGGATGTTGCATAAGGTGAGACCTGCATGTGTGGATGTAGGTGAGATGAAGAGCATGTCATTCCAGATGAGAGGTACAGGTGAAGGCACAGTAGGGAGATGCTCGAGTCCAGGAGGAAGCAGCAAGCAACAGTTCAGTGGACAGCTGGTAAGATCAAGACAATTGATTGGAGAAATGAGCATCTGCACACGATAAATGGGAGAGAGAACCACCTTTGCTATCACTCAGCAGAGGTAGGAGGATGGAAGCAAACAAAGAACAAAGGTCCTCTTCAAACTGGAAGTGGCAGCTGGGCAAGAGTCAGAGGATACCTTAACCCAGTGGACCAAGGGACAGGCTACGACTCCATGAAGTCGATAAGATGACGTGTAGTTGACATCAACAGGCAAAGACGAGGGTGGAAGGAAGGTAGAGTGAGATGGTCCCATTCCTGAAGGGAAGCAGTGACCTGCAGGCAAGGGGAAATGGAAACTATTAGCAGGAGGCGGTCCAGGTCCAGAAGGGATGTGGCAGCAGATAGCAGGTGAAGAATGAACATAGGTGGAGCAGTGAAGTGGACACTCATGCGACCAGGCATGATGTTCAAGGCGAGAGACCATGAATCAAGGGTGCAGACCAAGTAGGAAGTATAAGACAAGTCGGACAAAGTCACGAACCTGAAGAAAAAGCAGCATCCTGGAGCAGGCTAAGAATACAAAAAGTTGCAGCTGTGGAGTGGAGGTTCAGACACCCATTGATGATGGTTGAGGTGGAATGATCCTGATTTGAGGCATCTAGGCATAGGTAGGATGAGGAGGGCGGATGGTGAAGAAGTTCTGTTCCCGAAGGGAAGCAGGAACTGGCATAAGATAAAGAAGGGTGTTAAGACTCAGTAGCTTGTAGACATAACTCCCATCCCTGGTAGTTGGGGTGAGCTAACCTTCACTTGATGCTGTCCAATAGAGTTAGGGAAGGAGCGTGTCAAGGTGGTAGGTAGTATGACATAGTGAATGTAACGGAATCCCATCCCCGGTAGGCAGGGGAAGCCTACCTTCGCTCAGCACCTCAGAAGGCGCAAGTCAGGGATGGAGTCCTGAATACTGCTGGTATGGGCTGGCCAAAGTGCAACACTGCTGAAGAGAGAGAGAGAGAAGAAACGAGGACATGAAAGCTGGATAGGCCATTAAATTACTAATACAACATGGAATTGTTCAGGGATGGGAAACACGAAGTGGTTGGATGACATATACGTAGTGGAATAGTATTGAAATACCAACAGAATTAGGAATGGGAGTATCACTCAGGGACGTACATCGAAGAGAGAACTGTAGGATGTGGGAAAAACTGAGGTAGCTGGATATAAGGAGAAAGGTCTATATCATAAGGGCACTGGATATATTGTATGAGGGGTTCAGCCATGAAAGATGTAGCTGTGGTGAATTCCTGCACCCTCTCCGAGCAGAGTGATGCTAGAGAAGACATCGACAATATGGACATTTAGTTCACAGATTCGGAGCTGGGTTCCTGGCTACATAATCCTGTTGTCCTGAAGGGATAGAGCACATTCTGTCTTGGTGAAACTTGTAGATGCCGTTCTATGGATCCTGATGGTGGCCTGAACAGCTGCTCAGCTGGAGTGAGCTGTCTTCATCCTTGTAGTGGGAAGTCCAAAGGAAATGGTACACGGCTGAATTGGGGAAAGGAGGCCTGATTACACTCCCTCCTCCCCCCACACACATACACACTCGCATATTCCTTAAACTCATGGGAATGGCATGGTAGTAGCCGAGTTAGAACATGGCTGCTATGCGACCACTGTGAGCTACTGCTGACTGAGGAGAGAGTGACAAATGATGAAATAGTTGCTAAGAATCTGAACTACAGTCAAGGGCTGAGGCAATAAATGAAGGGAGATGTACTTACAGGAGGAGTTGTTGAGAGCTTGGTTAATGATCCGTTTGGTCATGCAGGGAGAGACCTGGGTAGTAAAGGATCCAGAGCAAGGAAGGAGCTACTGGTCGTGGGGAAGGTCAGCAAGGTTCCAACAGTAAAGAGAATCTGGTGATGGACTGGAAGAAGCAAGGCAGCAGAGGAAGTAGAACCTAGGACAACTGAAGTTGTATACATGCCATGCGGAGTTTCAGTAGGGAGCATGACAAGAGGGATATGTGCAGCTTGCGACAGTCAACGTGCAAGGTAAGGGAAAATATGAAGGGGAGCACTCACCAGAAAGTCGAACAGGGGTGAGCGGAGTAGAGCGGGGATGCCTGGAAGCATCCTTGGGGGCTGGAAAAGGCCAAAAAGAAAACAGGGGAAAGAAAGAGGAGAACCCCAGGACAGCAAAGGAGAGAGGGGAGAAGGAGTGGGAGGTGACCAGAGTGGCTGATGAGACCAACAAAAAGACAGGGCAAACAGCAGGAATGGGACACAGGGAGGGGAGGGGAGGGAAAATGAGAGGGAGGCAGAAGAACAAACCATGCAGCAGGAAGCAAGAGACAGCACAGCCCGCACTAACCACGCAGGGAGCCAGGGAAAAACACTCCCTAATCAAGGGAGGTGCATTTAGTGGATGGCTTAAATAGAGGTTGTTGGAGGAGCTATTCCTCATATTGAACCATGGTCAAAGCCCTCCCATTAGCTTTTTTTTCATGCACTTAATAATCTTGTGGTAATTACCTGATTTGTTGCATCTTGCATGTGTCGCCTTAGTCCCTAAAATCCCTGTCGTATTTATGTAAAAAAGAAAAAAAACTGGTGGCGGTCTGGGTGCTGCTAGTGATGCTGGTTCAGGAGGAATTATAACTTCAACAGATGGTGCAGTCACTTCTACAGGGTGTGCCTTCTGCCCTATTGTGACATGGGAACTTCTCTTATGCCCTCCATGAACCGCTGCCAGCATGGACAGACCACCACCTCCATCACCCCCACTAGCCACTTCCCTCTGCTTTTTCTTCCACTCAGCCCAGTGATTTGGCATGAGATGGGTCTTCTAACCCCTAGTACTCATACCCTACTTACCCCAGTATACATGTTTATTGCATAGGTTGCAACTGACCACACTGTGGTCACTAAAGTCACAGGTAAAAAAAAGACCACAAAAGTGGAAAAGGCCATGCAAAAGAGGACTTGGAGTCTGTATGAATACTGCAAGATTAGGGGGGACATATTCAGTGCTGGCCGGTTGTGTGCGAATAACAGTGCGTCATGCAAAACAGTTGTGCCGGCCAGCACTGTTGTAACATTCAAACAGTTTGCATGATCAGTACAGATCATGCATCCTGCTTGAATATGGGACCCTGGATGTGCAGCACAAAGCAGGTAGCTGCCATGGTGGGGGCAACACATCCAGGATCAGGGCTGAACACCACCAATGGGGGACTGGGGATGCATACCTGGATGAACCATTGCCCCAGGGGTGATATTCAGCCAGAATATGATAATGTGCTCATTGGGCATGCTCGGTGCAATCGGCCCTCGTGCATACCCATTATGGGCTCATTAGCATGGCTGGCCCGGCTGAATGTGCCGGGTCAGCCCCCTCCCCGATCGAAGTAAAACCCTGCCCCAAACACACTTTCCATACTGCAGTGGTACTCCCCCATCCCAACGTATATAATACAGAATAGCCCTCCTTTTCACTGTGCAGGGACCCTCCGCCCATGCCAGATCCCCGATTGACAGAACAGTGTGCCCAGAACACTGTCCATAGTCCTGTGTCATCTCCCTCCAATCCCCGATCCCTGATCGAATTAAAATTCTGCCCCAAACACTTGCTATAGTGTAGTGATACCCCTCACCCTGCCCTTATCCCCAATTGAATAAAGAACAACCCTCCACCCGGCCCCGGTCCCTGTCTGAAGTACAATCATGCCCCCAACCCAGCCCCATTCCCTGATCATACTAAAATCTGAACCCCTCCCAGCCCCAATCCCCGATTTCTAAAATAAAATACAGAATCCCCTGGTATTTCCATAGTGTAGTGGCCCCCACCCCATCAGGACCGGATCCCCAACCCCGCCTCCCCAACCCAACTGGAGCCGACGACTGGCTCAGCCCTCCGCACACCACCACAGTCAGCAACCAACTGAACTGACACTGCAGTGCACTGTACATAGTACTCGCTCAACCAATTAGCCATTATTCCATCATTTAAGTCTGATAATCATCCAGAATGCATCAAATGTGTATCTCCTCTTTGACAACAGCCATATCGAGTTTAAGAACAATTTGGCAAAAATTGACCGAGTTATGTCTAAAAAATCCAAAAGGAGTAGTTGGTACAAGTGGGGTGGTGGCATTCATGTTGCCAAATTATTCATTGCTACATCTGTGGCATCGATGCTGATGGGTGCTGGGGGAGGCAGCAATAAGATCAGTCCAAGAGGCAAAAGAATCTCTGGCTCAGGAGGAGGAGGTTGCTGGTGTACCCTTGAGTGCTGGTGGTGGTGGCACTGAGCCTGATTTGGATAATAGGTCTCCAGTGTGAATATGCGGACTAGTGTCCAAACAACTGGTAGCTCCTTTCTGTGCATTGCAGCACATTGGACACAGGTACCTGTTGTAGTATTTGACTGTAGCTAGGAAAAACTGTACTAAGCCCAATTGCAGTGGTAGCAACACTCTGGGTATTTGGCAGCATGTCACACTGGCAGTGAAGAGTGTAACTGGATCACATACATAGGTCAGAAAATGTTAACATTGCTCCTGACAGAGACTGATGAGTGGATGCTGCCTGTGGTGGTGGTACCACAAGGGTTGGAAGTGGCGCAGGGTCTTCAGGCTGCAGAGTGTAGGGGACAGGGGACTGCTGACCTTGAGACTTTTGTGTATCAGTAGCTTCATTTTGACCCAACTTTGCCTAGGTGTACTCTAAGGGGATGTTTCAGGCAAAGTTGCCAGAAGAAGTTACCAATGGTAAATTTCCTATTAACAAAATTATCTGCAAAGGTGAATTTGGCAACTTTGCCTTAACTTCACCGGCTAATTAAAACTTTTCAACATCTCTATTCCTGAGACCCATAATGGTCTCTTTTTCCTTCTTCTTTTACTCACTTTTCTTTCATACAGCTTTTTGGCCACTTTTTCCTTCTTTTACTCACTTTTCTTTCATATAGCTTTTTGGCTACTGTGGCCACCTCCACCTGCTTCAGGCTATTGCTCCAGTACTCATAGTTCCAGCCACTACTCCTGTCACCATCCCTTTGGGGGGGTCCACATGGGGAAGGACTAGAAGGCACTAGTGCCATTATTAATGGCAGCAAGTGCCCATAGATTTTTGGGTTTTCTCCCTGGCTTCACTCCTTCTCTGCAGCCTGGCACAGGAGGTGTATTCCCTTGCATGTCATCTCAGATGGATGTAACAACATCTTGCAGAGGAGAGAAGCTCCCTCAACCCACCACAGGGGTTACTATGGCACCAGAACCAGGGTACCTCTTTCCCCGACTGGGAGCACTGCCAAACAGCAGCACTAACCCACCACCTGGCTGCCTGATTAACTTCCTGGGTCTGTCCCAAACCCGGACATCTGGACTGAAGTGCATAGTGCTCCCACTGGGCCATCAGTTGGCATACTTTTACTCACTTACTTCATGCAGAGGTTGGTTGTTTTAATTATATCCTGCTATATTTTTGCCCACTGGGCGTTCACCTCTCTTTGGCAATCTTCCCCTTAATGCAGTCTCTGAGGCAGTCCCCCATTTCATTAAGGACCACACTCCTAAAGTGCAGAACCCTCATCCTCGTGTAGTTAGCCTCTGTTCTACTTTTAATGTTAAACTATACTGTACAGTGATCAATGGTACTTAGAGAACTGCACACTGTGATGTCTGCAATGCTGTCCCTGTTTTTAAGCACCAGTCCCACCACTGCCCCATCTGTCATGGGCTCTGAGACTAGCTGCCAGAGAAAAGCCCCTTGTAGGGAGTCCATGGTGGCCCTACTCCTTGCAGAACTCGAAATTGGAGGGCTGCACTCCATGTTTGACAGCTTGAAGTCACCAACTAGCAGCACCTTCTCCTTACTTGCCATTCTGATGATGCCTTCCACTGGGACCTTATCCAACTCCTTCCCTGTACTAGAGATCTGTACATAACCACAGTACAGATAACCTTCCTGGGATCCAGGGTGACCCACAGCACCTCCCACCCTTCCTTTTCCTTCTGGTGTCCCTGTACCTTCATGGCCTTGATTCCTTCCTTCACATATGAAACTACCCCTCCTCACCTTCTCCCAGGCCTGTCTCTCCAGACATAGAGTAGCTTGATATGGCCAAGTGCCATTAGCAGTGCTCAGTGCACCACAACTCTGCAATCATCACTAAATCCAGGTCAACCTCCACCATGTTGGCTTCCAGGTCTAGAATTTTGTTTCCAAGACTCCTTGCATTGGTGCTTATGGCTCTCCACGGCTTCCTTCCACCCTGCCCGCTGCCCTACTTCCCTCTCCAAGTTCTGACTGTGTTTCTCCCTGAAGCTCCCCTATCTTTTCTCCTACCATTTTTAATTTCCCCATTTCCTAATTTCTTCTGTGCCCCTGCCCTTGGGGAGTTTTCTCCCTCAGGCCCTCCACCCCTCCCTGCTGCTCCATCATTTTGGGGGTGCAATTGTTGCATCCCTTTGTTTTACTGCCTCCCCTCCTGGCTAGATTAAATGCTTATCCAAATAGCTTTTAAACCTCCCACCAAGGACAGTGATCCTCTTCCCAGAAGGATTCAGGCCATCTCCCTTATAGAGGCCCATATTCTCCCAGACTGGCCCCCAGTCCACAATGTAGCCAATGCCCTCCTTCGTGCACCATGCCTTCAACCAATTGTTAAATGTTTCTAATACATTCTACCATTCTGCTGTCTTATACATTATACAGTGATAGTTTAATTCAGTTTTGGAAAAGGAAGATTCTCAAGATTAAAATGTAGCAGTGGCATCTCTAATTGATCTCCAAAGTAACTGATTTAGTAGTTCCTAATATAATGGTTTAGCGGTACAGTATTTACACACTTTCAAGTTCTTTGCAATACAGCACATCTATAGTATGGCAACTAGAGCTCAAAAACAGTCACTGGAGTTCTTGGAATCAATTAAACTCTTTGTTAGAAAAGTATGAATACTGATTAGTAAAGGGTTTCATAGAAAACAGAAACAGACCAGTTCAGCTTTCTCCTTTGTACGGGTCTTTGTTTATTCATGCTACTGTACAATGCATTTGAGGTTGGGTGGCCCTGATGGTGCAGTGGTAGTGTGTTGTCCTGCCACCTGGGTGGCTTGGGTTACATGCAAGTCGTACAATCACATGCTGGTGTAGGTAGGAGATGTAGAATTCTCATGGAGGCAAGGTGTGGGCCACCCAGAGTTTGTGAAACCTCTGCTAATGGACCAAGGTGTGGCATTTGTGTTGGCTTTGAAAACACTCACTCACCTGGATTCCAGACCAGGGAACATGAGAAAAATAAGAAATAGTGTATATTCCTTTCAGATATTTAAAAAACTAAAACAACTGTGATTTATTTATTTATTGATTGATAGATATAGTTTTTGTTTACCAGGTAAGGTGTGCTAGTCATACACATGCCTATTTTCAGGCACGACCCGGGAGAATACATCAGTAGACTTTTACAAAGCACAAAAGGATAACACAAAGCCTTAACACCAGAACATGAGGTGCACAATACATGAACTGGATGACACAAAGCATTAACATAAGAACCAGAGGTGTAATACACAAGTTGGAGATTCATTGAAGTACAGAAACATTATAGTTTTATACTGTGAGATGTAAACTTTGCTATAAAAAACCCTGTAAATAGAGAGTGGTGAGAAAGGAAAACACAACAAGCTACTTGCCTAATTAAGCAGGGAAGCAGGGGGTAGGTAGAAGGAAACAGAAAAGTGCAGACAAAGGAGTAACTAACTGCATCGAACTGACAAATGTAGGCAGGGGGAATATTTATTTATTTATAGATTGAAATTGTTTCACCAGGAAGGCACACTGAGCAAGAAGATGCTTGTCTCCAGGTGCGACCTGGGGTGGGGGGGATACAGTGGGAGATAACATGCAGGTTATCAAGAGATACATATAACAGGATACAGTAGCCCACAGTTGTATACGTTGCAGTAATACAGTAGACAGAGGTTTCAGCTGAACAGTTTACAGAGGTAGAGTTTCAGGTATACAGTTGCAAGGATACAGGCAGAGTTAGGGATTAAACAGTCATGAGATGAATAGGGATAAGACATTCAATACAGTACAATAGCACAAGGAAGGCATAGTTTATTGAACAGACTTATCCAGAGGTATGTGCTGGTTGACTATGACACAGGGGTTATATTGGATAACTGTGGCGTGGCACTGGGATAACGAAAGATGTGGGACTCAGTCAAGTATCAAGTGTGATTTAGGACAGGATGAAAACATATACCAAGAAGTGTTGAAGTTGGGATAGATAAGCCATCTTCCATTGCGTAAGCTACGTGCCACTGGTCAGGCAGTCAGGAGGGGAGGGGCTGTCAGGGGACAGCTTTGGGGGTCAGGTGCAGTAGCAATTTACCGAGAGGTAATTTGCTAGGACAAAAGATAGGGAGTGGGTAGAGGAGGAGTGGCGAATTTGGGGAGGGAGTTCTTTCCAGAGTTTGGGGAAGCGATGAAAGAAGGCAGATTGCCCGATAGTGTTCTTCCACCTGGGAGTTTGCAGCTTCTGGATATCGAGGTATCTAAGGGCATGCAAAGAGGAGGGAGCTGGGGTAAGTAATGAAGAGAGGTATGACAGGAGGGCATCGTGCCAAAATTTGGCTACAAATTTAGCACAGTGCTGTAGGCGGTGGTTTTTGAGGGATGGGAATGCTATGGAATGGTAGAGGTTGCAGTGGTGGGTGCATGGAGTGGCATCGAGGGCGAAGCGACAGAAGGCATGAAAAAGTGAGTCCAGTCTGGATAGGGTAGATTTGAGAGCGGCACTGTATACTATGTCGCAATAGTCAACTGAGGGAAGGATCATCTTTTGCACTAGCTCATGCCTGGCTGTGAGAGGGAGGCTGTTGCGGTTTCTGTAGAGGGCACCGAGCTTGGGACGCAGTTTTTTATGATGGCATCAATATGGTTGGAGGAGGACAAGTGGCAGTCGAGCCAAACCCCGAGATACCAGAAGGAAGTGTCATCCTCCAGTACTGTCCCATCAAGGGTATGGAAGGTGGGGAAGGGAGGGGAGCCTGGTTAGAAGTTGCCGAGTGCTGAAGGTCATGGTGGTAGTTTTTTTAGCATTGAGGGAGAGCTGGTGAGAGCTGAACCATAACTGAACTTTGTTGAAGTCAGCCTGGAGGTTGGCTGTTACCTCTTCTGGGAAGGAGCCAGAGGCAAAAAGGACAGTATCATCTGTGTACATTTGAATAGAAGTGGATGAACACACTAGAGGAAGGTTGTTGAGGAAGATGGAGAACAGGATAGGGCCAAGTACTGACCCTTGTGGGACTCCGGTGTGCATAGGGAGAAGGTGATGTCTGTGATTCTAACTGATTGTGTTCTGTCAGAGAGGTAGGCATTGAACCAGTTGGTAGCTGAGTCAATGAGGCCAGCTTCTGATAGACATTGTAGCAGCAGGGCATGGGAGACCGTATCGAAAGCCTTGGCAAGGTCTATAAAAATAGCCGAGGTGATCAGCCCTTTGTCCATTCCGGAGAAGATGGAGTCCATGAACCTAACCAGGGAGGAGGCAGTGGAATGACCCTTCCTGAAACCAGACTGGAACGACATGAAAAAGTTGGAGTCGGAGAGAAAGGAGGTGAGTTGGTTGAGCACTAGGTGTTCTTGTAGTTTTGCGAGAGCTGGAAGGAGGGAGATAGGGTGATAGTTGGAGGGGGAGGTAATGACACCCCCTTTAGGGAGGGAGATGACAATGGTCTGCTTCCAGACCTGGGGGACAGCAGCAGTGGAAAAGGAGAGGTTTAAGAGGTTGGCGAGGGGGGTTGCTATGGCAGGGGCGGAGAGGTGGAGAAGTTTGCAGTTGAGGCCATCAGGGGAATTTCCTTTAGTTGTGTTGAGAGCCTGTAGGGCAGCGAGGATGTTGACTGGCAAGATTTCCTTGAAGGAGAAGATGGAAGGCCCAAGAGGATTTGTACTTACGGGAGGACTGAGTGGCACAGAAGTGGGCATGGAGGAGAGGAGGGACGAGGCACAGGAGGAGAAATATGAGTTGAATTTAGCGGCAACATCCTGTGGGTCTGAGAGGAGGGTGTTATTCACAAAGAGGAGAGGGGTAGGGTGGGCAGTTAGTGGGGGAGAAGAGGGAGTGTATAACCTTCCAGAATTTGGATGGACATTTTAAGTTGGAACGGAGGGCAGAACTGAAGTATTCCACTTTAGCTAGGTGGGTTGCTCTGGTGCATTTGTTGTGTAGAGTCCGATAGGTGGTGAGGTCACATGGGAGGCATGAGGTTTTGTGAGTGCTCCATGCTTTGTCATGTGCGATTTGGCAGGCTATCAGTTCTTGGGTGATCCAGGGCAGGTGGTTGCCATGTACCCTGCAGCGACGCAGTGGGGCGTGAGCATCCTAGACTTTGAGGAATGTGTTTTGGAAATGAAGGAAGGCATCGTCAATAGAGCAGGGATTGGTGGGGGATTCCCAGCATGCAAGAACTAGGTCTTCAAGCACAGAGGCGAGGTTTAGAGATTTGTAGGAACGTTGGAGTATGAACTTTGGGGTGGATTTAGGTCAGTGGATTTTCCGAATTAGGTATAGAATGTGGTGATCACTTAGGGAATAGGGTAGGAGCCCAGACCTGATAACCCAGTGGGGGTGGCTGGTGAGGGCCCAGTCTATTAACGAGTGGTTGCCTGTTTTGGGGTTTAGGCGTGTGGGCTCAGAGATGGATTGTGAGAGGTTTAGTGGGGCAATGTCCGACCGGGTTTTGTTGAAGGAGGGAGCTAGCCAATTGTGGTTAAAGTCGCCCATGACATAAAGTTCACCAGTAGGCGTTAGGGAGGTAATTTGCACAAGAAGATCGGTGACAGATGAGGCAGGGATGCTAGGCTGGCAGTAGACACCAACTATGTACATTGGGAGGGAGAAAGTGAGAGAGTCAATTGTAGCAAGAGAAATTCATAGGCGTGGGGTTCTGCTTTGGCTAGGGCTACTGAGAAACGCAATTCAGAGTTTACGTAGATAGCCACGCCACCGCCTCTAGTTGACCTGTTCTGATGGGCCCTTGCATGGCCCGGAATAGCAATCGAGGAGCCAGGGACTTGCTTGTTTATCCAAGTTTCAGAGAGGGCGATGACATCAGGGGCATAGTGTGCTGTGAGTAACTGGAGGTAGTCAAGTTTAAGGGGCACGCTTTGTATATTTAGATGTAGGATGCATAGGTCCCATGGGAGGTGGACTCCAGTGAGATTCATAGGTACAATTGTATTTGGGGAGGGTCTTGCTGTTGTTGGCAACGTGGGGTTGTTAGAGGGGCCTGGGTTAGGATGTATGTCTCCTGCTGCAAGTAGTAAGAGACCAATGGTAAGGTAGCTAGTGAACACTTGTGAGCACCATGGGGCTGTTTTTCACCATCTAGGCAGAGGGAGGGGGCATTTATGGGCGGCGGATCGGAGGGTAATTAGGTGCAGAATAGTCCAAGAGTGCAATGGTACAAAGAGGAAGGGGCAAGGTCGCACGGTGCAGTGGGACCAGTTTTGGCTGGGGGGGGTGAGGTGGTCGCTGAATTTGGGGGCTGGAAAGGGCCGACGAGATGCAGCATGATGGGGGTGGGCAGGCAAGGAAATGTAGGCGGGATAGTGGACAGGAGTGGTGGAAGGCAGGAGAGAAGGGTAGTTAGGAGGAGCATATGTCCAGGCCAGAGAGACATGTTCCCTGAGTACAGGGAATAATAGTGCATAGAAATTCAGAGAGCACTGTATAGGTTGGGGTGAGGGAGTGACACCAGTAGTAGGTTGGCTGCAGGCAGAGCTTAGGGTGGCCAATGAGCAGCATGAGTAGAGGGCCAATCTCATTGTAGGTAGGGGTTAGGAGCAAGTACTGTACAAATACAGCATTGAAGCAGGTAAGATCAGAATTAGCGTCGGAAGGTGTTGGCGTCTGGGCATTGACGTATATGAGGTGGTTTGCTGTTGCATAGTTTAGGAGCGGTAACAGCAAAGGCCATCTTACCATGTGTAATCCTTGTCCTAGGGATGGATAGTGGGTCAGGGTGAAAGGATCTGAGGAATATGTAGTTTTACAAGGCACCAGGAGGGACGCTAAGGAGTGGGGCACTTGGTTCAGCAATGTACTCGGGATAATTCTTCCAAGTGAGAGATTCTAAAGAACAGAAGGAGAGGGCCAACCTAATTTGGAATAGAGTGTACAATGGTGAATGAGTCAGTTGCACACAAGGGCAAAATGACAAGATATTATTGTATGCCACTTCCAACTTACACAGTCTGGAGCTTGAGTCATGGGCAAAGAAAGACAGGCCATAGGTTAATTTGAGGAGTACTAAGCCACGTGCCACTGTTATTTGAGCTGATGGGGAAAGAGTTGGACTGGCTTGATAGGCTAAGCCAAGACTGGTATTAACAGTCTTACAGACAGAAGAGATATGTTATGAGAAGTTGAGGGAGGGATCAAGTGTCACACCAAGATATTTGAAGGAGTTTACAGAGTCCAGGGAGAGCCATTATTACAAATCACTATTAGTGGAGTGAGAATGTTTTCTAGTCGATAAATGGTTCTGGAGAGTATGGCTTGAGATTTAGAGGGATTCATTAGTAGACTATTATCCTTGAACCATGTTTGGACTGCCTTCAGATCCACAGTAAGGGCACAATTAATGCCAGCTACATTTTGTGTACTGGTAAAGAAAAGCAAATCATTGGCATATAGTAGAGGGGTTCTAACTGCAAAGCAGTGGAGAACTGAGTTTACATGTAAGGAGAAGAGTAAAGGCTAGAGTATGGAGCCCTGTAGGACACCAAGGGAGGAGGGAAGGCTGTCTGAAAGAGAGGAGCCAAACCTGACATGCTGCTTTCTATTGGTGAGGTAGCTAATGAACCAAGGTATGGCATGCTCGGATATCGCCAAGGCACTTAACTTACTGCAGAGGAGACAGTGGTTTACCACGTCAAAAGCCTTCACGAGTTCAATGAAGACAGCTCCTGCAAGCTCACCTTTATCAAAAGAGGTGAAGATACTTTTGGTAAGAGCAAGCAGCATAGTAAGAGCACTATGGCTTCAGCGAAAGCCACGCTGGGCAGGGCAGAGGAGGTTACGGTTAGCAAGGTAGGATGTAAGTTGGGCAGTTACAATTTTCTAAAGTACCTTACCTAGGACTGGTAGGATGGCAATAGGTCTATAGTTATTTAATAATTTGCCGTTCCCATTTTTGAACACTGGCACTATGTTTGACATTTTTCAGACTATCGGTACAGCATTAGAGGTAAGGGAAAGGTTGATGATTCTTGTAAGGATGGATTCCAGTTCACTAGCAGTGAATTTAACAAATTTCGGCTCTATACCATCTGAGCCAGTACCAGTAGATCTGGATGCATGAACCTGCCTCAGGAGCTTGTAAACCTCTAAAATACTAACCTGTTTGAAGAGGAAGGGGGAATGTTGGCCTGAGGAAGTAAATGAGGGTAGGGGATTGACTATTCAAGGGCATGTTGAAGACTTCAGTGTATGCTCAGAAATCAGAAAATAGCCTGTTGAAGGTACTGGAGATAGTATAGTGGTTGTTAATAAACACCCTTAATCGCAAAGTCAGGAGGGGTTGAGGTGCTGTTTTGGCCAAGGGATCTTTTGAGACAATTTCAAAATAAACAAGGGTTTTTGTAAGAGGAGGCTAGCTGGGTTGGATAAAAGCAACTCCTTCTGTGCCGTATGGCTAGTTTACATTTGTTTCTGAGGGCTCTATAGGTGGATCAATCAGAAATATAATTGGAGCCTTGAAAGCAGCCCAACAGGGCATGTTAACCTTTTAGTTTTAGGACCACGGACTCTCCTAGTGGTGAAGGGAACACATTTATCCCGAAGGCTGGAGAAGACAGCACTGAAATAAGAGACAGCCTGATCAACATCAGAGGTAGCCCACCAGTAGGACCAGTCAAGGTTGGTCAATTCAGTATTAAATTGAAAGGGGTCCAGATGAGAGAAGTCACAAAAGTGAATTAGGTGAGGTGGGATATTTGGTACTCTGGCACGCCACACACAGAAGACTAGGGAATGATCACTTATAGAGTCAGGGTAGACACCAGAGCAAGTAACTTTGTCAACTTTGGGGGACTAACACCCAGTCAATAAGGGTGGTACTTTATCTGTTCTTAGAGAATCTGGTAGGATGGGAGATTATTTGGGTAAGGAGCATCTTATTTAGGGATAGTTCCACTGCATGTTTATTACATTTGATCTAATCAATGTTGGGTACTAGGTTACAACAGTGAAAGGCAGCTCAGTGCCATCAAGAACAGCACCAGACAAACAGTGCTGTCAACAACAGCGCCAGGAAAAAACACTGCAAATGAAAACAGCGCCAATGATAGTGGACGTAAACCACACCGATGACAGGTACCATTGCTAAAATGCAGATTTTATACTTTTCTTTTGTGGGGGGCTCTGTCCACTGCACCCCCTGGTAACTTATACAATCAACTCTGGGGGGGAGGGGGGTGCAGATCTCCACGAAATGAAGAAACTTGGGGGTTCCATTGGGTGACAAAAACAAATTTGCACTCTGAGCAGGGGTAAATGTAAATCTGCATGTGCTGGGAGACCAGGAACAGAATGCTGGTTTCCCACTTTGTGCTGCCAAGCTGCTGCTGCCTTTAATCTCTCCACCACAGGAGCAGCTCAGCCAGCTACCGCATTTTTCACTTACTTGTATATCCTCACCATTGCCTGAATAGCTAAATGGGTAGCAGTACTTGGCATATGCTGTTGTACCCTTGTCACTATTCAGGCATTGCGCAGTCCTGACAGCGCAGTTCAGACAGCACTGTTCAGGATTTGCTATTCTAACCAGTTACCTCAATGTTGAAATCTCCAAGGAAAACAAAATCTTTATTGTTAACACAGGGTCTAATGAAGTCCATTGGTGTGGTGTGGCCTAGCTGGCTGGTAGCTGGAGGTAGTTATTCACAAAATATGTGAAATTTCTTGCAATTTCTCAAGGCAAAATACCATGACACAATTCAAGGGACATTCCAGAGGGAGAAGGAGGGAGTTAGGAGCAGTAGAATTGAGGAGGGACTTAAAGTAAATTATGGTGCCTCCACCACATTTAGGGGAGGACCTGTCACATCTGATGAAGCTGTACACTGCAACATCTCAGAGACTGTTAGGTGTTGATGGCTTGAGCCATGACTCAGAGACACAGAGTATGTCAGGCTGGTAGTGGGAAGTCCAGGCAGTAAGTTCATCCAGGTTATGTAGGAGACTTCTGATATTCAGGTGGGTTAATTTGAGTCTGTCTTTGCCAGGGAGGGAGTTAGAGAGAGAGAGAGAGAGAGAGAGAGGAAGAGGCAGGTTTTTGGGATTCACAGGACTGGGTTTTATATCTTCAGCAGCCAGTAACAGTATATCAGAAGGACAAGGGCTGTAAATATTGGGTGAGTAATTGTAAAATGGAAGTACCAGGGGAATTTATTGAAGTTATATGATATGAGGTTACAGAGTTTTGGGGTGCATAAGCCGAGTGTATAAGTAGTCTGATGTGTGCTGACTATGGCACTGGACATGGCAAATTCTGAGACAGAAGAAAGGTTACTGTTGGAAGACATTAAGGCAGGCATAGTCAGTGATGAGGAGGAGTTCTGAGAGGGCTGAAAGGGGGACAAGCAGGCAGTATAGCTGTGCCATTAGTAAAGAGTGTAGAGGCCCCAGAGTAGGGTGGGGTATAGAAGCAGGTTCACTTGTAGCAGTTATACAGCTTAGGTAATAGGGAGTAGCAAGTTGCAGTGGCAAGGACCAAGATATGAGATAGTAAAAACAGGCCTTCCCTAGGAAAGGTGTAAAGTTAAATACTAAGAAAAGAACTGGCTATTTCAAGGTCAGGTCACGCTAGCATAAGGGGCAGGAAATTAACAAGATACAGGCTATAATAGCACTTTGAGGCAACGACATGTGCAGTGGTAAAGGAATACAAAGAAGACCCACACAATATATGGTGTTTGGCTAAATTCTGATTTGGTTGGCTAGTTACTGATGGACTGGTGGTACAGACTATAATAACAATATAAAGCAACAGTAGCAGTGAGATGTAAAGCAATCTAGAATAGATCAGCCCTAGTTAGGGTGATGGTTAAATCCTCAAAAGAGCTGGCATGATCTAAATTTAACATTAACATAAGAGGCAACAAATTGCATGCATTGGTACTATTTTAAATACTGGCATACCCTAGTTGGGTTTTGGCCATGTTCAGGAGAAACTGCAGTATCTAAGAGTCTAATTGCACTCACAATTGCTTGGCAACAGCAGTATACAGTGGATAATATTGCTGAGTGGGTCTACCCTTTATAGGATGATATGCTGGGTCCATTAACTAGCAGCTTCAGTGTTACAGGCTACAGTAGAAGACTAAGACTGCAACAGCACTTAGAGGAATCTTTTGTTTTTAGAGTCTCTACTCACACAGTAGTGGCAGTGGATGTCCTGGGAGGAGAGGAGCATAGTGGCCAGCCAACTGGAAAACTACTGGATGACACAAGGCAGACAGTGGTGCTATCCTTTGCGAGTAGTCCTTGGCACGGGGACCGCAGCGGAGGGGCCACTGGCAGAGCACTGCTGAAATACAGAGCGTGCCAATCAATTCCTTGAAACAGCTGCCTCCCTACTGGCAGGAGGGGAGGAATGTGTACCAAAATTCAAATGGATTGCAGTCCTTGCTGGAGGGGGTCTCCAGTGGCCACTGGGGGAGGGGAGCCTAGTTGCAGGTTCTCTGCCTTCTTGACCCCTTGCTGCTTCCCTTAATGTTCCATGGGTATACAGTATTAATCATTTAGTTTTGATTTCAAAGAGGCCAGTGTTGGATCCAAGATTTTACAGTGTGGATGCTGGGGTGATGTGCATTCTTGATATGCATTTTATTTTAATTGTTTGTATTGACTGCTATTATCTTTTTCATTACATCTTTGATAGAAAATACAAATGTAATCAATACTTTTAATTGCATTTTTTCTTACAATTAATATATTAGACTTCTTCAACAAAGTGAAATGCAGCAGTAGCAAGCAAGTAAGTTACTATGGGGGTTGTGGCCGTCCCTTTGGCCCCCCCCCCCAATTCTCCACTGAAAGATGCATCAAGGGCTCAGCACTGAAAAATGTGTTGGGTTGTTTACACTAAAGGTTCTTGGTGCATATCTGCAATATTTGATTGCTTCTCGGGAACTCAAATTGTTTAATACATTTGATTTGATATGCACCTCTAGAACTGCTGTCAGGGGTTCATTCCTCACATTATATGTGGGCATCTCTTTTTAAATTAAAAAAGGATGCATCAGGGGACTAAGTCCTATGGGACCAGTAGTTGTCTGAAATGTATGCAACTTTAACAAAAATTAGAACACAATGGACATGATAAATAAACAAGCCTGAAAATAAATTAACAATGAAAAATTGGAGTTCACAGGAGAATGCCCCGATAAGTTTTTTTAAGCTGTCTACTTTGAGGCAATTTTGTAATCGAAAATGTTTGCTAGCCTTGATCACCTCAGACCATATATTGGATCCAGCAAAAGAATTCTGTAAACTAAATAGCCACAAAGTCTTGTAAAATGGCCCCTAAAGCTCAATGTGCCATATTATGTCTCTCAGGCTTTAGTAAACTATGTTTGCACTATATTTGTGGTCAAGTGCAAGCATAGTTTTATATAGACATCTGACTCAATGTGTTTGGAACAAGGAAACATGGCAGTGTAGTCTAGTGGTCAGAGTACAAAGAAGTAAACTAGGAGATACAGGTAACAGGCATGAATCCCAGCAGAGTCACTTAATCACTGGTCTGAGCTAATAGACCTCATGGGAGGACCTGGGTGTTGGTCACTGAATGCCCTAGAAGAAAGTCTACAAAGAGGACCGTGTGAGTAATTTATCCTTCTGCGAGCAGGGCTGTGTCAATGAAACACAGAAACATGGAGGTGGTCAGCAGAAAAGGACCACTTGGCCCATCTAGACTGCCCCAAATATTCTCTACCTACTGTGTTACTGCAGATTGTACTCGATCTGCGGCCTTACCTTCCCCAGCCCTATTACTAAGGCCCCCCTTTGTCTGTCCCATGCATGCTTGAATTCTGCTACCATTTTGGTACCCACCACCTTTGCTGGGAATCTGTTCCAGACGTCCACCACCCTTTCCATGAAGAAGTACTTCCTCACATCCCATCTGAGCCTCCCCACTTCCAGCTTCATATCAGGCCCCTTGTCCTGGAGCATCTCTTTCTATGTAAAATGCTACCTTCCTGTACCTTATTGATACCCTTGACTTTAAGCCCCCCCACAAAATAATTTGTGGGGCCCTCCCTCCCCACCAATGAACATAAAATAATCATTAATATATACAGTATAAAATATTTATAGCATAAGTTCTTTTGTATTAGTCCTGCAGAGCATCTGTAGTTTGTCTATTTTGCCATATTTCCCCCATGCAGGATTAATGAACTGAACAATGTAATTTGTTTCAATCAGGTGTTTGAGTAATGTGCCCTAGTGTTTTTTTTGTTCTGTACCCCCAACCCCTTGAAACTGGAGATGAACTCTGCAGCACAGACCCTACAGCTGTTTGTGCTAACAGACCCTATTTCAAATAGATAAACAATGTAAAAACAGTGAACAAAAAGAAAGTCACAAGTTTGTTTCTGACAATAAAGGGTTTTCTTAATTCTTACCTCTGAAGCAGTGGACCCCCTGACAGTGCGGACCCTACTGCTACTGCATCTCTTGCACCTCCTTGGTCATGGACCTGTCTGCAAGAGGAATAAGTGGTGTAAAGTTTGTGGAGGGATAACTTTGTAATTTGGTGGAGAGACAGTTTATATTGGGCCAGCCGGGGGGAGAGGGGGCAGTGTGAGGGATAGCTGATTAAGAGAGTTAAGCTAAAGTAAATTAATTAGGGGTAGAGGAGGTTTAATTTAACTTTAAGTGCCAAATACAGTGATTCTTTTTATAGTGTGTGCAGATTGTCTGGGATTAGGAAGGCAGCAGTAACCAGTTGCTTGAAGCCAGGGCAATTGTACTGCAGGAACCAGTTTCAACAAGGTGTTAACTGGCAGATGGGCTCACTGCTTTATAAGTCAGATACTGTGTGAGCCAGCAGAGAACTGTGTCAGTGGTGAATGGTCATGAGGCCAACTGCTGGAAGAGTGAGAGTTCAATTTTTTGGAATTGGTCTAGGGAGCTAATTACTGTTTCTGTTAATGTGAGTTACCAGGGAGGATGGCAATCACATGGCTGAGGGTTTGGTGCAAGAGGGAGGGTTTTGTTTTGCTGGGCAACTGGTGCCCCTTCTGGGGCAATGGATACCTGTATACACAGGATAGGCTATACATGTGCAAAACAGGTGTGGGGGTACTAACTGGAAGAATGGACTGGGTAATTGGGGGATTTAAATAAGAGAATTGGGATGACTGGTACAGAAAATCCCCAAATGCAGGAGGCAGATGCACAGAAACACAAAGGGAAGGAGAACACAACAAGGGGGTACTAAGAAAGGAGACCTTTAATGGAGAGAGGACGCATAGATGGGTAGGCAGTATAGCCTGGAATTTAGAGCAACAAGCTGTGAATGAACTTGGTACATCCAGCAGACCTGGGTTTGATTTCCACAACCTCCACTTGCATACTGTGTGACTCTGAGTATGTTACGTAACTTCCCCAGTGCTCCCAGGTCACCCCTGAGGTCTTACCTGGTTACCAAAGAATTACAAAAACCAAAAAACACACAAATTGTTATATTTATGATGGCAATCTCTAATCTGCTCATTTATCAGTTTTTCAAGCAGTTTAGTGATGACAGGTAAAACAGAGATAAGCCAGTAATTACTTAAGGAAATCTTATCTCCTGATTTAAATAGCTGGATTATGTGAGCAGTTTTCCACAGTAGAGGAATTTCACAGCTTGAAATTGATAGGTTAAAGAAATGGGTTATAGGGGCAGTTAGGATTGAGTAACCTATTTTTAGAAAAAAAGGCTCACTATTGTCAGTGCCAGTACTTTTTTTGTGGTCAAGATTCAGAAGGAGCTGTTCCACCGGTTGATGGGAGAATGGCTAGAAATGGAAAGAGCATGGGCTGTTAGCTGACTGATAAGTAATTTTTCAGTGGGTAATGGAATTTTAGATATGGGCAAGTTTTCAAAAGCATTCCCAGCAGAAGCAAAGTACGAGTTAATTTCTTCCGTAAATGATTTCTTATAGGTGCATAATTTATTTCCAATTTGTAGCTGTGTAGGGAAGATGGCCACCAGACTGGGCATGCTATTGACAGAAACTCTGTGAAAGGAAAAGTTTTTGTGGCTTTCTCAAACAGTTGGCTGACTTTTACTTGAAAGCCTATGCCTGTAGTTCAATTGCCAAGCAATTACCCTCGGCTGCTTTTCTTACCTGATATAGCAGCCTTCTGTTCACTGCATTGTTCTCTGTATGCTTTAGATCAACCTGCTTTTCTGCCTAACAAGCCTCAGTCTCTGCAATTGTCATTATATGTTTCAGTTTACACTGCGATTTGCTGCCTTGCTCCCCTTAATTGATTACACCTGGTTTATGGCTCTGCTGCCTAGCTAACAAATGCTCCCTGTTTTACTGCTTTACAATAACCTAAGCAACCTAGTCATGGAACTCAGTCCTGCTTCCTGAACTTATACCAAGAAAACATTGCTGCTGTTTTCAGTGCATTGCCTCTCCCTACAGTTTCTATGTTCATTCAGATTGCTACCCCTACAATATATAGCTAATTGCTGCTGGATGCTGCTCAGTTACTTTTGCACACTGCTTTCTTATACTCTGGAGGTCAGCCCAGCTACTGCTGTTGCTGTGAACTAGTTTTAAAATCTGCATGTGAGTCACAGCACTTTCCCTTTGCTTCCTTATTTTTCCTATGGTGGGGGACTAGGGTTTTTTGTTGAAGAGCTGTGACCCTGTGTGGCCTACTTACCTCATGTTCGGCTACTGCCTCTACTGCTAAAATCCTCTGAGCATTTGTCACCTTTATTTTGAATTCATTGATGGACTGGTTGGCTAGCCTTGCACCGCTTAAGGCCCAGGTTACCTTGAGCTGAAGCTTGTATTAAAACATGTCTAACGTACATATGGTCTCCAACACTCAAACATTGTTCCACATGCTTTCCATGCTACTCATTGCTGCCTGTACTGTATCTATTGTGTTTCTTTTGCTGCTTAGTACCTGATATTTTCTCCAGTGCCTTGTATGGCCTGCTCCATTGCTACATCAGAACATGAGATTAACCAACCATGCCCATCAGTTGGTCTCGAGCTCACTTGCAGCCAACAGTCTTGCTCTGCTTATCCAATAGGTAGGGAAATGGGCAGACTGGGTGGGCCAAGCTGTCCTTATTTGCCGTCAAAGTCTATGTTTCTATGCATCCTAGTCCACATCTTGAGTGTGTGATGTCTGGTGTGGGGTCCCTCCTTTCTGGCCCATAGTGGGAATGTCCTTACTCCAGGTGGAGCTTTAGCTATTTGGTATGAAAGTCTATGCACAGTGTCACCTCTTAATGTTGAAATTTGACTAAGCTGTGAAGGGAGGATATATTGCTATCCTTTAGCTGCAGTATCAGCTGTGTAAGGCACCTTCTACGCTATTCTCCCCATGACTGCCTCTGGTTCACTTGGTTTGCTTTTAGATCGGTAAGCCAGCTGAGCGCCTCAGCAGTCCTCTTCCCACTTTGGAGAAACTGTGTTGCAGAGTTCACTCGCAACCCATCATGGCATTCCCGTTAGAGGGATAGTGTGAAAGTCTTCCTCCAAATTGTAATATTTTCCACCCCCCTGTGATTGGGTTGTCAAACTGCAGCAGCAGAGCCATCACTTAACAAACTATCCCACACCTGGAGGGAAGGTGACCTAGGCCTTGGATCCCCAGAGGTTTCCTCCTTAAAGGTTTTTTTTCTCTCCTCCATGCCTTTGTTCATAATAATTAGTTAGCCTTAGTTAGCATTTCCTAGTTTACTTAGGTAGGTTCCATTGTTGGATGGAGGTGGATGTTGTCTCTGCTTGCCATTCCCGCTCTCCTTTAGAAGCCCCCTGCAGTCATCAAGGCAATCCATTGTACCCATGCTATTTTGCTAACCTGCATATATCAGTTCTGTTTATCAAGTTGCCTGTTGCTGACACTCCACTCTCTGCCTCATGGCAACCGATAACTACTGTTCCTTTGACGCTGCTATAATTTCTTTTGGGGATTGTTCCTAAGGTACCTTTAGCCAAGGGAAACTCCCGCAGTACCTCTAGGGGTGGAACCCTCTTTGAAGGTTCCTTGCCTTTGGCACCCCAACAGGGTGGTAATTCCTCACAGAACAGGGAGTGCAAATGGCCAAAGTAACACAGTTGCACAAGCATAACACACACGTAACTGGTTGTGTAGGCCATTGAATTGAAAGGCCACACCTGTAGTTCAATGGCCAAGCAGCCAGCCACTCCCCCTTCCTGAGCTATATAAGCAGTTCCTCCCAGCCTCTTTCTGAAGTACTTTTTTCTTTGCCCCACAATCCTCCCCTTCTTCTCCTCCAGTGGCTCACCCCTCTCCCACGTGGATTCTTCCTAAGGTACCTTTAGCCAAGGGAAACTTCCTGCGGCACCTAGGGGGGTGGAACCCTCTTACCTCTGGCACTCCAACAGGGTATTAATTCCTCATGGAACAGACAGTGCGCATGGCCAAAGTAACACAGCTGCACAAGCATAACACACACTAAACTGGTTACGTAGGCCATTGAACTGAATTTTTACCTGACTTAGTGTTTTACTCTGCTTTATTTTGTTACTATTATACCATTTATGTGAGCTGATTTAGCATAGAAGGGGAACATTAGTTAGGGATGCCCAGTGAGGCAGTGTTAGGAGTTTAGTTTTTTTTTTGTTTTGTTTTTTCACACCGGTCAAGTCCATAGTCACTGCATCACTGCTTCTTATTCTTATTTCAATTTTTGTATGTTATTCCAACATTTTTAACTTTGCCAGCCATAAGTGAAATAACACCTGTGCTGTCATTATCCAGGTGAAGTGGTGTAGAATGGAGCAGAACCAGGGCTTCAGATATTTTTTTTTTGGGTGAAAGTCAAATACTTCAGTGGCTTGAAATTTGGAAGCCCTTTCAGTTTTACTGGAGTTCAAAATACTCCAGATGTCAATTTTTTGGAA
This sequence comes from Neoceratodus forsteri, assembly GCA_016271365.2. Classification (NCBI taxonomy): domain Eukaryota; kingdom Metazoa; phylum Chordata; order Ceratodontiformes; family Ceratodontidae; genus Neoceratodus; species Neoceratodus forsteri. Next base: position 906,152,940 of record CM028129.1, read on the forward strand.
TTCAAAACAATGCCAGCAGACAAATTTTGGCAGTCAAAATACTTCAAGTCCTATACTTTTAGAAGTCAACTCATTGGCCTTCTGAATACCTCACTGTAATCCATGCTACAGCCACATAAATGCATTTCTTAATGTTAGGAAAGGAAAACGAACAGTACAGTAATCATTTGCAGACAATATGTGTTTGTTTCATGAAGTGTTTTTGCAGTTCCATCAAGTAACTTCGTCAGGCTATGGCATGCTATCTAGTATGTTAACTTGCTTGCAGGCACATTCACAGTGTGGTAATCACTCATACAGATACATACAGATAAACAGTAACAGTCAAAGATAACATATAAGCCTTTCTCTCTCTCTCCTTCCTATTAAAGCTTACTGTCATATATTTTAATATCACAGATCTCATTTGTATTATATAGGGAATGAATACATAATGGACTGCAAAACTTACCAACACATCTACAGTACTCTGTGCCCCATCAGACTGCAGTGGAATAACACATTTATCTCAACTTGAGAGTGGTAAGACACAGAAATACAACACACAGCCGTGGTTCTCTGATGAACCCGACCTGCCAGACTGCCACCCTCAGTCCAGGTCTGAAGCCACCAGCCCCTCACAGAAACGTAGATACGGACTTGCCCTCAGGGACTGATTACCTCCAGGAAATGAGCCCTAGCTGCCAATTTTTGCTTTCTTTACATGAAGACAGTTGTCTCTGGGTTTAAATCCAGTCTTTTACTGCTGTGGCCCACTGGCTGCAGTCAGCCCCAGGAGCACTCTGATTGGCTCCATATAGCTTTGCACTGTTAATGTTTGACTATATTGTGCTAGATTATGTTTTCTGTTAAAACTGTCTTGTTTGTATTTTATAGCTGAAGTTTTCTGATTTACTGTAAATGCCTGTATTGTGTTCCTCATAAGACCAGTAGCGATCTCAGCTCAGGCCTTTGAAACCCACCCTTCACCTTTTTATGCTAGTATTGTGTTTTAAATAGCCCTGTTATTGCTCACTCAGACTTGGAGGCACCTTGCCTAACATCTTGGTCTGCAACACCCCCCTGTTTAAGCCAGTCTGCATTTCTTTTTAGCTCCACGAGCAGCCCCACCCCCTCTGACTTTCTTATTTAATTCTCCTCTGCCTTCTCCTTCCAGGTAGTCTGAGAGCCACAGCCGTGGTTCTCTGATGAACCCGACCTGCCAGACTGCCACCCGCAGTCCAGGTATGAAGCCACCAGCCCCTCACAGAAATGCAGGTAAGGGCTTGCCCTCAGGGGCTGATTACCTCCAGGAACGGTGCCCTAACTGCCAATTCTTTTACCCCTGCACCCCCCCGGTTCTGATTAAATACACATAAACCCCACCCCGACTTTCTAGCTCACTCATCTCTAGCTCCCCCCCATCCTTATTCCACTATGTGTGCCAAATCGTGGATCCTGTTCTGGTCCTTCTTCTATCTCATATCACATGTCCAATATATGCCTCCTCAAGCCTTTCTTACTATGGATGCTAATCTGATCTGCTCTGTAACTAGTTCCTGTCCCTACGTGGATATGTGCCTTTTCAACTCCCCAATTCTTCAACACTATTTTCATATTACCTTTAACGCTGGTACACAAAATGAATTACCACCTCAACTTATGACTTCCGCCAACATCATAGAGGCATCACCTCTACAGATAGCAGTCAGAGTACTCGTCTCTGCCACCCTTAGTGGGAAGAGCAAAAAATGTTGGGGCACGCTGCCCCAGGATGATGGCCCACAATGACGTAAATGGGTTACCAGTATGAAGCTTACTATTGCCACTCTAAGAAAACTTTTACTCCTTCTTCTCCTGTGCTCAGGAAATGTGGAGTTCAATCCAAGGCCACCAGCTGCAATCACATCACACTCTGACCTTGCCACACTGAAAGGCATGAGTTTTCTCCACATTAATGTATGCAGTCTGTTAAAAAAGTTCTTCATGATCCAGGCCTGGGTCCTCCATACTTGACCAGACATCCTAGTGGTTTCAGAAACCTGGCTTAGACTGGCCACCTCTGACAGGGAAGTCGATATCTCTAACTATTTACTATTTAGAGCAGACAGACACTCCAGGGGTGGAGGGGTTACCATCTATGTCAAGGATAGGTATATGGCATCCTGTCTGAGTGCTTTATCTGTTGCAGATGCTTATGCATGTCTATCTCTTCAAGTCACCATCTCGCACGCTTCAACATTATGTATCATAGGGTGCTATAGATCTCCTTCTGCCAATCTACAATTGTTACCTCATCTGAGTAATATCATCGAACAACAATCCTCAGAAATAATTATTCTTGGGGATCTTAATTTAGACCGGCTATCTAAAACCGCCGCTCCTCTCGTAGCTTTCTGTGACACCTATGGATTGTCGCAACTCATTGTCGAACCAACACGAGTAAATAAAAAGAATGTGGATAACAGCTCCCTGCTAGATGTTATTCTACTGAATAAACCACATCTCTTCTCCTTTGCCGGCACCTTCTTCAGTGATATCAGTGATCACTCATTTATTGCTTACATAAGATCAAACAACAAACCTACTACTTCGCCGAAGTTTGCTGCCAAGAGATCTAGATGGAACTTTGATCTCACTGCCTACATAAATGAACTGAAACACTCCTTGTATTGGCAAGAGTTCTATTTGGCAAAAAACATGCAATCAGCATTCGACATATTCAGCAAAATAATCCTAGATGCTTTAAATAAATATTTTTTTTATTTAGTTGTTTAACCTGGAGTAGCACACTAAGCTGAAAGCTTTTTTCCAGGTGTGACCTGGGAGCACAGGGAAGTTAAGTGACTTGCTCAGGGACACACTGTATGCAAGTGGAAGCTGTGGGATTCAAACCCAGGTCTGGTCTACTGGATGTCACCAGATTTGCAGCTCAGAGCCTTAAACCACTGTGCTGTACTGCCTCCCAATATAAAATATGCCCCTATAGTTAAAGTGCGAATAGCAAAAAATGCATGTAAATGGTTCACACCATTATTAAAATCCGCATTGACTGAGAGAGATAACCTATGGAAAAAAGCACGCAAAACTCAGTCTGCTGCAGACTGGTGCAAGTTCAAAAGGGCACGAAACTCATGTACTAGAATGGTTAGAGATGCAAAAGCTGCATACTATCATTCTGAATTTCTCTCTGCCTCCAAAAATTCTACAAAATTTTGGAAACCGTCAAGAACTTGTCTGGTCACGTGTCCGGTGGCTCACTACCTGGTGAAATCTCCTTAAATGATAGCACCATTAGTGACAGACTGGAAGTTCTGGATGCCTTCAATAATCACTTTGTGACTGCAGGCTTAGCCTTCGACAATTCCACTGCGAATTTGATATGCTCTCAGGTGGATAATCAAGGTGCATATCCTAGTATCACCAATTCAGTCTTCTTCTTGTGTCCTACTACTCTGAAAGAAGTTGAAGACCTATTGCTAAAACTGGATGTAAAAAAAGTGCTGGTGCGGATACTCTCGACCCATATTTTTTGAAGGTGGCCATTCATGTATTAGCCGTGCCCATAACTCATTTATTTAACTTATCATTAACTCAAGGATCCATTCCTTCAATATGGAAAACAGCACACATCATACCCCTGTTCAAGTCCGGAAATCCCTGTGATCTAAATAATTACAGACCAATTTCGATTCTCCCGGTCTTGTCAAAATTACTGGAAAAAGTCATAAGTAACCAGCTGAGGCAGTATCTAGAAGCTAATAACCTGTTTAATCCAGTACAATCAGGGTTTAGAGCTAAACATAGCACTATCACAGCACTTGCCAAAGTGACTAATGACTGGCAAAGAGAGCTAGACAACAGGAATTACACCTGCGCCGTATTCTTGGACCTGAGCAAGGCCTTCGACACTGTCTACCATTCTCTGCTACTCTCTTCCCTGACCTCACTAGGTATTGACCCATTATCTTTACAGTGGTTCAACAACTACCTCTCTGATCGTTTCCAGCAGGTGAAAGCGGAAGGAGATCTCTCAACTCTCAAACCTTTCCTAAGAGGTGTTCCCCAGGGTTCTTTCTTAGGACTGATCTTATTTGCAATATACATCAACAATATTGATGAAAGCATAACTAAGGCCAACATTCATCTGTTTGCAGATGACTCAGTTCTTTACGTAAGCCGCTTGTCATTACAATCTGCATGTAATGACCTTCAATCTGAGTTCAACCTGCTGCAACGCCAACTCCTAAACAAAACACTATTACTTAACGCCAAGAAAACAAAAGCAATGCTCTTTTCTCCCTCTGCCCAAATGGTAAATTCAGCCCTATCAGATCTTGTGCCACAGATTGCTACAATTCTTGGCGAGAAGTTGGAATTTTGTCCCTAAATTCAAATACCTGGGAGTATGGCTGGACCATAGGATCTCCTTTATACAGCACATTGAAGAATTACTCAAAAAAATTACGACAGAGACTTGGCCTGTTCTTTAGGATAGCCTGCTTCTTAACTAGAGATGCCAAACTACAGCTGGTACAATCAACCTTTCTGTCCTTGATAGATTAAACTGACATCCTCTACAGTCACTGTCCCATTTCCTACCTCACCAAACTTGACACATTATATCATAGAGCTTTGAGGTTCATCACAGGCCTGCCTTATTCCACTCCCCACTGCTCCCTATATCAGTCAGTGGGGTGGAGGTCTCTTCAATTCAGGTGTGATAAAAATGTAGCCTTATGGACCCTGAGCGCTATCGCCAAAAAACTGCCCCAATACATTACAGACTGTCTTCCTATTAAACCAATAGGCAATTACGCCCTGAGAAGCTGCAAATCTCTCCTACTGATGGTTCCCAAAGTTAACTCTCACTTTGGCAGGGCTGCTATAAGCTTTACACTGTCCTCCTTGTGGAATAAATTGAAAAAAAAACTGAAACTGAGGTCACCCATCGTCATCTCATCTTTCAAGCTCTTATATTCACATCTCAGAAATGATCAGTGCAATTGTTTCACATGACCATGAATTGTCATCATGCTAACCTGTACCATTTAACCATGAACGAATTACTTCTAGTGCTTGTCTCCTCCTTGGCCCTGGTCTGTCATCATGCTTTCATGTAACACCTTGATGCCTCTGTTCTCCCTTTGATACTGGTCTATCTTTTGCTTTCTCCAGCCTTCTTTTCACAACTCTGTACTGCACTCATCCACAATCTACATGCAATCATACTATAAAAGTCCTAACTCCCTTTTCCCTCTCCCCGTAGGTGCCAACCGCCGCATCAGTTCTACCGACCTATCCTTGGGACTTCACTTCTCACGATGTTTATCCTTCCCTTACATATTACATACTCTTCCTGGTACCCCATCTGCCATTAGTTGGTGGTTCTCCAAGCCATTTTCATGGCTAGTACTAGTGCCTGCCCCTGGTAAATGAACTAACTGGTACTTCTATACAGAGAATATGGTTTATATACAGTTGCATGGTTCAATGGTGGACCTGCTCCCTTGTATTTGAATCCTCCTCTGTTATGGCTTGCCTTGTCTTCCTTTTATCATTTGACTCCCCTATTACTGAACCATTGTGTTTGTGTTTATATACTTATTTACATGTATTTACATGTTTTTATGATGAATGTTACCCAACCCTGTTCTAACCAGGTCCATCTTGTAAAAGAGCTCTGCTCAATGATGTTCGCCTGGATAAATAAATATTTTGATTGATTGATTGACAGTGGTAAATAAATTGGGTAAAAAAATCTGATGTTATTTTGGCATAAATATTTAGTTTTATTTATAACACCATTAATTTCAGTTAGATCACAATTTATTTAATTTAGAACATGTTATTTCCACATAGCATCTGGAAATGGAGCTCAGAATAATGGGCCACCCGGCCACACATCGAGATTACAATGGAAAGAAAGGAAGTTTGGAGCTAAACCAAGGTAAAACACCAGTAAAAATCATTACATGTGTGTGTGTGTGTGTATATATATGTGTGTGTGTGTATATATATATATATCACATGACATACATAGCATGGATAGCAGTAGTAAATAACAATATCTTTATCTCCATCACACAGTAGCAGTTAGACTAAGAGACACTCGTGAGTTACTTATGTGTCTAATCCCTTACTAGTGTAGATAAATGTGTTTTCTTTTGTAGTCCATTGTGTATTCCCTCTATACCACAACACCATTGTCAATGGTTCTGTACTGCAGAACTGGTACTACTGTACTTGTGTTTCACCTTGGTTTATCTAAAAACTGCCTTTCTTTCCATTGTAAGTTCCCTATCTGGCCCATTGTTATCAGTGTTCCATTTCTAGATTATAAGTGGAAAAAGCATTATATAGAGAATAATGGATGGGGAAGGGTTTGATATGAGAATTTAATGCACACCCAAGTTGTGGGATGCTACATAAACCCCGAGGACGAAGCCCGAGGGTTTATCAAAGCATCCTGACAAATGGTGTGCATTAAATCTCATATAAACACCTCCCATCTTTTATTTTTTATAATAACAGACCAGCAATTTTTCTCCAACAGTTTGTGAGACTGTTTGGCCCCGCCCACATACAGAATTTTGGCCAATGAGGCAGCAGCATTGTTTGACTGGCATGGCTCATGAATGTCATAACAACCAGCCGGTTGTTATGGAAAATATCAACCTGGTCAGTACATTGAGAGAAATTGCTGACCAGTTATTATATATACAATAATGGATGGGGAAGTGTGCTTAACGAGAATTTAATAGTTGCCTGAGGTGTGGATGCTACATAAACCCTGAGGGTGAAGCCCGAGGGGTTTATTAAAGCATCCCACACCAAGGGCAATCATTAAATTCGAGTTAAAAGCACACTTCCTCATCTTTTATTTGCTATAATTGCCAGTTAGCAATTTTTTGCCACTTTGATTTTTGTGGTGCTGTTTCAGTCATGCAGGCAGACACACACACATGCACACAGACAGACAGACAGACAGACACACACACACACACACACACAGACACAGACACACACACACACTCTCTTTTAGCTTGTTTTAGTTTTTATTTTTTCATTTAGTTTGTTTGTGATTTGTAAATTATGATTTGGGATTACCATAGCAAGGCACGTTGGGTTGGAGCCCTTCCTGTTGGCATTTGTAGTCTAGCATGATATCCAAATGGCAAAAGAAACCTGATAGCTTTTTGTTTCTATTTTTAAGTGGGCAGAAAAGAAAAAATGAGGATTATCGGCACAAATGCAGCTTTTTTTTCTCTCGGTGCAGACGAGGACTTCTGGTGTGGCAGTTCCTCGCTACAGAGGATATGGAGCCGCCATGTTTCTCAAATTGATTAGCCCACCCAGCAGGACCTCAGCAGCCAATCATGGAGTGTCTGTTCTTGATTGAGGTGGTGCGTGTTTGCCGTTATACTCCGCGGGTTATAATGGCAAATTATAACTGGCTCAGCCAATGGAAAAAATTGCTGGCCAGTTATTATAAGTTAATTAAGTTGTGGTCTAGTGAAATATATGATGTTGTGTAAGTGAAGTCAAGCCCTGTCCAACTGTTATTCACCAGAGAAGACTGCCATGACAGTTTAGACCCCCCCCCCCGATCTCTTAATACTGAAATCATATGAATGATGTCCTGGTAGACATGGACTTCCCTCATTCACCCAATCCCGCATTCAAAATTCTGAAAGTAAATTCAGACCCTTTCAGGTAGTGTAAGGACCCAAAACAACAACTTCTTCAAGAATCAAGACAACTAAGGCTCTGTTCACACTTTGGACCGGTTATAAAATGTTACTAAAAATGTTTTATAAATCGGTCCATAGCACAGTTATCAGAGCATTCACATTTGATTCAGACAACAGTGCCAGGTGGAAGAGGTTCCCAGGCATGACTGCAGCACCAACTCAAAGCATTATGGGTTCCAGTTGCTGCCACAGTGCATGACGGGATACCCGTGAAAGGTGATCAAAACCGATCGGGACAAAAAATATATGGGCAGAATCGGGGATTCTTCCTCTGCACAGCGGTACCTGTAATGTATCCTTTTCTTTATTCTGTGGCTGACAAAATTGATTTTCTCACCAGACAGGTTACCTTAACATGTGTTACAGCATGGCTTGCATTCATATTGCTGTTAACATGGATTAAGGCAACCATGTTTAGCTAAAACCGTGCTAAAGACCACCTCTTAACAGGGTTTTAGCGTGGTTTTAGAACATGGTTGTAACCATGTTACAGGAGCTTAAAATAGTTTAAGGCAGTTAAACCATTTTAAGCTTCCTAGTGTGAACTGGGCCTTAGTGATTCAGCCATCATCAGCATTAAACTGTACAGACAATGTCTTTTTCTCCAGCTCTTTCTCTTACAACCCTCTCTTGCACACACACACACACACACACAGCCAGCCCCAGCTAGATGGTAATGTTCTGTGACTTCCTCAGAACAGCAACTCCGTACTTCACTGTAGATATCATAGACAGTCACACTCAGTCTGAACAGGTAGTGGCTAAAAATGTGCAAAAAGAAAAAAAATACCTTGTTTATCCTTCTCTGATGAACAAATACTCCTCTGCCCTCCTACAAGGCTGCAAGTGCAACTTCAGCTGTTCTGGAGCTTTAGTAGGAACTGGTCCCACAGCTACACACCCTGACCCAGCCAGCCAGTATCAAGGTTTGCTTTCAGAGAGAACTGGCTCTCGACTGTACCTTGCTTGCTTCTTCTTCCAGATGACACCTCCGCACTGCTCTTGTCCCCAACATGCAGCAGGACACACACTGTCCTCTCCAACTCCAGCAATGCCCACACAGTCTCTCTCTCTCTCTCTCTCTCTCTCTCTCTCAGAACTGGGCATCCATAACTGTAAAACTGGCTCTCTACTTGGACTCCTAATGCTACCATCCTGCCTCACTCTAAGCTGTGTGCCATGCCACTCTCTGAACTCTCCTCACCCTGACTGAAGGTGCCAAAACTGTCTGTGCATGTGCAAAATGAGCAGCAGCTGGGAGTTTCTGGGGTGGGGCAGGCGGCGGCACCAGAATTTTGAAAGATAAAAAAAAAAGATTTCCATGGCAACTGCTGCCTGCTAGCAACCCATCCACAGGACTGAAAAATTAAAGATGTGATGTCCACACAATGAAAAACAGACGTCATTCTTAAGCAATGGAAATGTTACTGGACTTCAATGACTCCAGAGAGTACATTTTTTGATGTTTTGGTGATGATTTGGACATAAAATACATCCAAAATAGACTTAACTGAAGGGCTGAGTAGAACAGAACCTTGCCTTAGAAATGACTGGCTCTGAGCAGTACAGTGTGCTGCAATAGAGTGTTTTCTGCTTCATCCCTTACTTCACCCCTTACTGTAGTTGTGCCAGAGTGGGTTAATTTTTGCTTTGCACCTTACTGAAGCTGCACCACAGTGTGTTAATTTTTGGCAGAGCTGTTACTAAAGCTGAAATCTGTCAGGACTAACTGAGGATCCTGGGCCTACGATTAGCATTTTGTTCACAGTCCTTAGAGCTATATCAAGCCCATTTCTTGGGACTGAATGAGAGTGGGGATTCACCTGCCGAAGCAAGCACCTGTACAAACCGCTGCTGGTCTGTCTTCAGCCTGCAGTTAGCCCAGAATACCCTATACAAACTGAGCTAAGATATTTGCAAATGTCAGCTGGCTACATTGCTCTGTAGATTTATATGGTTACCTATCTATGCAGTGATTTCCAGGATATCTCCAGACATTGCTCTGTTCTGGGTTTAATTATTTTAGTTCTAAACTTCTGTTAAGGAGTCTCTGTTTTTCTGCACCCTGAGTAATTTTGTTTTGGACAGGCTGTGTTATGAAACAGCAGACCCTGTACCTGCACCAACACCTGCACCTGCATCTTGTGACTCTGAGTTTGTGGTCCCTTGGTGAAGGCAAGAATAGCCACAAACTTTGAAAATAAACAACTTCCATTTGACCAATTCAACATATACTGGCACCGATGCTTTGGCTTGGACTTGGTTTTCTTGAACTCAAATTTATGTGACTGTTATGGATCTATGGAACTTTTGTTTTCATTAAGCTAGGACACCTTGGCTTAGGTTCTCCTGTTTTGTTACTTATTTTTTTATTATTTTAGTGGAGTGGTTTGGGGCTTATACTGGTGGTTGGTTTGAGGGCGATGTGGTTTTGGTGTGTGTGTGGCTAGGTTAGGTTGTATGTTTGCAGTATAGTTTTATTTTATGTGAGTGTGCTTTGTGTGGGTGTGCTTAGGATTAGGTGAGTAAGGTGAAGTGGGTGTTTTTTTAGCTTTTAGCGGACACTGTGTGATTATTTACTGAATGTGTCTGCCTAAGCCTCTAGGCAGAATTGCCTACTCCTCTTTTCCGCTGTATACTCTGTGCCCTTTCTGGGATGTTCCCCTCCCTGCAAAAGTTTATAATCAATGCAGTGGGTTGGGGATCTCCAGGAGGTATCGTAGGAGGATTAGGTTTGGAGATGAGAAGTGGGTTGTGGGGGAAGCGATTGGGCTAGTGCAGACCAGGAGACTGCCCAGGGTGAAACGGGGACCAGAAAGGGTTGATAGATATTTGGTCCCTGTCCCTCAGGTATCCACTAGCTCAAGTGGACAGGTAGCAAAGGGACAGGCTGTCAGTACTTGTCCTATTTGGGCAGTGCTTTGCAATGCCAGGTTGATGAGGAATAAAACTGAGATTATTGCGGATTTTGTTTCTTGCTCTTCAGTCAACCTGGCGTGTTTATGGAGACCTGGCTCGGTGATGATGCTGGCCCAGATTTGGAGGTGGTTGTGCTGGCCATTTTCTCTGCAGTGCACTGCCTAAGGAAGGATCACAGTGAGGAGGGGTTGCTATTGGGGAGGGGTTGCTATCTTGTTTAGAACTGAGCTGGGACTGGTGGTGCACCCTGTGGGGGACACTTCAACCCTTGAGTGTGTGTCCATCCATGGAGGTCCAGGTGCTGGGTGCAGAGTCCTCCTCATTTATCATCAACCTGGACATGACAGGGACTTTCTGCCAGAGATCATGGAGTTTATGTCAACTGGCTGTTTGAGTTACTGAAGTAGATTATCCTCGACAATTTTAACACATGGGGCAACAACGTACTATCACATTTTGGACAAGAGTTCCTCCAGAACATGTTAGCTCTGAGCCTAGCACAAGTAGTTGCTGCTGGTACCCACCAACATGGACATGCATTGGACCAGGTGTTCTACACAGGGCTTGAGGTTGAGAACTTTAGGATTGACCTGATCAGTTTGTGGGATCATTGTGCCACCAGTTTTGAGTTCAGGGTGCCCCTCTGTGACCCTCCCATGTGGAGGGGATCAGAAACTGCTCTTTGAGAGGGTGGAACTCTGAGGGTCTTCTGGTGGTACTTGACACCTCATGTATATTGGCATCTTGTGCGGCGGGTACAGCGGAAGTGGTGGCTGCCTATAATAGGGCTATAACTGCAACCTTTATGTTAGCTTCAGTCCATATCTTTCCTTTGCGTTCATGACTTGGCTTGCCATGGTTTGTTGGTGAGCTAAGATTGATGAAGGCACTGGAACAGAGGTTGGAGGAGGTCCAGGGTTCAGGAAGATAAACAAGCTTTGACTGCTCACTATGGTGAGTATCAAAGGACAATCTCTTGTAAGAAGGCAGAATTCCTGCCAGAGAGATTGATGCCAGGAAAAATCAACCAGCTCAACTTTTTCAGGCTGTAGACAGGCTTTTACATCTAGCCTGTCTAGAGTCTGTAAAAAGGGCATCGTTTTCACAGTGTGAGGAGTTTGCTCTTTTTTCTCAGATAGAATGTCCTCCATTAGAGCTGGGATCTCCTTCTCTGGACAGTTATCATCTGGCAGGGCAGAGACAGGATGTCACATTGGCTGTCAGTGGTCATGGAGGGAGTTTCAACAAGTGATGACAGAGGAGGTAATTGGGGTGATCTCGGGGCTGCAACCCACATGCTGTGAACTGGACCCAAGTTCAATGTGGCTCTTAATGGTCTGTGTGGAACAGCTGTGTCCAATACTTACTAGGATAGTTGAGTGTTCCTTGTCAGAGGGGGTCTTCCATGCCAAATGAAAAAGTGCGATGGTGAGACCCCTTTAGAAAAAAACAACATTGGACCTAGATGTTCTAGTGAATTATAGACCTGTCTCTAACCTACCATTTTTGGGTAAGGTTATTGAGAAGGTGGTGTCATTGCAGCTTTAGACTCACTTTGAGACCTTTGATATCTATGAGCCTCTCCAGTCAGGGTTTTGGCAGAGATTCAGCAATGAAACCACCCTGGTCAGGGTGCAAAATGATCTGCTCATGGTAAGGGATAGAGGATAGAGAATTCTTGTACTGCTAGATCTCTCCTTTGCATTTGACACCACTGACCATGGGTTGCTTTTGGACTGTCTCTGGGAATATGTGGGACTCACTGGCACAGTTTTGCACTGGTTTGAGTCCTTCCTTCAGGGCAGGTTTCAAAGGGTGGTGATGGGTAATTTCTCATCGTGCCCAAAGGACTTGCACTGTGGGTTTCCCAAGGGATCGGTAGTTTCTCCCATGTTGTTTTTGGTGTACATGCTACCCTTGGGCAAGATTGTTAGGCAGTATGGAGTTGGGTTTCACTGCTATGCAGATTATACTTAACTCCATCTGTTTTCTGTGCCCCAGGATCAGGGGGCAGTGGACGTGCTGAAGAAATAATTGGCTGACATCCAGGACTGGATGTCGTTGAGCTGGTTGAGGCTCGGTCCTGAAAAACTAAAGTACTGGTGTTTGAGCCAGGTAGGAAAGGGGGACAGACAGCATCTGAGGGGTTACTGAACCTTTGTCTTGGTGCCTCTCATCTTTTCTTTTGTAAACTTTATTTTCCTGAAGTTAGCAGTATATACATTATTAACAGAAAACAATGTCTAACATAATACAAGGAGGAATACATTGTAACAGAACGTATTTGCAAATAACAATTGAGTATGTGCAACAATATAAAAAGGAAAATAAATGAGTCAGAGCTGTGTAATAGCCTGGTGTCCTCTTTCATATCAGTCCATCTTGTGTTCTTAATAGCATGTGTCAAAATAAACTATAGGTGTTAAAATGCATTATAAATAAATAAACTGGAATGTCAATGGGTATTTCCCAGTAATTACTAATAGCCAAGAAAAGAGGTGGACAATCCTACAAAAAATGGGCTAAAAGATGGGGAACCACTGGGCAGTCAGAGCTACTTCTAGGGGACCCCAAATCTGTTGACATTTTTACTCCTGATTGTTAGCCCTGTATTGTGAATGTTCCAATTACATGCAATGTAACAGAATCTGTACCCACTGGGCTAACATTGGAACTCTGTCTGATCCCCACTGCTGTGCCAAAGCCTGTTTTGCCACTACAATACCAAGCTTCCATAGTAGGTGCTCCACACTCCCCCCCCCCTCCACACACACACACCCCGGCAGTCCCGACAGGATGTTGGCAAGATCTGGCACCAAAGTACAGTTTAGAATCTTTCCCAAGAGGAAGACAATCTCCTGCCAAAATAAACAACCTTTGTACATTTCCATATCAAACGAAAGAAGATGCCTATATGAACCTTACATTTGGGACATTGATCTGATTTTGTTGTATCGATTTTATGGACTAGAGCCGGGGCAAAGTAGGTCCTGTGGAGCATATTATAGTGAATTGCCCTAAGCTTGTTGCTATTAGAGCACTCCATCCCCTGTTTTAATATAGACCTTCATTCTCCTTCTGTCAGCTGACCCAGTGTCAGATACCTCTCCCATTTACTTCACATTCCCACCATGGGATCCAGCACCCCCCCCCCAAAAGAGTTTTATATATTTTAGTCACTGGTTTTGGCTTTGGGTTGCTTCCCTTGCTCAGTAGGGCCTCCTCTATTGGAGATCTTGCTGGGAGCTGGTGGGGGGGTCTAAATCCTCCCATCCTTCATAATCTTAGACCGTACTTGAAGATAAATGAAAAAGTGGGAGGGAGAAGAAACTCCCTAGCAAGTCTTTGGAAAGGCTTGGAAAGGATTCTGCCCTCAGAGAGATGCAAAATCTGTGTAAAGCCTTTTCCCCCCAGTAAGCCAAGACCCAGTGAGATATATGCGGAATGTGGCTCTACTCTCAAACGGCATACAGGATGGATGCATTGTATGATAAAATCGGAAGTTACCCGAGTATAGAATGAACCACTAAACATGCCCACACCATGGATCTGGTGAAATGATTTGGAACAAATTTAACCACCCACTTTTTTAGAGGGGAAGTTAAGAGTGCTCTGTATAACAGGGCCCCAAAGGCTCCCTCTTCCAACTCCACCTATGCCTGCTGTTGTCCACTCCCTGGGATCAAATCTGCCACAAAAGTGAGTTGTGCCGCTTGATAGTACAGCCTCTTGTTTGGGAGACCCAAACCTCCCCTAGATAGTGGCTGCCACAGAATCTCTTGTTTAACTTTAGGCCTCCGCCCATTCCATAAGAGGGTAGTCAGACAACTTGAGAGGGTTTTAAAATACCTATTCAGAATATATGTGGGTAGCATCTGGAACAAGTATAGGCATTGAGGGAGTAAACACATCTCAGCAAGGTTCACTCTGCCTATCAGGGTTAGAGGGAGGGATCTTCATCGGTCACAATCCTCTTTGACCTTTTTTAATAAGGGCTTATAATGAAGTTCTCCTAATGTAGACAGTTTCCTGGGAAGGTAAACACACAGATATTTAATTACTGACACTGGTGTTCTGGATGCCCCACTAATTTGAATGGGAGAGTTGTTCCCCGAAAGGGGAAGCCATTCACATTTTGACCATTTAATTTTATGACCATAAATGGGCCCATAAATGTTGAAGAATTCCATTAAGGCAGGCAAAGCTCTCTCTGGGTTATCTATGAAGAGGAGTATGTCATCAGCAAAGAGCGAGATAACATGAACCATATTGCCATGGGCGAAACCCCCAATATCTGGTTGGTACCAAATAGCTTGAGCAAGGATTTCAATTGTTAAAATGTACAAAAGCGGGGCTAGAGAACACCCCTGTCTGGTACCTCTTGAGAGCCTGGAAGGAGGGGACAAGGTGTCACTGGTAAGAACTTGGGCATGGGTGATCTATATAATGTGGCTATCCAAGTCCATATCTTGGGGCCAAATCCATATTTATCCAAGGCAGAGAACATAAATGGCCATTGTACATGATCGAAAGCCTTCTCTGCATGAAGCACAAGTAGGCCTTGATTTCTGCCACCCTTCCCTGATACCCATTTATGCATAATATTTAAGATCCTTCTGATATTACGTTTGGCCTGTCTGCCTTTCACGAAACCCCCCTGATTGGGGTGGATAAGACTTGGCAGGACCCCCTCAGTCCTGGCAGCCAATAATTTTGCTAGAATCATGTAATCAGCATTTCACAATGAAATGGGTGGGTAAGAACCACATTTTGTAGGGTCTTTCCTAGGCTTGGGAAGGACCGTAATGTTTGCCAATGTCTGAGAGTCGGGCAGCTTACCCTCCCTCCAGCACCTCCTGCACCATCAAGTACATTAGCTGCTGAAGATCAGGCCAAAATGTGTGATAGAATTCCATAGGAATTCCTCCAGTCCCAGTGCTTTTCCCACAACTAGAGAACCATATAGCTTTTTGGATCTCAGGTAGGGTGACCGGGTTATCAAGTTCTTCAACACACCTGGAGTCCAGAGCAAACAGAGGGATGTAATTTATAAAAGTATCGGGAGCTAATCCCTGGGGTATTTCTGATGTACAGAGGGACTGGTAAAAACGTTGAAAATATTGTATATAATTTTTTGATTTGCAGTAACCTCTCCATCCAGTTCCTCTAACTCAAAAATCTTGTTTCTCTGCCCATTTTTGCTTAACCAACCATGATAGCTACCTTCCTGCCTTGCCCCCTCAAAATAATTGCCAGCCCTATTTAACAAAAGGCACCTTTCTATGTTGCTCGAGGAGAGCTGATTCAACCTCCTTTAAAGTTTTCTCAGCTCTACCAGATCCGTACCTCCAGGCCCAGACATCAATTTTTTCTCCAGCTCAATTACCTGAGCTTCCAGTTCCCTCTCCTGCTGTGTTTCCTTTTTTCTTTTGTGGGCCACATAAGAGATGGAAACCTCCACACATACACCTTCAATGCCTCCCAAGTCACAATGGCAGAAGAGTCTTCTACTTTAGGGGGGGAAATGCTACAAGTCTCGATGGCGGAGAGGGACCTGGGGGTGGTGGTGGATGTCAAGATGAACAACTCAGAGACTTGTAGGAGGGCAACAGCCAAGGCCAACAGGATGCTGGGATGCATCGCTAGGGGGATCACCTCCAGAAGGAGGGAAGTGATACTCCATCTGTATAACTGCTTGGTGAGGCCACACCTCGAGTACTGCTTGCAGTTTTGGAGGCCACACTTAAAGAGGGACATTAAACTCCTGGAGAGGGTCCAGAGGAGGGCAACCAAAATGATTTGGGGCTTGGGGGACAGGACCTATGGGGAGAGGCTTGAAGAGCTAAATATGTACACATTGGAAGAGAGAAGGGACTGGGGGGACATGATAGAGGTCTTCAGGTACATGAAGGGTGTAAATAGGGGAGGAGCAGTCAGGGTGCTTCGAAGGAAGGAGGAGGGGGCAAGTAGAGGGCATGGGTGGAAGCTGGGGGGAAGATTCAGGGGAGAAAGGAGGAGGTGCTACTTCACTGAGAGGGTGGTAGAGCCATGGCATGCACTGCCCAGGGGGCTGGTGGAGGCAGAGATGGTGGAGGGGTTCAAGAGGGGGTGGGACAGCTACAGGGGAAGGGTTCTGGAAGCAAAATCCAGTGCAGCGAGAATCTCCGGAACTGGGAAGGGAGAAGCCAGAGAAGGTGAGGGGGGCAGCAAGGTCAGCTCCCAGGGTGGGGGCTGACCAAACGAGCAGACACGAAAGACCGTTAGGCCAATTCTGCTGGCGTTTTAGTATGTCAGTATGTTTATTATATAATAAGAGTTCCTTAATGATCTTTGGGACCTGGTCCCTGTAAGAGTTATCATTTAACAAAATGGGATCCAAATGCCATTGTTTCCTTTGGGAGGACCCCAGAGACAATGTTAATCCCACCTCCAGAGGGGCATGATCTGAAATACAAATTGGCCTATAAGAAACCTGTGTGTTCCCCCTCAAGAGGTCTGGCAACAGCAGGGCCATATCTATTCTTGTAAATACTTTATGTGCATGTGAAAAAAATGAGAACTCTCGCCAGTCCAGATGGAGGTGATGCCATACTTCCACCAGAGCTCTCTCTCGAGCAAAATCCTGGAGGCAGCCACACTTTTTGGCGAGGACGAACCCTGGAACCCGAATGATCTATTACTGGATCCCAAAAATTATTAACCCCCTCAACAAATAAAGTGTCCTGGGAAGGGGCAACAACCATGGCCAAATTGTGAAAAACCTCTGGACTATCAAAACTAGGACCATACAAGGAGACCAGGGTAAGCCTCCTCCCCTCACCCGAAACATCCACCACAATATAATGGTCCTGCGGATCTGAAAGAGATGAGAAGACCTGGATTATATGGCCTGGTCTAAAACACACAGCCACACCCCTAGTTTTCTAGGTAAAATTAGCTACCAGTAGGCTGCCCCCCCCAGTTTCTAGACAGTTTATCCAATTCTTCTTTAGTATGATGCATTTCCTGCATGAGAACTACATCCACCTTAGCTTTTTTTACATATACTATAACCCATTTCCTTTTAATAACTGACTTAAGACCGCTGACATTTCATTAAATAATTTTTATCTGACTCATAACATTCTACAATATGTTAAATGGACACCTCAAAGTAAATACCAGTGAATATCCTCCCCTCTTCCAACTTTAATGTAAGCTGCTGAAAATTTTATTAGACAAGTGAAACCAAAACCAAACAGCATTAAACTACCAAGAAACCTTGGATAACTGCAAACTTTTCTCTCCCCTATTTCCCCCACAAGAAGAACTATAACCATCCCCATAACCTCCCTGAACCCCTATAACAAAACTAGAAATTCTGCAACCCCATACCCCCATTGTCCTCCCTCTTCCCCCCAAATCCCAAAACAGGATAAACTTCCCATCAACCACTCCTTTTTCATGGAAGTACCAGCATGCACCTATCCAATAACAACCTGTACTTAAATTTCCCATCAGAAAAAAAACATCCTAGCTTGCCATTCTATACTGACCCGAGGGGCCGAGAGGGACCAGAGCTCCCTCCACCCTACATATCAAGGGATCTCAAGGGCAGGAGGAAATGCCCCCAGCCCCCGCTGCCCCCCACATCCTGCAGGAAACTCCCCTTCAAAATGAAAGAGTACATGGAGCCCACATTGAGGGAGCAGAAGGCAACCTCTTTGGAGCACTCTGAGTCGTGTCCTCCGGTGCCTTCCCTTACCACCCCCCCCACTTATGCATGACACAATTTTGTCTTTCAGTGCTCATACCTTCACAGAACCTCCATGCAGGGCCCTCTACACTGGTACAGCATGGGTCTCTCACACACTTGCACCGGCCTTCATCCACTAGGTGCCCCCTGCCCAGCCTGCACCCCCAGAGGCCCCCAACCCTCGAACAAAATATGGAAACATAACTCCATTTCTATAACTATATTACAGACTATATAATAAATACCCCTACAACTAAGGGCAGAGCAACAATAGATTTAGGTACCTTATTTCTACCTGTGGTACCTATTAAATAATGGCGTTCCCTCCTAGGCCTGTAGGAACTGTGCACACCTTGAAATAATGATCCACAGGAAAAAACTGAAGCTAATCATCTACATAGAAAAATAATATGGCTGAATGCACCCTGTTATATTAAGGCTAATGTTGTATCCCTCAGACCAGATAAGTATAAATAACAAACAAAGATAACATAGGAAGTCATCCAAAAATTATTTATTTTTATTTTAGTCTTTGGTAACTGGGTAAGGCCCACTAGGCACAAATGCCTGTTTTCTGGGGTGACATGGGAGCACTGGGCGGTTAAGTGACTTGCTCAGAGTCACACAGTATGCAAGTGTAGGTTGTGAGAATCAAACCAAGGTCTGGTCTGCTGGATGTACCAAGCTCATTCACAGCTCATTATTCTAACCTCTAGGCTATACTGCCAGTGCATTATGGCAGTGGGAAGTTCTTCCACAAGGTGTCAGCAGTCCTTAGAGCACATTTCTGAATTAAACGATTATGAGACCATCTTAGTAACAGAGTCTAAAATCCCATTATAATGCGAATGGGCCAAGCCTCAGTCTATGCGCTCCCCTTGGGCATCAAAGAGAGTCAGGCTTGCCTTGTAACAGATTCTCTGGTTCCCTCTCACTGCATCCACCTCTAGTAGTGAACACAAACTGTATGTCAAGAAATTAAATGTCCCAAATCGGAAAAAACACGTTTGGAGCTTCAACATATTTAACAAATAAGTGTACAAACACGTTCATAAAAAGAAGTCTTAAGCATGTCTCTTATCATGGTGCATAAGGGGCAGCAGCAGCAGCCCCAGTCACACCCTTATAGGCTAGGCCTTGTCCATTATGGACTGGGAAAACACAGTTACCCCCCAACCTTGCACCCCAGTGGCCACTCTCCAAAGAAAAAAGGCATACAGCACCTCAACTCAAAGCCCCATTTCAAGTAGTTGAACGTTTCGGTGATGGATTACCCTCTTGACCCTTTTTCTCCATCTCCATGCAGACATAATTTAGAGCGGCTTTGGGGTCAGTAAAATACTTCATACTCTTGTCAGGGGCTCTAATAATGAGCCTGACAGGGTAAACTAAGGAGAAATGGCATTTTAAGGCATGGAGCTTTTTCTTTACTTCCAAGAATGCCTGCTTCTCAAGCTGTAGCCATCAGGAGAAGTCTTGAAAAATACTGACTTTACCTCCATCCACCATAATGTAGCCTACCTTCCAAGCTGCTGCCAAAATCAATTGTCTGTCCTGATACCATAAAAATTTTACAGTCAAATGCCTTAGCCATTCATTAGGATCCAGTCTCCTGCCTGGGAACCTATGAGCACTTTGGAGCTCCAAAATTGTATCTTCTGGGAGCTGTAGCGTTTTCTGCAGCCAACACTGCATAAATCCCCCACAATCTCTTCCCTCAGTCCCTTCGGGAAGGCCAACCAGTCAGATGTTACATCAGCACTCCCTATTCTCATGGTCATCAAAAATAGCCTTTAGATGCTCAGTTTCTTTGAGTACCTCTTGAAGTAAGGGATCCATCTTCTGTTGGATGTCTTACTGTGCACTTACTCTCATCTCCAGCTCAGTAAGTCAGCCATCATGATTTTCTAATTTGTCTCCCATCGAGTTAATAGTTTGTTGTAAATGACCCAGTTGTGCATTTATGTTATCAAATCCTGCTTGCATCTGGGTGGTTAAATCATATTTCATGCTGTTTATCAGAGTTTCTATGGAATGGCTCGGTACAGATGAGGATGAGGCCATAATGTTTTCACTGTCTGGCGTAGAGGCTGGGGTTGCATTAGATGCAGCATGGTTTACCGGGTGTTCCTGGCCTGATTGTCAAGATGGATTTTCCATTAGTTTAAACTTCAGTTATGCCTGTTTCTTCGTCGATTTTGCTGCCATAGCATTTAAACAAACCTCACAGTCCATTTTATCTCCTAAATTGCTCCTTATTTTGTAGGATGGAGTAAATATTTAATGGATGGATGTGGAGCTCCCTGTTCTGGTGTCCAGCTTGCTCCCTGGCTTGGCCACACCCCCAGTGCCTCTCGTCTTGATGTTGTCCATCAGGTGAAGAATCTAGGCTTCATTATGGAAGAGGAGCTGACATTGGAGGCTCAGGTGTCAGCTGTCATCTGGAAGGGTTTCTATCATCTCAGAAATACTAGCTGGATCAGTTCCCTTATTCCCCCTGAGGACCTGCCTTCACAAGTACATGCCTTCATGACATGATGCCTTGACTACTGTAATGTCCTCTACCTTGGAGTCGTGGAGGTCGCTTCCATGGTGCAAACACAGCTGCAGTTATTATTGGTCTTTCTAAATCAAGTTGTATCACCCTGCACTGTGGGATCTGCATTGGCTGCTGGTAAAGTGGCACTTCTCTTATAAGATCGGGTTACTAACCTATAAGGTCCTGCATGACCTGGGTCCAGGCTACCTACGTGATCTCTTGCACCTGTACTATTCTGCTGGCTCCCTCTGCAGTTCCGATAAGGGTCTCCTGATAATCCTCAAAACCCAATTAAAATTATCTGAGAACAGGGCCTTTAGGGTAGCTGGACCAACATTCTGGAACTCATTAAAGAAGGCTCTGAGAGAGGCTCCATCAGTTGAAATATTTAAAAATAACTTTTATAAGGATAACAATAGCTGTGTTGTGTTTTCTATCCTCAAATACTGTAAGTCAAGCCACACAGAGTGATTGTTTCCCTTTGGTTTATTTTCTTGCGAGTTTCATCAGTTCAGATACATGTATTCTTGCTTCTTGTTTGGTGCTAGCTCATTCAATTTTATACAGGGTTTACGTAAACAAATTGTTATCTTGAAAAATGCCAACACCCCATTGTAAGCCAATCATATAACAAAATGACATATTAATCTTATGGTGTGATGCATCTTTTCCTTCAAAACAGAGGTATTACTTCATTTCTTACACAACCTCATAGGTGTTTACTACATTTTCCTTATTACATTTTCCAGTAGGTCAACATAACCTAGGCAGAACAATACGTTTCACTTAAACCATAGCAACGTACACCAACTTAAGGCTTGTCTTTTCATGTTGTTCGAAGATTCATTGCCCAAACATGCTGTTATCTAATATATTGACCAAACATGCTGTTATCTAATACATTGCCCAAGCATGTTTTCAATAAGGTAAATGCACATCATCCTAAAAAGATTATTTCTAACATTCTGGCACTCCTTCCTAAAGAAGGTTATACACAGACCATTTGTTATTATATATTTGTGAAATAATCATATTACAAAAATAATATAAAAAGTGAAAGCTAAATATCATTAAATGTGAAATATTACAAATATAAAAGTGAGTAAATATTACACTACAATCCATATTAATAAATGTTACACTACAATCCCCCTTGTGACTCTCTAATTGGAGATCACATAAGACGATGTTGCCATTGTAACATTTGTATTTGTCGAATCATGTGTCTCATCTTATGATACAATAATAATTGTGTAATAACAAGAACACATATTACTGCAATTCCACATACCACCACTACTAGGGTTGGACTAGTAACCAAAGCAGCTGAACCCCAATCCCACCAGGATATAATGGGGATATAAGATCACTGCTTCTCTACTTCTGTAGCAGAGGCCTTTTGTGAGAAAATAAGTCCTTTGGTTTGTTGGTGATACAACAAGGCACCAAGTGCTATTTTACTAATTTTGGGTAGTTCAAAATGAGGCGGAGTTGCCAAATCAGTGAGTAAATCCAAGGCCGGACTAGAACCATTGATATGGGTAACATTCGTTCAGCTATAGGCAGGACGTTCTCGGAAGGTTGAATCTGCAACACACCAAGTTTTGTCACTACACCCCCATACATTCCAAGGCTGACCTGTGATTACACACGATTGGTTCCATCTCATAGCTTGGCGGTATTCATTTGCAGACATTAGGGTAAATTGACATTGTTCTGGAAAACATGGGATGGTTGATGTCTCTTCCTCACATATTAAAGTTTCATGTTCTTGTACACACTGTTGCTTAGGTAAGACAACATATTCATTGTGTACTGAGATAATAGTGTCACCTGGTATTTGGAGTCTCATGATCTGGTCATGTATTAATACTCCCAAATTACTGATTTGCCACAATATTTTCGGTGGTTCAAAACATACAGGTATTATCTCTAGTATGGGAATCACATGTTGCTGCACGTGTGCATGTTGATTTGGTGAATTCCATACTTTTACCATAGCTAGGGGTGGTAGGAATACAGTGGAATGATCCAATAATTAGTCACATTGGTCTCACCTATTTTCAAAGGTAACCTATTTGTTTCAATTCTATTCAATTAATTGACTAGATAAGCATGTGCTTTAGCAACTAACTGAGAGCAAACTAGTTCTATATAGCTTTCTTTAGACATATTAGAAAGTGAATTATAAAAACGGACTGCTATCTGAGCAATAATTTTAAAATTTTGTAAGGTTTCTCTAAACACAAACCAATCAATTTCTTCATTATCAGCTGCTAATTTCACAGTAGCTGATAACGGTCCAGTAGCCATATCTTTTAAAGTTGTTTCTAAAGAACGAATATGACCCTTTAAAACCATAGAATCAATACCATTAGCAATTCCTAATCCTGAGCCTAACTAGCCCCATACGTCTCTTTAATGATGGAATAAGCCTAGTGTTGCTTCTGCAAGAATTTGAAATGACCACATTTTGTGCCTATCATAGTATTGATTTAAAGTATTATTATAATATTGTTGCCATACTATTACCGAAGCCCGATTCCTACATTGAAGTGGTAATCGTGGAAAAGGCAAATATAGCAAAACATTATAATACTGTAATTTACAAGGATAATATACAGGATATATATTTTGTGTCAAAATAATACCATCTGATGGGGACAAGAATTTTTGCCCTGATATACCTTGTTTTTGATACACTATATTCCATGCAGCAAAATTATGCCATGCTGTTCGATTAACATCACATGCCATACCTAGCCATTGTGCATCTATAAAATAATGCAAATATGTTAACAATGAATATTCATTTGTTAATAGCAATATTGTAAAAAACTGCTTTAACCCTACTGTTGCTACTTTAGAAGGATTATATAAAAAATGCCACATATTACTTCTTGAACCTTTATAAGATGCAATTAACAATGAAATATTAGATGGATAATATAACATGTCTTCTAATCGTATTCGAAATAAATTTTGTTCTTCTTTCATTAAATTCGTAGTATCTCCCAAAGTGGAGCAGATAGATATTCCTTTCTGGGCTGTTGTGTTCACTACACACATAGCGGTGCCAGGCCAGGCCAGACTTCTGTATTCTTGCTTCTTGTTTGGTGCCAGCTCATTCAGTTTTATACAGGGTTTATATAAAGAATTGTTATCTTGAAAAATGCCAACATCCCATTTTAAGCCAATCATATAACATGGTGTGGTGTATCTTTTCCTTCAAAACAGAGGTATTACTTCATTTCTTACACAACCTCATAGGTGTTTACTACATTTTCCTTAATACATTTGCCAGTAGGTCAGCATAACCTAGGCAGAACAATAAGTTCCACTTACACCATAGAAACGTACATAAACTTAAGGCTTGCCTTTTCATGTTGTTTGAAAATTCATTGCCCAAACATGCTGTTATCTAATACATTGCCCAAACATGCTGTTATCTAATACATTGCCCAAGCATGTTTTCAATAAGGTAAATGCACATCATCCTAAAAAAGATTCTTTCTAACATTCTGGCACTCCTTCCTAAAGAAGGTTATACACAGATCATTTGGTATTATATTTGTGAAATAATCATATTACAAAAATAATATAAAAGGTGAAAGCTAAATATGATTAAATGTGAAATATTACAAATATAAAAGTGAGTAAATATTACACTACAATCCATATTAATAAATATTACACTAAAACTTTAAAGCATACCTCTTTGTCCAGGCCTTAGGCTCTACTGTGGACTTCTAATTTTAGTCAATTAATTATCACTTACCAATAGTTGTGAATGTTATATATGCTGTCCATATCCAGTTTTATTGTATATCTTATTTGATTTTAGTTAGCTGTTTCTAGTATGGATTTTATTTTATGTCTATATTAGGCTATGTAGTAGGTGAGTTGCTGTTGTACATTTTTTTTGTAATGGTGCCATGGGCCTCCGGGGAAGGGCCCCAGAAATTAATAAAACTACTACTACTAAGGAAGGAGGGAATGACCCATCTTCCAGGCTCTTTACAGCCTTCCAAAATTTGGAGGGGGTCATTGTTATTGTTGTCGAGGAGTAACAAATAGTAAAGACAAAGAACCTCTGTGCACAAACACTGAGGCAAGGGTTACCCCAAAGGGCATTTGGCTGGGAAGCCAAGTTTCAAGAAAATACAAAATCACACATGCCCACACAATGCAAAGCATCATGGGCTGCATATGCAAATCACCACAGAATGTTATGCTGGTCCAACTTTAAGCAGAATTTCATGGTGCCAAAAGGCCTCTCACACAGTTTGCAAAGGGTGCTAACAGAAGACCTAGACACGTGTTTCGTCCTACCAGGACTCATCAGTATGCCCAGTCTGTTTGACACCCCAGTGGAATGGACCAGCTACCCTAAGACAGCGTGTCTTGGATATGTTGTGGTGAACCCATTAAAATAAAAAATGATTTAAAAGACAAAGAACCTCTGTGCGCAAACACTGAGGCAAGGGTTACCCCAAAGGGCATTTGGTTGGGAAGCCAAGTTTCAAGAAAATACAAAATCACACATGCCCACACAATGCAAAGCATCATGGGCTGCATATGCAAATCACCACAGAATGTTATGCTGGTCCAACTTTAAGCAGAATTGCAAGGTGCCGAAAGGCCTCTCACACAGTTTGCAAAGGGTGCTAACAGAAGACATAGACACGTGTTTCATCCTACCAGGACTCATCAGTATGCCCAGTCTGTTTGACACCCCAGTGGAATGGACCAGCTACCCTAAGACAGTGTGTCTTGGATATGTTGTGGTGAACCCATTAAAATAAAAATGATTTAAAAGACAAAGAACCTCTGTGCGCAAACACTGAGGCAAGGGTTACCCCAAAGGGCATTTGGCTGGGAAGCCAAGTTTCAAGAAAATACAAAATCACACATGCCCACACAATGCAAAGCATCATGGGCTACATATGCAAATCACCACAGAATGTTATGCTGGTCCAACTTTAAGCAGAATTGCATGGTGCCGAAAGGCCTCTCACACAGTTTGCAAAGGGTGCTAACAGAAGACATAGACACGTGTTTCGTCCTACCAGGACTCATCAGTATGCCCAGTCTGTTTGACACCCCAGTGGAATGGACCAGCTACCCTAAGACAGTGTGTCTTGGATATGTTGTGGTGAACCCATTAAAATAAAAAACGATTTAAAAGACAAAGAACCTCTGTGCACAAACACTGAAGCAAGGGTTACCCCAAAGGGCATTTGGCTGGGAAGCCAAGTTTCAAGAAAATACAAAATCACACATGCCCACACAATGCAAAGCATCATGGGCTGCATATGCAAATCACCACAGAATGTTATGCTGGTCCAACTTTAAGCAGAATTGCATGGTGCCGAAAGGCCTCTCACACAGTTTGCAAAGGGTGTTAACAGAAGACATAGACACGTGTTTCGTCCTACCAGGACTCATCAGTATGCCCAGTCTGTTTGACACCCCAGTGGAATGGACCAGCTATCCTAAGACAGTGTGAACTGTACCTAATATGAGGAGCCCAGTAAAATGGGTAAGTTCTAGGGCCTGATGTACTTTGAAGGCCAGGTATTTGTGGCACTCACAGAGATCTAATTGTCCGGTTGGGAGGATGACTGGAACACCAGGATATAGTGATAGATGGATGCTACTCCAAAAGGATAGCACTACAGGAAAGGTGGGTTCAGCACTCAGTCTGTATTAGAAAGAAGGTTTAAAAGCTGTATCTTATCAAGATGCATGTTGTTATTTATTTCAAATCCCAAAAGTGTGCAGCACAAGCTAACAGTGCTCAGTTCAGCATACAAGAGGGCCCACTGGATCCTCATTGTGTCGTGTCCTAAAGCTGCTGGTGCTTTGTCCAGGTGTGGGGCCTCCTATTGCCAGCTCATTTTATAGCAGACAAACACCAAAGACACTGTTAATAAACAGCAAGAAGAGTGACCACCAAACAGTAAGTGCTAACTTTATTATACAGATAGAATAACATATGAATAAATCTATACAGAGAAAATATGTAGGTCAAAAAATGCGTGAAGATAAATAATTTAATATTAATGCATGATCCTTATTCTCTCTGTCGTCTCAACCTCGTTCATGGTTCAAGCTCTGTAAAGAACAAATGCAACAGATTGAACTCTTACAAAACTGAGCTCAGTGACATCTGATCATTTAACCCAGGTCATGTCTGCACCCCTAATTCATAAATCTAATACTCTATTTGGAAAACCCACTGATCACAATACCGAATTCTTGGGCAGCAGCCATCATCCCTGCCACACCACACCGTAACCAACATACCCAAAGGTCATTTTATGCACCTGAAAAGGAATTGTAGTTCCCAGGAGGTGCATGAGCAGGAGGCTAAGGTCATGGCTTCTAGGTTTCGAGAAAGGGGCTGTAGGAAGGATGTGGGTGAAAGGGCCAGAAGAAAGGTTGGCAACACGTCCAGGGGGAATTTACTTTCTGTTAGGCAAGAGGTAAGACATCAGGACAATAGGATGCATTTTATTACCTCTTAATCAGTAGAATCTAGTGTAGTCAAAGAAACTGTATTCAGGAACTAGGAAATTCTTAAAGCTGAACCAAGTCTTAGGGATTGTGTTGATAATCCTCCTAGATCTGTATATAGAAGGACACTCTTGTTCATTGTGTTCAGAAGATGATAGAGAAAAGACTACCTTGTTCCCTCACCTTCCAGCAGGTACCAGATGGTGTGGTAAGTGTAAATATTATACATCAGTAGGGATCGCAATATCTTTTCTTAATCATAAAAATGGTAAGTCCATTACCATTAAGGTCTTTATCAATTGTGACATGACTGAAGTTATTTACCTTGCCACGTGACCTTGTGGGGCCTTTTATGTAGGCTGTACTAGGAGAAAGTTTAAAGGAAGGGTAGTGGAACATATTTGGGTGATAATGGTAGGTCAGCCCTTTGTATTCATGCAGAAAGCACAGGTAATATAGAGGAGCATTGCCCAGTATTTTTAGGCATAGAGAAAGTCTCCTTAGAACATAGAGGGGCGGTCTGGGCAGACAGTTAGCCCTCAGGGAGGCTTTCTGGATTTATGAATTAGGGGCACAGTCATGGCCTGGGTTAAATGATCAGATTGAACAGACATCAACTTTATAAGATTTTAACCTGTTTAATCTGTTGCATTTTTTTTTACAGATCTTGAAGCATGAAAGGGTTGAGACAACAGAGAGAATAAGGACTGTGCATTAGTATAATTAATCTTTGCACATTTTTTGAACTATATAAATATATTTATATTCCCTCTATATAGATTTATTCATAGGATATGCTGTCTGTATAATATTGTTGCACATGGTTTTTAAAGTTAGCACATTTTGTGTGGTGGTCACTGTTCTTGTACTTTATTTATGGTGCCTTGATGTTTGCCTGCTATAAAATGAGCCTGTGTTCAAGTCCAAGCTAAGCACTTACTACTTTCTCTTGTCTGCTTGTATGTGTTCCATAAATGTGACACCACACTCTGATTGTAAATGTAATTATCTCTACAGCACCAGGTTGTGCATTGGAGAAAGAGTAATGTGCTCCAGGATGGTCCAGGTTTCAGTTGCCTTGGTGGTGCAGCTGATAGCACAATCAAAACAGTATTCTGGGTGGCCTGGGTTCAAATCCAGCTGAGGCACTTACTTCTTTCTGTCTGTTCTGCTTGTATTTGCTATGCAGTTGTGGGGTATAGCTAGCACAACAGGTTACTGGCACAGCTCTAGGCTTTCTGTCTGACTCAGGTTTGCTCAGTGTTCCCCCCAAGGCTGTGGACTCTCCCACAGCAGGGTCTGGGTGGAATGAAAACTGCCACCTGAGTGCCAACTAAATGCTAAGTTGCCAACACCTGACAAGGGGGCTCAGGGAAATGGCCAGGTCGGTGAATTGGGAGAGTGCAAAAAAGACAAGAAGAACAGAGCTGCTACCTACCACTGCAAGCCAGACTGACCAACACGTCCACTGACCAAGAGAGACTGCCTCCACTGTACTTCCCCTAATAAAATGAAACTAGGAAGCTGTCTGTGGGTATCAGGAGACCCTTTTATTTCTCTGCATTTGGAGACCTTAGTGCAACAGTGAGGGATGAGGCTGTGTCCACACAAAATTAGCAACTAAACCATTACTCATTCAAAAAATGTAAATTGCGTTTTCATTAGGAGTGCTTCTGCCTTATGGCAAACATTAGTTAAAACAGAGTTCAGTGTGCACACTCATTCCAGCTCTAGAATTACAGCTTTATATGATCAAAGACATTTCACAGAGCCCCAGCCTCATCATGAGTGTATTCACATACTGTAAAACTAGTTATTTTCACAAAAGTTTATTTTAGGACAAACACAATTGCAACCCTAACTGTGCAAAATAAATCTGAAAAGTCATGAATGCCACATTCACTATAATGGAAAAGTACCAATAAAGTTTATTAGCGCAAATATATGCTCGCGCAAATTTGTACTTCAGTAAAAATAGCGAAAATGATTTGACAGTGCAAATTTTGAGATTTACAGTATTTCCTAACATAAGAAACACTGCTGCCAGTTTCACAGTTCTTAGTCTTGGATTCCAGCCCTTGCCCTGTGTACTGACTTGAAAGTTTGCATACTGACAATTACTTCTTGGCCCAATAAAATAAATTAAATCACCTACTTTGTCTGTCCCAAATGAAGGGAGAACTTAGCTTCTTGCTGGTTTCATCACTGCTTCTTAAACACTAATAGAGTATCAATATGCATACACCTATAGTATGCGGTTAGGCCTTGTTCTGTAAGAAAATACATATAGGCTAAAACATTGTTGTACCACAATTCAAAGATCATGAAACACTGATACAACAACTTTTTAGATAGTTGCCACCTTGTACCACCAGCTGTTTACTCTAGTAACATTCTCATGCCCACTGTTCCCCTTGCCACACACAGTGCCCCACCAAAGGCAGAAACTCTGTTTTTTAATCATTTTAAATCATAAACCCACCTTGTACCCAACTGCTTAGTACCCGCCTTCATGATGGAAAAAGCAGTACTAGCTGAGTTCATTATAATTTTTTTTTTTTTACTTTTTGAATTTGTTGAGTGGCACTTGTTTAGTGAAAATTGTAACTAACTGTTTCTACGTAAATGAGAGAGATGCTCATTCAAACAGAAACAGTAATCAAGTCACAATCTTTGCTAAATAGTCACTGCTTATAATTCTTACTAATACTCAGTGATTTTGTATAGTAGAAAAGCATTCATTAAAATTTTCTTTCAAGCCATATTCACTGAACTCCTATAGATTTGATCTTTTTAATTCCTTAGATTACTGCTAGACATTCACAACAAATTTTGTCCATCTGGCAATTGTAATTCAGATGAACAATTTAAGACTACACAACTGAAAGAGTTGCCCCAACTGGGGGCCCGATTCTAGAAGGGTGGCAAAAGTTGCCGCCGAATGTAACTTGTACCACCTGCACCTGTGACATTGATCCTGTACCCTATTCTAGTAGGGGCAGGGTCATTGCAGCTAAGTCCTGTGACTTGTGACATGTGGCCAGGTACGCCGAACTGTGGATGTACTTGGTGAGCATGTTGCAAGATGCAACAGCACGGCGGCAAGGTCAACCTTCCCCACCCATGCCCCAACCTCTTAGTCGCCAGCCGCAAATGTGGCAGATAGGTAGCCCTGGTAGTCTAGTGGCCCCCCTGAACTGTTTAATAAAAAATGTACAGTCCTTTATCCCTGGTAGTCTATCAGTCCCCCAACTGTACAATACTCATATCACTCCCATATCCCTGGTAGTCTAGTGCCTCCTCCAACTACATATTAATAAAAATGAATCCTCATTGCCCTGGTAGTCTAGAGCCTCCCCAACTGTACATATATATAAAATGAATCCCTGTTGCCCTGGTAGTCTAGTGGCCTTCCCAACTGTACATAAATAAAAAAACGAATCCCTGTTTCCCTGGTAGGCTAGTGGTCCCCAACCCCCCGAACTGTACATAAATAATGAAAGAAACCCATTTCCCTGGTAGTCTAGTGGCCCCCAACCCCCACACCTAGCCATGCCAGCCCATCCAGCACCCTCCCCACCCATCCCCAGTCAGTGACTGGCACAGCCCACCTCTCACCTCCATGGCCAGTCGCTGACTGAGTGCAGTATTAGTGCTACTGCACAGACGCGCTCAGAAATTTGCCAGATCTCTTCTGGGGGTTCTTGTAGAATCCCGATGTGGGCACTTTATGACTGCCCTTCTAGAATGGGGAGCAACTGCTGCCGTGAAACCCCTAGCGCCATGTCACAGGGGGTTTATGCGGCGTAACTGCTGTTTGGCGCAAGCGGCCTGTGCCATGTCGCAGGCCCTATGTAGAATCGCGCATGTCGCAACTGCTGGCGTAAGTTGCTACATGCGTCATTCTACTTGTGCAACTGCAGTTACGCCAGGCGTAACACTTCTAGAATTGGGCCCTGGATCTGCATCTGATCCACTAGGACAATTTAGGTTCTGGTAGGGCTGTACAAAATTATCAAATTCTGATTTCGCCGACTGTTCACGAAATTCAATGACATTTTGTGAAATTCTGCAAAATTTCCTACATTTCTCTAGTTCTTCAGCTGGTCATAATTTGGTTACTTGCACAGCTAGAGATCTGCAGTTTGGCAGGCTGATTGTCACGAAGGAGCACTAACATAGTGCCACTTGTCATGACATTTGAAAGAGGGGTGGGGAAGTTATAGGGCATCAAATTTGGCAATTTATTATCTATGAGAAAATTTCAGAAATGTTTCCATGCTTACAGCCACCTTTGGAGCTAAATAATTGAAAATGTATATGCATGCTTTCCTGAAAGAGTCATAGAAACTGCTAAATAGAGAGGTAATAGGTTGTGTAAATTGTAAGTTACAGGCATTCAAAATTTCAGTTTAATTCAAAGGCTATGCCTGCAATTCAGTGGGTAGGAGCAACCGGTCACATCCTGTGCCTGAGCTGTTTAAGTCAGCTCCCTTCAGACTCACTCAGAAGTACTGTTTCTTTGCTGCAGCTGGAGGCTCTGCCCCCTCCCAGTGTTTGTCTCCCACTTTCCATTTGTGATTTTGGACTTTCTCCTTCGTTTGCACCTCTCCTGCTTTCTAGGTCAGCATTTGGTTTCTGCCTTCCTGACTTCAGTTTGCTAGTCACCTATTCCTGTTGCACTTTTGTTCTCATGTGCCTTGTGTTCTTTCTGTTTTGGTTCCTTTTTGGGCCTTCTACTTTTCCCAGCATCCTGCCTTCATCATTTTCTTTTGACTTGTGCTATTTAGGCTCCCATTCTGCTGTTTTTCCATACCTTTCACAATCTCTCAGTTCAACTGCAATCCTTAAATGTTCACACCTGGCTCCTAGCCAGGCAGCCACTCCCTTCTGGGTTCTGCTGTTGTTCACTTCCTCAGCTACTGCTTCATAGTTTTCAGTTCCTATGTGCTTCTGCTTCCCCTAGCAGTTTCAGTTGTTGTTTCTACTGCCTCAGCCTACCTGACTTGCAGTGCATCAGCAACCAATACTAACCTCCCTTATGGAACTGGTTGGGATGCATTCATCATTCAGTCCAGTTTGCATCATTCAGTCTCATTCAGTGTCCTAGACGTCATTCAGTGTCTCAATCAGCTGTTCAGCCTTACCTATGTTTTATTTCTTCCATGTGCTCATGGCCATCAGGCTTTGCCATCAGCTTCCCACTACTCCTGCCTTCAGATGCATGCCAATCACAACCATAGAATGGCTTCCAGAGCTCCTGCCATTTAAGCTGATGGTTCAGCTCTGGCCCCTTGAAGTCTGCATCATGAGGGTGGGTCCCTCGACTCATACGGTGTCTTTCTCACTCTGCTCTTCAGTTGGGAATGTCCAATGCTCTGGGAGAAGCTTTAGCCATGCAGATCTACTTGGCAGCACCTGTTGATGTAGCATTTAAGACTTCAGCTGCTGGAGGGTGGGGCCTTTTAGTTCAGGGGGGGGCTCCTTAAGCTGTGCAGACCATGTTGGCAGTACTGTTCAAAGCTGTTCCCCCTGCAGCCACTTAAGGTTCACCTGGTCTCCACTTCCTTCCCTTTCTCTGCCCCTCAAGGATGAAGATCATACAACTCCAAGTCCCAGCACCTCAAGGGCTCAACTCCTATGCCTTACCCCTGTAGGGTTTAGCTTCCTCTCTAGGCCTCCCCTAATGGAGGCCATGTGAGTGCCTTTCCATGGTTGTTGCTCTACTCCTCCTGCCTTGGGGGAGTAGGCCTCCTTCACAAGAACTTTCTTTAGCTGCAGAGATCAGCTCGTGGCACACCCATGGCTTTCCCATTAGAAGGATAGAGAGACAGCCCTTCCTCTGAAAAATCTTCTTCTGAAAAGGGTTTCTAAATTGTAGTAGCTGAGCTGTCACTAATTTATTCCAAGCCTGAAGGGAATGCAACCAAGGCTTTGTATCCCAAAAGGTTCCCCCTCATGTTTTTTTTTCCTCTGCTCCATTGCAAGGGTCATAACAGTTAAGTAGTCTCTGCAACAGGTGGTCCATAATGTAATACATTTATATTAGTATAACGTTTACCCAGGTAGGTTTCCACTGTGAGTGGGGTTGGATGGTGGCCATCCTTCCATTTTGCCATTCCCACTCTCCTTATGGAAGTCATCCCCCTTCTACTATCAGTTCCAATATCTATCAGTCATTGCTCAGTTCAGCCTCTGTCTGTTTCCAGTCATCACTAGTTACCATCAATCTGTCCTCAGTCAGGCTCTGTGATCACTACTTGTTGCTCAATACTTTTTGGAGCTCCTTCCCAAGGTACCTTTAGCCTAAAACAATTATGTTCCTGCAGTCCCTGTATGGGTGGAACCCTCCCCAAGAGGATTCCTTTGCCTTCACAGTACCCTGACAGGGTGATAGCTCTTCGCAGAAACAGAGAGTGTGAATGGCCAAAGTATTCATCTATGAAAATCAACAACACTTTCATTTAAATACCTGTTGCACAAGCATAACTCCTCACTAAGTTGCATAAGCTGATTGAATTAATTATTAAATTATGTGAAACGTTTCTAAATATTTGGATGTTTATAGCTCTGTTTCTGTTGCAGATATGCACATACCAAAGCAGATATGTACTGAAATGTAACTAAGCTTGATAAATGTAGTTGAGTTGATTAAAATTTATTGTGGACACTGAAGAAATTACTAATTGGTAAAATTTGCTTAAAAATTCATGGATGCATAATAGGTAATGCCACTAGAATTCCACTTGTGGAATTTAACTTTCTCAAAGCACTTATCACCACTGAATCACCTTACCTGCACTAACATCATGGCACTGCAATACCCCTCCAACACTCCTGCAACATTGTTGCCCAGCATCTTACTCCATCATGACTAAAGACATCCAGATACATCTGTCACAATGACCCAAGCCACAACTAGTTGTAAGGCTTGAGGCTTGGTATCACTTAGTGTCACTGTTTTCAAATAGTTAACATATACATTGTTATCTACAGGGTTGTTAAAAAATTAGTAGGCGGCACTGTACAGAAACGATGCTGCATGTACATGTGCTTCCACAAGTCAGTGCTCTCTAGTGGTTATCTGGCCTATTGCAAGATTTCAGGCTAATGGACAGTGATGTACCTGATTGTTCTTCATGGTTTGTTACTCAAGATGGTGATCTGACACTTGGTACAACTACACTTTTACAATGGAGCCCTCTATGAATGTTACCTTATTACCTAGCCTTTACCCTCTACAATGGCAACTCAAGTGTATGACTGGGCAAAATGTATGGCCATTACATTGACAAAGAATCACAACATTCCACAATTTCACAAAAGCTCATGAAATTCAACTTTAATTGCTGCTGTCGTTTTGGAATCTTTGGTTGCATAAAACTTGACCAGCCTTTGAGCAAGAGATTAGAGAATTGACACACAGCCTCTGTTTTTCCATATTGTATTTCCTCTCAGCCAGCAGCTCATCTCTTGGAGATATATCCTGTTTACAGGGATATACCCTGATGAAGCTGAACCCAGCCATCATTCAAATGGCTATTGGTTTTTTCTCCAACAATTTTCCCTTTGATCTCCCTTGGTGGTGGTGATGCCTCTGTCAACCTCGCACAGCCACAGCTACCCCTGTTTCAGAAGTAAATCCCTGGCCCAGTCACAGAGGTCACTGTATCAATGGAACCTGATACCAACCCTCCCTGACTGAGAGGAATTGCTGAACAGCAGCCATGGTCTGCTTCTCAATGTGACTTCCCAGGATCACTTCTAAACCCAGGTCATCAGCATGTCAGCATGATGCTCTGCTGCTGGGCCATGGGGGTGGCCTCAAGCCTAATCTTTAAGGTCAATGAACCTAACAAAATTGGTGACATTATTCTCTAGTTTTAAAGTTACAAGGGCTTAGAATTCTGTAGTTTACATAATTGTGAAATGTAATTTTAAAATTTCCAAACATTTGGAGGCTCATAACTCAGTGCCCTTTAAAGGCAGAGATTTGAATCTTTGCATACTTCTATATGGACCTTGGTAAAGCCATCATACCAAATGTAGTACAATCGGGACAAATACTTTTAGTTAACATAATTGTGAAATGTAATTTTAAAATTTCCAAATATTTGGAGGATTATGACTCAGTCACCCTTAAAAACAGATGTAAAACTTGGAACAGATTTCTGTGTGGACATTGGCAAAGTCACCATACCAAATTTGGTGTCATTTGGCAAACTCATTTTTACATTAGATAGCAGTAACTGAAATCACTATTTTGGCATAATTTCCCAAAGTTGTTGCAAAAATTTTATAGAATTTCATGGAAGCAAAATTGGAATTTCACCAGAACTTCGGTAGTGAAAGATACATTTTGCCCAGCTCTAGATTCTCATCTCCTCTTTCCTACCCAGCATAGCCAAATGCACCTTCGGGCCACAAAGAGGATAATTTTCTGCTTCCCTCCTCCTATCCGGGTTGATGTAGATCAAACCCCTGTGGGCACAAAAAAAGTTAGCACCAGGCCTGCTGGGGAGGCTTAACTATGGGTTTCACAACTGGGACTTGATCCAATGCGATGGGAAAATTCTCTGGTAGGTGCAAGCAGGATCTCTCACTTCTTCCTCTCTACCTGACACAGGCCATTGCTCCCACAGGTACAGGGCAGGACTTGACCCTTCTGAATGCCAGAATTTCAACTGAGAACTGGGGCTGAATCTGTTTCCACAGTTGGATACTATAGAATTGATTCAGTTGTTCTAACTTGGGCTGGATCTGTGCCTATTGTACAGTATGTTCTAGACAACTGAAACAGATAGAAACATAGAAATTGTTGGCAGAAAGAAGACCAGTGGTCCATCAAGTCTGCTCGTATTTATATTGACCTAAGTCACTGACCTATGTCATGGGAGGTTAATCCTCCAATCCCTCATCTTGCCCTCTGCATCCATTCCCTTTTTCTGTCCTGCTCTCAAGCATGTAAGTCCCTTTGTTACGTCCCAACTATGTTTGAACTAATCCAGTGTTTTTGCATATACTACTTCCTTTCACAGTTTAGTCAATGACTGAATCACCTTTCAGTGAAGAAAAATGTTTTCACATCTTTCTTAAATTTACCACCCATCACTTTCTAATTGTGTCCTCTTGTAAGTAACAGCATCTTTGTTTCTAACAAACATATCCTCTACACCTACTCTATTCCTCTTACAAACTTAAAAGTTTTGATCATGTCCCCTCTCTCCCTTCTCAAGAGATGCCTAAACATTCTGGATCTCATCAATTGGGAGAATTTAGTTTCAAAAGTAGCTGAGCCACTATATTTACTGTATCTTTGATCTTGGTCCATATTAATTGCTTACCCAACATGGCCAAATGCCTCTTGGGATACAAAGAATAGCTTCAAGCCCTCTTTTCCTCTCTTCTATGGACTGAGTAGTTAGAAAACTGAGGCTAGATCCAAGCTCATTGTTTGGGTTAAACAATGTGTTCAGTTACTCCAACTTGGCTAGGTCTGGGTCCACTGGGAGCATTTACTATATTTTCAAAAGTTACAGTTACGGTATTTATTTAACCAAATGCTGAATCCCAAAGTATCTTCATCAATTATTCATGCAACTATACAGTAACATTAGTTCAATGAGCATAAGCAACCTAAGTGAGGAGTTATGCTCATGCAACATTGTTAACAGTCTGGAGGTCAGCTGAATGAGTAAGTTGTTTGAGTCAAGGACTTCCACATATGTGGAGTGGAGGTCAGCACCAAAAACTCTCAGACCACCTGGTCATTGAAGTGAAAAACACTTTTTTTGCATGTACAGAAAAGTTAAATGGAAAACAAGCCTGCATTTCTAGTTGTCTGGCAGGCATCACGGCAAGCATTGTGTTAGTGGCCAAAGTCCATATCATAGCTGTGTGCCAGCACTCGGTATAAAAATATCTGCTCACACTTTAGACTTATACAAGTAGTCAGTTAGCAGAGCTAAGACATACACAAGTAAAAGGCATTCAAAGGCTATACAATAAAGAAAATGGTTGCCTACACGCCGTACATGCTGAGACAGAAGTGCATGGTCCTCTATATTTTTGTTACATACAATTTTTAGAATTGTTCATTTGGTTCTTATTTCCTTTTTATTTTCAAAATACTTAAAAAAGCAGTTAATAAATTTAATAAATGGAATTTTAGCTCACTTTAGTTACATAGGTATCATAAACTGGCCTAATTAAACATGTATAGCATCAAGCTATGACTCCAGAGACTTTATTGTAAGGAACTGCCATAAAGTAAATGTGAGAAGATGTCATTGGGCAAATGTATCAACAGCTCACAGTGTTGACTATCTGGTTTAAAGAAAGTGACGGTACTGGCCAGTTAGTCAGAGCTTGCAAGTTGCATGTATGGGTGAGTCGGTGTGCTCCTGTTATTAGCCTACAGGCTTTGCTTAGTGCTGTGGTGATCCTCTGAAGAGTAGTGTCAGACGCAGGTGAAATTAATTTAGGAAGAATGCAATGGAACTAGGAGGAGGTTTGCAAGTGGTTAGGAATGGACAGCAGATAGAAAGACTGAGACAACACAGTCAAAAACAGCAGAATTACATAGTTAGGACATACTGTGGAAACTAGTAAGCATATTGATGGCCCGATTCTCAAAGCCCCCAGAATGGCACAAGGGGCTTGCACCACAAAGAATGGTGCAAAGTGCCCCTTGTGCCAAAAAATGCACCAGGAGCAATTCTTGACCACCAAAGGGGGTATGCGCCATCCTTGCAGCACAAAATGGCCTGTTGCATGGCACTACAGGGCTTGTGGCAGATGTAGGCTGCCATATCCTCTAATTCAGGTTCTCAAAACCCTCCCAGAGGCCAAATTTCTAAGTACCATTAGACCAGCCAGAGCTGGTCTAAGGGTACTTCGAAGTATGTCCTCTGGTAGGATTGAAGAACATGCACTAATGTCCCATGGCCCCCCCCCCCAAACCCCAATTATAAACATAAGCATGTCCCTGGCAGTCTAGTGAAACCCTCCAGCCCTGATCCCCTTTATATTAATATAAAGCCCATTCCTGATGGTCTAGCAGACCCCCCAGCCCCGATCCCCATTATATTAATATGAAGGCTGTCCTTGGTGATTAAGTTGCCCCTGCCCCAATCTGCCCCTATTAGATAATATGACACAGTCCCTGGTGGTCTAGCAGACCTCCCACCCTGGCAGCCAGTGCCCCACCACCCCACTCACTCCATTCCATCCCCCAAGCCAACAACCAGCACAGCCCTCATCTCACCATCACTGCTGGCTGCTGACTGAGCTATCAATGTGCACGTACTGTATACAGTGTGCGATCATGGACTGACAGCTTAATGAGCAAGCTGTCAATCGATATGTACGTACTGTATACAGTATGTACACATTGATAGCTCAGTCAGCAGCCAGCTGCAGTGGTTGCTGGCTTGTGAAAGGGACAGGGTGGTGGGGTACTGCCTGCCATGGTGGGGGTGGGTGGGGGGCTGCTAGACCACCAAGGAAAGAGATTTTGATATTACAAGGGATGGATTAGGGATAGGTAGGGGGGTCTACTAGACCACCAGGGACTGTGTTGTATCATTTAATAGGGGTAGATTGGGAAGGGGGACTGCTAGACCACCAGGGCAGGCTTCATATTGATATAATGGGATTGGGCTGAGGGGTTAGCTAGATCATCAGGGATGGGTGTCATTTTAATATAATGGGGATCAGGGCTGGGGGGATCCACTAGATGACCAGGGACAGGCTTCATATTAATATAATGGGATTGGGCTGGGGGGGTTAGCTAGATCATCAGGGACGGGTGTCATTTTAATATAATGGGGATCAAGGCTGGGGGGTCCACTAGATGACCAGGGACAGGCTTCATATTAATATACAGGGGATTGGGGCTGGGGTATCCCTAGCCACCAGGGACATGCATGACTGTATATAAAGGGGATTGGGACTGGGGGGGTTGCTAGCCACCAGGTACCTCCTAGAGTGGCACACTGCCACCCCATAGCTTGTGGCACACCATCCATATATGCTGTCTATTTGGCACACAGCCACAGTTATCACAAGCTTCAGGACTTTGTTGCTGGGACCTTACCCAATACAGAATCGGGTGCAGGGTCCCTGGCGCAAAGCACTTGGTGCAAGCCACCTTTGATGTGGCTTGCAGCAAGTTTTGAGACTTGGGCCCCAAAAATCAGAACAGAAGAAAACACGGTAGTTTCATAAAGAGAGGAGTGCAGCAGGAGTGACTAACCAAGAGAAAATAAGAAAGCATAAGCTACAGCCAGAAATGACAAAAGGACAAAATACTGACCTAGAAAGCCACTGAAGGCACAAACCAAACAAAAAGCCCCAAAAGCAATGAGAAAAGCAGTAGCAGACATGGGAGGAAGGGGGGGGGCAGCAGATTCTTCAGCTGTAGCAAAGAAACAGTGCTTCCAAATAAGATTGGAGGAAGCTGGCTTAAGTAGCTGATGGAGGGGGTGGACTAGTTCCTCCTATCCATAGAAATGCAGGCAGAACCTTTTAATTCTAAAGAACTCAATTGTCTACTGCTCCAACAGGCTAAGCTAAAGTGTAGCATTCAGGGATGTAGCCAGGAACTTAGTTTTGTAAATATAGGTATCAGCACCATTGCCTAATCCCCCATCCTGCTCTATCTTGCATGGGTGACTATGCATCCCCATCCCCATTTCATGACTGTATTTAATACTACTACTAAAAAAGCATGTGACAATAGCTGAATTACTTTGTTAACTTAGGTCAGTGGGAGTAAAATACCATGGCCTAAGTATTGCTGCACAGTTTTCCCAGCCACAGGATACCATGGGTAATAGAGTAGGTGGTGAATCCCTATATTGCAGTACGGTTTATGTATTATACTTATTAATCCTTGTTTATGAAGGGGTGGGACTTGGCCTCCTGGACCTAGAGCCCCTTCAGACGGTACACTGATACTGTGTAGCCCTTCCAGCTGAATAAATCCTTTACAGGTCTGCCAAAACTCCAGCATCCACCCCCTAGGATTTTTAATATGAGCCTTAATGACCTTAATTAAACATATCTCAAATGGTGCGCAATTTACATAGATGAGGCAGAGTGGGCCCAAGGCAGATTACCTCAAGTCATGACAATTTTGTGTATAGTTAAACCAACCAGTCATGAATTTTGTATGAATTAGCCAGCAAATAACATGTTTAGTTTTTCCTACCAGCCCTTGCTGGATGAGCCCATAGTTCACTACCCAACCATCAGTTTTTGGCATAAAGGTCACTCACGCTTTTTTTCTAAGTATGTACCCAAAATGTCAACATGTAATCTGTTTTTTTTTTTTTGTCCTGCAAATTGCCCCTCCAGTATGAGTGAGGCCCGTAGGAAGGACTTAAGGTAGCATTTATTTACTGAGAAGATAAAGATGGTATGCTCGGGATCCCTTTACCTTTGTAGTACCTGGTACTGTATGCCCTCATTAACAGTTCCGATGTCCAGAATCTTCCTACCCAAATCACATAGAGTGGCTTAACATATCTTTGAGGATCACAGTGCCTGGGATTACCCTCACTCAGCCACACTGAGAGCTGCAAAAAATCATCCAATATCTTCTTCTTCACTGAGTCACGCTTTACTGCGCAAAACAAGTGGTGACTGCACTTACTGATAGTGTAGCCCATGATCCCCATCACTGAATTATAGCAAACAGTAAAACAAATTCATGGAGGTTTCAAATCATGGGAGCACACATGTTTACATGATGTCCACTCACAACATAATTTCTCAGTGGATCCTGAGTCAGTTGAATTACAAATTATGACTGACTCTCACAACATCAGACTGATTTTGAACGAGTTGGAAATGTACAGTATAGCTGGGAAACATAGGAAAAGTAATCCATGGTCCAAACAAAGTCAGAATACTGCTCAAAATCCACATTATTACAGATAATCCCAATAAACTGGGGCCCCTCACCTTAATAAGACATCAAGAAACCTTATTCTCCACCATAGTTAGACATAGGATGCAAAGGATGGGAGCAAGAAGGTAGAGCTGTGCAGAATGAGAAAATTCCGAATTTGTAGAATTTCAACAAAATGTTGTGAAATTCCATGAACTGTCATGGAATGTGATTGGAATTTTGCAGAATGTTGAAAATGTATTAATTTGGTCATAACTCACCCTCTTATTGAGCAAGAGCTCTGCAATTTGACATGATTAATTTCTCAAATGATTTCCAAAGCTGTGCCAAATATCATGAAATTAGGCTGGACTCTCTTAAAATTAAAAGTGCTCAAACACTGTTGTTTTATTTTTTGTGTGAAATTTCATGAAATATTTTATCTGCATATACCTCAGTCACATATTGGGCCAGAGATATTAAATTTGGCATCATTACTTGACGATAGGTGTTCTAACAGTGCACCAAATGTCAAGACATTAGGATGGATTGTCTCAAAATTATAGGAGCTCAAAATCTTTCATTTTATTTTTTGTGGGAAATTTCATGAGCATTTTTATCTGCATATACCTCAGCCATTTATTGGGCCAGAGATCATAAATTTGGAATGATTACTTGATGATAAGTGTTCTAAAAATGTGCCAGATTTCATGACATTAGGATGCATTGTCTCAAAATTATATGTGCTCAGATTCTGCCATTTTATTTTTTGCTTGACATTTCATGAAACATTTTGTCTGCATATAACTCATGCACCTTTGGAGCTAAACATGTGTAAATTAGGATGAATAACCTTTTTGTAATGTGTATAGAATCATCTAATTATGAAGAGAACTGGATTAGAGATTTTTAAGTTAAAGGGGTTACAAAATTTACTGTGTAAATATTTGCAAAATTTTGTGACAGCTTAAAAAACTGGGGATGTTTGTAACTTCTCTGCTCTTGAAGGCATAGACTTAAAGGAAAATGATCATTTGCAGGGGCTACCGCTCCTGCAAACCTTACCCTCCAGTTTAGCTTTTCAGAAAGAAAGCACCTTTTTTCTCGCGCCGAAAAGTATTTTAATTTAATTATGAAAAGTCCACTACACAGAGGTATGGTGGACCCTGCGGTGGCTCCATTATGTGTAAAGGTGTGGCATCGCATCATGCACTTCAATACAAATGTACTGAAGTGCACGGTGTGGTGCTGTACCTTTACACATAATGGAGCCGCCCTTAGCATCCGCCATACTTCTGGGTAGCGGACCTTTTATAATTAAATTAAAATACTTTTCGGTGTGAGAACAAATGCGCTTTTTTCAGAAAAGCTAAACTGGAGGGTAAGGGTTGCAGGGGCAGAAGTCCCTGCAAATGACCATTTTCCTTTAACATTTAACATGCATATCCAATGTCAGTGTATCCTGATGTCTAACACAATTGGATAAATTGGTTTAGCAGTTTTAAATTTACAGAGAAAAAACAACAACAAAAAAATATTGGTAACATTTTCTCAAATATTTATGGTAGCATATAGATGAAGCATCCAGAATTCTTTTTGTAGGATTTAACATTCATAATGCACCTATCACTATTTCATCTGATAAGGTGAGTTGAGCTTTTTGCAGTCCTGCTGTTCTTCTCTGGATGATTGTTTTGTCCCACCCCTTCTCTCTTAGCGTAGCCAGATTGACTCATTAGGACAACTGATCCCACTGATATCATCTTTGTTCTTTTCAGTAACAAAATCCCTTACAATGAGAGTCACCTACTCCTTTTTCTATCAACCTATCCTGTTGGAATAGCCAGAATTATTACTTTCTGGTGCCTCAGACATTGTCTTTCTCCACTACATCTTTTTGAGTACCTCTGTGTCCCAGACTTGCACATACATCAGATCCCCACAGCATCAATTTAGTGAGTGTGATCCATATATATTCTGCATTCAGGCTGGAATTGTTGACACTCTGTGCTTCCTTGCTCCAATTGGGGGGAGAGGTCTACCACTGGTGTGCTACCCAGCTCAGCTGTCCATTTCTTGGTGAAACTATGCAACTAACTCCTGAACCTGGTGACCCCCTGCACTACCTGCCCCTCATACCCCTATCCTTTAAATTGAATCCTCTAGATAAGGCTGAGGGAAATTTAAAAAATTCCTATTTTATGGAGCTTTCATGAAATTCCACACTTTTCACAAAGACTCATGGAATTTGACTTTAAGTACAGATGTTATTTTGCAGTTTCTGGCAGCAATCAATTAATAAAATTGATACACATAATCTCCTTGTAAGGTCTAAGAACTTGCCACATTTAATGGTGTTGCATTCTCTAGTTTTAAAGTTTCAGGGCTTTATAAATTTGAAGTTTACATTCTTGCAAAAATTTAATTTTAAAATGTTGTGAAAGTTTGACTGCTTTCATTGTAGTCCTGTTTAAATATTTAAATATGAACTGTGTCAGAAATGATGTGGTATAGTAGTTTAAATGTTTCAAATATGGTTACATTTGGATATTTTATTTTAAAGTTAGAGGGAAATAATAGAAATTTAAATTTTGGCAACATGTTTGACAGGCTATAACTCAGTCCCATTTTGAAGCTAGAAAAGAAACTACAGTATGTATATGTATAAATGTAGTGATAAGAGGTACATTTGTAACATTTTATAACATTTCAATGAATACTATCAAAATTATACTAAAATAACAGAAATCTAAATGTTGTCAAAATGTTTGGCTACCTGCTATAACTCAGCCCCCTTTTGAAGCTTGAGACTTAAAATGTGATGCACATACCCATGTTGCATGTTTCTCTAAATCATGAAACTGTGGA
Source organism: Neoceratodus forsteri (assembly GCA_016271365.2). NCBI lineage: Eukaryota > Metazoa > Chordata > Ceratodontiformes > Ceratodontidae > Neoceratodus > Neoceratodus forsteri. The sequence goes on from CM028129.1 coordinate 906,197,147, forward strand.
GAAATTTGGATAAGAAATTTTAAAATATGATTGAAATAACTGAAAATTGCATTTTGTTTTAATGTTTGGCCACCAATACCTCTTCACCCTTTCAACCTACAACTGTGAGATTTGATGGACATATGTAAGCTGTTACCAGCTGTCTGTATACCATATTTGATGTCAGTTTGATGCATATGTGCAAATTTGAGCAAACTAACTGAAATTTTAAATTTGGCAACATTCTGCAGACATTTTATGCAAATTCTGTGGAATTGTAACTGCAATTATGTGGGCATTCCATAGGCAGAATTTTATATTCCACATATCTTTACAAGAAGGCCTAACAAGATTTAGCCAATGTATATCAGATAAGAAATGTCTCTCATTTCAGGAACTACGAGAGAAGTACAGCCTACAGCATAGTGACCACTTCAGGTTTTTACAGGTCAAACACCTCCTGCCAGAACAAGGTGACATGGCACTGGTAAACAGACCTCAGTCAGTATTAGAACAATTCTTTTGCTGGTCAGTAGTTCTTAAAGACAAAACTAGAGCAGTTTCAGAACTTTATAAACTAATTCATGACAGCCTATCCAACCCTTTAAACCAAATCAAATTAAAGCTGGAGTGGGAAAGGGAAATTACAATCCCAGTGGGACAATGGGAAAACAGATTCTGGAAAGGATGGGCAGTCACAGCATCACCTACTTGGAGGGAGTTTAATTGTAGGATACTCACTAGATACTTCAGAACCCACATGATCACTAGACAGGTTGGGTCCACTTACTCTGATCAGTGCTAGAGACAGTGCAAAGAGGAGGCTTGCATTATCAAGTATTTTGGGCTAGTAGTAAACTCAGACCATACTGGCCAGCAATACACTCAGCACTATAACAGATCCTACATAAGCACATACCACATTCTTTCATAGAACTGTTACTGGGATTTCTCACCATCATGAAGAGATCAGCAATCAGATCCAAACTGTTCAAATGTTAAAGGCAACTGCCCTAAATGTGTTACCTTGAAATGGCTAAGCCTCCAGACTCCCTCTTTTACACCATGGCACACCAAAGTTCAAGAGATTTCAACCATGCAGCACATCACAGCACTTCTATAGCTTTGAACCACTAAGTTTCTTGAGATCTGGTAACCCTGGAACCAGTTCCAGGTAAGAGTGTTGGAGAATATAAGCCCTCTGAGTACCTATCAATCTCGGGATCCCAAACATTCCAGAAGTAACTCTTATCTCCATGTCCCCCCACCCACACTCTCTCTCTCCATCCATCCACATCCTTGTCTGCCCCTCTCACTAGGCATTACATAACACTGGCAAGTTATCACAACACAAATAAGACATAAAACTGCAAGAAATCAGCACATCTTTATGTCAATGAGCTGAGGGACAGGAATGGCATTGTCATGCAGAGTGTAATAAATGTCTGAAATAATGGTATTTGTCCTTGATGAATTCTACTGTAAGTGCTAAATAACTGTTCCTAGCTGGTTTGCTGTGTTTAGAGGTAAATTTCTGTAAAACAAAAATAGGTAACAGATGCACAAGATTGGTACTCAGTTACTGAATAAAACAAAATATGTGATTTAGTCTTCTGGGTTTACAGAGCTATACAATTCTTGTAACTGTTTAAATCAAAAGAATTGTCATTGAAGAATAGATGTGCTGTGGAATATGCTGTAACACATAATGGGCCTGTAATGATCCTTTGTCATCTTAACTCAATAAACTTGAAGTTTAAAAAAAAGAAACAGAAACAAAATTTGTCATCACAAAAGGACCACTTTGGTCACCCAGTCTGCCCAGATGATCCCTAACTAATCTGTCTCTGCTGACCCTAACTGGTCTGTGTTGACTCTTCCTCTTACTGCCTATTTGCTAATATTCCTTTTTATGTTTGCTTGCACACATGTGCAAGAAACATAGTGCCATCATCCGAGTTTTTCAGAGGAGTGTCAGCATCTTCCAATTCAGTCAGTGTGTTTGCAGGCGAGGTCGCAGTTCTCCAATCACTGCTGGAGCTGTCTATGACAGCAGTTGAAAATGCAGTGGCATACAGTTGAAAGAGGGAGCTACGCTTCAGTGAGCAGTGATAAGATATCACCTGCTCATGCGTGCTCCCCCCATACACACACGTGCACGCATGCTGTGTGCTCGCCCCCCCATGCACACACTGTATAGCTGACAGGGTGCCCAATCCCCATCGGCTGTGCTGTCGTCCCCAAACAGAGTTCCAGATGCCATGCTGGGTTCCCACCCCAGTGAGGGCAACACATCCCGTATGAGCAGGGGTGCCCAATCCCCGTTGGTTCCAGACCCCAAACAGCCTTACAGCTGCCACGCTGGGAGCCCAGCCCAGCGTGGCACAAGTCTTATGGCTGGCCGAGTGCCCAATCCCCCGTCGGTTCCATACCCCCCCAAACAACCTTCTAGCTGCCATGCTGGGAGACCACCCCAGCATAGCAAATGTCCTGCGTCGTCTTCCTGTTAAAAAAAAAAAACAACCTGTAAACAGGAAAATGTTCCCTTGGCATTCACCTAGCCCACCAATGCCCACCCACTGCGCACCGTGCCTCCCCACACCCCCTCACCCCATACTTACCTCTGGACTCCGATGCAATGATCTTCGGTGGACCGGGAACACATCTGCACTCTTCAAAACTGAGGAAATTCCGGTAAGCTGTATAATGGGATAGATAGGGTTTTTTTCAACTTTGCTGCATATCTCAGGCATTTTTTTGAATTTTTGCACCAAATTTTCAACATGAGGTTTTTGGGACCCCTTCTCATGAATGCTCTCACTGTCATGGCGTTAATCAGGTCCAAAGGGTGATTTCACAGTCACTGCGTGAAATCACCTTTTGGGATTGAGTAACAAAACAACACTGCCACTGTTCATAAGGTGGGCTCTCAAAAAGGCTATGTTGAAAATTTGGAGGAAAAATTCTTAAAAAAATGACTGTTTTATGAGCGTGTGTTGCGCAGTTCCTACGCACGCTCATAAGTTTGCAAATTTTCAATATTTTCACTCCAGATTTTCAACATTGCCATTTTACCACACCTCCTTATGAGCAGTACAGCTGTCATTTTTCACATCTTGCCCAAAACGTGTTTCCGCCCATGTAGCGCACAATGGCACATTCGGTGTGCAAAATTAATGTATGGGACATATTAAGAAAATCATAGTGACACTGTTCATGAGCAGAGGTCTTAAAATGGCTATGTTGAAAAATTGGTGAAAAAATTCCTAAAAAGACTGTTTTCGATGAAATTGCACAGTTCCATCGCCTTGCGTTAAGTTTTGAATTTTCAATATTTTCACTCCAGATTTTCAACATTGCCATTTTTTTATTACTTCCTTATGAACAGTACAGCTGCTATTTTCACATCACCCAAAATGTGTTTCGCACATGTAGCACACAATGGTGCAGTCGGTGTGCGAAGCAATGTTTGGGACAGATTAAGAAAATCACAGTTACACTGTTCATGAGCAGAGGTCTTAAAATGGCCATGTTGAAAATTTGGTGACAAAAGTCCATAAAATGACTGTGTTATGAGTGAGCATTAGCGCAGTTTCCATGCACCCTCATAAGTTCATGACTTTGTAATATTTTCAGTCCAGATTTTCACCAGTGGCATTTTCCACACTTCCTTATGAACAGTACAGCTGTCATTTTTCACAACATGCCGAAATGTGTTTTCACACTTTCAGCGCAGAGATGCGGGTTGCTGTGGAAATCATTGTTCGGACAGATAAAGAAAATCACAGTGAAGCTGTTCATGATCGGAGGTCCCAAAATGCCTGTGTGGACAATCTGCTGTAAAAAATCCCCAAACTAATTACATTACAGGTGTGTGTTGCACAGTTTCTATGCACGCTCGTGACTTCACCAGTTTTTTTAATATTTTTACTGCAGATTTGCAACATTGCCATTTTTTACACCTCCCCATGAACAGTACAGCTGTCATTTTTCACATCCTGTTCGGAATGTGTTTTTGCACCTGTGGTGTTAAATGCCGTAGTCACTGTGCATAATCAGCTTTCGGCTAACAAACTGATATTGCCACTGTTCATGAGGTGGGGGTCACAAAAAAAACATGATGAAAATTTGGAGTGAAAATACCAATGAATGCCTGAGGTGTTAGGGTTTCCAACCATAACGCCCCACCCTGTAGAGAATGACAGGCATCGGGGTGTGACTTGGGATTCTTGCCTGTAATGCTCATACCATTCCACACCCTGCAGCCAGTGAGAGGCATCGAGGTATGCCTTGGACTCTTCCCGCCCAAAGTTCACCCATTCTCCTACTTAGCACCCATCTCACCATATTTCCTGATGGAATGGGAGTGCGCGCAAAAGACCACAGACCCCAAGGCACACCGTGACACTTGTCAGTGTCTGCAGGGTAGGGTGTGGTGAAATGGTGTGGCCGTTATGCCTGATGACCCAAAGGCACACCCCAATGCCTGTCACTCTCTGCAGGGTGGTGGTGGAGTTGGCTTCAGTTCAATACTTCACTGCCATTCCTATTATGCAGCTTTGTAACTTCTACACTATCAATGCCAATGCCAGCAAGCAAACATTCGGCATTGACAAATGCTTGTTAGGTTTGCATTGGCCATAGCCCAGCAGACCTCTTGCTATCAAAAAAGGACTCAGCACTTTCCTTCTGACCAAACAACATGTTGGAGTTGCACCACAGTTGCTTCCGTGTCTGTGAAGCATTCTGCTATCTGCATCTTAAAACATTTTTTTCTCCCACCACCCAACCCTCCCTCTCAGCACCCTGAAACATAACAGTAACACTGGGGGTTCCCAATCTCCCAGTGTCGTGATCAGGAACACTCTGTCTTTCTGATCTTTTCTTTAGTGCCCCCCACCATCTACTACCTTGCATGTGCGTGTATGTATATATATATATTTATTTATAAAATGGGTAGGAAAAATTATGTCTGCTGATTGGTTGAAAAACATCACATGACCATGCGTATATTAGAGCACGACAGCATAACTGCACTTTCACCCCTCTCCAAAACAATTTTACCATTTTATAAGATAAATAATCCACTCTAGGGTGTGCAGTCATGCTCTGATATATGCATGCCTTGGGTGGTAGATGCACAAGGCTGCAACGCACACCAAGGCGTGTGTATATCAGAGTGTGACCGCACACCTTAGAGCGGGTTATCTATTACATATTTGTATTTATTTTCCTTCCCGCCCAGCCAACCCTTCCTCCAAAACATAACAGTGACACTGGGGGTGCCCAATTCTCCAGTGCTGCGATCAAGAATCCTAGGCTTTTTACTGATCTCCCCCCATCCGCTACCATGCATGAACAGTTATTTTTTATTAGAAAATGGGCTTTTTATTTCCTGGCATCTGATTGGCTAGTACCCTTGCCAAGGGGGTACATTAACTTTCAATAGATGCCCAGGAAACAAAAAGTACCAGTCTACAGTGCCCCTTCACCCAGTAGTATTGTGCCCACCCTGCTACATAATTGGCTGCAACAACTAATTTAAAATGTAAAACGCCGCCATTTTTTTTCCTTCACTTAGTGAGAGAGCTCAACCACCATCACTTCTCCCGATACACTCCTTCCTGACAGAAACAACTTCCTGCTACCCACAGTAATCAATTTAACATTTCGTTCTCAAAATAAACCCCGATACTGTGTCTACTTACATTCCCACAACTGGCAGCACTCTCGCTCATTCCTACAGCTCTCTACATTGTGGCTCCTCCCTGCTCCGCTGCCCTTTCGCTGACTCAAGTAAAACACACGGCGCACCCTCTCACAATCCCGCCGTTGAAACAGACGTTCCTGCTCCACAAACCACCGAGGACCAAGAATGTTTTAAAAAAATATAAAACAACTGGCTCCCGAGTACACCAGCTTACTATCCCACACCGCGCTGCCGTGTCAGCATAGTAACCTCTGACCTACCACATGCAACCTCTGACCTCTCTAAAAAAAAAAAAAAAAACTCTCACAACAGAAAACAGCTTCAGGCAACTGGGAGGGTGGCACGAATGAAGAAATAAAAACGAAGCCGTGAACCGGATCGGCTTCAGACAACTGGGTGGGGGTCGGGCACGAATCAAGAAACAAAAATGAAGCCATCAGCCTGATTGGCTTCACGCAACTATCGCTGAATTGACTGCGCTCTCCATGACTGCCACAATCCCGATCTCAACAGCAACAGCTACTTCCCGAAGTTAATAGTTAAAGAAACAAATACCGGGAGAGACACACACACTATCTTTATTTTATTTTTTTGTGATTTATTTCCATGGCAGTACAACAAGGACGTGTCTACTCTAATGTACAGTGCAGTGTGCAGATGTACCATGTCAAATGAAGGCGTAGGAACTATTTTATTATAAAAGTTATTTTAAACTAATTTTTAGTAAATTTTTTAAATTAAACTTACATTCTTTAACAGTGCCCATTTTCTAGCACAATAATACCCCTCGAGGGTGAGCGGTATGGGCAATACGGACCTTCAGGGGCTATAGGCCCTCCATCCTGCAAGGCCGGTCTCATTACGCCCTGGGCGGTCTGCTGGTATGTCTAATACTGCCCATCCTCCTCGGTATTATTGCTTAAATATCCCTATCTATCTATCTACCTATCTATCTATCTATCTATCTATCTGTCTGTCTCTGTCTGTGTGTCTGTCTCTCTGTCTGTCTGTCTGTTCTTCTATCTATCTATCTATCTATCTATCTATCTATCTATCTATCTATCTATCTATCTGCCAACCTGATCCTCCCTCTCACCACCACCCCCAGAAATATATGAGTGACATTAGGGGTGCCCAATCCCCAGTGTCTGATCACAGATCCTCTTTCCTTTTTTTTTACCCTGTAAAAGGAAAAATGTCCATCAATGTCATTTGCGGCTGTTTCTGTCCCTCCACCAGATCCTTCCACTTAGCACCCACCACCCTGCACTCCTCCAAGCCCTTACTTACCTATTGGGGGTCCAATGCTGTACTCCTTTCTGGACCGTAGACATGTCTTCACTCTTCAAAGTCGGACCATAAACTGAAGAAACAGGTATGCAATTCAATGTATTTCAGTGGTGTTTTGAACTTAGTGGCATAAATCGTTTATCACTTAGTGTAGCTTTTTTCCCCTGTATCTGAAGTCAGACTCCTCAGCCCTGTCCCCACCTCTCCCTGGCCAACAAACAATTCCCCGGACTTACCTGGTACAATGATCCCTCTTGAATTTCCCCCAGGTATGGCCAGGCAGGGGAGGGTCATCCTCCCCCACCCAGCGATTCTCATTCAGATAGGCTCCAGAGGTCCAGTTGGTGACATGGGCCGGGCGAAGGCACACAGGGCTTCATGTAGCCAGTGCACCCATTTTCTGTGTTCTGGCTCCCTAGCTGTGGTAGCATGCAGGTGCGTGCATGTGGAAGCATGCCTGCACTACAGAACCACAGCTGCTCCCACTAAAGTCACTCGGGTCTGTGCTGCCACCCATCTTCCACCCAGTGGAAGCCAGGAGCCGAGAAAATATGCCCCCACCCCCACTTGAGGAGAAGAAAGCAGTACACTGACATTCGATCCTCTCCCCCTGACCTACTCCCAGCAACATGGGCATGCTCCCAAACCTGGGTTTCCAGTGAGGTGGGTGGTAGCACTACCAGCGTGCCAATGAGTTGGCCTTACTAATATTTCCTTTTGTCTATCCTACTCATGCTTGAAGTCCTCCACCACTTCCACTGGCAGTCTGTTCCAGGTGCCTACCACCATTTCAGTTAAGTAATACTTCATCACATCCTTCTTAAACTTCCCTGCTCCAGCTTCATCACATGCCCCCTGGTCCAGGTGCTCTTTCTCATTTGAAAGAGTTTCCCCTCCTGTACCATGTTCACCCCTTTGAGGTACTTGTAGCTCTCTATCATGTCCCCTCTCACTCTGATGTCTTCCAGGGTGTACATGTTGAGTCTCTCCTTGTAGGGCTTCTACTGCAACTCCTGCACCATTTTTGTTGCCCTTCTCCAGACTGCTTCCACCTATCTATGTCCTTCTGAGATACACTCTGGAAAACTGGTCACAGTACTCTAGGTGAGGTCTCACCACTGAGTAATACAGCGGCAGCACCACCTCTCTCTTCCTGCTGAAGATACCCCTCCCTATTCATCCCAGCATCCCACTAGCCCTATCCTCTGCTTTGTTGAACAAGTTTGCCACTTTGATGTCATCAGTTATAACCTGAAGGTCCTTTTCCCTGCCACTGCCCCTATCCTGTACTTGGCTCCTGGGTTCCTATGCCGTAGATGTATTATTTTGTACTTCTTGGCATTGGAAACCAATTGCCATGCTTTTGACCTCTTCTTGAATTTTCCAAGTTTGCTGAAATTTTCCCCACACCTTCCTGCTTGCCTACCCTAGTACAGATTTTCAAATAAACTGCAAAAGGCATACCTTCACTTCCATGTCACTTACAAGGACATTGAAAGGACTGGTCCCAGTACGGAGACCTGAGGCACTCGGCTGCTCACTTTCCCATTGTCTAAGTGAATGCTGTTAACTACCACCCCCATCCCCTATCTTTTAACCAGTTTTTAACCCAGTTCACTACTTTGGATCCAACCCCTGTTGCTGCTCAATTTCTTTGACTGTGCATCACAGTGTTAAAGGTCTTGCTAAAGTCCAGATAGGCCATGTCCACTTCTCTCCCCTGATCTAGTTCCCTGGCCACCCAGTTGAAGAACTCCATCAGATTTGCTTGGCATGACCTTCCTCCCATAAATCCATTGTGCCTGTAGTCTTGCAGCCCACTGGATTCAAAATACTCTACAAGCCATTCCTTTAGCAGGGTTTACAACAATTTCTCCACTACTGAAGTGAGACTGTCTGGCATATAGTTGCAAGCCTTTTCATTACTTCTGCTCCTATATAGAGGGACAAAATCTGCTGTTCTCCAGACTTCCAGAACTATGTCTGTTTCCAGAGGACTGTTGAATAAGGTCATCGGTGAGGCAGGCAGCACTTCCATAAATTCCTTTAGTACCCTTGGTGTATCTCATCCAGTTCCATAGCCTTGTTCACCTTCAGAGCTGCAAGTCTCTGTAGTACTCCTTCCTCTGAAAACTGACTTGATCTCCTTCCCCCCATTCTCGCTAGTCTCTGGTGGTCAGTTCCCCATCCCTCCACTGTGAAGACTGAGCAGAAGTATCTTTAGGATGGCAGCTTTTCTTGGTCTTCTTCTGCTTAGTCTCCCCCTGCCAATCTTCTAATTCTGACTGTCCGGCCCCTTGCTTTCTCTTGTCACTTCTATATCTGACAAAAGTCTTATCCCTTTTAACTACCCCTTTGGCTGTCCTTTCCTCTGTCTGCACTCTCACTGCACTTCCTGCTTCCCTTTGTTTTGCTTGATATACATTCCTTCTCTCTCCCTCTGCATTTCCTCATACCTCCTGAATGCCACCCTTTTTTCCTTCACCGCAATGGCCACTTCCCTAGAGAACCATAAAGGTCTCTTTAACCCTCTGCTTTTACTCACTTCCTTCATGCAGAAGTGGAGTGACTTAATTATGTCCTCCTTAATTTTTCTCCACTGTGCCTCTACCCCTCCCTGCCAGTTACCCCAGGAGGCAGTCTCTAAGGCAGTCCCCCATTCCTTTCATATCTGACCTCCTAAAGCCCAGGACCTTCATCTTTGTGTGGCTTGCCTTTGCTCCTGTCTTTATGTTAAACCACACTCTATGTGCTGGCCTGCCAGTGTAGCGGTAGAGCTACTGCTTGTGATGCCAATGACCCGGATTCAGGAATAAGCCCAGAAGCCAGAGGGTCAGCAGGGGGGAGGAGGATTGAGCATCTTAAGGACTGCTCCCCTCTTCTGGGGGGGGGTTAGTGGGTCATCTGCTGGCACTCGATAGACCCCTAGTGGAAGCTGGGGATCTGACAGCTGGAGCTCACTTGATTGGGGAGGTGAGGCAGATGGCATGATTGCCACTAATGTCATTGCACACCATGCCTCCTGGTGACAGAACATGGAAAAAGACGACCATGCAGTATGCCACCAGCTTCGCTCAGCAGGTCTCGCACCATTGCCCCTTGGTGCTTCCCTTTATTGAATTTTCTCAAACATATATGACATACAAAGACTTACACACACAGATACCAGGGATTGCCCCCAGTCCCCCAGCCCTAAACTGGCTGCGGATACTATGTACATACACAGCTACGTTAAAATTTCTATATCTCTAATAAGCTGTCTGACCAGTGTCTAACCTTCGGAATAGGGTAGGCCTTAATTTAGCTCAGATATATAAAACCTGATAGATAATTGCCCACCACCAAATATATCTAGGTTTTGTTGACACCTAATACTAAGGTTAGACTAACAACCGCAGCTGCGTCCCTAGAAAAGAGAGAGTGTCCCCCCACCCCTTCCTAATTTGCAGATCTTTATGTTCCTATGTTATATAAAGCCAGAAGTACAGTTCAATTTGTTTGCAGATTCGCAAAAGAAAAACATAGCAACTAAGCAAACCTTCAAGCTGTTATTCATCTGCTAATCTCACCTCAACAGACAGACCCCCGCTCTGGGCACATACTAGTTGTACAGAATAAACGGCTTCCAAAGCCAGCCACCTTTTCTTATATAATCCCATCTTGCCCTCACCCAACATCTGCCTTCGTACCATTCCCAGGGTTCTAAGATCCCCCACCCATTGGTCATAAGTATAGGCAAGCCTGTCTTTCCAGTGCTTCAAAACAAAGGATTTGACTAGGGCCATGAATAAGGAAAGGTGATATTTGGCTGTAACCCCTGAAACCTGAGACAGGTCCCCAAGCACACAAATTTCAGGTAGTATAAACTCCGAATAATCTAGAATGGGGTCCATATTCTGTTTAATTTTGAGCCAAAGGGGCTGGATCTTACAGCAATCCCACATCACATGCAATATGTCTCCCTGTTTCTCACTGCACCTGAAGCATAGGTCTGTCCATTCAAGGTTTCTCTCACGTAGCTTTGCTGGAGTATAGTACATATTAGAAGAAATAAACAGTTGCATATGCTTGAGTTTAGGTATAGTTATGTATTTACAGCTTTTCCAGACAACCTTCCAGTTAGGCCTTAGGGGAGACATAATCTTGTCCCAATATGGGATTTGAGTTGGGAAGCTTGAGCCCTCAAAATTCAAAAGCACCCTGTAAATTTGGGAGATAGGCTTATTTGCAAAATCCACCCCATTTAGTTTTCCCCAAGTAAACCCATTCTCCTGGGGATCCACCATCCCTTTTTTCACCCTGTTCCGCAAATTAGTAAGCTGCATCTTCTTGAAGAAGTGCAGTCCCTCACATTGAGGTGGAAGAACAACACTATCCTCATTTATACAATCAGACAACTTAAGGTCCCATAACTGTCTAACCCATTGCTTTATAATAATTTGACCACCTAACCAAAAATTCGGGTTGCCCAATATCGGTTGTTCCCATGCTTTCTCTTGTCCCCTTCTTTGTGCTGCCATCAAAAAGGACCACCATGCATTAACCGTTTTTTCTATTGGAGTCAACTTTCCTTTTTTAGGGAGCTTTTCTGGGTGGGAGAATAGCAGTGCTTCTGGGGAAACTCCCAATTCCTTTAAGATCTGTCTCTCTATGCGAAGCCAAATTGGCACATATTCCCCCCCCCACCATCCATTCCACCGTCCCATTATCCCTAGCTGCCCTGCCACATAATACAATTGGAGATCTGGCAACATTAAGCCCCCTATATCCTGTGGGAGATGCATGACCATGTGTTTTTTCCTAGCGGGCTTAGAGTTCCACAGAAAGCCTGATAGCAACTTTCTCATTTTTATAAACCAGGACTGAAGGAAGAGATACGGTGCCAAATTAATCGGGTACAATAGCCTAAGCAATAAATTCATTTTGACCATTCCTAACCTAGCTGTAAAGTTCAGTGGAAGTTTATTCCATCTGAGCATGTCACCCCGGATTGTAGTTAACAGTTTTCCCAAATTAATCTCCACTCCCTCCTCTACATTAGGAGTAATCCATATACCCAAGTATTTGATTACTTTAGGGGCCCAGTGAGTCTGAAGTGGCTCAAAATCTGCCCGTTCATGCAGCCTCCCATTCCCTCACTCTAGCCGCTGGAAGGCGGCCAGACACATCTCCCTGCATTAAATACTTAGCCTGGATTTTCTTCAACCAAAAATCCTCTTTGGTATAGTTCAGGTCCACCATCTCATCCCTCAGATCCTTAAGTTCAGCATCTAATTCTGCAGATGACCCTTCTAAAGGTGCAAGAGAATCTATAGCCCCTATGATAAACTCCTCTCGGGCTTGTCTGAGTTTGTTTCTTCTTGCTGCATATCTTTGAGCTACCCCAGAATAAAGAACTTTACAAGTTGGCCAAGCTATTTGCTTATCCTGCAATGTTGGTAGTTGAACTTGAATAATCTCTTTAAGAGCTTCCTCTAACTTTCCCCTGTAGTTTAGTATAGTCAATAGTGATTCATCTAATCTCCATCTATATGGCTTGGGCAGAGAGGCTTTTAGCTCCCACGTCATCTGTATCAGGGAGTGATCAGACAAGATTCTACTATAGGTAGCCATTTCTTTTATTCCCACCAACGCTTCCTTATTGACCAGGAAAAAAATCAATCCTGGAGTGCATTTTATGGGCCCCTGGAAAGAAAGTCATGCTATTCGATCACTTACCATGTATCCAAGCAGGGTCCACCAATGCCATAGCCTCTAAGAATCAACCCATAGCCTCCTGTGCTCTGGATGGAGGTTTCTTAGAGGGTGGATTCCTATCTTCCCAATTGTTTAGGCACAAGTTCCAATCCCCTGCTAGAATGATTGGATGTGATGGCAACCCCACCAGATCTGCCTCTAATGAAGCAAAGAAATCTGGGTTAGGGGGCATTGGGCCATAAATGGAGGCAATTGACAAGTCTGAACCCAGGATAAAGCCAGAGAGAAAAATTCCCCTGTTGTCCCCTTTTATTACCACTCTCTTTACCACATATGGGCAAGCCTTCCCCACCAGAATAGCAACTCCCCCCGAAGCCGTTGTGTTTCCCACTCCAAATACCTGACACACCCACATTTTTTTCAACAGATCCAGTTCCTCTGATAAAAGATGAGTCTCCTGTAAAGTCACAATTTGTGCTCCCATTCATTGAATATGTCTCAGAATCACCATCCTTTTTCGCCTACCCCTAAGGCCTTTAACGTTCCAAGAAATTATTTTAATATTTTACAATGTATATGTATACTCCCCTATGTATTACCTTGCTACGATCTGCCATTGTCTTGTTCCCAGCTAATGGACTCTCTCTCTCTCTCTTTTCTTTTCCCCCCACCCCCACTCACACTTCCCCGATCCTATGATCGCCATCCTAGAACAATAGCGATCCATGAATAAGCCAGTTCCCGAGTGTCACCCCGGTCCCCTCTCCAAGCTCATACCAGAAATTACAAATAATCCCATTCTTCCAACATCTCCCTACTCTGCCCCATAATTTAGCTTCTCCTCACTCACCTTCTCCTAACCTCATTGTCCAAGGGGCGATACATTCCTAGTGGTCTCCCAGAGTATAGATATTTTCAGGCTATCCTGCCTAATTATCTTTCATTGCGCATTAATGATTGATGGGGTTTTATTTGGACACGCTATTACAGCGCACTTCAAATTCTTTACCCACTATTCCCCATGGACCTTCATTATTTCACAAAATGACCCCCTGTAGTGTAGTTTCCCTTTTCCCTGCATTGTGAGAGAAGCCCAGCTCTAGCCCTCCAGCCCGATATTAACCCAAAAAATCCTCTCCTCTGCCCCTCCCAAAAGACTGCTCACAATACTAAGGCTAGCCTGTTGAATGGAAGCAGCAACATACCAGAGGAATGAGCTTACAGAGAAAATAGCTGTTGCTGCTCACCATTCACCCCAGTTGTGTAATCATAAAACCCCTAGCTCCTTTCCCCCAGGATAAGCCTTCCGCATTCCTTTCTGAAGTTACCAAATTAAAGAGCGGCAAGTTCTCTGTCATCCAATACAGCGCCAAACCTGTTTTTGAAGCAAACCTAGGCTGAGTGAAGCACTCTCCCCCCATCCGTTGAAACGGGCCTTAACCCCCATCGTAAAATCATCAAATTACTTAACCTAAGGCACGTCTGCCCTCTAGTGGCATCACCCAGTAATCGCTTTCCTGCAGCTCAAATTAGCCCTGAAAGAGGTCTCCCATCCAAATTCCCAACATCAGCCCTACCCCCATTACCTCCCTATAGGTCTCCATAACTCTTTCTCCCACTCGATCCCTTAAGCTGCCCCAAAACAAAAATGTAGGCTACCTACCTAATATAATCAACAGACTGTTTAATTTTAATAAACCGTAAATGGGTTCAGTCCACACATAGCGTTTTAACCTTTCTTTTATCACATCCAGATCAGGTTGGAACTTCCCATTGCCACTGCTAAGCCAGTCAAGTCGGTGGCTTGAATAATGATGGTAGCTCGAATCTCAAGCCCTCCAGAGCATCACGCACTGTTAGGTATTTTTTGTCTCCAGCTTGGAGCTTAACTATTAGGGTCGCTGGATACTGCATCCGAAACTTGATCCCAGCTAGGTATAGTTTCTTCTTAATGTCCGAGTACTCTTTCTGGCAATCTCAAATAGATGGGGTTTGATCCTGGAACAGCCACAAAGTCACCCGTTTCCACTGCAGATATTTTGATTGCTTAGCTTTACTGAGAACAAAGGCTTTTTCTTTATAGTTAAGAAACCTCATAATTAATACCCGCAGGTGAGCTCCGGGGGGGGGTCTCTCTAAGTGCCCGGTGTGCTCTTTTCAGGTTATATGCCTCCCTGTATGGAGTCGGGCCTAGTAGTTTCAATAGCAGATCCTGCAAGAAGGTTACACAGTCCGCTCCCTCCATTTTTTTCAGGAAGCCCCGCCATAATTAAATTATTTCTCCTGCTACGTGATTCTTAGTCTTCAATGCGGTCTTCCAGCTTTTTGACTTGCTTTCGTAGCACAACCACTTCTTGCTCTGTTGTTGTAGTTTTCTTTTCCCGCGACGAGACCCCGACCTCTATATCTCCCATCCTCCTTGCCAGCACATTTAGAGTTGGTTTTACCGTTAAAAAATCTGCCACCAAACCCTGTAGCATTTGTTTAATCTCCAGAATGTCATCCGCGTTCACTTTCTCTCTCCCTTCCACTCTCTCTTGGTCGTCTTCATCCTCTGGAACAGGCGAAAGGGGTTTCTGGCGTTTTACTGCCAGAACCTGAGCCGACAATGGCACCGGAATTCCGCACTCCATCTCAGCCATTCAGTCGGGCCTTTGCAGATCACCACCGAGACCAGGTAAAATATTAAATCTGCACCTTCCTGTTCAATCGAAAGGCAGAGAGGCTTAGTAAACTTTCCTGAATAATTAGATTACCAAATTGAGCCCAAAAACATATTTAAAAAGTAGATTAAATTGACGTGGGCCCGGGAGCAACACTCAGGATGTCCTCTCTCCTCTAGCTCATCACGTGATCCCCCGCCCCTTGGTGCTTCCCTGACACCGAGCTAGAGGACTGATGGGGGAAAGGGTTCCCCTGAATGCTGCACCCTGGGGGGGTAAGCCAAGTAGGAACACAAGGGAGGTAAGTCCCGGGGACATGTAACTAGGCGAGGCTGGGGCGGAGGTCAGCTAAAGTGGGAAGTCCAGGAGGGATGGAAAAGCATAGTAAAAAAAAAAACACTGCGTAATGATCACTGGTACCTAAGGAACTGCCACTAGGACATCTGCAATGCTGTCCCTGTTTGTAAGCACCAGGTCCAGCACTGCCCCATCCTGAGTGGGTTCTTTGACTAGCTGCCTGAGAAAAGCCCCTTGTAGGGAGTCAAGGATGGCCCTGATTCTCCCCAAAGCTGCAATTGGAGGGCTTCACTCCACATCTGGCAGAATGAAGTCGCCAACTAGCATCACCTCTGCCTTACTTGCCATTCTTATGATGGCTTCCTTAAGTGCCTTATCCAACTCCTGTTCCTGGGCTAGTGGTCTATACTCTACGCAAACATGGATAGCAGTCCAAGAGCTTATCTCCAGGATGACCCACAGCAACTGCAGCCCTTCCTTTTCCTCCTGGTGCCCCTGTATCTCTGTGACCTTGATCCCCTCCCTCATGTATAGTACAACTACTCCTCCCCTCCTCTGCCATGTCTTTGCTGAACACTGAGTAGCTTGGTATGGCCATGTCCCAATCATGGTGGTCAGTGCATCATGACTCTGTTATGGTCACCAAATCCAGGTTAGCCTCTAAGATGGTGGCTTCTAGGTCTGAAATTTCATTTCCCAGATTCCTTGCATGGGCACGTATGGCTCTCCATACCTTACTCTCTCCCTCCCTGCCTGCTTCGCTGCTTCCTTCCCTTCCTGCATGTGCTGTTCCCTGTAGCTCCCAGACTCACCTGTTCCCTTTTTACCATCTCTGTTTCCTGTTCCCTTTACTACAGTACCTTTTTTTTGCTCTCCTGATTTATGCGCCCCTTTTCTTTGCCTTGTCCCCACCCCGTCTTCCTCCACCCCTGTCCTATGGGAGTTAGCTCCCCTTGGGCCCTTCCTCCATAATTCTTCATCATCTGATGTGGTAATTTTTGCTTCCCTTGGTTTTACAGCCTCCCCCTGAGCAAGTTTAAATGCTTATCCAAGTAACATTTAAACCTCCCCCAAAGGACTCTTGTCCCCTTTCTGGAAGGATGCAGGCCATCTCCTCTATGAGGCCCACATCCTCCCAGTTTGGCCTCCATTCTCCAATATAGCTGAAGCCCTCTTCCATGCATCATGTCTTTAACTAATTGTTAAATGGCCTGCTACATTGTGCCTTTTCCTCACCCTGGCTATACATAGGTAACACCTTGACAAAAACCACTGTGTGTGCCACCTGGTAGAATTACTCTGCGTTACTTCTCCCCTGTCCCTTGCCAGGCTATTTGTCACAAGGTGGACAATGATGTCTAGCTCCCTCCCATCTCCTGCTGCCCTAGTGATCCTCTGGATGCACTCTCCATCCCTCAAAGTCGAAGCACCTCTCATGAATTTTATCTCCCTTTCTCCTCCTCATCCCCACTTCCATGTCTATATTGCTGGCAGCAGAGTCCCCCACCAGCAGCTGTTTCTTCCTCGGCTAGGGGCCTCTTTCTTTCTTCCTTGGGTCCTCCCCTTCTGGTGACCCACAGTTCCTCCAGTCCTACTGCTATGGGTGTATAGGCTAGGCTGCACAGTCCCACCAGTACTGCAAAGGAATTCTGCAGTGGTACATAGAAACATAGAATCTGTTGGCAGATAAGGGCCACTTGGTCCACCTAGTCTGTCCAGTTTGTCACTGACTATACTGTCGCTGCAGACCCCATCTGATCTCCAGCTACTTTCTCCCCCCACTTTTTTACTATGAATGGTCCATCCCATGCATTCTTGAAGCCCACCACTGTTTTTGTTCCCACCTCCTGTGCTGGTAGGCTGTTCCAGGCGTCCACCACTTTTTTAGTGAAGAAGTACTTCCTCTCATCCCTCCTGAGCTTCCCCCTTCTAGTTTCATCAAATGCCCTCTTGTCCTGGTATATCTTCTTCTCTGAAAAATGCTCCCCTTCTAATCAATCATTTTTATTTTACCAGGAATAGCACTATTGAGCAAGCTCATTTTCGAGGTGGTCCTGGATGGACACAAACAAAAAAAAATTACGGTACATACAGGGCTTTAGTTAACTCCATTTTGGGAGTATTTGATTCCCACAATTAAGGCAAAAACTTCCAATATAAAGAAGGAGGAAGTCATTGAGTTCCAAATGTGAAAAACAGAACTGGATGACTTCCAAAACTGAAATGATGGATTTTTCTAAAAGAAATTGTATTTTACCACTAATATTTGTATTAACATCAAAAAATTGATCCTTCTTAGAATGCTGGCTTTCAAATTGTGGGATCTGGGAAGTATCTTGACTTTCAAAAAATTGCAATGACTTCCAGATTTTGACTCATGGAAGTATTTGACGTCCACAAAAAATAAATTAACTGAACCCCTGAGTACATACATTGGTACAATGAGAATAAAATACACACTACATCCAGATAAGTTCCTAAAATAGAATGACAGAGGATACAGAGCAATGGAGGAATATATAGGAAAATTCTAACATACTAAAATGCCAGCAGAATAGGTCTAGCGGTCTTTCATGTCTGCTCGTTTGGTCATCCCCCACCCTGGGAGCTGACCTTGCTGCCCCCCCGCCCTCTCTGGCTTCTCCCTTCCCAGTCCTGGATATTCTTGCTGCACTGGACTTTGCTTCTAGAACCCTTCCCCTGTACCTGTCCCACCCCTCTTGAACCCCTCCACTGTCTCTGCCTCCACCAGCCCCCTGGGCAGCGCATTCCATGGCTCCACCACCTTCTCAGTGAAGTAGCACCTCCTCCTTTCTCCCTGAATCTCCCCTTCCAGCTTCCACCCATGCCCTCTAGTTGCCTCCCCTTCCTTGGAGCACCCTGACAGCTCCTCTATTTACCCCTTCATGTACTTGAAGACTCTATCATGTCCCCCAGTCCCTTCTCTCTTCCAATGTGTACATATTTAGCTCTTCAAGCCTCTCCCCATAGGTCCTGTCCCCCAAGCCCCAGATCATTTTGGTTGCCCTCCTCTGGACCCTCTTCAGGAGTTCAATGTCCCTCTTTAAGTGTGGCCTCCAAAACTGCACACAGTACTCTAGGTGCGGGCTCACCAGGCAGTTATACAGAGGGAGTATCACTTCCCTCCTTCAGGAGATGATCCCCTAGCGATGCATCCCAGCATCCTATTGGCCTTGGCCGCTGCCCTCCTATAAGTCTCCAAGTTGTTCATCCTGACATCAACCACCACCTCCAGGTCCTTCTCAGCCATCGAGACTTGTAGCATCCCTTCCCCAGGGTGTACACTTGGCCTGGGTTTCTGACTCCCAGGTGCAGTACCTTGCATTTCTCTGTGTTGAACCTCAGTTTCCACTTTCTAGACCACCTTTCCAGAGCCTCCAGGTCCCCCTGTAGGGCCACCCTCCCCTCCTCACCATCCACCACCACCCCCAGTTTTGAGTCATCTGCAAAGAGACTCATCTCACTCCTGATACCCTTCCTTATGTCAGAGACATAGGCGTTGAACAGGTGGGGCCCAAGGACTGATCCCTGAGGGACCCCACTAATGACCCTCCTTGGGGATGAGACTAACCACCAACCATGACCCTCTGGGTCCAGTCCTGGTGCCAATTGCCTATGCATCTGATCATCTGGTTCTCCTCCCCCATTTCTCCCAGCTTATCCAACAGGCCCCCATGAGGAACAGAGTCAAACGCCTTGCTAAAGTCAAGAAAGAGGACGTCCACCGGTCTGCCGAGGTCCAAGGCACTCGTCACCCTGTCATAGAACTCCACAAGGCTTGTCTGACATGATTTTCCCAGGACAAATCCATGCTGTCTATTGTCCAGGCACGCCGACTTTTCCAGGACCACCACTAGCCACTCCTTGACAATGCCCTATATAGCATGTTTACTTGGTGAGAAAATAATACAAGAAGGACTGCAAACAAAATGGATTCAAAGTTATAAGTGCTAGGCAGGTGGTGATGCACAGAACAGGCATCCCAAGGAGAGCCGTGAAGGGCTGTAATGTAGCAGGAAGGAGAAAACAAGTTATGAATAGCAAATACATTTCTCCTGTGTAAAATGGTCCACTAAGGATTTGAAGGTCTGAAGACAGATTGTGCTAGTAAGTTTTAAGTAGCATTGGAGATTATTCTACAAGGCAGGGAGTGCATGGCTAATCACAGATTCTCCATAGTGGGATGCTACCCTAGGTACATCTAGTAATATGTAAGAGTAACTCCTCAATGAATAGGCGCAGGGTGTGCACTTAAAGAAGTCTGTAATATAAGGAGGGGGTTTGTTTAGGATAGCTCTGCAAGACCATAGTATGGCATTTTTTAACCTTCTAATGTGAAGTGAGGACCAGCCAAGTTGGACGTAAAGAGCATAATGGTGAGTTCTGAAAAGGACATTAATGAACCTTAGTGCTCTGTGGTAGAGCATGTCCAGTTTACTAATGGCTGATTTAGAGCAGTGACAATGAATGAAATCTGTGTAGTCGTTGGGGGGAAGAAAAGCAGTCTGGACCAGACTTATTTTTGCTTCGTAGTTGAGAAGATGCTTGATTCTAAAGAAAAGGCTTAGATGCTTTTTTAGCTTCTAGGAGAGTTCCTCAATGTGTGCTATGAATGATAGCCTCAGACAAGCCAGAACCCAAAACATTTAAATTTGTCTATGACCCCAAGCAATTCACTTAGGAGGGTCATTATCTGGAAGGGGGGCAGGTGGTAGAAACACTTGCTGCTTGGGCACGGGTGGAAAGAAACATAACCTTCATTTTTTTTAGTGTTTAACAACAATTTAAGTTGGAAAAGATTGTGCTGGAACTGGTTGAAGTCATACTGCAGGTCTGCACAGGTGAGCTCATGGGACGGCCTGGAGACATACAGTATAATACTATGTTGTCAGCAAAGAGATGCACATTAGCCATCCTAACATTATTGTTGACATTATTTATATAAATTACAAACAGTAAAGGCCCAAGTATGGCCCACTGGGGTATTCCTCCGGGCAGAGGTTTGAGAGCGAAGAGATCACCTTGCGCCTTGACTTGTTGCTGTCTATCTATAAGGTAATATGAGAACCATCGCATGGCGGTAGCATCTAGACCAATGTCTTTTAGCTTTATGGAGAAGTAATGTGTGATCCATGGTATCAAAGACCTTACTCAGGTCCAGAAAGACTGTGCTGACATGATGTTTAATGTCAAGTGCAGATTGCCAATCATTGGTAACTTTTGCGAGAGCAGATACATTACTGTACTTTGGTCTAAATCCAGACTGCAAAGGGTTAAGGAGGTTGGAGGAGTCCAGGTACTGCCTTAACTGCATATTAACACATTTTTCTAGTAATTTAGATAATATAGGTAGAAGTGATATGGGCCTGTAATTGTTGAGGTCACAGGGGTCACCTGACTTAAAGAGGGGGATTATATGCGCTATTATCCAAAATGAAATGAGGGAAGGACCCTGTGTGTAAGAGACAAATTGAATAGATGTGTGATGGGCGCTGTAAGGTAAGGGTAGCCCAGTTTAAGGAAGAGTGGTTTGAGCCAGGCGGCACTAGTACTCTTTTTTATATCTAGAGAGATTAAAAGGTCCTCTACCTGTTTAAATGAGATAGGATCAAAGCTAAACTTGGAATGTGGCTGGGTACTTGAGGGGATGGTTAGATGGCGGTCAGTAGCAGGGCACTGCATATGAAGGTGGTTAGCTGGGGACATATCAAAAACAAGCCCTGCAGCAGCTTTTGTACCTTGATCACTCTTGTGAGCTATTATATGTTTCCATTATGTCCACCCTCTCCCTCCTCTCTTCCAGGGTGTACATATTGAGATTCCTCAGCTCTTCTTATAGAGCTTTTGATGCAAACCATGCACCATTTTAGTTGCCCTCCTCTGGACAGCCTCTACACTGTCTATATCATCCCTGAGATGTGGTCCCCAGAACTGGACACAGTACTCCAGGTGGTGTCTGACAACACCACCTCTCTCCTTCTGCTGGTGATTTCCCTCCAT
The DNA here is from genome assembly GCA_016271365.2 of Neoceratodus forsteri. Classification (NCBI taxonomy): domain Eukaryota; kingdom Metazoa; phylum Chordata; order Ceratodontiformes; family Ceratodontidae; genus Neoceratodus; species Neoceratodus forsteri. The sequence continues at coordinate 906,218,804 of CM028129.1, forward strand.
ATGTACCCCAGCATTCCACTAGCCCTGCCTATTGCCTTGTCACACTGCACTGCCACCTTGAGTCATCAGATATGACAACATCAAGGTCTCTTTCCTGTTTTGTGGTTGTCAATCCCTCCCACTTTTGATACTCCACAGCTAGGTTTCTGTGCCCTAGGTGCATGATTTTGTACTTTTTGCCTTGAGACCCACCCGTCCTACTCTCAGCCACTCCTCAAGTTTTCTCAGATCTCTACTTATTCTCTCCACACCCTCTGGAGTATCTACCTTGTATCGTATGCAAAGAGGCATACCTTCCCTTCCAGTTCTTATGCAATGTTGCTTATGAAGACATTGAAGAGGACTGGTTCTAGCACTGAGCTACACTTGCACAGGCTAAGAAGGGTTTACCATTCCAGCCACCTCTACCTTCCCAGAGCCCACCAAGGTCCAACCACTCTGCTTCTGCCTAGGCATCCTCCAGTGGAGTGGTGGCAGACCTGTTGTTCCCTGTGTGGAGCAGAAAGTGCTCTGAACCCTTGCCAGCTCAGCCCAGAGTCCAGCAACCTTTGCCTGCAACACAGTACAAATGGGGCAGCACCTCCATTCCCAGAAGGTGTCCTGAAACATGCTGTCTGAGGTTGGTTTTTAGTATAATAACGCATATAATTCTGTGTTTAACAGGGAGTGCTGAATCATTTTTTCTGGGTTGTTTTTTAGCATAGTTAAGTGTGTAGTTCTGTGCTTAACAGGTTGGGCTACAGCTCTGTTTTTTTTAGCATAATTAAGTGCATTGTTCTGTATTTAACAGAGTGGGCTGCAACAATTTATTTGGGGTAGGACTTTAGTTTAAAGTAAATGTATAGTTCGGTGTTTAACAGGCAGGACTGAAACTATCTGGGGTTAGCCTTTAGTAAATTAAGTGTGTAATTCTGTGCTTAACAGGATGGACTGCAACACTCTAGTTGGGGTAGGACTTTAGTTTAAAATGAGGGATACTGTTGTTTCTGGCCATTTTTGCTGCTGTCTTGTGGTTCTGTTTTGCTGGGGTTTGTGTTTGAATTAGAGGGTTTCCTGCAGCTGATTGTTTTTGGAGGACGGTAGCACGGGGGAAGTGTTTTTGGAGGAGGGTAGCACAGGGGGAAGCTCAGGCAAACAGGGTACCCTTAGAACAATCAGTGTAGTGACAGGTAGCAGAAAAGGGGAAGATGTTGGGAGTGGTGCAGTGCAGTGGCTGTCGGGAGGCAGTCTTCAGGATGACCTGCTAGATGCTGTGATGCTTCCCCATCTGCAGGCACCTCTCTGAACTGAGGGCAGAGGTTGCCAGTCTCCAGGCCAAGTTGTCCAGGATTAGGGGAGCCTCCTTTCCCATCCAGAGGCCACAAAATCCACACCCACTACCTCAAAGGTTGCCCAGCAAGAGGAGTGGTTGGACTACAATGGGTCCAGGCAAGGTAAGGAAGGTGGGTCAGAGGCACATCCTCAAGCTGGTGCAACTGAATAACTCCTACACTGTGTTGGAGGAAAGGGAAGGCCCCACAGGGTCACCTGTAGTTGCATCCAGAGAGGATGAGCAGGCCCTCCACAATGGAGCCCCATGGGTGGGTGGTAGAGGACCCCAAAGAAAGAGGAAGCTACTCCTGGGGGGGGACTCCATCATCCAGGGAGTGGAGTTGGGGGCAGGTAGCAAGGAGGAGAGGGAAGAAAAATACCTACCTGGAGGCGCAGCTCAGAGGGATGGAAAGCGGATCCATAGGATCTCTAGGGCGGTAGTCAGGAGGGGGGGAGCTAGATGTCATTGTCCATCTAGGGACCAATGACCTGGCTGGAGACGAGGCACAGATAGGAATGGTGCAGGAGGTGTTCAGAGCTGGAGAGGGGCCTGAGGCAGATAGCAAGCTCCGTGACCTTCTCAGAGGTACTGCCTGTCCAGGGCAAGACGGAGGATAGGGATCTCCACACCAGGGACTTCAACACTTACTTGAAGAACTGGTGCAGAGAGCTGGATTATAGCTTCATTGGGGACTGGGAACCCACCTGGGGATGTGGACCTGTACAGGGGGCGATGGCCTGCATCCTTCCAGGAAGGGGACCGATGTCCTTAGTGAATGATTTTAGATGCTTAATTGGCAAGTATTTAAACCAGCCAAGGGGGGTGGAGGAAGGAAGCTGGGTAAATCATACTGCCCACCCCACAGTATAATGTAGCCAGAATGGAGGACCACAACATCACAATATCACCAGTACAGTCTGAATTAGGCATAAGGGGAGAGAAGAAGAGAAACAAGGGGAAAAGGGGGAGGTTAGGAAGGGGAATTTGCAGAAAATGGAGGGCCATGTGTGCGAATGCCAGCAGCCTGGGGAATAAAATCCCAGACCTGGTGTCACAAACCCACTCAGCAGGTCAGCTCTCTGCTCCCAAAGTGCCAACCTCCGAGTGCAGTCTTGTGAACAGTTAACAGAAACAGGGTAACCCTCCTGTCTATTTTGTGGGTTCGAATCAACCTTAGGTCTCAGTTCTGGAGGGATTCAAACTGTGAACCTCTTGCTAGCATACCCAATGCACAGGCTCAGATAATTCTGTCTTCGGGGGGCCAGATATCTTTGCCTAAGGGCACCTAAGCAGGTGTACAAAATGAACCCTTAAAAACTATAATAAAGACCTCAGATTACAGTTACCTTTTTCCAGTTTGGTACAGTATCACCATTCAAGTTTATGCACAGTGTCTGCTTTAACCATATATGCTTCACTTGTTAAAGAAAAGAAATTGAAAGACAGACCAAGTAGGCTCTAAAAATAGAGTTTTACTAAAATAGATAAAAGTATGTAAAACCTAAAATACAGAACCATATATCACAAGAACCATACAATCTTTTAAAAGAACAAGGTTTTAACAGTGCAATTCCTACTACAGTACTTAGAGTGTGTCTCTCTCTACCTGTATACTTGCTTAAACTGCTCAAAGATGTTTCTTTGTCAGAGTGTAGATAAAAGTGTCTCTGAAGGAAAACAGAATACTGTTTAGAAAAACTGTCTTCGCCAACCCCTTTGTGTGAGGTCACCTTGCTCCTCCTCTGTTTATTAAAAATCATACACCCAGGTTGTTTTACCATTTTAGAAGGAACGTTAATTAAGGTTACATAAGTAAAAACTCCTTTCTCCATGTGACTTCCCCAATCAAGTCTGTAAGTTTCTTTTCATCTATGAACAGTATCCCCTCTCACACAGACATCAAAGCATTTATGATTTCGCACCAGTGTGCCAAACCTGGTTTCCTCCTTGAAATGCCATAAAATGGATACTGATTTCCCTCTTAGCAGTTAAAGCTATATTTAACTTGAATAAACAGGAGATTCTTGATTAAGGCCTGTTCTAATCTGCAATTAGCTTCTGGCCTTCCAGGTAACACCTTGTATCTAAAACCTGTGTGTGTGTGTGATCTCACATACTGTCTCAGCATATCTCATGAGAGACAGTCCATAACAGCTTAATCTGGTTCAAGATCAGTTGGCATTCATCTGTATCCCTCTCCCCCGGGTCGTGCCTGAAAATAGGCAGGATTTGTCTATTGCACTTACCCGGTCAACAAAAACTAAATAAATAAATAAATAAAATAAATAAATATTTTTGTATTACAAAAAAATCATACTGTACTCAGAACTGGCTGTCCACGTGTCACAATCCTCCCCACCTAGACTGAATTTGGGGGCTCTATTCCCAGCATGGGATAAGCTTCCCAAATCAGTTCACTCCTCATACACGTGAGACAGACCATCTGAATTCTGGTTTCTGGCTCCAGCTCTATGTACAATTATTATATCATCCCCTTGCAAAGCAAGACTCCATCTTAGCAATCTACCATTGTACTTTCTCATCTGCGTTAGCCAAACCAGGGGGTTGTGGTCAGTCTGCACCACAAAATGCTGCCCTTATAAGTATGACTCTAATTTCTTTAGGGCCCACACTATGGCAAGACACTCTTTTTCCACAGTGGAGTATTCCTGCTCCCTGGGAAGTAACTTCCTACTCAGGTACACTACTGGGTGATCTGTCCCTTGACTGGATGTCTGACTCAGTACTGCCCCAATACCCACATCTGAGGCGTCAGTCTGAACTATAAAGGGTTTGCTATAGTCAGGACTTGTCAAAACAGGAGCACTGCACAGTGCCTCTTTTAGTTTGGAAAAGGCTTCCTCACAGGCTGGGCCCCAAGTAATTTTCTTGGGCATCCTTTTCTTTGTCAGGTCAGATGAGGAGCAGCTAGGGCACTGTAATTGAGTACACATTTTCTGTAGTACCCTGCTGTCCCTAGAAAACTCTTGACCTGCTTCTGTGTTTCTGGTCTGGGCCACGCCTGGATTACCTCAATCTTTATTTGGTTAGGACAGAGCTGTCCTTGGCCTACCACATGCCTGAGGTATGCCACTTCTCCCATGACCACCTGGCACTTCCTGGCTTTGACAGTGAGCCTGGCCCTCTGTATCCTGCCTAGCACTTCCCTAAGGTAGGACAGGTGTTCCTCCCAGCTGGTACGAAAGATGGCAATGTCATCCAGGAACGCCACGGCATACTCCTCAGCACCATTTAACACCTGGTTCGCCAACCTTTGGAAAGCATCCGGGGGCATTCTTCATTCTGAAAGGCATTACTTTAAACTCAAAGAAGCCTATCGGAGTGATGAAAGCTGACCTCTCCCTAGCCCTGTCAGTCAACTCTACCTGCCAATACCCCTTGGTCAGGCCAATCGTCGTAAGGTGGGTCGCTCCTCCCAACTTGTCCAGGAGTTCATCCATCTGGGGCATCGGCTGGGCATCTGACTTTGTGACTGCATTCAGTCTACAATAGTCCACACAGAAATGAGTAGAGCCATCTGGCTTGGGCACAAAGGACTACAGGTGAGACCAAGGGGGCTGTGGGATCTCTGGATTACCCCTAAATCCAGCATCTCCTCCACTTCCCTCCTAATGTCCTTTGGGACAGCCTCTGACACCCGATATGCTGTCCGCTGTATGGGCGTCTCTGTCCCTGTCTCCACATTATGCACCACTAATGGGATTGGTCTAGGCTTGATGCTAAACAATGGGGAAAAGTCTGCTAAAACATCTCTTACTTTCTGGATCTGGTCCGGGGCCAGCTGGGGAGACAATTTTACTGCCTTCACAGAGGACTCCTGCTTACTTTCTTCCAGCAAGTCCAGAAGGGGGTCTCCTTCATCCGTCCCCTCCCCAGGACTACACACTGCAAATACCATGTCAGTCTTATTTGCATATGGCTTCATCCTGTTAACATGGTACACCCTTTCTGTCTGTCTTCAGTCAGGTAACTCCACAATGTAGTTCACGTCATTTACCTTCCTAACCACTTTGTATGGTCGTGCCCACTCCGCCTGCAGCTTATCTTTCTGGATTGGAATAAGGACCATTACTTCCTGACCCACCATGTACAAGCGAGCTCTGGCTCTGCGGTTGTACCACACTTTTTGTTTCAGTTGGGCTGCTGCCAGGTTGCTCTGGGCTGTCCCCATAAGCTCCTTCAGCCTTTCCCTAAACTTAAGGATGTAATCCACAATGGGAGTTCCCTGGGTGGTGTGCTTGCCTTCCCAGTCCTCCCAGATCAAGTCTAGGGGCTCACGTACCTGGTGCCCATATAAGAGTTCAGAGGGTGAAAATCCTGTCAACCCTTGGGGCACCTCCCTCTATGCAAACAACAGGTGGGGAAGGTATTTCTCCCAGTCCCTCTCATGCTGTTCAGCAAACACCTGTAGCATTGACTTTAGGGCACCATTGAATCTTTCCACAAGCCCATTGGCTTGTGGGTGATACGGTGTCATGCATCTCTGCACCACCCCCACACTTCTCCCATAAACATTTCATCAGGTCCAACATGAAGGAACCCCCTCAATCGGTGATAACCTCTTGCAGAAACCCAACACAGGAGAAAATCCCAAGTGAGGCATCTGTCACTTTGTCTGCCCTCATTGAGGACAGGACGACTGCCTCTGGGTGCTGGGTGGCATAATCCACCACAGTCAGGATGAATCTTTTTCCTGAGGAGCTGGGGGTATTTAAAGGCCCCACAATATCCATTCCCACCCTGTGGAATGGCTCCTCCACTATGGGCAATGAAATCAGGGTGGCTTGGGTTTTCTTGCCTGCCTTCCCTATTTCTTGGCCCCGGTGACAAGAGCTGCAGTACTCCTTCACTTGCTGGGTGAAGTTAGGCCAGTAGAAATTCTGGGCCAATGGCTGCATTGTGTGCATGAGTCCCAGATGATGAGACAAGGGAATATCATGTACAGTCTTGAGCAACTGCTCATGATACCCCTGGGGAATGACAAGCTGCCTGCCTAGCATCCCTTTCTCTGTCTGTACTGCCTGAGTATACATAAGTCCATTTTCCCAATAAACCTTATGTCTGCTGTCACCTCCCTGTGCACCATCCAAGTCTGCCCAAGCCCTCAGCTTCTCTAAACTAGGGTCACTTCTCTGAGCACCTGCAAACCTCTCACTCATTCCCAAGGCATGGGACAGGTCCTCTTCAGTCACTAAACTAGGGTCCCTAGCACTAGCATCAGGGCACTCAGGATCACTGTCAATCCCAACTCTCTGACAATGGGTCACCCCTCCCTCTTCAGAGTAACCCTCTGTAGCTGTGCGGTTACTTGCTACTGGGAAAATTTCTACCCCCTTTTCATTGGTCTCCCCATCTGGAGACACAGACTGGGGAACCAGCCTCTCAGTGGTTTCCGCAATGGTTTCTGTGGGGTTCAGGGAACTACAATTTTCCCTTGCTGCTTGGATATGGGTAACTGCACATACCCTGTTTGAGATTGTTGCCCAGGATCACATCCACTGCTAACATTTTGGCTACAGCCACCTGTTGCACAGTTCCCCCTCTTTCACCCCAGTCTAGGAGAACACTAGCGAGGGGCAATGTTTTCGCCTCACCAGTAAAGTCCTGTACAGTGATGTATTTATTGGGTATAAGCTGACCAGGCTCTACTAGATCCCCCTTTACCAAGGTCAAGGATGCCCCTGTGTCCCTTAACCCTTGTGGCTGTACACCATTCACCATGACTGGGTGCATGTGTCCCCCGCATGTTCGCAGGCATGCTTCCAGGGACACACAACAACCCATTTATTTTCTAGTACCATTCTGTGTACTATTGCTCATTCTTTTGGGACACTGTCTGGCAACATGCCCAGTTTCTTTACATAACCAACATTCACTTCTTTTTTCAGAGAAATCTTTTCTCTTAAACCTGGAGCTAACTGGTTTCGGTGGAGTCAGTGAGGGTTTTAGCTGCCCTGAAGATGCACTTTTCCCTTTCTGCACTGCCACGCCTGCCCCATTCACTCTCAGAGCAGGTCTGCTCTTGGCATAGCGGTCCAAGAGTTCAGTAGCCTCTTGCACTGTTTTGCGATCTCAGTCCTCCAGCCCGGTTTTTAGCTCTGCTGGGCATGCCCAATAAAACTGTTCTAGCAAAGTCACATTTTCAATTTTATCAACAGAGTTTGCCTCAATTCCTTCCCACCAATGTTTTAAAAACTGACGTTGTTTCATGGCTAGCTCCTCGTAGCTCATGTCAGGGCTTCTCCTGAGCTTATGGAATTTAGCTCTGTATGATTCAACAGTTAATTCAAATGTCTTTAACAGTGCAGCTCTAAGTTTGCTGTAATCATCACTATCCTCATTGTCCATTTGAACCAATGCAGCCTGAGCTTTCCCGGTAAGTGGTGGGGATAGCTGGAAGCTCCAGGACTCTCTAGGAATTTTAGCCTGAATACAAACTTTTCAAAAGAATTTAAAAAGGCATCCACATCCTCCCCTTCTTTAAATTTGGTTATCAATTTGGAGTTCAATTTGTAACCCAGTCCTGTAACCCCAGTTAAACCCAAGCCACTTACCTGCTCTGGTGCCACTGGTTGGAGTCGTAGCTTCTCCAGTTTGTGTTGCCTCTGGTGCTCCTGCTTTTCACGGTCTGCATCTCAGTGTTCTCACTCTCTCTTCTCCTCTGCAGCTTGCTGGTGCTCATGCTCCTCATGGTCTGCCTCCTGCTGTTCACAGTCTGCCTCTCACTTTTCATGGGCCGCCTCTCATTGTTCATGGTCTGCCTCTTGCTTCTCTTGGTCCCTCTCCCTCTGGAACTCCAGCTCCATCCTGCGCAACTCAGTTTGCAGCCTGAGTACTTCTGGATCTAGGATACTGGCGACCTTCCCCTGCTGCTATTGCCCTTCTCTGACAGTGGCCCTGTTGCCCTCCTCATTGGATCTGGACACTGCACTAGTCACTAGCCCTGCCACACTCAGTGTTTGGTCCTTTTCAGTCACGGTCTGTGACTCAGTGCTCTGGGTATCTGCTACCATCAGGGCATCCACTAGGTTCTGTTTGCTGGCTTTCGCCTCGAATGGGATTCCTCTGTCCCCGCAGAACTGCTTTAAGTAGTCTACAGTGTGCCTGCTATAGTTGGAAGCCTTTTTCCCTAACTACTGCTACTGTGACTTGCACTTTGGGAAAAAAAAATAAAACAGGTAGGAACATGACTGTATGCCAAGTGATGTAGTTCTGTCTCCTTTTTAAAAAAATAAATCACTGCCTTTTTCTTTCTTTGTAAGTGAACTGATGGTCTCAAGCTGACACACTGAACAATAAAAGCTTGTAATTCCAACATTTTTCACACTGCTGCCAACCAATCTGTCACAAACCCACTCAGCAGGTCAGCCCTCTGCTCCCAAAGTGCCAACATCTGAGCGCAGTCTTGTGAACAGTTAACAGCAACAGGATAACCCTCCTGTCTGTTTTGTGGGTTTGAATCAACCTTTGGTCTCAGTTCTAGAGGGATTCAAACTGTGAACCTCTTGCTAGCATACCCAATGCACAGGCTCAGATAATTCTGTCTTTGGGGGGCCAGATATCTTTGCCTAAGAGCACCTAACCAGGTGTACAAAATGAACCCTTAAAAACTATAATAAAGACCTCAGATTACTCTTACCTTTTTCCAGTTTGGTACAGTGTCACCATTCAACCTTATGCACAGTGTCTGATTTAACCATATATACTTCACTTGTTAAAGAAAAGAAATTGAAAGACAGACCAAGTAGGCTCTAAAAATAGAGTTTTACTAACATAGATAAAAGTATGTAAAACCTAAAATACAGAACCATATATCACAAGAACCATACAATCTTTTAAAAGAACAAGGTTTTAACAGTGCAATTCCTACTACAGTACTTAGATTTTGTCTCTCTCTACCTGTATACTTGCTTAAAGTGCTCAAAGATGTTTCTTTGTCAGAGTCTAGATAAAAGTGTCTCTGAAGGAAAAACAGAATACTGTTTAAAAAAACTGTCTTCGCCAACCCCTTTGTGTGAGGTCACCTTGCTCCTCCTCTGTTTATTAAAAATCATACACCCAGGGTGTTTTATCATTTTAGAAGGAAAGTTAATTAAGGTTACATCAGCAGAAACTCCATTCCCCATGTGATTTCCCCAATAAAGTCTGTAAATTTCCTTTCATCTATGAGCAGTATCCCCTCTCACACAGACATCAAAGCATTTATGATTTTGCACCGGTGTGCCAAACCTGGTTTCCTCCTTGAAATGTCATAAAATGGACACTGATTTCCTTCTTAGCAGTTAAAGCTATATTTAACTTGGATAAACAGGAGATTCTTGATTAAGGCCTATTCTAGTCTATAATTAGCTTCTGGCCTTCCAGGTAACACCTTGCATCTAAAACGTGTGTGTGTGTGTGTGTGTGTGTGTGTGTGATCTCACATACTGTCTCAGCATCTCTCATTAGACACAGTCCATAGCACATTTTTTTTTGTACTTTCTATTTTTCCGCCTACCCCTGCCTGCTGCTCTCTGCTTCTTTGGGAGCACCTGGCATCTGCCTCAGTTCCTTCCATACCTGGAGCCCTGCAGTGGTCCCCCCATGTAGCCTTGGATTCCTCCCAAGTGGGGATGAGGTGGGGCTCTAAGCACCCCAAACTAACGGCACTTTGTCGGGGCCACTGCATGGGACAGACAGGGGACCATTGAGGTCTGTGCTGGTGCTCTGTCTACCCGGAGTGAAGGAGGTGCTTTTTTCCCTGTTCTTTCCTGGGCATGCCCTGCACCCTGACATCAAGGTGGAGCTCCACCGACATCTGGCACACCTGACCCTCCTGGAATGGCTAAGCACTTGCTGTACCTTCGGCCTCTGCCTAGGGTCAGTCAAGTACAGAACCTTGTCCCCCCATCCTCCCTGGAGAAGGCAAGCAGTCCATGGATGCTTAGCCTTCTCCCCCTGGCTGGCCCTCCAGCTCCCCAGGCTTGTTCCCAAACCTGGGTCACCAGCGTTGTGAGCGGTAGCGCTGTGCTGACAGGCCTATAACACATTTTTATATTACAAAAAAAAATCATAGTGTACTCAGAACTGGCTGTCCACATGTCACACCTGGTAGCCTTGATGTCAGAGGCTGACCTGAACATTGTAGCTATTACAGAAACATGGAATAATGGGGACACTGACTGGGATATAGCTATAGCAGGTTATACTTTGTTCAGGAGAGTCAGGGAGGGTAAAAAGGGAGGAGGGGTGGCTCTCTACATCAAGGAGGGTATAAAGACAATGAGGTGCAAGGAATGCAGGGGGAGGCAGAGGCACTGTGGGTCACTCTGGAGATGGGCAATGGCACAGCCATTCACACAGGCATGATCTATAGACCCTCAGCACAAGGGGAGGAAATGAACAGAGATCTACTGGAAGCCATCCTTATGACGGTGGCTAGAGGGGAGGTGCTGCTGATGCATGACTTCAATTTGCCAGATGTTGATTGGAGCATCCCAGCAGCTGCCACAGCCAGAGGCACAGACATCTTGGACTTCAAGCAAGGAGCATGCCTCAAGCAGCTAAGGCTTGAGCCAACCCAGGAGACAGCAATTCTGACCTGGTACTAACCAACGGAGACAGAATTACAGATGTCAGGGTGGGTGAACACCTGGGGTACAGTGACTATTGCACAGTGTGATTCAATATGAGTACTACTAGGGGGTCAAGCCACACAAAAGTGAGGGTCCTGGACTTCAGTAGGGAAGACTTCACTCGGATGGGGGGATATCTCAGGAATGTCCTAGAAGAAGAGGAAAATTAGGGGGGTGAGGAACAATTGGCCCATCTGAAAGGAGCCATAGTGGAGGCAACAAAGCTCTGCATTCAGATTATAAACAGAAGCAAGAGAAAAAGAAAACTACTATGGTTCTCAAGGGAAGTGACCAGGAAAGTAAGGGCAAAGAAGTTGGCCTTCAGAAAATATGAGGAAACACAGAACGAGGAGGGCAGGGAAGTGTATCTAGAAAAGCAAAGGGAGGCTGGAAAAGTGATCAGGTGAGTAAAGGTGAATACAGAGGAAAAAATAGCAAAAGAAGTTAAAAAAGGGGACAAGACTTTCTATAGATATGTTAGCAAAAAGAGAAAGACCGGGGGGGGGATTTCAATGCTAAAAGGGGAGGAAGGAGAGGGCGTGGAAAGAGACCTTGAAAAAGCATCAGTTCTAAACAAATATTTCTGTTCAGTATTCACAGAGGAAAAAGAAGGGGATGGATCACAGCTAAGAAACAGGATTGGAAGGGAGGACACTAGTCCATTTACAGAGGACAGAGTCCTAAAGGATCCTGCAAAACTGAAGTTGAACAAGGCAATGGGACCAGATGGGCTACACCCTAGAATATTAAAGGAGTTATGGTTGGTACTGGCAGCACTGGAAGCCCTGTTCAACAGATCACTGGATATGGGAGTGGTTCCAGAGGACTGGAGAAGGGCTGATGTAGTCCCTCTTCACAAAAGGGGAGCAAACAGGAGGCTGGAAACTATAGATTGTCAGCCTGACTTCGGTAGTGGGGAAACTTATGGAATCGCTGCTAAAAGAAAGGATAGTGGAGCACCTTGAATCTAGTGAAGCATAAGATCCGGTGCAGCATGGCTTCACATCAGGAAAGTCATGTCAGACAAATCTGATAGATTTCTTTGACTGAGTGACCAGGAAAGTGGATTGGGGGGAGTGGTGGATCTTGCCTGCCTTGACTTTAACAAGACGTTCAACACCATTTCACATAGGAGACTTGTAAACAAGCTGGGCAGCCTGGGATTGGGTCACAGGGTTGTGAACTGGGTTGGGAATTGGTTGAGGGATAGAACACAGAGGGTGGTGGTAAATTAAGCTAAATCCAAGGGAGGGAGGGTGACTAGCGGGGTTCCACAGGGATCAGTTCTTGGACCAGTACTGTTTAATATCTGCATTAGTGACATTGCAGAGGGGCTGGAGTGGAAGGTATGCTCTTTGCAGATGACACTAAGATTTGAAAAAGGGTAGACACTCTGGGAGGGGTGAAAAAAATGAGGAAGGACCTAGCTAAGCTGGATGACTCTTCCAGAGTGTGGCAGCTAAGATTCAATGTGAATAAATGCAAAATCATGCGCTTGGGGCACAGGAACCCAGGGGAGGATTATATGATGGGTGGGGGGTTATTAATGGCCACCAAACAGGAAGCAGATGTGGAGGTGATCATATCTAACATCCTAAAAGTGGTCAAACACTGTGCCAAGGCAGTAGGAAGAGCCAGTGGGATGTTGGGGTGCACAGGGAGAGGTATCACCAGCAGAAGAAAAGAGGTGGTGATGCCACTGTACAAATCATTGTTGAGACCTCATTTGGAGTACTGCATCCAGTTCTCTGAAAGGACATAGACAGAGTAGAGGCAGTTCAAAGAAGGGCAATAAAAATGCTGCAGGGCCTGCACCAAACGTCATATAAGGAGAGACTGGAGGAGCTCAATATGTATACCCTGGAGGAGAAGAGGGAGATGGGAGACATGATAGAGACCTTCAAGTACCAATAAATCAGATACACATAGAAACATAGACTTTGATGGCAGATAAGGACCACTTGGCCCACCCAGTCTGCCCATTTCCCTACCTATCAGATAAGCTGCAGATCCTAGTTAACCAACAGCCTACTTCTTCCTAACCCCCACCAGAATTGCCTTATGTCTGTACCACGCATTCTTCCCCACTGTTTCTGACCCCATGACCTCCTCAGAAAGGCAATTCCATGCATCCACAACCCTCTCCATGAAAAAATACTTCCTCACCTTGCCCATGAGCTGTCCTCTCTCTATCTTCAAATTGTGCCCCTTGTTCTTGTACATCTCTTTTTCTGAAAGATGCTACCCTCTTGGACTTTGTTAAGTCCCATGAGGTACTTGAAAGTTTCTATCATGTCCCCCGTCTCCCTCCTTTCCTAGAGGGTATATATATTAAGGGTTCCACATCAATAGCACGTGGATTACTTCAGTGCAATCAATTACAGCGCGGACATTTCAGTGCTACAATGTACAGTGCAGTCCTATTTCATCGCGGTCATAATGGTCGCACTTCAAGCCAGTTCATCCAGTTTGTAAGCAACCAACAACAAAGGCAGCAGCCTTAAAAGAACTGCTTCCCAAATATATAAGTCCCCTACAAGAGGTACCACAGCATCAAAACATGCAAAGTGTTAAACAAAACCATCTTTTTCAACTCCAGTCCTCCACCACAACAGTAATCAAAAAATCGCTGAAAATAGTAGCCGATGTCAGCCAATTATGGCCCATGCAGTAGCCAATGATGGAGTGCTGTGTAGCCTGGTGTCGGCTTATGCTAATTTATCATATATAAATCTGACAGTTTGCTAGCAGCTCCATTCCCAGATCAGACATGCCACTGCATTTTGTTTTGAGCAACTGAGGACAGCCTCTCCTAACACATGAAGGCTATATTTATCGAAGGGACAGAAAGTATAGAGACAAGGAGTATTGGAAATGTCAGCAGTACGACTTGTACAAATGTCCTACCCGTGTGCACACAGCTAATGATGCTATAGTTAAGTGTTTTGGGCTGCACAATCATGTTCTGAATCCAGTAGAAGCTGAGGTTAGAAAGGTAGCAAATGAAGTAAAGGACTGTGCTTGCAGCTCTCAAGAAACCACCCAGCAGGTTGTAACGAATGCAATCAGTGGTATCAGTCAGTCTGCCAGTGCTAAACTCTCCTCCATACCCAGTTTAAAATGAAGTGCACAACAGGCACTGAAAACTGCAGCTGTTGCTCTGAGCCAACCAGTATTCCTCACTGAACTTCAAATGCGATTTGAATACTGTATTACAGACAGTGGGGAACAGTTCCTGCTGTTCGATTCTGGCAGTGATGACACAGAAAGATTTCTAATATTTTCGACAAAGAGAAATCTAAGATATATGAGAAACACTATGCACTGGTACATGAATGGAACATTCAAGGCTACACCCAGTCTATTTTCACAGTTATACACCATTCATGGTGTATGCTACTCCTCTGCCATACCATCTGTTTTTATTCTCATGTCTAACAAAACTTATGCAAGTTACGTGCACGTTCTTGAACAGTTAAAGAAACTGTGCCCTGGCATTTCTCCACAAACAATAATGATTGATTTCAAATTGGCTGCATCAAAAGCATTTCTGGCACAATTCTCTACAGCCACGAGGGGGGTGCTTTTTTCATTTATGTCAATCGGTGTGGGGTAAGGTCCAAGAACATCATGACCTTCTAAAAAACTACACATTAGACTCAGACACTGCATTACAAATTCGCATGATGCCAGCACTAACCTATGTTCCACCTGCTGATATCATAGATGTATTTGAGATTCTGAAGGACACAAACTTCTACAGGACACATGATGACCTACTGGCCCCCCAGTTGGCTATTTTGAAGACACTTCAATAGTATCACTATTTTAAAATCTTGTATCATGCTAATTAATGTGTCCCCATACGCTGAGAAATTCACACTATTTTGTAATATGCTGAGATGTTCTTTACGCTGAAATGTTCCTTACACTGTTTTTGCATTCACTGTTCTTGCCGCTCTATGTTGTTTGTGCTGAAATGTTCATGGCAAACTGACATGCTACCCATATTAAGCTCCTTTAATCTCTCTTCATATGGCTTCTGATGCAGACACTGCACCATTTTAATTGCCCTCCTCTGAACTACCTCCATCCTGTCTATGTCCTTACAGAGATGGGGTCTCCAGAACTGCATGCAGTACTCCAGATAGAGTCTCACCAACAGTCTGTACAGAGGGATAACAACTTCCTGTTTTCTACTGGTGATGCCTCTCTCTATACATCCCAGTATCCCTCAGCCCTCCTTACTGCCTTCTCACATTGTTTGCTTACATTTAGGTCATCTGATGTGACTACCACCAGGTCCCTTTCCATTTTTGCTGTTGTTAGTACCTCCACCCCTGTTGTGTACTCTTCCCCTGGGTGTTTGTAAAACCACAAGGGCAGCATCTTTCAGAAAAGAAGATGCTCTAGAACAAGAGAGTATGACATGAGACTGGGGGGGTAGACTATGGGGAAACCTGAAAAAGTACTTCTTCACAGAAAGGGTGGTGGAGGAATGCAATAGTCTCCCAGCAGAAGTGGTGGGAGCAAAGTTAGTTTGGGAATTCAAAACTGCATTGGATAGACATGGGGGACCCTAGCGCTTTAAAAGTGGAGGTAAAACCAGAGATAAAGTAGGATCTCTGGCATTTTTAGTAGGTGGGAAAAAAGGACAGACTGGATGGGCCTGTCAGTCCTTATCTGCTGTCAAATTCTATGTTTCTGTGTTTCTATGTATGATTTTGTGCTTTACTGGGAGAGTGGTAACATTCTATTTGGGATAAGACTTTATAATAAGTGTGCAGTTCTGTGTTTCATGGGGGAGGCTGCAACACTTTTTCTAGGATAGACCTTTATTTATAATTAATTAATTATTTATTTATATTTAAGTGTATAACTGAGTTTGTAACAGGGAAGCTTTGAAGTGTAGCTAGGCAGAGGAAATAGAAGTGGAAGCTCAATTAATTGTAGCGACTGTGGAGCGATCATACCCTGTGTTGTGTTATGGAGGTTAGGTTGCTGCCCAATTTGTAGAAGATCTAAGGGGCTTCAAATGCAGTTATGGGCTAGAGCTGCACAAGCGGCTTAGTTAGGATTCTGAAAAAGTTACCATGTATTCCCCTTCCACAGAGACCCATAGATTAGGGGGATTGGAGGGTAGCGGGAAGTGGGAGGGAGTAGAAGGGGAGTGGAAAAGGGGATATAAGATAAAAGACAAGGTTTGATAATAGTAATGGCTTACTGTTTTGCACCCATAGGTGAGGTGCAGTCTCCCACATTGGGGGGGCATAAATCAGAAACTAATATGGATTTATCATTTCATTCATTTCATTTTATATTTTATTTTTCATTTTATTTTTGTTAACCAGGTAAACGTCACTAGGCCACATGGCCCTTTTACAGGCTCAACCTGGAATAAAAAAAAATCAGTAAAATTCACTATACAATAACAATATAACTTTTCAAATGCTCATATATCATTCACGATATCATTCACAATCCAGGAGGCATACTGGAAATTCATGAACACTTCTGTATATACAGCAACATTTACATACTGACGTTATTCACAGAACACATATTGACAGTACAAAGCTAATATTATCAGAATAATCTAAGACTAGTTCAATCAATAATGGGAAACATCTTGTATATATAACCACTAATTTATAAATTACATTTGCACTGTGCATTACTTTTGACAAACCTTTTCAAAGATGTCTTGAAACTGTACCTATTTTTTAGAAGTGTGGGGTGGTGCAGAGATGCATGACACCTTATCACCCCCAAGCCAATGGGCTTGTGGAAAGATTTAACGGTACCCTGAAGTCAATGCTCGAAGTGTTAGTTGAACAGCATGGGAGGGACTGGGAGAAATACCTTCCCCACCTGTTGTTCACATACAGGGTGGTGCCCCTAAAGTCGACAGGGTTTTCCCCTTCGAGCTCTTATATGGATGCGGGGTACATGGGCCCCTAGACTTGATCTGGGAGGACTGGGTAGGCAAGCTGCCACTGTAACAGGGCCCCCCCTGTTATGCATAATAAAATAGGGTAACATTCCCCTTTAAAATAAAAACAAATTCTGTTTCACTCTTTTCTATATTCTTTTACTTATTCCAAACTGTTCTGTTTCTTTTCTTGTCAGGGTGGCCAGCCTGCCAAACACATCTTGTTGTGCTTTACTATCCCTTTAAATGCCCCCTTTTCATAAAACAAAATCAAACTGTCATGCTGATTTAAAGAGCAGTTTCCTAATAGAAGCTGCTGTTTTTATCCTGTTTTAAAATGCATTTGTCCCCAAAAGCAGACTACAATGCTGCAGAGTTGTTAAAAAGTAGTGGTACCTACAGAACAGAGTCCCTGCTGATCCAAGAAAAGCTGTTTTCTCTGGTTATTGAGCCCTGTAAACAGTGGAAGGCAGAGGAACGTAAAAAGCTGCAATTTCAGCTATCTGAAATAAACCAAACAGGCAGAAAGAGTTAAAAAAGCTCTGTATGGTAGCTAATGAATTGTAATTTGAATTAAAATGACTCTCTGAGGTACAGAGAGCTGTTTTTCTTTCTGTTGTCTTAGACTGTTTTAAAAGAACAAAACAGAGTATTTCTGACAGAATTGTTTTGCTATTATTTAAAGACAAACTTTCTTCTACTTCTTAAAGCTGTACAACATAATATATTATGGATTGTGAAGTCATGAAAAAGAAATGAAAGTGATTGTTTTACCAGAAGCTTCAGTAGGCCTGCTTAGGAGCTGGCCAGCCCCAGAATGACAGTTTATATAGGAAGAAGGTATGATGTCACCAAAAAGGGGAGGAATAAAATGTACCAGGAGGAGACTATATAAACCCCTATTTGATTGGCTAGAGAGAGGAGATGTGGAGGAGTGTTCAGTAGGGTTCTGGACACTGAGCAAGAAGGAGCTTGTTCAAGGAAAGCTATAGCTGTTAAAGAAGGAAGACAGACCAAGAATAAATGATTCCTGTTTGAAGTGTGCTGGACTTAACACTTTATATTTCTTTCTGTGAAGTAATAGTGTTTTCTTTCTTTTTTTTTTTGAACAATTTATTTTGGACATTTATTTCTGATTTAAGAAATAAAATGATAAATGAAATAATTTGCATTTTTTATGCACCAAAGTTCTGTCTGTGTGTCTGTCATTGATCCCAAGCTTCTACACTGGTGTCAGAAGTGGGATCTTCCTGGTACACTAAGGCTGCTTGGGGAGTGCTACCAGGGGGCGTTGTCACATATCAGCACCCTGGCAGATGGAAGAAAAGGATCAGACAGTAACTGGTGCAGGACATCTTACTAGATCAGTAAGAGAAAGAACTGGTCTACCCTTGTTGCCTGGGTTGGAACCTGGTGCAAGACCCAAGATGAAGACTGATACAGAAGAGAAGGAAGAGAGGAAGAGTCCAGAGGCTCGGATGGCAGCGATACCCGAAGAGCCAGGTGACTTGTTAAAATGGTTATGCCTACGACAACTGGACCTGGAGCAGCAGAAAGAAGAGGATCAATGACAGCGGGAAGAGGACTGAAGGATGCAGGCCGAGGATCGGAGATGACAAGATGAGAAATGGCAGGATACCTTGAAAGCCATTCAGGAGATGAATCAGGGTCATACAGAATGAGCAGGACCCCGAGATATTAAGCTTACAAAACTTACAGAAATGGATGACACTGAAGCTTATCTAACCACTTTTGAGCAGATAGCAGTGACGTGTGCCTGGCCCAGGGACCAGTGGGTAATCAGGTTGGTACTTTATCTTTCAGGGAGGTCACAACTTGTTTATAGCCAGTTAAGTGGGACAGATGCAAATGACTATGACAAAGTTAAAGAAGAGGTACTAAGAAGGTATAATATAAATACTGAAACCTATAGGCAGTGCTTCCGACAACAGAAAATGTCATCCTATGATACACCTAGAGAGACATATGCCAGACTAAGGGATTACTGTGTAAAATGGTTACAGCCAGCTACTAAGACTATTGATCAGATAATGGAGCTGATTATAATAGAACAATTTATCCAGGTATTGCCCATGTATGTTCAGTTATGGGTAAAAGAACACAAACCTGAATCTTCTGAAGTTACAATAAAATTAGCCAAAGATTATCTGTCTGCTCATCCCTCTAGACCAAGGGGGCCACCTAGTAATCCAGTTCCAAGTCAAACACCAGCCAGAGTTTTGTCCCTAACACCGAAATACTAACTATGGTCAAGACAACCAGGGTAGGATACCATATGCAGAAATAATATGCCATGGGTGCCTAAGAAAGGGCATATTGTTGAAATTTCCCGCATAAGACAGATGTGACTCATTTATCCCTTGCCAACATAGGATATGTGACCTCAGTAGGAACTGGTAACCAACAAACTTTGGGATTGTTAGACTCGGGGAGTAAGCAGACCTTATTAAGATCTGATTTGGTGCCAGAAACAGAAATTACTGGTAATGATACCACGGTGAGATGTGTACATGGTGACATTCATCAATACCACACTGCCACTATGACCCTAACTGTGGAAAATGAAAGTCATCAAATGGTGGTCGGTTTAGTACCGTGCCTACCAGTACCAGTCATTATTGGACAGGACTTCCCCAAGTTTGATAAGTTGTTACAAAGTCAACCAATGTCTTCTAAATTGGTACCTGTGGTAACTAGATCACAGTCTAAAGTACAACAATTGGGGGACGTATTTTCTTTTGAAGAGGACTATTTTTATGAGAAAGGGAAGCGCGAAAATCAAAGCAAGAAAGAAGGAAAGAGAAAGTATGGTGGCATAGAACTCATGTTAAAGAAGGGATAGAGAGTATACCTGAACTTTCATCCTGTGAAATACAACAGGATCAAATAAATGATGAGACTTTAAAACCTTTCTTTTTACAGGTGAAAAAAGAAGTACAACCTGGACATTCTAGTTTTGTCGTGAATAAAGGTGTATTATATCGTGTAACTAGAGAACCTGGTACTGAACAACAGGTAGAACAGCTTATGGTACCAAAAATATATAGAGAGAAAATAATGCCCTGGCACATAAAATACCTATGGCAGGGCATGAAGGGAGTGAGACAGAACCATACAGCATATCCTAGCTAGATTTAATTGGCCAGGAATACATCAGGAGGTAGCTGAGTACTGTAGAGCCTGTCCCAAGTGCCAGATGGTTGCTAAGAAGGGAAAAAAGGATTTGGTACCATTGCAACCCACTCCCTATGTCACCACCCTATTTGAAAGGATAGCGATGGATGTGGTAGGACCACTTACTAAGAGTTCAAAAGGCAACCAATACATCTTAGTTATTTGTGATTATGCAACTCGTTATCCTGAAGCTATTCCAATAAGGATGGTTACGGCCCCTCGAATAGCTGAAGAGTTAGCCAAAGTTTTTAGCCGAATGAGAATCCCACAAACCATTCTAACAGATAGAGGCAGTAACTTCACCTCTGTCATGTTAAGGGAATTATATCATCTTTTAGGAGTATCAGCTGTAAAAACAACCCCTTACCATCCTCAGCCAGATGGATTAGTGGAACGTTTTAATAAAACCCTTAAAAGCTTGCTGCAGAAGTATGTACAAGAAGAGGGACGAGATTGGGATAAGTACTTGCCATACCTATTATTTGCTTATTGGGAGGTGCCCCAGTCCACTACTGGTTTTTCCCCATTCTCTTTGCTGTATGGTCGAAATCCAAGGGGGCCCCTTGGTGTTGTTAAAGAGCATTGGGAAGAGGGAAAGAATGTTGGGTATAATAATATTGTTGATTATATGACTGCTATCAGAGAAAGATTTGTAAAATATGTTACAGTAGCCCATCAAAATGTAAACCTAAAACAAATGTGTCAAAAAGAGTGTTATGATAAAGGCCTGAAAATGAAACAATTTGAACCTGGAAAGAAAGTGGTGTTATTGTTACCCTCTAGTGAGAACAAACTATTAATGAAATGGAGAGGTCCCTATAAGGTAATCAGGCAGACAAGCCAGGTTAATTATGAGATTGAGATGCCAGATCGTAGGCCCACCCGAAATGTATATCATGCTAACCTACTTAGAAAATGGGTTGAAACACCTCCAGATACTAGTCTCTACATTCAAATAGAACAAGATACATCCGAGATAGAAATAGCCTATGATCGACTCAGAAAGAAATCAAATAAAGAAGAAGTCCAGATCAATCCTGACCTACACCCTGAACAAAAACAAGAGATTGAGCATCTCTTAGAGTATTATCAAGAGACATTTACAGGAACACCAGGTCGAGCAGTAGGGGTAGAGCATGAAATACACATGCAACAACATAAACCCATACATGAGAAACCATATAGAATACCAGAAAAGGTGAGACAGGAGGTTATTAAAGAAGTACGAAAAATGGAACAAGCCAAAGTCATAGTACCATCACGTAGTTCATGGTCATCCCCACTGGTGATAGTTGAAAAGAAGGAGGGAGGTATCAGGTTATGTCTTAATTTCAGAAAGATCAATTCAATATCTGATTTTGATGGATACCCCATGCCTAGGATAGATGACCTACTAGACCAAATAGGTTCTGCAAAGTACATCAGTCTTTGGATTTAAGAAAGGGGTATTGGCAAATACCCCAGCTCAAAGTGCACAGGAGTTAACAGCTTTCAGCACACCCACAGGGTTGTTTCAATTCATGACCATGCCATTCGGCCTTCATGGTGCCCCAGCAACCTTTCAGAGGTATATGGACCGTATTTTGAGACCCCATAATTTGTACAGTGCTGCTTATCTGGATGACGTAGTTATCTACAGTCTGGACTGGGACACCCATTTGTGACATTTAAGTGCAGTAATTCAGAGCATTAAGGAGGCTGGACTTACAATAAATCCCTCAAAATATGCCTTAGCCAAAACAGAAACCAGATATTTAGGTTTCATTATCAGTAATGGCAAAGTACAGCCAGAAGTAAGTAAAGTGGATGCAGTCGCTAATAGTGCTGTACCCAGGACAAAACGTCATGTTCGATCTTTTTTAGGGTTAGCCAGCTATTATAGAAGGTTTATCCCAGATTTTTCCACTTTAGCTACACCCCTGACTGAGCTAACCAAAACCAAAAACCCAGATAAAGTAAATTGGAATGATGAGTGTGACCAGGCTTTTCAGAGTATAAAAGCCGCCTTGTGTTCAGCCCCAGTATTTTCAAGTCCTGATTTTTCAAAGCCATTTGAGGTTCACACTGACGCTTCTGATACAGGCATCGGTGCAGTGTTAACTCAGCATGATAAACATGGTGAACAACCCATCCTTTATATTAGCATAAAACTACATGAGTGGGAGAGGAAATACTCCACCGTAGAGAAGGAATGCCTGGCAATGAAGTGGGCCATTGAGGCCTTGAAATATTATCTTTGGGGTAGTAATTTTGAGGTGGTTACTGACCATAATCCGTTGGTATGGCTTAATAACATGAAAGAAAAAAATACACGGATTATGCGTTGGTACTTGGCTCTTCAGCCATATCATTTCACAGTCAGACACAGATCTGGTACCCAGCATCAGAATGCTGATTTAACATCACATTTTGGTGCAGCATGATAGGAATTGCTGAAACTGTTTGGAAATGACGATTCTGAGGACTACTGTAATGTATTTATGGAGTGTACCATTCTATCGTTTTTAAACCTCAGGGAATATGTATTGATTGAGATATTGATTTATGTCTCGATAAGACAGTGGTCAATACTAAAGATAAAGGGTCCCTGAGGGGAACTTCTGGAGTGGGAGGGCGGAAGTTCCATCCCCTTAAAGGAGGGGTTCAGATCATCCAACCGATGGTTAGATGTTGTGTGGGAGGAATGTAACAGGCCCCCAGTTATGCATAATAAAATAGGGTAACATTCCCCTTTAAAATAAAAACAAATTCTGTTTCACTCTTTTCTATATTCTTTTACTTATTCCAAACTATTCTGTTTCTTTTCTTGTCAAGGTGGCCAACCTGACAAACACATCTCTTTGTGCTTTACTATCCCTTTAAATGCCCCCTTTTCATAAAACAAAATCAAACTGTCATGCTGATTTAAAGAGCAGTTTCCTAATAGAAGCTGCTGTTTTTATCCTGTTTTAAAATGCATTTGTCCCCAAAAGCAGACTACAATGCTGCAGAGTTGTTAAAGAGTAGTGGTACCTGCAGAACAGAGTCCCTGCTGATCCAAGAAAAGCTGTTTTCTCTGGTTATTGAGCCCTGTAAACAGTGGAAGGCAGAGGAAGGTAAAAAGCTGCAATTTCAGCTGTCTGAAATAAACCAAACAGGCAGAAAGAGTTAAAAAAGCTCTGTGTGGTAGCTAATGAATTGTAATTTGAATTAAAATGACTCTCTGAGGTACAGAGAGCTGTTTTTCTTTCTGTTGTCTTAGACTGTTTTAAAAGAACAAAACAGAGTATTTCTGACAGAATTGTTTTGCTATTATTTAAAGACAAACTTTCTTCTACTTCTAAAGCTGTACAACACAATATATTATGGATTGTGAAGTCATGAAAGAAATGAAAGTGATTGTTTTTACCAGAAGCTTCAGTAGGTCTCTGCTTAGGAGCTGGCCAGCCCCAGAATGACAGTTTATATAGGAAGAAGGTATGATGTCACCAAAAGGGAGGAGTAAAATGTACCAGGAGGAGACTATATAAACCCTATTTGATTGGCTAGAGAGGAGATGTGGAGGAGTGTCAGTAGGGTTCTGGACACTGAGCAAGAAGGAGCTTGTTCAAGGAAAGCTATAGCTGTTAAAGAAGGAAGACAGACCAAGAAGAAGTGATTCCTGTTTGAAGTGTGCTGGACTTAACACTTTATATTTCTTTCTGTAAAGTAACAGTGCTTTCTTTATTTTTTTTTTGCTTTGAACAATTTATTTTGGACATTTATTTCTGATTTAAGAAATAAAATGATAAATGCAGTAATTTGCATTTTTTATGCACCAAAGTTCTGTCTGTGTGTCTGTCATTGATCCCACGCTTCCACAGCCACCCAGGGAACTCCCATATTGGATTATGTTCTTAGGTTTAAGGAAAGGCTGAAGGAGCTTATGGGGACAGCCCAGAGCAACCTGGCAGCTGCCCAACAGAAACAAAAAGTGTGGTATGACCGCAGAGCCAGAGCTCTCTCTTACACAGTGGGTCAGGAAGTCATAGTCCTTATTCCGGTCTGGAAAGACAAGCTACAGGCTGTGTGGGCAGGACCGTACAAAGTAGTTAGAAAGGTAAATGATATGAACTATATCATAGAATTACCTGACAGAAGACATACAGAAAGAATGTACCATGTCTACATGATGAAGCCATATGCTAATAGGGCTGACATGGTGTTTGTAGTATGTAGTCCTGGGGAGGGGACAGAGAAAGGAGACCCCATTCTGGTCTTGCTGGAAGAAAGCAAGTGGGAGTCCTCTGTGGAGGCAGTTAAATTGTCACTCCAGCTGGCCCCAGACAAGATCCAGGAAGTAAGGGAGGTTTTAGCAGACTTTGCCCCACTGTTTAGTGCCAAGCCTGGACTAACCCCCTTAGCAATGCATGATGTGGAGACAGAGACACAGGCGCCCATATGGCGGACAGCATATCTGGTGTCAGAGGCTGTCCAAAAGGACATTAGGAGGGAGGTGGAGGAAATACTGGATTTAGGGGTAATCCAGAGATCCAACAGCCCCTGGGCCTCACCCGTAGTCCTTGTGCCCAAGCCGGATGGCTCTACTCGTTTCTGTGTGGACTATCATGGACTGAATGCAGTCACAAAGTCAGAGACCCACCCGATGCCCCAGACAAGTTGGGAGGGGCTACCTACCTTACAACTATTGACCTGACAAAGGGGTATTGACAGGTAGAGTTAACTGACAGAGTTATGGAAAGGTAGGCCTTCATCACTCCAATAGGTTTATTTGAATTTAAAGTAATGTCTTTCAGAATGAAGAACGCCTCGGCCACTTTCCAAAGGCTGGTGAACCAGATGTTAAATGGTGCTCAGGAGTATGCCATGGCATACCTGGATGACATTGCCATCTTTAGTGCCAGCTGGGAGGAACACCTGTCCCACCTTAGGAAATTGCTGGGCAGGATACAGAGGGCCGGGCTCACTGTCAAACTGAGAAGTACCAGGTGGCCATGGCTGAAGTGGCATATCTTGGGCATGTTGTAGGCCAGGGACAGCTCCGTCTTAGTGAAGTAAAAATAGAAGTGATCAAAGCATGGTCCAGACCAGAAACGTAGAAGCAGGTCAGGAGTTTTCTAGGGACAACAGGGTACTATAGGACATTTGTACCCAATTACAGTGCCCTGGCTGCACCCCTATCTGAAATGGTAAAGAAAAAGATGCCTAAGAAAATTACCTGAGACCCAGCCTGTGAAAAAGCCTTTACCAGACTGAAGGAGGCACTGTGCAGTGTTCCTGTATTGACACATCCTGACTATAGCAGACCCTTTATAGTCCAGTCTGATGCTTCAGACGTGGGTAGTGGGGCAGTACTGAGTCAGACATCCAACCAAGGGAAAGATCACCCTGTAGTTTACCTGAGTAGAAAGTTACTCCCCGGGGAGCAGGCTTACTCTACTGTGGAAAAATAGTGTCTTGCCATAGTGTTGGCCCTAAAGAAGTTAGAGCCATACCTATATGGGTAGTATTTTGAGGTACAAACTGACCACAACCCCCTGATTTGGCTGACACAAATGGGAAAAAACTAATGGTAGACTATTAAGATGGAGTCTTGCCTTGCAAGGGTATGACATGACGATCTTAGATAGGGCTGAAGCTACCAATCAGAACACAGATGGCTTGTCATGTCTATATGAGGAGTGAACTGACTTAGGGAGCTCATCCCATGCAGGGGATAGAGCCCCCAAATTCAGTCTAGGTGGGGAGGATTGTGACGCTTGGCCAGCTGGTTATGATTGTTGTATGATATTTGTAATATAAAAATATAGTATGTAAGCCTGTGCTTCCATGGGTGCCCTTCCCCAGGTTTCAGTGAAGCTACAGAATATGTAAACTGACCAGGAACCATTTAATTAACTGACTGACTTCAGAATGGCAGTTTATTACCTTTTTATGACATGCCTAGGCTCTTTGAAGTGGAAATGAAATGTGACTTTATGAGTCTGCCAGAGGATGAGCCTAATAAACTTTTATGATTTTTGAAGATGAAGAACATTTGATACCAGCATGGTGTTAAAAGTTGTAAAACCCTTTGGTGTTCCTTCGGAAAACAGAAACCAGCCACCAGTTCAAAGCAAAGGCTTGATTAAAGACTGTCATAATTTAGGAAATGTCTTTTTCCTTCTGAAGTCACATTATTTAAAATATCTCCTGACAGGAAATCATTTTTTTGTAATTTTATATTCTAAAAGGAGGAGCTAGATGACTTACAGAAGGGGTGTGGAGAGACAGAGTTAAACTAATACTTGTGTCTGAACTGTCTGAGTTATTTTTTATCTTGGGACTCTATAGAGAGACACACAGTTCTGTAATTTAACTGTGCTTACAGAGGTAATACATTAGATATAAAAGATCTAAATGTATTTTGATAGGAGTTTGTTCTGTAGTTTTCCTTGTTTTTCTTTTATGTGATTGTGATGCTCTTTGATATTTGTTCTGTATTTTATCTTACTGTTTTTATCCATTTTTAGTAAACATATTCTTAAAGACTGCTTGGGTGTCTGCCAGTTCTTTTTTTTTTTTGCATGTGACGTATAGATGGTTAAGTCTGACAATTGTTCAGGAGCTTGATGGTGTTACTGAGTGAGAGTAAAAAGGTAAGAATATACCTAAGGTCTCTTATAGAGTTACAAGGATTCATTTTGGAAGCCTGGCTTGGTGCCCCGGTGAAAGATTGTACAGCAATCACCGAAAAGGGTATGTATCTGAGCCTGTACATTGGGTATGGTAGCATAAGGTTCACAGCTTGAATCCCATCAGAACTTTAGACTAAAGGTGATTTGAACCCAAAAGCAGACAGGAGGGTTACCCTGTCTGTTACCTGTTCACATTATTGTGCTTGGAGGTTGGCACTGTGGGAGCAGAGGGCCTGACCTGCTGAATTTGTTTGTGACAAAAGGCTCTCTGTTTCTTTACTGTCCTACATTGTGGGATCTTTAAAGTTATGGTGTCTTGTGATCTTAATGCTCTTATTGTTATCTTCTGCTCAAAAAAGTCCTTCATTGGGCCATCCAATGCACAGTGCAATGTATTGTATACGAAACATGCCATTTGAAGCATATCTCTCTGTTCAATTGTCAACCAGTCAAGTTTTCTATACATATTACAATGGTGTTCTCTTTGTTTTGCTCTAAGAGCAAATTTACAGATTGCATTGTATAGACAAACCCTTTGCTTTTTTATTTTTTCTGATACCCCACCCCCCATGCTAAATTCTCATATTCTAATACTGGAACAAGGCATGTCTGAGCTGTAGTATATCTAGTCTCATTTGTTAAACAGTCCCTAACTGCATACAAAGCACCAAGTTTTTGATATAATTGTTTTGTCACTTGTTCCATATATGTTTCAAAACTTAACTGACTATCCAACACTATTCCTAAATATCTAAACTCTCTAACCATTTCCAAACTTATACCTTCTGCAGTGTGAATCTCAAAAGGTTCTTCTTTTGCTTTCTGCTTATGATTTGCACAAAATAGCAATATATTTGTTTTAGTTTTAGTCAAAACCAATCGATTCAATTTAAACCAATTTATCATCTTTTTGAATTTGCACTCCAGATTTTGTTTCAAGTTAATAAAATTTCCATCAGCATATAACACCATTTGGGAATCCATACATATAGTTGGTAATTCATTAATGTAAAGTGAAAACAGCATGGGACCCAAAATTGATCCCTGTGGGACCCCACAGCAAACATCCATTGCTTCTTTTTTTTTTTGCATTATTTATTTATCCCCCTACAAGCCCGGGAGCTGCCTCTCCTTCGGGCTGCCATGGTCCCAGACATTCCCCCTACTATCCCCCTTCTGACCACCTACCTCACATCTGCAGCCTTCCACAGGGTAGCCCAGTGTAACCCTACACCGGATGGGTCCCCACTCCTCCGAGAGGGAAGACACTGGCAGGAGGAACCAGCACACTATTTCTCTTGGCCCCAGGAGCTGCTGAGGTACTTTTGTGGGTCTCAGGGAGTCTTCGGAGGTGCCTGGGACCAGCAGCAGTCATCTGGCTAACTTCCAGAATGTTTTTTCTGCTTTTCTTGTTCCCCCTTTGTGTTGCTTCTTGCAGTGCTTCCAGTCTCCATTGGGGGCTACTGCGTGAGCGAGGACAGTCCCTAACTGACCCCAGGATAGGAGAGCAGTCCATCAGAAGCTCGATCCTATCCTCCCCCTGCCGACCCCCGATGACCTGAGTCCATTCCCGAACCCGGGTCACCGGCGTGGGTCGAGGTAAGGCGCCAGTGTCTCAACCCTCTACACCACTGGGCCAGCTATCCATTGCTTCTGATAGCACATCATTCACCCGAACCTGTTGTTTCCATACCATCAAATAACCGAGGTCCCATCTGCCTGGATTGGTGGTAGTTCAGGTGGATGTTAAAGAGCCCATGGCACTTATCGAAAAGAGTAGGGGAAATTTTTATTCAAGAAACAAAAACAAATACAAACAAGTTCAATAAACAGCCATAATAATGAATCACAATATAAAGAAAGTAAAAAATAACAAAGAAAACAAAAAAGAGTAGGAAATGTCAACCTACCCAGTCCACATTTTTCCAAAGAAAATTACCTACAGCTGTCCCCATGGTGCTGAATTCATAAGTATATAGAGCATCCAATTCTTCCTGTATAGAAAAAAACTTCCTGTAGTTGTAAATACTTGTTTTGTAACACTTAAGCACCGAGCTTGCCAAATATGCCATTTAAGGCAGGCTAACAACACAAATATTGTACTTTTATGCCATTTATACCACCCTGCTGGAATCTGTCCTAACACCAAGAGTTCATAAGTAACAGAACCAAAAAGCGGTTCTCCCCACCAATGAGCCAGAGCATACCAAAAGGATTTAGTAAGAGAACATTCGAAAAACAAATGTTGCATAGTCTCATACTGCCCCTGACAAGAGGGCTCCTGACAGAATCTTTCAGATAACTGCTTATGTTTATGATTTGCCCTCACATTCAATTTCTGATGCGCACACAACCAGACCACATCCCGCATTTTCATGGAATCCTAGGTTCTATCACACTTGTCAATAAAGAAAGTGTATTCACCCAAGTAGGGACTGAGAAAAGAGGTCTCTCATAATAGCAGGTAAACAATATTTTTATAAAAGATTTCCTTTCATGTGACACAAACCAACTAAGCTCTATATTCCATAATCTAATGTACTTCAGTGTGTGCTGAACATACAAAGGTAATTGTTTATCCATAGGATGCCATTTCCCCCATCCCCAGGCAGACAAAAAGAGCCGTCCCCACAAAGACATACACATACAACCCATAACATTTTGCTCTAACAACATAGGCCTAATAGAACTATAGAAAAAGTTACCAAAAAATTGAACAATGGGATGTACCATACCCAATCCACCTTCTTTCCAGGGTCTGTAGGTGTGTCCTCTCTTCACTGGGTTCAGACGGCTACCCCACAGCAACTGGAAAAAAAGACTAAAAATTTTGAAATGCATAGTGAATGGTAACGGAAAAATGCGAGAGATAAATAAAAAAAGAGGAGCAATATAAGATTTCAACAAAAACACACGTTTTTTCCGTGTCATTTTCCAAGATTGCCACTTTTTTACCTTAAACAGTGCTTTGTCATAAATCTCATCCCAATTAGCTTGGACCAAGTCAGGTGAGTCAAAATATACACCAAGAATTTTTATTTTTTTTCCAACTAACGGAATATCAAAAAAGTGAATACCAGGAGTCTGTCCTAACGGTAATAAAGAGCATTTAGAGGTGTTAATTTTAATGCCAGTACTAAGTTGTACTGATTGTAAAAAACCAAGAACACATTTCCCAGAGTCAATATCAGCAATAGGACAAATACAGTCATCTGCATAGGCCAACATTTTTGAGAAACGAAAACCCTCTGAAGAAACTATAGCAAGAACATCATTATCTGACTCAATAAACTGCAACAAAGGGTCTAAACCAAAAACAAACAATAGAGGACTCAGCGGACAGCCCTGCCTTACCCCAACCTGGTAAGGAACAGACACACCCAAATGGCCATTAACCATAGGTGTTACTTTGGCTGACAGTAAAGTGTTTGAACTAAATCTAAAAATGAGTAGGGATACCATAATATCCTAAAATGTTCCAAAGATAATCATGTCGTAGCATCAAATGCCTTTTCTTGATCTAACGCTAACAAATATCCAGAAAGCTTATTCTGAAGGCCTTGATCAATCAATTCCCGAGCAAAAATTAAATTCTGGGAGATATTCTACAGGAACTGCACAAGTTTGTGTAGAAATTAATAATTTATCAGCAACTGTGAGAGACGGTGATTTAAAATGTTGGCCAAAATTTTATAATCTGATGTCAACAAACTCAAAGGTCTCCAGTTTTGTAAAAGAACAGGATTCCCTTTTTTATAAATAAAAATCATTACCCCATTTTCCATGCTAGAAGTTAATCTTTTTTCTTCCCAAACAGCCTGAAAAACAACTTGCATCCAGGGTGCAAGAATATCCGCATGAAGCTTGTAAAATTCATTTGGTAGACCATCAATCCCTGGCATGGAATGTGCAGATAAATGTTTTATAGCCTGATTAATTTCATCTAAAGAAATAGGGGAGTTTAATACTTCAATGTCAAATGTCAATAAGGACGGGATGTCAATTTGGTGATAAAAAGGAGAAAAAGAAACAGAGTCTGGCTCATGAAAATTCTGCGTAACATATGATTGAACTATGTTCCGAATACTTCTAGTATCATGTACTAATAACCCATCTAAAGATTGTAAAGTTGTCATACACAAATGTGGCAATTCCTGGTCGGAAAGGTCAAAAGGATTAACTTGTTCCCGAGTGCCAGTGACAACATACTTTTGTTGATATCTATACCTTTTTTCCTTTATGAGAAGAAAAGCAAGCATTTTTCCTTAATGTCTAAAAATTGCTGGCGCTTAGTACCCTCAGAGGAGCATGTCTGTGATAATAAAGCCATATACCTAGCTCTGTAACCCAAATAAGTGAGATAAGAATTTGGGCTTTAGTCCAGAAACCTGAAGAAAGAACTTAAGGTCCTGTTTTGTATCCTCCCACCAATCCAGGGGACTATCATATACAAAACTATATCTGATCTTAGTAGAAAAAATAAATGAAGCTGCGAGGAAAATCCATATCCTGTAAAAGAGCGTTTTAATTTCAATAGGCATGACCGAGCAAAAGTTTTGATAATGCCCAATAGTTAATTTTAAAATAAGATGATCAGATGTCTCCAACGGTAGTGTGGAAATAGAAAAACAGGAAAGTCTCTTGGACAAAAACCAGAAATCTATCCTAGAGGAAATAGATCCTTTATAAAAGGTATGCTCTGGCTGTTTTTGTAATAGATCATAAGAATCTATTAAGTTATTAGTTCGTAGAACTTGCAACAAGGCATTGGTGTCACAAAACATTTTTTGGGTCTTACGCCCCCAATCCCGAGCAGTAAGCCCACAGTTAAAATCACCTCCCCATAACACTAACTTTGAAAGTATGTAAATATGGAGAAATTCGTGAAACAGAGCTGATCTATCAGCCTTCGACTGTGGGGCATAAATGTTTATAAGGCGATACGCACAATTAGAAATAACAATATCCATTAGTATAGCTCTACCAGGTAGAATATCTAGGAATTGCAAGACCTGTATGGAGATGCTAGAAAAAAACAAAATACCCAAACCATCACACACAGCTTCCCCTGGAGACCAAAAGGAAACACCCCATCGCCAATCCCTTTCTGCTTCTCTTATACTTTCTAGAGAGCTTAGTCTGGTATCCTGTAAAAATATAATAGAACCAGAATATGCACTAAGACTGGCAAAAGTAAGATGTCTCCTCAATTGAGATTTAATACTGTTAACATTAACAGTAATAAAGGAAATGGCATCTACTAGAAAAAAGAAAAAACCCAAGAGTTACACCACCATATCACTTCCTTTTTTTCCTCTTTTTTGGTTTAGAGCTTATCTTTAACTTACATCAGTGTGTGATCAGGAAGAGAAGAGGCAACGAGGAGAAATCAGATTCTACCCCATCATCATCTCCTTCATGTTCCAATAAGGGGGCAAAAGGATTGATGGAGGGAGTTAAATCAGGCTCAGGACAGATGGGAGAGATCCCAGAGCCAGTCCTGGTAGACCTAGATCGGGTAACTCTTTGGTAGGGAACATCAAACTGTACTCCTGGCGGAGGCATACAAGAAGTCTCCTGAGTACCTGAAGGTGCTTCAGTCTGAGCAACAACCATAGGAGGAGACCCCTGCACCACAGTTGTAAGAGAAGAAGGGGAAACCATATCAGGGCCTAGATCCTTACTAGCAGTAGAAAGGGTAATGACCGGGACACTAGTATCCATATCATCTAACCCTGAAATCTGGCTCATCTCCCCTCAGTTTGAACAGGAGAAGAAAGAGCAACAGGACAGATGCAACAGGATTCGATAGCAAATCTTGCAATTTTGTCACTCTTTCTGTGCATTTGCAACATAGACATCTTGTTCAGCCCGAAGAGCAGGGTCAGCCTGATTATGAGAGGCCCATGAACAAGAAGCGGAATGTATGCCTTATTCATCACACAAGTTACACTTCATAGGACGTCTACAATGGACCCTATGTGACCTAAATCCCACAGAGTCCACACTTCTGCTGATCACATACATTGATTAAGTGTCCCAATGCCTCACACTTATAACATGCCCTGGCTGTCCCAGAGAAGAGAACACCTTATCCGCCCTAGAAAACAATTAGGCAAATGCTTAGTTAACCCATTCTCTAAACGTAAATCAATTGAATATCGCCAGCCCCCTGTCCAGAGATGTTCTTCATCAAGAATAGGTTCAGGGTACCTTTAACAGTACAATGTTGCTGTAGCCAGTAGGTTATATCAGCAACATTAACCCTTCATTTAAAACAGGATCGTAATTTTCTTAGAAACTGGTTTCGTCAAAGGAATAGCCAAAAAGGGTTTCCACATAGGTGCATTCTTTAAAGCCTGGTATTGTTTCCAAAACCTATCCAAACCCGCAGGTTGCTTAAAGCTAATGTCAAAAATAGTGTCCCCAGGCATATTAATCAACGCATAAATTTCATATGCATAAAATCTCATACTATTTTTTAACAATTCTCGACCAATAAAAAGTCTATTAGGTACATCATCCAAAGACCCCCTAAACTTCAAACGGACAGCATTACGACGAGCAGCAGGCTCATTTAAAGGACCAAATGTAGCAGGAAACAGATGTTCATTTATCTTATTATGCCACACTGAAGAGGCTTTCTCCTTCCCAAGTTCAGATGTAGAGTTTGATGATCTAGCTGCAGAGCCTTCAGATAAGGCCTCAGGGGGAAGGGGGGGGTCTGAAGGAGGTGCAGAAACCCCATCTTCCAAATGCCTAATATCATCCATGAGATCTGGACTAGATACAAGGGGGCCAGGGGATATATCATCATTTTGTACTTGTCCTGGGGGGAGACCCATGCTCATATCAGGAGAGGAAAGTTCAACATCTCCTGTAGACGCCACATTTGCGTCCCACGATTTCCCATCAGCAGATCTCACCCACCCCGCCGCCTCAAGGGCTGCAGTCACCCATGCAGCAGGAGCCTCAGGAGCTATAGTCGGAAGGGGCAAGCTTTCCGAAGGGGGGGGCACATCTGTAGCCGGCAGAGGGTTTTGCTGCACCAGCAAAGTAGGGGTAGTATCCACTGCACCCTCAATAAGTTCCATATGTCCTTTGGAGTAGTGCCAGGGTAGAACACCCGTGGTTGAATCATGCAGTTTTCAGGTAAACGGAAGATGTAGCGAGCGTCTGCTGAGTCGTAAAAACAGTAAAATTTGGAGACTCACCCAAATCCACGGACGAGAAACAGAAGCAGAACAGGAAGGCATTGAAGTGGAAGGTCCATACTCAAAACAGTCGCCAGCGTCGGCCTAACTGCAGAGGACTCGCGCAACACTAATCCGTCCCTCTTCCTGTTCCTGTCCAACCGACAATACATTCTGCTGCTGCAAATCTTGCAACAAAGGCGTTCGGTAGCAACAAACTGGATTTCCGCGGCATGAAGCTGCCTATTGATTTCAGCCACTTCCTGAACTGGAAGCACCTCGCTCCGCCTCAAAGGGACATCACGGGAAACATCTCTAGCAGGTACATTCTCCGCTGCCATTACGGTGCTCAAAACCGGAATCGAATTCAAATCCATATTGATCACGCCCGTCCGGTGGAAGCTGAGGAGGAGATCAGCTCCTCAGCCTCCCGTTCGTCTTGTCTCTTCGCTGTCTGCTAGCACACTGACAAAATCCACAATCGGGAAGCCCCCTCTGTAGGAAAAGAGTAGGGAAATTTCCCCAGTGTCCTGGCCAAATTTTCCTCATTCACTAAAAAAAAAAAAAAACCTACCACCAACAGCTTAATCTGGTTCAAGGTCAGTTGGCATTCATCTGTATCCCCTTCCCCCAGGTCGTGCCTGAAAATAGGCAGGATTTGTCAACTGCACTTACCCGGTCAACAAAAACTAAATAAATAAATAACTATGCAGCCAGTTCACTACGGTGTCCCCAAAACCCATTTCCAACAACTTTGTTTTCAATAGCTGGTGGTCCACGAGACTGAAGGCCTTGTTCAGGTCCACGAACACTGCCCCTGTATACAAACCTTCCTCCATAAATTCCTGCAGATCATTTGTAAACCTGACCAACACCTCCATCATGCCACATCCACCCCTGAAACCATGCTGTGAAGATGTAAGTATATTACACTTCTTCAAATACTCCATCATTTGGCAATGCAGCAACCTTTCCTGTATCTCTCCAACCTAAGACAGTAATGATATGAGTCTATAATTACTTGTGATGTTAGTTTGATCACCCTTAAAACTGAAGCCACATATACCCTTTTCCATTTATCAGGCACAGTTTGAGTTATCAATGATTTGTTATATATTATTTGTAAGGGATAAGCAAGTTCTTCAGCTATGTATTTCAGTACTCTATCTTCCACATGATCAGAACCTGGACCTTTTTTTTCCTTAAATCCTTGTAAACATTTTAACACTTCTAGTTTTGTAATATGTTGAAAATAATATTTTGGATTTACATCTGTTTTTTCCTTATTATTTTTCTGTTGCATATCATCTTTAAATTCACTTATTAGTTAGGGAAATTCAAGTACAGGACAAGAGTGTTAGAAATGTATTAAACTGGAACAAGGGAAATAATGAAAGGGCTAAAAGCATCAGCATTGTCAGGGATTCAACATTATGGGGTGTGGAGAATGTGTTGAGCAGGGATTTATTTATTTATTTGTTTATTTATTGAAGTCTTGGAGTTACAACCCTTTGAGTCAAAGGCCGGGATATTCAGACCGCACCAGGTAGTGGTACAAGCCTGGGTGCAGTGCAATTAGGATGTGCCAGTGCCAGGTGATATTCAATGGTGATACACCATGGCACAGCAACATTGAATATGGCAAGGTCAGCGCATGCACTGCTCATGGCGCAAGCCACAGATAGGGAGCACGGGGATGTGCCAGCGCAAGTGCAGTTGCACTAGGTGCAGCACCCACAATATTCAGCAGGGGGCATGCAAATGAGGCCATAATATATGCAAGGCACAAATGGGGCCATTTGCATGTCATTATAGCCACATTTGCATGCCTTGCACAGGGCAGCCTGGCAACTTGCACCTGGCACCCTGCACGGCATGATATGTGCAGTGGGGATCCCGGAGCATCTCCGGCCCCATAGACGTGCTCTCACAGTATATGTTTAAAGATAAATAACTGGTGGTCTAGTGGCCCCCGCCAGTCCCTGATTCCCTGATAAATATGATATATGACCATCCCTAGTGGCCTAGTGATCCCCCCTCCCACCCAATTCCCCGGTTCCCTGTGAAATGTCAGTAAAGACTAACCCTGGTGGTTTAATGGAACCCCCTCGCCTGTGTCCGCGATTGTGGTACATCACCATCTGCAATATCCCTGGTGATCCAGTGGCACCACCACCCTTCCCACCCACATATAACCCCTTTCCCACCCCGTGCCCCTGTCATCGGCAGGCAGCAGCAATCCCACCCGCATACTGCCCTGCCAGCCGCTGAATGACAGAGGTACAGTATGGGCTGTAAAGTTCATTGGTCTCAGGTGACTATGGGATTAAGCTAGGACATATTGTGTTAGACAGTCCCAAATATGTGAATGACTTCAATCACATATTTGGGACTGTCTAGCACAGTATGCCCTGCAAGCCCATTGGTCCACACTGGGGAATAACAGGTTTACAGCCCATACTGTACCTGTCATTCGGTGGGTGGCAGGGTGGTAAGCGGGCGGGTTGCTGCTGCCCACCAATGATGGTGGGCATGGGGTGAGCAAGGGGTTCTGTGTGGGTGGAAGGGGTTGGGGTGCCACTGGATCACCAGGGATATTGCAGACGGCAATGTATCGTGATCGTGGACATGGGCGGGGGGGGTTCCACTAGACACCAGGGTCGGGCTTTACTGACATTTCATGGGGAATTGTGGAATTGGGTGGGAGGGGGACCGCTAGGCCACCAGAGATGGTCATGTTATATATTTATTGGGGAATCAGGAACTGGGGGGGTCACTAGACTACCAGGGTGCTGTTTGTGCTTTGGTGTTCAGGGTGGATGGGTGGCCACCCACAGCTGGCAGCTGCTGTGTTGCACCCTGCAATACAGCAGCCCACCTGTGGGTGGCCAGGATTTGTCCCCTCTCCTCATGGGTTCAATTTTGAGCCTGCCTGTGTGGCACACTGCAGGGTTGCACCAGTATATGTGCCGCACATCCCGGGCTGAATATCAGGATGTGCCGCATATGCATGGGCATGCCCCTTGCATCTGTGCTGCATACAATTACATTGTGCCCCGGTGCAACAGAAATTTCGCTGCACCAGGCAGCCTTCTCAATATCACACCAGGGCACAATGTGGGGTTGCGCTGGTGCAACTCTGTTGCACCAGGTGCAACCCCTGTGAATATCCAGGCCCAAGACTCTTTTGCAAAGACTCCATGTCAGATTTACAAACAGACAGGTTACAAAAAAAAGATTACAGGAGATTAATACAGTACATTATATGTAGGATACGAGTATACAAATAATACAGTACATTATACATAAGTGCATCATAAATGGGGGTGGAGTGCATGGCAAAGAAACAACATGGCGAGTAGATTTAAAACAGACCGAATACGAAACATTACAGGAAATAATACAGCATATAATACATAGAATAGGAGCATACAAGTAATGCAGTGCATTATACACACAGCTGAGGGTGGAGTACATGATAATGAAACAAACATGGTGCAGGCAGTGCTAGCTCACTATGTAAACAGATAGGAAATTAAAGAAAAGAAAGGGAGATCAGAAGGAAGTCAGTTAAGGAGAGTTGTGAGAGAGTGTGGGGGTGGGATGGAGGTAGGGAGAAAAGCTGAGTAGAGGGGGTTGTAAGGTATAGAGGAGGAGGAGTAGAAAAGAGTGCAGAGAAAGGATGAGTAAAGGGCAGGAGGGGAACAGAGTGGGGAGGGAGAAATTAGACCAAGATAAGGTGGGGAGGAGCAGGGGAAATTGAGGGACAAGCCAAGAGCAGTCCAAGATTGACCAGTAAAAGCTAGGAGCAGT
Organism: Neoceratodus forsteri; assembly: GCA_016271365.2. NCBI lineage: Eukaryota > Metazoa > Chordata > Ceratodontiformes > Ceratodontidae > Neoceratodus > Neoceratodus forsteri. Next base: position 906,256,540 of record CM028129.1, read on the forward strand.
CACAACTATTCACAGAGAGTAGGTGCTGGCAATGTTTAGTTTTAAAGGGGCCCAATTTAACTGTGGAGGAAACCAGAGGAGGCAGGCTATTGAGCAGGACAGGGTTCCTGTGGAACAGCGTTTGCTGCCCTAGGGATGTCTTATAGAAATGGACTATGTAAAGGGCCTTATCAGAGCTCCTAGTAGAACAAGGAGTAGGGGCAGGGGAGATGAGCTGCTGAACAGAGGAAGGGGAGAGTGAGGTGGTAAGCTTCTTGGCCAAAAGGCAGGTGTGATAGTCAAGCCTACCCTTAAAGTTTAGCCAGTTCACTTGACTGTAAAGATTGCAGGTATGGGTTAGCTTTGGTGCTCCTGTTATGAGGTGACATGCTTTATTGAGGGACAGCATTATTCTTTTAAGAGCAGTGTCAGATGCAGATCCATAGATTACAATACCATAATCCACTAGGGATAGAACAGAACTAGTGACAGCCAGGTGGAGGGCATCGTTTGTCAGGCAGCTCCTATGCCTGTAGAGGAGGCCAGTTCTGGTGTTTACTGCTTTGCAAACCAGATTAATATGTTCTTGGTAGGAGAGGGAGCAGTCTAAGGTGATCCAGAGATGTTTAAAACTCCTAACCTGCTCAAGTGATGAGAGATGACTGTCACAAACCCACTCAGCAGGTCAGCCCTCTACTCCCAAAGTGTCAACCTCCGAGCATAGTATTGTGAACAGGAAACAGAAACAGGGTAACCCTCCTGTCTGTTTTGTGGGTTCGAATCAACCTTTGGTCTCAGTTCTGGAGGGATTCAAACTGTGAACCTCTTGTTAGCGTACCCAATGTACAGGCTCAGATAATTCTGCTCTTCAGGGGGGCCAGATATCTTTTGCCTAACCAAGTGTACAAAATGAACCCATAAAAACTCTAATAAAGATCTCAGATAACTCTTACCTGTTCCCAGTTTAGTATTACCATATAAGCTCATGCACAGTGTTGTCACACTCTTAACCATCCACGCATCACAAGCAAAAACAGAAGGACTTGGAAGACACAAATAGTCTATTTAAAAATGAGATGTTTACTTAAATTTAGATAAGAATGTAAACTGTAAAACACAGAACCATATATCACAAAACATACAAATCACTTGAAAGAATAAGGTTTTAAAAAGTGCAGATTCCTACAACTAATACACTTAGGCTCATCTGTTCTAATGTATTCTTATCTCACAGTGCTGTAGATGTTTCTTTTTCAGAGTCCAAACATTTGTGTGTAAATGGAAAAGAGAATACTGTTTAAAAACTGGCTTTGCCAACCTCTTTGCGTGAGGTCTCCTAGCTCCTCCCTGTCAGAATATAAAAAAATATATCTATGCAAAATAGGATGTACTATCAAAGTATTAAATTCTGTGACCGCAACTCATTTTCTTCAAATGACTTTCTTTGATCTTATAAACAGCTTCCCCTTTCCAGGACATCAAAGGACTTGTTATGACTCTGCCAGATTTCACGGAGGTGCAACATGCTTTGTATCACCATGTGAACTTAACTGTGTTTCCTCTGAACTTTATAAAAGTTTATGATCTATCTTGGCAGTTGGCAAGCTGCAATTAGTCACACAAAAAGGAGATCCTAAAGTTTAAGTCTCTTCTAGCCTGTAATTATCTGTTGGCTTTCCAGGTAACACGTTGTAGCTAAAACCTGGGAGGGGGTGTCATTCCACAGGCTGTCAGCATCTCTCATGAGAGACGTTCAATAACACATTTTTATAATACAAAAATCATAGATTAATCAGAACCAGCTGTCTGAGTGTCACAATGACTATTTCAGATGTTTAGTAACACTCCTTTATGTTTATTCTGGTGGTTTGCAAACAGCATTACTTTGGTCTTTTTGTAATTGATGATAAGTTTATGAAAGGAGAACCAGGACTCGATTTGTGTAAAGCTATTTTGCAGGCATTGTTCATGCATAAGGGGTTCTGGATAACTAGAGAAAATAATTGCATCCTCTGCGTAGAGGAGCAGGTTGCCAGAGCAGGCTTGGGGAAGGGTATTTAGAAAAAGACTAAACAGAAGCGGGCCAAAAATTGACCCCTGTGGAACTCCTGAGTGAACTGGCTTACTGGAAGAGAGGGTATATAGGATTTAAATCATCTGGGACCTCCCAGAGAGGTAACCATCAAACCAGGTGGTAGCATCAGAGGATAGGCCCAGCCCCGAGAGGAAGGCAAAGAGAAGGCCATGGTGGACAGTGTCAAATGCTTCTGTTAGGTCTATGTAGTGCAGTGTCAGTGGCTCAGTAGGTAGCACACTCGCCTCTGAGGCTGGGAGATCAGAGCGTTGTGGGTTCAGTTCCCCCATCTGGCACTTGGGTTAATATCCCAGTACTGACACTGTAGTGCAGCATGAGAGGGGTGCTGCACTTCTGAGGTGCCATCTTTCGGATGAGACATTAAACTGAGGTCTCATCTGCCTGGACTGGTGGTAGTTCAGGTGGATGTCAAAGATCCCATGGCACTTCTCGAAAAGAGTAGGGGAATTTTTTATTGGAAAACAATATAAGAAAACAAAACAAAGGTAATGCATAACACAATAATCATACATCATAATACATATAGAGAAAGAAAACCAATAAGGAAAATCACAATATCCATTGTACAGGTGAAAAGAACAAAAAAAAAGAAAAGCACAAAGGAAATTTTCATTACGGAATCAACCCCCGCACTTGTGTTAAACAAGAAGAAAAAAAAAAATAGGTTGTGATACAATATAGTTCTCTATATTCAAGTAACCCCTTCAAACAAAATTAACGGTAATACTCTCCACCAAAATGCCACTAAAGGTGCTGGAAGATTTTTTTTTCTGAACAATAAATGCTAGAGATTTCACTTCTGATATGTTCCCTGAGGGCAGTCAAGGCAACCTTTTTTTGTTGTAACACAAACATACAGCGGTTGTGCCAAATGCACCATTTGCAGACTGCAAACAGCACCTGCAAAGTGCCTGGAAAGAAAATCTTCCAATCTGGTCCAAAGTCCCAATATACCAATTCAGAATATGTCAACCCTGAGAACACAGGTAAGCCCCATGACTGACTCAGCTGAGACCATAAAGAGGCAATATATGGGCACTCAAAAAAAAGATGTTGCATAGATTCTAGCTGACATACACATGTGTCTCGAACACAGTAACATTCAAATAATTGCTTATGCATCTGATTTCCTTTAATGTTCAATTTGTTGTGACAACACAACCATAAGACATCCCACATCTTTGCTGGAATCCTATTTTCCAATAATTGCTTAATTAAATACTGGGAGTCACAGGGTACCGTAAAACAAGGTGACACCAAGAACATGGTTTGCAGTATAGAGGAGTATTAATGCTTTCTATTTCGTAATAACTCCACATCAGGAGACACTTTCCAAATTTTAAGTTTTTTAAATAATTCAATAAGGTATACTGATGAACCGAGTGGAATTTTTGTAAAAGGTTTCCAAGCAGGAGCATGCCATTTATCTAGAAAATATTGAGAACGGGAGGCAAGGCTAAGGACCCAACAATCTGTCTGGTTGACTAAACTAGGAAAAATATTAGCATTCACAAAGATAGAAAAATAAAATAACACCGAGTTTATCATTTTAAGACCTCCCTGTTTTATAGGCCAGTAGGTAACCGATCTCTTTACCGGGTTCAGTCTACTATCCCAAAGTAACTGGAAAAACAAATTATACAACCGAGCTTCAAGAGAAAAAGGGAGAGGAAAAATATAACTGATTAGTAAACATAATGGCAAAATACAAGTTTTAAGTAAAAAAATCCATTTTTACGGGGTCATAGGGAACTGTTTCCATCAAACAATTTTAGATTCAGCCACATCCATAGTCGAACTCCAATTACATGCCGCTGCGTCAACTGGGCCAAAAATAACCCCCAACACGCACATTTTCTGGGAATGAATAGCAATCCCTCCAATCATTGGTAATATGTCCGGTGAAGAAATGTGTACAGTACACCCCACACTTTTTTGGGTATTTAAAGCAGATCCAGAAATTCGGAAGAAGGAATGAATGATCTCAATTGCCCGTTCCCCAGAAGCTGGATCTGCTACTAGAATGCAAATATCATCTGCATAGGCTAAAACACATGGAAAGATAAAATCTGGTGTTACGGAGATATGCCGAATGGTCCCCTCCCCACTTAATTTCCGAAGCAGTGGATCAATAGAAATGACATACAACAGGGGACTTAGAGGACATCTCTGATGGACCCCTCTCTTGATAGGGATATGGGGGCCTCGCAAACCATTAACCAACGGTGTTGTGCAAGCTGATCTATACAAAATTTTGATGCAGTCCAGTAAAGCTGCAGGGACCCCGTACTTTTGCAATACCAAAAATAAATACCCATGCGGAACCCGGTCAAAAGCCTTGGTTTGATCCAACTAAGAACATAACCCTGTGTGGTATTCCCATCAAATACTTCTCTCAAAATTTTCAGATTTGAGAGCATGGAACAACCTGGAATTGCACAAGTCTATGTAGAAGAAATCACCTGGGCAGCCACCTGAGATAGTCTATTAGAAACTATTTTACACAAAATTTTCCAATCGGAATTCAGTAAACTAATAGGTCTCCAATTATCTAACTTATCCTTATCATTTTTCTGCTTATATAAAAAAATCAAGTAGTTGTCCGAAAAAGCAAGGGGAATAGGTAAGAGGCCTTGTAAAATAACATCATAAACTTGTGTTAAATACGGTAGCAACAAGGATTTAACTTTTTTATAAAATTCATTGGGAATACCATCAGGACCAGGGGTAACAGTAGTTTTCAGATGACTAATAACCGAATCCACTTCAGCACAGGTAACAGACTGACTTGAGATCGTAAAACACTCTGGGGAGAGAAGAGGAACCTCTAAGGAACCCAAAAGTCCATCCCAGGTATGTGAGTCATAAGCCTGTCCATACAATGATTTAGTATGGAAAGAAATCTCTTCCAAAATACTTTGGTTATCAGTAATCCTGGTATCAGAATGAGAAACTAAAGCAGACATGTATTTAGCTGCAACCTGTTGGTGGCTACTATCATAAGGATTGACTATTTTGGCAGAACCCTTCCGTCCATATTTTTGTTCAAGGAAGAGTGATGTCGTTCTCTCATACTGAGAAGCCCGCATCTCTGATTTAATCTGCCGGATTTGTACGGAAAAATCTAGACCCCATTCAGATTGCCAAGACAATAGTCTTTGTAGTATGGCGTCGACACTTAAGATATTGAAAATAACGCTCTGAAGATTTTTTCGAGAAGTGTTTACAGAATTTTGTAATTTCAGCTTTAGTATCTTGCCACCAAAGGCGGGTTATCATATAGTTCAAAAACAGAAACCTTGTCTTGGAGAAGCTGAAACAGGTCCTGCCACCCGCCTACTTCCCCTAACACAATATATTCATTTTCCAGAAGGTATGTGTTACCGGTTTGTTAATGGGACAACCAGGGTGTAACAGTAATAAACAATGATCTGAGAATTCACAAGGGAGAACCGAATACTTTACATTAGCTAACCAGTGAGAAATAAAAAAAAAAATCAATCCGTGTGGAAAATCTACCTCGGTGAAAAGTGTGTTCTGGTGGTATGATACCAAAAGCGGCCCCATCCCGTAAGTTAACAGTAACGTACAAAGTGTTGAGGAAATTGGAATCCAAATATAATTTTTGGGTAAGTCCAGTTTTATCAGATAATGACAGAATACAATTAAAATCTCCAAATATCACAGATTTGGAGGAATGAAGAAATGGCTGAATCTGTTTTAACATATGAATCCTCTGAGTTTTGACTTGAGGGTTATAAATATTAATAAATCTCCATTCTTGTTGATGGAGAATAACATCTAGGATCAATACTCGACCCTGAATCAAGTCAATTAATCTAGTAACCTGAATCTCTACCCCCTGAACCAGCATCTCTACTCCAGAACACGCATCTTCAGCCAAAGACCAAAAAGACAGACCATTCCTCCAATCCCTAGATGCCTTCCCAATCTCTTGCAAAGAATGGAGCCTAGTGTCTTGTAAAAAAATAATATGTAAAGGTAGAGACAAAAGAAATAAAAAATGGCCTGGCATCTTTTAACATTTTTGAGGCTGTTAGCATTTAAGCTCCCAAAAGATACAATGTCCATCATCTTGGTTAGAGAATAAGTCAAGATTTTTTTCTACCTTGACCTTTGCCGGGAGATTTTAGCTTACATCTTTTTTCCTTATTCAGTTGGACATCCCCCGAAACTTGCTCAGAATCAGTTAATATCTCAGCTTGGGAAGACGCAATAGAGGATGCATTGGAATCTTCCTCCGTATCCACGGCTTGCTTCCGTTTAGAAAAAAACGCAAACTGGTTTGAAACCATCAAATCGGGGGGTGGGGGGAACTACAGAAGTCAGAGGAACTCCTTTCATTAAAGAGCTCCTCGTTATCCTTCTGTTCCCCACTGGGACCCAATCGGTATCCCCAGGGGTTGGCATATTGTCCTTAAGAGATGGGAAAGCTGCTGTACAAGAGGCCGAAGCCTGCATGTCTTCCACCACTGAGGAAGAAGGGATAGTCTGAGGCAGTGAACTTGAGTCCTCAGACCTTAAGTCATCACTGGACGGAGGTTCCAACCCTAGATCCACCTGGGAAGAAGGAGATTCAGCTGGTGGGTGGTACCACTGTAGTAGCAAAAGGCCGAAACTGGGACCTGGCCTGAGCTGACCTCTGTGCTTGGGTCACCATCTCATGCTGTGAATCAGTAGGCCTTTCAGGGTTATTATGGGAAGCCCATGGGCAATCTTTAAAAGAATGAGAGGTTTCCTCACACAAATTACAATACTCAGAGCGTGGGCAATTTAGACTAACATGACTAGAACCGAGACATGTAGAACATTTTAACTGGTCACAGGCACTACTGAGATGGGTCTGGGCCCCACACTGGAAACAGGACTTCAGCTGCCCCGGACAAAAGACAAAACCCCGTTCCCTACCCAAGTAAAAACAACTTGGCAAATGCTGAATAGTCCCATTAACTATAGATAATTTAACCTGTAATTTCCACCCCCCTGTCCAGGAAAACTCGGAATCAATGATTGGATCAGGCAAACCTAAAACAGAACATTTGGAAGACAACCACCGTACAATATCCTCTATTGCCACCCCCTGATTTTTAAACAAAACCGTAACAGTTTTAATAGATGGTTTCATAAGGGGAATAGCAAAAAAAGGGGACCACAATGGGGTATGACGAACAGCTTGATATCTATTCCAAAAAGTGTCCAACCCTGAAGCATTTTTAAAGGTAACATCAAAGTAATTATCACCAGACATGTGTATTAATGCATAAATCTCAGAGGGGGAAAATTGTAAACCGGATTTAAGCAATTTTTTTCCTACATAAAGAGGATCTGGAAATATGTCCAGACCACCCCTATAACAGTGCCGAACAGCATTATGCCGTTTGGCCTGCTCAGGAGGGGAATGGAATAAACCAGCAAATGTTTTAGTCTGTTGAGGTCCCACTGAAGGACCAGAAGCTGAATTGGCAAAATTAGAATTCCTATTTCCATCCGATGCAGAGGTAGAGGAGGGCTTAGGGATCATACCAGATACCGGTGTTGAAACAGATTGTTCCCCAGTCCCCACCACATCAACAGGAGATGAGGAATTTGGAGATAAAGGAACCACCATAGTAGGTAATATGGGGGTATGAGACACAGTTTCAACAGTGTGCAAGTCAGTATGCTGCAATGACTCTTGTGTAGAAACCTGCTCCCCTCCAACCTGCCAGGAAGGTGCTTGTGAAAGACTAAAGCCCGAAGGAACCTCTAGAGGGTCCGTAATGTCTAATAAATCCCCTCTGGGAGCAGGGCCAGGCCGTGCAGGGGAGGTCCAAGAATCATCCAAAGGGGACTTCTCCCACCCTGCACCCCGAAGTGCTGAAGCAATAGTAAGCCCTGATGCTGACAGGTGGGAATCAAACCCACCACCAACTGGGCTGGACATGACAAGGCCCGGTAGACCGGGCTGGCGGGACCCCATAATACCAGTAGACAGTCCCTTAGAGTGTACAGTACCTGTAATACATGTAGAATTCTCTGTTGAAACTGGAGTAGATAACACAATCCTGTCTCCCAGGAATCTGGCAGACATCTTCCCGGTTCCTACTGTCTCCGGATGGAAAGAACCATGACAAGGTAGCGGCGTGGAGGAGCTGAGGGGAGACTTCTGGCACTTGCACTCCTGCAATCTGCTGCCAGTCTCCCCTGTTCCCAACGAATGAGCAGCGCCTCAAAGGGATGCCGCCAGCACTTCTGTGTTCCTGCTGGGCTCCCGTAGAACACTCAGCATCTCGTCAGACCACGTCGCAGCGTGGCTGACCTCATCGACTGGAGCTGGACCAGGAGAAGTCCAGAGACTTGCTTCCGAAGGGGAGACAGTAACAATATGGGAACAAACCTCCACAGAGGCAGACAAAGCTTCAATAGCTCGTACGTCCTGGTCCATTCTGTCACCGGATACCACATCAGCCACCGCCATGGTAAGTGAATCTCCTTGTAACACAGTTGAATCCATCTCCTGAGAGTACAAAGTGTCTCCCAGTGTTTCAATAGTTGTAGCAGGCATGGTCTCCCTCAAAACGGAGATAGGAAGGGAGACCAACTCCCCTATCTCCAGCACGTCCTCTTGCTCTGCATCAGAGCCCCAAGTGGCCATCTCGATGGCTGGTCCCCCTACTAGCCACAGCGCAACTGCAATGGAGTAGGGGAATTTCCCCAGTGTTCTGGCCAAATTTCCCTCATTCACTAAAAATACCACCAACAGCTTAATCTGGTTCATGGTCAGTTGGCATTCATCTGTATCCCCTTCCCCCGGGTCATGCCTGAAAATAGGCAGGATTTGTCTAGTGCACTTCCCAGGTCAACAAAAACTAAATAAATAAATAAAATGTACATAGACCCAACCAAGTGACCCTGGTCCAGAGCTTTATGTATAAAGCTAGTGAACTCCAGGAGGGCTGTGAAAGTACTGTGGTCCTTCCTGAAGCTATATTGTTGGCTACACTACAGATTATACTTGGCAAGATATTCAGAGATTTGATCATTCATTGTTCTTTCAAGGGCTTTAGAAATAGAGGAAAGGAGAGAGATGGAGCAATAGTTGCCATGGGCAGTTCTGTCACCACTCTTTTGAACAGTGGTGACTATTGCAGATTGCCACTGGGAGGGAAACTGACTGAGACAGAGAGAAAGATTAAGAATTTTGGTGAGGGGTGGGAGTACTGCATCAATTGTTAAATAAAGCAATTTTAGATCGAGAGTCACCACTGAATCTGGACTTGCCCAAGACTCATGAAAGGTAGGATCTAGTTTCACTTGGAGATATTACTCTGAAGTGAAAGGGAGGAATACCGATAGGGGCAGATGATTGAGGGGGGGATAGAGGGGTTAGTGGGGTCACTGAAGAAATCCAGAGGAAGAACAGTACTTAGATCAGTAAAAGGATTATTGAATGTATCTGCTATGAGCAGTGGGTCTTGGGTAGTAACTCCATTGATATTTAATAGGGGGGTGTTAGTTTTACCTGTTAGGTCCTTAAGATTTTGCAGGAACTTAGTCCCATTACCCCAGGAAGAAGAAAGGCAGGTTGTATAGTACTCAGCTTTAGCACGTCCAGTTTCCCCGAGTACAGTCATTTCTGGCTGCCTGTTAGTGCTGTCTATCTGCAGGAAGTCCAGACCCCAGAGCCTTGTGCCAAAGGTTATCCCGGTGAGCCATTGATTTTAAAAGGGCTGGGGTTACCCAGGGATTGTCCTGGTTTTTCACCCTACGTGTCATGAAGGGGCCAAAAATGACACATGCAAAGTTAAAAGTGGAGATAAATTATGTAAGGCCATCATCAATGTTAGTGGCAGAGTCAAGAGGGGACCAACCAGAGTAAAGGAAGTAGTTTTGGAATTGACCAAGCATGCCTTTCTTAAGGGTACGTTGAGAGGACGAAATAGGAGGGTTTTTAATGGAACCATTCGACCATTGGCAGAGGGTAGGAGAATGGTCACTTAACAAGTCAGGTAAGACTTCAATGCAAGAAAGTCTTTCAGGACAACTAGTGAATATAAGATCAATGAGAGTGCTTGTTCCTGTTTTGTAGTTGATCCTACTGGGAGAGGATACAACCTGCGACAAGTTCAGCGCCACAGCTGCATCTCTAAAACAAGCCATGGCAGGGGCTAACCAGTTAGTGTTGAAGTCACTGAGTAGGATAAACTCAGACCAAGAGGGGAGATGGGAAACCCAGTCCAGGACAGCATGAAATCCTAGCTTGGTGAAACATGGGGAGATATAGACAGAGAGCACAGTGAGATTTTTCCCACTTTTACCAATGGCAATTTTAGTCGCCAGGACATGAGCAGTATTGCCGAGGAGGGATATGTCATTATTAAGGGATTATTATTATTAATATCATTATTAGGATAGGGAGGGATAGATCATTATTAAGGGAGATGAGGTGTTTACCTGAAACATTGGCTCAAAGAGATGAGGCCAGGATAAAAAAATTCATTGACAATGTTAGGGAGGTGCCACATGTCATATTTCACTTGTGAACAAATTACATAGCAAATCACAGTCTGGATGTTACTAAATCTATTTTCAGAAGGTTCAAAAGGGTACTAATGGAGAAAGTAGTCACATTTTCTTTCTCTGAGGTGTTGCCTGTGTGGGATGGAGAAGGAGTAAGGGTGAGGCAGGATGTAATCAAGACATTAAAATTCTGATTAAGAGGGTGGTGTAGTGAAGAGGGCTATGGATTTGTGGGGGACTGATGAAGTTCTGAGACAGAAGACTTTTAAGAAAGATGGTCTTCCCTCATTAGAGAAGGGTGTCAATGCATTGGGGCAGAAACCTCACATCTATATAGACAGTCATTTAAACTGAAGGAGGGGTAGCTGATGCTGGAGGCATCCTTGTAGGTGGTAGATGCAGGAGGGCTACAGTAAAGGCTACCACAGTTACAGAAAAGGGGGCAGGAGACGTTATTAATAGTGGGAGTGTGGGATTGTATAACAAGGGTGCATTTAAAGGGTGGATATTAGGCTGTCTGGACAGGTAGTAAAAAGCAAAAGGAAGGGACCAGACAGGATGAAAGGAAATAAAAGGGGGGTATTGAAAGCTGGTTTGCCTTAACACTAGGACTTTAAACAACAAGGTTACCAAGCTACAAGCATTAATGGTGGCGTCAAAGTTAGACTTTGGGCATATGATGTCCTCAGAGCTACCCAGTTATCAAATTTTAAATAAAATAAAAAAAATTTAGTACTCACCCATTCAGGGATAGTGGGAGGAGTGACTGACAGGGAGCCTCATAGGTCTAGTGATCATAACATTGTATAGGTGGAACTGACAGGAAGGAATATTGGCCCTCCCTTTAAAACATTGGTCATTGACATAAAGAGAGCAGGCTTTTGGAAAATGAGGGTATTAGTTAGTGAAAAGTTGACATATATGAACCAGATTGAGAAGGCAGAGGAATAAGGAGCAGATTCAAGTGTGTAATCCATGAAGTGATCAAAGACTATGCAAAAAAAGGCCATAGAATGGAACATTTACAATTTGTTTATTTATTTATTTGTTTTTGGTAACCGGGTAAGTGCACTAGACATAGAAAATGCCTGTTTTCAGGCACGACCTGGGAGAGTACAAGGCAAGCTACAGTATTATTTGCACAAAGAATATAAACAAAACAATTAACAGGTGACAAGGAGATTACAGAGACATATCAGTAATCATGATGCAACAACAAATTTACAGTTTGACATGCAAGTGGCAGTAACAAATGTACAGTTTGTTGTCAGTATAGTTTGTCAGTACAACCTGTAAGTCAGGAGAAGATCAAATAAGGAGGACAAATAAGACAAAACAATTCCATTAGCAAGTGCAGTACATACAATAATAAAGACCAATATGGTTTTCAAACAGGATGAGGGAAGCAATGGGGGAGAAGAGAATGGCCTTGAGTACCAAAGAGGAGGAGTCCTGAATAATTTTTAGGCTAAACTCAAAATGGCCAGGGTGGAGGTTAGGAAGGCAAAGGCAGATACTGGAATGAGGATTGCTGAGACAGAAAAATGTAGGGACATTTTTTTTTAGATAAATGAATGATAAAAAGAAAACAAGGAGGTGAATAGTTAGGCTAATTGAGTGACAGAGCCAGCATTAGGCACCCACAGTCTTCGCAACTGTGGGTGGGGGGCCTAGTAAAAGAAGTCCTCACACTTCTGTATATATTTCAATTTTCTTGCTCTGCTGGCAATCAAAACACAGTTCTCTTCTTGCTTTTCTTTCCAGCTGTCTGCTAAGCCTGTAGTCTATCACCTCCACACCCATTTGCAACTCAACCCATTACACTTAATAGCTCCTTTTGAAGTCCAAACCATTCATGATATGCCAGCCCCTCAAATGGGCTTACCTTGTAGGGCTTTGGTCCCATCACTCCTTTGTCAGTGCCCCGTCAATGGCTCTGGGTGGGCTTTGGACCCAGTGGTACCATAATTGACTCCGCGGTGGTAAGAGCCTAACTCTATGTCTCGACCCCAGGTGTGAAGAGGGGAGGGGGTGCGGAGCCCCAAACAGTGTATTTGCACCTCCGGGTGCTGGGGAAACTGTTTATGTTCTTTCAAGGGATTCTGTGTAAATACTTAATGACTGTATTGCATTAAGATTACTGTACTCTAGGATGGCAGCCCTCACAGGACGACAAAACACCGGGGACTGCTGGGAAAAGGTTGTAGGTTTTTGAATTTGTCTGGGACTGCATCATCCATTCAGATGAGGGCTGGACAGAGACTATAAAATAGGTCTGGTAGCCTGCCAAAAGAGATCTCTCAGAGGGGGAGTGCAGTACCGCTGGAGAGGGCTTCAACGTCCCATAGCTGCACTCTGGCCCCAAAGCCTAAAGTATTAAAAGATAGTGAATGTTGAAGTACAGAGTAAGCACAGAATTTGCAATAAGATATTAAAAGTTGGAGTACAGAGGAATCATAAAGTTTGCAATAAGATATTCAAGGCCGAAGTACAGAGAAAGCACAGAGTTTGCTATAAGAGTCAGAACTAGTTGAAGGGGGCTGCAAACACATCGGTGCCAGAGTGTTGTTGAAGGAAAAAAGTGAGCTGAGAGCTGTTTGGAATTGAGTGACTAAGTGAGCTGAAAGCTGTTTAAGTTTGGATCTGAGGACTGTGAAAAGGCAGTTGAATTCAGAGCTCAGAGAAGTAGTCATTGCAGTTTAAGTTTCTAGTTGAAACCCTGGTGTCAGGGTCCAACCTTCCACTCCCTAGAGAAGCGTTTCAGCAAGGGCAGTAATTGAGAGTGCTGGTGTCAGAGAATTTTGGATGGGCCAGCCTGCCTAAGAGAACGAGAAGAGCCTAGAGCTGGGTCAAGAGACTGAGTAAAGTACAATCTGAAGTTATTTGCCTGATTCATGTGTGATTGAGAGGATTCAGGGCACCAAGTTTAGCACCCCCTGGATTGAAGATGTGGGGGAGACCTACGGCATGGGATGAAGAGAGGCCTGTCTAGTAAACACCATCTATAAAGGCCATCAGGTGAAGAGTTAAAGGCTAGGCAGGTGAAGATCATCTGTTTTCAGTTCTTCTGGTACTGTCGCTGGTGCAGCATTTTTCTGGGACCTCCACGTTACCGTGCAACTGCTACTGTGACTGTCTTTCAGCTGGCTGTAATGCTTCTGTTTAGACATCAAAACTGTGAGTACCCCAAGTTGCGGCTGTGGGGAGTTTCTTGTGTCTAGCTAGCTAGTTAGAGTCTCGGGCAAGCCCCGTCAGGACTGTTGAGAAACGAATATACAAGGTGGGACAAAGCAAAAGGTTTAAGGTGTTATAAGCAAAAGTTAAAGTAGAGGCAAAGCAAGTTTAATGTGTCACAAGGGAAAGTGAAAGTAGGGGCAAGCAAGGGTTTAAAGTGTTTCAAGTGAATATTAAAGTTGAGACAGAAGAAGGTTTAAAGTGTTGCAAGTGTTTAACAAGTTGTTGGGCCCCAACAAAAGTTCTCAGGCCTGCATCTATGTTCAGTGTGGTACCCACCACAGCAAGGACATTAAGGGTGCACCCTGGGGAGGGAAGCCCAGAGACTGAAGGTAACTGTGTGGGAGGTGTTTTAAAAAAGGTTGTGTTGCCAGTTACATCCCTTTTCCCCAAATAAATTGTTATTCTGTTTGCATGTTAATACTTGTGGTTGTAAATTTATGGGCTCAAGTTACTGTGTGTGGGTGGATGGTTATTGAGTCAGGAAGTGTACTGGGGGCAAATACTGTTATATCCTGGTGGGTGGTAACCTGCAAGTTTTCCACAGGTATTCCCTGCCAGTGATCCGGTTGAAACGCCACGCCAACAGATCCTCCAGTTGCAGAACCGGGCCGGGCCCCTCGTAGGTAAGACCGAGGGCCCCGGAGCAGCCTAGGTGAGTCAAAGGGCTGTTACAACTGGAGGTAACATTGGGATTACTGCCCCCTAGTGGGGAACCCCCAAAATAGCAGTTGTTGGAAATTTTTGGTACTCCCTCCCCCCGCCATGGTGGGAAAAAGCATTGTAATTCTGACATGGAGTTACAAGAACTGATTGACTGGTGTAGAAGGGAGGGTCCACCCCCAGAGGAGGCCTTTTTAATGAAGGGGATCATTGATGGAACCACCCAAGAAGCCATTAAGACTGCTTTAGAGACTATACCTGATATTGGAAGCCTGACAGTGGTAGGCCTGAGATATGATAGTGGTTCCCAGAGTGTTACGGCCTTAATCCGGAGTGACCACAATGTGGATCCTAGTAATTTACTGGCCACCCTCGATGTTGACATTGTGGAAGGTACCTGGAGATTGTTCAATAAAAGTAGTACACTGCAATTGCTTCCCCTATCCCCGGACCCTGAGATGAGCCTCCTGGAGAAGATCAAGTCCCTGGTGGAAGGGAAGATGCTCTAGGATGTGACAGAGCTACAGCCCCTGGGAGTGACCCTGGCTGACTTTCAATCTTCTCAGGCTGCTGGCTCAGAGTATTACAGGTGCTTAAGGGTTTTCTCAGGCACTGTACCCACTCCTGCTGGGGAAGATGATTATGAGACCTGGGTCGCCTATGCTGCCCCCACGCTACAGGACTGGCAATGCTCTGATGCCGAAAAATGTAAGAGGTTGATGGAAAGTTTGTAGAGCCCCACTTTAGATGATGTCCATTCCTTGAGGGCTACTAGTCCTGAAGCCACAGTGGGGAAGGGGGAATTGTTTAACCAGGAGAGGCACACTAAGCTGAAGCTTGCTTCCAGGTGCAACCTTGGAGCACAAAGAAGTTAAGTTACTTGCTCAGGGTCACACAGTATGCAAGTGGGGGGCTGTGGGATTCAAACTCAGGTCTCCAGGGTTGCAGCTCAGAGCCTTAAACCACTGCTCTATACTGCCTCCGACAGTGGATGACTGTCTAGCTGCCCAGGATAGTGTATTTGGGAGCTCGGAATCATGTGATGATCTGTATTGGCAGTTTAAGACAACAGCCCAGCAACGTGGGGAAACCCTCTCCGCCAGGCTCGGAAATTATTTTTTTTTAATTTGATCGCCCACGAACAACCTGGACCTGAAATTTGGTTGCCCCGTGAAACTTTCTTGATTGCCTGTGTAATTTAACTGATGTAAATATACTCGTCGTTGACATGAGATTAGTGTTTCTTATTCTGGTGGCTCAGCCCAAATGCTCAACATTATTTTAACCCGTTAACTTAATAATAGATAGGAATGGAGGATAGAAGTGTGTTTGACTTATGTATAACAATTTTTTTAGGTGGTCTGGTCAAGTGGGATTTACACTTCTAAGTTCCAGAAAATGCTGTATTGCAAAACTTTTGCCACATAGGCAGTGTACTGACTGAGACTTCACTGGCTGTGGCTGGCTTCCTTTTTTATATATTTGTTTCAATAAAGCATTACTGCTGACATTACATCTGTGTGCGTGTATTTATTTTTCCACCTCAAATACACAGCAGAATGCACTGCAGTGCAGACACTCCCGTCCAAATGTGTTTTTTTTTTCTGAGACCAGAAAGGTGCCCCGAGTCAACATTAAATGTAGTCTGTCACTGAGACTGATCGACTTAAGCCAACTAGCCAAGGAACAGTCAGACAGACAGGGATATCACACACAAACAGTCACACACACAGCATCACCATGATGGTCAGTGACAGACTGAGTAAAGGTTTATATTTTATATATTTTTTTATGCTACAATTCAGAGTTTAGAGTCAGACAATACAGTATATTGGAAGAGAGAAGGGACCGGGGGGACATGATAGAGGTCTTCAGGTACATGAAGAGGGTAAATAGGGGAGGAACAGTCAGGGTGCTTCGAAGGAAGGAGGAGGGGGCCACTAGAGGGCGTGGGTGGAAGCTGGAGGGGGGAAGATTCAGGGGAGAAAGAAGGAGGTGCTACTTCACTGAGAGGGTGGTGGAGCCATGGAATGCACTACCTAGGGGGCTGGAGGCAGAGACAGTGGAGGGGTTCAAGAGGGGGTGGGACAGGTACAGGGGAAGGGTTCTGGAAGCAAAATCCAATGCAGCAAGAATATCCGGAACTGGGAAGGGAGAAGCCAGAGAAGGCGAGGGGGACAGCAAGGTCAGCACCCAGGGTGGGGGCTGACCAAATGAGCAGACACGAAAGACCATTAGGCCTATTCTGCTGGCATTTTAGTATGTTAGTATGTTAAGACAAAAGACCGATGCTGTCCTTCAGTCTGATGCGATTTATTCCCTAGGCATAGGTGGACAGACACACAATGTTTTTTTTTTTTTTTTTATTTTCCAGTGCACTGACAGTGTGCTTGGTTGATCTTGTGCACTGTACCTGCTCTAGGCTGCTCACACACCCACTTAGTCTCTTTGAAATTGTGTTGTACTCTGTTCTCTACTTTCTCTTTCTTGTCTGAGAGCTTTCTTTTACTTATTTAGGCACTTGAAGCAACTGTAATCCTCCTCAGTCCTCACCCCCTCTATTGTTTTCTGTCTCATATATCCAGATTTTTATACGCTCTTGTTTGACAGTAAAATGCTGTTGGAGACTGGAGTTCAAATCTCTCCCCCTCCTGTCCTCTCTGCTCCCTCCTGTTCTGTTTCATATAATCAAAACAGGCACAGGGTTATTTTTTTTCTTTTTGTACTGTTTGCTACAGTCTTCTACTTTTGCTTTACTAGCTGCAGCTAGTATATTTATCAGGCAGTGCAGGCAACACATATCTAGCTGCTTTGGCTCCTGCTGTTAGTCTACTAATTCTCCCCTCCTTCACACACACAATAGTTGCTAGTTCACTCCCAGAATCAGTCTCTCTCAGATAGGTGCTGCTGATGCAGCTGGCTATCAGGTCAGCAGTGGCTGTATTCACTTTTTTTTTTTTAACTCTTTCTTAAGTTGCTGTTGAGGACTACTGTTCTCAAATCTCTCCCCTCTTCTTCTGGCTTCAGTACAGCAGCACTTGAGATCAGCAGTCAGAATGTGCTGCCTCCTGCCTGGCTGTATCTTTCTATTCTTTCTTTTTCTTTTTTTTCAGCTGTGGGTCTGTTGATAATGTTAGACTGTCTGTCAGAGGCTCAGAGCTTTTTCTTTAATTATTTAAATGATATTTATACTGGACAAGCTGCCTTTGTTGCAACTTGCCCGTAAGCCTTAGCCTGCCCCAGTAGCCAGTTAGCCACCAGTCAGTCACACTATCCTCCCTTTACTGCTCACAGTGAGACTTTAACCCTTTAACCTTCTGACTCAAATCCCCACTATCTCACTCCTTATCCTGCAACAGCCAACAGGCAGAATCAACGAAACATCACACTGAATGACGCAGAGTCTTTTCCTTTTTTTTTTTTAATTATTATTTTTACTCAGTGTTCCCAAATTCTTTACCAGAGGTTCTGAACAATTTTAGCTTCTCTGCCTCCCTCCCAAGTCCAATTTGTGATCCACCACTCTCCTCCCAACCTCTCTGCACCAGACACAAGCCCAAGCATCAGAATCTGAACCCTTCCCCCAATCTCTAGACCTCTGCACCGCCAATCACCCCTACACACAAGCGCCAACAACTTCAGCACAGCACTCAGCTGAGCTTTTCAAAGAGCATTTTATATTTTGTGCAGCTTTTTTGTTTTTATTTATTTAGGCTGCGCTCCCAAAAGAAACACTGCAGGTCAGTCTGACACAGATGCATGCAGACAGAACTTACTCCAGCTCTGAGTGCAACTGAGCAAATGGTGGAAGAGACTTTCCCGCTTGCTTCTCCCATGGAAGGCGGTCCGACTCTCGGAGGTATGGCTCCACAGATTGGGTCTCGGTTGCCAGGTCTGCCCCCTCATCCTGTCCCATTGGATGCCAAGGATGTTCATTTAGGCTGTGGAGGACAGATAGGAGAGGAGACTCGCTGACTGGCTGCAGGCACACAAGACAGCCCTTTATCACCTGACCCCCCAATGCCAGGTCACATGCTATCCACAGCTCATTGCCCTGGTAATCCTGGTGACTGGCAGCCAAGTCTGTTCAGCTCCTCCTCCAGTCCAGCTCCATAGACATCTGTGGCACCCCCCCCCCCCCATTTCGGCAATCGCACATTTGCAACGTGCAAAACTTCTGAAAAAACTATGTTGCCTGGTGGGCATTTAAATTCTACGATCTGGTTGTCCAAACGGAGCTTCATATTGTCCAGGGCTGCCGGGCAATAGGATTTCTCCTAGTCTGCTCTCTGCATATTTACATAGACTTGAAAGGGCACTGTAGAAGGTACACCAGAAGGTGGGAATAGCCGCCAAGGATTTGAACTGTGTCAGGCTTGAGCAAGTGTGGAAAGCTGCATGGTTCTCTGAAATACTGTTGTTAAAGCTAGGGCTGAGAGACAGGCTGACTGATCCCCCCTACCATAGTGCATTATTGAGAGAAGTAAGGGCTGCTGAAGAGCAGACTGAGGCCTGGGAACAGTTGACTGCTGCTACTGCTAGCACACAGGCTTCGGATGAGGGGAACTTGGGCCAGTGGGTTGAACTCCAGGGTTTGCTTCACAAACTGAAGACTGCTGTTCAGCAATTGAACAAGCAAAGCACTGCCCCCACTGAGCCTGAGCCAGTGGCTCCTGTTGTGGCAGTGGAGAGTAAAGCAGCAGCACCTTTCCTGGAAGCTGGAGCCCAGGCCACAGAAGGTCTCACCCTTTGAGATACATATGAGGAGTTGGTGGAGCTTAAAAAGTTTGTAGACTTACCCTGATGACCTTCTGGCCACTCCCCCTCGAGGTTCTTTCAAAGAGTCCCGTTTGCCAGAGAGTTAGCGCCGGATGTTCCTTGTTTTCAGTGTGGAGAGGAGGGACACAAATCTTATGGCTGTGGTCGCCTCCCAAACCCCAGGTTGGTGGAAGAAAAAGAAGCATGCTAAGCAACTGGGAAACTAGAACAGGACCCAGTGGATA
This sequence comes from Neoceratodus forsteri, assembly GCA_016271365.2. NCBI lineage: Eukaryota > Metazoa > Chordata > Ceratodontiformes > Ceratodontidae > Neoceratodus > Neoceratodus forsteri. Next base: position 906,276,034 of record CM028129.1, read on the forward strand.
AGCTGACTGGGTCCCTTGGCATTGTAAGCTTCACCAAATGGACTGAGCCAAGGATCCCTCCTGGCAGCGACATACCCTCGGGGTTGGTGGAACACCGCACTGATGTAAATGTTCTCATTGAAGGAGTCTTGTGTTCTGCCCTGCTGGACAGTGGGTCTCAAGTGACAATAATCAACAGATCCTTCTATGATCAGCACCTCAAGCACCTGCCACTCAAGTCATTGTCCAGTTTGTCCGTATGGGGGATCAGAGCCCAGAATTGCTAATATGAAGGGTACTACATGATCCAAATTGCTTTTGTTGTGAAGGGGGTAGATGATCTGCCTACTATAGATGCCGTGGCCCTAATATGTCCAGAGACAGGGGAGCAGGATGACACACCTGTTTTAATTTGAACCAAAGCCAATATGTTTGGCAGGCTGGCAAGCCTATGTCAAGAAAGGGGAAGTGTGGATCAATTGCTAAGCCCTGCCACTGTGAAAAAGATCATGTTGTCAATGGAACTGCTAAGCTGGCCAACTAAGTCCTTGGATGAGCCGGTGGGTGAGATTTGGAGAGTGGATACCTGAGAGATCTTTCTACCACCCAAGTCAGAGTGCAGAGTTGTGGGGATCGCTGTTTTCACCCAGCCACTGGAGGGGCCTGCCTTCATTATTGATGCCCCAGCAGAGGGACAGCTGCCTGAAGGATTACTGGTGCAATGAGGGGTACTGCCTCCCCAGGAGACTCCCAATGCTCGGTGAGTGGCTGATAAAGTAAAGAATGAGTCTGGGAAGCTGGTGATTATCCAAAAGGCTGGGTGCTAGCCCATATCTACAGAGCAGATGGTGTGATTGGAGGGCACCTGGTGGAAGAACCTGAAGAAGAAATAGACCAGGCTGTGTTCAACTTTGGGGAGTCCCTTCCCTTACAGTTACCGTTGGAGCTTAAAGGATACCTAAACCCCTGTTTTGAGAAATCACACTGAATCTTTTGTCCACATTTTTGATTAGCCCTTTGGTCATTGAGTCTGATAATGTTACACATTCCCATAAAATGTGTTTGTAAATACCTTTTTTTTCAAGGAGTTCATCCTGCTCATCTAACACCAAACTACAGTGCTCAGTTAATGAGCTGTCGCAGTGAACCCTTATGCATGATGTCATCGGAGCATCAGCAACCTAGCAGTTCAATTTCACTTGCTGTATGAGAGCAAAGTGTTTATGATGATCTGGATCTCAATCTGGATTTTAGTCTGACTATAAGGCCATATATGTTTGAGCCTTTGGCCAGGTCAAGATCAATTGGGACTCATGAGGAGAGAAGCTCTAGTGATGACTCCAGAGCACAGGGGAAGACGAGAATGATGACAAAGGCAGAGATGGCAGACAAACAAGAAATTTCATGTATATCTCCCTCTGTTCCTTTCTTTAAATTTCTATTTCAGGGGATGTGCCACTATCGGATAGACCATGAAGTAAGTTAAGCAAGATTTGTGGTCCTCAACCCTTAATGAAAAGAAGCACAGTCCAGGATTCCGATATCTTTCAGTTATTTATTTGTTTTCTTTTATCTCTTTTTGTTTCCTCTCAAAACATGTTAATCAGGCTCTCTCAATTTATTTTTGGCAAAAAGTTAAATTTCAGGACACTTCTGGTACCTTCATCAGACTGTTACGAGCTGCCTTCATTTTCTAATACATCTGTAATGATATAAACATAAAACACCAAAATTACTTTAAATTGCTTTAAACCTGGTCTGTGTTTTCAATCGTTATTTTGAAGTTTAACTGTTTGGAGTCAAAAGGAGAAAATTATATTATTTTATTATTTTAAGGTTGGAACAGACCTTAATTAGTTTCATTTTCACCAATAAAATCTACAAAAAATACTCATAAATTCGGTTCCCCACTGTTTTTCTATAGAAAAACAGTGAGGAACTGAATTCATGAGTATTCTTTGTTGATTTTTAGGAGACAGTGACACTGAAGCACCACTTTTTAAACCAAAGCAGGCTTACAACTATTTTGAAGCAGGTACCTAATGACTAAATATTGGGTAACCAGAACAAAAGATGAGGCATAAATAAACATATAAACTAAACAATACTGATTTTGTATCTTCACAGATGAATGGAGCTATTCTATGAAAGCCCACACAAAATGAAATTATTTTCTTGGTGAAAATGAAACTAATTAAGGTCTGTTCCAACCTTAAAATAATAAAATATTATAATTTTCTCCTTTTGACTCCAAACAGTCAAACTTAAAAATAATGATTGAAAACACAGACCAGGTTTAAAGCAATTTAAAGTAATTATTGTGTTTTATGTTTATGTCATTACAGATGTATTAGAATATGAAGGCTGCTCGTAACAGTCTGATGAAGGGACCAAGAGTGTCCTGAAATGTAACTGTTTTGCCAAAAATAGAGAGCCTGATTAACATGTTTTGAGAGGAAACAAAAAGAGATAAAAGAAAACAAATAAATAACTGAAAGATATCGGAATCCTGCACTGTGTCTTTTTTCATTAAGGGTTGAGGACCACAAATCTTGCTTAACTTAAGACGAGCACAAGACACAGCTGATGAATGGTATGGACTCAAATGAGGCTACTAATTACAGTGACCCCCCCCCCCATTGCAGCGCTTTAAATGAATAGACTGTGTTAATTATTTGGTTTATAGACTGTCTTTACAAACTGCACCCCTTCATTTTTACATGGTATTCTGATTAATTATGACTGTAGTTTCATCGCTCCTACTCATGCTATTCTCACCATGTTTTCAGTAAATATGTTATTACTGGTTGCCTCATTCATGATCTCAATACTCCTGTGTGTAATTCATCAGATAGTCATACAATGGCATGACTCCCTATCCTTGTCACCAACGCCCTTGTTGGTTTGAGCATGACAGTACTCATGTGTTGTTGTCACCATCCATTCATATAGTGGAAGGACCCTCTACCAATCTCTCTCACACCCTGCTGTGAGTGATTATCATAATGTAAGCTGTGCCATGACTAATACCGCCTATGCTATGTACACCACCTTTCTCTGTACATTGCTCCACTGTAATGTTCTTGGTGTGGGTGACATGCTCTTACCTGAATCATTGTGTCATCGTCGCAGACCAATAGCTTTCATACTTCTCATACTTTACAACTGTGCTGTTTCGGTCAGATGCTAGTATGATCAGGAAGTACTGCAGAATAAATTTTCAGTGGGCAAAAGTCACATGACCAGCCAGGTAAAAGTCTTCTGGTGTCTGTTGTTCATACCACTGCTATAACATGGGTCCAATCATAGTAGCTGCATGTCTTTGTCTATGACACTGTGATTCAGATATCAGCACGAGGCACACTTTGTGTCAGCATGGTTGGTGAGCGTATGACTGGCAGTGCAGGTCAAGGTACAGTATTGATCACTGTGTATGGATAAGCAGGAGTATCACAATATTCACTACCTCCATGGTGTTGTTTGGATGTGTTAGTGGTTCTGTCACTGTATGGAATCCTGGTGATGCTTACACACGGTTGTTGCGATATTCACTTTCAACTGTGTGTGTGGGGCCTGGGAAGGGTGTTGTGATACTGTCTGGATCAGTTGTTATGCCAACATTAGAGTACTCTGACAATGAGTCTGACTGTAGGCACACTGACAATGTTTTCCTGTTGTGTGATTTTTTTTATTCACAGTGTATTCTTGGCCATCCTTACAACAACCTGTTGTAACACAGCAGTTGTGAAAAACAATTTGAAGGCCATATACAGGTAAGGTCAGGGCATATGCCTTCACTCCCACCTATGCACTTTATTTTCCTACAGCACCCACAATAGCACTGTGATTGAACTAGCTGATCAATGCTGACTACAATTGTATTGGCCCTACCCATCTCAAAAACACCTGTTGCTGAAGGCAGTGTTACAGTTGTCCTGTGCTTGCATCACCAGCCAGACATACAGTGGCAGGCCCCCCTGTATCCATCTCACCCACACTCTGATGACAGCAAGTATCACTGCAAGGCTGTGTAGCTGCCATCAGGCACCCAGGTAGTGCCCAGATCAGCAACATATGTCATACGGTTAGCACCCCTCCCCCTGTTCAGTGCTCCAGTGTCAGCGCCTTGCTGTGTGAGTATTGCTGCTGCCTGCATCATGGTGTCAGCAAGGTGGACCACCTGCTCCCAGAGTTTGCATCTCTGGTGTTTCAGCTGGATGCTGTTAGAGTCAGGCCAAGTTATCTAGTTATTTTTCTACATTACTGCTGAATCAAGTTTCATTTGGTCTCATGCTACTACCTTACGCCCTGTGTAACCCACATGGACCACATTACATCCTAAGTACTAAGCACACAACTACATAAAACTCTCCCTGTGTCTGATGTCATACCACTGCCACATCACAGGTCCCAACATGATCTATGTGTATGCCTACACTGGACTATCGTGATACTCAGACACACCATGGTGGTGGTTGGATGGGTAGGGGGGTTCTGCCACTGTATGAATGCCTGTTAACTCCCACACAGTGGTGTGATACTCAATAATACCACAAGTGCATTGATTTCTACTACTGGGATTTGGACATCCATTGCATTGTTGACTGTTTTGACTACAAACTGCTGTGTTGAGGAATTCCTCCACAGAAAAGAAACTCCATACACATGTCATGCTGATGATGAGTCCCTCAACTTACTGTCTTTTCAGACAGCAACACCAACAGCATTGTGAGTTAGCTGATCAAGTGCTGTACACAGTTGTGTTGGCCATTTCCATACTCATAGATACATAGATACAGAGACAGTGTGGGCAGATAAGGGCCTACAGCCCACCCAGTCTGCCCATTTGAGCTTGTAAGTTCACTTTATATTTTCCTAGAAGTCTGTTGCCCCTTAACCCTGATCTCCAGAATTCCTTTATGTCTATCCCATGCATTCTTAAATCCCATCATTTCAGCCTCCACCACTTGTTTCAGCTCCCAGCACTCCTGTACTGTCGTCCCCAGACAGCCATACAGTGGCACCTCCCCAAATTCATCCAAACCAAAATCAACCACCTCAATGCACTGTCAATGCATCTAAACCAAAATCAACCACCTCAATGCACTATCAATGCATCCAAACAAAAACCAACTACTCAATACACTGTCAATGTATCCAAACAAAAAACAACCACTCAATGCACTGTCAATGCATCCAAACAAAGATCAACCACCTCAATGCACTGTCAATGCATCCAAACAAAGATCAACCAGCTCAATGCACTGTCAATGCATCCAAACAAAAACCAATCACTCAATGCACTGTCAATGCATCCAAACAAAGATCAACCACCTCAATGCACTATCAATGCAACCAAACAAAGATCGACCACCTCAATGTACTATCAATGCATCCAAACAAAGATCAACCACCTCAATGCACTGTCAATGCATCCAAACAAAACAAAACAACCACTCAATGCACTGTCTTCTCAGATAGCAACACAAACAGCTTTGTGAGTAAGCTGATCAGTGTTGACTACACTTACATTGGTCCTACCCATATTCCTATTTTGTCATCCCCGGACAGCCATACAGTGGCATCCCCCCCCCATCCATCCAAACCAAAATCTGATGGTGGTGAATATCACTGTACTACTGTGTAGCTGTCCTCAGGCATCCATGAAGTGGCCATACCAACAGCAGATGTCAGATGGTCAGCAGCCCTCCCTGTACTGTCTTGATAAATACCACTACCTATGGCAATGTGAACTCATCACCAAAACACCAGTGGTGGTAGTCTATATCATGGAAGTTTTGCGTTGTCATCACCATACAGCCATACAATTGCAGAACCCCATATCCATTCAGCTCATACCATGGCGACCAGTACTACTGTGTAGCTCTCAACAATCATCCATGCAGTCCCATGACCAACCACAGATATCATACGATCAGCACCTGTCTCTGTACAGTGCATGTGTCAGTGCCTTACTGTGGTCCTCATGCTACTACATGCCTCATGGTGTCAGTGATGAGGACCACTACCTCCCGGAGTTTTCATCCATTGTGCTTCAGCGGGATGTTTGTGGGCACAGGTACATGGACAGTGATTGTAGGACCGGTGTTGTTGTTACGTGTACTGTATTGATGACTGTTCATGGTGGCACAGAAGTACTGCAATACTCACTCACACCATGGTGTTAGTGTGATTTTTTGTGTGTTCTGCAACTGAACGTATGCCTGTGGACTGCGACACATGAGTATTTTGATATTAAGTTACACAGAGTATTGGTGTGATGGTATGGGGCCCTGTCACTTTTTTTTTTCTTTCTTTGTTTACACCCCCTCACTGACTGCACTGGACCCCTATCCTCAGAGATCCCAAGGCTGTGTATGCTCCCATAGGTCCTCCACAGGTATTTCCTGTCTGGGCTTTGGCAGGACTGGCCCCATCTACCCTTGGTTTGCCCCCCCCCAGGCAGGGAGAAAAGGTACCCCCCTATAGTCCCCTCCAGTCCATGAGTGTCTGTCTGGTATGCTGCCTAGGCCCCTCGTGGATCCTGGTTGTTGATTTCTCTCAGGCAGCCGGGTCCTGTCTCCAGGCATCTGTGTGGAGTTTTTCCTTCTTCTGGTGCCACCTCCTTAGGATGCCGATGCACTTGGGGAGCCAAGGGCCATAGCACGTTACCACGCACTGTCGTCCTGGCTTCCAGTCGATGTCCTCCCTCCCTCCCTCTTCATGCCATCCCACTGCACCTCCACGTGGTATGGCAGTGGGACAGACACCCTACCCTCCCCTGAGAAGGATAGCAGCCTGTGGGCACTCTATCCTTCTCCCCCCCCACCGGCTCTCCAGCAGCCTGAGTTCAATCCTGAACATGGGTCGCTGATGTCACAATCGTTAGCCTTGCTGCTGTGCTAGCGGGCTGGCTCCCTGACATTGTCTTGATTACTTTTGACTGCAACACATGAGTACTATGATACAGACTCTGACCGCAGGCACACTGAGTGTCTTCTCTTGGTAGTTGTGGGATTTTGTACTGCCAATTAATTGTGGTCTGTACTGATCACAACACGCTGTGTCCAGGTATTCATGCAAACAAGTGAAAGTACATACAATGGTGGTGGCAGTACAGATGTCTTTGCCTCCGCAGTGTACTTTATTTACAAATACCTCAACCAGCAGCACTGTGATTGACTCATTTGACCACTTTGCAATCCATTTGTATTGCCCCCACTAAGTACAGAATCACCGTGCTGTGAGTCAGTATCAGGCTTTTCCTGTGTATAGCATCATCAACCTTTCATGCAGTGTCATGATCCACTATCCATCTCATTAACATCCACATGTAAGTGAGTATTGCAGTACTATGAATTGACTGTCAGCAGTCATTCTTACTGTACCCAGAGCAATACTAGCTAGCCTAAGGTCATCAACCTTCCCTGAACAGTACCACACTGAAAGTGCCTTGCAGTGAACGGAATGTGGCAACCTATAGCATTGTGTTAATAGAGTCACCACATGTTTCAGGCATGCTCATTGTTATATGCATGTTATCAATGTAATCTTTTAGTTGTGTATGCATTTTAAATTAACAACACACACGTACACTTCACATTTCATGCTATCCATTGTTGTTATTTTCAGGTGTAGTTGTCAACACTGCATTGTCATGCCAATTGAGGAGGAGTGCAAATGCTGCCACAAGGTTTGCATGGTCACAGCTGTGATTGATCAGCAAGAACTAACATGCATATGTGAACATTACATGTTTACATACAACTGCCTGAACAGAAACATTATTCAACTTGCCTTTCATGAGTATGTGTGGCTGGATGGACCATTTGATGACGATACTCCTACCCATGAGTAAGTGTAGACTATTAACCTTTCTTCATTCCACTCAAGCAAAACACACTGAACAGAACCATTGTGTCTGTAAGTACATAGTCAAGCTGCACCTGATGTACAGATTCTGTAATTTGAAGCACTGCACCCTGTGTTTTGAGCATGTTTTCTATGTTCAAGATGATTCCTTCTTCGACTTTGTGTATTCCCTTGAGGTATTTCACAACGTATATAAGGCTACCCATCTCTCTAATTCCCTTGAGTGCATACATAAAGGCTATGAGGCTGGTGATTGTGTGACAAACAATATATTTGTACAGTAGCCTATGTCCGCCAGTAACCGGACAGTTATCAAATCCACAAGTGTGGTCTATAACAGGAGACAGGCCACTGTAACAATAACTTTTTTACCAAATGGTATCCACCCACATATTGGCACCTATGCACCAAGGGGCGGAGAGGATATGCACTGCATATCCCCAACCATCACTCACTCCCAAGCACTGTGTCCTTTAGTATCCAGGTATCCACATTACCACATGTACAAACACACACCAAACCTATGGTCCACCACCACCCCACCCGTCCACAAATTGGTAGTCAATGTCAATCCCCCACACTACCTGCTGTGCCATAAACCACACACTATTCCTGCATAGTTAGTTTTATGGCATACTGCCAGTGGGAAAACATCCCTCCAGAAACAATTGTTGGTGTCTCTGCGTTCAAGTACTACAATGGCTGCTGATGGCTATTGTTGCTGTTTTGGTGTCATAACGGAGACAATGCTGTGCAGTATGAGCAGTGCATGTATGTGGTGTGGAATAAAATATAGTACTGTTTCTAAGATGATGTGTGAGCTGGAAGTAGAGCTGGCAAGCCCTGTTCAGGTAATTGAAGGTCTCAATCAAATCCCCCCCATCCCTACACTGCTCCAATGAATACATATTTAACTCTCTCAGCATGTCCTCATCGTTCTTCCCCTTCAATCACTGGATCATCTTTGTGGATCTATGCTGCAACCCCTACAATAATCTGATGACTTTCTTCACAAATGGGCATCATTACTTCATGCATTACTCCAGGTGTTGCCTGACCAATGACATGTACAAGGGTAGTATAACATCCCTTCTTCTGGAAGAGACCCAACATCCTATACACCCAAAATGTTTGTTTGCTTTTTTCTGCTGCCTTCATGCACAAGGCATACTTGTTCATGCTACCTGTTATGAGTACACCTACTGTAGTTCCTACTTCTAAGTGGGGCTGACCAACTGTACCCCATTCAAGTGTCAATACTTCCCTAGTTTCCTGGCCCCGAAGTGCAGACAATTGCATTTCTTGGACTTGAACACCAGCTGCCATGATCCCATATAGTTCTATCGGTTATTCCGGTTCTCCTGCAGCCCCTTCAAACTCTCTGTGTCATCTACTACTGGCCCCACTTTGGTATCATCTGTAAACAGACTGAGCTAACTCTGGATCTAGTGTGAGATATCAGCAATGACTATATCAAACAGTACTGATACCACTATAGATCACTGTGGTTCCATGCGTGACACTGCTCTCGGTCTTGAGAATTCCATCTTCCACCACCACCACCATTTGTTGCCTTCCCTTTAGCCAGTTCCAGATCTATTTCGTCATTTTTGGTCCCACCACCACATCACAGCTTCCCATGCAACCACCATGCTGCACTGATTCAAATGCCTTGCTGAAGTACAAAGACAGGACATCATCTGCATGGCCCTTGCTCAGTTCCCATGCTGCCCAGTCATAGCACTCCACAAGGCTGATCTTGTAGTACATAACCATGATAAACCATTTTTCCTGACCATCATGGAGACACTTTTCCTCTAAGAAGATCAACAGCCTATCTTTTTGGATTGTGTCCATTAACTTCCACACAGATGATGTGAGGCCTACTGGCCTATAGTTCCCTGGGGCATCCTTTGGGCCACTTTAGTGGATGGGAACCAGACGGGACATCATCCAGTACTGTCTTACACATACTGAGTCCTCAACTCAACTCAACTCAACTCAACTCAACTCAACTCAACTCAACTCAACTCATTCTTTATTTATAAAAAGTGCCTTTCCAAAACCAAGGTGCTTGTACAATAAATAGTTAAAATGCTCCAAAAAAATAAAACAATATGATAAAACCAGTCAACATAACATCATTAAAAATCAGGGTAAGCTAGGCTAAATAAATAAGTTTTCAAGGTTGCTTTAAAACTTTGGACTGTCAGGCAATCTCGTACCCGATGAGGTAGAGAATTCCACAGGGTCAAGGCCATGAAACTAAATGGCCTGGTCCCCGATGTCTTCAAATGGACCCTGGAAATCTCCAGCAATCCCTCATTGGTGGATCGGAGAAAGTGGAGGGGGGACAGTAGGGATGAAGAAGATCTTGCAGGTAACTAGGTCCCTGGTCATGTTGGGCCTAATAGGTCAGCAAACCAACCTTGAAGGTGATCTGCCACTCTACTGGCAGCCAGTGCAGTCCATGGAGGATGGGTGTTATATGACTGGTCCTAGAAGTACTAGGCAGAAGCCTGGCCGCCGCATTCTGCACTAGCTGCAAGTGGCGGATATCAACCCCCAGTAGCCCTAGGTAAAGGGCGTTGCAGTAGTCAAGGCTGGAGGTAATGAAGGCATGGACCAAAATTGGGAGAGCGTCAGAAGGAACCAGGTGCTTCACCCAGGCGATATTCCTCAGATGGTAAAAAGAGGTTTTGACAACTGCCAACAGCTGTGATTTAAGGGTCAGGCAGTCATCAAATATAACTCCCAGGTTCCGCACCCAGTCTGAGGTAGCTAACTAGGCACCCCCAAGCCAAAGACCTGAAGGTGATCCTGTCAGCAGACCCGCCTCCCAACAACCTGGGTCCACAACCAACACCTCAGTTTTTTCAGGGAGTTATTCAACAGTGTTGAATCGCAGTGTCACTGGCTTAGCAAATAACACACCTGCCTGTGATTCAGGGAGATCAGAGGGCTGTAGGTTCAATTCACACACATGGCACTTGTGTTAATATCCAACTACTGACATTGTAGTGCGGCACAAGGGGGGTGCTGCACTTATGAGGTGCCGTCTTTAGGAATACATGTCAAATCATGGTCCCATCTGGCTGTTCTGATGGCAGTGCAGGTGGATGTTAAAGATACAATGAAGGAATAATGCACTCCAGGGTGTGTGTCATGCTGGGATAACATCACACCTGGGGTGGTTGGGCATGAGGCTGCAGGCCGAGTGCATCCAACATCCCAAGCCTGACATTATTCCAGCACGACACACACCCTGGAGTGCATTATTCCTATTATACAATGGCTCACACTAAAAAAAATCATGAAACATACTTTTTTTTCTGTTTTACCATGTTTTAATAGTTAAAAACTGTAAATATCATTCCACCAGAAAAAGTAGTTCTTTGAACTATTTCTAAAACTGCATGAGTGGAGTGGAAGCTGTAAAAGAGTTGTGTGCTACTTGCAAACTCTAACACACTTGATAGACCATGTGGCCAGTTTCTGCTGGCAAGTGGTAACTAAGAAATTAACTGCTTGATCACTGACCCAGCTATGACTTCTGCCAGATCCCTTAGCATCCTATGGTGAATGCCATCTGGTACATGTGTCTTATCCACCCTTAACGTCCTTAACCCTTCCATTACCCTATCATCTGTAATCCCTACATCAGTCACCAATCCTCCCCTCTCTTGCATGAGTTATATACCCCACCTTCTCCTGCCTGAAAACAGAGCAGAAATAATTGTTCCATTCCTGTGCCTGCCCCTCCCCTTTATCCTTGTCCATTTACTCTCAATACTATAGGTGTAATTCTGTACTTCATGCTGCTATTCTGTATCCATATATGAAATGCTCAGTAATGACATTTTAGATTCAGATCAGTTATTGCACCCCTTTCTTTTTTTCTGATTTACAGGGCCTTCAGATATGTTGCGTACAGGAGGTTTGTGATGTGGATTCGGCAGAGATTAGGATGGTGGAATAGAAGAATTCTCCCTTCATGTGTTGTCACCACAATTCATAAAGTGTTCCATTCCAATGAGTACACTGGATTCATGCCAGCACCACGAGAGCCGCCCCAGCAAATCACTGGATCGAACTGACAACTAATGTCTAAGCATCGTACAAATGGTTAGCAGTTCGTAACATGTTTACTGACAAATGCAGAGCTTTGTTTCAGAGGATACATGTGCTTTATTGTTGAATTTTTTTATATACTGCTACAATGCATACATTTGTTGTAATTGTTACTAGAAAGATTGTCATAGAATGTCAGGTCTTACTAAAAATCAGTCAGCCACTGTGCATTTCTTTAAATATTATATTGACCCGTTGTTGTTTTATCAAATGGTATGTTGTGACCTCTTGGCTTACAGCACATGAATGCTCTGTTATCTTTGACATAATTTTTTTCAAAGTATCCCATTAGAACATTTATAACTATCATTACTGCATCATGGAGTGATGCAAGGGTAGTCATTCATTTATCCTCTAGTAGGCTTTTGTTGAGCTTCTGACAGCTGACACGTATACTGTCCAGTATGATTTGTTCCATCTTGACTCAGTTAACCCTTCAAAAATGCCCATCCTGTTTTATGGATACTGTTTACATGTAGTGTGCGATAGGAGACACACCTCCCATTTGTATTGTGCCAGAATTGTAGAACACAGAATTTGGTAATAAATTTGGAATCAGATTGGCAGCATCTCATAACTTCCCAGATCAGATACTATTTGAAATTTACTTTTTTATTCTTGTTTAGATGCACACCTTCTTTATGACCATTTATTAAGTACTGTACGACAATTCCTCTGGTGAGCAAGTGAACAATCTGCCCTGTGCACCACAACATATCATGCTCCACCACCCCACACTTGTACACATTCTCTACCCAGCAAGTGGCACAGGCCTTCTCTTCTCCCCTTTCTGTTCACCATCCAGTAAGCGTTCATTGATTCTGTACAATACATCTGTACTAGTGACACCTAGTTCAATGAGATGCTGAGGTGGACATTGAATGGTTTTTCACTATTGCTGCCACATGGATGTTACTGTTTAAAAAGGTTGCACCAGCACTGCCACATGCATCTGAGGTGGGAAAAAGGGTTCTGTGACACTGTTAGCCATGGTTCATTGGATCTGTTTGTACCGTTATGTATGTACATACACGCAACAACATAACTGTTATATGGTCGACGTACACTGTCAAAGCATGTGCAACAGGCAAATTTTATTCTATGCACATATATTTCATCAAGATTTGATTCACAAGTATAGTGACATACTGTTACAAATCAAATTTGTTATTATTAAAGTATCAATTGATGAATGAAGAAATGGCTGATACATGTCGATATAACCAGGTCAATGAAAAGTTGCTGTCATGCAATGACAATTTTTATGCATTTAACAACTAAATGGCTACATTGATAACCCAAGTCAACCATGTCTTTAACTTTTAACATTATCAAACACAGTGCTCTAAATATTGTAAAATGGTCACCTGATGTAGATGCCTTGATCTATGTATTGGTGTAATGGTGGACTTGTGACACTACAACTGACCATATTTCAACAACCCACACTGCCATTTTATAATGACTGGATGATGACGGCATGCAACAGGAATGTCATCAACACAACATGTGCATGTTAATATGAATTTTGTATTCAGTGAGCCACTTAATAAGAGTTAAATTATGGCCACCGATGTGACCCCCCCAAACTTTTTTAATGCAAGATCTCCCAAACAAAACCATAGCGGGGACTACTTAGTACTATCCCTTATCATTCAAAACTTTATTATGATTGTATTGGTATTTAGTATGTGCAACCAGTGACACACCAAACATGGTGTTGGTTATCTCCAGATAACACCACGTACAGTTGTCCACCATCCAACATGACCTGATCACAAAAAGTCAGTGACAAAGGACCTGGTGTGTGCCATGCCCCCCCCCCCACAACAATACAATACAAATAACAGGGTGGCTATTATGTGCTTTTGGCGACCCACCCTGACTCAATCCCCCAGTCCCTGTTTCACCTCCCAAAATGCCATCCAGTTATGTATATAATAATTGGAATCCTAACCAGAATGAACTATATTGCACTGGTGGTACAGTGGACCCCCACACCTGGGAATGCCAGCCCATCCCTTCCTCCCTCACCACACTCAACTGGCGACAAGCACGAGCCACCTCTCACTACCACTGACTGCTGCTGAGTGAGCTTTGCCTTGATCATGTACAGTTAATATACTCATTCAGTGAATGATAGCTATGTCATTCAGTGACCTTGTATATTTCCTATGTGCAATATCAGCAAAACTCAGTTGACTGCAGGCCGTGGTGGTGATTGGTGGCCCTTTACACTCATCAGCCATGGGTGGTGGTGGTGGGGAATGGGATTGGCTGGCACTTATGGGTGAGGGGGGGGCACTGGATCTCAGATGCAATATTGCGCATTCTGGTTAGGATTCTGATTATTATATTCTGAACAGGATGGCATTTCAGGGGGTGGAACAGGTATTTGGCCATGGGGTGGTGAAAGATCACAAGTGCTTACCTGTTATTTTGACTGGGTCGTGGATTGCCAGGTGACATGGCCAACATCAGCTCTCCTGTCACCTACTGTTTGGGATTTGGGAATGTGTGGGTGGATCTGGTCATGTGGGGGGAGTTGTCATGTTGGCTGTAGGGTGGTTGTCCACAAGCCAATATGGGCTCGACTGATGATTTACTTGGGCCAAGAGGGCTATTTTACATTGCATGGATGGTGACACATTGGCAAAACACGGTGGAATGCTATGAACACTTACACCAGCTCCTAGCTGTCGTACATGTGCTTTGATGGATGTGCACCGCTGGTTGTTTCTGAGTCCAAATTTGTGGACTTGGCAGCCACCAGTCATGAATAGGGTGCAATTGCTGCTATATACTCCCTTATGCCATGTCGCAAGGGTGATTATGGTGCATAGGTCCACTTGGGCTCTGGCAGCCTGCAACATGTTGCAGTAGGGTTTGCTGAATCCCAATATGTTACAAGTCATGATGAAAACTGCTACTCGCAGTATTGTTTACATGCAAGTAAGTTTGTGTCATGCATTGCATAGTGTGAATCCACGCCATGATTACTTAAATTTCATATTAACTAGCCCCCGCTTTTGTATTGCTGCTGATATCTGCAATAAAAATGAGGTGTGCGACTCACGGTTTTGTATATTATGTTTCCCCTTTTCCTGTATCACACCTTGTTCATCATGCCTTTTGAGAAGAAAGTAGTAGTACACTAGGTAGCAGCAATTGTGACATAAGTACTTCAACAACTTGCCAATGTCATGGCTCAAGAGTGTGCTTAATCAATGCATTAAAATGATGCTGCCAATACTGATAGTTGAGTGAATCAGTTATGAAATACAGTTGATGCTGTTTAAAAAATTTCAGACAATACAGTATGCTGCCATAAATTTGTTGACAATTGAAACAATAAAGAGAAACGCAAGAAATGTAACAGCATATTGACAATAAAATTGATGAAGTGGTGAAAATATTACTGTTGTTTGTTAGTTCTTTGCACTACACTGAAATTTCTATCTATGCATTACTTTCATGGTGTATGGAAGCTTATAGTGCATAGATGTCCAAATGTCCCAAAGTCCGATAATAGCAATGCGATAATTGGCACTGCGCAGTGATTATATTAAATGCATAATTTGTTCAGCCAGTGTACATGCACTGCTGACTTCTTGAACACAGTTCCTAACATTACAGAAGAGTTACATTTGCATGCATTTTGAACCTGGAGAAAATGTTTCTGAATCACATCATGTTTATCTGGGTGATCATATTGGCTGGTAAGTGGTGGTGGTAGTTCTTCACAGCTGGTCAAAACGGATGCCTGCTTTTAGGAGGGGTAGTGCTCTCTGAGCTGTAGCACCATGTTCTGTATGTCTGCAACATATCCTGAAGCAGCAAAAGTAGTACTGAGTTTTGTTGCTGACCTTTGTCAGTATGACAAAAAGTGAGATACAGTACCATAAATTATACATTGTTTATATATTTATGCAACTCACCCAATACACTGTTCTTGAAATTAGGCACCATACACTTGTTTGGTTTGCTATGTGGTGTTGTGAGTAAATTTTTTTACCGTTATAAGAGAAAGGAGTCAAGCAAAGAATATTATTGCCAATGTTGATTTCACTGTCACATACTTTAAATGACATATCTCAGTATATTTAAAACTAAAAACTGATAAATACCAATGAATTCTAGAGAATTTATGAAATGTAACGAATCATGTTTACAGGTTGAATATACATGGATACATAGACCTATTCCAGCACAAAGCAAAAAGTATATCTCACTTATGAAAAGGGTGGACCGAATGGAAGCAGCAGCATACATCATGCTGTGCATTTCACATTTGAGACTCACAGCAATGTTTTTTAGTCAGGCAGTATGACGCATGCCATGTACGTCCAGTTCCAAAGCCGTGTCTTACAACTGCATAATGAACATCCCCATGGTGGTTTATTGAGCTCACAAAATTGGCTTGTGTATTGTTGCTTGTGTTTCTACATTTAATCATGCATTGCACAATTGTAACACATGCCGCATAACACAGTTATAAAATGGGCACAGGATTTCAAGCAATCTGATTGGTTGTGAACCATGCGTTAGAAGTGTCTAACACATGGCTAAATCTAGATACCACTTTTAGAATAAACAGATCCTTTTTATAAGTGCAATAATACAATCCATGGATGTGCGTTACACACTTGGAACACACCACTAGGGGACTGGAGGCACTCAGCCTATACCACCGAGACATGCGTTACAACTAACGCAAACACCATCGTGTCTAGTTGCTTACATGAGGCTTTGTATGCAAGTGTCTGCTAGCTTGAAATGCATTGCCCTTTACATAGATTGGGATAAAATGTGATGAAGTTGATACACAGTATCCGGTTACTTCCATCATCTGCTTGTGATATCAGAGTACGCAATATGAAAAAAAAGGGAACACATGAAACACTTTCACTTGTCATTTGCATGCTATGTTTCATATAGTGCTTTCACATCGATGTGCAAATATCTACAGAACAATAGATGGTCATTTGGAAACTGCACAACCAGAGTGCTATGCAACAGTGGATTTCTGATATCATTTGATACAGAATAACACTTCACTGTACATCATAACTTGTTTATAATGTTTGGTATACTTCACATTGGACCACTTCTGTTAAGTGTACAACTAATGATTACATAACATGTAAGTTTCTTGTAAACCATAACATATGAAGGTACAATTACCATAGGTGGTCTCTGTTTTCACTGGCTTTGCAACAGCTTCAGCACCCCTTTTGGCTTTATGGAAGGCAATCTTCAACTTTAGCTCACCAGTTTTGGTAACCACTTGTGCACGTTGTGCATTTTCATTAAAATGCAGGGCTGCCAGAATATGCCTATGGACATTGAATGCATGGGTTTTAGAGTTTCATATGAAGGAATCAGAAAATGTGCATATAATGCAGCAGTACTGCCTAATGTGGAAGTGATACATTTTCAGTTTTTGTTGCGATACAGAATCTGCCTTGGCTTGCTATCTTTTACTGATGCTTGCAGAATGGTTACTTGAAGAAATAAAAATAAAAACAAAGAGAACTTGAGCAAATTAATGGGCAATGGTACCATTCTGGCTGTAAAGATTACCACTGACATGCTCAGCAGAACACAGGGAATAAACTGTTTGTGAGCTGCTGCTTTACACAGTTGTATGCGTTGTCATATATATATATATATATATATATATATATATATATATATATATATATATATATATATATATATATATATTTATACCATGGGGTGAGAGCTTTTCAGTGGAACATCCTATGTTATTTCCACTGCAGTGAGGATAAATCTGATGACATCAGCAGAGTGAGGATAAATGCCATTTATGCAACAGGTGTCTGAATAAATCTGCACTGATAAATCCATTTATCCGTGCTACTATGAGGATAAATTTATTTATCTACATAGTAACTACATCATCACCCATTTATGCACACAGTAACTACATCACTAACTACCGCCACCTGTGCTGCCTTCTTACCAGCACTGCCTCCCAGTTTCACTTTCACCTCCTCACAGTGCTCTTAAAAGCCAAGCTATCACAGTCCCAAACACTCACAAAATGCACACCGGAACCAAACCCCCCCCCAAAAAAACTGGAACCACATTTTAAATGAAAATGCTCTTAAGAAAAAAAAGCCATTTTTTCCTCTTTCTCAGCACAGCAATCCTGCAAACCAAATACAGCAACCAGGCACAGAGAAAAAACCTGAAAAGGAACTTAACTAAAAAAAGAAAAATATGACAAACCAGAACCCCAAAAAATCCTGTTGCATAAATCAAATATGCAGGGGGTGCCTGTGGGATAACAAAGTTATTTGTTTAGTTGCCAGTGACCACTCGTAACCCTCACTCGTGGCTTCGTCACTCATAAGGTTACTCGAGGTCACAGGCAACTGTACAAATAACTTTGTTATCCCACAGGCACCCCTGCATATCCCTTATTTATCCACACTCTGCTTATGTCACCAGAGTGAGGATATCTTCACTGCTGCTTGCATTCTAAATGAAACTGCTTCAGAAAACAGTTTTCTCTTTTTCACTAAAGCTGCAGCTTACTCAATTAGCTTTGCAAAACACTCTCACCTGTGTCCCATTGTGTTTCTAACATTCCTAGCCCATTACTGTGCTGATCTCAGCTTCAGAACAACCTGAATTCTAAATGAAACTCTTTTACCAAACAGTTCCTCTTTCTCAGTGCTACCTGCAACAGTTTTTCTTTCTCACTGAAACCTACAACTTACTCAATTAGCTTTGCAAAACACACTCACCTGTGTCCCATTGTGTTTCTGACTCCCAGTTCATTCAGAACAACTCACACACACACATACACACACAGTCACACCACATACCGAATGAACAGAAATCACACAGGAACAGAAAATAATGTTCCTAAAGCTCTCACCCCCATGGTATAAATTGCACACATGATATGCAGATTGTGGGATATGGAAAATATTCTCAGTCCTGCAGAGTGAGCTGTACATTCTCACTTGTGCCTTCAGCACTCATGGGAATACAGAGCTCACTCTGCAGGAGTGAGAATATTTTCTATATCCCACTCCTACCCATCATGTACAGTATCCCTTATATATACATATATATATTTTTTGCAAAAAAACTGTTAATGCATCAGTTAGGGTGGATACGACAGCAAAAAAAGCAGGGATATGAAGAATTATGGTTTTCAAACCTAATGCCCCACCCCCAGGGTTCCACCCTACCACCCCACCCCATCCGCACCACACTCCACACCTAACAACCTGCTTCGGGGTGTGCCATGGAGTCATAAGACCCATCTCTTACCCCATTCCATGTGTAAACATGCTTACATGTTACAGTATAGGACAATGGGGTGAGAGTTAGGCCTTATGACCCCATGGCACACCCCAATGCCTGTTGGTGTGTGAAGGGTGGGGTGCTGATGGTGGTGGGGTGGTAGGATTTGAACCTGGGGTGGGGCATGAAAGTGTTGGAAACCCTAACGCCTCACTTCCCTGCTTTTGTCCCTGTGGTATCCACCCTGACTGATGCATTAACAAAGTTTTTGCAAGGAATTTCCCTTCTTTTTCAGATAGTATAATTGTATCCTCATTTTAATGTGTGTGCGCAGGGTCCTTTGGACCCTGCACTGCCATCACTCTGTCAAGATAGTACAACACTGTCCACAAGTCATGGTGGGAGAGAAGGGTCCTTTGGAACCTGAACTCCAATCCAATGATCTAGAAAGTACGACAGCGTCCATCTGTCACCGTGGGAGTGCAGGGTCCTTTGGACCATGCGATCCCATCCCAGATATTCCAATCCAGTTACTACAACAGTGTACACATTCACAGTAGGTATTTTCACCAAATTTGCAACACAGGCATTTTGGGACCCCACATCATGAACAGTGACACTTGTTTCATTAATTGGTCCCGAAAGATGATTCCGAACAATGACCGCAAAATCACCTTTTGTGACCAAGTAACAAGATGACAGTGCATTTGTTCATGAGGTGGAGTTCCAAGAACCCCATATTGAAAACCTGGTACCATAATTTGAAAAAATATCTGAGATATCCACCTAAGTTGAAACCCCCCGTTGCCTGCCATTATAAAGCTTATTGCATTTTGTTCAGTTCCTGGTCAGCTTTTAAAGAGTGCAGACATGTTCCCACTCCACAAAGATCACAGTGCCAGCCCTCCAGTGGTAAGTATGGGGTGAGGATGGTGTGGGGAGGTAAGGTGTGCATAGGTTGGGTGGGGGTTGGGGAGGGGGTGTGGTGGGATGACGAGGGATCTTTTTTTTTATGGGGAAGAAAAAAGAAACTGGACTTCAGGGGACAATTTTGTTTATTTATAAGTAAAAATCAAATTTGGGGGGCACTGGGGAGGGCTCCCAGTGTGCTATGAGTATGGGGGGACATGATGCCGTAGGGGTTTGGGCACCACTGTCAGCAAAGAAAGGTGTGTGTGTGTGTGTGTGTTAGGGGGGTGAACATGATGCTGACAGGGATTGGGCACCCCCATTGGCAAACCAATTGAACTGGGGTGGGGGACATGCCAGCACAGTGTTTGGGCATCCCCAATATCGGCTTTGTGGGGATTGTGTGGCGGGCGGCAGGAGCTACCATATTGCAATGTTTCACCAGGAAAAGCACATAACAGAGCCTTGTCATCTGATGCTCCAATGAGGAAACTGCACCTCATTGGAGTGGCAGATTTCTTTCAGGGTTTGGCTCTCTTTGAAGTTTTGCGTCATCTCTAGCATACACGCTAATTGGTGGCTGAGGGACACACCCACTAAAGCGGTCCCTGCATTTGCCAATGCTGACACACCTCTAAATGTGCTACTACCGCAAGATGTTGCTTGTGCATGTGCAAGACAACATAAAAATGGGAAACATTGAGAAAGTTATGAGCATGCGTAGAAACTGCACAACACGCACCCATAACACAGTCATTGTTGGGGTATTTTTTCACCAAATATTCAACATGGGCTTTATGGGTCCTCCCCTCATGAACAGTGGCACTGTCATTTTGTTAAAAGATGGGTCATTTACAGTGGCCACAACAAAGGAGTAATCGAGGGCACAGATTGGAGAAAGAGCAAAGGCAAGATGGCATACTGCAATGGGTGATGGCAGATGACTCATCAGCAACAGAACAACTCTTATCATTCTGGTACCTTCCATTCCAGGAACATTGCACTGTGCCTCACAATTGAAGGATGGTCCACAAAATCATTGTAATGATATAATATGACTGCAACAAGGGTTCATGCTTCCACGTGAATACATACCTTGCATACATCAATGAGAAAAAATAGTGGGAGAATTTTGGGGCAAAGTGGCAGACAAGTCCATGAAAAACTTCCAGTGCATATGTCTGTTATGTAGGCCAGATCTGTTTCAGATCATGAAGGAGGTATGGACTCGTGATGATGTCTGTCATGAGCTTATTAGCATGGGCCCCTGACTGAGGTGTAAAAGAGATGTCAGTTCAACACCATTTTAGCACAACTATAATACAAGAATGACATATGTAACTGAAAGTGTCACTACACTGTGGTGTTCAGTTTTAGCACCCCTTTGTAGGTCTACCCCTGTGGAGATGGTCAGGTATCATCCTTTATGAGATGTAAGCTCTCAGGGCCTGGCGACAGTACTTGATCTATTGTCCCTCCCAGTGGCAAACAGTGACCCAGAGGCCCTTGTGATGGCTTATAATTCAGTCATTTCGGCAGCCCTGGATGTCACTGCTCCCGTCCATGTTCATCCTCTCTCCCTTTGTCCTCGATCCCCATGGTTTGATGGGACTTTGAGGGAGATTCAACGACTAGGATGAAGGTTAGAGTGCTACTGGCAGAAATCTGCCCTTGATGCCGACCACCTTAGATTGATGGACCATTACCAAGTCGATCAGTCTGCAATCACCCCTAAGAAGGCAGAGTTCCTGTCCGGGGGAGATTGCGGCTGCTCAGAATCGACCAGCTCAGCTGTTTTGAACTGTGGACAGACTGTGCATCCCAGCCTGTCTACAAGTTCGAAAAGCCTTTTCGCAAGTAGAGTGCGATGAACTTGCTTGATTCTTTGTGACTAAGGTGGCTGACATCAGGGTGGTACTCCAACCAGCACACTCTATGGGCATTGCTTTGGATCAGCATGAGGCCACTGCCTCTCAGCTTTCCTGGAGTACCTTCGACTGCCTGGAGTTCATGGATGTCATGCGGATTGTCCAGGGGTGTGCATTATACGTGCTGTAGTTTAGACCCATGACCAACCTCGCTGATTTTGGGTTGTATTGATTCCATCAGTCCCATCCTAGCATGGATATTCTGGTGCTCCTTGGAAACTGGTGAGTTTCCCAGCTCCCTGAAAGATGCGGCGGTAACACCCCTCTTGAAGAAAGCTTCTTTGGACCCAGACTGCCATGCAAACTAGAGATCAATCTCTAACCTTCCCTTTTTAGGGAAGGTGATTGAGAAAGTAGTGGCTGTACAGCTGGAGAACCATTTGACCATCCATGACATCCATGAACCCCTCCAGTCTGTATTTCAAAAAAGACATAGTACTGAGACAGTGCTGGTTCGGGTGCTCAATGATCTCCTGATGGCTAGAGATCAGAAGGGCCTTTCCATCTTGGTTCTTCTGGATCTGTCATCAGTGTTTGACATTGTGGATCATGGGTCCTACTTGGTCACCTGAGGTTCATCTCTAGACTGTCGGGTACAGTCCTCAGGTGGTTTACATCGTTCCTCATGGGAAGAACTCAGAGTGGTGTCTGGGGTTTATTCCTCTGATCCAGTTTCTCTGTAATGTGGGGTTCCTCAGGGTTCAGTGTCACCCTCATTTTGTTCGCAGTGTATATGCTGCCCCTCGGAGACATTGTAAGAAGGTATGGGCTAAGGTTTCACTGCTATGCTGATGATATCCAGCTCTACCTTTCTTTTGCACCTGACCAGAATGGAGCTCTCTCGGTCTTTAATAGCTGCCTAATAGAAATCCAGGAGTGGATGGATTCCAGTTGGCTGTAGTTGAACTCAGAAAAGACTGAGATTCTGGTTGTGGATTCGACACGCCAGATAGGGAGGTTGGGGGTTGGTTTGCCCTCAGGACTTTTTCTTGGGGGCTTATCATTCCCGACCTCTGAACGGGTGCGAAACCTGGGGTAATTGTTGATGAAGGGCTGACCCTGTATTCGCAGGTGTCGGCCATCTTCAAATCCTCTCTGTACTATCTGAGGACTATCGCCAGGATCAAGCACCTTGTTCTGTCTGGTGATCTATGTTGGTTCACGCCTTTGTGTCCTTGTGCTTAGATTACTGCAAAACCCTTTACCTAGGGCTACCGAGGGTGGAAATCTGTCTCCTGCAGCTAGTGCAGAATGCAGTGGCCCGGCTTTTGACAGGAACTCCCCGGTCCTGTCATATTTCACCAGTGCTGTGCAGACTGCACTGCCTGCCGGTACAGTGGCTGATCACCTTCAAAGTCAGTCTTCTGACTTTTAAAGCCCTACAGGGACTGGGCCCAGACTACCTGAAAGAGCTTCTGGTCCCTTACTGCCCTGGGTGATCACTCTGCTCAGCCGATGAGGGGTTGCTAGAGATTCCAAGGGTGTGTTTGAAATCTTCTGGTGCCCGAGCATTTATGCATGCGGCCCCAACCCTTTGGAATGCCCTACTCAATCAGTTATGGGGGTGCACAACCATGGAGGGATTTAAGCAAGCTTTAAAAACATACTTATGGCACCAAGCATTTAGCGAATGACTGTGTAATGGTATTAGTTGTTTTATATAATTAATGTTGCTGGGATATCTGAGATGTGATTTTAAACTTTGTTAGGCACCTTGATATTTAAAATGCACCATACAAATAAAGATATTATTATTATTATTATTATGTCAATGACTGTAGGCTACCAAGTGTCAACATGCAGCCCTTGTTGTATTCATTGACAGACCTACATACCTTTCTTGAACCACAACTTCACCTGTGTTCTTTCACCATGTGCACATTGCTGAAATTTATCCCTGTGACCGATGTGTAGATTGCACACATGGTTGACCACAGTAAGCCATTTTGCAGTGTCACCTCACAGTCATCAGTGTTTCCTGCTGCCACCCAGAACATATGATTGGTGATTGATTTTGATCAAAGATGGATGTCACAGGAATCCTTCTTTTTGGCAATTTTTTCTAGCTTTTTGCCCACACCTTTTGCTTCAAAATAAAGTTATAAAAATACTTCTTGTTAGCGTGAGTTACATCGCAATGGGCAATACTAGGCAACCCACATACAACATTAAGAATATGAAGAGAATGCTTACCCTTTGACATGTGCCAAACATCAAAGTAATGTTTCACATCATTGTGCTCTCTTTTCATATAAGCCTTTACTTGCACACGCCGATCGGTTACTAGTTGGGATACCTTGCAGCCCTGCTTCTTGATGAAGTTCAATCCACAACGCAATCCCTCCAGTTCCATTGCTGTAGAATTCTTCACCTCTGATAACTGATTGTGATTGAAGCAATCAGTAATAGAACTTCAGTGCAGGACATTAGGTGAACTTAATTGTACAAAACTTTGTACTCGTGCCACAATCAATATCAAGATCAATGACCTCATGACACAATTAGCACAGCAGGACAATGATGTGTCTGTGACAATGGCCCCCACAATACAGAGCCTAACCCAGGGCCAGTGACGTAGTCAACTGGAGTATGTCAACACCAAATTACTAATAATAATCATTGACTCAGCCACTGAAATCACCAGCGAATAATACATCTGTTCAAAACACACTCTCAGCAAAACACACTCTCAGCGATGTATTCAGCTGCAGAATGTCAACACCAAATTAATAAGAATACTTTTTGACCCACTCATTCAAATACTCCACAAAGAAGACATCTGTTTTTTCTGTGCAACTTTGTTTCTTTCACTTTTGTACTGGGGCATCTCGCAGAGGTACACTTTAGGTCTGCCCTCTAATACCAACTGAGACCCTCTTCCTAAGTACACCACTCACAGGACTTCATAGCAACCCCCACTGGTGGAAGGGCCCACCTCACCTACCTGGCTGCTCTTTATGCAGATTTAAGGGTCTGTCCTGTGGGTCACGCCTGGGGACATTGGACAGGGAGTGGTGTTGGGGATGTGGTGCTTAGACCCTCTAGGATTATCATTGCCTCCACGGTCATCTGGTGCTTTTTCCCTAATCATTCCTCCCCACTTAGCATTTATGTGCAATAGTGTCTAGTGCAAAGGTGCAGATACCCGCCGGTGATCTGCCCCCCCGTATCCACAAGAAAAGCAAGTTATTTCACTGACCCAGGTCACCACCAAGAGTATAACGTGAGCAATGCTGACCACTGATCCCACCGTGAGAAAGGAGAGCAGTCCTCCAGATGCTCGATCACTTCCCTCCCCTGCCGACCACTGGGGACCAGAGTTGGTTCCCTAGCACTGGTCGGCGGTGTTGCGCATCATGTGGTGGCCAGTGCCTCAACCCCCAGTGCCACAGGGATGGCTACATATAAGACATCTGGTAGAGTCCAACACCCTGTCGATGAATAAGTATGCAACCATCTGTACCAATTCTCCATGAAACAAGGGACGGCATTAAACACTGTCATTTCTAAGCAAATAACAAGTTACATCCCACAATATTTACCTGAATGAGTTGTAGATGAATAATCTTTCTCTGTTCCAGGTTCATGAATGTGTAAAGTCCATACTTGGCACAATGGTCAAGAGAATCACATCATGCATCACCTCCCACAACTATTTCTTTCCCATGAATGCTGTCAAATATTTCCTGCTGCTGTGACTGCCACACCCTATGCACAGTTGAGATAATATATGCTTTCTGTACTTTATGGTATGTCACCTGTGAAATCATTGGGACAGTAACTGTACGGAACAGTCTCAGAGCTTTTGCTGGTGTCACCCCACTACAAAACACTGCAGAGCACAGCATCACATTCCCCTGAGGCATTGAGTTTGCCATATGTTGACTGTGCCACATGCGAGTATTTCCCTTTCCACATTTACTTTGAACAACTATCATGGTGCCAACAGTACAGACAATATAACTGTTTGTCACAGTGCTGCAGATATGATAGGTAGATAACAGTTCTGCAAGTTTGCTTTCCAATACGAGGTAGTATGGTTCCTTCAGCACGGGCACGGGAGTGACACCAATCAGACGATAATCTGTGGCTGGCATTCAATCATCACCTTTGGTATACGAATAACTTTTGTCCAGCACAAAATCAGGGTAATTTTGTCATCGGTACCCATATCATCGCTTTCCATGTCAGATGCATTGGATATGTACACTACTCTGTCAGCGAGATGTCCAGTACTAGGCATTGAGTTGTTTGTTGAAGTACTTCCATCTCGCCACATTACATGTACACTCTTGTCTATAGTCAAGCACTGTATCCCAACTGAACGAACATTACTGTACTTGGGAAAATCATGGATAGACATCTGTATTCTACAGGGTCTTTGTGAAGGCTTGATGTCTGCCTGAAATGTTGCACTTCGGGATGAACTGCGAAGTGGAGGTTCGGAAAAACAAACATGAGCAGATGTACAAGGCTCGGAGAGTGAAACATCGCTTTCGTCCTCAGGTACAAGGGTAGCACATCCCTGGACAACATTTATTGCTTCCCTACATTCATCTGCAGTACACCTTGTACTGACTGAGGTCAATTTGATTGATGATTATCCATCTGTACTGCGACATCACTTGCTACAGCCTCTGAATACAGGTCAGGTGACTGTGGTGCTTCTGCTGCTGATAATCTTTTTCGAATGGTCTTCATGGCTTCATTAACATTCTTAGATAAAAACCAAAAAAAATAAGACAGTCAGTGAAATGAAGCATAACATACCTCTACCAGCACAACCACAATGATATCTGAAATTATACCTATTCATTCCCAACAGACTCCCTTGGTGGACTCAATAAAACTTCCTACCCTATTGAGAGGGTCAGCCAGCTTTGGGTGTGGGATGTCCAGTTAGTCACTGATAGCCAGGATTACTGTATCTAACAGTGAAATTTTCTCATGAGGCATGGAATGTAAGGCATTGTTGAAATGTAAACCCCAGAGATACATAGTAAGGCCCTTGTCACTTTCCCTGGTCACCCCTTTGCAGTACCCATCAAGATCTCTCTTGCAGGATCTACCAGAGAGAAACACATAGTGCATTTCTTCCAAGAGACCAGTGTCCTTCAAAAAATCAACCAGGCTCTCCTTTATCATTGTTTACAGAAGGCTAACAACAATTACTATGAGGCTCACTGGTGTGTGGTTGCCTGGTTCATCCTTTGGCCAACTATACTGAATTTTGGCCACGTCATCACTCCACCAGAGTTGTGGTAAACATGATGTGCACAGTGAGGTATTGAACAGTTCAAACAGTGCGCACGCATAACCGGCACTCCGGTGCAATGGTAGCACTACCACTTGTGATGCTGGTGACCCAGGTTAGGTAGTGAGCATGGGTCATTGGAGGGCTGGCCTTGGGGAGAAGGACTGAGCACCCGAAGGGCCATTCTCCTTCTCCAGGAGGGGTGGGCAGCTCTCCTCATTGCAATACTGCTGCCACCTTGGTGACCACAGATGGTGCCAGTGCAGCAGAGGAGGCTGGATTCAAGAGGGGGGTAGCATTAGCCGAGGATTGGAGTGGAGATGAGTCTCTACACACCTCCAACTCATTGATCATCCCAGTGCACTGACGTTAGCAGGGGGTGGTGAGAACTAGGAAAAACACCCACATCCATACCAGGAGATGGGTCTCATGCCAATGACTGGAGTGGCCGAGGGGACACAGTTATGGTTGCCCAGTGTCCCTGAAGTATTGGGGTGGTAACAGGGATGACCTCATCTGCCCAACCTGGGGGGTTATCTGGAGATCATGTACCCAGGAGTGAAGCACCCATGGGGGCCTGTCCTCTCAATCCTGCCAGCGTAGATGTGCAGTGCATTGAGGACCCTGATGAAAGGGGTGGTTGTACCTTATCCACTCCCTTTCACCTCAATTGTCCCAGTAACATGCCCTATGTAATCCATTTGTTGGTCACCCACTGTACTAGCATGGCCAGAGCCATATGAAGAATTCCCACGTTACTTTTCTGAGTACAAAACAGAAGTACTAATTTAGTGCCTCTGCAGGTTCCAACCCTTTCTACCACTGCAACCCATTATTTATAATAATCAATTTCTGGTCCTTGCTGATTATTCTACACCTTTTGTATCTGAATAAGTGCTTTGCCCCTCTGTAATGCCCCGTGACAACCCAAGCTTCATGGATGCATTTGAAGTCAGGCAACTCTGGTAACATATCTGTACTTCTTCACATACAACTCATACTCATATCCCTTCCCTATTTTCCTTAACATATGAAATGCATTTCTCTTGTCACTAATCACTTTTATGACCCTTCAGTGAACACAGATCTCCAGCTAGAGGGTCAACTGGGGGCTAGTGACCATCACATGGTATGGTTTAATTTGGCCACTAGAACTAAATCATCCCATTCCAAGGGAAAAATATGGGACTTCAGAGGAGCTGGCTTTGATAAGATGGCCAACAGAGTTAAGCTAACCTTGGCAAAAAGAAATACAGGTGAGGGGGTATAGACAAAGTGGCAAGCATTAAGGATGCAATACTTGAAGCAACATCCCATTGTGTTAGAGAGAAAAGCAAGAGCAAAAGAAGAAGGAAAACACTTTGGTTCTCAAGAACAGTAGCAGAAAAGGTCAGAGTCAAAAGGCTGGCCTTCAGGAAATATAAGGGAATGCAACAGGATGAATACAGAGAGGCATACCAAACTTCCCTAAGGGAAGCAGGGAAAGTAGTAAGGCAGGCAAAGGCCCAAACCAAGGAAACACTAGCACAAACAGTAAAAGAAGGTGACAAGACTTTCTAGAGATACATTAGTGAAAGGAGAAAGTCCAGAGGGGGTATTGCTAAGATCAAAGGGGATAAGGGGGCTTGTGAGGAGGAGGAGGACCATGTAAAAGCATCTATCCTAAATAGATACTTCTGCTCAGTGTTTACTGAAGAGAAGGTAGGGCAGGGAGCACAGCTCAGCACCATGGACACAGGCTGGAGGGAGCTGTGCACTAGTCCCTTCACAAAAGAAAGGGTCCTACAAGAGCTCAATAAGCTCAGGGTGGACAAGGCAATGGGACCTGATGGCATACATCCCAGGGTACTTAAGGAGCTAAGGGGGGAACTAGCAGAGCCATTATCAGAACTATTTAATGAGTCTCTGCGTACAGGAGAGGTCCCAGAAGACTGGAGAAAGCTCATGTGATCCCGCTCCACAAGAGTGGCAGCAGAGAGGAAGCAGGGAACTACAGACCAGTTAGTCTTACCTCAGTAGTGGGCAAGATTATGGAGGCACTCCTTAAGGAAAGGATAGTGCAACACTTGGAATCCATAGGAGCACAGGATCCAAGACAGCATTGGTTTACAAAAGGAGGGTCCTGTCAAACAATCTTATAGATTTCTTTGACTGGATAACCAGAGTGGTGGACCAAGGTGGATCAGTTGATGTCATCTTCCTTGACTTCAACAAAGTTTTCGATACTGTTCCACATAGAAGACTGATTAATAAGCTGGGTAGGCTCGGGGTGGGTCAGAAGTTGGTCAACTGGGTGGCAAACTGGTTGGCGGGCAGAAAATAGAGAGTGGTGGTAAACGGTATACAGTCAGAAGAGATGCAAATCACAAGTGGGGTACCTCAGGGATCAGTCCTGGGGCCATTCCTCTTTAATATCTTTATCTGTGACATTGCAGATGGACTGGATGGTAAGGTTCATCTGTTTGCAGATGACACCAAGATCTGCAACAGAATAGATGATCCAGATGGGATGGGCAGAATGAGAAGAGATCTGGATAAACTAGCAAAATGGTCAGAAGAGTGGCAACTGGGGTTTAACGCAAAGAAGTGCAAGATCATGCACACAGAGAAGAGAAACCCTGAAGTCACCTATAGGCTAGGAGGGGAGTTGCTGGCAGTCACAAAGGAAGAAAGAGACTTGGGCATCATCATCACCGATGACCTGAAATCATCCAAGCAGACTACTAAAGCAGTAGGTAAGGCTAGGGTGTTGTTTGGGTGTATTAGTAGGGATATCACAAGTCGTAAGAGGGAGGTAATAATCACTCTTTACAAGACACTGGTTAGGCCCATCTGGAGTACTGCATGCAGTACTGGAGGCCACACCTTCACAAGGGCATTACCCAAATTGAAGCAGTCCAGAGAAGGGCAACCAAAATGGTGCAGGGACTGTACCAGAAAACATACGAGGACAGATTAATGGAGCCCAATATGTATACCATAGAGCAAAGGAGGGAGAGAGGTGATATTGAAATATTCAAACACCTTAAGGGCATTAACAAGGTGAAAGAGTCTAACATGTTTCAATATAAGAAAAATAGCAGGACAAGAGGACACAGCATGAGATTAGAGGGAGGCCGATTAAGAGGTAATGTGAGAAAGTTCTTTTTCACAGAAAGTATGGTGGATGCATGGAAAGGCCTACCTCAGGAAGTGGTGGATATGGATACGGTGCAGGGCTTCAAACAGGCATAGGATAGGAATAAGTGGGCGATACAGATGAGTATGAATGGATAGGTTATTGACAGAGCAAGGGCCAATGGCACATTCATAAGGTAGAAAAAGAAATGGGCAGAATGGATGGGCCTTGAAGTCCTTATCTGCCATCAATTTCTATGTTTCTATGTTTCTATGTAACTAAGTAGGCTGACTTAACCTTCCCTTCTTACACCAACCAGGGATAAAAATGTTACTGGATGGACAGATTGGTGGATAAAGGGGGATCAGAAACAAGGGTGGTTGACTTCAGGAGGATGTACTTCATGATGAGGTGGGATTTAGTGAGGGGACATTGAGGAAATTATGCAGGAGATAGAAGCAAAGGAAACGTGCTATCAAGAAACGTGACATTGTAGTGGATAAGAAGGCATGCAAAAAAACACAGTAGAAGAACATGGACAGGAATCATTGATGAATAAACATTACAATGATGTAGGTGCTGAGGGCAAATGGAGATGCATTTTGGAGTCTCAGGAGGACTGAGATGAGGTAGAGCATGGGTGTATATGGGAGTTGTTCCAGGAAGGTAAAAAAATGGGTTAGGGAGGAGATGGCATACATAACGCAAATAGTGATTCCAGGCGTTAAGGGAGGTGAGAAGGAGTTTTTTAGGTATGTGAGGTAAAACAGGAATGTGTTTCAAATGCCGGTAGTGAGAGGTCAAGACTTGGTTTTAAACATCAACTTACTTCAGTTATTCAGCCTTCTGACTGGCTTTGGAGCTGAACAATACTTTTTTTTTGCTTGACATTCTGTTGTAGCTTTGTATTGATGCACTTTTAAAATGAACTGCTATTTTCCTCCCTGAGTGTTTAAAATTTGGTGATCTAGTTGGTTTTGTTTATTTTGTGGTTTGGCTGGTAAGGATTTTCGGTGTTTGTTTCACTGCAGAATTAGGCGCAGATGGCAAACTGGGGCTCGTAAGGCCCAGGAGAGAGGCCAGACGTGTTTGGTACATATCCACACGGTTCACAACACACAGAGTGAACAGGTAGCCAGAGGGGCTTCATTGACCACAAATCCCCTATGGGCAGTGGTATGCAATGCCACATCAATCAGAAACAAGACAGCAATTATAGCAGACTTGCTTCCATTGGTAGATCTGGCTTGCATCATGGAAACCTGGGTGTGTGATGATGCTGATCCAGTTTTATAAACTAAGTTCCAACCCCCGGGTACTGTGTACTGTGTACTGCTCTGCACCATAGTAAAATGCAGGGTGGGGGGAAGTGGCCATCAGTTTTACATCAGAGCTAAGATTAACCATGCAACCAGTTTGAACAACAGATTCTTTTGAATGTGTGGCCATTCATGGGTGGTCAGGCGTGGGTAAATAAATTCTCCTGATGTGCTGCCCACATGTATCACCATGAGAATTCTTGCTGGATGTAGTCGATTTCATCATTGGTGAAACCTTGGAGGCACAACAATGTTTATTTATGGGAGACTTCAATGTTTGGCCGACGACGAATCATCAAGGGTTGGTTACAACCTCAGAAAAGATTATGTCATCTCTGGGCCAGTCATATGAAGTTTCCTCTGTGATCCATTAGGGCAGACACAGGTTTGAACTGGTCTTCTCGCTGGTGCTTGAGAAAGAAAAGTCAAGTTTGATTGCATCGTTTGGTCCAATCATTGAATGGTGGATTTCTTGTTTGGGGTCCCCCCCCCCAGTCATCCCCATGCTGAGATCATAAGCCACTGTCCTTTCATGAGTTTGAGCCATGATGGTTTTCAGGTAGAGGCTCACCTATCAACAATTGGCAATGCATGTGTAGGGGAGACATGCGCTGCAGTTGCCACCCATAATAAGGTGACATCTGCCACACTCAAGTGCCTTGCAATGGTCAGTGCACTGCAAAATTCTTATCACTTTAGGTCCCCATGGTTCTGTGAGGAGCTCGAGGCAAGGAGATTGTGTGTTGCAGGTTGGAGTGCTGCTGTGGGAGGACTGGCCTGGGGTCAGAGAAAGTGGCCCTCCATGCTCATTATGTTGAGTACCAGGGGACAATGAATCCTAAGAAGGCAGAATTTCAGTCTATGGAGATTGCTGCCATGAGGAACTGAGCAACTGTGCTTTTTCAGACAGCTGACAGGTTATTACATCCAGCCTGTCTGCAGCAGGAAAAAGCTTTTTTTAACTCATTATGTGAAGAGTTTGCTCGGTTGTTCTCAGATAGAGTTGTCGACATCCAGAGGGGATTCTGCCAGTGAGCAAAGTTATGTCTGACACTGTTCGACTTGGGTGCATAGATAGCCCTCCACCTGGTTGTGGCAAGTTTACACCAGTGGAGGTGGCTGAGGTCATTGAGGTACAGTAGTTTCAAAGCTGAGGCAGACATATTGTGAACAGGACACGGTGACAACATGTTTGTTGATGGGATGTGTTGACTACATCGGCCCGGTGTTTGCCTTGATTGTCTGATGTTCCTTGTGGGAAGGATCTTCCCAGATGCCTTGAAGGAGGCGCTGATGAGATCACTTCTGAATAAACCATCTCTGGACTCTGATGTCAAGGCAAAGTATCATCCTACGTCAAACCTACCCTTTCAGGGCAAGGTTTTTGAGAAGGTTGTAGCACTTCAACTTGATGAGCACCTCATGGCCTATGATGTATACAAGCCACTCCAGTCTGGGTTTCAGGAGAGGCATATCACGGAAACTGTTTTAGTTCAGGTTCACAGTAACATTCCTATGTGATGACACTGGGTTGCATGAACAACAATGTTCAATACTAGAAAGCTGCGACTAATACCAAAGAAATGTTGCAGTGTACTGCGAGGGGATTCTCATCCAGGCCGAGGAAAGGGATCATGCACTTCTACAGCTCCTTTGTCAGGCTGCACCAGGACTACTGAATGCAGTTCTTGTGTCCATATCTGAAGAAGGACATTAGACTATTTGAGGGAGTGCATCATAAGGCAACAAAAATGTTACTGGAGATGAAAGTCAAAACCTCTGAGTAGAGTCTGGTGTAGCTGAATATGTACACCCTGGAAGAGAGTTGAGATGGGGAATAGGACTGACATTTAAAATTACAAGAAGGGGATAAATAAACTTGGCACTAATGTGTTAAGGCTGAGAAGGGGAAGGGACACAAGAGGGTACAGGCTGAGACTGGAGGTGGGAATATTTAGAAGAGAGAGAAGAGGAGGCATACTGTTACAGAAAAGGTAGTGTGATGGTGGAACACACTACCATAGGTGGTTATGTCATGTAAAGCAATGTGTATTTGTAAAAGTGCATTGGAAACAGCAAAAGGGTGATGTGGGGTTGGGTGTTAGTGCTGAAAACTTCAGAAATGAGAGAGGGTGATGGTGGGCAGCTATGTTCTAGGGGTAATAGCTGTGCAGTTGAGCTAACTTGATGTACCATGATGCCTGATTTCTACAGGACGTTTTTCCATTCATAAAGCTGTTTATCCATCCAGAGCCACTGCAGGCAGGAGCTACAGTCTCTCATAGGGACGTACTCTGTGGTGCCCCAAATACCCGTATTGAATCTCCCCACCACCACCACCGTAATCACGCTCTGACTACACACCACAGCGGGGCTATGGAGGAGTGTGTCGGCCATCACCCAACAACCCCCTCACCAAACAAAATCATGATCACTTTCATGTGTGAACCTCTCCACATTACTACATATGACTTATGACCACAAAGTGTTTGGGGAATATGCCACCCCAAGGGTGAAAATGAACTGACCCTCATGCATTTGCGCTTCATGTAGGCACCTCATTTCATTGTTGTCTGTTGAGCCACAAGTGATGCAGCTGGAGAAAAGATGGATGGAACAGCTGAAGGTTTCAGCCTTGCTTGGGCATTTAGCCATCCCAATTCAGCCATTGAGTCAGGGTGTCTCTCATATGCTGATCTTTCAAAATGAGCAAAACAAATTTGGCTATACTGTGAAAAAAACAAACCTTTCTCTCTTACAGAAGTATATCAAGGCTTTCCGAATAACTTGATCCAGTGGAAAATGAAAAAATGCAGTCCGCAGTCCTTGTGACTAGAATTTTTGCATCCATATACTATGCAGTATGGCATGATGAAACTGATTGAAATACAATAGTGTAATACTCACTAAATACACAGAAATGTGACAGCAAAGAAAGGCACCACGGCCCATCTAGTCTGCCCAACACCCTACCTCCCCCCTTCTGTTATGCTTCCACCCTCTTTTCCCAACTCCTTAAATCTATCCCAAGCACTCTTGAACCCCTCCACCATTTCAGCTGCCACTACCTATTCCAGCAGCTTGTTCCAGGTCTTCACCATCCTCCCCATGAAAAACTGTCCCCTGACATTACTTCTGTATTGCCCACCTTCCAGTTTGAGGCTATGTCCCCTCGTGTTCACTCCCTTCTTCAGTTTGAACAAGCTGTTACCCTCTACCATATTTATTCCCTTCAGATACTTAAAGGTCTCAATCATGTCATTGAATCATTGAATTTTTTGACTGGGTGACTAGGGAGGTGGATCAGGGGAGGGCAGTGGACATGGCCTATCTGGACTTCAGCAAGGCCTTTGACACTGTGCCACATAGAAGACTATTGCACAAACTGGGGAATATGGGTGTGGGCAGGACAGTAGTGCGGTGGGTAGGTAACTGGCTGGGCAGCAGGACACAGAGGGTGGTGGTAAATGGCTGTCACTCCACAGAGGGAAGAGTGACCAGTGGGGTACCACAGGGATCAGTGCTGGGACCGTACTATTCAATATCTTCATCAGTGACATTGTGCAGGACCTAGAAGGCAGAATTTCACTGTTCACTGATGACACAAAGCTCTGTAACTGAGTAGACACACCAGAGGTGTAGACAGAATGAGAAGGACCTGCAGAAACTTGAAGAATGGTCAGGGTTTGGCAGTTGAAATTCAATGCAAGGAAGTGCAAGATAATGCATATGGGGCACAAAAACCCTGGCACAATATATCAGTTGGGGGGTGAGGATATAGCATGCACCAAGCAGGAAAGGGATCTTGGAGTTATCATCTCTGATGACCTCAAGGCAGGGAAACAGTGTGACAAAGCAGCAGGTAAAGCAAATAGGATGCTGGGATGCATAGGCAGGGGCATCACCAGCAGGAAGGAGGTCATAATTCCGCTATACAGACACTAGTGAGGCGCACCTGGGTACCCTGTACAGTTCTGGAGACCTTACCTACGTAAGGACATAGACAGGGTAGAGAAGGTTCAGAGGAGGGCAACAAAGATGGCGATGGATTGCATCACAAGTCCTATGAGGACAGGTTGAAGGCACTGAACATGTACTCCCTGGAGGAGAGGAGGGAGAGAGGGGATATGATAGAGACATACAAGTATCTTACAGGGAGGAACAGGGTGCAGGAATGCACTATTTTTAAGGAAAAAGATGTTCCAGGACTAGAGGGCATGGGATGAAGTTGGAGGGAGGACGATTCAGAGGAAACGTGAGGAAGAATTTCTTCACAGAACGGGTGGTGGACAAGTGGAACACCCTACCAGAGGAAGTGGTGGGGGCTGAAACAATCACGGGATTTAAGAATGCATGGGATAGACATAAAGGAATTCTGAAGGTCAGGGGTAAGGGGCAGCAGACTTCCTGGAAAACATAAACTGAACTTACAAACTTAAATGGGCAGACTGGGTGGGCCATAGGCCCTTATCTGCAGACACTGTCTATGTATCTATGTATCAATGTCCACCCTCTCTCTCCTAGTCTCCAAAGGGTACAAATTCAGCCCTCTCAATCTTCTTTCACAGGGTACATTCTGCATCCCTCGTACCATTTTGGTTGCCCTTCTCTGCACCCTCTCCATCAGCTCAACATCTCTTCATAGGTGAGGCCTCCAGAACTGCACCCCATACTCCAGATGTGGCCTAACCATGGTTCTGTATAATGGTATTAGCACCTCCCTCTTCCTGCTATTAAATCCCCTCACAATGCAGGCCAACATTCCATTTGCCTTTCACACCGCCCTGCTACACTGACACCCACTTTGAGGTCACGCAATACCATAATCACCAGGTTCCTTTCTGTTTCCTTCTCCTTAATCACCAACCCCCAAAGGGAGTAAGTTTCCCTCCTATGCTTCCTCCCCAGGTGCATCAGCGAGCACTTTTGTGTATTAAACTTCAATTTCCAGGTGTTAGACCACCTCTCCAGCCTCTCTAGGTCCTGCCTCATAGCTTGCACCCCACTAGGTAAATCCACCCTATTGCAGACTTTTGTATCATCTGTGAACAGGCACACCTGTCCCTCCAGACCCTCCACTAGGTCACTAACATAGATGTTGAAGAGTACTGGTCCTAACACTGACCCCTGTGGCACCCCACTGGTCACCGCCTGTTCCCTGGAATGTGTCCCATTTACCACCACCGTCTGACTCCTTCCCTTCAATCAGTTTTCCACCTACCTGCTGATCCTGTTGTTCAACCCTAGTCTGTCCAGCTTATGTACCATTCCACCATGCGGAACGGTGTTGAAGGCCTTATTGAAATCCAGATATGCCACATCCACTGCTCCTCCCTGGTCCACTATCTGTGCCACCACATCAAAAAACTCTATCAGGTTAGTCTGACAGGATCTTCCCTTGGTGAAGCCATGTTGCCTGTCATCCTGCGTGCCATTCATCTCCAAGTATTCTATCAACCTGATTTTAAGTAGTGTTTCCATTACCTTCTCCACCACTGAGGTAAGACTAGTAGGACAGTAGTTTTTGACCTCATCCTTCCACCCCCCCTTATGTAGAGCAACCACCTCTGCCCTCTTCTAGTCCATTAGCACCACTCCTGTGACCAAGGACAAGTTAAACAGCCTTGCTAGATGCGGCGCCAGTTCATCCTTCACGTCCTTGAGAACCCTTGGGTGTATTCCATCAGGCCCCATTGCCTTGTCTACCCTAAGTCTACCCAGCTCTTCCCTTACTCCTTCAGCAGTGAATTCTGCCACAGCCAGCTGCCTGTGGCTGTCACTCTCCCCACCCCTTCCTGGTCCCCTACCCTCCCTTTCCTCCTTGAAGATTGAGGCGAAATAGCCGTTTAATGCCTCTGCTTTTCCGAAGTCCCCTTCCAGTAATGTTCCACTTTCCCCCTTTATACTTCCAATCCCATGCTGTGCCCTCCTTCTTTCTCCAATGTACCTAAAGAAGGTTTTATTCCCCTCCTTGCCTGCTTTGCTATCCTCACCTCAGTGGCCTCCTTAGCCCTCCTTATCTTTTGCCCAGCCTCCTTTCTTTTTTTCCTGTAGGTTTCCCTGTCCTCATCCTTTTGTGACCTCCTGTACCTCTTGAATGCTCTAGTCTTCTCCTTGACCCCTAACGCCACCTGTCTAGTAAACCATAGAGGTCTTTTCTGTCTTCTATTCTTTCTTACCCTTCTTATACATGAGTCCATGGCTTTAAATACCCCTCTCTTGATGGCTGCCCATAATTCCTCCAACCCCTGCACATCCCCTATCCTCAACATTTCTTCCCCAACTACTTTCCTCATTCCATGAAAGTCAGCCTTTCTGAAGTTCATTACCTTGGTTCTTGTCCTAACCCTCTCCCTGCCTGTTCTCACCCTGAACCTGACAGCCCTGTGGTCACTGGTGCCTTATATCAGAAAAGATTACCTAACACCCCACCCAAAAATAAAAGGCAGAAAAATACTGTGTAGTCTAATGTCAGATACTTTCAAATATACAATTATAGAGACTCCCACAAACAATAACACATATAGCAGCAACACACTACAAATTACCACTGGTTATGGTCAAGTGTGTATTCCAGCCAAAACAATTGTCACATGATCGAGGTGAGGTGATGGTAATATTCAATAACATAAAAGAAAGAGCTGAAACAATTCACAAGAAATCATGTCACACACATACACATACAACAAAATATTGAGGGACAGAAATAAATCACCACAAAAAAATATTGATTTATATACTATCTTTATTGCAATGCTGGACCACATGACTGTACACCCAATGCAAATGGCACAGTGTAAAAACAACTATGAATAATTCCATTACAACACACTATGAATCATAGATGCACTGATGTACATTTCAAAACAGGACAGAATAGAAGCACAAGGAGAAATGCACAGTTTCATTGAACAGCCGGTTGTGCTACAATGTGCCCGCTTTGTTTTTGCCTTGGATTTTGCCAGTTCAGTCAGTCAGTCAGTCAGCTGATTAATTCAGACAGAAGCAAGGTAATAGAGAAAATATTTTCGTTTACTGAAACGATGATCACACAGTGTAAATCAATAACATGCAGTAGGAATGTGTGATCCCGATACGTTATTCACAGTCTACCCACCCCCACCAAAAACAAATGCAAGTGTTTTGAAGCAGGGTGGAACCAAGCTCCATGTGCCGAGATGACAGAACTGTGAAAATATCATCGAAGGGGAACCAGCAGAAAATAAGTGAATATTCACAGGAAAAGCATTATAAATAGTACAAAACAAGGGAAACAGTAGATCGGTTTTTAAATCAGAGATAAAGAGTGACATAATTGATTCTTTTACATCACAGAAGATTTATTTGGGTAGGTGTCTACACAAACTCAGAACAAGCTACAGCGGCTCAGAGCATATGAGAAGGAACAATGATTATTGGAAACACAGCAGAACAAGACAGAACAGTTTCCCTTCAGGTTTCAGCAAAAAGACCACTTTGTTTGGACATGATAAATGGAGAAGTAAAAACCTTTTTAATACTTAATCCATGACAGGTACACAGCACACCGTAAAAATTAGATAGCACCCCCTGGCATCAATGCTTCACAGCCTAACCGTCGCTTTTTCAAGATGTAACAGCTGTTATCACCATTACTAGCTTTATAGCTCAACTCCACCACCATGTCGTATAATTTCACCAATCAATTATACTAATTAAAAAGGAACACATTTTACAATCTGCCCAATTCACACCACAATACATGTGTTATATAAAAAATAGAAAATATTTGTTTTATAGTAAAAAATACATTTTACTATTAAGAACAAGAATTTAAGCCGAATTTTAAAGTACACACTACTCCTAGATTACAAATCTATACACTAAAATTTTAACACAGAAATACTTCTTTACTGGACATTTAAATAACAATTCAAATAGCTACTAGAATGGTATAATATTTCTATTAGTAAATCTTTTAAAAGGAAGAAACTCATTTTACTAATAACCTGGTTCACACCATGCAGGAAAATATTAAGAATGAGTGGAACCAAGAGGTTCACAGTATATACCATTGAATATATTAAACATTTAAATGTAATCTTAACCACCATTTTCAATATCATAGAAACACAGAAACATAGACTCTGATGGCAGATAAGGACCGCTTGGCCCACCTAGTCTGCCCATTTCCCTACCTACAGGATAAGCTGCAGATCCTAGTTAACCAACAGCCTATTTCTTCCTACCCCCACAAGAATTGCCTCATGTCTGTCCCATGCATTCTTGAATTCTCCCACAGTTTTAGACCCCACAACCTCCTTAGGAAGGCTGTTCCATGCATCCACTACCCTCTTAGTGAAAAAATGCTTCCTCACATTACCCTTGAACCGCCCCCCTCTACCTTTAAACTGTGTCCCCTTGTTCTTGCATGTCTCTTTTTCTGAAAGATTCTACCCTCTTGGACTTTGTTGATTCCACTGAGGTACTTAAATGTTTCTATCATGTCCCTCCTCTCCCTCCTTTCCTCAAGGGTATACATATTAAGCTCTTTTAGTCTCTCCTTGTATGGCTTCTCTTGCAGACCCCGCACCATTCTAGTTGCCCTCCTCTGGACTGCCTCTATCCTGTCTATGTCCTTGCAGAGATGGGGTCTCCAGAACTGGATGCAGTACTCCAGATGGGGTCTCACCAACTGTCTGTACAGAGGGATAACAACTTCCTTTTTCTGCTGGTGATGCCTCTCCCTATGCAACCCAGTATACCACCAGCTCTCCCTACTGCCTTCTCACATTGCTTGCTAACCTTAAGGTCATCTGATATGATTACCCCCAGGTCCCTTTCCTTTTTGGTTTTTGTTACTACCCCCCCTCCCCATTGTGTAATCTTCCCCTGGGTTTTTGTTTCCTAGGTGCATTATTTTGCACTTCTTTGCATTGAATCCTAGCTGCCATACTTCTGACCATTCCTCCAACCTTGCCAAGTCCCTTCTCATCCTTTCCACGCCTCCTTGCATATCAACCCCGTTGCAGATCTTTGTGTCATCTGCAAAGAGGCATACTTTTCCTTCCAGTCACTCTGCAATGGCACTTATAAAGACATTAAAAAGGACTGGACCCAGTACTGAACCTTGCAGTATTCCATTAGTAGCCCCTCTGTCTTCAGAGTGAACTCATAGAAACATAGAATTTGACGGCAGATAAGGACCGCTTGGCCCACCCAGTCTGTCCATTTCCCTACCTGATGGATAAGCTGCAGATTCTAGTTAATCAACAGCTTACTTCCTCCTGCACCCCACTAGAATTGCCTTATGCCTGTCCCATGCATTCTTGAATTTTCCCACTGTTCCTGACTCCACAACCTCCTCAGGAAGGCTGTTCCATGCATCCATAATTCTCTCTGTGAAAAAATACTTGTCTAACATTACCTGTGAGCCGTCCCCCCTCTATCTTCAAATTGTGCCCCCTTGTTCTTGCACATCTCTTTTTCTGAAAGATACTACTATCTTGGACTTTGCTGATTCCCTTGAGATACTAGTTAAGGCAGTACCAGAGGTACTTAAGGCAATAGACCCTCCCTGATCTACTACTTTGGTCACCCAGTCAAAGAAATCAATTAGATTTGTCTGACTCCATTTACAATTACCTTCGTTGTCCTGTTGTCCAGCCAATGTTTTACCCAGGCTACCACCGTGGGACCTACTCCCAGGCTGGTTAGTTTGACTATTAATCTTTTGTGTGGTACTATATCAAATGCCTTGCTAAAGTCTAGGTAAGCCATGTCCACAGCCCCTCCCTGGTCTACAACTTTGGTCACCCAGTCAAAGAAGTCAATTAGATTTGTCTGACATGACCTTCCTGCTGTGAACCCATGTTGCCTTGGGTCCTGTGCACCACTGTCCTCTAGGCACTCAACAATTCTTTCCTTCAGAAGTCATTCCATCACTTTCCCTACCACAGAGGTCAAACTGACAGGTCTGTAGTTTCCTGCCTCTGTCTTGGTCCCACTTTTGCCAAGGGGAATCACAGCCACCTTCCTCCAGTCCATGGGTACCACACCATCCTTCCATGATTTGTTAAAAAGGGTAGTCAGTGGTTTCACTAGTTCTCCCCTTAATTCTTTTAGAATTCTGGGGTGAATTCCATCAGGCCACATTGCTTTGTCCACCTTCAGTTTTAGGACTTCTTTCAGGACCCTTTCTTCTGTGAAAGGACTGGGATCGAACCCCTATCCAGAGTGCTTCTGTTAATTGGATTAGGCTCCTCCCCCTCCTCTTTTGTGAATACTGAGCAGAAATATACATTCAGTATCCCTGCTTTTTCGGTGTTCCCCTCTGCCCACCCACCGTTCATTCTATTCAGCCTCACTATCCCTCCCTTTGTCTTTCTACGCTCCCTGATGTACCTATAAAAGGTTTTATCCCCCTTCTTAACCAAGTTTATTTATTTATTTATTGAATTTTGTTGACCGGGTGAGCCCGCTGGGCCCCGGAGGTCCCTTTATTAGGGGCGACCGGGAGGAAAGTTACATACAAAATCAACGGAAACAGTACAGGTAATAAAGTGACAAGTTGGTAGACAATGAGATTATTAGGTAATCAAGGAGATTAAGTTGGCAATCCTTTCCTCAGTTTGGGCATTTGCTATTCTGACTTCCCTCCCTGCTTCCTTCTACCTTAACTGGTACAGCTCTCTGTCCTGCTCCTTCTGTGTTTCCTTATACTTCCTGAATGCTTTCTTTTTCTCCCTGACTTTCCCTGCCACCTGTTTTGAGAACCATAGTGGCTTTTTCTTTCATTTTGATTTGTTTGTTGCTTCACACAAAGGCTTTGCCTCTGTGATGGCAGTTTTGATGATTCCCATTGTTGCTCCACCTCCTTCTAGCCTGTTTGCTGGTGCTTTTCTGAGGCCTCTCATCTTGTCAAAGTCAGCCTTCCTGAAGTCCAGTACCCTCACTTTTGTGTGGCTTGACTCTGTAGCTGAGTTTAACGTGAACCACACTGTTTGATGGTCACTTGTTCCCAGATGGCAACCCACTTCTAGATCTGAGATCCTCTCACTGTCCCATTTGAGACTATGGAGGTCTAAGATTGCTCCCTCATGAGTAGGTTCCGAAACTAGCTGTCTGAGGCATGCCACCTGTAGGGCATCGAGAATGGTCCTGCTTCTTGATGTGGCTGCAGTAAGGTGCACTCCAGTTAACATCTGGCATATTCAGGTCTCCCATCAACAGTATCTCCCCTTTCTCTGC
This sequence comes from Neoceratodus forsteri, assembly GCA_016271365.2. Taxonomy (NCBI): domain Eukaryota; kingdom Metazoa; phylum Chordata; order Ceratodontiformes; family Ceratodontidae; genus Neoceratodus; species Neoceratodus forsteri. Next base: position 906,319,057 of record CM028129.1, read on the forward strand.
CATCCTAAGAATGCCTTCTGTCATATCCTTGTCCATTCCCTCCCCCTGACCTGGGGGTCTGTATACAACCCCTGTGTGGATTGTGGTGCCACTTCCAGTCTCCAAGGTGGCCCACAGTGCCTCCTCTTCTCCCTGTTTACTCTTTTGTTCAGTTGCTTTTATCCCTTCCTTTACATAGAGAGCTACTCCTCCCCCTCTTCTCCCTTCCCTGTCTCTCCTGTAAGTTATGTACCCTGGTATGTTAACATCCTAGTCATGGTTCTCTGTGTACCATGTTTCTGTGACTGCTACAATATCCAGACATCCCTCTTCCATCAAGGCCACCAGATCAGGGAGCTTGTTGCCCAGGCTACAGGCATTGGTACTCATTATACTCCATTTCCTGATGGCCTTACTCCTTTTGGCCCCATCCCTGTCCTTGCCTTTGTCACTTTCTCCATTTACCCCTGCTCTTCTCCCTATAGACAGCTCTATGTTGGTGTTTACTGCACTTACTACCATGACTTTTTTTGAGGGGGCTAGGATTTTCCTGCTCCTTTCCAGTGCCTCCCCCCTTGGCTAGTTTAAATACTTGCCAATGAAGTATTTAAACCTATCACCTAGGATCCTGGTTCCCTCCTGGACAGATGAAGCTCGAATGGTATAATATGTCTATTCTTAAATATTTAAAAAAGAAGAAACTAATTTTACTGATCACCTAATTCATACCATGCAAGAAAAATTTTAAAAAAGAGAGGAACCAATAAGTCCACTGTATATTCTATTATATATGCCATCAATTATGACAGCTGTTATAGTAAAACTACAATATTCCACTGTATCATAAAGCAGAATCCATGCTAGTCATGAAACACAGATCTTTACACAGGATTACTCTACCTGGAATGCCTTTTACTAAACATTTGAAAATTACCACTACATTTCTACTTGGCAGTACTGCTTACTAATCTCTGGCTTCACTCCATTTATTACACTATGATGTGTACATTTATAGTTGCTCAACGTCTCTTTTTCAAAAACGGGGCTAGTTGGAAATGCTCGTTTAAACCTGGTGGGTAAGAGGCTTTTAACCTATATTGCCAATATGTCTGTCTACACAAAAGAGCAATATCCAAATCTCCCCCTCGTTCATTCAGTTTCACCTGTTCCAGTCCCATAAACATGAACATATGCTTCTGATTTTTACTCTCCTCTATGTGGGCTGCTAAAGCATTGTTTAAATTGCTGTGTCTAATACTTCTTTGATGTTCTAGGATTTGATCCTTGAATCTTCTTAAAGTGTTCCTCACATAATATTTATCACATATGCAGACTGCTAGATACACCACTGTCTCAGTATTACATGTTATTAAAGTGGTTACCTCATGCATCCTTTGAGTCTGTGGCAAACAGAATTCTTTTCCCACCTTAATGTATTTACAGGCTGCACAGTTCCCACATCAAAGATTTCCTCTCATATTTCGATCATTTCATTTCTCAGATCTCTCATAGCTCTGCATCAACAAATCTGCCAGGTTTTTAGCCCTCCTATAAGTGAACCTCGGTCCATTTTGGGTGATGTCATGCAGTTTTGGTTCCACTCTCAGAATCTGCCAATTATTCTTTATCACTGCTTCCACTTTCTCTGCCTGTAAAATAAAAATGGTGATAAAGTTAGGACCCTTATTTTTGTTGTTGTTCCTTTCAGTTTTATAGCTCTTCTTCTTTTTTCTTTTACTAAGGATACTCTACCCAAATTCCTTTCCCTTTCAGTCAGTTCCCTAGGTCTGAATTCAAAATCATTGTCCTCACTACAATTGCATCTCAGTCTCAAATATTGACTAAAAGGAATGTTTCTAGTTACATGTTTTGGATGGCAGCTATCAGACCACAGGATGTTGTTACAGTCAGTCTGTTTCCTAAATAAATCAGTTCTGATACTGCCATCCTGTTCCTTATTCTCATTTGTTCCCTCCAGATATTCCACAAAGTCCTGTAACTCCTGCTTCGTGCCTTTCCAGATTAAAATGACATTGTCAATAAATCGTTTGTAAAGATCTATCTTTCCAAAAAAAGGATTTATCTCCTGATTATACAAAAACTCATTTTCCCATTCTGCTAAATGTATATTAGTGTAATTAGGGGCCATAGCGGCCCCCATCATCTTCCCTTTTACTTGATGATAAAATTTCTCTTTGAACAGAAAAACACTCATGGTCAATACCATTTCTGTCATACTGACTAAACATTCAATAAAGGGTGTGGTATAATCAGTCTCTGTACACAAAATAATTTTCAATGCATCCAAACCCCCTTGATGGGGAATAGTTGTGTACAGAAACTGAATATCAAGTGTCACTAACAGCCAGTCCTGCTCCATATCTAACTCTGTTAGTATCTCAAGCATTTGTGTCATATTCCTGAGATAAGCCCTGATCTTTTTTGCAACATTCTTAATGTGTTCTTCCACATACTGGGCTAATTTCTCTGTCAATGAGCCAATACTAGAAACAATAGGCCGTAAAGGAGGATTTTCTAAATCGTTATGTACCTTTAGTAGCCCATACATGGCTACTCTCACAGGAGCCTGCATTGTAAGGAAGATGCATGTTTCATTCATTATGACACCTTGTAACACCATTTCCCTCAAAAAAGAATCTGTTTTCTTTTTAAATTTAACTGTGGGATCAAAAGTCAAAATTTCATAGAATGATTTGTTAGGCAAGTGCTCTAACATACTGTCTTGATACTTAATTTTTTCCATCACCACCAATGCCCCTCCCTTGTCTGCAGGCTTGATGGTGATGGAGTTCACATTATGCAACCTTTGTAGTGTCTCTTGCTCCTCCTGTGACATGTTCTTCGGTCCATTCTGTAAAGACTGTTTGCAGATCTCTTTGATGTCATTTTCAGAAGCTCTCAAAAAAGTATGTACAGTCGGATTCATAACTGGAATATATGTTGACTTCTTCTTCCATTTTAAGTTCATAATTGATGTTCCTTCATTTATTTTGTCACTTAAATTATCTGTGCTCTCATTTAGGACTGTATTATCAATCTCAGTCTCGGTCTTATTATACATAATGTGCAGGTTAAGTTTTCTTGAAAACATGTTCAAATCCAAGATTGTATCGAATTGTTTTATATGTAATGCTGAAGTAGTGGTGTATCTAGCAGTCTGCACGTGTGATAAATATTATGTGGGAAAACTTTGAAAAGATTCAAGGATCGAATCCTAGAACATCAAAGAAGTATTAGACATAGGAAATTGAACAATGCTTTAGCAGCCCACATAGAGGAGAGTAAAGATCAAAAGCATATGTTCATGTTTATGGGACTAGAACAGGTGAAACTGAATGAACGAGGGGGAAATTTGGATAATGCTCTTTTGTGCAGAAAGACATAATGGCAATACAGGTTAAAAGCCTCTTACCCATCAGGTTTAAATAAACATTTCCAACTAGTCCCATTTTTGAAAAAGAGACATTGAACAACTATAAATGTACACATCATTGCATAATAAATGGAGTGAAGCCAGAGATTAGTAAGCAGTACTGCCAAGTAGAAATGTAGTGGTAATTTTTAAATGTTTAGTAAAAGGCATTCCAGGTAGAGTAATCTTGTGTAAAAATCTGTATTTCATGACTAGCAAGGATTCTGCTTTATGATACAGTGGAATATTGTAGTTTTATTATAACAGTTGTCATAATTGATGGCATATATAATAGAATATACAGTGGATTTATTGGTTCCTCTCTTTTTTAACATTTTTCTCGCATGGTGTGAATTAGGTGATCATTAAAATTAGTTTCTTCTTTTTTTAAATAATTATGAATATAAATATTATACCATTCGAGTGGATATTGAAAATGGTGGTTAAGATTACATTTAAATGTCTAATATATTCAATGGTATATGCAGTGAACCTCTTGGTTCCACTTATTCTTAATATTTTCCTGCATGGTGTGAACCAGGTTATTAGTAAAATGAGTTTCTTCCTTTTAAAAGATTTACTAATAGAAATATTATACCATTCTATTAGTTACTTAAATTGTTATTTAAATGTCCAGTAAAGAAGTATTTCTGTGTAAACATTTTAGTGTATAGATTTGTTATCTAGGAGTAGTGTGTACTTTAAAATTTTGCCTAGAATATTGTTCTTAATAATATAATTTTTTTTGCTATATAAAAAAATGTTTTCTGTTTTTTATATAAGACATGTATTGTGGTGTGAATTAGGCAGATTGTAAAATGTGTGCCTTTTTAATTAGTTTAATTGATTGGTGAAATTATACCACATGGTGATGGGGTTGAGTTGTAAAGCTAGTAATGGTAATAACAGCTGTTACATCTTGAAAAAGTGACGGTTAGGTCATGAAACATTGATGCCTGGGGGGTGCTATCTAATTTTTACAGTGTGCTGTGTACCTGTCATGCATTAAGTATTAAAAGGTTTTTTACTTCTCCATTTATCGTGTCCAGATGAAGTGGTCTTTTTGCTGAAACCTGAAGGGAAGCTGTTTTTGTCTTGTTCTGCTGTGCCCTCTTGGGTTTTACCAATTTGAGCTCATGCCCCAGGGGATCTCTGGGGCTCCGGCCACATTTCAGCAGTTAATGGAGAAGGCTATGGGGGAACATGAATTTACTCAGGGTAATTGTATACTTGGATGACCTTATCATTTTTGGCAGTATCCTAGAAGAGCACGAATGCCGGCTCATGAAGGTGTCAGACCGGCTACAGGAATTTGGACTGAAAGTATCCATCGATAAATGCCAGTTCTGTCAGCCCTCAGTGAAATATGTGGTCCAGATTATATTGGCAGATGGAGTACGGACTGATCCCGCTAAGGTAGAGGCTCTTACCACTTGGCCATGGCCCCATAACCTCAAAACTCTTCATTCCTTTCTTGGGTTTTGCAGGTATTATCAAAAGTTCATAAAAGACTATTCAGTGGTGATACGGCCATTGAATGAACTAATGCAGGGCTACTCACCCACCAACCAAAAGAAGAAGCCCCATACCTATGGAGTTGGCCCACTGAAAGAGTATTGTAATGGGCACTAGCAACCCACTAGCCTTCACTAGCCACTTGGCTACTAAATAAAATACTGACCACTTGGACAGCATTGGGGCAAAGGGGTTTTAACTGCAGCCCCTCCCCCAAACCACTTCCTTTTCTTTACAGCTGTGGCAAACAACTTCTCCCCAGGACTACACCTTGGCACCCTGCATTCAAGTAAGTCCCTCTATTTTGAGTATATAGGGTGGATTGACTGTAACAGAGTGAATGTGCCCATTACATTGAATGATAACACCCACTTGCACACTGCTTTCACCTACCTGGAAGATAGAATCTGACAAGCTGCAAGGAAGGCTAGTCATAGGGCTGGCAGATATTAATTTGGGGTATGACTCTCTTACTATTACAGCAGTGCTATAGGAATTACTACAGAGGCAGAAGATCTCTTTAAATTAGAGCCAATTTATTTAGCTGTCTGTGAATAACTATTACTTTTTTTACTTCAGCAATGGCTCTATCAGTAACTAAAAAAATGGCTGTGCAGCCTGAACAGTAAAATAACATTTGCACAAAAATTGATATCATTATTTTCTTCCCCTGACAAAAAATCCAGAACTTGTTGCAACACACATTTTTCACTCCATCCCTAAGATAAACAGTAAAATGTCCTAAAATCATTTCAAGCCTCTTTTAAAAGTCACAGTTTCTGATACTTCAACCCCAAATGGGTGTCATCCATTAGATGATGAAATCCTTTGTTTTGTTGTCCTGACCAGGGATTAATGAGGTGTCCTCTGCTGATGTCCAGCTGCTCCTTTGGTCCTCATAGGTTCTGGTTTCACTCAGCTGCACCTCTGGTCCTCTTCAGTCCTCCATCAAACAGGTGAACCCTCCCTTTAAACTTTAACTAGAAAATAACAAACTCTTTACAGGCCTTGTCTGTCATCTTGCAAACTTGGTTTCTGACCCTCCTTTGCTTGGTCTATCAGGTCTCAAAACTTCTGGAACTCATTTACTCTAATTGGCTTTCCTAGCTAGAAAACTTTTCTTTTAGCTTGGCAATGACAGCCCCTTAGCTAACTAGCCTATACTTTAAAACTTAGTTTCCCTTTTTTTCCTTTACTCTTGTCATCCAGGTGGCTGAGCCCACCACTGCACTGCACTCTTTCAGCTCAGAGTGAGAGAGAGAGAGAGACAGAAAGAACTTCAATGTGATTCTGAAGCTTGGAATGATGTATGCTTATGTGGCATAGATACATTGTGGCTATTCACCTTTCTATCCATGGGATATACCAGTCTATAGGGGTATGACAGCAAGGAACCCTAGAGAAGTGTTCCACCCCTATAGGTGCAGCAGAAATTATTCCCTTGGCTAATAGTCACTTAGAAAGGAGCCCAAGGGAAAGACAGATGAGCCCCTGGAGGAGGAGGGGAGGATGGTGGGGGCAATGAAAAAATGATCCTGGACTAGACAGGAGGAGCAGCCTTTTAAGGCCTTAACGGGAGAGTGGTTTGTTGCTCCACCCATTGAACTACAGACACAGCCTTGCAATTCAATGTGCTTATGCAGCTTGGTATGATGTATTTATTTATTTATTTCTGATCTCGGATTAACCATTTTAGCTCAGAGCTCTTTACATAGGTTCCATGTTAGTACATTTAGAACAAGTAGGTGATTATACAGAGGATTGAGACAAACAAGACAATAGAATTAGAATGAGAACATTTATGTACATTTGGTCTTTAAACAAAGGAATGCAAAAAATACAGTGAAAACTAAAACTGGAATAAGTAAACATAGTCAGATACATACAGGAGCAGACTAAATAACTGTGCCCAACATGGAGCCTGTTAGTTGTCAGCAACACAAGGGGGTTAGTGCATAGAAGTGCTGGAGAGATGGGGTGGGGGGGTTGAGCCCCAAGTGTAGGATGTCTGAGAGAGAGAGAGAGAGAGAGAGATCTGTTTGGCAGAAGGGCAGATGGTAGGAGATGCCTTTGCTAAGTGCTAGCAATGGCAGATACACTGAGATTCCTGTATTAAATAGTTCTTTAGGTTCTTTTTGAAGGTCCACAGAGTGGGTAGGCTAATAATGTTCTCATGGAGGGAGATGAACCACAACGGTGCCCGATAGGCAAAGGACCTTTGTCCTTGAGATGTCTGACATTTTGGAGTCAGGAAGGACTGCAGTTCTGAATTTTGGGTGGGCCTAGGATTAGTGCTGGGAACTAGGAGCTGTTGGACCCCAATCAGGAGCTGACCAAGGCAGATCTTTTTGGCCAGGAGGCCAGATTGATATTTTAAGCAACCAAAAAGCATTAGCCAGTGGGCCTTTTGCATAGAGATCGCAGGTGTGGGTTAGTCGGTGTGCCCCTAAGGTGAGCCTGCAGGCATTGCTAAGGGCAGTTTGTATACATCAGAGGGCAGTATCTGTGGCAGAGCCATATATTGGCAATCTGTAGTCCACTAGGGAACCCACTGAACTGTGGACCGCTATGCTGAGGGCTTCAGGGGTCAGGCTCTGCCTATGGCAATAAAGTAGCCCTAAGCATTTGTTGATTGCTTTAGCTGTGATGTCTATGTGGAGGGCATAGGAGAGTGAGCTGTCAAGAGTGATTCCAAGATATTTGAAGTGATGAACACATTCAAGAGGAACACTACCCCATCACATATTGATAGCGGGTAGTTTTTGTGCTTGTTCTTAAGGCTGGTGAACAACATGGTTTTGGTTTTTTTGTAGTTCATTATCAATTTATGATTTTTGAACCATGACTCAATGCTGGTGAAGTCACGTTGTAGCTATTGCTCAAGAGCAGTGGGGTCAGAGTCATTAGAAAAGATAACTTTGTCATCCACATAGAGGAGGATATGGCACTGACTGGCTAGGGGGAGGCAATTCAGAAATAGGCTAAAGAGGAGGGGGCCCAGTATTTACCCCAGTGGAATGCCTGAGCACACAGGCTTGGTGTCAGAGAGAAAAGTATCTATCCTGACTTGCTGTGAAAGGCAGTGTAGGTAGCTGCAGAACCAGCAGCCGCCTCATGGGCAAGGCCTATGGCAGTGAGTTGGTCAACTAGGAGGGCATGGTTGACCATGTCAAAGGCCTTTCTTAGGTCAATATAGATAGCCCTTACTAACTGGCCAAGATCGAGGAATTTGTGGATGAAGCCTGTGTATTCCAGGAGGGCTGTAATGGTGCTATGCCTAGCCCTAAAGCCATGTTGCTCTACGCATAGGAGCATGTGCTTGTCCAGATAATTGACAAGTTGGTCAGCAACGATTTGTTCAAGGGTCTTTGAGAGTGGTGGTAGTATAGAGATGGGTCTATAGTTCCCGGGGAGGGCACGATCCCCACTCTTGTACACAGGGGTGACTACTGCAGCTTTCCATTTTTGGTGGAATACTGCGAGACGGAGTGAGAGGTTAAGGATATGGGTGAGAGGGGAAAGGATTTCTTTGGGTGAGAGCGAGATTAGTTTCAGGTCGAGGTTATCCCCACTGAATCTCCCCTTCCCAAGCACTTTGTGCTGATATTTCCTGGTTTCTCCAAAGGTAATAGTCTTGAAGTGAAATGGGGGATGTGATGGGGATTGTGTGGTGCAGCAGGGATGGTGGGGGAGAAGAAGTCAGCAGGCAGAACATGCTGCAAGTCAGTGAAGCCATTGTTAAAGGTGTTGCCAATAGATTTAGGGTCAAGGATGGGGGAGCCATCAACACAGAGCATGGTAGGGGCAATTTTGGGTTCTTGCCCAGTGACCTCATTTAGGTTAACCCAGAATTTGCTCCCGTCATTCCATTTCTTGGTTAGGGCATCTTTATAGTGTATGTTTTGGGCTAATCAGATGGTCCTGGTACAGTTGTTCCTCACACGTTTGTAGTTCAGCATGTCAGACTGCTTGCCGGTGGCCCTAGCTATATGCCACAGGTGGTCTCTATTTTTCATTAGTTCAAGGGTATCAGGGCTCATCCACGGGTTAAAGTAGCCTTTGATCTTCCGCTTTTTTATGGAAGCACAGGTATCACAGATTGTATTGAAGAGGAGGATGAAATGGTCGAGCGTGTCATCAATGTTGGAAGCCTCAAAAACCATGGACCGGTCAGCACTGAGAAGATCCATTTTGAAGTGGTCAGCGTGACCAGGTTTGAGAACCCTGCTGGTGATTGTTCTAGGAGGCGGTTTGGAGAAATTATTAGCCCAACTGAACATGACAGGGGAGTGGTCACTAATGTCATCGAGAAGGATGGAGGCATTAGAGGCATGCTCAGGTTGGATAGTGAGCACCCAGTCAATCAAAGTACTAGTGCACATCCTGTAGTTAGTCCTAGTGGGTGCTTCAATGAGCTGGGTAAAGTGGATAGCCTGAATTGCATCCTTGAATTGGTTAGCTTAAGGGGCAAGCCAATTAATATCGAAATCACCTAAGAGTATAACCTCAGAGCTTAGGGTTAGGCTTCCAAGACTGTCTATGATGGCATGGAGACCTTGGGCCGAGTTCTTTGGGGGGATGTAGACAGATAGAATTGTGACAGTTTTGTTGTGGGCCCCAAGAAGAACCTTAATGGCAAGGGTCTGGGTGAACGACTCTAGGCTGGGTAAATTCAGGACTATGCCATGAAGGCTATCCTTAAGGTAGATTGCACAGCCACCACCTCTTTTAGATTTATGATCTTGCCTAAAGATCGAATAGCTCAGTAGACTGATAGCTCCATCGGGGATCTTGGGAGTGAGCCATGTCTCTACCACAGACAGTACATCTGGATTATGTAGGGCTACCCAGGCTTGAATGTTGTCAAACTTTGCTGTCAGGCTGTGAATGTTTAGATACGCAAAGTTTAACGTGCCTGGTTTCAGTGTACTCAACTCCTGATATAGAGGGGGACCAGGATTAGGGTGGATGTTGCCTGAGAGCAGTAGTAATAGGAGTACCAATCTGACCAGGTAACCTTTAAAGTGCATGCTTATGTGATGTAGATACATTGTGACTATTCACCTCTCTATCCATGGGATATAGCACCCTATAGGGCTACGATGGTGAGGAACCCTAGAGAAGGGTTCAACCCCTATAGATGCCATGGGAATGATTCCCTTGATTAAAGGTAGCTTCGGTAGGAGCCTAAAAAGAGTGTCCAAAAGGGTATCAAGCAGCAAAGGAGGCGAGGAGTCAGAATGATATCAAGGCCAGGACTGAAGGTCGATAGGTGTGGGTGGGTAGGACAGGGGAGGAACAGGAAATGATGAGGAATAATTAGTGGATTGGAAGCTGACATGAGGCAGGAGGTGGGACTTTCTAAGGAGAGAGGAAGAGAGGGAACAGCCAGGGCCACCATCCAACTGCATCCAACAGCGGAACCTACCTATGGAACCTATGAAAGCCCTAACCCTATCTAAATATTATGACCATTGGCACAGAGGAGAAGAAAAACCCTTTTTGAGGAGGAAACCTCTGGGAATCCAAGGCTTAGGTCACCTTCCCTCCAGGCTGAAAGACATTTTGGTTAGTGACAGCTCAGCTACTTCAATTTAGAGTTGAGATCGAGGGAAGAGGAAAAGATTCCAATTTGGAGAAGCTCTCGGTCTGTCCTTCTAACAGGAATGCTTTTGATGGTTAGGAGCAACGTCAATGCAACTAGGTGACTAAAAGTAAAGGAGGCTAGAAATGACCACTGATAGCAGAGAGGTTGCCCTCGTACTTGACCGAGCAGCCAAAGGGGTCTTGCCGATGAGAGCCCCACCTCTCGCAGCTTGAAGTCATAAATTCTACATCCAGAGATGTCACTGGAATGAGGGATGACTGAAGGTCCACCTGGAGTGAAGACATTCTCACTATAGCCCAGGGAGAAGGACCCCACTCAGAGCTTCGCATGCTCTAGATGCAGACTTCGTGGGTACAGAGTGAGACCATTGGCTACAGGCTAGCCCCGAGACATGGACCAAAGGACATGGAAGGCATGTCTCTGAGTGGTGAGCAGGTCGGGTAGCGGTAGCATAAGACCATATGAGGGGTATGCTCAATTAATCAATATGAATGAGTAGACCTACATAGAGGTCAGACTGAGTGAAGGAGACCCTGACGTGGGTCTTGAGGAGGCTGATTGTGATTAGTACCACTGGAGTGCATGCCAACCAAGTCCATTGAGAAGCCAAATTAGGAGTGGATCGAACTAAATGAAGGTAGAAACGAGAATGGCTTGGTGAATCCCACAGCTGACAGGTGAGCGCGTGAGGTACAAAGTACCAGGTGTAGTGAGGTAGGAACTACAAAGTCAGAAAGGATGAGTGGAGGTTTGAGAATGAATATACGAGATATGCTGATGGAGGGAAGCCTTGAAGACTGGCATGGAACAGCAGAATGGGAGTGAATGGTACAAGGGGGAGATACGATGACAGCCGGGCAATGCCTGCAGCCTATGATGAGCTGAGAAGTTGGTATGGGAAGAGAGGAGGGTTGAGAATGAATGAACGATATATGATGATGGAATGAAAGCCATGAAGGCCGGAACAGTTAAGGCTAGGTATGTTAGCAGGTAGGGTATAGGAAGGATGAGGTTCGATAATGATGGAGGTTGATATGGAGTGGAGGATATATGAGTCGAGTGGTCCAGAATGTAGGACTAGGGCAAGAGGAAGATACTAAAAGGTATGGTGATGGCAGGATAGGAAAACAACCCCAACAAGAAAGCATGGGATGAGGAAGGAGAAGAGGTGAGAGCCGAGGGAGTGGTGGAAGGTGGGGCAAGCCAGCACAGAATAAAATAATGGAGGAGAAGCAGATCCTCTGCCAGGAGTCATGAGGCTGCAAAGTAGAGCAGCAAGCTATAATAAGTGGAAGTGCACAAATGGGAGACGAAAATGGCTGGGTGAAGCCCGCAGCAGACAGATGGGGTACAAAGTACCAGGGGAAGAACAAGGTATGATGGTGGTAGGAGGAACTGCAAGATCGGTACAGGAAGGATGAGGTTTGAGATGAACGGAGTTTGACATAGAGAGGAGGATGATACAAGCTGAATGATGGAAGGCAGGAGAAGGCTGATACAATGAGGGTTGGGAAAATGAAGGTATCAGTGCGAGAGGAAAAGATGGTAGAAAGCCGGCAGCTAGGTGATGCGAAAGGGCCGAGGGGTCAGAAAACTAGAGATCAGCAGGAAAAGGGGCAGTGGGCCAAGCATGGAGAGCCCAAAAGGACGTAGTATAGGGCCAACGGTGAACTGAGAAGTCGGCAGGGGAAAAGAGGAGGGTCGAGAATGAATGGACAATACATGCAGATGGAGAGAAAGCCCGAAGGCTGGTATGGAGCAGCAGCAGAAGGCTGGGCGAGGCAATGCTTATTAATTATATGGAAGGATGCAGCCATTCCAGCTGCCCAGGGCCACGATGCCCGCTGTGACACTGTAGTCCACCTCCATGGGAAAAACAGCACAGCCAGACTAGGCATTGTGACACCAAGCAAATTAAAAGTGTAAGGTAAATAACTTGAGGGCTCATTATGGCCTTTGGTAGTGCTAGAATTGGTTAGGATTGTAAACCCCAAGGTGAGCAGGATTGGATGAACAATGGGAGGCAGAAACAGGGACACCCAAGATGGCAGGAAAGCAAGTTCTCCATGGCAGGTACCATGTACTGAAGATCCATAATTTTCAAGTAGAGCCAAACGAGTGAGGAAAGCAGGAAGAATGAGCAGGTGAAGGAGAGAAGGTGCATGAAATAAGTATGCAGTGCAGCCAGGAACAAAACAGTGGTAGCAGTGAAATGCAAATGAGTGATGAAGGACTGCTAAGGAACCCGTATGAATCGGTCTCAGAGGACAGGAAATTCGGAGGCAGGCAGCTGCACATCAAAGAGGAGGAAACATAGAGCTGAGAAACAGATGCTCCAGGTGAGGTGGCTGCTGAATTGGAGCATGGCTGGTGATGTCACACCTGGAAGCACTGGTGAAGAATCAGGATTGTGGCCAGTGACAGAAAAGACCAAAAAGAAAAGAGAGGAGAGGAAGGAATGACAAGAAAACAAGGGACAAGGATATTCATATAGGCTGGATGGATTCCACACGATGGAAAACAGGGCAGGGAGGGCACAGACAGGGTGCAAGCAATGAGGGGTAAATGGAGGTGGAGGGAGCTGCAGCTGGATGTGGAGCACTGACGGGGGATAGCACACCCCGAGCACTGGAGGAAACAGCCATGGCCGGCGAGGCGGTAGGAAGAAATAAGGGGAGCCGAGGAAGCATCAGACAGGAGAGGTGAAGCAGCGAGGGGAGAGTGGATGGAGAAAGAGAGCCGCTAACTAGCGGCCAGGAAGGAGCAGGGTGGAGGGAGCAGACAGCAAGGGACAAGTGGCAGAAAATGCAGCAGAACAAGCGAGCGACGGGGAGGCAAAACCCCAACAGGCGAGCAAGCCGGCAGCCAGAGGTGACTGCAGGAACACTGGCATACACAGCAGGAGAACCAAGGAGTGAAGGGAGAAGGGAAAGTGACTCTGAATGCAATGAGAAAATGATCCTGGACTAGCCAGGAGGAGCGGCCCTATAAGGCCTGAATGATGGCATGGTTTGTTGCTCTGCCCATTGAACTACAGATGTAGCCTTGCAAAAAAAAAGGTTGAGATACCCTCCTTCAGCACCCTAGCTCACCCTTCTTGTACCTGATAGGAGAATTTGGTGCTGAGGTCACTGGCAGTAAATCAAGAGAGAGTTTGAGCCCCTTTCAAAGTTAGGAACTCTTTTGAAAAAGATCTTTTCCACTACTGTTATGCCCTTCCCCTGAACACCACTCCTTTTACTCTGCTTTATCTTTTCTTTCATCTAGCTGGGCCCACCTCCTGCTGACATCATCCTAGTGGCATCAGATCCAGCCAACAGACCCTAAACAACATGGCCTGCCTGGAGCTTGCTATGGAGGACTGCCTGCCCCCCCCCAGGTAGCCATTTTGGTTTTATAGCTATATTTTTATTTATATATTTATGCCCCCCTGGGCTTTTGCTGCTGTCTGCTTACATCCTCTTTTTGCTTGTTTCTGCCTCCCCCTCAGTTCACATAACAAAAGGGTACTAGCCACCCACTAGCCTTCACTAGCCACCTGGCTACTAAATAAAATACTGGCCACTTGGTCACCAGTGGGGCAGACAGGTTTTAGCTGCGTCCCTTCCCCCAACCACTTCCTTTTCTTTACAGGTGTGGCAAATGACCTCTCCCCAGGACTACACTTTGGCATCCTGCATTCAGGTGAGTCCATCTATTTTGCGTATGTAGGGTGGGTTGACTGTAACGGGGTGACTGTGCCTGTTACAGTATCTCAAAGTGGCTGAGCCATTAGGAAGCAGGTGAACCCCTGAGAGTAAAGCTGCCTTTCTAAAGATTATCCAGAGACTGTGTGAGGCACCTGTACTTGCATTTACTGACCCTCATAAGCAATACATCCTTCACACCGATGCCAACTTAAATGGATTGGGGGCCATGCTTTACCAGGAATATCTGGAAAGGCTTCAGCAAGTGGTCTTTGCTACCCATAGCTTGACTGCCTCTGAGAAGCATTATCCTGTCCACAAGTTGGAGTTTCTGGCACTGAAATGGGCAGTCACAGACAAGTTTTGTGATTACCTATACAGGATCCCCTTCATGGTGCAGACAGATAACAACCCCCTGACATATATCAACACTACTGCTAGGCTGGATACTGCTGGCCATCGGTGGCTGTCTGCTCTGTCCTTGTATGACTTCACAGTAGACTACGGAAGTGGCAGGGCCAACATAGATGCTGATGCCTTGTCCCAGCGCCCCATGAAGATACAGTTGCCAGAAATGTGCACCTCTCCAGTGAAGTCATTAGAGTCTTGTGTTCAAAATTTGTGGTGCAGTCTGAGAGCCACTAGAGCAACCCTGATAGAGCCATTGATCAACTGGGTACATCCTGAGGTCCTTCCAGCAGCCTATATGAAGTTCATTGGGCTGGGGTTGTCCTCCCTCTCTCACCTCAGTAGAAGGGAAGTGCAATAGGCCTAGCGGGAGGACCTGGGCCTCAAAGACATTATCAAAGCCCTAGAGAAGGGACTTAATCTAGATCAGGTAACAGTTTTCCATCCTGTTGCTAAAATCATGCTATGAGAGAGAAGCAAGCTGGCCTTAAAGGAAATCCGTACATTTTCTTGTGAAATTATTGTGAAGTTTACTATGAGGATCCAATATGTAAAGTGCTGGGTTATATTTAGAAAATGTTTTCAGTAAGACAGAAAAATGCTTTGTAAATAGGGATGTGGAGGCATCCATTTTGTGGACAGGAAGGGTGATGTGATGATGTCACGGCCCCACCAGTGTTGACAGTGTAGTGATTCTATTATATTCTGAGGAACACCCAGGATTTCATGTTTGGCAGAGTGCAAGAAAAGAATGTAGGGCTTCTTTTCATGATGAACAGGATCCCTGTCTGTATGAGCAGTTTGTTTTAACTTTCTTAATTGCATACTGTTAGAGCTGGTGAGGCAGTGACATCATCACAGCAACTTTCCTGCCCACAAAATGGATTCCTCCATGACACAAGTTTAAATGTATTTTTCTGTCTTCCTGAAAACATTTTCTAAACATAACCCTGCAATTTACATACTGGATCCTCATAATAACTTTCACAATAATTTCATAAGGAATCATACAGATTCCCTTTAATGGAGGGATTGTTGGTCAGAAAAGTGCAAAACAATGGTGACTCCAGTGTTCATACCCAGCTAGTTCTGCCATGGGAATATTGAAAAGCTGTGTTAGTCTCTGCATGATGAGATGGGCCATCTTGGGTATGAATGAAGGCTTGATCTTGCCCAAGTTCAGTTCTTTTGGCCACATCTGAAATGAGATGTGGAAAGCAACTGCAAGACATGCTTACCGTGCATCAGACAGAAGACCCTTCCCCAGAGAGCAGCTCCTCTAGTCAATATTCAAACCAACTGTCCCTTGGAGCTTTTGTGCATGGACTTTTTGTCCCTAGAATCTGATCAGTCCAATAAATCAAGCATTCTGGTTCTCACTGATCACTAGACAAGATATGCTCAAGTGTACCCCACTCAAGACCAAAAGGCCAGTACAGTTGTCAAGATCCTGCAACAATCTGTCATGCATTGTGGTATTGTCCAAAGAATACATTCAGATCAAGGCAGAGATTTTGAAAGCCATTTGGTAAAGGAATTCCTTGCCGCATATAGAATAAAGAAATCATGGACAATGCCATGTCACCCCAAGGGGATCCACAACCAGAACACTTAAACTGTACCATGCTCAACATGTTGAGTACCCTGGACCCAAAGGGCAAGCAGAATTGGAGTCAGAAAGCCAGTTATCTTGTCCATGCATATAACTGTACCAAAAAGATGCCACCCAACAGTCTCCTTTTTATTTGATGTTTGGGCGTGAGGCCAGACTTTCTGTGGCTCTGTGCTTTGGCATCTCACCCAATGGCACATCAGAGGAATTGTACCTAGAGTATGCTATGAAATTGAGAGAACAATTGCAAGCAGCCTATCATCAAGCAGCTGAAGCAGCAGCTAAGTCAAGCAAAAGTAACAAACAAAGATATGACCAAAGGGTGAGCCACCAAGTACTTCAAGAGGGAGATCAAGTCCTTGTCCAGAACCTAGGCCTCCAAGGGAAATACAAAATTCAAGATCGGTGGGCCTCAGGGGTATATGTCATGGTGGAGAAGCTGCCTGAGCTACCTGTTTACCAAGTCTGGCAAGAGCATGGGAGAGGGCTTGAGAAGACAATGCACTGCAATCACTTGCTCCCCATTGGAGAGATTGGGCCAGAGCCTCAGCCTGACAGTGAGATTTTTATGGCCAGAAGGCCTCAAACCAGGGGTAGAACTGCAGAGAAGCAAAGTTCCAGGTGTGTTTCTTCTATGCCTCTTGAAAGAACCACTTTGAACTTGAATACTGGTCCAACTGAGCCTTCTGGGTGGAATTTAAGAAGGTGAGCTGTCCCATCTAAGCCTCTTGAAAGGGTCATTGCGGACTTACATACTGGTCTGCCTGAACCTTTTGAGGAGCCCCAGAACAGTTTTCTAGCAGAAATCGACTTTGAAGAGTTTGTGACTGAATATTTTGTGGCAGGATCAAGTCCTGCCATGCCGCTACAGAAATGGAGCTATAACCCACAGCAGACTACTACCAGTGCTGCCCCTAGTAACAGTGCACCTATTTTGAACCCTAATGCAGTACCCTTTATCCCTGAGAGGAGAGCCAGTAGCCCTGTGCCAGAACCAGACATGGACACTGAAATGCCCCTCAGGGCTCAATCCTAGGGCCACTTCTCTTCTGTCTCTTCATAAATTCCCTTCCCACAGCTTGCCAGACTAAAATGCTACTGTATGCAGATGATGCTATGATCTCAGTTTCAGACAGTAGCGCCTGTGATATCTCAAAAAACCTACAGAGTAGCTTTACCATGCTTGAGACATGGTTCTTTCAAAACCAGCTCCTTTTGAACTATAAAAAAACTAAAACTATGCACCTAACCTTGCCACATACAAAAAGGAATGTTGAACCCTTGACTATCAAAAGCTAAGAAGGGGATAGCATTGAACAAGTCTCCACTTTCAAATATCTCAGAGTACATATTGATGATACACTCTCCTTTGTGCACCATATTGACCACATAGTCAAAATCGGTAATATTAAGCTAGACATCCTCTACAGGCATAGGCAAGCAATGACCCATGAGGCTCTTAAGCTAGTTACTCAAAGCTCTATACTGTCTATCATTGACTATGCACTAGTCATCTACAGTGCTGCCACCAACTCGGCCTTAAAAAGAGTTAATTTACTAGCCAACAAGGCCTGCCACCTGGTCCTTGGCACCAATCAGCTTACCTGTACTTATACACTTTACTCCTCTACAGATTGGCTCCAGCTCCACCTCAGGGCAAAGTATCAGGCTTGCATCATGGGTAAAAAAGCCCTATTAGGTCTCACGGCCGACTCTACCATCACATTGTTTCAGCAAAACTCCTTCACAAAGGTCACTAGAGGAACAGCTAAGGAAATGCTCCATGTCCCATTTAAAAGAACATGCTTTGCCCAGCAGTCACTCTCATACCGTGGCCCCACATGGTATAATGAACTCATCTCTGCCACTCTGGAGCATACAAAAATTGGCCCCTTTAAAAGAGACCTGCTAACCCTGTTGGCCCACAATAACCAATGTAACTGTAACCACTAAACATAGACGGTCACCACCACGACGATCTAGTCCCCCATCCCCTCCTCCTCCTCCTCCTCTACTGCTCTCCTGCCCCTGCTAAGACAAAGCACCTGGGAAGCAGATCCCTTCTCCTTCTCCACCACTCACCACTCATCCTAACTACAACAAAGTCACTTCAGGCTACTCCTCCCTAACTTCAGCTTGATTACATCTAACCTCTACAAGAACTCAACAATATAGTGAACCACATGTTAAAGGCACTTCCAGTACCTGTACAATATAGACTAGTCGATATAGATAGGCCTACTCAACTGCTTGTACAACATGTCGGTATTTTGTCCTCTTGCAATGCTCATCAAAAAAACCTCTGTAATATTATAATGTAACGTTTCTAATTATTTGTCTGTTTGTCCTGACATGGACCCTTTGTAAAAGAGCCTGTTGGATCAAAGGTGTTAATCTGCAACTGAAATAAATAAATAAATAAATAAATGAATGAATGTATGTACAATGCGAATGACCTGGCACCAGTTATCCTTGTAGTTGATGAACCTGTTATCCCTGCCTCTGATGTCTTTTCCCCAGTTCCAGTACCCTGTAGGTTTAACAGGCAACCCAAGCCAGTAATCAAGCTGATCTATGGTGCCTTAGGTGTTTCCTCTGATACCACCCTGTATGTCACTCATAAGCATATTTACTCTAGTGTACAGGTTTTTCCCCTTGTCCCAAGGTGCTGTTCTGAATTAAGGGTCAGTGTTGTGAACTGTGTGGTTTTAGTACCTTGATGACCTGTAAATAGATAGTATTTGATGTCCAGCTAGACAGTAGTATGCTAACTCTGTTTTGACTGTGTTACTGTTGATTATATAATCTGCTAGATAGGAACCTTGTGTATAGTTAGGCATGTGTACTGTATTTTACTATTTATGGGGAGTGCTGGTTTGTTGGGGAGCCAAACAATTCAGCACGGGGAGAGTGTAAGCCCCCCAAATGGGCTTACCTTGTAGGGCTGTGGCCTTATATTTCTTTTATCAGCACCCCATCAGTGCTCCGGGTGTGTTCTGAACCCAGTGGTCCCGTAATTGCTTCCACAGAGGTAAGAGCCTGAATCTATGTCTTGACCCCTGTTGTGGATGGGGGGGCTGAGCCCCAAACAGTGTATTTGCACCTCTGGGTGCTGGAGAAACTGTTTATGTTCTTTCAATGGATTCTGTGTAAATAGTTAATGACTGTATTGTGTTAAGATTACTGTACTCTAAAATGGCAGCCCCCATAGGACTACAAAACACTGGGCACTGCTGGGAAAAGGTTGTAGGTTATTGAATTTGCCCAGGACTGCATCATCCAATCAGAGGAGGGCTAGACAGAGACTATAAATAGGACTAGTAGCCCACCAAAAGAGGAGATGTCCCAGAGGGGGAGTGCAGTACAGCTGTGGAGGGCTTCAACACCCCATAGCTGTACTCAGGCCCTGAAGCCTAAAGGATCAAAAGACAGTGAATGCTGAAGTACAGAGTAAGCAATAAGATATTGAAAGTTGGAGTACTGAGGAATCATAGAGTTTGCAATAAGATACTGAAGGCTGAAGTACAGAGTAAGCACAGAGTTTGCTATAGGAGTCAGAATCAGTTGGAGGGGGCTGCAGACACATTGGTGCCGGAGTGTTGCTGAAGGAAACAAGCATTTGTCAATGCCGAAGGTTGTCTTGCTGGTTTTGGCATTGGTAGTACAGGAGTTAGAGAGACACATAATAGAAGTAGCAGTGAGGCATAGAACCAACATCAACCCCACCCCACCTTGCAGAGAGTGACAGGCATTGGGGTGTGCATTTGGGTCGCTGGCCCTAATGCACATGCTATTTCACCTCATCCTACCCTGCAGAGTCTGACAAGTGTCGCGTTGTGCCATGGGATCATCTGGCCTTATGCTCACCCCATTTCATAAGGAAGTACATTGAGATGGGTGCAGCATTAGAGATGCAGAAAATATTTAATCTGCTGGCGAAGTGAATGCGAAGTGGCTACTTCACGTTGGCAGAGCACAACACGAAGTGGGCACTGTAAAGTGCTCACTTCGTGTTGTCATTGTTACTTCATGTTGCCATTATGCCTTAACGTGAAGTAAGGTGAAGTGACAAGTAAATAGGTAGCCCCCTCACACATCACATGGCTTACAGTACTGTAAGTCACATGCTTTAGCCAGGCAGGAAGGAAGTGAGTCAGAGAAGCAATTACACTTTCTCCTTTGCATTCATAGAGGGAGAAGGCTTTGTGGACAGCTCAGGAGAGCAGTGTAGAGTCAGTGACTGAAAGTGCTTTATTGCCTTTGTGTGAAGAAAACAACAGCTTTTTAAAAAGCTATATCTTTATTTAGTTTTTGTATTGTGTTTGTGATTGTTTTTTTGGTAGTGAATTTTTTTTATAAGTTTTGTTTTGTTGTGTGTGTGTGACTGTGTGTGTCGGTGTGTGTGTGTGTGTGTGTGTGTGTCGGGAACTTGTGTGGGAAGGATGGACCCTGGAGAAGAAGAGTCGCTGGCTCATGGGAGCAGTCAGAGGAGGGGAGTGCAGACACATGGGGCGGTCGTGTGATGCTGGACAGCTCCCGACTCCTGGGTGTTGCTTCCCCCCCCGTGGAAGCAACAGCAGCAGCAGCACCAGTGCCACCAGTGGGTGCTGTGCATCCACCTTCTCTGCCACTACCACCACCACCGGTAGCAGCTGTAGGGGCTCCAGCAGCACCCCCTCCATCACCTCCACAGCCACAGGAGGTGCCCCTGGAAAACATAGGTGGTGCGAAGACTGTGTCTGGTCCCCCCCACAGCTCCCCAGTGTGGAAGTTTTTTAACTTTGTGGGGAGAGACAGCACAGTTGTGGTGTGCCATCTGTGTGGTGTGCTGGTGCACCATGGCCCCGGGGGGACACATTTGGGGACCAGTGGCCAGTGCCCCCACATGTTCAGCCACCACAAGGTGGAGTGACAGGCTGCAACGGAAGGGGCCAGGCATCCACCTGCTGGCCCTTCTGTGGCAGTGGCCAAGGGTGCTTCTGGGGTCAAAGTTGTGCCTTGCCACTGCAGCAGGAGGGGGGCCAGTACAGCAACTGCACTGCCACCACCTCCACAGCCACTGGCACCACCCTCTCCACCACCACCACCACCACTACCTGGATTTCCACCTGCAGTGGACCCTGCCACAGTCCCTGCAATAGAGGCCAATATCACCCTGGTGTGGGTGGCCCTGGAGGAGAATAATCAGGGGTCAGTGCTTTGCAGCAGCAGGCTGACACAATACAAGAATAGCAGCAGCAAATAGTCACAATGCTGCACCTACTGCTGGACCACCACGGCATCCCACGGCCATATTAAGGGATTGTTTTCTGGCTTCCCCACCCCACTACTGTGTTGTACTGTTTTTGTGTGTTTTTTCTTTGTTGTTGTTTAATAATACACATTTTCTCTTCCAGGGGAATCTTTCTTGCTCCACATAGTGCAATACATTTCTATGAAAACTGCCTGTAATTTCACTACAGTGTGTCACGTGATGGAGGAATTCCCATTCTGAAAAGCCGCCCACATTCTGCCCTCCTTCTCAGCAACGTTAGGACGTGATGTCAGGTAGAGCGCGGATGCGTGCTCCATTACAGTGAATGTCCGATTGTCCATCAGCTTTCCAAATGTTTCTTTATGTTATAATGGTCAGTTTGTGGTGAAACGTGTGGGCACGTTTCCAGTAAGAAGAGCCTTGTTAGTGGAAACATTCCCACATTTCACCACAAAGTGAACCTTATAACGAAACATTGGGATAGCTGCCGGACATTCACTATAGTGGAGCATGCACCTGCGCTCCCCCTGGCATCATGTTCTAACGTTGCCGAGAAGGAGGGCAGAATGTGGGCAGCTTTCCTGAATGGGAATTCCTCTGTCATGTGACACACTGTAATGAAATTATGGGCGGTTTTCCCAGAAATATATTGCACTCTGTGGAGAAAGAAATATTCCACTGGAAGTAAGGCCCCCCACATATTAGGTTATGTGCATTACCATAACTATGTAATGTGGTGAATCTCTGTAAAGCAGCAGCACAACAATCTGTTGAGAACTCTGAACTATATTTTTTAATGCTATGTTACAACATTCCTTACTTACATCCTGACTGGAATGATATGAGAATTTCCAGTAGTTGAGTCTGCTGTACTACCTTTTTTCATGTGTGAAATAATGAAAGGAGCATTCCTTTTAAATTGGTGCTAACCAGGTCTTTGTCATTATTTTCCTCTTCCTTTCTCCATCACATCAGTTAGTTGTTATATATCACTTCTGTTGTAAATTAACAGTTATGTAGCAGGCAGTGTTTTATGACACCAGGGAACAATATTTATTGAAAAGCAGCTGCAAATAAATACAAACCTGGTCAGAACAATATTGAAAGGCGTGCTCATTTTTTTTCATACATTAAAAAAAGTAGTCAACTAAGTAAAGCAGACAGAAATTGTGAAAATAAGCGTATCATTCAAGTCATGACTCTATGGTAACTAGTGGCTGTGGCAATGTAAAGTAGCATAAAAAAGTACAGTTCAAAATTGTCACAACATTCTTGCAATGCTGCTTTAATAAATAATGTCAGTATGACATCATGAGCTCACAACAATCACACAACACGCAAAATGCATCCCCAGAATTAATGGCACACTCAGTCATGCGTGCAGTCATGGCACAAAGTCCCCAGATTTTTTCTGCAGGCCCAAAATGCATCCTCCTTGTGTGCAGAAAATTGACAAGTGGTAACAAAGTGAAATGGGAGTGTTTCAGCTCATACAAAGTCCCCCAGAATTATTGGTGCTCTCAGTCATGCACGCAGTGGTGGCACAGGGTCCCCAGATTTTTTCTGCAGGCCCAAAATGCATCCTCCTTGTGTGCAGAAAATTGACAAGTGGTAACACAGTGAAATGACAGTGTTTCAGCACATACAAAGTCCCCCAGAATAAAATGATGACTGTGAGCATCCTGTTGCTGGTCCAATGTGTTCTGCAAGGCGATTCGAGCAAATGCAATGTGATCATCTCAACTGGATGGAAGGGTGCCCTTTGGCTGTACACTAATAGCCTTGGTGAGTAGATATATATAGATATATGTTTCTGTATTTTGTAGGTGAGCAGGGGGGTTGACATGGACATGTACTCATGGTATTGTTCTGTATCACAGGTCACAGAAACCATTGGTGTGCACATTCCAGTGCTCAATGAGAATTTTTTGTGTTGAAATTGGAAACAGATAACTCTCAAGCACATGAAGGCAAGTAATTTCTTTGGGGGGGGTGGGGGAATCATAGTTGCAGGTTTGTCTGTAATGGTTTCTTATTTTGCCACTTCTTCACAGATTTCATCTGCATCCTTCTGGAGTCTGGTTGTTAATGATGGTCATGGTAATCTAATGAAACGACTTCTGCGTGTTGCATGTGTGCCCAAGAGGGGGGTGCCTGATGTTGGAGAACTTTTTTGGATAAGGCCACTTTGACAGAACAACAAAGCATCTGGAAGTTTCCTAAAAAAAGAAATGAATGACTTCTTACAACTTAATTGTTATTTGTCCCTCCCTGTTTCTCAATCTCAAGTCAAGTTACATTCCAAACCCACATGTTGTCAACTAACACAATCTGTGTGCAATATTTGCTGCAGTTTTTCCAAAATAATGAAACGGATGAAATAAAATCTTCATACTTACTAGAATGGATTTCACATGGATATTCCATAGGTTCCTTTCTGTACGGTATGGCTGCAGTACCATTCCCAACAAGTTTTAGCGATGGAGACTTTTTTTGTTAACCTGTAAAAGAAACAAAATAAGTATACCGTATGTGTTTTACCATTGCGGCTCTGAAAAGCTACAGAAAACAAAACATACAACTAAAGGAAGTGAAACATCATAACAAACATGAGTACACATACTCACTTTATGGTTTAAATATTAAGAAGTTTTGTGTCTGTGGCAGATGGATGTGGTGGTCCAGACAGACTCATGCTCAGTGGTGGCAGTGGCTAACATCAGTACTGGTGGTGGTGGTCCTGTGGTCAAACAGAATCATGCTCAGTGGTGGCAGTTGCTAACATCAGTCCCGGTGGTGGTACGAGGGTCGGAAAGACTTATGCTCAGTGGTGGCAGTTGCTAACATCAGTACCCTTGGTGGTGGTCCATGGAGCAGACAGACTTATGCTCAGTGGTGGCAGTGGCTAACATCAGTCCCGGTGGTGGTGGTCCAGGGGGTGGACAAACTCATGCTCAGTGGTGGCAGTGGCTAACATCAGTACTGGTGGTGGTGGTCCAGGGGGCAGACAGACTCATGCTCAGTGGTGGCAGTGGCTAACATGAGTACTGGTGGTGGTGGTCCGGGGGGAGTACAGACTCATGCTCAGTGGTGGCAGTGGCTAACATCAGTCCCGGTGGTGGTGGTCCAGGGGGCAGACAGACTCATGCTGAGTGGTGGCAGAGGCTAACATCAGTCCCGGTGGTGGTGGTGGTGGTCCAGGGTGGCACACCGCCTTTTAACAACTTCAGTTAAAACCTGCTAACATTAACCACATCATCATCCTCATAAAGAAAGCTTCCCTCACAGTCATCTATGTCTGAAGTCTAACCACTGGGAAATTCTTTCTCCATTGTGTCACCATCTACGTCAGTGGTGGGCCGTTTCAGGCAGCCACTGCCAGTGCCACCAGGATGGTCCTTTTCCACATCACCAAAACCACCATGACTAGGCTGGGGTACGAATACCGAGGTTGAAGTCTGTGCTGGTATGTGCCTCTCATTAATTTTAGTGAATGTTAGCAAACTAACATTTGCAAGAGACAGGTTTGTCCGATGATCCCTGACTATTGCACCTACTGAGCTGAATACCCTCTCGACACTTACACTGGAGGGTGGGCATGTGAGGTACTTCATTGCCACTGCAGTAAGCTTTGGCCATTCACTGACTTTTCCACTCCAGTACAAAAGAGGATCTTCAGTTATTGTCAGATGCCTGTTTTCAGACAAATATGACTCAACCATTCTCTGAGCCGCACTAAGTCCAGTTGTTGATGCATCATCCTGTTCTCCCAAATCATTTATTTCACAAATACCCACTTGGGACAAAGCCTCCCAAAATGGGTTGACGCCAGCCACTTTGGATGACAGACCACCTGGAACTGCTGTCCCCTTCCTCTTGCAGGATACGCTTGATAGTTCTACAGGTACACCTTCAGCCGGATTATGCTGCTGAGGTTTGCTGACCTTGGCACATGACTTCTGTGCCCCATGAACCAAACACACCAGCTGACCACTGATATTTCTTACCTGTTCAGGCCATCCCTCCAGTACTGATGCAATTCCACATTTGTATCGTGAGTCCAGAATTGTTGCTATGGCAAAATTGTCACTACGCTGAATGCTCACAATGTGACGATTCTTGTGGAATACTGTCAGCATGTGTTGCAGCAACATACTGCTACCACTGTCTCCCAGCAAACGTCAAGGCCATGCTGTACATTCACCAATGTCTGCCTCAGCACCTGCAGCAGTGGAATTGATTGGCTAATGGAGGCAGACTTGCCACTCACTGCCTGTGTGGCATGTTCAAAAGGCCACACAATTATTATTACAGAGTCCATAAGGTGCCACTGTTCAGTTGTCATAGACATGGAGGCCCCGGAACTGTCACGGCTAGTGTGCATCACAAGATATTCTGAGATGGCTTTGGATTGTTCATACAACCTCTGCCATGTATAAAGTGGAATTCCATCGGGTGACAACTTCCAGCTTCAAGCGGTGCTGTGGCAGGCTGTTTTGTATCTGCAACTGCCGCAGTTGGTCACCGGCCTTTCCAGATCTTGAAAAGTGAGAGCAGATATGTCATGCAATGATCAGCATTTCCTTTACATCAGGGTGCTGCAGAAACTCCTGCACCACAATATTTAAACAGTGGGCCATGCATGGAACATAAAAAAACACCATTTGTGATGCATTTCACCACATTTGACCCATTGTCACTTGCAATGAACCCAGCCCTCAGGGACAGAGGGTTTAGCCATTTGTCAATTTCAGTCAGTACCATGTCCAACATGCTCTCACCAGTGTGCGAACAGGTCACATTGCACATAGCAATTGTTGCATGCTGTAGAATTCCTGGAAGGTTGCTACCACGACAATCCACCTTACTGCACTGATTATTCACACTACCAATATCACAAACAACCTCAGGCACCTGTTCCCAGTGTGCAGTTATACACAAATATGAACTCCCCGCTGTTTTGCCACTTGTCCACATATCCATACTTAAATGGATGAATGGAGAGGAGGAATGTTGAAGGGCATGTCTTACTGAGTCGGACACAGTGCGGAACAACTCGGGGACAGCATGGGTAGAAAAGTATGTCCTGGATGGGACTTTCCATTTTGGACAGGCACGTGCAGCAAACTGCCAGACCCCAGAATTCTCCACAAAGGAGAAGGGCTAAAAATCAATTGCCAGCATTTCCGCTACAGCAGCATTAAGTTCACGTGACACTGTATGTTTTGGGGGGTACTTCAGCTTATGCGCACAAACACTCTGTAACGTGGGCTGACTTAAACATTTTACATGGGGTGTGATCACAAATGGTTGTGCTTTGTGATGAATAGCATTAGCAGGGGGTGGAATGTGGACGTTTGATGAAGACGGTTGCACAGGTGATGATGAAAAACCCAGAAATGCAGTTATTTTGCCAGATTTGCCAACCAGGGTTGATGTACCACTTGCACTAGACATACTGCATTCACCACCACCACCACCACCACCACAAAAACTGCTACTCTCACCAGCACTGGACAACATTTCAAAGTCATTATGGTCCTTCATCTCATCATGCCTGTAGTAATCCTCTGCTCTTATTACCTCAGTACTGTACACGTTTAATTTACTACTGGACTTAACAGTCATGGAAGTGGATAACATGCTCGCTATGGTTGCTGGTGATGAGGGTGAATGCCAGCTTGTGCTGGGTCCACAGTGCCAAGTGCCTATTCTTAAGATGCGTATGCTGTCCTCCTGTGCCCAGATGGCTCCCCTTTTTACCTCGACTCACATGCACATGGCAAACCTGGCAGATTGCAACTGACTGATCATTTGCATCTTGAACAAAAAAATCCCAAACAAGGGATTGTGATGCTCTGCTTTTAACATGCCAATGATGTGGCTTATTTAAATCCATTATTTTAAGCACTGAAGTGGGAAGGGGGGCACATGATGATTTGGGCACTGCACACTTGGACTGCAACTGACCACCACGACTACCTATCATATTTATTACTGGGTCATCATCATCAACTAAAACCGGTAAATCACAAGTTTTTACGGGGTTGGGGGTGGGGGGATTCCTGCAAACAGACTGAGACACAGCTACTTTGAATTTCCTTTTCTCTAGTTCCCAGTTGGGGTCTATTACATCATCATCATATTCATCAACGTCACACACATCCACATCTTCTGCTTGGATGCTAGCAAGTGGATTGCATGTTGCAACAACAGCAACATCATCATCATCATCACATTCATCATCAGCAGCTACACCACTGTCACCTGGTATTTTTTCACTGCACTGTGAATCACTGCATGGAAAATACGTGACATTAACTGCCACGGTGGATGGAATATCACATTGTATGCTATCACTGATATGATTATCAGAATCCTCAAGTTCAGTTACTGGGATGTTACTGGGAAGTATGAAATCATCTACGCTGCCACTCACTTGCACTGCTTCACATTCAGTATTTTTGGATATGGTACATTGGTCGGAATTCGAACTTGATGCACCAATACTAATACTATCACCACCACCACCACTAACACCAGTAACACTAACACCACCGGCTGGGAAACCATCATCTCCTCCAACTATGAGTGAAGCTACTGATTGGGCTGTAAAAAACATTGCAGGAGAAATACCTTTCCTCACATCAGCAATGTACTTCTTCATCTGCGTACTACTATGCCCCCAGACTATCTTACTGCCAGCATTGCCATGGCAAGAAACAGCTTTGCTTGCACATCTCTTTGTGTGCATTTTGGGGGATCAACCACAATATTATAACCAAATTCAGATTTTAATATGTTCGCTCTCTGATTGGGGGGACGCTGGATGTGAAGCCAAAAAAACAACTGTAGCTTCAGCAACAGATAAGAGACTAGTCTGTCACGCAATGGAAACAACTTCGGTAACCAGTGGTGCTGATGAGGTCACAAAAACAATCCAATCTGGTAAAAAATTCCTTTTGCCGGCGGGGATGGGGGGGAGCACTGCCTGCAGATTTTTACAGCAGTACAAGCTGCAAAACAAAGAACAGATACCACGATCACAGTACAAAATCAGGCAGCTGCAGTGGATAGCAGGTTCACACTGCTGTGCCTGCAATTACACTAGTCTGTGGCACAATAAAAGGTGTATTATTTGATGTCACGCAACACACCACACACACACACACACACACACACAGAACAGTTTGTCTACAATGCTGAATGAGTAGTGCGTAGCAAATTCAAAAGTTCAGCAATATGCCACGTATTGTAATGTAAACAACCTGAAATTATAAATTGCTGCACCAGATCCACACAACACACAAACAGCAAGACAATTTCAACAATTACTGACAATATTACTGTGTGTACATTAACACAGTCGGTTATATAACAAAAATATAACCAAAAAACAAAGAAATCACTATTTCTCCAACTTAAATCTACCTACACCACAGATATGCCCCTCCCCCAAAGCACACTTTCACTGTCTTTCACTACACACACTCAATATTGTACATTAAAATTCAAAATCCACACAAAAACAAAAATGCTCGATGATATGAGCACAGGAGGGTTTCTTACAATTGATGAACTAAAGTTTGAGCCCCCCAAAAATGCAAAAACACTTTTTTTAACAGCTTTTAGATGGTTTCAATCACAGACAGCTCTCAGAGCACACTGTCTCCTACTCCTTCCTACACATACTACCCTGAACAGAGGCTGTGCAGATCAATATAGAGCCCATGGCGCCTGAAATCCCATGAATCACTGCAAGATTCATTTTCGGAGCTCAAAAACAAGGCAAAGTGAGGTGAAGTGCATTGCCTTCAATGCACTTCAGCTTAAATTTGGTGGAGTAGTGGTCTGGTGAGGCAGAGCAATGCAAAGTCATTGTTTTCAATGGACTTCGTGTTACTCATCATAACACAAAGTACTCCGCTACACATTGCGGAGCACTCCATGAATCCGCATTTGCTCCACAAATCACTTACCACTATGCAGCATAGGAGAATGGGTTGAACTTTGGGGCTGAAGAGTCCAAGGCACACCTTGATGCCTGTCAGTGGCTGCAGGGTGGAGGTGGAGGACCAATGGCATGAGCAGTGCAGCAGACAATCCAAAGACACACCTCTAATGCCTGTTAGTCTGTACAGGGTGAGATATAATAGTTAGAAACCCTAACGCCCTGGGCGTGTGTTGGTATTTGCACTCCAAGTTTTAAAACATGGCCTTTTTGTGACCCCACATCATGAAAACATTTGGGACCTCTGTTCATGAACAGTGCCCCTGTGATTTTGTTAATCTGTCTTGAACATTGAGTTCCCACAGTGACCACGCGCCATTCTGCACCGCATGAAAATGTCAGCTGCACCATTGATAAGCAGGTGTGAAGAGATGGCAATGTGGGAAATCTGGAGTGAAAATATTAAACATTCTCAAAGTTGAGAGCGTGTGTGAAAACTGCACATCGTATGCTCGTAACACAGTCATTTAGTGGAACAATTTCACTAAATTTTTAACATAGCCATTTTGGGATCTCTGCTCATGAACAGTGGCACTATGATTGCCTTAATCTACCTGAACATTGATTTCCCCCAGCAACCATGTGATTGTATGCCAGATGTGTGAAACTACATTTCAGGCAGGATGTGACAAATGACAGTTGAAGGTGTGCAAAAATGACAATGTTGAAAATCTGGAGTGAAAATATTGCAAATTCTCGAACTTATGACTGTGCATGGACACTGCATAACGCACGCTTGTAACATCGTCATTTTATGAAACTTTTTCACCAAATTTTCAACATAGGCATTTTGAGAGCTCTGCTCATGAACAGTGTTACTATGATTTTCTTACTCTGTTCTGAACATTGTTTTTCTACAGCGACTGTGCCACTGCACGCTGAATGTGCGAAAACACAGTTCAGGTAGGATGTGGGAAATGAAAGCTGTATTGTTCATAAGGAGGTGTGAAAAATGGCAATGGTGAAAATCTGGAGTACAAATATTAAAAATTATCGAAGTCACGAGCGTGCCTGGAAACTGCACAACATTTGTCACCTAATTTTCAATATAGGCATTTTAGGACCTCTGCTCATAAACGGAGTCACTGTGATTTTCCTAATATGTCCCAAACACTGATTTCCCACAGCAACCATGCTATTCTGAGCTGGAAGTGCGAAAACACATTTAGGCCAGGATGTGAAAAATGACAGCTGTACTATTCATAGAGAGGTGTGAAAAATGCCAATGTTGAAAATCTGGAGTGAAAATATTACAGATTCACGAAGTTACAAGTGTGCATGGAAACTGCGCAACGCACGCTAGTAAAACAGTAATTTTTTTGATTTTTTTCACCAAATTTGCAACATAGGCTTTTTGAGAGGCCACCTTATGAACAGTGGCACTGTCGTTTCATTAATCGGCCCCAAAGGGTGATTCCACGCAGTGACCGGAAAATCACCTTTCAGGACCGAATAACGCCATGACAGTAACTGAATTCATGAAGAGGGGTCCCAATAACCCCATGCTGAAAATTTTGTGGCAAAATTCCCAAAATTCCCCGAGATACACATCAAAGTTGAAAACCCCCTATTTTTACCATTATACAGCTTACCAGCATTTCTTCAGTTCGTGGTCAACTTTGAAGAGTGCAGACATGTTCCTGGTCCACAGAAGATCATCACACTGTGCTCTGGAGGTAGGTATGGGGTGAGGGGGGGTGTGGGGAGGTGGGGCATGCAGTGGTAGCACGGGTTGGGGAGGAAGCTGCAGACTGCGAGGGAGCATTTTCTACTTTGCAGGGAAAAAACATCACGGGAAGGTTTTTGTTTTACAGATACATTTGACCTGCGGGGTGGGCTTTCAGCATGTCACCTGCATGTGTTTTTTTTTGGGGACTGGAGCTACGCGATTGGGCACTCTGTCGACAAATAAAAGAGTGTTTGGGGGCGGGATGATGCCGATGGGGATTGGGCCCCTGGGCTGCAAATTAACTGGGAGGGGTGTCACCTGCAGGTTTTTTTTAATTATAGCCAATGGGGATTAGGCACCCCATCGCAATAAAAAGAGTGTTGGGGGGATGATGCTGACGGGTATTGGGACTGTTGCTTTCCTGGGGGTGGTAACTTGCATGTTTTCCACAGGTATTTCCTGCCACTGCCCCAGGTGGAGGCACTGCACCAACAGATCATCCAGTTGCAGAACCCAGGCCTGGACCCTAGTAGGTGTGTTCCAGGAAAAGACTGAGGGTCCTGGAGCAGTCTAGGTGAGTTGAAGGGCTGTTACAGATATAAAAGGGCCACCCAGGGTACAATGAGTTAATTTACTTGTCCTAAATTAACTGTATCCCCTCCCCCATCCTTGCTGTCTCACTCAGGTATGTCTCACTTTCAGGTATGGCTGCCCCCTACCCCCACCCAGTGTGCTCATGAGCAGGGCCACTGGAAAATTGCGCCTGCAATTTTTTTGCGGAATCTGCAATTTTTACCATTCTCTGCAAAAACTGACATGTTCTGCAATTTCTTGCAATTTTTGAGTTTTTATATTGAATTGTGTAAAAAGCATTAACATTTTTAATAAAATACTTTAAAATATATTAACTATTTTGCATGCAGACTTGGGTTTGGCCGAAACAATGCAGTACAAGGTAGTGCAAGGGGTTTATGTGACACTGATTTCATTTGAATCCTTGCACTGTTTGGTTTCAAAATCCACTGGCCAAGCATAAGTGCACTTTAACACTTAACATTTGTTCTGTGTTGAAGCAGTCTATCAGGAAACATTTTGTTGCCACACAGACCGAAATAAAAGATGGGATAAAAGGTGCAAATGATCCCATTCACTTAAATAGGGTGCGAAATATGAAGCCTTTTTGTAAGTGACAGGGAAGTATTTCCTTGTGAGCATACTTTCATTCAGACTAGTTTTGATTCAAACAGCTGAGGATTTTTGGATGGCCCTGCCGATTTTAAACTTGAATAAACTAGTTGCTAACAGTGATTTTACTCTTAGCAACTACTCCCTAGATGCTCACATGCAAAGACTATAATAAAAACCTGACTAAAGTCTAAAAACAAGCTTATAAAACAAAATGTATCTGAATATTTATCTTTAAACAAAATCATTGCAGCCAGAATAAAACAAAGGTAAATTACAGGGTACCCTGACTACTGTATGATGAAGTAAAAATGCACTGGTATTTTTTGATAACCGGGTAAGGCCCACTAGGCATAAGTGCCTGTTTTCAGGTACAACCCAGGAGCACTGAGGAAGGTAAGTGACTTGCTCAGACTCTCACAATATACAAGTGGAGGCTGTGGGAATCAAACCCAGATTTGCTAGATGTTGTCAGTTAATTCACAGTTTGTTACACTATCCTCTAGACTATCCTGCCAGCTCCAATAACCCCCAGATTTAATGTTTAAAGATGTGATTTCAAAAATAGTGTATAGTACCTACAGTACAAATTATGACCATTAAACACTTTAACAACATTTTACTAGAACTCAATTATTCACCACTCTCTCTGCTTATTTTTTCTTGTACCAAAGTGAGTGAATAACAGGCAGAGCACTGTAAACAGCTGTTGATTAGGCTGCATTATTCTACAGCCAGAAACAAAAAAATATATTTCTTCAGACTTTATTTAATACTGATTTGCTGTGGCTCACTTTTATAGACTCTATTTAGCACTGTATGAGGCAGATGCTTTTAAATTTTGGAATATTGGCAATGCTTATGATAGCTTATCAGTTTAGTATTCTTTTTAGGAACATAAACTTTTCTTTGTTTTAAACATATTCAGGTGTCAGTTTATTCATTTAGCAATTTATACTGACTAATATATGCTGCAGAAAACATTAAAAGATTTATTGTGAAGCACTCAGGGTCTATAGTAGAATCCCCGCAATTTCCTGCAATTAATGCAAAATGCTCTGCAATTTTGGGTAACCTTTTCCGCAATTTTCCAGTGACCCTACTCATGAGCTCTCAAATCATAGTCATTAAGAGAGAGAGAGAGAGAGAGTTTTGATACAATTGGGGGCCCCATTTTACATATGAAATCCCAGAGTGTTGAGGGAAGGCTTCAGAACTCCTGCAGACCCAACATGACCCTGTTGCTACTTTATTTCTTTATTTGAATTTTGATAACCAGGTAGGCCCACTGAAACCATGCGGTCCCTTTTTCTGGGGCGACCTGGGGGAGGGTACATAGGACAATAGATTACAACATACAAAGAGACACAGCACTGTACAAAAATCAAAAATAGCAATCAAACTAATGTCTCAAGGACATTATACAATTAACAGGATCATAATACATACAATCACAGCATGAACATATGATTTAAGCCAGGCCTAGTTCCAAGTGCAATACAAAGTTTTGTTTCAACTGGATTGAAATAGGGTACAATCTTTAGGACAGCTGTACAGGTGTTATTGTAGGTAATCACATTGAATAACACTGATGTACACTACTGGTGTACACTTAGAAATTACAGTGTACAGTAGTAGCAGTCGGATGTAAAGGTAAGTTTAGGAGTTATAAGGAAATAAAAGTAAGAGCAGGAGCCTGCATGTCAGGTGAGGCAGGTACAGGTTCCTGACATACTGTAGATAGGTAGCAATGTAGAGCTAATTTGAACTGAGGGAGGGTAGATGGGGGAAGGGGGTTCCAAGCCGAGGGGGTGGCATAAGCAAATGATCTTCTGCCTGAGGATAGACGTACTCTAAGTATATCTAGTAGTAGGAGAGAGGAAGAGTGGAGAGACCTCCTGGACTGTTTTCTTTACAATAATGTCACATAGGCTTGGTGGCGTGTAGAGATGTGTGAGCTTATATGTGAGGCATAGCGAGGAGTACTATATTTTGTGTTCAAGTTGTAGCCAGCCCGGGGATGCGAGTACAGTGCAGTAATGCTGATGGGGGGCTGCACAGATAGCAAAGCACCTTATCTTGTGATATATTAGCTTCAATTTGTTTGTGAGAGAGAGGACTTGAGTGATAAGAGTAATGGAGCCCTGTATGAAAGTAAAGGCAGGAGTAAGACGGTAGCAAATTTTAGGCAGGATGCATTTGACAGCAGGGGATGTAGACGGTATAGCAAATCAATCTTAAGGTGTAAGGCTTTGATGGTATAGCAAACTTTGAAGGAAGAACTGCGAAGATGTCATCCTGACCTCAGCCTGTCCTGTCTATGTTTGTTGTGACTTGAAGAATGTGCCAACTAGTGTGGTGCTTAGATTCATGAAATTAAAATGAAAATTAATTTATGGGTTAAAAATGCTAGTCAGGGACCAGGAGCATGTAGGGGACAGCTATTATCATCTTATATAGTTTTCCTTTAAGCCCAATGAAGCAATCATGGATATACAGTACTAAAGTGGAAATGAAAATTCCAGCACAGGTAGTATCAGTTGGCACAGGGATTGTGATATGTATTCTTCAGAAACAGCATGCAGTCTATCACTTGTTTTCTGCATGGACATGTTTGTGTGATTTTTATACTGAAAAAATATTTATAAAAAGTGCTGTGGGGTAACTGCAGTTGCAGAGATTGGTGATGTTTTCTAGGAGGACTGAGGACCACCTAATAGTCATTATGCTTAGTTGTTTTTTCATGTGGAATTTGTTGTCTTATATACGTATACAAAACAAAAAAAAAAAGAAAAAGAAAACTATCCTACAGAAAAACATTGATGCAGAAACTGTATTTTGGGGTACATGCAGTAACATAGAATTGAAAAATATAAGCCCTTTCAATTTTAAAAAGTTTGCTCTTCCTAATGCTCTACCTGACATGTCTGAATGGCTGATGGGATGGAGTTTTGGGAATAGTTTTAAATGACTATCCTAGTTTGAAAAAGGGCTGTGGAAACATATCAAAGTGTAACTACACTACTGACTAAGTCTTGATTTGACAAAGAAAGTACCATGTTAGTGGTTCTGTTGGTATGCTTCTCTCTAGGGCTTGAAGATAGGAAGGTCATGGGTTCTAGTCCCACACTAAGAACTCAGGCTACTACCCAGTACTAACACTGTAGTGCACTATTATGGGGCATTACACTGTTGAGAAACAAACCTTGGCATGGTGTACCTTTCTTGCTCCCCATATGTCAATTAATGCAGTAATGCTCAATATTCTTATCTTAGTAATATGCAATATTTTATGCAACTCACCCTTCCCCGGTGTCTAAGGGTATGCTAATGGAACATCCGTGGGGAGGGGGGACAACACCAGAAACTTTAAAGATGACTTACATCTTGTTCCATGGGTCTGGGGCATAGATCTTCTCTTGCGGGTGCTGGGCTAGGGGGCAAACTTAGTTACACTGAACAGTACATATTTACATGGGGCATTCATTTTGATTACCCCAAAGCAGGCAACATTTTTTTAAAGACTTCTGGTCACAGGGATTTCACCTATTTTGCTGTAGGTGTTTTGCTCACTATCTAACTGAACTTCAGAGGCAGGATCCAAATATTTCCCACCTTCTCATCAGCTGCTACACTAGGCTTCTACTGATGCTATATCTGGGCCAGTAGACTCCCCTCCAGACTGATTTCCATAATTTGCAGTCCTCACAGAACAGTTCTGCTCCCATATCCATACGGGTGGCATTTACCACAAAAGTCATTCTGACGGCTCTCCCAAATGCCTATCTGCATGCCTCCATAGCCCAGGAGTCTTAGCTCAGTGGTGTTTCCCACCATGGACGTAAAGTCCAAACTATCTGCCATGTCACAACTTGTCCATACTCTGCTTGAGTTCCCTGCCCATGGACTCCCACACATATACAATTGGTTCCTCACCTTAATTCCTCTGCACATGTTACTTAGCTGCTGGGTCAAAGTCACATTTCTGCTGATGGCAAGATTTGCACCCCCTCTTCCTCCTAACTGCCCTTCACCCCAAAAGGGGCAGTGTACCGACAGCTGCCACCACTTCACTTGTCAAAGCTCTGGGCCATCCTTCAGAGAAAAGGATAGTTCAGCTTACAGGAGTCAGGCAGTGCTTGCCTGTTGATTCCCTTCTCAACTCTGCAAACTCTCCATGCATCTTCTTGCAACCTCCCCAGCTACAAGCAGCTGTCCCTCCCCCAGGAAGCCAGCACAGCTTAGCTGCCCAAAAGCTCTAAAGAATGAACCCTTTAGTGGGTTCTTTACGCCCAGAGACCATAACCAAGTTCAGTGTTTCATTATGATCCACTAGCACTCTAAATCCTAGAAGGGTTACATCTCATCCCCTTTTTAAAGCTTGGCACCCTTGGAGAGCTCCCCGAGTGCCTACCAGTCACCCCCCGATCCTATGGGACCCACATATACTATAACTGTAAAGCAGTAATGCAATTTGTTTTAGACTGGCAGTCATTTTAAAAGAACAAGCCCTAAATGTCCATCTAAGTAAAATCTTTAAAATGTTTCAGTCTGTAACATTTCAAAGTGTGCATCACAATCAAATATTAAACTCTTAAGCAAAACCACGGGCAATGAGCTAGGGCAATAACAATGTAAACGCATTTTTCCTTTTGAAACTGTAAAAAGAAAGCAGAAGGAGTTCTCTCACTCATCTGCAGGTCTCAACAGTCCTGACTTCCTTGGCAACACTGTATATCCCTTAGGAACAGGGTGCATGCTACCCTCTTCCGGCTCTGTGTCCAGCAAAAGGACACTGTCATTAATAACAGAAACTTATAGAATACTTATACAATATTATATTGTACTAATTAATCCATGTTCTTTCCTTTTATTAAGGTTAAAGAAATGCTGTTCTAATAACTGAATGTGTGAATATATTTCAAAGTATTGGTTTGTCAGTGTTTCATGTATTATGTTGAGCAGCTTATCTTCTTTTTTCTAAAAATTAAAAAAACTTTTGATTAGGAATAACAGAAATTGCATGAGCCTCTGGGATTTGCTCCTCTTCAATCCACTCTGGAAAACTCTGGAAGGCACACACGGCCAGCTGATGGGCAGGGCATTCAGCCACACACACCCTTTCGCTGGTGTCCAATCCTGACTCCCTCTTGCAACTAATTTACATCTTCATGAATCTAACCACAAGTTTCAGTTGCTATCCTCCCCTGTAGGATCTGCAAGGTGCAAATTGTTATCTTTCAAATGTGCCATCTTAGATTCACATTTGAACTGTACAGCTTTGTAAAACAACATAATTCTTCACTCACACCACCACTGAGTGTCCTAGTTGTGGTGGGAAAGCACCCCAAAATCCCGGAAGGGCCCCCATGTGTAACCCATCCCTCCCCAGTGTCTAGGGGTATGCTGATGGAACATCCATGGAGGGGGACCACATCAGAAACTTTAAAGATGACTTACATCTTGTTCCATGGGTCTGGGTTGCTGATCCTCTCCCTCGGAGTGTTAGGCTAGGGGGGCAAACTTAATTTGCAGACAACACTTGAACACTGGAGGCAGTAAACAGTCCAACCCAGGATTAACAACAATAACGGAATGTTTAGTTTACTTGATTTGCCCATGGACAGCTTAAGGCAGACATTGTGGAATGGCCCCACTGGGGAACAGTAAGTGTCTGGACCAAAAGGTCCTAGCAGGCACAGTTAAAGAGTCTCAAAGTCCATATTATTATTTATTTATTTATTAAAGTCTAGGAAATACAACCCTTTGAGTCAGGGACTCATTTACAAAGGCTCCACGTCATACAAGGAAAACAAAGTCAAATACAGGATATAATGGGAACAAATACAGAAAGAAAAAATACAGAGGCATTTTTCATAACAAACACTTGGAGCATACACATAGAGCAACATCATAGGGGTTTTCAGCAGTCACATTTGGAGTTGGAAATGACATAGTCTCGTAACTCAGTTTTTGAAAGGTCCCAGCCTTGGTGTTGATAGGGTAGGACCAGGGATTTGGTTCATCCAGAGTCGAGCCTTGTAATGGAAGGACCTTTGACCAGTGTTGATTTTAGCAAAGGGGATGTGAAAGGCAGTAGTGTCAGAGAGTCTGGTGGATCATTTGGGTAGACTGGGTTGGAGAAGTGAGAGACAGCCTGGGGGGGGATAGCCCCAGTTGTATTTTTTTGGCCAGTGGATAGATCTGGTAAAATAACCACCTCTGAAGGTTGAGACAGGAAGATCGTTGATAGAGTTCGCAAGTGTGTGTGAGCCTGTCAATGCCAGTAGCTAGCTGGCAGGCCTTATTCAGGGCACGTTTTATCAGGGACAGGGCAGAGTCTGAGGTGGCACCATAGATGACTATACCATAATCTACCAGGGAAAGGATGGAGCTAGAGATGGCTAGTCGTAGTGCGTCTGGAGGGAGGCAGGGTCTCAGTTTATACAGGAGGCCAATTCTGATATTTATTGTGGAGCATGTCTGTGCTATATGTTCATGGAAGGAAAGGGCCAAGTCGAGGGTGACCCCCAGATATTTAAAGCAAGTGACTGGTTCCAGAGCGGTCCCTTGGGAACTTTGTATAAACAGGGTGATCCGGTAATGTTTAGGCTGTGGGTGGGCGAATAGCATACCCTTTGATTTTTTATAGTTAAGGACTAGCTTGTGGGAGGTAAACCACGATTCGATTTCAGCCAAAGAGTCCTGTAGGGACAACTGAAGCTGTGTGGAGTCTGGGCGATGACTAAAGGTCACTGCATCATCTGTATAGAGGAGGAGACAGCCAGTGGAGGCCATAGGTAGGGAGTTTAAGTACAAAGAGAAGAGGAGTGGGCCAAGGATGGATCCTTGAGGGACACTCGATTAGACAGGAAGATTAGAGGATAGGGTGTTATTTATTTTCACTTACTGTGTTCATCTGTGGAGATAGCAGGAGAACCAGCCAGCAGCCTCTTGGGATATTCCAATAGACAGGAGGGAGTTTATTAGCATAGGGTGAGTAACAGTATCAAAAGCCTTTAAGAGATCAATGCAGACAGACCCGGCCAAGGCACCCTGGTCAAGGGCATCATGGATAAAGAAGGTATACTCCAGCAGGGTGGTGGTTATACTATGACCCTTTCTGAAGCTGTGCTGTTGCTGGCACAGTAAGTGATGTGAGTCCAAGTATTCAGTAAGTTGGTTAGCTACAATTTTTTCCAGCGCTTTTGAGAAGGGAGGGAGGATGGAGATTGGCCTGTAGTTAGTAGTAGAGGTGCAATCACCATTTTTGTGTACTGGGGTTATGACTTCCCATTTCCACAGGGAAGGGAACTGCCCTTAACACAGAGACATGTTGAGTATTTTTGTTATGGGAGTTAGAACTGCATCAAGCATTATGGAGAGCAGCTTCACATCCAGGGAGTCACCACTCTGCCTAGTATTGCCGAGGAACTTGGAGAGGTAAGTGCGGGCAGTACTCGGGGAGATTGTCCTAAAGTGAAAAGGTGGAGCACAAGGGGAGGTGGGAACTGACCAGGGAATGCTGCAAAAAAATCAGGGGGGGGATGGAGCTGAGGTCAGAGAAGGTTGCATTAAAAGCATTCACAATCTTGCTGGGGTCTTGGGTGGGGGCTCCATCAATGATCAGCAGAGATGGCAGCGGGGGGGGGGGATCTTACCACTTAGCTCCTTTATATTTGCCCAGAACCTTTTCCCATTTCCCCAGATGGCTGAAAGATTGGCCTGATAGTATGCTGCCTTGGCTTGGTGGATGGCCCAGGTACATGAGTTACAAGCAGCACAGTAGAGGTGACGGTCAGCAGGATGCTCGGACTTCAGGGCACGGTGTGACAATTTGTCCCGAGCTTTCATTTGGTTGAGCAAGGATTGATTTATCCATGGAAAGGACTGGGACTTTACTCTCCTTTTGACAAAAGGGGCAAAGATATCACAGGCAGCTTGGAATGAGCTAATAAAGAAGGACAGGGCGGCATCTACCGATGACTGGTGGTTGAGAGGGGACCAGTCAAGGTTTAGGAGGTGATTGCGGAAATGTGCCAGGGACCCTTTTTTTAGCTGGTGGTGTCTGGAGATCTTTGGGGGGGCCTTCCAGCTGTTTGCCCAGCGACAGGTGACTGGGGAATGATAGCTGAGTGATTCAGTGAGGACCTGAACATCTTGAATTTTCTCAGGATGATTAGTGAGAATGAGATCAAGGAGGGTACTAGAGCCCCTGTTTACCCTAGTAGGGGTAAGTACCATCTGGGATAGGTTTAGGGCTGTGGTGGCATCTGTGAGACAGGACATCTGGGGGGCTAGCCAGTTAGTATTAAAATCACCAAGGGTGATGATTTCAGAGTTTTTGGGGAGCTCGGCGATGATGTTTAGTACAGAAAAGAAAGTAACCTTCTGGTTGCTAGGAGGTATGCAGACTGCCAATAGGTAGAGAGATTTCCCAGAATTGCTAACTGTCACTTTTAGGGTGAGGGTCTGGGCACCCACGTCTGGGTGTACTGTTTCAATTTTGACACCATGCAGGGACTTACGGAGGTATAGTGCATATCCCCCACTCTTTTTCCTCATCTATCAGTTCTGAATAATGTATACTCCGGGAGGGAGACAGCTGCATCTGGGGTACCCTGAGATAGCCATGTTTTGGTCACGGCAAGGGCATCAGGGTTGTGATGGAAGACCCAAGCTTGTAGTAGGGCATATTTCTTTTGTAGATTGCATATATTAATGACAGTCAGCATGAGACCTTTGGGCTTCACTGTGCTGCATTGAATGGTAGCAACAGGGCCAGGGTTTGGGTGTATGTTACCTGTGATTAGCAGAAGGATACTAGAGATCTTAGATAATACATGTTTTAGGATCTTCTTCTGAGTACTTTGAGTGGAGCCAGTAGAGAGGGGCAGCTTGTTTGTAATATGGAAGTGGGTGAAACGTAGTATATCTGAGCCATAAAGAGAAGGGTAACAATTGGATTCTGGGTGCAGGTGGGCAGGAGCAAGTGGGAGATGGGGGGTAGGGACATGGTAAAGGAAGAAGGAGTAGCCAGAGGTGTAGACAAAGGATGGAGTGTGAAGGGGGCAGAAGAGATAGTAGTGATGGTGATGCAAGAGTGCAGAGGGAGAGAGCGGGGGAGGGAAAGCAGAGAAAAAAGGACATCAAGAGAAAAAAATGCCAGGGAAGAATCATTAGGTGGGAGTGATTTGGAATGTGGCTAAGCAGATAATGTTTATGAGGTGGCTTTGTAATTATGAACTTTGCTGAAGAAATTAGCAAAAAATCTGGTATATTGGTAAGGGATGAGCAGCTTTAAACTGTAGCTTGAGTAAATTAAGCTGTCAATTAATAGGGAGTGAAAGGAAAATTGGGCATAAGAAGAATAGCAGCCACTAATGGCAGGCAATTATAGCCTGCTAATGGGAAAGTGGGCTGATTGGAACTGAAAGGTCATCTGACTTCCCCTACATATCACAGAGCCCACCAAGGGTGGTGGTGGGGGTGGCGAGGCAGCTGACGTGGAGTGTCGGCAGGGCCTCCTTCTCCAGTTCAAGAACAGTGACAGGGATTGCGTGGCTGCACTGCTTCTGCCTTCGCTTGCTGGAGGCGATTTTTAAACTCCCTTGCATTTTAAATTACCTTGGTTGCCTTGCTTGCGAGGGGGGGCATATTACAGCAGATAGTTCATTAATTACACTGGAAAGTTAATAT
Source organism: Neoceratodus forsteri (assembly GCA_016271365.2). NCBI lineage: Eukaryota > Metazoa > Chordata > Ceratodontiformes > Ceratodontidae > Neoceratodus > Neoceratodus forsteri. The sequence continues at coordinate 906,361,116 of CM028129.1, forward strand.
TTACACTGGGCATTCATTTCGATGATCCCAAAGCAGGCAGCATTTTTTTAAACACTTCTGGTCACAGGCTTTCACCTATTTTGCTGTAGGTGCTTTGCTCACTATCTCTCTAATTGAATTCCAGAGGCAGAATCCCAATACTTCCCAGCATGTCATCAGCTGCTATACTAGGCTTCCACTGACACTGTATCTGTCCCAATAGACTCCCCTCCAGACTGATTTCCATACTTGGCAGTCCTCAGGGAGCAACCCTGCTTCTATATCCATACGAATGGCATTTACCCCAGGAGTCATTCTGACAACTCTCCCAAATGCCTAGTTACATGCCTCAGTAGCCCCAGAGGCTTAGCTCAGTGGTGCTTCCCACCATGAGTGTGATGTCCGAACTATCTTCCATATCATATCTTGTCCATACTCTGCTCGAGTTCCTAGCCCATGGACTCCCACTTGTATATAGTTGGCTCCTCACCTTAATTCCTCTGTACATATTACTTAGCTGCCGGATCCAAGTTCCATTCCTGCTGATGGCAGGCTCTGAACACCCACCTCCTCCTAACTACCCTTTCCCTTTATAGGTGCAGTGTACCAACAGCCTCTGCCACTTCACTGGTTGATGCTCTGAGCTATCCTTTAGAAAAAAAAGAATAGTTCAGCTTAAAGGAGCCAGGCAGTGCTTGCCTGTTGATCCCTTCTCAACTCTGCAAATTCTGCATGCAGCTTCTTGCAACCTCCCCAGCTACAAGCAGCTATCCCTTCCCCCAGGAAGCCAGCACAGCTTAGTTGCCCAGAGGCTCCAAAGAATTAACCCCTTAGTAGGTTCTTTAGGCCCAGAGACCATACAGTAACTAAACTCAGTGTTTCATTCTGATCCACTAACACTCTAAATCCTATAAGAGTTACATCTATATAAATTACATTTTTGAAGATGCCTTTCCTTGTTCTGACTTTGTCAGGTGTTACTGAGCCAATACCGATAACTGTGTGTGTATTGGGGCATATCATGGTTCTCCATAAATTTACAGCACCAGAGCCATCAGTTCACTGGGGACCTCACAAAACTGTAAAGCTGGCCCTGTTGAGGGACTGAGGGTAGCTGAGAATGAGAAGGCATGGGTACTTAACAATTGCTTCTGTTCAGTATTTGCAGTGAAGAATAATGGTTCTCTGCCATATAGTGGCATATTGGGTTAGTTATTTTTTATTAACAGAGTAAAGGCTGACATGGGGTCAAAATATAGGAAGTGTTCATATTTCAGTAGACAGACTAAAAAAAGGGATTAGGGACTCTCAAAGTAAACAAGGCACCTGGCTCAGATGGACTACACCCTAGAGTGCTTAGGGAGTTGGCAACAGTACTGGCAGTACCCTTAACCGATATCTTTACTAACTCATTGCATTTGGGAGTGGTGCCAGTAGACTGAAGATCTGCCAGCATAGTGCCACTTCATAAAGGGGGACAGGTAGGCAACTATAGGCCTGTCAGCCTTCCCTCCATAGTAGGTAAACTGAAGGAGACCATATTGAAGCAATGTTTAGTGGCCTACATGGAGGAATACAGTGTCCAGAATGAAAAACGGCATGACTTTGTGTAATGGAGGTCATGTCAGATTAACCTGATAATGTTTTTTCATTGGGTTGCCAGGGCAATAGACAAGGGGTAGGCAGTAGATCTGCTTTACTTCAATGTTAGTAAAGCCTTCAATACAGTACACCACATAAGGCTTCTGAAGAAGATGGAGAATTTGGGAGCTGATCTTGGTTTAGTTAAGTAGATTGCAAATTGGTTTAAAGAAAGGCAGCAGAGAGTAGTTGTAAATGGTGCTAAATTAGGAGATAGAGTGGTCACAAGCAGAGTACCACAGGAATCAGTACTGGTACCTGTCCTGTTTGATATGTACATTAGTGACATTGGAGTGGGTATCAGTGGAAAACTGTGTCTATTCACAGATGATACAAAGTTGTGTTGAAGGGTAGATCATGATGAGAGGGTGCAGATGCTCCAGACAGACCTAGTACTGGAGAAATGGATTAAGGTATGGCAGTTAAGGTTTAATTCCAAAAAAATGTACAGTGATGCATTTAGGTAGATATAATCCTTGCACTGTCTACTGGATAGGAGGAGTTAAACTTGCTAGTACATCAGAAGAGAGAGATTTAGGAGTCATAATTAGTGACTCCCTGAAACAAACTGGTCAATGCAACAAGGCATACAGCAAAGCTTCAAGGATGCTGGGTTACATAGGGAGGTGTTCTGATAGCAGGAGAAGTGAGTCAATCCTGCCATTTTACAGATCTCTTGTGAGACCACATCTGGAATTTTGTGCAATAGTTCTGGAACCCTCATCTGAGGAAAGGTATTGATAGACTGGAATCTGTGTTCAGTGTAGGGTCACTAAGATGATACAGGGGCAACAGGATAAATCTTGTGAGGAGCGGTTGGAGGACTTGAATATATATTCACTGGAGCCCAGACGAGGTTGGGGTAATATGATTAAAATATATACATTTCTTGGGGGTATAAAGAAGGTAGACAGTGGGGTTATATTTGTAAGAAATAAGGATGCAGTCACTAGAGGTCATGACATGACTGGAAGCTGTGGGGGATAAATTCAAGAAACATTTGAGGACGTTTTACTTTACAGAGAGAGTGGGTAGAGGGGACAACTGGGAATACAATGTCACTAGTAACTTACCGTACATAATAATGTGCCCATGGGAAATGGATGTGCCTGGATTACTTCCTTATCATTTCTGATGACCTAAAGTTAGCCAAGCAGTGTGATAAGGCAGTGGGGAAGGCTAGTAGGATGCTTGGGTACATAGGGAGGGTTATCACCAGTCGGAAGAAGGAGGTAATATTACCCCTGTACAGATCACTGGTAAGACCCCCACCTTGAGTGCTGTGTCCAGTTCTAGAGGTCCCATCTCTGGAAGGACATTGATAGGTTGGAGGCGGTATGAAAGAGGGCTACCAAAATGGTTCAGGGCTTGCATCAAAAGCCCTATGAGGAGAGACTCAAGGAACTGAATATGTATTCTTTGGAGGAGAGGAAGGAACGGGAGGATATGTTAGAAACATTCAAATACCTAACAGGTATTAGTAAGTTACATGAAGGTAGCATTTTCCATAGAAAAAGAAGCTCATGGACAAGGGGTCATGCTATGAAGTTGGGAGGGGGGGCCTTATAGGTAATGTGAGGAAATACATCTTCACGGAAAGGGTGGTGGATGTCTGGAACAGCCTTCCAGCAGAGGTGGTGGATGCCAAAATGGTGCCGGGATTCATGCATTTATGGGACAGGCATAAGGGGACCTTGGTAGTAAGGCAAGGGGAGGAAATGACTGGAGATGCAGTAGGGTCTGCAGTGGCACAGTAGGCAGGGAAAACTTGGTTGACTAGGTGGGCCAAGAGGTCCTTATCTGCCGACAACTTCTACATTTCTATGCTAAAGATCCTGGACCCCATTGTATGATACACTCCCTGCAAGATCATGCTACCCTTGGTTCTTTTGGTATGCGCCTCACCTCTTCCTATGATACTCATGGTTGCAAAGTCCACATGAAAATCCATCCACGTAAAAATAAATCGCTGATACTAACCCCTGGACTGAGAGACCTAAAAAACCTTTTGCTCATTCTCCTCCTCATGTCTGGTAATATCTATTCTAATCCAGGCCCGTTGAGTGGTGATAATCCAGGCAAGGATCCCAAAGGGAAGCTAAAGAATGCCTCCCTTAACATTGGCAGCCTCCTACCAAAGGTTGCAGAATTTAAAGCTTGTGTGGCTCTTATTCAACCTGATGTCATTTCTCTTATGGTAATATGACTTTCTTCCAAGATCCTTGATACTTCCATCAGACTGGATGGCTGGACTGACAAAATAAATGGGGGGGGGGTGCCTAATCTATCTAAGGGTTTATCTACAAGGACATAAGCTTAACTTGGACAACCTCACCAGTGACTGTGAATACTTGGCTATTAAAATCCTGCTGTGAAGGGGACTTAAATCACTAGTCATAATATCAGTCTCACCATCCCCAGGCAAATAACAATTAGGTCTCAAAACATTTGCAAGGTACTTCAAACAAGCCAGCCATAAGTGGGAAACCATAGTCACTGGTGACTTTAATATAAACTGGATAGCCACATCTAGTACTGCTCACAAGGATCTGGCAGCCAGCCTATTCCTCATGCAGGTAGTTAAAGACTACACCGGGACCAAATACAGAACTGATACTAGCAGTCTTATTGACTGGATACTAGCCACCCATCTGGAAAGGCTAATTGAGGTCTCAGTCCTACCAGATTTCATCAGTGACCACTCCTCAGTACACTGTGCCTGGACTGCTAAACTCCCTAAGCCCTCCCCTAAAACTATCAACAGCAGGATCCTTCATAAAGGCTTAATTGTGGATTTCGGGCACACCTGGCTCAGATAGAGTGAAGCTATTTTGATTTCAGCCCCGCTATAGATATGGCTTTGGACTTCTTTATAAGTCAATTTAATGCCACTTGCAACAAATTCCCCCCCCCCTACAAAAAACACAAGGTTCAAGGCACTGCAGAAAAGTGGGTCACCCCTGGTGTTCTAGCCCAGATGCATGACAGCAATACTCTGTGGCAATGAACAAGAGAATTCAGCTCACCAGGTGACCTACAGAGGTACAAAGAGGCCCAAAGTACAGTAAGTGCACATGGGGAATAAGGCAGGCAAAAGCGACACACCATAAAGAATAAGTAAATAGCTGGAGTAATGGGAAAAAATTCTGGGACAACATAAAGGAACTCCTGGATAAAAATGATAGAATATCCCCCAAGATGTTCATTAACAATGGGGCTGTCACCTTCGCCTGAGAAGAGATGGCCAATTTGTTCAACAATGCCTTCACTGACCCAAGCTCTGTCCTCCCACCCAATGGGGAAGCAGAATCCACTAATAAACATGGTAATGATGAGACCAGTAGCCCTAATCAAAACCCTAGTAACCCACAATTATGTTTCAAACACCCTCAAATATATAACATGAGTCCTGGGATTTAATTTCTCCTGGCAATACTCCCAGGTTTCCAGGAATCTGGAAAACCGCATTAGTCGGTCCAGTACACAAAAGTGGCAACCACTCCAATGTTGCTAATTACAGGCCTATATCAATCCTTTCTTTACTGTCCAAGGACCTTGAAAGAATTATATTGGAGCAACTCATCATGCACCTATGCAAGTATAATATTCAGTGTAAACAGTAACATGGTTTAGGGAAGCTCCATAGCACTAGTACTGCCCTTATAGAGTACACCAACGTGCTATATGAGGCCCTTGATGGTGGCCACTTAGTGGGTGCCATCTATATTGATTTCACAAAATCGTTCGATCTGTACATTATTGCCCAATAAGCTCCACACATTAGACCTCTCTCCAGACATGGTAGTCTGGTTCTGTAGCTACCTCCCCGACCACACACAATGGGTAAAGATTAATGACATATTATTGATGTTAAAAGTGTCTCAATTGGGGTGCACAAGGATCAATACTTGGCCCACTGCTTTTTGGCCTGTTTATAAATAATCTCCCTGAAGCATGCCCTACCTCGAAGGGGCTTTTCTACGTGGATGATGCCATCATTTTTCCAGCAGTACAAGCCAAGAGATACTTTCCTGTTACCTACAAAATAATTTTGAATACCTGGAGAAATGGTTCAAGCTAAATAAACTAGTCCTAAATTACAAGAAAACAATGAGTATGCTGTTCTCTGGTCTGCAGATGAAAAGAAAGGTCCCTCCCCTTGCCATGCATAATACTAATGATTCTCTTTTGGACTTGGTTGCTATTTTTAAATACCCTGGAGTCACCCTGGATGATACCCTATCCTTTGCTTCCAATGTGGAGAACATAGTCAGTCTTGCCAACAAAAAACTAGGCACACTGTACAGGCAACGTCTGAACCTCACAGCAGAAGCCAGAAACCTTCTGGTATCCAGCACAGTCCTGCCACTTTTAGATTACAACATCCCAGTCTATGGCACAGTCACCGACTTTGTTCTGAACAGTCAGACTGGTACTAAAAAAGGCATGTCGCTTTGCACTTGGAGCAGACAGGCTCACCCATAGCTGCTCGCTATATTCCCTAATCAATTGGCTTCCCCTCCAGGACAGAATAAGGTACCAGACCTGTCTGCTAGGGAAAAGAGCCATACTGAGCCTTCCCCCACCTGCTATACAAAACCCCCTCCACTCAGTTACCAACCAACACTCTACTAGGAATATGTCTAGGAGCGCCCTGCTAACACCCTTCTGAAAAACAAATCAGGCCATACATTCCTTTGCAGTCAGAGCACGAAAATGGCTGAATCAATTTCCTAAATCCCTGGTGGGTCTCCCCAAAATAGCCCTCTGTAAGAGAGAACTGATAAAGGTTCTCACGCTTGGATCCAAATGTAACTGTTATGGCTGACATATTTGGCTACTGTAACTGACAGTATAGTATATTGATACCACTGTCTTCTCCAAATAAGTCAATGTCATTGACATTGTACTAGCTTTCTTGCCCATGAATACCTGATGATATGCTGTACAATGGACTTGCAACTACCTGCTTTTACTGTTACTTGGCAATGCTCCACTGGAGCTGCTTACTTTTGTATTTAATTGTTAATTTCTCTGTGTACATTGTCCTTGTCCTTGATGTGGAACCTTTGTAAAACAGTACCAGTGCTCAAATGCTTATTTCCAAATGAATAAATAAAAATCCTTGGAACAGTCTGCCAGCATGGCTGGGACCGGGTAAAGAGACAACTATGCTGAAAGATGAGTAACAGGGGACTACATGATGGTATGGCAGAATGGAAGAGAAACCCCAACTAGGACAAAAGTTCAGTGAGGCAAGGTAATTTTAATAAGGGCAGACTAGATGGACCTTTGGTCTCCTGCCATCAGATTCTATGTATCTGTGTATCTGTAAAGCTAGAAAGACTAGTTAGCTAAATAATACTATTATGGCAATCCAAGGCTGGGTTATTTTTGGTAATCTAAACCTAGGGGGGCATAAGGTGCTTGGCTTTACGAACATACAAACATATGAAATTTGCCAGCAGATAAAGGCCTAGAGGTCTATCAAGTCTGCTCGAATGTGCAGCTAGCACCCCTTATTCTGCAGCTGCCCCTCCCTTCCACCCTTCCCCTTCATTAAAGCCCCCCCTTGTCCTGTCCCATCCCCTTTTGAAGTAGTCCACTGTTCTACTGGATACCACTTCTGCAGGAAACACATTCCACCCAGCCACCACCCTCTCTGTAAAAAAAGTGTCTCCTCATCTCCCTCCTGAACCTTCCTTCTTCCAGTCTCATATTATGTCCCCTGGTAGACCTCCCTTCCCTTACTTTGAACATCCCCTCTGTACCTGTCTTGTTTATTCCTTTCATGTATTTAAAGGTTTCAATCATGTCACCTCTGTCCCTCCTCTCCTCCAGTGAGTACATGTTCAACTCCCTCAACCTCCTCTCGTATGATAAGTCCCTCAGCCCCTTGATCATCTTTGTCACCCTGTGCTGTACCCCCTCCAGTAACTTAATGTCCCTCTTCAGATACGGGCACCAGTACTGCACATAATACTCGAGGTGCAATGTGTCATACTTCATGACTCCCCTAGTTCCCTGGGGTTAGATTAACAGAAAGGCACATATCAGAATAAAATAAATTAAAGAGGCCATCTTCTGTGGGGTGTTAGCCCATCAATACTTCACATTAACTGCCCTGCTCCAGCCACCCTCCCAATCACATGACTAAGTGTTCACTTCCCCATTAGCAGTTTATACTTTTCCTGTACTGAAGATCTCTCTTGCCTCTCTTCTATGTTCCTCTAATCTCCTGTACTCCCTTCCACTGCTTGTAATTATGCCACCTGGCGGTGGTATTTCCTCCTAAGTTTTAACATTTTCTCTAGGCTTCACTTTTTTTCTCTGACTCAGCTCCAACCTCCTCCTGACCATTTTCTCCCCTATTTTTTTCTGTATTCCAGCCTTTTTTTCATTCTCCCCCCTCTCAGTCTTGAACCCTGTACCTTCTATACTACAGGCAAGAACACTACCACTGTGCCACCTCAGCTGTGCTAGTAACTAGTGTCTTTTGGTTTCTTTTATTTCTCTTCTCCCCCATGCCCCCTGATGCTATGGTCTGCCTCCTCCCACTCCTTGTTCACATCACTCTGCTCGGTACTACCTCTCTTCATCCCACCCCCCTGTCACCACATATACCCTGACCTTTCATTCAAATCATACACTGTAACAGCATGCCACAAGTATCTACCTTCCGGAATCACACTACTCCAACACCCCTCAGCACCCACCCCCAACTCTCTGACCTCAGGTATCTGCACTACTTCCTAGCCTCCCTTCCTTCTGCTCCCTACCCATACCCACATCTCCCCCCAACCTATAAATTCACATAACAGCAAAACTGCCCAGAAGAAAGCCCTTCATCAGCTGTTGCTCAGGACCCTCTCCCTCCTTCTTGTCTTGTCTGGAAACATACACCCTAACCCAGGCCCTACCATCCCAGCTACCCGTCCCCATGCTAAGGCCCCTGTCCTGCGTATTGCATCTATCAATATCTGTAGCTTACCAAAAAAAACTCAATGACCTCCAGGTTTGGGTAGTCCAGCACAAACCCAATATTATTGCTCTTGTGGAAACTTGGCTATCCAACTCCACCCCTGACTCCTATATAGGGCTCCCTGGTTACACCCTGCACCACCTCGATAGAATTAGTAAGTGTGGGGGTGGCTGTATCATTTATCTTCATGCTTACCTTCAGGCCCATGTCTCCCCCCCCAACTTGCAAATGGTGCCCAAGCCCTATCCCTTAACATCACCCCTGTCCCCTCCAGGCCCCACTCATCCTCACTGTAGTTTATATACCACCTTGTGGCCAGTGACCTGCCTTCCAGACTCTTCTAGATTATCTCACCACTAGCATTGTTTCAGTTAACCTCTACAAAGTGCTAAGTGCATCTAAAATAAAAGATATTTGCAACTGTTACTAGGCCCCTCCCCAACCTTATGTGTGCCTCGTATACTTATCAATAAGCCCCTCCCCACCATTAGGCGTGCCTCATTCTTATTGTCCACGTTAGCACTAATAACATTACTGTAATCTCGTAGTTTATAATTTGCACTCTGTGACTAATACTACAAGAATTTCCACACCTTCTCCTCTACCTTTTCCTACTTTTGGCTTCCTACGTATATATTACTCCCTCTACTTATGCCAACCATCCCCCTCTCCCTCAACCCTTCCTACCTTATTTATTTATCCTATCTCTCCTGTTGTTGTTCAAAATACTAAGAGTATTAATTGTAAATTCAGTGTTAAGTTTATATACCCTACCTTGTATTGATTGCACTGTTTGCACACAATGAACCAAATGTTCCTTCACTGGTCATTGTTTTCCGATGCTATATCCTATCATGTAATATCCTCCCTAATCTATGTTTGCATTTTGTACATTTGTAATCAGTGTTGCTCTATTAAGCATTGTATTATTATGTAATGTCTTTTGTCTGTGTACATGTCTCAGGACCTCCTTGTGAATGAACTTGCTCAATGGAGTTTTCTTGCAATAAATTTGATCTTGAAAACTTGAACTTGAACCACCCTCCCCCCAAAAACTGAATTTATTACAATTGGAGACCTTAACATAAACTAACTCTCCTCCTCCACCTCTCATTACAAAGATGCTCTGGCAGCCATGGACATCTCCCAACTAGTCTCTTACCCTACTCAACCTCAATCAGAATACTGGAATAGCCTCAAAGCTTGATCTAGTTCTCTCTAACTGCCCCCCAAAAGTCTCTGTTATCTTGGTCCTACCAAACGCACTTAATGACCACTCTCCCATCTTCTTCACCTGGTTCTGCCTAGCATGTAAACCACCCCCCAAGATTATCCACACAAGACTTCTTAAGCCAGGTAAGCTAAATTAACTTAAATCCTACCTCGCCCACTATAACTGGACCCCCTATACCTCTGTCAGGTTCTTGTTGAGGCTCTAAATTTCTTTATAAGCACCTTTAATGACACTTGCAATAGATTTTCTCCCCCTCACTAAGAAAATCGTTAAAGGCCTTGACACACCATTGATCACCCCTCACTTGCTAGGCCTTATGAAACACTGTGATGACCTGTGGAGCAAGGCCCTTGAATCCAGCAACCAGCTGGATAGGCAGCTCTACCATGCTGCCTGAAACAGCTGCACCTGGGCCATCCAAAAAGTGAAGGCCGATCACTTCAAAGCTGCCCTGTCTGCTACATAGGGTAATGGGCGCAAATTCTGGGACAACCTGAAATCCCTCAACGGCAAGTCTGCTTCCCCCCCCCCCCACCAACTGAACATGAATGGGTCCATCATGAAGGACATGCATCTGTTGGCCAAAACACTCAACTCCACCTTCTCGGACCTCAGTGCTACCCTCCCTCCAATTTCTTCAACCTGCAACACCCCCCTCACCTAACTCCCCTGTCATCACCTCCTTTCTGTTTCCGTGCTCTCACCAGATGGGATGCCAAACCCTACATCCTCAAAGCCATCAGGAATTCACATTATAGTAGTGACACTCTCAATCTTCGGCTTCTGCGCTTGACACTTGACGAGGTCCTCTCCCCCCTAACCTCCCTTCTCAACCTTTCTCTCTGCCTGGGTAAGTTCCCCACATTGTAGAAGATGGCCCACATCACTCGTTCACAAATCTAGTGACTGCCTTACCCCTAGCAACTACTGGCCCATAGCTATCCTTCCCCCTACCTCCAAGGCCCTCGAGTGCATAGTGGCTGAACAACTCACCAAGCACCTCTCTAAATACAACCTGCTTCCCCCTGAACAGCACTGCTTCAGGCGGGGCCACAGTACCACCACTGCCTTATTAGACTTCTCCAGTTATATTCACTCTGCCCTTAACAATAGTAGACTGGCTAGAGAGGTATTCCTAGACCTGTCCAAGGCTTTTGATACTGTTAACAACCCACTCCTACTCTCCATTCTCTCACATCTTGGCCTGTCATGAGAATCCATAGCCTGGTTCACTGAGAATCTGTCGAACCACTCCCAGAAAGTGAAAATCCATTCTACCCCGTCTAAATCACTCCCAGTTTTCTTTGGAGTCCCACAAGGCTCCATTTTAGGTTCCCTCCTCTTCAATCGTTACCTTAAGTCACTCCCAAAAGCCTGCTCAGGAAAAATCATCCTATATGCAGATGACGCCGTCCTCTATGCCTCCCACTCCATCCCGGCCCAATTAGAACTCTCCCTCCAAACTGCCTTCACCGAGGCTGAGTCCTGGTTTGCAGACCACAAACTTGTGCTCAACCAGAAAAAATCCAAGGTCATGCTCTTTGCTCACCACCAAAACAAACTTAAAAATACCCCCCTGTGCATCAACACCTCCCTCACACTCCCTCTTGAACAAGTCCACACTTTCAAATACCTGGGAATCATACGCAACATGGCCCTCACTTTCCATGACCATATATATCACCTATGTTCCACCCTCAACTCCCACATAGGCCTCCTATACTGTCACCAGAACTACCTCCCCCCCCCAGAAGCCCTCCAACTTGCCATCTCCTCCTCTGTTCTATCAATTCTGTACTATGGCATTACCATATATGGGGCTGCAGATAACTCAGCACTTCACAGAGTTAAAGTGACCCTTAATAAAGTCTGACACCTCTCTCTAGGATGCCCAAGGACCACCCACACCTGCATCCTCTATAGCCAAACTAATTGGCCGGATTTCAACGATAGGCTTCAATACCACATGTGTCTTCTTGCCAAAAAGGTCTCCTTGGGCTCACTGCTCCCAGCCTTTCCACACTCATACAACTTGCTCTACCTATAAGGACCACTGGGAGCTTCCTTAAGCCCATCTACAACATAAAACCTCACTCGGTCAGCTCTCTTTCGCTTACCATGCCATCATGTGGTTAAATGCCCTCCCTTCCCACATTTCTGGGGAAACTAAACTCAGCCTATATAAGTCCCTCCTCTGTACTCACCTTCTCACCACTTGCTCCTGTAATTGCACATAATTTCTCTGCAGCCTGACAATGGACTCTGTCCTGCCTTATTGTCTCCCTTCTTTCCAACTCCTGCTCTGTCCCCCCCAGTTTCTCCCGCAATCACTAACTCAGACAATGGACTCCATCCAGCTCTCCCCCTCCTGCTACCCTCCCCTCTATCATTTTCCCCCTCTTCCTCCCCTTACCCTTGAGCCACCTTATACACCCAAGTTTTTACTCTTTCCTTTCCCTCCTCCCCTCCTCCTGTTCCCCTCTGGTTGCTATACCATCGTGACTATGTCTTTATCCCAAGGTCTATTTCCAGCCCTGTATAACTGTACTATGAAGGAGGGAAGTGATACTCCCTCTGTATAACTGCTTGGTGAGGCCACACCTAGAGTACTGCGTGCAGTTTTGGAGGCCACACTTAAAGAGGGACATTAAACTCCTGGAGAAGGTCCAGAGGAGGGCAACCAAAATGATTTGGGGCTTGGGGGACAGGACCTATGAGGAGAGGCTCGAAGAGCTAAATATGTACACATTGGAAGAGAGAAGGGGCTTGGGGCACGTGATAGAGGTCTTCAGGTACATGAAGGGGGGTAAATAGGGGAGGAACAGTCAGGGTGTCAGAAGGAAGGAGGAGGGGCCACTAGAGGGCATGGGTGGAAGCTGGAGGGGAAGATTCAGGGAGAAAGGAGGAGGTGCTACTTCACTGAGAGGGTGGTGGAGCCATGAATGTGCTGCCTAGGGGCTGGTGGAGGCGGAGATGGTGGATGGGTTCAAGAGGGGTGACAGGTACAGGGGAAAGGTTCTGGAAGCAAAATCCAATGCAGCGAGAATATCCGGAAGTGGGAAGGGAGAAGCCAGAGAAGGCGAGGGGGGCAGCAAGGTCAGCTCCCAGGGTGGGGGCTGACCAAACAAGCAGAAGCGAAAGACCGTTAGGCCTATTCTGCTGCCATTTTAGTATGTTAGTATGAACTGCATGTATCAATTTTGTATCTAAATAGGCTCTTTATGTTCTTTAGAAACTGTACATTTACCATCAATATTTGTTATTGTCTAGTCTCTGTTAACCGACGTGGAGCCTTTGTAAAGGAATCTCTGACTCAAAGGTTGTAGTTCTGAACTTCCTAATAAAAATAAAAATAAAATAAATAAAAATGTGAAATTTGCAGGTTAGCAGCATTTATTGTGAGTTATGCAAACTGCAGTCAGAAGATATTTCCATCAGTATTAGGCAGAACACAATGCCAAGTGCCATCGCCTCTTGCCGGTGCACCCAGGACCACACACGGAAATACACTATTGACAGCATTCAGCTACAACACTGCACTATGCAGACTGCAGCTCTGCTCCACCCAACCCATCCAGCCTGCCATGCCAGTTTCCAATCCATGAATATCCCAGAAAGTGTAAGTGACTAGACATCACTTCTGACCCAGACTCAAAGTTACAGAATTATCAAGGGTTCGGTCATCCTCACTATAAATAGCAGACAGAGTTGTCTCCCCTCCCAACAACTAAGTAATTGAACCCCACAGCAGGCATCAAATGACTCCACACCACAACTCTCCATTATACTACAAAACTCTTCACAACCACTCATGACTGATGTCAGTGGTGAAAATTCATGACCAAGACCAACAAACTAACCAGCCAGCCAACCACCCCACCAACCAACCAACCAACCAACCAACAGTTAGTAGCCAGCTGCTACTATGCTTGGCAGTTGACGTCATTATTACTTTTTCCCCTTACCTGGTGGGGAGGGTAGGAATAATGAGCAGGCCACCAGCCACCAGTACAAGTTCACCTTTGCCAAATCCAACTTAGCCAAATTCATCTTTTTACTTGCTGGAATGGCATCTTTATGTCAGAAAGAACAAATTACCATGTGAAGTTATTGACAAATATATAGCATGCATGGCTCATGTTTGTTGTTGTTAGGCATAATGTGAAGTAGAGTTCCTTTTAACACACTCAAGAAGTGCATGTACTGTATTACCCAATTGTCACTCATACTAAAATGAGGTATCGTGCTTCTCAAATAGCCACATGATTAAAAGACCCTGTAAAATTGAAGAAGGTGGTTCTTATTTCAATCACACGGTTGAAAAAAATGTTTGCATGCTAACAATGCGCCATTATTTATTTATTTAAAAGTTGATAACCGAGAAAGGCACACTGAGCCAGGGCTCATTTCCAGGTGTGACCCGGGAAGGGCAAGGGAACAAAATACAATGTTTCACAGAATACTATCTTACACAAAATACAGTGTTACACAGAAGTACACAGAACTACAGATTTACACAGCGATACAGATTTACAGAGCATTAATCCAAGCCAAGTTGTAAATGTAACTTAAAACATGTCAGGTAAACTAAGTTGAACAGCATGGATTCAATGGGGGGGTAGGGTGAACATGCCAGATGAATCTGATTGATCAGGGAAATAGATCGGGGAGGGAAGTGGATGTGGCCTATCTAGGTTCTAACAAGGCCTTCAGCCTGCCCGTCGCAGGAGACTGATAAAGAAACTGAGCAACCTTGGGGTCCAATCCAAAGTGGTGAATTTGGTTAGAAACTGATTAATGGATAGGAGACAGAGGGTGGTAGTTACGGCACTCACTCCAGTGATGGAGCGTAACCAGTGGGATGATGCAGGGCTTTGTACTTGGACCAGTTTTCTTCAATGTTTTCAAAAGTGACATTGTAGAAGAACTGGAAGGGAAGGTATGCCTTTTTGCAGAAGATACCAAAATCTGCAATTGGGTGGACACTAAGGAGGGGGTGGAGAGAATGCATAGGGATCTTGGGAAACTAGAGGAGTGGTCAAGAACATGGCAGTCGGGGTTTAATGCCAAAAAATGCAAAATCATGCACCTAGGGCATAGGAACTCAGGGACTGAGTATAAGATGTGGGGAATATATAGACGTTCATTAAATTGGTAAGGGACCTTGGGGCTATCATAACTGATGACCTCAAAATGGCAGGGCAGTGTGACAAAGCAGGGCATTGTCCTACTGAGATGCTGGGGTGCACAGGGAGGGGTGTCTCCAGCAGAATGAGGGAGGTGGTGTTGCCACTGTAGACCCAACCTGGAATATTGCATCCAGTTTTGGAGGCCATACCTCAGAAAGGACATTGGGTGGAGATAGTTCAGAGGAGGGTAGCTAAAATGGTACATGGGTTGCATCAAAAGTCCCATGAGGAGAGACTGTGGGATCTCAACACATACACTCTGGAAGAGAGGAGAGTGAGAGGAGACATGATAGAGATGTACAATACATCACGGGGGTGAACAGGGTGCAGGCGGGGAGTTTCTTTCAAATGAGACAGAGCACCAGGACAGACGGCATGTGACAAAGCTGGAAGGGCAAAGTTTAAGAGGGATGTGAAGAAGTCTTGCCTCACTGAAAGAGTGGCAGACACCTGGAATAGATGACCAGTGGAAGTGGTGGAGGCAAAAACAGTGGAGGACTTCAAGCAAGCGAGGAAAGGCTGAGGGTCACCATTTGAATGCATGATTATGCTTGCAATCCTATTTACAACCTTAAGCAATACCCCCTCCCATAAAACTGTTACAGACAACTGCCGGGACTGTCACTGGGTTGCATCTAGGAACAAAAGAGCAACAGGGGATGTTATCATCATTGGACTGGTGCATCACCTGACTGTTAAGGGGGTCAGGGGTTAAGGTGTAGGTTATATTGTAAGCCAGGGATCTTTTTGAGTTAAAGGGGTCATGGAGGCACTCCTTAAGGAAAGGATAGTGCAACACCTGGAATCCATAGGGGCACAGGATCCAAGACAGCATGGGTTTACAAAAGGAAGGTCCTGTCAAACTAATCTCATAGATTTCTTTGACTGGGTAACCAGAGTGGTGGACCAAGGGGGAGCAGTTGATGTCGCCTACCTTGACTTCAGCAAAGCTTTTGACACTGTTCCACATAGAAGATTGATAAATAAAGCTAGGTAGGCTCGGGTGGGTCAGAAGTTGGTCAACTGGGTGGCAAACTGGTTGACTGGCAGAAAACAGAGAGTGGTGGTAAATGGTATACAGTCAGAAGAGATGCAAGTCACAAGTGGGGTACCTCAGGGATCAGTCCTGGGGCCAGTCCTATTCAACATCTTCATTAGTGACCTCACAGATGGACTAGAGGGTAAGGCTTGTCTGTTTGCAGATGACACCAAGATCTGCAACAGAGTAGATGATCCAGATGGGGTGGGCAGAATGAGAAGAGATCTGGATAAACTAGCAGAATGGTCAGAAGAGTGGCAACTGGGATTTAATGCAAAGAAGTGCAAAATCATGCACATAGGGAAGAGAAACCCTGAAGCCACTTATAGGCTGGGAGGGAGTTGCTAGCAGTCACAAAGGAAGAAAGAGACTTGGGCATCATCATCACTGATGACCTAAAATCATCCAAGCAGACCTCTAAAAGCAGTAGGTAAGGCTAGGGGTGTTAGGGTGTATTAGTAGGGGTATCACAAGTCGTAAGAGAGAGGTAATAATCCCTCTGTACAAGACATTGGTTAGGCCCCATCTGGAGTACTGCAGCAGTATTGGAGGCCACACCTCACAAGGACATTAATCAAATTGAGGCAGTCCAGAGAAGGGCAACCAAAATGGTGCAGGGACTGCATCAGAAGACATATGAGGACAGATTAACGGAGCTCAATATGTATACCCTTGAGCAAAGGAGGGAGAGAGGTGATATGATCGAGACATTTAAACACCTTAAGGGCATAAACAAGGTGAAAGAGTCTAATATGTTTAAATATAAGAAAACTAGCAGGACAAGAGGACACAGCATGAGATTAGAGGGAGGCCGATTATGGGGAATATGAGAAATTCTTTTCACAGAAAGGGTGGTGGATGCAGGAATGGCTTACCACAAGAAGTGGTGGCTATGAATACAGTGCAGGGCTTCAAACAGGCATGGGATAGGCATAAGGGAGCAATACAAATGACTATGAATAGATAGGTCACTGACAGAGCAAAGGCCGATGGCACATTTATGAGGTAGAAAAAGAAATGGGCAGACTGGATGGGCCTTGCGGTCCTTATCTGCCGTCAACTTCTATGTTTCTATGTTTCTATGTTTCTATGGGGAGGGGATATTGGACCTCCAGGAATGGACAACAGGCATTGAAAAAAAAATGGAGTGATGACTCAAAAACTGGCTTAAACTTCAGTATGGGATTAGGAATAGTCTGGCAATAGTATTGCTTCCCATGATCTCCAGTACTGTGCCATTCCTAAACCTTCATTGGCATCACAATACAACATGTTAGTGGGTGCAAACCCCTTTTGTTTTTTCAATCACAAGAGTGTGGTGTGCATATTTATGGAACACATACAAACAGAGGAGAGAAAGAAGTAAGGGCCTCAGCTAGGATTTGAACTCAGGCCACCTGGAATACATAGAAACATAGAAACATAGATTTTGATGGCAGATAAGGACCGCTTGGCCCACCCAGTCTGCCCATTTCCCTACCTAATAGATAAGCTGCAGATCCTAGTTAACCAGCAGCCTACTTCTTCCTACCCCCACCCCCTAGAATTGCCTTATGACTGTCCCATGCATGCTTGAATTCCTCCACTGTTTTTGACTCGACAACCTCCTCGGAAGGCCGTTCCATGCATCCACAACCCTCTCTGTGAAAAAATACTTCCTTAAATTACCTATGAGCCGCCTCTTCTATCTTCAAATTGTGCCCCCTTGTTCTTGCACACCTCTTTTTTTGAAAGATGCTACCTCTGGACTTTGTTGATTCCCTTGAGATACTTGAAAGTTTCTATCATGTCCCCTGCCCCTCCTTTCCTCGAGGCTATACATATTCAGCTCCTAAGTCTCTTCATATGTCTTCCGGTGCAGACCCTGCACCATTTTAGTTGCCCTCCTCTGGACAGCCTCCATCCTGTTTATGTCCTTGCGGAGATTGGGTCTCCAGAACTGCACGCAGTACTCCAGATGGGGTCTCACCAACTGTCTGTACAGAGGGATAATAACTTCCTGTTTTCTACTGGTGATGCCTCTCCCTATGCATCCCAGTATCCCCCCAGCCCTCCTTGCTGCCCTCTCACATTGCTTGCCCACCTTTAGGTCATCTGATATGACTACCCCCCAGGTCCCTTTCCATTTTTGTTGTTGTTAGTATCTCACCCCCCATTGTGTACTCTTCCTCTGGGTTTTTGTTTCCCAGGTGCATTACCTTGCAATTCTTAGCATTGAATGTAAGCTACCATACATCTGACCATTCCTCTAACCTTCCCAAGTCCCTTCTCATCCTTTTCACCCCACCTTGTGTATCAACTCTGTTGCAGATCTTTGTGTCATCTGCAAAGAGACATACTTTTCCTTCCAGTCCTCTGCAATGTCGCTTATAAAGACATTGAAGAGAACCTGTCCTAATACTGAACCTCATGACCCCACTAGTAACCCCTTTCTTCACAGTGGACTCCATTTACTATTACCTCTGTGTCCTATTCTCCAGTCAATTTTACCCAGGCTGTCATCTTGGCACCCACCCAGGCTGGCTAACTTGTATATTAATCTTTTGTGTGGGGCTGTGTCAAATGCCTTGCTAAAGTCTAGGTAGACCATGTCCACAGCCCATCCCTGATCTACTACTTTGGTCACCCAGTCAAAGAAATCTATCAGATTTGTCTGGCATGACCTTCCCGCCCTGAATCCATGCTGCCTTGGGTCCTGAGCCCCTCTGGCCTCTAGATACTCAACAATTCTTTCCTTCAGAAGTGATTCCATCATTTTCCCTACCACTGAGGTTAAACTAACAGGTCTGTAGTTTTCTGCTTCTGCCTTGCTCCCACTTTTGTGAAGGGGAATCACATCTGCCCTTCTCCAGTCCTCGGGTACCACCCCATCCTCCCATGATTTGTTAAAGAGGGTAGTCAGTGGTGTCACTAGTTCTACCCTTAGTTCTTTTACCATTATGGTTGTGCTATCAGCTGAGCCACCAAGGCACTTGTAAACTGGGACATCCCTGAACACATTACTCTTACTCCAATGCACAACCTCGTGCTGCATGCAAAGGTAATTAAAGTTTCCAGTTGCCTTGGTGGTGCAGCTGGTAGCGCAGTTGAAATGGTATTCCGGGTGGCCTCTTTCAGGTCCCAGCTGAGGCACTTACTTCTTTCTCTCCTCTGTTTGTATGTGTTCCATAAATATGCACCACACTCTTTCTTTTTTTTTTCTCATATGCATTTTTCTGCATCAGCCCGGGCAGGTGCTTCAGTCCCTCCCAAAGGAGGAACTCTCTCTCAGGTCCTGCTGTACCACAAGTAGCCATCCCCCAGTATTTCCCCCATGGATTGCCCCCTGTGATGGGGCCAGGGAGGTGGCGCCCCTCTCCAGAGACCCAATCCAGAACCTTGGGGTTGGCCAGCGGTGCGGCGGATCATCATGAAGCCCTGCCAGGCACTTTTCCTCCTGTTTTTCTCCTCGCCCCCCTCCCCACCAATGTAATCACATTGGAGCACACCTGCTGACCCTTATTGCCTCTGGTTGCCACCAGAGGGCAATCAGCAAGTGGGACAGTGTGTGCCCTCCCCCCTAGATAGGAGAGCAGTCCTCCAGATGCTCAATCTTCTCTCCTCCCTGCTGACCCCTGGTGGCCCAGGCTCATTCCCGAACCCGGGTCACCAGCATGGTGCGAGGTGTAGCGACCAGCACCTTAACCTCTAGTGCCACTGGGTCAGTTTTCACACCACATTCTTATGCTTATAAGTGTAATTATTTGTGCAGCATCAGGCTGTGTATTGGAGACAGAGTAATGTGCTCAAGGACGGCTCAGTTTCCAGTTGTCTTGGTGGCACAGATGGTAGCACAACTGGAACAGGTCCAATACATAGCTGAGAAACCCTTTTTGTGCCTACTAACATCAGGCAGTCACATGTACCTTGTGACTTAATTACAGAGGATATACCTCTCCAAAGTGACTAAGTCTGAGCTACATTATGTGTATAGCAAAAATTAGTGGTGTCACAACTGGAAGTGTTTTTGCGCGCCAATTTAGTGACACTACCAATGGCAACTTTGTATGGTACCCCTGAAAATGGTGTTTTGTAGCTGATAACTTTTTCAGTTCAAACACTGTGGTAAACATCCATTTCTGCTCCATAAGTATATTAAAGGGGAACAATCATAACAAAGAGTCCAGTACCTTAGTGTTGGTCAGGTCCCAATTTGCACTTTGTGCTAAAGAAAAAAATGGTTAGACTCAGTATTAGGTATTTAATAGAAATGGTATTTGGTTGATCCTGCCATTAGTAAATTCCATAGAAGACCTCTGTTGTCATCCCAGAATCCCTCATAGCTGAGATCAGAGCCAGGATAAAGCTGCGGGAGTATCAAATGATATAAGTGGGTATTTAGTATCAGCTGTTCACCTAGTCCGCTGTCTGTCCATCCAGTGTATGTATAGGCTACACTACCTGTATTTAGTCTTGGCAGACATGGGGACTGACAAACACCTGATTGGAGCGTTTGTAAAATGCAATATTAATTTCTATCATTTAAATCTCCTGTAGCTGCAGCCCGGCTCTGCTGTCAGCTGTGGGGTATTCTGGGATGCTGCCAGAATGGCATCTGCTATAGAATATCAGAACAGCAGGACTGCAGGATCAACCAAATATATCCTATTTGAAATAAATAATTAGTTAGTGCACACATCTTTCTTTAGCACAAAGTACAGATTGGTGCCTGCCCCACATTCAGGTGTGGATCATGGCTTATTATGATTGTTCCCCTTTAAGAATGTATCAGTTCATAATAAGGGATGCTGCATTCATTTTCATACAACTTCTTGCTTTCATGAAAGCGTTGTCTCCTCCTTCACTAAGACAGGATTATTTTGAAGTTACAAAAGACTCAGTTTATGTCTTGGGGTGGTTACCAATATCAACAACATCAGTTATGTCTTATGTCCCCACCCTGTGCAGGGTAGCTAGAAACAGAGCTAGTGTGTAGTTTTCATATTTGTATTTTTACTGGACTAGATATTACCTCCACACTGTGTTAAAAAAAAGTTTAGGATGAATGTGATAAACCATACATGGAAAACCAAAAGGTACCAGAAGTAATGACCAGGTCCTTTGCAAGCTAAAAATAATAAAACAAAATATTTAAAAAGCTGACGTAAAGTGGTAGTGCAAAGTGAGCTGGCAAAAGTAACACTGCTTATTAAATGTTTCTAATGAACTACAGTTTGGACATTATTACTATATGTCAGAGCAAAATCACACATATATTGCACTGTCAAACCATTCAGCAAACTATATGAGCTCAGTGCACAAAAACAGGAAAGGTGCAATGCACCTACAGTAATTATATGAGTGCTGTATGTTTGTGCTTCACGTCAAATGTTCACAGTAGGATGCAGACGTCACAAGGGTTAACCATGCCTGATCCTGTTTCCCAACTCATTTTTGTGCCACTCTTGTGTTGAGCAGTGAGCTGGATTTGGAAATTTCTCAGAGGAGAGTACTTCTGCTGTGATGTGGTCAGAACCATTGGGGTGGAGTGGTTATAGGGCTGGGCAGCAGGAGTAATAAGGAAACAATAGGAGAAAAATTATCATTTTAAAAAACATTTATTCATCATATCACAAGCCACAATAGCAGTTATGTCTTATGTCCCCACCCTGTGCAGGGTAGTTAGAAGCAGAGCTAGTATGTAGTTTTCATATTTGTATTTTAACTGGACTAGAAAACCTAATATTCTTCAGGTGAAGCTACCTCTGGCTGGAAGCTGCAACACTGCAAGAAAGCGAGTTGTGCTCACAACAGAGGGAGGTGAACCTTACCATTTACAGTTGTCTTTGGTTTGTAGCAGATTCCTTATGAAAGTTAATATTCTACAGGTGGAGGCTACTTCTAACTGAAAGGTGAAATAAGGAACTTAGAATTATTAGAAAAGGCAGTCTTTCAATCAACAGAGGGAGGTGGACCTTGCTTTACTTTTGTTACAATTGTTAAGATTTTCAGTGCAGGAAGAGTTTAAACCCAGAGGGACTGAGTACTGTTTACTGTGTCTGTCCTTGTGCACAGCTGACTTGATTGGAGTTAGTGACTGACTGTTTGCATTGCAATATTTGTAATACTGTGAGTTATTCACTGGGCTAAGAATTTGTCATAAGTCCTGAAGTGAGTGCAGGTTACAGGCAGCAGCGTAGCAAATTCCCAGAGGGCCTGAGTGCAAGGTGATGTTACAGGGCCCCTCCCCAGTTTTGAATAAACATGAAAATTATGATTTGGGCCCCTCAAACCTCGTGGGCCCCAGTGCCACTGCACCCCCTGCACCTTTGTAGCTACGCTCCTGGTTACAGGCTGTGTATTTGACCCAGACAGTGCTCCGGGGGGGTGGAAACTGTTTTTTTTTTTGTGTGTTTATCTCTGGGTGCCTTAAAAGGCCAGGCCAGACTATGTCAGGAAGTGCTTACATCACAGCTACTTGTCAGCCAATAGCTTTGGAAGAGTCTTACAGACCTGATAACAACATTACTTATAAGCAAGTGGTTTATAGCAGGCTCATCAGAAAACCTATTATTCTTCAGGTGAAGCTACCTCTGGCTGGAAGCTGCAACACTGGACTTAGGATTTGCAAGAAAGTGAGTTGTACTCACAATGGAGGGAGGTGAACCTTACAATTTACAGTTGTCTTTGATTTGTAGCAGATTCCTTAGGAAAGTTAATATTCTTCAGGTGGAGGCTACTTCTAACTGAAAGGTGAAATAAGGAACTTAGACTTATCAGAAAAGGCAGTCTTTCAATCAACAGAGGGAGGTGGACCTTGCTTTACTTTTGTTACAATTGTTAAGATTTTCAGTGCAGGAAGAGAAAAACCCAGAGAGACGGAATACTGTTTATTGTGCCTGTCCTTGAGCACGGCTGACTTGTTTTGGGGCTGACTGCTTTCAGAGCACAAGTCACCAGGATGTTTTGGGGCTAGGGAGGTTTACCTGTGTCTGACTTGGATGTTTGGATTTTTCTCTGTTTGATTAGCAGGGTATTTTCTCTGTCAAATTGTCGTGTAGGGCATCTTGCTGATAGGAAGGCACTTATCACAGTGGTAGGTCAGAACTTTTAGCTGATTGTTTCATGAGGGCACAGTTTAGGCCCAAACCCTTCTCACCCCTCACCTCACCCCACCCCTAGAAATAGTTTCTTTATACCTGGGGTTCTGACATTTCCTCAAGAGGGCAAGGTGCATATCACTGTCATATCCTCTCTAGCACACTGCACTGACAATCTAAGCATTGTATAATATATATATTTCTATATAACAAACTAATCACACACACATGCACAAAAAACAAAACAAAACAAACAAACAAAAAAAGGTAGTCAGACATGTGGGGAGTAGTGCAATGTAATGGCTGTGGGGCAGCAGTCTTCCGAGAGTCTTTCTGGAGATGCTGCCCTGTTTGCAGACAACTCTCTGCTCTGAGGGAGGAAGTTGCCCGTCTTCAGGCCACACTGGAGAGTAGTAAGGGAACCTGCCCCATCCAGGGAGCACCAGAGCCACCACCACTACCTCAGAGATTGCAAAGAAAGCACAGCAGTTGGACCACAGTGGGCTCAGGGAGGGTAAGAGTGGTGGAACAGAGGCACACCCAGTCAGTTGTTCCACTCCACAATCCATACACCATTCTGGGGGAGCATAGTTCCCCTATGGATGCAATCGCAGAAGAGACTAAGGAGGTTGCAGACAACTGTCACAAGGGAGGCCCTCAGGAAAGAGGCAGAGGACACCACAGAGAAAGGAAGCAGCTCCTGGTGGGAGACTCAATTATTAGGGGGATAGAACTGGGGGGAGCAGGGAAAACTCAAGTAAGGTGCCTGTCTGGTGCCATGGCTTGGAGGGACAGGAAGCGCATCCTTAGGATCATGAGAACAATTGCACGGGAGTCTGAGCTGGATGCATTGTCCACCTAGGGACAAATGACTTGACTCTTCATGAGATTAGAGCTGTGCAGAAGGACTTTGTAGAGTTGGGGAGTGGCCTAAGACAAGTAGCACACACAGTATCCTTCTCAGAGGTGCTGCCTGTCAGTGGCATGGGTGAGGCGAGGGTACTTTGCACCATGCATTTTAACGAATGGTTGAAAAAATGGTGTGGAGCACAGGGGTTTGGCTTCATTGGGGACTGGGGTTCTACCTGGAGGGACACCAGCCTATACTGGCAAGATGGTCTGCATCTGTCCAGGAAGGGAACAAGTCTTTTGGGCAATCAGTTTAAATGCTTCATTGGCAAGCTTTTAAACTAGTCAAGGGGGGGGGGGCACTGATAAGCAGCAGGAAAATCCCAGTCTCCCCCCTACAAAACGGGGTACTAAATGAGAAAAAGACCAAAGTAGAAAGGTCAGTGGGGGATGCTGCTACAGAAGGTAAAGCCATCAAAAAATGGAGAGCAATGAGTACCAATGCCCGTAGTCTTGGTAACAAGCTTCCTGAATTAGTGGCCTTGATGGAGGAGGAACATCTGGATATTGTGGCAGGTCACAGAAACATGGTACACACAGAACCATGACTGGGACGTAAACATACCAGGATACACTATGTACAGGAGGGACAGGGAGGGTAAAAGAGGAGGAGGAGTAGATCTCCACATAAGGGAAGGAATCAAAGAAATAGAACAAAATAGTAAACAGGGAGGAGAAGAAGCACTGTGGGTCAATTTGGAGACAGGCAATGGCACCACAATCCGTACAGGGGTTGTATACAGACCCCCCTCTCAGGGGGAGAAAATGGACAAGGAAATGGTAGAAAGTATACTTAGAATGGCAGAAAACGGGGAGATATTGCTGATGGGTGATCTGAATATGCCAGATGTTAACTGGAGTGCAGTTGCAGTAGCCACTTCTAAGAGTGGGGTTATTCTAGATGCCCTACAGGGGGCATGCTTTAGACAAGTAATATTGGAACCCACTGGGAGAAATCTTAGACCTGGTTCTCTCAAATGGAGATGGAGAGAGGATCACAGATGTAGAAGTGGGTAGCCATCTGGGAACTAGCGACCATCGAACAGTATGGTTCATCAACACACCAATGAGAGTCAAGCCATACAAAGGCAAAAGTGCTGGACTTCAGGAGGGCTGAGTTTGCCAAAATGGGTGAGTGCCTAAGGAATACACTAGCAAATGGGCAGGAAGGAGGGGTGGAAGAACAATGGGGAATAATAAAAACTGCCATCACAGAGGTAACAAGCCTTTGTGTGAAGCAAATAAACAAAACAAAATGATGTAAGAAACCACTATGGTTCTCAAAGGAGGTGGCAGTGAAGGTTCAAGAGAAAAAGAAAGCATTCAGGAAGTACAAGAAATCACAGAAGGAGCAGGACAGAAAATTCTATCAGTTAAAGTAAAAGGAAGCTGGGAAGGCAGTCTGAACAGCAAAGGCCCGAACCGAGGAAAAGATAGCCAAATCAGTTAAGAAGGGGGATAAAACCTTTTTTAGGTACATCAGGGAGAGAAAGAAGTCAAAGGGAGGGATAGTGAGGCTTAATAAAGGGGAAGGGGGTGGGCAGAGGGTGACTGTGAAAAGGCAGAGATACTAATCAAATATTTTTGCTCAGTATTTACAAATGAAGAGGGGGCGGTACCTAAAACAAACAATAGAAACACTCTGGATACAGATGTTGATACTAGCCCATTTACAGAAGAAAGTGTTCTGAAAGAACTCTTAAAACTGAAGGCAGACAAAACAATGGGGCCTGATGGGATTCATCCCAGAATTCTAAAAGAACTAAGGGTAGAACTAGTGACACCACTGACTACCCTGTTTAACAAATCATGGGAGGATTGGGTGGTACCTGAGGACTGGAGGAGGGCAGATGTGATTCCCCTTCACAAAAGTGGGAGCTGGGCAGAAGCAGGAAACTACAGACCTGTTAGTTTAACCTCAGTGATAGGGAAAATGATGGAATCACTTCTGAAGGAAAGAACTGTCGAGTACCTAGAGGCTTGAGGGGCACAGGACCCAAGGCAGCATGGATTCACAGCGGGAAGGTCATGCCAGATGAATCTAATAGATTTCTTTGACTGGGTGACCAAAGTAGTAGATCAGGGAGGGGCTGTGGACATGGTCTACCTAGACTTTAGCAAGGCATTTGACACAGTCCCACACAAAAGATTAATATACAAGTTAGCCAGCCTAGGAATGGGTCCCAAGATGATAGCCTAGGTAAAGAATTGGCTGGAGAATAGGACACAGAGGGTAATAGTAAATGGAGTACACTGTGAAGAAAGGGGGGTTACCAGTGGGGTACCGCAGGGTTCAGTATTAGGACGGTTCTCTTCATGTCTTTATAGCGACATTGCAGAGGACTGGAAGGAAAGTATGTCTCTTTGCAGATGACACAAAGATTTGCAACAGAGTTGATGCACAAGGTGGGGTGGAAAGGATGAGAAGGGACTTGGCAAGGTTAGAGGAATGGTCAAATGTATGGCAGCTTACATTCAATGCTAAGAATTGCAAGGTAATGCACCTGGGAAACAAAAACCAGGGAAGAGTACACAATGGGGGTTGAGATACTAACAACAACAAAAATGGAAAGGTACCTGGGGGTAGTCATATCAGATGACTTAAGGGTGGGCAAGCAATGTGAGAGGGCAGTAAGGAGGGCTGGGGGGATACTGGGATGCATAGGGGGAGGCATCACCAGTAGAAAACAAGAAGCTGTTATCCCTCTGTACGGACAGCTGGTGAGACCCCATCAGAAGTACAGCATGCAGTTCTGGAGACCCAATCTCCGCTAGGACATAGACAGGATGGAAGCTGTCCAGAGGAGGGCAACTAAAATGGGTCTGCACTGGAAGACATATGAAGAGAGACTAAAGGAGCTTAATATGTATAGCCTCGAGGAAAGGAGGGAGAGGGGGGACATGATAGAAACTTTCAAGTACCTCAAGGGAATCAACAAAGTCCATGAGGGTAGCATCTTTCAAAAAAGAGGCATGCAAGAACAAGGGGGCACAATTTGGAGATAGAGGTGGGGCAGCTCAGAGGTAATGTAAGGAAGTATTTTTTCACAGAGAGGGTTGTGGATGAATGGAATGGCCTTCCGGAGGAGGTTGTGGAGTCAAAAACAGTGGTTGAATTCAAGCATGCATGGGACAGCCATAAGGCAATTCTAGGGGGTGGGGGTAGAAAGAAGTAGGCTGCTGGTTAACTAGGATCTGCATCTTATCCATTAGGTAGGGAAATGGACAGACTGGGTGGGCCAAGTGGTCCTTATCTGCCATCTAATTCAATGTTTCTATGTTTCTATGTTTAAATGGATCTTGTAATTCAGTAAAACAAAGGTATTTCAGGGATGGTCAGCAGTAACGAAATGAAATACACTGTCTAAATATACTCACAGACTTTTAAGCAAGACTGCACAAGTATCAAATTTAGAAAGAACTCTATGGATAACAAATCATTTTTTGATATTATTTTCTAAGTTAAAGCTGCAAGGTAGTTTGATGGTTGTAAAATATGTGACCATTTGTGTATGCAAGGTTGACTTTATGACAGAAAGAAGGATGATGACAGTTCCCACTTTATTGCCATGTTGTCTGTTGTCTTCAGGTAATTATTTGAAGGAAGCTCAGCTGGTTCTGTAAATAATGGGGACATTAGCTATAATCAGACACCTGGCTATCCCATTAGGATTATCAGCTTTCACATGTGGCATTCTTTAAGAGGAAAATGTTGGCAAAGTATATACACAAGAGGGGCTGGCTGTGTTTTTCTTATTTGCCATTCTAGGGAAAGGTTAAATTCATTTGGAGCCTGAACTAGATATAAATTACCTTATTGCTTGGAAATTGCTGTTTCACATCAGGTGAAAATGAAACATATAACCAGCTCTATAGTTCTGGGCGCCAAACAACTTTTTTTTAAAGATACAATTCAGAGCCATCAAGAAGTCTACAAATGTTTAATCACTATAAACTACATTAAATGTCACAAAACATTACAGCAGGTGAATTAGATAAGTTCCCGAGAAATAAATTCTTTTATATATAGAAATATAAATTATATCACTCTTTCCAGGTGACTTGATCAGTGGACAGCTTATGTCAAGTACATAATAACAGTTGTCTGTTACAAATGATAACATATAAAGATACATGTGGTCCAATATATTCAAGATGATGAGGAAATATTGATCTCTCTCTCTCTCTCTCTCTCTCTCAAATGCAAGTCTATCTTTCCAAGGTAAGACTACACGTGTTTCCAAAAGTAGTATTTAGCCATGAAATCCAACCAACCTTTACTGTGGAGTATTGTAAAGCTAGTTATTCTCACACAAGGTAATTTTAGTGCAAACACACATGGAATGATAACTGCATAAATCTGATTTTGCAGTAAGTCACTATCACCACATTCACTGTAATGGAAAACATTATGAAAGTGCTAATTAGCACAAGTTTGCCTTCATGCTAATTAGCACTTTGGTGAAAACAGCAAAAATTATTTGCCAGTGAAATTTTCAGATTTTACCAGAATATACACTACAAACCAATGTACCATGAGAAAATGTGTTACTTTGTTTATGACCTGAGTGTATAGACTCTAAGAGAAGTTGATTGTAAAGAATGTTTGTATTCTGCAGAAGTCCATCTCGACTTCCATGCACCACAATGCTATACCGTAAGTATGGTAGCAGGAGCAAATGCAATTCATTGGAGGACTAATACTTTATACTGTATTGTGGTTGCTATAGGATTTCAAAATCTACAAGAAATATTAAACGTCTTCTTAGTAGGCAAAGGTCCAAGAAAGAATAAAGAGTAGGAGGAACTACAATAAATGTCACCAAAAATATTTGTAGTATATGGGAATAATGACTATTCTGTGGTATACCACTACATTCCTACTGTGATATGACATTTTTTATACTTGTCCAGCAAAGCTGGGCAAGTTACAGCGTTTATCTGCTGAAGCTGAGCAGGTTATTGTATGCTGTCAGGTAATGTTTGAGAGGAAGAAGGAGCCTAGATGCTCTACAACTTGTGCTGTTTTGCAGTATGACTTTTTTGTTTTGTTTTTTTCGAGTGTAGATGTTGATACTTTGAGAGCTGCTAGGGTATTAATTGAGTTTTAAGACCTGTTAACATTAACATATCTGCATTGATAGAGGCAGTACAGACAGAGATGTTGATCCACTGCAGGCATTTTCATGGGGACAAAATTGGACTCACTGTGGAACCTCTTCGATGTGGTGCTAGTGAACTGCTACTGAGGTAAGAGGCCAAAACACTGCAGCCATTCTGACACCTGCTATCACTGGCAATGCTGCAACTTCTTTTCCTGCCACCCCCTTCACCCAAGCAGGGGCATTCAGCATTGATGCAGGATGGAAGCAGTAGGACTGATGCATTTCTCACTTGCACACAAGGACACACCCTGCATCGGGTAATGTGAACATGCCTTTAGGTACATGTGATCAAGTATGTGTAAGTGACTAAATTAGCAACATATTGCTCTTGTTTGAACAGATAGTTTTCTCTGAAATGCTTTGAAAGGACCCCTATTCTGAACTTTTTATATCCTTACACATTTGCTGCCATCGGTATATGAGGATCATGCTTATTTGTTGGTTGCTATTCATGAAAACCTAATTTTTTAAAACAATTAAAGAGTATAGGTGGTTTCATATTGTTTTTGTGAAATGTACGACTTTGTACATTACTGAAATGTCTTTCTCTTGGTGCAATTATATTAGTTACATTACATTTTTTTGCCTAATGCTAAACAGTGAAGTTTTCAGTTTGAGACACTGTTATCTGAGTCCTACAATAACATAATAGAAATTACAAATTTCTAAGTATTGATATCAGTTTATGCCTGTTCTAATCATTTTCCAGATCAGGCTGCATGATCTCTGCTAGTCTCCTGGAACTGTAGTTTAACATTCAAAGTCCTGTCATCTGAAATCCTGTTTACATGGCCATTCCCCGACACAGTTGCTGGTCTGCTCCCATGCTGCTGAGATGGCCTCTCTCAGCAATGATGCAGGCCATGCTGGAAAGAGGCTGAGTGTGAGGGGCAGGGTCGGTTGTATGGTGGCACCAGCTGGGTGCAACAGAGCAAACACTGCAGCCTGCCCACACAGCTGCTTACACCATTTGCTCTGGAGTTCATCCCCAGCTCTGCAATGGTTCCAGGAGAGGAGCAATGATGGATTTACCATGATCAGGCAAGTGTCCACATGGCCATATTTGCACTGCAGCAACCTGAGTACTGAAGTTGCTGCTGAAGTACAAATGCTGCTGTGTAAACCGGCCTTGAAGTTCAAACCACAGGTAGCTCAAGAGCAGAATGTAAATTCTGTTTTGGATGGGACTGATAGTGTCATGTTTCTGTGACCACTGATCATTAGAAACCTGCAAGGATTTCCCTAGGATTTAAACATGTATGTGCTGCATGAAAGCATTCATCTGTGTTTTAAAAACTATGCTTTCATTTAAAAATACTTTGGGCCTGATTTTCAAACACCAGGCTCCGGCTGCATTGTTGCACTGCTTTTGCATCTTGTGGCACCTGCTGCATCTGCCACCCACCTGGGAGCAGTGGGTAGTGTTTTCAATACTGTGTCTGAGTATGATAATTTGTACACACACACTGCTGATTTAGAACATTAGTCCTCCACTATTTAAAAAGATGTCCTCCTGCATCCACTACTCTTCTGCACAGAAGGACCAGCATAGCCACTTTGAAAATCTGTCTAGGAGCACAACTGATAGGAGTTTTAAAGTCAAACCCCATGTTTTAGTTATTTCCATTGTGAAAATGCCCCCCCCCAATAAAAATCAAATCCATTCACAAAGGTTGTTTAAAGTGACAATATAGTTTTTTTATGTTCACACTTGCACTTGCACAAAGCAAACATATTGGTATGATAGTGGATTTTGAGAGATGTGTCACTGTCAATCCAGTACAGGGCAGTCTGCAAGGGGCTTAACAGTGTCAGACCAATCACATCAGCCAGATTGATCATGACACTCTTCTGGTCTTGCTTGGCAGAAACCTTGTGTAGTATAAAGAAAAGAGCTGCCCGAATCATAGGTTGGCTCTTTCATTTGATCTGCACAATGCCACCCCACAAGCAGAGCTGATCAGCATCATGATCAGCCTGCTGTGGTCTTCCTCACGATATGAAAAACAATCCCTCCCCCACCCCTTATTTCTTAATTTTCTGACACTAGGATGACCAATCCCTAGTGCTGGCTAGTACCCCCATCCCACCTGTTTTCACTATGAGACACTGGGGAGGCCACACCTGTTGCAACCAAACATTACACTGACACTGGGGTGCCCAATCCCCAGTGTCAGTACCTGAAAAAAGGAAAAATATCCCTCAAACCCTCCTACCTTTTCCTTCTTAATTTTCTGACACTGTGATGCCCAGTCCCTGGTGCTGGTTAGTACCCACCCACCCACCTGTTTTCACTGTGTGACACCAGGGAGCCCACCCCTGGTGCTGCCAAACATAACACCAACACTGGGTGCCCAGTTTCCAGTGTTGGTACCTGAAATAAAGAAAACAGTCATTTCCACCCCTTGTGCCTTACATTTCCAACACCTGAGTGCCTAAACCCCATACTGGCTACTACCCCCCACCTGTTTTCATTACGCAGCAGTGGGAAGCCAACTCTTGGTGCTGTAAAACAAAACACTAGCACTGGGGTGCCAAATCTCCAGTGTCGGTGCCTGAAATAAAGAAAACTGTCCCTAATAGTCTGTTTTTAATTTTATACACCCTGTATAAAAGAAAACTGTCCATCAATGTCTGTTGCCACCACCAGCCCATCTCTGCCATTACCATCACCCCACCCAACCTTCCCACCCAACACCCACCATTCCACTTCCCCCCCACCCCTTACTTACCTACTGGGGGTCCAATGTCATAATCATCTTTGGATCGGACACATGTCTTTACTCTTCAATGCTGGATGGGCAACTGAGGAAATCAGGTATAAAATTCAATGTATTTCAATGGGTTTTGAATTTCTCCCCATAACATGGTCATTTTAAAAAAAAATTTCCACAGATTTTCAACATGGCTTTTTTATGAAACTCAGCCTTATGAACAAGAGCAATGAAATTATGGAACTCCATCCTGAAAGGTGATTTCACAATCACTGAATGAAATCACCTTTCAGGCAAGATCTGAAAATTATCTCCAACTTTGTTCATAAGGTGGCTTCATAAGAAGGCTATATTGAAAATGTGGGGTAAAAATATTTAAAAACAATAATGACATGAGTGTACATTGAAAATTTTCAACACACACTCATAACTTCAGTAATTTTCAATATTTTGACTCCAAATTTTCAGCATAGTTATATTTTCACAACACCTCATGAACGTGAGAGCTGTCATTTTTCAAATCCTGACCAAAATGTGTTTTCACCCTTGTGGTGCAAAACACCTTTCAGGCAGGATTTGAACAATGTTTCTGCCCTTCTTCATAAGGTGGGGTCATAAGAAAGCTATGTTGAAAATGTGGGGAAAAAAATTAAAAAACAACAAAGTTATGAGCATACATTGAAATGTTGCAACGCACACTCATAACTTTGGTAATTTTCAATATTTTGACTCCAAATTTTCAACATAACCATTTTTTCACACTACCTCATGAATGTAACAGCTGTCATTTTTCAAATCCTGGCCAAAATGTGTTTTCATACGTGTGGCACAAAATGATGTTTCAGCACTGTTTTATAAATGATACCAGTCATGTTCAGAAGGAGTGACCATAAAAAGACTATGTTGAAAATCTGAGGTCAAAAAGTGAAAAATAAAATGTTACGAAGACAGCTTGAATTGTTCCAACATTTACTCATAACTTTATTTTTGCAGATTTTGGAGGTGTCATTATTGTTTTTGCAGTTGCACTCCAAAATCACCTTTCAGATTTGGGATTAAAAAAAATCTACCTCCTTTGATCACAACACCAGGTCATAAAAAGGCTGTTAGAAATTTGAAGTCAAATGGTGGACCCTCTTAAAATTACATATTGCCTTTCAGCTGGCTTATACTGGGTAAATACAATCTAAAAAAGTGTAAAAGCAGGTTAGCACTGAAAATGAGATATTGCATCTCATCTGGTCTATCGTGGATAAATATACAGTAAAAATGGGTTTAATGTGATAAAGGCGAGTCTGAAAGACTGCCTATCACATAAAGCAACCATGAAACAGCGAGTGGTCAAAACAATGGCAAATACTGTAGTGACCATCACAATACTTAAAATCTGCACACATAAAACTTTTTTTATGTAGGGGGCTGCACCCCCTGCACCCCTCTTTGTGGGGGCAAGCCCCTCACACCCCTAAAGTAAAATAATCAACTCCAAGGGAGGTGCAAACCACAGAGCAAGTTTTTTTTTTTTTTTTCCCGTCCCTAGTCAGACTCGAACCTGGGTCCATTGACACCATAAGCAATATTGTATTCCACTACACTATGTGGCCAGTTTGGCAATAACCCCCCACACAGGATCCTACAGTATATCCTGTACTAGTGAGGCTAGCTCCCTGTTATCCTCAGTCTACAGGATATAGCAACGTTTTTCAGTGCTCGCTCCTGATGAGAGCGGTATTATTGAGTCACTCAAATTGCAGCACTCAATAATACATGCTCTACATGGGTGCTACTGTAAAAATGTGTACAAGCAAGACCTGGTGAAACAGCAGTGCAAGTGGCAAACATTTGGCATTGACAAATTACGCAATAATCCACAACTGCGGCCTCATGAAACACCACAACAGGTGTGGATAAATCCCACAACAACCCAGACCATGGAGTGAATTATTACAATTATGCAATGATCTTGTAAGTAAAATAATAAGCATGAAGTCAAAATAGTCTTCAAAACTTTTTTTTTTAGTAGTCATGCAGGGTTAGCTAATTGTCCTTATGCTGAAAAAAGGTAATTCTTTTGTAAGATATGTTAGGATGCACATTTTGTAACTTGTTTTCTAAGGGATGAGTGAGTAACAAGAAAACATTTTCAAATGTTTTGACATCTTTTTTTGTAAGACAAAAAGTGAGTAACTACCAGTAGTTGTAGCAAAAACAGCAAATGGTTGCAGAAATGGCAATGCATAATTTCAAAGGTAAAATAAAAGTTTTTATATTTCCTCAGCGGGAGAAATGGCAATGTCTTTATTGTCAGGTAAGTGAAGCTGGACCAGATTATTACTTTGTTCTGACTGTGAGATGCTTATTTGAATCATCTCAATTTGTCTTGGTGTTCTGAGGTCAAAATTAACAGTATTTTGATCTATACTGGTTTTCTGACTGCTGTCAATTTTAGCGTCACAGGTGAGGTGAGACCAATATTGAAAGTGGAAGTGTGTCTGGTGTATGGAGTTTGTTTAAGTTTTTGTTTAGATGTGGTTCTGATTGTCTGGCTGGTGCTTTATTCATGAGTAGTTGTTGTCAGGCTTACCCACAGTTAAAAGTGCCAGTCAGTCAATCAAATTGCCACATTCTTGATGCCCGTTGTATAATGCCTATTTTATTTGGCATAGCCACTTATACAGAAGCTAAACACAGAGATGTTACCCCACATCCAGCTTAATGAGGTAATAAATTCAAAGCATTTTTCTTTGTTTTAGGTCACTGCTGAATCTTAAGCCATGTCTTACAGATGGAATTGAAGTGAAACTGAAAATGGACTTAGGGATGGATGAACAGACAGCCACTTGGGTAGAAAAGGAGGGAGGCAGTATAGTGCAGTGGTTTAAGGCTCTGAGTTGTAAATCTGGTGACATTCAGCAGAACAAACCTGGATTTGAATCCCACAGCTTCCACTTAACATCCTGTATGACCCTCCCAGGTTGCGCCTGTAAAAAAGCTTTCAGCTTAGTGTGCTAATTCTGGTTAAACACAACTTAAAAAAAAAAAAAAAAGCTGGGGGAGAAGAACCTAGAAGTAAGGGGAAACTTTTCAGAGGTTACAAGCGGTATGCCACAGGTTTCAGTTATGGGTCCTGTCCTCTCAACGTATTAATTTGCTACGTAGGGTGGCCATACAGGGAATGATCTGCCTCATTGCAGGGGATATGAGGATCTGCACAAGGGTGGACACTGAGGAGGGGATTGGGACACTAAGGGAGGACATAGAGAGTCTGGTAGAGTGGTATAAGATCTGGCAGCTATGCTTTTGTGTAAAAAAAAATTATAATGTACATCAGGAAAATGAACCCAGAATGCCATACTCTTTGGTGGGGGGGGGGGGGAGTAGTACTGGAAAGCACAGCTGAAGAGAAAGACTTGGAGGTTACAATCTGGGATAACCTAAAATCCATTGCACATTGCAGAAAAGCTATGGGCAGAATAAATAAGATATTGGGGGTGCACTGGAAGGGGAATCAACAGCAGAAACCAAGAGGTTATCCTCCTACTATACAGATCGTTAGTGTGAGGTTATCCTCCTACTATACAGATCGTTAGTGTGACCACATCTGGAGTAATGTGCAAAGGTCTGAAATCCATACCTGAGTAAAGATTACAAGAGTACAGAGACAGTAGAGAGGAGGGTGACCAAAATGATTTAGGGAATGGAGGAAAAGGCACACAAGGAGACGTTGCAAGACCTTGACATGTACGCACTATAGACCAGAAGGGAGCAGGGACAAGAGAGAGAGTCTTAAAAGTACGACCTGGGGATACATTGAGTGGATTTTGAAGGCTTTTTTGCCTTAAGTAATAACACAGGTATGAGGTGGAATACCTTGAACCTGGCAGGAGGGAGATAAAAGAAAAATGTCCAAAAGCATTTTTTTCATTGAAAGAGTGAAAGATAGGTGGAATAGACAGCCCAAAGGAGGTGGTACATAACTCAGTGGAGAGTGGAGTTCAAGAGAGGGTGGGACAGGCACTTGGCCATAATAAGAGAGAAGGGACAGAAGTAATTGAGAGGGGTGGCCACTAGGATCTTTACAGTGTAGCAAGGTAGGGTGGGCAGACAGGATGGCCACTGACAATTCTGTGCCATCACATTCTGTATTTCTATGTTTCTGTGACAATACTCTGACCAAAAGGGCTGAAATTCTGCCATTGGGTTACAGGACATCCTAATGGCTTACCCCATCTGCGGGCTTCCCAAGCTGCTCCTGTGGCCTTGTCTCTCTCCGAGCAGGCCACAGCTAACAGACCACCCGACTGACCCCCGGACAGATTCAGGTATGCACCGGACCTCTAAAACTCATGGTTTTGAATGCCACTGTTTTGACTGGATGCCCAGTGGAGGAACCAGGCACTGATTGGCAGCTTTACTCCTTGGCTGATTTTCCAACGCCTGGCGCTTCCTGATCTCAGGGAAATCTCTTTCTGTGCTTTGTTCTGGACTGAATTTTTGTTAATGTAATCTACATGTTATGCATCAATTGGTCTTACTTTACCTGCCAGCTTAGCTAGTCTATTACAAGCCACTAGTCTAGTCCCTCAGTGTTACTTAGTGCTGGACAAACTGTATTGTATAGTAGCTAATGTTTGACTGCTTGACCTAGCTACTGAGCAAGACTGCTGCAGTTTTCCATTTCTGCCCTACTGACAAACTCTGCCCCTTCCCCACACTGGTCACTCTGCCAATTATTAATTTCTCTGCCCAACTTGTAATGCTGTCTCTCTAAACACCTTACTTTCTTCTCTGCCTTACCTACAAACCCTTTCCTTATATCTCCTGCTGCTGCTGTCCTCCTCAGATGTCCCGGTGCCAAAGCACAGACCCCCCCCCCATTAACTCCTCTGCTGGCTCCAAATAATTGCCCTGCATTTATCACCTCTTTACCTCATGCTTTGTCTTTCCCCATTGCCTGCCCCCCACTGAGCTTGCTGTTGTACTCTAGCTGTATTTAATCCTCTCTGTTTCCCTCCTTGTTCCACAGACAGCCCATCTACAGGCTTCCCAAGCTGTTCCTGTGGCCCTGGCTCTCTCCGAGCAGGCCACAGCTAACAGACCACCCGACTGACCCCTGGACAGATTCAGGTATGCACCGGACCTCCGAAACTCGTGGTTTTGAATGCCCGCTGTTTTGACTGGATGCCCAGTGGAGGAACAGACGCTGATTGGCAGCTTTACTCCTTGGTTGATTTTCCAACGCCTGGCACTTCCTGATCTCAGAGAAATCTCTTTCTGTGCTTTGTTCTGGACTGAATTTTTCGCCCACCCCCCCACCCTCCTCCTCACAGTATTAAATAGACCCTTACTCCACCCCTTCCTCAGTCTAGCAGCAGATTGGTCA
Source organism: Neoceratodus forsteri (assembly GCA_016271365.2). Classification (NCBI taxonomy): domain Eukaryota; kingdom Metazoa; phylum Chordata; order Ceratodontiformes; family Ceratodontidae; genus Neoceratodus; species Neoceratodus forsteri. The sequence continues at coordinate 906,398,430 of CM028129.1, forward strand.
CTCCACTGCTGCACATTTTCATGCTATTGGCCTCCCTGTCTTCAATACCTGACTTGACCCACTTTCTCACCGCCCCTTTTTAAAGCAGTCCCACCCACAGGATCACATATTTGCTCTCAACCTTTTCTCCAGCCACTCCATCTAACTCCTCTCAATTACTGCTCTACCTGCCCTATTGTTAGGGACCTCACCCTAATTCGACTATATACCCTTTCAACTATAAACCAGCTAGCAGGTAAGCAGGACAGCAACACCAGACAAACTACCATGGGGTGCAACCACCTACTACTACTCCTCACTACCTCTTTTGGCATTGCTGGTACCATACACGTCCTTTTGTTCTGCAACTTTTGGACTCCCCGCTGTTCTGTCTGACCCTTTGTATGAATGCCCTTTATTAATCCTCGTTTTCCTTCTCTCCCTCAGCCGAGGAACTGCCACCCAGGCTCCCAGTTCCTAAGCCACGGGATTCACGGCTCCCGGGTGGTTGACGCCCCTCTAGCAGATGCTCGAGCCTGCAGACACAGACCCAAGGTCCTACAAGGTACGGCAACTGCCGCAACCAACTGGATTGTGAGTGCCCTCTCAGACCACGCTCTGATTGGTCCCTGGCGGAAGCCGGCTTCTGCTCTTTGATTTCAAACCCTAAAAATGTTTATGTTGGGACAAATGTTAAAAAGCCGAAGTGTTAACCCAGTCTGTAATTGAAAGGACTTGAATTGTGGTTTGGGAAAGAAATCTAGTGTTTACAGCCCTTTCCCTGCATACATGCACTGGCCCTAGACACTTTTGGGTGCCAAAGTAATACACATCCTTTTGTTCTGCAAATTTTGGACTCCCCACTGTTCTGTCTAACCCTTTATGTGAATCCCCTTTATTAACCCTCACTCTCCTTCTCTTCCTCAGCCGAGGAACTGTCACCCAGGCTCCCAGCTTCTAAGCCGCGGGATTCCCGGCTACCGGGTGGTCGGCGCCCCTTTAGCTGACGCTCGAAACCTCAGACATGGATCCAAGGCCCTACAAGGTACTGCAACTGCCACAACTTTTTTGACCGCCCCCCTCCCCCACCTCCGCTGATTATTAAATACAGTAGCTCCTGCCAAAATATTAGTCCACGTCCCCTGGCACAGTGCCCCACCATTAGAGACTTAGCTCGTGATCCCCCTCTTCTCTGTCCAGCCTACGGGATCCAACTCTCAGGGCCTCACCTTACTAAAATGCATAGGCTGTCCTTGGCTGTGCCTTCACCACTAAATATTTTTTAAATGCTATCAAATTCGGGTTGACCTAGATCGGAAAGCTACTGATAAGCTGCATTAATCCAGCAACCCCACTGGCCCCTGGGCTAACTGAGTGGCTCCTTTTTTGAGGTACCATCATGTTGGGCCCTATATGGCTCCTTATACTGCCCCTTTTTCTGCTGATACCAGCTGCCCAGCATTGGACACCTAAACTACCATCATGTTTGGTCTACAATGGCACCTTGTGCTGTATACCACATGGCAACATATCCTTTAATTGCCTCCATGATTCCAAGTACCAATACCTCGAACCCTGCTCTTGGACCACACATACCAGTGGTACTTTTAACACTCCCCCACCACAAGACCCACCTCCCACCACGCAGACTTCTACCTCCTCCCCGCCTATTGTGGTAGGGGTACTAGCTCTTGCTACAACAGATCAGCTCTTCTATGGTGGCTAATTTCCAGTCCCTAAAAACATCAGATCTACTAGACAGGAGAAAGGCAGGAATTACAAGCTTATAATTAGCGCTCTTAGAAAAATCCTACTTATCCTCCTGCTATGTTCAGGCAATGTAGAACTCAACCTTGGCCCCCCAGAAGCTATTGCTTTGCCAGCAGAACTAGCAAATTTAAAAGGAATAAGCTTCTTGCATATTAACGTATGTAGCCTCCTTAAAGAGATAACTTTAATACAAACCTGGGTAAATCATACCTCTCCTGACATACTTGTGATTTCTGAAACTTGGCTTAGACCCAGCACCACTGATAGAGAAGTAAACATACCCAACTATGCCTTGTTCAGAGCTGATAGGCATGCCAGAGGAGGAGGTGTAGCTATCTACGTTAAAGACAAATTTTATGCCTTCTGCTTATCCTCGGCATCTGTCACCAGTGAATTCGAATGCCTAATTCTCATAGTGGAAATTACACAGACTACTGCACTCTGCGTAATAGGATGCTACAGACCACCGTCTGCTGGCCTACAGCTTGTGTCATATCTAAGTGACAAGTTGGGACAGGGGCTGCCAGAAACTATTATTTTAGGAGACCTCAACTTTGACTGGCTCTCTAACATAGCTGCCCCCCCTTGCATCCTTCTGTGATGAACATAGGCTGACACAACTTATTACTGAACCAACACGCCCAAACGTGAAGAACCCCAGTAAAAGTACACTTTTGGATGTGCTAATGGTGAGCAAACCTCATCTCTTCTCCCACGCTGATGTCTTCTTCTCAGACGCCAGCGACCATTGTTTTATTGCGGGAGTAAGATCCACCAACAACCCAGCACCCATCAGCAAGTTCTCTATGAAGAGATCCAGGTGCAACTTCAATGAACGTGCCTACCTAAATGAGCTTAAGTACTCCCCTCAGTGGCAAGATTTCTATCTGGCCAAAACGATTACGTCAGCTTACAATATCTTCCACAACATTCTATCATGGGCCCTATATACGTATGCTCCCCGATTAAAGTTCGAACTAGGACCAAAACCTGTAAATGGTTCACCCTCAGATCAAGTCCTTGCTTCTAGAAAGAGATAAGCTCTGGAAAAAAGCACAGACTGAACACTGCAGAGGATTGGAACCAGTTCAGGAGACTATAAATTTATGTACTAAAACAATCAGAGAATCAAGGCCACCTTCTTCAAATCTGAACCTCGACCTGCCACAAAGAGTCCAATCAAGCTCTGGAACACAATCTATGAACTGCTAGGCCACTCCCCAGGAAATTCACTCTCGACCAAGATTACCTCTGGCAACTTGACTATAACCGAAAAGATGGATATACTTGAAGCATTCAATAACCACTTTGCTACTGCAGGCATGGCATTTGATAACTCCCCTGCAAACATACTTCACTCCAAGACTGCCAGCCAGCTGCCTGAAACTCTGATAGCTTTGCCGCCTTTCTCGCTTCAATCTGCCCCACTGAAAGAGGTAAAGGACCTCTTGCTTCAGTTGGATACTAGAAAAAATGCTGGGGCCGTCACCCTTGACCCTTACTTCCTAAAATTGCCTACCACATGCTAGCAATACCACACCTACCTTTTTAACTTATCTCTGTCTCAGGGCACCTTACCACCTATATGGAAGACAGCACATGTCATACCACTGTTCAAATCAGGTGACCCTGGCGATCTCAATAACTACAGACCAATTTCTCTCCTTCCGGTCCTGTCCAAGATCCTAGAGAAAATTGTAAATGCACAGCTGAGGACTCACCTTGAGTCTAGGGAACTGCTAAATCCTATGCAGTCTGGATTCAGAGCTAAACATAGCACTATCTCAGCCCTCGCCAAAGTTACCAACGACTGGCAGCGTAATCTTGAGAGCAAAAACTTTGTGCTGTTTTCCTTGATCTAAGCAAGGCTTTTGACACTGTCAACCATAGTCTGCTCCTCTCCTCCCTACAAACCATAGGTGTGGACCCCTCCTCTCTGCGTTGGTTTACTGACTATCTTACAGGGCGCCTTCAACAAATTAAAGCCGAAGTAGGCCTGTCCCCCTTAAAAACTCTGCAAAGAGGGGTACTTCAAGGTTCTATATTAGGGCCCTTACTTTTTGCAATCTACATTAATAACATTGACTACTTTATAAAAGAAGCCAACATCCATCTGTTTGCAGATGATACAGTTCTCTACATGAGTCGCCCAACACCTGAAGCTGCCTGCAATGACCTACAGTCAGAATTCAACCTTTTGAAAAGCCAGCTCCTCAAAAAAAAGCTACTCCTTAATGCCAAAAAAACTAAAGCGATGGTCCTCTCCCCTTTTATCCATACAGCTAACCCTGTGTTCAGAGGGACAGTTCCCCAAATTACCACAGTTCTAGGTGAAAAACTAGAATTTGTTACAAAATTCAAGTATCTGGGAGTTTGGATAGACCAAAGACTCTCCTTCATTGAACATGTTGAGGACTTGCTAAAACGACTTCGGCAAAGGCTTGGACTGTTTTTTAGAATCAACCAATTTCTCACTAGAGATGCCAAGAAACAACTGGTCCAATCCATTTTCCTATCATTGGTTGAATACGCTGATTTTCTCTACAGCCAATACCCCAACTCTTACATGGCTAAACTGGACACACTCTACCATCGAGCACTGAGGTTTATAATGGGACTCCCCTTCGACATGCATCTGCACCCTATATATGCGGCGGTGGGGTGGACATCACTAAAGTTCAGGCACCACAGAAACTCCAGCTCTCTGGACCTATAGAGCCATCTCTAATAAGCTGCCTTACTATATCTCCTGCTGTCTTCCCTGAGTATAATTGGGAAATATGCATTAAGAAGTTACTCAGCTATTACACTTAAAGTACCCAAGCAAAACTCGCTCAGCAGGGCAGCCATAAGCTTCGTATACCCACCTTATGGAACGATCTACAAAAAACCCTCAAATTAAGCACTCTAATTGGTATAAATGCCTTCAAGACACTTTATTTCCATACAGTCAGAGAAGTATGTAACTGCTTCACCCACTCAGACCCAGTACCGGTGTCTGCACTGGTAAATAGCCACGCCTAGACCCAATTTTAAGTAATGACCCCCCAGCTTGCTCCTCACCAGCCTAATTGTTCTCTCTCTCTCTTATCCCCCTGTCTTATCAACACTAGGCCTGTCCATCCCCTTATTCTTCCTTTCCCAACCTCGGATAGGGACTCACTACCCTGGGTTGTGACATCTTACCATGTCCCGTACTTTATAGCATTCAATCCCGGGGCTCACACATACTCCTTTTCTCCATCCACCTTCTCTACATCCCGTTTTACCAACTCCTTTCTGTGCACCATGCCCTCCTAGCCTTTCTTCCCCTACCTCCTTCCCTTCCCCCCTACCTTCACCTCTACCTGGTGTATATTTTTATTTTAATTTTTTTTTCTTCCGTTACTTCCTCCTGCAACCTTAGATAACCTGCTTTATCTTCCTATAGACACTTCTATGTATGAAAATACCATGTAATCTGTACAATATCTGTATAATTCTATGTACATATGAACTTCTTTTTCTTCCACTCTGTAAAGAGTATTATCTGTATTGCCTTGTAAATACCTGTGTTGACCTGTATATACAATTGTTCATGCTCCACCCAGGTCCATCTTGCAAATGAGCTTCTGCTCAACGATGAATGCCTGGTTAAATAAAGACTTGATTGATTGATTGATTGATTATACCACAGATCATTTGCTTTAAAAGAGGAGGTACTCCACTGTACTCCATTTCAGTGATAACTTCCACTGCACACTGCCATCTATTAAACTTTAACAATTTGAAACATGATGTACAATAACAATGCAATACAAAACACTTTGCAGTAATTAAACTGCATTTTTGTGACCTGTTTAATGTGGCCACATTTTAGCATTACTTTGTCAAGTAAATCACTTTTTAAAATGCTCACAATCATTTTTTACTTTGTCAAGTAAATCACTTTTTAAAATGCTCACAATCATTTTTTATTGTGTATGACAGAGAAGCAACTCGTGCATTCTCACAAACTTGATTATTTTTCTTTTTGCAAGTCAAAAGAAACTATATACAGAGCATCTTCAAACCATAGTTAAGTCCCATTCATACTAACTAGCACACATAGACATGGATCAGCTGCTGTAACTAGTCATGGGTTCACTTTCGTTAGCTATTAGGGGGCAATTTGGTAAACACTGTAGGAAAAGTAACCTTTGTTTGACCCCTACAATGTCCATCATAGGCTTCTAGTTGAAATATTCTCATGACATAAACACAAGACATATATACAAGTATTTCTGTGCAATCTAGATATATAAAATTCCAATTTCTCTTTAAAATTCCTTTTATTTCTTCAGTTTCCTTCTCTATGATTTGTTTGTGGTACAGTCACTCATGTTGCTCTGCAGCTGACCTTAATAGTGAACCTTGCAGGTGTGAACTAGGAAGGAGGGTATGATATGTTAACTTAAGTTTATTTATTTTAATATTGACTAGAAAGCACACTGAGCTGAGAACAGCTTGTTTCCAGGAGTGTCCTGTTGCAAAGGAATCAGAATGTAACAAAACATGAAACAAGAAACTATACAACATACGAAGTTGAGAGGTGAAGCAAGATGGTTTTGCAAGGATAGAGCTCAGTCTGTGGTTTCCCAGTGCATCAAGCTGAAGTAATAATACATTATAAAACTATTATACTGACTTTATTATATCTGCAGACCCTGACTTTCATTCATTCGATGCCCCAAAAAAGTAAATCCATCCAAGGAAGTCTGGGTTTTTTCCCCAGAGTGTCTGTACGCTGAAAGAATCCAGCAGCTGAAAGCACAGACTGAGAGAAAATAGCTGTAAGCAAAGTGGCAAGAGTGAAAAACTGAAATCCCTGCCAGAAACAATCAGGCACCTGACAAAAAACCAAAACAAAACATCTTCTCTGGCAGAGCAGCACAGTTTACTCATAAGGGAATCTGATAACTTGAGTGAGGAGGATGATAGCATCATTAACAATTCCAGCCAAATCTCATGGCTGAGTCAAACTAGACAGTGTTGAAAATATAGATGCTGATCTGGATTCCATGCAAGTTGAGCCCCAGCAAGATGAGAATGCCAAGGAGGGCTGCACCAGCAATATTTTAACCACAGGCTTTGTAGAAGCTGTCGCTTCAACATCCCAGATGACTAAAAATTCACCTAAAGCAGACTGGACTCTGACTTCATAGCAGTAACACCCATAGACATACACTCCTTGGGAAGCAGAGTGAATGTAACTGAAGCAACTGTAATGGAAAGCACCAACACCGAAGAGCCCAGGGCAGAAACTGCTCAGCATGAACAGGACACAAAACAGTGGGGAAAATTCAGTCATTACAGCAAGAAAGTTATTACATTCAGATACCTCCAATACAAAGTTGCAAGTGCAAAGTACACCATGCACTAGTAATGAGTATCAGCAACAGCAGAACAATGAGTCTGAGGAGACTCATCTTAATGGACCTGGAACAGGTATAAATAAAGATGGCGCCGCTAAAGATATATTGAGCACAATACTGTTAGAAGTCCATGGGCGTTTCTGTAATCTCGATGGCAAAACCACAGTTCTTTAATCTGAGTTTGCTGAAATAAAAGATGATATAAACAAATTAAAAACTGAGTTTGGGAGGGCTGAGCCTGAGGTTCAATGTGGGGAAATAAACTTCTCCCACATATGTCACATAAACCAACGCCTTCCAGGCCCCCTGCTTTAGTGTTTGGAAAAATAGCTTTCTGCCTGGAGCTCCTGTGCGGCTTGTGTGCTAGCTTGCTTTCTGCTTTGTTTTCTGGTTTTCTTTGCTTTTCCCCTTCTTGTTTTTCCCCCAGTTGCCCCTGTACGCCCCCTCCCTGCATTGCTGCACTTTGGACTATGCTTAGATTGTGCTGGCCTTCTGTTTTTGTGCTCTCCTGCTTTGGAATGTATTATTTTGCACTGGCTACTGCTGTGTGCTTCCTTGTGTGCTTGTTGTATCTGTTCTCCTGTGTTTGTAACATTCATTTTGTGTTGTGTTTTGGGGGCTTTTGCTTTCCTAGCATCTTGATGTCCCCTGTTTGCATTGTGTTGTCTTGTGCCCATCTTTGTTTTCGCGCACTTGTTATTGTATTTTTAGTCCCTACTGCTGTTTGCTACCTCATGTGCTTTCACTTTAATTGAATACACCTGTTCCTGGCTCTGCTACTTAGCTTGCTGTTACTTCCTGTTTCCAGCCTGCATGTCAACCACCTTTTCTGTTTCCTCACTCAGTGCTGGCTTCATTCATTTAGTATTGGAGTTCTGCAGTATTGGATTTCAGTGTGCTCTGCTCAGTTTTTAGTGTTTGCTCAGTCAGAAATACTTTCTGTTTGGTCTCTTGTGCTCAGCTTGCATACAGCCCTTTTGGGGATTTAAATTTGCTCACCCATGTTATTTGCATTCAATGGGACTCAAACCTGAGTCTACCTCCAGGCCCCTACCAACCCTCTCCTTTCCTGCAATTGTTATAGTATGTTTCAGCTCACACTGCAGTTTGCTGCCTCTTGTGTTCCACATTAATTGATTACACCTGGACCAAGCGCTGCTGCTCAGCTAGCAGCTATTCTCTGTTTACAGCTCTGCTCATGAATTACTCAGCGCTAGTTCCACTAAGACAAATGCTGCATTTGCTACACTGACAATTTCTGCTATTACATGCCTGCCTGGTCTTCTGATGCTTGCTCCTGGCTCCCTATTTTTTCCTGCGGTTTGGACTGCGGTGTCTCAGCAGTGCATCAAGGCCCAAGCAGCTAGAGCATGCTTTAAGTAAGTTAAATGTCTCCCCCCTGTTCCTTTGCTGCTCCTTGCCTTCATGGCTTTCAGTTATCTATTCTTTGCATATCTCTTTAACCTCACAGCCTACTGTACATGGCCTCAGAAACTCATGCATTCCATTACTACGCTACCTGCTCATTACTGGATTAACTTCTCTCTGCCCTATTGGCCTTAAGGTATTCCTGCCAAGCATCAACTACTTGCTGTAACCTACATTTTGCTCCTTTGCAGAACTGGTTGACCAGGTGTATACATAATTCAGCTTATCTAATCTGCCATTGCTATGTTGGCGACTACTGGATAATATGATACTTCTGCTGCTCTCAATAATTTGACTTCCTTAATTAAAAAAAAGCCTTTTCCCTGTGCTTTCTGGCCTGCATTTTTTGGCCATTACATTACCCATTTTCGTGTTCCTGGATTGTCCCTGTTGCTTCCCTGTGTTGTTTTGTATTCTGCATTTCCCTTGTGCCCCCCCCCACTCCTTGCTGTCCTTTCGCTATGTCTTCATTTCCTTCCTTCCACTGCTTCTCCTGCCTTTTCTTATGTTTCAGCATATGGCTTTCACCCAGCATACTTCAACAGTCTGCAGGCCCTGTTCATAACTCTTCCTACGGGTGTTGAGTGAAGGTAGGCTTCTGTCTGCTGGGAATGGGGGTTCTTGTTGTTGCATTACTTATTGTTTAAGTCTCTGTCCCCAGCTGCTGTATTGCAGTTCGGCAGTGAATTGCATTGGAAGGGAGTCTTGCTGCTTTTATGTTTCTTTACTACCTTACTTCTTGTTTAAGTCTCCACCCTCTGGCTGCTGTATTGAAGTTTGGCAGTGGATTGCATTGGTCTTGTGGTTTTTATGTTTCTTTACTGCCTTTGCCTAGTGCAGCCTCGCATTGGATGATGGATCACCATCATGCCTGTGTGCCTAGTATGTGTCTAGTTTGGGCTCTGTCCCCGTGTATTTTTGAATGCTTGTGCAATTGCCTCTGGTACTATGGCCTTGGTGTGCCATCCTTGTCTTGCTGCTTGTTTTGCTTCTGTTACTGCTCTCAAGCTTGGGCCTTGTGTTACCCTAATTATTTACCTCCACTTCTGTTGGTTGCTCTTAATTCCTTGGACCTGAATTATTATGACTTCCTCCTCCTCCTCCTCCTCCTTGGCTACTCCTGTGCTGGATCCTGATGTTGCTCCTCATGCATCTACGGCCACTCTTCCTGCACCACCACCTGGCACGATGTGCTCTGCTAAGCCCACTTCTCCATTTCTGATTGGATTGTGCCCCTTCTAACTGCAGAGCTTCTGTGCCATGGCTGCTTATGACCTTCCTTCTCCAAGCAACGTTCCGCCGCCTCTGGCTCCTCCGATTGTGCCATGTCCTGCTCCTATTCCTCTTCCTATGCCTGGTATGTTGACCCCACCTTCTGCTCCTGTCATTTCTCCAGTCCATCTCATTTTGGAGCTCCTCCACAAGGACATCCTTGATGGCAAGAATGTTATTTGGTTTCTTCCTGGTTTCCTTCCAAGACTTTGTGGATATTTGCATTGTTTCCTGCGGTGATGTGTCAGTTGTCCTCAGTTCTATGGATCCCCACCTCCTCCACTGGCTGATGATTTTTGAGTTTGTTCTGGCCTTCAGTCTTTCTTGGGATGTCATTTGCTTGGCTTTTCCTGACCACTGAGCTGATTTGGGTTCCTGCTTGTTCCACATGGTGGATCTTCATTCTCGTTCCAGCAGTATACTGTTTTCTGATTTTCATTGGTCCCTTTCTGCTCAGCCAGCTGTCACTTTGCATTGCTGTACTACCAGATTGACTTGGGCAGTCCTCGACAATGAACTATTTTGTCGCCATTTGTGTACTACCGTTGCTGCCTTCCTTTTGGGGTTTCAGCAGTTTCCATACTGGCATAGCTGTCATTTATTTTGAATCTTATAATCGTCACATTCTACAATCTGCATTACATAAGCCAGACATTATTAAGCAACTACATCGGAAGTAGCTCCAAAAGAACTTCATCATTGGTCCATTCCTTTGGCCTCCATTTCCTATTTTGTATTAATCCTATTGGTATTGCAACATGCAAGTTCTCAAGCAAAAGCATCTCATCATGGATCTCTCTGCTGCTCATGCTTCTTCCATGCCCAGTTCAATTCGTGAATTCCAGCTGATGATTATTCCTTATCCTATGCTTGTATAGATGATGCCATCATGCTAATCAAGTATCTTGCCTCAGGAGCATGACTTTCCAAGGATGATGTCTCAAAAGCTTCAAACTGCCACCTATTCATCCCTCACTTTGGCACCTATATGGCATGCCTTGAGAAAATCAATAATTATTTCACTGTCTGACTTACCTTTGTATGCAGGAGCAGACCCAAGTTGTTCAATCAATTTGCTGAAACCTTTGTTGAACCTTACTCAACGTATACCATAGACCAACTGTGCTCCATTTGCTGGATGATTTCCTTCTATTAGATCCACCAGACTCCATTCCAGAAGAAGGTATAAATACCCATGTCCAGTTGTAACGTCTTTAAACATTCCTCTATCCAAAGCAAAAACCTTGGGCCCGACTACATCCTTTGAATTTCCTGGCATCATTTTGGACTCTGTACCCATGGAAGCATGAATACCTGCTAATACATTTCTTTGAATCCAAACTAAGATCCATTCCTCTTCAACCCAGTCTTCTCATTCTAAGCTGGAATTACTTTCCCTACTATACCTTGTGGAGCACATGCTCATAGCAACAATTGTCACGTGACCCCAGGGTTTTTCCAGGTCTCACACTATAAGTTTGCTGCCCCGGGCAAGCAAGGCATTTGAAACTCCATCCACATACTGTGGGACTATTGTGTTACACAGCGGTGAGAGAGGTCTGGCAGTGTGAAACACTGTGGCTGTATTTTATGTTATTGTAACATCATCCTTATTGTAAAGCGAGGCAGGGAGCACTCTGCTGGGAGGAAGCTGGGAACTGTAGTTTACTGATGGGGAAGCCGAAACTACAACTGCAGTTCCATGCAGCAGTTCTACATTTGGGGCCAGTTTTCTGCTCTTGGCAACACTCAGATACCCTTATGGGAGTCTAAACTCTATTTTTAAAGTTATTTTATACATTGTGGAACACATGTTTGTAGCAACACCTGTCATATGACTCCAGTGTGTTTTTCCGGGTCTTACAATATAAGTTTGCTGCCCTGAGTGAGCAGGGCAAGCATACGGTCATTGCATGTGGAGACGTGTGCAGATACACATTTGAGCATGTCTGTGTCTGTCTGCTGTGCCTGCCTGGACTGACAGGCAAGGGATGAGGATATTGGCAGCATTTCACTCAAGTAACTGATAGGTGAGGTACCACTTGAACAACTTTAAGCTTAATCCTACCTTTCGATAGCAATATGACTCAAACAAATGTCCCCAATGAATACTTATTAGACATTCTGTGTGGGACAGGCTCAGCCATTAGATGCACCATATGTCTTATGTACAAGGCCAAAGAAAATGACTGCAATGTAGACATCTTTAAATGCATTAAATGTCTAGAAATCGAATCTCTAAGAGAAGAGATACAATCACTTAAGGCAGCATTAAATAGCTAGGTGCTCCCAAATAAGCACCAAATGAGTAAAATGAATATAGTAGAGATAAAAATGACACTTTTGACTAGCAAAACCAAACTAGTGCAGAAGTAGCAGTTGAAGAGTGTGCCATATCAAAGAAAAAAGGGTGTAGGGCATTGGGTGATACTACCATAGACTTGCAAAATAGATACTCTGTGCTGGCAGAAAAAGTTGAAAGTACCACACAAAATGAACAGTGTCCTGACACAGGGCATATTACAGAAACGACTACCGATGGTAGTCTCAAGGTCCAAGAGTTAGTCATAGGTGATTCCATTCTTAGGGGGTGCGATAGCATTATATGTCATAATGACAAAATGAACAAAGAATTAAACTATTTGCCTGGGGCATGAATCAAGGCTATTAAAAAAAATATTAGGTACTTTACTAAGCAAGGGTGTAGCTTACAAAACTGTGGTGGTACACAGGGGAATAAATGATGTAGGGAAAGAACATGAGAAGGATATTGCAGAAGAAATAGTGACAGTAGGAGAAATGATTAAAGTGACAGGAGCTAAGGCTGTGATCTCTGGTCTGTTACCCCAGAATAAATGCCACCCAGAAAAAATTTTGACTATTCAAAGAATTAATGCTAGGGTGCAGCATAAATACAGGCAGGCTAACATTTTGTTCATTGATAACTGAGAACATTTTTATGAAAAGGCACATGCATATGCAAAGGACAGCCTATAACTAAATAATGCCAGTAAGCAAATCCTGAGTAGGAAAATTACTGAGGTCTTGACACCATTGACAGTGAACCCAAAAAACTCCCAACGTGGGGGGAGGGAACAAACTAAGATATAATAATTTAAACATACTATACCAGGATGGGTCCTGGCACCTAAGTGTCCACACTTGTGTCATCCTCACCCATGCGACAAATGCCTGACACATGGAAGAGGTTCAGCGGAAGCCCCAGTGCACACAGGTCAGTTGGCACTGTCTGCAGTGGCAAGAGGTAGGTGTGCCAGCACTGGCTTCAAGGACAGATTTGAGGGTATGTGGGGTGGTGGATACTACCTGCTAGGGTGGGAGGGGTGGGAGCCACTAGACCACCAAGTTGGGGCAATAGGGTACAATACCATGCGATATTGGGGGTTGGGGAAAGGGGACCACTAGACCACCAGTAATGGGTGATATGGGGGTAGGGGGCACTGAGGCACAGCAGGGGGTATAGAGGCAGGGGTTCATCCACTGCACATGTACACAGTGTGCAGCACATCCAGAGGGCATTGTCAAAGTACCCTTACACCAGCCCTGGCTGGTGTAAGGGTACTTAGTAATCTGCCCTCTGGGAGTGCTTTGTGAATTCCACTTGTGGCACAATGGCAGCCTGCCTCTGATGCAACCCACAAGCACCATGATGCAGCCCATGTCCGGGTGCAGGGGTGATGAAAGCCCCATTTGTGGCAGGCAGCCTGTGGTTAATGCAGACTGCCTTTTGAGAATTACTTCTGGTGTTATATGTCGGTGCAACCAAGGTGCAAGCACCATGTGCCAGGACGGAGGCTTTGTGAATTGGGCCCTATGAGTTTAATGGACAAGAAGGACCAATTAGAATTCATATTAGAAAGTGAAAAGATTCACATTTGTGGGATCACAGAGACATGGTGGAGTGATGACAACTGCAATATTAACATACCAGGTTACAAGGTCAACCATCAGAAAAGGAAAGAGAGACATGGTGGAAGACTAGAAATTTATATTTCAAATGACTTAGAGTCTAGCGATTCAAAGAACAACTAACCAAAATTTAACAACGTTGAGCAGATATGGGTAACTATTTAACCTTAAATCAGGAGAAAGATAGAGATTTGTGTGGGTTATAGAGCTCCTAATTTAAATCCTGATGGAAACAGAGAGTTTTTTGAGATGCTTGATTCAATAGATCCAGGTTCAGACACCATAATTATGCGGAATTTTAATCTGCCTGATATTAATTGGGAAGTTATGCAAGCTAATTCATCCAGCGGACATATACTTTTGGACTACGCATAATTTATTAGTTTGAAACAACTAGTAAAAGAACCGACAAATGGTGGAAATATTTTAGATTTATTTTTCACTAATATCGAGCAAGGAAGGTTTCAATGTAGAGTATCTGAACCACTATGTGATGGTGATCTTAGTATGATTATGGTCAAAATTACAACAAACTGGAAACCAGTATGTGGGAAAACACTGGTGAAATGCTATAGGAAAGTATACTACACCAAAATAATGCAGCATTTTCAGGAATGGGACTGGAAGCAGGACTTTGCCAACAGGTCATTAACGCACAAATGGAAACTTTTTAAAACTCGCATAGAGAATTGCATTCAAAAGTTTGTCCCAGTAGTTAGTAAATATAACAACAGAGGTAGGATACCAAAATGGTTTAATAAAACAAATTTTAAGCTTATAAACACTCATAGGAAGGCATTTTTTAAGGCCAAAAACAATTCATCTGCTAAAAATACTAGAGAATATAAATCTAAAAGTTTATCTCATAAGACAGCGATTAGAAAAGCAAAGAGAGAATTCGAGCTATGCTTAGCAACATCTGTTGGGGACAATAAGAAAACCTTCTGTAGTTATATAAACAACATGAGAAAGGACAACTCCACAACATATGTACTCAAGGTAGACAATGTAGAATTAAAGGATAATGTTGAGACAACATCAGCATTCAATAATTTATTTGCTAGCACTTTTAAAGTTAAGTCAGACTTCTCAACCGAGAAATGGTCTCATATGTGACAAGTCATCAAGGTCAGAGTTTCATATACAGGAATGTGATGTATTGACAAGGCTAAAACAACTACATACAAACAAATCTCCAGGCTCTGATAACCTTCAACCAGCATTATTTAAAAATGCAACTGAGGTATTGGTGGGACCACTGACTAACATAATTAATACTTCCTTAATTGAGGGCACTGTAGTTCAGGACTGGAAGAGTGCTGTAATCACTCCACTGCATAAGAAAGGGTCTAAGTCAGACTGCAGACATTTTCATCCAATCAATCTTACATCTTTAGCTAGCAAACTCATTGAGGGGATTATAAGAGACATAATAACTGAACACCTAGAGAAGAAGGGTTTTAGGGACATAAATCAACATGGCTTCCAGTCTGGCAGGTCCCGTCTCACTAATCTTCTAATTTTTTTTAATCCAGTTAGTGGTGCCTTGGGCAAGAGTTTACCTGTAGATATGCTGTATTTAGACTTTTCTAAAGCATTCAACACCTTGCCCCACAAACAACTCATTGAACGTCTACTTAAACTTGAACTGGATCTTAACATAGTTAGATGGATAAAAAACTGGTTAGATGGGAGAAAATAATGTGTAACAGTAACTGGAACTAGATGCCCATGGGCTGATGTAACAAGTGGGGTACCACAGGGCTCAGTATTGGGACCAACAATATTTAGCATCTACATATCCCCTCTGCAAACATCACAGTCATGTTGGTCAGCAAAATTTGCTGATGATGTGAAGTTGGCTTACATTGTGAATGATATCCAGTCTGTCAAAATCTTTCAGAATGAGATTGATAACTTGGCTAGATGGGTGGTAACAATGTTAACTCTAAATTGGAAAAAGTGTAAAGTTATGCATTTTGGACATAAAAATATGAAAGCATCGTACTATTTACAAAATACAAAATTATATTTATGTACAAAATTGGCAGTGTCAGTGGCTCAGTAGGTAGCACACTCACTTCTGAGGCTGGGAGATCAGTGGGCTGTCGGTTCAGTTCCCACATCTGGCACTTGGGTTAATATCCCAGAACTGACACCGTAGTGCAGCATGAGAGGGGTGCTGCACTTCTGAGGTGCTGTCTTCCGGATGAGATGTTAAACCGAGGTCCCATCTGCCTGGATTGGTAGTAGTTCAGGTGGATGCTAAAGATCCCATGGCACTTATCGAAAAAGCGTAGGGGACATTTTTATTGACAAGAAAACTAAGTACAATAACATCAGATAACAGTACAGAAAGTCAGGCCAGAAAATTAACTAAAAAGAAAAAACAGAAGAAAAAAAATCATGTTACAGGAACATCAGAATCAGTGATTCAGGGTAAACATTTCCACAGTTCCAACAGAGTTCTGCTAGGCATCTGCTTCAATTCAGAATAAAATAAATATTTCAAATCAAATTCAACTTTTTGAAATAAAAATTGATGAGACTGATCCAATTGTAAAATAAATAAACATTGTGCATTCCAAATATGCCATTTCAAAACAGTAAAAATAACATTTAACGTGTCAGTGTTCCATTTGTGCCAATTATGTGAGAATACTCCATACAATAAATTCACATAAGAGACAGAGGCAAACAAAGGATCATGCCATATAGTTGCAATAAAAGACCAAAAACCCTGTATGTATGTACAGTGGAAGAATAAATTATCAATAGTTTCTTCCTGTTGTATACAACCCAATCTACTACAAAATCTTTCCATCAGCTGTTTATGTTTTTGGTTTGCCTTTACATTTATCCTCTCATGGCAGCTTAGCCAATCTAGATCCCACATCCATGGAGGGATCCTAGAATTACGTAAAAGTATCAGAAGGTTGCTCCAATAGGGTTCCGGACATTTAATAAAGACAATGGGCTCAGTACAAATAAGTTCAAGTAAATGCCTATACAAGTTCTTCCTATGGAGGGTCACTATCATAGTACTAAATATATTCCACTGCTTTAGCCTCAAGAAAGTCTCTCTAACATAGCTTGGTATAAAGGAAACACTCTTAACTGTCTTAAGACTGTTCAATTCCCATTGTCGAAACCATGGACTGCAGGACTCAAAAAAAAAACAGGGTTCCCAGCCCTTATCCAAATTAATTAAAAGAGGTTTAATATTAGCCATCAAAATAAAACTATTATAAAAAAATAAAGGATGAACCATATTCAAACCACCCTGCAGGAGTGATAAATAAGTTAAATTACGTTTAATCGTATTGAGGCGGCTGCCCCATAATGCCTGACAGAATATACTAAACAGTCTAGTTTCAAAAACCTTAGGAGGGGGAAAGACATAACTTAAAAAAGGAACACTGGAATCAAATGAGTCTTAATCATATAAACCCTCTTCTTTTTCCCTAGTTTCCTTTTATTTAATGATTCACTTTAGCTTTGGCAACATCCATATTAGGGCACCAATTTAAAATATCTAGTGAACCATCTCCAAACACGATTCCCACAGTTTTCACAGGATCTGTGATCATCCTAATGCCCTAAACCATAGTTTCCCTCATGCCATTTTCCCCCAATTTTCTACCTACACACTTATCTAGGTTTAAGGCTGCCCCAAACACCAAACATTGATGTACTGCTTCATGTACCGAAGTTACAACTGCCACAACCAACTGTTATCATCAGCATATGCCATGACAGTATGGAGGGTGGAATGTAATGGAGTAGAAAGTGGAACTATAGTCTGACAGTTGTTAATATAATGAAGCAAAGGATCCAAAAAAAGACATACAGGATAGGGTTAAGTGGACAACCCTGTCTAACCCCTCTCTCCATCATCGGACCCCTCCATCCATTAGCAATGGGGACTATTGTAGCAGAACAATACAGTTTTTGGAGCCATGAAACCATCCTATCAGGGACATGATAATGTTGTAAAGTGTGTCATAAAAAAAGCATGATTAACAGAGTCAAAGGCCTGTTTTTGGTCCAATGAAACCAAATAGCCATCAAGTAAATCATGATTCCCTCTTTCAACCAGTTCCCTTAACATAATAACATGATCTGAAATACTTCTCCCTGGTATGGTGCTAAATTGTGCTGCAGAAATCACATGATGTGCTATTTTTAACAAGCAGATAGCTAGAATTTTAGCCAGTATCTTAAAATTTGTATTCAAGAGGCTGAGAGGTCTCCAATTTTGTAACAGTCTTTTATCACCCTTTATATACATATAAATTAGGCCACCCATATTCATATCTAAGGGCAAAGTTTCTGCCTGAAGAACATAATTAAACACAGCAGCCAGTTCATCACCCAATTCTGCACCTAATATTTTATAAAGTTAATTGGGAAGGCCATCCAACCCTGGTGTCACTCCCAAGCATATGGTATGAATCACCCCTTCCACTTCCTGTCACTGTATATCCCTAGTGGTTAAATCGTGCAATGACTGAGGGATGTCTGGGACTATAAGTTTAGAAAGGTAGGCAGAGGCCCCTTCCACCTGGGATGTAATAGGACCAAATCATTTTCTGGTATAGTCAGCAATACAACACTGGATTCCCAAATTATCAGTACATTCAGTATGAGATTCATCAAAAAGAACCTCAAAAACTTTAGTGTCAATGCATTTTGTACAGCTCTCATAAGGACAGACAACATCATAAGAGCCTGTTACACCAAATTGTTGTTGTCGTCGTAACAATGTAAAATTTTTAAATGGTATACAGTAAGATCAGCTTTCAAGTTACTAATCTGTTTAGTAAAGTCATGGCCTGTAGTATATGACAAGGTTAAGAGTTTCTGTAGCTGTTGTCGTTTCCTGTGGTATTCAAAATAATGTGTATTATGATGTTGGTTACTAAACTGCTTTAATAAGTGCTGTAAGTCCAATTTAGTATCAGACCACCACATCCATAAGTCATCATATAAAATAAAAACAGATTTTCTAGCTTGAAAAAATAGTTTAAGCTGATTCAATAATTGTATATCACTCAACAGAGTAGTATTCAGTTTCTATGTACCTAGACCATGAAGTCTATTTTGAATATTACCTAAGGTAATGGTTAAAAGATTATGATCAGAAAATTCTGTAATGTCCACTTTAGCATTAGCGAGCTGCAAATGTCATGACACAAAAAAAAAATTCAATAAGGGGGGGCCAAGGGCCCTTTATGAAAGGTTGGCATATGAGTGTGGTTCAGCATAAGGTATGCATCCTGAAGTTTAGCAGAATGCAATACTGTTCTCAAAAAATTAGAATCACAAAACAATTTAGATGTTTTTCCATTATGTGATTTGTTTTTAGTGGACAAACCGCAATTAAACTCTTCCCCAAAGATGACATATTGAGAAGTATAACGAAAAGGTTGAGCAATTTTTAACAAGTCAATTCTAAGGGACTTAGTTTGTGGAGCATAAATATTTGAAACTGTATAAGCCACATTAGAAATCCTAACATCTAGAAGCAACAATCTACCTGGATATAAGTCCAGAACTTTAACAACATGAAATTCAGGCATGCTAAATAATATTCCTAAGCCAGAACAAGTTTCTTGTCCAAAGGACCAGAAGGATGGGCCAGGAAACCACACTTTTTGCACTTGTTTTATCTCAACAAGGGAGTGAAATCTAACATCTTTCAACAGTATAACCCCAACCATTAAATAAGATAAAAAGGAGAAAACCTAATTCCTCTTAGGCTGCCTTTTTATACTGTTAACATTCACAGTATGAATAGAAAAGGAAGGAGCCATTGGATTAGTAAGGTGTAATGTACAAGGCACAATTTCTTCATCTAGGTTTACCTCTCCTAGAAACACTTTCTTTATGCTTTACCTTAGCCCTAGCCTTCCTTTTTTGAGATCCTAGATTATCAACAGGAACCTCAGTATCTGTAGTCAGTTCCGGATGAGAGGAGACTACAGAGGAGGAATCAGAATCTGTGTTTTCTGAGGGGTCTCACAATAATTCATATTTATTCTCCAAGGGGATGTTATCCATTTTTAAAACCTTGGAGAAGGGTGACCCTTGTTTTCTACTTCCCCTTGTAACTCTAGTTCTAGGGGCAACAGCTTCCTGTGGGGGGGGGTGGATCCATAGTCCCGGTAGATACATCTAAAGGGGGAGCAGAAGCTAAAGGTACCACACCCGATACACTTGCTGTAGTATGGGGAGAGGGTGGGGGATCAGTCACAAGACCATCTAGAAAAGGCTCTAAAGCTATAGGGGTCTCCACCTCATCATCAGAGAGAGCAGATGGTTATTTCAAGGAGTGGGGTTGTGAAGCCAAGGACTGAAGAGACAGTCTCCTTCTAGGGGAGACTGATTGTTGGGTATTAAGTTTCGAGCGTTGTGCTATAGTAATAAGCAGCCTCTGTTCTTCCCCATCAGCCAAATTAGGGGAATTATGAGTGGCCCATGTACACTGTTGAAAAGTGTGGCCAGATTCTTCACAGAGAACACATTTAGGTTCTTCAACACACTGAGAACCAGTGTGGCCTATCTCTCCACAGACAGAGCATCTCACCTTTTCACAAATGCTGCTAAGATGACTAATGGAGCCACATTTGTAACAAGCCTTTGGTTGTCCATGGTAAAAAAGAACTCCTCTATCCCTCCCCAACATGAAACTGTTAGGTAGATGTATCCCAGCATCTGCAGTTTTAAGCATAACCCTCACTTTCCAACCCCAGTCCATAAATGTTCTGTGTCAAAAATGGCTTCTGGGTTAGTTAGAACAGTACATCGCTGTTTCAACCAAACAGTGATATCATTTAAACTCACCCTCTCATTTCTAAATAAAATAGTAATATTTTTTTGTGCCGGCTTAGTTAGGGGGATAGCACTACAAGGGGCCCACAATGGAGTAGATTTCAATTTATGAAACATGGTCCAAAATCTTTCTAACCTGGTTAAAGTTTTAAAGCTAACATCAAAATTAGGTTCTTGAAAAACATGAATCAAGACATGAATTTCATACGCAAAAAACTTCATGGAATCTTTTGTAAAGTTCGTCCTACAAAAATGCGGTCAGGCACTTCATCCATGCCTCCCAAATATTGCAGTTTGACCACATTATGTCTTTTCGCTTGTTGCATGGGGACAGAGAAGCAAGAGGCATAAGTCTTAGAGGTAGAGGCAGTAGATTGTCTTACACATTGTGGACAAGACCCAGGGCCCTGGGATTTGAGACTCAGTGCATCTTTCACATTATCAGAAGTATGCCTTGTAGCAGGGTTAGCTCAGGAAAATGTCAGAACAGGGTTTTGAGTCAGATGTAACTCAGGAGGCAAGGATAGATCCAGGGGTAGAGAGGGAGTAGGAGCTGTAGAATCATCCAGTATAGAACCGTTGTCACCTTCCTTTTCAGTCTGTATGGGGGATGACCCAGAACACCAAGTCCCAGCTGCAGGATCCTTTTCCCAACCTGCCGCACTCAGATCAGAGTCTACGGACCATTCTGTATTCAGTTCTCCATCATTAGGTAATGGAGCGTGTCTTAGGCCGGCCTGTTTTTCAACCGTTACTGCCATTCTGGGTGGGCCCCCAGCTAAGAGACAGTCAGTCGCTGAACATGCAGCTGTTACAGAAACAGATGAATGAGTCAGAGAAGAATGAGAAAGTGTCAACTCGTTCTGAGATGTGTCAGAGATCAAAGCAGCCACATTCAGCAGTGGTGAGTCAGCATGAGAAATGCTGTTAGACACAGCAGCAGGTCAAATAAAAGCCAAAAGTTCCATTCTCCTTGCTAAATAGCGCTGTTCTTCCAATGCTGGCAATAAATCAATATCTGTAGGTGCAGTACTTAGATTATCAGAGTGCAGGTCAGCATCAATCTTAGAAGGCTGAAAAACTTGAGTAACAGCTTGATGAGAAACCATAGGCATACCTTGTATGACTTGATTAAAGAGAGAGTATCTGAAGACAGCCTTAAGTCCTTAGGCAAAGCCAGCAGTTCATTTCCATTATCAGGCATTTTCTCAGCCAAGTTGGTCTCTCGCTGCCCAGAGACAGGGGAGGAGACCATCTCCCCTGCCTCCAACACCTCCATGTTCTCCACAACAGCTCCGGAGTCAGCCATCTTGGCAAAATGCCAGGATGTAAGGGTCCCCTACAGGAGAGTAGGGAAATTTCCCCGGTGTCCTGGCCAAATTTCTCCCATTCACTAAAAATACCACCAACAGCTTAATCTGGTTCAATTTCAGTTGCTTACCATCTGTATCCTCCTTCCCCTCCCAGTCGCCCCTGAAAAAGGGACTTCTAGGCCAAGTGGACTTACTGGGTCAACAAAAATTCAATCAATCAATCAATCTATTTATCTGGAACCCAAATTGCAGCAACTAATGAAGAAAAAGATTTAGGTGAGCTGATAATTCATGATTTAGATGTCTTGGCACTATGTAAGGCAGCAGCTACTAATGCTCACAAAGTAACAAGGTCAATTTTTAGAAATATAAACACTAGGGATAGTAGAGTGATAATTCCATTGTATGCATCATTGGCAAGACCACAACTGCAGTATTGTGTTCTGGTATGGGCACCATGCAAAAAGAAGGCTATTGATCTGTTGGAAGGTGTTCAGAGGAGGACAACAAAAAAATAACATTAAAAAATACGAACTATAATAACAGGCTAAAACAACTGGGGTTGCTCAACATGAGATATTGTAGGCTCAGAGGTGATTTATGCATTGTGTTTAAAACACTACATGATAATGACCTGTGGGAAAACATAGGATTGGTCAGCAACAAAAGCAGGCATAACAGATTTCATAAGCACTGGTTAAAAGGGGAGAATTATAGAACAAATTAAATGGAAAATTGGTTGAAGCAGAGGGTCATCAATATATGGAATAGACTACCATCCGATGTAGATAACAGTACCTCACTAGATAGTTTTAAGAAATCGCTTGATGATTATATGGGAAGCAGCAGATATACCCCTTAGTACAAATGGATGAGTCCATAAGGCCAGTAGGCTCACGACTCGTATCTTTCTGTGATTCTGTGTCATAGGTTACTAAAACTTTGCCATGAGAATCATTCCCAAGGTAGATCACTCATATCTTACCTTTTAAACCTAGCTTCTTCAGTTGAGAAACTCCACCATTTCGTTCAAGTTACAGCTGCAGTGAAATCTGACTTAGCTATATGGTCTTTGTTCCTGGCTCATTGGAATGGATGTTCTTTGTTTTTTAAAGACCCTTCACTGGACTTTTACCCTAGGATTTATACAGATGCCTCCTCTACATATGGATTTGCTGCCATTTTTTGGCCCAGTTTGGTTTGCCACCCCTTGGCCTCCAGACATTCTATCAATTCCTGAATTTTCCTCTACTACTTTATTATTTGAAATGTATACCATTGTAGTCACTGCTTTCCTATGGGGTCATTTATGGACTCTTCAATCAGTTTTTTTTTTCAGACACTTAAAGCACATAGACATTATCAACAAAGGTCACTCCTCATCCATGACCATAATTATGTTTATGCAGAAGTTGACCTGGCTTTCACTTTACCATAATTTTAGCAATGTTTCCATATACCTGGTCATGTCATTAAGGTTGCTGATGCATTGTCTTGCTTTCAATTTCAGGTACCGGCTACGATGGTATAAATTTCAAATAATGAAGTAGTAGAGGAAAATTCAGGAATTGACAGAATGTCTGGAGGCCAAGGAGTATGAGCCCAGTTGTATTCTTTTATATGTATATTTGCGTATAATTTTAAACATATGGTTTATTGTACAGTGCCCAGAGTCTCTGGAGATGGGCGCTTTAGAAATAAAATATCTATCTATCTATCTATCTATCTATCTATCTATCTATCTATCTATCTATCTCCACCAATTATGTCCGGTTGTGGATATAGAAATGTCTTCTCCCCCTTCCTTCAAGGATCTAATAATGCCATAGAATTTTATCAGTGCCAAACTTCCTCAATCATGTGGGAAAACTTAGACCCTTCTACAAGATCTACATATTCTACAGCCTGGTCTAAATATGCCTTATTCTATACCTCACAAATATTGTGTGCTACTTCTATCTCAATTGATCACATTTTAGCATTTGGCATTTTGCCATAAGGCCTTACATCTATCTCATGGTACCATTAAACAATACATTGCTGAAATTCAATTAATTCAATATACTCCTTCTGCTCCATCAATCCTTTCTAATCCATCTGTGAAACTTATCTTGCTGTGTTTTCACAGAGTTGCTCCAGCCACAATTCCTTAAAGACTTCCCTTAAAGGGACCTCTAATGAGAAGTATCTTGGACTTATTAGATTCCAATAATTTTTATCCCAAATTCAATTTGATGATTTCCACTGCCATAGGTCTAGACTTTCTAGATTTCGTAGACCTGGAGAATTTTTAGTCTCATCTTTCACCTCATCTACGTTCCTCAAAATATCCGATCTTTGAAAACAAGATAATTACCATATTCTGCATCTACCATCATCAAAAACAGATTGTGTTCTTGATGGAGTTTCAATATCCATATTTCCTTCAAACAACAAATGGTGCTCGGTTGCTCAACCGGACAAACGTATGCATTTTCAAGTTGGATCTAATCATTCTCCGCACTTACTTACCTCACTCCATAATACTCCAATGACCACTAAATGGTTTGTGGACTATTCCAGGATATTGCTTCATTGGCTGAGGCTCATTCCATATTTATACTCTGGGCACTCTTTCAGAATTGGAGCAGCATCATCAACTTCAAGACATGACATCCCCAGCAATATTATAAAGAAGCTCGGAAGATGGAAGTCATCAACTTATGAAACCTATGTTCCAAATCCAAATTCAGAATTGAGGGTAGCATATTCAATAATCTCTTCCTATTATGCCCAGAGGATGGGCTGATCAGTAACCATGGGTCCTCAAAGGTTTTCCCTCCAAGGTTTTTTTTCCTCTCCTGCACATTACTGGTCATACTCTCCATGAGTTCAAGGAGATTATCAATGCCATTTTGGGTCTCTCTATTGCTACCAGCTATCAAGTTTAAAGTTCCTACAGCAATAGGAATACAGTACAGTCACAAGAGTATGCACAAGCATAAACACACTTTATTCCACAAATATTGAATGGGAGGGCTTAGCCCAAGGTTCAATGTGGGGGAATAAACTCCTCCCACATATGTCATTCAAACCATCCTCTCCCAGGACCCCCTGCTCCAGTGTTTGTAAAAGTAGCCCACCATCCTCCCCTTCCTCCTCCTTTTTCCAGTGCCCCCCATACATGGTGAGGGGCTCTCTATTCCTATCAGCTATCATGTTTAAAGTTCCTACAAAACAGGAATAGAGTACAGCCACAGCAGAGTATGCATAAGCATAAATACACTTTATTCCACAAACATTGAAACATAGGTTAAACAAATGCCGAGGGCGCATATAAGGTTATATTGAGGATAGAAAGTAGAACTTCATCTCAACTGCAATTGCCTGGATGCAAACAATTTAAATTATATCACTGAGCACCTGTGTGATACTGACTAATAGATATTGAGCCAGTAATAAACTATGCATGCCCTGAGGAAGGAGAATATACAAAATTTAGGAACTTGAGTCAGCACTCATTCTAACTTTATGCACAATGTTTTTTACTTGAATTGCTATTAAACTGTTTATACTTGATAACCTATGAGTGAGTGGGTCTATTATATTCCAGTCTACTAGACTGTATTGCAATATTGATCTGATTGAGATTGGGCCACTTCCTAAATAGTTACTTCTGTTTTACTTGAGGTTGGCTGAGCTGGATGACTGATGTGAATTTTTTAAATCCAATCAAGATAGCAATATTACAGTCATTGTCCCTTGGACCAACCAAACTGGTGTCCAATGGGTCCTTAGATTACACTTATCCCAAAATAAGTTTGGTAATTAGTCACACACAGGACCACTAACCTGAAGTCCAGTCCAAACCACAGTCAATATTTCCCTCTTTTAGGATTAAAAGGTGGTACATAATTTTAGCAATTCTGAAATGGTGAGTGCAAAAGTCTGTGAGTCAATTTCAGCAAGGATGAAATGGCAATGTAAGTGTTACCCCTCCCGAGGTGCTATGACCTCGGAATTGGTTATTTAAGTAAGGGGTGCAAGGGGCAAAGCCCCCTGGAAAAAAAGAGTTGCAGTTTTTGTTATCGGTGAAATTGCTTCACAATTCTGGACTCACCAATTTGGAATCACTATAATCACATAGAATTGAATTAAAACAGTAAGGTGTATGTCTAAATTGCAATGGCTACAAAACAATGACACACGGGCTATTCCCTTTGCCCTAAAATAACTCAGCCATATGACAGAATTTGTGAGGCTTACCGTTATATAATCTTTTCACATTTAAATTATAAAATACTCTAGACACCGTAGATTCTATCATCATTGAATATAAATAGCATATTGTATAGAAATTTCTTGACAGACTAAACTATGTCTCTAAGGGAACACTTAAAGCATGCTTTCTAGGTACTTAATATAGGGAGTTATTACATGCAAAAATCTCAACCAATATAGTGAAACCATCTCAAAACTAATTAACCACTTCTCCTTTGTTAATATACAGTAACACTTAGTCCTTAATACAACACTCTTGTCATGCTGGAATACATAACACAAATAAAAACACAAAGCACATAAAATACCTAAGAATAAAAAGCCAAGCATATCTTCTGTCGGCTTTCATCACACTCTTCATAACCTTGAAGTTCATATGAGAAATGTGAATAAAACTTGAGTCCTTTTTAAATTTAAAAGATAATTAAACAGGTTCAAAATATAAGTTCAAGACTTGTCCACCAAAATCTATATGATTGCAAAATACATTAATCACAAGGTCTGGGCTAGTTCTATGGTAACTCTCCTTGAGGCCACAGCCTCCAAATATATCATATTTGAATTGATTCACATATTACAGAACAGGAACCTGTTCCTTTAGGAGGGAGTCTGGAAGTGTAAAAGTGGAAAAAGCAGTAACTTTTAATGCAGTATCTCTTTCTAGAGTCTCCTTAGTATAAAATAAAACAAGGAGCACTTGGATGACAGTGGGCTCAGGGAGGGTTAGAGCGGTCCGGCAGAGGCACATCCCAGATCCTATTCCACTCAAGAACTCATATGCCACACTGGCGAATGAGGACAACCAAATAGAGGTACCCAGAGAAGTGGAAGGAAAGGATGTGGAGGTTAGCCAGGGAGGTGACCTCAGCAGGGAAAGCAGTGGACCCCAGAGGAGGAAAGCGAATCCTGGTGGGGACTCCATCATAAGAGGGATCCAGCTAGGGACACAGGAGGGGAGGACAGGAGGTGAGGTGCCTACCAGGTGCCACGGCATGGAGGATGGAAGGAAGATCCTGGGATCACTGGGAAGGCAAGGCGGAGGGTGAGCTGGATGTCATTATCCACCTAGGTACTAATGACCTGTGCAAATGGGAGCCAAAGGAAGTTCAGGAAGAGTTTAGGAAACTGGGGAGGGTCTCAAGCAAGTAGCTACTTCTGTCACTTTCTCAAGTACTACCTGTGAGGAGCAAGGGAAGCATAGGTGCATGCACCAGGAACTTTAACTCATGGTTGAAGAACTGGTGCTGTGAGGAAGGGTTTGGATTCATTGGTGACTGGGGACCCATCTGGAGGGATGGAGGTTTGTTCAAGCCTGACGCCTGCATCCATCCTGGAGGAATCAAGCACTGAATGATAAGTTTAAATGCTACATTGACAAGCATTTAAACTGCAAAGGGGTGGCAGGCCAGCAAGGAGGAGGTACCTGCACTCACCCCACAGCTAGCAGTGGAACCAATGAACCAGAGGGTGGCTATCTCTGCAAAGCAGTGTGCAAAAGATGGAGATTAGTCGCAAGAGGTGGATAAGCAGAAAAGGGCAAAATTCAGCAGAAGGGCAGACAGCAAGGAGAACCAGGGATAAATGACAACCAAGGAAGGGCTGGAGTAGAACTGTGAAACAGTCTAGGGAGGTCAAATCATGGAAAGCCATGTGTGCAAATGCCAGGAGCCTTAGCAACAAGATGGAAGATCTGGAGGATGTCATGGTGCAGTCAGACCTGGACATGGCCATCACTGAAACCTAGTGTAATGATAACCATGACTGGGAGATGGCCTACCTGGCTACAAATATATCAAAGAGACAGAGCAGGCAGGAAGGGAGGAGGAGTGGCACTGTATGTGAAAAATGACATAAGGGCCATAGAGATCCAGGAGGAACAAAATGGGGGAGAGATACTGTGGGTTAAGCTGGAAAGGAAAATGGGGACAGCCATCCGCACAGGTGTGGTCTATAGACCACCAGCACAGGAGGAAGAAACAGATAGGGAGCTGATGCTAGCCATCCAAAGGATGGCAGACAAGGGTGAGGTAGTACTAGTTGGAGACTTCAATATTCAGATGTGGACTGGAGCATCCCACAGCAGCATCAACTAGGAACAGATTTTCCTGGATTCCCTTCAGGGTGCCTTCCTCAAGCAACTGGTCACAGAACCAACTCGGCAGAAGGCAATACTGGACCTTGTGCTCACAAACAGGGACAGTGTGATGGGGTAACAGTGGGGAGCACCTGGGAAACAGTGACATTAGTCATTGTGGTTTGAAATCACAGAAAGAGCAGAACCAAACCACACAAAAACACGTATCCTGGATTTTAGGGGGCAGACTTTGGGAAAATGGGAGATACTTGAAAGAGGCATTAAGGAATCGACAGGAATCAGGGTTGAGGAACAGTGGGCAGTATTTAAAATGGGATTACAAGAACAACAGAATTATGCATTAAGCAGGTTAGCAAAAGGAAAAGGAAGAGACCATTATGGTTTTCAAAGAGGTAGCAAAAGAAAGTGAAAGCCAAAAAGATTGCATTCAGGCAATACAAAAGACACAGGCAGAAGGGATAGGGAGAAGTACCAGGAGAAGCAAAGGGAGGCAGGAGGTCAGTAAGGGAAGCCAAAGCTCAGACAGAAGAGCACATTGCAAAATCAGTGGGTAGAGGGACAAAACCTTTACAAGTACATAAGTGAAAAAAGAAAGACAAAGGGAGGGATAGTGAGACTGAAGGGGAGGATGGGAGCCACGTGGAGGATGACAACAGTAAAGCTGACATATTGAACAGGTATTTCTGCTCAGTCTTTACTGAGGAAGAGGAGGTAATGGGTCCAAAGAGAGTACAAGGGTGAGAATGGTGCAGAAATGGACACAAGTCCCTTTACGAGAAAGGGTCCTGAAGGAACTGGAAGTAATAAGAGTTGATAAGCAATGGGGCCAGATGGGGTGCACCCCAGGGTCCTTAAAGAACTAAGAGAGGTGGTGGCTGAACCTCTGGCTATCCTGTTTAGCCGATCACTGGAAACAGGGAAGGTACCCAAAGACTGGAGGACAGCAGATGTAGTCCCCTTATACAAAAGTGGGAACAAAGAGGAAGCAGAGAACTACAGACCAGTCAGCCTCACCTCGGTAGTGGGGAAGATCATGGAAGCACTACTGAAGGAGAGATTGGTAGAACATCTGGTTGTCAATGGCCTACAGGACCCAAGGCAGCATGGTTTCACCAGGGGGAGGTCATGTCAGACCAACCTCGTTGAATTTTATGACCGGGTGACTCGGGAGGTAGATCAGGGGAGGGCGGTGAACATGGCCTATCTGGACTTCAGCAAGGCCTTTGACACTGTGCCACATAGAAGACTATTACACAAACTGGGGAATATGGGTGTGGGCAGGACAGTAGTGTGGTGGGTAGGTAACTGGCTGGGTGGCAGGACACAGAGGGTGGTGGTAAATGGCTGTCACTCCACAGAGGGAAGAGTGACCAGTGGGGTACCACAGGGATCAGTGCTGGGACCGGTCCTATTCAACATCTTCATCAGTGACATTCTTGCGGACCTAGAAGGCAGAATTTCACTGTTCGCTGATGACACAAAGCTCTGTAACAGAATAGACACAACCAGAGGGTGTAGACAGAATGAGAAGCAACCTGCAGAAACTTGAAGAATGGTCAGGGTTTGCAGTTGAAATTCAATGCAAAGAAGTGCAAGATAATGCATATGGGGCACAAAACCCTGGCACAATATATCAGTTGGGGGTGAGGATATAGCATGCACCAAGCAGGAAAGGGATCTTGGGGTTATCATCTCTGATGACCTCAAGGTAGGGAAACATGTGACAAGGCAGCAGGTAAAGCAAATAGGATGCTGGGATATATAGGCAGGGGCATCACCAGCAGGAAAGGGAGGTCATAATTCCACTATACAAGACACTAGTGAGGCCCCACCTGAGTACAGTGTACAGTTCTGGAGACCATACCTATGTAAGGACATAGACAGGGTAGAGAAGGTTCAGAGGAGGGCAACAAAGATGGTGCATGGATTGCATCACAAGTCCTATGAAGACAGGTTGAAGGAACTGAACATGTACTCCCTAGAGGAGAGGAGGGAGAGAGGGGATATGATAGAGACATACAAGTATCTTACAGGGAGGAACAGGGTGCAGGAAAACACTATTTTTAAGCGAAAAAGATGTTCCAGAACCAGAGGGCATGGGATGAAGTTGGAGGGAGGACGATTCAGAGGAAACATGAGAAAGAATTTCTTCACAGAGCGGGTGGTGGACAAGTGGAACACCCTGCCAGAGGAAGTGGTGGGGGCTGAAACAATCACGGGATTTAAGAATGCATGGGATAGACATAAAGGAATTCTGGAGGTCAGGGGTAAGGGGCAACAGACTTCTAGGAAAACAAACTGAACTTACAAGCTCAAATGGGCAGACTGGGTGGGCCATAGGCCCTTATCTGCCGACACTGTCTATGTATCTATGTATCTAGTACAGTTACCATCCATATGGGTCAATTATGGGGGTTTAAAAGCAGCTAGCACCAATCATATATTCCATGTCTCTTGTAAAGTTTTCTGATTAGTGCTTTCCCCACGGTCTCAACTAACTAGGAGTCCCAATGGCCACATTAATTATCTTTACTTTTAATTCTTGCAATTGAAAAGTCTCAAGTATCAGGATTTTTATTTACAGCTCTATCCTGAAGAGATAACTCAGTTGGCTCCCTTAACTTCATAACCATGGCCAATAACAAGAAGGTCCCAAGCTTCAATTAACTAGGGAGCTGTATAATTTAGTCATAAAAATCAGAAGACCAGCAAGATATATGTATTCAATAATTAAAAATGTAACCTTCTGAGCCATTAGGCTCAGGTCTAAGCTGATGCAGAACTTCAATATATTCCTGAAGAATTAATCCAACTTCTCAAAATATCTATGCAAGAACTCAGGTCACCATAGTATTTCATAATAAATTGCTTCTACTTCAGTCCATGCATGCTGTGGTCCATTTCAGAGCAAAAATATGCCCTTTTTTCCCTCAGGCAACAACAGCATACCTGTAATAAGAAAAAAACAATGCATATCGGCACATGCTGTGCTTTTCAAGCAGATACTTCTCACGTTAACCTCCTTCAACCTGGTTGGACTCTACTGTCTTTTTCTTCTCCAAATTATCTGCCTCCTCTCCTCAGTTCTAGTCTCCGGATTCTCCACCAAAATCTCTCCTCTGGTCCAGTACGATTAGCTGCAACAGGGCAACGCTGAAGACAGGCAGCTGAAAACAAAAGTAATTCTGTAGCCAACCCAAATTTTGTCTATTAAAATAGAGCATATAAATACTCAATTCTAGCAGCTGAAATTCAGCAAAAATAGCTAAAATTAAATGAGTTGCTGCTATTAAAAATGCTATTAAAGTAATTTCCATCAGCATGGGGAGGAGCGGAGCAACAGCGCAGCCATCTCGTTGCTCTGCTCCTCCATACATGAACCTCCTACAAAATGCTCTTCATACTAACTAATATCCTTGATAAACTCAGATTATAAAATCCTTACTACAGTTTTACCAAACAGACTTGAAACCTATTTGTTTATCTAATACACCAGGATCAGATGTGCTACATCAGGTGAAGGAGGGGACGCAACAATATAAGAAACATATTTAATGTTATATTTGGCTGTAAGGACAAAAATGCTTTGGTGGTGACCCGAGATACTGAAAAGGCCTTCAGTAGTCTGTAATGGCCATATTTGGAACAAATATTATTGAAACTATTGGGGTATTAAAATAAAACAAGGAAAACCAAAAACACGAAATAGGCAATTGAGCCATGAAAAAAAAATTGGACTACTGAGACACTAAGGTGACATCAGAGGGATACAAACGGGTACAGTGACTATTTATTCTTTGCCGGGACATCAAAATTAACTCAAGTTAGACACAGGTTTCATGTGTCATGTAGAAGTTAATGTTTCATATTGTCATTTAAATAAAAACTCAATAAGTTTTTATAAATGCTGTGTGGGTAACAGCTTTTTGTAGACTTTGAGTACAACCATGTTTTGTTTGAAACTCTGTTAAATATAAGAAATACATTTAATGTTATATTTGGCTGTGGGGACAAAAATGTTTTGGTGGTGTCCCTAGATGCTGAAAAGGCCTTCAGTAGTCTGGAATGGCCATATTTGGGACAAATATTATTGAAAGCAAGCTTCAGCAATACTTTTAGAAATTGGATACACAAAATTTATTGCACACCATCAGCAAAAGTTCATACAAATATCCTTACAGTGTAAAAAATCCAATTAACAAGAGGTAAGAAACAGGAATACCCTTTGTCTCCAATGTTATTTGCCCTATGGCTGGAAGCACTAGCCAATATAATTTGTAAATCAGATCTGTTAAAAGGATATTCAGTGGGCACTCAAAGATTAATACTTTGGCTTTATGCATATGATGTGTTATTGTATGTTATTAGTCCATCACAAGAAATTTTACAGGATGTGCAGCTATCAGGACCAAAAATAAATCGGTCCAAAACTGAAGCATTAGCTGTTAATCCAATGGAAATGAATACTGTATTTAAAGAGGAACATCCATTTAAAATTTACAAAACAAAAATAAAATACTCATTTGTTCAGTCATCTAACTATTTCGACTTATTTATCACACTTAATTTAGAACTATTAGGAAGGTCATCAGTGGGGTGCCACAGGGGTTGGTACTTGGGCCACTCCTTTTCAACACCTATGTCTCCAATATAGGGACAGGAGTTAGGAGTAGGATGAGTCTTTTCGTGGACGACTCTAAGCTGGGAGCATTGGTAGACAGAGATGAAGCAAGATTGGCAGTTCAGAGGGATCTGGACACCCTGGAGGACTGGGCAAGGAGGTGGGGGCTTAGGTTTAACCCGGAGAAGTGTAGGGTGTTGCATCTGGGGGTCAGGAACCCAGGGCATGTTTATACCTTGGGAGGGGTTCCACTGCAGGCCACTACAGGAGAAAGGGACCTCGGGGTGGTGGTAGACACCAAAATGAACAGCAGTGAGAACTGCAGAAGAACAGTGGCAAAGGCAAACAAGTTCTGGGCTGCATAGCCCGGGGAATAAAGTCCAGAAGGAGTGAGGTGATTCTACCCCTGTACAATGCCCTGGTTAGGCCGCACCTTGAGTATTGCATACAATTCTGGAGGCCACGCCTTAAGAAGGACATAGTACTGTTGGAGAGGGTCCAGAGGAGGGCAACTAGGATGATCCGGGGCACAGGGGATAGGACCTATGAGGACAGGCTGAAAGCCCTTGGGCTGTACTCACTGGAGGAGAGGAGAGATGGGGGGACATGATTGAGGTTTTCAAATATATAAAAGGGATTAGCAAGGGTGGAACAAATGAAATGTTCAGGCTCAAGCAAAAGGGCAAAACTAGGGGGCATAAATGGAAACTGGAGGGAGGAACCTATAGGGGAGAACGTAGAAGGCATTACTTCACAGAGAGGGTGGTGGAGTCATGGAATGCAATACCCAGGAGCCTGGTCGAGCAAGACACTGTGGAGGGCTTCAAGAAGGGGTGGGATAGATGCATGGGGGTACTGAAGCCAAGACTGACCCTCATGGGGGTGGGGGGGGAGCGCCCGCTAAGGGCTGGATACCGAGCAGACATAAAAGACTGACAGGCCTATTCTGCTGGCTTTTTAGTATGTAATTTTTGATATTCCAGCTGACTTGGAAAAATGAATGGAACTCCCTTTAAGTCTTCTATGTACGGTACAGATCATCAAAATGAATGTCCTCCTTCGGCTTCTTTGCTTTTGTCAGGGAACTCTGATAGAAATCGGTATAAATTGTTTTACCAGAATTGATAATATATTATCCAGATTTCTATCGTAGAATAAACATCCATGTCCTCATATGAAAATGTTAAATGCATGGCACATAAAGTCCAGATTGGAGCTACCACATTTTCAATATTATTTATTCAAACACCTGGAATCTCTCACTGTGCTTACTAGTACAATCAGCCTGCAGGTCTGAGCTGCCCTGGAGAGTGGAATTATATGCAAATTAGAGAACATTGGAATGAAAATCAATTCTCTGATGAGTGGTCACACTCCACTCTGCCCTCTAACATCACATTTATTTCTTCGCCTGAAGAACAAGTAGCCCCAAAGAGTTCTCTCTCTCTCTTCAAAGGATTGTATTTTTCATCACTTTTTCTTTTGCTGTCTCTCAGAATTATTTTTAGCTTAAAACTCCCAGACTGAAAAACACATATCAGTGAGTACAATGGTGGGGTGGTGAAGCCTGGAGAGATACTACAAAACAGGCTTATAATACATCCAAGTAACTAGAAAAAAAATGAATGTTGTGATTCGTAATGTGAATGATCATGAATCGTGATTTGTGACTGCGTTTGTGACCGTGATGATGAAGAACATGATTTGTATCACAAGTGACTCGTGATGATGGTCCTGACTTAAAAACGCATATTAAAGAGTACAATGTTCATGCAGAATTAAGCACTACACCTGTCCAGTACTCTGAAGGGAAGTCAAAGAAACAACTGTGACTTAAGTTACAGATGGAGATTGGGCCCTAAAGAGATGCAAATGCACAGACAGATTAACTGTGCACTGAGAGATGCAGACATAAAGGCACAAAACCTAACCAGTGCTCACCATCAGAAATTCAAATCTGGAAAAGAATACCTTTGCTGGTTAAGGCGGGCTGCAAGGTGGGGGGGGGGGCAGTGTAATGCACTGCTGCAGTAACAGTCACTAGTACTAGTACCACTAAAGGTACCACAAAGAAGTACAAAAATCACACAGCTGCAGTGGATAGCAGCTTCACATTGCTGAAATTATGTGGCACAATAAAAGGTGTCTGATTTGATGACACACGTCACACAAATACTCACACACACCAAGTAATGCATAGCAAATTGAAAACTTCAGTAATATAACCACATATTTTAAACAGACTAAAATTATGCACTGCGGCAGTACAACAATCAGCAAAAAAAATGGCAAGAAATATTGAAAATATTACTGTGTGTACATTAACACAGTTATACAAGAAAAATATCACCAAAATAGAAAGCACTGTCTTTTTCTCCAAGTTAATCTACCTACACCACAGATACACTTTCCCCCAAAGCACACTTCCACTGTCTCTCAGTACACAGACTGAATGTTGTACATTAACATTCAAAATCCATACACAAACAATAAACGCTCAATGATATGAGCACAGGAGGGTTTTCTATAATCGATTAACTAAAGTTTCAGCAAAAAATGACTCAAAAAGGCTTTTTTAACAGCTTTTTGAAGGTTTGAATTGCAGAGAGCTCTCAGAGCAGATTGTCTCCTACAGCTTCCTACACACACTACCCCAAACTGAGGCTGTGCAGAACAATCTAGAGCCCATGTGACCTGAAATCCCATGAAACACTGCAAAATTCACCTTTGGAGCTTAAAAACAAGGCGAAGTAAGGTGAAGTACATTGTTTTCTAATGTACTTCACCTTAAGAATTGATGGAGTAGTGGTTTGGGAAGGCGGAGTAATGCACAGTCATTGTTTTCAAAGGACTTTGTGTTACTTATTAATAATGCGAAGTACTCCGTTTTGCATCGTGGAGCACTCCGTGAATTCACCTTCACTCCGTGGAGTGAATTGGGGTCACTTCACCCATCATTAATCCTATTGTGCACATAACCCATGTTATAAGCACAATGACCTACTCCAGGGTATGGAGTTATAGGCATTTAATCCACACCTAGGGTGCACTGTGAGGACACTCTGCCTATAGCTTTTTGTCTCACAATGCACCCCAGGTGTGGATTAAATGCTTATAACCCCATGCCCTGTCATGAGTTATTGCTAACATGAGAAAGCCAGTTAGGGGCATGAGAGAAATGAAGACGAGATGGCATGGTCACATCAAAGAGAAGATGTCTCATAGATCAAAAGGAAAGCTCTGTAGTGCAATGAAATTTCAAAAGAGATGGAGAAACAATCAAGGAGAGGAGTGCAGAACTGCAAAGCATTAATTAGACAAGTACGGCACAATCAAACTTGGAGCAGGAAATTTATAACCTTTCTTCTATGTATGTGACTTGTAGTGTTGATATAAACTTAATTTTCTCTCAAAGCAACTTAAATAGTGCTGCTACAAAAGCAAACAGAAAGATTGTAACAGATAAAACAGATATTAATGTGGATGTCAGAATACAGGAGCAACAGGATAGCATTCTAAAAAAAATGAGCTAGGGTTTCTATTACATGTTCTTAGCCTTTGATAAACCGGGCAACTAATTTGAAGATGAATCCAGTTTAATGCCTTGAATCTGACCAGTACTGAAATAGAAAACAGAATCTCCCAGCTGGAAGAATCTGTGAACTTAATGGGAAAAACCATTAAAAGCATGGCGTTTGACTGTTAACATTGAAACATTACTTATGGCCACTTTTCCAAAAAAATTATTCCTGAAACCCTATTTTATAATTTTTTTTCTTTGTATTACAATTTTGTAATGGTTTTAATAAGTTTTTATTATGCCTTAATTGACTGCTGTTTGTTTTCGTTTGTGTATGGCGCCCAGAGCCTCTGGGATTGGGCACCTTATAAATAAAGTTGCCTTGCCTTGCCTCTGAAATGAGCTTGAATTGCAACAAATTAAAGTGAATGAGCTATAGGTCAGGGCTGGAGAGAAAAAATAAAACTGGCAGGTGTCACTGGGGGCCTACGGAGATCAGACGCTTTTGTGGTTCTTTAAACAATTGTTAACTGAGTTTTTGGTGGGGAAATTCCCCGATCAAAAAAATGGGAACTTGACCATGCTTGTAGAGGCCTATATAATCCTGCCTACCATGGGAAGCTTCCATGTTTTGTGATTGTGAAGCCATATCACAATAATGACTCAGAAGTGCTTGTTAGGAAGGCTTGAGCAAAAAGGTCTCCATATCAGAGGCCTAGCCATCCAAGTCTTTCCCAATACTCCCCCACAAGTGATTTCAAAGTGAAAATCATTCACTTAGGTTGAAGAACTGCTAAACATGCATAATGTTCTCATTGATTCCTCATGCAAAACTGTGTGTTAAGTTACAAGATTTACCCCTGTGCTACTCCCCACTCTCCAATATACTTTTCTTTCTCTCTCTCCTTCCATCCTCTCACCATGCTCCCCCTTCTCCTTGTCTGCCTCTCCCTACTTTTCACCCTAACATCCCTCCTCCTGCCACTCTTCCATCCATTCTGACCTACCCCCTCTTGCCCCCTCCACCTCCCCTCCTCCTATCTGCCTCCACTACTTCACTTCCCCAGGCACACTGCAGCTGGCATCCTCTTTGGAACCGGATCGCATCTATCCTTCCTGAGTGCCCTTACTTTCCAAAAAAGTAACAGCAATACCAGTCTCACTTCAACCCACAGCCACCCTCACACATAGTCTAAAAGATGTCTGACTATCCTTACAAGATCACTTATCTCACTACTGTTACTCACATCTGGTGACATCAAGCCTAACCCAGGGCCACCACACATCCTACCACCTGAATTACCAAAAGGACTAAAACTTCTGCACCTTAACATTAGAAGCCTACTCCCCAAAACTGACCTTTTACAGTCGCTCATGACACATCTTAAACCCTCTGTCCCCACTTTAACAGAATCATGGCTTGGCTCCAAAATCCCCGACTCAGCCATCTCCATTCCTGGATATTCCCTCTTTCGCCAGGATTGCAAGTCCAGAGGTGGTGATGTTGCCATGTATATATCCTCATCCATCAAATACTCTGTCTGTCTCTTCGACAACTCCCTCTGCCTATGAACTGTTACTAGTAAAACTATCCCTCCCCTTCTCTCTCCCCATCTATGTAGGTGATGTCTATTGCTGCCCTACTCTCCCCACCACACCCCTTTCCTCCATCACTGACCACCACTCCATCATCTCCCCCCTTGCCACCCACCCCTGGTAAAGAATTCATCTTAGGGGACTTCAACATAAACTGCCTGTCCAGCACACAGTCTAAAATCTGCAACCATGTCTCTTCACTAAACTTAAAACAACAACTTATTTCTGACCCTACATGTCTAAATCACAAATCAGAGAAACATACCCTAATAGACTGGGTGCTGAACTCCCACCCCCACCATGTCATAAACTCTGGCATTCTCCCAGACATACTCAGCGGTCACCATATTGTCTTCCATGATAAGTCCCCTACAGTCATCCTAAACTTCTGCTCCTTCCATTCCCTAGATCTTTCCTCACTCCATCATGACATGCCCAATATCTATTGGACATCAATTTCCACTGCCTCCTCTGTTAATTCAACCCTGTCCTATTTTAGCTCCCAGTTCCTTAGCATGTGGGATTGTCGTGGTCCGTTCAGAAATGCTAGGGTCCACGGTAATCATCTTCCCTGGGTTATTGCTGAACTCACAGCGTGTAAACAAGAAAGGGACCATGCATGAGCTGAGTGTAAAAAGTCTGGTACCCCCCCTCAACCTACACCACTATCACTTGCTCTGCAATGCATGCACCAAGGCCATCCACCTCGCCAAGGCAGAGTACTTCTAATCCTCCTTTCATGAAAACATCAATAATCCATCCAAATTCTGGAAGGTTATCCTTGTCCTGTTCTCCCTTCCTGCCCATTCCCCATCTTCTGTCCTAAAATGTGGCACCTACATAGTTGATGATGCTCCCTTGGTGGCCTCAGAATTCAACAACTACTTCACTTCCTGCACCTCCTCTCTTATTGCATCTCTTCTCTGCATTGCTCCCTGGACTCTCCAGTCCCCCCATGTCTCCTTCTCCCTTCCTAAGCCCCCTCCTGTGCCCCAGTTCTCTTTCAAGCCCATTCACCAGGAGGACGCCCTGTGGACACTACTTGCTCTAAATCTGTCTACGGGAAAAAGCCCTGATGGCCTTCACCCTAAGCTGCTCCACCTCTCTGTGTACTCTATTACTTATCCTTTGACCAATCTTCTAAGCCTCTCCTTTTTACATTCTACAGTTCTGGATGCCTGAAAGCCTGCTACCATGATCCCACTCCCTAAAGGTGGGGATACCTCCAACTCATGCAACTTCTGCCCCATCTCTCTACTCACCACTCTGGCTAAACTTCAGGAACATTTGTTTCTTCACTTCTTTCCGGTCTGTGTTCCACAAAGATCACTCCACCACCACCTCCCTCCTCCAGATCACTGACTCCATTCTCTCAGGCATGGATCAGGGATTCATCACCTCTGACATTTTTGTTGATTTGGCCAAAGCCTTTGACAATGTCTCTCACTCCCTTCTCCTCAGCAAGCTAACTGCAGCAGGCCTCTCTGATTCAGCCACCAGCTGGTTCTTGTCCTACCTCATAGGCCGGTCTCAGTCCATCAGAGTAGGTAACTCCTTCTCCCCTCCCTCCCAATCCACACAGGTGTCCCCCAAGGCTCAGTACTTGGACCAATATTGTTTCTATCTTCCTGAATGACCTTCCCAATACCTGCAATCTTCATCTATCCACATGTAAGCAGACAACACTGTATTATTCTCTTCTGGTAACTCCCCCTCAGAGTTGGTCACCAGCCTTCAGCTGGACTTCAACAATGTCCAGCACTGGTTTAACCAAATCAACTCTCCATGAATGTCAAAAAAAAACAGTATCTATGACCTTTGGTTCCAGACAAAAACTAGCCATGCTTGACTCCACTCCCATCTTCTACACCCTCTCTGACTCAACACTGGACAATGTAGCCACATTTAAGTACCTCGAGCTATGGCTAGACAAAAATCTAGACTTTGGAGTACACATTGATGGCATTCACAAAAAATTACTCCTAGACTTGGTGCTCTGTACAAACACCGCAGCTGCCTGCCACAGAAAGCCAGGAGAGAAATCATACAAAAGATGACCCTCCATGTCTTCAACTTCGAGGACATAGTTTACAGCCCCACCCCTCAAACCACCCCATCCAGACTGGACACTCTCTTCAATTCATTCTGCCACTACATACTTGGCTTCCCCTCATGTACTCACCACTGCAACCTCTATTCCTCACTCTCCTTCCCCTCTCTCCACGCCAGATGCCTGCCACATATCGCCAGTTTGGTTGGGAAGCTCTGGTTCAGTTCTCTGCTGCCGTATTTGTCCTCCCTCTTAGTGACCCCTCCCCTCCTGCTACACCCTCCAAACCTCCACACATCAAATTCTAGCCTATCCACCAAGGTGCACTACATCTGGCCATGCCACTTTCTTGTATAAATTCCCCGATGTCTGGAACTCCTTCCCGCTAGAAATTTGCTCTGCTCAGTCCTGCCATTCACTTTCACTCCTCCTCCATAAGCACACTACTCATTGCTGAAACTGCACCTGATACCCCTCACTGACTAATTAATTTTTCCCATCCACCCCTCGCTACCCCCCAGTCTGTCCTCCCCATTTCCAGTTTACCTCCATCTGGATCACCCTCTCCCATTTTCTAGGTTACCTCTCACAGGTGCCTCCTCCCCCCTCTGCCACCACAGCCTACCCCATGATCCCCCCCTTCCATCTTACTCTGCCAGGTCCTGTTCCCTTGCAGTGTTCTCAGCATCCTGAGGGTGACTGGCTCTTGGGTTGCCTTCTCCTTTCCCCCTCATCTTCTGTCTCCCCTCTCTCCTCCCCATCTCTCTCTCTCCCCTACTTATCTGCCGAGTCTTGTCCCCTTGCAGGGTCCTCAGCATCCTGAATAGGACTAGTTCTTGGCTATCTCTCTTCCCCCATCTCCCTCTTCACCTTGTCTGCCGGGTCCTGTTCCCTTGCAGGGTTCTCAGCATCCTGAGGGGGGGACTAGTTCTTGGTTGCCTTTCTTCCCTTCCCCCCACCTTATCTGCTGGATCCTGTTCTCTTGCAGGGTTCTCATCATCCTAAAGGGAACTAGTTCTTGGCTACCTCTCTTTCGCCACTCTCTCTCTCTCTCTCTCTCTCTCTCCACCTTATCTAACAGGTCATCCCCCAGCATATCTAATAGGTCCTTGCAGGGTTCTCAGCATTCTGAAGGGGACTAGTTCTTGTGTGGCCTCTCTTCCTTCCCCTTTCCCTCCCTCCCCATCCTTCTCTCACTTTTCACCTCTACTTTGTGTTACAACTGCCTTCCTTTTTGCCTTCCTTGTTTCTAAACTAACACTTGGTAGCCCCGAGCTCAGCCTACCACTTTTAGCACTTCTAGATGTTGATTTATTACTGTGTATGCTACATCTGCATATTGTTTTGCCTACCCCGGTTTGTCTTATCCATTGTCTGACCTTAGCTTAGTTATCTATCACCCTTTTTTATGCAATAATGTCTTTGTTCATGGATTCACATGTACTGTATTAGTCACTGTATTATTTACTGCTCCTTATGTATGTGAATTGCACTGTATGCACTCTATATTACTATGCTCTTTTTGTTTGCTCTCCCCACTCTTTTAACCCCTCCCCCAGGACACTTCTGGAAATGAGCTGCTTACAACTCATGTTGTATTTTCTGGCGAAACCTTTTCAAATAAATAAATAAGAAAGAGTAAGGATTTCTATATCTCCATCTGAGGCAGAAAAACAAAATAAAAAAGGCCCTAAAATGGATTTTGATACAGATACTTCTACTGACTCCAAGAAAAAACAGGTGCGCCGGTTGACTCCACAGCTATACACTCTATTAATTTGATGGTTCAAAAGAGAAAAACAATTGGGTACAGGATGAAGAAGCCGACACAACTTAAACAAGCATTTGTCAATGCCAGATGTTCGTCGTGTGCACTGGTGTAATTTTGGGGGGGGCATTGATGCCGAAACCCTGGCTGAACTATGCTTTGACAAGCTGTCATATTTTGGACAGCATTTGAATACAATAGCTTGGGTAATAAGAAGGCTAAGTTGAAAATGTGGGGTGCATCACCGATCCCAGTGATG
The DNA here is from genome assembly GCA_016271365.2 of Neoceratodus forsteri. NCBI lineage: Eukaryota > Metazoa > Chordata > Ceratodontiformes > Ceratodontidae > Neoceratodus > Neoceratodus forsteri. Next base: position 906,440,518 of record CM028129.1, read on the forward strand.
TTGAGGCTTGAGGTGCTAGATGCCACACCTTGTGCCATGCCAGTGGCCTGTGTTCAGAAAGGAGTATGGGCTGTAGGGGTTGGCAGGGAAGGATAAGGATTAAGCATCGCAGGGACAGCTCTCCTTCTCCGGGGAGAGGGCAATTAGTTGTCAGTGTATGCAAGGCCCCTAGTGGGGGCTGGGGGCTAGCACACTGATGCTACAGACATCAGGTCAGAGGTGGGGCAGATGTCTGATGGGGTGCACATATGGAAGTGTGCGCGGAACCGTCATTGGCACCCTTGCACACTACACCCCTGAAGAGGAGAAAACAGAAGGAAAAGTTCACGGTGGATGACTGTGGGAGCTCACATTTCCTGCCCCCGAACAGCCACAGCACTGACTCCTGTACTGGATCTGGTCTTGAGGGTAACTGGTTGGCATTGGCTGGTGGATGTTGGGGATGGGTCTAGAGCTCCATCCAGATACAGAGGTCAGTGGAGCAAGAGTACAAATAATTTTTAAAACAAAATTTGCAAATATTAAAGAGTTCTGCAGTTACTAGCATGCATAGTGAAATTGTAACAACTGGCCATTACTTTGTCATTTTTTTATATTTTATCCCAAATGTTGAACATAGTCTTCTTATCACCCCACCTCATGAACCCTGTAGGTGAAAAGTTTCAAACTGGTGGGAAAATGGCATTCCATGCCACAAGTATGAAAACACATTATGGGCAGGATGTGAAAAATGACAGCTCTACTGTTCATGAGGTGGTGTGATAAAAAGGCTATATTGAAAATTTGGAATGAAAATATAGAAAATGACCAAAGTTACATGCATGCGTAGAAATTTTTGAATGACCGAGTGTAACTCTACCATTTTTATGTTGCTTGCACGCATGTGCAAGAAACATAGTGCCATCATCGGAGATTTTGTAAGTGTGTCACCTCCTCCTCCAATTCAGTCAGTGTGCTGGCAGGCACGGCCCCTGTAAGCCAATGCATTTTGGAGCTGTCTATGACATGGTCCAAAATGCAGTGGCATACAGTTGAAAGGAGCTACTTCAGTGAGCACCGATAAGATATCGGCTGCTCCGCGCAGCTCCCCCCAGACACCGCGCAGGTGTCCGCGCCCACACTCCACTGTATAGCCGACGGGTGCCCAATCTCCGTCCGGGCTGAGCTGCGCCCCCAGAAGGTGCCATGTTGTAGCCTCCACCCAGCATGGCAAGCAGTCCTTGGCCAACGGGTGCCTAATCCCTGTCAGCTGAACGCCCCATCCTTGTGCCATGCTGGGAGCCCACCCCAGCGTGGCAACAACACTCATGGCCGACGGGGTGCCTAATCCCGCCGGCTGAACGCCTAACATCCTTGTGCCAGCTAGGAGCCCACCCCAGCATGGCAAACGCCCCACAACATCTTTTTTTTTAAACCTGTAAATGAAAACGGTCCCACGGAGCCGCCTCCCAACCCCTCCCACAACCCGCACCCACCCATGGCCAGACTCCAGCCTCCCACACCCCCTCACCCCATACTTACCTCCGACTCGGCGCGACGATCTTCAGTGGACCGGAACAACGTCTGCACTCTTCAAAGCCGACCGTGAACTGAGAAATGCAGTAAGCTGTATAATGGGCTAGATAGGGGGTTTCAACTTTGTTGCATATCTCAGGCATTTTTGAATTTTTGCCCAAATTTTCAACATGGGGTTTTGAGACCCTTCTCACGATATACTGTCACTGTCATGGCGTTATTCGGCCCGAAGGGTGAGTCACACAGTGACTGTGCAGTGACTGTGAAATCACCCTTCAGGCCTGAATACTGCCATGACAGTGACATCATTCATGAGAGGGGTCCCAAAACCCCATGTTGAAAATTTGGTGCCAAAATTCAAAAATGACTGTTTTATTAAGTTGTATTGCAGTCCCTCATGCAGGCTCGTAAGTTCGCGAAATTTCAATATTTTCACTCCTGATTTTCAACACTGCCATTTTACCACCCTTCTTATGAGTAGTATAGCTGTCATTTTTCACATCTCACCCAAAATGTGTTTTCACTCATGTAGTGCAGAATGGCGCAGTCGGTGTGCGAAATCAATGTACGGGACAAATTAAGAAAATCACAGTGACACTGTTCATGAGCAGAGGTCTTAAAATGGCTATGTTGAAAATTTGGTGAAAAAATTCCTAAAAATGACTGTTTTACGAGCGTGCATTGCGCAGTTCCTACGCAGACTCGTAAGTTCGCAAATTTTCAATATTTTCACTCCAGATTTTCAACATTGCCATTTTACCACACCTCCTTATGAGCAGTACAGCTGTCATTTTTCACATCCTGCCCAAAATGTGTTTCCGACGTAGCACACAATGGCGCAGTTGGTGTGCTGAAAATCAATGTATGGGACACAGTAATAAAATCACCATGACACTGTTCATTAGCAGAGGTCTTAAAATGGCTATGTAGAAATTTGGTGAAAATTCCTAAATGACTGTTTTATTTAGCGTATGCTATGCAGTTCCACGCCTTACCATAGGTTTGTGAATTTTCAATATTTCCACTCCAGATTTTCAACATTGCCATTTTACCACACCTTCTTATGAGTAGTATAGCTGTCATTTTCACATCTCACCCAAAACTTGTTTCCGCCAAGTAGCGCACAATGGCGCAGTTGGTGTATGAAATCAATGTATGGGACACATTAAGAAAATCACAGTGACACTGTTCATGAGCAGAGGTCTTAAAATGGCTGAGTTGAAAATTTGGTGAAAAAATTCCTTAAAATGACTGTTTTACAAGTGTGCGTTGTGCAGTTCCTACGCACGCTCGTAAGTTTGCGAATTTTCAATATTTTCACTCCAGATTTTCAATATTGGCATTTTATCACACTTCCTCATGAGCAGTACAGCTGTCATTTTCACATCCTGCCCAAAACATGTTTCTGTGCATGATGCTACAATGGCGCAGTCGGTAAAGCGTAACTCAGTGTAATGGGACATATTAAGAAAATCACAGTGTCACTGTTCATGAGCAGAAATCTTAAAATGGCAATGTTGAAAATTTGGTGAAAGAATTTCTAAAATGACTGTTTTACTGAGTGTGCATTGCACAGTTCCATGCACTTTCGTGAGGTTTATGAATTTTCAATATTTCACCCAGATTTTCAACATTGCCATTTTACCACACCTCCTTATGAGCAGTACAGCTGTCATTTTTCACATCCTGCCCAAAACGTGTTTCCGTCCATGTAGCGCACAATGGCACAGTCGGTGTGCAAACTCAATGTATGGGACACATTAACAAAATCACAGTGACACTGTTCATGAGCAGAGGTCTTAAAATGGCTATGTTGAAAATTTGGTGAAAAAATTCCTAAAAATGACTGTTTTACGAGCGTGAGTTGCGCAGTTCCTACGCACACTCGCTCGTAACTTCGCAAATTTTCAATATTTGCACTCCAATGACTTCCAAATACCTAAACAGCACATAGCAGCAAGCAACATTCGGCATTGACAAATGCTTGTTTGGAGTTGTTTCACCAAATTTTTAACATGGCCTTTCTGGGACCCCACCTTATAAAGAGTGCCACTGCCATTTTGTTCACTCATTCTGAAAGGTGATTTTGCAGAGCAACCATGCCATTCTGCACCACAGGTATGAACACACATTTTGGGCAGGATGCAAAAAATGACAGCTGTACTGTTCATAAGGAGGTGTGAAAAAATGGCAATGTTGTAAATGTGGCGTGAAAATATTAAAAATTGGCAAAGGTACAAGCGTGCGTAGAAACTGCACAACGCACACTCGTAATGCAGGCATATTGTAGAATTTGATCACCAAATTTTAAACATGGCCTTTATGGGACATCCCCTCATGAACAATGGCTCTGTGATTTTATTAATCCATCCCGAAAGTTGATTTCCAACACCAACCGCGCCATTCTGTGCCACTGGTATGAAAACATGTTTTGGGCAGGATGTGAAAAATGACAGCTGTACATTTCATAAGGAGATGTTAAAATATGGCAATGTTGAAAATCTGGAGTGAAAATATAAAAAATTGGCAAAGTTACAAGTGTGCGTAGAAACTGGGCAACACACACTCATAACGCGGTCATTTTTTGGAATTATTTTACCAAATTTGCAACATTGGTTTCTTGGGATGTCACCTCATGAACAGTGGCACTGTCATTTTGTTAATCAGTCCCAAAAGATGATTCCACGTAATGACTGCAAAGTCACCTTTTGGGACTGAGTAACGAAATGACAGTGACAAGTTCATGAGGTGGGGTCCCAGGAACCCCATGTTGAAAATTTGGGGCCAAAATTCCTAAAAATGGTTGAGATAGCAATATAAGTTGAAACCTCATATTGATTGCCATTATACAGCTCTTACCTTCATTCTTCAGCTTGCTAGTCGACTTTGAAGAGTGCAGACGTGTCCCTATCCAGAGAAGATGACAGTGCCCATCCTCTGGAGGTAAGTATGGGGTAAGGAGTGCAGGGAGATGGGTGCTCAGTAGGAGGGTGGGGATGGGGAGGGGGGCTTGGGAGACCATGAGGGACCGTTTTCTGTTTTGCAGGGTAAAAAAAAAAAATTAAAAAGATGCTAGGGGATGGTTTGCTTTCTTTACAGGTGTAAACAAAAAAAATTATCTTGGGCACACTGGGGTTGCCTCCCAGTGTGCCACATAGGTTGGGGGGTACAAGGCCAATATGAGGATTGGGCACCCTGATGTTGGCAATGAAAGTGGCATGGGGGGGGGCTCTGACACCGGGAGCGGTCATTCCAGTTTTGGAAAGCTTAAAAATATAAAAATAATGGTACACTGCGATGCACTTCCGGTTTCTAACACCTTATAAACGCTCGCACTAGCGATCGGGGCGAGCGTGCGTGGGGCCGTGCACGGAGACATGCACAGAGGCATGCGCGTCGGCACGTGTCTTCTGTGTCTCCTGGGGCAAACAGGCAAAGGGACTAAGACACTAGGACTGACCCAGGTAACACCACTTATTTCATTGTTAACCATTTGTTTTTCCTCACTCAGTGTGCTGTCCCAGGACTAACATTAATTTAAACATCACAATGAAGAAAGCTAACAAAATGTGTTCATCCTGTCTCATGTATACCTCAGAGAAACAGACACCTAGCTTTGACTGCGATAGGTGTTTACTAGTAGAAAAACTTCAGGATGAAATTAAACGTTTGCTACCTAAAGATAACTTGCAACCCAAAATCAAAACACTTGAGGAATACATTGACCAAATGTCTCTCTTAGTTGAAAATAACGCATCTACCACTCAGATCCCTGAAGACTTACCACACCCTGACAAATCACTAAACAAATACACTTTTACTAACCTAGCAGAGTCGCCAGTCATTTCCTCTACTCCCTCAAATTGCAAACCTGATGAAAGCTGGTTTAAAGTTCCCCATAAAAAGCATACAAAAAAAACCAAACACCTATGTAAAGATAACCAGGAGTTGGCCCTGCATAACTCGTTTGAAGTTTTAAACTCTGAAACAACTGACAGATATAGATTAGACAATATAAATACTCCCTCAGACACATCAATTCCCTCTTCACCTCAACATGACAAACAAAACTTTCACTCAAATCAACAATCAAAAAACAAACTATTTGCCAAAACCAACATAGTAACAAAAGAAATATCTTCACTGGGTAAAACAGAAACTAAACAAAAGCAGGTTATTGTACTCAGAGATTCTATCATCAAATATCTTGACCGACCAATATGTAACCCAGACAAACATCAGAGAATGTGTTCAAGCTTCAGAGGGGCTAAGATAGCAGACATAACAAAAATGGCAAAACCAATATTAACCAAGGCAGGCAAAATTCCCTTAGTGATAATTCACGCAGGTACTAATGACATCAAAGATTCAAACCTTATATAAATCAAACAGGATTTTGTAGCACTAAATAACATACTAAGTGAATATGGTTGCTCAGTCTGCATCTCAGAGGTGTTACCCATCCCTAGAGCCACTGGATATATCACCACAAAAATTTAAGCTTTAAACGAGTGGCTGCAAAAATGGTGCTATAAACAAGACATCAAATGCCTAACGCACTGGGAAGAATTTGAGAACAGGCCATCTCTATACTGCTGGGACAGGTTACACCTCAGTAGAAGAGGGAGTACTATACTAGGGCAAAAAATGAACGCCTACATAAACATTCATTTAAACTAATAAACAGGAGGGAGTCTGGGATTTCATCCCATCCTCTAGCTAATAATGCAAATTCACCACCAAATCTCAACTTTAATATCCTCACTTTCAATGCTAGATCAATGACTATTCCCAAATATGCTGAACTAGAAATACTATCACACACTCTAGAACTAGCAATTATTGCTATAACTGAAGCCTGGGGAAACACAGACAAAATCTGGACAACAGAGTTACCTGGCTATAAACATTTTTACAAACATAGAGACAACACAAAAAGAGGAGGAGGAGTTAGTTTATATATAAGAAACGACATAAAATCTTACAAAAAAGACTCTGATCCCTGTTTAGAAAATGTTCGGGCACACATCCAAGTTACTTATTCACACAGAATTCTGATTGGAGCCTGTTATAGACCACCAGCCTCAGATTTAAACACCACTAGGTTGTTAGCTGAAGAAATACAGCAATTTGCTGATAAAAACAATGTATTAATATTAGGAGATTTCAACCTACCAACTATTAACTGGAATTTACTATCTGGAATAAACCAGTATGACAATTTCTATCTGCTATAACTGATCAAGGCTTAAAACAGATGGTAAGGGAGCCAACTAGGGAAAATAATATACTGGACCTTGTTATTAGCAACTTAGAAACCCCAACATCTGACATTATGATTTTACCCCCAGTAGGAAACAGCGATCATATGTCTATATATTTTTCAATCCAGCTACCCTCACAACCCAAAATAAACAACATTAAAATTAAACAATATTATAAAGCAAACTTTGATCTCATTAAACAAGATTTGAGGAAAACTAACTGGGAACAGATTCTCCCCCAAAAAAAAAACGAATGAAGCATGGGAAACAATAAAACAAAAAATATTACAACTTGATAAACAACATATCCCTGAGAGACTTAAATACAACAATAAAGGAAAAATCCCACAATGGTTCAATAAACACATAAAAACTTTAATAACTCGTAAGAAGAAACTTTTCTCTAAACTCAAAAAAACACCAGTATCACAAATAAATAAAACATTAACATCCTATAGACAAACAGTTAAAAAATTAAAAAAAGCATATAACAATAGCCAAACGAAACCTGGAATTTAAGATAGCACACACAAAGGACTCCCATAAATCTTTATACTCCTATTTAAATGAAAAATGAACTGTAATAATCAAATTGGACCACTAGTTATAAATGCACATACCATCACTTCAGATATTGAAACAGCTACTGAACTAAATAACTATTTCTCAACTGTTCACACACATAAATCGGACCTTATTCCTATTACTGTACCCTCTAACACTGACATAAATATAGACAGAATTTCAGAAAAAGATGTTGAAAATGCACTAGACACCCTAAAAAAACATACAAGTCCAGGACCAGATGAAATTAGCTCTAGATTCTTAATAGAAACAAAAGATGTCATTATTCAACCACTAAAAATATTATTTAATAAATCTTTGAATGAATCATCAGTGCCAAATTAATGGCGTACCGCAATAGTCACACCTATTTTTAAAAAAGGCTCTCACTCAAAAACTGAAAATTACAGACCCATAAGTCTTACATCCATTCCATGTAAACTTATGGAAAAGATTATCAAACTCAAAATAGAAGATGAACTAACAACATTAAATATAATTGACATATACCAGCATGGCTTTAAACAGGGTTTCTCATGTGTAACAAATCTCATCTCCTTCTATGAATACATCAGCTATCACTTGGATAATAACACACCTATGGACGTCATACTACTTGATTATAGCAAGGCATTTGACAAGGTCTCTCATTTCTTATTAATTAAAAAACTTATCAAAATAGGACTGTCATCTACACTAACTTCCTGGATTAATCAGTGGCTGAACAAGAGAACACAGAGAGTCAGGGACAACAATGTAATGTCCAGTGAAAGGGGAGTGAACAGCGGGTTCCCCCAGGGTTCTGTGCTTGGGCCGGTTCTCTTTAACCTGTTCATTGGAGATATGCATATATCAACAACAAATAAAATGGTTAAATTAGCTGATGACACTAAAATTGGGGGAAAAGCTATCAATCAAATCAAAAATTCTGGTCTACAAACAGAACTACTACTAATTGAGCAATGGGCATGTATGAATGAGATGCACTTTAATGTCACTAAATGTGCAGCTCTTCACCTGGGAAGAAATAATCCACTACAAACATATTATTTAAACAACATGGCTATTAAAACTTCAACCGTAGAAAAAGATCTAGGGATCTTGGTCAATAACAAACTGTCTTCCACCTCACACTGTACCAAAATAGCAAATCAAGCAAATGCCATTCTCAGGAAGATTAGCAAAACATTCGTAAATAAAACTGAACAATGTCTCCTGTCACTCTACAGATCTCATGTTAGACCATTCCTGGATTACTGTTCCCCCTTCTGGAGCCCTTATTTAATTTCCGATATAAATAAGATTGAAAGTATCCAACATAAAGCAACAAAGTTCATACCCCACCTTTCCAAACTTAACTACACCACCAAATTAGAAAACACAGGTTTACTCACACTAGCCCAAAGAAGATTTAGGGGGGATTTGTTACTATTATTCAAAATTACAGCAAATAGAGATCAAATGCAAATTTGTGGTCTCAAATACTCTACTAGAAAAACAGCAGCAGTCTGCATAACAGACAATTGGAGATTATGAGGGCAAAAACAAATAAAAGAATGAACTATTTTACTATAAGAACACCCAGAATCTGGAACAAACTACTGCAGGAAATAGTCGATTCTCCTAACATTTTGTCTTTCAAAAACAAACTTGACAAATGGTTGATCAATTAGGGACCCACTAAATGATCCACAAATGTGGAGGACAATCGTGATGGGCTAACTGCCTTCTTTTGTCCAATAACACCAAAGTACCAAAGTACTGCGATGGGCTCCCAGTGTGCCACAATTGTGGGGTGGGGGAAATGCCAACAAGGGAATTGGGCACCCTGATGTCAGCATGGCTCGGTACCAGAGGGTGCGGGGTGGATAGCTCACAATGGGAGGGAGTGGGAGGGTTTTATTTGTTACTGGGGGCTGCTGGGGGCTGGGAGGGAGCAGGGAGGACAGCACACTGTGGGAGGCAGGGGGAGGGCCTGAGCTTCAAAGGACAGAGCCTTGCTGCTACTGCGTCGGCTCTGTCCTTTGAAAAACTTGCCCAGACTAGCCCCCTCAGAAAATCAGTGTCATCAGGACACTGCCTGCTAATTCACCTGCCACAGACTGGCCCCTAGAGCACTGCTGTCCATTGGACTTGCTCCCCTCACACCCCTCTCTAGCAGTTCTCATAGCAATATGTTTGTCTGTGCTCGCATGCATGACAAACATAAAAAAACTGATAGGATAGCTAAAGCGATGCTTTTGAAAACCAAGATTATAATTTCATTCAGACATACATTTACATAGCAATGAGCAAAATGAGATAGGAAAAGTATAAGGGATAAAAGTTATTGAAGTCATATAACAAGTGAATTTCTCCTATACCCATCACTAAACAGTAATACAGAATCAATGGGAGAATGAGATGGGTGGAATATACAGGTACAGAAGAAAGGACATAGTGGCTAATAGGATACAGATGGAATGCTAATTTAAGTATATGTAGATTTGGTTCCTCTTTGAATTTAGTTAACTCCAGACTCAGGTACATTGGGTGAGTTAACATTTAACAGAATTTAATCTTAACACACTTAGGCGCCCATATTCAAATGATTATTGTGGCACTGACTGGGTAATGCCATGCTCACTGTGAATAGCTGTTGGGGAGGGGCTATATTGTGAGGCCCCCAGAGTGCCATGCTAACCTGGCAATATGACTGCACAAAATATACTGCTATAGCTATGCAAATGAGGGATTGCGCATGCATAAATGGTGCAGTGGTAGACACAATAGTTTCAGCAGTGCTAAACAGCCGCCACCACAGTACTATTTAATGCTGCCTAAACCCTGCCCTTAACTGGACACAATGGTTGTGTCCCCCTATCACCCATACCATCATCATTAGTGTAGTTGCCTGGTGCCTAGTGGTCCCCTTATCCCTGATCACCCTTGATATCATCATATGTTCATTCCATGGTATCTAGTGGTCCCCCCACATCCGATTACCCCTTGTATTATTATGATTTTAGTCCCTGCCATCTATTGGGCCCCCAACCCCTGATCACCCCTGACATTATTATGCTTCCTATCCTTGGGATCTAGTCATCCTCCCCTACCCCCAAATTGTTTCCACTCCCCCTACCAAACAGTCCATTCTGTATCCACTGCCCCACACCTCCATCCCAGAGATTAGTCAAAAGCAGTGATGATAATTGACACAGCCCTCTGCTAACCTCCTCAGCCAGCTGCTAACTGACTGTCAGTGACTGCAGTTATGAGTGCTGTAAAAACAGCTTTTCTACAGTGCTCACAATTGCACTCGCTGACAGTCAGATGATGGCCATCCAATTAGGTGAGTAAAGGGCTGTGCTGGTTGCCATCGCTGACTATGCTTTGGACCAATTTTCAGAGTGAGAGGGTGTGGGGCAGTGGATATGGAGTGGGCAGGTCAGAAAGGGGGTTTTACAAACCGTTTGGGGGTGATGGTACCACTAGACCCCAGGGACCAAAACCATAATAATACCAGGGGTGATCGGGGATTGGGGGACCACCGGATGCCTAGGTAAGAACATATGATAATACCAAGGGTGATCTGGGGTGAGTGAACCACTATACACCAGGGAAAGACCAAACGCTAATACCAGGGGTGATTGTGGGGTGGGGTGACCACTAGACATCATATCTGTTTACTTTAAATAGGGCTGTTCACTTCAGATATTGGTAACAGCGATGAACGATATGCTAATTGGCATACAAATGGCCCCTTAGTACCTTGCATGCCCAATGGGTTCATTAGCATGCTAGGGCTGAATATGGCCCACAGAAACCCAAGCCCTATCTTCTTTTGGGTAGCACTATCTCCAGTGTGCTCCCCTTTGGATCAATTCAACCATGGGTTGTGTCAACAAAGCACATAGCCACAATACACTGTGCTGGCGAGGCCCCATATTTAGAAATTAGTCTAAACATTTAGACACTTAGCGCTCCATCAGAGCTCGCTGTCTGAATATTGCTCAGGGCTGGCTGTGAGCTATTTGTTGTACAACTCTGCTGGCTGCATGGTGCTAATGGGTGGTTCTTAATATTGGGGCTTTAACTTTTATCTAAGCTTGTTTTTTTCTCCTGTTCTGAGCTTTCTTGTTAGGTCACCAGGTTTTCTTCATGGAGGGAGAAACAGTAATGGGCTCAGTTAGATTCAGAGCAATTATGGGAATTCAACAGATAATGTTAATATCTGAGTATAAAAGATTTGGGGGGTATTTCTTTCAAAATTTGAGATTCTTAATGAATACGCCTGCTCCATCTTTACAGTTGAAAAGGGGGGTCACCTCCCAGATTGTAATTTTTGTGGAAGAGAGAAACAAATTTGGCTTAAGAGAACTATCTCAGAGGAGAGGGTTCTAGAAGGTTTATTCAGGCTAAAGGTTGAGAACTCATTGCAACAGATGGCCTGCATCCTAGAGTGTTGAAGGAACTGGCATAAGTGCTGGTGGCACCATTAATGGATCAATTCAATTGCTCTTTGGACACGGGAGTGATCACAGATGACTGGAGAGTAGCAGAGGTCATGCTATTTCACAAAACTGGAGATGGGGGATCCAGGCAATTACAGGCCAGTGAGTCTGACATCAATACTGTGTGAGCTGCTAGAGACTACCATAAATGAAAGGATGGTGGACTTCCTGGAGTTACAGAGACTCCAGGATACAAACAACATGGTTTTGAATAGGGCAGGTCATGTTAGACAAATCTCATTGAATTCTTCAACGGGGTTTCACATGACCTTGATAAGGGCAAAGCGCTTGATGCATTGTATTTAGACTTTAGTAAGGCTTTTGATTCAGTGTCTCACATTAGACTGATGAACAAATTGGGTAATACAGGATTTGGGATGTGCTTAAACATTGAGTGGGAAATTGGCTTTAGGATAGGACACAGTGGGTGGTCATTAAAGGGGCCAAATCAGAGGTAATTAGAGTGACAAGTGGAGTGCCTCAAAGGCTGGTACTGGAACCAGTGTGTTTCAACAAGTATGTGACATAAGTGAGGGAATAAATTACAAGAAGTCACTGTTTGCAGACAAAGATTTCTGGCTGAGTGAGGAAGAGTTAAAGGAATTTTTGTAACTTTCTTTATCCTCCTATCACTAGTCCCTTAGACTTCCTTTCCAGTGGGGAACTCAGAGCAACCGTAACCCACCCACTGAGGTTCTTCTGACCCCAATCTCCACTTACCAGCACTCTCCCCCAACTCCTTTGACCACCACGCCCCCAGCTTTGAGACCCCTGGAGCGGGACTACCTTTAACTCCTCTGGCACTCTATCTATAATCTAGAAGGGCCACTGGGGAGAAGAGGAGAGTCAGAGACCTAGCCAGGTCAGACCCAGCAGAGGGCGTGGTGGTTGTCCACTGATCCCACCTTCACCTGTCTGGGTGCCAGAGTTTTTCCTCTTTCCAATTCCCGGAGGTGTGGACATGCAATGACATCCAGCACACAACAGGTGTGCTTCCACACCTGCCTGCAGGACATCTGCTGTTGCCCCCATACTCCTACGTGTGACTCCTGCAAGCAGTCATACCTCCAGTCTCTACTGGGAGTCACAGTACATTGGGATGCCAAGCCCACCTACCCCCAGGAGAGGAGAGCAGTTCTCCAGATGCTTAATCCTCTCCTGCCCCTGCCAATCCCAAATGACCTGAGCTCATTCCCAAACCCGGGTTGATGGTGTGAACCAAGGTGTGGCATCTGGCACCTCAACCCTAAACACCACCAGGCTGGCTGGGTTAAAGGAATTAAAGGAAGATCTATTGCAATGGAAGAAATGGCCCAGTATTTGGCAATTAAAATTCAGTGCCAGAAAGTTTAAAATTATGCACATGGATAATAAAAATCCAGAATGTGAATACTGGCTGGCAAGGGTTTGCTTTACACAAAGTTCAGAAGAAAAGAACTTAGGAGTCATAATCAGTAACAGCCCTAAAATGTCTGTGCAGTGCGATAAGGCATGTGATAAAGTAAATGGGATGGCAGGATGCAAAGGGAGAACCTTCTCTAACAGAAGAAAGGAGGCTATCCTTCTACTGTATAGATCATTTGTCATGCCACACTTGGAGTATTGTGCCCAGTTTTGATACCCACACCTAAAAAAGATAGATGCAGTCAAGAAAAAGATCAAAGATGAGTGACCAAAATGATCCATAGTGAGCAGGGGAGACCTTAAGAAGACAGATTAGACAGCTTGGGAATGTACTCATTGGAAGCCAGAAGAGGTAGAGAGGTGTAAGACTGAAATATTGAAGTACCTAAAGGGCATCAATAAAGTTGACTATTAAGGATTATTTACCATCCAAGAATGTAACATCCTCAGGCAGCACAACATGAAGCTGGTAGGGGTAGATTTAAATAGGATATTAGAAAGTTATTTCCTACAGAGAGGGTAGTGGATTCATTGAATCTCACACTATAGGATTTTGTTAACATTCAGTTAATGCATTTAAACATGGGTGAGACAGACTCGGGGCACTCGGAGAGACTTGGAATGGGGGTTAATAGGAGGGGTAATGTGGTATATGTGTAAGCAAAGTACAGTCTCATCAATACTAGGCTGGTATGTATTATGACCAAGGTAGGGGACCAGACAGACAGGATGGACAAATGGTCTTTTTCTACTTCACAAAATTATTTGTTTCTATGTTTCTGTTTGGGCTGTCTGAAAAGGAAGCAAGCTACTTTGTATTAGTTGGGTAATTAGAAACAATCATCCTAATTTTGTATGTGTTCATTGGAAATGTCCAGGAGACTTCTCAGGTGTAAGATATGATTTAATAAAGACAATAACCATTATTTACTAAAGTTTAACTATTATGGAAGAATGAAGTGTATTTCATGTAAAGGGAGTAAGCAACAGAATGAAGATTAAAAAGTCAATAAGTTATATTAAAAGACAGAAGGTGAAATGCCTTTTCTTACAAGAGACCCATTTTTCTGAGAGAGATTTTAAGTACTTTACCAGTCTTTGTGGTAGATGGGAGTGTCATACACACTTTAACCAGACTCAAGAGGGGTAATAATTATTTTTTTCTAAATATTTAACATGCATTGCTGAGGATGAATGTATTGATGCTGAAGGTCATTATCTAATACGGAAAATCATAGAAAGCTCTTGAACATGGACACTAACAATTTCTTATGCATCAAATAATAATGACCCAGCTTTCTTCACAAATTTCTTTTTAACTCTGGTGCAGTTTCCCTCTTCTCAGTTTACAGTGGGCGGAATGTTTTTCTTAGATGAAACAACCACTCGTATACTCTGGCCATTTCCAAAAATAATATTTTATGATACTTTATAAAGCTTGAAATTATATTTTGAAAGCTGTATCATTTGAGCTATTAATCACAAAAAACATATGTTTTTTTAAAAGAAAGCTTGGAGTTTGAGTAACATGTATCGAGTCTATGATACAGTTCTCCTGTGTCGCTACATGTTTATACATGTTGATATAATACATTGTTAAAACAGGCAGGATTACATGACCTTTGCCCTACTTTTCCTCCATTAACAGCAAACATAGTCCTGTTATTGGACTACCCACATAAACTTCTGAATAACACCAAAAACATATTTTCAACATAATACTTACTACAGCAAAAAAGTAATCACCATTCACTGGTTATCACAATCCCCTTCAGATACAGAACAATGGAGAGACCTTGTTTGTATTTATTTATTTAGTTATTTAAAATTTGGTAACTGGGAAAGGCACACTAAGCCGAGGCTCATTTCCAGATGCAACCTGGGGAAAGAATACAATGTGGGAGTGAAATATGAGCGTAGTAGAAATAACAACACTTACAGTATAACATTTGATGATACATCATGAAGTTCATATTAGGAATAATAACATGAAGATAGTTTATGACATTTGGCAGTACATCATGTAGCATTCATAGATTACATACTGTCATAAAACCCTTGTAAAATAGTCTTACGGTAGGTGGTGCATACATAATACATGTGATTTGATCAAGGTCTATCATTTAGAAAAATGAACTCATAAGTTGCGACATCACTATTTAACATCAGATGGACTGGATAGATAATGTACATAATGACTAAACATAATGATTTTGTGCCGTAACCACTGAAAGAAGTTATTCTGCAGAACACACCTTTATTGTCTATTTAAACAGGGTAGATAAGTGAAAACCTTAGCCTGTCTGGATTTCTAAACCAAAAGTTCTATATAACAAACTATCAACTGGCATACTACTGTATTTTTCACTTATTTTACTTAATGCTGGAAGTATGCTGTATCAAAGTTATTTTCAAAAAATGTGAAATGCAATGTACCCTTTTTATAAATAAAAAAAATTAAGTTAAAAAAATGGCAGGACTTTAAAAAATGATTGAACCATTTTGTTTCTTTATATCAGTATAAAACAATTTGGTGGGGATTTTCAGAAGGATTGGATGCTGATGCAAATGCATGCTGCATCTGTGTCTATCCACTTGTACCCTGGCAGCCCTGCTGCTATTTTGAGAAATTACATCCATTTACGACACAAAGCCGCATTTCGCAACAGAAAATGGATGCAGTTGCATCCAAAATGGATGCAACTCGACTCTACTTTGGACACAATTACGTCTAGTTTCTGCCACATACTTTGGATGCTGTTAGGCCATCTAATAGATGGTCTGCAGGCTTGAACACATTTCTGCTTTAAAAATAGGGGCAGATGCTTCTTGGGCAGACCCTTTTGAAAATCCTGCATTTTATGTTTTTTATATCGATTAATGGTTGCTGTAGTAATATTTTATCGCTATATTTTCTTAACTGACTCCAAGATTTAATTTAAAGAAATAATTCACACTCACAAGTTGAAGAAATTGGTCAGGATGTTCAAAAGGATCTGATCAGGAAGCACTTGACCATATTTTCAAAGCAGAAATGCATCCAGACCTGTTCTACCATCTATTAGGTGGCCTAACAGCATTCAGCAGTGCAGCTGCATCCATTTTCTGCTGCAAATTGTGACAGTTTGTTGCTAACAGACACAACTTCTGAAAATAGCAGCAGGGCTTTCTGGATGCAAGTGGATGGATGGATGCAGATACAGATGCAACATACATTTCTGTTTGTGTCCAACACTTCTGAATATCCCCCCTTTATCTTGTAGAAAGTCTAACTTTGGAATCGCTTAGGCTAGAAACTTTTTTTTTTTTTATAAAATCTTGGAGTCCAGTTGTTAAGAATTAAATTAGACTATACTGTTTTCACTTCTATCTATTTATTTATTTGTTTCTTTGTTTGTTTGAAAATTGGTGACTGGGAAAGGCACACTGAGCTGAGGCTTGTTTCTAGCTGTGACCCGGGGGAAGGGAATAGGGTATATAAATACACAGCATAGACACGATTATCAAAAACACAAATTAATTACAGGAGTACATGCAAAATGAGCAATCAAGGTAGAAACAGCAAAATAAGGTGTTTTAGCCACCCCTATACTAGGTGAGAGCCAAATACAAGTGAAACAGTCAAGTAGAGGGAAAACAGGAGGGGAGGGAAGGAGTTTCAGCTGATACCTGAGGAAGTCAGGGAGGCAGTGAAGAGGACAGAAGAGGGTAGTTCATTTCAAAGTGAAAGAAGACAATAAGAAAAGCCTGACTGCACAGCAGAGGTTTGGTGATGTGGAATGGAGAAGGTGCCATTGTTCACATCATCATGTGTCCATACTATTCTATATGTATCAATACTATTTGAGCCTGCTTTTTCAGAATACTATCAATACATTTTTTAGGCACCAAATGAACTTTGGAGCCTATTGTCATTAGTATGTTTTTTTTGCCTCTCAGGTTTTCTGAAGTAGTTTGTGTAGGGAACTATTCCCATTGATCTCCCCAGCAGAAAGGTCATGTGAGTTACCCAGGTTTGCTCTGATGACTTTGCATGGAGGTATAAGAACATAGGAAAAGTGTTGGCAGATGAGGACCATGTGGTCCATCTAGTCTGCCCAAGGTGACTACCCCTCCCCAATTACAATTTTTTCCTAAGTTGCCCACATCGCCTGTCCCAAGTGAGTTTGAATTCCCTTACTGTCTTTGATGCCACCACTTCTGGTGGCAGGCTGTTAGATGGATCTATCACTCTCTCTGTGAAAAAGTATTTTCTAGAATTGCTTTTAAACTTGCCTCCCACCAGATGCAAGTTGTGCCCTCTTGTACATGCCACACTGTTTTCCTGGAAGAAGTTTTCCTTCTGAGTTGTGTTAATTCCCTTGATGTACGTAAATGTTTTTATCATGCCCTCCCCGTTACTTCTCTGTTCTAAAGAGAATAAATTCAATTCTCTGAGTCTTGTCTCATATGGCTCATGATGCAGCCACTGCACCATCGTTGTGGCCCTTCTCTGGACCATCTACAGATGGTCAGTATTCTTTCTTAGGTGAGGCCTCCAGAACTAGACACGGTACTCGAGGTGTGGCCTCACCAAGGATCTGTAGAGGGGCATGATAACGTCCTGCTTTCTGCTCGTAATACCCCTTCCTATGCATCTGAGGATACCACTTGCCTTCTGCACTGCTTTTTAAGATTGTTTTCCTACCTTTAAGTCATTGGTAAAGATCACACCCAGATCCCGTTTCATCTTTGTCTCCTCTAATTGATGCCATTTAGTACGTGCTTTTTTCCGGGTTCCACTTCCCCAGGTGCATTACCTTACACTTCTTAGCATCAAATTTCAACTTCCAATTTCTGAACCATTCTTCCAGTCTCCTTAGGTCAGCTTCCATACCTAATGCCCCCTCTAGTGTATCCACCCTGTTGCAGAGCTTTATCGTCTGCTAACATGCAAACCTTCTCCTCCATTTCATCAGTGATGTTACCAATGAATATGTTGAAGAGGGCTATACCCAGCACCGATCCCTATGGAACACTACTGTTCACATCTTCCTCCCTTGATAATGTCCCATTGACAAAAACTCTCTGGGTCCTATTCTGTTGCCAGTTTCTAATCCAGTTTACTATTTTCTGTCTGACTCCTGTGTGTTCTAGTTTGCTAGCAAGTCTTTTGTGGGGACGGGTGTCAAAGACCTTGCTGAAGTCTAGGTACACCATGTCCATTGCCCCACCCTGGTCCACTGTTCTGGTAACCCAACCAAAGAAATCAATCATGTTTGTTTGGCTCGAGCACCATGCTGTGAAGCCATGCTGTTTGGGATCAAGTTTTCCAGTTTCCTTTAGGTAGTCACTATTTTCTCCTTTAGTAATGCCTCCATAATTTTTCCCACTATAGAGGTCAGGCTGACTGGGCAGTAGTTTCCTGCCTCTTCCTTGCCCTCACTTTTGTGCAAGGGCACAACTGTTGCCCTTTTCCAGTATTAAGGTACTCTGCCGCTTTCCAGAGATAGATTGAACAGCTCAGCTAGTGGTGCAGCTATTTCTTCCCGAAGCTCTTTTAGTATTCTGGGGTGGATACCATCTGACCCCATGGCTTAATCCATCTTAAATTTGCTTAGCTCTTCTAAGACCCTCTCTTTCATGAAGGGGCTTGTGTTTGCCCCTCCACTGTCCTGCGCTATCTTACTTAGCGTAGGTCCTTTTCCAATATCTTCTATTGTGAAGACTGAGCAGAAGAATTTGTTTAGCAACTCTGCTTTGTCTTTATCTTTCTGTAACAGCTGGTCCTCCCATGTTGCTAGATGGGCTATTCTCCATTTACTCTTCTTCTTTTCTCTTATGTATCTATAGAAAGTTTTATCTCCCTTTCTAACCCCCTGTGTTATTCTTTTCTCTCTTTGGGCTTTGACTATCCGAATTGCTTTTCCTGCCTCATTGAGTTTGTTCCTATATTCCTTCTTGTCTGTTTCTCATTTTGTTTCCTTGTACTGCTTAAAAGCCCTCTTTCTTCCCTTGATTTTGGTTGCTACCTCTTTGGAGAACCAGAGATGGTTCTTCCTTCTTTTGGCTTTGCTGATTTGTCTTCTGCATTGCTCAGTGACTGTATTTAAGGCATTATTTAAGTTCTCCCAGCAGAGTTCTGCATTCCCCTTGTTACTGGTGTCAAACATGGTCTTGATCCAGGATTTAATTTCAGGAAAGTTTACTTTCCTGAAATCAAGTATCTTGATTTTTGTGTGACTTTTACCTTCCTCTTTATTTACTGATAACCAGACTGACCTGTGGTCACTGGTCCCCAGATTGATACCCACATGAACATCTGAAATCACATAGCTGTTTGTGAGCACCAGGTCCAGGGTTGCTTTGTCTCTGGTGGGTGAGTCTACCAGCTGATTTAGACCTGCCCCCCACAGCATGAAAAGGAATTTTCTGCTCTGCTCTGTTGCTGCTGTGTATGAAGTACAGTCCACATCTGGCAGGTTGAAGTCCCCGACAAGCAGCAACTCACCCCTGGCCACCATCACTGAGATGGCTTCTGGGAGCTCTTTGTCAGTTTCACTTTCCTGGGTTGGAGGTCTGTAGCTAACTCCCAGCAGGAGGGGGTCCTTTTCCCCTGCTCCCAGGGTGACCCATAAGGCCTCTGCTTTACCGTGCTTCCCCTGGATCTCTGTTTCACAGATTCCCTCCCTTACATACAAAGCCATCTCTCTCCTTTCTTTCCTTCCTGGTCTTTTCTAACGAGTGTGTGACCTGGGATAGTAGATTCCCAGGTGTGACTGGTGGTGAATCAAGTTTCTGTAACTGCTACCCAGTCCAGTTGTACCTCTGCCACTAAGGCTGTGAGTTCAGGGATTTTGTTTGGTAGACTATGAGCATTGATGCACATAGCCTTGCACTCCTGGTAGTTCTTCTGCTGTGTACCATTTTCTTGTTCTGATCTGAATTTGTCATGTCATAATTGCTTTATGCCTTTCCCTAGTGGATCAGGCTGGGCAGTGCCTTTACTATCACTGGTGCTGATATCTTTGTGGTATCTAGATGCAGCGGTAGCTGATACTGGAGGAGAGGTAGTTGGCACCCCTTGCAATGTGAGGGTTGCCTGTGGCTCCTCTCCTCTGCTATTTTCACTGATTGATATGGATGTTGAATTTCTGTCCAAGGACTCAATTCCTCTCCTTAGTAAGGTGCAGGCCATCAAATTTAAAGCAGTCCTTTTCCCAGAGGGTCCACCAATTTCCTAGAAAGTGATGCCCTCTTTTTTCGCACCAGTTTTCTAGCCAGCAGTTAAGTTCAGCGATGCCCTTCTCTCTGATCTTCTGCCTACACCCCCCCCAGTTACACTTCTTATCCCCTGGAAGAGCTGTGGAAGAAAAACAAGTAGCTCTTTCAATGTGAGAAAGAGACTTCAAAACATGTAAGCCCAAAACAAAACATATAAGCACAAAACAAAATAGTAACAAGAGAGTAATTCTGCTTAGCCAAAGGAAGCCTTAATGTTTCTCCTTGCTCTGTTAATGTTGTTCCTTACTCTGTCCTTTCAAAAAAACCTAGAAGACAAAAAGCTCAGGTAAAGATAAGTGCTTTTTGTCAGCAAACTTTAGTCTTGCATCTCAACACGCCAACAAACCTGACCTTTTAAATCTTCCTTCTGTTGAAAGGTATTAAGCCTTTGTCAGCCCCACTTCCAGTTACACTCCTAATCCCCTGGAAGAGCTAAGGAAGAAAAACAACTAGCTCCTTCAATGTGAGAAAGAGACTGCAAAACATGTAAGCCCAAAACAAAATATGTAAGCACAAAACAAAATAGTAACAAAACAGTAATTCTACTTAGCCTAAAGAGAGATCAAACTGTAAAGCCTGTAAGCACAAAACAAAATAGTAACAAAACCTGTAAGCAGAAAACAAAACCTGTAAGCAGAACCTGTAAGCACAAAACAACATAGAAACAACACAGTAACTCTGCTTAGCCTAAAAAGAGATCAAACTGTAAAACCTGTAAGCACAAAACAAAACAGTAACAAAACCTGTAAGCAGAACCTGTAAACACAAAAAAATAGTAGCAAGACAGTAACCCTGCTTAGCCAAAAAAAGCCTTAATGTTTCTCCTTGCTCTGTTAATGTTGCTCCTTGCTCTGTCCTTTCAAGCAAACCTAGAAGACAAAAAGCTCAGGTAAAGCTAGGTACTTTTTGTCAGCAAACTTTAGTCTTCCACCTCAACACACTAACTAACCTGACCTTTTAAATCTTCCTTCTGTTGAAAGGTACTAAGCCTTTGTCAGCTCTACACAGCAGTTACACTCCTAATCCCCTGGAACAGCTGTGGAAGAAAAACAATTAGCTCCTTCAATGTGAGAAAGAGATTGCAAAACCTGTAAGCACCCCCCAAAAAAACTGTAAGCACAAAACAAAATAGTAACAAAACAGTAACTGCTTAGCCTAATGAGAGATCAAACTGTAAAACCTGTAAGCACAAAACAAAGCAGTAACAAAACCTGTCCTAGGTTTACTAGGTAAGTAAGGACAAAATGAAGCCATGAAGCCTATCTTGATTGTCCCTCACATGTGTCGGAAATTACACTTTGTTGTAGTTTTTGGACAGCCAATGATCTACACCCTTTTTAAAGGATTCAAAGGTATTACAGTCTACTAGCTCTTGTGGTAGCTGGTTCCAGAGCCTTGGTGTTCTTACCAAGAAGAAATGAAGCCTCCTGTTTGTTTTTGCTTTACACACCATTAGTTGTTGATTGTGAAATCTAGGTACTATTTTTCTTTGTGTTTTAACAATACCACATTTGTCCATCAGAGACAGTGATTTGAGAATTTTATGTAAGAATAGAAGATCACCTCTGGAGTGCCTAAACTCCAATGAATGTAGGCCTGTTTTTTGAAGCCTCTCTGGTTATGGTAGTGATGCTAAATGGGCACCATTTTTGTTGCCCTTCTCTGAAATCTTTCAATCACTTGAATGTCCTTGACCATGTATGAACTCCACACTGGTGACCCATAATCTGTATATGGTCTGATGTATGCTTTAAACAATGGGATAATGCATTCCTCTGTCTTAGATATAAACATACAGTTAATGCGCCTAAGTAGTGAATTATCGGTTTTAGCTACATTATTACAGTGATTGGAGGAGGATAATTTGTCATCTATCAGGATGCCCAAGTCTCTTTCACATATTGAAGATTTAATAATAATATTATATAGTATATACGTTTGTTTGGGATTATTGTAACCTAAGTGGAGAACAGAACATTTGTCTGTATTGAATTTCATTTTGTTTTTCTGTGCCCAATGCTGTAATACTGAAAGGTCATTTACTAATAAGTCCATATTATAGTTAGAATCCACCCTACCACCTAACTTTGTATCATCTGCAAATTTTGAAAGTATGTTCCTGAAGCTAATCTGCAGGTCTGAGATGAAAATATTGAATAGTACTGGGCCTAGAACTGATCCCTATGGCACACCACTGGTCACAGCCATATTACTGGAATAGGCACCATTGATCCTAACATGCTGCATCCTGTTGGTTAACCAGCAATTGATCCATTTTATTATTATGTTACAAGAAAAACCTAGGTCTGACAGCTTAGCTAGGAGGATATTGTGAGTAACCTTATCAAATTCTTTGCTATAATCCAGGAGGATGACATCCATGGGAATCTTATTGTCTAGTTCTTGGTTGACAGTATTGTAAAAGGCTATTAAATTGGTAGTGCAAGAAAAGCCTTGCTTGAACCCATGTTGTGAGTAGTTGATAATGCCTAGAGTTTGCATTTCTGCCTCTAATATGCCTTTAATATTTTTTTCAATTACTTTACATGGGATGCAAGTAAGGCTGATGGGGTGGTAATTACTCACTATGGAATGGTTACCCTTTTTAAGTATAGGCACAACTGTAGCAGTTATCCAATCAGATGGAACGGATCTCTCTGCTAATGATTTATTAAAAATAATGGAAAGTAGTGTGACACAACCTGTAAGCACAAAACAAAATAGTAATAAGACAGAAACTCTGCTTAGCCAAAAGAAGCCTTAATGCTTCTCCTTGCTCTATTAATGTTGCTACTTGCTCTGTCCTTTTAAGCAAATCTAGAAGACAGAAAGCTTGGGTAAAGCTTGATGCTTTTTGTCAGCAAACGTTAGTCTTCCACCCACCTTTTCACCCACCTATATCGGCTTAGGGATATGTCTGGCTCTGTCTGGCGTTGTGTTTTCTGTGCTTGCTGCCAGCAGCAGATATTGGATTAGTGGTGAGTTTGGGGAGGGGCAGGTGACAGGAAATTCAGTCTGACACAACAGGAAGCAAATTCAGGTTCTTCCACCTGGGGAGGGAGGGAGAGAGAGAGAGAGAGAGAGAGAGAGAGAGAGAGAGAGAGAGAGAGGAGAGGTGAGACTTTAATGCTCACATGCCAAGATCTTGTATTTAACACACTTACTTTTAATCTGCATTCAAAAGAGACCACATTCACGAGGGCCAGTGTAGGATACTGGGAACTGGAGGGGCAGGAGTCAGCAGTTAAGTTTTTTTATTTCAATTATTTCTTTAACTCCTTCTTTCACCAGGACAAGTTATTCAAGTTAGGGTAACAGATGGAGAGTTTGCATCATGGCTGAGCAGGGTGATCAGGTGGTGGCTATATTTTGGTGCCATTTTGACAATCAGAGCTGGGAAGGAGGAGGTCTACCACAGTATAAATGATACTGCTGTGTGAAGACAGGGAACAGGAGCCATGAATGGAGAACAGCCACACAGACTTCAGGTTGTGTTGTGGCAAGGAGATATGCAGTGCTGTGAGTGTTAAGTGGTTTGGTTTCAAGCTGGAGTAGGACAGGAATGATCTCATTCAGTGAAATAACTTCAAAAAGAAATATATGGCCATGACATGAGTCAAGAGGGAGCGGTCGAGGACCAGAGCAGAGTCATTATTGCCAGGATGAGATAGGAACAATAAGCAGGTCAGTCAATCAAGATATGCAGTACTATGAAAAGGCCACACTGGGAGTTGGGTGCTTGTGATCAGACTCAAAATGCTTTACATCTCATCACAAATAGCAGTGCAATACTTTTCTGTGGTGCCAAAAGGTGCAATAAGATTAAACAGACCTCACAGTGCCTGTCTGCCTCACGCAGTTCACAAATGTTTGATGGGGAACAGGCAACCTGGCTACCTTCCATCACATAGCCGCAACATTCTGTCTCCCAAAAATTGACTTCTGGAGATACTGTACCTACAACTGCAGCATACTCTGTCTTGCAAAGTCAATGCCCAACTCACTCAACAGTGGACTACCCTGATCACCCTCATTGTTGACTGGACTCATTTCCCAAAAAGATTGACAGGGGGACTCTATATCTTCCTCCTGCTACCCTGTTATGCAGCCCTAAGGAAACAAAGACTGGACTGGGAGGGGAAACCTGGTCAGACATTTCTGAGGAAAGATGGCAGAGCCAACTCTGAAAGGCCCACACAGCATTTCTGGACACTCGATACCAGCTTTTACAGAAAAAAGATTTTACAGAGATGGTACCATATACAAGTGGTCTTCCATAAGCTGAAACTTTTATCAAACAACCCATGCTGCAGGTGCCATCAAGCCCTAGACACCCTGTTGTATGGAACTGCCCTATCATCTCCAACTACTGGCAGCATATAATTGACTTTAATGTACAATTACTAGAAATCCCCATTCCCAGAAATCTGAGATTATGGATTTATGGGTATGACTAGTGCATCTCACATTTTGCACCCCGGATCCGACAATGATTTTGCCAGTGGCACTAGAGGCAAAACATCAACTACTCCTTAATGGTGCACCAGTACCACTCCCACAACACAGGAGTGTAAAATGTAGTCACCAAACTGGCAGAATATGAACAACTTTCTCACCTAAAAACAGACTCACTTCACAGGTATAACAGGTCCGGGCACTGTTCCTGAACCATCCAAACCATGCCCTTCAGTTGGATGGGGCTGGCAGTGCACAACCCACTCACAAGGGAAGTTTGAGCTAATGGCAACAGAGGTGAGCACCGAGGGTTCCCCAGTAGTATCCTCCCCATTCCACCCATCCTTTACCTTGCACCCCTCTGGATCCAGTTTCAGACTCTCCCTCCTTCCCCACCCCTCATAACCTATTGCTGGGCTGAAAGTGGAGTACTGTCTACAAATGTATGATTTTAATAATCCTGGACATTAATAAGTTTACACCAAGTTTATTCAACTTTAGCATGCGTTGTGATGCTTGTTACACATTAGTTCTTACCCTATTAGACATTTTTTGTAAAAGGAAGAGAAAATGAGAATTCCTTGTAATTACGTGTTTTGTTTTTGTATACCTCTTAGTTCTCAATACAAATCTTTTTTTTGTTAATATATGCTTTATTCAGGTTTTTAACAATTAACTGGGAGGATACAGGCATATTGTCACAGTTCATTTAAATAGATCATACAGAAAAATATAAAGGAAAATTATAAATTATATAATTTATATTTCTTACTGTCTATAGCAGTAGGTTACCAGATTCAGATATTGTGGCAGTCCATAGCTTAGAAGTTCAGGTTCAGTTAAAAGTATACATACATATTATTTCCACAGAAGAAGTTCCTTGTTGTCTGACACACAGAATATATTCCTGAAGGGTTATACATAGTGATTTTTTTGTGTGTTATTTTTCCCCTTTTCCCCCAATGTGTCCCGTTACTTAATTCCCTTAAATTATTCCCTGAGAAACCTCTTTTGACAGTTTATCTCATCCCGAGTAATGAGATTTCAATTCCCTAATTTATTCAGAATGCCACTCATAGTATAAATGACGGATCTTTCAAACTCAGAAGATTCATCTGGACCACCTAATAGTACATACTGTAGATCTGATTTGTCATTTAAATTATATGACATTTTTTCCGATCTGTATATGTTAGTCATTATCTCCCTTCCCTTCACCTCGGTAGGTATCTTAGGGGTAACTAGCATCGTGTTAGAGCCTTTTTGGCTGCTAATAAGGTAATTCCCAAAAGGTATCTCATATTTAAATCAGTCATGCCTTGTGGGAAGTTATGTAGGATAAAAAAATCTATGGTCAGGTTAATTGGAATATTACAGAGTTCCGTCAGTTCACTTTGTAAAGAATTCTTAAAGGGTTGTAATTTGGGACACTGCCAAAATATGTGGGTATGATTTGCCAATGATTCTCCATATTGTCGCCAACATTCCCCTAGTCCTGCAGAGGTAAAATGTGCTCTCGTAATTGGAGTTCTAAAATATCTAATCAGAATCTGCCATGCAAACAGTCTCCAACTATGTAAATAAGTGAGTCTGGACAATGATAGGCAGCATCTATCCCACTGTTGTTGTGAGAGACTCAATTCACATTCTTGTCTCCATTTTGTGTTTATCTCTGTAGTATTTAGGCCTCAGGTCTCGACCAGTGCAGCATATATGGCCAAGATCATATGTTGTATCCCTCCAGCAACAATCCCCTGCTGCATAAGTAACACCAAGGAAGGGGTAACCTCATTGCAGCATTTCTCTTTTGGAATTGAGTAATAAAAATGTTGTATCTGTAGAAATGGGAAAAAAATCCTGATTTCTCAGCCCATATGACCTACATACTGTATATCTTGGAATGATCTACATTCTCCCACAGTAAGGAACTGTGCAATATTGAACAGCCCTACCATTTCCCAGGTCGTATAGGTGTGATCTAATTTGGCCAGGAAAAATCCCTCTAGCATGGCTATCGGGGTCAGCCTCCACAGATGTGGAGCAAGGGTAAAATACTTTTTAATTACATTCCAAATTTTCAATTGATGAATAATTCATGGATTTTTTGGCTCCTGTTCCGGGAGGGGGGAGGGGAACAATACATGGCTAAATTAATTAATTAGGCTCCGAGTGGGAATAAGGTCCTCTTCGATTGCATTCCAATGCATGGTTTTACCCCTAATCAGTCATTTCAGCATATGTGTTATATGTGTTGCCCATTGGTAGTAATTAAGGTCAGGGGAGAGCCAGTCCTACTAATTTCTTTGGGAGGGTTAGGGTGAGAAATTTTATTCTGGAGTGTTTCCCTGCCCAGACAAATCTATTAATCAGTTTATTCCAGCAGTGAAACGTCTTGGCTGGGATATATATTGGGATATTTTGAAATATATATATAAGGCTCTGGGGAGAATTACCATCCTTATGACCTCTATTCTTTGAGAGAGATTTAGCGGGAGTACTTTCCATCTTTCCAGGTCTGATTGGAGTTGGGTATGAGACTGGGAGTAATTAATCCTCTCAATATCCCTCGCCTTATGTGTAAGATAAACACCTAGATATTTTAGTTTGGTTAAGTCCCAGTGAAAGGGGTTTGCCTGGGAGAAGGTCTCCGGAGGGGTAAAATTAAAAGTTAGTTCCTCAGTTTTAGTGGTATTCAGTTTATATCCTGAACAAGCTCCAAATTGTTCCAATATTCTAAAGACATTTGGGGTTGATTGTTATGGGTTGGAAAAAAAAAAACACATCATCTGCATATAAGGCTACACAATGTTCTGTTCCCCCATTTGTATACCTTCTATCTGGGAGGAAATCCTGATGTCTTGGGCCAATGGTTCTATGAAGAGGGCAAATAAGCCTGGTGACATAGGGCAGCCCCGCCTTGTTCCTCTAGATAGGGGAAAATATGAAAAGTGATGTCCAGAGACCTTCACACAGGCATAAAGGTGTGAATACATGTTTTTAATTAAGGAGATGAATGCTACAGGTAACCCCATCTTTGCCATGGCAGTATATAGAAAAGTCCATGACACCCTATCAAAAGCCTTCTCAGCATCAAGGCTGAGAAGGACTGAGGGGATTGGTTGTGACTGCATATTATGCACCAGGTGCAGAGCTCTTCCTTTATTGTCCATGGTAGATCGGGCACTTACAAACCCAGTTTGGTTAATATTAATTATGTCTGGTAACACTGCATTAAATCGTTTGGCCATAATGGACATAAATAGTTTATAGTCCATATTTAAGACTGGAATTGGGCGATAACAGGAGCACTGCTGAGGGTCTTTGTCTGGTTTAGGGATCAGTGACATCACTGCATATGACCAACTGGGTGGGTGGGGGGTCTATCTGTCCCTGCAGAATTCCATTATAAGTCTGGAAAAGAAGAGGGGCTACCTGCAACACAAATTTTTTTTATAAAATTTGGCCCCATATCCATCTGGGCCCAGAGGCTTCATAGTTTTCACCCGAGAGATGGACAGCAATATCTCGGTGTTAGAGATTGGGGAGACAAAAGCTTCCTGCTGGTCATTAGATAATTGTGGGAGATTCAGGGGAGCCAGGAATGTCCCTAGGGTCTGAGGGGTGATCTGGAAAGTATAATTTTTTGTAATAGTCACAAAAGACCTGTGAAATTTGATTGGTTTTCTTATATCGGGATCCAGTATTTGGGTCCTTAATTATGGCTATAGTGGTAAGGCATTTCTGTTTGCGTAATCTGTACGCCAACAGGTGTATGGCTCTAGGCCCTGTTTCCCTGTATCATTGCCTGAGAAAGGCCAATGCAATCTCAGTATTATAGGTTACTAGGGTATTCAACTCTTGTCTGGTCTTTTTTAGCTGGGGCAATATTGAGTCGTCCTCCTGCTGGCGAACCTGCTGAAGAAAGTGGAGTGTCTGTTCTAGGTGGGTTTGTTTTTCACTGTGCTGTTTTTTCAGCATTGCAGTGTACTGTATTAGGTGGCCATGGGGTACCGTTTTCACGGTATCCCATAACATTGAAGGGGAGGTCTTGGGGTCTGAGTTATCCTGAAGGATCTCTTTGATTCTTTCTTCTATAAACTCACTAAAGTGGGTGTCACTAAGATAAAATGGGTTAAATCTCCAAATCGATTCCTTTTGTCCATACCCAGTTCCCATTTTGTAATCACTGGGTCGTGGTCTGACCCTACCATATCTCCCATAGCAGCTTCCACTATAATCTCCAGGTTTTCTTTTTGTGTATAACAGTGATCCAATATAGAGTAGGATCCATGCACTGCTGAATAATAAGCGTATCCTCTGAGTCTAGGGTGGAGGGTGCACCATACGTCGATCCAGCCCATCTCTTGTACAAATCGTCTAAAAAATTTAAATGGAGCTGGTTGTTTGCCTCTTGCTCCTTTAGTAGTGTCTAGATGTGGATTTAGGGGGATATTAAAGTTGCCAGCCAAAATGAGAGTGCCTTTAGTCAGTTGGACTGCTTTGTTTAATAAATGCCTAATCATTTGCAAGGTGGATCCTGGTGGAAAGTAGGCATTCGCCAGGGTAATTGCTTCATCCTGTAATAGACCTTGCACTATTACTAAATGTCCTTCTGAATCTGCCCATTCATGGGTAGGTTGGAAGGGAGTATGGGCAAAGATTAGTATGGCCACCCCTCTTTTCTGCCCTTTTGTATAGGCAGAAGAAAACACCTTCGAGTATCCTCCCCTAGCCAGTTTCCTATGCTCACTTGCATTCATATGCGTCTCCTGCATATATACTATTTCCGCTTGTGCCTTCCTAAACCTGGTAATCATTCTAGTCCTTTTTATTGGACTGCCTAGTCCGTTGACATTCAAAGAAAAAATCTGAAGAGGTATTTTGGCCATTTGACAAGATGATTTGTTAACAGAAATACAACAGGCCACTCTTGGCCTTCCATTCTTTCAAAATACTGTCTGAACTCCTTTTCCCTTGTGTGAACTGTGACTGCCTGTATATAAAATAGTGAGGGGCAATTCCCTCTAACTGGGTAAATTCAACTTTTAACATTAATTGAAACATTTTAATGTTACAGTCCATCGCTAACAGGGCAAGGACTGCCAAACTTCCATGGTCTTCCATGGAGCTGATAGCAACTAAGTCGTCAGTTCCCAAAAGTGCCACAAAGTGGCAGTGTCTATCCTTAGATAGACTTCTTATCAAATGTTATCATTTGGGTAGGGGTAGGTGGTCAGGGCCTTTACTCCACCAATGCCTTGTACAATGAGCATTCTGACCTCTTAGTTAATCGTCAGCAGTATGAGGTGGTTAAGATGGGTACATGTGGATTGAGAGAGTATTTATTAGTTAAATTATGTTCATCAGTCCCAATCGCCTCATAAATGGAGACGCCTCCCCTAGGCATTTATCCCACCGAGTCAGCCGGTGGCGGTAGCCTGCTTGTGGTATGGCGTATAGTTAAACTTGTTTCTACGTTATTAATAGTAATAACAACACCAAGAAAAAAGGGGGGGGGGTTCACCTAGTTATTATCTTATCCATATCGTCAGATCTGTCCCTTTACCCAGGAAACACAGTGTAGCTGTTCTCCAATACAGCCCCACATGGTGTTATAGGATTGGGGGGGAACTCTGCAGAACTGGTCGAGCAGATTCGGCCCATCAACTAGGAAAAAATCAAGGACCAGTCAAAGGGAAGCCTCCCCATCAACCCTGGCACCCCAGACACCCAAATGAACACCAAGAGGGCACCAAAAAGCAGGAAACACATCATAGCATTCATTTAGCCACCAGTTCCCTGGATTGAGTATCTTCCATTTGTGATCTGTTTTTTTTCATGCCCGTGATGATCTGTTGCATTGCAAATGCTCCCTCTCTGCATCGTTGTTCCCTCTGTGGGATTCTGTTTCAGGATCTCTGCACCAATTTTGCTGCTAACGAAGCCACAGGCTGCTTCTGTTCCA
Organism: Neoceratodus forsteri; assembly: GCA_016271365.2. NCBI lineage: Eukaryota > Metazoa > Chordata > Ceratodontiformes > Ceratodontidae > Neoceratodus > Neoceratodus forsteri. Next base: position 906,471,441 of record CM028129.1, read on the forward strand.
ATGATACCTCTACGCCATTCTTGGAGAGATCTAAAGCTGCCTCCTCCGCCGTTTCATGACTTGGAGCCATCTTCAAAAAGACCCACCAGTCTTGAGGGGTAAGGTGTCCTGAATTTGATTTTGGCTTCCTTCAGCTTTTTTAGAATTGGTGCATAGGCCCTATGTCTTGTTGTGATTGCAATGGGGTAATCATTGTCGACTTGATCCTATGGCCTGAATAGGTCAGATCTCCCTGTTGCCATGACTTGTGTAGCACTAATTCCTTCTCCTGGTACCATAAGAATCTCACCAAAATTGCTCAGGGTCTGTTACTAGATTGAGGGCCTAACGCACGATGCACTCTGTCCATCTCGAGTGTGCATGGCTCTGGTAGATCTAGCTTTGATTTGAAGAATTGTTGTAAAAAGGCTATCGGATTTTTATTTTCATTTTCAGCACCCTCAGGGAATCCTTTGATCCGTAGTTTGTTTCGCCTGCTTCTGGTCTTGGCATCTTCAGCCCGATCTTGCAAGTCATTAATAGTGTGGTGCATTTGCACGATGGCTCGTTCGGCTGTATCTACTCGTGAGTCAGTGGCCGTGGCCTGTTCTTCCACACTCTCAAGTCTTTTCTCCATTTTCCCCAAGTCAGTTCTAAGTGCCGTTAAGGTGGAGCGTGTTTCTTTTCCAAAGTCTCTCAACTCTTGCAGTACGATATCCATTTGTCTGGATGGCTGGGCTTTTTTCAGTCCTTCTCCTCTTGGTCACTCATTTCTTTCCAAAAATTGCAAGCTACCACTGTCGGAGCCTCCTCCGTCCATTTCTACTACTTGCATTTGTAGTTGCATTTTCTGGGAGTCTAGTTTTTTCCCCTTAGGCATTCTGGTGTTCTTCCGCTGTTAACTATGTAGAAGTAAGGTCTTTATTTATTTATTGGTGTATTTTAGGCCTTGGTGGAGACGGAGCTAAAGATCTAGGCTGCTCCTTAGGGCATGACATCATCGGAAGTCCCTCAATACAAATCTTTAAAGAAAGCATTTGTTAAAACTCCTCAGGCAGATAGGCACTGTGAGGTCTGTTTAACTGTTTTACACCTTCTGGCACCACAATACAGTATTTTACTGCTACAGCATTTCTGTAGCGTGTGATTTTTGTAGGTAGGTGGGAAGTGCTCAAGTTATTTTTTTATATTATTTTATTTCTATGGCTTTATCACATGCAGGTTATAACATTTATATTAATAAACAAAAACAACAGAGCATTGTAAAGATGGTACAAACATGTCTAAATATCCAGGTGCTTATTCTTCAAACTAGAATAGTAAAGTCTACCCAAAGCCTTGGCCAGGGCTCCACCTTTGCACAGGAACCACATTGAAGTCCCATATGGGATAAAGTCATGTCTTTTAGATATATTGTAGTCAGGTCACCCATCTATTCTGGAATGACTGTTGTCTCCATACGGTATAGGGCAGACACTGTAACTGACATCTTCTGCCTGCTACTACCTACTCATAAGCACAGTACCATGTTTAAACTAACTTTTCACATAGTTTCATACTATCTGGGATATTGTTAATATACATAGAATCATAGAAAGTGACAGCAGATGGGGACCACTTTAACCATCTACTCTGCCCATTTTCCTAACCCCCCCCACCAATAGGGCTTATTTCCTGATGACACCCTTGCATTTTTCCCATGCATTCTTGAATTCCCTAACTGTTTTGGCTCCCACTACCTCCTGGGGCAATCTGTTTCAGGATTCCACCACCCTCTTGGTATAAAAGTACTTTCTCATATTACCCAAGAATTTCCCTCCTTGCAGTCTCATATTGTGTCCCCTGGTTTGCATGCAGTGTCTGACTTGAAGGAAGCCCTGCACCTGGACTCTGTTAATTCCATTGAAGTACTTGAATGTCTCTATCATATCCGTTCTCCCTCTCCTTTGCTTGAGGGAGTACAGGTTGAGTTCTCCCAGTCTCTCCCCATATGGCCTATGGTGCAGTCCCTGTATCATCTTTGTAGCCTTTCTCTGCACTGTTTTGAGTCTGTCTATGTCCTTTCAGAGGTATGGCTCCAGAACTGGACATCGTACTCCAGGTGGGGTTTTACCAGGGATCTATACAGTGAAAGTACCACCTCCCTCCTTCTGCTTGTTATACCCCTCCTGATGCATCCCAGCATACTGCCTACTTTCATTGTTGCCTTTTTGCACTGTTTTGACACTTTTAAGTCCTCTGATATAATGATACCTAGATCCCTTTCCTGCTTTGTTGCTGTCAGGTTCACCCATCCTAGATAGTACTCCTTTGTTGGGTTGCCTCTACCTATGTGCATGGCCTTACACTTTTTTACACTGAATTTCACTTCTCCAGCTTTTCTAGGTCCATTTTAATCTTTTCCTCCCCCTCAGGGGTATCTACTCTATTGCAAATCTTGGTGTCATCCGTGAATAGGCACACATTCCCTTCCAACCCATCTGCAATGTTGCTAATGAAAACATTGAAGATGAGCAGTCCCAGTACCGATCCCTGAGGCACTCTGCTAGTCAGCTCCCTTTCTTCAGATAAAGTGCCATTCACCTGCACCCTTTGTATCCTCCCATTCAGCCAGTTTCATATCCAGTTGACCACCCCCTGCCCTACTCCCATACCTTTCAACTTATTTATCAACCTTCTGTGTGGGACAGAGTTGAATGCTTTACTGAAGTCCAGGTATACCTTCTCCTTTAAGACTACACATACAGGCCAGAAAGGCTTCATTTGAGGGGAACTGCATAGAACATGTAAGCCTGCATTTTCCGTAGAAGCTGTTATTGAAATATTGATTTATAGGCACCAAACAAAGTTTGGAGCCTGTTGCCATCAGTGCAGCCATTCTGTGTTTCAGATTTTCTGCAGTGGGGTAAGTAGGCAACTATTCCCATTGATACCCCAGCAGAAACTCAGTCATGTGATTTACCCAGGTTTGCTCCAATGACATTACCTTGGCAGAGTGATATTTCTGGAGTTTTTAGTGCTTGAAGCTTGCTGGGATTTTTAGAGCTTGTGTGCCAAAGAAACTCTTGAGAAAACATCAACTAAGGTATTTAGAATACACTCTTACTGTACATCTTTTTAGCAACTTTCACTAACTGTACTTGTCATGGTTTAGCACACCTATAGAGTCAGCAGATACTTGTGACCAGTGACAATGTGTCTTCACCAAATTTGTATGCTGAACCAAAAATAAATCTGAAAGCTGTACAGAGTTTACAGCACCCAGGTTCTATAATCATTTCATGGAGCCACAAAAGTAGAATTCAGGGGACCATGAAGCACCCCTGACTGTAGTCCAGCAGAGCAGGTACATTTTTTAAAATAGAAAGCAGCCTGACTTTGAAACATTGTAGGCATCACTGAAACACTGTGTTGTAAATATTGATATACTTGTGTTGATTAATGATTATCTGTGTGATACATTCAAACATTTAACAATCTGCATTTAGAGACCTGAAATAAACATAGTTTCTTATGGAGTTTTCCTATACTTCTATTGATGTGCAAAACTTAAATATCAGTGACTTCCTCTACCCCCAAATTCTCAGATAGCCTCCTGACCATCATATAACTGTGTACCAGTCAACCAGAGCAGGGGCATTTACTTGATGTTTACACCTTCAAAACCACTACTTAGTCCCTTTCCTGACTGTGTATACCAGCGAGAGGACCAATCTAATTTTTTTATTATATTTGTTATGAGCTGGGCTACTATTTGTGGCAGGTGCTTACTAGGATTCATACTAGGATTGGTAGATAGCCAAGGAGCAGTGAAGCTCATAACTGCTCTCATTCTTTAATAATAAGAAAACGAAGGGCGAGACAACATATATGAGTTCAACCTATTTTTAAAAGATATCTTAGTAATCCTAATGATGACATCCATTGGTAGCAAATTCCAGGGTTTCACTACCCGTAATGTATAAAAATATTTATGTGCTATGTGAATAAAACATTTATACTGTAGTTGTAGAGGATGACCGCTAAGATTATACATATCTTCCTTATATATCAACCCTAAATTTACCATCAAAATAGGATCTTTGACAATATCGTACATCATAAGGAGATCACCTCTTAATCTGCGAATTGATAGTGACTTCAAATTTAAAGATTGGAGTCTAAGGTCATATGAAACATCCTTCAATCCCTTAATAAGTTTGGTGAACTCCCTTTATACTTTTTCCAATTTGATTAATATCTTGTTTTTTATATGGACACCAGAATTGTGATAAAAAGTCCAAATGTGGATGAACATAAGCACGATAGCGTGGCATTAATACATCCTGCTCACTAGATTTAATGTTCCTTTTGATGGCCCAAATAACACCATTTGCATTTCTAATGATTGTATTAATTTGAAGGTCAGGGAGAAAATTATTTGTTACAATGACCCCCAGATCCTTTTCTGTTTCAGAGACTTTTAGTACTCAATTATTCAAAATATATGGGTTTTGGGGGTTATTAATTCCAAAATGCAAGATCTTACATTTAGTATGATTCAGTTTCATTCCACATTCCAAGATCCATGCTGTAATTTTATCCAGATAATTCTGTATTATTTTAATTTGATCTTCATTGTTACATAGCCCTCCAATCTTGATATCATCCACGTACTTAGTGATATTTGATTAACAATTATTTGAAATGTCCACTATAAATAACTGAAAAAGACAGGGGCCAAGCACAGATCCTTGGGGTGCGCAACTTGTTATAAACCCCAGGCGAGAAAGGTGGCCATTGATTAGGACCTGTCGAGTTCGGTTGATTAACCAGCTAGATATCCATAATACCAGAGTCGGATTAATATTTAGCTGGTATAATTTTTTTAATAAGGCCCAATGTGGAAGTAGGTCAAAAGCCTTACTTAAATCTAAGTAAACCACATCGTATTCCTTTCTGTTGTCCAAATGGAGGCTAACCTCCTCATAAAAACAGAGCATGTTTGTCAGACAACTCCTTCCCTTTTTAAATCCATGTTGTTCATGATCAATTTCTTGTAATAATGAGGTGAGCAAGTCTTTGATTAGACTTTCCAGTATTTTTCACATTGAGGAGGTTAGACTGATTGGTCTATAATTTTCACCTTGGTTTCTATGCCCATTTTTATGAATTGGAATAACATATGCTGTACTGCATAATTTAGGTACATAATTCTAATTTAAACAGTTTTCATATAGAAGTTGGAATGGTAAAGTCATTTCATTAGCCAACAAATATAATAGGTGGCCAGGTATATTGTCTGGAGATACACAATTTTTTTCTGCTAGCCCTAGTAATTTAGAATGTACATCAGTGATTGAAATAGATATATAACGACCCACTGAGTTATTAATGTTCTTATCTGTCATGTCTTTTTGGAAAATGTTACAGTAAAATTCATTGAGAAAGTTAACCATCTCTATAGGGATGTGAGTTAGACAATCATTCACTAGAAGTGGTCCCACCTGACAGTTTTTTTTTTTAAAGAGTTTATATACAGTAAGCAAAAAATGATTTGCTATTATCCATATAGGTGTTTGCAGCAAGTTTACACTCCCACTTATTTTTATAATTCCTAATTCCTTTAATACATTTCTTTTGAATGCTCAAATATAAATTCTATATTGTTCACAGTTTTGTTTTTTAAATTTTTTTATTTTATTTTTAATTTTTATTTTAGTCTTTGGTAACCAGGTAAGGCCCACTAAACACAAGTGCCTGTTTACAGGGGTGACCTGGGAGCACTAGGCAGTTAAGTGACTTGCTCAGAGTCACACAATATGCAAGTGAAGGTTGTGAGAATCAAACTCAGGTCTGGTCTGCTGGATGTACCAAGATTGTTCACACCTTGTTCCTCTATCCTCTAGGATATACTGCCAGCCCAATAAATAAATGGCATAATGCTTTCTTTTATTTCTGATTAGTTTTACCAAGTTTTTTGTCAGCCATTTGGGTTTAGAATTAACTGAACAGTATTTATATATGAATTGTACAAAACGTTCCCTTAAAGTATGAATTTTATTGCATATAAAAGAAAAGTATTCTTCTATACCTACTTTATTAATAACAGATTCCTAATTGATATTATCAAGTCCTGCTTTCAAACTATTAATATCTGCTTTTTCATATAGATAAATTTGAATACTATTACAAGTGGTGACAACAGGTTTACAGATTTTAAAGGTAATAGAGCAATGATCATTATTACCTATAGGAGGACACACCAAAAGATGTTTTATGTAAACAGACTTATTATAAAGAACCAAATCAAGGAAGTTATTGCCCCAAGTTGGTTGTTGTACCCCTGCTTTAAGTTGCATTGCTGACAAACATCAATGAATAATTTTGCAGCATTAGATCATCCTATAGATGTAGTCCAGTCAATATCACTCAAGTTAAAATCTCCTGTAAGTATAATATCACCAAGAACACAGGCAGAATTTATTTCATTAATAATAGACTCCAAATAACCAATAGATAAACAGTGAGGATGATAACAAACACCCAAAATCAGATACTGGGTGGTGTTTAACAAAACTTTAAGCCATATGGTTTCAGGGGTATCATTACTAGTTTTAATATTGTGCAAGATATCGAAAACCTGAAGAAATTTTTTTACAAATATGGCAACTCCTCCTCCTTTTCCCAGATTGTCTATTGAATTTAAAAGATGTATAACCTGGTAAAATTAAATCCCAGCAAGATTTATTATCCCCCAAGTTTCTGTAATAAGCACAATGTCTACATTATCACTAATGACAGTAACTTTTAACTCATCTGATCTATTTGTAAGGCTTCTAGCATTAGAGTAAAGACATTTAATGTCATTTGGAGATATTTTATTTCTCTTATCACATTGTTTATTTGTTTTATAGGAAAACTGTTTTTGATTATTTCCTATTCTGGGAGAGAAAGAGATCTCTCCCAACAAGATCAGTTTAAAAGCTGATTGATGTGACATAATAGGTGGCGTCCTAACAGCCTATTCCCCCTATAATTTAAATGCAGACCATCCTTACTGGGCCAGGAGATCAGAGAGCTGTGGGTTCAGTTCCCACATCTGGCACTTGGGTTAATATCCCAGTACTGATACTGTAGTGCAGCATGAGAGGGGTGCTATACTTCTGAGGTGCCGTCTTTCAGATGAGATGTAAAACTGAGGTCCCTTCTGCCTGGATTGGTGGTAGTTCAGGTGGATGTTAAAGATCCCATGGCACTTATCGAAAAGAGTAGGGGAATTTCCCCAGTGTCCTGGGTCAGCTGGCATTCATCTGTATCCCCTTCCCCCAGGTTGCACCTGAAAATAGGCAGAATTTGTCTAGTGCACTTACCCGGTCAACAAAAACAAAATAAAAATAAATAAAATAAAATTACTATATATGTCAGGTCTAAAGATATAGTATTCCCAATGGGCAATGCAACAGAGATTTTGGCAAAGGCACCACCCTCACAGCCAGTTATTAAACATATATATGTTTTCATTAAACTGTTTTGATGCTCTGGGTACAGGTAAAACTTCAGAAAATGCTATATCACATCCAATGTCCATTAGAATATTAGTAAGGGCAACTATATCCTGCTTGATAGTTAATACATCATTGTACAAGAAGTCATTAGTTCCAGCATGAATAATAACTAGGGGGTCAATACCTCCTTGGGCTAAAATGTTACGGATCATACTAGTAATTTGAGAGATCCTGGCTTCCCTAAAAGAGGAACAAGTACAGTTTTCTTTGTCTATTTTACAAATGATTCTATCCAAATGTTGTACCATAGACTCTCCAATAACAAATATCTGTTTTTTGGTGTCCACATGAACTGAGGGAATCTCCATAGGAGTACTATCTAAGGCAGAACTTGTATCTACTATAGGTGAAATTATTACTAAGGGTAAAATTGGAATATTTGAAGGGAGAGGACAAGGACAACAAGGTACTGAGCTACACATTGCTTAGACTGGTTTAGCTATATCGTTCTGTGAATTACGTTCATGTACTCCTATAGAGAGTGGTGGCTTAGCTGGAATACTAGAAGAAGGACTACAGTGAATATCTGAACTATCCTCATTTTGAACTAAATTCAATATATCATTCAGTGTATTACTTTCAGATTACTTAAAACTATTTGGTCAACACTTACAGGAGTCATAAAGTGAACATCATCTTCAATTAATGGGGAAAAACTATTACTAAGAGGTAGAGTAAAATGAGTTGCTTTTCGACCTTTTTTATAGTTCCTTTTATTTTGCACCTCATACCAAAGGTTGTCAGGATGTTCTGGGCTCTCAAGTTCTCTAGGACCTTTTTTGTGTTGTTACCTAAGTATGATTCTGTTAACTCAACTGCCTCAGAATCATGGATAGCATTAAGTGTTACTGTGCAAATATTAGTAACCTCAGGTGGTGTGGTTACTATAGGAGACTTGTTTAATGCCACAAACCTGGCCTGCATTTCTTTCTGGCTTACTTCTAATTTAGAGAGTCTGTAATTGAATAGAGCCACTTCTTCCTTTAATGATTTGTTCTCCTCACATTTAGAGCAAATGAACTTATTAACCATACAGTTATCTACTATAAGCCCAAGCATAAAACATTCACAACATTCCACATAGCTGTGTGTTTAATATGGTAGTATTCATAGACATGATGCAAGTCTTTTTTACTTACACAACAAGTGCACCTAACGGACTCAAGTCCTGTGTCCAGTTACGCCCGCTACCCCAGCTCGCCGAGCAGCAACTTAAATACACCAGATGACCCGGATGTGAACCCTGAGGTCAAAACCGACTTGCACACTAGAGAGCAATTTTAAAAAGCTAAAATATGTTTTTAAAACACTGGTGCTCTGTAATATAGAGTGTATCACTCCACAAGAGCCCCACACAAATATTTAAAACAAATACAACAGTCTGTAGTTCAGTGTGATTGTTCTCCAAACTACAGACTCTCTTCCTGGTGCATATAGAGTGAACCAGGGCTCACATATATTTATAACAGTTCAAATTAAATAGTTTCTCAGCAAAATGGTATATATCACCTACAGAGGCAGTCAGGCACAGATCTGAATAAGGTACAGTAAGTTTTCTCTCACCCTGCTCATCGAGCAGCGACTTAAATATAATGGATGACCCGGATGTGAACCCTGAGGTCAAAACCGACTTGCACACTGCAGTGCAATTTTAAAAAGCTAAAATATGTTTTTAAAGCACTGGTGCTCTGTAATATAGAGTTTATCACTCCACAAGAGCCCCACACAATTGTTTAAAACAAATACAACAGTCTGTAGTTCAGTGTGATTGTTCCCCAAACTACAGGCTCTCTTCCTGGTGCATAGAGAGCGGACCAAGGCTCACAGATATTTATAACAGTTCAGATTAAATAGTTTCACAGCAAAATGGCATATACCACCTACAGAGGCAGTCAGGCACAGATTTGAATAAGGTGCAGTGAGTTTTCTCTTGCCCTGCTCGCCGAGCGGCGACTTAAATACACCGGATGACCCGGATGTGAACCCTGAGGTCAAAACCGACTCGCACACTAAAGTGCAATTTTAAAAAGCTAAAATATGTTTTTAAAGTACTGGTGCTCTGTAATATAGAGTTTATTTCTCTACAAGAGCCCCACACAAATATTTAAAACAAATACAACAGTGTGTAGTTCACTGTGATTGTTCCCCGAGCTACAGGCTCTCTTCCTGGTGCATAGAGAGCAGACCAGGGCTCACATATATTTATAACAGTTCAAATTAAATAGTTTTACAGCAAAATGGTATATATCACCTACAGAAGCAGTCAGGCACAGATTTGAATAAGGTGCAGCAAGTTTTCTCTCCTGATGCCTGAAGTCTCTCCTGATCACTGATGTCTCTGTCAGTTAGCTGTTCATGGGGTGAAGGGTGTTGCACTGCCACAGGCACTGGGAAGATTTATGCTCTGTTGAAAAGTAAACATTTACTTATTTACTCTGTTCTATCTTGTTTTTCATTTTCCAGCTTTCCTAATCTAATTATCTGTGCTTGCTGGATGGTATTACGTTAAGGAGGCTTGATATTGTTTGAACAACAGCGTCTTGTGAAGCTTGCAATTTGCTTGATTACAATGTTAAGGTAATTTCTTCCCTTTGTTAAGCAAAGGTATGCTCTACACTGCCTTATCTCTACTTTGTTTTTCTTTCAAAGGCTTGCTTGATTTATTATAGCTACCTATATGGTGGTTCCCTCTGAGTTATTACACTCTTGTCTGCAACACTTATCTGTCAATAGCCAATAAATTTTATGCAGTAACTAGGTTAAGAATGTTATCTTTTGTTTTATCTGAAGTCTTTTCTGTTCTGCATTACTTTCATCTGGCTTGACAATTAGCTTAGGGGTTTTCGTAGCCACTGGAAGGATCACTGTTCATATATATGTAACAAGCTTTGCTATATACCCTGGCCGCTCTGTCAGTGTAGTATATGCTTTGATGTGAGGAAATTATTCTTCTACTGCTAAAACAATTGCCACACTTAAACTACCATATTTTATTTTGAAGAAAATATTTCTTAAGCTATCAAATTAAGTCAGGACCAGCTTTGGCTCTTGTGGTGTCCTAGGCCCTAAGAATTCTGACTTTCCTCTCCCCCCCCTTTGCAAACATGTTGAACTTACTCTGCCCCCCCCCCACACACACACTCGCCTCAGTGGGTATGCCATTGATCAGTCACTCAGTTGCATAAAGTCTCCCAGACTAACCTTCTGATATTACAGACAGTGTGTTTGACAATGCCAGAGGCCATGTGGCAAACATTACTCCCCAATCCCACCTCCCATCTTCTGATACTCTTTTAGTCCCTGTCCCCTTTCACAAAACCTGATCCATTCCCTTAGACCCTCTCTTCCATCTGCTGCCATGCTACCTAACCCTTTAAATGCCATACCAAACTCAATCTGCCAAAACAAAATTACTTACCAAAACCCAAATCTTCACAATGTATTTAGGCTGTTACTGCTGAAATTCAGAAGCATTGCCACTTTTAACTCCCCACTCTTGCTCTGCCAACTTTTCATATATCTTTTAAAATGTCTTTGTTTCATATAGATTTTTACCCTGTTCCCTGGCCCCTAATATCTGCTCAGGGATATACTCTGCAGGCAGGGGTATACCCTGTTCAGGCCGATTTGCAATTTGCCATCATTCGGACAGTAGAGTTTTTTTCTTTCTGTTTTCCCCTGGTCTCTCAGCTGCATAGCATGAGTAGTACACACCACATTGGCCTTGTATGCATGCAGTGCCCCTGCAGCAAGGGCATGTTGTCTGGCACAGGTGCAGGGGTCACTGCAGCACAGTAACTCACTGGCAACCCTCCCTGACAGAGACATGCTGCCACACGGCAGCTAGCACAACCTGGCCTGCCTCCTGAAGTGGTAATCCGAGCTCGCCATTGAACTCGGGTCATTTGTGCAGCAGTGTGACATACCACTGCTGGACCAGTAAGTGGCCTGTTTTCAAATGACTTGATTTGCTAATGAGTTCTGACATCTTTTACCTTTTACAAAATATTTTAACTCAGTCATGTAACATCTGTGCCATCTGATGCTATGGCCAAACTACATGCGTGTGCATGACCTCTCAGTCCTGCTCATGACTGAGTTGAACTGATGAGCATGTGGGCCATTATTTACTTACTTATTTATTTATTACATACAAGATCTTTTAGCCAGAGCCTATTTTCAGAGGGTCTTGGGTCATATATATCTCTTATGTGTGTATGTATATATATATATATATATATATATATATATATACAGTATATATATAGCTGTATAGCTTTGTTTAGGTACAAGTACAGTACATATTTACAGTAGTGTTTGACACGGTGAAAAGAGGCAGAGTAACACAGCATAGGTGCACAGGATACAGCTTAGAATAAGGACAGACATTTTACATATTTACTGCAGTGTTTTGACAGAGGTACAGTGTAAGCAAAACCGAAGAAAATAAGACTTTTACATTATGGTGAGCTTCAGTTAATTGTGGTTACAAAGCAGCAGAGTATCACAACATAGGATCACAGGATACAAGTGGGTGGCACCAGAGCCCCAAATGGGGGAGGAGGAAGGCATAGAGGTCAAGGGAGGCTAAGGGATGCAATGGGTGGGTCAGTGATAGCATCCACAAGGGTTGTGAGGGATGAGAGAAGCTAGAAGCTGGGACTTAAAGTTGATGAGAGAGACAGAGGTTTTGAGTGATGGGGAAAGGGAATTCCATAATTTTGGGAAGCTGAATGAGAAACTGGCCTGACCAATGGAGATTTTCCTACATGGGAGCACCATGGAGTTATGCTGTATACCTCTATCTGTGTAACTGGAGGCCATCAGACTCAGGTGGGAGAGAACACTTATGGACAGTAGTCTAAGTGAGACTTTTTTGCTTGTGACAAGGGTAGCACAATGCAGTCGGGAGTCAAGATTAAGCCACCCTAGGTTGTTATACAGGGTGTACTTATGGGAGTCCCATTTTTGGTTGAGAACATCGTGGAAGGCCCTATTCATTAAGCCTTGAACACTGTCGAGCACTTGCTACAGGCAGCACCATAGATCACCAGTCCATAGTCTATGAGACTGAGGATGTAGCATCTGACAAGTTGTTGCTTAATTTCAGGGAGGAATGCTTTTTTGTGCTTATAGAGCATGCCACGTTTGGAGTTGGATGCCTTAACTAGCACGTCTGCATGATCTGAGTAGGTTAAGCCCAAGTCAAGGATTATCTTCAGGTATTTGAAAGTGGCAACGTGTTCAACTGGAAGACCTGACTCAGAGGTGATGACTAGGTTGGGGGTGGGGGTAGAGGTTTTACATCTGGTGTGGAAAAGCATGGATTTTGTTTTCTTTGAATTCAGGACAAGGAGGTTGCAAGAGAACCAGTCACAGATAGCAGTGAAGTTGGTTTGGAGGCAGTGTTGGATATAGACTGGACTGCTCTGTGTTGCAGTGATGACTGCATCATCAGTGTATAAGAGGATTTTCTGGAGTTGCAAGTTTTTGGGAGCCAGCTGACAAAGCGACTGAAAAGAAGGGGACCAAGGATAGAGCCTTGGGGGACCCTCAATATTACACGCCTGACATTTTTAGAGGGTTGCTCGACATTTGACATCTTGGGTTCTATCTGTGAGATAGTTTTTTAATCACTCGGTGGCGTCCACTGAGAGGCCAAGTTTGATTAATTTGTGGCAAAGCAGAGCATGACTGACAAGGTCAAATGCCTTAGTGAGGTCAATGAATATGGACCCGGGAAGCTCCCCTCTGTCCAGGGCATGGTGAAGATGGTCAGTGTATTTGAGTAGGGAAGTTAAGGTACTGTGGTTCTTGTGGAAACCATACTGTTCACATTATAGTAGGTTATATTGACTCAGGTATTGAGTAAGCTGATCATTTACAACTTTTTCAAGAGTTTTAGAGAGGGGTGATAAAATTGAGATGGGACGATAGTTTGTGGGAAGGTCCTGGGTACTCCCCCTTATGGATGGGGTAATGTGCCATTTTCCAGATTTTAGGCACATGCTCAGTTGAGAGTGACAAGTTAAAGATAAGTTGGAGGGGATGAGTTACCTTTCATATGGAATTTTTAAGGAGTTTCATGTTGATGTTATCGGGTCCTATTCGAGTAGATATTTTTGTGCTGGCAAGATATTTGTATGTATCTACTCAGGTTAGTCTCCTAAGGTAGAACTTGGGGTGCACATCCTTCATAGGGGTGGCTTGGGCTGCCCCGGGGCGACTGGGGGGTGCTGAAGTGTAGGCGGAGAGGTCACTAAACATACTATTAAAGGTATTTGCTAAATTCATGTTACCTTCTATTAGGGACCCACCAATAAGGATGGAGTGAGGGAGCAGTTTATGAGAGTTTCCTAGAATGTCATTAATTCCTTTCCAGAGAAATTTAAGGGATCTGAGGGGTGAATACTGCTTGTTTTTGTGGTAATTCACCTTGGCTGTTCTGACTTGTTTTTTTACCTTATTTCTAAGTTCTTTGTACTTTTGGAGGAGATAATTTAGGCTGAGCTCATGGTACTGTGACCAGACTCTATTGCATTCTCTTATTAGGACTATGAAGTTTGGGGTGAACCTTTCAGGGAGGTACCTTTTTTGGTGAGAGTCTTGTAGGAGTCGATTAGGTCACAAATTCTGTTGAAGTGCTTTCTGAAGTAGTCCAGGGCAGCATCAACATCCTGAATCTGCTGTAGGAAGGACCAGTCTGCAGAAGCATAGCTCACAGCTGTGGGATCTTATGGGAGGGAAACACTCATGTCCTGCAATGGGAGGGGACAGCAGGGGGTGTTTTTGCAGACCACGGGCACACAACAGGGGAATGGTTGCTCAGGAAGTCAGGCAGGACTTCTGAGGAGAGGATCCTGTTAGGGTGGCTGACCAGCACCCAGGCCTGCAGCTGAAGTAATCTCAACCAAAACTCCCAAAGCATACACATACTTTTAGCTGGAAAATAGTTTTCTGCCTACCTCGAGTCATCTTATTCTCTGTGCTCGAGGCATTACAGCAGACAGTCAGTGTCCTGGCAGGGGGCATGGTGGGCAACAACCCCAAATTTCATCTGCTGAGCCATCTGAAACCCCCACCACACCAGCAGCTGGAAGGTGCAGAATCTTCTCATGAAAGCATGGCTCCTACTAACAGAAAACTTGCAGAGACTGCTAATACTAAAAACATCTCAATTTCATTGGCGCCCTTCTAAATCAGTTTTAGAAATGAACCCATGAGAATCAAAACTGTCTCTCAACGTTTGAACTTTATTTCTCTGGAGCTCTTAAATGATCACAAGCTCTGGGGCATCATTTTTAAAAAGACATTCAACAGCTCCATGGGGCTCACTTTTTACAATCTCGAATGAAGGGAGAATTTATCAAAGCAGTGTTCTATGAGGCAGGGCAAGATATCACACAACATAACTTCACAGCAGAGATTTTCCACCAGGCAAAAACCTTTAAAATACTGGAACATGAAGCTCCTTTGAACTCTCCAGCACCAGTGAGTACCCAGCTTCTGCTTCACTACCCCAAAAAAAGGCTACTTTCCCTTTATTCAGCTGTAGTACCCCCTTAATGTTCCTGAAAGAGCATTATCCAAGCAGGGAAATGGTAAGTTTCCCCCCAAGCCACCCCACATCTGACCGTTACACACTGGGGTGCTTTCATCCTTGCAGCCTGCTGTCTAGCCCCAAGGCCTTCACATCAACCTCCCTGGTCCCAGACGTGCTTCTCCTCCCTTTAACACCACCCACTGTTTACCAGGAGCATAACTCCAAATTGTTAAGGCAGCTACATACACTGTTCACCTCTATCCTTTTGCCCGATAAGTGCAATCCAGTTCAAGGGGAAGACCTCCAGGGCACTCTGCGCCTACTCAGCAAATCCGGCAGCCCCGAAGTCTGTGCCTCCAAACAGGCATCCTAATAGGTAGAGGTACCCTCCAACCCCATAACCAGCATCCCTGGGCCACCCTGCTACACCGAGCTGCAGCGGTCCTGCCACAGCCAGCTGCCACCCCAATGACCAAGAAACATTAACTCCACAACACGGGCCTACACTGACTCCAGGGTCCCACTCACCTTCCTCGCTGCTCCTATACTACCTACTTCCCCAACTAGACCATCCCAGGGCCTGGACCCACATGCATGCAACTGCCTAGTTGATGACCTCCCATGTGGATGCCCACCCAGGGATCCAGCACATCGCCACTCAGCTGCTGACCCTGCCTGGGGGAGGGGGAGAAGCCCCCTCCCTGCTTACTGCCCTAGCCAGTCTCTACCTCTCCCTCCAAAAGATGCCAAAAACTTCCTGTTCCTCCCTTAAATACTCTACAAGCTAAGGAATCTCTGCTGCCACCAAGTGGTAGCTGACTGAAATTACTGCCCCAGAGCACAAACAGGAAACCTAAGCTCCAGGGGAAGAGGGAAAGGGGTTTCTAAGGCAAGCATAAGCCCCTCCCAAAGGAGAGAGGGCATACATCTTTTTTCCCCTTAACTCTATCCCAGACTCTCTTGAAGCTGCCCACTGTCTTCAAGGAAACCACCTCTTCCAGAAGTTAATTTCAACCTGCCACGACCCTCTCCGTGAAGAAATGCCTCCTAGCCTTCCTTCTAAATCTCCCCCCACCTTAAGACTGTGTCCCCTTGTGTTTCAGTTTTCAGTAAGTATAAAGAAACCCTCCTTATCCACCCTATTTATTAGTTTCAAATCCTTGAGGGTCTCGATCATGTCCCCACTCTCTCTATCTCTCTCTCTCTCTCTCTCTCTCTCTCTCTCTCTCTCTCCTCTCCTCCAGGGAGTGCATGTCCAGGGCCTTCAACCTTTCCTCATACTGTCTACCTTGCTGGCCCATGATCATCTTTGTTGCTTTCCTTTGGACAGTCTCCAGCAGGTTAATGTCCTTTTTAACGTATGGGCACCAGTACTGTACCCTGTCCTCCAGGTGCAGCCTCACTAATGACCTGTACAAGGGCAGTATTACTGTACCTAGTCTCGCCTGCTGCTGCTGATCCCTCTGCCAGTGCAGATCAACATTTTATTTGCCTTTGCTGTTGCTTTCCTACATTGCATGGAGTGCTTCAGGTCAGTAGTGATCATCACTCCCAGATTCTTCTCCTCCTCTGCTACAGATACCTGAACTCCTCCCAGGCTCTATCAGTCCTGGGGCTCTTGGCTCCAATGTGCATAACTTTGCATTTCTTTGTATTGAAGCTAAGCTGCCAATTCCCATACCACCTCTCTAGTTTTTCCAAATCTTCTTTTTGTTCTTGTATCCCTTCTGCTGTGTCTACCCTCTCACAGAGTTTGATGTCATCTGCACATTTTGACCATAATGACTTCCCCAATATCATTGATGAAGACATTGAACAACACCGATCCAATCACTGAGTCCTATGTGGACCCCACTGGTGATCTCCCTGGTGCTACATAGTTCACCCCTACCACCACCACTCTCTGAGTCCTGCCTCTCAGCCAGTTTTCCACCCATCTGGTCAACTTCTCTCCAACCTTGAGATGTGCCAACTTTCTGATCAACCTCTTGTGGGGTACATAGACAAAGGCCTTGCTGAAGTCCAGGTAAAGGTTGTCCACTGCTTGGCCCGTCCACTGTTTTAGTGACCCAGTCAAAGAAGTCCATCAGATTAATTTATCACAACCTCCGTCCCATAAACCTTTGCTGCCTTACATCCTGGAAACGGTGCTCATCTAGATAGTCTACCAACCTTCCTTAAGTATGGCCTCCATGAGCCTGAACATGATAAAGATCAGACTGACTGGTCTGTAATTCCCTAGATCATCCTCAGGGCCACTCTTATAGTAGGGTACTACATGTGCCATTCTTGAGTCTTGTGGTACCATGCCTGACTCCAGTGAATTATTGAACATGCCAGCCAACAGATCTGTAAGCTCCTCCACAAGTTCCCTTTGAACCCTTGGTTGTATGCCATCTGGGCCTGGGGATTTGTCCACTGTCAATGCTAGCAGCCCTGTCCTCTCCCTACCCACCTGTCTCACATCATCTGTGCTCGCCATCCTCCCACTTCTCTCTTCCCCCTAGGGGCACCAGTCTGTCTTTCTCCCTGGTGAAGATGGAACAAAAGTACTCATTCAGTACCTCTGCTTTTCCCCCATTCTCTTCCACCCCGTCCCCTTTCCTGAGCCTAACAATCCCATCTTTCTTGTCTGTTTTCTTGCCAATATAGCAACAAAAGGCCTTCTCCCCTTTCTTAATTCTCTCAGCTAACTGCAATCCCTTCTGAGCTTTAGCCCACTGGAGTACCTTACCTGTTATGCTAACCATCTTCAGGTAATCCTCCCTTTTTACCTGTCTTTTGGTTCTCTCCCAAATTTCTTGTAGGCTAACCTCTTGTCCCTTGCTGCCTGAGCAACCTCTTTACTAAACCAGCTGGGTGATTTGGCTCTTGAGTTTTTTCTCCTTGAGCCTAATGCACCCCTCTGTGGCAACTATTATTCCCTGCATGATGATGGTCCACCTTTGATCCACCCCTATATTCCTCAGATAATTGCCAGGTGACTCATTGGCAACTCTCCCATCTTCTGAAGTCTGCATTCCTAAAATCCAGGATCTTAGTCTCAGTAGGGCCTTTTTTCTGCCCATTTCCAACCAGAACCACCCTGTGCTAAGGTCAGTTCCACCCAGGGCTGGGTGATGGTCAATTCCACCCAGGGGCTCCTTGACAATAAAATCCTGGACACGTTCCCATTTATCAGTGCCAGATCAAGGATTGTCTCCTCCCTGGTGGGTTCTGTGGTGCCCTGAGTGAGGAACCCATTTTGCAATGCATCTAGGATCACATGACTCCTGGAACAGGTCATGGCCAGAGCCCTCCAGTCCACCCTGGGCAGGTTGAAGTCTTCCTATCTTCCCACTTCTCTCTTCCTTGCAGCAATGATTATTTGTGAGTTAAATTCCCTGTCTCTTTCCTCCTCCTTTTTGGGTGATCTGTAAACCACACCCAACCTCACCTTCCTCCCTCTATTAGACAGTAAGTGAATCCACATTGCTTCTGCCCTCTCCTCTTCCGACTCCTCCCTCATGCAAATTGCTACCCCTCTCCCTTTCCCCCACACTGTCCCACCTGTGTAACTGTGTAATTTATACCCAGGGATCAAGAAGTTCCAGTCATGGTTTGGTGTGGCCCATATCTCAGTGACCACCATCATGTCCACTCCCATCTCTACCAACAACACCTGCAGGCCATCTATCTTGTTTCCAAGACTTTATGTGTTCAAGAACACCACCTTCCACCTAGAGTCGGAGCCTCCATCTCTTCTCTCCCATTTGTCTTTCTCATTTCTTCCCATTGCTTTTGCCCCTACCCCTACTGCTAACCCCTTCTCTACCCCTCCCTTTCCACCCTCCAGTCCCCCTCTACTAGTATGGGTGGAGGTCTGCTGACATACTCCTCCCAGAATCTTGTGGCCTGCAGGCCTGCTTGCCACCCCAGCAGTTTAAATTAAGTTTATGGGTTATGTATCTCCCCAGCTTGTCCGTGAGGACCATTGAGCCCTAACTACTGAGGTGTAGTCTGTCAGGTGCATAAAGTATTTTATTTTACTAGGTCTTCCACCAGCCCCCAATACAATTGTACCCTCCCTCCTTTCACCATTCCCTTAGCCAGCCACTGAATCCCTCTATACTTTTCTTCCTTACTGTGCTAGCTCTCAGTACTGGAAACACCTCTGAGAATGCCAGTGATCTGGTTACCTCCCTACAGGTCCTCCCTAACACCCCAAATCTATCTTGTACTACCCCCACACCTCCTTGCTGTCTAGGCCATTGGTATCTAGGAGTATTACTACAATTGGTTTCTTTCCAGCCCCCTCACCAACTCCCCAGTTCTTGGGCACACCTTCTCCGAATAATTATGTATGGGACTCTGTGGGAGAGGGTGCTACATAGACATTAAGGTGTATTTAGCATAGGACTGGGTGAGGAAGAGGGGTCTGAGGTATACACCAGGGGTACTTAGTATTGGGCTGGGTGAGGAAGGGGGTTCTGCATAGGTACCATAAAGTATTTTGCATAATACTGAGTGATGGAGTGGTGCACATGCACACCAGGGGCTCAATTTTCAAACAGCCCTTAGATCACCACAATTTGCGGCAATCTAGGGCTGTGCAAACTCCTGGTGTGTCAGGGACCCTGCACCTAATTTTGTAAAATTGGGGGTCCCTGCACTGAAGACCCTGGAGTTGCCACAGTTGCAGGGCTGCACCAAACATTGGGCATGCCTGAAGAGTTTGACAGAGGGATCCACCAACCCCTTCCCCCAGCACAAGCCTACATGACCCATAGAGGTGGGGGGGAACTGTGGCTGGAAGCCAGGGAAAGGGGATTGCTGGATCAGTGAGGATGCCATAGGACATGAGGGGGGCACAGCAGCAGTAGCAGTGAGTGGAGTGGGCACCTGGCAGAGGTTTCATACAGCATACCTAACAGCCAAGGGAACCGGGTGGGTGGGTTGGCCTGGCGATACTATTATGATATGACCCAATGGGTAACCAGCCATGCACCTGCCCCACAGGACTGTGGGTTCTGTGGGGAAGGTGCCGGGACTGCTTCCACCTGGAGCCGTGTCATAATAGTATCCCCATGCCAACCCCCACCGGGTCCCTCGCTGTCAGATACACCATATGGCACTTCTGCCAGGTGCTTCCTCTGCTCACTGTAATTGCCACTGTGCCCCCTCATGCCCCATGGCATCCTCACTGCCCCAGCAGTCCCATTTCACAGTCTTCCTGGTCCCACAGCTCAGTCACTGCCCTGTCATGCAGTGGCACAGGGCCCTTTTATACCACCTTCTAACTTGTCTAACATGAGCCCCCTGTTACAGTCACAGTAGGGCTTATAAAACCCCAAATGAGAGGATGGTGCAGCCCTGCCATGGCCCACCCACCTTTACAACCTGGCGCATGGGTGCTTTTGTCTCAAGGGTGGCACAGGGTGCTTTGCCACATGGCAACCCGATTTTGCTGCAGCTGGCTTTTGAAAATTGGGCATGCCACCAACTATAACACAAGATGCCACTTGCATCATACACCTTTGGTGCAGGCACCTTGTGTCATATTTTGTCATTTGAAAATAGAGCCCCAGGGATCAATTATCATGGGACAGGGTGAGTGGGGTGCTTCTTAGACATCAGACAATATGTGGCACATATGTAAGATTCAATCTCTGAGTTGACTTGAAGGGACATTGGGATTTTCCAATGATTCATTTTCTTTCCATGTGATGAAAGATTCCTGAAAGTGTGTTATAAGGTCAGCCCTAGAGGAACAAATTAGTTTTGCTCTTTTTGGAACTCTTCAGCTGTAGGTAAAATTCTAATAAACAAGTCTCAAACTCTCTCCTTCACCCAGCTTACATTTGTACCTATCACCTATTTTAATATTGTAAACCCTACACCACCCACGTCAGCCCCTCTACCCCATCATCCAGTTCATATCATGCCCATCTAGTCACCCTGTGTAGTAGTAGTAGTAGTAGTGGTGGTGGCAGTAGTACAGTAGTAGTATGACTTGTTTCACATGTCCATCGCAACATTAAGATCCTCACCCTCCTGTTCTCCCCACTGGGTCCAAATACGGATAATCTTGTGCTATGAACTAAGGTTGTATAAAAATTACCAAATAAATAAAATTAAATTAAATAAATAAATAACTAAAATGTACTTGGGTGACAATATAAATTTGGACCCAGCAGTGAATGTGAAATTAATGCTGCAATAGACGTGCGAAATAATTTCATTTAGTACACCTGATGGCTTTTGTGATTGATAAGGACTGGGCCAGAGATTTGATTGGCCAAGATGGTTGGGGTGGGGTTTACAGTATGAAAAATGAGTGATAAGTGAAATATATCCCAACATGCTATATAATCCAGAAGAGAGAGAGGGGAGAAAATGTTGCAGTCATCTGGCTGGGAGGCACAGGGACCAAAAATGTTTCCCATATATTCCAATACAGGAGACTGATGGGAGAGAATTAACAGTTAAATGTGGCTGTAATCTGCTACATTTATAAAAGAAAAACAGAGGTAGGAGTTATGCACTGTGTAGGCTCCTTTTGCTGCAGTGGAGGAGGAAGGACTGATGGTTATAATAGACAAGGGTTAAAGCATGACAACCACTGCCTGACTGCTGTCAAGAAGGCTGGCACTTCCCCCGCCAAATGTTTCCTCCCCCCCAACTACTCTCCCCACACTGCATCCTTCCTCCCTCCCTAGGTTGTTCCACTCCTTGTCTGACCTAGTCTGCTATTATTCTTTACCTGTTACC
The DNA here is from genome assembly GCA_016271365.2 of Neoceratodus forsteri. Taxonomy (NCBI): domain Eukaryota; kingdom Metazoa; phylum Chordata; order Ceratodontiformes; family Ceratodontidae; genus Neoceratodus; species Neoceratodus forsteri. Next base: position 906,493,260 of record CM028129.1, read on the forward strand.
GCGCACACTGACAAAGTTGTGCCAAAGATTGCTTTTGATTTTGTACTGTTCAATATACCCTTTAAATTGTACACTGCTACCTTGATCACAGTTTTGCACTGTTTCATCTTTGTTATTGCACTTACTGACAAAGTCATCCTGAAGACTGTTTTTACTCTTGTACTGTTCATAGCTCCTGTTAAAAATGTATTTCTGTAACCATGAACTCATTTGTACTATTCATAATTCCTTTATAATTGTACACTGTAACCATGAACTCTCTTGTTACCTTCGTCTCCTACATATGTAACATCCTACATTGCTTGTTTGTTTTACCTATGGTGACATGGAACCTTTGTTAAAGAACCTCTGGTTCAAAGGTAATAATCCTAGTCATAAATAAATAAATAAAATAAAATAAATCAAAAAGGTAGTGAGCAACCAGTAGAGCAAGGAAAGTAATCCTGACACTTTACAAGGCTCAGGTCAAGCCCTACACAAAGTTTTGTGTGCAGTTCTGGGTTCCCCATTACCAAAAAATGAAATTTTGACAGTCTAAATCTGCAACTGAGAGTCACCGAGTTATTAGGAGGTATGAAGGGTAACAGTTATGATGAGATAATGTATTCCCTTAACATGTTTGCCTGGGAAAAATGGAGTCTGAGGGAGACATGATCTTAGTATTTTGCATACTCAAGGTTATTAACAATATAAATTTATTTATTTGTCTTTGTTGGCCAGGAGATTAGGGCTAGGAAATACTTTTCTGTTTTTAGACTTGTCTTGGGGGAGAAAGAATGAACCAATAGAGTTGTTTGATCTTGTGTGCTCCAACAAGATGAGAGTGTATGTCCTGAGGCTGAGAGGAGGTATATTTAGTGATACTTCAGAAAGCACATCTTCTCACAGAGGGTGATGTACTTACTGTGGGGAGCACATCTTGCCACTGCTGACAGTGGATAAGAAGACACTACAGGCCTTCAAGGTAAGTCTGGAGAAAGTGGTAACCTGTGAAGCAGGGTGGATTGGGATCCCTATAGATTAGTCGTGTTTGCACCATCATATATGTTGGTCTCTGTTTAAAAAGCATGGGGGGGTGCTGTTGAGCACAGTGTCAACTAGACTCATCCGAGAGATGCTCTACACTTCTGGTTCCTAAACTGATTATTTTTTAGAAAAAAAATTTCTCTTGCTAAATACAAAGTACTGTATCGTGTGCCTTACTGTGTGAGGATCAGGTACATACCAAAGTTTAACATGGGATGCACACAGAAAGGTGGAGGAAGCGGTCCCAAGAATGTGTCCCTGCCAATGCCCAGGCCACATCCAGCACCATTCCCCAAGAGGGGTCGGAACCACTGTGGAGAGCTCTACAGGCTTCAATGAAAGCGATTAACCTCAAAATGGAATAAATTCTGCAGCACTTCGTAGAACAGGATGCAAAATTGGAGGTCGCCAACAAAACATCAGCTTCAGCTGAAAACTTGGCATCACAGGCACTAACGACCTCCAGCAAACTGATCCAAGAAAACTCACAAATGCGCTATTGTTTGGAGGCCCTAGAAAATGCAAACCGGGTCTCCAACGTGCACGTGGTGGGTTTGCCTGAAACAAGCGAGGGGCGATGATCTTCTTGGATTTATTAGTAGCTGGCTACCAGGAGAACTACAGCTGTCTCTAGACTGCACCTGCTTCTGCAAGGACTACAGGATCTTCCCTCATGTGGCGGGACCTAGAACTGGGCTCCCCAGAGCAGTCCTGGTGGTAACATCGGGGTTGATGATCCGAGACCTCCAGCTGCAAGCTGTCTGATCTGTGTGCTCCTTAAACTACCATGGAGCAACAATACTTTTATTTCAGGACTTTTCCTATGTGACCAGAGCTCGTTGGAAGAAGTTCAATGCTGTGAGGACCCGCCTGAAGACGTTGGGAGTTGCCCACTCACTTTTAATGCCTGCCCGTCTCAAAATTCAGTATGGTGGACATTCTTATCAATATTCTGATCCTGTGGAGGCAGAGAAATAAGTGGAGGCCATCGCACATGAGTCTGAAGCAGTGAGGCCCCACTCCGACTCTACTTTTGAAGAAGATACTTGAGGTTGGACTTTAGTGCAAGTACCCGTTCTTTTTCTGTTCTACAGACAGAAAGGTTATCTTTACTGATCTAAAAGTACAATCTGTACCAGATAACAAAATGATTTCAGAATAAGAAGTTTCCTTTCTTAGTTAACTTTATGAATAAGAAGGGGTTCACAATCTTAATGTTTTACTCTCGATCTGTAATGTTTACTATGGCACACGTTTAAAATCTCTTTACTTGTATACGCAACATATGGATATGTTTTTCTTTTTTGTCTGGCAAATCTCTCAGATGTTTCACATGTTATGGTTCAAATGTTTGAGTCAGGGGGTCACATCAACATCCACGTTGAGTCTAATATTTTCTGGACACTTAACAGAGATAGACCACCCACAGTCATGCAGTGTGTAGCATATTTAGAAGTTTTACCTGGACAATAATTTTGTAATGGAATTCCCCCACTTCTGAACACGTCTGTGTAGGTGAAGTTATCCAGTGTGCATTGGATGTATTTTTTAATATATAAGTGATACCTTACAGGATTTTGATAATGTGTATTTGCATTTGATATAAAAAGCAATAAACATAATTTAAAAAAAAGCATAGAGAGCACTCCTGATGAACTCTTTACCTGATGAGTCCCTTCCAACCATTATGAACTATGTTGCTATTTGTTTTCAGATTCTGTCCTGCCACATTTGAAGTTCTATATGTATGTGTCAAAATTAGCACAATTGGCTCTAGATTAACATATTTTGACATATGCCATGCTTCTTCAAACATTATGCTCAAAACTACTTAAATAGCTCCAGTCAGATGATTATCACCTGCACATGTCAACATCAGTAGTCTGCTCCCAAAAGGACACATCAGGTTTTTTCCTGAGTGCTGCAATATGTATGGACGCCATTGAGGGTTTCTCTACTCCCCAATGTCTCTTGCAGTATATGGACGACCTGTTGTTGGCAACTGCCACACAGGAACAACACCTGGATCTCTTGGATGAATTATTGACTCTCATTCAGAGAGCAGGTTTGAAATGCAATCCAGCAAAAGCACAACTATGTCGGAAAGAAGTACTCTTTCTGGGTCTAAAAATAACTGACCAAAGTCGAAGCCCTATCTGGAAGAAGATACAAGGATTGCAAGACTTGCCATTGCCTACCAGCGTGGCAGCTCTTAGAAGGTTTCTATGTATGGTAAACTATTCGAGAGATTTTATCTGTGATTTTGCTCAGAAAGCTGCTCCTCTGTATGAGCTACTGAAAAAGGACATCCCATGGACTTGGGGCCCTATACATACCCAGGCTGTGACATCACTGAAGCAGGCCTTGGCCTCTGCCCCAGCTCTGGTCAACCCCAATCCATCACTACCGTTCCATCTGGAATGTGCCACCTCTGACATTGCCATGTCAGCAGTGCTGGCTCAGAAGGTTCACGGCACGCTGAGACCTATTGCATATGCATCACAGCTCTTGACCCCACTGGAACAAAAGTACAGCCTTTGCGAAAGGAACCTTCTGGCTACCTACTGGGCTGTCAACACTTTTTGTATATCATTGGGTACTCTCCACTGATCATCAACACCAACCACACACCAACTACCTTTCTGCTCTCAGACAGAGTGAAGGGTGGGTCAGTCTCCAATACCAGGCTGACACACTGGTCACTTCTTCTCCAGGATAGAGACATACAGGTACACCCAACAAAGATTCTATCTATGTTGGCTCATGAACTCCTTTTCCAAGGAGAGCCCCATGACTGTACACTGCAGTCACCTGATCTTCCAGATCCAGGTCCTTTCCTCCCTGCCACACCACAAATACTTGACAACACCTCTTTGTGTCATATCTTTACTGATGGTTCAGCATCTTACTATCAGGGAGAACAAGTTGCAGGGATGGGGATTCTAGTGATCTACCCTTATGGGAACACTGTTAAAATATCTAAGCATTGCAGTGTAGCATCATCACAGTATGCAGAGATGGCAGTGGTGGCCTGAGCCCTCGAGTTCATCCAGCATGGGACCGAGGATACCATCATTTTTACAGACTCTAATTGGGTCTGTTGTTCTCTTACAGAATTTCTTCCTTTCTGGCAGAAGAACTCCTTCCTCTCTTCTGATGGCATCCCACTGAAGTACAAGGAATTGGTAATATACATACATTCACTGGCACAAAAATTTGCACACAAACTCTATGTACACAAAGTCAAAGTTCATTCTCTCCATGATCCATATCATGCCTTGAATGACACAGCAGACACCCTTGTCAAGGAAGGGGCCTGAGGGGGGACATGTGGAAGATGGATCATCCAGAGGCCAATGAGGCCATACGTATTGCAGGACTCAGGAAAAAGCCTGAACCCTTTTCCCCCCTTGGACCTCTCAGCAGCCCAACATGTTGATACTGAACTCAAAGAAGTGTTCAGATTCCTTGACAAGAGTACCAAAGAGAAACTTCCTGCACATAACCCCTACTGGAGGCATGAAGGTAAGTTACACTTGTCACCAGATGACAAGCTCATCTGGTATCAGCCAGATGATTCCACCACTAAGTTGTGGGTGGTCCCCAGGCACCTCATGTCTGAATTCTTGCACCAAGTGCATCATACGCCCACTGGTGGGCACCAGGAAGTGGAAAACACCCTCCAAAGGCTTAAGACCACCGCCTGGTGGCCTGGTGTCACCAAAGATGTTAAACAGTAGATAGACAACTGACTTGGTTGTGCACAAAACAACCCCATCCCTACCAAACGAAATGCCAAGCTATTACCACAATGACACTCTGGCCCTTGGCATGCCATACAGATTGATTTTATTGGTCCTTTGACCAACACCAGCAGAAATAACAAGTATGCTTTTGTGGTAACTGACCTCTTCTCTAAGTGGGTTAAAGCTTTCCCCACTAAAACATGCACTGCTAAAACCACTGCCAAAATCCTGGTAGAACATATTTTCTCCAGGTGGGGCCTACCTCTTAAGGTAGACTCCGACAAAGGAACCAGTTTTACAGGTGAGTTAATGAAAGAATCTCTTGAACTCCTTGGAGTTCAACAAAAGTTCCACATACCCTACCACCCCCAATCTTCAGGTCAAGTAGAAAGAGCCAACAGATGGATTAAGCAAATGCTTTCCAAATTATTGAGGACAATCCCAAAACCTGGGATTCCCTACTGCTGTTACTTCTTATGGCAATTAGGGGCACACCCTCAGCCACCACCTAGCTCACACCCTTTGAAGTGATGACTGGAAGACAGATGAGATTATCTGAACACCTGTTGTTGGACCTGCACACTCCCACTGCAGACTGTGTGTCTGTAGATCAATATGTGGAAAAACTCAGAAAAGACCTCATACACACACATTTGTATGCTGCCAATTGCATGGGCAAGGCCCAGCAACAATCCAAAATACAGTCTGACAAACATGCACAAGAAGTGGATTGGCAGGTTGGAGATCAGGTAATGGTACTCCGATTTGCACATCCCACCCATTCCTTCTCTAACTAAGAAATTGCCATCATGGACAATTAAAAATGCAGATGATACAAAACTGAGGGCATACATGCCTTACAGTAGCTAATCACAAATTTATTCAGGATGACCTAGCGAAACTAACAATATGGGTCACCAAATGGGAGATGAGATTTAATAAAGATAAATGTTAAGTAATGCATCTGGGTAAAAAAATTTAATGTATTCCTATATACGGTGTGACAAAATCTTGCCACAGACCAATAATGAGAAGGATTTGGGTATTGTCCTTACTGAGAAATTTTACCATGCATCCCAGACATCCTTAGCTATTACTTGTGCTAGCAGAGTGCTATGGGCTATTAAAAGAAATATAAGCTCAAGAGAAAAGGCAGTTATCTTTCCTCTTTACAGAGCACATTTCTGCCTGCATTTTCATTATGCTACCCCAGTTTTGTGCCCTTACAACTGTTTTATGATAATATTGAAAAAGGTCAACAAAAAGTCATCACAGCCTTCCACAGTATAAGTAAGTTACCGTATGAAACAAGACTTGTACATTTGAGTTTAATGACTTTAGAACAACATTGTTTAAGGGGAGATGTCTTAACTTTGTATTAAATAATGCAAGACCCATACCTCTTATCTGAATTTAAATTTAACTTTAAACAGATAACAAAAAATACTAGTGGACGTCTTCTTCAATTAATGGGGCAAACCTTCAAAAGTATTAAAAGGAAATATTTTTTCACCCAGTGTGTTATTAATCTCTGTAACTCTCTTCCAATTCACATAAAAACTAGCAAAACAAAGACAGAAGTCAAACACAAACTAGACAATTTTCTGTTGAATGGTGGTATACTGAGTTGTAATGTATGGATATTGATAATAATATTACTGAAAACGATGTAAATAAATTGTTGTAATACATAGCACAGAACACGGCACTCTCAATAATACTACACTTCACTGCCAATAATACTATCGTTCCAATGAACGATAATATTATCACTGCAGCGCTAGAGCGCAAGCACACCCTTCAACCTCACGCCCACCATGAGCCACTTTCTTCACCACACAAGCGCCAACCTGGCTGCCACACAAACACTGTTGCCATGGTGCCACAATTCATCCAGTTCACTCACTGGAGCAGTTTCTCTGTAGGTGGGCAAATCAACTTCAAAAACATGGCGGACCTTTACTCTTGCTTAGTGAGAGGAATGTGGGATGCGGCCAGTTCATTTTGTCCATTTTATTTCTTCGTAAAACATACAGTGAATTACCTGGCAAACGAAGAAAAAATGTAAAAGGTAGGCCTGCTAAATTAAAATAAAAACTACCAACAGATACCTGGGTCGGGCAGTACTTCAATACTGCGGTGACGGCGGGGTCATAAATCCAATGATGCAACAGGCACCAGCCCATTTCTAAAATGTAAAAAAGCAGCATATTTTCTGAATCGGATCCATATATTACAAAAATTAAAAAATAGGTTACAGTAAATTACTCGGCTGAAATTCCTTCTCGAGGTTCTGGGGACATAGAAACCTCTCGAGTTTCGCTCTCGAGGTTATCTATGTCCCCAGAACCAATTGATGGAATTACAGCCTTGTAATTCCCTGTAACCTATCTATTATTCTATTTATTATATGTAACTGGAGCAACATGGCACATCAGCATTATCACTCATCTTCTCCCTTAGTATGAACATTAGTATAAATGTGTACTACAGTAGAAGCCACTCTGGTCACTCACAAATAGCCATGGGCAATTGCCTGTTATGGCACGAATTTTCAGTGTTATGGAGATATAGAAAATGCTGGCAGTAATAGGCCCAGCAGTTCATCAAGTCTTCCCTCTCCTGCTTATCTATTGGACTGAGCCTCTGTCAGTTCCCCTGACCACCCCTACTCCCAATATACGCAACCACACTTTTCCCATGTGCATGTCCTACTCCATCTTGAACCTTCCCACTGTCTTAGCACATATGACTCTGCCTGGAAGTTTGTTCTATTCTGCCACCACCCTTTGGGTAAACAAAGTACTTTCTGACATCATTTATGACCTTCCCCCAGTCAGTTTCATAGACTTGCCTCTGGTGGAAGTACTGTGTACACCTGAGGCATGACGTTATTCCAGCATGACACACACCCTGTTGTGCATTATTCCTTTAGTAATTCATGCTCTCAGAGTTCCAGCTCAACAATCTGTTGTAGATAGAACTGGGTCAGCTGATCTAAGTACTTATCTGTAGCTCTCATATCTACAAATAATCATTGAACATAAAAAAGCTCCACTAGCATCCCATCTTAGTAGGTATAAAAAAACATATTGTAGTGAAAGCCTAGTAGCAGTTAGACGGTGTGTTTTGATACTGTGTAATGACTTCATGTCTGTTTACAATGTATGTCTCAAATATCTATACTTTTACGGGATTCATACTAAGATAGGACACTAGCTTAGCTCATTCTACATGTAATTTATGTGTGCATTTAGAAGAGATATTACAGTGATGAAATGTCTACTATCTATGGACATGTTTGAGATATTATTATATTAATACTCAATTTTATGGTCAATGATTATTAGTATATATGAGAGCTATATATCATTACTTACATCAGCTGACCTGGTTCTATCTTCAACAGGTTGCTTGAAACAGAACTCTGTCAGGACAGATTACAAATGGTTAAGGTAGACCTTATATGTTGCTTATTTATGTGAGATTTTATTTTTATGTTTTCACAACATATTTTTAATTTTGGCCGCAAATCAGAATGGAATTTATACTACTGTAATCCTTTAGGGACCCCATGCCCCTGAGAAAACCCAGCATGGAAAAATGTTGGGGCTTACATTTTGGTGGCATATATGAATGGAAAAAAAAACTGATGCAAATTGAATGGAGAAGTTGTTTGTTGTAGCTGTTTTTTTCATTTATCTATCTGGATTTTGCTGGCATCAGCCACTCCCCATATATTTGGGGTTTCCTGTGCATAGAATATGGCTATCCGGTGATCTTCCTTTTGTTGATGATATGTCCACAGACAGTCCCTTGGCCACTGCTCTTGTCACCCAATCTAAAGAGTCAATTAGTTTGGTCTACCATTACCTCCCACTGGTAAAATCATGTTGCCTTGTTTTGCAGTCCATCCCCCTCCAGGAATGCCAGGATCCTCTCTGTTATAATGAATTCCAAGATCTTCCCCACTTTGGATGTCAGACTGCCGGGTCTGCAGTTTTCTGGGTCCTCACAGCTCCTGCTTTTATGCAGAGGACCACATCTGTCATCTTCCAATCCTCTGGCATGTCTCCCATCTCTAGTGAGCAGTTGAAGAGGTCCATTAATGGACCTGTCAGGACCTGTCCCATTTCCCATAAAACCTTCAGGAGTAACCCATTGGGATCCATTGATTTATAGTATTTACATTTAGTGAATAAAGTCTCTTCAGCATTCTGTTTTTGTAATGGGATCCTCACTGAGCCCTGCCAAACATTCCCTGCTGGATGTCATGTTACAGTCTGGTACAGGCTGTATTATACAGTTAATACTCAACAGAAATAACTATTCGGTAGATTTGCCTTGCCATTTTATCCTCTACCCATTCCTTTCCCCTTCTTCAGTCTCATCACCCCTCCCTTTGTTTTCTGTTGCTTTTGAATACAGCAAAATAATGCTTTGTCACGCTCCCTTATCTCCTTGGCCAGCCTAAGTTCTGCTTCTGTCTTTTTCAGCCTCACTTCCCTGTGATCCTTTCTCATCAGTTCATGGTATACCCCTGTCTTCATTCATTTGACTACCCATATATTTAATGAATGCCTTCTATTTTTCCCTCACTGACTTAGCCACATTCTTTGAAAACCATTATGCTTTCTTTGTCTTCCTATTCTTCACTACAACTTTTGCACAAAGACCAATTGCCTCTAATTATCCAGTTTTAATCATATCTTATTTTCTTTCACCTCATACCATTTCCTTTGCCTTTCTTAATTGTCTTCTCCCCAATACCGCCTTCATCTTTTCAAAATTATCCCTTCTGAAATCCAGGACCTTGGTCCTGCAGAGTACCCTCTCTGCAACAAGTCAATACATATACACATACATGCATACATTTTTATGTTTGCTTGCACGCATGTGCAAGAAACATAGTACCATCATCTGAGTTTTCCAGAGGTGTGTCAGCCTCTTCCAATTCAGTCAGTGTGTTGCAGGTGCGGTCGCAGTGCTCCAATCCCTGCTCCAGCTGTCTATGACAGCAGTTGAAAATGCAGTGGCATACAGTTGAAAGGGAGAGCTCCACTTCAGTGAGCAGAGCTCCCTCAACATGCACGCATGCATATTGGTGGCTCACGCCCCCCCACGCACATACTGTATAGTGAAGGGGTGCCCAATGCCCCATCGGCTCCACGCCCCCCAAAAAGCTTTCCAGGTGCCATGCTGGGAGCCCACCCAGTGTGGCACATGTCCGTATGGTCGATGGGGGCGCCTAATCCCCATTGGCTCCAGCCCCCCAAAACAGTTTCTAGCTGCCATGCTGGGAGCCCACCTGAAGTGGCAATGTCCCCTGCCTTCCTTAAAGAAAAAAAAAACCTGTAAAAAGAAACGTTCCTCTGCATTCTCCCAGCTCCACCCACACCCACCCACTGCGCACTCCTGCCTCCCCACACCTCCCTCACCCCATACTTACCTCCGGACTCTGGCGCGATGATCTTCGGTGGACCGGGAACATGTCTGCACTCTTCAAAGCCGACCGCGAACTGACGAAATGCCGGTAAGCTGTATAATGTAATAGATACGTTTTTTTCAACTTTGCTGCATATCTCAGGCATTTTTTGGAATTTTTGCACCAAATTTTCAACATGGGGTGTTTGGGACCCCTTCTCATGAATGCTGTCACTGTCATGGTGTTAATCGGGCCTGAAGGGTGATTTTGCAGTCACTGCACAAAATCACCATTCAGGACTGATTAACAAAATGACACTGCCAGCGTTCATAAGGCAAACTCTCAAAAAGCCTATTTTGAAAATTTAGTGAAAAATTCCTAAAAAATATTTATTTAACATGCGTTGCACAGGTTCCCACGCACTGTAAGTTCGCGAATTTTCAATATTTTCACTCCAGATTTTCAACATTGCCATTTTACCACACCTCCTTATGAGCAGTACAGCTGCCATTTTTCACATCTCGCCCAAAATGTGTTTCCACCCATGTAGCTCACAGTGGCACAGTCGGTGTGTGAAATCAATGTACGGGACACATTAAGAAAATCACAGTGACACTGTTCATGAGCAGAGGTCTTAAAATGGCTATGTTGAAAATTTGATGAAAAAATTCCCAAAAATGACTGTTTTAGGAGCGCGCGTTGCGCAGTTCCTACGCACGCTGGCAAGTTTCCGAATTTGTAATATTTGCACACCAGATTTTCAACAGTGCCATTTTACCACACTTCCTTATGAGCAGTACAGCTACCATTTTTCACATCTCGCCCAAAATGTGTTTCCACACTTGTAGAGCACAATAGTACAGTTGGTGTGCGAAAACAATGTTTGGGACAGATTAAGAAAATCACAGTGACACTGGTCATGAGCAGAGGTCTTAAAATGGCTATGTTGAAAATTTGGTGACAAAACTCCATTAAATGACTGTGTTATGAGTGAGCATTGCGCAGTTTCCACACACCCTCGTAAGTTCATGAATTTGTAATATTTTCAGTCCAGATTTTCACCAGTGGCATTTTTCCACACCTCCTTATGAACAGTACAGCTGTCATTTTCACAACATGGCCGAAATGTGTTTTCACACTTTCAGCGCAGAAATGCATGGTCGCTGTGGGAAATCATTGTTTGGGACAGATAAAGAAAATCACACTGACACTGTTCATGATCGGAGGTCCCAAAATGCCTGTGTTAACAATCTGCTGTAAAAAATCCCCAAACTAGTTACATTACGGGTGTGTGCTGCACAGTTTCTATGCACGCTAGTGACTTCACCAGTTTTTTTAATATTTTCAGAGCAGATTTTCAACATTGCCATTTTTTACACCTCCCCATGAACAGTTCCGCTGTCATTTTTCACATCCTGTTCGGAATGTGTTTTTGCACCTGTGGTGCCAAATGCCGTAGTCGCTGTGCAAAAGCAGTTTTCAGCTAACAAACTGATATTGCCACTGTTCATGAGGTGGGGGTCACAAAAAACCATGTTGAAAATTTGGAGTGAAAATACCAACGAATGCCTGAGGCGTTTGGTTTTCCGACCATAATGTCCCACCCTGTAGAGAATGACAGGCAGCAGGAGTGTGGCTTGGGATTCTTGCCTGTAATGCTCATACCATTCCACCCCCCACCCACACGCTGCAGCCAGTGAGAGGCGTCAAGGTGTGCCTCGGACTCTTTGGCCTCAAACTTCACCCCATTCTCCTATACCGCACCCATCTCACCGTATTTCCTGATGGAATGGGGTGAGCATAAGGGCCAAAGACCCCAAGGCACACCGTGACATTTGTCAGTGTCTGCAGGGTAGGGTGTGGTGAAATGGCGTGGTCATTATGCCTGACGACCCAAAGGCACACCCCAATGCCTGTCACTCTCTGCAGGGTGGTGGTGGGGTTGGCTTCAGTTCAATATAGTTTGCTGCCATTCCTATTATGCAGCTCTGTAACTTCTACACTACCAATGCCAATGCCAGCAAGCAAACATTCGGCATTGACAAATGCTTGCTCACTTTAGTTCACACTTTTCTGGGATTGCTTGCTCCTAGTGGTTCCCTCACATATACCTCCCCAATGCTATCACTGTCTGCAAGCCTTCCAGTTGCAGCTTTGACAAAGGACAGGGCCGTCCTTGACTCCAAACAAGGGGCCTTTCTCAGGCAGCTAGTCAATAAATGTACTATGGATAGACAGTGCTGGACTTGCTGCTTACAAACAGGGACAGCATTGCAGATGTCATAGGGCACAGTCCCCTAGGTACTAGTGATTGCTGTACACTGGGGTTTAATATTAAGACAGGCAATATTAAGGAGACTATCCTAAAGGAGAGACTGCTGGGCTTTCTTAAGGAAAAGAGGCTGCAAGATGACAGACAGCATAGGTTTGTGTCGGGGAGGTCCTGCCAGACTAATCTGATTGACTTTTTCAACTGGGTGACCAAAACAATGAACAAGGGCAATGCAGTTGATGTCCTGTATCAGGACTTCAGCAAGTACTTTGATTCTGTACCTTATAGGAGATTAGTCAGGAAGCTGGAAAATCTGGGGTGGAGGCGAAGCTCACTAGATGGGTCAAAACATGGTTGAAGGATGGAAGTAAAAAGGTGGTGGTTGGGAGGGGGGAATTCTTTGAAGATAGACCAGTGATCAGTTAGGTCCCTCAGGGCTCAGTGCTCCATCCATTGTTGCTCATCGTCTTCATCAGTGACATAGCAGATGGGATTAAGGGTAAAATCTACCTATTCATGGATGACATAAAGCTCTGTGACAGGGTGGACACAGAGGAGGGGAGACAGGAACTACTGTAAGGGAAGACCCGACTAGGTTAGAGAAGTGGTCTGGCTTTCGCAAAGGGGTTCAATGCTAAAATGCACAAGGTTATGCACTTAGAAGCAAGGAACCCAGAGAACAAATACTGGCTGGTTGGTGGGAAGGCCACCAAGTCTGATGAAAAAACTGACCTGGGTGTTATCATCAAGAGTGACTTGAAGCACACAGCACACTGCAGGACAGCTGTGGCAAAAGCAAATCAGATGCTAGGCTGCATAGCCGGGGGGGATTACCAGCAGGAAGGCAGAGGTCATACTGCCACTGTACAGGTGACTTGTAAAATCACACCTAGAGTACAGTGGACAGGTACTGGTGTCCTTATCTTAAGAAGGATGTCAACTTGCTGGAAACAGTCCAGAGAAGGGTAATCAAAATGATCCAAAGCCAGCAGGGTAACAAATGGGGCTCAACATGTACTTCTTTGAGGACAGAAGAGAGAGTAGGGATGTGATCTAGATGTTCAAATACCTTAAAGGTATTAGTAAGGTGAAAAATGGAGAGCCTCTTCAGTCTCAGTGGAAACATGTCCATTGAGAGAACGGTGGTCAAGTGGAACAAGTTGCCAGAGGACACAGTCTCCCTGAAAACGGTGGATAGCTAGAGGATGGGACAGAATGACGTGAAAGTTGCTAGGGGATAGGGGAACTGAGGGGATCAGGGGAGATTTGGGGAAGGGGGCAGGTGCCACTGTAGACAAGGGAGGACCTACACAACCATTCAGACAAGGTAGATCATAAGACCTTTATCTGCTGGCATCTTTCAATGTTTTTATGTCCATATTTATGTAAGACAGGAGCAGAGGCAAACCATACCAAGACAAGGGTTCTGAACTTTAGGAGGGTAGATTTTAAGGAAATAGGGCACTGCCTCAGAAACTGCCTAGTGGTGTGAGAGGGATGCCACACAGGGACAGAGGAAGAATGTGGAAAAGTAAGGGGGTGCATAATTAAGGCAGCCAAGCCTATGCATGTAGGAAGTGAGTAAAAACAAAAGGAAAAAGAAACTGGATATTGAGGGAGGAAGACAGGAAGGGGTACAAGGTAAAACAGACTGAAGCAGGTAATGCATTAAGGGAAGCAAAGGCACAGATGGAGTAAAGGACAGTCAAAGGGGTAGCAAATACAGGTAAGACCTTCTTCAGCAGCATAAGTGAGCAGAGGAAAGCAAGGGAGGGATAGTGAGGATAAGGAGGGCGGTAGAGGGAGAGTGTGCTACAGAAGACCAGGAAAAGCAGACATCCTGAACAGGTACTTCTACTCAGGCTTCACAGTTGAAGGAGGGGGAAGGACCACCAGTGATCAGAATTAACAAAGGGGGAGGGGAGGGGAGGTGGACTCAAGTCCATTATTAGTGGAAAGAATCCTGAAGTGTCTTTTAGCTCTGAAAGTGGACAAGATTATGGAACGGGATGGAATACACCTAGGGGTACTAACAAAACTTAGGGAAGTGCTGGCTGCTCCACTGATGGCCTCATTCAATAGCTCACTGGAATTAGGCATGGTTCAAGAGGACTGGAGAAGCAGTTGTGGTCCGTCTATATAAAGGAGACAGCAGGGAAGAGGCTAGTAACTATAGGCTGGTGAGTCTCACCTCAATGGTGGGGAAATTAATGGAAACACTACAATAGGAAAGGCTGCTAGAGTATGTTGAATCCCCTACCCATCAAGGAGGGTGTGCCTCAGGGCTGAATTCTTGGCCCCCTCCTGTTCTCTGTCTTCACAAATGACCTATACCAGCACTGTGGGGATAGCTCAGTAGTTCAATACGCTGATGATACTGTCATCTACCAAGCCAGGTCCACACCACATGATCTGGGTCCTCTCCATCAAGGGGACCTAAACACACTCGAGGCCTGGCTCTCTTCAAACAGAATGATCCTCAACGCAGCAAAAACTAAAGCCATGCTGTTTGGTCCTAGATCCCTGGTCCAGGATTGGACCAATTCTCTAAAACTTTCTACCCTTGGTGACAAATGAATAGACGTAGTTGACAACATAAGATACCTAGGGCTAACTATTCACCAGGGTCTCACCTTTAAGACCCACATTGACCAGGTTACAAGGTCAATTCACATCAAGCTCGGGACAATGTACAGGCTAAAAGAACAACTAATCCCAAAGGCTAGATGAGAAATCGCCACCAGTGTCCTCCTACCCACATTAACCCATGGGGCCCCGTTAATCCAGGGAATGGCAAAAGGGGAGTTTAGCAGGCTCCAAGTCCTGTACAACAAGGTGGTGAGGTTTGTGACAATGAGCTGTCCAAGAAGCCACTGCATCTCACCAGCCTAGCTGTGTTGGCCCTCTTTCAAGGCGTGCTACAGTATCCACTGCTCTGCCTTGCATACAAATTGCAGAGCCCAGTGGCCCCACCAAGCTTAATAGGAATATTCAGGACTAAGCCTAACCCCCGAATGCTCAGGAACTCAGGTCGGTCCTTACTGGCAATCTCCAGAATTAAGACTCAAAAGGGAGGAAATTCCTTCGCTCTCACAGCCCCTAAACTATACAACACTCTCCCACCGCTAGTACAGGAAGCCCCCTCGCTACCAATCTTTTGCACTTGGCTCAAGTCCCATTTGCTTGGGACAAGCTGATGCCATTGCAAGGGTATAGGGTAATCTTCACCAAGCCTAATCATAACTCCCATTCCCCCCCTTTTCTCACCAAAATTGACTTTACATCACGACTTAAACCTCCCAAGTGTTGCACTTATGATCTAAATGCACAATAATAACCTGCCTATAACTGTAATGTTCATTAATTTTCTTTACCTCTCGCACTCCAGTATTTTCCTGACTGTATGTTTTGAATTGCTTCTGGATCACCTGATAGTATGTCTTGTTATGATTCTGTTCCCCGGGTCGCCCCTGAAAAAAAGACCTTCAGGACCCAGTGGGCGAACCCGGTCATCAACATTCAATAAATAAATAATCCAGAGGGCTGCACGACCAAAGGCAGAATGGATTCACGGGTTGGGGGGTCATGCCAGATGAGTCTGATTGAGTTATTTTTTCTTTTTTTTTCTTTTCTCTTTTTTCTGCCCACAGCTGCCGGCAGATCTGCCCAGTCATGGACCCCTGAGTCCCCACTTCCATATCAGCCACGGCTCCTCCGACACCCCCGGCTTTCCCCATAGGGTGGGGTTGAGGCACCGCAGCTAATGCCACAATCGTGGGACTTGGATCGGGGAGCTGGCCTGGAAGCTAATCAGGGCCAGGGGTGGGCTTCATTCATGGTGGCCATGAGCTGATTTTTCTAGGTTCCCTGAGGGCAGTGACATGCAATGACGTCCAGCATCCACCCCGCCCCTCTCTTGGAATTTGGCACTGGTGCTTGTGATTCCTTCTGGCCTCTGCCATGAGTCAAATGTGCACTGGGCACTCTCCCCAACCCTCCCCCTGGAGAAAGAGAGCAGCCCTGGGGGCACTCCATCCTTCTCCCCAGGCCGGCCCTCTGGCTCCCCAGGTCCATTCCTGAACCTGGGTCACAGGCGTTGCAAGCAGAATTTCCACTGCTGGCCCGGCAGGCTGGCTGAGTTCTTTTAGTAGGTGACCAGGGAAGTAGATCAGGGGAGGGCTGTGGATGGGGCCTATCTGGATTTTAGCATGGCCTTCAACACTGTTTTTATTTATTTGGAAAGTTTTATTTGAACCGTTTTAACAGGAAGGGCATGCTGAACTGAAAACAGCTCATTTCCAGATGTGTCCTAAGGGGAAGGGGGAAAGGAATACAGTTTTTTATTTATACAACAGTGCTTAAAACTAATATACCTGTTAGCAATACATATATACACTATTTACTTCACGGGTTAAAACATGCACAAATGAGCATTAGTGTGCCAAAAGAAGTATGGAGCTGTGGAAGCGTAGGATTGAACTTGTAGAGCAGGCTAGAGTAGAGACCGTAGATAGAGTAGGCACAGAGTGGAAACTGGAGGTAGAGTAGAGAGAGCATGTAAGAAGATGGGAGTGAAATGGTTGGTGGGGAGGGAGTCAGAAAGATAAGAAACAGGGGAAAGGCAGCGGTGAGAGGAAAGGGAAGAGGGGTAGTAGGTAGAGATAAAGAGGCAGACCTTCGACCGTCTGGGGTGCAAACCCCACAAGGACCATATGCCGCTCAATGCACTCCCAGTCTGCATCTTAGGTTACCAGGAAAGTATGAGCACAGATGGGGGAGAGAGAGGGGGTAGGGGTGGAAGTAGAGATAGTGAGGCAGACCTTCGACCCTCTGGTGTTCAAATCCTACAATGGCCAGATGTGGCTCGATGCACAATCAGTCTGTGTGCTCTTTCCACTACTATACCTTTTGCTGTTAAAGTGATTTTTCACAGTCTGCTTTTGGGGATTTATTTTGCTGCTACACTTTAGGAAGTGTCTGTGTTTGGTAACAGATTCCAGGTAAGTTCTGTGTTTTGTAACAGGCTTATGTAATTCAGTTTATATAGCTGTGTGCTCTTTCCACTGCCTTTAGTTGTTAAAGTGATTCTCCACAGTCTGCTTTTGGGGATTTTTTTTGCTGCTACACTTCAGGAAGTGCCTGTGTTTGGTAACAGATTCCAGGTAACTTCTGTGTTTTGTAACAGGCTTATGTAATTCAGTTTATATAGCTGTGTGCTCTTTCCACTACCTTTAGTTTCTAAAGTGATTTTCCACTGTCTGCTGTTGGGGATTTCTTTTGCTGCTGCACTTCAGGAAGTGTCTGTGTTTGGTAACAGATTTCAGGTAACGTTTGTGTTTTGTATTAGGCTTTATGTAATTCTTCTGTACTTTACAGAAGAAAGTCTTTTTATTACCTAATTGTTTTTTATTGACACCGAGTACCAAAGGAACAACCCCTCCACCCACCCCCATTCCCCAACCACCCTGGGTGTTCTAACTTTATAGTGGTAAGCCAAGCCACACCTACTTAAAGACACAGGAACAGTTAGGCAGCACAGCACATGCAATAGCCTAGCTGGTAAATAGGCAGAAGTACAAAGGGTGCAGCTAGCAACTGGGTCCACAAGGGCACATATAAGAGGAGAAGAGAAAAGCTGTAAGTCACTACAGAAGAAAAGATACAGGGAGAGAAGGAGAAAGAGAAGGAAAAAAGGGTTAGCAGGCAGAAGAGGGAAGAAGGTTAGGAGATAGCACATAGAAATTAGGAGGCATAAGCAGGCAGAAAAGTGAGGAGGGTAGCAGTCATGATGGGAGTGGTGCAGTGCAGTGGTTGTGAGCAGCAGTCTTCAGGAAGACATTGTGGAGGCTGTGATGTTGCCCTATCTGCAGGCACCTCTATGGGCTGAGGAAGAAGGTTGCCTGTCTCCATGCAGAGTTGACCAGGCTACAGGCGGCATCCATCTCCACCCAGAGACCACTGGGTCTACAACATGAACCTCATAGAATGCCCAGAAAGAAGTGTGACTAGACCACAGTCGGCTCAGGGAGGGTGGGGGAGGAGTCAGAAGCATATTCCCCAACAGATCCAGCTGAATAACTCCTTCACTATTTTGGAAGAATGGGAATGCCCCACACAGGCTCCCACAGCTGGGACCAGGGAGGATGATCAGGACCTCCAAGCTAGAGCCCCAGGGAAGAGGGACAGAGGACCCCAGAGGAGAGGGAAGCTTCTCTTAGTCAGGGACTCTATTGCCTGGGGTGTGAAGTTAGGGACACCTAGCAGGGGGGAGAGGGAGGTCAAGTGCATCTCACTTGCATGGAGGTATGGGAAGCGAATCCATAGAATCACTAGGTCAATAGCCAGGAGGGAGGGGCTGAATGTCATTGTCCACCTGGGGACCAATAACCTGGTGGGGAGAAGGGTGGCATTAGCCAGAGTCCAGGAGGATTCCAGGAAGCTGGGGGTACCCAAAATGAGTAGCATGTTCTGTCTCTTTCTTAGAGGTACTACCTGTCCAAGGCACAGGGGAGGCTAGGGCACTCCATATCCAAATCTTCAACACCTGGTTGAAGGACTGGTGTTTAAGGGAAGTATTTGGCTTCATAGAGGACTGGGGCCTCACCTGGGCAGATGTGAGCTTATATCAGGAGGATGGCCTGCATCTGTCCAGGAAGGGGACCTCACTCCTTGGTGAGAAGTTGGAATGTTTCAACAGAGAGCATTTAAGCCAGCCAAGGGGGGGGGAGTCAGGAGGGACAGGTGGCTTAGGTACACTCTCCCATGGTAGCATGCAAAAACACAAGTTGACAACAGGAACAACTGGAGCGGGCAGTGAGGAGCAGGCAGGCAAAGCATGTAAAAGGGGGAAAAGGGGGGCAGGAGCACATGAACAACAAATCCTGGGTGAGAGAAACAGGCAAGGGGGAGAGAACAAGAATAGAGAGAGGAAAAGGTATGAAACGTGGAAGGTCATGCTCACAAATGCCCACAATCTGGGAAATAAGGTTCCAGACCTGGAAGCCTTGATGACATAGCAGCAATAACAGAGACATGGTGCTCTGCTAATCACAGCTGGGACGTCAATGTACCAGGCTATACACTGTTCAGAAGTGACAGTGAAGGTAAAAGAGTGGGGGTGGCGTGTACATCAGAAGAAGGAAAAAGACAGGGGAGGCTGAGGCAATGTGGTCACCCTTGAACCAGGGAATGGCACAGTAAGACATACTGGGGTGTTTTATAGACCTCTGGCACAGAGGGAGGAAGTGGACAGGGTACTAATGGAGGAAACTGATGACATGACAGTTAAAGGTGAAATCCTGCTGATGGGGGATTTCAATATGCTGAATGTAGATTGGACCACCCAGGCAGCTGCTTCAGCCAGAAGCACAACCATCCTGGAATCCCTGCAGGGGTTTGGACTCAGACAGCTGGTGCATGAGCCAACCAGAGACAAATCGATTCTGGACCTGGTATGGACCAATGGAAACAGAGTCGAAGGAGTCCAGGTAGAAGGGCAGCTGGGATCCAGTGACCACCACATGGTGTGGTTTGGCATGGAGACAGGGACTCAATTAAGCCACACCAGGGCAACAGTATTAGATTTTAGTAAGGTAGATTTCAGTGAAATGGGTAGATGTTTAAGAGCAGCCCTGGAGAAGGGAGAGGTAATGGAGGGAGTGGAGGAACAGTGGGGGAAACTAAAAGGAGCCATAGTGGAGGTAACTAACCAATACGTTAGGATAGTGGCCAAAAGGAAAAGAAGAAGGAAACCACTAAGGTTGTCTAAAGAGGTAACAGACAAAGTAAGGACTAAAAGAGCAAGTTTCAGGAAGTATAAGGGAACCCAAAGGGAGGAGGACAGGGAGGTGTATGTTTAATGCCTGAGGGAAGCAGGGAAAGCTGTTAGGAGAGCCAAGGCACAAACAGATGAGGGTTTAGCATGGATTGTGAAAAAAGAGGACAAGACATTCTATAGGTACATCAGCAATAGAAGAAAACCCGGAGGGGGGGATTGTGAGGCTCAAAGGGGAGGAGGGAGAGTGTATGGTGGGGGATCTAGACAAAGCAGAAATACTGAACAAATACTTCTGTTCAGTATTCACTAAGGAGAGAGAGGGTCAAGGACCACAGTTGGGGAGAAGAGGCAATGGGGGGGAGTGGACACCAGTCCATTCACAGTGGAGAGAGTTCTGGAGGAACTCACAAAGCTGAAGGTGAATAAAGTTATGGGTCCAGACCACATACACCCTAGGATATTAAGGGAGCTGAGAAGTGAACTAGCAGTGCCTCTGGTGACCCTGTTCACAGAGTCACTCAACACAGGTGTGGTTCCAGAGGACTGGAGGAGGGTGCATGTAGTCACACTGCACAAAAGTGGCAGTAGGGAGGAAGTGGGGAACTACAGGCCAGTCAGCATCACCTCAGTGGTGGGAAAGATCATGGAGACACTGCTGAAACAAAGGATAGTGGCACACCTGGAATCCAATGGGGCCCAGGATCTGCGGCAACACGGATTCACAGCAGGAGGTCTTGTCCAACAAAATTGATAAATTTTTTTTGATTGGATGACTAGGGAAGTGAATCAGAGAGGGGTGGTAGACATCACCTCCTAGATTTCAGCCAAGCCTTTGATACCTTCCCACACAGAAGGCTGGTTAACAAGATGAGTAGTTTCAGCATGGGGCAGAAGGTGATACATTGGGTTAGAAACTGGCTGATGGATAGAAGACAGAGGGTAGTGGTAACTGGGATCCAATCCAGGGAGAGATAGGTGACAAGCGGAGTACCACAGGGATCAGTACTAGGACCAGTCCTATTCAATGTCTTCATTAGTGACATTGCAGAGGGGCTGGAAGGAAAGGTCTGCCTATTTGCAGATGACATCAAGATCTGTAATGAGTGGATACTCCAGAAGGGGTGCAGAAAATGAAGAGGGACCTGGAGAAGCTTGAAAGATGTGCAGAGGCATGGCAACTGAGGTTCAATTCAAAAAAGTGCAAGCTAATGCACCTGGGTAGGGGGAATCCTGGGGAGAGCTACAGAATGGGAGGGGGAGAGGTGCTGTCACCAAAGAGGAAAGGGACCTAGGGGTTAACATATCTGATGGCCTTAAGGTAGCAAAGCAGTACGCAAAGGCTGCAGGGAGGGCCAGTGGCATGCTGGGGTGCATAGGCAGAGGCATTACTAACAGAAGACATTAGGTGTTGATGCCATTGTATAAAACACTGGTACACCTGGAGTACTGCATGCAGTACTGGAGGCCACACATGTGTAAGGACATAAACAAGGTGGAGGCTATACAGAGAAGGGCGACAAAGATGGTGCATGGCTTGCATCACAAAACATATGAGGAGAGACTAAGAGTCCTCAATATGTACTCACTGGAGGACAGGAGAGAAAAGGGAGGACATGATAGAAGCATTCAAGTACCTCAAAGGCATAAACAATGTGCAGGTGGGGGATCTTTTCCAATGTAGAAAAGATATCAGAATGAGGGGATACAATATGAAATTGAAGGGGGGTAACATGAGGAAGTTTTTCTACACAGAGATGGTGGTGGATGCTTGGAACAGTCTGCCACAAGAGATGGTGAGGCAAGCACAGTGGAGGGGTTCAAACATGCCTGGGACAGGCACAAGGGAACATTGGATGGGGAGGGAGTGATGAAAAGCCATTGGTCACTTAGGGTCAGTTATTGCATAAAAGTTTAGGACTTACAGGCAGACTAGATGGGCCTAGCGGTCCTTATCTGCCACAATTTCTACTGTATGTATCAATGTATCTGCATCTTAGGTTACCAGGAAGGCAAGAGGGTGGAGTAGGGTAGAGAAGTAGAAGTAGGCTTTCAACCCTCTGGGGAGCAAACCCCACAAAGGTCAGATATGGCTCAGTGCACACCAAGACCATGTACAGGGCTCCTTCCTGCAGGGAAAAGTCAGATGAAATTAGGAAAAGGGGCAGGCAGGGGGAAGGAGAGTGTAGACTGGGGAAAGAGTGAGGGGAGAGGGGAGTGGAGGGTGGGTAGGAGTGGTGGTGGAGGGATGAGGGGAGGAAGCGGGAGTCAGTAGTGGATTATAGGAGCATAGGGAGGAATAGAAAGGTGAGAGGAGGAGGCAGTATGGATGGGAGGGGAGAGATGCACACATGTTGAGATAGCTAAGAGAATGCAGAGGAAAAGAAAGATGGATCAGTTCCAGTTACAGGAGGGAGAGGTGAAGTTAAGCAGAAGGGAGGCTAGTGAGCTGGTGGAGGGGGCATACCGGATATGTAAAGGAGTGAGTTCCAGAGTTTAGAAAAGCGATAAGAGAAGGCAGCCTGGCCAGCTGAGGAGGACCTGTGAGGGAGAACAAGGAGCGGAAGTAGGAGCTGCAAAGGGTGTAAGAGGTGGGAGAGGGCAGGAAGAGGAGAGAGGAAAACTAAGAAGGGAGACAACCAAGCCACTACTTGGCTAAGAAAGAGGAGCAATGGGCTAGGCGCCTGTCCTCAAGGGAGGGGAAGGAGAGAGAGGTGTGGAGAGTGCAGTGGTGAGTGCAGAGCAGACAGTTTAGCACAAAACAACAGAAGGAGAAGAAGAGGGAATCGAATCTGGATAGAGTGGATTTAGGCACAGCACTGTAGACTACGTCACCATAGTCAAATATAGAAAGGAACATTTTCAGAACAATGGCTCTGTAGGCCTGTATAGGGAACCAGCCACAATTGTGGTAAAGTGCTCCTAGTTTGGGGTGCATTTTTTTGTGAATGTCATCCACATGTTCAGAAAAACTGACTGTGTTGCGCATGAGATGGATTAAGAAATTGAGCTGCCTGGGATGGATCCAAAGTGGTGAATTGGGTTAGAAACTGGTTAATGGATAGGCAAGAGAAGTTGGTTGTTAATGGCCGCTCACTCTAATGATATAATTGTGACTAATGGGGTACCACAATACTCAGTACTGGGACCACATGCCTTTTTGCAGATGATACCTAAATCTGTAATAGAGTGGACAAAAAGGAAGGGACTGAAAGAATGCGTAGGTATCTTATAAAACCAGAGGAGTGATCAAGAGCATGGCAGTTGGTAATCAATGCCAAACACTGCAAACTTATATCCCTAGGGCATATGAATCCAAGAACTGAGTATAGGATTGGGGGAGATACTGTCAGTCACTAATCAAGAAATAGACCCTGGGGTTATCATAGCTGATGACCTCAATGTGTCTGGGCACTGAGACAAAGCAGAGGGTAGGGCCAGTGGGATGTTGGGATGCATAGGGGAGAGGTATCTCCAACAGAAGGAGGAGGGAGGTGGTGTTGCCATTATATCTCTCATTAGCGAGACCCCACCTGGAATATTGTGTCCATTTCTGAAGGTTGCACCTCACAAATATCATAGACAGGGTGGAGGTAGTCCAGAGAAGGGAAAACAATATGGTGCAGGGGTTGCATCAAAAGCCCTATGAGGAGAAGCTGAGGGATCTCAACATGTGCAGTTTGGAAGACAGGAGAGCAAGAGGAGGCATGTTAGAGATCTACAAGTACCTACCAAAGATCAACAGGGAGCAGGAGGGGAGTCTCTTTCAAACGAGGAAGAGCACCAGAACCAGAAGGCATGCAATGAAGCAATGAAGCTGGGGGGTTAAGGAGGAATGTAAAGAAGTGCTGTTTTACTGGAAGAGTGGTGGATGCTTGTAGTAGATGACCAGAGGAAGTGGCAGAGGTGAAAACAGTAAGGGGCTTCAAGCATACTTGGGACAGACATAAGGGAATATTAGGAAATGGCCAGGGAGGAGGGTGGGCCACCATAGACCAGCTAGTGTCTGTGGAGGCAGACTAGGCAGGAACCATCTTGGCAGACTGGGTAGTCCATGCAGTCCTTTTCTGAAGATAAATTCTATGCTTCTGTTTCTAAGGATATGAGTCCACCACAGCACATTGTATGCTGTTCCACTCTGTAACCACTCATTGAGAAAACCATGCTCTACACTTTCAGTTCTAAAGGATCTCCCTTGAGTTGATACTTGTGTCTTTTTGAGTTGTATGTGGGCTCCCTAAAGTCCAAGTGCAGGCATTTCCCAAACTCAGTATCCCTGGATGCTTGAGAAACTGCAATGAGGTCCCTTCTCATTCTCCTCAACTCAAAACTATATAGGTCCACATTACTCAGTTATCCTCGTATGACATTTTCTCCAAACCTCTAATCATTTTAGAAGTTCTCTGCTGCACTCTTTCCATGCCTGTGATGTCTGTCTTATTGTGTGGAGACCAGAATAGCTCACAGTACTCCAAATACAACCTGACTAGTGCTTTGAAGAGTGGCATAATCACCTCCCTATTCCTACTTACCATATTCCTTCTGACACAACCCAGCTTCCTATTGCACTTCCTCACAAACTGGATGCAGTGTTCATTTTATTTATTTATTATTTATGTATTTAATTATTTGTTTTTGATAACCGGCTAAGTGCACTAGACATAAAATGCCTATTTTCAGGCACGACCCGGGAGAGTATAAGACAGCACAGGCAGAAATTTCAGTATTGTCAGTATAGTATAGGAAAAATCATGCAAATTACAATAAGGATTACAGTGAACATAAGAGAAGATAAAATAAGTACTGCAGTTAAGCACAATAAATTGTCAGACTAATAAAAAAATTGGCTGTGAAAACTGGGAATACATAGTAGTAAATACAAACAAACTGAAACTTGGTAAGCAATGTAACATAAAACATCAGACATGGTATTACAAATTTCAAAGTTAACTTTTATCAAAATTTATCAAACATTTAAAAATGTATTTTAAAAATGTAAAAATTTAGACAGTGCCTGCTTGGGATAGGATTATTATTTATTAAGCACCCCATGCCCAGGGTTTCAGAGAACTAAACAGACATAAAAATTCATAAAAGAAAACAATTATAAACCAATTATTAAACAGCTTAATAAATAACTTATAAAATTAAAACCAAATCAAAAGTGGTGACGTTTCAGGTAACCATAATCCCCAGATTCTTCTCACTTGTGGACTCTTAAAGCACACCTAAGAGATAAGTGCTCCTCAATTTGTTATGCTCTATGCCCCCCAATGCTGCTGTTAATCCTTTTACTAGTGAGTCCAGCTTTTTCTGCTGTAATGCCCCCCCAACCCATCTAACTAGTTTGATGCCCCAGTCTGCACTAGTTCTGGGGGAGTCATTCTTGGCCCCAGTTAAATGGATGTTCTTATTCTGAACTGTATTGACCCCTCCTCACCTAGTTTAAAGTTCTTTTTAGGTGTTGTGCAAACATATTACCCAGAAACCTGGTGCCCTCACAACTGGGATGGAGGCCATCCCTTTTAAACAAGCTCCATCCTTAACAGGTGTTGCCCAAATCTCCAAGGAACTGGAAACCCCTCACCCAACAGTAGTCCTTCAGCTATACATTAAACTGCTCTGTTTTCATCTTCTCTTTGTGACTACAGTGTGGCTGATGTAGGACCTCTTCCAATGATGACTGCATGTGTGTGTGGGGGGGGGCACTAGACTACCAATGAATGGGTTAGTTATGTGACAGCTTGGTACAATGATTGGGGGATGAGGACAACTACACTACCCTTGCATGGGTAATGAGTCTTTGACTCAAAGGTTGTAAATCCAATTTTCAATAAATAAATAAATGGGTGATAATATATTGCATGCATCTAACAGACTGGCACAGTAATTGGGGTGACCATTAGACTACCAGGAATTCTGAGGTGCTGCACTTGTACTTTGAGGTACTAAAGCAGGTAGGCGCTCATGCTGTTCACTACATGCATGTTACAAGTCATATTACGCAATAAGGAAGGTAAGGAGAAAACATTTTTTTCTGAGGGGTGCTCTGGCAACTTTTCATCTTAAATTTACTTGCTGTTTTAGGCTGTAAAAAGTTTTCTTTGTATGTTGCAAGTCATTGTGCAGTGCATATATGGAGAAAACAATCTTTCAGGAGGGCTGGTTAGTGGATTTGAAAGCAGTCCAAAGGTCCAGTACACCCTTCCTACACCCTGCCCTATTCCAAATAATCCCCTGTATCTTGTGATATTTCCCTCTTTCACTCTGCCCCAAACCATGCAGGCCCTGGTGTCCAGTGGCATCATATTCTCTCACCCAGCCCATATCAAAGTAGTCTTTGACATCTAGTGATACCTCACTCCCTTACCCTGCCCCAAACTATCCAGTTCCTGGCAACCAGTGGCACTGCCTTCTCACCCTGCCCAAAGTTAGCCAGTCCCTGGTGTTCTTTGGTATCCTTTAACTCACCCTGTCCCAATCCAAGTAGTTCGTGGTATCCAGTGGAACCCCTTCCTCATCCTACTATAATCCAAGCAGTTCCTGGTGTCCAGTAGCACCCACCCACCTCCCTCACCCAACCCTAATAAAATCATTCGCAGGTGCCCAGTGGCCCCCCTCCCTCACCTCATTAGCCCTTGGTATCCAGTGCCCCTAACACCTTCTCCTACAGATAGTATCTGACACAAGCCCTCCACTCACCCCTTGGACATATGCCATCTAAACTACATTACTGCAAAACACAATAATGAACTGGCATAAATGTGCCTATTTCATCATTATGGTTTGGGGTTATGTAATTCACATGGTGGCCTGAAGAGAAGGTGAGTCAAAGGTTTGTGCTGGTCACATCAGGGGGACAAGTACAGTTTGGTGGGGGTTAGTGTCACCAGGGATGGGCTCCCAGTCCCAGTTTCAAGAAGCTGGGGAGTGTGGCAACAAGGAGCAGGGAGTAGGGAGCAAGTGAGTGTGAAAACAGTTGTGTTTTTTTTTCAAAGACATTTTCAAACACCAGGGATAGGCTCCAGATTGCGGCATAAGTGTTGTACAGGGGATGGGCTCCCAGTGGCTGCACTTGATTGGGGGTGTCAGAGGTGGGTGGTGAGGGAAACAGTTCTTTTATGATGACATTTCCTGACAGGAGGATGAGCTCCTGGTGTTAGAATTGGAGTAGGGGAGTGGGGGGAATTAAAGCACTAAGGCACCACCATGTCTGGGCTTCAGGAGACTGCAACTGATTTTGGGGGTGGGTCTTGACTGTTGTGACACTAAGATGAGCTGCCAGTGTCACAAAAGGAGAAAATAAATTAATGTTCTTTACTGGCATCAGAGATGGCTTCTGATGCCAATTTCAGTCACTAGAAACATAAGAACCTGCACCCGACAACAGAGATCTGCTCCTAGAGTTACTATGGACATGGGAAGGGGTAGAAACCACTGATCGTGCATCATATTTCATGTTCCTGAGGTCACTGTAGTTTGATTACAGGCACATGGAAGCACTTTATGAAAAATCACAGAATAACTGCTCTGCACATGCACAACTGGTGATTTTCAAAATCTTTATAGCTTAAATATTTTAAATAATTTTATTTTTCAAGCCCCAAATTCAATATTTTTGGGATAGGATCTAATGAAGGTGAAATATTTTTTTGGTTTCACATCTTTACTGTTTTTTCATTGTTGGAGTACAAACTAAGCTACCAAACCAAAGTTCAAAAACTCTGGAGAGTATGAAGAATCTGCCACAAAGTGTGTGCATGCCCTAGCTGAAAAGACTGCTCAACTCCAAGAACTCTGGCACTACTACACCACTATTATATCTGCCTGCATATTTGCTTTATTTAGTACAACTGACTCATAACTAAAAAAAGTCCATTTACTTTATCACTAGGTATGTATGAAACAATGGACACTGTACACTGCCTTCTTCAGCTACTGGACAATGGACTGGACAGTGTACCCATTCTGGGTGGATCTATGCTATGATTTGTTCATTACAAAATGTCCTTTCTGTGCCCCCATCATGTACCCCAGCTGCCAGCAATCTCATTACTGCCCACCACTCCCCACCATGTACCCTAAATGTTATGTATACTGTCCATAGTCTAGCCTCTATATATAATACCCTCCAGCTGTGGCTTGCTCTGGAGGACCGCACAACTTAGGAGAGAGGGCACACCTCAAGATGCTCACCGTGGGGGACCCTTTGATATCCTGGTTGGTGTTAATGTTTTCACCCTCATTTTGATGCCCACATTGTGGTGACCTATTCTCTGCACACTGTTGATGGGATACCGTAATCCTACAATGACCCCAGCACACCCAAGTATCTCCTCCTCCCCCCAGCATGCTGATAAGTAGAGGGGGACAAGTCAGGCCCTGTACAGCCTCTGGCCAAGAATTATGCTCCAGAATGCACTGTGGACTCAACAGGCTCATACTGCATCCTGATCTGTGAAGGGTATGACTAGGCCAAGCTAGGATGTGGGATGGCACTCCACAGTCGTTCCAGTACTAAAGTGAGCATCATGTTCTGTGACCTTGACAAGAAAAGATCATCAACAAGTATTTATAATGTGTGACCATTTTTGAAAACATATGTAGCACCATAGACCAAATAATTTTAGCACTTAGAGACAATAATTTAAAAACATGGATAAACAGATTTAGATAATCATAGCTAGCCCAATGAGATGACAATAAGCACAGATCCACATAAGGAAACAAACTGAAATAAAATGTCTTTAGCACAAATTGTGGAAGCAAACTGGTTTGGCTCTCACAGGACAATAGCCTGTCAAAATCAGACTTTGCAAATATTCATATTTGTCATTTTTGATGCATGGATGGGAAGCCTGGATTATGACACAGTGGTTAAAAAAACAGCCAAACTGCTGCTAGCATTTACTGTCTTGATCTGCTTCCCAATGAGGAGAGTCAGTGGGCCAAAATAAAGGCCTCTAATTAAAGTAATAGATCATTGTCAAATAGTTGGGTTGTCACATAGCTCGAGACAACATGGTGATGAGCCCCTTCTTAAAGGTGTCCTATATAATGCAACAAATGAATGAAGAAGAGTTGGCACATTAAAACTGCTGTAAGTCAAGTGCACTCAGTCTGATATCAGTAGAGATGCTGCATAGTCACCTAAAACCAGGTAGAATGAAGTTATAGACCAAAAAGATTTCAGCAGGCTAAAAAAAGATTGCAGCCACCTGCATTATCATAGCTGACTGATAATGATGATGATTTACTCTGCCATAAATGAGAAAGTATAGCATGTTATCTCCATTTCCCATCCATGGGCCCAATTCCAGATGGTTATGCATGTTGCAAAGTGACCTGCACCAGAAAAAATCATACAAGTAGCACTTTGTGCCATGAGTTACGACAAATGGCATTCCAAAATGCAGCCTGCAACGTTGCAGGCTGCCTGCGCTGAAGTGGTACTATGCCACCATGTATGCCATAAACCCCCTGTGACATGGCGCAAGGGGGTTTATGGCAGCAGTTGCACCCTATTCTGGGAGGGTGGCTGCCAGAACAGCACATGTGCTATCCAAAGAGAACCTCCAGAGAACATTGGTCTAAGTACAGTTAGACCAGCTATTAGTTGGTCTATGTGTATGTTGCTTCCACCGGGGGTGCACCATTGTGCCATGTGCACCCAACAGTCACCCTCCCATGATCCTGCATAAGCCCCCCAACCCATCCCCCAGTGTGATAGACACAGAGAAGCCCTCTGCGAGCTGCTGGCACCCCCAAGTCCTGATCCCCAAGTAATGCCCCGCAGTGCTACTCATGTCCCCCCAGCCCCATTCGGCATGCAGTATGTATGGTCCCATAGGGCTATTCATGCACCCTGCCAAGCCCCAATTGCCAGCTCACCAGTAATAGTAACATGTCCAAATATGGCACAACCCATTATCCCTGGTAGTCTAGTGCCCTTCCCACCTCCCTACCTGGCAGTGCCAGTCCACCCCGCCACATCCATTCTCAGTTGGTGACAGGCTCATCCCTCCTCTCACCTCCATGGCCAGCTACCGACTGAGCTCCCTCTGAGTGCATGCTACTTTATACAGTACGCGTTCAATGAATGACAGCTCATTCACTGAGCGCGTACTATATACAGTAGTACACGCTCAGAGGGAGCTTAGTCGGTGGCTGGCCATGGAGGTGAGAGGTGGATGTGCCACTTCTGACTGGGCATGAATGGGGGTGGACTGGCACTGCTAGGGTGTCGGGACACTAGACTATCAGACAATACAGCCATATTTCTGACATGTTATGATTACCAGTGAGCTGCTGGATCAGGGCTGGGTGTGAGGAATAGCCCTGTTGGGCTGTACATACTGCATGCTGAACAGGGCTTGGGGAGTCATGAGTAGCCTTGTGGGGCATTACTTGGAGATCAGGGCTTGGGGGCTTGGCGCTGTCGGTGGGCGTTGGGTCGTCAGGCCTAACTCTCACTCACTTGTCCTATACAGTAGTGTGTCAGCTTGTTTACATGTGGAATGGGGTGAAAGTTGGGCCTGATGACTCAATGGCACACCCGATGTCTGTTGTGTGTGGAGGGTGGGGGAAGAGTGGTGGGGTAGAAATCCTGGGGGTGGGGCATTAGGGTTGGAAACCCTAACGCCTCATTTCCCTGCTTTTGTTGCTGTGGTATTCATCCTAACTGATGCACTAACAAAGTTTTTATAAAGAATATATATATATATATATATATATATATATATATATATATATATATATGTAGATATATAGGGCGTCACACCCTATAGTTAAGGCTGAGAATGCACTTTAATGTTAAACCTCAACTTTTGCGTGTTAATAACTTTGCAACCATTCAATGGATTTGCATGAAATTTGGCGTGGCAGTCTGGTATAGTAGATCTCTTGATTTACCAAGTTGCGTTTTGGTTGGCTTTATGCTTTTTGCACAGCAAAGTGCTGAAAAATGCATTTTTTGCCACTTTTGACACGTTCTTTCTCTATGGCGCTGTGACAACACCATTTGATGTTTTGATCTGATATTTGGAACATAGAACGAGTGTGGTCAAAGAATAATCTAGCATTGGTTTGGTTAAAAAAATATTAATCTGTTCCAAAGTTATTTAATTTTTAATTTTTGGGTTCTCAGCATGCTCAGTTCATGCCAAGATTTATATGTATATTTTTCAAACTAGGATTTTGTAAAGTCACAGATGAGGATTTTAAAAATTCCTAGTCTGTGGGGAAAAATTCCTTGTCCATGAGCCGCCATCTTGTTTTCAGTTTTTCCCCAAAACAAAATGTTGTAGCTTTCTCCACGGGTGACTTTTGGACCAAACTAGGCATGGGTTTTGTTCAGGGTGACACCCGCTACAAAGCCATGCCTTTGGTTTGGCTTGTTTTGGTCAAAAAATAGCTTTTTTTAAAATTAAAAAATTCTTTGACCATGACTCGCTAATGATCCTAGTCTACGAGCTGTCAAAATTCTAGTCCGCAAGACAATCCTCGTTTACGAGCCTACAAAATCCTTGTCTGTCAGTTTGTGACCAGATGTCCCTTCTCGTGGACCAGGATCAAGTTGATGGACTAGGATGTTGCTACCTCGCGAAAGAGGATCGGCTGGTGGACTAGGATTTTGTTAGCTTTCGGACCAGGTTTGGTTTTTTGAATCCTCTTTCACGAGGTGACAAAATCGCAGTCTGCGAGCTGTCAAAATCGTAGTCCACCTGCCAATCCTCTTTCGTGAGGCTGCAAAATCCTTTCCCATCACTTTGTGACCAGATGATTCTTCTCACGGACCAGGATTAAGCTGATGGACTAGGATGTTGCTACCTCGTGAAAAAGGATCGGCTGGTGGACTAGGATTTTGTCAGCTCACAGACCAGGATTGTTTTTTTAAATCCCCTTTCCTCAGTTGTCCAATTCGCAGTCCGCTAGCTGTCAGAATCCTAGTCCTCCAGCCAATCCTCTTTTGCTAGGTAGCAAAATCCTTGACCATCACTTAGGGACCAAATAGAAAAGATCTGATGGTTGAGGATTGCTCGTGGACTCCAATTTTGCTATCTCGTGGATGGGGATTGAGCTGACAGCCAAGGATTTTGCTACCTCACAGACTAGGAATTTTGAAAGATATAAAAAGTTTACTATTGCACTGCTAATGAATGGTTTGGCCTTTTTACTTGCAATTTACAGGGTAGTGAGGGGATGTCCTACAGGTGTGAATTATGCTGTTTAGGTGTTGGGGAATTAAGTGGTTGCATAGATATGCCATCACAAAATTGAGATTTTCCCCATAGGATAACATTGTGGCACCGTTTGCGCTTTTCAGCGCTCATATCGCGGAAACAAAGTGAGATACAGACTTTTTGCTACTGGTGGCTTAGATCACCTATAGGTGATCTAAGCCACTGGAACAAGATTAGAGAATGTAGACTACACCTGCACTGGAATTTTTTCTGTTGCTTGTGCGGTTCATGAGATATTGGCAAATTAGTGTCAGAAGGGTTCCAAGGGTGTGTTTCCAGTGGTTTTCGGCAGCCATATCTCATATATGATGTGAGATACAGATTTGGTAGATCTATGTCATGTGGACAACTCATTGTCATGATTACAACCACACTTTAATTTTTTTTTTATATATGCTATGGTTCCTGCCATATTGGCAAATTAGTGTTACAAGGGTGCCTTGCCCTATAGGGCTGCTGTATGGATTTGTACCTATGTGTACATGGGAGCACAGGGTCCAGAGATCCCACGCTCCCACACATGCATATCGTTATGCACAAATGGGCAGCTCCCACTAACACATGTTATTTATTAGTTATTTTACACTTTTTCAAAAAGTAAGGAAATTCATGGCAGAAAACTGTATTTAATGCATCAGTTAGGGTTAAAACAACAAAAGTGAGGAAATGAGACATTAGGGTTGAGCCCCTAATCCCCATCAACATCCCACCCCCCCCTCCACCACAGACTGACAGGCACTGTGATGTGCCATGGGGTCATGAAGCCTAACTCTCTCACCCCATTCTCCTTTACTGTAGCATGTCAACCTGTTTACAGATGGAATGGGGTGAGAGTTGGGCCACATGACCCCATGGCACACCCCGGCACCTGTCAGTCTGTGGAGGAGGGGGTGGGGGTTTGGGGATGTTAAGGGCTCAACCCTACGGCTCATTTCCTCACATTTGTAGCTTTAACCCTAACTGATGCATGAAATGCAGTTATTTGCCATGAACAATATATATATATATATATATATATATATATATATATATATATATATATATACTGTATGTACAAAGTGTGGCAAAAATATAAACTATATAGAAGATAATTGTTAATAAATTAAAACTAACTGCAAACACTAAACCTAGTCAGTGTGTGTGTGTGTGTGTGTGTGTGTGTGTCACATGGTAACCATGACAAATAACTTCAGGCATGGTGGTTACAACAGGACAAAAGTCCTAATGGCAAAAAAAAAAAAAAGACTGCAATTTTTTACAGGTGTATGAACTATTTTAAAGATACTTTATTATTTTATTTATTTAGTTTTTGTTGACCGGGTAAGTGCACTAGACAAATCCTGCCTATTTTCAGGCATGACCCGGGGGAGAGGGATACAGATGAATGCCAACTGATTTTGAACCAGATTAAGCTGTTGGTGATATTTTTAGTAAATGAGGGAAATTTGGCCAGGACACCGGGGAAATTCCCCTACTCACCCGTAGGGGACCCTTGCTGATGGACTCTCCGTCAGTCGAGTCGGCTGGTGTACCTGCAGGAAGATGCATCTCTGCTCCTGCAGGTCCAGCACCTGAGTTGCACTCTACACTAGATGGAAGGAATACTGCGGTTATATCACCAGTTTTGGACACGTCTATCCTTCTGGAATTGGTTGAAGCTGAACAAATTTTACAAGATAACCTGCTTGCTGAGAAAAAAAAGTTATCTGAACTGTTATCTTCAGCGGAATTGAAATTTACTCACCAGAAAAATTTAATTGAGGAAGAAAAGAAAAAACTAAAATGGTTGAGTATGAGCCCTGAGTCGACAAAAGGGAAAACATTTCCAACGACAGACTCTGAAGTGAACGCCGTTTCAGGAGCAGAGTCTAAAGGTACTAATCTTGTTTTTGGAGAAGGAAATTGGTTGCCAAACCGGGCATTAGAACAAACTGGCTGGGTTTTGAATGATGCGGGAGGATGGTTGCCTGACCCTAATATTCCTTTGCCTGGTTCTTCCTCTTCAGTCCATTATTTACAGCAAGCTTCTGAACTTCAAGATGGTTGCCACGATGAGTCCCCGGATTCAAACTTACTGGCCCCTACAGCGAATGATCAGCCTAGCTCACCTCTGGACTTGGTAGAGCAAACTCCGCTTTCCTTTTTCTACCTGACATTTTGGACAGTCAAATAATTCAGGGTGCAGATGTTACTCCCCTGAAAACATCTGAAGACCCTACTAATCCTATGACAACAACAACTGAGCAAAAAAACAGTTTTGCAAGCCTCTTTCGTAAGTCACCAGTCAATGCAAAAAAGCTGACATGCTGTTTGTATCAGATACACCAGCAGCCTAGAGATACCACCTGATAGAGCTTTCGTAGGTTGTTTTTTGATCAAACAATCCCTAGGATTTTCTCCCTCTGAGGTATTTGCATTTATTCATGCTCCAGGAAAGCACAGTTTTGATGTTAGTTTTCGGACTGCAGCTTTATTGGACAAATTTTGGCAAACTTATTCAGCAGTGAAAGACTCTGAGATTTGGACACATATTTTGTACTACCTTTAACTGTTCCTTGCCTGAAAACTGTTACTATTCTTTTCAGGAATGGAAGGGTTAATGTAAAAGACATTATTTACTGATTAGAACAAAAATGCGAAATTCAAGGTCTCCCAGATCCCATCATTGACATTGAAGGGTTTTGGACGGGCGGGTTCAATTACAAATGTCTGCTGCTGGAATTGTACATTTACCTAGCAGTTTCTTTTCGGGAAGGGATAGAGGTATTCTATTTTATCCTGGGATGCCTAGAACCTGTTTTAAATGTGGTTCTCCTCATCATGTTAGCAGCAGCTGCGATAAAATTCGTTGTTCTATGTGTGGTATTCTGGGTCACTCAGGGGCTCACTGTACTGTTATCTCTAAATGTAGTCTTTGTGATACTGAGGGCCACACTTTCACTGAATGTTCCTGGGCCTCCCATAATACTTCAGATGCCGATTTTGCCAAACATGACTTCTATGTCAATTCGGCGGTCCACAAGTCTTCCAGACCACGATCTACCTCTAAGTTTTCTCAGCAACCACCACCCCTTCTGTTCCCATTACAGCTCTTGGTTTCTCTGAAGACCTAGAACCCCCAGCTCCCTCTTCCATTTCTGAACAGTTACCTACCCTCTAGGTAGTGGAAACTCTTACGACACCTGTAACTCAAACGATGCCTCCCCCAGATCTTCAGTCCTTTCATCTTGTGAAACAGGGACGCTGTAAACAGTTACTGAAAACACAAGGCGCTGAGCCTTTGTGACTACAAAATCAATATGCACCACTCAGATGGGGGGGATACAGAGATGGATGATGTTTCTGACACATCCTCTGTTTTAGAGGTTTCCTCCGGAACAGATGATTTAGACCATGTAAAACCTAAAGTTAAAAAGAAAAGATAGGGCACTAGATCTAAGGCTAAAGAAATTTCTGTTCCCACTACATGACCTTCCTAGATGCCTGATTTGTCTGTAGCATCTCTGAACACAAACAACATTAGGAATGGGTTATGCCGTAAAGCCACTTTTGCCATGTTTGAAGCTAGTCCTCTAGATGTTTTATTCCTACAGGATACTAGACTCTGTACTAGTGCAGAAGCTGTTGTAGCTCAAATTGACTGGAAGTGGGGAACAAGTTATTGGTCCTTGGGTTCCGATTTATGTAGCGGGTATTGCTATTTGTTTTTTCTCTTATAATGTCAACTTTTGAAACTAGTAGAGGTCCAGCCTGGAAGGATTTTTTTGTTAGATGTGATAATTCATAATTCCTTTTTCATACTAATTAATTGTTATGTTCCGCAATCTAAAACCGGACGTATTGCTTTATGGAAAGATTTTCAACCTTTTCTCTTTACTTCCAAAACAGTAACATTGCATACATGTGATATCTCCCTCTTTATGCAGGAGACTCTTGTTTTTTTTTTTTTGACTGAACTCCCTGCCTCCCTCCTGGAAAACAAAATCTCCTGCTTAAGTAAAATTCTGTCCAAAATATCCATCTTTTTTGGGCAGATAAAGACACATAAAAATTAAATCAGTAATGAACAATGTATCTAATAACTTTATATAACTAGTTATTTATTCTTTTTAGTGCTTATTCTTGACAAAATGAAATACATTAAATTTTTGTAATGACTTTTTTCTTATTTTTTTGACGCCATTTAAGGACAAACTCACGATGTTACGGCATCTCCCTACTAGCAGGCCAATCTCCCTCCTAATTTGACCCAAATCTCCCTCTTAAGCAAGTTGGCAGGCCAATCTCCCTCCTAATTTGACTCAAATCTCCCTCTTAAGCAAGTTGGACATATCACATGTATGATATTGGGAGGAGATTTTAATTGTAGTTTATAATGTTTGGATAGAGGAGGAAAAACAGAAAAGGTGTTTTGTGACGTAGTTGCATTAAAATCTATTCTTGCTCAAGCAAATTTAAAAGTTGCTTGTCACTCCATCTTTTCGAAACCCCTCCACACGTTCCATAAAGGAATATTATCTTCCTGTATTGATTATTTTTTTATTTCTGCTGGGGTACAGGTTCAATCTTGTAATACAGTAGTTGCAACTACTTCAGATCATTGTTTGCTTAGTATCTCTTTGTCCAATGTAGCTGAGACTTCTTATGGGAAAGGGTCCTGGAGACTAAGTACTGCATTATTTTATAAAATTCTCCAATTCCCTATGCTCGACCTACTAGAGGCTAGGAAATCAGTTTTTGCCAATATGACAATGTTGTTTGTTGGTGGCTAGATTCTAAGTGTGATTTCATTACACAGTTAAAAACTAACTCTAGGTTCTACCATACCAACAGACATAAGCGATACCAGGATTTATATTGTCAGTTACAAACCCTTCAGAATCAAGATTCCTTTTCGTGCCACACATCCCAACGTATTAAGGTTATTAAAAATTAGCTCACTAAACTTCAGTATAACAGATTACAATCATTAGAACAGGAACAAAAATTTGGGACCCATGGAAAATCGTATTTGATAAATTCATATGAAAATTGTAATTTTCAGAGGAAACAAAAACATACTGATCGACTTGAAACGCCAGATGGGTCTTATATCCATACCAGGTCAGCCCTTTTGTCTGAAATAGATTGCTATACTGTAAAAAAGTTTAGTACTGCTTTTACAATACCTGGTACTATTAAAGAATGGATTAAAATGTTACATTTACCCCAAATCTCACAGGCTCAACAAAAGCTTTTAGTGCTGCCTATCTCTGCACTGGAATTACAAACTGCTATTTCTTCTCTGTCCTTAAATCCGACTCCTGGATGTGATGGGCTGCCTTCTGAGTTTTATAAATGGCTTTGATTGCACTGCCCAAAAGAGCTGGTCCATATCTATAATGCTTTACTACAGGCACATACAATTCCAGAACAACTAAATATTGGTACTCTCTTTTTTCTTTATAAAAAAGATAATAAGTTCAACCTTGATAATTGGAGACCACTTACACTACTAAATGTAAATTTAAAAATCCTCACTAAAATCTTAAACAATAGATTATCTAATGCACTCAGTGATGTTATTCATCCCTCACAAACTTGTTCTGTACCAGGTCACAAAATCTCGGACACTTTGCTTCTCTTACGAGACCTGATTAATCATTGCTACACCTGCAATATCCCTGCATTTGTGTTAGGTTTAGATCAGGCTCAAGCATTTGATAAAGTAGCCCATGATTTCTTATGGACTTGTTTATTGGAATATAGCGGTCCTCATTTTTTTGTATCTATTTTACAAAAATATTATGCTTCTTCGTTAGTTCACCCTTTACTGCATGGGCATTTTAGGACCACTCATAAGATTTTGAGAGGTGTACGCCAAGGCTGTCCATTAAGTCCACTGTTATACATCCTTACCCTGGACCCAGTACTCCATGCAATATATTTGGACCCTTTGATTATAGGTATTCAACATTTCCAACTCCCTCCTATTAAGGCCTGCTCCTATGCAGACAATTTAGTAGTAATGGTATCCACTCAAAGCTCTGTTCTACATGTTTTACAGTTTTTACAAACTCTTACTAATAGTTTTGGAGCTCAACTCAATTTGAACAAAAGTTTTTGTTTATCAATTGCCCCTTTAAATAGTTTCCTAACCAGCTTTGGAGACCTTCCTGTTGTTTACTCTCCTCAGAAATTTTTAGGGGTCTATTTTGGACTGGGAGATATGTCCTTTTTTAATTGGTCTTTAAAACTTGAATTAGCTGCGGCTCTGGAACTCATGGAAAATGCATAAAAGCAAGCGCGTTTATATGATTAAATCCTACCTTTTTTTTTTTTTTTAAACATCAGTCATATTTTTCCTATCCCAAAATCTCTGGAATGCAAGGTCTTTAGTTGTTTGTTTTTTTTCAGCCCTATGGAGATCTAGATTAAATCCAGTTAAACAAGGAATTATTTATTGTACAAAAAAGGAGGGGAGTTTAGGGATGCCTAACCCTTTAGTGGTTTTTTTTAGTATTTTTTTCTATACCAATTTTGTTCCTGTTTTATTTCATAATTCTCAGCCTTGGAGTCAATGGCTTTGTCACACCTTAAATGTTGTTTTTTTCTGGTTGGGATGCTGCAACAGGACTATTGAAAAATCTTAAAACTTTTTCCTTTCCTTTGCATATTAAATATGGTTTGGATAAATTAAAAACTCGGTCACTCCCCAAACAAAATTTTTTTAATCTGTCCTGTAGACAACTTTATTCTTTTGTTATGGATTTACACTTTAAAATAGAACATTTTCAGGATGGATCTTTAACTGAGAAACAAACTATTTGCAAGATGCTAAATGATTCTCGATTACCTCATAAAACTAGGGATGTAATTTGGCTTAGTGCACATGATAAATTAAATGTGAAAAATAACTTAATAGATAAAGAGTTGCAAGAACGTATTTGTCACTAGACCTGGTTGTGAACATCTTTTGGAAACTATCCCATGTTTATTTTTTGAGTGTCCCTATGTAGTGGGTCTCTGGGATTTTATTAAACAAGTTTGATTTTGTCTACCCTTACAATTTTTGAACTACGATATTTTTGTATTAGGGCTTCTGCCGAATCAATGGAGCCATTTTTTCCCCAGTAGTGTTTTGGTAGTATCTGCATATCTGAAATATTGGATTTTGCAAAGTAGATGTAGCTTTTCTATACAGAGAACTTATATACCACATTCAGTATTATTTTCCTTGATTTCAGGAGATTTACAAAGTTAAACTGAAAAAGAATTCCTGAACTTGACTCCTGCTGTTTATCAACAATATTGGTGTAATTTCCCTCAATTTTGACTCTTCTATGTTGTAGATAGTTTTTTTTGCACTTTTCTACTAATGTATGATGATAATACCTTTTTTCTTTTGTTCACTACATGTTTTGTATAACTATTTTGTGTGATTTCACACTGTTGGTAATTAATTTGTTTTGTTGGTCTAATAATGAAAATTCTCCTACTCTTTGAGTGGGGGGAGGGGGGGCATTTATACTTTTTTCTTTTCGCATTTGTCCATTGATGTATGACTATAATACCTTTTTGCTTTTGTTTATCATATGATTTGTATATTATTTTGTGTGACTTAACACTGTTTGTACTTATTTTTGGTTGATGTTATAATATAATAAAACTTCCCCTACTCTTTTTGATAAGTGCCATAGGATCTTTAACATCCACCTGAACTACCACCAATCCAGGCAGATGGGACCTCGGTTTAACGTCTCATCCGAAAGACGGCACCTCAGAAGTGCAGCACCCCTCTCATGCTGCACTACAGTGTCAATACTAGGATATTAACCCAAGTGCCAGATGTGGGAACTGAACCTACAGCCCTCTGATCTCCCAGTCTCAGAGGCAAGTGTGCTACCTACTGAGCCTCTGACACTGATTTACATTTTTTTCAGTACAACCTTAAAAAATTTAATTTCCACATGAATGTAAAATGCACTGCCCCATTTTATAAGCACAATAAGACACTTTAGGGATGTGCATTAGACACTTCTAACACATGGCCGGGGCTGAAGGCACTTAGCCTGTGCCCTCCTGCCTTACTATACCCTGGTGGTGTGTTAGAAGTGTTTAAGGCACACTCTGTCATGTTTTTATTGCTTACTTAAATCTAATCAGGCAAGTATGACATTGATACAGTTTTTTTTTAAGATAAATGCTTTATTTATTTGTATTGCCCATTTTAAATTGCATGAAATTATTGTTTCAAAGGTATGTACAGGGCACTCTTTTATGTTTTCAAGTTTAAAACAATTTAGAAGCCTCACAAACTGAAATCTCTTGGAAGCCATGGTCATATTTTTGTTTTACTAATGTTTTACTGATAGTTTCAATTGGTGGCATATGTCATTATATTTGCGTAATACCTTTGAATGCAATTGGAGGTTAAACTACTAAAACCTATTACCCCCTCACAATCCTTAACTGTTGTTATCTGCTTTTGTATTCAGTTCTCCTTATGTTCTATGTATTTTGCACCATCTAATGATCATTGTGTCTCTATACTGTAATTCCAGACTGTATGTATTGTTTTTGCTGTCCTACCCAGGACCTCCTTGTGTTAGACTTGGAGGTAGATCTTAAACAGAATGGAACATCTTTTAGAATGTAATAACATGTCATAATTGAAGTTCATATGTCTGGATGCTGAAATAATGCGCCAGGTCGCACCTGGAAACAAGCTTTAGCTTAGTGTGCCTTTCCTTGGTAAATAATTTCCCTTTCCCTTCCCCCTTGAAAATGAGCTTTTGCACAATTGAGCTTTTCCTGGTAAAACAAATAAAATCAATAAATAAAAATAAAAAACATTTAAAAAAAATTGTTAAATTGTTAAAAACTGAATATGGCCATGTCATCTGGTTATGCCAGCTAACTGAATTTAAGATTTGATGGAAACACTTTGGTTCATATAATACTGAGAAAAAATTATGGTTTTATGTGATATGGGTGCATCTGAAATCGCACCACCAACACCAGGGTGACTGCACAATAGTGCCAACTGCCTGAAAGTGCGATTGCAGCAGTGGGCAGATGGAAGGGTGCTGAGTACATGGCGCACCCTGCAAGGCAAAGGGGGCAAAGCACACTGTGGCATGGCCCAGCTGAGAAGGACACTTCACAGAAAGAGTGGCCAGGTGCATGAGCAGCCAGCACTGCCAGGGATGGCCAAGGGCAAGGCACGACCATATGGGAGGCACGGCAGTGGCAGTGGTAGGTGGCCGGCACACAGGGACAGGGTGGGTCCAGCACACAGGCATGTTCAGTGGGATGGAGGATGGCCAGAACACCAGAGGGCACAGCCCAGGGGCACTGCAGTAGCCTACCATGCAGAGGTTGGCAGCCAGCAGGTGGTGTTGTGCCACGCTCCCTTTCCCATGTCCTTCATGCCTTTGGGCCACGCTCACCACAGTCCACCAATTTTGTCTGTGTCACCCCTGTGCCTGTGCAGTTCCCTATGGCTCCTTCCTTCCACGTGATGCCCAGTGCAGTAAGTGTCAGTGTGTGCTGTGGGGTCCATGGGGTGGGGGTGTTGCACTGTGCCCTGTGTGTTTGGCCCTATTGCTGCAGGGTGGTGCAGGCTTATACCGCTGCCCCTCTGCCCTGTTCACTGCCTGTGTATCCTGTCTCTGTGTGCCTCTCTGTGTGCCTCAGCAGCAGTGCTTTCACCTGTGCTGTCTTCCTGTCACTCACCCATTGACTCCTACTGCCACCGTTGGCCACGGCCATGGCCTGCTGTGCAAGCTGTCCTGTGCTCGCTATCAGGTTGTGTCTGTCTGTCGGTGGTGCCTCATCTGCCTGTGGGCCTGCTGGGGCTCATGGTTCTGCTGCTTGCTGTGCTTGGGGGTGCCCTTACTAGGTTGAAGAGCTTTTCACTCTTGTGCTGTGTTTCTATCTTTATGTGCGCTCACCCTTTCAGTACCGGCGCTTTATTTTTTTATTATTCTTCTCTTTGTTGGCCACCGGACCCCAGCCCTGCTAATGGGCTTGCCCTGGCCCAGGCGACCCGACCCTCACCCTAGGAAGCCCCCCCCGGAGTGGGGCTGCCGAAGCAGAACTTTCATGGTTGGAGGGTTGGGCACCAGGCTTGGCTTATACATGGGGCCCAGCAATTTAGAGATTACTTCTCTTGGAGCTAGGACATGCAATGATGCTAGGGTTAGAGCATCTGTCCTAGCTCCACCCTACTTTGTAGTGTGGCGTTGTGTCCCCCAGCCTCCGCCACAGAGCAACTGATGCCGACACTCGGGAATCCCCCACTCCATGGAGATGGAGAGCAGTCCTCCAGATGGTCAATCCTTCTCCACCCCTGCTGACCCCAATGGCCCGTGCCTGTTCCTGAACATGGATCTCCGGCATGGTGTGAGGTGTGGCGTCCAGTGCCTCAACCCTCAGCACCACTGGGCCAGCCTGTACCAGTGCTTTATGACTTGCCCCCTTAGACTGCACTATTCATTTGGCACTCTACATGGCTGCTACCAAATTATTAGTATACAGATTTAAAAGAAGAGGTTCAAGAATGCATACTTGTTTCACAAAACAATATGTTATGAGTCTGGGAGTTACTTCACTAGTAAGGGTAAAATGAATGACTGATCAAGTGTCAGAATAGCACAAGATGGGCATACTTAAAAGATCCTCATTAACACTATAATCTGCAAAAATGCACCAGAAAACGGGCCTAGCTAGAGAGCCAAATGCAGATAAGAAGTTAATGAAAGCTAGATAATGTTTTTGATTTTTTATATTCACATATGTTTCTCCAAGATGATATAATTTAAAACTAAGTATAACTGATTCCACCTCAAGTGTTGAAATCACCAAGCCTGGATTATCACCAGGGCTATCTCTACTAATTATATTGTATGGGATCATATTTGGATAAAAAAATATATGTGTAAAATGCATGAGCCATTTGTGAGTGAGAACACGTGGTGAGCTACTTGACTTAAAATTTCTAGTGCCTTTGGTAACCAAGAGACAAAATGTCCTAAAATTTCTTAAATCAGCCA
This sequence comes from Neoceratodus forsteri, assembly GCA_016271365.2. Taxonomy (NCBI): domain Eukaryota; kingdom Metazoa; phylum Chordata; order Ceratodontiformes; family Ceratodontidae; genus Neoceratodus; species Neoceratodus forsteri. The sequence continues at coordinate 906,536,781 of CM028129.1, forward strand.
CAGTCAGGCCGTCCCAATGGCCCAGCAGGTAGCATGGCACACTGCTGCACAAATGACCTAAGTTCATGAGGGAGCTCAGGCCATCACTTCAGGAGGTAGGTCCGGCCTAGGCAACTGCTGTGTGGCAGTACATCTTGGCCAGGAGGGGCAGTGGATAGCAGTGGCACCGCAGTGACCCCCCCCGTGGCTAGGAAAGGGAACTTGTTCCTGCCACAGGGTTAGCTGTGTGCAACCAAGGCCACAGGCTAAGCACATGTCAAGGGAGGTGGGAGAGAACAAAACACAGGAAACAAAAACACTTCTGTCTATATGATGGACTGGGTCATAGGGCTCCCTGGGTCCTAATCAGAGCTATGATCAAGGGGGGTTCAAGAGATGCAGTTGCAGTAGGGCCCACACTGTCAGGGGGCCCACTGACTCAGAGGTCAGCATTAAACTCTTTTATTGTTAGAGACAGATTTGTAACTTTCTTTTTGTATAATGTTTGTACATTGTTTATCCATTTGAAATTGGGGTTGTCAGCAGTGGCAGCTGTGGGGTCTGCACTGCAGAGTTCTACTCCAGTTTCAAGAGTTGAGGGAGGGGTACAGAACAAAGAAGCAATAGGGCCCATTATCCAAACATCTGATCAAAGCAAATTACATTGTTCAGTTCCTTAGTCTTGTAAGGGGGGAGTGGGGAAGGGTGGGTAACATAAACAAACTACAGCTGCTCTGCAGGACTGATACAGAAGAACCTACGCTATATACAGTATCACCTTCAAAAAAGCCTGCATAGGTGAAATGTTAGGTCTTTGGGCTGGCCACTTTGCTGTGGCCTCCTTACTTTGTTGCACTTTTTTGCAATTTTGCACATTTAGCTGAATAAAGAAAGATTTATTATGGAACTGAAGAGGCTGGACATTATCATTCTGTGGATGAGAGGAGGGTGAGTGCAGTGACTCTTTCCATTTTGTTGATATCAAATGTCACAGAGCACCCAGTTCCCCCCTTGAGCAGCTCTGCTTTTTTCAGAGCTATAAATATCTTATATATGCTAAATGTTATTTTACTCTCATTGGTGGGGAGGTAGGTCCCCACAAAATGTTTTTCAGGGGGGCCCTTCAGCCATCGACACAGCCCTGGTCCTAATGCCTGTTGGTGCTGGATCCAATCTGCCATGGGGGGAAGACAGCCCTCCTCCTGGAGTGCCTGCCATTGAAGGTATGCTATGGCGGTAACCAGTGAGTTACCAGGGCCCGGGGAGCCAGAGGCTGAAGGCCTGGCAGGGTGCATCCTTGTGGTTGAGGTACATCCTGGGCGGGGGGGGGGAGGATGAAAGCGGCTAGGGAGGAAAAAACTCTATAGAAAATTTTTTTTTTGCTTTATTTAATTAAAAGACTGAGATTGGCTCCTGCAGGCAATGTTTCATAGAAACATAGAATATGTCAGCAGAAAATGATCACTTGACCCACCCAGTCTGCACAGAGCTCTCAGTCTGCTCAGTTTTCCACGCAGACTTTAATTTCAAATTTTGTTCAGACCGTCATTACCAAACCAAGTGGAAGTCATATTTGTCTCATCATTGTACACAGATGGCACCATTTCAAAGAGAAGGTCTTGCAGATAGTCATGTTTCTTTTCTTCAGCCATGGTAGAATTCTAAATTTTTGCATTTAGTGAGGGCCAAACAGAATAGCTTTGGTTTTCTTTGTGTTAGCACTAATTTGTTAATGGCATTGGTGATCCATTTATCAAGCTCCCAGAAATCAATAGGCATTAGACTACTGATCCATGCTACATCATCAGAACATTTGTACAGCACAGCATCATCTGCATATAATAGCACACTGGCACACCACAGTTATTAGGCAAGTCATTAATAAATAAGGAAAACAACAATGGACCCAGGATGGAGCCTTGGGGGACACTGTATGTTAAAGGCTTCTGCATAGATTCAGTACCTTTCCATTTGGCCCATTGGAATATAATAGCATACTTGGGGAACCACTGACAGGATAGGTTATCGAGACCAAAGTGTTGTAGTCCAGCTATCAGGAGGCAGTGATCCACCAAGTCGAATGTTTTAGTCAAGTCTATAAATACAGCCTCTGTAGATGGCCCTTTATCCATCGCTCCAGGTATGTCAGTCGACAGCCTAACTAGTACAGTTTCTGTGCCATGGTTTTTCCTAATGGCATGCTGCTTGTCAGTAAGCAGATGACACTGTTCCAAATAGTCCTGTATCTGATTATAAATTAGCCTTTCAAGGATTTTGGACAGTGAACAAAACAAAGAAATGGGATGATAGTTTTCCATGGGTTTCCTAGGACTCCCCCCCAAACACACTTGTGTACTGGAACTACAAGAGCAACTTTTCAGTTTTCAGGGACGCTTCCCCACAACTAAAGATTTGTTAAGCAGCTTTGCAACAGGGGAAGCAATGAAAGGAGTAGCTATCTTAAGGAGCTTTCACTCGAGTTGGTCATAGTCAGCTGAGCCTTCATCCCGTAACTGCTTTAGGAGGGGTAGCACCTCTTGTCTTGTGAACTTACGGAAGTGGAACTCTGGGTAATGATTCACATTTGCTGACTGAGTTGGGGGGGAAGAGGCTCAGAGGGAGGAGGTGGTCTACATCTTGCAAGATCTGTAAAAAAAAGTGATTTAAGGCATTTGCAGTAGCTACAGGGTCTTGGTATGTGTTGCTGTCAGCTACTATATTGCAATCTACTGAGCAGGTTCAACCTTTTAGAAGTGTATTAATTTGTCCTCAGAACAGCTTGGGATCAGACACATTTTTAGCCTGCATGTGCTGTATGTGCTTTTTTTAGCCATTTTTATGTTTGCTTGCACGCATGTGCAAGAAACATAGTGCCATCATCGGAGATTTCGGAGGTGTGTCACCTCCTCCTCCAATTCAGGCAGTGTGCTGGCAGGCACGGCCCCTGTAAGCCAATGCATTTTGGAGCTGTCTATGACACGCTCCAAAATGCAGTGGCATACAGTTGAAAGGGGAGCTACGCTGAGTGAGCAGCGATAAGAAGCTGCTCACACGCAGCCTCCCCAGCCAGTCGTCGTGGTCGCCCCCGACGCAGTGTGCAGCCGACGGGTGCCCAATCCCAGTCAGCTGAGCTGCATCATCTCCTCCCTCCCAGTAGTTGTGCCACACTGGGAGCCCACCCCAGCATGGCAATCAGTCATTTTGCTGATGGGGGTGCCAATCCCCGTCGGCTGAACGCCCCCAAAGTCCTTGTGCCACGCTGGGAGCCCACCCAGCGTGGCAAACGGTCCCTGCGAGGTTTTTTATTTTTTGCTGACGGGTGCCCAATCCCCGCCAGCTGAACGCCTCAAAGTCCTTGTGCCACACTGGGAGCCCACCCCAGCATGGCAAACGGTTCCACGACGCTCTTTTTATTTTTTTACCTGTAAGAAAAAATGGTCCAGCGGTCGCGTCTCCGACCCCCTCCCACAACCCGACCCACCCACTGCGCACCCAGCTTCCCCACACCCCCTCACCCCATACCTCTGGACTTCCAGCGCACGATCTTGGTGGACCCGGAACACGCCTGCACTCTTCAAAGCCGACCGCGAACTGAGGAAATGCCGGTAAGCTGATAATGGGCTAGATGGGGGTTTCAACTTTATTGTATATCTCAGCTATTTTTGATTTTGCATCAATTTTCAACATGGGTTTTGGACCCTTCTTCTTGATATGACATTGTCATGGCGTTATTCAGGTCCGGCGGGATTTCGCGCAGTGACTGCAAATCACCCTTTGGGCATGAATACCACCATGACAGTGACATCATTCATGAGAAGGGGGGCCTAAAACCCCCATGTTGAAAATTTGGTGCCAAAATTCCAAAAAATGACTGTTTAACGAGCGTGCGTTGCTCAGTTCCTATGCAGGCTCCTAAGTTCACGAAATTTCAATATTTTCACTCCAGATTTTCAACATTGCCATTTCACCACACCTTCTTATGAGCAGTACAGCTGTCATTTTTTCCATCTCACCCAAAATGTGTTTCCGCCCATGTAGCGCAGAATGGCGCAGTTAGTGTGCGAAATCAATGTACTGGACAAATTAAGAAAATCACAGTGACACTGTTCATGAGCAGAGGTCTTGAAATGGCTATGTTGAAAATTTGGTGAAAAAATTCCTAAAAATTACTGTTTTACGAGTGTGTGTTGCGCAGTTCCTACGCACGCTCATAGGTTTGCGAATTTTCAATATTTCCACTCTAAATTTCCAACATTGCCATTTTTACACACCTCCTTATGAGCAGTACAGCTGTCATTTTTCACATCCTGCCCAAAACGTGTTTCCACCCATGTAGCGCACAATGGCGCAGTCGGTGTGCAAACTCAATGTATGGGACACATTAACAAAACCACAGTGACACTGTTCATGAGCAGAGGTCTTAAAATGGCTATGTTGAAAATTTGGTGAAAAAATTCCTAAAAATGACTTTTTACGAGCATGCGTTGCACAGTTCCTATGCATGCTCGTAAGTTTGCAAATTTAATATTTTCACTCTAGATTTTCAACATGTCCATTTTATTAAACTTCCTTATGAACAGTACAGCTGCAATTTTTCATATGTCACCCAAAATGTGTTATCGCACATGTAGCGCACAATGCTGCTGTTGGTGTGTGAAAGCAATGTTTAGGACAGATTAAGAAAATCACAGTTACACTGTTCATGAGCAGAGGTCTTAAAATGGCTATGTTGAAAATTTGGTGACAAAAGTCCATAAAATGACTGTGTTACGGTGAGCATTGTGCAGTTTCCACGCATCCTCGTTAGTTCATGACTTTGTAATATTTTCAGTCCAGATTTTCACTAGTGGCATTTTTCAACACTTCCTTATGAACAGTACAGCTGCCATTTTTCACAACATGGCCGAAGTGTGTTTTCACACTTTCAGTGCAGAGATGCGTGGTCGCTGTGGGAAATCATTGTTCGGCACAGATAAAGAAAATCACAGTGACACTGTTCATGATCGGAGGCACCAAAATGCCTGAGTTGACAATCTGCTATAAAAAATCCCCAACCTAATTATATAACGGGTGTGCGTTGCACAGTTTCTATGTACACCGCGGACTTCACCATTTTTTAAATATTTTACTACACATTTGCAACATAGCCATTTTACACCTCCCCATGAAAGAGTACAGCTGTCATTTTTACATCCTGTTCGAATATTTTGCACCTGTGGTTATTAAATGCCGTAGTCACTGTGCATAAGCAGCTTTCGGCTACCAAACTGATATTCCCCCTGTTCATGAGGTGGGGTAACAAAACAAACATGTTGAAAATTTGGAGTTAAAATACCAACGAATTCCTGAGGTATTAGGCTTTTCAACTAAATCGCCCAACCCTATAGAGAATGACAGGAATCAGGGGTGTGACTTGGGATTCTTGCCTGTGATGCTCATACCATTCCACACCCTGCAGTCACTGAGAGGCATCGAGGTATGCCTTGGACTCTTCAGCCCCAAACTTCACCCCATTCTCCTATATTGCACCCATCTCATCCTATTTCCTAATGAAATGGGGGTGCGCATAAGGGCCAAAGACCCCAAGGAACACGTGACACTTGTCAGTCTCTGCAGAGTGGGGTGTGCTGAAATGGCGTGGCTGTTATGCCTGATGACCCAAAGGCACACCCCAATGCCTGTCAGTCTCTGCAGGGTAGTGGTGGGGGTTGACTTCAGTTCAATACTTCACTGCCATTCCTATTACGCAGCTCTGTAACTTCTACACTACCACTGCCAATGCCAGCAAGCAAACATTCGGCATTGACAAATGCTTGTTAGGTCACTTTTGCAATCATTTCTGAGAGCCCTGTATGCATTCCAATTAGATGTGAGACCTAAGTTTTTAAACATTTCCCAAGCCTTATCTCTAGTCTTCATATAGACATCCAGAACATCAACAATCCCAGCAAAAAGAGTCATGACTCAGAATAAAGTTGAATCCAAATCAGAGAATTTTATTTGTGACTGTTTAAAGCATAGTACAAGTGCCAGCAACCCCAAGCACCTTGGCACACAGCCTTCAAATGGGGGCATGTTGAAGTAAAGTGAATCCAACCCTTAAATACCCCAGAGTTCATAGGTAAGCATATTCATTCAATTGGGTTGGGTAATTACAACAATTAGTGAATACTTGATCATACAAATAAATCAAAACAAAAAAACTTAGGTTATACAAAGCTAAATGCCTCAAGTTTAAATTGGACAAACATAAAAAAGGTAAATAAATGTTAACATTGGAGCACTATTCATATTGTATGCATATTTCAAGCATTTCTAGGCATATTTTAATTATTTGTAGTGCAGAATGCATTTAATGAAAACAATTCGAAACATAACAGTAGTGGTAATGCAGTCTATACTTGAAAAAATCAATGTTAGCTCCTGGTCTATGACATTGAAAGAGAGACGAAGTTTAGACGCAAAGCCAAAAGAGGCCTGTGATCTTCCCATACAAAAAATAAATAAAGCAGTAATTGCATTTTTAATTTGGAATCGACGATCACTAGAACAAAAAGACATACAAAATAGAGGATGAGAGCCTGACTTTCAAGCTTAGACATTATCTTCTAAATTAATACAAACAACTGTGGATGTATCATGCCGGGGGGACGGGGGCCTGCAAGATTTGGCCTGCAAGATTTTTGGAACAAGATCAGTTCAGTAGTGATATCATCCACATGGTAATTCCATGTTATCACCTCCAGATTTCAGCAGGGGGATCCAAGTAACAGGAAACGAGCAGTGCGGAAGTTATCTGTATGGGAAAAAAGGCAAAGGAAAAATTAGGTAACATCCAGCAATAACATCTTTATTTCAATTAATTTCCTTTTTCTCTTTAGAAAGGGTTTCAAGTCCCATTCATCATTTAACCCATGTGGTTTGATACTGCTCATCTTAAGGTCCACCAACTCTCTTTTTCTAGCAGTAGATTTACTCTGTCATCCCCAAACCTCAGTGGTGGGACATACTCAATCCCCATAAACCTAAATTCTTTTAGGTCGGCATTGTGGTGGTGCAAAAAATGTAACCCTACTGGTTTATCTTCCTTCTAATTGCAAATAGAACAAATGTGTTCCTGTATTCAGATGTTGAGACTCCTAATGGTGCGCCCTATGTATATTAAGTTACAAGGTCACCAGAGAACATATACGACAAATGGTGTGTTTCATGTAATGAACTCTCTAATGTCAATTTTCAGAGAGGGATTCCCCAGGATGAGTGAAGGAAGCACCTGCATAGCAATGTTTACATACATTGCATTTTTTACATTTATGCATTCCTACGGGTATTTTGGGTAGCCATTGCAGATGTGTGGTAGTTATTTCATCCTTACAGTGTGATCTGCTATGCACAAGCTTGTCCCTAAGATTGCTAGCTCAGCTGAAACTAACTTGTAGTCTTGGGCCAATCACATTGACCTGTTCTGGATTACTGAATAATACATTTATATTTCTGTGAATGATATTGCCCACTCTTCCTACCCACCCATTAAATTCTATAACAAACATCACAGGTACAGTCTCATTTACATGTTGTGATGTTTTCTATCTCAGTAGAGTTTCCCTGTCTTTGGCTGCTGCTTTATCCATTGCTTCATCCAATAAACTTTTGGAATAACTCCTTTCAAGGAACCGAGTTTTAAGCTCTTTGGCCTGATTAAAAAATGTTTCTGTTTGGGGACAGTTTCTCCTTAGGCAGAAGAATTAACTATATGGTACCAATTATTTTAATCTCTGTGGATGTGCACTATCAGCCGATGGGACAGAATCTGTGGTATTTTCCTATAACATTTAGTGCCAACCCTGTTTTGTTCCCATATTCACCAGTGAGAGTAATGACTAGGAAAGACATGCTTTTCTGATCTGCTTTGTGGATAAAGCATAGGTTACATTCATTCCTGTTAAACCAATCCATAAAGTTCTCAATTTCACCTATGTCACCTGTCCACACGCAGATCACATTGTCTATATATTGATGCCATTTTGCTATATGGGTCAAAAATGGATTGCACTAGTGATTGTGAACATATTCCTCCTCCCACAGTCCTAAAAATAAATTAGCATAGGATGGGGTTGCTGTCACACATGTTTGTAAATGGCAGGACCCATTAAGTTCAAAATATTATGGGTGAGGATGAATTCAAGGGGCTCCAATACAAATGAAATTGGTACTTCCTCATGCTGAAAATGTTTTTCCAAAAAATGGTCAGATGCTCTCAAGCCTAAATTGTGTTGTATAAAGTGCCTCTACGTCTATTGTCAGCCAAATATCTTTCCCTCCCCAGACATAGTCAGTAAATTTGTTCAGGACATCTGTTGTGTTTTTAACATGTGAGAGTAATTTGATTACGCATTTCTCTAAGAAACAGTGTATAAAAATCCCCAAGTTCTGGGTTAATGAATTTACTCCTGAAATGATTGGGCATCCAAGGGGATGTGTGAGACTCTTGGTGTATTTTGGGAAGTATGTATATACAAGGTATAGAGGGGTGTTCTTCACAAACAAATTAAAATTCCCTTTCTGATATGTCCCCACAAGTAACAGCTGTCTGAAGCAATCTAAGAAATTCCTTCTTAAATGTACTAAGTGGGTTACCAGAAAGTGAGCTATAATTATTGGTGTCCCCTAAAAGCTCCATCACATTCTCATTATAATGACCTTTATCAAGCAGCACAATGTTTCTGTCTTTATTGGAGGGTTTTATGAAAAACTCATTACATTTTTCAAGTTCATAAAAAGTGTTTCATTCTGCTATACCAAGAGTGTTATTCTGTAATAATGATCTGGAGTTGAGAACAACTTCTATCTGCCTATTGGCTACTTTTTCAAAGGTGGCAAGTGCTGGATGATATGCATTAGGGCAGAATGTAGAGGTAGGACAAAATAAAGCTTTTTCTTTCTGTAGCTATATTGCTGATAATTGTGCCCTTAGATGAGCCGTTAAGTGTTCTCAAAGTCAAACAGAAGTTCATTTAATCCAGTGTCATCAAAATCATTAAGAACATTATGTATTTCTGAGTCAGTTGTCTCAGGGATCTCAAGTTCAGTCTCCCTCAGCAGGAGGTCAATATCCTCTTGTGGGGAGGGCAGGTCAGGGCAGTCTGTAGCAGATATTGCTAATTCCATGTAGCCCATTGTGGTATTACTTAATCCTAAATTTCTGCTAAAGTGCAACTTTAATTTAATCTTACAAAAACACTTAAAAAGATCTACATATACCTGGAAGTGGTTCAGATTAGGAGTTGGAATAAATGAAAGGCTTTTCTTAAGTACCTGTGTCTGAAAATCCATCAATTCATATGACAATAAGTTAATTAAATGGAGCTCTTTGATGGATTCTTGCCCCTCATGTTCTGCCTCTTCGATATTGCATCTTGTTTTTCCACCCCTTCCTTGTTTTTCTCTTGTAGCTCCTGACACTCCAGTTGCTGTCTCTTTGGTTTTCTCTAAAAAAAGTCACTGTTTTTCTTGTTTCTTGCTGCTTGTGTATTCATGGATTGGAACCTGACTCTAGATCCACTACATCCTCTAGGCTGGCTGTGTCTCATTCCCCATTCAAGTTATGTGTTTGTTTTCGTAGTCCTCCTGGTCTCAGAACATTTTTTTCTGCTTTCTCTCTATAAGCTCTTCCTCATATTTAAATATTTTATACTGCAATTGTATTTTTTTTATTATTTATTTATTTATTTATTGGATCTCAGATTACAGTATCTTTGAGCCACAGGCTCATTTACAGAGGTTTCATGTCAGCATGCATAAAAAAGAACAATTCTGGTAGTACAGAGTAGCAACACATTGAGTACAGTCAAACAGTTAAAAAATGGTAGTGGAGAGAAATTACAGCAAACATATTTGAAAAACAGTTCTTGTCATGAGGTGAAAATATAGCAAACCTGTTAGTAAAACAGTTCTTGTCATAAAGTACATCACAAATACAGTATAATGCATATTTAAGCCATTGCTCCAATTTTTATAGTAGAATGATATGTGCAGTATAGAGGCAATGCATTTGGAGGTAAGTAACATTGGAATGAGGGGAAGAGGAGATGGGTCCAGATTACACTCAAAGCTTCCAGGGAATCGGATAGACGGACAGGAGAGGACATGGGTCTAAGAGGTCAGGAGGTGGGGTAGGAAGGAGGGGCATTTGGGACAGAGGGTGGGTGGGTGTGGGGCTCCTGGTGACATAGCAGAAAGTTAAACAGGATTTTCATGGTTGGGCAAGGAGGTCTTGGATAGGAGGGGTGAGGAGGGAAGGGAGATCACAAGGTGAGGGGGGAGGAGGAGGGAAGTACAGTGTGAACCTATGAAAAATGGTAGGGCTAGGATTTATAGAAGAAAGGTTGAGATTAGGTCCTACAATCACAGCTGCTGGTTGAAACTAGAAAAGCCAAGAGCTTGGATTTAAAAGGGCCAATTTTGATTTCATTAAGTATATCATCTCTGAATGAGTTAAGCCAGTGAGAGACATGGTATTTATAGGACAGTTGGCCTTGAATGGCCAGACGGAAAGGGACTTTTAGAGGCTGGCTGTTTGTACCCCTGGTGTGCCTGGTTTTATTGGAGATATAGAGGAGGTTTTGCACTCCTGGGGGAGTTAGGTCAAGAGTAGATTTCTCAGCGAGAAGGCAGACTTGGTACTGTATTCTACAGTCCAGGTTGAGCCAACCTGCTGGTGCACACAGATCACATGTGTGAGTAAGATGGTGGGCTCTCAACACAAGTCTACAGGCCTTGATGAGGGTTGTTTTTATTCATTTGAGGGCTGAATCCATTGCAGCACTGTAGACCGCTAGCCTGTAGTTGTAGGTCTAGTTCTTTGAAATAAGCACTGTCTTTGTATTTTAAGATTTCTGCTTTGACTTCATTTAATTCTGCCAATAGTTTATTATGCTTACTCATGTCTGCTTTAATTATCAGCTCCACAAGCTTCCTAGAACACTCCGTAGCAGCTGCTAGCCATTCTTCTTTGCATTCAAATTTCTCAAAACCACTAAAGGGCACAATTGATATTCTAAGGCCTCTTGAAGCATGTTCCTTGTCAAGGTATTGTTCCAAAGTTGTTATGTTGTATGTTAAAATTGTTCTGGATGTCTGTTTGGAGCTTGGGCTGGCCATCCTGTCAGCATACACCTTCTTTATTAGTTCACAGCGGCTGTCCTTTGGATCTTGTTCTCCAGTCTTCATAGACTTCCAGAGGGTGTGGTCTAGTCACTTTGAATGTTGCCTTTTAACCCTCATCTGCTTGTGTGGGACATGGGGATTGGCACCGGGAATGAAATCACACATGAAGACATGCAACACAGAATCTACATCTGGAAGGGTTTTAATTGTGGCCCAGTGGATGCAAGATAGTGCAGTCAGGAAGGCATTTACACTAAAGTTGTAGTAGTCCCAGGACATGAAGGCCCTAGAAGAAGTCTAGGACAGACATTATTCCACACACAGAAAATAGGGGAGTGGTTCCTGAGGGAGTCAGCAAAAGTGCCTGCAGATTGGATGCAATCTGGCTTAGAGACAAGGGCCCAGTCAAGCAGAGTGTGGTTACCTATTTTGTTGTTTAGCCAAGTCAGTTCAGTAATGACTTTGGTATGCTGAGCCTCCAAAAGGACTGTCTTTGACTCTCCCCCTGCCTCAGTGATCCTGTTTATGTTGAAGTCCCCAAGTGCCATCATTTCACCTTGGGGCAGTATCACGTCAAGTGGGTGAAAGCAAAACGGCGACCATGAAAACTGTGAGTGTTTCATGGTGACCAGAATTAGAGTGACATTCGCATTCCCCCCTCCCCGAGGTGGTACAACCTTGGAGTTGGTCTATTTAGAACGGAGGGTGTGGAGCAAAGTCCTCTGCAATGGAGTCATTGCCCTACTTCCAGTCACCATGAAACACACGCTGTTTTCACGGTCTCCATTTTGCTTTTGCTGACATGACATGGAATCCCTTGGGACAGTTCAGAGAGAGCCTTACCAAGGGAAGTAAGGGCAAGGACAATCAGCCATGGAGAACTATATACACAACCTGCAAACTGTGGCTTTGTACTCCTGAGAAGTAGCTTGATAATAAGAGCCTTACCACCTGAATTTTCTAAGCCAGGGACAGTTACCATTGTGGCATGTAGGGAGGATTTGACATAAAGGAGGATGCCACCACCTTTCTTATGGATCCTGTCTCTCCAAAATGTAGAGTACCCTGGTAGTTCTACCTTATGAGGAAGAATCAATGGCTTGAGGCAGGTTTCTGAGATGGCAAGTACATCAGGGGTGTGCAGGTCAACCCAGCCCTCTAGATCTTGGATCTGAGGCCTAAGACTGCTCATATTCATGTGAGCTAGCTTTAACCCCCTTGTCTTCCTCCAACATATATCAGATGGGGAGCAGACTCTGTAGTTATGGGGAGTGGGACCGGGATTTAACTCAATAGGCCTGATTCTCAAATGTGTTGGTATGCCATAAACCCCGGATGCCCTGAACACACACATATGGGGCTTGTGGCATTCCTTGACTGACAATCAGGATTCTCGATCCCGTATGCCACATGCTGTGAGTTTGACCAGCCTTTGCTGGTCTAATTTTGCAGACCTTTTAATCAGTTTGCACCAAGTATTTGGTGCAAGTCGTCATAAAGGGGGTTGCAAATGCATGCAACCTTTGTGAATTGGGCACAAGGTGTGGCAATGTGTTCGGGGCAGTGCAGGGTTTGACACAGGGCTTGTGCAACTCTATTTCAACCTTTGAGAACTAAGCCCAATGATTCTAGATAGGAGAACGATTCCTTACAATGACTTGGATAATATATATCTCTGGGCTACAAGATGGGAGATGCAGTTCAATACTGATATATATATATAGGGTTATGCACCTAGGAAGAAAAATAAGTGCAGGATTATGCACTTAGAAGGAAAAAAAATGTCAAATAAATAAACTTGGCAGTAGTACATTAACAACCTCAACTAATGAAAAAGACTTGGGAGTTACTGTATCACGGGACATAGAGAGCAGATGCCAATGCAATATCGCAAAATAGCATATTTTGGGCAATAGGAAGAAACGTCAACTCTCAAGACATCAAAGTGATGTTTCCATTATATTGTGTAGGTTTTATGTGATAACAGTGACTGAAAAATAACGCCGACCACAAGAGTGACCACAATATCATAAAAAGGAAAAATGGTGACAGCAATTACAGCGACTGCTGCAAACAGTGATGGACACTTGAAAGTACTGGGGGGGGCAATATGAATAAACATTTTATGTGGGGGCCATGCCCTCACATCCCCATTTTCTAGGAGCTTCACCCCCACACACACACCAGACTTATTAAAATCAACTTTGGGGGGTTGGACACAGGGGAAAAGAGAAAATGCAGAATGGGGGCTACTGGGGGGGGGGACTGGAAAACAGGACTAAAAAAATACAATTTGTTTGAAGGGCAAAACAATTACCTCCCCACTCAGACCCAAGCCCGGGTCCACCAGCTCCACAAGCCATGACCTAACCCACTACATCAGACAGCTGGCTAGAAACTGCCTGGCCCAACACAGCCCTATAATGTTATACAGTGAGTGTACCTCACTGATACACTCACTGTATACTACTTGTACTGTACTTTCACATTTGCTGCTACTGTAGAAGCTCAAATTTAGTCACTCAAATTGGGTTGCTCAATTTGACTCACCCACATTACGTGCTACCTATTGAGTATATGTTCGCCTCTCCTCAATTACACTACACAGTTTTGGTATCTGTGTGAAAAAAGATATATTCAGGAAATGGAAAAGATACACAGATGTGCCACTAAACCTTCAACACATTAACTAATATTTCATATCGGGATAGACTTTAAACCTTATGTCTTTGGAGCAATGAAGGCTTTGTGGTTATTTGTTACTTATGTTTGAAGTAATACAAGACAAATGTCTGTTTAATGAGATGAACCTTGAATTTAAAAGTACAAATAACATCAGAGGCCGCCCATTACAAATTTGCAGTAAAAAGCTGAACTCAAGAAAAAGGCAGTAGCTCTTTCCCCAGAGAGTAGTAAACAAGTGGAACCCTCTAGCAACGGAGGTAATAATAAACAAAAATAAAACAGAGTTCAAAAACAGACCAGATGGGCATTTGGGTCAGGGTAATGCATTACATCAGTACAACTAACGGAGCAAAATGGGCAACATGCCAAATAGCTCCAATACTCCTTTTTATGAATCTTTGTATAGGAGCAACAGGAAAGAGGACAAAGCCCAAGAGAAAAGAATATGATATCCTATTCAACCTTTAGTTTTTCTTTCCTGCAGATAGGAAACTAGCTAGTAACAGTTGCCAGTTTAGTTGAGGCCATGGCATGTTAGCAGGAGTGGGTCATCTACATTTGCCATGTAAATAAGGGGAAGAGATTAGGAGGGGTATCAATATTGAAGTGCATGAGAGGAGATGTTGGGGGATAAATTAACCTGGTAAGTAATAAGGACAGCAAAAACATAGAGGTCTGCAGTACCCAAACCCTTTTGGGGATTATTATAGTTGTAGGGGCTATATGAAGTGGAGCCAAGACAGGGGTGCACTCACTAAATTCCACCACCAGGTATGTCATATGGTTTAAGCCCTTGAATATAGGTTATTCATGAAAAATATAGGGCCTACCCAGATGGGGAGCACATAACCTTTACATTAATGCAGCAGTTTACAATATAAGAAAGAATGTCAGTATGTACCTTGTGGTAGAACACCAGTAGTCTTATAAAGGACAGTGAAATGCGCCCACAGAGAGCTAACAGCATATGTTGTTTTACAGAAGACCTGGGCATACAAACAGACACAGTACAACAAGAACGCAAGCAAGCTTAGAGATCAATGGTGCAATTAATTGTTCAGTGGATGTGTACATATGGTTGCAGCCCCTATAGTTAGGATTGCATAGGCAGTTTAATGTTAAACCCAAATTTTGCACTTTAATAGCTTCACATCTGATATGGTGTTATTCTCAGGGGATTTTAATTCTTGACTAGCCAATTTTGACAACTTACCCTACCTCCAGACACAAATGTATCTGGGAAACTTATGCACAAGGAACTCACTTGAAAAACTAACAAAAGAGTCAGGGAAGAATTTACAGGATTTTATTGAACATAATAATCTACTTATTCTAAATGGAAGGATGGAGGGAGATGCAGAAGGACACTGTACTTGTTTCCCCTAATGGTCAAAGTTCCATTGACTATTTATTATGCTCCCCTGAAAGCTACGCTCTTTTAAAAAAGAAATTACCTATCCATATGAGGCCTGAAAGTGACCATGCAACATTACTCGTATCAGTAGATTCTGAAAAAGATCACAAGGCTCCAGAAACACTTAATAACCCTCTAGCTACATTAGCACTCAAAGGGAAATCCAAACTTATTTTTAGCAGACAGACTCAGAGATAGGTCTCGGAGGTGATATATAGTACTCCCAGCCTTTCCCCTTTAGTTGTAAGTGAGGATATGGCATCAGCACAGGAGATGCAGACCCAATTAGAGCTCTGCTACAGCTTAGACTAAAAATATACTCAGAAAAAAATAAGATCCAAAAAGAGAGAACCTGGTTTGACACCTCCTGTAAAAGAGAAACAGAAACTGGGAAAGATAATCAGAATGGTTAAGAGGGATCCCTCCAGAGTAAACTTTAATTACCTGAATAAATCAAGGAAAGATTATAATACATTTCTTGCCCTCAAAAAAGCTGAATATACACACATAAACGGTGGGCATATATGTACCAGTCAATTTAAGATAATGATTCCACAACCTTTTGGATGATGGTGGCAAAGGGGGTGAAACAATAGCAGCCATCACTTGCTAGCCATATTCCCAAGGAACCTTGGTGGATACGTTTAAAAAAAATACTTAATAAAGAGAACCCAATGGGATTCACTAGGGAAGTTCCTGTCTGGTACATGACCTATGAATATCAGCTACTAAACATTACATTAGGGTAGATGAAACATGTCATCTCACAATCAGACAATGATAAGGCACCCAGCCCTGATTCC
The DNA here is from genome assembly GCA_016271365.2 of Neoceratodus forsteri. Taxonomy (NCBI): domain Eukaryota; kingdom Metazoa; phylum Chordata; order Ceratodontiformes; family Ceratodontidae; genus Neoceratodus; species Neoceratodus forsteri. The sequence goes on from CM028129.1 coordinate 906,552,828, forward strand.
ATGTATGCGGAGATATTTAGCAGTGTCAGTGGCTCAGTAGGTAGCACACTTGTCTCTGAGACCGGCAGATCAGTAGGCTGTGGGTTCTATCTAAACACCAGGCACTTCGGTTAATATCCCAATACTGACACTGTAGTGCAGCATGAGGGGGGGTGCTGCACTCCTGAGGTGCCATCTTTCAGTTGAGACATTAAACAGAGGTTATATCTGCCTGTTCTGGTGGTAGTTCAGGTGGCTGTTAAAGATCCCATGGCACTTCTCGAAAAGAGCAGGGGAATTTCCCTGGTGCAATGGCCAAATTCCTCCATTCACGAAAAATACCACCAACAGCTTAATCTGGTTCAAGGTCAGTTAGCATTCATCTGTATCCCCTCCACCGGGTCGTGCCTGAAAATAGGCAGGATTTGTCTAGTGCATGTACCTGGTCAACAAAAACTAAATAAAAAATAAAAATAAAAAAATAAATATATAAGGATCACAAAAACTGCTGAATCCCAATATTAACTTGTTTTTTAATACATGTTTTTCCAAGAGATTCATTCCATTGTCATGGACAACACATATAATAATACCTATTCATAAGAAAGGGCCATATCATGAACCATCAAATTTATTCCCGATCAGTTTAATTGACATTAGTTCTAAAATCTTCACTAGAATTATACTTGAGAAATTGCAACACTGGATAGATTCAGTTAGCTCACTTTCAGAGTATCAGGCTGGTTTTCTTCATGGTTTTTCTACTACAGATAACATCTATATTTTTGCACATCTGCTAGAAAAATATAGAAACTACAGAAACATGAAACTTCACACTCTTTTTGTAGATTTTACAGCAGCTTTTGACTCCATCAACAGAGAAACACTCTGGGAATTTTGTTCAAAAAGGGCTCCATCTGAACTTTCTAATTCCAATCTATCTTTTGCATACTAACACCTTAACAGCTATCGGGTATGATAATAGTAGGAATCTTACCAAATACTTTAAAACAAATAAGGGAGTAAAACAAGGCTGCCTTTTGGATCTCCTTTTATTTAGTATCTATATTGGCTCACTTTTACAATATGATAGCTCTCTTCCATTGGGCTCCTCTAAAATTAGCAATACCTTTATTCATTCATGAGGTTATGCTGATGACCTGGTCCTTTTCTCTCTCTAGCATAGGACTTCAGTGTAAAATAGACCAGTTAAAAGAAAAATGTGATCTCCTAGAATTAAAAATTAATCTAAAAAAAAAACAACTTATGGTATTTGGGGAACGTCACTCACAAGTGAAACTATACTTAAAAAAAGACTTAATAGATGTAGTACCTTCATATATCAACTTGGGAATTAAGTTAACATCCAACTGTAAGTGGACAGCTCACTTTAAGGCACAACTAGCAAAAGCCAGACATGTGGCCAAAGCCCTCTTACACTTTAGTTACAAATATGTAAAAGAAATGGTGGTCCCTGCTATAAAAGCAGGCAAAGTTAAAATAAATCCACTGTTTCTCTATGGGGCAGAAGTATGGGGGGGGGTACAAAATTCAGTTAACCTCGTTCTCCCATTATCATACTACTATAAAGCAATTTTACATATTCCTTCATCTGCCTCTAATGCTATAGTCCAAGTTGAACTGTGTAGAATCCCTGTGTCAGCCCTAACAGAGCTATGACTGGCTTCATACTGGCTCAGAATTATCAATAATAGGGTGAACACCATCCCTTTAGAATGTCTGAATGAAAAAAAAACAATTGGGCTAAAAATGACTTTAACTCTCCCTGGCTAAAAAATACTTCCTGCTACTTTGACTAAGATCAATCTCCTCCATCTATGGGAGGAATATATGACTATCTTCAGGGGATAAACATCTCTCCATTATACAAGAAAATTCTAAAAAGCAAATTATTTTGTGTTGCTCAAAAAAAACAAATTGATGGAGAAAGTGAAGGAACAAAAACAAGCCCTATGGTACAACTCCAACGAAATAGACATTGGTCTGAAAGACTATCTCATACTCCCAATTACCTCAAATTGCAAACAATGGATTACTTGGGCTAGGTCTGCCTTCTTTCCTCCAAACATACATATATTAACAAAAATTACCCCGAGGGACAGCTCTCAGAAAGAACACGCCACTGTAATAGAGGCTTTCAGGAGACTATTGCTCTTGCCATTACTCAGTGCCCACTTTATAATTTTTATAGGGATAGTATTCTTAAAGATTTCCTGGTTAGATATGCAAATGTAGGCTACGACTCTGTTTTCATTCTACTTCACCCCACGAACAAAGAGGATGTTGAAATAATATCTAGGTTTTTGGCTAATGTGATGAGACTTAAAATGAAAAGACATCATGCCATAGAATGCTTAAGACTAGATGATGCAGAGAATGGGAATGCTAAATCCCCATGCTGTAACCTTTCCCAGGAATATTTGTACTCCCTGTGTTTAAAATATGATTTTGTACGCCTGCTATTTGAAATTATTTTATTGTTTACCTTTTTCTGTCTTTTAACTTTTGTATACATTGTAATGTCCAGTGCTCTACTGTTTTGGATGATCAATAAACCTGACTTGACTCGAAAAAAACTTTGCAACTATTCAACAGATTTGTATGAGATTTTGTATGCAGGGTCTCGTGTGGTAGATCAGTTGATGTGCCAAGTTTCGTTTCAGTTGGATGTGGGGAATTTGAGTTCTGAATAGAGCAAAAAATGAATTTTTACTCATTGGTTTTGATGTTTTTTCTTTGAACTTGCCTACAGCCCAGATGGTTTGGAATTTTGGTCTGAAATTGTCAGAGTAGAAAAAATATGAAGCTGGGGGGGGACTCAGAGGAAATGTGAGGAAATACTTCTTCACAGAGAGGGTGGTGGATGCTTGGAACAGCCTTCCAGATGAAGTGGTGGGGGCTAGAATGGTCGCAGGATTTAAGAATGCATAGGATAGACACTGGGGAGTCTTAGAAGCAAGAGGGGTGTGTAAGCTGGAGTCCAAGTAGAGTCTCCAGTGGCACTATAGGTAAGGAATTTAGGGCAGACTAGGTGGGCTAGATGCTCCTTATCTGCTTACAACTTCCATGATTCTAAAGAGGCTGGCCCACAGATGTGCCTTTTGCTTGTTTGGTGAAAAAATATTAATCCATTCCAAAGTTATTTAATTTTGAAATTTTGAAAAAATTGGTTCTGAGCATGCTCAGTAAGCACTTCAAGATAGCCATATGAATGAAAAAGGAATCCTTTTCATACTGGAATAATCCTTTTTTATGTTTGCTACCATCTTGTTTCCATTTTTTTGTTCAAAAAAGAAATTTTCAAAAGCCACAAAAGTGACATCCTGGAGAGAGACCAGCACATCTGTCTGACTGATTGGGATCCCTCTAGGTGTAATCTGCATTTCACTGTTGGAGAAATGCCCTTGAAATGTTATTTTTTTAATATTATAAATCTTTTTCATGATGCGTGGTACAAAAAAAGAACTGTATCATGAGTCATGAAAAAATATCCTTTTTTGTGAAAGGAAATCCTTTTTCCTTTGCTGCATCTTATTCCAATCACCATCCCTATTAATGTTATGTATTTCCATGGTGTATAGTGGCACCCCATCCTCCGATCACCCTAGCAATTAATTTTATGTATTTCTCTGGTGTTTAGTGGCACCCCCAACCCCTGATCTCCATCCCTATTATTTTGTTTCTAGCATTTGCATGTACTTTGCTTTCTCCTGTTCTCTACTCACTGATGCTGTTTTTGAACACCAACACTGATGAGAGAGAGAGAGAGAGAGAGAGAGAGTGAACAACTGCCCCATAATTTAATGAAACTATTCTTACAAGTGTTTTTTTTTACAAAATAATGTAAATTGCCATTTTCACTTGATGAACTGTGCAATTTTTTGTTCAAAAAGTGAAAAGACTTCAATAATATTGTCCAGACTGATTTCCTTCTTTATTATTAAACCTAAGGAAATCCTACGATTTGGAGTACACTGAAAAACTGTCAGAAGTTTGAGCTGCAAAAAATGTCTTACCTCCCTCTTTAACTCCCAGCTGCATACACACAAAGAACTAATGGCAGGTGGGCCCCTGCCCTTCCTCACTTCTGACGACTATTTAATGACTGTCTGAGGACCCCCCCCCCAACCCCCAGCTAAAGTTTCCCAAAATGTTAGAAAAACTTTCTCCCAGGACAGAGTTGTCCACAGCTGCAGCAAGTTCACTTCCTCTTGAAATCAGATCCTGCTAAAGCTGGGAATAGTGCTGTCAGTTTTGCCTTCATATTTTCTCTTCTGTGTTTTAAGATCTCTACCATGATTTTTCCCCTTTATGGGGAGGATTTGTTCAGGAGTTTTCATCATCTATAAACCTATTTTTGTTCACCCACTTGTGGGAGTATGTCCCTCTCTTCCACATTATCCCTAATGAAAGTGAAAATTGAGGACAGTTTGAGCTCAGCCATCTCCCCGGTGGATAGCTTGGTAACCAGTGAAGAAGAGTTGTTGAACAGGCAGCACAGAAGGCTTGGGAGGAAGATGAGATGTAACGAGAAATCTAGTGAGGATGGAAGTCTCAGCCCTGGCAAGAGAAGCAAGAAGGCAAGGCCCAGATGCCAGTCCTATGAGCAGCTCCAGAGTCAGTGGATCTTAACCAATGTCAGGGAGAGGCAGAGGTCTCAGTCCCTCAATGAAGCTTTCTCATCCTTGAGAAAGATCATCCCTTTACCTTTAGACAAGCTTAATAAAATTGAGACCCTCAAGCTGGCCACCAGGTACATAGACTTCCTCAACCAGATCCTGCAAAGCGACGAGATGGACTGCAAACTTTCCAGCTGCTGGTATGTGGCCCATGATAGACTCAGCTATGTCTTCTTAGTGTGGAGAACGGAGGGACCATGGTCCATGTCTGCCTCTCACTAGCAACTGACGTCCAGCACCACTGCCAGAAGGGTAGGTTACCTATTCTAAAATACAAAGTTTCTTGTAATTATTTAATATTGCTGTCTATTAACAACTATGGGTAGACGCCTTGAGATTCTAACTTTGCTGTCCACATTCAATAGAAATGTTCCACTTTTTACAAAAGAAAGAAATTGTGTTATCAAGTTCCCCCCCCCCCGTCTGCTCAATGATAATACACTTCCACCCCTTTTTCTTTGGTATGGTACAGCATTGTCAAGTATAAATTAAAAAATAACTTAGTCTAAGATGCAGAAGGGATGGCATGGACACGCTTCTCTCCATTTAACTGACAACACAAGATCAATTCATTCTCCCTTGTACTTGAAAAGAAGGTTGAATTAATAATTAATAGTTCCTATGTACATCTCTACTCTTAAGTGTTGTACCACTGGTTCTATATTTCTGTACCAGGTTGTTTGCCTAAAGAAGGCCACAGGATCAGTGCACCTACCTGGTCAACAAAGACAATAGAGCAGATTTTAATGTACATTAGAAAATGTGACTTCGAAATAAACTGGTTGGTATACAGTTCATTGTTATATATGGGCATACACTGATCAAAATCCATTTCACTCCATCCATCTATTGACAGCACTTAATATCACTATTGTTCCCCCTTTAAATGTTGTTTTCTTCTCTGTGTCTTTTACTGAAGGTTTTCAGTGCACTTTGCTCATTATGTTTGGTGAGCATTTACGGCCCTTAAATATGCTTTAGTTTTCAAAACTATTTAACAGTAAATATTTCACAATACTCCTTATACATCATACTGTGTATGTTTTTCTACTGTACCTCTACCTTCACACACAGCTGTGTCCAAAGCTCACCATGAGGGGAGCATAGGGAATCCAATGTATGGGGTGTAAACTATTTAAAACCAACCCAGTCAAACACTGTGCTGTACCAAAATGTTAAATCACCCTTAAAGGAACTGGCAGTATAGCCTGGAGGTTAGAGTGAATGACTTTGCTTCGTTCAGCAGAGACCTGAGATTGATTCCCACAATCACCACTTGCATACTGTGTGTCTCTGAGGAAGTCTCCCCAGTGCTCCTGGGTTACCCCTGAAAACAGGTACTTGGGCCTTACCCCACTACCAAAAAGAATTTAAAGTCACAATGGTCATATCTATAACTGTTTTCAGGATGCTTTGAATATAAACTAGCAAATGTTTCCAATATATATTATATATAATGCTGTCTATTGTATCAGTATCACCTGGTCCTAGTCAGTCTTGAAAGCAAGTAAATACACCCAATGTACTTACCCAGTTAATAAATTTAAGTAAATAACTAAATAAATAAATAAAATGATAACGTTCCCCAGATCACAGAGAAAAAAAAATACTCAAATGTCCTAAAAGGGGACAGGTGATAGATCACAGTAATCATTGTAATTTCGTTATAGAAAATGTTGAATTAAATGCTGTAAGATTTCTGATTCATTATTACTGTGCTCATATCATCTTCTGTAAGTGCTGCTTTATAAGGTTCATAAACTACACATTTTAGGCTAAATCGTTCTTCTGTGTTCATGAAAGGATTTCCACACTGAAAAAATAGAAGTCTAATCAATATTCCTTCAGTTACAGGTTACCCCGTCTATGAAATCGCCTCCCCCCAGACCCCAATATAACTGGCTCGTTCAGCCAACCAACAGCCAATCAAGGTTACAAATGCATGTTGCTGTCTCCTGCTCTTGTATGGAATGACTCACATGCTGAATGTACTTGGCTGACTAATGTAGTTGCTTCATGGATCTGTAAAATTACTTGATTCTTTGTATCATTGTGTAAGCATTAACCACTGAGACAGGAGGCATTTCCCAGGAATTAATGCATGGTTGGGGGTGCCCGAGGCTGAAGGCCGAGGGCTTCCCACCACCCAACCATGCATAAATTCCTCGGAAATGCCTCCTGTCGAGGGGATTAATGCTCTTGTAACATGGCATGTGCAAGCTAGGAATTGCTTATACACTGTGGAGTTCAAAATACATGACACAAATATTGGTTCTATTAATTGCTATGTGTTTCAGTAGCATACCATGCATTTTGGGAATCACACTTGTTTATATACTTATGCCTCAGATTACACATTTTTTAACAAAGTGTGCTTTTCATTGTTACACTGTTTAAAAACTACTGCAATATTTGTTGCTGTTTTCTAGGTGGTGTGTAATTGTACAGATCGTTCATTTTGCAAACTCCCCCCAATCGCCATCCCTGTAATTATTTGTTTTTTTCCCTGGTGTCTAATGGCACCCTGCCACCTACCGATTGCTGTCCCCATATTGTTTATTATTTCCCTGGTGTCTAGTGGTGCCTCCTACCTTTTGATTGCCATCCCCATAATTATTTATTTTTTCCTTGATGTCTAGAGGCACCCCCACCCATCAATCGCTATCCCTGTATTGTTATTATTTCCCTCTTGTCTAGTGGCACCCCACCCTCCAATTGCTGTCCCCATTAAAAGTTTGTCTTTCCCTGGTATCTAGTGCCCCCCCCCAATCACCATCTAGCCTGTAATAAAGAAAACAGTCCCTTGGTGTCATGTTTTTTTTACAACCTATGAAAAAGAAAATTACCTCTCAGCGATCTGACTCCCCCCCCATCCTGACCTTCCACCCAGAACCCACCGTGCCACACCCCCCACACACCCCAACACACCCTCACTCACCTGAACTGGTCCCAGGGTGAAGATCCTCTCTCCAGTCAAAGACACATCTTGTTGTCTGAAATGCTGACTGCTATATGAGAAACTAAGTTAAGTGCAGTCCAATGTATTTCAATGGGGTTTTCAACTTTGATGCATCATTTTGTCGTTTTTGCATATTTTGACCTCAAATTGTCAACATGGCTGTTTTGGGATCCCACCTCATGAACAATGTTGGTGGAATTAAGCAAATTTGTCCTGAAAGGCAATTTCATGGTGCTTGGTGAAATCACATTTTGAGAGGGATTTGAAAACTTTCACCACCCTTGTTCATGAGGTGGGGTCATAAGAAGGCTATGTTGAAAATTTTGGGTCATAATATGTAACAATGTCAAAGTTATGCGCATCCGTTGAAATTTTCCTATGCTTACTCATAACTTCAGTAATTTAAAATATTTTGACCTCTAATTTTCAACATAGCAGTTTTTCTTTTTTTTGTTTTTTCAAATCTATTTATGTCTCCTGAGGACTGGAACTCTCTCAGGCAGTCCACTCACCTGCCGCTGTACTGCCCACTGTGACCATCTTCCCCCTCAAAGGTGTTAGTGCTCCCCACGGGCCCCAACCCAAACCCATGAGGAGATCAAGGGGCGGAGGCTGAGGCTCAGTGTTGGGCATGTGGTGGTCAAGGCACTGGGATACCATCACCTATCTGGCCCTCAGGGAATTTTTGGATGCTTCCCTGATCCCTGAATGTGACATGTGCTGATGCCATGGCACATGGCAACCCCACTGGCATCTGGCACACTCTCCCTCATTGCTAGTGCAGGATCCTGCAGTACCCCTGGTCTCCACCTGGGGTCACTGGGACACCAGACACCCCCAACACCCTCCCCCCAGGAAGGGAGAGCCATCCTGGGGACACTTGATCCCTTCCCTCCCTGCCAACCCACAGTGCCTGAGCTCACTCCCGAACTTGGGTCACCGGCATGTCGCATCCAGCGCCTCAACCCTCAGCGCCACTGGGCCGGCAACATAGCAGATTTTTACACCACCTCATGAACATGACAGCTGTTATTTTTCAACTCTTGCCCAAACTGTGTTTTCACACCTGTATCATGGGATGATGTTCCAGTGGCACGGAATAACATTCTGGTGGGGATTTGAACATTTACAGTAACGTATCCATGAGGTTATGTAATAAGAAGTCTATGCTGAAAATGTGGTTGCTGTTTTGTTACAAATGCAGGTACAGGGTCCAGACGGCCCTATGATTCCAGAAAAACATACATGTCTGCATCTATGGAGGGATGGGAGTGCAGGGCCAGGAGGCAAATGAGGATATGATTATACTATAACAAAAAGTAAGGAAATTCTTTACAAAAAAAACTCCATTAATGCATCAGTTAGGGTTGCTACTAAAGTGATAAAAGTATGGAAATGCGATGTTAGTGTTTTCAACTCTAACTCCACGCCCCCCCCCCAAGCAGCCAAAGGGGGCAAGGCAACACAAACAACCACAGATATCCATCATCAGGTAAGACAAACAACATGTAACTCTTTCCACATGACACAAGAGACATCCATCATCATGGTCCAGTGCTTCTGTAGGCATGGATATATGCCACAGGTGGTTGAAGGCACTTGGCAGCTGCATACAGTCATCCATGTGGGTGCAGAAGTGCAGGGCCCAAGAGATGCCTTTGGCACCTGAGTGAAGACATCCACACTTCCCAGGTGGTTGATGGCACTCAGCTGCGCCTCGTGCCTCACAACCTGCCTCACAATCCACCTGGGGCATACAGTAATTCAGCATTACTGCACACCCTGTTGTGTGTTATTGCTTACTTACAATGTACTGTATAATGTGATCTGATAGAAATTTTATATTGCACTTCCAAGATGGTTGAAGGGACAAGCAGCAATTTAGCATTGCCGCACACTCTGCCATGTGGTATTGCTCACTTAAAATGTGTAATGTGATCCTATGCAAATTATATACTGCACTTCCCAGGTGGTTGAAAGCACCCAGCTGTGCCTCTGCCTCACAACCCAACAGGGGCATGCAGCAATTTAGCATTGCCACACACCCTGCTGTGTGTTATTGCTGACAATATGATCCTGTAGGAATTTTATATCATACTTCACCAGGTGGTTGAAGACACTTGGCTGCACCTCATGCCTCACAACCCACTTAGGACATGCGGTAATCTAGCATAGCCACACAACTCCCCATGTGGTATTGCTTACTTACAATTTATTTATTTGTTTTTGGTAACTGGGTAGGTGCACTAGACATAGGAAAAGCCGGTAGCCTGTGACAATGGCGACCAAGATTGAGCACTTTCAAAAAGGGTGACTCAATCGTGGCACCTGTACACAAGGCTACTGGGCAGAGAGGGAAACCAGATGGGGGGGTCCGCGAATATAGTGACAGGATGTCGCTATATGCACAAGCGTGTGGGGAAGGAGTATGCATGTTGAGCGACAGGTGTAAGGGGAGGGAGGGTTTGTGAGGTGTAGTGTGGCAGCGGGCTGCCGAGCTGGCCCTGTGGCATGGTGGGTGGGTGGCAGGCTAGGGTTGCAAGGGTGCTGGGTTCTGTTATGGGCACACATTCATTTTGTTGCTCCCTGCCATTTAGTTTTTTTTTTCCGCTTTTGCACCCCCACGACATGCACCCCCCTGGAGTTGAGAATCCTTTAGTAGGGGAGTGCGGGGCAAAGGCTTCCATGGAATGGGTGCGGGGGGTGCAGCCCCCTGCTTATAAAAAAAAAGTCCCCGGTGCCCTTGTACTGTGAACTGGGAGTGTACACTGCAGAAATTGATTTTCGGCAATGTACACTCGCCCTAACAGTGATCGCCTTTCTGCGATCGCCGTTATCACATGGAACCAAAATGCCTATTCTCAGGTGCGACCCGGGAGGTTACAATAGGACAAGTACAATTACAAGACAAGAACAGTGGTACACAACAATATAGGACAAACAGAGTTATAATAAAACCATACTCAGGTGGTAGGATGCACGCAATGTAAGTAAAACAGTCAGTGTAAGTTTGGTTAAACATTATAGAATTACAAACAAGTTCAGGAAATAAACAAAGCCACGACAAGCAAACATAAAGAGTAATTAAAACAAGTTCCATCAGTGCAATTGGTTTATGACAGTAAGAGAATTTAAAACCCAGTAGTCAGCATGTGATCCTATGGGAATCATATACCACGCTTCCCAGGTGGTTGGAGGCACTCAACTGCACCTCATGCCTCACAACCCACTGGGGGCATATGGTAATTTAACATTACCACATGCTCTGTCATGTTTTATTCCTTACTTACAATTTACAATGTGATCCTATGGGAATTTTTCACTGTACTTCCCAGGTGGTGTGCAAGTGTACATGTGTATCCATGGCTTCAGAAGTACTGGACCTTGATGATGGATGTCTCTTGTGTCATGTGGAAAGAGTTTATGTTGTTTGTCTTACATGATGATAGATGTCTGTGGTTGCTTGTGTTGCCTTGCCCCTTTGGCTGCTTGGGGGAATATGGAGTTCTGGTTGAAAGCCTAACGTTGCATTCCATACTTTTGTCACTTTAGTAGCAACCCTAACTGCGCATTAAAGGAGTTTTTGCAAAAAATATCTATCTATCTATCCATCTATCTATCTATCTGTCTATGGCAGTATAGCCTAGAGGTTAGAGGAACATGGTGTGAATGAGCTTGATACATCCAGCAGACCAGACCTGAGTTCGATTCTCACAACCTCCACTTGCATACTGTGTGACTCTGAGCAAGTAACTTAACTGCCCAGTGTTCCCAGGTCACCCCTGAAAACAGGCACGTGGGCCTTACCCAGTTACCAAAGACTAAAATAAAAAAAAAATATATATATATATACACTACACCCCTGTAGTTAGGGTTGAATAGTCTGTTTCTTGTCAAACCTCAAATTTTGTACATTAATATCTTTGGTTCCCTTTGACGAAATGAGCTGAAATCGTGTATGTGTTTTCTAGGATTCAAGGTCTTGATTTGTGGAATTTTTTGTGATGGCAGATTGTGCTGTTTTTGAGATCCACTTGTGTCATTCTTAGAAAACATTTTTATTTTTTCCTATACTTAACATTGTTTTTGTTTTGCTCTTTCCTACAGCCTACATGGAAAGGAATTGTTGCCCCAATCTTGCAGGAACATGTGTCATGCATGTCCCAAGGTAATGCCTTTGACAGGTCTGGTGAAAAAATATCAAGGGTTTCCAGAGTTATTAAGCTTTAAATGTTAGAGGTTTTGAGATAACGTTTTCTGGCGCATGAGCACTAGGGGTTTTGTGCCATGCCATTCGCCATCTTGTTGATTTTTTCTGTTGAGCTGTCAGACATGGAAAATACATAAAATGCTGTGATTTTTAGAAACAAACATCAGAACCTAGCTAAATGAGACCTGTTTAGCTAGATTCTGATGTCTGTTTATTTACATTAGGGCCACAAATGTGTTTCCTGGGCACCCAAAATCTCGGGTGCTCAGCTTAGTGAGAGGAGCGCTTCCCCTGCATTCTCTGTATCAGAACAGCAGGATTTTCTTGACTTCTGCAGCAACAGCTAGAACTCATGCTGTTGGCTGTAGTGTGAGTTGTGAGCTGCTAAGCTGCTGTTACCCTGATGTTTGGTGGCACTGCTGTTTCCCTGGTGTTTGGTGGTGCCCCCCATTGCTATCCCTAGCAATATTGCCCTGGTGTCTAGTGGCACCCCCCATCCTTCTGATCACTGTCTCCTTACTCGTACATTCTTGAAAAGAGGACGCCCCCCCCCTTCGCAGCAGACAGTAGGCTGAGATAAAAAGACCAGCTGTGTGCAGCTGAAACAAACAAGAAACCCCTTAGGCTGTTCTGTGTAATTAAAGCTGTGAGCACCTCAAAAACACAACCCATACTAGGAAAGCCCTGTGGAAATTAGGAAGAACTGCATACCATACTGCAATCCAACTCAGGCAAATATGAGTTTGGTGTTTTCAAATAGGTTTGGCTTCTATAATGTATATAAATAAAAAGGAAAAAGGGCACACATAAAGAGTGTAGCATAAAACATTTAAAAAGTGCTGTCAGTGTGGTCGACATGTCCTGGATTGGGCTGACCATTTAACTGAAGTGGAATTCTGACTATTATTATATGATTACTCCACTCCTCTGATACTGTCAACAAGAGATGGTGCGGGATGAGCAGTCCACAGGTGTGCCGCTGCTCTACTTGCTCTAGAACACCTCTCATTACACATGTGGGCTGCCTGGAGTGCTCACTCCCTCCACACTGCTGCTTGACGTGGGTCTGCTGCTGCCTATCAACTTTTCCCAGTACCCAGCTATCCCTGGATCCATACATTCACACATGAGTGGCAAAGGAAGGAAAAACAGAAACTAGAGTGAGTCCGACCACTGTAGAGCACAACACAGAGACAAAGTAGTGGATGACAGCAGTGGTACAGCACACCGAGTAACTTCAAATTAACTTTTTTTTTTCCTGAACACCGGGTTGTGGGGATTCTTACATGCATCCATGTTGCAGAAAGAAAGAAAGACAGAAAATCATCAAGAAATCTGTGAGCTGCAGACACAACTGTGAATGGCACAAACATGGTCAGTGAGCAGCCCCTCTCTGTGTTACTGTTATGCGGCTACTCTCTGGGGACACTGGGCCATGATCTGGGGACACTGAGCTATGGTTTGTGTGGGACAGGCTGTGTAGGATGTGACTGTTCTATCCCCCACTGCAAGGCTGTCTCCTGTACTGGAACACCTCTGGCAGCTGCTGACAGTCCAGAGTCACAGCCCAACAAGGACTGGACTTTGTGGACATACTTGAGTGCACGCTTTATTTAACTGTCACCTCCCCCCCACAGACCATTATTAGATTTCCAGTGCCAACATCAGGGGGCCCAATCCCCATGTCAGCATTACAATCCCCCCAGCAGTGTGTGAGACTGGGGAGCTCACCCCCACTGTCCCTAAATATTTATTTAACTTATCCTTCTAAAAAGAAAACAGTCCCACAATGTCTTTTTTTAAAACCTGAAAAAAAGAAAATGGTTCTTCGTCATCCCCGCTGACCCCTTCCCCATCCTAACCCTCCCACTGAGCACCCACCACCCCATATCCCTCTTACCCTATACTTACCACTGGAGGTCATGGACTGTCATCTTCTGTGGACCAAGACACGTCTGCACTCTTCAAAGCTGAACCGTGAAGTGAGGAATCAAGGTAAGTTTCGTATAATGTATTTCAATGGCATTTTGAACTTATGTTCATAATTTTTCCACTTTTAGGACTTTTTTTCACCAAATTTTCAAGATGTCATTTTGTTAATCAGGCCCGGAAGATTTATCCTTAACTAGAGCATTAACACAGTTTTTTGCAATTTATATATTATAGGGGTGTGATAGTGCCCCTATAGTTAGGGTTGAGTAGCCTGTTTAACGTTAAATCTCAAAGTTTGCACATTAATATCTTTGACTCTCTTTTGGACAGAATGAGATGACATTTTGCATGTGTTGTCTAGGAAGCAAAGTCTTGATGTGTGGAAATTTTTGTGACAGCAGCTTGAGTGGTTTTTAAGATCTGCATGTGTCATTTTTAGAAAAAAACAATTTTTTTCCTATACGTAGCATTGTTTTTTTTTTTTATCTCGCCTACAGCCTACATGGAAAGGAATTGTTGCCCCAAACTTGCAGGGAACATGTGACATGTTCCAAGGTGGTGCCTTTGACAAGTCTGGTGAAAAAATATCAAAGGGTTCCAGAGTTATAAGGCTTTACATTTTAGTGTTTTCCGACTTGTGCATGTGCAGTAGGGGTTTTGAGATAATGTTCTGTGGTGAAAGTAAAATTGTGATGTCACAAATGCTTGTTTTGCTTTCGGGCAACTTGTTTGGCACAGCACCAAACATTGTTTTCCAAGCCATGCCGACCGCCACCTTATTGACCTTTTACACGAACCAAAAAGCATGAATTTTGAAAAACAAACATCAGAACCTAGCTAAACAGGACCCGTTTAGCTAGATTCTGATGTTTGTTTTTAAGTATACTGGCCAGAAATATGTTTACTGGGCACCCGAATCCTGGGTGCCCAGCTTAGCAAGAGGAGTGCTTCCCTAGCATTCTCTGTATGTTAACACTGGGAGTTTCTTGACTTCTGTTACTGCAACTGAAGTTGTGCTGCTTGCTGAAGTGTGCCCTGTGAGCCGCTGTTTCCCTGGTGTTTGGTGCCCCCCCACATACTCCATTACCATTCCTGGTGTCTAGTGGAACCACCACCCACCAATCGCTGTCCCCATCACCTCGCAAATTAACATGCATGTGGTTCTGAAGCTAACAGTCCCAATACACCTGCTGGATTAATCTGATGCACATATACAGATATACAGTAGTTTACAAAAACATTTCTACCTGCTGAGGTGCAACCAGTACCGGAGTTCCTTCTACTGCATCAAGGAGTACCAGACGTGCAATCTGAAGAAGGACTGGTGCGTATGCAAGGAGGTGGACAGGCAGCAGTTGAGCCAGCCTGCTGGGGAGCCACCTACACTGCAGAGTGCAGGGTCTGTCAGGGACCCTGAGGTGGAGGAGGAGGAGCAGCAGACAGAAGCAGAGAGGTCCAGGAGGCAGAGCTGAGGAGCTGCCATGACAGAAGATAGCTGAGCAGCAGACCAGGGGCTGTCCCCGAACTGCAGTAGCAGCAACAGTGACAGTAGTGGCTCACCGATGAGGGCTAACAATCTGCTGCAGCAGGCCTCACCCTCAGAAGTTGGCACTGGAGTACATCATGCTGTGCATGAACAAGCACAGCATTTGTGTGGTGGAGCAGTTCCTGGGTGAGGAGCATGGCCAGAGCATGCTGGAGGAAATGAAAGCACTCTACCATATAGCCACTTGACTGATGGCTAGCTGGTTAGCCAGAAGAGCGACTTGTCCAAGACCATCCGGGGGGGCAAGATAATGAGGGTTGAGAGTCGGGAGGTGGGCTGTCTGAAAATCAGCTTCCTGGTGAGCAGCATGGATAACTCATCAGACACTGCAGTGGGAAGCTGGGTAACTACAAAATCAATGGCAGAACAAAAGTAAGTGATAATTAGAAAGTGTATACCAGCTGTGTGTTTCACATAAGATAGTGGGGACAGGATTGGCACAACCTTTACCTTTTGACAGCATTTGTGCTAGGTGGAAACAATATGGTTTTGTTTGTTGCTACTGCCACCCAACTTCCATCTGCTGCAGTGGAGTGCAGAGATGATTTTTGTAGCTTGAACCCTTTAAAGTTTGGTAACACCCACCACTCACTGATCACCATTTCTGCAACTTCCCTGGTGTCTAGTGGCATCTCCACCCACCGATCCCATTTTGCGCAGTTTCCCTCATGTCTTGTGGCATCCTCCACCCACAAATCCCCCTTTCCAGAGTTCCCTGATATTTAGTGGCACCCCTCCACCATCCCATTGCAGGCAAAGCTGCAATAAAGAAAACGGTCCCGCCATGTTTTTTTGTTTTCAAACCTGTAAAACCAGAAAATAGTCCCTCAACGATCAGCCCCTCACCCCCACCTGCCACTCAGCATCCACCAACCCACACCTCCAGTACACCACCACACAGCCTCACTCACCTAAACAGGTCTGAGGTTCAAAACCCACTCTCCGATCGAAGACAGATCTTGCTGTTGGAACTGGCGACTACAATATGAGAAACTAAGGTAAATGCAGTTTAATGTATTTGGGGGGGGTCAACTTTTATGTATAATTCAGCCATTTTTTGACATTTTGTCACCAAATTTACAACATAGTCATTTGGGGATCCCACCTCATGAACAATATGAGTGTTGTTACGCAATTTCTGCCCAAAAGGTAATTTCGCAGTTGTTTGGCAAATTCACCTTTAAGGAGGGATTTGCATAATGAAAGTCATATTGTTCATTAGGTGGGGTCATAAGAAGGCTATGTTGAAAATTTTGGGTCAAAATATGTAAATATGCCCCAAAGTTATGACCATTTGTTGCAATTTCACAACCCACGCTGGTAACTTTGGAAATGTTCAATATTTTTACCCCAGATTTTCAACACAACCTTCTTATTTACCCACCTCATGTACGTCACAGCTGTCATTTTTCAAATTCTTGCCAAAATGTGTTTTTGCACCTGCAGCAAGGAATGGCGTTGCAGTTGCACAGAATTACGTTTTCGCGGGGATGCGAAATTTTCTGTACTGGGTACATGAGGTTGGGTAATATGATGGCTATGCTGACAATTTGGTCACTGTTGTACTGTTGTCTTATAAATGGAAGCGCAGGGCCCTCCGGCCCTGCGCTTCCACAGCTACATACATATACACATCTATGGAGGGATGGGAGCACAGGGCCTGGAGGGCCATGCGCTCCCACAGGCAAATAAGGATAGAATTATACCATCTTAAAAAGTTAGGAAATAAACTGAAAAAATTGCTTTCATGCTCTAGTTTGGGTTATAGCCACAAAAGTAGGGAAATGTGGTGTTAGGGTTTCCAAACTTCACACCCCATCCCCAAGCTGCATACACCAACAGGCATCGGTGTTGTGCCTTGGGGTCATCAGCCTTAATGCTCAACCCATTCTCCTATACTGTACCCATCTCAGCTTATTTACTTATGGAATTGGGTGAGGGTTAAGACTGAGAACCCCAAGGCACACCCCAGATGCATGTTGGTGTGTGCAGCATTGGAATGGGGTGTTAGGTTTGGAAACCCTAATGCCACATGTCCCTACTTTTGTGGCTGTAACCCTAACTAGAGCATTAACACATTTTTTTGTAATATATCTATTATAGGGGCTCGGTTGTGCCCCCAAAGTTAGGGTTGAGTAAGCAGTTTAATGTTAAACCCCAAATTTTGTACGTTAATAACTTTGCAGCCGTTCAACAGATTTGCACAGAATTTGGAATGCATGGTCTCAGATGGCAGATCTCTTCATATGCCAACTTACTTTTTGATTGGATTTGCATTTTTTTGTGCAGCGAAGTGCCCAAAACTCATTTTTCGCTTTTTTTTTACCCATTTTTGCTGATTTTTGCCCATTATACTGTGGCTGCACTGTTTGGAATTTTGGTCTGAAATTTTCAGGGTAGAAAGAGGTTTCCCAAAATAACAATCCAGCATTAGTTTGGTGAACAAATATGAATCTGTACCAAAGGTATTACATTTTGATGTTTCAGGTTCTGAGCATGCTCAGTTCAGTCTCTGGAATATATGTATGTTTTGCAAATGAGGATTGGGCTCGTGATCAAGGATTTTGTCACATCATGAATGGGGATTTATAAAATCAACATTCATGAAGAAAAATTCCCCTTTTGCGAGCCGCCATCTAGTTTTGATTTTTCCCCACAAATAAAAGCTTATAACTTGTCCCATGGATGTGTTATGAGGTGATTGAAGTATGGGTTTTGTTCAGGGTGATGCTCTGTACAAACTCATGGCTTTGGTTTACTTTGGTTTTGTGGAAAAATGGGTGTTTTACATTTTTTTAAATATTTGGTCATCACTTGCATCTGATCCTTGTTTGCGAGGTGACAAAATCCTTGATTGCAATTTCTGGACCAGATGACCCTATCTCATTATCAAGGACTGGTTCACAAACAGGGATTTTGTCATGTCAAGAAAGGGGATCAGCTTGCAAAAGGGGATACTGACAGCTCGCAAAAAGGGATTGTTTTTTTAAATCCCCTTTCACCAGCTGTCAAAATCTCCTTTTGAGAGCTGTCAAAATCACCATTCGTCAGCTGATCCCCGTTCATGAGGTATCAAAATCCCCACTCGTGAAATGAAGACCAGATGGTCAGATAGGGCCATCTTGTCCTCATCCCACCTCAGGAATGAGGATCTGGTCACAAACGGGGATCCACAATGGTGGATTTCCCCAATCAAAAAAACTGCCCCAGCATTTATTCTTTAAAAGCCGACATCTGGGTGCCCAATCCCCATGTCAACATGTATCTCCTCCCACCCCCACTAATATGGCACATTGGGAGCCCACCCCAGTGTGCCAAATACATATTTATTTTTTTATTAAATTTAAATGCTTCCAACACTAGGATGCCCATTTCTGGTGTTGTATAATGCCCCCCAAAGACAGTAGTCTTGAATTGCTGACACAGGGTGCCCAATTCCCATGTCAGCATGTATCTGCCTCACTAATATGGCACAATGGGAGCCCACTCCAGTGTGCCCAAATATGCAATGTTTTAACATAGCTGTAAATAAAGAAAACTGTCCCTGACGTCTTTTATTTTTTTTAAACCTGCAAAAGAGAAAACAGTCCCTCATCGTCTCCCCAGTCCCCCTTCCCATCCCCACCATCCCACTAAGCACCCACCTCCCTGCACCCCCTAACCCTATACATACCTCTTGAGGTCAGGAGGAGCAATCTTATTTGAACCAGGACACGTCTGCACTCTTCAAAGCCGAACCGCAAACTGAAGAATCAAAGATAAGAGCCGCATAATGGCAGTCAATGAGGGTTTCAACTTAGGTTGATATCTCAACAATTTCTAACAATTTTGGTCCCAGATTTTCAACATGGGGTTCTTGGGACTGCACCTCATGAACACTGGTATTGTCATTTCATGACTTAGTCCCAAAAGGTGATTTCGCAGTTGCTGCGTGGAATCACCTTTTGGAACAGATAAACAAAATGACAGTGCCATTGTTCATGAGGTGGGGTCCTAAAATTTGGTGAAAACATTCCAAAAAATGACTGTGTTGCGAGTGTGCATTGTGCAGTTTCTATGCACTCTCATAAGTTCACCAATTTTCAATATTTTTACTCCAGATTTTCAACATTGTAATTTTTTCACATCTCCTTATGATCAGTACAGCTGTCATTTTTCACATCCTGCCTGAAAAGTGTTTTCACAACTGTGGCTCAGAATGGCCTGGTTATTGTGCAAAATCAACTTTCAGGATGGATTAACAGAATCACTGTTCATAAGGGGAGGTCCCAAAAAGCTCATGTTGAAAATTAGGTGAAAAATGTTGACAAATGACTGCATTATGAGCATACATTGTGCAGTTTCTGCACACACTCGTAACTTCACCAATTTTTCATGTTTTCACTCCAGATTTTCAACATTACCATTTTTTCACACCACCTCATGAATAGTACAGCTGTAATTTTTAAACTACTGCCAAAAATATTTTTCCACACATGTGCCACAATATGGGAGGGGGTACAGATACGGAATATAGACATGTAAGCATACAATCAATGACAGTTGCAGCAATGAAACTTAAACAAACAGGTATCCAAAGTCTATTACAGGGAAACATAGTACAGTATAGAAACATAGAAACATAGACTTTGATGGCAGATAAGGACCACTTGGCCCACCCAGTCTGCCCATTTCCCTACCTACTGGATAAACTGCAGATTTTAGTTAACCAACAGCCTACTTCCTGCAACCCCCCACTATAATTGCCTTATGTCTGTCCCATGCATGTTTGAATTCCCCCACTGTTTTAGATCCAACAACATCCTCAGTAAGATGGTTCCATGTATCCACCACTCTCTCCATGAAAAAAAATTTCCTCACATTACCCCTGAGCCATCCCCCCTCTATTTTTAAATTATGCCCCCTTGTTCTTACACATCTCTTTTTCTGAAAGGTGCTGCCCTCCTGGACTTTGTTGATTCCCTTGAGGTACTTCAAAGTTTCTATCATGTCCCCCAGTCCCTCCTGTCATCAAGAGTATACATATTAAGCTCTCTCAGTCTCTTTTCATATGGTTTCAGATGCAGACCCTGCACCATTTTAGTTGCCCTCCTGTGGACTGCTTCCATCCTGTCTATGTCCTTGCTTAGATGAGGTCTCCAAAACTGGACACAGTACTCCAGATGGGGTCTCACCAACTGTCTGTATAGAGGGATAACCACTTCCCTTTTTCTACATGTGATGTCCCTTCCTATGCATCCCAGTATCCCCCTGGCTCTCCTTACTGACTTTTCACATTGCTTACCCACCTTTAGGTCATATGATATGACTACCCCAGGTCCCTTTCCATTTTTGTTGTTGTTAGTACCGCCCCTACTATTGTGTACTCTTCTTCTGGGTTTTTGTTTCCCAGGTGCATTACTTTGCACTTCTTTGCATTGAATCTAAGTTGCCATATGTCTGACCATTCCTCCAACCTTGCCAAGTCCCTTCTCATCTTTTCTACCCCTTCTTGTGTATCAACTCTGTTTCAGATCTTTGTGTCATCTGCAAAGAGGCATACCTCTTCTTCCAGACCCTCTGCAATGTCACCTATAAAGATGTTAAAGAGGACTGGACCCAGTACTGAGCCCTGAGATACTCCACTAGTAACCCCCCTTTCTTTGGAACGTGTTCCATTCATTATTACCTTCTGTGTCCTGTTGTGCAGCCAGTTTGCTACCCAGGCTACCACCCTGGGACCCACTCCCAGGCTGGCTAACTTGATTTTTAATCTTTTGTGCGGGACTGTGTCAAATGCCTAGCTAAAGTCTAGGTAGGCCATATCCACAGCCCCTCCCTGGTTTATTACTTTGGTCACCCAGTCAAAGAAATCAATTAGATTTATCTGACATGACCTTCCTGCTGTAAATCCATGCTGCTTTGGGTCCTGTGCCCTGAAATATAAGAATAGAAAACATTGACAGTTACAGCAATGAAACTAGGACAGCCATTTATAGGGATATATCCAGTCCTCTTTAATGTCTTTATAAGTGACATTGCAGAGGGACTGGCAGGAAAAGTATGTCTCTTTGCAGATGACACAAAGATCTGCAACAGATTTGATACAGAAGGTGGGTTGGAAAGGATGTGAAGGGACTTGACAAGGTTGGATGAATGGTCAAATGTATGGCAGCTTAGATTCAATGCAAAGAAATGTAAAGTAATGCACCTGGGAAACAAAAACCCAGGAGAAGAGTACACAATGGGGGGTGAGATACTAACAACAACAATAATGGAAAGGGACCTGGGGTAGTCATATCAAATGACCTTAAGATGGGCAAGCAATGTGAGAAGGCAGTAAGGAGGTATGGTGGGATACTGGGATGCATATGGGGACATCACCAATAGAAAACAGGAAGTTGTTATCCCTCTGTACAGACAGTTGGTGAGACCCCATCTGGAGTACTGCATGCAGCTCTGGAGACCCCATCTTCACAAGGACATGGACAGGATGGAGGGTGTCCAGAGGAGGGCAACTAAAATGGTGCAGGGTCTGCACCAGAAGACATACAAAGAGAGATTAAAGCAGCCTAATATGTATACCCTCGAGGGGGGGACATGATAGAAACTTTCAAGTACCTCAAGGGACTCAACAAAGTCCAAGAGGGTAGCATCTTTCAGAAAAAGAGATGTGCAAGAACAAGGCAACACACTTTGAAGATAGAGGGGGGACGGCTCAGAGGTAATGTGAGGAAGTATTTTTTCATAGAGAGGGTTGTGAATACATGGAACAGAATTTCTGAGGAGGTAGTGGTGTCAAAAACAGTTGGGGAATTCAAGAATGCATGGGACAGACATAAGGCAATTCTAGTGGGGGTAGGAGGAAGTAGGCTGTTGGTTAACTAGGATCTGAAGCTTATCCATTAGGTAGGGAACTGGGCAGACTAGGTGGGCTAAGTGGTCCTTATCTGCCATCAAATGCTATGTTTCTATAGGTTATTTACAGCAAGTGTGATTTAAGAGTACAAGTGCAGGTTGGATGCAGGTGGTCGATGATACATGTATTACAGTAAAATAAGAGTCTAATTGAAGGATAAAACCACAACAACTGAGTCAAGAAAAGAAGATAGGGCAGAAGGAGGAGTGAGGCAGCTAGAGAGCCAGTTTTCAGGGTGGCACTAGCAAGAGCAATTGATAGATAGGTAGTTGTGTAGGATGGCAGTTAGGGATGATGTGAAGGATGAGTGATGAATCTGAGGGGGTATTGAGTTCCACAGCTTTGTAAGGCAATGGAAGAAGCCATTTTGTCATGCTTTAGTGTTACAGTGTGGAATTACAAGGGACCTTGTGTCACCTGATCTAAGATAGTAGGGGGGAGGGGTAGGAATAAATAGAGTAGTAGCTAGGTAGGGAGGGTGCGAACCAAGCCAGAATTTAGAGGTGAATTTTGGGGGGTACAACTGTTAGTAAGTGAGGGGAAAGGACAATATGTGATAGAGGTCACAGTGGTGAGTGAGAGGGGGAGAGTCAAGAGTGGAATGACAGAAAGAGTTAAAGAGGGTATCCAATCTGGTTAGGGCAGACAATGGAGAAGCACTGTAGACTATGTGGCAGTTGTCAAAACTAGGGAGAATCATCTTCTGTATAATCATACTAAAGGATCATACTAAAGGAGAACATAGAGCTAGGAGGCAGGTTATGCCCAAATATGCACTGAAGAATCTATGTTAAATAGTAATGTTGCAAGTTAGCCCCTGATAAATTGTATTTGTCCAAACAATTTTTAAATTCAGGTTTATTTTTATTAATAGTGATATCTTCTGGTAATTTGTTCCAGGGACTGACCACTCTAAGAGAGAAAAAAATACTTCCTTCTAACATGTTTGAAACGTTTACCAGATATTTGTAATGGATGACCCCTTGTGTTGTATTTACAGTCCTTGAATTGTAGGCCAAGTTCTGACATAAGAGAAGGATCATGAATAATATATTTTTTATTTATTTATTTTATTTATTGAGATATAGGATTAAATACCTTTGAGCTGGAAGCTTGTTAACAAAGGTTCCACATCAGTGGGAGAGTAGACAATAATTACAAAGGTTATACAAACAAGACTGTAAAAATGTGACAATAATAGGTACAATACCATAGGTTTGAGTACACTGTAAGCAATTAATGCGAGCAAACTTGAGCATAGTTGGCAAACAAATAGTAGGAGAAAGGCAGATAGGAGTTAGAGAGGGGCTAAGTGAGAAAGTGGGTCATGGAGGGGGTGAGAGTGAGGTGCGGAAAAAGGGCAGCAGTCATTGACATTGTCATAGTGAGGGGTGGGAGGGGTGAGGGGTGGGTTGAAGGCGGCCAGAGGCCATGTCAGTGCAGGGAGCTGCTAAGTGGCAGGGGAGAGACTGTTGGTAAAGGGGACTAGGTGTTGCAGTCACAGGTGCTGGATGCGGAAAGTTATTGGTAAAGCAGTCTTTTAAAAGGGCCTGGAGTAGATTGGTTGGAGATGTCCCGACTGAGGACATTAAACCAGAGGGGTGCTCTGTAGGAAAAGGAACGTTGGCCCTGCATCATTTGAGGATGAGGTTCATGGAAGAAGTGGGCGCTAGAGCTTCTTGTGCATTGCAAGCAAGAGTATCAAAATGAAACAGTAAATCCCCTCTTATATGACGTGTTTCTAAAGACATTGGATTTAAATTCTGTAATCTGTTGGGGTAAGAGACATCATACAAACAAAAAATTTGTTTGGTAAATTTGCATTGAACATTTTCTAGATTGACACAATTATATTTCTTGTAGGTGCACCACAGTTGTGAAGCGTATTCCAAATGAGGTCTAACTCTAACACAGGAATGCAATAAGGGCATTAAAACTTTAGAATTACGAGACTGGATGCTTCATTTAATGGACCAAATAACGTTATTTGTAGTTTTTATGATCTCATTAATACTTTTATCATTTTCAAAATCATCTGAAATTATAATGACTAAATCTTTTTCATCTGTAGATGTCAATAATGGTTGACTCCCCAGAATATAAGAGTGCAGAAGATTGTGTTTACCTAAGTGTATAATTTTGCATTTATTGGAATTAAGTCACATGCCACTCTTAATTAACCAATTAGAGATTCTATCTGAGTCACGTTGCAGGATTTCTGCATGTTTAGTGTCAAAGCATGGGCTACCCAGTTTGACATCATCCACATAATTAACTGTGTGAGACTAAACATTTTTTGTTAGATTAGAAATGAGTTGAAAAAGAGTGGGACCCAAGACAGATCCCTGAGGGACACCACTGGAGACTTCACCTGGGGTAGACAGATATCCATTAATTAATACTTGCTGAGTGCAATGAGACAGCCAACTATTTATCCAGTTTATAATGTGTATATTAATGTTTAAATTTGTCAGTTTTTCCAAAAGGGCTTTATATGGCATGATATCAAATGCCTCACTGAAATCTGTATATACAATGTCACATGGAATGTTATCTTCCAGTAAGGCACTAATATTCTTGTAAAAACACATCAGGTTAGATAAGCAACTGCGACCCTATTTAAAGCCATGTTGTTCTTCATCAATAGTGTTTAGATTAGAAGTAATGATATCCTTAACCAGACCTTCCAGGATTTTACAAACAGGAGAAGTAAGGCTAATAGGCATATAATTATCCCAATTACTTTTTGGACCTTTTTTATGAAGAGGAATGACATAAACTGACTTCCATTCGGGAGGGACAAAGTTATGTTTTAAACAGCCCTCAAAAATAAATTTTAAAGGAATGGTTAGACTGTCTGCAAGTAAGAACAGGATATGCCTGGTGAGATTATATGGACTTTAAGACATTTTCCATTTTTGAGCCTTCAATCTAACAGGAATTTCCTCAAAGGAAAATGTAGGAGAGCTAACTCTGTCCTCTACATTTAAGAATGGAATATTAATATTAGAAGTAAAAATATTACAGAATTTATCATTAAATATATATGCCATGGTTTGCTGATCCTGAATAATAACCCCATGCATAGACAATAATCCCACATTAATATCTTGTCTCTTTAATGAATTTACATATGAATAAAAATGCTTACTGTTACTTTTATTTGCAGATACTGCCAAACAAAGTTCCCAGCTTTTTTTGGCCTTTGTAATTTTTAACTTGCATTTTCTCTGTATATCAAGAAAGATATTCCAGTTAGCATGTGTTCTATTTTTTTTTGAAAAAATTTATATTTCTTATCCTTCAATTTTACTAATTTTCTAATGGATTTATTGAACCATTTGGGGGCTTTTTTTATTATTACATTCTAATTTAGTTGGAATATAAGTATTACATAGACCAGTAATTTTCTGTTGGAAAAAGTGCCAAAAATCCATAATAGACCTGTTATCAAATTCAGATTTCCAGTCAGTGTCAGACAAATTATTTTTTATTTATGTAATGCTGGTCTTATTATAAAGGAAAATTGTAGTTATACAGATTTTTTGGGAAGAGTTAGTAGAGAGTTCACATCTTGCAGTAAGTGGGATGCACTTACAATTTCTGTACAAAGCACCTAGTTTGGGGCACAGTTTTTTCAGAATAGCATCAATATGAACAGAGAAGTTGAGGCGCTGGTCCAGCCATACTCCAAGGTATTGAAATGAGGGGGTGTCCTCAAGAGTATTCCCATCAAGGGTGTGCAAGGTGGGCATGACTGTTAGCCTTGAGAGTCTCTGCCTAGTGCCAAAGGTCATGGAGACAGTTTTCTTGGCATTCAAAAAAAGCTGGGGTGATCTAAACCAGAGCTGAATCTTATTGAAGTCTTGTTGGAGTATGGTGGTCACATCACTAATAGATTTGCCAGATGTGTATATAACAGTATCATCCACATGCATATGTATGCATGCAGATGAGCAAACCTTTGGAAAGTCATTCAGAAAAATAGAGAAAAGAAGGGGGCCAAGCACTGATCCCTGTGGGATTTCAGTGCTGATGGGGAGAGGAGGCAAGATGGAGACAGCTATGCGAACTGATTGAGACCTGCCAGTCAGATAGGCCTTGAACCAATTAGTGGCAGTGGGAGTGAGGCCAACTGAGGACAGACTAATCAGCAGGAGAGTGTGGGAGACTGTTGAAAGCTTTTTCTAAGACAACAAATTTGGCAGATGTGACCCGGCCCCCATCCATTCCAGAGGTAATGGAGTTCAGTGAGCCTCAGCAGGTAGGTGGCAGTAGAGTGTTTTTCTTCTTAAAACCAGACTGGAAAGGAGTGAAGAAGGAGGCGTCATCAAGAAAGGAGGAGAGTTGAGATAGGACAAGGTAGATATATCTATTTTATATATATATATATATATATATATATATATATATATATATATATATATATATATATATATATATAGATATGTACATAAAAACATAGAAGTTGATGGCAGAAAAGGACAGCAAGGCCCATCCAGTCTGCCCATTTTACCAAGATATATATATATATATATCTATATATATAAATATATACTTACAATTTGGTAAGGTTCATTTAAGCAGACAAAAGATACCCAGCCTGAAGAGCTGCAGGTGTAGACTGCAGTCTATTTGGGTCACCGGCTGCCTCTCTTGGGCAGACTCCAATGAAGCCCTTTGCTCTCGACCCTTCACATGAGGACTGCAGTACAGGACTACTATGGATGTCAGCCATTACCAGGGTGGAGTATTAGCGATTTGGTCTGGGTAGGGTGGTGGGCGAGGCTAACCATTGGTGCCGCTGCTGGTTCTGGAGCTTTTTGGTGCATCGCAAATCAGTGATGGAGGACAAGAGTCACAGTGATGGAAGCAGCAGCTCTCTCTAACACCCTTTACTGTGGCCATGAGGTATTTTAAAGTAAAGTCCTGTGCAAGTTGTTGGTATTTAAAGAGCTTCTCAGACAAAGGAGCTTGGGGAACTGAAAAATATGTGCAGCTTCTGCCCACACTAACAATTGGGTCTGTGGAGGGTGGTGGGCTAGGCTAACCACCAGTGCTGCCAGTGGTCCTGAAGCTCTTTGGTGTGCTGCAGGTCAGCAAATGGAAGAGAGGAGAGTCACAGTGGTGGAAGCAGTGGCTCTCTCCGACCCCTCTTGCTGTGGCCAATGTGACTGAATGGGATTCACTGCAGGATACTAAAACAAACTTAGGGAAATTCTGGCTGACCCACTAAACAGCATTGTTCAATAATTCAGTTAACATAGAAGTGGTTCCTCTACATAAATGTGGCAGCAGGGAGGAGGCTGGCAACTACTGGCTTGTCAATCTCACTTTAGTGGTGGGTAAATTGATGGAAATACTACTGAAAGAAAGAATGATATACTATCTGGAATCAAATGGGCTGCAAGACCTCAGACAAGCCAGGTTCATAAGTGGGTGGTCATGTCTAATGCATCCAATAGATTTCTTTGACTGGGTGACAAGGGAAATTGATCAAGGCGGAGAAGTGGAGGTGGCCTATTTGGAATTCAGTATGACCTTTGACATGGTGCACATGGAAAGCTGATAAAGAAGTTGACCAATCTGGGAGTGGGATCCATTGTGACAAATTGGATTAAAAACTGGTTAAAGAATAGGAAGCAGAGGGTGGTAGTAAATGACACTCATTCTAATGAAGGAAATGTGATGAGTAAAGTAACAAAGTGCTCAGTACCTGGGTCAATCCTCATTAATATCTTTATAAAAGACATCATGAAAGAACTGAAAGGAAAAGTGCACCTTTTAAAATAATACCAAAATCTGCAACATAGTGGAAACTAAAGAAGGTGTACATATAATGCACAGGGAGCTCGAGAAACTCAAAGAACGGTCAGAAACTTGGCACTTGATGTTCAATGACAAAAAGTTTAAGGTTAGGCACCTAGGACATAAAAATGCTGGAGTTGAGTATAAGGTGGGAGAGAAGTACTAACAGTCACTAAACAATTAAATCATAGAAACATAGAAACATAGAATTTGACGGCAGATAAGGACCGCTTGGCCCACCCCGTCTGCCCATTTCCCTGCCTACTGGATAAGCTGCAGATCCTAGTTAACCAGCAGCCTACTTCTTCCTACCCCCATCCCCTAGAATTGCCTTATGACTGTCCCATGTATGCTTGAATTCCACCACTGTTTTTGACTCCACGACCTCCTCCGGAAGGCCGTTCCATGCATCCACAACCCTCTCTGTGAAAAAATACTTCCTTAAATTACCTCTGAGCCACCCCCCCTCTGATCCTTAGGAGTTATCATATCTGAGGTGCCTTAAGTGACTAAACAAAAAAGTTCTAAGAGTTATCATATCCAAGGATCTCAAGGTGGCAGGGCAGTGTGACAAAGCAATGGGTAAGGCAGTGGAATGGTGGGCAACATAGGGAGGTGTATCTCCAGCAGGAGGAGGGAAGTAGTTTTGCCATTTTATCGCTCACTGGTGCAACCACACCTGCTATACTGTAAACAGTATTGGGGACCATACCTCAAAAAAGACATAGACAGAGCAGAGGCAGTCCACAGGAGGGCAACTAAAATGGCACATGATTTGCACAAGAAGCTCTATGAAGAGAGATTGAAAGATCTCAAAATGTATACCCCAGAGAAATGAAAGAAAGAGGAGATATGATATAGACCTTCAAGTTCATCAAAGGAGTTAATAAGGCAGAGGTGGGGAGTCTCTTTCAAATGAGAACAGTCACCAGTACCAGGGTGCATGCAGTGAAGTTGGCGGGGAGGATTCAAGAGTGATGCAAGAAAATGTTTCTTCACTGAAAGGGTAGTTGATGCCTGGAATAGTTGCCAGTGGTGGTGGAAGACAAAACAGTGGGGGCTTCAAGCAGGCATGGGACAGACATGGGGGTATATTAGATAGCATGCTGGGAGGTGGGAGGGTCGACAAAGACTAGATAGCGTCTGCAGAGGCAGAATAGGTAGGGAACAACTGGACAGACTAGAAGGTCTAGGAAGTCATTTTTTCTGTCAAATTATGTTTCTGTGTTACTGTATATCATTGATAATAATGCTACCAATGAGTGATGTGTCTGACATGAGGGCTGGAATCCATAAAAAACACCTAACTTTTCACCATGCCTTAATGGTAATATGTATACGATGGGGTGAGAGATGAAAGTTGAGTACGAAAGGCAGTCATTATACAGTATTATCATGCAAAATAAAGCAAGAATAGATTTCAGAGAACACAAACATAGAAACATAGACTTTGACGACAGATAAGGACTGCTTGGCCCACCCAGTCTGCCCATTTCCCTACCTATTGGATAAGTTGGAGATCCTAGTTAACCAACAGCCTACTTCTTCCTACCCCCCCACCGGAATTGCCTTATGTCTGTCCCATGCATTCTTAAATTCCCCCACTGTTTTTGACCCCAAGACCTCCTCAGGAAGGCCGTTCCATGTGTCCACCACCCTCTCCATGAAAGAATATTTCCTCACATTGCCCCTGAGTAGTCTCCCCTCTATCTTCAAATTGTGCCCCCCTGTTCTTGCACATCTCTTTTTCCAAAAGATGCTACCCTCTTGGACTTTATTTAAAAGTTTCTATCATGTCTCCCCTTTCCCTCCTTTCCTCGAGGGTGTACATATTAAGCTCCTTTAGTCTCTCTTTGTATGGCTTCTGGTGCAGACCCTGCAGCATTTTAGTTGCCCTCCTCTGGACTGCCTCCATCCTGTCTATGTCCTTGCGGAGATGGGGTCTCTAGAACTGCATGTATTACTCCAGATGGAGTCTCGCCAACTGTCTGTACAGAGGGATAACAACTTCTTGTTTTCTATTGATGTTGCCTCTCCCTATACAACCCAGTATCCTCCCAGCCCTCCTTACTGCCTTCTCACATTATCTGCTTACTTTTAGGTCATCTGATATGACTACCCCAGGTCCCTTTCCATTTTAGTTGTTGTTAGTACCCCCCCCCATTGTGTACTCTTCCCCTGTGTTTTGGTTTCCCAGGTGCATTACTTTGCACTTCTTTGCATTGAATCTAAGCTGCCATACTTTTGACCATTCTTCCAACCTTGCCAAGTCACTTTTCATCCTTTCCACCCCCCCTTGTGTATCAGCCCTGTTGCAGATCTTTATGTTGTCTGCAAAGAGGCATACTTTTCCTTCCAGTGCCTCCACAATGTCACTTACAAAGACATTAAAAAGAACCGGTCCTAGTACTGAACCCTACGGTACCCCACTAGCAACACCCCTTTCTTCGGAGTGGACTCTGTTTACTATTACCCTCTGTGTCCTGTTGTCCATCCAATTTTGTACCCAGGCTACCACCCTGGGACTGATTCCTAGGCTGGCTAATTTGTTTATTAATCTTTTGTGTGGGACTGTGTCAAATGCCTTGCTAAAGTCTAGGTAGGCCATGTACACAGCCCCTCCCTGGTCTACTACTTTGGTCACCCAGTCAAAAAAATCTATTAGACTGGACTGACATGACCTTCCCACTGTGAATCCATGATGCCTTGGATCCTGTGCCCCACTGGCCTCTAGGTACTCAACAATTCTTTCTTTCAGAAGTGATTCCATCTTACCACTGAGGTCAAACTAACAGGTCTGTAGTTTCCTGCCTCTGCTTTGCTTCCACTTTTGTGAAGGGGAATCACATCTGCCCTACTACAGTCCTCAGGTACCACTCCATCCTCCCATGATTTGTTAAAAAGGGTAGTCAGTGGTGTCACTAGTTCTCCCCTTAGTTCTTTTAGAATTATGGGATGAATCCCATCAGGCCCCATTGCTTTGTCCACCTTCAGTTTTAGGAGTTCTTTCAGAACCCTTTCTTCTGTGAATGGACTTGTATTGACCCCACTCTCCAAAGTGATTCTATTGATTGGATTAGGTACCTCCTCCTCCTCTTCTTTTGTGAATCCTGAGCAGAAGTATTCGTTCAGTATTCCTGCTTTTTCACTGTCACCCTCTGCCCACCCACCCTCCCCTTTATTATGCCTCACTATCACTCCTTGGTCTTTCTTCACTCCCTAATGTACCTATAAAAGATTTTTTCCCCCCTTCTTAACCGAGTTAGCTATCTTTTCCTTGGTTTGGGCCTTTGCTATTCTGGCTGCCTTCCCTGCTTCCTTCTGCTTTAGCTGGCACAGTTCTCTGTCCTGCTCCTTCTGTGTTTCCTTATACTTCATAAATGCTATCTTTTTCTCCCTAACCTTCCTCAACACCTCTTTTGAGCATCATAGTATTTTTTTTCCTTCATTTTGATTTGTTTATCTGCTTCACACAAAGGCCTGTTGCGTCTGTGATGGCAGTTTTGATGTTTCCCCATTGTTCCTCCACCCCTCCTTCTTGCCCGTTTGCTAGTGCTTTTCTGAGGCACTCTCCCATTTTGTCAAAGTCAGCCCTCCTAAAGTCATGTACCCTCACTTTTGTATGGCTTGACTCTATTGCTGTGTTTATTGTGAACCACACTGTTTGGTGGTCACTTGTTCCCAGATGGCTACTCACTTCTAAATCTGAGATCCTCTCTCCATCCCCATTTGAAAGTACCAGTTCTAAGATTGCTCCCTCCCGAGTGGGTTCCAACACTAGCTGTCTGAGGCATGCCCCCTGAAGGGCATCGAGAATGACCCTGCTCTTGGATGTGGTTGCAGCAAAGGTGCCCCAGTTAACATCTGGCATATTCAGGCCCTCATCAACAATATCTTCCCTTTTTCTGCCATCCTAAGGATGCCTTCTATAATTTCCTTGTCCATTTCCTCCTCCTGAGACAGGGGTCTGTATACAACCCCTGTGTGAATTGTGGTGCCATTTCCTGTATCCAGGGTGACCAACAGTGCCTCCTCTCCTCCCTGTTTGCCCTTCAGTTCTGTTGCTTTGATCCATTCCTTTATGTAGAGATCTACTCCTCCTCCTCCTCTTCTACCCTCCTGTCCCTCCTGTACCCTAGTATGGTGACATCCCAGTCATGGTTCTCTATGTACCATGTTTCTGTGACTGCCACTATATCCAGTTGTCCCTCTTCCATCAAGGCCACTAGTTCAGGGAACTTGTTACCCAGACTACAGGCATTGGTACTCATTGCCCTCCATTTTTTGATGGCCTTACCCCTTTTAGCCCCATCCCTGTCCTTATTGCCTTTGCCTTTTTCTCCATTTACCCCAGCCTTTCTCCCTATCGACTTCTCTATCTGGTGTTTACCTGGCTAACTACCCTATTTTTTGGGGGGGTGCTGGGACTTCCCCGTTCCTTTTCAGTGCCTCTCCCCTTGGCTAGTTTAAATGCTTCCCAATGAAGCATTTAAACTTATCACCTAGGATCCTGATTCCCCACCTGGACAGATGCAGACCATCATGCCAGTATAGGCTTGCATCCCTCCAGGTGGACCTCCAGTCCTCAATGAAGCCAAAACCATGAGCTCTGTACCTATTGTTCAACCATTGACTGAATCCTATAGTGCAAAGCACCCTAGCCTCACCCATGTCATAGACAGGCAGCACCTCAATGAAAGTTACCGTGTGTGCTACTTATTTAAGGCCCCTTCCCAATGCCACAAACTCCTCCTGCACTACTCTGATCCCATTCCCAGTGAGGTCATTTGTCCCTAGGTGGACAATGATGTCCAGCTTCTTCCCCTGTGCAGCTACTCCGGTGATCCTGAGGATTTGCTCCCTGTCTCTCAAAGCCATGGTGCCGGGCAGGCTCCTTACTTCCCTCTCCCCTCCCTCTCCCAGTTCTACCCCCCAACAACCGAGTCCCCATTCAGGAGTTGTTTCCTTCCCCTGTGGGGTTCCATGCCACCCTCTTGTGGATCTCCTTTGTGGAGGATCCCAGCATCCTCCTTGATCTCCACTGTGGGTGCCTCCATAGAGGAACCACACTCTGCCAGAATGGTGTATGAATTGTGGAGAGGTACAAATAGAGGGATGCACCTCTTTTCCACCACCCTCACCCTCCCTGAGCCCAGTGTGGTCATACCACTCCTCTTTCCTGACAACCTTTGTGGCAGCAGCAGTCCTTGTGGTCCCTGAGTGGGAGAGGAGGTCCCCCTAATCCTGGTCAACTCAGCCTGGAGATGAGCAAACTCCTCCCTCAATCCAGAGAGGTGCTTGAAGATGGGGCAATACTGCATCTTCCAGAACATCTCCTGGAAGACTGCCGCTCCACAGCCACTGCACTGCACCACTCCCATAATGTCATATTTGTGGCCCCCAACTGTTGTTTTGTATGCTTATGTCTCTCTCTCTCTCTCTCTGTTTATTTCATTTCTCCCTATTTTGCTACTGCCCTTACAGCTCCTGCCCTTCATGTCCTGGGAAAGGCAGTTCCTGTATTCCTCAGTAGTATCCTTCTTACTTGCTCAGAGACAGACCTCCAACAGCTAAGGGGTGAGGGAGAGCTGTTCATTTCCTTCTTGTGCCTCTGTGATCACTCCCTTCCTGCTTCCAAACAGGAAGTTCCTGTTGCCAGTCAAATCCAGTGCCTATAAAAGTGGAACTGGCTAAGGGTGGGGGATAGAGGGAAGGGAGGGCTATATAGTCCCAGTAGTAGAGTTCTAGCAGCTGCCTCCTTCCTCTTGCTGCCCTCTGCCAAAAGCTAACTAGGGAAGTTTTAAATGCAGACACCTGGCTTTCTGTTGTCTTAGCCATATCCCTGAATTTACAACTCTCCTCTTTACCTAGCTAACAGCACAGACAACAATTCTCTCCTCCCTACTCAGACAAGCACATTAACTCTATTTTTTTACCTTATTTGAAGATCCCAGAAGTAGAGTTCTAGTTATTTAGTCCCAGTAGTAGAGTTCTAGCAGCTGCCTCCTTCCTCTTGCAGCTCTCTGCCAAAAGCTAAATAGGAACGTTTTAAATGCAGACACCTGGCTTGCAGTTGCCTAAGCCACCCTCCCTAATTTACATCTCTCCTTTTCACTTAGCTAACAGCACAGATAACTGTTCCCTTCCCCCAACTCAGACAAGCACACTAATTCTTGTTTTTTTTTGTTTAGAATTTTACCCTAAGTGAAGATCCCAATAATAGAGTTCTAGTTATTTAGTCCCAGTAGTAGAGTTCTAGCAGCTGCCTCCTTCCTCTAAAGGGAAGTAAAGAGGATGGTTAGTGATACAGAAATCCTACAGGCAGGGGATAGGCAGGGATGCAAAAAGTCAGGGGGATAAACAAATCATCAGGCATGGGAGTGGTGCAGTGTAAAGAGTGCAGGGCCACAATCTTCAGATACATGTTCTGGGGACTAAGGTGTTGCCCCATATGCAGACACCTCTCTGGGCTGAGAACAGAGGTCACTGGATTTCAGGCTGATCTGGCAAACATACACAGCACCATCTGCCATACACAAGTACCTCCTAGTTTGCCATCGCTCCCTCAAATGATGTCAACAAGAAGGCAGAATGGCTGGACCTTGGTGGGCTCTGGGAGGTTGGGGGCAGGAAGGAGGGAGAGCACCCCTCAGATCTTACTACTGTGCAATTCCTTTGCCATTCTGGTGGAATGGGGAAGCCAAGAGGAGGTACCTGAGGCAGGAGGTGGGGTTTCTGAAGGGAGCAGGCCCCAAGGAGAGTGGGAGAGTCCCCTGGCCAAGGAGGAGGCAGTTGCTGGTGGGAGACTCCATAGTCAGGGGATTAGTTGGGAGCAGGGAAAGGGAGGGACAGGGTAGTACAGTGCATTCCAGGTACTTTGGCAGGAAAGACTGGAGGGTGGATCTTGGAGATCATCAGGGAGGAGGGGATAGGGAGCGAGTTGGATGTTGTCCACCTGGGGATGAATGATCTACCAAAGGAAGCTGCAGTGGTAGTGAAGGATAGGTTTAGGGAGAGTGGGAAGGGGCCTGAAGCAAGTAGCTCCCACAATGGCTTTCACTGAGGTGCTACCCATGCATGGTTGGGGGAAGGCAAGGGAACTCTGCACCAGGTTGTTCAATGAGTGGTTGAAGGCATGGTGCAGAAAGGAGGGCTTTGGCTACATCAGGAACTGGGGTCATACTTGCAGTGATGGAGGCCTGTACAAGGAAGATGGCCTCCATCCAACCAGTAGGGGAACAGCAGTCCCGGGTAGAAAGTTTATGCTACCTTAATGAGTATTTAAACTAGCCAAGGGGAGGCAGAAAAAAATGAGGGAGGCAGAGGCTGCATCCTCCCCAAGACTAATGTTAACCCAGGGAGAAATAATTCCCTGAAAGTAGATGGAAGCAAAGAGAAACGCAGTGCAGCAAGTCTGGATGAGGAACTTCAGTTGGAAGGAAGGAAGGAAGGAAGGAAGGAAGGAAGGGAAGAAGGAAGAAAGACAGACAATGTAAAATGGGAGGGCAGGAATGGGGTAACGTAAGGGGAAAGGGGGAAAGCAGGAAGGGAAATCAGATTAGAGGGGGAGAGGGAGAGGGAGAGAGAGAGATGAAGAGAATGGAGAGCCATGTGTGCCAATTCAAGGAATCTGGGAAACACAATTCTTGACCTTTAGGAAATCACTGCAGAGGCAGACCTGGATCTGGTGGCCATAATGGAATCATGCTGCATCAACAACCACAGCTGGGAAGTGGCCATCCCTGGCTACACCATGGTCCGAAAGGGCAGGTCAGGGAAGAAAGGCAGAGGGGTTGTTTTATATGTGAAGCAGGGTATAAAGGACACCAAAATACAGGGTTAACATTGGGACAATAAAGGGCTGGAGGCACTAGGAGGTCAGCCTAGAGACCGGTTCAGGGCCATTATCCACATAGGGGTGGCATACAAGCATCCAACACAGAGGGAGGATTTAGACAGAGCCATAGGGGAAGCCATTAGCAAACTGGCCAAGAAAGGGGAAGTTTTGATAATGTAGGATTTTAATCTGCCAGATGTAGAGTGGGGCATTCTCGCTGCAACTACATCAAGAGGCAGGGCCATCCTTGACTCCATACAAGGGGCATTTCTCAGTCAGTTGGCTTTGGAACAAACTTGGGATAGGACAATTCCAGACATGGTGCTTACAAACAGAGACAGCATTGCTGATGTCACAGTGAGTAGTCATCTGGGTACAAGTGATCACCGTACTGTATGGTTTGGCATACAAATAGAACAGGAATATACCACACTAAGATGAGGGTCCTGGACTTCAGGAAGGCAGGTTTTGAAGAAATGTGAAGCTGCCTCAGAGAATGTCTTGGGGGGGCAGAGAGGGAGTGAAGGCTCAGTGGAGAAAAATTAAGGACGCTATAGCCCAGGCAATGGCATGCTGTTTGAAAGAAGTGAGCAAGGGAAAGAGAGGAAGAGGTCATAATGATTATCTAAAGAGGTGGCAAGGCAGTGAAGGAGAAGAAAACAGCATTTAGAAAGAACAAGGAGAACCAGAAGGATGATGACAGATAGGTATATCTGGCAAAACAAAGGAAGGCAGGAAGGAGGATGAGGGCAACTAAAGCACTAACAGAGGACAGGATAGCTAAGGAGGTCTGAAAAGGGGACAATGCTTTCTTCAGGTATGTGAGGGCAGAAGAAGACAAGGGGAAGAATAGTGAGAATCAGGAGGGCAGGGGGGACTGCACAGAGGAAGATCAATAGAAAGTGGTGGTGCCTCTGCACCAAAGGGGCAGTAGGGAGCATGCTAGCAACTACAGGCTAGTCAGTCTCACATCAATGGTGGGCAAGTTAATGGAGACACTACTGAAGGAGAGGCCCATGGAGCACCTGGACTCAAAAAGGCAGCAGAACCACTGGTAGCATGGTTTCACAGGGGAAGGTCATGTTAAATTAATCTCAAAGCTTTCTTTGACTGGGTTACCAGGGAGATGGATCAAGGGAGAGCAGTGGATGCGGCCTATCTGGACTTTAGTAAGGCTTTTGACACTGTGCTGCACAGGAGACAAGTTAAGAAACTAAGCAGCCTGTGGGTGGGGAAGAAAGTGGCAAGGTGGGTATCAATCTGGTTAAAGGATAGGTGGCAAAGGGTGGTGTTAAATGGTCACCACTCAGGTGACAGGTGAGTGACTAATGGGGTGTCATAGGGTTCAGTGCTGGTACCAGTCCTCTTCAATGTCTTCATAAGCAACATTTCAGAGGAGCTCGAGGGTAGGGTGAGTATACAAAAATCTCCAATAGGGTTGACACTCAGGAAGGGGTGGAGAGAATGCAAAAGGATTTGATTGAACTAGATGAATAGTCTGGGGGTGGCAGCTGGTTTTCAATGTCAAAAAGTGCAAGGTCATGCACTTAGGGCTACAGAACCCAGGAGCTGTGTATAAGATGGTAGGGGTATGAGCTCACAGTCACCAAGCAAGAGACAAACCTAGGGGTCATCATAGCTGATGTCCTTAAGGTAGCTCGGCAGTGTGACAAAGAAGTGGGAAAGGCTGGCAGGATGCTGGGGTGCATTGGAAGAGAGATTTCTAGCAGGAGGATGGCGGTGGTGCTCCACTGTATCGCTCACAGGTGAGGTCTCACCTTGAGTACTGTGTCCAGGTCTGGAGGCTGCATATCTGCAAAGACATTGAAAGGTAGATGCTGTACAGAGAAGGACAACCAAAATGGTGAGGGGGTTGCATGAGAAGCCATATGAGGAAAGGCTGTAGAAACTGGAAGACTAGGTTTGCTGGCAAATGCACCTAGCTTCACCTGAGCTCTTTTCTTCTAGGTTTGCTTGTAAGGACAGAGCAAGGAACAACATTATCAGAGCAAGGAAGAAGATTAAGGCTTCTTTTGGCTAGGCAGATTTACTGTGTGTTACTATTTTCTTTTGTGCTCACAGGTTTTTGTTACTGTTTTTTTTACTTACATTTTACT
This sequence comes from Neoceratodus forsteri, assembly GCA_016271365.2. NCBI lineage: Eukaryota > Metazoa > Chordata > Ceratodontiformes > Ceratodontidae > Neoceratodus > Neoceratodus forsteri. The sequence goes on from CM028129.1 coordinate 906,590,814, forward strand.
GCATTATTGTTCTCTGCTTCAAATTGCTGTTGCAGGGTATACTTTCTGCTGCATTATTACAGGATGTGCCTACAAATTTGTTACTGTTTTGCGCTTACAGATTACTACTGTAATCTTCTCTGATTTAGCTTGTTTTTTGCAAGGTATATCTTCTGTTAAAGTGTTCTGCAGGTTGTGCTTACAAGTGTTGTTACTTTTTTTTTCTCTATAGCAAAGTATTTTTTGCAGGGTATATCTTCTGTGAAATTGTTACAGGTGGTGCTTTACAGGTTTTGTGACTTTTTTTATCTGTCATTAGGCTAAGCTTTCAGGGCTAACTACAGGAGCACATACGAGATACAGACTGAGGGATAGAGACTGCATTTGTTGTTGATTGATTGTTTCTGCACTTACCTCCTTGTTTCTTTTGTTTGTGGTTCTTTTTTGGCAGGGGAAGGACCCAACCACCCACCCCCATCCCCAACCACCCCATGCTACACTCCTTTTATAGAGTAGCACAGTCTTGCCATTTCCTGTAGCAAAGCAGGAAGGGGAGGATCAAAGGGGTATCCACACAGTGTCCTCACTTACAGGGGCACAATTAATTTAACTTCTTATAGAAAAGTTATAAGTTATTCAGAAACAAGCAAACAAACAAAAAAAAAAATAAAAAAATAAAAAAAAATAAAAACATCTTTTCCTTTTATTTTCCTTCTAATTACTCAGACCAGGTTATAAACTCAGCAACTTAACTGCAATGGATATTATTAACTGCAGGTACTGTGGGACACTTTTCAATAGGGCAGTTATACAGGATTTAGGAAGCTGTCCTACATGCTGGACCATCGGAGATTTAAGGACTCAGCTCTGGGCAGCATGGGCAGAGATTGCACACCTCAAATCACATATTCAGGAGGAAATATATCACAAGAACCACCTGCCATTTCCCCAACATCCAACTGAAGCACCTCAAATTGCAGAGGGTAGTTGATCCTGGAGATTGGCAGGTGGTTAGGAGGGGCAAATCGGGTGCCCCATCACACAGTGCTCACCAACGTATCACCTCCACAAACCATATAAAAACTACAAACAGGTATTTGCCTCTGTCTCCGAAATCAAATAAAGGGGCAGAGTACACTGCAGAGCTGGACACTGCTGCACAGGAGCTACCACTACAAAACTCACCCAAAACAGGGACCAAAACAAAAAAAGCAAAAAGGAAATCCAAAACACTTCTGATCATAGGAGACTCCATGATTTGGGGAGTTGATACCTACCTCCAGCATGGGGGTAATGGTCAGATGTCTTCCAGGTACATCAGAGTGGAGAGACACTGATCGCATTGCTAAAATCATGCATGAAGCAGGAGAAAACATCAACATCCTTGTACACATTGGGACTAACGATCTCACCAGCCAGTTAGTTGTGGAGACCAAGGAACACCTGACCAGCCTGGGAGACAAACTGTCATCCATTTCATTCAGCATAACCTTCTCTGAGATCCTGCCAGTCTGGGAGAGGGGGGAAGATGGACGGAAGGTCAGAGAAGGGGAGATAGGGGAGCTAAACATGTGGCTCAAGAGCAGGTGCCAGAAAAAAGGACACAAATTTGTAAATAACTGGCAACAGTTTTGGGAGCGAAAGTTCTTTAAATCTGATGGGCTGCATCTGATGAAGGAGAGAGTCAGTGCATTGGGGCAGAAGTTTGATGTCTTTGCAGAATATTTAAACTAGCAAATGGGGAGAGGGGTGCAGCACCTGATACATCGAACGTGAAGAACACCACTCCCCTCTCAGCTTGCGATCAAACAGAAGTTCAGCATGTTTGTAGTTCATTTGCATTACCAGGTAAGGAAAAAGGTCCAGCTACCCATAAGACTTGCAGGAGAAAAGCCAGACCTCGCCCAGCAACTAACGCACTGAAATCTGGCCAACGGAAAATCATGTACACAAATGCCCGCAGTCTGGAAAACAAGATTCCAGACCTGGAGGCAACAATGACAGAGGCTAAACTGGACGTAGTAGCCATTAGCAAGACATGGTTCACCAGTAACCACACTTGGGAGACTTCAGTCCCCCAGCTATGTACTGTTCAGAAGAGACAGAGGTGCAAAAAGGGGGGGTGGACTGACCCTTTATGTCAATTAAAATATCAAAGCTACAGAAATTCAGAATACACATAAGGAGCCAGAAGAACTGTGGGTCACCCTGGAAACAGGAACTGGGACAGCCATATGAACTGGGGTTGTCTACATGCCTCCAGATCAAGGGGAAGACATAGACACATTACTGTTAGAAGATATACAAAACATGACAGCTAAAGGGGAGGTTCTGCTAATGGGAGACTTCAACATGCCAGATACAGATTGGTCAATACCAGCATGAACATCTGCCAGAACTAGACACATAGTGGATTCCCTGCAGGGGGGGGGGTCTCAAACAATTAGTGCAACAACCCACAAGAGATAGGGCTATCCTGGATCTAGTACTGACTAACGGGGAAAGGATCACAGATCTCCAGGTAGAAGGTCACATAGGGGGCCAGTAACCATCACATGGTATGGTTCAATTTGTCCACTAGAACTAAATCATTCTATTCCAAAGCAAAAATATGGGACTTCAGAGGAGCTGACTTTGATAAGATGGCCAACAGAGTTAAGCTAGCCCTAGCAAGATGAAATACAGGTGAGGGTGTACAGGCAAAGTGGGCAAGCATAAGGATGCAATACTTGAAGCAACATCCCACTGTGTTAGGGAAAAAAGCAAGAGCAAAAGAAGGAGGAAACCACTTTGGTTCTCAAAAACAGTAGCAGAAAAGATCAGAGCCAAAAGGTTGGCCTTCAGGAAATATAAGGGAACGCAGCAGGATGAAGATAGGGAGGCATACTAAACTTCCCTAAGGGAAGCTGGGAAGGCAGAAAGGCTGGCAAAGGCCCAAACCAAGGAAACACTAGCACGAACAGTAAAAGAAGGGGACAAGACTTTCTATAGATACATTAGTGAAAGGAGAAAGTCCAGAGGGGGTATTGCAAAGATCAAAGTGGATGGGGGGGGTGTGTAGAACAGGACCAAGGAAAAGCATCTATCTTAAATAGATTCTTCTGTTCAGTATTTACTGAGGAGAAGGTAGGGCAGGGCCCACAGCTCAGCACCATGGACACAGGGGGAGGGAGGTGTGCACAAGTCCCTTCACAAAAGAAAGGGTCCCACAAGTGCTCACTAAACTCAGGGTGGACAAGGCAATGGCACCTGATGGCATACATCCCAGGGTACTAAAGGAGCTAAGGGTGGAACTAGCAGAGCCATTAGCAGAACTGTTTAGTGAGTCTCTGAGCACAAGAGAGGTCCCAGAAGACTGGAGAAGGGCTCATGTGATCCGACTCTACAAGAGTGGCAGTGAGGAGGAGGCAGAGAACTACAGACCAGTCAGTCTTAACTCAGTAGTGGTCAAGATTATGGAGGCACTCCTTAAGGAAAGGATAGTGCAACACCTGGAATCCATAGGAGCACAGGATCCAAAACAGGATGGGTTTACAACAGGAAGATCCTGTCAAACTAATCTCATAGATTTCTTTGGGCAGCCCGAGTGGTGGATCAGGGGGGGTGCAGTTGATGTCTCCTACCTTGACTTCAGCAAAGCTTTCAATACTGTTCCACATAGAAGATTGATTAATAAACTGGGTAGGCTCAGCCCAGTGGCGCTGAGGGTTGAGGCACTGGACGCGACACCTCGCGTCACATTGGCGACCCGGGTTCGGGAATGAGCCCGAGTCATTGGGGTTCGGCGGGGGAGGAGTAGGATTGAGCATGCAAAGACAGCTCTCCTCTCCTGGGGAGGGACTAGGGAGATGTCCTGCGCAGCTGGTGACACCTAGCGATTGCTGGGTGTACCACAGTTGCGGGCTCTAATGTAGGGGTCAGTGTTGGGTGGCTGCCTTCTGGGCATGTGTGGGAGTGCGCACGTTACAGGCTGGGTAACATTGCACTGCCCTCACTGGGGGGGCAACCTAAAGTACAAAATCCCTCCTCCCTCTAGTAGGCGAAGGCGGAGCCTGTGGCGTCAGCACCATGTACAACGCTGAGCATCAGGGCACCCAATCCAGTTCCCCTCACATAGCTGCCCTATCAAGTCTGTAGATAGGGTGCCAGGTGGAGCAGGCAGTCCTTCCCTGGAGGACGTAGACCCGGGGGGTTTGGGTGCACTTTGTGGAGACCCCTTAGTACCGGATTCTAGTGCCCAAGCTTCAGGCAGGACGGGATATCCTGGTGACCGAGAGCCCTCACTGGAGAGAGTCTGGAGGATGGTAGCGTAGTAAATAAATTCAAAAACCAAAAACTGGGTAGGCTCAGGGTGGGTCAAAGGTTGGTCAACTGGGTGGCAAACTGATTGGTGGGCAGAAAACAGAGAGTGGTGGTAAATGGTATACAGTCAGAAGAGATGCAAGTCACAAGTGGGGTACCTCAGGGATCAGTCCTGGGGCCAGTCCACTTTAATATCTTCATCAGTGACATTGCAGATAGACTGGAGGTTAAGGTTTGCCTGTTTGCAGATGACACCAAGATCTGCAACAGAGTAGATGATCCAGATGTGGTGGGCAGAATGAGGAGAGATCTGGAAAAAGTGGCAAAATGGTTGGAAGACTGGCAACTGGGGTTTAAGGCAAAGAAGTGCAATATCATGCACATAGGGAAGAGAAACCCTGAAGCTACCTATAGGTTGGGAGGGGAGTTGCTGGCAATCACAAAGGAAGACAGAAACTTGGGCATCATCATCACAAATGACCTGAAATCATCCAAGCAGACCTCTAAAGCAGTAGGTAAGGCTAGAGGGATGTTGGGGGGTATTAGTAGGGGTATCACAAGTCGTAAGAGGGAGGTAATACTCCCTCTTTACAAGACACTGCTTAGGTCCCATCTAGAGTACTGTGTGCAGTACTGGAGGCTGTACCTGCAGAAGGATATTAACAAAATTGAGGCAGTCCAGAGAAGGGCAACCAAAATGGTGCAGGGACTGCATCAGAATACATATGAGGACAGATTAACGGAGCTCAATATGTATACCCTAGAGCAAAAGAGGGAGAGAGGTGATATGATCTAAACATTCAAACATCTTAAGGGCGTTAACAAGGTGAAAGAGTCTAATGTTTCAATATAAGAAAAATAGCAGGACAAGAGGACGTAGCATGAGATTAGAGGGAGGCCAATTAAGGGGTAATGGGAAGAAGTTGTTTTTCACAGAAAGGGTGGTGGATGCATAGAACGGCCTACCTCAGGAAGTGGTGGATATGAATACAGTGCAGGGCTTCAAACAGACATTGGGATAGGCATAAGAAACCAATGCAGATGAGTATGAACAGATAGACCATTGACAGAGTAAAGGCTTATGGCACATTCATAAGGTAGAAAAAAATGGGCAGACTGGATGGGTCTTGTGGTCCTTACCTGCAGTCAATGTCTATGTTTCTATGTTTCTAAGCTCAATGTGTACTCCCTGGAAGGGAGCAGAGCAAGAGAGAACATGATTGAAACCTACAAGTACCTCACAGGAGCGAATACGGTGCGAGTGGAGGGTCTATTTCAGAGAAAGGAAGGCACTAGAAGAAGAAGGCATACAATGAAGCTAATAAGGAGAAAGTTTAGGAGAGATGTGCAGAAAGACTTCTTCATGGAAAGGGTGGTGGATGACTGGTACAGCCTGCCAGAAGAGGCAGTGAGGCAAACACTGTGTGGAGCTTCAAGCATGGGATAGGCTCAGGGGCATATGAGGTACAGGAACAGTAGGAGGAAGTGACTCCTATGACCAACTAGGGTCAGTGGTGATGCACTAGGCAGGGACAAGGGTCTGACTGGATGGGCCTAAAGGACCTTTTGTGCTGACAAAATCTATGTTTCTATGTTTTTATGAGAACTACTGTATAGATTATGGTGAACACCGCTATTGAAGTCATGTCCTCTTACAATAGCTGGGACATTACATACTGCAAAGTAAAACAAGTAACACTAAAATCTGTATGAGATATAATAGTTTAGTATTCCCCTTCCTTGTTGTATAAAATCTATTGTGTCACGCAATATTTCCAGTACCAACTTCAAAAGCCTCCTGTCAGTCAGTCAGTTGAAGTCCCAACTCAGTGATCACTAATTATCTCACTGGATTAATCATGTTAGAATTTAAATGCACAACATTTTAAAATATTTTAGAATGCTTTGGAGCCTCTCATTTTACATTAGGTATTAGGTCAGGAAAAATGATAATTACTCAAATGTGTAGATTTATGTAAGTCATTTCCTCTCATGTTTTTCAGACTAGTTTAAAATGTTACAAAGAAGGTTTTTCTGTATTATGTTTTGAAAGACAAATACTATTTTCCCACCTCAGGAGCTTAGGTTATTCTCAGTCTGTTTATATCAGTTAGTAATCAGATCAATTCAGATTTTATTTATAATGTTCTTTTCAAAATTATCAAAGCGCAGATACAACACAAAAAACAGCCAACACAATAAATATAAATATAAAAACAATTAAAAGACAATGGGGTGGCCGATTCAAAGGCATGCTCGAATAAATAACTCTTTAAAGATGCCTTGAATAGCTCTGTGGACTGATACTCTCGGATCCGATGAGGTAGAGAATTCCACAGGGTTGGGGCCACAAAAGAAAAGGCTCTGGCCCCAGATGATTGAAGATGAACCCTGGGAACCTCTAGCAATCCCTCGTCGGCAGAGCGGAGTGAGTGAAGAGGGTGGTAGGGTTGCAGGAGATCTTGCAAGTAGTCCGGTCCCTGACCATGTAGGGTCTTATAGGTCAGCAACGTGGCCTTGAAGGTGATTCTCCATCACACTGGCAGTCAGTGCAGTTCGCGCAGCACAGGTGTGATATGGCAAGTTCTGGGCAACCCTGTCAACAACCTGGCTGCAGTGTACTGCACCAGCTGCAAGCGATGGAGATCCACCCCCGGCAACCCTAGATATAGGGCATTACAGGAGTCAAGACTCGAGGAAACAAAAACATGGACTAATACAGGAAGGTCATCATGTGGAACAAGGTGTTTTATCCGGGCAATATTCCTCAGATGATAAAAGGAAGACTTGACAATGGCTGACACCTGTGCTTTCAGTGTCAGCTCGCCATCAAAGATTATGCCCAGATTCCGCACCTGTTCAGAAGGTCTCAACTGGTTATCCCCTAACAAAAGGCTGGAGGAAAACGCAGGAGTCAACTTCTCTGCACGGTGACCCAGGTCCACTACCAACACCTCAGTCTTGTCCGGATTCAGTCTTAACCAGTTAGCACTCATCTAGCCCTGAATCTCAGCGAGGCAGTTGTTAAAAACCGATAAAGCGTCATTTTGCTCGGGTACAAAGGACATATAGAGCTGAGTATCATCTGCATAGCAGTGAAAACTCAACCCATAACATCATATAATGTCCCCCAACAGCAGCATATATACCTTGAACAACATGGGGGAAAGCACAGAACCCTGCGGCACCCCACAGGACAGAGCAAAGGGAGCTGAGGAAAAAATTTCTGATACTACCTTCTGGGTTCTGCCGGTGAGGAAAGACTGGAACCATCTGAGGACTGTCCCTGACAGTCCACAGAACAGCTGGAGGTGTTCTAGCAACATCCTATGGTCCACGGTATCAAATGCTGCAGAGAGATCAAGGAGAACCAAGATCGAACGGCTTCTCTGATCTCTACGCATTAGGAGATCATTAAGTACCCGAACCAACGCCATCTCGGTACTATGCCTCTTCCTGAAACCAGACTGGAGAGGATCATAGACTTCATGGGTGGTAAGAATGTCCTTGAGCTGCAACGCGACTACTTTCTCAATAACCTTGCCCAAAAAGGGCAGGTTAGAGATCAGTCTGTAGTTAGCTAGACAGTCTGGGTTGAGGGAAAGTTTCTTCAAAAGGGGTGTCACAGTAGCCTCTTTTAGAGACTCTGGAAACATCCCTTGGTCCAGAGAGCACCAGACTATCTCAGCAAGGACTGGTCCGATCACATCCATACACCCCACAAGGAGGCATGTAGGACCAGGATCCATACTACAGTAAGTCGGTCACAAGCCCTGGACAATCTTCATGATATCCAGGATCGCTGGTTATTCAAAATCCATCCAGATAGACCGAGGGACTGTAACCTTGCATCGACGACTGCACTTTGAACGCAAACTGCAGATCTCTGACCTGATCGATGACACCTTACCATCAAAGAACCGAGCAAACTCATCACACTTTATTTCTGAAAAGGCTCGCCGACCCTGCAGACAGGCTGGATTGCACAGTCTGTCCACGGTCTGGAAGAGCTGAGCTGGTCGATTTCTTGATGCAGCTATCTCCCTGGACAGGAACTCTGCCTTCTTACAGGAGATTTCTGATTGATAGTCCATGTAGTGGGCCATCAATCTAAGTCTGTCATCTTCCAGTCCAGATTTCCGCCAGCAGCGTTCCAACCTTCGCCCCACTTTCCTCAACTCCCTCAATGTCCCATCAAACCAAGGGGACCGAGGGCGGAGGGAGAGGGGGTGAACACGGACAGGAGCTATGGAATCCAGAGCCTTCAGCACCGTATTATTATAGTGCACTACTAAGACATCTGGATCCATGCACTCCACAGGACAACTCAATAGGTCCAGCACTGTCATCAGACCCACATGGGTAACTCCCCACAAAGGGCGGTACTGGACCATCTCCAAAAGGGTTGGTCTCAAAGGGGGGGACGCAAAATTGAACCTTATGACGTGATGGTCAGACCACCCAACTGGTTCCACCACCAGTCCAGAGATCTCCATCCCCAGGGTGAACACCAGATCCAAGGAGTGACCCTGAATATGGGTAGCAGCGTAATAGCAATGACAAACTCGGAAGACTACCAGCAGACCTAAAGTTTTACATAGAAACATAGAATCTGTTGGCAGAAAGAGACCAATGGTCCACTGAGTCTGTCCATATTATATCACTTCATCCCTGACCTGTTTGCAGATGACACCAAGATCTGCAACAGAGTAGATGATCCAGATGGGGTGGACAGAATGAGAAGAGATCTGGATAAACTAGCAGAATGGTCAGAAGAGTGGCAACTGGGATTTAATGCAAAGAAGTGCAAAATCATGCACATAGGGAAGAGAAACCCTGAAGCCACCTATAGGCTGGGAGGGGAGTTGCTAGCAGTCACAAAGGAAGAAAGAGACTTGGGCATCATCATCACTGATGACCTAAAATCATCAAGCAGACCTCTAAAGCAGTAGGTAAGGCTAGGGGTGTTAGGGTGTATTAGTAGGGTATCACAAGTCGTAAGAGGAGGTAGTAATCCCTCTGTACAAGACACTAGTTAGAGCCCCATCTGGAGTACTGCGTGCAGTATTGAGGCCACACCTTCACAAGGACATTAACCAAATTGAGGCAGTCCAGAGAAGGGCAACCAAATGGTGCAGGGACTGCATCAGAAGACATATGAGGACAGATTAACGGAGCTCAATATGTATACCCTTGAGCAAAGGAGGGAGAGGTGATATGATCGAGGCATTCAAACACCTTAAGGGCATAAACAAGGTGAAAGAGTCTAACATGTTTAAATATAAGAAAAATAGCAGGACAAGAGGACACAGCATGAGATTAGAGGGAGGCGATTAAGGAGATGTGAGGAAATTCTTTTCACAGAAAGGGTGGTGGATGCATGGAATGGCTTACCGCAAGAAGTGGTGGCTATGAATACAGTGCAGGGCTTCAAACATGCATGGGATAGGCATAAGGGAGCAATACAAATGACTATGAATAGATAGGCCACTGACAGAGCAAAGGCCAATGGCACGTTTATAAGGTAGAAAAAGAAATGGGCAGACTGGATGGGCCTTGCGGTCCTTATCTGCCGTCAACTTCTATGTTTCTATGACCTAGTGTACTAGGGGTTGTCCCCCTCTGCTCCCCTCACTCACCAACAACCCTCTACCACCCATTAGTCCACTGTGGGACTATGAGCCCTCCTGCTCTGTCCCAGTCATCTTTGAATCCCATTAAGGGTACCTGCCCCAACCACTTATGCGGACAATCTGTTCCATGGTTCTGCTACCCTCTCAGTAAAGCAGAACTTCCTCATATCCTTCCTGAATTTACCCCCACAGCTTCCAATTGTGCTATCTTGTGACGGCATTACTTTTTCTAATATATACGTCTGCACTATTCACCCTATTTATACCTCTCCAAAAAATATGTGTCTATCATGTCCCCACTGGCTTCCAGCAAGTACATGTTCAGGGCCACCAACCATTCCTCATTAGAGATGTTGCAAAGTTTCAATTCACTGTTGAAGTTCCAGCAAAGTTACCACCTCTGCCTCTGTGGCCAATCCGCAAGTTTTTCCATCAGCTTGTAAATTTGCCTATTAACTTCACCGGTAACTTCACCATTAAGACAGTTAGGTGAAATCTGTTCAAAATGAGGCTACTGGTGGTAAACAAGTGCATGAGGTTACATGGAAACAATTCCTGCTGGTCACATGCTACTGTTCTATGTGCTGACTCATCCTTAGTTTCACTTTGCAGTCTGAGCTAGTGAGTGGAAGGGGACAGATCTGCTCTTTTCATAGTAAAACCTAGCCAAGAAAAAACAACAATTTTTTCAGCTTTCTTTTGCTTGTTCTTCATCTTATTTTTACTGTACAGTTTGTGAGACTTTGTTTAGTTGTTCTTTAGCTGTTATTTTCTTTATATCAGACACTTTATTTGTGATATATTTTTTCTCTGTTAGCATGTTTTTTTTCAGTGTCTTTTTACTGTGTGTTTTTTTTGGGGATGTTATAATTAGTGGGAGTGGTCAGGAGGAGAGGGGGGTGCAGGCAGCACATGGGAGATGCCGTGCTTTTTGCATCAAGAGTGCCTGGCCCATGGCACTGGCAGTAGGAGGAGACAGCAGCAGCACTTAACCCCCCCTGACAGCGCAACACCCCCAGTAACAAGATGAGACAAGGGCACAGCCACCACCAACAACAACAACAAAGGAAGCTCAAGCCCAGACAGCTGTTATACCACCACCTGTGCACCACAAGGAGGAGGAGATGCAGCCAGTTCCATCTTGCTCCTCCATTCATCGGCAGCGGCTTAAGTCCCTTGTCTGGGACATTTTTGATATTGACATCACCAACATCAGTGTGGTCATCTGCAAACTATGCCACACTGTTGTTGGGCATGGGAAATGGGGGAGCCATTTGGGGACAGGTGGGCCTTAGTGGGAGGCTCAAAGTTGGTGAGAGGGGTGGAAGTGGTATCACCCCTACTGGTTCTTCTCTGCTGGACAAAAGAAAGAAACATGGTGTGCAGGTGCAGGTGCAGGATGAGGAGATAGAGGGGACTGGGAGGTGGACCTGCAGTCAAACGTGGGTGCTACAGTGGGCACCTGAGAGACCAGCCTCAGTATCTTCTCCCACATCCACCCATGTGGAAGTACAGCAGCTCTGCAGGGAGGTAGGGGAGCTCTCCTGGCAAGTTGTGGGGATGAAGGAGCTGTTGAAAGCGGTGCTGCAAAATCAGCAGACTGTTCTGGAGGGTTTGGCCAAACTGCGAAGTGGCAGTGCACCCTCTGTCCAACCTCCAACCCAGATATTTTCCTTTATCTTTCTCTTTTACCCTCTGTCAAACCCTAAAAATAAAAATTAATTTAAAAGAAGAAAAGTTCTTCATCCATCCTTATTTTTCTTTGTCTGTTCGCATATTTTGGTTTCTGCTACTGCTTTGTTCTATCTATTGAAATTATTCTGTTCTCATCCATTCAAAATAAAAAAATCTGATTTCAACACTATTGTTGTCTTTCCTGTGTAACTGCCAGTCCTTACACTATCACTAAAATTGTTCTCAACTACTGCTGCTACATGGTGTTATGCTGTTTGTCTCACTCTCCCCCCTCTGCCACAGGCTGCCCTTCCCCTAATTCACTGCACAACAGTAATGCAAATGTTCCAGAAGAGCAAAGTAGGCCAAATTATGGTACTCCCAGAATTATGTGAGCCACATGAACATTTATGCTACTGCTACATGCTGGTGCGCTGTGTGTCTCACCCCATAACAGGCCACCTTTCCTGTAATTAATTGCACAATGGTAGTACAAATGTTCCAGAAAACAAAGTAGGCCAAATTTTGGTACTTCCAGATTTACGATATGTGTATCCTGCTGTTACATGGTGCTGCATTGTGTGTCTCACTCCCCACCCCAACAACACCACAGGCTGCTTATCCTGTATCTCACTGTACAAACAGTAGTGCAAATGTTCCAGAAAAACAAAGTAGGCTGAATTTCGGTACTCCAAGAATTATGTGCATGCTGCCACTACATGATTCTGTGCTGTGTGTCTCACTACCCCCCCCCCAAACATCGCCACAGGCTACCTTTCCTTACCCTATGATTCTTCTGTGTAATCCTACATGATGTGGTGGAGAAGATGGCTGGTAATTACTTTCTCTCTGGAGGAGGAGGAGGCAGCAGGACTGGAGGACACCTGTAAAGAAAACAAAAAAATTATTTAGAGTCTACTCAACATGCCTCTGCGGTGGTAATGGTATATTCATTGTCCATTCCCATTCTTACTGTATCAGTCACCTGTGCATAAAAATGAGAAACTATTCAGCCTCCCTTTGGCCACTGTGGTGGCTGCATGGTATATCCATTGTCCACTCCCATTCTTACTGTACCTGTCACCTGTGAATAAAAGTGGGAGATTATTTAGCTTCCCTTTGGCCACCATGGCACACTGTGTACCTGTGAAAAAAGAGAACAAAAAATAAAAAGTTAAAACAAGAAAATCATAATACTTATCGTTGGTGTAGGATACATAACGTTGGTGTAGGAAGACGTTACATAACTCTTGTCTCTTTCTTGAGGGCTGTCTTGCTTTGCGACTGTTTTTGCCAGTCATCCATGTGAATTGTGAAACCTGCAGGGAGACAAGAAGAAAGAAAAACATTTTAATGTCTTTCTGAGTAAGGTGGAAGGCCTTTCTTCCTCTGTAAAACTGAGGACTGGAATCAACTACCACCATTGAGGGAGGGATAAGGCCTGTGAACAACAGTGAAAGTGACTTACCATCACAGCTGGCAAAGGTAGGCCATGGTGGAGCGGAGGTCTTGCTGCCTTGATGAGCTGACTGGCTGGCTGGCTGGCTGGAGGGTTGGCTTGAGGGCTGGCTAGTGGGATGGCTGGTATGAGACCTGAATAATGGCATTTTTATGCTGCATCAGCGTGGAGGTGGTGGCCCATGCTGTTTGTGGTTGTGTGGGACCCAAGCAGGCCACAGGAGGAGGAGAAGACAGTGCTGTGTCTTGCTGGCGGGAGCAGACCTGCTTTGCCCAGCTGGTAAAATGGCAAATTTATGTTGCATCAGTGTGGAGGTGGTGCCCCATGCTGTTTGTGGCTGTGTAGGACCTAATCAGGCCAGAGGAGGAGGAGACAGTGTCATGTCTTGCAGGCTGGAGCAGGCATTGTCTTTAAACATCACATTAAGGTGGTGGAGGCAGGTAATCCATTAGGCACAAGGAAACAGCAGCACATCAGTTGGGGATGGGGAACAGTAAAGTGACTGAAAACAACAGAACTGTGAATCATAAAGTAAAGGATTATGCTGATAAAGAGAAAGGATGGAAAACAACACATTCTTTTTATGTTGGCACATTTGCACAGCCAACATCTTGCGGCAGTGGGGATTTGGAGGCACGGTCGCTGTTGGGCGAATGCAGGGCACGCATCAGTAGGTGCGTCCCTCATTCCTCAATCAGCCTGCATGCCAGCACCACACCATGTGTACTAATGTGGTGAGCACATCTAAGGAAAGGTCTGCTGCAATCCGAACAAAGCTCGTCAGATGCAGTGGACCCTTCTTACGTGCTCTCCACATTGTCAGCATGGTGGGCGGCTGCCCAACTGCTGACTCCGGGGGTGCCCAATCCTCCTGCTGGCTTACTCTGGCCACAAAGTATTTGACGATGGGGGAGCCCACTCCGCATCGCCATAAAGCATCCCCCCCATGTCTTATATGCCGAGGGGGGTGCCCAATCCCCCTCGGTTCTTGCCTCCCCCCTGCTGTCCTTGTGTGCTGATGGGGGTGCCCAATCCCGTCAGCATAAATTAAGCCCCCTTTTGTTGTGTGCTGATGAGGGTGCCCAATCCCCGTTGGCTGCAGCAACCCCCAAACAGTTAGGTGGCATACCGGAGCCCACCCCAGCTGCCAAGTCCCCTGAAAAAAGAAACTGTCCCGCAATGTTTTTTTTTTCACCCTGTAACGCAAAAACGGTCCCTCGAGTGTCCCTACCCACCACCCACACCCACCCACCCACTGTGCACCCTGCCTCCCCACACCCTCTCACCCCATACTTACCTCCGAGTCCAGTGCGGAAGATCTTCGGTGGACTGGGAATATGTCTGCAGTCTTCAAAGCTGACCATGAACTGAGAAAATGCCGGTAAGCTGTATAATGGAATAAATAGGTTTTTTTTCAACTTTGATGCATATCTCGGGCATTTTGGGAATTTTTACCAAATTTTCAACACGGGGTTTTGGGACCCCTCCTCCAGAATTCTGTTACAGTTATGGCGTTAATCAGTCCCGAAAGTTGATTTCGCGGTCACTGCGTGGAATCACCTTTTGGGACAAGTAATGCAAGGACAGTGGCAGTGTTCATGAGGTGGGCTGTCAAAAAGCCTATGTTGCAAATTTGGTGGAAAAAATCCAAAAAATGGCTGTTTTATGAGCATGCGTTGCGCAGTTGCTATGCACGCTCGTAACTTCGTGAATTCACAATATTTTCATGCCAGATTTTCAACATTGCCATTTTTCTACACCTCCTGGTGAACAGTGCAGCTGTCATTTTTCACATCCTGGCCAAAATATGATTCCGCACTTCCGACACACAATACCGCGGTCACTGTGGGAAATCAGTGTTTGGGGCAGATTACGAAAATGACAGTTACACTGTTCATGAGTAGAGGTCCTACAATGCCTATGCTGAAAATTTAGTGACAATACTCCATAACATGACTGTGTTATGAGCGTGCGTTGCGCAGTTTGCACGCACGCTCGTAAGTTTGTGAATTTATATTTTCACTCCAGATTTTCAACATTGTCATTGTTCTGCACCTCCTTATGAACAGTACAGCTGTCATTTTTCACATCCTGATCAAAATGTGTTTTCGCAGTTCTGGCGCAGAATAGCGCGGTCGCTGTGGAACATCCGTGTTCAAGACACATTATGGAAATGACAGTGACACTGTTCATTAGCAGAGGTCCTAAAATGCCTATGTTGAAAATTTGGGGCTGATAGTCCATACAATTAGTGTTTTACGAGCATGCGTTGCGCAGTTTGCACGCACGCTTGTGACTTTGTGCATTTGTAATATTTTCACTCCACATGTTCAAAATTGGCATTTTCCACACCTCCTTATGAACAGTACAGCTGCCATTTTACATATCCTGCCTGAAATGTGTTTTCGCACGTCCAGCGCAGAATCACATGGCGGCTGCGTGAACTCAGATTTCTGGGCAGTTTGAGGAAATGACAATGACACTGTTCGTGAGCAGAGGTCCTAAAATGCCTATGTTGAAAATTTGGTGCCGAAAATCCAGAAAATGACTGTGCTGTAAGCGTGCATTGCGCAGTTTCCACGCAGCCTTGTAACTTCGTACATTTGCAATATTTCCATGCCAGATTTTCACCACTGGCATTTGTGTACACCTCCTTATCAACAGTACAGCTGCCATTTTTCACAGCCTGCCCAAAACGCTTTCCCACAACTGTGGCGCACAATGGTGTGCTCACTGTGGGAAATCATCTTTTGGGACACATTAACAAAATCACAGCGCCACTGTTCATGAGGGGAGGTCCCAAAATACGTATGTTGAAAATGTGCCTAAAAAACTCCCACAGATAATTGGGTTGCAGACGTCTGCTGCGCAGTTTGTATGCATGTTCATTGATTCACCAATATTTCATATTGCCACTCCAGATTTTCAACGTTGCCATTTTTTTATGCCTCCTCATGAACAATACAGTTGTCATTCTCCACATCCTGCCCAAAACTGTGTTTTCGCCCCTCTGTCACCAAATCCCACAGCTGCTGTGCAAAACCATCTTTCTGCTAACAAAGTGATTGTGCCACTTTTCATGAGGTGGCCTGACAAGCAGCCCATGTTGAACATGTAGAGTGAAACTACCACTACACGCCTACGGTGTTAGGGTTTCTAACTGCAGCACCCCACCTGGTACGGACTGACAGGCGTCAGGGCTGTGACTTGGGATCATTGGATGTAATGCTCAAGCCATTCCACCCGCCCACGCCCACCCTGCAGCCACTGACAGGCATCGTGGTGTGTCTTGCACTGTTCAGCCACAAACGTCACCCCAAGATCCTATACTGCACCCACGTCAGCGTATTTCCTTATGGAATGAAGTAAGTATAATGCCCAAAGATCCCAAATCACACCATGACACTTGTCAGTGTCTACAGGGTAGGGTGAGGTACAATGGCATGAGCATTATACCTGATGACCCAAAGGCACACCCCACTGCCTATCTCTGTTTACAGGGTGGGGGTGGGGTTGGCACCACTTCAATACTTCACTGCCATTCCTATTATGCGCCTCTAGCTCCTCCACTGCCAATGCCAATGCCAGCGCGACAACATTCGGCATTGACAAATGCTTGTTTTTTATGCTTCAGCTTCATTGAGGAAGCAACCCTCAGTTTTCCAGACTGGAGTTGTCACCAGATAGGAATTCTCTCTCCATTACTGCTTCATCCACCTCAGTGGTACAAGACAATTTGCTAATGCTGACAACACCTTGCTCTTCATCTTCACTGCCACCACCTTCATGTGGTAGGAACATGGATATGCTTGCCTTGTGTGGAAAGTGCCTCTCAATCATTTTAATAAATGTTGGCAAACCAACATGTGTGGGTGGCAGATTGATGTGCCTGTCCCACGCAATGGCCCCAGCCAAACTGAATACATGCTCCACACTGACACTCAAGGGTGGGCAACTGAGGTATTTCATTGCAACCAAGGTCAGTGCTGGCCACTCAGTGAGCTTGCTGCTCCAGTATAGCAAGGGATCCTCAGCAATTGTAAGGTGCCTTGTGTCCACCAAATATGCATCTACCATGTGTTGTGCTGCCCGCAGTCCTGCTACCTCATCAGCTTCCTCCTCCTCCTCTTGTTCTTCCATGTCTTCAACTCCCACCTGACATAAAAAAATCTCAAATGGGATCTGGCATATTCTCTTTTAACTTGCACATTTTCTCAGTCTGTTTCCCATGTGAGGAGGTGGTAGCAACAACCGGTCTCTGTGGAGTTTCAAGTTGTGCCTTAGGTAGATGTGTCTTTAGCATCTCTGCCCCATGTATGCTTCTTATCAGAAGATTGGTCAACTTTTGGATCTGCTCACGCCCACCTTCAATTGATGCCAGCCCACGTTTATAGCATGAGTCTAGTATGGGGCAATCCCAAAATCTTCAGACTGCAGGATGCCAGGAATATGTGTATTGCAGTCTAAGACATGGAGCATGTGTTCCATTAAGGCACAACTTCCACTATCACCAACTACCTCCAGCATTTGCTGCACATTCACCAGTTTGCCTCAGCACATGTAGCAGTGGAATGGCCTGACAGATACAGGCAGTGTCCCCAATCACTGCCTGTGTTGCATGTTTGAATGGCCTGAGAATCATGATCAGGCCATCCATATGGTGCCACCACTCTGTTATCAGAGACATAGATACTCTAGCACTGTCACGGCTTGTATGCAGCAGCAGATATTCAAACATGGCTTAATACTGGTCATACAACCACATGATCATGTACAGTGTCGAGTTTCATCTGGTAACAACATCCAGCTTCATATAGTGCTGAGGCAGTTTATTTTGTATCTGCAGCTGACAGAGCTTGTCTTGGGCCTTTCTGGAATGGGCAAAGTGGACACAGATGTGATGGGCCACAGTCAGCATGGCCTTGATATCAGGATGGGTTAGAAACTGCTACACAATGAGATTAAGACAGTGTGCCAGGCATGGCACCCTGACAAACCCCCCCATCATTGATGCATCTCACAACATTCAAGTCATTATTTCTCACAATGAAATCTGCTTTCAGTGAATGAGGATGAAGGCACTCATCACCCTCAGTAAGGAGCACTTCCAGCATTTTCTCACCCTTGTGTGATTCAGGTATACTCTTCATTGTCAGTGTGGCATGCTCGCAAACACGCAGAATGTTGCTACCACCATAATTAGGCATACTGCATTTTTTCCCATGCCCAGAATCAAATACTACCCCAGGTACCTGTGCCCAATGTGTAATGCACAAGTACAATAAGAGCTATCAGCTGTTTGGCCACTGGTCCACATATTCATGCTGTGATAAATGTATGGTGCTGCTATATACTTCAGGGCATGGTTTATCATCTGTGACACTGTACCATAGACTTCAGGGATGATATGTTTAGTAAAGTATGTTCTTAATGGAATGTGCCATTTGGGACAGGTACAGGCCATCAACCTCTGAAATCCAACATTTTCAACAAACAAGAATGGCAATAGATCAATTGACAGCATTTCAGCAGCTACTGCATTTAGCTTACGTGCAGTAGCATGATTGGGAAGTGAATTTGGAGTGACACTTAAACATGCTATGCAGTGTAGACTGGATCATTCTTGGGGTTGTGCTACCAAACAGCTGGACTTGTCATGGTGGCATTGTTGGGGTGGTATGGACTCCTGGGGATTCATATTTTCTGTTGCTCGAGTGACACCAGTGGATTCTGATGGTTTTTTGCATTGGTGTAACTGCTTCTCTGACTCTGGGTGGTACTACTCAATTCACCACCACTGCTGCTATGACCACTACTAGGCAGACCCACAGAATCCTCCTCCTCTCTGTAGCCCTCCTGACTTGTCAATCCATCTGCCTGGTCTATTGCTGTGTCACTTCTGCTTGCTTTGCCTAACGATGATGATTACGATGACAGTGATGATGAGGGACAGGGACCCCCTGCACTGGCTTCCTTCTAGTGTTGACACCAGCGTAACAGCTACCTGTTCTTCAGGTGTATGTGTGTTGCCCACTGTTGCCTAGTTGGCTGCCCTTTTTCCTCCTACTAACTCATGCTTGATGTAGCTGACAGACAGAAACTATCTTATTATCTGGGTCAAGTATATAAAAGTCCCTCACTAGGGATTTTGTAACCCTTGATTTACCATGGTGGCAGGAGTGGGACAGCTGAGGGTAAGGGGTGGAAATTTGTGTTTTTTGGGATGATTTCATAACTTCATTTATATGGATTGGGACTTTGGTAGTTGGATAACTGCAAACAACATCCCCTGCTCATCATCTGCAATACCACCCTTATGCTTTTTCTCTTCAGGATCCCATAGAGAATCCAACTAATCATCATCAGCACAGCTGCTGCTACCCTCCTCCTCCTCCACAGGTCTACCCTCTTCATCATCTCCGTCTCCAGGCTCTCTGACTCTCTCATCATTGGGAGTCGGAGTGTGATGCACATTTTCCAGATCTCTCGCCTTAGCCACTGACTCAAGCTCCACACTATCAGGCTTCTCACCACCACCAGCCACAGGGACACCAACAACCTCCCCTTTGACCACTGTTCCTTGTTTACTGCTGCTTCCCTGGTCACCTCCCACATTCCTGCACCAGCATAGCTGCCACGGATGTAGCAGAGAAAAATTTGGCTACACTAATGCCACCACCGTCAACTACTCCTTCACTACTACCAGCTCCGGAGCCCATAGAACATGCTGCCACAGACAGTTTTTTTAACTGCAGCACTATTTTGCTCCACGGATTTGGAACACTTCTTTGCTGCCTCCCTGGCACCTCTCCCTTTAGTAGAACCTCTTTTTCTAATCATTATTATAAGCTAAATGTAACTTGATTTCAGATGAAAAAAATTGCAAAATGTAAATAAATCCTGCAGTGCAAATAAGTACCAGGAACAGTAACCCCCCCCCAGGAATCAGGGATCCGCAGTATGAGATCTAAAAAAATAAAACACCACAAGGATTAACATGACACACACAACAGGGTTAAAAAGCCTAAACAAGTTATTAACTACTAGCAGCAGACAACATCTCCCCCTAGAGAATCAGGGATCAGCAGTGTGATCTGAAAAAATACTATGCTAATAGTACATAGCAACCCCTAAAGGATTTTTTTAACACAACACAAGGATTAATAAACTAACATGACAGCACAAATAAGTACCAGGAGAAGAGAACACCTCCCCCTAGGGAATCAGGGATCAGCAGTGTGATCTGAAAAAATACTATGCTAATAGTATGTAGCAACTCCCCAAAGGATTTTTTTAACACAACACAGGGATTAATAAACTAACATGACAGCACAAATAAGTACCAGGAGAAGAGAACACCTCCCCCTAGGGAATCAGGGATCAGTAGTGTGCTCTGAAATACTACTACTAAAAAAAAAATTAAAGCTGAAAACGTTTTTTTTTTTTGTTAAATAGAATATGGATTAAAATGACTGGGGTAATGGGTAATTTAATATTAAGTGTAACAAAAAGTGACAGAATACCATAACTTTAAGAACAAACTCTGGTCAGAGTTAATACAACTGCTCAATGTGATGAGAATGCAGCGAGAGCAAGTCAAAGAACACTCAGAGATCATGCCATGCTCTTGCCACACCAGAGTCTGCCATGTCCAAGATGGTGGCGCTGACAGAACTGCACATGCGGGATACTTGCACATGCACAGATTGAGTCAGTGCCATCATCTTGGGCATGGCACCCATCACTTCTGCAGCTGTGGAAGAAAAAGTAGATCCCCATAGTGTATTTATGCGGTCTACTGAGGGGAAGGGACGCATAAACAGCTACACTGGACATTCACCAGAGCACTGTGGAAGCAGACCGGACAACGGTCCAGTCATGTGCTTCCACAGTGCTCTTCTTAAGTTATTGATCACATAGCGTCTGCGGAGCTCCACCCATGCAGCCATAAAAATATAACTAAAAAATCACTGAAACTGCTACAGAAAGACACAGACAAAATACTTAAACACAGCAAACTAAACAACAAAATTAAAAATGAGAAATTGCTCACTACAGGTCAAAAATGATGAACAACAAAGAGTGAGAAAACCAAAATATGTCTACTTCTTATAGAAAAAAGCTTCAGATCTTTCTGGGCTGCCTTACTAACTTGCTTTACACAGTACACCTCCCTTCCCCCACAACACTGCTTCACAGACTGACACAACAGAAACCATTACTTTAAAGTAAATAACCACCAAAAAAATAAACAAAAGAAAAACAAATCTAGTAGCACAAGGCCCTCTAGAACAATTTATGAGCAATTTCAATTCAAAAAGCTCAGTTTTGAGATGTATTTTACTAGTTTTATTTTCTCAGACAAGCACACACAGACTTCTCTCCTACTCTCTCTTCAGAACACTGCCCTGAAGACAGCCTCCACATGGCATACAGGCTGTTTCAGCAACATGTGACCTCCAGTCCCATAGTACATTGCAAACTTCACCTTCGTACCAAACTTCCCCGGCAAACTCGCAACTTCACATTCTTGTAAGAGTTTGTCTCTGTACCAAACTCGGCTGGCGAAGTTGCAACTTCACATTTTGCAGAGTTCTCAGTTTTCCATGAATTTGGACTTTGCATGATGGATTAACTTCGTGAAATGAGGCGAACTCATGAATTAATCTGCGGAGCAAAGTTCCCTAACTTTGCACATCACTATTCCTCATAGGATCTGTCTTGCCAGCTCAGGATTATTCTGGTGACCCTCCTCTGTACACACACCAGCCTGTCTATGTCCTTTCAAGTTGAGAGCTTCAGAACTGGACACAGTGTTCCAGGTGTGGCCTTACCAGCGATCAATATATGAGCAGTAAATAGAATTTAATTTGAACAACATTTTTTGACAGGGATGGCTAATTTTCTGCTCGATAGTGGTGCCTTGCTGGAACACCAAGCTTAGATTCATCCAAATCCATTTCCAGCAAAAGAAGATGCCCGGAGATACAAGTGAGTTAAGCCATAATTTTCCATGTGCATCCTTGTTACAAAAGCCACTTGAAAAGACCCAGCCATCTCCTTTAATGGATAAGCATGATATAGTTTTCCTTGTGTGTGTGAACCTCAGATGAGGAGTGAGTTACTGGGGAAAATAACTGGGACCTCATTAAGTACCCCAGCTATGGCTATTATCCAGTTGCTTCAGTAAGGTTGTGTAATAGCTGCAGTGTAATAGTCTCCTCTGGCTGGGCAAGTGAAGCTTCTCATTTAGCTCTCCTGGTAGAGTTCTTTTCTCAAGGCTGGAAGGTAAAACATTTTAATTACACTGCATGCTTCCTACTCATTCTTGGTAGACTGCATATTTGTGCAGTAACCTTTTCAGAATGGTTCCTGATATGTCAGTTTGATGCTGCTTCTGCCAGGATGGTGACTTTGCTGTCAACAGGGGTAGGGGGAGCACTGCCCTTCAGCACACCTGCAAGACTTCTTCCCTGGAGTCTGGAAGGCAATCAGCTTAAATTGTTGTGTGTGTCTCCTGCTCATAGTTGTGGGACTACTTTAGTGCAGGAGTCGATTTTAAAATTGTTTGACTTGTCCCTGGAATAGTGCAAATTGTCCCAGACTAATGCAGCTGTGTCCTGTCCTTCTTGATTAGTTTTGGCCCTCTATGGCTGAAGATAATGCTGCTGCTGTAACCCCTGCGGTTAATAGTTGGCTGTTCACTTGAAATGTAAAAACAAAAACAAGGTGCTGTGTCAGCATGTGGTCTGAATGCAAAACAAAATGGTAATATTAAATGCATGCTGA
The DNA here is from genome assembly GCA_016271365.2 of Neoceratodus forsteri. Lineage (NCBI taxonomy): Eukaryota > Metazoa > Chordata > Ceratodontiformes > Ceratodontidae > Neoceratodus > Neoceratodus forsteri. The sequence continues at coordinate 906,613,650 of CM028129.1, forward strand.
AAATAGAAAATAGAGTTAAAAATTGACGTTTTAACCTTAGGTCTTCTTCAGGAAATATCTAAAGGAGAAGAAAGCAAAGTTAGTATAGAGGTGAGGTAAAATAGGGTGTATATATATATATATATATATATATATATAGATATATATATATCTATATATATATATATATATATGTATGTATATGGAAAGAAAAAGGGGAGGCTCTGGGAGAAGAAATGATAAATGGCAAGATAAAGGTAGAATCTGGAAAACAAAAAGGTGATGATGGGAATGACAAGGCATAATAGCAGTGAATGAGCTAGAGAAGTCCCCAGGTGAGGACTAATTAAAAGGGCCTGGTAAGAAGGCTGAAAGGTGACAAATGTGGTGGAAGGAGGCAGAGATGGAGACATCTGGTGAAAATAAAAATAGACGTGTACAGATACAAACAGACTTTAGGGAAAACAACTGGTGGCTGAAAGATATTAGTAGAAAATAAGTCTATGATTTAAACCAGAGGGCTGCTGGGAACCAAGGTGGATGATCAGCTTGGTTGCCATGTTTTTTCCTATGGTCAGAATCCCAGAAGCCCTGTTGAAGGACACAAAGAGAAAGATCATTGACACTGTGGTCCCTGGAGATAAAGTTGGATGCAATGGGTTTTTCAGTGTCTCCATTCCTGACTGCCCTGTAATGTTCCCTGAAGTAGTCAGCAAGGTGTCTACCAGTCTCTCCGATGTAAATAGCTGCACACTTCCTGCAGAGAATACAATACACCACATTAGTGGAGGTGCATTAGAACTCCTTGCTGATATGAAAACACCCTGTGTGACCCTGAATTTCAGTCACACTGGAAATAAATTTGCAGGTGTAGCAGTGAGTTCTGTTGCAAGGTTTGGTACCTGGTAGGGAGGAACTGTTAGGTAGGCTGCTTCTTACCAGGAGAGTGCACAGTTTGGGTGGCCAGCGGTAGGAGGCAGTAGATGCTTCTGTAAAGGAAGCACCAATGTTGGGGTCAGTTTACAAAATAGGAAAGTTACTGGGGATTATCCTGTGAAGAGATGGTGTACTCTGATGGAAGGGAAGCACTAGTGGAATTCATTGTTGTTCTTGCGTGACAGTATCCTTCCTATGAGGGTCAAGGTTACAGGGCATGTTACTGACTCAGGACAGTGCTCTTAGGGTATCCCCTGTTAATAAAAAAAACAAAACTATGCATTATTTGGGCCTGCTCAGCAAAATCTTCATCTTCACTGCATAACCTGCGATGTCTAAGAAACTGTGAATATTTCAGGCCATTCTTGACATTTTTTGGATGGAAGGAGCTGTGGAGGAGGAAACTGTGTGAGCCAGTGTGTTTGAAATAAACTGATGTCTTCAGACCAGCGTTCTGTACTGACAGTTTGATATCTAGAAAAGGCAGTGTAGAGGAGGATACTTCCAGAGTGTACTGAAATGAAGGATGGGCCGTGGTTAACTGGTCCAAGAAGACTTACAGGGCTGTTCACTTGTCTCAGTGTGAAAACTTATGAAAATACAGGTCTCTGGTCTCAGCACAGGGACTGCATTACTTTTTCTACCAAATTCAGTTCATAGCCCTTTGGGCGGAAGTGTGGCAGGATGCATGGCAATGTCAGCTATAATGTGTGTGGGGCCAGAGTTCTTGATTAAATGTGTTCTGTGTGTGACAGTCTGGTTTATTCAGAGGGGAATGCAGAAAGAGGAAGAGAGGGGCCATGGCACAGAGCTTCAGGGGTGGGGTGTGCTGAGGTGCAGACTGTGTGTGTCTGCATGGTATGAACTTTTTTGCTGTGGGCAGGGATTTACGTAGAAACAAGATAAATGTGCAATAATAATGGAAGGTTTCTTGATTTGCACTTTCTATTGATTGAGTGTGCAAAATTCTCCATTATAACTGTGGACTAGTGCAACCATCTGTAGACTAGTGATGACTTGAATTAACTTGTACTGCTGATTAGTGCACAGTAAAGGTTAAGGTCATCTCCTGCATACAGTATGTGTGCGCTTAATAAGCAATCTTACAAATGGCAACAGTTATGGTATGACTTCTCATGTTTGCATGCCGGAATGGTGGCTTTGTTCTCAGCAGGGAATCTGTTCCTTTAGTTTACCTAGTAGAGCCTTTGCTTTAGGATTGGAAGGTCATGAGTCTGAACTTACCCTGCTCATTGTAAGTCTGTGGTTGTTTCACATTAAAACCTTATAGTCACACTGGAGACATAATTATGTTGCAGGTCACAACTGGAGTTTTAAATAAAGAAGAAATCTATTACTTTATATTTCACATATTATTTAGAGCCTTACTCTTTCTTTTTGGCCTCATGCAAGATTTGTATGCAGTGAGTCTTCTCTGCCATTACATACCACGATCAGTCTTGAAATAACTGTAGTGACCCAAAGCCATAGGGTGATTGAAATGCAATTCTTATAGCACCCCATAGTGCAGTATATTGTTATAGTGTGCAATTTAATCATGTTAGATGCTCTGTAATACATTTTTTTTATTCACCGGATACTTAGGGTGGAATTAAAAGAATAAATCTACTAGACAAACGTAACAACTACATGCAAAATGCAACCAGACTTTTTCTGACTTATAAATAAAGAGTGAACAGTGAGTAGTTAATTAAGTGTTTGAGCCAAAGTTCTACATACAAGTATGAAATCAAAAGACCATATAAAACCCATAGGTTTTTTCGTTATTATCTTTTGTGTTATCATCAACCACAGTACTGTTGCTATAGATCGTTTATGGAATGGTCAGCATAGTTTTATAGTATACTGTAGGAAATCCTTTCTTTCATATTCCTGTTCATTGCTTCTCTATCAGAGGCCATATAGTTATTACTAAGAGGAATTCTATTTTGTTGATTCGAAATTCACAGCTTACAAATGCATGGATGACCTCATGAGATGAAGTAACTCATTTTCATGGTAGTCCCTTTGTTCAAGTAGGGTACTAGTGCTTAAGTTGTAGTGAAATATAGTAAGATACATGAACTCGGGTCATAATGGGGAACACATGCATACAGACGGGATTCATGATTACCTTGATATCAAGAACAGGCATTTCCTACAGTCACAGGATGGATGTGGAGGCAAGAGGGAGGCCTGTTGTGTTTTTAGAGGACTCTAGGGTGAAGCGGGCTGAAAGTATGAGAGCATTCAGGATGGTAATCTTATTGGAGGGAAGGGGGAAGTTATGATAGGTTAGGGTGCAGTGTTACCTAGACAGCTAAAGGGTTCCCTGAGCTTCCTCAGGTACAACATGCAGAAAGAAAGAAGGTTAGGAGTTAGATGGAGGGACGTTGGTAGTTTGTTGCTGCCAGCTGGGCCTGAAAAGGAGAATACTCATCTGTAGCAGACTATTTTAAATTTAGGTGGTACACAGCTAGGTGTCACAGTATTTCTTAGGAAGTAAGGAGCAGAAGCTGTAGAGAGGAGTGATCTGAGGTAGGGCATGGTGTAGGTGAACATTTGTACAAGTGTTTACCAGTGAAAGTCACCAAGGGACCTTGGGCTAAGCCAGTGCAGTTGACTGTGTAAGAGGCAATAATGGATCTTTAAGTCACTTTAAGGGCAACCAGTCCTTTAGCGCAAGTGATAGGACTACTGCTTGTGATTTTGGTGACCTAGGTTTGGAAATAAGCCAGAGGCATTAGGTGCTGGCCAGGGAAGGAGGATCAGGCATTCCAGAGGATGCCGTCCTCCTCTGGTGGAGAGCGGGTCTCTGCCTCTGCCACAGCACCGCTAGTTCAGTGACCACAGGTGGTACTGTAGCAGAGATACTGCTGAGACCCGAGAGGATGCTGGCTGGAATCCATACTGCCATGCTTTGCGTGTGTATGTGCTTGAACTCCTCAGTGGGTTGGCATCCTTAGGGGCTGATGAACACCAGATAAAACAAACAGCATAAGCAGGATGGTTGTGTACACTCTGGCTCTTGCCTGACTGACCAGCCATTCTACTCTGGAGGTCCTGATGGGAAGACCAACATCTTGTTTGCTGTGGTCAACCAGACAGGCCCTACAACAGAAGGAAAGCTTGGAGGGTTGAAAAGAGATAAGTGTTCGAGATGGTCAGGTATGGAGCTGGGTGGTAGCCATTGGTAGGGGGCAGCATGACAGAGAAGGGTGCATGAACATTAATGTTTTATAAAATGTCATTTTCAGAGGTGAATCTGCAGATCATGCTATACAGGACATCAAACCTATGCAGAGCAGTTTTATTGACTGCACAGCAGTCTCTTCCTTCCAGCGTCTACTGTATATGTATACGAGAACATGTGAAAGGTTTGATACTTCTTTATGGAATTATGGCAAACTACAGTAAGCACACATGCCAGTCTCCTGGTCCACAAATTGGGGGCAATGCTAAAAAAAGTCAGGGGCAGATTATCAAAATCAAAGCAACAGAAAAAATGCTAATATGAGCACAGGAATGTGTTACAATGATATAGTCATTAAATTTTAGAGTAAGCAATTTCCAAAGGAGAGCTACAGTGTAACTTTAATGTTTGGCATCATTTGGGCTTCATAATGTATCTTCCGTGAATGAACTAATTTCCAGGTGTGATAGGGCCATTTTTTTATGTAAAATGATGGAAATCTCCGAGAATTATGGGAGCCTGAGAGATTTGAAGATGTGTCTACTAAACCTTTAATATTAAATACTGTACATTGTGTCATGCCATATAAGGACTTTATGAAAAATGACTTGAGGAGTTAAAGGTTTAAGGAGTGTAGCAGAGAGATGTAGCCCTTTGTGATATCATATTTCTCACCACAGTACTAATTGGAAAATCTATTTTTAACATAATTTTCAGCAGCAACACTGTAAGAACCTCTCAATCTGCCTCATTTTCCTAATAAGAGAAGACTGAATGGTACTAAAAGCATGCACTATTTTTATATCAAACTGAGCTTTTTTATTTTATTAGAAATCCACAAATGGGGTGGTACAGTTCATAGTGAACCTTAAGTCTCAAAAAAAGGCTGATAAAAATCACATATTTCTATTAACTCAAACATTTTATGGGAAGAAATCTTCATTTCTTCGAAAACAATCTGTATACACACTTGATATTTCCTATTGAAATACACTTCTTGTTTTGGCAGTAAAGATTTTCTGACTTCCTAATATAAGGAATCTGTTGGATTCTTTTTTAGGAATATTAAAAGAAAAAGAAAATAATGAAACAGGTAAGTAAAGAAGCAAAACGATGCATAAAAAGTATTACTAAGGCATCAAAAGGCCCCAAACCCTCATTTGGTAAGAAATGTAACCTTACTAGGCACATGCTCTTTAACATGTTCAGGGCAGGGAAAGACAGGCTAATAGATGACATGATCTCAGTCTTCCACATGCTTAAGGGTATTGACAACATCAAGGAGAGAGAGATGTTTGATCTGGTGTCCTCCTGCAGGGTGCAGGGACATGTTCTGATGCTCAGAGGTTGTAAGTTCTGGGGTATCATTTAGAGGCACTTCTTCACCTAGAGTGTGGCAAAGCCATGGAACAGCTTACCAGTGGAGACAGTGGACATGAAGACAGTACTGGCTGTCACATTAAGCCTAGACAAATTGCTGCTTACCAAGGAGGTCACAGGGTACACTGGGTAATAGAGTGGTTAGGGAATACCTATACATGTGTACATATTTGTGCATCATGCTAACTCATCCCTGCTCATGCGGTGGAAGAGGGGGCACCTTGATACATCAAGAGTACCTTCTGACCTTAAATTACTATGTTTTCTCATCTCAGGACATTTTGTAATGGACAAGAACCTTGATAAAATCTTGGCTTGATTCTTTTGTCTCAATGTCTATAAAGACGTCACAGAGTGTGACACTCTTGTCCAGAGTGCCAATTGGTGTCTCCAAATGACAGTCAAAGACCCCTCTATTATTCCTTTCACCAGTAGACAACTCATTTGACCACAAAAGGGGTAGACATGATTGCTTCTTTAGAAAAATATGCAACAGAGCGTCAACAAATTCTGGTTCTGCTGTCTTATGTATGCCATTAAATCTTATGTTACATTCCAAACTGTTGCATTTCAAATGGTTACTGCTGTGCAAATGTTTTCTAGAGTAGGGCTTCCTGGGGAGATTCTGACAAAGCAGGGGAGAAATTTTATGACCCCATGTATGAAGGAGATATGTGTTCTGTCAATTGTGAAGTCTGCCTGAACCTTGATTTACCTTCCTGACATGAGTGGTCCAGTAAAGCTTTTTAAATCTCATGATCAAGAGCATGCAACACATGTTCATGGCTGCAGATACTATAATATGAGACAAACTCCTGCCATATCTGCCTTTGCCATTGGGGAGGTGCAACAAACCTCAAAAGTAATTTAGCCCATTGAATTATTACAGTGGTGGCAACCACAAGGAATCCTGGATCTTGTTGAAGTGATGTTGGTGTAGCAATCACCTAATGTTACTTATGTTGACCAGTATGTGTTAAAGACATGGGAGCTCTTTTCTTCTAGGTTGCTTGTAAGGACAGGGCAAGCAACCTTATCAGAGCAAGGAAAAAGATTAAGGCTTCTTTTGGCTAGGCAGATTTAATGTGCGTTATTATTTTCTTTTGTACTCACAGGGGTTGTTACTCTTTGTTGCTAACATTTTACTGCTTTATTTTTCTCTGATTCAAATTGTTGTTGCAGGGTATACTTTCTGCTGCATTATTACAGGGTGTGCCTACAGGTTTGTGCTTACAGATTACTGCTGTTATCTTCTCTGATTCAAATTGTTTTTTGCAAGATATACCTTCTGTTACTGCTTTATTTTTCTCTGTAGCAAAGATTTTTTTACAGGGTATATCTTCTGTGAAAGTATTACAGGTGGTGCTTTACAGGTTTTACAGTTTTATCTATCATTAGGCTAAGCTTTCAGGGCTACTGCATTTGTTGTTGGTTGATTGTTTCTACTCTTATCTCTGTTTTTTCATCCGTGGTTCTTTTTCAGCAGGGGAAAGGCTCAGCTATCAACCCCATCCCAAACCATCCCACGCTACACTCCTTTTATAGGGTAGCACAGTCACAACATTTCCTGTAGCAAACAGGAAGGGGAGGATCTGAGGGGTATCCACACAGTGACCTCATTTATGTTAAAACAAGTTATACAAAAATAAGGAAACAAAATACAAAATCAAACTTTTGCTTTCGTTTTCCTCCTTCTAATTACTCTGATCAGGATATTAACCCAGCAATTCATCTGGAATGGATATTGTTAACTGCAAGTACTGCGGGACAACTTTCAAAAGGGCAGTTATACAGGATTTAGGACACTGTCCCACATGCTGGACCATTGGAGATCTAAGGGCTCAGCTCCAGGCAGTATGGGCAGAGATTGTGTGCCTCAAATTGCATATTCAGGAGGAAATATATTATAAGAAACACCTGCCATTTCCCCAACATCCAACAGAAGCACCTCGACCACAGAGGTTAGTTGGTCCAGGAGGTAGGCAGGTGGTTAGGAGGGGCAAATCAGGTGACCCATCACTCAGTGCTCTCCAACATATCACCTCCACAAACCATATAAAAACTGCAAACAGGTGTATGCCTCTGTCCCTGAAATCAAACAAAGGGGCAGAGGACACTGCAGCACAGGAGCTAGCACAACAAAACTCACCCAAAACAGGGACCAAAACAAAAAAGCAAAAAGAAATTCAAAACACTTCTGATCATAGAGGACTCCATAATTCGGGGAGTTGATATGTACCTCCAGCTGGGGGTAATGGTCAGATGTCTCCCAGGTACATCAGTGTGGAGAGACACTGACTGCATTGTTAAAATCATGCAGGAAGCAGGAGCAAACATTGATGTCCTGGTACTCATAGGGACTAATAATCTCGCCAGCCGGTCAGTTGTGGAGACCAAGGAACACCTAACCAGGCTGGGTGACATTCTGTCATCCATTTTGTCCAGCATCTCCTTCTCTGAGATCCTGCCAGTCTGGGAGAGGGGGGCAGATGGACGGAAAGTCAGAGGGGGGAGATAGGGGAGCTAAACATGTGGTTCAAGGGCAGATGCCGGGAAAAAGGATACACATTTGTAGGTAACTGGCAACAGTTTTCGGAGCGAAAGTTCTTTAAATTTGATGGACTGCATCTGACTAAGGAGGGAGTCAGTGCATTGGGACAGAAGTTTGATGTCTTTGCAGAATATTTAAACTAGCAAATGGGGAGGGGGTGTAGCAGCCAATACATCAAATGGGAAGAACACCCCTCCCCCCTCAGTTAGTGATCAAACAGGAGTTCAACATGTTTGTAGTTCATTTTCATCACCAGGTAAGTAAAAAGGTTCAGCTTCCCATACGATACACAGGGGAAATGCCGGACCTCACCCAGCAACTAACACACTGAAATCTGTCCAATGGAAAATCATGTACACAAATGCTCACAGTCTGGGAAACAAGACCCCAGACCTGCAGGCAACAATGACAGAGGCTAAACTGGACATAGTAGTCATTAGCGAGACATAGTTCACCAGTAACCACACTTGGGAGACTTCAGTACCTGGCTATGTACTGTTCAGAAGAGACTGAGGTGCAAAAAGGGGGGTTGGACTGGCCCTTTATGTCAATGAAAATATCAAAGCTACAGAAATTCAGAATACACATAAGGAGCCAGAAGAACTGTGGGTCACCCTGGAAACAGGAAATGGGACAGCCATACAAACTGGGGTTGTCTACATGCCTCCAAACCAGGTGCAGGACATAGACACATAACTGCTAGAAGATATATAAAACATGATGACTAAAGGGGAGGTTCTGATAATGGGAAACTTCAACATGCCAGATACAGATTGGTCAAAACCAGCAGGAACATCTGCCAGAACTAGACATATAATAGATTACCTGCAGGGGGAGGGCCTCAAACAACTGGTACAACAACCCACAAGAGACAGGGCTATCCTAGATCTAGTACTGACTAATGGGAAAAGGAACACAGATCTCCAGGTAGAAGGTCACCTGGGGGCCAGTGACCATTACATGGTATGGTTCAATTTGGCAACTAGAACTAAATCATTCCATTCCAAAGCAATAATATGGGACTTCAGAGGAGCTGACTTTGATAAGATGGCCAGCAGAGTTAATCTAGCCCTGGCAAGAAGAAATACAGGTGTGGGAGTACAGGCAGATTGGGTACGCATTAAGGATGCAATACTTGAAGCAACATCCCATTGTGTTAGAGTGAAAAGCAAGAGCAAAAGAATGAGGGAACCACTTTGGTTCTCTAAAACAGTAGCAGAAAAGTTCAGAGCCAAAAAGCTGACCTTCAGGAAATGTAAGGGAACGCAACGGGACGAAGATAGGGAGGCATACCAAACTTCCCTAAGGGAAACAGGGAAGACAGTAAGGCAGGCAAAGGCCCAAACTGAAGAAACACTAGCACAAACAGAAAAAGAAGGGGACAAGACTTTCTATAGATACACAAGTGAAAGGAGAAAGTCCAGAGGGGGTATTGCTAAGATCAAAGGGAATAAGGGGCAGTGTGAGGAGGACCAAGGAAAAGCATCTATCCGAAATAGATACTTCTGCTCAGTATTTACTGAGGAGAAGGTAGGGCAGGGCCCACAGCTCAGCACCATGGGCACGGGAGGAGGGAGGTGTGCATTAGTCCCTTCACAAAAGAAAGGGTCCTACAAGAGCTCACTAAACTTAGGGTGGACAAGTCAATGCTACCTGATGGAATACATCCCAGGATACTAAAGGAGATAAGGGTGGAACTAACAGAGCCATTATCAGAACTGTTTAGTGAGTCTCTGAGCACAGGAGAGGTCCTAGAAGACTGGAGAAGGGCTCATGTGATCCTGCTCCATAAGCCTGGTAGCAAGAAAGAGGCAGGGAACTACAGACCAGTCAGTCTTACCTCAGTAGTGGGCAAGATTATGGAGGCACTCCTTAAGGAAAGGATAGTGCAACTCCTGGAATTCATAGGAGCACAGGATTCAAGACAGCATGGGTTTACAACAGGTAGGTTCTGTCAAACTAATCTCATAGATTTCTTTGACTGGGCAACCAGAGTTGGACCAAGGGGGAGCAGTGGATGTCATCTACCTTGACTTCAGCAAAGCTTTTGATACTGTTCCACATAGAAGATTAATTACTAAGCTGGGTAGGCTCGGGGTGGATCAGAAGTTGGTCAACTAGGTGGCAAACTGGTTGGTGGGCAGAAAAGAGTGGTGGTAAATGGTATACAGTCAGAAGAGATGCAAGTCAGAAGTGGCGTACCTCAGGGATCAGTCCTGGGGCCAGTCCTCTTCAATATCTTCATCAGCGACATTGCAGATGGACTGGAGTGCAAGATTTGTCTGTTTGTAGATGACACCAAGATCTGCAACAGAGTAGATGATCCAGATGGGGTGGTAAAAATGAGAAGTGATCTGGATAAACTGGCAAAATGGTTGGAAGAGTGGCAACTGGGATTTAACACAAAGAAGTGCAAGATCATGCACAGAGGGAAGGGAATCCCTGAAGCCACCTATAGGTTGGGAGGGGAGTTGCTGGCAATCACAAGGGAAGAAAGAGACTTGGGCATCATCATCATCACAGATAGACCATCTTAGGGTAGCTGGTTCATTTCATTAGAATGTCAGACAGACGAGGCACACTGATGAGTCCTGGTGGGATGAAACACGTGTCTGTGTCTTCTGTTAGCACCCTTTTCAGACTGTGTGAGAGACCTTTTAGTACCACACATTTCTGCTTAAAGTTGAACCAGCATGATATACTGTGGTAACCCGTGAAGTGGGCACATGAGGAAGGGCGCCCGTCCATTATGGCGACACCTTCCTCGTGCAATCCACTCATGGCGACCGACAGGTAGGGCGACAGGATGAGGGGGTGGGCGAACTAGGTGACAGGATGTCGCTATACATATGCGCGTGGGAAGTGGGAGAGAGCATGAGCTGGGTGGGTGGAGAGGCTGTAGGGGGTGGCGCTGTGGTCATCGGTCAAGCTGCGGCATGGCGTCGGGGATTGGGCAATGGCTGGGGTGGCTGAGGTACTGGGTTCGGGTCCGGGCACTGATGCAATTTTTATTGCACCCGGCCCAAACCTTTTTATTTTTACTACTTTCACCCCCCCCAACATGCACCCTCCTGGAGTTGAGAATCCTTAAGTAGGGGGGGTGCGGGGAGCAAACCCCCCTGCGAGGTGGTGTGTGGGGGGGGCACAGCCCCCCCCCCGCAAAAAGTAGTAATAATACATCCTGGCACCATTGTGCTGGTGTGCCAGGGTTGTCAGAGTGCTGAAAATGTGTTTGGCACTCTGACTGAGCGATAACAGTGATTGCCTTTAGGCATTCGCAGTTATCACATAGACCCATATACTGTGGTGATTTGCATTTTGGGGGTATGTGTGATTTTGTATTTCTTTGAAACTTGGCTTCCTGGCCAGTGCCCTTTGGGGTAACCATTGCCTCAGTGCTTGCATGCTGAGGTTCTTTGTCTTTTAGCTTGTTTTTTGTTTTTATTGGGTTCACCACAACATAACCCAGATAGACCATCTTAGGGTAGCTGGTTCATTTCACTGGGGTGTCAAACAGATGAGGCACACTGATGAGTCCTGGTAGGACGAAATACATGTCTGTGTCTTCTGATAGCACCCTTTGCAGACTGTGTGAGAGACCTTTTGGTGCCATGCATTATTGCTGAAAAGTTTAACCAGCATAATATACTGTGGTGATTTGCATATATAGCCCATGGTGCTTTGCATTATGTGGGTATGTGTGAATTTGTATTTCTTATCATCACAGATGACCTGAAATCATCCAAGCAGACCACTAAAGCAGTAGGTAAGGCTAGAGGGATGTTGAGGTGTATTAGTAGGGGTATCGCAAGTCGTAAGAAGGAAGTAATAATCCCTCTTTACAAGACACTGGTTGGGCCCCATCTGGAGTACTGCATGCAGTACTGGAGGCTGCACCTGCACAAGGACATCAACAAAATGGAGGCAGTCCAGAGAAGGGCAACCAAAATGGTTCAGGCAGTGCATCAGAAAACATATGAGGACAGATTAACGAAGCTCAATATGCATACCCTAGAACAAAGGAGGGAGAGAGGTGATATGATCTAAACATTCAAACATCTTAAGAGCATTAACAAGGTGAAAGAGTCTAACATGTTTCAATATAAGAAAAATAACAGGACAAGAGGACACAGCATGAGATTAGAGGGAGGCCGATTAAGGGGGGATGTGAGGAAGTTCTTTTTCACAGAAAGGGTGGTGGATGCCTGGAACGACCTACCTCAGGAAGTGGTGGATATGAATACAGTGCAGGGCTACAAACAGGCATGAGATAGGCATAAGGGAGCAATAAAGATGAGTATGAATAGATAGGCCATTGACAGAGTACAGTCCTATGGCACATTCATAAGGTAGAAAAAATGGGCAGACTGGATAGGCCTTGCAGTCCTTCTCTGCCGTCAACTTCTATGGTTCTGTTTCTAAGAGTGCTGAACACATTGGCCCAGGAAAATTTGTTGCAAACCCAGTATTTTCGGTTAGTACAATATAACAAATGGGAGATGGTGTTAAGTTTCATGAATTTTAACCTGGAGACAGGGCCCATCTGTTGCTAAAACATCTGACCAATGGTTATCATTAACCCCTGAATCCCAAGAAAAGACCACTTCTGCCACACTCTTCCAGTTATTACCAGTTCACTACCATGATGTTCGGTAATACACAACCCTGATAATCTTCCATCAACTGACAGACGATGTACCATATCCCACCAGAGCTAGGCAAATCTTGATGTGATAACATTACACATAAGGAATCACAATTGGCAAAAGCGCTTGCAGTGTTTCAGTCACTGAAGAAGACAGAATCTACAGAATTGCCAAACCAACAAAATGCATAATAGGGAATAGCGAGAGCAGTTATCTAGGACTCTTGGTCTGGTTTACATCTGGAGGTCAGAGGCATGTGCTAAACCTTTCCACCTTCTAAAGACATTTCTCTGTAGTCAATCTGTGTTGAAAAGCTCCAGCATCAGTACACCATTTGATTTACACACTGACCCCTCTTAACACTGGTGTCAGGACAATTTTGTCTTGGATATTCAAAAGGGACAGATCTCACCCCTATTCCCACATAGGAAACTCCTATCTTTCAATGTACTGTAGGTATGCCACTTTAGAGAAAGAGTGTTTGTCAGTCAGTCATCCATTGCACGGTTGTCGCACTCTGCTATCACTTTGTAGGCTGCTGATTTGTTTTCTCAGACTATGCTTCCTTTCATTGGTTAAATCACACAAAAGATTCCATCCTCTGAACTACTGTTGCTGCAGCATAATATTTCTTGCTCTATAGCTGTACTAATTTGAAGTACACCTTCAACCTGGGATTCAATATATTCATGCTGATTTCTTCTCCCAGATGGGTGATGCTTTTGTGACCACTGATGTGCAAACTCCTGATAATGCTCTGAGGGTGGGAAGTATGAGACAGCATCTACAGAATTTTCAGGGTCTTCATGAAAAACCACTCAGGTTCACTGACATTCTACCTTACTCTTTATGCTGGGAAAAGCTCTCACCATCCTTGTAAAAGGTATAAGGAGATGTAACGTATGAACTTCATTTGGCATGTGATACTTTAGAGGGAGGGTATGCTAAACAAATCAGGGTTAATATGTATACTGCCAGATGCAGCAACTGCAAGTAATTTCTGATGACAGGCAGCTGTGATCAGTCTGAAATTCCAGCATGGTCTAATTGGCAGTAGCTAGTGAGATTTGTCAGTTGCCTATTAATCAGGGGGTTGATTAAAACCAACCCCCAATTAGGTCCTACATAAATATGACAGGCTATTTTTCAAAGCAAGGGGCGATTTGTCAGCTGTAAAATGTGTATGCTTTGTGACTGTGCAAGCACTGAATAAAACTTATCAGATTAGGTATTTGAATTGAACATTTTGTTCTTGAATTTTTACTGCTTACATCGGCCTAGTCCACTTGCCACAAGCACAATGAAGGTACTGTAGCACCTACTAAGCGTTTCAAATGATGCATGTCCCTGTATATATAGCAAGTATGCCTTGCTCTAGTTTGTGGTCTACACTGTGACATCACATCCTTTAATGTCTTGCCTATGTTTGAAAGCCATTTGCAACATTACCACTTTTCATTATAGCAAGTATTTCTGGTTATATGGAGATAGAGCAGCCTAGTAGTTAAGGACAGAACTGTGAATTGGGAGACCCAGGCACAGATCTTACAAAACTCATATACTTAGTGTGCAACTTTGAGCATGTCACAACCTTTCAGTGCCTCAGCCCATTCAAATATATACCTGGGTAAAAGAAGGATCTCACAAAATATGGGATATTGCATCTCAACTGGGTTATGCCAGGAAAGGAAAGACTTTTGATTTTGATACATATATTTCATACCAAATATATCCCAACCCCCTTTACAACTCAGGAGGGGGAGCAGAGATCATCTTGCTGTTGTTCTGAGTGTATAGAGAGATACGAACAGCACAGAGACAGACATTAGAAAGATCACAGAGAGTTTAAGCACTGTAAGGCTAAATGACTTGCTCAGGGTAAGTGACAGCTGTGGGAATCAAACCTTAGTCTCCAAGTTACCAACTCTGCACTATAAATACTTGGTCAAATTAACATAGAAACATAGACATAGACTTTGATGGCAGATAAAGACCGCTTGGCCCACCAAGTCTGCCCATTTCCCTACCTACTGGATAAGCTGCAGATCCTTGTTAACCAACAGCCTAATTCTTCCTACCTCCCACCAGAATTGCCTTATGTCTGTCCCATGCATTCTTAAAATTACCCCACTGTTTTTGACCCCACGACCTCCTCAGGCAGGCCATTTCATGTGTCCACCACCCTGTCTGTGACAAAATACTTCCTCACATTGCCCCTGAGCCCTCCCCCCTCTATTATCAGATTGTGTCCCCCTTGTTCTTGCACATCTCTTTTTCTTAAAGATATTACCCTCTTGGACTTTGTTGATTCCCTTGAGGTACTTGAAAGTTTCTATCATGCCCCCCCTTTCCCTCCTTTCCTCAAGGGTATACATATTAAGCACCTTTAGTCTCTCTTCGTATGGCTTCTGTTGCAGACCCTGCACATTTTAGTTGTCCTCCTCTGGACTGCCTCCATCCTGTCTATGTCCTTGCATAGATGGGGTCTCCAGAACTGCATGTAGTACTCCAGATGGGGTCTAACCAACTGTCTGTTCAAAGGGATGACAACTTCTTGTTTTCTATTGGTGATGCCTCTCCCTATACATCCCAGTTTCCCCCAGCCATCCTTACTGCTTTCTCACATTGATTGCTTACCTTTAGGTAATCTGATATGACTACCCCCAGGTCCCTTTCCATTTTTGTTGTTGTTAAAACCCTCCCCCCCCCACTGTGTACTCTTCCCCTGTGTTTTTGTTTCCCAGGTGCATTACTTTGCACTTCTTTGCATTGAATCTAAGCTGCCATACTTTTTATCATTTCTCCAATCTTGCCAAGTCCCTTCTCATCCTTTCCACCCCCCCCATGTATCAACCCTGTTGCAGATCTTTGTGTCTTCTGCAAAGAGGCATACTTTTCCTTCCAGTCCCTCTGCAATGTCACTTATAAAGACATTAAAAAGGACCGGACCCAGTACTGAACCCTGCAGTACCCCGCTAGTAACCTCCCTTTCTTTGAAATGGACTCCATTTACTATTACCCTCTGCGTCCTGTTGTCCAGCCAATTTTTTACCTAGGCTACCACCCTGGGACTGATTCCCAAGCTAGCTAATTTGTTTATTAATCTTTTGTGTGGGACTGTGTCAAATGCCTTGCTAAAGTCTAGATAGGCCATGTCCACAGCCCCTCCCTGGTCTACGACTTTGGTCACCCAGTTAAAGACATCTATTAGATTCATCTGACATGGCCTTCCCACTCTGAATCCATGCTGCCTTGGGTCCTGTGCCCTGAATGTCTTATAGGTACTCAACAATTCTTTCTTTCTGAAGTGATTCCATCATTTTCCCCTATCACTGAGTTCAAGCTAACAGGTCTGCAGTTTCCTGTCTCTGCTTTGCTCCCACTTTTGTGAAAGGGAATCACATCTGCCCTCCTCCAGTCCTTAGGTACCACACCATCCTCCCATAATTTGTTAAAAAGGGTAGTCAGTGGTGTCACTAGTTCTCCTCTTAGTTCTCTTAGAATTCTGGAGTGGATCCTGTCAGGCCCCATTGCTTTGTCCACTTTCAGTTTTAGGAGTTCTTTCAGAACCCTTTCTTCTTTGAAAGGACTGGTATTGACCCCCTATCCAGAGTGCTTCTATTGATTGGATTAGGTACCTCCACCTCCTCCTCTTCTTTTGTGAATACTGAGCAGAAGTATTAGTTCAGTATCCCTGCATTTTCACTGTCCCTCTTTGCCCACCCCTTCCCCTTTATTAAGCCTCACTATCCCTCCCTTGATCATTCTTCACTCCCTAATGTACCTATAAAAGGTTTTATCCCCCTTCTTAACTGAGTTGGCTATCTTTTCCTCATTTTGGGCCTTTGCTATTCTGACTGCCTTCCATGCTTCCTTCTGCTTTAACTAGTACAGTTCTCTGTCCTGCTCCTTCTCTGTTTTCTTATACTTCCTGAATGCTATCTTTTTCTCCCTAACCTTCCCTGCTACCTCTTCTGAGAACCATAGTGTTTTTTTCTTTCATTTTGATTTGTTTATTTGCTTCACACAAAGGCTTGTTGCCTCTGTGATGGCAGTTTTGATGTTTCCCCATTGTTCCTCCGCCCCTCTTTCTTGCCTGTTTGCTAGTACTTTTCTGAGGCACTTTCTCATTTTGACAAAGTCAGCCCTCCTAAAGTCCAGTACCCTCACTTTTGTATGGCTTGACTCTGCGACTGTGTCTATTGTGAACCATGCTGTTTGGTGATCACTTGTTCCCAGATGGCTACCCACTTCTAGATCTGAGATCCTCTCTTTGTCCCTGTTTGAGCATACCAGGTCTAAGATTCCTCCCTCCCGAGTGGGTTCCAACACTAGCTGTCTGTGGCATGCCCCCTGTAGGGCATCAAGAATGACCCTGCTCTTGGATGTAGCCATAGCAAAAGTGCTCCAGTTAACATCTGACATATTCAGGTCTCCCATCAACAATATTTCCCCTTTTTCTGCCACCCTAAAGATGCCTTCTGTCAGTTTCTTGTCCATTACCTCCCCCTGACACTGGGGTCTGTATACAACCCCCGTGTAGACTGTGGTGCCATTTCCAGTCTCCAGGGTGACCCACAGTGCGTCCTCTCCTCCATGTTTACCCTTTACCCATTGCCTAGGTAAAGAAATTGTAGCTAAATACATTCTTAAAAATTCACTGATAAATTCACTGCTTAATGGTTTGTGTTTTCAGTATGCACAAAATTGATGTCCGGGCCAGATTTTCAAAGGCCTTGGATTGATGCAAGGTGCTTGCATCAAACAGGTCTGATGCAAGGGCACCTTGCGCCAAGGGCTGCTCCAAGTGGGAATTTGAAAGGCGGCCTGCATCACCCAGCAGGCTGCCTGCCCCAAAGTGTGCTAGAGCCATCCTTGTACCATGAAAGTGGCTGCAGCATGGTGCTGGGGGCTTGCGGCAGACCCAGACTGCCGCAGCCCTCAGATCCAGAATTTGAAAGAACCCCCCAGGAACCAAGAGTCAAGTACCCTTAGACCAGCGAGGAGCAGGTCTAAGGGGACTTAGATGGCTCCTGGGGGGTCATCCTGTAGGTGCCACCATGTGGCCCACCCCATCCATCCCCAGTGGGTGATACCTGGTGGACCGGTGGTCCCCCCTCACCCCCATCACGGTCCCGACATCCACGTCCATGCATCCTGCCAACCCCCCTACCCATCTCTGCACTCCCACTCCCATCCCATACCCCGATCAGGCAACCTGCAGAGCCCTCCACACACCACCATGGCTGGCGCTGAATGAGCAGTCTGTGCATGTGCTGTACAGTATACAGTACATGCCGCGGACTACCATTAACAACCGGCCGAGTGGCATGCAGAGGACTGTGCTGATCACTGGATCAGGGTATGCGGGAGGAGTGGGAGTGCTGAGATGGGAGAGGGCACAACCCACCAGGGTGCGGGGAGGTTTAGGTGCTGGTGCCGTTGGTGTGGTGGTGTTGGGGGGGCAGTGCCCGGTTGCCAGCCCCTGTCTGTGGGTGCTGCGGACTCCCCACAGCTGTTGCAGCATTCCGGGTGGGTGCGCCATACATCGGTCGCAGCACCCCATTTGTCGCACACTGCTGGACTTAGGCGCCAGGACCCTGTTCAGTAGAAATTTGGGTGCAGGGTCCCTGGCGCACCACACATGGTGCAAGCTGCCATTGTTGCAGCTTGCACTGGGGCTTTGAAAATCCGGCCCCACATGGACTTTTAGAGCTACAAGAAATTATTATTGGAGATACAAAACAATTTTAAATACTATAGAACTATTCATTTTCACTGCTAATAATATTTCACTATGTTTGTGGTCTGACAGTGATCAGCAAAAATGAAACCAAAGTGTAATTTTCTTGGTCATTCACAGTTACATTTATTAACAAAAAAAAATCTAAAAAGCACTAATACACTAGCGTTGATGAGCACATGTCAAAAAATCATAACTGAATTATATAAACTATAGCAGCAAGCAATTTAAATAAAGAACTCAATCCATACTCAGAATTCAATCAGTAATCAGTAAACAAAGTGTTGCATTAGAGCACCATTCGGCTCTGTAGTCCACTGCATCATTTTAACAATGTTAATACTGTAGCACAAACACCGTAACTAGTAAAAATGAATTAATGTAGCAAGAAAGAAATTAAGAAGTCAATGAGTATGCAATAAGCAAAAACAATAACATGTGGCAGCATCTACTGGCTCCGGCTCCACATGTACTTCAGTTGCATCTTTGTCTCCATCTTCTTCAGTGTTATAGGAAAACTGTCATAAATGGAGGGTCCATAATGTGAGGCACCGCACTGCTTGCCTCAATACAAGTGTACTGAAGCGAGCAGTGCGGTGCTGCATTTTCACATGAAATGGAACTGTGCAGCATCTGCCTTGTTGTGGAATCATGGACTTTGCGACACTAAAATAAAGTAAGTTAGAATACTTAAAATGTTTTCCCTTGCAAAAAGCCTAAATGGGGGCTAAGGCTTTGGGGGGTGGGGGCCGTCCATTTATGACAGCTTTCCTTTAATGTTCACTCCATTTTCTTTCTGCTGATCATGATCTTCCAAGAGATTATCCAGGCAAGAGGAGTGTACATCCAGAACACTAGCCAGATGAAACCCACAAACAACGCAGTCTCAGCGCAGGCACCATTTTTCAAACAACAAAATGAGCCACTGTGCATGCTTTATTTTCAGTGACGTTATGCTGAGATCCACATTCACAGCTGATGCTGATGCACCATGGGAAATTCAAGCTGACACAACACTGGTATACCAGCTCATTCAGTGATGCTTGGAGAAGTCTTTAAAACGTTTATGTATTGTTTGATACAGGGACTGTAGAAGACTTGTACATGATAGTGGTACAAAAACAGGAATAATGCTGCATGATTCAAGCTTTTGCAGGATTTGTTCTGTTGGGTCTGCTTGGAACAAGTCCATTACCAGCAGAGTTTGCTGCTCTGGAGTGTTTAATCATAGCCATGCCACTGCCTGGAGAACATGAGATTACCACCATACTCTGAAGCGCCATTGCACTGTGTGATTTCACAACCCCTCTCTCAATGGCTATAACCACCCTTGCATTCATCACTGCTTCCTCAGCTTTGAGACTTCGTATGATTTCTTTTGTTGTTGATTTATTTATTCCCCATCCCAGTCATCCTACATTCATGCCGGACCCCCAGCCCCGTCCCCCAAACTCCCAGGATTTACCTTTTCCCTTCTTCCCCCATGGCTTACCTTCCATGGCAGGGTAGTGGGATCCCTCAACTCACTGAGACAGGATCCAGTTTGGGGAGGTGCCTGCATATAGTGGAGGTGGTGCCTATGGGGGTTGACAGTCATTTGACATACCCAGGACATTTGTCCCTCCATTTTTCCCTCCTTAGAGGAGGAGCATGCAATGTCAGCAATGGCTGAGCTATGCACGCTTCTGCCCACTGCATACCAGCTGGCTGCTCTGCCTCTGCTCACCATTTTTTGTACAGAACCCAGCGTGCCAACACCCAACCACTGCTAGGTGACAGCCAAATGGCAGTCTCTATTTCCCTCAATCCCTAGGAGGAGAGCTGTTCTCCAGATGCTCAGTCCTCTCCCTCCCCTGCTGACTCCCGGCAACCTCTCACACCATGAATGTGGGTTGCCAGCGTGGCAGGAGGTAAGGCATGAAGCCTCAGCCCTCCATGCCACTGGGCCGGCCTGACTTCATATGATTTTTTTTAAGTTCATCCTCCATCTTAGACAGCAGCAGTGTAGGTCTCTGCCTTTGTTTTGTGGGCAAGATATGTGGCAACTTACTAAGGTTAGAGGTTTGTCAAAATCGCTCCTGATAGCCTTTTTACGACTGTGGGCAGAGCCTACAGGAGTATTGCATGTACAAAAGGAGTTATGTCATGTTTTCAGTCCATGGAACTGACTGAATGTGTAAATAGTCTCCTCCGCCTTACCCTCCTCCAAGAAATGTTTTCTGCCCTCAAATAAATACACTTTCATGTTAGTCAATGGTTGCAGGGTACCATTTTCTTTCTTAAATGGGTGGTACAAGAACTGGAACCTGAGTAGTGGGAGGCAGCATTGCTTTTTTGGGGGAAGTAAGGTCCTCCCCACCTCCACCCAAGAAGCTCCAGAAGGTCCATCCCACCTTTTTTTTATTCATGAGGGAGGGGCATGAGGTGGATCTATCATCCTGAAAGAAGACTCACATGTTTGGGATGTGGACCAAGGAACAGAACAACAAGTCTGTGGAGTCCCTGCATTTTGCTAAGGACTAGAACAGAAGAACTTAAACTGCATTCAAACTGACTTAAAAACCCTTGGAACAAATGACTATTAGAGTCACCTGGTGTCTCAAAAGGAAAGACTAAGAAGTGTCTAAAATCTAAGGAAAATAGGCAGCTTTTAGGTATTTCTTAAACATGTATATACTAAAAACAAAGTTCAGCTTTTGGGATTAACAATATTTGTTTACCATATTCTATCTAACTCTATATATAGTTTGCATTTTTAGTAGTTTCAAAATCTTGAAAACATTGGTGTTACTAATACATTTAGAAATATTTTTTTTTAATTGTCTTTACAGATAACCTTGAAAGCATTGATGTTACTAATGCATTTAGAAATACATTTTTTTAATTGTCTTTACAGATAAATAATGCATGTTCATGTGAGGGTACATTTTTGGGGGGATGGGGTTCAAATTATTTTAATCATGGGCACAGTGCTTGGTAAACACAGTCTGTGATGAAGTGTATTTTTCTTCTTAAGTTTGAGAAGTGGAGTTGACTTGCACAAATGGAAAGGGAACTTTCTGCATAACAAGTTCCCCATGGCACCTCACAGCATTTTACATTACCATCCTAAGAGCAGTTAGTGTGTTACTTTACAGGACATTGCATAGCAAGAGACCTAGCCTTCCCTTTTTCCAAATAATATACCAATTTTATTCTCAGGCAGGCAGTTCTGGCTACTATTTATATTATTCTGAATCTTCTTAAAGGAAAACTGCATGTTAAAATTAGGAATATATGTATTACTACCAGTTTTGAGTTCTCACTTCAATCCAGTGTTTTGTTTCTACCTAGGCTGTTAGAGGAGTTTTTCTAATTTTCCCTGGGTGTTTTATGATGTCTGGGGGCTGTCATTCAAGTTTGTTTTATTGCATCTTCTCCAAGTTAGTCTTCACAGCGTACCCTTTGGTTTGATGTCTAATAGCCCCTACAGCAGGCCAGTGTCTTGTTATAGTGTCTTGCTTAGCCACTGCAGAGAAAAAAACAGTGCAGCCAGGATTCACAGTGCTATACAATATACTATAGAAAGTTACATGTTTAAACACATACACACACACACACACACACACACACAACACCCCCCCCCAAAGCAGAACACAGCTGGATAAGGTACCAGTATTTAGGAAACTTGTCATACTTACCCAGAGTCTAGTAATGTGAATCCTGGCTGTGACTATCAGTGTTTACAACTGAATGATAATAACCACATTTGCTTCACTTGCAGATAGGTAGGCATTTGTGTCTAATTTCTGTTTGACTTACTGTAGGTTACACATAGAATCTGAAAACTTCATAACATGCTGCATTGTAATTCAATGAACTGATAAATAGGGATTTTGGTTTCTCTTACAAATTCATTTTCCCTAACCATGGATACATTAAAACAAAAATTTCTCAACAAAATGTTTTTAAATAAAGAGTTTAACTCACAGCAGCAGAAGAAGCATGTTGGCATTAAAAGCTTAGAGGCATGGATGTAGAGGCACCAGTATTTAAGCATGACTTTGGTGGAGGATTAGTTGTGACTGGGGGTTGTGGGAGTGAGTGAGTCTTGATGTTTGTAGCATAATGGTTTTCTGAAACTTCAACCTTCAATGGGTTAGACTCTGTAGCCATCTGTACAGTATATACCTAAGCCATATGCAGTGTGGTATGGGTAAAACACAGATCACCAGACCAGGACCAGTGCTGTAAAATGTGTACTGGGCACAGCGTGTGCAAATATTGCTGATCTAGTGGATCAAATAAATACGTGCAAATAAATAAATATATACTCGGCTTCACCTCATGCTTCAACCTACCCCAAGAGTGACGTTATTACATGATAACATACACCCTGTCATGCCTTATTGCTTAAATATGCCCTTTCTCAATGTACTATACTTTGATTCAGTTAGTGTATGCAACAGCCTTCGTATGAACACTCTGGGCTTCTCTTTGACTCCTGATGTCTATTTGCTTTAGCTATTGTATATTGTTTGAACTGCTTTGGTCTTCTTGATGTGATGCCTATGTGCCTAAACTATGTAATCTGTTTATCTACTGCTACCCATGTATCTCCAGTGAATGATTGTTATAACTGTCTGCTCTCTGAGCCATTGTTTTTAGACTTATAAACTGTGCTGTCTTTGTATTAGTTTCGATGAGGTGCCTTTGTAAATGAGTCTCTGACTCAATGGTTTGTAAATCTGATATTTTTAAAATAAATAAATAAATAAATGTTTATGTTTAAGCCCATGAAACACCCTTATCTAGTTAATACATTCACAGGCATAGTGGCTCTGCCAGATCTTGTTTAAACTTATGCACAGTCAACTCACTGATCACCAAGACTGCACACTTGGCTGAGTGTTTGCAAAACTGCAACCTGATTTCCACACTGTACTAGGGACACTACAGTCATCTTTTTGTCAATGCCTGGCTTGTACTCTGAACTTTGTGACAACATTCTCAGCAACTCACAGTGTCATGTCAGCTGTTTCATCAGGTTTATTGGGATTGTCCAGCTGAGAAAAGTCCTGCTTGATGAGTTTGCTATGTTGCAACCAGCCAAGAAGAGATAAGGCTGCACATCAAGAAATTAAACAAGCAAGGAATTTACTAGTTCTACAGCACCTTAATCTCATGTTTCTTCCTTTGATGGCATCCTTTCTTCTGATATGCTTTGACATTTTTTTTGTTGTAGAAATTATTTATATTAATCCTTTTTAGGATTACTGTATATTCTATGATGTCATCAGTTCCCCACTCAGTACTACTGACTCAGATGCACAAAATGATGGAACTGACAGCACAGAATGGCTAAAAAATAAACAGTAGTTCTGAGATTAGCCCCATATGAATCCTACCACCCTCTGGTGAGTATTCTCTAGGTGTTCACGAGCAATCAATAGCATTTTCCAAATTTCATGAATAATGCACTATTCATTATTTGGATTCAAATAATGAATAGTGTCACCATTTGTGCCCTATTCCTATTCAGGAAAAAATATATATATATATTTTTTTTTAAGAAAAAGAAATGGCCCCCACCCTCATCCCCAGTCCAGTCCTTTAACATACACAACCCCTGTCCCTCCACCCTCTGCTAGAATCTCAGTCCCACTCTCCTCCCCCAGTACCTACAATTTGATATTTTTTTTAATATTTAAAAAAAGAAACTCCCATATGAGTGACCAACATCTTTAGCACTGGTTTTTTTGTAAAATGCACAAATATTTTGGTGCCCAAATATAATATTTGGCCCAAATATTTGAAATAAGGTATTCACCCAGCCCTAGTACCCACTTAGTATTTACTGCTTCCCCCTACTGGTGGGTGCACCACTTCAACAAAGTCCCTTTGGAACTCCCAAAAACAATCTGTAAATGTGTGCAGTTGCAGGCCTGATGTTGGACCACAGTATGGTACAGATAAAAGTCTGATGGTTGGGATCCTAGAAATATTATTCAAACATAAATGCTAGTTGCCCATGGCTGTTGCAATTCTATAAATGGGCTTTGTATAGCAATTGCATATAAATACTCAGCAATTACTTTTATTTGGTCCTTACTAGCATAAGAATTGGAGGGGTATTGACCCAATACTCATGACCGCAGCAGATTCTGCAGGCTGGCTGAACCAGGACATCTCCCTCAGGGTTGTAGATGATGGCACAGGTGGGCAAGATCCAACATGCTTCTGAATGGTGAAAGGTGTTGGTCATGCTGGTCTCCGATATCCTCTTCACCCTACAAGGCAGTTTGTCTTCACCGAACCCAAGGGATAAGCAATCACTCAAGGCCTTAGGTGACTTAAGCCCTCTTTCAGGACAAGTTCTGACAGCTCACAAAGTCCAGATCAGGTGCTTTTGTGCTGTTCCTTGGAACAAAAATAATTTTTTCAAAGGTTTTTTAATAAAGTTTTTTCAACCTGTTGGGTTAATGCTGAATTTACTCTGTGTCTTTCACCTTCTTTCTCACAGATAAATCTGTACTGTCTCACATGTATCTCCCTGTGCAGAAAGCCAGGAATCAGTTTTCATTAGCTAGCATATCTAAAGTGAAAGACTGCTGATACTGACTCCTTGACCTTACTGCCACAGTCCACGGAGGCCAGGTGAGTGAGGAGAATCCACAGGACACCATGAAAATGGTGATAAACAAGCCCACAGAACAAATGACAGTGTCCAGCCCTGGATCCCACAGCTGCAGTCAGGACCAGGACCCGGGTCTAGAGTGCAGGAAATGGTAGCAGAGAGGAATCCAAAGGTTAGCCCCCTTTAGGAAGAGGTTACACAGGATTTAAGACTTTAAAACTAATAGTCTTTTCAAAATTCCCATTGAGTACAGTGCTGTACTGTAGAATTAAATCAATAGAGAAAGCGTATCTGATAATAGTACTGTACTGAGACTGGAGCTGTTTGTCATTAATGTTCTGTCTTGTTTTTCAACATCCCACTGTATAACAAAGAGGGAGCTATAATGAACTCATGTTATGGCTCTAATTTTGTTCAGTATAGGAAGGAATATTGTACTTCCCCATGTAGCATAAGGGAATTTGAACAAATAAACTCAGATTCTGTGCTTTACAGTAGGTAACTGTAATAAAAGTAAATTGACTGGGATCTATCCTTTCCAAATGAAAAGGAGATGACAGCTGCAGTTTCTATGGTCTGACAAATGATTTCAAATATATAACTTTTGAAACATTTCCTTGTGACCGATTTCCCTGTATAGCTGCATTCTAGAACTTGTTTTGAATTACCATCTTTCTAAGATACATAGATACATAGACAGTGTCGGCAGATAAGGGCCTATGGCCCACCCAGTCTGCCCATTTAAGTTTGTAAGTTCAGTTTATGTTTTCCAGGAAGTCTGTTGCCCCTTACCCCTGACCTCCAGAATTCCTTTATGTCTATCCCATGCATTCTTAAATCCCGTGATTGTTTCAGCCCCCACCACTTCCTCTGGCAGGGTGTTCCACTTGTCCACCACCCGTTCTGTGAAGAAATTCTTCCTCACGCTTCCTCTGAATCATCCTCCCTCCAACTTCATCCCATGCCTCTAGTCCTGGAACATCTTTTCGCTTAAAATAGTGCATTCCTGCACCCTGTTCCTCCCTGTAAGATACTTGCATGTCTCTATCATATCCCTCTCCCTCCTCTCCTCCAGGAGTACATGTTCAGTGCCTTTAACCTGTCCTCATAGGACTTGTGATGCAATCCATGCACCATCTTTGTTGCCCTCCTCTGAACCTTCTCTACCCTGTCTATGTCCTTACGTGGTAAGGTCTCCAGAACTGCACAGTGTACCCAGGTGCGGCCTCACTAGTGTCTTGTATAGTGGAATTATGACCTCCCTTTTCCTGCTGGTGATGCCCCTGCCTATGCATCCCAGCATCCTATTTGCTTTACCTGCTGCCTTGTCACACTGTTTCCCTGCCTTGAGGTCATCAGAGATGATAATCCAAGATCCCTTTCCTGCTTGGTGCATGCTATATCCTCACCCCAACTGATATATTGTGCCAGGTTTTTTCTTTATATGCATTATCTTGCACTTCTTGCATTGAATTTCAACTGCCAAACCCTGACCATTCTTCAAGTTTCTGCAGGTCCTTCTCATTCTGTCTACACCCTCTGTGTGTCTACTCTGTTACAGAGCTTTGTGTCATCAGCAAACAGTGAAATTCTGCCTTCTAGGTCCTGTGCAATGTCACTGATGAAGATATTGAATAGTACCGGTCCCAGCACTGATCCCTGTGGTACCCCACTGGTCACTCTTCCCTCTGTGGAGTGACAGCCATTTACCACCACCCTCTGTGTCCTGCTGCCCAGCCAGTTACCTACCCACCGCACTACTGTCCTGCCCACACCCAAGATGTTTAACAATATTTTAAATAACATGTTAGTACCATGTTTAACCATGTTTAGTGAGTTTAATCTTGTTATGAACTTGCTTGACAGGGAAACTCTGACCATGGTTATTTCCTAGTTTTTGAATGTGGTCATTGAAAGGCAACTGCAATGTTCAAAATATGGCCAGACATGAAATGGATATGAAATATGATAACTATGATGATAACTTCTGTCATACAATAAAAGTCACTTTATTCATTCATTCATTTTTTATTTAATATAGTGCACTATTACATTTTGATTTAAGGCGCTTGACAACAGATAGAATTATCAAAACATTTAAAACAGTTAAAATACACAACATATAATAAAATACATTTCTAATAATTAATATCTAAGTCAGCTAAATCTAGCTAGATGGAAAAGCCTGTCTGATTAAAAATGTCTTCCGCTCCCTTTTAAAAGCTTCCAATGTAGGAATCTCTCTATAAAATGAAGGAGGGAGTGCTAAAGGATTGTACCATAAAAGAAAACTTCCAAAAGTCCTCGTCTGCTGAACAGAGGACAAGAAGCGACAGGGTCGTAGAGGTTTGCAGGGTGGCCGGCCCCTGACCACAGGTCTCATAGAGTAGGTCAGCAAACTGACCTTAAAGGTGATCTACCACCTAACAGGCAGACAGTGAAGAGAGAGCAGCACAGGTGTAATATGATATGATCTCAGCAGACCAGTCAACAACCTGGATGCCGCATTCTGCACCAGCTGAAGGTGGTGAAGATCAACCCCCGATAGCCCCAGGTAAAGAAGCTATGTCACTGCTGTGGTACCACGTAATTTTTGAGTGTATGGATTTTCATACTCAACAAACCCTGACCATACAGTATATTATGAACCAGTATTCCTTATCAGTTAATACACACTAGCATAATCGTGTGTTGAAATATTTAAAGCTACCACATGATTGTTTGTAAAATAATCATTGTATTTTATATATGATGGTGCTGTTTTAAATGTATTGTCTCCTACACAGTCCTACACACAAACACACACACACACACACACACACACACACACACACACACACACACAAGTTTTAAGCAAAATGATATATCAGAATTGGTTTATTCCTTGGAGACTGAGTTTTCTTTTTCTGTCATACATACTCATACATACACACACACAAAGACCACAGACACACCCCAATTCCATAAAAAGTAAAAATGGTGTACTGATAATCACTGAAAACATATATGGGAGTCTTTACTGTGAAACCCTACCATAAATTTGTGCTGCAGTGCTTAGGCAGAATGGCTCTTAGTAGTTTGCAATGGCCTACACCTTTACTTTGCCTCATGGGTGTAGACATATTCACTGTACATAATTTAAATTACAAGTATGCAGCATGCATAATTATGGAACATGTACGAACAAAAGAGAGAAAGAAATAAGTGCCTTGGCTGGGACTTGAACCCATGCTGCCCAGAATACTGTTCTGGTTGCACTACTGGTATCACAGTTGGAACAGTATTGCAGGTGGCCTGGGTTCCAGTCCAAGCTAAGGCGCTAATTTCCCCTCTCTCTTCTGTTTGTATGAGTTCCATAAATATGCACACTGTGCATCAGACAAAGAGTAAGGTGCCTCAGGGATGGCTCAGTTTATAGTTGCCTTGGTGGCTCAGCTGGTAGCGCAACCAGAGCAGTGTTTCGGGTGGCCTGAATGAAGTCCCAGCTAAAGAACTTATTTCTTTCTCTCTCTCCCCTGTTTGTATGAGTTCCATAAATATGCACACCGCACTCTTGTGCTTGACAATGTAATTATCTGTATAGCACCAGGTTGTGCATTAGAGAAAGAGTGCCTTGGGACATCCCAGTTTCTAGTTGCATTGGTGGCGCAACTGGTAGCACAACTGAAATGGTATTTCAGGTGACCTGGGTTCAAGTTCTAGCTAAGCAACTTATTTCCTTCTCTCTTCTGCTTGTATGAGTTCCATAAATATGCACGCCGCACTACTGTGATTGAAAATTTAATTATCTATGCAACACCAGGCTCTGCATTAGAAAAAGATTAAGATGCCTCAGGACATCCCCATTTCTAGTTGAATTCAGACTTACCAAAGGACTGTGCAATGCTATTTTCTAATGTTTTTGTTCTACTGATATTTCCAGATGCACACCATTCTGATGATGCAATTCAGGTCACTAGCATTTTTAATATTTCCACTCCCAGACCATTATACAAGTTAGCTTTTTTTCACCTCAATCTTTATTATACTTTTCTTAGAACAATAAAAGTTATCTTTTTAACAAAAGTGGCATAAACTAATTTGATACTTGTGTGCTTTTTAGACCAAGGGGTTGGTTCATTTTGCCACATTTTGGTGGGAGACAAGTTGTTCTATAACTTAGTGCAAATGTATTTATTTAAAATGTGGTGACTGGGCATGACACACTGAGCTGAAGCTCATTGCCAGGTATGTCCCAGAGGAGAGGGAACAGGGACAGTTACAAAAGTTACAAATAAAGCAATAATCTCTAATAACAGCATACTTTACATAAGGTGAAACTGTGCATAATGAGATAGTGGGATGAATACAGCATTGGAAAATAAGGAAGAAAATGTGACACTGAGCAGTAAGATCCACAATTATATCTGCAAAACATTGCACAAGATACAGTTGGACATGAGACAGTGTATGGTACTGTATATAGTCAATGTACTGTAGTTTAGCAAGGTGAAAACTGATTGTAATAGCTGAAACAGTATGTGTCAAATTAGACAGTCACTGAGGGCCACCAAAAAAAGGAATTGGCTAAATAGCCTACCATGACTTACACTCTTGGGGGGGGGAGGTGGAGGTTATGGATAGGTATAAGAATGAACTATGCAGGTAAGAGCAGTGGTTTAATCGAGAGGAGAGGTGACCTGAGTGAGTTAAAAATGACATCATACTTCAGGCAAAAAAAAAAAATCACACTGCTCATAGCTCAGGGCAGAGACAGCATTGACACAAATACTGTACTACACAGTGGTACATTTTCATTTTTACGTAATTTAGAGTATTTTGTTACCCATATATCCGGAAGTTATTTAAAAGAAGGAAAACAAAAGCAACTCAATTTTCTATTGTAGTTGATCCCCATTGTTCCATACTTTCCTATGTCACCTATACGGATACTGGGCTGATGTACTGTAGCTGTATTATGTCCTGCAGTTGGGCAGAGTGACTGAACAAGTAATCATCTTCACAGAGGATGCCAATACTGCTTCGTGACTGGCCAGTAAAGGGTGCATTTTTGCCTGGCAGCGCATACACTCTTTCCTCAGGAGCTAGGCAACTACCCTTTCTGTAAAACCCATCCCTACCATATAGAGACATAAATACATAGATGTTGTAAGCAGATAAGGGCGTTGTGGCCCATCCAGTCTGTCCTATCCCTCTTTTTAATGCTTAAGGTACCCTAGATGCTGCAAGTTCTCCCCCCTTTCATCTTAGCTTAATAATTCCCATGTACCGATCCCATGCATTCCTGAATCCCTGAACCGTGGCTGCCCTCACTACTTCCTGGGTGAGACTGTTCCACCTCTCCACCACCCTTTCAATGAAATAAAATTTCCTCAAGTTCCCTCTAAATTTTCCCCCTTTTAAGCTCATGATGTGCCCCCTTGTTCTGCTATTTCCCTTCATGTGAAAGATGCTCCCTGCTGGTACCCTGTTGATCCCCCTCTCCTTTGCTCTGGGGAGTACATATTGAGGGGTCTGAGATTCTTATATGACTTATGTTGCATCCCAGCATGGGTGTAGGCAGACATACTCCATGTTCTCCATGGTGTTCCATTTTATTTAAGGGGGGGTAGCAAATAGGTTCTGAACTGCTTCCTTTGTCCATGAAAATGTTACATAACCAACTGGACCTTTCTGTGATTTTATTCATAGGAGCCCAAACTATAAAAATTGGTTACTGATACTGTCTTTACATCTCAAGGACTTTACAGTTTTACAGGCTCTGGGCTGGTATGTGGGTGTCTGAGGGAGCAATGTATTGCATCTGTATTTACCCATGCATCGGTAGGGGGCAGCAACCAGTGTCATGAGGTACAAAAGTTTTACTTCTTATGCCAAATGTGGCATTACACATGGACCTGGTGTACATATTTATATTGGCTGGCTACATCCCTGCATCCCAGACACCATTTTTGTCGCCCTCATCTGTACCATCTCCATCTAGTCTATGTCTTTTTGGAGATGGAGCATCCAGAACTGAACACAATACTCCAGGAGAGACATTGCTAGGGAGTTGTACAATGGCACCACCACTTCCCTCCTTCTACTTGTTATACCCCTCCCTATGCACCCTAGTATTCTGTTTGCCTTTCCAACTGCTTTGTCACACTGTTTAGGCTCTTTGAAGTTGTCTTCTATGACTAGTCCTAGATCCTGTTCCTCTGTGGTGGCTCCAGTTTTACCCCATCTAGTTCATACTCAACCCTAGAATTCCCTCTCCCCATGGTCTCAGGACAGAAAATCTCAACCGTAGCATAATCCTGGCCTGTATATGTTCATATCTGTGAGTACTGATCTACAGTAATTGAAAAAAAAAATTACAAGGTTTGAATTTCTAGGAATTGTACTTCTTCTTCTGTTGCCTGTCTTTGAGCTAATGGCTCAGTACTTCAGACATCTGACTACTCCAGCCTCCCAATTTTTATGGCTGCAGGGCAGAGCTCTGCAGATGTTTTGAAAGGACAGTAGAAATAAGGAGGTCACCAAATGTCTAACAGACTTCTTTTTTATTGGAGTTTTATTGCAATCCTTCTGCTCAGCAGTCTGTTTACGGCACTACTTTTTCTCTGTTTGTGTTCCCCAGTGAGGAATGAGGTTCAGATTTTTTAGATGAACACAGAATGAAGTGTTGTTTTTACTGCATGAGATCAGCAGTAACTATGCTATTCTGCAGTGGTTGGTATTTTATTTTCTCTTTCACTCTGACAGTGTTTTTAAGTTTTGATGGGAAATAATGGTCACAATAACAGTACATGTATTTAGTCTTAATTTGCGTATAATTTTTAAGAGGGAAAAAAGCATTTAAAACATGATTGTGACACAGTAGCCATTAGTTAAGAAATACAACCAGAGATTGTACCATGGACATAAGTGAACAGCCAATGAAATGGTCAGACTGGCAGTTTACTACCAGTGAAAATCCTTTGATAATCACTGGCTGTTGATGAGCAAATATAGGAGGTCATCTGCAGCACAGGAATAAATACAATAAAAATAAAAAAAAACAAAGCAACCACTTTAAAAGTTGTATTTTATTATTGTAAAAAAATTAACTTTGATATAATCACAATAAGCCACTCGGAGGATGTGGGTTATCAGGGGATTTACCACAGCTGGCGAGGATTTACCCACTCGGCTGTGCCTCGTGGGTAAACCACTCCAGCCATGGTAAATCCCCAATAACCCCACCCTCCCACCATGGCTTATTGCTTAATTAGCAAACATCTCTGAAACTAATAAATCAAAGGTCACAGAATGGAATGCTATGAACTGACTCCTTAGATGTTCTAAATCTCACTGAACCCAAAGAAAGTGTGTATATGTGTGTGTGTGTGTGTGTGTGTGTGTGTGTGTGTGCTAATGCATATTAATTAGAAATATATAAAACACATAACTGTGTGTTCCTTTGTCAATATTGTTTGTGAATATTTAGACTCACACTGTTTAAACATGCAATCTGCCACAAATGGCTGACCCTAATAGCAATGCAGGTAAAAAGACTTCTTTGCAAATGGAGAACCCCCGAGGTGTCATCCACACAGGAGATCACTACTCATTAGTTGTGATTGCCTCCATGGGCCAGCTGTCTCATCTGGCAAGAGACATAATGCCACAACACACATTCTGCTGAGTCCTCTTTCTAAGATACGCCACTCCCAAGACAGGTATAGGGTAACTTGATGAACCTGCCCTAGACCAGATACCTGGATATGTGAAACAAGATGGTTGAAATAGTTCAGTTATTTGCCAGTATTATTTTATTTATTTATTTATTTATTGTTCTAGGAATTGCTACCTTTGAGCCAGAGGCTCTTTTACAAAGGTTTCACGTCAATTAGGTACAGTACAAAAGGTTACATAGATAACACAACAATTTGTGTTGTGTCAAGAGCAAGAAAACATATACAAATACATATCAAATCACTTGTGCAAAAGGACATGAGATATCAATAATCACATTATTATTACAAGAAAGAGGTCATGCCAGATTACGAGAAACAAGTAGGGAAAAAGTCCAGAACAGAGAGGGTAAGTGAATGGTGTGGGGAGCAGACAATAGCAGGAGAAAAGGTTTCCCAAACATGTCTTTGTCAAATAACGGAACAGGGTGGGTAGTGAGAAAATAGGAGGTTTAATCAGGGCAGTCACAGGAGCTGGAGGTGGCAAGGTGAGAGAAAAGCCTTGATTTGAAAATACCTAGAGAGGCGGAGGCAGTAATATGGGTGCTGAGGGCATTTAGCCAGCTAGGGGCACGATAGGCAAATGATCTTTGTCCCTGAGAAGTCCGGCATCGGGGGACTTGGAGAGGCTGGTGTTCTGATCTTCTGGTAAAATGGGTGCTAGCGCTCGAGCATAACAGGTCTTGGATACAGGGTGGAGTGAGGCCCAGAGTGGATTTTTTCACCATCAGGCAGGTAAGGTACTTTATCCGGCTTGAGAGTTACAACCAACCTGAGTCAGCATAGAGTTCACATGTGTGGGTACGTCGATGTGCACCAGTGAGCAGCCGACAGGCCTTATTTAGTGATGTTGTAATTCGACTAAGTGCTGTAGTAGTGGCAGATCCATATATAACTAAGCCATAGTCAACGATCAGTTGATAGAAGATTGGATGGCAACTCAGTGCAGAAATGGGTAAGAAGCTGTCGATTCCGATACAGAATCCCAATTCGGCTGATTAATAGTTTTTGCTGTACTATCAATGTGAGATGCAAAGGTTAGGCCTTAATCAAAGTTGATTCCAAGATATTTGAAAATTGGCACTTGTTCAAGCGTATTTCCCAGGTATGTATTAATGGTGAGTGGGACTTGCCGTTTCTTGTTTTGCGAGTTAGAGAAGAGCATGGATTTAGTTTTTTTGTGGTTTAGAACCAGCTTATGTTCAAGGAACCACATCTCAACTTTGGAAAAAGCATGCTGAAGGTTGAGACGTAAGAGGTTCGGATCTTTATGAGTGGCAAGAATCACGGCATCATCGGCATAGAGGATTATTTGTTCAGGGCAGGATTTGGGGAGGGAGTTTAGGAAAAGGCTGAAAAGGAGGGGCCCAGGATGGATCCTCAGGGAACTCCTGGCGAACCCGGTTTGAGTCTGAGTGAACTCCAGCTACTTTACAGACTGAGAGCGCTGAGCAAGGTAATTTTACCAGTCACCAGGACCCGTGAGAGCCCTAGGGATAGAAGTTGTTTGATAAGTAGGCCATGGTGAACTGTATCAAATGCCTTGGTTAAGTCAATGTAGACTGCTCCAGTTAGGTTTCCTTTGTCCATGGCATTGTGGATTGCTCCTGAGAAATTCAAGTAGGGCAGTCGTGTGCTGTGCCCTTTCCTAAATCCATGCTGCTGAGTGCATAGGATGTTGTGCTTTTCAGGTAGTCTGAAAGTTGGTCCGCCTCCAAGTGTTCAAGGGCCTTAGAGAGAGGTGGTAGTATTGATATCAGGCGATAGTTACTAGGCAGTGACTTATCACCACTTTTGTGCACCGGAGTGACAACTGCAGCCTTCCATTTCCTAGGGAATTGGCCATAGCAGAGGGAGAGATTGAACATTTTTGTGAGGGGGAGCAGTACTTCCTCCAGAGTGAGGGACAGAAGTTTAAGGTCAATAGTGTCGCTGCTTGCTCGGGACTTAGAAATGGCCTTCTTTACATATTTATAGACTCCATGTGCCTTTACTAGTTTAAAATGGAAGGGTGGTTTGGTTGGAGAGGCAGTAGAAGTAGAAATTGAGGTCAGCATCAGTGAAGAAATCAGATGAGAGGACACCATAAGGTCCGTGAGGGTATCATTTAGGGTGTTTGCAATGATCTCTGGGTCTAATGTAGTGGTTCCATCCACATTCATTATTGTAGGAGAGGATTTGGACTGCTTGACCCATGATATTCTTTATGTTGTCCCAGAAGGATTTCCCTTCGAGGAGTTGGAGAGGGCATTCTTGAAGTAGGAGCTCTTCATCAAGCGGATCTGTTTAGTACAGTGGTTGCAGCCTGTTTATACTTTTGAATGTCCGACAGAGTGCCAGTAGCTCTTGCAGTGGCCCAGAGGTGATCCTTCTTTGAGTTGTGCCAATAGCTTTGCCGTGAGCAGGGATTTGTGAGTGCTTTGATTTTGCGCTTTTTTACTGGTGCATAGGTGTCACAGGCAGTGTTGAAAGTAGTAATAAAGTAATCAAGGGCTAGGTCAACATCTTGAGTTTTGTAAATCAAGGACCAGTCTATCTGCCTAAGACAGGTCTTGAGATGAGTAAGGTTGCCATAAGGTAAGACTCTGCTATAGATGGTTTTTGGAGGCGGCTTACGAAACTTATTTGTCCAGGTACATATTATTGGAGAGTGATCACTGAGGCGAGGTCAGGAGAACAATTACATTGATTATCTGGGTAGAGTGGCTGGTAGGATCCAGTCAATGAGGGTGCTGGCCCCTGATTTGTAGTTTTTCCTGGTAGGGGAGTTTACCACTTGTGTTACATTTGCTGCTAGGATGGCATCTTTGTTTGACCCTGCATCAGGAGCAAGCCAATTTATATTAAAGTCCCCAAGGAGAAGGAGTTTGATGTCAGAAGGTTGTGTACTTACGAACTCGAGGACAGCCTGTAGGCCGGAATCAGGATCTTTTGGTGGGATATAGACAGCAGCAATCGTGAGGACTTTGTTTTGGGCACCAAGTAGTATCTTGATAGGGAGGAGTTGCACTGAGGTTTCTGTGGTGGTGTAAGAACCAGGGAGACAGGTGAGGTAGTCCTTCATGTAGATTGCACACCCACCACCCCTTTTTGAGGTCCTATCCAGCCTGAATATCTTGTAGCCCTGTATAGAGATGGCATGATCCGGAGTATTAGGTGTCAGCCAAGTTTCGACAATGGCAAAGATATCCGGGTTGTGTTGACTGGCAAAGATTTGAAGGGAGGCCATTTTGGAAGGAGACTGCAGATGTTTAAGGTAGCAATTTTGAGCCCCCTCTCCATTTTGGCAGGCTTTGTTGTACTGTAGGAGACAGGGCCAGGATTTGAGTGGACACTTTCTGATATCAAGAGGAGGAGGAGTAGGAGTTTAAGAAACAGTTGCTGTACTTTGTAGTCAATAGAATTACACTTCTGAGGCTTATGCGGCTTGGACCAGTGCAGGTGTCTAGGGACCCAGAGCAAGGAGATTGTTAGTAATAGAGGATGATATGCCCATTTATCCTTGTTGTAGCTTGTCAGTTGCACCAGTCGCTTGCAGATAGGTACCTGGTGGTTAAGTCAAAAGCCAAAAGAA
Organism: Neoceratodus forsteri; assembly: GCA_016271365.2. NCBI lineage: Eukaryota > Metazoa > Chordata > Ceratodontiformes > Ceratodontidae > Neoceratodus > Neoceratodus forsteri. The sequence continues at coordinate 906,649,986 of CM028129.1, forward strand.
TGATCAACAGCTGAAGTCCAGAGTCACTGAAATGTTAAAATTCCTGAAGGTGATTAACTTTGCCTGCACATATGCAGTGTGAAATCCCTTTGTCTGTATGCTTCTTTGTCATTCAAACAGGTTGCTGAAAAGCCCACATACAGATCATGGAGCAGGTCAGACGAAAATGTGGATTGCAGCAGGACCCAGAGTCACCAAGTTTGTCAGATGTAGTTGCTTCACTTATGTTTTGCTTGGGATAGCTTCCAAAAAGTTGATTTTAAAATGAAAATAAAGATACCTGATGATGATTTTTTTGCAGAAATTCAGTACAGGAGACTTTCACGGATGTAGTGAGCAAGAATGGTATATTTACCACAAGCAGAAAAACATGTAAATCCACAAAAACTAAGCTACAGACACAGACAAACACAAGCAGCCACCACACAGACCCAGGGGGCGTGGCAAACATGAGTATTAATTCTCTGTATGTAAATAGTTGCTGTAGTGTGTAAATAAGAATAGTGGTTCTTTGTGTTTTCTCTGTCTAGGATGAAGGTTGCCATGACACCACTGCAACAAAGTCCAAGAAGGTAGCATCTTTCAAAAAAAGAGGTGTGCAAGAAGAAGGAGGCACAATTTGAAGATAGAGGGGGGCGGCTCATAGGTAATATAAGGAAGTATTTTTTCACAGAGAGGGTTGTGGATGCATGGAACGGCCTTCCAGAGGAGGTTGTGGAGTCAAAAACAGTGGTTGAATTCAAGCATGCATGGGACAGTCATAAGGCAATTCTAGGGGGTGGGGGTAGAAAGAAGTAGGCTGCTGGTTAACTAGGATCTGCAGCTTATCCATTAGGTAGGGAAATGGGCAGACTGGGAGGGCCAAGCGGTCCTTATCTGCCATCAAACTCTGTGTTTCTAAGTCTTTTAAAGACGTTAAGACCCACAGTGGACTTCTGACGCCATGACTTTCCACTTGCAAGGCAGAAATCTTTTGTATTCATGCACAGGTGAGTCTTTTTGTGCAAAATGTTTCCTTCTCTATTTTTATGAGTTGACTGTATAGGCTGCATCTGTAACCCACAACCTTCCCCAATACTTACCTAACCAATGCACTCCATATAATTGCATACATGAGGATAGTTGTATGTGTAACCAACAACCCCCACCCTGAACGTTCATTGTTATGTGATATATGTACTAGAAACATCAATAAAACATTTAAATGTAAAAAAAAATTGGTGAAAGTACAAAATCCTAAATCTCTGAGACAGATATCTGTAAAAAGATTTTGTGAAATCTGAATTAAATAAAAACTGTCTGAAGATTAAAAAAAAGTGTAGTCTACAATTAGTGTTTCATTAGTTAAACTGTACCCTGAAACAGGACCACCTTGTACACAGGACTCTGTAGCCCTCATAATGTCAGTGTAGTCAATATGCCTGTATGAAACTCAGATCTGTTACTACTAAATAGCACTTCTGCATATATGAAACAAAAACCCAGAGAATCACCACAAAGCAGTTAGAAACAAACATCTGAACCCACATTTCAGGATCTTTTTTTTTTTGTCTTCACAAAAGTCATGAGCAAAGCCTGCTAGAGAGTGAAAGTTCATTCACTGCACCATTATTCTGTTCTTTTTTGGTAACCAGGTAAGGCCCACTGGGTACAAGTTCCTGTTTTTAGGGGTGAACCAGGAGCACTGGGGTGGTTAAATGACTTGCTCAGAGTCACACAATATGCAAGTGGAGGTTGTGGGACTCATACCCAGGTCTGCTGGATGTACCAAGCTCATTCACAGCTCATCACTCTAACCTCTAGGCTATACTGCCAGCCCCTTAAGAACATTATATCTGTCAGTCCAATTCTGGCACCAAACAGAGGAGAACCCCATGATGTCTGAGTCACAGAGACAGGAAAACAGCATCAGACCATGTTTGTAAAGTGGCTAATTCAGTTCATGTAGTGGCTAAAACACTGGATGCATTTTAGTCAGTGGCTAATTTTTAGACTGTAACATTTACTCAGCTGGCAGGAGGTAACACCGGACCATTTGCTGGATGTGTAAGGGAAATATTTTGTACCCTTCCCCATATCTTATTCTTTTACACTTTGGAGTTGGACAATAGCAATTTCTATTAGTTCATAGCCAGCCTGGTGGCACTGAGGGTTGAGGCGCTAGTCTTACTTTGCACTATGCCAGCGACCCATGTTTGGGAGCAGACACAGGTCACGGGCAGGGGGGTCAGACAGGGAGGAGAGGGAGGAGAGGATTGAGCATCTGATGGACTGCTGTCCTCTCCTCAGGAGGGTGGGTTGTGCATCCCACAGTTGTGGCGGCTCCCAGTGGAGACTGGGAGCATTGCCACTAGTGGGGCATGTACATGGGGTATGGAGGTGGTGGCGGACGTCCCGCAGACAAGTGCACTCAGACACAATCACTGCTCATACTTTAAACACATCGGAAACACAGGATCAAGCAGATAAATGATCTAACTTTACTGAAAATGAAATTTACACACAAGGCTGCCAACAGCTGGCAAGAGTAGCTCTCCAGCCCCCCTCTAGCTGCTGGAGGTCTGCCTCTGAGCAAGTAAGGGGTCTACTGAGAAATATAGGATATTCTTGTCTCAGAACAGGACAATCAGGAGCTTAAAGGGCACACAGGAAGAAAGTAAGGAGAGAGAGAGAAAAAAAAACAGAGGAAAGCGTAAGGATTGCAAACAGTTAAGGGGCCAGAAATAAGACATGATGGGAGTGGTGCAGTGCAGTGGCTGTGGAGCAGCAGTCTTCTGGGAGACGTTCTGAAGGATGCAGTGTTGTCCCATCTGCAGGCACCTCTCTGGGCTGAGGGAGAGGAGGTTGCTCATCTCCAGGCTGAGTTGGCCAGGATTTGTGGGACCTCCTCTTCCATCCAGGGACTACCAGTGCCACTGCCGTTGCCTCAGAGGTTGCCAAGAAAGAGGAGTGGTTGGACCACAGTGGGCTCAGGGAGGGTGAGAGTGGTGGAACAGAGGCACATCCCTCCAGCTGTACCTCTCCACAATTGATATGCCATTCTGGCAAAGTGTGGTTCCTCTATGGAGGCACCTGCAGTGGAGACCAAGGAGGATGCTGGGAACCTCCACAAAGGAGACCCACAGGAGGGTGGCAGGGGACCCCACAGGGGAAGGAAACAACTCCTGGTGGGGACTCTATTGTTAGGAAGGTAGAACTGGGGGAGGAAGGGAGAGTGAGGAGGGTGCCAGCCTGGCACTATGGCTTGAAGGGACAGGGAGTGAATCCTCAGGATTGCCAGAGCAGCTGCACAGGGGAGGGAGCTGGATGTCACTGTCCACCTAGGGACAAATGGCCTGGCTAAGAAAGGGATTACAGAAGTGCAGGAAGAGTTTGTGGAATTAAGGAGGGGCCTTAGACAAGTAGCACGCACGGTAACCTTCTCGGAGGTGCTGCCCATCTATGGCGTAGGAGAGGCTAGGGTGTTCTGCACCATGGGATTCAATCAGTGGTTGAAAAACTGGTGTGGAGCTCAGGGATTTGCCTTCATTGGGGACTGGGGGTTCACCTGGAGTGATGCAAGCCTATACTGGCATGATGGGCTGCATCTGTCCAGGAAGGGAACCAGGATCCTAGGTGATAGGTTTAAATGCTTCCTTGGCAATCATTTAAACTAGCCAAGGGGTGAGGCACTGGAAAGGAGCAGGGAAATCCTAGCCTCCCAAAAAAATCACGGTAGTAAGTGTGGTAAACACCAACATAGAGGTGTCAATAGAGAGAAGGGCAGGGGTAAATGGAGAAAGTGACAAAGGCAAGAAGGACAAGGATGGGGCAAAAAGGAGTAAGGCCATCAGGAAATGGAGGGTAATTAGTACCAATGCCCATAGTCTGGGCAACAAGCTCCCTGAGCTGGTGGCCTTGATGGAAGAGGGATGCCTGGATATCATAGCAGTCACTAAAACATGGTACACAGAGAACCATGACTGGGATTTTCAGTACACAGGTACATAACCTACAGGAGAACAGGCAGTGGAGAAGAGGGGGAGGAGTAGCTCTCTATGTAAAGGAAGGGATAAAAGCAACTGAACAAAAGAGTAAACAGGGAGGAGAGGAGGCACTGTGGATCACCTTGGAGACTGGAAAGGCACCACAATCTGCACAGGGGTTGTGTACAGACCCCATGTCAGGGAGGGAATGGACAAGGATATGATAGAAGGCATTCTTAGAATGGCAGAGAATGGGAGATACTGTTGATGGGAGACCTGAATATGCCAGATGTTAACTGGAGCACATTTGCTGCAGCCACATCCAAGAGCAGGGCCATTCTTGATGCCCTACAGGTGGCAGGCCTCAGACAGCTAGTTTCGGAACCCACTCATGAGGGAGCAATCTTAGACCTCATACTCTCAAACGGGGGCAGTGAGAGGATCTCAGATCTAGAAGTAGGTTGCCATCTGGGAACAAGTGACCATCAAACAGTGTGGTTCACGTTAAACTCAGCTACAGAGTCAAGCCATACAAAAGTGAGGGTACTGTACTTCAGAAGGGCTGACTTTGGCAAGATGGGAGAGTGCCTCAGAAAAGCACTAGCAAACAGGCTAGAAGGAGGTATGGAGCAACAATGGGGAATCATCAAAACTGCAATCACAGAGGCAACAAGCCTTTGTGTGAAGCAAATAAACAAATCAAAATGAAAGAAAAAGCCACTATGGTTCTCAAAAGAGGTGGCTGTGAAAGTCAGGAAGAAAAAGCATTCCAGAAGTATAAGGAAACACAGAAGGGGCAGGACAGAGGCTGTACCAGTTAAGGCAGAAGGAAGCAGGAGGGAAGTCAGAATAGCAAAGGCCCAAACTGAGGAAAAGATAGCCAACTCAGTTAAGAGGGGATAAAACCTTTTATAGGTACATCAGCGAGCATAGAAAGACAAAGGAGGATAGTGAGGCTGAGTAGAATGAACTGTGGGTGGGCAGAGGGGACAGTGAAAAGCAGGGATACTGAATGAATATTTCTACTCAGTATTCACAAAAGAGGAGAGAGGTAGCCTAATCCAATTAACAGAAGCACTCTTGATAGGGGGGTTCGATCCAGTCCTTTCACAGAAGAAAGGGTTCTGCAAGAACTCTTAAAACTGAAGGTGGACAAAGCAATGGGATCTGATGGAATTCACCCAGAATTCTGAAAGAATTAAGGGGGAACTAGTGAAACCACTGGCTACTCTTTTTAATAAATCATGGGAGGATGGTCTGGTACCCGAGGACTGGAGGAAGGTGGATGTGATTCCCCTTCACAAAAGTGGGACCAAGACAGAGGCAGGAAACTACAGACCTGTCAGTTTGACCTCAGTGGTAGGGAAAGTGATGGAGTCACTTCTGAAGGAAAGAATAGTTGAGTACCTAGATGCCAGTGGGACATAGGACCCAAGGCAGCATGGGTTCACAGTGGGAAGGTCATGCCAGATGAATCTAATAGATTTCTTTGACTGGGTGACCAAAGTAGTAGACCAGGGAGGGGCTGTGGACATGGCCTACCTAGACTTTAGCAAGGCATTTGACACAGTCCCACACAAAAGATTAATAGTCAAATTAACCAGCCTGGGAGTGGGTCCCAGGGTGGTAGCCTGGGTAAACATTGGCTGGACAACAGGACACAGAAGGTAATTGTAAATGGAGTCCACTCTGAAGAAAGAGGGGTTACTAGTGGGTACCGCAGGGTTCAGTATTGGGTCCAGTCCTTTTTAATGGCTTCATAAGTGACATTACAGAGGGACTGGAAGGAAAAGTATGCGTCTTTGCAGATGACACAAAGATCTGCAACAGGGTTGATACACAAGGAGGCGTGGAAAGGATGAGAAGGGACTTGGCAAGGTTGGAGGAATGGTCAGAAGTATGGCAGCTAGGATTCAATGCAAAGAAGTGCAAAATAATGCACCTGGGAAACAAGAACCCAGGGGAAGAATACGCAATGGAGGGGAGGTAGTAACAACAAAAAAGGAAAGGGACCTGGGGGTAACTATATCAGATGACCTTAAGGTTAGCAAGCAATGTGAGAAGGCAGTAGGGAGGGCTGGGGTATACTGGGATGCTTAGGAGAGGCATCAGCAGCAGAAAACAGGAAGTTGTTATCCTCTGTACAGACAGTTGGTGAGACCCCATCTGAGGTACTCGTCCAAGTTCTGGAGACCCCATCTCCGCAAGGACATAGACAGGATAGAGGCAGTCCAGAGGAGGGCAACTAAAATGGTGCAGGGTCTGCAAGAGAAGCCGTATGAGGAGAAACTAAAGGAGCTTAATATGTATACCCTTGAGGAAAGAAGGGTGAGGGGGGACATGATAGAAACTTTTAAGTACCTCAGTGGAATCAACAAAGTCCAAGAGGGTAGCATCTTTCAGAAAAAGAGACGTGCAAGAACAAGGGGACACAATTTAAAGATAGAGGGAGGGTGGTTCAGGGGCAATGTGAGGAATTATTATTTCACAGAGAGGGTAGTGGATGCATGGAACAGCCTTCCTGAGGAGGTTGTGGGGTCTAAAACTGTGGGAGAATTCAAGAATGCATGGGACAGACATAAGGCAATTCTTGTGGGGGGGGGTAGGAAGAAATAGGCTGTTGGTTAACTAGGATTTGCGGTCTATCCTGTAGGTAGGGAAATGGGCAGACTAGATGGGCCAAGCGGTCCTTATCTGCCGTCAAAGTCTATGTTTAACAGCAATTCATCTTTACACTTAAGCCCATGAAACACTCTTATCAAGTTAATGCATTAGCAGCCATAGTGGCTCTGAGCAGAATTTGTTCTTGCTTAACTGCTGCCAATAAGTTTTGTCCTCAGATATATTTATATAATATGTAAACAATGTATAAGTTAAAACAGAAATATAAACTTTATTTTTGCTATTATTATCACCATACTAAAAAATACATGCTTATTTTCCCCATAGATCATCTGCATTTATTTCCAGTTTCAATAGGTCAAAAATGAACACTTAACCTATGGAAGAGCACCTTGCACAATTACTGATGACATCACCATGGCCTCTGCTGCACAAAAAAAACAAAGTGGTGATATAAAATGGAAACAGTTAAATATTCATAGAAAAACACATGTAAATGGTTTACTATATAAAATTCATTGTATAAACAGGACAAACAATGGTCTGACTGACAAGATGCCATTCATCATCACTCATGAAGGGACAGGACTTTCATAACTCACTGATCGGAGTTGAGGAATCATGGGAAGCCAGGGAAATATTAACTATATACCAGGAAGGTGATCGAGGCGGGGGGACCACTGAATGCAAGGGAAATTACTAACTATACACAAAGAAGGTGACTTGGGTTGGGGGATCACTGGATGCCAGGGGAAAATATTACCTATATTAGAAAGGTGATCATGGGGTGGGGGATCACTGGATATTATTGAAAATATTAAATATACACTAGGCAGGTGATTTAGGGTAGAGGACTACTAGAGCCAGCAGATAATATTAATTAGAAAATGTGCTTTTTATTTGGAGGCATCTGATTGGCTGGTACCCATTCCACAGGGGTACATTAACTTTCAACAGATGCCCACCAAATAAAAAGCCCCAGCCCAAATCTGCCTCATGCCCAGGGAAGTATCTTTATGCCCAGCCTGCTTCCTCATTGGCAGAAGCACTGGGCACATGGTTCCAAAATGCTCGATTAGCGAGACCCATCATTTCTGTTGCAGGCGTAACACCCCAACATATTTATTTGACATAGCCCCCCACCCCACACACATATCACAATATTTTCAGCTCCCTTACAGAGTGAGTGACAGACTCCGTTTCACCCCCAGAATAGTAACCTGACAACAGCTGATATGACCGTTAGCAGAGTCATCGAGGTGGTAAACCTGAAGCAGAAAATATTACGACCGCCCGCTCTCTCAGCCTTGTCCCTCACTGTTTCCTCCTCCATAGTTTTAAACCCATACCTTCACAGCAACTCCCCCCAAAGAACAACCATAAACAGATTGCACCTCACTGACCACCATTTTGAATGATCAATGAGCTCCCGATGTTCAGTTTGCTCCCTCTTTACTCGTACTACACTCGCTGTCTTCCCATCATAACTCAAGCTGTGGCACACCAATAAATGAGTCAGCAAGATAAGCCAAAAATCCTATGGCCACCCACCCTCTCAGCCTTCTCCCCAACAATGTATTTAAACCCACATGTTTGCAGTTAAAAAGAAAAAGGGAAACACAGCTCGCACCTCACTGAGCACTGTTTTGGATGATACCAACGCACCGCTCTCTCTCACTGCACCTGTGGTTTGCCTACCAAAAAAAAAGAGACCTTACTCCGTAGAGCAATGATAGTAGCTCTACCTGTGAATCTGATCCTGTGTGATACAGTGGTCTGTTCGGGGTGGGGGGAGGGTAACCATGACAACCAGAACCAAAACTTTCAGCTTTCAACTACAGAAGCTGTAGATGGGTAGTATAGGCGGAGGAACTATTTTATTTGACCAATTAACTTAAACTTATTTTTTAGAAACTTTTTTTAAATGTAACTTATTGTGCTTCACAATGCCCATTTTCTAAGCGCAATAGTACCCTTCAGGGTGGGTGGTATGGGCAATACCAGACCTTCTAGGGGCAATAAGGCCCTCTGCCTGCAGCGTCGAGCCTCATTACGCCCCTGGGTGGTCCGGTATTGCCAATACTGCCCACCCTGTCAGGTATTATTGCTTACCTACATACTGGGCAGGTGATCATGGAGGGCGCTGCAGGGACCACTAGAGACAGGGAAAGTATGACTTACATACTGGGTGGGTTATGGGGTACAAGAGGTGCACTATTCATAGGACCATATTTGGGAGGCAGTAGATTGGGAGGCACTAATGGCTATTTACTACTTCTTCAGAGCAACTGAAGAGGAATTTCAGGAGGGGGAGGGGGAAGGGTGGGAATGTGATACTAGGGGACTTTAACATGCCAGGGATGGACTGGAGCTCCATGGTGTCATCATCAGCAAAAGGGCAAAGAGTGCTTGATGCACTCCAGGATGAATTCCTGACTCAGCTTGTTGAAGAGCCGACTAGGGAGAGAAACATCCTGGACTTGGTCCTAGCTGATGGGGAGCAGGTCAGGGATCTGGCGGTGGAAGCCCCATTGACTGGTAGTGACCACTCCATTGTGTGTCTTACCATAGACTTGGGGAAGGAGAGGAACCTAACGAAGACCATGGTAGTGGACTTTAGCAGGGCAAACTTTGGGGAGATCTCAGGTATACTCAGGGGTCATATAAGTAAAACTGGGATAGGGATGGACATGGAGGGTCAATGGGATACCCTAAAGTAGGGTATGCTGGAGGCAACAAAACCATGTGCCAGGTCACAAAACAAAATAGCCAGAGCCAGGAAGCCCTGCTGGTGGACAAGGGAGGTACAGAAGGAAGTGAGAAATAAGAAGCTGACCATTAGAAGGTATAAATGCTCCTGTAGTGAGGCTGACCTTGAGAAATATCATAGGATTTCCAGGGAGGTTAGCTGAAAGGTTAGAAAGGCCAAGGCTGATAAAGAGCTTAGATTAGCAAGAGGGATCAGGGAGGGAGAATGAATTATTTAGATCTATTAGGGAGTGGAGGAAGGTGAGGGGCAGATGAGAAAGCTGAAGAAGGGGTATGGGTGGGGGGATGGAGCAGGCTGAAGTGTTAAGCGATTTTTTCAGCTCCATCTTCACTTGGGAAAGGCATGGGCCATTGCCTCAGGAAGGGGGCAGGAAGGGGGCCATGAGAGAGGCTCTCTCAGATGGTAAGATCCAGGTAGGGAGGGTGAGGAAGGCTCTTAAGTCCTTCAGGACAGACAAAGCTCCAGGGCCTGGCGGCATCCATTTGAGGAACTGGCAGACACCCTGGCAGCTCTGATGATGGAACTATTCAATTCCTCCCTCCAGTCAGGATGGGTCCCTCTGGACTGGAGGTTGGCCCATGTAGTGCCCCTCCACAAGAGTGGACCTAGGGATGATCCAGGGAACCACAGACCGGTCAGTCTGACATCCATAGTAGGGAAAATGTTGGAGGCCATCTTTAAAGAATGGATGGTGGAGTTTCTGGAGGTAAATGATTTTCAGACTGAAAACCAACATAGGTTTGCTGGGGGAAACTGTGTCAAACAAACCTTGTCAAATTCTTCGACTGGGTGACTAGGTCCATGGATGGAGGAAAGCTGGTTGATGTCTTATACCTTGACTTCAGCAAGGCTTTCGATTCAGTCCTGCACAGAAGGATAATTTAGAAAATGAGGCAACTGGGGGTGGGAGATAAGTGGATGAGGTGGGTAGCAAATTGACTTCAGAAAAGACAGCAGAAGGTGGTGGTAAGGGGTGAAGTCTCAACACTCAGAGAGGTCATCAGTGGGGTCCTACAAGGCTCAGTATTGGGCCCTATCCTTTTTAATGTGTTCATTTCAGACACTAGAGAGTGGATTTGTAGTAAAATGAGTTTATTCACTGATAATACTAAATTAGGGGCAGTAGTAGATAGTGAGGAGGGAAGGACGACACTACCGGATGACCTGCAGAAACGGGAAAACAGGGCCCACACATGTCAGTTGGGGTTCAGTGCACATAAATGCAGTGCTCTGCATCTCGGTATTAGGAACCCTGGGTATATCTACCACTTGGGGGGGTACAGCTGACTGTAAGTGGCAATGGCAAAGGATCTGGGGGTTGTGATTGATGCAAAAGGGAATCACTCGGAGCAATGCAGGAGAGCAGCAGCTAAGGCAAACAAAAAGCTTGGGTGTGTTTCCAGGGGGATAATGTCCAGGAGAAAGGAGGTTATACATCTCCTGTACACCTCACTAGTGAGGTGACATCTGGAGTACCGTGGGCAGTTCTGGTGACCACTCCTAAAAAAGGACATCACACTGCAGGAGAGGGTCCACAGAAGGGTGATGAGGATGATCAGTGGTCTGGAGGGGTTGTCATATGAGGATAGACTAAGAGAGCTGAACCTGTACTCCCTGGAGCACAAGAGGGATGGGGGATATGGTAGAGACCTTCAAATACTTTAAGGGGTTCAATTTCACAGAGATGAGTGGTGGTGCCTGGAATGCACTGCCAAATGGTCTGGTTAAAATGGGAACTGTGGGAGGTTTCAAGAAGGGTTGGGACAGGCACAGGGGCATGGTACAGAGTGGAGGTAGGGTGATCACTAGAGTTGTACAACGTGGGGAAGTGAGTGCAAGGGGGGACGAAATGGAGGGAGGTAGAGCAGCTGCAGTGCACTACTAGTGAGCTGCGTCAGGCAGACAAGATAGACCATTAGGCCCGATCTGCTGACAACTACTGTATGTATGTATGTATGTAAATGTTTGAATATGTCAGCGTGCCAATATGCAAGTGCAGTTAGCTGCATTGCATTGATGCACTGGCATATGTTAATGCCTCTCACAAATGGATAAATGACTGGCAACCTGTGCCTTCAAATTCAGCAGTGTAACATAGATATAGATTTGGAACTGCAACATAGACCTAGATTTGTACTGTAGCATGACTATGGACCTTAGGTGGGGAATACAGTGAAAGCCACTTATAACAGGTGGGCCTGTGTAAGCAGATTATGCTCGTTGTAAGAAGTGGTTGCTGTAACCAGAGACAAGGATTTTTAAAACACCATGCTGATTATTATTATTCCTGCTAGTCCTGCTAGTTCACACTGTTAATCTACTACAGTACTTTATATTAAAGGCTCAACTGCACTCCCATTCCTGTTAATATTCACACTATACAGCTTGCCATTGGGTAGGAGGGAACAATGCTGTAGGTAAGAGTGAGTTTGTATTGCATGGATTTAGGAGTTCTGTTTTGGTTGTTTTACACTCACCTATCCCATCGCCACAACTCTGCTCCAGTCTTGGTTATTCCTGCAGCATTCTATCTCCATTGCCATTCACCACGAGGACAGGAGATCAGAAAAGGTAAACAGGTTCCATGAAAAAAAATGTCTGAGTTCATGTGTAGGTCACATGAAAGGGGTTGCTTTCAAGGAGTGACCACGTGTGGGTGTGAAAATTTTATCAGATAATTGAAGCAGCTGCATTGGTTCAGAGGCATGTCCCTATGCTGTGCCATGGTACTCCAGCTTCTTCTGCAATCTTCTGTGTGGCACAGATCTATGTGATAGTGGCAATCGCTGAATAGCGATCACAGTTAGGGTGAATGTACATTGCAGAAAATAAATTTCATCTATGTACTCCACGGTGCACAGCAAAAGGGCACCGGGGACTTATGATTTAACTGTTCATGCAGGGACTGCAGTTCCACATCCGCCTACTGAAGGATTCTCAACTCCAGGAGGGTGCATGTTGGGGTGGGGGTGCAAAATCAAAATAAAATTACATTTCGGCCCGGGTGCAACAAAAGGTACCTGCGCCTGGACCTGAACCTAGCATCCTGTGCAGCCCAGTCCTGAACCCACCCACCACACCTTGGGAGAAGCTTGGCAGCTTGCAGCAGCACCACCCCTCACAATCCCTCCCTCCCCTCCTGCCCCTCACTGAGCATGCTCGCTCCCTCCCATGCACGTATGCATGTAGCGACATCCTGTCTCTATATCTGTGAACCCCCCCCAATCCAGTCACCCTCCCTGATGGGTCACCTAGATGACATGTGCCATGATTGAACTGCCATTTCTGTAGCCTCCCAATTGGGGTCACCTATGTCATGGGATACCTTGTGGCACAGAGTCAAAAGTCTTGCTGAAACTGAAGTAGAGTAAATGCACATAATGCTACTTACCTACTACCTTTGTTACCCAATCTATGCAAACTATGAGGTTGGTCTGACAAGACCTCCCCGCCAGCCATGAACCCATGCTGTTTACTATCCTGTAGGCAATTGCCCTCTAGGTAGTCCATAAGGTCTTTGATCAGTGACTCCATCAGTTTACCCACCACAGAGGTAAGACTGACAGGTCTGTAATTCCCCACTTTGTTCATAATGAGAGTGTAAGAAGCTTAGGGGGTGTGAGCCCATAGACAGCTTGGCACACTAGTAGTAAGACATTTTGATGTTTAACAGGTGTCTATCCAGTTTATTTTTGAATTCAGATGATATTTTGCTAATTATTGCCCCCTATCTTGTGTAGCGGGACTATGTCTGCTACCCTCCTGCCTTTTGGAACTACCCCTGTCTGACGTGAGCTATTGAATAGTCCTAGTAGGGGATCAGTCAGCTTGGCAGCCAATTACTTGAGCAACCTTGAGTGCATCCCATCCTGTTCTGGGGCTTTATCTGCCTTTAGGGCTTCAAGTCTGTTCCATACCCTTTCTCTGGTAAATACTGGCTGCATCATTTCAGTTCATTTCAAGAATGCTTCTGCCAGACATCTTGATGCCACTTTCAGGCAGAGGCCCACTGTCATCCCTTGTAAAGACAGAGCAGAAGTACTCATTAAGGATGGCTACTTTTTATTCATCTTCCTCTAGTGCCCCTCCCCTTGTAGCCTTACAATACCTCCTTCCTGCTTCCCTTTTTCTTAATATATCAAAAGAATTGTTTTCTTCCCTTAACCTTGTTGCACTATGAAAAGATCACATCTTAGGTTCTTTGCATGGTATGCTGGACAAAGAAATAACAACAAATAGAAGTAATAAAAAGGTTTATTACATACTCACATCATAACAAGTGAAGCAAAGCAATCACAAGGGAGCTGATTTCCCACCATTCCTCGAGGATGGCTCTCTCTCTCTCTCTGAGGAACTGGTGTGTATACAATTATAAGAGTACCGTTATAGATATGATAAACATACAGCATTGGATAAGGAATGTAAATATGGTGGCTCCCTTGGGCAATTACATAGGAAATGAAGTTGCAAAGTAAGGAAGAATCTCTGAATCTCTAAACAATGGAAATTCATAGTCTGCAACCTGTTATCAGTCTCACTGAAGACAGTGAGTCTGAGAACACATGCAATGTCATCAGAAAAGCATACAGTGTGTCACAATGATGGAAAACTACAGAATATGAGTGATTATGAGTATAGCAGAATATATGGCAAAAACATAGCATATAGGTAAATGCATTAGAGACAGATATAAGTGTAACCCTCATATTACCCGGGTTACTAGAATCCCAATAAGACCTAGTGGTAGGCAGGGAAGGCAGCTTGTGAAACTCCAGTTAAACGGATTTCACACTGTCTCATTCTGTTCTCAGTCTCAGCTGAGACTAAGGGATGACATCACCATAGAACTGTTGCTGCTGCATGAGCCACAATGGAATCTGCAGCAGGGAGTTGGAGTAGAATGTTGGGAGGTTTGAACAGTAGTCTGTAGGTCAGTTGGTGTTTGGAGCTTGTTATGATAGGAGCACAGCAGCTCTGTGTTAGGCTCTTGGAGCCTCAGACCTGACATAGGGTGAAATTCAGGGAAAAGGTGTGTGTTTCCACCTAAAGAGAGACACAGTGAGCTATTGTAAAAGTGGTGGAGACCGCTGAATCGGGTCTCAGTACCCCATCCCTAAGGGGATGGGGCAGGAAAGTTTAGCCTGCATATTCCAGGGGCAACCCCCTGGCTACTGCTAGTGGAGAAGCTGCCTTATTTTGTCCAAGAGTGTGGGAAACAAGAAGATTTTGTGATTCGCCTGTGGGGCACCTGCAACCGGAGGGTGCGTTTCTGCTCTTGGGCCCATGTTTCACCCTGGGACTTGTGTGATAGTGGGTATTGGACTACTGAAGTAGTGGGAGGCCTAGAGTAATAGGCTTAGCCAAAAGTAAAAGTATGTTCAAGTCCAGCACATGGGGAAGTCAAGACATGTAGAGGAGATGTGATATACATCTATCCAGTAATCTACATTGCCAAGCTTTCAAACGAGTTGTTTAGTTTCCAGAGAAATGGCCGGGTATGGATTGTGGGAGCTGGAGGTGGGAGACCCCCCATCTTTAGTAACCAGGTCCACCTCTACAGATTTGCTCTGTGGATTTTTACTTTGCCTCATGCACTTGGCCAGTGATAAGGGAAGTACCCAGATGGGGAATTGGAAGGAAAATTCCCTCTAGGAGTCAAAGGCTCTAAGGTGGTTTGGGGAGCCACCAACAGGAAAACTGGTTCATTCCCATAATGGACCGTGGATCAAGTGGCCGGCGGGGGAGCCGAGCCAGTGGGGAAAACCCAAGTAGTGTACAAGTCGGGCTGTGTACCCAAAGCTGCATGCAAGTCTGGGCTGTGTGCCTGGTGGGTTTAGAGCCTGAGGGCTGGAAATGTGAAGAAGTGTTTTGTTGTCTCTAATCTGCATTACCAGGAATGTAGCCCCGTGGGAGTCCATCTATGATTTGTTTGTTTAGTTTGGATGTGAATAAAAGCCACACTGTAGAATCCCATTCCTGGTTTTGGACATTACAGTTATTGCTTCCTGTGTTCGGATTTACTTGGGTGCCCCTGTGCAGAGTAGCCAAACCTAGGCCCCCTGTGCCGAGTAACCTCATCCTCCCTGAACCCAGTCCCTACCAGGTACTGCTGTCAGCTTCAACAGCATGCCACCTGTTGTTTTGCGAAAAGGCAGGGGTCCAGGGGTTACATAAGCATAGCAAATATAATACAGAACTCTAACATAAGTAATAAAACAAGATGAAACATTATAGGACTGTGCAAGGCACCAATACTTGTAGGCGAATAAGGTTATGGTTACATGTGGGTCACTTGGTGGTATATAACCTAGGCATAACAACCTCCTCCACATTATGCAGCTCTGTGTCTGCCTTTGCCTCATTAACCATCCTCTTTGCTTCTCTAGTTTTTATTTGATACTCCCCATTTCTACTCCTCCTACTTTTCCTTGTACTGGGCAAAAGCCTTTTTCATGGCCCTCATTACTTCTCTGACCCTTTCAGGGAACCATATTAGTCTCTTGTGCCTGTTTCATTTTGTAACAATTTTCATGCATGACTTTATTGCCTCAAGAATGGTTCCCTTGATTGCTTCCATGTTTCCTCTATGCCTCTGATGCTGCCTACCCTGGCCAATTTGTTTCAGACCAGCTCCCTCAACTGGCTGAAGTCTGCTCTTCTGAAATCTAGGACTTCAAGTTTTTGATAGGGGCTTTTTATAGTATTTAACTAGTCTACATGTTCTTTACTGCTTTGCCATTTTAAAGTAACAATGTTTTTTGTGCTCTAATATGTAACAGACACATTTTCAGTTCTTAACATTATTCAGTTGCCTTGCTTGCCTCCATTAATATTATTAGGGATGCTATTTCTTTATTCTGTGTTAGAGAAAAATGGTGGCATTCACTAATAGCTATGGTTATCAGAAATGCACCTCCTAATTGCCCTCTCCAGTACTTGCTGGCAGTAGGCATTCAAGACCTTGCACCAACGGAAACGTGCTCAGATCCTCAAAGATCAATTTAGATGAGAATTGCTTGGGTTTGTAGTGTGCACTGGTAAATCATAAAGTAATAAAATAAAGTAATTAAACAAATATTCACAACAATGACCTACATGAATAACATTAATGGAAGGAAAGCATTTGAACTATGCCAAAAATTTTAGCATTTCATTTCATGCACTGCTGCTTTAAGGCATTACATACTATTTCTGCTTATGTTGACTACAGTATGCCTCATGATAATAAATTTCCTAAGAACAATGAAAAGCTGTTTCCAGTTACTATTGCCACAGTTGCAATAAAGACACTGTGTTAAATTTATATTACAATTATCTCTTCTCCTGTATTGATTACTGCTGAAACATTTGAAGTAATTGAAGGTACACATCATTAGAGGCAATATAATATTCCACCTCTCCCATTACCTCCAATGGGGGTCCAGCAGGAGAAAAAGAGCAAAGAAACAGAGGTTCTTAATGACACATATCTGTTGAAGACCAGACATCAGAAGGGAAGCAGTAGGTATGGAGAGTGATATGTGTGCTAATGCCAATATGCAGAGTGGTATTGCATGGTAAGGAAGGCATCTTAGCCTTAGAAATCTAGGATGCAGACCAGGTCAAGTGGATTAAAACAGTATGGATAAAGATAATTGTAAGGGGATGGTGCACAGGCTTGAAGTGGTGTGCATGCCTCTAGCACAGAAAGACAAAACAGACAAGGAGCTAGGAGAAGAGGTCAGCAGAAAGGCAGGACTGGGAGAAGTGCAGATTTTGTCAGATTTCAGTTAGACTGGAACATCTCAACAGCAGTGAATACAAGGAGTCAGTCCCTGACAGAAAAGATGCTACAGATATTTCTGATCTAGAATGAAACACAGCCAATTGGGGAAGGATCATACTGGACCTAGTCCTGACCAACAGGGACAGCATGGGAAAGGTTCAAGTGAGGAAACTGCTGGGTTCCAGATATTATAGAACTGTATGGGTTGAGGTCATTCTAGAAGCTGATAGGGTATGCTCTAGGACTAAAGACTTTGACTTCAGAATGGCAAATTTTAGGAGGATGAGAGAGGTGTTGGGGGGGAAATGAGGATGTGATGGCAGTAGTAAAAGGAGTCTACAAATGGGAATCTGAATAAAAAGGGAGCACTTAAGGTGACAAGGTTATGCACACATATAATAGAGAATGAGAAGTGGGTGAAGAAACCATTGTGGTTTTCAAAGAGTCAGCAGAGACAATGAGGAAAAAAGAAAGGCATTCATCAGACACAAAATAGCAGACAGAAGAGGCTGGGGATGGAGGATGGATCAAGAAAAGATGAGGGGGGACACAGCTGAGAATAGCTGAGAGGGTTAAGAATGGTAACAAGCATTCTCTTGCTATTTGTGAGAACACAGCAAAACCAAGGAAGGTGCAATCAGCTTAAAGAAGGGGGAGGGATGATAAGGAAAATTTACAGAGTCATTGTTGCTGTTCGGTGTTCACTGTGGAGGACAAGGACCACTGCCAGATTGCAGCATAAAAGCAAACGGGAAATATCTAGCAGGTGCCAACATGGAGCCCATCATAGTCAAGAAAGTGCTGAAGGGCCTACAACCACTGAGTGTGAATAAATCATTGGGTCTAGATGGGATGCATCCAAAGCTGTTAAAGGAGATAGAAACACAGAAACAGAGCAACTGCTGGCAGATAAGGGCCTTCAGCCCACCTAATGTGCCCTATTACCACTAACAATGGGGTAGGTCCTGGCTGGACCACTAGCAGATCTCTTCAATTGATTTTCAGAGATGGAGAACTGTTGAAGAATTGGAGGGCAGAGCATGTGTCACCTCCTACACAAAAGTGGGGGATGAGATGAGCCAGACAAGTATAGACCAGTCAGTCTGATGTTTATAAAAGGGAAACTTTTGGAATCTATCATAAACAAGAGGATAACAGGATTCCTGGAGGCCAACAGCCTATAGGACTCCAATCAGCATGGATTTATCAGTGAAAGGTGGTGTCAAATGAAGCTGATTGAATTCTTCAATTGGGTGATAGAGGTTGTAGATAGATTTCAGGCAGTAAATGTCCTGTATCAAGGTTTCAGCAAAGCCTTGAGTTCAGTCCCACATGTGAGGTTGATAAAGAAACTGGGTGACTTGTAGATAGGGGATAAGATAATGAGGCTCGCAAAGAATAAGGAGGACTCAGAGGGTAGTCCTAAACAGAGAGCCCTCAAAGGAAAGGAAAATCATGCACAGGATACCCCAGAGATCAGTTTCAGGACTGGTCTTCCTTAACATATTGATATGTAATATATGGGAGGGTGTCCAAGGTAAGACAGTCCTGTTCATAGACAACATCAAGAGCTGTAGTAGAGTGGACACTGGGAGAAAAGGCCATTAAAGAGAATCTGGAAAGACTGAAGAAGTGATTAAGGGTGTGGCAGCTGAAATGTAATGCCAAAAACTGCAAGCACATGGGGGCTAAGAGCCCAAGAATGGAATAGAGGATGGATGGGGTAGGAATAGAGAACACAACAGAGGAAAGGGACTTAGGCACATTAATGATGGAGCACTTGAAAGCAATGACGCAGTGTAATAGGGCTGTAAGAAAGATGAACTGGATTCTGAGTAACACTTTACATTCCCTAAACTACACTGTAGTTACAGTGTAACTACACTGTAACTACATTGCAATTGTGATGTTGTTTCATGCAGTAAACAGGTACCTACAGTGTAATTACCTCTGTTGCAAGTAATTAATGATTACCAACCCCGCAGTTACATTGAAACCAACACTTAAAATAAAGTGTGACCAGATTCTGATATATATATTGGGAGGGGCACCACTAGCAGAAACAGGCCCGCTATTTGTTTCAATCCCCATCCAAAGTACTGTGAGCAGTGTTGGAGCCCAGGACAGATGGGCTGGAAGTGGTACAGGAAAGGGATAACAAAATGATTTATGGATGGAAGCTGGCCTGGTGGCACAGAGGGATGAGGTGTGGTTAAGCACCTTACCTCTCACCGCACCACTGATCTAAGTATGGGAACAACCTCAGGTCACCAGGGGTCGGTAAAGGGGAAGTTGAGAGAAGATCGAGCAGCCACCTGGCAACTCTCCTGTCTGGGAATGGGGTGATGGGCCTCCCTGGCTCTTGGTTGTTACCAGATGGAGGCCTGGTGGCAGTGCCGATATATGAGAGGCAGATGTAGGTCAGGGGAGGGTGGAGGGAACTGCAGTTTATGAGCACATGTGCACCTCAACATGTGTGCATCCTCTGTATCACTGCAGGCTTCGGGAGTTAGTGGGAAAAAATAGTGTTGGAAAATTGAGCAGATTGGGCCCAGTGAAGTTGGACCTGGAAGCTTGGACCAACCCTTCCACTCAAACCAGAGGAGCATTCTGGACTTTGTGCTCTGGTGGGGAGGACAACCCTTCCCCTGGCCCTGCCATGGGGGGGGAGGGTAATACATGAGGGAACTAGCCCTCACAGAAATAGAGGGAGGACAGGAATGGTCACCCAGTCTGGCTCTGGAGGACAAAAACCTTTATGGAAACAAAAATCATTTAGGGGCAACAAGGGAAATCTTTTGATGAGCACTTGGGAGATCTCAACATGTACATATAGGAGGGCATGAGGAATGGTGTCTGATGAGACTAAGATCAGTGGTGGGCAAAGTATGAAAACTTCACTTTGTGGAAAAAAAAGTTCTCATTTAACCCTTAGGCTACAAACAGAATTAGAATGCATAGGAATTCTGGGCTGATGAATCAGTCCATGGCCCTGCAAGAGTTAAGGCAAATTTCTACTTCACCTTGAAGGGGAACTTCACTAATGGTGAAAATGCAAACTTCACCTGTGATTTGTGGCTCTATGGTGAAGTTTGCAAGGATTCATGGGATGAGAGCAATGGCAGAGCTAGGGGGCTGGGGGCGGCCACCTCCTGGCTACCCCAATGTGAGTAGTGGTGCCCCACCACCTTCATTATTCAATGTTTAGTGCCCACTGTGGAGCCCATGATTGACTGAATGGCCCCCCCAGCACCCAAATGCTCCCAAATCTGGCTCTGCAACTGGATGAGAGGTCACATAGTGTTGCAGTGAGCTACATTGCCATGTGTATGCTGAATTCAGGGAGGTCAGAGGAAGGGATAACTGGTGTTAAGCGTGCTCTACATCTTTGTGCCTAAAAAGCTTTGGAAAGTGTTTAAAACACTTTTTTTTTCCACAAATTACTTCATTAAGTGTCTATTGTGCCTTGTGTCTCTAGATCACCAAGTATTTATGGTATTTGTTGTGCTTTAATTAGATTAAAGTTGTAATTTTGTTTTCTGTATACTTTGTAGTGAGGCAGTGGTGTGGGGGAGGGCAGTTTAGTTGCAGCAACTTCCAACAAGAAAAAGGCAGGATAGGTAGCCTTTTCTGTCATAGCAGGTGACACTGTGGTACTCAGTGTTTTGTGTAAAAATGTTTTCCTTATTACTGTGGTTTGTTATTTTAGCTCTGAAGAACAGTTAGGAGTGTTTCACTGAATTATTTTTGAACTGTAGTTTAAGTATTTTGATTTCATTTTTGTTATTGATAGAAGTTTGTTTTTCTTGTGTACATAGTAATGTCATACTAACTGCCTGACTTGTTGCATCTTGCATGTCTCCTCTTAGTCCCTGAAAGCCCTGTCATGTATTGTTTATGTGAAAAAACCAAAAAAACTGGTGACGATGTGGGTGCTGCTGGTAATGCTGGTTCAGGAAGAGCCTGAACATCAACAGAGGGCACTGCCACTTCCACAGGATGTGCCTGCCACTCCACCATGACACCGGAACTTCCCTTATGCCCTCCACGAACTGCTGCCAGCATGGACAGGTCACCATCTCCACCACCCCCGCTTGCCACTTCCCTCTGCTTTTTCTCCCACTTGGCCCAGTGATTTTCCATGAGCTAGGTCCTCCAGCCTCTAGTACCCATGTGGGTCCCCTTCTTGCCCTGGCAGACACGTTTATTACATAGGTTGCAGGTGACCACAATGTGGTCACTAGGGTCACAGGTAAAAAAAAAAACCCACACAAGTGGCAAATGTCACACAAGAGTAGATTTGGGATATGTATGAGTACTACAAGGCAAAGTCCTTAAGAAATGGCCACTAAAAAGACATATAAAAAAACATAAACATTAAAAAGTGAAAATTCCTGTGGGGTAACTTTGCAACTTTAACAAGCCATCATTCCACCAATCTTTGGAGTTAAGGGACAATCTATATGTCAACAAAAGGTCTCAGTGAGTACTGCAAGACTAAGTCCCTAAGAAATATGATCGGAAAATAGACATACAAAAAAACATAACAATCAAAATGTGAAAATTTCCTATAGGATAACACTGCAACTTTAACAAACCATAATTCCATCAGTCTTTGGAGTTAAGGGACAATCTATATATCACAAAAATTATCTTAATGAGTACTATGAAACTAACACATAATATCCCCAGACAAAGTCATGGGGTATGCACAGGAACCCCCAAATTTCCTCCTAACTTCCCCATGGTGCCAAATCCACAATTTAAGTCTGATAGTCAGCCAGAATGGAATGCAGAATGCATGTTTCAGTATGTGGCACCCTGAACCTCACTGCTTCCTCTGCACTGCTAGAAAATAGAAGACAACTGGCAATTATTTATGTTGATCCATACAGTAGCTGCTTGAATAGTAAATTAAATTGCTTTGGAGAGTTCAAGGCTATTCCTCAAAGCTCTAGCTTTTGTTATACTTATTTTGTAACAGTGTATGAAAAATAATGTAGTTCTGCACACTACACTTGGAAACACAAAGTATTTGACACTGAGTATGAGGTTCATATTGCAAAAACAATGACAGTGTCTTTTTAACCATTGTTATTGTACATTATATCAGACTTGAAACTATGGAGTGATTTGAGTTTATGAAGGCACTTATCATGTCTGTCTCAGCTTGATAAATACCGGTTAAGAAGTTGTGTGTTTAGGTATCCAGTGATATGGATGAAGCAAACTAAGTGACTCAAATTGAGCAACTCAATTTGCATGCCTGAAGGAATAGCGACCATGAAAGAATAGCGAGGGGGAATGAATTGCGAGTGTGGAGGGACAGAATAGTGAGGATGAATGACTAAGGAGTGTAGAGTTATGTAGGCAAAATGGAGTAATTCAGCATGCGGCTGCCAAGCTGGCTGCCTGGCATGGTGGATACAGTCACCGCTTGTAAAGGTCAAGGACCTGGGTTCGGGACTGCATGTAGGTTAATATTTTGTAAGATGTTGTAGCTGTTACAATTTTTTTGTGTGTCCTCCGGTTCCCCTGACTTTGTTCCCCCCAGCCGCAGTATCCCCCTGCATACTGGTGTCCCCACAGGTTAGCCCCCCTCCTGTGTTTTCCCCTGTCCTCCAGTGTCTACCATCCCTTGAGTTGATTGTATATATGGGGTGCGGGGGGCTCTCTCCCCAAAGGGGAGTGCAGGGGCATAGCCCCCCTTATGAAAAGTAAGTATACACTGTCCCCTTATTGAAATGTGTACTGCTGTCACTGTTTTGTTGGGTTGGTGTAGGGTTGATCACTGATTTTGTTTTCAGAGAATTGTAGTCATTGTAATGTCAGTCACATTTAAATCGTCACTTTTATCACATGGAACCTGTGTTTACAGTCTGATATAGTTAAGGTGTTAAGTCTATGCATCTCAGTTTTTGTCTAAAAGATGAAAGAACCTCAGTGCAAAAGCACTGAAGCAAGGGTTACCCTAAAAGGCATTGACAGTAAAGCCAGATTTTAAAGAAATACACAAGAACACATACCCAGCTAATATTGTATTCTTTTTGGTAACTGGGTAAGGCCCCCTAGGCACAATGCCTCTTTTCAGAGACAAGCTGGCAGCACTGGGGAGGTTAAGTGATATGCTAAGGGTCACACAGAATGCAAGTGGAGGTTGTGGGAATCAAAATGAGGTCTGCTGGATGTACCAAGCTCATTCAAAGCTCATTAATCTAACCTCTAGGCTATACGAAGCCTACAATGGCATGCAAAGCATCATGGGAGGATATGCAAATCACCACGAACGAACTGGATAGCTCTGCTTTAAACGGGGGTGTATGGTGCCAAATGGCCCCTTACACAATTTGCAAAGGCTGAAAACAGCACACAGACAACATGAGAGTGTTTGTTTTTGCTGTTTTCAGTCTTTTCAGATTGTGTGAGAGTACACTCCTACTTAATGCAGATCCAGGCAATTCTTGTATGGTGATTTGCATACACTTCCTAGGATACTTTGCATTACTGGTGCATGTATTATTGTGTGACACTCTCTGTCTTATGTGAAGTTTGTTGAAATTACAGAAATCAGTTCATTCTTGACATTTACAGACTCCCATAGCCTAATGTAATACCAGCTATATTACTCTACCTGTACCACTCATTAGTAATAGATGCCTAAACAAACTATAATTGTTACAATCTTAGTTCCCTTGATTGCTTAGTACTTATTTAGGTAAAAGATTAGATGGTCCAAAGGCTGCATGGTGTGTAAATCTTCCTAGGCAGAGACTGTGTCTGAGGATTAGAAAACAGTATATATCATCCCCCTATTCAAGAAGGGGAACGGTTGGACTCAGGATAATTACAGGCATGTGAGATTACCTCAGAGCTCAGAAAAATGTTTGAGTCAATCACATCACAAAAGATGTGGTAACCCAAAACATGGAACAGAACCATTTGTTCTCTAGCACACAATATGGTTTTACAAAGGGTAAATCCTGCCAAACAAACATGATTGTCTTCTTCAAGGAGGCAACAAGGGAAGTAAATATTTATTGATTGATTGACTGATTGATTGATTTACAGTATTTATCTGCCTATATATCTATCTGTCTGTCTGTCTGTCTATCCATCCATGTATGTATGTATTTATTTAGTTAGTTATTTTATGACACCACTTGGGAAGGGGCAGTGATAGGGGAACTGTCCTCAAACAGGATGGGGGAAGAGACAGGAGGGAGGATCCAAGAGGGAGTGGATCACCTTCCAGTATTTGACAAGGGACATAAGATCCTTCTGGAAGTTGGAGGAAAAATACTGTAGTTAGGCTTAGCTGCCCTGATAGCCTTGATACAAGAGTTTCAAAGTCTCCTATAGCTATGGAGGTCTGCTGGGGGTGTCACAATCTGAAGTGAAACCAGGCAGCATTCCCTTCTCTGCAGGTACCAAGTGTGTATAGCACAGACAAAACCATGCATGAAATACCACATGGAACATATAGTGTGGTGTAGTAGCATGACAGGGTACAAAACTCCACAAGGCACATATGTTGCATACAGTTTTGTATCCTGTTGTGCATGGGTGGTGGGGAGAAGTGACGTGGAGGTCAAGACCTCTGTTGGGGAGGTGGTCTGCGAGTTGCCAACATGGCTCCCTGGGATGAGCCGCGGCAGTGCAGGGTTACTATGCATCTGTGGACCAGGGCTTGAATTGTGCGGTTTCATTTTTTCCTCCTCCATTGGAGTTTCCCCGTCCCTGTGTTGAACCCTCCCAGAGCTGTTATATTAATGAGGAGGTTCAAGAGGGTGCAGACCACCATAACAGGGGGGTGTGGGTGCGGAGCCACCACAGAAAACAAAGAAGCCATAGGTTTCTTTCACTGAACTGTGTTTCGGCAGTTTGTTTCAGCAGCAGCAATGTATCCATTGTATTTACAGTGTGGTACATTGCTGTACTGTTATGTCTTACAACATTATGACCCTGTGCCTTCTCTGCATAGATCAATGTCAGGTGCATTCAGGGAAGGTTAGACCCTCTCATACATGACTTGATGGGGGGTGAGGCATGTTTATCCCTTACGTGCAAGAATTTAGAGTGAAACCAGGAAAGGGGCTCACCAATGTCTATTGCCAAAAGGAGTGAGGATCAATTGATATAGGAAAGGTCAAGGAGGAGGGAGTCAAGACTGAGCAACCTGAATTATCTTGACCAGATTAATTTGGTGGGGAGGAGGGGAGCTGAAATTTTCTCACACAGTATGTCATACTGTATCATTGAAGACATCAGGCAATATGTCAGCAGCAATTATCCCGTGGAAGTGAGAAAAGAGGACCCAGTTGAGAAGAGAGTGATCGGTGGAGTGGGCTCTGCATTGTATGTAGTCTATCTTTATTTTAGCAAGGTATTTGACACTGTATTGCATGAAAACCATGTGTAGAAAATAGAACAACATGAAGTACTTAAAAAATTCAGACGTAGAGCAAATTGTCATACAGGTAAGAAGTAAAGATTTGTGATGGATGATCATAACATGGAGTGGTGGGATATACTGTACTTAGTAAAATACCATAGTGGCTGGTGCTGAGTCCACTGCTCTTCAAGATATTCATCAATGACTAGGAAAAGAGAATCAGCAGCAGGCTACTAAGGTTTGCTCATATCACTATGCTAGCCAAAATGGTAAACACAACAGAGGAAGTGGATGTACATCACAGGGGCCTGCGCACATTGGGGACACAGGCAGAAAAATGGTGGTGGAGGGGTAGGTTTAATATGGGGGAATGGAAGGTATACCCAGGCATGAGAAGTTTTTTTTTAATTTTTTTTATTTAGACATTTGGTAATCGGGAAAGGCACACTGAGTCGAAGTTCGTTTCCAGGTGTGACCAGGGGGAAATAGGGGGAGTGGGGTGCAAAAACATATGAACACATGAAATGCCAGCAGAAACAGGCTTCACAGTCTATCAAGTCTGCTCGATTCTGCAGCTAGCCCCTCAACTCGCAGCTGCCGCACCCTTCCCTCCTCACAACAACACCCTCCCTCACTCTGTCCCACCCCCTGTTAAATCCACCCACCATTCTACAGGATACCACTTCCTCAGGCAGAGTATTCCTCTTGTCTACCACCCTTTTCATGAAAAAGTGTCTCCTGATTTCCCTTCTGAATCTTTCCCCCCACAATCTCAGCCAATGCCCTCTCATGTCCCTCCCCCTTTTGATCTGAAAAATCTCTTCTGTATTAGTCTTGTTTATTCCCTTTAAGTATTTAAAGGTTTCAATCATATCCCCATGATCCTTCCTCTCCTCCAGGAAATACATGTCCCGGTCTCAGTACTGAACCCAGCGGCACCCTGCTTGCGATGTCCCTTGGTGATGAAAGTCCACCCCCCCACTAACCTTTGCTGCCTACCCCTCAGCCAGTTGGTGATCCAAGTGACCATTTTTGTTCCCACCCCTACATATTTCAGCTTCCCCCCCCACCTCCCATGCGGCACAGAATCAAAGGCCTTGCTGAAGTCTAAATACAGGACATCTACTGCATGGCCCTTGTCCAGTTCCCTGGTCACCAAGTCGTAGAACTCAACTAGATTTGTCTGGCAGGAACTGCCGGAGACAAACCCATGTTGATGACCATCTTTTAGACCATTGTCTTCCAAAACAAATTTCTGACACAATAAAGTTGCAGTTACAAAGCATAAACAAAACAATTACAGAAACAATAAAGTTACAGTGTACAGGATCACTAGTATGTTAAGACAGTGTGCAACAGTAATCTGCTAAGACAGTGTACAATAGTAATCATGTGGTTTCAAGGCAGTATCTGCAAATAAGTAAGTACATACAGAGTGGCGATTACACATCAGATTACGTTTACAATTTAAAATTGCAGTGCATAAGTGCTGTTAGTTGACATGAAAGCAGGTAGAAGGAGGCAAGAGGTGTAGCTGAGACCTGACAGAGGGGTGCGAGAGGGAGTTATGAAGGACAGGAGGTTGAGAGTTCCAAAGTGAGGGGAAACGACAGGTGTAAGCAGATTTGCCCATGCCTGAGGATGGTTTGGGTAGGGAGAAGGAGTGAGTATCCCTTGAACTTATGGAGTAGGATGCGGGGGGAGTGGGGGTGAGGTGGTCAGAGATGTAGGAGGGGAGAAGGTTGAACCAGTATTTGGAGATAAAGGAGACTGAGTGGATGTAATGTCGATGGAATAGGGGAGGGATTTCCAGGGTAGAAAGGAGGGAACAGTGGTGGGTCCTTGCGGGAGAGTTTAAGGCAAAGCGACAAAAGGCATGAAAGAGAGTCGAGTCTAGTAAGCAAGTAGGAGGGAGCGGTGCAATAAACTATGTCAACATAGTCAAGAATAGACAAAATCATTTTGGTCAGAAGTTTCCGATGGACAGGAAGGAAGAGAGAGTCCCTGTTTCAGTAAGGGATGCCGAGCTTAGGGAAAAGTTTTGATAATATTTAGTCGATATGATGAAAGAAGTTTAGTTGAGGGTCCAACAAGACTCCTAGATACTTATAGGATGAGACTTTACTGAGAGGAGTGCCTTCCAGGGGGTTGGTGATGGAAGGGGAGGGATTTTGTTAACTTTTGAGAGGTTCTGAAGATCATAAAGACAGTTTTAGAAGTGTTCAGTCTGAGTTTATTGTCCTGGAATAAAGACTGAACACTGTGAAAATCCTGTTGTAGGGTGGATTTGATAGAGATTATGTCAAGACCGGAGGTGAGTAGACCGGTATTTTCCACGTGCATGTGGATGAGGGAGTTTGAGAAGGCAAAAGGGAGGTTGTTTATGAAGAGGATGAAAAGAGTGGGTCCAAGAATAAAACCTCGAGGTACTCCTACCTGGATAGGGAGGGGGTGGAAGAGGAGTTAGCTATTCTGACTGACTGACTGACATCTGTTGGTAAGGTAAGAGTTGAACCACCGTACTTCCGGGGGCAAGACCTGCATGATTGAGTGCATTTACAAGTAGGGGGTGGTACTCAGAATCAAACACCTTTGCTGGGTCAATGAAAACAGCAGCCGTGATAAGGCCTTTGTCTGAGGCTGATTGGATGTGGCTGGTAAAACTAATAAGAGAAGATATGGTGGAGTGATGTTTCCTGAAGCTGGACTGGTAGGGGGACAAGAAGTTGGTGGAGGTGAGGAAAGTGTTCAGTCTCAATTGTACTAAGTGCTCTTGCTCCTTTGACAAAGTGGGGAGGAGAGAGAGATCAGATGATAGTTAGCGGGAGTTGTGGGATCGCCACCTTTGTGGAGAGGGATGTCAGAGGGAGTTTTCTAGGCCATGGGTACTGTGCCTGTGGAGAAGGATAGGCTTAGCAAGTAGGTTAGTGGGAGGGTTATGGCAGGGGCAGATAGGCATAGGAGACTGGGGTGTAGGCCATCTGGGCTAGATTTAGCTGGGTTCAGGGAAAGGAGCGTGGTCAGTACTTCATCAGCAGGCACAGGGGCGAGAGTGAAGTTTTGCCTAGTTGGGGACTGTGGGAGGGGTTTATTAGCGGATGGTGAAGGACAGGCTTGGTCTGGGAGGACACAGTTAGTGAAAAAGGTATTCATGGGGTCCCCCATCTGGGTGGGGTCAGTAATTTTGATGCTGTTGAGGTTTAGAGAGGGGATGTTGGATTGAGGAGATGGGCTAATGATGGAATGGACAATATTCCAAAAGGGGATGGGGCGATCATTCCTGGGATGGTTTTTAAAATAGGCAGCTTTTGTGAGCCTGATGGTTTTGGTGCATACATTTCTAGCAGTATTGTAGACTTGTTTGGAGGGAGTAGTTTGGGAGGATTTGAAGGCAGACCAGGCCTTGTCATGGGATTTGCAGAGGACAATTATTGGAGCAGTGATCCAGGGGTGGTGGCGTTTTCTGACCCTTACTTTTTGAAGTGGTGCATGGTGGTCCTAGATACTGGTGAAAATGCTTGTGAACTGGGCTAGGGCAGTGTCAACATCTGAGGGGGAGTACGCTGGTGTCCAGTTAGTATTATATAAGTCTGAGAGGAGGGAGTTTGTATCAAGAGAGTACAGGGGACATGTTTTGATGTATTTTGGTGCAAACTTTGGCAGTTGTGTTTTTCAAATGCAGCAAGTGATACAGTGGTCACTGAAGGCAGGGTCGAGGACTCCAGCATTGAATATTCTGTGGGGGTGAGATGATAGAACCCAGTCTATAAGGGTGTGATGTGAGGAACAAGGGTTGTAGCGGGTGGGTTCAGTAATTAGCTGTGATAGGTTTAGGGACTCAATTTGGGAGATGGTCTGAATGGAGGCGGGGGAAAGCCAGTTGAGATTGTAGTCACCCATGAGCAATAGCTTGCCAGAGCTTGTTAGTTGCCGAAGGGTAGCGATGCATTCTGCAAGTGCAATTTGTCCAAGCCAAGGGGAGGCATAAACCACCTCAATGAAGAAGGGGAGGGAGCAGGTAAAGGAGAATTTGGCAAGGATCAGTTCATGTGATCCTGGACATGACTCTTTTTTTGTTATGGTGCATGAAAAGGGTTGTCTTAGAGCATAGCGACACCACCCCCTCACTTGCTGCGGTCTTGCCGGATGATAGTGCAGCCGGGGATGGCAAGGGATGCGTCGGGTATTTTGGCAGATAGCCATGTTTCTGAGAGGCATAAGATATCAGGGGAATTTTGGGTTAGCCAGAAATTTAGAAGGTCCAGTTTTGGCAGGAGACTTCTGATATTGATGTGCATTACTTTTAGGCCTTTAAAGTGGAAGGGCAGTTGTTTCAGCATTGGGGGGCCAGGGTTTCATTCTATATCTCCAGAGAGTAGCAGGATGAGAAGGAGCATACAAAAGATAGCCTTGAGTTTCTGCCTTTTTATAGAGATGAGGGAGGGCCATCTGCAGCTGGAGCAAAGAATGAGGGTAATGCTGTAAGATGATTCAGGTGGCAGAAAGCAAGGTGAGATAGCATAAGATGAGGACAAGGGTGGAGACTGAGGTGTTTGCAAGTAGGATAATATGGGGTGCCTTATCCTGAAGGATAATGAGGAGGTAAGGAAGGGGAATGGGCAACCAGAGGGGAGATGGGGGTGGTGGTGGAAGGAATGAAGTAGATGGATGTCAAAAGTAGGAGTGGGGGGCAGGATGTATGTCTAGAAAATGTTGTAGGAGTTAGATTTGGAATGCTAGGTAGGTGTGTCAGAAGGGCAGTGCAGGATGGTGCATCACAAGGAAGAAAGAAAAAGTAGGGGAGGGAGACAGGAGATATATCCTATAAATTAGAGGAATTGCAGGCAAATAATAATGTGAGAAATAGAAATGGTTTGAGATGCTGTCAAGATAGACTTGAGGGAAGAGCGAGGCCCTCTAATGGTGGCTTGGTATAATCTGCAGATTGAAAATTGAGGAGATAGAAAATTGTTACGCTAACTGTAATGCTCACACTCGCTTGGAGCAGCACCAGCCCACAGAGCCACACTACAGGTAAGGAAGACACAACACTGAGTTTCCTCCTGCTTCCCGGCTGTTTGGAAGGGGGGGGGGGTTAACCAGTCAATGTTGTACGTTAACTGCCTCACCCTCCACAGCCACCCACAGGGGTCCCTAGCTTTATTGGCAAGAAGCTGTCACGTGATTGCTCCGTTCTTAAACAAAGACTGTATTTCTTCATGTGCAGGTCATACGTGTTGGTCAGTAGAGGTCAGTTCTCATCCTCCCAGTTACCCTCTCTCACACTGACCTTTCTGTGCAATTCCTGCCCTTGGCTGCCTATCTCCCCTTGCTTCTCCCAGCTCAATCAGCCCTCTTCTGTCTCATTTGTACCCCTCATCTCTTTCCTCCTGCCCTGGGGATCAAACCCTCAACCCTCTACAGTTAAAGTCGTAACCCTACCACTGTGCTATTGTCTCTAGCCCTCAACAACTTGTCCTCCTGGCACACTTAAACTTCCTGTTATACATCTAAGTTACATTTTGAGTCCCCCCACTTGCTCTGCTGCAATGGAGCTTCTGCCTGATTATCCTTCCTCATTCTACTTCTTCCGCTTGCCCCACCCTCCCCCGTCCCTTTCTCAATGCCTTTCACATCTGCCTGTCATCTGCCATCACAAACTGCCTGGTGCCACTATCACTGTGTCCTCACACCATGCACTTTTGTTCCACAGCATGTTACTTGGACCTACTTCCCCTCCTACTCACCCCCTCTTTCTCCCTGCTGTCTCACATCCTGTCCCTACCAATACCCTGCCAAGCTACTAAGCTGTTGTACAGTAGGCCCGTACCTAACTCAAAACTATGAAAATGTGCTCTTTTTAGACTGGCATTCTTTGTCCTCCTCCTCCTATCTGGCAACGTGCACCCTAATCCCTGACCTGTTCATCTGCCAAACCCTCCTAGTCATCCCATTGGAGGCCTATTACTTGCCTCTGTTAATATCTGTGGTCTCCTGCAAAAACTTGATCTACTTCAAGTATGGACCACCCAGCTCAAACCAGACCTTCTGGCAGTGGTCGAAACTTGGTTCACTCCAAAAATCTCTGATTCTGCTGTCAGCCTACAGGGATACGTGCTGTATAGACAAGATTGGCTGGGGAAGAGGGGTGGTGGCTGTGCCATCTACCTTCGAGACTCCCTTCAAGGGTATACCATTACCTCTGCCAACTTGGATAATGATGCGCAGGTCCTAGCCATTAAAATATTCTTAGGTAAACAGGGTAAGTCCCTCACAGTCCTGTCCACCTACATACCTCCTCAAAACCCAAAACTTGTCTATCAATCAATTCTTGACTTCGTTTCTCAGTTGCCTAACAACGCTGAGATCATCATCCTGGGAGACTTTAATATAAACTGGCCTGCACCTTTGGCTGCCACACACTGAGATGCCACAGCTACCCTAAACCTGGCCTAGGTCATGTCCTCTCCCACTAGGACCAACTATCAAACTGGTACCAGTACCATGATTAACCTCATTTTCTCTAGCCAGCAAGAAAGACTTAGGAAAGTTATGGTCCAACCAGATGTTCTCAGTGACCCCCCTCCAATTATTTACAGATGGTCTAACCATAACCCCAAACCCTGCCCCAAGACATCTTACACTGATTCCTTAAAAAAGGCCACTTGGGGATTTTCAGGGACTTCCTCGCATGCTGTGACTGGTCCCCCATAGACTCTGTCACCAATGTTGATAATGCTCTATCATATTTCATTTCTACCTTCAACTCAGCATGTGATATCTTTGCTCCTTACACCAAGCGCATTACTAAAGGCCTTGCTACTCTCTGGAATTCCACAGCACTCCTGGAACTTATGTCCCATAGGGATAACTTGTGGCATAGGGCGCTGGCATCAGGCCTCCCTGCTGATAGGCAGAAGTATAAGGCTGACAGAAATGTATGTACCTGGGAAATCCACTGTGCAAAAGTAGCCCATTTCCAACACTTCCTCCCTTCCACCTGGGGATAAGACAGAATATTCTGGGACAACATAAAGGATCTCTTGGGTAGACCCAACTCCTCCTTTCCTTTGCTACTTAATATTAATGGCATCATCACCCAGGACGCTCAGCTGATTGCTGATGGTCTTAATACCGCCTTCTCTGACTTCAGCAGTGTCCTCCCCCCAGAGTTTTTCAACAGTACCACTAGTTCCCTGCAAAACCCCCCCCGGCATTCCTCCTTTCCAGTTCAGGATTCTCTCCCCTCATGAAGCAAAAAAGTACCTAACCCAGGTCCTGGGCAAATCCAGATTCAGTGGGGATTCACTTGACTTAAAATTGCTGCACCTAGCACTTGATGTAGTCCTTGCCACCCTCACTGAACTCCTCAACCTCTCCTCTGCCTTGGTCAATTCCCTTCACAGTGGAAGAAGACCTTTGTTACCCCCATTCTCAAGAGTGGCAACAGAACCCTACCGAGTAATTACTGCCCCATCTATATCCTCCCTCCTATCTCTAAAGCCCTTGAGAGGATAGTTTCTGACCAACTCTCCAACTATCTCTTAAAACACAACTTACAGTGTCAACAGCAGAATGGTTTCCAGAAGGGTCACAGCACCACCACTGCCCTTCTGGAATATGCTGATTACATACATAAAGCCTTTGACCATGGCCATCTTGTTGGATCTGTATACATAGACCTAACAAAGGCTTTTGACACTATAAACCACTCTACCTTCATTGACTCTCTTCCTTCCCTAGGCCTGTCAAATGAAGTGACCTCCCTGGTTCACTATCTCTGTGGTAGAACCCAGTGGGTTAAGATTCAAGACATCTCCTCCTTTTTACCAGTTCATTCTGGAGAACCACAAGGCTCTATCCTGGGCCCCCTCCTTTTCAGTCTCTTCCATAACATCCTTCCCCTTGCCTGCTCTGGCCAGTTACTACTCTATGCAGATTATGCAGTTATCTTTTCCAGCCACCTCAATCCCTCTCCTCTTGAATACAACGTCCAATGTTTTTTCTCAGAGACAGAATCATGGTTCACTCGATACAAACTCATACTTAATTGTAAGAAAACCAAAGTTATGCTGTTTGCCAACACTCACAACAGATACAACGGTCAGCCCCTGCACATCCTGAACAATCTACAGTACAACAACCCCTCGACCTGGCAAACAGCTACAAATATTTAGGCATCACACTTGACTCCACCATCTCTTTACAAGACCACATCAGTCTGGTTTGCAAAGCTGTGAATACCAGGATTGACCTTCTCTACCGCCACTGGAATTGCCCAACTCCCAACGCTCTCCGCCTAGCTATCACAAGTTCAGTCCTGTCCATAGTTGATTATGGCATTGTAATCTATGGCTCTGCAGACAACACTACACTGATGTGCATCAAATTGCCCTGAACAAAGCCTGCCACCTTGTGGCTGGTTGCGACAGGCTCACCCACACATGTGATTTATATGAACAAGCAAACTGGTTAAACTTTGCCGGAAGACTTACCTACCAGACCTGCCTCCTAGCCAAAAAGAGAGCCTCCGGTCTCACCCCTCCAGCCACTCTTCACCTCTTAAAGCCTTCCCCCTCCTCCCAGGCTACCAGAAGCTCCTGAAAAACTGCCTTCCAGGTCCCCTTCTGTAGGACAACCATGGCACAGAGGGTCTTCATGTACAGGGCTCCTAACTGGCTGAATAGCCTGCCCACTGAAGTCTCCTCCTTACAAAAACTCAGCCCTTTCAAACTCTCACTTCGGCAACATCTCCTGGCCAGGGGATATTGTGACTGTGTCTAGCTCCCACCTCTCCCATCTAGTCTGGCGGCTTATTCATCCCACCAGTATTCAAACTAGCCAGGACAAGGTCGACTCTGACTACTTCATGTTTTATCCCCTTCATTCTCTTACCCTTACCACTCCCTAACTCTGACAAGGTCTCCCTGTACTGCACCTCTGCCTACCCTATTCTTCCACATACTTCTATTAGCGGTCTCTCCCTTAGCAGGGGCCCTACTCTAAATCATTACCTCTGTATGTTCTAGTGACTGCCACAGCACCTTATTTTTGCACTTCTGTATTGTGCACATCTTGTATCATGTATTTTTGCATTCTTGTACCTTTTAGTGTGTAATCCATGTATTGTAGTATTATGTTTACCTCTGTATACTTTGTGCCCTCTTAAAATTGTTCTGCCTCTGACGTGGATCCTTTGTAAAGAAGGAGTCAACTCAAAGGGTGTAATTCTGAAAGTTCAATAAATAAAATGCACATCTAAGGAAGGTAGTGTAATGCCCCTTCACCACAGCTATATAAGAAAAGCCAACCAAGGGTAGGAGTGGTGGGCAGCTGGCGTGTAGTGCCAGCAGGATCTAGCTGACCTTGTGGGGTCCTTGGGAGGAGGGAGATAGAAGATAGGGGGATGGGGACAGCACAGATTTAGGAGGGTGTTTCAGGGAGGAAAAATGTCCCTTTCAAAGCAGATACAGTAGGGCAGAAAAAGTAGTATACACAGAGAAGGAAATAAAAAACAGTAGCACAAATATCCTAGTGAAACTAGTATTAGTAACTATCTGCCTAAGTTACAGCAAAAGATACATGACTGGGAAAAACACAGTGGAAATAGCACAGCAAAAGAAAAGAAAGGGGAAAAAAAAGCAGTTTAACTTAGCAGTACTTTAAAACCAGCCAATAGCCAAAGCAGCCGAGTGGAAGGAGCCAATCAGGTGGAGGCAGGAAAGGTGCCAGGAATTCAAAGTATGAAGTTGGCATCTAGCTGGAACCATACCTTGATGGGCAGCTTGGCTTCTGAGCTGAGCTGGGCTTGTGGGTAGGCTATGGTGGTCAGTGTCTGGAGTCAAAGCCGCACAGCTCGACAGGGAGAGAATGCCCATTTTGGGCACTGATGATCTTGATGGGTGGCTGGGCTTCTGAGCTGGGCTTGTGGGCAGGCGATGGCGGTTGTCGGCTGAAGTCTAAGCCACACTGCTCAAAAGGGAGAGAGCACCCATTCAGGGCACCAAAGATCTTGCTGGGTGGCTGGGCTTCTGAGCTGGGCTTGCGGCAGGCGATAGCTGTTGGAGGCTGAAGTCTAAGCCACACCACTTGACAGGGAGAGAGCATCCATTCAGGGCACCAAAGATCTTGATGGGCAGCTGGGATTCTGAGCTGGGCTTGCAGGCACGTAATGGTGGTCGGTGGCTGGAGTCTAAGCCACATCACTTGGCAGGGAGGGAGTGACCATTCAGAGCCAAAGATCTTGATGGATGGCTGGGCTTCTGAGCTGGGCTTGCAGGCAGGTGATGGCGGCTGGCAGCTAAGTCTAAGCTACACCACTATACAGGGAGAGAGTGCCCATTCAGGGCACCAAACATCTTGATGGGCTGCTGGGCTTCTGAGCTGAGCTTTGGGCAGGTGATGGCGGTCGGCAGCTGGAGTCTAATCCACACTGCTTGGCAGGAAGGGAGCACCCTTTCATGGCCAAAGATCTTGATGGGCAGCTGAGCTTCTGAGCTGGGCTTGCAGGCAGGCGATGGTGGTTGGCGAATGGAGTTTAAGCTGCACCACTCGGTAGGGAGGGAGTACCTATTCAGGGCCGAAGATCTTGATGGATGGCTGGGCTTCTCAGCTGGGCTTGCAGGCAGGTGATGGTGGTCAGCGAATGGAGTCTAAGCTGCACCGCTCAGCAGGGAGGGAGTGCTCATTCAGGGATGAAGATCCTGATGGGTGGTTGGGCTTCTGAGATGGGCTTGTGGGCAGGTGATGGTGTTCAGCAGCAGGAGTCTAAGTCACACCACTCAGTAGGGAGGGCATGCTGGTTTAGGGCTGAAGATCTTGATGTGCAGCTGGGCTTCTGAGCTGGGCTTGCAGGCAGGCGATGGTGGTTGGCGAATGGAGTTTAAGCTGCACCACTCGGTAGGGAGGGAGTACCTATTCAGGGCCGAAGATCTTGACGGATGGCTGGGCTTCTGAGCTGGGCTTGTGCGCAGGCGATGGCAGTCAGTGGCTGGAGTCTAAGCCACACCACTCAGCAGGAGGGAGGGAGTGCTCATTCAGGGCCGAAGTTCTTGATGTGCAGCTGGACTTCTCTGCTGGGCTTGCAGGCAGGTGATGATGGTCAGCGAGTGGAGTCTAAGCCACACCGCTTGACAGGAAGAGAGCACCCATTCAGGGTGCCAAAGATCTTGATGGGCAGCTGGGCTTCTGAGCTGGGCTTGCAGGCAGGTGATGGTGGTCTGCGGCTGAAGTCTAAGCCACACCGCTCAGCAGGGAGGGAGTGCCCATTCAGGGCTGAAGATGTTGGAGAGCAGCTGGACTTCTGAGCTGGGCTTGAGGGCAGGTGATGGCGGTCAGTGGCTGGAGTGTAAGCCGCACTGCTTGGCAGGGAGGGAGCACTCGTTTAAGGCCGAAGATCTAGGAGTAGGAGGAGGAGAGGTAGGAGGGGTTCTGGTTGCTTATCCCCTTGTGTGGTGAAAATGTGGACATTTCAACAAAGTAAAAGGATTTTAGAGTAATTATGGACAGTAAACTAAAATCAGACTGGCAAGGTGCTGCTGCAGTCAAAAGAGTGCCTTAGGCTCACATCACAGAAAATGATTTGTCCCATATACAAAGCCTTGGTTAAACTGCATCTGGAGTTCAACATCCGGTCTAGTCACCACAGAACAGAAAGGAAATTGAAGAGGCTGAGAGGGTCCAGCAAAGGACCACCAAGCTGATTAGTGTCTTAGCAGGCACAAGCAATAAGGAGAGCTTGGATATAGTTAAATATTTATTTATTTATTGAATTTTGTTGACCGGGTAGGCCCACCGGGACTAGAAGTCCCTTTTTCATGGGCAACCTGGGAGGGGGTGGTACAGATGGAAACCAACTGAAACTGAACCAGATTAAGTTGTTGGTGGTATTTTAATTTAGCCTAGAGACCAACAGGTTGGTGGGTAACATGGTTACACTTTTCAAAATACTAAAAGGGGTAGACAGTGATGCACCTGCTTTTTGTGTTGGTTAATGCTCATAACACTAGAGGACATGCACTCAAACTGAAGGAAGAAATGATAATGGGAAACATCGCACAGCATTACTTCACTCTGAGGGTGGATAACATGTGGAACAGCCTATCGAGTGAGGTTGTGGAAGATAGCACCATCCAAGGTTTTACAGCAGGAGTAGATGATTTCTGAGAGGAAAAGGTAATCAGCAAGGGTAACACGCATATGTCAGGGTAACATTCCAGCTAGGATTTGTGTCAGTACTCAACTGAGGTATAGTCATTGCCATTTTTATACAACAGTAAGGGTGAACAAGATGAACCCTAATCCTGTTCACAACTGCCATACTACTCACAGAATCACAGAAATCTAATGGCAGAAAGGACCTTACTGCCCATCTAGTCTGCCTTTTCCCCCCCTCCCCAACTCAGCTCTACTTTTACGGGCCACTTTTCTACTGTATGTTACTATATAACATTTGGAAAATGAAGCAGAAATTACTCTTACTGACTCAACTAACTCCTCACCAGTCATCTGCTCAGTCCCACATTTTAGGTTCCATACTTTCATGGATGTGTAAATTTTGCCAGCCTAATAGTTGCATAAATGGGGTGTGTATGGTGTGCCCCAAACAAACCACACTGAACAACATTTATTAAGATGCTTGCTAAATTCCAATATCTAATAATTGGCCATCCCCAAACCAATTCTTCAGTCTTGTCTTTGAGTATGTGACACAGACCTGTTGGAGTTTAACTCCAGATCTGAACATTTTGGAAACCAAATAGAACAATCTGAATCCCAAAAGTGAAACCCTGTTTGCATATAGGTTGTGCATGTGGTCTGATTGTTTTCAAGTTTCACTATCTGGATTGCTGTAGGAAGGTTGAGTGTTCAGATAAACTCAAAAATCTAAACAATCCAATCCCCCATTCCTTTGCAAGCAGACAACGCAACATGAAATTTGCATAAACCATGACTGAAATTATCAAATTGTTGGAGGTGGGGCGGGGCGGGGAAACAAGGTTTAGATCTCTCAAGCTCCATCATGACACGTCAAGTTTAGAGATGTTTGAATTTTGCAACTGAGTAATTTTGCAACTGAGTCAGAAATTGCTGTAACCCTATTTGCATGCAGTACCTCGAATATGAAAGTGTTATTATTTCTCCAATTACATCCTTTTCTGCTGGTAAGAAAATGCTTTCAGAGCAAGTATGTTTAATTTAAATGGAACAATGCTCTGTAAATTGAGCTATTTAATCTTTGCCATTCTAATTAATTCTTATCTTTTGGTTAGAGCATGTGGCTTGAAATAACCATGGATTTTGAAAGTACAGAAAAGTCCTTTGATTTCATGAGGGTCTGGATTACAGTAATGTGAGACATTTTCCAGTTTCTAAGGACTGGTTTGATTAAGTATCTAGTTATGTAAGTGTTGAGGATGTGGATGAACCTAAGAGTTGAATCTTGTTCTAGGGGATTTTTCAATTGTGGTTGCATATGGGTTATTACACTTCTTGCAGGTAATTGTACCTACTTTGCACACCAGTTGATGTTTTTTGTGAACTTAAAAGCGGCTCTTTTTCAATGGTTTTACATGTCATATGCTAGAGAGTCTGGAAAGACATCTGTACTGCACCAGCCAGGGTTGTTGCATATGGTTGGGTAAGGTGGTAAAATGGTTCTCATGCCCACCAACATATTTTTCAGGTTTGAGTTCCAGCAAGAGGCTAGGAATAGTGAGTAGTACTTAACTGCACATGTGCAAGCGTCCTTCAGATGACTATTGCAATGCTGAGTTGACTAATTGCTCCTTTGCTGTTCTGTTTCTCGTTCTTCTCTTTTTAGGCATATTGGCCCCTGCTTGGATCCTGCTGGGTTTGCTGCTTGACTGCATGATTGGGCTTCCCCTGTGCTTTCAGTTATGTGCTCCATGCTGCCCTGTTGGTTTTCTGCATTCTTCTACCCAGTCTCCTTCTAGTGTACGTCCAATGCTGGCATTTTTTATTTTGGCACTTTGACAGCTCACTACCTTGACCAATGCATTCTTTATTTAAGGCATTTGGTCTCTCTCCTTACCCTAGGCTTGAAGATGGCCCCTCATGATTGCAGCCTTTTTTTCCATGCTGCTTTTTTTCCACTTCCCCTAATCGGCACTTTTGCTGTTGCTTCTGCAGGCCCAGGGCTCCTTTGGTCCCCCTCTTCTTCCATCACCTTTTTACCTTGCCTCTATTATTGGTCTTCCTTGATCCTCCTGGTGTACTTCACCTCTGCTGCTTCTTGCATCTTGATTGTGGGGCCCTTCCATAGAAACATAGAAACATAGAAACATAGAAGTTGACAGCAGATAAGGACCTCAAGGCCCATCCAGTCTGCCCATTTCTTTTTCTACCTTATAAATGTGCCATCGGCCTTTGCTCTGTCAGTGACCTATCTATTCATAGTCATTTGTATTGCTCCCTTATGCCTATCCCATGCCTGTTTGAAGCCCTGCACTGTATTCATAGCCACCACTTTTGTGGTAAGCTATTCCATGCATCTACCACCCTTTCTGTGAAAAGAATTTCCTCATATTCCCCTTAATCGGCCTCCCTCTAATCTCATGCTGTGTCCTCTTGTCCTGCTATTTTCTTATATTTAAACATGTTAGACTCTTTCACCTTGTTTATGCCCCTAAGGTGTTTAAATGTCTCGATCATATCACCTCTCTCCTCCTTTGCTCAAGGGTATACATATTGAGCTCCGTTAATCTGTCCTCATATGTCTTCTGATGCAGTCCCTGCACCATTTTGGTTGCCCTTCTCTGGACTGCCTCAATTTGGTTAATGTCCTTGTGAAGGTGTGGCCTCAATACTGCACGCAGTACTCCAGATGGGGCCTAACCAATGTCTTGTACAGAGGGATTATTACCTCCTCTTACGACTTGTGATACCCTACTAATACACCCTAACACCCCCTAGCCTTACCTACTGCTTTAGAGGTCTGCTTGATGATTTTAGGTCATCAGTGATGATGATGCCCAAGTCTCTTTCTTCCTTTGTGACTGCTAGCAACTCCTCCCAGCCTATAAGTGGCTTCAGGGTTTCTCTTCCCTATGTGCATGATTTTGCACTTCTTTGCATTAAATCCCAGTTGCCATTCTTCTGACCATTTTGCTAGTTTATCCAGATCTCTTCTCATTCTGCCCACCCCATCTGGATCATCTACTCTGTTGCAGATCTTGGTGTCATCTGCAAACAGACAAGCCTTCCTCTAGTCCATCTCTGAGGTCACTAATGAAGATGTTGAATAGGACTGGCCCCAGGACTGATCCCTGAGGTACCCCACTTGTGACTTGCATCTCTTCTGACTGTATACCATTTACCACCACTCTCTGTTTTCTGCCCGTCAACCAGTTTGCCACCCAGTTGACCAACTTCTGACCCACCCCGAGCCTACCCAGCTTATTTATCAATCTTCTATGTGGAACAGTGTCAAAAGCTTTGCTGAAGTCAAGGTAGGCGACATCAACTGTTCCCCCTTGGTCCACCACTCTGGTTACCCAGTCAAAGAAATCTATGAGATTAGTTTGACAGGACCTTCCTTTTGTAAACCCATGCTGTCTTGGATCCTGTGCCCTATGGATTCCAGGTGTTGCACTATCCTTTCCTTAAGGAGTGCCTCCATAATCTTGCCCACTACTGAGGTAAGACTGACTGGTCTGTAGTTCCCTGCCTCCTCCTGCTACCACTCTTGTGGAGCGGGATCACATGAGCCTTCTCCAGTCTTCTGGGACCTCTCCTGTGCTCAGAGACTCACTAAACAATTCTGCTAATGGCTCTGCTAGTTCCTCCTTTAGCTCCTTAAGTACCCTGGGATGTATGCCATCAGGTCCCATTGCCTTATCCACCCTGAGCTTAGCAAGCTCTTGTAGGACCCTTTCTTTTGTGAAGGAGTAGTGCTCACCTCCTCCCCCTGTGTCCATGATGCTGAGCTGTGGGCCCTGCCCTACCTTCTCTTCAGTAAATACTGAGCAAAAGTATCTATTTAGGATAGATGCCTTTGAGGGTCCTCCTCCTCACATGCTCCCTTTTCTCCATTAAGCTTAGCAATACCCTCTGGACTTTCTCCTTTCACTAATGTATCTATAGAAAGTCTTGTCACCTTCTTTACTGTTTGTGCTAGTGTTTCCTCAGTTTGGGACTTTGCCTGCCTTACTGCCTTACCTGCTTCCCTTAGGGCAGTTTGGTATGCCTCCTATCTTCATCCCGCTGTGTTCCTTATATTTCCTGAAGGCCAGCCTTTGGCTCTGACCTTTTCTGCTACTGTATTTGAGAACCAAAGTGGTTTCCTTCTTCTTTGCACTTCCTTTTCTGTCTAACACAATGGGATGTTGCTTCAAGTATTGTATCCTTAATGCTTGCCCACTTTGCCTGTACCTCCCCACCTGTGTTTCTTTTTGCCAGGGCTAGCTTAACTCTGTTGGCCATCTTATCAAAGTCAGCTCCTCTGAAGTCCCATATTTTTGCCTTGGAATGGGATGATTTAGATGTAGTAGCCAAATTGAACCATACCATGTGATGGTCACTGGCCCCCAGGTGACCTTCTACCTGGAGATCTGTGATCCCTTCTTTGTTAGTCAGTACTAGATCTAGGATAGC
The DNA here is from genome assembly GCA_016271365.2 of Neoceratodus forsteri. Taxonomy (NCBI): domain Eukaryota; kingdom Metazoa; phylum Chordata; order Ceratodontiformes; family Ceratodontidae; genus Neoceratodus; species Neoceratodus forsteri. The sequence continues at coordinate 906,692,114 of CM028129.1, forward strand.
CCTGTCTCTTGTGGGTTGCTGTACCAGTTGTTTGAGGCCCCCTGCAGGAATCCACTATGAGTCTAGTTCTGGCAGATGTTCCTGCTGGTATTGACCAATCTATATCTGGCATGTTGAAGTCTCCCATTATCAGAACCTCCCTTTAGCTGTCATGTTTTGTATATCTTCTAACAGTAATGTGTCTATGTCCTCCCTCTGGTCTGGGGGCCTGTAGACAACCCCAGTTCTTATGGCTGTCCCATTTCCTGTTTCCAGGGTGACCCACAGTTCTTCTGGCTCCTTATGTGTGTTCTGAATTTCTGTAGCTTTGAGCGAGTGCCTAACTGTATGAAGGTATTATAGTAGAATGAAAAGGGGCAAAGACTGTATGGTAGACTGGTATGAGTGCATAGCCCAAAGAAGAAATTCCAGGATCCTACCTCAAAAAAATACTGTCATAGCTGTGTTTCTCCCTTTTCAAACTTGTGGGCCTTTTACTTCTGAATATATGTGTTCTCAATCTGCTTCTTCCCCTTACTAGTTTGTTCACCAGCCTGCCCAAGCAGATGTCCTGCTCCTCTTCTTTGGGCTATGCACTCATACCAGTCTACCATACAGTCTTTGCCCCTTTTCATTCTACTATAATACCTTCATACAGTTAGGCACTCGCTCAACTACTTAGGGACTTGTTCCAGTGACTATCGAGCATATGCCCCTACAACTACCAGGCATTCATGCCAGCAACTCTCATTCTCACTCCAGTGCTCCTTTCTTTGCCCCTCAAGGGCTTCATTAACCTCAAGCTTCACCATTCAAGTGCTTGGCTTTATTGTTTCACACATGGGATTTGTATTTAAAGGAGAGCAACTAGGCAGTCAGTTTTAAAGCAGCTCTAAAGCAAGTCTTCTCCATGGGGTTCCTTCAGTAACTCAGTTGTTCCTTTGGCACTGGTCTTCAGCCACCAAGCACCTTTCTATGGGTGGGATTCTTTTGTGCAGGGACTCTTTCATCTGTGCATTCAGCTCAGCATCATCATTTAGATGGTGGAACTCTTGTTGAGATAAAAGGTAAAGACCAAAGCATCAGTTAATTGAATCATCACATCTGAAGTTGCTATTCCAGTAACATTAAATTATTTCTAAGCCTTGAAAGAAGGTGACCTAGGCCCCCCATAGATTTCCTGCACAAGGGTTCTTTTTCTCTCCATCATAATATTAAGGTCATAATAAAGGGTACCAGGATGGGAGGCAGAGCTGGATGTCATTGTCCACCTAAGGATGAATGACCCAGCTAGGGATGAGGCTAGGATAGTGTAGGAGGAGTTCAGGGAGTTGGGGAGGGGTCTTAGGCAGGTAGCATACTCAGTGGCCTTTTCTGAGGTGCTGCATGTCTACAACGGGGGAAGGACAGGGTACTTTGTACCAGGGGCTTCAACTCATGGTTGAAGGAGTGGTGCAGAGAGAAGGGGTTTGGCTACATTTGGGACTGGGGTCCCACCTGGAGGGATAATGGCCTATACAGGGGAGATGGCCTGCATCCATCCAGGAGGGGAACCACAGTCCTCAGTGAATGGTTTAATCGTTATATTGGTGAGCATTTAAATTAGCTGAAGGGCATGGTGGAAGGATGCTGGGAGACATAGTCTGCCCCCCCAAAAAAGTTGAAGTAGTCAGTAGGGGAACCCCAAGGGAGCGATATCCCCAAGGGTACCTAACGAAAAAAAAAAAAAAAAAAAATGGTAGAAATGAAGAGAGATGGGAATCAGAGTGGAGGGGATAAGGAGTGAAGTCAAAAGGGAAAATGGGGGGTTGACAAGCAGGGTGGTAGCAGAATCTGGAAGGCCATATGTGCAAATGCTCGAAGTCTGGGAAATAAAGTCCTGGACCTAGAAGCCATCATGGCAGAGGCTGACCTGGACATTGTCACCCTTACCAAGACATGGTGCAATAAAAACCATGACTGGGATGTAGCCATACCAGTACAGGAAAGGCAGATTGAGAAAGAAAGGGAGAGGAGTGTCTTTATGTAAGGGATAGCATAAAAGCAACAGAGATACAGGGAACACAGGGAGGGGTGGAGGTACTGTGGTTCACCTTAGAAATTGGGAATGAAGTCGCAGTTTGCACTGGCCTCTAGCACAGGGGGAGTGAAGTTAGACAAAGTTCTGGTAGAAGCCATCCAAAAGATGACAAAAAAGGGGGAGGTGCTGCCGATAGGGGACTTCAATCTGCTAGATATAGATTTGAGCCTCCCAGCTATAACTTCAGCTAGGAGCAGAGACATCCTGGATTCCCTGCAGGGGCTTTCCTCAGGCAACTTGTAAAAGAGACAACTCATGATGGGGCAATACTGGACCTTTTACTCACCAATGGGGACAGTGGTGCAGACGTCACAGTGGGTGACCACCTGGGGACCAGTGATCACTGTACAGTGTGGTTCAATATTAGCACTGTGGCAGAATCAAACCACACAAAGGCAAGGGTCTTGGACTTCAGGACGGCCAATTTTAAAATAATGGGAGAATGCCTCAAGGATGCCCTGGCAAGTAAGCAAAAGCAAGAGGAACAAGGCACCGTTATGGTTCTCAAAAGTGGTGGCTGGAAAGGTAAGGGAAAACAAGTTAACATTCAGGCGGTAAAAGGAGACACAGAGGGAGGAGGATAGAAAGGTGTATCAGGAAAAACAGAGGGAGGCAGGGAAAGCAATTAGGAGTGCAGAGGCACAAACAGATGAGAAAATAGCCACAAATGGAGGAGAAAATAGCCCAGGCATTAAAGAAAGGGGACAAGACATTTTTCAGGTATGTAAGAGAAAACAGAAAGACCAGGGATGGATAATGAGGCTTAGAAGAGAAGGGGGGAGGTGAAGAGAAGGGGGGTGGGAGTGCAGAGAGGGACCAGAAAGTGACATCCTGCCACAGCAGAGGATGACAGGAGCACAGTTTGGAGAGAAGTGAACTTTAACTTTATAATTGTTTCTTTTACCAGCAAGGGCATAAGATGGCCAAGGGTTGCTGCTATTTACTGTGAGGGGGTTGACTGTCTCGCGAGAGACTAGGGGTAGGCCCAAACCCCTCCTCCTCCCCAGCCTCATCTCCATTTATAGTGAGGCTGCTGCCTCCTGATTAGAGGAGAAAGGGACTTCCCTAACATGGACTTCCCTAACAATCACAGATATCAATGGTAACATTATGGTCTGAATTGTACAACAGAATTAAATGATCAAGGAAGATATCATATCTTAAATGATATTGAGTTAGGATAAAGTACTAGATTGGGGAGGCATTGGAACTAGGTAAATAAAGAATACAGGGGTGCTAGGGGATTTGGCAGGCAAGCTTCAGGGACAGAGGCAGGAGTAGGGACAAACACTGGGTTGGGGAGGATAAGCAGAAACAGTGCAGGAGGGGATGTAGGAAGGATAGTTAACTGCAATGGATGCAGGGCTGCCATCTTCTTAAAGATTACATGGAGGGCAGGGGGTGCTTGGTGTACAAGCAGCTTGTGCAGCTAAAGGAGGAAATTGCATGGCTGAGGAGGGAGCTGTGTGGAAGAGAGGAAAGGGGATATAGGGGCCAGCTGGGAACAAGGGACCAAAGGAAGGCATACTCAAATGGTATAGACTGCAGGCACAGAATGGGACAGGTAGGGGGAGCAAATGGGCCAGCACCACTGTACTCTCATGAGCCACTAGAGGAAGGGGCAAAGGGTGTGGACAATGGTCCAGAAAAGGGTTAGATGTAGACCTGGGAGGGAACGGAACCGGAACACTCAGTAAAAAGGATCAGGGACAATCCAAGGAGAGGTGAGAGAGGAGAGCAACAGGTTCTCTGTGCTTGTTAGTCTGAAGGAGCTGGATGGCAGGAATTTCAAGGGTGAGGCAATAGCAAGAGGGAGGAGAAACACAACAGAGGCCATCGGCCTGGCTGATGACAAGGTCAGGGTGTCAGAGGATACAAGTAGGATAGCAGAGGCTAAGTGGGGGTGGGATGGAGGAGGCATTAGGGAAGGTTGAGCAAGCAGATGATGGGTAGAGGCTGAATGAAGGTGGTAATGTTGGTGAAGATGGGAGCTGGGAGGGCAGACAAGAGGGGCAGGCAGTGGGGATGACAGTGGGCCAGCTGGTGATATGACATGGGTGGGGGTCAGGAGGGCATCAGAACTTAAGAAGGCTTCAGGGGGGAAGGAGGAATAGGTAGAGCAGGAGATGGGGGCATGGGGAACGAGGACCCACGTGGGGACTGTGGCCTGCAAAGGGGAGGCCAGCCAGGAAGCAAGCATGATGGAGTGGAAAAGTTCATTGGATTGGGGGACCAGGATATAGGAGAGGGAGGGGAATCACACAGATCATGGGAGACAGGAAGGAGGGAGGGCAGAAATGCTATGCCAGTGAGACAAAAGAGTCTCCTCCTGGAAAGAGCACAATGGAGGAAGTGGAGACAAAAGGGGATGATGACAGTGCTGGAGGGAGTGGGACAGTGGGTTAAGAGGCAGATTATGGGTGAGAGAACTGGGGGGCTGCAGGGATAAGAACCAAGGGTCATCATACTGGGTGACTCAATAGTGAAAGGTATCAGGTAGGGGGGGAGGAACCAGAAAGAGTTCTATCTGAGTGGAATGCGTGCCAGGTATGATGGCAAGTAGAGAAGGACAGCAGTCATTAAATGTGTCAGAAGACAGGGGGTGAAGCCCCACATAGTGGTGCACTCAGGCACTAATGATCTGGAGGGCAGCAGAGTGGAGAAAGTTCAGGACAGTTTTGGGGAGTTGGGCAGGTTGTGCAGAATCGAGGGGCAAACAGTCACATTCTCTGAGATCCTACCATATCCAGGGTAAGCACAGCCAGGAAACACGGGATCATAGAATTTAATGCATGGCTGGCAGAATGGTGCAGAACTATGGGGTTTGGTTTAGCAGAGGGTTAGGGGGCAACATGGGATAACAAGAACCTCTACTAGCTAGATAGGTTTCACCTGAGCAAGAAGGGTTCCTGTGTCCTGAAACAGAAACTGGGGCAGTGCATTACAACCAAGTATAATATAAAGTGACTAAGGGTGGGGAGGCTTAGCACTGGGCAGCAGCCAGAGCCAGAAGGAGAGGGAGAAAATGCACCCCCCCAGCTAGCAAGAAGGGGAAGGGAGGCAATCAAAAAGAGGAGGCGGTAGAGGGGATTGGAGTACTGAAGTAAGCAGAGGATCCAGCTGGAGGGTAGTGTCACTAAATGCAAGGAGCATGGTGAACAAAATACCTGAGCTCCAAGCATTAATGGCAGAAGGGGATGTGGATGTAGCTGCCATCACCAAGACATGGACCAACCGGCACCATGACTGGGACATCATGTTACCAGGATACTGTATCACAGGGATAGGACAAAAGGGAAGGGTGGAGGGTGGCTTTATTTGTGAGGGAAGGGATAGTGAGCAGTAGGGAGGAGGGAGGCGAGGGGAGGCTGGAAGTCTTATGGGTTCACCTACAGAACAATGAAGGTAAAAGGGTCATACTGGGGGTTGTGTACCATCCACCCTCACAGTCAGAGGGCATCAATAGAGAACTGGCAGATCAGTTATGGAAACACTATGGAAGGGATGGCACTGTGGTGGTCAGAGATTTCAAACTACCAGGGGTGGATTGGAAAACCATGTCTAGCACAAGCACTAGGGAGCAGGTCATTCTTTAAGCCTTTCAGGATTTATTCTTGTCACAAAAGGTAGAGGAACCAACAAGGGAGGGGAATATCTTAGATCTTGTGCTGACCAGTGGAGACCACATGCAGGGTGTATGGACTGAGGACCCCCTAGCAGGTAGCGACCGCTGAACAGTTTGGTTCTCCCTGGATATGGGTAGGAAGGGGACATCTACAAAACCAAGACAGTGGACTTCAAAAGGGCTGACTTCTGCAGGATGACTGACATCCTCAGGGGGGATTTGACTAGCGTCAGCCTTGATATGGATACTATCCAGAAATGGGCCATCCTGATGGAAGACATGTTAGCAGCTACAGACACCTGCACAAAGAAATGCAGTAAGAAGGCAGGGACCAGGAAGCCATGTTGGTGGTCAAAGGAGGTGCAGATAAAGGTGAGGGAGAAAAAGGCTGCCTTCAGAAGTTGGAAGGGGTCCAAAAGAGAGGAGGATAAGGAGGAGTACACAAGGAAAACCAGGGAGGCGAGCAGAGCTGTGAGGGCTGCCAAGGCTTCAAAGTAGCTAAGGCTAGCAGAGGGGATTAAGAAGGAGGACAAGGCCTTCTTCAAGTACGTAAGAGAGAAGAGGAACTGCAAGGAGCAAATCACCAGGATAAAGAAGGATGGAGGTTGGGTAGAGAAAGGGGTTGAACAGGCAGAGGTGCTCAATGAGTACTTCTGCTCAATTTTTACCAAGAAGAGAGATGGGCCAATACCGCAGGGGCAGGGCAACACTGGAATGGGAGAAGATAGGATAATGGATGAGGAGATCCCCGTGAGCAGAATGCTTGAGGGCCTCAAGTCACTGAACACTGACAATGCGCCAGGGACAGATGGGCTGCACCCTAGAGTACTGAGGGAGTTGCTGAGGTTCTGGCAGTACCACTGGCAGACTTGTTCAATACCTCACTGCAGATGGGATGCATGCCTCAGGAATGGAGGATGGCACATGTGGTACCCCTGCACAAGAGCAGTCCCAAGGATGAGCCTGGTGACTTTAGACCAGTCAGTCTGACATCCATTGTGGGTAAGCTTATGGAAATGATCCTAAAGGAAAGATTGGTGACCTTCTTGGAGGTGAACAGTCTTATGGAAGACAAACAGCATGGGTTTGTCTCCGGGAGATCATGTCAAACAAACCTGGTTCAGACTGAGTGGCAAAAGAACTAGACACTGGTCGAGCTGTAGATGTCCTGTATCTGGATTTCAGCAAGGCCTTTGGCTCAGTACCACATGGCAGATTAACTAGTAAATTGAGGAACCTGGGAGCAGGGGAGAAACTGGTTAAATGGGTTGGTAACTGGTTGGGGGACAGACATCAGAGGGTGGTTGCGGGGTGGGAGGGACTCTCAACTCATAGGGCAGTCACCAGTGGGGTTCCACAAGGTTCAGTACTGGGGCCGGTGCTGTTTAACATCTTCATAGCTGATACAGCAGTTGGACTTAAGAGCAGAATCAGTCTATTTGTGGATGACACCAAGATAGGGGCAGTTGTGGATGGGGTAGAGGGAGGAAAAGTCCTCCAAGACAATTTTGGAAGGCTTGAGCAGTGGTCAGACACTTGGCAGCTGGGTTTCAATGCTAAGAAGTGCAAGGTCATGCACTTTGGAGCAAGGAATCCTGGGTACAGTTACCATCTGGGAGGGGTTCAGCTGTCTGTCTCTGAGGAGGAAAAGGATTTGGGGATAATGGTCACAAAGAATATACACCACTTGTCTCAATGTAGGAAAGTAGTGGCAAAAGCCAATAGAATGCTGGGGTGCACTGCTAGAGGAATCACCTCTAGGAGGGAGGAAGTAATTCTGCCACTGTACAGGTCACTGGTGAGGCTGCACTTGGAGTACTGTGCACAGTTCTGGAACCCATACTTGAAGAAGGACATCAGGTTACTGGAGGGGGTACAGTGGAGGGTTACTAAAATGATCAGAGGTATGGAGGGGAAGCCTTACGAGGATAGGTTGATGGACTTCAACATGTACTCATTGGAGCAGAGAAGGGAAAGGGATGATATGATCAAAACCTTCAAGTACTTTAAGGGCATCAGCAGGGTAAGTATGAAGGGCATGTTTCGATTAAATGGAGAAGGGATTACTAGGGAGACACAGCCTGAAGTTGGTGGGGGGTAGAGTCATGAGGGAGGCAAGGAAGCATTACTTCACAGAGAGAGTGGTAGGGGGATGGAATGCTCTCCCTGAAGAAGTGGTATCTCTTAAAACAGTGGAGATCTTTAAAAGGGGGTGGGATATGGTTAAGGGCAAGATACTACTCAGTAGGAAGATGAGAGGGGAAAGGGGTGGGGGGAGCAGCAGGAGTCTAAATTCTGTACTGCACAATCAAGCAGATGCAGTAGACCATTTGGCCTGCATCTGCTGGCAGTTTTGTATGTTCTTATGTTTGTAAATATTTTTGTTCAGTGTTCACAGAAGAAGGGAAGGCAAGGAACCACAGATAACTGCCAGGAGCACTGAAGAAAGAAAGGCGGACACTAGTCCATTTACGGAGGACAGATTCCTGATGGAACTTGCAAATCTGAAGGTGGACAAGGCAATGGGGAAAGATGGGGTGCATCCACGGATACTGAGGGAGCTCAGAGAGGTGCTGGCTGCACCTCTGACAGCCCTGTTCAACCACTCACTGGAGATGAGAGTGGTTCTTGAGGACTGGAGGAGGGCAGATGTAGTCCCACTTCACAAAACTGGTAGCAGGGAGGGGGCTAGCAATTACAGGCCAGTCAACCTCACTTCAGTGGTGGGGAAATTAATGGAATCACTACTGAAGGAAATGACTGTGGAATAGCTTGAATCCAGTGGTTTACAAGATCCAAGGCAGTTGGGATTCACTGGGGGGAGGTCATGTCAAACAAATCTGATAGATTTCTTTGACTGGGTGATTAGGGAATTTGATCGGGGTGGAGAGGTGGTTGTGGCCTACCTAGATTTCAGTAAGGCCTTCGACACAATTCCACATAGCTAGCATGCAAACTACAAATGATGTATGGATTCCACATGGGAGACTCATAAACAAGCTGGGAGACTAGGAGTTGGTACAAAGGTGGTAAACTGGGTAAGGAACTGGTTAGGGGACAGGAGACAGAGGGTGGTGGTAAATGAAGTTCACTCTGAGGAAGGGAGGGTGATAAGCTGGGTGCTACAGGGATCAGTACCGGGACCAGTCCTCTTTAGTGTCTTCGTTAGTGACAATGCAGAGGGGCTAGAAGGAGAGTTGCATTTTTGCTGATGACACTAAAATGTGCAATAAGGCAGACACTCCGGTGTGTGTGTGTGTGTGTGTGTGTGTGGAAAAAATGATTAGAGATCTAAGAAAGCTAGAGGAGTGGCCAAAGGTGTGACAGCTAAGTTTCAATGTGAAGAAGTGCAAAATAATGCACTTGGGGCACAGAAGCCCAAGGGTGGCATACCAAATTGGGGGTGCAGTGTTAACGACCACCAGACAAGAATGAGACCTGGTGGGGTAATCACATCTGATTACCTAAAGGTGGCCAGACAGTGTGACAAAGCAGTGGGGAGAGCTAGTGGGTTGCTAGGGTGCATAGGGAGGGGTATCACCAGCAGAAAGAAAGAGGTGGTGTTTCCACTGTATACAGGGAAGAGAAGCCCAGTGTCACAAGTTTCTTGCATGACAAAAGGTATTAACTCCCATTGAAAATGCATTGTTTGCTGCAGTAACTCTGCAACACTGTACTTCATCCTGGCAGGCTTCACTGTAGATCACTGGTGAGACCTCACCAAGAGTACTGTGTCCAGTACTTTTTTTTGCATTATTTCTTTACCTCCTCTGACGCGCTCACTGTCGTCCTTTCCTTCGGGCGGCCAAGTCCTGCCATTGCCTCCTCATCCAATCCGCCATCCAGCTGCTCTGTTGCCCCCGGTTGTCCTGGACATATCCCTTCACCGGGGGGGGGGGGACTCTCCCATATCCCTCGGGAGGAGAGACCGCAGCGCATGTAGCACTCTCTTGCATCTTTACCGGAGACCCGGAAATGCAGCCTGGAGGTTTCTTGGCAGGGAGACACAGGGAGGCAGGCCGCCATCATCCGGATGACATGCGTGCATTTTTCATGCTTTTCTGGTCCCTCTTGTGTGCTGCTGCTGGCAGTACCGCCAGTCTCCACTGGGGGTCACTAACATAGCGGGCCTACCCACTAGCCCCAGGAGAGAGAGGAGGAGCAGTCCTGGATGCTCAACCTCTCCTCCCCGTTAGCTCCCCGGCGACCTGGAGTCCGCCTCAACCCGGTCGCCAAGCATGGTTCAAGGTGTGGCATCCAGTGCCTCAACCCTCTGTGCCAGCAGGCCAGCACTGTGTCCAGTTCTAAAGACCACATCTCTAGAAGGACATAGACAGAGTAGCGGTGGTCCAGAGGAGGGCAATTAAAATCATGCAGAGTCTGCATCAAAAGCCCTATGAGGAGAGATGAAAGGATCTCACTATGTACACCCTGGAGGAAAGGAGGGAGAGGGGGTATATGATAGAGACTTTCAAATACCTCATGTTTATAAGTAAGGCTCAAGAGGAAAGCATTTTTCAGAAAAAAAGATGCTCAAGAGCAAGGGGACATGCTATGAAGCTGGAGAGGTAGTCTCAGGGGAGATGTGAGGAAGTACTTCTTCACTGAAAGAGTGGCAGATGCCTGGAACAGTCTCCCAATGGAGGTGTTGTGGACAAAAATGTTAATGGGACTCAAGAATGCATGGAATAGGCATAAGGAAACCATGTTGGTAAGGAAGAAGGGGGTAAAGCTAGAGATCAAGTAGGTTCTGTGGAGTAACAGTAGGTAGGGAAAATGGGCAGACTAGGTGGGCCTAGCAGTCCTTATCTACCATCAAATTCTATGTTTATATGCTTCTAATTCCAACAAACATTGGGCAAAGATAGTGGTCCTGTAAATTCCTCATCAGTAGCTTCTCTACAAGTTCTCATGCATTAAGGCTGTGTCTCCTCTCTCCTTAGGAGAAGTAAGAGTTTCTGTATGTTCCATTCATTTGCTCTTTGGGGCTTTCTTCCCTGTGGTACCTTTAGTCTGAGGGGTTTCTAATCCCTGTGGTACCTCTAGGGGTAGACTCCTCTTCAAGAGGGTTCCTGTGTCTTCAAGGCACCTTGTAAGGGTGGTAGTCCATTAGCAAGGACAGAGAAATTATACAGCAAATATACTTTGTACAAGCATTTAAACTTCCCTACTGTACGGAAGTAGTCTTTTCACCAACTTAGCACAAAGTACTCATCCTACCAATCATTCCAAATATGTCACCTAAGCATTCCTATATAAGTCACCAGATGTACTAGTGAAGTATAAATCATTATTTGAAACCACTTTTGATAAAGGACATCTATCTGAAACGAGTAAAGCACACATATGTTTGCTGTGGTTATAATAATTTTTGTGCAATAAAAGGTCTTTTAAAATGAATTTAAGCCTGACATCCATGAAGAAGCAATGCTGACGTATGTGCCTATTTCCAAAAGAAGTTATATATAAATCATTATACATGTTTCAGAACCGGAATGCACTGAACATGCAATATAGGTACAGTCTTAAAGCCTGGAAGGGAATACTTTTGGTGGTGTTATGGCTGCAGTGAGCATTGCCATGGAGTCGTTTTGCCAATACATAGTAAAAGGGAGCTCTTCTGATTCCTAATGACCTAGATAGAATTAGAGGTTTAGTGGCATTACTCCACTTTCATTCAGCTGAGCAGTGTTTCAAAGCACTGTTTTGTGCTAAACTTCAATCTGGTTAGAAAGGGAGATAAGCAGACAACCATGTAACTATAGTGTCAAATGTCACAGAATGGAATGTTTATGTAGTAAATCTAATGTTCCAACTCTCACTGAAGATAAGTTAGAGGACCCCTAAACACAGTTCAAGTTACAGTTTTTTTTACAATAGGGATTTGAAATGAACTGTTCATATACACTTTTTCATCTTAAATCTTACAATGCTGTTGAAATTATGTTGCTAAAGTACTGAAAATGAGTTTGCTTGTCTGTGTAAGTTATGTGCCTTCTTCCTGAAAACTTAGGTAAGCTAAACTGGATGTTTTACAGGGAGTTTTTTTTTTTTTTTGGGATTGCAATAATCTTTAATGTGTGCTCACTATTCATCATGTTTGGGGTAGAGGAATATTAAGATGTTATTTAAGTTTTCGTATTGGTATCCAGCCTTCTCAGTTTGAGCCCACAGTATCCAGTGGTAATCAATGTGAGGGGTCACAAGCTGCATCTGATTCTGACATAGAGACTGACAGTTCTGATTCAGATTACATAAATTGGAGACTTACCTTGGATTGGTTAGTATTTTTAATTATAAATACCTAACCATTGCCTTTTCTGTAATCTAGGTATCATTGACTGTTTTATTTAGCAACACAGAAGTATTCCAGTCCTTCATATCATATGTGATAGCAACATCCCCCATTATTTTATTTATTTTAGCTTTTGTTGACCGGGTAAGTACACTAGACAAGTATTATGCCTATTTTCAGGAACGACCCGGGACAGTACAACATAGGGATAACAGACATTTTTACAGAAGAATGTAAGTACATCATGACAACATGTAGGAATAGTAACATTGTCCAGGGGTATGGAAGGTCATAATAAAACTTATAACTTTAAGGTTAATGTACCCCCGGGGTGAGTAGGTCACCTACAAATTCTAACAAACCATGTACACATTAGAGACAATTTAGAAAGGCATGTCCAGGGAACCTTGGCATAGACAGTATGCCCTAGGTCCGGTACCCTGGTAATTGGTAGAGTCATGGAAAACAGCAGGAGTTATGGGTAGCATCTATGGGAGGCAACTTTGGACTGGAAAGACTCTAGGGAGGCTTAGGGCAGTCACACGCTGAGGCTTGTTTCAGGAAACCCCAGAGGGAATTACGAAAGCACTGATGGGAAGAGGCCAAACGAATATGCACAGGAAGGGGAGTTCCAGAGTCTACAAGACATGCAGTCCCCGGTCACCCATGAGGGTGCCAGTGAGGGGACTTGAGCATCCCTGGGGCCTGGGACCCAAGGGTGGTAGGTAGTAGTGTCAATTTGCAGCAGAAGCAGGGCCAGTCCGGGGTGCCGGTTCTGATCACTTTGTCCATGAGACAGCCCACCCTCAAGTCCAGGTACCCTAGCTGGGAGAGCCCGAAGTTTATCGACAGCTCACAGCGATGGGTGAGACGGGGACAGCAAGGGCAAAGCGACAGATGTTGTTATATGTCATGTGCCACCGAGTGAGATTGAGTCTTTGAGAGAGCGAAATAACAGGCAGCCCAGCTGAGAGAGGAAGGCGGCCACGAGGGCCAGCTCCAGCTACTGGTAAGGTTGTACTTGGCCCTGTAGGCCAGGCCCAGCTTGCAGTTCACTGCCCTGCAGATGTTTTGGATGTGACTGCCCATGTCAAGTTGAGGGTCAAGGGTGACCCCTAGGTATTTGGCAGAGTTCACTACAGGGAGGGGAGATCCATCAGGACTGGTAATCTTTAACAATGCCGACGAGGCTTTGATTTTGGCTGTTGAGCCAAAGAGCATGGCCTGTGTTTTTTTCAGGTTCAGGACCAGTTTGTTTTTAGTAATCCAGGTTAGGACATTGTTAAAGTCTTCGGACATGTGCTAGTTAAGAGTAGCGACATCTCGGACGTGTGCCAGGATCACCAGGTCATCAGCATAGAGGGTGGCACTGCAGGTAGTTGTCACCACAGGTAGCTGGTTGATAAAGAGGGAGAAGAGGAGAGGGCCCAGTACTGAACCCTGAGGGACACCGGATATTGTATAGTAACTCACTGACCTATGTTGTGTCACAAATTTTATACAGGGTATCTATATTTTTTAATATGTCTTTGTACTCACAAGTTCTAAACTATATCAAGTCATACTGTTTATTGCATATATGTGAGGAGGTGCTCTGCAGAAATGCCCATGTGCAACCATTATTATCATAATTTAATGGTGCTTCATATTAGTTTATTAGGGGCTGTGTTTGGATATGGTTTCATCTTGTGTTGTAGTATAAGTATGTTTGTGCAGTTCTTTCTCATTGTATATGTTACCTATTCTTGTGTGTGTGTGTGTGTGTGTGTGTGTGTGTGTGTGTGTGTGTGTGTGTGTGTGTGTGACGGTGGTCCTGACTGTCTGTTCCAGTACTGTCACTGTGTTACCACATGACCACACGTGGATGTTCATGGACAGGGGTCAAAACTGGCACCGGCCCCACTAGTAAAATGCTGTTAGATATTACCTTGGGATAGACAAAAATCTTTGTAAGACTAAAAAAGCACATGGCAAGTCTTACTTTTACCACTTGGAAAAACCAGGCCATGATCCTGAGCATGAGCGTGATATTGCTGTGGACATGACACACATGCTTAGTATCACGGTCCTGTTTTTGTTTCCTAAATATAAAACTTGCAATGCTCTTCTTTATTCTTAAAAAGATCCCCTGCTCAAGAGATCACGTGATGCTTTTGACTCTATAGCTGCTCTCACAGTTGGCTCCTGCCACCCACCTTACCATCTACAGAAATCCTTGCTTAAAAACCACAGCACAAGACTAGACATCGAGGAATCCTATTTATAATTACTAGCTGCTCCAATATATCCCAGTTTGGAACTTTGCTATTGGCACCTACCACTGCGATGGAATCAGAAATGAGGCAGGCCCGTCCTCGACACACTGCCAGATACCCCAGAAAAGCAAACTAAAAAATCCAAAATGCAGAAAGCTCAGCCTTCCAAATCACCTGATCCTTTATCCTCAGCTGTACCACTCACTGAGGACAGATTTCTGCAGGAGCTTGCACCATTTAAAGACTCTCTTGTGGATATAGTCTCCGAGCTGAAATCCATCAGAGCTGATATGGGAGACTTAGGCCACAGGATCACCAATTTGGAAGCATGTATAGCTTCTCTCGCACCCTGGAAGGACAAAGTGGATCCCTAGCTACACAAGTTAAGGCAACAACTCCAAAAGCTTCAGTTGAAAACTGAAGATATCGAAGGATGTAGCAGACGTAACAACATTTTGATTTTTGGTCTTCTAGAGACCAAGGAGGGGCCCTCAATAATCCCCTTCCTCCAAAAACTGCTCCCAAGGTTGTGAGCCCCTCACCCCACAACCCATCATATCTCATCGAATGAGCCCACCACTCCCTCTGGTCCAGACCATCAGACTCTGCACCCCCAGGCCTATAATTTAAAAATTTCTGAGCCATTTAGAAAAGCAGCATATTCTCATGAAGACCAGGTAGCTGCAATCTGTTACCTGGGAAGGGAAAAGGCTTTGGTTCACGGAGGAGCTACCCCTCAAAACACAACAAAAGAGAGCTGCCTTCCACCGTATTGTAAATAAATTAATTGCAGCAGGCCTAAAGTTTAAAATGGCCTACCCAGCTCATCTGCGGGTGAACACAGAGGGAGTGTGGTGCTCGTATGATACCCTGAACCAGGTCTCTGAAGATCTCTCTACTCGCCTGCCAGAATTGTTCAAAAACCCCTGAAGTATGCCTTACAACCTGCCTCACTGCATATACCTGCTGTAAATAGACTTGTGGCTTGTTTTCTAATCATTGGTTGTTCGATTCATGAAGGGACTAACCTCTGATGGCCTTCTGCTGAGTCAGACTTGGGGATATCTTGAAGGAGGCTGAACAGTCCTCTTGAGGTGCTCATTCTACTAGCTCCACTGCTGCAGGAGAATTGGGGACCATGGCTCCTCCAGGCACCATTCTGGACTTCTGCTGCTTTCCTCAAACTCTGGACTGATCTAGGAACCTTTTCTTGGGGGTTTAGTCTTTCAGGAGGGCTGGGTTTCAGACTGGACCAGTCCTGCCTTGTTTTGGTTCTCCAGGGGGTCGTACTACTAAGTGAAGTTGTTGGGGGAGGGGTTCTATACTGATATCACCTGCTGGGGTGCTTTAAAGGTGGGAGAATAAATTTCTGGCTGCTCCTTTGGTTTTGAGTCAGGGATCCAATGGAGTACCACATCCGGATTTGTAACACCCAGTCAGGATAATAGATGGTGCAGTGGTTCTATCCCCCCCGATTGGCTGGGGGAGTTGGTAGGCACCTTCTATTGCCTCTGCAGTTTACCATTCAATGGAGGACTGCCACCCCTTGGTTTCAATACAATTTTAGTGCTGCAGCCCTGTTGGAGATATGATTGTTTGGCCTGTGGAGATTCCGGTGGACCTCGACTGCTTGATCCAAAATCGTCTGAGTGGCTGGTAAGACAGTTATGGATTCCTCCAATAAGCTGTGCTGCTCTATGCAGGATACCTAAATATTTATGATAATTGAGTGGATGTGGGGTGGGGGAGGGAGGAAGCTAGATGGGAGGCTAGCCTGGAGACACTGAGCCTCAAGTACTGGCTAGTGGGGGGTATCCCTTTTTGCTCCCCTATGGTTACTTAGAGCAGTTTATATTGAGAATATGAAGAAGGGAGCCCTAGACTGGACAAAGCAGGAGGGGATTAAGTTCAGTTTGCACTGCTGAGGTTATCTGTCTTTTGCTCAAATACCTTCTGCTAGGGCTTCCTCTGGTCCCCCATGGGAGGGGGTAGGGGGCATAGGGTTTCATGGGGATGGTCTCTATAGTCTTTGACACTTGCTTTTTATTTCTGGATATCAGGGACCATGGGGATCAATGTAAATAGGTTTTGGGATGAGCGGGAGCATTTGGGGGTGGGGGGTCGGGACATTCTTTGCCACAGTTACAGTAGGTTATCTATCACGGGACTGTATTGGGAGGTGGGAGGGAGGTTGGAGATGGAGGGTGTTTTTTGGGAAGGGAGGGGGTCAGGACAGGTTGGTTGTTAATGTTTATGCAAAAATCTTATCATCTCTGTTAACTGGGGGGTTGGGTGGGTAGTTGGGAGTTTCTTCTAACCCCTCTTGATTGTAGTTTGTGGGGTATTAGTAACTACTGTTTCACTGAATTTTGTAGATTAATGATTATTATGGTTATCTTTATGATTTTTAAGAGTGTTATGCCAAAGAGAAGGTGGGTGAGTGACTTTGGGGGAGAGGGTGGGTGTGGAGTATGCTCATGGTGTATTGTTTACCTGAATGTCCATTTTAATTGCTATGAATATGGTAAGTAGGTTAATCAAATTTTCAACCTGGAATGTCAGAAGTTTTTGGAAACAGCTCAAAAGGTATCAAGTGCTTAAACATATTTCCCTTCTCCATGCTCACATTACTTTTATTCAAGAAACACATATTTTCCCCCATGAGGCAATCAGGCTCCATAGGCAGGACATTGGCCAAGTATTCATCTTTGGAGTCTCAACCTCAAGTAATTGTGTGGCCATTCTTGTGAACCACTCAGTCTCCCTGCATAGGTTCATTGGTATGATACGAGTTAAGTGGGGGGTCCCATTATAAACTCGTTGCCTATTTGTGAAATTCAAATTTCTTATCACCCATATGATTATCTAGCTCATATTTAAATTGTGCCAGATTATTGCTGGCAACAACCTCAGTAGGTAAGGAGTTCCATATTGGAGGTAACCTTTGCGTAAAAAATCTGTTTCACTTAGTGGTGTTGTTTATCACAGTTTTAAACTTTAAATTATGTGATCTAGTATTATAACCTATAGTGTTTTTTTGGAGACAAAGAGCCTCACATAATGCTTGATCCTTAATTGATCTTTATGCTAAACACAAATCTCCCCTAAATGCCCTATATTGAAGGGAAAATAAACCCAGTGATCTCAATCTAGAACTGTAATCTAAATCAGTTAGGCCTTTTATCTTTTTAGTCAGTCACCTTTGTACCTTCTCCAAGGATACTACACCTTCCATAGACGTTGGAGTACAAAAAGGGACACAATAGTCAATCTGTGACCTCACCAAACTAGTATACAGTGGAATCAATACTTTGGGTTCTCTACTCTTAATATGTCTAAAAATACAAGGGAGTGTGCCATGGCATTTTTTTATATTATTATTGTTGTGTGAAATGAACTTTAGATCATGTGTAATGCTAATACCCAAGTCTTTTTCAGATGTGATAAATTGTATGTTACAATTATTGATTTTATAACTTGCTGAAAGATTATTTTTCCTAGGTGCATAACTTCGCACTTTGCAGGCTTAAAGGTCATTTTATATTTAACAGACCACTTAACTAAATTTTCAAGGTTAGTTTGTAAAGCGCAGACTGCATTAGAATTATTAACAATACTGCCAAGTTTACTATCGTCTGCATATTTTTGAATCCATACATCATTTGTAGTTTGCATGGTAGCTATTAGTAAGTTAAACAACAAGGGGTCCAATACAGATCCCTGGGGGACACCACTGCTTACATCACCCCATTCAGAGAGATGTCCTTTAATACTAACTTGTTGTTTCTTATTGGTGAGCCAAGAGTTTATCCAACTAACTATATAAGCATTAAAACCTAAATTTACCAATTCCTTTATCAAAGTGTTATGAGGTACAGAATCAAATACTGTTTCAAAGTCCAAGAAGATTATATCAACTGGAAGGCCCTGATCCAGTGCCAAACTTACTGGTTCAAAAAAGTTAATAAGATTAAGTTGGCACGATCTTCCTTGTACAAAACCGTACTGACTACTATCTGAAAAGCCTATATTTTGTAGATGGTCTAACATTTTTTTCTTTAAGATTCTCTCCATTAATTTACCTGTACAGGAGGTTAAGTTGATTGGTCTATAATTACTTGCTAGTAATTTATTTCCACCTTTATGTATAGGCACAATAGTAGCTGTAGTCCATTCTCTTATTGCATATCCTTCTTTAAGAGATACATTAAATAATAAAGTGAATAAATCCACAAAAACAGAAGCTAATTCTTTAATGAAGGTTATTGGAATTCCATCAGGTCCTGTGGATGAATTTGCCTTAGTAACTTGTATAGCAGCCTTAACTTCGTCAGAGGTAATCAAAGGATGTTTTTGATTAACATCAATATTATCTAAACAGGAAACATCCTTAGTTTTAAAGACGTTAGAGGAAATATTCATTAAATTCTTTGGCCATATCTAACTCATTATCAATAAGCATACTATCTTTAATTAGTGGACCAATATTGGGGGCTTTTCCTCGTAATGAACCAATGTAATTGTAGAATAGTTTTCTGTTGTCCTTTGTTACCATAGCTAATTTTCATTTTATTTTTTTCTTTGCAACTCTGATTGTTTTTTTACACTGATCAGATATCCTAATAAATTTTAGCCATTTCTCCTCTGAGGGGAATTTTTTATATTTGGCGTAAGTTTTTTTCTTATTTCTTATTAATCTTTTAATTTTACCATTTCGCCAAGGGGGAACTCTTTTATTATTTGGAGTGCATTTCTTATTTACTGGGACCCATGTATTAATGCAATGATTGATAGTCCTTTTAATAGCTGCCCAAATCTGCTCACTATTTTGATTTATTAATTCTGACTTCCAGTCCCAGTTATTAAAATGATTTTTAATAGCCAAATAATTAGCTTTATGAAAATATTTTGTCCTAGTAGTACCACAATTGGCAAAAGTAAAACTTTTCATATTCCAAAAAAACATATTGTGGTCACTATCCCCCAAAAGTTCTAGAACTTTAGGTAATTCTTCTATATTAGTAATATTTGTGAGGATAAGATCAAGAATATTTTCTTTTCTAGTGGGTTCTAGGACAAGCTGATCTAGATTATACAAAAGGGATAGTTCAATGAACCTGTAGTCTAATTTAGTTTTTCCAGTTAGTGTTGACCAACAAATAACGGGTAAATTAAAATCCCCCATTAAAATAAAATGTTCATATTCCTCCAGCTGTTCAATTGTTTGGAAAAATAGTTCATTACAAATGGTATCCAAATTTGCTGATCTATAACATAAACCAATGGTTAATACTTTATCATTTTTTATTTGAACTAGGATGATCTCAGTATCAGCATTTGAATCTGAAACTATGGGAATTTGCCTACTTTCCATACCGTTGTTCACATATAGAGCAACACCTCCTCCTTTGGAGTTTTGACAATTTTTTTCAGATACTGAATATCCCACAATATCAGTACCCCAAGCTGAATCGGAAAACCAAGTCTGAAACTCCACAAATATCTATTTTGTCTCTACATAAAATATATTTTCATTCATCCAGTTTATTATTTAGGCTTCTGGCATTAAGCATTAGTATATTCAGATCACTACTCAAGTTTTTAGGAAAATTATTTTTTAATGTTTCTCTTACTATAGGTGATGGAATGATATAAATGTTTTCTTTAAATGGCCCTACTAGGGAGATTTCATTCCCACCCACCCTTATGTCTAGTTTAAATTAATCTGAATAAAGTCAAGAATTTGTTTACCAAACACTTGATTACCAAGTTTGTTTAAATGTAGGCCATCCCTACATATTAAATCTGGGTTACAAACAAAATCTTCCCAGTGGGTAAGACAATGTATGCCTTGTTTAAGACACCACACATGCAGCCAATTATTTAAGGATTTTATTTTTTCATTTATCTGGTAGTCAGCCCTTGGAACTGGTAGAATTTCAGATAATACTATCTGACAGTCAAAATTGATTAAAAGGTTGTACATTCCCACAATTTCTTCTTTAATGCTCTGTAGATCTTGATTAAAAACATTATTTACCCCAGTATGAATTATGACCAAAGGTTTTTTCCCCCCTTCTTTCAAAATATTCCCAAATATTTTTGTAATGTCTGGGATCTTAGCACCTCTAAAGCTAGAGACAGTTAGATTTACTTTGTCCTGGTTGCATATGGTCCTGTCTACATTTTTATTAATAGAATCTCCTAACACAAATATTTGCCTGGACTCCACAGATTTGATGTCAGTAGTATCCATGAGATTATCAAAAATGGCTTCATTTCTATTAGACAGATCTATATGGTTCCCAGTAGTGACATGAGTATTCATGTCTAATGGCTTAGGTGATAAACAATCATAAGCTGGTTCAGGTCCATAAGAACTTGAGCCAGAAGCAATGTCAGGGCTCTCAGAATCTTATAAGTTTCTTAGGGGATCAAAAGAGTTCAGAATTGATATATCAAATGAAGCTGCTTTCCTGCCCTTTTTTGCAGCTTTTTTATTTTGAACCAAGTACCATGTATCCTCACTAGGCAAAAGGTCATCCTCCTCCCTAACACACTTTCTAGTAGGGGTATATGTGGGATGTTCACATTCTTGGACATGTAAATGCTCTCCGATGATAGCACTGGGTTCTGAAGGAATCATATTTACACAAGTATCTAATACTGATGTGTCAATTTGTGGGCGAGATCTATTAATTCTGGCAATAGTATCGGCATAACTTTTCTCTAATGCTGTTAATCTGTTATTAAACAAATTGATTTCATTAGTCATGTCTTCATTTTGCAAACATTTGCTACAATTAGACTGATTTACCAGATCAATAACGGGTTCTATACTGTACATTGAGCACACTGTGCACATATACAAGACCTTGCCATCGTGTGTAGTGAGTGTCCCTTCCATATCTTTAGAATTTGTATAACCACTAAATAGAAATGTAGCATATGGCCCAGTATGTTTACCTGAAATACATCAAAATTACTGTAAAGTTAAGATGTCCGTTTCCTCCTCACAATCCAAGCACACAAAACACACGCAGATGCGTGTCTTCTTGGCGATCTTCGTGTGCGCCAATGCACCACCTGCTTGAGCTCACCCTGCTCACTGCGGGCCAAGCTTTTAACAGCCTAAATGACCCAGAAGTACTGGTCACAGGTCAAGAGCAGCCCTTGAAAATAATACTTACAAAATAAGCAAAAAAGCTCCTTTTAGCTGACTGTATGTGTAGAAGTGCCCAGGGAGATTAAACTCCTAAAACCCTACTGATTTAAGTTTTTGTAGTTCACTATGTGCAGAGTAGAACTACAGCTTCTCTTCATCTTCCTGTATTTGAAGCAGGGCTCAATACACTGTGACACAGAAGTAAACTACAATGTTAAAATAGCATGTTACATTCAGGTTAAAAAATGTTTCATTCAGACATGCTCTGTGGCACAGCCAATAAACTGGGTAGCCAACAAGTCAAGTAGACCAAGTTCTTACAGACCCACAGGGAAGATACATTTTTGTAAAGGGCCTACTCGATCAACTGGAACTAGTATTGGGCAGCATTTATGGTCCAGTGGGAGGTGATCCAGCCTTCGTTATGGAGCTAACTGACAAACTAGCCCCATTTCTCTCACTCCCACTGATATTGGGGGGCAATTGGAACCTTCCCTCACCCAAGATTTGAATCAATCTAACTACCCCCTTTAAATCTCTCTCGGCAGCACAACGAGCCCTACAAGAATTTATGGACCTATTAGGTCTTTGTGACCTCTGGAGAGTTTTAAACCCATTGTTCTGCACCCATTCTTTCTATTCAATGGTACATCACACTTCGTCTAGACTGGACTATGTCCTTATCAGTTATTCTCTTCTTCCTGGTCTCTGCAATACTGGAATAGAGCACACTGTTCTCACCAATCACACAGTGACCTGGCAGTAGTTGCCCTGGATACTAATCTGCAACAAGACACGACCTGGAAATTAAATACTCAACTCCTTAAGGATGACCATGTGATCTCCAGAATTTCATCTCTTATCCAGTCTTTTACCCAATCTAATCATAATACGGTACCGAGGATAGATCATGAGTGGTGCACTTTAAAAGGTTTCTTGAGAGGGGAATTTATCCATCTAGCCTTTACCTGGAAATGTCATAGAGAATCAGAAGCCCTCTCCTTGCTCACTCAAATTAGTATCCTAGTGCAATCTCTCTCTTCTACTTCCTCCCCAGACTACTTGCAGACACTGCTGTCTCTTAGAGATAAATATTTCACCCTTCTACAGGAAAAGGTGGAATTATCAACACTAAAAACTCAGACTAAATATATAGAACAAGGTGAAAAGGTGGTCCGACTGCTTGCTCTCCATTTACGGAAATTAGAAGCATCAAAAATCATATCCTCCATTATGGCCCCAGATGGCTCCTTGAAGACACTTTCCAGAGACATAGCATTAGTTTTTGAGCAATTCTACTCCACTTTATATGGCCAATGCTCATCCCCACCAACCATCAAAGAAATGTCTTCCTATCTAGACTCCACTGCACTACCTCATCTTCTGGACCATCACCGTGCCCTTCTATCTACCCCCATCTCCTTAGTAGAAGTAGAATCTGCTATAAATAATCTTGCACTTGATAAAGCTCCTGAGCCTGATGGCTTTCCTTCGAACTTCTACAGACTCTTTCTTAAAGATATAACCCCCCTTTTGCTCCATCTGTGTCACTTTATGGTATCTTCAGAATCACTAGATCCCTCGCTTCTGGAGGCCACTATAGTTCTCCTTCTCAAGCCAGATAAACCACCCACTTGTCCCACGAGCTATCACCCTATCTCTTTATTAAACTGTGACATTAAAATTCTAACTAAGATTCTAGTCTCAAGAATAGAGAATGTCTGGTCTTGTCTTCTCAGTCCAGAACAAGTAGGTTTTGTTTCTGGGAGGTCCTCTGCTGATCATCTCCACAAGATATCCCATATCTTCCAAGTAGCTGGCTCATCTTCTACCCCATGGTCCTAATCTCTCTCAACGCTGAAAAAGCCTTTGACAGGGTGGATTGGTCCTTCCTTTGGTCAACCCTGCAGAAGATGGGCTTTCTTTCTTCATTCCTCCAATGGCTTCAGGTGATTTATTCTTCTCCAATGGTTAAATCTATTGCAACGGTGTATTTTCTTCTGCATTCCCTCTTTATACAGCCACACATCAGGGGTGCCCTCTTTCGCCTTCCTCTTTAACCTATATTTAGAACTGCTTATCAGATATCTTAAATCTTTTCCCAGCATAAGTGGCATCCCCACTGGAAATCTATCACATCTCTCTCAGTTTACGCAGACAACATCTTACTCCATCTCTCAAAACCCATCCCCTCTCTTACTGAGAATCTAAAGATAATAAGTATTCAATTACAAATTGAATCTCAATAAAACAGAAATATACCCTCTCAATCATTTAACTGACAGCCAAGAATTAGCCCCATTTGGTATGAAGTGGTCTATCTGTTGTATTAAGTACCTTGGCATATATTTAACCACTGATCCATCCTTGATGTGGAAACTGAATTTAGATGACCCCCTGAGTATTATACAACAAGACTTAACATGTTGGAAGAATCTTCCTATATCATTATGGGGTCAAATTAATATTATCAAAATGTATGTCCTCTCTAGGCTTTTCTATCCCTTAAATATGCTTAACAACTGGCTTCCTTTATTCTTCTTTAAATGCATTCATTCAAATATTACTTCATTTATTTGGCTGGACAAATCTCCCAGACACTCCTACCTTAAATTGGGGCTTCCTAAAGAATCAGGCAGTCTGTGACTTCATAATTTCATGCTATATTATTGGGCCAGCCATCTCCTCAAGCTGAATCAGAAGATGACTATGTTCCCATCTGGTTACAAATAGAATCCAAGCTAATCTCCAACCAAAAACCTATGTCCTACTGCTATTTTCTCTTCCCTCTGGAAATCTCTTCTGAAAATGTTGGGTTCCTTCCCAGTTGGCATCTCTATTAAAGTCTTCTCACAGCTCTGCTCTCACTTAAAGATGTCTCCTTCCAAAGACATGATGACACAAAGATCTGCAACAGAGTTGATGCACAAGGTGGGGTGGAAAGGATGAGAAGGGACTTGGCAAGGTTAGAGGAATGGTCAAATGTATGGCAGCTTAGATTCAATGCTAAGAAGTGCAAGGTAATGCACCTGGGAAACAAAAACCCAGGGGAAGAGTACACAATGGGGGGTGAGATACTAACAACAACAAAAATGGAAAGGGACCTGGGGGTAGTCATATCAGATGACCTAAAGGTGGGCAAGCAATGTGAGAGGGCAGCAAGGAGGGCTGGGGATACTGGGATGCATAGGGAGAGGCATCACCAGTAGAAAACAAGAAGTTATTATCCCTCTGTACAGACAGCTGGTGAGACCCCATCTGGAGTACTGTGTGCAGCTCTGGAGACCCAATCTCCGCAAAGACATAGACAGGATGGAAGCTGTCCAGAGGAGGGCAACTAAAATGGTGCAGGGTCTGCACCGGAAGACATATGAAGAGAGACTTAAGGAGCTTAATATGTATAGCCTCGAGGAAAGGAGGGAGAGGGGGGACATGATAGAAACTTTCAAGTACCTCAAGGGAATCAACAAAGTCCAAGAGGGTAGCATCTTTCAAAAAAAGAGGTGTGCAAGAACAAGGGGCACAATTTGAAGATAGAAGGGGGGCGGCTCAGAGGTAATTTAAGGAAGTATTTTTTCACAGAGAGGGTTGTGGATGTATGGAACGGCCTTCCAGAGGAGGTTGTGGAGTCAAAAACAGTGGTAGAATTCAAGCATGCATGGGACAGTCACAAGGCAATTCTGGGGGGGTAGGAAGAAGTAGGCTGCTGGGTAACTAGGATCTGCAGCTTATCCATCAGGTAGGGAAATGGGCAGACTGGGTGGACCAAGCGGTCCTTGTCTGCCATCAAATTCTATGTTTCTATGTTTCTCTCAACCTATTTTCTCTAATTTAAACATCAAGATCAGATACCACCCATTATCTCCTGACTGGCTTCCTGTCCTCCCTGAAATTAGAGTGTCAGACTTTTATACTCAGACATCTATTCTCACCTCTCCTGAGTTATTAACTAAATTTCGACTGGGGCCAACTAACATTTTTAAGATTTATCAGCTACGACACCTATTAGTGCAACAATTTGGTCTCTCCTTAAAATTATCCCTACTTGGTGATCTTCTTCATCAGATCCAAGAGCTGGCTTCCAAACCCCATGGTGTCTCCTCCTTATATGTGTGCCTACTTACCAATTCTCGTCCTTCTTTTTCGGTAGGTTCTAAGATATGGGAATCCTTCATACCAGACTTTACCTTTAATTGGCCACACCTCTGGAAAGATCTCTATACTTACCTAACTCAAGATCTGCTAAGACTTACCCAATATCATATCTTAAACAATATGTACTATACCCCAGGCAAATTAGCCAAAATGGGTAATCTCCCCTCCTCTACCTGCACCAGATGTGGCAAGGCAGAGGGTACACTGCTGCATGTTTTTTGGTCTTATGAGAAGGTATCTTCCCTGTGGGTACATATTGAAAAACAGTTGGACCCCCTCCTGGGGCTACAAGATCTCTTTTCTCCTGAAATATGTATTGTTGGAGATTACTCACAGATTCAGGTCAAGGAGAGGAGATATCATGTGGCTCTCATCTCCTTAGTGGTTAAAAAGATAGTTCTCAGACACTGGCAGGACCAGATACCCATCAGATACAATGAATGATTACATAAGCTCTCTTTCTCTCGACAGACAGAACACCTGATTGCTAGTATACAACATCGTAAGCCTCTGTTTAATAAAAAATGGGGCAAATTATACTCCCTTTATCTGAACTGATTGCCTTTTGTGTGCTCTCAGACACCTCATTAGAGATCTATGGATCACACAGCTTCAACTTGTGTATTTATTTCCGGGATATTTATTTCCTGGTGTCATTGCACACTCCACAGGGGGAGGAGGTTATAGGGTGGAGGGGAAGGGTGGTTTTGTTTTCTCCTGTTCTATGTTCTTGATGTAGTGTACTGTTGTTGATTGTGGTACATATAAAATCAATAAAGCTTTTTCAATTAAAAAAAAAAGATCCCCCACTCTCTGAAGAACATGTACTTGTAGCTCCAACTATTACTTACATGAAATTGGCATATGCTCAGTGCATGTTCAAGTTGAGAAGTGGCATCGGGCAGCAGAAGATTGGCCAAACAATAAGGTAATGTGCTTGTTCTGAGCTAAAGTATACATATTTTTTAATTTAGGTAAAAGATCTTCTCGAAAAGAGTAGGGGAAATTTCCCCCGTGTCCTGGCCAAATTTCCTCCATTCACTAGAAACACTACCAACAGTTTAATCTGGTTCAGTTTCAGTTGGTTACCATCTGTATCCCCACCCCCGGGTTGCCCCTGAAAAAGGGACTTCTAGTCTCAGTGGGCTTACCCGGGCAACAAAATTAAATAATAATAATAATAAAAGATCTTACTGTTACTCACACTGGGGCACATGGATAGTTTATTTTGCCATATATGTTATTACAGGAAGACTGGTCACACAAATTCATTATAGCTGCTGAAAGCTGACAGTGTCCCTTTAATGGGTACACTATTCATGCACTGCATTGATAAAAGTTTCCAGAGAGGTGCAAAGTACAGTAAGCTGAACCTGAATAGCAGCTAGAAGCAAATTATTAGGAAACTTTTATTAATTCATTGCAGTGAGCAGTGCACACATTAAGCAACTCACTGAAAAAAGCTAAACCAGTGAGCTGGCGGGACAGTTTAATGTGACTTTTACTGTATGTTATACTGGAATATATATGCATATATGTGTATATGTATTAGTCAGTGTGTGTGCATCACAACCATTAGAAATTGCAGTTAGGTGGCTCAGTGGTTAGTGCAAAAATTGCTAGTTTACATTCCCCCACTATCTAGATCAGTTTTAGCCTTATGCATGTCAATGCTGATTTAAATGAAGTGTCTAGTGGCAACCCCCCCATGTCCCTCAGAGCCAGAAAAGAATTAAACGGTCCCTTGCTGTCTTTGTTTAATTTGTGAAAAAAGGTCCATTGCTGATGCAACCCCGCACCCCCAACCTGACCTCCCACTAAGTATCCACCACCCCACACTCCCCAGATGTTCTCACACACCCTCACTCACCTAAGCAGATCCCAGTGTGAAGATCCACTGTCCCATGGAAGACACGTCTTGCTGCTGGAACTGGAAATAAATAAGGTAAGTGAAGCTGAAATCCTATTGAAATATACTGAACCACACTTACCTTATTTCTCATATAGCAGTCCTCATTTCCAGCAGCAAGAAATGTCTGTAATGGGAGAGTGTATCTTCATACTGGGACTAGTTCAGGTAAATGAGGGTGTGTGGCGGAGTCTGGCGGTATGGGGTGGTGGGTACTCAGTGGGAGGTCAGGCTGGGGGGGTGGGAATTGCATCACCACCCAGACTGCCCTATTAATCTCTAACTAGTGTGAGGCCCCATGCCCAAACTTAACTATGGAGCCCCCCTTCCCTCCAGGATACCCCGTGTCTATCCCACTCCTTAAATTCTGTGACCATTTTAACCCTTATCGTCTCCTCTGGAAGGCTATTTCAGGCATCCACTACCCTCTCCATGAAAAAATATTTTCTCACATTTCTCCTGAGCCTTTCTCCCTCTAACTTCATTTTGTGCCCCCTTGATTGGGAGCATCTCTTACTTTGGAAGATGCTTCCTTCCTGTACTCTGTTTATACTGATGATGTATTTGTATGTCTCAATCATGTCCACTCCCCCTCTCCTTTACTCCATTGAATACATATTTAACTCCTGCAGTCTTTCCTCATAGGTCTTATCCTGCAGGCCCTGTACCATTTTACTTGCCCTCACTGCACTGCCTCCACCCAGTCTATGTTCATTCTCAGATGGGGCCTCCTGAACTGGACACAGTATTTGAGGTTCAGTCTCATGAGTGTCTTATACAGGGGCAAGATGAGCTTCCTCTTTCTACTCGTGATACCCCTCTCTATGCATCCAAGCATCTGGCAAGCCGTTCCATCCACCTTATCGCACTATCTACTTTCTCTTAGGTCCTCCGAGATGATAACGCCCAGGTCCCTTTCCTGCTTTGTGACTGTCAGTACCTTCCCACCTAGTTCATACTTTGCCCTTGTGTTCTTGTGCCCTATGTGCATGATCCTGCATTTCTTTGTATTGAATCCCAGCTGCCATTCTTCAAACTATTTTTCTAGTTTTATAAGGTCTTCCCTCATTCTTTCAACACCCTCTGGAGTGTCCACCCTATTGCATACCTTTGTGTCATCTGTAACATGGCATACCTTCCCCTCCAGTCCCTCTGCAATGTCCCCAATAAGGACATTGAAGATGACCTGCCCCAACACTGACCCCTTTGGCACCCTGCTCATCACCTCTCACTCTCCAGAGTACTCCCTGCTTACCACAGCCCTCTGACTTCTGACATTCAGCCAATTATCCACCCACAGAACTATTTTAGGATCCACCCCTAGACTGTGCAGTTTGTTAATCAGCCTTTTATGGGGGACAGTGTTGAAGGCCTTTCTGAAGTCCAGATAGGCCACACCCACTGCACCTCCCAGGTACACTAATGTAGTTACCCAGTCATGCCATAGATTAGTACAATGAGTTAATGCAAAACACACTGCTTATCCTAAATACAGTAACGGTTAGGGTTAGATGTATAAGTAAATTAATGCCATCAAAGGCAGTGTGTGTGTTAGTGTGTGTGTGGCAATGCTCTCTGTGTGTAGACAATGCATTGCTATGTTATACAGTACTATATATGCATATATATGTGTATAGTCAGTGTGTGTGTATATCACAACAATTAGAAAGTACAGTTAGGTGGCTCAGTGGTTAGTGCAAAAATTGCTAGTCTACATTCTCCTGCTATCTAGATCAGTTTTATCCTTATGCAAGTCATTGCTGATTTAAATGAGATGTCTAGTGGCAACCCCCACCCTCTGATGTCCCTTGGAGCATGAAAAGAAGAAAACAGTCCCTTGATTTTTTTTTTTAATCAGTAAAAATGTGTGTAGACAGTGCACAGCTGTGTTACACTGGAATAAATATGGCTATATGTGTATATATGTTAGTTATTGTGTGTGTGTGTGTGTGTGTGTCACAACAATTAAAAGTGCAGTTAGGTGGCTCAGTGATTAGTGCAACAATTGCTAGTTTACACATTTCTCACTGCCTACAATACCATTATTTTTCAGCCATATTGGCCCTTGCTAGAATTTGTTATGGTAGTGAGGATGTACAGACATGAACTGACCTTAATGCATATATCCATTTCACTTCTGTCATTTCATGCAATTGCTACCACTGTGGCAAAATGTATTAATGTGGTTAAATAAATAATCATAACTTTATCTCTGGGATGTGTATTAGTCCATATGTAGAACTGTTTTAGCATATGCACCTTTATCCATGTCATATACACTGTAGATACTGTATCATCAACCTATAAATCAAACAAAGCAGTTGACTAGTGTTTCAATGTAAGTGCTGTTTCAGTTTGGCCTGAATGTTTAAAAATTAGAGTAACAGTGGAGCTACATCTTAATCAAGCACATAAAATATACTGATTGAAGCAAAAGGTGGCAAATGTATTTTGAAGGATTTCCGTATCCTGTGTAGAATTATTTATTTTTTTCCTATTTGCTGGAAAAGCACCTGATATTACACATGTATAATGAAAACAAAGACATTTTGGAAAATATATAAATGAGCTATGGCTAACAACTCTTTAAAGAATTATAATGCATACATACATTTCAGAGGGAATAATTGTTTTATAAACAGTAGTAATTTTTTGTTCTCTTTATCGTAAGAGAGCTTTTCACAATGTGTCCTATATGAAATGTTGCCTAAGTAACCATTTTTAACTTTGATATATGGCATCATAGAGTTGCTCTTAGAATCCAAGGCTTAATTCATCTGACTAGAGTTTATCATCCTATTACAAGGACCACCTGGGGCTCGAGCAGGTTATTGAAAAAGTAAGTTAAAGTCATGTCTGTTAATGATGTACAGTATACACATCTGCTGCTCTGCATACTAGCATTGTTCAAAGAACTGCTGAAAGCCTGAATGTTGAGTTTTAGATAATTTATTCAGATTATCAGACATCAAAGTCCTGGTTCTCAGTCACAATGGGTGCGTTACAGAACAGGCACTTGGCACCTGCACAGTTCTGCCACCATCCTATTGCACTGTAGGGAAAGGGGAAATTGTCTAACCAGAAAAGATACAGTAAGCCAGAGCTCATTTACAGGTGTGACCTGGGAGTGCAAGGAAATTAAGTGACTTGCTCAGGCTCACACAGTATGCAGGTGGGGGCTGATGGGATTCAAACCCAGGTCTCCTGGTTTGCAACTCAGTGCCCTTAACCACTACACTATATTGCCTTCAACTGTAGAGTCATAGATTTATAGAAGCTGATGGCAGAAAATGACCACAAGGCCCACCTAGTCTTCCCTGTTTTCCCTACCCAGTTTACCCTCTAGATCCTACATGGCCTCGGGTATCCACCGTGCTTGCCTTTCTTCTAAGATCCCCTTATGTCTATCCCACATATTCTTGAATACTATGACAGTCTTTGCCTCCACCACCTTCGACAGGAGGCTCTTCCAAGCACCTATCACCCTTTTAATGAAGAAGACCTTCCTTACATTTCCCCTAAGCCTCTCCCCCTCCAGTTTTATAGAATGACCCCTTGTCCACAAGCATCATTTACACTGAAAAATGCTCCCCTCCTGCACCTTGTTTATACCTGTTAGATATTTGAATGTTTCTATAATGCCCTTCCCCTTTTCTCTTCCAGTGAGTACATGTTTAATTCCCTGAGCCTTTCCTTATAGGGTTTCTGATACACACCCTGCACCAGTTTGGTTGTCCTCCCTTGAAATGCCTCCACCTTGTCTAAGTCCTTTCTGAGGTCGGGCATCCAGAATTGGACACAGTGCTCAAGGTGAAGTCTCACCAATGATTTAAACAGTGGTATTATTACCTGCCTCTTCTTGCTGGTAATGCCTCTGCTTATACATTAAAGCATCCTGTTAGCTTTACCCACTGCCTTTTCACACTGACTGGCCACCTTCAGGTCATCAGATATGATTACCCCTAGGTCCCTTTCTTGTTTTGTTTCTTCCAGCTCCACCCCTGCCAGCTGGTACTTTGTCACCGGGTTCCTGTGCTCCAGATGCATAAATTTGCACTTTTTTGCATTGAAGCTCAGCTGACAGACTTGTGACCATTCCTCCAGTTTATTTAGATATTCTCTTATTCTTTCCACTCCCCTTGGACTGTCTACTCTTTTCCAGATTTTTGCATCATCTGCAAACAGAAATATCCTCCCTTCCAGCCCCTCAACAATGTCACTGATGAAGACACTAAAGAGGACTGGGCCCAGTACTGACCCCTGTGGCACCCCACTGGTCATTTTACCCTCACTTGAGCGAATGCCATTAACCACCACCTTCTAACACCTGTTTTGCAGCTAGCTCTCTACCCATCTAATTATTTTAGGGTCCACTCCAAGGCTACTCAGCTTGCTGTACACAAACACTGTACACTGTGCACTTTGCATTTTTCGCCATTAAAACCCAGCTGTCACTCCCTAGACCAATCCTCTGGTTTCCCCAGAGCTCTTTACATTCTCTCCACCCCCTCCTCTGTGTCCACCCTGTTGCAGATTTTTGTGTCATCTACAAGAGACATACCTTTTTCTTCAGTTCCTCAGCAATATCACTGTACGCTGTACACAAACCCCATCGATCCATCTCAGGGGGAGGAGTTCCCCCACTGTTCATGCCACTCGATGAAAACTGCTGATCCAGATCTTAGTGAGTGCTTACAGAGTTTGCACCTATTGACATGCAAGTGATAGGCCACAGATGATATGCTATGCTGCACTGCATCATGCGCCTGGTGCATGTCACTATCTTACAGAGTACTGACATATCTGTTGAGCCAGATCCCTACAACCAAAATGCTTTAAGCACTACCTGGTGTTCAGTGCCACCCCTCATCCCCAATATATTACAAGCCCTTCTAGTGTCTAGTGGTACCACTCACTACCACCTAATTCATTGCCCTGATCACCCTAATACTAGGCCCCATATCAATGCATTCCACTGTTCACCTGATGTAATTCTCAGTCACATGATGTACTTCCCCCAACATTTAATGCCATAGTCCCATAGTCACCTGTAGTTGTAACTACAGTAGAACCCATTTCAGTCTCGGTACTATCATCTGGTCATTTCCTGATTATGGTACGAATGTTGGCACCCCTATCTCCTGCTGTATGTCCCCCATTTTGTTCATATAGTCTATCCCAGTTACTGATGCAATCTTCCCTCCCACCCTGTGACATCTTGGTGTCTAGTGCTCCCTCATTACTCTTCCAACCTCTTCTCAGTCCCGCCCTCATAGTTTGTACAGTTGTTAATGCTGTCACTTACATACAATACTGCCTCTTTTTAGCTGGCAGTAACTCCAGGAGATTGCAGTAGCCTGTGACTAGATATCCTTGAAAATTAGAAACACAGAATGTGTCAAACAAAACGACCAATAGGCCCATACAGCATGTCCTATCTTCCCTGCCTAACAATACACCCTGGACTCTATTTGGTCACAGGCTTCCCTCTTTCCTCCTTTTCCTCTACATAGTGCATAAAGGGAAGCTTGTTCTGCATGGATTTCTGTCCTTAGCGGAACACTGTTTTACCACAGTGCAAAGGTCATGGAACACAGTTGTACCCTTCTAGGGTACGAATGTGTGCCATGAGCTAAAAATGATCATGACCCCACCTGGTTGTTCACTGCATCTGAAAACAAGCACATGGCAATCACAGTTGAATCTCAATGGAATCAATGAGACAGCCACCGTGGTGTTTCTAAGGGACTGCATTGAATGGTGAAAATTCATTGAAGAGTACAAAAACAACAGAATGAATCTTTCTCTGTCACAATGAATTTCAATAGTAAACAAAACAACTTTAAACTTGTACTGTTATCTAGCAATTTATTAGAAACACTACATTTCCTGCTCCATACACTACAACAAATACTGGCTGGGCAAAGCTATGCCCAACCAGCCTGTGCTGCCACCTAGAGGTTCACATTCCTATGGACCGCTCGAGTTTCGCTCTTGAGGTCAAGTGGAATCTAAACCTCTCAGTGGAAGCACAGGCTGGTTGTGCATAGTTGCCAAACCAGTAGTCTCTATTTATTGTACCCATGTGATTATCACATGCCTATTTGAAGCTCCCCACTTTCTTTGCCCCACCACCTCTTCTTGCAGGCTGCTCAATGCATCCACCACCCTTTCTGTGAAGAAGTATTTCCTCACATCCCTCTTAAACTCCCCCCAGCTTTATTGCATGCTTCTCTGTTCTGGTGCTCCTCCTCCTGTGAAAGAGACTCCACTCCTGCACCTTGGTGACCCCTGTGAGGTCCTTATACATCTCAGTCATGTTCCCTCTTTCTCTTCTCTCCTCTCTTCCAGGGAGAACACATTGAGCTCCTGCCTCTCCTTGTATTGTTTCTCATGCAAGCCCCACACAATTTTAGTACCCCTCCTCTGGACTGCCTCCACCCTGTCTATTTCCTTATGGAGGTGTGATGTCCAGAACTGGACACAGTACTTCAGATGGGGTCTAACAAGTGAGTGATACAGAGCCAATACCACCTTCCTTCACCTGTTATAGGTCCACAGCATCTGACTCGCCTTGCCTACTGCTCTGTTGCACTGCCCTACTGCCTTGAGATCCTCACATATGATCACCCCAAGGTCCCTCTCTTGTTTGGTAACTGTAAGTACCTCCCCTCATCTTATACATAGCCTCCAGATTTCCCTGCCCTAGGTACATGACTTTGCACTTTTTGCCATTAAAACCTGGCTACCACTCCCTAGACCACTCCTCTAGTTTCCCCAGATCCCTTTACATTCTCTACACCCCCTTCTCGGTGTCCACCTTCTTGCAGATTTTTGTGTCATCTGCAAAGAGACAAACCTTTTCCTCCAGTTCCTCAGCAATGTCACTTATGAAGGCATTGAAGAGAACAGGGACCCAGTATCAATCCCTGTGGAACTTCTTGTCTTCCAAGTAACTGCTATTTACCACCACCCTCTGCCTCCTATCCTTTAACCAATTAGATACCCAGTTCACCACCTTCTTCCCCCAGGCTGCCAAGCTTCCTTATCATCCTCCTGTGTGGTATAGTGTCAAAGGCCTTACTGAAGTCCAGATAGGCCACATCCACTGCCCCATCCACTGCCCTCCCCTGATCCACCTCCCGTATTACCCAACACAAGAAATCTATAAGATTTGTTTGATATGACCTCCCCATTGTGAATCCATGCTGCCAGTAGTCCTGTTATGGTTGCCAGGTACTACATCAGTCTCTCCTTCAGCAGGTACTCCATTAACTTCCCCACCACTAGTGTGAGACTGACTGGTCTGTAATTGCTAGCCTACTCCCTGCTACTTCTCTTGCACAGAGAGATCACATCAGCCTTCCTCCATTCCTCTTGGAGCACCCCCATCAGCAATGAGGTGCTGAATAGTGCTATCAGAGGGGCGGCTAGCACCATCCTCAGTTCCTTGAGTACCTGTCGGTGGTTTCTGTCTGGCCCCATTGCCTTTCTTTCCTTTTAGTGTCTTCCAACCTCTGGTGGACTCTTTCTTCCATAAATGGACTTATGTCCACTCCACTCTCCCACCGCTGCCTGTTAATGTATATCAATCCATCCCCCCTTCCACTGTGAAGACCAAGTAGAAGTATTCATTTAAACGTTTAGCTTTTTGCTAGTCTTCCTCTGCAGAGTACTCCCTTCCTGGTCTCCTGATCTTTACTGTACCATCCCTTGCCTTCCTTTTTTCACTCATGTACCTGAAGAAAGTAGAGAAATCCCCGTCACGGCACACCCTCCATGCCAAAGAAACAATAGGAGTCTTGTAGGCACTTTATCCAATTATATTAAGTCCTTTATTTAAACAGCACTGCAAAGTGATTAAAGCCTCTCCAGGTCCAGGAGTATAGCAAGCAACAGCCTTCTTATGTCTCGCCTAATCCTAGGCTTTGACTCAGATGCTGCCCCCTGGTGTAATTCCAAATTTATACTACACACATGATCACATGTACATTATTTGAATTTTAACTGTTTAAATCATACTGCTACAAATAACAGAATGCATCAGTGAAGGTGAAACATTCCATTCTATTTTCCACATTAGTACACCCAAACTATTTAAATTAATACCATTATTTACATGTGACAGGAGGGAGAGAACATCTTTAGTATATGGGGAAAACAGAAGAGAGGATCAAAACACGCAGAATCAAATCAATTTCATTACCACCTATTATGTAAGCTCCAGTAGAATCAAATAAATAATTTACAAAAATTGAAATGTTTTGGGAGCTGATCACAGACTGAGAGAAACTGTTAAAATACCACAACGAATGACCTATAGGAGGACTAAAAATCTTAGCGACACCCTGGTTTTCAAATCAGAACCCACTGCAGTAAAAATTAGAAACTGGTTGTCCCCCTTCCCCAAAGGCTGTAGGAAACACCCCCAGCTAGTGATCAAACAGGAGTTCAGCATGTTTGTAGTTCATTTGCATCACCAGGTAAGGAAAAAGGTCTGGCTTCCCAGACGACAGACAAGGGAAATGCCGGACCTCACCCAACAACTAATCAAGTACACAAATGCTCACAGTCTGGGAAACAAGATCCCAGACCTGCAGGCAACAATGACAGAGGCTAAACTGGACATAGTAGCCATTAGCAAGACATGGTTCAGCAGTAACCACACTTGGGAGACTTCGGTACCCAGCTATGTACTGTTCAGAAGAGCTTAGGTGCAAAAAGAGGGTGAGTAGAGTGGCCCTTTATGTCAATGAAAATATCAAAGCTACAGAAATTCAGAATACACATAAGGAGCCAGAAGAACTGTGGGTCACCCTGGAAACAGGAAGTGGGACAGCCATATGAACTGGGATTGTCTACAGGCCTCCAGACCAGGGGGATGACATAGACACATTACTGTTAGAAGATATACAAAACATGACAGCTAAAGGGGAGGTTCTGATAATGGGAGACTTCAACATGCCAGATACAGATTGGTCAATACCAGCAGGAATATCTGCCAGAACTAGACATATAGTGGATTCCCTGCAGGGGGAGGGCCTCAAACAATTGGTGCAACAACCCACAAGAGACAGGGCTATCCTAGATCTAGTACTGACTAATGGGGAAAGGATCACAGATCTCCAGGTAGAAGGTCACCTGGGAGCCAATGACCATCACATGGTATGGTTCAATTTGGCCACTAGAACTAAATCATCCCATTCCAAGGCAAAAATATGGGACTTCAGAGGAGCTGACTTTGATAAAATGGCCAACAGAGTTAAGCTAGCCCTGGCAAGAAGAAATACAGGTGTGGGGTACAGGCAAAGTGGGCAAGCGTTAAGGATGCAATACTTGATTCAACATCCCACTGTGTTAGAGAGAAAAGCAAGAGCAAAAGAAGAAGGAAACCACTTTGGTTCTCAAAAACAGTAGCAGAAAAGGTCAGAACCAAAAGGCTGGCCTTCAGGAAATATAAGGAAATGTAGTGGGACAAACATAGGGAGGCATACCAAACTTCCCTAAGGGAAGCAGGGAAGGCAGTAAGGCAGGCAAAGGTGAAAACCAAGGAAACACTGGCATGAACAGTAAAGGAAGGTGACAAGACTTTCTATAGATACATTGGTGAAAGGAGATAGTCCAGAGGGGGTATTGCTACGATCAAAGGGGATAAGAAGGAGTGTGAGGACCAAGGAAAAGCATCTATCCTAAACAGATACTTCTGCTCAGTATTTACCGAGGAGAAGGTAGGGCAGGGCCCACAGCTCAGCACCATGGACATGGGGGGGTGGAGGGAGGTGTGCACTAGTCCCGTCACAAAAGAAAGGGTCCTACAAAAGTTCACTAAGCTCATGGTGGACATGACAATGGGATCTGATGGCATACATCTCAGGGTACTAAAAGCTCTAAGGGTGGAACTAGCGGAGCCATTATCAGAACTATTTAGTGAGTCTCTAAGCAGGAGAGGTCCCAGAAGACTGAAGAAGCGCTCATGTGATCATGTTCCAAAAGACTGGTAGCAGGGAGGAGGCAGGGAACTATAGACCAGTCAGTCATACCTCAGTAGTGGGCAAGATTATGGAGGCATTCTTTAAGGAAAGGATAGTGCAACACCTGGAATTTATAGGAGCACAGGATCCAAGACAGCATGGGTTTACAACAGAAAGGTCCTGTCAAACTAATCTTATAGATTTCTTTGACTGGGTAACCAGAGTGGTGGACCAAGGGGGGGGGGCAGTTGACGTCACCTACCTTGACTTCAACAAAGCTTTTGATACTGTTCCACAGAGAAGATTGATCAATAAGCTGGGTAGTCTTGGGGTGAGCCAGAAGTTGGTCAACTGGATGGCATACTGGTTGGCAGACAGAAACCAGAGAGTGGTGGTAAATGATATACAGTCAGAAGAGATGCAAGTCAGAAGTGGGGTACCTCATGGATCAGTCCTGGGGCCAGTCCTCTTCAATATCTTCATCAGTGACATTGCAGATAAACTGGAGGGTAAGGTTTGTCTGTTTGCAGATGACACCAATATCTTCAACAGAGTAGATGATCCAGATGGGGTCGGCAGAATGAGAAGAGATCTGAGTAAACTGGCAACATGGTCAGAAGAGTGGCAAATGGGGTTTAACGCAAAGAAGTGCAAAATCATGCACATAGGGAAGAGAAACCCTGAAGCCACCTATAGGTTGGGAGAGGAGTTGCTGGCAATCACAAGGGAAGGAAGAGACTTGGGCATCATCATCACAGATGACCTGAAATCATCCAAGCAGACAGCTAAAGCAGTAGGTAAGGCTAGAGGGATGTTGGGGTGTATTTTGTAGGGGTATTGCAAGTCATAAGAGGGAGGTAATAATCCCTCTTTACAAGACACTGGTTAGGTCCCATCTGGAGTACTGCATGCAGTACTGAAAGCCGCACCTGCACAAGGACATTAACCAAATTGAGGCAGTCCAGAGAAGGGCAACCAAAATGGTGCAGGGACTGCATCAGAAAACATATGAAGACAGATTAACGAAGCTCAATATGTATACCCTGGAGCAAAGGAGGGTGAGAGGTGATATGATCAAAACATTCAAACATCTTAAGGGCATTAAGAAGGTGAAAGAGTCTAACATGTTTCAATATAAGAGAAATAGCAGGACAAGAGGACACAGCATGAGATTAGAGGGAGGCCAATTAAGGGGGAATATGAGGAAGTTATTTTTCACAGAAAGGGTGGTGGATGTTTGGAACGGCCAACCTCAGGAAGCGGTGGATATGAATACAGTGCAGGGCTTCAGACAGGCATGGGATATGCATAAGGGGGCACTAATGATGAGTATGAATAGATAGGCCTTTGACATAGTACAGGCCTATGGCACATTCATTAAGTAAAAAAAATGGGCAGACTGGATGGGCCTTGTGGTCCTTATCTGCCATCAGCTTCTGTATTTCTATGTTTCAATGTAAATATGCTAATTGCAAATACTATACAGCGATATACTGTATGAATGCAGCATGTTCTGAAATCCATATGATGGTAAAATGTGTGACATACAGCAGTTTATTAATTGCAACACATCATACATAATTTGCATGGCATTTTGCTCCTGTGAGGTATATTACGTTGGCAAGACAAAAGGAAGCTGAAGGAGAGAATAGTGGACCATATGTGGGAAATCAGAAATGAAAATCTTGAATGTGAATGGGCAGTTTGCATGAAAAATGAGGCTGACAGAAGGGAACACAGTCTTAAGTTCATTGGCCTTGAGCAGGTCATTTTAGGGCTCAGATGAGGTGACAGGGATAACCTCCTAAGTAAAAGGGAAAATTTCTGGATTTTCACTCTGGGTGCCTATATGGCAAGAAACTAAATGCGCACATAGAAATCAAACCTTTCCTGAAAAACAGATGCTAATGTGTTTGTTTTTTTCTCTTGTAGGAAAGATACTGTTGGAGACCCTGTAAAAATGAAACGGCACTTGAACCCTCAAGATGCACTTTGTTTTGGGTTCACCTTAGGGTCTGCTCTGCCAACATCCCTCTATCATTGTATTTCATAAGTTCTTCAATGGTACAACATTTGATTCCCCCAACATGTCCAAGCACCTTTCTCTTACATTTCCCCAAATAGAAGAAACTCTCCCTTTCCCCTGCCATGCCAACCTGTTTCTTGCTATCTGTTGTTGTTCATAGAATCAACGTTGCTGAAATAGAGGCTCCTTTCTAAAAAACTTAAATCTAAAAACTAAAAAATGAAGAAGAAAGAAATTGCAGCAACACTCTTTCTAGTTCCCTGTTCTCCTCATGCCTTTGTAATCTTTATAAAAACTAAGGAAGATGGCAGGCTAGTAAAACATGGAATGATTGTAATCCAGTGCAAAGTCAGAAATGCACTTTAAGAGGTATGAAGAAATGAGTAAACAATTATGTGAACTGTTTTAAATGTTCTTTGGTGTAAATAATGGTTTTAATTTAAATAGTTTGGGTGTACTAATGTGGAAAATAAAATGGGGCGTTTCACCTTCAGTGGTGCACACTGTTATTTGCAGCAGTATGATTTAAACAGTTAAAATTTAAGCAATGTATATGTGATCAGGGTGAAGCAGTGGACATGGCCTATCTAGATTTCAGTAAGGCTTTTGACACCATTCCACATAGGAGACTAGTAAATAAGGGAGGCAGTATAGCGCAGTGGTTTATGGCTCTGAGCTGCAAATCTGGAGACCTGGGTTTGACTCCTGCAGTCCCCACTTGCATACTGTGTGACACTGAGCAATTCACTTAACTTCCCTGTGCTCCCAGGTCACACCTGTAAACAAGCTTTCAGCTCAGTGTCTCTCTCCTGGTTAAACAATTGGAAAAAAAAATTAAAAATAAGCTGGGAAGTTTAGGAGTGGGTCCAAATTTGGTAAACTGGGTAAGAAATTGGTTAGGGGATATGCAACAGAGGTTGGTGGTAAACAGAGTTCACTCCGAGGAAGGGGGGGTGACTAGTGGGGTACCTCAGGGATCAGGGCTGAGACCAGTCCTCTTTAATGTCTTTATAAGTGACACTGCAGAGGAGCTGGAAGGGGAGGTCTGCCTCTTTGCAGATGACACAAAAATCTACAACAGGATGGACACTCTGGGGAGTGGATAATAATAATAAATCTTTATTTATAAGAACTGCAATTCAACAGATATCAAAGTGCTTTTGCAGAAATTAAATCTTAAAATTATAAAATGGCAAATACAAAATCCTCAATTTAGCAATAAACAGCCAAATGTTAATTGTCTATGAAGACCAAAGAAAATAAATAAATTTTTAGAGCTGCTTTGAGATGAGCAGAGACATGAGAAAACTAGAGGAATGGTCAAGGGTATGGCAGCTGGGATTCAATGCAACAAAGTGGAAAATAATGCACTCAGGGCACAGAAACTCATAGGTAGAGTAGGAAATTGGTAGAGTGATATTGATGACTACTAAGCAGGAAGCAGACCTGGGTTTATTCATATCTTATGACTTAAAGGTGGCCAGTCAGTGTGACAAGGCAGTTAGGAGGGCTAGTTGAATGCTGGGGTGCATAGGAAGGGGTATCACAGCAGAAAAAGGGAGGTGACAGTGCCTCTATATAGATTGCTGGTAAGACTCCACCTAGAGTACTGTGTCCAGTTTTGAAGACCGCATCATTAGAAGGACGCAGACAGCATCGTGGCGGTCCAGAGGAGGGCAACCAAAATGGTGCAGGGTCTGCATCAAAAGCCCTATGAGGAGAGACTAAAGGACCTCACCATGTACACCCTGGGATAGGGGGGATATTATAGAGACCTTTAATTTTTTTTTTATTTAACTTTTGTTTACTGGGTAAACAATATGAACCCAAGGCCCATTTTCAGATGTGACCCGGGACCATTATAACACAGCCAAGTTGTTAAATACAATACAAGTACAGTACAAACATATACAGATAATACATCAGTAATAATCACAATCAAAATACTGTCTAACAGATAATGTAAAAGCATCCTGACTAACAATTTGCTGCAAGGATGGAGGTAATTTATTACAAATACCTCATTGGGGTAAATAAGGTACCAGAGGAATGTATTATTCAGAAAAAAAGTGCTCAAGAACCAGGGGGCATGATATGAAACTGGGGGGGGGGGGTTAAATTCAGGAGAGATATGAGGAAAGATTTCTTCACAGAAAGAGTGGTGGATTCCTGGAACAACCTACTAGTGGAGGTGGTATAGGTGAAAACAGTGGTGGGGTTCAAGAATGCATTGGACAGTATCAGGGGAGTCACACTGGAAAGGACAGGGGATGGAGAAAGGGCTGTAGATCAAGAAGGGTCTGTGGTGGTAATGTAGGTAGGAAAAAATGGGCAGACTGGCTGGGCCAAGCAGTCCTTATCTGTCATCAAATTCAATGTTTCTATTTTTTTTTTTTTGGCCACAAAAGCGTTTTAGTATTTTCCGAAGAGATGTTGTTGTTAATATTTTTATTGTTTTCAAGTAAAACATTTTCACACGTGACAGCGGATGAGAGATTGTGTTACATTACATTACATTTCAAAACAGTAGCATAGGAAACAGTAAAGATATAAATTAACATTTTGTTCAGCTCAGATTTTTTTTTTTGATTGAATATACTGCATTTAAGATTTTCAAAATAGCAAAACAAGAAAAACAACCAACAGCAAACATTACAACAATAACAATGAAACTCAGTAAATAAACTATTAAAAACAATAAGCCAAAAACAAAAACTTTCCTTCCCCCATCCCCATGGAACCGAGAACACAGCTACCCAAAATTGGAAAAAAGAGACTAGGCAACAGTAAACGATAAGAGATATGTAAACAATTGATGAGAAGGCAGCCCTCTGTTTTGA
This sequence comes from Neoceratodus forsteri, assembly GCA_016271365.2. Classification (NCBI taxonomy): domain Eukaryota; kingdom Metazoa; phylum Chordata; order Ceratodontiformes; family Ceratodontidae; genus Neoceratodus; species Neoceratodus forsteri. The sequence goes on from CM028129.1 coordinate 906,734,414, forward strand.
CATAAAAACTACAGAGAAGAAAAAAAAAGAGCAATTTCACCCCTTTACGTGGCACCACAATGGATAGTAGGACATAGAGAGGTTCCCATCTAGAATGGAACACCTCTTTTTTACCGTGTGAAGTAGCAATTTGTTTCTCTACCAGTAACACCTGAAGAATCTCATGATGACATTCTCTACAAGAGGGAATGGCATCATCCAACCAGTGACGCAATATGATTAGCTTAGCTGTAACAGCAATCAGTGCCAAGTACGCCTTCCGGGGACCAAAAAGATCCATTTGATAAAGGCCAATCAAGCACAGCTCTCATGTAAAGTACATCTCTAATCCCAGGAAAGGATCCAAGGAAGCTTTAATAGCATTCTAAAAATTGAGTACCTTTACACAATCCCAGAGCAAGTGCTTGAGATGGCTTTCAGCCATTACACATCTGGTATAAGTTGACTAGGGAAGCCTCCCCATTTTATGTAGTCATAAAGGGGTGTAGTAAATATTCTGTAAGATCAGGAATTGAATCAACCAGTACCTATCATGTTTTACAAACTTATATAGACGCCGCCACGTAGTCTACCAAACCCAAGGTTCTGCAGGGAGATCCAGAGCTTGCTGCCAGTAATAACAAATCCCCAGAGGATTTCTAGGATCATGGGCTTGGAAAAGCCCATAACGTTTCAATAATGGTTGGGGCTGCTCCACAAGAGATACTAAAGATTGAATGTTCAAGGAATCATGAAAAACCATGGGGGCAGGGCCTAAATTAGAGGAAATTGCCTGTTTCAGTTGAAGATCATAGAATTATAGAACTTGATGGCAGAAAAGGACTCCTTAGCCCATTAAGTCTGCCCCTTACCTTCCTGCTAACCTTGAGCACCCCCTCCACTCCCTTGTAACCCCTTATGCCTGCTCCATGACGTCTTGAAGCCCACCACAGTCTCAGTCCCCACCACCTCCTCCAGAAGCCTGTTGTAGGCATCCACCATCCTCTCAGTGAAGAATCACCCTCTTGTGTTACCTCCGAAGTGCCCCCCCGAAGTCTCAGGCTATGTCCCCTTATAATGATTCCTTCCCTCATGTGGAGTAATCATCCTGAGTCCACTTTGTTTATCCCTTTGACATATCTGAAGGTCTCTATCACGTCCCCTCTCTCTCTTCTGGTCTCCAATGTGTATTGCCCTAACTCCTTACATCTCTGTTCGTATGGTACATTCTTCATTCCTTGCACCATCTTGGTCACTCTTCTCTGAACTCTTTCAACCAAGTCAATGTCTTTGCACAAGTAAGGCCTCTAAAACTGGACTCCATACTCAAGGTGCAGTCACACCATGGCTTTATACAGAGACACCAGGACTTCCCTCCTCCTGCTAGTGATTCCCCACCTATATTTGCCAACATCCCTTAAGCCTTCCCCACCGCTCTTGTACACTGCTTCCCAGTGGTGAGGTCACTGGAGACTACTACCCCAGATCCCTCCCCTGTTCCGTAATGCTGACTACCTCCCCACCAAGTGTGTATCTCGTTCTTGGGTTTCTGTGCCCCATGTGCATGACTGCACACTTCTTGATGTTGAATTGTAGTTGCCTGGTCTCCGCCCACCCCTCCAGCATCCTCAGGTCCTATCTCATGTCTTCAACCCCTCTTCAGTGTCAATTCTGCTGCAGATTTTTGTGTCATCTGTAAAGAGGGCCACACATCCCTTTAGACCATCCGCTATGTTGCATATATAGATGCTGAATAGGACTGGGCCCAGCACTGACCACTGGGGTACCCCACTCGTCATTCACCCAGACCTTGAGTGTTCACTATTAACTACCACCCTCTGGCTTCTATCCTCCAGCCAGTTTTCTACCCATCTAGTTATTCTGTACCCCACCACCATACTTTCCAGCTTTTTGACTAACCTTCTGTGGAGTATGGTGTTGAAGGCCTTGCTGAAGTCCAGAAAGACCACGTCCAACACAACCACCTGGTCAATTACCTGCATCACCCAGTCAAAGAATTTGATTGTTAGTCTGGCATGACTTCCCTATAGTGAACCCGTGCTGGTTTTTGTCCAGCAGCCCATTCACCTCCAGGTACTCCGTTATCCTTTCCCTGATGAGTGCCTCCATCACCTTCCCCACCACTGCGGTGAGGCTGACCAGGCGGTAGGTCTCCATCATCTCTCTCTCTCTGCTCCCCCCCTTTGTGAATCGGCACAACATTTTCCCTCTTCCAGTCCTCTGGCACACTCCCAGTGTCCATAGACTGGTTGAACAGTCTTGCCAGTGGGGCAGCCAACTCCTCTCTCAGTTCCCTGATCACTCTTTGGCGCAGCCTGTCCGGACCCATGGTCTTGTCCACCATTACCCTGCCCAGTTCCTCTCTAACTCTCTCCATCTTTAAGGGTCTTGTTTCCATCCCTATGCCCCCCCCCCTCAACTCTGGTCCCCTGCCTTCTCCCTCCTTCCTAAATACCGACAGAAGTACCTATTTAACTCTTCCACTTTCTCCCAGTCCTCCTCTAATGGTTCCCCTCCTTCCCTCCTAAGTCTTTCAATCCCTTGGCCTGTCTTCCTCCTATATCTCACATATCTAAAAAATGTTTTATTACCACACTTGGCCTGCTTCACTATCCTTTCTTCGGCCTTTGCCCTCCTAATTTCCTTCCTTGCTACCCTCCTTGTTTTCCTGTAAACCTCCCTGTCTCTGCCTTCTGCATTCTCTTGTATTTCCTAAATGTCCTCCTCCTGTTCCCAACCACCCACGCTACATCCCTATTGAGCCAAAGTGGCTTCCTGCTTCTTGCACCCTTCCTAACCCTCCTTATGCACACCTGTGTGGCTTCCGTAACCCGATCTCTAATAGCTCCCCATAACTCCTCCACTTTGTTTATTTCCCCTATCCCTTCCATTGCCTCCCTCACTAATCCTCTCATCTTCCTGAAGTCTGCCCACCTGAAGTCCGACACCATTGTGCTGGTTCGGCACACCACCCTTCCTGCCCTCACCTTAAACCTGATGGTCCTATGGTCGCTATTCCCCAACTCTTCCCCCACCACCATCTCCTCCACATTCTCCCCATTAGTCAGGACCACATCCAACAGGTTGTTCCCCCCTGTTGGTACTTTGACCAGCTGTTGAGGGAATACCCCCTGCAGTACCTCCAGAAACTCCCTGCTTCTGGTTGATGCTGCATCTGGGATGGTCCAGTCAATGTCTGGGAGGTTCAGATCTCCCACCAGTAGCATTCCTCTTGAGAGCCATCCTCATGATGTCTTGCAACATCACCCTGTCCTGTTCTTCCCCTTACATGGGTGATCTGTACATAACTCCAAGTCTCAAGGATTCCCCTATACTTGTGCTTCGTGTCAACCACAGGAGTTCAGTTTCCCCATTGCCCTCCTGTCCTCCATTGCTCTTATGTTCTCCCTGATGTATAAGGCCACCCCCATCCCTTCTTGTCCCTCCTGTCCTTCCTAAACAGTCTAAATCCAGGAACAGCTGTCTCCCAAGTGTGAAATTCTGTCCACCATGTCTCTGTGATAGCGATTATGTCCAGCCTGTCGTGCTTAGTGATGGCTATCAATTCCTCCATCTTGTTTGCCAGGCTCCTTGCATTAATCACAAAGCCCTTCCACCATCTTTCCTCTGCCTCTGCTCCCCCCATGGGCTTGCCAGAGCCTATTTCTTCAACCCTTCCCCGGGGGAGGGGACCTATGGCCCACATCTCAGCCATGGCATAGCATGACTTTGTTCCCAGCCCCCACATCTCAGTTTAAATTATATTCTGTCTCAAAGAACTCTCCCAGACTGCACTTCAGTACAGCTGCCTCCTCCTTATTGAGATGCACCCTGTCCTTGACAAAGATACTCTCTTCCTCCCAAGTTGTCCCCCAGTCCCCTATTAGCCCAAATCCCATCTGCCTGCATCATCTCGTTAGCCAACCATTAACATAGAAACATAGAATTTGACGGCAGATAAGGACCGCTTGGCCCACCCAGTCTGCCTTTTTCCCTACCTACTGGATAAGCTGCAGATCCTAGTTAACCAGCAGCCTACTTCTTCTTACCCCCATCCCCCAGAATTGCCTTATGACTGTCCCATGCATGCTTGAATTCCACCACTGATTTTGACTCCACAACCTCCTCCGGAAGGCCGTTCCATGCATCCACAACCCTCTGTGAAAAAATACTTCCTAAATACCTCTGAGCCGCCCCCCTCCATCTTCTAAATTGTGCCTCTTGTTCTGCACACCTCTTTTTGAAAGATGCTACCTCTTGGACTTTGTTAATTCCTTGAGGTACTTGAAAGTTTCTATCATGTCCCCCTCTCCTCCTTTCCTCGAGGCTATACATATTAAGCTCCTTAAGTCCTCTTCATATGTCTTCCGGTGCAGACCCTGCACCATTTTAGTTGCCCTCTCTGGACAGCTTCCATCCTGTCTATGTTCTTTGCGGAGATTGGGTCTCCAGAACTGCACACAGTACTCCTGATGGGGTCTCACCAGTTGTCTGTACACAGGATAATAACTTCCTGTTTTCACTGGTGATGCCTCTCCCTATGCATCCGTATCCCCCAGCCCTCCTTGCTGCTCTCTCACATTGCTTGCCCACCTTTAGGTCATCTGATATGACTACCCCAGCTCCCTTTCCATTTTGTTGTTGTTAGTATCTCACCCCCATTGTGTACTCTTCCCTGGTTTTGTTTCCAGGTGCATTACCTTGCACTTCTTAGCATTGAATCTAAGCTGCCATACATTTGACCATTCATCTAACCTTGCCAAGTCACTTCTCATCCTTTCCACCCCACCTTGTGCATCAACTCTGTTAGAGATCTTAGTGTCATCTGCAAAAAGACATACTTTTCCTTCCAGTCCTTCCGCAATGTCGCTTATAAAGACATCGAAGAGGACCGGTCCTAATACTGAACCCTGCGGTACCCCACTAGTAACCCTCCTTTCTTCTGAGTGGACTCATTTACTATTACTCTCTGTGTCCTATTCTCCAGCTAGTTCTTTACCCAGCCTGTCATCTTGGGATCCACTCCCAGGCTGGCTAACTTGTATATTAATCTTTTGTGTGGGACTGTGTCAAATGCCTTCTAAGTCCAGGTAGGCCATGTCCACAGCCCCTCCCTGATCTACTACTTTGGTCACCCAGTAAAGAAATCTATCAGATTTGTCTGGCATGACCTTCCCGCTGTGAATCCATGCTGCCTAGGGTCCTGTGCCCTCTGGCCTCTAGATACTGACAATTCTTTCCTTCAGAAGTGATTCCATCATTTTCCCTATCACTGAGGTTAAACTAACAGGTCTGTAGTTTCCTGCTTCTGCCTTGCTCCCACTTTGTGAAGGGAGTCACATCTGCCTCCTCCAGTCCTCGGGTACCACCCCATCATCCATGATTTGTTAAAAGGGTAGTCAGTGGTGTCACTAGTTCTACCCTTAGCTCTTTTAGAATTCTGGGATGAATCCCATCAGGCCCCATTGCTTTGTCCACCTTCAGTTTTAAGAGTTCTTTCAGAACCCTTTCTTCTGTAAATGGGCTGGTATCAACTTCATCCAGAGTGTTACTACTGTTTGTTTTATGTACCTCTTCATTTGTAAATACTGAGCAAAATATTTGTTTAGTATCTCTGCCTTTTCACAGTCTCCTCTGCCCACCCTCCCTCCCTTTATTAAGCCTCACTATCCCTCCCTTGGTCTCTTTGCTCCTGATGTACCTATAAAAGGTTTTATCCCTCTTCACTGAGTTGGCTATCTTTCCTCGGTTTGGGCCTTTGCTGTTCTGACTGCCTTCCCAGCCTCCTTTGCTTTAACTGATACAGTTCTCTGTCCTGCTCCTTCTGCATTCCTTGTACTTCCTGAATGCTTTTTCTCTTGAACCTTCACTGCCACTTCCTTTGAGAACCATAGTGGTTTCTTACATCGTCTTGTTTTGTTTATTTGCATCACACAAAGGCTCGTTACCTCTGTGATGGCAGTTTTTATTATTCCCCATTGTTCTTCCACCCCTCCTTCCTGCCCATTTGCTAGTGCATTCCTTAGGCACTCACCCATTTTGGCAAAGTCAGCCCTCCTAAAGTCCAGTACTTTTGTCTTTGTATGGCTTGACTCTATTGCTGTGTTTATTGTGAACCATACTGTTCGATGGTCGCTAGTTCCAGATGGCTACCCACTTCTACATCTGTGATCCTCTCCATCTCCATTTGAGAGAATCAAGTCTCATATTGTCCTCCTCAGGTGGGCTCCAGTACTAGTTGTCTAAGGCATGCCCCTGTAGGCATCTAGAATAACTGCACTCTTCAAGTGGCAGCTGCAACTGCACTCCAGTTAACATCTGGCATATTCAGATCACCCATCAGCAATATCTCCCTTTTTCTGCCATTCTAAGTATACTTTCTATCATTTCCTGTCCATTTCTCCCCTGAGAAGGGGATCTCTATACAACCCTGTGCATATTGGTGCCATTGCCTGTCTCCAAATTCTACCCACAGTGCTTCTTTTCCTCCCTGTTTACCCTTTTGTTCTGTTGCTTTATTCCTTTCTTATGTAAAGAACTACTCCTCCTCCTCCTTTTACCCTCCCTGTCCCTCCTATAGACAGTGTATCCTGGTATGTTTATGTCCCAGTCATGGTTTTGTGTGTACCATGTTTCTGTGACTGCCACGATATCCAGATGTTCCTCCTCCATCAAGGCCACTAATTCAGGAAGCTTGTTACCCAGACTATGGGCATTGGTACTCATTGCTTTCCATTTTTTGATGGCTTTACCTTCTGTTGCAGCATCCCCCCACTGACCGTTCTACCTCGGTCTTTTTCTCATTTAGTACCCTGTTTTGTAGGAAAAGGCTGGGATTTTCCCTAGTCCCCAATGAAGCCAAACCCCTGTGCTCCGCACCATTTTTTCAACCATTCATTAAACTGCATGGTGCCAATTACCCTCGCCTCCCCCATGCCTTTGACAGGCAGCACCTCTGAGAAGGATACTGTGTGTGCTACTTGTCTTAGGTCCCTTGTGGCCTCCCCTCCTGATCCTTTCCCCTGATCCCTAGCACCCTCAACCAAGGTGTTCCTTCCCTCCCTGCTTACTTCTACTACTACCTCTGCTGCCCCTACCCTTAGCCCTTCTATCCCTTGCCTCTCTTTGCACCTGTCCCCTGCCAGTGAATATCTAAGTGGCCTCGAGGAGTAGGTAGCCTCCTCCAACTGCTTCATTCTTTGTCCAGCTAGTCCAGTGCCACCCTGCGACTCCTCCTGAACTCCAGGGGTTTTACCCCCTCATCATCCTGGTTTCTGCTCTCACCCACATCTATTCCCTGCTGGTTCCTATCCCCCTGGGATCCATCCTCCCTCTTCACTGTCCGTTCGTCCTCACCTCCCAGGTACTCCCATCTTCCAGCTTCTCTTCCTGTGCTTCTCCAGCATCTCTGTTTGTCCTGGTGCCTCTTGCCCCATCCCTCCCCACACTCTCATCCTCCTTCTCTTCACGGTCTCTGCCTACTGTACTCCCTTCTTCTTCTGAGTCCCCTCCCACCATGGGGTCCGCCAATGGCAAGTACCTGTTAGAGACCAGTATTCCCCTAGTAGGCTGCTTACCAGCATCCCCCTCTGGTGAGGGGAGCTCCCCTGTCTTGGTCCTTGTAGTCCCTTCCCCCAATGCCAATAGCCCCCACTCTCTGCCATCCTCCACCCACCTCCCAGTCCAGTCTTCTTAATCCCTTTTCCTGATTCTGCCCCCAGGGCTGACCTAACTTTTCTTGTTGCTTGCTGACCCCCTAACCCCCTTCACTCATAATTGCAGGCACTCCCTCCCCTCTGTTGTTGGATATATGCCTCCCATCTGCAGCCCTCATGTCCTTCACCCACCTGTCCAGCTTGTACCTGAGCCTGTGAAACTCAGCCTCCAATCCCATCAACCTGACACAGATAGGGCAGCACTCTAGTCTCCACAGAGTACTCATAGCCATGGCCAGTCCATAGCCACTGCATCCCATTAGCCTTCTTCCCCACCATCCTGTACCCGAAGTCCCCCTCTCCACCCTGTAGTGACCCTGCTCCTGCCAGCTGCCCCGTGTGCTACTCAAATCAGTGCCCCCCCCATACCAGTTTCCTTTGATGTGTCCCCAACTTGTTCCAGCCATCTGTCCTTGGATTCCACCAGAGCCTCTAGATACAGTGGGATAACCCTAGGTTATTGACTATTGACCAGAAACATCCTCAATACTGTAAGCAAGCCAATCCAATGCAGTGTAAACCAGCCCAGAGCAATGTAATATAGAGCTGGCTTAAAAAATGTCATCAACTATTCAAATCAAGTAAGTGTGCACTTGCTCCTTATTTAGTGCTGATACACCCCAAACAAAGTAGAGCAGTCAGATCAAGGCAGATCAATATAGTTTTTAACTTACCATTAAATATTCAAGCCCTGCTTGCAACCTTAGTTCCCTGTTAAAGTCTCAGAGTAGTCATTTGATTAAAGCAGCTCCCTGTCAAAGGCTCAAAGTTGTCATTAAATACTCAAGACAATCATGCAGACGTTAGTTTGTGTGCAGCACAGTGTTTCCCCTAAAGTCTTCACCTGAAGAAGGGACCTGTGAGGCCCTGAAAGCATGTGTATAATTCCATCTTTGTACAAGACACTTGTTGGACCAATAAAAGGTATCAAACCTCCCAGCATCTCCTGTTTTCCAAGGACCAATACGACTAGAATCTCTTTTTACAAAATCCCCTAAAGTCTCAAAGTAGCCATTTAGGTACTCAAGACAGTCAAACCACAGTTAGTTCATGTGTAGCACAGTTTCTCCCCTAGTCCATACTGGACTCCTGTTTGCCTCTTTAGTGTCTTCAATAAGACCCTAGGTGGAGATCCTCAGTGTTAAACCCACCCTTCTCAGTTTTGGACAGTGAGCCCAGCACTCAATGAATATTTCTGCTTGGTGTTCACAAGGAAAGGGTTGGCCCAATACCAAAAGGGAAAGGGGGCAAGGTGGGGGGGCAGAGATAACAGATGGGGTCATCCAAGAGGATAGAGTTCTGAAGGACCTTAAAACCTTGCGGGTGGACAAGGCACTAGGACTGGACGGTGTACACCCAAGGGTCCTGAAGGAACTGGCAGAGGTGCTGGCAGGCCCTCTGATGGACCTGTTCAGTGCCTCCTTGGAGAAGAGGAATGTACCCAGGTACTAGAGGATGGCTACTTGGTGCCACTTCACAAAAGTGGACTCAAGGACCAACCGGGCAACTATAGACCAGTGAGCTTTACTTCCATAGTGGGAAAGTTGATGGAGATCATGCTGAAGGAGAGACTGATAACCTTTCTCAGTAGCAATGGCAATGGCTGCAGGACAAGAGACAGAATGGGTTTGTCATGGGAAGATCTTGACAAACTAACCTGATCGACTTCTTTGACTGGGTCACTAGGGTAGTTGACGAAGGCTATGCTGTAAATGTCCTGTATCTGGACTTCAGCAAGGCTTTCGACTCAGTGTCATACAGGAAGTTAATGAGCAAGCTGCGGGACATGGGGGTGGGGAGAAAACTGGTGGAGTGGGTAGAGAGCTAACTGCAGGGCAGAAAACAGAGGGTAGTTGTAAGGGGGGAGACATCCAAGCTAAGGCCAGTAATGAGTGGGGTACTGCAGGGTTCAGTGCTGGGCCCTGTTTTGTTCAATGTCTTTATTGGAGACATTGCAGAGGGAGTCAAGAATAAGATCAGTCTGTTCACGGACAACGCTAAGATTTGTGCAAAAGTGGACAATGAAAAAGGGAGACAGGCACTCAGAGAGGATCTAGCTAAACTCAAACACTGATCTTGGGAGTGGCAGTTGGGATTTAATGCTAAAACAAGCAAGGTCATGCACCTCGGAGCCAGAAATCCCAGGAACATCTACTGGCTGGGGAGACTGCAGGTAACAGCTTCAGATGAGGAAAGGAACCTGGGAGTAATAGTTATAGGGGACATGAAGGTATCAGCATGTGTAGGAGGGTGGCAGCAAGGGCAAAGAATGATCCTTGGGTGCATTGCCAGAGGGATCACCTCTAGAAAATGGGAGGTCATCCTGCCATTGTATAGATCACTGGTGAGGCCACACTTGGAGTACTGTGTACAGTACTGGTACCCATACCTCAAAAAGAATGGGAGATTACTGAAGGGGGTGCAGCATAGGGCTACATAAAAACATAGAATTTGACAGCAGATAAGGACCACTTGATCCACACAGTCAACCCATTTCCCTACCTGCTGGATAAGCTGCAGATTCTAGTTAATCAACAGCTTACTTCCTCCTACCCCCCACTAGAATTGCCTTATGTCTGTCCCATGCATTCTTGTATTCTCCCGCTGTTTCTGACTCCACAACCTCCTCAGGAAGGCTGTTCCATGCATCCACAATCCTCTCTGTGAAAAAATTCTTTCTTACATTACCTCTGAGCCGTCCCCCCTCTATTTTCAAATTGTGCCCCCTTGTTCTTGAACATATATTTTTCTGAAAGATACTACCCTCTTGTACTTTGTTAATTCCCTTGAGATACTTGAAAGTTTCTATCATGTCCCCCCTCTCCCTCATTTCCTCAAGGGTATACATATTAAGCTGCTTTAGTCTCTCCTCATATGTCTTCTGGTGCAGACCCTGCACCATTTTGGTTGTCCTCCTCTGAACAGCCTCCACTCTGTTTATGTCTTTGCGGAGATGGGGTCTCCAGAATTGCACGCAGTAATCTAGATGGGGTCTCACCAACTGTCTGTACAGAGGGATAACAACTTCCTGCTTTCTACTGTTGATGCCTCTCCCTATGCATCCCAATATCCCCCCAGCTCTACTGCCTTCTCACATTGCTTGCCCACCTTTAGGTCATCTGATATAATTACTCCTAGGTCTTTTTTGATTTTTGTTGTTGTTATTATTTAACCCCCATTATAGAAACATAGAATGATCATGGGACTGGGGGAGTTGCCACATGAGGAAAGGTTGAAGGAGCTCAACATGTATTCGCTGGAAGACAGAAGGGAAAGGGGGGACATAATAGAAACCTTTAAGTACTTGAAAGGCATAAACAAAGTCAGGGAGGGAGGAGTTTTCTGCTTAAAGGGGGAAGGGTCACTAGGAGGCACAGTCTGAAGTTGGAAGGGGGAAGGTTTAGATGGGAAATGAGGAGGCATAACTTCACAGAGAGAGTGGTGTTGGGTTGGAACACACTGCCGGAGGAGTTAATCACTCAATGGGCAGTGGATAGCTTTAAGCGGGGCTGGGATTGAGTCAAGGGCAGGATTAGTACAGACAAGAACACAAAGGGGGGAGGGACAGGAAAAGAGGAGGAAGGGAAGGGAAGGGAAGGGAAGGGAAGGGAAGGGAAGGGTTTGGGTGGGGGTGGGGCAGCTGTAGTGTTATGAAACTAAGAGCTGCACAATTGGGCAGACTTTATGGACCTGTGGGCCTTTTTCTGCCAGAAATTTGGTATGTTTGTATAATTGGAATCTCTTGGAGCAGTGGGCAGAAAGCAAAAGGAATCACGCGATGGGCAATACAAATATTGGGTTTGCTAAAATTTGCTGAGTAAGCGCTTTCATCCAACCTATGCCCATATAAATACAAAACTGTCGGAGGGATTTTAATGACCAAAAAAGTGGCAAGGCCTTGAGCCTTGTGGGTATGCAGGACAACTTAAGATAGAGTAACCTATTTAACTGTATACCAGACTGCTGATAAAGTCCCTTTTCTATGAGTAAGCAACACAGGACATATGCAGCCTCTACTTCAGCTGACCAGGCCCAACCCCAGCCTAAAACATTTGCTTCCATAGAGAGCACAGTAATATAGAAAAAAATTTGGAAGGTGCAAACCTCCCTGGTCCTTCGGGATGAAAGTTTAAAGGATGCTCGTCGAACAGCCTCCCCCTTCCACAAAAAAGCATTGATGGGCTGCTGAGTGCAAGAGAACCATGACCTAGGAAGGTAGGGACAGAGCATACCAAGGGGGTATAGAATGCATGGCAGGAGATTCATTTTGACTGTACTAACTCTTCCCCAGAGTGAGAGAGGCAGGGAGGTCCAGCGTTGTAGCTCAAATTTAATCTTCTGCAACAGGGAAGTGAAATTTTCTTTAATTAAAGTTGAAGGGGAATCTGGTGAGATGCATACCTAGATAAATTAACATTTTGGGTTCCCAGGCTAACCTCAAATCTAATATCCCCTGCTTCTTAACATAAGAATTGAGAGGCAGAACTTTATTTTTCTCTAAATTCAGTTTATACCAGAAATGGCAGAGAAGCACTGAATCTCAATCAGAGTGGCTGGAATAGAGGTAGAGGGTTCCTCAATATGTAACAAAAGATCATCTGCATATATAGATAATTTATAACTGGCCCCTCCAAATACTATTCCACACACTGTGATTATTTTGGAGGTGATGGATTAAAGTTTCTAGATACAGATTAAAAAGAAAACATGATAACAGGCATCCCTGCCTGGTCCCGTGCTGCACAGAAAAAGGGGATGAACAAAACATTTGCACCAAATTTGGGCCATTTGATTACTATATAACACTTTTAACCAAGTAATAAACTCTGGAGGGAAACCAAATTTCTCTAAGACTAAACAAGATAAGGCAAGAAACCCGGTTGAATGCCTTTTCTGCATCCAGGAAGACCAAGACCAAAGGGGTCTTGCTCTCCCTGGCAGCAGACATAAAATAGTGGAGCTTCCAAAGGTGATCACTCGAAAGATGGCTGACCATGAAACCCACCTGTGTCGAACCTATCAAACCATCCCTTGCTGACTGAAGACAGTTAGCTAAAACCTTAGCTAAAATTTTTATGTCAGAATTAAGTAATGAAACTGGCCGATAGTCACTTGGGGATAATTCATCCTTCCTGGGCTTCCTTAAGAGGGTAATCCACGCCTAGACAAATGAAGAATAAATAATTGAAAAGGTGAGTTAAAAAAGGGACTAGGTCATTCATTAATCTTTTATAAAAATGATTGGTAAATCCATCCAGACCAGGAGCTTTGTCCAATGGGAACTGCTGAATCGCTCTAAGAACCTCCTGTAAAGTAACAGGCCTCTTAAAGAGGTTCTGCTGCTGTGAAATCAGTGTCAGGAGCTGCAGGGAGTCAAGATAAGTTTTGATCTGATCAAGTGGGGCACCATCAGAGAGCTCTGTCTGGTACTGAATATTATAATAAGTTCAAAAAACTTCAATTATACCATGTGGCTGGGTCACTGCAATACCCTTGGCACTAGAATGAATACGGGGAATAAACTTAGAAGACTCTAATTGCCAGAGCTGAAGAGCTATCAAATTTCCAGCTCATTCCCAGGATTCTAAATAGTGGGTTTTTGTATGCATTAGGACTAATTCCATCTTCTCCACTAGAAGGTCAGTGTACTGTGCATGGAGAGAATTAAGATGTAACCAGTCAGAGGACAATGTATCCGATGACAAACAATTCTCTAACCATCACCAGATATCCCATAACAATTGATCTAACTGAGCATTATGGATCCAATTTCACTTTGAAGCCAACTGGATGCATTTCCCATGGATTGCATAGTTAGCCACCCCCCCGCAAAACATATAAGGATGACGCAGTGGAATCATTGGCCCCCCCAAAAAGGTCTGTATATAATCTTGTATGATCTGAAATGTGGTGGAGTCCCACAAAAGCTGAGAATTTAAATGTCACACTCTGCCCCCGTCCACTTGTTCCTGGACAGAATGTGTCATGGTAAAGGCTGCATGGTCCAATATGAACAGGGTTGGGATATCACACAAAAAAAGTTTGGGGAGCAATTCATGGCTAATAAGGAAGTAATCTATTCTGGAAACAGACCTATGGAGGGGTAGAGTAGAACATATAATATTTATTGGTGGGATAAAGGACAGGCCACAGGTCAGCCAAGCCGAGAGAGTCCAGCAGCTCTGGCAGACTTCGCTGCCCAGGAGATAGACCATTACAAGAAAAAACAGACTGGTCAAGATCCACAAAATAACACAAATCTTTCCCAGTTCAAATGACCGTTCACCCATGTAGTCCTGGGTCATGATGTGTTCGATCATTAGCACTCCACATAGCTCCCCCTGCCCCCATGCCTCTCCAAAAAAGAAAAGTAAATAGGTTCATATGTACACAAGAAAAAAAAATTAACATGATATGTAAGGCCAAATATGCAACACAAAGTTTAAATATAAGCACATCACTCAATTATAGTATCAAATAAACCAATAGTGGCGCCTTGTCAGATGACATGCTAATTCTTCAGATATATAGAAAAAGAGAAGAACTAAAACATGGGTCCAAATATATGAGTACAAAGTCCTTTCTTATGTTCCTGATTGCTGCATCCAAAACCAGAGAAGTGTTACAGGAAACCATCCCCAGTATCTGCAAAGAAAAGCAGGTTCATATGACGTTCAGATCATACTGATTCCAACATCTACATATAATGATGGGGGCCTGCTAAACAAGAACCGTTGCTCACTATAGGAAAAAATGAAGTATTAGCTTCATAAACAACCTGTAGAACAGACAGGACAGATGATCCATGAAACAAACACCTAAACATCTTCAGTTCAGAGCAACATCATGAGGAGAGAACAAGATTGCAGCACTGAATTAAAAAATCCACAAAAAAGTCCCACTAAGCAGAAAGACGTAAGCTCAAAGGCAAGGGTGTTCAAGACTGCAATCACACTTTGCCAAATAACAAGTGGGGGTTACTAAAGTATACTAATCCAACAAAGCTCAATAAGACCAAGTGAGGACACAGTCAGTGAGGCTCCAAGGATACAAGGGAAAATCCTATACCTGAACTACAAAAAATCAAGTAGCCTTGAACAGATCAGAAAGTATCATTGGCAAGTCTTTCTGGGTGCTTCCACAGTGTCAAAAGACTTAGTGGCTCCATGGCAAGTGATTTGCAACTGGGCAGGGTATAACATGCAACATTTTATGTTTGCTACCATGAGTTTAGAAACAATTGGATGGGATGCAGCCCTCTTTTGGCAAACAGCAAGAAGCAAATCCTGTACTACCCTGAGCATTGAGCCCTTCCAATATAATTCACTGACTCCACGTACCTTAGTTAAGAGATGTTAGTGGTCCAAATAATTGAGGAACTTGAAAATGAAAGGACATGATGGGGCTCCTTCCAAGGGCATCTGTCACAAAGCTTGATTAGCCCTCTCTATAATGTATGAAGTGCCATTCAGTGAGGGCCCCACAAGTTTCTCGCAGAACTTTTGGGCAAGGAGTACTGAATTGGGGTTCTGTACCTTCTCTGGCAGGCCCAGGACCACCACATTGTTGCAGCAGTTTCTGCCCTCTAAATCCTCTAATTGGACAGCTCATAATTTGCAATACATACCAATATTGAGATAGCTCTCAACCATGTGGTGCAAGCCTGGAGTTCAGATCATGTGTCATCTCAGCCACCAGTATGATCCTAAGAGCAGTCCTATTTGCACTAGATTCAAGGAAGCCTCCAATTCTGAAACAGAGCTACTATAACACAAAGCATACATGACTAATCCTGAACTATATACACAAGGTAGATAACATAAGGAGGTTAATAACCAGGCCTGCGGCACTTTTCTGAGTAATGTAGGCAAGGTGGGTAAAGGGTGTGTCACCACAAATAGTCAATACCTGTTTGAGTGTGGACATAGGCCATATATGGCTCCCAGCAACTGAAGAAGTGGGGCATCTGATTGGCTATGTAGTGTGAAAGTCTATCTAGTTCAGCTAGGTTCTTTAAGGAGGTGAGCAATTCCCCAATAGCAGGCACCATTATTCTGCACCATTTTCAAAGCAGCAGCCTCTTGGTTTGTATGCTTAAAAGGCTAAGCCATCTGTATTCCTGTGACATCAGGCATTGTGTTGCATGCTTGTTACCTATCAATAGGAAAGAAGATGATAGGTGTATGGGTTTGCGAAGTATCTTGTAGCCTAACTGGCCTATCTGCTGACAGAACACCAGAATTTTCAGGCAAGTCCACAATATGTGATAGCAATCACCTGCAGGTTGGAAACATATTCAATATTTGTCATGGCTGAGAAGCTCGGGTTTGTGTAGAATCATGGGAGTTCCTATACTAGGAGTGCAAAATTTTATTTTGAATCAATCTACTCTGGACATCCTTATATATGTTGTGATTAGTATGCCAACATTGTTCCCACTGTGTGGCAATAAATAATTAGGCCCATTGCTTTTTCCCACTTACTTTTGGAGTCACTAGATTGGCTGGGTAGAGTGTCTCAGAGTAAAGTGTAGATATTGCCTGGCAGTTCTTTGGACATGAGAGCCACTCTTCGAGAGGGGCATACTTCTTGTTATGACCCAATGTTTGAAGGAGAGGCTTAATTGCATTCCTAATTTGCAAGTATCTCCAGAAGTCAATGGAAGGGAGGCCCCATTTAGTTTGTAGCTTTTGAAAGTCAGCTAACCCCCTTTTTAGGTCTAACAGATCTGTGAGGAAATTGATACCTTTGGAGGCCCATTGCATCCAGGCAATAGGTCTATTTGCAATTTGGATAGTGTGGTTGTGCCATAAGGGGGTGCACTGAAGGGGATCGAGATGATTCCCAATCTCTGAAGATGCTGTTGCCAGTATTTTATAGAGGGGCGAATTGTAGGGTGGGGGAATCTTGGTTTTATAGAGGTGGAATATAACAACTAGGCCTATGTGGTTACCGCCCCTTGCTGAAGTTCCTTAAGGACCCATTGTGGGGCAGATTCAGTGCAGGGCCTGAACCAGTGTATGGTTTGTGCTGCTTGGAAGGCCAATTTGTACCCTTCCACCCAGGAAAGGCACCATCCACCCTGCTTCCAATGAGATCTTAATTTATTATAAATAAATCTGTGTTTCTTTCCCTCCCATATGCAATCCCCCAGTAATTTATCAATTTTGTGGTACCAACTTGCTGGGAGTTCAAGAGGAATATGTGACAATATATAAAATACAGTATTTTAGGGGCTTCAATCATTTTAATGCTGCTTTCCTGCCATAGTGAATCTCAAGAGTTTCCACTGTTCTAGCTCTATTTTGCAGGAGTTTAAAATGGGTTGTAGATTGAATTCCCAGATCTGTTCATTTTTGGGCATTTTAATGCCAAGTTACAGTATGTAATCTCTGTTTGTGCTCATTTGAGGCCATGGGATTGAAGTATATGGTGCTGACAGTACTGGTTCAGAAGGAGTACTTCATTTTTGGATTGGTTTATCTGCAGGCTCAAGTACTCATAGAAGGTGTTGAGTAGTTTCAGCAAAGGGTCTAGTGATTGTTTTATGTCCAACAGGGGGATTAGTAAATCATCCGCATACATCAGAGTGGATAAAAGCTCCTTCCTAACTTCCAGACCTTGAATGTCGTTATGTTGTCTGATTGCCGCTGCCAGCGGTTCTACTGCCAGCACAAAAAGAAAGGGGGATAAAGGGCAACCTTGTCTGGTTTTCCAACCTAAGGGGTAAAGGGGCAGAGAGTACTGAATTGGTGAAAAACGGTGCTTTGGGAGAAGAGTAAATGGTTCTAATCCAGGATTGAAATATGTCTCCAAAGCCCAAGAGCTGGAGCACTTAGTGAAGGTAGTCCCATTCTATAGAATTAAAGGTCTTTTTGAAATCTACTGCCAGGGCTGCATTAGGGGATGCGAGACCATTGACATTGTACATAAGGTTGATTAGAGATCTGATGTGATCTGCACTGAATCTGCTTTGTACAAAGCCTACCTGAGAGTGGTGTATTAAGGATGGAAGGAGGAGATTGAGCATCATGGCAATTACTTTAGCAAAGATTTTGCTATCAGTGTTTATAAGGGATATTGGCCTATAGCTGGCTGCTGAGGTGGGGTCCTTTTCTTTCTTTGGTAATACTGTTATCACTGCTTCCATAAGGGTGGGAGGGTACCTTGTTGTTCAGCTTCTAAGTATACCTGGCATAAGACTGGAGCTATTTGTGGAGCCTGGGCCTGTAGTATTTCCACTGACCCCCGGGGTGATTTACCTGTCTGAAGGGAGTGGAGTGCCTTGGTAACTTCTTCAACAGTCAGTGGAGGCCTCAAGTGACTGTTTTTGCTGTGTGGTCAGCTTAGGAAGTGTGAGTTTATCCAGGAAACACTGGATCCCATCTGGGGTTTTGGTGTGGGAGGAAGTGTACAAGGCAGAGTAGAATAATGTCATTATGTTGTTTATTTCTTGAGGGTTGGTCAGAACATTACCCTGGAGGTCTTTCAGTCCCACTATGTGCTTATCTGCCTGTCGCTTATGTAGTTGGTAGGCTAAAACTTTCCCACCTTTTTCCACACTTTCCCAATATTTGTGCCTTAAGTGAAGGATTGAAATCTTGATCTTTCTAGAGAGCAGGGAGTTAATTTCCATACGTAGCCCTAGTACTTTCTAACCTAAACTGGAATGGGGGAGGGGTGTTGTTGGATCTTATATATGGCTTCTGCAGATTTCAGCTTGTCTTCTAGGTCTTTTAACCTATGATCCCTGAACTTAAGCCTCTGGGCAGCAAAGTCTATGACTTTCCCCCTGGATGGTGGCCTTGAAAGCCTCCCATGTCATTCCAGCCGACATGTCAGCTCCTGGGTTTTCCTGAAAGAATTGAGAGGTCTCTCTCTTCAACCAGGGGAGAAATTCTGGGTCATGCAGTAGAAAGGGATCTAGTCTCCAAAAGGGGGAAGAGTGCATGGGGGGAGGCCCATGCCAAATGTAATTGCACTGGAGAATGATCTGCGATCACTAGGGGAGATGGTAGAGTCTAGGGATGCCTGGGTCAGGGTAGAGAAGGTAAACCAAAAGTCTAGTCTACTATGGGACCCGTGCACATCAGGGTGGTATGTATAATCATAGTCCTTGGGGTGAAACATGCACCAAATGTCTGTGAGGCCTGAGTCCTGCATCAGCTGATGTAAGGACTGCATTCATCTAACATGGGTCTCTTTCCCTGAGCACTTCTGTCCACCATGGGAACCTTGCATGGTAATTTGCTTCTGGCCTCACGCCCTGGTTAATCCCCAGAATATCACACTAGTTTATATGTAAATCATGTTACTACTGTTTTGGTTATTGGTTGCCATGGAACAGTGTTGGTTATTGGTTACAATGGTACAGTTTCTTAGTTGACTCTTAGTTGACTTGAAATTTGATAAAAATAGCATGAGGAAGTTAGCGAAATGTGTACTTAGGGCACCACTTCACCTTTGTAGTATGTTACATATCCAAATGATGGTAGATGTAGTACTTTTGAAGATGGTCCAGCATAATAGCCCTGAGATTTTGACCAGAAGAGATGTGAGCTTCAACTCCTCAATGGCTATATCATGTGAGGGTGTTTTTCTTTCAGTCTGAAATATTCAGATACCTAGTTGATGTAAAGCAAGTATGGTGCTGTTGGAGGCTACCATAACATCTGCCATCTGCTTTATTATTGCAGCAAACATCTCGCTAATGGAGGTGGAATCCATGTTCGCCATGCGGTCTCAGGCTGTGTGCTGTTTCTTAAAGACGGTATGTCTCAGTCTGTCCTGTGCAGATCCACAAAAGAATATGGGCTGGATTCAGAGAGGTCTGCCGCAAGCTGTGGCAATGGCAGCTTGCGGTGACCTGCCCTGCACCCCGGCCCGTGCACCCAATTCAGGTTCAGAGCAGGTGCAGCAGTCTGCATCCTGCGACTTGCAGTAGCTGCGCAAGGTAGGGCACAGCACCAGGAATGCCACAGGTCACAGGACAGCAGTTGCGATGGGCGAGGGCCCCCATGACACTCCTATACCCACCTCAGAGGCCCCGAACGGTGTGGGAACCAGCCCCAAGCCCCCTTGCCATGGACCCCCCAGAACATGGACCCATACCTGCCCTGGTGGCCCAGTGGTCCCCAACCCCCCCAACACACACACCCAGTGGATGCATTGGTGACTGGCCCTGGTGGTGTGGGAGGGCTGTGCTGGTTGCTGGTGGGGCATTGGGGGTGTGGGAATGGCTTGCACTGTGGGGTGGGTGTGGGGGGCCACTAGACTACCAGGGGGTTATGGGGATGGTGGGGGATCATGCCCCATGGCATGGGGGCTCACAATGTGTGTGTGGGTGGTCTGGGATTTGGGGGTGTGCCACACACCCTGCCTGGCACTGTGCATGCCATGTCTGGGACCCAGAGCCCATGGGGGGTCCATAACCCACAGGGGTTGCGGGGCTGGGGCACAGTGGCAACCTCCAGTGAACAGCAAAGACCAGTTAGACCACCTTTTTGTTGGTGTAACTGGTCTTTGACAGATATTCACTGGTGGTTGTGGTTGTCTCTGAATCCCATCAGTGGATGCAGTGGTCACCCTACCTGAATAGGGTGCAAATGTTGCCGGAAACCCCCTTCCGCCATGTCACAAAGGGGTTTCAGGTGCATAGGTGCTATTGGGTGCAGGCAGCCTGCCACATGTCACAGGCTGCCTATGTGAATCCCGTGGGGATGTAACACAGGACGCAAGTGCGACTTGCACCATATATTCCGATGCCATTTGCCTTCCGTCCTGAGTTGGCTTCTCTGAATCTGGCCCTATGTCTGTAACCAGGAGATTCTGTGCTATCCTTTACAGTTCTTTGTTTCTGGTAGACTCAGTGAAAAAAGTAAGTTTTGAAAAGTTTAGAGCCCCATGTGTACAGAGAAATGGTATTAAAGTGCCATCTTGTCTGGGGTCAAGCCATGCCCCCAGAAGAGATTTTGTGTGCATAAAGATTAGTCATATGCATTTGCAAAACACAGCAGAGCCCAGCTAATATCCTAGTAACTGATGACTATATCAGAAGGTAAGCAATACTGTCAGAAATGTTGACACAGAGGACAGATTTGAAAGGGGATGCACAAGGCAAGGCAACAAAGACCAAAAAGCACTCAGAAGAATCAAAAAGACCAGAAGAGTCTTTAGCCCTAGGGTATGCAGCAGAAATGTAATAAATACACATACAAAAATCAGGCAAAAAATATAGCCTGTGCCCCCAGTATACCAGGTGGGAAAACAACATGTATGATGGGCTATTCCTACCTGACATGAAAGTTCATCTTAGTCACAAGAAAGGAGAAAGGGAAATTGTTTAACCAGGAAAGGCACTCTAAGCTGAATCTTGTTTCCAGGTGTGACCTGGGAGCACAAGAAAGTTAAGGGACTTGCTCTGGGACACACAGTACACAAGTGGGGGCAGTGGGATTCAAACCCAGGTCTCTAGGTTTGCAGTCCAGTGCCCTTAACCACTATGTTATACTGCTGCCTGACAAAAGTGATATTAGAAATAGGTGTTCAAATATAGTGGAGAATATTGATGAAAGCTTTGTGACAGTCTTATTTAATGATGCTCAGCATTAATTATTTTAACTCTACTAAATGCAAAAGCAAATTTAAAATGGGGCAAAAGGGGTATCTTATGACAGAAAATCAGGGTGATGTAAAATGGAATTAGAAGTATAGGTACACCATTTTTCTCATAACATGAACATCTGCTTTAAAATATTTATCAATATTATGACAAACAGCTAAACACAGTAAAACCAGAACATTTATTTGGTATTTAATTTTGCTCTATTTTGTACTTAATGTGGTTAATTAATTACCCCATTTATCATCTGTAGTTCAACTCTATAACAAATTTGAAGGATCAGTAAGGATTCTTTAGGAATGTCTGTTATGTTGCACATAGACTGTGCCCACAAGTGCTGCTTTGAGAGCAGCTTCTCTTTTCAAGCCAAACTCATCAGCAGGGCCACTGGAAAATTTCGGAAAATTTTACCCAAAAATGCGGGGATTTTCTTGCAAAAATTGCGGGAAAATTGTGGGGGTTCACTATACATCCCAACTGCCCCCTAATAAATATTTTATTGTTTGCTGCAGCATGTATTGATCACATAAATTGTTAGATAAATGTATTGCCACTTGTAAATGCTTTTAATATGAAGAAAGATGTGTGTTTTTGAAATGCACTGCAAACTAATCATTATGTAACATACCTTCTAAAAATCAAGACATCTAAGTCATGCAGTGCTGACTAGATTTTATTCAGTAATTTACAGTTAATCTGTACTGAATACATCCTGAAACAACTTATTTTGCCAGTTTCTAGATGTTAAATAATGAAGCCTGTTTAAACTACTTGCTTTGGTGCAAGAACAAAATAAACAGATAAGCAGGGTACCTAACAAAGGTCTAGTAAGAAAAATATTTATTTTGTTAAAATAATTACTGTTCTTAATCAGCACTGTAAGTACATTTTAAAATCACGTGATAAAAGTATCAAATCATACCAATAGCTTTTCGTTACATCATAAAATAGTTTTCAATAAATTATACTTTTGTTCTACATGGTTTGCAGTGATTTTACTTGGGTTGCAATTACTTTGTCTATTTGAAGGTAACTGTTTAACTAAACTTAACCTGTTCAGCATGTTTTCAGAAATGTTTCCTTTTGTAGGTTTTGTATGTGAGTATGCAGTTACGGCAGACTGACATGTAAGGAATCACTTTCACCAACCCCCTCAGAAGCATATTCAAGTTTATAATTTGCAAGGCCATCCAAACTCTTGACACATTTGAATCAAAATCCTTTCAGACTGAAAGTATTTATACAAGGAAAATCTACCCTACCATTCCAAAACAAGCATTCTGGTCAAGGCTTCATTTAGGTGAATGGGGCACTTTGCACCTCTTCTCACACCTATTGTTTCAGTCTTTGTGTCAGCAAAAAGTTCTCTGATAGTCTGCTTTAACAAATATTTTAAGTGTTCAAGTCTACATATGCATGGCCAGAGGATTCTGAAACCAAAGCAGGCAAGTGAATCACATGAAAGCAGAGTCACATTTGACCCCTTCTCAACTCACACTGTACTGTTTCAGTCAAATCCAAGTCTGTGTACTAAATTGTTAATATATCTGAGTAGATTTCCTTGAGAATTTAAATATTTTTATACAATTTCAGTCAAAAATTCCATAAATGTAAGAAATTGCAAGAAATTGTGGATTTTGTGCAGAGAAGGGTGAAAATTGCGGAAATTGCGGAAAAATTGCACCCGCAATTTTCCAGTGGCCCTGCTCATCAGGCAGAGTTGTGTCTTATGACAAGGTTGCAAAGCAGCTGTCAGCACAGTCTAGGGGTAAGGGCACATGACTAGAAATCAGGCTATTTGGAATTTTAATCCTGGTTCCCCTAATTTTCCATTAAGACCAGATGTCACCCAAGTTGTGATCCATGTTTCTGTGACGTAAGGCCTCAGCACAGATTTTGTGGACTAAAAAACTTGTTCTGCCATTACGTTCTATGTTACAGTGGTGAGGGGATCATGTGCAAGAAAGAATACCTACTCACTCCTGAAAACTGATCTTAGTATGGCTCTTGTGGGCATAATCTGTCTATAGCGCCTGTTACAGCAATTAGTATTTTCATTTATGGTGGTCAATTTGGAGTCAATTGGTCAGCTGTTTAAAGCAATAATTCACTATATATAGAATAATACATGGGATGGTGTTTACAATGAGAATTTTACACACACCTGAGGTGTTGGGTGCTGCATATACCCTGAGAGAGTTTATCTAAGCATCCAACACTGAGGGTATGTGAAAAATTCAAGTTTTACACACCACCCCATGTTTAATTTGATATAATTGCTGGGGAGTGTTTTCTCTCCCCACCCTCCCCTTGAACAGCCCCTCTGTGCCTGTTCTGTTTATTCCTCTCATGTACTTAAAGGCCTCAGTCATATCCCCCTGTCCCTCCTCTCCTCCAGAGAGTACATGTTCAACTCCCTCGTTCTAACCTCATATGGTAACTCCCCCAGAACCATGATCATATTTGTTGCTCTGCATTGCACCCCTTCCAGCAATCTAATGTCCTTCTTTAGGTAAGGGCACCAAAACTGAATGGAGTACTCCAGGTGGGGTCTGACCAGTGACCTGTATAATGGCAGAATCACCTCCCTCCTCATAGAGGTTATACCCCTTTCAATACAACCCAGCATCTTGTTGGCCACTGCTGCTGCTTTGCTGTTTTAGCTGATTGAGAAACATAAAGCCACCTTGATTTTCTGGAGGGCTTCCTCACATTCAGGAGACCACTTGGTTTTATTGCCACATCTCTTCTTGGTAAGGTCAGTCAATGGGGTGACAATTGCTGCAAGGTTCAGAATGAATCTTCTGTAATATCCCACTGGACCCAAAAAAGAATGCACATGCTTCTTTGTCTCAGGTACAGGACATTTGGCTACAGCTTCAGCCTTGCTGATTTCAGGCTTTATTAGACCATTACCCAAAACGAACCCTAGATACCTGGTTTCTTTCATAGCCAGAGCACACTTCATAGGGTTAATGGTCATACCAGCCTTCCTGGTAGAATCTATCACAGCCTTCAGGTGCACCATGTGAGTGCTCCAATCCAGACTAAAAATGACTACGTTAGTAATTTGGCCCTTTTGGAACAGGGCATGAATGTGCCTTCGAGGTCTTTGGATGGCTAAGTGTACTTGCAAAGTCAATAAAATATTATATGTTAAAAAAATGACTATGTTGACCAAGTATGCTGCACAAAAATTAGAATGGGGTGCCAACACCTGGTCCATGTATCTTTGGAATGTTGCGGATGCTCCACGTAGTCCAAATGGCATTGTCTGGAACTGGAACAATCCCACAGACATACTAAAGGCAATCTTCTCTTTAGCTGAGGCTTCCAGAAGAATCTGCCAGTACCCTTTGGTTAAATCTAAGATGCATATATACCTGGCGCTACCAATTCGATCCAGAATATCATCTACCCTGGGCATGGGATAGGCATCAAACTGTGAGACCTGATTCAAACCTCTAAAATCGAGGCATAACCATATGCCCCCCTCTTTTTTGGGTACCACCACGATGAGAGAACCCCATTCACTCGTGGATGGTTCTATGATTTCAGGTCTTGTAGTTTCTGGATCTCTTGTTGAACCTCTGTCCTCATTCTTTGGAGGAGCCAATAGGGTTTCTTTCTTAAAGGGGGTGAGTCAGTATGGATGTTATGTTCTACCCCCTTGACTCTACCTGGGACACTAGTGAAAGCGAAGTGAAAAGAATTTATCAGGGCCTGTAGTTCCCCTTTCTGAGACTGTTTCAGGGTGGGATTCATATTTACCTCCTGAAGCCCTTTGACTGCCTCCAATCTGCTACAGGCTACATCCAGATCTGTTTCTCTGGTTTCTGGCATCACCAGCATTCCCATCCCTGTCTTGGCTTTTTCATGCCATTTCTTTAACAAATTAGCATGACAAATCTTTTTACCAGGTCTCTTATCTGGAGTTTCCACCTCATATGTCACAGGCCCTGTCTACCTTAACACCTGGTATGGCACTTGCCATTTCATCAAAAGTTTATTTGAGGAAGTGGGTAAGAGTAGTAAAACACACTCTCCTACTATTAACTTTTTACTAATGGTACCTTGGTCATACCCTTCCTTTTGTGTCACCAGGACCTTGATGCTATTTTCATGGACCTTCTGAGTGTACCTAAGCAGTTGTTGCCTCATTACAACACTTACTAGATCAAAGTATTGGACCGGGCTTGGTTGGCTTGGCCCGTATACCGTTTTGGACAGATATTGGACCATTGATAGGAACTTCCCAGGCTATCTCTAAAATTTATCAAGTTTTGTTCCACTGGGCATTTTTGGAGAAGGTAGCTCCGTCCGCATACTGGGCCAAAATTTTTCCTACCGCTACATTAGATTGGCCGCAGATTTGGCAGAATTGCCATAAGTTCATTCAGCAAGACTGCCTGAGACTTGTACAATTTAACGTTTTACACAATATCTATTATTCCCCTCAAAAGTTAGCAGATTTAAAATTGGTAGAAGATTCTAAATGTTATAGGTGTGGTCAGGAAGGAGGAGATTTAATGCATGTCTTTTGGCAATGCTCTAAAATTACTCCACTATGGAATGAAATAAGGAGTAAGATTAATCCGTTACTAGGATTAGATGAGATGTTTTGTCCAGAGGTTTGCTTATTGGGGGACATGTCAGGTGTCTCTGTCAGGTTGAGGAAATTTCATATGGCCTTGATTTCCATCACAGTGAAAAGGTTAGTTCTTAAACATTGGAAGGATCCCATGAAGATCACCTATTCTGAATGGTTAGCGGGCCTTCTCACAAGCCTCAGAATTGAGAGGATGGTAGCAGTCCTGCACAATCAATTACCTTTATTTGAGAAAATCTGGTCCCCATTGCTTATATCTTACTCATAGATAGGCCAATGGTACGTCTTGTGTTGACCGCATGGGAAAGCAGCACCTTGTATGGGGTGGGTATGGGGGTATATGGGGAGCTTGGGTGTTGGGGGGCGGTATGGAGGGGTTTATGAGATCTGTTTCTTATGTCAACTGTTATAAGGCTATTATAATTCAATGTTGTGTGTGTTTGTATATTGCCTTGATGTTATGCCTCTGCAATATAAACTGAATAAAAAGTGAATGGCAAAAATAAGCAGTTGTTGCCTCAGCTGCTTCATGTAGGTTGCTATCCCTGGATATTTCATGTCTCCCCTTCTTCCCATCACTCTTTCACCACATCTAGGGGACCTCGTTGAGTTCTACCATAAAGTAGTGTAAAGGAATAATAGCCCGTGGAGGCCTGGGGTACCTCTCGATAGTCAAACTACATGAAGGGGAGGAACTTATGCCAATCTTTGCCCTCTTCATGGACACATTTTTTCAACATATGCTTCGGTGTCTGATTGAAGTGTTCTGCTAACCCATCGGTTTGGGGGTGGTAGGGAGATATTCTAACAGCCACTATCTCCAGGAGGTGATATAGTTCTATCTATAGGGCTGCGTTGAAATTGCTCTCCTGATCTGTTAGGATCTCCTTCGGAATTCCCACTGAACTGAATAGCTTCACTAGCTCCTCTGCTATTCTTGGAGTAGTGACTGAACATTAGCGCATTGGAATGGCTTGGGATACTTAGTTGTGTATCACACACAACTAGTATGAATCTATTACCTTTGAAACCTTTAGCCAAGGGACCTACTATGTCCATTCCAATTCTTTCAAAAAGGGTGGTAACCAGGGGTAAGGGCATCAGGGGTGCTACATCCTTTTCCCACACTGGACTACTAGTTGACCCCCCCCTGCATTTTTGACAATACCTAGCAACCTCTTCACGTATACCAGGCCAAAAGAATCACTGTGTCAGTCTACCTAGAGTTCTGTCCTTCCCTGTGTGTCCTGCCCATGGCAGGTCACAGCTCAGATACAATAGATCACTTCTAAAACAAGAGGGTACCATCAGTTGTTCAACCCTTTCTCCTGTAACAGGATTTGTACACACCCAATACAATAACTGCTTTTGTAACATAATTACAGGGACCTCTTGTTTCTGTGGTTTCCCCACCTGCTGAAAAAAATGGGTTAGGCTAACATCTGCATGTTGTGCTTTCACCATATTGGCTTTAACAAATACAGAAGACACATTTTCAAGTGTTAGTCCCTTTTTCTCCCTATGTCATTCATTCTGCAGTTTCTTTTTGGCATTTAGGGATGGTTTAGTTTTTCCAGGGTCCTCTATCACATCTCCTTCAAAGGGAAACACCTCCCTGAGCAATTGGTCCCTCTTGCTCTGGGCCCTGGTGGATACTGCAGTAACAGTCCCCTTTTCAAGTAACAAAGATGCAAAGTTTGGAAATTCATGTACAATCACAACAGGGACAGGTAGTTTAGGCACCAAACCAGCCGTAACAGTTGTTGTTTGACCCTGTAATTGTAGGTCAATGGTTTATTTTACAATTGTTTTGACCAGGAAAGACACACTAAGCCAAGGCTTGTTTTCAGGTGCATCCTGGGAGCATGGGGAAGTTAAATGATTTGCTCATGGTCACACAGTATGGAAGTAGCGGCTGTGGGATGATGGTGTTGGTGGGGTATTGGTGAGAGTTCCCATGTACACATACAATGTTCATCACAGGTCCCCTTTTGTTTGAACTTATTAGCTCAGGCTGAATTAGGGTCTGTTTACTGCCTGCGTCAATCAGACCTAACATGTTCTTATATTCAACCTCTACATCTGTTAGAAAGTACCCTGTATTTAAGAGGATGAGGTGTGAAATTTCCACCTTCTTTGTGGGGCAGTAACAAGCTATATGTCCCAGTCCCTAGCACTTTCTGTAAACAATATCTGGTGGAAAAGGTTCTCCCTCCTTGCCCACCCCATTCTCATTTTTACCAGGGCGTGCATTAAAGTTTGTTCTTACCGGCTGGGGTATCTTCATGGCAGGGGGCTCAGGTGCTCAGTGTCCTCCCTTCTAAAATGGTTGGTGGGCAGACAGAAAGTTCTCTGCTAAGGTAATAGCCACCTCTGCAGACTCAGGGTTATGTTCCTTAACCCACATTTGGACCTCCAGGGGCAGAATCTGAAGGAACTGTTCTACCACGAAAGTCTCTATAAGGGCTGTTACACTTTTTCCTTCTGGCTGTAGTCACTTCAGACATAATTCTCTTAATCTTGTGAAAGTTTCTCTGGGAGTATCATTTGACTGATATCTCAGGGCTCGAAATCTTTGCCTGTATGTTTCAGAGTTAATGTCATAGCATTTTAATATCTTCCTTTTTATTAGGTCGAAATTATCTGCATTACAAGGATCCATATTACTATATGCTAACTGGGCCTTTCCAGTTAGGTAGGGTGCCAGGTGCACTACCCACAGCATCTGAGGCCACCTACGAGTTCTGTCAACTCACTTGAAGGTGGTCAGATAGGCTTCAATGTCATCAGAAGAAGTCATTTTAGTTCGTTTGATATCTTTTGGGTTAGGGTTAGACCCATCCCCACCATGTCTATGTCCTGCCCACAAGGTCTGTAATACTTTTAAAGTTTCTACCCACCTCATATCCTGCCTCCTACACTTCTGTTCTCTCTCATGGTAATCGATGTCCCTCTGTCTCTCAATCTCAATTTGTTGCACCGACAGCCATCTCAGCAGGTCGGTGATATTCTCCGGTGGTTCTTCTCTGACCTCTCGGGGCTCCTCTTTCCTCTCCGTTCCCTCATCATCTACATCATGCTCGGGCAGTGCCTTCCTCCAGGCTCTGAGGTCCAATCCTGGATGCAGCGGCTCTCCGGTCCTCTTCGTCTGGTCTCTGTCATCATCCCAGGCTTCTTATCCGCGACTCCATCTGCCATGTCTTGGTGTTACCCTGGTACCAGAAATGGTACCCATTACTGGTTTCCCACTCTGGAACCCGGACAACTAGTATATCCCACTTCTAAAACCAATTAGTGAACCTGTGTGGGAATGGATAACACAGACAACAGGTTAAGCTTTAAAACACACAATACGCTGTTTAAATTTTATTATTGACTCATAATAAAATTAAAAACTAAAATAAAAAAATCAAAATAACAAGGTCTTCTTGCGCTTCAGTGCTACCCCCTTAGTAGTTCTGTCACAGAGTGGATTACTTGACAGTCAGTTTCTGCTATCCTCTGCACCTTTATCAGTCAGCTACACTACCTCTCAGTACAGCTCCCAAGGCTGATCTACTGTATCTGGACACAGGAGAGAGTTTTATACAGGCTAGAGATGTCAGCTGATCTGCCCCTAAACTAATACAATTTAAAAAATAACTGCACTAATACAAACAATGGGGTATCAGTCTGACACATATTATCTTTATTTCATCACAATGCATTTTATTCATTCAATGTATAACAGTTTTTAAGTCTGCAGACAAAGTTATAAGGCTTGAATGCCTAATTGCCACTTTTGAAGGCTTAAGCCCCCCCCCCATTACAGTGTCATACAGAGGTGAGTCATATAAATATGCCTCTGTATGGGGCTGCTGGCTCCTAAGGAAACACCATACTTTCAGAGGGGGAAAGGGGGATACATTATTTAACCAGAAAAGACACACTAAGCTAAAGCTTGTTTTCAGGTGCAACCTGGGAGCACAAGGAAATTAATTGACTTGCTCAGGGTGACACAGTATGCAAGTGGGGGCCATAGGATTCAAGCCAAGGTCTCCAGGTTTGCAGCTCAGAGCCTTAAACCACTGCACTATACTGCCTCCAAAGGCATGGGCAGCAGCAGGTAAGAATGGGGCTATCTCCCCAAAGTTATTATACTGCTGCCCTTCTTAGTTACCTTTCTTTATTTGTTGAGGGCGCTCAACATTTCTGTAAAGGGGTAAATTGTATTATGCTTTGACACATGTTTCAACATTTATTATTTGTTTTGGTTTTAAGATGTGCATATCCCTCTCAGCACATCCCTCTAAGCAAACACAACCTCCTTTCTTCTAGCAGCGGTTTAGTTTTGTTTTAATCAATAACCCCTATTTCTCAGGGCTTATTAGCTTGTTTTCATGTCCCTTTGTTCTATCCTGATGGCTGAAATTTCAAGCCATTGAGTTGGTTTTCATTTCGGCCTTTTTTAATTAAGTTCTCTAGGGTTATCCTTTGCCCTGTTTATTCATGCCCCCTTATGTTCTTGAGCAGGTCTTTTAGCCCTACTCTACTTAGCAGCCCAATAATTAAATTCACTCAGGACCCAGTGTCCCTGTTTTAAATATTTGGCTCCATTCCAGGAGCTACACCGGGAGCCCACACTGTGCGTTTTACATGCTCATTTCATAGGTCGGAGCATTTTCTTGCTCTGATCTAGTCTGGTGTGCCACTTTCTCTCCCATAGCCACTTCTCCACCAAGCCGGAGGAAACGGCATACAATAAGTGGCTCTTTTCAATATTTTAGTAGTACCACTAGTGGTATCCAGTGGGGGGAAAAGCCAGCCCAAAAGTGGCACCAGTTTCAGTTAGGTCAGAGCATTTTCTTGCTCAGAATGATTCCGGTGATCCTCAGGTAAGCCAGCCTCAAGTTGCAGCGGACAAACAGAGGCAGTAGTTAACATTTTATTATTACCACATGAAGCGGTACTTTACCGGGAGAACAAGTCCAACTGGGGCACAATCTTCATTAGTGGCAGTGCTCTGGTTGGGACTCCCATTCTTACCCCCAATACTGGCAGTTTAATTATTTATCTATGCAGTGGGCACCAGGAACTGAGAGCTCTTCTAGCTCATTACCTTGCCGGTCCTGAGTACCCTTCTTCCTTCCAGCAACACTTTTTGCCCCACAATATTTTTATTTTCAACATGTACCCCTTACACTGGGCAGTCCCATAAAATATATTATAGAGGCACTCAGTGTGCCTGGGAGTGGTACCAATTGTCAGGGCAGGGAAAAAGAAAAACAAAAGGGGGGAAGTGTAGTTTTAGAAATACTTTGGTGAGTGGCCAACCCACTTAACTAGAAATGGGAAAAATTAAAGAATAGTCATCAAAAGAAATGCTGTTGCAGTAGACTAGAAAGAGTTAGTGGGAGAAAGCCCTTATGGTGCTGGGGGGGGGGTGGGCTTTCTACCACAGGGACAGTAACACAGGGATTGAGGGACACAGGCACTTATATCTCTCTGGTGAGGCAGGATTTAATTCAGGTGGAGCAGATGCTGCCAGTGCAATACTGCAAGGTCTGGTGACTCACAGTGCCAGCAGTCCAAATACTAATGGCTTGAGTCTTACTGAACTGGGAGAGTGGCCATGGAGAAAAGGAGGTGAGAGTTGGAGAGGATCTCCCTTTAAATGTGATCATGGGGAATGATTTTGACCACAGGGAATCTCTGGTGTGTGTTACAACCTGCAGCCAGGCAAAAG
The DNA here is from genome assembly GCA_016271365.2 of Neoceratodus forsteri. Lineage (NCBI taxonomy): Eukaryota > Metazoa > Chordata > Ceratodontiformes > Ceratodontidae > Neoceratodus > Neoceratodus forsteri. The sequence continues at coordinate 906,766,084 of CM028129.1, forward strand.
GGCAAGCTTTTGAGGGTGACAAGGGTGTGACTCAACTGGGACCAGCCCTTTTCTCAGCAGCTGAGGAAGTGGCTAGCATGGGGGAGGGGTTGGCTAGAAGCAGCAGTCCTGAGCCCCAGTCACAAATGGAGGAGTCCACAGGACTTCCTTCTGAAGGGGAGCTGGGAAGGTTCAGACGAGAAGAGCTGGGTGCTGTGCAGCTGGCTGATCCTACTTGCAAAAACTGAGGGAAATAGGGAAACAGCTAACCAGCCTGAGGGCCCTCAGGAGGGTAAAGTGTCAGTTTACTGAGACAATGTGCTGTTGTACAGAGACTGCACCACAGGGGAAGGGCTAGATGGAGAGGTGCTCCAGCAGCTGGTAGTCAGTTAGGTTCACCACTGGCAGCTTTTGGCCCTTGTCCATGATATCCCTTTTTCAGGCTACTTGGGTGTGAGGCGCACAAAAAAAAAGGCTGACCAACAAATTCTTCTGGCCTGGTATTGGCAAGGTTGTGGCAAATTACCGTAGGACTTGTCCACGGTGCCAGAGGGTGGGACAAGGCCAAGGCAGCTTTGGTGCCCCTGCCCATTATTGCTGAACCATTCAAGCCTGTAGCTGTGGACATAGTGGGGTCACTAAGCACTCCAAGTCGTACGGACAAGTGACCGTTATCCTGGTGGCAGTCAATTTTGCCACAAGAGGCCTTGGCACTATCATCCATTGAGGTAGAACAGGTGGCTGATGCATTGTTGGGAATATTTCGCTGGGTGGGCTTTCCACAGGAGATACTAACAGATCATGGTGCCAATTTCATGTCTGGGTTGATGAGTAGTTTATGGGAGAAGTGTGGGTAAAGCAGCTCAAAACCTCCCCATACCATCCCCAGACTAATGGTCTGGTGGAGTGATTTAACTCATCCCTTAAGACCATGTTATGGACTTTTGCTGACCAGCACAAGAGGGATTTGGACAAATATTTGCTTCATCTCCTATTTGCATACAGGGAAGTCCCACAGGAGTCTGCAGGGTTCTCGCCTTTTGAGATCTTGTTTGGCCATAGGGTGAGGGGGACCCCTAAATTCGGTTTGGTATGAATGGGAGCATGACCGTGCCTCCCAAGGAGTGTCAGTTGTGGAGTATGTCCTAAACTTCAGGACCCACCTTAAGGAACTCATAAGGCTTGCTCAGGAACACTTGGCCACTGTGCAACAGCGGCAGAAAGTCTGGTATGACCACGGGGCCTGAGCCAGAGAATATGAGATGGGACAGCAAGTGATGGTACTCATCTCTGGCCAACAGAATAAACTTCTGGCAGCATGGGAGGGGCCATTCTCCATTGTCCAAAAGGTGAGTGATGTCAATTACATGATAGACCTACCTGGCAGGAGACGCAGGCGAAAGGTGTATCATGTTTTGGAGAGTATACTAAAGGAACGATTGGGGGTTTACTTGGGGGAGGTGGGAGGTCTGGATAGTCGGCAGCATGGGTTTGTGCCAGGTAGATCATGTCAAACCAACCTTGTGGAGTTCTATGAATGGGTAACATCAGAACTGGACAGGGGTAAGCCTGTGGATGTATTATTCTTGGACTTCAGCAAGGCGTTTGACTCTGTCCCCCACAATGGTCTGGTGGAGAAACTGATGGGGTTAGGAGTAGGCCCTTTGATGGTCAGATGGATTGAAAACTGGATAGCTGGACGCACTCAGAGAGTAGTGGTCTGTGGGGAGCTCTCGAACCCTACAGAGGTTGGTAGTGGGGTACCACAGGGCTCGGTCCTGGGTCCAATCCTGTTTAATGCATACATATCAGACATCAGGGATGGTATAGGGTGTGAAATGAGTCTCTTCACGGATGACTCCAAGATGGGAGCAGTAGTTGAGGGAGAAGAGGGGAGGTTGGCCCTGCAAGGAGACCTGGACACCCTGGAAAGCTGGGCTCACACATGGAAATTAAATTTCAATATCACCAAGTGCAAGGTGTTGCATCTTGGTCGGGGAAACCCTAAACACAGGTACACCCTGGGAGGGGAGGTGCTGGAAGCCTCAACAGGGGAAAAAGACCTAGGGGTCATGGTGGATACATGTATGAATAACTCTGAGCAGTGCAGGAGAGCAGCTAGCAAGGCAAACAGGATGTTGGGATGCATGCAAGGGGATCACCTCTAGGAGCAAGGAAGTGATTCTGCCGCTGTACAATGGACTGGTTAGACCACACCTTGAGTACTGTGTACAGTACTGGAGACCACACTTGAAGAGGGACATACAGCTCCTGGAGAGGGACAGAGGAGGGCAACAAAGATGATATGAGGGCTAGGATTTGACTTACGAGGACAGACTTGAGGAGCTCTGCCTGTTTTCATTGGAGGAGAGGAGAGACAGGAGGGACATGATTGAGGTCTTCAGTACCTCAAGGGAATAAATAGGGTAAACATGGAGGGATCTTTAGACTAAAGCAGGAGGCATCACCAGAGGGCATGGTTTGAAGTTGGAAGGTGGAAGGGTGAGGGGAAAGAGGAGGAGGTTTTTCACTGAGAGGGTGGTGGACCCTTGGAAGCTCTGCCTGGTGAGCTGGTTCAGAGATCCCACAGTGGAGGGCTTTAGAGAGGTGGGACAGACACAGAAAGTGGATGTATCAGATGATGGCCTGTCCCGGGGGGGTGGGGATGGATGATAGGGGTTTCTGGAGCACAAGGGATGGGAGGGTCTCTGCACCCAACTAAGGATCTAGGTTCGAGCAGACTTGATAGACCATAAGGCCTAATCTGCTGGCAAATAGTATGTTAGTATGTTAGTATGTTAACATGATGAAGCCCTACTATGACAGGCAGGAATTGGTTTTCTCCATATGCAGCACCCTAGGAGAGGAAACTGAGGCTGGTCCACTGGTGGACCTCCTCGGGGAGGCTCAGGTTGGATCCTCCATGGACAACCTCACCCTCTCTAACCAGCTGACATCAACCCAGGTACAGGAGATTCAGGGTGTGTTGAGAGAATTTGAGGACATGTTCACAGGGAAACCAAGGTAAACCACACTGACCGAGCACCACGTGGATACTGGGACCTAGGTGCCCCTTAAATAGTCTTCCTACATGGTACCTGAGCAGGTTAAGTAGACCATTAAAGAGGAGCTCAAGGAGATGCTGGAACAGGGAGTAATCCAGGATTCCAGTAGCACCTGGGCCTCGCCCCTGATACTGATTCCCAGAAGGATGGAATCACCTAATTTTGCATTGACTGCCAGAGTCTCAACAGCTATACAGAGTCAGATACCTATCCCATGCTCAGAACAGATGAGACCCTGGAGCGACTGGGGGGAGCCAAGTATCTGACCACAATAGACCTAACAAAGGGCTACAGCCAGGGAGAGATCAGCTTTCATCACTCCATTTGGCTTATATGAATTCAAGGTAATGCCCTTTGGAATGAAGAATGCACCCAAAATCTTTCAACGGCTGGTGGATTGCATTCTGTCTGGTGCAGGTGAGTTTGCACTGGCATATATGCATATATGGATGACATAGCCATAAACAGCCAGACCTAGGAGGAACACATAAAGAATGTGTGGGAGGTGTTCCGCAGGCTGAAGGATGCAGGTCTGACAGTCAAGGCAGAAAAGGGCCAGATAGGTATGGAAGAAGTGTCTTACCTTGGGCACTGGGAGGGCAGCAGATGCATCCACTTGGAGCCTGCTAAGTTCAACGCCATCCTGGCCTGGCCCACTCCTACCACCAAGCAACAGGTAAGGACATTTTTGGGGACAGCAGGATACTACCAGAGATTTGTCTCTCACTATAGTGATCTGGCCAAGCCACTAATAGACCTAACCAAGGAGGAACAGCCAGATAAGGTGCTATGGACAGAGAGCTATGAAGCTGCTTTTCAGGAACTAAAGAAGGCCCTAAGTGGATCAGCTGTATTAGCCAGCCCCAATTATAGTCTAAAGTTTATTGTCCATGTGGACGCCTCAGACCATGGGCTGAGTGCCATGCTGAGCCAGTTTACCCAGCAGGGAGAGGAGCACCCTGTCATGTACCTTAGCTGGAGACTTCTGCCCAGGGAGGAGGCTTATGCCACAATTGAGAAGGAGTGCTTAGGAATAGTGTGGGCCCTTCAGAAGCTGTAGTCTTACCTATATGGGACAGAATTTACTGTGGTCACAGGTAATAATCCCCTGATCTGTCTTTATAAATCAAGTGGGCAAAATGGAAAACTACTATGCTGGAGCATGTTATTGCAGGCATATAATATGACCACCCTGCACCGCAGTGGTAAACAAAATGCCAATGCAGACGGGAGATCTAGGCATGTCTAACAGCATCGCTTAATACTTTGGGCACTTCCCAGCAGCTGCATGAATGGCTCTGTCACTTGGGGTGGCCCAAAGGTCACGCCTTCATCACCTGGAGGGGAGGGGAATGTGACAAAAATGGGAAGGAAGGAGTTAATGGCTTGGATTTTTCTGGCCATCTGAGGAAAAAAAAAACACTGGAATGGGATTCCATGGGCTAGCAGCATCTAGATAAGGTAATGTTGTAGGTTATAAAGGGTTTTAAATAATTGATTAGAACTTTTTTCTTGGGACAATACTAAGTGTACAAAAAGCATTTACATAAGTTTTTTAGAAGTGTTATGTTTGTTAAACACAGTGAGGCAAGTGCTATGCATTTTCACAATATTTTAGAACTTTTATGAGCAAAACGCTAATCAATTTTTAGAGTTAAATAAAACCCTGTTATAAATCTCAGAGAGAATGACCAAGAGGGAGGAGTGGGCGCACACACACGCACACTGATTGGAACAATTAAACAGATACATGGTAAATAGTTGGTGCATTCAAAGGGGCCATGAATTACCTATTCAAAGGGGACTATAAGACACTGAAAGACAGGTACAAGGGGCAGTGTTCTGCTGGGTTTACCATCCGAGAGGTTCTTAAGCTGTGAGCCTACTCCTCTACCTACGAGGTTCATGGGAGTTGATAACATAGGAATTCAGTCTCCCTCCAAGAACAGCAGAGGGGTAAAAAAGAATAGCATACCTTACTAAGTGTGATGAGTTTGCTCAATTCTTTGCTGATAAGGTGGCCAACATCAGGTCAGAGATCCAACCAGTTCACTCTATGGGGGTTGACGGTGGTCAGTGCTTGTTCACTGCACCTCGGTTTTCTTGGACTTCTTTCGATCGGCTGGAGACCATCGATATCATGCAGATTATCCAGAATATGTGGCCAACATACTGTAGTTTGGACCCAGGCCCAGCACACCTCATTTTGGGGTGTATTGATCCCATCGGCCCCATCCTGGCCAAGATTGTGTGGTGCTCCTTAGAGATGAGTGAGTTTCCTAGCTCCCTGAAGGAGGTGATGGTTACATCACTCCTGGAGAAAGCTTCTCTGGAGCTGAACTGCTTGGCTAACTACAGACCTATCTCTTACCTTCCCTTTTTAGGGAAGGCGATTGAGAAAGTTGTCATGTGCAACTGGAGAACCATATTACCATCCATGATATCTGTGATCCTCTCAAGTACAGTTTTCAGAAGAGGCATAGTACTGAGATAGATCTGGTTCGGGTGCTCAATGATCTCTTGATGGCTAGAGATCAGAAGCGCCACTCCGTCTTGGTGCTTCTTGATCTCTCATCAGCTTTTGACTCCATAGACCATGGGGTATTGCTCGATTGCCTGAGGGTCATCTGTGGCCTGGCTGGTCTCGTTCTCAGGTGGTTCCAATCTTTCCTCTCTGGCAGGACTCAGAGGGTGGTGTCTGGATTGTTTTCCTTGGACTCAGTCTCCCTGTCTTGCGGGGTCCCTCAGGGCTTGGTGCTCTCCCCAATGTTGTTCACGGTGTATATGCTGCCTCTAGGAGACATTGTAAGACAGTATGGGCTGGGGTTTCACTGCTATGCTGATGATACCCAACTCTACCTGTCTTTTGCTCCCGACCAGGACAGTGTTCTCTTGGTCTTTAACAGCTGCCTCACAGAAATCCAGGACTGGAAGAAATCCAGCTGGTTGAAACTGAACTCTGATGACTGAGGTGTTGGTTGTGGATCTAGGTCTCCATATAAAGCAGTCAGCAGCAGGGCATTCCTTTGGGCTTTGGCTTGGTAATAGTCAGCTGCCTTCCTCTGAACAGGTGTGTGACCTGGGTGTGTTCCTTGATAATAGGCTGACACTGCATTCACAGATGTCTGCAGTTATCAAGTCCTCTTTTTACTATCTTAGGAACATCGCTCGTGTCAAGCACCTTGTTCCATCCGGTGACCTGCCAACATTGATCCATGTCTTCGTGTCCTCTCACCTGGACTACTGCAACTCCCTCTACCTAGGGCTTCCGGGGGATTGATATCCATCGCCTGCAGCTGGTGCAGAATGCAGTGGCATGGCTGTTGACTGGGGCTCCTCGTTCGAGCCACATCACACCTGTGCTGGGCGAACTGCACTGTTTGCCTGATCTACAAAAGAAAAATGGTCTCCCCTTCCACAGAATGAAACAGGAAGTTTTCACTTGATGGAACTCTACATTGTATATATATACTCCAGTGCATGTATGAACAGTGCAAGGCCATACATGACTGGCCCATGCAGCAAAAGGGCAAAATACGGGAACTGACAATATCACCATCACAGTGGTGGCTGATGGAAATTCTAATAAAAGTTCTTTAAGAAATGCACACAGGAGGTGAGCAGTGAGAAGACCTCAATCAGTTAAAGGAGAACTAAAGTCAAAATTTGCAAAAAAATACATGTTGTGCAGAGTGTTTTGATTTGTAGGTATATTCCTAGTAAGGTCTTCCCTTTATTTGTTGAAAGGAATTTTTTTTCTAAATTTGCTTGCTGGTTTTATGGCCCCCAGGATCTCCATATTAGCATTTCTAATGGCCTTTCTTGTTCCTATAATGCCTCCTGTCCCATGTGACTGTGACACGTCCAGGACCATTGATTCAGAGAGCAATAACTGTGGTAGCAGCATCTACTGTTTGGCACATGATATTCTGGCTTTAACTAAATAACTAATTCGGACTTTCTGTTTTCTAGGTATGTGTCTAGGTCTAGTCAGCAGAAGGGAATGTTTTGTTTTTAAAGTCTTTCATTCTATGAAACTACACACAACCATTAAGAAAGCACAGAAATCCCCCAAGGTCACAAATGCTATAATTAGTGAAGACTCTAGTTGTTTCCTTACAGAACAGCCCACTCTGTTATCCCTCAGGCATTTGCCATGTGTAAATGTAACCTTCATTAGAGCTCCCTGGACAAGGAGAGTTAATTAACATAACAGCTCTACTATTGTAAACTTGAGAAAAAAAACAGCTGTTGCTGAATTAATGGTCCAGGACACATCACTGTTATATGGGAAAGGAGGCACTGTAGGAACAAGAAAGGCCATTAGAAATGCTAATATGGAGATCCCCAGGAGCCATAAAACCAGCAAGCAAATTTAGAAAAAACTCCCTTCAACAAGTAAAGGTAAGGACTTATTATGAGTACAACTGCAAATTAAAACATTCTGCACAACATATTTATTTACAAATATTGACTTTCCTTCTCCTTTAAGTCATACCACTCATTTGTTTGGTAAGGGAAGAACATATAAGGCTGGACCTTGGGTTGAGATCAAGGATGATGCAGACAGTGCAGACGTGACACAGGTTCTCATTATGCACATATCTGATAATCAGAGAGTCAGAGAAATTAGCCATTGCAAGCATTATGCATACATGTTGGATCCATGCTTTAAAAGTGGAATTTCATATTTCCTGTATTATGGTGCTGAGGAGTATTAAAAAATAAAAGATATCAGAGTACTCAAGTGTGGAAGCAATATAATTTATTCATTTGCCATGAAAAGATGCGGTGTAAAACGATACCCCTACATAGTATCCCATATGCCGGGCTTCCTCAGGAATTAATAAAAAAATGCATTGCTTCCATGCTTTAGTGCTCTACTTTCTTATGTTATTTTAAATTTTAGTACCATGTGTACATAGGCAGTTAACACCTTAAGTGGTGCTGGAGTGCTCAGACCCTTTTTTTGTTTAATGTTGCTGAGAAGGCTGACAGTTATAAACTGCTATTGATTAAAGCAGTCAGTGTATGGAGTTACCTTCTTCAGTCTACGTTAGCTTTGGACTCCAGTAGTCCATCTGATTCTAGTCAATCTCATCACAAGTTAAAGGAGAAAAGCTCACAGAATGAAACTTGCTTTGCAAATACACAGACCAGCAAGTCATCCAGTTCTTCCATATATTCCTCTTATAACCCAATATGGGCATTTCTTTCTAAATTTAGAATTATTCACACACAGTGAACAGAGTCTGATAGAGGCCTATCCCCTGCCAATATGGTGGAGTCATACCTAGTTGATAACATCACAGTTCCAGTTGCTGATGAACCAATCCTTTACTGAAGGCACAAGAAAAGAACTAGCCAGCACTTAGTACGCTGGCAATTGAATATTTATCCTGTCCTGCAGCCAGTGTTTTGTCACAACACATATTTAGCACAGCCAGTGCCATTGTGATCGGAACAGTCTTTCAACAAGAAACGTATAAATGCTGACATGCCTCAAGATGAACCAGAAATATTTACATGCAAATAATACTCTTCAGGAGCAAAGAGAAACTGAGTTTGATGATGACGCCAAATCAGGCTATCCTATAATAGATACAGCAGTCTGCAAGATTTCTTAGTTCATTTAAAACAAGCATTTGTCAATGCCGAATGTTTGCTTGCTGGCATTGGCATTGGTAGTGTAGAAGTTACAGAACTGCATAATAGAAATGGCAGTGAAGTATTGAACTGAAGCCAACCCCACCACCACCCTGCAGAGACTGACAGGCATTGGGGTGTGCCTTTGGGTCGTCAGGCATAACGGCCATGCCATTTCACCACACCCTACCCTGTAGACACTGACAAGTGTCACGGTGTGCCTTGGGGTCTTTGGCCCTTATGCGCACCCCATTCCATCGGGAAATATGGTGAAATGGGTGCGGTACAGGAGAATGGGGTGAACTTTGGGGCCGAAGAGTCCAAGGCATACCTCGATGCCTCTCACTGGCTGCAGGATATGGAATGGTATGAGCATTACAGGCAAGAATCCCAAGTCACACCCCTGATGCCTGTCATTCTCTACAGGGTGGGGCATTATGGTTGGAAACCCTAACACCTCAGGCATTCGTTGGTATTTTCACTCCAAATTTTCAACATGTTTTTGTGTGACCCCACCTCATGAACAGTGGCAATATCAGTTTGTTAGCCGAAAGCTGCTTATGCACAGTGACTACGGCATTTAGCACCACAGGTGCAAAAACATTCAGAACAGGATGTGAAAAATGACAGCTGTACTGCTCATGGGGAGGTGTAAAAAATGGCAATGTTGCAAATCTGCAGTAAAAATATTAAAAAAACTGGTGAAGTCACGAGCGTGCATAGAAACTGTGCAACTCACACCCGTAATGTAATTAGGTTGGGGATTTTTTACAGCAGATTGTCAACACAGGCATTTTGGGACCTCCGATCATGAACAGTGTCACTGTGATTTTCTTTATCTGTCCTGAACAATGATTTCCCACAGCGACCATGCATCTCTGCGCTGAAAGCGTGAAAACACATTTCGGCCATGTTGTGAAAAATGACATCTGTACTGTTCATGAGGAAATGTGGAAAAATGCCACTGGTGAAAATCTGGACTGAAAATATTACAAAGTCATGACCTTACAAGGGTGCGTGGAAACTGTACAATGTTCACTCGTAACACAGTCATTTTATGGACTTTTGTCACCAAATTTTCAACATAGCCATTTTAGGACCTCTGCTCATGAACAGTGTAACTGTGATTTTCTTAATCTGTCCAAAACACTGCTTTCGCACACCAACTGCACCATTGTGCGCTACATGTGCGGAAACACATTTGGGTGACATGTGAAAAATGGCAGCTGTACTGTTCATAAGGAAGTGTAATAATGGCAATGTGGAAAATCTGGAGTGAAAATATAGGAAATTCAAACTTACGAGGCGTGAGGAACCGCGCAAACGCATCACCGTAAAACAGTCATTTTAGGAATTTTTTCACTAGACTTTCAAATAGAGCCATTTTAAGACCTCTGCTCATTAACAGTGTCACTGTGATTTTCTTAATGTGTCCCATACATTGATTTGCACACTGACTGCATCATTGTGCACTACATGGGCGGAAACACATTTTGGGCAAGATGTGAAATGACAGCTATACTGCTCATAAGGAGGTGTGGTAAAATGGCAATGTTGAAATCTGGAGTGAAAATATTGAAAATTCGTGAACTTATGAGCGCGTGGAACTGCGCAGAATGCATCGTCAGAAATGTCATTTTTAGATTTTTTCCACTCAAATTTTCAACATAGGCTTTGAGAGCCCACCTTATGAACAGTGGCAGTGTCATTTCATTGCTTGTCACGAAAGGTGATTTCGCACAGTGACTGCAAAATCACCCTTCAGGCCTGATTAACGCCATGACAGTGAGAGTATTCATGAAAAGGGTCCCAAAAACCCCATGTTGAAAATTTGGTGCAAAAATTCCAAAAAATGGCTGAGACATGCAGCAAAGTTGAAAAAACCCTATCTATCCCATTATACAGCTTACCGGCATTTCCTCAGTTCGCAGTCAGCTTTGAAGAGTGCAGACGTGCTCCCAGTCCACCGAAGATCGTTGCGCCGGAGTCAAGAGGTAAGTATGGGGTGTGGGGGTTGTGGGGGAGGCAGGGTGCGCAGTGGGTGGGCGCGGGTGGGCAGAGACAACGAGGGACCGTTTTAAGTTTCAAGGGTTTTTTTAATGACGCTGGGACGTTTGCTGCCGCGCTTGGGTGTGGGCCTGTGCCGCCGTGGCACAAGGATGGCTGGGGGCGTGGGAGCCGGGTGGGGGATTGGGCACCCCCATCGGCATTAGTATCTGTTGCTACACTGGGGTGGACTCCCAGCGTGGCACACTGTACCCGGGGGGAGCAGTGGAGCCGACGGGGGATTGGGCACCCCCGTCAGCTATACGATGTGCAGCCATGCTGGGGTGGGCACCCAGCGTGGCATATGTAACTCTGCTTTGGTGGGGTGCAGCATAGCCAACGGGGATTGGGCACCTCCATCGGCTACACAGTGTGTGCGTGGGGGGGCGAGCATGCAGTATGCATGTGTGTGTAGGGGGAGCGCGCATGAGCAGGCGATATCTTAGCGCTGCTCACTGAAGCGTAGCTCCCCCTTTCAGCTGTACACCACTGCATTTTGGAGCTGTCATAGACAGCTCCAGCAGGCATTGGAGAACTGCGGCCGCACCTGCAAACACACTGAGTGAATTGGAAGAGGGCTGCCACACCTCCGAAAACTCGGTCGATGGCACTATGTTTCTTGCACATGTGTGCAAGCAAACATAAAAAGCATTGTGATGTAGGAGACAGTTCCACTTGAAAAGTTCAGGTATCCCACAAACTGATAAAAACATGTTTCTCTTTCTGCAAATAAAGTTCATCCTGCATTGATCAGAACATTTTTTATCAAAGTCATTTTACTTGTTCCACCACTCATCATCATGACTGATGACCCACTGACCCAAGAGAATCAGACTCAATCACTTTGTCATGAATGCCCACCTAGAAACATACTAGTGCCACCAACTATAGGGTATCATTGCAGTCTGTCCCAGATGGATTAAAGAAGGCCAATAAAAAAGGTTCTGAAGTGTTTGAAGTTGCACTGTCCTGCAATAAATTGGTAGTTCACTCCTCTGGAACAACCAAGTGGAAACTATCCCCCTCACTACTGCAGTGTCCCTGTGCCCTGCCAACCTACCATACATAAGTCCATGCTGTGACATCAGAGACAAGCAATATATGAGACCAAATTGAAAAGGATAAGTGGAGTGGGAGTGGGCATGAGATAAATAAAAGTTACAGGCAAATTAGGCTGAGTTTAGAACTGAGCCAGCTGTTATTTTAAGTCCTATAGGCAACATATGCCTTCTCCCTCAGAAATCTTCCCCCCACCACACAAGAACTGGAAATAAAAACACTTTCCCCAAGCCCCACCTCATAACCAAATCAAGCAAAATTTCAAAGCTGCAAAAGAAAAAGTAGTTTCCTGACTCATGTCAGCCAATTTCCAAGTCCGTCAGCCACTGCTCATGTCCAATTCTGAGTACAGTGCCCAGTCTGTGGTATGTGCTTTGCAACCATTTTTACCCTGCTGCTGGAGTTGGAAAGACATGAGTACTGTTCTCAAATTAAATCTTTAGTTTGACTGAGTGCAGAAGAGAATACTTTAACTGACAATATATCAGCTGTTTCTTGACTTTGTCTTCCTTAAGGAGGTCTACTATCTCTGGAGAAATTGGGGTGAAAAGAAATCCTTCTTTCATGAAACTTCAATTTCCTCAGTGATCTTTCTTTTTGCAGGAACCACTCCTTCTCATAAAATCAAAGTCAGTTTACAGTCACAGCCCACAGCCCTTCCCCTCCATGGACCACAGTGGTAGTGCTTGGTGGGCCCTTTTGAGTTGAAACCCTTTAGGTAATTGTGGGAGACTTAACATCTCAGGTATCCATTGCTTAATGAATGTTGAACTGTCTGTACCCTCAATCCCTTCTGTGAGTCCAAGGATCTGGAGATTCGAGTGGAGGGTATGCTGGCTATTTTTCTACATTTGGCTTCCAAGATGGATATGTCCTTCCAAATCTCTCTGAGTGCCCTCATTGAGACAGTTATTTTATCTTCCAGGCCTCAAACCCTGGTTTTCACCTTTGCTGTGTGCCTGTGGGAATCGGTGACTGCTGCTGTCAACTGGTTGAAGTGATCATGTAAATTTACTGTTTTTTTTGTTAATATATGTTTATTGGAGATAGTTTTGTCATGAATTAGCAAGACAGAGAACAATACAATATAGGTACACAACACTTACCAGTATTTACATCACATACTTGTTAGAGTTACTGGCTAGTAAAATTAATGCTCATGGCACACATTCTGTATCATGTTCTAGCATGTATTGCACCTATCTTCATACAGTTTTAAATTTGGGTACTCTGTGATTCAATTTTGCAGTCAGTTTTTCCATGTCATATATCTGATACATTATATCCATCCATTGTTTAACAGTGGGAATCTGATTAGTTAACCAAAGCCTCATGATGGCTTTTTTTAGCTTCCACCATGCAAACATACAGTTGTTTTCTGGTGCTGGAGCCTCTAACCCCCACTGGTGCATCTAAGAATAATAACAATTTACAGTGTGTAGGGCTGTGGAGAGCTGGGTCCTAAGGGACTGAAACAGAGGACACTGACAAAATATGTGGCCATGTGTGGCCAGAGTAGGCCCACAACCTCTCCAACAGTCCACAGATGCATGGAATTTGGCTACTATTTGAGAGATACCAAAGAACCTAATAATTATTTTCTATGAAAACTCTTTCCAAATATGGTAAGAGATAACTTTGTGAATGCTTGCAAGGTATTTTTCTCATAATTGCTCTTCAGTGTGAGTCTGTAAATCTCTCCCATCTAACACAGAGTACATTTGTATTCCCCCTGACAGTTAATTTCTTGAAATGCACTATAAGCAATGATTAATATACTCACCAAGGAGTGGGAGACAATCTAGATAGGCAGTTGCCTACTTTTGTCTAAATATACTGTACCAAGTAATGCCAAGTAATACCAAGTTGCAATAATGCCGGTAAAGATGTCAGATATAGGATGGAATCTGTTCTCCATTTAAGGTCCATATAAGGAGTTGGTAGAAGAGGGAGATATATTTCTGTTTGGGCCAAGCTAGAAGGGGATCTGAAGAAACTGTATACCTGAAAGTATTGAAAGTGGTCTGTCTGTTGAAGTGTATATTTGATTTACATTTCTGAAAAAGGGATACAGTCTCTTCCCTGAAGGAACTGATAGGGCATTGCTTCCTAGACCCACTCTGTCTCATCTATAATACATGTGGTCCAGGATGGCTGGCAAAGGCTGAGTTACATGAGACTAAGGTGAAAAGGAATCTGGTACATTGTAGTTCTGTTAGTACACAAGTCTTATTCCACTGGTAGATGGTGTCCTCCCCATAAATGGGTTGGATGTTATTTTATAGACAAGAGTGTCTGGGTGGTGAGTGATATCTTTGTGGTATTATGGAGGTCTTCTTCCAAGATTTCCAGATCCATAGGCAAATGGTTTGACACCTTTTATTGGACCAACAAAGATTATACAAAAAGTACAGAGTATTTTAGCTTTCAGACCAACCAAGTCCCTCCTCAGACGTTGATGACAGTCAACCAGAAAATCATATACTATTAACACCAAGGTCATGCATAAAAAAAAATGAAATAATTCTCATTGGTTTAAAATATTCATTTAAACCATAACTGAAGTTTGCATCCAAGAAACTGGATAGCAGCAGTTTGCCTTCCCGGCATCCAGGCTAAGTGATAAAAAGGGGTGCTTTGACCGGGTGGCATGGTAGAGAATATGCAGAATACTTTTAATAATGTCCTGGTTTTGTTGGGATTGCACAAAACCCATTTGGTCTCCATTGACTAGGAAGGGGAAGAGTTTATCCAAATGCCAGGCCAGAATAGAAGTGAACATTTTGTAATTAACATTAAGAACTGAAATGGGTTGATTTGAGGTACATAAAAGTTTGTCTTTGTTGGGCTTATAAATGGCTAATATGGTAGCATAGTTCCATGACGGGGGGATTGGAGCACCTCCAAGTACTGCCTGGCAGATGCTGGGAAGGGTGAGAAAAAGCTATCTTTAAAGGTTTTGAAGAATTCAGCAATATAACCATTTGGGCCAGGGCTTTTGCCATTTTTAAGCTCTCTGATCACCAACTCCAGTTCCTCTCCTGAGATTGGAGCATTAAATATTAGGGCTAAGAGCTAGGGTAATTTGGGGAATTGCTGGGGTCCACATATTGCTACATGGTAGCTGGAGTGGGGATTTGCTCTGAAGAATAAGGATCCTTGTAATAGGTTTGGGAGGCTGCTGGAATCTGAGTGGGTTCAATGACTACATTACCAGTTCTGGAACCCTTTATATCTGTAACTGTATATTGTGTGAGTTGCCTACAGAGACAGAAGGCTAAGACTTTGGTGCTCGTGAACCCTCTTCTTAGAAGCATTACTTCAAATACCTATGTGCTGCTTCAGTTCTAGCATTTAGCATAGCCTGGATTTCTTTTATGCAGTTCAGTTATTTGGGGGCCTAAGGTAGGATCACCCTGAGCATGTAGGTTCTCCATGGTTGCTAATTGATTCTGTAATGATCTGAGTTTTTCTTCCTTTTGCTTTTAATTCATGAAGCATAACAGATGTGTTCCCTCTGAAGGACACTTTTCAGGATGTCCCATAAAATGACAGATGTCAGCTGTGTTATTAATTTCCATAATTTCAGTAATTTTGTCTAAGTGTTTGACACTGGTAAATTCAACAGGGAGTTGTTTGTTCACTGTTCTGAAGCCTTTTGTTGCCTAATGCCAAGTCTTTTTATAAGACTACAACCTCATCTTCTGGTCCCTCAGGCACTCAATGTAGTTTGGCCATTGTAGCCTTTTCTCTGGTTGAGCACTCTCCTGAATCTGTGAGGGAGGTGATGGTGGATTCTATTTTTGACATTATTTGCAGTTCTGTGCAGCAATCGTTTGCACTATTTATGTCCTAGACTTCTCCAAATCATGTCAGTAAGGGTGATCTCTGCAAGGGTTTATAAGGCTGAATCCATGTGCATTAAGGAGCTCTGTCTCTTCCTGAATGCACACCTTTCAGCTCAAGCACATCACTAAACAGTCCTTAAATATGATAACTATAGTATGGATATGACAGCTGAAAGATACCATTATCCACAATATTCATCTTTAATAGAGTCTTGCTCTTATTTTCACATTGAGATGTCCAAGCTTCAAATTATGTCTATCCATATTCTTTCCCCTAGAACTGTCTGTGTAACTTTTTGATGCTTATAGCTGGGGACAGGTGAAGAGGCATGGGTAAGTAACTATTTGAAGCCATTATGTACTTGGGGCCCACAAAATGGACCATTTTATATCACACAGGACCCATACTGCTATCTCCCAATGACTATGTAATTCTCTTGCTCAAACCTGTATAATAAATAGAGTCAAAGGTAAAATAAAAGATTAATCAGAAACATGTTTCAGTAGCCTGTGTTAAAAAACTGGAAATAATCTAATTTCTCATTTTGAATCTTTATGCCATGTATTCTAAAATTAGTAGCTGTCTTTAAAACAACATGCAGCTTTAAATGCTGGAATGCTATACAGAAATGTGAATTCCATCCAAAAGAAATCCATTTTAGATTAGATTTTACATTTGATGACTTTCGTAAACTCACTGATAAGAAATACATTTCTTTAGAACAGTATCAAGGGTTCATGTACTGTTAATATTTGACTAGAAATTAACCCAGGGATATCATCAAAGCAAACACATCTAACATATTCATATCAAGCTATTTTTTTTATTTCAAATATTCTCCTTTTGGCAACTTGGATTGCCTATTATTATTTATGTTATATTCATAATTTATCAGTCATTAAAAAATGTAGCCTCACTAATTGGTAGTGTTTTTCTGGAGTCTTTGATCTTCTTCCAGTTTGAAAAATGGTAGTGAAAACTATTTCCTTTATATCTACTTTGTTAACAGTGGTTCATTTCACCGGGCAATAGTCTATCTAATTTTAAGCAGTAAACTTTGCCCTTATATTCCTTCTGTTAGAATGGTAAAGATGGTGACTAATGTAACATGACAGAGGCAGTCCATTACATTAAATGACAGTACTTAATAAAAGAGATTATAGTACAGTGTAGTACTCGCTTGCATATGTAACTTTGCACCAATTACATGGGAACTCTATCTTAAACATGCAGTCGTTTTAAATTCATAATCAGATTTTTTTATTGCACAACTGTTTCATAGGTACAGCAAATCCTAAATAATGTATACTGCTCATGGTAACCTCAAATCCAACAACATATTGCATTAATAAATTTTTCCTATGAAATTGATTATACAGTGGTATCTATGAAGTGGTCAGTATCAGTTCATGATTTGCCATTTATGGCCTTCTTTAATGAAAATTATGGGTTACTTAATCTCTAAAACAGAATTCTGCAGTAGTGCTCTCAGTACAGCTGGTTCTGTTTGTTTTGGATGCCAGTATGATGCTCTGCAAATTGGTAAATTTTTATTTGCAAAACTAATCTACTATAGAGAATTTATTTTACATATAACCAACATCTAGATACGGCTAAAGATGATCCAAATCAATCCATCAGGTGTTGACAGTGTCCTTTTAAATGCATTGGCATTATAAAACAATGCCTCACGGTATATATAGAATAATGCATGGAGAAGTGTGGTTTATGGGGATTTCATGCACCTCGAGGTGAATGATGCCCAATAAAACCCAGAGGGTGAAGCCCGTGGGGTTTATATGGGCATCACACACCAAGGGGGTGCATAAAATCCCCAGAGAACCACACTTCTCCATGTTTTATTTTTTATATTTACTGCTTTTGGGGTGTTTTTGGTTTAAATGATTTTTTTGTCACTTTGTGAGGCTAACTGTTACTGTTGACAATTGTGTAGCACTTGTGAATGTCCAGTGCGAGGACATCTTGTTCCGTGTTTTTTCTGGTGATGTTGTGGTACTGTTCTGCCTGTGGTATATATGTGGTTTAAGGAGCTGTTGGGCATTCACTGGCAGTGGTTTATAACCACTAACCAGTAAATATAAGATAATAAAATAACTATAGCAGATATTCATTCTTCAGAATCAGGCATCAGTTTGAATTTTTGGGTGTCCACTCTTATGGTCCTCTCATATTCCAAAGCTAAAACAGTCTGAGTGAGGCAAAAATGAAAGCTATTACCCAGGAACTCTCAAATGCACAGACTTCTGTTTGTACAAGAAGACATTCAGCATTTAGGTGTCCATTGCCATGTATGTATTCAGAGTCAAAACACATTGTGTTGGCCCCAGGCTGTACTGGTACAGATGTATGCAATGCTACTGCCTACTGTACCCAAGTAAATGTAAAGATTTACAGATCCTCTACTGACAGTGACACAATGCTTGCTACTTTTGAGAGTCAACTACCAATTTTTTTATTATTAAAAGTCTCTTATAATCTAAATGTTGTTATGAATGGGACATGCTTCACCTAACAATCCTACAAATCTCCCCCCACACCAAAACTTAAAAATAAGAGTTCACTGCCTGTTCCTCATTATGAGGGCCCTCTGTTGATGAAAAGAGAGCTTTTGATTAAAAACCTAATGTTCTCACGTGGAGCAAGATGCATAGATGGTCAGGGAAAGGAGACAATAGCCAAATCAGATGCATTGGTGAGCCTAGGAAATTTTTATCTTTGAGGTACAGGCTGGCATCTTGAGAGGGCTCAAGACAGGGCTGTCCATCTTCAACAGAGTAGTAGATTTGAGGTCAACCATGACCTTGTTCTCAGCAGTGGAAAGCATTCTTCTCCAAACTGAATGTCAAAGAACACATGGAAGACAGCACTCACAATTTGGAATTCTTCTCCCTGGTGAAAGGGAAACTAGCCAGGCCCCGGTCACCAGTACCAGGAACTTCAGAAAAGCAAATTTTGCCATGATGAAGGACATGATGTCAAGGGGAATGTAGCTGCTGCATGAATTGGGCAATGCAGAGCATATGTTGAATTTGTTGAAGGGGTACCTGAAGCACCACCTATAAGTCAGTTTCTCTGTAAGCAACAAGGAGAAAAGGACCAAAATGTGGTCCCTGGTTCAACAGAAACTTAAGGTAATTGATCCTGAACAAAAAAAAAAAAAATATGTGTCTTCTGGAAAGAGACTGACTGCCTCCACGCCAGAGAGGAGTATACATTAGCAAAATTACAGAACGAGTGTGCTGTGATCGGTGAATCAGGTGACGTAAACGCTGAAGGGCAGCCAGCTCATGCACAACACAGAAAAGCAAAAGGTTGCAAATGCACACAATTACCTTTCTAGCATAAAATGCAGGTTCAGTCCAGGTAAGGTAAAGTAAAGTTGCTTCATTGCCAATACAAAAACTAGACCAACGATTCATAGTTGGAGCTTACCTGCTGCCCAAGCACTTCAGCTCACAACCTCCTGAGGAAGACACATAGTGAGTTGAAGTGCTGGAGCAGGTAGTAAGCTCCAACTGTGGACCTTTGGTCTGGTTTTTGTATTGGCAATAAAGCAACTTTACTTTATCTTACCTGGACTAGACCTGCATTTTATGCTAAAGAGGTAATTGTGTGCATTTGCATCCTTTCGCTTTTCTGAGGAGTATACAGTAGTACTAAGGAACTGCAAAGCTAGAATTAGGAAAGTTAAGGAGGAACGTCAAGCCAGGATAGCAAGAGGAGCTGAAGGCAACACTAAATACTTCTTACAGTACATAAATGGACCCAGAAAGGTTTAGGAGGGAATGGGGTCTCTAAAATCAGGTAAACAGGGAGAGTAACTAATAACAGAACCACAGGTGATTGCTGCGATACTGACTGAATACTACACTTCAGTGCTTACCATGAGGTACCCCATGGATGGAGATCACATTGACAGCTTTCTAGTCCTGCAGCACCACACCTGTTCAGAAAGACTGTCCTGCAAGCAAGCAGCCCTGCCAATTGTTTCCTCAGATTCATTTTGATCATAGGGTATATCCCCTCCTCCCCTTGGGAATCGTTTGGCTTGATCTTTGCCAGGTGGTCAGCTACCAGTGCAGGCATGATGTTCACCAGCTGCATTGTGACTACCTCTGATGGCATAGGTCCTCCCAGTGAGCACTCTTCTCTCTCTGGGGGTTCCTTGCTAAACACTGAAATTAAGTATTCATTTAGCAACTCAGCTACTACTCCTGGCTCTCTCAGTAGTTGCACCCTTCCCCTGTTTTCAGGTGCCCAGTCCCCTCCTTTACCTTTATTCTTCCATTTACTGAATGCACTGGAGAAGGCCATGGTATTTCTGCAACTCCTGCTGCTATCCTTGCTTTTAGCTCCTCCTTGGCTTTCTTAATTCTAATTCCTTAGGGTTATTCTATATTCCTCCTCTATGACATGGGGGCAATCTGTCTCTTTGCAGCAGTCACAGACCTTCCTTTTGTCCAGAAGTAGTGGCATTTTGTCTCTGTTGAGCAAGGGGGCACTACATGAGCCCTTTCCCCTTATTACATTGGTTGCACTTCCACAAACCAACGTATTGTGGCAATATGGGATTTCGGGAGAGAGCCACTGCCAAGCCCATTGCAGTACAGAAAACCAGGAGCTCAGTAGTCTGCCCCAATGACCGCTAGGTGTGGTCCTGATGCAACTCTCTGCTGGGTGGCCTGAATGGTCATGCACCTTAAAGGACTGAAGCCACTCTAATCCAAGAGGGCTTCGATCTTTGATTTGCATGACCATTCAGCCCGCCCAACAGATTGACTTCCAACCTAAAACATTATTCCACAGCCACCAACTCATGCTACTGAAACAGTTGATTTAACACTGTTTTCACTGTGGTTGTGGCACTTAAAAGAGATTTACAAAATGTCCCCTATTCACAGTTGTCTTGCTTAGCGAGACATAGAGCCGCCATATTTATTTTTTTAAAGTCCCTCCCAAAGGTGACTGCCAAGCAATAGGAGGCCATGGACTAGATGAAGGGACGTTTGGTCCCTAACAACCACACCAGTGCCCTGTCAACCCGATCTTTTCAATGGCAGTTACATGTTGTTTTGTCACAGCAGGATAAAGATTGAGTTTTATAAATGTGCCTTGGCAAATATATGCTTTTACTAGGTTTACTAGGTAAGTGAGGACAAAAGAAAGCCATGAAGCCTATCTTGATTGTCCCCCACATGTGTGGGAAATTACACTTTATTGTAGTTTTTGGACAGTCAATGATCTACACCCTTTTTAAAGGATTCAGAGGGATTGCAGTCTACTAGCTCTTGTGGTAGCTGTTTCAGTCTTGGTGTTCTTACCGAGAAGAAGTGAAGCCTCCTATTTGTTTTTGCTTTACACACCATTAGTTGTTGATTGTGAAGTCTAGGTACTATTTTTCTTTGTGTTTTAACAAAACCACATTTGTCCATCAGAGAAGGTGATTTGAGAATTTTATATAAGAACAGAAGATTACCTCTGGAGCGCCTAAACTCCAGTGAATGTAGGCCTTTTTTTGAAACCTCTTTGGATATGGTAGTGATGCTAAATGGGGCACCATTTTTGTTGCCCTTCTCTGAACTCTTTCAATCACTTGAATGTCCCTGACCATGTATGGACTCCACACTGGTGACCCATAATCTGTATATGGTTTGATGTATGCTTTAAACAATGGGATAATACATTCCTCTGTCTTAGATATAAACGTACGGTTAATGCGTCTAAGTAGTGAATTAGCGGTTTTAGCTACATGATTACAGTGATTGGAGAAGGATAATTTGTCATCTATCAGGGTGCCCAAGTCTCTTTTATATATTGAATATTTAGTGATAATATTATATAGTGTATAAATTTGTTTGGGATTATTGTAACCTAAGTGGAGAACAGAACATTTATCTGTACTGAATGTGATTTTGTTTTTCTGTGCCCAATGCTCTAATACTGAGAGGTCATTTACTAATAAGTCCATATTATAGTCAGAATCCACCCAACTTTGTAACATCTGCAAATTTTGAAAGTATGTTCCTGGAGTTAATCTGCATGTCTGAGATGAAAATATTGAATAGTACTGGGCCCAGAACTGATCCCTGCAGCACACCACTGGTCACAGCCATATTGCTGGAATAGGCACCATTGATCCTAACATGCTGCATCCTGTTGGTTAACCAGTAATTGATCCATTTTATTATGTTACAAGAAAAACCTAGGTCTGATAGCTTAGCTAGGGGAATATTGTGAGTAACCTTAGCAAATGCTTTGCTATAATCCAGGAGGATGACATCCATGGGAATCTTATTGTCTAGCTCTTGGTTTACAGTATTGTAAAAGGCTAGTATATAACATGTAATTGTTTGAAATGCCCCCACATCCCCAGGGTTCAACAAGTGGAAAGTTTTAATTGCTCTAATATCAACATTTAAAATGATGTAAACTGTAAAAGATTTATAATGTGTTTTTTTTTCTTTATCCAGCTGTTTGGTCCCTGTCACCTCCTCCCGTCAACTGGCAATGGGGACACATAGATAGTTTTTTTACAGGTTTTCTCCCCTGACTCCCTGAGGCCCCAGCACATAGCTGTGCAAGTGTGCGGAGGCATACTATGCATCCCATGGTGCCAGCTCAGCCCCTTCCACCTCCCATAGCTGTTTGCTGCCCCT
Source organism: Neoceratodus forsteri (assembly GCA_016271365.2). Classification (NCBI taxonomy): domain Eukaryota; kingdom Metazoa; phylum Chordata; order Ceratodontiformes; family Ceratodontidae; genus Neoceratodus; species Neoceratodus forsteri. The sequence goes on from CM028129.1 coordinate 906,788,405, forward strand.
CTCTGCCTATGCTACACTGGACTTCCACCAAGTGGAAGCGGAACTATGGGGGCACCAACCCACCCTCACCACCCTCGGGAGTGGAGAGCTGCCCATTGGAATGCTTGATCTTGGTCTGCCCTCCCCCCCCTATGCCAGCACCCTGATGACCCAAGGTTGTTCCCAAACCCAGGACACTGGCATAGCATGAGGTGTGTCGTCTAGCACCTCAAGCTTCAGCACCACCAGGCCAGCTTCTAATGTGCTTTTGAAGTCCCCAAACTGGCATAAAAGGTTCACTGTATTATACAGTATACAGCTAGCTACTCTAAGTTTCATCCCTAGTAGTCTAGTGTCCCTTCTCTATCTCCTAGTGCCCAATCCCCAGTGTCCTGTCCTTGAAATAAAGAAAACTGTCACTCTATGTTTTTTTTAAAAACCTGAAATAAGAAAAACGTCCATTGTTGTCCACTGTGCCATTACCCATGCCCCCACCTGACCCTCTCACTCAGGACCCACCACCCCACACCCCCTACTGCATGCTTACTGTACCCACTGAAGGTCCATTGCCATAATCTTCCTTGGACTGCAGACATATCTTCACTGTCCAAAGCCCAATTGTGAACTGAGGTAAGTGCTTCAATGTATTGCAATGGAGTTTTCAGTTTCAATGTATTTCAATAGTGTTTTCAATTTAGTGGCATAACTTAGCCGTTTTTTAATATTTTTGTCTCAAATTTTCAACATACCTTTTTTGGGACTCTACCTCATGAACAATTAAGTGACAGTAGGCAATTCTGTCCCAAAAGAGGATTTTGTGGTTGCTGCGCGAAATCACCTTTTGGGCAGGAGTTGAAAATTTTCTCCACCTTTGTTTATGAGGTGGAGTCTTAAGAAGACTATGTTGGAAATGTGATGTAAAAATATTAAAAACAATGAAGTTATGAGCCTGCATTGAAATTTACGAATGCAGGCTTGTAACTTTAGCAATTTTCAACATTTTAATCCCAAATTTTCAACATAGCCATTTCTTCACAGCTCCACATGAACGTGACAGCAGTTATTTTTCAGGTCATGACCAAAATGTGTTTTTTTTGCATCCTGAAAGGTGATTTCGCACTTGCTGCATGAAATCACCTTTCGGACAGGAGCTGAAATTTGTCTCTGCACTTTTTCATGAGGTGGGATCAAAAAAAGGCTAGGTTGAAAATTTGGGGCAAAATATTCACAAACAACAAAGTTATGAGCCTGCATTAAAATTTGTGAATGCAGGCTTGTAACTTTGGCAATTTTCAACATTTTAAGCAGAAATATTCAACATAGCCATTTCTTCAGAGCTCCTCATGAATGTGACAGCTGTCATTTTTCAGATCCTGGCCAAAATGTTTTTTGCATACCAAAGGTGATTTTACAGTCACTGCACAAAATCACCTTTCAGGCTAGAGTTGAAATCTTCAAAATTTGGGTCAGAATTCCCCCCCAAAAATGTTTAACAAGCAACCAACGTTTGGCATTGACAAATGCTTGTTGCTTACAGGGATATAGACTTCTGCTGCTCTTCAAACATCTTCTGCAATGAACACTATGTGCATACCAACCTCATGCAACTGCTTCAGACACTTGGACACCAAATTCTTCACCTTGGTGAAGTCAGCCTTTCTGAAAATTCAAGTCCTAGTGGCTGATGCTGGGCTTATCTTTCCTGATACAAGGGTGAAGGCTTATTTATTTATTGAATGGGTTTCACCAGGAAGAGCCTACTGAGCTATGACAGTTCAATTCCAGAGGTGTACTGCTTGAGGAGTATATAGGGAGACATAATGCCACAAGGACAATAGAAGAGTATGGCAAACATACAAATACAGAGACTGGAGTGTTCTAACAGTGATATGTGCAACTGAGAAATTGTTAATTTCAGTTTTTTATACAGGTAAATGCATTGGTGCTGAATCATCTTTTTCAGGCATGACCAGCTGTACACAAAGATACAAAACAATTCAGTGCAGAACAAATTACATACAATAATAGACATATAAGGTATGTGCAATTGTTACATAAAATCACTACTATAATCAGAGAGGCAAAGGCATGCACAAAATACAGACAACATTTTTAAATAAAGCAATTTCAAACATTCAATACTGTGCTAAAGGAGCATTTAAACAGTGCAGTAAGTACTATTTGTGAAGATGAGCAAATAAAGAATGGGTAGAGAGAAGATCATGGGGGAGTGAGGAAATGAGGTGCATGAGCAGACGTAGGTAGTGTGGCCTTGCAGTAGTTCCTTCAAGGGGTGGAGGAAGCAGATTAGACACAAGGTGGGAGGGTGGAACAAAGTAAGGGAAGCCTATGAGAGAAAGTGGACTGACCAGTTGAAGTCACACTGTATTATGATCATACTGTGGTCTGTAGGGTAGAAGAAAGCCTAGAGACCCATATAGCCCACTCTCCCACTGTTCAGTGGTAGTATTCAGTGATTGCCTATGACATGTGTTTGTCAAGTTCTTCCATGAAGGACATTTTTGGCTTACAGTTTACAACATGTTCTGGCAACAAGTTACAAGTATTAACTGCTCCCTGAGTGTACTAACATTCCCTTTTATCTGTCCCCAAACTCTTCCATTGTAATTGCTTATTATGACCCTATAGTTTAATACCTAAATTTGAGTATTCAAAATTGAGTTTGTTCATTAGGTCAGTGTTACTACAAATATCTAACAAAAGCAGTAGATCACCACTGATTCTTGTTATCTCTAAGCTAACATACTAACATACTAAAATGCCAGCAGAATAGGCCTAATGGTCTTTCGTGTCTGCTCGTTTGGTCAGTCCCCAACCTGGGTGCTGACCTTGCTGTCCCCCTCGCCTTCTCTGGCTTCTCCCTTCCCAGTTCCGGATATTCTTGCTGCATTGTATTTTGCTTCCAGAACCCTTCCCCTGTACCTGTCCCACCCCCTCTTGAACCCCTCCACTGTCTCTGCCTCCACCAGCCCCCTAGGCAGTGCATTCCATGGCTCCACCACCCTCTCAGTGAAGTAGCACCTCCTCCTTTCTCCCCTGAATCTTCCCTCCAGCTTCCACCCATGCCTCTAGTGGCCCCTTCCTCCTTCCTTCGAAGCACCTCACTGTTCCTCCCTATTTACCCTCTTCATGTACCCAAAGACCTCTATCATGTCCCCCAGTCCCTCTCTTCCAATGTGTACATATTTAGCTCTTGAGCCTCTCCTCATAGGTCCTGTCCCCAAGCCCCAAATCATTTTGGTTGCCCTCCTCTGACCCTCTCCAGGAGGTTAATGTCCCGCTTTAAGTGTGGCCTCCAAAAACTGCACAGAGTACTCAAGGTGCGGCCTCACCAAGCAGTTATACAGAGGGAGTATCACTTCCCTCCTTCTGGAGGTGATCCCCCTAGCGATGCATCCCAGCATCCTGTTGGCCTTGGCTGCTGCCCTCCTACAAGTCTCAGAGTTGTTCATCTTGACATCCACCACCACCCCCAGGTCCCGCTCAGCCATCGAGACTTGTAGCATTTCCCCCCGGGTGTACACTTGGCCTGGGTTTCTGGCCCCCAGGTGGAGTACCTTGCATTTCCCTGCATTGAACCTCAGCTTCCACTTTCTAGACCATCTTTCCAGAGCCTCCAGGTCCCCCTGTAGGGCCACCCTCTCCTCCTCCCCATCCACCACCGCCCCCAGTTTCGAGTCATCTGCAAAGAGACTCATCTCACTCCTGATTCCTGTCCTTATGTTGCCTTAAGTTTTCTAACTTCTCTGTATATTGTTTTCATGACCCTCCCTTTGACTCATTCTACCTTGTTGATATCACCACTCAGGCATGGTGCCCAAAACTGTGAGGCATACTGTTAGCATGATCCATTATATGCCCTGTACATTCTGCCCCAGATGTTTTTGTTCCTATTAGTCACGCACTTTGAATATTATAAAGAATTGTATTAGTCCTCATTATAGCTTTTCACACTGCTTTATGTGCTTTAATCCCTCAGCCACTATAGCTCCTAGATCCTATTCTGATTTCTTCATTACCATTGATATATTGTCTAATGTATTGTGGAAACACTGATTATTATGTCCTACTGTATATGTAACACAGTGCATTTGGATGTATTAAACACCATGCCGTATGACTCTGATCGTGACTTAAGATAAATTTTGGCCTGTGAAATTAAAAAAGGATGAGGGTCAGTAGAGTGGAGGGAGTAGGAGATGGGTTGAGCTCAGGACAGAAAGGAGCAGAAATAGCAAGGGAGAGAACAAAACCAAAACTGAGATACATAGAAACATAGAATCTTATGGCAGAGAAGGACTGCTTGCCCCAGCAGTTGGATCATTTTTTTCTCTCTGCCTATATTAACACCACAAACCCTACTTGATCTCTGGCTCACTGCCCACCGCCCCCCCCCCGGCTTTCCACTAAGATTCCTATATGCCTATCCAATGCATTCTTCAATCCCACCACTATTTTCTCTCCCACCACCTCCACTGGAAGACTGTTCCAGACATCTGTTACTCTTCCAGTGAAGGAAGTACTTCCTTACATCTCTCTTGAATTTACCCCCTTTCAGCTTCACTGCAGGTCCCCTTGTTCTCAGGTATCTTTTCCTCTGAAAAATACTCCCCTCCTGTGTACCTTATTTACCTCCATGAGGTATTTATAGGTCTGTACATGTCCTCGTTCTACCTCCTTTATTCCAGAGTGTACATATTGAGGCTCTTCAGTCTCTCCCTGTAGGCCTTCTGATGCAGACCCTGCAGCATTTTAGTTGCCTTCCTCTGGACCACTCCACTCTGTCCACATCCTTCCTGAAATGTATGGCAGGATTTTTGAAGCTTGGCACAGGGCTTGCATCCAGTCCTGCACCACCACACTTAGGTTCTGGATCTGCGATGAACCCATCACCGCAACTGCACCCGAGTTTCCAAACGTGGGCGTAGTTGCCCTCAGTTTCCATAAGTTACGGCAGCTTGTGCCAAATATCTGGCTCAAGCTACATAACAATGGCCCTTAGGATTGCTGAAAGGTAGACCAGAAAAAAGTTTGTCTATCTTGTGGCAATTGCCACACGGGATAGAAAATCCTGTTAGATCGCTGCAAGCTCCATGTGCTGTATTGTCAGCACAATGGGTCTTGTGGCAATCTAGGAGTTTTTAAAATCCTGCCCGTGGTCTCCAGAACTGGATACAGTACTCCAGGTGGGGTCTCAGCAGTGATCTATACAGTGGCATCACTACCTACCTCCTTCTGCTTGGTGATATCCCTCCCTATGCACCTAAGCATCCCACTGGCCCTACCAGCTGCCTTTTCACACTGTCTCAACACCTTGAGGTATTCAGATCTGATTACTCTCAGATCCCTTTCCTGTTTGGTGACTGTCAATACCTCTTCTCCAATTTTGTTCTCCTCCTCTGGGTTTCTGTTCCCTAAGTGCATAATTTTTCATGTTTTTGCATTGAAATCCAGCTTTCCACACACTTGATCACTCCTCAAGTTTTCTCAGGTTTCTGAACATTCTTTTCACCCCCTCAGGAGAGTCCACCCTGTTGCAGATTTCTGTGTCATCCACAAAAAGGCATACCTTCCCTTCCAGCTTATCTCCAATATCACTTATAAAGACATTAAAGAGGACTGGTCCCAGTACTGAGCCTTGAGGCATACTGTTGGTCACCCTCTCTTCCCTGCAGTCAACACTGTTTATCACTGCCCTCTGTTGTTTATTCCATAACCAATTTCTTACCCAGTTTACCATGTTAGGACCCACCTCTAAACTGCCTAGTTTCATTGTATAGTGCATGAGAGAGTACTGTTATGTATAAAAATCGATTACTAGAACATGCTTGTTGTGCTTCAGTAGTGACGTCAAACAGCTGTTGTGCTGCACTAGATACGTCAGTACTGAACCACAACAGAATTGAACCTGTCCTCACCCTGAAATCTCCTCTAGGAATGCCAACCACTGTCATCACTGTCATTTGTACTGCTCCTGAAAGTCTGTGACAGTGTAGTGGGCAATGGGGCAAAAGTAAACAGGCATGGCTAACACAACAAACTCAGCCACATCTGTTGAAAGGGTGAAATTCATCACCAACCATTAATGAGGACAACTCTGATGAGACCTCCGATGTTTACTGAGGTAAGCCCCTCCCCAAGTTGTGCTCAGATTTCCTTTTCCTGTTGCCCGATACTGAAACACTGCCTTGTATTTTTTTATCCGCATCCTGTACACCGCTTGGTCTAAAATGAAGCTCAGTCCTTGCTCATACACTATAAAAGATTGTGTATAAGCAAGTATGCACAGACAAGGGTGTGCTTAAATCTCGAGGTTTCCTTGGTAACAGGAGACCTCTCAATCTGCACTCTCAAGGTCAACTGTTACCAAGGAAACCTTTCGATTCAAGCACACCCTTGTTGTACATGCTTGCTCATACACAATCTTCTGTGAGTCTTCTATGTGGAACGGTGTTGAAAGCCTTACTATAATCTAAGCAGGCCACATCCACCACCCCACCCTGATCTATTTCCCTGGTCACCCAGTCGAAGAAATCTATCAGATTTAGGGTTCCCCTAACAAAGCCTGTTTAGGTGAAGCACTGGGATAGTTTGCCATCCACTTAGTGATTGGCTAATAGTTCTGCATCATATGGAATTGTTGGTATGTGCCACTGGGGCAATAAAGTTAACCACACTGCAACATTTCATGTGTGCTGACTTTAGTTTCTTGTTGTCTCCCTAAGTGCAGACAAACTGTTGTCTGGATTATTCTTTCCTCAGTTTGTGCCTTAGTGCTCCTCATCACTTTCCCTGCCTCCCTCAGCATAACCTGATACATTTTCCTGTCCTCTTTCCACTGTGTCTCTTTATATCTCCTGAATGTTACCCATTTAGCTTTTACCTTTCTAGCCACTCCGTTTGAGAACTATACTAGTCTCTTTTGTCTCTTGTTTTTCTCACTTCCTTTATGCAGAGGTTTGGTGCTTTCAGTATGCTTTTTCTAACTTAGCCTACTGTTCCTCCACCCCACCCAGGTCATCCCCTCTGCTAGGTCTTCTTTGAGGCATTCACCCATTTGTTCTAAAATCTGCCATCCTGAAGTCCAGGACCCTCATCCTTGTGTGATTTGCTTCCACTGCCATCCTTATGTAGAACCACACTGTTATGATACAGTATAAAGGAGTATAAGGGAGACATGATGGGAGAGACCCTAGCCCTCAAGGGAGGGAAAGAGTAGAGAGAAAATTACATGGAGCAATGATGGATCCAGGGAGAGGGGCAGTTAAGAGCAAAACAAAAGAAAGAATGGAACAGGGGTTCCTGTGTGGCTAGAGTGGCTTTAGGGTCACTACTATGGACCACATCTGTAAAATTAAAGGCAGAAAATATTATTTTTATTAGAATTTTCCTTCTTGCAGTGGGAGGGATACAGGCTTTGTTCCTGTAAAATGCTTCTAGCTTAGGGAGGAGCTTGGCATTGATACCATCAATACTGGCCAAAAATTCAACATTGCTATCAAGCCACACCCCAAAATACTTAAACCACACCTCTCAACTGCTATGAATTTCTCATAAAGCTGTGATTTTCACACTCAGATTTGCCTTTGCTCCACGAAGGTTTACAGATGCTTACATAATGTTAGAGCTATTCCTGAATACACAAACTATTAAAACATTGTGCTAACTTGATAAAAAAAAAGCCTTAGCATTAAACAATGGGGCCCTCCATTCTTGCACATATTAAACAGTGTTTGTTTAACCATTTTACAAGAACCCAGGAGCAAGTGTTGCAGCAGTTCTGAAAGCAGGCTGAGGCTGCAGGCACACATAGCTACTGAGGGATAGGTTTTGACTGTGCTTATTTGAGTACTTGTGTTTGGCATTTCACCCTCCTGTTTTGTTTTGAGGGGGTAGGAATTTGGACAGGCATCAGTGTTTCACTGGTGCTCAGGAGAAGCCTTTCAACTGCCTAGCACTGCTTAGTCTGCTTTTGAAAAGGCAGACTACATGTACTGTCCACCACACAAGGAGGTATACGGGAGCTGATTGCCATAGCAACGGTGACATCTGCACTTACAGCTACAAAATGCTCAGCTCTAGTGAGTGAGGAAACAGGTGTTTTAATTCAAGCATTAGGCTGCAGGAAAGGCAGTGTTTGTTTAACCATTTTACAAGAACCCAGGAGTGAGTATTGCAGCAGTTCTGAAAGCAGGCTGAGGCTGCAGGCACACATAGCTACTGAGAGATAGGTTTCGACTGTGCTTATTTGGGTACTTGTGTTTGGCATTTCACCCTCCCATTTTATTTTGAGAGGGTAGGAATTTGGACAGGCATCAGTGTTTTACTGGTGCTCAGGAGAAGCCATTCAGCTGCCTAGCACTGCTTAGTCTGCTGTTTTAAAGGCAGACTACATGTGCTGTCCACCACACAAGGAGGTATAAGGGAGCTCTTTGCCATAGCAGCATTGACATCTGCACTTACAGCTACAATGCACTCGGCTGTAGTGAGTGGAGACGAGCATGGAGTGGAGGTGACATGGGCAGAGTTCAGCAGCATCTGACAGCATCAGACAGGGAAGAGGATAGAGGGACTAAGGTACATTAAGTACAGAAGTATATAATAAGTTAAACGTATAAAACCAAAATATAGTGGACACCACATATGTCATATTGTATGATGGGCAAATAGGAGTGATGTGTGATACATGTAGAAAAATAAGTATAACAGTTACTAATGGCCTTGATTATTCAACATGTGAACAGTGTATTGAAATCAAGGAATTAAAAGTTAAGGTTTTAGGCTTGCAATTGGAAATCAAATGTCTACACAAGTCAGCAATGGAAGGTAATGTCAATCAAATAGGGGTGATGTTGAAAAAGATATACAACATGATGGAGGTGTGAGTAGAAAATGGATAAGGGAACAACAGGAGGAAGAGCAAGAATAGGGTGAATGGATACAAACCTCACAAATAAATAGAAATAATAAAAAGGGTAGAAGAGCAATAGAATTTCCATTACCTTTGCATAATTATTTTACCCCTTTAAGTGACATCATAGAACAAGATAGAAACATTAATCAAGAACAACAGATGGTAAATAGTACTGTGGAATTGGGTAATGAGCAACAAGGGGAAAATGTAGAAATGAGTGAGAGTAATTTAGAGACATATACACAAGGAGAAATAACAAGTTTGAACAATGAGGGAAATATGGAAGAATTAAATAATATAGATAGGATAGGGCAGAGGAAAATTTATATACTGGGAGATTCTATAATAAGATTTACGGATCACATTACTGCCAAGAATAATAAAGAAAATGTTGTTAGTAGTTGTTATCCAGGAGCAGGAGTATGGTATATGATAACCATCCTTTATGACTTGATTAAAAAGATACAAGAACAATCAATTATCTTGATACATATAGGTGCAAATGATGTCAAAGGTAGTACCATAGAAGAAATCTTCAGTGCAATGCAAGGCATGCATACAGTAGCATGGTGACTAGGGCAAAATGTAATTTGATTTTCTCAGAGGTACTTCCTATACCTAGGATGAACTGGATAGTTAATAGGAAAATAGTTAAATTAAACAACTGGATTAGAAAATGAACATTAATACATGATCTAAAATGTATAAGAATGTGGGAATTATTTGAGGGGAACAGAGCTTTGTTTAGTCATGGTAAATTACATCTCAGTAGGAAGGGCAGTGATAAACTTGCTAGTATATTTGTGGATAGTATTAAGCAGGCTTTAAACTAAAAAAACAGGGGAAAAAGGAACAACAACTAGGAAATGATAAAGTAATAAAGGAGAATAAAAACAGGAAGAAGAGAACGTTTGGAAAAATTAAAATAATAAAGTCCAAACCAACCAAAATAAAAATACTCTTGACAAATGCTAGAAGTTTACAAAATAAAAAAGATGAACTAGACTATAATATGATCCAAGAAAACATAACATTATATGCAGTAACCGAAACTTGGTTTGCTGAAGAAGACTGGGATACAGAAATTAAGGGATATAACAGTTTTTGTAAGGATAGAATGGGAATAAGGGGAGGAGGTATTATATTGTACATTAGAGATGATACAGAGGCAAGTGAGATGACACCTGTGAGGGACACAATACATAACTGTGAGCTGATGTGGGTTAAAATAAATCTTTCAACACAACAGCTAACAGTGTGTTTGTGCTATCATCCTCCTAATTTACAATTAGCAGATAATACAGTAATTATGGATATTTTAGAGCAAGTAGACATTGAGGGAGACTATATGATATTAGGTGATTTTAATTTCCCTAAAATTAATTGGGGAAAATTGGTCAGAAATACAGCTGTGGGAAATAAATTTATAGAAATGGTAATACAAAAAGGACTTGATCAAATGATTATGGAGGGAACAAGAAGTGAAAACATATTAGATTTCTTTTTGTGTAGTTTTGAAGAAAAAGTAATTAATGTTAGGGTAGATTCCCCTTTGTCAGACAGCGATCATAATAAGGTCATAGTAGAGGTTAGTATGAAAATGACTAATGTTAAGGGGAGAATGACCATGAAGTGCTATAATAGAGCTGACTTTTTGCAAATGAGGAATTATCTAAAACAATGGAGATGGGAAGAAGATCTAAGAGATCTGGGAATGAAAGTAATATGGATGAAAATAAAAGCACAAATAGATCATTGTATTAGGGAATGGATACCAGAAATATCAAAATACAATAAGAAAGGTAGAGTTCCAGCATGGTGGGGAAAAGAAGTAAAAACAGCAATAAGGAAAAAGAAGAAATGATATAATAAGTATAAACATAATCCTACAACCAATAGTTGGACAAAAAATAAAAAAGCATTTAATAGAACTAAACATACAATTAGAGTATCAAGGGCCAAGGTGGAAAATAAAATGGTTGCATCAGTTAAGAGCAATAAAAATAGCTTCTTTAACTATGTAGGGTCCATGAGAGGCAACCAAAAGTATATAGGCCCTCTGGAAGTGAATGATAAAATAATTAAAAATGAACAAGACATAGTTAATGAATTGAATAACTACTTTCTGACAACCTTTCAGCCAAAAGAAACAAAGAAAGTTATCTAGATGAGAATAGACTAAAAAAAAAAGATAAACATATAATATTCACCAAACAAGATATCTTAGAGAAATTAAAGAAAATTAAACCTTATAAATCAATGGGACCTGATGGATTGAGCCCGAGACTATTGAAGGAATTAGCAGATGAATTATGTGGGCCAATTACAGAATTATTTAATGCATCAATCAAAGAAGGTAAAACTCTTGATGAATGGAAAGTAGCTAATGTGACACCAATTTATAAGAAGGGAGATAGAAAACAAGTCAGTAACTATAGACCTATAAGTTTGACTTTGGTCTTGGGGAAAGTTATGGAGGGGATGATACATGATCTAATCATAGAACATGTTAAAACAGAAGGGTTATTTGATATAACACAACATGGATTTGCAAGAGGGAGATCATGCCTTACAAATCAGTTATATTTTTTTGAACCAGTCAGTACTGCTCTTGATCAAGGCCTCCCGGTGGATATTATATTTTTAGATTATACTAAGGCATTTGATTCTGTTTCACATAGAGTCTTGTTAGAGCAGTTAGATAATATTCATTTACATTACAGTATCATGAGTTGGATACATAGCTGGCTTCAGAACAGAAAACAGGGTTAGGATGAGAGGTTATTATTCTGAATGGGGAGATGTTACAAGTGGGGTCCCTCAGGGATCGATCTTGGGGCCGACCTTGTTCAATATACTCATCGCTAATATGCACATTTCTGAGAGAGCATGGATAGGAAAATATGCTGATGATAGTAAAATTGGGGCTTTGATAAATAATAGGGCTGCAGCAGAAATGCAGCAGAATGAATTGACAAATATAGAGACTTGGGCAATGCAAAACAAATTAGCCTTTAATGTGGAGAAATGTAAGGTAATGCATTTGGGATGCCGAAACCAACTATTTGCATATAAACTGGGGGGAAGTATATTGTAGGTGACTGACAGCGAGAAGGACTTGGGAGTGATGGTAACAAATACACTTACTTTAGATGTACATGCTAGGGCAATTGTCAAAAAATTTCATAAATTCATGGCATGTATATTTAGATATATAAAGAGTAGGAATGAATCAGTATACTCCCGCTGTATTCATCATTGATGAGAACGCAGCTGGAGTATTGCTCTCCATTTTGTGCACCACAAAGTAGGAGTGGTGTACAATTAATGGAAAGAATACAGAGAAGGGTAACAAGGAGAATTAAAAATATGAAAAATAAGGATTATGATGGTAGATTGATACAGCTGAACCTATACTCCTTACAGTATAGAAGGTAGGTTACGAGGAGACCTGTGTCTGTATTTTAGTGCAACAAGGAATGAAGAACTGTTCAAAACCATAGCATTGGTTAAACATAATAATATTAAGAACACAAGATCACACTCGTTAACATTAGTAGGAGCTGTTAGCAAATCTATTAAGAGGCAGAAATGGTTTAGTCAGAGGGTTATTGCTAGTTGGAATGCCTTACCAGAAAATAAAGTTAGAAGTAGAACAATGTACATGTTTAAAACATCATTAGATAGGTACATGGGAGTGAAGAAGTATCAAGGGATCCACTGAAAAGTGACAGGCCATTTATAGGCCTTGGCCTCCTGTGCCCATAAAGATCTATGAATGTATGAATCTATTAATATTATTCTTTACCATAACACAGTGCTAGATGTTCTGCACATTTACTCTGAATTTTGAAGGCCAGTGCTATGAATTGTAATGTTGAAAAGTTGAGAGGTATGACTTAAATGAGGAGACAACTTCCAGTTTGGTGTCAATCAGAGTCATGAAGAAGGATTGGATGCCAGCCAGGCACATCCTGGGGCCTGCAGTCATGGAGACAGTCTTTATGATAGTGAGATTGAGTTGGTTTGAGCAAAACCAGTGTTGAAGTCATGCTGGAGCAGCAGTGGCAACTCAAGGGCAGATGGGTCAGATATGAAGAGGACAGTATCATCTATATACAAGTGGATGTAAGAGGAGGCCACTCAGGAAAATTGAGAACAGGATGGGACCAAGGAAAAAGCCTTGCAGTACCCCAAACTCAAAAGGGCAGAATTAAAATGTGCACCACTTACTGAGACCAACTTGTTCTGAACTTACAGGGCAGATAGTTCAGTTCAAGCAAGTTTGTACAGCAGGAGAGGTTGGAATATGGTGTGGAATGCCTTTGCCAAGTCAACAAAGATAGCAGATGTGCCATGACCCCGATCCATCTCTCTGAGGGTGAATTCAGTAAGAGGTAGTAGAGGGAGAGAGTGGTGGAATGAGATTTGCAGAGACTTGGCTGGAGCAAGCTAAGAAAATCTGAGGAGTCAAGAAATGTGGTGAGTTGAGAAAATACAAGGTGTTCTTGCAGTTTTCCAAGGGTAGGGAGAAGGGATATAGGGCAGTAGTTCCCTGGACAGAGGCGTCATTTCCATTGAGAACGGGAATGACTTTGACCATCTTCCAAACCATAGAAACTAAACCAATTTGGAATAAGAGGTTGAGATGGTCAGTGAAAGGTGATGCAATGGGGGCAGAAAGATAGAGGCGTCTGGGGTCAAGCCTGTCAGGAATATGATCCCAGAGGGACTGAAAGAGATCAGATCTGAGAGGGTAACAGAGGTAGAAATGGGGAGTAGCTAAAGTAAAGTATAGAGGAGAGGGGAGTGGGAGGTAAGATGCACAGCTAGCAATATGAGAACATAAGGTTACAGGAGTTAACTACCCCAAGGGAGTGGAGACAGTAGAAGTACAAAATGAGAGAGTCAGGGTAGGAGACTGGGAGGGAGAATTCAAGAGGAAGTGAACAGCTTTCCAGAATTTGGATGGGGTATTGATATTATTCTAGAATTTTGAGATAAAGTACTCCAAATTGGACATCCTGGTGGCCATAGTGCAGGTGTTATAGAGTTTGTTTGTACCTGAAAAGGTTAGCTGACAAAGTAGTAGCCTTATGCAGTTTCCAGGCAGAGTCACTAGCCTGGAAGCAAGAGATAAGCTCAGTGATCATCCAGGGAACTTGAATGATTGAAACCAAAGTTGCATGTGTTCGGTTTTGGAGAGAAGACCACAAGTGCTTAAATGAAGTATTTTGGGCTGTTAGGGAGGGATGGGGATAAAAAGGGAGTGGGAGAGTCAGAGATGAGATTGACCTCACCAGCCAGGAGACGCTGAAAACAAATTATGTGTTTTAGCGAGCCTTAGGCCTTTTGGCAGGAATAAGAAGGGGTAGAGAGGGATATGAAGGACAAGAGAGGGGAGTATGAGTTACCAAGAGGCTTCAAAATGTAGACAAGAAGGAATGAGGAGAGAGCTAGAGATAGAGAAATAAGTGAGGAAAGGGGAAGAGGGATGGTGCAAGACAGGGAAGAAAAGATGAGCACAGAAGATGGAAACACAAGGAGAAGTGGGAAAAGAGAGAATAAGAAGAACATGAAGAATGAGAGCACAGTTAGCATAGTTAGAGAAGGTTACCCTGTTGTGATCAATACCACCCACTAGTGTTTGGATGTTTGCATTGGAGATGACCTCATCACCACTGTTGTGAAAAGGTCAAAGGCAATTTCAAACCTAGCCTCCTGTTGGGCATGCTGCTCTAGGAAGTAGTCCTTTAAGGTGGACAGGACAGCAGTGAAAGCCTTGTCATTAGCCTTTTCGATATCTGGGACATTGATGTACCTCAATCTCCACTGTATTCAATTTGGCTGTTCTGTAGATTTCCACAAGCAGCTGGCCATCATGTTCTGCCGAGCTCTTTGGGGGCCTGTAGGACACCCCAGGGTGACTTTTAGGACCCCTTTTTAAGCTTGATCCAGAGGAATGTTTGCATTGTTTGACCCCGATGTCCTCCTTGTTCACCACAGTGACTTCCACCCTTTTAAAGAGAGCCACTCCATTCCCTTTCTTGTCAGGCACATCCCTTCAGAATAATCTGTATCATCTACCCTTGTTTTTCAGGCTTTTTCTCCCACCTACAAGGGTTCAGTAACTGACACTAAGTACAGTACAATTTGCATTAAATAAACTGCACCCCAATGAGTTGCTTTTTCATTTCTTCATGAGCGTCACCGATGTTGCTGGATCCAGCACAATGCCTTACAAAAACTGCTGGCCAAAATTGCAACTCAGTTTTCCATTGCATTGTGACTAAACTGAAGATGCATTTTAGTTGAGTTGCAAAAACTATTTATAAAAATTGCTCTTGAGCTGGTAAAGACTTGAAAAGCAAAGCAATGCAAGTTTTGAGTGCATTGCAACCTTTAAAAAACAATACTAAATCAACTTTTTGGCATGACGGTTTAATATGAATTGTTCTGTACTGGTCTTCAATGTGCATCGGGTCCTCAAGCATGCACATTTTTATGGATGTGCTTCTTGCAGCCTTCTTGCAAGTGAGAATAAGTATGCTTCAAATAGAGAAAAGAAAGAAGACCACCAGTGTAGTGCCTAGTAGGTAAGAAAGGATGCCAAACAATGATTAGAAGTGCTTAAGTAAATTTATTTGCAAAATTTGCAGTAAAGCTTAATGAACTTTCAGCTACTTCTTGTCAGGAAATTATTCAATCAAGTCAAATTACTTCTGTGAGCCAATCTCAACAGGGAATTCAAAAGAAATGTATAAATTCTCACCACCCTGGATATTCTTCTTCCCAGAATGAGTATACCATGCCTGTAACCATCCCATAACTCCCCCAGTTGGAGCATCCAATGAACTGGCAGTAAAAACTGACATAGAGCTCTGCCCTCTACAGAGCCCTGAACTAAACTGATTTCACATAACAAACCTTCCTCTTTCTAGTACTATCTGGATCATGATTGGCTCCCTGGGATGTCTATCTACTGACATTGTCACACAAAAATATAACTTTTTATATACAGAACAACAAACTATCTCAACAGCTGAAAAATATAGGAAATAGAAAAAGGTACAACTTTATATAAATGGCAGTCAATAGGTTTATTTCTGAGATAAACTTACTGTCCTGTGCTAAGCACTCCTCCATCTAACCATACAAAAGGGTGGGAGTAGTGGCCAGCCTGTCCTTATGAAGCCCCAGTGGTGAGGAAGCCAGACAGAGCCACCAGTAGCAGACAAAAGAAAATGGGTTGTTCAGCTTTAAGTACATTAAAACCATGCACTAGCATCCCAGTGCTCAGGTACCATATCTAAATTTACATTTTTCAATTGACGCGTCTTTATTTGAATGCGTAAGTATACTCCTTTGTAGCTCAAAAAGGAGATATGAGGTCTGAAACAGAAACAAAGCAGTAATTTAATGATAGAAATTAGGAGAGACAGAGATAAACAGAGAGCGAGAGTAATCTCCAGCTCAGCACAGAGCTGAGTCAGTGTTTCCCCATTATTATCAGAACAGCTAATCTCACAAACTAACAGTTTAGCAGAGCAATGGAGAGATCAGGGGCCAGATTCACAAAAATGCATAGGAGTGCAGCTCGCGTTATGTATTTCTGAACTCCTGGTAGTCAGTGGTCCCTCTTCCCATCTCCAATCACTGTCTCATTGAATAACTAATTAACATATCCCTGGTGGTCTATTAGCCCCCCCACCCCAGTAAGTAGTGCCCTACTGTCTCACTCCCCATCCCCAAAACTGAGCTGGACTGCCATGCTTCTTCCGTCATGCATAGCCACTGACTGAGTTGTCCTGGAGCATGTACTACATGCAGCACATGCCCATTGACTGACGGTGTGTCAATCAATGGGCCATACTGTATACAGTATGCGTTCTAGGACAGTTCAGTCAGCAGCTGGCCATGGTGGTGAGAGGATGGCTGTGCCAGTCGCTGTCTCTGTTTTGGAATGGGTGAGCAGGGTGGTGATGCACTACCTACCAGTGTGGGGTGGGGTGGGAGTCAACTAGACCACCGGGGATATGTTAATTAGTCATTCATGGGATGGGGATTGGGGATGTGAAGGGACCACTGGACTACCAGGGACATTTTCAGAAATACATAATGGGATGGTGATTGATGAGGCAGGAGGGGCCACTGGACTACTAGGGAATTTTATTAATATGGTTGCCCCTAAAGGACAACCTAAATTGTCAGGGGGATTCCTTAGGAAAAAGGCACAGGAGGAAAGGACTGGCTGGGGTAGTGGTACAGGTTAGGTAAGGTAGGCTCAGGGTGAGGTGGGGGATGGTAGGAAGAAAGGCTCAGGCAAAGGATGGGGGGTCATGATGTCATCCCTCAATGACAAATATGACAGGACAGGTAAGCAGGAAAGGATTGGATGGGAGGGAAGGGGGGTGGCCTAGGGGGTATTTAGGAGCCAGCAGAGGAGGGGTCTCCCTCTTTTTGCTGTGATCTGAATT
Organism: Neoceratodus forsteri; assembly: GCA_016271365.2. Taxonomy (NCBI): domain Eukaryota; kingdom Metazoa; phylum Chordata; order Ceratodontiformes; family Ceratodontidae; genus Neoceratodus; species Neoceratodus forsteri. Next base: position 906,805,796 of record CM028129.1, read on the forward strand.
TAGCACCGATCCATCCTCCCAGTAGGTTGGTCACTGGGGGGTGAGGACCCATGGGTAAGTGGAAGGAAAAGGGATACCTGGTCACTGAAAGAGGGTGACAGGAGAAGGGGAAGAAGCCCCTGGTTGACATGGGTTGACAGAATGGGCCAACAGAAAAGGAGAGGAAGCCCCTGGTTGACATGGGTTGGCAGAATGGGCCAACAAGAAAAAGGGAAAGAGACGCCTCTCAAGGGGAGGCAGGACTTACAAGGAATGGGTTGCTGAAAGAGGGCAACTGATCTGAAAAAATGGGATGGGTTGCTGAAAGAGGGCAACAGGTCGAAGAAAAAGAAAGGGCAGAATTTTCAAGGAATGGGTTGCCAAAAGAGGGCAACAGGTTGGAAAAATTAAAAGGGCAGGATTTGCAAGGAATGGGTTGCCGCAAGAGGGCAACAGGTCAGAGAAAAAGAAAGGGCAGGATTTGCAAGGAATGGGTTGCCAAAGGAGGGCAACAGGCCAGAGAAGAAAGTTCTCTGGAGGCTTTTTTGCATAAGAGGGGAATATTTTTTGGAAAAAAATAAAATGGGGGTGGAAAGGGGGGCAGGTAAGATCCACGGGCCAGGCGCAGACACTCGGACGTGGAGGCAGATGAAAAAGGAGGCATACGATTAAGGAAGTAACAATATGGGGGGACGGTTGCCATTGGCAACCGGACTCAAAGCGAGGGCAACAATGGGAATAGGAGAAGGGGTATTGGGCTTTTCAAGTGTCTGGACCTCGGGAAGACAAGGGACAACAGACTGTTGAAGGGGAAAGTGGATGAAGTGGTATCAGGCTTTGCAAACGCCTGGATCCCGAGAAGATGACAGGAGAACCAGAGACATTTACAAAAGGCAATTGAACTATGTGATCAAACAGAATATTAACTGTTGGACTTTATGATGGATAAAGTGGGGAAAGAAAAAGGAATGTTTGTAAATATGTAAATTTAAAGTGGTAAAGGTGATGTGATGCAAAAAATAAATTGCCAGTCGAGCACCCACTAAGAAGTTGTCTGTGCGTTATTTTCTGGGGGAATTTCCCCTCTGACAATATAGGGATGGCGATCAGAGCATGGGGATGGGGCGGGAGGGACCACTAGACTACCAGGGACAATTGTTTTCTATAACAGGATGGTGATTGGAGCATGGGGGAGGAGGGAGAGACCACTAGACTACTAGGGACATTTGTTTTCTGTAACAAGACAGCAATCGGAGCATGAAGGAGGGACCACTAGACTACCAAAGACATTTATTTGCTATAATGGGATGGGACTCAGAGAATGGATGAGGGGGGAGGAACCACTGGACCATCAGAGAAATTGTTTACATGTACCGGGTGGGTGATCGGTTAGGGGGCATGACTGCTAGACTATCAGAGACACGATGTTGTGGGTCAGGGGGCTGCCTTCCACTACCTCCACCAAACCTCTAGGGTTGCATGGAGTTAAGAGGAGGTTTTCCTCGATGGTAGTTGTTCCATGCAAGGGAACCCCCACAAAAAGCCCTTGCATGGAGAAAATGCTTAGTGAATGGGACTGCACCAATATTTTTTTATTTTATTTTTTTTTATTTAAATATGCAGGTCCCTTCCCCCTCATTTGCATTGTGGCCCCCTCAAAACTTTGCCCCAGTGCCAACCCAGTTTGAGAGTGCAATCTGGGCTTTTGTGAATACCACTTTACTGCAAAACCCAGTTTGTATGGCACAAACTGTGTTTGCACCAGAGCACAGTTTCGTGAATCAGGCCCCTGGAGTCTAAACAGGAAGTAAAGTATTTTTCACAGCTTTCATGCTCCAAAAGCAATAATAAGAACTGCTTGACTTGTTGAAAGTGTAAACCTAAATACTGAAGTGCTTTCCAGACTCCATTCCACAAGAGTCACATAACAAGAGCTCTGCTTCCAACTCTTGCCTTTCATCTTGTAGGGAGCAAACAGTTGTAAAAGTCAAGGAGAGCTGTAAGTTACAGAAGCACTCCAAGGCACAACACCCATTTAAAACCTCAACAACTCCACAGGTCACACAAGCCAAAGACAGAAAAGGAGAAACAAAAATGGAAAGAAAAGAAAGGACAGGCTAGCAGAACAGAATAGCTTCAACAAAGAGAGACTAAATATTAGAAGCAGAAGAGAGACCTCATAACTTAAAGAGAGCTCTTGTACTGAAGCAAACTATTGTTTGCTTCCTTTTCATTTATGTCTCAGCACCTGGTTACCATAAACATAAAAAGCAGGATTTTAGTTCTCTTCATTTTTTTACTACTAGTCCTTGCAACACTGTATCCTATGGTGCCATATCTCTTAAAGGGGCAGCTGCCATTTTCATGCCTTAAAGAAAACAATACTATCACTTAAACTTAGGGGATGAGGGCCACCTCATCACAACTGCTCCATTGAGATCCCCCCCCCCCACACACACACACACCGCAACTCAGTGGAAATACCCTGCCACTCCCTTTTCTTAAAAGTTATTCTCTAGTTTGAATTTAGAAGTGGTGTTGACTGACAAGATGATCTGGAAGCCTATCCCAAGAGTTACTCACTCAATCTGTGAAGTAGTTCTTAATGATATTTCCCTTAAATTTTCTTCCTTTTAAAGACATTGAGCACATCCTTGCTCTCTTATCATTGTACATCTGGAAGAGCTGCATTTGATCTGATGGCATTATCCTTTTCAGAAGTTTCAAAACTGTATTGATACTGATTCTAATTGTTACCATCCTATTTCTATTCTCCCCGTGGTAGTTAACATTTTTGAGAAGCTGGTTTATAAACAATTGCTACACTTCTTGGATAGACATAACTTAATTACAGATGTTCACTCAGGCTTTAGTAAAGGTTAGAATACAACAAATGTCATTTCTAAAGTTACAAATGCTGTCTTTATTTCTTCTGATAATGGTCACTACTTACCTGCAGTCTTCTTGGATCTATCCAAGGCATTTGAAACAGTCAATCATAATATTCTCTGTGACAAATTAAAGGCTTCTGGCTTAAGCTGTTCTGCATTACTGTGGTTTTGTGCTTATTTAAGACAACATGCCAAAGTTGGTGAGTTTAGCTCAGACCTGGCTATAGTCAAAAGAAGGGGTCCCCCAGGAATCAATCTCGGCCCCCTATTATTTTTACTTTACATCAGTGTTACTCAGGTCCTGTTCCCCATCAACAAGCATATTTCTATACGCAGATAACACCATAATGTTCACTAGTCATGGTGCCGCAGAGCAGGCTGTTGCAGCCTTACAGTTTGACTTTATTACTGTACAGAATGATTTGGTGGCTCTAAGATTACTGCTGAATGAAAACACATGGATGTTGTTTGCTAAAAAATGCCCGACTAATGATGGCTTAGTTTTGAAACCAAATAAAGGTACTGACCTAGAGTAACTACCTATAAATATCTCATCTTGATTTTAGATGACCATTTAAATTTTAGTCAACATCTGCAATTATTGTCTTTCAAGCTTAAAAGTATGTTTCTTTTATAGGAATAAGATACATTTTTGTTACTCTATCACAAAATCTCTTGTCAACTTATTATTTCTGTCAGTCCTTGATTATGGTGACTGCATTTATGGAAAAGAAGCTAGTAAAGCTCCGAGCCCACTGGGTCCACTCTACCACAGCACACTAAGATTTGTAACTGGGCTCTCATGGGGCATACATCATTGACACCTGTATGCTGGCATAGGCTGGAATTCATTGGCTCTGCATAGGGATATGCATTGTTTTTTGTATGTTTATAAATTTGTTGCTGGGACATTACCTAAATATCTCATTGACACTCTGCACTTTAGAAAACAACCTTGTTATAATCTTAGGTCATCTAATATGAGAAGTTTCACCATTCCTAAACAAAGAACTAAATATGGATCTTTTACTTTGGCTGTATCTGCCCCCTGAATCTGGGAATTGATTAGAAAACATTGTAATTTAAACCTGCTAACATCTTTTATTAGATTCAAAACAACAATTGCTAAAGCTTTTTTATAATTGCTGTGATTAATTTGAGTGAACCTTTTAACTCACGAGTTATCTGGTTTATCTCTTTTTACGTAGTTATGCAACTTAACGTATTATATATTGTTATTGTACTCTATTGTACTGTTATGACTATGTAATTGTTTTTTGTACTGGATGCAGCTGAAAAACAGAGTTTTACACTCAGCCTTGCCTTCCAACAAATAAATGAATGGAAAGAATGAATGAAGTATTCATGTCACCCCTGAAGCTTTACTTTTCCACAGAGAACAGCTCCAATTCTGACAGTCTCCTCTCCATGTTTTCCCCTGCTCTGCTGTCCTTCCTATGGCATTCACTTACATCTGTGTCTTACCCATGGTGGGCATGAGGGTCATAATGTCACAAGATATTACAGAGCAGCAATATATCATGCTGCCAATACAGTGTGGTATATTGCCAACTTGATTACTGTATGTCTTGAGGGGGTCAACACCACCAGCACCCCCCATTATGGGGGACTATGCCCCCCACACCCACCCAACTTAAGTAACCAACTTGGGGGGAGGTAAACACTTAAAATTGCACAAACTGAGAGAAATAAAAAAATTTCATGTGACTGGGACCAAGAATTGAAACCTGGTCCACAGACACACTGCCTCCCTTGCTGCCTGTGGTTCATTCCTTTGAGCCACAGCAGCTGCTCACTGGCCCCTCCTCCCAGCAGAGGTCTTATCCTCTGCCTGGGAACAGTGAGATGGGTGCACTACCATCCATACACCCTTTTGCAGTTTTGCACCCTCTTGCTCTTCCTGACTGTGCTGTTTGTGTTGTGTGGTTTTGACGTGTATGGTAGAACATGCAAGATACTGACCTGGTAGACCCATGGTGATCCCCTGCACCTGCAACTTCACTCCATGTCATCTAATTTAAACCCCCTTCCCTGGCATCTTTTACATCCTGATACTCGAGAGTACACTTTTTACTTGCCCGCACATGGGACTCAGTCACGGATAGATTACATTTTAGTTAGTTTGGGTCTTCTGAATGGAGTGCTGAGATTGGAAATTGATCCTTGGGTTATCTTGGATCATTCGCATGTTTGGGTCCAGTTAACATTAGTAACTCTACTTCAAAAAGATTCCACCTGGAAACTAAACAACTGACTACTCAAGGATCAGGCTATTATAGATACAATTAAAGATCAAATTAAATCTTTCCTTTCTCATAAACTGGGTACTGTATAACATGTGGAGGTGGAGTGGTGTGCATTTAAGAGTTTTATAAGAGGGGAGTTAATTTGTTTGACTTCCAAACAAAAATGACAGTGGGACACTGAGGCCACCAATGTTTTATGGTGAATAAGAGAAGTAGAAAAGGTTTTGAACCCCTCCACACCAGAACCATTCAGGAGTGAGATTATGGGGCTTAGAGACAAATATGCTGACTTTATACAAGAAACAGCAGAATATGCTAGTTTCAAGACACGCACCAAATACATTGACCAGGGAAAGAAAGCCAGTTGGTTGATGGAGCTATGCCTTCAGAAGCAGGAAGCTTTGCGGCATATCACCTCTGTCCAATCTGATTGGGACAACACTATCAAGGTTTCACCAAGGGATGCTGCAAAGGAATTTGAAATGTATTATACTTCTTTATATGGTCCAATGGCAGAATCCCCTAACCCAGTGGACATTCACCATTATTTAGCAGACATACCATTTCCTATGCTAAATTCTGAACAGCAGGCTTCTCTCCTGAAACCTATTTCAGATCAGGAGATATTTGCAGCAATTAAATCTTTAGCACCATATAAAACTCCTGGCCCTGGCTCTCCTCCAATTTTTACAAGGTCTTTGCTCAAGAGTTAGTTCCCTTTTGCATCATTTGTTTGTTTCTATATGTGAATCAGGCATCTCAGACAGTACTTTGTTAGAAGCCCTAATAGTTATTTTGCTAAACCCTGGAAAACCTTCTCAGGCTGTTTCTAGCTACCACCTGATTTCCTTATTTAATCAGGATATCAAAATTGTATCTAAAATTCTAGCCTCAAGGATAGGGGTGGTCTGCTTAAGTCTTATTACCTTTGAGCAAGTATGGTTCATGTCTAATCGGTCCTCTGTGGACTATTTGTGTAAACTCTCCCATATTTTCTTCACATCCAGAGACTCGGATATACCTGCTTTTCTGGTATCCCTGGATGCAGAGAAGGTTTTCAATAGGGTTAATTGACATGTTTTGCTGGCTACCCTTGAAACATTTGACTTTCCCCCAGTTTTTATTCATTGGATTGAAGTCATATATTCATCTCTTAGTGCAAAAATGTATTGTAATGGGGTATTTTCCTCTTCCTTTTCCCTGTGTTCTGGTACAAGGCAGGGATGTCTCCTCTCACCTTTCATTTTTAATTTTTTACCTGGAATCCTTGCTTCATAAGCTCAAGCTTACCACGATCAATGTGGTGTTCAAGTGGGATCCCAGAATCTAAAATTATCTGCATATGCAGATGACATTTTGCTGCATGTTGTTAACCCTAACGTTGCTATACCAGCAGCATTTTCAGTTATTTCAGAATTTAGTAGGGTCTCCAACTATAAACTTTTTTCTTCTTCCTTGTACACCCCCCTCCTCCTCCCAGCTTAAACATGCATGTATGGATGCATGCTCATATCACATCTTCACACTTCTGTGTCTCCTGACCTCCGACGCTGCCCTCTGTCCTCCACCAAGGGGAAGCCAAGGAGTGGGATGACAACCTTCCCCTCCCCAGGAGAGGAGAGCAGTCTATCAGATGCTTGATCCTCTCCCTTTCACCCCTGCCAACCCCTGGCAATCCAAGATCACTCCCAACCCCGGGTTGCTGGCTGGTGTGAGGTGTGGCATCTAGTACCTCAACCTTCAGCACCACTGGGCTGGGTCTCTAACTATAAACTAAACAAAGAAAAAACAGTGGTCATGCCACTTAATGCCAAGATATTTAAGTCAGACATTACAACTTTGGGACTTTCCTGGCAACTCCGACAGCTAAAGTACCTAAGTATATATTTTTTGAGATCTCCATCTAAGGTTAAACAACTCAGTTTAGATGATTTTGTAGCTATCATTCAGCAGCACCTAACCAGATGGCTGGACCTTCTCTTGACTATTTGGGGCAGAATTAATATTATCAAAATGAATGTTCTTCCTTATGTTTTTTACCCTCTTAATATGCTGAACCTTAGACTTCCTTTTTCTTGGATCTGGAAAGTCCACAGCATGGTGGCTGACTTCATTTGGAAGGGTAAAAAACCTAGGATAGCCTATCAAAAGTTGGCAGTGCCTAAACAGTGTGGTGGCCTCTGTCTCCCACATTTTCTAGTATACTATTTTTCTAGCTATGCTAGCAAGTATTTGAGGTGGTTTGATAATTCCATTGGAGGGGATCACTCTGGTTGTTCTCCTACTTGGCTTCAATTGGAAAATGACCTAGTCAAGGATACCGGTTCGTCTCTGTGGGCCCTTCTGTTCTCCCCTATGAAAATTCTCCCCTCATCACGTCGAGAATCAGTGATTGGGACACCACTCAGGTATACTGGCAAATGTGTTCGGCTATGCGTTACAAAACCCTTCATGATATTTCTCAACCTGTTTTACGAAACCCTAATTTCAAAATTGAAGCGAGGATAATAGATGAGTTGTGGATGCCACAATTAATAGATGTCAGGGTATGCAGTCTGCTCAATAATAGGGACTTATTATCTTGTCAATCAATGCTTACGGTGTTGCAGCTAGATGCAAAGGCCATTTTCAAAGTATATCAACTGGTGTAGTATTAGAAATGGTACATAATGCTGAATTTGTCCAATCTGTGATTGACACAACTTGGCAACTGTGTGCAGTTTCCAAATTCTATGCCCTCCTATTCCCTAAAATATTATCAGAGTTGGAAGGTGATTCTTCTTATTGGACTGAAAGATTTCCTCAACTTAATTTTGACTGGAATAAAATGTAATTAGATGTATACACATACATCTCCCAAGATAGGCTCTTTCACACCCAATTTTTAATTTGGAACAATCTTTACTTCACACCTTCCAAGTTATTTAAAATGGGATGTTTACAGTCTGTAAGGTGTACACATTGTGGTCAGTATGAGGATACCAGTTACCATATTTTTTGTGAGTGTCCGCTGGTGGCTGGGTTGTGGCAGAAAATTAAATCTAATGCAGACTCATTACTAGGTATGGAGGAGCTCTTTACACTTGAGGTCTGTCTAATTGGTGATTATAGTCAAATTCTGTTACAGGAGCGAAAATATGCAATGGTTCTGATCTCAATGTCAGTTAAGAGAACAATTCTGCATCATTGGTTAGATCATCCCATGCTCCCTTATACTGAATGGTTGCAGCATCTCCTTGACAATTTCCATATTGAAAAGCTTATAGCTAGCATCCATCATAGATTGCCTAGTTATTATAAAAGATGGAACAGACTGCATGCCATTTATATATCTTGGGTTCCTTGAATGCATTCCCTTTTTCTCTCCCTTACTGTAAAAGTTATGATATTATTCTGATTTATCTAAGGTACTGTATATGGATCATTCCTACATTACTCAGTTTTTTACGTATTTCTCACTATCCTCTGTTGGCTGTTGGAAATATTATTGTTTTTGCCACCATGGAGTGGGAGGGAGGTATAGATTGTTTTGTATGTATTTTGTTTGTGTGGGGGGTTATATGTGGTTTTGGTGTATTGTGTATTTGTATTGTTGTTGTTCTAAATGGTAATAAAGCATATTGAATTTCAAAAAATAATGTAAATCCCCCTGACTGCACAACCCTTTTTCTTTGCTAGTAGTCCATTGACTTCAGTACTACTTGACCAAAGTAGTATACCAAGGAGGGGCTGTGGACATGGCCTACCTAAACTTTAGCAAGGCATTTGACACAGTTCAGCACAAAAGATTAATAAACAAATTAGCCAGCCTGGGAGTGGGTCCCAGGGTGGTAGCCTGGGTAAAACATTGGCTGGACAACAGGACATAGAGGGTATTAGTAAATGGAGTCCACAGTGAAGAAAGTGGGGTTACTAGAGGGGTACAGCAGGGTTCAGTGCTGGGTCTGATCCTTTTTAATGTCTTTATAAGTGACATTGCAGAGGGACTAGAAGGAAAAGTATGTCTCTTTGCAGATGACATAAAGATCTGCAACAGGGTTGATACACAAGGTGGGGTGAAGAGGATGAGAAGGGGCTTGGCAAGGTTGGAGGAATGGTCATATGTATGGCAATTTAGATTCAACACAAAGAAGTACAAAGTGATGCACCTGGGAAACAAAAACCCAGGGGAAGCGTACACAATGGGAAGTGAGATATTGACAACAACAGAAATGGAAAGGGACCTGGGGGGGTTATATCAGATAATCTAAAGTTGGGTAAGCAATGTGAGAAGGCAGTAAGGAGAGCTGGGGGGATACTGGGATGCATAGGGAGAGGCGTCACCAGTAGAAAACAGAAATTTGTTATCCCTTTGTACAGACAGTTGGTGAGATCCCATCTGGAGTACTGTGTGCAGTTCTGGAGACCCCATCTCCACAAAGACACAGACAGGGTGGATGCTGTTCAAAGGATAGCGACCAAAATGGTGCAGGGTCTGCAACAGAAGATGTATGAAGAGAGATTAAAGGAGCTTAATATGTATACCCTTGAGAAAAGGAGGGAGAGGGGGACAAGATAGAAACTTTCAAGTTCTTCAAGGGAATCAACAAAGTCCAAGAGAATAGCATCTTTCAGAAAAAAAGATGTGCAAGAACAAGAGGGTACAATTTGAAGACAGAGGGGGGACGGCTCAGAGATAATGTGAGAAAGTATTTTTTCATGGAGAGGGTTGTGGATGCATGGAACAGCCTTCCTGAGGAGGTTGTGGAGTCAAAAACAGTGGGGGAATTCAAGAATGCATGGGACAGACATAAGGCAATTTTAGCGGGGGGGTAGGAGGAAGTAGGCTGTTGGTTAACTAGGATCTGCAGCTTATCCATTAGGTAGGGAAATGAGAAGACTAGGTGGGCCAAGCAGTCCTTATCTGCCATCAGATTCTATGTTTCTATGTTTCAGGTGCATCCCATTCCAGTCATACAAGTCTGCCTTGCCCCAATAGGCCCCTCAGCTGGACAGGAAAAAGAAGTCCCTTCCTCTTGCACTAGGCCCATAACCAGGCACTGGCCTGTCTGATGATCTGCTGCTGCTATTTACTAACCCATAGGACTGGGAGAATCTCAGAAAAATTAACCCTGAATACCTTTACTTACAAGAACATCCATAGTTCTGTGAATGATTGCCTTATGTCTCTGAGACTTATTGTCCTGGTGCGTTTCATGCCAACATGAATGATGACGATCTGTTCCTTCTCCTGCTTGGTACTGGATAGTGGTGCTTATTTGACCCAGGCTCTCAGCAGTAAATCAACTTGTCTGACCTAGCATTCTGATCCAGCAGTGCCTTTTCTATATCACCCCTTGCCATGACTATGGAGTCCCAAGTGGCTACTATATGCCTGCCATTCCTCTCAGCATTTGACATCCTACTCCTTGGCTGGCAAGGTTTCTTGGTGCCTGGATTACCCCCACCAGCCCCAGTTGCCTGTTAATTCCCTTTAGCCTGGCTAGCAAGCTGATACCATTTGCTGGTGTCCACTGACAGAGGAACTTCCCTGTGATGATGCCTGCTATGTCACTTCTCCACCTGAATCCATCCCTACCAGTATTAAAAACAGTTCATGCCTTCCTCCCTCCTTGTTACCCTATCTGTTTCAGTTATCTCAGTCCAGTGCTCATGACCCTAGCCTTATCTACCCCATCCTCTTCAGCTGCTTGCACCCCTCCCTACATCCCCATACATCTCCATCATGCCTTCAGCTGCTACTCCAGTTTAGCAGTGTACTTCCTGAGAGCATTGACCACCTTACAGTGACTGCAGATGTATCCCTTACTCTTCATAAGCAGGATGGCATACACCACACAGCTGGCAATGTATGAAGTGTGGTCCTCTCTCCCAATGTCCTGGACCCTAACCTTTTCACCCCACTACCTCCTCTGAGGCTCCCTCAACTGATGGCCTACCATCCCATGCACACAGGGAACAATATTTTACCATTCCAGACTGGACAAATGCCTCTAAAGAGCAGCAACAAGATTTAAGAGGCTGTAGATGTACTACCCATAGCTCCCAGAAAGCAGGATGGAAATGGAGTAAAACTATGTCAGTGCACCAGCTGTGCTTCTACATTCCCTGGTAACCTTCTCCAACTTGGTCTACCTACCTTCCCTGTTCATGGGCTCCTCCAGAATGGCAAGGGTGGTCTCCTAGGATTAGAGGTGGGTGAAGTGGACAAAATCTGCTCCATGAAGCAATTTGCAGATTAAGGTGGAATCCGCAAAGTAATCCACAACATAAAGTGGGGTACTTCGCATCATAATGAGGAACGTAAAGTCCATTGAAAACAATTAATTCCCCCAACCACTTCTGCACCAATTTTAATGTGAAGTACATTGAAATCAATGTCCTACCCATCACTTCACCTTGTTGGTGAGCTCCAAGGTGAATTTTGCAGTGATTCATGGAATTGCAGGTCACATGGGCTCTAGATTGTTCTGCACAGCCTCAGTACTGTGTAGTGTGTGTGTGGTGGTATCTGGAGACAGTTTGTTCTCAGAGCTCTGCAATTCAAACCTTCTAAAAGCTGTTAAAAAAGCCTTTTTGAGCTCTCTCTTTTGCTCAAATTTTAGTACATCGATTGTAGGAAACCCTCCTGTGGTCATATCATTGAGCGTTTATTGTTTGTGAGTGGATTTTGAATGTTAATTTAGAACATTTGGTCTGTGTACTGACAGACCTTTGAAGTGTGCTTGGGGAAGGGGCATATCTGTGGTGGAGGTAGATTAACTGGGAGAAAAAGGCAGTCTTTCTGTTTTGGTTATATGTTTCATGTACAACTGTGTTAATGTACACAAATAATATTTTCAGTAATTCTTGATAATTTTTGCTGATTGTTGTGGTGCAGCAATGCATAATTTCAATTTGTTTAAAATATTTAATTATATTACTGAAGTTTTCAATTTGTTACGCATTACTTGTAGTGTGTGTGTGTGAGTGTGTGTGCACGACATGTGCCATCAAATCAGATACATTTTATTGTGCCACAGAGCAATTGCAGCAGTGTGAACCTGCTATCCACCACACCTGTGTGATTTTGTACTGCTTTGTGGTATTTTGGTTTTGGACTGTTACTGCAGTGCACTGCCCCCCCAACTGGCAAAAGGTATTTTTTTCCAGATTGGATTGTGACTTGTGAGCTCTGGTTAAGGTGTTGTTGTGACTTTGCGTCTGCATCTCTTCTTGATTGCGCAGTGCAATCTTAATTTGTCTGTGCTTTAGCATCTGTTTAGTGCCCAATCTCCATTTGCAAGCCACAGTTATTGTTTTATTTGGCTTCTCATCCACCAGCCTAGACTGAAAGTTCAGAAATCTAAATTTGTTTAGAATTTTCTTGGTGATCCCCCAAAATGCCTGCAAAAAGACAAGCAAACAAAGCTGTTTCTGGCCATAGCACTGCTGCCAGTGGCAAGATTGTCTGTGGGCATGGTAACATGCAGAAGTGCATAGCTGATGTCAGTAAAGGGATTTCTCCATCAATGTTTTTTACAGCTCAATCTGTAGCTTCACTCATAGTTGGAGGAGATGATGTTGTCCCATCTGGTGGCGTTAATACAATTTCTGCTGGCATGAGTATTGCTGCCTTAAAATCCACTTCTAAGCATTTAACCATTTCAAAAATACAGTTGAGTCTAAAGCTGTGACTGACAGTGTAGAAGATGTCATATTCCCCATTAACACCCCCATGGTAGTTGAACATGATTCTGATCCTGGTGACGATAACTCACAATGTCACATTTCTTCCAGTGCTGTTAAGGTCATGCCTTTGCTATCCAATGATTCAAAATGTGGCACAAAAATATCGGGTGATGATGATGATGATGCTGTGGTTGGAACATGTTCTCCACATGACACCATCCAAGCTGAAAATGTGGATGCAGATGAAGTTGATGAATATGATGATGATGTCAGTGAACCCTGTTGAGAACCGGAGAAAAAGAAAGTCAAAGTGGCTGTGTCTGGGTCTGTTGGCATTAAATCCCCCCCCCTCAAAAAAGTTGTGATTTAGCGGTTCCTGTTGATGATGATCATGATGACCCAGTAATAATCATAGGCAGTCATGGTGGTCAGTTGGAGTCCAAGTGTGTCCAGTCTGAAAAAATCAGGTACCACACCTCCCATTTCAAGGGTTAAAAAAACAGAGTCCAATAAGCAGCATCAGGGACATGTTAAAAGTAAGGGATTACAATCCTTTGTGATTTTTTTATCCAAGGTGCAAATGATGAGTCAGTTGCAATTTGCCAGCTTTGCCATGTGCGTGTGAGTCGAGATAAAAAGTGGAGTCATCTGGGCACAGGGGGTCAGCATACACATCTTAAGAACAGGCAAATGGCACTGAGGACCCAGCACCAGAGGGTAGCTAGTGCCATAGTGGGGTATTCACCCTCATCATCAACCTTACTGAGCATGTTATCCCCTTCCATGAGTGCAAGACCAAGTAGGAATGCCTGCAGTAGCGATAAAATAACACCAGAGGATTACTACAGGCATGATGAGGGGGAGGATTATGATTTAGAAATCTTGTCAAGTGGTGGTCAGAGTAGCAGTGGTGGTGGTGGTCAATGCAGTATGTCTAGTGCAAGTGGTACATCAACCCCTGTACTTAAATTGGGGAAAATAACTCATTTTTGGACTTGTCACTTGTGCTTCCCTCTTCATCATACATCCACACCCCGCCCCCGGCCATTTGCAGAGCAGAGCCATTTGTTACACCCTGTGCAAAACGTGTAAGTCAGCCCATGTTGGAGAGTGTTTTTGCTCGTAACCTGAAGTACCCACCCAATCATGCAGTGTCACATGAACTTAATGCTGCTGTAGCTGAAATGCTGGCAATTGATCTTTAGCCTTTCTTGTTCATGGACAATTCAGGATTCTGGTGGTTTGTGGCACATGCCTGTCTGAAATGGAAAGTCCCGTCCAGTACATACTTTTCCACCCGTGCTGTCCCTGAGTTTTACTGTACTGTACTGTGGCTGACTCTGTAAGACATGCCCTTAAACATTCCTCCTCTCCATTCATCCATTTAAGTATGAATATGTGGACAAGTGGTAAAACAGCGTGGAGTTCATATTTCTGTATGACTGCACATTGGGCACAGATGCTGGGGGTTGCTTGTGCTGGTGGTAGTATGAATAATCAGTGTAGTAAGGCGGACTGTTGTGGTAACAACCTTCCAGGAATTCGACAGCATGCAATGCTTCAATGCTCAGTGTAGCCTGTTCCCACACTGGTGAAAACATGCTGGTCTTGCTACTGACTGAAATTGATGAGTGGCTGAACCTGTCCCTGAGAGCTGGATTTATAACAAGTGACAATGGGTCAAATGTGATTAAATGCATCATGAATGGTGGCTTTGTTTGGGTTCCATGCATGGCCCACTGTTTAAATCTGGTGGTCCAAGAGTTTCTGCAGCACCCTGATATAAAGGAAATGTTGACAGTTGCACGCTGTATCTGTTCACACATTTCACATTCTGCAAAGTCCCATGACCAACTTCAGCAGCTGCAGATCCAAAACAGCTTCCCTCAGCACTGTTTCAAGCTGGAAGTTGTCACCCAGTGGAACTCCACTTTATACATGGCAGTGAGGTTATATGAATAATACAAAGCAGTCTCTGAATATCTTATCATGCACGCTAGCTGTGACACTTCTGGAGCCTCCATGTCTCTCATGACTGAACAGTGGCACCTCATGGACTCTGTTATAACAATTTTGAGGCCTTTTGAATATGCCACACAGGCAGTGAGCGACGAGTCTGCCTCCATCAGCCAATCAATTCCACTGCTGCGGGTGTTGAGGCAGACATTGTTGAATCTACAGCATAGCCTTGATGGTTTCAGAGACTGTGCTAACAGTGTGTTGCTGAAAAACATGCTGACACTATTCGATCACAATCAGCACAGTGACAGCTTTGTAATAGCAACAATTCTGGACTCACAGTACAATCGTGGAATTGTGTCACTACTGGAGGGAGTGCATGAACAGGTTAAAAATGTCAGTGGGCAACTGGTGTACTTGGTTCATGGGGCACAGAAGTCACGTGCCAAGGTCCGCAAACCTCAGCAGCATAACCAAGCTGAAGGTCAGTTTGAAGTAGTATCAAGCACACCCTGTAAGGTGACTGCAGTTCCAGGTGGTCTGTCATCAAAACCGGTTACCATTAACCCACTTTGGGGTGCTTTTTCCCCAAGTCAGGATTTGTGACATCAATGAATCCGGAGAAAAGGATGATGAGTCAACCACAGGACTTCATGCAGCACAGCGAATGGTTGACTCATATTTGGCTGAAAACAGACATCTGTCAGTAATTGATGATCCTCTTTTGTACTGGAGTGGAAAGGTCAGTGAATGGCCAGAGCTGACCTCAGTGGCACTGAAGTACCTGATCTGCCCACCCTCCAGTGCAAGTGTCAAGAGGGTATTCAGTTCTGTGGATGCAGTAGTTCAGGATCATCATACAAACCTCTCTCCTTCAAATGTCAGCTTGCTGACATTCATAAAAATTAATCAGGGGCACACACCAGCTCCTCTGTATTCGTATCCTGGTATGGTCATAGTTGTGGTGATGTGGGAGAAACAGACCATCCTGGTGGCACTGGCAACATGAAACAGCCTAGCATTGAGGTAGATGATGACATCACGGATAAAGAATTCCCTAGTGGGCACAATTCAGACATTGATGTCTGCTAGGGCAGCTTCCTGTATAATGATGATGAGGAGAAGGAGGTTGATGTTCGTAGGTTTTAAGTTAAGTTGTTAAAAGGCTGTCACAATTTTTCAGTGGTACATGTTTGTTTTTCATAATGTTAAATCAGTGTCCCACTCAGAATGACTTAAATTCCATATGTCATATTGGTAATCTGGCACAAGTAAATTCAGTCCTTCTATTTTACCTTCCCTCTTTAGTATAATTTCTGATTAGACTTAACAGAATGTATGCTATTGTCATTAGCAAACACAGTCAGCCTCTTGGAAACAACTGTCCATTTGTAGTACTAGGTGTTAGCCTCTTAAAACCTGCAGATTCAAGATATCTGCCTCCTGGTTGAGAGTGAAATACTGTAACACAATACACACTATATCCCGCCACCCACCCCTGTGTGTCTGGCAGTGACAGGGAATGTGTTGCAGGCTGCAGCTGTTCCCATGACCACCACTATCAGTAAACTGCTGTTAGTCAAAGCCACCAGCTAGTGAGAGGGAATGTCATCATGTGCCCACATGACCACCACCAGTAAACTGCTGTTAGACAAAGCTACCAGATAGTGAGAGGGAATGTCATCATGTGCCCACATGACCACCACCAGTAAACCACTGTTAGCCAAAGCCACCAGATAGTGAGAGGGAATGTCAACATCATGTGCCCATGATCACCACCAGTAAACCACTGTAAGAGAGATAGATAGAGAGAGACAAAAATAGATGTACATATAAACATTTAAGGTTAGGTTCTGTGGAAAACCATGATGGTGCCAGTCAGGTACATTAACTTACCAAGGGTAATATTAGTGTACCCACAGAGGGCATCCTTCCTGTTGGGGTCAGTGCAGCAGACATTGGACAATCACCAGCATTATCACATCATCATGGATGGTTAACTCAATGGTTGGGTTATCCTTCTAGCACGTCATTCGGCAAGACACTGTGCAACAGCCTAGTCAGGTCAAGAGAAGCATTACATGAAGTTCCAACAGTAGCAGGAGGGGACTTAGTTCTTATTGGAGTGTGTACATGCATGACTGAGTGCGGGCATTAATTAATGGAGACTTTTCATTCCATTTTATGCTCTCATTTCTCTTCGTCTGGTGTCGGGAATTATCTGGACATGACAGCAGCATTTTGGGATGCAGAATAATTCTGGGGTCTGGGTGGTTGCACTGCACTCATGAGTGAGTGTGGCATGAATAAATGGAAACTTTGAATTCCATTTTGTGCTCTCATTTCTCTTCGTCTGCAGTCGGGAATTTTCAGAACAAAGACAGCAGCATTTTGGGGGTGGACATTACTTCTGGGGATTGGGTAGTTGCACTGAATGCATGACAGAGTGAGGCATGAATTAATGGAGACTTTGCATTCCATTTGATGTTGTTATTTCTCTTCATCTGTAATCAGAAATTTTCAGGACATAAGACAGCATCTCAAGATTTTTACGAACACTGCCAAAAACATTCTACATAAAATAAGCTAAAAAAATGGTGTCCTTCCCTTTTTTGTTATATTCTGACTTAATAATCTCTGTTTCCAAAAATAAATTATTTTAGTAGTCTCAGTAATATTTCTGTCTTGCTGTGTGTGTGTATGGAAAAGCAGGAGTGAGCAGTGTGTGCAGTGCACTGTCAGGTGCACACCAGCACCCTGAAAACATATATGATGGCTGACTTGTTCCACTGTGGATGGTATAAAGAATATATAACATATATTTTATTTGTACCATCTTGAACAGCGGACCAAGTCACATAATATGTGTTCAGGGGTCTCGGTGGGCTGTGTACACCTGACAGTGCACACATGCTGTTTAGCAGATTATTGCACTGCTCACTCCTGCTTTTTAACAAACAAACCACAACAAAAATATTTCATGATAAAGAGACACTATTAAGTAGGAATATAATAGGTCCAGTAGCATGTTGCACTAACACTGGGGCTGGGTGTTGGTGGAGAGTAGCTAGCTGCAAAAGTGCCAGACTAAACCACAAAAACAGCACTCCAGATGAATAAATGCAAAGAAAAATTGTTCACTGCTAGTGCAAATTTGTTGATGGCAAAACAAGCAACACATAAATGACCCCTACACTTCAGCACTTAGGCCTTCATTAGGGGCCACCAAACGAAGGTCTAACCACCAAGAGGCAAGGGTCATTTGTGTGCCTTGTTTTGCCATCAATACAGTTGCACTAGCAATGAACATTTTTTCTTGGCATGTATTCGTCTGGACTCAACTAGTGGTGAGTTTCTGGTTTTGTCTTGCACTTTTGCAGCTAGCTGCTCTCCACCAGCACCCAGCCCCAGTGTTACCGCAGCATGGTTCTGGACCTGTTATATTTCTACTTAATAATGTCTGTTTACTATGAAATATTTTTGGTGCTTCAGCAATGCTTCATTTCTGTCATGGTTTGTTGAAAAGCAGGAGTGAGCAGTGCAATGATCTTCTAAACAGCATGTGTGCACTGTCAGTTGCACACTGAACACCGGGCCCTCTGAAAACATATTATATGAGTTGGTCTGCTTTTGATGATGTTACAAAGAAAATATATGTTATATATTCTTTATTCTTTATATCATCAACAGCAGAATGAGTCAGCTATCATATATGTTTTCAGGGGACTGGCCATTGTGTGCACCTGACAGTGCACTGCACACATGCTGTTTAGCAGATTATTACATTGCTCACTCCTGCTTTCCAACAGACAAACCTCCACAACAGAAAGGAAACATTACTGAGGCACCAAAAATATTTCATGGTAAACAGATATTGTTAAGTCAGAATATAACAGGGCTGCCAGAAGCACGCTGCACTAACACTGTGGATGGGTGCTTGTAGAGAGTAGCTAGCTCAAAAAATACAAGACAAACCCACAAAGCCACCACTTTATATGAATACATGCCAAGAAAAAATGTTCAATGCTAGTGCAACTTTACTGATGGCAAAACAAGCCACACACAAATGACCACTGCGCTTCAGCGCTTAGGTCTTCATTAGGGGGCACACTAATGAAGACCTAACCGCCAAAATGCAAAGGTCATTAGTGTGCCTTGTTTTGCCATAAATACATTTGCACTAACAGTAATGTCTTTTATTGGCATTTATTCATGTGGAGTTGTGGTTTTCTGGTTTTGTTAAGTAGGAATATAATGAGGGCAAGGACAACACTGTTTTACTTTATTTTATTTCAGCTGTTTTGGGGCATGGTTCTCACCATTTTCGAAAGGTAAATAAGGTTATGCAAAAGAAAGATGGAACACACACTTAACGTTATTCTACACATAATGGTGCACAATGGGGGAGAACTAACAACAACAAAAATGGATTGTGACCTGTGTCAGATGACCTAAATGTATGCAAAAGAAATGCCAGAAGGAAGTAAGGAGGGCTGGAAGACAGGGTATCCTGGCATGTATTGGGAGCCATCACATTAAAATGAAGTTGAAAAATGGCTGTACAAAGGAGGGGAACTAAAATATTGAAGAGTATGCACTAGAATGAAGCCAGGCGAAGATACACTAAAGGACATTACATATAAACACAAGGAAATTGGGGGGGGGGATGATAGACACTATCAGGTACTGAAATGGACTCAATAACAGGGTAGCCACATCCAGAACAAAAGATGTGCATGAAGAAGGGACCAGAATTTCAAGATAGAGGGGGGATGGATCAGGGGGCAACATTGGGAACTATTTTTCACACAGAGGGTGGTGGTGGGTGCAAGGTTAAACTAAAACTAATAATCAGTGTTATGATGGGACAGCAACAGTTGAAGCATCCCCATGATCTGTTGTTGGTGCCCCTCAATGCGATCCAACTGCTGCTCAACATTGCCCAGCCACTGGTTTGCAGCCTGCATCTCACTTCACAGCAGGCCCAAACTGGTCTGTGAGGCAGGCAGTTGGAGAGGGTTGCCACCGTCATCAGAAAGTGTTGCAGGTTGTGGTGATGGAGTAGTCGGTTCTGCCATAGCCCTCCCTCACTTCACACCACAGATGGATGCCGTTCTGACCCCTCTTCCCCAGCAGGGCCAGCAGGTGCATTTCTGCCCTGTTCGGTGGCCTTGACCTACCACTCTAGGTGGTGGTGGTTATACATGTGAGTGCTCTGACCCTCTGAGTCAAGGTGACTTCCTCTGGGGCCATGGTGCACTTCAACACCGCACAAATTACACTTTACTACACTGCTGTCCCCAGGCAGTGTAGTAAAAAACATCCTCACTAATGAGATGTAGGAGGACCAGACACAGGCGGGGCAGGTGTTTTTGGAGCCAGGGGCTGCTGCTGTACAGTTGGGTCTGGAGGCATAGAAATCTGCTTCTGCAACTGCTGCTGTGGATCCTCCTCCTCCTCCCTGACTTCTTGCTGCTGCTGAGCCTCTGGCACAGGGGCCATAGCAGGTGCTGCTGCTGGCACTGGGGGCCCCGGTCGATGCCACAGGAGGTGGTGCCTCCAAGGCATTAACTCCACTATCTTTTGCTTTGGGGGGGGCACTCAGGATGGTGCTCCAGTCCAGACACAGCTGGATACCATGCGTGTGCACACCCACTCGATCTCCGCCATGTCTACGAAAACCCCCGAGTCTCTCCCCCCCTCCATTCTGGACTCTCTCTCACAATGACACACACACACACACACACACAGACACACAAACAATTAACAATAAACAAATACTAAACTGAAATACTACACAAACACAAATCCAGACAACAAATATTCAAAAATAAGCACCTATAGCAAAAAAATTAAAAGGTTTAAAGTATTTTTCCAACAGTTTTTACTCTCTGCTTAAGCTGCACACAACCTCTTTCTCCTACTACAAGGCAAAAGTGAAACACTCTTTTAAGCATGAGTCACTGTATGCCTGCCTGCCTGAAGCATGTGACCTAAACTGTGTAAGCCATGTGATGTATGTGGGCTGCCAGTGAATTCTCACTCCGCCTTAAAGTGAAGTAAGGCGGCGTTCGCAACGTAAAGTCATAATTACAATGTGAAGTGGCAAAGTGAGGATTTAAAATGGGCACTTCATGCAGCGGAATGTTAATGCAAAGTGGCCATTTCACATCCACTTCATGGGGGAATTTTACTTTGCTGCATCTCTACCTAGGATACCGTAACCTTCTGACCTGTACACTAAATAAAATGATGCAGTATCTGCTAAGATATGAACCTTGGTTTTTATATGCTTATGTAACTTATAGATCCACTGCAATGAAGCTGGATTAAATATTGTGGGAGGTGAGTAGTCTGAACCGGATAAAGAGACAGGCTCATCCTACCTCAGCCATTGAACTCAGAGCTGTCAGCCATGAGTCATTTTCAATACCCCTGAGGGCTGCAACTGTGAAAGGAGTGGCTTCCTATCACAACCTGCTTCTCATACAATAGAACCCCCACCTGGACTAACATTGCAGGGAACTCACTCATCCCAGTCATGTGTTGCCCTGTTAGGGCAGCCATTGGCTATCATCTCAGACCCTCCCCGAGGCTTGAAGGGAGAGTGACTGACACTCACAACATGGCATCAGCAACGAGCTTCCTTCTACTAAAGTGCATAAGAATACAGAACAGACGCTGGCAAAGTAGAGAGGGAGCAATGCAGGGCCATAAATGATCAGAGATATGGAAGACACAGTCTATAAGGAGACCCTGCTTGCCCTTAATATGCTACGCTGGAGAAACAGAGGCTGTGAGGGGAAGCATTCTCAGATTTCTGCATAGTCAAGGGTATCAACAAGATTGAATCCACAAAGATGATTGATCTGGTATCCTCCAGTAGGATAGGGGAACATGCCTGTATGTACAGCAGATGAGCACTCCGTGCTCAAGTTCGCACTGCTTCTGCTCTGCACTGTGTGTTATTGGCAGTGCTCATAAAGCAGCATTCTCATGCTCATGCTGTGCTCTCTTCCTTCCCTGGCACCACACTTCATGAGGGACGCACACAAACAATTGACTGCTGCAGGGCTAGAGGGCACATCTGTCCCTACCAAAAGCACAATTACATCAAGAATCATTTGTTCTGCATTGTTAATTTTGCTTTATCTCTCCATAATGACAAGTGAGACAGTATTTACCGTTAGTGGTTCTGATGAAATTGACCTTCAGAGTAGTACTGACAGTTGCGTGAGGGGGACAGTGGTACTGATAATGACACCACCGATGTTTTGATATGTTAAACACCAGTGTTAGTGACATAGAACCAGACATGTTTTAAGCCTCAGAGGCCATCACAGACTGCTTAGCTCACTTAAACTGCATGCAGTAGTGATGATGAAGGTGGTGACCACTTGTTAGAAAACTGACTGAATGATTTAGCATCATGCTACACTTGTGAGCAGTGCACTGTTATGCCAACTGTGCTCAAGTGTCTGTGTTACCAAGAGATAAGATGGATGAACTGATTTGCACCGATGAGCACCAACAGTTTCCTCTTGATTGCTTGGATCATTTTGCTGTGCATTTGGAACTTAACCCAATTCTCACTTGTTACAGATATTTACTCTCCTAATCCTACTCCAAATAGGTAATGGTGATAATTAAATTCACTGGTGTTCTTGTTCACCCTATGGGCAAGTGGCAATACATTTTGCTTCCATTGAGATGAACAGTGTTTTGTGAGTATAGTCAGAAAGCAGTGTAGTACTCAACAATTATCACACAGTTGTTTTCTAGTGCTTCTCAGCTGCTGAGTGTGTGCATTTTACTGCAGTACAGTAACACCTATGTAAGGATGTTTGTGTGTATTTGTGGGTGTGTGTGTTACTGCAGTAGAGTAACAGCTATGTAAGGATATGTGTGTGTGTGTGTGTGTATGTGTGTGTGTGTGTGTGTGTGTGTGTGTGTGCCCATGCATGTTACTGCAGTACAATAACACCTATGTATGAACTAAGGAGTTTACTCTCCCTTGAGGGCAGTGTGCATATGTGTGTGTGTGTGTGTGTGTGTGTGTGTGTGTGTATGTGTGTAGTCCTATAGCCTACTAGCCATGGCTTTTTGAGGTGGCATTGAAGCAGTTTTCAGACATTTGTCAAAAAGACAAGCCACTATCTGGATTTCGGCTGACAGTTCCTTCATGCCACATGCCTAGACCAGCACTATTGTGAGTGGTGGTGGTAGCAGTGCACTGTGTTGTTTGGGGGAGAGGGCCTACTATGGTGGTATTCTTTGTTAAAACTAAGACTGAAGTGGCCTCACATTGTCAAGACCACTCTTCCCTGATATTACTACCTAAAATCTGAAGCCTACGGTATGTAGGCTCCTCCACTCAATGCTCAAGTGGCATATAACATGTAGTTTTGACACATACTGCAAGGATGTACAGAGATGCAAAAATCAGCTCTGCAACTTATTCCAACACAGCGCCCTTGAAAGTCAGTCAAGTACCAGCCAACCCAGGGGAGGAGCCAGAATGTATGTTAGTGTCAATGGATTTGATATTGTAGAGCTACTCTAGTGAACCATATTCATGATGAGTGTGTTCTTGCTGGGAGAGGTAATATCCTTTGACACTCAGTACTACTGCTGGCTGCTCAGGAGCTGGCTAGTAAAAGCAGTACTGAGTGTCACAAGGAAGGTTCTCCTCCTCCTTCATGGAGTGAGTAGACACTGTGTTACTGCTTGTCTGTCACCTAGTGAAAGCCAGGTGGCAGCACAATGGGAATGTATACTTAGGGGGAATGCATGCCTTCACATGATATACTATAGGTACATATGCAACTATGCACACATGCACAGTGCATCATTGCACAATTAGCATCTCTCAGGGTGAGACACATTTAGATTATTTTATTTTTTGGTTATGTGGAAATGCATAATGCAGATGACAATTCTCTAATTTGCATTTGATGTTAGTACATTCATGAACATCAATTAAAAGATCAATCTTGTTTACACTCTGGGTCCATTCATCTGTCTCCATAGAGTCAGCACACTCAAAGGGTGCATAATATTCTTGGGAATAATATCCATTTAAGTTATCCCTGCATGTGTGATAACTATGGTTTGTAATAAGTTGCCAGAACTAAACAGAAAGTTTAAAAGAATTTTTGATGCTGATGAAAATGCTGATAAAACCTGGACTCCATCATTTCTCAGTGGGTGCAATTAGACATACTGTTTGCACGCACAAAGTCAAATAAAATGAGAAGTGCACATTACTGTTACAGGTCCCTGTCCAGAAGGCCAGGGTTAAGTCTTCCCACCATCCTCGAATCACCCCTGAACTACCTGGGATCAAGCCTGGTTTAAGTTCAAACCCTCCCACTCTCTGTCCAACTTTCATTCCTACAGAGCCCTTAGGAACTTGTGCACAAGCCATTCAAATTGCTAAATCCCTGTACTTCAAAGCCAACCTCCAGATCAATCTCAACTGCCCTGCCAGGTTTTTGAAGGTGATCCACTCTCTGTTTGATCCCCCAACCTAGCCTGTTCCTCCTGTCGTTACAGTAAATGGCACACCAGTCCGACCTTTCCTCTATTGTTACTCACCTCAATGAGTTTTTTACCATTTGTGGTCTCCCCTCCTCACCTTCCTCCAACTCATCTTCTCAACCCCTTGTCTCCACACTCCACTCTGTCTTCCTCCCTATGGGGTTCATTTCCCTCCAGTAACTCTGCAGGAAACCCTGCTTGCTCCTCTTTCACTCAACCTATCCAGATCTAGTCCTGATGATCTGGACCCCAAACTCCTCTGTCTCTCAGCTCCAGCCATCACCTCCCCCTTCACTCATCTTCTTAACCATTCCTTCACCTTAAGTGCTATGGCACAGGCTTGGAAGCTGGCCAAAGTTTTCTCCTTTCATAAAGGTGGTGATTCCTCTTCCCCTGGAAACTACCATCCCATCTCCTTCCCCCCCCTTTTGCAAAGTTGCTAGAGATATTGGTCAACTCATAGCTGTCTGACTTCTTCCACTCCTCCAACATCTTCTCTTCATTCTAGTCTGGATTTTAGAAACACCATTCCACCATATCCTCCCTATTACATGTCACTGACTCCATCCTCTCTGGGATTGAACAGGGACACATTATGGGACCCATTTTCATCAGTCTAGCCAAAGCATTTGATTTGGTGGTCCATTCATTTCTCCTGGTTGAGCCAAGTTCAGCTGGCTTATCAGACTCTGCTTTTAGGTGGTTTCACTCCTGCCTTTCAGACCATAGGCAGTCAGTGCAGCTGGGTGGCATTCTGTCCCCTCCACTCCCCATCAAGGCTGGGGTTCCATCCTTTTCTCCATTTTTCTCAATGACCTCTCCCTCAGCCTATGTCAACTTGTATATTCACATATATGCAGACAACACTTCTCTACACTTCAGACCCATCAACTGAGGCTCTTGAAGTTACACTCTAGATAGATTTACACAATGTCCTGCATTGGTGTCAGGCCAATCAACTTTGAGTCAAAGCTAGAAAAAGTGTCCATGACCTTTGGCTCCAACCAGAAACTGTCCAGGCTTACCTCCTCCCTCCCTCCCTTCCTTTACCACCCTGAATGGTTCTCCCCTTGAAGTCATCCATTCCTCTAAGTATCTACTGTAGGTGTGGGGCTTAATAGCTTCTCTGCTCACATTGATGCTATTCACTCAAAACTGCATCCCAGACTAGAAGCCCTGTACCATAATAAAGACTGCCTGTCTCCACATGTCCTCTGGTAACTGGTTACTAAAATGGTGCTGCTAGTCTTTGACTATGCTGATGTGTTTTACTGTATTGCTCTCTCCTTTTCCCTTGCTAGACTCGGCACCCTCCATAATGCCTTCATTTGTTTTGCCACAAACTCAGCCCTTTGTACCCATCATTGCACACTCTACTCTTCCCTGTGCATCCTCCCTCTTCCTGCCTGTCGGCTGCATCACTGTGCATCTTTCATCTCTAAATACTGGTTTGAGGAGTTGCCCTTATAGTTTTCAACTCTCATCTCTCTAATCCCATCTGCCTCATATGCACTCCATTCTGGGGATACCCACACTTTCTCCCTCCCCCACTCTCACTCCTCCACTGGACTGTCAGCTTTCTGCTATTGTCTTTCCTCCCTTTGAAAACTTCCTTCTGCACTCCATCTCCCACCCTCCCCAACCTCCAGTAAGGACCTGCTTAAACTCTTTTCACCCCCCAGGCTGCACCTGTCAGCTCCCTTCCTAACCTGCCTTTCCCTCCTCTCTTCACAATTCAAGCCCACCTTGGGACAGTTGTATGCCTCCCATTTCTCGTTAGTGTGATTTTTTGACCAGTTGTTTGACTTTGTTTCGGGTTGTAGAGAGTGTTCTTGCTCCTGATACACATATCTTGTTAATTTTGAACATTTGCTAATTTGCACTACCGATGTTTGCACCTTATTTGTTTGTAAAAATGTTTCTATTGTATTTGCTTCTTGTGTTCCTCTCCCCTCTCCCCTGGGTTGCACCTGGAAATGAGCCTTGGCACAGTGTGCCTTTCCTGGTTATCATTTTTAAAAATAAAAAAATAAATAAATAGATTCAGCATATTTACGATTCACTTTTGCTTTCTTGGACAGTGCTTGCTTCTTTTACTCAGCAAAGTTTGGCTTAGGTATGGTATTGTGTTTTTCCTACATGTTTGATACTGTGTGATGGTTTTATTGTTATCAGAAGTTAATAACTTGCTGAAAGTAATGTTTACTATACGTTTGATAATTGATGATAGGGAGAAGTAATGGTGACAGATACTGTTTAAAAGATCTACACAATTTTTGCATCATTACACATAGATGAATAGCTGGGTAGGTGGTTTTAATGATAATTTCATGCACACCTGAGGTGTGGGATGGCACATAAATCCTGAAAGTGAAGCTCGAGGAGTTTGTAAAGGCATTCTACACCAAGGGTATGTGTAAAATCTGAGTTTTTTTACACACCTACCCAGCCTTTATTTTATATTACTGCTGGGAATAATTTCTTTTTTTTTGCCACAGCAATTGTATAAAATAAAGAGTCATGTCCATGGAGCTGTGGACTGGTCAGGTTTCACCACAGCCCATGATTAGAAGCAGCAGGAAAAAGAAAAGGGTTCCTTTTACTTTTTTTTAAGTTAGCCAGAAAGTTAAATCTGCCCAGCCTCCCTTCCAGGATTGCGTGAGTGAAAGAGACCACTTAATATTTAAAGTAACTTACCACCAAGAAGTGGGACTGTTGGTGAATTCACCAGTGCTCAGGAATAGTGCAGAGTAAAGGAAAAGTGATGGCTAATGCATGCATGGACTGAGGGAAACCTGAAGCGTGTTCGCTGTTTTAACCCACAGGTTATAATGGCGAATTAAAACAGGGTTTCCCTAAGGGAAAAAAGCTATCCAGTTGTTATACAGAGAATAATACACAGGCGACTGTGTTTAATGAAGATATTTTACACACCTGAGGTGTGTGATGTCCCATAAATGTCAAAAGCAAAGCTTGAAAGATTTATGTGGATATCATGGACAGAGGGTGTATAAAAAACTTCATAAGCACAGAGTTGCTTACGTGTTATTTTTTTATAATAACTGGTGCAGAGACATGACCAAAAAATAAAGGAAGATTAACGTGAGTCAAGTTTCCTGCTGTTGAACTGTAGAAAGGGAAAGTGAAGTGTGAGTGCTCCAAATGCTGCAATAACTAGGTATGATGTTATACCAGGTTATTACAGCATTTGATTACACTGATAATCAGTGTGACAAAGGAGGCCACCAGGTATTATAGACAGATAAATACAAAGTGTACTTCATCATGCAGGGTCTTACAAGTAAAACCATGTATGACTAATGTTTTCATATTACACTTCAATGGGCAGCATTATTCTAAAGTGCAACTTGATGTCCAAATCAGTTCCTGACATCAAGTTAACACAAGGGAATATAATTAGTATAGTAACTCTCAAAAGCCTCTTGGAATATATCTCCTGAAAGCAATATAACATTACATATAGGACATCACAAATTGTTTTCTCCAATGCACTAAGTTGCAGTAACCTGAAAGCAGATAGAGTGTGACAAAGAAAAGACAAGGAAAACCAGTCAAAGGTTTTCTCAGCGTCAAGGGAGACCAGCACTGAAGGGGTACTGGACTCCCTAGACACAAACAACTAATGGAAAATACTCCTTATATGATCAGAAACCAACCAGCCCCACATAAAGCCCATCTGTTCCCGACCAATCAGAGGTTGCCATACCAATCCTAGCCAGCAAGCTAGAATATGAAAAAGAATTTTAACATTGACGTTCAAGAGGGAAAACGATCTGTAGTTACCAACCCTGGCATGGTCTTTTCCCAGCTTGGGAATAAGGGTAATAAAATCCTCAAGAAAAGGAGGGAAAATATTTTACTGGTAACAATAATTATAAAATTCAGCAAGGTGGGGTGCCAGTTCCAATCTTAGAACAATATAAAAATTAGGGAAAACCCATCCGGTCCAGTATATTTATCTGGGGTAAGGGAGGAAATATGCTCAACATCTTGGACTGTAATTGGGGCTGTAAGCGTCTATGCCTCAGAGGGAGCTAGATGGGGGAGGTGGGCCTGCTGAAGGAACTCAGTGATCAAATTGTCCTGGGGCTGTAAAAGTGTGTCTTCACCAAACAAATATTCATAATAGCATTTAAATTCCACTGCTATCTCCCTAGAGGAGGTTAGAAGACGATTGTCCTTGCTAGACCTAATTACTTTAATCAGTCAGGACATTTCCTGTTACTTAAGATGCATTGCCAGGAATTGACTGGCCTTTTCACCATACATCTTATAGTTAAACTTGACTTAAAAAGTGGCATGCTCTGCCAGTTCCCTATTGAGCTCAGCATATCTTGCCCATTCCTGATTTAGCTGTATCCAGTCATGATCAGAAGAGTGAGGGTTATTGTTCTTTTCCAAGTGACAAATTGACAATTGGAGACCATGTAACTGTTGTTCATTAAGCTTCTTCCTAATGGTAGCCTGATGAATAAGTGTATAACACATTTATAAGCACTCCAACAAATGGCCACGGATGTAGAAGACTGATTTAATATAAAATATTTTACTGTCATTTGCTTCAATTTGTTAAGGACACCAATCATCCTTAAGAAGATTGTTTAGACTTCAACTTTTGTCTACCTCCCTAGAGGGAAGTAAACAAAGAGAAAGGGAG
Source organism: Neoceratodus forsteri (assembly GCA_016271365.2). Taxonomy (NCBI): domain Eukaryota; kingdom Metazoa; phylum Chordata; order Ceratodontiformes; family Ceratodontidae; genus Neoceratodus; species Neoceratodus forsteri. The sequence goes on from CM028129.1 coordinate 906,834,781, forward strand.
ACTGGGGCATGGTCAGAAAGGACCTGACTCTGTATCTCACAATAGCGAACCAGAGGAATAAAAGTAGAGCTGATCAGGGTGCAACTAGTTTGGTACTGGGTATTGTGCACCAGTGATGTGAACGTGTTATCCCACTCTGAAGGGTGTAAGACTCATCAAATATCCCAAGGCCACAGTTGTCCAGAAGCTCTCGGAGGGCTATTTGAGCTGGGGAAAGGCCTTTATGATGGAGACCTGATCTGTCCAATGAGTAGTCAATGGTGATGTTTCAATCCCCTATAATAACTGTGAAGCGAGAACCATGGGCTGAAATAAGGTTCATAAGATGGGTGAAAAAAGAGGGAGTATCTGTGTTTGGGCCATAGATACACCCAAGTAAAATTTCCTGCAAGCCCAATATTCCTCAGGTTCAATAAAATCTTGCAGGACCTGAAAGGAGAGGTGCCTCCGGAACAGGATAAGGACTCTGGCCTGATGTGCAGTATGGCCAGCCCCATATACATGACCAACCCAAAGCCGATGGAATAAATGAGCATCCTTTGTGGGGATATGTGTTTCTTAAAGCATCGCAAGGTCAGCCTTAATTGTAGAGAAATGCTTAAGAATTTGAATCCATTTCTCTTTGGAGTAACTGCCATGGGGATTAGCATAAGAAATGTAGAATATGGACTTGAAATATCAAGGAAGAAAGTACAACATAAAAATTCAACCAAGCACTTAATGCAATCTCTTCCATAGAAAACTTGTTCCAGTAACAACTTGACCCCATACCAATAATCATCCAGCAGCATCCCTGAATAAGATAAATATATAAACAAGTACATAACCCAGCAACAATCCAAAAAGACATTCAACTACAGTTCAAACAGCACCCAAATCACAACACACAACAGTAAGCTAAATCAACAAACAAGAAGAAGAGAGAACCCTTTTACCCTTGCTGAAACATGCAGGAGTGGGTAGGGGAAACACTGCAAATAGTGGCACAGGGCCACCAGTTGCTAGAAGGATTATGGTGTCACAGTGAATATGTGTGCCCCCCCCCAGCCACCACATCCAAGCAAAAAGAGGGCCATTAAATGAAATTAGCAAACAGCCACCTAAAGAGGTAGGAGGGTAGAGAGAAAGACAGAAAAAAATGGGTAAGAAACAAACTGCCTACAACAGAATTACAGCAAACCTAAGGGGGGGGGGGCTAAAAGGAAGGAATAAAAAAAAATAAGAAGAAAAGTATCACCCTGCACCCATAAAATGTCACTTTTGTGATCCCCCATTGACAGAAGAAAGTCTGTATAAACTTTGGGACCCTCCAAAAGGAAGTGGTGCGCACACCAGTCCATAATCAGGATGAAATACAATATGAAATAAGTAGCAAGATAAACAAGTCTCTTCCTGAAGGATATCCCAGACAACTGCTGTGTGCAGAATAAGTTCCTGAAGATGTGCTATTGATCAGGAAACAGAGCCAATGTGTCATCACCAAGTCAATCTGGGAAGCAGGAGTTTCTGGAGAAATGATACATCCTACCAGAGAAGAAAACAAAAACAAAAGTTTGTGATTAAAAAACGTAGTCCATGGAGAGACTTGAATAAGAATCCAGGGCAAAGTCCAAAAAGTAAAGTCCAAATCCCAAAGCCAGGACAACCAACAACTATCATGTAATGGAGGCCACCAGGAAATAGATCATTGAGTAATGGATTGGAAAAGGTTTGGGAAGTGCTTAGAATACTCCAAATGGTCTTGGTCTGCCACTGAGAATTCTACTGTACCCATTGCTGTATGCACAAAAAGACCTGCAGGATACTGCATATAGAACTTAACCCTTGCCTTATACAACACCTATAGTGTATAGCTCTTGTTACACACAGAAATCCATTGCAATCAAAATGTTGTTGTACCACAGTTCAAAGTTCATGGAATGCAGTAATACCACACTGTGGTACAACATCTTAGCTGGCTTTCAGAGCACACGAGCCAGCAGTTTAACTAAAGGAAAAAACACCACACACACATCTCATAATTTGAACAGTAAATTTTCTGACAGGATGACAGCTGCTATTTTTTCTGAAAGTGGTAGAGGGGCACATAAAATTCAAAATAATTTCAAGACTCTTTTATTTTGTTTTTGTTGCAGAACTTGTGGGGTCACTAAACACTATAAATATACTGGCTGTGCAAACTGTGCCCAAATAGTCTGAGCTACCACCTTGGGGGTCTGATTCTGTGTGACCTCTCTAGTTTTTCTCTTGAGGTCTAACAGAATCAGAACCTCTCAGTGGAAGCACAGGCTGGTTGTACACATTTGCCCAGCCAGTATTCTCTATGTTTGATGTCTTTGTAGGCAAGTTGATGCTCCTGGACTAGGCGGGTAGTATCATTGAAAAGTTGAAAAGGCTAGCCATTCCAGAGGAGGGGTCATTTAGCCCAAGCTTTCTGCTGAATGAATCCCTTATCTTGATAATTCAGACAGCGGAGGATAATGGCCTGAGGTTTGTCATTTGGGGGTGGGTCGTGGCCAAGGCCTTAGTGAGTGATGTGCATGTTCCATAGGGAAGGATGGAGGGGGGCCTGCAATTTCCTCCAATAAAGACTGAACAAAGGACATGTCAGAACCCTCAGCTTGCTATGGGATACCCACTAAAACAAAGTTATTACAGCTGCTCCTTGCTTCCAAGTCATGAGTTTTAACTTCCAATTTAGCAACCTTCCATTTAAGATCTTGTGGCTCCTTACCCTCACGAACATGTGAATCCTCCAAAGAGCTAATATGTGCCTCAGCATCACCAAGATATCGATGAAACTTACAGAGTAAGTTTAAATAACTGAAAGACAATCACTTTTGCCAGTGTTATTTTAAAGCCCCGCCATGTCTGTCAGCAAGAGGTTTTATTTGTTGGGCTCCAGGTTGACCTCAGGCAAATCTGGTGTAGGGCATTTGTGAGGAGGTTAGGGCCAGTCCTGTTGTGAGGTATCTTCAGTCAGCCCCATCATCTCAGAAGTAACCGCTGGTTCTGCTGCTTCAGATTAATAACTGTTGCTCTCCATATACTTGAAAAAAGTCACCAAAGTCAAAAGTAATCACAGGAAGGGCTGCTTAATATGAAAAAAAATAGAGATTTAAAGTGCCAGGAACAAGGAGCTACAGCCTGAGTGGATCATGTGACTCTGGCCATTCTTCAGCAGTTCTATTGATGAGTGGATTATTTTCATGTCCTCCTATGTCATGTATCTCTGCCATCAAATGCACCCTATCCTCCTTCTCATGGTACACCAAAACATAGTCTGTTGTTACTACCCCATTTCGTTCCTGGTGGCTGTCAATGGATAAGCAATCCATCTTCCATGCTGTATAAATCTATCCATATGACTCTATACCCAGGCACAATTATACTGTCATCCTTACCTCTCTGTATGGACCCAGTGGCACTACAGGCATATATGCAAAATTTTTCCCAAGTGTATCTTCTGAACCCTCTCCCCAAACCAGGGCACAACAATATACAACCATAGATCTAATTAAAGTCACACAAATACTGTATCACTATACATACTTGCATTGCAAGCCAGTCCTTGTGTGCCTCACACAGTGTATGTCCATGAAGGTGATTTCCAGAAATGGTCTGTGTGGTGCAGCATCCCATCATGGCAAATGGGGGTGGCAAACTGTATGTAGTGACAAAACACTGGGAGGTGTGGGCAATAATTAATAAAAGTTTTTCATTCATGGCTACATTTATATACAGGCAGATCTCGTTAATCCGTGTCTGGTTAATTCAGAAACCTGGTAATCTATTCTCTAAGCACTGAAATGGAAAAAAAATGCCATATTAATTTCTTGGTCAATCTGGATACCTCTGCATCTGTATCCATTGCCCACTAACCCTGTCAGTTCTCTATACATCGCAGGCATAAATTCCTGGTTAACCTATTTGATGGCTGTGAGGAGTAGGTGTTAGCTTCTTGCTGATCTGCTGCTTCCAGTCTTCCTGGTCATTGGGCATTGATGAGTGACCAAACTGTCGGATCCTACTCTCAGCAATAGCTTTCAGGCATCTCACTACTCTGCTGTTAATCTGCTGCTTCCTATTTTGGTATGTGAGAGCTGTGCTTTTCGATGACTTCTTTGGTTCCAGCTCCTAGCTCCAAATGCTGCCATTCTGAGATCTCAGTTTCTCAGAAGCAGGAGATCAGTTTATAGAAGCAGTCTAACCCTGCTTGCACCTACAATGATATGGTAGTTTATTTGCTGAGAGCCTTTGATTTAAGGTTAGGCTCATCCACCTGCAGTGATATTTATTTATTTTATTTACGAGATTTACCAGGAAGGCATACTAAGCAACATGCTCGATTCCAGATGCGCCAAAGACAAATGGATTTCTGTCTCTTCTGATTCTACATCTCTGACCAGGGTATGTCTCAGGACGCATCAAGATGTTGAAACAGCCTTAAATTTGTAGATCACCAAGCTGAATGGGAAAGGGGCCAATGTATCTATCTGCATGGTGATTGAGAAAATGGTTGGCAGCACGTGATGATACTGCCACATATTGAGTACAAGTCTTCTGCTTCAGAAGATAAGCCTGTAACTGAATCCACAGCCACTATTTCTGCTGCCGAGAAAATGGAGCCCCAAGTATAGACTGAGCACCTACCTAACTGTCTTTCAAACACTGACAGCTCAACAGTTCATAATGGCTAAAGATGGCCTCACGGCATCACCATTATTAAGCAATGATGACATCATGGGAATTATGGCACAAAAAGACACTCCAGTTGCGGTGCTACTCAAGGAGCCACAGGACTCTCAAGCCCCCCCACCACCTCCAGTAACAGAAAGTGCATCTTGTGCAGGACTGGACACTGTAGTGTCATTCCTAGAACAGCATGCCACAGTATATACAGAAAAATACATTAATAGTGTCCTTGATTTGAAGAAATTAAATAGCTCACAGGCATCACTGTCTCGCAAGCAAGCAGATATAACTGCCTATTTTTCTAAGTTCTAAAACTGTAAAAAAATATTGCCCCATAATATAATAAACAGCTTTTAATTAATCAAAAATTAAATTTTATACTAAAATGCAAGCACATTAAAGCATTATGAAACATTTATCATAGTGCCCTCACTGTCTCATTAGTCTATTGATTTCTTTATCTGGATATTATTGAGGTATAACAAATGAGACCAGATTGGACAGGTTTGACTGTACTTACTTTTTTTAGCTTAAAATAAAAAGAGGCTTCCAAGGCTCCAACAGACTGAAGTTTCTGTTACACGAGGTCCCTGCACCCTAACTGGTACCCTCAGAGGTACACCGTAGACAGCTAGCACTTAAGTATATATTATACTAACACATAGGGCTAAGGATATCTATCGTACAAGAGTAGATGTCAGGATACGAATGCATATTGTTGTAATACACTTTGCTTGCTAATACATATATTCTTCTATGTATTTTCTGTGTATTTCTTAATTGTAAGATGCCAAGGCACCTGTGTCCTTGGAATAATTATAATATGTAGAACGGCATTGCCACCTTTTGGTGATTTGTACTACTACACTGAATTATGTAAGACTCTGTATAAGAACTCTTGTTTAGAAACTGATGATTTTACAGAATTGCATAATGTTATCTTGGACCACGGAGCCACCTCTAATTTAGCCAATAGGGCTCTTCTCTGTAACTAGAAATGTTTCTATCTTACAGTAACCATAGTAGTTATCATAGGTATATAATGTAATACACTAGTCTTATATCTCGGAGACCTCAGGAGAGACCCCAAGAGACACAGAGAAACCTCGAGGTATAGGGAATGCTTAGCACTGGCTCCCAGTTCATATTGGTAAGAACTGCTTAGGGCAACTGTGATTTATCCTTTTGGTAGTAATAAACTTGTATATTACTCTAATGCAACGTGTCTGTGATTACTTGCATTCCCAATATTGTCAAGACCTTGAAAGTGAGGTTTAGACCTCCTAACAAATTGGCGACCTTTTGCAGGTGATATTTAGTGTTTGTAAGTCTACACTTGTTGCTAAAACTTTTTCCCTTTCCCACGGGGACAGTAAGTGTACATTCCCGTATCACCTCTCCCATTTTAAAACCAGTATGTAGTAACTTGCAAAGTCTGGCTGTCTTTTCAGGTGTGGTCGATGCCATCTCGACCCACTCCATAGCAGCTTTGAATAGCAAGCCTACAACTTATACAGTAGCCAGACTGTGTATAAAGTGCTCCTGCTGTGGATTGATATGCAGCACTGTGCCTTTTTCACAGTTTGATTTTTCGTTCCCTCCCACAGAATGGCCACCGTATCAAATATCTGCGCAGAACTGAGACTTGATGTCTCGAACTTCCTTGCCTCCCATGGAGAATGGACTGACTTCGCGTGGGACGCAAGTCAATCTGACAACCCTATACTGGGGATTTCAACCCAGTACACGGAGATGAGACAATCAGCCAATAAGCGACAAGCTAAAGGGTTGATGGTTGCGGCTCCCTATGCTGCTCTGGAAGCCTCCGAAGTGAGGTTTCAAACCCTTGATCTGCAAATTTAATCTCTTAAGCAACAGATGGGTTTGTAGAAAACAGAATGTATCAAACTGCAGCAGAACTTGGAGTCCCAACTCCAAACTCTTCGGAATGAAAAGGATTCACTATTGTATCATTCAGCTCAAGCTGGAGAACAGGAACTGTGTATGTTGAAACAGGTGTGTGAAAGTTTGAGACAGGATAAGGGACAGGCATTGCAAATGAATGATTTGCTAAGTGCTGCAAATGCTCAGTTAAGTGAGGAAATGGGTGAGCTGCAGGGCGAGATAAACCAGGTACATAATGATTTAGAAGTGTCTAATAGGGACAATCATAAATTGATTGCCGCATATAGAGTGTTGCAAAAGCAAAAACAAGATGAGGTTGATATGGATGTGGCAAGTGTGAGTCATACTGAATGTAGAACCAAAATGGTGAAACTGTGCCATCAGTGGGAGATTCTGGCTGGACATGTTAAGGCAATGGGAGGCATAGCCCATGCCTTACATACGTCATCTGAAGGGGAGTTATCAGATGATGATGTTTCACAATACAACACCCAGTCACACCCCTACTATGGCCCAGAGACCCCACCCAGCCATCCACAACATGGCGGGTCCCCACTCCACCCTCACTATGTCATACGTCATCGATGTCGTGAAGCCCAACATGGGAGACACCAACATGGCAGCCCCCATGATAGGGGAGGAGCAGGCCCAGGCCTGGTCCTGACGACACCACCAATAGCCATTATTAATGTGGAAGATAGGCATGAGATAGAAACCATGATTAAAACTACGATAGGCAATGTACCCCTTCCTGAGAGAAGTAAACGGGCTATTAAAACCCAGATTAGGCAGCTTCTACAAGAGGCTGGCAATCAGGAAGGTATTGTCCACACTGCAGCTAAGGCAGCAGCTCAGGCCACCCTGGATGGCACTCAAGACAATTTACCTCTGCCTGACCGACCCAGTAATCCTCTACAAATGGCCTACTCTGTTCAGCAAATTGCTGACAGCATCAGTCGGATGAACCCATCCAACAACCTCAGCTGTCACTTGGAAAAGGTGAGTCACTTCTGAAGGAAAGAACAGTTGAGTACCTAGAGGCCAGTGGGGCACAGGACCCAAGGCAGTATGGGTCCACAGCGAGAAGGTCATGTCAGACAAATCTAATAGATTTATTTGACTGGGTGACCAAAGTAATAGACCAGGGAGGGGTTGTGGACATGGCCTACCTAGACTTTAGCAAGGCATTTGACACAGTCCCACACAAAAGATTTATAGTCAAATTAACCAGCCTTGGAGTGGGTCCCAGGGTGGTAGTCTGGGTAAAACATTCGCTAGACAACAGGACACAGAAGGTAATTGCAAATGGAGTCCACTCTGAAGAAAGAGGGGTTACTAGTGGGGTACCGCAGGGTTCAGTATTGTGTCCAGTCCTTTTTAATGTCTTCATAAGTGACATTGCAGAGGAACTGAAAGGAAAAGTATGCCTCTTTGCAGATGACACAAAGATCTGCAACAGGGTTGATACACAAGGAGGCATGGAAAGGATGAGAAGGGACTTGGCAAGGTTGGATGAATGGTCAGAAGTATGGCAGCTAGGATTCAATGCAAAGAAGTGCAAAATAATGCACCTGGGAATCAAGAACCCAGGGGAAAAATACACAATGGGGAGGAGGTAGTAACAACAACAAAAAAGGAAAGGGACCTGGGGGTAATCATATTAGATGACCTTAAGGTTAGCAAGCAATGTGAGAAGGCAGTAGGGAGAGCTGGGGGTATACTGGGATGCATAGGGAGAGGCATCAGCAGCAGAAAACAGGAAGTTGTTATCCCTCTATACAGACAGTTGGTGAGACCCCATCTGGAGTACTGTGTCCAGTTCTGGAGACCCTATCTTCGCAAGGCCATAGACAGGATAGAGGCAGTCCAGAGGAGGGCAACTAAAATGGTGCAGGGTCTGTAACAGAAGCCGTATGAGGAGAGACTAAAGGAGCTTAATATGTGTACCCTTGAGGAAAGAAGGAAGGGGGGGACATGATAGAAACTTTTAAATGCCTCAGTGGAATCAACAAAGTCCAAGAGGGTAGCATCTTTCAGAAAAAGAGACGTGCAAGAACAAGGGGACACAATTTAAAGATGGGGGGGCAGTTCAGGGGCAAAGTGAGGAAGTATTATTTCACAGAAAGGGTAGTGGATGCATGGAACAGCCTTCCTGAGGAGGTTGTGGGGTCTAAAACTGTGGGAGAATTCAAGAATGCATGGGACAGACATGAGGCAATTCTTGTGGGTGGTAGGAAGAAATAGGCTGTTGGTTAACTAGGATCTGCAGCCTATCCTGTAGGTAGGGAAATGGGCAGACTAGATGGGCCAAGCAGTCCTTATCTGCCTTCAAAGTCTATGTTTCTATGTTTCTAAATGTGAGATGCTTAGCCTCGCTGCAGAATATCAGGTCCAAATACTATGCCAGACCATCGATCTTTGTTTGTGGGCCAAACTCCCCGATGCCGTCTGCCAGGATGGGAACACCACCTTCGACGAGGTTGCAGCCAAGCTCATTTCTGCTCACAGCCCAGGTGTAGTAGGAGTGATGCTTGCATACCCTGTAAAATAGAATGCAAAGGAAAGTCCAGCGACTTACCTCCAGAGACTTTGGATGGCCTACCGAGCAGGAAAGCACTTGGCACAAGAAGCTGCGGATGTAGACCTTATTGACTATAAGACCCTGTTCCTTAGGAACATGATTCCAGCAGTACAAGAAAAGGTACAGCTAACAACCTACCTCAATACAGATAGGTTTGCTGACATCCTTCGGAAAACCGAGAGAGTGTGCCAACCCTATATCCGTGATCTGGGCTCCGGTTCCAAGAAGGTAGCCGCCGTGGAGCCTACTCCAGAGGCCATGACACACTACACAATGGAAGGGCAGGCCCAACACCAACAAGCCCCTCCAGCTGATAACCAACACCGCCAACCGGACCATCAACAACAACCTCAACAGCAACAACAATGGGGTGGGAACCGGAATTGGCATAAGTATAAAAAGCATAAGGGTAAAGGTAAACCACAACAGCAAAGAACAGGCCCTTCATATAGGGAGATAGCTGAAGAGAATCAGAAATTCCGAGAGCTCCTGGGACAAGTGTGCTCTGTAGTGGATGCTGTTCCTGCGCAGGCCCTTGTGGAGGTACAACCAGCAACCCAGACCCTAACTGGTCATGGGGACACTAGTGGTACAGGCCCTCAGGCCCATACAGGCCTGAACCCAGAAGCTCCTCCTTATATAGCATCAGTGCAGCATGGTGAAGTGATTCACAAGAGTCAGGCTCAACCTCTCCATGCATCCAGCAGTACAGATTGACAATTACAGGCCCCAGTCTGGATTGTAAACAAGCTAGTCTTGGATACAAACGGAAGGCCCTGCACTGAGGCCAAGGTCGGGGGCCACCTACTAGTAGTTCTGTTAGATACAGGTGCAGCTGTATCTGTGTTACATGATGAACACCCAGACACATCTCCTTGGTCCACCGGACAGAGGACCAACATGTCAGGAGTTGATGGTACTAGGTTACCTGCATACCGTTCTCTACCCCTACCGGTAGAGCTAGGCCATCTAAAGGCCTCACACACTTTCCAACTAATGGTATTGCATGATCATCCTAGTATCATAGGGATTGACTTCCTCGCACCACACGGCTGTGTGGTGGACCTAGCTAAGATGTTATTGATACAGATTCAGGGGCAATATCATACCATTTTGATTCCTGATTCACATGTTGTGGTGACAATGTCTGCCAATGACAAGGAGTATGACATCATAGATTTGTTCAGGACTCATGAACTTTTCCCAAAGCTCCTCCCTATTTTGCAATGACATTTGGAAGCGTTTGCAATTAACAAACATGACTGTGGTAGAATGCACACTGTCATTGAAGTGCCAGGCCCAGCACATGAGAGGCAAATGCAATATCCTTTCCCAACTGAGGCCTTGCCTTCCCTCAGAGACGATCAAGTCACTCCTCAAGCAAGGAGTAATCAGAACTTGTGTTTAAACTGCCAACTCCCCAGTGTGACCCATGAAGAAAACCACAGGTGTCTGAGGACTTACTATTGACTACAGGAAACTGAATCAGGTCACCCCCAGTTGTTCTCCAACTGTGGCATCAGCACCCGATGTGCTATGACTACTGACCCCTGATTTGAAATGGTTCAGTGCCCTGGACATCTCCAATGGTTTCTGGTCATTACCATTGGCCCTTAAGAGTCAATATAAGTTTGCCTTCACCTTTGAAGGACGACAGTACAAGTGGACTTGCTTGCCACAAGGATTCCATAACAGTCCATCCCTGTTCCACCTACACATGATGGATGCCCTCGAGAGTTTCTCTACTCCTCAATGTCTCTTGCAATATGTGGGCAACCTGTTGCTGGCAACAGCCACACAGGAACAATATTTGGATCACTTGGACGAACTACTGACTCTCATTCAGAGAGCAGGTTTGAAAGGCAATCCAGCAAAAGCACAATTGTGTCAGAAAAGAAGTACTCTTTCTAGGTCTAAAAATAACTGACCAAGGTCAAAGACCTATCTGGAAGAAGGTACAGGGATTGCAAGATTTGCCATTGCCCACCAGTGTGGCTACTCTTCGAAGGTTTCTAGGTATGGTGAACTATTCGAGAGATTTTATTTGTGATTTTGCTCAGAAAGCTGCCCCTCTGTATGAGTTACTCAAAAAAGGACATCCCATGGACTTGGGACCCTATACATACCCAGGCTGTGACATCACTGAAGCAGGCCTTGGCCTCCGCCCCAGCTCTGGTCAACCCCAATCCAGCACTACCATTCCATCTGGAATGTGCCACCTCTGACATTGCCATGTCAGCAGTGCTGGCCCAGAAGGTGCATGGCACCTTAAGACCCATTGCATATGCCTCACAGCTCTTGATCCCAGTGGAACAGAAGTACAGCTTTTGTGAAAGGAACCTTCTGGCCACCTACTGGGCTGTCAAGCACTTCCTGTATATCATTGGGTACTCACCACTGATCATCAACACCAACCACACCCAACTACCTTTCTGCTCTTGGACAGAGTGAAGGATGGGTTAGTCTCTACCACCAGACTGACACACTGGTCACTTCTTCTCCAGGATAGAGACATTCAAGTACAACTGACAAAAAATTCCATTTATGTTGGCTCATGGACTCCTTTTCCAGGGACAACCCCCATGACTGTACATTACAGTCACCTGATCTTCCAGATCCAGGTCCTTTCCTCCCTGCCACACCACAAATACTTGACAACACCTCTTTGTGTCATGTCTTTTCTGATGGTTCAGCATTGTACTGTCAGGGAGAACAAATTATAGGGATGGGCATTCTAGTTATTTACCCTTATGGGAACACTGTCAAAATATCTAAGTGCTGTAGTGTAGCATCATCACAATATGCAGAGATGGCAGCGGTGGCCTGTGCCCTTGAGTTCACTCAGCATGGAACTGAGGATACTATCATTTTTACAGACTCTAACTGGGTTTGTTGTTCTCTTACAGAATTTCTTCCTTTCTGGCAGAAGAACTCCTTCCTCTCCTCTGATGGCAGCCCAGTGAAGTACAAGGAATTGGTAATATACATACATTCACTGGCACAAAAATTTGCACAAAAACTCTATGTACATAAAGTCAAGGCTCATTCTCTACATGACCCCTACTATGCCTTCAATGACACAGCAGACACTCTTGCTAAGGAAGAGGCCCGAGGGGGGGACATCTGGATGATGGACCATCCGGAGGCCAATGCAGCTGTGCAAATTGCAGCACTCAGGAAGAAACCTGAACCTTTTTCCCCCTTGGACCTCTTAGCAGCCCAGCATTTTGATACTGAACTCAAAGAAGCATTCAGATTCCTTGACAAGGGTACTGAAGAGAAACTTCCCACACACAACCCCTACCGGTGGTATGAAGGTAAGTTATGCCTGTCACCAGATGACAAGCTCATCTGGTTCCAACCAGATGACTCCACCACCAAGTTGTGGGTGGTTCCCAGACATTTAAGATCTGAATTCTTGCACCAAGTGCATGATAAACCCACTGGTGGACACCAGGCAGTGGAAAATACCCTCCAAAGGTTTAAGACCACCGCCTGGTGGCCTGATGTCACCAAAGATGTTAAACAATACACAGACAACTGTCTCATTTGTGTACAAAACAACCCCATCCCTACCAAACAAAATGCCAAACTTTTACCACAATGACACTCTGGTCCTTGGCATGCTATACAGATTGATTTCGTAGATCCTCTAACCAATACTAGCAGTAATAACAAGTATGCTCTTGTAGTAACTGACCTCTTCTCTAAGTGGGTTGAAGCTTTCCCCACTAAGACATGCACTGCAAAATCTACTGCCAAAATCCTGGTGGAACAGATTTTCTCCAGGTGGAGTCTACCCCTAAAAGTAGACTATGACAAAGGAACCAGTTTTACAGGTGAGTTGATGAAAGAATCCATTGAACTCCTGGGAGTTCAGCAAAAGTTCCACATACCCTACCACCCCCTATCCTCAGGTCAAGTAGAGAGAGCCAACAGATGGATTAAGCAAATGCTTTCCAAATTCACTGAGGATAATCCCAAAACTTGGGATTCCCTACTGCCATTACTCCTTGTGGAAATTAGGGGCACATCCTCAGCCACCACCCAGCTCACACCCTTTGAGGTGATGACTGGTAGACAGATGAGATTACCTGAACACCTGCTGTTTGACCTGCACACCCCCACTGCAGACTGTGTGTCTGTAGACCAATATGTGGAAAAACTCAGAAAAGACCTCATACACACACACACTTGTATGCTGTCAACTGCATGGGCAAGGCCCAGCAACAATCCAAAATATAGTTTGACAAACATGCACAAGAAGTGGATTGGCAAGTTGGAGATCAGGTAATGGTACTTTGATTTGCACATCCAACCCACTCCTTTCCAACAAGTGGGAAGGCCCATACCCCATTGTCAACAAGCTCAGAGCAGCAGTCTATCAGGTTAGACTCCTGAATAACAATAAGCTGACTGACAAATGGTTACATGCAAACCAGCTGAAACTGTATAAAGGAGCTTAAACTACTTTTCCTCACCCCATCGGGTGGAATACTACTAACATACTAATCTTTGATCTTCCTTTTCAGATACACTGACAAGACGGCTATCTTGTTCCATTATCTCCTCCTCTCAGGAGTGATCCCCTGCATCCAAGGCATGGTACCAGACCTCCTACAACACCTCAGTCCTCCAGCACCTCCTCCAGAGGGAGTATCCATCAATATACCAGATAGTATGATCACTGTCCAGGAAGGTTCCGATGCTTACCTCACTGCCTCGGTTGTTGCTCCTGATAAATCTACCCTTCAAAATTAGTGGCAAACCACATCGCAAGGACAAATTCTCCCTGTGGCCAAACTCTCCAAAGGAACTTTCCAAGGTTGGTCAAATGCTAAATTATCCCCAAATGGTTCTCTGTCCTTGTTACAAACTGCATTAAGACATTCTGGTTTGTACAACATAACTGCCTTAATTGATCCTTCATACTGTAATTCTTTGGCTAGAGATTCTGCTCGGACATTTTGTGCTATACACCACATGGCTTCTGCTTCTCTGTGTAACCACCCACTGATAAACAGCTTTTGGAATGTCCAAAGCATACCCCTGCTCCCCGTAGTGGTCTAACAGCCACTGCCCTCCCAGGTTCTTTGATTAATAACTTACAGTTTATGCATATACCTGTTTTATTTGACCTTACTTACTGGAATCTGAAATAATTTGGTATGTTTCACAATACTAACACTTCAGCATTTTATAGTACATTATTGCTTGGTAGTTTAGCTGCATTTCAGATTCGTACTCAAGACCTTATTGCTGGAGTCCATTCTACTAAACATAGAGGCAACTTCAGGAGAAAACCCTCTCCTGATGATCTAACTCGTAAACGTAAGACATGTGAAGTTGACTGTTCTGATGTCACAGGTGCAACAGGTACTGTCACAGGCCTTTTTGGTACAGCTATGTCTATCTGGAATAAAGCAGACACTGCTGCTATCAAAACTCATTCTGCTAAGTTCTCCACTGGTTTGGTCAACAACATACTACCCCCATTATTAAATGGTGTGGATGGCCTTAGTCAGGAAGAAAGATACACTGTATACAACATGCATGACATTGCTAAGTCATTCATTGATTCCAGAGACAAGATCAACGAACTCATACAACAGAACAACAAAGAAGCAGATAAACAATACATTGCTAGAGAAATACTTTGCTCAGCCTATGGCTTATACATTATCACTACCATCAACAACCTCTTCCACAATCTAGAATCTGGAAGAATCTCTGACATCATACATGACAGACGCATCTCCAAATGGTATTGTCCATGATGCAAAACCCCTAGCTGTGTTTCTATGTGTATGCAACAAACTTTAACCATTCTTCTTTCTACAGCTAGGAATTTGGGGTTTGTGACCAGACACCCTAATACTGGCCCTTGTTTTGCTGCTAAGAAATGTTCCATAACAGATACCATGTTTGTTTCTTTTACTGTCTCTTTATCACACTTTGATCCCACTACAGCTTTGTTTGACAAGCTTGCACTGGTTCACTCGATTGGGCATTTGGGCGAAGACATCTACAGAGAATGCCTGGATCTACCACCTCTACTGGTTTACCATCCTTTCCTGGACACCTGGGTGGCTCCGCACACGGACTGCTGTGTGAAAAAGCAATACATTTACTTGTGTCAATGTGATGTATTTGATGTTATTCAACTTGTTTGTGGTTATTCTCCAGACAGCATTGATTGGACTTTCACCATGGATGATGACATCACAACAAATGGCACTGACTCCTTTGAGTCACCTCTGGCTCCAGATAAGCTCTACCAATCATATTGTGCGGAGGTTCATCTCCTATCAACATGGATTTCAAAGATGACCTGCACCTGCCCTGTCCAGTTGCAAAAGTGTAGACTCCCTACTGTTTACTCACAGTATGATTCTGACGGAGAATACTGCGTGGTAACTAACTACAAATCATATACTTATGGATCTGTTACATGTGTTATTGATTACCTCAATTTCTGATTTGTTCCCCACCAGAAGACTGTTATTGGACATACCGTCATAACCCCCGTACCCCTCCTGGATGCAGACATCATTGATGGTAACCCCGATTATCTGCTCACACTGGCTGAATACTTACCATACTTTAATGTACACATAGACCCACTCACACTTACATTAAGATCACTTTTAGACAGGAAAGACACACACCTCATCCACATCAGCAATAATATGACCAAAGCCAACAAAGCTATCCTCTCCCTGATTAATGATGGTGACATGAATGATGCATTGACTAACACCTGGTTAGAAATTACTTTTAAAGGTTTTGTTATTATACAACCATTTTTAATCTTTATTTTGATTATTATGCTCTGCTGCCTATGGCGCACACTGCGTCAACGCCATGAGCTGCTCAAGTTCCTTTGCAGGGCTTGTGTGTCAGGTTTGTAAATGACCACTGCTCCTGTCCTTTCCCTACACATTTGTCTGTTTTTCCCCTGGAAGCAACAAGGGGGGGAAGTTACACGAGGTCCCTGCACACTAATTGGTACTCTCAGAGGTACACCGTAGACTGCTAGCACTTAACTATATGTTATACTAACACATAGGGCTAAGGGCATCTACCATACAAGAGTAGATGTCAGGATATGAATGCTTACTGTTGTAATATACTTTGCTTGCTAATATATATACTGTATTCTGCTATGTATTTTCTGTGTATTTCTTACTTGTAAGATGCCAAGACACCTGTGTCCTTGGAGTAATTATAATATGCAAGATGGCATTGCCACCTTTTGGTGATTTGTACTACGACACTGAGTTATGTAAGACTCTGTATAAGAACTCTTTTGTTTAGAAACTAATGACTTTACAGAATTGTATAATGTTATCTTGGACCATGGAGTCACCTCTAATTTAGCCAATAGGGCTCATCTCTGTAACTAGAAATGTTTCTGTCTTACAGTAACCATAGTAATTATCATAGGCATATAATGTAATACACTAGTCTTATACCTTGGAGACCTCAGGAGAGACCCCAAGAGACACAGAGAAACCTCGAGGTATAGGGAACGCTTAGCACTGGCTCCTGGTTTGTATTGGTAAGAACTGCTTAGGGCAACTGTGATCTATCCTTTTGGTAGTAATAAACTTGTGTATTACTCTAATGCAAAGTGTCTGTGATTACTTGCATTCCCAATATCGTCAATAACCTGAAAGTGAGGTTTAGACATCCTACATTTCTGTCACTGACTGGTAGAGCCTACTGCCCACACTAGGACAATTTCTAACAGTTTTACATCTATAAAATGTATGTTTTTTCATGGAGCTTTTAATGAACTGCCCAAGCTTGTTCCTCAGGAATATATAATGTTTCAGGGATACACCTTGATCAAAATTTGAGTCCCGGGGGAGTCACGTGATGCAGAGCACCAGCTAGCTGTGTTTCTCCGAGAGCTCTGCCCAACCTTCCTCCTAACCGCATTAAAGCTCCACTTACATACTAACATACTATTTGCCAGCAGATTAGGCCTTATGGTCTATCAAGTCTGCTCGAACCTAGATCCTTAGTTGGGTGCCGAGACCCTCCCATCCCTTGTGCTCCAGAAACCCCTATCATCCATCCCCACCCCCCCGGGACAGGCCATCATCTGATACATCCACTTTCTGTGTCTGTCCCACCCTTTCTTAAAGCTCTCCACTGTGGATCTCTGAACCAGCTCACCAGGCAAAGCATTCCAAGGGTCCACCACCCTCTCAGTGAAAAACCTCCTCCTCCTTTCCCCCCTCACCCTTCCACCTTCCAACTTCAAACCATGCCCTCTGGTGATGCCTCCCTGCTTTAGTCTAAAGATCCCCTCCATGTTTACCCTATTTATTCCCTTGAGGTACTTGAAGACCTCAATCATGTCCCCCTGTCTCTCCTCTCCTCCAATGAAAACAGGCAGAGCTCCTCAAGTCTGTCCTCGTAAGTCAAATCCCCTAGCCCTCGTATCATCTTTGTTGCCTCCTCTGTACCCTCTCCAGGGCTGTATGTCCCTCTAGTGGGTCTCCAGTACTGTACACAGTACTCAAGGTGTGGTCTAACCAGTCCATTGTACAGTGGCAGAATCACTTCCTTGCTCCTAGAGGTGATCCCTCTTGCGATGCATCCCAACATCCTGTTTGCCTTGCTAGCTGCTCTCCTGCACTGCTCAGTGTTATTCATACATGTATCCACCATGACCCCTAGGTCTTTTCCCTGTTGAGGCTTCCAGCACCTCCCTCCCAGGGTGTACCTGTGTTTAGGTTTCCCGACCAAGATGCAACACCTTGCACTTGGTGATATTGAAATTTAATTTCCATGTGTGAGCCCAGCTTTCCAGGGTGTCCAGGTCCCTTGCAGGGCCAACCTCCCTCTTCTCCCTCAACTACTGCTCCCATCTTGGAGTCATCCACGAAGAGACTCATTTCACACCTATACCATCCCTGATGTCTGATATGTATGCATTAAACAGGATTGGACCCAGGACCGAGCCCTGTGGTACCCCATACCAACCTCTCTGCAGGGTTCGAGAGCTCCCCACAGACCACTACTCTCTGAGTGCGTCCCAGCTATCCAGTTTTCAATCCATCTGACCATCAAGGGCCTACTCCTAACCCCATCAGTTTCTCCACCAGACCATTGTGGGGACAGAGTCAACGCCTTGCTGAAGTCCAAGAATAATACATCCACAGGCTTACCCCTATCCAGTTCTGATGTTACCCATTCATAGAACTCTACCAGGTTGGTTTGACATGATCTACCTGGCACAAACCCATGCTGCCGACTATCCAGACCTCCCACCTCCTCCAAGTAAACCCCAATCGTTCCTTTAGTATACTCTCCATTAATTTTCCCACCACGAGGTTAAACTGATGGGTCTATAGTTTCCTGGTACTTCCTTCGACCCCCCTTTATGCGGATTGGTACCACCATGTGCCTCTCGCCAATCCCTAGGTACCCTCCCTGTCTCAAGTGACCTGTTGAAAAGCTCCGCCAGCTTCCAGCTCTATTTCTAACAGATTACGGTGGTACATAAAGCTGTTAGTCATTACAGATCCCACAGAAACCCCAATGGAAGAGGAGATGCATAAAGCTCTTCCGAGACACACTCCGCCAGCTATGCCCGAGAAGGCCCGGAAAAAATCCAGGGCCTCAACTGGGCATCAGCATCAAACAGCAACGTCAGGGACAGCGGTGGATGAACCACTTACATTATCAAGGTTCCTGGAAGAATTCCGTTCATTTAAAGATGAAATGAAGGAGCTAACGAGTGAGGTTAAAAATATTACGGGGTCAATAGAGGATTTGACTAGGAGGACATCAGATAGTGAAGCGCGGATAAGATCGTTGGAGGGGCGTAACGAAAAAATGGAGCCTACTCTGAGTCAGATGAAGCAGCGACTGGCTAAATTAGACTTAAAAGTTGAAGATCTCAAGGGGCGAGGTCGCTGCAACAATGTAGTGCTCATTGGTTTACCCGAGAAAGAGGAGAGTCCGGATCCGATAAAGTTTATTCAGAAATTTGTGGAGAAAATTGCAGGTCCCTCTCCTTTTGGATCCACATATAATATAGAAAGAAACCATCGTGCCTTATGTCCAGTTCCCCCGAAGGAAGCTACTCCACAGACTTTAATTTTTAGATTTCTGAATTACCAGGAGAAGCAGCTCTTTTTGGATAAAGCCAAGGAGACAAAAGAATTGCAGTGGGAAGGGTCGAAAATAAGAGTAGCCCAGGACTTGCCCCTATCTGTACACCAAAGAAGAGCAACCTTTCACCCACTGGTTAGCAAATTAATTGCTGCCGGTATTAAATTTAAAATGTCTTACCTGGCCAGGTTTCAAGTTTGGGTAGGAGATGCCTGGAAAGCATATGACACGGTTGATCTAGCTACCACAGCCCTTCAGTCAGCCTTTCCTGAACTTTTCAAGCATACCTGATAGTCCTAGCAAGGACGTAATGTACCTGATGGAGAACTACCCTGGTCAGAGGGTGGGAAAAGAAGAGTCCGGTTTCGTTTTGAATTCTGTTTGAGGATTACAGCATATCTTAAACTGTTTGCAAGTTTCATGTTGAATCCCTGGTTGAAGGGTGCCTGATATCGGGAGAGTGCAGTCGGGAGCTCTCTGCGTTTTATTTTTGGTGTTTATATATTTTGTGCCGTTTTGAGTTCAGTGTAACCCATGCGGAGGAGCCTGTATGGAATGCTGGGTCACAGTTCTTGCTACTCACTGGAAGGACATGGGAAAGGTAATCTAAGTGCTCCTTTGGTGGGCGAGAGACTTTATGAGCACTACGCGGTAAGAGAGGTTCCGCTGCAAGTATCATGACGGCATGCTACCGCATGAGGGAGACATTGTACAGCTGATCTTCATAAATTGGACTTAACTGAAGGCGAGAGGGGCATGAGAGATAGTCATCTCATACTTGTTCCAGTATTGTTCACAAAACACTATAATGTAAGAGACTTTTGGTTTAGGACGACGTTGTTATAGTTTTAAGTTTCAGTTATTAATAAAGTCAAATTTTTTTTTTTTGGTGCCATTGCATGTATAGGTACCTTTGAGACATTAGATACTGCTAGCGTTTCATCTGTTAAATAAACAAGAAAACTGCTCGAGCTGATAATAGAGTAGTTGGTTAGCAAATGTTACAGAGTTATATTTAGGGAGACTTTTTTCAAGGTGTAGGAGTATTAAAATTAATGACGAGAACATGGCTTTTTGACTTTGGTGGAGGTTTTCTTTTTCTTTGCACCTTGTAATAGCTGGCAAGATAAACCTACTGTGTGTTATAGAAAGTGGGTATTAAAGGGTTACGAGGTTATTTGGTGGAGTGTGTGCTAAAATTCTGTTTAAGGTGGTTGAAGGGGGGCGGAGCTCTAGAGAATGGGTGGGTGTACTGCTTTCATGGACCATGCTAGTAAGGGTGGGGGAGGAGGAAGATGGGAGGATGGGTACAGGTAAGTAGGGTGGAAGTATTGGGGTTCTCATATTTTAAGGTGGGGGTGATGGGGTGGGGAGCACAGGGTACAAATGAAGAACAAAAAGGAAGGAACTATGCTCTGTATAGGGTAAGTATTACAATCTCATAGGTTAAGAGAGTAATGTCTGGTATTATTAGGATAATTAGTTAGAATGTAAAAGGAGCCCAGCAGAAATCAAAACAATATAAGATTTTAAAACATTTATATCTTATAAAGGCTGATATAATGTTTCTTCAGGGACGATATGCTTATCGCCGAAGCTAACAGTATGAGGAGGGTACAAATAGGGCAGGTTTTTGCTTCCGAAGGCAATACACAGAGTAGGGGAGTGATGGTTTTGTTCCATAGAGCCCTACCTTTTAAAGTTTTGCAAGTAATACAGGATACTGCAGGAAGATATATCTTGGTAAGATGGAAGCTACATACAATGGAGATTCTAGTTGGATCTGTGTACAGCCCAAATATAGACACACCTGCGTTTTTTGTCCCGCTATTGGAAGCATTGGTACCTTTTACAGATATTCCGATATTACTAGGAGGGGATCTAAATATAGTTCTGGATCCATCATTAGATAGATCCAGGCCCAAAGGTAGGGGCCTATTCCCAGCTCAAAGGGCAGTTAGGGAGCTTTTAGACCAAATGGGCCTTTCGGATGTATGGAGAGTTCTCCACCCCAAGGCTCAGGAATTCACATATGTCTCTCAAGTACATGGCACAGTGTCCTGAATTGATTACATCTTTGCTTCCCGGAATTTATTGTCCGGGGTGGTAGACTCGGATATCCTTACAGGACCGCTCTCAGATCACTCTGTGGTCTCCTTTTCAATCTCTCTCTCAGCCCTTCCAAAAAAGGGTAATAGATGGAGGCTTAATAACCAATTACTAAGAGATCCCAAGATAGTAAGTTATATTTCCTCTCAAATAGGTGAGTTCATCTCAAATAATGTTAACTCCACCAAACGATATGATATGGTGTGGGGAGCTCTTAAAGCGTTTCTGAGAGGGATATTAATTGGTTCGGCATCTAAGAGGAAGAAAGAGAAGGAACAGCATATGTCTGAACTTTTAGTTCAGTTAAGGGACAAGGAGGTTAGACTTTCAACTCACTCTACGGAGGACGAGAGGCAGGATGTAATTAAATTGAGGGATTCATACCTGAAATTATCGGGTGAGCAAGCAGAGTTAGCAATTATCAAAACGAGGGCGCGTTATATTGACCAAGCGGAGAAAGCTGGCAGTATGTTGGCAAGGCAGATTAAACAGCTAGAAACTTCTCGATTAATACCTGCCATTCAGTCTAAGATGGATGGGGTTGTTAGAACCTCCCCAAAAGAAATTGCAGAGGAGTTTAAGAATTACTCCGAAGTGCTTTACAGTCCAATGCAAGACCCCCCCCTCAGAAGATAAATTGCATGCGTATTTAGGTGAGCTGCACCTGCCTACCCTTACCGACTCTCAACAAGCCCAACTTACTGCCATTATCACCCAGGGTGAAATAGAACAAGTTATTAATGACCTTCCTCTGGATAAAACGCCAGGCCCAGATGGGTTTTCTTCTAATTTTTATAAGGTGTTTTGCAAAGATTTAGCCCCCCTACTTAATGTTTTATTCCAAAATATTCTTAATGGCCAGTTTACTGATAAGTCATTGTTTGAAGCGATTATTGTGCTATTACCTAAGCCAGATAAACCCCCAGATCAGGTTTCAAGTTACAGGCCCATTTCTTTACTCAATTATGATATTAAAATTCTTGCAAAACTATTGGCTGATCACATCTCTAAAATTTTACCTGATTTAATTGGAATTGAGCAGGTTGGCTTCATGAGAGGGAGATCGTCAGGAGATCACTTAAGGACACTGGTGCATGTCCTTTCTGTGTCCAGGGAATCAGACCACCCTAGGGTACTGATCTCCCTGGATGCAGAAAAAGCTTTTGATAGAGTCTATTGGGACTATCTTTTAGTCACAATGAAGAAATTTGGTTTCCCTATGGCATTCTTGAATTGGATTAAGTTCTTGTACAGGGAACCTTTTGCCAGAATCTCTTGTAATGGGGTCATCTCAGATCCCTTCAGATTATATGTGGGCACCAGGCAAGGTTGCCCCTTATCTCCTCTCCTTTTTAACATTTACCTCAAACCCCTTATTAAGAAGATTTTAGTTAACCAGGAAGTGTATGGTATTCAAGTGCAGGGTCATATTGTTAAAATAACAGCATATGCAGATGACCTTTTATTACATATATCACATCTGGCCAGGTCCATACCGGTTTTATTAAAGATTATACAGAATTTTAGTGATGTTGCTAACTATAAGCTTAACATGGAGAAAACATTAGTTTTTCCTCTTAACAATAGAACCTTTAAGCATGAGATTATTGCCCTAGGTTTGGCCTGGAGTTCTGAGACCATAAAATATTTGGGACTCACCCTTGCAAGGAATCCAGCACGAATACAATAGTTAAACTTGGACTCCCTGGTACGCTTAATTGAATTAGATCTTTTTTTATTTTTTTTTATTTTGTTGTTTAACCAGGTATAGCACACTAAGCTGAAAGCTTTTTTACAGGAGTGACCTGGGAGCACAAGGAGGTTAAGTGACTTGCTCAGGGTCACACAGTATGCAAGTGGAAGCTATGGGATTCAAACCCAGGTCTGGTCTGCTTAAAAGGTGGGCAATGCTTCCTCTGTCTTTATGGGGGAGAATTAATATAATCAAAATGAATATTTTTCCCCGGTTGTTTTATCCATTAAATATGTTAAATTTATGGCTCCCACTCTCCTGGTTTAAGAGAATCCATGGAATTATTACCAACTTCGTTTGGAATCACAAGAAAGCCAGGATGGCATATCATAAATTATCTGCTCCTGAATTAATTGGTGGGTTGAGGCTTCCTCACTTCAGTCTATATTATTGGGCTAGCCATGTAAATAAATATCTTAGATGGCTACAAGAGCCTATCCCCATGAGCAGGATGGTTACACACCTTTATGGTTGCAGGTGGAGTTATCATGTATTAAAGAGCAAGGCCTTGTACCAAATGCCCTACTGTACATTAACCCTAAATCTTTACCTCCTGTGCTCAGAAACTCTCCAATAGGTATATCGGTTAAGGTTCATTCACAACTATGTGCTTTTTTAAAATATAACCATATTAGGGATCCACGTCAACCTATAAAAGGGAATCCCCGGTGCCTAATTGGAGGTAAGCCTTTAAATAGCTCTTGGCAATCTCAACTGGGGGAGTGTCATTTAGGGGAGTTAATGAAGGCAGATGGACACTTACTCATGTCAGTCGATATTCTGGCTAAATATCGCCTCCCAAATACTGAAATTTTTAAGGTGTTTCAACTTAGGCGTCTTTTGTTAAAGGTGCTGGGACCAAGTCCAGTAACTACCGCCAAGGTGGACTTTCAAATAGACTTAGTTCCATCAGCGGGTTCAGCACATGCAGTGGCTAAATTGCACCTTACTTTATTTAACTGGGTTTATTCCCAAAACTTTGCACCGACTTCCTTCTGGGAAACCTTATTCCCAGGTAAAGTGTTTAACTGGACATCAATATGGATAAGCTGCCACAAATATATCCTCCAAGATAGACTCAGATTGATGCAGTTTAAGCTATTACATAATATTTATTATTCTCCCCAGAAGTTGGCAAGGATTGGTGTGGCATCCTCTTCCGTATGTACTAGATGCCATCTAGGTTGTGGGGATCTTTTGCACATTTTTTGGAAATGTCCCAAAGTAATGCCACCCTGGGCTACTATCAAAAGGAGGGTGGACCCCTTGCTTGGTTTGAGTGAATGTTTTACTCCAGAGATATGCGTGCTAGGGGATGTTGCTCATATCCCAGTAAGAAATAGGAGATAACACATGGTCTTAATTTCGGTATCTCTTAAGAAGGTGGTTCTCAAACATTGGAAAGATACAGAAGTGATTACTTATACTGAGTGGTTGCAGGAACTACTCGCTAATCTGAGAATGGAAAGAACCATAGCTACCCTTCAGAATAAATTACCAAGTTTTGACAAGATTTGGGGTCCCCTATATACATTATATTCCCTTTAAAAATGAGGTGTGTTCTTCCTTGTCTGAAGTTATTAGAAAGAGATGTTTTATGTTCTGTGCTGGGACAAAGGGAGGGGGGAAAGGAGGGTAGGGGGAGTAGTTATAAAATAGGCTTTGAATGGATCCCATTGTTAAAAGACATATGTATGTAATCATGTGTTCTAATTTGTATAGAGTTACAAATGTCAAGCAGTGTATGTTTTCTGTCACTTGGATGTATTCTCTGCAAGGAAACTTCAATAAAAGTTGAATGAAAAAAAAAAAATTGAGTCCCTGACATCCCTCCATCTCCACTGCCCTGAGTCCAGCTTCACCCATGGCATTCTTTCCATGGCAGGAGATCTGGAGCTGAGGTCATTCATCCCACCAAGATTGTCCTTGCAGACTAGGATCTGGTGGTATGCCCCCTGATTGTGAGGAACCAAGAGCTTCTTATGACCTCAAGTTATAATGTAGTCAGAGTATGGGGTTTTTCTTTGCCTTTCCTGCTCCCTCCCTCCTCCCTTGGCATGAGAAAAGTCTTCTTGATGGCCTCTGCTGCATGTAGCTTACACCCTGTGGAGGAAGCAATCTCCCTTGGCTCGCTGTAGTGGTTGATGTGGTACCAGTACCTGATGCTAACCCTCTGCAACTGTAGTGAATCTTTGAGCAGCAACTGCCACTGCTTGTCCTGGCTCCTCATGTGACTTACCATGCTCTCCTCAAAACCCGGGTCACTGCTACTGGGCCCTTAGTGTAGCCTCATTTCAACTAAATGTTAAATGAAAAATAGAAAGTCTCCTGTCATTCATAGAACTATTACACTTAAATATGGTGCTGGGCCTGCCAACATCTCAAACCAGAGCACTCTCACTTGCATTTATTATTGCTTGTGACCCCCCCCCAGCAAAAAAATAAGATATCCTTTGAAATGCAGAAGATCTAATCAGTCACTGGCAGAGTCTAATCTGGCTGCTGCCCACAGCAGGACATCACAGGATGGTCCTCACATCCACAGGGCATGTTGCTGTGGACCAACTTGGCATTCAGCCTCTCTGAGGTGTGCAGCAAGCACTTACCCTCCTTTAAAACCCTCCTTCTGGCCTTGCTTTAGGCAGGCATGCCTCCACATCACACATCAGGCAAGTGCATAGATATAAAAGTAATTTTACTCCATATGGAATCACCCTTCCTTCATGCATGACACCACTCCTCCTGGTCCACCAGGGGGCGGTTGTGTAAATGAAGGATGTGTTTTCCCTCATTAATGCGTTATGTGCCCAAGGCCCATTCCAGATCCCTGTCTTTAAAGTCAGAAACTGATATCTGCTTCTTGGTTCTCAAACCCGAGTCAGACGGCTGTCAGGTGTTAACACTACCACTACACTAAATGCATGGCCGATAGTCCTATGTTTGTTTGTGGGTATCTGTCTATGTAGTGCTGTATTGTAACTGACAATTTGCATTTGGGAAGTCTTGTTCAATATGGTTATTTTATCCAAGATCACACCAGTCCATTCAGTACTTATGACTAGTGTGAAATACACAGTTTATCATCGCTTGTTAGGGTGCAGGACTTTCAAAACAGTCATGGCCATGCCACTCATGAGTTATGATCCTGTACCCTCACACTTAAGGATAAATGCATATTTAGAGTAAGGCCACTGCATAACCCATATACTGCATGTACAGTATACGGTATTTATTCAACACCAGTGGAGATAACAGTGAGATAAAAAGTGATATCTTAAACTCAACTGAGCAGGACTGCCACTCATGAGTATGGTCCTGCCCTTGTACATGTGAAGATAAATTGCAAACAGTATTTTGATTCAGTCTATTGTATATCCCATGAACTGTATTGGTGGCCCTTTCCTTGACACTCACCAGTATCATTCAGTGTGTCATGATTGCTCCTGTCCTGTGCTGCATCTTCTTCAAGAAATACTTGATGCCTTACACTTTTCAGGCATGGTACTACACAGCCTGTGGAAATAATGTGGCAATGACCTCACTGGAATGTGCCCCAAGACATCCTCACATACAGATAAAGACATGTAAATGGGAGAGTTGGTTGAACAGTTAGTAGAGATGGGTGAATTTGGGAAACTTCACTCAGTAAATTAATCCATGAATTTAACACAATTTGCAGAGTTTTAAGTGATCTGTGAAGTATGAAGTTCTGCTTGTGAAGTGCAGAATTTTGCCCACAAATGGTGGCATTTCACCACAAATAGAATTTCACTTTTCACAGGCAAAATTCTGCCATTCATGAAGAAATTCCACAAACAATTTGGCGAAGTCACATAGGGGAATTTTGAGCTAACATACTAATTGCCTGCAGATTAGGCCTTATGGTCTATCGAGTCTGCTCGAACCACAGATCCCTAGTTGGGTGCCTAGGCTCCCCCCCTTGTGTTCCAGAAACCCCTATCATCCATCCCCACCCACCTAGGCCAGGCCATCATCTGATACATCCACTTTATGTGTCTGTCCCACCCTCTCTTGAAGCCCTCCATTGTGGATCTCTAAACCAGCTCTCCAGGCAATGCAATCCAAGGGTCCACCACCCTCTCAGTGAAAAACCTCGTCCTCTTCCCCCCGACTCACCCTTCCACCTTCCAACTTCAAACCATGCTCTCTGGTGATACTTCCCTGCTTTAGTCTAAAGATCCCCTCCATGTTTACCCTATTTATTCCCTTGAGGTACTTGAAGACCTCAGTCATGTCCCCCCATCTCTCCTCTCCTCCAATGAAAACAGGCAGAGCTTCTCAAGTCTGTCCTCATACATCAAATCCCCTAGTCCTCATATCATCTTAGTTGACCTCCTCTGTACCCTCTCCAGGAGCTGCATGTCCCTCTTCAAGTGTGGTCTCCAGTACTGTACACAGTACTCAAGGTGTGGTCTAACCAGTCCATTGCACAGCGGCAGAATCACTTCCCTGCTCCTAGAGGTGATCCCCCTTATGATGCATCCCAACATCCTGTTTGCCTTGCTAGCCTCTCTCCTGCACTGCTCAGAGTTATTCATACATGCATCCACTGTGACCCCTAGGTCTTTTTCCCCTAATGAGGCCTCCAGCATCTCCCCTCCCAGGCTGTACCTGTGTTTAGGGTTTCCCCACCCAAGATGTAATACCTTGCACTTGGTGATATTGAAATTTAATTTCCATGTATGAGCCCAGATTTCCAGGATGTCCAGGTCCCCTTGCAGGGCCAACCTCCCCTCTTCCCCCTCAACTACTGCTCCCATCTTGGAGTCATCAGTGAAGAGACTCATTTCACACCCTATACCCTCCCTGATGTCCGATATGTATGCATTAAACAGGATTGGACCCAGGACAGAGCCCTGCGGTACCCCACTACCGACCTCTCTAGGGTTCCAGAGCTCCCCACCGACCACTACTCTCTGGGTGTGTCCAGCTAGCCAGTTTTCAATCCATCTGACCAAAAGGCCTACTCCCAACCCCATCAGTTTCTCCACCAGACCATTGTGGGGGACAGAGTCAAACGCCTTGCAGATGTCCAAGAATAATACATCCACAGGCTTTCCCCTGTCCGGTTCTGATGTTACCCATTCATAGAACTCCTCAAGATTGGTTTGACATGATCTACTTGTGGATTGCTCTGCAGAGTCAAATTTGCCAACTTCACCAGTGAATTAAAACTTTTTAACATCTCTAACGGTTAGTGTCTTTGTCCTTTTAGACAGGCTGTTACTGTGATACAGGCTGTACTGTTTTTTCCTTCTGTTTTAAAGGAAGGGTCATAAGTTTTCCAAACTACTGACCTCAAACTGTGTAGTCACTTAAATATGGACCCAGGCAGAAAATAATAATTGTTGGCTAAATTTGCTGATAATATTAAAATCAGTAACACTGTGGAGTCAGATGAACATCACAGTTCCCTGCAGAAAGATACTGACAAATTATCAGACTGAGTAAATAATGCCAAAATTAGATTGAACTCCTTATAAATGCATTATCATGCACTTGGGGAAAAAGGAACCTCAAAGTGATATACAGTCTCAAAGGGATACAGATTATATTGGTGGTGAAAGAACAAGATCTCAAGATTATTATCAGCTATGGTCTGGACTCCAAGGAGTGATGTAGACAGACTGTTAAAAATGCAACAACATAGGGGAAGAATCAGAAAGCATAGTAATAGTTGATCAAAGGAGGTTTGCTACGCTTATATTGGTCTCTGGTGCACCAACATTTGGAATATGCAGTGCAGTGCAGTTACCATATCAGAGTGGGGAAATGACTAGAGTGGAGAGAATGCAGAGGGGGTGACCATGCTGATCAGTGGCCTGTGAGATAAGGACTTTGAAGAATATACTATATGTCTCATTTGAATTTGTTCTCCCTGGAATACAGGCAATTGAGAGATGACATGATTTCAGTTTACAAGGCTATAAAAGGTGATTCCTTGCAAGGGTGTAAGCAGGCAGGCATACTCACTGTACATATCTGTGTACAGTTTTGCGGTGCCAAATCATATACCTTTTTGTTAACATTATCATTCTAATCTGTACTATTTGAGTTTGTGTAGGCCACTGAGTAGTGTCTGTTTAAACTTCTCTTGTTTAGGGGATAGATATGTGTACAGCCTGTTTAGAGATTAGATGAGCCATCTGACAACCAGCTGATTTGTTTGTTATGGGGGCAGCATTTAGAAAGGATGTGTACATTTTTTATTTTTAATGGGGGGCTGCAGTTGGAGAGTGTGTGTACAAAATGGAAATTTCTGGCTTCACCCCTGATTCCTTGTTAGGAACACTGCACCTCAAAAAAAAATTTGTAATAAGGTGATAACATACCCTAATGTGAAACTGGGGGGGGGGGATCTGCTACTTTAAAAGTGGTTTCTTAAAGAGTGGCAGATGCTTGTAAGAAGAGACTCCTTTAAGTATAATTTGGATAAGTATCTGAAGGTAAATTGCAAACACAGATTGGACTGCTGGGAAGTGGAGTATGGGCTTAATTAGCTTTTATGCCTTCTCCCATCATGATTTATTATGTGCTTAGAACAGCTTTCCATGTTTAATTTTTTTTTTTTATTTATGCACCCTTCTTGCTATCCTGACACACTCCACCTGCTCCCCCAGCTGCACTGCTGTTCTGATTGGGGATGTAAACTTGTCATCATTGCCCCCCCCCCAATTGGCCTCCTCTAAATTGGTGCCTATGGTATATATAAATAAACAAATAGTCTTCAGGGCTGCAGCACACTCCTCAAGAATTTCTTGATCAGTGGAGGTCTTGCGCAGACAACAGTGTGGGCCCTATGGGGGGCTGGTATCATCTTGCTGTGGCTGTGATTTTTACATCTGTTTCTCCTTTGGATGTCTGTGCTCAAGGAGATCAGAAGCACGTACAATGGTGCTTCATCAATGACCAGGGTTGATGTAGACCCTCCAACCCTTCCTCCACTGCACTTCCACTGGTGATCACCCAGGTAGCAGCACTGCATCAGAGGCAGTGACCTGCCTTCTCAATAGAGGGAGAGCATCTTCTGTGAATCACAGTTCTCATTTCCCCTGCCAATACTCCAGTGACCCAGGCTCTTTCCAGAACCATGGTCAACAGCAGCACAGACATTAGCTATAACAATACACATACAGTACAGGCCGACGTTTCCCACATTTTATAAATGGAGGCTGTAAGCCAGTTAAGAAACATCACACAACAGAGGTGCATCATGCTGGAATAACATCACAACTTAGGTGGTTGGGCACAAGGATGAAGACTGAATGCATCCAACACCCAAGGAGTGGCAGTATCCCCATGACACTCACCTCTGGAATGCATTATTGCTATTTCACAATAGCTCACTTAAAAAAAACATTCAAAATTACATTTGTAATATATTTTCTCCATATTTTTGCATAGGTAAGTATACATATGCCAAACTGGTATTCCAAATAGGTACCCCTCTTTTCCGTTATTGATAAAGTCTTAGTTCTTGGGCCAGTGGACAATCTTACATTGCAAAATGCTAGTCCCTCAGGACAAAACCAGTCACACACATTGGTTCAATACATAAACTTCTTTTAGTTTATTATTTTCAAAATACAGAATACCGTCCAGTTAAGCCCAATGTTTCACTCTACATGGGCTTCTATTACAAAACACAACAATACAGGTACTAAAAATATAGAAAATGATTTTTAGGATTAAAAGTAAAACACCCTTCGGTGCATCACCAATTCGCTGTAGGAAACTGTGCCACATGTACGCCAACACTTTAACCACTTATGCCAGATACCTCTTATTACCAAAGTGATCTACACTACTTCTATGTTATTTTTTTTGTTAGACCATCAAAAACCATGGAATTATCTACAAAATATATGCTTTCAGTAATAGCTTTAATTATGTTATATTTTAAATAGGCATAGAAACTGTCACAATATTTACCACCTGATATATATGCAGAGGTTTCCTACACCTTTACAGTTTTGAATGCACAGGCTCGTATACTGAAATGTATAGAATAATTTTTTAAAAGAGTCTATGAATGTAATATAGAAGCATGTAGTACTAGAAAATCTATGGAGGACCACATCTTGCACTCTGGGTACACATAGTAGCACAGAAAAATAATGCTTATTTTTACACATGTGGCACAGTGTCCTACAGGTGCATTACTGATGCATGGAAAGGTGTTTTAATTTTAATCCCAAGAAATCATTTACTGTATATTCATTATCTTTATTATGTTTTGAAATAGAGACCTTCTCCCCTGAAGAAACTCATAGAGGGCAAAATGTTGGGCTTACCTGGAGAGCATTGTGTGGTGAAAAGAACAAACTAAAAAAAGTTTGTAAGTACACATTTAAAACAAGCTCTGGCAGAGCCACTATGACTGTGAATGCATTAACTAGATAAGGGTGTTTCCTGGGCCTAAACATAAACATTTATTTATTTAAAAATATTTGATTTACAAACCTTTGAGTCAGAGACTCATTTACAAAGGCACCTTGTCGAAATTAATACAAAGACAGCACAGTTAACAAGTCAGAAAACAATGGCTTGGTGAGCAGACAGTTATAACAATCATTCACTGGAGATACATGGGTAGCAGTAAATAAACAGATTGCATAGTTTAGGCACACAGGCACCACATGAAGAAGACCAAAGCAGTTCAAGCAATATACAATAGCTAAAGCAAATAGACATCAAGGGTGGGATATTCAGAAATGCGCTAGAAGCAAGCAAAGGTGGGCAAGCAGTGTGAGAGGGCAGCAAGGAGGGCTGGGGGGATACTGGGATGCATGGGGAGAGGCATCACCAGTAGAAAACAGGAAGTTATTATCCCTCTGTACAGACAGTTGGTGAGACACCATCTGGAGTACTGCGTGCAGTTCTGGAGACCCAATCTCCACAAAGACATAGACAGGATGGAGGCTGTCCAGAGGAGGGCAACTAAATGGTGCAGGGTCTGCTAACCGAAGACATATGAAGAGAGACTTAAGGAGCTTATTATGTATAGCCTTGAGGAAAGGAGGGAGAGGGGGGACATGATAGAAACTTTCAAGTATCTCAAGGGAATCAACAAAGTCCAAGAGGGTAGCATCTTTCAAAAAAAGAGGTGTGCAAGAACAAGGGGGCACAATTTGAAGATAGAAGAGGGGCGGCTCAGAGGTAATTTAAGGAAGTATTTTTTTCACAGAGAGGGTTGTGGATGCATGGAATGGCCTTCCGGAGGAAGGAGTTGTAGAGTCAAAAACAGTGGTAGAATTCAAGCATGCATGGGACAGTCATAAGGCAATTCTAGGGGGTGGGGGTAGGAAGAAGTAGGCTGCTGGTTAACTAGGATCTGCAGCTTATCCATTAGGTAGGGAAATGGGCAGACTGGGTGGGCCAAGCGGTCCTTATCTGCCGTCAAAATCTATGTTTCTATGTAAGCAGGCGCAAGAGTGGCTCAATGCAGGTACACTGTGCAGGTACACAGCCAACGCGATATTCAAAGGCTGAGCACCAAGGCAAGTGACAGTGCAAGACAGCTGAATATCACAGGGATGCGCCATAGCGCAACTAGGGCTGTGCCATTTAGCAAGGCAGCAGGCACCATCGACCAACTAGGGTTGTGCAATGGAGCAAGGCAAGAAGCACAGGAGCATAGCATGGACAGGGCAAGGGACAGAGGTGCATGGGCCATGGCACA
This sequence comes from Neoceratodus forsteri, assembly GCA_016271365.2. NCBI lineage: Eukaryota > Metazoa > Chordata > Ceratodontiformes > Ceratodontidae > Neoceratodus > Neoceratodus forsteri. Next base: position 906,867,658 of record CM028129.1, read on the forward strand.
GGGCCCCTGGAACAGTGTAGAGCAGGCCACAAGAGCAGGGCACACTTTCACCATAGTGCAGGGGACGTCCGAAGGGTGGCAAGGCAGGTGCAAGGCTGCATGCCCTGACCACAATTCCCACTGCAGTGGATGGAGATGGCATGACACCCACGGCCACTGGCAGGCAGCCATGGGCAACACCCACAGGATGGCATGGGACATGGCACCAGGAACAAAGCAGACAACACACAAGCCAACAGCACACACACACACCACACTGGCCACACAGCCCAGCAGAGAACATACACATGCCACAGGGCAAACACACACACAGGCCACTTTGCGCAGACTACCTGACAATCCCCAGGCAACTGCAAATGTACCACATAGCCACCATGCACACCACTGCAGCATGGCACCAATGCCATCTGCAAAGCAGACTTGGACACAGATGGCTACCAAAATATAACTGTATTTAAACAACAAGCAATGAATCAAAACTATGTACAGTTGAACAGAAATAGGGGGTAGGAAACAGGGAGGATACATTCAGGAATGTAGGCTGGGGAAGGGGGTGTGGAGACAGAGGACATGGTAGGCTTGGAACAATGGAGGAATGGGAGGGGTGTCAGTGGAGGGAAGTGTGAAGCAGGCCAATGGGCCCCTTGGAAGGTCTTCAACTATCGGCACCTCTGCCACCTCCTCCTCTGTGGCCGGAACATGGCCTAGTGAATTATGCGTGCTACCGCAAGGGTGGCTTTGGCAACCTGCAGGATCTGCTCCCACAGCCTTGTATTGGCATCCACCGGTTTGGCTCCTAGGACAAAGGAGGGGACATGGATGAGTGCACGCCTACATGACCGTAGCCCACCCACTGTGCACAGTGGGCAACATTGGCATGTGCCCTGCAGGGGGCACACAGCCAATCACAGTGTGCGTGCCCAAACAAGCTGCCATCCCGACTATCCACAGCCATGCACAGCACTGCACACCACCACCAACCAGGTGCAGAATGCTACAGCCATGACAGCCAAGTGCATGGCCATTGTGTGGGGCTGACAGTGGCCTGGCTGGAACCTGGATGCACCCACAGCCCACCCACCACAGCCACACACAGGTGCCCTGGGTGCAGCATGGTGCAATGGACCACGCCGGCGAGGCATGGAATGTAATGGCCATGTGCACAGGGGGATGTGGCCCACCCCAACCCCACACAACAAAATACACCACCAAGGTGCCTACCTGCAAGCTGTGGCCCAACTGGCACCTGACCACCTGCACCACCTGGCTGGCCAGCAACTCTCTGTTGTGCACCACCACTGGCCTGCTGTTGTCCAGCAGCAGCACCCACCATCTGGGCTCTTCTTTGATCTTCAGAGCCTAGTAGGGAGACAGTGTGAGACAGACATCAGCACCCAGAAGCAAGACATGGGCCCTCCTGCACAGTAAACCCCATGACCCTGAGCAGAGGCAGTGCAAAGGAATGGCACACCAGCTGTGCATTGCCATGTCCAGTGGCATTCTCAGCCACTGCCTCCCACCCACAGCAGCACATCGTGACATCTGCTGGCAACCCATGCAACACCGACATGGCATGGATGGGGATAAATACACTCACCTGGCCATGGCACAGTGCCCCTCCGGATGCATGCCTGCAGTGACCTGAGCCGGTCAGGATCCCTCCTCTATGGTTCACTGTACCTGTGGTGGCACTGCTCCCTGCTACAGTGTTGCCTCCTCCAGCTCCTTGTCCACCCCCTGCCACACTTCAGTGCGTGGCTGGTCCAGGAGTACCTGCCCATAGAAGGCACCAATATGTGGCTCCACCAAAACCACCAAGTTCACAAGATCCACCTGTGTCCAGTTTGGTACTCTCAGTGTGCTCCTGTGTGGCATGGCTCTATCTGGAACCATGGCATCATAATGGCACCAGGGGAGCGCACTAGATGCACCTGTGAAGGATGCGCGATACACCTGGTAATGCACTGGCATCCTCTATTGTGCATTGGCAGGGTATGCGAGATACGCATGGGGCAACACTGACATGTGCTGCAGTCACCAGGGGGTCAAGGGGTACACGTAGGGGTCAAAGGGTGACACGCACACCGTGCACAACAGTGCGACAGGGCATGGGTAGCATGGTGCACTATAGGGTCTAGTGTGCCCCATGGGCCATGTGCCAATGGCACATGTGTGCGACTGGGTGTACAACACATGTGCACCACATGCCCATTAGCAGCTGAAAGCCATGCCGCCTGTAGCACATCATGCATGGAAAGAGCCACCGATGTACGCGACGTCAGTGTGCACATGTGCTGTACCATGCGGACTGCGCACATCACACAGATGCACCATGACATGTGCATGAGCAACCCCACTGTGCAACAGGCAATTCCATGATATTCAGTAGGCATATGTAGCTGAGCTGATCAGCATATCAGTGGTGCATTGGAGGCATTTGCATCCCATTACAGTTGCGCATTCCTTAATTTGCATGTGATGTGCTATAAAGGTGCCATGTGGTGGCACAGGCACCAAACCAGTATTGCAACCTTCACAGGTAGGACGCCAGGCACTGGGCATGTCAGGTCAGGGGGGCCCTTGTGTGTGGCAACCAGTACTGACCTCATGTCCCCACCAACAGGAACAGCATGTTGGAGCAAAAGGAAGTTGAGGAGCAGGGGCCTGCTCAGAAGCGCAGGCCCAGTTTCACAAGGGTGAAGTGCAGTGCCCTATATGATGCCTACCTTGACCAGGAGCCCCTCCTGAGTGGCTCCACAGTCACCCAGCAAGCCAGGGCAGAAGCATGGGTGTCTGTAGCCAGGGCCGTGAACCTGCTGGGTGTCCATCAGAGGTCGGTGCAGGAATGCAAGAAGAAGGTGGGCACAGACCCCAGGCAGATCAAGGAGAAGATGGCAGCCATCCAGGCCACATGTGCCGTCACGAGCAGTGGACAGCCTGAGGTGCCGCAGCTGACACTGCGGTAGGTGCTTGTGGCAGCAACAATGCGGCACAGCACCATTGAGGGCATTCCCAGCAGTGGATTCCAGATGGGGGGTAGCCCTTTCCTGCATGGTAGGTACAGCAGTGCAAGGGGATGTGGGTAAGGGGTGCATTGGGGTGGGGGTGCGTGTTGGCGGCACTGACATGTATATGTTCCCTTACAGATCCAGGGCACCTGCATGCAGATGCAGGGGTGGTGGTGCCCACCCTGGGTGATGTTGGGGACCTGGAGGAGTGCCCATCCACCTCCACCAGGATCCGTGGCCCAGACCCCTGCCAGAGCCACCACACTGCCTGCACGGATGCCTGTGGCATGGATGCAGACAAGGCCCAGGCAGTGTTTCAGCAGGATGCCAGCCATGGCATCCAGTATGCTGAGACAGTGATTGGGGTGGGGTCAGTGTCTGATGACAACATGGCCACTACCCAGGACAGTGGTGATGCTGTACAGGGGAAGGCACCCCTACCATGCACAGGACACGGCAGCACCAATGGTGCATGGGTGGCACTGGCAGACATCCCGGCCACACTGCCCGGTGTTGTGGTAGCCAAGATACCTGCAGTCTGGCCCATCTGGTGGTGGGGGTGCAGCCTCCCCAGCGGCGTCGCATGCACAGTGGCTGGAGGGGCAGTGGCGGCAGTAGGACAGTGCTGAGGGTGGACCAGGTGCAGTGTCTGCTGCCAGTGCATTGCAGTCAGGACAGGCACAAGAGAACCCCACTGTGCAGACCCCACCTGTGTGGGGGGCTGTGCTGAGGGGCCGCACAACCACCTTGGGTGGGCATGATGCCCAAGCCCTGCAGGGCACAAACCTGCTTGACGAGCACACCCGTCTGCTCAAGGCATCCATGAAGCAACAGATGCAGATCGTGGCAGGGGTGTGTGCACTCCACACTGAGCTGCGCTGGTCCACGGGGAGGCATGACCGGGACTTTCAGCAGCTTCTGGCTGAGGCAACAAGCATGTGGGAGGACACGACTGCAGGCCTGGATTGGTTCACCACTGCAGTCACAGCATGCCTTGCACCACTGGCCACCCTCATGCAGGGCTGTCCACCGCAGTCACCATGGAGCACATTCTCCACCCCTCAGTCCCGGCGTTGTGTCACCCCAGCATTTTCATCAGTGGGATCAGCTGTGGGCATCCCAGGCATGCCTGGAGTGGGCCTGTTCGGGGGCCTGCAGATGCCTGCGAGGGCCTGGTCACATTCTAGCAGCAACACACCTGGGGGTATGTCTGTGACACCCCCATGGCTGCAACACAGCCTGCGTCTGCTGGCAGTCTAGGTGAGGCCATCCACATGTCTGTGGTGGCCATGCACCTGCGTGGTGGACATGATCCACCACCATCCCTGTCCACTGCCTGCCACAGCCCTGTATGCACAGAGGTGTGGTATGTGCATGTACGTATCTGGGCCATGACATCTGTGGCCGCATGTCATGCCCACCTTGTGCACACCCTCCCAGCTGCTGGCCACCATGGCATGTGCATGATGATGCCGTCACAACACCAGCCACCACAGTGCACCGGTGTTCAGTGTCTGACACATGCACACTGGCAGCCTCGGGGTGTGCTTGTGTGTGTGCCTGTGTGACTGTACCTGTGTTGGTGTGGGTCTGTGTGGGTGGGGTCCACTGTTCTGTCAGGGGTGCTTCCACAGTGACCTGTTCCTTGTCCATCCTCGCCCCCCCTCTGGCCATGTCTGTTGTAGGGCCCAGCCAGCCATGCCTGTTTACTGTGCCTCAGTCCCTGTGACCTGTGTGTGGACCTGTTCACCTACCTGCATGTACCATAGTGTTCCTCTGCAATGGTGTCCCTGTGCCACTGGGTCATCCTGCACAGCCGGGGCTCCGGTTGTCTGGAGGGGACTATCCACCACCATTGGCCCCAGTGTCTGCATTTTCCCCTCTGCTGTTCCCCTCTTCAACCTCAACAGATATCCCACAGTCTGTGGCCATGTTGTGTAGCACACAGCAGGCCAGGAATAGGCCATAAGCCTTGGAGGATCTGTACTGTAGGGCACCGCTGGACCTATGCAGGCAACAGAATCATGCCTTCAGCAGTTCAAACACATGCTCGATGATGTTCCATGTGCTGGCATGTTCCTCATTGTATCTCTCCTGCACTGGGGTCGATGGGTGCCAATATGGGGTGAGCAGCCAGGGCCTGAGTGGGTATCTGCTGTCACCTGTGGAAGAACATGTTGGGCTAGCATGTTGGTCTGTGTGGCCACCCCCCCTACACAGCTGAACCCTCTACACCCCATGTATTTCATCACCCCCCACACCCTACCCTGTTGCGCAGGGCTGCCCTTTCCTGCTGCATACTCATCTACTAGGTGGCTGGTGGGGATGTCCCCACTCTCAAACCTGTGGCACAGTACAGACTGGTGCCAGATGAAGGCATCATGTGCTCCCCCAGGCTGTGTGGCACAGACATTGATTGTGTGCCCCTTGGCATTGCACACCACCTGGCAGTTGACACTGGAGTAGCCCTTCCTGTTGATGTAGGTCACCACCTCCAGCCCCAGTGGTGTGCAGATGCCTATGTGGGTACAGTCAATAGCCTCTAGCACACCAGATATATGTGCAACCCTGTGGAACTCCTCCATGTTTGCTGAATGCTCCGCCTGTGTGCTGGGGAAGTGATTGAATTCTGCAGCATGTGGCAGCAGTGTGTTGAGGAATTGTGTGAGGAGCCATGATGCGGCTGACTGGGTTATGCCTGTGGTGTACCCTGTTGGTCTCTGGAAGGTGCCTGTGGTGAGCAGGCACATCACGGCCGTGACCTTGGTCTCCACTGAGAGGACATGGCTCTGTCTCATGGGTGCCTGCATCTCGTCACTACACAGCTCACAGAGCTGCCTCAGAATCTCCCAGTTCAGGTGGTATCAGCCAACAATCTTAGTGTTGCTGTACTGTTTGAAGGTGGTACAGGCATGGTATCAACTGTTCCAGGAATACCGCCACCAGGCCCTTCCATGGCCATGCCGCTCAGCCGCCTACCTCCTCACACCCCTCATTACTGCCTCCATCTGGAATATTGCACTGGCCATGACCCAACCAGTCCAACCCCCCCTGCAGCTGTCTCCCTGGGCTTCCCCGGCTTTATGCTGCTGCTTGGGCCCTTGCACCAGGTGTTGGGAACCACAGAAAATGTGTTGGGGACCCACATGCATGGTCTGGCCTGCCCACGGGCTTAGTCTGGGTCATGCACTCTGTCCCACTGCTCATTGCACCTCCTGCCTCTGTGACTGTCCTGCACCCCTGCTGCTGTCCTGCCTGGCCAATGGCCCTAACCCTGTCACTGTCTTACACTGTCTCTGTTCCTCACTCTGTCTCTCTCTCTCTCCCTGTCTCACCCCTGCTCCCCTGGGTGCAAGCCACTGTCCACTGCTTGCTCCATCCTTTAATAGGCTCAACTTTGCTCCACACATGTCCCCGTTGCTCTGCTGTTGAATATCGCACTGCACTGTTTATTCATGGCTATGCCCCCTGCACTTGCTCTTGCATTTATTAGGGTTGTACATTGGTGCACTGTGATTTGTGCAGCACATTGTCGTTTGCTGAATATCGCTCTTTGGTGCATATCCACTGTTGCGCTGGCACATCTTACTTGTGCCTTGTGCAACTGCTTGAATATCCCACCCCAGGAGTCAAAGAGAAGCCCAGAGTGTTCACATGAAGGCTGTTGCACACACTAACTGAATCAAAGTATAGTACATTGAGAAAGGGCATATTTAAGCAATAAGGCATAACAAGGTCTGAGTTATCATGTAATAACATCACTCCTTGAGTGGGTTGAAGCACAAGGCAAAGCCAATTATTTATTTATTTATGTATTTGCACATATTTATTTGATCCACTGGATCAGCATTATTTGCACAAGCTGTGCCCAGTGCAGATTTTACAGCAGTGGTCCTGGTCTGGTGATTTGGGTTTTACCCCTATCATACTGTATATGGCTTAGTGATATACTATACAGATGGCTTCAGAGTCTAATCCATTGAAGGTTGAAGTTTCAGCAAACCATTATGCTACAAATACCAAGACTCACTCCATCCCTCACCCCCCCAGTCACAATTAATCCTCTACCAAAGTCATGCTTAAATACTGGTGCCTCTATATCCACGCCACTAAACTTTTAATGCCAACATGCTTCTTCTGCTGCTGTGAGTTAAACTCTTTATTTAAAAACATTTTGTTGAGAAATTTTTGTTTTAGTATATCCATGATCAGGAAAAATTAATTTGTAAAAGAAACCAAAATCCCCATTTATCAGTTAATTGAATCACAGTACAGCATGTTATGAATTTTTCAGATTCTATGTGTAACCTACAGTAAGTCAAACAGAACTTAGACACAAATACCTACCTATTAGCAAGTGAAGCAAATTTGGTTATTATCATTCAGTTGTAAATACCTATAGTCACAGCCAGGATTCACATTGCTAGACTCTGGGTAAGTGTGACAAGTTTCCTAAACACTGGTACCTTATCCAGCTGTGTTCTGCTTGGGGTGTGTGTTTGTGTGTGTGGGTGTGTGTGTATATGTTTAAACATGTAACTTTCTATAGCATATTGTATAGCACTGTGAATCCTGGCTGCAGTGTTCTTTCTCTGCTGTGGCTAAGCAAGACACTGTAACAAGACACTGGCCTGCTGTAGGGGCTATTAGACATCAAAACAAAGGGTACTCTGTGAAGACTAACTTGGAGAAGATGCAATAAAACAAACTTGAATGACAGCCTCCATACATCATAAAACACCAAAGGAAAATTAGAAAAAAATTCTCTCACAGCCTAGGGAGAAACAAAACACTGGATTGAAATGAGAACTCAAAACTGGTAGTAATACATATATTCCTGATTTTAACATGCAGTTTTCCTTTAAGAAAATTGAGTAGAATATAAACAGTAGCCCAGAACTGCCTACCTGAGAATAAATTTGTATATTATTTGGAAAAAGGGAAGGCTAGGTCTCTTGCTATGCAATGTCCTGTAAAGTAACACACTAACTGCTCTTAGGATGGTAGTGTCAAATGCTGTGAGGTGCCATAGGGAACTTGTTATGCAGAAAGTTCCCTATCCATTTGTGCAAGTCAACTCCACATCTCAAACTTAAAAAAAAATACACTTCATCATAGATTGTGTTTACCAAGTACTGTGCCCATGAGTAAAATAATTTGAACCCCATCCCCCAAAAATGTGCCCTCACATGAACATGCATGATTTATCTGTAAAGACAATTAAGAAATGTATTTCTAAATGCATTACTAACATCAATGCTTTCAAGGTTTTGAAACTACTAAAAAGACAAACTATAGATAGATAGATAGATAGATAGATAGATAGATAGATAGATAGATAGAATATGGTAAACAAATAATGTTAATCCCGAAAGCCAAACTTTGTTTTTAGTATATAAATGTTTAAGAAATACCAGAAAGCTGTCTATTTTCCTTAGTTTTTAGACACTTCTTAGTCTTTCCTTTTGAGACACCAGGTGACTCTGATAATCATTTGTTCCAAGGGTTTTTAAGTCACTTTGAAGGTATTTTAAGTATCTTCTATTCTCCAAGTCCTTAACAAAATGCAAGGACTCCACAGACTTGTTGTACCTTGGTCCACACCCCAAACTAATGAGTCTTCTTTCAGATTGATAGATTCACCTCATGCCCCACTCACATGAATAAAAAAAAAGGTGAGATGGACCTTTTAGAGCTTCTTGGGTGGAGGTGAGGTGGACCTTACTTCCCTCTAAAAAAACAAATCTGCCTCCCACTACTCAGGTTCCAGTTCTTGTACCACCCATTTAAGAAAGAAAATAGTACCCTGCAACCATTGACTAACATGAATGTGTATTTATTTGAGGGTGGAAAACATTTCTTGGAGGAGGGTAAGGCGGAGGAGACTGTTTACGCCTTCAGTCAGTTCCACGGACAGAAAACATGACATCACTCATTTAGTACATGCAATACTTCTGTTGGCTCTGCCCACAGTCGTAAAAAGTTCTGAACTGCTCTTGTGGCCAGTAGGTCTTGCTGCATTTGCCTGTCTCTCCCATTATCTCCACTTGTCCTGCCCATTTCTCTCTCTGTCTTGTTCTCTATTACTATTACCTGACCCAGGTTTGTCTCTGCATTGCACGTCTCCTGGTATAGGCATCTGTGATTACTGTTTGTACTGGGAGTAGTGTCACAAATGAGTCTTCACACAACGTGAAGTGAAGCCAGCAATTGGTAAATGGACTACACTGTGCTTTTAAAAATCATTCATGCTCACAATGATTAAGGCAGACTGATCAGTGAGTGCACTATGACTGAAGCCTGTCGCAGTGACAGCTTCATTTTCACTTTCATTTTTTGATTTTAGAACCTCCTAATTAAGCAAAACTAATGTGTTGATTTGCCATCTTGGACACACTGGCCTTGCTCAGAATGGTTTAGGGAAGAGTTTCTGATAGTGGGAAGAAGGAATTCATGTTTAGAAACTGTGCTCTGTACTGGCAAAACTCCTAGCACCCATAACAAGTGTGGGAAAAGTGGACATGGCAGATGAGCTGATTTTATTATGTCATGTTGTCATCTGCGTGCCAGACCATCATACAGTGATGTTATGCTTGGGAAACATCACTGTTGAAGCTGGGCACTGTCTAATCACAGTGCAAGAAATGTTCTTGTTGTTGTATAATGGGGGCTGAGGATGATTTTGTGTCTTCCTGTCTTGCAGCACAGCCTCCTTGGAGATATAGAATATACAAATAAACCCCCAAATGGTGCACAGTCACAAGAATTCAGAGCATAGTTTCACATCCAAGTTTGAAAACAACCTAACAACTCATCTTAACAACTAGGCAGTGTAAGGTCAGTACTTGACTTACCCACCACTTTTGGATGAGCTTTAATCTTTCAATCAGGTAGAGATTATAAGCCATATTGGGAAGACAGTGTGCGGAATGCCAAGGCGTAACATCAAAAGCAGACATGTTAGCCAGAAAGTGATCATGTTTTGGACCCTACACTTCACCTACACTGGATATGATATCAGTGTGAACATGGGACTTCAGATAGAAATGAGCCAAACAAATCCACAGTTTCACACAAGCGGAGGGGGTTGTGCGCTGCCCAGCAAATGAATGCCACACTCAGTCCCAGGGCTGGAGATCCTACTGTTGAGGACAGGACAGTTACCACCCCCACTGGCCACAGAGAAACAACATTCCCCCCTTGGGAGTCAACAATAGGTCTCATTCTTTGGTGTCCCATGGAGATAGGGCCATGCTGCAAGATAGATACTGTAAAACATTTCTTTTTCAGAAATAATCTGCACCAGGAGAATGGTTTGAGCACATAACATTATACTTTTTAGATTAGAAAGCATCAGTGACATTTAAATGGTTCAATGCCACAGTCCATTGCCTGTTTAAATATTTTGCATATGTCACAAAATGAAAGCTAATTTTGCATCCAGACATTTTTCCCTAATATGTTGGCACATCTGTCAACTATTTATTTATTTAAAAGTTTCATCAGAAAAACATACTGAGCAATTTGCTCATTTCCAGATGCATCCTTGGGTGAAAGAGAATAGGTGCAACAATACAGCACAGAGATATAAATAGTACAATGCATGTCAGATAGTCAATAATTTCAGAATTACTGTACAAGTGCTTACAATAACAGATTCAAGCTATAGAGGTTGTCATTTTAAAAGTGTGCCAACATGACATACAAATAGAAATATGCCAATACCGACAATAATCACAGCACTAAATACACATATATTATAGGAAAAAGAAACACAGGAAATGATTAGCCAAATGATACTAATGTTATTAACACAGCATCCAAAACTTTGTTAATGAGTGGGGGTATGACAATACAGAAGCGCTATGTCTCATCATCAGCTGGTTAAAATTACAACATAGGAACAGGCAGACACTGACGTGCAGAACCTCAGAGATAGCAAGAGCATACACAGCCAACAGTCATGTGCATAACATACTCTTCCAGTGTCATCGTGCTCTCCAAATGGTACTCCCCTCTACTGACAACCCATACACATTGTGGCTAGAAAAAACATTTCAGAGGCACAAAAGATTAGTTAAATTATTTTACTGTGCAACTGGAAACCCTTAGTCATTTGTTTCAATTGCTAGGGAGTGGGGCTGCAGAGAAATAGACAATTTTCCTTTAAAACATATGTAAATGTTTATTGAAGATGATCATTTTTCATGCAAGTAGTTTTACCAGCTGTGTCTGTATTATTCTTAAAGGATGACATAATATCAAAAAAGCAAGCACATTTGAAGCAATAACCATGTTAGACTGCACTGTAATTGTATTATAGGACTAGCATTAGACACTTGCTTCAGGGAATGTTTGAATCATGTAAGACGGATTGATTGCACCCAGAGAATTGTGTTTCCTATAGCTGCTTTGGGTGATATCCAAAACAGACTGTATACGCACTGAATTTATAAACTACACATAATGCTTTGTGAAAAGAGAAACAAGATTTATACTTCTATAAAATATTAATATTTGTTTGACTATGTACAAAGTCAAATTATGGGAGCTGTCAGCTTTTGGATAAAGTGTAGAAGGGAATACAAATCTGTTCAGGACATTATAGGTTTTAACCCCTGTATCCTAGTAATAATCTGTCTTGACGTTTCATTATCCAGCATGTAAAGTATTATGAGCTTCCATAGAAGGCAAAGCCACGGGGTCAGAAGACTCCTCACTTTTGTAGCTAAAGGGTCTGACAACGAATTTTGATCCCCCACTTTTCAATCAGTTGAGCAGCATTAAAATGAAAGTGGTGGGATTTCTCCAATAACAATAGAGACGCTGCTTTTAAACCTTTTGGTACTTAACATACATTGAAAATCCAGGCAACCAAAATTATACTTTTTGGAAAAACTCTATGGAATATTTTGTTTTACTGTTGCATGAGTTACATAGCTACATAGATACATAGATGTTGTCAGCAGATAAGGGCCTTGTGGTCCAGCCAGTATGCCCTTTCCTTCTTTCTAATGCTTTAGGTACCCTAGATGGTACAAGCCCACCCCTTTGCCCTAACTTGATAATTTCCATGTGCCTATCCCACACATTCTTAAATCCCTGAACCATGGCCACTGTAATGTCCCAAAGTATGGGGGCACAGCAGAAATTAGGGGTTTTATTGTGCCCTGGGGTGCTCTGTTGTCAGTGTGAGCTAAAAGGGGGCAATTATAGGGGCCCTTGTGTGCCCCTCCTCACTATGGCCAGGCAGGGCCAAAAAGAAAGAAAGAAAAAGAAATGTTTTTTTCTCTGCTGCCTGCTTGGCTCCATTCTGTATTCCCCCCATCCTGGAGCAGGCAGGCAGGATGAGAATGGACACCTATGTGCTGGGAATGCTGTCCCTGGCCAGTGCGTGGTGCCTGTTTTGAAATCAGGGCTGTTGGCTGGGCACGGGCTCAGGGTTTGAGAACTAGAACCCCAAGTTCCTTTTTCAAATGTTTTAGCCATTTTCCTCAGCAGATCAAGCTGGGCTGTGGAGTGGAGAGGGTCACAGGAGTGCAGCAGGGACTTGTGGCTTACCTGTGGTGTTGTGTAGCCGATCCTGTTGACTCCACAGTGTTCTCTCTCCTCCATCCAGTGAAGACTTCCAACATATGCTGTTCCTGTTGTGCACCCCGGATCCTGTGGTTGAGTCTAGCAGTCTGGTGCCAGAAAAAGGCTGGTTCCCTGTTGCAATGTGGGCTCAGTTCAGCCCGGTTTATTGTTTTTTTTTTTTTAAATGAGTAAAACGTTCGGTTCCACATCGGTGGCGAGAGAAGAGCCGTGTTTTCAGAGTGAGCCCTCGGGCATCGCAAAGACCCGCAAGGCCCCTTGCCGTCCACTGCTCACCTGCTACCTCCTCCCATGGCTCCCTCCCACTGCCAGAAACCTTCCTCCTCCTGCATCAGCATCACCCAGGTCTAGGTCAGTGAGTCAGCAGCAGCACGCTGAAGAGTGCTGGCTGCCTGAACGTGCTGAAAATGCTACCGGGGAACCAGGTGGGAGACCCTTTCAATATTCATTGTGGCCGGAACAGGGCGGGGCTGAACCCATGAGCGACAGGGCCCTGATCAGGCCCACTGCCATTAAAAGGGCAATACAGGCTCTAGGCTTAAAGGAGCAATAAATGCCCCAGGCTTAAAAAGGGCTAGCACAGGCCCCTTACTGTTTAAAAGGGCCCAGCAAGGCAGGCCTAGAGGATTTAGAGGGGCCCAGTCAGTAGGCCCATGAAAGGCTGGAAGGGCAGCAAAGGTCCTAAGTAATTAAAAGGGCCCAGGAGAAAGACCCATAGGAAAAAGGGGTCCAGAAATTAAAAGAGCAACAAGATAGGCCCAGGTTTTAACAGGGAAAAGCAGGCCTATCAGAGCAGTTGGAGGGGTTGAGTCAAAAGCAGGCCCATAGGTAAAAGGGGCCCAGAGGTTTAAAAGACAAGAAATGGCAGATTAAAAGAGGGCATCATGCTAAGGGCGTTCAGGGGTAGCCAGGTTCTAGTACCATAAATATCCCTCAAGTGTATACTTTTGTGAAAGTTCAGTAAGAAAAAGGAGCTTACCACACAGCTGACATCTGGTGACTGTCATCTAACGAAGCTGTGTATTGACTAGTATCTGAGATGCTTTGTCGATTGCAAAGTACCAAGACTGTGTTATACTGAGATTGTGGTTATTTGCCCGTGCTAGGAACAGTTGCCCTGGGATTGTGATTATTTGCTCTTGTAATTAACTATTGCCCTAGACATTGGTGATTTGCCCCTGCTCCTGGCAAATTTCCCTTGCGATGAACAATTGCCCTGGATTCTAGCAATTTGCCCCTGTTCCTGGCAAATGGCCCCTGCAATGAAGAATTGTCCCAGATTCTAGCAATTTGCCCTTGTTCCTGGCAAATTGCCCCAGCAACAACCAAACACCTTGGTATAGTGAAAAGTATATTTACCAGTATTTGTACTGCCAATTGAATGTGCATAGACTCAATCTTCTGCTGCAACACCCCAGTGGGGTTGTTTACAGCTGATTCTTCACTGAAGCAGTCTCTAGCCAGGGAAAAACTTTACAGCAACCCTCTTCCCTGTTGCTGCCATTGGTCGAAACTGGCATAACTCTGTGTGACTTGTAACTGCTGGCTCTTGGTTTCCTTCTGGTTTTGTCAGCCTGGAAGTGAATGTCTTGGAAGAAGCCTGGTTTGTCACTTCCAGTCATTCACCGATAGTCGGGTCCAATGTGACCAGAGTGTATCCACGTCCACCAGTTTGTTGTTGTTCTGGTTCTGGACAGTATAGAGCTCTGATCTTCATCATGCATCCTACTCTTCCTGCTTGTCTCACCTTGCTTGCACCATGTTGTCCTCTGGGATTCAACTTGATCTTGGTGGTCCTCCTGTGGATCTTTCACCAAAGAAGCTTAAATGTGCCTCCTTCCTTGGCAGCCCTGGTTGAAGGTTTGTGCCAGGGAAACTGCAGCAGATCTTCATCCTTGGCAATCCTTGCAAGTGGATTCAATGCCAAGTACTTGTTCCTTCATCCTTGGCAGCCCTGGTAGAAGGTTTGTGCCAGGGAACTTCAATCAGTCTTTGTTTCTTCATCCTTGGAAGCCCTGGTTGAGGGTTTGCACCAGGGAGGAGTTCAGCAGAATTCAGTTCTCTTATGATAAGGTATTCTGGCAACCTTAAAGAGTGGGTTGGCCAAAGAATCAGGTCTCTTTAACAATCTCTCACATCCCCTCCAACCTCTCCTAGGTTTTCACATAGGTGTAGCTTGGTACCAATAGGGACCCCATTTAACCTTTTGCCCCATTGCTTCTTCCCTCTTCAGCTGTGTGCATTAAGATGGCAGGAAAAGTTGGACTTCCTTTAACATCAATAGACTCTTAGAGGTGGTTACTCCACACCATCCCTCTGGGTGTGCAAATGATTTCCATTGTTAACTGCAGTGTTTGTTTAATATCATTATAGAGTAATAGATGTTCTGAAACTGTTTACCATATTGTTTATTGTAAGCATAGTATAGAGCTTAACAGATAGTGGCCTTAGGCAGAGGGGCACCTCTTAGGGGCAAAATAGAACATTACATACTATTCATGTTTGATTTGGGGCAATTGAGAGAGTGGATGCCAGAGAGATTACAGATCCAGACCATATCTTAACAGAGAAATTTGTGGAAGGGGTGCATAGTGAAGCCCTGAGGAGGGAGCTCCATGTATTACAACTCCAGGATCCTGAAGCAGATTTCTGGACTTTAAAGAGAAAGCCATCAAAGTGTTGGGACCAGGTCAAGTGGGAAGAGACATCATGACCTACCTCCCAAATAGTGATGCCTCTAGGTGTAGCATGGTCAGGGTATCCAGTGAAAGGACTGGCATGAGAAGACCCGTGGCACAGACAACCATTGAGTGAGGGATTGTCCAAAGGGCATACAGTTGAGAACCGACAGGTGGGTACCCAGGTTGTCTCCCAGACTCCCAACCCTTGTGCAGTCAGATGGCTCAGATGCCAGTCCATTCCACTGCAACCAACCCCAGCCTGAACTCAGAATTAGGGGAACAGATAGCTACCCTGACATGGAAAATGACAGAGGTCTGTCAAGAAGTAAAAGGACCTAAGGAAGATTGGAGGAGAGACACACCCCGGATTCAGATGGAATGAGGAAGAAGGTTCAATGACCCTCAATCCTGACCCAGAAGGGGAGAAGGAAGGTGTCTGACTGACCAGTTTGACAGTCAAGGAAGACCAATTTGCCAAAGATATGGTATCAGTGGCCATATAGAGAGGTGATACCAACAGCCTTCAGGACATGCAGTGACGTTAAACAGGGTGTCTTCAGGGATAGGGCCGATCCTCGAAGAGTGGTCAACCTTGTTCTCCCATGGTAATAGATCATTCTTGTTTCATTGGCAGGAGTCCGACTGTTCCAGTCAGAGTAGATGGAGAAGAATTGTTGGCATTGTTTGATACAGGGTCCCAGGTTATTACCATGTAAGGGCAATATTTCTGGCAGCATTGGACAATTTAAGATCTTCTGCCACCTCCAAAGTCTTGGAATACTTTGATCACCAGCAGTGGAGCTAAGGTTCCGTACCTACAGTATGTTATTTGGAAGTGAGCATCAAGTTGGGAAAGAATGTACAAGACTGTCAAGGAATAATCATCAGTGACATGGAGAGTGACAACTTGCCACCACTGATTCTCGGAATGAACTTACTCCAGTATTGCTTTGAAGATTTGGTGCAGATCCTGCAGACCCAAACAAAAAGATCTCCTTGTGTAGAAAAATGAGCATTGCAGCAGATGATCCATCTTCTTCAGTGCCTTCACCACTTTGTGAGTACAACTGGTGAGACTGGAAAGGTCTGAGTGTCTGATGCCCAACCTATTACTCTGAAACCAGGAACAGAGACCACCTTGTGGTGCAAGGCCAAAGCGAGCCCTCAAGATCAGGACTATGACGCCCTGGTTGAACTCTACCCTAATGAGAAAGAAGAACCCATTCTGGTTGCCAGAAGCGTTGCCACGGTCTCGAAGGGAAGGATCCCTGTCCGGGTTATCAATTACGGGAATCATGACATGTGACTCCTTCACAATCAGCTGGTCACCCAGTTACACACTGTGTTTCTCCAGGACATTTTGGAACAAGAAGACCAGATCCAGAAGGACCAAAGAACACCAGCCATCGGGGCTGCAGAAACTGAGAACCACTGTGACCCCAGTGTACCAGCGTGGATATGGGATATCAACCTAGGTACCCCCGAGACTACAGAACAACAAAAGGCAGATGTCATCCAAATAGTGATAAAGAATCAAGTGGCTTTCAGTCATCATCCACTAGATTTTGGGTTAGCTCAAGAGGTGCAGTACCACATTCCTACCAATCAGCACCTGCCGATAAGAGAAAGATGCAGACCAATTCCTCTGGCCATGTACCAGCCTGTGAAGGAGATGATCAAAGAGATGAAAGTAGCCAAAGTCATTAAGGAAAGTCACAGTCCTTGGGCTGCTCCCTTGGTCCTGGTCAAAACAGAAAGATGGGAAGATTCAGTTCTATATAGACTATTGAAAACTGAACAATATCACTCACAAAGACATCTACCCTTTACCCGGAATAGAGGATTCTCTTACAGCCCTACAGTCTGCAACAATATTCTCCACTTTTGACCTGACAAGCGAGTACTAACAAGTGCCCATGGCTCTGGAGGATCAGGAGAAAGCCACCTTTATAACACCCATGGCCTGTTTGAATTCACCTTCATGCTCTTTGGCCTATGCAATGCCCCAGGAACGTTTCAAAGACTAGTGGAATGCTGTTTGGGAAGCCGAAACTTTGAAATGTTGTTGTTATACCTGGATGACATTATTATATATTCTAAGAACCACCAAGAGCATCTGTTGCACCTAGATGAAGTCTTTGCTTGATTGACCCAATATGGTCTGAAAGTAAAACCCTCCAAGTGTAATTTTATACAATCTCAAGTGAACTACCTGGGCCACATAGTGTCAGCCACCAGTGTGTCGCCTGACCCTGAAAAGCTGAAAGCTGTGTGAGAATGGCCAGTCCCTATAACAGTTCAGGATGTCAGAAGTTTCCTGGGTTTCATTGGATACTATCAGCGGTTTGTCAAAGATTTCTCCAAGATAGCATTGCCACCAAATGAATTTCTCTGAGGAACAAACGCAGGGTGGATATCCAAAAATTGGCTGGTCAAGTGGGCAGCAGAGCAGCAAGAGTTTTTCAACAAGTTGAAGCAGCTTCTAACTCAAGCACCTGTACTAACATACCCCGACTACTCTAAACCATTCCGGTTACACATGGATGTGAGCAACAAAGGACTGGATGCAGTGTTTGCTCATGAGCAAGAAGGCATTGAGAGTGTGATAGCATGTGCAAGTCATGGTCTGAGAGGGTCAGAATGGAAAGATGCCTGCTACAGCTCTTTCAAGTTGAAATCTTTGGCCTTGGTCTGGACAGTCATTGAAAAATTCAGGCATTACTTAGCAGCCACTCCCTTCTCTGTTTTCTCAGACAATAATCCACCGGCACGTCTAAACACTGCAAGGCTGGAAGCTCTTGAACAAAGATGGGCGTCAAGGTTGGCCAGTTACCAATTCTCCATAAAATATTGGTCAGGCAGGCCCAATGCCAATGCAGACGAACTATCTAGAGTATCAAACCAAACAGAAAGTGAGACTAATGATATGCTTTTGGAAAATGTGGAAATGCCTCCTTTCCTTCAGGTACCGACAGAGATACTACAGGCCTGTTGTCAAACCAGTGCAATCGTGTGTACAGGGATGGAGCAAGAACCAGAACTTTCAGAGAAATTTGCAGAATAAAACAACTTATGGGTACAGATACAAGACCAAGACCTAGTGGTCAAACAGATAAAGACATATATCTCGACAGGACAGAGTCTGGTCCCCCAAGAACGCAGAAGGATGGATCCTGAAGCAGTGAAGTTGTGGAGGCACAGAACCTGCCCGATCATGAAGAACTCTAGACTCATTCGACTAGGCTGAGATCTGACTACCCATTGTGACATCTTCCAGACAATTATTCCCAGAGGAAGTGTGCCAGTGGCACTTGAGGCCTATCATGATCACTCTGGACATTTTGGTTGCAAAAAGACAGAAGCCATCACATGGAAGAGATTTTATTTGATCAGGATGAGAGCTGATATCATAAAATGGTGTGACAAATGCCTGGACTGCAGTTTAAAATGTCCTGACAAGATCCATCTGTGAGCTCCCCTCCATCCCATAATCAGCAAAGCACCTCTGAAATTAGTCACTTTAGATCATTTCAAGTTAGAACCCAGTGCTAATGGTCAAATGTATGTCCTGACAATGGTGGACCATTACTACAAATTCATGGTTGTCAATGCTGTCAAAGATCTATCTGCCCAAACCACAGCTGAAACATTTTTGAAACTTTGTTCGCCCATATGGATATTAAACCAAGATCTTGATCGATCAGGGATCTGCTTTTGAATCATGGCTCTTTAAAAAACGTTGTGTCCTGTATGGCAGTCACAAAGTAAAAACTACTACCTATCACCCTCAGTGCAATGGACTGTGTGAAAGAATGAACCAGACATTCTGAGGTATGTTAAGAGCCCTGCCTGAATACAAGCGTCCGCATTGGCCAGCCTTACTTCCGGAACTCGCCTACTTGCACAACAATATTGTATACTGTTTAGCTGGATATACCCCACACTACCTGGTGTTTGGTTGCCAAGGTAGACTCCCCATGGATCTAGTGCTTGAAGTCCAACCGGATGAACCACCTGTTATAGACTGGGTGCAAGAACACAGCAAAAGATTGCAGGAAGATAGTCAGAATGTAAGCCAACACATGTGTCAGGTGCTACAAAAGTAAAAGATGTCATATGATACTAAAGTCAATGCAATCCCACTGCAGATTGGAGAATTGGTATTGCTAAGAAGGACTCAGAACTGTCACAAGTTAGCTACCAGATGGGGAACAGAACCTTTCCTTATTGTTGAAATACCCTACCATGACTTACCCGTGTACAAGATTAAAAAATAAACTGGTAGTGGCACGAAAATAGTGCATTGAAATCTTCTTAAACCTTATACCTTCAGAGACAGTGCTTCAACGAAGAATACAAAGGACTTTATGCAAGAGGAGAGGCAGGAGAATCCTACCCACTAAATGATGGAACTGGAATCACCGACAAAATGGTGTATGGATCCCTGGGTTAGGTCCTCCCAAGTGCGCTCAGTTAACCACCCTGTAGCTGAACCAGTAGTAAATCTAGAACCTCCCAATTTACTAGAACTAGCAGGCAGTCCTTTAGAACCAGAGCATATTCCTCTCAAACCAGTAGTTTTTCAGCCTCGTAGGTCACAGAGATCCCCTTTTGGTATCCCTCCTATGAGATACAAACTGGAAGCCCTTCAAGTAGCACCATCCTTTTATAGATAGTCCCTAAAAGATTAATTAGAAGACACAGTCACTTAGTCTAGCAAATAGGAAGCTTCTACTGAAAGTTATAGATGTTTCAAGAGTGTTTTTAACTAAAGTAAGATAACCTAGAGATTTAAGTGAAACGTGAAAGGTTTAAGAAATATTATAAACACCTAAATAAGTAATAGTTAAGAAATGTTTTTATAGAATGTTAAGAGGGAATACATAGGGACAAGTACTTTTAGGTGGGCCAGAATCTGTTATGCCCCAAAGTATGGTAGCACTGCAGAAATTAGGGGTTTTATTGTGCCCTGGGGTGACCCATTGTCAGTGTGGGCTAAAAGGGGGCAAGTATAGGGACTCTTGTGTGTCCCCCCCACTATTTTATTTATTTATTTATTTATTTAAACAGCAGTTTGGAAAACCTTTGAGCCATAGGCTCAGTTACCAAGGTACCTTGTCACAATAAGACAAACGAAAATAAACAGTATAACAGTACAACACAGTATAACAGTAACTTATGACATAGATACAAACAAGCTGGTACAGGTAGGATTGATGCAAACAATACCAGAGTTATGTTGTCCTTAGCAGCTTAGTAGTAAGCTTTGTCATAAGTATTGAGTATGGCTTTGACTAGTGGCAATTACAGCTTTGGGTGTTAATAAGGTGGTTACGCAAGGAAGTTTTGAAGCACGATATAGCTGGAGCTTCGGAGATGGAGGGGGGCAGTGTGTTGAACCAGGAGGGGCCCTAAAGCTGAAGGCTCTTTGGCCGTGAGAGGTCCTAGCTCTAGGGATAACAAGAGAGGTTTTCCCAGAGGTCCGAGTATGAACTAGTGGGACAGAGTGGCGTATGGTGGTGGTCAATCCTGGCGGGGATAGCCCAAGGAGGGTCTTTTTTGTAAGGGTACAGGTCAGATATTTGAGGCACTCATCAAGATCAAGTACCAGCGCTTTAGCGTACAGTAGACAGGTGTGTGTTAGCCTAGGTGCCCCAGTAATTAACCTGCAGGCCTTATTCAGAGTAGTCTGGGAATTTTATGGAGTGCGGTCTGATCAGCAGCACCATACGCAGTCCATAGTCCACTAGGGACAGGATAGAGGAGGTGATTGGAGTCGAGAGAGCCTCCGGGAGGCAGTGTTTATACCGATGTAAGATGCCCAATCGGATATTAGTGGTAGTGGCTAGGGCAGCGATGTGTCCATGGAAGGAGAGGAGGGGTCAAAATGGATCCCTAGGTATTTATAGGAGCAAACTTGTTCAGTGGGAAAGAGGACCCAGAGTGAATAGGAGTTTGAAGTTGCAGGACTTGTTTTGAGGATGAGTGAAGAACATGGTTTTGTTTTTAAGATTTATCACAATCTATGTTCCTTGAACCAGCCCTCGGCTTGCGAAGGACTTCTGCAGTGAGTCCGGGAGGGCAATAGGGTTACGACTTGAGGCAAAGATGACTGCATCATCAGCGTACAATAGAATGTTCCCCGAGCAAGAGCATGGAAGGGTGTTAAGGTAAAGGGAGAATAGTAAGCGGCCCAGAATGGAGCCCTGGGGAACCCCAGAAAAGATGGGACAGATGTCTGAGTAGGTCCCATTAATTTTTACACGCTGTGAGTGGTCAGACAGATAACTGGTGCACCAGGAGATAGGCCCAGCAGCAAAACCAGAGAGACTAAGGGCATCAAGAAGGAGGGGGTGGGAGACAGAGTCGAAAGCTTTAGAGAGGTCAATGAAGACCGCACCAGCCAGAGAACCAGTGTCTAAGGAGGAGTGGAGAAAGTTGGAGAACTCTAGGAGGGCTGTGTTGGTACTGTGGCCCGCTTGGAAGCCATGCTGCTCAGGACATAGGACATTGTAGGTGGAGAGGTAGTCAGAGATTTGAGAGGCCACCACTTTTTCCAAGGTCTTGGAGAGAGGAGAGAGAATAGAGATTGGCCTATAGTTTCCAGCCACAGTCCTATCACCACCTTTAAAGATAGGGGTGACAGTGGCAACTTTCCAGGCAGTTGGCACCTTCTCCAGGCAAAGAGAGTGGTTGATGAGGCACGTGATTGGGGTAAGGACTGTGTCTAAGACCAGCCATAGGATACACGGATCCAGGGTGTCACTGCCTGTACTACTACTCTTGAGGGCAGTGACAAGGTGCGGCCTAAGTTCTTGGGCAGAAACACGGTGGAGGAGAAAATAAGGGTGAGAAAGATTTACGGCAGGTACTAGGGGAGGAGGGTCAAAAAAATTTGTAGGGAGGATAGGGCTAAGGTCAGTGAATGAGGTGTTGAGGTGGCTGGCTATGAGGGCTGGGTCTGAGGAGATCACGCCATTAATGTTGATCTGGGTTGGGGGGGGGAGTGTGCGCTCCCATTTAACTGTTTAACGTTATCCCAGAAGGTTCTGGGGTTCCCCATGAGGCAGTGAGTGAGGACCGATAGTGCTCAGACTTGGCCTTTCTGATGGCCCGAGTGCACTTGTTTTGGGCGGCAGCATTTAACTGCCTGTCACTGGGCCGGCCAGTCTCAATGGCACGGTGCCATAGGTTGTCCCTATGTTTGAGTTGGTGGATCAAAGCTGGGGTTACCCAGGGGGCATTCTGCCTTTTAGAATGGCGGGTCAACATTGGGACAAAGATATCACAGGCATTATTAAAAGTTCGGGTAAAGAAGGAGAGAGCTGTGTCGATGTCAGGAGTTGCCTGTATAGGAGACCAGTCAATTTGGGACAGAAGTTCCTTAAGTTTTATCAGTCCACCAGGTATTAGATGCCGCCGGCATGTGGACTGTGCTATGGGTTTGGTGACTGAGGATGACCAGTGGAATAGAATGGGTGAGTGATCACTGAGAGTCTGGGAGGACTTGTACATTGGGGATCCAATTAGGGCGGTTGGTGAGTATCACATCAAGCAGGGTACTGGAGCCTCTCTTGGGGTTAGTCCTGGTAGGGTGGGTAACTAGTTGCGTTAGGTCTATTGCAGAAAAGGAGTCTTGGGTAGAGGAGGAGGAGGGGCTGAGCCAGTTGACATTTAAGTCACCCACCAGAATTTGATCAGTGGAAGGAGGTAGTGAGGAAAGGTATTCTGTAAGAGAGGCAACAACCTGCATTTGGTCCCTGGGAGGCACGTATGCAGTAGTCAGATAAAGGGGTCCCTTTAAAGGGTTAGGGGTTAGTTTCAGCTTAAGCGCCTGGACCCTGGAGTCAAGGATGGGAGCAGGCAGGGCTAGTACGGGGAGAGATTCCTTGACATAAATAGCGCAGCCGCCGCCCCGTCTCCCAACACGGTCAGACTGGAAGAAGGTGAAACCAGGAAGGGAGATTAGGGAGTCAGGGGAGGATTTCGACAGCCAAGTCTCAACCAGAGCGATGACATCAGGGTTAATTGATGTGACCAGGCATTGTAGTGAGTCAAACTTTTTTAGGAGGCTACAGATATTCATGGAGACCATGCATAGGCCTGTGGTGCTAGTCGGGGAGCTCCTGGGAACCGGGCCAGGGTTTGGATGAATGTTCCCTGACAGGAGTAGTAGCATGACTAACACCCTGGCTGGGAGATGGTGAGAGGTTTTCTACGATTGACATGGGGGAGGGAGGCAAAGGGCAGGGGTGGGCAGGGTGGTACAGGAAGGAAGGCAAGAATAAGAAGACACCCAGATGTGCCTGAGGTGAGGAGGAAGCTAGGAGGAGGGCAGGGAGGACCGAGACACACAGAGGTCCCAAGGGGCAGGAGAGCAGGTTCAGGAGCAAGAGGAGGGAGGGAGGGGTGCCAGGGCACAGTGCGGAGTAGCAGATGGGTAAGTGGGCAAGTGCACTGCTAGTGGGGATAGGCACAGGCAGAGCGTGAGGCAGAGCCAATACATTGTGGTGAGCAAGATCCAAGGCAAGTAGAACTGTACAGGTAGGAGTAGGAAGTAGCGTGGGAGCATAGGTCCCTCTAGTGGCCAGCAGGTATAACCTGCAAATGGGAAAGTGGGGAGATAGGTTCTGGGCAACAGGACGTGATGTCACCGGATGTGATGTCCAGGCAGCGCCAAAAGGAATGAAAGAAAAAGACATTTTTTTCCTCTGCTGCTTTCTCGGCTCCAATCTATCCCGCTGCCCATCACAGAGCAGGCAGCACAAGAATGGGCACCCATGCACTGGGACCGCTGTCCATGGCCAGCACATGGTGCCCATTTTGAATCTGGGCCATTGGTTGGGCATGGGCTCATAGTTCGAGAACTAGAATCCCAAACTCCTTTTTCAAATGTTTTAGCCATTTGCCTCAGCAGATTGAGCTGGGTTGTGGAGTGGAGAGGGTCACAGGAGTGCAACAGGGACTTGTGGCTTACCTGTGGTGTTGTGTAGCCGGTCCTGTTGACTCCATGGTGTTCCCCTTCCTCCAGCCAGTAAAGATTCCCAACATCTGCTGCTCCTGTTGTGCACCCCGGGTCCTGCGGTCAAGTCTGGCAGTCTGGTTCCAGAAAAAGGCTGGTTCCTTGCAGCAGTGTGGGCTCAGTTCAGCCCCGTTTATTGTTTTTTTTTAAAAGAAGTAAAACGTTCGGTCCCACATTGGTGGCGAGAGAAGAGCCGTGTCTTCAGAGTGAGCCATTGGGTATTGCAAAGACCCGCAAGGCCCCCTGCCATCCGCTGCTCACCTACTACCTCCTCCTGTGGCTCCCTCCCATTGCCAGAGACCTCCTTCCTCTCGCACCAGCTTCACCCAGGCCCAGGTAAGTGCGTTGGCAGCAGCATGCTGAAGAGTGCTAGCCGTCTGAATGATTTTAAAGAAAAAAATTATTTAAATTGTTTTAGTGCTGAAAGTGCTATCAGGGAACTGGGTGGGAGGCCCTTTCAATATTCATTAAGTGGGTGGAACAGGCCGGGGCTGAACCCATGAGTGACAGTGCCCTGATCAGGCCCACTGCCATTAAGGGGCAATACAAGCCCCAACTTAAAGGGGCAATAGAGGCCCCAGGCTTAAAAAGGGCTAGTACAGGCCCCTTACATTTAAAACGGGTCCAGCAAGGCAGGTCCAAAAGATTTAAAGGGGCCCAGAGTAAGGCCTAGAGGATTTAAAGGGGCCTATTCAGTAGGCCCACAAGAGATTGGAAAGGCAACAAAGGCCCTAAGTAATTAAAGGGGCCCAGCAGAAAGGCCCACAGAAAAAAGGGGCCCAGAGATTAAAAGGACAACAAGATAGGCCCAGGTTTTAAAAGAGAAAAGCAGGCCCACCAGAGCAGTTGGAGGAGTCAAGTCAAAAGCAAGCCTATAGGTAAAAGAGACCCAGAGATTTAAAAGACAAGGAAGAGAAGGTTAAAAGGGGGCATCGTATCAAGGGCATTCAGGGGTAGCCAGGTCCTAGTACCATAAGTAACCCATAAGTATATACTTCGGTGAAAGGTCAGTAAGAAAAAGGTGCTTAGCACACAGCTGCCGTCTAGTGACTGTCATCTGATGAAACTGTGTATTGACTAGTATCTGAAATGTTGTGTTGATTGCAAAGTACCAAGACTTATACTTTGATTGTGGTTATTTGTTCCTGCAATGAACAATTGCCTTAGACTTTGGTGATTTGCCCCTGCTCCTGGCAAATTGCCCCTGCAATGAACAATTGCCCAGGATTCTAGCAATTTGCCCATCTCCTGGCAAATTGTCCCACAACGAACAATTGCCCTAGACTGGTGATTTGCCCCTGCTCCTGGCAAATTGCCCCTGTGACGAACAGTTGCTCTGGATTCTAGCAATTTGCCCTTGTTCCTAGTAAATTGCTCTTGCAATGAATAATTGCCCCAAATTCTAGCAATTTGCCCTTGTTCCTGTCAAATTGCCACAGCAAAAACCAAATGCCACGGTACAGTGAAAAGTGTATTTACCAGTGTTTGTAGTGCCAACTGAATGTGTGTGGACTCAATCTTCTGCCTCAACACCCTTGGTGGGGTTGTTTACAGCTGATTCTTCACCGAAGCAGTCTCCAGCCAGTGAAGGACTTCACAGCAATCCCCCTTCCCTTTCTTCCGCCATTGGTAGAAACCAACGTAACTCTGTGTGACTTATGACTGCTGGTTCCTGGTTTCCTTGTGGTTTGGTCAACCTGGAACTGGAATGTCCTGGAAGAAGCCTGGTTTGCCCCTCTCAGTCGTTCGCTGATAGTCGAGTTTGATGCGGCCAGTGTGTATCCGCATCCACTGGTTTGTTGTTTTTCTGGTTCTGGACAGTATAGGGCTTTGATCTTCATCCTGCATCCTACTCTTCCTGCTTGTCTCACCTTGCTGGCACTGTTTTGTCCCCTGGGATGCAGCTTGATCTTGGTGGTCCTCCTATGGATCTTTCGCCAAAGAAGCTTCAATGTGCCTCCATCGTTGGCAGCCCCGATTGAAGCTTTGTGCCAGGGGAAACTGCAGCAGATCTTCATCCTTGGCAATTCTTGCAAGTGGATTCAATCTCAAGTACTTGTTTCTTCATCCTTGGCAGCCCTGGTTGAGAGTTTGTGCCGGGGAACTTCAATCAAGTCTTTGCTTCTTTGTCCTTGGCAGTCCTAGTAGAGAGTTTGTGCTGGAGAAATTGCAGCGGATCTTCACCCTTGGCAATCCTTTCAAGTGGATTCAATGCCAAGTCTTTGTTCCTTCAACCTTGGTAGCCCTGGTCGAGGGTTTGTGCAGGGGGAGAGTTCAGCAGATTTCAGTTCTCTTGTGCTAAAGTATTCTGGCAGCCTTAAAGAGTGGGTTGGCCAAAGAATCAGAGTCTGTTTAAAAATGTTTCAGATCCCCTCAAACCTCTCCTAGGTTTTTACATATGTGTAGCTTGGTACCAAATAGGGACCCTGTTTCCCCTTTTCCCCACTGCTTCTTCGCTCTTTAGCTGTGCGCACTAAGACGGCAGGAAAAGTTGGACTTTCTATAACACCAATAGACTCATAGAGGTGGTTACTTCACCTGGCCTCTCGGGGTCTACAGTTGGTTTCCATTGTTCACTGCAATGATTGTCTAATATCATTATAGAGTAATAGATGCTCTGAAACTGTTTACCATATTGTTTAGTGTAAGCATAGCATAGAGCTTAACAGATAGTGGCCTTAGGCCGAGGTGCACCTCTTAGGGACATCATGGAATGTTACATACTGTTCATGCTTGGTTTGGTTTCCTTCTTCCCTTGTGACCATCTCTACCTTTCTCCGTGGTATGAATAAAGCCTGTTGGGCATCAAACTTATAGATTGTCTCCTGCATCTCCTTACTGGGTGCTTCCATCCACTCACCCCCATTCAAACCACAGCGTTGTCTCACCTGAGCACCTGCTTGAGGTGACACTGGTGGTGCAGTTGAGATAAGGCGAACTCGTGGTCAGCACTCAGTTAGTTCACCCCCACCCCCACTTCCTGTTGGAGACTGTTCCTTCTCACCACCCTTTCAGTGAAGTAGAATTTCTCAAGTTCCTCTAAGTTTTCCCCCTTTTAGTCTCATGCTGTGACCCCTTGTTCTGCTATTTCCCTTCATGTGAAAGTTGCTCCCCTCTGTTACCCTGTTGATCCCCTTTAGATATTTGAAGGTCTCTATCATACAAACATATGAACATACAAAATTTGCCAGCAGATAAAGGTCTAGAGTTCTGTCGAGTCTGCTCGAATGTGCAACTAGCACCCCTTATTCTGCAGCTGCCCCTCCCTTCCACCCTTCCCTTTCATGTCCTCCCTCTCTCTCTCCTTTCCTTCAGGGAGTACATATTGAAAGCTCTGAGTCTCTCCTCATACGACTTATGCTGCACCCCGGACACCATTTTTGTCACCCTCCCCTGTACCGTTTCCATCCTGTCTATGTCTTTTTGGAGATGGGGCCTCCAGAACTGAACACCACTCCAGATAGAACCTTACTAGGGAGTTGCACAATAGTGCCACCACTTCCCTCCTTCTACTTCTTATACCCCTCCCTATGCACTCTAGTATTCTGTTAGCCTTTCTGACTGCTTTGTTGCACTGTTTATCCACGTTGAGGCTGTTTACTATGACTACCCATAGGTCCCTTTCCTATGTGGTGGCCTCCAGTGTTACCCCATCTAGTTCATACTCAGCCCTAGGATTCCCTCTCCCTAGGTGCATAATTTTGCACTTTTTTGCATTGAAACCCAACTATCATTCCTTGGATCAGTTTTCTAGGCTCTTCAGATCCCTCCTCATATTTTCCTTACCTTCCTGTGTATCTACCCTATTACATAGCTTTGTATCATCTGCAAACAGGTTAACCCTCCCTTCTAGACCCTCTGCAATATTGCTTATGAAGACATTGAAGAGCACTGGTCCCAGCACTGATCCCTCTGGTATGCCACTTGTTACCCATCCCTCCTGTGAGCTATCCCCATTTACCACCACTCTTTGTGTTCTGTTACTCAACCAGCTTTCTAATTCACGTGACCACCTCTGTCCCCACCCCCAGATTTGCCATCTTATGGACTAGTCTCCTGTGTTGCACTGTATAGTTATGTTTGGCTTCCTTTCTCCTCTCAAACCCCTTGAAATGCTCAGTTCCCCAGCCTTTTCTGTTTTGATTATCATGCGTAACCTATGCATTTGTGTTAATAAATCATGGTTTATTCATCAAAAGGTGTGGATTATTTGGGATTATAAAAAACTAGTTAGGTTGATTAAGGTATATTGAAGAAGGTTATTGTTTTCATAGCACATTGGACTAAGGTGCTTTGTGCAATTCTGACCCCCCACTTTTTAGTGTGCTCTTCCACCCCTGACTCCCATAGCACAACAACAGTATCAAGAAACAGAATGTTAAGGCCTTTGATAAACATCTTTTCTGATAGACTACAGTCACACAGATTAAGTTATTTAAAGATTATTAAAAATTTAAAATATGTATTATTTAATATACTGTATACTGATAGTATGTACTAGCAATTAAAAACAATATTGTTTAGACTTACTGTACCATAGGGATGGACCAGTGTCTGTGTTTCCACATTGTTTTTGCTTTACCTGATCTCTCAGTCCTGCAGCTATCTGTTGCTGGCATTTTAGTCATGAGCCCCTAATTTGTTCTCTCTCCAGTCATTCATAAATAAACTGAGTTTTTAAACACAAATAATGAGATAAAAATGTAAAGTGACGAAATAAGTGTTTTATATTAAACAGTTCAACGTCAATGTTTCTAGTGGGAAAAACACTGGGCTGCAATTAAAATGACATAATGGACTTGATTTTTCAGATGTCCCCAAATGCCGCAAGGCTTGGGTGCATCAAACATATGGCGCATGGGACTTGTGGCATTCTCCTGGCTGGTGATCAGGATTTTTGGTTCTGTGCATCCATTGCCACAAGTTAGACCAACTTTCTCCAGTCTAGCTTGCATACTCTTTTATGGAGGTTGCACAACAGATTTGGTGCATGCTGCTGTAAATCAGGTAAAGTGTCACAACTATGCCCAACCTACCAAAATCAGGTGCAGCTGCACCAAAGAATGAGTTTGATGCAGAGCTGGAAGCAAGTCCTGTATCACGCTCTCAAAATTGAGCCCAATGCTTTCAGTCATAGATAGTTGTGGCTCTGAGCACTCGGGGTAGAGACAACAGTGACAAATCCAATAATATTCAGTAGTAATACACTTCATCATTATTTTTAAGGATAAAGTCTGTTTTATTGCATATCATGCGTGGCAATCAAAAAGTACTGAACAGTTTTTATTGCTCTTCAAAAGATTAAGATGTGATCCTTGAAGACTACATTGATACACTTAAACCATCCATATCTGAGGTACCTTGAATCACACCAGTGGGTGCCAGCATGCTTGCCAGCATAAATGATCCCTCGCTCCTCAATATTGTGCATAGCGGCTTGGGGTGGAAAGGAGGATGTGCCTTACTGGACATCAGGCATTCATTTGGATGCCTAGGTTGACTCCCTACAGGATCCCTGGAACCACATGGAGCAGGAGCCGGTAGACACAGCAGTCCACCAAGGAATACTGTATCCACATCAGAAATGTGTTAATTTTGCAAATTATACTTGCTGGAAGTTTGCATATGAATTGGGCACATATCTACCCCTGTGTACACCCCTGACATGGATATGCATGTAGGATTGTGAGAGGGAAGAACTGTGTGCAGTAGGGGTACACATCCTGGGGCTGTGGAAGCATGGAGGTACCCAAATTTGCTGAGTGGGTACTCTGCCCACCTCAAGCCCATGCAGGCAGTGCTTCATAGCTATGGAACAAATTGTGGATCAGACCCTTAGATTTTAGGTTGATGATGATATGATGTCTTTTGTTAAAACTATTGAAATTAGAATTATGTACGAAAGCCTTTTCTTTCATTGTATTTGATTGGTAGAATTAGTTCTATGTAAAGTGCATGCATTTATGGGTGTGCATTGGACATGTTTTATATCTAAGATTGATTATACCATAGGAGATTAAGAAATGGGTGGAGAAAATCCTCCTTTCTTACTTATTGAGACACTTTCTTACCCATATGATTGTTTCAGCACAACCAATTGGTAAAATACATTCCTGGTGCCAACCTTACCACTGTTCCAGCCATATTACTGTATGATCATTGAATCTCTATTTTTAAATCAACTACCATTTGTTTCAACACTGAGAAAATGGACATTTAGTACCATAAATTATTATTTATTTTGATTAGACATCTGCTTTTCAAGAGGGTCCCGGAGGACAGTTACTGCAGCGGAGCAGGTAGAAGGGTAACCAGTGATATGATGCACAGAATACAGATTTGCTCCAATATCTGAGAGTTCACAGTAAGACTTGACATAAGAGAAGCTTCCTGGTTTTGGTATGGGAGACTGAGTTTTTGGTGAGTACTTCAGACAGACCTGGTGGTATGTTCCCACAAAGCGCATCCGCCACTAACTCATAGAAACACATCCAAAAGACTGCTTGGAAATTGCCTGGACAAAATGTTTACTTTATTTCACTGCAACAATTTGTGAAGGTGCAAATTCATTCTATGGATTGCTAGGGTATTGGCTGCAGTTGGCATATGTGCACCAGGAACCAACTACAAACTTTGCATATATGCTACAATGCCTGTCTGAAGACCTATTCCTCATGAATTGCTGCACTGAAATAAAGTAAGCATTTTTCTGAGTGTATTTATGGCAATCTTTTGGATGTGTTTCTGTGAGTCAATGGGTGCCTTTCTTTGTGTCGACTGGACTACATCTCGTGTGAGCTGGGCATCTCGTACCTTGATAGTGGTCATTTGCTTTATATTTTAGGCCTGTAGATATATTCAGTGTAGGATAATCTGGATTCCAGCCATAATCCAATGTATTTGAAGTGGTGGATGACCTCTATTGAAAGACTATTCAGAGGCAGATGTTAGAATGAACAGAGCAAGGGTTATGGATTTTCACTTAAAAGCATCATTTTCATTTTAGAGTTTATTTACCAGGATAAAAATGTTGTGATATCTAGTGCTACATGGTAATACAAACTGTTTGCAATGACATCTTAAGATCAGAGATAAACTTAGACCTAATGTAGATGACCAGGTCATCAACATATGAATGAATGTACATGTCTGAGTAGATGCCAGTGGGGGGATAAATTATTAATGAAGAGAGTCTAGAACAGAACCATGAACTACATCAAGGTTGAGCAGGTTTAGCAAGGAAGTTTGATTATTCAATTTAACAATTTACAATCTGTCATTCAGATGATAACTGATACATATAAAGGGAATAATCAGATGTCCCAGATTGAGAGACTTGAGAAGAAGGAGGTTAGGTTTGACCACATCAAAAGCTTTCACATGATCAATGAAGATAGCACCTATCAGAGCAGGTCCTTCATCTACAGTATATACTGTAAATTATAGATATGGAGTCAGCTGACCTAACCAGTCAGATGAAATTGATGAAGAATTAGAAAATGAATTTAGGATTGCAGTAAGCCAGAGTAAAATTAAACTTGTGGGTGATTTTGATCTTACAGATCTGGATTGGAATAAACTAGATGCAAGGAGCTGTTACACAGGTCCACTTCCTCACACATTAACTGAGGGAGGCAACAGAAGGGGAGACAATCAGGACATAATCAGTGACATCAAGATAAGGACTTAGTAGGATAGAATAACCACTACAGTACTGTGATGGTCCAACAGTGTGCTCAGTTCATATCAACCAAATTCCAGAATTGATGTTGCTAATTTTAGGAACACTGTTTTTGATCAAATGGTAGTAATAATCAAAGATCAGTTGAAAAAGATACATGAAATAGTTGATGGAGAAAATGTGCGTGGAAATTAAAGGAGCAATATTAGGGGAGCTAAATATGCATTAAATTTATAAGCACGGCTAAGAAGCATAGGAAGCTAATATGATTAAACAGGCTAGTATAGGATGCCATCAGTGAAAAAGGAGAGCATTCAGGGTCCAATTTGTAAGCAAGGCAGTGAAGCATAAGGCATCAATGTGGTTAGACAGGCTAGTAAGGGGAGCTATAAGGCAAAAAAGAGAGCTTTTAAGGTATATGATAGGGAGCAAGAGGAGATCAACCATGATTTGCACAGGGAGACGTTCCATAAATGCAACAATTCATCACAAGGGAGAAAGTAAAAGTTAAGGATAGTGGAAGGGCTTAAAGAAAATGATTACAATTTCTTCAGGTGAGGTAGAGAAAAAAGACAAACAAAAAATATAATATGAAATGGATTAACAAAGACAGGGTGACGTGATGTGGAGAAATGAGTATATTAAATTATTACATTAGTTTTGTGTGTAACAACCCTTTCCTCAGGAAAGTGGTGAGTTGTTACTAAATTGTCCATAAGACCACTGGGTGCTAGTGCACCAATAGCTTTGTCGAAGACAGTGGACGGTAGTGTAAATAGGAGGTTTTGGAGGGAAGGGAAGAGTTCATTGGGGTTGTTGAGAAACACAGTGCCAGAGAGGTCATCAAGGGAGAGTAGGCTGGTGGGGATGCATCAGATCTGGCTCAGTGGCAGAGTGCCAGTTAGAGAGGCAGGAACCCTCTTTGGTTGTCTTGGGGCTTTTCGGGGTCAAATGGGTTTGCTGAATTTAGCTCAATGGCAGGGTACCATGTTTGGGTTTCATGGAACCACTCATTAGGCTTTTTCCCCCTTAACATCAGGGATAGGCAGAAGGGCTTGAGCCCTGGCTGTGCTTGGTGTCTGCAGGTGGATCCCAAAAGGACTAAGTATTTATGCATGTTACTGTGCTAAATCAGCCTGGAGGAGGGTAATGAGTAGTGTTTACCAGACACAGGTGCACCTTTTTTTTTATGACTCTAGTTATCACCCCCAATCCCTGAACTCTCTCAGGCTTCTCAGCTCACCAGTCACTTCTACCGCCCACTGTGATCCTGCTCCTCAATTGTGTTACTTTCTCCTCACATAACCTCCTGCCAGGCAGTCTGCTAGCTCTGGGCTCCCCCAATCCAGAGCCCCCCTCAGCCTGAGTCCACGAGGAGACTGAAGGGGTGGAGACAGAGATCCAGTGTAGGGCATGTGGCAGCCAGCACTGTGAGAGCCATTGCCTATCAGGGCTGGAGGGGTTTTTCCCTTGTGTGTTTTATCCTGCCCTCACACGGAGTTCGGATGTGCAATGATGGCCAGCATCTGCCAAGCTCCACCCCAGTGCCACATGGTGACGTCCTCTAGGCTGTCCCTGGCTGCCACCAGGGATTGTGCTAGAGCGACGTGTTGCCCTACACCCTCCCTGGGAAGGAAGAGCCATCCATCAGATGCTCGATTCCTTCCCTGCCCCTGCAGACCCCTGACAACCCAGGTCATTCCCAAACCTGGGTCACTGGCATGGTGCGAGGTGAAGTGTCTAGTGCCTTAACCCTCAGCACCACTGGGCCAGACCCAGGTGCACCTTTGCTGGGCATCAGGGAACTAAAGCATGTATTCTCTGCATGTTCAGGCCATCTTCTGGGGTCTGACAGGTGGGTTATGTGGGTAGCAATCTTAGTCTGAATGTCTGGGTCCTAAGGCACAGATGGCTTGGGAATGGTAAGGTGCAGTGGGAAGGCAATAGTGATTCTACTGGGTGGACATCTAAATGAATGTGTCTCAATGGCTCTTGGACCTGCAGGGTTCCCCTGAAGATGATTTATAAGAAGTTTGAAGAAGAGTCTGTGATTGTTGCTAGGGAAGGCAGACATCTCAGTCCTGGGGTTTAGGTGTGGTAAATGTCCTAAGTAGCATCTTTAATAAGGTGAAGAGCATGCACCCTAGCTGTTAAAGACTTGCTGAAGCCTGACAGGGGGACCAGAACAGGGAGCACTAGGCATTAGCATATCCGATTATTGGGTAACAGCAGCTCACATGTTGGTTGGAGCAATGCACTTCAACTATTATTCAGGGACTGGAGAGTCTCATGTAAAGTTCCTATAGTAAATGACCTCTGATTTTTAGAAATACTTACATGCAAAATGAGCCCAAAATGTGATGAACTATAGTTGGGGGCAGTTTATTTATATTTATATTTATATAAAGTCTCAGTATTACAACACTTTGAGTCAGGGACTCATTTACAAAGGCTTCACATCATACATTGAATGTAGACAAATACAGAGTATGATAAGTTCAGTGACTAAGTACAGAGACACAATGGACAATACATATACAGTGCAAACACCAAGGTGTGTAACTGTGGATCATAAATTATAATCAGAGTAAATTTAGCAATGGAACTTATGGAATGGAAGTTGTCCCTCATGAGAATGGAATGAATTGTAAATGTCTATATGAACCACCTTTAAACCTAATTCCTTGTAGTAAAAGATATTGTATATGAACTGTCATTCTTGTGTTCTGTGTGATTATTTGATGACACCATACTGTATCTGTTTCTATGGTCTGAGGTGAAAGGAGAAAAAAGTCTGTTTATGTGTTAGCATTTTCATGGGTTCTCCTGGTGGGTCATGAAATAAAGCATCCCTAGACATGGAAGTCACCTTGGGCAACTCAGCAGGGCAGGCTGAAACATAGAATTTGACAGCAGATAAGGACTGCTTGGCCCACCTAGTCTGCCTATTTTCCATACCGGTTTCATGTACTGCAGATCCTAAAGGAGCTGTGGCTTACACTGTCTTTCCTGTCGCTAGGATTCCTTTATGCCTGTCCCATGCAATTTTGAATTCCCCTATCATTTTTGACCCTACACCCTCTGCCAGGAAGCTGTTCCATGGATCCACCACCCTTTCCATGAAAAAATACTTTATCACATTAACTATAAGTCTACCCCCCTCTATCTCCGTATCACGGCACCTTGTTCTTGAACATCTTTTTTTTGAAAGATGCTACCCTCTTGTACCTTATTTACATTCCTGAGGTATATGAAAGTCTCTATCATATCCACCCTCTATCTATCATATCCCCCCTCTATCTCTCCTCTCAATCAGGGAATACATATTGAGATCCTCCGGTCTCCCCTCATATGACTTTTGGTGCAGTCCCTGCACTATTTTTGCTGCTCTTCTCTGAACTGCTTCTACTGTGTTTATGTCCTTCCAGACATACGGTCTCCAGAACCGGACACAGTACTCTAGATAAGGGGGTGGGTGTTCAAAGTGGGATCTTATCCAGGAATTGAGGTCAGATATAAAGTCAGCATCAAGGAAATGTAATTGAATGAATTATTTCAAGCAATGTGTGTGCTGCAGGAGAAAGGTGGTTTTGCACCCGTAAGGACAGAAATAGAGCTCAGAATCATTGAAACATACAAGTCAGTCAGTGTTAGCAATTATACAATGGCACTTATAAATTCAGAATCCTGATTGACTGACTGGGTGTTTTATATGTGAGTAAATTCCAGCATAACTCACAGATAAAGACCCTCTCAGCCACATATACTGCATCAATAAATAAATCCAACCCCCTCAAAATGAAAACATCTAGCTGCCAAGTTTGATTCCCTGGTAAACTGTGAAGGAAAATGGAAGCTTCAAACAAGCATTTCAATTAAAAAAGAGAAACCCCGAATCAGCTTTCTGTGACACAAAGATTTTTTTTTCATTTTTTTCAGTACCTTACATACTTGATATGTCACTGCTCACTGCTGCATGTTCTCAGACACCTCCTTTTCCCCCAGTTTCTAAACTGCGCGCTAATGCTCACTCCATCCTGCATTTCAATCACCGGCTGCCCAGTTTCATTTCGAGGAATGTCCGGTCTTGCTAAGCCAAT
Source organism: Neoceratodus forsteri (assembly GCA_016271365.2). NCBI lineage: Eukaryota > Metazoa > Chordata > Ceratodontiformes > Ceratodontidae > Neoceratodus > Neoceratodus forsteri. The sequence continues at coordinate 906,903,744 of CM028129.1, forward strand.
CAATATAAAAGTTATCACTGGATGGAAACTGCCACTTCCTTCACACGCAAAATACCTGGTAAACCCAGAACCGCAAAGGCATATGAAAAACAGAAGAAGATAATGACAATGGCTCATGCCGACACTCACCCAGCAATGGGACTGCTGCTGTCTTTCTAATTTCAGTTCATCCCTACCAGAGAGTCTGATGCTTCAGGAGACAGGGACTGAAAGGGACTGACTAAAAAAAATGAAATCAAGTAAATAAAAAGTAACACTTCCTTCCCTCTCCCTTCCCCGATTTAGCAAACCAGGAACTGCTAAAGGCATATCAAATACACCAGCCATGCCAACATCTGCTTCACAGCTCCATTGCTGCTGTCTAACATCAGGGCCTCCTTAACAATACAGAACTATTTTTTTCTTGCAGAGCAATAAATTGAATAAAAATAATTTAAACTACAAAAACATCTTTCTGTTTATTTATTTATTTATTTTTGGTCACCAAAAAAAGGGGGACATTGTAAGCAAGCAATAATACCCGACAGGGTAGGTGGTATTGGGCTATACCCACCCACCCAGGAGCATAATGAGGCCTGATACCCACCCTTCCAGGGGCCTTATAGCCCCTGGAAGGGTAGGTATAGCCCAATATCGCCCACCCTGGAGGGTATTATTACGCTTAGAAAATGGACTACTGTATTAAATACATTAAAATAAAATAATCTTTAATTTTAATTGTTAAAACTCTTAGCTGTTTGATTTAGTTTGCGATAAAATAGTCCCTCCACCTACATTGGAATGCTGTATTTTTTTACCCTAGATACTTCTGTCCTGCTACAGCCTCTGTAAGTAACTTTTCAGCTGGCTGTAATAGTTACCACACACACACACACACACACACACACACACACCTTATGTTAGAATGCTATTGTTTCATTTGAAACATTTATTTATCAGGGATTCTGGCAGAGGAGTGGAGGTGGCAGTCGGGAAAGCTGGGAGGAAAAAAAAATACATAAGACTGCTATGTACAGGTACATCTCCATGGTTTACACTGCAATTTATGTTCCCTTTTGAGCTAGGTTAACTGAGGAGGGCTGAAGTTTAAAAACTGAATGCACCGGGGAACTCAAGAGAGGAGCAGAGTGGCAGATAAGCAGCCACACTGGAGCAGCCGAGTATGGACAGAAGGTCCATGTTTTTTTTTTTTTTCAAAGTGTAGCTTCATGAGGTGGGAGGAAAACTAAAACAAAGCCTGCAATTAAAAAGGGAGTTTTTGTTGATACGGTATGGCAGGGCATGAGGGGGGAGGGTCTATCTGACAACCGAGAAGACACAAGCTGAAGGTTCAGAGCTTTAGATCAAGGGAGTTGATCGAGCATGGATGAAGAAGGAAGAAATAATATTTGGACAGAGGTACATTTCTATGATTTCCACGGGTTTTGGTGTGATAGCAGCTGGGGTTCAGTTTGGTTAAGGACAGGTCCACAATTGGATAGTCCTTTCCTGGTTTGGGATGTTGGAAGACGGGCGGTAGAGGGGAATGCATGTGAGTCGCGTGAGAGACACACAGAGCGGCAAGTAAAAATGGAGGAAAAAAAAAGATGGAAAAAGGTACATTGGTTTATTTTGGGCAGTTACTGAGTGGTGGTGTCTGGGCTAATTAGTAAATACCGGGTGACTGTACTGTAAGTAAATGAGGATTCGGGGGCCAGTTTCTCACTAAGCGAGACAAGAAAATGTCAGAGATTTGAAATGAAAATGAGGAGGTTTTAGCCAATTAGGGAGCAGGGTGGGCAGCAGGATTTTGGTGGTGGGGTTGGCTGGGCTGGTACTTTCAATAGCTGGGCATCTGTTGTCTGATAGATGCCCAGCTACAGAAGTGCCTCAGTGGATCAGAAGGCTGAAATACTTTGACCCATTTTCTAAAATCACAATAAATGACTCCAGGGTGTGAGTTATGTTGGGATTCACGCCTTGTAAATCCCAGCATAACCCACACCCTGTCGTGGTTTATTGCTTAATTATACAATGTCAAGAAAATTTCCTGTGTGCTGATTGGTCAGTGTGTGCCTGGGACAGTGATGTTATCTGAGTATAACATCACTGCATGAAGTCCAGACACACACTTGACTGAACGACACACTGAGAAATCATGCAACCACTTCCTCGCTCTGAACGAGTTCAGCTACAAACTGCGGTCAGAGGCAGCTTCACAGTGGCACATCAGACCAAACACATCCTCCGATCATTGTCGTTCTCTGCACAAAAACACCTGATTAAAAAAAAAACTGCCCTTAGGCACCAGTGTTAAAAACACCTCTAGACCCTCCGATTCTGTTCATGACATCTTATTGTGCCTTTCATTGTGAATGAACTGTGGTCCAACGCGGCTTCACAGTGGCACATCAGAGCACACACATTCTTTGATTGCTGTCATTCTCTGCATAAAAACATCCCCATTAAAGAAAGAAACTGCCCTTAGGTACTAGTGTAAAAACAGGTCTATTCACTCTGGTTCTGGTCATGGCAACTTATCATGCCTTTCGTTGTGAATGACTGAGCAGTTAATAAAATCACAGCGCATGCCTGTTCATGTCGGATACCTCCCAGTTGTTCTTTCTACACATACAGAACCGCTGTTTTTAAAACTACTGCACATTTGTACACGCTTGATTTACTTAAAGAAAATACTGCATTAAAACCCCTGATGTGGTTCTGAAGTGGAGCAGAGAAACAGAACTGCAAACACCCTCTGCTCTTACTTACTTTCATTTTCAGCATGTGTTTTAGGCATGAGCCTCTTAAATAATCCCTGTCTTTCCTTTTTTTCAGTCACTGATCAGGACTTTTCAAATTCTTCTTAATATAAAAATAAAACAGTTTCACTCGGGGCCAACAAAACCACTGAAACTGACACCAACAACAGTTGATGGTGAAGGGGGGACAAAAACAAATACAGACCTACACACAGCCTACAGTAAACAGTGCCACCTGCTGCAGAAGCATAAAAAGAACTTATTTTTGTTTAAGTACCCTTCCACACTAATAAATCAGTAACAAATAATAAAAGTGAATTATTTTTATTTTTTATTGTAAATAGAAGGAGTCATTGCATAATAGCAAAAAGGCACACCAGGGTGTGTGTTATTGTGTAATAACGTCACTTCTTGGGTGTTGAATGCACTAGGCCTGTGGCCTTGCACTTCAACCTTCTGAGTCATGACGTTACTACACAATAACACACATGCTGTCATACCTTATTGCTTAATTATAGACTCGCCATTTCTGAATGGAAATGTCCGTTTATTCCCCTATGTGCTAAATACCTATCCAGTGCCTTGTTAAATGCATGCATTGTCTCACATGTAACAACATTTTCCAGTAAACCATTCCATGCAACTCTCTGGTTTAACCATGCCTCTCTTTTGTTTGTCTTATAAAGTTCTCCCTTCAATTTGCAGTTTATGCTGCCTTCTGGCCCTTTCAAGATCTTTCCTTTCTAATCCTATATACTCCTAGAGTTCACTATCATTGTGTGCTTTATAGACCAAACTTAAGACTCCTTTCAGTCTTCTGAATTCTAGAGAATATATATTTAGTTGTTCCCTTCTTTGTTCATATGGCCATTGTTTAATGTCTGCTACCAATTTTGTGGCCCTGTGCTGCACCCCCTCAAGCCTACTTGTGTCTTCTTTCTTATATGGGGCCCAGAACTGCCCATGGTACTCCAAGTAAGGCATAAGAAGGGCATCACCACCTCCCTAGATCTGCTGAATATATTTCTACTTATGCATGCCAGTATTTTATTGCATTTTTTTGGAATTTTATGACAGTGTTTATCAAAATTCAGAGTTCTTGCAGTGCTAGCTCCCAGATCTTTCTCTAAATCTGTTTTTTGTATCTCCTTCTCCTCCATAAAGCAGCATGCTCTTTTAATTTAGTGCCGAGGTGCATCACTTTACATTTTCAGCATTAAAGGCAAGTTTGTTGTTTTTGGCTCATGTTTCTTTTTTTTTTCTCTGCCTCTACCACCCAGCCCTGTCACCCCCAGCCAGAACATACCTTCTCCCATGTTCCCCCATGGATAACCCCCCACAGGAAGGGTCACCCAGAGGCAGACCCCCATCGCCTCCAAGTGGAGTCAGAGCATTGGTCAAGGAGATGCAGTCCAGGTGAGAGTGCAGGACCTGTGCCAGAGTGGTGGGTGGCATCCTGCATGGCCATGGTCTTTTCTGGTTTTCTCCCCTGAAAGGTGTGGCATACAATGACAGTGTGGCATGGCTGCCTACATCTGTCCCACTTCCCCATACTGTCAAGCTTCCATCGCTGCTAGAACCCTAGCCTCTGTGAGAGGCCAGTCATGTGCCGAACACTGTCCCAACCCACCCCCTGGAGGGGAGCAGTCCCTGAGGATCTCCATCCTCCTCCCCCCCAGCTGGCCCTCCAACAGCCAGATCCCATTTCTGAACCTGGGGTGTCAGTGTTGCAGGTGGAAACTCTACCACTACACCAGTGGACCGGCTTGGACCATGTTTCAAAGTTTGTTGTTTCCTGATGAAAATTAAATATTGCTTCCTCATTCTCGACTATTGCTCCCATCTTAGTGTCACTCACAAATTCGCATAGCTGTGCTTTGTTGGTACACTACATTGATAACACAAAAATATTAAAAAGTGTTGGCTGCTGACACTGCCCCAATCTGAGTAAACTCCCTGATACAAACTCTTTGCTTACATTCATGTAACCATGACACTACCTAGGCTACTATGTTTTTGTTAATGATCTTGTGCAACAGTCTAGTTAACAGTTCCTGATGTGGTACAGTGTCACATCATTTAAAGTAGTCCAGATAGACCACATCTACTGGCATACTACAGTCCAGTGCTTTGCTTATTGTCTCAAAGAAATGAAGCAGGTCGATCTGACATGACCTTCCCCTCTTAAACCCATGGTGTGTTGGGTCATCCAGTCCCCTTGTATTAATATGATTCTCAATTTCTTCCTTTATGAAACCTTCAAGGATTTCTCCAGTCACAGATGTTAGGCTTACTGGTCTATAGTTAATCAAGTTTGCTATGGATATTTTTTCAAAAATAGGTGTTATGCTTGCCTCCCTCCATGTTGTGACCACCTTCCCCTCATTTAACGATATCTAGAAAATCCTAGTTATGGGGCCTGCTGTTTTCCATCACTTCTTTAACGAGTCTCAGATGCAATCCATGTGGGCCTTGTGATTTGTTTGAATTTAAACTCTTTCATTTCTTTACAGTCTCACATACTTTTGTTTCTATACAGTTTTTGTTTTCTTTATGCCTGCTGTTTCATTGATACACTCCTTTTGTATTACAAACACTTGTGAAATGATCATTTAAAACCTTAGCTATGTCTTCTACTCTAGATATCTAGACATTATCCTTAATAATGGGACTTATCTGCTGGTTTTCTTGTGCATGTTCATGTGTGCCTTGAGCATGGTGGAAGGATCTGTTGTGTAATGAGGCACCTATGAACACCGGCCTGAGATGTTGTGGCACAGATACATTTGTGATGCCACATGGCAAGAAATGCATGTGTAAAAAAGTTCTGCCTGGTGACAAAGTGTTTGTGTGTAAATTGGATTATACAATGGCACTGTTAAAACTAAAAATCTGATTGGCTGACTGGGTCTTTTATCCATGAGTAAATCCCAGTATAACTCACAGGTAAAGACTCAATCAGCCACATCTGCAATTAGCAACTAAAAAATCAATCTGACCCCCCCAGACCAAAACATAAATTCCACCATATTAATTACCCGATAAAGTGCAACACAAAAAATGCGAGTTTGAAGCTTGTAATCTGTTTTAAAGTAACAGCCCCCACCAGTCCCCAAACCCACTTAAATATCAGAAAACTATTTTTAACTAAAATACATGTGGTACAGTTGAATATCTACACATAATTTGATGTACCTCTGAAATTGAATACAGGGCCAGTTCAGACCTTGGCTTTCTCTTGACTCCGTTCCGTGTTGCCATCATGATCGTTAGCTGCCAGCTCTTGTCATGCTCCACCCCTCCAGCTTCTGTTCTGCTTAGTGCTGGCTCATATAACACTTAATTCCTCCTGACTCCCTTCTGGAAGTGCTAGTTCCCCAGTCTCAGTATAAAATTCCCATGGTACCCAGCCCCTCACGAAAACTGAAAAAGAAGTGAGATTTAATTTACATGCTGTCTCCCTTTCCCAATACTGGTGAGTCAAACACATTCCTCAAGGGATGAGGATACAAAAACCTCCATCTTTTGGAATGGACAATGAGGAATATATTACAGATTGGGAGAAGATTTTAAATAAGTGCAGCCAAGACCTTATGCTTCTTACAATTAAAAAAGCTAAAAAAGAACCATCAAAGGTAACTGCAGATATTAACAACCTTGATTCTGAACCTAAGTTAAAAGACAAATTTCCTGCAGCTGTATTTCATTTATTAAAAGCACACACAGACAACAGTGTTAGCAAATTTCAAGTTGACTTGATTTCATACAAACAAAAGAATTTCAGTAAAGATGAGAGCGACTATGCAGCAGGAACAGTACACACCTGACACAGGCCAAAAACATGCACAAAATATACCATCAACAGACACAGTGAATTCCATAGTGGTGACTTGGACATCTCATCTAGGCCAGAAAATTATACTGGAGATGATAATCACAGAGCAGTCAACAATAGGCATTTCTTTACCCCAGGATATGAGGGATTTAGATTGAGACCCTTAGGAAAGAACAACAAGAGAAGAACAAGGAGGGGGGAGGGAAGAGGAAGTGGGAGAGGGATAAGAAGTGGGAAAGGGATAAGAAGTGGGAGAGGGATAAGAAGTGGGAAAGACAGACAGCGTTGGAGAGGGAGGCAGGACGGGGCCAGATGAAATGCTCCTCGTGGGAGAGGAACACTACCTGGCGATCATAAACCTGTCAAAAATAAATCTCACCAATACCCAGACCCAAATCCTTAAAAAAGGACTGAATTGTATTCATACTAATCAGGTCAGTCCATTTAAAGTGGAAGTGGATTTATTTAAGTTCTTCAGAAGACTTCAGTGAAAAGATTCTTTTATACATCATCCACAAGAACCCCCTCCCAACCACCTCTCCCAATAATCCCCAACAACCACGCCAAATTACTACTCTAAAAAATCCTTCAACCTTTTGCACCACTCAGACAAATGTAATGCTCTGTACTTATTTTAATGTTGTATCAAATGAAGTACAAAACTTAAGTCAGAAAAATGAATATATTAAGAGCAGACAAAACAAATCCTGGAAGGAAAGTCAAGCTATAAAAGAACTGGAAAATATGACTGAGGTGGTGATAAAATCAATGGATAAAGGGGGAGCAGTAGTCATATGAGGCAAAGAAGACTATCTAAAAGAAGCAGATAGACAAGTAACTAATGGGACATTCTATAAAAAAAAAAAAAACTCTGCCGCCTCTACTAAAGAAATAATGGAAAGAGCAAACCATCTCATTTAGAGAGGTCTAACTGTAGAATGGATTTTGAAACAAGAAGCTGAATTCATGACAGTTAAACTTCCAAGGAAGCCTGTACTGTACTTACTTTAAAGATACACAAAGACACTCGACCAGTTCCTGGTCGCCCAATTGTATCAGCAATAGGTTCAGTAACAGAGCAGATTTCCAAATTTGTTGATTTTTACATCATAAAACACATCCCGTTACTATGCTCCTACTATACATTCAGGATACAAATGATGCCCTATGGGTATTAAAAGATCTAGTGGTGGAAGAAAATGATTGGTTAGTGACAATAGATGTCGAAAGTCTGTACTCAAACATTCCCCATGAAGGTGTCTTAGAAGCACTGAAAAATGCTCTGAATTACAGAAATAACACCCTCCCACCAACAGAGTGTATTCTAGACTTGGCAAGATTCATTCTAGAGGCTAATTATTTTTGGTTCAATGGAAGCCACTTTATCCAACATAAGGGTACAGCCATGGGCACCATGTTAGCCCCTAATCTTGCTAACACCTATATGGAGGAGTGAGAGGAACATTATATATTTGACCCAAATCTGAATTCATACATCAGCAAAATAAAACTTGGTGAAGATACATCGATGATTGCCTTATGATATGGGCAGGCAATAATACAGAGCTTCATCAACTCATGGAGTATATAAATTGGACAAATCCCAACCTCAGATTCACATATCTAGCAGACTTAAAAGAGATCCCATTCTTTGACATTCTGATTTTCAAACAAGGTATGCATTTAGCAACAAAGCTGTACAGAAAACTGGTACCCCATCGATTGAGTGCTACCAGAATAGCACCGCACTATATGGTGCTAGTCTGGTAAGTGCTCACATGGACAGTGGAGTAGGGTTTTACAGTGCTAGCTGTAAGCACTCCCCTGGTCACTGTCCATGGTCCTGTGCACAGGACAAGGACTATAAGGAGCAGAAGGCTGGCTGAGCTGCTCCCGTGGTATGGAGGGCTGGGGCACAGAGCAACTCAGCCAGTAGCAGTTATGAGGAGGGTTCTAATCCTGGTCTCCAAACTTTTTAGTGCATTGGGACTTAGAATTTTTTTAAGTGGGGCCATGGAAACAGTATTTCATGGCCCCACAAATTTTAACTTTCCCCGGGATCTGCTCCCCCTCAGAATGAGAATCCTATAGATGGGGGGGTGCAGGGGCCAGAGCCCCCCCATGTTGGGGGGTTCGTGGGGCACAGCCTCCCACAAGAAACAAAATGGTGCTTTTTTCCTGCATGCACCATGCCAATGCTATTATTGTTGGCACTCTTCAGACCCAGTGCCCAGAAAACCTTTGTCAAGGAACAGGCTCATTAGAAGAGATAGTTGCCACCCCACCACTATCACAAACAATATACCTAAGGGTCAGTTCATTAAAGCCAGGTGGATCTGATCTACAGAAACGGGCTTCACTGAGGCTAGTCAGGACCTGACAGTGCATATCAGACAAAAAGGGTATAATCCCCCCTTGGTTATGGAAGCCCTTATGCACTCAAGAAATTTGGACAGAAACATCCTTCTAACAAAGAAAAATCCAGAACTAGGTACAGAGATAATTACTTTTGTGACACAATATAACCCGTTGGTGAGACAGACTGGCAAAGTGGTAAAAAAAATTTGCCACTTCTCAGCTATGACCATTCTTTAAATGCATTATCGAGCAAATGACCAAGGGTAGTGCACTGAAGAGGTAGGAATTTGAAGGATATCCAGGTGAAAGCGGTTTTGCCACCAGCACCACAACAAGGGAACTGGTTACCCCCTCTGCACAATTTTAGGTGTGGTCATTGTAGCCACTGTTCTAACACCATCAATACAAAGTCATTCTGCCATCCCCAAACTGGAGAAAGATTTGTGATTATTCACTTCTTTAACTGTAGCATCACTGCTGTTATATACTTACTCACATGCCTATGTGGATTGGGTTATGCAGGTGAAATAAAAAGTGCCCTGAAACAACAGATAGCAGAACACAAAGTGGCTATCAGAAACAGTAATTAAGCAATATACCATGAGAGGGTGTTGGTGATGCCAGGATTTACCCATGCCTGGTGTGTTGTTTGGTCATGAAGTGCAGCCAAGTGAGCAAAATACATCAGACGTGGGTAAATCCTGGCATCACCAACACTCTCGAGTGGCAGATTGCAGTTATACAATGTGTAATGATGAAGGAAATAAAGTGACGACATAATATTAAATGCATTTTGTTATTGAAAATATGAAAAATAGTGGGATTTATTACTACGCTGTATAAAATAGTCCCCTGTAAACAGTGAAAGTCTATGGAAAAAACAGTGAAGTTTAAACTTCAAAGTTTAAACTTGGCATTAATGATAAGAGAAGTAAACTGTAACATTGCAAAGTCAATTGTTAAAATTGTAGACTTATGTTTTTGTGAGCTAAATTGCTTTAGACAGAGTCCATGGCCAGAAAGGGAAGTTTGAATGTCTAAGTATTTGAATGGCATTGTTAAGACAAGAAAAGTTTAATTTTATGCTGTCAATGTTTTTAAGGAGTGCAGCTGTACTGTATGTTTAAGGGCTCAGTTTTCTGATGTTAGCGTGGTTTGCTGGAAGTACACTGGCATTTTTTTGTGTTACTGACATAGCTTAAGTTGTTTCCTGTGGCTTGGTGCAGTCGCTGTGAAGCTGTTGCTTTAATCGAGGTGGCAGTGCTTGATTGGCGGCTTGTTTGATCTTGGCTATGGTGTCTGTTTGAGCGATGGAACCCAGAGCGCTGACTGGAGCCGGCATCAGTGGAGAAGACTGAGCAATGTCTTTTCAGGTGTGGTATGTGGCAGGATATTTTTTATTTAAGTTGCTAAATATTTTGTCCAGTTCCTTTGGATCGATTATGTTAAAGGAGCAGTTTTTAGGTATTTTATAATTGGCGCTTCTGGTAGTGGTTGGGAGTATGGAACTTAGTGGGAGAGGAAAATGGTGGTCACAGAGTCTGATTTTGGTCTTCGGAGAGATTATCATTTTGTGGGGCACCAGATGAGGCTGGCTGGCACCTCTTCCTGTGGGGTAATACTAGTATTTACAATGGGAGAGGGGTGCCAATGAGCCAATCAGGATGGAGGATTTGCATTGTGTTTAAGTGCCCATTATATAATGAAGAATATGCAATGGCAAGGCAACTTTTAGAACAACGAGAGGCATTCTGGATTTTTAAATTTAATACTTTGTCCCCAAATGGACTTAATGAAGAACTGCCTTTGCACAGTTATCTGTAATTATGTGCTACTCAACCCATGGTTGCACAGCAGCATAAATCTGCCTCTGCACCATATTCTGCATATATCTCGAGTGAAATACACCTAGTTTGTTTAAATGTTTTTTGACTCATCTTTTGGCTATTGATGGTTGGTTAGTATGACTTGCCTGCTCTGCTGTACCAACATAAGTATTCAGCATGTTCTGCTGAACCATTGCTCTCTCAGCATGACATGCCTGCTCTGCTGCAACAGTATAATACTGACATGACTTGCTAGCTCTGCCAAGTCTAAAGTGATTTGCTCTCATCTCCTTTGGCTCAGCATATGTGTGCCAATTTGCTGATTTAACTGCCAAGTCTGTTTGAGCATAAGGTCAGATTATCTGACCTCCTGAGCTTTATCTATTAGATGGGTTCACTCAGCATGACTTGTCTGCTCTGCTGAGGGTTTTCATCAGTCTATGTTCAGCATTTCTACCTTATATTGCTAACTAATTTGCTGAGTCCAGTTTAAGAAAAAGATCAAGTCACATGACCTTCTAAACTCTGTCTTCTAAGTGAGCCCTTTTAAACAACAATTTTTGTGGCCAATCAATATGTGGGCTGGATGATACTTGCAGCATGACTATTCTGCTCTGCTGCATAGTTTTGGGGCTTAAAATGAGTGTTGTTTTAATCAGTACAACTTTCCTGCTCTGATAGGTTAACCTTTAAAAAGGACAGTCTCTGTTATAACCAGCATAATCTTTCATGCTCTGCTAGGTTATTGCCAACCACTCATTATTAGTGCATCTGACTCAGCTGAAACAGAAACTTTTCAATGTTATCTTTAAGGGATCAAATATGCTCTGAACTCCAGCATAGTCAGCAATTTGGCCAAACATAATAATAAAGTCATAAGATATGCTATGCAATTGCACTTTATGAAAACTTTTAGACTCAGTACTGATCTGTACAACAAATAGTTTTTTTGAAATATGTGTTTGTCTTAAGATATAAGATGGTATTGCTTTAGTATGTATGGAATTTGTGGATGGTAATTGTCTGTGCTACTCATATCTTTTCTGGGGCTCTAACCTTTTTACTCTTTTTCACTTTTATAAGTAGCACTTGGTTTGCACAGCACTTGTCACTTTTTTGTGTAGTTTCCCTCTAATTGGAATACTTTTTAAACCACTCCTCTGTATGTGTGTTCACGCTCTGAAGATGACTGTTGTCAATACATAAGCGTGTGGTGTTCTTGTGTTTTGTTTTCATTCTTCCTGGTTTAGAGGTGCCCGTCCTGCTGAAACTGTTTAGTTCACAGTGATTTGTTAACCTCACTGCTACCATGGAAAGTGGATTTTTCCCACAGCGCTGTATTCCAGTTTCACTATGGGTAAGCTGTTAAAGATTGTTGCTGTTTGAACTCTTTTTTTGTGCAATAATAAACTGGACTACTATTTGTACCATTGACAGTTTGGGCCTGGTTCAATTTAATTAAAAGTGCTGACCTGTTCTAAATAACTGAGTTGGGAACAACCCTTTGCCTTGACTGTAATCATCCTCTGGTTGTGTGCACCCTGTATAGTTTTTTGTGAGTCCCCTAACAAACGCTTCCTGTTTGCCCTCCTAGTATTAATAACTAAGTCAGGAGTGGCAGCTACACATGTTTTGGTGCCAAACAGTATAGAGACTGTTTTAGATTAATTGAGAGCTAGGCAATTTACAGTGAACCAACTTTATAGTGCACTGAAGTCTAATTGTATGGCAACAGAGATGTCAGCAAGACAATCCTGTAATATTTGCATATATGTTGACGACACTATCCTTTATGCATCTGGGCAGATGCATAAAGGATAGTGTCATCAGTATACATGTGGATATTATAGGATTTAACAGAATGTGGGTGATCATGTACAAAAATGGTAAAAAGGAGGGGTCATAGAACAAAGCCTTGTTGGATCCCCATGGTGATTTGACTAGGATCAGATAGTGCAGGGCCAATAGAGACTGATCTGGTATGGCCAAAGAGGTAAGATGAGAACGAAGAAAGGGAAGAGCAGGAGAGGCTAGAGACTTTAGAAGAAGAGAATGGTCCACAGTGTTAAATACTTTTGTCAAATCAAAGGAAATAACACCCATCTGAAGACTCTTATTACTATTTCAATGAAATCAGTGAGTCTCAGTAGAGAGGTAGATGTAGAATGCTCTGCATGAAACCCAGACTGGTATTCAGAGAAGAAGGATGTACTAGGAGGTAGGTAGAGAGTTTTTGACAACCAGGCTCTCCAATAGTTTGGAAAGGTTGGGAAAGAGGGACATAGGCCTATAATTTTGCAGGGGAGTTAGAAGGGCTACCTTTATGCAGGGGGATTACATTGGCATGCTTCTGGAGCAAGAGGGAGCCTGGAGAAATACAAAAGGGGCAGTTAAACATATGGGCCAAGGGGGAGCAATATGCAGGACACCAAACTTTACAAGGTGAGGGAAATGCACCAGGAACAGGGCAGGAATTCAGCTTGATGTGGGAGAGCTCCCAGAGAACTTCCAAAGAGGTGATGCTGGAGAAGGCAAATTTGACACCAGTACTGGAGCAGCCAGGTGGTGATAGCTGTAGCCCAGAGGACAGGGGAACAATAGCCAGGGGTCCATCAACAAATTGGGTATTCAAGGTATTTGGGTCACCAATTTGGACAGTCCAGTGTTTGTTTGTTTTTTGTTTTTGTTTTTTTAATAAATGGGATGCCACCACCCAGTAAGCTAATGGAACTGCCATGTATGTTTTTACATTGAATTCAAGTACTTTATCATTGTTTGCATGTTAATAAATTAGTGCTCTGTTGTGCAAACCCTGTTGTTTAGTGCCATTTTTTTCTTTTTCCCAGTACTCAAGGTATTAGATATGACATACTGGTTAGTGACCACACCAGAGGTACATATAAGGTTGGTGATATCAGAGCCAGAAAGTGAAGGGTGGAACAGATTATTTACTACATTTCAGAATTTGGATGTGGCTGGTGAGTCCCTAATGAATTTCAAATTTAAGTAAGAGGCTTTGACTTTATGGATAGTTGTGGTGCATAGGTTCCTGAGCCTATTGTACTGCTGACAGTCAACAATGGTACCCGAAGCCTTGTGCACTGACAAGGCAGCCTCTCTTAATTAAGCAAGTTCATTATCACCCTCCTACAGAGGATTTATTCTGTCCCAGGTATGCGCAAAAGTCAAAGGACATGTTTCCCAGTCCTTCCCGTTGGGTAGGGGATCATAAAAGGGCTGCGTCCTATTCCTATTACTATCTGCTACTTACATTGAGCTATTGGCACAGGCAATCAGGGAAAACATGACTATTTGTGGTATCGATATAAGAGGCCTGAACCACCAAATTGCCATGTACGCTGATGATGTACTCTTATATGTGGTGGATCTGCATACCACTTTGTTAGAGGTGTTCCATGCCATGGATGCTTTCAGTAAAGTCTTGGCCTATGAATTAAATACCCCCCAAGATGGAGGTCCTCCCCATAAACTGGTCCCCTCCCTGGTCCCCGAAACTGCAATATCACTTTAAACTGGATATACAAAACCTTAAATACCTTGGTGTCAAGTTGCCACTTCAGCTGGACTGCCTATATGAGGTTAACATTAGCCTTTTATCAGGACAACTTACAACAGATCTCCAAATCTGGCACAGGCTCACCATTAGCTTGATACATAGAACAGACATTGTAAGGATGATAGTACTACCACATTTTTTATAAGTCTTTGAAAATGTGCTAGCTCCTATTAAGGAGCATGACTGGAGGAAATGGCAGGTGGCCATATTCAGTTTTATATGGGTAGGGAAAAGACCAAGATTCCATTTCCATACCCTACTACTGCCTAAGGCGTGGGGAGAGGGCTGTTCCATACCTATAGATGTATTATGCAGCTGTGCAGCTGAGGATATTTTTTCAGTGGTACATGTTGGGTACAGGATTGCAATGGTTAGAAATGGAGCAAATCTTGATCCCATTCTTGGAGATGACACAACACTTGTTTGGGCACCTTCCAGTTGCCCAATGTCGTTTTACCCAGAATTTATGGATTAAAAAGGTTGGAGGAGATATTGCAAGAGCTGGTGACATTACTGAGTCTAAAACCATCCCTGATCTGAGTCTGTCCAATTGCCTTTCTACTGGGCTTGGCCCTACCCACTATTGACCCCACATGCTGGTGATGGCAGAGACTTAACCTGGTCTACCTGGCACAATTCTACTCAGACTCCACAATCTGGACCTTCAGAAAACTGCTGGCACAGTATGGCATGGAACACTGAGGTTTTTTTGATATCTCAAAGAATGCCACTTCATTGAGACCCAACCGGCATTGGTTAGGGACAGCACCAGGACTCCCATGGTGGTGTCCATGCTAACTGTATACATTAACATGCAATCCCTGAGCCACCTTATCTTTATTTATAAGGCTGTCATGCAACACAACCCCAAAATACACTGTATATAACAGCCATGTCGGGGGAAGAGATGGGTTGGGAGCCATCCCCAGTAACAAGGGAGAGGGGGATGTTTTAGAAGCTGCACGGGTTACCTCTATTCATGTCTGGTGTGAATTTGCTTGGAAGTTGGTTTCATGATACTTTTGGACCTGTTATCAAGACTAGATATGGGATGGGAGAGGTGCAGCATGTTGGAGGGGGTGTGGGGAAGTTAGAGCCACACACACACATATTATGTGGGCTTGTCCATTATTAGCCAATTTCCTAATGGAGCTAGAAAAGTGACCACAGTGGTTCTCCACATAGCCATACCATTGTGCCTTGCCCTTTATTTATTATTCCACTATCCCAAACATATTAAAGGTAGACACACAAAATATGTGTTGGGGATTATGCTGGTGGCAGCTCATAAAGTAATCACCAGAAAGTTGCTTATAAGCCTGATACCAGAAATCAGTACATGGCGGGACACTCAACAAAATATACACCATGGAACAAGTTACTTAGGCAAGGCAAATTTTGTTTTCTCAGGTGCCCACTCCCAGAGACTCTGGTCACCGTGCAATCAGAATACATTAAAAAACAGTTAAAACATAACAATTAAAATATAAAACTTATCAATTAAGAATACTAAAAAGATATCTGTGTGTGGAGGGGAGTGTGGCCTAGCATCGTAGCGTGATGGCAGCTTAGGTCAGTGTCAGTGGCTCAGTAGGTAGCACACTCGCCTCTGAGGCCGGGAGATCAGAGGGCTGTGGGTTCAGTTCCCACGTCTGGCACTTGGGTTAATATCCCAGTACTGACACTGTAGTGCAGCATGAGAGGGGTGATGCACTTCTGAGGTGCCGGCTTTCGGATGAGACGTTAAACCGAGGTCCCATCTGCCTGGATTGGTGGTAGTTCAGGTGGTTGTTAAAGATCCCATGGCACTTATCGAAAAGAATAGGGGAATTTCGCTGATGTCCTGGTCAAATTTCCCTCATTCACTAAAAATATCACCAACAGCATAATCTGGTTCAAGGTCAGTTGGCATTCATCTGTATCTCCTTCCCCCGGGTCGTGCCTGAAAATAGGCAGGATTTGTCTAGTGCACTTACCTGGTCAATAAAAATAAAATAAAAAATAAAACTGGGAGGTCTGTAACCATCCCTTACAATTTCCTCAACACAGTGCCGATGATTAAGATTTTTACAGAATTTCAGCAAGCTTAGGGGGTGCCGATGCCGTCCTCCCAAAAATCGGGCAGAAAACAAGCCAAAATTACTTTTAAATAGACCCCACGTGGGACTCAAGTGAAAGACCTGGTGGAGCCTGAGAAAGTATTGGAAGAGACACAGCGGGCCGACCCTGTCAGACCGGGCCCAGGATTGAGCTCCACAACAAAGCACCGGACTGTGACCCTAATTTGACAATGGCAGAAGGGTACCAACAGCTGGAGCATTTAATAAAAGATCTCAAATATGATTTAGGTATCAGAATGGAGGCAGGGTTCAACAATGTAACAGCCTAAATACAACACCTCCAGCAAGCCATTAACTTCACAGGTCAACACCCACGAGAGACGTCTGGGGGAATTAGAGCAGCGAGTTAGCGACCAAGAGGACAGATCTACCTCTCACTCTGCTGACCTAGCGAAAGCGTTAAAAAAATAGAATTTTTGAAACAGGCCATTGACGACCACGAGAATGGAGAACGTCGTTGCAACATTCACATTATAGGCTTGCCGAAGTGCTAGAGGGGAAAGACTGTATAAACTTTATCCAAAAATGGCTTATTACCACCCTGCAAATACCTCAAGCTACTGGCTTAGAAATTCAGAGGTGCATCGATCTCCAGACCCAAAACTCAATGCAGAGAAAAGACCAAGGCATTTGATAGTTAAATTCTTGAGATACCAGGATAGGGTGGTGGTATTAGAGGCGATGAGGAAAGTGGGTCCGATTATGGAGCAACACAGAAGAGTCAGCATTTATCCGAATTATTCTCAGCTTCTCCAGATCCAAAGGCAGGCCTTCTCAGATGTGCGTCAGCTACTCCATTCTAAAAACTGTCCATTCACTCTTGCCTACCCAGCATGAATGATAGTCAGACCACCTGGAGGTAACACTCGAGCCTTCACTGATCCGACAGCAGCATTGGAATTTGTGCAAGGTCTGGATGTATTTAAAGAGAATTGATCTCAAGATGAAGCTCATGTACAAGGTACTGTTCTGGTGTCGATGGGGAGTGGGGGGAGAGCACAGTTCCACCGATCCATAACTCCATTAGGGGCCTATAAGGGCTGGATTGGGGGCTCCCTCTTCCCCTCTCACCTCGTCTATTCTAGAGGATTACAAGGCTGTTAAGCCATTGCTGGGAATTCATTGTAGTGCACACAGCAACAAGTCGTTTTTCTCTGTTTTTGGAATATATAGATTGGGGCTCCTTGTTGTGTATGAACTGCTCTTCTGATCATACTGACAGCCTTGAGCTAAAAAGTCTTCTGTTCGATAATAAATACTAAGACTAGAGACTCGCAAGTTGCTTGCTCACATTATGCCTTAAGAAGAGAGGGCTATTTTTGGCTTCACTTTGTTGATTTCTTTTAATTTGAAATGCAAGGGAGGTGAATTGCAATATCCTTTCTGGTAGGGAAGAGCAATTATGTTAAGGCTGTAACGTCCATTAAGCTGGGAAAACCTGCTCCGATAACTGACAGTAGGGGGCAGTAATTCATGGATAACCTCCCAGAGGAGACCTTTTTACTTTGTGTTAAATTTTATATTTGAATTCTTTGTACAACAGTTTGATTGCAGTTAGAGTTTTCTTAAGGGAGGGGCAATACACAATGCAGGGAAAGACTTGGAGTCTTTGTTTCGGCACAGTTGTTGAGGGGAACTTAACCCATAGTGCTATTAATTTAGTGATGTAAATGTTTGTAGGGGATGGATGCTCAATCCACGAAAAGTAGAGGGTAACTAGTTTCAAATTTTTTGAATATTAGGGTGGGTTTAGAGGGATAAGGGATGTTACAAGGGGGAATTAAAACAAGTGGGGGGAACTTCATTTGTTTTTATGTTTGGTAATTTCTTCACAGAACGGATGGTGGACAAGTGGAACACCCTGCCAGAGGAAGTGGTGGGGGCTGAAACAATCACGGGATTTAAGAATGCATGGGATAGACATAAAGGAATTCTGGAGGTCAGGGGTAAGGGGCAACAGACTTCTAGGAAAACATAAACTGAACTTACAAGCTCAAATGGGCAGACTGGGTGGGCCATAGGCCCTTATCTGCCGACACTGTCTATGTATCTATGTATCTATGTAACTATGCTAACTGAGGGGGGCAGGGTAATGGTTTTGTTGGAACTGTTTATAAAGTAACCAAAAAGTTTTATATCAGCAGTGCAAAAATGTTGGATCAAAATTTATTAAGGTACATAAAATGGGCAAAGGTTATTGAGATGTATTATCACTATGGCTAATATAACTTTGGTAACATGGAATGGACAATAACAATGGACTATGTACAGTTATAAAGAGAAAAAGGGTGTTGAAACAAATTAAAACCAAAATGAGAGGTGATATAGTATTTTTGCAGGAACTCCACTCTACAAAGGAAGAAATAGAGGGACTGCAATGTTTGTGGGGAGGGACGATGATAGCTGCGCCATACAACTCCAAAGCATGAGGGGCAGCTATTTGGATTCTGACGGGGCTCCCTCACAGGGTTTTGTCTACCATTTCTGATCCTCAGGGCAGGTATGTCATGGGGTGGTCGATTTGGGAGTTCTTATTACCACACTGGTCTCTGTCTATGGCCCTAACGTAGACTCCCTGGACTTCTTCACCCATTTGGAGACTGCGTTGGTGCCACTCCCAGATGACATTATTATAGGGGGAGACACGAATACATACTGGAATACCCTCCTGGACCACTCGGGAGTGAGGAGAGGCCCTATCCCCAAAAGTGTTAAAACACTCCGCCATTTGCAGAAGGGAGGTCTCTTCTGGAGACATGGAGATTTTGTCATCCGTCCTCTAGGGAGTATTCCTTTTATTCACACACTCACAAAATCTACACCAGATTGGACTATTTTATTTTTAACAAAAGTCAGATGGATGATGTGGCGTCTTATGGCCCAATTTTACGTCTCTGACCATGCCCCCTTGAAAGTGATAGTGGAGGGGAGGAAGGATCACAAGGAACCCCCTTCATGGCGCTTGGACCCCAATCTTTTGATATATACTAATTTTATTCAGCAATTAAAACATCATGTTCAAGAGTTTTAGGCAGTGAACAAACCAGGGGATACTAACCTTAGAATGATTTGGGACACCCTCAAGGCCTCAATCAGGGGGGAAGCTATATCCTACGCCTCATACAAGAAAAAATTAACCTTGAAAAGAGAACAGGAGTTGGAACATCAGATCCATTCCAACTCTTGAAAAAGGAGTAGATGTCCAAATTTGACAATTCAAGATTAGTAGGTATAAAAAAACTGAAAAGTGAACTGAATTAGATTTCCACTCATAAAATTGAAAGGGCCCTGATGTTGACTAAATCGTATTCATATTTTGAAGGCAATAAATCTAGAAAGTGGCTGTCTGGACAGCTTAAAAGAAAGAGGCAGACAGAACAATTTTGGGAGTGGAATTGGAGGGGAAGGGGATTACATACAATCAGCAGAAAATGAATGACTCATTCCGAAAATATTATGTTCATTTATACACTTCAGAATACCCCCTCAGGGCTGACCTGGCAGTTATCCTGAAGGAGGGAGAACTGCCAAAACTTAGTGACCAGGAAGAGGGACTGTTAGACTCCTCTATCACCATTGAAGAACTGAAGGGTGGAGGTCCAAGAAGAGTAAAGCAAGAGGTTCCGATGGTATCCCCGCTGAGATATATATCAAATTTTGTGGGAGGAGTTAGGTCAGACAGTGATGGAGATGATAGTGGAGTCATTGAGAGAAGGTGAGCTCCCACATTCACAGAGCCTTGCCACAATTACAGTTTTGCCCAAACCAGGGAAGGACCCTCTATTATGCTCATACTATCACCCAATCTCGCTGCTAAATGCAGACTATAAGAGTTTAGCCAAGCTATTGGCAAATAGGTTGGAGGGGTTCCTTCCTGGGTTGGTCCACTCAGACTAAGGAGGCTTTGTAAAAGGAGGCAAGTTAAACATAATATTAGACTTGTCATTAATATAAATCATTGTTGGCCTAAGGGAGGGTTAGGAGGTCTTTTGGCATTAGACATGGAAAAGGCTTTTGATCACATAGAATGGCTCTTTATGATATCAGTTTTGCAGAAATTTGGTCTCGGCCCTCTTACGTTACAGTGGTTAGGAGGCCTTTACAAAAATCTGATAGCCCAAATTCTTATGAATAATAACATTTCTTCTCCTTTCACCCTTTCTAGAGAAACTAGACAGGGCTGCCCCCTATCCCCTTTAATATATGTCCTCACAATAGAAGCCTTGGCCCAGATCATTAGGGCTAATTCTCGAATACGGGGTTTTCAGTGGAGAGGGGTAGAACATGTGATCTCACTCTTCGCTGATGACATACTTTTATTTATCAGCTCCCCCAGGGAAGCTATGAAGGAATTATCATGCATATTTGAAAGATACGGCCCACTTTCAGGGCATAAAATCAATTGGAGTAAGTGTGAGTGGATGCCCTTGGGGGAACGGGTAACCCTATCAGAACTTGCCATACGGTAGTTCAGCCTGTTAAAATAATCAAATATTTGGGAATACTAATCCCTTCCAGAGTGTCAGACTTGGTAAGCAGAAATATGAAAAAATTAATAAATAAAATAAAAGACGACTGCCTAGCTTGGAGGGCTTTGCCCCTAACAATCCTGGGCAGAGTAAATTTGGTAAAGATGTCGATTTTACCTCAGTTTCTTTATTTTTCTCAATCAGTATCACTCAAAATTCCTCTTAAGTACTTCAAAAGTATTGAAGGAGCTATAACTCGGTTACTATGGAATAATAAGAAGCCCAGGATCGAAAAATCAATTTTGTGGCTCTTGCAGAGAAGAGGGGGACTGGGTCTTCCTAACGTACATTACTATTGGGTGTCATCTCAGCTTGCCCATATTCAAGACCTATTGAGGAAACCTGAGGTACAACCTGCCTGGGTTAGATTGAAGGAAACAAAGGGTTTTTCAATCTACCATGATATCCTGGCTCCTTGTGGAAAAGTCGGTTCTGATTTTGTCTCCTATCATCCCTGTACGGACACTCTGGTGAAAGCATGGCAATTAGTCCACAAATGGATAAATGTAAATGTGGGGATACCTCCAGATAGTTCACTTGGTAGACTATTACAGGGTGTGGGTGGCCATTCTATATGGGAAAAAACGGTGTTGAAACAATGGTCTCACAAAGGGCTCTACCTATTAAAACACATTATTTCAGATGGTAACTTCTCTCCTTTTGCAAATTTGGTAGTGTTTAATAAAATTAAAGACTCCCACTACCCTTTTTATATGAAACTTAGAGAGGCTTATGAGAAACTGGTGGGAGGGGAAGATCAAGGGGAAGGGGGGGTTGCGTACCCCTTTGAAGGAGCTGTTTTGGGGCTAATCGGGTGATCCTAAATTTAAACCACTAAGAAGAGTTTATAAAATTTTAATTGGAGCTATGCCTGACCTATTGAGAAAGGCTAAGGATAAGTGGGAAAATGACATTCTTCCAGGAGGTTTGGCCGGAGGTGACTGGAACTCTATTAATATCCTAAATTGCTCTGTGAACAATAGAGCTAGAGCTATTCAGTACAAAGTGCTCCTTAGGGCTTACCATACCCCATGGTTGGCACATGTTATTAATCCCAACAATTCTTCATTGTGCCCAAAATGTTGGATACATGAAGGAACATTTTATCACATGGTTTGGAATTGTAATAGAGTACAGGGATTTTGGACAGGAGTTCAGGAAATTCTTTCCAAGGTAATGGGTGTGCACCTTAGATTGGACCCGTTAGAGATTTTATTGGGCCTTCCCATGGGTGCCCCCCAGCAAAAGCCCTCTCATAGTAACAAGAATATAAAATTAAGGAGAATAGGGAATGTGATGGGGTTAAAGGCTTTGGCTTGGTTATCCTCTGTACCCACAATAGCTGAATGGACCAGGCTATTTATGGAATGTATAACATTTGAAAGGGTTCAGTATACTATCAGAGGACAATTGGGCAAGTTCTTGGAGATATGGGCCCAAGTAGAAGAGGCTTTGTCCCAAGCCTGGTTTCCAGCCTTTTAGTCTATTAATTTTTGAATAATACATTTTAATTTTTTATTTCCTCAAACTCTCCAATGTTAGACAAGTAGTCCTATGTCTAGATTAGGGTCACTAATGGAATTAAAGGATTAAGAAGTTTGTAACATGTATTACTTTGATAATTGCATGACACTGATGCCAATTTTATGTCTGTATAACTGGCTGTTTCACTGCTGAAAATAAAAATAGAGTTTACAAAAAAAAAACGATATCTGCATGTGATCATGTACTCATTCGGTTTTGAACATACTTTACGGCATGGATTGGGGATGTGTATCGCCAGCCGAGGGCCAGGGTCCTGACCAATGGGACCCTCTCCAATCCCTTCCCCTTATTTAGGGGTACCAGGCAGGGATGCCCACTGTCCCCCCCTTTTATTTGTACTGTCAATGGAACTGTTGGTGGCTGCACTCAGGGAGCCACCCCCAGATCAAGGGGCTCACAGTTGGGGAGAGGGAGTACGTAACGAAGCTGTCTGCGGACGACTGCTTAATACTAACCAGCAACATCTCCCAGAGTCTCCTGGTTATTCTCAGGATACTTAATACATTTGGGGACTTCTCAGGGCTCAGAATCAATGTAGCTAAATCAGAGATATTGCCCCTCTACAAACTAACAACTCCACACACTTTGGGGAACCTGGGTCTGGCTTGGACACAAGCAGGAATAAAGTATCTGTGGTTACAATCTCCTCTGACCTGAAGTTCTCAGTAGATCTTAATCTCAGACCTCTGATAGGTAACTTGCATAAAAACACAGAAGTTGATGGCAGATAAGGACCGCAAGGTCCATCCAGTCTGCCCATTTCTTTTTCTGCCTTATTAATGTGCCATCGGCTTTTGCTCTGTCAATGGCCTATCTATTCATACTCATCTGTATTGCTCCCTTATGCCTGTCCCATGCCTGTTTGAAGCCCTGCACTGTATTCATATCAACCACTTCCTATGGTAGTTCTATGCATCCACAACCTTTTCTGTGAAAAAGAACTTTCTCACATTACCCCTTAATCGGCCTCCCTCTAATCTCATGCTGTGTCCTCTTGTCCTGCTATTTTTCTTATATTGAAACATGTTAGACTCTTTCACCTTGTTAATGCCCTTAAGGTGTTTGAATGTTTCTGTCATATCACCTCTCTCCTTCCTTTGCTCTAGGGTATACATATTGAGTTCCATTAATCTGTCCTCATATGTTTTCTGATACAGTCCCTGCACCATTTTGGTTGACCTTCTCTGGACAGCCTCAATTTGGTTAATGTCCTTGTGAAGGTGTGGCCTCCAGTATTGCACGCAGTACTCCAGATGGGGCCTAACCAGTGTCTTGTAAAGAGGGATTATTACCTCCCTCTTCTGACTTCTGATACCCCTACTAATACACCCCAAGGTCCTCCTAGCCTTACCTACTGCTTTAGTGGTCTGCTTGGATGATTCAGATGATTCAGGACATCTGTGATAATGATGCCCAAGTCTCTTTCTTCCCTTGTGACTGCCAGCAAATCCCCTCCCACGCTATAGGTGGCTTCAGTAGGATATGGCGATATGGCCAGGTAGGGACATCTGCAATTATATCTGGCAGGTAAAATTGCATCAATAAAACTAATGGCAGCCCCCAGAATCTGTTATTTACTGTCTCACTTTCTGATCATTCTTCCGGAGAAATGGGCCCAGAAAATAAATAGCACAATTAGCAATTTCTCATGGGGTCCCTCTCCTTCTAGATATAACAGGGCTAAGTTGCAAGCTTCCTGGATCAGAGGGGGCTGGAACCTACCAGACTTCACTCAGTACTCTTTAGCTTTTCTCACAGCCAGAACTCTAAGGTGGTTTAACAAAAGTAGTGCAACACCCCCTGCGTGGGTAGGCATAGAGATATATCTCTTGCATGGGGCCCACTTGTCAGGGTATCTTACCTACCCTTTACCCAAACAGTTCTGCCGTTGAACCACAATACAGAACGCCCACTTGGCATTGCAGAAGGTAGGTCAAAGAGCCAAAAAATGCCTTAATACAGGCCATCATACTCTTCTATGGAATAACCCACACCTCTACATAGACCACACACCATTACAGTGGGAGGAATGGGCCTGGAAATCAATAATAAATGTATTTGATCTTATGACTGAGGATGGGGCCAATGTAGAATCTTTTCAGGTGCTTCAAGACAGATACGGGCTGCCAAATGGGAATTTTTGGAGATACCTTCAGATTAATGGGCAAAACAGAAATATGTCTGTGGGACGAGTAAAAAGAATAAGTTCTTAAACTTGGAATCTCTCCCTATCAAGGAATGGATAAAATGTAAGACTGGGTCAGCAGGCAAAATACAGGCCCTTTTGAGAGATAGTGCACCAAACCCCTCCTTACCTGCCAATGCCCTATGGGAGACTATGCTAGGCATGCCAATATCTGAGGTGGAGTGGCAGCAGGGATGGGTGAGGGCCCACCAGACCTGCAATGAACAAAGGAGTCTCCTCATCCAGAACAAAGTACTGTACCTCTGGTATAGAACCCCAGCTCAGCTGAACTTCATGCGCTAACCCAAACAGATACCTGCTGGAGGTGTAAAGCCCCTCGAGCAGATAAGTTGCATGTTTTATGGTCCTGTTCTCAGCTGCAGCCTCTCTGGTTGGCTATTGCCCAGCACTGTTCAGCCGTACTGAACCTCCATCTCACTCTAGAACCTAGGTTATGGTTATTAGGACTATCCCCTCAAATGGGTGGTCTATCAAAACTTCATCATCTGCGGCTTATCCAGGCCTCGGTTGAAGCAAAACAACTGATTTTGCACTGGTGGAGGACAACTGATGTACCCACAGTCAAAGAATGGATTCTGGCTGTAGAAAACCTGGCTAACGTAACAAGAATAACTTGTTATAGTAGGGGCAACACAGGCAAATATGAAAAGATATGGTCACCCTACATAAGTTTCATTACAAAGACTAGTCAGACTCTGATTTGTAAACATACGAAGGATAGGCTAAGGCCCCCATATATTATCTCCAAGGTATGGCTGGATCTTCACTGTCTCACTATGTGCTGTCTCTCTAGGTACAGTACCACCAGATCTCACCTATGGAAAGCCACGTAGCCTACAACTCTGCACAATAGGTGACGGAGGTTCCCCCCTCCCCAGTGCCATTATGATGTATTGTAGGATCAGCCTGTGTCAATGCTAACAGTTACCAGATCTGGGCTCAGAAGGGTAAGTCCAGTACTCTCCTTTTTCAAGTTTGATAAACGTTGCCTGTGGTTACATGGCCTCTCAAATGCTATGTTGTTAATTAACGGATTCTGACATTGCAGTTACCGAATGTGTGTGAATGTGGATTGGATACCATTGTATGTACAATAATGAACACTGCTCAATAAAAAGATTAACTGTAAAAAAGAATACTTAAATCAGACCATGCAAAATGGGAGGCCTGACCTTGCAGCAAAATCCTGAAGGGGCCATTCTTCCAGAGTGTCTCAGGAACAGTATCGAAAAGACAGTGCCTGTGAATGCCTGGCTGATTAAAAAGGTCTTATAATTAATGGCAGGTTGGAAGCATTTACATAATGCTGGACTGCCTGGGTATTGTATATCATACAACATCATCCAACCTTTGTGCCTTAATTGTGGGATGCTCTGGGGGTGGAGACCACAGGCAGGTAAGGACATGGATGGAGGAAGCAGAGTCCCCCATTTGACCAGTCTACGCTAAGAATATGCCCAATGCAGCAACAGACTTATAAAGTTCAGAATATGATACAAGCCCCCAGGCCTCCTCAACGCTGCATGAGGAGTGTGTGTGTATATGGGGGGGGGGGATTGTTGCCCCTATGTGGATCATATCTGTCTCTGTATTGATGCTGCTAAATGCTATGTATGTCTTGCTCATATTTTCAATAAAAATATATTTACAAAAAAATGCTTGCAAGTTCAATATAGTCAGTAGAGACCCAGGGAGATGTACCCCACTTTACTCTGGTAGACCTAAATGGAGCATGGGAGTCACACATGGCTAGGAATAAGGTTTATAAATGAACTAGCACCTGATCTGGATCAAGAGATTCTTACACTGGGTGCCAATCAGCAATCATGGGATCAGAGAGGAAATGGTGCAGGAAGAATTTATGGAAGAAATGCCCCATAATAATTTTAGGTGGGGCCTTGTTCATCCTGATTTTATGGATGCAATAGGTGATACAATGGCTACTGAACAAATCAGGAGGAGTGTCAACAGCCACAATATCATGAGGGTGAGTGGACAGGATCCAATTCAGGAGGGAGTGTTTGGAGAAGTGATTATTGAACCTGGTAGGGTTGGTGAGTAATTGTTGAATCTGGAGCAGAGAATTGAGAACTGAGCACTGAGCCATTTGAGAGTCCTCCCAGATTGATATGTTCATACCTTGGGGTATTGATTTGAGCTGGGTAGTTGGAGATGATATCTGTAATAGCATCAGCTCTCTTAGTAGGGGAGCAATATATGTCAGTAATGAACATGGGAATGGAATAGGGGAAAGTGATTTTACCACAAATTAGCTCATGGGACCTAGGAATTACTTCCTGGAAGATGAGAGCAAATGTAAGGGAAGAGGAAACATAGAGGGCACCCCCACACACGCACTTCTTTTTTCTCTATCCTGCTAGTAGAAATTGAAATCTTGAAGAGAAATGTCAGATGAGGGAGTCTTTGCATATTACCAGGTATCAGATAGTACTAGAACATCAGGGGCAGTCTGAGATACCCAACCCCAATATGGTCAATCTTGAGCAGAAGGCTGCAAATATTTATGATACCTTTAGGAAAGGGAGAAGGTATGTTGGGGTGAAGAAAAACTGAGAAGGGCCTGGGTTCCATTCAATATCACCACACAATAAAAGTAATAGACTTAGCAGCCTCTTAGTAATGGTGGTAAGCCTCCAGAGAGACAATTTCTTGGAGGGACCTGTGTGTGGGGGAGATGTGAATAGAAAGGAGGATGGCTAAAAGAGAGGCATGAGCAGAGGTAATCCCTGTTCAGTAAACCAACATGAATGAGGGAGTAAGAAGATTCAGAATCAGCGGACATAAGAGCTGATAGGTTAGTATGGCACTGAGGCAAGTTTCAAGCAGAGAGCAAGGAGGTTAAAAGACAAAAAGTACTACAACATGGTAATGCTACAGCCCAGTAACTATGAAATCAATGTACTGGAGCTATAACACTTAGCACTACCACTATAATACACAATGCACCCAATTCCTATTAAACATTTTAGAAGAGCTAGATATGTCAGCTGCTATTCTAAGAGCTGTTCCACACATCCACCACAACATTATGACACAGAAGACTGTCTGATGGGCAAAAGGAAAAAGAAAAGTACTTCAGAAATAAAATTTTATAACTGACTGTTTCTTAAAATTTATATTATTTTCCTGTCTGCCTGGCTTGGCTCAACTAGCTCTTTAAATCCCAATACAGACACTGTAGTGCAGCATGGGGGGAGGGAGGGAGTGCTACACTCCTGAGGTGCTGTTTTTTCTGTCTGCCTGTTCAGGTGGATGTTAAAGATCCTGTGGTACTTCTCAAAGAGAGTAGGGGAATTTTTAATAAGAAACCAAAAACATTGCATCACAGTATTGATATATCATACCAGAATTTACAAATAAGATAAACAGAAAGGAAAAGTATGTACAAATTATGCATCATGAAAATAAAAGGTATCAGACATTTCATATCAGAGAAAACAAAACAAACAAAGGGAATCCCTATAAAATTACTCTAAGTCAAACCAGCGTACAAGATATAAGATTAAATATTCCTTTAAGTGATCATTTTAAAGTGTCTCCATAGGTGGACCACTTTATCTGGTGAAAATCTCTGTGTATCCAGGTCTTTTACCCTAATTGTTTCAGCTTCTATCTGCATAATTAACACACTGTTTAAAACTTGTTGCTGTTGTAAGACATACTGACAGCGTGCTTACCACAAAAAATATTGAATTACGGCAAACAGAACATGTAAGGTACCTTTGTGAAAGATTCTCCACACACCAGAGAAATCTCCAAGTATTCAGGTGGTGTACGAAATTCTTGAGAAAAAAGGCAGTTTCCACCTAGTAGTGAGTTCCGCCCAAACCTGCTTGCTAGAGGGAGAATCAAAATAAAAATGAGAACTTCTGGTGCAGCTTCCGGTTCTATGGCAGCCTAGTCCATGAGCTCCAGACCCCCTCCTCCAATTTAAACTATATTAAATAGCCTCAATATCCTAAAAATATACTGTATTTTTTTGACTCTTGGAGTACGTGGCTTCAGGCAAACATCGAGGGGGCACCAACAGATTCATGGCACTGCGGCCAGATCCTGAGATATCTGAGGGGGATGCCACTGACTCGGGGGCCTCTGAACTTTCCTCCGGGGCCTCACAACCTAAAGCTTGAGGAAAGAGCAGGCCCAAGGTACAGCAAGCCACTAACATGGACACCAGGCTCGACAAAATATAATCAGAACTCCGGAGTTTAAGTCTGATTTCCACCAATTTAAGCAAACCCAGGAATCTTTTCAGAGGGACCACACGGAGTTACACTCCAAAGTAACTACTCTGGAACAAAATGTGCAAGAGCAGGCCTCAATCACTTCACAGCTCCAAACTACACTTAACCAGGTAGCCCACCTCTGCCAGCTAATGGTGGAACCTTAGGAGGATGCGGAGAACTGCAATTGCTGCAACAACCTTCGACTCTATGGGGTCCCCGAAAATAGCGAGGGCACTGACTTAAAAGGATTCACTGAAACATTGCTTCTGGAAGCTCTTGATCCGGACTCAGGATTTGTTTTTGAAACAGAGAGGATTCATAGAGCATTGGGCCCAAAGCCTACATAACCATCAGCTAGAACCAGATCAGTAATAATTAGATTCCTCAGGTTTCAAACAAAAGAACATATTTTGAGACAGACTTGGACTAAATCACAAATTTACTAGGAAAACACGTACATATTCCTGGATAATGATTATGCCCCAGCCACGATGCAGAGGAGGTGGGCATTCATCCCTCTTTTCCCAATTTTGAGGCAACAAAAGCTTACATTTTGAACCCCTTACCCTAGCAAGCTGGTGATTCAATTTCCTTCAGGACAGCAGACCTACGGTTTTGCTGAGGATGCTTGCGCAGATCTAAAGAAGCGTGGCCTATTGCTCCCAACTTTGGCCTGGTTGCCCCAGAGAACTTCTCCCAATCAGGGACCACATCAGAATGACTGCTTCTCGAGCACAGCAAGATCAACAAGCCACAATAGACTCCATTAAATGGATGCTGGAACAATTCTCCAGGCAGCCCAGCTGAGGCCCTTTCTGCAGCATGTCCCTGGGTTCGCAGTGAGTACCAAGGAGGGGGGGGTGGGAGTCCAGGAGGTGGCCTTGTCACCGTGCTTGCATTCAGGGGATGGCTTTCTGAGGGGGATGCCCTGAGGGGGGTCCATGGAGATGTTGGGGTACCAAGGTCGGATAGTGACACCAGGATGAGGATGGAGGGGTGGGTTGGGGTGGACCAAGTCATGGGCCTACTCATTCCACCAGGGACTGAAGGGTGGACAGATCTGGTACATATGCTACTTCCCACAAAACTGAAGTTGGTACTGGGTCCTGTGAGTGAATGGCAAGCCATCGGGTCATCTGTTGCAGGAGGATGTTGGCCTGGCTTTATAACAGCTTTGCTGCACTCAGGAGTTCTTATTGTTAAATCTAGTCCCAGATAAACAGGAGCTTTCAGGGGTTCCCTTGCCCAGCTAGGGGTTGGCAGGTCCTGATCAGATGTTCCATGCCCGACCGGGCCGATGTGCCCGCCCCTGGGCTTGGGATTATACCCCTCCAAATCAATATCGTGGCAAGCTTTACTGCATTAACCCGCTAAATAGGGTGCAGATTTAAGGTCTCCTTGGCTCCAGATGGTGGGGTGGCATTGGTGCACTTTAAGCATAGCTGGACCCCTAGATGAAACAGGACCTACCTGTATAGGGCCTGGAGGTGGCGTATGATACTTATAATTGGCATGGGGACTTGCACTGTTCGCTCCTGGCTCGGTGGTGTTCGAGTGATTACATACTGGGCCTAGCTGTTGGTCCCCCCTGTCGCCCCCCCCCCTTAGCAGGGTCCCTTCACAGGATATCCTGGATTTTATCTGGACCATTTTTTTAAGGTTGCACAGGTAATAGAGGTTTTGTTGGTCCTGGGTTGACATATGCCCCGCTTTTCCCACGGTCTTCCACCCCCTGGTGTGCGTCCTCCCTCTTTCCCCTCTCGATGGATGGGATGGCTGGGAGCCCCTAGAGCCCTCACTCTCCTGCATGTCCTCAACTGCTTAGTGGTATTATCCCTCCTCCACTATTTCTGTGAATCTCCCAGAGAGAACTAATTCTCCTGATTGGGACTCTAACAGAATGGCTACTTCTCAAGCACAGCAAGATCAACAAGCCAAGATAGCCTGCATCAAACAGATGCTGACACAATTCTCCAGGCAGCCCAGCTAAAGCCTTTTTTTATAACATGTTCATGGACTCGCAGTCGGTGCTAAGATGGGAGGGCTGTTAAGGGCCCAGACAGTGGTCTGCCCACCATCCCTGCCTTTGGGGGGTGCCGGGGGGGGCCTGGGGAGATATCAGGGCATCTAGGTCAGATGGTAACACCGAGATGGGGGGGCGGTTGATAGTGGACCTAGTCATGGGCCTACTCGCTCCACCGGGGCCTGAAGGGGCGGATTGAGATGATATGCATGCTACTTCCTACAAAATTAAAGTTGGTACTGGGCCCTGTGAGTGGATAGTAGGCCACCCGGTCGACTGTTACAGGAGGATATTGGCCCTACCTTTTAACAGCTCTGCTGCATCCAGGATTGTCTATAGTTAAATCTAATCCCTATTAAATAGGGGTTTGTGAGGTTCCCCTTGCCCGGTTGGGGGTCCCTGGGTCCTGACCGGATGCCTTACGCCCGGCTGGGCTGGTGGGCCCCCCTAGGCTGGGGATTATACCCCTCTAGCTCATTATAAATGGCAGGCTCCACTGCATTGCCTGCTAAATAGGGTGCAGACTTAGGCTCTCCTCGATTCCAGATGACTGGGAGGCATTAATGCATTTTATCTATAGCCGGGACCCCTAAATGATTCAGGGCTCGCTTTGTCTGGAGGTGGCATGTGGTACCTCTGACTGACATGGAGATTTGCATTGTCTGCTCCTGGCCCGGTGGTGTTTGAGTGATTGCATAATGGACTTTATGGATTGTCCTTCCTACTGCCTTCTGCCTATTGGCAGGGTGCCTTTACAGGTTACCCTGGATTTTATTTGGACCTGGTTTAAAGTCATCTAGGTAATAAAGGTGTTGCTAGATTCAGATGGAAGTGAGATCCCATTTTGCCCTGAATTATCCCCCTCCGGTGTGCGTCCTCTCTCCTCCTCACCCAGCGGTTGGGTGCCCTGGGGGCCCCTGGAGCCCTCATTCCCCCGCTGATGCTCAACTGCTTAGTGACATTATTTTTCTCCCACTATTCCTGTGAATTCCTCAGGGATAACTAAGGCTGGGAAGTATATTTTCTACCATTCCTAGATTAACCTTCCACACCCTAATGAGTTCTAGACTACTGCAAGTCGAAAGGGAGCCTATTCGGACAGCTACTTTGGACATTGTGTGTATTTCACATGGTTTGGCGGGTGAGAGGACTTTTGGGGTGTTCCCTTTGAGTCTGGTGCTCACCTCATTACTTAATAACTATTTTAAAGGGACATTTTTCATACTCCTGGGTCAATTTATAATAAACCCGATTTTATCCCCCCCTTCTCTTTAACATATCGGGAGCGGTCTATTAGATCCTATGCCATCTGAAAACCAGGTTACAATGGAACTGCACTTTTTTTATCCAACCCCTATCTATTTCTTCCCCATTGATTCCTTTTTTTATTTTTCAGCTCCCCAGATTATTGTTTTTCCTTCTCTTAGCCCATTCCTTCCCTGAAGTTAGGGGCAACGGTTTCTCCAGGACCCCATATTACTTGGTTGAATGGGTGTTCACCTTCAGACAGTAAGCTGATCTGTCCCCAATGTGCGCTCCAAATGAACGTGTTTTGTTGGAAGTCAAAGGTAACCCCCCCTTTGGGGGTTTGTATATAGTTTTCATCTACCTATATCTCCTTGCTGAGACAACCCTTCTTGCAATTAGTGCCTTAATCAAGCCCAGTTGGCCCATTAGCTTCCCCATAATTCTTACTGTAACATATGTTACTTTTCTGTTTACTACATTGACTGCAGAGCATCAAGATATCATAATGTTTTCAGTTAGTGGATTTCTCTTATTTCAGGAAATTCAAATGTATGATGTCTCAGTACGTGGGGTGGGGGTCTGGGTTTCAGGGAGATATGCATTGCACTTTAATATGTCTTGAAATGCAGGGAACCTTTAAAATTATGTCTCACAATGTAAATGGGCTGGCTGGACCCATAAAGAGGTACAGCACAATCCGTGCACTTAAAAAATTAAACCCTGACATACTTTTACTACAAGAAACTCATCTCTCTTCAGTGGAGCACCAAAAATTACTTAAATTTGGCTTTTCTGTTGTGACTAAGTCTTCTTACCAGAGGGGTAAAAGGAGGGAAGTGGTGATTTTAATCCCGAGACATTCCCAGCTACAAATTCTTGAATGATACTCTGACAAAGAAGGCAGGCTAGAGTTAGCCGTAGTCAAACTAAATCAACAGATTCTGACCCTATGTAGTATTTATATTCCTCCAGGTTCTGATGCTTCTACCATCCAACAGCTAATAGATGCTATTCTGGGAAGACAACAGGGTATTCTTATCCTGGGCAGGGATCTTAATTGCCACCTTAATCCCTCACTTGACTCTTCCACTGCTGTCCCATCCCCGCAGTCCTCAGGACAAAAACATCTCCGACGTTTATTCTGAGATGTTGGCCTGGTTGATTTGTGGAGACAACTTCACCCACTACAATGGAAATTTACCTAATATTCTAATGCTGTTAAACATTACTCCAGACTTAATTACTTTTGTATAGGCAGGGAATACCTGGATCGGGTTAGGTCAGCGGATATCCTCAATATCTGCCTGTCTGACCACGCTCCCATTATTTTGGAACTTAATATCCAAAAAGAGAGAAAAAATGTGCAATGGCGATTTAACCCATCACTCTTGAAAGATAGGGAATTTAAAGACCTTCTAGAAACATGAATTCTGGAAATCAATTGAGATAATGCCTCTACATAGGCATCTCCTCAGACTTTATGGGATACAATAAAGGTTGTGCTTAGAGGCCATATTATAGCCTATGCCACTCATAAGAAAAAAAAAGGCCGAAGCAATTCTGCAGGCCTTGCAAGAGAAGCTTAATTTTCTCCAGGAGGCCCACATGCAAGGAGATACAGATCTTCACCCCCTAATATTCCAGACGCAGGCTGAGATTTAACGAATGTTGACAGCCAAAATTGAACAAGCCCTGGCCTGGTTAAGGCAGTGGTATTATGAGGGTGGAGCCTGAGCTTCTAGACTTCTGGCATATCATCTCAGAAATCAAACACAGGAATGCACCATCTCTAAAATCAAAGACCCCACTCTAGGACAGATGCGGTACTCCACTCAACATATCCTTGAGGCATTTAAGAAGTATTACCAGTCCCTTTATTCCTCCCCGGCAGAACTTGCTCCACATAAAATACTGGACTTTCTCTCTCAGATCTGCCTTTCGGCTCTCTCGGCCTCCCAACAGGCTCAGATAGCAGCTCCGATCTTTGAACTGGAGCTCCAAAAATTGTTAAAGGGCTTAAAAATGGCAACGCTCCTTGCCCTGATGGTTTCAGAGCCAAGTTTTATAAAGGAGCCTGGAACTTAGTACAGACCCCCTTCTGCAGGCTTTGCAGGCTGGACATCTCACTTCCTCGCTCCCCTATATCATGGAAACAAGCTACAATTTTGGTAATTCTGAAACCCCAGAAACCTCCACATCTCTGCAAGCCTTATCATCCCATATCAGTACTCAATCAAGACTATAAGATTTACACAAGTATTTTAGCCCATAGACTTGATTTCATCCTCCCTTCTTTAATTTGTTCTGCTCAGTCTGGATTTATTAAAGGCAGACAGACAACGGATAATATAAAATGTACCTTATATCTTATAGATCATGTCCAATCCACAAATTCCCCCCTTTTAATACTTAGTCTTGATGTTCAAAAAGCCTTTGACATGGTCTTGTGGGGCCTTCTTCAAGCCACCCTTAAAACATTTTACTTTCCTGAGGTATTTATGACAGCCATAGGCGGTATATACTCTGGTCCAGAGGCAGTCGTGAGATTGAACGGCTCCTGTTCTGAACATTTTCCCCTGTTTAGAGGCACTTGTCAGGGCTGTCCCCCTTCCCCCTACTTGTTTGCCCTTTTTGTGGAGCCCATAGCTCAACTCTTTAGACAAACTCCTAATCTCTATGGGTATAGGGTATCAGAATCTTCCTATCATAAACTAGAATACTATGCTGATGACCTTCTTCTCTACATCACACATCCTGATGAATCATTACAAACTCTAACCACACTATTAAAAGACATAGAGACTCTCACAGGTTATACTATCAATCCAAATAAATCAGATGCCCTACTAGTACAGCCCCCTTTGCCTCCTGACTTAGTCCTGAGGTACCCCTATAGATGGGATAAACTCCACATAACATACTTGGGCATTAAAATACCTAAGAATTTTTCAGAGCTCTATTCTCTGAACTACCTTAATTTTGTCTGGGATAAAATCAAATCTGACCAGATAGACTCCTCTTCCTCTCTCCCTGATGGCTAGAGTTCAATCTATTCAGATGAACTCTTTGCTGAAGATATTATACCTAATGCAAAATATCCCCCTCCCTC
Organism: Neoceratodus forsteri; assembly: GCA_016271365.2. Lineage (NCBI taxonomy): Eukaryota > Metazoa > Chordata > Ceratodontiformes > Ceratodontidae > Neoceratodus > Neoceratodus forsteri. The sequence goes on from CM028129.1 coordinate 906,939,108, forward strand.
TCACCACAAAGGACATTCAGGCCTGGGAGAGAACTGTCAGTAAGTTTCTATGGGCAAACCAATGACCCAGAATAGCACTTAGTAAGCTCCAGTGTCCTAAGGAGAAGGGCGGTTTGGCCCTCCCCTGCATTTTTAATTGTTGGTTGGCTCCCCTACTTACGCATATAACATTTTGGTTTTTACCTTCAAATCAAGCCCCTTCATGGCTTGCAGTTGAAAGATCTATGGCAGATTGCCCCTAAATTACTCCCGTGTGTTTCAACCACATAATATTTCCCAAGTACGATGGGGCTCTAGATTTACGAAGGGTTTACTTCCTAGTTGGATGAGTTTCCTCTCTCGACCAACTAACACATTCTTGTCCTCCTGGATGGGTATTCCTGCTGAAGATCCATCATGGACCCCAGCATGCTTAGATACCACTTTTCAGGCCTGGGTATGCAAAAGTTTAAAACACTCATAAGAATTCTATGACAACAACATCTTTAAGTCATTTGACCAAATTAAACAAGAGTTTTCTCTGAGCAAGTCTGACTTCTTTAGACTTATTCAGATCCGTCACTTCTTGGACACTAAAATTGGCTTAGATGTCACTACACAGGTGATGCCACCTATTTGCCTTTTATTGATTCAGATTGCAAGAGGTGGAGACCGAACCCATTTGGTCTCCCATTTATATAAAGCCCTGCAAGGGGCCCCCTCACCAATCATAGATCTGGAACAGTTTCACTGGAAAGCTAAGTTTCAGGTGGCATTGTCCCAGAAAGATTGGCACCGGATCTGGCAAAGACAGCATAAAACCTCAAACTCATATACATGGAAAGAGTTTTCCTGGAAGATCGTATCCAGATTTTTTCATACTCCCCAAGTCTCTGCCAAATTCTCAACTAGAGGGGACTCCTTCTGTTAGAGGCAATGTTGCTGCGAGGTAGCCACACATGCCCATGTTTTCTGGTTTTGCCCAGTACTCACATCTTATTGGTCCCTGATATGGAACAGAATACTTGACCTTTTCCCATCTCTGGGTGATTTTACCCCAGCTGTTGGGATTCTACTTCAGTATCCAGGTCACTTTAAGAACCCACACCACATCTATTTACTTCATATATTGCTGGGTATGGCCAAAAAGTGTATCACACGTTTATGGCTTCGACCCGACCTCCCCACTATAACCGCCTGGGAAGATACAATATATGATGTCTATAGATTAGAACATATGACAGCCAGGTTACAAAATAAAATCCCAGAATTAATGAATCACTGGAATGTCTGGTTTCTTTACATGTCTCAAATAAGGCCAGACCAGCTGGCATAGGACTGCCCTCCCAGCTGATAAGTCTTTCTCCACTGGTCCTCGTGGGTGCCGGCCAGCCCCAAAAAACATCTCTCTCATATTTATAGGTTGCCGGTACTCTGTATGAGACCTAATGATTTATGGTGATAGCAATTTTGATACATAGCCTACTGAGTTCTCCCATGGACTTCCCTAGTCCCTCAATGAGGTAATTATAAACCTAAACCAAGAGATTTTTATTCTTTTATTTCTGTACAGTATATCAGTGATAGATTCATATACTTCTTGATTATCATTATTAATAGAATATACTGTATTCATAAGGTATAATGCTTATCCAGTTTATATACCAACGTAATCATTGTACAATGTGTAGCATGTAATCCATTGTCCACATTCATTTATTCTTGTGATAATGCTCTGTGGTATTTTTTATGAAAAAAGCTGTAATAAAAAAATAGTTTAAAAAATATATAAAAATGATAGATGCTTTCTTCCATGTTCACACACGTTAATTTAGGGCAATACCATTCTGCTATGGGTTTGTGTTTTAGATCACCTCTCACACCTAACTTCCTTTGTGAACATAACCAAACAATGTCCCATACCTTAACAGGGATTCTGGTGTCAATAAGTTTATTTAATGCCCAATTCATTTTGGCAGAGGTACATTCTGGAAAGATTAATACAGCTTGCTGCACACTATGAACAATATGAGAATAAAAACTTTTCCTATTTAAAGCCATCAAGGCATGTTTCTCTTTTTTACATTGGTGCAATTTATTAATCGAGGGAACAGCGTAAGTTGGAACTGCTAATTGTGGCAAAAGTTTAGGAGGGGTATCAACCCTCCTTCTTAACACATTACAACAAACTGGGGTCTCTCATTGTCCACTGTCATAGTTCTCCAGCTATCTTTCATCTAGAACCCAATGTGTTAAAATTAATAATACCATATCTACTATGCACCTGTGCACTCAGGAGTTCCCCAGGGATCTATCCGGGGTCCCCTGCTATTCAGCATCTACCTCAATGCCCTGCCTAAATCCTGCCCCGGCAACCTTCTCCTCTATGTGGACGACACTGCTCTTTATGCTGCACATCCTGATCCTCTCTCTCTCCAGCGTACCTTACAAAACTCCTTCTCTCAGACTGAACATGCTGAACACAGATTAGCGGTCAACATTAAAACAAAACAAAACAATGCTCTATGCCCACCACCAAAACAGATCAAAGGATTTCCCCCTGGAAATACTCTCCACCTCTCTCATCCCACTGGAACTGGTCCAAAAGTATAAGTATCTAGGTATTACATTTGATTCTTCCCTCTCATTCCATGAATGTATAAAAATCCTCACCTCCACCACTGACACCCACATTGGTCTCCTTTACAGACATGAAGACTGCCTGCCACCTGAAGCACTTGGCCTAGCCATTGCCTCCTCTGTCTTATCGCTGGTGGACTAGGGCCTCACAATCTATGCTGCCGCCGACCCTATGGCACTTCATCAAATACAAGTAGTCATCAATAAGGCCTGCCGGCTCCTCTATGGTGCTGACAGAAATACACTACCTGCACCCTATACGTGCTCACCAACTTCCTCTCCCTTGAGGAAAGACTATTATACCAGACCTGTCTCTTCACCAAAAAATCTACCTGGGTTTAACCTCAATAGGTGTCTTGGCTTCTCTTCAGGCAGCCACCATCTCAGCGTCCACACAGGCTGCCCCAAAAATTATCTGGAAGGTGCCTAGGGTCAGGACCACCCTGGCCCAGCGATCTTTCCCCCTTAGAGCTCTATCCTGGTACAATGCCCTCCTACCAGCTGTCACACCAATCACCAATATAGATCCTTTTAAAGCCCATATCCTCTCCTAACATCAATGTCAGTGTAACCGGTAACCTGTGGATCCTGCACCCTTGCCACTAGGCCACGTACCCGCCCTTGGCCAGGCAGTGGAGAGCCCTCACTATTTCTAGCCTACAGCCTCCTCATCCCTTGGTTACCATATAGTTGCACTGGACAATGAATGCATTGTATTATGTATAAGATAAAGCCTCCCTGAGGCGGCTTACTACCAACACATATCATGCATTGTTTTAGCTACCAATTGTATAGGTCTTAACCGCTCATTAGGTAAATATGTCGATAGCTCTGCCCTGTTTTAGCTACCAAATGTATAGGCATTAACCCATGCTCATTGTATTTATACTGTGTATGATTGCTCACCCACATTTTATTTTATTTATTTATTTAGTTTATAAATCGGATTTACAACCTTTGAGTCACAGACTCATTTACAAAAGCACCTCGTCACAGGAAGGGGAAACAACAAATAGTGCGGCGAGACAGGGTGGAACAATACAGGTGCAGTACATACATTATACATAGCATAAGACATAGGTATTTTACCAAAGTACATTATACATAGCGTAAGACATAGGTATTTTACCAGAGAACAGAGCAGAGAGCGCTGTTAGGACCTGGTTGGTCATGAAGGCTATAGCCAGAGGAAGATGGAGTGGGGCAGGCTAACGAACCTGGGGAACAGCGGCAGGCCTTACCGTGGGCACGTACACTTCCGGACGCCAAGTAGGTGGTTGCATAGGGCAGTTTTGAACTGACCAATTTTAGGGGTGTCTGAGATGTGCTTGGGGAGGGAGTAATACCAGGATGGTGCTCTGTAATAAAAAGACCTTTGGGCAAGGGAGGTCCTGGCTCTAGGCACCTGGAAGATGGCCTTGGAGGTGGTATGGGTGGCAGTTGAGTGGGAAGCAGGCTGGAGCAGAGTAGTGACACCAGGGGGACAGAGTCCAAGAAGAGTCTTTTTTGCTCGGATACCTGTGTGATATTGCAGACGTTCTTCCAGATTGAGTATGTTCATTGCGGCATAGAGCCGGCATGTGTGGGTTCTGCTTGGGACACCGGCCAGGAGCCTGCAGGCTTTGTTGATGGAGGTCTGGACTTTGGTGAGGGTAGTGGGGCCAGCGGCTGCGTATATGGGGAGGCCATAGTCAACTAGTGACAGGATGACATTTATTCTATGTATGTATTGTATGAATGAATGTCTATGATTTATTCTGATGTGGAGCCTTTGGAAATGAGTCTATAACTCAAAGGGTTGTAATTCTGATTTCCTAAATAAATAAAAAATAAATAAATACAATATTTTTGCAAAGCCCACTGTATCCAGGACTGCCAAAGTGACCCATTTGTCTCCTAAGCACATTTAAATGTACTAAATAAGAAAATGGAATGAAAAAATACCACTGGGTTTATCATGTTAAGCCCCCCTTTCCTCTATGGTAGGTAAGTAACATCCCTCTTAACTAGATTAAGTCTCGTACCCCAGAGCATCTGGAAGAAAATATTAAATAGTCTAGTCTCCAAGTGTACCGGGAGGGCATAAATATAACTGACATATAAGAAAATGGGAATAATAACTTTTTTGATGATTTGTACATGCTTTTTCTTTCCAAACTTCAATGTTTTCCAAAGGCAAACTTTACTCTCACCTATGTCAGTTTGTTTTTCTCAATTATAGGTGGCCATATCTCTGGGACCTACACATATACCTAACATTTTTTGTGGTGTGGTGGAGATGTTAATTCCTCTTATGTCTGAGGTCATAGGGATTGGCTAATTCGGGGCTATAATAGTGCTGTTTTCTTTGTTCAATTAACCTGTAGCACCAGAGTATTGTGCAAAGGCATCAAAAGTACTAATAGTCTTTTCTATGGAGCTGATGTTTTGAACTACGAAGTCAACATCATCTGCATATGCGATTACTTTTTCCGGGGTTAACGTCTCATGAGGAGCCAATCCTATAATTTGTTTATCCCACTTTATCTGTCAAATGACTGGGTCTAAAGCAAAGGTATAAGGTAAGAGACTGAGTGGGCAGCCCTGTCTTACTCCTTTTAGAAGAGGTATATCCCCAACAACTAAACCATTAACTGTTGGAATAATATTGGCTTTTAGATCTAATATTTTTATCCAGTCCACAAATGTCTTTGGGATACCGTATGACTCCAGAATATTAAATAGAAAGTGGTGTTCAACTTGATCAAATGCTTTAGATTGATCTACTGCAACAATATAGCCTTTGAAATTTTGAGATTTACAGGCTTCACAAAGCTCTCTCAAAATGAAGAGATTATGTTGGATCTTGCGTTCAGGGATAGCACATGTCTGGGCAGTATCAATTAAAGTTTCAGATACTTTTATTAGTTTATTGTTCAACATTTTGTCAATATCTTATAATCACTATTAAGAATGCTGATGGGTCTCCAGTTGAATCATTTCTTCTTGTCCCCAATTTTTAAATATATAACATATTATAGCAGTGCTAAAATCTGTACAACTTAAATCTGATTGTAACATAAAGTTACAAACGTTTGCCAATACAGGATTCAAAAGAGATTCATATTTTTTATAGAAATTGTTAGAGAGACCATCTATTCCTGGTGAAGTTCCTATCTTTAACTATTTAATTATCTCATAAACTTCTTCAGAAGTAATTGGATCTATCAGAGCCATACCAGCAGAGTGTTCCAAGTGTGGTATCGATGCAGTTAAAAAGTTCTTCACACTTTTGGGAAATGGTTTCATTTTAAGTTTTGCTGCACTAATGAAAGCATTCCTAAATTGGTGTCTATCAACCTATTATTAGGTGTAAGTAAACCTTTCATAATGGTTTTATCAAGTCATTGTTTGCAAGCCTTGTAAGGATCTGAAGCTGGTTGATTATTTGTGCAAAATCTCATTTCCATGTCCAGTGATTTTGCTCTATCATATTGATAGATTTTCATTAGTTCTTTTTTATTTCCATAATTTGTGCTTTATATTTCACATGATCCTTTGGGGGGAATGACATAAGTCTGTATAACCAATTTCTATAATCTAAATATTTAATATATCTTGAATTTGTGGTGCTTTTTCCAAATGAGATAAACAGAGGTTTTAAGTCTTTTTTTGTATCTGTCCACCAGTCCCAAAGATTATCATAAAAGCACAAGGTCAAGATTCTGGCACCAAAAAAACTTCCACCTGCCTCTGACATTCTGTTGATTCCAATAAGGAGGCATTAGGCCTCCATCTGTGAATATGGGAATAGATTTCCAGGGGAGGGGGGCACTGCAGCTAAGCTTAAGGATCCTAATAATATACAATGGTCAGAAACTTCTGTGGGTTTAACTTCTATCTTATAAGGTTTTATATATTTGGATACTAGTATGAAATCAATACGAGTGGCATATATGTGTCTAAAGTAAGTTGCCCTATATCATTTTTCCTCAGAGTTCTGTAAATATCCAATAACCCTGTATCAAGAATAATTTGTTTTAAAGCATGTGAGTCACAATATAATCTTTTGATCATATCCTCTGAATTTTTCAGATCTAAACTGCAATTAAAGTCCTCTCCCCATATAATGTGTTTCTATGTGTATAGATAAGGTTTTATTTTATCAAAAAGATCAATTCTGGCTGATTTAGTCTGGGGGGAATAGAGATTAATGAGACAAAAAGCAATTCATTTATACATGCAGTCTATAGCCAGAGCCCTCCCAGGGTGTATATCAATAATTCTTGATACTCTGAAATTAGGGTTTTTAAATAAAATTCCTATCCCATCAGCAGTATATGCACCAAAGGTCCAAAAAGAAGGACCCCGTGTCCAATTCCTCTTAACCTGGTTTATATCAAAAATGGAGGATAAATTGGTTTCTTGGACAAAGATGATTTCCACAGTGAATTGTCCCAAAAAGGCTAATACCAATAATTGCTTTTTGTAGTGTTTCAAACTACAGATATTAAGTGAAGCAATATGAGTAGAGGCCATGCGTTATGTACAGAAAAAGCATATGTTCATTAAACCTCCTTATATTTAGGGGCCTTCTTCGTGACTAATTTTGGTTTTCCTTTTTTTCCCTTTTTTCCCTTTCCTTTCCTTAGCCAGTTCCGTAGTCCTACTTTCCTCCTCTTCAGTGATTATATCAGACCTATGTGAAGCATCCAACTGTAGCTCAGATTCTCCCATATCCACTTGTAAAGGGGAGAAAGGATTTTCCATCCTAAGGGAGGTGTGTGGGAGGAGGGGGGCTTATGCTGTCTTGCTGACGCCCTAGTAAATCTTCTCCTAGCTTTAGCAACTTCAAAGGGGGGGCGGCATACTAATACTTGCTTTCTCATCCCTAGGGGATTGGGACACCTCTCTTTGTTCTCGATTATCATGGGCTTCCCCATCTTTGTCATTCCTATGGAGGGGGTCAGTAGTTGTTAAAGTGTCAGCAGAAACGTCTCCAGAGGTATCTTCTTGAGGCACATCATTCTGTGGCCTATCCCTGCCAGCAGTTTCTGGAAAGGGGTAGCTTTTCTCTTGGGCTCTATCTATTAGATCATCTTGATCCCACCCCTCCGTTCTATTTCTTTTAGCCCAGGGACACTGGTGGAAGGTGTGACCTTTGTCATCACAAAGGTTACACTGAAAGATATTGTCACATAAATCAGTGGAGTGACCGTACCCCCACATAAGGAGCATTTGAGCATGTCACAGGCACTGCTCAGGTGAGTCTTAGCCCCACATTTGTAACAAGCTCTGGGCTGCCCACCATAAAGCAACCCCCCTGTCCTTACCCAAACAAAACTATTGGGAAGGTGGATAATTTCCGAGTTAACTTGGAACAATGTTATTTTAAATCTCTACCCTTCTGTCCAAATTCCCTCAGTGTTCATAATTGCCTCTGGGGGTCCCAAAATGTCACATCGTTTCTGCAGCCAGTGGTATATATCATTAACATTCACTCCTTCATTTCTAAACATGATAGAAATGTATCTGATCTGGGGTTTAGTAAGAGGGATGGCCTAAAAGGGGGTCCAAAGAGAAGTCTGCTTAAAGTTATTATATCTTTCCCAGAATCTCTCAAGGCTGATGTTAGATTTAAAACTAACATCAAAGGTGTCTTCCCCTGATATATGAATTAAAGCATATATCTCCACTGGCACAAACTTTGTGGATCCCATTAACAAATGTTTTGCAACATAGTACTTGTCCGTGTGCTCAGGTAGCCATCCCCTGTACCTCAACCTAACAGCATTCCTTCTAGGGGCTTGTTCGAGTTTGTTTTTAAATAGTTCTGACATGTTTTTTTTGGCAAGTCATTGTTATCACTTTGCGGTTTAGACTGCTAATGCTCTGCATTAAACATTCCAATATTAATACCACTTTGCTTCTCATTTCCCCTAACCCCTGACGGGCCAGGTGCTGTGGAGGCCTGGGCATCGTCATCTAAACTCTGTGCAGCATTTTTAACAGGATCCCTTTTGCCAGAAGGAGTTTTACCTGAGCTCAGGATTTGTGCTGCAGCCCTCTCATGTTTTGTTGTAGGCTTAAACAGAATGTCCTCACTCCAGTCTGGGTCAGGAACCCATTTACCACTTCCATCCCATTTCCAACCCGATGAAGTAAGGGCATCGTCAGCCGACCAGTTGCCCCTGAAATGCTCCACAACATCTTTGTAAGTCCAAATTGTTTCCGAACCTGTTGCAAGACAGAAATGTCTCATGCCTGTTCAAATGGGGCATTAGCATCTCCCGGTTGCTGCATATGACTTGCAGTGCTCTCCTTGGTACAACTTATCCCTGGATTGTCTGAGCTACTGCTAGTGGGCTCTTCAGAGGTTCAAATCACCTCCAACTGTGGATTACCATTGCTTGCAAGCTGGGGGTTTTCTCCAGTAACATTCTTCACTACATTGCGATCATCCAGGTGGATTCTAGTGTCATCCTGCACAGATAAAGTAGTTTCACAAGGTTGCTCCATTGCTACTATGATTTCTTCCGTATACAAAAATCACAGGCAGCTCTTCAGACACATCCAACTCCATTACCAACTCAGTCTGATCTACTATCAGCACAGCATTTAGGCTCCCCCTACTGACAAGAGATGGAGAATTTCCATGGTGTCCTGGCCAAATTTCCTCCATTCACTAAAAATACCAACAACAGCTTAATCTGGTTTAAGTAAGGATTTATGTCATGTTACCATATCAGTTGGTTACCATCTGTACCCCCTGTCACCCCTGAAAAATGGATTTCTAGTCTTAGTGAGCCTACCAGGTCAACAAAATAAATAAATTCCCCCATTATGCCTTATGGATTCCAAATAAATCCAAATCATTCCAAGGTCATCTTGACATATAATTTTAATACCTAACAGCAAATCAGAGCCCTTTTCATGATAAAAGGCTGCCAACATATTAAATTTAAATAAACAACAAAGTCACACATAAGGAACTAGTGGCTTATGGAAAAATCTACAGGTATTTATACAGGGATTTGATGCTGCCTCTCCAGGGAAAATACAGAAAAAATGAGGGCTTGTTACAGGAAAATGGTTATTTGGATCTGGAAGCACTAGGATTGCGATTAAACAGCACTACATGGCACTAACAAAAAAATTACTTTGGTCATTTGGTAGCTTTTTACAGCCCTATCAGCTCTGGCTAGAGTTTGTTTGACCTGCCATAAATGCTTTATACTGTGTTGCCATTTGCACATTATTGTTTCATTCTTTCTGTGTGGATTTGCTGTTTGTTTCATCATACATTTGAATAAACGTATGTGCCTACATGCATTATTGATGACTGAGTTTGTACTTCTTTGCACTTTGGCTATATTTGCACCGAGTTTTGCACAGTTACAATGCATAATACAATATTTTTCAGTGAGGACACTGTCCACTGTTGTTGATTGAGTGGTGCTTACCTCCTCACATTCGTGAGGCACTTTTATCTATTTTTTTTGTTTACAAACACAGCAGACAGACTGTAGTACCATCCTGTGTTGCCTAGGAAGGCAAGGGAACAGAGTGACATTTGAAATTATTTAATTATACAGTCAGAGTCACACTCACTCACCTTTTCATCTAATGGCAGGTTTTAGCAGAAGCAGCACCGCAATAAAAGTTCGAACAGAATTACAAAGCAGAGGTGACTTAGAAGCCAATTGCTGGGAAGGCAGCTGCAGCAGAGTGGAGTGGCCCAGTCACAGAAGGGTGGGTTAAGCAAGTGAGCGAGCTGGGGGTCAGTCGGCCCAGGCAGATGGCAGGAGGCAGCTCAGTTCAGCCAGGCAGCAGATGGGAGCACAGTGCATTGCTTGTGGAAGGAAGCAGGACTGTTTCAGTCAGAAAGGACTCTCTATGTCACAGTCTAGCCTCAGGACAGGTAGTAACAGTAGCTAGCTACAGAACTAAGGGACAAATGCTGTCTGTCCTGATCAATATTTATGCATTAAGCTTCTATTGTTTTCAGGGTGAGAGAGCCAGGGTACCATCGACACTGTGCTTTACACTGGCGCTGGGATTTACAGCTTCAAAAGACCAGCCATGGCAACTGGCAAACCAAAGTATGAATTGTTTGATGCTTGAGGGGGCTGGGGGTATAACAGGCTATCTTATTGTCTGAGAAACAGTGGGACAGCAGCAGCAGTTAAGATAACAACTATTAGACAAGCTTCAAAGGATGGAAATTAGCATATGTACAGTATGTAAGTGTTCTCAGCAGTGCTGGCACGGGGAGTTGCTTACGTGTGCTAATTTCTTACAAAAGAAAACAGTTTTGTACTTTGTTCTCGGTATTTTTCTGAGTGGACACCTTTGTTAAGTTGCACTTGCATTTGTTGAAACCTCTGGGGGGTGGGGGGGTCAGAGGAGCGAGGATGGGGGGAGAGAGAGTACAGCAACCACCTTTTTCTTCTAGTTCTATGACAGCGGCTGCAACTCTGGCCATGCACCGCATTAGTGTCAACTGCAATGTGCATAGCCAGCATTATGGCTACTGAAAGAAATGAAGTGCTGTCATTGGAGCAGTTAATTTAAGTAGAGAACGCGCCACATCAGCAAAACAGAACTAGTGTCATGACCAGAGTGTCTGGTCATTGGTGTACACTGCAAAACCCATTGCAGTGTCAGCTGTAATTGGCTTGGCAGTAACACACCTCTCAAATGCTGCCTTGTCCCAATATGTTCCTTGTGCAAGTGCAAGTGAACCCAAAAAGGATCAATGGAAACAGATAACTAGATATACATGTGGCTAAGGAATGCAACAACCAAGATATGGCAGCACTAGTAGCTATAGTACCCATGAACAGGAACAGCAGCACCAACACCTGAGCTACCCTAGAATAGGGAATCTTGAGTACTTACAGAGCTGAGAGGGACACACAAGACAAGGACTGAGTAGGGCTCCTCTCTGAGGGGCAGTATGTCCTGCCGACTGCTGCCTCATGCTGATGTCCTTAATTTCCTGCCTTTTAGTGCTGGCACCCAGTGTGAAGTAATAAGAGGTGGAACGGCCTTTTGTAGGGGCAACAGGCCATGCCTACTGTCACACTAAAGCTGCCTGATTGGTGGAAACAGTTGTGGGAGAATGGAGGACAGAAATGGCCCACTGGGGCTTGAAGAGTCCAGAGGTGTCGGGAGATCTTGCTGTGGCAATCATTGGGTGGGAGAGAAGGGTAATGGAAAATTGCCGTTCTCACACTCTCAAACCCTTATACCTATCTTGTGGCTCCAAAAGCTAGCTGGCAGAGTCTGGAAGTTGGTGGCTTTGTGCTGAAGATTTAAATACTTGCTGTACTCTACATTTCTGGCCATGGAAACAACCATTACATGCGCAGTGAACTGCCAATGTTAATGAGGTCAGCACCTAAGGAACCCATATAACTCAGAGGCAGAAACAGACCCTAGAACAGTCAAAAGTAATGGCAAGGTTATTTATTGTTGAACAGGTACATCTGTGAACAAAGATAGCTCACCCACAAGGAAACAAAAGTCAGCCAATGCTCGTGGATGGGAAACAAGGATTCTGACTGTTGAGCATATCGGACCAAATCCTACAAGAAGACTTTGTGTAAAATCTAAATTTCTACTCGCTCTGAAGATGACCAGTAAGATCGATACATAAGTGCATACTTCAATGATGGCATGCAGAAGAGACAACCAAGCCGCCGGTTGCTTGTTTTGGATGGTGTTTGTGATTCAAACAAACAGTGCTAAAAGTAGAAATTTAGACTTTAGACGAAGTCTTCTTGTGGGATTTGGTCCATATGTGCTTAACAATTGGAATCCTCGTTTCCCGTCCATGAGCACTGGAAGTGGCAAGTTTTGGAACACCCTACAGCCTTGGCTGACTTGTGTCTTCTTGTGGGTGAGCTATCTTTGTTCTCAGATGTACCTGTTCAACAATAAATAACCTTGGCATTACTTTTGACTGTTCTAGGGTCTGTTTCACCTCTGAGTTATATGGGTTCCTTTGGTGCTGACCTCATTAACATTGGCAGTTCACTGCCCATGTAATGGCTGTTTTCATAATTGTTTACACATTCCTGAGGTAGGTGCACTATTTATATGTTTAGAGCACTCTGTTTCTGTGGTCCAGGAACATTTTTGTTTGTTGTACATTTCTGGCTATGCCTACTGCTGCAGGGGAGCTGCCCTATTGACAGAAAGCAGCATGTGGGTGCAGAGTGCAGAGCTGGCACATCAGGGCCTTAAGAGAGTACAGAGGCTTCCGGAATTCTTGTTGAGGTAATTGGTGGGGGGACAGAGAGGGAGAATTGCTGCACTCATATTCTCGACCTCTTGAAGCTGACTTACAGCACCGATGGCTGACTGATGGCATCTGGGACCTGCTGACTATGCTGAAGATTTTAATTCAGCTCTGCTTTTCTGACCATGCCCACTGTTGCAGGGGAGCTGCCCAATTAGCAGAAAGCAGACCTTGGGGCACAGAGTGCAGAGCTGGCCCACTGGGGCTTTAACAGTGTGCAGAGGCTTTGGGAGATCTTGCTGTGGAGATCAGTGGGGGTGGGGGTGAAGGAGGATTGCTACACTCAGTCTCTCAACACTTTAAAGCTGACTTTCAGCTCCAATAGCTTGCCGGTGGCAGCTAGTAGCTGGCAGATTTGTGCTGAAGAATTGAATGTTGTTGTTAGTAGAAAAGGATGAAGGTGGCAAATGTGAATTGAATCTGAATGTATTGATGCCTACCAGGTTTATTGAACATACTTTGTACAGGAAAATTGTGCCCTGGACGTTGGAAATGCTTTAAAATGAACTGTTGTAAAGAAAAGTGTGGAAGACTAGGGGTAGCAACAGGAAAATTGTGCCCTGGACGTTGGAAATGCTTTTTGAATGAATGAGAGACTTGCAGGTGCAATGGCTTTGTTAAATCGCTGAAATGGGCTCCCGCCGTCGAGTCAGTTGGTAAAGAAAAAAAGTTGCATTCTGCAGTTTAAATTTGCCTGCTCAACGATCGCTGTGAGGAGAAGAGCCCTTGTGAGGAAGAAGAGGCTCATTTGCATGGCAGCGTGTGATTGGTCAGGCTGAGATCAGTCCCACCCCCTCAGCCAGCTCTACAGTGACTGCCCCAGCATTCGAAAGGGAGTGTGAGTGGGGTGCGTGTACTGGCTAATGGAGGAGTGTCGCAGAGTGTTAAAATCACTGTAAACTTTGTAAAAATAGACTATCTTGTTTAAAATCGGGCTCAACCCACTAATCGATCATCGGAATTGCAAGCTTGGTGGTCGAGAAGACGATCGGCATGACTGCCCGCCCGTTTCTGTTCTGAGGCCTCCAAGAACTGGCTGTAGGCCGTTTTTCCCCATCGCAGCAAACTGCTACTGATAACAGTAAGTAACAACCTAAAAAACTGCTCAAACAGTGATTTTCTGCCCTGTGCCATATAAATGTGTGTGCAGCAGTGTAGTCGCTTTGCAAGTAACGACTGTGTCAAGTCCTGCCAGCAAGTGCAAGTCTGTTAAGCCATTGACTGTGTGCACAGTAATGAACTCAGCCTCAGTTTAAAGTTTGAAGCCAGAGAGAGACTGTGGGATGTAGCCAATGTGCAGCACTAGTTATGCAGGCAATCCTGTGCTAAAAACCTGAATCTTTAAGGGATTGTAATGAAAGAAATGTTTCCAGCATGTAAAAAGTCCGTGGAAAATCCTGTAAATGTGTTTAAAGCAAGAATAGAGCAAGTTGTGCAGTTTGAGCAAAAGTTATCAGTAATTTGTGTAAATCGGGTGTGCAGTGGCTTGACCCAATTTCTGAATGTTGATGCACAGGAGTGCTGCCGCCGTCATTACAGGGTGGGGTAGTAAAGTAAACACAGCAGCAGAGGAGCCATTTTAAAACTAAAGAATGTGTTCAATAAAGTGGGACTTTCAGTTACAGTGAACTTTTGTTTGTTTTTCTGCAGTTATGGCCTCAGGACCAGCTTGTTACCTGGATCATGCCCAGGTTGCAGTAACAGCAGCAGTAAATAGACTGAGGGATATTGAAAAGTGGTGCTATGGAGGACAACTGCCTCCTCATGTGGCGATTCCTGGTTTTCCAGTGCATGTATGTCAAATATGTTTGAGAGCTGGAAGGGACATCTTCATGATTCCTCACTGTGCTGGATGCCTAGAAAAATATGGCTTGTATAAAGCGCCTCCAATTCGATTGGCTCCCACATGGACAAAGGTTCAGGAATCTGCAGTTGGCAGCAGACAGCACCAGGCGGAGCCTGTGGAGGAAGGCCCCTTGGGGGAGTGTGGCACAAAGCTAGAGGGTGCAGAGTTAGAGACAGAACCAGAAGTTGAAGTTTTGGATGCTGGATCCTAGAAGGAAAGTTCAGATAAAGCATCAATAGACCCCTGGAGGGGCCTAGCCCAAGTCTCTTAGGCGAAGATGAGATGCGGGAGGCCTTTGAGTGGGAGGTGTCGACCTCCATGCCTAGTGATGAGTGGATAGTCTCAGGAGTGAGGACGACTGCTCACTCCTGGGCTCAGATCCTCAGTGAAGAGGAAGATGAGAGGGAACCTAAGTGGCCTTGTGAAAAAGGAATGGGTACACAGCCTCAAGATCTTGCCTCGGAGGAATGCATGGTAGAAAGTGGTGATGCCACAGCCCTGGCTTTGCAAGAGGAAGAAGTCAGGGATCCATTTCTAATTTCTTTAAGGATGCATAGCTGGCAGAACCAGGACTGGTCACCCCCAAGCCAGGCCAGCGGTCTCAGATTGACCAAAGCAAGTAAAGAGGAGAGACTGGTTCATAGGAAGGCAAATGAGATCTATGGTATGACCTTTCCTACCTTTCCTCGAAATGTCTGGGAGGAGATTGAGAATAGCAGGAAATCCTGGATCTGGGACGAAGCCATGAAAAGTGTGCATCCTGGGGCCAACAAGCATGTAAAGAACAGACTGTTTCATGAGAAGTATACTGAGTGGAAGAGAGGCAGGACACTGTTTATAGACAGAGTGCGAATAGTGGATGGAGAGGAACATGAAATCTCCCACTGTGTGAATTAAGTGCGCCCAGACTGGGTAATAATTCAAGCTCCTGACCCCCGGTACTATTGGCCTCAGTGCAAGGATCACCCAGTAAATGTGCCCGTGCCTACTAAATGGAGAGCTGAGCAGTGGTAGTCAATACTGCCACACCAGACTGTGAAGTGCCTTTATTGATCCACCAATATGGACATCCAGGACTCAGGTGCCCCACATTCATCAGTTCTACAGTGTACTGGCCTTTCCAGAATCCATCGACTGGCCCACCAGATGACTTCAGATCCAGAGAGGACACCAACCCAGCTGTTTCCTGTTCATCGCCTGGTAATTGGATGACATCGGACCAGCTGTTTTCTTTTTTGTTCCTGTTCTAAGGTTCCATCTCCAGAGATGGCATCAGCCCAGCAGTTCCCAGATGTGCCCTCCTGTGGTTCCCAGAAGATGTCCGCCCAGCTGTATCGGAAGAAATTCTGCCAGGGAGAGTCTTCCTCAGAGGTGCAGGTCGGTGCAGAATTTCCATTCTACAAGGGGCTGGTAAGTCCGAACTTTTCTCTCTTTATGACATTGCAGTACACACCCTACACCAGCAGACTCCAAAATATGTGAACTGTCCGCAAAGACTCTCCCCTTCTGGACTTTGGCGTGTTAGAACTGTGCTTCACCGGGCTCCGGCCCAGGAGAGACTCTTTACTGGACTAGCCTTCAGGCATTGTGGTCACTAGTTGGGACTTTTAGGACACTCCATCCCCCCAAATGTGTATTGTAAATAATGTCATTGTTTTCTAATGTAAATACTGTTTTTCTCCCTTTTCTAAAAAAATATTTTTGGGATTCTTCAGTGTTTTGATGGTAGGGGTCTAGATAGACTGTGTATGCAGATTAGGGGTGTGTGTTGTCTTTCTTTTTCTTACAGGTGTTCCTGGGAAGACAGAAGAGAAGACAAGAAGAGGAGGAGGGGGTCATCGGAGTTCCTCATTAGTACTTTAGTGTGTAGTGATTTAAAGTATTGTGGTGTTGTTATTGTTGCTGTTACTGTATTAACCCTTTCCTTTCACAGGTGTGGTTGTGGGGGTAGGGAGGAGGCAGTAAAATGGTATAAAATGTGGTATTTCAATGGTGTGTGGTTGCAGGTTTCCCAAGGTCGGGGAGGTCCCCGGGTTGTTTTTGTTTTGGGGGTATTAGGTTAAAAGCAGATAGGTTTCCCCTAGAGGGTTAGGGGGGATAGACAGGCTGTGGTCCTGAATGGCCATTGGGACCACAGTGCTGATCTATCAGGGCTATGCTCTGGATAGTTCTACCAGAGCCACTAGGTGGCCACAGTAAGTGGATAGTGTAGAGGCTGATATGTCAGCTAAAGGCCTCTAGGTCCTTAGTGTTGCCTGCCTGTGCTTGCACATGGTAGGAGGGGGCCTGATCACCCCCCTCCACAGGTAGCACATAGGGTGGGATGGCCTAAGACCGGGTAAATAATGATTTCGGACAGTAATTTTCCTGGTCAAGGGCGAGTGTAACCCCCTTGTTACCCGGGTTACTAGAATCCCAGTAAGACCTAGTGGTAGGCAGGGAAGGCAGCTTGTGAAACTCCAATTAAATGGGTTTCACACTGTCTCACTCTGTTCTCAGTCTCAGCTGAGAATGAGGGATGACATCACCAATAGAACTATCACAGCTGCATGAGCCACATTGGAATCTGCAGCAAGGGAGTTGGTATAGAACGTTGGGAGTTTTGAACAGATTCAGTCAGTTCAGTGTGAAGTTGGTGTTGGGAGCTTGCTGTGAAAGCAGCATAGCAGCTCAGTGTAGGCTCTAGGAGCCTCAGCCCTGACAGAGGGCTACTTTTAGGTAATAAGGGTGTGTGTCTCCACCAAAAGGGAGACACAGAAGATAATTGAAGTGGTGGAGACCGCTGTTTTCGGGTCTCAGTGCCCCCTCCCTCCGGGGATGGGGGCAGGAAAGGGTTTCCTGCAAATTCCTGGGGCAACCCCTTAGTTCTGCTAGTAATGGAGAAGCTGCCTGTGTGTTCCAGAGTTTATTTGGGGAACAAGAAGACTTGTGAGTCGCCTGTGGGGCACCTGCAACCGGAGGGTGAGTGTTTGCTGTTCCTGAAAGGGCCTATGTTTTTCACCCTGGGACTTGTGTGACAATGTGGGGATTGAACTACTGAGATAGTGGGAGGCCTAGAGCAATAGGCTAAGCAACAAAGTAAAAGTAGGTTCAAGTCCAGAGCTTATTGGGATGAAAATGATATGTAGAGGAGATGTGACAGATGTCTACCCAGGAATCTACATTTGCAAGTTTTCAGTAAAGGAATTGTTTGGTTTCCAGAGAAATGGCCGGGTATGGGCTGTGGGAGCTGGAGGTGGGAGACCCCCCATCTTTAGTGACCAGGTCCACCTCTATGGATTTGCTCTGTGGATTTCTACTTTACCTCAGGCACTTGGCCAGTGATGAGGGAAGTACCCAGACGTGGGATTGGAAGTAAAATTCTCTCTAGGAGTTGAAGGCTCTAGTGTGGTTTGGGGAGCCACAACAGGATAATTAGTTCATTCCTCAAATGGACCGTGGATCAAGTGGCCAGCGGGGGAGCTGGGCCAGTGGAGAAAATCCAAGTAGAGTACAAGTCGGGCTGTGTACCCAAAGCTGCATGCAAGTCTGGGCTGTGTGCCTGGTGGGTTTAGAGCCTGAGGGCTGGAAATAGTGATAAAGTGTTCTGTTGTCTCTAATCTGCATTACCAGGAATGTAGCCCCGTGGGGGTCCATCTATGCTTTGTTTATTCAGCTTGTATGTGAATAAAAGCCACACTGGAGAATCCCATTCCTGGTTCCGGACATTACAGTTATTGCTTCCTGTGTTCGGATTTACTTGGGTGCCCCTGTTCAGAGTAGCCAAACCTAGGTCCCCTGTGCCGAGTAACCTCATCCTCCCCGAACCCAGTCCCCACCAGGTACTGCTGTCAGCTTCAACAGCATGCCACCTGTCATTTTGCTAAAAAGGCAGGGGTGAGGGGTTACAGTATACAGTATGCATTTTATGTTAGTGGGTGTCCATCACCTTTGTGTAACATTCTTAACTATTCCTTTATTCTGTCCCATATTTTTCTGATAGCAGTTGGCTTCAGATCAAAGTGCCCTTTACACGCATTATAATTACATTGATCAAGTTCCTGAGCAACCTTGTTTTGCCCCTTGAGCCATCATCATTTACTTTATTTGCCCATTCTACATATCAGTCAAACAGCACAAGGGCACACAATACCAGAGGTGTAAATCTTTCTGGCTCATCATTGGATCAGCACCTCAGGCCCCTCTCCCTCTCATTCATGAGAGGCACAGTGTTGATGTGAGATAGAATTATCGTCCTACTCATGTTGTGCCCCTGGAATGGTGTGCTGTGCCATGTCCTCCTTGTGCTGATTCATGCACTGCAGGCCAAAGTGGTATAGATGGTGTTCCTGCTACTGTTGTTTCTTTCATCATGTACCAGATTTGCATGGGTCAGTGCAAGGTTCCTCTCCTTGTGGTGCCACTTCCTCAGCCTATGCCACATTGTCCTCATAAAGACTAGCAGATGTGTGCCTCTCCATAGGCATCGATGTTCATTGGATTTGCATTTGTAGACATACAGTATGACCTTCACTTCCCTTCTCACTTCTTGCATCAAGGACTGCAGCTGGAGCTTTGAAGCACTTGCTTGCAATATTGTGTTCCTAATCAGTTATTGTTCCGGCTGCACTTGTTTAAAGCTGTTCCTTACAAAACTCTCAAATGTGCTCTATGCTACCTTTGCTTTTTTTATTGCTGTTGCAACTCTCTGTGTTTTGTCCTTTCCTCCAACTGTGTTCTCACTTCTGGACGTGACCGCTCCTCGTGTGGTGCCCTTTTCTTAGACTGTGCCCCTCATCTGCATGTTGCTGCTCTTCGTGTGCTGTTGTCTACTCTGGATGCACCCCTAGATGTTCCTTGGGATATGCCATTCCTCTGGTTGTGCCCTGTCCTCCTCAATGGTTGCCTGCTACTCGGGTCCCTCTGCCATCTCCTCCACTGGTTGCTCTTCCCACTCTATAGAATGATGGCTCATTGTCCCTGGAGATGATATTACACTGTGTGGAAGACATAAATATTTGCTGAGTATAGTGTACAGTCAATGTCGATGCAGAGGCCACGGCCAAAATAATGTTTATTTTTTAGTTCTTTTTTTATTTGCATTTATACTTAGAAATAGGCCACTTTGAAATAACCTACAATTGGGAGAGAGTTTTGCATTTACACAGTTTCTATATTTCTACATATAAATGTAGCTTTAAACATGTACAGTGTATAGCAATAATTTTGTTACTTTCTAACCATATATTTTTGGTGTCGATTCTGAATTTAATTGCGTTCTTTGCAGGTGGAGCTGCATTTTCTTAAACCCCTTGCTTTTTGCTTAGGAGGCAGTATAACATAGTGGTTAAGGGCACTGAGCTGCAAACCTGGATACCTGGGTTGAATCCCATCAGCCCCCACTTGCATACTATATGACCCTGAGCAAGTCACTTAACTTCCTTGTGCTCCTAGGTTGCACCAGTAAACAAACTCTGGCTTGGTGTGCCTTTCCTGGTTAAACAATTTCCCGTTTCCCTTTCTGCTTACTGGTGTGTTGTTTAGCACTTGCAGCACCAATGTTCTCTTCATTCCCAGTCTTGTTACATTGGCTATCCCATAAAACGTGTCTGGCAAATCTTAAAGTAATCTTGTGTCCAATATACAGTTCAGTGCAGTGATGCAGTATATTGCCTTGCAGTCTGATGTCTGTAATAGCAATCTATAATAAATAATAAACAAACGCCCCAATAAATACTTTTCCACAAGTGCAAGACATCCTTGCACTCAGCTGTTAATTGGGTAATCTTTTTTTACATCATTGCCACATCATGCCTACATACTCCCCAACATCCAGTTTCCTCATTTCAGAATCCCCAGCTTGTGATTGGTCTCATTTCACAGACATGTCCATTTTCACCTCTAAAAGTACTGAACGACTCAGTTGTATTTCATCAAATTGTTTTGAGGTCACTGTAAAATGAGAACCCATCTCCTTCACACTATCATCATAACCAAGACGCTGGATGAATCAATGAGCCTTGTTGCTCGTGAAATGCACAAAGCAACTTCAGTGAAGGTGATACAGAACTACATTGCAGTGGCTGGAATTCTGATGACTGCCCCTGGCATCTACAGTCACCTTCATCCACACAAAGGACATCTGCACAAGCCAACACTGTGCACTAGGTGGGCAGCTGTGATGCATTAATACACTACTGTTGTGCACTACAGGGCAGTGATATGGTACTGTGCTGACCAAGTAACCTTTATCAAACCACATTACAGGGCAGTGAGCTGGTACTGTGCTGCCTGAGTGGCCTAGAGCAAGCAACATTACAGGGCAGTGAAATAATACTCATACTGAATGGCCTTGGAGACCACATCTTAGGAATTATATAAATAGAGTGGAGGAAGTCCAGAGGAGGGCAACTAAAATGGCGCAGGGTCTGCATCAGAAGCCCTATGAGAAGAAATTGAAGGACATCAGTATGTACACCCTGGAAGAGAGAAAAGAGGTGGCAATATGATATAGGCCTTAAATACATTACGGGGGTAAATAAGGTACAGGAGGAAAGTATTTCTCAGAGGAAAATATGCATGAGAACAAGGGGACATGCAATGAAGCTGGAAGGGAGTAAATTCAGGAGAGATGTGAGGAGGTGCTTCTTCACTGAAAGAGTGGTGGATGCTTGAAACAGTCTTCCTGTGGAGTTGGTGGTGGGGAAAACAGTGGTGGGCTTCAAGCATGCCTGGGATATCCACAAGGGAATCTTAGTAGGGTGCAAGAGGGGTAACTGGAGATCAAGTAGGGTATGCAGTGACAGTATCAGCAGAGAAATAAAAGGGGAAGACTGGGTGGGCCAATTAGTCCTTATCTGTCATCAAATTCTATGTTTCTATGTTCAGCAAGCTGTATTAGAGAGCAGTGAAATGGTACTGTGCTACCCGAGTGGCTTTGATCAAGCCACATTACAGGGTTGTGAGATGGTACTGTGCAGCTCCATTGGCCTTGAGCAAGTCACATTACAGGACAGTGATATGGTGCTGTGCTGGCCAAGTTGCCTTGAGCAAGCCGTATTACAGGGCATTGAGATGGTACTGTGCTGCCCAGTGTGCCATATTACACAGCTTTGTTGCCATGATTGCGATAATCAAATTTTATTTTCTTTCTTTTGTGATGATGATTCCAACATTGTGGATCAGCTTACAATGGAGGATGGTAAAAGTAATGCTCGAGAGGTCTGTCTGTGCATTCATGGAACATGGGTATTTTGTCTGAATCATCAGTCTAATGGATGAGATGCAGGAATGGATGAATTTATGGCAGAGCACGGAATGGGCTTTACCCTCTGTTAGTCACTGGTTATCAATTTTTAATATTTCATGATGCTGGCCTGTGGCTATTTTGTGACTATATACTGTTGCAGCTGTCAATACTTGGTACGGTACTATCACACCTGATACTGACAACATAGTTTTCTGCCTGACAGTAAATGCCCTCTCATCCATGAGGCAAAGATTAAGAGGCTGGACCAGGCAAATACATGGATGGAGGCAAACAAAAAATGTTACAGATAGAAGTACTATAGACATGCAGTCCTTCTGTTCCATGGCATTCTGGAAAAAGGACTCCTTGCAATTAAACCAGAGGTCAAACACCTGATGAAAATAATGCCTGGGTGCTATCCCCACCAAAGGCCTGGGTCAATACTGCTATTCACTGGAATCATGAAGGGCGATTTCTTCAGGGAGGATATACTGTCAAGTACTCTGGTATCTTTTATCCAGCATACATTTGTGGATGGTCTTTGGCTTTTCAAAAGTAAGATACAGTATTATTCACTGGAGACTGGTTACTCAGTTCAACTGTCAATTGGTATCTATTGTAACTGTATACCTTACTTTGGCTGCTATTGTAGACTGCCTTGATTTTTGTGGTCAGTCCTGGTCAGTAAAAACTAAATGAACCATACTCTGTATTTCAGGGCAGTGATATATATTTTTCACCCTCATTTTTTATTAATTTATTTTTTCTGTTAATAGTTTTTACTAATTTTTCAGCATACAGACATATATCACATGACAAAAAACAGAGTATTCTGTAGCGGCAGAGAAGGATCTTACAGCAGTATGTCCATAATCTTTCATTATACAAAGAAAAAAAATTATTCAAGCAGTACATTTATAATGGACTTCAGAAGGGATAGGAAGGAGAAGCCCTCGAGTCTCTGCTCTGAATGATACAAGGGAGCATAGAAAGACATTCAGAGAAAAGACAAAAAAAAACTGTGACTGGGTAACCAATGAGCATTACCATGGGAAAGAGAAAGCACAGGCAATACTAGAGTTAAAGGAGCGGGTGCGCAAGCCAGGGCTGATTGTATCACAGGAGTAGGAGTCTCTCATATCAGGAGTAATTTAAGGGGATAAAGCAAACTATGTACCACCGGTAAGGGTTCACCATATTCCGGTCCTAGGTTTCAAATAAGCTAGGAAGGGGGCCCAGCAAGTTACGTAGGTCATGAACTTATTAAGTGCAGAGTGGGATAAGCGGTCAAGTGAGGCAAGCAAGGTGAGAGCCTGTTGAAGTTCTGGTATGGTGGGGAGTTCAGTGGATCTCGATCAAGATAGTATAAGGCATTTAGCTGAGATACCTAACAGGGCCAGTCATCGGATTTAATGAGGTTTAAGACTAGATCCAGGAGGAGGTAGGCCTAGGATCCAAAAGGGGATCTGGTTGGAGTGCCAGACCAAGGACGTCCTTGACTAGTTGATTCACTGCTTGCCAGAAGGGGGACAATAGAGACAGCATTGCCAGATAATGTGATAGAGATCCCCAGGTTGAGCCTGACACCTCCAGCACAAGTTGGTATTCAGGAGCTTTGCTTTGTACAGCACATCTGGTGTTCTGTACCAGTGGTGTAACAGTTTGTTTTGAATAAGTTTGCTATGGGCATCTGGGTAACAAGAGTATGCCATTTTCCAGCAGAGGGCCCGTTGGGTGTCATCTATTTCTATTTTCATTGCTTTTTCCCACTTTGATTTTGAAGCCCCAGATTGTGAGGGGATGTTCTCTCTGATGTCTGCATATATTTTACTTGCCTTTCCCCTAGGGTGTTTGAGCCAGACAGAGATCTTCTGAGGGGTGGCTGTAGTGGGTGGGTTTGGTTTAAAGAACTCAGACAGGGAACTGCGAAGTTGTAGATATCTTCAGAAGTGAGTTTTGCTCAGATCCTTTGTCTGTGCAAGGACTTGAAAGGGTTTCATTCCTGAGCCAGTTTTATCTAGGATATCCACCAGAACTTTAACGCCAGCACGTTCCCAGTGGGGCCAATAGATAGGCATGTTGCCTATTAAGATGTGCTGGCTGTAGAAGATAGGTGTGTAGAGAAGGGGGGTGGGGTTAGCCTGAACCTTTTTATGCACCTTATGCCAAATATGGAGTACTGGTGCTATGATGGGGTGGGGCCGTAAGAACTTGGGTAGAGGGTTGCTTATTAAAAGGGGGAGGCTATGAACATGAGCTATGGCCTTTTCCATATGGAGCCACTTCGGGGAATTGGGAGTCAGGGCAGTGAACCATTTTAGGGACTGTGCCAGTGAGTAGGCCCATGCATATCCCTCAAGTCACAGAAGGCACCATCCTCCATCCTTCCAATGAGAGCGAAGTTTACCCATGCTATATCGGGGTTTCTTATTCTCCCCAATAAAATTGCCCACTACATTATCTATGATACGGAGCCACTTCAAAGGGAGGGCTAGGGGGATGTGTGAGAAAGGGTAAAGGAGTTTAGGGACCTCGATCATTTTAAGTGCTGCTATTTTCCCGGCTAAGGTGAGGTGAAGCAGTTGCCATCTATATAATTCTGTTCTAAGGTCAGCAACTAGAGGGCTACGATTGAGGTCCCAGAGTTTAGATAGATCGGAAGAGATTTGAATGCCAAGGTATACAAGGGAATTCGAGGTCCATTTAAACCCTAGGGGAGAAATCTTGTTCTGAGTACAGTTATATTGAAAGGCAATATCTCAGTTTTAGATATGTTCACCCAGAGGCTAGAGATTGTTGCAGATTCGGTCAGGAGGGTAAGGAGTACCGGAAGGGCTGCTGCGGTGTCTTTAACGGGGACCAGGAGATCATCTGCATACATAAGCGTGTGTATGTATGTGTCCCAGTGGAGTTACCATGGATGTTAGGATGTTGTCGGATGGCCGCTGCTAATGGCTCAACCACTAGAATAAACAGAAGAGGGGAGAGGGGGCAGCCCCTGCCAAGCTGGAAGGGACTGGAGGTCATGGCATTGGTCCAGATTCTGGCTAGTGGTTGTTGGTACAGTGCCAACACCCATTGCCGAAAAGGGGGCCGAAGTCAAACCTGTGTAGCACCTTCTCCAAGAAATCCCATTCCAGGGAATTGAAGGCTTTCTCAAAATCAACAGCTATAGCTGCCACAATGGTAGGGAGATATTTGGCCTGGTAGATAATATTAACCAGTGATCTAATGTGGTCCTGGCTTAGGCGCCCCGGCATAAAGCCCACTTGCGATGGGTGTATAAGAAAGGGAAGAAGGAGGCTAAGCCTGATAGCCATGATCTTAGCAAAAATGTTGCTATCCATGTTAATTAAAGAAATTGGGTGATAACTGGAGGGAAGCATGGGATCTTTACCTTTTTTTGGGAACACAGTAATGACCACTTCTTGGAGGGTGCGAGGGAAGATACCATTGTGTAGTGCCTCATTGTAGACCTGGGAGAGGAGAGGGGCAATATGAGGTGTAAGTAGCTGCCACAACTCAGCAGGAAAGCCATCCCCTCCAGGGGTCTTACTGAAGTTGAGGGTTTTAATACCTGCTGCAACCTCCTTGGGTGTAATAGGTAGGACTAGGTATTCCGCTTGGGATGGATGAAGAGTGGAAAGTCGAAGCGAGGCTAGAAAAGCATCCATTGTTTTATCTGCCTGAGTTTTAGTGGAGGAGTAGAGTTCTGAGTAAAACTGTTTCATGATGTCATTAATGGATTTGGAATCAGTACTGGTTGAGCCAGACTGGTCTTTCAGACCAGAGATATGACATTCAGCCTGCTGTTTACAGAGGCGGTAGGCCAGTAGTTTGCCGGCTTTTTCTCCCCCCTCCCAGTAGTGATGACTCAGTCTTAGTATGGCCACTTCTGCCTTGTGAGTGAGCAGATCATTAATCTCCAAGCGAGTTGAGAGTATGTCTGTACATTAGGGAGTCCAAAACCAGGCAAGACATCTGTTTTGCCCGGCGTCTAGATTTTTTAGTCTAGCCTCCAGAGATGTCAGGAGGTGTTCCAGTTTCTTCCGGCATTTAGAGGCAAACCCAATAATAGCCCCATGCAGGGTGGCCTTGAAAGCCTCCCAGCAGATACTGGGGGGGGGTCTTGGGGGGGTTTCTGCTAGGAATAGTGCTGTCTCCGAGGTCACCCATGGAGCGAAATGTGAGTCCTTAAGAAGAAAGGGATCCAGTTTCCAAGCGGCAGATTCATGTGGGCATGGACTTCAGAGGATGTGTAGGTGTACAGGGGTATGGTCTGATATAACTTTGGGTAGGATCTCAGAGTCCACTGCACTCTGACAAATGTTTGCAGACACCAGCCAGAAGTCCAGTCAGCTATGAGACCCATGAACCACTGAGGTGAAGGAGTAGTCTCTCACCCTTGGGTGGAGGGTTCTCCAGATATCATTTAGGCCGACTCCTGCAATCAGTTGTTGCAGGGCCAGGCGGGCCTTAGGATGTTGCACTGTGACAGGGGCACTGCGGTCCAGCTAGGGCACCAAGGCAAGATTAAAATCGCCTCCTAGAATAATGGGTATGGGCTATCGAGATAAGGAGCACAGTTCCTGTGCTAGTGAATGAAAAAAAGAGGGATAGTCTTCATTCGGGGCATAAATACATCCAAGAAGTAGGGGCCCCTCAGGGGTTGTCATTAGTGCCAGTACCCATCTACCTTGGGGATCTGATCAAACCTGAGAGCGGGCCCAAGCTAATGACTTGTGGATAAGAATGGCCACCCCTCTCTTTTTGGTTGCAGAGAAGGCAGATAGGACCTACCCCACCCAGTCTCTTGCCAACCTAATATGGTCCTGTTTTGTGAGTTTAGTTTCCTGTAAAAAGGCTAGTGTGGCCCTCAGTCTTTTCAAATGAGATAACACCTGCTTAAGTTTTACCGGGGTGTTTAGGCCCCGCACGTTCCAGGTGTATGCATGAAGGTCAGCCATATTTAAAGAGATGGAGATCAGTGCAAGGTACCTTGACAGCGTTGCAGAGTATATAGGCTAAGGTCGCATCTGGTCCTTCCCCAGGAGACTCCCAATAACACCTAGCTGCTCGAGACTGATAAACAATATAGTGCCCAGAGTAAAAAGACAGTTAAAAGATACCCAGTCCTTACAATATGTAAACCAAATAATTGGGCTTAACAGCCCACAAAAACATCCAACTATGTACAAGATTTTAATATTCCAGCTATCTTCTGTGGTCAGAGGATAGCGGTTAGGCTGGCAGACTGGCTGCCAGGGTCATCCATCATCCTCTTGTGGGGTGGGTATAGGGAGATAGAGAGCAGAGCACTGTGGAGATATCAGCTCTGTGTGCCTGCTGTGTGGCAGCAAACATCCCCTTTCCCTTTTGGGGCATAGAAGGGGAAATGAAAGGAAATGCCTGGGGCAATATCGGGGGCATAACCCATTCCCAGAGTATAATAAAAACTCTGAGGAGATGGGAGGAAAATTCCTCGCACCACCATGTGATGGCATATAGGTCTGCAACCCTACCAGAGAGGTAGCAGAAGAGTTAGTGAGGAAAGTAAGCAAAATTAGGAAGAAGACTCCAACATGATAAGTGTTGTTGTTGTTGTGCCCCTAGTGTGA
The DNA here is from genome assembly GCA_016271365.2 of Neoceratodus forsteri. Taxonomy (NCBI): domain Eukaryota; kingdom Metazoa; phylum Chordata; order Ceratodontiformes; family Ceratodontidae; genus Neoceratodus; species Neoceratodus forsteri. Next base: position 906,966,704 of record CM028129.1, read on the forward strand.
AAAGCTCACTCCTGCCCCATTACCCTGTCAGTTTAGAATTCTGTGAAGGGCAGTGGAGAGTAGGGGCATAGTGCAGTAGTGTTAGGTGGACATAGTCTGCCCTGAGATGAGGGAAGCATAAGGAGCTTGGGTATCAGGAAATGCGTCTGAAGCCATGAATGGGGCTTATGAATCAAGGCCAAAGCCCCAATGATTATCTGTCTAAGTAGATTTAAGTGCTCAAAGAGTCACAGGGGAAGAAAAAAAAAGGTTAGAAAGGCAGCAAAAAAAAAGCTTGAGAACGAGTACACAGAGTGTCCTAATGGGCTTAATATGTGGCATAGTGTGCAGCAGACCAGCAGGCATAAGCAGTAAAGCAGTAAGTCAAATCCAATTGCTCTTGGAGGGTCTGAATCGCTAATGCTAGTCCACATCGAAACTTGCCCGAAAAGTGTTTGTGGCAATTTGCCAAAGTTAAATCCGTTAGCCCAGAGAGGTAGATCAGACCCAAACGTCCAGTCAGGAGGCAGTTCCGGGTGAAATAGCCTGGAGAATAGGCCAAGTCCCATTCTTCCTCTAGACCAGACAGCTAGCTATAATACCAAAACATGTATAAACATGTATATAAAGTACTTAGCTGTGTTCTCAAGGAGGCGAGTCATCTGTCGGTAATGAGGGCTCACAGCTTGGTGCTTCTGAGGTCTGCAGTTGTTGGGATGGGCTTGCAGGATCAAGAGATTTCTGCTCCAGGGGGGCTTGTGATGCATCCACTGCTATGACTGCGGCCCAGGTTTTTGGCTCATCTGATGGTGGGCTGTGTGCCGACAGATCATCCCCTCTTGGTAGATCTTCAGGGAGGGTGAGCAGTGGGGCGTATCTATTGGGAGAGTAGCATTGGTGCAGGTCTCCATTGTCATCCTCTGGAGCTTTATCCTCAGTCTGCCTGGTGTTCAGATGTAGTCATTTTTTGTGCCGCTGTGAAGCATGGCGCCTCCTACTCCATGGGGGTAGGGAGGATTCAAAACGGCAAACCATTGGCTGTGTAGATTGTGGTGGGGACCTGGATGACTCCTCCATGTGGCTAGGAATATCTGGAGGGCCACTGGGTGTGCTGAAGATTTCAGGATTTTGAAAATCTTTAGAGTATTCTCTGCGGAGGTAGTCCATAAGGCTATCTGGGGTGGAAAAGTAGGTAGGAGTCCCTTTGATTATCACCCGCATCATAGTGGGGTAGCGGAGTGAAAAGGAGATATGGTGGGCATGTAGAATTCCGCAGCAGTTCGTGTATGTCTTGTGCCACTCAGTTAGCTCCTGGGAATAGTCCTGGAAAATTCAGATTGTGTTGCCCTTCCAGGTAATAGAGCCTTGGTCTCTAGCTGCTGCAGTGACCATCTCCTTTTGTCGAAAATCGAGAAACCAGGCCAGAATGGGGGGTGGGTGCTCTCCTGGCTTGGGGAGTGGGGCAAGAGAACGATGAGCCCGCTCAATCTGTAAGTTAGTGCCTGGGTGTAGGCCAAGAATGCGAGGTAGTGTATCTTGAAGGAAGAGGATTGTGTCCTGTTCATCAGCCACCTCAGGGAAGCTGATAATCCTCAGGTTGTTTCAGCAGCCCTGGTTTTCTAAATAGTCCACCTTATCTTGCATGAGATATATAAGGCGGGCCTGTTCACGATTAGTAGCTGTGAGCTCTTGTAGGGCTGCATCATGGGCCTTGAGATTCCTCTCCATATGAAACATCCAAGTTTCAATAGCCTGCAGTGTTTGGGTATTAGTGTTTAGGGCAACAGTCATTTGTGTCATCTGTGCCATTAGTTGAGCAAACATGTGTTCCATTGTTCCAGGTTCGACTGGAGCTGGAGAGGAGGACGCCATCCTGTAGGCCCGGTGCAGAGGAGGCACTTCTAGTCAGCTGCAGCACTGTGAAAGGAAGATAATAAGGACTTCTCTGTATACCAAGTGAGTCCTTCTTCGAGTTCTTGTGCCTTCAGACGTTAGGGTAAGCCCCTTAGTGCAGGATGTTGCAGGATAGAGCCCACAAAGACAGGGAGCATGGAGACTATGCTGCCATCTTGGTTAAAGGCTAAGCCACACCCCCTCATTCTTTATATTTTACAGACAGTTACCCAGAACATGTAGTGTCAGGAGTCTAAAAAAGACAAGGGAATGAACTGAGCCATGCCACCAGAATCACCCAACATGAAACCAATCAAGATGGTATGGCATCAGATAAATAACTTTATAAGGAAAATGAGTTAAACCACTGAGCTGTGCTCAGCTGATTTGGGACACCAGACACTTCTGGAAGAGAGTTCTGACAGTGAAGAACTGTAATCGATATACTGACTACCTTGACAAGGTTATGCCAGCTGCGGTTCGTGTTAATGATTGTATGATTGCTATGTGACTTACTGTATGTAATGAAAAGGATATTATCAGACAATATGTCTTTCACTGAACCATCATTACAATGAATCTCAGAAATTCAGATCAGTTGTGACATTGCCTTTTTGTATTCCACATCATTGTGGTGTCTTATAATAACACCTGGTTGGTAGCATCCAGAGGTGTGATTCCAGTTTTTCTAATCCAGGCTGTGTGGGGAGAGGTGTTAAAGGAAGCACCAGTTGATTTCACATTTGAAGAACAGTTTCAGCTTGTTTTAAGTAGCTGCGGGGGGAGGGTATAGTCATAAAATGTGATTAACAATATACATCACTACAGGGAAATGCAAACAAACAGTACATGTATTAGAATAATGGTGCCATCGAACATGTATTTTAATGTATGAAAGAAACACATGATAGTGGTCCAGTGTTTACTGGCAACATGCTAGGTCACTCTTGTACTGTAACACTGAGTAAACACATGGATTTATTAGTGGTGACCGTGCTACAGTGGGGTTCACTTTTTCTGTACAGTGCCAGTGCTCCCTGCCTCGATTTTGCACCTAATGTTCATTCAGCAGCATTTTGTCAGATTAGGAACACACAGATCACAAGGCGGAGACAGGGTCCCCATTAAAGCCTGTAAGGCCAAATAGGCCTGCATGGCTGATGAGGCAACAGTACCAGATTTTAAATTCAAACTGCTGCCATCAGCAGTCAGCTGAGTTTGTTCTCTCCTTATGAGGACAATGATGACAAACTAGGACATGTTTCTAGCCTGAAAAGGTGGATGAATCTCTGAAAAATAATAGATGCTCTGGGGCCAGTAATGTTCACACATTTTGTCTGCTCAACCGCCTGCTCTCCCTTCTCTTTTTTTTTATATTCTAGCCATGCAGGGGAAGGCGTGGGCAACTGGAGATCATGGCCGGGGAATCAAGTGAGAGGCCATCGTGGTCATGGAATGATTTGTGGATTGCAAAATCATTTCACATCTCCGGTGGCTTGGAGCTGATAACCATTTAGTATGTGGACAAGTATGGGGAGTGTTGGTTTGTGATGAGAACACCAGAAGTAAGATTCAGATATTATGCAGTGCATGTTATAACTTTGATACAGTGTTTTTTTTTTATATTTTAGTCTGATTTTGCAATTTTTCATCTGTTGCATTTGCCTCTAGAAAAATCTGGTTTTATACCACTCCAGCACACCCTCGGCCTGAAAGTACTGCACTGACGACCAAAAAAGCACTTCGTAGATTTAGTGTAAGGGTTTTGAAAGCAAATGTTTTATAATATGTTAGGCTACTTTTATACCTTTCCCCTGATGCATTTATTTCTGGAAAAATCTGGTTTCACACCAGTCCTGCATGCTGTCGGTCTGAATGTAATGCGCAGTTGACAGAAAAAGGCTCTTTGTAGGTTTAGTTTAAAGGGTACCTAAACAAGCAGTTTTTTAAAACTGCAACCTCCAAAATCTGGCTTCATAGTGAGGTAAAGAAACGGCTACTGTTTACATTTATGCTAAAACTGCATTTATGTAAATAACATAAATGAAGTTTCATAGCTTTTGAAAAATGTAAACATCAGCCTTTCACTTTCAAAAAACAGCCTTTCTTCCCCCTAAAATGTCTGCCAAGTATTAAGTGATGAGTCATGATGACATAATTGGAGCCAGAAGCAGAGACCCACATGGCTCCCTATAGTGCTAACTAGTTCTTCTTTTCCTCTTTGTTTTGAGTTGTTTCACCAGAATGATCAACACCATGTGGTAACACATGGATTATTTTGATCAGTACACATTAGGCTATGATTTTGTTCATTTTGTTTACTTTAACTTGCTGAAAATGTTTTGTAATCAAGCTGACTTTCTCTTTGGCAAACTGCAGTACAGTACAACACTTCAAATACCTGATGATCTAGTGGTTATGTGATGCCCTGAAATTTGTATTGAAGTACTGGTCTGGTCCAATTCCAAAGCTCATGCTTTCTTGGTAATCCACAAATAAGCTTCTCTTGTAGTCTTTTTCCACACGAACCCCCTGCACCTAGCCTGCTTTCTGTTGAACACCCCACCAACCATAATCTGTCCTTAGTACTGCCTGGGGATGCATATGAGCTTGCGATCTCATGAAGAGAATTATCACACCTCAGATAGTAATCTTGTACCTCAGAGAGTTGTGCACACCTATAGCAGCTATATGCTTCTTCAGCTGGCACTGTAAGAAAATGCCTCCCAAATCACTCTGCAGTCCACTTTCTCAATGTTTGACTTCTGCTCCCACAGTAAACATTGAGTGGATCACCACCCTTCTGCATAGTGAAGGCAGTATGTATAGTCCCCCTTTTATGTTTTTCTCCCACTTCATTAATCAACAACAAGGTCTTCCTGGATGGCCAAGCAATAAGCATCAGGATCCACTAGAAAAACTGCTGTTCATGCCCTCATCAGGGCTGCACTTACTATGGATAACAATATTGTTAGCAGGAGAGGCATACTAATGCCTTGAGCGAATCAACCTGACTTCCAGTGTCGGTCTACTCCTTTATCTGTGGTCTGCAGAAACCGTGGGACAGTTCCCAGCAATTCTTCTACAGTACTTTTCTGTGCCCTACTCCACAGTGCGAGTTGGCTGGCTACCACCCTTCTGAATCTTAAATGAGCTATACACAGCTCCCTCGATACTGTCCTAACCAACGTCAGCATCCCACCCCACCTGAGGGTAATCTCCCTACACTGAATTAAAGTAATAGTTTAGGTGCAGCCCTGCCACTCTGAGTATTTGTCATCACTGGCTTCTGTCATCCACAGTCAGGTAGTGATCACAGTGCTAGCAGTCCCCCACTTCAGATCTCACAATGATCTGCTCAACGTCCCCCTTCTTGTCTTCTGCTAACCTGAATATAGCTGTACCCTGCAGAAATGGCCTCTTCAGTCCCTCTCTGGCATTCATTCTTCTCACCTGCTCCCTACACCAAAAACTAGTGAGCTCACTACCCTTCTGCATCATGAACGTGGTTAGTACAGTCTCCCGTGTTATTTTTACATATTAATAATAAACATGATCTTCTAGTAAGGCAGACTGATAGCAGCAGGGCACAAGGGAAAAATAGGCTTTCTTACCCATATAAGATATAAGCCACCTATGATAGGCACCATTAAATGATGTGCATAATGATGCACACAGCCGTCACTTAATTGTGACTAATCAAGGGTAGCCTAGATCTTTTAAGGATAGGATAGCCCATCTTTCCCCTTGTTACCTGCTGCTATCAGCCTGACTAACTGGAAAGATTTGTTTATTTTTGTGTAAACCCCTTATTCCCAGGGGTTACTAGAATCCCATTAGAATCAATGTCAGGCAGGGGTAGGCAGCTAGTGAAATGCTAGTTAAATGGATTTCACACTGTCATTCTCTGGTTTCAGTCTCAGCTGAGTTGGAGGATGATGTAATCATGGAACTGTCACAGCAGCTTAAGCCACACTCGAGCTAGCTGCAGGGAGTTAGCTTTGGAATGTTCAGTTAGAGTGAGAGTAGTCTGTAGTTGGAGTCAGTGGAGGAGGTTGCAAGTAATGCATCTCCTCTCATCAGCTCTGTCAGAGAGCTACCAGTAGTGATTTTGTTTGTTTCTCACCCTAGTGTGAGCCTGTACAGCATTTATTTATTTATTTATTTTTTGTTGACCGGGTAAGTGCACTAGACAAATCTTGCCTATTTTCAGACACGACCCGGGGGAGGGGGAAACAGATCAATACCAACCTACCAGCATAGTGGTGAAGTGGTGCAAACCAAGCCAAGTGGTTTTCACAGTGCCCCATCCCAGGAGGGATGGGGTGCATTCCATGATTCAGGAGCAATCCCCTGGTCCAGTCTGGACTGTGTTGAAGCTGCCTGAGATTCAACTGCTCTGTGAGTACCTCTGACTTTTGTTTGGAAAAGCCCTGGGGCACCTGCATTCCTTGTGGTGAATTTTCTCTGTCAAAGGGATCCTGTCATCTAGACTGTTTTCTGTTTAAAAGTGTCTCTTAAAGTTGGGGTCTAGTGAAGAGACAGTGCCAATTACAGAACTTTTAACTTCCTGACACCTCGAATGTGTGTACTGTAGTATATTAAGTGTGAAGAACATTTACAGAGGGTGTTTTCTGTGTGGGTGTTATTAACCAGATGAATGGCCAAGTATAAATTTGGAAGCAAAAAGATGGAGACCCCTCCCGAGCAACCAGTTTACCTGTCTAGGTTCAGTTTGGGCACCTGTGTTTTCTTTCAGTGCATTTGGCCAGTGCCTGAAGAAAATAGTTTACCCAGACATGTGTTGGATTCTCTGTGAGCCTGTATGTGATCTTTGGTGGTTGAGGGTGCCACCAGTAATTCCTGATGAAATATGGGAAAGTCTCCTAGTACTGGCTGTGTGTGCTTAGTCAAGGGATGTGTACCAGTAACTGGTTGTGGGTGCCAGCCTTCTAATTCAGAACCAGAGAGTTACTGTTCAAGTCAGAACCTGAGAGTTTGCTGTGTGTTCAGTATGCCTATGCTAATCGGTAATTTAGGAGTGTCTGCACCTCAGTAATCTGCATTACCAGTAGGAGTAGCCCTGTGGGGGTCCATCTTCACTTTGTAATTATTCTCTGTGTATGTGAATAAAAGCCACACTCTAGAATCCCAGACTGGTTTGGACAGTACTGTTATTGCTTCCACTGTGTCTGGATTTACTTGGGTGCCCCTGCCCAGAAGTGAAAACCTAGCATAATTGTGAGCAAACATTTTCTCCAAGGGACCTAGGTTGATGCCAATGGTAAATGGTCCTACCAGGTGTGTGCCAGGTAGTTGCCACACTTAGTTTAGCTGTCTGTGTATGGCAGGCTTAGAAGAAGATGTACTAGTAAACTGAACTGTAGTGACAAGCCCCATCCCTCTCTTTGGCACCATGTGATGAGACGAACAGCCCTGCTAGTTAAACAAGGGGGGCCCTGTGGGGGTGGGTTACAACATGGAGGCACCACTGTGGATGTGTTTGAATTTGGGAGAAAACAAGAAATGTTTGCTCAGGTTGTGGCTAGCATTTTGTCTGTCTGGCAGTTAGTAACCCAAAATCGGAAGCTTTGCACTTAAGGGATTTGCCCAGAGTAGTGCCATCCATATGTGCCACCATGTGCCTGCTGTTCATGTGCTGCTGTGATTGTGCCAATGTTTACCAAGGAGCTGTAAAGCCAGATTGTGTGTGCCCCTTGTTCTGCATCAAAAAGAACGTTTGCCAGCTTTAATTTCCAAGTTGTGACAGGAAAAAGTATTGTGAACTGTGGGAAACAGAGACAATTGTGCCCTGAAAGTTTCAAATGCTCACAGTGTGAACTGGGGGAGTCACTAGAGAAATAGCTAAGAAAAATGGTTTAAAATGGTGCTCCTGCTGTGAAGTTACAGTTGAAAGAAAAAAAGTTGTTTTTCAGTTTAAATTTTACCTGCTCGACGATTGCCGTGAAGGAGAAGAGCATAAGAAGAGAGAGAGGCTCATTTGCATGGTGTTGAGTGATTGGTGAGACTGCAATCAGTCCCACCCCAAGCCAGCTTCAGAGTGCTGCCCAGTGTTCGAGAGGGAGAGAGCGAGTGGTGTGCGATCTGGTAGCCAGGAAGATTGTAGTGGTTACTGTGAACGTTCTAAAAGTTAAAACAACAGACTTTCCTGTGCTAAATCAAGCTCAACCAATATTCCAATTGACTGGGGAGAAAGTGTAGTGTTCATAGAGACAATTGGCAGGATCACCAGCCAACTTCAACCCAGAGGCCTTCCAGGATCGGCTTTAGGCTGAGATTTTCCATCTGAGCAAGCCAGCTACTGATTCAGTGAGTGCCATTCAGCAAAACTGAGCTCAAACTGTGTGTGATTTTTCAAAAGCCACTTAGATCTGTGTGTAAACAGTGTGATTGTTTTGCAAAGAAGGACTGTGTAAAGTAATCAAACCCAAGCAAGAATTCTGAGCATTAGACTGTGAGCATGCATTATGGATTCAGCAACAGTATCATTTTCTTAGCAATAGACTGTGAGTTGTATGAGAGGCTGCAACAAACAGACAATCCTGTTCAAGACATACTGTGGCTTTAGTGAAATTAAGCAAGTAAAACTGATTGAAAGCTAATGGTAAAGTCCTAAAAAATCATATAGATGTGCTGAGGAAGAAAAGCAGTGCAGTCAGTGCAGTTTGAGTAAAATTTCTCAGTATGCAGTTAGTTGGATGTGCAGTGGCTTGAGTCAGATACAGATTGTCCATTTACAGAAGAAAGGGTTCTGAAAGAACTAGTAAAATTGAAGGTGGACAAAGCAATGGGGTCTGATGGGATTCACCCAAGAATTCTAAAGGAACTAAGGGTACATAGAAACATAGAATTTGACGGCAGATAAGGACCGCTTGGCCCACCCAGTCTGCCCATTTCCCTACCTACTGGATAAGCTGCAGATCCTAGTTAACCAGCAGCCTACTTCTTCCTACCCCCACCCCCAGAATTGCCTTATGACTATCCCATGCATGTTTGAATTCCACCACTGATTTTGACTCCACAACCTCCTCCGGAAGGCCGTTCCATGCATCCACAACCCTCTCTGTGAAAAAATACTTCCTTAAATTACCTCTGAGCCGCCCCCAGCTTCAAATTGTGCCCTCTTGTTCTTGCACACCTCTTTTTTTGAAAGATGCTACCCTCTTGGACTTTGTTGATTCCCTTGAGGTACTTGAATGTTTCTATCATGTCCCCCCTCTCCCTCCTTTCCTCGAGGCTATACATATTAAGCTCCTTAAGTCTCTCTTCATATGTCTTCCGGTGCAGACCCTGCACCATTTTAGTTGCCCTCCTCTGGACAGCTTCCATCCTGTCTATGTCTTTGGTAGAACTAGTGACACTGCTGACTACTCTTTTTAACAAATCATGGAAGGATGGGGTGGTACCTGAGGACCGGTGGACGGTGGATGTGATTCCTCTTCACAAAAGTGGGAGCAGGACAGATGCAGAAAACTACAGACCAGTTAGTTTGACCTCAGTGGTAGGGAAAATGATGGAATCACTTCTGAAAGAAAGAACTGTTGAGTACCTAGAGGCCAGTGGGGAACAGGACCCAAGGCATAATGGATTCACGATGGGAAGGTTGTGTCAGACGAATCTAATAGATTTCTTTGACTGAGTGACCAAAGTAGTAGACCAGGGAGGGGCTGTGGACATGGCCTACCTAGATTTTAGCAAGGCATTTGATACAGTCCCACACAAAAGATTAATACACAAGTTAGCCAGCCTTGGAGTGGGTCCCAAGGTGGTAGCCTGGATAAAAAATTGGCTAGACAACAGGATGCAAAGGGTAGTAGTAAATGAAGTCCACAGTGAAGAAAGGAGGGTTACTAGCGGGGTACTGCAGGGTTCAGTACTAGGACCGGTCCTTTTTAATGTCTTTATAAGTGACATTGCAGAGGAACTGGAAGGAAAAATATGTCTCTTTGCAGACGACACAAAGATCTGCAACAGGGTTGATACACAAGATGGAGTGAAAAGGATGAGAAGGGACTTAGCAGGGTTGGAGGAATGGTCAGATGTATGGCAGCTCAAATTCAATGCAAAGAAGTGCAAGGTAATGCACCTGGGAAACAAAAACCCAGGGGAAGAGTACACAATGGGGGTCAGATACTGACAAAAGTAAAAATGGAAAGGGACCTGTGGGTAATTATATCAGATGACCTAAAGGTGGGTAAGCAATGTGAGAAGGCAGTAAGGAAGGCTGGGGGGATACTGGGACGCATAGGGAGAGACATCAGTAGTAGAAAACAGGAAGTTGTTATCCCTCTGTACAGACAGTTGGTGAGACCCCATCTGGAGTACTGTGTGCAGTTCTGGAGACCCCATCTCTGCAAAGACATAGACAGAGTGGATGCTGTCCAGAGAAGGGCAACCAAAATGGTGCAGGGTCTGCACCAGAAGACATATGAAGAAAGACTAAAGGAGCTTAATATGTATACCCTTGAGGAAAGAAGGGAGAGAGGGGACATGATAGAAACTTTAAAGTACCTCAAGGGAATCAACAAAGTCCAAGAGGTAGCATCTTTCAAAAAAGAGATGTGCAAGAACAAGGGCACAATTTGAAGATAGAGGGGATGGCTCAGAGGAAATGTGAGAAGTATTTTCACAGAGAGGGTTCTGGATGCATGGAACAGCCTCCTTGAGGAGGTCATGAGTCCAGAACAGTGGGGAATTCAAGAATGCATGGGACAGACATAAGGCAGTCCTAGTGGGGGGTAGGAGGAAGTAAACTGTTGGTTAACTAGGATCTGCAGCTTATCTGTTAGGTAGGAAAATGGGCAGACTAGGTGGGCCAAGCTGTCCTTATCTGTCATCACATTCTATGTTTCTATGTTTCTATGTTTCTATTGTTGATGCACCAGGAGTGCTGCTGCCGACATTACAGAGTGGGACAGTAATGTAAACACAGCAGCAGGGAGCCATTTTGTGAGACTGTTCCAAGTAGAGTGAACTCAGTAATAACAGTGAACTTTTGTGTGCTTTTCTACAGTCATGACTTCGGGACCATCCCACTACCTGGATCATGCCTGGGCTATGATTGCTGAGGAAGTTACCAAGCTGAAAGAAATAGAACAATGTTTCTACAGTGGAAGTTTGCCTCCTCATGTTGCGATTCCTGGATACCCTGTGAGAGTATGCACAATCTACCTCAAGGCTAGAAGGGACGTATTCATATGATTCCTCACTGTTCAGGGTGTTTAGAGAAGCAAGGTCTGTCCAAAACACCTAAGGTTCATTTGGATCCCACTTGGACAAAGCTACAAGATCCTGCTAGTAGCAGCACATAGCACCAGGCTGAACCTGTTGAGGGAGGCCCAGCAGTGTGTGGCACAAAGGAAGAGGGTGTAGATGTACTCCTGGAGCAGATTCCTTGTGATATCCACACCTGTGTTGCAGATGGACAGTGCAGAGGGAGAATCAGTGGATCCATGGAGAGAGGGTCCTAGTCCTAGCCTCGTGGGAGAGAATGAGGTTCGAGAAACCCTAGATTGGGAGGTGTCTACCTCTGTGCCCAGTGAAGAGTGGGCTGTCTAGGGAGTGAGGATGACTGCTCACTCCTGGGCCCAGATCCTAAATGAGGAAAAGGAGGAGGAGGAAGCTATGTACCTTTACATTGAAAATCCTAGTCCACAGCCTCAGGCTTTTGCCTTGGAGGAACCAGGAGAAGAAGTTGGTGATTCCACAGCATTGCCCTCAGAAGGGGTCAGGGACAAGTTCTACATACAGTAGCTTTGAGTATGTGACACTGACAGAACAAGAACTGGCCACCACCAAGCCAGGCCGGGGGTCACAGACTTATGAAGAGTAGTAAGGAGGAAAGACTGGTTCATAGGAAGGCAGACAAGATCTATGGAATGTCTTTTCCTACCTTTCCTCAGAGAGCCTGGGAGGAGATTGAGAAAAATAGGACAGCATGACTAGTGGAAGATGCAACCAAAAACCTGCATCCAGGTGCAAATCATTTTGTCAGAAGCAAAGTGATAAGAGACAAATTGCAGTTTTGGAAGTTAGGCAGGACACTGTTCATAGACACTGTACATTTTGTGGATAATAAGGGAAACAAAGACTTTCCATAATGTGATTTATGAGCACCCAGACAGGGTCACAATTCTTGCACCTGACCCATTGTGGTACTACCCTCAATGTTACCATCATCCTGTGAATGTGCCCATGCCTACCAAGTGGGAAGCAGAGCAGTGGTTGCCAGTGTCTGCCATCCAGCCATTGCTGTACCTATGCTGTTCCACTAGTCTGGTATTTCAGTATCCAAAGGTGCGTCCAGATTCATCAGCCTTGCAGTGTGCCTTCCAGTTCCATCGACTGGCCTTCTAGAAGACTTTCAACCCGAGATGACATCAACCCAGCTGTTTTCCTGATTCATCACCTGGGATTTTGGATGACATCAACCCAGCTGTCCCTTTCCTGTTCCAAGGTTCCATCTCCTAGATGATATCACCTCGAGATTACATCAGCCCAGCAGTTTCCCATTCATCATCCTGTTTTTTGGAAGATTTCCACCCAGCTGTATCTGAAAAGTGCTGCCAGGGAGAGTCTTCAGCTGGAGATCCAGGTGCTGTTCCATTTTTTGTTCTTCAAGGGACTGGTAAGTCTAGAATTTTCTTACTTTATTGACATTGCAATACACATCCTACACCTGGCAGACTACAGATTGTTGAACTGTCCACAAAGACTCTCCCCTTTGGGACTACAGTACTTCAAGAACTGTGCTTCACCGGACTCCAGCCCAGGAGAGACTCTTTCATGGACCCTGCTTTTGGGCACTGTTTGTCACTAGTTCGGACATGTAGGGCTTTCTATCCCTGAAAGGAGTATTGTACGTGATGTTGATGTTTTCTACTGTTTTGTACTTTTCTACTTTTTTCTAAAACATATTTGTTTGGGATTCTCCAGAGTTTTGATGGTATGGGTTATTGTGTTGTACTGTATGTTTGCAGATTTGGGGTGTGTTTTGTCTCTTTTTCTCTTTCAGGTGGATCCTGGTGAAGAAAGAAGAGAAGACAAGAAGAGGATTGGAGGGACTCATCAGAGTTCCTCTGTGCTTTAAAGTGCTGTTTAAAGTACTGTGTAGTTGTTAACATATTTTCCTTCCTCAGGTGTAGTTGTGGGGGAGTGTGGGAGTGTAATGCTTGTGTATAGTGTTAGCTCTGGTGGTTGGTTTGCAGATGTCCAGGGATGGGGTGAGGTTCCCCTGTTTTGGGTAAGTTTGTTTTGGATAGATAGGTTTTCCCTAGAGGGCTAGGGGGATAGACAGACTGTGGTCCTGACCTGCAGTAGGGGCCACAGTGCTGGTCTATTAGGGCTATTCTCTGGACAGTTCTTCCAGGGCCACTGGTTTCCATAGCAAGATCATAGTGTAGGGACTGATGTGTCAACCAATGGTCTCTGAGACCTTAGTGTTGCCTGCCTGTGCCTGGCACATAGTAGGAGAGGGCCTGATCACCCCTCTCTGTAGGTAGCACATAGGGTAGGATGGTCTAGTGCTGGGTAGGCAATGACTGGAGACAGTCATTTTCCTGGCTGAGGGTGAGTGTAACCCCCCTGTTCCCAGGGGTTACTAGAATTCCATTAGAATCAGTGTCAGGCAGGGACAGGCAGCTAGTGAAATGCAAGTTAAATGGATTTCACACTGTCATTCTCTGGTTTCAGTCTTAGCTGAGCTGGAGGATGATGTAATCATGGAACTGTTGCAGCAGCATAAGCCACACTCGAGCTAGCTGCAGGGAGTTACATTTGGAATGTTCAGTTAGAGTGAGAGTAGTCTGCAGTTGGAGTCAGTGGAGGAGGTTGCAGGTAGTGCATCTCCTCTTGTCAGCTCTGTCAGAGAGCTACCAGTAGTGTTTTTGTTTGTTTCTCACCCTAGTGTGAGCCAGTACAGCCTAGTGGTAAAGTGGTGTAAACCAAGCCAAGTGGTTTTCACAGTGCTCCATCCCAGGAGGGATGGGGTGGATTCCATGATTCAGGGGCAATCCCCATGTCCAGTCTGGACTGTGTTGAAGCTGCCTGAGATTCAACTGCTCTGTGAGTACCTGTGACTTTGTTTGGAAAAGCCCAGGGTCACCTGCATTCCTTGTGGTGAATTTTCTCTGCAAAAGGGATCCTGTCACCTAGACTGTTTTCTGTTTAAAAGTGTCTGCTAAAGTCTGGGTCTAGTGAAGAGACAATGCCAATTACAGAACTTTTAACTTCCTTACACCTCAGAGGTGTGTAATGTAGTATGTTAAGTGTGAAAAACATTTCAAGATAGCATCTACAAGTTTTTTGTGAGGCTGTTATTAACCAGATGAATGGCCAAGTATAAATTTGGAAGCAAAAGGTGGGAGACCCCCCTTCTTGAGCAATCAGTTTACCTCTCCGGGTTCAGTTTGGGCACCTGTGTTTTCTTTCAGTGTATTTGGCCAGTGCCTGAAGAAAATAGTTTACCCAGACATGGGTTGGATTTCCTGTAAGCCTGTATGTGCTCTTTGATGGTCGAGGGTGCCACCAGTAATTCCTCATGAAATATTGGAAAGTCTCCTAGTACTGGCCATGTGTACCTAGTCAAGAGAAGTGTACCAGTAACTGGCCATGGGTGCCAGCCTCCTAATTCAGAACCAGAGAGTTTGCTGTGTAATTCATAACCAAAGTGTTCACTGTGTAATTCAGAACCAGAGAGTTTGCTGTTCAAGTCAGAACCTGAGAGTTCACTGTGTGTGTTCAGTATGCCTATGCTAAATGGGAATTTAGGAATGTCTGCACCTCAGTAATCTGCATTACCAGTAGGAGTAGCCCTGTGGGGTCCATATTAACTTTGTGATTATTCTCTGTGTATGTGAATAAGAGCCACACTCTAGAATCCCAACCTGGTCTGGACAGTACTGTTATTGCTTCCACAGTGTCTGGATTTATTTGGGTGCCCCTGTCCAGAAGTGCAAACCTAGCATAATTGTGAGCAAATGTTTTGTACCAGGGACCTAGGTTGATGGCTATGGTAAATGGTCCCACCAAGTGTGCGCCAGGTAGTTGCCGCACTTCGTTTACCTGTCTGTGTATGGCAGGCTCAGAAGAAGATGTACTAGTAAACTGAACTGTAGTGACAAGCCCCATCCCTCTCTCTGGCACCATGTAGTGAGAGGAGCAGCCCTGCTAGTTAGACAAGGGGGGCCGGTGGGGATGAGTTTTATTTGATATGTCAAAAAACCTGGGGACTGTACTACCTGCATTCGTGATGTAGAAGGGTGATGAGCTCACCAGTTTTTGGTGTGGGGAGGAGGAGGAGGAGTGAAGAATGAATACCAAAGGGGGACTGAGAAGGCCACTCCTGCAAGGTTCTACTATATTCAGGGAAGGGGAAGACAGAAGGGGAGAAACATGAGCAGATCACTGTGAGATATAAGATATGGGTCTGCCAGCACCATGATCACTACCTGACCCCATTGTCCTGGCCAACATTCCCCTTCTCATTAAAACAGTTTATTCAATTGTCCAAGACTGTGTGTGGGTATTAATGTGTGAAATGGCTGCCACTACACATTCAGTCACTTCACTACAAGTCTATCATTGCTTGTAAGCACTTTGAGATACAATGTGTAGGAAAAGTACTATATAAATGCTGATTCTTCTTATAATTTCCCATGGAAAATGAAGACAAGACAAGCATATTTTGGATTTCTGAGAAAATAGTGTATGAACTTTGACATTGGAATACACAAGAACTTTGCTACAAACAAGTGATGGATCTAGGGGGTGGTGAAGGGTGCGTCTGCACCTTCCCCCCATTCTAATTTACTTGCTTGCTGCTGCTGCATTTCACTTTGTTAAAGAAGTTTGATTTATTGATTGTACAAATGTTTACATTCAAAACTATGGATTACATTTGTAAGATCTGTCAAAAACATAGTAAAAAAGAATAACAGCAGACAACATAAAGGTCCGGGACTGCCTTTCAGCCTGTGTGTCGGCCAAAAGCCGAGGGACAGGGGAAGGCTGTCTAGGTGACTGCTGACAGCATTGTAGCTTGAACTTCTCTTACTGAATGTTGGAATGAGTATTACAGAAGCGCTGTCACAAGGGACTGCACTTTATTTTTATTCTGATTGTTAACCTGTAGGATACCCTGCTATTTTAACTGGGGCACAGTGAGGAACTGCAGCACTCCTGTTGCTAGGAGCCAGTATACGGGGTGCATACTTGCAGTTAAGCAGGTGTTCTGCTTTGTTTTGTGGACCACGACTCTTAGCCAAACTTCCAGGTCACGGCACATAAAAGATAGCAGGAGAGCGAGCGGGTCTCGGCACGTGTTTATGCATGTTCAAGCAGGGACTGCGGGTCTGAGGGAGAAACTACTATCAAGCCAGTCACTGGAAAGTATACCCCAAATCTGGAATAGTGACTGAAACAGCAGGTACAGGGGTAGTTTAGGTGGCTTGTGGTTCCACTATGGATGTAGTGAGCCCTATTATGGCCTTACAGTCAGGTGAACTGGGGGTGAAATGTAACATTTGTAGTAAATTTAGAATAGGTAACAATTTTCTACCAGCTGCCTACACCTGTGAACAATGTTGTGAGATAAAGGAATTAAAAGAGTATTAGGACTGGAACTTCAATTAAAATGTTATCAAACACAGGAGACGGCAGGGGAACTACCACATGATAATAGGCAAGATACTGGGGCTGCACAAAAAGGAAGCAGAAGTACTTTGGATGTAGACTCTGATTGGGAGGTACATTCTAACAATGGCACTAAGAAGAAAGGAAGAAGAGCAATGGATTTTCAGACATTGCTTAATAGTGTATTGGATTCACCACTAAATAGTATAGAAACTGGGGGTAGCATGACTGGGAGTGAAGAAGCAGAGGCCCAGGTGAATTATGGCCTACTGGGAGTAGAAGAAAGGGGTTCAGAGGAAATTAACAGAAATAATTTGAAGGATGCAGGTGGTTGCCAAAACACTGAAAAAGAAAATCATGACAGCATGATGAAAGACAGGGCACTTAATCAAAATGTTATATCACAAATACAAAATATGGAGAATAGACAGGATTTTGAAATGGTAATAGAGGATTGTGTTGTGAATGGTAGGATACATGTCATCGGGGATTCTATTGTCAGGTTTACTGATGCCTACACAATGAAGGCACTGAAAGAAATAGTAACAAGTTCTTATCTGCTAGGGGCCACACTAGAAGACATTGACAATATGATTCCCAAAATGGTTAAAAAAGGTGGGGATGTCCCAATTATATTAGTCCACCCTGGTACAAGCGACTTATATAAAACCAGGGAAGATCAGCTTTATCTTCAGCTTATGAATATTGAGAAAACGGTATAGAAGATAAACGCAAAAGTGGTTTTCTTGGAAATCCTACCAGTTCCTAAAGCAGGATTTAATATTAAACAAAAAATAAAAAGAATTAACAACTGGTTGAGAAGGTGGTGTACCACTAATGATATCACATGCATCAACACCTGGGAAGACTTCGACTTAAATACAACATATTTTGGAAAGGATGGTAGACATCTAAGTAGGAAAGGTTCAAAGGTACTAGAATTAGCTTTCAAGAGATATATAGACACTCATTTAAACTAACCCTAGAGGAGGCAACGAACAGGGTACGAGGAAGTCAAGTTAGGGAACCAGGACAGATGCTTGGTAATGTAACAAAGAATTTGGGAATAAATCTACTGCTCGTTAATGTGAGAAGTATTAAGGCCAAGACTGATGAGCTTAGATATGTGCTCACACGTGACAACATAGACATTTGTGGGCTGACAGAAACCTGGCTCAGAGAGGATGATTGGATAGACAAAATAGACGGTTATGATTTTTATCATAAACTTAGAATAGGAAGGTGGGAGGTGGAGTGGGGGTATATATATATCATCACACCTAAATGCAAAAAGTATTCACCCAGATAACACTGAGGGGGCCCAAGTGGAACAACTATGACTTAGCTTCTGGACAGGGAAAAAATATTAAATTAGGAGTGTATTATAGGTCACCTAATTTGAATGAACTAGACAATAATGCTTTCATGGATTTTCTCGATGGTGAATTGACTGCAGATAACATTATCATAATGGGATATTTCAATTTGCCTGGGATATGTTGGGAGCCCCTGATTGGGGAAGGAACTTCTGAAGAAAGGTTCCTGGAAATATGTGAAACTAACTGTTTAACCCAGGTGGTCAGAGACAAAACAAGAAATCAGAGTCTATTTGATTTAGTTCTAAGTAATATGGAAGGAGCAATAAAAAATGTTGAAGTGATAGAACCACTGGGAAGTAGTGACCATGACATGATTAAAGCTACATTAGTCAAGGACTCCCACCATTTTGTGGGGAAGTCAACCATTAGGAACTACAATAAAGCAGATTATACAAAAATTAAGGAGATAATAGGATAGCATAACTGGGATTCACTAGAAGGGACATCACTAGAACAAGCTTGGGAAATAGTCAATGATAACTTGCAAACATGTATTCATAATCATGTTCCAATAATCAAAAAATACAATAGGAGGGGAAGAGTTCCAAAATGGATGAATCGTGTAATCCATAGGCCGATAAATAAGAAAAACAGGGTTTACAAGAAATTTAGGAAGTATCCATCTACTGCCAGACTGTCTACATATACTGTAGAACTCTGGTCAAAAGACTAATCTGGCTATAAAAAGAGGGAAAGCCAACGCTGAACTAGCTCTGGCATCATCAAAAGGAAATAACCTAAAGGAATTTTATAATTATGTAGGAAGTCTAAAAAATAATCGCTGTCAGATAACTGTAGTAAGGGATCGTGAAAATCAGACTGAGGATGAGCAGGGTATAGCAAACATGTTCAATTCATATTTGCAAAGTGTTTATTCTAGGGAGGATAATTGTATCAAGGAAGTTTGGATACAAAAAATAGAAGAAATACAGATCCCGACTATTACTGCAGATCTAGTTAGAACTAAGTTGTTGAAACTAAAGAGATATAAATCAGAAGAGCCAGACTGCTATCACCCAGTATTCTTGATAGAAACACCAGCGGATGAGATTTCTATTCCACTTGCAATGATCTTTAATAAATCATTACAACAGGGTAAAGTTTTGGATGTATGGAAAGTGGCTTATATTTCACCCATTTTTAAAAAGGGGACAGGATGACACCTGAGAATTACCGTTCAATAAGTATCATATCCATTGTGGAAAAAGTGATGGAAAGCTTTATTGATGAATTTTTGGATAACAACCTAAAAACACTGAACCACTTGGACATTTCCCAGCATGGCTTTTCAAGTAGGAGGTCATGTACCACTAATCTGTTACACTTCTTTGAGTTTGTGAGTCAGGCATTGGATGTAGGTCTCCCAGTTGATGTTGTGTACCTGGATTATAAAAAGGCCTTCGACTCAGTTTCCCATACAACGTTGTTAGAGACACTTCAGCAATTAAGGGTGGATTCCTATCTTTGTAATCGGGTGGCAGCATGGTTGTGTAACAGGCAGCAGAGGGTGCAGGTGAGGGACTATTTGTCGACGGGGGCTAGGATGACCAGCGGGGTGCCCCAGGGGTCTGTGTTGGGGCCAAAATTGTTCAATATCATGGTCTTCAGTATGCAAGTATCCGAAGGTGTTTGGATGTGCAAATAAGTGGACGACTCTAAAGTTGGGGCAATAGTGAATAACGAGGCTATCATAAAGCTACAGGAACAACTCTGCCACCGTGAAAACTGAGCTGAAGTACATAAGTTGGAGTTTAATATCACCAAATGTAAGGTTTTACATTTTGGTCATAACAATGTTAAAGCACAATACACACTGAAGTCACATATAATAGAAGTATCAGACACTGAAAATGATCTGGGGGTGGTTATAACTGATAGACTGAGTTTTGATAAACATAGTAAGACCTGTGTTAATAGGGCAAACAGGATTATTGGTAATCTGTTATGCAACATCAGAAGTCGAGAGAAAGAAGTTCTTGTGCCACTGTATAGATCTCTGGTAAGGCCTATCCTGGAGTATGGTGCCCCTTTTAGCTCAGTACAGAGTATTGGGGGATGTAAAAGAGTAGAACGAGTACAAATAAGGTTCACTAAGAAAGCAAGATCAGAAAACAAACAGGATTATGACACCAGACTTGAAAATCTGGGTTTATACTCCATGGCATACAGAAGGTTAAGGGGAGATTTATGTTATGTTTATAAAGCAATGAGGGATGGAATAGCTTGTGAAGTGGCAGGTTTAGTTTGGAAAGAGGATACAAGGAGGTATGCAAGGGTTCATGATAAACAACTAAAAGGTAAGAAATACAGAACTAGCAGAAAAGGACGATGGTTTAGCCAGAGGGTGGTAACGTCTGGAATGGACTTCCGGACAAAGTGGTGGAAGCTGGCACCTTGGAGTCATTTAAATATGGTTTGGATAGGCACATGGGTGACAAAAGACGGAGTTATGACAAACAGATGGTAACAGGTCCGTATATGGCTTTTTAGCTTATGGATCTGAATACACCCACTATGAACCTATGAACATATAAAAATGTTAAAAAGTGCATATCAAGTATGCACACTACCCACACACCCCCGTAATATAGTGGATCAGCCATAACCAACAGGTTATTTAAGATTTATACGGCACTGTGGTTTGTCAAAGAGAATGTCAGTTGGATTAAAACACAATGTCAGCATGTTACAGTAAACAAAATAGATAGAACCATAGCCTAACATGTGTATTGATCAAAATAATGCATTTGGTTTTGACCATTTTGGTGAAACAATTCTACATAAAGGGATAAAAGGACTAGTTAGCACTATAGAGAGCCATGTAGCTCTCTGACTCTGGCTCCAGTGATGTCATCACTTAACACATTTAGCGAAATTTTTTGAAGCAGGTAAGGCAGTTTTTTTGAAATTGGAAGGCTGATTTTACATTTTTCAAATGCTTTGGAACTGCATTTAGGTAAATTATATAAGTGTAGTTTAAGCATTAATGAATACAGCAGCTTTTCCTTTAGTCCCCTATGAAGTTAGATTTTTGAATAGTTTGTTGTCAAAATGTTGTTTAGGTATCCTTTAAAGGCTTTGAAAGCAAATACTCTATAAGTATTTTAGGCTGGCCAGCCCAGTGGTGCTGAGGGCTGAGACACTGGACACCACATCTCACACCATGCTGGCGACCCAAGTTCAGGAGTGAGTTGAGGCCTCTGGGGCTTGGCAGGGGAGAGGGCTGAGGGATGATTATACTGGCTACTGGGCGTCTCTCTCTCCCCTCTGGATTGGGAAGGCGAGTTTCCTCACTCTTGGCTGACACCCAGCGGAGGCTGAGTGTCAGAGCAGAGGAATGGGGACTGACACAATGGCGGGAGGGTGGAGGAAACATGTGGGTCAGGAAGCATGCACATGCCTCCGTGCATGTGTGCCTGCCATGTATGCCACACGTCCAGGACAGGGAGAAAATGAGAAAACAGCCTATGTCTCTCTATAGCCATGTGTGATGTCTCCTGACACTCCCGGAAGAGCAAAAAGCACTATGAAAGATAACTAAACAAATGAATATTTTAGGCTGTTTTTGTAGCTATTCACTGGTTGTGCTTATTTCTAGAAAACTCTGGTTTCAGACCAGTTTGGCAAGCCATCGGTCTGAAAGTAATGCACAGATGACTGAAAATGCACTTTGCAGGTTCAGTTTAAAGGTTTTGAAAGTAAATGTTTTATAAATATTTTAGGCTGTCTGCTGGCACAGTGGTAGCATTACTGCTCATGACTCCAGTGACCCAGGTTTGAACATGAGCTTGGGGCATCTGAGGGCCATCCGAATGAAGGAGTATTAAGGGTCCGAAGAACTGTTCTCCTCCTCTGAGGGGAGGACTTGTAGAGCCTGTTGTTTTCCTGGCCATAGTGGAAGCCAAGGAAAAGGCACCCAGGACTGCCTGTAAGGTAAGGGGGGGTATGGAAGGCGTTAACATGCAGTACACAGGAGTACGCAGCACATATCATGGCATCATTGCACACCACACCATTCAGGGGAACCAGAAAGTGGGAAAAAGCTGCCAGCAGCACTATGGTGCCAGGACATCTGCATTCCCTGCACCCAACCAGCTGGGATTGCCAGACCAGGAATTGGAACCAGTTCCTGACAGGGGAGTGGGGGAACCCATTGACTCCACCGGGGGGGGGGGGGCAACACTGGTGGAAGACTGGCTGGCAGGCAAGTCCCACTGAATGTTGGAGTGATGAGGCTGGCTTGTTCTGGCAGATGAGGGCTGTCCAGTAAGGGGGCAGAAACAGAGAGGAAAAAAATTAACATTTTAGGCTGTATTTGTAACTCTTCACCAGTTGTGTTTGTTTCTGAAAAAATCTGGTTTCAGACCAGTCTTGCATGCCATCAGACTGAAAGAGTTCTATGATAAAGGCAAGTCTTTTATCTTGCTGAACAAAAAGAGTGAACACAAATATTCCCAAAACAAAAAGGACATGCAACATTCCACTGACCAGTCGCTTACTCCCTAAAACACGGCAGGCAAAATAAAACATTGTATGCAGGGTGCTGCACCCCCCTTACCCCCCTTACCCCCTTTTGGGGAGTGGCAAGCCCCTCACACCTCCCATTCTAAATATTATTAACTGCAGGGGCAGTGGACTTATAGGAATGCCAAACAAAAAACAGAAAAAATCTCTACCACAGCCAGACCCGAACCCAGCTCCATCAGCTCAAGTGGTGGTGGCTCTCGCCACTATGCCAAATAGCCAGCTCAGCAGGGCTTGGACAAACAAATGCCTGTATCTGGTTCCAGCGAGTGCAGCTCACTGCTACACTCCGTAACCTGCTGATCAGTATTTTTTTCCACTCGCTCATGGTACAAGTGGTATTATTGAGTCACTTAAATTGACATGCTCAATAATACTCACTCACGTCACTGTACACTGTCTGAAAGTAATGCACAGACAACTGAAAAAGCGCTTTGCAGGTTTAATTCAAAGGTTTTGAAAGCAAATGCTTTATAAATGTTTTAGGCTTTTTTTGTAACTTGTTGCCAGCTACATTTGTTTCAGGAAAAATCTGGTTTTAGACCAGTCTTACATGCCATCAGTCTGAAAGTAAGATGCAAATGACCGAAAGGCACTTTGCAGGTTTAGTTTAAAAATTTTGAAAGGCAATGTTTTATAAACATTTGACATTTGAACAGTAAAGTACTTTTTTTCAATTCTCCTGCAGAAGAAGAAAGGTCATATGACCAGAATATGTCAAAGATGGAGAAGCATTGAGGAGATACATGTCATAGGCCCACGACCAAGAGCACCACTGAAGGAGTTGGAGCAGGTGACATTACCAGTGTCCTATGGGTGTTATACAGCGACTGATCCAGTTTTGCTGCACCGTTGGCTATAATCAAAAAGGAACCATGTGATTACAGTACTTAGTGTACTGTATGTGGACATTTGGACTAAATATTTAAACTGAAGCAGTAATCCTGTTACAGTAGTTAATAGTTTTCTTTAATAAGCTTTGATTTTTGTTTGTTATCTAAATTAACAGACTGGAAGTGGGTTGAAGGGTTGCCTAGGATACAGCTGGAGAGGTAGTGCAGTGGACTGGGGTAGCATGGTGCATGTTGCTGGTGGATGGGGACCAGTGGTTAACATTATGCATCCACCAGAGGACTTGGGGGGCGGGCATGGTGCATATTATCTGGCTGGTGGGAATAGTGCACACCAGCCCCAAGCCCCCACCCCCAGCATTATCTCATGCAAGTGGAATAAAGCAGGTTTGTTGTGGGATTGTGGGTGTGGGGTACTGGGTGGCCATGACAGGCAGAGAAGGAAAATGCTGCTTCAGGTTATTAGGACTCAAGTTCATGACAGAATAAGACTTTCAGCAGGTCTTCAGAGTATGGTAGACTAGGCTAATAGCAACCGTTTGTAATTTAATACTGATAAATGTGTAGTTATGCATTTTAGCAGAACTAAAGTTTCTCAAAACTATCATATCAATGGTGTTAAACTCAGATCTGTTAATAAAGCTATGGATTTAGGAGTACTTATTAGTAACAATCTTAAAACCAGTGACCTTTGTAAACAACTGCCCATTAAATTGAATCATTTACTTAACTATGTAAAATGTGCTTTTTCAAGCAGATCTGAGGCTGTACTGTTACCATTATACAGGGCATACATCCGTCGACACCTGGACTATTGCTCTCAGATTTGGAATCCACATTTAAAGTAGGATATTGATCTTACTGCAAAGACACAGTGTAGACACATGAAAATGATCCTTTAATGTAAAGATAAATTTTATGGTGTGAGGCTTCAATATTTAGGGTTATTTTCATTGAGGGACAGAAGATTTAGGGGTGATTTGTTATTGTTAGTCAGCCTGGGAGTGGGTCCCAAGATGACAGCCTGGGTAAAGAATTGGCTGGAGAATAGGACACAGAGAGTAATAGTAAATGGAGTCCACTCAGAAGAAAGGAGGGTTACTAGCGGGGTACCGAAGGGTTCAGTATTAGGACCACTCCTCTTCAATGTCTTTATAAGCGACATTGCAGAAGGACTGGAAGGAAAAGTATGTCTCTTTGCAGATGACACTAAGATCTGCAACAGAGTTGATGCACAGGGTGGGGTAGAAAGGATGAGAAGGGACTTGGCAAGGTTAGAGGAATGGTCAAATGTATGGCAGCTTAGATTCAATGTTAAGAAGTGCAAGGTAATGCACCTGGAAACAAAACCCAGGGAAGAGTACACAATGGGGATGAGATACTAACAACAACAAAATGGAAAGGGACCTGGGGTAGTCATATCAGATGACCTAAAGGTGGGCAAGCAATGTGAGAAGGCAGCAAGGAGGGCTGGGGGATACTGGGATGCATAGGGAGAGGCATCACCAGTAGAAAACAGGAAGTTATTATCCCTCTGTACAGACAGCTGGTGAGACCCCATCTGGAGTACTGTGTGCAGTTCTGGAGACCCAATCTTCGCAAAGACATAGACAGGATGGAAGCTGTCCAGAGAAGGGCAACTAAAATGGTGCAGGGTCTGCACCGGAGGACATGTGAAGAGAGACTTAAGGAGCTTAATATGTATAGCCTTGAGGAAAGGAGGGAGAGGGGGGACATGATAGAAACTTTCAAGTACCTCAAGGGAATCAACAAAGTCCAAGAGGGTAGCATCTTTCAAAAAAGAGGTGTGCAAGAACAAGAGGGCACAATTTGAAGCTAAGAGGGGGCGGCTCAGAGGTAATTTAAGGAAGTATTTTTCACAGAGAGGTTGTGGATGCATGGAATGGCCTTCGGAAGAGTTGTGGAGTCAAAATCAGTGGTGGAATTCAAGCATGCATGGGATAGTCATAAGGCAATTCTGGGGGGTGGGGGTAGGAAGAAGTAGGCTGCTGGTTAACTAGGATCTGCAGCTTATCCAGTAGGTAGGGAAATGGTCAGACTGGGTGGGCCAAGCGGTCCTTATCTGCCATCAAATTCTATGTTTCTAACATTTTACAAGATGATCTTTTGTTCAATGAGTTTCGCTTAGAATTTAAAATACCTAAACATGATTTAAGAAGTCACAAACTACAACTGATTGAGAAGGTCCCTAAGAAGGATACTAGGAAGTATGCTTTTATACCGAGATCAGTCAGACTGTGGAATATGTTACCACAGGACTGTGTATTCTAAAAATATCCTTACCTTTAAAACTAAATTGGAAAATCAGATAAAAGGTGGCAGCATGCTTGACTGCATACACTGAGAAGTGGGAGGCAGGTATTAATGGGAGCTAGTTTACTGCTGCCCTAAAAAACAAGTATAAACAGTAATGTCTTTGAATGCTGTCTTAATCATGTTACAGTACTTAGTCTTTTTTATAAAAATCTAATGTTAACAGACTGGTTGTGGGTGGTGTGCAGGTAGCTTGTAGTTTTGCCAGGGGGTTCAGGGGACTGGGGATGTATGGTGCATACTGCTGGTGGATGGGGACCAGTGGTTTGCAATATGTCCCTACCAGTCCACTGCATGGGGGGGGCAGAGGACTTGGGGGCATGCTGCACACTGCTTGGCCAGGGACAGGTGGTTTACCCATGTCCCCATTAGTGCCCCACCCCTTTCACTGCAGTAACCCAGGCTACCTCTTCAGCCCTCCCCCCCACTCAGGTAACCTTAGGTTTTTATAAAAAATGGAATGTTGAAATGTTTTTAATGGTTGTGGGTGTGGGTGACTCAACCACAAGCTAGCTTGGGACAACGCTGTGGGGAAGGTGGGAGGTAAGGGACCAAGGGCATGGTGAATACTGTTGGTTTTCACTATGCCCCCACTAGTTCCCTGCCCAGTGGGGTAGAGGAACAGGGTGAACATAGTGCATGCCACCTGGCCAGGAACAGGTGATTGCTCCATGTTCCCCATTAGTCCTCTGCCCCTCCTACAGCAATAACCCAGGCTACCTCTTTACCTCCCAACTGCACTCAGGTAACCTTATGTTTTGATGTAAAATGGAATGTTGAAATGTTTTTAATGGTTGAGGGTGTTTGTGACCCAACCACAAGCTATCCTGGAGCAATGCTGGGGAGGAGATAAGGGACCTGGGGCATGGTGAATACTGCTGGTTTTCACTATGTCCCCACTAGTCCACTACCTAGGAGGGTAGAGGACTAGGGTGCACATAGTGCATACCACCTGGCCAGGAAGAGGTAGTCTGCCCCATGTTCCCCACAGGTACCCTGCCCAGGGTAGGGAGCCATGTACTGGGGGCACAGTGCCCACCAATCCCCTGCTCCCAACAACTTCCAGGATTATCAAATGTGAATCAAACAAGTGGTGTTCATGGTCTGCTGGTGGAGTTCGAGCTGTTAGCTTTGGATTTGAATTCATGAGTGATACATTACATCAGTGATACATTACATTATGACAGAAGCTGGGAGTAGGTGGAGGAAAAAGATACACAAACCCGGGGCAATATTACGGGTGGGGGAAGTATGAGGCCCACCAGCCCCCTTCCCACAACCTCCTGACATTACCTTATGCACTGGGTCACAAAGTGTAATTCAAGTGGGTGACCAGGGAATCGAGCGAGAGACCATGGTGGTCACAGAAACAGCAGTGGATTGTTAGGGTAGTGCACATCCCTGGAGGCTTGGAACTGATAACTACTTACTAAATAGACTAGCTGGTGGAGTGTTGGTTTGTGATGGGAACACCAGAGTACTGGTAGGGGAAGGATCCACAATCCTGGGGTAATGTTGGGGGTGTGGGACAGAGGACTGGAGTGGTATTGTGCGTACCACTGGTGAATGGGGACAGTTTGCACTGTGCTCCCACCATTCCCCTGCCTGGGGAGCAAAGGCCTGTGGTGGACATGGAGCATACTACATGTTTGGGGACAGCTGGTTTGCCCCATGTCCCCCACCAGCCCCCAGGCCAATGGTGGGGGGACTGTGTCAATGTTCCCCTTAGTCTTCAACACCCTTGACATTATCTCATTGAAGTGGAGAGGAGAATGGTGTTGGAGAAGGAACATGCCAATTGCAAGGAGGAGACAGGGCCTGTTAAAGCCTGAAAAGCCTTATAGTCCCACGCAGTTGATAAGATCACAGCACCAGGTTTTAAGTGTGAGCTGCTGCCATCAGCCCTTGGCTGAGCTGGTTTTCTACTATATAAGGGCAATGAGGACAAACTATGGCTTGTCATTGTACTCTGGGGAATATGGGGGGCACTAGATCAGGTAATGCGGGGGTGGAGCGGTGGTGAGGAGGGGCATGCTGCATACCACTGGTGAATGGAGATGAATGGTTTGCATCATGTCCCCACAAGTGCACTTCCTGGGGACAGAGAACTGGGGGAACATGGTTCATACCACTGGTGGATGAGGACCAGTGGCTTACACCATGCCACCATCTGCCTGGGTGGGGGGGGGGCAGAGGACTGGAGGAAATAGTGCATACTACTTGTCCGGGGACTGGTACTGTGCACCACACCCTTGAGTTCCCCACTTGGATGACAGGGGGCCACCATGTACAGCAGCCCCATGACCCTCACCCACATGACCATTACCTCATGCTTGCACCCTCTGTACTAAACAGATGAGCATAGGGATGTGAGCAAAGGACTGCAGGGGTGGGGATTACTGGCCTGAGGTAATGCAGGTGGGGATGTGAGGAGGCTGCAAGGACATGATTCTCACCACTGATATTTTACACATCTCTAAAAATTCAATCTATATGCTATTGCATTTTTAATTACTGAAAAGCAAAATAAATATATATGTCATTTTTATTCAGGTCTGGCCTAGATGGTGGTGCGCTGGGCAGATGTAATGCAGTGGGGAAGGGGGGAGACATTGTGCTTACCACCAATATTTTTCACTTCCCTGCAAAGCCCACATATGTGTCATTGTACTTGCAATTATTGAATAAAGACTAAACAATATATATGGTGTGCAGTGGGGGTGGGGTGAGGGGACTGTGGTGGCACTGTGCTTACAACTGATATTTCAGAATTCTCTACAAATCCCATTTACTGTATGTCCTATTATACTTCACATTATTGAATGAAAACAAGACAAAACATGCATGCTATGTTTTTGGGTTCAGGTACTGCCGGGGTGGAAATACTGACATGAGGTAATGCATGGGGGTGGGGGTGGGGTGATGGGCCTGTGGGAACATTGTGCTTACCACTGATATTTAACTTCTCTATGCATTCCATATATGTGCTATTGTACTTGAATATATTGAATAAGGACTACAAAATGTAAAATAAAACTCACGGTGTTTGTCGACTTCTTTGATAACTAAACAGTAAACTGTCACTGGAATTAGGTTATTGGTGCTTTATGTCCATTGTATAATAATACTTTTAGACCAGAGAGGGAGGATTACAGTGTGTTATTATTGTCCCTCCTTCTCTGGTCTTAAAGTATATTCAATAGAATGAAAGTTTAAAAGTATGATTGTGTCCTGCAAGGATCACGAATTTCAATTCCACCCTCTCTGCAACCCGAGGTACTGACTTTAGCCCATGAAGGTCACTTGGGTTTACTGAAGACAAACCAGCTGATCCAGAAGAAAATGTGGTTCCCTGGCATTAACAAAGTTGTCACTGCTCTGATTCATGGCTGAATCATATGCCAAGGTTCTATGCCCCTGAACAGACAAAAATCTGTACAAATGTCAGAGCTGCCCGGAAGACCTTGGTTACAAGTTGCAAAAGCCTTTACTGGACCCTTTCCCTCTGGAGACTACCTGCTTGTGCTTGATGAATATTTGAAGTTCCCAGAGTTACAGATAATCTGTTCAACTCTGCAAATACAGTCATCCCAAAGCTTGACAAAATGTTTTCATCTTTTGGTCTCTAATGGATTGTCAAAACTGATAATGGACCACCTTTCAGTGGGCATGACTTCAAAGATTTTGATCACTACTTAGCATTTAAGCAAAGGAAAATCACACCATACTGGCGTAAAGCAAATGTGGAAGCTTAGCATTTTATGAAAACCCTCAGAAAGACTAATTCTGCTACTCATGTAGAAGGGAAACTAAAGAAGCAATACTGTACCTGTTTATGCTTTTTAAAACCTACTGTGCTACCCCTCCTCACATTACTACTATGGAACGGATTGTTGTTCTCAAGCTACAAACAATACTTTATAGTTTGCATCAGCAGTCACAGGATGCACTTCTTTGAGACACTGACCATAAAGCCAAACTTAAACGAAAAAGTATGTTGATCATCATTGTAATGCATGACTAGTTCACATCAAAATTAGAGATACTGTATGGTTCTTTTCCACCTGAAACAGATTGGAAAACGATCTACATCTTTCAGTGCAAACCCTCATATGGATGTAAAAGTCAAAAGATCAGTGAGCACTGCCAAACATATTAGGCACACCATCACCCGGAATTCTTCACATTTTAAAGTTATTGCTCAGCTGACCACTCTGCCTTGCCCATCTGACACTGAAGAGTAGAAAGATGAAGAGGAGGACATATAGCCAAGAAGAAACATGCAACAGACAGGACCCCCACCAGAATCAGAAGTCACTGTCATCACAAAGGCAATATCTTGTCCCGATCTTTATCCAAATTGAAGGATTTGAACTTCAATCCTTTGCTTAAGTAGATCATTCGGAATCTTTCTCAGTGGAAGTCGTTACCCCTTACAATTTGGGGTTGAATAAATGTCATCAAAATGAACATTTTGCCTCAATTACTTTACCCTCTCCAAATGCTTAATATCTACCTTGGTTTAAATCTTTACATTCAACCCTTTCTGATTTTCTGTGGAAAGAAAAGACTCAGAGGAGGGTGTACTTTAAGCTTACTTTCCCTAAGGAACTGGGTGGCCTTTGCTTATCTAATTTCTATTTTATTCCTTAGTTTTGCATGCTAGTAAATACTTTTTATGGGGCCGGGCCTTCCTCAAGATCAGGTGTCTTCGGATTATGTTTCCCAATGAGTGTGCATCGAGAAACATTTGTGTCAGGTTTCCAACCTCAATCCCACTTCTGTGCTTTATGTTTCCCTATCTAAGGTGCCGACTACCTTGCACAGGGTTCCAATTTTTTTTTGTCCTTAAAAGATTATCATCAACTATAGCATTTACTTCAGTTGGACCCGAGCAAGGATCTTGTTTTTTCTGAGTTCACTGTTTCAGACTTTATATCTGAAGACACTAATTTTCCCTGCAGCATTTTCAACAGCTCCACTGGCTTCCATCTTCAGTAAGTTTTAAAGTCATACAGCTTCAACAGTGTATTTCCAGTTATATGTGCTCCCCACATGGTTGAGAAAGGTGAGTAAGATTCTTAACCAGTTAATTGCTTTGGCATATTCACCTTGACCTGTTTCCCACATTTACTCTACCCTTCAAAAATGGGATCTCAGAATTGGTCATCTGGGTTGTCCCTATTGGGAATCTGTATTATGACTTTTTTAGAGGAGACTGATTGGAACAGGATGTGGAAGTACTTTTATGCTTATATTCAGCAGGACAGATTATGGCTGCTACAATTTAATGTTTTGCACAATTTATATTTTACCCCAGTAAATTATATCGAATGGGTAGGCTATCATCACAAGCAAGTCTAAAGTGTGGGGAGTCTGAGGGTACCCTTTATCATTATCTGTGGTAGTGAAGTCACATACAATACAATCCTTCTGGAGGGAGATTCAGGCCTTTTTAGATCCCCTCCTGGGTCTTTAAGATGTGTTTTCTCCAGAAATTTGGTTACTGGGGTTGTACTCTGGTAGACTAAGTGGACCCAGGAGGGGATACATTACCCTAATTTCTGCAACTATGAAATAGGTTATTTTGTACCGCTGGTTGAAAGCTTCTACTCCATCCAAAGTTGAGTGGCATAGAGAGATTCTTAACAATTTAAACATAGAAAAGATGATTACTAATATGTCTGGTTGTCATCAACTTTTTCACAAGCGATGGGATACTCTCTATGCCCTACATACCAGTTAATTGTTTACCCCTTTTTCTTCTGTTTACATAAATTAGTGGTTTATTCTCTTTGTTTGACATTATTTGAATTAAGGACATTGGATTCTGCTTCTTTTATTCTTTGGGGTCTGTGTGGTACCTTCAGACTCACAGGGTAGTAGTAACATTTAACGTTTTTGGGAGGATGGTCCCCTCACATTTGATGCCATTTGTCATCTGGTCAGGGGAAGGGTGTGTGTGCTTGTTTATTGTGGGATTTGTTGGTAGTTGTTTTTTTTGTTTTCTCCTTAGCTGTGTTTAATTAATGTGTTAGCTTTCTGTTTTAACATTCTTATTGTTGTCATGTGCTGTTATCTTGTGTTGTGCTTCTTGATAATTATTAAGCATATTTAAATAAAAAAAAACAAAGGCAATATCTTTTGAGAGAGAATCGAAAACCTCCCAGACATGTGACTGAAGAAATATGATCCCTATAGGATTTAAACTACCTGAACTGAGACACTGATGTTGAAAGAAACTGGTATAACTCATACAGTAGTTCCAATAAGTTGGTAGAGTATAATTTCTTATAAATGTTTTTATTTTCTTTAAACAAAGGGAGGGATGTAATGTTGAAGTAGCCAGTCCATGTTTTACTAAATGCACTCCATGTTTTACTAAGAGCACTCCATGCTATTGTTAATTCCATTCCAGGTTTTGCAGTGAGAATGTGTAGCCCACATTGTTGCAGGCTTGAGCCTAGATAGCAAAGAGAGTGAAAGCAACTTTGTCTGAACTGAATCTTTAAATCAAACATGTACGCTCTTGTAAAAGTTTGATAATAAAACTGTTCAATTGAAACCTGCCAGTGTCTGTTTCTTCCATGAATAACTCCTGAAGGTCTGGTATACTACATTATCCAGCATTTTTTTTTTTAGAAAACTGTAACAAATATGGGGAGGGGGTGTCAAATCAGTACTGTGGTTTATATCAATACTTTAATATTTTGAGCTCTATAGCATTACACAACAGGAAGGTTAGAAACTATGTGCAGATAAAATGTTGCTGAAAACTGTAGTTGTTTTAGCATTGCAGTGAATGGAGATGTACTGGTCAGATAACTTATTTTCCCAAAATACTGCTTGTGTTTTTTTTGTACACTGTGGCTATAATGTGATCTTGTGTTAGCTTGGACTTATCTTTGTGTCCTGACACTTAATTACCCATATAGTATTAGTAATCATAATAGAATTTATTTATGTATTGCCCAACTCCAGAGGCCCTGGATGCTTTACAGCAACAATGCACTTCAGAGAGACAGAAAATTAACAATAAATATGTAACCCCCCATCAATTTGGGGTTACCTTAAGTGTCTTCCTGGGCTCCATCCATGTCCACTGTCAGGCAGACTTCCTGCATAGATAGTAAATCCAAGGTTATTTGTTTGCTCCTGTTGATTTATGTGAGAGTGCCATGCTGTGCCTCCGTGCCTGTCCCTTTAAGTCATTATCCAGTATGTGTATAGTAAATGTTCTGGGCTGGGTCCGAGTGCTTTAAAGCTTATGACCAGCCAGGCACTGCTTTAATTTGCTCCACTCTACTGTCGATAGTAAAAGAGATGGAGCTTGAACTAGTACTGTAAATATTTACTCTTAACTTGCTGTTACATTCAAATTGGAAGTGTTTGTTTTAACCTGTCTTCTTGCAGTTTGTTTATCTAAATGGAAGCCACCATGTTTGGTCCGGGACTTCCAGAATTTGGACCAATGGGACACAGGGGACCTTGAGGGGTCCTTAGCTCAAGTGCCTCGTGGAAGGAAAACTGAAGTTTTTGTAGTTTTTAGGTTGGCGCCTAAACTGAACTAGTGGGAGCATCCAAACTGAGACTGACAGCTCCCCTAGCCAACCAGAACACATGAAAACAGGAGAAACCCCAGAACTGTTAGGGGACAGTGACTTGTTGGAGTTGGAGTGGAGAAAGTGAGCAGCTCGAGTTACTGAGAAGCTGCTCCCAGAAAGGAGCCTAGGAGAACCAGCAGGGAAAGGCCTGATTTGCCTTTCTGCTGTGGTTCTTCAGTATTGGACTACCTTATATCAGTAACCAGAATAATCCAAGGAGTGACTTTAAACTGCAGCAGAAAGCTCTGAAATGTGTGGAAGTAAAGACTGAAATTGTGGACCGAAAATAAACTCTTGTGAAGCGTTCAGCCCCAGAGTTGTGAGAGATAGTTATGATGATTGAGTGGTTTTCTCAGTGAATCGACTGCAATAGCAACCAGACTGAAACTGAACTTTGTGATAGAAAAGTTAAGGCTGTTTCTTGTTGAATGTGCTGAATGTTTATCATAGGTCGAGGCTTGTTCTGCCACTGACCGGACCAGACTGTTAGCCAGCTGGAGACTTCACCAGCAAAACAAACTGAACTTTGCCAGAAGTGTTCATCTAGCGTTGGGCCATTGCCAAACTCTGCCCAAGCTGTCTGTGATTGCACCAGAGACTGTTTTCTCAGCAAGAAACCAGCTTGGGGATCCAGCCCCTGTGCAGAGACAAATTGCAGATTGTGGCCACCTGGCGGGAAAGGCCGTGAAATGAAGGTGTGTCATGATGGCCCAGCTTCCCCATTCTCTTCAGTGATCTACAGGAGGTCTCCATATCACCAGGCAAAGTACAGCCAACTGACAGCATGAGTAAATTCGGGGTAGCTCCCTACAACAAGTCCTCCAATTATTTTGTGGTACCATCTATTGTTTCAGTGAATTACAGAGTTACAAGAGACTGGGCCAACCAGCAAGGATTACAAATAATCAGAGCTTTGTATGTGCATGTTAACTGCCTTTTTCTTTCCATTAAGGGCTCCAACAACAGCTGCAATGCTGGCCACCCCCGGGCACCGATTCTGGCCAGCCACCATAATATTCTGGGTACCCAGTGTTGTCAGACTGTTTACTTCGGGACTAAAGTTCATGCAGAGCAACCTGAATCTAATCAGTATAGTAATCATTTATCTAGATTCACGTCCCTTCCTTGTTCATGACCCTTTAATAAATCTGATTTGTTGTTTCATGTTTAACCTAGTTTATGAGCATATTATTAGTTAATTTACAATATTGAAAGTGTATACTTGCTCTGCTAATCTTGCCTTTACGGGGGGTTTCAGGGAAGTTGCAGAAGGCCAGACCTTGGTGGTAAATGTAAAGGGTGTGTGCATATTATTAATGTTCATTGCTGACTGTGGGTTAACTGCTGCCAGGGGTACCAGGTCACTAGGTGGATCTGTGGGTGGATATAGCTTCCCAGAGGGCTATACCAGGGTAGGTAGATACCCCAACTTACATTGCTTTGGGTGGAGGCACCAGAATACTGAACCCAGGCCCCTCAACCTGTTAGAAGAAATACAGGCAGGGGTAGTAACCCTAGGAACAGTGCCACCTAGAGGTTACAAATACATATACAACAGGAATCAGGATACAACAATATGTACAGAGAGTTCATCAATTAGAATAGGCCAAACTGAATAAATAGTGTTTCAGCCTAGATTTAAGCAAAGAGGGTGAGGGGGACTCTCCAAAGTCCCATATCAAGGAGTTCTATAGGATTGGAGTGATCGGGGTTGCAACAGTACAGTCACCAGATCATTTTAGTCTAGACCTCATGACAATGAGAAGAACCCCCAGCAGAATGGAGAAGACAATTAAGTGCATAAGAAGTCAGGACCTCAGACAGGTAACCTGGGCACATACTATGTAGGGCCATATAAGTGAACAAGCCACTGTACTGGCAGTCAGAGCAGCTCATAGTAAACCAGCATAATATGATCAAAGTGAAATGCTCTGACAAGAAGCCATGCAGCCACATTCTGTAAGCAAAGCATCAACACTGCTGACTGCCAAAGATGCAGAGCAGAGAAAATAGGAAGATCAGTGGAAGGATTGTACGGTTAAAATGAGAAGGTGGGAACTATGCAGAGAGAGAGACCTGTAAAAGGCAAATATCCTGAGCAAATACATCTGCTTAGTGTTCATAGAGGAAGGGGAAGGGGAGGGACCACAAAAAAATAACAGGAGCTTGGTGGGGGGGGGAGGTTGGACACTAGTTCTGTTTTGGAGGAGAGAGTCCTTAAGGGACTTGGTAATATGAAAGTGGACAAAGCAATGAGGCCAGATGGAATGCTTCCAGGGGTATTGAGGGAGCTCTGGGGGGTACTAGCTGCACATCTGACAGCCCTATTTAACAGTTCACTGGAAACAGAAGTGGTTCCAGAGAACTGGAGAAGAGCAGATGTAATCCCATGTCACAAAAGTAGTAGCAGAAAGGAGACTGGCAATTACAGGCCAGGCAGCCATACATTGGTGGTGGGAAAGTTAATGGAATCACTGCTGCAGGAAAGTATTGTGGAATATTTTGAATCCAATGGGTTATAAAATTTACAAGATGTGAGGCAGCATGGATTCATGGGGAGGGGGTATTGTTAAACAAATTTGATAGATTTCTTTGACTGGGTGACCAAGGAATAAGATATGGGTGAAATGGTGGATGTGACTTACCTATCTTTTAACAAGGTTTGTGACACTATTCCTCATAGAAGACTAATAAGCAAGCTGGATAACTTGGTGTAGGTCCAAAGGTGGTAAACTGGGTAAGAAATTGGTTAGGAAATATGTGACAGAGGGTGGTGGTGAATGGAGTTCACTCTGAAGAAGGTAGCATGTCCAGTGGGGTGCCGCAGGGATCAGTGCTTGGACCAGTCCTCTTCAATGTCTTCATAAGTGACATTGCAGAGGAGCTGGAAGATAAGGTCTGCCTCTTTGTGGGTTATACCAAATTATACAATGGGGTCTGAGAATGGTTTAATCTGATTGGCTGGCTGGCACCTTTTACCCATGGTAAATCCTGTGATATACCAATGGGAAAAAGTGCCAGCCAACCACATCTGCCCAAAAAACACTCCATCCCCTGAATAGAAACCCGAAATCTACTATCTGGGATCCCCAGTAAATGGCGGTGTACCAACTGCCACTATGTAACTGTGCAAATACCACAACATTAACATAACTGAGAGAATAAATGAGTCAACCAACATATGACCCAACAGAGTTTTCCAAAACTCATTCCCGTAACCAGACCGCTGCACCCACCTCACTTCTGGCTCTCTCTCCATTCCACTCTAACTTGCTCTCTGCTATGCCAGCTTTGCCATTATTTTGTGTGTGATCCTGACACTGCGGTATTTCAGGAGCTCAGCCCACCCACCTCGGCATCCATCAGCTCGGTCATGACATTACCTAGCCATATACATCTAAATGTTTAAATGTTGTGTTTCTAGGCATATTTTAAAAAACAAATGTCCTGACAAAACTGCACTGCTTGAGAAGCAGGAACCAGAAAGTGCTCAGTATGACAGCTGCCGAGGGACATGCTTGCTCTACATCAAAGCAGTCCCTACCTTGGAGTCACTGAGAAGAGACATCCAAACAAACTTAATAAAAAAAGAAGAAGAAAAACTGCAATAAAATAGCATCCATTAAAAACCATAAAAATAAACCAATTCGTCTCACTCTCTGTGTGTCTCTGGTGGGCAGGGAATGGGGGGTGTTTAACAGCTCGTCCATTCACAGTGAAACCAGCCACTATTTTATTAACTGCCTGCCAAAGACAACTGCAAAAATAAATAAATGAATAACGTGTCTGTGGAGACGGGGAGGGGGAGGGATTTACAGAGGGGGCGATACAGACAGAAATCAACTGGAAGCTAGGCAAGATCTGGCAGCAAATCACAATTTTTTGTGGTGTAGAAATAAAGTCAAAGAAAATAATTTTAAATACACAAAAAAAACTCTTTTTCTTCATTTTTTTGTCAAAAAAGAGAGAGACATTGTATAATCGCAATATACCACTCCAGGGTGTGAGTTATGGTGGGATTTACCCATGTCTATTATGTTTTGGTCACTTGGCCTGTGGCCTCATGACCAAACAACACACCAGGTGTGGGCAAATCCCACCATACCCCATACCCTGTTGTGTCATATTGCTTAAATTTGCAATATGGTGGACACTTTGGGGGGACAGTGGAAAGGATGAGCAGAGACCTGAGAAAACTTGAGGAGTGGTGAAGAGTATGGTAGCTGGGTTTCAATGCAAAAAAGTTCAAAATAATGTGCTTAAGGCACAGAAATCAGGAGACGGACTAATAATGGGTTGAGTGGTATTGACCATCACCAAACAGGAAAGAGACTGGGGTAATCATTTTGGATAACTTAAAGGTGGTCAGGCAGTTCAGCAAGGCAGTTGAGGGGGATAGTGGGATGCTGGAGTGCATAGGGAGGGGGCATCACTGGCAGAAAGAGGGAGGTGGTATTGCATCTGCATAAATCACTGAAAAGACCCCACCTAGAGTACTGTGTCCAGGACTGCAGACCACAAGTTCAATTTTCATCGATCCCTCAGAGGGATGCATCAAACTCTGGGTGTGCCAGGGACCCTGTGTCTGATTCTATTAAAAACAGGATCCTGGAGCCAAACCCCCCAGGTTTTCCGCAAGTCTCCTGTTGTGCCAAACAGATGGTGCACCAGCGGGACTTGCCACAGGTATCAGGCCCCCCTGAACTGGTACAACACTAGTGGGGCCTGGATGGTGGTGAGGGGTGAAGCTGCTGGACAGGAGGGGGCCAGGCATAGAAGGGGCTCAGGAGGTATCATGGGGGGGTTGGGAGACAGATGAGTGGCAGCAGCAGTGTTGGCACCTGGCCAGGTGCATGTGCATTGGACTGTATGTACAGTCCAGTAATGGTGCCATGGGTAAAGTAGGTAACTACCCTGGTAGTGTACTACCCCCAATCCCTGATCTCCCACAAAAGTATTCATGTAATAGTCCTTGGAGATCTACCTGTCCCACTTCTGATCCCCAAGATGCCTGTCAATTACCATGTTATCATTCTCTGGTAATCTAGCGGTCCCCCCCCCCCGGATCCCCAACATGCCCATCAATTACCACATTACCATTCCCTGGTGATCTAGTGGACCTCCACCCTGGCAGGTAGTGCCCCCAACCCTGCTCCACCTATCCCGAACCGCAAGTCAGCAAAAGGCACATCCTTCCTCTCACCACCATGGCCAGCCGCCAATTGAGCTGTCACTGAGCACATACGGTATACAGTACATGCTCATTGATTGACAGCTCCCTCTGAGCCCTAAAAACCACCATAACAGTGGCAAGTCATTAATTTAACTGAGGAAACATTCACTGAAGGAGAACTGTGAGTGTTACAACGAGAACTTTCGTTTGTACCATCGGTCAAACCAAGCAAGTTTGACATTAATGTGGACATTGAGAAATTTATCAGAAAGTTAAATCTAAAGGACTTTTTTTCAAGAATTATTCCTCAGGATCTTACCTTGAGTGGACACATTGCATCAAATACTATAATGGCTAGTGAGCCAGACTTTAACATCTCCATAGACACATCTCTTTTGGATTTCTCAGACATCGAGATACAAGAACAAAACCAGGAGGAATGGCCAACTAATGAGTGGACTGAAATGGACTGGGCAAATTATTTTATGTTGTCTTCACTTTTGAATGAAAACAGTGAAGAAGAGACAGGTATGCAAAGAAATGTTTGCATATATGATGTGAATAGGGATATTTTGAAAAGAAACAAAGCAAGATTTTTTGCCCCTAAAAGTCAGTTTTTTCCTGCTACAAATAATGCCTTCATAAATGTGTATAAAAAATCAGTCATAAATGAAATTAATTGTATTCTTGAAAGTGACACTGGTAATAAGTATGTAAATTTATCCAGAGAAGAAAATTTGGCTTTTAGAAATCTGCAGGACAGAAAAGGACTGGTTTTCAAACCAGCAGACAAAGGAGGAAATTTGGCCATAATGACAGCAGAATTTTATAAAGGGAAGGTGTTAGAGCTGTTACAAGACGCTGATAGCTATACACAATTATGAGGTGACCCAGGATCGGTTTATAAAAGAGAATTATCTCATTTACTAGATGTCCCCTGTATAATAGGGAAATAACTGAAAAGGAACTTCAATTCTTGTTACCAGATTACCATATCACACCAGTACTTTATATACTCCCGAAGATTTATAAGAAACAGTAGTGACCCTCCTGGACATCCTATTGTATCTGAAATGCACTCAATTACTGACAGTTTGAGTCAGTTTATTGATTGCTTTCTGCAGCGTAGTGTTATTTGCCTTGAATCATATATCAGAGACTCAATGGATGTCATGAATAGATTCAAGGATTTCGGATGGCAATCAGAATACAGATGGCTCATTATTTGTCCATAGCACCATCATACATGAATTTATGGGGAAATGGGAGGAGGATTATATTTACAATCAAACAGTGAACCCTTTCCATGACAAACTCATTTCATGGTATCGTTTTATTGACAATGTTTTATGTTTGGAATGGCACAGAACAGGAGGTTGTGGCATTCATGGACTGGATTAATATTAATGACCTGAACCTGCATTTCACACACCAAACAGAAATTACAAGTATACATTTTTTAGATATCACTTTGACATCTTCTGATGTTACTAGAAAAATTTCTACCGAAGGATATAGAAAGGAAACAGCAACAGTTATCTCTGTGCCAGCAGTAATCACCCTGTTAGACTTAAAAACTCCATTCTCTTTAGCCAATTTGTAAGGTTGCGTTGAAATTGCTCTGATGTGGATGAATTTATATCACAATCAGAAAATCTGAAAACAATGTTTTTGGACAGGGGATACCCTGAAAAAATTGTTAATGGGGCATTTGACAAAGCATTTAAGCTGGATCACAATGATTTGCTAACACCGAAACCAAAAAAAACAAGAGTTTTCAGAATTAGTTTGCACAATTTATATTTATAATTAGCTTGTTTCGCTACCGAGTACAATCACCTGTCTGATAAAATTGGTGGAGTCATTCATAAGTATCGGCCAATACATTTGAATGATTCTATGCTTACGTAGAGCATTGGACCGAAACCTTTGGTCACATTTAAGAAAAGTGACAGCATTAGGGACAAACTAGTCAGAAGAGAATTCAAAAGTGATTATAGTTATAAAAAGACATGGCAACATGGCTACCAGTCAGGCCACCTGGCATGTTTTTATT
Source organism: Neoceratodus forsteri (assembly GCA_016271365.2). Classification (NCBI taxonomy): domain Eukaryota; kingdom Metazoa; phylum Chordata; order Ceratodontiformes; family Ceratodontidae; genus Neoceratodus; species Neoceratodus forsteri. Next base: position 907,007,149 of record CM028129.1, read on the forward strand.
GTGGCAACTGTAATGTAAGTTGTTATTGTCAGCATGGGAAGGAATTTCAGCATCCTAATAGCACTAAAACTGTTTCTATCCTCCAATTTATCAGTTGTGTGAGTACGTTCATAGTGTATGTGATCTGGTGCACTTGTAATTGTCTATATGTAGGAAGCACAACCTGCCCCCTTATACAACGCATACAGGAACACATAAGGGACATTAAGAATTTGAATTTTGAAAATATTGTAGCTGATCATGTTTTCAAGTCACATAACAGTGATGTTAATACCTTTAGATTTATGGGTAAAGAGCAGGTCAATGTGAGCAGTCATGGTGGGGACAGACTTCAGCGATGCTGCAGCGTGAGACTTATTGGATTTTCACACTGAAGGTCCTTATACCTGATGGTTTGAACCAAGAAATTGACTTTAAACCTTATATTTAAGTGGTATAAATAAATACAGGATAATTTTGATGTTATTTGGATACTTAAGAAACCATAAATCAATGGATTTTGTATCACCCATAACAGATCGTACTTCACCCTCCCAAACCATTTAAAAACCACCACCAAGACCCTCCTTCCTATGCATGCATTTTTTGGATTTATATTAAAATGTATTTTACATTTAGCTGATTACTTGTGAATTGGCTTAAGCTATTAAGTACTTGTACCGTGTGTTAACGTACTTTTGAGCCTTATGTTTGTCTTTTTCTTTCCTTACAGCAGTGATGGTAGTTGAGAGCATGATTCTGCATGAATACCCTTCATCTGCTCCCGACTTCACTTGATGTATTTCCAGCAATAGCCTGGTTGTGCCATTATAGTATTGCTTTTAAAGGCACTGTAAAACTTTCGGCTTGTTTACCTAGCCTGACTATTGGCATTTGGTCCCCCCCCTTTTTTGTTATTTCTTTTATGAAAATCAATGGTGAAAAACCATAATGATGGGTTAAATCAGATTATAAGATTAAAAAAAGATAGCACTTCGTGATTCTGATATATGCCCCCCTTCCATACTCTATAACTAATCACCAACAAAGTAAAAATAACAAAATTACTTAATTGCCATTAAATTACCTTGGATCTGGGGATTTTTGTAATGGTCAAAGATGTTTATTTTACTGGTGTGTATATGTACATTATAAATAAATAATCAAAATGATGTATAAATGAGAAGTATGCTTCTCTAAGGTTACAATACAAGGCATACAAAATGGTTTATTTTAATTTAATTTAGCTTAGGATATAGAGCATGAGAGGGTTATTATATAGCTTTATGCTTTTTTTGTATTTGACTTTGCATCAGATCCAGATGAGTGCCATATCAATAGTCATACAAACATCAGTGTTGATGTTATAATGTATAGTGACATTTATGACAACAAATTATTTATGTGCATATATGCTATTAATTTGTTATTTGCTTCTTAATGATCCAGGTTCCATCTACCCGTTGAATGACCTCCCTGATGCCCTGGTCCTTTTGCAGTTGGCTATGAATTTTGTTTGGACCATTATGATGTCATTTATGGCAGTGCATCATGAGAGTGACTAAATCAAACATTGTTAATGATTTAATTAAGCACACCTGTTCAAAGAGGTATATGAGGAGCCTGGACTGAGCATGCTATTACTCCTTGAGGAAACTCCAGTGAGCAAAGTGCTGTCATATTGCACATCTGTGTGGGCACACTGTTTCAGTTTTACTATATATATATATATATTTGTTTGCTGACCTGAATGGCCTGACAATTGCCAGCAATAAATCTTCAACTTCTGAACTCATCAAGCATCTGCTTTTGAATTTTATGGGTTGTTGTGTGCGATTTCCTGGTAGTGTTTATTGTTAGGGCTGCTAACCCTTATCTGCACCACCTCCATTTCTAAGACCAGTGCTCAGCTTTGTTATTCTGCATTGTCAGAAGTGGGATAACTTGCTGGAAGCATCTGGACTGGCTGAAGAGGGACGTTTTCTGGTGGATATCGCCCAGATGTCCCAGGTGGACTGATGCAACATGAGTTGCCAGAGAAGAACCCGGAGAAGAAGGTCCATGGAGTTCTGACCAGAACCACATCTGACAGACTGGGAGAGAAGCTGCTGCCTGGACTGGACCTGGGAGTTCAGAGAAAGACTAGCTCTTTCCTTCCCCAAGACTTGGAGGATGGGGGGGGGGGCTCAAATGAAGAATATCACACAAGTAGACAGATCTTTGTTTTACCAAATTCTTATTCTTTTATTTAATTTTCCAGCCCAAATCCTCTACGTTTCACCAATAAATATTGGCTTCTTCAGGAGATGCCTTTACAAAACCTTTAAAAAAACATAAATATATATATAAATATCCTGTCTACACCAAAGCTAACACTTTATGTACTACATTTCAATTTACTTAATAACTGTTCCACACCTTTTAAATGTTAATAAATTTATTTTAAACCATGCCATATATTTTCAAACCCACACCTTAATTAGTTATCTAATCAATTTCACTTTATTGCACTTAATGTTCTAATTGTCTATCTGTATTCCCTGTTCAATTCTTATTTCCAGCACTTATTTGATTTCAACACTTTTACAAACCCTACTTATTGGTTGCTCTGTAAAGATTAAATGAACATGCCTCAAGTCTTTCAAAATCTGTTATTACCTTTGAAACATCATTTACTCTCATAGATTACATGACAGTACCTTTTCTTAACTCACACAATTATTGCATTTTATGTAATTAATATAATCACAACACTGCTCTGCTGTCTCCTTCATATTTGACTTAATACCACATAACTCTAAAAAACATTCTACTACAATATTTATTTCATTCTTTACATTTTCACACCAACATTTATGTATCCTAATCTCTAAGTATTAGCTGCCCACTAACGTTTAAACAAGCCCATTTTAGCAAATATTTTCATGCCAGCATTTATTGCTTAATCTTGCAAAAACAAGCTACTATCTCAATGCTAATAATTCTATCTCTTAAAATTTTTAGCATGTTATACTGTGTATTGATTTTATATACCAAACCACATCTCATTTTCAGTTTTCCCTAAATTACACCTGTTTCTTTCACTTCCATCCATTTCTAACATGCTATTTGCCATTATATTATGTATTGATTTTATATGCCAAACTGCATCTTGTTCAGAGGAAGGCCAAGCCTGAAGACGATGAAGAGATGCAATAGGATGAGGAAGAATTGAGGGAACTGCTTCCTCTTGAAGATACTGCACCTGAGGATGTAGGGGAGTTGTTGAAATGGCTCTGTATAAAACAGGTGCAGATTGAAAGAAAAAGAGACATTTAGAGGAGAAGTCAAGATGCTAAATGGGTGGATACCATGAGGGTCTTGCATGGTATCAATGCAGGGTAAACAGAAAAAGTCAGTAGCCCAAAATATATTAAACTGTCCAAACTATTAGACGGTGATGACATTGAAGCCTACCTCACAATGCTTGAGAGGATCACTCGAACATGTACATGGCCAAGGGAACAGTGTGTTGTTCGACTTGCACCACACCTGAAATGCAGTGCCCAGTTGGTTTATAGCCACATTGACTCCAGAGAGGCAGAGGACAATGACCGCATGAAGCAGGAGATCCTCAGGCTCTATGATATAAACACTGAAACCTATCACCAGAGGTTTAGGTTTCTTAAAATGCAGTCACTGGATAACCCCAGAGAGACTTATGCCTGCCTCAAGGAGCTCTGCTACAAATGGTTACAGCTGGAGAACAAGACCAAGGACCAACTTCTGGAGGTGGTGATTATTGAACAGTTTATTAAAATTTTACCCCAGGATGTACAACTTTGGGTTCGGGAGCATAAGCTGGATTCTGCTGATAAAACCATCATGTAGGCAGACTTCCTGGCAGCTCCACCATCCAGACCCAATGGGTTCCAAGGGGCATCAGCAGCTGAGACCAACAGCAATCTGGTAAGGAACCTTTTTACTTATAAACTGTCAAATCCAGCCCCAGAGAAATGAGACTGGAGAGGAGAGGAGAGCAGGGGGGTGGGGGTGCATTTCAGTAGCAGAGATTGTATGTCATGGGTGCCAAAAGAAGGGACATTGTGTAAGAGTCTGTCCTAATATAAAGAAAGAGACAGCTTACATAGCCTTAGCAAACTGGGGTCACTATATGGCTACTGTGCAGATTGGATCACAGCAGATGATGGGACTGATTGATTCAGGGAGCAGCCAGACTCTTGTGTGAGCAGATCTGGTGACTGGGAATAATAAAGGTCCAAATAGAACAGTCATCTGTGTGCACAGTGATACCCATTGCTACTCTACAGCCACCATACAAATGACTGTTCAAGAAAAGACACATGAGGTAGAAGTGGAGTTGGTACCTCGCCTACTTGTGCCAGTTGTTATCGGGCATGACCACCCAGACTTTGCTTCATTTATACATTGTCATGCCATACAGGACTTTGCTGTAGTTGCTGTAACTACCAGAGCTCAAGTGAAGAAGGGACATTTGCCATCTGTGTTCCCATTTGATGATGATGTTTTTGAGGATCCTGACAAGGACTATTAAACTAAGGTGGAGAAGAGGAATCTAAAGAAGAACTGGATTGATACTCATGCTGGTGTACAGCCAGACTTGGGACATACTTTTAAATGTGACATGCAACATGAGTAAAAAGCAAACCCTTCACTTAACCTTTTTTTTCACAGGTGGGAAAGGGGGTGGAGAAAGGTGCCCCTCAGTTTGTTGTAAAACGGGGAATGCAGTATAGAGAATACACTAACCCCAGAACTGGAGAAGTAGTGAACCAACTAATGGTTCCAGAAACATTCAGCTCCCAAATTGTGTATCTGGCACATGACATCCCATTAGCAGGCCATGCAGGCAGAGATAGCACCTTGAATAGAATATTACCCAGGTTTTATTGGTCCTCTATCCACGAGAACATAGCTGAGTATTGTAAAGCATGTGCTGAGCGTCAGAAGGTAGCTCAGGCAGGAAAAAGGGATAGAGTACCACTACAAACCATCCCCATTGTTACTAACCCTTTGACAGGATAGCCATGGATGTAGTGGGCCCTCTGGAAAAGAGCTCCAAGGGTAACAGATGTGTACTGGTCATATTTGATTACACTAACTGCTGCCCAGAAGCTATCCCCATGAGAACTGTCACCATCCCAAGGATAGCAGAGGAGCTAGCAAAGGTATTTAGCTGCATGGGAATTCCCCAGAAAATACTTATTGATCAGGGGAATAATTTTAATGCGAACCTGCTAAAGGAATTCTACCATCTGCTGGGCATGGTAGCAGTACATACTTCTCCACACCACCCACAGACTGACGGCCTCATAGAGAGGTTTAATCAGACATTAAAGAGATTGCTGAGGAAGCATGTAAAGGGAAAAAGTAAAGACTGGGATAGGTACCTCCCCATTACTTACTTTTAGCTTACTGATAAATCCTTAAAGCATCCACTGGTTTTACTCCTTTATCATCATTGTATGGGAGGAACTCGAGGGGGCCACTGGATGTAGTTAGAGAACACTGGGAATAAGGGAAGGAGGTGAGACATCTTAATATCGTAGAGTACATGACTCAGTTATGCAAATGCCTGGTGAGGTATATCAACTTGGCACACCAGAGCTTAGAACAGAAGCAAGACTTGAAGAAAGAAAATTAAGACCAGGGTTTGAAGACTAAAACAATTCAGTCAGGGGACAAAGTGTTGTTACTCCTTCCCTCCACACAGAACAAACTACTCATGAAATGGCAGGGCCCCTTCACCATTTTGAGGCAAACAGGAGCAGTGAACTATGAGCTTAGCATGCCTGGAAAGAGATCCGCCCAGAAAATTTACCATGTGAACCTCCTTAGGAAATGGCATGAAAAGCCTAATCCTTCCCTTTATAGCCATCCTGAAGTTAGGGAGTCAGGGCTGGAGGTTGCCTATAAAAGTCTAAAGCAGTCAGGACCATTGGGGAAGATTCAGATAAACCCTGAATTGGACTCTCAGCAACAGAAAGATTTGCAGGGGGTATTACAAGAATTTGAGCCCATATTCACAAATGTCCCGGGGAGGGCCAAAGGAATTGTACACACCATAACTGCCATGCAAGACAAGCCGATACACCAAAAGCCCTACAGATTGCACATGAAGGTGAGTGGTGAGGTGATTCAGGAAGTCAAAAAAATGGAACAGTTAGACATAACTGTGCCCTCAAAGAGTGCATGGTCTTCACCCATGGTCATAGTGGACAAGAAAGAGGGTGGGATACATCTACAGTATGCCTGGATTTTAGAAAGCTTAACGATGTGTCACTATTCAATGGCTACCCAATGCCCCGAATAGATGACGTCATTGATGTGCTAGGTAATGCACAGTATATCTCTACCCTTGACCTTACTAAGGGATATTGGCAAATCCCCTTGTTACCTGATTCACAAGATAAAATCCCATTTAGCACCCCACTCGGTTTATACCAGTTTGTCACAATGCCATTGGGACTAAATGGGGCCCCAGCCACTTTTCAGTGTTTTATGGACCACATACTAAGATCACATGCTGAATACTGTTCGGCTTATTTGGATGATGTGGTTATATTCAGTCCTGGCAGGAAAACCCATGTTAGACACTTGTCCCACATATTGCAAGCAATAAGGGAGTTAGAAGTGACCATAAACACTGCTAAGTGTGCCCTAGCAAACACTGAGACAAGATACCTAGGGTTTATTTTAGGCAACAGACAAGTGAAGCATGAGGTAGGTAAGGTTACGGCAGTAGCAAGCATCCCAATACCTACCACAAAAAGGCATGCGAGAGATTTCCTAGGCTTGGCTGGTTATTGCCAGAGATTTATTCCTAATATCTCAGCCAGTGCTAGTCCTTTGACTGATCTCACTAAAAAGAGGTCCCTGAATAAGGTTCAGTAGACCCCTATTTGTGATGAGGCATTTAGAAATATCTAGGCAATTCTATGTGCAGCTCCTGCATTGAAGAGCCTTGACTTCAACCAAGTGTCTGAGGTTCAAACCGAAGTATCAGAGAATGGTATTGGGGCAGTCTTATCTCAGAAAATAGTTGGGGAAGAACATCTGATCATGTATATCAGCAGGATGCTACATGAAAGAGAGAAGATATGCTACCATAGAGAAAGAAGGCTAACTCTGAAGTGGGCTATTGAGTCTCTGAAATATTACTTGTGGGGGGCTGAATTTAAGGTTATAACTGATCACAACCCCTTCTGCTGGTTGCACCAAATGACAGAAAAAAATCCCTGTATAATGCGGTGGTACTTGGCTCTTCAGCCTTATTGATTTACTATGTCCCACAGGGCAGGGACAAAGCATGTAAATGCTGATTTCATGTCTAGATACAGTGCAGGAATTGATATCAATGAAATATGACATACTTTCACTAAAAGGAGATAGTTCAGGGAAGGTACCGTTAGTGTCTGTTGAGAAATGTGTTAATGCCTCGGGGTAAAGAGTGATGATGTCCACTATGTTTATGATGGAATGTTTATTGATAATAGGGACCCTGAGACTGAGCTTCTGAAGATGGATGGGTGGAAGCTCCATACCTTCCTGGGACAGGAAGGTGGTAAGCAGTCTGCAATATCTGCTTCCCTCTTAAGGTGGGGGATATGTGACAGGGAGCTCCTGCAACTCTTGAGGACTGACTTTTTCTCAAAGCTTTTGCAACAGTTCTTCTATTTCTTAGCCTAATCTATTCTTTACAATTTCTAGTCCATAAGGTTACCCACCTATGGGCACCCCCTTCCCTTTCTTGACTATGCTATAATGTCCTCTTTAATGTTCATTTTCCCTCTTGGATCCTCATACAGGGAGGTTATTGTTGTGACCTCCAAGCTGATGCAAAACAACAGGCTGTGTTCCTCATTGTTGGCTCTAGTATGCAATGGCACTATGTATAAAATACATTGATGTGTATACCTGATGTGTATGAAACCTGTAAATGTTGAAAATACGATGACACTAGGTGTTTTTGATAAATGTAAAAAGTACTAGGTGACTGTATTATAGAATTAAGTTGGTTGTGTTATTAAATGCATGTAAATTGTTACCAGGCATTTCTGCTGTAAACTAGCCAACCTGAAGTAGTGAGTTGCATATATTGCATGATGCTTTGCATTATGGAAGTTTGTGTGATTTTATGTTTCTTTGAAACTTGGCTTATTGTCAATGCCCTTTGGGGTAACCCTTGCTTCAGTGCTTGTGTACTGAGGTTCTTTGTCTTTTGCTTGTTTTGATTTTTTGTTTTTATTAGAGCCCCCACCACCCAAGCAAACAAGGCCTGCATAGGGAAGGCTGAATCTCATCTGAACAGCTGGATCAGAGATCATATAGTATGCAAACTTAGGTACTGAAGAAGGAGTATGCCATTGTTGAAGGTTATCTCCTGGATTTTGAGTAAACAGCACCAAGAGATTGTGTGTTGAAACTGAAGTTCAGTGCCTGGTCCATCTGTTATCCCACAACCCCTCCACACTCCCCAGCAATTATATAAAATAAAACATGGGATGGTGAGTTTTTAATGAGATTTTACACACACCCCTTGGTGTTGGATGCTTAAGTAAACCCCTTGAGTGAACCCTTTGAGCTTCACTCTCATGGTTTATGTGGCATCCAACACCTTGGGGAGTGTGTAAAGTCTCATAAAGCATACCACCCCATGCATTATTCTATATGCATCACTAGAGATCCCCTTTGTGTATGTAACAAGAGGCCCCATGGCTATCTAACATGGCATTGAAAGGAGATAAAAAAATCCAGTGATGTAACACATTGGCTAGCAATTCCAACAGTCCATGCGAGTGACGTTGTGTGCCTGCAGCACCCCTTATCAACCGAGGTTCTTGGACTGTGGGACTAAAAATGCATCTGATTGGAGAGGAGAAATTACAAGCCACCTTCTTCTGGCCTTTGGTGATTCTGGGTAACATGGCAGTTAAAGTTGAGAGGGACTACAATAATGTGAACTAGATGTAGGAAGAAGTTTGCGCCTATGCTTGTGATGCACTTAAATGGAAATTGTGTGCAAAAAGTACAGTATATATGAATGCATAGTATGCACTCATTGACAGCTCAGTCAGCAGCCAGCTGTGGTAGAGAGCAGAGGGTTGTGCTAGTAGCTGGCTTAGGGTTGGGATGGGGGAGCAGGGTAGTGGGGCACTACCTGCTGGGATTGAGGGGTGTGCTAGACATCAGGGAACAGCATTACTGTGGTATAAAGGGGATTGTGGACAGGAAGGGGGGTTGCTAGACACCAGGGAATGGTTTGTATTTAAAATACAGGGACTGGGATGGGGGTAGGGATACACTGAGCACCACAGAAATGGTGTCTGTGTGTTAGTTGGGTGGTCAGGTGGGGAGAGTGACCCCTCGACACCAGGGAATAATACTGTAAACATTGGGCATGAGTGTGGGTGGGGGAGGGACTGCTAGACACCAGGGAATACTATAGAAACATTGGGCATGAGTATGGGTGGGGAGAGGGACCACTGGACACCAGGGAATAAGTATATGGACACTGAGCACCAGTGTGGCTGGTGGAGAGATCACTGAACACCAGGGAACATTTATATTTTACATTGGGATGGTGATTGGTGAGGGGACCACTAGCACCAGGGAAAGATTATATTGCACATCAGGATGGCAATCAGTGGGAGGTCACTACCACCAGGGAATGATTATATTGTACACTGGGATGGTGATCAGTGGTGGGCAGGACCACTAACGCCAGAAAAGGCTGATATTATACATCAGGATGGCAATTGTTGGGGTGGCCACTAGCACTGAGGAATGATTATACTGTACATCAGGATGGTGATCAGTGTGGGGAGGACCACTAACACTGGGGATAGCTCTCTGGGGCAGGGCAAGTGGGGGCAGCACCGCACTAAATTGCTGGGCTATCCATGCAAATGAACCCATAACGGCCATGCAAATGGCCCCTTAGTGTCTTGCATGGCCTATGAGTTCATTTGCATGGGTCTGTTTGAATATCAGAAATTTAGAGTGGGCACAAGCCATTGTGGCCTCTTATTTCGGGAGCCATGTCTGCCCAGCACTAAGTGGTTTAGCACTGGGCTGACATGGCCCTATATTCAGTCGCATAGTGCTGGTGTGCTATTCTACTAAATATAGCATCTTTGGGCAGGTGGGCTATTGCAAGGCAACATGCTAATATTTGCACTCTGCTTTGTACATTTTTGAATATCAGACCCCAGAGGTTGTGTGTTTAGCACTTGTACTTAAGTGCCAGAAAAACAAAATTGTCTATTTTATACAGCAAATAACTGTCATTGGTCAAGTTTCACGATGTCCCAAAAAGCAGTATGGGACATGAAACAGGAGTGAGTGAGGAGTGTAAAATGCACTGCATTATACAGTTGGAAACGTGGTAGTCTGGACACACTGCAACTGTGCTAAAAGAAGGTTCTGGGGAATATTGACATGCTAAAATTGTAAGTCCAGTAATGGTCTAGTTAAACCATTTTGATTTTTGAATCGCCATTGTGGACAGGACCTAAATGATTTTAGTTTCATCCTTTTGTTTGCTATTTTCTGTTTATTTGTCCACAATTTAAGACAGAGTTAGAAAGAAAGTAAATTAATTAGAACATACATATATTATATAAAACAATGTATGAGCAACTACTGTATGCACAGCAAGGTTGATGTTGCCATCTTGGTTTGAGATGACAACACAGAGACCTCTTGAGCTTTACTCTCAAGGTCTATTATGTCATATCACCCCTCAATAATAACACAGCCTTGCTGTGTTTGGTTGTCCATACATTATTCTATATGTTGTAATCCCTGTGTGCTTGCTGGTCAATGCATGCAATGCTGTTATCAGTTGCCCACCTATCTGTTTTTTTTTCTGCATTCCCCATATTTTATTATTTTGCTAACATATTGGAGCTTTTTTATTCCATAATTTCTCTTTTTTTTGCTGTAACTGATTTAGTTCTTCATTATTTTGTTTTCTCTTTAGTCACTCCTTTGGGACTCCATGTTAGAGGTAAAGGGTTATTTCTGGGCTGACTGTTATGTCTATACTTTCTGTTTTCTAACTGTGTTTCTCTTTAAAGGAAAAGTACACCCTCAGATCTCATTAATTTTATTTGTTTCCATGTCAAAAGACAGGTCTTTTCCCGTAACTGTTGGGAACATACATGTGTTATCCATGGTCCAGCACCCTTAATGGTGTCCCCACCTTGTGCGCAACAACCTATGTAGGTATATGTACTACCCTTAGGGAGAAGACACTTATCATATAAGCAATCTCTGCTCAATTATGCTTCATTATGTTTTACAGATATATATATTAGCCTTGAGAAATGCTTTTTGCTCTATTTCTTACTGTATTATATGTAAGGCAACAGTGCCATCTTTAGTAATTGTACAGTACTACAAATGACCTTGGATTATATAGGTCTCGTTGTACTGTGTTATCTCTGCAAGCTATGCAGCTTTTCTTGCTAGTTAGGATGGTTACTCATACCACCTGTTTTTGTCCAATTATATACATTTTATGTATCTTCCTTAGCCATTGCCATAGTTATTATCAGGGTATAAGACCCTTCGTAACACGTAGCTTCTCTGAGAAGAGAGATTGCATTGCCTAGGTAAGGAAACTGGTGTTCTCCCAGTGTTTTACACTGTAATGGTAGTAAGCCTGTATTACTGATCTGTAAAAAATTTCATTTATTACATGAGTACCACTTGTCTGTTGTCTCTTCCTTTTGTGATGTTCCACCAAGAACCTGAGAGGGTGATTTATTACCCAGTTACATTTTGGTGACTGCGTGCAGGTGGAATGTACAAAGGAAGATTCACATTCAATTTATTTTGAATGTCGAGTAGTGTAGTGCACATTTTGCCTACTTGGACCTACTCATGCTTACAGTGGTAGTGGTTGTGGAAGATCCACAATGTCTTGGTCTCGGGTGTGGCAGACCCCCACTGGACTCCCTTACACTCCCTTTGAGAGTGACAGCGTACCCCCTTGGGATCACCGTTTACCCACCAGGGACTGGAAAGTGGTTGGTGATGGTGCCAGGGTCTTTTTACCAGTTTTCCAACTGCTGTATTGTTTGTCTACCACTTATTTGTCATGTCTGATCTGTGCACAGAACTGAGACTCAATGTCTCAAACTCCCTAATATTTTTCAAGTCAAACTACCTCTTCCTGGGAGCTGCAATACCGAACATAGGATTTGCAAGAAAGTGAGTTGTGCTCACAACAGAGGAAGGTGAACCTTACAATTGTCTTTGGTTTGTAGCAGATATTCTGCAGGTGGAGGCTACTTCTAACTGAAAGGTGAAATAAGGAACTTAGAATTATCAGGAAAAGACAGTCTTGTTACAATTCTTAAGATTTTCAGTGCAGGAAGAGTTTAAAGCACAGCTGACTTATTTTGGGGCTGACTGCTTTCAGAGCACAAACCACCAGGCTGTTTTGGGGCTGGGAGGTTTACCTGTGTCTGACTTGGATGTCTGGATTTTCTCTGTTTGATTAGCAGGGGATTTTCTCTGTCAAATTGTTGTGTATGGTATCTTGCTGACAGGAAGGAACTCATTGCAGCGGTGGGTCAGAGCTCTTAGCTGATTGTTTTGTGAGGGCACAGTTAGCTCAACCCTTCCCACCCCTCACCCCACCCACCCTGGAAATAGTTCCTTTATACCTGGGGTTCTGACATCATTTCCTCAAGAGTACAAGGTGCATATCAATGTCATATCCTCTCTAGCACACAGCACTGAAAATATAAGCATACACATTGTATAATATATATATTTCTGTATAAGAAACCAATCACACACACAAACACACACACACACAAAAAAGTGCATAATCATCTGGGGAGTAGTACAATGTCATGGCTGTGGGGCAGCAGTCTTCCGAGAGTCTTTCTGGAGGCTGAGTTGCTGCCATATTTGCAGACAACTCTCTGCCCTAAGGGAGGAATTTGCCCGTCTTCAGGCCACACTGGACAGCAGTAAGGGAACCTTCCCTCAGGCCAGACTGGATGGTAGGAAGGGAACCTCCCCCATCCAGGGAGCACCAGAGCCACCACCACTACCTCAGAGGTTACAAAGAAAGCACAGCAGTTGGACCACAGTTGGCTCAGGGAAGGTGAGGATGGTGGAACAGAGGCACTCCCAGTCAGTTGTTCCACTCCACAATTCATACACCATTCTAGGGGAGCATAACTCTCCTATGGATGCACCTACAGAGGAGATTAAGGAGGCTGAGGACACCTGTCACAAGGGAGGCCCACAGGAAGGAGGCAGAGGACACCACAAGGAAAGGAAGCAGCTCCTGGTGGGGGATTCAATTATTAGGGGGATAGAACTGGGGGGAGCAGGGAAAACTGAAGTAAGGTGCCTGCCTGGTGCCATGGCTTGGAGGGACAGGAAGCGCATCCTTAGGATCATGAGAACAGCTGCACGGGAGTCTGAGCTGGACATCATTGTCCACCTAGGGACAAATGACTTGGCTCAACATGTGATTAGAGCATTGCAGAAGGACTTTGTAGAACTGGGGAGGGGCCTAAGACAAGTAGCACATGCAGTATCCTTCTCAGAGGTGCTGCCTGTCAATGGCATGAGTGAGGCAAGGGTACTTTGCACCATGCAGTTTAATGAATGGTTGAAAAAATGGTATGGAGCACAGGGGTTTGGCTTCATTGGGGACTGGGGTTCCACCTGGAAGGACACTAGCCTATACTGGCAGAATGGTCTGCATCTGTCCAGGAAGGAACAAGTCTTTTGAGCAATCGGTTTAAATGCTTCATTGGCAAGCTTTTAAACTAGTCAAGGGGGGAGGCACTGATAAGCAGCAGGAAATTCCCAGCCTCTCCCTACAAAACAGGGTACTAAATGAGAAAAAGACCGGGTTAGAAAGGTCAGTGGGGGATGCTGCAACAGAAGGTAAAGCCATCAAAAAATGGAAAGCAATGAGTGCCAATGCCCATAGTCTGAGTAACAAGCTTCCTGAATTGTGGCCTTGATGGAGGAGGAACATCTGGATATCGTGGCAGTCACAGAAACATGGTTCGCACAAAACCATGACTGGGACATAAACATACCAGGATACACTATCTACAGGAGGGACAGAGAGGTAAAGAGGAGGAGGAGTAGCTCTTTACATAAGGGAAGGAATCAAAGCAACAGAACAAAAGGAAAACAGGGGAGAAGAAGCACTGTGGGTAAATTTGGAGACTGGCAATGGCACCCCAATCCGAACAGGGGTGGTATACAGACCCCCTTCTCAGGGGGAGGAAATGGACAAGGAAATGATAGAAAGTATACTTAGTATGGCAGAAAAATGGGAGATATTGCTGATGGGTGATCTGAATATGCCAGATGTTAACTGGAGTGCAGTTGCAGCAGCCACTTCGAAGAGTGGGGTTATTCTAGATGCCCTACAGGTGGCATGCCTTAGACAACTAGTGTTGGAGCCCACCCGAGAGTGAGCAATCTTAGACCCGGTTCTCTCAAATGGAGATGAAGAGAGGATTACAGATGTAGAAGTGGGTAGCCATCTGGGAACTAGCGACCATCGAACAGTATGGTTCACAATAAACACAGCAATAGAGTCAAGCCATACAAAGGCAAATGTACTGGACTTTAGGAGGGCTGACTTTGCCAAAATGAGTGAGTGCCTAAGGAATGCCCTAGCAAATGGGCAGGAAGGAGGGATGGAAGAACAATGGGGAATAATAAAAACTGCCATCACAGAGGTAACAAGCCTTTGTGTGAAGCAAATAAACAAAACTAAACAATGTAAGAAACCACTATGGTTCTCAAAGGAAGTGGCAGTGAAGGTTCAAGAGAAAAAGAAAGCTTTCAGGAAGTACAAGGAATCACAGAAGGAGCAGGACAGAGAACTGTATCAGTTAAAGCAAAAAGAAGCTGGGAAGTTAGTCAGAACAGCAAAGGCCCAAACCGAGGAAAGGATAGCCAACTCAGTTAAGAAGGGGGATAAAACCTTTTATAGGTACATCAGGGAGCAAAGGAAGACCTAGGGAGGGATAGTGAGGCTTAATAAGAGGGGAAGGGGGGCAGAGGGTGACTGTGAAAAGGCAGAGATACTAAACAAATATTTTTGCTCAGTATTTACAAAGGAAGAGGGGGAGGTACCTAAAACAAACAATAGAAACACTCTGGATACAGAAGTTGATACCAGCCCATTTACAGAAGAAAGGGTTCTGAAAGAACTCTTAAAACTGAAGGTGGACAAAGCAATGGGGCCTGATGGGATTCATCCCAGAATTCTAAAAGAACTAAGGGTAGAATTAGTGACACCACTGACTACCTTGTTTAACAAATCATGGGAGGATGGGGTGATGCCCGAGGACTGGAGGAGGGCAGACGTGATTCCCCTTCACAAAAGTGGGAGCAAGGCAGAAGCAGGAAACTACAGACCTGTTAGTTTAACCTCAGTGGTAGGGAAAATGATGGAATCGCTTCTGAAGGAAAGAATTGTCGAGTATCTAGAGGCTAGAGGGGCACAGGACCCAAGGCAGCATGGATTCACAGCAGGAAGGTCATGCCAGACAAATCTGATAGATTTCTTTGACTGGGTGACCAAAGTAGTAGATCAGGGAGGGGCTGTGGACATGGCCTACCTAGACTTTAGCAAGGCATTTGACACAGTCCCACACAAAAGATTAATATACAAGTTAGCTAGCCTGGGAGTAGATCCCAAGATGACAGCCTGGGTGAAAAATTGGCTGGAGAACAGGACACAGAGAGTAATAGTAAATGGAGTCCACTCTGAAGAAAGGGGGGTTACTAGTGGGGTACCGCAGGGTTCAGTATTAGGACCAGTCCTCTTCAATGTCTTTATAAGCGACATTGCAGAGGGACTGGAAGAGAAATACGTCTCTTTGCAGATGACACAAAGATCTGCAACAGAGTTGATGCACAAGGTGGAGTGGAAAGGATGAAAAGGGACTTGGCAAGGTTAGAGGAATGGTCAAATGTATGGCAGCTTAGATTCAATGCTAAGAAGTGCAAGGTAATGCACCTGAGAAACAAAAACCCAGGGGAAGAGTACACAGTGGGGGGTGAGATACTAACAACAGCAAAAATGGAAAGGGACCTGGGGGTAGTCATATCAGATGACCTAAAGGTGGACAAGCAATGTGACAGGGCAGCAAGGAGGGCTGGGGGTATACTGGGATGCATAGGGAGAGGCATCACCAGTAGAAAACAGGAAGTTATTATCCCTCTGTACAGACAGCTGGTCAGACCCCATCTGGAGTACTGCATGCAGTTCTGGAGACCCAGTCTTTGCAAAGACATAGACAGGATGGAAGCTGTCCAGATGAGGGCAACTAAAATGGTGCAGGGTCTGCACTTGAAGACAAATGAAGAGAGACTTAAGGAGCTTAATATGTATAGCCTTGAGGAAAGGAGGGACGGGGGGACATGATAGAAACTTTCAAGTACCTTAAGGGAATCAACAAAGTCCAAGAGGGTAGCATCTTTCAAAAAAAGAGGTGTGCAAGAACAAGGGGCACAATTTGAAGATAGAGGGGCGGCTCAGAGGTAATTTAAGGAAATATTTTTCACAGAGAGGTTGTGGATGCATGGAACGGCCTTCCGGAGGAGGTCATGGAGTCAAAAACAATGGTGGAATTCAAGCATGCATGGGACAGTCATAAGGCAATTCTAGGGGGTGGGGGTAGGAAGAAGTAGGCTGCTGGTTAACTAGGATCTGCAGCTTATCCAGTAGGCAGGGCAATGGGCAGACTGGGTGGGCCAAGTGGTCCTTATCTGCCGTCAAATTCTATGTTTCTATGTTTCCCTCACATCCCATGGTGGATGGACAGATTTCGTTCTGGATATGAAAGCTGCAGAAAAAACATTGCTGTTAATATCGGATCATTCCTTAGAGCCCAAAAAAAAACAACCAAGAAATATAACCTTGAAGGTCTTTTAGTTGCAACTCCACATACCGCTGTTGAGAGTCTCACAGCTAGGTGTGCCTCCCTTAAACTGCAAAACACGTCTCTAAAAAAAAAGATGGGCTTGCAGACATCAGACTTACAGAAAAAGGAAAAGAAACTAGTGGAGGAGACACAGTCAGTCCGCGATGCTAATTCCAGAATGATGCACTGTACTGCTCAGGACACTGAGCGAAAGATATGTTTGTTAAGAGGTGATTGTGAAAGGTTGAAATGTGATAAGAAGTAGCACATTTGAATGATATTTTGAGTGATATGAATGAGACTTTGAGAGATGAGAATGCTGAGCTGAAAGAGGATTACAAGCATGTGAGCTGTGAGTTGGATAAAGAGCTTAGGGAAAATGTCAAATTGGACACCACGTATAGAGTGTTATAGAGAGAGGTTGAGAGAGGCATTGAGCAGGGCACTGCAAAAGTCTGTCTCAAGATGTGTAGACAAAAGATGGCCAAGTTGCACCATCAATGGGAGGTTCTTGTTGGCCATGTTAAAGCCATGAATGGGTTTCAGTATATGCCCATTGAAATTACATCATCCAGTGATGACGACTCCGACTTTGATGATGAAGCATGCCACATTACACACAAGTCCAACCTCCATGGTGTAGCAACTTCCACTAGCCATTCACAAGATGGTGTCGATGTCAGCATGCACACTGCATCGCTATGTCCACGCAAATATGGTGGATGCCACTTACAATGCCAAGATGGCGGCCCCCATGACACAGTCGGAGGGCCTGTATTCCATAATGCACCTCCGCTCTCTCCGCTTACTAGGGGCGATGAGTCGGAGATTCACAATTTAATTATGGTAGCTGTCAGTAAGATGACTGTCCTGGAGGAGCAAAAGAAGGCCATCCTGGACCAAACTGACCAAATGTTAAAAGATACTGTTAATCAGGATCACACCTATAGGGCGATTGCTGATGCAGCAGCAGAAACTGCACTTCACGGAGCCATGGAACGTGTTGAACTGGGTGTAACTACACATACTTCAACCCCTTGCAAGTCACTCATTCTGTCCAGCAAATTGTACAGAGTATCAGACAGATGGGTCCAACTGACAATATCAGTTGCCACTTGGAGAAAGTGCAGTCCTTTTGTGAGAAGCTCTCTCTCCAACCCCAGTACCAGGTTCAAGTCTTTAGACAAACAGTTGAACCTACCCTCTGGGCTAAGTTCTCAGAGGCAGCGCGAGGCACTAAGGATTGCACCTTTGATAAAATTGCCACTGCACTCATGTGTGCATGTTCACCGGGAGTTGTCGGGATACGCGTGGCCTAGAAGGTCAAGCAAGGTGCAAAAGAAAGCCCAGCCGCCTATCACCAATGGCTGTGGCTTGCATACAAAGCAGGCAAAGCCCTAGCAGATGAACAATCCGACATGGATCAAATTGAGTACGAGAATTTGTATGTCCGGAACATGTATCCAGCCTTGTGGGAAAAAGTAGAGCTCAATATTTATCTGGAAACTGATGAGTTTACAGAAATCCTCACTAAAACAAAACAAGCTTATCAGATCTACCTCTGCACCCTTGCTTCCGACAAATCCAACAAAGTAGCTGCAGTCCAGCCTACCCCGATGCCCCCACCCACTATATGGTGGAGAGAAACAACCAGAAAACTGATGCCCCTTCTGATGACAAACAGTCACACAAGGTGGGGGGGGGGGTACCAGAGCTGCAGAAACAACAGGAACAATAGAGACAACAGATGCAATTGGAAAAATCCAAATGCCCAACAAAATAGCCAGAACCGATGCCAAAATGGTCCAAGCTATCACCAAATCTGAGAAGAAAAGAAACCCTCTGCAAGCTGTTGAAGGAAATTTGTGCCAAGAGGGGAGCTACAGCTACACGGACTATAGCTGGCATAGCCCTGGCTGTCAAGTTATCGAACAGCTGTGGGGAGGTTGCATCGGTTACTGGCCAGACCAATGCAACATCCAAGACAGAACCACCTGTGCAGGCTGTCACTGCGCCAGTGACATCACAAGTACACTTGTACCCATTGTAAGACATACTGAAGACCTTACAAGATCCTGTAGGCCTTTGATTTCAGGAACAGGAAGAAGATGCTGATTCTGAATGCACAGATTGACAATTACAGGCCCTGCTCTGGACTGTGAGTAACCTGATTGTGGACAAAAATGGATGGCCTTGTGTAAAGGTCACGGTCGGGGGACGCCAACTTACCATGCTTTTGGACACCAGAGCAGTCATGTCAGACCTCCATGATGAGGACCCAGTCTCATCTGACTGGTCTACTATCTGGAAGACTAGTGCACAGGGTGTACATGGTACCCAGCTACACACCTACAGATCTATTCCTCTACCTGTGATGGTAGTCCACCTCAGGACTAATTTTGCTTTTGACCTTATGGTTCTACATCATCACATCAGCATATTGGGTATTGATTTCTTAGCATTACACAGCTATGTAGTGGATCTAGCCAACAGGCTACTCATTCAGATCAAAGGACAATGTCATGCTGTCACCATCCTAGACTTGCACGTGGTGGCAGCTATCTCCCATAACAACAAAGAGTATGACGTCATGGCTTTGTTCAAAAGTCATGACCTGTTTTCAGAGCTTGCACCTTTGATACAAAATCACCTAGATGTGTTTGTCACCAACAAGCATGGCTGTGGTAGGCTGCACATTACCATTGAAATCTCAGGGCCTGACTCTGTGAGGAAGAGGCAGTATCTAGTTCCTGCTGAAACCTTGCCATCACTAAGGGAAACCATCCAATCACTGCTACAACAAGGAGTGATTAGAACATGTGTTTCCACTGTTAATTTACCTATTTGGCCCATTAAGACACTGAATATGGGGCCTGGAATTTCACAATTGACTACAGAAAACAATCAGCTTACTCTTAGCTGTGCACCAACCATAGCATCAGCACCTGATGAACTCAAGCTGTTGACACCTGACAAAAAGTGGTTCACAGCTCTTGATATTTCTAATGGGGTTTGGTCATTCCCATTAGCACAGGGAAGCCAATACAAATTTGCCTTCACCTTTGATGGATATCAGTACACCTGGATCTGCCTTCCCCAGGGCTTTCACAACAGCCCCTTCCTCTTCCATCTCCACATGATGGAATGCTCTGCAGGGGTTCTCCACACCCCAGTGTCTCCTGCAGTAGGTGGATAACTTGTTTCTTGCAACCACCATGAAAGAAGATAATTTGGCCCTTCTAGATGAACTTCTATGTCTCCTCAAGAGAGCAGGCCTCAAGTGCAACCCCTTCAAGGCACAACTGTATGAGAAGGAGGTCATCTTCCTTGGCCTATACATTACAGACCAAGGCAGAAGCCCAACTGTCAAGAAGATCCAGAGCTTGCAAGATCTGCAACTTACTACTAGCATGGCTACACTCAGATGCTTCCTAGGAATGGTAAACTACTCAAGGGATTTTATCCCTGACTTTACCTTGAAGGCCACTCCCTTGTATGAACTTCTGAAAAAGTATGCCCCATGGGCATGTGGTCTCACTCACACTGATGCTGATACACAGCTCAAACAGTCCTTAGCCTCAGCTCCAGCACTGATCACTCCTAACCCAAATCTTCTATTCCATTTGGAAACTGCTGTGGCCATGTCTGCAGTGCTGGCACAAAAGTACAATGGGTACTTTAGGGCCATTGCCTATGCTTCTAAAATGCTGTCCCCAGTAGAAAGAAAGTACAGTCTCTGTGAAAGAACACTTTTGGCAACCTACTGGGCTGTCAAACATTTCATGTATATCATTGGGTATGTACCTATTGTTTTGCATACCTGTCACACCCCAACCAACATTTTGCTTTCACACAAAGTAAAAGATGGTTCATTTTCCAACACCAGACTCACCCACTGGTCTTTGCTTTTGCAGGACAGGGACATCTAGGTACTACCTGCAAAAATTTCATCCATCTTGGCTCATGGCCTACTCTACACAGGTAAGCCCCATGACTGTGCACTCCAACCTCCTGACATACCTGAACCGGGACCATTCTTACCGGCTATACCAGATGTTTTAGAAAATACCAGCCTGCATCATGTCTTCACAGATAGCTCCACCTCCTATGTGGAAGGACAACAGGTAGCAGGATTTGATGTGCTCATGGTGCCCATAGTAGATCCAGATGGTGATTTTAGGCTCATTACTAGGAAATGTACTGTCATTTCCTCACAATATGCCGAATTGCCAGCTGTGGCCTGTGCTCTAGAGGTCATGTCGCATGGTGCTAAAGATGCCATCATCTTCACAGACTCCAACTGAATCTGCTCCTCCCTTACTGAATTTATACCATTCTGGGAAAGAAATAACTTCACATCCTCTGATGGCACACCTGTCAAATACAGGGATTTGTCTGTGTACATACACACACTGACCCAGCAGTTTACTCATAAACTGTACATCCACAAGATAAAGGCTCACTGCAAAAATTACCCTTACCATGAATTCAACAATCGAGCAGACTCACTTGCCAAAGCAGGCACCCGGTGGGGGAGCATGGTCAATGACTCACCCAGTAGCTCTGGCAGCCATTTTCTTAGCAGCCAACACTAGGCAGAAACCACAACCAGAACCTTCACTGGACCTTGCTGCTGCACAGAACTCTGACCCAGAACTAAAATATGTGTTCAAATACATGGGCAAGAGAACCGAACAGGAACTATCTACTGGTAGTCCATACAAAAGACATTCTGACTACATACACCTATCTCATGATCAAAAACTGATCTGGTATAGAAATGAAGATACAGGCCACAAACTGGGTTGCATCACAATCCTTATGAACCAAATTCATCCATATGGTTCATGAAACCCTCACTGATGAACACCAGGGGGCAGATGACACCACCCAGAGACTTAAAACAGTTGTCTGGTGGCCTGGTATGACCAAGGACATGGAACACTATGTGGACAACTGCATAGTGTGTCCACAAAACAATCCTATTTCAGTGAAAAGAAACACCAAACTATTGCCACAAAGGCAGTCTGGACCATGGAATGCAGTACAAATTGATTTCATTGACCCATTGACTAACTCCAGTAAGAACAATAAAAATGCACTTGTTGTCACAGATTTGTTTTCCAAGTGGGTTGAGGCATTCTGTACTCAGAATAACACGGCAAAGGCAACTGCCAAGATCCTGGTGAATTAATTGTTCTCCAGGTGGGACCTACCCTATAAGGTAGACTCAGATCAGGGAACCAGTTTTACAGCTGAGCTGATGAAAGAGTCACTCCAAATGCTTGGAGTAGATCAGAAATTCCATATTCCATACCATCCTCAATCCTCAGGCCAGGTAGAAAAAGCAAATAGAAGAATCAAACAGTTGTTATGCAAATTCACCAATGACAATCCCAAGGACTGGGATTCCCTCTTGCCACTACTGTTAATGGCAATCAGGGGCACTCCTGCAGCAACTACTCAGTGCACACCATACGAGGTTATGACCGGTAGAGTCATGAGATTACCTGAGCACCTGTTGATTCACCTCCACACCCCTACCGCAGATAGGGTATCTGTGGACAAATATGTTGGAAAAACTTTGTGATGACATCATGAAAACACATTTGTTCACTGCAAATCAATGGGTAAAGCTCAACAACAAGCAAAAGCTCATTTTGATAAGCATGCCAAAGAAGTCAATTGGCAAGTTGGAGATCAAGTCATGCTTCTCCAATACAGACCACCGGCTCACTCATTTACCAGCAAATGAGAAGGCCCATATGCTGTTGTCAACAAACTCAGCCATGCTGTTTATCAGGTGAGAGTTCAGCATCAGAAACAGACCACTGACAAGTGGTTCCATGCTAATCATCTCAAGTTGTATAAAGGTGACTAATTACTTTTCTCAACCCTCTTAGGGCAGAATTGTACTCTTCACTTAATCCTTTTCTGTTTCTTTCAGATAAATTGGCAAGATGGCTATCTTGCACCTCCTTATCCTGGTGGGACTACTTTCTCTGACTCACTCCCAAGACAAACGTATAGCACATTTGCTTGACAAACTTGAACATTCAGCTAGAGATGCACCCATCTCCAGCCCCTAGGGAGTTCACATAGATGTCCCCAACAAATGGATTACTGTTAAGGAAGGCTCAGATGCCAATGTTAATGCCATGGTTGTATCTCCAGACAAATCCACATTGCAGATACAATAGGAGACTGATTTTAATGGTTACACACTTCCTGTAGCCCGTTTATCTAAAGGCACTTTTCACTGATGGCCCAACACAGGGATTGCACCAAATGGTACACTCTCTATTCGACAAGCTTGTTTTAGACATACTGGTCTCTACAACTTAACTGCTCTGATAGATTTTACCTTTTATGACCACCTCACCTCTGAAGAGTCACAAGCTTTCTGTCTTCACAACTATATGGCTACTGATGCTATGTTTCTTTCTGTGGTCCCACCCATTGAAGAAGAACTGACTGAACGTCCTCCTCAGGAGACTGGTCCTCCTAGTGGTCTGACCACCACTTCCCTTCCAGAAGCTTTGATTAACAATGTACAATTTATGCATGTTCCAATTATTTTCAATCTTACACATTGGAATATGGCCGAGTTTGGTCTTTGTCACACAACCAACACTTCTAAATTTTTCAGTATGATGCTTCTAGACATTGAAGCTGCTTATCAGACTTGCACAAATGATCCAGTTAGTGGATCTCATGCCACTGAACATTTAGGAGTTTTTAAACCCACGCCTATTGCTAAAAGTAAACCACATACTAGGTGTGATACTGCAGATGTTACTGGTGCAGCAGGCACCATATCTGGCCTTTTTGATTCAGGAATGTCTATCTGGAATAGAGCAGATATAGCTGCTATTAAAGCACAAACACAACTTTCAACAAGCTATCAAAAATGATGTGTTTTACTGTTTATAACATGCAGGAAATCACGAAAGGGTTCAACAACACTAGAAATAAAATTAATGAATTCATTTGTCAAAATAACAAGGAGGCAGACAAGCAGTATATTGCCCGTGAACTTTTATGCTCCACTTATGTCTCTTATGTAATTGCCACTGTTAACAATCTCTTCAGGGACTTGGAAACAGGACACATTCCAGATATTATTCATGATAGGAAAATGTCTAAATGGTATTGTCCTCACTGAAAATCTACTGCTTGCATTACATTGTGCATGTCAAATTCTGTCAGTATTTCTATGTCTACTTCCAGAAATCTTGGGCAAATTTCACGTTATCCATACCAAGCACCATGCTACTTTACTAAATGTTGTTCCATTCATGACAACATGTTCATTACTTTCACTGTGTCACTACCTTGCTTTAATCCACAAGCTTCTGTCTTTGGACACCTTGATGAGAACATTAACGGAGAACGAACTGACTTGCCTTCTTTGCTCGTCTATCACTCTCTTCTACAAGCTTGGGTCACACCGCATATCAACTGCTGTGCCAAGGAGGGATATTATTACCTGTGCCTCTGTGACATATTTGATATTGTTAAACTTGACTGTGGCTACTCTCCAGAACATCCTGACTGGTCCTATTCCTTGGATGATGATCTGCTATTTAACCTGACTGAACAATTTTCTCAAACTGCATCTTCAGCTCCCGTCGCCGAAACAGCTGCATCCCAAAGCTACCTGGAGGAAGTACATTGCTTCACATCATGGCTCACCAACCAGTCATTCACCTGTCCTATATGTCTACAACAATGGAGAGTTCCAACTGTACGAGTTACCTACAATTCGGATGGGCAGTACTGTGTAGTGACAAATCATCATTCCTTTGCTTATGGTGTCAAAACTGGTGCTATTAATGCTCTTAACTCCTGTTTTACTCCACAGCAGAAAACTGTAATTGGTCACACAGTCATTACTCTTATTCCTTTCCCTGAACCAGATGTTATTGATACTGATCCGCAATACTTGCTTGCCTTGTCTCAATATTTGCCTGTATTTAATGTATGGATAGACCCTTTGACATGTTCCTTGAAATCCCTTTTGACTAGAAAGGATTCACATCTTGTTTACACTAGCAATAGTATTTCTAAAGCTGGTGATGCTCTTAATACTATTATTCACAATGGTGATTTAAGCACTGCTTTTTCCGATACTTGGTTAGAATTAACTTTTAAATCTTTTGTTATTATCCAAGCATTTTTGATTGTTTTTCTGATACTAACTCTTTGCTATCTGTGATGTACTCTTAGACAACATCGTGAACAGCTTGAATTCCTTTACAAGGCTTGTGCCCTGGACTTGTAAATGATGGCTTTTATAGCTCCATCCCACTGCTTTCCTGTGGTTGTTGCCTTTTCCTTTGAAGGCAACAAGGAGGGGGATGTTATCTATGGTCCAGCACCCCTGATGGTGCTCCCACCTCACGGGCAGCAACATATGTAGGTATATGTACTATCCTTAGGGCAAAGACACTTATCATATAAGCATAAGTGTCAGGATATGCCCTCTATTATGCATCACAATATTTTATGGATATATATATATATATATATATATATATATATATATATATATAAAATATATTAGCCATGAAAAATGCTTTTTGCTCTAGTTCTTACTGTGTTTTTATATGTAAGGCAACAGTGCCATCTTTCATAATTGTACATTACTACAAATGATCTTGGATTATAGAGGTCTCATTGTATTATGTTATCTCTGCAAGCCATGCAACTTTTCATACTAGTTAGGATGGTTACTCAGACCATCTGTTTTTGTTCAATTATATACATTTAATGTATCTTCCTTAGTCATTGCCACAGTTATTATCAGGGTATAAGACCCTTTGTAACATGTAGCTTCTCTGAGAAGAGAGACTGCATTGCTTAGGTAAGGAAACTGGTGTTCTCCCAGTGTTTTACACTGTAATGGCAGTAAGCCTGTATTACTGATCTGTAATAAATTTCATTTATTACATGAGTACCACTGGTCTGTTGTCTCTTCCTTTTGTGCCATTTCACCAAGAACCTGAGAGGGTGATTTATTACTCAGCTACACGTGTTTGCTTTAGTTTGTTTTTGCTGTTCATACTAGGTCCCTGTAACTATCATTCGGTGTCTCCATTTTATGCTTGCTGAAATCTCATTGTCCGTTAGAGTTGCATTAGCATATGAGAAGATGATGTCACACTAACCATTTATACCATGTACAGTATCTCTGCTGTCACTGTAGGAGCTGCTCCCCAGCATGCAACTCACCGAGTCACCCAGGCACCTTCCTCCCCCCGGGAATTCCCATCCACAGCCATCACCATAGGAGCTGCTTCCTGCATGCAACTCACCGAATCAGCCAGGCACCTCCCCCCCGGGGCATTCCCATCCACGGCTGTCACTGTCAGAGCTGCTCCCCATATGCAACTCATTGAATCAGGTATGCCCTCAGAGTCTCCAATGGACACTGCACCCTGCCAGCTCTCTGATTTTAAAATTGGCACCCTTTTTTCTTTTGTGGAACTTTTCAACCCTCTGCCGTACTGTGTCTGGGATCTTAGCCAAACATTGTCCTTTGTATTTAATTCTTATTCCTTCTGAGCTGTTTGGTGTTGCTTACAGTGCTGCAGCCTATTTAATTTGGTTTACCGAGCGATTTTCTTGAATTAGGTTTGAGGCAGGACACTGAACATTTTTTCAAATTTGGCTCCAGCAATCTGAGACTGCTCCCCAAAATACTGATAACAGTGACGGTGCTTAGCAGAGCTTAGAGCTCGGGACTGAGTGCAGTCAGGCTAAATTTTTGTCCTACCTACCCACCCCAGCTCTGACCTCTATTAAATTCTCTTTCTTGCCTCCTGATTCACCCCCATCCAATCAGACACAATCCACCTCTTAAAGACATAATCACCTAGCTCTTGGCTCACCACTTTCTCACATAGCTCAGTGTCTCACTGATGATAGTACTCCATCCTCCTTTGCTGAGGTGTACAAATCAGTTTTTTCTTTGCTAACAGAACTCCATCCTTCGCTTAGGTGCCCACCTCCACTAGCTGTCCTCTAAATTTATTAACCTGACAACCTCTAACTTTGGGCCCTTTCAAACTGCATATCTATCTAGCGTGTATCCTTCTCTACTAATAGGTGACCCTGTGACCAGCTCTGACCTTATTCCTCTCTATTTTCTAAATGGTTGCCCTACAAGCTATGGTGAACAGACTACTGCCCCTGCTAATCATGACCCTAGCGTTCCTTCTATTAGCTCACTTCACAGCTAATCCTTGCTACACACACAGTGAAAATTTGGTTTCAACACTGTCTGACTTCTCATACTCAAGCCCACTTGCTCTACAATCCAAGCCCTATGACATGACTCCTTTTTTACGCCTTAGATTTCTCATATACCTCAAAATGCTTCTGGTTGAGTATTCTCCTAGCACCCCCTTTCTTTCCATGGAAGCTTTGGTATCTTGTGCTTCTAGCCCTACTATTATCTGGGGACACTGAAACTAATCTGGGCCCCCAGTTCCTCACTGCTACCCATAATATAGACTGGATAAATCTGAAAGGCCTTTTTATAGTGTACCTAAATAATAGAAGTCTCCTCCACAACCTTGTTGAATTGGAAGCATGGCTATCATCATATGATCCAGACATTCTTTGTCTTACAGAAACATGGTTAAAGCCTTCCACTCCTGACTCTTCATGCTCCCTACCACATTATACTCTTCTTAGAAGTGACAGGCCATGTAAAAACAGGGTGACAGTGTTGTGCTCTATATTAAATCACTTGAATATATCACTTGTGCAAAATTCAGCTATATCTGTCTGTGAATCCTTACATTCTCCTCGGAGGAAAAGAAAATTCACATTATATGTGCCTATAATCCCCCCAAAGGAGGACTCTCAGGCTGCTCTGAACTCCTGGAGCACTCTACCATGATCGTTGGTTACAATGAATTACTTATCCTTGGTAACATTAACCTAAACTGGGCTGGGAAAAATAAAAACTCCTTACTATTCTTAGTGTAGGGCTTTAATATGCACCAGGTGATAAAAGATCCTACCAGGCTGGCTCAGACCCCTGCCACTGGTACACTTATTGCCTGGATACTTATTAATTGACCAGATAGAACTGCTGCCCCAGGTGTACTCCCTGGTTCAATAAGTGACCATTCTCCAGTTTTTTGCATCTGGGGCACCTCAGTGGTCATGCCCCTTCACTGCACTATATTACCTTTTGAGACTTCACCAAATTGGAGCAGGCTGGTTTCCTATATGATATCTCATCCATAAACTGGACCACCATATTCCAGTCCAATGATGTAGAGACTGCCCTTGATCTCTTCATTACAATACTCCTATCCCTCCAGGACAAGCACACTCGTAAGCACACTCAGCATGTTTGTGTAAAGCAGACAAGCTGGCTACATAAGGAACTTCTCACCTCCATTTGGTCACGTGAAAAAAGCTGGAAATATTTTAAAAACTCAGGCCATCAGACAGATTATGACACCTATAGAGCAAAGCGCAATGCTTGCAAAAATTAATTAGGCTTGTCAAGAGATAGTACTGCAAAGGATTACTACTTGAAGCTGCAGGTGACCCAAAGAAATTCTGGGCACATGTGAAATCCTTCTTGGGCTCAAACCAGTCATATTCCACAAATGATATGGTACTCAGTAGTGTCCACTGTACTGATCCACTTACCACTGCAAATTCTCTCAATTACTATTTTGCTGAACTATCCAAATACACTGCCTCCTTCCCTGTGAATCACCCATTGCCTCCCTTCTCAGAAATCAGCATGCCTAAACAACCGCTCTTTTACTTTAACACTATTCCCAAAGTAGATGTTCTTAAACTTCTCAACCAAATCTCTGACAATACCATTGTAGGATCAAACTGCCTTGATTCTAAACTCTTAAAGTTAGCTCCCTTCGCTGCTGCTTCTCTGGCTAAAATCTTTACCATGCCTCTTTGCAATGGCCATGTCCTGGGCACATGGAAAATAACAAACGTCACTCCAGTGTTCAAGAAAGGAGATAAAAAGGACATTTCCAACTACAGGCCTATAACAATTCTATCAGTCCTAAACAAAATCCTACAGAAACTAGTGGCTAGTCAGGTCACTGAGTTCCTCACAAAATACAATCTTTTGTCACCTACTCAGCATGGCTTCTGAAAAGGGCATAGCACCTCCACGGCATTGCTGCAACTCACCAATGATGTCTTAACTGCTATGGACCTAGGGCTCATGACAGAAGCTGTGTTCATTGACCTCTCAAAGGTGTTCAATCTCGTTGATCACCCTCTCTTGCTTGCTGGCCTCAATTTCCTCAGTTTCTCTGTCAAATCCATTGAATGGTCCCATAGTTACTTAACCAGTAGAAGACAAAAAGTAAAATTCAACTCTGCAGTGTCTGATTCTGCTCCTATTAAGGTCATCAGGGGTCCATTTTGGGGCCTCTTCTTTTCTCTGTCTTTGTAAATCATATATCCCCGATTATACCCTTGTGCTCAACCATCCTATATGCTGACTATCTTGTGCTATACACCTCCTCTGCAGACATACTGGAAATAAATGGTTGTCTTACCTCTGTGTTTCTTATTATACAAGACTGGATCCATAATCATAGGCTTGTCCTCAACATAAGCAAAACGCAGGGCATGCTCTTTGGATACTCTGCCAAACTTAACGCAAACTGCAGCCTATTTAATATCTCCTGTGCTAATGACTCACCTCTTATGACAGTAACCTTGTTCAGGTATCTAGGTGTCCTACTTGATGAAACTCTTAGCTTTGAACAGCACATCGTGGCTTCTTGTAAGTCTGTAAATACTAAGCTTGGAATTGCCTACAGAACAAGTCTGATGCTTACTCCTTCAGCTAGGCTGGCTATTGCTAGGGGCATCCTACTCCCACCTCTTGCATATGGTGCCATCACCTACATAAATGCTTCAAAGAGCGCACTTAACAAATGGGACACTACATAATATAGTCTCTGTCATTATGCCTTGGCTTCACCATGTCTGAAACACCACTGCTTGTCATACGCAGACCTTAACTGGCCCTCTCCATCCGTCCATCAACTTCTTGCTCTTGGACTCTGCTGCACAATATCAAAAGATCCAACCTGCCTATTTCTCGTGCCACCATGCTAGTGCCACAGTCCCTCTCATATGGTCTCCATTCAACTGAACTCTCTCTACTATGCAGCCCTAAGTGTAGAACCTCAAAAGGAAAAATAGCTTACTCAAGCATTGCCCCAATATATTGGAACTCCTTACCACTTGACATTCCTTCAGCACCCAGTCATGCTGTTTTCAAGAAACTGCAACATACCCTTCTTGTCAACCCCAATGCACCTGCTTCAACCCCTCCATAGACTGTTTACACTCCTCCACCTAGCTATCTTTGTGACCCTCCTCATCGGATTTGACAACTGTTTCTGTAAAGTACTTACTTTGGAGAGTGTAATATGACACTCATGCCCAATGATTTTATTTCTCTATTTGTATTCTGTTCTGTTTTTAGCTCATATCATTACTATTATGCCTGTAACACTGCTTGAATACCTCTTGTGTTTGTTGTATTTCTGTAAACTATATGAATCATCTGACTGTTTAATTGTTTGTAACCTCCCGGGTCATGTCTGAAAATAGTCACTTTTGTGGCTATGGCACTTACCCAGTAAACAAAAACTAAATAAAATAAATATATGCTGAAAGTACAAATATCCTGAGAAATCTCTCTGGAAGCATACACACTGAATGCAATTTAAAGGGAAAAAAATGCAATACAATTCAGTTTGCAAAGCTGATGGTAAATGTGGCATTTCACACCTTGCTGCAAGTTACTTAGTTGAACTCTAATTAATTTATCCAACTGGGTGGATACTCCAGAAGGGGTGCAGAAAATGAAGAGGGACCTGGAGAGGCTTGAAAGATGGTCGGAGATGTGGCAACTGAGATTCAATGCAAAAAAGTACAAAATAATGCACTTGGGTAGAGGGAACCCTGGAGAGAGTTACAGGTTGGGGGGAGTTGACTGTCACCAAGGAGGAAAGGGTCCCAGGGGTTCTCATCTCTGATGACCTTAAGGTATCAAAGCAGTGTGCAAAGGCAGTGGGGAGGGCCAGTGGCATGCTGGGGTGCATAGGCAGGGACAACACTAGCAGGAGGTGGGAGGTAGTGATGCCATTGTATAAAACATTGGTAAGGCCTCACCTGGAGTACTGCATGCAATTCTGGAGGCCAGACCTGTGCAAGGACATAAACAAGGTGGAGGCTATCCAGAGGAGGGCGACAAAGATGGTGCAGGGCTTGCATCACAAAACATACGAGGAGAGCCTAAGGGACCTCAATATGTACTCACTGGAGGAGAGAGAGGGGGAACATGATTGAAACTTTCAAGTACCTCAAGGGTATAAACAAGGTGCAGGTGGGGGAACTTTTTTCAATGTAGATAAAGTACTAGAACAATGGGGAACGATATGAAATTGGAGGGGGGTAGATTAAGAGGTAACGTGAGGACGTTTTTCTGCACAGAAAGGGTAGTTGACACTTATAATAGTCTGCCACAGGAGGTAGTGGGGGAAAGCACAGTGGAGGGGTTTAAGTATGTCTGGGACAGGCCCAAGGGAACCTTGAGAGGGGGAGAGAGTGATGAAAAGCCACTGATCACATAGGATTAGTGGCCACATTCAATGTATAGGGCCTACAGGCAGACTGGATTGGCCTCGTGGTCCTTATCTGCCAACAATTTCTACATTTCTATGTAAGCAGAAAGGCATACTGTAGAGTCTAAAGGGTTTTGCCACACCATGTTCTCATATGCTAATGCAGCTATCAGAGACAATGACATTTTAACAACCAGAAAATGGAGACCCCAATAGAGTTACAGGGACTAGTATGAACAGTGAAAATAAATTAAAGGAATCACATATACCCCTAATAGCCACATGAAAAGAGTTGCCTGTTGACATGGGGACAAATAAAATATACAAGGTATGGGGGTGTAGATTTCCTTTAAGTGTATAGCTTATAATGCACACAAGTTTAACTCCTGTACCTATAACTCTGTGGAAGCAGCCAATCCTCTGTTAAAATATCAACTGGGGGTCCCATCCCTTGGTGTGAAAGATTGTATGGGTTTTTGTTTCGCTGGCCCAGTGTTCATCAGGACAGGCTCCATGTACTGAGTGCTGCTAGAAAGTATTGATTTGCATTGAGATGCACTTTTATTTGTTGCATACCTTATCTGTAAATGCCATCAAGAACTGGCAAAACTGGAGTCATGCTACTAAAACAGATCACCACCTAGTAAATCTTGGGGAAAAAATTCTTCAAACAAAATTAACTGTGTCAAAAGTAGCTCTAAGGTTTTCTTTTTCAGGTGCCTGTTTACTAATACCAGCTGTACTCGTGGTCTGCTGTATGTATAAATATAAATAGCAAGCATTGATTAATTCCTTAATGTCTCCTTGCAGGTTTTATTAGTGACGTTGTTATGCTTAGCTTAATTATACTTAGTCATAAAATGGGCAAGAGAAAACCACAATTCTGATTGGCTGAAAGCCATTTTCAGCTGTGTCCTTATCAGGACATATCTATGCCAACGGCACTTTTCTTCTCTGGGTGACCTCACAACAGGACAATATTGATAACCTGTTGGACTTTAAAACTGTATTCACAGGGTGCACACACCACGCAGGACCTGTACTGGCTGATCTGGAGCCCCCCCCTTGGGATGTAACCATACTCAAATACCATGAAGCCAAGTGAAACATTTAAAAGAGCAGTCTAACCTCTGCCAATGGCAAACAATAAGAGCAAGGCACAAGCTACGGGTTTAAAATCCCGCTACACATCCACCACCGGTCCTGTTAACAATCCATGAAATGAGACGGCAGCTTTATAATGCGCTGCACTTTTAAATAGCAACTTCTCCGTTATTGTGGCTCCCATTTAACAGACATTATCTGTCATCACAAAACTCAGGAAAGTTTCCATTTTCTACAACACCCTTACAATTTGAGAAACCCCAGCCAGGAAACAAATTTGCACTGTGGCCGCTGAGGGACATGCTCGCTCCCAGTCAACCAGCCTTTTAACCTAAATAAAAAACAGTGAACTGACATTCTGTGGTGACAGATAATGTCTCTTAAATAGGAGCTGCAATAATGGAGAAGTTGCTATTTAAAAATGCAGCACATTGTAAAGCTGCCATCTTGTTTAATGGATCACTAAGTGAGGACTGCTTATGGAGGTGTAGTGGGATTTTAAACTCGTGGCTTGTGCTTTGCTCTGTGTTTTTTGCTGTTTGCAGAGGTTAGACTGGTCTTTTAAACATTTTACTTGGCTTCATGGTATTTCGATAGGGTTAGAGCATGGTCTGGGGGGGGGCTGCTGTAGACACAAATACTCAGGCAGCAACCTGTGGTAAATTTTAATTAAAGAGCTCCAGTAAAACACAATGGCCGGGACTATTTTTTATTATTATTTACTAATCATTATATTTTATACTATGTTTATCTCCACTTTGTATATACATTTATTTTAAATTAAGTTCTGTACTGGGGGGCCTATTTTATAAGCGCAATAAGACACTCCGAGGTGTGGATTATCTCCTGATAAGAGCATGCCCAGGTGCATAAGGCACTTGGCACAAGTGCCACATGCTTTATAGCACACCTGGATGTGCTGTTATCAGGAGATAATCCATACCTCATTGTGTGTTATTGCTTGCTTAAAGATGCATGGTAAAGTAACACAAATAAGGATTTACTAGCTGTTCAAGCATGTGTTAGTTTAGTTGGTGAACATGCATGACCTATTAGGTATAATGAAGTTGGAAGGGTTGTTGAGAGTGACAAGTGGCAAAACAGAATAAAATAGTGCAGGTTTTACTGTATTTGAGTGCTAAGGTATGTGTTTATGAATACAGGATGGGGAGACATAGCCTGCAAAAAGTGACTCAGTAGTTTAATGGCTAGAGCAGGGATTTGATGCAAAGCTACCTTTTTATTTAGTTAGTCATCCTCATATACAAACTGCACTCAAATACAAGCTATAGGCCATAGTGATACTTTTTAGTAACAAACTCTAGTCAGAGCCGATATGGCTGTGGGGAGCTTTTAGGAGTGGAAAGAGCATTGAAAAGAATATTCAGTGCTCTCACTGCACCAGAGTCAGTCATAAGTAATACTACAGTGATTACAGTACTATGCATTCATCATACTTGCACATGTGCAGTTTGCCCGGGAGTAGGCTGTGCGCAACATGGCAGTGCTGACATAACTACGTATGCATGATAGTCATGCATGCGCAGTTTAAGTCAGCGTCACCATGTTGTTCACTGTGGCCATCATTTCTGCAGTTGCAGGAAGAAAAAGTAGTGTGCTGGGAAGTGGGTATGTTTATGTGGCCCATGGATGGTAAGGGCAGCATAAACAGGATCACTGGAAACTATGCCGGAGCACTGTGGTAGCACAATGGTAAGGCAGAATTGCAGGCAGCTTCTTCAGGCATAGAAACATGGAAAATGCCCCCCTCCTGAAACAGACCATAAAACCTGCCCCTCACCATCACCCAACTCTTCCTTTCTTTGCTACCAGAGTCAGCACCCTCCATCACTGTCAGCTCATTCTGACTTTGTGAACAAGAGGCCATAATGTGAACCTCAGCACAGTTGATTGAACGCTATTTACATAGCCATTCTAAAGAAAAAATACACATTTTTATATTATAGTTTTTGGCTTTATACATACAAGGGTACTATTTAGAAATCAATTAGTCTATTTCTGGGGAAGGTAAATCCAGGAATCCATCAAACAAGGGGCAAATTGTGCAGCTAGCAAAACAAGGGGGCTACAGAAACACTTGAAAACAATATAATTTATACAATGTTATTTTGTTCAATTGTAGGTAATCAGTAGGGTTATGTGTGCTTACTTTTGTATTTCTCCACACTTTTATTTTGGAAATTTGTAAAAAAAAAATGTAAAAATGACACTTGACCTTTTGCACAGGTCTTGACCTCCTGTAAAAGGAATGGTTTAAAACTTATTTGGGAGTCATTCAAGAGTTATCCCGAGGTCAAGATTTAGTAAATTATACATTTAATGCATTTTAATAATAGAAGTTGCCAAGGAGGACATAATAAAGTAAAAATCAGTGCTGCAGCATAGATGCCTAAACATTACACAGACAGCCTTGTTTGTGCACCTGGTCTTCCTTCTGTGTGTGAAGAGAACTACAAAAGAACCCCAGATAAAATGCATTCTGGCATGGGTTATCATGAAGGATATTGGCCTTACAGCCAAACATTATTGGGGCATGTGCAATTTGTGTTTTCTGCATGTGAGCATTGTCTTCTTCTCTGTCTTGCTTCATCCACCTATCTGATCAGCATCAGGATCTGCTGTTAAATTAGGCATGACAAGAGATAAACAAGGTGGTATAGTATTTTCACTTAAGTAGCGTAGTGGTTTGCAAAAAATAGGCTTTTTAGAAGTGCAATAGGAATTATGCCAAACAAATGTAAATATCTCTAAAAGTATACATGTTGCACACACAAAAAAAAAAGTATGGGCGTTGCTCAAGACGAAAAAAATTTCCAATAAGCCTATTCATTAAGCTGCATTAATTATATATTTTAAACCACAGCCATCTGATTACCTGAATTTTCATTTTTCTTCACAATTTTCACCTTTCGGATGGTTATATTTAAAAAAAATCTAATGAATTCAGATTAGTGACTACCCTCATGTGAAAGGTTGTTTTGTCCTGAACAACTTTCATGTTGGTCGTGTATTGGTAACTTGTATACTTTCTGAGATATTTACATTTGTGTGGCATGACTCCCACTGTGTTCACTCTGAGAGAAAAATATGAGGTTATTTGCAAGACCATATTTTACAAAATATAAATAATTTAGATTAGTGATTACCCTCATGTGAAAGTTCCTTTTGTTCTTAACAACTTCCACACTGGTTGTTTTTGTGCACCTTAAATAGTTTTAAAGATATTTAGATTTTTTTGGAATGTGTGCACATTTGCTCTCAGAGAAATGCAGCTTGGAGTTCTGTGTCCAACATTCTAAACAGAAAGAAGGGAGTATTTCTTTAACTGCCATAGTGATCTGCACGTTTGGAAGAATACACTGAAAAGTTCAAAGATATGTTCCACGATATGCCATTTTTCTAGTTAAAGCAAGATGGCTGTAGGCTACGCCCACAGCAATAAAAATCAGCTTCATATATAAGCTGTGTCCTGTAACTGTGTCCAATGAAGCACCTAAGAAGGGAAGATTAAACTCATGTGCTGTACTGACAGTTTATTACCAGCTACTGTTGTATCTCTTTGTGATTTTTTTGTCTATTTAAATGTCATCATTTTTGTATTTGTCATCTTAGTTTATGTTTGCTTATTTTGCTATGAATTAGACTACATATTTGGTCAAATCCAGGAAATACAAGCCACAGGCTAAAATATTTTTTATAAATAGAAACTGCTGCTTCTAGTCAAACATATACACATATGGATGACATGGAAACATCAGTTTTGTAGTGTGGCATGATTTTTGGATTTTACTTGCACTCTGAACATAAATGCCTGGGAACCTATACAGGAGATGAGATTTAATATATGAGGATGGCAACTGGTATCTGTATGTGGATTTATTTGTTTAAGCCAAGCATAATCTTTTAGTGCCATAAATATTTGCATGTGGAAAATGTCTATTTTGTCATGGGTAAATGTGATTTTTGTGACAATGTGATGGGTGAATTCACAGAACAAATTAAATCAGATGTTTTAAATCACAGTTTTGTGTTTGGCATAACTCAATCAGAGAAAAACAAATGGTTAATGCTTTATTTCCTGTGGAAATTGAATTTGGAGCAGTATACAATAATGGGAGGATTGGAGGGATTGAAGCTATTCCTCCCAATTTGATATAAGCTTGCAGACTAGAATCCCCTTGATAATGAAATTGAAGTAGCAGCTACTGGATTTACTTGTTTTGATTTCTGCATTACCAACATTCTGGTTCATTTGTATCTGCACTTTTGGTTTGATACTGTAGATATTAGCAGCCTGTGAGATATTGACACTTAGGAGTCAGAACTGCAGTAATGAGGAAATGTCCTTTGTGTTTGACAAGTGGAAACTGTGCTTCTGGCAGTTGAGGCTGAAGGCACCAGTTATTGAAAGACTCTGTAAAAGATGCTGGTCACTGTATGCCAGTCTAGCATTTGGTACAGTAGGTCACTATTCACTGCAGTGGACTGCACATAGAATGACCATGGTTCCATCAAAGAGGGAAAAGTGCAACAGTCTTCAAAACTGCAGTCGAGAAACTGAATCAGTGGTTTTGATATTTGATTGTTGACAATGTGCATTTCTGTATTGTGAGTGATGGCATTTGAATTGAAATGAAGGAGACATGAATTAAAAAATCGCGTGTGACTGCAATGTGAATGAATGATGACAAGGACATTAATTAAACTGAGGCACCTTTTGCCAGGTAAATTATAGAGAAGACATGGAAATTGTTAGAACAAAGAATGCTGTTCATACTACTAAGAAAGGTCACCCTAAAAGTGGATGGGCACATGTACAGCAGTATCTTGTGGGAGTACTCATGTCTAGCAATCAGTATTTATTGATTGCTCTGAGCCATTTTATTGAATGGCCAAATGTATATTCTGGTAAAGGTCAGCAAGCTGCTATACAGTAGTTGCAGAAATAAATAATTTTATACAAGATTTGAAGTATTGGAGAATTACAGACTTACATTCAGTGGGAACGGTGAGTCGGAAGTATAAAAGATGACTTTTGCACTGCTAGAGATAGCTGGAAACCTACTCCACTGCCTTAAAAGCTTTACAAATTTACTATTTGCCCCCCAAGAAGACAACTAGGCCTCATTTGTTACAAATAAAGTTCAGAAACTGCACTCACTCGTGTATGAATGCTATTTTGCTGCATCTCTTATTTGACGGTTTTACAAACAAATTCTGGTCAGAGCCAAAATGGCTGTGGAGAGTTTTTGGGATGCTTTTACTCATTATTTCTAATGCACTTGCACAGTGCAGATCTGCTGAGAGGCAGTTTCAGTGTGGTCTTCCTTTTACACATTTTTACAATGTGTTTTTCTAGAATATGCTTGCTGAATGCTACATATTTAGCTCGGATAGTTAACAGAAGACATGGCATCTTATTTTCAGTGGGGCTCTACATCTGCACAATATTATGCTGCATTACATAAAATTAGAACACGCTGAAAGCAATATGTTACATCTGGACTAGGCTACCCTGAATAAATACATTATAAAAATGGTAAAATCACCGATCCCACTGAAAACAAGATATTGCATCTAATCTGGGACACCCTGACTAAATACAGTGCAAAAATGTGTAAAATGAAGACCCCTATGAAAATAGGATGTAGCACCTCCCCTGTGCTATCCAGGATAAAAATATAAGATAAGAACTATTTAAAGGAAATCTATTGTAAACTGAACTTCACTGTATTCACTGACATAAACAAACAGTTTATTTATTGTTTTATAACATATTAGATTGCAGTATTTATTTTGAATGTTGTGGTCATGAGAATGGTGTGTGGTCTTGCCAGGTAGGAGATGTGTTGGTGCTGTGGCCTTCCCCGTATCACCTACACTGCCTCTCGACTCCATTACCTTCATCCCCTTTACCAACCTACCAATTTCTGGTATCACAGCGAGGCACTGCAGGGAGGTCCATATTACTAGGAGCCATTTAGTTCATTGAGTGCCGAGGGCAGCTGAGGAGGGGGTGGTGAGCAGCACTGAAGTTGTCCAGTGCAGGAGATGCCTTGGGTGGAAACTGAGCTTAGGGAGAGGCCTGACGTGTTTGGTCTCCATACCCAGGGTTCCCACTGGACTGAGTGGGCCGGTAGCTAGAGGACCGGCTGCATCCTGTACTCCTCTTTGGACAGTGCTTTGCAATGCCAGGTCGATGAGGAACAAGACCGCTATTTTTGCGGACTTGATTTCTTCTGTCGACCTGGCTTGCATCATGGAGAACTGGCTGGGTGATGATGTGGGCCCTGTTTTTGAGGCTGCCGTCCCCACCAGGAATACCGTGTTGCACTGTCTAAGGAAGGATTGCAGGGGTGGGGGAGTGGCCATCATTTTTCGATCTAGTCTGGGCTTCTCAGTGCACCCAGTTGGTGGCACCCGATCTTTTGAGGGCATCGCCGTGCATGGGGGTGCAGGTACAGGTTGCAGGATTCTCTTTGTTTACCGCCCCCCAGGGATGGGAGGGGAATTCCTGCAGAAGGTAATGGACATCATCATCGACGAGGTGTTGGAATCCCCCAGATGTTTAATCCTGGGGGACTTCAATGCCTGGGTCAATGACGATTCCTCGCTTTTCAGTTTCGACCTCCTCCAGTTGATGCAATCACTGGGCCTGTCACAAACAGTTGCTGCTGCTGCTACCCATCAACACAGCCATACACTCAATCTGGTGTTCCAGCTGGGTCTTGAGATTGATAACCTCAAGATTGATAAGGTCCTTTGCACCGTGGAGTTCAGCTTTGGGGCCCCCTCTGAAAGTCCTTCCTCTGAGGAGATAGTCAGCTATCACCCCTTAAAGGGTGTTGACCCAGAAGGAATATTGGCATTAGCTGACCTATCTAGGGTTGACACAGCATGTGCAATTGGCACTGGCTATGCAGTGACCACCTATAATAGGGTGGTTACTGAAGCTTTAGATGCCATTGCACCAGTCCATATATGAACCAGATCCTCTCACTTGAGATCCCCTAGGTTTGATGGGGATCTCAAGACAATGAAGATCAGGGGTCAGAAGATGGAGTATTGCTGGCGGAAGACCCAGCTGGGGTCCAACAGGCTAGATCTGCTGAGTACCATGGGGAAATTTCCTGTAAGAAGGCAGCATTTCTATCTGGGGAAATTGCTGCAGGGAGAAACAGTCCATCTCAGCTGTTTCAGACTGTGGACAGGCTTTTACATCCTGCCTGTTTCCAGCCAAAAAAAGCTTTTTCAACCACTTTATGTGAAGAGTTTTCTCCGTTTTCTCTGACAGATTGTCGGCCATCCGGTTGGGGATTCCACCAGGGAGCCTTGCACCTTACAGTGGTCATGTTGAGAGTTTCAGAGGCACTCAGTCTGCCTGGGAGGAACTTAGGCCAGTGGAGGTATCTGAAGTGACTAAGGTGATCTTGGAGCTGCAGCACACCTTTTTTGAACTGGACCCAGCACCAATGCATTTCTTAATGGGATTTGCTTATGCCATTAGACCGGTGTTTGCCAGGATTGCCAGGTACTTGATGGTGGAGGGGGTCTTCCCAGTTGCTTTGGAAGAAGCACTGGTGAAACCCCTCCTAAAGAAATCATTGCTCGACCCAGACATCCTGGCAAATTACTGTCCGATCTCCAACCTGCCATTTTTGAGCAAGATTGTTGAGAAATTGATGGCACATCAGCTTGAGGATCACCTGGTGTCCTTGGATATCAATGAACCATTCCAGTCAGGTTTTGGGGCCAGACACAACACTGAAACTGCTCAGTGAGGGTGTATAATGATCTGCTTAGGGCTAGAGACTCAGGAGACAGGTCAGTTCTTGTGCTTCTCGAGCTCTCTTCAGCTTTTGACACTGTGGATCATGCTGTGCTTTTAGATCGACTCTGTGAGTTCTGTAGACTCACTAACACCATCATCAAATAGTTTGAGTCCTATCTCTTGGACAGAATGCAGCAGGTGGTGGTGGGGGATTTCTCCTCCTCCTCATCCTCCCCAATACCTCTGTCTTGTGGCGCACCTCAGGGTTCGATTTTGTCACTGATGTTGTTCGCAGTGTACATACTGCCCCATGGCGAGATCATTCGACAATACAGAGAGGAGTTTTGCTGCTATGCAGATTATACTCAACTGTATTTGTCTTTTGCACCTGGAACATCGGGAGTGGTCAACATGCTTAACATCTGTCTGGCTAAAATCTATGACTGGATGGCTTCCAGCTGGCTGAGACTCAACCCGGCTAAGACTGAGGTGTTGGTGATCGAGCCTGGTCATGGGCGTGATGGGCTGCCACCGGGGGCTGACTCTGGACTGTTCTGGGGTCTATTCCATTGGAGGTTTCTCCAAGGGTGCAAAATCTGGGTGTGATAATTGATTGCAGATTGACCTTTGAAGATCTGGTGTCAGCTGTAGTCAGCAGTGGTTTTTACCACTTGTGGAACATTGCCCTGATTAAGCCCCTCATTCTGCCAGAGGACCTGCCAATACTAGTACATGCCTTTGTGACTTCTAGACTCGACTACTGTAACACTCTGTACTTCGGGGTCATGGGAGGGACCCTCCGCAGGCTAGAGCTAATGCAGAATGCAGCAGCCCAATTATTGATGGGCATTTTGAGGTCTAGTCATGTGACCCTGGTTCTGCCTGCTCTGCACTGGCTGCCAGTCAGGTGGATGGTCCTTTTCAAGGTGGGTCTTCTCACCTTTAAGGCTGTATACGGGCTGGGTCCTGGGTTACCTGTCTGAGCTCCTGACACCGGTGTCCTCTGCCTGCTCCCTTCACTCCTCCTTCTTGAGGGGCCTCTTTTATGTTCCCAGGGTTTGGATCAAGACCTTGGGAGATCGTGCTTTTAGTGTCTCTGGGCCAGCCCTGTGGAACTCGCTTCCACCTGCAGTCTGAGAGGCTCCCTTGTTTGAGGTGTTTAAGGGGAGGCTAAAGGCCCACCTCTTCAGACTGGCCTTTGACTGCTGATACCAACTTTAGCTTTGGCCAGTCCCTTGAAGATTGATGTTTGGAAACCTCTATTTTGTTGAATTTTAATCTTGTTATGGTTTTAATAAAGTTTTATTATGTTTTTCTTTACTGCTGTATGTCCTCATTTACGTTCGGTGCCCAGAAGCCTCCAGGATTGGACGCCATGTAAATAAAATCGTCTTACCTTACAGTGTGTGTGAGTGTGTGTGTGTGTGTGTGTGTGTGTGTGCGTGTGTGTGTGTGTGTGTGTGTGTTTGCTGTAACTCAATATAATTTTTTCCCCAAAAAGCATAGTAAAAAATGCGTACTGATTGCTATATATTTAGCCTGGATAGTTCACAGAAGACCTGACATATGTCTGAGACAGGTCTTATCAGATAGTGTCTAAAGAGGTTAAAAAAACAGTGTAAATATTTTTAGATTCGTTGCTGGGAAAGGGTGACACTTATGAGGTATGAATCTTTCTTGAAAGACAATACCTGCCAACTGAAGCTAATAGTAAGAAAATGCTTAAATGCTAAGTATTTAAATGAGCAAGTTGTTGCATTTCGAAGGGGGTAAATAAATCTCCAGTTTAATAGGCAACCAATATTTAACAAGCTGTTTCAGTTACCAAATGGCCATCTGATAAGCAGCTTGGCATTCTGTCTCCAACATTATAAACAGAACGAAGGGAGTATTTTATTTCAACTGGCATAGTGATTTGTAGGTGTGGAAGGATAAATTGAAAACTCAAAAAATGTATTCCACAGTATTCTATTTTTCCAGCTACAGACAGCAAGATGGATGTAGGCTCCACCCACAGCCATAAAAATCCTCTTAACTTTTTCAAACCAGCCAGCAGAATCTTGGATTGGTACTGGTAGGAGGCAGTATAGCATAGTGGTTAATGGCACTGAGCTGCAAACCTGGAGACCTGGGTTTAAATCCCATCTGTGTGACCCTGAGCAAGTCACTTAACTTCATTGTACTCCCAGGTCACAGCTGGAAACAAGCTCTGGCTTAGTGTGCCTTTACTGGTTAAACAATTTCCCCTATGTACTTGAGAGGATCCGCTCCCAAGTACATAAAAAATATGTTAATTAAATGAATGTGACATCCCTGCCCTCCTGCTCGACCTAAGCAACGCTGACTGGCACCAGGTCTACTTAGCTGTAGATGTTGACACAGCACTCATTCGATTTCTGCACATCTTCTCCAAGGTGTGGGATCACCATGCCCCCCTGATTAAATCCAGGGTAGAGACACTCCACCACCCTTGGGTCTCTGCCCCACTTATTGACCAGTGCAAAGCTTGTGACAAGGCATAGTCTCAATACAAATCCCTTCAAACACCTCAATCCATACAAATCTACAATGCCCTCAGAAATGCCTGCACCAAGGCCATAAGATGGGCAAAGGCCAAATACTTTAGACTGCATCTACAAAACACGCATCCTACCTCCTTCTGGAAGGTGATACGCTCCCTACTGTATCCCCCTTCTCAATCCAACATACCTTCCCTGTAGCAAGATGGCCAACCTGTCCCAGACACTGCCAGCATTGCCAACATACTGAATAAATTCTTCACCTCCTGTGCCCTTCTTGATCAGCCCTCATCCCCCCCCAAAACCCCTCTCAACTCACGTAGCAACTCTTTCCTGTTCACACCCATCTCCCCACAGGAAGTTCTGGATGCCGTCTGCTCCCTAAATATCACCAAGTCCAGTCCTG
This sequence comes from Neoceratodus forsteri, assembly GCA_016271365.2. Classification (NCBI taxonomy): domain Eukaryota; kingdom Metazoa; phylum Chordata; order Ceratodontiformes; family Ceratodontidae; genus Neoceratodus; species Neoceratodus forsteri. The sequence goes on from CM028129.1 coordinate 907,050,549, forward strand.
ATTGGGTCCACCCCAAGCTGTTAGTCTTGTCTGCCCCAGCAATTGCATTATCTCTTACCAACCTTCTAAATCTGTCCTTCACCTCTGGTGTTGTTCCACAAGCCTGGAACTTGGCCAGTGTTATCCTCATACACAAAGATGGTGACTCTTCAGTACTTGGAAACTACAGGCTGATCTCCCTCCTACCAGCCCTTGCCAAAATCCAGGAAACTCTTGTCCTGTCAAGACTCTGAGTTCCTTAAATCATCCAATTTACTTTCCCCTACTAGTCAGGCTTCAGAAAACACCACTCCACAATCGCTTCCCCATTGCAAGTCACTGAGCACATTCATTCTGCCTCTGACCAAGGACATTCAAGAGCAGCAGTTTCCGTTGACTTCATGAAGGCCTTCCAATCTGTCTCCCACCCCTCCTCCTTACCAAGCTTGAGGCAGCAGGCTTAGCTCCCCCACAGTTCAGTGGTTCAACTCCTACTAAAGTAACAGGCTCCAATCTGTTAAAATTGGAAACTCCTCCACCTCCCCTCTCCCCATTCTAGCCGGTGTATCCCAAGGATCTATTCTTGATCCTATCCTCTTCTCAGACTTTATAAACAACCTTCCCTCTATATTCTCCAGTTCCCAGATGCATATGTATGCGGACAACACCATACTTTTCTCCTCAGGGCATGTCTTAGACATGTCCAATCTAACCTTAAAGGGATTTCCTCAATATGCAGACCTGGTTTCAGACCTATCAATTGAAAATAAACACCTTTAAAACAGTGTCAATGGGTTCCATGTCATAACAGCTATTGAGGAATAGTGATCACCATTATGGGAATGCACATCACCAGAAAAAAGGTGATGTGCACTCATAGCAAAGAAACACCTGCAAAACTAAAGAGTTTTTTTTCCAGGGGAGTGCATGTCGGGGAGGGGAAAAAACCTTGGGAAAAAAATTTTGCTTTATGGAGCATGCCTGGCAATAAAAAATTGTATCCCTCCCCAGCCCCTGCACCCTTCCCACTGTAGCCTACTATCCTCACCACTCCCTCACTCTGCCAGCTCTGCAGCCTCTCACTGCACAACCACCTACATAGCCTCCCTCCTCTTCTGTCCTCCCTCCTGTTCTTCCTTTTATACTCCCCTTCTTCCTGTCACTCTGATTGCTAACCTTGCATGGTAGCCCACATAACAGGCACTTTAACTGAGTCACTCATATTCAAGTGGCTCAATCAGAGTCGCTGTTATGATGGTATACTGTGTCACTGACTTTCGGAACTGCATAAAAACTGTCCAGAGTCTCCCCTCTCCCTGCCATCACCTCTTTGGATGGGACACCCATCCACTCTGCTACAACATACAAATACATACTGTAGGCATATAGCTGGACCCCCATCTGACTTTTTCATCCACTTAGAAGCCATCATCACAAAACTACGCCCTAAGCTCGGTATACTATGCCACAATAGAGAGGCCTTCCCTCTACCAGTCAGACGTGAAATTCTAACCCAAATGATTGTGCCCATTTTTGACTACACCAGTGTATTTACAACATGGCCCCTGTCTCATCACTGTCCAGACTAGACATACTTCTGATTGCATTCTTCTGCTTCACCACCAAATCCCCTCTCAGAACTAACCACTGTTCCCCCTACACCTCCCTTGGCCTAACATTCCTCTCTCATCACTGTTATATCCACTCTGTTGCACTTATAGCCATATACTGGTTCAATCTACTACCTTCCTACCTTTCAGAGAGTCTGTCCACAGCTAATCCATCCCCATATGGTCTAATGTACAGGGACTCCTGGACCTTCTCGCTCCCCCTACCTTCCCCCACGTCAGGCAAATCCACCTTCTCATACAGGCTACCCTTCCTATAGAATAGACTCTCCCCTCTCCTAAGAAACTCCCCCTCTTTTGACTCTATCAAACAGCAACTTTATGAACTACTACCCCTACATGCTCCTGCCACTCTAACACCCAATCATCTCACTAAAGCTTTTGCACTCAAACCTAACATGTATAGCCTACCAGTGAGTGATAGACTGCATCTCATCTGCATTTGTAAATACCTCAATGTATTGTTTTAATTATTTTGTATTACAAAATATGTACCCCTATGTTCTATATTAATTATTTTGTATTGCATAACCTGTCCTGCTGTCCTACTGGTCTCTGTACAAATGTTGCCACTGTTTGTTCTTCTCCGACGACAAACATTTATAACATGATTGTAATTATGCTGTTCCCCCATCCCATGGGTTGAACCTGGAAATGAGCCCCAGCTCTGTGTGCCTTTCCTTGTTACCAAATGTTTAAATAAATAAATAAAAATTCAAGCAACAATGACATAATTTTCCTCTTGGTCTTGTCAACTTAGTATACACAGTATATCAAATTGTCAAAAATCAGTCTTTGCAACCAGTTTTCTGATGGGGCTTTTATTTATTTATTTTTTTATTCATTTAGTTATTCAGAAAAAAACTTTGAGCACAAACTCTTTTACAAAGGTTCCATGTCATAGATTGCAGAACAAAGTACAGCAGGAGAAAGCAAAGGTACATTACAAAGAACGATACAGCTTGGATTCAGAACTTACAGAATAACTCAGAAACATAGGTGCAAGTTAATTAACAAGAAAAAAACACTTTATGGGGGGGGAGTAAGCAGCCACAAAGTGCCATGTCAGTAGTTCAGTGAGACAGGGATATTAATACCGGTAAAACAAAATGATAAATATCTGGCAGGATCACCAACCATTTGAGTACCATATGCCACCCCCCAGAAAAACTCTCATACACTTAAAAGTAACTTTGTTTCTCTGTGTTCCCATTCCAGCCTTGAATGCAGCCACCACAACTCCACCTTAAAGGGGAATTGTCATCAACTGGTGAATTTGTAGCTAGGTCACACATTATTTTAGATGCCCACTGCCATTCCCGACCCTCCGTACCCATAAAATCAGTGAAGAAGTGAAATTTCGGTATTTTAAGTGTCCTTAACTACACTGTAATTACTGTATACCTACAATGTAACTGCTATGTAAGTACTCTGTAGTTACGTGTAACTACCATGTAATTGTTAAATAGTTTCACATTTGTATATTATAAAATTAGATACACATTTCTATGAAGTTACTACACTGTTATTGCACTGTAAATACTATGTAGTTGTTAATTACTTTCACACTTGACAGGTGTGTAGTTATACAATTTGCATGAAGTGGTAGTTACACGTGCAACCACAACCGTTTCTCTTTTGGCACAAATTGATTTATGCTGGAAGTGTAACTACATGTAACAACTGCTACAAAGTGCAACATAAAAATAGATTTATGCTGGAAGTGTAACTACACATGTAACATCTGTTGCAAAGTGTGACTTACATAGTTACATTTGCCAGAAAGAATTGATTTGAGGCAGAAGGGTGGCAACAGTAATTGCAGTTCATGCAAATTGTGTAACTACAGCACAGTACTACTGATCTTCCTTGTGTCAGTCTTCATAATTTATCACTGTCTGGGTGACAGCCAGAGGCACAGCACCCAGTGTGAGTTTTTTTTTGTAGAGGGAGGAGCCAGCACTGGAGGTGGTGCTGCTCTTGAGGCTGATGTATTATGTGGCGCTTGCGGGTCGGCCAGCAATAATCACCAGCTCCTCCTCCACCTCAGTTCTGCTTCTCCAGCCATTGAGAGTGCAGCACTTTGCACATACTGTACATAGAAACATAGGAACATAGACTTTGGCGGCAGATAAGAACTGCTCGGCCCACCTGGTATGCCCATTTCCGACCTATTGGATAAGCTGCAGATTCCAGTTACCCAACACCCTACTTCCTCCTACCCCTCACTAAATTGCTTTATGTCTGTCCCATGCATTCATGAATTCCCCAACTGTTTTTGACCCCACAACCTCCTTAGGAAGGTGGTTCCATGCATCCACCTCCCTTTCTGTGAAAAAGTACTTCTTCATGTTGCCCCTGAGCCATCCCCCCTCTATATTCCAATTGTGCCCTCTTGTTCTTGTACATCTCTTTTTCTTAAAGATGCTCCCATCTTGGAATTTGTTTATTCTCTTGAGGTACTTAAAAGTTTCTATCATGTCCCCCCCTCTCCCTCCTTTCTCAAGGGTATAGATATTATGCGCTTTTAGTCTGTCTTCATATGGTTTCTATTGAAGACCCTGCACCATTTTAACTGCCCTTCTTTGGACTGCCTCCATCCTGTCTATGTCCCTGCAGAGATGGGGTCTCCAGAACTGTATGCAGCACTCCAGATGAGGTCTCACCAACTGTCTGTACAGAGGGATAACAACTTCCTGTTTTCTACTGGTGATGCCTCTCCCTATACATCCTAGTATCCCCCCAACCCACCTTACTGCCTTCTCACATTGCTTACTTACCTTAAGGTCATCTGCTATGACTACCCCAGGTCCCTTTCCATTTGTGTTGTTGTTAGTATCTCCCCCCCCCCATTGTGTACCCCTTCCCCTGGGTTTTGTTTCTCAGGAGGCAGTATAGTGCAGTGGTTTAAGGCTCTGAGCTGCAAACCTGGAGACCTGGGTTTGAATCCCACAGCCCCCACTTGCATACTTCCTTGTCCTCCCAGGTTACACCTGTAAGCAAGCATTCAGCTTAGTGTGTCTCTCCTGGTTAAAATAAAATAAAAAGTGCATTACTTTGCACTTTTTTGCTTTAAATCTAAGTTGCCATATTTTTGACCATTCCTCCAATCTTATCAAGTCCCTTCTCATCCTTTGTACCCCTTCTTGTGTATCAACCCTGTTGCAGATCTTTGTATCTTCTGCAAAGAGGCATACTTTTCCTTCCCAGACCCTCTACAATGTCACCTATAAAGACATTAAAGAGGACTGGTCCAAATACCGAACTTTATGGTACCCCACTAGTAACTCCTTTTCTTCAGAGTGCACTCCATTTACTTTTACTCTCTGGGTCCTGGTGTCCAGCCAGCTTGTTACCCAGGTTACCACCCTGGGACCCACTCCCAAGCTGGCTGTTTATTAATCTTTTGTTTGGGACTGTGTCAAATGCCTTGCTAAAGTCTAGGTAGGCCATATCCACAGACTCTCCCTGGTCTATTATTTTGGTTAGCCAGTCAAAGAAGAAGTCTATTAGATTCATCTGACATGATCTTCCTGCAGTGAATCCATGCTGCCTTGAGTCCTGTGCCCCGCTGGCCTCTAGGTACTCAACAATTCTTTCTTTCAGAATTGATTTCATTATTTTCCCTACCACTGAAGTCAAGCTAACAGTCTGTAGTTTCCTGACTCTGCCTTGCTCCCACATTTGAGAAGAGGAATCACGTCCACCCTCCTCTAGTCCTCCAGTACCACACCATCCTCCCATAATTTGTTAAAAAGGGTTGTCAGTGGTGTCACTAGTTCTCCCCTTAGTTCTTTCAGAATTCTGGAGTGAATCCCATCAGGCCCCATTGCTTTGTCCACTTTGAGTTTTAGGAGTCCCTGCTTATGAAATTTCATCTGTGACATTGTAGCCTAGTTAGTTGTTTTGATGTAGTTGTTGACACCATTTTTACTCCATTCCAGTTCAGCTGCCCACTAGTAACTTGGCGCTGTTTTCTGCAGGAATTCGGTAAGACCTTTCCTTTTTCTTTCTTGAAGTAGCGCCGAGTCTGTTTCTTATTTTTATTTTTGTGACTGGTAGTCATGTTGGGTTCATCTGGGGACAAAAAGTGCTCTTCCAAAGTAAGCTGGTGTCCTGTACCCTGTTGTCACTGCACTGGCAGATGTCAATCATGGACCATCATGACCAATACCTCACCTGCCTGGGTCCATCTCACAATATTGATAGTTGTGACACTTGCTTCTCCATGGATCATGGAGAACTGGAGCACTGCTAGTGGAAAGTCATGCTGCACTGCAAGTGACACCATGGGTAGGAAAACCTCTGGGGCTGCTCGTCTGGAGGTCTTCTGGATCTCCGTCTCTCCAGAGCTGGATGCTTTGGAGACTGATCTGGATTGGCTGCCAAACTCCTCAGAGCTGGAGGGTTCTCTGGTGCCCCTTAACTCTGTGCCCTCCCAGGCAACCCTTCCCTTGGCACTAGTGATTATAATCAATGCTGGCTCCCATGCCAGTGGTGATGTCAAGAGCAATAGTAACCCTCCATCTGAGGGGATGGTGGTTTGGGTCTTAGGGGCCCAGATAGCTGTCAGTCTTGATGCTATTCTCCCCACCAGAACAGGGACTTCCTCTTCTGTGGCCTCCCTCAGGAGGCCTGTGGGATTGGAGCAGTCCGTAGCTTTGGGAGTGAGGAAGAGGTCGACCTCATAATTGACAGGGTTGAGGTGCAGGACATGGGGCAGCGACCTTCCCTGGGGACCCTTGGAAGTTAAGGGATGTGTCACAGTGCTGAGCCATTGTTTGCTCCCTCATCCCCTTCAAGAGAGGCCTTATTGGGTGGTGTTGGGGGCTGCCCTTTTGATTCTATGCAGCCCTGGTCTCCTCACAGGGGAGTTTCCCATTCAGGACTCAGTCCTGACTGCTCCAAGGTGGTTGAGTGGCCAGTAACTGCACAGACCAGCAGATCCCCAGGAGGTCCAAGATTGCCAACGAGGTCCCCTAGCCATGGCATAGGTCACTCAGATAATGTGAAGTGTGTCTCCCCATTGCCTCTGCAGCCCCCTTCATTTCAAAGGGCACATGGGTAATTTAGGGCTCTTTACCTGGGAGCAGTTCAAAGTCACTGCTGCCACCTTCCTCAGGTATGTCAGGGCTATCGATGAGCAGATATTTTGCCTGTCTCCCCTGCAGAAGCCAGATTTGGACTCTTCAGATTCATCAGCCTCCACATCTTCCTCCTTCAAGGAAGAGGATACCTCTTTCCATCTGTCGTCAGATGCTGCTCAGATAAAGTATCAGCACTTCCTGTCAAGGCTGGTCAATGATCTGCATCTATCCCACATTGCAAGATGCAATACTGAATGGATGATGCATATCTTCCTTAGCGAATTCAGTGCAGACCACCTAGTTGTCCTTCCCTGGCTGATTCCCTTCCAGGAAGCATTGTCCCTCACCTGGCAGTGCCCATCTGTCCCAACTCTAGCCCCTATGGACTGCCAGCACAGGAATTGTGCACACTAGGGGTCTCCAGGGACCTTGTTTCATCCCATGTAGAGAATGAGGGTACTGGATACCCCATCTGGGCATAGATACCTGGTGTTCAACCAGCCCCCAGATGTGGACTCTGGGGAGTTTAACTGCAGGATATGGATAGTGTTCTCTTTGGCTCATATCATTCTCAACTTTGCTACTCATCAGGCACACCATGTTGTCTACAACAGGTATCTGTGGTCAATGCTTGGTCAGGTGCTGATATTGCTGCCTGATATGAAGGCAACCAGATAGGCCATTGCCCTTTCTGTGCAGGGCTGGATCTCACAAGACACCAGTCAAGGGTGTCTTATGACACGGCTAGAGGTAACAGCAATTTGCATTAGACAGACAGCATGACTTCATCTATCAAGGTTGCCACCCTTAGCACAGTGTAGAGTGCTACCTCTGCTCTCCAGGAGACCCACCTTTTCTCCACCTGGCAAGGTGGTAACTACAGGGGTGACTTCTGTCTCCCAGGCAATGGGAGACCCCACCTCACCCTGACCAGTCACAGGCCTAACTGGCCTGTAATGGATCTCCTCCTTTCATGGTAATCCCTCACAAGAGAATAAGAGACTCAAGTCTCTCAGGGAAGTGCTGGGCCCCCTTTGGAGGGCTCAGTACTCACCCAGACAGTAATGAATGTTGAAGACTGACACAATAAAGATATGAAAATTACATACCTATTGTAATTTTTGATCTTCTTGTATATCTTCACCATTCTTCACTGGCACCTTCTCTTCCGGGCCTCAGTCCCTGGGTGATGCCCCCTCCCTGCTTGCCCTCCACCTCCTTGAGGCCAATTGTGGACTGGGTCCTAGGAGTACCTCTGGGTCCTCTGTTACCTTCCTAAGTGACAGAGGGCCCACCCTGGGAGGATGGGCAAGTAGGGCTTCTTGCCCTGGCCTTAGGGGCTTCCTGTATGTCCTTCCCTTCTCAGCCAGAGGGGTTCCTCCTGGATGTGTTCTGGTCCTGTGGTGGGGGATCTCCCCTAGGTGGGGTAGAGAGGAAAAGGACCACTTTCTGGGGACTCTCTGTCTGCCTCCCTATATCATTTTTCCTCCCCCCCCACACTTTTTTTGGGGGGTAGGACTTGTCCTCAACAGGATTGCCCCCTGAACCCTGTGGGATCTCCCACTTGGGACAATGGTAACCGGAGGGGCTCTTCTTTACCTATGAATAAACTGTCCTTTTGTACAATGCTGAACAGTCATAAGACTGACTGATTGTACATCATGTATATTGCACCCACACTTTAGCTGCTACTCTATTGTATTTCAGTTGTATTCTTGCACTTAGTTGTACCTAGATGTACTCAATATATTCAATGTATTGTATTTCCTGTACATTTCTTTGTTATTGTAAGTGTATTGTCTGTATTACCTATGTCCCATCTTTATGGCATGGGTCATGCCTGAAAACCGTCTATTGGACCAGTGCATCTAGGAACATATGAACAAAGGAAATTTGCCAGCAGAAACAAGCCACATGATCTAGCAAGTCTGCTTGAATGTGCAGCTAGCACACTTACCTTGCAGCTGACCCTCCCCTTCCCTCTTCACAATAACATCCCATCTCACCCTGTCTAATCCCGTTTTAAAACCCCCACTGTCTTGAAGATAGCAGCTCCTCAGGCAGATAGTTCCATTCTGCCACAACCCTCTCCATGAAAAAGTGTCTCCTCATTTCCCAACTATATATACCCCACTTCAGTCTAAGACCATGACCTCTTGTGCCTCTCCACCTGCTTATCTTACATATCCCTTCTGTTCCTGTCTTGTTAATTCCCTTTAAGTACTTGAAGGTCTTAATCATATCCCCCGATCTCTCCTCCCCTACAAGGAGTACATATTCAAGTCACGCAGCCTCTCCTCATATGACCTTTCCCCCAGTCCCTGTATGATATTAGTTGCTCTGTGCTGTACCCCTTCCAGTAGTACCATATCCTTCTTTAGATATGGACACCAGTACTGCATGTAGTACTCCAGGTGTGGTCTGACCAGTGACCTATAGGGAGGCAGGATCACCTCCTTGTTCCTGGAGGAGATTCTTCTCCCAGTACACCCCAGCATCCTGTTGGCCTCTGCTGCTGAATTCCTGCACTGTCCTGATTTGTTCATTTTCCCATTTACAACCACCCCTAGATCGTTTTCCTCCTTGGAGGTACCTTGCTGTACTCAACCCAACTGATAGCTTCTCCTTGGGCTCTTTGCTCCAAAGTGCATCACCTTCCACTTTTTAGCATTGCACCTCAGCTGCCACTCTTCTGAACACTCCTCCAGTTTAATTAGGTTGTTCTGCAGTTCCTGCTATCCCTCTATGTCACTCAACACTGCCCCCAACTTGGAATCATCAGTGAAGAGGCTGATCCTATTCCTGATGCCATGTGAGATGTCCGCTATGAATATCCCAAACAACACCTGCCCCAGTACCGATCCTGCAGGCACCTTGCTTGTAACTGCTTTTGGAGATGAGAGCTCCCCCCAACCACTACCCTCTGCTGTCTTCCCTGAAGCCAATTTTCTATCCAGTTAACTGTCTAGGTCCCAACCCCCACATACCTCAATTTTTCCCCCAACCTCCCATACAGCACTGAATCAAAGGCCTTGCTGAAGTCCAAAAATATGACATCCACCATATGACCTTTGTCCAATTCCCTCTGTACCCAGTCATAGTACTCAACTAGATTATTCTGTCAGAAACTTCCCGAGACACACTCATGCTGATGACTGTCCTGGAGTCCATAATTCTCCAGAAATATCACCAGCCTCTTCTTGAGGATTGTCTCCATCAGGTTCCCCATGATGGATGTCAGGCTTACAGGTCTGTAATTGCCTAGTTCATCCTTAGGGTCACTTTTATGGAGGGGCACCATGCTGGCCATCCTCCAGTCATGTGGCATGCACCTCGTGTCTAGGGAGGTATTGAATAGGTACACCAGTTGCCCTGATAGTACCTCCACCAGTTCCCTCAGCACCCTGGGATGTATGCTATCTGGTCCTGGAGCCTTATCCACCCTCAGACCCTCTAATAACTCCCTCAGTGATTACCCCATCTGTCACTCCATCCCGCCCACCCTCCCCACCCCTGTGGACACTACCTGCCCTTCTCCCATGAAATTGGAACAGAAGTACTCTTTAGTGCTTCTGCCTGTTCTGATCCTTTCTCTGCCACGTCCTTCTTGATCTGCACTATCTGAATCTTGCAGTTCCTTCTTTCCCTAATGTGTCAGAAGTAGTCCTTTTCCCCATCTTTGATTCCCTGAGCCAGGCTCAGTTCCCTGGAGGCCTTGGCTGCTCTAACACCCTTGGTAATTTCTCTGGACTTCCTCACATACTCATCCCTATCTTCCCCTCTCCCGGAATTCTTGTAAGCATGGAATGCTGCTTTTTTTGCCCTCACCCTATTGAAAACTTCCCTACTCATCTAGTTTGACTTCTTAGATTTTCTCTTCTTGCTCTGCAATTTGGTACAGGTCCCAACAGTCTCCACAAGCCCCAATGTAGTTTTTTCCCATTTCTGGTTTGCATCCCAGTGAGACTGAATTCCTGCCAGGTACTGTCCTAAGATTTCACCCATCCTACTGAAGTCAACCTTTCTGAAGTCAATCACCCTTGTCCCTGTACCAACCGTCTCCCTGCCCATGTTAAGCATGAACCTCACAGATTGGTGGTCACTCCTTGCCAGTGGGTCCACCACCCCCACCTCCCTTACGGCCTCCCTGATAAAAGAAAATATCTGCTGTCTGAAGTAATGGTGGGTGGTACCAGATACACATGCAGGGACTCTTCCTTAGTCATTACATGCATGTCTTCACCTCCATGCCCCAAACCTCATGGTATAGTCAGGGGCTGTAGTAGCTTGGTGTGAATGATAGTGCCATGACTGCCACCTCATTAAGCTAGTGGGAAGGGCATGTAATGGCTAAGGAGGCATCAAGGCATGTGTATCTAGAATCACCCACCATAACCCCACACAGCAGATTGGTGATATTTAGTTATTGTTTGTTTATTTGTCTTTTTGTCTGTTTGTTTTCCAGGTAGGTGCACTGATTCAGTGGACCATTTTCAGGCATGACCCAGGCCATAAAGATGGTACATATGTAATACAGACAATACACTTACATCAACAGAGAAAGGTACAGGAAATAGAATACATTGAGTACACCTAGGTACAATTAAGTGCAAGAATACAGTTGAAACACAATAGAGTAGCAACTAAAGTGTGGGTGCAATATACATGATGTACAATCAGACTTATAATGATTGTTCAGCATTGTACAATGGGGCAGTTTAGTCTTTGGTACAGAAGAATTAGGACTGTCATTAAAGGCTAGATCATGCCATTCCCCCAGCCATCCATCTGGGCAGCAGCAGGACAGGGGTGTGGGTGCAGTAGAGGTGTGGGTAAATTTTACAAAAACAGCACATTTAAAGTTATGTAAGTGCACAATATGCATCATGAAACTAGCTGACAACTACATAGTGCAGTTACAGTGTAGTTATACAGTAGTTACAGTGTAGTTAGTGACAATTAAAATGATCCTTCAGAAATAACTCAGTCATGAAGCTACTGCAGTATAGCATAATGGTTAAAAGCACTGCCCTCAAACCTGGAGAATAGGATTCGAATCCCAGAGCCACCACTTGTATACTGTGCAACCAAGAAAAGAAAGAACTAGAAATAAACATGCAATCTAACATTGTAAATTGATATACAATAAAAAAATCATTAATTTACATAATTACTTATTGACTTTTAACAGTGATGTAGTTGATAAGAAATGTGCTGCTTCTGTGGTATTGTTTCCACAGTTAACGTCTAACTGACATGTACTTACAAAGTAAGTACACAGAAATCGACATTTCAAATAAAGCATTAAGAAGAAGGTGCAACAGTGCTGTAGTTACTATGGAAAGTGCTGCTTCTGTGGCATTGTTTCCACAGCTAATGACTAACATGTATTTGCAAATTAAGTATGCAGAAACTGACACTTAAAGTGTAAGAAGAAGAAGGGTGTAACAATGCTGTAGTTACTAAGGAATGTGCTGTTTCTGTGGCATTGTTTCCACAGTTAATGCCTATCTAACATGTACTTACAAAGTAAGTATGCAGAAACAGACCCTTAAAATAAAGAGTAAGAAGAAGGGTGTAACAATGCTGTAGTTACTAAGGAATGTGCTGCTTCTGTGGCATTGTTTCCATGGTTAATGACTAACTAAACATGTATTTGCAAAGTAAGTATGCTGAGACTGACACTTAAAATAAAGCATACAAAGAAGGGTGTAACTACTATACACTTACACTTAATGTCAATGCTGTAGTTCTGATGAATGCTTTCCTTGAGAAATCAGTCCCTCATGCACTTACTGCTTAATAAACATGCAATGCCTCGGCAGAGTGAAATTGACATTGATGTTCTCAAACGGGTTGCCTGGCAGACTGGGGTGGGGGTGGGTGGTTGGAAAGGGCTATAAAGTGTCAGAAACACTGCATTAACTGGGTAAAATATTGCACTGCTGTCCCATGGGCTACGAAGGTGCAGAAGAATCACCCTTTGCCATCACTGGTTACCGACGATGAAGCCTGTGAAGGGTGTATCAACTCCAAAGCAAAACCCCCAAAATGCTGGATACCATGCCAAATTAGTGACTGGGAGGACCAGGGAACACAGAGACCACATAAATCCTGTGTCTGGTGAGGCGAGTGTGGGGATTTGTAGCAGCCCCAATACATATTCTCGAACTCTTGCTCTCACAGCCTGTCTGTAATTTTTGACTTGGATGGTCTCCAAGTGCAGATAAATGGTTCTGGGAACAAAGCAGCAAAGGTGGCAGGAACTGGCACTGAATTAGCAGATTGTCTGCCCACTTATGAAACTGGACTGATGGCCAGATAACTGTAAAAGGGGGATCATAGAATGAGAAACAGATTGCCACAAAGATGTTCATCAGAGGTGGACAGAAAGTGATACTGGGCAATGGTAACATTCACAGAGCCAGAAAGACCTTGAACTGCAGCATTCAAATTAGGTTGACTGGGGAAGGGGGTTGGAGTCAGAAGTGGCAGAGGCAGTGACAGCACACAGTAACAAACAGATCAGCTGCCCAGGGTACTGCAGTGGAGCGGGAGCATTTTTACCTACAATTGTCAACAGCAGCATCTGTCATGAGAGCTCCAGATAATATGAAGAAGTTGGACACCACATGGAGCTGCTGCATGAGATGTGCAGGTAAACAAGGAGACTCAATGACACTATTGTCTCCCTGGTGAGGGGGTCAGGCCGAGGGGATTAGGTGGGGTTGGGGGTAGGAGGATCAGTGTTCTGTAGCTCATAGAAGCCAGTAAATGGGAGGGCAACAAAGAAATACACAAAGAATGGCATATTCAGCTGCTTGGTGGGATACTATCCCTGCACTCACAAGCAGCATTTGCCACAATCTCAGCAGAGCAGCAAGAGGGATCCACAGGGAGCAGAGAGGTGTGTGCTGCACAGAAACCAGTATCTCAGGTATATTTAATGTACACAAAACTTCAGCTGTGCATTGATGGAAATGGGTGTCTTTCACAATGCTGTCCCCGATGGCATTCCATTGTGTGTACAGACATGGAGCAAAAGCGCTGTAACAAGAGACCAAAAGAGAGTCAAAATACAAAACCACATGCTAGGAGATGAGCCTCACTTTTAGTGTTTCTTTTGTTGAGTCCAACTTTTGCAGCTCATTGACCAGCTACTAGTAATCCACCACTCAAGTTAAAATAACAGAGAGAAAAAAACGAGTGATTTTCTTCACTATAAATACAATTTCAAACAATGAAGTCCTTCGATTATGTCACTTCCACCCCAGGTATGTAAACCAAGCACTGAAAATGGATGGGTATGTCTGGGGATTAAAAAGCTTAATTCTGGAATGTCACTGGCTTTTTAACATAGTACAGACTAGGCGACTGGCACTTAAGGTGCACTCCTGAAGGGTGTGCAAACAGGCAGTTTGTTGACAATTCCCCTTTAATTTATTCTTTCCAGATTCACACACTTTGCTGAGGTTCCAAAGCACTCACAAAAAGGATACTACTACTGCAGCACCTCTCCCCAAATGTATAATCCCACAAAAATGTACAGCTCTATCCTGCCCCCTTGTAATTATTCCAAAACATGCCCACACAGTTTCTAACTCCACCTTGCACCACTCTAGTGACCTATACCCTTTCTCCTACACACCTCCTGAAATGTATACTTACCACTGCACCCCTCCTAAAATGTGTACCTCTGCACCCCTCAAAAAATGTTGCATGCATCTTTAAATCTGTTCCCTCACCCTTGGTATCTCTACACCCTTGTAGAGGTTGTAATCCTACCCTACCCCATCCCCAGTCACCCAAGATGTGTGCCCATCTGTGCATGTCCCAGATTTATACTATATATTTTTCTACAACTATTTGTACCCCTACCGTATGACTCCTGAAGCTTGTACCCCCTGTAGAGCTCACCCAAACTTGCAACCTTTCACAGCTTTGTTCCCCCACCAAACACTAAATCTATACCTCCTCCTCACTCCCTTCCCAAAATTGCTGTCCCGGCACCTGCAACCTTATCAAGTTTTATCCCTTCCCCACAATCTGAAAACTGTTTAACCCTACTTCCATTCTCCCCATAATTTTTACCCCTTTTCCTGTTCCCTGCCCAAAATTCATTCCATAATCCACATTCTTATCTAAATGTTTTACCACATTCCCTGCACAAATAGCAAAAATTGCAGGACTGATAAAAAACACATCCTTTCTCTTGCAACCATCACACAATTTACATGCCTACCTTTACCCCATCACATATTAGTACCCTTTGCCCCACACTACTCCAAAGGTGTGTATTATACCTTTCACACACAATTCCCAAAGTCTGCATCTCAGCCCTTTGTACAGCTTAAGAGGTATGAGAGGGTAAAGTTTGGGAGTGATGCCTATTTCAACAGGTGTGCAAGTACTAATTTTGAGAGAGGTGAAAGTACAAATTTCAGGAGGGGTGCAGGTGTAAAGTCTAAATTTTGGGAAGGGTGCAGGGATGTAAGTACAATTTTTGGGAGGAGAATAGGGGTACAGTTACAAATGCTGGAAGATGTACAGAGGTACAATTACAAAGTTTGGCTATGTGCAGGGTACAAGTACAAAATTTGGGAGGGATACAGAGGTAAAAGTACACATTTTGGGAGGGTTACAGGGGAACAAGTACAAATTTTAGAAGGGATACAGGCATAGATAGACTTCAGGAGGGGTGCAGGCGTACAACTACAAATTTTTGGACAATACAGGGATACAATTACAAAACTGAGGTGGTGTGTAGGAATACAAGTAAGAATTCTGGGAGGGGTACAAGTACAAATTTTGGGATGGGTGACGTGGCTCAAGTACCAATTTTGAGAGGGAAGAAGGGGTAAAAGTACACTTATTGGGAGGGGTGCAAGTACACATTTTGGGAAGGATGCAGGGGTAGAAGTACACATTTTGGGAGAGGTGCAAATACAAGTTTTGGAAGGGTGCAGGGGTATAAGTACAAATTTTAGGAGGCATGCAGGGGAACAAATACAAATTTTGGGATGGGTGCAAGAGTATACACATTTCGGGAGAGCTGCAGGAGCAAAAGTACAAATTTTGTGAGGGTGCAGGTACAAATTTTGAAAGTTCTGCAGGGGAACAAGTACAAATTTTGGGAGTGGTGCGGGGTAGAAGTACAAATTTTGGGAAGGGTGCAAGTATAAATGTTGGGAGGAATACAGTGGAACAAGTACGAATTCTGGGAAGGGGCAGGGACGCAAGTACACATTTTGGGAGGGGTGCAGGTACAAATCTTGGGAAGGGTGCAGAGGTATAAGTACATATTTTGGGAAGGGAGGAGGGACACAAATTTTGGGAGGGGGTGCAGGTACAAATTTTGGGAGGGATTCAGGGGAACAAGAAGACATTTTGGGAGGGGTGCAGGGGAACTGGCACAAATGCTGGAAGGGGTGCAGGGGTACAAATACAAATTTTGGGAAGAGTGCAGGGGTACAAATACAAATTTTGGGAAAGGTGCAGGGATATAAATTTTGGGAGGGGTGCAGGTACAAATTTTGGGAGGGGTGCAGGGGAACAGGTACAAATTTTGGGAGGGATGCTGGGGTACAAGTACAAATTTTGGGAAGGATGCAGGGATAGAAACTTTGGAGGGTGCAGGTACACATTTTGGGAGGGGTGCAGGAGTACAAGTACCAATTTTGGGAAGGGAGCAGGGATACAAATTTTGTGAGGGGTGTATGGGTGCAAGTACAGTCTTGGGAGGGGTGCAGGGGAACAAGTACAAATTTTGGGAGGGGTGCAGGGGTGCAAGGACACATTTTAGGAGGGGTGCAGGGGCACAAGTACAAATTTTGGGGGTGGTGCGGGGGAACAAGTATACATTTTGGCATGGCTAAAAGGATGCAAGTACAAATTTTTGAAGGGGAGCAGGGGTACAAGGACACATTTTGGGTGGGGTATAGGAAGATGTGCAAATTTTGGGAGGGGTGTAGGGGTGTACATACACATTTTGGAAGGGCTACAGGGTGCAAGAATAAAGAGGAGTATAAGAATACAAGGACAAATTTTGGGAGGGGTGCAAGTACAAGTTTTGGGAGGGCTGCAAGTACTAATTTTGGGAGGGGTGAAAGTATACATTTTGGCAGGGGTGCAGGGGTACAAATTTTAGGAGGGGTGCAGGTACAAATTTTGGGAGGAGTGCAGGGGAGCAAGTAGAATTTTTAGGAGGGGTACAGGGGAACAGGTATAAATTTTGGGAGGGATGCTGGGGTGCAAGCAAAAATTTTGGGAAGGGTGCAGGGATGCAAATTTTGGGAGGGGTGCAGGTACACATTTTGGGAGGGGTGCAGGAGTACAAGTACACATTTTGGGAAGGGTGCAAGAATACAAATTTTATGAGGGGTCCAGGTACACATTTTGGGAGATGTGCAGGGGTACAAGTACAAATTTTGGGAAAGGTGCAGAGATACAAATTTTGGGGAGGTGAAGGTATACATTTTGGGAGGGGTGTATGGGTGCAAGTACAGTTTTGGGAGGGTGGGGAACCAGTACAAATTTTGGGAGGGTGCAAATACAAATTTTTGGAGAGGTGTGGAACAAGTACACGTTTTGGAGGGCTACAGGGGGTGCAAGTACAACTTTTGGACTGGTGCAGGGTACAAGTACAAATTTACGGAGGTGAGAAGGGGTGCAAGGAACATTTTAGGAGGGTGCAGGTGCAAGTACAAATTTTGGGGAGGTGGGGAACAAGTACTGTATACAGTTTGGGATGGCTACAGTGGTACAGGTATAAATTTTTGGAGGGGAGCAGGGTTACAGGGACAAATTTTGGGAGGGGTACAGGGGAAGATATGCAAATTTTGGGAGGGGTGCAGGGATGTAAATACACATTTTGAAAGGGCTACGGGGTGCAAGAACAAATATTTGGAGGGGTGCAAGAGTACAAGGACACATTTTGGGAGGGGTGCAAGTACAAATTATGGGAGGGGTACAAGTACTAATTTTGGGAGGGGTGCAGGGGTACAAGTACAAATTTAGGGAGGAGAATAGGAATACAAGTACACATTTTGGGAGGGGAGCAGTGGTACAAGTACAAATTTAGGGATGTGAATAGGGGTATATGTATGCATTTTGGGAGGGGTGCAGGGGTACAAGTACAAATTTTGGGAATGGTGCACGGATACATGTACACAATGTAGGGGGACGGGGTAGAAATGTAGATTTTGTGAAGGGTGCAAGTACAATTTTTGGGAGGGAAGCAGGGATACAAGTACAAAATTTGGGAGATGAATGGGGTACAAGTACACATTTTGGGACTGAGGTGCAGGGGGTACAAGTACACATTTTGGAAAGGGAGCAGGGATACATGCACAAATTATAGGGGGCAGGGGTAGAAATGCAGATTTTGTGAAGGGTGCAAGTACAATTTTTGGAAGGATGCAGGGGTAGAAGTACACATTTTAGAAAGTGTGCAGAGGTACAATTAGAAATTGTAGGTATATGCAGAAGTACAAGTTCAAATTTTAGGAGGGGTGCAGGGGAACAGGTATAAATTTTGGGAGGGATGCTGGGGTACAAGTACAAATTTTGGGAAGGATGCAGGGATACAAACTTTGGGAGGGGTGCAGGTACACATTTTGGGAGGGTTGCAGGTGTACAAGTACAAATTTTGGGAAGAGTGCAGGGATACAAATTTTGTGAGGGGTGCAGGTACACATTTTGGGAGATCTGCAGGGGTACAAGTACAAATTTTGGGAAGGGTGCAGGGATACAAATTTTGGGAGGGGTGTATGGGTGCAAGTACAGTTTTGGGAGGGGTGCAGGGGAACAAGTACAAATTTTTGGACGGAAGCAGGGGTACAAGGACACATTTTGGGTGGGGTACAGGGGAAGATGTGCAAATTTTGGGAGGGGTGCATGGTGTAAATACACATTTTGGAAGGGCTACTGGGTGCAAGAACGAAGAGGGGTGTAAGAGTACAAGGACAAATTTTGGGAGGGATGCAAGTACAAGTTTTGGGAGGGGTGCAAGTACTAATTTTGGGAGGGGTGAAAGTACACATTTTGGCAGGGGTGCAGGGGTACAAATACAAATTTTGGGAAAGGTGCAGGGATACAAATTTTTGGAGGGGTACAGGTACAAATTTTGGGAGGGGTGCAGGGGAGCAAGTAGAATTTTTAGGAGGGGTGCAGGGGAACAGGTATAAATTTTGGAGGGATTCTGGGGTACAAGTAAAAGTTTTGGGAAGGGTGCAGGGATACAAATTTTGGGAGGGGTGCAGGTGCACATTTTGGGAGGGGTGCAGGAGTACAAGTACACATTTTGGGAAGGGTGCAGAAATACAAATGTTATGAGGGGTGCAGGTACACATTTTGGGAGATGTGCAGGGGTACAAGTACAAATTTTGAGAAAGGTGCAGAGATACAAAATTTGGGAGGGGTGTATGGGTGCAAGTACAGCCTTGGGAGGGGTGCAGGGGAACAAGTACAAATTTTGGGAGCAGTACAGGGGTGCAAATACAAATTTTGGGAGAGGTGTGGGGGAACAAGTACACATTTTTTGGAGGACTACAGGGTTGCAAGTACAACTTTTTGGACGGGTGCAGGGGTGCAAGTACAAATTTTTGGAGGGGTGAAGGGGTGCAAGGACACATTTTAGGAGGGGTGCAGGGGTGCAAGTACAAATTTTGGGGGAAGTGTGGGGGAACAAGTACTGTATACAGTTTGGGATGGCTACAGCGGTACAAGTACAAATTTTTGGAGGGGAGCAGGGGTACAAGGACACATTTTGGGAGGGGTACAGGGGAAGATGTGCAAATTTTGGGAGGGGTGCAGGGATGTAAATACACATTTTGGAAGGGCTATGGGGTGCAAGAACACATTTTTGGAGGGGTGCAAGAGTACAAGGACAAATTTTAGGAGGAGTGCAAGTACAAATTATGGGAGGGGTGCAAGTACTAATTTTGGGAGGGGTGCAGGGGTACAAGTACAAATTTAGGGAGGAGAATAGGAGTACAAGTACACATTTTGGGAGGGGAGCAGGGGTACTAGTACAAATTTAAGGAGGTGAATAGGGGTATAAGTACGAATTTTGGGAGGGGAGTAGGGGTACAAATGCAAATTTAGGGATGTGAATAGGGGTATATGTATGAATTCCACCAGCAAGTCTGAAAAAGTTTGAGGGCCTTTCTGTGAAGCCATCAAATAACAGAGGCAATAAAATACCATTTATATATAAAATATTGCAATTCCTGCTGTTTATTTGTAAAACATAAGTCCCGATTGTCCTTGCGCTAGCAAAAAGGGTCAGTTTTTAAAATACCTTTGCATTTGATCTTTAAAGCTGTAGTCTGATGGGATGTTGCCTGGACCATATAAGAACAATTAGTGCAGTAATGATTTTAAATAGCCTCATATTGAATGAAAAGACAATGGGATCCACAGTCACATTGGGGAGTGTTTCAGGGAAGGGGTTATTCTGATTTAGTAATACCTGCAGAATATTAAAACAACTGAATTTAGGATACATCTTAAAGGTAGATTAGAGAGGTATTAAGGAAAAAGATAACAGCATATACCAAGAAATGGAAATCAGAAGTGATTCAGCAGAAGGCTGAAACACTCATGAGAATCACTCATGACAAGAGTAAGAACCTCAACTAGTCAGATAGGTTCTGCACAGAAAGCTGTCAATGTCAACTACAGTTGATGAGGAACACTAGTAGCTATATACTGTAAAAGACAAAAAAGATTGTCTAATGTTTTGCCGGGGATTAGTAAAGCCACAGAACTTGATATTCTAAAATGCTTACTTGCTTGTAAGATGTACAGTATAACTACAGTGTTTGAAATGCACTCCTACGCCTTGTAAAACACATGCATATTGTGTGTATTTTGTATAATAAAAATTATTGTAGGCTTTTCTGCTCAGTGGTTCCTAAATCTTTTGTCCATAAGAGTATGCTGTTTTAAAATTGTGACAGGTGATAACTGGTGTAGCTTCTGTGTGTGTGTGTGTGTGTGTGTGTGTGTGTGTGTGTGTGTGTGTGTGTGTGTACACAGGAGAAGCTTTGCTGCCTCAAGAGGCAGAGGTGGTGAGTGCAACAGCTGAGGCTGAACCTCTTGACACAGCAGTGACTGTCAAGATACCCTTAAGCGCTACTGAGAGTAACTCTGCTCTTTAATCAGATGCAGCTGGCTAAAACAACCCATTATGACGGCCCAGCAGGTCCACCCAAATTCTTGAATGCTTTCGGAGCTAAAATTAATTGGGATTTGATTGATACAACCCCTTTTGTTACAGTATGTCTGAATGTTTAGTAAGATGAGAACACTATTGTTTTGCAGAAGGCGCAGTGTAATGAAGTTTGGGTTTTGTAATCTTTTGACTTGTATTGATGTTTTTATGCTCTGCATTTTTTTAATTAACTACAAGAAAATACTGATCAATTGATCAATGTTGGGGCCCGAAGGTGACAAAGGGTAATGTTTGTAGATGAGGCCTATGTCACTGGGCCCAAGAAAGTTTTATAACCATGCCATTTAGCATATTTTGATCATCAAGATTACGCTTTGAAAAGGTTAGTGATGGTTGTCTCTTCAGCAGTAAGAACATCTGTTTTTTTTATGTTAAAAGTGAACAGTTGTGCAGTAAGGGAGAGGGGAAACACAAAACTGGAAGAGCCAATATGCATTTCATTTCAGTGCAATTGACAAACTGAGAAACTTAAAGCTAGTATCAGGACAGCTACATTTATTCAGGCAGTGTTGAGCTGAGCCTGATGCAAATGAACTGAATAGTTCAGAAGGCAATAACTGTATTAAGTACAGCTCAATACGAGTGTCTGGAAGACTAATGTAATGCTTAGGGCTAGTACTGATCAGGAATGTTGGAAGGCTGAAATCGTTACATAGCAATGTTTACTGTTGTCGTAGCATGAACCTGGTGACTGACACCACTACCAGATAATCAACATAATAGGAAGAAACTGATGGGTGGTGATAGGGATCATTCTACAATGCAACAGGCTACAGCTGTCTTGCACAGCTAACACTGATGCATTGAAATGAAACTGCATAACTCACATCATCATTGGCTGTGAAGGTGGGAGGGATTGTTTCTATACTGTTCTCTGGCTACCAACCTGACACACTCAAGGAGCCCCACCACCATGCCAACATGTTTACAAGGGGCCTTAGACTGATGCCAGGTGCATCAAAGTCAAAGTGGGAGGTTACATCAAATACATTGTGCCTGATACCAAAAATTTTGAGAATTGTGTTAATCTTAACAGGAATGACACAATTCGCAAGCTGCATCATAAAAAGTGGCACATGGATTTAACATAAGTTGCAGCAAAATGTAAATTAGCACAGGAGATGGCATAGGGAAGTGCTGAAATGTCACAGGAGAAAGGAGACAAGTGCCATAGGAAGAATTTTAACCAGGAGAAGACAGCTGTTTTAATAAAGGACATAGATGCCCAGCTGGACCTTCTGCTCTGCAGAGGTGGTGAGAAGGACCTGAGGGAATGCAGGAGAAAGGCCTGGGAGGAGGTGACCACCCAAGTTAATGCAGTTGGCCCGGTGACGCACTCCATGAGAGAACTCCAGAAATAGTACCATGACCTGACACAGCAGTCTAAGAAGAAGATGGCACATAGTAGGCAGTGTGCCATGGCGACAGGAAGAGGACCAAGTGAGACAATACCCCTCAGCAACCAAGAAGAGTGTGTGGCAGCACATTTGAGCAGTCACACCATTGAGGAGGACAGCAACCTGGACCTATTTAGACTGCAAAGTTCAGTAGGTATGGTGGGCACTAAAAATTCACATGGGGTGGTGTGAGGGTGAGAGCGACAGGGATGTGATAGCAATGCAGGTGTGTGGAGCTGGGCCCTGGGGTAATGATGTACCTGCCCTATATTGCAAAGAAGTGTGTCCACATGTAAGGGTGGAAGATATGTCTGGGACACATGCAGTTGGCACTGACACAGAGGGATATGCATTAGTGGCAGTGTGTAACAGGCACATGGTAGCGACCATATGTGAAGCCAAGGGCATGATGCCCCTCAGCATGGTGTGTGTAAACTGTGGCAGACATGGGGGTACTGGAAAAAGCATTTGATGGCATCATAGGCGTATTGCTCAGAGCTGTGCAGAGCAGTCGCAGTGGCAGTGCAGATGTTCCCACATGTAATACAGTGAATTGCCACTGGTGGGGGTTGGGGGGGTTCAGATGGCATGTACAGGTCCCAGCTGTTGAATATGGTAGCATGTGGCACACTGGTGTTGCAGGGGTACCACCACTGATGACACTGACTCCATTATGCAGGCGAGAGGTGGGGCCCACAGCTATGTGGCTGCTGCAAGCAGTAGTAATGATAGATGCTATGCAGCATACAGCAATCAAGTGACCTACACATTGCAACAGTGGTTTGCTGCAGATGGTGTGGACTGTGCAGGTAAAGACATTGGGTGCTGTGGAATGCAGCGGGAGAAGAACCAGCACTGTGGAGGAAAGGGCCATGCCGACATGTGTGGGTGGACATGACTGTCAAGTGAGGCTGAGGGAATGCTAGGTGGGGCACAGTAGGAGACAGCATGCAGAGGGCGATCCACTGGTGGGTGATATGTGTGGTCCTAAACCATGTATGGGTAGGCAGGGTGAATCCCTGATTAATGGAGGGGGAGCACCCCTATGTACCCACACAGCTGTCAGTGTCAGGCAGATGTGACATGAGGAGGCCTAGGGCAGCAGGGGAGTCTTGCATGTAGAGGTATATGGCAGCAGAGGGATTTGGGACGTGTGAGCTGTAGGTTGCAACACAAGTCACTGCATGAAGTGCCAGGGGCCTGGCACAAGAGGCAACTTATCTCCCACATGGTAGGCCACAGACAGGGCAGGGATATGCAATACATAGGTCATAGGGCTCACACAGCCCTGCCAACATGTGTGGAGGGCACAGGTGTGTGCTACATGTTAGTGAACCAGGGGCAGCCCAGCAGGGTGGAGAGGTACTCGCCATTGGGGCATGGTGGGTCACTGTTATTCTTGACCAGGTGCAGGATAGCCATGGGGGCAGATCCAAGTATCTGTTGTAGTTGCATGGCAGTCGTGGTGGACTGGGTAGAGGACACTGCTGTCCATTGTGTGCTGCTTGGTGTGTGATGCAGCACATGTGCATGGGCAGGGAAAAGTGAGTGGAGATGGTGGAGGTGCAGGGCACAGTGGCACTGTGAGTAATGGGCAGCAATCCTTTTTCACTGCATAAGGGCACAGTAGTGAAACCCTCCTATGTGTCTCTTTCCACTGGTATCTTGGAGGAATTATCAGACACAGCCACACCAGGCACAAGTGGCTGCACAGTACAGTGGTAGAGTGGTACAGAGGCAGCACCTGACATGAGGACCATATTAGTATGTTGCAGTGGGGGTACACCAAGAGCTGGATAGCCTGGTCGACTGTGACATGCATGTGGTAACACAGGACACCACTGCAAATGCACAGGCAGGAGACAGCATATGAGGGGATAGTGAGGGAAGTGACACTGGCATTGTGGAGTCCACCCATGATAATGTTGCACAGAACTTTACACCAGCAGCATTGGTGCAGGACAATGGGACAGTGGCATCACCTGCACAGGGCAGCCCCACTGCAGACATGGATGTGGATGACATGGACCCCCTATGACAGATTATTCTGGACAGCAAGGTTGTGCTGGGTAGAGCGATGATGGCAATCCGGGCTGCCATGGACACATACCACAGTGCCACAAAAGAATACCACAGGTGACTGGAGAAGGCCATCTCTGGTATGCAGGATGCCATTCAGGGTGCTGTGCAGCATATTGTGGCCCACCAAGCAGACCATGCTGCAGTTGTACATGGACTCCAGGCAATCACTGAGTGGTAGACAGCAATACTGGAGCATCTCACATTCATGCTAGAGGGGGCCATAGCCATGCAGCAGGAGCAAAACCATGCCATGACATCAGTCCTGCATAACATTGCAGATGCCCCGAGGTGCCCACAGCATGACAATGTGTGTTAAGAACATCAGCATGCTGCCAGTATGCAGGCATTCCACCAGAACACAGTCCCAGGATGGCAGTATGATGATAATCACATTGCCCAGCAACACGGCACCCAGGCACATGTATCGGCTCACAGTTGTGCATATAGTGCAGATAGTACTGTGTCCATCAGGGTAGCACTTGGGCACCATGACACAGGGCTAGCAGGGATGGGCCCACAGGCCATCACAGGGGACCTGGAACAACATTCGATGGCCAGGGGTATGGAGTGCACATCACAAGTCAATCGTCACCACCGTGGCCCATGCAATACCATGCAGTGAAGCATGTCACACTTACAGCAGGGGTGGGCCATGCAGTATGTGAAGAACAGGCATGGGGCTGCAAAGAAAGCCAATGACACTTTCCATGGACAGCCACCTACAATGGCAGAGTGCAATGCTCCATGGGCCTCTGGGAGCTCAGTGGCAGTGGGTAGGATATCCTGCAGCTCCCTGGACACTGTGAGGCCTCAGGCAGCTCACCTGTGGGGAGTAAGCAAGTGTGTGGGCACACAGCAGGTGGTGGCAGATGAATATCCTGCAGAGGCTGTGGACACAGCACAGCCTGGCACAGTGGACGGAGTTCCAGCATCCTCTATCCCCCAGTGACAACATGTCATACAGCACAGTGCACTGGAGCCTAGTTGCTATGCAGAGCACATCCACACCAGAGGCACCTGACTGCTCAAGTATGTCAGCCAATGTAAGCAGGCACTGCAGACCACATGCAGGAGTCACAGGCGTTCAAGTGTTTGGGAGACATTCACTCACCTGTCCCTAGCACTGCATATGGCAGCAGTGAGGCCGTCACTATCACCCCAGCAGTGAACATGATGCCCAGGGGTGCTGTGACTGCATAGGATGCACTCCTAAGAAAAAGTGGGTGAAGGCCAAGGCATACAACACCCCATAACTCACCAAGTGGCAACACATGGCATAACACTGTACAGCCCATGAGAAGGTCACTGCGGGCCACAGGGTGGGCATCAAGGGGACAGTGCCCTAGCCTTGATAGGTGAATCTGGTGGAAAGGCAGGTGGCAGACATTGACACAGAGGTCAGAACCACAGGCAGGGTGTAACTGGCATGGTAGGAGCATGAAGAAAGTGATGTTGTGATGGAGCGGGTGAGGGGCCGTAGTGCAAGAGACAACTGATGAATGATTTAACCATGACTGTGGCAAACAGGTGATGTAGGGCCAGATGTGGTGGATGCTGGGGTACACCAACCACCAAGTGTGTGTGCAGCACATGCAGATGAAGGTGCAGATGACCCCTGATGTATGCATCCAAAAGGTGTACACAGTGCTGCTAGGTAGATCATCGAGGGCCAGCCACATGACCCCTCTGGATGGCATGCCCCATCCAGTAGTCACGGCAGGCTCTGTGGGTGTGCTGCTGTATGCAGTACCATGGTGGTGATGTGATGCCGGCCCTGCATGAGGACATGTGGGGACATGAGGTAGGCAGCAGGCCAGGTGTATTACCACACATGTGTGTATGTGATGCTGGCCTCCACAGGGTATATGTGATGCATGCCTCTACAAGGGGGGAAGAGGACCACTGTCAGAGTAAGGGTCTCAGAGCCATGGAAATGCAGAATACAGGCAGCAAGCCAGGGGTCATCAGCCACTTAGTGTACAGTCAGTGCCTGCTGCACCCTGCGATGAACATGTGGAGGGAGCCATCCTGCAGCATTCCTCTTCCAGGACCTGTGGAGGTCTGTGCCACATATGTCATGGTGCCCTAGGTAAGGTGCATCAGGGGCTGTCTCTAGTAGTGTGGAGTCACAAGGGGTCCTGTAGGTTACAGGGGTGCACGTCATTCAACACCTGGCAAAGTATCATTTTGTGCACACACAGGTGGGAGAAAGCGAGGGCCCACACCTACGGGGCAGCACAGTTTCAGGGTAGTAATGCTATGCTGGGTAACCAGTGTCACACCAGCAGTTGGGTAGGCACTCCCCACCCCTCCTTGTCTACAGTGTCCATGTGTCTCTGGTGATAAGCACAGATGCATCACAGCACCCACAAAGTCGAAGGCAAAGGGGAGCAACACAGGTGCAGTGTCACCTTGTGCAGCAACCAGTACCAGTAACATGGTTATGACACACACATGTAAGTAGATGGGGTGTTCCAGAGGATATCTGCAGTCATGACAGGGTACCGGGGACATTGCAGTATCAGAACAGCAATCAAGGGGGAGGGCAAAATGTTTCTGAAGCTGACTGTTAGTACTGGAGGTATGTGCCAACAAAATTAGTACATAGTAAAAAGATATATATGCCTGATAACCTGTGTGTGCACCTCTTATTCATCCACACATCTAATGCCAACATCAGACAGCTGTAGCAGCCTAGCAGAGGTATGCACAACACTGTAGTGGCATGAAGGCATTGGAAACAGACATGCCCATTGGCAGCATACATGGACAACACAAGGGTATGTTTTGTGTTGTGGAACACATGGGGGTGCATACATCAAGCTCTGTGGAGGGCATGATCACAGACCTACTGCTGAGGCACATGCACAGCTCAGTGCCTCACAGTATGGCAGTGGCCCAGAGGTTACAGTGCCACACTGGAGCAGATGCCTGGGAGGCTACTATGGCATGTGGCACATAGATGGGGAGTTGTGGTACACTGCACTGCACCCACCACATGTGGGGCCATAAGCATGCCACTTGGTGCTAGGCATGATGATGTGCATGGCACACCTCTTGGTGTGGTGCTGCCCAGGTATGCCTTGCCTGGGTAAGTAACCTGAGTTATGGTATACCTGTAGCTATATGGTGGAGGTGGGTGGAAGTCCAGGTGCTTGCTGTGTGGGCCCACAATTGACTTTCTGGAGAAATGACAATCTGGTACATGGGAAGCTGCACTGTCCTCATGCCTAGGACACCCTCAAGTCAAGGGAATGCACTGCACTCAGTGGCCGCAGCTGGACTCCACCACAGAATGTGCAGTGGCAAGTTGCGGGCTGGTGACAAGTATCCTTGCCAGGTGGACTCCTGAGAGGGCCAACATATTGGCTTTGGAGGCATGATACCTATGTCATGTCATCCACCCTCTAACTGGAACAGGCCCACCCCTGTATAAGAAATAACAAGGACAAAAGGTAGGTAATTGAGAAAAATACATAATTTTTTTTAGAAATAGTGAGCCAAAAAAATAAACCATAACCATTATGAACATAAACAAGGGGAACTATATACAGGGGCACAGCAAACCAGAAACAAGAGGAACATAAATAATAACAAAATACATTTATTGATTTGCACATATTCTTATATTACCAGATCTAGATGTGCAAGGGAGGAAAAACAGAAAGCAAGAGAAAACAGGGAGACAGTGAGAGGCAAAGGATTGTGAGACTGCTCAGCTTCATGAAGTCCAAAGTCTCACAGGAAAATTTAACTGCGCAACCAGACAAAGGAGAGAGTAAAGGAAACAATACAGATCCTTGCATTTACACACGCATATGCCAGGTGCATGTCTCCTAGCTCTGCCTGGTACTGGACTGTGCTATGTGTGCCTGGATGTGCCTGAATGTAGTAGTAGTAGTAGTAGTGAAAATTTTTATTCAGTTGACAAGCAAAAGAATAGGAGGCTCAACTGAGACAAGCTCATTTCCAGTGAGGTCCTTAACACATACTTAAATACATACATAATTAACTGAATCATAAAAAAAATACCACAGACATAAAATTATTTACAATAACACAAGCATCCATACAACATACAGCAAAAAACACATACTTAAAGTGCAATTATATGCCCTATTATAGGGCGAGACATAAGGCAAAACCTACGTAATTACTCATCATTTAACCTTTTAACAGCTTCAGATTTAAACCAACTTTTTATTTCACTCAAATTAGGGCTGGATCCAATTGGCCTCAGGTAAGTTGGGAGTGAATTCCATAGGTTAGGACCCAAATAGAAAAAATGTTCTCTACCCAAATCCGTCCTTCTTCTGGGCAAAACAAATTCCATACCCTCAGCAGAACGTAACCCTCCTCTAATTATCCTAAGCTGAAATTCCTCGATAATATAATCTGGTACCCTACCCCTAACTAATTTAACCATATATATCAAAACACGAAATATCCTTCTATCATTAGGGCTCATCAATTTAAAGATTGATATAACTCTCTCCTATGAGTTCTCTTAGGAACATCTAAAATAAACCTAGCTATCTTGTTAAAGGAAACATCTAATCTAGCCAACTGGGTTGAGGTAGCCCCTGTATAAATAATACCCCCAAAATCTAACAAAGGAATCAAGGTAGCCATAGCTACCTGTTTACTTACATTAACATCCATACAATTCCTAATTCTATAAAGTGCACCCAAACGACAATTAACTTTTTTAATCGTTTGTTCTATATGGAAAATCCAGTTCAATGATCTATCCATATACATCCCTAAATATTTATAACTTTGGACTTGTTCAGAGCAATATTATCCACTGTCACTACACTCAAACCCAAATCGGAATAAATCTCTTTATTTTCCCTAGAAAAGAGTATTACCTGGGATTTTTTTGGATTAAGAACAAGATTAGATTCTCTATAGAATAACTGAAGCTCATCAAATGCTTTCTGGAGAGTAAATTCTATTTGAGTTAATAATAACCCTTTCACGTAAATAATAGTATCATCTGCATACAGATGACACTGTACAACAGGATTGGTCAATACAAAATTATTCACGTATAAATTAAATAATATTGGACCCAAAATGGATCCTTGGGATACCCCAGATATTATCTCCCTAAAACCAGAATCCCATCCATTCACTGAAACCATTTGTTTCCTACCAGTTAAATAAGCCTCCAAGCACCTAATCACCTTTGTTGAAATTCCCAAAGCAGGTAGTCTGGACAGGAGGATGCTGTGGTCCAGGGTATCAAATGCCTGGATAGATCTACAAAATTGCTCCCACCAACATCCACCTGTCCAGAGCACCCACAATATCCCGGTAACTTTCAACAAGGCAGAAGTTGTACCATGCAAGGCCTAAAGCCAGATTGAAACTTATTAATCAACCTACCATTTTCCAAATAAGACTGAAGTTGTTTAGCTATCAATCTTTCAAAAACCTTAACTACTATTGGTAATAATGATATAGGCCTATAATTCTCCATTAAAGACCTAGGTCCGTTCTTATAAACTGGAATAATTTTAGCCGACTTCCACACTTCAGGAATTTCCCCACTCATAAGGGACATGTTATAAATACTAGCCAGGGGATAAGAAATAACTGGAGCAGCATATTTCAACAAAATACTAGGAATCTCATCCAAACCACCAGCCTTCCTAGTATTTATATTAAGTAATGCATTTTGTGTTTCAGATGGAGATATTAATTCAAACACAAACTCCTTGTCCTTTAAAGGGACAGCCTCTATAGCTCTAACTTGAGAATTTAAAGGAGAAAAACAAGACTTAACCTGTGGTGAGGCCTTTTTACCCACTGCTATAAAAAGACATTAAATCCATCCACTACCGAGGCCCATAGGGACTTCAACATCCCCATTTTAAACTTCTCAGGATAATCCACTTGTTGATCCCCTTTCACCTTTTTTAAAACTTGCCAAAATTTCCTTGGATCATTAGTCAGGTTAGAATTCAATTCCCTATTACAATAATGTTTTTTAACCTTCTTAAGTTCATAATTATAATAATTCCACATCTGTTTATACTTCACCCAATCATTGTCCAATTTTGTGATGTTAGCCACCTTCCAAGCCTTATCCCGCTGTTTCTTAATTTTAAATAAGTAGGAATTGTACCAAGGGGAATTATTAGACTTTGTTTTCCTAATTTTCAATGGGGCATGCCTATTACAAATTGTCAAAAATCCTCCTGAAATAATCTCCAGGCTTCAGCAACTGTAGGAACCAATCCAACCTTCCCCAATTAAACTCATCCAAATCTAACATAAAATTTATATAATCAAAATATTTAAATGATCTGTAATAAACTGTTTTACTAATTCTCTGAGTTCTTTTCTGATTTCTAATAGCATATATCATCTGATGATCTGAAAAGGAATCTGGAAGAACACCACTAGCAATATACCTATCTGGTTCAGTAGTAAACAATAAGTCTAAAATTGTGGAAGAAAGTGGTCGTTTGGAATTCACTCTAGTTACCTCAGCTATTAACTGAGTCATACCCAGAAGATTACACATCTCAACAATACTGTGGTTAACATCTACAGTTTTCCAGTCTACATTCATATCCCCACTTAACATAATCTCATATCTGCTTAAATAATCACCCAAAAAAATCCTACAGAGCCTGAAACACGTCAATACTAGCTTTTGGGGGACGATAAATTCTCAATAGTAGTAAAGGTTTACTAAACGGTAGATTAAACAATAAAGGGAGAACTTCAGATCCACCCCAATCCATTTGGCAATTAACCGTAGAAACATCCAAAGAACTAAGTGCATAAATAATAACTCCCCCACCCCTTCTTGATCGGTCTTTCCACCATAAATTATAGCCATTCATGTATACCATACTAGCAGGGACCCTATCAGATAGCCAAGACTCTGTAATAATAACCACTTCAGGGCTATATTTGTTAGTCCATTCCCTTAAATGGTCAATTTTCCTCAATAAACTACAAATATTAATATGGACCACGCATATCCCATCATTTTTTAAAATATCAGCTGTTAAATCAGAACCCAAAACTTCACTAAAGTTAGAATTTACAGAGTCAAGCTAATGCAGGGTCCCGATTAGGATGACTATCCCACTTATAATCAGACTAATTATAATTACCATTTTACAGACTTTATATAACTGACTTTTCAATTTAAATATTTTCTTACTATACTTAGCCATATGACAATCTGAATAAGCTGTATTTTGTCTCCAACCCAAAAGGGCCTTTATATATTGAAGTCCACTTAAATAAATGAGATTCAAGACAGACAGTCAATATACCTGAACAAATTACATAACTACATGGTTGATTCCTCTATTAATTATACTCAATGTATCCCTTGTAACCAATCATCCAAAAGTCAATGGGCAATCTATATTACTCAGATTATCCTCGGGCTGGAGAAAACATATAACCACCCATCAACCACATGATTCCTAACTGAAACAACAACATTTCAAATCACACACAAAATAAACACAGACAACACAATATAAATAAATACTCCCAATGTACTAAATTACCACAACAAATTTAAAATAAATACAGTCCTAACTACAATTTTAATTTATGTATAAATTCCCAAATAAATTAACAAATATAAAATCTAACAGTTACTACTATAATTTATTAAGCACCCTCTGGTACCTAGCTTAACTCTATAAATATAAGCTTCAGTTAAAATACAGTTAGCCTCCTAGCCTTACTGTACCCAGCAGATAAAACTCATAAGTAATCCTCTCAATTTTCTGTGAGCAGGTGGGCGCTCGCGCCTCACTACTCCTTCAGCGCTACACTCGCTAGCGGCTGGCAGCAGAGATTTAAACAGATGATCCTGCCCCTTTCTGTGACCTCAACAGACACTCCCCCAGATTCCTTGTAGCGTTAATGTTTGCAAGCTGATACAAAAGTCACACAAACAGTTTAAAGGAAGGCAGTCTCTCACTCTGGCTCCTCTGATGATGTTATCCTTCAGTTTGTAGACCGGGGAACACAGCTTCAGGGGACTTGCTTCTCATTTGTAAATTTCAATGCGAGCAGCGCGGAGATTTAAACAGATGATCCCGCCCCTTTCTGTGACCTCAACAGACACTCCCCCAGATTCCCTCATAGCGTTAATGTTTGCAAGCTGATACAAAAGTCACGCAAACAGTTTAAAGGAAGGCAGTCTCTCACTCTGGCTCCTCTGATGATGTTATCCTTCAGTTTGTAGACCGGGGAACACAGCTTCAGGGGGACTTGCTTCTCATTTGTAAATTTCAATGTGAGCAGCGCGGAGATTTAAACAGATGATCCCGCCCCTTTCTGTGACCTCAATAGACACTCCCCCAGATCCCTCGTAGCGTTAATGTTTGCAAGCTGATACAAAAGTCACACAAACAGTTTAAAGGAAGGCAGCCTCTCACTCTGGCTCCTCTGATGATGTTATCCTTCAGTTTGTAGACTGGGGAACACAGCTTCAGGGGGACTTGCTTCTCGTTTGTGGGCATTTGTGTTTTGTGTTTGTGTTTGCCCCACATTTTGAATGTGAGGCAAGTCACTACCAAGCCAAGGGGCATAGTAGGCAGGGTATCAAAATGTGCCATGTCTCCTCACCTACTCCATGCCAAGAGATCACACGCATGTCCCTATGTCCTGCTGCCCCTATGGGAACATACTTGGCAAGGTCACAAGTCTCCCGACACACCATGGGGTCACCTTGCAGATGTTCAGTGACATCATTGGTGACCCCCATTTGACTCTGTATAGGACATCAGCTCCTATACTCATCCACCTAGGGTGCCATGGTCCTACCTGCCTCACCGCCTACCTCCCTGGGACTGCCAACTCCATCCTAAGGCACCCCACATGATGTTTCCCCCGTCCCACCGAGGGGTGCTCATAGGGGTCCTATGGTATCAGGTGCCCTGGCACAGTACTGCCTCAATATCACAACCCTCACCCCTGCAGCATCTCATGGAGGGGCAGACAAAGGGCTGCTGGTAGTGGGTGAACGGCGGACTCCCCCTCACACATCTACAGTGCTGGAACACAAATGCCTGCATGGCACTAAATAGCTATTGGCCCCAACTCCTGTGGACAGTGTCTTTAACATCCCCCACAACTCTAAGAAACTGTAATACAGCCTGCACAGGGACAGGGCCCTGCTGGTGTGGCGGGCTTGCCCCTCTCCATGCTACCCTGTCCCAGTCACCTGTTTCAGCTCCCCATCCCACATTTCTGTGTGTGTGTGTGTCATACCACTGAATGTGATGGCCCATGTACTGTCAACTTGCCTATAGGTAGGCTGTGTGCCACTGAGAGCCATGTGCTGTGAGAACCATGGTCACATGTGGTGCCCACAATGTGGCCACAGTTGCTGACAACCTCACATGGGACAATTCCAAATCCTGGTTGTACTGTTGCATTCCAAGAGGGTTACAGGGCCATACACACCCCACTGATGCACTCACTGCTGAAGCATGGTACCAGCACTGGCCCTGCATTGATGTACTAGTGCTGTGCAGAGCATTCCATGCATAAGATCCCCCCCTTCCAGGGCCATCACCCACACTGTGGGCATTCATACTGTGGTGGATGACGATGGTGGTACTACCAGTAACACTGCTACTGCCCAACACCTTCCACCCTCCCTCTCTGTCACTGCCACAGATCCCCAGTGTGGTCCACAGGACAGTCGTCAGAGATGCACTGGTCCAGACAGCAGCCTGTCACTTTGGAGTGGCTTTCTGAACTGCTGATGCATGCATTATGTAGCATGCCCAGTCAGGAGTCTGTGCTTGCCAGTGTACTGCATGTACTATGATGGCCTCTCCAGGAGCCACACAGTGCACCAAGTATGCCACCCATGCTCCTGCCAACTGCCCCATGGGATACCCCCTGGTACTCAAGGGCACCTAGTCATGGCTGTCTGCAAGAGCTGTATATTCCTGGGGCTTGCAGGGTGCACACCATGACCCAGTACCACACACTTCCTGTTGCAGTGGAACAGCACCCCCTGCTATGCCTGTCGGCCTGCATCCCTGCAAGACAGCGAGAATGTTTGAGCTGACCTGCCTCTGGTCAACTACTCTCTGGTGTCCTCATGCCCCACTTGTGTCCCATACTTGCAAATTACAACCTGCAGTGTCAGCCCCTCCCAACAGCAACCCTGTGCCATGTGCCCCCTTCACCAGCTGTTGCTCCATGTAAGGAAACAGCACAGTACTGGGAGCTCCACCCTCCTGTGACATGCCCACACTCAGCTTTCTTCCAAAACCCCCCCATCTGATGCTGCACTACAGCACACATCCACCATGGTGTCAGGTGGTCTGCACCATTAGTGCCACCTGTTCACTTAGAGGTGTCTTCACATGCCCGTGGATACAAGTTCAATGTAGCCATGCCGTGACACCCATGCATGCATCACACAGGGGG
Source organism: Neoceratodus forsteri (assembly GCA_016271365.2). Lineage (NCBI taxonomy): Eukaryota > Metazoa > Chordata > Ceratodontiformes > Ceratodontidae > Neoceratodus > Neoceratodus forsteri. The sequence goes on from CM028129.1 coordinate 907,085,395, forward strand.
GTTGGTTGCCCCTTGGCCACCTGTGCCAATCCCAGGTAGCCCATGGCAGAACATCACAATACCATGGGTGGATACACCCTAATCCTCCTGGCACCGGCAGACTTGGCCACATTGTTTGTCCCCCACAGTATCCTCATGTGACAATGCAGTTTCAGGGAGCTGACCTTCTACCCAGGGGTCTAACAGTGTGGGGGCTCCATGTGGCCCTGTTCCTCAGCAACTCATAATGCAGCCTGTCATATGTGGACTGCCAGTGATGCTCAGTGACTGACATGGCCCCTGCCATGCTAGGGTGCAACCATTTCATGAGTGCTGCTAGCCACTGCCATATGCCATGTACTCCTGGGCCAGTGTTGATGACTGTGGGTCACCACGCCTGTGGTTGTAATGGCCCTGCACCACATAGGGCACCTACCTTGCTGGCTGTCTCCTTCTCTGCCATGTGTGGCTCCTGCCCAGACCCTGCCACCTCCTGGCCCTCATCCTGGGTGGTGGGGGTATCTGTGGTGGAGACATTGAATAAGTATTGGGACTCCAGTACAGGGGGATTAATGAATGCCTGCTGATGCACTCTGCAGAAGGCGACCTACCAGTTGCATGTCTGTGCTTGCCATGCATGGTGATATCTGCCTACCTGGCCATGTGCTGTAACTGCTGCAGGCTAACAGAGTTTCTCAACTGCAGGTCATTCCACCTGTGTTTAACCTGTCTGGTTGTCCATTGGATGCCAGATAGGCAGTTTAACTTGAGGGCTATAACCCTCCACACTCTGTCTCCTTCGCTGGGGGTATGCCTTCTTCTCCCAGAGGGCAGCAGCACTTGTGCCCAGTGCTGCATGGAGCTGACAAGGAAGGCTATTTCCTCCTCAGTGAAGTTGGAAGCTCTTCCCCATTTTTGTGCCATGTTTGCAGTGCAACATTGTGCACAAATGGTCCAATCAATCAAAGGCCATACAGGTCTCACTCTTCCTGTTTCACAGAACAGCATGCCATTTACACCCACGTGGCTTGCATGTTTACTTCAGCATTAAACATCAATGTCACTGTTTCATGCAGAATACATGGTGTTCCAATGGCTACAAAATGCAGCACAATTACAGTACAGCCGATTATGCCACAATTGCAGGGTCCTGCAAAAAGGTTGCTAGAAATGCCATGTGCACATCAGAAATTATGCAAACTGTAGCGTTTTCCCTCCGCAATCTCCCACTGCACCCTGTGTGCTCCTAAGTTTCCCTGAGACTACACTGGACTCTCCATTCAACTCCACCCCCTTCCCTTCCCCCTCTGAAGTGTTCTACACATCTGTACTGTGTCCAGATCTCCCCAGTTACTCCCATGTTGCCCCACCTCTTCACCAGGATGGGCACACAGACACTACCCACCTGGGTGGCACATGGCACCTCCTAACCACACAATTAACCCCTTCATACTACTGCAGCTGAGAAGTCTGCCAGCTGTGCCACCGTGCCTGTCACCACACGACAAAGCCCCATATACAATGCCAGGGATCATGCAGCCATGCCCCAGGCCCATGACACTGCCTGCCAAATGTCAGCATGTCCTTGGCCTCCAGAGTTCAGCACATCACATAGATAAAGTCTTACTTACTTACTTACTTATTTACCATTCCATCAGGGGTTACCCAGAGGTCCATAATACTGTGCTCCCTAGGACCACTTGCCCTCCAGTTCACACATTGTGTGGCCACCACAATCCAGCAACAGGGGGCACAAAGGCCTGCTTACTCCCATGGTGTACCTGCTCCCTGAGCATCCTGTTCTGTGTGTACCCCCCTCTGACTAAAGGTCACCTATTGCCCCTGCCCAGCAAGCCATACGCCATGGTTGCACATGGCTGCATGCGGACATTCTACCTGCCTCTGACCACCCACTGACTGCCACCATGGTCACAGATGTGTTGCACCTCACCATTTATTATGTTTCAACCTTACCATACTGCCACTGGCCTCATGTAGGGGCCTCCACCACTGCCCACCCCTTGCTGCACTGCACACTCACTATCTCTGACATATGGACAATGTCTGTGTGCCCAGTGACACATGCTGCATGGTGACTTACACGTAGCCTGTGCACCAGGCCCTTGCTCTCCACATCTTCTTTGTGGGAGCCACCTGCTGCACTACCCCTCACCCGGGACCACCTGCAGGCAGTGGGCATAGTTTCATCATCAGTGCTGCCACTCCTAGTAGGTTGCCCAGGTGAGGGGAATCTCCCTGCATGGGTCAGCCTCACCTGGGGACACTTCTTCTCTTTCTGGGTGTACCTGTTTACAGTCATTCAAGCCGCTTCTTCTGTTAAGGTATGTGCCATCCACTGTGCTACATCGCGGGGCAAGGGTGGTAATGTGTGGTGTCCTGCAGCCTCAGTGCTGACACAGCTCTGGTGGTGATCACGGTCGGGACCCTGCCCACAATATGGTGCTCTTGCTGTGTGATGTGCTGGTGTTCACCCTGTGTGTGGTGATAGGCTTCACAGGGGTCCCGTTATCATGGCATGCTCCTGGCTGGTTAAGCAAAGTGACTGCTGATTAGGCCAAGTATGGCATGGTATCCCACTGCTGCAGTCCCTGTTCTGCCACTCATCTGCCCTGGTTTGTTGTCCATCATGCTGTCAGCATCATCATCCTCATCATTTTCTGGCTGGTCATCCATGTCTGGCATGCTCACATGGTGTGCCAGGGTTATGTTGTGGAGAATGCAACATGCCACAAATATTGTTCAGGCCATTGCTGGTGTGTACTGCAGACCAGTCTAAGCAATGAATCACATTTTCAGCAGTCCAGCAGTTCACTCAGTGACAGCCTGTGTAGCTTCGCGTGCCTTATTGTACCTTTCTTTGGCCTCTGTCTCTAGATGTCTCATGGGTGTCATGATCCAAAGTTGCTGTGGGTAGCCACTGTCACCCGTGGGAATGACAATGCCAGAACAGCCACATGGCAATGTCACTGTCCAGGCTGTCATACTCTACTAACAAAACGATACCCAAGGCAGCACTTAAAAACATCAGAAATTTAAAAGAATAAAATTAAAAATCAAGCCATCCATTGTATCAAAATCAGGACTGAAGCCACTGCACTAACCCAGGTTTTAGTGCTATGGGTTTGGTCCTGATTTTGGTACACTGGATGGCTTGATTTCAAATTTTATTCTTTCGAATTTCTGATGCTTTGCGTACTGCCTTGGGTGTCGCTTTGTCTGTAATATTATTGGGCACGCATCTGCTTGTTATCCTGAGTGCTGTTCCACTTGTGGATTTCTCTGGCATGCTCTACTGCTGTCTCTATATGCCACTTTGCCAACATCTCTCCCCCCAGGTCATGCCATAGCTCTTTTCTGCACATTACTCAGACACAAACCCAGTCCCCTCCCAGTGACCCATGACTGCATGTCACCTGCATGCTACATGGTGGACAAATGCAACAACGTCTGCTGTGGCAAGTTCTCCACAGCCTACTCCCCTAGGGATCCTCCTTCACAGCATGCAGATCGGTAACTTATGTGACTCTGCCTGGTCCAGTTGTCATGCTTCCTGTGTCATGCATTTACCTAGCAGTCATCCACCCTGTATGTCTCCTTGTTCAAAGGCCTCACACAGGCCACTGTGTCAGAATATATGAGTCATGGCAGAATCCAGGGTACTGGGCAACCACATCCAGGATTCTGCAGTGGCCGTCACATAACTTGCACATTCATGGAATTGTACCTCTTCCTGTTGACATAAACATCTGCATCGAGTAAAGGTGCTCGCATGGCAACAAGCATGCAGTCCTTTGTTTCCAGTGCAATTGGGGAACCACGCTATGGCATGGAAGCCATGCCTAAGTGCCAGTTGATGCTGTGTATCCTGTGGGGGTGCTTATGTATCTGTACGTCCTCAACAGCATGGCCTCTAGGAATTGATTTAAGCACTTCGACACTGCAGACTGTGAGATGCCCACAGTGTCACCTGTGGGGGTCTGGAAAGTCCCTGTCACCAGGAAGCACAATGCTGCAGACTCCTTCACTTCCACAGGTATGGGGTGCCCTCTGCAGGTTCAACTGTGCAGGTCTCCCCAGAGCTTCTCACATAGCCCCATTATGGCATCCCTGGTAAGCCAGTATTGTGCCATACACTGCTCATCTGTCATGTCATGGAATGATATCTGCCTTCTGTACACCCTTGTGGGGTAGCTCCTCTTGTTTCTAACCTCCTTCTCTGCTGTAGCCTCATGATGTGTCCTGTGAGGATGATGCTGGGCATGCCTATGCCACATTGGCCTAGCCAACCAGATGGCCAGTAGGGCATCTGTCTCTGGCATTCTGTGCTGTCACCCATCTGGTGTTTGTGTTGCTGCAGTAACTGCTCTGTGGTAACCCACTTCCAACAGTCTTGCATGGGCCTATTTATAAGCTGTGGTCTCACTTAGACTAAGCTCCACCCTGGTCTAACAGGTATAGGCAATCTTTGATGCAAGTCTGAGAGCACCACCTTGTAAAATCCCAAAAGGGATAAGGCATCTTTTTCTTGATGCAAGCTGCATTGCAACACAGCGCACTCAGTTTTTTGATGCAACCAGGACGTAAAAGAGTTTGACACAGGCACTCCCACTTTTGATGCAAGCTGCGACAGAAAATTGCATTTGATGCAAAATTTTACACAACTCCCCGTTGTGTCAAACTTTTTCAATGCAAATCCCTTGTGCCATTCTGGGCCATTTGCAAATTGGGGCCAAAAAGTTATTTTTCTGTACTGTTTCCAGACCGTTTGTGGTAAGTGAATGGTTAAAATTTTATTTTGGTTTGGTTGGATCCCATGCATTTTTTCTTGATAACTGAGGTAATTGTTGGGGGTCACAGGGCTTGTGTTTAATATAGTTCTTCCTGTAGAACCCTAGGTCCCCACAATTACTATATGATCTCTCCATTCAGAATAATTAGTAACCATGGATGTTTAGGGTACTACCGAAGGTGTTTGGATTACACCAAGTTTCAGTGATGGCAAGAACATCGGGATTGTGTATAGATATCCATGTACAGAAGAGGCCACTGTTTGGCAATAGACTCCTGATATTAATGCCAATCACTTGAAATCCTTTGGAGTGCTTGCTTGCAGCTGTAGTGAGAAAGAAACCAGGGGGCCAAGGTTAGTTTTATCGATTTATTTATTTAGAATTTGATAATTGGGAGATGAACACTGAACTAGGGGTCATTTCCAGGTGTGACTCGGGGTACAAAGAGGGAAGAAGTGAAAATAAGCAATGGCAAAGCCACTAAGAAATTCTGAGTACAGAGAAACAATTACAATGCAATGTATACTGTTGAATAACAGATGATTCCTGAATAAAATTACAAAGTTTTAGAATTACAAGTGGTGTGTGGCTCACAAATCATTGGCCTACACCTGGTACAAAAACTGTAAAAAAAAAATGATTGCAAAAGACTAGGAACTTACAATGTAACTGGCAATGGGAATTAATTGTTTAACAGTTCGGGTTTTAGCGGTATGAAAGGACCTAGACCACCATGTGGGGGGGGGGGGGAGAGATGATGGGAAAGAAAGAGGGGAAAATAGGAAAGAGGGCTAGGGAAGAAGTATGAGGGTGCAATGTGAGTTCAGAGGAGCAGTTTGAGAGAGAAGTAAGAGGAAGAAGAGTGGATAGAAGAAGGGAAGCCATTCTAGAGCAAGGGAAGATGCACCAAAAAGGCAATTTGGCCAGCGAGCAGTGGTGCTGCACTGGGAATGCTCAGGGGGTGAGAGTTAGAGGAGCGGAGTATGTTGGAGAGGAGGATGGAGGTAGACAGTTAGTCCAAGAGGTAGCTGGAGAGGGAGACCAGCCAGTATTTTGAACAGTTTCAGTATCTCCTGCTTGTAGTATAAGCAGTATGCAGAAGTTTGGCTACTATATGTTAATCAGCAAAAATACCTCACTTCATTTGGTAGAGGCCAATGGAGGATTGGATGTACTGAATTTGATGAGTTTGCTAGCTCAGAAAGATGCTAACTGGAACCAGAAATTGATGAGCCAGGTGAATCCCACGAAGACCGGTAAACTCTGGCAAAAGAGGACCAAGAATCAACAAGTTTATCATAGTGTCAGTGCTTCAATGGGCCATTGAAGAAGCAGGTGGGGACAACATTTAGTGGTGGGTAATAGAAGATGACTGCTAGGGTTATTTACTGCAGGAAGGAGTATGAGGAAAAGGGTAAAGAAAACAATAATAACAGAAGTATATCCATTTGTGCACAAGCCGCTCTGTAATCATTTCTTCATAGGTGTGTTCTAAAGTTCAAGTTTTTTCTTAATCTGTATTTTCTTTCTGTAACTTTTTTATTTCACCCTTGCATACCCTGTTCACTTGCTTACTCATTTTTTTCATGCTGTGTACACAGACAAGGTGTTGCTATCCTCATTCACCAACTCACCAGCTCTATCCAGCACTCAATTCCTAAAGCAGCAGAAAACCAGAAACCTGAATGATAAAAAAAGGTGCGGCTTCCCCACTTGTTTATTTTTTTTATTTACTTAAACAACTGATAACCAGGAAAGGCACACTGAGCCGAGGCTCAATTCCAGGTGCGACCCAGGGAGATGGGAGTACATACAAAGTGTGCTACAATAAACAAATAACAGCAGTATTACATGCAACAACGGATAAATTAGAAACAAGATGAGATTGCTAGCAGAATACAAGATACAGTAGTTTTAACATAGGCAGCGGATGGACCAGAACTGGTTGTTTCTGATCTTATATACAGTTCGACATATGTTGCAGTAACTACAACCTTTACAATAGAGTTCATCTGTCAGCAGAAAGTCTTTTCAGTGAGAGTGCCAGGAGGTAAGAGGTTACTCCATGATTCGGGAAGTTGATACAGTACCTATCTCCAGCCAGGGGTAAAGGTCAGATGTCTCCCAGGTACATCAGCATGGAGAGACACTGACTACATTGCTAAAATTGTTCAGGAAGCAGGAAAAAACATTGACATTCTGGTACACATAGGGACTAACGATTTCGCCAGCCGGTCAGTTGTGGAGACTAAGAAACACCTGACCAAACTGGGTGACAAACTATTATCTATTTCATCTGACATCTCCTTCTCTAAGATCCTGCCAGTCTGGGAGAGGGAGACAGATGGACGGAAGGTCAGAGAAGGAGAGATAGGGGAGCTAAACTTGTGGCTCAAGGGCTGGTGCCAGGAAAAAAGACACAAATTTGTAGGGAATTGGCAACAGTTTTGGGAGTGAAAGTTCTTTAAATTTGAGGCACTGCATCTGACTAAGGAGGGAGTCAGTGCATTGGGGTAGAAGTTTGATGTCTTTGCAGAATATTTAAATTAGCAAAGGGGGAGAAGGGTGCAACACCCTATACGTCGAATGGGAAGAACACCCCTCCCCTCCTCAGTTAGTGGTCAAACAGGAGTTCAGCATGTTTGTAGTTAGTTTGCATCACCAGGTCCGAAAAAGGTCCGGCTCCCCATACGACGCACTGGGGAAATGCCGGACCTCGCTCAACAACTAACACACCAAAATCTGGCCAATGGAAAATCATGTACACAAATTCTCGCAGTCTGGGAAACTAGATCCCAGACCTGCAGGCACTAACGACAGAGGCTAAACTGGACATAGTAGCCATTAGCGAGAGATGGTTTACCAGTAACCACACTTGGGAGACTTCAGTACCTGGCTATGTACTATTCAGAAGAGACTGAGGTGCAAAAAGGGGGGGGGGAGTGGAGTGGCCCTTTATGTCAATGAAAATATCAAAGCTACAGAAATTCAGAATACACATAAGGGGCCAGTAGAATTGTGGGTCACCCTGGAAACAGAAATGGGACAGCCATACGAACTGGGGTTGTGTACAGGTCTCCAGACCAGGAGGAGGACATAGACACGTTAGTGTTAGAAGATATACAAAACATGACAGCTAAAGGGGAGGTTCTGATAAGGGGAGACTTCAACATGCCGGATACAGATTGGTCAATATCAGCAGGGACATCTGCCAGAACTAGACACGTAGTGGATTCCCTGCAGGGGGAGGGCCTCAAACAACTGGTACAACAACCCACAAGAGACAGAGCTATCCTAGATCTAGTACTAACAATGAAAGGATCACAGATCTCCAGGTAGAAGGTCACCTGGGTACCAGTGACCATCACATGGTATGATTCAATTTGGCCACTAGAACAAAATCATCCCATTCCAAGGCAAAAATATGGTACTTCAGAGGTGCTGACTTTGATAAGATGGCCAACAGAGTTAAGCTAGCTCTGGGAAGCTGAAATATAGGTGAGGGGTACTGGCAAAGTGGGCAAGCATTAAAGATGCAATACTTGAAGCAACATCCCGCTGTGTTAGTGAGAAAAGGAAGTGCAAAAGAAGAAGAAAACCACTTTGGTTCTCAAACACAGCAGCAGAAAAGGTCAGAGCCAAAAGGCTGACCTTCAGGAAATATAAGAGAACACAGCAGGATGAAGATAGGGAGGCATACCAAACTTCTCTAAGGGAAGCAGGGAAGGTATTAAGGCAGGCAAAGGCCCAAACCAAGGAAACACTAGCACGAGCAGTAAAAGAAGGTGACAAGACTTTCTATAGATACATTAGTGAAAGGAGAAAGTCCAGAGGGGGTTATTGCTAAGATCAAAGGAGATAAGGGGGCGTGTGAGGAGGAGGACCCTGTAAAAGCATCTATCCTAAATAGATACTTCTGCTCAGTATTTACTGAAGAGAAGGTAGGGCAGGGCCCACAGCTCAGCACCATGGACACAGGGGGGACGGAGGTGTGCACTAGTCCCTTCACAAAAGAAAAGGTCCTACAAGAGCTCAATAAGCTCAGAGTGGACAAGGCAATGGGACCTGATGGCTTACATCCCAGGGTATTAAAGAAGCTTAGGGTGACACTAGCAGAGCCATTATCAGAACTGTTTAGTGAGTCTCTGAGTACTGGAGAGGTCCCAGAAGACTGGAGAAGGGCTCATGTGATCCCGCTCCTCAAGAGTGCTAGCAGGGAGGAGGCAAGGAACTACAGACCAGTCAGTCTTACCTCATTAGTGGGCAAGATTATGGAGACACTCCTTAAGGAAAGGATAGTGCAACACCTAGAATACATAGGAGCACAGGATCCAAGACAGCATGGGTTTACAAAAGGAAGGTCATGTCAAACTAATCTCATAGATTTCTTTAACTGGGTAACCAGAGTGGTGGACCAAGGGGGAGCAGTTGATGTTGCCTACCTTAACTTCAGCAAAGCTTTCAATACTGTTCCACATACTGTAGAAGATTGATTAATAAGCTGGGTAGGCTCGGGGTGGGTCAGACGGTCAACTGGGTGGCAAACTGGTTGACAGGCAGAAAACAGAGAGTGGTGGTAAACGGTATATAGTCAGAAGAGATGCAAGTCACAAGTGGGATACCTCAGGGATCAGTTCTGGGGCCAGTTCTCTTCAATATCTTCATCAGTGACATTGCAGATGGACTGGAGGGTAAGGTTTGTCTGTTTGTAGATGACACCAAGATCTGAAAAAGAGTAGATGATCCACATGGGGTGGGCAGAATGAGAAGAGATCTGGATAAACTAGCAAAATAGTCAGAAGAGTGGCAACTGGGGTTTAATGCAAAGAAGTGCAAGATCATATGCATAGGGAAGAGAAACCCTGAGGCCACCTATAGGCTGGGAGGGGAGTTGCTGGCGTTCACAAGAGAAGAAAGAGACTTGGGCGTCTTCATCACCGATGACCTGAAATCATCCAAGCAGACCACTAAAGCAGTAGGTAAGGCTAGTGGGATGTTGGGGTGTATTAGGAAGGGGTATCACAAGTCAGAAGAGGGAGGTAATAATCCCTCTTTACAAGACACTGGTTAGGCCCCGTCTGGAGTACTGCGTACAATACTGGAGGCCACACCTTCACAAGGACATTAACCAAATTGAGGCAGTCCAAAGAAGGGCAACAAAAATGGTGCAGGGACTGCATCAGAAAACATATGAGGACATATTAACTGAGCTCAATATGTATACCCTAGAGCAAAGGAGGGAGATAGGTGATATGATTGAAACATTCAAACACCTTAAGGGTATTAACAAGGTGAAAGAGTCTAATATATTTCAATATAAGAAAAATAGCAAGACAAGTGGACATAGCATGAGATTAGAGGGAGGCCGATTAAAGGGTAATGTGAGGAAGTTCTTTTTCACAGAAAGGGTGGTGGATGCATGGAACGGCCTACCTCAGGAAGTGGTGGATATGAATGCAGTGCTGAGCTTCAAAGAGGCATGGAATAGGCATAAGGGAGCAATACAGATGAGTAAGAATAGATAGGCCATTGACAGAGCAAAGGCCAATGGCACATTCATAAGGTAGAGAAAGAAATGGACAAACTGGATGGGCCTTGCAGTCCTTATCTGTCGTCAGCTTCTATGTGTTTCTATATTTCAATGTTACGTGTGAAAGCGTTCGCATTGGGGAAAGTAGTAAAGTAAGTGCATTTGGTGGCAGTGGACATGAGGGTCAGGTGCTAGGAGGAGGGAGTCATCTGGGACAGAGGCAAGGTGGAAGAGGAAGGGAGTGATATTGATACTTGTAGGCAAGATAGGAGGAGGTGTTCAACATGGTGAGGGCAATTTTTTTCTACAAGCTGGAGAGTTGGAAGGAGAAAGTGGCTTGCCCAAAGGTGGAGGATGGATGGGATATGCAAAAGGAACATTTGTTTATGTGTCTCAGTTCGTAATGGGAGTCAGAGGCAGTGGAAAGACTATCCGACAGGTAGGAGGGTAGCATGTTGAACCAGTATTTAGATATAAATTTGAGGGAGTGGATATAGCATCTGTGGGACAGTGGAGTTAGTCCGAAAAGGGGGGAGTAAAGATGACAGTGGTGTGGACTAAAGGGTGCATTTGTAGCAAGGTGGCAGAATGTGTTTAGGAGGGTGCCAAGTTTGGATAGGGTGGTAGTGGGGGAAGTGCAGTAGACCACGTCCACATAGTCAACAATAGGGAGGATCATTTTGGTTACAATTTGATGTCTGGCAGGAAATGGAAGGAAGCCTCTATGTCGGTATAGCATACCGAGTTTGGGGTGTAGTTTAGCTCCAGTTGCATTGATATGAGATGAGAAGAATAGGTGGGGGTTAAGCCAAATGCCCAGGTATTTGTATTTAGTGACCTAGTCGAAAGGGGTGCCATCAAGGGAGGTAATGGGGGGAGGATCTGCTAAGTTTTTGAGTAGTGCCAAATAGTATATATACAGTTTTGGAGGTATTTAGTTTTAGCTGGTTTGGGCTGAACCAGTGCTGAATATTGTCAAAATCGCATTGGAGGGTAGCTTGAACTTTGTGAGGTGAGGGGCCTGAGGTGAAAAGGATAATGTTGTTCCCATACATGTGTGTATATTGGATTTTGTTCAGGAGGAGGGAAGGTCATTTATGAAGAGGGAGAAGAGGATGGGACCAAGAACTGAGCCTTGTGAGACACCAGCTAGGATGGGGGAGAGACATCAGTGATTTTGACTGACTGCGATCTGTTTGAAAGGTAAGAATTGAACCACTGAAAGCTGATAGGAGCTAGGCCTGCAGCTTTTAGCTTTGTTAGGAGAAGTGGGAGGGAAATGGAATCAAAAGCCTTGGCCGGGTCAACACACACACAGCTGCAGTGAGGAGCCCTTGATCAGTGGCAGTGTGGACAAGATTAGTGACACGCAGGAGTGAGAAGATAGGGGAGTGCTGCTTGTGACAGGGAGCTCCTGCCACTCTTGAGGACCAATCTTTTCTTAAATTTGTTGCAACAGTTCTTCTGTTTCTTAGCCTAATCTATTCTTTACAATTTCTAGTCCATACCCCTTTCCTTTTCTTGACTATGCTATAGTGTCTTCTTTAATTTTCCTTTTCCCTCTCAGGTCCTCATACAGGGAAGTTACTGTGGTGACCTCTGAGTTGATGTAAAACAGCAGGATGTGTTCCTCGTTGTTGGATTTCATATGTAATAGCATTATGTCATAAAATACTTTGATGTATATACCTTATGTTTATGAAACCTGTAAATGTTAAAAATACCATGGCATTGGGTGTTTTTGATAATGGTAAGAAGTTACAAGGGGACTGTATGATAACAATTAAGTTAATTGTGCTATTTAAAATTCATGTAAATTGCTGTAAAATGAGCCAGTCTGAAATTTTATGGTGATCTGCATATATCCCATGATGCTTTGCATTATGGAAGTATATGTGATGTTGTGTTTCTTTGAAACTTGGCTTATTGCCAATGCTCTTTGGAGTAACCCTTGTTTCAGTGCTTCTCCACTGAGGTTCTTTGTCTTTAGCTTGTTTTTTTTGTGTATTTGAGTCCCCACCACCCAAGCAAACAAGGCCTGCATAGGGGAGGCTAAATCTCAATTGGTAAGTTAGATCAGAGGTCAGTGAGTCAGTAGATGCTGACAAGTGCAGAAGAAGGACATGCATAGTCTGTTGCTGTAAACTGATGTGTTGAAGAAGGGATATGCCATTGCTGAAGGTTATCTCTTGTATTTTGAATAAACATCACACAGAGATTGTGTGTTGAACCTGAAGTTCGGTATCTGATCCATCTGTTATTCCACAACCTCTCCACACTACTTCCTTGAGCTGGACTGGTGTGGAGTTAAAGAGGTTGTTATTTGTTAGGTAATCCAACAGCCTAGCATGGGCCAGGGACTCCTGCAGCTCGACAATAGCTGGGAGAAGTGAGATTGGTCTATAATTTCTGGGCAAGGAGGGGTCACCACCTTTGAGGAGGGGAATAACAGAGGTGGATTTCCAGGCCAGGGGTACCACATCTGTTGAGAAAGAGAGGTTGAGTAGGTGGGTGAGAGGCCTGGTAATTGCAGGAGCTGGGATGTGCAGGAGCTTTGGGTGAATCCCTTCAGGGCTCGATTTGTTGGTATTTAGAAAGCAAAGGGCTGCAAATACCTCTTGTTCAGAAACAGGAAGGAATATGAAGGTGTTTTGACAGGGGAAGGGGGACAAAGAATTGAGGGGGTGGGACCCTGTGGTACGGCACAGGATGTGAAAAATTTGTTAAAGGTTTTGGCAATGCCAATGGGATCAGTGATAGGCTGGTCATGTTGCTTGAGGGCAGGGGAGCTGGGTTGTGTAGATGGGTCTAGGAGAAGGTGTACAATGTTCCAGAATTTGGAGGGGTGAGCGTGAGCCACTTGTGATTTGCAATAGTCTGTTTTCACCTGTCTAATGGCCTTAGTGAATTGGTTGCAGAAAGTGTTGTAGGCTTGCCTGTTTAGAGGGCTAGGGTGAGCTTTGAAAACAGCCCAAGCTTTGTCTCTTGCTTTGCATTTTGGTGAGTATGGGGCTGGTGATCCATAAATGATGGCGCTTTTTTACCCTGAGTTTTTTCAGAGGGGCGTGGGTGTCTCAGATAGTCGTGAAAATTTGTAGGAAGCTGGAGATGGCTGCGTTGATGTTTGGGGCCTAGTACACCAGGCTCCAGTCAGCGAGACCTAGGCTAGTTAGCAGGGACTCACTGTCTAATGCATTTAGAGAGCATGTGTTAATGTACTTGGGGGATGACTTAGGCAAGTGAGTCTTTCTGATGCAGTATGTGATACAGTGGTCACTTAGTGCACTCGCTAGGATGCCTGAAGAGGTTATTCTATGGGGATGGGAGGTGAGGTTCCAGTCAAGGGGGGGAGTGGTTTTGGGAGTGAGGGTTGTAGTGAGTGGGTTCTTTGAACAGCTGTGTGAGATTACGAGACTCAATATTGTCAATGTTGGCCCTTGAGGTGGGAGCAAGTCAGTCCAGGTTGAAATCTCCTAGCAGTACTGTTTAACCTTTTAAGGCCAGGTCTGGTAAACTGGCTAGGGTGGAGACTAGAGAATCTTTCGTGAGTTGGGGGGAGACAAAAAAATAATAGTTTGGGGTGGGGGCGAGGGCTAGGTAGAAGAAAGGGCTAAGTGGTGAGGTAGCTACAGTTGGTAAAAACAGTCTACAGTTAGGCAAACAACTCAGCAGAGTAAAATACAAAATATATGGCTACACTAGCTAGCTAGACAGTAAAAATCCTCCTACACAGTTTAAATTCAATGCCTAGGATAAGGATAGGGCAGGAAGCCAATCAGGAGTCAGGCTTGAGTAGGGGAGCCAATTGGAATTCAGTGGCAAGGGTGGAGACTCGAACATAGCTGGCTGGAAGCAAGAGCCGGTACCACAGCCATGTAGCACCCATTCAGTGGTGATGTGGAGGCTGAATTCTGCAGAGAGAAGGAAAACAGGCAGAGAGATTAGAGGTTTATAGATCACAGAAGAGAGGCCGGTGAGTAAAAATGGGCAGGTCACTGAGACAAAGAAAAGGGAGTGAGCGTGAAAATAGGAGGGAAATGGCAGGCAGAGTAAAAACCAAAGGAGAGGAGTAGCTGAGGAAAGCAGCACCAGATAAAGACAAAAGAATAATAGGTTAATGGGGGGCAAGGGCTAGGTAGAAGAAAGGGCAGGGTTTAGAGAGAAAAGAGCAGAAAAAAAATTAAAGCATTCAGGATAAGCAGTGAGGTAGCTACAGTTGGTAAAAACAGTCTACAGTTAGGCAAACAACTAGGCAGAACAAAATACAAAATATAAGGCTACACTAGCTTGCTAGACAGTAAAAATCCTCCTACGCAGTTTAAAGTTCAGTGCCTAGGACAAGGACAGGACAGGCAGCCAATCAGGAGTCAGGTTCGAGTAGGGGAGCCAATCAGAATTCAGTGGCAAGGCAGCTGGACTTCTCAGCAAGTAGCCTCCATACCTGTGCTTGGGTGGGCAGGTGGAGAGTCGAGTGTGGCCGTCGGGAAGAAGAAGCCAGTGCTGTAGCCATGTAGCACCCATTCAGGGGTGGTGTGGAGGCCGAATTCTGTGCTTGGGTGAGCAGGTGCTGAATCAAGCATGTCTGGCTGGAAGCAGGAGCCGGTGTCACAGCCATTTAGTGCCCATTCAGGGGCGGTGTGGAGGCTGAATTCTGTGCTTGAGCAGGCAGGTGGAGAGTCGAGCACTGCCAGCTGGAAGCAAGAGCTGGTGCTGCAGATGTGTAGCGCCCATTTGGGGGGGAGGTGTGGAGGCTGAATTCTGTGCTTGGGTGGGCTGGTGGAGAGTCGAGTGTGGCCAGCTGGAAGCAGGAGCATCTGTTTAGGGGTGGTGTGGAGGCCAAATTCTGTGCTTGGGTGGGCGGGTGGAGAGTTGAGCGCAGATGTCTGGAAGCAAAAAAAAGGTGCCACAGTTATGTAGTGCCCATTCACGGGTGGGGTGGAGGCCGAATTCTGTGCTTGGGTGGGCGGGTGGAGAGTCGAGCACTGCCAGCTGGAAACAGGAGCTGGTGCCACAACCATGTAGTGCCCATTCAAGGGGGGTGTGTGGAAGCCAAATTCTTTGCTTGGGCGGGCAGGTGGAGAGTGAAGCACAGCAGGCTGGAAACAGAAGCAGGTGCCACAGATGTGTAGCGCCCATTTAGGTGCGCTGTGGAGGCAGAATTCTGTGCTTGGGTGAGTGGGTGGAGAGTAAAGCATGGCCGGCTGAAAGCTGGGGCTGGTGCCACAGCCATGTAACATCCATTTGGGGTGGTGTGGAGGCCGAATTCTGTGCTTGGGCGGGTAGGTGGACAGTCAAGTGTGGCTAGCTGGAAGCAGGACCCGGTGCCACAGTTGTGTTGTGCCCATTCAGGGGCGGTGTGGAGGCCACATTCTGTTCTTGGGTGGGCAGGTGGAGAGTCAAGTGCAGCCAGCTGGAAGCAGGAGCTGGTGCCACAGCCATGTAACACCCATTTAGGAGTGGTGTGGAGGCTGAATTCTGTGCTTGGGCAGGTGGGTGGAGAGTAGAAAATGGCTGACTGGAAACAGTAGTTGGTACTGCAGCCATGTAGTGCCCGTTCCGGGGCTGTACAGAGGCCAAATTCTTTCCAAGAAGTTGCTCACCTTTCCTGTGTTCGTTTTGATTCAGTTTCAGTTGATTAAGTTAGTCAGCTAAAACTTTTGTAACAGTTTACACATAACTTATATGGATAAAATCCACGTACGATGAAAACATAACAATGATGAGTGCATATCCTGGATCCGATGGACAGTAAGTTGAAAATGGTCTAAAACATATATATATATATCATAGTATAATCCACATAAGTAAATACTACACAACTGCATAATGATGGTCCCTTTACAGATTTCTTATTAGAGCATTCCATAAAAACTGCAGCGCTGCTGAATGCTTGATGTTTTATAGCTACCATCACACCCCTCAGTAAATCTGCCACTCACTGTGCTACTGCTGCTCCATGAATCTGTCTTCAGCACACAGTATTGCTGAATCCCATTTCTTTTCCAGTATTTCCTGTCAGGCTACCACATCCTAATGATTTAAAAAAGTGGATAACTTCACTTTTTTAATGGGGCTTTGACCCTGTCTGTAACTGCCAATAGGCATACACACACATGCATGCACGCACACACATACAGAAGCTGGTCATGTTAGCACCTTCTAGTTGCATCAGTTCTGTGAAAAGACTGTTTTAGGTTATTGACCAAACCATATTTTTAAAATTTTTCTTTTTTTAATTGTAATATTTTTAGTTCAGATTCACTTGATAAGCTTAATAAAACTTTTGGGTGTTGGCTGTACTAGGATAAATGCAGTTCCAGGTGCTGAAGGCACTGGCACTGAGACCTCGTACCTTATTATGGCCTTAAGTGTGCATTTATACTTTCACGTCTGACACCTTGTCATATGGCTTTCTCAACAAATAGATCTTTTTTCTAATGACAAAGAGTATTCTACCATTAAAGCTGTGTGCTTTTCCATTCAGACATGCACTGTCACTCCTAAAACTAGGATAACTGTGCCTGCCTCAGTACTGTAGTGAAGGCAGTCAAGTTGTCTCTGCAACATAAAACTCACTATAAGAGTTATGATGAGTAATTGGGAGCTACTCTTTACTTCACACTTTACTGAAAAGGTTCACTACAAAACTTTGCAGGAAGTGGAAAAACAGTAGAGGACCGCTCTTAACTTCATACTTCATTGGAGACATTCACTAGAAAACTTTGCAGAAAATGTATGGACTAGTGCCACCCATAACTTGCATCTGAACAGAAATACCCTTTGCAAAGTTCCCTGTGAACTTCCTTTTACTACAGGTAGAGGTAGTCACTTTGCACCCAATTCACAGGTGCTACAACATAGTTTGCCCAGATCTAATTACCTCCAAGGCAGTCAAACAATGACCCTTAGTTGTAAACTGTTTAGTGACCCCAATACTATTGAGCAATGTGTATATTTTAACTCATTTTTTTATAGTTGATTTACTAATGATAGTCTCAACTGAGATATAATATCTCATTTTTGGTGAAGTCCTGTTTCTACCCAGTTTACTGCAAGGAGGACAAAGACACTAGGTGGTTATGAGACATACATGTTCAGGCTCAAGGTCATGCATTTAGCCAGTGGCAGTGGAGGGATTTGAGCCTGTGATCTCACCAGTGAGTGCTCCAGTCATTGAATTTACATAGAAACATAGAAACATAGACTTTGACGGCAGATAAGGACCGCTTGGCCCACCTAGTCTGCCCATTTCCCTACCTACAGGATAAGCCGCAGATCCTAGTTAACCAACAGCCTATTTCTTCCTACCCCACCCAAGAATTGCTTTATGTTTGTCCCATGTATTCTTGAATTCTCCCACTGTTTTAGACCCCACAACCTCCTCAGGAAGGCTGTTCCATGCATCCACTACCCTCTCTGTGAAAAAATACTTCCTCACATTGCCCCTGAACCGTCCCCCTTCTATCTTTAAATTGTGTCCCCTTGTTCTTGCATGTTTCTTTTTCTGAAAGATGCTACCCTCTTGGACTTTGTTGATTCCACTGAGGTACTTAAACGTTTCTACCATGTCCCCCCTCTCCCTCCTTTCCTCAAGGGTATACATATTAAGCTCTTTTAGTCTCTCCTCGTATGGCTTCTCTTGCAGACCCTGCACCATTCTAGTTGCCCTCCTCTGGACTGCCTCTATCCTATGTCCTTGCGGAGATGGGGTCTCCAGAACTGGCGAGTACTCCAGATGGAGTCTCACCAACTGTCTGTACAGATGGATAACAACTTCCTGTTTTCTGCTGGTGATGCTTCTCCCTATGCATCCCAGTATACCCCCAGCTCTCCCTACTGCCTTCTCACATTGCTTGCTAACCTTAA
Source organism: Neoceratodus forsteri (assembly GCA_016271365.2). NCBI lineage: Eukaryota > Metazoa > Chordata > Ceratodontiformes > Ceratodontidae > Neoceratodus > Neoceratodus forsteri. The sequence goes on from CM028129.1 coordinate 907,103,581, forward strand.
GGTCATCTGATATGATTACCCCCAGGTCCCTTTCCTTTTTTGTTTTTGTTACTACCCCCCATTGTGTAATCTTCCCCTGGGTTTTGTTTCCCAGGTGCATTATTTTGCACTTCTTTGCATTGAATCCTAACTGCCATACTCCTGACCATTCCTCCAACCTTGCCAAGTCCCTTCTCATCCTTTCCACGCCTCCTTGTGTATCAACCCTGTTGCAGATCTTTGTGTCATCTGCAAAGAGGCATACTTTTCCTTCCATTCCCTCTGTAATGTCACTTATAAAGACATTAAAAAGGACTGGACCCAGTACTGAACCCTGCGGTACCCCACTAGTAACCCCTCTTTCTTCAGAGTGGACTCCATTTACAATTACCTTCTGTATCCTGTTGTCCAGCTAATGTTTTACCTAGGCGACCACCCTGGGACCCACTCCATTTACAATTACCTTCTGTGTCCTGTTGTCCAGCCAATGTTTTACCCAGGCTACCACCCTGGGTCCCACTCCCAGGCTGGTTAATCTGACTATTAATCTTTTGTGTGGGACTGTGTCAAATGCCTTGCTAAAGTCTAGGTAGGCCATGTCCACAGCCCCTCCCTGGTCTACTACTTTGGTCACCCAGTCAAAGAAATCAATTAGATTCGTCTGACATGACCTTCCCACTGTGAACCCATGCTGCCATGGGTCCAATGCCCCACTGACCTCCAAGTACTCAACAACTCTTTCCTTCAGAAGTGATTCCATCACTTTCCCTACCACAGAGGTCAAACTGACAGGTCTGTAGTTTCCTGCCTCTGTCTTGGTCCCACTTTTGTGAAGGGGAATCACATCTGCCTTCCTCCAGTCCTCGGGTACCACACCATCCTCCCATGATTTGCTAAAAAGGGTAGTCAGTGGTTTCACTAGTTCTCCCCTTAATTATTTTAGAATTCTGGGGTGAATTCCATCAGGCCCCATTGCTTTGTCCACCTTCAGTTTTAGGAGTTCTTTCAGAACCTTTTCTGTGAAAGTACTGGGATCAACCCCCCTATCCAGAGTGCTTCTGTTAATTGGATTAGGCACCTCCCCCTCCTCTTTTGTGAATACTGAGCAGAAATATTCATTCAGTATCCCTGCTTTTTCACTATCCCCCTCTGCCCACCCACCGTTCATTCTACTCAGCCTCACTATCCCTCCCGTTGTTTTTCTACACTTCCTGATGTACTATGAAAGGTTTTATCCCCTTCTTAACCGAGCTGGCTATCCTTTCCTCAGTTTGGGCCTTTGCTATTCTGACTTCCCACCCTGCTTCCTTCTGCCTTAACTGGTACAGCTCTCTGTCCTGCTCCTTCTGTGTTTCCTTATACTACCTGAATGCTATCTTTTTCTCCCTGACTTTCCCCGCCACCTCTTTTGACAACCATAGTGGCATTTCCTTCCATTTTGATTTGTTTATTTGCTTCACACAAAGGCTTGTTGCCTCTGTGATGGCAGTTTTGGTGATTCCCCATTGTTGCTCCACCCCTCCTTCTAGCCTGTTTGCTAGTACTTTTCTGAGGCACTCTCCCATCTTGCAGAAGTCAGCCCTCCTGAAGTCCAATTTATTCTTTGATAACTAGGTGAGGTACACTAGGCACAACTGCTTGTTTTCAGGGGTGACTCAGGAGCTTTGGGCTAGTTAAGTGATTTGCTCAGAGTCAAACCCAGGTCTGCTGGATGTATCGAGCTCATTCACAGCTCCTTACTCTAACCTCTAGGCTATACTGCCAGCCAGTATTTGTATAATACTGCACTAATTACAGGTAATTACACCACCTTCAAATATTTTTTACAAACTCTAGCTCCTTTATAGTTTCCTGAAATGCCCTCATTTATGGCTTGGAAAAGAAATTCAGACATTCTTCTGCTATGCTTCTAAACTTAATGTACTTTTTCTGCATAAAACATTACATGCCACTTGTAACCCCAGTACTCTAATTGATCTGCTGGGCTTCTCCTTTGTCTCAGCAAATACAGCTCTAAAAGAAGTCATTTTGTAATCAGACGACAACATGTTGAAAACTGAATTGTTAATGAATTATAAAAATATTCAGTTCATTGCTACCTGACTGTTTAGTACTTGGTACACCTCTGCTAATTTTTGGAACTGTGAAAAGACATGGAATGCTGTAATATGGAGTATCACAATAGGCAAAGAAACTTAGCTCTCATCCCTTCTTGACTAAGGCACTGCAGTCAAAAATCATATGAAAAAAAATTTCAATTTTCAAGCAAGGGTGTGCAGTTCTGTCCAAACTGTGCCACAGATACTCAGAACAGGCACTGGACCCAATAGGACCTAACATTTTACTTCCCTACTGAAGCTCTGCCACAGAAGGGAAGTGAAATGTTAGGTCCTGATGGGTTTAATGTCTGAACAATCCTGGCATAACTTATACAGAACTGCACAACCTTGCACAAAAAAAAAAAAATTGCACAGGATTTCTTACTGCATTACTTAACTTAAAAAGTGGTGAGTGCCAAGTATCTGTGTGTGTGTTTTGATTTTCATTTGTAACTCAGAGCATGACACGTCACAGTAGCTGCCTTTCGTGCTTTTTGTGTGATGGCAGCAATTTCTTTCTTTGATTTTGGAAGAGGTAGGGGACATAAATGTCAATAGGGCTTACAGGCTAGAAATATAATAACATAAACTTTGTTAGCAGAAAAGAACCACTTGGCACACCCAGTCTGCCCAAATGGTCCCTGCCTAGTCTGTCTCTCCAGACCCTAACTGGTCTCTAGTAACCCTTCCTCCTCCCTGCCTATTTACTAATATTCCCCTATGTCTATCTCATGCATGCTTCGAGCCTCATGCTATTTTTGTCTCCACCAGTTCTACTGGCAGTCTGTTCCAGGTGTCCACCACTCTTTCAGTGAAGTAGTACTTCCTCACATCCCTCTTAAACTTCACCCCCTCCAGCTTCAGTGCAAGCTCTCTGGTGCTGGTGCTCTTCCTGATTTGAAAGGAACTCCCCTCCTGCACCCGGTTCACCTCCGTGAAGTACTTGTAAGTTTCTATCATGTCCTCTGTCACTCTCCTCTCTTCCAGGGTGTATATGTTGAGAACCCTCAGACTCTCCTTATAAGGCTTGTGATGCAACCTCTGCACAGTTTTAGTTGACCTCCTCTTAACTGCCTCCACCCTAAGTTCTGTCTGAACTGTGGCCTTCAGAACTGGACATTATACTCCAGTTGTGGTCTCACACATGAGCAATACAGTGGCAACACCACCTCCCTCCTCCTGCTGGAGATACTGCTTCCTATGCATCCCAGCATCAGACTGGTCCTACCCACTGTTTCACACACTGCCCTGACACTGTGAGGTCATCAGATATGCTAATCCAAAGGTCTCTTTCCTGCTTAGTGACTGTCAGTACCCCCCATCCTATACTTAGCTCCTGGGTTCCTATGCCCTTGGTGCATTATTTTGCACTTTTTGCCATTGAACCCCAACTGCCATGGTCTTGACCACTCCTTGAGTTTCCCAAGATCCCTATGCATTCTCTCCACCCCCTCCTGAGTGTCCACCCTAGTACAGATGTTGGTGTCAGCTGTAAAAAGGTACACCTTTCCTTCTAGTTCTTCAGCATTGTCACTTATGAAGATATTGCAGAGGACCTGTCCCAGCACTGTTCCCCACTGGTTGCTCTCACCTAATTAGAGTGAATGAGTGCTGTGAATCACCACCCTCTGTCACTTATCCATTAACCAGTTCCTTATTCAGTTCACCACTTTGGATCTCACTCTTAGGCTGCTCAAGTTCTTTATCGGTCTCCTATGTGGCACAGTATCAAGGTCTTTTTAAAGTCCACATAGGCTGCATCCACTGCCCTCCCCGGATCTAATTCCCTTGTCACCCTGTTGAAGGATTTCAGATTCATCTGGCATGACCTTGCCCCTTTAATCCATGCTGCCTTTGGTCTTGCAGTCTATTGGATTTAAGATATTCCATCAATCTTTCCTTTAACAGGGTTTCCATTAATTTCCTCACCTCTGATGTGAGACTGACTGGCCTACAGTATAATTAGTAGCCTCCTCCCTGCTGCTGCTGTTATGGGCTGGGAGCACATCTGCTCTCCTCCAGCCAGGGCCACAATTTTGAGAGCTCTGTGGGCACAAATTTCTGGAAGGATGTTGTGGCATAGATTACGGGAGAGTTGAATGGTGCAAATGTTTGAGGGGAGGGTACATACAGTGACGCCAGTCAGGATGCAGTATAGTAATGCAGTGCGTATATCACAAAATGCTGCAGTATACTGCAGAGAACAGTGTGTGTAAGACTGGCAGTTGAGCCCTTTTGTCATGCAGTATTTTGTGACATGTCACTTCCTGCAAGTTACTGCATTGCATCCTGACTAGCTCTGCTGTAAATATCATGATGATTTGTAGCAGCATATCTTTGGTGTGGGTTTGTAAATCTTGGGACATAATAAGGGTACAGATCTGAGGTCATTACTTCCATGAACTGACTGAAGCACAAATTTTAAGAATTGATGAGTATTGTAAATTTATGGACACAGTGGGATCACATTTCAAGATCATTGAATGCACAAATTTTTCGAGTGCTTGTGCAATACATTTTAAGAAGGGTGGAGAAGACAATTGCCAGGAAAGATGTGCCATTACTAATCTCATGAGGGAGTCATACTAGTGGTGTGCAAAGTAGGACAAATCCATGAATTCACCTCAGTTCATGAAGTTAATCCAATTTGAGATGTGGCAGTTCGCAGTACAGTAATAAATTACTTCATGAATTGCAAATTGTTTTCTATAAATACTTTATTGTTCTTGGCTGAGGCAGTTAGGGACTCCCTTCAACCCTGTCTCCACCGACCCTTACCATCCAACACTCACTATCCCCAGAACTTACCTGTGTGGCCAGAATACCCTCGTGGGTTACCACTTGTGGTGGGATCAGGAGGGGTTGGTCCATCTTCTCCCCCCAGAAGTACAATCCAGTCTTGTCCATCCGGGTTCTTGGTGGTGAAGCTGGTGGGGGATCAGTGCACAGAGCATCATGAATGCCTGCCTCACCACCATTTTCCACTACTTTTTCTACCTGGATTCCCTGCTGGAGAATACATAACAGCATGCGCATGTGAAGGCATGCATATGCCAAAGAATCCCACAGCACCCTCCCTTCTTCTGCCACTCCTTTGCCACATTGCCACCAGGCCAATGCCTGGTGGCAGTCACTCAGTGGAGCCAGCAGTCCTCCCTCTCCAGGAAAAGAGAGAGCAGTCCCTTGAACACTCAGTTCTCTCCCACCTGGCTGACTCTTGGCACCTCATGATCGTTCTGGAGCATGGGTTGCCAGCGTGGAGTGAAGTGAGGCATCCAATGCCTCAACCCTCAGCACCGCTGGGCCAGAACAAATTGCAAATTTGATAACTTCACTGGTGAAGTGAGGCCCATTGGTGAAGTTCACAATGTAGTATAGGATTAGAGGTCTCATGGTACTGAAACGAGCTGTGTGCAATGTGGGGGCTGTGTTGGGTGCACTCTTCTGAAGAGAAAATTGGAGAGAAGTCTACCCCTTTTTGTCTGAGCAAAAAAAAAAACAAGCAAACTTTAAAGTTGATTAAAAACAGAGTATTTTGAAACAAAATTCCACATAAAAGATATAGAAGGCCTTGTGCAGCCAGATTAGTTTTTGTTTGTTTCTGGTTCTTCTGATTTACTTAGTTCAAAGCTGTGGTTTGGTTTTGCTTAATGAGGCACTGCTGTGTGGGGGAAAGAGAGGTGTTCCAGTTAGTAAGGCAGGCAGAAAAATCAGATGCTTTGAGCCTTTTTTACTGTGAGCACTAGTCTCTGTGCAGTAGATATCTCATATTTGTTTTATTGTTTTCCTCAGTCTATCTTATTAATATATTTTTGTCTGTGATCTGTGGTTTCTCATTTTATTGCTATAGTACAGTTTGATGTGGTTAAGTGAAGTATTGTGTCTATCTCCTTCTATACTAGTTGTAGCTATTTTGTTTAGTTCTTAAAGTGACAGTGTTCTGTCATTTACAATAACCTGCTAATTACCCCCTGTGGTGTGTCTTATTAATCTCCGCAATGTTAAAAAAATAATTAAATAAAAAGAAAACACTTTTTTTGAGGTTTTACTGTAGCTACTATTAGTTCAGGATACAGTTTTTTCAGATCACACTGCTAATCCCTTGGGGGAGTCATTATCTGTTGCTGTTATTTAGTTGTACTGCAGGTGTTTTTAAAACTTTTTCCTCACAGTATTATAAATTGGAATACATAAAATGACTGGGAAGAGATGCTTGACTAAAGGGAGAGGTGCCAGGGAGACAGCAAAGAGCAAAAAAGTACATGAGTTCTGTGGGGCAAAAGTGTGTTGCAACTAATAAAAACTACTCCTGCAGCAGTGTCAGCTATGGGCTTTGTGGCCAGTAGTAGTAGTAGTAGTAAGTGAGTAGATGGCACCAGTAGTGCTGGCATTAGTGTACCCAATTTGTTTTCAGTAACATCTGTGGCATCCATTCTGGTGGAGCTGGGGGAGGCACTTACAAAAGGAGCTGTCCAAGATGTAACAAAATCTCTGGCTCAGGTACAGTAGTCAAGGAGAAGGTTGTTGCTGTCTCTATGACTCCTAGTGGTGGCAGCACTGAGCCTGATCTTGATAATAGTTTCCCATTCTCAAATGAGAGAGTGGAGCTTGACCATGACTCAAAGGCTGAGGAGGGAGGTCTGATTGTTGTGCAGTCAGAAATCACTAAATTGAAAAATGTGTTTCTGACTAAAGATGATGAGAGGGAGACAGCCTGGAAAAAGTGAAGATGAGCAGGACAGAGCTCAGGAGGAGGAGGAGGATATCACTGGTGGTGGAGATGATGATCTGGATCCCCTATGAGAATCAGAAAAGAAAAGAAAAAGAGGATGGGTGGTGCTGCTGAATATGTGGACCTTTGTACACCAGTATCTTATACAACTGCCAAAGTCCCCTCCCCCATATTAAAATTAATTTATTTATTTGAAAACTGGTGACTTGGAAAGGCACACTGAGTCAAGGTTTGTTTCCATGTGCAAGCTGGGCGGGGGAGAGAGAAGTACATTACAACAACACAGCATCAGTGATGAGGTACATGGTAAAGTGCATAATGGTGTACAAATTAACAGCATAAAAATACAAAGACAGTGGAAGAACCATGTGGAACACTGAGCAGCATTCATGTGGAAATAAAGTGAACAGTGCAAGTAGAAAGGTAACATAGCAATAACTGCTGGGAAGAGTCTGTTACAGGCAGCGGCAGTACACTAGAGAGGGCCAAATCATAGGGGTGGTAGTGTCATGCAGAGGAAGTTCAGGCTGAGGCTGGCAGCCACTTGTGTCCCACTACCATAAAAAATAAAAGGGTGCAAAATCCTTAGATTGGGATTTTTATATACCGGACCCCACCGATGAAACAGTTGGTATCTATGAGCTGTGCCCAAGCCCGAGTTAGTCAGGGAAAAAAGGGCAGCCACATAGGCAATGTTGGATAACACACACCTACAATCCAGGTACCATTTATGCTGCACTCATCAGCACCAAAAGAAAGTAGTGCAGAAGGTTCTTCTCCCTTGTCATCTGTCTTTACCAAGGCATCCAGAAGCAGTAGGGAAATAGTTCCAGTGGAGAGAAGATTGAACAACCACAGAGATGATGAGAAGGAGGAGTCTGTAGGATTGCCTTGTAGTGGTCATAGCATCAGTGGTGGGTTGAGTACTGGCATCCAGAGCACAAAACCAAAGCAATTTCCAGTGCAGAAAATACACCAAAATCATTGCTTTCATTTCAGCAGTACCTGTGAATCCCCAGGAGTAAAATACTACCCCACCAGCCAAAACACCAAGCTGAGTCCAGCTGTTTGTTGACCCATCACCCAGAAAGGTCCAGCCTATGCTGCATAGCATGTATGAGCATCATACCAAATACCCACCCAGTCATACTACTGCATGTTTAATTAACTGCATTAAAATTTCTGCATTTTTTTAAACTTAAGCACAGGGAAGCCACTCAACTCCTGAGAGTATAATCTCTCCCAGAAGCATACTTTTTGTCCCGCCTCCCACCCCAGTCCCAGCCGCTATTAAATAGCCCTCCCCCCCCCTACACTCTAAGCCACTCCCTTGGCATTCCAGCCTCACCTTAAAGACATCACCTCTGTTTTCCTCATCTGTGCTTCATCATGCATTTCTCTCTCCTATATAGTCCCACTTTCACAAAGCTCCCAGTAACCCCTTGTCCTCTAGTTAAAATATCCTACTCCTTTTCAATCTGGTGTGCTGTGCATCTACTGCCATGCAGTATTCCTGAGAAGGAACCCTTAGCCTATCTCCTTCTCTTTGGCTGTGTCCTCCATCTATCCTTGGAGCCTAACATGGTCTCACTGAAATTTATAATCTGCCAGAACTTCACTACATGTCAGGAACCAATTCTGGTAGCATTAGCTTTTCGGTCATTGCCCTTTAAAGGCAGTAATCCACACGCTAGCAGAATATTCCATATCACCTACTGCCCAACACTCCTCAAGCAGATACCACTCTACCAGTCTGCTAGGGCAGCGATACTTACTATGACCACTCTTCACTGCCTCTCTAACACGTGTTCTACTGCCCCAGGCAATGCCCACTTTAAGCAATCTAGCAAAGCTTTCCTGAGCTTTCTTGTAAAATGGACTAGGAAATTGCTAATCCTGCTGTTACTCTGTGCAGGCAATGTGGAATTAAACCCAGCCCCCTCGTCGGCTAGTGGCTCCAGAGAGCTCTCACAGTTAAAGGGCTTGAGCTTCCTGCATATGAATGTATGCAACCTAGTCAACAAAATTGACCAGGTCCAGGCCTTGGTGTTACACACTATGCCTGATGTAGCAATGTTCTCAGAAACATGGCTTAGAAGCAATGTATCTGACAAAACAATCAATATCCCTGGCTACAATCTACACAGGTGTGATAGGTTGACTAGAGGTGGTGATGTTGCCATATATGTCAAGGACAAATTCCTAACTACTGACATTGTCCGCACATCAATGCCCAAAGAATTTAAGTGTCTTGTCCTCAGGTTAACACTATCACCTTGAGTGGCCCTATTGGTAGCTGCATGCTATAGGCCGCCTGCTGCTGGTCTCAGTCTACTGCTGCATCTCCATTCCCTCCTGGATATTGCAAACACTGATTTATGGGGGACCTAAATCTCAACTGGAATGATGCCTGTGCCAATAGGCTTAAGGATTTCTGTGATGAGCATGGGTTAACTCTGATCACCCCTGAGGTTACCCGACCTAATTAAAAAAAACCTGGTCATAGTTCCATATTGGATCTTATGCTCGTCAATAAGCCACATAACATATCCCATACTGGGGTCTTTCATAATGATCTGCGTGACCACTGCACTGTTACCTGAGTCAGGTGTTCCCCACACTTCCCTTCCACCTCTACCTTCAAATTAAAGCACAGTCTAAAACATTTCTGCCTCCTTGCCTTCCTGACAGATCTTAGGAATATCATGTGGAAGGATTTCTATCTCGCGCCTTCTGTGACCGAAGCCTTCTGCATCTTTCAGGACCAGTTAACAAGGGTAATAAATAAACATGCTCCCCTAAGAAATGTCAGATCCTGAAAACGGGCATCTAACTGGTTCATCCCATCCCTAAAAAGGGTTTTGCAGTTCAGAGACACTCTATGGAAAAGGGCAAGAAAGTCACAGACTGATGCAGGCTGGCTCTCCTTTCGGGTAGCCAGGAAAGCCAGCACTAAACTGGTCAGGGCCCTTGAGGAAAACAAAAATTGCTCTGCCAAGTTCTGGCAAATCTTGAGAGACACTGAAGGACACTCCCCTGCCACCCCAATCCCGGCCAAGATTATTGCGAACAATAAGTCTTACACAGGCAGGTCTGAGATCCTCGATCAACTTTATAATCATTTTGCTACTGCAGGTCTTGCATTCGATGCCTCTCCTGTCAGCAAACTATGTGCCCCAAGCACCACTAGTGTATCAGCCCTGCTTTTCCCTCTGCACCGGCTGCCTTCCCTTCAACTTAATGCCGGTATCCTTTAAGCAGGTGGAGGACCTTCTCCTCTCCTTGGATACCAAAAAGAGTGCCGGTGCAGATTCGTTAGAACCATTCTTTCTAAAAGCTGGGTTCTATTATATAACAGCTCCAATCACTCACCTATTTAATTGCTCACTTATGCAAGGGGAGCCACCATCTAGCTGGAAAATTGCACACATTGTCTCCTTGTTCAAATTGGGAGACCCCCCAGACTTGAACAATTACAGACCAATTTTGATTCTTCCTGTACTGTCCAAACTATTAGAAAAAATCAACTCACAATTGAGGGAGCACTTGGATCATGAAAACATCCTCAACCCAGCCCAATCGGGGTTTAGACCGAAGCATAGCACCATGTTGGCTCTAGCCAAAGTGCCTAATGACTGGTTAAAAGCCCTGGACATCAAACAGCACACCTATGCTCTCTTCCTTGATCTCAGCAAAGCATTTGACATGGCTGATCACTCCCTTCTGCTTGATTTTCTGGGTAACATTAGCCTAACCCCTGTCGCATTAAAGTAGTTCCATTGTTACCTCACAAATAGAAGACAACAAATTAAAACACAAATTAAAACACACTTAAAGTTCGGCCCCGAGGCATGCCGCAAGGTTCCATCTTGGGGCCCATCCTCTTCGCACTCTACATAAACCGCATTGACTCTGGCATCCTAACAGGAAATGTTCACCTTTTTGCAGATGACACAGTCCTTTGTACAACCAACCCCTCATTAGAAATTGCTTATAAGGAGTTACAGCAAGACTTTCTCACCCTCCAATATAATCTGTTGAATCTCAAGCTTTTGCTCAATGCAAAAAAAACAAAAAACAAAAGCCATGATTTTCTCCCTGCACCCCCTCATAATTTGGGGAAATCTGGCCTCCGCCGGATTACCACCTTCCTTGGTGAACACTTGGAAATAGTGGATAAATTCAAATATCTGGGAGTCTGGTGGGATAATAAACTCTGTTTCAGCACAAATCTGTGTGAGTTAACAAAAAAATTAAAACATCGCTTTCGCATATTCTTCCGCATAAGGCATCTTCTCACCCCTGAAGCCAGGAAGCGGCTGGTTCAAGTAACCTTTTTACCCCTGCTTGATTACGCAGATTTTCTATACAGCCATTGCCCCCAGTATGTACTTCAGAAGCTTGATACACTCTACCATCGAGCCTTGAGATTTATACTTGATATGCCACTCCGAACTCATCATTGTCTGTTGTACCAAGCAATAGGTTGGCCATCCCTCCCTCTGAGGAGGCAAATAAATGCCCTTATGTGGCTCTTCAGGGTGATCTCCAACAAACTCCGACCCTACATCTGTAATTTGTTTGAACGGTCAACTGGCATATATGGCCTACGTAATTCCTCCCTGGTCCTCCTCAAGCTACTAGGAGCAAGGATGTGCCATGGCGCAGCTGCCATCAGCTCCTTCCTACCATCACTTTGGAATAATTCACAAAAAGTTCTTAAACTTTCCTGCCTGCCAAGCCCTCATGTACTCAAACAATTGCTTTTCAGCTGCCTGAAAACTGCGTGTGACTGTTTCCGGTAATCGTTGGCACACAATTTGAATTTATTCTTAGCTTATGGTTCCTCCTGGCCTCCCTATTCCCCCTGTTGGCTGGCAGCCCCTTAGGGCAACTACCCCTTCCCTATGTCCCTCCGCTCTTCCCTCCCTGTGGCAACCCCCCCTGGAGGACTCCAACATAGCAGGGTTATCCCTCCTTCCCCTCATGTGCTTCTATCCCCCCTCCCACTGTACCCTATGTACCGCTACCATCTTCTCATGCCTCGCTCCTTTGTTGACCCCAAACATCCTATGATGTAGTATCTGTGTATGTACAGTATACTGCCTTGCTATCAAGACTTATTCCTGATACCATATTATCCTGTAATATTTGTTACGTTTATACTGTTTTTTCCTGTATGATATGCCTCAACATGTTGTTGTAAACTCTAAATGGATATTGTTCTGTGTGTCCAGGACCATCTTGCAAATGAGCTCACTCAATGATGTAACTGCCTGGTTAAATAAGTTTGATTGATTGATTGATTGATTGCATGTTAACTGAATGCAGCAACACCTGAAATGCTGACAGTTAATCTGTTGCCATTCTCTTTTGTGGAGAACATAGGATTTAGGAGGCTGATGGCCCATTCCTGTCCAAAATGGCAGATTCCTTCAAGAACTTACTTCTCCACATGTGCCATTACTGAACTTTATACGATGGTGTAATACACAGTAATCCATGTCCTACTGCATTCAGCATCACCATGCATACAAGCATATCAGTATGAATATGTGGACCAGTGGCCAAAGAGCTGGTAGCTACTATCTGTGCATTACAGAACCTTGGGCACAGGTACCTGGCATAGTATTTGACTCTGGCTATGGGAAAAAAATGTACTGAGCCCAATTGTGGTGGTAGCAATACTTCAGATGTTCGCCAACATGGCACACTGGCAATGAAGAGTGTAACAGGATCACACATGGGCCAGAAATGCTAGAATTGCTCCTGATTGATATTGATACTATAAGTGGCTGCACACCCATTCACTGAAAGTGGTGCTCAGTGTGAGCTATGATCACTAGAATGTAGTGAAATGTATCAGTGATAGGAGATTTATCAGGCTGCCATGCTTGGCACACTATCTTAATCTTGTAGTGCAGGAGTTTCTAGCATATTCTGATATCACGTCCATGTTGACTGCGGCCCGCTGCATCTGTGCCCACTTTGCCCATTTCAGAAAGGCCAGTGACCATCTCAGGCCCCCGCAGATCCAGAATAATGTTCCTTAGCACCACATGAAGCTGGAAGTCATCACCAGATGAAACTCGACACTGTACATGATTGAGCATTTGTACAAGCAGTAAAAAGCCATCTCTGAATATCTGCTGCTGCATATAACCCATGACAGTGTCTGAGTAACCATGTCTCTGACAACAGACCAGTGGTGAATAATGGATGGCCTGATCATGATTCTAAAGCCATTCAAACATGCAAAGCAGGCAGGCAGTGAACAGGGACACTGCTTGTATCACTAAGGCTATCCCACTTCTATGAGTGCTGAGAGACGCTGTTGAATGTACAGCAGGTGCTGGAGGCAAGTGGTGATATGGGAAGCTACACCTTAATGGAACACACACTCCATGTCTTGGACTGCAATATCCATATTTCTGGAATTCTGCAGTTTGCTGATTTGGGGATTTTCACCATGCTGGACCCACATTACAAAAGGGTCCTATCATGCAATACTTGAAGGTGGGAGTGATCAGGTCTAAAATTTAACTGATCTTCTAATAAGACGGGGACATGGGGCACAGATGATACTGTCAGAGTTATGTAAAGCACAACATGTAACTGAGCAGAGACTGGATGTTACTACCACTTCACATGGACTGGTAAATGGGCTAGGGAAGCATACAATATAACAGAAAAAATAAACACAAATCCACTTTGGGAAGTTTTGTTCATGGTGGAAATTGAAGACATGGAGGAAAAGGAGGAAGAGGAGGAGGAGGAGACTGCTGAGGCAGTAGGGTTACAGGCAGCACAATGCATGGTAGATGCATATTTCGTGGATCCCAAGCACCTTACTATCATAGATGAGCCCTTGCTATACTGGAGTAACAAGGTCACTGATTGACCAGCACTGACCTCAGTAGCAATCAAATACCCGAGCCGTCCACCCTCAAGTCAGCATGAAGCAGGTTTTCAGTTCAGCAGGGGTCATTGTGCAGGGCAGGTGTACAAATTTGTCCCCTAGAAATGTTGGCATGCTAACATTTATTAAAATGAATGCAGGTCATATTCCAAGCAACACAATTACATTGGCATTCCTAGCACATGAAGGTGGCGGTGATGGTGAAGATGAAACTGAAAAGCCTGAGATTGTCAGCATTGGCAAATTGTCTTCTGCTGAGGTAGATGAAGCATGGATGGAGAAAGAATACCCATGAGAGGACAGCTCAAGTCTTAAAGACTGTGAGGGATGTGTCTTTGATGTGGAGAATTGAAGCATTCCAGCTCATCGGCACAGTGGTAGTGCTGCCACTCACGACATCTACAACCCAGGTTTAAAAGTGAACTCAGGGTGTCAGATGGCCAGCTGGGGGGCAGGATCGAGCATCTGGAGGACTGCTCTCTTTCATAGGGAGGGCTCGCAGATACCAGTGTTTGCCTGGCCCCTAGTGGAAGCTAGGGGAAAGGCAGCCAGGACAGCTTAGGCAGCAAGGAGGAGCATGACAGATGCTAACGTGAGGTGTGTGAAAGTGTGTGGTGCATGTCATGGCATCATTGCATGCCATGCTACTCATGGGGAAAGCAGAAAAAAGGAAAAGCTACCAGCAGCAGGATGGCGCAAAACACTCGAAGGCCCTGCACCTGACCAACTAGGCTTGCCAGACCAGGAATAGAATCAGGTTCCTGACAGGGATTGGGGAACCCCTTCGACCCTGCAAGGGGGGGGAAAGTCTGAGATTAGACTGGCTGGCAGGTAAGTCCTGGTGAATGTCTGGGTGACAAGGCTGGGGTGTCCTAGTAGAGGAAGGCCATCTGGTAGGGGGGCAGAAACAGAGAATAAAAAAAAGATGATTGAAGCATAAAAGACACGTGTTCCGGCCATCCTTTCCTCCACATCAGTTGAATCCTTTTCTTTATGATTTAGTTCTGTTTATCTGTCATTATATTTTTCCTCAAGTTGGGCTGCTGTTCCCTACATCCATCTGTTTACCTGCCTTCTCCCTTTCTTATGTGATGCCTTCAGACAAACTAGAAAGTCAGTGAACACTGAAACATTAAATGCCACACACAATGTGTAAAGTGGACTGGTCACACTTACCCTTTTAGCACCATAAAGGATGATATTCCTCAGGGGTCTATTCTTGATCCTCTTCTATTTTCTTTATTTATTAAGTAACTCCCTCTGCACTGTGGAGGTGCATGAGTCCAGATGTACTTAGATGATGCAGTTCTGTACAGGTCCTCCTCTGACCCAACCCTGCTGAACCTCAATTTGCAGCAGGACTTCCTTAATCTTGAGACATGGTTTTCCAATAACCTCCTGGTGCTCAACACCAAGAAGACTAAATCAATGCTCTTCTATCACTGGACCCCAAGCTAACCTCCCCGCCCCCCCAGTGATAAATTCCTCCTATGGTGACCCCTTAGATCAGGTACAATCCTTTAAATACCTTGGTGTCACTCTGGACTCCCACCTCACCTTGGATACTTATGTCTCAATTGTGGTTAAGACCATTTGCCAAAAGCTAGGATTGCTCTGCTGCCTTTTGCCCTACCTTACACACTCATCCCAACTGGCCATAGCTTCCTCCTCCATTCTCCTGCTTATCTCCTATGGAGCTCCTATACTACACTTCGATCAGGTCACCCCTCTTGCCAAACTCAAGCAAACCTACCACAGGGTTACATGTTTTGCCCTTGCCGCTGACACTAGGATGCAGCACTACTCAATCCTGGACTCCCTAGTTTGGCCTTCCTTTGAAGCTAGACTTCAATACCCCACCCTTTGCCTTACCTACAATTTAGTTCACACATTCATTCCTCCCTGCCTCATGAACATTATCCAACAAAACCCCACAACGAGGTCATTAAGGTCATCCAACTTTCCTCTTCTCTCCATCCTAAAACCCTGCCTTGCAGTGGGTCGACATGCATTCGCTTTCTCCATGCCCTCCTTCTGGAACTCGTTACCATTTACTGTTCTGACATGCCCTTCTATTTACTCCTTCAAGAGTTCTCTTAAATCCCACCTTGCTTCCCTTCAGCCCTGTTCATGTGTCTAAGTTACCCCACTGACTACTGTATCACCTGATGCCATTAATGACTTTAGATGTCATGCACAGAGGGAGTGCTTCAGGCTGAAAAGAGTGGAAAGGGGTGAGAACTCACCCAGATGTGCCATTCCTGTCCTGCTTTGTTTTGGAGCTGATTCTTTTTCACTTCAGCTGTTATTCAGTCTATTTGAAACCACAGCATCTGTACTAGTATCTACTGCATTATATGTAAATACCTGCTGTATTAACTAAAAATCTCTGCCCTTGCTACTTGTATATATTTGGTAAATTCCTACCTCTGTGCCTGTATATACTATATTATTTGTGAATACTGTGCATGCATTTTGTATTTTGTATATTTCTTGAGTTCCACAAACTATTATAAAGTGAAACTATTATGTGTAAATACCGTACATACATTTTGTATTTTTGTGCATATTTTGTGTTCCACAAACTGTTGTGAAGTGTCCTTGCACATTTTTCTCCTGCTGCTTACATTGTTTCTCTGTACCTCCCCTTTTTACCCACTCCAGGTTGCCCCTGAAAAAGAGACCTGCTGTCTCAGTGAGCTTATCCAGTTGTCAAAATTCAAATAAATACATTTGTCAGCAATAACATTGGCCACTGCTTCCCCACCACATACATTCAGGCTGAAAAACCTAGGCTTTTAAGCCAGTGTAAATGCCATTCCCAGCACTGCAGACCAGACATCCTCCAGCAATCAAGAAACAAATCAAATCAAAATCAAATCAAACTTTATTTTTATAGCGCCTTTCAAGACCAAGGTGCTGCACATAAAATCAAATATAAATATAACTTTAAAACAGAAGAATAAAAACAAGTTAACTGTAGTTAGGGAAGACCAAGTTAAATAAACACATTTTTAACTCAATCTTAAACCTATCAACAGTCAGGCATTCTCTTAACAGCCGAGGTAGAGAATTCCACAGGGTTGGAGCCGAGAAAGAAAAAGCATGGGCACCAGATGTTTTTAATCGCATCCTGGGAATCTCTATCAATCCCGCATCGGCGGATCGGAGAGGATGGAGGGGGCAGTAGGGTATCAAGAGGTCGTGCAGGTAACCAGGTCCCTGATCATGTAGGGCTGTAAAGGTTAGCAAACCAACATTAAAGGTGATCCGCCACTGAATAGGTAGCCAGTGCACTTTGTGGAGCACAGGCGGAATATGACTGGACCTGGAAGTCCCAGTCAAAAGCCTGGCTGCCACATTCTGCACTAGCTGCAAGTGGCACATATCAATCCCTGGAAGCCCTAGGTAGAGGGAATCGAAGTAATCAAGGCAGGTAGTGATGAAGGTGTGAACCAATGTTGGGAGATCATCCAGAGGAACCAAGTGTTTCATCCGGTGATGTTCTTCTGATGGTAAAAAGAGGATTTAATTACAGCCGACACCTGAGCTTTTAGTGTCAGACCATCATCAAAAATAACGCCAAGGTTACACACTCGGTCTGAGGTAGTGAGCTGTATGCCATTGATCAAAAGACCTGATGCCTGTCCAGCCCCCATACCTGCCCCCGGACGACCAGGGTCCACTACCAACACTTCAGTCTTGTCTGGATTCAGTCTCAACCAGCTATTACTCATCCAGGTTCTGATCTCGGTAAGGCAGTTGTTTAGCACAAAGAGTGCATAATTTTGTCTGGGCAGAAAGGACATATACAGTTGAGCATCATCTGCATAGCAGTGAAAACTCAAACTGTATCGCCTGATGATGTCTCCCAATGGCAGCATATACACTGCAAACAACATGGGGGCCAAAATGGAGCCCTGTGGCACGCCGCAGGGCAGGGAGTGAGTGCCAGAGGAATAAATTCTGGTGGCAACTCTCTGGGACCTGTCCGCAAGGAATGAGTGGAACCATTTGAGGACTGTACCAGACAGCCCACAAAGAAGCTGCAGGTGCTCCAGCAGCACACCATGGTCTACAGTGTCAAATGCTGCAGAAAGATCAAGAATGACCAGAATGTTACATACCTTGCGATCTCTAGCCATCAGGAGGTCATTCAATACTCAGACAAGTGCAGTCTCCAGGCTATGCTTCTTTCTAAATCCAGACTGGAGAGTATCATGGACCTTGTGAGTTGTAAGGTGATCATCCAGTTGCAGGGCAACCACCTTTTCAATAACCTTACCAACAAATGACAGGTTAGAGATAGGCCGGTAGTTAGCTAGACAGTATGGGTCCAAGGAAGGTTTCTTAAGGAGTGGTAGGACGACTGCCTCCTTTGGGGGTTTTGAAAAGACCCCTCATCTCAAAGGACCTCCAAACAATTTCAGTAAGGATCGGGCAGATAACATCAACACATCCCAATAAAAGGGGTGTAGGGCCCGGATCCAAACTACCACTGGTTGGGCACAATGACTGGATGATCTTCACAATGTCTGTGAATTCTGGCTGGCAGAAATCTGACCAGATAGACTGAGTGCATGCCACTTCCGGCCAATCACCACAATCCCTCATAGGAGAGGCCGGGCCGATGCTAGACCTGATGCTGGCAACCTTATCTGTGAAGAATTAAACAAACTCCTCGCATTTCAGCTGAGAAAAAGCTTCTCTGGGCTGAAGACAGATTGGATTGCACAATCTGTCAATGGGCTGGAAAAGCTGAGGTGGTCGATTCTGCACTGCAGAAATCTCCCTGGACAGGAATTCTGCCTTCTTATGGGTGATTTCTGACTGATAGCCATCATAGTGTGCCATCAGCTTAAGCCTGTCAGCATCAAGGCAAGACTTTCACCAGGCTGTCTCCATCCTTTGACCAACTCATCTCAGCTCCTTCAAGGAACCATCAGACCAAGGGTTCCTTGGATGAAAGGTGAGGGGCCGAACACAAATAGAAGCAATCTTGTCCGGGGCATCTCCCACAGCCTTATTATAGGCCAATACAAGATCATCTGGACTCATGCATTCACCCAACAAACCCAATAGGTCCAGCAACACTGATAGGTCACTAGGGGTAACTCCCCCTTAAAGGGCAGTACTGAACCATTTCCATAGGGACAGACCTATTGGGGGGGACCCTGAAGCTGAACCTTATGGTGTGATGGTTGGACCAGCTGACTGGTTCCACCCCCAGATCAGCTATCTCCATACCCAAAAGAAAGATCAGATCCAGCGAGTGACCCCCTATATGGATTGAGGAGGTAACTACCTGTGTAAAGCCCAGCATTGTCATCAGCTGGAGGAGATTTTGACCAAAATGCGAGAGTTCATTGTTGACCCAGGCACTGAAGTCCCCCAGAACTATCCATCTGGGGGACCTCAACACCATATCAATGACAAAGTCTGCTATCTCCTGCAGGAATACTCCACCATCTCCTGGTGGACGGTAGATGAGGAGTATCCCACAACCTACAACCTCTCCCAGGATATACTCAAAGGATCTGGTACTTCCTAATGGTACATCCACAAGGCCCAGCTCAGATTTAAATATAATGGCCACATCCTCCTACTCCTCCTACTCTGACCTGATTGTGACCTTCACATCCACCAACAACATGGGCTACTGCTGCCTCCAGTGCATGCATCCAGACTAAGAAACCCAGACTCCAGCATGAGTGCTGTTGCCAGGTAGACCTCCATCCAGTCAGGTAGGTCTCATGCCAAGCTACCAGCCAGTCAACCCATTAAGGCAGCAAAATCTGAAGTCCAGCAAGGCTCAACTTTGTCTGCTGTGATGGTACACTACTTTCACTGTTGTTCAAACTGCCGGTGGTGTCATGCCATTGAGGCTTAGGGGGGTCTGTGCCCCCCAAATGTTCCCCCAATGCTGTCTTGCAATAGCAGTGCATAAGCACGCACCAATTTTTATTTATTTACTTATTTACTTTTGCTGGGATGTCTGGTTGCCAGGACTCAGAAGACTCCTCACAAGGGGTTGGGGGGGAGCAGCCATTCAGGATAAAGTCAGTGGAATAGTTCACATTCCTGTAGAAGCCATGATGGGCACACATGCTCTGGTCCAAGAGCTGCATGCACATCCCACAGACTCCAGGCTTCAGCATAGTGTACAGCCAACATGGCAGACAAGCTGTATACCCTGCTGGATGAGGCGGAGTCCAAATTCTATAAAAATGTTTCCATCTTAATAGCTGCCACTGCAGGCAACTGCAGTACTCATACCAACACTGAAATCAGAAGGGCAGGGATGAAAGAGAGGCAATAAGATAAACAGGATACATTAACAAATGAACAGTGAGCTAAGAAGTACAACTCCTAGACAAAACCTATGCGTTTGTAATCTGGCTGTATGTGCTTGAGGTACAGAATGGAAGCCTAGAGTGCAAGCTTTTAGAAATTTCTGGACCTTAAATGATAAATGAGAGGTTAATTCAGTGAAAGTTTTTTTTTTGAACGTTTTATTACAGTTGCAGATTGAGTCATGTGCATTCGTACAAGTTCTGAATTGTATTAAGTTTATATTGCTGTAACTAATACATTTTTGATAATTCCTCCTCAAGTAAGAGGCAACGGGAGGAAGATCCAATACCGAGCCATCTGATTGTCAGTGCAGCATATAAATTGAGTGTTGTTTACAGTTGTAGTTCAGATTGAGATTATAAAGGAGATTGCATTTTAGCTGATAAAGTGGCACTTTGCAAATTCTGTTACTTTTTGCCCAGTTTGTATTAGAATTTTAAATGTATTGCAGACATTGCATGAGAAGATCCCCCTGTTGAATGGCCATGGACACCTTTGAAGGCTAAACTTTTCAGTCCTAGAGTGCATATCGTGGATTATAAAATAAGGCTTTGCAGATAGATAACACAGGCTCCATCCAGAATGAGGGGATGCATGTTTCTTTTAAAACACAGATTCTCAAGCATTGTCAATGTGACTTCAATGGTGTTGGTGAAGAAGTCTTCAGCTCTGGTAATTAGCAAAGCCAGCACACAATGCTGCTATGCTGCTTGGGATTTGTTGGCATGGAGGTGATGTGTTCAATTTATTTGATTTGGGGGGTTGTCTCTCTCCCTAAATTAATTAAAAATATGGGGGTGTGGAGGTGAAGGATGGAGTGCAGTATTGTGCATCGCTTTTCTGTAGGAATATATTATGCTAATGCTGCTGTTTACTTGTATCCTGTAGTTAGGCAGCCAGCAGCCTGCATTTGGCAGATCTATATATTTCAGGTGTCTGTATTTAGCCATTGTTTAGTTTGTATTTGCATACAGACCCAGTCAATACCATGAGTTAAGTGAGTGATGCGGGATCATTTACAGCAGTTGAATTTACTGTCGTTTGTAAAGGCTGGATTTGTTTGTTTTTTTCCATTCTAGTGATGGTGCCCATGCTCAGGGAGGAAAGCAAAAAAAGTGTGAGTATGTATTTTGTGATTAGACTGTACAGACAGTGCTGTGTGAAAACACCAGCAGTCTGTTGTCTTTCAGCAGGCTGTCAAGCTACTTCACTATCTGCTAAAAGTCAACAGACACCACTATTGTGACTGTGTTTTCTGAAATGTTCTGTGCGACACACTGTTGTTAGCTCTTCTGTGCAATCATTGCTATGATATGTGTATCTCCACATTCTTCTGTCTTTTAGCATGCTGTGCAACCACTTCACAGCCTGAACAGACAGCAAAATGCATCATTGCCATGTCATACCATTCTACTGCCATTTAGCAGGTTGTGGAACTCCTTCACAGCCTGCTAAAAGCCAGCAGAAGGTACCAATTTGGTTTTGCTTTAATTTTTAACATTTTTATTGTAGAGCAAAAAGTGTAGGTGTGGCTGTTATCGTTACTTATGGAATACAAACATTTCTGCCTGTATGACTCAGCATTCAGCTGCCTTTTAGCAGGCTGTCTGAAAACTGCTTCCCAGACTGTGAAAACTCACCAAAAGGAACCATTTGGCTTCCGTTTTGCAACATTTTTCCAAGGGAGCATGTTCCTGAACTCCTAAGAAAACTTTTGATTTTGGGCCTCCTCCTGAATGTTCTCTACATGACACCCATACAAACTGCTTATCCTCACTGTTGCTGGTGAGTCCATGCTTGCACATGAGGGGCTTACACCTTGCTTGTAAGATTTTAAAATGTGTTTCTTTCTTTCTTTTCTTTTGACTCCCTCTCACTGCAGGTTTGACTATTCTTCACAGGGATTACTGGCAGGCCAGAGCAAAGCCAAACAACATGCAAGGCATGTACTTCCGTTCCTCCACCACCCTTTTCCGTTGCACCATCATGCACACAGCATAGACCTCACTAATTTGACAGTAAACATTTTGTGACTTTTTTTCTTTTAATTTTTCCTTTCATAGGTACACAGTGAATCAATGATCAAGTGAAGCTAAATAATGTCTTTTTTTTCTTTACAGGTGACAGGTATAGTAAGACTGGGAGTGAACAACAGATATACTATCTGTGCAGTCATCCACAGTAGCTAATTGAGTAGAGTCTAAATAATTTTTACCTGTCTTTACTGGTCTCCTGTTCAGCTGTTTTCTAATCCAGCAAGCAAGACATCTCCTACTTTGCATCCTCTGTCTGAGGCATCTTCATGCCATTTCATAGCATGGCCATCACCAATGTGACAGTGAGTATCCTTTCCAAAAGTTATTTTTACTTTATTTTTTTTTGTTTTTGTTTTCTTTTTCATGTGCAACACAATGGGGAGTGCACTAGAGTCTAAATGATTTCTATCATGTATTCATCAGTCTCTGTCCATTCTGACATAAATGCCTCCACCTCCAGCAAGCAAGCCATCTCCGTCTTCTCCACCAGATCATTGAAGAGGTCAACATCTCAGCTCACTGATGTGGTCAACATGTGATGTCAGCCTTGTGCCGGGACCTCCTTTTCCTTCTCCAGCTTCTCAACCCCTGTGTGTGATCTTCTCAAAGTCAACCCATTCTCTGTCTCCAGTATGAATACTAGTCATCAACCTGATGCTGTTCCCGGATTCTACATTGTCACACAACCGAAAAAATCACTGAAACAAGAAAAACATGAGCAGAAAACAGAGAGTGACATAAAAAATTATATTTAAGAATTTGAGAATAAAAATAGAAAAGAAAATGAATCTTTACCTTCCGTGCTAGGAAACACTGCTAAATTAAACAAGCAAGTCCTAGCCAGATCCATGAAGCAAGAGGATTTTGTCACACTGGTGTTAAATACCTAAAAGGAAGAAACAGAAACAAAAGATGGTTATAAAGACATTGTTTACATACACACACACACACACACACACACACACACCCATCAACTGTCCACAAAGTAAAAAATAAATGCTGACCTTTGATGGAAGGACACATAGTGATACCTGAAGATCATCATCCAGATCTGTGCCAGAAAACATGCATTGTCATTTCATGAGACTATATCCAGAATTTCTGGGCACTAAATCCATCAGGACAGGTGCTTTGGTGGGAGACTTAACACAGCACAGAAGCAGGATATTAATTCAGGGAGCCCATTTCATTTTGTTTACACATTTAACATTTCCAAACAGGACAATTTATTAGACTGCGAGGAGCTTCTGGGCACTTCAGTTCATCAGGACAGGTCCTGTAGTGGGAGACTCATACAGCACAGAAGCAGCATATTAATTCAGAAAGCTTATTGCATTTTGTTTCCTCATACAAAAATGTCCAGATGGGAGAATTCATTAGACTGATAATTTCTGGGCACTAACATTTATCCCCTAAAGTGCATTAAAAGAATTGTGGCAATGGGACTGACACACAGCATGGCACCATGAAGCAGTACTGGTTGTTCAGTAAAATTCTTGGAGGACAGATTTTTCAGTATATTGTGATTTTTGCACCATTTCCCCTAACCTGCATTACAAAAATTGTGGTAGTGGGACTAACATACAGTATGACACCATGTAGCAGCATACAGAAGTCTGACTTTTTTTTTTGTGGTCATTGAAAAAATTCTTGGAGGACAGATTTCATATCTACTGTGCTTTTCTCATCATTCCCCTAAACTTCATAACAAGAACTGTGATGGTAGGACTGACACACAACATGGCACGATGTAGCAGCATGCAGCAGCCTGACTTGTTTTGTTTTTTCTGGTCATTGGCAAAACATTTTTGAGGACTAATTTTCTGTATCTTGTGCCTTTTACACCATTTCCCCTAAAGTGCATTGCAAGAACTATGGCAGTGGGACTGACCCACAACATTGCACCATGCAGTGGCATGCAGCAGCTTGACTTTTTTTTTGGGGGGGGGTTGGGAAAAATTCTTGGAGGACAGATTCTCTGCATATTGTGCTTTTTGTACAACTTCCCCAAAGTGCTTTATAAGAACTGTAGGAGAGGGACTGACACAAATCACAGCACATTGTAATATCATGCAGCAGCATGACCTATTTATTCTGGTAGCTGAGAAAAATTCTGAGAGTACAGAATTTATCTATGTGGTGCCTTTCCCGCAGTTTTCCTTGAAGTGCATTATAGGATCTGTGGTGGTGGGGACTGACACACAGCACATCACCTTATAGCAGAGTGCAGGAGCATGATATATTTATTCTGCATAAACGGTGCCATTAAAGAATATATATATAGAAAACATATTTTTTTAAAGAAGGATAGCACTGAGATAGAAATGAAGATGAAAAAGAATGGAATCATACAGTAAGAGACAAAGGCAGAAAAATAGTTTATAATCAAAATGCTCAGTGAGGAGGACTGGAGAAAAAAGGATTGAAAGACGCATGATTTAGACAATATTTTTAAAGCCTAGATGGGATAGCACCCACACTGCCGTGACAGAGCTCATTCATCACCTCAAAATACACTTGTTGATTTTCAAGCAGTTTCTTTAGAGTTTCTGCCATGGATGAAATTCTGTGGCAGAGTTCCCCTATCTCTAGTTGCAGTCGTGCCAGCTCCTCTTGTGGTTGCTGGCATTGGCAGTGCTGGTGCCGTGTCATGCCCTTGCACTTGCTATGTCTGCTGTTCCTAGGCCCACATGACAGCCATGGACATGGTCTAACTGTGGACTACCCTCTCAGTGGTACAGAAGAACCACTGCCACCACCACCACCATCACCTCTCACCACCTCCTCTTTTCTGGCCTCCCACTGACTCAGGTAGTAGATTTTCTTGTGGGTAGGTTTTATTTATTTATTTTTGAAAGTAGAATTTAAAACCTTTGAGTCAGGGACTCATTTACAAAGGCACGTCATTGCAGGGAGGGTAGACATGCTTACAGTATGAGATACAACAGTGGTAATATACAGGTGCAATACAGATAATAAAAGAACACAATATAACAGTGATTTACGGAATAAAGTTACATGCAGTAAATAGCAATCGTATAAAGTATAACAATACCATGACTGCTAAGTGTGTTGCAGAGATTACATTTGACAACATTATCATTGTTGGGGTCCATAGTAAAAAAAATCCCACACAAAGGAAGGCATGGCCTGCTTCCTTAAATGGGACACTGAGAAGCTGGAAGATGAGGAACTGGCTCATGTCTTCTCAAGGGCATGGTATCACAGAGGGTGGGCAGAGGGGTTTCAGGCTGCTGTGGAGCTGGGGTCCACTGCTGCAGAGCTGGGGGTACTGGGATCTGCTGCTGCACTGGGGGCTGCCGTTGTGGTATTGTGTGTGGGGGGGTGCAGGATCAACTTTCCTGCTGCCTCTGCCTCCTGTGTGCAGACATGGTTCTGTCTGGTGCAGGCATTTAGTTCCACCATAAGTCCAAACATGGCCCACCCTAAACTCCATCTCAATATAAACAAAAGATATTGAGGGACAGAGAGAGAAAAGAATTAAGACAGAAACAAAGGGAACAAAAAGCTAAACTATACATCTGTAACTAAAGGTTATAACTAAAGAAATATAAGCAAAATGTAGCAGAAGCAAAAACTAAAATATCCTAATAACCCAAAGAGTTAAATCAGTATAAAACAAGCATTTGCCAATGCCAAACATTGGCTACTTGTTAAACAATTTGTGGGTTTGCACCCAGGAAAAGCAGTGAGGGGGGCCACAATGCAAATGAAGGGGCAGGACCTGCTTATCCCTGCAATGGAATACACAAAAGAATTTGCTCTGCTCAAGGGCCTTTCTAAAGGTCCTTGCATGGAGCAAATTACTACCCAAAAAAAAAAACTTGTGGTAATCCATGCAACCCTAGTGGATGGTGGAGGTACTGCTGCCCCCTTGCACTGTTACCTGATCACCCAATTAACCACCCATTCAGACAATAAAGTATTTCCATAGTGTAGTGGTCCCACCCCAGTCACCGATCTTCCTACCTTCCACCCAGTATTAATGTAAATAATTTCTGTAGTATAGTGGTCCCACCACAGTCCCCGATCTTCTGATCACCCACCCGGTATTAATGTAAATAATTTCCATTGTATAGTGGTCCCACCCCAGTCCCAGATCACATACAAACCCACCCCATAATATAACAAATATCTACCACAGTGTAGACAGACCTACTAGTAAACAGAAAAATGCTTGTCCACAGTGTAATGGTCCCATCCCATAGCCCAATCACCCACCCAAAAGTCAAATACTGATCCGGCTATGGAGTGTGACCGATACACTATGGAAAAGCATTTTTTTATTTATAGGTTGGTCTGCCTGTGATCGGGGACTGGGGTGGGACCACTGTACTATGGAAATTATTTACAGTAATATGGGGTGGGTGATCGGAAGAGCGGGGACGGAGGTGGGATCACTATACTACAGAAATTATTTACAATAATACTAGGTGGGTGATCAGAAGATCAGGAATTGAAGTGTGACCCCTATACTATGGAAAAGATTTAATGTCATTACCAGGTGGGTGATCAGGGATGCGGGAGTAGGGTGGGACCACTACACTATGGAAAAAGTGTGTTTACATGGGGGATCAGTGAAGGGGAGACGCTAGACTCCCAGGGTGTGCCACTGCTTGGGGCTTGGGCTGCTGGGGGGTGGCTCAGTCGCACACCAATGGCATGCAAATGAACCCATAATGGACATGCTAATGGTCTCTAGTGCCTTGCATGCCCAATGGGCTCATTTGCATGCCTCCTTTTGTGAATTGCACTTTAGCACCTGAGAGCTATTGGCTGCATGGTTAATTTCCTGGCTGGCTGTTGAGGCAGTGCTGACAAGTATTCCACTGTTTTTTCTGGGTTAGCGCTGACCCCTCCCTGCCCCTATTCAAAGTCGGATAGCCAACTGTGAATAGCTCCATTGCCCGCCAGCACAGCCAGAGAGTGCAGTGCAAACTTTTGCACCCACTTTGCACTCGCTTTGTGACTTCTGGCTCCGATCTTTTAAATTCAGAGCAAATGGCCAGAATGTCTAGCACTTTCTTATTTAAAAAATAATTTGTCTACAAATAGTGGGCCCATATATTTAGTGTTAAGGAATGTTTCTATCAAGCTAATTCAGTTCAATAAGTTAATAGTTTGTGGGTCCAGAAATAGCTCTAATGCTATTAAGAACATCAGTAAACCTTTTTGGACCAAGGGCATCATAGCTTGGCATGAGAAATTGATAGCAGTTGAGAGGTATGTCAACCCTTGATCGTCGGACACTTTCACAACCTGAAGAAACTGGGAACAAATCTGAGCATACCCCATCGAAAAGCAGATGAACAAAACTCCTAATGGGAAGTTTCACTCCTGTTTTGAGCTGTGACTTGTGTTAAGGTAGGCATCTCTCATTCCCACACTGCCTGCAGCCAACAGACAAACCAACTTTTCAAACACCAGATGGTAAAAGTTTATTGTTTTTTCTCCCTCCCTTGCCAACTTGTCAACAGCACTTGGAGGTTTACACCAGAGACACATCAACAAGAGATATAGCACTCTGCTCTGCAAACAAAAAAGCAGTCCCTCTCAACACAATGGAAACCAACTCTCCAAAGTTATTTCATTCACTGTCACACTTTCTGTCAGTACAAAGTATATCAGATGGCTTCTGTAGTGACTGACCTCTCTCGCTTAGGTATAGCCTTGGCTGTTACACCTTTCCTTTCTTCTACTCTACTCAGACATTTTGGGGCTTCCTCAAGCAACACAGTAGGGAAGACTCGAAGGAGTGGGGACAGCTGTCCTGGGCAGGGGGGAATGACATCACCTGAATGTGCCATAAAGCTCTAGCTCTCCTATCAAGAATCAGCCCCAAGCCTACAGAATCAACACTATCATTGAGTTCTGTGCCCAAGGCTATACCGTGCAAATCATGTGATCTGAGAAACCTGAAACGCTGTGCAGGGGGCATCTTTAGTAAGGCAGTGACATAAGACAATGAGTGAACAACTGGAATTGTGAATCTGTCTGAAAGGGTGGGTCCTGAGAGGGAGGGTTGACTGGGAGGGGTACGGTTATGGGGGAAGGGCAGCAGTGGAGTGGCTTTGGTCCTTTGAAGTGCAGGACTATTTATCCCACCCAATGGAAAGTTGTGTCAGGACCTCACTGAGTGATCATTGGTGCAGACTGCCAAGCCCCTGGTTCTGTGAACTGCAATGGGCTAGGCAGTGACATTCCCCAAAATCCACTATTGCCACAATATGTTTTTCTTGCACACACGCAGCCAATGTAAAAAGACTAAAGAATGGTAAAATAATGTAAATTGTTGATTTATATCAAACTAGCTGTTTTGAAAGAGTGACAGGCTCCTAACTGCTCCACTGACTAACACTGCAAACCCAAACTGAAGCAGATTCACTGTATAGAGCTGCACCATTTGACCTGCTGAAGCTCTTCCATGTGACCTTGAGACATTTGCTTCCCAGCAGTCTCCTTTAGACAGAACTTCACGCAAATGTACCCCAAAGGTGAAATTATAGGTGAAGTTGCCAAGTCAAGTAGTAATTGGTGAATTTCCTTCTAAACAGCAAAAAATACTTGAATTGATTTGCAAAGGTGACGTTGGCAAATTCACCTTAACTTAGTCAGCGAATTAAAACTTTGCAACATCTCTAAGTAGGATACAAATTTTGGGAGCAAGGTGGAGGGTAACAATTTGGGAAGGGGGCTGTGCTATACAAGTTTTGAAAGTGGGCTGGAGTATCTATTTTTCAGAAGAATCTTTCTACAATAATTCAGCAGCCATAATTGTATTGTTTATTGTTCAGAAAATATATTTGAGCAAAAGCTCAATTACAAAGGTTCCACATCAAGAAACAACATTACTGACATTACAAACATGAAACAAGTAAGTACATCATGCTTTGTACAAAACAATGGAGCTAATCTTATACCAACTGTCAGAAAACTAGCATGTACTAATCAACAGGGTGAGAGGTGTAACAGGTAGCAGCCAAGTGGATGGCCTTGTCATAATAGAGAATGGGTGGTCAGTGTGGACAGAGTGCCCATAGGTGGGAGGGCTTGTTAGCAGGTGCCACAAGGTGCTTAATCTACCATTACCCAAGGAATTAGTATCCTGAGGTTTAGGGTAAGTATGAGACAGTGGGGGAGAGGTAGGGAATTGAGTAATCATAGATTATAGCCAGTTACAATGCATAGGCAAACAATTGTTTACAAACTGGCAATAAATCCTACAAACCAGATGACACTACATTTTTAGCAGGTAAACATAAAGTGTGTTGTCAGCTGACTGCAAAATTCAATAGAACTGTACTGTAAAATTTGTGAACACAGAATGGATCTCAAAACATCTTTACTTTGATTGTCATTTATACTCTATATGCAAATTGTCCTATCTACACACCTACAAAATCTCCCTTAAAGGAAAACTGCACCCACATATCTTTTAAATGTTATTTGTTTCCATGTCAACAGACAACTCTTTTCATTTAGCTGTTAAAGATGTATGCAACTGCTTCAGTTAGTATTCACACTTCATACTAGGCCCTGTTACTGTCCTGGGAGGGTCCATTTCATGGCTGTTGAAATCTCATTGTCCCTGAGAGCCACATTAGCATATGAGAATGTGATGCGTAATCAACCTTTAAACTCCCCAGTATGCATGTCTGCTTAAGTAGTTTTAAAAGAAACAAGTTGCAAGAAGGTGTGAAATATCACATTTGCCTTCAGTGAGTTTTACAAGCTATCTGAGTTGTAATGCAAGTTTTTCCTCTTTAAACACCATTCAGTTTTTGAGTTTCCAGAGAGTTTTTGCAGGGTATTTGTTATTTCAGCTTAGAAATTCATGATATAAATGTTTGATCTGACATTATGTTCTCCTATGCTAATGCAGTTCTCAAAGACAATGAGATTTCAACAACCATGAAATGGACTCTCCCAGGACAGTAAAAGGGATTAGTATGAAATGTGAAAACTGACTGAAGCAGTTGCATACATCTTTAATAGCTACTTGAAAAGAGTTGTCTGTTGACATGGAAACAAATAACATTTAGAAGATATGAGGTTGCAGTTTTCCTTCAACCCATCTGACAACCAGTTTTCCATGCTTTGATCACCAGAAACTATTCTCACTTATGTCTTTACAAACAATTCCTGAAGAAGACCTAATGCCATATCTTACAGGTAAGAAAACTGAACCACAGAAGGTTGTATGACTTGTTTAATGCCATATGGTAAGCCAGTGGCTGTGTTTGGCTTCTGTGATCTCATGTTTCACAGTTCAGTATCCTAATGCATAGTGCCCAATACTGTACAATTAACAAAGGGTATTGCTATCTAAGAATGTCCTTTATTTTTCATTTTTAGAAATTATAATTGTTAGTTGTTTGTTGTATAAGATTTGTACTTAGTTGACTGGCATTAGCTACCTAATGTTGATGGGGATATGTCCCCCTCTTTGTGCACTATACACTTACCTATTGTAAAGAACAAATTAATACTATAAAATAAAATTTAAAAAGGTTATTTCACTTTGTATTAATGTAATATTTCTACTTTTAAAAACACTTGCAAGAAATGCAAAATTATGGTTATTTGAAGATTGCAAAGGGATTGTACATTACAAAGGCTCCTGGGAACATAGGAGTTGATTACAGAAGCAAGCTTTTTAGCCCATCATGACCATCACCAAGAATAAGACATGACTATGTATGGTTTATGGCCTAATAAGAGGATGCCCTAGGTGAATAATGAGTCATGAGGTGCTTATGCAGAGTGCCTTTAGCTGCTGGAAAGTGCTCTTATCAGGCCATAAACCACACCTCAGATTGTCTTATTCTGCATACAAAATGGGTCCCATGAAGCATTTTAAGCAAATGTAGCTATTTGTTTAAAACAATGTAAAATTAAATTATGAACATCTTTTTTCTTAGCTTTAGGACAAAGAAGAGCTCATTTTGTGTGGAGATTGCAGTTTAACAGACATTACTAGATGGCACTTAATAAATGACTGGTAGTCCTGTTTGGTGTACCCTGCCCCCCCAACCTTAAACTGCTTTGCTTAAAAGATGATAATGCTCTGTGCATTTATTGTTGAAAGCATGTGTGATCATTTTCAAAGCTGACTACAATGGGAGCAAGAATAGTTAGCACCTTCAAGATAGCACTTTTCCAGCTGCAACACTGTGGTGTTGCTATATGAATGAGCAGCTTTCAGATTGCAGCACTTTCTTAGATTCAGCCACTCATTCTCTCAAAGATACTGAGCAATATTGTTTAAAGAAAAATCATGTTTCTGTGGCCAGAATATTACAGGCAGGTTGGTGTGCAGGTCTCCAGGCTAAGCTTTTAAAGGCAGAGTCAATTAGGTGGCCATACTAAGCTATAAAAATGAGACTATGAGGATTTCAGGCTTACTGAATACAAAAGAAAGAAAAATATCTATGTTGGTCAATTGACACTGAAAATGTGTTAACTTTTGTGGCTGCATAATATCGAGGATGTATTCCTATTTCAATATATAATGAGGTAGCCGGGACTATATAATGAGGTAGCCGGGACTGTAGCATGCATCCAGTCTGGTGGGGGGTGGGCTGGCGTGTCTACATCAGCCAAAATGGAAAAATGCTGTGGCAGGCATGGATCTATGGCTGTGCTGCATCCTGGTTGGCCAAAGAAGTACTGATTGGCACAATATGTCCTGATAAGGACAGGGTTAAAGGTACTTTTTAACCAATCAGCCTGCAGAAAACTCCCAACCCATTTTAGAAAGTATTTTAATGTTGCTTCCCTCATTTGCTTGCCTAGGTTCATCTTAATGTGTTAATGATTCAGTCACTGATTACAGTAGTTTGTACCAATGCACACAACTATGGATGACAAAGCACGTCCTCAATGTCTTACTAAAATGATCTATAAATAGCTTTCTTTATCTTCTAGGCTATCTTCCTATTGTCTTTAAACTAAGGTTTATACTTACTAGTAGAGTACAATTATTATATAAACCTGAATGTCACCCCAAATTATTCTTTACAAAATGAATAGTTGTAATTTATTAAACCTTTTAATGACATTTTTGCCCTTAGTCCCTGTACTAGATTGGTTGTTCTCCTTTGTGCCCTCCTAATTGTCTTAATATCCTCTCTATAACATGGAGTCCAGAATTTTCTGATGAGTTTGCTGACATAGTTTGAAAATGCAAAAGAGGATTTTTGGGTTACTTTTTACTCAAAGAGGAAATGAAGATGTTATGTAATGTGATTAAACTACTTTAACAACACCTTTACAAACAAACAATTTGTTTCATTTCTTTATGAACCAAAATTTTGAAACTGTTAAAAAGGTCTTTCCTAAAAATTATTTTTTTTAAAAAACATCTTTCCAAAAAGTGTATTTCCAATGCATTGATACACAACAAATGTATTATGTTCTCCTACCGCCAAGCTTTAATTTAAAAATTAAGTTTCTAAGTCTAACAGTTTCAAACGCAAATGAATGAATCACTATATTCTTAAGCTATGTCAATAGAAAGATATTTTAAACATACTTATTACTAATACCAAATATGTTTTCATATTACCGTATCTACACATACTGACATACAAGTTATAACATTTTTAAATATGTATAAAATGTGTGTTTATATGTTAGACATTTGAAGATACTAGTTGTATTCTATTATTTTTCCTAGTTTATTTGTAAACTTTCAACAAATTTCCAAGTGCGAGCTCAATCAATCAATCAATCAATCACTTTATTTAACCAGGCATAAACACCATTGAGCAAGCTCATTTTCAAGGTGGTCCTGGGCATTAATACAATACAGTACACTTCATAAGATTACAATTATGGTGGACAATGGTGCAAAAAAAAAAAAAAAAGAAAAAAACATTGTGAAGGTGCCGGTCAATATGGGCCTGTACATACCGGTCAACATAATTAACATGAAAAGGTACATAATGATAAGCTTTACTGAAATGAGAAGAGACAACAATCCCATATAGTCTCTGCTAAGTAAGAGCTCATACCTAAATGATAAAAAATAAGGGGTATTAAGGAATAGGGTAGAAACTGGGGTAAAAGAGTAGGCAGCCAAAAGGGAGGCCAGGATAGGTAAAAAGGTAGAGAATAGGCAGGGCCATCTTGGATTAAGGGAACTAGGCTTGTAAGTCCTAGGTTTCTGTTGTTAGGAACTTGGGGTGGATGAGATACTTAGGCATAGGATTTGAGAGTGGCACCTGGCGCTTAGGGGTCATCGGCGTCTGAAACAGTTGCATGATTCCTTCAGATAATCCATTAATAGAGCTTTGAATGTGAAAATGCTTGGAAGTGAGGATAATTTTAATGAGTCTTGCATAGTGTTCCAAAGTGATGGAAGTGAGAATTTGATTGCTGCTGAGCCAAGAGTAGTTTTCACTCTAGGAATCTGGAAGCAGATTAATGAGAAGCATCTCAGGCCATAGGAGCCTTTAGCCCGTTTGAAGATGTTTGAGATGTATGCAGGGAGGTTATCAGATAATGCTCTAAAAAACCAGGGGACAGCATTCCTTTTTCTTCTAGTTGAGAGTGAGGTCCACCCTGAAACCTGGTATAGATGACAGTGATGTGTACTACAGGGTAGATTTAAGATAAATCTTAAAGCCCGGTGGTAAAGGGTGTCCAGTTTGTTTAGCATCGCTGATGGTCAATGACTGTAAAGGAAGTCAGCGTAGTCCAGTATAGGTAGGAATGTAGTTTGTACAAGTCTCATTCTGGCTTTTAACATGAGTAGGTGTTTAATGCGATAGAACAAACCTAATTGCTGTCTTAGTTTCTTTGAGGTTTCATTTAAGTGGCACAGAAAGTTGAGCTTGTTATCCAGCCAAAACCCTAGGTATTTAAAGGTATAAACTGCTTCAAGGGGTTCATCTAAGAGTGTTCGGATCTGTGTGATAGGGGGACATCCGGAAGTAGGCTTTGGTGAGAGAATCATTGCTTTAGTCTTTTTGGCATTGAGGAGGAGCTTATGAGTGAGAAAGTTGTATTGGAGAGTGGCAAAGTCTTTCTGTAAGTACTCATGGGCCAGATCCAAGGATGAATTTGTGGTATAGAGTACGGTATCATCTGTGAATAAGTGCACATTTGCTGTGCCCAGCTGTGAGTCCAGATTATTGATGTATATTGCAAAGAGGATAGGGCCCAGAATAGAGCTTTGTGGGACTCCTCGTAACAAGGATTTTTGTGGGGACAGATCTCCTATGGCTTTGACTTGTTGTAACCTATTGGTTAGGTAGCTGGTGAACTATTTAATGGCAGAACTATCAAGTCCAATGTTACTCAGTGCAGCAAGCATGATGGTATGATCCACAGTATCGGAAGGCCTTACTTAGATCAAGAAAGAGGGCAAATACATGCTTCTTAGAGTCCAAGGCCATTTGCCAGTCTGTAGTTACTTTGGCAAGAGCTGATACTGTACTGTGTTTGGCTCTGAAGCTGGACTGAGCCGGGTTTAGCAACTTTTGTGAATCCAAATGTTCTCTAAGTTGGATGTTGACAATTTTTTCAAGTAATTTAGAGAGGACGGATAGTATAGAAATAGGCCGGTAATTGTTCAGATCACTCGGATCCCCAGGCTTGAATAATGGTAGGATGTGGGCAGTTTTCCACAAGACAGGTAGCTCACCTTGAATCAGAGGGGTGTTGAATAAGTGTGTAATGGGGGCAGTCAGATAGGTATGGCCAAGTTTTAAGAAGTAAAGTTCAATATTATCTGCACCCGTACTCTTTTTTGTATCCAGAGAAAGGAGAAGGTCCTCCACTTGCTTGAATGTAATTGTGAGGAAGCTGAAGGGGGGTGAGATGCGGTTGGTTATGGTTGTGATTATCAGTGAAGCCAACAGTGTAGTCTCTTGCTGGACTAAGTTTGCTGATAGGTGAGGTGTCAAAGGCAAGCCCTGCAGTGGCAAAGTGATAATTAAGCTTCTCTAGTATATCAGCTTTGTCCATATAGGTGGTATCATCAGACACAATTTTGTTTGGAAGGGGTGTTGCAGTGGACTGACCTTCAACTTCTTTGAGGATGTTCCAAAATTTGGCAGAGTTGTTTTTATTGTCTTCTAGTTCTTTTTGGAAGTACCTAGCTTTTTCTGACCTAATTAGCTTGGTACAAGCATTTCTAGTGGTACAGAATGCTAACCAATCAGCCTCCAGGTGGGATTTCCTCGCTTTTTTCCACCAGTAGTCCCTATCCCTAAGTGCTTTCTTCAGGATGGGAGAGAACCAGCCAGGAGTTTTATTTTTTGATTTGATCAGCTCACCAGTAATCTGTATACTGGTATGATAATGTCTCATGTATCATGATCTGCTAATAAAGCTTCTCTTAATTTACCCCTACTGTATATCTGATTTCCCTGCTTTACTGCTCACTTACAATGTGCTTCATGCTACAGCTTATTCATGAGGACAATGCTGAGATCTCATTTTCCTGTGTTTCCTTACTTTTTTACTACTAGTGGTAGACACTGCACTTATTTATTTTATTCCTAGGTGTATCACTGAGCATACAGCCACATTAAACTTCCTTTTCCACTTCTCTGCCTAACCTTATAATCTATTGAAGTATCTTTGCAGCTTATTCCATTGATCTTTTAATTATGCTCTTTTTCAGTTTTTCTGGAATCTGCAAATGTTGTTATCCATTCAGAACCCTTTGTCAATGTTGTTTACATACCCAATGAACGTGATTGGTTTAATCTCTGAACACTGTGACACCCCGCTTGATACCCTCGTATACGTGCCTTATCTTTTTTTTATTCAAAATAATATTTAGCTGCAGGCTTGAAATGGTATGTGAAGGCAGGAGTAATTTCCTGAGCTATTTGGAAGACCACCTCTTTGTGTACACCCCAGTCCAACCTCTCTGTTCCACTGAGCTGGGCTTGCATTCAGTCCTCCATTTGAGGTTAATGTTTTCAGGAAATAGAATACATGAAGAAGATGGGATGCTTTATCATCTCTTGTGCATGGTGCTCCCTTGGTAGAGAATAAAAAAAACACTTAAATGCCACCCATTTGGGGCCAACCAATGGCCCAGTGGGTAGTGCTCTTCACTCTTGTGCTGGTGGCCTGGTTTCAGGAGTGGAATGAGGAGCTGGGCTGTACTGGGCTGAGGGTTGAGAATGTGCTGTCATGTGGCAGCACTTCCAGTTTGGGGAGGGTTGGAATTGGGATCCTCCACTCTGGTGACCCCTGTGGTTGGCTAATGAGCTTTCTCCTTTGTAGAGGCATGTCAGCAATATACAAGGCTGGCAAAAGCACTGTATCCAACATTAGTTAGGTGGACAGATCAAAAATGGAAAAGGTACTGGCATAGGAAGCCTGGCCCATTCCCTGGTCTGCTCTATTACCTTGGCCCTACAAATTAGGATTTGTGCACTCGGTGGGGAAGGAACAGACCTCCCCTTCCGGGCCAAACCACAGAAGGCAATCCATGGGGGACTCATGCCAGTAAGTTCTGCGGGAGGTATGTGCTGACCAGAGGTGGGCTGGGGCTGATTGCAGGTTGGCTTCAACTGGGAAAAAAAGCTTTGTGGAAAACAAATGTCATCTGTTTGAATTATCCTACAGTAATCTCTATAATTTATTATCTGTTTGGTACAACATGATTTTATTTATTATACTACTGTCTTGTACAATATATCTGCTGCAAGGGACCCTAAGACTTAGGGATAGGTTGCCAGAACAACATAAAAAAAACAAACATTGCCTTGTCTTCAGTTCTTTCAGATGTGTAGTTGAGCAAAAGCATGACATGACTCCACTGATGATGAGATGTTGCATACCAGTTGGGTTATCATGAGTTAAAGAAATTGTAAAACAAATCAACAACAAATATTACAACCCTTGTTAAATTTCTGTTTATTTGCTAAACTATGCACTGCAATTATCTAGCTTTGAGTATCTGGAGCTGAAGTTTTTCCTATAGTCCACTCCTGGAGCCTAGATAGGACTATCATGATACCTGTTTTGGCATAGGAATCAATATATTATTGTTTATATATTATTGTTCTATGATCATTTTGTTGTAATGTTATCTTTCTGCCTGTATTGTATCCAATCCCCCTTCCCCCCGAGTCGCACCTGGAAAAGAGCCTTGGCTCAGTGTGCCTTTCCCGGTCACCAATTTTTAAATTGAACAAATAAATAAATAAAATTGCAATAGATCTGTATATTGCAGGGTTATTTTTGTTTCCTTGTTTATAAACAGGGTACATTATTTCACTTTCCATAAAGACAGATAACTATCATTCTTGATAATCTGGTTAAAATAGGTTGTTGGTATAGGTGTTTACCAGTCAAAATTATCTCTGTAAAGGTTCATGAGCAATAAATCAGATGTGAAGGGGGCCACTCACAGTAATGTTTCACATGTAGTAATGGTATTTTGTTTTTACATCTTTATTTCTGCTAAATCACTGCTGTCCCAATTTTGAGAAAATACAGAAGGAACAGAACATTACCATTGCTGTGTGTAAAGCATTACTGTGACCACCACCTACCCTTTTGGTATACGAGATTATCCTGGGCCAGCTTCATCCTACTGACTGTAAAGAATCAATACCATTTACTGCAACAACCCACTGCAGATAGGACAATAAATCTAGCATAAGGCTCAATTTGTACTAAAGCTAGTAATTGCTACTTTAACTTCATCCACATTAACAAATACATTCATCATATATGATGGATATAAATTGATATGATTCTTTGATATCATGTTATCATATGGTTTCTCTTTATAATACTTGACCCATGCCTGTGTTTCAATGTGTACCTCAGTACTGAAGTCATACCTTTTTGTACCTCTGGCCAGCATTTTACTGATATTTTCCTGAGGTGGATTTTCTCTTGTGTATTTTATTTCTTTCAAGAGTTTTTCTTTTTCTTTCTTGCAATAGACATGAAACCAGGATTTGGTTTATTTTATTTATTTGTTGTCTTGGGGACATACCTTTGAGCAATGGAGCTCATTTACAAAGGTTCCACATCATAAAGAGATTACAATACAAAAACAACATTTCAGTACAGTGTGCAGTATATCAACTTTGCACTGGTTTAAGTAATTACAATTGTTTCATATAACATTGGGTATAGCTCAGCATACATTTGCGGTAGTCTTTAAGTTGGTTGCTCAGAATGATTTGTATTTTGAAATCTTTCCTTCATAAGCAACATATTGTCATACAACAATTGGGTACCTCATCACTGTGAATATTATCCCATTTCATCCTCTTCTTATTAAGGACCATTAGTTTTACATGTTTCCTAAATTCTTTTATATATGGATTCTTATTGATCTTATATCTTAGCAATAAAGGATGATGGTCACTATCCGGTTTTAAGGGAATTATTTATTCATAGATAAGATTTTCAAAGGGTGGCCAGGGTTTGCATTAAGCTCTGTGTCAAACCCTCACATTACCACAGCTGCAGCAGTCCCCTTTGTGACAACTACACCCAATTTTACAATCTCAGGCACAGTTGCAACAGTTTATCTGCTTTACTGCAGCTTGTCCCAAATCTTTGGTGCAAGCTGTGTGAAAAGTGTTCCCATTATTGATGCAAGCTAGCCCACAAAAAGTATGATCTAGCAAGCATCAGTTGCCTCAAGGGATAACAAATCCCCTTAGATTGCTGAAAGCCTGGTGCGCCATATCTTTGATACATCCGGGGCATGCAGCAGTTCTTGTCTTTTGAAAATCCAGCCCCATATATTTATCATCTGTACCAGTGCTAATAAACTGGTCTATTGTAGACATGTATGTTCCTTAGGTATATGTAAATGCTTGTAAAAGATCTTCTGGCAACCTACCATTTAATACAGCAAGATCATTGTCATTTAAAAATCTCAGGAGTTTTTGTCTGTTAGCATGTATTTTCCTAACATTAGCTGTTCTAGAGACATTTATTTATTTATTTATTTTCAAAGGCTTACCAGGAAAGACATATTAAGCTGGTAACAGCTGATTTCCAGAGGTGTCCTGGGTGAAGGGGTGTGGGAGAGTAGACAATAACATAAGGTGCAATAAGTACAAACATGCAAATGTTCAGGGCAGAGTGATACAGTACAAGAAGATGTCTATGAAAAGGTAAACTGCTAATGATCAAGAGCAGTGAACAATGCAGTTAATCAGGAGGGAAGCTTGGGGAATAACTGTGCAAAGCAGGACTTGAGCAAGCCATGGCTGAAGGGTGGTGGATAGCCCTGTAAGAGCTGGGGTCAGGAACAGTTGCAGGAGTGAGTTGTGAAGTCACAGAGGAGAGACTTAAATGATAAGGGGGAGGAGGCAGAGTGGATGGGCAGGGGAAGAGAGGACCAGAGCTTAGGGAAATGATAGGAGAAAGTACCTTGGCCAGCAGAACATATCCTAATAGGGAGGGAAAGGGAATGAGGGTCAATGTTGTAAAGTCAGTATTAGTAGGTAGGGAGAACGGGAGGAGAAAAGCTAGGTGAGGAGAAGAGAGCCAAGTCAGAGTTTAGATAAGAAGGAGGCACAGTAGCCAAGGTGCCTGGCATAAGGGAGGGGTGGGACAGTGAGTTATATAGGGAGCAATAGTGGCTGCAAGGGGGACAGTCCAGTGCAAAATGACAAAAGAAGTTAAAGAGGGTGTAGTCTGGCAAAGGTGGATTTGGGAATGGCACTGTAAACAATATTGTCATAGTCAAAATGCAGAGGATTACCATATAGTATTCTATGACTGGCCAACAAGGATAGTGAATAAGGGCCATGGTTTGGATTTAATCTACTTGATTCTAGCAAGGCTTTTGTCTGGGTGCCTAACACATGGTTGCTGAAGAAGCTAGAGGATCTGAGTGTATGGTGAAGGACACAGTTAGATGGGTGAGAAAATGGTTGGAAGAGAGACAGCAGAAGGTTGTGGTCAAATTAGCAGAAAGAGAGGTCATCAGTTGGGTGCCACAAGGATAGTTCCTGGGTCCAGTCCTTTTCAATATGTTCAGCAGTGACATGAAAGAAAGGAATCCTGGGCAAGATGTGTCTCTTTACAAATGACACTAAGCTCTGGGGTGGAGTAGACAGTGAGGTGGGGGTTAGGGAGATGCAAAGAGACTTGCAAAGGCTATAAAGATTGTCAAATG
Source organism: Neoceratodus forsteri (assembly GCA_016271365.2). Taxonomy (NCBI): domain Eukaryota; kingdom Metazoa; phylum Chordata; order Ceratodontiformes; family Ceratodontidae; genus Neoceratodus; species Neoceratodus forsteri. The sequence goes on from CM028129.1 coordinate 907,143,845, forward strand.
CTTGGCAGTTGAAAATCAGTGCCAAAAAGTACAATGTGATGCACATAGGGAACATGAACCCCAGGATGGAGTACTGAATTGGGGGGGGGGTAAAGCTGGGCATGACCTCTGAAGACAGACACCTAGGAATCATCACCATTTACCACCTAAAACAATCAAGAAAGTGTAAAAAGGTCTATAGTAAGGTAAACAGGATGATGAGATGTGTAGGAACGGGTACTGACAACAGAAGGAAGGAAGGACTGTATTGCTACTGCTCTATAGATCACTGGTGAAGCTGCACCTGGAGTACTGTACCCAGTTCTGCCATCCTTACCAAAGAAAATAAAAGTACGGGCTGGAAAGTACAAGGTGGGGTGATGAAAATGATTCAGGGCCTTCAGGGCAGATCTTACAAGGATTGGCTCAAGGCACTGAACATGTACTAACTAAAGACCATATGAGAGGGAAGATATGGTCAAGATCTTCAAGTTCTTAAAAGGAAAGAACAAGGTAAACTGTAAGGAACTATTTAAATAAGAAGTGGATCAAGAACACTGGTGCACAAGTGGAAACTGATGGGGAGGTTCAAGAGGGAAGTGAGAATGTTTTATTTTATGGAAAGGGTGGTGGAGCCGTGGAACAATCTGCCAGCTGATGTGATGGAAGCCAAAGCTGGCAATTGCTTTAAGCACAGCTAGAACAGAGTGAAGGGTTTAGTGGTTGCTCATGGTGGTAGTGGTAAGGTGTAGAGCATGAGGTGGATATTGTGGGTTAGAAATTTGTATGGACAAAGGTCCTGGGTTTGTTAGGGTTTTATGGGTGGACTGAATGAACCAATGGTCTTTTTCTGCCATCATTGTCTAGGTTTTTATGTTTCTATCTTCCCTGAGACAGTCTCATGGTGGTCAGGAAGTGAGATACTCAGTTTATTCCTGTAGAGCACACCAAGTTTGTTGTGAAACCTGTGGTGGATGGCATCTACATGTGCTGAGAAATTGAGGTAGTGGCCCTACCCAGAGGTACTTAAAGGAGTAGACAACCTCAATCACAGTGCCATCAATGGTCAGAAAGGTGGGGAGGGAGATGAGACAGGAAAACCTCTGTTTAGAGCTAAAGAGTGTGGAGACCATCTTCTTTCCATTGAGGGATACAAAGGTGGCACAGAACCAGCACAGGCTGCTGTCAAATCCCAGTTGGAGCTAGGCAATGAGGTCAGGTGCAAAGGATTCAGAGGCAAAAAACACCATATCACCTACAAACTTGTAGATCTATTTATTTATTTCAGTTTGGGATTAAATACCTTTGAGCCATAGGCTCATTTACAAAGGTTCCAGGTCAGACATCGTACAATACAGATAAGACAGACAACTGGAATAATACAGTGGTAATACAGAATCAAGTAAAAAAACAACAACAATGAGTTCATAACAGGTAGAATAGCACTAGTCACTTCATAGGTAAAAATCACTATGAGGAAGATAATAATTTTAGGTTCCCAGACAGCTTAGAATTCTTCAAGGAGATTTCAGTGTCATTACATATAGAAAGTACATGCCCACTGGCTGTAGCAGACAGCAACAGTGTATGCAGAGGAACAGGCAGCAGGGAGGTCATTTAGGCAGATAGTAAAAAGAATTGGGCAAAGGATGAATCCATGTGGCATGCCTGAGCAAAAGGGGAGTAGGAGGATATGGCATGTCTGAAACAGGCAGCTTGAGATCTTCCCTCAAGATAGAAGTGGAACCAACTGACTGATGAGACAGGGAGCACCACTACCTTAAGCTTGTTAAGGAGGAAGGGGTGGGCAACAGTGTTGAAGGCTTTGGTCAAGCCAACAAAGATGGCAGTTGTGATGTGGCCCTGGTTCATGCCAGAAGGGTTGGAGTCAGTGAGCCTGAAGAGGGAGGTGGAGTGGGACTTCCTTGAGCCAGACTGGAAAAAAGTGAAAAAAGAGTAGGAGTCAAAGAAGGGAAGGGCTGAGAGATATCAAGGTGTTCCTGGAGTTTATCCAGGATTAGTAGGATGGAGACTAGCTGGTAGCTACCAGGAGATGATAAATTGCCCCTTTTAGGAAGGGGATAACAGTAGCTTTTCCAAGTATCGGGGACAGTGACTGAGGTGAAAGAGAGGTTAGGAAGGTGGATAACAGTGTTGGTGATAGCAGGAGCAGAATCATGAAGAAGCTTAGGATCTAGACCATTGAGGTTCACATTCTTTTGAGGATAACAGCTAGGAGGTTCCTGAGGGAGGCAGAATGAGTGGTGGGAGAAAAGGAGAAAGAATGTGTGGGAGGACACAGGTGGAGGTGGAGAAGGAGGAGGAGGTAAGGGGTAGGAAGAGAGGAGACACCAAGCACATGACGTAAAGGAAAAGATGAAAGAAGAGGCAAAATCAGCAGGGTTAGAGATGGGAGAGTTACCTTCCATGAGGACTTAAGGGGGGGGGGGTGGCTGTGTTGGAGGGGAGAAAAGGGAGTGGACAGCCTTCCAGAACTTGGAGGGGAGATTGAGGTAGTTCTCTAGTGTGGAGCCAAAGTATTCAGTTTTCATAAATGGGCACACTTTGTCATCAGTTATTTCCTTAATATTATCATTATCTCCTAATCATCCATAGAAATCATCACAGAATAGTGCATCTATTTTATGATTTTTCACCCAATATTGATTTAATGTGTGTGTAGTTTGTTTGTCAGTCAGTGTGATAACATTTGTTGAATCTTTTGGTAGAATGTTAATGTTTCCAAAGAGTAGTATATCCACACCAATCCTTAATATATGAAGTATGTAGTTATCTTTTATTTGAAGAGTTTTTAATAATGATATATTTTTTATTTGTAATTTGGTAACCAGGCAGGATCCAAGAAAGTTAAATGTCCATGTTCAAGGGGGACTCAGAGATGTAAACAAAAGCAGCAATACAGACTATATATGCAATACATCCATGTAGACTGTAACCTGGTGACATTACACTTTCACATAGACAAGTCCCAACAGAATTGTTTAACACTATTTTTAATGTATTTGCTGAATTGATAGAGTGTAATGAAACATGTAAATTATTCCAGAATGTAATGGCTTTATAAATAAAAAAAATGCTGGTCCAGGGAGGAATAGCAGAAAGAGGGGGTTTATGAAATGAGTATGAGCAAATGCAGTACTCAGGGATCCAGCACTGGGGCTAGCATCAATCATAAACAAAATTATACAATGGCAAAAAAGAATGATGGGCTCTGATCAGTCAGTCCTGTCCTTCAACAGTGATGTTATCTCAGTATAACATCACTATATGAAGGACTAGCAGCAAGGGGACCTCAGTAAATATAAAAAAATCACAGCACCACGTCATCTCAAAGCCATTGTGGGCTTCATGACACCCCCCCCCCATTTTTAGTCATGAAAGAGGTTCACTTGCTTTCCCTCACCAGGCAGGCACAACCACGCAAACCAGAAACTCTCAATCACTGCCTGCTGTCCTAGACAATTAAAACTACACAGTTTACAACATAGCAGGTAATTTGTTTCTCTCCGCTCCACCTGCTAAACACCAAACCCCACCACATACAGCTTCACAGTCTCGTTATCTTTGCAAGTCACGTGCTGCACAGTACGTTTAATTGAAAAGCCACACGATGGCAGGATTTAAATACTTCAGTACTGTGAACAAATTAAATATTAAAAATCAAGAGTGAGACCGATTCTTTTCTTCCCACTCCACCTGCTAAATACCAACCCTGCTGCCGCATATGGCTTCACAGTCTCGCTATCTTTGCAAAGTGCGCACTGCACAGTCTGTTTCATTGAAAAGCCACATGATGACAGGATTTAAATATTTTTGTATTGTGAACAAAAACATATTAAAAATCAACAGTGGGACTGAGAGACTTACCAATCACATCTGAAGCATATGTCTCTCTGTCCCCACAAGGAAATTCAGTCAGATTGGTCTTGCAAACATGCTTCATGTTAAATAACTCTCTACATTTAAAACATTCTTCTGGTCCCAGTAAAGTCAGCAGGACTGGCTGAATTAAACCAGGGCCACAATCAGAGAAAATAAACAAACAAAAAAGATAAAGAGAGAGAAGGAGACACAGAACACAGACAAGGGTGGGGAGAAAAACACTTACATATAAGAATGCTGCACCACCTAGTAGTCAAAAGAGGAACATTGGAGCTTATTTTTTTAACTATATACTTACGTGTACAAAATAACACACAAAAATACATTTTAAAACTGCATTTTTTAATCTTTTTTTTCATTTTATAAAACAGAGCCTTTATTAGTATAGTAATAATGCACTCCAGGGTGGTGTGTTCTGGATAACTCACCTCTTGGGTGCTGAATGCACTCAGCCTGCGGCCTCATGCTTCAACCACCTGAGGCATGATGTTATCCCAGCACGACACACACCCTGTCATGCATTATTGCTTAAATATAATCTGGCCTTTTATGAAATGTCTAAAACTGATGACCGTAAAATAAGTACTAAGTCAAAAGAAGGTCGGTCAAAGTGTTTGTAAATAATGCAGTGATGAGATAATCTGGGACTGGAGGCTGCAAATCTGCATATGGAATTGCATAGAATTCTAACTCTGTGCAAGTCAGTGACATTAGCAGTGGCACAGACTAGCAGTCCATAGTACACTAATGACAGGAGTAGGGATTGAGTCAAGAATATCTTAGAGTGAGTAGGCAGTTTTTTAGCATGAAAGCCGACCAAGATGAAAGTGTACTGACTTAACTAGTAAGGAGATATGGGGCAGGATTTTCAAAGCTTTGTGAATGCCATAAGCCCCAGGCGCTCCATATATAAGCTGCACAGAGCTTGCGGCATTCATCCGCCGGCAATCGGGATTTTCTATTCTGTGTGGCAATGGCCACAACTAGACCAACTTTTTGTGGTCTGGCTTGTGGCAATCCCGACGACATGTTTTATGGAGCTTGCACCAGATATGTGGTGCAGCATATACTGTTACAACAGTGACATTCCTACAGTGACTCCCTGACATTGAAACCCAACGTTGATGGACTTTGTGATGATGGGGATTTCTCGGTGATGGGGATTTCTTGTGACTGGGGGTAAGCACCTAACTCCACTGTCTGTGCAATGTGGAATTAGATATCTAAAGTAGGGAGGGTTGCCTCCCCTCACTGATACAGTCTACAGTGGTGGTGTGTTGCAGATAGTTTTCGGGACGCATCAGTGTAGACGATGTTGGCAGGATCGTGTTGCTATAAGGGATGTGGTTCGGATTACGATTGCTGTGGCTTGGTGGAACCATGGCGCAAGCTGCCATAAATAGTGGAAACTGTCACAACTGTGCCTGAGATTACGAACTCGGGGGCAGTTGCAGCAAATGAGTTTGGTGCACTTCCAAAATCAAAGTGCCATGGTGCATGGTTTGTCCTGAGCCCTGTGCCATGCTTCAAAAATCTGGCCCATCTTTTTTTTTCATCTTCTTTTAGTTCTTCTTCCCCAGGTTCAGCACTCAGCTCTCCAATATAATAATTGCAAGTAACGGAATCTCCACCATCCTGGTGTTACTGTTATCTACTGTAACATCCTCACTTGGGGAAATATGTAGCTTCCCCCTCCTTCTGACCTATCCTAGACTATCTAACCTGTTCTAAGTCTACTCTAAACCTACCCCCATCTTAACCCACATTAAATTTGATTTGTATTTAATAATGTAGTGACAAGTGTCCATATTTTTTGAAGTTAACTAATGCATTCAGATCTAGACAATATATTTTCTCGAGCTGGATTCATTCCAGGAACAAATTTCTCCACAGTGGGAAATCAGGTGGATTCTCATTTTTCAACAAGCATGCAGTACAACATCTGGCATTAATCAAACCCATATTCATAATAATCCTAAAGTGTCCAGAAGGTAGCTGTTGAGAGCTGGACAATCCCAACAGACAGAGTTCTGGATCAAATTTTATATTGAACCCCAGAATTTTGTTCAAGGTTAAAAATATCCTATCCCAGAATGGTTCTATTCTAGGACATGAAGCAATCATATACATCAATGTTTCCTCTGTGGACCTTGCATCTACTACAGATAGGTGAAATATCTGAGTTAAATTTATTTAATAAATGAGGGGTATAATAAATTCTGTATAGAATGTTGAATTTAATTTGATTTAAATGACTACTTTTGGTAGGTTTCATTAATTTAAGAATTTCTCTTCATCTTCCCTCCATAATGTAGTATTGTAATTCCTTTTCCCAACTCTGTTTAAGCTTTAGATTTTAAAGCGATTTATTTAAGTTCTTATAAATCTCTGATATAAGTCTAAAGCTCTGGTCCACAGAAGTAATTCATTGTTGTAATGAGGTAATACTGGTGCTGTCTAATTGTCTGTTTAAATATTTTTTCTGACCATCTTTAATTCGGATATAGTTAAACCATTCAGGGAATCCGTATTTATACTTTAATTCCTCAAATGACATACATTTTTTATTATTACAGTATATAGGTCTCCAATGTCCACTATAGGGAATTTTTCCCAAGGATTAACTACTTTCCCCTTCCATGTTCATTCCACTGTCCAATGCCATGGTTATGGGGCCATGAATATTAATACTTATATTTTCTTTTCTTTCCTTGTGGTAATGGTTCCATGCCATACAATATCTCTAATAAAAGTATTCTGAATATTTTTCAAATTCTTTTTATTGTGTTCTGTATATAAGTGGTGGTAATATCTTTTGTTATTAAAGTACATTTTTTCATATTCCACCCACCAGGGCAGGAATCTGAATAATACTCTTTAGTATAAGAAAAAATTGCAGCATATTGGTAAATCCTAAAATTTTAGAGTTTAAAGCTGGCCCGCTGGCACAGCGGTAGTGCTACCGCTTGCGATGATAGTGACCTGAGTTCAGTAGCAAGCCCAGGTCATTGGAGGGCCAGCTGGGGAAAAGGGATTGAGTGCCTGATGGGCCATGCTCCTTCTCTGGGAGGGGTGGGCAGCTCTCCTTTTGCTGCAATACCACCACCACCTGGGTGACCACGGGTGGTGCTAGTGCAGCAGAGGAGGTTGATTTCAAGGAAGGGGTGGTGTTGGCTGAGGACCAGAGCAGAGGTGCATCTCTACATACCTCCAACTCATTGGTGCTTCCTGTGTGCTGACATTGCAGGGGTGGGGAGAACAAGGAAAACCCCCAACATCCACACCAGGAGACGGGCCTCACATCAATGACTGAAGAGGCCGAAGGACATGGTTTCAGTTGTCTACTCTCCCTGAAGTATCAGATGAGATACGGGGGACTTCCCACCCGGAGGGTTATCCAGAGATCATGTACTTGGGAGCAGAGCACCTATAAGGGCTAGTCCTCTCGGACCTGTCAGCATAGCTGTGTGGTGTATGGAGGACCCCAATGAAAAGAGTGGTTGTGGGAGATGGGAGTATAAACACTAAGTAAAAAAAAAATTGAGAGTTTAAGCCCTCCAGTCTCCTACCTTTCCATTACTTTTGTAAGGACCATTCTATGCTTTTCATTTTTCCATAGAAACTTTTGAATATCTTTTCCCAGAATTTTAAGCTGTGATTTAGAAATGAGTAATGGTATGGACTGTATCACACATAAAGTTTTGGGTAATACCATCATTTTAATTATCTGGGTCCTACCCATCAAAGTGATGGGTGGGTGTGACCATTTATCCAACTCCCTTTTTATTTTATCCAATATGAGTCTGAATTTATATTCTAGAATATTTTTCAGGTTTCTAGTTAAGTATATTCCCAAATATTTAATTTTGGTTCCACTTTATTTTAAGTGTCCTTAACTACACTGAAACTGCTGTATAACTACAACGTAACTACTATGTAACTTCTGTGTACTTACATGTAACTACAATGTAGTAGTTAACTAGTTTCACATTTGCGGTTTAGTGTAGTTACATAATTTGCATGAATTGGTAGTTATCGCAATTACTGTTGAAACAGCTGTTACATGTGTAGTTACACTTCCAGCATAAATCAATTTTTCTGTTTCACTTTGCAACAGCTGTTACATGTAGTTGCACTTCCAGTATAAATCAATTTGTTTTGAAAGAGAGAAAGTTGTGGTTGCATGTGTAACTACCACATCATGCAATTTTTAAAACTACACACCAGGAATGGTTCCTACATCTGTATCCTTCACCACCGACCACCATTCCACACATCAGATTGGTGGTAAAGCACATGGTATGTAGCCATGCCCCACCCCCAGCCACCCACCTGGGCTGTAGCAGGCCAGGAGTATGGGTACAGAAGATGTGTGGGTCAATGCCACTGAAGCAGCACATTTCTTAGTAATGGCAGCATTGTTACAAGCCAATAAGTAATTATGTAAATTATTTTTTATTGTATAAGTAACCAATGTAGTTGTATAGCAATTAAGAATATTAGATTGCAAGTTTATTAAGGGCATGAGGGACTGATTTCTGAAGGAAAGACTACATCATAAGTACAGCATTGACATTCAGTGTAAGTGTATAGTAGTTACTTCCTTCTTTGTATGTTTTATTGTAAGTGTCAGTTTCTGCATACTTACTTTGCAAATACATTCGTCATTAACTGTGGAAACAATACCACAGAAGCGGCACATTAATTAGTAACTACAGCATTGTTACACCCATCTTCTTACACTTTATTTTAAGTGTCTGTTTCTGCTTGCTTACTTTGTAAGTACATGCTAGTTAGGTATTAACTGTGGAAACAATGTCACAGAAGCAGCACGTTTCTTAATAACTACAGCACTGTTACACTCATCTTCTTACACTTTATTTTAATTGTCAGTTTCTGCGTACTTACTTTGCAAATACATGGTCGCACAGTATACAAGTGGTGGCTCTGGAATTCAAACCCAGTTCTCCAGGTTTGAGGGCAGTGCTTTTGACCATTATGCTATACTGCAGTAGCTTCATGAGGGAGTGATTTCTGAAGGATAATTTTCAGTGTCACTAACTACACTGTAACTACTATATAACTACACTTTAACTGCACTATGTAGTTGTTAACTAGTTTTACAATGCGTATTGTTCACTTACATAACTTTAAATGTGCTGCTTCTGTAAGATTGACCAACACCTTTACTGCACCCACAACCCTGTCCTGCTGCTGCCCAGATGGGTGGCTGGTGGTGGGGCATGGGCTACCCTTCAATGACAGTCCTAATTCTTCTGTACCAAAGACTAAACTGTTCCATTGTACAATGCTGAACAGTCATCATAAGTCTGATTGTACATTATGTATATTGCACCCACACTTTAGTTGCTACTCGATTGTGTTTCAACTGTATTCTTGCACTTAATTGTACCTAGCTGTACTCAATATATTCAATGTATTCTATTTCCTGTACCTTTCTCTGTTAATGTAAGTGTATTGTCTGTATTACCTATGTACCATCTTTATGGCCTGGGTCATGCCTGAAAATGGTTCACTGAATCAGTGCACCTACCTGGTAAACAAACAAACAAAAAGACAAACAGTAAATAAATATCAATGGTCTGCTGTGTTGAGTTATGGTGGGTGATGCCAGATACACATGCTGGGATGCCTCCTTAGCCATTACATGCACTACCCACTAGCTGAATGAGGTGGCAGCCATGACACCATCATTCACACTAAGCTACCACAGCCCCTGAGTAGACCATAAGGGCTGGGGCAAGGTGGCGAAGATGTGCATGTAATGACTAAAAAAAGAGTCCCTGCATGTGTATCTGGCACCACACACCATTACTCCACACAGCAGATATTTGTTTACCAGGGAGGCTGTAAGGGAGGTGGGGGTGGTGGACCCACTGGCGGGGAGTGACTGCCAATCTGTGTGATTCACGCTTAACAAGGGCGTGGAGGCAGTTGATACAGGGATGAAGGCGGTTGACTTCAGAAAGGCTGACTTCAGTAGGATGGGTGAAATCTTAGAAGAGTACCTTTCAGGAATTCAGTCTTACTGGGATGCAAACCAGAAATGGGGAAAAACATACATTGGGCTTGTGGAGGCTGTTGGGACTGGTACCAAACTGCAGAGCAAGAAGGAAAGATCTAAGAAGTCAAGCAGGATGAGTAGGTAAGTTTTAAATAAGGTGAGGGCAAAAAAAGCAGCATTTTTTTACATAGAAGAATTCCAGGAGGAGGGAAGATAGGAATGAGTACGTAAGTAAGTTTAGAGAAGTTACCAAGGATGTTAGAGCAGCCATGGCCTCCAATTAACTGAGGCTGGCTTAGGGAATCTAAGATGGGGAAAAGGACTTCTTCTGACACATTAAGGAAAGAAGGAGCTGCAAGGATCAGATAGTGTGGATCAAGAAGGATTGGAGTAGGCAGAGAAAGAAGCAGAACAGGCAGAAGCACTAAACAAATACTTCTGTTCCATATTCACTAGGGAGAAGGGCAGGCAGCTTCCACAGGGGGTCAGAGGGTGGAAAGAGTGGGCAGGGGAGATGGGATAACAGATGGAATAATCACTGAAGGCAGATATTAGAGAGTCTGAGAGCTCTGAGGGTGAATAAGGCACCATGACCAGACAACATACATCCCAGGGTGCTGAGGGAACTGGCAGAGGTAGTGGCAGGGCCACTGGCAGACCTATTTAATACATACCTGGACACAAGGTGCATGTCACAGGACTGGAGGTTGGCCAGTGTGGTGCCCCTCCATAAAAGTGATCCTAAGGATGAACCAGGCAATTACAGACCTGTAAGCCTGACATCCATCATGGGGAAGCTGATGGAGACAATCCTGAAGGAGAAGCTAGTGACATTTCTGGAGGATAATGGACTCCAGGACAGTCATCAGCATGGGTTTGTCTCGGAAAGGTCCTGTCAGACTAACCTAGTTAAATACTATGACTGGGTACTGAGGGAACTGGACAAAGGTCATGTGGTGGATGTCATATTTTTGGACTTCAGTAAGGCGTTTGATTCAGTGCTGCATGGGGGTTGGGGGAATTGAAGTTTGTGGAGGTTGGGAGTATAGCGCAGTGGTTTAAGGCTCTGAGCTGCAAATCTGGAGACCTTCGTTTGAATCCCACAGCCCCCACTTGCATATTGTGTGACCCTGAGCAAGTCACTTAACTTCCCTGTACTCCCAGGTTGCACCTGTAAACAAGCTTTCAGCTTAGTGTGCCTTTCCTGGTTAAATAATTGAAGAAAAAAATGGTTAATCTAGGTCAAAAATTGGCTTCAGGGAAGACAGCAGAGGGTAGTCATTGGGGGGAGCTCTCATCTCCATGGGCAGTTAGTAGCAGGGTGCCACGGGATTGGTACTGGGGGTGGTGTTGTTTGGGATATTCATAGTGGACATCTCTCATGGCATCAGAAATAAGATTAGCCTCTTAGGTGATGATACCAAGTTGGGGGCAGTGGTGAGTGACATAGAGGGATGGCAGGAACTACAGAACGACCTGATTTAACTGAAGGAGTGGTCAGAAGAGTGGCAGCTGTGGTTCAATGCTAAAAAGTGCAAGGTGATGCACTTTGGAGTGAAGAATCCAAGGAGGAGCTATCAGCTGAGTTGAGTACAGCTCAATACCTTCAAGGAGGAAAAGGATCTAGGGGTGGTTGTAAATGGGAAAATGAACAACTCAGGGCAGTGCAGGAATGCAACAGCAGAGGCCAACAGGATACTGAGGTGTACTGGGAGAAGAATCTCCTCCAGGAACAGGGAGGTGACCCTGCCTCTCTACAGTTCAATAGTCAGACCACACTTGGAGCACTGCATGCAGTACTGGTGCCCAAATCTAAAGAAGAATATTGGACTACTAGAAGTGATACAGTACAGAACAACTAAGATGATACAGGGACTGGAGGAAAGGCCATGTGAGGAGAGGCTGTGCGACTTGAATATGTACTCCCTGTAGGAGAGGAGAGATTGGGGAGATATGATTGAGACCTTCAGGCACTTAAAGGGGGTTAACAAGATAGGAACAGAAGGGATATTTAAATTAAGCAGGGGGAGGGACACAAAAGGGTCATGGTCTTAGATTATAGGGGTAGATACAGGAGGGAAATGAGGAAACACTTTTTTACAGAGAGGGTTGCGGCAGAATGGAACTCTTTCCCAGAGGAGCTGGTATCCTCAAGACAGTGGGGATTTCAAAACGGGATGGAACAGGGTGAGATGGGAATTTATTGTGAAGGGGAATGGCACCTGCAAGATAGGTGTGCTAGCTGCACATTCAAGCAGACTTGATAGACCATGTGGCTTGTTTCTGCTGGCACATTTCCAACAGTATATTCGTAGGTTCCTTGGTGCACTGATCCAATGGACTGTTTTCTGGCATGACCCAGGCCATACAGATGGTACATAGGTAATACATACAATACACTTACAATAACAAAGAAAGGTACAGGGAATAAAATACATTGAATATGTTGAGTACAGCTAGGTACAACTAAGTGCAATACAATAGAGTAGCAGCTAAAGTGTAGGTGCAATATACATGATGTACAATCAGTCAGTCTTATGACTGTTTAGCATTGTACAACAGGACAGTTTATTCATAGGTAAAGAAGAACCCCTCCAGTTACCATTGTCGTGAGAGGGCGATCCCACAGGGTTCAGGGGGCAATCCTTTCCAAGACAAGTCCTACCCCAAAAAAGTGGTGGGGGGAGGAAGAAAAATGTTATAAGGCAGGAGAAAGAGAGTCTCCCTGGTCCCTATCCTCTCTACCTGACCTAGGGGAGATCCCCCACCACAGGACCAAACCATGTTCAGGAGGAATACCCCCCCACAGTGAGAAGGGAAGGACCTACAAGGAGCCCCTAAGGCCAGGGCAAGAAACCCTACTTACTTCCTCCCAGGGTGGGCCTTCTGTCACTTAGGAAGTTACGAGTAGGACCCAGACCACAACAGGTCTCAAGGAGGGGGATGGCAAGCAGGAAGGGGATATCACCCAAGTACTGAGGCCCAGAAGAGAAGGTGCTAATGATGAATGGTGAAGATATACAAGAAGATCAAGAATTACAATCGATACGTAATTTTCATATCTTCCCTGTGTCAGTCTTCACCATTCATCACTGTCTGGGTGAATACCAATCCCCATAAGGGGGCCCAGCACTTCCCTGAGGGTTGTGAGTCTCTCATTCTCTTGTGGGAGAGGACCACAAAAGGAGGAGACCAATTACAGGCTAGTTAGGCCTGTGAATGATCAGGGCAAAATGGGGTTTCCCATTGCCTGGGAGACGGAAGTTGCCCCTGTAGTTCCTACCTTGCCATGTGGGAGAAAAGGTAGATCCCCTGGAGAGCAGAGGCAGCACCCTACACCATGCTAATGGTGACAACCTTGATATACAAAGCCATGCTGTCCACCTAATGCAGATCGCTGTCACCACTAGCCTTGAAGCTACCTCACTGGTGTCATAAGACACCCTTGCTGGGTGCCTTGTGAGCTCCAGGCCCTGCACAGAGAGGGCACTGTCCAGTCTGGTTGCCTTCATATCAGGTAGCAATTTCAGCACCTGACCTAGCATTGACCACAGATACCTGTTGTAGGCAGCATGGTGTGCCAGATAAACGACAAAGCTAAGCATGATACGAGCTGAAGAGGTAAAACTCCAAAGAGTCCACATCCACAGGATGGCTGCACACCAGGTGTCTATGCCCAGAAGGGGTATCCAGTACCCTTACTCCTGAAATGGGATGAGGCAAGGTCCCTGGAGACCCCCAGTGTGTGCAATACCTGTGCTGGCAGTTCACAGGGGCTAGAGTTGGGACAGATGGGCACTGTCAGGTACAAGACAATGCTTCCTAGAAGGGACCTGGCCAGAAAAGGATGACCAGGTGATCTGCACTCACTGAATTCTCTAAGGAAGACACACATTGTCTCCTCAGTATTGCATCTTGCAATGTGGGATAGGTGCAGATCGCCAACCAGCCATGATAGGAAGCACTGATACTCTATCTGATCAGCGTCTGAGGACAGATGTACAGAGATATCCTCTTCCTTGAAGGAGGAAGATGAGGAGGCTGATGAATTTGAAGAGTCCAAGTCAGGCTGCTGTGGGGGAAGTAGGCAAAAGACCTGCACATCCATAGCCCTGACATACCTGAGGACCCCAACCCCACACAATAAGGCCTCACTTGAAGGAGACAAGGGAGAGAACAAGGGCTTAGTACTGTGATGCATCCCTGAATCCCCAAGGGTCCCTGGAGAAGTTTGCTGCCCCATGCCCTGCCCCCTCAACCCTGTCGATTCTGAGGTCAACCTCTTCCTCACTCCCAAAGCTAGGGACTGCTCCAGAAAGGTGAGTGCCTATTCTGGCCCAGGGGGGACAGCACCAGGATCGACAGCTCTCCAGCCCCCAAGACCCAAACCACCATCCCCTCAGATGGAGGGTCACTACTGGCAGGCATGCTCCTGATGGCACCACTGACGTGGGAGCCAGCACCTGTCATAATCGCTGGTGCCAAGGGATGGGATGCCTGGGAGGGCACAGAGTTTCTGGGCACTGGAAAACCCTCTGACACTGAGGAGTTTATTCAGCCAGTCCAGATCAGTCTCCCAAGTGTCTGGCTCTGGACATAAGGAGATCCAAACGACCTCCAGATGAGCATCCCCAGAGATTTTTCCACCCAGGGTGCCAGTTGTGGTGCAGCAGGAGGGCCCAGTATCACTCACAGTGCTGATCACTAGAGCAGCAAATCACCCCAGGATACATAATGGTACCAGTGGGCAGTGCTGAGGAGCCATCCATGCTAGGCCCGGCAGGAGTGGGTCATGAAACCAGGGAGCCTGCACCTCTGAGGAGTTGACTGCCTGTGCATTGCTCCCAGCCCATCCCCTGAGATGTCTAGACCAATCCTCTAGCACTGCAGAACAGACCGCCTCCCTGGCAAGGCTAGAAGAAGAGAAGGCCCCTCCACACAGGCCTGTATAGAATCGGGAGGGGATCCGAAGGAAGGGTGGAAAGGCCTGTGCTTGGAGTCCCTCATACAACACTGCCCTCTGAAAGTCAGTGGATCATGGCTGACTTTCCACAAACAGTGCTCCAGTGCTCCATGGTCCATGGTGAAGCAAGCATCACAACTATTGATATCATGAGATGGACCCAAGCAGGTGAGGTATTGGTCATGCTGGTCCGTAATGGACATCTGCCAGTGCAGGGACACTGGTGTACAGGACGCCAGCCTGCCTTGGAGGAGCACTTTTTGTCCCTGGATGAACCTAACATGACTCGCGGTCACTAAAATAATAGTAAGAAACAGACTCGGCACTGCTTCAAGAAAGAAAAAGGAAAGGTCTTCCAAGATTCCTGCAGAAAACAGAGCCAAGTTACTAGCAGATGGTGGAACTGGAATGGAGGAAAAATGGTGTCAACAATGATGTCGAAACAACTAACTAGGCCACAATGTTGCAGATGAAATTTCTTCAGCAGGTGCGAGGTGCTGCACTCTTGATGGTGGACGAAGCAGAACTGGGGCGGAGGAGGAGTTGGTGACTGTTTCTAGCCAACCCACGAGTGCCACGTGATGCATCGGACTCAAGGCTAGCACCGCCTCCAGTGCTGGCTCTTCCCCCTATAAAAATAAAACTCACACTGGGTGCTGTGCCTCCAGTTGTCACGCAGACAGTGATATATGGTGAAGACTGACACAGGAAAGATTGGTAGTACTGTGCTGTAGTTGCACAATTAACATGAAGTGGTAGTTACTGCAATTACTGTTACCTCCCGTTTGCCTCAAATCAATTATTTCTGGCAAATGTAACTATGTATGTCGCACTTTGCAACAGATGTTACATGTGTAATTACACTTCCAGCATAAATCCATTTTTCTGTTGCACTTTGCAACAGTTGTTATATGTTGTTACACTTCCAGCATAAATGAATTTGTGCCAAAAGAGAAACAGTTGTGGTTGCACTTGTAACTACAACTTCATGCAAATTGTAAAACTACACACCAGTCAAATGTGAAAGTAATTAACAACTACATAGTATTTACAGTGCAATAACAGTGTAGTTACTTCATAGAAATGTGTGTCTAACTACATAATACACAAATGTGAAACTAATTACCAACTACATTGTAGTTACATGTAACTACACAGTACTTACATAGCAGTTGCAGTGTAGGTATGCAGTAATTACAGTGTAGTTAAGGACACTTAAAATAAAGTGTTACCTTAATTTTGTCTAGACTGTTAACCTGATTGTTCAACTGTAGTGGGAGAGGCACTGTAGTGCACAATCTCAACAGTTCTCACTTTTTCCAGCTAATTTTGTATCCAGACTCTTGCCCAAAGTTGTTTTATAATATCCACAAGGACAGGCAAAGCCTTTACTGGATTTTTTTTAAATGTATCAGGACATTGACTGCATATCAGGAAAGTTTTATTATTTTGTTCCCTACTTTTATTCTTGCAGTGCTTTCTGTGGCTATAATTTTGTTTGCCAAAGGTTCTGTTATTAATGTAATTAAAAGAGAGGACCATGGGCACCCCTGACTGGTGCCTCATGATAGTCTAAAAGGGGGTGAAATATTTTGGTTCATCACAACTTGGGTTCCTGTAGAGCAGTTTAATCCATTCCAAAAAAACAGAGACCACCCTCGTCAAATCCACTACCTAAAACAGGTACTCTCACGTGACCCTGTCAAAGGCCTTCTCAGCATCTAGGGATAACACAATCGTCTCTGTTTTTTTTACAACAATCTAAAACATACAGAGCATTTTTAGTATTGTTAAAGCTTCTCCTTTGTTTGACAAATCCAGTCTGATCTTCTATAATTTCCTTGGTAAGAACCTTCTCCATTCTGGAGGCAAAAATGTTTATAAAGATTTTATAGTGAATTTAGGAGAGATATTGGTTTATATGAGGCAAAGTATTATGGATCTTTTCCTTCTTTTGGCAATACTATTATTATTGCATCCTTAAATGTCTTAAGTATCTCTTTATTGGTGTTAAAGGATTTAAACAGTTCTGCCAAACACTCGTAAATTATGTCTCCCTGAAGTTTATAAAATTTGATCGGCAGGCAGTCTGCCCCCTGGAGCCCTCCCCCCTCCATCCCTTTAATGGCTGACTCTATTTCTTCTTGTGATATGGGTTTATCCAACATTTCTTTTTGAGTAATTGTGACTTCAGAAATGTCTGTTTTGAAGCTGTTATTGTTAGTATCTCTATCAAATTCTGAAGTGCATAAGGATAAGTAAAATTGTTCAAATTCTTTATTAATTATCTCTGGTTTATTTGTCAAGTTGTTGTCTATTTTAATTTCTTTAATCTGTCTTTTTGCTCTTTCCTTCTCTAGTTGATATGTAAGAATTTTTCTGGATTTATCATCCTGGGCATAATACCTAGCCTTAGAGCTAAGAATATTTTCTCCATTTTTCCATTCATTATCTCATCATATCTTCTCTTTAGATTCTGTAATTTTATAAGATCTTGAACTTGCGTATGAATATGTCTCATTTCAGCTCTCTTGATCTATTTTTCTAAGTTAGTTGTTTCTTTTTGCCTATTTCAGTTTAACCATCATTTATATTTAATTATTTGGCCTCTCAAGGCAGCTTTCATAGCATCCCAAGTGATTGCCATAGAAGTTACTTTTCCCCAGTTAAAAGAGATGAAGGTATCTAGTTATTCTCTAATAAACTCCTGAAATTTCATATCTTTACATAGCAGTGGATCCTTTTTCCAACTATTACCTAAAATTAACCTTGGAAGTTCTAAGGCACAACAGATAGTTGAGTGATCTGAAATACTTATGCCATCATAAGTAAATTCATTTATTCTAGGAATGATACTGAGAGACCCTAACACCCAAGCAATTCTAGAGTAAGCCTGATGGCTATGGGGAAAATTAGAGAACTCTAGGGTCTTCCTGTTCTTATGTCTCCATATGTCATAGAGATCTAATGCTTCCAAGTTGTTTCGAATGACCTCTGCTGACCTTGACAAGGCTGAGTGGGAGCCAGATCTGTCTATTGTGGGGTCAAGGACTGTGTTAAAATCACTTCCCAGGGTTGTAAAAAACTCTGTAAAGAAGTTTGGATTGCCTCATTTGGACCATATACTCCTGAAATAGTTAAGTCAGTCTTATTGATTCTGACCTGTAGAATTACATACAGTAGCTATGATTAATGTCTAGTACTATTCTAATTATTTCAGCTTTGTTTATTTTTTAGCAAATCTAATAGCTACCCCTCTTGCTTTGCCATTGGTCATAGTATGAAATGCTTGTCCCCTCCCCCCCATCTACAACATTTATTAAATTATGTTTCAGTAAGATGTGCTGCTGTAAAATTAAACAATTCACTTTTTTTTTAACATATGCCATAATTCTTTTTTCTTTTAATCAGATTTTTAACCCCATTGACATTCCATGACACAAAATTAAATCTTTCCATTTTTAAACAATTTTATACCTTGTATTAATTCACCCCTTATGTGGCCTTTAGCCCAAGGCAAGTTAAAAGAACATGGAGGGGTTTGGTTTTGCTCCTGGGATACAGCTGGCCAAAATTCATGTGTAGTTTTCTTATGGACTCTAATTTCTCTTATCCTATCTCTATCTATTCTACCCCCCCTCCATTTCCTACATTAGAATCTACATGCCTATAGAACCATAAATTTCGACTATCCGTGCAAAATGGAGTCTGAACCTCCCCACCTGCAGTCGGGATACTCCTTATATAAAATTTTATTTTATGCCCCTTATATGGTTCAGTGTCAGTGGCTCAGTAGGTAGCACACTCACGTCTGAGGCTGGGAGATCAGAAGGCTGTGGGTTCTATACCCACACCAGGCACTTGGGTTAATATCCCAATACTTGACACTGCAGTGCAGCATGAGGGGGTTGCTGCACTCCTGAGGTGCCGTCTTTCAAATGAGACATTAGACCAAGGTCCCATCTGCCTGTTCTGGTGGTAGTTCAGATGGTTGTTAAAGATCCCATGGCACTTCTCAAAAAGAGTAGGGGAATTTTTTATTTAAAAACAAAAACAAACTTTATACACAAATAAACTAAAACAACAATACATCCAACATGTTACATCCCAAAACAAAACAGAATTTTTCATACTCTTGATCACTTCCTTTTAACCTATTCGAATTACATTCTTCCATAACTCCTTAGCTTTCTTTTCTTCATACAGGGTGCACTCATTTTGATATACCTTAGCTACTTCCACTTGTATTTTAAATAATAAATCTTGTTGCCCAATTACTTTATTCTGCAAGAATCTCTGACACCTGTTTTGCCAGATAGCCTACTTCAAAATTGCCAATATTATATATACTGTCATTTTGTTCCTGTGTCCCAATCTTTTGTCAACTGCCCATATACTAAGATATTGTATGACATATTCTCAAAAATTTCCATATCCCAAAACTTTGCTGAGTTCTCCTAGAAAGTTATTATATATCAACAGTAAAAAAAAAGCTCCATACTTTCTCCCACCATTCTGCAAGACATTTCTGCACGTATCCTTTCTTCTGTACTTTTATGCTTCTGGTTACCTTAGACATTTAGCTTCCCATGGCTACACATTCAGACTGTTTCCCTCATTTTGCTTGGCATCCTCTTTTCCAATGTCATTTCTAAGATAGTGTCAATACATATACTACTAATAACCTTAAAAACTGGTTCTTCATAATAATTCCTTTCCACCACTTTATAGATTTGTTTTCTACTTTTTCTCCCTACTAAGTCTGTAGTGAGCCCCCACTGTGTAAAGTATTTCCTACAAGTTTCCATATATACAGGTATTTCTTGCTTCTTTTTTATGTTTCCAGTTTTACCTATGTTCATTATTAAGGTTCGACTCCATCTTTGTGCCAACTGACTCCATAGTACCTCTTTCCCCTGTAAAATAGGTATTATGTTGGCATAAATAAAAATAATTAAGAAAAAGACTATGGGTTGAATCATGTTCAGACCTCCTTCCCTTATTGGTCTATTCATGGCCTCTTCTAATAGGATTCAGTCTTGAGCCCCATAAAAGCTGAAAAAAACAGTCCTAGTATCTTAGTTTGAAGCTGCTGTGGTATAGGATAGATGTAAGCTACGTATATAAAGATCAGTATAATAAAGGTTTTTAGTAAGTAAATCCTTTGTTCCCTCGTCATGTTCCAATCCTTCCATTTTGCTATTTTTCCCTGTGCTATTGAGATTTTAACTTCCCAGTTTCTAAGAACAGCATTATCCCCACCAAAAATAATACTCAGAATCTTTATTTCTCCTTGAACTCTATCCCTCCTTCCTTTTCGCTGTCCACATTCACTACTAGGTATATCTTACTTTTGTCTTCGTTAACTCCAATACCTGTATACCTATTGTTCTTATTTATGATTTTCTAACATTTCTTCTCCAGATTTTTGATCTTTGACTAAAATATCACAGTCGTCCACATATGCACATGTTTTCTGTATTGATTTATTCCCCCAAACTGTATTTTTTATTTTAGGTTCTGCTTCTATCTTTCTTAATAGTGGGTCCAAACAAAAGACATATAACAATGGACAGAGTGGGCAGCCCTGCCACACCCTATTCCATACTTACATTGGTATTCCTAAATACCCATTTACCATTAGGCATACCTGCACTTCTGAATACAGTGTTTTTATTAATCGTATGAACTGTTTTGGCAGATTGTATTCCTCCAACATATGCCAAATGTAATCATGCTGTATGGAATCAAAGGCCGTTTCTTGATCTATCGCATACAAATACCCATCTAGTCTATTTTCCTGGGCCTCATTCATGATTTCCCTAATGTATATTAGATTTTGCCTAATTTCCCTACCAGGTATCACACACATTTGTGTCTGTAAGATTAGCAGATTTGCATAACTCATCAATCTTTTGTTTATTACTTGCGCCAACATTTTATAATCAGATTTTAGCAAACATATAGGCCTTCAGGTTTTGATATCTGCTCTGTCCCCTTTTTTGTATAGAAAAATAGTAACCCCTAACTTCATACTTTCTGCCATCTTTCCTGTCTGAAAAATTTCATTAAATGCTAGAGTTAACACATTTGAAACCTCTTCCTCATATTTTTTGCAGAAGGCATTAGGGATGCCATCTATGCCTGGCACCATATTAATTGTCAAGGATTGTATTGCCTCCTTTACCTCTTTTAATTTAATTTCCCCATTTAAAGTCAAGGTTGCTGCTTGTCCTAATTTAAGTATATTTACTTTATTTAAAAAATTAAGCTTTTTCCTGCCTTTTTGCTTCTGAAATTTTTGTTTTATGTGTTCTTGTACTATTTGTTTAATATGATCTATATCTGTTTGCAACACCCCCTCAGTATCTCTTAATTCATACATTACTCTAGTATTTATTCTCTCCTTACTACATTCAAAGGGGTTGGTTTGAAATTGTGTGCCCTGTGTACCACTTTTTGTTCCATGATTGATTTTGCCCTATTATACTGATAGTTCTGCATTTGCCTCATGATCAAGGCCACTGTTTTTTGATTTTTTCCAGAAAATCTGGTAAAATTCCGGAATTAAGGCTGCCTGTAGACCGGTAAAAACAAAGATTTAATGGAATCTGGCATTTTATATCAGATCAGTAAATCTACAGAACCTGTGTATTTCTTTTAATTCCTTCCTGTACTATTTTCAATTTGCTTTATTTAATGCTCTGTAATGATAACAGAATCCTGGTAAAATCCAGAAATTAGAGTAACAATCACCAGTGCAATTCTGGAATCTGAAGTCTTGAAAACGGAATTGCATTGTTTTAATCACTGTAAATCAGTGGCCTTGCTCATGATCTCTGTTATTTGTTCTGACTCATCTATTTTACTTTGTACCTGATGTGTTAGTAATTTCTGCAACTTAGTCCTTAACCCTAAATATTTCCTATAATTAGACATCTCTGTTCTTTGTGTTACTTCAGTAACTAGTTGCTTAATGTCATTCTTTGTATCCTACCACCATTCTAACACTGAATCATATAAATCTAAAACTGTTTCTCTAGCCTTAAATAGATCCCTTATTTTCTCATCACTCTCGAGTACCTGTAATTTCTCTGTATTCATTCTCCAAAAACCCTTTTCGAGCTTCATGTGTCTGCCTAAGTCTATCATTACTTTTACCCCTTGGTGGTCTGAAGTTTCTATAGGGACTACCTTAATATCCTTGATCCTAGTTTCCTTAGTAATCATCCAGAAATCTAGTCATGTTGATAGCTTGCCTTTAAAATAGGTATGCTCTGGTTGTTTCTTTTTTAATTTGTATGCGTCCTCTAAGCCCCCCTTTTTTAAATATGTTTTTTAGCATATGCTTATCACAGTAGATTTTACTAGCTTTTCCTCCACCAATCTTCTTTTGCCAAACCACAATAAAATTCCCCCCTCTCACAGTACTAATTTTGATGTATGCAAGTACGATTTGACTAAACCCATCATCTCTTTCCTTTCCAACTTGGTCTGAGGGTTGTAAATATTAATAATCCTCACTGCTATCCATTTTACACTTGCATCTACTATAAATACTCTACCGGGTACCAAGTCCACTATTTTAGTAACTTTTACATCGTTTGTCAGAAAAACAATCCCCACCCCTGAGCATCTTTCCTCCCCAATAGACCATAATGATGGCCCCCACCTCCAATATTTCTGTGCAAGCCTTATCTTCTCAATGGTGTGTAAGCAGGTATCCTGCATTGTTATGATATCACTTTCCAACTCACGTAATGTATGAAAAACTATAACTCTTTTCCTGCTTTCTTTTATACTGTTTACATTATTTGTAAAGCAAGACAGACAGTGCATTTGTTTGTTTTTTAAAATGTTCTTTTCACCCATCTTTAGCTTTTTTCCTTTTTTTGAAAACTGCATGTCCATTGTTTTCCATCTACTGCCTCCTCCATGTCCAGTATATCTAAGCATGATGACAGTGCATCTTCTTCTATCGTGGCTCAGTCCTTGTCCTTTAGTGGGCATATATATTTGTTAGTTTTATTCCTTCCCTCTCTCTTTCCACTGATAACCCTTTCTGGGCTCTTGGTTGTGCCTTCTTTTTGGATCTGGTCACCATTGTAAAGGTTGATTCCATTTTGTTTCCAGTTTTTGTTTGGTACTTCTTATCTTCTTTTTCTACTCTTTATTATTTATTGTAGTTTCCCTCTCTTCCTGCTGTTCTTGCCTTTCCTCCAGCCAGGGTGGGGGGTCAGGAAGCCTATCTTTATTCCTTGCATCATAAATGATTTTGTCTTCTTTCCCTTTTGCCTTTTGGGCCACTGCTAGATACACATCCTGCTCTGCTGTCTCCCTGGGTCAGGACTGTTATGGGCTGCCCAAGGGCAATGTAAGAAAAAGTGTCCTTCCTCTTCACATAGGCTACATTTAAACTTTTTTTTACAGTCCACTCCATGATGCCCAATCACCCCACACAATCCACATTTTATCTGTTCATAAGAGCCACTAAGATGGCCTTTATCCACACACCTATAGCAGGCCCTTGGCTGACCTGCATAGAAAACAACACCTCTATCCTTTCCCAAAAAGAAGCAGTTTGCCAGGTGTTGTATATCCCCATTCACTTGTTTCAAAGTAACTTTATATTTCCACTCCCCAGTCCATAGGCACTCGTCATCTAAAATGGGTTCTGGAGGCCCATGCACTACTCACTTTTGCTGCAACCAGAAAGTAATGTCCAACGCATTTACCCCTTCATTTCTGAAAAGCACTGTAACAATTTTGAAAGCAGGTTTGGTTAAGGGTATTGCATACAACTGACTCCATTGTGCATTTTGCTTAATTTGGTGAAACAACTTCCAGAATCTGTCCAGACCTCCTGGATGTTTAAAACTTGTATCATATTTTGAGCTTCCTGGTACATGGATGAAAGCATAGATCTCATAAGGATAGAATTTCATGCACTCTTTTAAGAGTTGTCTTCCAATATAAAGTCGATCAGGGGCATCTGCAGCTGCCCCCTTAAATTTAAGTTGTACTGCATTTCTTCTTTTTGCTTGCTTCAGTTGATCTTCTGGAAAGCGTTTCTCTTTAGTATTGCCCCCTGCCCCCAGGCATTTTGCCTTCCAGTTTTTTCCTCCCCACTTAAATCTTTGTCTCCTTGAATGTTTTTTTGTTCTAATTCCATGGAGGTTTCATCACTGTTTCCCCCATTTGTTCTTCAATCTCTTTAGCATCCTCTGAATTTTCGGAAAACTCCTGTTGTTCCTCAGCTTTTGCTGTGTTGTCCAAGTTTTGCTCTTTATTAATCTCATCTATTTTTTCTGTTTCATTTGGATTTGAACTACCGGACCTATTTGGGTCCCATCCTGACCCATGCACTGTTTTTGTGCATCCTGTACTTACAGTAACAGAACAGGTTCCACCCACACTGGGGTATCATTAAAAGGAACTGGTCCTTCTCCTTCTGAGTCTGTTGGGTTTTTTTCTACTTGGGGGTCCCTTCATTTTTCCCTTTATTTTTACCAGGCATTTGTTTTTTTCCTTTTGCTTTGCTTTTTCCCTGCTGTTTGCCTTTAGTGCCTACTGTCCATCTTAGGCCAAGTCGTTTCCAACCTTCCATGGCCATTCCTTTGGGGGCAGTCTTCCCTTCCATTTTTGCCATATTGGCTGTATCAGAAGCGGCCTGCTTTGGCATTGCCACGTCAGCATGACTCAGCTGATCATGACAGGCCACTTCCCTGTCATTGTTCTCTGTTGACTCCTGTTCCATCTCCCTCAGTAAGCTGTGTTTCTTATTTTTTAAACTTTCTTCCTCTATCTCCAATTCATATAAAAGTAAAACATTTCTTGACTTACTGTTCAGCACAAATTTTTCCTTTCATGGAGGAGACCTCTACCAAGCTTGTTTCATCCTGTTTTCTTGTTGCATTACTTTTTCCTTTTAATAGTTCATTATCTCCCTGTTCTTTCTCCAGGGCCACTGCATTCTTCTTTTCCACTGCATTTGTCTCCGTGGGTATCGAGGCCAGGGTGGAGACCTGTTCCCCAGCTTCCCACACATCCTCACTCATACCTCTCCTCACACCATCTGACAGTATCCAGAATACTGTCGTAGTGTTCCCCTACAGGACAGTAGAGGAATTTCCCTGGTGTCCTGGCCAAATTTCCCCCTATTCACTAAAAATACCACCAACAGCTTAATCTGGCTCAAGGTCAGCTGGCATTCACCTATATCCCCCTCCCCCCGGGTCATGCTTAAAAATAGGCAAGAATTTGTCTAGTGCACTTGCCCGGTCAATAAAAACTAAATAAAATAAATAAAAAAAAATACAGTACATTTTCACTCTTTTCCTTTTTAAACTATAAAACTTCCCCTGTGAATGTAAAAATATGTATGAGGTGTAATGCTTTTTCCCCCCTTCTTCCTTCTTTCCTCCTCATCCTTTTTCTTCCCCCACATTAGGACTCATTTCTGGTCATTTGTTGTACAAAGTCCATAGCCTCCTTTATGGAGTTTACCATAAAAGCCTTGCCATTATAAAAGATTGTTAAAGTAGCCAGATTTGGATGTGAAAAAGGTATTTGCTTATTCTGTAATTCTTGTTTTATTTCTTTATAGGCATTTCTTTTCGTTTGGTGGTCCGGACCTATATCTGAGAAAATCGAAACTTCTGTCCCTTGAATCATCAGGGCTTTTTTCTTTTTTGCCTCTTGCAAAACTAGTTCCTTTTCATGGAATCTGTGGAACTTGACAAACACTATCCTGGGGTATCTAGCATTGGGGATTTTTCTGGCTGGGGACCTATGGGCCTTTTCTAGTTCTAGTTTCTTTCCAGGGTACTCCTTCCCCACCAGCTCTGAAAACCATTTCTCAAAGAATTCCATAATATTGTCTCTTTCAGATCCTTCCAGGAGACTGAGAATTTTCAGATTTTGTCTCCTAGAGTGCCATTCAAGCTCTGTTACTTTTTCTTGTAATTTAACCATTTTTTTTGTTCTTCAATATCTTTCCCCATTTCTGGCATTTTATCTTCTATTTCTGATGTGTGCTGTTCATTTTGAATTATTCATGTATTCATCCACTGTATTTCACTCCTAAAGCCTTTCATGTCTTCCTGGACCCTAGATGTCTTAAATTCCAAGCTGAGAAAGGCCTTCCTGATCTCATGAAACATCCTGGGTAAAGTCTCCAATTCTGTCTTTATGTTCTTCTGAGTAACCTTGTTGTTTCTGGTTTTTTTTTTCCTTTGGCCTTGCTTCCAGATCTTTAAATTGGTCTTTCTGAGGCTAGGATATAGAGCTCTGATTTACTACTTGTTGAAGAGGGAGGGGGGTTGCCATATTTAGACCTGCTACCTGAGGGGGCTTATAATTCATTTGTATTTCCACTGTTTTATGTAGCCTCTTTAACTTTTCATTTACTACTGGCACAGTATTTTGTTCTTGCAGACTGTTAGTATTGGTCATAGTAACCTGACTAAACTTAGATGTGGGTCCAGAGGTATCAGGGATTACAAGGCCAGCTTCTTCATTAACTCCTGTGTTCTGTTCCATGGCTTCCCCCCAACTCACCTGTGTATCTGAAGAGTTTTCTTCCTGTGACTCAGTTATTATGCTAACTGGGGGCTCCTCTAAGTTTTTACTTTTTTCCCTTTCATACATCCTTTTGTTTTACTGTGCTCCCATCCAGCGCCAAAGACTCTGCATTCCAAAATCATCCAGCAGCCCAGCTGCAGCGTCCTCGTGCACACCAACTCTACCCCTGGATTGGTTACTCCCAGCTCTGGAGAGTCCACTGAGAGTTCCCCCAGAATGGCAGAATCAGCCACATCGCCATCCAGCCTGGAAGCCACATCCATTTCTTTCCCTGTTATCAGCTTCAAAGCTCCCTCAGCGGGTGAGCATTTAACCAAAGCTCTGACAACAACTGGGGTAGTTTTTTTTTTTCCATGTCAAGCAGCCTTCCTCACCTTCTCCCCTGAGCTCTTGCCAGAACAAAGAACCCAATCAGAGCATTCTCCTGCATTGTCCTGTTTGGGGAAATTAGGGCACTGTGCATTTTTCACTGCATGCTTCTCTGTGCTGGTTTTCCTATACGGGTTCTGAACAAAGTAAATTTTAATCTCCTTCATGTTTTTTGTCTTATTGCTCATACTGTTTCAGGTGGGGCACCAAACATTTCAACAAAATATAAAGAAAAGTGTTACTTACTAGCTGCAGACTGGACCACAATAACTTAGGAGATCATATAGAAAAATACAAATAAGTAATATGCATCAGGCTCTATAGCTTACATATCCTAGCTACACAGATGTCAGCAGCTAAGGGTCTTGTGGCCCATCCAATCTGCCCTATCTGTCTTTTTAATGCTTAAGGTACCCTAGATGCTACAAGCCCCCCTTCACCCTAGCTTGATAATTCCTGTGTGCCTATCCCATGCATTCTTGAATCCCTGAACTGTGGCCACCCCCACCATTTCCTGGGGGAGACTGTTCCATCTCTCCACCACCCTTTCAGTGAAGTAGAATTTCCTCAAGTTCCCCCTAAGTTTTCCACCTTTTAGTCTCATGCTGTGCCCCCTTGTTCTGCTATTTCCCTTCATGTGAAAGATGCTCCCCTCTGGTACCCTGTTGATCCCCTTTAGATATTTGAAGGTCTCTATTCTGTCCCCCCTTTCTCCTTTCCTCCAGGGAGTACATATTTAGATCTCTGAGTTTCTCCACATACGTCTTATGCTGCATCCCTGACACCATTTTTGTCACCCTGCTTTGTGTTTCTGAAGATGGGGCCTCCAGAACTGAATACAGTACTCCAAATGAGGCCTTACTAGGGAGCTGTACAATGATACCACCACTTCCTTCCTTCTACTTGTTATACCCCTCCTTATGCACCCTAGCATTCTGTTAGCCTTTCCAACTGCTTTGTCACACTGTTTAGCCACTTTGAGGTTGTCTTCTATGACTACCCCTAGATCCCTTTCCTCTGCAGTAGCCTCCAGTGTTACCCTGTCTAGTTCATACTCGGCCCTAGGATTCCCTCTCCCTAGGTGCATAATCTTGCACTTTTTTGCATTGAAACCCAACTGCCATTCTTTGGACCAGTTTTCTGGCCTCTTCAGATCCCTCTTCATTTTTTCTATACCTTCCTGTGTATCTACCCTGTTACATAGCTTTGTATCATCTGTGAACAGGCTAATCCTCCCTTCTAGATCCTCTGTAATATTGCTTATGAAGACATTGAAGAGCACTGGTCCCAGCACTGATCCCTGGCATACTCCACTTGTTACCCATTCCTCCTGTGAGCTAATCCCATTTACCACCACTCTTTGTGTTCTGTTACTCAACCAGTTTCTAATCCACATGACCACATCTGTCCCCACCCCCAGATTTGCCAGCTTGTGGATTAGTCTTCTGTGTGGGATTGTGTTGAATTCCTTCCTGAAGTCCAGAGAGGCCACCTCTACTGCTCTGCCCTAGTCTATTTCCTTTGCCACCCACTTGAAGAAATCAATCAAGTTGGTCTGGCAGTGAATCCATGTTGCCTTGAGTCCAACAGCTCCGTTGTCTCTAGGTAGTTCAATAGCCTTTCCTTAAGTAGGGTTTCCATCATTTTACCTACTATTGAGGTCTAACTGACCGGGCGGTAGTTTTCTGCTTCCTCCTTGCTACCGCTTTTGTACAGGGTTACTACTTGTGTCCTCTTCCACGCCTCTGGAATCATGCCTGTTTCTAGTGATCCACTGAACAGCTTAGCCAGAGGTTTAGCCAGTTCCTCCCAGAGCTCCTTTAGGATCTTAGGGTGCATCCAATCAGGCCCCATAGCTTTATCCACCCTAAGCTGTTCTAGTGCTCTTTTTACTCTGTCCTCTGAAAAAGGCCTAATGTCCACCTCTTCTCCGTTTGCCCTTCTTCATTAATGGGGGACCATCCCCATTGTCTTCTTCCATGAATGTGGAGCAGAAATATTTGTTGAGGACAGTCACCTTGTCAATGTCTTTCTCCACTACCCTGCCTCCTTCTTCCCTAAGTCTCACAATCCAGTGCCAGTTGAGGAGACTAGATTGTTTGAGTTCACCTGGTAGCAGGTGTGGTCTGTAGGATCATTTTCATCTGCTGTCCATCCAGTGGTGAAAAACTATTCCTGCAGGAAGTAGCAGACTTCATGGTTGACATGGCATTTGAGTCACCCAGGCTGATGGTCCTCTGTGACTTCCACACCTGGGTCTTCGATGAACTCTCGCCATTGGGACAGGACTTCCTCCAACTTATGAATTCATTGGGGTTAACACAGGTAGTTGCCTCTGCTACCCATAATCATGGTCACTCACTCGACCTGGTTTTCCTCCTGAGGATGGAGACTTCCAACTTGGTGGTGGGACCAGTCGGATAGTCTGATCATCACACCATAAGTGTGAATTCGGTCTTTAACTATGTATAACCCTGTATTATGTTTGTATGCCTTCTTTGTAATGTATTATGTTGTAATTTTAACCATGCAAACCCAGGTCGCCCCTGAAAAAGGGACCTTCGGAGCCCAGTGGGCTCACCTGGTTACCAAAATGTAATAAATAAAATTAAAAAATAAGGTTCAATCTCCAGGCTCCCCCTTATAGGCTTGCCCCTGTGGAGATGGTCAAATACCACCCTTTGAGGGACTTGAACCTGAATGATCTACTGGCTGTGTTAGACCTATCAGGATTTCCTGGGGCAAGCGAGGATCCAGAGAGTTTAGTTCAGGCCTATAATAAGGCAGTTACTGAAGCTCTGGATTCTATTGCTCCTGTTTGTGTTCATCTGCTCTCTCTTCACCCTCAGTCCCCTTGGTTTGATGGGACCTTGATGGAGCTGAGATGAGATGGACGAAGGTTTGAGCGATGCTGGCAGAAATCTGCCCTTGATGTTGACCACCTTAGATTGATGGAGTATTATCAAATTAATCAATCAGCTATCACCCGTAAAAAAACAGAGTTCTTGTCAGGGGAGATAGCTGCTGCTCAGAATCGATCTGCTCAGCTCTTTGAACTGTGGACAGACTGTACAACCCAACCTGTCTGCAAGTTCAAAGTGCATTTTCACAAGTTAAGTGCGATGAGTTTGCTCAATTCTTTGCGGATAAGGGGACTGATATCAGGGCTTAGATCCAATCTGCACACTCTATGGGGGGGTTGGTTGTGGTCGGTGCTCAGTCACTGCACCTCGGTTTTCCTGGATATCTTTTGACAGGCCGGAGATTGTGGACATCATGTAGATTGTCCAGAGTATGTGGCAAACGTGCTGTAGTTTGGACCTGGGCCCAACACACCTGATAATGGGGTGTGTTAATTCTATTGACCCTGTCCTTGCTACTATAATTTGGTGCTCTTTGCAGTTGGGTGAGTTCCCTGGCTCCCTGAAGGAGGCAGTGGTGACACCGTTCCTTAAGAAAGCTGCTTTGGACCCAAACTGCTTAGCCAACTACAGGCCTATCTCTAATCTTCCCTTTATAGGGAAGGTGATTAAGAAAGTAGTTGCATTGCAACTGGAGAACCATCTTACCATCCATGATGTCTATGATCCTCTCCAGTTTGATTTCTGGAAGAGTCATAGTACTGAGACTGCTCTGGTTCAGGTATTCAGTGATCTTCTGATGGTGAGAGATCAGAAGCGCCATTCCATCTTGGTACTTCTGGATCTCTCCTCAGCATTTGACACTGTGGACCATAGGGTGTTGCTTGAGCATCTGAGGGTCATCTGTGGCCTGGCTGTTTCAGTCCTTAACTGGTCTCATTCTTTCCTCACTGGGAGATCTCAGAGGGTGATGTCAGGAATTTTTTCCCTTGGCCCATTCCCTCTGTTGTGTGGGGTTTCCCAGGTCTCAGTGTTTCCCTATGTTGTTCACAGTGTACATGCTTCCCCTCGGAGACATTGTAAGATGATATGAGCTGAGGTTTCACAGCTATGCTGATGATATCCAGCTCTGTCTGTGTTTTGTCTCTGACCAGGATAGTGCGATCTCGGTCCTTAACAGCTACGTTATGGAAATCCATGACTGGATGAAATCCAGCTGATTGAAATTAAATTCCAAGAAGACTGAGGTGTTGGTGGTGGATCCATGTTGCCAGATAGAGAGGTTGGTAGCAAGGCTGCCTTCTGAACTTTAGCTCAGAGGTACCCAGCTGTCTTCCTCTGAATGGGTGCAAAACCTGGGGGTAATTTTTAATGATGAGCTGACATTGCATTTGCAGGTGTCAGCAGTCATCAAGTCCTCTTTTTACCATCTTAGGAACATCACCAGGAGTAAGCACCTTGTTCCATCTGGTGACCTTCTGACTCTGATCCACACCTTTGTGATCTTGTGCCTTGACTACTGCAACTTCCTGTACCTAGGGCTTCCGGGGGTTAATCTCCACTGCTTGCAGTTGGTGCAAAATGCTGCAGCATGTCTGTTGGAGGGAACTTCTCATTCTAGTCGTACTACTACCGTGTTGCATGAACTGCACTGGCTGCCAGTTCAGTGGCTGACCTCCTTCAAGGTTGGACTTCTGACCTATAAGGCCCTGCATGGACAGGGTCCAAGCTGTCTGCAAGATCTCCTGGATCCTTACTGCCCTGGCTGTCCCCTCCGATCAGCTGATGAGGGGTTGTTAGAGATTCTTAGGGTATGTCTTAAAACATCTGTGGCCCGTGTATTCATGTATGGAGCCTCCACCCTGTGGAATTCTCTACCTCATCAGATTTGAGCGTGCAGAACCATGGAAAGCTTCAAAACCACCTTGTAAACATACCTTTTTCTGCAGGTATTTAGTGACTATGCAGTATAATGTTGTTGTATTTTTATTAAATGTTGGAATTTCTGATCTTTTATTTTTGTTTTTCTTGATGCTTTTATTATTGTACAGCGCTTTGTTTTTTTGAACTGCGCTTAACAAATGAAGTGTATTTAATATTATTATTATACCTCCCCTTGTCTTCCTTCTCTCATTAATATAAATAAGGAATGCCTTCCCTCCTTCCTTCACCGATTAACTAGCTTTTCCTTGGTTTTGGCCTATGCTGCCCTTACTGTCTTGTTCGCTTCCTTTCATTTTTACAAGTATTCTTGCCTGTCCTGCTTGCTTTGTGTTGCCTTGTACTGCACAAATACCATCCTTTTTCCTCTTACTAGCTCTGCTACTCCCCTCGAGAACTGCAGTGCTTTCCTCTTTCTTTTGCTTTTGCTGCAGGGCTTGGCACAACGGTTTGCTACCAGGTGCAGGACTTCCCTTATCTTATCTCATTGTTCCACTACTCCCCTTATGTCATTGTATTCCTGCATAGACTTCCTGAATTCGTCCTTCATCTTACTGAAGTCTGTTCTCCTGAAATCCAGGATTCTAGTCCTTGTGTGGCTAGCCTCCTGTAATGTTTTTATGGTGAACCCCACAGCTTAATGATTACTAGTCCGTAGGACCTCCCCCACTGTGATTTCCTTTATCCTGCCTTCATTGCTTAGGACAAGATCCAGAATTGCATTCTTTCTCATAGGCTCCCTTACTAGCTGTGTGGGAACTGCCCCTTGCAGGGATTGCTGGAATCCCTTACTCCTGGCTGAGGCTGCCACTGGGATGCTCCAGTCTACATCTGGCAAGTTGAAGTCACCCATCAGCAGTAATTCACCCTTTGTTGCCATGTTCTGTATGGTCTCCAGGAGTTCTCTGTCTACATCCTCTGCCTACCCTGGGGGCCTATATATTACTCCCGTTCTAAGTACTGTTCCCTTCCCCACTTCCAGGTTTACCCACCGTGCCTCTGCTTTTCCCCCCTTGTCTTGTGGGACTGTTTCTTTTATCCCTTCCCTGACATACTGTGCCACCTCTCCCCCCTTCTTGCCTTCCCAGTCCTGTTTGTGCAGCATGTACCCTGGAATGGCTAGCTCCCAGGCATGGTTGCTATTGCACCATGTTTCTGCAACTACCATGATATCCAGGTCCTTGGAGGTCATTAATGCCACAAGTTCAGGGATTTTGTTACCCAGACTGCGGGCATTGGTGCACATAGCCTTCCAATCATGGCCTACCCCCTCTGCTATATTTCTAGTACCATCCCCCTTATTCTGTGTCTGCCTGTCCTGTACTTTACATGAGGGCCCTCCTTTTTTACCTATGGACACTCCTTGCTCATGGCCATGCCTGGGATTCCCTTCTATTTGCTGACCCCCTTATCTTCATATCTTTCTGCTGCATTCTCATGAAGGTCTTTTTCTCTGTGCTGGAGACCTCTGAGTTTAAACCCTCCATGAAGATCTCCAACTTCTGCCTTAGTGCTCTCACTACTTCTCTGGTAAGCTGCAGACCATCATGCTTGAAGAGCTTCCTATCCCAGAAGGTTCCCTAGTCTCCAGTGTAGTGCATTCCATTGTCTGCACTGCAACCCTGGAGCCATCAGTTGAATTCCCCAGTCTCTTCATTCCTGATCTTGTCTTCAACTTCTGCCCTGCCTCCAAACTGGCAACATCTCTGAGAAGGCAAGGGTGTTGTCTACTCCTTTAGGCTGACCTCAAGGGTCTTCATGTTTGCCTTGGCTTCTTCCACAGTCCTATTTGCAATGTCATTTGCCCTAAGGTGAACAATGATCCCCATGAAATATTGATTTCTTCTCGCCACCAGCCATCCTACTCTACCCTTATCTCTCCCCTTGCAGATGCTCCTGGCATGCATTTCACAATGGTTTCAGCTCCCTTTGCACTGATGGACTGTGCCTCCACTCCTCACAACATAGAGTCTACCATGACCAGAATCCTCCTGTTGCTTTCTGTATTATTCTTCTCCTTTCTTGTATTTCCTTCCTACTGTCTTGAATCAGGTTCGCCTTGCTCGATTCTTCCTTCATCCCCACCTGGTTTCTGTCCCCTGGCTAAGGGGCCAAAATGATTCTGCATGTGGATAGGGTGAGGCTGGCAGTGCCCCATCTTAGCTCTAGGTGCACCACTGCTCCCTCCCACCACCCTCCATCCCCCAAGACCTGTGGGACTTTGGAGGAGTGGGTGGGTAAGGGGGCGGTGAACATCCCTAATCCAGTCTCCTCTGCAGTCTCATGATCTCTTTTCTTGCCTGCCATAGCTCCCTCTGTAGTGCCACAACTGTCCTGCAGAAGGGGCACCCCAGTCTCCAGAGTATCTGCCTTGCTACCAGCCCTCCGCAGCTGGCAGATCTGGATGTCCATACCTGTTTTCCTCTTGGCCTGTAGGTGTCACTGTTTCTTTCTTGATTCACTGTGTCTTCTCTGTTCTTTCTTCCTGTTCTCACTGATGTCTTCCCTTGACAGCCCTGCATGAAGTTCCCTTGTGCTTCTATAAATGTAGAAAGACCCTGGGTGGGAGGCAAGATAGTATTGACACCACCCCTTAGCAGCTAAGTGATGGGGGAAGGGGGGATTTAGCTGAGTCCCCTCTTTCTCTCTAAAATGAGGTACTCTTAAAAGAAAATGCTAGCTCCCTTTTAGTTGTTAGCTTCCCTCACCAACATGAGGTGCTTTTAAAAGTAAATGCTAGCTCCTTTTCAGTTGCTAGCTGTTGTTTCTAAATGCTGAAGCAGAAGTAAATACTAGCTCCCTTTCAGCTGTTAGCTGCTGCTTCTAAAAGCTGAAGCAAAATGGAGCTAAGGCACAACTGTCTCTGCTATTCACAGGTCACAGGCCCCTCTCACTTACTGTAGCAGTAGCTGTTAGCAGTTAAGTGATAGGGGAAGGGGAGATTTAACTGATTCTCCTCTTCCTCTCTAAAATGAGGTACTCTAAAAGCAAATGCTAGCTCCCTTTTAGTTGCTAGCTTCCTTAACCAAAATGAGATGTTTTTAAAAGTAAATGCTAGCTCCTTTTCAGTTGCTAGTGATTGTTTCTAAATGCTGAAGTAGAAGTAAATATCAGCTCCCTTTCAACTGCTAGCTGCTGCTTCTAAAAGATGTAACCACAGCTTTTGTTCAAATGTCTTCTGGGCACAGCATTTCTTCTTTATTCACTCCTGGAGCACCTGAACACAGCAGCTCAGTGTGTAGATGCCATCTTGGACCCACCCCCCAGCCTGGCCATCTTCTTTAAAAAAGACAGTCTAGTCTATAGTAAAACTTAGACACTTGAAACTGTACACTCTCTCAACAAAGGTGTCACTCAAACCTTTAATTAGGATAGAGAAGGTAAAGCCTTTAATTTTTGTTTTTTCCTAAGTGCATATCATTACCAACATTGAGTAGAAGGCCATATTTTAAGAACCATTTTGTACCAATTCAAAGTCAGGCTGCAAATATCTGGTTGTCATTGACATTAGATACCCTTCAGCACAAAGCAATATCATTTGCATGCATGACAATAGAGGATTGAAAACTATGTAAAATATCAGCTAGATCATTCAAGAAAACACTAAACAAAATGGGTCACAGGACTGATCACCGGGGTACTCCAGAAGTGATTTTGATTAGTGCAGAAGAAAAGGAATTCAAAGAAACTGACTGAGATCTGTGAGTCAAGTAATTCTAGAAGCAGGATACTGCAGATTCAGATAGACCAAGGGCCCACAGTTTGGCAAGAAGGTGGCTGTGGTGAGCCAGATGAAAGGCTATGGAAAGATCCAGGAAGAGTGCACTGACTATCCCTATTGTCCAAGACCCATGCACATCATTAGTGACATTAAGCACAGCTGTGAACTTGCTGTAATTATTATAAAGAACATGCTGGCAAGGTGTTAGCAATTTGCCAGTATCCAGGAACTCCTTAAATTGGTCAAAAACAATCCTGTCAAGGACCTTGGACAATGGGGGCAAGTAGTGTTATTGATTTATAGTCTTTGTCAGTGTTCACTCTCCTGATTTAAAAATAGGGACCATAGAAGCATAGAAACATAGACCCCAATGCAGATAAGAACCACCTGGCCCACCCAGTCTGCCCATTTCCCTACCTACAGGATAAGCTGCAGATCCTAGTTAACCAACAGCCTATTTCTTCCTACCCCCACAAGAATTGCCTTATGTCTGTCCCATGCATTCTTGAATTCTCCCACAGTTTTAGACCCCACAACCTCCTCAGGAATGCTGTTCCATGCATCCACCACCATCTCTGTGAAAAAATACTTCCTCACATTGCCCCTGAGCTGTCCCCCCTCTAACTACAAATTGTGTCCCCTTGTTCTCGCACATCTTTTTTTCTGAAATATGCTACCCTCTTGGACTTTGTTGATTCCACTCAGGTACTTAAAAGTTTCTATCATATCCCCTCTCCCTCCTTTCCTCAAGGCTATACATATTAAGCTCCTTTAGTCTCTCCTCATATGGCTTCTCTTGCAGACCCTGCACCATTTTAGTTGCCCTCCTCTGGACTGCCTCCATCCTGTCTATGTCCTTGCAGAGATGGGATCTCCAGAACTGGACACAGTACTCCAGATGGGGTCTCACCAACTGTCTGTACAGAGGGATAACAACTTCTTGTTTTCTGCTGGTGATGACTTTCCCTATACATCCCAGTATCCCCCCAGCCCTCCCTATTGCCTTCTTACATTGCTTGCTAACCTTAAGGTCATCTGATATGATTACCCTCAGGTCCCTTTCCATTTTTGTTGTTGTTGTTACTACCTCTCCCTATTGTGTAATCTTCCCCTGGGTTTTTGTTTTCCAGGTGTATTATTTTGCACTTCTTTGCATTGAATCCAAGCTGCCATACTTCTGACCATTCCTCCAACCTTGCCATAGTTGCATGTGTCCATAATCTTGGGACCGTGCCAGTAGCTAACAAATGGAGAAGTGCATAAACGTTTAGCCAGTGCTTCAAAACCAAAGAAAAGAGTTTTAGATCAATATAGTCCAGTCCCATTTTAGTTTTTAAGTTCATATGCATAATGTACTTCAACTGGCAGTCAGAATAGCAAAGGTCCAAACTGAGGAAAAGATAGCCAACTCTGTTAAGAAGTGGGATAAAACCTTTTATAGGTACATTAGGGAGTGAAGAAAGACAATGGGAGGGATACTGAGGCTTAATAAAGGGGAGAAAATGTGGGTAGAGAGTGACTATGAAAAAGCATGGATACTGAATGAATACTTCTGCTCAGTATTCACAAAAGAAGAGAAGGAGAGGGAGGTACCTAAACGAAACAATAGAAACACTCTGGATAGGGGGGTTGATGCCAGTCCATTCACAGAGGAAAGGGTTCTGAGAGAACTCTTAAAACTGAAGGTGGACAAAGCAATGGGGCCCAATGGGATTCACCCCAGAATTCTAAAAGAACTAAGGGGAGAACTAGTGACACCACTGACTACCCTCTTTAACAGATCATGGGAGGATGGAGTGGTACCTAAGGACTTGAGGAGTATGGATGTGATTCCACTTCACAAAAGTGGGAGTAAGGCAGAGGCAGGAAACTACAGACCTGTTAGTTTGACCTCAGTGGTAGGTAAAATGATGGAATCACTTCTGAAGGAAAGAATTGTTGAGTACCTAGAGGCCAGAGGAGCACAGGACCCAAGGCAGTATGGATTCACAGCAGGAAGGGCATGTCAGATGAATTTAATAGATTTCTTTGACTGGATGACCAAAGTAGTAGACCAGAGAGGGACTGTGGACATGGCCTACCTAGACTTTAGCAAGGCATTTGACACAGTTTCACTCTGAAGAAAGGGGGAGGGTTACTAGCGGGGTACCGCAGGGTTCAGTACTGGGACCAGTCCTCTTTAATGTCTTTATAAGTGACATTGTGGAGGGACTGGAAGGAAAAGTATGTCTCTTTGCAGATGACACAAACATCTGCAACAGGGTTGCTACACAAGGTGGGGTGGAAAGGATGAGAAGGGACTTGGCAAGGTTGGAAGAATGGTCAAATGTATTGCAGCTTAGATTCAATGCAAAGAAGTGCAAAGTAATGCACCTGGGAAACAAAAACCCAGGGGATAAGTACATAATGGGGGGTGAGATACTAACAACAACAGAAATGGAAAGGAACCTGGGGGTAGTCATATCAGATGACCTAAAGGTGGGCAAGCAATGTGAGGAGGAAATAAGGAGGGCTGGGGGGATACTGGAATGCATAGGGAGAGGGACCACCAGTACAAAATAGGAAGTTGTTATCCCTCTGTACAGACATTTGGTGAGACCCCATCTGGAGTACTGCATCCAGTTCTGGAGACTCATCTCCACAAGGACATAGAGAGGAGGGAGGCTGTCCAGAGGAGGGCAACTAAAATGGTGTAGGGTCTGCACCAGAAACCACACAAAGAGAGACTAAAGGAGCTCAATATGTATACCCTCATGGAAAGGAGGCAGAGGGAGGACATGATAGAAACTTTCAAGTACCTCAAGGGAATCAATAAAGTCCAAGAGGGTAGCATCTTTCAGAAAAAGAGATGTGCAAGAACAAGGGGGCACAATTTGAAGATGGGGGGTGGGGATGGCTCAGATGTAATGTGAGGAAGTATTTTTTCATGAAGAGGGTTGTGGATGCATTGGACAGCCTTCCTCAGGAGGTCAAGGAGTCAAGAAACAGCGGGGGAATTCAAGAATGCATGTGACAGACATAAGGTAATTCTAGTGGGGGTAGGAGGAAGTAGGCTGTTTGTTAACTAGGCTCAGTAGCTTATCCATTAGGTAGGGAAATGAGCAGATTAGGTGGGCCAAGTGTCCCCTATCTGCCATCAAACACTATGTTTCTGTGTTAACGTTTCATCTCCAATTAGTGGTCTAAACTTACAACCAGTATCTGAATCACCACAGCTAGTCCCAATCTGCTCAGTAATGGTCAACCAATGGAGCAAGTTTTGTGGTTCCACAAAATGTGGTGTTGAACTCTGTAGCAATATCAATCAGATCCATTAAGTTTCCTTGTTCAGTATTCAGAAGTGATATTGCTGTGGAAAGAACAGTTACATAAGAACTTACCGTAACAGTACATCTTCGAGTGGATCTCAGTCATCAGGTTGGTGAAGGAGGATCCACATGGCAGATTTTCAGCAGTACAACTGGGGCCGCCCATGCTGACACCATCTGCCAACTTCACCAGCCCTATATAGGCATAAGTGGCCCCACTCCCTCCTCAGTTCTTTCCCTTGGAGACTAAGAGAGCACATCTGTGCCATGGGGAACCAAGAGGAGAGCGAGAGAGAAATAGAAGTGCCCAGACCAAAGTAAAAGATTGGATACACCAAATAAACAGTTCTGAGAGTAGAATCCCCATAAAAAAGGGGAATGGAGGGAGGGAAAGCAGACCTGATGAATGGGATCCCCTTGAAGATCAACTGTTACAGTAAGTTCTTACCTAACTGTTCTATCTTCTTCAGGGGCATCTCAGTCATCAGGTCACACCGTAGGAATGAGTACTAAGCAGTTACTAGTGCAAGAAAGCAGTCTGTTGGGAAGGCCAACTAAAATTCAGGGTAATATGCCCTGTAATATAGCCTTGCTGAAACTGTAAAGGCCTTAGAGTGAATGTCCAGACAGTAGTGCTTGGGAAAGAATGGTCTGCACTCCATATGACAACAGTGCAAATGTTAGTGGCTGATACCCCCATAAAACTGGCGACAGAGACAACCATGCCCCCTAATAAAATGAACTGACACTGACCATGGCAACTTTTTGCCATGCTTGTTGAAGCAAAATACAAGGTATCAACATTTGGACAAATCTTGCCAAAACCTGAGCATCCCTTCTATCTGTGGCAAAGGGGGAGCAAAAAGCTGCTTTGACCATCTGTGCTTTTGAGTACAAAGCAGATAATACTTCAGAAATCTACACACACCTAGTGTACTGAGCAGTGCTTGCCTGGAATTGGCATGCTTGGGAATAGACTGTCCGTCAGATGAGTTGGGTCAGATTAGGTCAAACACCATCACAGGAAGAGACTTAGGGCTAGTGCACAAAGGCCTTCATGGGGAATCAAAGAAGGGTCTTCACACCAAAGAGCCAAAGCTCAGAGAAACTCTGAGCAGAGGTAATAGCCTCTAAAAAGAGAGCCTTCCAAGAAAGGAAAGCTTAGCCCTAAAGTCGTGGCTGTCTCAGACAGAGACAAGGTCAATTTTGCTCCAAAGAAAGACTCAGACCACACGCCTGAAGGGGAAATGGATTGGAGCTTCAAATGCAGTATGTCCCCAAGAAGAGTATGCGACACTTCTAACTGAGCTGAAAAAGTGCGGTCATGCTCATGAAAGGCTGAGAGGTAAGAGGTATACCATGATGGGGGAGTACTGAAGACCAGAGCCTGGAAGGGCCACTAGGTAGTCCAGAACCCAGTTCACTGAGCAGGAAAAGGGGTTCATTTGATGCGTGGCCACCCAGAGGGTAAACCGTTACCACTGCATTCAAAACTGGTCCTAGTGGAGGGCTTTGAGCTACAACCAGGAGGCCTGCTGCCCACAGTGATACACCCAGCCGGGTGAGGCTAAGACTTCAGGAGCCAAGCATGCAGATGCAGGACTTCAAATTGGGATAGACTGGGGTCCCCGGATCTTGTGGCAACAGGTCCTACAGAGAAGTGGAGGGACCAGAGAATCCTGCACTGGCTTTTGCAGTGGCAGAAACTCACATCTGCCATGGTCATGACAGGGGTAGCAGGTCCACACTGGTCCCCTCCATGTGGAGCTTAATCAGCACCCACTGAAATGGAGGAGAGGCATAATGGAACCTCCCATTCCAGGAGAGGGTTGATGCTTATCGTTAGAGACCTCCAGGCCCTGTCTCTAGCAAGCAGAGACTGGGCAGGTTGCATTGTGTAGGGACACAGAAAAGAAGTCCAGCTCTGGACCACACCATCCATCAAGAGGAGGGTGGCAATAGAAGATAGAAGCTCCCATTCAAGCATTCTGGACTAAGTCCTGCAGAAGCTGACAGCCAGAGTGCATTGCATACTGGGGATGCAGTCCGCATGAGTGATGAGACTGAGTACTATGGTCCCGTACCATACTCTCATGAATGCCCTTCATAGGGAGATATGAGTAAATCCCTGTATGCTGGCAGGTATAATTGACAATGCTGAGATGGACCACCTGGACCACCAGCCACCCATGGAGAAGATGGGTCGGAAGGGCCTGTATGGCACATGGAACTGTCCACATCTCAGGGATGTTGATATGAAGAAAGGGTTCCTTCAACTATAAGAACCCAGAGTCTGGGTGAAACCCAGATGCACCCCTCCCAGACTGAGCCCGAGGCATTTGCTGTGAAGATCTGCTGAGGAGAGAAGATCCAAACAAGGACGCTCTGAAAAGAAGGAGAGAGTCCATCCACCCAAGTAGTACCTAGTGGCTGGGGAGAAAACCAGCCCAAGAATCTCCAAATTGTCCGAGTTCAGGACCCATGGACTGAAAGAGGAAAACATACAGTCCCTCCCTGCTAAGAGCCACTTTTACTGCTGCTATGCACTATGCAAAGACTCTGTCTTGAGAAAGGGTGGCGAGCCCAGCATAGTGACCATACAGAGCTTGTGGTACAGGATGTACCCACTGAGATCTTTGAGACCCAGTGAGGACCATAGAACCCCCATCAGGGGGCAAGTGAAGATTTCTGAGGGGGGTCTCTAGGGGTGTCTTAACAAGCTCCAGACTATGACTCTTTTCCATATAGGAACATTTTAAGAGATAAGTCTCCAGAAGTTACAGACTGAGGGAGAACTGACCTGCAACTGCCACCTCCTGGTCAAGGACCAGAATAGGGATGGTCCCACCAGGAACTAAGCAGAGCTGGGACTAGCTAGAAGGACTGTGGAGGTGGCTCTTTGAGCACACTGGGGCCTGCAGGATGCTCCATATGTTGGGTAACTGGACGAAAGAGAGGGCTCTGTTTGCTCTGAGGTTGAGAGTGATAGAGTGAAAAAGCAGCCTTGAGAGCCCAGCCTGATGCCTGCAGTGGGTTAATGATGTCCTTGATAGCTGGTTCAATAAG
Organism: Neoceratodus forsteri; assembly: GCA_016271365.2. NCBI lineage: Eukaryota > Metazoa > Chordata > Ceratodontiformes > Ceratodontidae > Neoceratodus > Neoceratodus forsteri. Next base: position 907,185,564 of record CM028129.1, read on the forward strand.
TCAGAGCTGTTAAAAGGGGTGAAAGATATATGCTACTGGACATAAGCCCAGAAACTGGAGACCGTGACCAGAGGTGCCTCCACAGACAGATGCCTGAAGCAGCTGCCCTGACACTTACATCAGAGACATAGCAAAGTGCCCTGAGGGTTATGCACTACAATATCCTGCTTTTGACAAGCACCGAAGAACCCCTTCATCTTGAGGGCAAACAGGAAGGGATTGGGAAGCTGCCTCACCCTTCTAACAAAAAGTACCTTGACACACCACCCAGTGGGAGAGATAATTGGTAAATCTTAGCCCAAAGGTGGAAGAGGTAGAAACTCTCTCACCTCCAAGATCACACCTGGAGGATGCCTCATTGGTGTGGGGGGAACTAAGGTGCCTGGGCACCATAGACCGCTCAGGAGCTGCCTAAATGGCCATAGCCATGGGAACTGACTGGGTGGCCTAGAAAAGAAGGCAAAGTCATCAGGCAGAGACCAGGCAATATGTTCAATGGAGTCCTCTCTCAATGAGGATGCAGTGGATCTGGCAGAAGAGGGGTTGCCATCTCATTGACTGTCACTGGTACCATGAGGACCAGAAGGGAGTCCACTGCAGCAATAACATGCTCATAATATCCAAGTGCAAGGCATCGATGGCGGCCCACTGGGAATAGCCCATCAATGGTGTGATTGAACCATGATGTGAAATGGCAGGGTCATGGAAAACTTGACCAGGAATACCCACAAAGTCAACCACATTAGAACATTGATGACTTTGGAGGGGTGTAATAGATGACCCGCATTGATGGGGTGTGAGAATTCAAAAATCCTGAAGCCTGAGGCCTGGAAAAAGCAACTGGCTGCAGCGGGAGAGCTGTTGTGGATGAGTGCGTCATTGATGAGGCAGTGACCAGAACATCACCGATAGTAGAAGTGTTGAAGGCACAGAGCATGATGACCTGTTGACTGGTCCTGAGGGCATGAAGAGAACAAAATTCTGGGGCCTGGAGAGACATTCGGCCACAATGGGAGGGCCATCATTGATGAGCCAGGCGTCGATGGAATAGGGTAGCCTTAAGGTCAGCGATGGTAGAAAGCATTGTTCATGGCAGCAGGGTCAATGGCTAAGGCACGATGACCCTGTTGACAGGCCTAAAAAAGCCCCAAATGCCCAAAGCCCTGGAGAAATGACAGGTCACAATGGAAGGGCTACTGCTGACAAACCAATCATCAACGGAGCAGGAACCCGATGAGTCAATGATGAAAGAAAGTTGTGTCAACGGCGGGGGGAGTCAATAGTACAGAGTGCAAAGATCCCGTAGATTGGCTGGAGGGTCCAAAGGGCCAAAGCTGAGGTCTGGAAAGGCATCAGGCCACAACAGAAAGGTATCCACCAACAAGCCAGTTGTCAACTGAGCAGGGGTCACCAACCTGAAAGTCTGCGATCTGTCGCTTGTTGAAACATGCAACAATGCTGTTGGTATGGTCTGGTAAGAGCAGAGACCTGGACAGAGACCCTCAATGATGCTGGAGTCATCAACAAGGAATCCACAGAAGAAGCCACAGGGGTTGGGGATGCCAGGGGAGCGAACCCAAGAGGCTGCAACCTGAAACCCGCCAAAGTGGGCAACAGTGCTGTTGGTATGGGTCTGCTAAGGGCAAAGACCTAGACAATGATCCTTGATGAGGTCAAAGCCATCGATAAGGAACCCCCTGAATAGGAAGAAGAAGAAACCCTTAGAGGCCGGGAACATGGGGGAAGCAGACACGGTCACAATCAGCCAGGAGACAGATTCCTGATGGCTGGTCCCGGGCCTTGCATTCTGTGAGCTTGAAGACCCACCAGTGATGGGAAGGGAAGAACCCCAGAGGGTCCCTGCCCAGTAACTGCACCATGCAAGGAAACTGAAGAGCTGTTTTCTGCACTGCAGGGCAAGGAGAATAAACTTCTACCAAGGCTCGCAGTCCCCGACAACAAGGTAGGCCCAAGATAGCAGACACAGAAAGAGAAGAAAATATCTCTAAGAGAGGTGAAATTCCACCCGTCGTGGTAACAACAGGGAAGAGAGAAAAGGAAAAACTCTCAGAAGAGCAATCTCTAAATAGAAAATATTCTGAAACTGGGTAAAATAAAATCGTAGGCAAATAAAGGTGCAAAACTGCATCAGAGCTTCCACGGAGACCCATGCAGACCATGTCAACAGTGGGAAAGAACTGAAGAGGGAGCTGGGCCTGTGTGGATCCTACCATGTGAATTGATGACTGAGATGCTCCTGAAGAAGATACGGCCTTTCCCATGAGATTGTTTAATATTTGCTAATTTTCCTGCTGCCTATTTGAAAAATTTAAATTGGGAGTTTAAATAATATTGCCAATGCCCTTTGGGGTAACCCTTGCCTTGGTGCTTTTACGCTGTGGTTTTTTGTCTTTTAGCTTGTTTCTTGTTTTGTTTTTTGGGCTCACCTTGCCCAAACCTGTAAGACCAACATAGGGCCAGTTCCTTTCCCCTGGAGTGTGATACAGATGAGGCCCACTTATGAATCCTGGGTAGGATGAAATGTGTGTTTGTGTTTTCTGTTTACTCCCTTTGCAGATTATGTGAGAGGCCCTCTGGCACCATGCACTCCTGCTTAAAGCTAAACTGGCCTAAAATTATATATATTTGTATATATATATATATATATATATATATATATATATATATATATATATATATATATATATATATATACACCATGATGCTTTACATTATGGGGTATATACGATTTTATATTTTTGAAACTTGGTTTTACTGCCAATATCCTTTGGGGTAACCCTAGCCTTGGGGCTTTTGCACTGTAATACAATATTGGCCTTAGCTGAAGCTGGATTAACTTTAAGAGATAATAAAGCAAGAATCAAAAGTAATTTAAAATAATCAATTTTAACAAGCAGTTGGAATGCATCAGATACCAGCACTAATCAGAGCACAAGGCAGGACAAGTCCCTAATAATGTAGTACACAGTATTACTGACCATTTAAATTTTTCAAGGAGGCAGACCCCAGACAGGCAGTTCAACCAAGTCCCTAGTATGAGATAGTCATATTGCAATCTTGAGTGAAAAGAGCATTCATACATATAACAACAGACTATGCGTGGCATAAGAATATGCAAATATTCGGTATGTACAGTAGCAACTGTACCTCATATAGCAATGCTTGCAGGTACATAAGTTAACAGTGAACAGTGGAAGTGTCTAGGGTCCCAAAAACTTGCAGAGTGTATGTGCTGCAGTGCAGTAGAGAAGCAGTACCCCCATCTTTTAATACATGCTTGTGGGGCAGCATTGTCGGCTGATTGCTGACTCCACAGCTAACACCCACAATGTGACACTCTTGACTCTGCAGTAGCCCGTAATAATAGTGACTGAAAAACAACACCTTAAAAATTAGCAACGAAATATCACCGAATACTACAATAGTGACCAGCACATCTTAGCGACCGACAGTAATAGCGTAGATAGCCATGTCAAAATAGCGAAACTAGCGAAGCTGTAATGCCGAATAGCACTGCTCTCTAGGCTGGCATTAGGGATCACATAAAATAGCTCAAACAAAATAGGCTCTGTATATGTCTGAAGCTGTAGCCCCTCATTTCTAACACAAAATATTGCAGCTCTCTAGGCTGATCACATAAAATGCCGAATGTCTCTCATTTTATTTCCAGCCGAATCAGTTTAATTTAACTAATGTTGCTTGGTTACTGATCGAGAACACAGCTGATCTGTGGAGCTGACGGTTGATTGCACTATGCCACTGGAGTTTGTAATGAAACAGAAAGGTAAGCCCATGTTGTTGTATACTGGCTACGTTTACAGAAAGGACAAGGAGAGATGAGATAGGACATACTGGCATTGTGCTGACTGTCACAAATATAATTGTATGGCAAGACTCCACACTGTTGAAGATAATGTTGTTGCTCAGCCAAAAGAGCACAGTCTTGTTCCTGATGTGGAGGAGGTTGGAGCAAAATGGGTTATGGCAGACATACGTTGTCATGCACGTTCCACAGTTGAAAGCACATCCCAGGTAGTGGTAGAATGTACTACTGCAGCCCCCGAATCCGTAACTGGTAGGCTTCCAGGGTTAAATCTCATAAAAACAACGGTTCAGCATATGCGACAGACTGAGAGGGGTTGTCCAGCAACACCTGCCTCTGTGGAGGAGCTTATAATACCACCAGAATTCTGCGTGCTTAGTTCAGGGAACTGTTTCCTTATATTTGACAGTGGAAAGGAACCAAACAGAATTATAATGTTTGCCACAGAGGGAAACACGATTCCTGCAGGACTGTGAAGACTGGATGCTTGATGGCACATTTAAGGCTTGCCCCCACTATTTAACCAGTTATATAGTGTGCATAGACTGTGGTCTGGCATAGTCATAACTGCAGTATATGTTCTGATGTGTTCCAGGAAGTCTACATCATATTCACGTGTGTCTTCTGAGTTAAGGAAACTGGTATCAGGTAGCTTGGCAGAAGACACCAGGAGAAAGGACTGCTGTGTGACTGAACTTCTCTGCTGGGACTAAAGTAGAAGAACTTTTGTATTTGACTTTTAATTTAGGGTAAAAAAAACTAACATATAAAAAAAAAAGTGTGTGTTTGGGTTAACTGAACTGAATGGGTATCTGAAGAGCTATCTAGGTGTAAATCTCAGGTGACTGTAAGGACTTAACTGCTGTGAGGTTTAAATTACTTGTAGAAAGATCTGGTAAGTAGGGGGAGTGGCTTAGCTAGTAGGAAGCTACATTTAAAGACTGCCCATACCTCTCAACCTTTTGCCCCCCAAATGTGGAACATTGCCTGTCAAAATGTGGAACAAATGGGCAAAATGTGGAACACTTAATCAAATCTTTACCTAAGAAGCTCAAAACACTGTTAACATGTTGCATTTATGTTCAGAAAGTCTGTTATGAATTGAATAATATATTTTTTGCATCATTTACTATGGATTTTTGCTTTAAAATGTTGACTTGGAATGTGGAACAAGTCCTCACAATGTGGAACAGGGAGCTTTTGAGAAGTAAAATGAGGAATGTTCCTCATAATGTGGTACAGTTGAGAGGTATGAGACTGCCTTAGAAAGTTTCTGCTAATAGCTTGGCAGATGACACCAGGAGAGAGGACTGCTGTGTGACTGAACTTCTCTACTGGGACTATTTGCCCTTCTTCCCTCCCTTCCCCACCCAAAGCTAGTTCTATTTTTATAGGCACAGAATTTGACTGACAACAGGAACTTCCTGTTTAGGGGCAGGAAGTGAGTGATCACAGAACCACCAAGGACCCACCATCCTAGAAGGGCAAGAGTAGCCTCCGGCCCCTCTAGCTGCTGGAGGTCTGCCTCTGACTAAGTAAGTGGTCTACTGCGAATATAGGATATTCTTGTATCAGAACAGGACAATCAGGAGCTTAAAGGGCATACAGGCAGAAAGTAAGGAGAGAGAGAAAAAACAGAGGAAAGAGTAAGGATTGCAAACAGTTAAGGGGCCAGAAATAAGACATGATTGAGTGGTGCAGTGCAGTGGATGTGGAGCAGCAGTCTTCCGGGAGATGTTCTGGAGGATGCGGTGTTGTCCCATCTGCAGGCACCTCTGGGCTGAGGGAGGAGGTTCTCATTTCCAGGCTGAGTTGGCCAGGATTTGTGGGACCTCCTCACATCCAGGGACCACCAGTGCCACTGCTGTTGCCTCAGAGGTTGCCAAGAAAGAGGAGTGGTTGGACCACAGTGGGCTCAGGGAGGGTGAGGGTGGTGGAACAGAGGCGCATCCCTCCCATTGTACCGCTCCACAATTCTTATGCCATTCTGGCAAAGTGTGGTTCCTCTATGGAGGCACCCGCAGTGGAGACCAAGGAGGATGCTGGGAACCTCCACAAAGGAGACCCACAGGAGGGTGACAGGGGACCCTGCAGGGGAAGGAAACAACTCCTGGTGGAGGACTCCATTGTTAGGAAGGTAGAACTGGGGGAGGAAGGGGAGAGGGAGGTGAGGTGCCTGCCTGGCGCCATGGCTTGCAGAGACAGGAAGCGAATCCTCAGGATTGCTGGAGCAGCTGCACAGGGGAGGGAGCTGGATGTCATTGTCCACCTAGGGGCAAATGATCTGGCTAAGAAAGGGATTAGAGAAGTGCAGGAAGATTTTGTGGAATTGGGGAGGGGCCTTAGTCAAGTAGCACGCACGGTAACCTTCTCAGAGGTGCTACCCATCTATGGCATAAGAGAGACTAGGGTGTTCCGCACCATGGGATTCAATCAGTGGTTGAAAACTGGTGTGGAGCTCAGGGATTTGGCTCATTGGGGACTGGGGGTCCACCTGGAGTGATGCAAGCTTATACTGGCATGATGGGCTGCATCTGTCCGGGAGGGGAACCAGGATCCTAGGTGATAGGTTTAAATGCTTCATTGGCAAGCTTTTAAACTAGCCAAGGGGGGAGGCACTGGAAAGGAGCAGGAAAATCCTAGCCCCCCCAAATAATCATGGTAGTAAGTGCGGCAAACACCAACATAGACGTGTCAATAGAGAGAAGGGCAGGGGTAAATGAAGAAAGTGACAAAGGCAAGAAGGACAGGGATGGGACAAAAAGGAGTAAGGCCATCAGGAAATGGAGGGTAATGAGTACCAATGCCCGTAGTCTGGGCAACAAGCTCCCTGAGCTGATGGCCTTAATGGAAGAGGGATGCCTGGATATTGTAGCAGTCACATAAACATGGTACACAGAGAACCATGACTGGGATGTTAACATACCAGGGTACATAACCTACAGGAGAGACAGGCAGGGGAGAAGAGGGGGAGGAGTAGCTCTCTATGTAAAGGAAGGGATAAAAGCAACTGAACAAAAGAGTAAACAGGGAGGAGAGGAGGCACTGTGGGTCACCTTGGAGACTGGAAAGGGCACCACAATCCACACAGGGGTTATGTACAGACCCCCATGTCAGGGGAAGGAATGGACAAGGATATGATAGAAGACATTCTTAGAATGGCAGAGAAAGGGGAGATACTGTTGATGGGAGGCCTGAATATGCCAGATGTTAACTGGAGCACATTTGCTGCAGCCACATCCAAGAGCAGGGCCATTCTTGATGCCCTACAGGTGGCAGGCATTAGACAGCTAGTTTAGGAACCCACTTGTGAGGGAGCAATCTTTAGACCTCATACTCTCAAACGGGAGCAGTGAGAGGATCTCAGATCTAGAAGTGGGTTGCCATCTGGGGACAAGTGACCATCAAACAGTGTGGTTCACGTTAAACTCAGCTACAGAGTCAAGCCATACAAAAGTGAGGGTACTGAACTTTAGGAGGGATGACTTTGGAAAGATGGGAGAGTGCCTCAGAAAAGCACTAGCAAACAGGCTAGAAGGAGGTGTGGAGCAACAATGGGGAATTATCAAAACTGCCATCACAGAGGCAACAAGCCTTTGTGTGAAGCAAATGAACAAATCAAAATGAAAGAAAAAGCCACTATGGTTCTCAAAAGAGGTGGCTGTGAAAGTCAGGAAGAAAAAGATAGCATTCTGGAAGTATAAGGAAACACAGAAGGAGCAGGACAGAGAGCTGTACCAGTTAAGGCAGAAGGAAGCAGGGAGGGAAGTCAGAATAGCAAAGGCCCAAACTGAGGAAAAGATAGCCAACTCAGTTAAGAAGGGGGATAAAACCTTTTATAGGTACATCAGCGAGCGTAGAAAGACAAAGGGAGGGATAGTGAGGCTGAATAGAATGAACAGTGGGTGGGCAGAGGGGGACAGTGAAAAAGCAGGAATACTGAATGAATATTTCTGCTCAGTATTCACAAAAGAGTAGGGGGAAGTGCCTAATCCAATTAACAGAAGCACTCTTGATAGGGGGGTCGATCCCAGTCCTTTCACAGAAGAAAGGGTTCTGCAAGAACTCCTAAAACTGAAGGTGGACAAAGCAATGGGTCCTGATGGAATTCACCCCAGAATTCTAAAAGAATTAAGGAGGAACTAGTGAAACCACTGGCTACTCTTTTTAATAAATCATGGGAGGATGGTGTGGTACCCGAGGACTGGAGGAAGATGGATGTGATTCCTTCACAAAAGTGGGTCCAAGACAGAGGCAGGAAACTACAGACCTGTCAGTCTGACCTTTGTGGTAGGGAAAGTGATGGAGTCACTTCTGAAGGAAAGAATAGTCGAGTACCTAGAGGCCAGTGGAGCACAGGACCCATGGCAGCATGGGTTCACAGTGGGAAGGTCATGTCAGACGAATCTAATAGATTTTTTTGACTCGGTGACCAAAGTAGTAGACCAGGGAGGGGCTGTGGACATGGCCTACCTAGACTTTAGCAAGGCATTTGACACAGTCCCACACAAAAGATTAATAGTCAGATTAACCAGCCTGGGAGTGGGACCCAGGGTGGTAGCCTGGGTAAAACATTGGCTGGACAACAGGACACAGAAGGTAATTGTAAATGGAGTCCATTCTTGAAGAAAGGGGGTTACTAGTGGGTACCGCAGGGTTCAGTATTGGGTCCAGTCCTTTTAATGTCTTCATCAGTGACATTGCAGAGGGACTGGAAGGAAAAGTATGCCTTTTGCAGATGACACAAAAATCTGCAACAGGGTTGATACACAAGGAGGCGTGGAAAGGATGGAAAGGGACTTGGCAAGGTTGGAGGAATGGTCAGAAGTATGTCAGCTAGGATTCAATGCAAAGAAGTGTAAAATAATGCACCTGGGAAACAAGAACCAAGGGGAAGAATACACAATGGGTGGGGAGGTAGTAACAACAACAAAAAAGGAAAGGGACCTGGGGGTAATCATATCAGATGACCTTAAGGTTAGCAAGCAATGTAAGAAGGCAGTAGGGAGGGCTGGGGTATACTGGGATGTATAGGGAGAGGCATCAGCAGCAGAAAACAGGAAGTTGTTATCCTCTGTACGACAGTTGATGAGACGCCATCTGAGTACTGTGTACAGTCTCTGGAGACCCCATCTCCAGAAGGACATAGACAGGATAGAGGCAGTCCAGAGGAGGCAACTAAAATAGTGCAGGGTCTGCAAGAGAAGCCTGTGAAGAGAGACTAAAGGAGCTTAATATGTATACCCTTGAGGAAAGAAGGGAGAGGGGACATGATAGAAACTTTTAAGTACCTCAGTGGAATCAACAAAGTCCAAGAGGGTAGCATTTTTCAGAAAAAGAGACTTGCAAGAACAAGGGACACAATTTAAAAGATAGAAGGAGGGCGGTTCGGGGCAATGTGAGGAAGTATTATTTCACAGAGGGTAGTGGATGCATGGAACAGCCTTCCTGAGGAGGTTGTGGGGTCTAAAACTGTGGGAGAATTCAAGAATGAATGGGACAGACATAAGGCAATTCTTGTGGGGGGTAGGAAGAAATAGGCTGTTGGTTAACTAGGATCTGCAGCCTATCCTGTTAGTAGGGAAATGGGCAGACTAGATGGGCCTATCGGTCCTTATCTGCCGTCAAAGTCTATGTTTCTATGTTTCTATGTTTCTAAGTCACCATTGAATACGATTATGGACTTTGAAAAGGCAGCATGGAAATCTTTTTCCAGTATTTTCCCAGACACACAGCTTCGAGGGTGATACTTGGATTGGCAGACCAAAAGGTCGGTCTGGCAGAAGACGCGCCTGTTTCCCAGTAGAGCAGTGGAACTGTCACACTGCCACACAGATGGGGTTAGCGAGAACCAATAACGCAGTAGAGGGAAGGCACAGGGGTTTTAACTCCTGTCTTGGAGCATGCTACCCCAGCGTTTGGAAATTTATCGATTGTGTGCGAGATGAGCAACATCTGACAGACATGAAGGTGGAGCAGCTGGTATCAGGCGCTAGGAATAAAGGGAAGAAAAGGAAATACAAAGACCTAGATCAGCACATTGCATCTATTGTGTCTGAGTATGAAACCCGCACTATGTATGATTACTTGAGGGGTCTAGCATACAATTTCAGTTCCACGTCTGAGCATTACATTACATTATGAAGTTTTGCTTTGAAGTTTACAACTCTGAAATAAAGGATCGCTATCTGGCATCGGCCAGTTTTTTTTCAAGATAACATGTCGCTATTTTGACATGCTGGTGTCTGGTTGTGCATAGAGCAGGTGCCTAGGCAGTAGCGCTATTTTGTGTGTTTTTGTTGAATGGCTACTGCAGTTGGCAGGTACAATATACACCTATTTCAGAGATACTAAGATTTATTATAGTTCACGGCATGTTTGTGTGTGTTTTTGTCATTGAATGGGTAGTGCAGTTCAGAGGTACTGAGCATTTACAGCATACAGAGACTCGGCGTTAAGGAATTATAAAAATGTTTAAGACGGTGCTATTTTTTGTTTCAACGTTATATCCTGTCACGAATTAAGCAATCACCATTATACATTCCCTATAATGATGATCACTATTTTATTGTCGCTATTATTACATGGAACCAACTCTGCAGCCCTTAGCATGCTGGGTCACAGCACATAGGGCTGCTAGAGGAATAGTAAGTTTGGAACAAAATGGAGATGCCCTTCCCATGAAACAGAATAAGCTGTCTGGTTGGTGGATTCACAGCTGAAGCAAGGTCCAGTCATTGAGGAGGCTCCCAAGGTGTAGCTGTTGAAGTGTAGAGGCAGTCAGTGCAGATGGAGGACTGTAGAAAAACATACTGCCCTCATGACCCCCTGATCTGCTCCCAAAGTTGGTGTGCAGAGTGAGGATTGAGAGCAAATTGGATATTTAAATTCCATGGGTTTGTGAAGCTCCACCCATGGAACAGAAGAAGCCATACACATTTAATTTGCAGCTGGTGGTAGGTCTGGTCACTGAGGAGGCTCACCAGGTATGGTTGTTGAAGTGTAAAATTGTTTGGGGGTAGTAAAAGGCTATAGAAAAACACAGGCTACCCTCCCAACCCCCTAATCTGCTGATCTGTACAACTGGAGTTAGGGCAATCTTTATGTTTTCTACCAAGACTGGGCTATGTAGTTCTAACTTAGTCTCAGGGTGAAAGGTTCCATCTAATCTACAGTTAATGTGAGAATGTTTTAGAATATAATTTTTATAATTTAATATACCATTCCAGTATTTATGGTATAGCCAATTCCTGAATTCTTTAGATACGGCTCAAATGATATTTCTGAATCAGACATGTTTGCTGTAGGTATATTACTTACTCATTTGATTGTTTATGTGTTTATTTATTAGCTTAACTGGTAAGCATACTGGAAAATTAATTCCATTTACAGTTGCGACCCACATTCAAGACAATAAATACCAAAAAACACATAACACAGTTTGCATAGTTAAATAGGAATAACACATTCCACGTCAACTGAACTATACAACATCAATTAAAACATCCACAATCAGATGGAGTCATAAAATACAAAAACATAGCAGATAAAAAAGATTTAAAAATCTGCATATTCCCAATGACAAGTGGTAGATTGTTCCAAATTTTAGGGGCAGAGTAGGCAAAAGCCCATTGACCGCTTGAGGTTCCCATAAGTGGTAACCTCAGAACCATATTGTCCACCCTTTGTCTAGAGTAAAAACTAAAGTCATGATATTGAAAATGTCTAGACAAGCTCAATGGGGTACCAGATGAAATTATTCTATGTGTAAATTTGGACAATAAGTATTTATAGTTTAAGGGACCAGTAACCAACCCATCAACTTTAAAATCTCACAATGGTGTGTGGTTCTAGGGGCCACTAGTGCAAATTTTCCTATTAACAGTAATAGTGCAGATTTCCTAGACATTATATTAGATGAGGCATTGTCTGTAACCCGAACAGCATAGTTTACAATTGAAGTTGATACCAGCCCATTTACAGAAGAAAGGGTTCTGAAAGAACTCTTAAAACTGAAGGTGGACAAAGCAATGGGGCCTGATGGGATTCATCCCAGAATTCTAAAAGAACTAAGGGTAGAACTAGTGACACCACTGACTACCCTCTTTAACAAATCATGGGAGGATGGGGTGGTACCCGAGGACTGGAGGAGGGCAGATGTGATTCCCCTTCACAAAAGTGGGAGCAAGGCAGAAGCAGGAAACTATAGACCTGTTAGTTTAACCTCAGTGATAGGGAAATGATGGAATCACTTCTAAAGGAAAGAATTGTCGAGTATCTAGAGGCCAGAGGGCACAGGACCCTAGGCAGCATGGATTCACAGCGGAAGGTCATGCCAGACGAATCTGATAGATTTCTTTGACTGGGTGACCAAAGTAGTAGATCAGGGAGGGGCTGTGGACATGGCCTACCTAGACTTTAGCAAGGCATTTGACACAGTCCCACACAAAAGATTAATATACAAGTTAGCCAGCCTGGGAGTGGGTCCCAAGATGACAGCCTGGGTAAAGAATTGGCTGGAGAATAGGACACAGAGAGTAATAGTAAATGGAGTCCACTCAGAAGAAAGGAGGGTTACTAGCGGGGTACCGCAGGGTTCAGTATTAGGACCAGTCCTCTTCAATGTTTTATAAGCGACATTGCAGAAGGACTGGAAGGAAAGTATGTCTCTTTGCAGATGACACTAAGATCTGCAACAGAGTTGATTCACAGGTGGGTGGAAAGGATGAGAAGGGACTTGGCAAGGTTGGAAGAATGGTCAAATGTATGGCAGCTTAGATTCAATGCTAAGAAGTGCAAGGTAATGCACCTGGGAAACAAAACCCAGGGAAGAGTACACAATGGGGTGAGATACTAACAACAACAAAAATGGAAAGGGACCTGGGGTAGTCATATCAGATGACCTAAAGGTGGGCAAGCAATGTGAGAAGGCAGCAAGGAGGGTTGGGGGATACTGGGATGCATAGGGAGAGGCATCACCAGTAGAAAACAGGAAGTTATTATCCCTCTGTACAGACAGCTGGTGAGACCCCATCTGGAGTACTGTGCAGTTCTGAGACCCAATTCCGCAAAGACATAGACAGGATGGAAGCTGTCCAGAGGAGGGCAACTAAAATGGTGCGGGTCTGCACCGGAGGACATAGAAGAGAGACTTAAGGAGCTTAATATGTATAGCCTCGAGGAAAGGAGGGAGAGAGGGGACATGATAGAAACTTTCAAGTACCTCAAGGAATCAACAAAGTCCAAGAGGGTAGCATCTTTCAAAAAGAGGTGTGCAAGAACAAGAGGGCACAATTTGAAGATGGGGGCAGCTCCGAGGTAATTTAAGGAGTATTTTTTCACAGAGGTTGTGGATGCATGGAGCGGCCTTCGGAGAAGGTTGTGGAGTCAAAAATCAGTGGTGGAATTCAAGCATGCATGGGATAGTCATAAGGCAATTCTGGGGGGTGGGGGTAGGAAGAAGTAGGCTACTGGTTAACTAGGATCTGCAGCTTATCCAGTAGGTAGGGAAATGGGCAGACTGGGTGGGCCAAGCGGTCCTTATCTGCCGTCAAATTCTATGTTTCTATGTTTCTATGAGCTAAGCATTGTTTAGCTATGGCCATTCTTGTCTCATTAGTAAGGAAAGAACATAATCTGTACAACAAGGCAACCTTGGAGTGTACCTTAGAGGTCAATTCAGCATGATGCAAGTCAAAACTTAGGTCTGTATCTAATAAGACACCTAAATATTGAAAAGTATCAACATTCTCTTATCAAGTTCCATCTAGAGATCTCACCCTCCTCTCATTCTAGATTTTGTACCAAAGAGCGTCGTTTTAGTTTTTAATTTATTCAAAACCAGCCTGTAAGAGATAAGCCAGTCCTGTGTATTGCATAGAAAAATTTCCCTGGTGGTCTAATGGACCACCTCCCATTCCCGCTCCCCTGCATGGTGTAATAAAAACTTTTGCTGGTGTCTGGTGGACCCCCACCACCCCGACAGGTAGTATCCCACCAACCCACTCCCCATCCTAAACCCAAGCCGATGACAAGCATAGACCTCCTCTCTCCATCACGACTGGCCACCAACTGAGCCCTCAATGAGCTCATATTGTATACCCTATGACCCAAGTGCATGATCATGCACTTTTTAGCATTGAAACTCAACTGCCAGACAACCAATCATTCCTCTAATAGGTTTAGGTCCTTTCTATTTTTTTCCACCCCTCCAGTGTGTCTACTGTGTTGCAGATCTTGGTGTCATCTGCAAAGAGGCATACCTTTCCCTCCAGATGCTCTGCAGTGTTTCTAATGAAGACATTGAATAGGACTGGCCCCAGCACCGACCCCTGTAGCACCCCATTGGTCACCTCCCTCTCCTCAGATTTCATGCCATTTACTAACACCCTCTGAGTCCTCCCTGTTCCCAACCCACTTTACCATTCTAGGACCCACTCCAAGGCTCCCCAGTTTATTTAGCAATCCCCTGTGCAAGATGGTGTCGAAGGCCTTGTTGAAATCAAGGTAGGCCACATCCACTGCCCCTCCCTGATCTACCACCCTGGTTATCTAGGCAAAGAAATCTATAAGATCCATTTGACAGGACCTTCCCACTGAGAATCCATGCTGCCTTGGATCCTCTGCCCTGCTATCCTCCAGAAACTTCACAATTCTCTACTTAAGTAAGGACTCCATTAGTTTCCACACTACTAAGGTCAGGCTTACAGGCCTATAATTGCCTGCCTCCTCTCTACTTCCACTCTTGTTGAGTGGGACCACATTTGTCCTCCTCCAGTCCTCGGGTACCTCTCCCACCTCTCGTGATGCACTGAAAATGACAGCCAGCGATTCTGCCAGCACTTACCCAAGTTCCTTTAGTACTCTGGGGTAGATCCCATCTGGCTCCATTACCTTATCTGCTTTTATTTTCCTGAGTTCTTCTAGGACTCTTTCCACCGTGAATGGGCTGGTGCCTACCTCCTTCCCCTGAATACCTCTCTTAATAAGTCTCCATCTCTCACCTTCCCCTTCCCTGGTGAATACTGAGCAAAAGTACTTGTTCAGTATCTCAACCTTTTCTAGGTCATCCTCCACCCTTTCTCTTCCTTCCTTCAGTTTAACAATCCCATTTCTGGTTGTTTTCCTCTCACTAATGTATCTGAACAAGGTCTTGTCACATTTCTTAATAGCCCGGGCTATACTGTCCTCTGTCTGTGCTTTAGCACTTCTAATTATTTTCCCAGGTTCCATCTGCTTCTCCAGATAATGTTCTCTGTCCTCATCCTTTGAGTTTCCTTGTGTCTTCTGAAGGCTCTTTTCTTTTCCTTTACTTTCTCGGCCACTACCTTCGAGAACCATAATGGCCTTTATAAATGTTGAGCAGTGCTACACTCACTGCTGCCTATAAAAATGGCTCATAATGGGCATGCAAATGATTACCTAGTGCCTAGCATGCCCAATGGGCTCATTTACATGGCTTGTGAATAGGACATAGTGCCCCCTGCGCTATTCCTTGCTGGGCCATGCCGCAGGCTGCATGTTGGGGCAGTGCTACTGGAGTAGCACTGGTGGTACTGATGTTACAGCTGCTTCAGACCTCCCCTAATCACAGTCGGATAGCACAGAGTGCTATCTGACTGTGGACAGCAATTCTGGATGCCTGGGTAACCACAAAGTACAATGCAAAAGTTTGTGTTGTCTTTGTAAGTTTTTGTCCATTGGGTCCCAACATATAATTCACAGACTCAACTTGCTTCTGCCTCCTGGTCAGAGACCCTGGATCTCTCCCTTTATATTACCTACCCTTCTACTCCCCCTCCTCTCCTGAGATGGGTGTTTTGCCACTATAGCTCCTCAGACCATCCTCCATGTGTCAGGGTCTAGGGTCTGATGCCTTAGGGTGGAGATTGTCAGATGCTCTTGTGACCCCCCCTTCTCCATGGAGTCATGTCTCCTTCCCCCCGGCTTGGTGATTCTACAACCTTTGTCCTGCTACTAGCCTCCCTTACCCTCCCCCTTTATTATCTCCTCTTCCCTCCTTCTTCCAGCCCTGGGTGACAGACACATACTAATTGTCTGCCTATATTTATTACCTTGTTTCGGTGAGTTTCTTCTCAACAGAATGTTGCACTAGGCTGGGGTGCTTCTAGACAACGACCTAACAGTATTTCAAAAGTCCAGCACTCACCACCACAATAGAAACACGCAGCTCACTGCTTTCATGCAATATTTTTATTCCATCAACGTGCCAAAAATAACGCACACCTTGACTAGTTTCGGATCAAGTCCTTCTTCAAAAGGTATGCTGCATCTTTACAATGATTGTCTTTTATAGGCACCATAAAATGACATCATCACCCAGTGTCACATAAAATCACCACTTGGAGTGAAACAATCACATAATAAATTAGCTCATATATACATCACAATACACATTTACATCATAAATACATATATACAGACAATATCTATGGAGTGAACATATTCACCAATATCTTAAATTAATATATTACATATCCTATTCCTACAATTGAAATAAATAGGTTCATTACCAATATCTATATATCATATATTTATGCAAATGAACTCTCTCCTATTACAATCTTCTCATTTGATGTGCGTGACAATATATATATATATATATATATATATATATATGTATCAAATTATTTTTGTCAATTTTTGCCAACTCCCTTGCTGCAGATTCCAGTGTGGCTCATGCAGCTGTAATAGTTCTATTGGTGATGTCATCCCTCATACTCAGCTGAGACTGAGAACAGAGTGAGACAGTGTGAAACCCATTTAACTGGAGTTTCACAAGCTGCCTTTCCTGCCTTCTACTAGGTCTTACTGGGATTCTAGTAACCCCGGGTAACAAGGGGGTTACATTACATATAATATCACCTACCATATATGCATGGACTGAATAGTCCAAAACAAAATTTAAAGTGTTGGCATCTTGTTTCCTCACAGGTCCCTTTCTCATTACGTCACATCTTGGCAAAGCACTAATCATTTTATTAGTTTCTTCTACTTTATCACATTTGTATCCTCTATTTATAAATCTATTTTCTAGATTCTTAGCTGCTGTTACATATTTCATATCTGTACTGCAATTTTGTTTCAGCCTTGAAATTGTCCCTTCAGAATGTTATTTGTAACATGTCTGGGATGACAACTAGAAGATAATAACAGGGTATTTCATTCATGTGTTTTCCTATAAATATCAGTTTCAACCCCACCCCTTGCAGCTTTAGTTATCAAAAGATCTAAAAAGCAAATTTCAGTTTCACTTACTGTACAGCTAAATCATAAATGAGGATTAGTGATGTGCAAAAATTCAATGAATAAATCCAGCTCAGTTCATGAACCTTTCAAAATCAGAATAATATTGTCAATAAAACGATGATATAATTCTATTAAATGAAAAAAAGGGTTGAAACCAGAATCTCTTATAAACTGATTTCTCCACCTTCTGACATACAGATTGGCTACACTTGGGGCAAATGTTGCCCCCATCACTGTCCCTTTCTTTTGCAGATAGAAAATATCCAAAAAGGTAAATGTGTTGTAAGTCAAAAGAAATTTGGAAAGCTGTATCAAGAATTCTGTGGGAGGCTCTGCATCTCTTGTTCTAGTATTCAAAAAATGTCTGATACTCTCCAGAGCCCCTTGTACTGGTATATTGGTATATAAGGACTCTACATCCAAAGTTACCAATAAGGATCCATCCCCTATCACAATATCTTCCAGAGTATTTAGTATATCTCCTGTGTCTCTAATATATGAACCTAAGGTAAAAACAAATGGTCGTATATAAAAGTCAATATATTGAGACAAAGGTTCTGTGAGGGATTCTATCTCACTCACTATAGGTCAACCTGGAGGCGGTGGTCTATCAAAGGGCTTGTGTACTTTAGGTAATGTGTAAATAGTCGCCCTCTTAGGGTAATCTACTGTCAAAATTTTTTTACATCCTTACTGATCCAATTTAGATCCAGAGCTCTCTCAATGTATATATCTATATCATATTTAAACTTAGCAATTGGATCTACAGAGAGTATGCAGTAAAATTCTATATTATGTAATTGTCTCTCCATGTCTTTCACATAATCCCCAACATTCTGAATAACAATTGCTCCCCCTTATCAGCCGGCTTAATTATAATTTCTTTATCATTTTGTAGGGCATTTAAAGCTATTCTTTCATTCCCAGACAGATTATTATATTTAATATCAGGTAAATTCTGAAAAAGCACATCCATTTGTGTTTCACACAATTCTTGAAATGTATTAATAGCTGCAGAGGGTGCTGGATAACATATAGATTTTTTTCCTAAACTTCAATACAGAAGGATCCATATTACCATAATCAATTATATCATTGGAGCTAGAAACAGAATGTACATCAGAATTATCAGACTTGGAAAAAAATGACTTCAAACTCAAATTACAACATAATTTATGAAAGTCAATAAACATATAAAACTTGTTGATCTCACATGTTGGCTCAAAGGTTAAACACTTATTCAATACATTTAATTCAATTGATGTTAATACTTTATTAGATAGATTGATCACTTTTTGTTCCCTCTCCACTGGCGTCGTTGTGGGGGTGGGCGTAAAGGTCTGGTCACTGAATACATAGTCTGTGTTGGCTCCTGATAATTTTGCTGATATGTATGTTTCCGATGCTGAAACTGAGGGTCAGAATACACATGTGGTTCCTGATATGTTGGAATTTGCCAATTTCTTATATCTCCACCACCTCTTTCCTCCCCTCCTCATAAGGATTTTGATTTTGAGAAGTAAAGGTTTCTGGATATATACGTTAGGGGCATGTAGGCCACCAGGAATGAATGACAATATTAGTTTAATGCCTTATATAAAATATGAATAGGAGAAAAATACAATCCTCATAAAGGGACCTTATATAGCAATAATAAATTCTATATTGTGATTGTATTTTGAAATATAGCTATATTTGGTAAGGGATATGTGGAATTAACAATGAATATGTGTATAATAGGGAACACTATTTTATAAAAATGAAATAATGTTTTTTATATATTTGAAATTATAAAGTTTTTTAGAAAAAAGTTTTTCATGTTTCATATAATTATGTGATAATAAGAGATGGTGCAATTTTGAAAATTTAAATGACACAAAAATAAATATATATATATATATATATATATATATATATATATAGTCATGAGAAGATTGTAATAGGAGAGAGTTCATATGTATGAATATATGATATATAGACATTGGTAATTAACCTATTTATTTCCATTGTAGGAATAGGATATGTAATATATTAATTTAAGATATTGGTGAATATGTTCACTCCATAGATATTGTCTGTCTATATGTATTTATGATGTAAATGTGTATTGCGATGTATATATGAGCTCATTTATGAGGTGATTGTTTCACTCCAAGTGATGATTTTATGTGACACTAAGTGATGATGATGTCACTTTATGGTGCCTATAAAAGGCAATCATTGTAAAGATGTAGCATACCTTTTGAAGAAGGACTTGATCCAAAGCTTGTCAAGGTGTGCGGTTTTTTTTGTCACGTTGATAGAATAAAAATATTGCACGAAAGCAGCGAGCAGCGTATTTCTTTTGTGGTGGTGAGTGCTGGACTTTTGAAATATTGTTTTGGTGAGTGTATTCACATTCACTTTTTTACAAGTATGTTTTAATTTACATTGTTTGTACCACTTCCCACGTAGCTAGTCCCCACTGCATCTGTAAGCACTGGCCTTAATTACCCTCGCAGTGCTAATCACCATAATGAAATCTGAGTAAAAAAAAATAACATCACTGAGTAATGTGGTGTGCGCTCATGTGTCTCCCTGTGCATATGTCAGAGTGATGCCAGCACGGATGTGGTGCCAGCACTGGGAAGGGAGGTTCCACCCTTGCATTGCACCAGCATTAGGACATCAAGTCACTACAGCCCAAAATGTCTTTGTCGCCGACCTCTCTTTTTGTGGGGGGCTATGCTACCCACACCTCCACATGTGGGGGTCTGTGCCCCCCACAACCCCCCAGTTAAATTTTCTAACTCCGGGAGGAGGGTGGATCTCAAGGAGGGGAGCGGTGAACTTGAATTGCATTGCTGTAGTGACTCAGTGCCCTACTGCCAGTGCCCTGATGCAGTGATGTGGGAAAGGGATTCGCTGGCTGACCCCTCGGGGCAAAACTACTATGTGCTTCCCACCTGAAAACTGGACACAGCAGAATCATGTAAACCTACTAGATAGGTGTCATCCAGGTTTTAATCCTCACAGAGGGAACTGGTGCTTGAAAACCAATAACCAGATTTGTAGTCTCTTTCATATCGATTAGGCAATGCAATAACATAACTTTTCCCATTCACATTAAAACATACATGTCTTCTGAAACATTTTGAGATGCATTGCCATGATATTGTGTCCCTGTATTATGTCCTGCATAAAGCTACTATTGATGTTTATCTGTGAATCTTGGCATATATTTCTTCTACACTTAATAAGCTCCTTAACAATTAATTTTGTATTTTTTGTTTATTTAAACATTTGGTAACTGGGAAAGGCACGTAGAGCCAAGGCTCATTTCCAGGTGCAATCCAGGGATGGGAATACAGGGAATTATACAAGCACAAAAAATGTATACAATAAGTACATTAAAACAGCACATGAAATAAATACATAGGTAGAAATAAAACCAATTTTGGGATTCATGTTATACAGAGGAATGTAAACAGTCAGGCAAGCTGCCCACCTTTGCCCTGGGCTCTCTGCCCGATCGGAGCTGGTCCCCGACCACCGACTGAAACTTAAGGCATGAGTGTAAACCTGTGGTGCCCTGCCAGGTCTAATTTTGTCCTCTTTCAAACTTGGTGCCATGTCTATCTGGCCTCTTGTGATTCACTTCAGATCTCAGCACCACAGATGATGGCTTCCACAGTCCTAACCTGGTTCTAACTATAATTTTAACTAGTCCAAACCTGGCTCTAACTTTAAAATTCACTTTTTTTTAATTCATTTTAAACCCTCCAAGGGACACGGACTGCTCATATTAACTTTAACAATAAACTACTGACCGTGGAGTGTTGCTGATCTTATAAGTACTTCCTACCTACATTTGGGCTGCATTTGTAAAGCGCTCTGGTCTCTATTTGTAAGCGCTCAGACTGCTGCTTATTTCATGTAAGAGAAGAGTCTGCAGCTTCATTCCATTGATCTTAAGCAAGCCCGTTTGCCAGCCTGCAGTATTACGACCAGGTTTCTATCTCACTAAGAGTGAGAGAAGAAGCCCTTTTCCTGTGAATGTTCATATTTAAACCTTGCTGCTTAGTAATCAGGATTAGTTTAATGCAGATCTGATTTAATGCTGTACTTTAGTCCACTGCATACATTCAGATTAGTTTACTGCAGAGTTGCAACTCTTTATTTACTGCATCTGCTGTTAATTCATTTAGTTTATCGCAGAGTTGAATTATTGTTTTCTGTCATCTGCTGTTAACTCGATGTAGTATTCTGTAGTGTTGAAATAAGTGTTTATTTAATATACTGCTTAAACTGTGTTGTTTTTCTTTGACTCTCCTGACTCCTGCTCACTCGCTGTCGCTGAGCTACTTTTCAGCTGTCTCTGCTTGATCACTCCCCCCGTTGTGCCCCCAACCCAAACTCTCCACCCCACTATGTTATCCACCTTAATTTATGTCTCCTATCCCTTCTGCTTCAATCTTTCTCTCAGTTCATTAATCCCTAGCCCTCTTTTGTCTCTAGCCCCCTCCTTCCATTTAATTTGTATCTCTGTTTCTCTCCTTAGCGGCCCACCTTCACCCCAGGTTCTCTGCCCAATCGGAGCTGCTACCCCGGCCACCGACTGAAACTTAAGGTACGGAGTATAAACCTATGACACCCTGCCAGGTCTAATTTTATCCTCTTTCAAACTTGACACCATTTCCATCTGGCCTCCTGCAATTCGCTACAGATCTCAGCACCACGGACACTGGCTTCCACAGTTGTAACCTGGTTCTATAATTTTTAACTAGTCCAAACCTGGCTCTAAATTTAACTTTAAAATTCATTTAAAAAAAATTAATTTTAAACCCTCCAAGGGTCACGGACTACTCATATTAATTTTAACAATAAACTACTGACCACGGAGAGCTGCTGATCTTATAAGTACTTCTTACATACCTTTGGGCTCCATTTGTAAAGCGCTCTGGTCTCTATTTGTAAGCGCTCAGACTGCTGCTTATTTTATGTAAGAGAAGAGTCTGCAGCTCTGTTCTATTGATCTTAAGCAAGCCTAGTTTCCAGCCTGCAGTCCTACGACCAGGTTTCTGTCTCACTAAGAGTGATCCTCGATGCCTGTGGTGTTTCCCCACCCACCCCCTCTGACCAGCCCTATCTGAGCATTTATTTATATAGCCTGATCTGACCAATCAAGAAATAGTTCATTGCCTCATTTTTCCATTGGCTCGTTCTACTGACTAGCCACTGGAGGACCCCTTCATATGGTTCCTTCTCCTCTTAAAACTTTTCTTTTCCAAAACAGTATTTAAGATTTAAAGTCTACAGCTCCTGTGCCAGTACTGCCTTCTTAATGTTAATTTTGCACGGCTCTTTTTGCTGAAAATTATACTGTGTTTTAAGAATTATGGTCTATAACTGCGTTTAAGAGTCACAGTCTATAGCACCTGTGCTAGCACTGCCTTCTTAACTGTTAAAAGCTGCAAAGCTCTTTCCACTAAATTTTAAACTCACACGGTGTGCTTTAGGTTATAATTGCCTTGATTCATCTGATATACTGAGACCCTTAATTCCATTTAGGCCTTTAGGTTAATGATCACTCTGAAAGTAGATGATTTGCAGCCCTCTAAAGTAATAAGTTTCAGCTGCCATATCACAGATCTCCTGACCCCCTTCCCCCCACTTTACCACCCTGTTCTAATTCTCTACTGTTACAAAATGGCTAGGAAAACCATATCAGTACTTTCTCTCAGCCTGTTTCTGCTATTCCTGAGCAGATTCAGAACCAATAGGACTCAAGTTGTAAAATTCAACTTGGCTACCTCAGTCAAAACTGTCATTGATGTTGATGTACCGCAGGGATCTATCCTTGGACCTCTTTTCTTCTCAATCTTTATTAATAACATAATGCAAAACACCTCTTCCTGTTCATCATTGCTGAATGCCGATGATTTCATTCTGTATACCAGCTTAGATAATGCTCTGACTCTCAACCATAAGCTTTCCATGGATTTCCTAAATATTCAATCCTGGATCACCAGAAATAGGCTTGTTCTCAACAATGGCAAAACTAAGGCTATGCTTTTTGGTTCATCTTCCAAACTGAAAAACAGCTGAGATCTTTCCAGAGTCTCCTGTGCTGACAGTACCCCATTTGAGGTGGTAAGCCCCTTTAGATACCTGGGAGTCCTACATGATGAATTCCTTAGCTATGTCCCCCATATTACCACCAAGTGTAAGGCTGTCAATTCCAAACTGGGGTTAACTTACAAAACAAGCCATAGTCTAACCCCTTCTGCAGGTTTAGCTATTGCCTGAGGAATCCTACTCCTGTCACTCACATAGAAACATAGAATTTGATGGTAGATGAGGACCACTTGGCCCACCTAGTCTACCCATTTCCCTACCTAATGGATAAGCTGCAGATCCTAGTTAACCAAGAGCCTACTTCCTCCTACCCCCCACTAGAATTGCCTTATGTCTGTCCCATGCATTCTTGAATTCCTCCATTTTTTTTTAATCATCAAAGGACTAAAGTTGTCTGGGCCATTTATTCTGCAATGTTTCTAAGATGGTGTCCTTTAAATGCAACTGAAGAAGGAAGAGGTCTTGGCAGAAGAGACATTGTGGTGCACACTTGATGACCTTCAGATTAATCTTAAATAGTATTACTAAAGACATATAGCCTAGTCCATGCTCTGGCTGTTTCTATGGCCATATGGAGTTGTAATCTACAGCAATGCATCAGAAACGTCCCTTCACAGATGGGATACAACATACAATAATATCTGTCATCATGCCTCTGCATTCTCTAGGCTAAAACATCACTGCCTGCTGTACGCAGATCTAAACTGGCCCTCTCCAATGGTCCACTGGCTCCTCTCTCTTGGGAATCTTCTGGACAGTATACTGTGGTCCAACTTACCTAGCTCTCTCACCTCTGTGCTGACCCTTCAGTCCACCTCCTACAGCCTCCAATCTGCTGACTTTTCCTTGCTCTACATTCCCAGGTATAAAACATCCAAAGGTAAATCTGGATTCTCACACATAGCCCCCAGTTATTGGAACTCACTTCCCCTTGATGTTTGCCTGGTCCCTAGTCTTACCACATTTAAGAAGAGGCATCGCTCTCTCCTTGCTGGGTGTGCCCAGTGCATTTATTTCAACCCACCCTAGGTCATGGCTCCCTGTGCTATGCTGCTACATAGTTTCCTCTTGTGTTAATATCACCCTGCTTCTAGCTGCTTTCCTTCACCTGTTTATCCTGCCTCCTTCCCCCCCGCTATATCCTACAGTTCCAATTTCCCTGCCTCTTGCTCCTCATCCTTAGAATATTGTATGTATCTAGCTGATTGTATGACATAGTTGATGCTCAAACTTTACTCTTTGGCACTTCTGCACTTTAAATTGTCTACTACTCTGACTGTAATCACGGGCACTTGCCATATGCTTGTATAATATCCTTTTGTGCCTTAGTGCTGCAACTGTTTAAACTGTTATCCTCTCCTTCCGTACTTCCTATATGTGATATGCTGTATTTTTTGACACTGTATTTGCCTTGTACCTGTACCTCTCTATGTTGTGACCTCCTGGGTCATGCCTGAAAATAGTCACTTTGTGTCTAGTGTACCTACCCAGTTATCAAAAACTAAATAAATAAAAATTACATACTGATTCTATTAGAGGCTAAATTGTACAGACTGGAAAGTGCAGTAATAGAGAGGCAAGAGAAACATTACAAATTGGATACATTAACTTCAGAAATTAAGAGGTACAGAAGGTAGGTTATGGCCCATTGTGAGAGTAGAAGTGAGAAGGGCCATGTAACAGGGGAGGCTTTGGGCAGGTGCAGATAGGGGTGGGAGCTGGTGAATTTGGAGTTTGATGGAGTTGTGAGAGGGTGAGTTTCTAAGGAGAGGTGGTAGTATGTTCCATATTACAGAGAGCCTGTAGGAGAAAGTGGATTTACCAGCAGATGAGAAAAGTGTGGGTAGGGAAAAGGAATGGGAGTCCCTTGAGCACACTGTACAGGGTGAAGCAGCTGCTGGGGCAAGTTTCTCTGACAGATAAGAGGGGAACAGGTTGAACCAGAACTTTGATATAAAGGAAATGGAGTGGGTAAAATGGCGGTGGGACAGTGAATGTATATCGAGGGAAAGAGGAGAGTGCAGTGGTGGGTTCTGAGGGGTGAGTTTGTGGCAAAATGACAGAAAGCATAGAGAAGAGAATCAAGTCTGCTTAGTAGAGTAGAAGAAGCAGTGCAGTACACTGTGTCCGCATAGTCAGATATGGGAGTGATCATTTCGGTTACAAGTGTACATCTTACTGGTAGGGGGAAGGAGTCTCTAAGTCTATATAGAAAATCAGGTTTTGGCCAGAGTTTGGAAATGATGGCATCAATGTGTACTGAGTTGTTTAATTGAGGATCGAGCCACATTCCCAAATATTTGTAAGAAGAGACTGTGTTTAGAGGAGTTCCATCAAGAGATGAGATAGCAGGGATGCAGATTATTCTAGCAAATTTTGGGGCTGAACTGAAGGTTATGGAGACTGTTTTGGAGGCATTTATCTTGAGTTGGTTTGCCCAGAACCAAGTTTGCATATTATGGTAGTCATGTTAAGTATTGGTTGAATGTCACTGAGAGTAGAGCCGGATGCAAAATGATGGTGTCATCAGCATACATGTGGATAAGGGACCAAGAGCAGACAGAGGGGAGGTTGTTGATGAATATGAAGAACAGAATGGGGCCCAGAATTGAACCTTGGGGGACATCTGCAACAATGGAGAGCCAGGAGGAAGTGAAGATTGTGATCTTTACAGATTGGACCCTGTTCTTGAGGTAGGATCCAAACCATTGAAGGTCAGGGGGCAAGTCCAGAGTCCCTGAGTTTCTTAAGGAGCAGTGCATTTGAGACCAAATCGAAGGCCTTAGCTAAATCTACAAAGATTGCAGTTGTTAGGTGGCCTTTGTCTGTGGTGCACTGAATGTGGCCAGTGACTCAGAGGAGGGAAGATACGGTGGAATGGTGATTTCTGAAGCCTGATTGGTATGGGTAGAGGAAGTTGGTGGCAGTGAGGAAGTCAATCAGTTTGGATTGAACTAGAAATTCTTGCAATTTGGCAAGCGCTGGGAGTAGTGAGATGGACTGATAGTTGCTGGGTACTGTGGGATCTCCTCCTTTGTGAAGAGGGATAACGCATGCCAGTGTTCATACTTGAGGCACCCTGCCTGAGGAGAAGGACAGATTTAGTATGTAAGTGAGGGGAGGGAACAATAGCAGGAGCAGATAGTCACAGAAGTCTAGGATGGATGCAGTCTGGGCTTGATTTTGTGATGTTTAAGGAGTAGAGGGCATGAAGGACTTCAACTGGTGAGGTAGGAGCTAGAAGAAATGTATTTTCATTGGAGTTATGCGGGTCCACTATTGGCCCTTGGTGAGAGGGAGTGGTTTGGTCTGGCAGGGCACAGGTGGTAAAGAAATGATTTAGGTTGTCAGCTATGCTGATTAGGTTTGAAGTTGTTTGGACATTTAGTTTAAGGGCTGGTGCAATAGATTGGGACGGTGGTCAGTGAGGGAGTGTACCACCTTCTAGAAGGATGAGGGATAGGCAGAGTGTAGCCAGGATCAAAATAGTTTGCTTTAGCATGTCTTACAGCCTTGGTGCAGGTGTTCCTGATGATACTGTATGCCTGCCTTGATTGAGGGGTCTGAATTGATTTGAAGATGGATCAGGCCTTTTCGTGGGCTTTGCAGAGGGCAATAATTGGGTCATGACCCATGGATGGTGGCATTTTTTGACTCCCGCTCTTACCATAGGTGCGTGAGAATCCCAGACCTTGGTGAACATTTTCAAAAAACTGGCCAGGGCTGAGTTGACATCTGGTGCAGAGTAGATTGGGTTCCAGTCAGCATGCATCAGGTCATTCAGTAGGGAATTGGAGTCTAATGAGTTTAGGGGCAGGTATTAATGTATTTAGGGGCAGATTTGGGGAGTAGAATTTTCCTAGTGCAATAAGTAAAATAGTGGTCACTTAAGGCAGCATCCAGTACACCGGTGGAGGAAATTCTGCAGGGGTGGGAGGCGAGGACTCAGTCAATTAGGGAGTGGTTGGCTGAGTGAGGATTGTAATGGGTTGGCTCAGTGATTAGTAGGATGAGGTTGAGAGTCTCTATTTTAGTGATGGTGGATTTAGAGGCATGGGAGAGCCAATCCACTGAAGGTTATAATTGCCTAACAAGAGCAGTTCTGCAGCTGCGAGGGGGGTGTAGGGAGGAGATGCATTATGAAATAAGGGCATCTTGGGCAAGTAACAGGGAGGCATAGAATACTCTGATAAAGATTGGGAGGGAAGAGGGGAGGCTGACACAGGAGAGGAGTAGTTCATGTGAGCCTTGGCATGATTCTTTCTTTATTACTGAGCAGAAGAGTTGCACAACAACTTTTGTTACCTGTTCAAGTGGCACTGTTTTGATGATTGCAACTATTTTTTTTTAAAACAGGAATGTTTGATATTCTGAATATTCTTCCACCAGTTAACTGAACTACAGTGTTGTTTCATTTTTTTGCAATCTTTAATGTGTTGCAGTGTGAAAAAGAATTCCATTCACTATGATACAAGGGCAATACAAGAAACAATTATTTACAGTATCAGCTAGACTGTTGCCAAGCAATATAACATTCTGAGTTATGTTTTCAGAGTCCCCGATTCAGATTTTTTATAATAAAGCTCCCTAAAGAACTTTTTAACATGCTCACTTACATTACTCATGCATTTTGTTGCTCTCTGCGGTAAGCTCAAGAAGATGAAGGTCTTCATGATGTACTGTTGCTGCGGCAAATATTGTTTTCCACTGAAAATGCTGATGTTGCCCACAAAGGACCCCAATCTTTAACATTCTGTAAAATGTGCATTAGTAAATGCATATTAAAAGTCATATTTCTGCATCCATATAGTTATTCAAATTCCATAACACATTTCTTAAGTGCTATCTTTGCAAAGTTAACATCTTGTGGTTGAACCTTGTCTTTCAATAGATTGCAAATACCAAAGACTAATAAGAAGAGGTTTTTCCAAAACCATCTGGATGAATGCCATTTAACAGTGTCAGACCATAAAATATAAAAAAGACCCTTCATTTGGCCTAACCTCAGCCTGCCCACCTATAAAGAATGGCTGGCAGAAACCTTGGAGTATCTCTGACTAGAAAAAATAAGAATAAAATGAAAAATGCTCCCCAGGCATACTTCAAAAAGCCTGCTCAAAGTCCTGTGACCTGCACTCTCCAGACGGAAGGCACACAAACCAAATATCTTTTCAATGCTGTATTGCAATTTCCAGTTGAAGTAATGTCTCAAGTCAGCCAGACAGACCTCCACTCAAGCACCAGCACTTCAGGTATAGAACACTTCATCAGGGGGTGTGGTAATGTCATGGGACCTATGACCACTTAAATACCAGCATTACATTATTAAACTTGAGCATGCTAGAAAAATATATTTAACTCTTTTAAGGTAAATTTTATACAAAAAGTAATAATGGTGATAATGGCTCTAAACACTGGATATATATTTTTAAATTCTACGTATAAATTACATTATTGAATTAATTCAGATGCTATTGCATGAACTTAATGTATGGTACTCAGAGAAGATGCTATACACTTCTCTGAATACCATACATTAAGTTCATGCAATAGCATTTAAATGAATTAAATCATGTAATTTATATGTAGATTTTAAAAATATATATCCAGTGTTTAGAGCCATTATCACCATTATTACTTTTTGTATAAAATTATTATATGTATATTTATATTATATGTATATTTAAAAATATGTATTCAGTGTTTAGTGCCATTATTACCATTATTACTTTTTGTATAAACTTTACCTTGAAAGAGTTAAATATTTTCTTTCTAACAAGCTCATATTTATTAATATAATACTGGTATTTAAGTGATCATGGGCCCCATGATATTACCATACCCCCTGACAAAGGGTTCTATACCCAAAGTGCCAGGGCTTGAGTGGATGTCTGTCTGTGTGATTGAGACACTTACTTCAACTGGAAGTTGCAATAAAGCATTGAAAACATATTTGGTTTGTGCTTATTCCTTCTGGGGAGTACAAGTCATTGGATTTTGAGTTTACTGTTTTTGGGTTTAGCAAGCCTCCTTCCTGCACCCCTCCACACCAGGTGTTCATGGTATGCTCTTTTGGACTTGGATGTCTTCAAAACGTTTGGCCAGCTTGATGATCTCATTATAATAACAGATGAGTAACACCCAATATACACTCAATGGTTATTCACCTTTTTCCTTAGATATCTTGGGCAGGATTTTCAAAAGGATCTGGCCAAGATGTGTCAGCCCCATTTTTAATGCAGAAATGCCTGCAAACTTGCTAGACCATCTGTTAAATGACCAACGGTGTCCAAAGTTTGCATCCAGAAACAGCCCCAAATGCATCCAAAATGGACCAAATTGCAAGTTGCATCCATTTTGGATGGAGCTGTGCCAATTTTCAGCCACAAATTGTGACTTTTTGTTATAAACATACAAACATACACAACGTCTAAACAATAGCAGCAGGACTGCCTGGACATAAGTGGATGGATGCAAACATAGGCACAGCATGCATTTACATCTGTGTCCAGCCCTCTTGAAAATCCTCCCCCCCCCAATTCACCAGGCAATACAACATAAAATAAACACCTCTATACCCATGGATATACTGTAATGTCAACACCTAGTAGGTATCAGGCTTTCTAAAGAATATTGCTACAGGTATAACTTTACTGTTCAAAGTAATTTTACCCAGGAACAGTTGGTCATAAGGAAGGAGCTAACTTGACTATAGAATATCAGCTATTGAATCTTTATTGTTTTGTGCATGTTTCTGTGTGATAGTAATGCATTCATCTCCTGAAGATGCCTACTGATAAATAATTAAGTTCTGTTTTTGTACTGTTCATATAGAATGCCAGCCCCGCAACTAACCTAGATAAGTTTCAATTAAATTTCATTTCATTTCATTTTTATTTTATACAGAAAAATCGGTGGGCTAAAAACCCATTTGCACAGATGTCCAGTTAAATACACAATGCATAAGAACACACATATAGTTATACACACTGACATATAACAATTAACACATGTGGCTATTCATATGGTTGTGGGGTGTACAACTAATTGCACCTCCCAGTAAGAATTAGTAATTGGGATCCAGTATTCTGAACAATTTCTCCCTATGAATTCCATAAGAGTTAAAAGTATAAGTAGTACTTAGGGAAATCTGTACTCTGGTAAGTGGAGTATAATGTGAATGCAATGCATGTGTGTGATATACTGTACACTTTATAAAATCAACAACATCTAAATTACAGAAAAGGCACTCTATTCAGAGGCCTTCCAAGACTTCTTTTCTTTGACCATTCTGGTACTCTGGTTATTTCACTTGCTGGCTTAGTTTGTCCTAATCATTGATCAACCCCCTGAAATGTTTATACCTAGTTCTTGTAGTGTTTCATGATTTATGGAATCAAATAACAGACTGCACAACTGCCTAGTTACTCCAAGGCAAACACTATGCAGGTATTCTGGAATAAGCCCACTAATAATGTTAAAATGACCCAGTTTCATTAATGGAGATGGACCTTAAACCCCAAACACAGGTTCTTGTACTATTGGTGAGACTGCATGCTCTTAATGTTCATTTTGTGTCCTGATAGCAGGCTGAGGTCTGCTGTATGGATAAGATACCACACCAGCATAGTAACAGAAATCCCATCCATAACTACCATTACATTGTTTTGTGTTACAGAGTAATGGCCTTGATTCAGAGTAGTAACTACAAATGAGAGCACATACATTTGAATGATGATCATTTCCTTTGCCATCTTGTCAGTTTAAGCCTCCTTGTTCCAAAGATAGCCTTCCCCTTTTCCCAGGTCACACCTGGAAATGAACCTTGGCTCAGTATGCCTCTCCCAGTTACTGATTTTCAAATTAATAAATACATTTGGAACTTTGAACATTTGAAGACTGATACACCATCACAATTCCACAGCAAGGAGATATCATAAAAGGTCATAATTTACAAGGCTACTATATAGATTTCTACTTTGTATATTCCAAAAGCGATCAGTGACAGAAATGTTTGGGTACAGTGGGATGTGGCATAATGGGCTTCAAGCATCTGTTTAATTTGATCGGCTAAATGCATCACCAGAAAAGAAAAACAAGCTCCATTCAAGTTATTGATGATCAATATCAAAAGTAGTGTTGCATGAATTACACATGGCAGGACAATGGTCTTTGTTACCAACATATTTTGTGCAGTGTGCACAATAGAAGTGCAAGATGCTAGATAAAGAACTACCTAAAGCTTTTTTTTCAAATAAGCACTTGCTCTTGGTGCTGTTCCTGGAAAATGTTCAGTTAAAAGCTGAAGTAGGTGTTTAGTAGCTTGACCTGCAAGGTGGTGTCATAAAACACAGGACATCAGCAACAGCAAGCTCTGTACTTTGGTAAGGGATGCACTTGGATAGATCTTCACATCTTCTTCAGAATCCTTCTTGGCTCCTTGTGAAAAAAAAAAAAAAAAATACACATTAGCCAACATATAATTTTCTGGTTACTTCTACATCACATATGATCCATTGAGCCTTGTTATGTGCTTATATCACTTTTTAGTTCAATAATTAAATAAGTAATGCATCTTGTTTATCAAGAGAGGTGCATTGGTTTGTAGTTGTAGTCCAGAGCACAGGTTAAGACCAAAAATGCTGCATACACTGCGAGTGTGGTATGACCCCATGGAAGGTCACACATATCCTTCAAGGGGCATTGATGGTGTGCACATCACAAATGCTATTTTCTTTCAAAAGGATGGAGCAGTCATTTAAGTTTTGAGGTGGTTGAACTAAAAAAGTGTTTACCATGACTGGAAAAGCTCATGAAAATAAACAGCACACACGACAATAGATAACACTGAATGAAAAAAAGTAGGCAGACCCGAGGAATATATCCCAATAAAGAGCTGTTGACATGCTCACACTGTTTAGGTAGGCAGTTCATGCCAGGGTTTAGCATGCCCCATGAGCTAAATTATATAGTTTTTGAATTTTTGTATTCACTTAAAGCAACTGAATTTTAACTTAATATGTCCTGCTCAAATCTTCCGCATACAAGCTGAGTGGCTGCTGAGTACTTCAGCCACACCCCTAAAAGCAACACTTGCACTATGGAATGTGGCTGTAGGCACTCTATGTGGTTACTAATAGGATTCAAGGTGGGAGGCTGTCTAAATGTACTTGATTATCGTTGCTGGCAGTTCTACATGTATGGTGCTGTAATATATTTTCTCATGCATGTATAACTGCCAGGAAAGATAATCTTGGTACACTTAGGTAGCTCTTCTCCCCAGATCCTATTAGTAACTAAATAGAGTACCTGTAGCACTGTTGCCTGCTGCACATCATCAAAGTGCTGTTTTCAGTAGTTGGGTTAAACTGCTTGGTGGCCACTTGGATTGTATGCTGAAGGTATGAGCCAGGCATAGTAAAACAAAATAAAATAGTTTTAAGTGATAACAAAATAAAAATTAAAAAAACTAGCTAATTTAGGTCATCTGGCAGGCAACTGTCTGGCATGAGTTACCTGCCCAGATCATGTCAGCTTCTCATTAAGTGAAAAGGATGGCTGCATTCATTTTGCAATGCCTACCTAATTCAAAATGCTACGTATCTCATATTTTAAGTGCGGTTAAACAAAGGAAACTGTGAAATCACCAAATCAAAACAAAAACCACCTGACTGTTACAGTCATCAATTCTATATTCTTCATTTCCATCTTCTCATTCAAAACTTTCTCATTTCCATTTCACTCACTCCAAACTTCCTCATTTCCATCTTCCCTTTCCAAATTTCCTCATTTCCATCTTCTTCGTTTCCAACTTTGTCATGTGCCACATGCTCAGTTCTATCGTCCTCACTTCTGTCTTCCTCATTTTCATCCTCCTACATGTTTCCAACCTCCTTGTTTGCAACATGCACTATTTTATCTTCTTCACTTCTATCTTCTTTGTTTCCACCTTCCTTCCTGGTTTCCAACTGCATTGTTTCCAATACATACCTTTCCATCTTCCTCATTTCCATCTTCCTTGTTTCCATCTTCCTCATTTTTATCTTCATCATTTCTGTCCCCATAATCATTATCTTCATTTGTAAATTCTCCTTCTTCCTCATTTGAAGTATCTGTACTTTCTTTGTCAGTATTATTTGCATACCATGGGCTGTTAAATCCACTCTGCTGTTCATCATCAGAATGATCCACAATGTCCTTGTTATCATCTGTTCACCATGGGTTATTCAGTCCAACTTCCTCTTCCTCAGCAGAGTGATCTGTAATATCCTGATATGTATCCATTTTGGAGCATGAGTTCTTCTGTCCAGCCTCCTCATCTTCATTAGAATTATCTGCATCCTGGACCATAGGTGGTGTGATCAACCCTGCTCATCTCCAGCAGAATTATCTGCAAGATTGTTGTTATTCCCAATGTCACTGAAAGTTATCCATGTAGTATCTTCATTCTGTTCTTTATTCTGAAACAAGACAATTGCTGTGATGAGTGCATGAAAGGTATACTATGTAGTACATTGAAGATTTATACTGTAGAACTAATATATTCCGCATTGTAAATATTTTGTTGTTCTAATGATGGCAGCACGTTTGTTTTCACTAATTTTAATGGCTGGCAAGGGGAAGGTGGACAGGCAGTAAGAGTGTACTGATAGGTTGACAGGTAGCATTGGAGCAATCTGTGGGAATGGTAGTTTGACAGCTTGATAGTTTGTTAATGATCAGCTGTTGGTGTGCTACATTCCCACACTGAGTTTCCATGTTTTTCTCGTGCTCTGCTGTGCTGTCCAGTTTATATTCCCTTGCATATTTTTGTATTAAAACCTCAAAGCCACACATTATATTACTGCCTCCTGCCTCTAGTGAGTTCATCTGCCACACGTGGCCATCTCTCTGCTTTGGTAACTCCATCTGTCAAAAGCCAGATCTATGGTGATTTTAGCTGCCACAAGCTGCCACCTCTCTGCTCTGGTTACTCCATTTGCCATCCCTGCTCCTTCTCAATGGTCTGTGCATGATGCAGGCATGGTAAGACCATCTGCCCTGGCACTGTTGGAATTAAGCCAGGGCTTCTGGGGCCTGAGCCCTGATAATTAATCAAGGAGCCCCAGTAGCTATGAAAAATAAATCTGTGCACTAGATCTTGGGTTTTGACCATGGTACCTCTTTCTCACTAGGAACTTGCAGGTTAACCCCTCAGATGTAAAAAGAGCAATTATTGAAAAAAGAAACCTGTGCATGGCTATTACTGCAGAGGGAAGCAAGACATTAATGGGTTAAACCAAGGTTCTTAAAACAGTTTATTAAGCATTCTCTAGAGCTGGCACCAATATACCAGCTGTAATACAGACACACCTGTCTGACAGATTGGGGATTCATTATTTTAAATGAGGAAGGTCACAGGTGCAGTTAATTAAGAGAACATATTTTTAGTACTATCAGAGTGGACTATGACATCATGCTCCTTGGTCCTCCTATTTCAGTCGACTCTTAGGAGGAGGTAGGAGGGTCAGTAGAGGATGATGACTCTATGAGGTGGATGGGTCATAGCTTAGCTCACAAAGAGAGAACAGCACTGATGGAAGCTTGCCATGAAAAAAGCCACCGTTTTTCAACTTTGAAGGTAGAAAATGTAAAGTGTTGATGTGCCAGAAGGATACCTTTTTGGAGAACGACTCTATTCCTATTTGTCCTTTGAAAGAAGGCATACATCTGCTGATCAGTAAGTGTACTCTAGCTACCTGCCTGTGGCCACCATAGACTGTGACAAAACTTGCAGGTGATACATGGTTGGAATGTAAGTAACAGAAATGCAAAATAATTCATTTTGATATTAAAACTACTCTCCTAATGTTCTGTTGCTTTACTTTATTTTGATAGGCCTGTGAAGGTTGGTTACTATTTTTTAGAACTTTTATGTGATGTATTTAGTGCTCTTTGGAAGTGAAAGTATAATTAGAGCTATGCAAACCAGGTACATTGAAGATACGTACATGTACAGCACATTAATGAACCTTTGGCCAGATTTTCAAAAAATGAATAACTATGCATGTGCTCATACAAAGTTGCATAAAGGTGGGTACTCTTGCATAGCTGCAATTTGGCATGCACACAGTGTTCAAAAAGACTATTTTTTGCAACCTTTTCCACAGTTGAGAGCAGCCTGCACAGATTTGTTTTACATGGCTGTGCAAATATGCTCCATTTGGTAGTACTAAAAATAGCTTTTGTTTTGCATGCTATACCTGGTCAAAAACAGTTAACCCCACCAATACACAAACAAAATGCTGAAAATAACATTTTCAGTTGTGTGAGGTTTTTCTCTGCATAAGCAAGTTGCATATCGGGACTTGGTCAAAGGGCCATACCAGACCCTTTGAAAATCAACTCCCCCCATGCTCTAAGCTGAGGGATGATCTTTTTTTTCCAAGATGAAAAGTTAATGTACTTGTTTTAGAAAATGGGTAGAGCAAATTCTTGATGCTGATTGGCTACAAGTGTTGCTGTATACTGCTTGTTGAACATTCCCATTTCATCCCCTGCCCCACCCCTACCCACTTTCCTTTCAGAAACTAGCTCCCACTATTACATGGTTGTACTCATTTACAGAAGTGTTACCATCATTATAAGAAGTACGGTGGAGCAATTTTAAGGGAACAGCAGACAGACAAGATAAGGCAAACCATGTTTATCATAGATGCTTGTCATTTATGCTGGTGTTTCTTTGATGACCATGACATATTCCCCTCCTATCCCCACCAGTTTGGCAGATAACTCCCTCCTCCTTACCAGGTAACTGATAAAATTAATGATGTGGTCCCACCTGAGGACTTTATGTGTGTCTGCCAGTGGAACTCTGAAGAATTTTTAATTCATGATACAGTATTCCATGTCACCATTCCATGTGTGTGAGTGGGGGGAGGGGGGTCTACTGCTGAAATAATGCAGAGCTTTGAATTCTTCTATTCCGTGGTGAACAGTCACACAGTGTACTGAATATGAAGAAAGACAGGTGACTGACAGGTGAAAAACATCTGTGGAGGGACTATTTTGCATTATTTAGCAACATTTTATTATAATTTTTGTGGGTTTGAAAACTTTTAGAGCCTTTGTTTTTAAAAGTTGCCTCTGCCAGATTTTCCTTTGCAATGTGCCTTACAATGACCCTAATCATGGGGTAAACGTAGTGCAATCAATGCCCTGTCATGCCTTATTGCTTAAATATGATGAGAGCTGTAGAGACAGAAACACTGAAATGACAGTTCTGCTGCTGTGCTGTTTCACTGTTATTATTCAACACAGCTTGTTTCGGATAGCTGATGGTCATCAGGAGCTCTGTCACTGTTACATAGGCATTTGTCTTGTGTAGTGCATGTATGCTGCTGTAGCAGGCCTGTTTATTTCTGAACCTCAGCAGAAGAAGCTAAAGAAGTAGCACAGTATGTCAGACAGCCTGTTGAACATCTATACTTCTTCCCAGAGTCCTTGTTGTGTTTTTATAACTGTTACTGTTTTCATTTTTGCCAATCACCTGTGGCTATAGTGCTGATTGATATGAGGTTATTTGGCCAGTACTACAGGACCTAACTGATTTTGCTCATATTGGAACTCATCAGCTGTAGGTAACAGCATGAAGTACAGATCAGTGCAATAGTTTTAAAGTATAAGCAGAAGGAGTCACAGCTTGGACCAGTATGGCAGTATTTTAAAAAGTAAAACCAGGGAACGATACAGTATTGTAGTAAATCATTAGCAAACAGCATTTTTGACAGTGAGCCTTCAGTTTTCCTGGATGGTTGCAATGCAGATACTGTACTCTATCTTTTAAGGCCTGTCCATGGAATCCACTTAGTCATAAAATGCACACGTGGTACAGGATCCAGCAACATTTTTTGAAGTGTGCTTGAGACACTGTAGTTGTTTCCTAGTATCTATAGATTCCCAGCCATGTTTACTGTGACAGGATCCAGCCAAAAAAAAAAAAATAAATCATGTTAATGGGTGCTTGAAATAACTTTTGCAGTCTGCCTTCTATAGACTCCTGGTAATTTTCACTGACACA
This sequence comes from Neoceratodus forsteri, assembly GCA_016271365.2. Lineage (NCBI taxonomy): Eukaryota > Metazoa > Chordata > Ceratodontiformes > Ceratodontidae > Neoceratodus > Neoceratodus forsteri. Next base: position 907,222,853 of record CM028129.1, read on the forward strand.
GGATACTCCTAAACATCTTTTTCAATGTGCTGGAGATATAGTTTGTAGCCTGTCATGTATAGACTTGTGCCCATGTTTACTGCCAAAGGATCCAGTAAAAACATTTTGGAAATGTGTGCTTGAGATCACTTTGGCAGCCTATCATGTATAGGGTGTTTGTCATGTGTACTGCCATTGTGTTATCTAACCGGAGACCAAAGTTTCATTATTGTCTTTTAAAATTCTCTGCATTTTCCATAAGGAGAGATTGCAGTAATGATGGATATCCAGAATTTTTTCCCTAAATAAAAACAAGAGGCAAGTGGAAGATGAGATGCCTGAACATCCTGCCCCAACTAGCAAACATCCAAGTACTAAGGAAACCATACAGTCAATCCAGAGCAAATCTAAAGCTTGTGAGACACCAGAGCCACAGCAAAATGCAGAAAACATCTTCAATGACACAGAGATGTCAAATGACTCAGAGATGATCTCCAGTGATGCAGACATCCTTTTCAGTGACACAGAGTTTATGTAATGTGATGCAATGCTTGCCAATGATGCAGAACTCTGCAATGACACATACATCCCCAGTGGTACACAGATTACAGACATGTGGAACAGTACAAAGTGTGGAAGGCTCGCTATCCATGGCTAATTTCAAGGAAAAGACATCTGGGATGCAGTGTGTGTACAGATGTAAAGTCAGTGCTTGATAAATCCACTGGTGTACACTGTGCACCTGCCTGTAGAAATGCAACAGTCACAGCAAAGAACAGTAAAGCACTGAGGAAAAAAATATATGAGCATCAAGACACCAAGGTACACATAGCCATGGTTAAAATCCGTGATCAAAGAAGTAAGGAGGCTCTTCCATCATGTGTCCTTGATTTCAAACAACATGAAGTCTTGCTATATTATGACATAAGCAGTATAACCCCAGGTTAGAACTGCTCCGGAGGTGAAAGAGTTAACTTTCCATGCAGGGCATGGAATCTTGAGCGTGAGCTCGGTTGAACACTCTGTCTGTTGAAGCTCAAACTTAAACTGTCAGATTCTTTACTCCACCTCACTGAACAGTCGCTCTGGAGATTCCTCCTGCTGCTCGGTTCGTTTGTCGGTTTTAAAGTGTAATTCTCAGTTTATTTTACCGAAATTTAACCGCAATCGTTGGTTCAAGCTCTGCCTGTGGTATTGTAAGTAATAGATAGGCTTCTTTATTATTTTTCTTCTGTGTGGAACTTGTAGACGTCTTTTTCGGTTCGGTTTGAACCGATCAGATGGGTTTTAAAATTACCTTCTAGTCCTTTAGAGTGTGGTTCCCAGTTCTTATCGGTTCTAAAAAAAACGGATTTTATTATGGTTGTTTCCACGACCCGTGACACGCTTGGGAACCGATAAGAGAGTCTTGCTTGGTGGATTGCCATTAATGGGCAAGTTTTGGTTAGGCTGGCACTATGTCTGAGAAACCCAAAAGAAAAACTGGACCCACTGGGTTTCAGCACTGTGGCCTCTGTGGGGAAGCCTTTGCTAAGGCTGACCCACACACCACTTGTGTATATTGTCTGGGGTTTGACCACCTCAATGCAGACTGCCAGATTTGTAAGAATTTTCCTGCTGACACCGTGGAAAAAAGAGCTGGTAGGCTCAGGGCAAGGGAGGCCAAAAAGTCCGCTGACCCGGATGGCCAGCCCAGTTCGGTTCCAACCGAACCTGAGGGAGTGCCCTCTGACCAGGGCAATACTTCCTCAGGCAAACGAAAAGCCAGCTCTGAGGAGCCGGTTCCAACTAAAAGAACTAGAATGTCAGCTAGTTTGGGACCAAAAGTTCTTTCTCCAACCGCTGAGGAAATAGCCAAAGCTATTCAAATTGTCCAGTCTCTTTCCCCAGTTCCGTCCAGACCGGCACCATTAGGGAAGTGCCCGGTTCGGTCGGTTCCCCCGGTTCAAGATTATGATTTTGAGGATTTTTATGAACCAGGGGAAGGGGAGGAGGGGTACGAGGAGAGTAAGTGTGATTTTGAAAGTCTGGATGTGCCCATTGAACCAGACATCTCTCCAGACAGACCCTCAGGAGTGTCCCCTCCCAGGCTATCTGAGTTCCCTTCTCATTTTTTGTTTTACAAGAAAGTTGCTGAGGCTCTGCAACTCCCTGTTGAGGAAGCTGTTGATGATCAAGAAGAGCCTGATTTTGTGGAAATGATGGATATTCCAGAGTCTAGGAGACTGTCTATTCCCTTGCATAAATCTTTTAGGAAACAGACAGTAAAAATTCTGAAAACTCCTCATTCTATCCTCCCTGTGGATAGAAGGATGGACAAGAAGGTATGCTTTATCAGGCTCTGATCGGAGTTCCTATCCCAGCAGTGCAGCCATGTGGGGTAGTGCAGGCTGCAGCCTGTGACAAGGCTAATATTCCTCTAGCCTCTCACCCTCCTGAAAAGGATTCCAGGAGGATGGATGCCATGGCAAAAAGCAGTACATGGCAGCATCTTTGGGACTCAGACAGGCAAATTATGTAAAGCACACAGCTAGGTACCAGAAATCCAGGTGGGATACTGTCCTGGCCCTAGCAAAACAGGCCCCTGACCAGCTTGCCAGGGAGCTGGAGCAGGTGGCTGCGGATGGTGATTGAGGCATCCAAGGTGCAATTTCATGCTGCAGTTGACTCTAATGATGTTTCATCAAGAGTCATGGCTACATCTGTGTCTCTCATGCAGAATGGCCTGGCTCAGATGTACTGCCCTGTCACAGGATACCCAGTCTAAGGCTATGGATTTTCCTGTTGTGGGAAATTCTCTGTTTGAGGAGCAGACAGAGAATTTTATGAAGAAAATGGATGAGTACAGGACCACCTATAGGAGTGCACAGGCCAAAGAAAGGCAAGTCACTCCTCAAAGACAACATATCAGGGGCAGGGCAGGCCTTTTCATAGGCCGCTTTACCAAGCCCAGGCCTCCTCTTCTGCTTATGCCCAGAGGGGGTTCTTTAGAGGAAGGGCAGAAGGGTTCTAGTAAGCCTGCTTCTACCCCTCAACAAAGCTCCCTGCAAAACAGGCTTCCTGATGGGTAGCCAGGGCCAATTCACCGTAGGGGCAGGCTGGCTTACTTTACCAGGACTGGAAGTCTTTAACATCAGACAAGTGGGTCCTGGAAGTAGTAAGCCAGGGACTGGTTCTCAGCTTCAAAAAATTTCCAAAGATGAGAGCCAGGTCTTTTCCACCTGCAAACCCTTCAGAGGCACTTGCCCTGGAAGCAGAAGTTTCTTCCCTCCTGGCTCTCAGAGCCATGGAAAAGGTTCCACCCATACACCAGGGCAATGGGTTGTACTCCAGGTACTTTCTTACCCCAAAAAAGACAGGAGAATGGCGGCCCATCCTGGACCTCAGGTATCTAAACAAGCACCTTTTAAAACCAAAGTTCAAAATGGTGACCCTGGGGATTATTCTACCCTCTCTAATGCCAGGGGACTGGCTAGCCTCCCTGGACCTCAAGGATGCCTACTTCCATATTCTCATCAGAAGCTCCCATCGAAAGTACCTCAGATTTGAACTGCCCTCAGGCCATTACCAGTTCAGAGCAATGCCCTTCGGCCTCACCTCGGCCCCAAGGGTGTTCACAAAATGCCTGGCAGCAGCAGTTGCTCATTTAAGAAGGCAAAATATTGCCATCTTTCCTTATCTGGATGACTGGCTCATTGTAGGCCAGTCTCCAGAGCAGGTTAAGCTACATTTACAAGTAACCCAGTAGCTGCTTACATCTCTAGGTTTCCTTCTCAATCTTCCAAAGTCAGTTCTGGAGCCTGTCCAGCTTCTCACCTTCATAGGCGCAGAACTGAACACAAGAGCAGCCAGAGCCTTCCTTCCTCTGGAAAGAGCAAGAACCCTGGTGTCTCTGGCCTCCTCTTTCACCCTGCAGGTCTCTCGACCAGCAAGGCATTTTCTACAGCTCCTGGGGCACATGGCTGCTTCTACAGCATTGGTGCAGGGAGCGAGAGTTCAGATGAGGGACATTCAGTTCCATTTGACAGCCTTTTGGTCTCAAAGGACAGATCCCATAACTAATTGATTCCAGTGACTCGAACCCTGGTCCGGGCCCTTCAGTGGTGGCAGGATCAGAACAATCTGAGACAGGGGTTCCCTTCACTCCCCAGTCTCATTCCTTGACCCTTACTACAGATGCATCCCTCTTGGGGTGGGAAGCTCACATGTGCGACCTTTCCACCCAGGGGCTTTGGTCCCCTCAAGAATCTCTGCTCCACATCAATTTGCTGGAACTCAGAGCAGTTTTTCTAGCACTCCAGGTTTTTTCCACATCTGTCCAGAACAAGGTGGTTCAGGTCAGAACAGACAATACCACTACAATGTGGTACATCAACAAGCAAGGGGGCACTCGGTCTATGGCCTTGTGCACCGAAGCAATGAAGTTGTGGTCTCTGGCTTATTCTCCGAACGCCTCCCTTACAGAAGTTCACCTCCTAGGCAAGGACAATGTCCTAGCGGATGCTCTCAGCAGGATTTCCCAGGGCCATCACGAATGGGCACTGGATCCCCTAGTACTGGAGGTAGTATTTGCCAGATGGGGCACCCCGCAAATAGATCTCTTTGCAGCCCCAGACAATCACCAACTTCCCCTTTTTTGTTGCAGGCCCCCAGTGTTGGGCTCAGTCCCTCTGGATGCCTTCCTTCTCAGTTGGGAAGGGAAGTTTCTCTATGCTTTCTCCCCTTCCCCCCCTTCTTTTCAAAGTGCTAGTCAGAATCAGATCTCAATCCTGCAAGATGATCCTGATTGCTCCAGATTGGGCCAGGCAGCCCTGGTACCCACTCCTCATGTCCTTAGCAGTCCACCCTCCCCTATGTCTTCCCAGGATTCACAACCTGTTAACCTGTGCCCAGGAGAGAGTTTGGTATCTGAACCTCAAATCTCTCAATCTCAAAGCTTGGCTCTTGAAGAGTTAGAGTTTGCTGACCTACACCTTTCTCAAGGTGTATTGGATATTTTGAAGGCCTCTAGGAAGCCTTCCACCAAGGCTACCTATAATTCAAAATGGAAGAGATTTTCCATATGGTGTGCTGGTAAACATATTTCCCCAGAATCTGCTGGCATGCCCACGATCCTGGATTATTTGGTGCATTTGAATTCCTTGGGGCTGAGACCAGCTACCCTAAAAGTGCACTTGGCAGCTGTGTCTGTCTTCTTATCAGCAGGTAAGCCCTCTTCTTTATCAGCTCACCCCATGTTCTCCAAGTTTTTTAAAGGGTTGCTTCACACCAACCCTCCATTCAGGGACCCTGCCCCTGCTTGGGATCTTAATATTTGCATCGTTCAGCTTATGCAACCCCCTTTTGAGCCATTGTCTTCAGCAGAGCTTAAGTACTTGACTTGAAAAACTGTGTTCCTGGTAGCCATCACCTCTGCCAGGCGCCTAAGTGAGCTACAAGCCTTGTCAGTGGAGCCTGACTTTATCTCCTTTCATAGAGATAAGGTGGTCCTCAGGACTAACAAGAAGTTTCTGCCTAAGGTGGTTTCTGACTTTCACCTTAATCAATCCATGTCTCTTCCTGTGTATTTCACTGACCATTACTCCTCCGGTGAGAGGAGATTGCACAGTTCAGATGTCAAAAGAGCCCTTAGTTACTATGTAGAATGTACCAAGGGTCACAAGTTCGAATCCTTCCAATTGTTCCTCACTTATGGTGAGGTTGGTAAAGGGAAACCTGCCACTAAAAGATCCATTGCCAGGTGGATTGTCTCTTGTATCCAATTCTGTTATGAAAAACTGTGAGTTCCTCCCTCAGGCCTGAGGGCTCACTTTACCAGAGGTACAGCTGCATCTCTGGCTGCTGCCAGGGACATTCCTATCCTAGAGATATGTCAAGCAGCTACCTGGAAAACAGTTCACACTTTTACTAAGCATTACTCCTTGGATATCCAGGCTAGGAGTGATGCTCAATTTGGCACAGCTGTGCTTCAGAGCCTATTTCCCAAGTAGGTTCTGTCCCTCCTCCATGGAGGTACTGCTGTGTAGTCTGCATATGTCATAATATAGCAAGACTTCATGTTGTTTGAAGAAAAAATTACTCACCTTAGTAATGTTGTTTCTTCTAATGGAGTCTTGCTATATTATGACCTCCCCCCCAGCCTGCTCCTCTCAGAACCTCTATTTTTGGGATGAGGGTGGGCGGTGCAATGTTGGCACTTCATTGATGCCCTCTTTATTTTCACCCTTCTGGGTGCTTAGGTGTTATACTTAATTTTTCTTTCTTGAATCCCCGACTTGAGTCTTTGTTTTGGGATCAAGAACAAAAAGGTGTTTTTGTAGTTAGTAGCCAGTGGCTAGTGTGGGTTCTGACTTCCACACAGAACCTTAGTGAGTTTTTGCTTGTAAAGATCTGACAGTTTAAGTTTGAGCTTCAACAGACAGAGTGTTCAACCCAGCTCGCACTCATGATTCCATGCCCTGCATGGAAAGTTAACTCTTTCACCTCGGGAGCAGTTCTAACCTGGGGTTATACTGCATATGTCATAATATAGCAAGACTCCATTAGAAGAAACAACATTACTAAGGTGAGTAATTTTTTCATAAATACTAAGTTGCTTGCAGAACTGGAATGTTCCTTTAGAACAGCATACTTCATTGCTAATAAATACCTCCCCTTTTCAACTCATGCTGATCTTCTGAAGTTACAAGAGCTGAATGGAATACAAGTTGGAAATATTCATTGGTCTCATCACAGCTGCTACAACATTATGGAACACATAGCCAATGAGATGGAGAGAAGATTGGTAGCACATTTGTACTCTGTAGATTTTCTTTCATTACTATAGGACAAGAGTACATTTTTTGACAAGGTTGTAATCATACTTTATTGTTGTGCAGATACTGGAGATGGAAATGTAGACAACATGGGCAGGATTCATGACGTGTTATTTTCTAAGTTCCACTCCACAACTGCTGTTGCGGACTGGAAGTGCCCGCAGCTGCGGCAGTAGCGATTCACAGCAGAAGCAGCTGCAGAGAGTTTTATGTCTGCTTCCACCAGCCGTAGCCCATTCCTGCTGCTGCGGCCATCTCTCTGGTGACACCACCCGCAAGCAGCCATAAATTGTGGAGCCAGTCGTAATCCGGTTCCACCTTTGTGAATACCCACCGCTGCGGGTAACCTGTGGATCTGCAAGTCGCAACCCACTTGCACCGAGGTTTACCTGCAGCTGCTGGTATTTCTCAAGGTTCATGAATCCTACCCCATGTTTCTTACCTTACTTGAAGCAATTAAAGGCACCATTGCATAAGCTATTCAGGACACCCTCTTGGAGTTTTTTATTCCAATTGTTTAACCAGGAGTAGCACACTAAGCTGAAAGCTTGTTTACAGGTGCTACCTAGGAGCACAGGGAAGTTAAGTGACTTGCTCAGGGTCACACAGTATGCAAGTGGGGGCTGTGGGATTCAAACCCATGTGTCCAGATTTGCAGCTCAGAGCCTCAAATCACTGTGCTATACTGCCGCCATTTGAAATCCAGAAAGCTAACCGAGGAGCTTTTAGCCAAGAAAATGATTGGACTGGCAACAGCCAGTGCTTCAGTAATGATGACAGGTTCAAAAAGTGGACTGTGTACTTTAATGAAGGAAAATTCCCCTGGGGTGCATGCTATTCATTGCCTTACCCACAGACTAGAACTAGCAGTTGGTGATACTGTTGTTGAAGTTGGAGGAATCAATCACTTTGAAATATTCATTGGAAAGCAGTACACTTTATTCAACCAATCCTCAAAAAACAAGTGAGAGATAGCTTCTATAGTGCAATAAGCCTCATGTGAACTTTTGAAAATTAGCCCAATCTTCAGTGTGTGATGAGTGACCAGCAGCTACAGGACAGTAAAAGCAGTTCAAAGGTTATACAAGGCATTATATTGTTATTTTACATTTGCTTCTGAGGAAATAGACAGATCATTGACTGAACGTGCAAAATTTCTTGGACTAAAGAAACATCTTGCAAACACTGGATTTGTTTTGTATCTTGCTATAATGAATTATGCCATGGGAGGACTGTTTAACTTGTCACAGATATTACGAACCCATGATCTGTCAATCTGGGAAGCAATGGAGCATGTGAGAAGCACCCATCTTGTATTAAAAGCCATGACATCTACTGATGGACAAAGTATTCATGATGTCAAATCACAGATTTGTGATGAGAATGTGTTTAATGGAATTCAGATGCAGCCTACATTGCCAAAGATTAATCAACAATAGTTTTACCGGCCTTTGAGAAAAACCTGGCTGCCAAATTCCCTGACTCAGACTTTATTCAACTAATAAGCCCTCTAAATAAGGCAGCCTAGCCAAAAGAGGAGCAAGAACTACTTCTGCATGGAGAACGAGAAGTGGTTATGTTGACAAGAGAACTACAATTGCCTGTGAAAGATGTTGTTCCAGAGTTTTGGATCTATAAAATTTCTGGTTCTATTGGTGGCCAACTGGCAAGATTCATGGTTGCAGTGAGACCTTATCCAGCATCAACTGCAGAATGTGACAAGGGCTTCTCTGCCATGAACATGACTGGAACTAAAGTAACCAGCTTTCCATTGAACATCTGAGAAGTGCAATGTGGATTAAACTGAATGGTCCACCCTTGTCTGAGTTTGATCCCAGACCATTTGTGAAGTCCTGGCTTACAAGGGGTAATAGTACTCTCTCCTACACTCGGCATATTGACACTGTTGCCAAGACTGCTAATATACAGATTGGACTGCTACACAAACACAAGCACTGTATGCCGGCGGATGCCCCTAAACTAGCCATCTACAGCTCTGTCACCTCTATCATTGACTACGGCCTTGCCATCTATGGCTCTGCCTCAACAAGTGCCCTCTGCAGGATCTCAGTTTCTCTCAACAAAGCCTGTAGACTACTAATTGGTGCAGCCCGACAAACTCATACCTGTGACCTCTATGCACAGGTCAGCTGGCTACCCCTACTCAGCAGAATACAATACCAGACCTGCTTACTTACCTAAAAAATTATCCTCGGTCTCATGCCACCTGGTGTTAGCTCACTCCTTACTACCTACAGTGGCACTCAACAAACATGTGGTGCCCAATCTCTAACCTTTCAGGTTCCCAGATGTCGTACCTCCATGGGTCAGCAGTCCTTTATCTATAGAGCCACTCAATGGTTCAATTCCCTCAATAAAGAAGCACTTTCCTCTACTACACTTAGACCCTTCAAAAGGAATCTCAAACTTTATCTCACCTCTGCCACTCAATGTGACTGCTTCTCTGAACAGAGATCTCTCTAAACACCTCCCAGCTCACTCATGTCTCACAGCCCACCCTTTCCCAGTCTCATTCCCTCTGGCACCGGGCCTTCCTTGTGACTCCTTTCCTGCTTCGCATCTCCACTGGTACAAGACATTTTCCACCACCATCGGACAGTGGCCCATTAGCCTGCCAACTTCCTCTCCCGGTCGCACGCCTGCAATACTAACTGCCTATGGTGCCCTCTATCTCTTATTTTTACCACAGCCAGCTGCCTACTCAAGCTGCTCGTTATATGAATATTATCTCAAAGTATGTTACAACTGAGTATCTTTATTTTTTCTTTTAGTTGTTTTGGTTGTTAATTGTGCATTCTTTTACTACCTCTGTATGTATGTTGACCCTCATCCTTTGACGTGGAACCTTTGTAAACGAGCAGTTTCTGCTCAAAGGTATTTGTAATCCAAGAATTTAATAAATAAATAAATAAATAAATAAATAGACTGTCAACAGCATGGAAAACTGGTGTGCAACCCTAAAGGAAAAAAGAAGAGAATCGTCATCTCTGGAACCTTTTCAAACCATAACTTTGGAGAAGAAAATATGACATTCTGCCATTTACTTTAGTTTTCAGTTATATAAAATGGTTAGTCAAGGAAAACATTCTAATGAGTGACTTCAATCTACTTGGAATAAACTGGGCCAAGCATAGCGGCTCCACTACCATTGAAAAAACATATGTAAAAGTTATAGACCAAATAGGTCTTGAACAAAAAGTTACCAAAGGCACTAGAGGTAGTAACATACTGGACCTTATTATGACCAATAGTGATAAGGTAAATAATGTGGAAGTTTCATATCCTCTTGGAAACAGTGATCATCAGATGGTACTTTTCCAAATAAAGGAAGATTCCCCATTAGAGGTTGCAAACAGAAATACAAACAAACTGCACTTTGGGAGGGCAGATTTAAAATCCTTCAGAACAACAATAGATAGGTGGGACTGGCAAAAACACTTTAATAACAAAACTGTGGAAGACATGTGGGAGATATTATTAACCAAAATAAAGACAGAAACAAGCAGATTTATATCAAGCAGTAAGAAATACAAGGGCAAGAAAAAGTATATAACAGGTTGGTTTAATGCAAAAATAAAGAAATTAATAAAAAAGAAAAACACATGGTATAGGACATTTCTAAAATCTAATGATCCTGAGGATATGATAAAATATAAGGCTTTAGTTAAAGAAGTAAAAACAACTGTAAAGAGAGCTAAAGCCGATTATGAAGTGGAACTTGCCACAAAAACAAAGGACAATTATAAAATGTTCTATACTTACATTAACAGTAACAAGAAATCTACTCATGTAATTGGCCCTTATATAAATTCTGAGGGAACTAAAACCAGCAATATTGAAACAGTGAATATCCAGAATGATTACTTCTGTTCGGTATTCAATAAACAAGATATCATAGTTGATACTCCCATAGCCAGTTTAAAAATTATTCCTTTTTTTTTTCATTAAATATGCTTTATTCATTATTATTATTTACAGTCAGGCTCAATGCAGTACTTAATACAGGAGATCAAGTAAGGATGCGAATAAATACATTGAATACATATTTCATATCGCCCCCTTATTTCCCCTCCACCCCCCCGTCTTTTTAACCCCCCTGTATCTATACAGTCATTGACTAAGGAAAGGAAAAGAAATATATTTTTAATACAATACCTAGTGGACAAAACTGTGTGTCTGTCACTATCCCTCCCGTCCATCTATCTACCTTTTACTCCCCCATATAGCCACCCTCAAAAGTGCCCCTCCTTCAACCCCTTACCTACCTCCCCCAGCCAGCGTTCGCCTTGTACTATTACCCAATGCTGCTCTATATCTACTGGATTTAACTTTAGTCCATCGGTTAAGGGAAACAAAAAGGAAGATGTGATCACTGTTTCTTTTAAAAAGCTAATAATCTACCACCGATGTATCTGAGATCTAAATCCTGGACACTGACCATAAATCGTGGAACTTCTCCCACCTAGCATTAAACTTAAACATTGTACTCCTAAGTCTAGCAATAGTTTGTTCAATCCTTAAGTTGTATAATAACCCTGCCAACCATTCTTGGTAAGGAATAACCATCTGGTCCTTCCAATGTTTTAGTATCAGAGTTTTCACTGTGAGCGAAATTAAATTTATATAATATCTCCTCTCCATCACATCAATTTTTGTATAGTCTCCTAATAAGCAGACTTCAGGAGTGAAGAGATCTTGCAATCCCAACAAGGAATCTGACCTGGCCTTAATTTCTGACCATAATGAATTCACTAAAAGGCACTCCCAAAAAATGTGAATCAGTGAGCCCTGATCATGTCCACATCTAAAACACTCATCTTTTGGTAGTTTACCCATCTTATATAACTTGACCGGAGTCAAATGCATAGTGTGTAATATATGGTATTGTGTCAGCCTAACCCTATAATTGGCACAATATTTATAGATTCCCTTCCAGATATATGCCCAATTGTCATTACTATCTGGTAGGGTAGCCGTCCAACATTGTGAGCGGTCCACTATATTAGAATACATCTTCTCATATAAGGTCCTGACTAGCCCAGATACTGCATGTGGTGAATTTGCTTTATTTTTAAATTCAGCCATCACCTCACTGCAGTTAGTGTTCCACTGGTCTACTCCAAAAATAGTGATAAGCAGGTGTCTAACTTGATAAATATGGAAGACATATTTCGGGGTCAGGTGGAACTTTTCTGTCATGTCCTGAACTGAGAGTATCCTCCCCATATCTATTAAATCACTAACTCTCGTGTTCGATGGCATACCCAGTCTATGTGGTGATAGAAAAGTTTTCTCAATTTGGAAGTTGGGGTTACCAAATAACGGTTGGGAAATATCCCTAAAATTGGCTATGTCTAAAGCTTTACACACCTGATTATGGACCCTAACCGAAGTGTATATAACCATGGATCTAAGTGATTTGAACAAATCTTTAGGGAATATGTACCAGAGGCTATCCAGTGTTATTTTGGTCCCTATTATCAGGTTCCTTTCTATTTTCAGCCATATGGGGCAATATTGGGAACACCTGTCCTTAAGAGGCACCTCCCCCCACCTCATATACTTGGCTATATGACTTGCTAAGTAATAATGATAGAAATTTGGGAGCTTCAGCCCTCCTAATTCCTTTGGAGCACTTAAGCATTTGTAAGACTTCTGTGGGGGGCTTACATTGCCACAGAAAATTTGTAATTATACTCTGGAGTTTCCGGAACCATGCTAGGGGGAGATAAATATTTAGAATATTCAAAGGATAAAATATTCTGGGCAGTACATTCATTTTGATGACATTGATTCTATCCTGTAGAGAGATATATGGGGGGACCATTTAACTAGATCTTGCTGAATAATTAGGAGAAGATTGTCTAAGTTAAGTTTTTTTAGAAGAGGCATTGAGGTTGGCAAGGTGATTCCTAGATATTTGAGTCTATTAGACCAGGCCATTTTAAACTTATCCAGATCACCTTTACATGTATAAACATTAAGTGGCATAATCTCTGTCTTATTAATATTCAGCTTGTAGTTTGACAATTTACCAAACTCATTTACTATATCTAACACTTTCGGGATGGCCTCTGCTGGGTACGAGAGATGGAGCAAAATGTCATCCGCATAGGCTGACCGTTTCAGCTCTAAAGGGCCCACTGAAATGTCTGTTATAGATGGAGATAACTGAAAGCTGTGAATTAAAGGTTCCAAATACAAGCTGAACAATAGTGATGACAGTGGGCACCCTTGACGGGTTCCAGAGTATAGCTGGAAATTTGTAGAAAAAACTCCATTACAGTATATTTTAGCTGTAGGATTAGAGTATAGATGTTTAATCCACCCAATAAATTCCTGAGGAAATCCAAATTGAGACATAGTAGTAAATAAAAAGGACCAGTCAACCCTATCAAAAGCTTTCTCCGCATCCAAAGAAATAAGGGCCATTGGTGCCATTACCTTTCTGGATACGGAGAAGACATGGGCAAGTTTACAAAAATTATCCAAGGGGTTTCTGCCACTAATAAACCCAATTTGTTCAGGGCTTATTAGGGTGTCCCAAACTTTGGTAATCCTTGAGGCCAAAACTTTTGCTAGTATCTTAACATTGTAATTCAGCAGAGAGATTGGCCTATAGTTTGCTACCTTATCCTTAGGTTTCCCTGGTTTTGGCAAAACTATAATAGTGGCTTCTAACAAGGTGGAGTCAATAATCCCATAGGTACAAATATGGTAATATAGTTCATGGAGGACAGGAACTAACTCTTTTTCAAAAGTTCAAAAAAAATTGGATGGAAACCCATCTGGTCCTGGAGCTTTATTGAGAGCAAGGGATTGGATGGCCATTGATATTTCCATCTCCGAGACAGGTGAGATTAGGTGGGCTCTCTGAATTTGGGTGAGAGCAGGAAGAGAAAGTTTAGAAAGATACTTTTGTATCTCAAATTCTGTGGGACTATTAGGTGGATAACTATAAAGGTTCCTATAGAACCTCTCAAACTCACTTATTATAGCTTTAGGAGATGTCAATATGTTTCTACTTTCCTCCATAGTTATACTGGCTATTAGCCTCGATTCTTCCTGCTGTCTTAATTTAAGAGCTAGGAGATGCCCGGCCTTATCTCCTTGGTCCAGATATTTAATGTGAGTTTTAAATAGGGCGTATTCAGCCCTTTTTCTTAGAACATTCGCATACTGATCTCTAAGGACCTCTAGCCTAGTTAAGTTTGCCGTTGTGGGGTTAACACTGATCTCCCTCTCCATTTTCTGAATGGAATCTAGCAGGGATTTCACTGCTGCTTCTTATTCTTTTTCCAGTTCACAGCTAACCTGATAAACTCCCCTCTTAAAAAACATTTCAGGGAGCACCAAAATTGGTCATATGCCTTAACAGACCCTTTGTTATGTTGTATGTATTGTTTAATTGAGTCCCGTATCTTACTCACAATATCTTCTTGTGATAGCATTTGGGCATTAAGCTTCCATTGGGTAACTTTGGGGATTGAATGAAGTATATTACCCTCCAACCAAATCATAGAGTGGTCTGATAATACTCTGGGGAGAATCCCACAGTCTAGTGGACATAACATCATATTCCTGTTCACTAGGAAAAAATCTATCCGTGAGTAGGATTTATGATAAGGTGAATAAAAGGTAAATGCCTTTTCTTTTGGGTGTAGAAGATGCCAAGGATCTACAAGACCCAGCCCTTCCATCATTTCCTGCAGGGATTTTTGTGCAGGGGATAAGGTTGTCTGAATTTGCGTAGACCTATCTAACTTACTTCCACACGTTATATTCCAGTCTCCTGCTAGTATCATTGGCATCTGTTTAAATGGGGCCAACTTGAGAGACAACTAGGAAAAAAACTCAGGGGAAGAATGGTTGGGCTCATATATAGTGCCAATGACAGCTTCTTTATGATCAGTCAACCCCCTCACAATTAGAAATCTCCCCTGTGGGTCTCTGATTTCTTGTAATGGCTGAAATGGTAACCCTCTAGCTATTAAGATAGCAACTCCTCTCTGTGAAGTGGAATTTCCAGCAGTATAGACTAGGTTAATATAATCTCTCCTAAACAAATTACCTTCCCCCCTTTCAGGTGTGTTTCCTGCAGGAATGTGATATCCAATCTCACCAATGCTAAATGCTTAAGTATTTGGTGACGTTTCACTCTAGCTCTTGCCCCTTTAATGTTCCACGAGTTGATTCTCATTCCTTTCCCTATGTTTAATGTGTCTTCCCTTATGTAGGAATTTAGATCTCAACCTTATATAAATTTCTCTTCACTTAAGACATCTCTTCCAACACTGGCTATCTCCCTTCCCCCCGACTCCCTCCACTAAGTTAAGTAGAACACTAGCTATAAGATTACAACCACCATCCCCAACCAAACCCTTCCCAGGCATAATTGCATGCTTATAAATTATGCCTCTATGGAATAATATAATGAACACTACCCCCAGTCACTGAGACTGAACTCTTAACTGATCGCTCGGCATGATGTTCATCTTGCTGCCTCCGAATGCCCCTCCACTCCCCCTACCCCTCTATCCTTTTTATCTCCTGCTACATTAAGTCTGACTGTGCTCTCCATACTATTTAACAACTTAACACTAAGTATCTCCTATCCTACTCTATAACTATGGAACTACCCCCTCTTAACCAACAACTCTCATAGCCTATTTATGTTTCTACCAGTCCTACCCCAATCAATTTATTTCAACCCCATAAACCACTGTACTCAATTCTAGATGATCTTTACAATATTTGGTACACATGCCTAAGACTTCTTTACACCACTAAATACTCCAGATCCTTTACCAGGAATAAAATAATAACAAAAAACCAAAAAACAAAGAAGTAACTCAAAAGCCTTATTAGAAAGAGCCAGTTGTATCCCCTTTAGGTATAATTCAAACACCAAGTGGAAGGATCCACCTTTCGGTCTTTATAACCTTTCTGCAACCCTTTAATTATTTGCAGTGCTAATTTAATCTCCCCAGACCTATTGTAAAAAAGAAATGGCAAACATAAAATGTACTCTTTTCCCCATTAACAATAATCTTTCCCCATAATTGTTTAGAGAACCTTTGCTCCTGAGATAACAGTTTCCACTGACCAAAACAATTGTGCAACACACCATATTCATTACTGTACAAGATTTGTACTACTAAATGTCCACTAGATGGCAGAATTCACCACGATGTAACTGGATCATAGGCTCATTTTATTAAGTCTGGATACCATTTTCTACAGCTTTCCATGGCCAAGTCCAGGGTATCAAATGAGTGCCAATGACCCTCCTTATTGACTTGCAGTATAGCAGGGTAGCGCACCCTAAAATGGATCCCAGCAGAAATTAGCTTAGATACTAGTGGATGCAGGGCTGATCTCTTCTGATGAACTGTATAAGGCAAATCTTGAACTATACGCACTTTCTTTCCTTCCCATTGGACATTCTCTATTTCCTTAAGCTTTTGCAAAACATGCTGCTTATCCAAAAAGTTTAGCATTTTAAAAATAAATGGGCGAGGAGGTGATCCTGTTGGAGGCATAGGGCACAGCAATCTGTAAGCTCTTTCTATAATATAGGAGGCCCCATTTGGAGAAGAACCAGCTAATTTCTCACACAATTTTTGTACAAAAATGACTGCATGCTGCCCTTCTTCCCCTTCTGGCAAGCCAAGAACTACAAGGTTATTTCTTCTTGAATGACCTTCAAGATCTTCTAGACAGTCTTCTGCCTTTTTTAATCTCTGTCTCACATTCACAACTTCTGGTTCCAGTTTCACTCTCCAATCCTCCAATGAGGAGATTCAGGCTTCATTATCACTAGTGTGAGTATTTAAGCTTTCTATGGCAACTTTTAGCACTTTAACATCAGTGGCTAATGTTAGGAGAGCTTCTTTTAATGGTGCCATCTATTCTAGAAATCGCTCTTCAGAAAGAGCAACTTGCTGCTTTGTCGAGGCAGAGCTTTCTGGGCCACCCGCTTTAGGCCTTTTTGGGTGCTTCTCTTTCCCTGGTGTCAGTGGTGGACTGTGCTGGAGAGCCGGAGCTTTCATTTCTGTGTCCATCCCGAAGTTTGCTGTTAATCGAATGTAGGATCTTTTGGTGTTCCTCTCAATTTCAGGTGAGTTTAGCTCTATTCCTGGGGCACTTAGACTAGAAGGACAGCAAATATACTGGGGAAGGCAGGGGAGCTGTTAGTAAGAGCGTCTCACCAGGCAGCCATCACACCCTTTAAAAATTATTCCTGGTAACATAAAAATTGATGTGGAAGAAGGTAAAGACAGGTTAAAAAAACTCAAAATAAATAAATCCCCCAGACCAGATAATATTCAGCCTAGAATTTTAGTAGAGCTTTCAGAATATTTAACATCTCCAATAGCATATATTTTCCAAAAATCTATCAATACGTGAGAAGTAGTACAAGGGTGGAGGGATGCTGTGGTTGTCTCAATTTGGAAAAAAGGCCCAAGGACCATCTCAGGAAACTTTCAACCTATTAGTCTGACATCACCACAATGTAAAATCTTGGAGGGTATAATAAAATACATTATACTAGTACATCTGGGGGCAACAAATCAATTATATCCAACTCAACATGGACTTACGAAATCCTGTTCCTGCCAGACAAACATGTTAGTTTTTTACAAACAAGTAAACAAAGCGCTAGACGAAGGGAATGCCATGGATGTGTCTTTTTTTAGATTTTTCTAAGGTGTTTGATAAACTGCCCCATACAGAAATTGTGTGTACCCTTCAGCAAATAGGATTAGATCCTAAATTAGTTACTTGGATAGCCTCATGGCTGGGATGGAGGGAGGGAGGAGACAGAGGGTGACTGTGAATGGAGCCCTGTCTGACTGGGTGCAGGTGACAAGTGGGGTACCGCAGGGATCTGTCTTAGGGCCGTGTCTCTTTAATATTAATATATATATATATATATTTATCACCATTGAGATGTAAACTCAGTAATATTTGGTTAACGAAGTTTGAAGACGACTGTAGAATAGGGTGTATAGTTAACACCCTGGAGAAGCAGAACAACATGCAGGATGCCGTATTAGATTTAGCAACCTGGACTAATAAGAAAAAACTTGAACTAAATGTGAACCAATGTGTAGTTATGCACCTGGGGAAGTATAACCCAAATATAGTTTATAAGATCAACAATACAGTCCTACCTACTACAATTGAGGAAAGAGATCTTGGGATAACAATATCCTCAGATTTACAATTCACCTCACACTGCACCAACGTTACTAAAACTGCAAACCAAAGACTCAACTGTATCCTCTGCCACATAAAAAGTAGATATAAGAAGGTTATCATTCCCATTTATCAGGCATTGGTGCGGCCACACCTGGAATATGGAGTCCAAGTATGGGCTTCATATAAGAGGGGGGCTATTTTAAAGCTGAAGCGGGTCCAACGTAGAACCACTAAGGCAGTTGCAGGTAATAAAGATCTAACATACCATGAAAGACTAAAAGGTCTCGACATCTACACATTACAGTATAGGAGGATGAGGGGGATTTGTGTATGCTCTATAGGGCACTACATGACAACATTCTGGAGAAAGAATATGGTCTCAAAATTCAAGAATGTAAATACAAAACTAGGGGGCACCATCTTCAGCTAGTAACATCCCACTGGAATATGAAGAAAAGGAAACACTGGTTTAGACAAAGGGCACTTTCCATTTGGAATAGTTTGCCTAGTGAAGTGGTATCCAGCACTTCAATAGAATTATTCCAAACAAGATTAGATGGTTTCTATGTTAACAAATATGAAATGGCAAGCAATTAAAATACAAAAGTCTACTCTGCTTGATAAAACTTATGAAACTTATGGAAAGTACCTATTGTCAAAGGATTCATAGTCAGGTATACTGACATTTAAGCACAGTACATACAGAGCTTTTAGAGTTGTGTACAGATTTTGGATTACATTACAGGTGCATAGGCAAATCAAGTGCAGTATACAATAATTCATTGTCATGAATACAATATGTTCATGAGAAGCATGTACCTGTACATATTCCAAATGTAGTAGACATGGCCAGCAGCTGCATTTTAAATGAAAAAGCCTAGCTGTATAATTTAAATGCTGTAGGTATGTGCTGCTGTATAGTACATGTTACTCAATTTGCAACTGCATTTTCTTTGTTTTATCTTGGTATAATTTTTCATGTCAAAAGCTGCTGACCACCACTCTTCAGAAATGGCTCTCTCGTGCCCATCATTTGCACTGTGTAGTTGTCCCCTCATCCATCCTCACCAATTTACAGTACTGTTCTATCTCCATATGTGTATTGCTTTTGTACATTTACAAATTTATTTAACTTCATGCACCTAATTGTAGTATATTTCTCTGCACCTGGTGTTTGCTTCTTCTACAGTTGTTATTGTTTTGTATTTATTGCACCTTGTTAGATTGCACTGTTCTCCACCACCTCCCTACCTTCAAATAAATAAAAAAAATAAGTAAATATATAAATGAATAACTAAGTGCGCATTGCAGCCTTTTTCTTTTTGGCTTGGAACTCCATTATTTCACTCTCCCAGTTTGCACCTAGAAATGAGCTTTGGCTCTGTATGCCTTTCCCAGTTATGCCATGCTTAAATATATAGTGTTTAGAAAATGTATTAAAAGCCATGTAACACAAGGCTTTACACTGTATGCTTATTTTTACTAAGAAAACATGGGAGTCACAAACTAAGGAGTAGTGTTTAGTGCAGTGTGCCTTCCATCTGACCCATTGGCATGCATTATGCAGCAATTTGAAACAGCATCAGGTGGTCCCTGATCCAAACATGTTAGGGCCCTGGTACCTCTGGAAGCATAATTCCAACACTGTGCCCTGGTGACTTCCATCATGCCACTCTGCTGCTGAAGTGTTTCCACTTGTGTGTCTGCCATGTTGCTGCTGCTCCTCCAGCTGTCAATGAAATGTATCTATACAGTGGGCTAAGCTGGTCAAAGGATACCAAACAGGCAACAGCATTTGTCAAGCGTGTTGATGCTGACCAGCTGATTGACAGTTCTGGAATGTCCAGATGGGTGGCAGAATCCTTAATGAATGTGTCACAATCTTGTACAACTCTACCAAAAAAAAGAAGAGGTGAATATGCCTGTTACTCCTCAGCAACTAGATTTGAACTTGGCCACTACACTAGTAAGAATAGTGTCATGAACTCAGTATGGTACTTTAACTCGAAACATAAACAGACAATAAATTAAAGTACTGTACACAAAGTTAAACAAGATTATCTGGTACAAGTGAAAGTAAATCCTGACATTTCTAAAATTAAACCAGAGCTGCTTTAATGACTCATCTGGGAGACCACACATGCTACCAGACGATACAGAGAAGAAGCTAAAAAATTTTATAAAAAAGTTGTTAATGTAAGAGGTTGCACATGCAGTGGCAATAGGGGTTAACAAAACACACAACCCTCAACCGATCACAGAATATGGGGTAGTATCAACCTATCATGCCAGTGGGCATGGACTTTCCTTAGTTGCATGGGATATTCAAAAAGAAAAGGCACAGATGACCAAAACTGCATGAGAAGTACACTCAGACTACCAAGAGCTTAAAGAAGCCTTTTTACCTCGAATTGTAACAGCATGTAAAATAAGCTCAGACCCCCTGAATTAGTCGTAAATATGGACAAAACTGGTATAGTCATGATACCAGTGTTGGAGTGGACTATGGAAGTCACTGTGGCCAAACATGGTAAGGTCACCGGCCTCGGTGACAAACGACAAATATCACTTGCACTTAGTGTCATCCTGGCCAGTCGCCTTCTGAGCCCCCAAGTCATCTACAAAGGATGTACATCAGCTAGTCACCCACATTTTGAGTTTCCAAAGGGGTGCAACATTACACACTCAGAAAATCACTGGGCAAACTCAACTATAATGATAGACTACATCAAGCAAATGCTGATTTATTACAGGAATTTACTAAACTAAGACTAAATTTACCTAAGGAACAATGCACTCTACTGGTAATGGACTTGTTCCATACTCATATGACAGAGGAAGTCCTTACATGTTTAGAATCATATGTCATTGCCCCCATTTCTGCACTGGCATCATGCACGAACCAGCTGCAAATGCTGGACATCTCTGAAAACAAATTTTTTCAAGACTTGTTAAAACAAAATTTCATGGCTTGGTATGCCGATTGCATCACAGGCCTACTAGACTAAGGTAACACTGCAAGTGAGATCAAGCAGATCTTAAGATACTAACTCTTAAATAGAAACATGCCCAGTGACTTGTTTGCAGTTTTGAGGAGACAGCATGGAGGTCCACAGACTTCCTCAGAGGGTTCCAGCAAGCAGGTATACAGGAGGCACAAGCTAAATGCCTGGATTATACACGACTGGTTTCTACATTAGTGTTAACTTTACTTATAGACATGCAATACAATGTAAAATTATGTAACATCATTAATCTTCAAGTCCTAAAAATGTAAAGCAGAGCATGTTGTAAAAAGGAACCAGAGAACATAATACCTAATTGAGAGTGTTGATCTTGTACTGGAGCACAGCTGAGGATAAAGACTCACAATCACCAACATATATTGGTGTAGGCAAAGCAGATAGGATGTTGCTTGAATTATCATCTGAAGCCATGATGGTATCCTCCCACTATACAGATCAGTTGTATGACTGAAATTGAAGTATTGTGCAATGTTTACAAACACGTACTGTACATATGTAATGAACACAAGAGAGTCACGGCAGTGCTATAGTACTGCTAAATTTCTGCAATCCATGGCTGAAAAAGGACTGTGAGAGACTGGAGGCAGTACAGGGAAGGGCAACTGAAAGAGATTCATGGACACTGACCCAGTGGCACGGAGGGCAGAAGCTTTGGACACCTCACCTGTCACCACACCAGTGACCCTGGTGTGGAAGTGGACCTGGGTTACTATGTGTCGAACATGGAGTGAGAGGATAGAGTGCCCAGGGGAAGGCTCTCCTCTCATGGATAGGGTAGGTTATGATGTTCAGTGTCAGTCTGGCACCTAATGTTGGCTTGGGGTATAGCAACTAGACACCATCACAATAGAGATGAGGAGCAGTGAGTTCCTATGCACGGAAGTGTTTATGGGCAACTTGGGTGACATTGCATGCATGCTCCACCTTGTAAGAGGGAGATAAAAACTGGGAAAGGGTCCAAGCAAACATTTTTCTTCCTAATGAATGTTGGATTTGTGGAATATCCCAGCAGTGGATGTAGTGCAGGCTACAAGGGGGTGGGAAGAAGCGTACACTCACATGGGTGTAGGAAATGTAAAACTGCAGAATAAAAGGTGAGTGATAGCTATAAAGCCTTTTCAGTGTACCTGCTGTGGATAGAGTACTTAATGGGCTGCTTGGATTCTCTGTAAATGTATGTATCCCAGCTAAAAGGCTGTGACATTTGAAGCCATACAAGGGTGACTTTGTATTTACACTTAGCTACTGAAATGGATAAAGTTGATGAGCATATAACAACTTCGTTAAAGACAGCAGTTGGTAATAGTTACTTGTTTCTGTCTGTGCTTCATTCTCTGGGGAACTTGGCAGTCCTCCTCCAGATACTTTTTGTATGGTCCTTTTTTCTGTGACATTTCTGCCTAAAACATAAAGCAAATGCATGTGAATAGGAGACAGTGGTATTGTCCCGATAAATCTATAATACTGTAAATCACTGTCCATAGTTGAATAAACAAGTAGTACTGTACAATGCACAATTTAAAACATAAGCCAAAGCAGATCCTACTGTGTTGGAGAGAGAGGTTTGCCCACCTTCTCCAAAGTCGTTATAATATAGTATCCACAAACAGAAATGGGAGCAGGAGGGGAGGTGCTATGGCAGTCCACCTGAAAGAAAATTGCTCACATGATGCAGTTTATTGCATTAGGTATTCACCAGCAAATATCTCCTTACCTGGTCCCTGCATAAGCTGAAATACAGTAGGCCATTTCCAGATGTTTTATGGTGTCCATTTTGGGAGGGAAGAGGCAGTACATTGGGCAGAACAGATGGCACATGTACGCAAGACAAAAGAGAAGTCACTTTGTAGTTGATTGGTGGTGGTAATGTATATTACAGGGTTCAGTGACATATACTAAATAAATAGCCTCATTGCCTTCATTGGGGTGTGCCCCCATGCTGTCCTGATGTATACGTCACATAACACCTTAGCATGGGGGCATGAATGTCACACTGGGAAGTGGAAGGTATTAACTGGCCAACTGTTCTACCCAATTTACTATCCCTTGCCTCCCTACATGAATGCCATAAAAAGCTAAAAATGACCTATTTCAACTAATATAGTGGCCAGGTAATGAAGCTCCAATCACAACAAAACACTGGTGCACTGTAAAATTTATGGTAGATGCAGTGTCATTTTTTTTTCATGTAGTGATTACTAACAAACTCCTAATTGCTGTATATTGCAGAAATCATAGTTCTGTAGTGCTAAGACAAGCAATCACCATCCACTATTGAGAGGTTGATATGATAGCAGTACTATTGATGTGGCTAATTTATAACTATTGATATGAACTCCTTTCATTTACAACTGTTTCCATAATAACATGAGTATGGTACAGCTCTGAGTTACATTTATCCATAGAATGCAAAATTATACCCCTATGAGGCCAGTGTTCCAGATTTCATACCTACTGAAAATGTGTTTTGGGGATTGGGTTGAGTGGAATAAATCTGAAACTAAAAAGAAACAATGCTGCCATGACTCTACCTACAACTCTCACTACAAACATGGTACTTCTGATGTCAACAAAGACATACCATCCACCCTGCAAAGTTCTGCAACTCATATTAAATAAGTTTTGAAAACTGGGAGCTCTTTGGTACGTAAAAGTGCTAATCAATTGGAAAAATCCTATCACTTACCTGAAACTGATTATCAAAAATGTAAAATGCTAAACATTGATGTTTAAATGTTTTTTGCACATGAATAATGTATGATATTCGAGTTTGTGGATGCCTCATTTGTTTCACTGCCCCCATCCCCCAGACATACACACACACACACACACACACACAACCTATACACATTACTAGCACTGTGGAGTTGGCACTAGGATGTGGTGCTACCATACTAAAAATTTACTACAAGAACAAATAAGTAGAGCTCACACACCTCAAAGATACAAGGGCACTAGTCTATTAAAAATAATTTTATTAGCAAAATGCCAAACAATTATTTATTTGGTTTTTGTTTACCGGGTAAGTACACTAGACAACAATGTTGCCTATATTCAGGCACGACCCGGGAGAGTACAGACAGGGGAGACCAGAGTCAACATTAAAGAGTATTTCATGACGCAGCATGAGGTGAGAACAAACATTTGAACAGTATACAGCCAGGTACAGTCATTATCAGTAATGACAAAGAGAAACAGATAACATTACATTAATTATTTTCATCTGATGATACATCAATGATTAAATTGAAACGACAAACTGCAAACAAAACTTAAATGAAGTAGCATTATAACAATAGGATTTCTGCTAGATGTGGGAAACTTTCAGATTTTGGAGACCAGAAGGAAATCAGTAAGTGCCATATGGAGGAGAAAATGCTAGGAGAGAAGCTCAAGTTACAGCACAAGAGCAGCAGTCGGATTCTAATAGGTGTGCCCGAAGACTCAGTTTAAAGGCCTTATGGGATTTGAAGAGTTTGATGTGGGAGGGAATGGAGTTCCAGAAGTGGAGGGCAGATATGGCAAAGGATCGTTCTCCTTTTTGTGAGAGATATCTGGAATTCTCAAGTTGGGTTTGAGCAGATGCCCTGAGGAGGTATGCTTGGGAGGGCTGAGTTAATAGTTCGGCAAGGTATTTAGGGCACCCCATTCTGATCATATTATCAATTGTACAGCCTGCAGAATAGCGTCTGAGTGAGTCTGGGGAGAGCCAATTTAGTTTTGAGTAGAGCAGGCAATGATGGGTAAGTCTGTGAGTGGAGAGAGCAAATCTGCATATACTGTTATAGCAGGTGCTCCATTTCTGGAGTGCTCCTTTGCTAGATTTAAGGTAAACCTGAGAGCAATATGTTAGAGCAGGGAGGAGAAATCCTTGTGCAATAGCAAGCCAGGCAACATCATTGAGGGAGGACCTAATTTTAAAGGCAAGACCAAGTTTTGAGTACACTGTCTTACATGTAGCCGCAATGTGGAGGTTAAAGTCAAGAGGTGGGTCGAAAGTGACTCCTAGATACCTGAAGGAGGTAACGAATTCAAGAGGGGAGTCATCTAGAGAATGTATCAATAAGTCTGGAGTAAGAGATCTGATTCTTGACAGGAGGCCAAAAAGCATAGTTATAGTTTTCTTAGCATTCATTAGGAGCCTGTTCTGTAGTAACCACTCCTGCAAGCAGTTGAAGTCTGCTTGAAGATGTGCTCTTACTGATAAGGGATCTTTACCACTGGAGAGAAGCACCATGTCATCGGCATAAAGGATTAACGAGGAGGAGCAGGGAAGGGAGGGCAAGTTGTTAATGAAACGGGAGAAAAGTAGTGGGCCAAGAATAGATCCTTGGGGGACTCCAACAGAGGTAGGGGAAAGATTTGAGACGGCGGATTCAATTTGGACAAATTGCAACCTCCCTGAGAGGTAACTATCGAACCAGGAGATGGAGCGACAGGTCAAACCAAGGCGGGACAGTTTGGAAAGTAGCAGAGAGTGATTCACAAGGTCAAATGCCTTGTGAGATCGATCAATATGGCCCCAGTGAGCAGGCTCTATCAATCGCTGTAAGGACTGCATTTGTCAGCTGAAGTAGAGCAGTTGTGGTGCTGTGTCCTGTTCAGAATTTGTGCTGGGTAGGGGATATAAGGTTGTTAAGGTGCAGGTAATTTGTGACCCGAGGAGTGATGGTCTTCTCGAGAAGTTTATTTAGGGTAGAGAGAATGGCAATTGGTCTATAGTTTGACATATTTTTGGTATCCCCTTTTTTGTGAACAGGGACAATGCGAGCGGTTTTCCACAATATTGGTACCATTTGGGTTATTATGGAAAGATTAAAGATTCTTGCAATAGGAACAGCAAGGGCGAGGGCTGCCTGCTTCAAGAAGCTAGCAGTAGCCCATCAGGCCAGCAGATCCATAGGTGGATACTGATTTGAGGAGATGCAGCACTTCAGTGGAGGAGACTAATGTGAGATGAAAAGGGTTTCATGCGAAAGTTGCACCACAGGAGGAGGTGAAAGAGGTTGGTTGAATTTGTCAGTGTATTCGGAGAGATCCGAGGAATTGTGCATTAAGAGCATTAGCAATAGTAGGTAACTTACTGACAGTTGCGTCTTTCAGTGTCATGTCGGTAATGGCCGTCCTGGGCCTTTGCCCAATGAAATTTTTGATGTGGTTCCAAAAACCCTTGGTATCACCCACTGAAGATTGGAGAAGCTCAAGGCAGTAGCTCCTTTTAGCCTTCCGAATATCTTTTTTGCAGGCATTTCTCAGCTGTTTATAGTTAACCCAGTCTTCTGATTGTTGGGACTTCTTTGCCAAGGTCCAGGCCTTGTCTCTTTTTATCATGGCTCGGAGGAGGTCTTTTTTAAGCCATTTATTAGGGGAGCCCCTAAGACGACTTTTTTTCAGAGGGATGTGCAGGTCCTGAAGGGCCAGAAGCTGAGACATCAGGTATTCAAGTGCTGTGTTTACATCATCAGTGTGACAGATGGGAGACCAGTCTATATTATTAATATTCTCGAGAAGTGCAGTTCGGTTTAGTTTGGCAAAATCCGAAATTGAATGATTCTTGGGGGGGTTAAGGCAGTGGCCATCTCAGATACAGAACGTAGGCAGGTGATCACTAATAGAATGAAAAGGTCCCTGCAGCAATTATTTTATTTGCTCTATTTGTAGCCATCCAGTCCAGGAGAGATTGGCGCTCCAAGTTGGAAGAGATGTGTGTAGGGCTAGAGATAAGTTGAGCGAGGTTAAGTCAGGCGAGAGCTTCAGTATATTTACCGGCGTGACTCCCTGATAGGTCTAGGTTGAAGTCTCCCATTAGTATTACTTCAGATCTACCGTTTAGAGTGGCCAGATAATCCAAGAGCCCATTTAAGCCAGGGAGAGCCCCCTTTGGAGGATTGTAGGCACAGATCAGATTTAGCCTTTTATCACCACCTAGCTGTAGAACTGTATGCAGAGCTTCACAGTGATTTGTTATCCAAGACTGGAGTACAGAGACATTGAGATGCTCTTTATAATAAAGGGCAACTCCTCCACCCTTTTGTTTGGTGGGGCAATCAAATCTGGACAAGCTGTAGCCAGTATTTTGTACATGGAACCAGGCATCTCTGGCCTGAGCCATGTTTCAGTTAGTCCATATGTCCGGACAGCACAGGCTATCCAGGCTTCAAGTTCAGGAAAGTTTGCTGGTAAACTTCTTGATATTCATGTGGGCAATTTTCATGCCCTTAGTGAGAAACCAAGAGGAGTCATCCGTGGACCTGGCATTCCAATGGGGGCCAGGGTTAGATTCTATGTCTCCTGACAAGCATAAGCGCAGAAGCATCACCCAAACTTCTTTGTAGAATCTGTAATTGCGCTTGAGGTATTTGGGCATGCTAGGAGGGTGATAGAGAAGGAAGTGCCCCAATTTGGAAGGATGAGTTATATGGAGATACAGGTTAGGAGAAGGGAGCAAGGCTCTAGTTGGTATAAGGTTGGAGAATACAAAGGAGAATTCTTCATGTCAGTGGGACCCAGGGTATCCAGATGGTATGTTACATGAGAGATAGGAGAGGATGATAATGGTGGGTAGTAATCCTGATACCACCAGAAGTGACCTTGGGCATGCAAGAGAGAACATTATGTATGCCTTGTATGAAACCTCTGTAAATCAGAAGTAGCTTGTCCCTCATAAGAGAAGAACATAAGTGACAGAAATGGTGACTTAAGGGCAGGGTGACACCTATAGTGAAGGCAGTTTGAGTGAGACCCTTAGTGGCCAGAGGTTGGCAGTCAATTATACAAGTTATTCACAAGAGGCAGGTATTCCAATAGAGTGCAGTTTATGAGGAGTGGACAGGAGCAGGGGGAATTTGAAAAGGTGAGGTGAAAAGGTAAAACTGGGATACCCTCAGTCTGAGTTACTTTTCCATACAAAAATAAGTGTAGAACAGAGGCAAACATAGACAATAGGCAAGAGTGAGTGGAGGAAAAAAAGGACTGCCTCACTGGTTTGAATTAGGACTGATGCAGCAAGGGGAAGGGGTAGGACTGCCCTCCAAGTGAGTTTATAGGTTGGAACAAAAGTGGGTGGGATTACCAGCATATTTAATTAATGGTAGAGGAGGGGGTGAGGGGATGCGTGAAAATTTCAAGCCTGCAAGCAGCTGCTGTGTTAGAGGATATGCTAAAATTAATTAAAACAGCAGCTGCAGTATACCAGAATCAGCAAAAGTTAATTAAATCAAGGTAGGCAGGCTAGAGTGTATCGTAGGCACAGTCTTAGGCACAGTCTTGTGAGTCAAAATACATTAATTTCCTTGGGATTAAAGTGGCTGCAGCAGCGAGTACTACAGTGCCAGGGAGCTGAGCAGAATAAAGGCGCCAAGGTTTAAAACCGAACGCAGTCTTGAGATCACGTACCTTCCTGCTGCCAGCCTTGTAGCTTCGGGGAACCGAGGGGAGCTGGGGAGGGCTTTTCAACAACCATAGCCCTCTCAACCCTGGGGAAAAGAGAAAACATACAAGGGCTTAAATACATTGAAAATCAGGGCTGGGTCAGACAGTGAATATGCATAAAGGAGTTAATCAGGGGGACGGGGGGGATTAGATCTTAGCAGCAAGTGAGAAGCAAACAGAACAAATCAGTAGGAATGAAATAGAAATTGTAAAAGGCACATTTTCAGCTCAGTTTTATACTTGGGTAACTGGAAAAACAGCGAAAATTTCAATTTAAATTTCAATTCAAATTAATTAAACAGCAGCTGCAGTGTACCACCAGCCACCGTCCCCCAGTAGTACACTAGCTAATAGTGCAAACAACAATGTAATAACTAGAACTCTATTCATAATATGCACACACCAGCCACCGTCCCCCAACAGTACACTAGTTTATAGTGCAAACAAACATGTAATAACTAGAACTCTACTAATAATATGTTTCAAGCCTGCAAGCAGCTGCTGTGTTAGAGGATATGCTAAAATTAATTAAAACAGCAGCTGCAGTGTACCAGAATCAGCAAAAGTTAATTAAATCAAGGTAGGCAGGCTAGAGTGTATCGTAGGCACAGTCTTAGGCACAGTCTTGTGAGTCAAAATACATTAATTTCCTTGGGATTAAAGTGGCTGCAGCAGCGAGTACTACAGTGCCAGGGAGCTGAGCAGAAAAAAGGCGCCAAGGTTTAAAACCGAGCGCAGTCTTGAGATCGCGTACCTTCCTGCTGCCAGCCTTGTAGCTTCAGGGAACCGAGGGGAGCTGGGGAGGGCTTTTCAACAACCGTAGCCCTCTCGACCCTTCCTGCTGCCAGTCTTGTAGCTTCAGGGAACTGAGGGGAGCTGGGGAGGGCTTTTCAACAACCATAGCCCTCTCGACCCTTCCTGCTGCCAGCCTTGTAGCTTCAGGGAACTGAGGGGAGCTGGGGAGGGCTTTTCAACAACCCGTAGCCCTCTCGACCCTTCCTGCTGCCAGCCTTGTAGCTTCAGGGAACTGAGGGGAGCTGGGGAGGCCTTTTCAACAACCGTAGCCCTCTCGACCCTTCCTGCTGCCAGCCTTGTAGCTTCAGGGAACCGAGGGGAGCTGGGGAGAGCTTTTCAACAACCATAGCCCTCTCGACCCTTCCTGCTGCCAGCCTTGTAGCTTCGGGGAACCAAGGGGAACTGGGAAGGGCTTTTCAACAACCGTAGCCCTCTCAACCCTTCCTGCTGCCAGCCTTGTAGCTTCAGGGAACCGAGGGGAGCTGGGGAGGGCTTTTCAACAACCGTAGCCCTCTCGACCCTGGGACAATACCTGACACGTTTTGAATACTAGTGTATCCTTTCTTATTCTCGTCTCTATCTATGAGGTGTGAGTACTCATACACATTACTTTTCTTCCGGGGAGATCAAGACTGCATTGCTGCATCCCAAAAACAAATAAGGCTCAACCACTACCCTCTCCACCCATCTCATCTCTTTCATCTTCCTCACCCAGTTCTTCATAGCTACCCTGTACATTCCCCTACACCACCCCACCATGGACATTGTTAGGGGTGGGCCTCCAGGGCTAGGGCACCAAACATTTTGTCTGGAGCCCCAAACCTTTACTGTGCTATCGTGATTTTATTGTTTGTTTTGCAGATGGACCTTTACATTGTTTGCTGTGAGGATTTCAGCACCACCATGGCTGCGTGGCACTGCTGCAGCTACTCAAGCATTGGGCAGGCTGTTTTTCCACCCCTGCATCTATGTCAGGATGACTTTCCCCTGAAAACACTGGATGCTGTATGGAGCTGAAGGCCCAGGCAAAATTAAATAGCATGCTGCTTTCAGCAATGGACAGGATGGCTGGCCTGCATCATCTGGACTCATTGAGGAGCTGCGTCTGCTCCTCTACGAGCCACACGTACTGTGACTGTCAAACTGAGCATAGCAAGCAGCCGCACAAGTGGCGCATGTTTGTGGTCGTCGAGTCTGGTGATCCGGTGGTGGGACAGCAGGAGTGGGAGAGTTGGTTGTGGTTGGGGGTGGTCTGCTGCCTGCCAGCAGCTCTCTTGCCTCCTCGGTGACCATCGACATGGTACTAACTCCAGTTGCTCCAGCACCACTATTACTGACTGACTGACTTCAGTAACCCAGGGAGGAACTGAATGAGAGAGAGAGAGAGAGAGAGAGAGAGAGAGAGAGAGAGGAGAGGAGAGGAGAGAGTACCAGTTGTCGACAGCTATACTGGAGGTGTCTGTGTAAATGATGATCAGAAAACTGGAAATCAAAGTTAATCCACCTAGCAGCACTGCAGTAAAAATGAAAATTAAACGCAGCACTTGTATAACTGAAGTCTGAGACTGACTGTACAGTAGGCTTTGTGCTTCTGTATGGCCGGGGAATCACATTGCCATAAAGAAAGTGTATCTGTCTGGGTTCACTCCGTGTGTCTGTGTGCGGCTGGGCCATGAGGGGTCTCTTAGAGACAGAGTGGGCTCTTGTGCTGCCTGCGCTGGCATGGCAGGAGGAATCAACCTCAGAGGATCACAAAGCACATCATGAATGATAATGGCATTGGCACTGCAGTGAGTGTGGCTCCCTCTGTGTGTGTGCCTGTGTGAACTGCTGCATGTACACTGCAGTGGCTGCTGACAACTGAGAGATTATCTTGCTCAGATATGGACCTGTGTGAGTAAGTGTGGACAATAATTTCATAAGGGTCACACTCACTCAGGGTGGCCACCTGCCGGCACCGGATGCCCAGCCCTCCTCCATGCCCTCGTGCTTCTTAAATATCAGTAGATTTAGCCCAGGTCTATTAATATTTAAGAAGTACGCTATTGATTATGACTTTTAATCCACAACAAGAAGTTTTAACCTGTCAACTGACAAGCCATTCAAAAAAAAGGACACAAAATAATGAAACAGGAGCGTGGGGAAAAACAAGCCCAAAGTAGCAGAAAATGTGTTATTTTGCATGAGAGAGCACCAAAAATTCTACAGCTTATGGGGGCCTAGGTTGCCCCCAGAACCCAGCCTTTTGATTGGGACCCGGACCCTGAATAATATCTCATGCTAGCAACACCTCTGCACCCCACCCATCTCAGCCCCTCCATCCTCCCCACCAAGTTTACTGCTGCATGTCAACCCCAACCATCTCAGCCCCTCGATCCTCCCCATCCAGTTCACAGCTAGATTAGGAAATGCTTTGCCCCTTTATGCATGACCACATTAGAGGTTGGGGAGGACTTCTTGGTTTTCCCTCAAAGAGTTTTTCCAAGGGAGACCACAGGACCTGTTTTTGAGGGAGATGATAGGTGCTACCAATAAACATTGGAACTCACAATATAACAGAAAGGCTATGGGGAGAGCTAATAAAAATATCATGTGCTGTGCCTGCACATCACTCCACCAATACAACTAGCCGTTGTGGTACTGATGACCCAAGTAAAGAAGCAATGTCAAGATATCAGAGGTTACGCCTGGGGCAGGAGGATAGAGTGCTAGTCAGACAACTGTCCTCCAGGAAGAGAAGGTTGCAGCACTCAACACATGCCTATCATCTAGTGCTGGCTGTGTGGTTGTTAACTTGGGACTGCTGATTCAAAGGCTGAAGACATAAATGGCCTGCGAGTGGGATCATGGTGATGTCATTGACAGAACTGGACATCTGCTACTCCTGGGAAGATGACACACAGAAACATTTGTCAGGATACTTGACCCATCGCAGGCCATCCACCAGCAAACTAAGCATGGACCTATCTGGCTACTGTGAGTGTGAGCTAGCTCTCCACCCCCACACCATGATGGGTAGGGAATGGGAAAGGCCTGGAGAAGCCATATGACAGAGCTTGGAGCAGACTGAATGAGCCAAGCAGGACATAAAGAAAATATATCTCTTGCTATAAGACAGGAACTGTACATACAGTACATTTACAAGCATAAGGTAATTCATGTACTTTGAAATTCACAGGTTCCTTTAATACCAGGATCAACTGTGTACATTTCAAGACACAAGTTTTATTAACAAAAAGTATGCAGTCCATCAATTTATATCTCTGATTTTCTTGTAATATTTGGTTAAGAAATATGAGCAAAATCAAGCACGATGGGACATCCTTCTGGAGCACATCAAGATCTCCCAGCTACAATGCCTCATATCCAGCCAAATTAGATGCTGTAATATTTGCAATAATAAATGTTTATCAAAAGTTCATTTTGGTTTTAGCAAATTTGCAGCAGTGTTTTTTTATATAATTTTGCTAAACAAAAAGGATGGTGTGACCACTACCCTGTATAGCAAAAGGACTTGAGAAAGCTCACTATGGTTTCAGTGGCAAAGCCAATGTTGTATCTTTATTTTACCTTTCAGAAAAGTGAATTAAAACAACATACACACAGTCCATATAATAAAAGAGCCATACAATACCAGAAGTGTAGTAAGCATGCAGGTCACGACATACAACAGAGTTAGCAGTTCATACAGAAGAAAGGTGAGGCCCATGGCTACACCACCCCTCATTGACTTTTCAGTCATTCCTGGGGTGTGGCTTCCACAGAGTGCAGCTCATCAAGGCACTAAGCACTCCTTTTGAATGGATATGGTTACTATGGAAACATATTAATTAAAATTTCCACATGAAAAATTCTGAATATGGCCCACGTTGCTTGCTACTTTGCATGATAAAATAAAAGCTAAATACAATATCTAAGCTAGAATAAGAGCTAAAGTATACTGTATATGGTCAGCAGATACCCCTACACGTTCACTCCTCCTGCTACGACTTGTAGTGGAAATTCATCCAATAAATCCTGCCACAGTTTGTTATTATTTCTTATATTTGTTGTCTGTTACCATGGTAATATGACATACCAATGGAGCCGGGTCAATAAAATTTTAAGTACCACTGTCGATGTTTCCAAATCGAGACATCACACATTCATATTTGAAAGTGGCCACTTATAAAATACATCTTATACACATAAATAAAAGACTTTCAAATAAATTCTTGTCCTTTTCTTCTCTGATGTTGCTGCATGTCTCAGACTCAGGATACAAGACATATTGACTCCGTTCTCCAGTTCAGGAATATAAGGTGAACTTTAAAAATGGGCTGATATATTACAGAACATCCATAAAGGGGCATATAAAAAACATGGATAAGTGCCTGACTATATATAAATTGCATGGTTTATAGTTCAGATATTATAACTAATTGTACATATTTACAGTAATAGCACTGCTACTATAATGAACGTGAGACTGGCATATATCTATTTTTGGGACAGAGCATATAGACATTTTACTTCAGGAAATGTAGCAATTCAATACAGTCAATAAGACCAGCAGGGTGCCTGCCCATGCCCTAAATATCCACAGGCTTTCTAGTCTGCTCACATGTGCTTCCCAGTCACCACATCTATAGTTTTTTCCACCTTCTGAATGTGGAAAGATTATACAGTGTGGTCATCTAATCTTTTGTTTTAACAGGCCAGCAAATAGTGTATTTGTCATTCATGTCTCTCCCAGCTCGTACACGAACATCACTCCTCAGTCTAAACATAGTCTATAGTCTAAACTCCCCTATAGAATGCATTATACTTGTACTTTATTAACTGTTCCAATGAAGGTGTGATTTACATGATGAAGTTATTACAATGTATGTACCCATTTTTTCTTGGATAAGATATATTTTCTCCCTGTATCAAATATTGGCAAAAAGCGTAATGCTTGCATCTCTTATTCATTTTTGTTTTTCTTGGGGGGGTCTGCCTACTGATCTATGGTTTATACAAGCTTTGTTCAACTTGATCTCTAATGTTTTTAGTTCTTCTGTATGTAATATCTAGGGCCTGTGGCAAAATATCTTTCCATTTTGTCTCTGTACTTAATATGCTCAAATCTTTTTTGATTACTTCAATAATTTTGCCCATTTCCTTCCGTGTGTGTTGTTATGAACCTAGGAAAGCTGGTAGTTTGAATTTCTCTACATTCACTTGCATCTCTATATGTATCAGCCAGTAGATCTTCCCCGTTCATTATGTTTTTGGTGCGCACATGAGCAGCAAACATTTTGTTAGGGGAGTGGCTTTTGAGGGGTGACACTGTCAGTCCAATGCAGAGAGGGTTGCAAGGGCTCATTAGTGTCACACCAATCATCAGCCAGGTAGATCATGATACTGTTCTGGATTGCTGAGCAGAAACTTCATGTAGTTCAAAGGAGAGAGCTGACCCAATCATAGGTCAGCTCTTTCCTTTGATCTTCACTGCCCAGCAAGCACGGCTGATGTGTCATGATGAGCTTGCTGAGGTTGAATTACACCCTGTAACAAAGAAAACTGTCTATGAATGTCGGTTGCTGCTGCTGCTGTTACTGTTCCCCCACCAAACCCACCCACTCAGCACCCACCACCCTACACCCAACCCCAGAAACATAACATCGACACTGGGGGTGCCCAATCCCCAGTGTCATCATCTGAAATAAAGTAAACCATTTTAGTAGGTTTTTTCGTAACTATACCCTGAAAAGAAACCATCCATTAATATCTGTTGCTGCCTCCATTACTGTCCCCCACCCGACCCTCCCACTCAACACCCATCACCCCACCCCACACCACAAACATAACCCTGACACTGGAGGTGCCCAATCACCCAGTGTCACCACCTGAAATTAAAAAAAATATTCCTTAGTAGAGTTTTGTTTTTATAAATGTACCCTGTAACAAAGAAAATTGTCCATCAATATTTGTTGGTGCCTCCGTTACTGTCCCACACCCAACTCTTCCACTTAGCACTCACCACCCCTGCAAACATAACACCAGCACTGGGGTGACCTATCCCCCAGTGTCACCACCTGAATTAAAGAACACCATCCCGCGTAGATATTTTTCCCCAATTATATACCCTGTAAAAAAGAAAAATATCCATCGATGTCTGTTGCTGCCATGCTGTTAGCCCCCCCCACTCCACCCTACCACTCAGCACCCACCACTCTACCCCTTCAAGTCCTTACTTACCAACCGAGGGTCCAATGCCATAATCCTCTCTGGACTGGAAACACATCTTCACTACTCAACGCAGGACCATGAACTGTGGAAATCAGGTATGCGTTTCAATGTATTTCAATGGGGTTTTGAACTTAGTGGCATAACCTGTCCATTTATTTTACATTTTTGCATCAAATTTTCAACATGCCTTTTTTAGGACCTCAACTCATGAAGAATGGCAGTGAAATTAGGCAAATCTGCTCTGAAAGGGGATTTTGCATTCACTGTGCGAAATAACCTTTTAGGCAGGAGTTGAAATTTTTCTCCACCCTTGTTCATGAGATGGGGTCATAAGAAGGCTATGCTCCTTGTTTATGCCCTTGAGATACTTGAAAGTTCCAATCACATCCCCCCGCTGTCTCCTCTTCTCCAGTGAGTACATATTAATGTCCCTTAGTCTCTCCTCATATGTCTTGTGGTGCAGGCACTGTACCATCTTTGTCGCCCTTCTCTGGAAAATCTCCACCTTGTTTATGTCCTTGTGCAGATGTGGCCTCCAGAACTGCACGCAGTACTCCAGGTGAGGCCTTACCAATGTTTTATACAATGGCATCACCACCTCCTGTCTCCTGCTAATGATATCCTTGACTATGCACCCCAGCATGCCACTGGCCCTCCCTGCAGCCTTTGCACACCGCTTTGATACCTTAAGGTCATCAAAGATGATAACCCTAGGTCCCCTTCCTCCTCTGTGACAGTCAGCTCCTCCCCTCAACCTAAAGTTCTCCCCAGGGTTCCCTCTACCCAGGTGCATTATTTTGCACTTTTTTGCATTGAACCTCACTTGCCACATCCCTGACCATCTTTCAATCTTCTCCAAGTCCCTCTTCATTTTCTGCACCCCTTCTGGAGTATCCACACTGTTGCAGATCTTGGTGTCATCTGCAAACAAACAGACCTTTCCTTCCAACCCCTCTGGATTATCACTGATGAAGACATTGAACAGGACTGGTCATCCCCCTCTTCCCAGACTGTACCCCATTTAGCACCACCCTCTGTCTCCTGTCTGTTAACCAGTTCCTAACCCAGTTCACCACCTTGTCTCCCATGCCCATACTACCCATCTTGTTAACCAGCCTTCTATGTGGGACAGTGTTGAAGGCGTTGCTGAAATCTAGGTAGGCGATGTCTACTGCCCTTCCCTGATTTACTTCCTTAGTCACCCAATCAAAATAATATATCAGATTTGTTTGACATGACCTTCCTGCTGTGAATCCATGTTGCATCAGATCCTGGGCAACCCTGGATTCCAGGTGTGCCAGTATCCTTTCTTTTAGCAGTGTCTTCATGATCTTTCCCACCACTGAGGCGAGGCTGACTGGCCTGTAGTTCCCCAACTCCTCCCTACTTCCGCTTTTGTGCAGTGGGACCACATGTACCCTCCTCCAGGCCTCTGGAACTATACCCATGCAGAGTGACTCTAT
Organism: Neoceratodus forsteri; assembly: GCA_016271365.2. NCBI lineage: Eukaryota > Metazoa > Chordata > Ceratodontiformes > Ceratodontidae > Neoceratodus > Neoceratodus forsteri. The sequence goes on from CM028129.1 coordinate 907,259,801, forward strand.
GAACAGGGCTACCAGAGGTGCTGCCAATTCCCTTCACAGCTCCTTTAATATCCTCGGGTTGACGCCATCTGGCCCCATGGCCTTATCCAGCTTCAGCTTTGTGAGTTCTTCCCAAACGCTCTCCAATGTGAATGGACTGGTGTCCACTTCTGCTCCCCGATTGCCTCTGCTACCCATCTGTGGTCCTTGACCCTCTCCCTCCCTAGTGAATACTGAGCAGAAGTATTTGTTCAGTATTTCTGCCTTGTCCAGATCCTCCTCCTTACACCCTCCCTCCTCCACTTTAAGCCTCCCCCTCCCCGCCCGGTTTTCTTCTTTCGCTGATGTACCTATAAAATGCCTTGTCCCCTTTTTTCACAGACTGTGCTAAACCCTCCTCCGTCTGCACCTTAGCTCTCCTAACAGCCTTCCCTGCTTCCCTTAGACATTCAAGGTACACCTCCCTCTCCTCCTCCCTTTGGGTCCCCTTATATTTCCTGAAACTCTGCCTTTTAGTCCTGACTTTGTCCTCCACCTCCTTAGAGAACCATAGTGGTTTCCTTCTTCTTTTCCTTTGGCCACTATCCTAACGCATTGGCTTATCCCCACTATGGCTCCTTTCAGTTTCTCCCATTGTTCCTCCACATCCTCTATTACCTCTCCCTTACCCAGGACAGCTTGTATACATCTACCCATTTCAGTGAAATATGCCCTCCTAAAATCTAATACTTTTGCCCTTGTGTGGCATACTTGAGTCCATGTTGCCATGCTGAAATACACCATGAGGTGGTCACTGGACCCGAGCTGCCCTTCAACCTGTATTTCTTCAACTTTGTTCCCACTGGTCTATACCAGGTCCAGAATTGACTTTTCCCTGGTTAGTTCATGCACCAGTTGCCTGAGTCCAACCCCCTGCAGGGATTCTAGGATGGCTATGATTGTGGCTGAAGCAGTCGCCTGGGTGGTCCAGTCCATGTCTGGCATATTGAAATCCCCCAGTAGTAGGATTTCACCTTTAGCTGCCATGTTGTGTATGTCCTCCACTAGTTTCCTGTCAACTTCCTCCCCTCTGTAGATCACCCCTGTGCGTATTGCTGTTCCATTCCCTGGCTCCAGGGTGACCCACATTGCCTTGCCCTACCCTGTCTTCCCTGAACTTCTGTAGCTTTTATACCATCTCTGATGTACAGGGCCACCTCCCACCCTTTTTACCTTCCCTGTCCCTCCTGAACAGTGTATAGCCTGGTACATTGACTTCTTAGCCATGATTAGCAGAGTAGCACATCTCTGTTATTGCTACTGTGTCAAGGTCTGCATCTGCCAACAAGGCTTCCAGGTCTGGAACCTTATTTCCGAGGCTGCGGGCATTTGTTAACATGACCTTCCATGTTTTACAGTATGTCCTCCCTCTGCTCCTGTCCTCCCTCTCCAGCATCTTCCCCCCACCCCAGTTTCCTTTCCTATGTGTTCCCCATGTATCACTTGCTGTACACTCTTTGCCTACCTGCCCCTTCCTACCTGCTTCAGCCGTATATGCTGGCAACTTTTGTTCCTGCATGTTCCCATGGGGGGTTCCTAGGCCTTCTGCCCTTCTGGCTCTCCCCCTTGGCCAGTTTAAATGCTCTCAGCCGAAGCATTTTAATTTCTCACTAAGGGCCATGGTACCCTTCTCGGACAGATGCAGGCCATCATCCTTCTATAAACTCGCATCTGTCCAGGTCAGACCCCAGTCCCCTATGAAGCCAAAACCCTCCTTTCCACACCAATCCTTCAACCAGGAACTGAAGGTACGAATGTGGCGTGCCCTAGCCTCCCCTGTGCCCTGGACAGGTAGCATCTCTGAAAATGAGATAGAAGATGTTATCTGTTTCAGGTCCCCCCCCCCAGCTTCCTGAAATCCTCCTGGACTCTGGCTAACTCCACCCTTCTCCCTGCTAGGTCATTGGTCCCCAGCTGGACAATGACATCCAGCTGCTCCCTCCTAGCTATTGCCCTAGTGATCCTATGGATCTGCTCCCCATTTCTTCATGCAGCGCTTCCCAAGATGCACTTAACCTTCCTCTCTCCTCTGCTAGGTGTCCCTAACTCCACTTTCTGGACAATAGAGTCCCCCACTAGAAGAAGCTTCCCCTTTTTTCCTGTCCCTTTTTTAACTAATGCCATGAAAACAGGCCTTCTCCCCTTCTTAATTCCCTCAGCTAGCTGCAGTTTCTTCTGAGCTTTGGCCAGTCGGACTACCTTACCTGCTATGCTAGCTATCTTCAGCTAATCTTACCTGTCTTCCTCCCTCTGGATCCTCTTAAATTTCTTGTAGGCTGACCTTTTATCATTTATTACCTAGGTGACATCCATACTAAACCAGGTGGATGCTTTGGACCTTGAGTTCTTCCCTCTGAGCCTAACGCACTCCTCTGTGGCAAGCCTTATTCCCTCCCTGATGATGGACCACCTTTGGTCAACCCACATATTCACTTGGATGCTTGCCAGATGACTCCTTAGCAGCTTGCACATCCTTCTGAAGTTCCATTTCATAAAATCCAGGATTTTAGTCTTAGTGGGAGCCTTTTCCCTGCCCACGTCTAACCGGAACCACACTGGGTAATGGTCAGTCCCACCCAGGGGCTCCTCAACCTTTATATCCTGGACATGGTCCCCATTATCAGCACCAGATCAAGGATTGCCCCCTACCTGGAGGGTTCTGTGACTCTCTGAGTCAGGAACCTACTTTGCAGAGTATCCAGGATCATCTGTCTCCTGGCATAGGTCATGGTGGATGCCCTCCAATCTACTTTTGGCAGGTTGAAGTCTACCACTATTACCACCTCTCCCTTCCCTGCAGCACTCAGTATTTGTGAGTTCAATTCCCTGTCTTTTTCCTCCTCCTGGTTGGGTGGTCTGTAAACCACCCCCGACCTCAGCTTCCTCCCTCTATTAGACAGTAACTGAATCTACATGGTTTCTGCCCTCCCCTCCTCTGACTCCTCCCTAGTACCACATTTTAACCTCTCTGATGTAAATCACCACCCATCCCCCTTTTCCTACCTCCCTGTCCTTCCTGTATAATTTGTACCCAGGGATCGAGAGGTTCTAGTCATGGTTCGGTGTTGCCCATGTCTCTGTGACTGCTGCAATATCTATTCCCTTCTCTGCGAACTATGCCTGTAGGTCATCCATCTCGTTTCCAAGATTCTGTGCATTCAGGTGAATCACTTTCCACCTAGAGTCTGAGCCTTCTTCCCTTCCCTCCCAACTGCCTTTCTCATTTCTTCCCTTTGCCTCTGCCCCAACCCCCCCTTTGCTACCCCCTTCACTCTTCTTCCACCTCCATCATCTAGTCTCCTCCTACTGGTATGAGGGAAGAACTGCTGGCCTCTTCCTTCTGGATCCTCAGGGCCTGCAGGCCCACTTGCCACCCCCTCAGTAGTTTAAATTAAGTGTTTAATTTATGTATCCCTCCAACTTGTCCCTATGCACCCTCGACCCCCTCTACTGAGATGCAGCATGTCTGGTGCAAAAAGTGTTTATTTGTCCAGGTCTTCCCCCAGTTCCAATACAATCATACCCTTCCTCATTGCACCACTCCCTTAGCTAGTCATTGAGCTCCTCAACCCTTTTCTTTCGGACTATGCTGGCTTTTGGTACTGGCAACACCTCTGAGAATGCTGGCAATCTGTCTCCAGCCCTCAGGTCCTTCCTACCACCTTCAGTCTTTCCTGTACTACCGCCATCTCCTCCCTGGCTATATTGTCTCTACCAAGGTGTATAATTATTATTGGTTTCTCCCCAGCTCCCCTCACTGGCTCCTCACTTTTTGAGCACTCCCTTCCTGCTGTCATCCCTAGCACGCAAACCACCTTCCTACCTGTATTTTGGCTCCCCTTCATTCCCTAGTGAATACCCCTAATTATGGAGTCTCCTAGGATTACTACCCTTCCTCTATCTCCATTTCTACCTACATCCTCCCCTTTTCTGAGTGCCATACAAGACTCTTCCCCACCTACCTGCACACCCTCTGACCTGGTCACCACCCCACCCTTGTTCTCCACACTCCCTACTTGCCTGACACCCCCCACAGGCTCTACTCACCCCTCTGTTTGCTTTCACATCCCCATGTCCTTCTCTTTCTGACCATCCCAACACACTATCCCCTTCCCCTCTCTTTTTGTCATGCTGCCCCTCCCCCTACTCCACTTTCCATGTTCTCACTTCTCCATCCACCTTTGCTACTTTGTGCCATCTTACCTTCTGTCTCCTGTCCTACTCCCAGTGACCCCATTGTCTTAATCTGACCTATCTGCCCACCTTTCCCTACCTCCTGGTCCCCTCCTCCTCACTTCCAGTCAGTGGGTGAAATCTATTACAAAAAGGTACCCTTCTGAATGCTCCCACTCCTGTTGCACCCCTCACAGTCCAACCATACCTCCTGCCACTTGCCATTCCCCATTTCTGGGCTTCCCCACTCTTTGAGGTAGGGATACCCCCAGAGCTTGGGTGATCCTCTCTATCCCTTTCCCCTGCCTGCTGTCCTCACTTCCTTGGGTATCCCCATCTGTCTTTCTCTCCCTTGCCTTGTTCCTCTTATGTTCCACTCCATGCTCCTCAGCTCCCATCTGATCTGCCTTTCTTCTGCCCTTTGCTGTTCAAGGATCCACATTGACCCCAGGAATACTGTCACCACACAACTATTACAGCACACCACCCTCCTCCCACTATCCTCATGCCTGAAAATATTCCTATTCCCCCACATCCTCCTGACCACCGGCCCACTGTCCCTCCAGATAGGCACTTCTGTATATTTATTTAGTTCTTATTTACCAGGTAGGCACACTAGACAAAACAGTTGCCTATTTTCAGGCACAACCTGGAAGAATGCAACAGAGGAGGTCAAGAGTAAGGTGTCAGGTATGACAACTATTAAATAAAAACAAGGTTGAATACATAATATACAAAATTAAAGTGCTGGGAAAAATAGTATTGGAAGTAACACAACAAGATTCAAAGTCATAGGGTCATTCCATGTACTGTAGTTCAATGTTCAACAATTGATAAGTTCATGGTTATGTAACATCACTTGGTAAGGTATAGTGCAATGATGTGAATGATAGGAATGGGGATCCAATCTATAGCAGCCTATGGGCAGAAGCATACAGATGCCTGGCTTAGGAAGGTGCAATGTACATTTTTAAAGGCATGATTGGTTGAACTCTGACGGACTGAGCTAGGGATAGAGTGTCTGACAGTAGGGGCAGTGAAGGAGAAAAACATTTCATAAAATTTGGTCTTGGTTTTAGGAATGCATAGTGATCCAGGGACATTTGACCTGAGTGGATAGACTTGGTTATCTGGTTTCAGTAGTACTGAGATGTACATGGGGGATTGCTTGTTCACAACTGTGTAAATCAAACTTTCCATGGTAAATTTTCACAGAGCTGCTGGAGGGAGCCATCCAAGTCTGGAATATAGGTCACAAAGGTGTGTGTACCTATTTGTGGTCAGGAAAAATCTGCAGATATTCTTGTAGACTACATCCCATTTTTGCAGGGTGGTTTTAGAGGCAGAGTGGTAGATTGCCATTCTGGGATGCCTTGGGCACTAGCAGTATGGGCTAAGGGTGTAAGGCTGTCTTTGATTTTAAATGAAAGTTCAGGTCTGGTGTTGACAGCCTCACATGCAGCAGAGATATGCACTGAGAAGTCTAAGAAGGTGTCAAGTGTGACTCCCAGATAATTAAAATTAGGGACTGTAGTATGCCAAGATCAATCAATACATTTAACTTTGAGTGGGATAGTGCACATTTTAACATTGGGGCTGAGCCAAAGAGCATAGATTGGGTCTTGGTGGCATTCATGAAGAACTTGTTAGAACAGAGCCAGGATTATATAGATTGGAGGTCAGAGGAGAGGTGGCAATTTATTTCAGGGATAGAAACATAGAAACATAGAAGTTGTCGGCAGATAAGGACCTCTTTGCCCGCCCATTCTGCCCAGTTTTTCCTGTCTACTGTGCCACCACAGACCTTACTCACTCTCTGGTCAGCTCCTTCCCTTTTCTTACTACCAAGGTCCCCTTGTATGTGTCCCATGCATACTTGAGTCCCACCACCTCTGCTGGATGCAGGCATCCACCACCCTCTCCTTACATTTCCTCTGAGCCTCCCCCCTCCAACTTCATAGTGTGACTCCTTGTTCTTAAGCTTCATTTTCTTTGGGAAACACTACCTTCCTGTACCTGTTATGTGTTTGATTGTTTCTATCATATCCCCCCCCCTTCCTCCTCTCCTCCAGAGACTACATATTCAGTTCTTTGAGTTTCGCTTCATAGTGCTTCAGATACAGGCCCTGCAACATTTTGGTAGCCCTCTTTTATACTGCCTCCACCTTATCAGTGTCCTTCCACCTGCAAGAGCTAGTAAGTAAGTAAATCTTTATTTGCATAGCGCCTTTTCACAACCAAGGCACTTCACATTTAAAATACAATATACAAACATAAAATTAACAGTAAAACAATAAATATAGGTATGAATTATAATTTGCCTGAGAAGGCTAAGTTAAAGAGATATGTCTAGTGAAGAGGGCAAGGCCTCCAGCATAAAGGATTGGGGTGCAGTACCTGAGACTAGCATGGATAGGAATTTATATGTAAGAAAGAGAGGAGGGGCCCCAGTATGGAGCCTACAGGGGGACCTGGAGGCTCTGGAAAGATGGTATAGAAAGTGGAAGCTGAGATTCAATGCAGGGAAATGCAAGGAACTGCACCTGGGGCCGAGAAACCCAGGCCAAGTGTACACCCTGGGGTGGGAATGCTACAAGTCTCGATGGCTGACAGCAACCTGGGGGTGGTGGTGGATGTCAAGAGGAACAACTCAGAGACTTGTATGAGGGCAGCAGCCAAGGCCAACAGCATGTTGGGATGCATCACTAGGGGATCACCTCCAGAAGGAGGGAAGTGATACTCCCTCTGTATGACTGCTTGGTGAGGCTGCACCTCGAGTACTGCATGCGGTTTTGGAGGCCATACATAAAGAGGGACATTAAACTCCTGGAGAGGGTCCAGAGGATGGCAACCAAAATAATTTGGGGCTTGGGGGACAGGCCCTATGGGGAGAGGCTCAAAGAGCTAAATATGTACACATTGGAAGAGAGAAGGGACCGGGGGGACTTGATAGAGGTCTTCAGGTACATGAAGGCCGTAAATAGGGGAGGAGCAGTCAGGGTGCTTCGAAGGAAGGAGGAGGGGGCATCTAGAGGGCATGGGTGGAAACTGGAGAGGGGAAGATTCAGGGAGAAAGGAGGACGTGCTACTTCACTGAGAGGGTGGTGGAGCCATGGAATGTGCTGCCCAGGGGGCTGGTGGAGGCAGAGACAGTGGAGGGGTTCAAGAGGGGGTGGGACAGGTATAGGGGAAGGGTTCTGGAAGCTAAATCCAGTGCGAGAATATCCAGAACTGGGAAGGGAGAAGCCAGAGAGGGTAAGGGGGCAGCAAGGTCAGCTCCCAGGGTGGGGGCTGACCAAACGAGCAGACATGAAAGACCATTAGGCCTATTCTGCTGGCATTTTAGTATGTTAGTAGCAACAGGGTCTGATAGGATATGGCCAAATTTAACATGCTGATATTCTGCTACCCAGGTAATTTTTGAATCAAGGCAGGGTGGAAGGAGAGATGCTCAAAGCACTTAATTTACTGCATAGTAAGGTATGATTGATTAGATCAAAAGCATTCGTAAGGTCAAAGAAGATGATGCCCATGAGCTCATCCCTATCCATGGCTGAGGAGATAGAGGAGGAGAGTGATTGGAGTGCTGTAGTAATGCTGTGGCATTTATGAAAGACATGCTGTATAGGGGAGAAGAGGTTATATGTGGTGAGATATGCAGTCAGCTGGGAGGAAGCCAATTTTTCAAGTAGTTTATTTAATACTGGAAGTATAGTGAGTATATAGTCCAGTTGGAGATGTCTACAAAAGTCCACAAATTCCCTTGATTCTCGTATCTCCTACCTCTTTCTTGATCCCCAGTATGAATTAGGCTGACCCTAGACAGGGACCAGCTGCACTCCCTTGCCTGTGATACCCTGTGGATTAGTCCCAGACAGTAGCCATTTGCCCTCTGTAGCACTCCCTTAATCTGTTATGTATTTACAAGCTGACCATTGCTAGAGATCTGCTGCAGTCACAACACCCTACAGTGTACTTCCTGCCTTCTCTTACACTTACCTACCCTCCACCAACCAGTGTGGCCTGTGGCTTGCGGTCCTCCCTACGGACACTTTACTGATGTTCCCAGATACTACTGAGGTAGATGACACACTCCTGCATCATGGCACACACACTTCATGGCTGCTCACACTTTGGGGTCACTTGGAGGCATGGGTCTTAAATAGAAACTAAAGCCTCTCAAATGAGTGTCTGTAGTCATGTGGCCAGATGGGCCCACCACTCAGTCCAGCTGGTCCAGCTCTATACTCACCCTCAACACTCTCACTGCTAATGTCCCCCCTCCTCCCATCCCACATAGCCCTGCTCAAACATTTTTTTAATATTTTTAAGAAAGAAAAATTCTGCTTTTCACCCAAATTCAGCCCCACATCCACAAGTCCCCACTTATCTGGTTGGTCCTGCTTGGCAGCACTGATAAGAGGGAGCAGACTACAAAACCTCCCCTTTTAAATCAAAAGCTACAGCCTCCCTATTGGAGATATGTGGCCACATGGAGCACTGGGCCCACCACTGAGGCTGACTGGTCTGGCTCTATACCCACCCTCAACCTTCTCACTGTGATGTCCTCCCACCTGCCATCCCACACAGCCCTGCTCAAACAAACATATTGTTTCATATCTTAAAAAAGGAAAAAAAAAAGCTCTTCGCCCAGATTCAACCCCACAGTCGCAAGTCTTCCCTTATGGTGTCGCATCAAGTGAATGAGTCAATATGAGCAAGTGAACATGGGCGATGGAATAATAGTACTTGTCAAATGAGCAAGTTGTGCTTTTTACCAAATGTCAATTCAGCGAGGGTTGCTTGTTGAGGGATATTTACCATGTTTTTGTAATCAGTGCTCTCTCAGAGATTGTTATTTCCAATAAGGTGGGTTTGTGTGGCAAAGCCCCTTGATAGGAGTGTAGGGGAGGCATACCCCCCCACCTGAAAATATAGTGTAGTATAAAATCAGTGTGTTGGATGGTGAGCTAAATTTGGAATATAGTGAAGTTGCTGTTTTGACGTTCGCTTTCTTTGTTATTGGCTGTATTAGCTCCCACTCATTTGCCATCACTCATATGATCAGTGCTGGTTTTTTTTTCACTCTTTTCACATGGAACCTCCACTTATTTGGTTGATCCTGTTCTGCATCCCTCTTCCTGCTCAGCAGCCCTGATTCTAGATAATCCACAAAATCACCTAATTCTGACTCAGAGCTCTTCCAAATGAATATGATGCCATCAATGTAATGGCATCACAGATCCAGATTTTCCATGTATGGATTTGTGACACTGTCATGTACATAATCAACCTCCCACTTGGCCAAATAAAGGTTGAAAAACACGGCACAAATGTCCCACCCACAGCTGTATTCCTCATTTGTAAATAAAATTTACCACAAAACATAAACATGTTAAATTTTAAGATAATTTCAGCTAGCATTACAAGCACTTCACTCGGGGGGAGGGGTCATCCAATTCATTTCTAAGTTCTAGGTAATAGAACAATGTTGCTAATCCCTCTTTGTGGGGACTAGACATGTAAAGCAGCACAAAGTCCAAAGTCACAACTAGTCAATCTTTTTGCATATTAATGTCTTGCATAGTACATAAACTGTCAGCGGTATCTCTGTTATGTGATGGAGTACTTTGGACTATAGGCCTTAATATGAATCATCAAACTCTGACAGGGGCTCTGTCAACCAAAATATCCCTGATATAATGGACAGCCAGGGGGGCTGTGCAAACTCTTTTGAATCTCATATGTTAAGGAGATAGTCGGTATTACTAGTTTATCTACAGTATATTAAGGAACTTTCTTTCATTGATTGTTATCCATCCTAGATTGAAAACTGTGGCTATGTATTAATTAATATTATGTTTAAAACCTTCATATGATTTCCCATAAATTTTCTGTAAATTGATATATCAGAAAGCTACCTTTTTACTTCAGCTTCATATTTTGATCTGTCCATCACAACCATGGTCCCACCTTCCTTTGCAGGTTTGATTGTGATGGATAGGTCATTTGCCAAATCATTTAAAGCATATCTCTCCTTATGAGTGACATTAGGATATACTTTCCTGAAGGATTCTTGATTCTGATTCTGATTCAGTTACGTTAAATCCTGTTGACACATACTATATTCAAGAAAATCTGGACTGTTAGCCCATTCTGTGGAAAATAAGTAGAGCTTCCTTGGAAAAATTGACATCCATCTACACCGCTGACAATGCCTTCGTCTGAGTGTCCCCGTGTGGAACCACAGTCAGAAAAAATAGTTTTCAGAGTCATTTTATATACAAACAGTTGGAGAGCTGCCATAATCCTGTTAATATCAGGTGTAGTTATTGGTACAAATGACAATCTTCCTATAAGATCTGCACTTCACTCTATTCTAGCTACCTCAAGGATAGGTTTATTACTGTGTTGTTATTCATAAGGACTTTTAGCAGGTTAAGAGATCTTTTTATCTTTGCCCTCTACCACCACTGCCCCCCCTTGTCTTTTTTCCTATGTTTGTAAGAATCAAACTCATGCTCATCTGTTGTTCTTCCTGAGGTTGTAATATGTTTACCTTCATGGATTTGGGGGAGTCTTCTAAAAAAACAGATGTTGTACGTGATGTATCTGAATCAGGGCCTGTAGTATAATCAGGCACTGTTATCTCATCTGCTGATCTAGTTTTTTTAAGAATTGGCTTCAGTGTTACATTGCCTTTTTCAGTTCACTTTAAATACCTGCTGATTGTTATAGTCTCCATTGTCTCATTTTAACTTTTTCCTTTTGCCGCTTTCAATTGGACATCATATTTTCCAGTTTTGCCCTTAAGTCCCTTCCTGTACTCATTTAGTTGTTGTTCATTTGTGGCTTTAGCTAAATCTTCCTCTTACTGTCTAATTTACTGGGATATCTCATCCCTAACAGGTGCTGCGTCCACAAGGATCATTCTCATTCATTTAGTTAAAGCCTCCTGGGCAATGTCATACCATTTGTTCATGAAGTCAACTTTTCTGTGCCAAAGGCTAGATTTTAAGTAATTCTTAAGCCTCTTGGCACTTGCTTTAATGCAATGCAGGCTGCTAATGAAGTACAGTGTCAGTACATATGCCTAGCTTTCTCTACACATTTTTCCAGTTTAAAATATATAGTTTGTGTAGCACAAGTTTCTGTGTTATTTTCCTTTGCTCTGCTGCCCTGTAAAATGGGATTATTTGGTCCATTATGCAAAAAAAAAAAATCTGCTCTGCAAAATGAAGCTGCTGTACATTCTCCGCATTTCTACAAGGTGTTGTAATTTCCTGGTTTGCATTTACTGAGGTTGCCATTATGGCTGCTGTGATTCTTAGATCTATAAGCACTCAGTACTGCCTAAATATCCACTTTTTATCATTACAAATTGATTAGTTCCTAACCCTCTCACCTTTAATATCTTTAAAGGGGGAGTACTTATGTAAGGTATGTAATAGCCTCAAAAAGTATGCTGACAGGGTCCTCCTATTAGACAGTGAGCACTCTATGAATACAAATGCCACATTCACAAAGAAAACAATAGTTGCTCCACTGCTGGAGACAAAGTGGTGCTGTCTATCAAGTAACAATATTCAAAAACAAAAAGGATGGTGCATCCACTACCCTGTATTGCAAAGGGACTTGAAAAAACTCATTAAGTTTTCAGTGGCAAAGCTAATGTTGTATCTTTATTTTAGCTATCAAAAAGGTGAGTTAAACAGTATATATACAGTCCATATAATAAAAGAGGCATACAATACTTGGAGTGTACTAAGCATACAGGTCAGGCATACAACAGAGTTAGCAGTTCATACAGAAGAAATGTGAGGCGCTGTGGCTGCAGCACCCCTCACTGATGTTTCACTCACAGCTGAACGTGGCTTCCTCAAAACTCATTAGGACATTAAGCACTCCTCTGAAATGGATATGGTTACCATGGAAACATATCAAATTAATTAAAACTATTGTATATCCTGTCCTGTATGCATACTATGCTCCTGGCATTGTATGCATCTTTTATTATATTAACTGTATACACGCCCTTTTAGCTCACTTTTTTGAAAGGTAAAATAAAGATACAACATTGGCTTTGCCATTGAAACCTTAGTGATTATACTGGGTAGAGCGTGCACTGTCCCTTTTGATTTGCAAGCAAGCAATAACATACAACAAGGTGTGGGTTATTTCCTGATAAGAACATGCCCAGGTGTGTTATGACGCATGAGACACTTGCATTAAGTGCCTTATGCACCTGGGTGTGCTCTTATCAGGACATAACCCTCACCTCAGAGTGTGTTATTGTGCTTATAAAATGGGCCCCTGGTAAAGAAGTTAATTAAAAAATGCAAGTAAAACTGTACATAAAATCTGTAAAAATATGATTATATCTCTAGAAAAAAAGAAAAAGTAGTCCTTCTGTTGTAATGTAGCTCTTTAATAAAGTCACTACACAAGGTCAATGTTGCTCTGTGTCTGCAATACCCACCCAGTGACTGTGTCTGCACAACCCACGAAACAAACGGTCAAAACCATGTATTTTTTTAATACATTTCTTAATTTTCCCACACAGTTTAACTTTCAGTCACTAGGTCCAAGCCTGTAACAGTTGGGCTGAGACATTTAGTGTGCGGTTTATTGTCCACCTCCCAAGATGCAGAGAGCATTTTTTGTGTGCCCTTTTATTTATTTATTTTTTTCAAGCTTTGTTTTCTTAAAAATCACTTCTTTTGGTTTTATTTGTGATGGCGGGCTGACTGGGAGTGAGCGTGACCCTCAGCAGCCACCAAAGATGGTCATTTCCTGGTTCCCATTTGTTATAAACCTTAACAGTTACAGTATTTATTTAAAAAGGGGAAACTCCATTCAGTTTTGTTCTAGCATTACTATGCTGGATGTTCAGTGTGTGTGAGTGTGTGTGTGTGTTGTGGGGACACCTCCTCAGAGCCAAGAAATGTAGTTGTGACCAGAGAAAGCAAGGAATGAAGCAGGGACTGTGCTGAGATGAATATCGGTGGCATACTGTAGCTGCAGATCATGGGCATCACAGAAACATGTGTCAAGAGAAAGTAAAATTAAGGTCAGAGTGGCAGTTTTTATGCACTGCTTGTGAGTCTTTGTGGGAAAATGAAGAAACCATTGAGAGAATTTACTTTTCTGTGCCACCACTCTCCCTGTTCTCTCAGATGCTGTGTGAGGAGCTGCAGTGGGAAAATGGTGGAATGCACTGATTTCCTCAGGTGCTGCATTTTGTTTGCCACAGTTAGTGCTGGTTGCAGAATTATGTCCTGATAAGGACACAGCTGAAAACCTGTTTCAGTCAATCAACATTCAGGATATTTTATGCCCATTTTTTAATATTTGTTACTTGATAGGCAGCATCACTCTATATCTCCAATGGTGAAGCAACTATTGTTTTTTAAATCTTGTGATTCAAAGTGTATAGAATTTGTCCCTCAGTTATACTGTAAACATGAATCTACTAGATTACATTTAATAGGTGTCCTCTGGTGACTGTAGCTGACACCTACAATGGTGGTTGTTTTGCATGGTGGAGATTTTATGTAATTTTTTTTTTGCACAGCTACATACTGTATGTTCTGTGATTTGGGATGATGCCTCCTATGACATCTCCTCTCCAGAGTGAAAGGATAGCCAAACTCTTGACATCATGGGTGCATTTACTGCCCAAACTTTTATTTGAAAACAAATCCATAATAAATCATTTATTATGACATTTCATTTTAGCTCATGCTCTAAATGTGTTCCAAAATATGACTGTGCAAGATGTGAAGAATATTATCAGGAAGAAACGTGACAATACATGCACAGCAGGCAACAAACATATGCAGAAATTCTCTCAGATGCTGTGTGAGGAGCTGCAGTGGGAAAATGGTGGAATGCACTGATTTCCTCAGGTGCTGCATTTTGTTTGCCACAGTTAGTGCTGGTTGCAGAATTATGTCCTGATAAGGACACAGCTGAAAACCTGTTTCAGTCAATCAACATTCAGGATATTTTATGCCCATTTTTTAATATTTGTTACTTGATAGGCAGCATCACTCTATATCTCCAATGGTGAAGCAACTATTGTTTTTTAAATCTTGTGATTCAAAGTGTATAGAATTTGTCCCTCAGTTATACTGTAAACATGAATCTACTAGATTACATTTTAATAGGTGTCCTCTGGTGACTGTAGCTGACACCTACAATGGTGGTTGTTTTGCATGGTGGAGATTTTATGTAATTTTTTTTTTGCACAGCTACATACTGTATGTTCTGTGATTTGGGATGATGCCTCCTATGACATCTCCTCTCCAGAGTGAAAGGATAGCCAAACTCTTGACATCATGGGTGCATTTACTGCCCAAACATAAAAGTTCTAGAACTTTTACTTTTATTTGAAAACAAATCCATAATAAATCATTTATTTATGACATTTCATTTTAGCTCATGCTCTAAATGTGTTCCAAAATATGACTGTGCAAGATGTGAAGAATATTATCAGGAAGAAACGTGACAATACATGCACAGCAAGCAACAAACATATGAAGAAATTGTTGTGTACGATCCATGGAACAGTAATCATGTGAGAATAGTTAACACAATACTTTGTGTGGTACTGCAGTAATGGCACTTCATTTGTGCCAAAATTAGAAAGCTGAATTTAAGAGCCTTTCAACACTGGCTCAATTGGTTTTAGATACAATGTTCATCATAATTACAGGATGAACCACAATAACATTCACATTTATCACATCTAAATAACACCACCCTGATACCATCCTTCCATCTAGCATACTGTACAGTGGCTCCCCCTGCCCAGGTTTAGCTTTTTAGATGATCCTGGGTGGGGCAAATGTTTGGGCAATCATAGACTCTTGTAAAAAAGGAGTAGCCATCTTGGTGGCAAAAAGATTTCCCTTCTGCTTACTCCTAGAAGTTAGGGACCCCCAAGGCTGTTATTTGCTTCTTTGAGTCTTACTGTGACACTTGGAGGTAAATATAGGCGCAATCTATGGCCCTACCACAGATGATCTGAATTTCTTTGCTACACTACTAAATCTGTTGTTACCCTGGGTCTCCCTCCCTATGCTCCTAGCTGGTGACTGGAATACCGTCCTTTGTAATGATTTGGACAGGTCAGGCAACTGCCATCAGGACAACTGGCATTGTAAGACCTCATGGACTCTTTGGATTTAGTGGGCCCTTGGAGTGCTCTCTATCCAGATCAACGTGAATATTCATTTCACTCTATTCCACATGATTCTCACTCCAGAATAGATTACTATTTGTTGGGGTTTGAACAACTTTCAAAGATCTCTTTATGTAATTACAGTGCTAAAGTAATCTCCGATCATCATCCTATTCTCATCCAACTTAATTTTTCCACCTCTATGAAATGGGATAAGACTTGCAGATTAAATAATCAGCTGTTAAAGTCATTAGAACTGATTGAACATATTCAGAAATGTATTAACATACTAACATACTATTTGCCAGCAGATTAGACCTTACGGTCTATCGAGTCTGCTCGAACCTAGATCCTTAGTTGGGTGCTGAGACCCTCCCATCCCTTGTGCTCCAGAAACCCCCATCATCCATCCCCCCCCGGGACAGGCCATCATCTGATACATCCACTTTCTGTGTCTGTCCCACCCTGTCTTGAAGCCCTCCACTGTGGATCTCTGAACCAGCTCACCAGGCAGTGCATTCCAAGGGTCCACCACCTCTCAGTGAAAACCTCCTCCTCTTTTCCTCTCACCCTTCCACCTTCCAACTTCAAACCATGCCCTCTGGTGATACCTCCCTGCTTTAGTCTAAAGATCCCTCCATGTTTACCCTATTTATTCCCTTGAGGTACTTGAAGACCCTAATCATGTCCCCCCTGTCTCTCCTCTCCTCCAATGAAAACAGGCAGAGCTCCTCAAGTCTGTCCTCATGAGTCAAATCCCCTAGCCTTCGTATCATCTTTGTTGCCCTCCTCTGTACCCTCTCTAGGAGCTGTATGTCCCTCTTCAAGTGTGGTCTCCAGTACTGTACACAGTACTCAAGGTGTGGTCTAACCAGTCCATTGTATTACTTCCTTCTTGGAAGTTAATTCTCCCTCAGTGGATAAACAAGCTATCCCTTGGGCTACACTGAAATGTGCTCTCAGGGGGGAATTGATAAGGATACCATCTAGGCACAAAAAAATAGTCTCACAAGAACTTTCCTCTCTGTTGGATGAGACTAGATCCTTGGAGAAACAACTTTTACATGATTCCCACCAGCTGGACTGGAGCATCTAGAATCCTTGCAAGCAAAATATAATCAATTATTGGGTGAGAAAGCCGAACATGTGTTGTTGTGATCCAACATAAAATACTTTGATCATGGGGAAAAGGCAGGTACGCTATTGGCCCTATGACTATGATTGCAAGCTGCAGACAGGATAGTTTCTTCAATTCATATTGACATGGGCCAACTCCTTCTCACTCCTAGAGACATTCTAGATCTCTTTCAATCCTTTTATTAAAATATCTATACTCCCCCTTAATTCCCTTTAATGCTAACCAATTGTAGGATTTTTTATTAGATAGTGATGTACCTGTTTTAAGTGACTAACAATCGGATTTCTTGAAGATCCCTCTAACACTGAGGGAAATACATGATGCTATTGATTCCTTGACCCCAGATAAATCTCAGGGGCCTGCTGGGTATACCCTATTTTTTATAAAAAATGTAAAATTCCTCTTGCTGCAATTTTATTGGATACATTCAAATATATCTCCAACCAAGGTCTCCCCGACCCTTCCTTTACTGAAGCTGTTATAATGGTTTTACCTAAGCCTGGAAGAGATCCCTTATTGGTTTCTAATTACAGGCCTATATCACTTATTAATATAGATCTCAAAATATTTGCTAAAATCTTAGCCAAGCAGCTCAACCAGATCTGGGTACATCTTATTAGCAGAGAACAGGTGGGTTTCATGTCAGGGAGACTATCAGCTGATCATCTGCGAAAACTCTCTCATCTTATCTCCACATCCAGTGAATCCCTGATCCCTATGGTCCTGGCTTCCCTGGATGCAGAGAAAGCCTTCAGTAGGGTCTCTTGGAACTATTTGTTTTATCTGTTGCCTAAATACCATATCCCCACAGTGTTCATTCAATGGATAAGAGTCTCTACACTCATCCTTCGGCCTGTATACTCTGTAATGGGGTACTTTGAAACAATATTGTTCTACGATAAGGTACTACGCAGGGTTGCCTGCTTTCTCCTTTTTTATATAATTTATTTTTAGAACTCCTCATTAGGAAAATTAACAGTACACCACAAATGTTTCATATTCTGGTAGGTCCACACCAATATAAACTGTCGGTATATGCCAATGATATTCTGTTACATGTCACTCGACTGGATATTTCTTTACCCAATGCATTGAAAGTAATTAATAATTTTAGTCAAGTTCTCTAATTATAAATTGAACATCGCCAAAACAGAGATTATGCCCTTGAATGTAGTAACAACGAGGGTGAGTGCAGAGCACATAGGATTTTCTATGGGTTAAAGATAGACTTAAATATTTGGGCATTTATTTAAGCTCATCCCCCTCTAAAATGCCACTATATAATTTAGACTTAATAGTTAACAAATCAAAACAGACCGAGAAAGATGGTCTTTCTTACTCATTTCGATGTGGGGTCACCTATGCATAATAATGGTGAATGTGCTCCCATGTCTCTTATGCCCCCTTCAAATGATTAATCAAGCATTATCACAATCATGGTTCTCACAGATACATAAAATACTGTCTAATTTTTTTGTGGGAATGCAAACCATCCCAGAGAGCACTACATAAGTTGATGTGGTCCAAAAAGAGGGGAGGTTTGTAAGTTACTAATGTATTCTTGTATTATTTGGCTATTCACTGCTCTATATTTTTCCAATGGTGTATGCCAATATCAGAAGACCAATTCCCATTTTACCTCCCACAGTGGTTGGAAATAGAATGGTTTCAGTACTCCCAGGCAGGGTTAGATATCAGATGCTTGTTGTATATCTCCCAAAAGAAAATACCCCCTTCTTTAGTAGGATCTCCTATAGAGATGTCACTGAAGGCCTATAGGCAACTTTACTCTTTACTTAAAATAGATGCTCAAAGGGATATTACTCAACCTTTACTGGGAAATCCAAATTTTAAAATTGTGGGCTAATTACTAACTAGCTCTTTTTGGCCTTACGAAAATGTGCATACAGTAGAGCAACTATTACAAATGGTAAATTAATCATGTTCTTGGAAGGCCAGAAGAAATATAAGTGGCCTTCTTTTTTAAATTATAAATAAACTCAATTATCACATATGCTCATCCATCATTATGGGACTGGTTTGTGGCATAGGACATATGGGACACAAATCCTTACTTGGGCATTAACTACACCAACATCTCACATAATGTAGTTTTTTTTTTTTTATAATCAGTTACATGAAGCTCTCACTGATAAAGAAGGAGAGCTGTTTTATTATTGGTACAAGGCCCTTCCAGATCCAAGTGGCTTACGTAACTGGCCCAATGTCTGGAAGAATACTTATAAATTTATAAAATGAGACAAATACCATTTATGCAGTTTCAACTTCTTCATAACCTTTTTTACGCCCTGATTAAGTTGCACAAAATGGGCAAACTCTCATCAGATATTTGTTCCAGATCTAATAAGTAGCCTGGATCATTACTTCATATCCTTTGGTCTTGTGAGAATGTAACCCCTTTTTGGAGAGATATGCAGCAAAGATTAGATTGTTTGTTGGGTATGAACTCAAAGTTTTCTCCTGCAATATGCTTATTGGGGGCGTTCGGCTTAGTTTAAAATCAGAGGTATCACCTGACATTGATATTGGCCTGTGCTAAAAAGTAATTCTCAGGCATTGGCGTGATCAAACAACTCCTCAATTTCTAGAATGGCATTGAGAAATCCTGTTTGCATTTCAAGCGGAAAGGATTATTGCCACTCTAACAGACCACAGAAAAAAAAAATATAAACCGCGCTCAGTGTACGAGGGGTTCACAGCAGAGGGCGGCTACCCCAAATTGAATTTCAAATCTTAAGAACCACTGCGCTCCTTTAAAGCCACAAAATGACCACAGGAGACAATGCTTTAAACAGCTGAATTAGTTGTATTACTTCCACCTTGTGAGAGCCCCATGCGCCTCAGCTTAGTGCCTTCAAGGGAGCGTTTCTACATCCTGGTAACCAACATTTACTTAAATACAGAATAGTTTGTGACATCATGAAACAATTGACCAATAACCAACTTGCTTAAATGCATACTAACAAATCTATCTATGTGTCAGAACTTACTTACAAAACATATTTTGTCTAAAAAAATGTACTTAATTAAACACTGCAATGCAACATCTGCTAAAGTAAGGGAAATAAATGACAGTATAAAAGAGCAGCAATTTTACCTACTATTAATATTGCTATTACTAACTAAACAGGCTCTCCATTAAGGGATACACTGAAATATTATTTCTTCTTGCAAAACAATAATAGGTGGTATTCTGGTATACTCTTTAATATTACTTTTTGTATATATAAATAGAGCTGGTTTTTCATTATTGCTACACTATTAAGGCTATAATTTCCACATATTCATAAAGAGAGTTGCTATAGAAACTGAAACAAAACAGCTACAATTATGTAACAATCAAACATGGATGTAATTCATTATGGTATATTACTTACTACCTCATTTCCAAATGGTATCAGGGCTAAAAACCAGAGAATACAATTTAGGGAGTTAAATGATATGGAGGGGAGAGGGGAAGGAGGAAAAAAAGAGGGGGGAATGGTTGTTGGGGGGAAGAGGAGGGAAAAAAAGAAAGGGAATGGAAAAGGAAAGAAGGAGGGAGGGGAAAAAGAAAAGAAGGGAAAAGCAGAGAGGAAGATTTTCAACTGTTTGTTAAGTTTGTCCAGGATGTAGAAACGCCCCCCTTGAAGGCACTAAGCTGAGGTGCTAGGGGCTCTCACAAGGTGGAATTAATACAACTAATTCAGCTGTTTAAAGCATTGTCTCTTGTGGTCATTTTGTGGCTTTAAAGGAGTGCAGTGGTTCTTAAGATTTGCCAGTCTAACAGACCACTTGGACAAATATAAAAAAAATATGGAAACCACTGTTTGTGTTATTAACCCTCTGAAGACATGAAGGGTCTTATAGACTCATCCTTGGTGTATGCTACCTTGTTGTGGTATAATAATGTAATTTGTATATTAGATTCAATTATGGGTGGTTAGGGCTATATATACTTGTTACAAGCAGTTTATTATATGGCTTGTAAGATTAGTATTGGCATGCAGTTTTAAACATCTGATATACAGTACATATGATGTACATCCTTGCTTTTACTTTCCCGTGTGGTTAGCCCTATACAAGTACCAGATCTTTTCATTTATATCTCTTCCAGGACAGGGGGAGGGGATAGGGATGGGAAGGTGGTGCTGGAGAAGTTAAAAGGGTAGGTTGAAGATTATTATTTGGATAATTATTAATGTACACTTAATTTACAGCTATTTCTCTATTCATTTTCTGGTGTTATCTTTGATAAAGTGCATATTCTATTTTTATTTTAGTCTTTGGTAACTGGGTAAGGCCCACTAGGCACAAGTGCCTGTTTTCAGGGGTGACCTGGGAGCACTGGGTGGTTAAGTGACTTGCTCAGAGTCACACAGTATGCAAGTGGAGGTTGTGAGAATCAAACTCAGGTCTGGTCTGCTGGATGTATCAAGCTCGTTCACACCTCGCTCCTCTAACCTCTAGGCTATACTGCCAGCCATATCTTTGTTCTTGTTTAATAAATTATATTTAATTGAAACAATACTGTATGGTGACAGTTTTATCGCATATTCATTCAGTTATTTACTTAGAAATATGATTGTGATTGTAAACAATTGAAGTACAGTACTAAAGGCTGGAGTAAGGACAAGCATTTTTAGCCAATTGGTCAAGATCGGAAAAAAAAACACATTTTAGAAATTGTGTATGTGCCCATCACATCAAGTTCCCAAAAAATAAGCCCAGAGTAATGCTTCGTATACTATGTTGACAACAGAATAATTACAGAAAAAAGTATTAACTAAACAACTATGTCAGTACAAATGTTATCGGGCTTGGTGGAATTTTTCAAATATTGTACCACCTTCCATGCTGTCAAGCCCAAGCAACAAACAGGAAACTCTGTTACTGTACTGTACCTCAAATGAGTCTTTCCATGGCACTTCTACATTATTTTAATTATGCCCCCAAGGAAGGGCTTGTAATCTGCCCCCAAAGGACTGGCCACTTAATCCCTTTCCATTTCTTTATTTGCCATACTGTCCCACTGGATTCACTGTTACATGATGTCAGTATATGAACAGCGCAGGTGCATGCTCCATGCAAGTCTATGGAGGGTCTTTTTAATGCTTCTTTTCTGGCATTAAACTGATTGTTGCTACTAACAGAAACCAGGGTTAACTAACAAGAGTCTTAATTTAGAGGCTGCTGTACTCAGAATTGGTTGACTGTAAGAAAACATGCATTAAAAAAGATAGACTTGGGGTCACGTGATGGCAGCCTGAGCGCTCGGTCGCACTTCACCAGAGCTCCGCCGATCGTCTACACAATTTACAGTTCTATCTTTCACTTTCACTCAGATCAACGCCCAGACACTTACGGGTGAGGCTTCCAACTATTAATTTGCCCGTTTTCGCCGGCGACGATGGATACTTACGTTAAAAAGTCGTGAGCGAAACACTCGCCCGAACACCGAAAACAACAGGCTGCAAACGGGCGAAGCAGCAGGCCGCAAGCCTTCACAACTGCTCATCCTGGATACTCCGTCACAGAGGTGAAATTTTAGAGTTTATGCAACCACTACAGATTTCAATAAAAGCTGTGGCAGAGGACATGCAAGAGATTAAAATTCAGTGATTCTCTTGCAAGAAGGATGGGGACACAGAGGCTAAAGTAATATCAATAGAAACAAAACAAGCAGGAACAGATACTGAACTAGTCCTGGCCAAAAGGAGAATTAAGAAATTGGAAGAAAAAATGGAGGACTTGGAGGGTCGAAGCAGAAGGAACAATTTAGTGATTATTGGTATTCCAGAGAAAGAGGAAGGGGCCACACCAATTGCCTTTATGCAAAAACTTTGCTACAAAGTCGCTGGTTTTCCTCCCGGGGGGGGGTGATTACATTATTGAAAGAGCACATCGAGCCTTACACCCTCCTCCTCTTCAAGGGCAACCCCCAGGCCTTTAATCCTGAGGTTCCTTAATTTTCTGGATAAACAACATGTACTTGAAAAGGCCAGAGAGATGAAGGAGCTTTTATGGGAAGATAAAAAAATTCGGATCATACAGGATCTCCCCCATTCTGTCAGGGTCAGAAGGCAAGAGTTACACCCTATTGTCTCTAAACTCATCGCAGCTTCTAAGCCTTACAAAGTGAAATACCCTGCAGTATTAATGGTCTCTCATGGTGGTAAATGGCTGTCCTTCGACTCACATCAGCAGGCGTTAAAGGAGTTACAGCAACTGTTACCAGATCTCTTTAAGTGAAATGCACAGGAGTTCCAGCAGTTATCTCTGGATCTCTTCAAGCAAAGGATTGTCTCACTGACTGACCAACCTGGATGTTAATATTTTGAGCACTTTGGTCTTAATTTTTTGAATACAGAAGATGTGACCCTTCCCTTTTTTTGTTTTTTTTTTTGTATTAGTTGGACACTTATTAAGAAGGCACGGAGGGACTCTCGAAGGTATACCAGGCATGGGCCAAGTGGTCCCCTATGAAGACTAAACATTTGTTACTTAAGCCAAGAGTGCAAAAGGGAAAAAAGGGGAACTTTTTTACCCTTTTTTTTTTTTTGTTTGCTTTGTTTTTCCTTTTTCAGCAGAGAATGTTCAACTGGGATTGGGAAGTTTTTATGATAAGATTAGATGCACGTAGAAAAAAGTTTCCTGTGGACGGGGCTCCGTTGGTGACCTGGTGATCATAGGTTTTGGGCTGCCCGGATGTATATCATGTGGCAAACTTGTTACGGGAGTGCAGTTCTGGGGAACTGGGGCTTTGTGAGTATGGGGGGAGGGAGGCTGTTTGGAGGTTTGTCTCAGCGTGGGGGGGCGGTTTTATTGGATGGGCGGTAGTATGGGATGGGAGGGGGCTTTCAAGTTTCTAGGTCCGGAAAGAGGTATGCTCTTCTTAGTCTTCTGGGTGCGTATAAGTGTCAAATGAGATCATATACTGGTATATCCCCAATAATTGTTTACATTAATCTTGACCATAGTTTAAGAGGGCATTATGCGTTCACCGTATAAGTTAGTTAGCTGGAATATCAAAGGAGCCAAGGATAGGGTCAAGAGGCAGGTGGTATTAAAACACCTCTCCCATTTAGGCGCTCAAATTGCGTTTCTCCAAGAGACCCATCTGAAAAGAGCAGATCTTCATTATTTCAGAAGAACGTGGGTAGCCCATGTTTTTGGAGCTGGATCTTCAACCAAAAGAGCTGGGGTTGCTATATTAGTTGCTAAAGGGATTACCTTTAAATTAGTGCATGAAAGTTGGGATCCGGAAGGCCGTTATGTCTTTGTACATGCTATTTTAGCTTCCCAACCGGTGATTTTGGGCTCGATCTATGGTCCTAATAATGACTCTCCTTCCTTTTTCATGAACCTTTTCGATAAAATGGACCAAGACAGCAATAAAATCACCATTCTTGGAGGAGATTGGAACCTGGTGCTCCAAAATGACCTAGATAGGTCTCACGATAGACATAGGGGCCTATCTACAGCGCAAAGAGCACTAAAATACCTTATTTATAAATCAGCCTTGGTTGACATCTGGCGTATATTTAATCCAGATAAGAGACAGTATTCCTTTTATTCTCCAGTGCATAAGTCATATTCAAGAATTGATTATATATTAGTTAGTTCCTCAGCAGTTTCTAATATATTTATGGTGGATATCTCTGCAAGAGTAATTTCGGATCATGCTCCAGTCAGTGTGATCTATAGGCCTTATCCAGAAATTCGCAGGTCAACACAATGGAGGTTAAATTCTCAATTATTAAAAGAACAAATGTCATTAAGGGCCATGAAAGACTTTATAGGCCATTTTCTAGTAGAGAATAAGGGCTCTGTGGATCATACTGACATGATATGGGCAGCTTTTAAATGTTCACTAAGAGGCAAATTAATTAAATTAGCCTTGAGGAAGAAACGAGAGCGGACAGATAAGTTGTGCTCTCTTTTATCCTCAATCAAGGGGTTGGAACATAGTTTATCCCGGAGATCGTCTGATTCTGAGTGGGACGAGTTACACAAATTACAAGCTCGATATATGGGAATGGTCTTTCAGCAAGCAGAATTGGCTCTTTCTCGAGCGAAATTTCAATACTTAGATATAGGGGAAAAGGCTAGTAAACTCCTTTCTTTGCGGGTAAAACAAATAGATTCATATTGTGGGGGTTCGGGTTAGTCAGGGGAGCCAGATATGTACAGATCCGAGAGAGATACCAAAGATTTTTGGGGAATATTTCCAAAGATTGTATGCCCAGGAACCAGATTCCAGGCCTTCGGACTCAGAAATTGCAGCATTTTTAAGGGCAACTAACTTACCAAGGTTGTCAGAAGCCGAAGCTGAAGGCCTGAATCTGCCAATAACAATCTCGGAGATTCATCAGGTGATTCAGCAGTTACCTCCTGATAAATCTCCAGGTCCTGATGGGTTCACAAGTAACTTTAATAAAACTTTTCTCTCGGATATCTCGCCAATTTTGTTAGATACTTTCAAATACTGGTTCAATTATGACATCTCCGACCCAACCTTCTTAGAAGCCACAATATCCCTGATTGTAAAGCCTGGTAAGGATCCCGCTGCTTTAGATAGTTATCGACCAATATCCCTCCTTAACACTGACATTAAAATATTGGCAAAACTATTGGCCAATAGATTATCAAAAGTTATGGATCGACTAATATGTAGGGAACAAGTAGGATTCATGAAAGGGAGACTTTCTCATGATCATATGAGAAAATTAATGTACCTCATCGATAAAGCCAAAGAATTGAAAATTCTGGCAGCTCTCCTATCACTCGACGCTGAAAAAGAGTTTGATCAGGTGTCTTGGCCTTTTCTGTTCACTACTCTCTCGACTTTTGGCTTACCTCACAACTTTATTGGCTGGATAAAAATTTTGTATTCTTCCCCCTCGGCGAGGGTGAAATGCAACGGGATGTTATCACCGGCTTTTAAACTGGAGAGAGGCACTAGACAGGGCTGTCCGTTGTCCCCTTTACTATTTAATTTGTATCTAGAGCCTTTACTCCATAGGTTAACTAATAACCCACTCATTAAAGGTATACAAATTGGCGATTCTAGTTATATATGTTCGGCATATGCCGATGATGTCTTATTGCACTTTGTGAATCCAGCAACTTCGCCTCCCACCCAATTAATAGTTTTTCTAAAGTATCTTTTACAAATTGAACTACACTAAAACAAAAGTTTTTCCTTAAATCATTTCACTAGGAAAACAGACATACAGGGTTTAGATTTGGGCTGGAAACCAAATATATAATGTTTCTAGGCATAAATATTAGCACAAACTTTGTTTCTATGGTTAAGGAGAATCTAACAGTTCTAATTCAAGAGATTACAGATGATCTCAAGAGATGGAGCTCAATCTCTTTCCTTATGGGGCAGACTAAATCTTCTAAAAATGATTGTCCTCCCAAAGATACTCTATCCGTTAGATATGTTAGGATTCTACCTTTCAAAGGATTGGTTTATGAAAGTACAGAAGATTTTCAATTCCTTCTTGTGGCATGGTAAAGCAGCTCGTCGATCATATCTGAATTTGTCAGCTCCCAAACATAGAGAGGCGTCTAGCTGCTCCTTCCCTTCTCAAGTACTACCTTGCTCAGCATATGTGTAAGCTGACCTTATGGGCCAAAGAATGGGGACAGACTGAATATTTGCCCCTTTGGCTAGATATTGAACGGAGTCTGGCGAAGATGGTTAAAAGCTCCTTATATTCTCTACTGTTTACCCCTTGGGCCTCCTTACCTAGATTCCTCAAAAATAAGCATTTAGGCTGGTCAATCAGGGCTTATCACCAGCTCCAACGCTTTCTGGGTGTCCGTTGGTGACTCTCGAGTGCCCAACCTATTACGGACAATCTCCAAATTAAAATCGTGGGCTCTCTCATACCTGTAGCATTCTGGCCCCAAATAAGTAATATGACAGTATCCGACTTATGCGATCAGACTGGCCCACGTCCATTCGAGGCTCTCAAAATAAGTTTGGGTCTCATGGATGTAGATTATTTCAAGTGGTTACAGCTTAATAAGGCTTTAAATCAGATACTTGCAGTGATTTCATTGACGGACATGGGGGAAATTAATATTGATCCACTTTTAGACGCAGCGAGGCAACCACATGCAGTTTCCAAGGTTCACGGTCTCCTCCAGGAATGGGATCACAGTCTCCTTCCGTGTAGGTTTCTATTGGGTGAGAGTTCTAAATATAGTTTACTCTCGAGTTTTGGAAAACACTTTGGTTGAACGCATACAGATATATCAAACAAGATAGGCTTAGACTGATACATTTCAACATATTGCATCATTTATATTTAACCCCTTCTCGCCTATTTAGAAGGGACGCGCTTAGCTCACCTTGTTGTTGGAGGTGCAAAAAAGAAGAGGAACTCTATATCACTTGTTATGGGTATGCCCGATGATTCGTACTCTCTGGAGGACTATAAGCAATATGATAGACCTATCCTTGGCTCAGGAAAATGGACACTCCAGTTTGTCTGCTGCTTGCTTTCCCTCGTCAGCTCCTAAAGCATGGCGGGCACGTGTTTCTCTGGCCTCTGCGGTTATGAAGTTGTTAATTCTTCGACATTGGGCATCGGACAACGCACTTCAATTTTGTGGAGAGGGGAATGCACAGCAAGCACTGCAGCTTGAAAAGCACATTGCTTCTATGCGGGATAAGCGTGAACATTATATCTCGCTTTGGGGCTCTCTGGAACACTTCTTGATGACCTGAAGTCGTAATACCAAGTGGTTTTGACTGTGGAAGCATAAACCTCTTTAACTATTTTTACTTGATTTGATGATTTACAACTTAGGGATAGGGAAGGGGAGAGGGTAGCGGCAGTGGGATTTTCTTTTTCTGTA
Organism: Neoceratodus forsteri; assembly: GCA_016271365.2. Lineage (NCBI taxonomy): Eukaryota > Metazoa > Chordata > Ceratodontiformes > Ceratodontidae > Neoceratodus > Neoceratodus forsteri. Next base: position 907,287,193 of record CM028129.1, read on the forward strand.
TTTTTCTTTATTGTTTGTTATTGTCATTCCATCAGAATGTGCTAGATTTACAGAATTATTCTCGTTGATAAGTGAATGTGCACGTTCAGCAAATCATGTTATAGCAACGTATGTGTGTTACCTCATTGTAATGGTAAAAAGTAATAAAATTTTAATTACAAAAAGAAAAAGATAGACTGGCATGGAGCATACACCTGCACTATTCTGGCATCACATAATGTTTGAGTGCAGATGGGCAGTATGGCAAATAAGGAAGTGGAAGATTTTGAGCAGTCAGCCTCTTGGAGCAACTTATAATCCCTTCCAGGGAGGGGCATGTTAAAAAAAATAGAAGTGCAATATAATGTGCAGGTAAATGAGTTTCCTGGTTGGCTTATTTTAGCCAGTGCTGCCTGCGGGAAACATTTATCCTACCCTTTTCACAAATAACATAAAATTACAACTGTCAAAGGGACACACTTTATTAAAAAGAAACGCAGCAGTGATCTATTATCCACAGCTGCACTTCAATACATCTGGATATTATATTTGGCTGTAAGTCAAGCAATTGCTGTAATACCCAACCAACCAGGTGCCAAGACCACTATCTGTAGTGTAAATACTATGAACTCCATCTTTTTAAAGCAACTTCTGGAGGTTAGATATACTGTGGGAAAGTGCAACACTGATAGTAATTACCATGCAATTTCACAGCCTGAGCTGCAAAATATGAGTAAGAAGATGTCCCATTTTAAAAATGTTCTATTTATTTGCCATTTGTATCCTCATTCCTACTTTGGGCACAGCCCCAAATGCTTACTTGTCTGCATGCACCAACCTTTCACCCTTTCTGGGATACAGGCAAGCTGGCTCCAGATTCACTTTTCCTCCACAGCAGAAGCAGAAGTTCACAAGCTGAATATGCAACCAGCAATAGTCAAAATGGGCCATGAGCAGGCCTACATTATCTCACTTGAACAATTCCAGTTTCTTCAAACCCATAGGGCTTTGGCACACTGGGAGGCCCAGGAAGAAGCACGCTGACAGTGCTTCATGATGGTCTCAGTTGATGTCCACCCTCCACTCATGCTGCATGCTATTTGCGATCAAACAGGTGGCAGTGTGATCATGGTAGATACAAGATGCCCTCCATGGAGAAAAAAGAGACCAGGGATGATCAACTTACATTCCTCTAGCTGGCACCCATCAGCAGAAGATTACTGTAAACTCAAGTTGCCAGACTCGATAACACTGCTGCACTGATGGGTTAGCCACCTATTACTGGAAGGATAGTCAAAGATGGGTGCTTGAGGTATTCACAACACCTTTTCCTTTTTGTAGTTCATATTTTTATTGAGCTTTCAATTTTTATAGTACACAGGTTGTAGAGAATGGCAACTGGGTATATGCCAAGATACAGACAGACATGTAACCACTATATTGATGAAAGCAAAGCACAGGCAAATACTTGGACAAACAATTCCAGGAGGTGGAATTTCTGATTCAAAGCTGCATTTATATGAGAAAATACTGGCCCACGCCAAACACTGCCAAATGTTTTCCAGCTCCTCTAGGCTCTTTCTCAAGGTGTAGCACATATGAGCATGCTCACGGTATTTGAAGTTAAGATTTAAAGTGGCAGTGCCAAATTTCACAAAACATATGATAAAATCCATATACCAAACCCACATTACAATATATATATATATATATATATATGTGTGTGTGTGTGTGTGTGTGTTTGTGTGTGTATATATATATATATATATTTATATATTATATATATATAGGTTATAATTGCAACAGCACACCTAATGTGTTACATAAATATAGAAATAGAAAAACATCATATATATATATATATCAAAGCAAGAGGGAGGGGAAGGAGAAGAAATAATAAGGGAGGGTAAGGAAGGAGGTGGGAGGGAGGATTTTTTAAAAGTTAGAAAAAGCCATAGATATTATAATATATTCTGATATATATCAATAGGCTCATGTTATTGTGGCCTAACATTTTATAACCTAGCACTATATTTCATGAATCAGACCACAGTCATAGTTACTCTGATATCTAAAAAAGAGCCATAACCTGTTATGATTTATTATACTCAGAAATAGAAGAAATAAGGGAGTAAGGGGGTTGGGGGAAAGGTTTCAGAAAGAAGTCAAAAAGGAACATAGATATCATTATTTGTTCCTAAATCCATGATTAACATCATAACCTCCTTATAGCGTATGGTGGAATGCAGTTGTGTATGGAAATTCATACACCGCAAAAAGTTGTTCTGCTGCAGTAGTGATGTCCTCACTAATGCAGAATGACTTTTCATTATGCGTTAGTGAGGACATCATAATACAAGGGACTACCACAGGTATTGTGATTCATCCCCTGCTGTGTGAGAGTGATGTGTGAGTGTGTTGGGCAGTGGCAGTTGTGAATCGAGGGTGTCGGTAAAACTGTTAAAAATATGGAAAAGTGAGTGTTTTTTTTTCTTTTTTTCAGTCACCATACACTATATAAAATAATGCATGATTATCTATACACTATTTGGCTATTCTTTCACCTCATAGATACAATGCTGACTTGAAGACTTCTTGAGCTTCTCTCTCGAGGTCATCAGTCAGCATTGTATCCTCTCGGTGGAAGAATAGCCTTGTAGTGTATGGTTACCCATACACTATCCTATATATGATAAGGGTAGAATATATTATAACAGAGACACATAACCTATTATTTAACGTATTTCTCAGTTCAGACTATCACATCTTAATTTAAATATTTCTTAAAAAAGGATGCAGTTGGAATCTGTCATTAAGTCCATGCCCATTTTTCTTAATAGCTCCAAGAACATACTGCCAGTAATTTTCTTTTTGCTGCAATTCATTGTCCATATCTCTCCCACATGCTTTAGCATGTACCTTGTCTATTCCTTGAAAAGAAAAAAGTCTGACCAGAGCCCTCTTTCATAACATGAAGAGCAGCAGCATTACTCTCATCTTGTCTCTCCACTGCTCTTAAATGTTTCCCTATTCTAGTTTTTAATTTCCTAGTAGTTTTTCCAATATAGAATTTATTGCACTTACATGTAGCCTTGTAGACTATGGGCTGGATATTCAAACTGCGCCATTCTGAGGCGCAAGCCCTTGCGCTGCGCAAAATAGTTGTGGAGGGGTGTGGCCGGGGCGATATTCAAAGGAGTTGCGCTATTGAGCAACTCCTTTGAATATCACCCACACCACTGTGTATGTGCATGCGCAGTGGAACTTGTGCACGCCAGTTGTCAGAGTGGAGCATTCAACTCCAGGTGGCCAAGCACCATTGCGCCATGCGCAAAATCACGATATTCAAAAGGTGACATGCAAATGGGGCCATAATTCATGCAAGACACAGGGGGGGCCATTTGCATCTGATTATGGCCCCATTTGCATGCCATTAGCATGTAGGTGCGCCGATCCCCGAGGACTTGCGTCTGGCGCCCTGCCAGGCAGCAGCCGTCGGGGACCAACGCACCCTGCAGCCCGATCGTGGGCAGCAATGTGGCTCCCCCACCTCCTCCAGTACATCTCCCTGGTGGTCCAGTGGACCGAAATGCCCGATCGCGGGCACTAAGTAAAGTGAAACCCCTCCCTTGTGCCCGATCGTGGGCGCTAAGTAAAGTCAAACCCCTCCCTTGTGCCCGATCGTGGGCAGAAAGTAAATTGAACCCCCCCGAACATGTCCCTTGTGCCCGATCATGGGCAGTAAAAGTGACTCCACCCCACCCAACATCTCCTGGTGGTCCAGTGGACTGTAATGCCCGATCGCTGGCAGAATGTAAGTGACCCCCCAAACATCTCCCTGGTGGCTAGGTGTCCTCCCACCCCCCACCATGACCCCACCACCCCCGCTCCACCCGGCAGCGCGTGGCGGCATCCCACCCGCCTGCTGCCCTGCGCCGCCGCCGACTGACTGCCCAGTAGGGCTGCACGCCCATGGTGCAGAACAAGACTAGTGGTGTAGCCCCATAGCGTACATGACAGTCCAGATTTGTGAATGCACAAATCTGGACTGTCATGTATCGTATAGCTGCATGCCCATTGGCTCTGCTCTGCACCAATGGCGGCAGAGCCCTACCGGCAGTCAGTCAGCGGCGGGCGGGTGGCAGGCGGTGGATGCTGCCACCCGCCCGCTGCCGGGGAGCGGGGTGGTGGGGCTTCGGGTGGGTGGGGTGGGGGACACTAGCCACCAGGGAGATGTTTGGGGGGTCACTTTACATTCTGCCCGCTATCGGGCATTACGGTCCACTGGACCACCAGGGAGATGTTCGGGGTGGGGGTGGAGGGTCACTTTACTTACTGCCCATGATCAGGCACAAGGGACATGTTCGGGGGGGTCCAATTTACTTTCTGCCCGCGATCGGGCACAAGGGAGGGGTTTCACTTTACTTAGTGCCCGCGATCGGGCACAAGGGAGGGGTTTCAATTTACTTTCTGCCCGCGTTCAGGCATTTCGGTCCACTGGACCACCAGGGATGTGAACGGAAGGGGAGGAGCCACATTGATGCCCGCGATCGGGCTGGGGGGGCACAGGGACTGAGTTGGGCCAGCCACAGGTGGCAGCTGCTGCACCCTGGCCAGCAGCTCACCTGTGGGTGGCCCTCGACTTAAGCCTTTTTTGGCTCATGGTCCTGCAGGCTCAGGTTGGGGGTTCGCCTGCACAACTCTGCACAGCCCGGCTGAATATCGGGCTGTGGAGTTTATGCATGGTTCCTCCCCCTCCTGTTGAGCATGCATTCATTTGCATTGCGCTGTTGCTCAGCCTGTTTTCAGTGGCGCAACTGCCTCCTGCTGAATATCGCAGAATGGCTCAATTTAGAACTTGAGCATGTGCAACCCTGTTGCGCGTGGCGCAACCCTTTTGAATATCTGGCCCTCTATATTCACTGCTAAAATCTGTGAGGCACTTAATATTAAACTCTTGCTGACAATGTGAATTCTTAAGAACATTACCTGTCCTTAGGTTTTTACAAAAAGAGCAAATATTGCATTTGGAATGTACCATTGGGTAATGGAGTAGTTGTTCTACTATCTCCAAATTGATTTAAATTCATTCTTAACTACAGTGTCCCCAGTGTTTCTACCCCTTCTATATGTAACTCAGGGAAAATTCTCAATCCATTCACTTACTTTAGGCTACATTTGTAGTACATGCCAATGTTTATTCAGCATCTCTTTTATTGCATATGCAAGTGGGATGAATTTTGTGAAGAAATTCATCTGTTTTTTTCTGGCTTTGCAAATCTCTATTTGGATATAATAGATATTCGTTAGGTATTCCTTGCACTTTCTCTATAGTTGTGGACAGGACATCTTGAGAATAGCCTCATTCTAAAAATCACTCTGTCATGTTTTTGTACCCTTTTTAAATGCTTGGGCAGAGGAACATTTTCTTTTCAATCTTGTATATTGACCGTAGGGCACATTTTCTACTAAGTGTTGTTGGTGGCAACTTGTGAAATGTAAAGTGGTATTTCTGTCACTCTTTTTTCTAAAAAAGTTCAGTATGAACTCCCATTTCTGGGGTACCATCATTTGTAATTCCAAGGTCAAGAAAGTCAATGGAAGTCTTGATGAGCTGTAATACAGAATTTCAAACTGTTATTGGTATATTCTATATAATTTATAAACATTCCTTACAGAAATATAAGTATGCTGTGTACATGCAGAATGCATGCTAAATGCTTAGTTGTGCAATGTTTGCAAGCGGTTCACATACACAAAGTGAACCTAAGTAAATCACGTCTAAAAAGCAAATCAGGTTTGCATGCTGCAAGCTTAACATGCGTGCAGCAGGTAAGCTGGTGTGAACATCTTCTAAAATTTACATCAGGTTCGCATGTTGCACACTTGCCATGAGTGAAGCAGTTCAGCTAGTGTAAACATCATTTAAAAATCACAACAGGTTCACATGCTGCACACTTGCCATGTGTGCAGCATTTAAGCTGGTGCAAATCTCATCTAAGAAAACACATCAATTTCTATTTCTTATAGCTGCTAGTAATTAGAGCCATTAAAATACATTTTCATTGAGTTCTCATTAAAATTAGGTAAACTCGTTAATTCTGATCCTTTTGCAGATTAAGGGCTTTTGATTTGTGTCCTTAAATCACCATTAATTTCTAAAATATTGTTTGCTTACTGCATTAAATGCCTAGGATATACTCAGTCAACATCCCCCATTTTAGAGGTGCAAAGAGGGGCCTCTGTGTTGTGAAGCCTGACCTTTTTGTTTGGGCCATGCAAATCCCATTATGCTTATTTAGTGCTACAAATGTGTTTATCCATGACTGTTTCAGATCACTTATATTCCCTTTGTCATTCTGTATGGAGCATATACACTATGACCAAGCACTCTTTGTGCTGAGTAGGGTCTTGTAAGCATGCACCATACAGTACCTCATATTTTGTCACTGAAATGAGGGACATGGACACTCAAAATGATTGACAATGAGGGACACTAACCCTCCTGATGATCAGGACATATCCTGAAATATGGAGGTACAGTACCTCAGAACACAATGAAAATCATTGTATTTACTTGTACCTATATTAGCACCTGAGAATGAATCTGTACCATAAAGCAGGAGGTGCCATTTAGGTAGGGCAGAGGTGGCAATGATGGCATTACATTTGATACATAAATGTTGATGGCAGATTTGGATTTAATCTTTTGCACCATAAGTGTCCCCCACTGGCCCGCGTGCACTCACACCTGCAGCTGCTATCCTGACTCAACTGTGTTGGCATTGTGTTGTTCACTCTCTCCACCTAATAGCATGGCACCATCACATGTGACATGGAGAAGCTCCAGCCAAGCAAGAGTACATGAGTCATGCAAATCTGATACTGTTTTTCCCACCACAGAGTAGACAGGCTGCACACTACAGCTTGGAGGACCCAGTGTGCACTGTACTCTCAATAGCAGTGTTGTGGTGGCATATCTTTGTTGGTCTACTCTTGGTAAGTCTCTTTCTCCCCTGATGGCTGAAGGACCAGAAGGTGAGCTAGAAGCTAACTTGAGACTAGGCTACCTACTTACTCTACTAGGCTAGCTTTACAAAAAAAAAAATCAGCACAGACCCCACAGTCGCAAGCTAGGCCTAGCAGCAGTGGTGACGGTGGTATGGGTGGCCTTCATAGGCCTTAATCAGTGCAGTGAGGCAGCAGTCATGGCAGCAGCTAAGCAAAAAGCAAGCAACACAGAATAAGTGGGATCACTTGGTGAGGTGGCTTGGTCATGGACCATGTTGGGGACCTGGGATGGTTGGTTCTAGCATCCAGCTTCTGGCAGAAGGACAGAGGAGGAGAGGACTGAAAACTGGGCTGGTGGCACACTGGGCCAGGCTCCAGGATCTGACCAGATGGCCAGGTAAGTAATAGCAAAAATTTTGTTTTTACAGGGGGATTGGGGAAGGAGGAAGGACTGCAATATTAATATGTTTTTCACATTTCTGCACCTTTAGGCGACTTCATGACCTATATGGAATGGGTACTGAATGGAATGGAGTCAGGGAGAGAAATCGGGACAATGTTTTTTTTTTGGGGGGTGGGATCAGACGTCAGCCAGGAAAAAAGGGTTACTAACATGGTGGGTTTAAGCCCAAATCTGAAGCACTGTTCTGGGATGTAGACAAATTAATCTTATGCATTTGAATTTTTCCTGATTTGCATATCACTTTTCAGTCACAACAAATAAGTTTTATCTTTTAGAGATGTTCCAGACATTCTTTCCACCTAGGGGCTAACTAACACCTGGCCTCTACTGGTTGTTGGCTCCCCCCTGCTGAAATCTGAAATGGCGCCACTGCCATAAAGTCTAAATTTACAGGACATCCTCTATGTGAGCAGAATGTTTTTCATGAGGGATGGATTAGAAGCAGAGCAGTTTTCATGGATAAAATGAGGGCTGTCCCTTGCATTCAGGGACAATTGAGCAGTATGGTATGCACAGACTATTGTAGTCCCACTATAGTCAGGCTTATGCCCCCCCCAGTGAAGCTGACCTCCACATCCATTGCTCAGGCACATTATGACATAGGGAAAGGGAGACTGCAGGGCAGTACACCATTGAAATGAATGGGAGTATTTTTTTATTGCTATTTTATACATTATTGATGCAGAGTTGAAAATTAGTGAAGGTCACTGCTTGACTAAAAAGGGCCTTGTTAGTAGAACAATGCCCTTCATTATTCTCCAACTCACCATCATAATGTATAAAATAGTAATAAAAATAACTCCATTAATTTCAAGGCGGTACGCCTCAGCACTCTGACCCATGGACATCATCTCTTAAAGACTCCTGCCTCTGGCTCCCCAGTACTCAAGTAAGACACTCTTGACTTATTTCAATACTTGGTGTGTTGTCTGTATCAGCATGGCCACACCTGCTACAGTGTGTGTGCATTGGGGGATGGGGGACTGGCCATGTGGGTGAGTGTCAAGTTATTGCTACTTTTGTGTCTGTCCCTTAAAGTCTGTGTGGAAGCCTTCAAAACTATGGAGAGAAAATAGTAGGAGTGCAGGCCAGACAGAAATAATTAAATAGTTTTGTGGGTAAGTGTGTGTATTGGGGATGGAAAGAACCGCATGTGTTTCCATTGGTATGTGTGCTACAGTTTAGCTGTGCATCTGAAATGAGGGGAGACAAGAAAACTAAAAAGTATAGCAGTGACTATAAGCATGCCACATGTATGCAGATGAATTCAGATTTGTATTGAAGTACAAGTGAGCCATACGTGTATAGGCAGTATGGCTTAGTGGTTAATGGCACTGAACTGCAAGACCTGAAGACCTGGTTTGAATCTCATCAACTCCCATTTGTACAGTATATGGTGTGATCCTGAGCAAATCACATAACTTTTATGTGTGCAGTTATCAGTGACCACTTGCTTTTTGTATGCATGCCACATGCATGCAGTCTGTTCCAATTTAACATCAAAAGCATGTTTTCCACACTTGCTTGCTGCATGAATGCCACATGCATGCAATTGGTTCCAATTTAATATTTAAATCATGCTTGCAGCATGCATATCACATGGGTAGTTTTATGTGTGCAGCGTGAAATTATTTCATATAATTATTTCTGTAAGGGATGCCCAGTTCTTGTCTGGTTCCTCTCCATAACAAGTCATCTATGTATCTTCTATATGAATCTATTTTCTCATAGAATGGATTCATATTAGCACCTCTAAGGGTGGATTTTTCCAATTTTGTCATGTAAAGATTCACAGAGGATGGTGCAAATACCACACCCATGGCTGTTCCTTTTTTCTGTATGTAAAAGTCATTGCCAAATTTAAAGATATTGCAAGTTAGAACAAACTCTACCAGTGTTACTATGAATTCTATATGTTGGTGACTGTAATCTGTATTTAGAATCATTGCTTCTCTCATAGCACTTAGGCCCTCATCATGTAGAATGTTTGTATATAAGGTGGTCATTTCTAGCATGACAAACCACCAGTCTGGTTCCACATGTAATTCCTCTAAGGTTTGCAAAATATGTGAACTGTCTTTTATGTAAGTTGGAACTGCTGGAGGTATGGATTTAATTTGTTCTTCCACATAAACATACAATTGTCTGTGCAGGTGATTTTGCATGCATTTGTGAACTTTTGGAAGCCCATAAATTGCTGCTCGGATGGGATGTTGTACCACCAAGAAATCAAATAGTGCCTGTGAAATCAGCCCCATAAGATGACATTCTGCTAGATAAATATCAACTTGTTTTTTAAATTAGTAAAGTATCATGTGACCCCACATTAAAATAATACAAAAAAATATAATCCATACCTCCAGCAGCTCCAAGTTACATAAAAGACAGTTCACATATTTTGCAAACCATAGAGGAATTAAATGTGGAACCAGATCGGTGGTTTGTCACACTAGACGTGACCACCTTATATACAAACATTCCACATGACTAGGGCCTAAGTGCTATGACAGAAGCAATGGTTCTTAATACAGATTACAGTCTCCAGCATATAAAATTTATAGTAACACTGGCAGAGTTTGTTCTAACTTGCAACACCTTTAAATTTGGCAATGATGTTTACATACAGAAAAAAGGAACTGCCATGGGTGTGGTATTTGCACCATCCTATGTGAATATTTACATGACAAAATGGGAACAATTCACCATCAGAGATGCTAATATGAATCCGTCCTATGAGAAAATAGGTTTATATAGAAGATACATAGATAACTTGTTATTGGTATGGAAAGGAACCAGACAAGAACTGGACATGTTTGTAAATTATCTAGAATCTACCAATAACAACTTGAAATTCTGTATTACAGCTCATCAAGAAACCATTGACTTCCTCGACCTTAGAATTACAAAGGATGGTACCCCAGAAATGGGAGTTCACATGAATGTTTTAGAAAAAAGATTGACAGAAATACCACTTTACATTTCACAAATTGCTACCCCTGCAATTTAGTAGAAAATGTACCCTACAGTCAATACAGTGGGTGCCACTTTGGATGGACAGTTTTGTATGTCAATTACATGTCTGCCAAAAGTGATGTCTGCTGTTGCCGGAGGAGGCAGAGCTTATAGTATCTTAATGCATGGCATCACTCAGTTAGTTATTATTGGGGTTTTTTTGTGGGTTTTTTGGCTGTTACTGTGCTGTGTTTTTAGTGATTGGTGATTGGTGCTTGGATACTTATACAGTACAGTACTGTATACATTAAGCCTTTATTTTCTTGTAGGGCAGTGCTCATAATGTGCTCATAATTAGTGCTTTGTGTGATTAAAAAAAAAAATTTCTTCATTTGGGTTCTGTTTTTCACTGGAAGAATTGTGTTATTCTTGTCTGCCTAGTTTCAGACATTGCATAATTTTTCCATGCTGCCTCAGTGCACTGCGGCAATTCCCAATTGGGTGCTACGTCTGCCCTTTGTGTCATCACCAGTCTCAGTACAGAGAGCACTTGCCTGATATCAGCACATGAAACACTTGGCATTTCCATGTCTCCGAGCTCATCTGCATTTGTATATTCACAGAATTCTATATTCTCCATCGAGCATGCAGGTTTCAAAGATTCAAGGACCCTTGCCACATCATCCTTATTCTCCTCTAGTTCTGGTTCTGGGTCATTCTCCCCAAGTCGTGTCAGTGCCTCAAACTCTGCCTCTGTTAATCCTTCTGGGGGTGGTTCAATAGGCTCAACATGTTCTGCGGTTTGTTCAATCTCCTTAATGTCTGGCTCTGCTGATGGATGCCTGAAGCCACCTTTTCGAAAACAATTTATGATGGTTTGACTTGCAACTGTATCCCAAGCTGTTTTGAAAAGCAGGACAGCATCCAGCAGTGTGATGCACTTAATACATTCGGCTGCTGTGAGCTCACCCCCACCTTCTAGCTCTGATAGAATTCTGGCCCACATCCCCCTGACATAATGTCATTTGAGAGAATAAATTATCCCTTGGTCTAGTGGCTGTACAATTGGTGTGGTGTTTGGTGGTAAAAACACCAATCTATTGGTGCTCAGACCTCTAACCTTGGGGTGTCCACTAAAGTTATGTAGAAAGAGCAGGATCTTGCAATGCCCCCAACCACCTGTCCCATGCCCTGACCCATTCTGTAAATATTTCTCATGTAACCCAAGCTGTATGATTATTTCTGTATTGAACAGGCAAATAGTTCACACCATGAAAGCAACAAGGCTGTGCTGATTTTCCAGTGACAACTGACATTTATCTGTTCCAGACATGTTGCAGCATACAATTAAATAGACCCTCTCCTTTGCTTTCTTTTGACCTGGTTGTGCCTGGTCTCTGAGGGAGAATGTTTCCTGCCCCACACAATGGAAAAAAGGGCTGTCTCGTCCATGTTGTAAATGTCTGCTGCATTACAACTAGACAAAAGATCAGGAAGCACATCCCTCACCCATGAGCTGGCTCCAACAGCATCAGCGTTCTGCTTTTTGCCATGTGCATGGCGAAAACAAATGTTGTGCTGGGTCTTCCACCATTGGAGCCAGCCATCACTGGGATTGAAATCTGGTTTGCTGAGTGCCTCTGCAAGTTGTTTAGCTTTATGAACCAGTAAAGGATCATTCAACATAGCATCTTGGCCATGCACCTCTGTAAACCAGATGAGCAGGGCTTCTTCTATCTCCCTGTCTTTCCTGTCCCTTTTTCATTTTCGGTCAGAGTTATGGTTACTGTGCCACTGATCAAGTAATATATCTTTCTGTTCAATCATGTCAGGCACTATTGATTTGGGAATTTGGAGTTGTGAAGCATAGTCTCACACACTTATTCATGGCAAGGATTTCATCTGTTTTTGGAGTTTGATCTTCCTCACAAGAGGGATGCCTGGACGTCGGGAGGAGGCCATGATGACTGTGAGGTGAGCTGCTCCTCCATATGAAACAGCACCGCACTAAAGGAATGATGAGGTCTGTTGTTTGTCACACCTTTGTAGCAACCATGAGGTGTTAATTGGGGGTAAGGAGCTGTGAAGTTGAAAGCTGTGAGCTGTGTTTGGCTCATTAAGCATATGCTGTACACATCAGACAGCATCCGTGTTATCCACAGTAATTAAATATGGAGACATACAAATTAGGATTTGGCACGGACTTTTTGTCCATGTAAACAACTGTCTGTGATAACCGTGTCCACGTTAAGTGGTGCCCACTGTATACAAGGCTGAAAAGAAATTGTTCCTTGCCCAAGCATTTAAAAAGGGTAGGAAAAACATGACAGAGTGATTTTTACAACAAGGCTATTCTCAAGATTTCCTGTCCACAACTATAGAGAAGGTACAAGGAATACCTAGAGAACATCTATTATATCCAAATAGAGATCTGCAAAGCCAGAAAAAACAGATGAATTTCATCACAGCATTCACCCCACAGGCATATGCAATAAAATAGATACTGAATAAACATTGGCATGTACTATAGTTGGAGCCTAAAGTAAGTGAATGGACTGAGAACTTTCCCCGCATTACATATAGAAGGGGTAGAAACATTGGGGACATTGTAGTTATGAGCGAATTTAAATCTAGAGATAGTAAAACAACTACTCCATTACCCAGTGATACATTCAAATGCAATAATTGCTCTTTTTGTAAAAAGTTAAGGACAGGCAATGTTCTTAGGAGTTCACATTATCAGCAAGAGTTTAATATTAAGTGCTTCACATATTGTGACTGTAAATATGTAGTGCACAAGGCTACATGCAAGTGCAATAAATTCTATTTTGGAAAAACTACTAGGAAATTAAAAATTAGAATTGTGGAACATTTAAGAACAGTGGAGAGACATGATGAGAGTAATGCTATTGCTCTTCATGCCATGAAAGAGGGCTCTGGTCACACTCTTTCTTTTCAAGGAATAGGCAAGGTACATGCTAAAATATGTGGGGGAGATATGGAAAATGAATTGCAGCAAAAAGAAAGTTATTGGCAGTATGTTCTTGGAGCTATTAAGAACAATGGGTATGGCCTTAATGACAGATTCCAACTGCAGCCTTTTTTAAGAAATATGTAAACTGAAATATTATAGTCTGAACTGAGAAATACTTTAAAGTATACCTAAACCACCTTTTTTACACATTTTGTTTTTTTAAAAACTGGCTCCATAGTCTTGTAAAGAAGAGGCTGTTGTTTACATTTATACTGAAACTACATTTATTAAAGCAGGATAAATGTAGTTTCATGGCATTTGAAAATTATAAACACAGCCTCTACTGATTCAAAAATCCTGCTCTAAGAATCTTAAAATGGCTGCTTTGATGATGTAATTGAAGAGAAAGATGCCCAGCTGTGCAGATGTATTCTAGCTGTGCTAACCGTATTCAAATGCGAATAACTTTAAAATGAAAAATGATAGCATGGTACTGAGCACAAAAGTTGTTCAGCACAAAAATATCTATACAATGATTAGTCTTTCATTTATAGATACTGTTTAGTTTTTTTTAAAAATAGTAAAAAAGGCAGCAGAAATTTCAATTATTTTTCACTTTTTCAACAAACAAATGCAAATAATATTAAAACAAAAAATGATAGCATGGTACTGTGAGCATAACATTTATTCAGCACAAAATATCCACAAAATGAGTAGTGCTTCATTTATATGTGCCTTTTAGGTTTTTTATACTTAGCAAAAACAGCAGAAAGTTAAATTATTTTTCACTTTTTACAACAACACATGCAAATAACTTTAAACTGAAAAATGATAGCATGGTACTTTGAGCAAAAATGTTGTTCAGCACAAAAATATTTACAAAATGTGCAGTGTTTCATTTATATGTGCCTTTTGGTTTTTATACTTAGCAAAACATAGCAGAAAGTTCAATTATTTTTCATTTTTTGCAACAAACAAATGTAAATAACTTTAAACTGAAAAATGACAGCATGGAACTTTGCGAAAAAATGTTGTTCAGCACAAAAATATCTAACAAATGAGTGGTGTTTGATTTATAGATATCTTTTAGATTTTTTATCATCAGAAAAAAATGGCAGGGAATTCAAATATTTTCGCATATATTGAAGTTATGGCACAAATGGAACAAGCTACTTCCCTACTGGAAATATTGTTAAAATGTGCTGTTCTTGTGCCCTCCTCCAATTAACCAAACTGCAGTTTGCTTTTCAAATACCTCCCATTTCCTGCCTTTCAAACAGGGAAGGGGGTGCAAAACTGTTGTATGCTTAATGTTTCCATTTCTATTTTCCCTTCCTCTGTCAGCCTCGTTGTGACATGCTGAGCCACTGATTCTCATATTCCCACTTCACATTATCTGGCAAAGTAATCTAGAGAACAATGCATTTCTCATGCAGCCACCCATCAATACTTCCTTGTCTTCCTTGCATTGAGTCAGTGCACATGAAAACTTTCTTTGCCATACTACCCAGAGCTACATCTTGCTCTGATGCCATTTCCCATTTTTTGGTTTCATTTTGCGTCATTTAGCTGTGTTCCATTTACATTGGAATGTTACCTCTTTTTCCAGTCAAAGAAGCGAGGGGCCTGGTCCTCTTCAGAGCAGCCACCTGCTTATTCTCCCACATACTTAGCATGTGCTTCAATGGTAGCATTGGTGCCTTTGGCACCTGAGTGAAGGCATTCACATTTCTCAGGTTGTTGATGGAACTTAGCTGCAACTTATGCCTCAGAACCCACCTCACAACCCACCTGAGGCCTGCAGTAATTTACCATTACCACACATTCTGTTGTGTGTTATTGATTACTTACAATTTATAATGTGATCCTATGAGAATTTTATATTGTACTTCCCAGGTGGTTGAAGACACTCAGCTGTGCCTTGTGCCTCACAACCCACCTGGGACATGCAGCAATTTAGCCTTGCTGCACACCCTGAAGTGTGGTACTGATATCTTAAAATTTATAATGTCATCTTATTCAAATTATATACTGCACTTCCCAGGTGGTTGAAGGCACCCAGCTGTGCCTCATGCCTTATAACCCACTTGGGGCATACAGCAATTTAGGTTTGCTGCATGCCCTGCCATGTGTTATTACTTACATATGCTTTACAAGGGTAGATGGAACCCAGAGCGAGGGTTGCCATAGCAACCCTCGCTCTGGGTTCTGTCTATCTTTGTAAAGCTGCTGACTCACTCAGTCTGTGCTCACTGTCTTCTGGCTACAGTCGGTGGCTTCATTCTATTACCTAAATGTAAGAAAAGATAACATGAGGGACACACTTTTGTTCATTTCTAAACAGAGAGGGTCTTACTCTGAGCTTCTAATAGGTTGTGACTTTTTGCTATAGACACCACTCGGTCACGGAACATTTCGGCCATGAAAGTGAAACTGCTCCACGGTCACTCCCCTCTCCCTGCAAATGGAGGGAGCTTTATTTTACAGAAATGAAGTAAGCTCAGAAAATCTAAGTTGTCATACTTTTTGTACACAGAGAGGTTTATGGACATCTGCCACCATATTATTTAATGGTACTGAGACTGTTCGGACATGCTACTTTACAGAATAAAGGTGAAAGTGCTTGTGCTAAGAGACTGTGAAAATGGCAGGCAGGATTAGATTTTTACATGATGTTTTATTTAAAAATCAATGGCAGGATCAAGCACAACAGTGGGTACACTGTGGAACTAGTATATTTTCTAATGCCTGTGGGTGGCAGCTTGAATGTGCCAGTGGAAGCAGTTGTATGTGTATGTAGTGCCTATCTGTTTCAGGTGTGGAGTGATCTCACTGCTGGTGAGAAGGTTTTGAGGGCTGGAAAGTAGCTCAGGCATGCGGTTGTACTGGGAGGCATGCTGTCATTGTGGAATAATGCACGGTCATGTGACATGTTTCAGCCAATAAGGATATTGGATTTTCACTGATTTTCCTTACCCAATGTATATATATATATATATATATATATATATATATATATATATATATATATATATATATACAATAGGGTGATGGAATAACACTCTGAATAAATGTTGTTATTTTCACCACTATTGAATATCAGGGAGCTGACATAGATACTGTGTCTTAACAGATATTCCACAGTGTCTACGTCAGCTGCTGATATTCAACACTGACTACATCACTGCCTGATAGTTCAACAATGCTTATGTCAGCCAAGCACCACATAGTACAAACAACCTCACTTAGTTTCAGTCAAATAAACACAGACCACAGTGATTTATCGCAGCTGAAAAAACAGCGATATCCTGAGACGCCCTTCCTACTTTTTCTTGCTCAGATTCTGCTTGCTACATGACTAGAAAAGACAGTCCTGCACAGATAGTAAAATGCAAAGCTTAAAAATAAAACATTTATTCCTGCAGGCTCCCCAGAAAAGGATGAGTGCGGTCACCAGGAAAGCCCCGATATCACAAAGCAGCAAATAACATAAAAAATTAAGTAAAAGAAACTCCCAATACATAAAAAACACACTCGCTAAACACATGAAAGTTTAAGAAATGCAGACTTTTAACTTCACCACATGGTGACTCTCGACTCCGATGATAACCCCACCCTGCAAACAGTTATAAACCAATCCTGTTGGATGCTGCAACACGCACAAACAATAGCAATCAGTAGCATACTCTCACGCACATCCATTCAACCAAATGAACCAACCAAAAGCTACAAACTTCCCATTCAAGACACAGCACCAAACAACCGAGAAAACACACCACAACATAACAAAACAACCACAATGCCAGATAAATAAATAAACATAACTCAAAACCCAGACCCTATTGTATAAATCGACAAATAATGTGTGACTTGTGGAATATGGACAATGTGCTTTTCGTTGAAATTACTTGTACAATAATATCACTAGTAAGCTTGCCACTCATGATATCACAGTGCACTCTGTACTGTACTAATAATTATCCATATTCCATAGTCACCATCATGTATGCAAGCAATAACACACAATGAGATGTGGGTTATCTCCTGATAAGAACACACCCAGGTGCGTTATGAGGCACAAGGCACTTGCACCGAGTGCCTTATGCACCTGGGCGTACTCTTATCAGGAGATAGCCCACACCTCGAAGTGTGTTATTGCTCTTATAAAATGGGTCCTTCAGTAAAAATAAATAAATAAATGATTAAAAATATACAGAAAAAAGTGTACATAAAAAGACAGAATATAGGATGATATCATGGAGAAAAGTAGTCCTTGTCATTTTATTGTAATGGAGATGTTTTCATATAGAAGTCTGTGGTGTCTGTTTGCCCTCCTAAGACACATACACCATCCATCAGAATATATGTTTTCCCCCACATCTTAGTTTAGCTGTATTTTTGCATGCATGAGAGAATACCCAGTGATTTTTTTATTGACAGGAGGGGGATCAAACATGTACCACATCAGCTGCCATACTGTAGTTAGTGGCTGTTGTTCATCATGCTGTATGGAGAATATAAGAATAATTAGTTTTTCTCCAACAGATTTCTCACCCCAGTCACTCGCTTCTGCATAAAATCCAGTAGAATATATTTTTTCCTCCATGTTGTCACTCGAGTCTCGGAGTGGGAGCGAGCATGCCCCATGTCAGCTGCCATAGTTAGAGGCTGATGTCTATCATGCTGTATGGAGAATGTATAAGAATTCATTTTTGTCTGCCACATTTCTCACCCCAGTCACTTGCTTTTGTGTAAAATGCACTCCACTATATTTTTTCACTTCGTGTTCTCAATTGAGTTGGTAGCATGTTTGCTCTGTTAAGGGGGTGAGGATGGGACACCAGAGAAATGGTGGTATTGAAAAGGAGGAGCCAAGCTGAAAATGGAGGAAAATCAAAGGTACAAGATAAGTGTTACACACACAAAAAGTTGCTTTGGTATAATTTTGCTGGGGGGGTGCTTCAGCGTTGGGGGTAAGTTGAATGATAAGAAGACAGGCATGGTTCTTTAACTGCCATTTCCAGCTTCACAATTTTTAAGTGTGTTGTAGTGAGTTTACAGTGGGCAGAGGTCAGTGATATGTTAGTGTTATTGGGCTGCAGGGAGAACGTTAGTGCCAGTTGGCTATGATATTGCCTGGTAAGGACACGGGTCTGAAGGGCTATTAGCCAATCAGAGTGCTTTATTTTAAAGACCCATTTTATAACCCCTAGTTACATATATTTATATATATATATATATGTAATAGATAAACCACTCTGAGGTGTGTGGTCACGCTGTGATATACGCACGTCTTGGCGTGCATTGTTACGCATGAGGCTGCAGGCCGATTGCATCAACCACCCAAGGCATGCATATATCAGAGTGCGACCGCACACCTCAGAGTGGTTTATCTATCTTATAAAATGTCTAAATTGTTTTAGAGGGGGGTAAAAGTGCAGGTGTGTGGTCATGCTCTGATACAAGCACGGTCATGTGATGCTGTTCAGCCAATAATATTGCTGCAATTTCCCTACCAATTTTATCAATATATATATATATAATGTTTTTCTGACAGAGTTTGTTGCCACGAATTTCCCTTCTTTTTGAGAATCAGGACTATAAATAGTGAATAGAATGTGGTGGTGGGAGCATGGGGACCGTTGGGCCCCACACTCCCACCACGTGATGTCTTGTGACATAGTAACGGTAACTGCAATGCAAATGCAAGCACTAATGGTTATGCACATGGTGACACAAACGTAAATGGTAATGCAAACATTAATAGAAACACAAGCGCAAAGTGATGCCAAAGTGAACAGTGAAGCAAACGGAGATGCAAGCGTATATGGAAACACAGCTGGTAACATGCATGGTCACAGTACCACTATTGTAAATGCAAATGTCAACTATTACAGCAACAGTAACACCAAAGGGAACAGAAACTGAAAGACAAATGCAAGCACATACAGTAACGCAAAGCGTAACACGCACAGTCACGGTAGCACAATTGCAAACACAAATGGTAATAGTAACAGCAAAAATAATGCCAGAGGAAACAAAAACAGAAAGGCAAACGCAAGCGCATATGGAAACGCAAACCATAATGCGCATGGTCACGGTACTGCAATTGGAAACACAAATGGTAATGGCAACAGCTAAAATAATGTCAAAGGAAACAGAAACGGAAATGCAAATGCAAGCATATACAGAAATGCAAACTGTTATGCACATGGTCATGGTACCACAATTGTAAACACAAATGTTAACGGTAACATCAACAATAATGTCAAAGGAAACAGAAATGCAAACGCAAATGCAAGCGCACCCAGAAATGAAAATCATAACTCGCATGGTAATGGTACCACAATTGTAAATGCTAATGGTAATGGTAACAGCAACAATAACGTCAAAGGAAACAGAAATGAAAACACAAGCACGCATGAAAATGCACACCGTAATATGCACGGGAATGCAATTGGAAGCGCAAATGGTAATGGTAACAACAACGATGACATAAAACAAAAGACAAACACAAATGCAAATGCAAAATGGAAGGGTGGCCGCAAACACAAATGGTAATGCACACTGTGATGCAAAGTGAAACACAAACAGAAACAATACCGTAGACACAAATGGTAAGAGTAACGCAAATGCAAGCACAAACAGAAATGCAAAGGATTACGCATACGGTGGCGTACACAGGAAAGCTAACACAAATGGGTACGGAAACGCAAGTGGAAAAGCTATGTGTAACAGTAACTGGAGTGCACACCCTGCTTTTCCCCGACAGCTGCATAGAGAATCACAGTGAGTACAAAGAATGTATGCATAATAATGGAGCTCAGAGCAGAAAATGAGGAGTTGGAATACTAAATTGCTTATATCTCAGGAACTGTACGACGTAGAAAAAAATTAAAATTTCACATAAATCATTACTTTCCTAGCTAGTTTTGTACTTAGCTCCTGACTGGGGGGGGGGCTAAGCTTTTTTCTGATGAAAAGTCTGTATCTTGCACCGTTTCTGAGATACGGGCCCCAAAAGTGCGGCAGGCACCGCAATGTTAATCTATTGGAAAAAGTGTCAACTTCAGAGCACTGTAACTTTCCATCTGTGCAATATTGTGTCACCAAACCACCAAAAGGCACATCTGTGGGATGTTGGCTTTCTTTCCTTCAGATTTCAGCCCAAAAGACCAAACTGTTGTTTCGTAGCAGGGTGTCAAAGAATTCCTGTTATTTTGGGCATAGTGTTTCAAAATAGTGTCACAAATCACAACACTTTCGAAAATGAAATCATGAAAGTGTTGTGAGTGGGACACTACTTGCGACACTGCTTTTTCCAAAAATTTCAAAAACATATTTCTGGGGTGTTTAACCCCCCAAAAAAGACATGGCTAGCATCCTCAGGGTCCGACTAGGTGAACACAAAAAGAATTGTGTCCCTAGAGGGTACCAAATTTAAATGCCAAGCATTTCTGTGACCACTAACTGAAAAACAATGGCTAACTCAAGACACTATGGGGTCATTTGCAACACTAAAAACTGCATTTGAGACACTGTTGAACTTTTTGTTAACTTTTCCCATTGACCATAATGGGAAAAATTTTTTTTGAATAACTTTTGGACCGTTCAATATCTTTTCATGAAATCTTCAAAAGGCACATCAGGGACCCTGGCCGCACGATTCTTAAAGTTTTCAGACCAGTTGTGCAAACCGTGTGATCTGTAGGCACGAGCAAACAATGTGCAAAAAAAAACGTAATTGCTGGCACGGATGTCGCTTAATGACTCCACAGCTGTATATCCGACTGGTACAAAAGTTGGCAGATCCCAAGATCTATGGCTACACCCTGTGCTTGCCATATTTCAGGCAAATCCCTTGAACGGTGGCAAAGTTAATAAGGTGCAAATTTAGCCATTTAACCTTAAATGCGGTACTCAACCCTAACTATGGTAGCACGGTAAATATATATATATATACATATATATATATTTTTTTTAATGTGGGTTTGGTATATGCATTTTATTATTATGTTTTATAAAATTTGGCACTGTCACTTTAAATCTTAACTTGAAATACAGTGAACATGCTCATACATGAGATGCCTTGAGAAAGAGACCAGGGAGGCTTTAAAACATGTGGTGGTGTTTTATGTGGGCCAGTATTTTCTTAAATAAATGCAGCTTTGAATCAGAAATTCAACCATCTGGAATTGTTTGTTCAAGTATTTGCCTGAGCTCTGCTTTCAACAATATAATTTTTACATTTGCTTGCATGTATGCACAAGGAACGTCTTGCAACAGTATGAGTTTTGGAGGTGTGTGACCCTCTTCCCCAATGCAGTGATCAGTGTAGCAGGCGTAACCCTAGAGGACTAATGCATGCCGAGCTGTGCATGACAGCAGTTTGGCTGTGTTGGACTTCACATCAAAGAAAAGATCCACTGCAATCAGCGGTGGTAGCGTGTATGCAATTAGCATACATAGCTGAACTGCTGTCATGCACAGCTCGGCAATCCATCCCGCATCCTCCCTCTGCTAATGTCCTCCCCCTCCCTTCTTTTGTCCCCAGCCCCCACCTTGTGTGCCAAGGGGGGGTGCCCAATCCCCCTCGGCTCATGAACCTCCCCTCAGCACACTGTGTGGCTGACAGGGGTGCCCAATCCCACATCAGCTGCAGCCCCCCAAAAAAAACCAACCAATTGGCATGCTGGGAGCCCAGCCCAGTTACGCTAATGCTCCTCCCAACACACACACTGTATGGCTGGTGGGGGTGCTCAATCCCCACTGGCTCCACTACCCCCAACAAACAGGTATGTGGCATGCTGGGAGCCCACCCCAGTGTGCCAAAAGCATCCATTTTTGTATTTTTATTTAAATTCCTGTAAAACAAGAAAATGGTCCCACGGTGAGTCCTTGGCCTCCCCCTTGCCAACCCGTGCCCACCCACTGCGTACCCACCTCCCCACACCCCCCTCACCAAATACTTACCTCTGGAGGCCAGTGCAATGATCTTCAGTGGACCAGGAATACATCTGTACACTTCAAAGCCGACCGTGAACTGAGGAAATGCTCTATAATGTCATAAATAGGGTTTTTCCAAATTAGGTGGCTATCTCTGCCTTTTTTTGACTTTTGGCACCAAATTTTCAACATATGGTTCTTGACACCCCTTCTCATGAATTCAGTCACTGTCATGGTGTTATTCAGTCCCGAAAGGTGATTTTGTGGTCACTGCATGGAATCACCTTTTGAGACCGATTAATGAAATTACACTGTTGGTGTTCATGAGGTGGGCTCTCAAAAAGCCTATTTTGCAAATTTGGTGAAAAAATTCCAAAAAATTACTGTTTTACAAGTGTGCATTGTGCAGTTTCCATGCACACTCATAAATTTGTGAATTTGTAATATTTTCACTCCAGATTTTCAACATAGGCATATTTCCACACCTCCTTATGAACAGTACAGCTATCATTTTTCATATCATAGCCAAAATGTGTTTTTGCGCTTCTGGTGCAAAATATCACGGTCGCTGTTGGAAATCAGTGTTTGCTACAGAGTAAAACAATTACAGTGAAACTGTTCATGAGCAGAAGTCCTAAAATGCCTATGCTGAAAATTTGGGGGGCAAAAGTCCATAAAATGACTGTGTTACGAGCAGGCATTGCACAGTTTCTATGCACACTCATAAGTTTGTGAATTTGTAATATTTCCACTCCAGATTTTCAACATTGCCATTTTCCCACATCTCCTTATGACCAGTGCAGCTGTCATTTTTCACATCCTGGCCAAAATGTGTTTTTGCACTTTTGGCGTACAATAGTGCAGCCGCTGTGAGAAATCATGTTTGGTACAGAGTAAGAAAATCACAGTGACACTGTTCATGAGCAGACATCCTAAAATGCCTATGTTGAAAATTTGGTGCAAATATTCCAAACAATGACTGTTTTACAAGTGTGCATTATGCAGTTTCCACACGCACTTGTAATTTTGCAAATTTGTCATATTTTCACTCCAGATTTCTCTCACCTCCTTATGAACAGTTTGGTTGTTGTTTTTCACATCCTGGGTGAAATGTGTTTTCACACTTCTGATGCAGAATAGCACGGTCACTGTGGGAAATCAGCGTTCGGTGCACAGTAAGAAAACCATAGTGACAGTGTTCATGAACAGAGGTGACAAATGCCTAAGATGAAAATTTGGTGAAATAATTCCACTGAATGACTGTGTTATAAGCGCAGGTTGCGCAGTTTGCACACAGGCTCATTCCCTTGAGCACACCCAAGGCGTTAGGGTTCCTAAGACAGACACTTAAGAAGTATGAGGGTGAAATGTTGATCAGATGCAAGAGGAGTTGCAAAAAGGTACTCTGTTGGGATATGGATGCTAAAGGGACATGGATACAACTGGGGGGGCCTGCATAAATGCCAAACACCAATGCAAATACCTGCAAGTGAACGTTTGGCATTGACAAATGCTTGTTATAGTATACATCCATGTCATGGGATCATTACAGTGAGACATACTTTCACACTTGGCATTGTACATGGAACTAAATGTGTCAATTAACAACAATGAAGTACTAAGTGACCTTATATCAATAACAGGTCTAAACATTAACAGACATAGCTTAGTGATCACTACATATACACCTTCATGAGAACTGGAATATAGGCCTTGAAAAGGAGACATGATTATTTTCAAGTGAGACCTGGGGGGGGATGGAGGACGGACAGCATGGCTAAGTGTGCTACACTACTGTGAACTGACACAATCTTTGAGTTGGGAAGACAAGCAGGCATAAAGTAGGCCTTCAGGAAGGATTGAGAAGGTCCTTGCTCCAATAATCTACGAGGGAGTCAATCCTGTCTTGTACATATTGTAAAAAACTGGCCCCGTCTGTTGAGGAACTTCTGGGTTGTATGGGCTGCAAAGTGGGACATTCTGGAAATGGTTGCTAAGTTTCCCATTACCATAAGCAATTCTTTAAATGAGGGGATTTCAGTTAGCTGCCGCTTCCTAAGGCTCTGCCTTTTGACCTCTACCGAGGCCGGTATCAGTCAGAGTCTCTGATGATGGGTCAGGGAGCAGTTAGCCTGCTCCACATCCAGGATTAACATTTTTGGGGATAGTGAAATAGAGCATTACAGGATTTCTGAGCAGCTGTCCATGACCTTATGCCAAAAGGAGCGTATAAGGTTGCATTGCCACAGGACATGCAGCACGTCAGTTCAAGGGGTTGCACACCTGCAGCAGTTATTATGTTGCAGAACACCTATGGACTTAAGCTGAGCTGGGGTTTGGTACTACAGGTGCTGAATTTTGTTTTGGTTGAGTAGGCAGCAGGGATCACCGCAAGCCTGACATACATAGCTCCAATACAGCCACCACTCTTTCCCCAAAATGTTTACCTTTAGCATCATTTACCACCTTGCTCTGGCTGGTTGCAATGGGTCAGGGGCTTTGCCTCTCAGCATTTTGTAGATATGGCCTCCCAGGCCTACAGAGGTGCCTACCCAGGCCTGAACTGGCAGTTTTATATTGAGCCCTTTCTCAGTAGGTTCACACATCAAACAAAAACACTTTGTTTTTGACCAATCCTGAAATGCATTTCTGAGTTGCAAATATTTCCAAAAATCATTTTTCTGCAGGTTGTATTTTGTTTGCAGGGTTGGAAAGAATTTGAGGGTCTGCCCATCTAGTATCAAGACATCACCAATCATGTGAACATTATTATCCTGCATAGAAAAACTCGAGCACCATCCACTGTGGATAAAGCAAAAGCAACTCACACCACATATAAACAACAAGCATGAAGTTTATTAAAGTTATTTCCAGAGCATAAAACAGACCCTCTAACTCAAACAGGAGCACACAGAGAGACCCACCAACCTCCTACTGGTTTCGTATCAGAGCGTCATCAGGGAGTGTTCAAACAGGTGACTCACACTACTTTTAAACCTCCACTTTAAAGTGACAGTATGCAAATATATTGCTGAAATAGTGTATCATTCACCAACATTAAAAAACATTATCAGAACATCGGCCATCACACTTGGTTCAAAGATATTAAATAGATACAGTGTCATAATCATAAAAAATACTCAAAACACTAATAATCATAAATGGTGTAAATAGCAATAATGATGCAGATGCAGTTTGTCCAATTGGTCAACAAGTTTTTGTGCAAAAAATAGGTTGAAATATGTACACAAATATAGTTTGATATTAATTTGAGATAGGATATAAGTTGAAATATGTATACATATATAATTTGATGTGTGTACCAAACAGGATATAATATCCTAATACAGAAACAAACACATAATCTCAAAAACCAAGTACACTAATTATATCTAATGTTAGATTTGTTTTGTTATTTAAAAAGAGCACAGATGCATTGTTATATATTCACCCATGTACAAATGTTATTACCACATATATGCGGCTCTAACAGCACATTCTGTGTTAGAGTGCATACTATGTATATGGTTAATATGTATTTCAAAAAAGATATAATATCCAATAATAAAATCAAATACATAATCATAGTGACCAAGTGCACTAGTGATGTCTAGTCATGTGACATTTGTTTTATAAAATACATAGGTGAACAGATATATGTGCACCCATGTACACATATCACTATCACATCAATGCCGGTCAAGCACCACATATTATGTTTAGGTGCATAACATGTTCATGGTTGGTCTATTCTCCCATATTAATATTGGAAGCTCAAAATACCATATTCAGTATATGTAACATCAATATTGTACCAAACCATGCTTAACATCTCTTGTTTTTCAGTTATGGTATAAGCTCAAAAACTCATTTAGACCAGGTGGATGTAGAGCACCCAATTTATAAATCTAAAACTGCTCTGTCTGGGATAGAAGCAAATCCTTATCGCCACCCTTGGGTCTCAATATGACCCTTTCAGTTCCACAGAAAGAAAACACATGAGGTGTTTTTGGATCTACACTTTTCAAGTAACAGAACAATGCATTTCTATCATCCTTTGGTCATATGTCACTGAAGTGTTCCCCCACCCTTAGCTTGAAGATCCTGACAATCTTCCATACATAGAATGCTCCACATGTTCAACAGGCTAAATATACAACACATGGGGTACTACAATTAATAAATCCCCTGATGTCAAATATTTTAATAGAATTAACAGATGAAAAACTCTTGTTTTTTTGGATTCTATCACAATATGTGCATTTACCACACTGAAAACAGTCTGCTGGTACAGTCAGTAGCCATGTACGAGTTTGTTGTATGGGAAGAAAACTGTGCACTAATACATCAGAGAGATTTCATGATCTCTTGTACGTTACTGTAGGCTGCTGTGTAATTATCCTATCCAGTGTAGGTTCAGTACTTAAAATGTGCCAGAATTTATTCAATGTTTCTCTTATTATGTTACTTTTGGCACAATATTTAGTAATGAAGTGCACTGTCTGGTTGTTATCATCATTTTCCCGATGTCTATATGTCAAAAGGTTTTCCGAAGGGATTTGCCTGACCTCCATTTCTTTTTGTTCGATTAGGACATGGTTATAACCTCTTCTTAAAAAGCGTTGTTTTAACTCATGGCTCCTCTGTCCATATTCATTATCCCCAGAACATACATGCTTAAGTCTCATGAATTGTGACCTAGGGATATTATTGATGGTGTGGCAGGGGTGGCAGTTAGAAGCCAACAAAAGGCTATTTTTGTTAGTTGGTTTCCTAAATAAATCTGTAGCAATGGTACCGTCTTCCATCACATTGGTATCAATATCCAGGAAACTGACCCGCTGCTTGCTGTAATGTACCATAAATTTCAAATTAGAGTCTGACCTTTCCAAGTAGTGAACAAAAGAGGTCAGTTCAATAGTGTCCTCCCACCACACCATCAATATATCGTCAATATATCTGTGCCACATATCAATTATATCAAAAAATGGATTCTGATCCATATCATAGATGTACGTTAATTCCCACCTTCCAAGATACAGATTTGCATATGTGGGGGCTAAAGTGGCCCCCATCGCTGTGCCCTTGATTTGTAAAAAAATACTGTCCCTGAAAGAAAACAAAATTTTTAGTGAGTACGAACTCAGCCAGTTTACATAATAAATCTATGAAATCCACAGTGTATGCTGGGTACCCCATCAACCAAAGACGAAGTACAGAAAGTCCACCTTGATGTGGCACATTCAAATATAAGGCCTCCACGTCTACTGTGACCAAGGCCCAGTCCAGTTTGAACTGTAGATCCCCCAGGGCATTCAAAATTTGTGTTGATTCCCTAACATAGGATCTTGATCTTGGTACCAGAAAATTGGTATTTTGGTCCACAAACTTTGAGAGAGGCTTAGTTAAAGAACCTATCCCCGACACAATCGGATGCCCTGGAGGATCCACCAAGTTCTTGTGTATTTTCGGCAACATGTACATAGTTTGTCTAACAAGACATTGGACTTGAAAATATTTGCATGTGTGTACATAAATAAGGCCTCTAACATGCACATCAGATAAATGGGTGTCAATCTCTTGTTTGAGTAACAACGTTGGATCAGATTTTAAACCCACATAAAAATCTATATCAGATAACTGTCTAAAGATCTCTGCAACATATTTGTCCCGGTCTATGAGTACCACTGACCCACCCTTATCAGCCAGTTTTATCACAAGGTCTGAGTCTGCCTTTAATTCTTGTATAGCCTTTGTCTCTTCATTGCTGATATTAACATAATTCAGAGCCATGAGTTACCCCTTTCAATTCTTTAGTTCCTTCAAAACTGCTCTCTCAAAAGTTAATACTGCGGGTGAACAAGCAGGCATAAATGTTGAAGGACATTTCAAAGGGGCACCTGATCTATGCTGTAAATTATATTCTAGTTCTAGCATTTCCCCCTTGTGAAACACCAGCAGCTGGGTCACATTCCCACATAGTCTCTGTTCTTGCAAAGTGGGCCTTTAAATTAAGTTTTCTTGTAAATTTCTTCACATCGACAAACAGTTCGAAATCATCAGTGACACTAGCAGGTATGAAATTGAGACCCTTAGGCAGTACCTGTTTTTGTGACTCAGTCAGTGAAAAGGATAAGAGATTCACAACTCTCGCTTCCTCCTGTTCTCGTAAGATCAAATTCCCCTAGCTTGCATAGTCACTCCACTCTGTGGTTGCTGTATTTTTGGTTGGGAGACTGACTGCTGTTGCTGGTCACTGTTACTGGCTCCAGAATCATTGTTTTGTCCTATGGCCCCCTAGTCATGTTCATTTCCTCCTGTTTTGAAAGTGTACCACTCTGGGACTGCGTCTGGGAGTGGAAGTGACACATGTTCTCTCCCCCTCCTTTACCGGATCAATTTTATCAGTTGTTTCTTCCACAGAATCTGTACTTGATTCAGAGTTACATGTAAAATGGTCAGGGGATTGTGCTGAAGCCTTAAGAATTGATTTAAGAGGTGATTTACCAGTCAGTTTGTCCCAAAATTCTCTCTCCTCCCTCTGCATTTATTCTTTGTTCTACCATAGGATGTCGTTGTTCTTTCCATGTGAAGACCCAGTCATTCAAAAAGTCCTGGCAGTCCCATTCAAATGTAGTCATTTTCTTCACCTTGCATTTACAGTCATGATCTTCTATAGTAAGTTTTAGTTCCATCTCAAAATCAACAAATTCTGGATGGTCCTTAAACACTAAAATCGCCTGTTCTTTATCCCTTAACTCCTCCTCCAAAATACTGCATAATGACTTGTAGTTCAGAACCAGACAATGGACAAAGAGCATAGATGCAGCTTGCATTTATTGTTTCCAATCCTGGAAGAAATTGTTTCTGTCTCTATCATACCCAGGCCATTTAATGACCTTGAGATCACGAGGGGCTCGTTTGACTTTGGCATATGCTTCACTGGTTCGAAAATGACAATAATTGCTTCTAACCTTGAAAGCAGCCCTTTTCAGTTTTATGCTCTGGAAATAACTTTAATAAACTTCATATTTGTTGTTTATATGCAATGTGAGCTGATTTTGCTTTTTCCACAGTGGATGGTGCTAGAGTTTTTCTATGCAGAATTTATGGTCTCTAGCACACACCCAGCCATTGGGGTGGCTTTTTGTTGCATTGTAATATCATTATCCTGCCAATATTTTTCCAATAAAATGGCCTTTGGTCTATGCACCAATGAGGGTTATTCCAAAAGGAAGTGTACATCCCTGGATTCAGACAGGCTTTAGATATTTTCCCTATTCTGTATCAGGTGGAGTGCACTGCTTATACAGTTAGCCATGTGTGAAATTTTTTGGGAAGAGAAACTCCGAGGTATGCTGAGGGGTGGTCTCCTTGCAGAACACTGGACTCTAGTTAAATCCAGGCTGGCATATGCAAGGTATGAGTCTGGAACATTCTGAAAGTCCTAGTGTTGAGGAAGGCATAGGCATTGCTTTCCAAATATTTTGGGGAGGGACTGAGTTACAAGCCGCTGAAGCATAATCCATAGTCTATGCAGGCTTTCATACTGCACAAAACACAAAATTCAGTTTCTGTTGATGCTACTGAGAAATAAGTTAATTTATATGAGCTGCATCTTGCTAGTCACAGTAATGGAACTTCTGCATGCTGTGGTCCATCGGCTGCTGCACGGGTTACAGTCTAGGGAGCTCAGCTCACCCCAAGTTGGTCAAAGAATTAAGCATTAAGATGCCCCTCTAAACTGAAAGAGGCTGAAGTGTCTAAATAGTAGAATTACCAAAGATAAAGCTAGCTTACTTTTCATCGTTGTTGCTGCTCTGCTGAAAGAAACTGAGATTTACCCTCCTCCTTGATGGTCTCATTGATGCAGTTGGCCCATTCTTGGCACAGGGGAGCCCAATCAACTGGAGGTTGCATTACATATTCCAATAATGGATGGTGTTGATCCACCCCTCATGCCATCTGCAGCTCTGAGGGTATCAGCTCTCGAAGTAGGGCATATCTGTTAGCTGTTTTGATTGCAGTGTCATTGGGTGAATTGCTGCTTGCATCTGAGAGATGGCACTGGCATTGCCTGCTGCAGGACCTGTTCATTCAGGATGAAGGACAGTTTTCTTCTGCAACCTTATTTTTTGTCTTAGTGATGCCTCTGGAGACCTTTTGCCATGCCCCTTCCTGCTTATATTCCTTGTACTTACCAGGGGTTTCTTGGTAGGTCTCCGGGTAGGATACATTCATTTCTTGAGAGATAGTGCCACATGGCTGCAGTGGCACTTGACATGGCATGCAGCACTCCCTTTGAATGTCCTTTAAATGCTGTTCAATCTCACCACTCAAGCTCCACTGAAATAAACCTCTTAGGAAGGAGGGTACCAGAGTGAAGCAGGAATGTTCAGCTTATACAGTTGGTGCTTCACCTCTACATATGCCCTCCTTTTCCATGACAGTACCAGGGAATAATCTTGAGACAGTTGAGTCATGTGACCCTCACACATTAAATTCCCATTTTCTCTTGCCACACAGAGATATATTTATTTTGTTGGGTACCTGAGGAATTTGTAGAGGATAGGATGGGTCCTTTTCCTTGGTCTGGGCTTGGGGACTAGTGAGTGGTTGACCTTCTAGAGCTCAGGAGAAGGGCCTTTATTCAGTTGGAGTATGCTTGGGAGGGCAGATCTCAGAAACAAAAGCATATCTCACCCCTCTGCTCCTTCAAGAAATCCCACTATCTGTATATTCTTCCTCCAGGCCCGGTTCTCCATAGCATCCATTTTTGCTGGCACGTATTGAATCTGTCCATCATGTTGTCTCATTTTCCCTTGATGTTTGGCAAGCTGGTCTTCATGCCATGTAACAGCAGACTCCATGCTCGCCATCCTCATGGTAAGCAGTTGCATTTCCATATTTGTTGTATTTGTAGTAGATTTAAGCTCGGCAGTGTCCTCCAGTAGTATTCTTAACATGTTCATAACTTTGCCCATTTCAGTTGCTGGCAGTGCCATGCGCCACTTTGACATTTTGACATTTTGTAAGTGCCAATCAATTTTGACCTCTTCTGCTGTCAAGTTTTTCAGTGGACAGAGATCACTATAGCTCCATGGATGTGGCCCTGTCACCCAGAAACAGGCTCAAACTTTCACTTGATGGCCCTTGGTTCATACTACACTGATTTTCTTCAGGTTTGTGCCAGATTGTGGCCCAGAATTTCTTCTAACAAATGCCCAAGGGCTTTTGCATTTGTGGCCCTGACCTTGTGGAACTCTCTACCTCATTGGATTAGAGACTGCCTGTCCACTGAGACGTTTAAATCCTCTTTGAAGACTTATTTATTTGATTTAGCATTTGGGGAGGATATTTAGCCATATGTATGCTGTCTTTTAATTCTGTGTGTTTTAACTGTCTGTTTGATTATTTTAAATTGTAAACATGATTTGATTTAAGAAAAGCGTGCTAGAAATAAAATATGATTTGATTTTGCCTCCAGATGTATAGAGTATTGTTGGGTGGTCAAAGTGTCATCTTTCCTTGATCCCTCTACTCAGATTAGGCTGCCACCATCTTGTTGGCAAGCTCTGCCCCATCTATTCACAACAACTTAAAGGAAACTGCACTAAGAATCCTATATCTCAGTGGGGGCTGATCCCAATTTTTAGTTTGTGTGCTAAAACATTTATTTTTTACTTACTGATTACTACAGTATATCAGACTATCATAGATTTATTCTGCGACTCCCAACCAATACTTGTGTAACCAGCAGAAGTCTCAGAATCCCCTGCAGATAATGTCAGAGCTGTGCTGCAGTAGGGGGAGATTCATAAGCCTGCAGTGCGTGCTAGACTTTTTATAAGCTCTGATCTGTTTTTGCTGGTCTCAATGTCCTCCCCGGGGGCTGGTTATAGAGAACTGCGCATAGCCTCAGGAGGGACAGGCAAGCATCTAGTGTAAGCTTATAAAATCTCTGATATCTGCTGCAGCCCAGCTCTGAGACCAGCTCTGATATCAGCAAGGGATTCTGGGATTTTTGGTGACAACAAATATCAGCAGCCAGTATCAGCTTGATGCAGTCTACTATGCTGTAGTTAACAGTAAGTAAATACTTTTTTTGGTACAAATGGTACAAACTGGGACTAGACCTATAGTTGGATGTGAGATTTGATGCCTTTAAGAAAAACTATTGATAGACTAATACAATAACATTGTAGAGGTGCACATAAGAAGAGAGAGAGGAATGATATGCTGTGCTGTTGGAAAACGATATGCCAAGACAACATTGAAACTGTGAAGCTGAATCATTGCTACAATATTTAAAGGGTTTTACAACCATGCCCTGCTGTTGTCCCATACTCCTATTTAACACAGTCTACTACCTATCTCATGATGGGACACACATTCTGCAAACACTATAGGAAAAAACTATTACTGGGACACATGATCCTCTTTCCCATAGACAGAACACAGTAGCATCAGTTCACCAGGGTCACCAGCAACATGATGCGGTAGTACTAACAATGATGCTGTACATATAAACATTTTTTTAACAGTGAAAACAAATACTGCCTATTTTAATGGCATCTACTGTACTTGGCAGTGCTCCTCTCTGATGACTTTACTAACACAGCATTAGAAGCATGCTCAGCAAAGTCTTGGCCTCCATTTTGTTACATGCAGTGGGCAAGGAAACTTTTAATAAATACAGTTTAACATTTACCTGTGATAGAGTGAAATACCAAAAGGGACATTATAAGCATTTAAAGAGCAGCTGATGCCTTTAGGAAAACTTCAAAAAACAAAGGGCCCGAGTTTCAAAAGCTTACACCTGGTGTTGTGACAAAGTGGACTTACACCACCAGTTACGCCCTAAACCCTCTGCGACATGGCACTAGGGGGTTTATGGCAGCAGTTGTGCCCTCTTCTGATAGGGAAGCAACCAAGACCCCAGGATTGCTATTCCTCAAATAACCCCCGGAGGACATCCTCCAAAGTACAGTTATACCAGCTTTTAACTGGGGTAAGTGTACTTACGCCCTCCAGGGGTTGTGCAGATCTGCCACCGGGCTAGCTCTCAAGACTTCTGCCCCCCTCATGCCCCAATCCACAAATTGGTAGCAGTACAGCCCTGCAGGGCTAATCATGCCCCCAATGCCTCATCCCCACAGACACATAAATGTCCAGCAGGGCAAGCAGATCCCCATGCCCCATCCTCCAAATACATATTGAATGCCCCCACAGGGCTAGCACACCCTTCCATGCCTGATCCCCAAACATGTGTCTAATGCCCCACAGGGTTAGCACCCCCATGTCTGATCCTCGAATCAGTTGTAAAAGCCCTGCATTCTTTCAACCCCATCATGCCCAATCCCTGCATTAATGTAAAATCCCACAGGGCTAGCATCCTCACCCCACACCCTGATCCCCAAAATTGTGTTATGCACAAAAAAAACATAGCTCCTGATCTCCCTTGTAGTCTAGTGGCCCCCCACCCAGCAGTGCCAGTCCACCCCACACTTCCCCTGACCCATACTCAGTCAGCGACTGGCACAGCTCACCTCTCACCACCACAGCCAGCTATCAACTGAGTTCTGTATGAGCACGTACTATTGTAAATAGTGCACCCTCAATGAATGAACTGTCATTCATTCATTGAGTGTGCACTATTTACAGTAGTACACTCTCACAGAGAGCTCAGTCAGTGGCTGGCTGTGGTGGTGAGAGGTGGGCTGTACCAGTCACGGACTGAGGATAGGTCAGGGGGGATGTGGGGTGGATTGGCACTGCTGGGTGGGGGGCCACTAGACTACCAGGGAGATCGGGGGCTATATTGTTTTCTTTTTGCATAATGCAATTCTGGGGCTCTGGGAGTGGGGGCACTAGCCCTTTGGGGTTTTTACAATTAATGCAGGGGATCGGGCATGGAGGAGGGTGTGCTAGGCCTGCTAGGCATTGGACATGTGTTCAGGGGATCAGGCATGAAGTGGGGTGCTAGCCCTGTGGGCAATTTTGTTTGGGGGATCAGGGCATTGGTGGGGGGTTAGGGTCCACTAGCCCTGTAGGGCTGTACAGTGTGTGTGTGGGGGGGTGCACTTGTGCACTTCACTTGGGCAAGCCATGGGATTGTGGCCAACCATTCCAATATGCCCTCCATTTGGTGTACTGGTACAGTTGGCACAAGTCATGGGACTTAGCCACAGGGACCCTGCCTGATAGAGAATCGGGTGCAGGGCTCCTGGCGCAGCCGTGTTTGGTACAAGTTGCCTTTGGCAGCAACTTGCACCATCATTCTAGAATCGGGCCCATAATGTTCAGACACAGTTCAGCTGTTATTTCATATACTTTCTATATATTTATACAAATTTCTCCTCTTCATTATTTATTTGTGAATAAACTCCCAAAAAAAACAAGATCTGTATCACTTAGAGTTCATCTGCCTCTATAGCTTATTCCCAACTTGAAATTATAATGCTCTGTTGTGACATCACAGTATATTGCCATGGAAACGACTGTGATGTGTCAAGGAGAGCAGTATGACATCAGGTTGGGAATAAGCAATAGGAGCTGATGAACTCTCAAGGAACAACAATCCTGTTTTTATACATATGACTTCAGTAATAAATAATGGGGATAAGACACACAAAGTTAATGAGGAATTTAAAGCTGCTTTGTGTTCAAATATTATGTTTTACAAAGTTCTTCTTGAGGGGTGTCAGTGGCTCTTTAACAACAGTTTTAATGAAATAAAAATCACATTTTAAGAAGGGTTGATTAATGAATGTTTTGTTTCTCACAATCATCGTTTAATTTCAATTTTAAACTATTTCTGATTCTGTTTGATGTAAGCGCTCTTGTATATTAGGGTAGAGTAAGCACTTCTATGTTCAACCTTGATTTTTGCACGTTAATAACTCTGCTCCTATTCAAAAAATGTGCCAGAAGCTTGGTAGATGTGAAGTTTTGGCAAGGGTCTCTGGATCCAGAAATTTTTTTATCAATCGGAGCAAAGTTACAGAGGTGCAAAACATTAAAATGTATCCAAATTGTTTTAAACTTGAAACTTACAAGTTTAATACAGTGTGACCCAAGGTACACATGTTTGCAATTCTGAAGTATGAAAATTATACAGTTTTTAAAACATCAGTTAAAAACAGTCCCATTTCATAAGCATGTTCAGTTCAAAAAATGAACATTCTAAGGATAGCTGAATTTTTGCATAAGTGAAAAACAAGAAACAAACATCATTTTCATCACTCTAAAATCCATTTTGAGCATTTTCACTAATGAAAATTTTCACTAACATGAATAGAAGGTACTGCACATCTGCATCTTTAGCTGCATGGAAGTGCAGGACCCAGGGGGCCCTGAACTTCCACAAAGCCAGCTTGACTCATCCCTTGCATCTGCATCTGCAGCCACATGGAAGTACAGGACACAGAGGCCTTTGCACTCCCATAGCCTCCTGGACAGCCCCATGGACAGCCCCATGAATTCTTGTCTTGGAGATCTGAGCATTGGCATCCATAGCTGCACTGCAGCAAGACATACTCTTCCCTTGGTGCAGGGCCATGCAGCACTACTCCCAACCTGGTGAGGGATGGTGCAGTGTTGGCAACATTGTTAACAAATTAACCATATAGTGAAGAGAACTCATTTTGTTCCCTTTGGTAACTGAGTAAGGCCCACTAGGCCCAAGGTCTGATTTCAGTGGGCAACACAGCAGCACTAGGGAGGTTAAGTGACTTGCTCAGAGTCACACAGTATGCAAGTGGAGGTTGTGAGAATCAAACCCAGCTCTGCTAGTTGAACCAAGCTAACGCACAGCTCATCTCTCTAACCTCTAAGCTATACTGCCAGCATACTGCCCAGAATGTTCTGTGCCTCTCCATCCAGAGCTGCACAGAAACACAGGGCACAGAGGTCACTGCATTTCCTCATCTAGATGGACTCTTGACCCTGCATGTGTGCATCTGCAGCCACATGGATGCACAGGGCACGGAGGGCCCTGCACGTCCACAACCACCCAGACTGCCTCATGGATTCTTTGCATTCATAGCCACACAGAAGTGCTGGGCCCTGTACATCCACAGGTAGATGGACTCTTTCCTTGTGCTTCAGACAGACAGTTATGGGCTGGTGGGAGGGGGTGGGCATTAGTGTTGAGAATAGAGGTGGGAAAATTCCATAAACTTCACTATGCATAGTATTTCACGTATAATCCAAATTTCTCTAAATACTCTGCAAAGCAAAGCGAATAATGTTGCATCTCGAAGTAACGCGAAGTTCCCATTGTTCTCTATGGACTTCGCATTACTTCACCTTTTGGTGGCTCTTTAAGGTGAATTTTGCAGTGATTCATGGGATGTAAAGTCACATGTGCTCTATATTGTCTTGCACAGCCTCAGTTCAGCATAGTGTGTGTAGTAGAAAGTTGGAGACAGTTTGCTGTCAGAGCTCTGAGAATCAAACTGTGGAAAAACCTTTTAAAAAGCATTTTTACGACAAACGTTCGTGTCAAAATTTAGTACATTGATTGTAGTAAACCCTTGTGTGTTTATATCATTGAGCATTTATTTATTTTGTGTGAATATTGAATGTTAATTAAGTACATTCAGTCTCTGTACTGACAAACACTATAGAAGTGTGCTTTGTGGAAGGGGTGGATCTGTGGTGTAGAGGGGAGATTCACAGTGAGAAAGATAGTATTTCCAACTGTTGTTGGCTAGTGTTTTAGTATTTGTGTGTTCAGGTACACACAGTAATACTTCTAGTAAGTTTTTATCAGTTTTTTCTGTTTGCTGTGCTGCTGTGCATTTTTTCAGTTTGTTTAAAAGGCCATGTTGTAGTTTTCTGAACTGTTAAAGTTCTACGCATTACCTTTGGTCTGTGTGCATGCTGTCAAGTCAGATGCATTTTATTGCACCACTATAATAGCAGTACTCTTAATTTCTTAGACCATCTGTGGTATTTTTTTCCTGCTTCTGTCTAGCTACTGCTGTAAATCCCTCACCTCGCCCCGCAAGATAAGGCATTGTTGTTCCACTTTGGGATTTCTGAAGACTGGTTAAGGTCTTTTTGTGCCTGTGTAGTTACATCTCTTTAGTGCTCAATTTCCATCTGGAAGTTGCTGTTCTTGTTATTTGGCTTCCCATCTACCAAAAACTGAATAAATATAGCATTGCTGTTAATTGTCTATGTTCAGTCTGTTGAAATTGTCGTCACTGTACCACTATCGTGTGTTTCCCCATAGTACAATAAATACTGTCTCTCACTGCTTATTACAGCATTTAACTGACAGAAAAAGACATAGTAAAGAAACTTACCTATTGCAGTATTTTTGGCATTGCACCATCTTGTGAATTATCTTGAATTTGTTAGCAACCCACAAAATTAGAAAAAATCACTTTTTTTCAATAAACATGTTTCTTTTCTTGGTGACTCTGTGTAAACTAAAAAAATGCCCACAAAGACACGGTCAGGCAAAGGTATTTCTAACTGTGGCGCATAAACCACATAGGTCAGTGGGGTACAAGCTTTGGCTCTGTGGGCAGGGCATTCCGTCACATCACGTGGAATAAATAAAAAATTAAAAAAATCCTTGAAGAGAAAAAGTACTGTGTCAGAGAGGGTTAGGCCAGGCAAGGTCCCTGAATCTGTATGGGTAGCAGTAGTTCCTGCAGCATCACCCTTGGGATAGGTGGTGTGTAAAATAAATTCTGTGTGTGTGTCTGAAAAAAAATCTGCCAGCCAGTCATCAGGTAACAGCAAGTAGCCATGTAGGTAAAAGTTGTGAATTAACACCAGAGGTTTACTACAGGCATGAGGAGGATGACTTTGAATGTTCCAGTAGTGGTCAGAGTACCAGTGGTGGTGCTCTGAGAAGTGCTGCCAGTGCCAAGTTCATGACTCATGTCATACTCATGTCATGGCAAATTACGTTCTTCATGGTCATCATGATCACGAATCACACCACTTCAAGTTTTTTTGGTCCAACCATGTTTTTTTTTTAATCTTCAGTTTCATCACAGATCAGGAGGACACCCAGTTATCATGTCACGTCACTCAAGATCCTTGGTCCAGTATGATACGTCTGTTAGGGTTTACGTTCTGTAGGATGCCCTACTAGCAGATGGACTTGAATCTTTGTCCTCACAACAAGCCTGCTCTATCTAATCCAGTAGCTATAATCTCAGTGCAAACATTGTACAATGTATAATGTTATATGTGTTTTTCTGAGTCAGGCAGTTGAGGGAAGTGCAGCCATAGGTATTTCAAATTTTCAATGGCAACTGTTTGTGGAAGCTCAGTTCCATCCAGTTTCTGGTGCTCTGAGAAGCACTGCCAGTGCCTAGTTCATGACTCAAATCATGTCATGACTCACAAGATGAATTACATTCTTCATCTTTACGATTATAAATCACACCACTTCAACTTTTTTGGTGCAACCCTGTTTTTTTTTTTAATCTTTGGTTTCATCATGAATCAGGACATCCAATTATCATGTCATGTCACTCAAGAGCCTTGGTCCAGTACAATGCTTCTGTTAGTGTTCACATTCTGTAGGATGCCCTACTAGCAGATGGACTCAAATCTTTGTCCTCACAACAAGCCAGCTCAATTAAATCCAGTAGATATAATCTCAGCACAAACATTGACCAAGGAAAGCAGACACAAACCCAAACAAGGCTCTCCACTTCAGCTGAGTGGCCCTGGCGCTGCTACCTGCCGGCGGCAGGACCTCTACATCCAGCCCACCACCCCCTGACCAAGGAAAGCAGGTACGTTTGGTCAGCTCCTAGCTCGGAGCTGTCAGGCTTCAATCCCCACAATTGGACTGGCTCCTGGGGACTGTGGTTGCTTCCCGGTTGGATGCTGCAGATCCCCACTGAGAAAGGAAGCACACAAGGTGCCTTTTTCAAAACACAGCTCAGCCACTGCCTTGCTGTACTGTTCTCTGGAAAATTTTTTCTGCTGAATTTACAGCTCATGTGAAAATATATATATTTTATTTTTCTCCTTTCCTTCTGGAATTTTCAGCTGTTTAGCCTGCTGTATTAGCTAGGCCTGACTTTTATATAGCTTATGTCTTGCACTACTGAATATTTCTATTGTTTAAATATTTTACCTTTAAACTATTGCACTGTATATGTAGGAATTGCCTAGCAGAGTTGTAGTGAACTTTAACTGACTGCCTGATGCTTATAGAGCTTACTACTTGCACTGCTGAATTTTTTCTGCTAACTGCCCAGTATTGTAGAATAGCTAGAACTGACCACTGCCTGCTGTTTGCTCTGCCGCACTTTTCCCATCACAGTTCCTCTCATTCATCCTTATTCCCCACAATGCTTCTCTGCCATCTACTGGACCCCTGATTCCCTGTCCTGACACCCCCCTGAACCCGCACATTCTGTAAATATTACCTGGCATTTTGGGCCATCTTCTAAACCCATTCTAGACTATCCTGAGTCTTCTCCACCACACGCCACCTTCCCAGCTCTCCCTGGTCCCATTGAAGGGGCCTCCCCCCAACCTCCTGAATCAGCCTTTTGTTTGCTAAATTCCCACCTGGCACCTTTGACCAGACCTTTCTGCAGGAACATTTCTCTCCTACTATTTGCACCTACTCCTGCCCTAAGCACTAAATTGCCCAGGGCCCTCCCACCAATTTACTTGACCTTTGTCTCTGGCTTTTTAACTAACGGCCCGCCTTTTTTTCTGCTGTATTTTAGACACAAGCCCAAACAAGGCTCTCCACTTCAGCTGAGTGGCCCTGGCACTGCTACCTGCTGGTGGCAGGACCTCTGCATCCAGGCTGCCACCCCCTGATCAAGGAAAGCAGGTACATTTGGTCAGTTGCTAGCTTGGAGCTGTCAGGCTTCAACCCTATAATTGGACTGGCTCCTGGGGACTGTGGCTGCTTCCCAATTGGATGCTGCAGATCCCCACTGAAAAAATAAGCACACAAGGCACCTTTTTCAAAACACAGCTCAGCCACTGCCTTGCTATACTGCTCTCTGGACAATTTTTTTCGCCCACCCTTCCACCCCTCCTCCCTCCTTTATTAAGTACATTTCTCCAGTGGTCCATCTCACTGAGGCCTCACACTAGTCAATTACAGCAACTGCTTAAAGGGGCTCTCCTTTCTGTAACTTCTTAAAGGGGTGATCCTCTCTTGAGCTCACTTGTCTCCTCTAAGCAATTCCCCAATATTCTTCATAAAGCATAATCGGTAAGATACCCCTGCCTGTTGAAGATAAATCCTTAAGACATATATGCCATCAGGCTGTTTTCATGTATCTTTTCGTACCATTGATCCCTGTCTCTTTTAGCTAGACTAACACCTAACATGGAGCAGTGATTCTTGAGACTTATAGAACCTAGCTAGTGAGTCTTGGTGCAGCTCGCACCCTGTTAACATATTGGACAATCATGGCAGTCCTCGTGTGGTTTCAATTACTTACCTGCTTATGTATGGTACCCCACCTGACAGACCATTCAAGCAGAATTGACCCTAACATAGAGTCATGCCTACCACTGCTAGATTGCCTTTATATTAATACTATGTATTACTTATGCTGCCACCACATGACTCCACACCCTTCTCACTTTGTGGAATCTCCTTAAGGTAGTACCGCTACCTTGTTACCAATATGTGGCACCTCACCATACCCACCCAAAACCTACACATCTTGGTGCTATACTGAATGGACCATAGGCTATGTGTCCCTAGGTCAGCACAAGGGGAAACTTTGGACTCCCGGACCCCCGTACTCAAATTTATACTAGATGCAGAAAGATTTGTGCTTTGAAACTACTCTTTGCTGCCATAAGGAAAATTGTGTTCCTACTACTTTTGTGTTCAGGTAACGTTGAACTCAACCCTGGTCCCACAAAAGATCTCTCATCTCCATCTGACCTTACAAGACTGAAAGGAGTCAGCTTTATGCACGCAAATGTTTCCAGTCTTTTTAAAGAAATTTACATCAGTCCAGGCATGGATTACTCATACCGCACCAGACGTAGTTGTGCTCTCTGAATCCTGGCTTCGGGCATCCACCCCAGATAGACTAACATCCCTAACTCCCTCCTATTCAGAGCCGATAAGCAGACCAGGAGAGGGGGAGTAGTCATCTATGTCAAAAACAAATTTTCAGTTTCCATCCTAGACTCTACCTCTGTTGCAGGTGGATTCGAATGTTTGTCCCTTAAAGTTGAACTTTCCCCATCAATGGCTTTCCATGTCATAGGCTGTTACAGACCACCAGCCACGGGGCCTCAGCTCCTGTCCCATCTGTCATCTATTATGGGTTCTGTCCCCATTGAAACAATTATTCTAGAAGACCTTAATTATGATTGGTTGACTAAGGTCTTGATACCCCTGAAGCAATTCTGTGACTCCCACGGGTTCACACAACTTATTACTGAGCCAACTCGCATTAACAAGAAAAACCCAATGAAAAGCACCCTATTGGATGTCCTTTTCGTAAGCAAACCATATTCCTTTTCCCATGCTGGAATTTTTTCAACTGATGTTAGTGACCAGTGCTTTATTACTAGTATAAGAACTGATGCTAAACCCTCACCAACATCTAAATTTTCCACTAAAAGGTCCAGACAGAACTTCGATCCTCTCGCATACTTCAATGAATTAAAAAACTCTTTGCACTGGCAGAGTTTTTACCTTGCTACATCGGTGAGTAATGCCTACGACATCTTCCAAGAAATTATAACCAGTGCCCTAAATAATCATGCTTCTCTGGTAAAAGCATGTATAAAAGCTAGAACATGTTGTTGGTTCTCAGCGGACCTCAAGGCTGCCTTACTAAAAAGAGATCAACTCTGGAAAAAGGCTAGCAAATCACACAGACGAAGACTGGTGTCTCTTCAGGACAGCTAGAAATGCCTGCACTAAGATGGTCAGAGAGGACAAGGCCAATTTTTACCGATCTGAGCTAGATTCTGCATCGAAATGCCCTACCAAGTTCTGGTCCACACTAAAAGAACTGACTGGTCATTCTCCAGGAAATGTGCTTCCCTCCAAAATTAGCACTGACAATGCTGTAATCAATGACAGAAACAAGATCCTGTAGGCCTTCAACAATCATTTTGCCACTGCAGGCCTAGCATTCGATAACGCACCGGCAAGCAGACTACACCCAAGGATCAACACTAAGCTCCCGGAACCGAGTAACAATATTGTAACCTTCTCATTCTTACCCACCTCCGTAAAGGAAGTTGAAGATCTTCTCCTAAAATTGGACACTAAAAAAAGTGCTGGAGCTGACTTCTTCGACCCATATTACTTGAAAATTGCTCATCACATCCTTGCCACATCTATCTCTCACTTATTCAACCTGTCCCTATCCCAAGGTTTCCTCCCTCAGTTATGGAAAGTTGCTCACGTCTTCCCCCTGTTTAAATCAGGGGATCCCTGTGACCTAAATAACTATAGGCCAATCTCCCTCCTCCCCATACTCTCCAAGCTCCTAGAAAAAATTGTGGATACTCAGCTGAGATCTTTCATAGACAACTCAAACTTACTAAACCCTATGCAGTCAGGCTTCAGAGCAAAGCACAATACCATTATGGCCCTGGCAAAAGTAACTAACGACTAGCAACGGGGATTAGACAACAAAAAATTCATCTGTGCAGTTTTCCTGGATCTCAGTAAGGCCTTTGACACCGTCGACCACTGTTTGCTCCTCTCCACTTTACAAACAATAGGCCTAGATCCAACCTCCTTGTGTTGGTTCCATGACTACCCCACTGGCAGACAACAACAAATCAAGGCTGAAGGGGAGCTTTCTTCACTTAAACTGATAAAAAGAGGTGTCCCTCAGGGGTCCATATTGGGACCATTACTGTTTGCTATCTATATCAACAGCCTGGATGTAGGCATTAAGGAAGCAAGCATTCACCTGTTTGCTACATAAGCCGTGAATCTCCTGAAGCTGCCTGTAGTGACCTGCAAACCGACTTCAA
Source organism: Neoceratodus forsteri (assembly GCA_016271365.2). Lineage (NCBI taxonomy): Eukaryota > Metazoa > Chordata > Ceratodontiformes > Ceratodontidae > Neoceratodus > Neoceratodus forsteri. The sequence goes on from CM028129.1 coordinate 907,330,491, forward strand.
CATCCTGCAGCACCAGCTCCTCAGTAAAAGACTACTACTTAATGTCAAGAAAACCAAGGCAATGCTATTCTCACCAACTGGCCAGGGGGCATATTCTGCCACTGCTGGTCCATTACCTTCTATCTCCACCTTACTAGGTGAACATCTTGAATACGTACTGAAAGTCAAGTATTTGGGTGACTGCATAGACAATAAACTCTCCTTTGTGGAACATATAGAAGAACTGCTGAAAAAGCTGAGGCAGAGGCTTGGACTCTTCTTCAGAATAAATCGCCTCCTGACCGCAGACGCCAAAAGACAGCTCATCCAATCCACATTCCTCTCACTAATTGACTATGCTGACTTCATATATGGCCAGTGACCAGCCTCACATTTTGCTAAATTGGACGTAACGTATCATAGAGCTCTGAGATTTATAACAGGCCTCCCTTTTTCCACCCACCACTGTTCACTGTATGCAGCTGTGGGTTGGCCCTCCCTCCAACACAGGCGGTATAGAAATGCAGCCCTCTGGACACTCTGAGCCATCACCAACAAGCTCCCACAATACATTGCTGACTGTCTCCCACTAAGCCTGACTGGGAATTATGCCTTGAGAAGTCACTCACTGGTTTCTCTGAAAGTACCTAGGGTCGGTACCTGCTTTGGAAGAGCAGCCATAAGCTTTATCCTGCCCACATTTTGGAATAGGATACAGAAATCACTGAGACTTAGCTCCCCTGTTAGTCTTGCTATGTTCAAGACCCTGTATGTCAAAACATTTGTGGAGCTCTGTAACTGTTTCCACTGTTCCTAGTTGTCCAGCTGATGTTTCCACTCAATCTAATTCCTTCCCGTTTAAACTAGGTGTTCCCTTACCAAGATTACTCCTCCCCACCTCTGTCCATTCTAGTTCCACCGGTACTATCGGTTCACCTCAGTCCATTCCAGTCCCACCGGTACTACGTACTCACTGCAACACCCCTCAACATCGCCGTCTCTTATGCCCTGATACCACCTGCTTAGTATCCCAGAATATTTCTGCCAGCGTCCCTGCCTCCTACACGTGCACTTTTCCATATCCCAGGGACTCCTTTACAGGCTATGAACATGTTATTGATGGATAGGATTATAAAGGCATCTCTGTATATATTATTTACCTTTATTTCTACACTGTATATATTTTGTTGTGTACGTCTTGCTACTGTTGTTTTATGTATATTTTACTTGTACTCTATTCTGTACCCTCATCCTTTCAAAGTGCAGGTCCACCTTGTAAATGAGCTCACTCAATGGTGATTGCCTGGGTAAATAAAGATTTTTATTGATTGATTGATTGATTGTACAGTTCAGGGAAATGCAGCTGTAGGTATTTCACATTTTCAATGGCAACTGTTTGTGGAAGCTCAATTCCAACCAGTTTCTGGTGCTCTGAAAAGTGCTGCCAGTGCCAAGTTCATGACTCACGTCATGAGTCACAAGACAAATCACGTTCTTCATGGTCTTCTTCACAATCACGATTCACACTACTTCAATTTTTTTTTGGTGCAACCCTGTTTTTTTTACCTTTGGTTTCCACCAGTGTACTAGGGATTAAACTGGTTTAAATAAACTCCAGAATCTTGAAAAAAAGGATGAAAATAATAATAATAATAATATTTTTATTTAAAATCAAAATCAGAAAACTCTTTCTTTTACTAGTTTTGAGTAGCACACTAAGCTACACAACTTCTGCTCTAGCAAAGCGAAAGTCAAAGTGAAACTAATTCACTGACTTCCTGCCTGATTTCCTTTCTGCTTGCCCATTATGTGACCTGCAGCATATACCATTGTAACAGCAGTGCTGTTACAACAACAAACACACCACAGTGACACAATCAGTTCAACAGAAAACAGACATTTGACAATACTAGATGATCCTCTGGCGTACTGGAGTGGAAAGGTGAATGAATGGCCAGTCTTGACTTCAGTAGCACTGAAATACCTGACCTGCCCACCCTCCAGTGTAAGTGTGGGGAGGATATTTAGTTCTGTGGTGGCCATAGTGTGTGACGGTTCGTGACCATCGTACTAACCTATCACCTACAAATGTCAGCATGCTGACATTTATCAAAATGAAAGAAGGTCACATACCAAGTAGGACAATCACATCTATGTTTGTACCCAGTTATGATGATGGTGGTGCTGAATAATGCGAACGAAGCAGACCATCCAGGTGGAAGTGTCAAATGGTGTACCATTGCGGTTGCTGATGCAGTCATTGAAAAATAATTTTCAAGTGGGTACAACTCCAGCATTGAGGATTGTGAGGGCTGCTTTCCTTTTTTATTTGTTTCCCTCGTTTTCCGCAGGTGTAAAGTATTTAACAGTGGTGACATACAGGCCAGATGATGGATATAGCAAAAGACAGGAACAGCTCCACTGGATCCTGATACTGAATGGGGTACTGGAATGAATTCTGAATCATTTCTTCATCATCAGTTTGCAGGTAGCATCGAGGTACTGTGGATGGGCAGTATGTTCCAATCTGAAGATGGACAACAGTTTGAATACACTGAAGACCCGGGAAGAAGACAAACGTATTAAGGAAAATTGTTTTCCAATGATGCATGCAATCTCCCACCAAAAATAAAAATACTTACCTTTCATGGCTTGACATTGTTTGTACAGCAAAACGTCAACAATCAGACACATGTGGAACATGTGTGACGGCAATATGGTTTCATCACTACGGTCGTGAATCTGTGGGCTGTGACCTGAGAATGTAAAAGAAAACAACAGTAATGAGAAGTGCTGATAATTCACTCACTCACAGCAGTACCCCCCCCCCGGAAAAAATACCACATTAGATGGCGGCACATATGTATGGCAAGTGAATGTGACCATGGCCAATGCACCAGTGAAGGGGAAACATTCAATATGTATGATGATGATTCCCTGCAAAGGAACAACACAACGGACTGCTTACAACAAAAAACAAGATTCAGTACAAATTAAATGGCAGTGTCTCTGAAAAAACATGACAGTGACATGTACAATAACTTACCATTGTTGGCATGAATACACACACACACACACACACACATATAGGGCAGCATGTTTCAGACAGCACAGCAGAAGGATTTTCCAGAACATCAAAATATAGTTCAACCCATGGTCCTCTGTGGCTATCATCATTTAGCAACACACTGTACAACACCAGCAGCAGAAAACAGCAGGACAACAGCAGCAGCAGGCACCAGCAAGCTATTTTCCCACTTGGGACACTTAATGCAGAGTTTTGTCTCTAAGTGCGCAGTTTTAGCAGTGTGTCAGGAAATACTTGTGACTTTTCTGAACAGTTTGTCTTGTGATTATTCTTCATTGGGACACTAATACTGCATGCTGAATGATGTAACAAGATAGCAGTATACGCATGCTACATTCACATTAAATAGGAATTGTTTTGGGGGGATTGTAGTTGTATGTTATGTTTTTTTATTGTAGTTGTTGGTGTGCTACGAAAACCTAACACAGTCAACATTAACAAAAAGGTAATCTAGCTTGACAAGTACAGCAGCAGTGCAATAATCAGGTGACAACTTTTACCTACACTTTGGTATTCTATTTTCGATTAGTACTTATCTACTGACTTATCTATCTGATACCCTTCTTTCCAAAATTTACAGCTGCTGTATTCCTTTTTTTCACATCTGAAATGATTAACAGAGTACTCCTTTTAATCTGGCTTGCAGCAGGTTTTCATCAGTATTCCCACCTGTTTTTGTATATCTGTTATTTAAAATAATTTCTGTTGTGACTAAAATGAACTTGCATGCAATCCAGCAGGCAGTGATCCACCACCACGACCTTATGGAGTAGTAGGTGTTCGAAAACAGCTGGGTATACTGATGAAAACCAGCTCTGAACAATATTACAAGAAGCACTACTTTTATTATTTCTTATCTAAAAATAGGGAGTAAGTGTACTACAACCCACAACAGACCACGGGTGTATCAGGGCAATAATGCACACCCTGGGTACATTGTGAAGCAGGAGGGCTTGCCCGAGTGACTTCAACCAGCCGAGAAGCGCATTACTTCCCTGATACACCCATGGGCTGGAGTGGGTTATTGCTGTTATAAAATGGGCTAGCTAACTGTAAAAAGCAAAAAATCAAAAGGTTTTTACAATTAGCATACCAACTGTTGGTCTACCGAGGCATTAATGAATGATCAGGGGACACTTTCTGCCCAATGGCAAGTTGTCATTTGACCTTTCATTAATACCCATTTTATAATGCAGAATCAAATTAATTGTGGAAGGAAGGGTATCATGCAAGTCAGTAGATAAGGGACAATTGAAAACTGAATAAAACAGTAGAGTTCAAAATTGTTATCATATTATTGCACTGCTGCTTTAACACAATACAACAGGAAGAAAACGTTAATGCAAAAAAAATTGCATACTTTTTCTGTATGTAAAAAGATTATTAAGTAGGAAAAGAAGGAAAGCGCAGGACAGGATTTTTTTTGGTTTTTCGTTTTATAATTTTGTTGGGCTTGTTTTTAATATTTTTTGGGGGGAAGAAAGTGAGGTAAAATAAAGACAGAACACACAATACATGTTAAAAAAAAAGACTACTTGGCCTGGTTCTGACTAATAAGGATTTGGAGCATAGCAATGATTTGCAATTCCTGACCTTCCGCTTGGTCCAACTGCTAGTGCACTGCGTTGACAAAGTTACCTAGGTGGTCGACCTCACTCCACAGAGTGGCAAGATCACCCTGTCTGGCTGGAATATCAGAAGGGTTGCACTAGTGTGCAGTTGCGGGAGCTACCACTTGTTCAGCACGCTCACTTTTGCTGCACTTTGGATGCTGTGCAGGCTGTTGCCATGCTGCCACCTCTTGCACTGCACCCTCCATTGCAGGAGTGGTTGCTGCTAGTTCAGCCACCTTGGCCTCCCACTGTGCATAGTGGTGCACAGTCAGGTGTGTTCTCTGGCTACCTGTTCCTAAATGGGTACTCTTGAGACCACAACACACCATCATGCCACAGATCTTGCATCTCACCACAGTTGGGTCACCTGGCAGTGTGGTGAACAAATGCCACACTGCCAAGCTACGTGGAGGACCAGGCATAGGCACTTGGGGGCCCCAGATGTACTAGGCTGCTCTACAGTTGAGGGGAACATTCTGCTGCTGTTGTTTTTGTTCCTGCTGCTGCTGAAACTTTTGTTGTTGTTTCTTCTGCTGCTGCTGTTGTTGTTCCTTCTGCTGCTGCTGTTGTTCCTTCTGTTGCTGCTGTTCCTGCTGCTGTTGTTGTTCCTGCTGCTGCTGAAGCTTTTGTTGTTTCTTCTGCCGCTGTTGTTGTTCCTGCTGCTGCTGTTGTTGCTCCTTGACCTGCTGTAGGGGATCAGTACTAACCACCAGTGCTGCTTGGCTGGCACCACTAACATTCAAAGCAGCAGTTGCTGCTGCTGATGCTTCTGGAACCTCACTTCCACTACCAGTAGAAACAACATTCTCAGGAAGGGGAGCACTGGATGGAACAAGTTCCCACGATTGAGACGAATAGTTTGCCTCACACCACCACGCATCCTTGGGCCACGACTCCTGGCAGGAACCTCACGTCTCTCCATTTGGAAACAAAAATTAATAGAAGTATTAAGAAGTAAACAAAAGAGAAAAACAGAATAATAGAATCAGATACAAAAATAAACAAGCATTTGTCAATGCCAAGTGTTAATTGCGTTGGTCTGCTGAGCTCGCTCACTGCCCCTGTGTCACTCATTCATTCTGTTTCTCCCGGTGCTGCAGGCTTCTGTTTTGTACTAGGCTCCTGCCTGTGTTGGCATGTTTTTCTGCCCACAAAGTAATCTGCAGGTGTCCTGACAGAGCTCTATTGGGGTGGGTCACTCCCCCTCTCTCACTCGCTCATTCTGTTTCTGCTGGCGCTGCAGGCTGCCCTTCTGTACTGGGCTCCCACCTCTGTTGGCAGCTTTTTCTGCCCACAAAGAAATCTGCAGCAGTCCTCACACAGGTCCGTTGAGCTAGCTCACTTCCCCTCTCTCACTCGCTCATTCCATTTCTGCCGGTGCTGCAGGCTGGCCTTTTGTACTGAACTCCTGCCTGTGTGGCCTCCTTTTTCTGCCCACAAAGAAATCCACAGCAGTGACAATAGAGCTCCGTTGAGGTCACTCACTCCCCCTCTCTCACTTGCTCGTTGTGTTTCTCCCGGCGCTGCAGGCTGTCCTTTTGTACTGGGCTTCTGCCTGCGTAGGCACCTTTTTCTGCCCACAAAGAAATCTGCAGGTGTCTGTACAGAGCTCTGTTGAGGTAGCCAACTCTGCCTGTCTCACTCGCTCATTCTGTTTCTCCGGTGCTGCAGGCTGCCATTTTGTAGTGGCAGTGGCGGAGCCAGGTTTGGGAGTATTTGGAAGCCAGGGGGGGCCATTCAGTCAATCACGGGCTCCACAATGGGCATTAAACAGTGAATAAAGATGGTGGCGGGGCGCCACTACTCACACTGGGGCAGCCAGGAGAGGCGACTGCCCCCCCCAGCCCCCCTCTAGCTCTGCCACTGTGTAGTGGTCTCCTGCCTCTGTTGGAGCCTTTTTCTGCCCACAGACAAAATCTGCAGCAGTCCCGACAGAGCTCCGTTGAGCTCGCTCACTCCCCCTCTCTCACTTGCTCATTCCGTTTCTGACGGCGCTGCAGGCTGCCCCTTTGTACTGGGCTCCTGCCTGTGTTGCCGCCTTCTTCTGGCCACAAAGAAATCTGCAACAGTCATGATAGAGCTCCATTGAGCTTGCTCGCTCACTCACTCATTCGTTCTGTTTCTCCCGCCGCTGCAGGCTGCCCTTTTGTACCGGGCCCCTGCATGTATTGCTGCCTTTTTCTACCCACAAAGAAATCCACAGCAGTTACAACAGAGCTCCATTGAGCTCACTCACTCTCTCTCCCTCACTCGCTTGTTCTGTGTCTCCCGCTGCTGCAGGCTGCCCTTTTGTACTGGGTTCCTGCCTGAATTGCTGGCTTTGTCTGCCCACAAAGACATGTGCAGCAGTCCTGACACAGTTCCGTTGAGGTTGCTCACTCCTCCTCTCTCACTCACTCGTTCCATTTCTGCTGGTGCTACAGACTGGCATTTTGTACTGGGCTCCTGCCTGCATTGCCACCTTTTCCTGCCCACAAAAAAATCCGCAGCAGTCACGATAGACCTCCATTGAGCTCGCTCACTCCCCCTCTCTCACTTGCTCGTTCTGTTTCTCCCAGTGCTGCATGCTGCCCTTTTTTACTGGGCTCCTGCCTGCATTGGCACCTTTTCCTGCCCACAAAGAAATCCACAGCTGTCCCGACAGACCTCCGTTGAGGTTGCTCACTCCCCCTGTCTCACTCGCTCATTCTGTTTCTCCTGGCACTGCAGGCTGCCCTTTTGTATTGGGCTTCTGCCTCTGTTGGCATTTTTTTCTGCCCACAAAGAAATCTGCAGCTGTCCCGACAGAGTTCCATTAGCCTTACTCATTTCTCCTGTCTCACTCGCTCATTCTGTTTCTGCCAGCACTGGAGGCTGCCCTTTTGTACTGGGCTCCTGCCTGTGCTGCCGCCCTTGTCTGCCCACAAAGAAATCTGCAGCAGGCACGATAGAGCTCCATTGAGCTTGCTCACTCACTCCCCCTCTCTCACTCATTCATTCTGTTTCTCCCACTGTTGCAGGCTACTCTTTTGTATTGGGCCCCTGCATGCATTGCTGCCTTTTTCTGCCCACAAAGAAATCTGCAGCAGTCCCAACAGAGCTCCGTTGAGCTCACTCACTGCCCCCTCCCTCAGTCGCTCATTCTGTGTCTCCCACTGCTGCAGGCTGCCCTTTTGTACTGGGTTTTTGCCTCTGTTGGTGGCTTTTTCTGTCCACAAAGAAACCTGCAGCAGTTCTGACACAGGTCCGTTAAGCTAGTTCACTTCCCCTCTCTCACTCGCTCGTTCCGTTTCTGCCAGCGCTGCAGGCTGGCCTTTTGTACTGGGCTTCTACCTGTGTGGCCACCTTTTTCTGAACACAAAGAAATCCACAAGTGTCCTGACAGAGCTCTGTTGAGGTAGCTCACTCCGCCTGTCTCACTCGCTCATTCTGTTTCTCCTGATGCTGCAGGCTGCCATTTTGTAGTGGTCTCCTGCCTCTGTTGGCACCTTTTTCTGCTCACAAACAAATCTGCAGCAGTCCCGACAGAGCTCTGTTGAGCTTGCTCACTCCCCCTCTCTCACTCACTCATTCCATTTCTGTCAGTGCTGCAGGCTGCCCTTTTGTACTGGTCTCCTGCCTGCATTGCCGCCTTCTTCTGGCCACAAAGAAATCTGCAGCAGTCACGATAGAGCTTCGTTGAGCTCGTGAACTCACTCCCCCTCTCTCACTCATTCATTCTGTTTCTCCTGCAGCTGCAGGCTGCCCTTTTGTACTGGGCCCCTGCATGTATTGCTGCCTTTTTCTGCCCACAAAGAAATCCACAGCCGTCCCAACAGAGCTCTGTTGAGCTCACTCACTCCCCCTCCCTCAATCGCTCGTTCTGTGTCTCCCACTACTGCAGGCTGCCCTTTTGTGCTGGGTTCCTGCCTGCGTTGCCAGCATTGTCTGCCTACAAAGACATGTGCAGCAGTCCCGACACAGCTCTGTTGAGGTCACTCACTCCCCCTCTCTCACTCGCTCATTCCGTTTCTGCCGGAGCTGCAGGCTGGCCTTTTGTACCGGGCTCCTGCTTGCATTGCCACCTTTTCCTGCCCATAAAGAAATCTGCAGCAGTCACGATAGACCTCCGTTGAGCTCACTCACTCCCCCTCTCTCACTTGCTCATTCTGTTTCTCCCAATGCTGCAGGCTGCCCTTTTTTACTGGGCTCCTGCATGCATTGGCACCTTTTCCTGCCCACAAAGAAATCTGCAGCTGTCCCAACAGAGCTTTGTTGAGGTCGCTCACTCCCCCTGTCTCACTCGCTCATTCTGTTTCTCCTGGCACTGCAGGCTGCCCTTTTGTACTGGGCTTCTGCCTATGCTGGCATTTTTTTCTGCCCACAAAGAAATTTGCAGCAGTCCTGACAGAGCTCCGTTGGCCTCACTCATTTCCCCTGCCTCACTCGCTCATTCTGTTTCTGCTGGTGCTGCAGGCTACCCTTTTGTATTGGGCTCCTGCCTGTGCTGCCACCCTTTTCTGCCCACAAATAAATCTGCAGCAGTCATGATAGAGCTCCATTGAGCTCACTCACTCACTCCCCCTTCCTCAATCGCTCGTTCTGTGTCTCCCACTACTGCAGGCTGCCCTTTTGTGCTGGGTTCCTGCCTGCATTGCCAGCATTGTCTGCCTACAAAGACATGTGCAGCAGTCCCGACACAGCTCTGTTGAGGTCACTCACTCCCCCTCTCTCACTCGCTCGTTCCGTTTCTGCCGGGGCTGCAGGCTGGCCTTTTGTACTGGGCTCCTGCTTGCGTTGCCACCTTTTCCTGCCCACAAAGAAATCTGCAGCAGTCATGATAGACCTCCGTTGAGCTCACTCACTCCCCCTCTCTCGCTTGCTCATTCTGTTTCTCCCAATGCTGCAGGCTGCCCTTTTTTACTGGGCTCCTGCATGCATTGGCACCTTTTCCTGCCCAAAAAGAAATCTGCAGCTGTCCCAACAGAGCTTTGTTGAGGTCGCTCACTCCCCCTGTCTCACTCTCTCATTCTGTTTCTGCCGGTGCTGCAGGCTACCCTTTTGTACTGGGCTCCTGCCTGTGCTGCCACCCTTTTCTGCCCCCAAAGAAATCTGCAGCAGTCACGATAGAGCTCCATTGAGCTCACTCACTCACTCCCCCTCTCTCACTCGTTCATTCTGTTTCTCCCTTTGCTGCAGGCTACCCTTTTGTACTGGGCCCCTGCATGTATTGCTGCTTTTTTCTGCCACAAAGAAATCCGCAGCAGTCCCAACAGAGCTCCGATGAGCTCACTCACTCCCTCCCTCTCCCTCACTCGCTCATTCTTTGTCTCCCACTACTGCAGGCTGCCCTTTTGTACTGGGTTCCTGCCTGCAGTGCCGACTTTGTCTGCCCACAAAGACATGTGCAGCAGTCCCGACACAGCTCCATTGAGGTCGCTCACTCCCCCTCTCTCACTTGCCTGTTCCGTTTCTGCCGGGGCTGCAGGCTGGCTTTTTGTACTGGGCTCCTGCTTGCGTTGCCGCCTTTTCCTGCCCACAAAGAAATCTGCAGCTGTCCCAACAGAGCTTTGTTGAGGTCGCTCACTCCCCCATCTCACTCGCTCATTCTGTTTCTCCTGGCACTGCAGGCTGCCCTTTTGTACTGGGCTTCTGCCTCTGTTGGCATTTTTTTCTGCCCACAAAGAAATTTGCAGCAGTCCCGACAGAGCTCCATTGGCCTCACTCATTTCCCCTGCCTCACTCGCTCATTCTGTTTCTGCCGGTGCTGCAGGCTACCCTTTTGCACTGGGCTCCTGCCTGTGCTGCTGCCCTTTTCTGCCCACAAAGAAATCTGCAGCAGTCACGATGGAGCTCCATTGAGCTCGCTCACTCACTCTCCCTCTCTCACTCATTCATTCTATTTCTCCCACAGCTGCAGGCTACCCTTTTGTACTGGGCCCCTGCATGTATTGCTGCCTTTTTCTGCCACAAAGAAATCCGCAGCAGTCCCAACAGAGCTCCGTTGAGCTCACTCACTCCCCCTCCCTCACTCACTCATTCTGTGTCTCCCGTTGCTGCAGGCTTCCCTTTTGTACTGGGTTCCTGCCTGCGATAGTGGCTTTTTCTGCCCACAAAGACATCTGCAGGAGTCCGGACACAGCTCAGTCGAGCTCGCTCACTCCCCCTTTCTCACTCGCTCATTCTGTGTCTGCCAGCACTGCAGGCTGCTCTTTTGTGCTGGGCTTCTGCCTGCATTGGCATGTTTTGCTGCCCACAAAGAAATATGCAGCTGTCCCAACAAAGCTCTGTTGAGGTGGGTCACTCCCCCTCTCTCACTTGCTCATTCTGTTTCTGCTGGCACTGCAGACTACCCTTTTGTACTGGGCTCCTGCCTCTGTTGGTGGCTTTTTCTGCCCACAATGAAATCTACAGTAATCCTGACTTAGGTCCGTTGAGGTAGCTCACTCCCCCTGTCTCACTCGCTCGTTCCATTTCTGCCGGTGCTGCAGGCTGGCATTTTGTACTGGGCTCCTGCTTGAATTGCTACCTTTTTTCTGTCCACAAAGAAATCCACGGCAACCATGATAGAGCTCCGTTGAGCTCGCTCACTCCCTCTCTCTCACTCTCACTCATTCTGTTTCTCCCACCGCTGCAGGCTGTCCTTTTGTACTCAGTCCCTGCATGCATTGCTGCCTTTTCCTGCCCACCAAGAAATCTGCAGCAGTCCCAACAAAGCTCCATTGAGCTCACTCACTCACTCCCCCTCCCTCACTCACTCATTCTGTATTTCCCGGTGCTGCAGGCTGCCCTTTTGTACTGGGCTTCTGCCTACGTTGTTGCCTTTTCCTGCCCACAAAGAAATCTGCAGCAGTCCTGACAGAGCTCAGTTGAGCTCTGTCACTCCCCCCCCAGTTGCTCAATCCTAATCTGTCCCAAACACTGATTTCCGACATTGACTGCGGTATTGTGTGCTGGAAGCATGGAAACACATTTCAGCCAGGATGTGAAAAATGACAGCTGTACTGTTCAAAAGGAGGTGTGAACAAATGCCAGTGTTGAAAATCTGGCGTGAAAATATTACTAATTTGCAAACTTACAAGGGTGTGTGGAATCTGCACAACACATGCTCATAACCCAGTCATTTTATGGGAGTTTCATTACAAAATTTTCAACATAGGCATTTTAGGACCTCTGCTCATGGACAGTGTCTGTGTGATTTTCTTCATGTGTCCCAAACACTGATTTCACACAGCGACCATGCTATTGTGCACCGGAAGAGCGAAAACACATTTCAGCCAGGATGTGAAAAATGACAGCTGCACTGTTCATAAGGAGGTGTGACAAAATGGCAATGCTGAAAATCTGGAGTGAAAATAGTACAAAGTTGCGAATGTACGAGCATACGTGGAAACTGCACAATGCACATTCATAACACACTCATGTTATGGACTTTCATCACCAAAGTTTCAACATAGGCATTTTAGGACCTCTACTAATGAACAGTGTCACTGTCATTTTCATGTGTCCCGAACACTGATTTCCTACAGCAACCACACGATTCTGCGATGAAACTTCAAAAACACATTTCGGTCAGGATGTGAAAAATGACAGCTGTATTGTTCATAAGGAGGTGCTGAACAATGACAATGTTGAAAATCGGGAGTGAAAATATTATTAATTTGTGAAGTTATGAGCGTGCGTGTAAACTGCACAACGCACGGTCGTAACACAGTCATTTTATAGAGTATCATCACCAAATTTTCAACATATGCATTTTAGGACCTCTGCTCATGAACAGTGCCACTGTCATTTTCTTAATCTGTCCTGAACACTGATTTCCCACAGTGACCGTGCTATTCTGCGCTGGAAGTGCGAAAACACAGTTTGTCCAGGATGTGGAAAATGACAGCTGTACTGTTCACAAGGAGGTCTGGAAAAATAGCAATTTTGAAAATCTGGCATGAAAATATTGCAAATTCACAAAGTTACGAGCGTGCGTAGCAACTGCGCAATGCACGCTCATAAAACAATTATTTTGGGGATTTTTCCCACCAGATTTGCCGTATAGGCTTTTTGACAGGCCACCTCATGAACACTGGCACTGTTGTTTCATTAAGCAGTCCCAAAAGGGGATTCCATGCAGTGACCAAATTTTGGGGCCAAATAATGACATGACAGTGCCAGAATTCATGAGGAGGGTCCCAAAAACCCTATGTTGAGCATTTGGTGCCAAAATTCCAAAAAATGCCTGAGATATTCTATTATACAACTTACCAGCATTTCCTCAGTTCGTGGTCAGCTTTGAAGAGTGCAGACGTGTTCCTGGTCCACCGAAAATCGTCACGCTGGACTCCGGAAGGCAAGTATGGAGTGAGGGTGTGTGGGCAGGCAAGATGTGCAGTGGATGGGTGCAGGTTGTGGGAGGGGGCAGGGAGACCACTGAGGGACCATTTCCTGTTTTACAGGTTTAAAAAAAAAAGACATTGCGGGACCATTTTTTATTTTACAGGGGCATGTGGCACACTGGGGTGGGCTCCCATCATGCCAACAGAAACTTTCTTTTTGGGGGAAGCTGTAGCCAACGGGGGATTGGGCACCCCCGTCGGCACACATCAAAAGGGGGGGTATTACATTATTCTGACAGGGATTGGGCACCCCATTGGCAGACAACAAAAGTGGGGGGGTTACATAATGCTGACGGGGAGTGGGCTCCCCCATCATCAACACAAATCTTGTGGCACTGAAGCCGACGGGGATTGGGGCCCCCATTGGCAAACAAACACGGTTGGGGGGCACATGCTGCCGAGGGGGATTGGGCACCCCCTCAGCAAGGGAGGATTAATATTGTTTGTGAACACAGTGGCAAGCCACCACCACATTCACAAACAAAATCAGTGTTTCAAGATCCCATCCTGCAATGACGGGTCACTCCCTCTTTGTAGCGAATGGCTGACACTGCAATGATGAGGCGGCCCCTGATTGCACCGGCTAAATTTTTACAAGTTGGTGGCACCCTGGCTGAACTAATGTCAGCAGCAGCATGCAACGGCATTGGTGGAAGTGGGCCAAGCCTTTAAAGGCTGTGGGTCATTGGCCACAACAGTGCCGCGCCTCCACAACCTGCTTCTGGAGAAAGCTGCCGCAATATGTTTCTTGTGCATGTGCGCAATCAACATAAAAAGGGCACTAGGATGAAAGAGGTTTAAAATAAAGTCAGGATAATGAAAAAAGGATCAAAAGCACTAAACTTCTTTCAAAACTAGTACTCCTCACATACACACACACACACACACACTAGACAGCCAGCTCCACACAGCTCCTCATCTAGCAAACAGAAGGTCAAAGTTAAGCCTAATTCACGTCCTCCCTGCATCATGTGACCTGCAGACAGTCAGACATGTGATCTATGGGCTGTTTCTCACAAACTTCAGACATGAGATCAATGGGCTGTTTCTCATAAACTTCACCATCTCAAAATGTAACCCGAACTTAACGTGAAGTCCATAATATGAAGTCCATTACAGGTGAATTTCGACCTTTTAATGGAAACTTTGTGTAATTTATGCCCTTTGCGTTAACTTCGAGGTAGAGAAGTACAGCATTTCTTGCTACATATTGCCAGCACAATATGCTGTAGCTTTCTTCATGCAGGGCCCTAGCCCTGCATGAAGAAAAGAGATCACATCTGACCTTGTTTGGTCAGGGGAAGGAGGTGGCATTAAGGTTGACAACCCCAAGAAGACCCTATCACTTATTCGCCAAGACTATGGAAACCCAAAAAGGTCATTTTTTTTCCTTTTGCTGCTTGGGGAATGAGGGATGCGGAGTTAGGGTTGGAAACCCTAATGGCACATTTCCCTACTTTTGTGGCAATAAACTGAACCCTGACTGATGCATTCATGCAGTTTTTTGCAAAGAATTTCCTTTCTTTTTACGACTGTGGGCGGAGCCTACAGGAGTATTGCATGTACAAAAGGAGTGATGTCATGTTTTCTGTCCGTGGAACTGACTGAAGGTGTAAATAGTCTCCTCTGCCTTACCCTCCTCCAAGCAATATTTTCTGCCCTCAAATAAATATGCTTTCATGTTTCTCAATGGTTGCAGGGTACTATTTTTTTTCTTAAATGGGTGGTACAAGAACTGGAACCTGAGTAATGGGAGGCAGCATTAGGGGTTTTGGGAGTAAGATCCACCGCCTCCTCCACCCCAAACTTTTTTCTGATTCATGTGGGAGGGGCGTGAGATAGCTCTAGCATGCTGTAACCAGATACACTAGTTTGGGACCTTATCAACCAACAGACATGCTTGTACAGTGGAGAACAGAATAGAAAGTATTTAATGCCTTCAAATTGACTTAAAAATCCTGTGGAACAAATGATTATCAGAGCCACCTAGTGCCTCAGAAGGAGACCTAGAGACACATCCAGCTCTGTAAGAAAATTTTCATTTTTTTTTGTGGGGGCTGTGGGATTTAAACCCAGATCTAACTGCCCAGATCATCAATACTATAATTAACAGACTCTAGCTGTTTTCTTACAGAAACCCCACTCAGTTAGATTTCAAGTATTTGCTAAATTGTAAATGTATGTATCAGCATTCTGTTAGTAGTTAGTGCTGATTGTGGTCTGTGACAAAATCATTTTTTTTTTTTTACAAATGAAGTGTATGGTAGGAAGCTGAAAACAGACTTTATTGGTAAAGTGTGTTTTTTCTTTTAAGTTTGAGATGCATTAGAAAACACTAAATGAGAAAACAATTGATGATTTTAAAAGCTATTCTGATCAGAGCTGACATAAAAAAAATCTTAACTATGTTTTCTTTCCTCATGGACATTAATAATAGGATGTCAGCATTCACTTCATTAAACCTGTTTTTCTGTTTTTTTTAATAGCATATTGCCAAGGTAATCTTTCCAGACTGCAATCTGTCACGGGGAATTGAGGTTTGGTCTTGCACTTTTTATAATGTAAAAAGTACCTTGCTGATCTGAGTTAGAA
Organism: Neoceratodus forsteri; assembly: GCA_016271365.2. Classification (NCBI taxonomy): domain Eukaryota; kingdom Metazoa; phylum Chordata; order Ceratodontiformes; family Ceratodontidae; genus Neoceratodus; species Neoceratodus forsteri. The sequence continues at coordinate 907,346,108 of CM028129.1, forward strand.
TCCTGCTGTTTCATTCTGTTTGCAAAGACAATACTCCAGCTTCCTTGCCACATTTATAGAGTGCAGTCTGCTAGGTGTGGCTGGGAACGAATCACTAGGAAAGTAGTCGCAGCTTCTCCCGAATCATAAACCAATTCAATGTGTGATCTGCTCAACCCTGGCTTTATAAATCTGTTTCATTGTTTTTAGAGGGACTTCTGGTTGTGACCAATATCAACAAACAAATGAAGTCCAGTGTGCCCCCCTATCTGCCCAAACAGGCCTGTAATGGAGGATTTTTTTAATCTCTCATGTCCCAAATAGGGGATCTTAGTTATCAAACTTTGGCAAAAATGTGAACAAGCCAAACCACTCCATCAAAGCAGGATGAAACCTACTTGTTTATGGTGTTTTGGTCAGGTAGAAGATAGATGAGTTTCCTCTACCTTTTGATAGAAGAAGGTGGTGAGTTTAAAATACATAATGTGTCATAAAAAAGGTCAGATAAACAAATGTATACAATGTTTTTTGTGCCCACGCCTGTTGAATAATATATAGCTATAGATACTGTATATGAGTATAATTCTATATACTGTAGATATGGAGACATACATACACACACACATAGAACTTGCAGGGACACATATTCTCTGTATGTTCATTCACATTCATGAATATGCAGGAATTCTTAAAGAGCTGGAAACATGTTCAGGTGAACTTTAATAAAACATAATAGTTAGACACAGTCCAGCTTGTATTTCTCATTAGTTCTGTATTTCTCCTCCCTGCTGTTTATTGCTGAGGTCATTTGTATGAAAACGGGATTTCTGTTCCTGAAGAGTTTATCTATTCCAGCTGCTTTCTCCCCACCTGAAGTCATAGAGCACTTCTTGTGACCTCACAGTTACTCCAATGGCAATAGACTGTGATGTCACAACAGAGGATTATGATGACTTGGAATAAGGAGTAAGCTATAGAGGCAGATGAACTCAAAATAAACTCTAAGCGACAGTGATCATATATTCATACACATTTCCTTAATAATAAATTATGGGGAGAAGAAATATATAAAATATAAATGGAATGTAAGCAAAATTGTAACTAATTATTTTTTTTTCCTTGTGGTGTCAGAGCTCTTTAAGGCTTAAACTGTTCAAAATTTCCTCACTTTACTAATGCCTAAGTTTATGAAATGCAAAAAAAGCTTTACTGAATTTAAACTTTTCAGGTTAGGTCTCCTTGCTGCCCTGCCACCCCCTTCCTGGCGGCCCTCCCCAGCCCAGTCACCCACATTCTCCAGAATGTAACCCTTGTGCCCCATGACTTACCCTTCATGAGGGTGATACAGGGGACTTGCCCATGCCTTCCCAAAGCTGGACCTGGTGTGGGTTCCCAGTCTGCGGAGCCAGGTCTGTGGAGGGCCATTTTCATCCTATGTGGTGAGACTGATTTCCCTCCATTTTTTCCCCCCATAGGCATGCATTAATGCATAGCATCTTTGATGATGTTCCCCCTCTGGCATACAGGGCCTCCTAACTGCCATGACACCCACCCTCCTTTAAATACATCAGGGTCTGGCTCAACAAGCACCTTGATTTTCTGTACGTGTTGATGCCATCCACAAAAAGCTACATACCAAGTTGGGTGTCCTATTCCACAATCATGGTTGCATACCACTGCCAGCCCACCATGAACTTGTACAGAAAATGATTCTCCCTATCTTCGACTATGGGGATGCAGTCTACAGTGCAGCTGCTAAGTCCACTTTAGCCAGACTGGACACCCTCTTTCACTTTTTCTGCCCTTTTGCACTTGACTGCCCTCCCTCCATGCACCACTGCACACTCTACCAGACTCTCAACCTCCCCTCATTCCAGGACCGCAGGCTGTCCCACTGCATGAGTCTCATGACCAAGTTCTGGTCCCAGTCCTTGTCACCCTATCTCACCTCTGCCCTCACTGTCCAGCCCCTCCAGCTTACCCCCTCAGAAACTTTGACACCCGTCTTCTGTCTGTACTGCATATGTCCTCCTCTGCTGGCCATGCTGCCTTCAGACACAACATGCCTAAACTGTGGAACTCCCTCCCTGCTGCCATCCAGCTCATGCCCCCAACTCCACAACTCAGTCCCTCATTAAAGAACATTTATCCTCCACCTGTGCGTGTGGCAAATGACCATGCTGATAGTGTGCTGACTCTGCTAAGTCCTGATATCTTAATGCACAATTTGACTTATGACATATCTTGCCTATTGTTGTCTCTATACCCCTGTATTTTTCAGATGTACTGAAACTAATTGTTCTGTTCCTTGTATATCATCCTGACTGTGTATTTACCTATATCTTTTATTTCCACTACCCCTTCCCCCAGGATGCACCTGGAATTGAGCAGTACTCTGCTCAGTGTGCCTTCCTGGTAAAACATTTTAAATAAACAAATAAATGTAAAGCACATTGTGGGAGGCACAACCCACCCTCCCCAGTAGGGAAGAGTAGTATTCCGGATGCTCAGTCTTCTCCCCTTCCAGCTAAACCACGGTGACTCAGGTTCAGTCCTGAACCTGGATCTCTGGTGTGGCAGGCAGTAGTGCTACTGCCATACAACTGGGCTTTTTTTCAGCTCTATGAAATGCTTTTAAAGACAGCACAAAATGGGAAAATACATACAAAATGTGGACAAGCTCTAGAAAAATGTGTCTGTATTTTGAAAGTTTAGTAAACCAACAGCACAAAATGCAGGAAAAAAACTGCATTTCCCCCCACAGTCAAACAATTTAACATGTATCTGAACATGAACAATTTGCATACATTTTTAATTCAATGCTGCAAAATCATTGCAGTGCAAAATATAAAAAAACTCCACAAATTTCCCATGCGAAAAGAATTTCTGCACAGTTCTATTTAACGTACAATTAAAAACAATACTGCATATGTACATATGTGATTCTATATCCACAAGGTGTGCATATGTAAATCACAGTTACCTGTGAAAAGTGGGGGAGGGCTAGGGAACTATGCACTAGGTTCTACAATAAGTGGTTGAAGGCATGCTGCAGGGAGGAGGGCTTTGGCTACATCAAAGACTGGGGTTCCACCTGGGGAAATAGAGGCCAGTATAAAAGGGATGGCCTCCATTCATCATGGAGTAGAACAGCAGTCCTGGGTGGAAGGTTTAGATGCTACTTTGACAAGCATTTAAACTAGCCAAGGGGGAGGCACAAAAACAAAGTGGGGAAGAGATTGCCTCCCTCACAGAGACTAGAGTAACAAGGATAAGAAGCCCAGGTGGGGGAAATTCCCCAGGGTTAGAGGGGAGCAATGACAAGGAGGAGGGCAGGGAAGGTGGGTTATAAAGAGGAACTAAAGTTGGGAGATAGGATAAGGAGGGGAGCAAGAGAGATAGAAAAAAAGGAGGACAGGACTGTGGAAACAGAAGGGATGAGAGATGGAATCAGGAAGGGGAGACAGGATAGGGGAGAGAGGGATGTAAGGAATGGAGAGACTTGTGTGTTAACACAAGAAGCCTAGGGGACACGTTTCCTGATCTTGAAGAGATCATTGTGGTGGCAGACCTGGATCTGGTGGCCATCACATTGTCATGGTACACCAACAACCACAGTTGGGACATGATCATTCCAGGCCATGCCATGTTTCTCAAAGACAGGTCAGGGAAGAAAGGTTGAAGGGGGGGTTGTTTTTTATGTGAGGGAAGATAGAAAGGCCACTGAGATACGAGGACACCAGAGGGATAAGGGAGACCTGGTGGTACTATGAGTCAGCCTTGAAACAGGATTGGGGCCTTTATTCACATGGGGTGGCGTACAGACCACCAACAGAGAGGGAGGACTTAGACAGAGCTTTGGTGGAAGCCATTTGCAACATTGCAAGCAAGGGGAAAACTGAATCTGGGGATTTTAATCTGATGGATGTAGACTGGGGCAGTCTAGCTGCAGCAACAGGAAGAAGCAGGAACATCCTCATCTCCCTACTACGTGCATTTCTCAGGCAGCTGGTTACAGAACCCACTAGAGGTGGAGCAGTGCTGATCCTGGTATTTACAAACAGGGACAGTATTGCAAATGTTACAGCGGGTAGTTCCTTGGGTACAAGTTATCACCATAGTGTGTGGTTTGGCATACAGAAGGGGCAAAAGAAAAAAACATACTAAAACAAGGGTCCTTAAATTCAAGAGGGCAGATTTTAAAGAAAAGGTAAGCTGCCTCAGTTAAATATCTCAAAGGCAGTGATGTCTGGGGGGGGGACCCAATGAAAAGGTATTAAGGAGGGAATAGCCAAGTAATGGCATGAGCTTTGAAAAAGGTGAGCAAGAGAAGGAGGAGGAGGAAGAGGCACTACGGTTCCCTAAGGAGATGGCAAAGGCAGTGAAGGAGAAGAAAACAGCATTTAGGAAGCATAAAGAGATCAAGCTGGAAGAAGACAGGGAAGTGTATCTGGTAAATTGAAGGGAGGCAGGAAGGGAGGTGAGGGCAGCTAATGCATAAATGGAGGAGAAGATGTCTAATGGGGACAAGTGAGAATCAGGAAATCGAGGCTATGCAGAGGAATATCAAGAGAAAGCTGAAATTTTAAATGATTATTTATGCTCAGTCTTCAGAGTAGAGGAAGGGGGAACAAGCCATCATGTAAAAGAAAGCACTGGGGGAGAACAGAATAGACACAAGTCCATTTTCAGTAGAGAGAGAGAGAGTTCAGAAGTGATTGAAAGCCCTACTGGACAGGATTACCCAAAGGTCCTAGAAAGGTCCTAAAAGATCTGGGTAGGTTCCATGAGATAAGGGTGATTCGTAAATGCTGAACACCCTTATCGCAACCCCACATCGCCGAAATTCAATTTGGGTGATGTGGAATCCCGGCGCAACCAAAAGTGGCCCAAATTACTTTTTTTTTCTTTTATGAAGGGGGCTGTGTTCTCAAATTCAGGTGGGTGCATGTCAGGGGATTGCATACCAGAAAAAAAAAAATCACTGTCTTGGGCTGGGCACAACAAAACGTACCAGCGCCAGGTCCCGAACCCTGTATCCCCACCACCACAGGCCAGCACCTAGCCCACCATGCCATGATGCTGCCTCGCCGGCAACCTGCGGCACCACCCCCGACATACCGTTCCATCCCACATTCAGTGGGCTCACTCCCAACCACCACCACACAGGTATATGCGCACAACATCCTGTTCCCTTTTCACAATCCACCCCATCTGGTCACCAACCCCACATCCCCGTGTCGAGGCCTTAGCCAAAAGTGGGTCACCATTTCAGCAGGCGCTCACTTCCTAAGCGCCCCTATCACAGGATACCATCTGTGCACAGTGCTATCTTACCCTCTGGCAATGCTATTCAGCACTTCATTGGAGATGGGTAGTAATCTAGAGGACTGTAGGAGGTGCCAATTTAGGCCCTGTGCACAAAAGCAGCAGCAGGGAGAAGACTAACAACTACAGTCCAGTCAGTCTCACATCAGTGGTGGGAAATTTAATGGAGACCCTACTAAAAGAGAGGCTCATGGAGAGCCTGGTGGCTAATGGGCTGCAGGGCCACCAGCAGCATGGTTTTACAGGGGGATGTCATGTCAAACTAATTTCATTGATTTCTTTGACTGGGTTACTAGGGAAATGGATACAGAGAGAGAGAGCAGTGGACATGGCCTATCTGGACTTCAGTAAGACCTTCATCACTGTGCCACACAGAAGGCTGGTTAAGAAACTAATCATCCTGGGGGTGGGAGAGAAAGTGGTAAGCTGGGTCAACGATAGGAGGCAAAAGGTGGTGGTAAATGGCAGACACTTAGAGGACAGAAGAGTGACTAGTGGGGCACTACAGGGATAGGCACTGGGACTGGTTCTTTTCAATGTCTTCATAAGTGACATTGCTGAGGAGCTGCAGGGGGAAGGTATGTCTCTTTGTGGATGATACTAAAATCTGCAACAGGGTGGACACACAGGAAGAGGTGGAGAGCATGCATAGAGATCTTGGGAAAATAGAGGAGTGGTCCAGGGTGTGGCAGCTGGGTTTCTTTGTCAAAAACTGTAAAGTCATGCACCTGGGACAGAGAAACCTGGGATCTGCAAGTAAGATGAGGAGGAGAGGCACTTAGTCACCAAGCAAGAGAGAGAGAGACCTCAGGGTCATCATATTTGATGACCTCAAGGTAGCTGGTCAGGGTGACAAAACAGGAGGAAAGGCTAGTAGGATGCTGGGGTGCATTGGGAGAGGAGGGGGATTTTTAGCTGGAGAAGGGAGGTGGTGCTGTCCCTGTATCACTCACTAGTGAGGCCCTAACTAGAGTACTGTGTCCAGTTCTGGAGGCTGTGCCTCTGTAAGGAAATTAAAAGGGTGGACATGGTACAGAGGAGGGCAACTGAAATGGTTTGAGGAATGCATGAAAAGCCATATGAGGAAAGCCTGCAGGATCTTAACATGTACTCCCTGAAGGAGAGGAGAGCAAGAGGGGACATGATTGAGACCTACAAGTACCTCACAGAGGGAATGAGATGTAGGTAGGGATGTCACTTTCAGAGGAAGGAAGGCACTAGAACATGGAGCATGCAATGAAGCTAAAGGGGGAAGTTTATGAGAGATGTGAGGAAATACTTCTTTATGGAAAGGGTGGTGGACACCTGAAATAGCCTGCCAGAAGAGGTAGTGGGTAAAAGACTGTGGAGAGCTTCAAACATGCATGGGATAGGCACAAGAGCAAATTAGATAGAGGAAAAGGAGAGGGAGGGAGGAATGGCAGTTGCCAAATAGGGTCGTGGGTGCAGAAATAAGCAGAGAAAAGGGGCAGATTAGATGGTTCTATTGGTCCTTTCCAGCCGACTAAGTCTATGTTTCTACAACCTGCAGAAAAAAGTAAAGTTTGTTAGTTTATTATCTGTAATGGGTCAAGAAACCAAAGTCTGTGTTGAGTGTATGCTTTTTGAAGTCTGGTGGTCTATAAATTTGAGCTGATTTACATATACAGTATTTTAAGAGTAAATAGCAATAGACCTGAAGAGATTCATGTATACACTGGTAATAGGGTTGAAGTGATCAAATGTGCAGTTATCAGTGACATAACAGGGATGTGTGAATGAACTTGACCATACTTTGCCAGCTCCCTATGAGCATGATGAGTTGAATGTAATACTTGAGGACGGAGGGCTAAGATTTATACCATAACAGCCTACAGTGCTTGAGGGTAGAGGTTACAAACTCTTAGAAACTGAGTTTTGCCCTCAATGGTTATTTCTAAGAGTGAGCTAGCATAGCACAAGTTTATATGGCACAAGATGGAGAGTGGTCTGCCTTCATGTCAGGAGCCTGGAAAACAAAATCAGTGAGCTCCAGACAATGGTAGCAAACAACTTGGGCTGCAGATTAACCTCTGTGACCTGATGGTTCTAGGCTACACCATATGTAAGTGAGACAGAGGGAATGGCAAAGGAGTAGGGTAGCCCTCTATCTCAAGGAAGAAACTGAGGTGGTGGAGGATAGATCCATTAGGGGAGGAAATGGGGAAGTAGAATATCTGTGGGTTCGGTTCATCATAGAATCATAGAATCATAGAAATGTTGGCAGAAAAGGACCCTTCTGGCTCATCTAGTCTGCCCAACCTTCCCCTTTCAAATACTCCCCTCCCCACCTGCCTCACCTTCCCCCCAATACTCAGTTCCATGTGCCTGTTCCATGCCTCTTAATTTCCTCCATAGTGACATCAGGTTAAAAACTGAATATGGGGGTGGTTTATGGACCACCAGAGCAGGAGGACAAAAATGATAGGGAACTATGAGCAGAAGTATGGGGGGGTGCAAAGGGGAGGTTTTAGTCATGGAAGATCTCAACTTGCCAGACATTGATTGGAACTTTCCAGCAGCTACTGGCACCTGACATCAAGCCCTGCTAGATACACTGCAGGACTAAATGCTGTTGTAGCTGGTCAAGGAACCTACAAGAAAGGCAGCCATTCTCAACATGGTGCTCACCAACTTAGAAAGGGTTGGTGGAGTGGAGGCTCGGGAACCACTCTGGTCAAGTGACCATAACATATATGGTGCAAGCTGGCCATTGCTACTAGTAAGCCCTCATCAAAGGCTGAAGTTTTGGATTTTGGAAGTGCAGACATCAACCAGATACAGGAATTAGTCCGGGACAAGTTAACTGGATTGGACAGTATAAGGGGAGTAGAAGAAAGATGGGGAAAAATAAAAGAGGCCATTCTCCAGGTAACAAAGTCATGCTTAAGAATGGTTACAAAGATAAACAGATATGAGACCAATATGGTTCAATGAGAAGGTCAGGGAGGTAGTGAGGGCCAAAAAGGTCTTCATCAGGTACAAAGAGAAGCGGGGGATAAAAATTGGGGGGAGTACCAAGTAAGAACTAAAGAGGCCAAGACAGCAGTCAGGGATGAAAAAGCAGACATAAAGCAGTATATTGAGAAGGGGGTCAAGGGTGGGGAAAAGCAGTTTTTCAGGTATACAATTGAAAAAAGAAAGACTGGAAGGGGAATTCTTAGGCTAACAGAAGGAGGCAGGGTAATAGAGAAGGACAAGCAGAAAGCACCCATTCTGAATGACTATTTCTACTCAGTAGTCACAAGGGAGTACAGTAGGCCTTTGCCAGAGAAATGAAACAGGAGGCAGTGATAGGGTCAGTAAAGGGCTAGCAGCCCTAATGATAGATACTGTAACATTCCGAGGCTGGGCAGGATGCATACAAGGGTGTTCAGAGAACTTGCATCAGAATTAACTGAATCCCTGGTAGGGCTATTCAGTAGCTCTATTTTGACATTGATGGTTCCAAATGACTGGAAGGTAGTGGACATAGTTCTGCTCCACAAGGGTGGGGATAAAAAGCAGTAAGGTAACTACAGACCTGTCAACATTACCTCCATTGTGGGTGAACTGATGGATGCATTAATCAAAGAGGACCTAGTGGACTACCTGCAAAAAAACTATGTTACTGGATAAAGCTTACCTACAGTGTTGGGATCTCCTGCTGCATCCCACCAAGGGACTGGTGTACTAAACTGGAACTTCCTCCTGCGCAGTCATTGCCATACATGTCAGACACACTACCTTGTCTTTGACACCCCCCCCATGCAGGATTCCTCCTTTCAACTTTACCAAGGCATATTCAGGGTGAAAGGAACAGATCATAGCAACCAATATAGTGACAGGAACAGGTACAGCCATTTTGAGCATCTGTGTTGTATGGGCAGCCATTGGCATGTGTAGACATACCACTGCCAACTACAACCGAGGGAATGTTATCCACATTAAATGTCCCTCTTACCATTTAAGTGAGACATGGGTGCTCTCAACTGACCTGGGGGTAACAGGTACAGTTGGATGTGGTCTACCCCATCATCAGTAGCACTTGTACCTCATCAGGTCAATCTAGATGTTTCAAACAGAGTAGCACTTCATAACCACCCACCAATGGAAAGAGTCTCTTGATCCAAAATGATATTTATTTATTTGTAATTTTTGACCAAGAAAGGCACACCAAGCTATTATAGCTTATTTCCAGGTGAGTCCAAGGAGGTGGGTTGCATGGACCTGTTTTATTGACAGGGGGCATGTTGGCCACAGCACAGAGGAAACCCCACTGCTCTTCTTTGATAAGTGCCACAGGATCTTTTACTTCAACCTGGACAGTGACCAGAAACAGGCAGAAGGGACAGTGGCTTAATGTCAAGGACAGCACTTCACTTACATACACCCTCAAACTGCACTACAATGTCAGTTATGGGTATTACCCCAAGTACCTGGTGGGGGGCTGGAACCCCAAACCTTCTGATCTTCCAACCCCCAAGGTGAGTATGCTACCTACAGAGCCACTGGCATCTCTGGGCCATTCCAGTTTGGATTTTGCAGATGGCAGAAGTGAAATGGGCATCAGGATGTGTAAAGATCTCCACCAAGTGAAGAACTGAGGGGGCTGTTCTATTCTTTTTCTTATTTTCCTTGGCCTGTCATCTGCATTTGATACTGTTGATCACTCAGTACTGCTGGGCAAACTTGTGGGATTTGTAGGAGTGACTGGAATTGTTTTGCAGTGTTTTCTCATAATCCCTGAATATATATGAGAGAGAGAGAGACACACTGGTTGTGGTTATCACCTACCAGTCACAACTAATGATTGCAGTGTTCCCTCGGGTCTATCATCCATGTTGTTCACAGCAGGCTTCCTCTTAGGGAGATCATAAGGTGATACGGTATGCCGTTTCACTGCTATGCCAATGTTAATTAGTTGCATCTGTTAGGGATATGCATGGTCCAACTAGTATTTCCTGAATACCATGAATAATAAGCTCCCATAATATTTGGGCACAATTCCCGAATAGCTCACTATTTGTGGTATTCCATATTCAGGCTGAATGTTAATAAAAACTTTTCTCCACTCACCTCTCCCTTTCCCTGTACCACAGAGACAGAACAAGGAGAAGCTTCCAAATCGCTGGCTTCTGGCACTATGCTCTTGCTTAGCCTGCTCCATATGCTGCCTATACAGTAAAGTTGAAGACTTGAATGGAGCAAGTAACTGAGTTGGCATGTGATCACGAGGAAGTGGCATGGCAGTAGCATCATTAATGATGCCATGCGACCTGTCAGGAGGCAATTAGGTCCAGTGGTTAGAAGAATAGCTTGGAAACCAGGAAATCACAGGTTCAAACACCTTTAGAATCATATACTCACTGTATGACCCTGCACAAGCAACTTAACCTCCCAATGTGTTTCTAGTCCAGATAGCTTTGGAAATGGGTAGAAGCAGCACCCTACTAAATATGAGGTGTTACTTCTAATCTAGTCAGTACGTGGTAAATGAGTTATAAATGAAACAAATAAAAAAAAATCTAAATAAAGATCCAAGGTGCTTGGGAAGAGAGGTTTCTGTAACCACTAAAGAGGTGCAGTTGGCTCATGGGCTACAGAAACATTTAATCTTGTGTCTGAGATCAAGAGGTCTGATTATATATTTTTGTACTGTCATATCATTTGTCTGAACTTTATATCAATATTTCTTATTGACCCCATCCTAGAAATCAATGTGTGTGAGAGGGGCAAATGATGGTACTTAACTGCAAATGCCATTTTTTTGAAAATTAAACCATCCTAAAATGAGATACAAAATCTCACATACCCCCATAATACAAAGCATCATGGGGTATATATGCAAATCACCATGGCATTTTAGACTGGTTGCCCTTTGGGGTAACCCTTGCCTCAATGCTTTTGCACTGAGGTTCTTTATCCTAAAATGAGGATGTGCCTGGCACATGTTGGCAGATAAGTGTGTATTTAGAGCTGTTGCTAAACATCTGGGGCCAGATTTTCAAATGGTCTGACATGGCCCAGAGACTATTCCCTTGTGCGCATCTCGTGGTAAAGTCGTCACACCTGTGAAAATGCTATTTTCAACATCTTTTGAGCATGAGTGGCATTTTCCATTTTTCTCACACATCATAAAAACTGCTATGCCTGGTAATACCCAACCTAGCATTTTTCTGTAAATACAAAACAGAACTATGTGCAAGCTGCAGTAAATTGTGAGAAAAGTGGTAACTTGTTTGACAATTGAGTACATGCAGAAACAAACTGTGGCCAGAGCCAATAGGGTTGCAGCCAAGGTAGCAACTATGTACTAGCAATAATAGACAAATAGGCAGACATAGATTACATTATGCCACAGACAAACCATGAAAAACTTAGGTTGTTCACCACTGGTATAGAAGCCCTGGGGAAATAAATGTGTTGGGATGCACTGTGTGGGTTATGCATTACCAAAGCTAGGAGCCCATGTGTGTAAATTTGAATGCAGGCTCATAACTTTGCTATGTTGTAATATTTTTACTGCAAATTGTCAACATTACATTCTTATGACCCCACCTCAGGGAGAAGTGCAGAGAAAATGTTCAACTCCTGTTTGAAAGGTGATTACATGCAGGGACTTCGAAATCACCTTTCAGGATGCAAAACTACATTTTGGGCAGGATTTGAAAAATGACAGTTGTCACATTCTTGAGGTACCACAAAGAAATGGCTATGTTAAAAATCTGGGGTAAAAATATTTATTTGTTTATTGAAATGTTTCATCAGGAAGGCACACTGAGCAACAAGTTGCTCATCTCCTGATGCGACCTGGGATGGGGGAGGGGAGATACAGTTGGATGTGAAATTATACATACAATTAACATTTAACATAACTGTGGAAAACACATTCATTTGCATTTAAAATGACACATACAATTACATTTGTAGAGTGGTTTACAGATTAGCATTTAACATGACTGAGAATTCATACATACAGAAATATGCTCTGACTAGACAGGGCAAGAAGTGCAAAGTATCCATATTTGAGTGAACTAATACCTATTTAAGTGCTGAGGGATAAGGAGGCAGACGAGGGGGGGATGAGGGAACTGGACAGGAAGGACAGGACTAGGCCTTGAGTTAGCCCCCTCCAGGATGCAGAGAACCCTGCCAGGGGCAGAACGCATTGGAGACCAGCAAATAAAAAGGTAGTGAGGGGTGAGAGAGAGGAAGAATGGCAGGGGAAAGATGGGGGAATACCGATTTGGTAGGAGGAATGAAGATTAGGTGGGTGGGTGGTAATGATAGAGAAGCTTGCCTAAGACTGGCCTCTCCAGGATGCTGAGAACCCTGCCAGAGGGCAGAATTTAGGGGAGGACAAGAATTGCATAGAGAGTATAGTGCAGATGGAGGAGGGAGAGAAGAGGCTTGCCCAGTACTAGACCCCTCCAGGATGCTGAGTACCCTGCCAGGGGGCAAGACTAAGCACGGGCAAGTTGTTAATAGGGGTAGATGAAGGGCAAAGGTAGAAACAAGGGGTAAGAGGAATGTAGAAAAGTGGGAGTGCTGAGTAGCAGGCTCTAAGGGGGAGAGATGATTTAGCAGGAGAATGGTGAATGTGTAGCGGAGCAGGCTCTTGGGAAACTAGTTAGGGAGGATTAAAACAGGAGCAGCTAACAGAGAGAAAGTTATATAAGGCAGAGGCTAGAGAGTGGGAGCAGGAGGAGTGCTGTATTGGGGGGCAGAGTTCCAGATTTTAGGGAAACGATGGGTGAAGCCTGATTGACCGATGTGGGTTGTTCAGCGGGAGACCAGCAGAGTACGAGTGTTGGCAGATCTGAGGAAGTGGGAGGGAGGAGAGGGGGAAGATAGGGAGCATGAGAGGTAGGGAGGAAGTTCTCCTAGCCAAAATTTCGAAGCGATTTTTGCAAAGTGAGAGAGGCATCTGTTAGCAAGCAGGGGAAAAGACAAGGCATGGTATAGGTTGCACTGATGAGTGTGAGATGGAGCATCCAGGGCAAAGTGACAAAAGGAGTTAAAGAGAGAGTCCAATTGGTTAGGGAGGATTTGGGAGCTGCTCCATAGACTACATCACATAGTCAAATATTGAAAATTAGTAAACTAATGAGCCCTCATTTGCAAATCTCAGCATAGTCTCATAACCTTGTTTATTTTTTAATATTTTTACACCAAATTTATAACATACTATAGGCTTCTTATGACCCCACCTCATGAACAAGGGCAGAGAAAAATTTTCAACTCCTGTCTGAAAGGTGATTTCATGCAAAGACAGCAAAATCACCTTTCAGGATGTAAAAAAAAACATTTGGGCCAGGATTTTAAACATGATAGCTGTCACATTCATGAGGTGCTGTAAAGATATGGCTCTGTTGTAAACTTGGGATAAAAATATTGAAAATTACCAAAGTTAAGAGCCTATGTTCGCAAAATTCAACGTAGTTTCTTAACTTTGTTATTTTTAATATTTTTACACCAAATTTCCAACATAGCCTTCTTATGACTCCACCTCATGAGCAAGGGCAGAGAAAACTTTCAACTCCTGCCTGAAAGGTGATTTCATGCAGGGACCATGAAATCACCTATCAGAACAGACTTGCCAAGTGTCATTGCAATTGTTCATGAGATGGGGTCTCAAAAAAGGTATGTTAAAAATTTGGACCAAAAATATGCACAAATGGCCAAGTTATGCCACTAAGGCCCTGTACACACTTGTAATCCGTTTCTTGAACCATTTTTAAAAACGTTTTTAACCTACCGTGCTACTGTGTTCACATTCAAATCTTTTGCCTGTTATTTCTGCTTGTAGAAGTGTGTTCTAGCATGGTATTGCATTCAGACTACAGATAATCACGTACGTTTTACAACATGCTGTTACAGCACGACGGTCGAAGTGTCCCATACTGCTCAGCGGTCCCAGCGTCCTTTGCAGTGTTGACAAATGCCGTGGAGACCTAGCTGTCAGTTTGTTCTAACAGCGTACAGGCTCGTTTTTACACAAGGTGAATTGAAGTTATTAGGAGGTGTGCTCTAACAACATGAATAGGTGTAATGAATAGTTTATTTTATTTTTTGTCTGAGCGATGATACTGTGTCCAGATCTAATCAGTACATGGGAAATGCAATAAGTGGCAGTTCGCTAAAGTAGTCATACAATATCACAGTTGCATGAACGCTGTTGCTCTGACAATGTTGGGGTGGGGGCAAGCGTGATGCATCCAGTAGAGCAGACTTGGGTTTGATTCTCACAACCTGCACTTGCATGCTGTGTGACTCTGAGCAAGCCACTGAACCACCCAGTGTTCCCTTGTCACCCCTGAAAAACTGGTGCTTACTTGCCAAGTTACCAAACAGTAAATTAAAAGAAGAAACGGGAATTTATAACCATACATTTGTGGCATGCATGCCAGCAGTGTGATCTGAACAGTGAATTCAATCCAGGAGTTCTTAAAAATACATGATTCTGTTGCATGCAAACATATGTTGATAAAATGCAAAAATATGCATTGTACATGATCAACTGTGCAATTTTGTGTATTTCCATTTTTTGGGGTGCATGGTGATGCATAACAGTAACTGTTGCCATTGCTTCATTACATGTCTTGCACATGCTTGCAAAAGTTGCTGTGTGGTTCACACGGAGGAGTTTAACTTCCTTTATAGGAAATACTGATTTGTACCACAACTGCAGGAATACTATTATTGACATATTACATTATATTATAGATCACCTCTGCATGTTTACGAGCAATTATGATTAACTCAATTCGACTGGCTTTAATTCTGGCATCTTTCCACTTTCTTGTACGACAAAGGATTATGAGACAGAAACTTAACATGATTCGGAAAGCTAGGGTAATCAGACAACGAAGACTTGTCCTACTCCCAGTCAGCATGGCTCAACATTTGTGCTACATACAGAATTTCTTGTCAGGGTCATACATGGGTGGCACAGTGCAACGCACAGTGTGGATTGTGGATCGCAATGACAGTTGGTAGGAGGAGATTGTTCTTATGACTTGGAGCCCTGATCAATGGGTGTCTAATTTTCGGATGTCTAGAGACACATTCAATTGGATTTGCACAGAGATTGGACCATGTATAGAAAGGGAAAAACACAAGGCTGAGGCAAGCCATTAAAGTGGATAAGAGAATGGCGATAGCCTTGTGGAGATTGGCTACCAACATAGAGACAGTACTCTAAGCCATCTTTTTGGAGTTGGAAGATCAACTGTTTGCCATATTGTTTTGGATGTCTGCTCAGCATTGGTTAAGATTCTTATGCCACGGGTCATATGTATACAACATATGGAAGATGTTGTTTCAGGCTTTGAGCAGGAGTGGGGGGTTCCCTAATTGTGGAGGTGCAGTGGATGCAACTCATTTTCTGATTTTATGTCCACCATTCAATGCTACAGAGTACTACAATCAGAAATGTTTCTATTCCATTGTCATGCAGGCACTGGTGAATCACAGATATCAATTCCTGGATATTAATGTGGGATGGCCAGGAAAGGTGCATGATGCACGAGTCTTTAAAAATAGTGCACTGTTTGACAAGGGGCAGAAGGGTACCCTATTCCCTCCATTGCAACGAGTGATTGAAGATGTACAGGTGCCTATGTTGGTAATTGGTGATCCAGCTTATCCACTGATGCTGTGGCTTATGAAGCCATACTCTGATTATGAAGACAGAGTAAAAAGACTGTTTAACTACCGTCTGAGTAAGGCTCGCATGGTTGTCGAGTGTGCATTTGGTCGATTAAAGGGTAGATGGCGTTGTCTCTTGAAACGCAGTGATTTTCACATAGACAACATACCAATAGTAATATCTGCATGTTGCGTTTTACACAATATATGCGAACGAAAGGGTGAACAATTCAGTTCTACATGGATGGAGTTGGACGATCCTGACCCTACCCATCAGTGGGATCAAGAGATTAATGTTGCCGATGACATGACTGTGGCTGCCTAAACAAGGCAAGCCATGATGATACGAGATGCTCTTGCTCAGCACTTCACCCATGAAAATGGACCTTGTGTTTAGTGTGGCAGACACATGTCTTGAAGGTTTTCCTCAATATGTGGTGTTTATCTGTATGGTCTCACATCATTTGATAAATAGATTTTTATGGGCCCTTCCTCCCTATTCATGATAATTACACTCTCTACCTCAGCCACTCACAGCCTGTTTTAGTGCTGCCAAGTTTAGTAAAAGTAAGGACAGGGTTTTGGTGTCACATCAGAAATGTCCACCACCCTGTCACTGAAGAGGTGCATCTTGACCTCCCTCATAAATGTCATAGATGACACTCAGTTATGGCACTTCACCCACATATTGTGCACACATTACAGCACTTATGCATTGAGTAATGAAAATGAAACATATATATAGTTCTGTTAAGAATTTAATTCATTTATTGCAGCAAGTAATTTTGACCAACTGCTCAGCATTCTTTTTAAAATGTGTTAATATTAACAACATGAAAACCAAGTTGTGCTTGTTATCTGCAGCTTTTACTACAGTTATCTATTTCAGAGTTACATAACTATTTAATACCATATGTCTACACTTTAAAATATTTCAGTCATTACAATGTTTAACAAGTGAATCAAGTTAAACTTGTTACAAAAAGTATTAAAAGTTCCAAGCAGCATGAACAATAAAAAAAAAGTCAATGCTCTTCTAAAACTGTCAACTATTTTTATTTGTAACTTAGCATTGCAAATGTTTAAGTTTAATTAAGTAACAGATGCATAACTGCACAAATAGCAACAGCAAATTACACTTATTAATGGTACTGAAGCAAATATCTGCATCATGAAGATGTCATGGCTGAACTGATGTTTTAAAGCTCAGTCCAAGTCATTGCTTCAGAAAAAAGCTCTTCTGTCATGGTTCTTGATGGACCAGTCACCATGTACCCAGTGTACTGGCTACAGTTGGAAACTGTCTGCTGATAATTTGGTCTATGCTGCACAGCAAGATGCATGTGCTGCTGCTGCACATTTTGCTGCTGATGTGACATACTGCTGCTTGACTGAGTAGCTGTTGCTGCCTCAGACGGTGTTGGAACAGACTGCATAACATTGCTTTGAGGACACATAATTTGTAGCAATGTTTTGAAGAATACTGCATTCTGCTCTGTCTCATGCCTTCTTATTCTTTCCTCCATTTTTTTGTCTGCAGCCACTCTTTCATGCTCCAACTGTAACTTCTTGTCATACTGCTCACCAATAAGTTTCCGAATGGGTTCAAACGCACATTCAATGATTTCCTGGATCCGAGATATTTTACTTTTTTTCCTCAGATTATTCAAGGGTTCAGATCCAATTCTTTTGGGTGCTTGATTGACCTCTGCTGTTGAAGTGAGGGATGTGGAAGGGCCTGGCTCCTCTTCATCCACATTTTGTGGCACCGCCGGTACCCCTTCAGCTACATCAGTATGCTGATTTTCAGTGCTTGCACTTGAAATTGACAGGTCATTTTCTGTAACAGCAAGCACATCACAATACGTCGGTTATATGCTGGGTGATGTATTCATGATGACACTAATGTATGTGGCATTCTATGTTCACTTTGATATCATGTTCAAGTGTCAAGCTCATATACAGTCCATATTTTATTGTATGCCATTAAGAAATTGTTTCATGTACTTTTAAGAAGCACATCATTCAGGAGGCAACAGTTTGCCAGGACTACTTATACAGTGGGGAGACATAGTTGTGTTATAGCCTACTACCATCGAGACATAGAAACGTACAATTTGATGGCAGGTATGGACTGCTTGGCACACCCAGTCTGCCCATTTACCTACATAATGGATAAACTGCAGATCTTACTTAACCAACAGCCTACTTCTTCCTACACCCGCTTCATAGAATTGTCTTATGTCTCACCCATGCATTCTTGAATTACCACGACATCCTCAGTAATGCTGTTCCATGTGTCAACCACCCTCTATGTGAAACAAGAATTCCTCACATTACCTCTGATCCGTCCCCCCTCTATCTTTTAAGAACTGTGCCCCTTGTTCTTGCACACCTCCTTTTCTGAAGATAGTACCCTATTGGACTTTGTTCATTCCCTTGCAGTACTTAACAGTTTGTATCATGTCATAAGTGTTAATCACAGTAATAAATAAACCAGTAATTATTCCAATTGCCATTAACACATAAATCATCAGTCATTCCCAGAATCAAGTGCTGTCCTGACTGCAAGTACATTAAAATGTGGTAAGGATAGAAGAGAAAACGAAACTTCAAATACACGCTCTGGCGTTGGTAATATATACTAGTTATTCTGCTAACAGATGTAGGGCTTTGGAAAAATTGCATTAATTACGAGGGATTGATGGCACAACAACATGCCCACAGGTCGAACACCATCAATTTCACACACTATGTATTGAGGATCTTCAAATATTTAATTTTTTTTTCAACCATTGTGGACATACCATCAGTGTACAGGACCTAGTAGGTCACATCTTCATCACTGGCAATATTTTCATCATCATTAACTTCATCACTCTGTATTACAACAGGTGGCACAGAGGTGGGACGAGTTCCGAGAATATGGTCTAATTGATCATAAAATGGGCAGGTTACTCTGCCAGTGCCAGACTTCCAATTGGAATCCTTCACTTTATGATATCTCACTTTGAGCTGTTTGATTTTCTCTCTGCACTGCTTGGCAGACCTATTGTACCCCCGGGCCATCAGGTGAGCAGAGATCTGTTCATAAATTCTACTGTTTCAGCGGTAGCTATTAAGCTCTTCTTGAACAGACTCCGTTGCCCAATAATCAAGCAATATTTAATGGCCTCCTCTGACCAGCTTGCTTCTCAATCACTCATGATGGCTCTCAGCTACACAAATTTACCGCGCTTACACTTCCGCGTTTCCAGTCAGGCTGACACTCAGGATTTCTGGGCCATTGGAGGATCGGGGCTACTAGGCTATAACATGCTTTGTATACACACTCAGAACCACAACCGAGTTTAAATAAAAACGTTTTAAAAAACGGGTTCACGACTACCTTTCCAGCTGGGTTTAAGTTCGTTTTTTTAAAACGTTTTAATTACAGCATAAGTATGTTTGCAAAGTGTATCAGGCAGTTTTAAAACATTTTAAGATGCTTAAAACATTTTAAAACTACAAGTGTGTACAGGGCCTTAGTTCAAAACACCATTGAAATACATTGAACAGTGTCACTGTTATGTTTCTGGGGGATGTTAAGGGCTGGGCTAGGGCGAGAGAGAGAAAGAGAGAGAGTCTCAATAGAGAGACTGAGTGAGCACTCAGTGCGTGGCAGAGCAGAGGGAAGAGTGCAGAGTGCGGAGTTGGTGCAAATCTATAGTGACTCAACTGAGACAAGCACAGGCTGGCTTAACTTGTACCCATGTGTCAATGTCAAGGTTCTTGACTTCTGCTGTTTTAGAAGGCCCAATATGCAGAACACAGGACAGCCTCTTGCAGCAACTGCAGTAGATGGCTGAGAAGATTTGTCTTTAGAAAAGTATAGCATTGCCTTCTGTTCTTCAGTCATCTGCCATCGGCCTTTTATTTAAAAAAATAATAATTAGTAAATGTTATCACCAACAACTGCAAGTAAGCATTGCAACTACCAGCACAACTGATTTTCAACCATACAGTACCATCATTGTTTCCACTAAGAATAAAAGACATCGCACTTTTTGCCTACATCATTGTATTTCTTTGTTCTGTCTTTACATTTTGGGAACCCAATTATCTTTCTAGATATACTGTGGACAAAGTTATGCATGTTAGTGTAAAGGCATCCCTTATTTCAGGATGGCTCGATAATGCCCCAAAATAAATTTGCACTAGAGTGGTATCATTGCTCCCTCATTAATTGACTAGATGGGGTCAATAAGAAATAATGATGTGAAGTACCGGGAGGTCTAACATAAAAATATCATCAAACTTTTTGGTCTCAGGCACAAGATTAGAGCAGCATTTTAGAAGCTGGAACAAAGCTCAGAGCAAAGTCCCCTTACTGGGAGCAAAGTCAGGAAATGCGCAAGGTGGTATAATGGAACAGATGCATAGCCAAGTTTGTACATGCAGTGTCTGTTCCAGTATATTACCATGGAAGTGCAGAGCAACAAAGGAGCAAAGTGCATTCAAAGCTTCCTGCTGGCCTAGGAAGGGAGACAGCTACTGGAAAGGCATAGGCATAGGCATGCCACAGGACCAAATGAGCATTTGCACAATGCAAAGCTGTTTGCGCCTGAGACACACAGGCCCATAATTTTATTTATTTATTTATTTAGTTTTTGTTTGTTGACCGGGTAAGTGCACTAGACACATCCTGCCTATTTTCAGGCACAACCTGGGGAAGGGGGATACAGATGAATGCCAACTGATCTTGAACCAGATTAAGCTGTTGGTGGTATTTTTAGTGAATGAAGGAAATTTGGCCAGGACACCGGGGAAATTCCCCTACTCTTTTCGAGAAGTGCCATGGGATCTTTAACATCCACCTGAACTACCACCAATCCAGGCAGATAGGACCTCGGTTTAACATCTCATCCGAAAGACGGCACCTCAGAAGTGCAGCACCACTCTCATGCTGCACTACAGTGTCAGAACTGGGATATTAACCCAAGTGCTAGATGTGGGAACTGAACCCACAGCCCTTTGATCTCCCAGCCTCAGAGGCAAGTGTGCTACCTACTGAGCCACTGACACTGATAATGGCACAATAATATACAAATGATCACTTTCTCCATGGATGGGGCAAAAAAGACATTTGCATTTCATTACAACCTCTTAATATGAGGAGCAAACATTTGCTCATTTTAACCAGTGCTGGCCGAGTGCTCCACACTGCAGTCTGTGGTCAACAGTGCTATGGGTCCAACAAAAGAGACAGCACAAAGCACCATGCTTCTCATCTTTCACTCACTGTGAGGGATCTCACTCATTCTTACCCATAAAAGTGCTCCATCCCTGATCTGCCCCACATGGGAAAGGCGTTACACACATAGAGTAGGTGCCGTCAAAGAAGATATGCACAGTAGAACTTAAAAGAATGTCAATATTCCAAAGCAAAGCTAAAATGTGGACAATGTAGGTTTGACAAGATAACAAACCAGGTGGCTTCTCAGGGAACACTCGCAGAGAAAATACTCTGGACATTGGTTAAAATTAATGGAAACTACTTTACCTTCAGCAACAAAAAAAAAATCAATGAGCTTGCATTCAGTTTTACAAAATTGTCCTCGCAGTTCAATTCCTGGCTTTTTCAAAACCAAAAAGAAATCCTTTTGGGCAGGATTTCCAAAACGTGGCATAGAGCAGGCACCAAGCCCTGCACCATGACATGTATGTTCTGGCAGTGCACCAATCCCTTTGCTGCAACTGTGCCCAATTTTACAATCTAGGTTACAGTTGTGACAGTATGCATGATTTATGCAGCTTGTGCCAAATATCTGGTGCAAGCTTTGTAAAAATGGCCCCAACAAGTTAGATCTGAAAAAGTAGGTCTTACTTATGGCAATTGCCACATGGGCTAGAAACTCCCATTAGATGGCAGCAGCCCCATGCGCCATATCATCGATGCACCCAGGGCTTGTGGCGATCGAAGCCTTTGAAAATCCTGCTCTTTGTTTTTCCCTTATTCACCCTCCCCCTTTGTGGGGCTTGTGTGTTGCTTGCTTAACATTTCATCTCTACCCTCCACCCTTCCCACTGAGGACCAACCAGCATTTAGATCATGCAGAACACAGAGGTTTTAATGTGGCCAGGTCTAAAGCAAGAGGGGTTTGGTTCAAATATTCTCCCCTCCTCCTATTCTCTTCAGTCCTGCCAAAACTGGTGCTGCTGCGGAGTTTTGATGGGGCTGACGGGCATAGAGAGCTAATGCTTATATACTCTCTCAACAGTCCTAGGTAGAAGAATGCTACCAGCTTTGTTCAGCTTTTCTGTGTCCCTTCCTGCTTTTTCACCGCAATCAGTACAATGTTAAAAGGTGCTTTTTGCACTCCTTATATTGCCTGTGTCTAAAAGGTATTTTGCACATCCAAAGATGTTTCCACTATGTGCTTGCATGTGATATGCATGACTCACCCTTTATTTTTGCCCATGCAAATTATTCCCCTTGCACAGCTGTGCAAATGGTTTGCTGTGAGCAATTACATATCTTCCGTTATGGCCTTGTGGGCACAAAGCTGGTCATAATGGTGTATGCACTGTGCAAACACACTTTGAACTGTGTAAATCATTTCATTATACTGCCCACAATCTTCTCAGAGCACCTGGTCTCCATCAACTTGAACAGAAGGAGGTCTGAGAGGGAAAAAGCTGATGAGGTGACAGGAAAAGATCAGGAGATGGCAGAAAGAGAATAGCATTTCAAAATACTTCACTGTGCTGGATAATTCTGCAGACTTACAACATGCTTTTAAAAGCTACTGGGGTTTCAAGCACAGTTTGTCACTTTGTAGTTAACTAGTAGAAAAATCTATGTAGAATAGTTACTAGTGAAGTGTGTTAGATGCAATGTACCGTACTGTACATTCATTGATTGAACTGTTGGAATACTGTTCAGCTTTATTATTAAACTAACGGTGGTAGAAATACTGAAAATATTTAGCTAATTCAATCACTTTACCTAGAATCAATGTTCTGGTTACAGGCATAGCTGAAGGAAATGGCTATCTGAGAAAGCCAATCGCACTAGCTTAGTTACTCTATCAACATCACGGCAATGACAGTAAATAGATTTTGTTCTCTACTTATTGCTTAATCAAGCTGGAAGCAACATATACAGCAAGACTGAGGCAGGAAACTACAGACCTGTCAGTTTGACCTTTGTGGTTGGGAAAGTGATGGAATCACTTCTGAAGGAAAGAGTTGTTGAGTACGTAGAGGAAAGTGGGGCACAGGACCCAAGGTAGCATAGGTTCACAGCAGGAAGGTCACGCCAGATGAATCTAATTGATTTCTTTGACTGGGTGACCAACGTAGTAGACCAGGGAGGGGCTGTGGACATGGCCTACCTAGACTTTAGCAAGGCATTTGACACAGTCCCACACAAAAGATTAATATACAAGTTAGCCAGCCTGGGAGTGGGTCCTAGGGTGGTAGCCTGGGTAAAACATTGGCTGGACAACAGGACACAAAAGATAATTGTAAATGGAGTCCACTCTGAAGAAAGAGGGGTTACTAGTGGGGTACTGAAGGGTTCGGTACTGGGTCCAGTCCTTTTTAATGTCTTTATAAGTGACATTGCAGAGGGACTGGAAGGAATAGTGTGCCTCTTTGCGGATGATGCATAGATCTGCAACAGGGTTGATACACAAGGAGGCATGGAAAGGATGAGAAGGGTATAAGGGGGTGTATTAGGGTGGGAGGGGATGGGATTATGTACCCTGTTCTGGTATATGTATATGTGGTTTTGATATCATGATCCCATCTGGTGTTTTTGTTGAAACTTCAATAAACATTATATTAAAAAAAAAGGAAAGGATGAGAAGGGACTTGACAAGGTTGCAGGAATGGTCAGAAATATGGCAGCTTGGATTCAATGCAATGCATCCAGTTCTGGAGACCTCATCTCTGCAAGGACATAGACAGGATGGAGGCAGTTCAGAGGAGGGCAACTAAAATGGTGTATGGTCTGCAAGCGAAGCCATATGAGGAGCTAAAAGGCACATAACTTAGCCCTCACGGTGGGGCTCTCCAAAGAGAGAGACTCAGATCAACCTCTGGAGCCCAGTCGAATCCTACACTAGCGTCATTTAGGCTGAAGTGGAGGCCATGGTCCAAGGATGTCATAGTGCCCTATAGGAATGTTTTCTTTTTGGTTTTTTTGGTGACTACCCTGGTGGCTCAGATGTGCAATTACATCATAGGCACTCCATGTGTACTCACATGAGTGTGCATGTCATTATCTGCTGAAGCCATCAATCCCTGCATTAGCTGAGGGGTCAGACGCACTGACTCTGGGCCACTGCCAGGAGCCAAACTGTTGCCAAATGCCTCTGCCTACCTGACCCAGAGTAGGACAGCAGTCCAATAGATGCTCAGTCCTCCCCCCTGCTGGCTGACCCTCTGATCCTCTGGGCTTATTCCCAAGCCAGGTTGTCAGCACCTCAAGCAGTAGCACTACTGCTGCATGGGGGGGAGCAGCTCTACTATCTTATGGAAATAAACTCTGTACAGGGAATATATACTAATCCTTACAGATCTTCCAAGGCAAACTGGGATTTTGTTCTAAAAATAACAGATTTAAATGTGTTACTTTTGCAGTTTTTTCTTGTAGCTGGGAATGTACAGCAATCACCTGGAACCTGTGAAGAAAGATAATATCAATCAGTTCAAAAGATGCTGCGCTCATTCAAATCTCACAAAGAAAGAACCACAGAAACAGCTTTTTAAATAACAAAACGTTGTATTAAACATCCACCTTACGAGAGCCCCTCTCGTAAGGCAGATGTTTAATACAACATTTTGTTATTTAAAAAGCTGTTTCACTGGCGACCTGGGTTCGGGAATGGACTCGGGTCATTGGGGGCTGGCTGGGGAAGGAGAGGATTGAGCACCTGAAGGACTGCTCTCCTCTCCTGGGGATGTTGGGTGGGAAGCCCTGCTCTAGTAGTGGCCCCTGATGTAGACCACGGGTACTACATGCAGCGATGCAGGAGGGACAACCAGAAAGCTGGAAAAACAGCTTCGGCACCACCGGATGACGGCCTCTGTGCTCCATGTTCCCCGGAACCTCTGGGAGCATCCTTCACCACAGCAGCGCCCCCGGACAATGGAAAAATAGTGTGCTGGGGTTCCCTGCCACCCGGTGCCTTCCACCTCGGAGGAGGGGGACACAACTGGTGATGGGACATGTTGGGGAAAAATCAGGGGTTGGCTGCAATGTGTGTGTGTGTGTGGGGGGGGAGCTCCAGAAGAGGACAGCCAAGGCAGTGAAGCACTAGGTGGCCCGAAGGAGAGGTGGACACCAGAGTGTGAGGGGAGGTAAATAGATTACACACACAAAAAAAAAAGCTGTTTCTGTGGTTCTTTCTTTGTGAGGTTTGAATGAGCGCAGCATCTTTGGAATTGATTGGATTTATGTGTGGGGTAGCCACCCCTTTGCTGCGAACCCCTCATTAGCAGAGTGTGGTCTGAGTTTCCATGTTTTGTTACAAGAAAGATCATATTGCTGCTGAGATGATGACTGCTTATACCTGATAATATTCACAGCATGTAACACAGAGATGATGTCATTGGATACAGAGTACTAGCGCACTCTCCATTCAATTCATCTGATATTTTTTCAACTAACTTTTTTACATTAAACAAGACTTTTAATTACTGATTTAGGTTACAGCTTTTGTTGTAAAAATTCGGAGGCCGGATTTTCAAAAATGATGAAAATTGCACATGGGCAGCAAAAACATGCACATGGGGGGCTTCCCTTGCACACCAGAAGGTTTTGCTGAATGCATGGTATTTTCATATGTGGAGCTGGTATTTTTAAGAGTAACATCCTCCACAGCTGCTCTTCCACCCATGTGAACCACTGGCTGAAAATACTATGTCTCCTGATGCAAAGATTTTTTTCCTACACCGGCAGGTTGTGTCATGGGACTTAGTCCCTGGGCTGTCTCAGGCCCTTTCAACATTGGGCTCCTAGAGTTCCCACTTCTGGTTAGTATAAATGAGCAAGGGCGTAGCTACTGATATGCCAAGCACGCCATGGCGTGCTGCAGCAGATCAGCGGAGTAGCAGGCGCCAGCTGGTCTCTCCACACTGCTCCGCTTTGTTCATTTTTTTTTCTGTGGGCTTTCCCGGCTGCTCTTTGTCCTTTTGTTAATGGAGGGAAGGGGAGGGCTGCCTTAAGCTGTGACTGATGACGTACAAGCTGGACTGACCTGATTGATAAATAGGTTGCCGTGTCTCAGTCAGGTCCGTTTGCAAGAAAGAGTGTGACAGTGAGTAGTAAGGGGTGGGTCAGGGTGGGCGGGCTCTTTAAATGCCCATGAAAAAGCAGTGTGGTCTATTTGCGTCGGAGCTGTGGAGATTTGGACTACTGTCGGGCAAGTCGCCAGTGTGCCGTGAGGATTTTCCAACCAATTTAATTCCGGTTCCGATTCCTGAAAGAAGGAGTTGCTGCTGCTTTGAGGGCGAGTCATGCGACCGCTGACTGAGCGTGTGAATTTTTTTTTCGATTTCGGAGAGGGAGCGACTAGGCAGCGAAATGAGGAGACGTCCGTTGTCTAGAAGATGAGAGAGCAGAGCTTGGCTGGCGACAACGATCATCGGAGAGACAAGAGAGAGACTGTTCTGACACTGAGCTGAGGCACTGCAGTCAGGGAGGAGTCCTTCATTTTCAGGGACAGTGAGAGAGCTGAGTAACTGAGCAGGTATGAATGATTGACTTGAGTTGAGCTAGCCCAGACAGAGTAGTGTAGACTGGTGGTGGGACTCGTGGAGGCAAGCAAGTGTAGTCGCTGAGGTAGTTGTTGTTTTTAAATTATTAGTTCATTTCATTCACTTCTGTTCTAACTTTCCTAAATGCGGCGTGGGGCAAGTACTTTAAGGCTAGGAAAGTTGATATTTATTTGATGAGATTAACTCTTAATATCTTTATTACAAGCTGGCGGTAACCCAATGGTCACTGAAGCTACAATGCTGCTTTTCTGCTTTATATCTTGTATGTTGTCATTGATGCTTGAGTTGCTGATCATTTTTCACAAAGTCAATAAGCAAGCATAAGTTAGAAAAAATAAAATAAAGCTAATTCGCGAAGGTACTGTTTCTGATGGTGGTTTTCATGGAACTGGTTCCTCTGCTTCATATATTTAGTCATATCTGGTCTCATGTATAAGTTTAGAAAAGCACCAGGACTGCAGGCCTTCAAGAAACATTGATTTTATTTGTATAATGTTCAAGTACTTTTAGGCTGGGATTGAATAATGTTTGTGGTGGGGCAAAGTCATAAGATAATTATTATATCAGTATGAGGCTTATAGCCTGTTGCCTTTTATAATTTACTGTACAGTATTTTTCATGACAAAAAAAATAGAATTTTGGTTTTTATATAAAAGATGGTCCATAAAGGTACCTTTTGCCTATTTTTGATGGTCGTTCTGGTAGAACTATTATTCTGCTTCAGCTGTTTTTAAGGTTATATCTGGTCCTCTGAATTGAAGTTTAAAAATGTACCAAAACTGCAGGCCTTCAAGGAAGTTTTTGCCCTTCATTTGAGTGACCCTTGCAGTTGCTTTTAAGCCAGCCCCCACGTTCATTCTAGGGTTGTTTTTGTACATTACTTGGATATTATTTGCACTTTTTTACATCATGTTCTTGATTTTACATCCATATGTGTTTATATTCATTGCATACAGCTTTGTTACTGCACCACCTAGGCTTTCTTCTTCAAATCACAAAGGTAAGGTGTTAGGGTTTTTGAGCTCTGACGTTGCCCACCCGCATGCACCACCTTCATGAACCCCATGGAACCAAATGGCAAAGCACAATCCAGATTTCAAACATATATTTTAATATCATAAATAAATAACACAGTACAAGTAAGACAGTTATAGTCCTTGACAAACACAAGGCCCAGGGCACGTACTTACGTGTGTGCGTGTGTGTATGTGGAGTGTGTGTGTGTGTGAGAATGGACCTCTGTGGGACTGGCTACCTTGATGAGGTACAGAGGCTTGTCACAATGCAATATTGTAACCAAAAGCCAGTCTGTTAGTCTGACACCTGTTGGTGGTGGTGGCATGTCTAATGTGGAGTGTGTGTGTGTGAAAATGGACCTCTGTGGGACTGGCTACCTTGATGAGGTACGGAGGCTTGTCACAATGCAATATTATAACCAAAAGCCAGTCTGTTAGTCTGACACCTGTTGGTGGTGGTGGTGGTGGTGGCATGTCTAGTGTGGAGTGTGTGTAAGAATGGACCTCTGTGGGACTGGCTACCTTGATGAGGTACAGAGGCTTGTCACAATGCAATATTGTAAACAAAACCAGTCTGTTAGTCTGACACCTGTTGGTGGTGGGATGGTGGTGTGCTGGCATACAACACAGAAAATGACATGAGCGTCTGAGGGCATGGACGGTGGGGAAGGGGTAGCTCACCCTAAAGGGGGAGGCAGGTAGTGGTGAGTCCACTTGGTGTGCAGCTCAGAAATTCCTGGCTACGCCCCTGTAAATGAGGTAGTGTGGTCTAGTGGTTAGAGCACTGGTTTGGGAACCAGGGAATCACTGGTCCAAATCTCACCTGAGTTGAATTCTCAATTTTTGCCTTTGATAAGTCACTAATCTCAATGTGCCCCAGCCCACCCAGCTATAGAAATGGGTAGAAACAGAAAATCAATGAAAATAAGGGGCTGCATCTCAATGGGGTTATTCTGGAAAAATTTGCTGTTAAGCTTAAAATGAATGTTGTCAAGTTTCCATTTCTTGTACTGAGTATTTGTTTTGTAAATACATCCTGCCATCAATTAATACAATATAATATGTTTCTTTTTTGAGTAAATGTATTTTGAAGAGCTTGTAAAGATGACATTCCACTCTAGTGCATATCTGTGTGTGTGTGTGTGTGTGTGTGTGTGTGTGTGTGCATGTGCGGTGCATGTGTGTGTGTGTGTGTGTGTGTGTGTGTGTGTGTGTGTGTGTGTATGAATGGATGATGCTAGGAAAAGGCTGATAAATTAGAACACAAGTTGAAGTACAGACAAAGGAACCAGAAGGATAGAGCTATACTGGTGAATATGTGCTTCCAAATATTAGTGTAAGTAGAAGAAAACAAGCATTTGTCAATGCCGAATGTTGTCGCGCTGGCATTGGCATTGGCAGTGCCAGAGCTAGAGATGCATAATAGGAATCGCAGTGAAGTATTGAAGTGACACCAACCCCACCCCCACCCTGTAGAGAGTGACAGGCATTGGGGCATGCCTTTGGGTTGTCAGCTATAACACTCATGCCATTGTACCTCACCCTACCCTGTAGACACTGATAAGTTTAGGGGTGTACTTTGGGGTCTTTGGGCATTATACTTACCCCATTCCATAAGGAAATATGCTGACGTAGGTGCAGTATAGGAGTGTGGGGTGAACTTTGTGGCTGAACAGTGCAAGACACACCATGATGCCTGTCAGTGGATGCAGGGTGGAGGTGGGGGGTGGAATGGTGTGAGCATTGCATCCGATGATCCCAAGTCACACCCCGGATGCTTGTCAGTCTGTACTGGGTGGGGTGCTACAGTTGGAAACCCTAACACTGTAGGCATGTGTTGGTAGTTTCACTCCACATTTTCAACATGGGTTGCTTGTCAGGTCACCTCATGAAAAGCAGCACAATCACTTTGTTAGCTGAAAGGTGGTTTTGCACAGCGGCTGTGCCATTTGGTGACAGAGGGATGAAAACTCATTTTTGGGCAGGATGTGGACAATGACAACTGTATTGTTCATGAGGAGGTGTAAAAAAATGGCAACGTTGAAAATCTGGAGTGACAATATGAAATACTGGTGAAGCAATGAGCATGCATACAAACTGCGCAACACACATCCGTAACCCAACTATTTTTGGGAATTTGGTAGTCACATTTGTAACATAGGCATTTTGGAACCTCCCCTTATGAACAGTGGCACTGTGATTTTGTTAATCTGTCACAAAAGTTGATTTCCTACAGCGACCACGCCATTGTGCGCCACAGGTGCGGAAACACATTTTGGGCAGGATGTGAAAAATGACAGCTGTACTGTTCATAAGGTGGTGTGAAAAAATGCCAGTGTTGAAAATCTGGCATGGAAATATTGCAAATCTGCGCGGTTACAAGGTGTGGAAACTGCGCAATGCACGCTTGCAACACAGTTATTTTATGGACTTTCGGCACAGAACAGAGAAAATGCACAGTGAGGTTAACGGCATCAGGGGTCAGAACAGAGAAAATGCACAGTGAGTTTAACAACGTCAGGGGTCAGAACAGAGAAAATGCACAGTGAGGTTAACAGCATCGGGGGTCAGAACAAATAAAATGTACAGAGAGAATAACAGCACCAGGGGTCAGAACAGAGAAAATGCACAGGGAAGTTAACAGCGTCAGGGTTTAGAGCAGAGAAAATGCATAAGGAGGTTAACAGCCTCAAGGGTCAGAACAGAGAAAATGCACAGTGAGGGTAACAGCATCGGGGGTCAGAACAAAGACAATGTACAGAGAGGTTAACAGCACCAGGGGTCACAACAGAGAAAATGCATAGGGAGGTTAACAGCGTAAGGGGTCAGAACAGAGAAAATGCTCAGGGAAGTTAACAGCATCAGGGGTCAGAACAGAGAAAATGCACAGGGACATTAACAGTGTCAGGGGGTCAGAACAGAGAAAATACATAGGGAGGTTAACAGCGTCAAGGGTCAGAACAGAGAAAATGCACAGAGAGGTTAACAGCATCGGGAGTCAGAACAGAGGAAATGCACAGTGAGGTTAACAATGTCAGAGGTCAGAACAGAGAAAATGCACAGTGAGGTTATCAGCATCAGGGGGTCAGAACAGAGAAAATGTACAGAGAGGGTAACAGCGTCAGGGATCAGAACAGAGAAAATGCATAAGGAGGTTAACAGCATCAGGGGTCAGAACAGAGAAAATGCACAGGGAAGTTAACAGCATCAGGGGTCAGAACAGAGAAAATGTACAGTGAGGTTAACAGCATCAGGGGTCAGAACAGAGAAAATGTACAGGGAGGTTAACGGCATCAGGGGTCAGAACAGAGAAAATGCAGAGAGAGGTTAACAGCGTCAGGGGTCAGAACTGAGAAAATGCACAGAGAAGTTAACAGCATCAGGGGTCAGAACAAAGAAAATGCATAGGGAGGTTAACAGAGTCAGGGTTCAGAACAGAGAAAATGCACAGGGACGTTAACAGCGTCAAGGGGTCAGAATAGAGAAAATGCATAGGGAGGTTAACAGCATCAGCGGTCAGAACAGAGAAAATGCACAGAGAGGTTAACAGCATCGTGGGGTCAGAACAGAGAAAATGCACAGTGAGGTTAACAACGTCAGAGGTCAGAACAGAGAAAATGCACAGTGAGGTTATCAGCATCAGGGGGTCAGAACAGAGAAAATGCACAGGGAAGTTAACAGCATCAGGGGTCAGAACAAAGAAAATGCACAGTGAAGTTAACAGCGTCAGGGGTCAGAACAAAGAAAATGCATAGGGAGGTTAACAGAGTCAGGGTTCAGAACAGAGAAAATGCATAGGGAGGTTAATAGTGTTAGGGGTCAGAACAGAGAAAATGCACAGTGAGGTTAACAATGTCAGGGGGTTAGAACAGAAAAAATGCACAGTGAGGTTAACAGCATCAGGGGGTCAGAACAGAGAAAATGTACAGAGAGGGTAACAGCGTCAGGGGTCAGAAAAGAGAAAATGTACAGGAACATTTACAGGGTCGGGGGTCAGAGCAGAGAAATGTACAGGTAGGTTAACAGCGTCAGAGGTCAGTAAAGAGAAAATGTACAGGGAGGTTAACAGCATTTGGGGACAGAACAGAGAAAATTCACAGGAACATTAACAGTGCCGGGGGTCAGAACAGAGAAAATGTAGAGGGAAGTTAACAGCGTCGGGGTCAGAACAGAGAAAATGCATAGGGAGGTTAACAGCATCGGGGTCAGAACAGAGAAAATGCACGAGGAGGTTAACAGCGTCAGGGGTCAGAACAGAGAAAATGTAGAGGGACGTTAACAGTGGCATTTAGGACCTCTGCTCATGAACAGTGTCACCGTCATTTCCTGAAACTGTCCCAAAAAGTGATTTTGCACAGTGACTGTGCTATTCTGCACCGGACATGCAAAAACACATTTCGGGCAGGATATGTAAAATGACAGCTGTACTGTTCATCAGGAGGTGTGGAAAAATGCCAAGTTTGAAAATCTGGAGAGAAAATATTTCAAATTCATGACATTCTGACGTGCATAGAAACAGGCGCAATGCAGGTCGTAGCAACAGTTATGTTTGGGAATTTTGTCATCAAATTTGCAACATAGGCTTTTTGAGAGCTCCCCTTATGAACAGTGGCACCGTCATTTCGTTACTCTGTTCCAAAAGGTGATTCCACGCAGTGACTGCAAAATCACCTTTCGGGACCGAATAACCCCATGACAGTACAAGAATTAATGAGGAGGGGTCCCAAAAACACCATGTTGAAAATTTGGTGTCAAAATTCCCAAAAATGGCTGAGATATGCATCAAAGTTGCAAAAACCCTATTTATTCCATTATACAGCTTACCGGCATTTCCTCAGTTCGCGGTCGGCTTTGAAGAGTGCAGACGTGTTCCCAGTCCACCAAAGATTGTCACGCCAGACTCCAGAGGTACGTATGGGGTGAGGAGAGGCAGGGTGCGCAGTGGGTGGGTGCGGGTTGTGGGGGGGCCAGGGAGACCGCTGAGGGACTGTTTCCTTCTTTACAGGCAAAAAAATTAAAATGACATTGCGGGACCATTTTTACGTTTACAAGGGCATGTGGCACACTGGTGTGGGCTCCCAGCGTGCTAACAGAGCCTTGTGTTTATTTGGGGGTGTGCCAGCCGATGGAGTGACTGGGCACCCCTATCAGCACACAACAAAAGGGGTTAGTTTTATGCCGACGGGATTGGGCACCCCTGCTGGCACACAAGGAAACTGGGAGGGACAAGAGCCGAGGGGATTGGGCACCCTGGCATATAACAAAATGGGGAGGTTCTTTATGCCAACAGGAGTGGCCTCCCCTGTCGGCACATGCATTGGGGGTAGGGTAAGCCAACAGGGGTATGCACATCAAGTCGGCAATTTGCAGTGAGTGTACCATGTTTCGCGGTCGGGTAAGACGTTGGGAGGTCCGCTGCATGTGACGAGCTTTGTTCACATTGCAGCAGACCTTTCCTTAGATGTGCTCTCCCGGGTGGTGTGGCGCCAGCATGCAGGCTGATTGGGGAATGAGGGACGCACCTACTGATGCATGCCCTGCATTCACCCAACAGCGACTGCGCCTCCAAATCTGCACTGCCTCAAGAAGTTGGCTGTGCAAGTGCACCAACATAAAAAGAGGGCAACTAGATTAATTAAGATCAGCTTTGTATTGCCCCTCCCCCCTGCCATGCGCTCTGAGCCAAGATTCCAAGAAAGAACCTACTAAAGGCATGTAGGCACCAAGTAATTTGCATAATGATTATCTTTGTTTTATTTATTAGAGTCTAGGATTACAGTTACCTTTGAGCCAAGGCTCTTTTACAAAGGTTCCATGTCAGAATGAGTACAAACAAACAAGACATTAATTATTACATTACATTATTACATTAATTATTACAGGATAACAGGTTACAGTTGTTTACCATCACATCACATGAGTACATACAGTTAGGTGGTACTAGGAGCATGCCCAAGACAGGGATAACATTGATAACGAGAACTTGGGTGAGATACAGGTTGAAGATGCTGTCAGAGGTGACTGTCAAACACACAGGAAGAACAAGTGGAAAGTGCAAGTAAGAGGAGGAGGTGGGGGGTAGGTAGAGAGGGGATAGTAGGGGGGTGATGAGAGGGGATAAGTGCCAGATGGGAACAACAGGTTAGAGAAGACAGTCACATGTGCTAGAGGCAGAGAGGAATAGGCGGAGGTTAGATTTGAACAGGCCTAGCTTAGGTAGGGAGGAGATGTTCCTAGTGAGACTGTTTAGCCAGCTGGGAGCTCTGTAGGCAAAGGATCTTTGGCTCTGCAAGGTCTGGCATCTCAGGATATGCAGTAATTGAGATTCTAAGCCCCTGGTGAGGCTTGGATTCTGTGCAATTTGTAGCAGAGCTTGAACTCCAGGGAGGGAAAAGCCCATCAATGTTTTTTTAGCCTAATTATGCATGATTGGTACTTGATGCGGCTAGAGAGTTGAAGCCACCCAGTGTGGGTGAGATGATAGGATCCGGTGATGAGTCAGCAAGCTTTGTTCAAGGCCATAGATATGTGCCTGAGGGCAGTGGTAGAAGAGGAACCGTAGATGATGAGGCCATAGTCAATTATTGAGACCACCGAGCTCTGGACTGTGATCCTTAAGGCTTCCCGGAGTTAGGCATTGCCTATGCCTGTAAAACATGCCAATGTGTGTATTAGCCACTTTGGCAACATTGTCAATGTGAGTCCCATAGGATAGATTACTGTCAAGTGTGATTCCAAGGTATTTGAAGGATTGCACTTGCTCTAGGATTGCACCTAGGCAGTTTGCAATAGTGAGGGGGTGGTCCCGGTGCTTGTTTTGTGAGCTGCAGAAAAGCATAGACTTTTTTTTTTATAGTTAAGGACCAGTTTGTGTTTACTGAACCAGTTTTCAACTGAGGAGAAGCCATGCTGTAGCTTGCTTTGCAGAAGGTGGGAGTCCTTGTGGATGGAGTGGATGACAGCGTTGTCGGTGTATAAGAGGAGTTGCTCAGGACAGGATTTTGGAAGACTATTCAGGAAGATGCTGAAGAGAAGAGGTCCAGGGATGGACCCTTGTGGCACTCCAGAGCGTACTGGTCTTGCATGAGAGAGGACATCAGCTATTTTCACTCTTTGACAGGGGTCAGTGCATGAAATAGGGCTACCAAATTGTGATATTTGTGAAATTTTTTGAAATTCATAATTTATAAAAAAAATTTGTTTTTGGGGAGCCATCACCCACCTAACATAAATGTTATATGGTGCAGGATAACTCCTTTGCTGTGTCACCAGTAAAACCAGTTACAATGTTGCACATGAACGGGGACATAAAACTGTGTATGCGCATGTAAAGGGGGACATAAAACTGTGTATGCGCATGTAACGGAGCACATAAGTGTATGTGCATGTAATGGGACATATTGATAATGTTATCATTTGGCAAGGGACCTTACATAACAGTACACGCAATAATAGATAGGAAACAGTTGTAGAAGTTAACAAAAAGTTTTATAGGTGGAACTGAAACGGGTAATGAAATCAAAATTGACATAAGTAAAATGGTTTACTCTAAAAAAGTCTCAACAAGTATTAATTTTCACTCCTAAACTATAAATATATATATCTATATATGACTAAACTGATCAGGCTAAATGCTAACTAGAGTCCATACTAAAAATAAAAATACTGCTGAAACAGTAACTACAGATCTACTGAACTATACCTAGAGACTAAACTATAAATACAGGCTAAACAGTAACTACAGAACTAACTGCCTCTAAACTACAATAGAACTGAATAGACTATACAGAAGATAAAAAATTATGTACAGAAATTACAGTTAGTGCAATGCAATGATGCAGTTTCTGCAGTCCACCTTAATGCACAGTAAGAGCAGTGTTTTAATCCCATCTCTGTTGCAGCTTGCTGAACTTTTCTGCAATGATCTTTAATTGTTCTGCTTGTAAAACATAGGGGCCATCTCCTTCAAGCTGTAGCGGCCCATGAAAAATTTGTCTTTTCTTCACGCTGTCAGTGTACTGCCTTCATGGCCAAGAAAAAACACTCTGATGGTTCTGTAGGAAGTTCACTGAGAACAACTGCTTTACGGCGTCTACTGCTGTAACTTGACCAATATAGAATTCCTTAGAATAGTAGACAGCATAGAATTTATGGATCTCTGGTTCGAACAATGTTTTTTTCTTCTTTTGAACTTTTTGGTTGCTTGAAGCAGGCCTGTCCAATTGTGGAGCAGTGCAGTGATTTGACGTGCTTGCATCAGTGTGCATGCCCCTGTCTTGCAAAGTGCTAAAAATGGCTGTGGTGGCTGCTGTTGCGCCAGGAACTGCAGGAGCACTGTAAGCAGTCATGTCACTGGCAGATGGGTGTGCATGAGTGTCAGGGGATTGTGCATGACCAGACACAATGACCACAGCTACAGAGCAAGTAGGAGCAATGTTACTTGTGTTTTTGTGAACATTAGCACCAGACACAAATGTAGCCGAACTAATTAGTTTCTTCGACTTCCACTATTCCACCAGACTATGGTTCACACAGGGCCCAGCTTCATCAACGCAATGTGTACAGAAACATGTAAGGTTTCTTGTGGCCACCACACCATCCACTAGCGACTTGACACTTTGTACGAGTCGTGTTCCAGGTACAGCTTTTACATCTCCTCTTGGCTGTCTTTTTATTTCATTTCACCCACCGAAAAATGTTCTCCCGCGGTGAGTGCACCCTTCAGTGTCAGTGCCTTTTGTTAGTTCACTGCAGCAGTATTTGAATAGTTCTTTTGCATTCCGGATTACTGCCCGCTGCGATTGTACTCCCGTGCTTGCCTTAGACTTCACCACTGAGCTTTCCCCATCCAAGGGCCCCTTCCCATGTCTTGATCCAAAATAAACACGCTCAACTGGAAATCTATACTTGCTGTTGGAAAAGGAAATATCATAAAATGACCATTTTGACTTGTACTGCGCACCACAGCCATCTGTGAAGTGAACTTGCTTGACAATGTTCAGTGATCGAATGTTCATGAGGTGTGCATTTCCAATTTCAACAAAATGCCGTACAGCATAGTGATCATGCTTGAGATCACTTGATATGAAAACAAGAGAGCCTCTGACAGTGGCTTCACAGAGATTACAGTTGTAATATGTAACCACAGGGTGAACTGTTGCTTGCTCATGGTGCCAGTGGGCTGACTGTACTTCATCCTGTAGTTTACAGGTGTAGTTCTCCACGAAGTCTAGCACCATCACCACCCAACTCCTGGGTACGAACTGCCTTATCTGGTTAAACTGATGCTGCTGCCATGCTGCAACATGCATATGATGACCCAGGAAGAAAAAGTAATCTTTTAGGACTTCTACCAGCATTTGGACAGTAGAGCGTTTATTTTTCAAAACCTTCCTGGTCTGTTGCACTTGGAGGCCATCAGCCCTTCTCAAGATTTTAATACTGTCCCACTGCTGCCATGTAGTCCATTCTTGTCCATGTTTCTGGACTAGGTCCTTCACCACATCAACAAAATTTTCGGTGCTGCACTTCTCGCATGTTTTTTGCACGCAATCATATTTGAAGAACTTTTTCAAAGGTAGTCTGGGACACATAGTAATTTCAACTGCCTGATAAAGATCTGCAACTTTGCAGCATGGAAGTTTATATTGACAAGACGATGTATAGCCTTAATCTTCAGTGACTCATTAGCGCAGTATTCACAAAGACATTGTTCAAGTTTTTGCTGCCCTGCAAGTTTAATGTGCCTTGGTCGTAAAGTGCCAAATTTTCATGCTCCGAGTGGTGTGTCTGCATTCTGTTGCATGAATTCTTGGTGAAGATGGTCAATAGGTTTGTCGAGGTATGACCTTGTTTTGCCTGACCATTTAGAAAAGGCCTTTTTGTGCAGCAGAGGTGTGGCACTCTCTTCAAAGAATTTTTCCACTCTACTCATAGTTTTGAGTGGCAGTGCAGAGCAGTGTGTTTTTTTGGTTTCAGTCTTTGTAGAAGATACTCTCATAAGCCTCTTCCAGCTCACCCCCAATGTTGAGCTCGCAGTTCTTAGCAGCTTGCATTTTTTTAAGGCTACAATGGTTTTTAAAAATTCCTTGTTCCTCTGTCTGTCACTTTTCTTGTGATTGTTTTTCAGCTGGGACAACTTCTCAGATACAACTGACATTAAGTTTATCTTTCAATTGTGTTCTTGGAAGCACACCCCGCTTGGCCAGGGCCACTTTCTTTGATGGTGAGCAAGATGCCAATATCCGCTCCAATGTTATTGCAAATTTAGTGGGTGATTTTGGCAATGCCTTTCTTGCTCTTTGCTCTTTGCACCGTCTTTCTTAAAGCAGCATTATATGGTTCCACTGCTTTTGTGAATGGTTCTTTTCCTGGCAGGATCATCGCTGAGGATGGTGTGGTGGTGGCGGCCACTGGTGAGTTGTTGGTGGCCACTGGTGGGGTGTCTGTGGTGGTGGCCATTGAAGAGGTGACAGTGGGCACTGGTGATGCAGTGGCGGGCACTGGTGATGCAGCGGCGGGCATTGGTGATGCAGCGTCGGGCACTGGTGACGCAGTTGCGGCACATCTTTTTTCATGGTACTTTCTGCATTGCTTCTCATTTATTCTTCTTCTTTTCTGTTGGCTCGCTGTTCTCTTTTTATCTCCCTCCAGTATTCCCTCTGTGGCAATGCGTTCTGATCATTAGGATGTGTTCGTTTTGTTGGCCTACTACTTTTTTCTACAGTTGATTGGGTCTTTTGTTTCTGTGCTTCTCTGTACCTTCTCATTCTCTCCTTTGCCATGTCATTATAATGGCTACACTGATCCTCAGTCATGTTGTCTCTGTTTTTCTTGGCACATGTTGCATTTTTTTCCAAATATGCTTGATAGCGGCCTTCGGCCTTCTTTATATTTGCTCTGTAAAGCCGGTTTCTTTCTTTGCTTGATTGAGCAGTAGCAGTATTATGCAATACTTCAGTGAGCACTGCTGCAGCAGATAAACATGGTCGTTTTCTTGATTCCATCCTTAAGAGTTTTCAGAAAGTCTGTAGGAACAGAAGAAGAAGATTTAAAAAAAGAGGTCTCTTCTGTTAATGGAATTGACATTTTGGAATAGAAATGCCATTCAAGATGCGATTAATGCCACACTGGCAAAAATATACGAAGTGAGAAGCAATAAATTCTGGAATCGACAAGGCAAGTCACGAGAACAGCTTAATGGAGCAGTGCCAAAGGCATGACCCCTGAAGTGGTTTACATGGGCAAAAGGACAAGATGAGACACACGACGTGCTTTGCAGGACAAAAGTCAAACAACGAAATGGAGGCGCAGTGCCAAAGGCATGGCACCTGAAGTGGTTTACATGGGCAAAAGGACAAGATGAGACACACGACGTGCTTCGCAGGACAAAAGTCAAACAACGAAATGGAGGCACAGTGCCAAAGGCATGACCCCTGAAGTGGTTTACACGGGCAAAAGGACAAGATGAGATGCACAACGTGCATCACAGGACAAAAGTCAAACAATGAAATGGAGGCGCGCAGCCACCTGCCTGCAAACAAAATGGAGGCGCGCAGCCACCTGCCTGCAAAGAAAATGGAGGCGTGCAGCCACCTGTCTGCAAAGAAAATGAAGGCGCGCAGCCACCTGCCTGCAAACAAAATGGAGGTGCACCTGCCTGCAAACAAAATGGAGGCACGCAGCCACCTGCCTGCAAACAAAATGGAGGTGCGCAGCCACATGCCTGCAAACAAAATGGAGGCCCACCTGCCTGCAAACAAAATGGAGGCACGCAGCCACCTGCCTGCAAACAAAATGGAGGCATGCAGCCACCTGCCTGCAAACAAAATGGAGGCATGCAGCCCCCTGCCTGCAAACAAAATGGGGGCGCACCTGCCTGCAAAGAACACCACACTCAGACAACACTTG
The DNA here is from genome assembly GCA_016271365.2 of Neoceratodus forsteri. Classification (NCBI taxonomy): domain Eukaryota; kingdom Metazoa; phylum Chordata; order Ceratodontiformes; family Ceratodontidae; genus Neoceratodus; species Neoceratodus forsteri. The sequence continues at coordinate 907,385,758 of CM028129.1, forward strand.
GTAAACAGGCCTTGTACAGTATGGGTATGCAATACAAAATATACAGATAATGTATGATTAGCCTATTGATGTCACTCTAGCAAATCCCCATTGAGGTGCCCCACCCAACCAAACTTCAGAAAACATCAGACCATGGAGTGAGGCCTCTATCTGGAAGGCTGCTTGGTGGGGGCCTCATGGATCATTTGGAGCCCAATCAAGTGGAAAACATTCACTTTGGGTGCTAAATGATCCACTCGAGGCCTACACACCACAGCAGGCTTCCAGATAAAGGACCACACCATGCTCTCAGCAACAGTTTTAATTACAGCAATGTCATAACAAAAACAGATCACTTTTCACCAGTTCAAACACAGCAAGAGGTGGATTTGCAACCCGCCCCCACCCAGGCAAACATCGGAGAAATCAGTCGACATGGTGTGGGCATTGTCTGAAACCTGCAGTGGTGCGTAGACCTCAGTTGCACCATTTGAAACCCCAAAGTGAATCTTTAGTATGCACAGGCGGACGCAGCATTAACAAAATGATGCTGTGCCTACCAGTCGTACATCAAAGATTCACTTTTGGGTGCCAAATGATCCACTCAGGGCCTACACACCACAGCAGGCTTCAAGATAAAGGCCCATACCATGCAGCATCACCCCCCCAAACAAATACCAAGCAGCGTTTTGCTAAAAATCCTACATTCCACTGGTTTAAATACAATAAGAGCACTGGCGGATTTTGTGACATGAGTTAGCCACACACAAAAGCAAACATCAGAAAATATCATTATTCATGGCATGAACCTTCATCTGGAAGTCTGCTGTGGTGTGTAGGCCTTGAGTGGATCATTTGGAGCCCAGTAAGTGAAAACATCCACTTTTGGGTTCCAAATGATCCACTCGAGGCCTACACACCACAGCAGGCTTCCAGATAAAGGCCCATACCATGCGGCATTACCCCCCCCCAAACAAACACCAAGCAGCGTTTTTCTATAACTAAAACATTCGACTGATTTAAACACAGCAACAGCACTGGTGGATTTTGCAACATGAGGGAGCCACACACAAAAGCAAACATCAGAAATGCATGGCATGAACCTTTATCTGGAAGCCTGCTGTGGTGTGTAGGCCTCGAGTGGATCATTTGGAGCACAGTAAGTGAAAACATCCACTTTTGGGGTCCAAATGATCCACTTGAGGCCTACACACCACAGCAGGCTTCCAGATAAAGGCTCATACCATGCGGCATCACCCCCCCAAACAAACACAAAGCAGCGTTTTGCTAAAAATCCTACATTCGACTGGTTTAAACACAACAAGAGCTTTGGTGGATTTTGCGACATGCGTTAGCCACACACAAAAGCAAACATCAGAAAATATCATTATTCATGGCATGAAACTTTATCTGGAAGCCTGCTGTGGTGTGTAGGCCTCGAGTGGATCATTTGGAGCCCAGTAAGTGAAAACATCCACTTTTGGGTTCCAAATGATCCACTTGGAGGCCCACACACCACAGCAGGTTTCCAGATAAAGGCCCATACCATGCGGCATTTCCCGCAAAACAAACACTACAGCAGCTTATAACTAAAACATTGGACTGGTTTAAACACAGCAACAGCACTGGTGGATTTTATACATGAGGGAGCCACACACAAAAGCAAACATCAGAAAACATCATTATGCATGGCATGAAACTTTATCAGGAAGCCTGCTGTGATATATAGGCCTGAAGTGGATCATTGGGAGCCCAGTAAGTGAAAACATCCACTTTTGGGTTCCAAATGATCCACTTGAGGCCTACACACCACAGCAGGCTTCCAGATAAAGGCCCATACCATGCGGCATCACCCCCCCACCAAACAAACACCAAACAACGTTTGGATAAAAATCCAGGTACATTTGATCAGTTCAACCCCCCCCCCAGCAAATGCCATCCAACATTTGAATTAAAAACTCAGAAAACATTGGGGGGGGGGAATTATCTGGAAGCAGCATTTCAAACCAAACACCATTAAAACAGTCATTTTGCTAAGTCCCACACCCATTATCCAATTTGAACCTCCAAAAGCAACACTTTCTACACATGTTCACATTCCCCCATTTACAAAACATAGTATTGGCCAGTTTTAGCACCTTATTAAATCTTACTTAGCCAAAAAACAGACAGACTCTTAATAAGCACTCCACATCGTTGTGGTCAGCCAGTACAATCCAGGAAAAGGCACCAAAATCAGAAATTAAACAAAACTGAAGAAAGACCCCCCCACAAAAAACAGCCGTGCACATCATCGGAGAAATTTCTATTTAGATAGCATGTTTGCTGAGTGCCCTGAAGCTGGCTCATCTCATCTTACTTGGATCCTGATTGAAGCTCCTTGGCTGGTGACTGTCTCGACAAGTAACGCTGTGAGGACAAGATGAGGTTTCTCCTGGATTGCCGCAGGTAGAAAGGGGCAAATCTCCTTTGGGCTGCCGATTTAAAATCCCCCCGATGCCCAACACACTTTGATGACACGTCACCGGGTGTCTGAGATTCTCGTGCGTCTCCACATTCCCACGGCCTCTCGACATGAACATCCGAGAATGTGGACGTGAACCTGTTGCCCGGTGACTGCAGATGGTGAAAGTTAAAAAAATAAGGGGAAAAAACAGAGGAGCAGGTCAGAGGGCTAAAAGCATTCTCAATGCCGGGAAACACTACAAAAAGTGGGCATAAATATAAAGTAAAGGTCTTCTTCTGCAAGACGTCTGCACGTAACAGTAATGGACTTAACAAGTTACGTCCAAGACTGCATTTTCTTGGGGTGATTTAGGAGGAGGGGGGATGCTGTAAAAACAAACAAATCGCACAAACAGCACAACAAGAGAGTGATTTGCATGGGCATAATTCATTTGAGAGGATGCAGTTCTCAAAACCAAAATTAGCCTACATTATGAAGCATGGGTTAAAATGTCACAGGGCAAGCAAAAGTTATTAATGAAAATTGCACATAAGCATTCGGAAATTGAACATAAAGGAGTGAGTCATGATATCCTGAATAAGTTTTGTATCTGCTTATACTGTATAGTTTTAAATACCATAGCACCACATCTAATTATAGTTTTCTCTGCATTACGGTTTATGCACTGTCTTGGGGACATCACAAGTAAACTTAGGTAACCCATTTTCATGCACTGACCCAGAGCGGTTTTCCAGGTAGCTCTTAAACCATGTTGTAGACTCAGAGGATAGCCCAGTATTTAGCAGTTGCGAGAGTAGTAGATGATGATGGGCAGTATCGAACACCTTTGTTAGGTCAATGAAGACCGATCCTGTAAGAAAGCTATTGTCCAGGGAAATATGGATTGCTCCAGTGAATTCGAGAAGGGCTGAGGTGGTACTGTGTCCTTTTCTAAAACAGTGCTGTTGAGCGCACAGGATATCATACGTATCAAGGTATTCCGTAAGCTGGTCTGAGACTATACGCTCTATGGCCTTAGAGAGTGGGAATAGTATGGAGATGGGCCGATAGTTCACCTGAAGGGCCCTGTCCCCATTCTTGTGGACTGGTGTAACAGTGGCAGATCTCCAACTGTCAGAGAACTGGCTGAGAGAGAGGGAGAGGGAGAGGTTGAAGATTTTTGTTAATGGTAGGATCACCTCGTCGAGGGTGAGAGCCAGCAGCTTGAGGTCAAAGGTGTCCCCACTTGACCTGGACCTGGCAATAACTTTACTGATATAGTTACGGACTGCACGTGCTTGACTATTTGGAAGTAGAAAGGGGCCGATTAGGAGGGGGCTTGAGGGGAGAGTTGGAGGGTGGTCTTCGTTGAAAAAGTCAGGTGGAAGAACACTGCTGAGGTCAGTGAAAGCTGAGTTGAATGAATTTGCTATGGTTGTCGAGTCAAACGTTGTGATTCCATCTACGACCAGCATAGTGGGTGAAGTTTTTGTCTGCTTTCCTGTAACTTCTTTAATATTGTTCCAAAATGAATTCCCCTTCCCCAGGTGTTTGTCAGAGCATCTTTATAGTAGGTACTTTTCTGCTGGTGGATTAATTTTGTGCAGTTATTTCGAGCTTGTTTATAATTCTGTATGTCTACTTGCTTTACAGTTTCCTGAGCCCGTACCCAAAGATGGTCCCTGGATTTTAGTAGTGCTAGTAGTTGTGAGGAGAGCCAGGGGTTGCACAGGCCTTTGACTTTGTGCATTTTGAAAGGGGCATGGGAGTCACTGGCAGCATTAAAGGTTTTGATGAAGAAGTCTCTTGGTTGTTCAGACATCAGCAATTGATAGAAAGAGAGACATAAAAGAACCACAGACTACTGTATAACTAATCCAACTATTTCAGACTGGAAGGATAAGGGGTAGAGGGAGCCCTATAGAAATGGTCTGGCTCAGATTGGGAGGGCTAAAGCCCAAGGTTCAATGTGGGGGTATAGCTTCTCCCATATTCCCCTTAAAGGTCAACCTCCTTCAGCAGTCACCTGCTTAGAGCTTTGTGAAATGCTGCACTCTGGGCTCCCTGTGTGGCTTGTGGGCTGAGCCTCCTTCCCTTTCACTGTTTCTGCTGTTTTCCCGCCCTTCCCCTCGGCCCTCTGTTTCTTGGCATCTCTGCCTGTCCCCTCCCATTTATTTGTTTCTTCTTGCCTCCCTTCCTGTGTTTCTTGTCTCCCCCTCTTTTGTTTTCCTTCCACTCCTGCCTTGCCTCTGTCATTTGCCTTCCCCCTTTCACCACGTCAATGCTCCCCGGCTGACGTTGTCCCCCGCCGCTTTGCTTCCAGCACTGGCCTGAACCTCCTGCTCATTCACTGCAAACTTTTTGTACTCCCTACAGGGCTCATTCTGGAGCTGCTCGGGGCATCTGTGGTGTCACTCACTCTTGCTTCTTTCTATGTCAGCCTGCGCACTGGACCACGTACAACAGTACTTCATGGCCGAAACGATTGTACCTCAGGGTCGGTCCTGGATAGGTAAGCACTGCTTTTTTTTTTCTTTCTCCATGCTACCTGCCTGTTTTATAGACCACCTTGAACTTTCCCACTTCAGACGATGGGGCAGGGGAACTCACAGGCTTCTGCTTGTTCCGCCCTGGTGAGGAGTGGGGCTGCTTGGTCTGGTACATCTCCTAGCTGTGCTCCTGCATTCCTTCCCTGACATACTGCTTATATATTCAACCTATCCCACTTCCCCTTCCATCACCCTACCATTTACTATTGCTTGGCCCTCATTAGCTGCTTGGTTCCTTATCTTGCTGGCATCTCATCCAGCCTTGCTTCCCATTGGGGGGGGGGGTCCTGGCTGGTTGGCTGGTGACTTTATCTATCTGCTGTAACTGATACCTCTGGTGTGCTGTCATTTCTGCTAGTGGACTCTGCCCTTGCTCTCTCTTCCTGTCCCCCCCATCCCCATCCCCATCCCCTGTTACTTGCCCCATGCTCCCTTGGGTGTTTTTTGAGGCATCTTGCTCCTCACACCACCTCTCTGTCTCCATCTCCAAGCTTCTGCTACCAAACAATCCATGCCACCCTTGTCCTAGTCTGGCACCTGCACTCCCTCCGAATTTCTTCCCCATGGTCACCTATTTCAATCAACCTTTCCTATTAGTTTATACCTAACTCCCTTGCTGTTTCTACCATATGCTCCTCTCTTGATTACAGCCTTACTGATATTCATGATAACTTTTTCCTCCTGTTCTCCTCCTCATGCCTTACTGTCTTCCCCTTCATCCTGCTATTTGTGTACCTACCTCCTACTATGCAGCTGTCAGCTGCCCTTTCCTTGCTCAGCCCATACCAGCAGTTTATTCCAGATTCCGTCCCTAACTTGTACCTTCTGCGGCACCGAGAAGGTAGGCTTGCCCTGTCTACTGCGGATGGGATTCTGTTACAATCAATACCACCTACTACTTACAGACCTGACATCCTCCATCCCCAACTCTGCCTGGTGTCATCGAGTGAAGGTTAGTACGTCCTAACTACCAGGTATGTGAGCATGTTTGCATCTACTGTTTCATCCTCATGCATTCTCTACCTTATACCTGGTTGCCCTTCCCTTTGGGAACAGGACCACTATACCCGATTTGACTTCAACATCTTACCTCTGCCTGGCAGCATCTAAAGAAGGTCGTCTCACACTGACTACCTGAGATGAGAGCCTTTGTCTGCAAGTCGACTGTTTCAACTTTCTGCATTCTCTACCTTATACCCAGTTGCTGCTTCCCTTCTGGAACAGGAATGCTACACTGCATCTGCCTTCACAATCTTACCTCTGCCTGGCGGCATCGAATGAAGGTTGTCTCGCACCGACTACCAGGGATGGAAGCCTGCTGCAATCCATTGTTTCAACATTATGCATTCTCTACCAGACTACCTGGTTGATGCTTTCCTTGGGGAATGGGACCACTTTACCCCATTTGTCTTCGCCATCATATATTGTTGGCGGCATCTAGTAAAGTTCATCTTGCCTTGAATACCTGGGTTGGGAGCCTGTGTCTGCAAATGACTGTTTCATCCTTATGCATTCTCTACTTGATACCTGATTTCTGCTTCCCTTCGGGAACGGGACCCCTATGCCCCATTTGTCTTCCACATCCTTCCTCACCAGTTTCCATCCTGCACTTCCATGGCCTCATCGTACTCGTCCCTGCCTTGGCCTCCTCACACTCTGGATTTGGACTCCACCAGCTTGTTCAGTCTTTACCTCCATTTGGCTCGACTGCCTCCTGGATTTCCTTGCTGCTGGTCACCACTTCCAACTACTATGTGAGTTCACCTTCTCCTTCGGAAGTGGGAACCTCATGCTTCATTGCTGCAGCGCCTTCTGTTCTGTGCACTTGTTGTTCACCATCTTCTTTAGCTGTACCTCAGCTTCATAGTGCTTGGTACCTGGCTTCACTTAACATAGAAACATAGACTTTGACGGCAGATAAGGACCCCTTGGCCCACCTTGTCTGCCCATTTCCCTACCTACTGGAGAAGCTGCAGATCCTAGTTAACCAACAGCCTATTTCTTCCTACCTCCCACAAGAATTACCTTATGTCTGTCCCATGCATTCTATAATTCTCCCACAGCTTTAGACCCCACAACCTCCTCAGGAAGGCTGTTCCATGAGTCCACCACCTTCTCTGTGAAAAAATATTTCCTCACATTGCTCCTGAGCCGTTCCCCTTCTATCTTCAAATTGTGTCCCCTTGTTCTTGTGCATCTCTTTTTCTGAAAGATGCTACCCTCTTGGACTTTGTTGATTCCACTGAGGTACTTAAAAGTTTATATCATGTCCCCCTCTCCCTCCTTTCCTCAAGGGTATACATATTAAGCTCCTTTAACCTCTCCTCGTATGGCTTCTCTTGCAGACCCTGCACCATTTTAGTTGCCCTCCTCTGGACTGTCTCTGTCCTGTCTATGTCCTTGTGGAGATGGGGTCTCCAGAACTGGATGCAGTACTCCAGATGGGGTCTCACCAACTGTCTGTACAGAGGGATAACAACTTCCTGTTTTCTGCTGGTGATGCCTCTCCTATACATCCCAGTATCCCCCGCCCTCCCTACTGCCTTCTCCATTGCTTGCTAACCTTAAGGTCTCACATTGCTTGCTAACCTTAAGGTTCCTGTGGAAAAGTGTGGATGTTACTCTTTGGATTGCATTGGAGTACCAACTACTGTACATATGCACCTCTTTTTTTGAGAGTTTCCAAAAAAGGAACTTAGCTGCAGTTAACTCTTATTGCGCTATGTGGACTGTATTGATAGCATTACCCGTTGGAGTGAAAAAAATTAAGTCTCTTTGCTCCAAACATCTTTATTTTCATTAAGTGGTATTCCTAAGTCTTAGTAATAAAACAGGGTGATTTGAAGAGGGTTTCAGAATTTTCTTCTGTTGAGTCCTCCTTCACAGCTCTGTCATCTGGTTCCTTATGGGGAAATAGCATAGATCTACTTGTTATGTAAGCAATACGATATAGCAAGATGCTGGTTGTCAGAGGTTAATGCATGCACAGTTGCATAATGAGGCACAAGGGACTGTTTTTGGTCTTCCATGGATCCACCTCTCACAGCCTGCAGCAGCCTTCCCACATTCTGATTGCTGCAGCGCTGACCCTAATTCTGTTCCCTCCTGCACCTGCGATGTCAGTATGGCTTGGCCTATGCTGTCTTCTTCTAGGAATCCTTCCTCAGGTCCACTGACATCCACACTGGGCTTTCCCTCCATCCTTGGACAGCTGCCTTCTCATCACCACCCTGGCAGCTTGGGGCTCCTTCCCATATGCTGTGGTTCTTTTGGGCATTTCATACATATCACAGACCAGTATTCCTACCCAGTCAACTACTCCTCCCATTCATCTATTTTGTACTCCTACCTTGGCCATCCTAACAGCTCCCATCCACTATTCTACAGAACACTCGTTCATTTCAGCTGAGGAAAACTTCTTTTAGCAACATCCCTCTGACAACATGCCTTGTAGACTATTATGTCACAATACTCCTTCCAGCAAAGACTTTCACTGAGAGCAGTCTTCCATTGATTCTTCAATCTGCCCATCTGTAACCAACCTGGCTGTCTCACTATCCCAGTCATGCCTCTCACCAGGCCTATATCCAACTTCAGTGCTAGGCACCCCTGGCATTCTACAATGCTCTCACCTTCTTATTGCCTCATCTGTCTATAGACTTCTTCAAAGACCCATTTCCAGGCTTCCTACAGCATTCAGACAGTGAATCAAACTGTAAGGTAAGGCAAGGCAGTCATGGCCACCTCAGCTCATGTACTGGCAATTATGCCACAGCAATACCCATATCTCCTTTTCTCTCCAGCAGACCAGAAGGAGCATATACAAGTATCATTATGGCATCATAACCCAAATCAACTCTCGAATTCATTGTACTGAACTTCCAATTGCTCCATATACATTCAGTTATTATCTCTATTGCATATATCAACCTTCCTTCATTGGTCTAAAAACTTGCATGTCACCCCTCCTACCAGGTACATAAAGATTCTGTCCAATTCCTTCATCTTCTTCATGGATGCCTACATTGCAACTTATTGCTCACCGCTTAATTCCAAACCTTCAGACTCTAACGTGAATGTCAAGTCTTCTACAAAGTCAGATTGTTTATGACTTCATAACCCATCATACTTCCCAACGTTCAAAGTCTGGCAGTACATTTTATCAAATTATGCTCTTCATGTTCACTTTGTCTCTGTAATTCCATGGATATCATCCATCATCACCTTGGAAACCTGGACTGCATTCACCCGTCTTTCAACTGGACCTGCACCACATTCAGGATCTGGATGCTCCTTCAGAATAGACCTATCTCTTCAACCTCAGAATCGTCCTTCCAGAACGTACCATCCAGTGGACTTTGAAGATGGATCATCATCTCTCTATGCAGTTCCCCTTCATCAGAAAATAGAATATGGTTGCTAGAACCTAGGTTCTTCTCCTCTTAGTTTGCTTGGAGGACGGGAAGGTCAGTAGCCATGGGTCCTCAGAGGTGTCCTCCACCTGGGGGGGGAGTTCCTGTCCTCTGTACTACTGGTCATACTCTCCATGAGTTGGAGGTGGTAATCATACTCTTTTGGACATTCAATGGTAATTCTTTTGGGCTTTCTATTCCCTACTCACTACCCTGTTTCCCTACCAAGGGTGGGAATAGAGTAAAACCAAAAGTAAACTACTTTATGCAAGCACTACTGACTTCATACACTATTCACCAAAACATTGAATAGAATTTTGTTGCATTGGAATACTGAGTGAGCACAATGATGTCAATATTTCAGTGGGCCTAGCTGACAGTGTTATGCAATGCCAGATCCATTAAAAACAAGATGGCTGTAATTGCCAATCTTGTTGGATCATCGGATCTGGCATGCATCACTGAGACATGGCTGGACAATAATGCTTCCCCTATTCTGGAGTCAGCTGGACTAACCGGGTTCTCGGTGATATACCGCCCCAGGCTGGATCATAGGGGTGGAGGTGTAGCCATCTGTTTTTGAATGGAATTGGGCCTGACAGATGTGCCAGTGGGGGAGACCAGATCCTTTGAATGTATCTTAGGTGCAGGTGAGGGGTGCAAAATTCTTCATCTACCATCCACCAGGGGACAGAAAGCAATTTTTGCAGGAAGTCGCGGACTTTGTTGTCAATATGGCATTGGGGTCCCCCAGAGTGATGGTGCTGGGTGACTTCATCGCCTGGGTTGATGACGAACTCTCGCCTTTTGGAGAGGACTTCCTCCAACTTATGATATCATTGGGTTTCACACAGGTGGTTATCTCTGCAACCCATAAATCATGCCATTCCTTGGATCTGGTCTTCCTACTGGGAATGGAGACCTCCAATGTGGTGGTGGAACCTGTCGTTTGGTCTGACCATTGTACTGTCAGTTTCAATTTCTGGGTTCCCCCTTATAGACCTGCCCCTTTGGAGTTGGTCCGGTATCGCCCTTTGAGGAACATGACCCCAGAAGGCCTAATGGCAGTACTAGATCTCTCAGGGCATCAGAATGTGAGTGGGAGTCCAGATGCCCTAGTACAAACCTATAATAAGGCTGTGGTAGAAGCGCTGAACTCTATCACTCCTGCCTGTGTTTGCCCCCTCACCCTTCGCCCTCAGTCCCCATGGTTTTATGGGACTTTGAAGGAGATGAGGAGAGAGGATCAAAGGATAGAATGTTGCTGGCGGAGAGCTGATCTTGATGCTGACAGACTTAGATTGATGGCCCATTATTCAGATTATCAATCAGTTATCTCCCATAAGAAGGCAGAGCTCCTGTCCGGGGAGATTACTGCTGCATGAAACTGACCAGCTCAGCTCTTTCGAACTGTGGACAGACTGTGCAATCCAGCCTGTCTGTAGGTCTGAAGAGCCCTGTCACAAGATAAATGTGATGAGTTTTCTCGCTTCTTTGCAGATAAGGTTGACAACATTAGATCAGAGATCCACGCAGCACGTTCCAATGGGCAGTGCGGTGATTGGTGGGAGGTTGCTAAGCCTTAGTTTGGCTGTTCAGTTTTTTTTTTTAACAGGAGAAACACACAAAGCTGAAAACTTGTTTACAGGTGTGACCTGGGAGCACAAGGAAGTTAAATGACTTGCTCAGGGTCACACAGTATGCAAGTGGTGGCTGTAGGATTCAAACTCAGGTCTCCAGGTTTGCAGCTCAGAGCCTTAAACCACTGCACTATACTGCCTCTGAACAGCCAGCGATTGTGAGTGTCATAAAGATCATCCAGAGTATGCGGCTGACCTGCTGTAGTTTGGACCCAGGCCAAACCCGCCTCCTTATGGGATGCTTTAAGGTCAATGGCCCGGTCCTTGCGGAGATAGTCCAGTGCTCATTAGAGACTGATGAGTTCCCTGACTGCTTGAAGGAGGTGGTGTTGATTTCCTTACTTAAGAAATCTTCTCTCACCCCGGACTGCTAGCTACAGACCAGTCTCTAACCTGCCTTTTATGGGTAAGGTTATTGAGAAGGTGGTCGCGCTGCAGCTGGAGCATCACCTTTCCATCCATGACATCTATGATCCTCTCCAGTCAGGATTTAGGAAGAGGCATAGCACTGAGACTGCTCTGGTTCGGTTGCTCAATGATCTCCTGATAGCGAGAGATCAGAGGTCTCTTTCCATCTTAGTCCTTCTTGATCTAGCTACGGCATTTGACACCGTGGATCATGGCATATTGCTTGTGTGCCTGCGGGTGATCTGTGGACTGTCAGGGACAGTCCTCAGATGGTTTCATTCATTCTTCACTGGTAGGTTTCAGAGAGTAGCATCAGGAATTTATTCGTCTGATGCTTTCTCCCTGCCATGTGGGGTTCCCCAGGGCTCTGTATTGTCACCTACGCTATTCATGTTGTACATGCTGCCGTTGAGAGACATTGTAAGGTGTATGGACTGAGTTTTCACTGCTATGTAGATGATACTCAGCTATAAATGTCCTTTACACCAGATCAGGATGATGCAATCTCCATGTTTAATAACTGCCTCTCTGAGATCCAGGAATGGATGAGTGCTAGTTGGTTGAAGCTGAATCCTTACAAGACTGAGGTTAAGGTGGTGGATCCGGGCTGCCGGGTAGAGGGATCTTTAACTGGACAGGCCACTGGACTTTTGCTCGGTGGTTGCCAGCTGGCGACCTCTGAATGGGTGCAAAGTCTGGGTGTTATTCTTGATGAGGGGATGACTCTGAAATCTCAGGTGTCCTCTGTCATCAGGATCTCATTTTACCATCTAAGGAATATCACCTGGATTAAGCACCTGGTTCCACCTGGCGACCTTCCAACTTTGGTCCATGCCTTTGTGACCTCTTGCCTTGATTACTGCAATTCCCTCTACCTAGGGCTACTGGGGTTGATATTAGCTGCTTGCAGCTGATGCAGAATGCTGCGACCAGGTTGTTGACTGGGCTGCCTTGATCTAGCCATGTCATATCTGTGCTGCGTGAACTGCGCTGGCTGTCAGTTTAGTGGCAAATCATCTTCAAGGTCGGTATGCTGACCTATAAAGCCCTACATGGACAGGGACTGAGCTACCTGCAAGATCTCCTGTGTCCTGACTGCCCCCTCCGGCCACTCCACTCCGCCGATGAGGGATTGCAGGAGATTCCCACAGTCCATTTGAAGACCTCTGGGGCTACAGCTTTTGTGGCCCCTACCCTGTGGAATTCTCTACCTCATCGGGTTAGAGGGTGCCTGACTGTAGAGAGCTTTAAAGCAACTCTAAAAATGTATTTATTCTTGCTGGCCTTCTCAGATGATTAAAAGTTAAAGCAGCAGTGCAATGAAAATGGGTTAAAATTTGACCCCACCTTTTTTCCTTCCTAATTGATACCAGATGTCTTCTAGTTTATTTTGGTGGTGACATTTTCAGTTTTTATTATTATTTAAGAATTTTATGAAAGTTTTAAAGTAATTATTTCTCAAGAAAAAAAGATGGCTGCCTCATTTTCCCATAGAAAAAATATTGAGGACCCGAGGAGGAAAAGCGTCAAAACAAAAATGCAAATGTACAGTACACAGCATAGGAAGCATTCAGAAAACCCAGATCAACAGTTCTGCCAGTAATTTTTATAACCATAGCAGAAAATTGGCTTTCTGGAATAACTTTTTTCATTGCACTGCTGCTTTAACTGTTTGTTGTTAAATTGAGGAATTTTACTACTGATTTTATTGTTTTTTAACCCTTGTAAAAGCGCTTTGATACTTGCTGAATTTCGCTTATTATAAATAAAGATTTATTATTACTATTATAAAATAAAATCACAGCTGCAGTAGCCTCAGTAAGCTCAATAGCACAGTGCTCCAAAATCAAAATGTGAATTTCAAGCAATGTCGTTCTTCATTGTTTAGGATATTTCCGTAAGAGCTGGATCTTAGTCTTTTAGAGTTCAACTCCTCCTAATTATCCTGAGTCCTGATGCTAATTCTGTAGCTGAGGTCTTAATCAGAAGAAATGTTAGGCACAAGTGAACCAAGCAACCTCTTGGGGTGCCAGCCCAGAATGGGTGTACTAAAGCAAAAAGCATAAGCAGAGATCTGTTTGAAATGCAAAAAAAAATATGAAACATGAAAAGCAAAATTATTGTTGTCTCCCTTGTATCCATAGACTTTTGACCACATTTTGGATGTGAGGTAGGACAGAAGGGAGGGGAAGGGTGGTGTGAGTGCTGAAGGGTGCACCACAAGTATTTCTGCTTAGGGCACCATTAGGTCTAAAACTGATACTGAGAAGAATCCCCTGCTTGTAACATTCCTGATGGTAGCCTGTGATGATAGCGACTGCAAGTGAGTGCTTTCAAAAAGGGCAACTCAATCACGGAACCTGTGCACTGGGCTACTGAGCAAGGAGGGTGACTGGATTGGGGGGTTGGCGAATATAGAGACAGGATGTCACTATTTATACACACAAGTGGGGGAGGGGAGGGACCACACCATGTGATAGGCAGAAGGGGAGGGAGGGAGGAAGGGTTTGTGGGGTGTAGTGCAGCAGTGGGCTGCCAAGCTAGCTGTATGGTGTGGTTGGTTGGCGGCAGGCTAGGGTTAGGAGGGTGCCAGGTTCGGATCTGGGTGCACGCTCATTTTTGGCACCAGCATGGGAATTTTTTTCTTCATCTTTTGCACACCCCCCGAGTTGAGAATCCTTTAGTAGGAGGGTGCGGGGGGTTAAGCCCCCTGCGTGTGTGCCCCCCGCCTAAAAAAAAAAATCCAAGTCTCCGGTGCCCTTTTGTTGTGTGCTGGGAGTGCACATCACTGAAACTGATTTTCGTCAATGTACACTCGCCCTAATGGTGATCGCCTTTCTGCAGTCACCATTATGACATGGAACCATCATTGCCCTAAAAAATATTTTGCTATCACAAGCTGATAATTACCACCATAGCAAGGAAATAATTGTAGATGAGCTCTAGGAGACAAAGATCCTGCTGTCATATAAATGCCCTTCAGACTGAAGAAAGGGGTAACTAGGAATTTACATTTGTTTATAAAATAGATAAGCAAATCCTAGCAATCTGTTTCACCGATAGATTTTACTTAGTCTCTACATATTGTGACTGTCTGGTTGCCACAGCACAACTAGAAACTTTAATTTTCAAGGTGTTTTTTTCATTAAATATGTTTTGTTTTTCATTGCTACAGTATGACTGTTTTATCAGAGGAATAACTCTTCAGGGTGTCCTGTTGTGCTAGATATATGGCTGAGTCTGGTAGCTGAAAGCACATGGCTGTGCCTCCTGCTTCGCAACGCACCAGAAGTGTCCGTATATCTCTGCACAACCAGAAAGACACCCTGGCGTGTGTTATTTCTTACAGATGTTATAGTGGAATGTTGTATAATTTAGTTCTGCTAATGCCAAACGTGATTCTGCTTTGCTGTTGGAAGAAGTTCTTCTTTAAGTAGCAACCGTTATAGTAATTTAATTGAAGAGCTGTATGTAAAACATTTAGTGGCCAGGCAGGCAACAGCCTGTTAACAAGCATTTGCCAATGCCAAAGGTTCACTGCTTGCACTGCTGTTGTATTAGATCCTGCTTGTACACATGTTTTGCTATATATTTACCCAAGATAGGCCAGATGAGATGTAATATGTCATTGGCAGTAGGGTCATTATTTTACACTGTTTCATGCAACATTTGCCTGGGATAGTAGATGTGAGATGTGATATCTTGTTTTTAGTCTGATCCTGCTTTTATAATGTATTTTTCTAGGACAGAACATTTTAGATGCAACATCTCCTTTTCAGTGGAGTTTTTCTTCAGAACCTTGTTTATAAAGAGTTTTGCAATATATTTACTCAAGGTAATCCAAGCTGAGATGCAACATCTCATTTTCAACAGGGTCCGGCTTTGACACATTTTTGTGCTGTATTTACTCAGATAGCACAGCTCAGATGCTATCCTGTTTTCCGTGAGATCCTGCTTTTCCTAGTTTTTACACTGTATCTACTCAGGATAGCACAGCTGAAATGCAAGTTACATTTTCAGTGGGCCAGCTTTTACAGTGTATTTTTTCCAGGGACAGAGCAGCATAAAAGCATAGTTCACAATGAGGGCAGTGCTGTACTAGGGTTCTGCTTTTACATAGTTTTACAAAACATTTACTCAGGATAGACCAGATGACATGCAACATCTCATTTTCTATGGAGTCCTGCTTTTACACATTTTAGGCTGTAGTTAGTCAGGACAGGCCATCTGAGAAGTAATATCTAATTTTCAGTGGACTCCCACATTTTGACCCCAAATTTCCAACATAGTCTATGACATGACATTATGATCAAGACAGGTGGAATTTTTTTAAAATCCCATACAAAAGGTGATTTTGCAGTATAACTGCAAAAACAACATGTTTCAGAGGGGATTTGAACAATTACACCTGTTATGCTCATGAGGTGGGGTAACACAAGGGATATGTCAAACATTAGGGGCCAAAATCTGCAAAAATAAAGTTATGAGTAAACGCTGGAACAATTCAATGTTTCCACTTTACTTATTTCTTTTTTTTTTCACATTTTGATGCCAAATGTTAAACACAGTCTTTTTATGACCCCATCCTTGTGAACATGACAGGTGTCATTTAGAAAATGCTGACTGAAATGTCATCTCACTCCACAAGTGCAAAAACACATTTTGGCTAGGATTTGAAAAACAACACCAGTCACATTTATGAGGTGGTATGAAAATATGACTGTGCTGAAAATTTTGGGTCAAAATATTAAAAATTACCAAAGTTACGAGTGAGCACTGAAAAATTTCAATGTACCTTCATAATAATTATTTTTTTTTAAATATTATGACCCCAGATTTTCAGCAGTAGTCTTCTTTTGACCTCACCGCATGATGGACCTGGTAGGTGACAATTGTTAAATGCCATCCAAAAGGTGATTTTGTGGAGCGACAGTAAAATCACCTTTCGGGCTGGATTTGAAAACTGTTACCTACCATGTTCATGAGGTGGGGTCCCAAAAAGGCCATGTTGAAATGTTGGTGAAAAATAATTAAAAATGACCAAGTTATGAGTACAAGTTCAAAAGGCACTTACCTGATTCCCTTAGTTACTGGTCTGGCTTTGAAAAGTGAAGACATATCTCTGGTCCAGACAGGATTATGACATTGCCCTCCCCCCGATAAGTAAGTATGCGGTGAGGACAGTGTGGGGTGGTGGGTGCTGAGTAGGGGGACTGGGTGTGGAGAGGGTGACAGCAGTGGGGGGGCGGCAGTGGCAACAGACATCAATGGACCATTTCCTTTTTTACAGGCTTTAAAAATAAGCAAGCCCCAGTTCGAGTTACATGTAGTATTTTTCTAAATTCTTTTACTAAAAATGGATATGTTGGAAATACTCTGACAATGTAACAAGTTTCTTCTTTGTGAAGTGGGAACAGGGATTCCTTCAGAAGGGGGTGGGATAATTGGCAGTGGACAGATTTAGTTTTTTGTCAAGTGGGAAGGGGGATTCCTTTGGGAGGGGTGGGATGATTGGCAGCAGGTGGATTTCTTTCTTTTGTGTAGTGGGGCTGAGGAGTCATTTGGGGGGATGATTGACAACAAGTGGGTTGTTTGTTTTGTAAAGCAGGGATGGGGACATCTTCAGGAGGCGGGATGACTAGAAGCGGGTTGGTTTCTTTTTATGTGAAGTGGGGACATGCCTTCGACCTGTCCTGCACACTCCATACTCTATGCAGACGATGCTGTTATCTCCGTCCCAGGGAAAGACCTGGGATCAATTAGCTCTGCACTTCAGCTCAATTTTCGTGCACTGGAATCCTGGTTCACCAGAAATAAACTGCTACTCAACTACAAAAAGACAAAGAGCATGCTCTTCAGCACCCCACAGAGTAAGATTCGAGGGTCCTCACTGGATATACTTAGTAGTGAAGGAGAAGTACTAGACCAAGTCAGCACATTCAAGTACTTAGGGATTCACCTTGATGACACCCTCACCTTCACTGCCCATGCTGAGCAACTGGTAAAGTCCACCAACATGAAGCTTGGCATCCTGTACAGACACCACACCTCAATGACACCGGCTGCCCTGAAACTTGTTATGTGCAGTTCAGTTCTCTCATCTATGGATTATGGCCTTGTTATATATGGGGCAGGCATAAACACAGCACTTAAAAGGGTTGAAACCATCCTCAAAAAGGCTTGCCGCCTCGTCCTGGGAGTACACAAAATGACTCACTCTTGTGACCTATACAAGGAAACTGGCTGTCTCCCACTCCACCACAGACTCCAATACCAGGCCTGCCTTCTTGCAAAAAAGTTCCTGATGGGGGTCTATGCCTAGTGCTACTTCAGCCCTCTTTGATCCTGCACAACCATCTAAATGCACATGGAGTGCCTCTAGGGCTGTCCTAACTGTTCCCTTCAAACAAACCACCCTTGGCCAAAGATCCCTCTACTACTGTGGGCCTAAATGGTTCAATGATCTGTCTGCAGACCTTGCCAACTCCCCCAGACTTGGCCAATTTAAAAGTGAGCTTTGATGTCTTCTTGCCAGCAAATCTGACTGCCAGTCTTTCTGTTAACCCACAGCCTCTGACAGCCATTCTCTCATCTGTCAAACACTACCCTCACTCACTCCCACCCTCCTGTTCCACAACTACCCACCTCCCACCATCTACTACCTCCCCTTGACAAAGCCTTACCTTGGCTGCTAAAACTGCATTTCTGCAGACTGGGCGCACCCCGTCTGAACTGTAACATGATTGTTAAACACTGTACTGCACTTAGTTAGTGCTGCATTAACATGTTTCTCCACAAGTGTGGTCCTGTTTCTCCTCACTTGTTGTACTCTGCTTAATGTTGTATCTGCACACTAATACCACTTGTTAGTTGATGTCTTTCTGTTCTGCAATGTTTCATCACCTGTAAATTTCTTGTATTCCTTGCTGACTTGGAGCCTTTGTAAATGAGCCCCCGGCTCAAAGATATTAATCCGAATTTGAAATAAGTAAATAAATTCCTTCAGGAGGGGGTGGGGTGATTGATAGTGGATAGGTTTCTTTGTTCAAAATAAGGCACTCCATTTAAAACCTCAGCCAGTCGCATTGCAGGTGGGAGGATGAGGCACAGGTTGATCATGACACTGATCAGCTGTGCTTACTGGGCAGTGTCATGCAGATCAAAGGAAAAGCTGCCTGTGATCATTCAGGTGGTTCTTTTCATTGAATGTCATGAAGGTTCCACCCAGCAATCCCTGAAGAGTGTCATGATCAGCCTGGCTGAACATTGGTCTGACATTGTCCAGCCAGTTGCAGCCTGACCTGCATTGAACTGGCAATGACTCACCTCTCAGATCCACTATTACAGCAACATGTTCATTTTGTACAAATGTGAACACAACAAGCATTTGTCAATGCTGAATGTTTGCTTGCTGGCATTAGCAGTGGAAGTGCAGGAGTTAGACAGATGCAGTATAGGAATGGCATTAAAGTATTGAACTGACGCCAACTCCACCCTCACCCTGCAGAGATGGACAGGCATTGGGGTGTACCTTTGTGGCGTCGCCCATGACGGTCACAACACTTCACCTCGCCCTACCCTTCAGACACTGACAAGTGTTGAGGTGTGCCTTGGGGTATTTGGGCTTTACATTCACCTCATTCCATAAGGAAATATGCTGAAATGGGTACAGTATAGGAGAATGGGGTGAACTCTGGGCCAAAGGGTCCAAGGCACACCTCGGTGCCTGTCACTGGCTGCAGGGTGGGGGTGAGGGTGGAATGGCATGAGCATTACTGTCGACAATCCCAGGTCACACCCCTGATACCTGTCAGTCCCAACAAGGTAAGGCGTTATGGTTGAAAACCCTAATGCCCTGGGCACTTCTTGGTATTTTTACTCCAAGTTTTCAACATGGGCTTTTTATGATCCCACCACATGAACAGTGACACTATCAGTTCATTAGGCAAAAGGTGATTTTGCACAGCAACTGTGCCATTTGGCACCACAGGTGCGAAAACACATTTCGAACAGGATGTGAAAAATGACAGCTGTACTGTTCATAAGGAGATGTGGAAAAATGTCAATGTTGAAAATCTGGAGTGAAAATATAAAAAAACTGGTGAAGTCATGAGCGTGCATAGAAACTGTGCAACGTACAACCGTAATGTAATTAGCTTGGGGATTTTTTACAGCAGATTTTCAACATAGGCATTTTGGGACCTCCGCTCATGAACAGTGTCACTGTGATTTTCTTAATCTGTCCTGAACACTGATTTCCCACAGCGACCACGCTATCCTGCACCTGAAGTGTGAAAACACATTTCAGCCAGGGTGTGAAAAATGACAGCTGTACTGTTCATAAGGAGGTGTGGAAAAATGTCAATGTTGAAAATCTGGACTAAAAATATTACAAATTCATGACCTTCCGAGGGTGCGTGGAAATTGCGCAATGCATGCTCATAACACAGACATTTTATGGACTTTTGTCATCAAATTTTCAACCCAGCCATTCTAACACCTCTGGTCATGAACAGTGTCACTGTGATTTTCTTAATCTGTCCCAAACATTGATTTCGCACACTGACCACACCATTGTGTGCTACATATGCGAAAACACATTTTGGGCAAGATGTGAAAAATGACAGCTGTACTGTTCATAAGGAGGTGTGCTAAAATGGCAATGTTGAAAATCTGGAGTAAAAATATTAAAAATTCTCAGTTACGAGTGTGCATGGGAACTGCACAATGCACGCTCATAAAACAGTCATTTTTGGGAATTTTTTTCACCAAATTTTCAGCATAGAGTTTTTTGCAACCTACCTCATGAACTGTGACACTGTCATTTCATTAATCAGTCCCAAAAGGTGGTTCCATGCAGTGACCGCGAAATCACCTTTCAGGACAGAATAACAAAATGACAGTGACTGAGTTCATGAGGTGGGGTCTCAAGAACACCATGTTGAAAATTTGGGGAACAAATTGCCAAAAATGGCCGAGATATGCACCAAATTTGAAAAAAAAAACATTTATGCCAATATACAGCTTACTGGCATTTCTTCTGTTCGCGGTTGACTTTGAAGAGTGCAGACATGTTCCCGGTCCACTGAAGATCATCGCGCCAGCCTCTGGAGGTAAGTATGGGGTGAGGCGGGAGTGTGGGGAGGTGGGGTATGCAGAGGGTGGGTGCAGGTTGGGGGAGGAGGCAAGAGAATCTTTTTTTTTTTTTACAAAGACAATGTGGGACTTTTGCCATGCTGGGGTGGGTTCCCAGCATGGCAGCTGGAAGTTTGTTTGGGGGGGCAGTAGATCCAGTGGGGGATTGGGCACCACTGTCAGCCATACGGACTTTTGCCACACTGGAGTGGGCTCCTGGAAGTCTGTTTGGTAGGGGGCAGTGGAGCCGATGGGGGATTAGGCACCCCCATCAGCTATACAGTGTGTAGGGGTAGGAGGAGTGCATGAGCACGCAGGGGTGGGCTCCCAGCATGCTACTTGGGTGTTTGTTGAGGGGGATCCAAGAAAAAAATGGAGTTGTCTATGACAGCAGTTCAGATGCAGTGCTGATTTGTAGGCAGTTTGCATACTGCTGATGGCAGTACTGTATGTAAATTGCCTGCCGACAACAGTATGTAAATTGCCTACATGTTGCCACTGCTGATTGTAGCGGTCTTTTATTTTGAACTGTATGCCACTGCATCTGAATTGCTGTCATAGACAGCTCATACATTTATTGGTGCGGTGTGGCCGTGCCTGCAAAAAGGAGCAGGGCATTGGAAGCGGGGGTGGCACACCTACAAAAACTCATATGGTAGCACTATGTTTCTTGCACATGCGTGCAAGCAAACATAAAAATCAGAAACAGTTACTACAAAACTGGCTTAACTGTACATATGACCATGAAGAAGTGTGCCTATGTTGTACGAATATATGAAATGGTCATTGCCACAAAAGTTTTGAACATTCTAAATGTGGCCCACTGACTGCTTGGTCAGAACACATGCTAATGATGTTTTGTATATCTTGCTGAATAGCACATTTTGAATTGAACATTTTGTACTTCAGTGCACGCAAGCTGTTTTTGTGTCAGGTCACATTCCACTGAAGTAGGTACTCAATCAGTTGGGTGAGCAGTTTCCTTCTCCTGGGGTCTGAGACGTTTTCTTTTGCAGTGTGCTCTAGACTCCTCCAATCTAGAACTGGAGTTATTTCCAGGTGTGACCTTGTGTCTTCTACATGTTAGTGTGATATGTTACCCTTGCCCTCAGTATTATAAGGTCAGGTATTAAAGTATTTTTTGGACCATACCAAACCTTACTATAATTTAACCCAAGTTGGTGGTAAATATAATTTAAAGGGTAACAAAAAGGAACAGTTTTGCATATGTTTATCCAACCAGGCATCTACATTTTGTATCTATTTTTGAAATGCCTATAATAAACGGAAGCAAAGAAAAGTTTAAATAAGCAAAGTATTTAGGAGCAGTGCAGCCCAGAGCATAACTGTGTCAATGCTACTTTTATTATTTACCTAGGAAGCAGCTGTTTAAATCAAAGGGAGAGAAATATCAAATGTCCAGGCAGGAACAAAGGGCACTGAAAGTGTTGCATATCAACAGACATAAATTTTGAAACAAATGCTAATAATTACAGCTGCAAAAGATATACAGCTTTCATTTTCCACAAATAACCTGAAGGCATTTGTGTTGCCTGGTTCTATAAAAAGGTCATTTATAGCTATTTATTACTGCATTTATGTTAATGCCATTTCACTGAACTGTAATGGCTCGTTAAAGTGCACCTAGATACTGCTGAAGTGAAAATGTTCCTGTTGTTACATTTTAATTGAAAACATAGCAGTGATAATGTTTTATCAGCGTAACTGACTTTTGCTCACGCATAGCAATGCCAGATTGCTAGTATAATACGTAGAGAATAATAAATATGCAGGTATGTGTTATGAGATTTTCTGACACACCCATAGTTTGTGACAATCCATAGACCTCAAGAGTGAAGCTCGGAAAGTTTATGAGATTATCACACACCAAGGGTGTGTAAAAAAAACCTCATGACACACACCTGCATGTTTTATTTTTTATAATAACTGGTGCAGGGTGTTTGGTTTTTACCAGACACTTTGTTTTGGCTTTCGGTGGCCCTGGTGCAGTTGAGATGTCTCCAGTAAGGTTATCATTGGACAAAGCACAACACTCATATTTCAACTTGGTAAAACCTAACTACTGGTATTTTTAAACCACAATAAACATTTTTTTAATATCTCTATGTATCTCTTGTTCACAAGTTGCATTTTAGGACACTCTGGTTGCCAAGAAATTTGGGGTGAACATGCAGGAAAAACATTTAGGGACCGGTGGAAAAGACATCAAAGACAGGACACTTAGAAACATAGAAACATAGAAACATAGACAGAAACATAGAAACAGAATTTGATGGCAGATAAGGACCACTTGGTCCACCCAGTCTGCCCATTTCCCTACCTAATGGATAAGCTGCAGATCCTAGTTAACCAGCAGCCTACTTCTTTCTACCCCCAACCCCCCTAGAATTGCCGTATGACTGTCCCATGCATGCTTGAATTCAACCATTGTTTTTGACTCCACAACCTCCACCGGAAGGCCGTTCTATGCATCCACAACCATCTCTGTGAAAAAATACTTCCTTACATTACCTCTGAGCCGCCCCATCTTCAAATTGTGCCCCCTTGTTCTTGCACACCTCTTTTTTTGAAAGATGCTACCCTCTTGGACTTTGTTGATTCCCTTGAGGTACTTGAAAGTTTGTATCATGTCCCCCCCTCTCCCTCCTTTTCTTGAGGCTATACATATTAAGCTCCTTTAGTCTCTCTTCATATGTCTTCTGGTGCAGACCCTGCACCATTTTAGTTGCCTTCCTCTGGACAGCTTGCATCTTGTCTATGTCCTTGTGGAGATTGGGTCTCCAGAACTGCACACAGTACTCCAGATGGGGTCTCACCAGCTGCCTGTACAGAGGGATAACAACTTCCTGTTTTCTACTGGTGATGCCTCTCCCTATGCATCCCAGTATCCCCCCAGCCCTCCTTACTGCCCTCTCACATTGCTTACCCACCTTTAAGTCATCTGATATGACTACCCCCAGGTCCCTTTCCATTTTTGTTGTTGTTAGTATCTCACCCCCCATTGTGTACTCTTCCCCTGGGTTTTTGTTTCCCAGGTGCATTACCTTGCACTTCTTAGCATTGAATCTAAGCTGCCATACATTTGACCATTCCTCTAACCTTGCCAAGTCCTTCTCATCCTTTCCACCCCACCTTGTGCATCAACTCTGTTGCAGATCTTTGTGTCATCTGCAAAGAGACATACTTTTCCTTCCATGCCCTCTGCAAAAAAAACAACTAAATAAAAATGTCGCTTATAAAGACATTGAAGAGGACTGGTCCTAATACTGAACCCTGCAGTCCCCCACTAGTAACCCCCCTTTCATCAGAGTGGACTCCATTTACTATTACCCTCTGTGTCTTATTCTCCAGGCAATTCTTTACCCAGGCTACAGTATCATCTTGGGACCCACTCCCAGGCTGGCTAACTTGTATATTAATTTTTTGTGTGGGACTGAGTCAAATGCCTTGCTAATGTCTAGGTAGACCATGTCCACAGCCCCTTCCTGATCTACTAATTTGGCCATCCAGTCAAAGAAATCTATTAGATTCGTCTGGCATGACCTTCCCGCTGTGAATCCATGCTGCCTTGGGTCCTGTGCCCCTTTGGACTCTAGGTACTTGACAATTCTTTCCATCAGAAGTGATTCCATCATTTTCCCTATCACTGAGGTTAAACTAACAGGTCTGTAGTTTCCTGCTTCTGCCCTGCTCCACTTTGTGAAGGGAATCACATCTGCCCTCCTCCAGTCCTCAGGTACCACCCCATCATCCCATGATTTATTAAAGAGGTAGTCAGTGGTGTCACTAGTTCTACCCTTAGTTCTTTTAGAATTCTGGGATGAATCCCATCAGGCCCCATTGCTTTGTCCACCTTCAGTTTTAGAGTTCTTCAGAACCCTTTCTTCTGTAAATGGGCGGTATCAACTTCTGTATCCAGAGTGTTTCTATTGTTTGTTTTAGGTACCTCCCTCCTCATTTGTAAATACTGAGCAAAAATATTTGTTTAGTATCTCTGCCTTTACACCGTCACCTCTGCCCACCTCCCTTTATTAAGCCTCACTATCCTCCTTAGTCTTCCTTCGCCTCTGATGTACCTAAAAGGTTTTTATCCCTTCTTAACTGAGTTGACTATCTTTTCCTTGGTTCGGGCGTTTGCTGTTCTGACTGTCTTCCCAGCTTGCTTTTGCTTTAACTGATACAATTCTCTGTCCTGCTCCTTCTGTGATCCCTTGTACTTTCTGAATGCTTTCTTTTTCTCTTGAACCTTCACTGCCACCTCCTTTGAGAACCATAGTGGTTTCTTACATCATTTTGTTTTGTTTATTTGCTTCACACAAAGGCTTGTTACCTCTGTGATGGCAGTTTTTATTATTCCTATTGTTCTTCCACCCCTCCTTCCTGCCCATTTGCTAGTGCATTCCTTAGACACTCACCCATTTTGGCAAAGTCAGCCCTCCTGTAGTCCAGTACTTTTGCCTTTGTAGCTTGACTCTATTGCTGTGTTTATTGAGAACAATACTGTTCTGGATGCTAGTTCCCAGATGGCTACCCACTTCTACATCTGTGATCCTCTCTCCATCTCCATTTGAGAGAACCAGGTCTAAGATTGCTCCCTTTGGTGGGTTCCAATACTAGTTGTCTAAGGCATGCCCCTGTAGGACATCTAGAATAACTCCACTCTTGAAGTGGTTGCTGCAACTGCACTCCAGTTAACATCTGCCATATTCAGATCACCCATCAGCAATACTCCCTTTATCTGCCATTCTAAGTATACTTTCTATCATTTCCTTGTCCATTTCCTCCCTCTGAGAGGGGGGTCTGTATACAACCCCTGTGTGGATTGTGGTGCCATTGCCTGCCTCCAAATTGACCCACAGTGCTTCTTCTCCTCCCTGTTTACTCTTTTGTTCTGTTGCTTTGATTCCTTCCCTTATGTAGAGAGCTACTCCTCCTCCTCTTTAACCCCCCCGTCCCTCCTGTAGATAGTGTATCCTGGTATGTTTGTGTCCCAGTCATGGTTCTGTGTGTACCATGTTTCTGTGACTGCCACGATATCCAGATGTTCCTCCTCCATCAAGGCCACTGATTCAGGAAGCTTGTTACCCAGACTACAGGCATTGGTACTCATTGCTCTCCATTTTTTGATGGCTTTACCTTCTGTAGCAGCATCCCCCACTGACCTTTCTACCTCGGTCTTTTTCTCATTTAGTGCCCTGTTTTGTAGGGGGAGGCTGGGATTTTCCTGCTGCTTATCAGTGCCTCTCCCCTTTACTAGTTTAAAAGCTTGCCAATGAAGCATTTAAACCAATTGTCCAAAAGACTTGTTCCCTTCCTGGACAGATGCAGACCATCCTGCCAGTATACGCTGGTGTCCCTCCAGGTGGAACCCCAGTCTCCAATGAAGCCAAACCCCTGTGCTCCATACCATTTTTTCAACCATTCATTAAACTGCATGGTGCAAAGTACCCTCGCCTCACCCAGGCCACTGACAGGCAGCACCACTGAGAAGGATACTGTGTGTGCTAATTGTCTTAGACCCCTCCCCAACTCTACAAAGTCCTTCTGCACTGCTCTAATCTCATGATGAGCCAAGTCATTTGTCCCTAGGTGGACAATGACATCCAGCTCAGACTCCTGTGCAACTGTTCTCGTGATCCTAAGGATGCGCTTCCTGTCCCTCCAAGCCATGGCACCAGGCAGGCACCTTACTTCAGTTTTCCCTGCTCCCCAGTTCTATCCCCCTAATAATTGAGTCCCCCACCAGGAGCTGCTTTCTTTCCCTGTGGTGCCCTCTGTCTCCTTCCTGAGGGCCTCCCTTGTGACAGTTGTCTGCAACTTCCTTAGTCTCCTCTGCGGGTGCATCCATAGGGGAACTATGCTCCCCCAGAATGGTGTATGGATTGTGGAGTGGAACAACTGACTGGGTGTGCCTCTGTTCCACCACCCTTACCCTCACTGAGCCCACTGTGGTCCAACTGCTGTGCTTTCTTCGCAACCTTTGAGGTAGTGGTGGTGGCTCTGTTGTTCCTGGGATGGGGAGGTCCCCTTACTACTGTCCAGTGCGGCCTGAAGATGGGCAACTTCCTCCCTCAGGGCAGAGAGTTGTCTGCAAACAGGGCAGCATCTCAGCCTCCAGAAAGACTCCCAGAAGACTACTGCCCCACAGCCATTACATTGCACTACTCCCCACATGTCTGTCTACCTTGTTTATTTTTTTTATTTTTTTGTGTGTGTGTGTGTGTGTGTTTGTTTGTTATATAGAAATATATATATTATATAATGTGTATGCTTATATTGTCAGTGCAGTGCACTAGAGAGGATATGACAGTGATATACACCTTGCCTCTTGAGGAATGATGTCAGAACCCCAGGTATAAAGGAACTATTTCCAGGGGTGGGTGGGGTGAGGGGTGGGAAGGGTTTGGGCCTAAACTGTGCCCTCACGAAACAATCAGCTGAAAGCTCTGACCTACCACTGCGATGAGTGCCTTTCTGTCAGCAAGATGCCCTACACAACAATTTGACAGAGAAAATACCCTGCTAATCAAACAGAGAAAAATCCAAACATCCAAGTCAGACACAGGTAAACCTCCCCAGCCTCAAAACAGCCTGGTGACTTGTGCTCTGGCTTAAATGGCTTTTATGATTCTTTTTCCTTGGTAGATGAAGCTGTGTAAAGAACAGAGGCATCTGTGTGTGTGGCTGAAAGGCTAGTGTTGTATGATACAATTTTGAAAGTTAGGCAAAGCCAAAGGGTTTTTGCCCCACTTGTAGTGAGTGAGCAAGACAGTGAAGTGTGAGCCTTCAAAAGCCATAATAACTCAGTGTGATGTTGTACATGGTTATTACGGCTTTTGAAAACAATCTAAAGTGAGTTGATATAGCTGGTCACCAGTTACCATAATATAAATTCAGTTATTTTTCTTACCTGATAGATTTGGAGAGAGTGTGGTTTCTGTACATGTAAGGTATTGTTTGGTTTGTATCAGTACAGCTTTATTTTATACAACTACTTTTAACAAGTATATCACAAAATGATTTACACATAACATGAAGGATCTACAAACTAAGGGCTGAGTTCAGAAAATGTACAGTATCCATATTTTCAGTGCTTATGTGGTATGTAATGGCAGGAGGATAAGGTTTACAAATAAGGGCCATATGCAGAGATTTCCCTTCCATACCAGCTCCCCTCACCCTACATGCCTTGGGCTAACATAGTCACAAAGGGGCTATGGGGCTGAGCTATAGTTCTGAGTTTTGTGCTTGTGTGGAGAAAGTGAAATAAGTACAAATCACTAGTGGATTTAGTGATGTAGTGAACTACTATAGCACCTGCTACCACTTAGGCCAGAAAAGAGTAGTTGTTTTAGCCTAAGCTGGGTTTTAAAATAGGACATTTAGAATTTTCTGGGGTAGTGCTACCACTTTAACAAAATTGCTACACCCTTGCAAATTTCTAGCTCTGTCCTTGGTACATAGAATATAAAAACATAGATGATGATGGCAGAAAATGACTGATTGTCCTTCCAGTGTGCCCATATTACCCTATCATAACCAGGACTTATTGTATCTTTGGTACACCCACTGCATTGCTATGAACTAACCAGCATGTGCTCTAGGGTGTATGTGTAAGGCCTATGCAGGAACTACATTGCCCATGCCACACTAGTAGAAAACAAACACAAATGACATTAGTGAAATGTATTATTCATGATGCATTGATATGCAGCACATAACTGTGCCACACTAGCATTCTGCATGATCACTGGGACACATTTATAGAGTTGCTGCATATATCATGATGCCAATGGGATGTAAAACATCATCTTCATCACTCAGTGGTACAATTTGATAATAGTCAAGCTGCTCCTCTTGCCAACAGTGAGATGTCTATTGATTTTTATACCCTGGAACCCCATCCCCCATGGACATCAAGCCTGGTCCCCCTTTATGGCTCTCACTAGCCTTCTGCAACAGTGGACCATGGAGATCACCATGATATCCACCTGCACCTCCAACATACACTGCAGGACAAATAAAGAAGTGTTATATGCACACTACTGTTGTCCTGCAGGGTACTGTAGGCTTGATTTCTAATACATATTCCTCTCATCTCACCCAGCAGGGATATGGGGCATTCTATTCCTGAGCCAGCTTGCCTCAGTAGAAAGTCTGGTTCTTTCTGGTCCCTGGGTATCCTGGCCACTGACTGCTGGTTTTGTGTGCCTATCTTGTCCTGGTCTTAGTGGTACTAGACTCTTTCATACAGAATACATTACCTGCCAATGTCCTCTTTGATGCTGTTGTTACTCCATCATCTTCCACTAAACAGCAACACCTGCAGGCACCCCACTCTGGTCAACATCTTAGTCATTTGTCACAAGTGTGTGAGGGAGTCAGTCAGAGGGGATTGAGTCTTGCCCTTGCTCCTAATTGTCTTGAACGTACAGCAAAGTGCTCCCCACATTGACATCAAATCATGCACAAACATGGCCCTTTTAGTGTTGTGAATTTTCATTTGATGAAACTTCCTAGTTGACCCCTCCACCACCATCTCAGGTGCAGCAAGATCCTGATGGTCTGTAATGTCATTAACAAGATAGCTGCTGCATCTTTTATGTAACATGTATGGTAACATAGTATTTTGATGACAGAAGAGACTTATGTCTGTCTTTTCTGCTCCTCCTACTGTATGCCAGTGACTATGCCACCATGGAATATGGACCTATCCAACTTTAACAGCCAAAATGTTACATCTACTCATGCTGTGCAACTCTCAATCCCATTCTCCCTCAGGAATCTGCCTAGTCCTGTTCTGAAAGTCTGAACAGTCCTAGCTTCTGTGACCTCATTGGGTAGGCTATTTCACGTTATCCACCATCCGCATGAATTAATGCTCTCTGATGTTTCCCATTATTCTGCTTCCCCAATCTGAGGGTATGCCCTCTATGCCTGATTGCATTCATTGGATCAAACATTTGTGTATACTCCACTCTGTTTATTACTTTAAATACTGTAAGGAAAACCATGATCATGTTTCCTGTCAGCCATCCCACTGTCCATGAATGCTCTTTTGATAAGACACATAACTAAGAGTTTTGTTAATATTTATGTTATTATTATTAGTGATGAATACTAAGTGAATATTTTGTGTAATAGTTAGATCCTGGCCCCTGAAGAAGCTCACATAGGGTGAAACATTTGGCGTGGCCAGGGTATCGTTGTGTGAAAATATTGAAAAATAAAGAAACTAACTTTACTTTTTGAAGTGTGTCTGGTAATTCTGGACTTTTGAAGTGTTTGGTACTATCTGCCATTAACCAGCCCTGAACTGAAGGCTCTAGATACAGACTAGAAGGAAACCCACCCTGTCCCCATTTGTTCATGTTTCCTGTCAGCCATCTGGTTTCTAGGGGGACTAATTTGAGTAAGTTCAACTTCTTCTCATTGTGCTTGCCTCCTAAGCAACTAATCAGCTTGGTGGCCATGTGTTAAATCCTTTCAATCTCTTCAGCATAATTTCTGCACGGACCAGAATTGGGCACAGTACTGCAGGTGCTGGCCAAACCATGGCCTTGCACTGGAGGATCACCTCTCTTGGTGTGCTGCTTACCCCTGTCCAACATTGTGCTTACTTCCCTAACTGCAGCAGCAGACTGCATGTCTGGCTTCACCTTAATGTTTGCAATCACCCATAGATATTTTTCTTTGGTTTTGCTGCCCACTGTTTCACTACAAAGGGCATATTTGCAAAACCGGATTATTTGCTGCTATGGGTACAACCTTTCATTTCCCTACATTAAATCTAAGGTAGTCTATTATGTGTCATAACATACTCTGTAAAGTGTACATTGTTGTTGTTTTCAGCCTTCTTCTGTTCTAACAAATCATTAAACTGTGATTTAGTGATCAAGAAGGATCTTAACCTAATCTTAACTCTGTGATTATCATTGTTTTCCCCTGTGGCAATTTTCCTGTGAGCCCTCTGCCTTTCTGTGCCCTGGTTTTGAATTTAACTCTTACTGCTCCTCTACTGTCTAGAGCAGGTGTGCTGCATTGAAAACATGTTATTCATGTTGAAGGCTGCTGAATGCTATGGTGAGACAGCCAATGTTGACGCTTGATTGGAGTCATGGTTAGCCCAAACAGGAAATGTATTTAAAGGGCAAGAATTGCAATACAAAGTACAGACACAATGGGTACGCCAAAATGCATTGACAATAGAGTCAGGTTTTTAAGGAAATACGTTTCACGTGCAGCCTTACTAGTCCATGGTTCATAGGGATTTGTCTGTATTAAACATGATTACTTATGATACCATGCAGTTTTCTGTTTCTTTAAAATTGTTAACATTGGCTGAATGACCTTTTGTCCTGGACCAAGACAACTGTATCATACTGATCATTCCTAACAAGGACAAAACACATCTTGTTTGGTTTTTTTCCAGCTCTCTTTTACCACCTGCACTTGTGACTCCCAGACTCTCTCCAGTGTAGCCACTCAATACAGCCTGGTTCCATCCTGCCTGAAGCACTCCATCACCCTTCCAACATGGGCCCGTCTCCACTCCTTGTCCCCCAGTCACCAGACCCCCTAGCTCTGAGACCCCTAGGGTGGGACTGCCTACTCCTCTGGTGCTCTATCTAGAATCTGATTGACCAGGGAGAGTAGGAGGGAGTGTCAGTTGCATGCTGGAAAGGCCCGGCATTGGATGTGAGGGCTGATCCTTGGGCTTACCTTTGCCTATCGGGTGCCTGGGATTTTCACATGTTCCACCTACCAGTGCGGTTGTACAGTGGCATCAGCATGTAGAGACTGTGCTCCGGCCCCCTCCCACAGATGCCCACCAACACCGTGACCCCATTGGTCATCCCCACCAAGGTATGTGGAGCCCCCAGCCTCTGCTAGGAGCTACTACCTGGCAGGAAAGTCCCTGAATCCCACCCTAGGAGAGGAGAGCAGTCTAATGGACACTTGATTCTCTCCTCCCCTGCTGACCTGCAATGGACCGAGCTCACTCCTGAGCCCAGGTCACTGGTGTGGCACGAGGTGTGATGCCCAGCGCCTCAACTCTCAGCATCACTGGGCTGGCTAACAAATCTTGTTTATGAGTCATTTTGGAACCTTAAATTAATGGAGGCAGTATAGCATAGTGGTTAAGGGTACTGAGCTGCAAATCTGAAGACCTGGATTTGAATCTCACCAGCCCCCACTTGCATACTGTGTAACCCTGAGCAAGTCACTTAACTTCCTTGTGCTTCCAGGTTGCATCTGGAAACAAGTCCTGGCTTACTGTGCCTTTCCTGGTTAAACTATTTGCCCTTTGCTTCCTTAAACTCCTGCATGAAGCATAGCCAGTGACATTTCTTTCTTGGTAATTTACATATATTACTCATGCTGCCCTGCATAAGGGGAGCATGTGTTGTTTTGTGTTTCTTTAAAACTGTATTGTTAATGTGTATTTTGCATATCCCTTACTTCAGCGCTTTTCAACTGAGCTTCTTTTCTTGTAAATTACTGTGATGTAAGGGTAAGATACACAGACAGCGATGGAAATGGAAATAAAATCAATGACAGAACCTTCCGTCTTTGATTGGATTGAACATTCAGTAATGTGACAGGGGTCTGGGAAAATGTTTCTTAATTATTTGTTACATTTTCCAACTTTAGTCAGTTTTATGAATTTAGGAGAGTATATTGTATACAGGAGCAATCCTTCCCAATTTTACTCCTGGAACTGAATCTGACCTTTAATTTTTCCTGGAACTGAGATCCATCGGGTTCCTCCCTCCCACCCTCGGGGTGTGGGGGTATAGCATGGAAGATCTTCTCTGATTACTGTGCTCGTGCATAGAGAGCTTGCCTAATATGAACTATACTAACATCAATAATCTCCTTCAAGCTTATTACCCAGAGAAGCCCAGCAAAGAAGTTGCTCACCGCATGCAGGGTACTCAGTGTTATAGCTGGAAGGACTGAAACTCAGGAAGGATAGGGGATCATGCTGACTCTATGTAGAACTGGTTCTAATCAGATTATAAAAAGGTTCTGAAAATCTTGGAACCCATACCCAGTCACAAGGGATGTCAATGAGTTGTCCCAATGATCACTTAGTGACAGTCCCAGTTTGCTCACCATTCTGTCATACCAGAGGAGTCACAAGTTGACTCCTTCCCTATGTAGTCACTAACAGCATTGCAAATGTGTGGAGAAGAGAGCATGGGTCACCACACAATTGGCCTGCAGGGCTGGGCACTAAACATAGTGACACTTGCAAAGCCTGCTGATGAGATGTGAGATACTTCCTTCCCTTAGGACTACTAAGGGCAGGAAATAAGGGTGTTGCAAATCTGTGGCTGTGATAGCACGAGCCAGCAGGGGACAACTGGATAAATCATGTAGTGCAGGAGAATGGAGATAAGGAGAAGGATTCCACTGGTCACTAGGGGCAGCTAAGGAACTGGAGTGCAGATGAGGGACCACTGGATCACCACCAGGAAAGAATCAGGTGGGTGTGAAAGTTAGTTACTTAATTAGTTACTCAGTTTATTTCAATTATTCATTGAGGCAATTTTCATAGAATGTGATGGCAGATAAGGGCCACTGGGCCCAGCTAGTCTGCCCAGTTTTGTTCATCATCCGATTTTGCTGCAGACCCTACTTGACTTACGGCGCAATCTCTTTCCCCATTCCTATGATTATAACACAATTGAAGTTTATGCAATAAGAATTAAATAGGATAAAAGGAAATCTGACATGCAAAACTCTACAACACATTATTACACAAAAACATATGTTCAATTTGTAAGATTAGCATTTTATTCTGTAAAGGCAACACTTCATACCAAAAGGTCAAAGATCCCAGTATATAAGCAAAGTGCAAGAAACAAAAATATTACATTACAAATCACATCCCTTTACAGCATTCCTTCTTCCTTACAAACTGGATTATCATATCGCCTCATTAGCTGAAGATGCACATGTGATCTTCAAATTTGAAATGTACCCCTGTGTTCTTTCCCTTTGTCCCTAAATTCTACATTTCTCCAGGTGTATCTTGCCAGGCTGGAAGCACAGCTGTTCTCTTACACTGCGTATCTGCTATACTAAGGTAAGTCCCTGACTTTATACTAAATAAAACTACAGAAATATAGCATAACTTCTCAGTCTCCATCTAAAGCAGAGAGAAAATAAATATTTTATCTACTAGATATGAAATAAACTGCTTTTGATTGTTAATTTTTAAATACCTAAATGGAGAGAAACACTGTAGGGTGTGGTGTAGCTTTTTAAAGAATTCATAGACCATTTGCCCATCTACAGAGCATTCAGATTTGTGTTAGAATTTAATATTCACATGTAGTGACATAGAAATGTTAATTTTTGCTAGTAATTTATTTGACTAGAGCCAACTGAACCTTTGATCAGAAGTCACACCCCCCCAACAGCCAGCACTCTCATTCCATAAAATTCCATTATAGGCTCACATTAAGGACTTCATTATTTTATTAAATAGTTGGGGACATCAACTATATCCTGGATAAACAACCAGTTCACCACACAGGTAGGGTTATTACAGTGAGTCAACTGAAGATTTGCCCTTCAAAAAGAAATTGGCACAAGCACAGAAGCTACCACACAGGTATGGGGCAAGCATGTTGGATAGAAACTTAGGGCAGCAGCATCTGTTCTTCACAAATTTGTAGCATGGTAAAGCAACATGCCACTGTTGCTGTGCCATGCTATAAATTCTCTGAATTAATGCACATGTATGTATTGCTGATTACCAACTCTAAATGTATGAAACCCATCCCTGTGCTTGTTACTTGTCTTTTATTGTTACACCCTGCCCTGTACATTGCATCAGGCTTATGACATATTGTATATAGTTTCTTGGTTTAGAGCTTTGTATTACTTTCAGGCAACTGTATAGACCCTCTTTGCATTTCTGCATTCGCTTGCGTGTATGCACAAGGAACATCTTGCAACAGTAGGACTTTTGGAGGTGTGTAACCCTCCTTGCCAATGCAGTGCTCATTGTAGCAGGCACGACCCTAGGGGATCAATACATGCTGAGTTGTGTATGACAACAGTTTGGCTGTGTTGATCTTCACTTCTAAGAAAAGGCCCACTGCAATCAGTGGTGGTAGCATATATGCAATTTGTACACCTACGTCAGCCGAACTGCTGTCATGCACTGCTTGGCATGAAATCCCTCCCACTTCCCCTGTCTGCTAATCTCCTCCTCCTCCCTCATTAGTGTTCTCCCCGTCCCCACATTGTGTGCCGAAGGGGGTGCTCAATCCCCCATCAGCTGCAGCCCCCCCAACAAACATCCAGTTGGTATGCTGGGAGCCCACCCCAGCATGCTCGTGCCTCCCTCCCACTATATGGTTGGCGAGGGTGCCCAATCCTCACTGGCTCCAGTCCCCCCAACAAAAACACATAGGTGGCATGCTGGGAGCCCACCCCAGTGTGCCAAAAGTGTCTGTTTCTTTTTTTTTTAAGTCCAGTGAAAGAAGAAAACGGTTCCTCGGTGAGTCCATGCCTCCCCACCCCAACCTGTGCCCACCCTCTGTGCACCTACCTCCCAACACCCCCCCTCACCCCATACTTACTTCTGAAGCCTGGAGTGATGATCTTTGGTGGACCGGGAACACATCTGCATTCTTCATTTTTTTTTTAATTTAAAGTTTATTGAAAGTTTAACAATATACAATGGACAGGGTCAAAACATCCAGAGCGTTTAAGCATATGACAAAAAAGGTTAACTGACCCCGTCCCCTCCCCCGCACCAACCCAAACCCCTCCACCCACACAGTCCCAAAGGCATGACAGTCCATGACATCTGGTAGTTTAAAAATTAATTTTAAAAATTAAATGGTATATAGCGTATGTATCAAGGCCCAGATCCGCTCGTATTTGAACTTTTTGTTATTGATACTCAAAATAGTCTTCTCCGCTCGAAGATTAAATAATAGCTCATTTAGCCATTCAGAATAGGAGATGACCTCAGAACTCTTCCAATACTTGAGCACCATTTTTTAACAGACAAAGAAATCAAAGCAATATGAAACTTACGCTTATTAACAGAAATCTGTGAGTAATCCCCGAAAATACAAACCTCGGGAATGAATAAGTCCCTTAGCCCAAGGAGTGGATCAGTCTTGTCCCTTATAGCCTTCCAAAGGGGTAATATCTTAGGACATTCCCAGAAAATGTGAAGTAGGGAGCCTTCTGTTTGAGCACACCTACTACATACATTAGAGGAAGTTATACCCCATTTAGCCAGTTTCTGAGGGTCGTAATAGAGATTATGGAGAATGCAAAACTGCATTAACCGTAACCTATCTTGTGTTACAAAACGATGGCAGTTATTCCATATAGTCGTCCTGTCCCTATCCCAGTGTGGGAAGAGGGCAGACCAAAACTCTGTAAGGCCAAACGGCACAGGGAAATGCCAATCATACAAAATATTGTACAATTTGGAAATAGTCCAGAGGGAGTTAACTAGTGGAACCAGTTCAGACAGGAAAGCAAATTTATAAGATAAAGGAGTACCTTCCCCAAACTTTTTAATGAGGAGGTGTCTAAGCTGTAGTACCTTAAAATAGTCACTTTCCTTAAGCCTGAATTTCACCACGGTATCTTCAGCTGATAACCAAGTACCATCCTCCTTAAGAAATGAGTAGACCCTACCATCCCCTAAACTAGGTAACCATCTAGGGGATAACATTTTGTTATCTATTTTGAAGGCAGGAGAGTTCCAAATTGACTGCTCCACATCTAACCAATTTTTATATTTTAAGAATCTGCACAACTGTGAGTGAATCCTCATAGAGATTCCAATTGTGGTACCTTTTAATTCTTTAGGTATAAAGGCGATATTGAGGAATAATAATGAGAAGGGGGATATATTAACCGAATGGATCATTTCCAGCTCTATTTTGAGCCATGTGGGCAGATAAACCAAGGGATTAGGAACCATCCACCTTAGGTATTTGGCCGCACTACAGGCCCAATAATACATACACATGTATGGAAGCCGTAAACCACCCTTAGACTTGGGCACCGCGAGCTTGTAAAAAGCTAGTCTGGGCTTCTTTTTAGACCAGATGAAATCACCACTCAAACTCTGGGCTTTTTTAAGCCAGCCACTCGGCAAACAAATGTCGAGTAGCTGGAGGGGGTATAAGAGACGTGGGAGAACATTCATCTTAACCAGACTGATTCTTCCCCAAAAAGAGATAGGTAAGGCTAACCATCTAGTCAAATATAGAGCCACCATGGACAGTAATGCTTCCAGGTTGTATTTAAAGGTACTCTGCAGATCTCTAGTTAACACAATGCCCAAATACTGCAATGAGTCTTTAGACCAGGATAGACCCAGGGCAGTAATATCATTCTTAAAAACTTTGTGATTTAGGGGAAAAACAGTTGACTTCCCTACGTTTAATTTGTAATTGGATAGTTTACTGAATTGCTCAATTATATCCAACATGGCAGGAATTGATGTCTCTGGGTGAGAAAGGTGCAAAAGCAGGTCATCCGCATATGCAGCAACTTTAAGCTTAGTGCCGAGAATGGTAATCCCCTGGACCTTCCAGCAAAATTAGTTTATGGATTAACGGCTCCAGGTAGAGACTGAACAGTAGGGGAGAAAGCGGACAACCCTGCCTGGTTCCGGAATGCAAGGTGAAGGTCCTGGAGAACACCCCATTCCCAGAGATCTTAGCCGTCGGTTTCTGGTATAGGGCCTTTATCCAAGATTGAAATTGTTGGGGAAATCCAAAGGAATTTAGTGTTTGAGGTAAAAAAAACTCTAATTGACTCTGTCGAAGGCCTTCTCGGCATCCAGAGAAACCAGTGCCACTAGAAAGGAGGCATCTCTGGACATCGAGAAGACGTGCGAGAGGGTGCGGAGGTGGTCTGCGGAAAATCTGCCTTTCATAAAACCCACTTGATGTGAACCAATTAAATCGGGGAGAACCAAACTGAGTCTATCCACCAATATTTTTGTTAACATTTTTATATCTTGGTTCAACAATAATATGGGTCTGTAACTCTCAACACATTCTAAATCTTTACCTGATTTTGGGAGAAGCACAATGAGGGTCTCGAATAGAGAGGAATCAATTTGCACACCTGATACAATATGGTGAAAGAGAGAAAGAAGATGGGAGTAATTTTTTCCTTAAAACACCTATAGAAATTTGCAGAAAAAACATCTAATCCAGGTGATTTGTCTAAGGGTAGGCCCTTTATCGCCTCAAGGATTTCCAACTCCGTAATGGGAGCTACTAATGCCCTACCCTGGGACTCTGAGAGACAAGGTAAATGGGCCTCCGCCAGGTAAGAGGAGAGAGTAAAGGCAGAGGGGGGATTAGGCATTTCACCATATAAGTGTTCATAATAACTGACGAACTCTGAAACAATCTCCTGGGGATTAGACCTGAGAGTTCCGTCAATTTTAGAGCGGATCGGGGGGATAAACCGGTTGGACTCCAGTTGTTTAATTCTCTGGGCCAGTAGCTTGCCTGTTTTTTCCCTGTGATCTATGTAAGAGGCTTTGGTACATAAAATAGCAAACTCTGCTCTCTCATTGAGCATAGTTATATAGAAGTCCCTCAGTTTTGCCAGTTCTTGTTTAGAGTCATCAGATGGGTTTGATTTTAAGTTACTCTCTAAAGTTCTTATCTGGGTTAACACCTCCCTCTGCCTTGTCTCCCATCCCCTTTTCCTTGTCACTGCCATCCCAATTAGGATACCCCAGAGATATGCTTTGAAGGCACACCATAACACATCTGGCCTAGTGTCCTGTGTGGCATTCAAATTGAAAAATTGTGTAATATGCTCCTTGATTTGGTTTCTGCACTTGGGATGCTTAAGCAGTTGGCCATTCAATTTCCACCTGGTCTGACGCTTAGGCAAAGAAATAAGGGCCAACTTACAGAGCACCACACAGTGGTCAGAGAGTGGGCCTGACTGAATAGTAGAACTTGTCACCCCTGGTAACAAGGCCTGAGACACTAATAGGTAATCAATGTGGGAAGAAGACCTGTGAGCAGGGGACACAAAGGTGTATTCCCTGTTCACAGGGTGTAAAACCCTCCATATGTGACAAAGTCCCAACCTGTCTATTAACTTATGTAATGCACGTTGTGCTGGGGAAAGAGAGGCTGAGAGTGCACTAGTGCGGTCTTTACCTGGCTGCACCACTAGGTTCCAGTCCCCCCCTAAAATTATGGTGGAAGGTAACAAGGAAAGGATGTTATTAAGGAGTCTCGTAAAGAATAGAGGGTCATCTTTGTTAGGGCCATAAATGCTTACTAATACAAAGTCTACAGAATACAAAGTGCCCTTAGCCAGAACAAATCTACCATGGGGATCCTTGATTTCCTGGGTAACCATGAAAGGAATGCCTCTATTAATAAGAATTAAAACCCCACAACTATTTGAGGTTCATTGGGCTGAGGAGACTTGTCCAATCTGCATCCGTCTCATCTGAATGGCTTCCGAGTCAAGTAAATGAGATTCCTGGATAAAAACAACATTAGCACATAAAATATCTAAGTGCTTCAGTATCTTATATTGCTTAGTTTTTTTTTACAGGCCCCTTTGACATTCCAAGTTGAAAAACAGAGCTCCTTAGCCATTGTACAAATTCAAGCGATAACTACAGCAACTGAAGTCACAGACTACCTTAAAAACGAACCTCAACCAGCCTACAATGGACTGTGTCCCCCCCCCAAAACTACCCTACCAACCCCCAAACCCCCCACCTCCACCCCACTAAGAACATCTCCTAAACTATCCAACAAAAACACAAACCCCATATACCATACCCTTCCGTCCCCCAGCCCTTCCAACCCACCCAAATTTCATACTCATCGCTAAGCAGCACTCCTCCAAAAGAACCGCTCCCATCCTCCCACCCACCCCTGTCCAAAATCTCAGCATAGTAACCATCTATATAAAAAAAAATTAAAGAACGAGGCAAGTTCAAAACACTTGTGAGACCTGCAAACCCTCAACTAATTGTGAGAACCTCTTTTAAAACTGATGGATTAAAGTAAACAGATCTCAAGAATCCTGCCCTTAATCCTATGCCTTACAACAATGGGTAGCACCCCCTGATGCAGAATAACATGAGACAGGATATCTCCCATCCATTACCTCGCCACGAGGCTAGTACACAAGAAGGGGGTAAAATCACAGCCCCCGTATTCAAACAAGAGTGGGTCTCTTCGCTATAATCAAGCAGAGAAGGGAGTGAAAGTGAAAAAAGAGGGAAGATACAATTTACTGAAGCAGGCAATACTTAAACTCGGGGAGCTCCCCCCTGAAGAAACGAGACTGGTAATATCCTAAGGAGCCGAGCACCGGCTCCATCCTGAAACAATAACTGTGCCACCGAACACAATCTATATCTCGATTGCCACCAATTCTGCCTTACCGCTGCTTCACAACTGTGAGGGCTTCCAGCAGTCTGGTAAATAATACCCTCAATACCAGGGCAATACTTCCCTCTAGTGGCCGCCAATCGTGACTGCATCAAAACCATCCTCCCCAAATGTGATCCCTGTACCCCTTTGTAAAACTGCAATAAGCAAAGAAAACCTGAAAGGGCACCTACCCCTCTAATGTCTCTTAAAATTCGCCAAGTCCTGCAAAATCACCCATGAGCTGGTCACCCGAACTCCCATCATGAGGACTGTTAAACTGACAAGAAGCGCCCATACACCGACCATGAAGAGAAGGGGGAAGGGCAAAGTTGGACACACACAATTCGAAGGCGAGATGCAAACACCGCCCTACCCTGAAACTTCGTTTCGGCAACCCAAACCTCTATAAAGGGCGGCTCTGCACAAAAATGCCCCCCTATGCCCTAAAAACCTTCTCAGTCCCCAAAAAAGAGCCCCTGAGCATAATCGGGCATTGTCCTCCTATAACTTTAGCCAGGGATATCCCCACTATTCTCTATGCCATCCCCCCAGAAAATTTAAAGTGTACCTAATTAGCTAAAAAACTTTAAAGGTACAACAACTTTTCATTTTTTAACCCCAAATAGAGAAGCAGTCAGAAACTGATAACTGTAGGCCAGAGAATAAAACACAAGACATTTCCGTGTACTCTGTTACATCACAAACTTCCCAAATGGTCCCCTCTAATAACCCCCATGATATTTAAGAGCCTTTGAAGAGATCAGGCATGACCTTTTTTAGTCCTTCCATTGCAGAGTCTCAGTCCACATATGAGTGCCACTGTCCGGATATCTGGACCTGTAGCTTAGAGGGATACCGCATTCTAAATTTGAGACCAGCTGCCAGGAGCTTCTTGACCACCAGGTGGAAGGCAGCTCTGCATTGCCTAACAGAAAGCAGCAAGTCCTGGGTAACTCTGATTCTCGCTCCTTCCCACTGTAACTCTTGGATAGCCTTCAGTTTGAGAAAGAAATGCTGCTTCTCCAGAAAGTTGAGAAAGCAAAAAATTAACGGTCTAGGAGAGGCCCCCGTTGGAGACTTAGAACGCAACGCTCTATGGGCCCGCCCTATAATGTAGTGGGGGCCATAAGGAGAGGGTCCTATAATTTTCTCAATGAACTTTTGAACAAACATGACCGTGTCCTGCCCTTCCCCCATCTCGGGTAATCCAATAATAACCGCGTTGTTCCTGCGGCTACGACCTTCTAGGTCTTCGAGCTTTTACTCCATCCTGTTAAGTTTTTGACTAAGCATGGCCACTTCGGGATTCTGCTTGTCCACCTTCCTCTCTAGAGAAGTGAGTCGAGTCTCAACATCAGAAGTTCTCAATGCTATATCCTCGATAGCCTGGGAGAGGATTTTAAATTCAGAAGTGAGATTTCTTAGCTCCTCTTTGAACGGCCGAAATTCGGCCAATAATCCAGCGAGGGTTAATGGCTCCTGTTCTGGGCTAGGATGTGCCGTTGCCTGCGCTGAGCCTGTGGTTCCAGCCCATGGTTTCTTAGGGGCCTTCTCTGGGGTAACCGGGGGTGTGTGTTTGGGCTGAGGCTTCTTAATTTCAGCTTCCATTCTTCACCGAACACACCAACTACGCGCTATAAAACTTCCCCCACCAGATAATAGCTTTAAACAGGCTCTCGATGCTATTAAACTCAATAAAAATATTTGAAGTTAATGGCAGTGGGCAGGAGAAAATGGGAAAGCATCTTCTCAGGCCTGCTGCATTACGTGATCCCCACTTCTGCACTCTTCAAAGCCGACTGCGAACTGAGAGAATGCCGGTAAGCTTTATAATGGTATAAATAGGGTTTTTTCAACTTAGGTGGATAACTCAGCCTTTTTTTCGACTTTTGGCACCAAATGTTCAACATGGGGCTCTTGATACCCCTCCTCATGAATTCAGTCACTGTCATGGCATTACTTGGTCCAGAAAGGTGATTTTGCAGTCACTGCACGGAATCACCTTTCGGGACTGATTAACAAAATGACAGTGTTGGTGTTCATGAGGCGGGCTCTCAAAAAGCCTATGTTGCAAATTTGGTGAAAAAATTCCAAAAAATAACTGTTTTACAAGCGTGCATTGTGCAGTTTCCAGGCACACTCATAAGTTCTCAAATTTAGAATATTTTCACTCCAGATTTTCACCATAGGCAGATTTCCATACCTCCTTATAAACAGTCCAGCTGTCATTTTTCACATTCCGGCCAAAATGTGTTTTCAAACTTCTGGCGCAAAATAGAGTGGTCACTGTTGGAAATCAGTATTCCCTAAAGAGTAAGACAATCACAGTGACACTGTTCATGAGCAGAGGTCCTAAAATGCCTATGTTGAAAATTTTGGGGCAGAAGTCCAA
Source organism: Neoceratodus forsteri (assembly GCA_016271365.2). Lineage (NCBI taxonomy): Eukaryota > Metazoa > Chordata > Ceratodontiformes > Ceratodontidae > Neoceratodus > Neoceratodus forsteri. Next base: position 907,428,170 of record CM028129.1, read on the forward strand.
AAAATGGCTGGGTTACGAGTGTGCATTGCGCAGTTTCTATGCACACTCGTATGTTCGTGAATTTGTAATATTTCCACTCCAGATTTTCAACATTGCCATTTTCCCATATCTCCTTATGACCAGTACAGCTGTCATTTTTCACATCCTGGCTGAAATATGTTTTCGCACTTCCAGCATGCAATAGCGCGGCAGCTGTGGGAAATCATGTTCAGTACAGAGTAAGAAAATCACAGTGACACTGTTCATGAGCAGATGTCCTAAAATGCCTATGTTGGAAATTCAGTGCAAAAAATTCAAAAAAATTACTGTTTTATGAGCATGTGTTGCGCAGTTTCCATGCGCACTTGTAACTTCACAAATTTGTCATATTTTCACCCCAGATTTTCAATATTTGCATTTTCACACAACTCCTTATAAACAGTACAGCTGTCATTTTTCACATCCTGGCTGAAATGTGTTTTCAAACTTCAGTCGCAGAATAGCTCGGTCGCTATGGGAAATCAGTGTTCAGTACACAGCAAGCAAATCATAGTGACAATGCTCATGACGAGAGGTGACAAAATGCCTAAGTTAAAAATTTGGTGAAATAATTCCACTGAATGACTGTTTTACAAGTGTGGGTTTCGCAGTTTCCACACAGGCTCATACCCTTGAGCACAACCAGGGTGATAAGGTTCCTAAGACAGACACTTAAGAAGTATGAGGGTGAAATGTTAATCAGAAGCAAGAGGAGGTACAGAGAGGTACTCTATTGGGATATGGATGCTGAAGGGACATGGATACAATGGGGGGGGGGGGCCTGCATAAATGCCAAACACCAATGCAAATACCAGCAAATGACGTTCAGCATTGACAAAGGCTTGTTGTATATTATTGTGTCAGTCTCCACTGTTGTGGTTTCCCGGGTCATGTCTGAAAATAGGAACATGTTTTGTTTAGTGCACCTACCTGGTAAATAAAAAATAAATAAGCAATAATACACACGATGTGCAATAGCATTGGATATTGCCCTGTCTCAGGTGTATTATGAGGCAAAAAACCATAGGCCAAGTGACTTTAATCACTTGAGAAGAAATGATATTTCATGATGTCACACACATTGTGATTATGAAATGGATCCATTTTGATTTTTAAACTGACGGCATGATCTACTTTCACAAGATTATGTACCAAGATATCATCCTGGCTAAAAGTGGTCTTGTACAATCAGATTTGATAGCATGTCACAATAAAGCATTTAAGTGGGTGAGCCAGCTAATATCAAGGCAAATAATTTGCTTTGCAAAAGTCATATCGACCCCCCAACCCATGACTGTGTTACATGTTTGTGCATGGCTAAAAAGGGTGGTTGTGCAATGGGCAGATATTTTCACCCCATTTTGCATCATCATCCTTTACAACTATGAATGGGGCCCCTCCTGTTTTTAAACCTTATTATGAGCACAGGGGTTTGCATATATACAGTACTGTATTCCTAGTAAATTATACACAGTACATATTGCATGCCAATGATTGATTTGCATTTTAAATCACTTCAGTGTTTTTATGGGGAGTTTAATTTTTCAGGATTGACCAGATTCTAAAATGTGCTTTGCAACTGGTGCAAACTAGTTCTGCACAACCCTGCAGCTTTCTGTAGAAAATCATTCCTTATATGTATGCTCAACTTGTGATTAGCATGTTTATCTTGGTATTTCTGGAAAGCTGCCATGGAACCCCTTCTCCTTATCTATAAATGTTGTAAATATTGTTAGCTGCCCAATGGGAGGACATGCAATGAATTGCCTAGGAGCTGGATTGTTTTGAAGGATCAAGCCCATAGGAAATCAATTGTGACTGAAGCTGAAAGCTGATTGTACAGTAATTGATGAATAACACAACCGTATTACAATAAAATATTCAGTCTGGTATACTCTGAATTAAAGTCCATTATGCCATGGATAATCAGATATATCAGTATTAACTTTCTTGAAAAGTGTTTCAAACAAAGGGTATTTGTCTTCTTTATATCATAATTAAGATAACACTAACTACAGACAGGACATGACAAAACTAGCAATGAGCTGACAAAGGCAGCAGTTTATTAGAGTTTCAGCATTTGCTATTGTTGCCCATAATTAGTTGTCATTATGTGGAAATACAGTTCAACAATGCATAAAACCATTTGAAACTCTAGCTTTTACTGTACTTCAAAACAATATGATGGCTTTTATTCTGGATGCAGTATTGAACCAAAGGTCAGACAGGGATTTATAAAACAATAATTAGTCAACATGCTTATAAGAATAGTTAATTAATTTGAATATTTAAAATGCAAATGAATGGAAGATGACTTGGCCAGTTAAGACAAATCTTATTTACAATGGCATCCCAATAGGATACAGTCATACAATAGTGATTTAGAAACAAATAAATATAGATTGGTTCAATTAGATAAAGGCATGCAGTCCAGCCAATCTGCTCTTGATCCCTACTAAACTAGTACTACATAGTTCTCCCCTCTCATTTCTTCCATTTAATCAGTTATTTGAAACTATTCCTACTGTCTTTCAGCCCCGTAATGGTGCCCACAGTGATCACTGTGTTAGGCATGTTATTTCACTTATTCACCACCCTCCCCAGAAAAAAAAACTTATTCACATCCTTTTGAATTTGCCCCTGCCAGTTTAAGGTTATGGCTCCTTGTGGTTGAATTCTTAGACACTTGAAAATGTTCTGATTGGCTGACTCTGTTTTATCCCTGAAAAAACCTGGAGGTTTCAGTCATATATCAGTTCTCCCTTCTTGCTTGCCTTGAGATAGTACATATTAAAGCTATCTAATCATTCCTCATATGTTTTCCTGATTGCCCCTGGATCAATTTAATAGCTCTCCACTGTCTGTCTATAGTCTGTCCCTGTGCTTTTTCATTTGTGGACTTCAGACCTGAACATAGTACTCAAGGTGTGGCCTCACCAGACACCTGTAAAGTGGCAAAATCACCTCCTTCATGCAACTGGTAAAGCCCCTCTCCCAATACAGTACATCCTAGACTTTTATTGGTTTACCACAGACATTGATGGTGGCCTTCCAGGGGTGTGGCCAGAAATTTTTGTTTTGTATACAATCTCCAGCAGTTACACCCCTCTATTAAACAAGCATTTGTCAATGCCAAATGTTGCTTGCTTCTATGTGCTGTTTAGGTATTTGGAAGTCATTGGAGTGCAAATATTGAAAATTTGCTGAACTTACGAGCTTGTCACGTAGGAACTGCATAACATATATTCATCAAAACAGTCATTGTTAGAATTTTTCATGAAATGTTCAACATAGCCATTTTAAGACCTCTGCTCATGAACAGTGTCAGTGTGATTTTGTTAATGTGTCCCATACATTGAGTTTGTACACTGACTGCGCCATTGTGCGCTACATGGGCGGAAACATGTTTTGGGCAGGATGTGAAAAATGACAGCTGTACTGCTCATAAGGAGGTGTGGTAAAATGGCAATGTTGAAAATCTGGAGTGGAAATATTGAAAATTCGCAAACCTACTAGCGTGTGTGGAACTGTGCAACGCATACTCGTAAAACAGTCATTTTTAGAATTCTTCACCAAATTTTCAACATTGCCATTTTAAGATCTCTGCTCATGAACAGTGACACTGTGATTTTCTTAATGTGTCCCATACACTGAGTTCGCACACCGACTGCGCCATTGTGCGCTAATGGGCGGAAACATGTTTTGGGCAGGATGTGAAAAATGACAGCTGTACTCCTCATGAGGAGGTGTGGTAAAATGGCAATGTTGAAAATCTGGAGTGAAAATATTGAAAATTTGTGAACTTACGAGCCTGCGTAGGAACTGTGCAACGCACGCTCGTAAAACAGTCATTTTTAAGAATTTTTTCATAGCCATTTTAAAACCTCTGCTCATGAACAGTGTCACTGTGATTTTCTTAATTTGTCCCGTACATTGATTTCGCACACCGACTGCGCCATTCTGCGCTACAAGGGCGGAAACACATTTTGGGTGAGATGTGAAAAATGACAGCTGTACTACTCATAACAAGGTGTAGTAAAATGGCAATGTTGAAAATCTGGAGTGAAAATATTGAAATTTCGCGAACTTACGAGCCTGCGTAGGAACTGTGCAATGCACGCTTGTAAAACAGTCATTTTTTTTTAATTTTTGGACCAAATTTTCAACATGGGGTTTTGGGACCCCTTCTCATGAATGATGTCAATGTCATGGTGGTATTTAGGCCTGAAGGGTGATTTTGCAGTCACTGCATGAAATCACCCTTGGGCTTGAATAATGCCATGACAGTGACATCATTCATGAGAAGGGATCCTAAAACCCATGTTGAAAATTGGTGCAAAATTCCAAAAATGCCTGAGATATGCAATAAAGTAGAACCCCATCTAGCCCATTATACAGCTTACTGGCATTTCCTCAGTTCAGTGGTCAGCTTTGAAAAGTGCAGACGTGTTCCCGGTCCACCGAAGATCGTGCGCTTGGTCTGGAGAAGTGTATGTGGTGAGGGGTGTGGAGGCTGAGTGCACAGTGGGTGGGTGTGGGTTGTGGGAAATTAGGAGGCGTGCGGCGGAGACCGTTTTTGTTTATAGGTTTAAAAAAAAAGGCGTCGTGGGGCGTTGCCACACTGGGATGGGCTCCCAGCATGGCACAAGGACGGGGCTGTTCAGCCGATGGGGATTGGGCACCCCGTCAGCAAAGGACTGATTGCCATGCTGGGGTGGGCTCCAGCATGGCACCAACTATGGGGGGATGGCGCAGCTCAGTCGGCGGGGATTGGGCACCCCGCCGGCTACACAATGCGTGCAGGGCGTGCCGCCTGCGTGGGGGAGCTATGCTTCTTATCGGTGCTCACTGAAGTGTAGCTCCCCTTTCAACTGTATGCCACTGCATTTTGGAGCGTGTCATAGACAGCTCCAAAATGCATTGGCTTAAAGGGGCCGCGCCTGCCAACTCACTGACTGAATTGGAGGAGGAGGTGACACACCTCCGAAATCTCCGATGATGGCACTATGTTTCTTGCACATGCGTGCAAGCAACATAAAAATGTGCACAACCTTTCCAAATGGCACTCCCTTCCAAACAAGTCAGATTGTTGTCAGATGATTCCTCTAATCTTTAAAGAGGTTATACATGTGTCTGTCTCCTAAACAACAGAAGTTTAAACAGAGACACTCCTCAGTGACCTACACTAACCCAAATACTACAGATTAGAATGAAAATGTTAACAGGTATATGGTTTGTGATAGGCACTCAACAAAACTGTATGTAAATGTGTGCAGTAAGTATGCCTGTCTACACCCTTGTGGCCTTCATATTGTTGCTAATGTTTATTCCAAATTCCCTTTGTTCTCTACATCATTCCACTTTCACACCATTGATCCAGTATTACTATTTGCATGGGCTCTAGTTCATCAGATGGTGGCAGACTTGAGGTGTGAGAGGACAGTTTGTGCCAGTTGCCATCCCTCTGTAAGTCACTAGTGGACTACTAATAACTGTATATTTTGCTGTGGTGGCATAGGGGGAGGAGTGTGGGCCTAGGGTCCTACTTAGTGGGGGAAGAAGATGAATGTGGAAGTGGTGAGGGAGAAAAGTGAGATTGGGTATTTCCATGGGGTTAAAGGATGTGTCAATCTCATCACTTTTATTTGCAATAATCCCTGTACTGGAGTGGTAGGAGGGTGGGATTTGGTGAAATGTGGGCAAGAGAAGTGGGGGTCACTTTGAAATGGCTGAGGCTGGGAGAAGAGCATGGGACAGGGTGCTATGAGGATTGAGATGGAAATCTTTTCCTTTAGTTTTTAAAATGCAATGTGGTGGCACCCGCTGTGGAGACCAAGGAGGATGCTGGGAACCTCCACAAAGTAGACCCACAAGAGGTGGCATGAGACCTCACAGGGGAAGGAAAAAACTCCTGGTGGGGGACTCCATTGTTAGGAGGGTAAAACTGGGGGAGGAAGGGGAGAGGGAGGTAAGGTGCCTGCCTGGCACCATGGCTTGGAGGGATGGGGAGCGAATCCTCAGGATAGCTGGAGCAGCTGCACAGGGGAGGTGCTGGATGTTATTGTCCACTGAGGGACAAATGATCTGGCTGAGAAAGGGATCAGAGCAGTGCAGGAAGAGATTGTGGAGTTGGGAAGGGGCCTTAGACAAGCAGCATGTGCTGTAACCTTCTCAGAGCTGCTGCCTGTCTATGGCATGGGTGAGACTAGGGTGCTCCACACCATGGGATTCAATCAGTGGTTGAAAAACTGGTGCAGAGCTCAGGGGTTTGGCTTCACTGGGGACTGGGGGTCCACCTAGAGTGATGCAGGCCTATATTGGCATGATGGTCTGTATCTGTCCAGGAGGGGAACCAGAATCCTAGGTGATAGGTTTAAATGCTTCATTGGCAAGCATTTAAACTAGCCAAAGGGGGAGGCACTGGAAAGGAGCAGGGAAATCCTATTCCTCCCCTAAAATACCAGGGTAGTAAGTGATGTAAACACCCAGATTGAGATGTCGATAGGGAGAAGGGCAGGGGTAAATGGAGAAAATGACAAAGTCAATAAGGATGGGAAATGGGCAAAAAGGGGTAAGGCCATCAAGAAATGGAGGGTACTGAGTACCAAAGCCAGTAGGATGGGCAACAAGCTCCCTGAACTGGTGGCCTTGATGGAGTAGGGATGCCTGGATATTGTAGCAGTCACAGAAAGGTGGTACACAGAGAACCATGACTAGGATGTTAACATATCAGGGTACACAACCTACAGGAGAGACAGGGAGGGAAGAAGAGGGGAGGAGTAGCTCTTTATGTAAGGGAAGTGATAAAAGCAACAGAACAAAAGAGTAAACAGGGAGGAGAGGAGGCACTGTGGGTCACCTTAGAGACTGGAAATGGCACCACAGTCTGCACAGGGGTTGTATACAGACTCCCATCTCGGGGGACGGAATGGGTAAGGATATGATGGAAGGCATCCTTAGGATGGCAAAGAAAGAGGAGATACTGTTGATGGAGGCCCTGAATATGCCAGATGTTAACTGGATCAACTCTGCTGCAGCCACATCCAAAAGTAGGGCCATTCTCTATGCCGTACAGGGGGCATGCCTCAGACAGCTAATTTTGGAACCCACTCATGAGGGAGCAATCTTAGACCTTGTACTCTCAGTGAGAGGATCTCAGATCTAGAAGTTGGTAGCCATCTGGGAACAAGTGACCACCAAACAGTGTGGTTTATGATAAACTCAGCTACAGAGTCAAGCCATACAAAAGTGAGGGTACTGGACTTCAGGAGGGCTGACTTTGGCAAGATGGGAGAGTGCATTAGAAAAGCACTAGCAAAAAGGCTTGAAGGAGGGGTGGAGCAACAATGGGGAAACATCAAAACTGACATCACAGAGGCAATAAGCCTTTGTGTGAAGCAAGTAAATAAATCAAAATGAAAGAAAAAGCCACTATGGTTCTCAAAAGAGGTGGCGGGGAAGGTTAGGGAGAAAAAGATACCATTTAGGAAGTATAAGGAAACACAGAAGGAGCAGGACAGAGAACTGTACCAGTTAAAGCAGAAAGAAGCAGGGAGGGAAGTAAGAATAGCAAAGGCCCAAACTGAGGAATAGCTAGCCAACTCGATTAAGAATGGGATAAAACCTTTCATAGGTATGTCAGAGAATGCAGAAAGACAGAGGGAGGGATAGTGAGGCAGAATAGAATGGACGGTGGGTGGGCAGAGAGGGACAGTGAAAAAGCAGGGATATTGAATGAATACTTCTGCTCAGTATTCACAAAAGAGGAGGAGGGGGAGGTACCTAATCCAATTAACAGAAGCACTCTGAACAGGGGGGTTGATTCCAGTCCTTTCACAGAAGAAAGGGTTCTGAAAGAACTCCTAAAACTGAAGGTGAACAAAGCAATGGGGCCTGACTGGATTGGCCCCAGAATTCTAAAATAATTAAGAGGAGAACTAGTGATGCCACTGACTACCCTTTTTAACAAATCATGGGAGGATGGTGTGGTACCTGAGGACTGGAGGAAGGCAGATGTGATTCCCTTCACAAAAGTGGGAGCAAGACAGTGGCAGAAAACTATAGACCTATTAGTTTGACCTCTGTGGTAGGGAAAGTGATGGAATCACTTCAGAAGGAAAGAATTGTTGAGTACCTAGAGGCCAGTGGGGCACAGGACCCAAGGCAGCATGGGTTCACAGTGGGGAGGTCATGTCAGACAAATCTAGTTGATTTCTTTGACTGGGTGACACAAGTAATAGACCAGGGAAGGGCTGTGGACATGGCCTATCTAGGCTTTAGCAAGGCATTTGACACAGTCCCATACAAAAGATTAACAAATAAATTAGCCAGCCTGGAAGTGGGTCCCATGGTGGTAGCCTGGGTAAAGAATTGGCTGGACAACAGGACACAGAAGATAATCATATCAGATGACCTTAAGATTGGCAAGCAATGTGAGAAGGCAGTAGGGAGGGCTGGGGGATACTGGGATGTATAGGAGAGACACCACCAGCAGAAAACAGGAAGTTGTTATCCCTCTGTACAGACAGTTGGTGAGACCCCATCTGGAGTACCGTGTCTAGTTCTGGAGACCTCAAGGACAAGGACATAGACAGGATGGAGGCAGTCCAGAGGAGGGCAACTAAAATGGTACAGGGTCTTCAAGAGAAGCCATACGAGGAGAGACTAAAGGAACTTAATATGTACACCCTTGATGAAAGGAGGGAGAGGGGGGACATGAGAGAAACCTTTAAGTACCTCAATGGAATCAACAAATTCCAAGAGGGTAGCATCTTTCAGAAACAGAGATGTGCAAAAACAAGGGGACACAATTTGAAGATAGAGGGGGGATGCCTCAGGGCAAGTGAGGAAATATTTTTTCACAAAGAGGGTGGTGGTTGCATGGAACAGCTTTCCTGAGGAGAATGTGGGGTCTAAAACCGTGGGAGAATTCAAGAATGCATGAGACAGACATAAGGCAATTCTAGTGGGGGGTGGTAGGAAGAAATAGGCTGTTGGTTAACTAGGATCTGCAGCTTATCCTGTAGGTAGGGAAATGGGCAGACTAGGTGGGCCAAGTGGTCCTTGTCTGCCATCAAAGTATGTTTCTATGGCAAAGTGCTAAAATGTTGCTTAACTATGAGCAGCATGAAGCTTGGCATTTCACCTCCAACTGTCCTGCGAAGTAAAACTTTACAGCATCTCTAGCAAGCTGCGACAAATATCAAAAGTGCCACGGAAACTCAGGATCCTTTAAAAATTGGTTTCCAAGGTTTTGCTGCAACTGGGGGGATGAAGACATAGGCAGAACAAGAATTTATTGTGTTCTTTTCTAGCAATAACCCCAGGTGAATTAGTTGCTCTATTTTGCGTCTACATTTTTCCCTTTATCTAGTAACACATGTTTGCTACTATAAATTAGTATTGTTGGCTATTGCATGTTAAGGTTGCTGCCTGGAAGTTGTATAATAAATTTCACTTTCTATGGGCATTTGGTAATTTTACCACAGATGGATACTCAACATCTGTTTATTTTCTTCCATTTATATATGAAGTATACACACTTCTTTCACATACATGAACAATTGTGTATTATATCAATGATCCTTTTTTTGTTGTAAATAGGAGATATACTGTATGTTAATTTCTCACTGTAAATGTGTCTGTATAATAAGGTATGTGCTTATTTGGGGTATATGTCACTTAAATTGTATTGAAATAAAATGAGGAAAGGAATCATCAGGCACCACCCCTGATGAATCATTCCTGTTGCACTACCAGCTGCACCAGTAAGGCAACTGGAAAGTTGGAACTTCCAGAAGTACCTTACTCTTTCTCTAATGCACAATCTGGTACTGCACAGACAATTACATTTTCACATAGAAGGGACTGGTGTGCTCATAAATGGCTAAGTCATTTTAGGGTCTCTTATGGCTGAGCACTTGCTGACAGGTGATTGCAATCATTTTAGTGTGTACTTTTCTTGTTTTTAAAACAAAAAAACTTTAAAAAAAATTATTGTCTGTTTCTATGTATCTTCTAGCACTTGGTATAGTTATCACTGCCAGCAGTGCATTGTGGACCAGTGAAGGGTCCATTCCAGTCCTCCATCCCCTTGTACTTCTCAGTAGCACTTTCAATAGCCTATCTGGCAACAGCAGTAACAAAAAACACAGGGATATGTGTGAAGGATGACTGCAAAGGTGGCCTTAGATTCTAAAACATTAAAATCATAACTTTAGTGAATTTCACTGAACCAGAAGTCCTGCCCCACAGCACTTCCATTTTCTCAGGCTGAAAAGAGAGCTGACTTGTGAGCATTGACAAGCACACAGTGGTGGTGACATGCTGGCAGGGGCTAATGCATCTGCCTGTGTCCGTCGAGGTAGGCAGCCACCCCTATTTTAGTCTTGACTCCAAATTCAGAAACTCTACATGTAAGGTGAACAATATTTTATAGCACCAAATAAAATGCCTCATGTTCAATCTGGCACCTCAGTATGAAATCAAAAGACAGTTCCTACGTGGTAAATGCATAACATATTCAGAACTTATAAATGAACCACAAATACACTGAAAGGAGAAGTCACAAGAATGCAGGAAATAAAATCAAGACCTTTTTGAAGCAGCTGAGTACTGAACCAATAATTAGGGATACTAGGAATGAAGTAAATAAAAAACAATGGAAGAAAGAGAGGAGGAAGCAACTTCAGATGAGAGGGAAAGGATGGCTAAGTTTGGGTGTGAGGACTGGATCACTAGTATGGTCAATAAGAAGGAGGGAGCAAACAATGTGGTGCATCAGAAAGGGGGCAGAAAGTAGTCCATCCCTCATTGTTAGTGAGCAGGAGGATTGGTGTGTTATACGACACACTCAAAGAAGGGAAACAGGTAGAAGGGCTATATCTGGAAACAACAATGTTAATCTAAGTAACAGATTTTTACTTATTGAAAATGCAAAACAGACAAGCACAAACCACAATGTATTACACAAACAGATAGAGCAAATTGTTATAGGAAACTCTATAACTTGATACACTGACACTATCATTTGCAGGCCCAATGAAAGAACTAAAATGGTCACATGCCTCTTGGGGGCATGAATCCATGATATGGATTCCAGAATTGAGTCCCTAATAAATAAAAACAGGAAAAGACATCTGTCATACTTCACATAGAATCAGGTGATGTGGTGAAGCTCCATGAAAAGGACATATGTCATGACCTACTGAACTTGCAAATAAAGTGAGGACAACTGAAACAAGGGTTGCTATCTAGGGTGTTCTACTTATCCCAGAGTACAACCCTTACAAATTTTGAGGAAACAGAGATAAAATATTGTAACTAAAACTCCTGAGGGAAAAAAAAGAAATATTCAAGAAATTCACAGAATCAAAGGGAAAACAATGGCATCCTAGAATGCATATTAATAAATGCACAAAGTCTGCAAAACAAAATGAATCAATGTTCACTGGCAACTATGAATAAATATTCATTAATAGCTGTTACAGAGACCTGGTGGGGAGACAAAACTATATGGTGAACGGAGACTTCTGGATACACCCTCTGCTGTAGAAACAGCATATATAAATAGGGTAGTGGTGTAGTCCTATATATAGGGGAAGATGTAAAATCATGTGATATCAAAGTGAAATAAAAAAAAACACTCAGAAACAATGTGGATTAAAATAAATATAATGATGATTAATTCAGTTATTGTGGATGGGTGTCACAGACTACTTGATCTACCATGGGAAATAGAGTCTTAATAACAATTATGAAATGGGCAGAAAGAATGCTGAATTCTGATTGGCTGAGAGCTGCTGTCATTAGGCCATTATCCCAGCACAATGGCCCAGCTGAAAGTATTATGTATAAAAATGCACAACATTTACTAAAAATCACCCATTTCATAATTGCAATAAGGCACTCCAGATGGTGCGTTATGGTGGGCTAATGGCCCTTCTTGGATGGTGGAAGCCCTCAGCTATGCCTCATGCTTCAACCCCACTCCAAGGTGGGCCGTTATCCCACCATAACACACCCCTTGTCATGCCTTACTGTTTAAATGAAATTAAGACTGCCTGTGAGCTAGGTAAAATTGCACTTATGGGTGGTTTCAATAAGGGAGAGGTTACCTGGTCTAACTATGAAGGGCATTCTTCAGCAGGGACATGTTTGACCAATAGTGTGATTCAACTGAAATTAAAGTAATAGATTACAAAACCAACATGACAAGAAATGATTTTGGATCTAGTCATAGCCTCGGACAGCACTGACATAGTAGTGTGTAGGGTTGGCACTCCCTTGGAAAATAGTGATCATAACTCAGGTTTGGCATCAACATCTCATCTGATAACAACAGAGAGATAACTGAAATATACATATATACTAGGGAAAATGAACCTGCACTTAGAGAGGAACTGGAGAAAAGTGATTGGACAAGTCTATTTGCTGATAGGATTGTCAGCGAGATGTGGGAATCACTAAAGGAAATCATACAAAACAGCTGTAGGAGGCACATGCCAACAGTGATAAAATACAGAAACACTGGAATCAGACCAAAATGGTTAACTAAGCATGTCAAATGACAAACAGAAAAAACAAATTACATGAAGCATCCACAAACAATAGAAATGAAATATACAAAAAAGTCAGAAAAAAATACAAGAAGGCAGTCAGAAAAGCAAGGAAAAATTTGGCAATAAATTTGGCAAAAACAGTACACAAGAATAATTATAAGCATTTTTATGGCTACAGTAATGCCTTAAAAAAGTAAGAGTTAAGTTCAAACCAATCATACATGAAGATAAAACTATAAATGAACCATCTGAAAAGCTTGTATCGCCAATGTATATTTCTTTTCATTTTTTCCTAAAAAGAAAAAATTCTACTCTATAAATACCTGTACATCTCATACTACTATTATTATTCCACCAGAAGAAATTACAAAGAAAATTGAGAACCTAAAAGTCAGCTTGTCTCCTGGACCAGGTCATGTACTCAAACTCCTGAAAGATCAATTAATAACCCCATTAAAAATGATTTTTGAAAAATCATTAAGCTCCAGAGGAGTGGAATACAGTTGATTTGGTCACTATTTTTTAAAAGGGTGATAAACAAAACCCTAGTAATTATAGGCCCATAAGCCAAAATTCAATTGTGTGCAAAGTTTTGTAAAATATTATAAAGGACACAAAATTAGAAAATATACCAAACCAAGACTCCAACCAACATGGATTCATCAAGGATAGGTCATGAACTACCAATTCAGTTTGTTTTTATGAGAAAGTGAGTAAGACCATAGATGCCAATGTCCCTTGCAATATCGTCTTTCTTGATCTGAGTAAAGCTTTTGATTTGGTTCCACACTGGGTTATTTTACAGAAACTAGAACAGAAGGGATTGATATATAAAATATTAAAGTGAGGCTGGCCCAGTGTCACTGAGAAATGAGGCACTAGAAGCCACACCTCATGCCAAGGCGGCAACCCAGGTTCTGGAATGGAGTCGGTCATCCGGGGGTCGGCCAGAGGAGGTGAGGATTGAGAATCTGGAGAACTGCTTTTCTTCCTTGGGGAAGGGGGAATGTGTCAGGTGCTGTTGTTTGTTTGTTTATTTGTTTAATGGATAAAAACACACAGGAATCATAGGATTCCCTTATCAGGTGTGACCCACAAATAATGCATACAAATACAACCAGATTTGAATACAAAAAATTCAAACATCAAATAGTAAAAACATCACTTGAAACCTTGACATTCAGATAAATACTTAAAATGTTTAAACACAGAAATAATAATGTAGGGATTTTTCAGATATCAAGAGGTAGATCATTCCAAATCTTGGGGGCTATATACTTAAAAGCTTGCTGACCACAGGCAATTTAAGTGGTAATTTTCAAACTTCTCTATCTCTCCTTGCTCTAGAAGGTATCAATTGATCAAATCTCTGTAAGTACACCAAAAATTCACAGGGACCCCAGACTGCATTACCCTATAAGTAAATCTAAGCATAGTATAGCTAAAATTAAATTGAACTGGGAGCCAGCCCATGTCACTAAGAACTTTACAGTGATGTGTTTTCCAGGGAAAAGAGACAGCAAATCTTCCCAAGAGCAGTATCAGAACCTTTTTTTTTAATTATATGAATAGGGGCCCTGGATGTCAGCACAGTTGCCGGCACACAAGGGGTAGGCCCCACATCCAGGGTGCCAGGCTGCCTCTGTGGAGATGGAGACAGCCATTACACCCATTGTACGGATGGTGGCATGGGAGAAAAAATGGAAGAAAAAGGCTGGGGTCTGACAGGACCAGTGATCACCCGATCACCCTCACAGCAGCCCCCAAATCTGGATTACTGTCTCTGGGGATGGGAGTAAGCCAGTGCTCCCAGACCCCAGCCCCGCCATGAGGTGAAAGCTGCAGGGGAATGTTGGGGGCTGCTGGGCAAGTGATTGGGGCTGGAGGATGTACCCTCTGTAAGGGGAGGTCATAGCCCCTGTTGGGTCTGCTGGGACGATAAAGAGAGTATATATAAAAAATATATATATTAAATATATATTAAAGTGGTTCACTGGATGGCTAGACAACAGGACACAGAGAGTGGAGATAAATGATTATCCCTTGGATTATGGGCATTTGGGCAGTGGAGTTCCACAGGGGTTGGTTCTGGGTCCAGTAATATTTCATCTTTTCATTTTAGACATTACCAGAAAATTTGTCAAACTAAGCAGTTACGTGTGCAGATGGTATTAAACTAAGTGGACCAACTGCAACTACTGAACAAGGAAAAAAAGATCAGGTCTTCATATCATCCTGGGCATCCAAATAGTAAATGACCTTTAATTTCGATAGACATAGAGTAACACATGTAGGAAACAGTAATATCATGCATACTTACACACTATGCAACATAAGACTCACTATCACTGCCTAAGAATGGGATTTAGGTATTATTATAACTAGAGATGTCGAAGAAACAAAACAGTGCAATGAAGCTACTGTAAATGCCAACAAGATAATATGGGTAATGAAAAAATAACATCAAATTGAGGAACAAAAGCATCCTTCTCCCTTTGTATAGGGCATATATCTGGCCATAGCTTGATCATGCCAACCGGTTCTGGTGCTTAAATAAAAGAGGTGGCATTTATCAGATGGTGAGGGTACAAAGAAATGTAACAAAATTAATACCAGAACTTAGAAATGACTCATACAAAACTAGGCTATTGAAACTTGATTTAATGTCTTTAGAAACTAGGTGACTAAAGGGTAACCAATTACAAATGTTTGACATAGTACATGACCAGTTTCTATTTGATGATAAGTACTTTGATTTTAGGCAAGTCCATAATAAGATAGGGGGTCACCCATTGCACATTACTGGCTAGAAATTTAATAGCTCTAAAAGGAATTCTACTTCTCCCACTGAATGGTTAGCCCTTGTAACTCCTTACCGACTGACATAGTCAGCAAAAATAAGAGCATTTAAGAGAAAATTTGAAAACTATGTTATGAATGGAGGTTGTTTTGTTTGTTTTGTTTATTTATACTCTGGAAAGTCCATGAGCCAAGGGTCCATTTTCATGGTTGACCAGAACAATTAAAAAATACATAAGATGAAACATAATACAAAACACCAAACAAACATATTACAATACATCAGTATACAAATTACAGTGTATCAGTTGAACAGGCAATATAGAGATATGCATGGTAGAAACACATAGCTATTTAGGGTAGCAATTACAGTGGCTATTGGACAATAGAAGGTTTCACAGCTCATGTTTATAACTGTTAAGAGAATTCCCTGTCCCCACTATTAATGCAGGAAGTGAATTAAAAAAGGAAGGGAGGGTGTAAAAAATGGTCTTTTTAGTACTAGTAGTTCTCATTTTGGGCAGAGTGAATTGAAAAAATGAAGATGATCTAGTAGAAACCATGCTGATATGTTCAATAAAGTGACAGTGGCTCAGCAGGTAGCACACTCGACTCTGAGACAGAGAGATCAGAAGGCTGTGGGTTCTATCCCCACACCAGGCACTTTGGTTAATATCCCAATACTGACACTGTAGTGCAGCATGAGGGGTGTGCTGCACTCCTGAGGTGTTATCTTTTGGATGAGACATTAAACCGAGATCCCATCTGCCTGTTGTGGTGGTTGATCAGGTGGACGTTAAAGATCCCATGGCACTTCGTGAAAAGAGTAGGGGAAGTTTTTATTTAAAAACAAACTTACATGAAACCACATTCAAAACAGAAAAAAACAAGTAAACAGGAGAAACTAAAAAACACATCAAATTAATCCCAGCCTTCAAGATAACTAATTCTTTAACCTGTTCAAAATGTCTCCATAGATTTGAAATGTGTTTGCCCCCATACAACTTTATCTCTTTCTCATATATTCCATCTAGTTCAGCTTGACTTTTGAATAACAACTCAGTTAATGTGATTTACTTTTCTGTATAAATCTCTGGCATCACACTTGCCAGATACAGTAGCTCACTTTATAGCTCCAAATACTACATATAATGTGTGCTTATCCCATTTATCCCACTCTTCTGTCAACTGCCCATATACTAGAACATCATAAGTGATTTCTTTAAACTGTTTAATACCCCATGTATCTGCCAACTGGCTCCAAATCTTCCTAATATAATCACAGTCAAAAAATAAGTAGCTCAAAGAGTAGGAGAGATGTTTATTAACAAGAAAACTGAGTACAAACACAAAAATGTTCAGCAGAAAAAAAACACAAAATCATCATGTAACTGGAATATCAGAATCAGTAATCCAAGGCAAACATTTCCAGAAATCTAAGACAAGTTATCTAGGTAGTGAGATTAATTCAGAAAGATAAACAAATCGAATATCAGTTTCAATATTATGCAAGAGAACCTGATGGGACATATCCAATTGTTGTAGTGAAAAAAGGCATCTTGCAGTCCAAATATGCCATTTAAAAACTGTAAATATAATATTTAAAGTATCAATATTCCATTTACTCCATGCTGTGCAAAAACTCCATACATTAAATTGAAATAAGAGACAGAGGTGAACAAAGGTTCATTCCATTTAGTGGAAACAAATGGCCAGAAACCCTTTATATAGGAACAAGAAAAAAATAAATGGGATATCGTCTCTTCCTGTTGTACACAATCCAATCTAGAACAAAATCTGTCCAATATTTGTTTGTGTTTTTTGTTTGCTTTAATATTTATCCTCTCATGACAACTCAACCAATGGAAGACTCACATTTCCTGAGGAATTCTTGGGTTATGAAGGAGTGTCAAAAGATTGTTCAGATCAGAGTCTGGACATTTAGGAAAGACAACAGGTTCAACACAATGTGATCAATAAGATATTGATACAATGATTTTCTATTTTAAGTAGTAATCAAAGTACTGGATACAGTCCACTGTTTAAACCGCAAGAAGGTCTCCCCTAATGTAAGACGGTGTAGTTGGGATACTCCGAACCAGTTTAAGATTATTAAATTCCCATTGCCTTAGCCATGGTTGGCAGGATTCATAAAACCATGATTCCCAACCTTTATCACCATTAATCAAAAGGGGCTTAAAATTGGCCATAAGAAAAATACTATTGTAAATAAATAAGGGATGTACCATATGCAGACCACCTTGTTTGAGGGGTAAATAGGTAATGTTACATTTTGATGGGGTTAAGAAGACTACCCCACATGCCTGAAAGAAAATACTAAGTATCCTAGTCTCAAAACAACGTGGAGGGGGAAACACATAACTGAGAAAAAGAAACACTGAGAGTAAGTAAGTCCTAATCATATAAACCCTCTTTTTGTTTACCCAAGTTCAATTTATTCCAATGTGCAACCTTTGCTTATGCAAGATTAAGTTTGGGACCCCAATTCAAAATATCCAGAGGACCATCCCCAAAGAAAATACCCAACATCTTTATTGGGTCAGAGCTAATTCTAACATCTGAGATTGTAGAGGTGCTCACAATCCCAGTATCCAATTTCCTACCTATACACTTAGTCAAATTCAGGGTCGCCCCAGAAATGGACCCAAAAACTACACAGTGTCAAAGTGCTTCATTTATAGAAGGGATGTCTGCTGCAATCAGGCTCATATCATCTGCATAGGCCATAACAGAAGGGAGGGAGTAAGGTGTAATGAAGTGGAGAGTGGAATTATTGTCTGAGTAGTATTAATAGTACGAAGCAAGGGATCAAGAAAAAGATATACAGAATAGGGCTTAGTGGACAGCCCTGCCTAACTCCTCTTTGCAGTGGTATCAGAGGACCTCTCCAACCATTAGCAATAGGGACAATTGTTGCAGAATGATATAGTAATTTAATCCAGGAAATAAACATATAAGGGATTTTATAATGCTGTAATGTACACCATAAGAAGTCATGGTTAACTGAGTCGAAAGTCTGCTTCTGGTCCAAAGATATAAGGTAACCAGTCAGTAAATCATGATTTCCTCTTTCAACTATTTCCCTTAACAAGATCAAATGATCTGAAATATTCCTTCCTGGTATATTACTGAACTGGGCTGGAGAAATCACATGCGGTGCTAATTTCAATAATCGAAGTGCCAAGATTTTAGCCAGGATCTTAAAATCAGTGTTCAAGAGGCTAAGGGGGTCTCCAATTTTGCAAAAGCCTCCTATCCCCTTTTTTACAAATATAAATAAGGCTACCCATGTTCAAATCTAAGGGTAAAATATCCAATTGTAGAATAACATTGAATACAGCAGCCAATTCATCACTCAAATCCGTACTTAGCAATTTATAAAGCTCATTTGGTAAGCCATCTAGCCCTGGAGATACTCCTAACTGTAAAGTACGGATCACAGCATCTACTTCTGTTCCATGTATGAAACTATGAGACATATCAAGTAGAGAATGAGGGACATCTGGGATATCCAGATTAGAGAGATAAGCAGAGGGTTCTTTCATTTGGAAAGGAATAGAACCAAATAAGTGTTTTGTATAGTCCGCTATACAGTGTTGTATTCCCAAGCTGTCAGTAACTTCTATATTATTATCAAGAAGGGTCTCAAAAACTTTAGACTTTAGATGGGAACCGCGGGTATTAAAAGGGCAGATCACATCATAGGATCCTGATATACCAGATTTTTGCTGTTGTTATAGTGAGGCAAATGTACGAGAATGATAATCCATTAAAGTATTTTTTAAAGCACTAATTTGAGTAGTGAAATTATGATCCATAGTATATGACAAAGTGAGAAGTTTCTGCAATTGATGACGGGCCCTATGATAATCAAAATACTGTGACTGATGATGTTGCTTACTAAATGCTTTCAAAAGGTGTTGTAAGCATACTTTAGTGTCAGACCACCACTGCCAGGAATCTTCATATAAAAAAAGACAGATTTCCTGGCTTTAAAAAGAGATTTCAGATGGGACAATAACTGCAGATTATTGAGCATGGTCGTGTTCAACTTCCAGGTACCTGGACCATAAAGTTTAGTATGGGTAGTACCCACAACAATCGATAAATGGTTACGATCAGTGAATTCAGCTATGGTAATTGTGGCAGAAGATAGCTATAAGTGTTACTTGGGATTATCTGGAATGAAAGAACAGCAGAAGGCCAGAGCCCATCAAGACTGTTCCCCACACTATGTGGGACATTATTTATCTATTTATCTATCTATGTTGTGACACAAAAAAAAAATCAATACGAGTAGCTAAAGAACCTTTATGAAAAGTTGGCTTATGGGTCTTATTTAATGCATAATAAGCATCATGTAGCTTAGCAGAATGCAACATGGATTTAAAAAAATTAGAATCACAATATAATTTTGTCGTTTTCGATGTGTGAGATTTATCTTTAATGGAAAGGCCACAATTAAAGTCACCTCCAAAGACAACATACCGGGAAGTATGAAGGTAAGGTTGGGAAATTTTTAGTAGATCAGTCCTAAGGGATTTAGTTTGTGGTGCATAAGGATTTATTATTCTATAATTGATGTTGGAAAGTCTTACATCAAGAAGTAACATCCTACCTGGACATAGATCAAGGATTTGAATAATGCTGACATCTGGGATGCTAAATAGGATCCACAACCCAGAGCAGATTTCCTGTCCAAAGGACCAGAAGGAAAGGCCAGGAAACCAAGCCCTTTATGCTTTTATTTCAGGTAGTGAATGAAGTCTCACATCCTGTAATAGTATAACCCCAGCTGGCAGACAAGACAAAAAAGAGAAGACAGCATCTCTTTTAGGTTGTAGTTTGATACTGTTCACATTCACAGTATGAATGGAAAAGGGAAAAGCCATCAAAAAAAGAAAGCAGGGGAAGAAAAAAAGGAAAAAAAAAACATTGTGTTAGTTTACCCCTTCTGGATGCAGGCTCTTTGTGCTTAACCTTAGCTCTAGCTTTCCTCTTTTGAGAAACCATAGTATCAACAGGAACTTCTGTATCAGTTGTGAGCTCTGGATGAGAGGAGAGTACTGAGGATGAATCAGAATCTGTTAGTTCTGAGGGGTCACAAAACAACTTAAATTTATTTTCCAAAAGGACATCATCCATTTTCAAAACTTTTAGAGAGGTGATCCCTGTTTCCTAGAACCCCTGGTGACTCTGGATTTAGAACTTAGAAGCTCGGGGGGTCCATATTACCTGGAGGTATGTCAGTAGGTATGGCAGGAGGTCAGGAACAGGAGGTACTGGAACAGATACATCTAAAGAAATGGGGGGAAGGGGGGAGGCACAGATGCAGTGGAGCACAACCAGGAAGTACTAGAGGTCTCTCCATCATGTTCTGTGTTAATAAGAGGGTGAGGCACAGGGTGGGGTTGCACTCCCATATTTTGAAGAGACAAGCTCCTAAGCTGAGGGCCTGAAGATTATGAATGAAGTTTGGAGTGCTGTGCCACCATAAAAATTAATCTCTGCTCTTCCCCATCAGCCAAAGTAGGAGAGTTATGAGCAGCCCAGGTGCATTGTTGAAAGGTATAGCCAGATTCCTCACAAAGAAGGAGGATGTTTAGTGTGCAACCACATAGAAAAACTTAGAAAGGAGATTGAGGGTCTGCAGGAGGAACTAGGACAGGCAAGGCAGATTGGGGGTGGGTTTAGCCCAATACTGAGGGAGGAGGAAGGGAGATGAGGGAGGCAATTTAAGCCAACAGTGGTGAGAGAGGCTCAGAAGAAGGGAAGAGAGACAAGGGCCCAGGACAGGAAGAACGATTGCCGGGAAACCAGGTCAGGAGACAAAGTCAAATGAAGGAGGCAATAGGGACTTGTGAGGGAGGCGAAGAAGTGGCAAAAGTCATGGAGGGAAAGGAGAACAGGTTACTATGCAGAGAGAGGAGCAGGCATTTGTGAAGGATCTTCAGAAAATAGTTTTGCACTGCTAGAGAGGAAGAAGGTGGAGGAGGGGGGATGAAATTAGAGGAGTAATTGATAATACCTGGACCAAACTGGAGCGGGGGAAGTTCTGCTGGGAGAACTGCAACAGGGGTAAAAGGCATAATAATGTGCAGGAGGAAGAAGAGGAGCTGGAAATGAGGGAGGAGATGAAAGGAAGCAAGCAGGGAGTAAGAGGGTGGAATCTTGGTGCTGGGGACTCAATACTAAGAGGAGTTAGGGTAGTAGCAAGGCGGAGAGGCATAGTCATATTTGGTGGAGGCTCATAGGAATGACAGCGAAAGGGTGGGACAGTCTGTTCTGAAATATGCTAGAAGGGGTAGGGAAGCCTCATTTAATTATACATCTTGGGACAAACGACCTGGCTGACAAGACAGTGGATATAGTCCAGAGGAGGTTTGAGGAACTAGCACAATTATGAGGGGCAGGAAGATCAGTAACTTTTCCGAGATACTTCGCTGCAAGCAAAGGCAAGCACAACAAGAAAGTTGAGAATAGAGGAATTTAACAGATGGCTAAGAACCTGGTGTTGTGCTAAAGGGTATGGGCTGTTGGGGGGTGGGAGGGACCTGGGAGGACAGTAGTCTCTATGCAAGGACAGACTACACTTGAGTGAGGAAGGAAAGAAAGTGTTGAAGCAGAGGATGGAAGAATATATAGAGGAAGTTTGGAGTTTAAACTAGGAGTGGGGGTGGCAGTTGGGAAGAGATATGCAGGGACCACAGGTTGGAAATCATATGAGCTACCCCCATAACAGTGACAAAGGACAAATGGCAAATACTATTGGTGATGCTAGGAAAGGAGGCAGGATGGGAGGAGGGAAAAGGTTGGAAGGTGGTTACCCTAATGCTAGGAGCCTTGGGGAGGAAAACTGCAGAGTTGCAGGTTCTCATGGCAGAGGGAGGTGGACATTGCAGCCATCACGGAAACATGGGCCACCCAATATAATGACTGGGACCTGTCTGTACCAGGGTACAGGTTATTTCGAGGGACAGAGTGACTGGGAAAGGAGGGTGGCACTATATGTGAAGGAAGGACTGAAGTGTGTAAGGGAGGAAGGGAGGAGGGCAGTACAGAGTCACTTTGGGTGCAAATCCAGGATTCCAAGAATAGGAGTCTTAGAATGGGGTGGTGTACAGGCCACCATCTCAGATGGAGGAGTTAGACAGGGAACTAGCGGGACAGATCAGGAGGACCCTGCGAAGGGTAGTGTGGTGATTGTGGGGACTTCAACATGCCAGAAGTGGACTGGAGCACCCCAACAACCAGGAACAGAAGGGAGCAGGTACTGCTGGATGCCTTCCAGGACAGCTTCCTGCTGCAATGGTCAGTGAACCAACCAGGTTAGGGAATACCCTTGACCTTGTGCTGGCAAATGGGGACTTTGTGAGAGAACTTACAGTGGAGGAACCGCTGTCAGGAGTGACCACCACTCAGTATGGCTCACATTGGATATGGGCAAGGAAGGAGGGAATCTGGCACAAGAGTGCTGGACTTCAGGAGGGCTGACTTTGGGAGGATGGGGAAGTGGTAAAAGGGTACCTGGCCAGAATTCAATCTAGTATGGATACTAACCAGAGATGGGAGCCTCATAAAGTTGGGGATAGTGGAGGCAACCAAACCTGCTGCAAAGCCCAGAGCAAGAAGGCTAGAGCTAAGAAACCGAGCTGGTTGGAGCAAGGAGGTCATGGAAAAGGTAAGGAAGAAAAGAGCTGCCTTTAGGAAATACAAGAAACAGGGAGGAGGGAGGGAGAGAGGAGTACTTGACAGAATCAAGGAGGTGACAAGGGCAGTAAGGGGAGCCAAAGCATCTACGGAACTCAGGCTGGCACAAGGCATTAAGAAGGGGGAGAAGGACTTTAAGTACATCAGGAGAAAAGGAGCTGTAAGGACCACATAGTAAGGATTAGGAAGGAGGGTTGGGTGGAAGCAGGGTATGATAAGGCGGAAGCACTAAATGAGTACTTCTGCTCAGTATTTACTAAAGAGAAGAGGGGGTGACACCCAAGATGGGTGAAATGGCAGACGAGGGGGAAGTGGTGACAGATGGGAAATCATGGAGGACAGAGTTCGAGAGGGTTTGAAGGCACTGAGGGTGGACAAGGCACCAGGCCCAGATGGCATCCACCCCAGGGTACTGAAGGAGTTGGCAGAGGTCCTTGCAGGACCTTTGCAGACCTATTTAATGCCTCACTACATCTGGGTGTGTACCAGGACTGGAGGATGGCTCATGTGGTGCCCCTCCACAAGAGTGGCCCCAAGGATGAACCGGAAACTACAGACCAGTGAGCCTCACATCCATCGTGGGTAAGCTAATGGAGACTATCCTGAAGGAGAGGCTGGTGGCCCTCTTAGAGGCCAAAGGACTACAGGACAGCAGACAGCATGGCTTCACACGTGGCCGATCCTGCCAAACCAACCTGGTCGGGTTCTATGACTGGGTAACTAGGCAACTGGACGGGGACATGCAGTGGATGTCCTGTATCTGGACTTCAGTAAGGCATTGACTCAGTGCCACATGGAAGGCTGGGAAGGAAGTTAGTAGGCACAGGGCAGGTGCAATGCTGGTGAGATGGGTAGGAAACTGGCTGCAGGAAGGCAACAGAGGGTGGTGGTGGGTGGGAGCTCTCACACCCAAGGGCAGTGACGAGTGGTGTCCCACAGGGCTCGTGTTGGGACCAGTGTTGTTTGGGATATTCATTGCAGACATATCATGGGACATCAAGAGCAAGATCAGTCTGTTTGCTGATGATACCAAGGTTGGCGCGTGGTGGATGACCTAGGGGATGGCAGGGGTTGCAGGATGATCTGGCAAAGCTTGAAACCTGGTCAGACACCTGGCAACTGGGCTTTAATGCCAAAAGTGCAAGGTGATGCATTTTGGGATGAAGAACTCCAAGGAGGACTTACCAGCTAGGGAGTGCAGCTAGCCCAGACAGAGGAGGAGAAGGATCTGGGTGTGCTTATCACAGGGTCAATGAACAACCTCGGCACAGTTAGGAAGGCAGCTGCAAAGGCCAACAAAATGCTGGGTTGTATTGCAAGGGTATATCCTCAAGGAGGGAGGAGTGATTCTGCCACTGTATAGGTCATTAGTTAGACCACACCTGGAGTACTGGCACAGTTCTGGCGTCCTGTATCTGAAAAGGGACATTAAGTTACTGGAGGGAGTGCAGAGCAGGGCGACAAAGATGATCAAGGGTCTGGGGGACTTATCATATGAGAGGAGGTTGAAGGAGTTGAACATGTACTCACTGGAGGAGAGGAGAGACAGGGGGACATGATTGAAACCTTTAAATACATGAAAGGAATAAACAAGACAGGTACAGAGGGGCTGTTCAAAGTAAGGGAGGGGAGGGCCACCAGGGCCATGATAGAGACTGGAGCGAGGAAGGTTCAGGAGGGAGATGAGGAGACACTTTTACAGAGAGGGTGGTGGCTGGGTGGAATGCTACCTGCAGAAGTGGTATGCAGTAGAACAGTGGACTGCTTCAAACGAGGATGGGACAGGACAAGGGGGAGGGTTAATGAAGGGGAAGGGTGGAAGGGAGGGGCAGCTGCAGAATAAGGGGTGCTAGCTGCACATTCGAGCAGACTTGATAGACCTCTAGGCCTTTATCTGCTGGCAAATTTCGTATGTTCGTATGTTTCGTAAGAACACATTTTGGTTCCTCAACACACTGAGAACCAGCATGACCTAATTCACCACACACAGTGCACTTTAGCATTCTAAGATGGCTGACAGAACCACATCTATAACATGCCTTGGGCTGCCTAGGGTAAAATAGTACACCCCTATCCTACCTAACAAAAAACTATTAGGCAAATGCTGGACACCAGCGTCAGTGGTCCTAAGAATAATCCTTACCTTCCAACCACCCGTCCACAAATGTTCTGAGCCAAAAATGGCTTCTGGATCCATGAGAAGGATACAATGCTGTCGTAACCAGACAATAATGTCATTTAGGCTCACCCCCTCATTACGGAATTAAATAGTGATAGTTTTTTGTGTATGTTTAGTTAAGGGTATAGCAATAAATGGGGCCCATAATGTAGTGGATTTCAACTTATGAAACAGGGACCAAAACTTTGCCAAGCCTGCCAAAGTTTTAAAGCTAATATTAAAATGTGGTTCAGCAGAAACATGGATTAAAGCATGAATTTCGTAGGCTGTAAATTTCATAGAATCTTTAAGTAAGGTTCTACCCACAAACACACAATCAGGTAATTCTGTCATACCACCTAAATACTGAAGTCTAACAGCATTATGTCATTTTGCTTGTGTGGGAACAGAAAAGCATGAGGCATAAGTCTTAGTTGCTGTAGTTTTAGAAAAAGTAGATTGTTGTGCAAGCGGCGGTCAAGACCTAGGGCCCTGGGGTTTGATATGCCGTGTAGTAGCAGTGGTAGTCATGTCCATAACAGGCAGCTCAGAAGATAGATCTGTAGGCAGTTATAGAATAGTGTTTTGAGTGAACTGCAGCTCTGTAGGCAAAGACAAGTCAGATACAGAAAGGACAGGAGATTCAGGAACTGTTGCAACAGGATCAAGATCCTCAGAAAGCCGAATAGGAGAAGGTCCAGAACGCCAAGTGCCTGCAGCAGGATCTCACTTCCAACCCGTCGCACTAAGCACTGATTCAACAGACCAGGTAGCCGTAGAGATGTCAGTAGCAGACAATGGGGCTCGTCTTAGGCCGGACTGACAATCAGTCGCATTCGCCTTGCCAGGCGAGCTCCCTTCAGAAAATACACGAGCTGTCAGATTAACCCCTGAAGCGCTCAGATTTGAGGAATGAGGAGGTGTCAGAGCAGAATCCAAGGTGTCAACCCAGGGAGTAACAGTAGCACTTACTGATAAGTCAGTAGAAGAGTCTTTTTGTAAAACAGTCGGCAGTTGTTTTAATGCTAATAGCTCCATGTGTTTCGCTAAATAGCATTGTTTCTCTAACACTAGCAGTGAGTCAATATCGACAGGAACAGCAGAAGGAAAGTCAGGGTTTAAGCCAACTGAGTCTTTAGAAGGAAAAACATTGTTTGGAACTGAAGATGAAAGCTGTGAAGTACCTGTAGCCTCTGAATTTGAAATCCCAGTAGAAAGGTTATCCAAGTCCTGTTGTAAAGCTTGCTGAATCTTCTCATTTGCAGAAAGTCGTTGCTCTGTGTTGGTCTCTCGGTTTCCAGAGACAGGGGAGGAGACCAACTCCTCTGCCTCCAACACCTCCATGTCCTCAACAGCTCCTCCAGGGACGGCCATCTTGGCAGAATGCCAGGATGTAAGGGGACCCTCCCACAGAGTAGGTGAATTTCCCCGGTGCCCTTGCCAAATTTTCTCCATTCACTAGAAATACCACCAACAGCTTAATCTGGTTCAGTTTCAGTTAGTTACCATCTATATCCCCACTCCCAGGTCACCCCTGAAAAAAGGAACTTCTAGTCTCAGTGGGCTTACCCAGTCAACAAAATTCAATAAATAAATAAAATAAATAATGATATGAAAGGAAGCAGGGACAAGATCTAACGTCACTTTTTTGGCAAGGATGCCTAATTGAAGCAGGTACCTGTGATATAGAGGCAGCCATCCAGTGTGAGTGTATAAAACACAGAGGTGAGTAGAGTACGGTACCTGGGTTGTGAATCTAGCTACCTAGTTTAGTAAGGTCCTTACCTTTGCTAACAGCCCTTCACTAGCAGAGTGATAGATCAGAAGGCCAAAGTCAACACCGGGAGAAGAAAGCTCTGGGACAGCAGCATCCTTACTAATGAAGCCCTACTGGGCAACTGCCTTTTAGCTCCTACAATACCTTTGTATGAACCTTTGTATGTATGGAACCCAAACCAACAAAAGAATGAAAGAAATAAATGCCTCAGCTGGGATTTAAATCCAGGCCACCCAGAATAACATTCTGGTTGCACTACCAGCTGTGCTACAAAGGCAACTGGAAATCTGGGACTCCCAGAAACACCTTACTCTTTCTCTAATGTGCAATCTGGTGCTGCACAGAAAATTACTGTACATTTTTATAAACAAGGGTGCATCATGCACATATATGGAAACCAGCTAAACAGAAAAGAGAAAGAAATAAGTTCCTCAGCTGGGATTTGAACCCAGGCTATCCAGAATACTGATCAACTGCCCTACCAGCTGCACCACCAAGGTAAGTGGAAACTTTACGACTCCTAGAAACACCTTACACTTTCTCTAATATACAACCTGGTGCTGCACAGATAGTTTTCATACACAAGAGTGTAGTGTGCACATATAAGTAGGGTTTCCTGTTTTCGGTTTTAACCGATAATCACCGATAAAACACCACTGACGTGTTTTTCGCGATATCGGTTAAAACCGATAAACACCTAAATACATACACCTGCGGCGCTCTTGTCACACATCCTCAACAGTCCAGCTGTACCCTTCTGAACAGGAGATCCAAGTAGGGACTTGAATCCCACTGACAGTCATTGCAGACCTATGTGAGTTTATTCTGACATGTCACCTACTAAAAGACCAACACTCGTCCCACAGCCTAACTGCAGATCAGCTGTGGGTCCTTTAACATCTCCATTACTGGCATATCACTGGTGTGCTCCATTTAATATGATGCGGAATAGAAGGGATTCCCCTTTTTGTACAGAGTTTGAATTTGTGTGCACAGTGAGGGAGGGGGTTACCTTTTAAGATGTCTGATGTTCCAGAAAGTGCCTTCATACCATCTTTCAAATGAAATAAAGCATTTGGCAAACATCTGTTTCGAATTTTATAGTGTTAGAAAAAAAAAGAGAGCATGACAACCGGTGATTCGAAAGGAGTGCCGCTTGTAGGGAAAGACTATACCTTGGCTGTAGAGAAGCGCCGCACTGAAACCTCCAGTGGAATGCATGCCCAAGTCAGGGGCTCCTTCTGTGGAGTGAGAGAGAGACAAAGAGAGAGAGAAGAAGTGTGGGGGTCTGCGCCAAGCACTGGTGGAGGTGGAGCAGGAACAGGGGGCAGATGAGAGAATGGATTGAGAGACTGAGAGAACAAGGTAGGGAAGTAGCGAGTAAAAGTTCAGAGTAAAGAAATTTGAATAAAGGCAGGTAAATTAAAAGCAGCTAAACAAAACAATTGCAGTGCAGATATTGATTCTGTGGTGCTATAAATATGTTCAGTATGGTTGGTGCTAATACTACAGGATATGGTGCTACTGATGGGGTTAAGTGCAGTTCTAATTATTTTTGCAATTTATTGAACTAGAACAGCAATGTACACAATGACTTAAAAAAATTAAAATACAAAAATTTATTACAATAAACACTGATAACTACTGGAAATGTGTTAAGACTTATTTTTTTCCACTGGAAAACACAGAATTTTACTACTTGAAAAGCTAGTGAGAAAAGCTGAAAAATAAACACCTTTTTTGTTAAACAATAAACACCTAAAACCGGAAACCCTATGTATAAGGAACCCAAACAAGAGAGAAAGAAATAAGTGCCTCAGCTGGAATAGATGTGCAGTTATTAGGGGTGCATGTGACTTCAAATGTATTGAAATAAAGTGAGGAAAGAAATCATCAGGCATCACCCCTGATTCGGCCTCACTGGAGGCAGTACTTACGGATGCCACCTTCTTCATCTATGTCTTTGGAGGTTATGTTAATTCTGCCATTTTGCTAAATGAAAACATTTCACTTCACTTACCAGCCATTGCGTGCACCTATTGTTTTGCTTAGAACATGCATTTACATCCAGCTCTTGTGAAAATCCATCCTGATGTGTCCTGATGGTTAGAACATTTAATGAAATCAAAAAGCATTGATTCAAATCCTACCATAGATGCTGTCTCACTTTATGACTCTACACAGTTCACTTGACTTGTTTGTGTTTCAGTCTTCCAGCTGTAAAACTACACAGAACAGGATTCCACTGTAAATGAAAAACATTTCAAGAGAGGTCAGTGGTGCAAACATGAAAGGGTCAGTGGACTTTTAATGGGCTAACTAAGCCCTAATGCACATAAAATATTCCTGGAAAAAAATTATGAAAGTGCACTCAGAGGTAAAATTGAACTGAGGCTTCTCAGTTCTTAAAAACACCCACATAGACACAGGTATATATCCAGCAAGTAAAACGTTTTAATTGCTCAGTGCTCCAGCCGTTACATCATGGTGGGTGCATTCACACTAAATATAGAGAACACTGGTTGGGCAACTTTGCACACCCTGCCTGTGCTGCCACTGAGAGGTTCGGATTCCAATTGTCTTCTGGAAAGCCGGCTGTTATTTTCATGGCTTTTGTTCAGGAACACAGTTTACCCTGCCCCCATGGTCACGATCTGTATCACAGTGATCCACTTTTTTTCTGGGACATAGTTTAGGTTGGGGCAAAGTAAAATGGAGAGTCAAGGTGCTTCATTTTGTGGGTCTTTGTGCTTCATATTACAGATATGCAGCTATGGGGTTCCTTTCTGGGTTGTCAGTATTTTGGTATATATGAGGCTGCACAGGTCTCACATCGCTGGGGTTTTGCTTGAACTGTGTCTTTGTTTGCTACTCATTGTATTGTAGATATTTTTTCCATGAGGAGTCATCTCCCAGTTGTAAATCACCCCATTTCAGGTTATAGTGTTCACTTGTTCTCAGGGCAAAGTATAGACATTATGTTAAAAAAGCATGTTTAAAAATGATGTAGGGTTTTGCAGACAGATCATTCCTGTTTTGTAAAGAAGATCTATGTCTTTATTTTTGTAAGGGGCTCTGCTTTATTGGGCTTATTACAGTAACTTTGCCCATTTTGGTGAGGTACTTTTGCATGGCTGCTAATGTTTTGTGGGTTTCCTGGAATTCAGTGATATTCAAATAAAATATGTAGTGCTTTTAAGTATTTTTGAATAAATGTCTATCGGTGCTGCCCAGAAAGCTGTGGGGAGCTGTGGGCTCATATTCACTACTATCAGTTTTCGGTATTTTAAATATAAAATCTGCAAGCAACAGGCCTAGGTCCTCTACAGGGATGTCATGAAGAGGTCTGTGTTCACCCACATTGTGAAAATAGGACATGACAATGCGGAGGTCATTTACCATTTTTTTTTACTGTTCTTTTATTTTCATATTCCTCTATGAATTTTTGTCATTCACCGCACTGTTTTGAAAAGACTGTGGCTGCCATGTTGATGATTCAGTTGCGATTTGATTGAGATGTCTCCTCTCTTTAGCTGCAGTGAATGGCCAGCCGGGCTCGTGGTCATTTTTTTCTCTCATGGAATGCTGTTGTACCCCTGAAGGATACATCAGCATTCCATGAGCACTGCACTGTGGCACAACAACATTTTGCTTGTGACAGAAAACCAGTCACAACAACATTCCTCTGTACACTATAATTAAGTACAGGTAGAAGACAGTAGGGATCTACCCAATGTGAAAAATACTTCCCACCTAGTGCTGCTGGTCCAGCCCTTCCCCAGTGCTTTGCTTGAATGAGCTTCATCGAGGGCATGTCAGCAAGGTCTAGTAGCCACATTTAATGGCAAGTCTACCCATTCATTGGTTAGATTAAATTACTTTTACTGATTTCCAATAGGATCAGCAGATTCCATGCTTCTGGGTGTATTTATCCAATTGTCTCCATTTACAAATGCTTATCAAAATAACAAAGTACAAATAGTGACATCCATATTACAAAGTGCCAGTGCAATAAATACAAAAAATACCAAAAAGGAACATTTTTTGCTAGTTTAGACTACTGTTGTGGAGAAATCATGATGCAGTTAATTGCTTTCTTCCCCTTAAGGAATCGGACCAGATCACAAATATGTCCATGCGTTAACTGATGACAGTTATATATATATATCAAGAATTTCCAAGCATTAACTGATAACAGTTACATATTAGAGTCCATTATTCCAAATACAAGAAAGATGAAACATCATACCATCTTCAAAATATGAGTTGCAAACAGTACCAAAAAGTCCACCAATGATATATTGAGAAGGAACCTATCTCATTAGATGGCTGTATCCTTTTATTTTGCCATGGGATGAACTGAGTTCTTGGATTGTGGTGGTCAGTCTGTTTGCATAGATCTTGATGGCTGAAATCTTCAAGTATTTTCACCCAGCATAGCATGCAATACAATAAAAGAACAAATACATTATTAGTACAGACCAAATAGTAAACATTCAAAATATCCTGGCTATTTACATCAACATTCAAGTTGCACAGTAACTGGTCAAGCTATGAACATACACAATCTAAATTAAACATTCAATAAAATCCCGGTATTAACCATTAGGCTGCCGACCAAATTAGAACATATAGGAATTTTGGACTGATATATCAGTCCATGGCACAGCAAGGGTTAATAGCACAATAAGCTAACTTTTTACAGTGGGAGCCATAAACATGATCAGATATTTTCTGAAATGTCTGTGATCTCTGAAGAAATTTCATGCCTCCTTGCAGTACCACTATGGGCCACCAGATAGCATCTCTTTAGCTATATCACAAAATATCTGGAAATATCTGATGATATCATGGCTATGACTGTAAGCAGACAGAATAAACTACTTAACACACACACACACTGCAGAAATAAACAAAATTGTTCAGACCAAAGGCTACCATAGAAAAATTGCAAGCAATTCGCTGCTTCGTGCCAGAAGTGCACATCCTATGTCTCGAAAACAGCCCATTTCTTATGGACAGTTTTTAAGAATTAGAGAAAACTGTAGTGAGGATGACACAAGCCATATAACTAGAATAAAGATTTTTAACACAGGCCTACTCTAGGGAATTATTAAGAGAAAGTAAACAGAAAGTAGAGGATCTTGATAGAGGGAGGTTACTAGAGGTCAAACAAAATAAAAGAGATGATGAGCAACCCATTACACTCTCAGAGGAGTTCAATCGTACTACAAGCAAAATTGTAAGGATTGCCCATGACAACTGGCCAATTCTACATTTAGACAGAGAGGTCAGTTGGTGAGTTGGAGCAAAACCTAGAGTGAGTTATTACAGACCACCAAAGGCGAGGCAATTTAGTGCATAGTGTTTTTTGATGAAAGAAAACTCAGAAGCAATACATGGATACCATCAAAACTCAAAATATCACATGTAACATAGAACAATTCATTAGCTGTTTAACCCCTTTGTGATCAACTGTATTTTTTGTAGTTGCAATTTGCTTTAAATCGGCTGTACTAAACAGCCACTAAAGGAGAGTGCAGGAACACATACGGGATCTAAGTAAAGGGCAAGAGCACTCTCCAATAGGACTTCATTTTCATAGATTTTATATATGTGACCCTCATCGCTATAATTTCATATACCTAGAACACTTGAAGGCTCCAAGATGTGGGAATGACCAACTAAGATGCCTCCTACAGCAGCAAACATATTGGATCTTTAAACTTCAGAGTATAAAATCGGAGGGTTTGAATTCTAATTTTGACTTCAAACCATTCTTATAATTTTAACTGATGAATCTACTGTGATTCCTTGACCTGTGTTCAATAAATATTGTCAGTATTGTCATAATGAATTAAATAGTCTGGTTCATTCTAGCGTAAATCAGTATAATACAGGAGTTTTACTGTGTGTTTAACTTAGATTATGTATGTTTATAAATGGACCAGTTGCTATGCAAGTTGAATGTCCATGTAAATAGCCATGATATTTTGAATGTTTACTATTTGGTCTGTACTAATACTGTATTTGTTCTTTCATTGTATTGCATGCTATCTTGGGTAAAAATACCTGAAGATTTCAGCCATCCAGATCTATGCTTAACAGACTGATCACCAGAATCCAAGAACCCAGTACGTTCCATGGTAAAATACAAGGATACAACCTTCTAATGAGAATGGTTCCTTCTGAATACATTATTGGTGGACTTTTACATAGTGTTTGCAACTCATATATTAAAGATGGTTTAATTTTCCACCTTTCTTGTATTTGGCACAATGGACTCTAATATATATCTGTTATCATGTAATGCATGGAAATTCTCGGGATCTGGTCCGATTCTTTAGAGGGAAGAAACCAACTAATTTCATAATGATTTCCCCATAACAGTAGTCTAAACATGCAAAAATGTTTCTATTTGGCATTTTTTTTGTGTTTATTGCACAGACACTTTGTAATATGAGTGTCACTATTCATATCATATTATTTTGGTAGGCATTTGTAAATGGAGGCAATTGGATAAATACACCTGGAGCCATGGAATCCACTGCTCTAACAGGGAATCAGTAAAAGAAGTTTAAAGTGACTAACAAATGGGTAGACATGCCTATTAAATGTGGCTACACGACCTTGCTGATATGCCCCCTGATGAAGCTCTTTTGAACAAAGTGCTGGGGCAGGACTTGACCAGTAGCACTAGGTGGGAGGTATTTTTCTCCATTGGGTACATCCCTACTGTCTTTTACCTGTATTTAATTATTTATTGTAAATGCACCCAAGACAATGTAATGGCTGGAGCACTGAGCAATTAAAACTTTTTACTTGCTGGATATATACTTGTGTCTGTGTGGGTGTTTTTGAGAACTGAGAAGACTCAGTTCAGTTTTACCTCTGAGTGCACATTCATAATTATTTTCCTGGAACCTCCATTGTAAATGAGAAACTGCATTTCATTTGGGCTATCCTGAATGACTAAAGTATATAAACCATTACAAAATATTTATTTTACAGAACTGCTAAATCATTACCAGTTTTTGATGAGAGCATTAGGGTCCAATCCCAATTTAAGTACAGTTCATAGTAACTTGAATGCCAAGGAGTTGCTTTGCCATTGTTTTTTTTTAATGTGGCAATGTCTGGCAACACACATTGTGTTGTTTTCCAACACTTCCAAACTCAAGAGAAACTTTTATAAAATATCTTTGCAACTTAACCGAAATGCATCTCAGCTAGCTCACTAGAAAGCTAACTCAGTAGACTGTGACATTGCAGTGAATGAGAAGCCCCACTGGGACCCTATGGATACTACTTATGCCTTGAAATAATTTTTCACTAACATGATAGGTTCAGACCTTCCTCTCCAGGATCCCCTACACACACCCCTAATCTTCTGAATCCTGTGAACTTACATCCAGAATTCCATTTCCAGAAGGTAAAGAGAAAAAAAGTGTTTCCTCTCTTTCTTCACTTATAGGCCAAAAGCTCAGCTGAATATGATAAATTTGAGCCAAAGTTTCTAAAGCTAGCTACCCGTGCTATTGCTTCTCCTGTTTGCATGCTAATTAACAAATTCCTTCTTCAAGAGTGACTTCTTGAAAGCTGAAAAGTGGCATTAGTTGTTCCTGTGCACAAAAGTGATCCCAAGAAACCTATTGAAAACTATTGCTTAATTTCCCTAGTTAGTTCCCTGGCCAAAATACTTGAAAGTTTAATTTACAGTCAGCTCCAGGAGTATCTGGAACAGTACCAGCTTCTGACAGACAGGTGGCATGGTTTCTGGAAACATCATGGCACAAACATTGCATTGGTCAGGGTTGTCTACTGATATATTGTGAGCCATGGATAACGGGCAATCAACTGGTGCTGTCTTTATTGCTCTCACCAAAGCCTCTGATTTGGTAAACCGCTCCCTCCTATTAGATAAATTAAAACTGTTTGGTCTTGATAATCTATCTGATAAATGATTCTCTCATTGCCTAATGAATAGGTCTCAACTGGTTAAGTGGAAGGGTGCCCAGTCTACACAGAAGCCCATAAAGGATGATGTTCCTCAAGGGTCCATGTTGGTTTCTTCCTCTTTATTGAAAATATTCCAGAAAACTGTGGCACAGTTAATTTACTACTTACTGTATGCATGTGACGCTGTGTTGTACTGATGCTTTGGTGACGTCATCCAAAATTAGTTATCGGCTTACGTTCAGCTTACTAGCAACTTCAGGGAATTATAAGTATGGTTCACTAGTGACAAGCTAGTCCTAAATAACAAGAAAACTAAAGTCATTGCATTTGGTCCTAGACACTTTGTTCCCACTAGACAGCATTTCTTAGCTATTGACTTGACCACTGGGGCCTTAATTGAGGTAGTTGACTCTATTAATTATCTTGGCATGTAGATGAACCAGGATGTCTCCTTTAAGCACCATGTGGATCATGTATCGAAGTACCTACACCAGGAAATTGGGCTGCTTTACTGGCTGAGTAGCCATTCAATGACTCTAGGCTTGCTGTTGCCGACAGTACAAGAGGCTAATAGGCTGAAGGTCCTCTATAATAAAACTGGTAGATTTGCTGCCAGTGCTCCACCTAGAGAGCACAATTGTGAAGTCCTTCACTTACTGAATTGGCCCACCTTTGAAGGACGATTCCACTATCCTCTCCTCTCCTCTTTCTTGTGTTCAGACTAGTAAGAGGTGTTGTCACTCCAGCCTCAGTGAAGTGTTGGCAATTAAACCCTTTAGGAGAATGCTCCAGTTCTTCAATTGTATGCTAAGCGAGACTCTGAGAAGAAGGTCCTGTGCAGGCAAAAGATCCTTTGCTTTTTCTGCCCCTTTTCTCTGGAATGCCCTGCATCAACCTTTCCAAGATTGCTCCTCACTTGGTGGCTTTAAAAAAAGGGCTTAAAGGAGAAAACTCCTGTTTATTTATGAATTAGATATTTCTGACATATTTTTAATACATTTCATCAGTTACTGCAAGTATGTCAAAAAGAGATCAGTCATTTTTTTCTGCTGTAACATATATCTGGATTATGTAGCTCTGACTCAGGCTTGTAAAGTTCAAAGCAAATATCATTTACATACAACTAAGGTACTTATAATACAATCCATCCCATTCATTGGTGTCACTAAAGAAGCAGCTCAGAAGAAAGCATTAGGTTTTCAATGCTTCTTATCTGTATTTTATTTTAAGTTTGCAATGGCTGTCTTTACTTATACAGTGTGTAGTACTAGTAGCCTTTATTTGTGCAAAACAAATAATACAACTAAAAATATTTTATTCACAAGAAAAAAATATATTTCTTTGTGCTGCTCATCTTACACTGTAAGACAGATGTAACTTACTGTAGAGAAGAGTAGACTAAATGTTTCCTTTACATAGATGGCATACATCCTCCTTTCAGCAGCTGGAAAAATGGAGAGCTAGGTCACTTAGTTTAAAAAGTGTATTTTTACATTTCAAATGCTCCTTAAACTGCAATTGCTGACTGGAAATACCAAGAAAGGGAATGAATATGGCATGGGAGGAGTGAGGTAAGCAAATACACAGCTCTGAAAACATGAGATTTCTCCTTTAAGACTTTTCTTCTTGAGCATAGTCTTTGTACTCGTTTTTGAATTTGCTACTCTATTAACTTAAACCTGTCTGTGTGCTTGCACGTCACTGTGTATTAACCAATGTTGCTAACTCTGTAACCCTGTGATTTTATTGTTATTGTAATGGCTTTTACTACTACCCTGACTTTGTGTGCTGCTTTGCTATGTTATGTTTCCATGTAATTAATTCCAGGTCACCCCTGAAAAAGGGACTTTTAATCTCAGTGGGCCTATGCAATCTACAAAATTCAATAAATGAACAAGTGCATCTGCAGTTTTGTCACAACACAATGTGAAACCGACTTATACCTTTCAGGTTTTTAAAAGGCTCATGTGCTGGATCCATTAGCATGAGAGCTTTATTTGTTTGTTGCTACAGTATATCAAACAAAATTATTTCCTTACTTATACTGCAGCATATTTTAACTACAGAACATTTCCATTGCCCATGTGGGTCATAGTATCATCATAGTGTTTTGGAAGCATCCCCAGAGCTCTTACAGTCCTCATTCTTTGCCAATCTATTGGATAGATAGGCCCCATCTTCTTCCCCTCTTCCTGGACAAACACACCCGAAGCAGTCTTGGAACTGAATTGTTGCAGTCTTGTTTTTGTTTATGCAAATTTACACTTTACAGACAGGTATAACAAGCACAGTTAGGGAGTCATGGCCCATGCTTCCCAATGCCTCTGCAGATCACCTGTCCTGCAGAAGAGACCCCCAGGTGCACCACAGAGACCACAAGAAATCTCCTTCAAGGGAACCTTCTCACTGAGAAGAGGGGGGGCCCTTGGGCCAGGAGAATTGAGCTTTGCCTCTTGTCTGACAGTTTACTTCACTCACTGGACAAGCCCTGTGAGGGGGTCCCAGACCCATCTGAACCAGGATGTGAGTCTTCCAGCTCCAACCACTCATATTGACCACAGAGGACATGTCTGAAAGGATGCAGATCCTATATCCCTTGTACCATTCCTTACTGTGAGACTCCCATGCCACATCACATTATCACTGACTGTGACAATGTATACATAACTCTTGTTTTCCCTGTAGGAGAAGGGAAAAACAAAAAATCTCTCTTGAAGAAACTGGTAAAAGTCCTCCCCAACCTCTGGTGCTGTCCTCTTTAGAAGGACTGAAGGGCTCCCTACACTACCACTGGCACTGTCCTATGCCCTTCTTTTATAAGAGTGGGTTATCTAGAATCTTAGCCACTACAAGAGAAAGAAAAGGGAATGAAAAGCTGAATGCTTACATTTAAGCAACTTGCAGTGTCCTGCAGTTAGCATCCCCTGGGGCCCACCAGAAAATGGGTACCTGTGTGCTCCAGGAGTCATGCAGGGCAGCAATCCAATAAGAAAAGCAATGGCACATTTGTTTTTTTGTTGTTACCCAACCCAGTGAGCAAAAAGGAAAAAAAAATGAAAAATGGAACTCTGACCATATGCTAGGAACCTTGGAATCATTGCCTATGGTTCCCTAGTGCATGATCCCCTTGGCCCCCAACATTCTGTGCTTGCTCTTAGGGATTCTGTGTTGAAATATGGAGACCTTTTTATGTTTATCATGCGTGCAAGCACAGATGAACATGCTGATATGAGAGTTGCTAGAGAGAGGTGTGAGGGGTGCCAGCCCAATGGCCAGCTGCAGGGGCCGGTCTGTGGCTGGCAAATCAGCAAGCAGTATCCTGATGTCACTGGTTTGCTGAGGGGGCTTGTCTCTGCAAACAGTTCAAAGGACACAGCCAATGCTGTGTGCGGCTCTGTCCTTTGAAATGCGAGCCCTTCAGCTGCTACTTAGTGTGTCTTCCCTTGTTAAACAATGTCCCCTTTCCCTGTCGCCACTTAATGTGTCATTCCTAGTTAAACAATTTCCCCTTTCCCTTTCCGACACTGGGAGGCCTACTCTCAGTGTTGGATGTGATCCCCCCAACCTGTCTATATCCTTCGCCAACTTCGGGGTGCCCAATACCTGTGTCAGCGTCCCCCCCCCACCACTATTGTGGCACACTGGGAGCCCACCTCAGTGTTCCCTAAATTTATATTTATTTTTTTACCTGTAAATGAAGAAAACCTTCTCTCATGGTCTTTTATTTTTGTTTCACCTGTAAAAATGAAAACCGTCCCTCGTTGTCTCCCCCATCCCTGACCTTCTCTCTGCTCACCCACCTCCCTGCATCCCCCCTTACCCCATACTTACCCTTCAAGGTTGGCATATGCCATCTTCAGTGGAGTGGGACATGTCTGCACCCTTCAAAGTCAACCAGCAAACTGAAAGAATGAAAGGTAAGCCATATAATGGGACTCAATGGGTTTCAACTTAGGTTGATATCTCAGCCATTTTAAGGAATTTTGTCCCCAAATTTTCAATATGGGGTTCTTGGGAACCCACCTCATGAACATGCCACTGTCATTTTGTTCCTCTATCCTGAAAGGTGATTTTCACGGTCACTGTGCAGAATCACCTTTTTTGGGACCAAGTTACGAAACAACAGTGCCACTGTTCATGAGGTGGATTCCAAAAAGCCCATGTTGCAAATCTGGTGAAAAAACTCCTAAAAATTCCTAAAAATGACTGTGTTATGAGCGTGCGTTGTGCAGTTTCTACTTACGCTCTTAACGTTGCCAAGTTTTAATATTTTCACTCATGATTTTCAGCATTAGCATTTTTTCACACCTCCTTATGAGCAGTACAGCTGCTAATTTTCACATCCTGCCTGAAATGTGTTTTCGCACTAGTTGCGCAGAATGGCATGGTTGCTGTGTGAAATCAACTTTTGGGATGGACTATCAAAATCACAATGCCACTGTTCATGAGGGGAGGTCCCAAAAAGCCCACATTGAAAATTTGGAGTGAAAATGCTAACAAACATTTGGGACATTACGGTTTCCAACTGTAATGCCCCAGCCCCCCACCCTGTAGAGACTGACCACGTTATGGGGTGTGCATTGCACAGTTTCTATCCACGTTCATAAGTTTGCAAATTTCTCATATTTTTACTCCAGATTTTCAACATTGCCATTTTTTCACACCTCCTCATGAACAATACAACTGTCATTTTTCACATCCTGCTCAAAATGTGTTTTAGCACCTGTGGTGCTGAATGGCGCAGTCATTGCACAAAATCACCTTTTGGAATTGAGTAATGATATGATAGTGCCACTGTTCAAGAGGTGGTGTCCCAAAAAGCCCATGTTGAACATTTGGAGTGAAAATACTAACAAACATTTGGGGCATTAGGGTTTCCAACTGTAATGCCCCAGCCCACCACCCTGTAGAGACTGATAGGCATCGAATGTGTGCCTTGGGGTCATCGGCCACAATGCTCACACCATTCCACCCCCACCCCCACCCTGAAGTCAGTGACAGGCATTGGGGTGTGCCTTGGAGTCTTTGGCCCAAACGTTCACCCCATTCTCTTATACTGCACCCATCTCATCTTATTTCATTATGGAATGGGGTGAATGTTAGGGCCGAAGACATCAAGGCACACCGTGATGCCTGTCATTGTCTGCAGGATGGGGGTAGAATGGTGTGAACATTATGGCTGATGACCCAAATGGACACCCCCAATGCCTGTCAGTCTATGCAGGATGGGGTTGGGGTGTTAGAGTTGGAAACTCTAATGCCTCATTAAGGAATTAAATCAGGGAGGGAATTTTGATGTCACCTACCTTGATTTCAACAAAGCCTTCGACAACGTCTAACATAGAAGGCTTATTAACAAGATGAATAGTCTGGCAACAAGGCACAAGCAGATAAGCTGGGTTATAAACTGACTGACAGGCAGGAGGCAGAGGGTGGTGGTAATGGGACCCAATCTGGGGAGAGGGGGTGATGAGCGGGGTACCTCAGGAATAAGTCCTGGGACTAGTTCTGCTCAATGTCTTCATTACAGACATTGTGAAAGGGCTAGAAGGAAAGGTCTGTCTGCCTGTTTGCAGATGACGCCAACATCTGTAAGCATAATGAATACTCCAGAAGGAGTGGAAAAAATGAGCAGGGACATGGAAAGGCTTGAAAAATGGTCTGAGGAGTGGCAACTGAGGTTCAATGCAAAGAAGCCCACATAATGCACCTGAGAAGAGGGAAACCTGGGGAGAGTTACAGGATGGGGTGGAGGTGCTGATGATCACCAAGTAAGAAAGGGACCTAGGAGTTATCTGTTCTGATGACTAAAAGGTGTCAAAGCAGAACACAAATGTTGCAAGGACAGCCAGTGGCATGCTGGGGTGCATAGGTAGGGGTATCACTAGCAGAAGGCACGAGGTGGTGATGCCATTGTATAATGCATAGTGAGGCCTCACCTACAATACTGTGTGCAATTCTGGAGGCCACAAATGCACAAAGGCAACCAAGATGGTACACAGCTTGCAGCACAAAACTTATCAGGAGAAATTACAAGGACCTCAGTATGTACTTACTGAAGG
This sequence comes from Neoceratodus forsteri, assembly GCA_016271365.2. Lineage (NCBI taxonomy): Eukaryota > Metazoa > Chordata > Ceratodontiformes > Ceratodontidae > Neoceratodus > Neoceratodus forsteri. The sequence goes on from CM028129.1 coordinate 907,469,234, forward strand.
AAAGGAGGGAGTGGGGGAACATGATAGATACATTCAGGTATCTCAAGAGCATAAACAAGGTGCAAAGAAGAACATATTTCAATACATCAAATGTTCGGCATTGACAAATGCTTGTTTTTTATCCTAAAAAAAGAAAACCGTCCATCATTGTTCTCTGTGTAACCCCCCTCCCCTAAACAGTATACAGACACTGGGGGTGCCCAATCCCCCAGTGTCCTCATCTTTCCATCTATTGTTGTCCACTGTGTAACCCCCCCAAACAGTATGCAGACTCCAGGGGTGCCCAATTCCCCAGTGTCATCTGTTCGTCCATTGTTGTCCACTGTGTAACCCCCCAAACCGTATACAGATACTGGGGGTGCCCAATCCCCCAGTGTCCTCGTCTGTTCAGTAAACTCCCTGAAAAGAAGAAAACTGTCCCTCATCATTTTTTCTCCCTGTAAAAAAGAAAACCATCCATAGTTGTTCATTCTGCCGTTACCCAACCCCCTACCCTTCCACTCAGGACCCATCATCCCACACCCAGCATACCCCATACTTACCCACAAGAGGTCTGTTGTGGTACTCTACCTTGGACTACAGATATGTCTTCACTCTTCAAAGCCCAACCGTGAACTGAGATAAACATTTCAATGTATTTCAGTGGGATTTTCAGCATCAGTGTATTTCAGTAGGGTTTTCAACTTAGTGGCATAACTTGGCAATTTTTAAATATTTTGCTCCAAATTTTCAACGTATGTTTTGTGGGACCCCACCTCACAAACAACTTCACTGAAGCAATTTTCAAACATCCCCTCTATCCATGACACCAGTGCACATGACGAACATTTGGTATAGACAAATGCTTGTTTTAAACTGAGAGAGTAGTTGGGAGCTGTGAAAAAACTAAGAGTGAGAAAGACTAAGTCAGGGAGAACTGCTACCTGGCCTGTGTTAGGGAAAGGGCCTTACTTGCTCCAGTGTAGTTCCTAAGATGTCTTGGTCAGACAGTGAGACAGTAGTGGAACCTCCTCTCACTCCTCATTTCTACTGGTCCCACTGTGGTGGCAGTGAGTCTAATGGTTGGTACTCTCACTGAGAGATTCAGCGTCTTCTCTTTAGTGGCAGCACAGTTCAGCAGTTCTTCTTCCTTTCCCTCAGCAGTGGCAGCAGCAAGTGTTAGCAGCAGAGTGGTGCCAATCATTTGTGCTGCAGTTTCAGTGATCCCCCTTCATAGAAACAGTAACAGTAGAGGTGGAGATGCACAACTCAGCAGTTCCTTCTTCTTATTATTATTATTTATTTGAAGTATCGGATTTACAACCTTTGAGCCATCGGCTCATTTGAAAAGGTACCTCATCACATGGAGGACAGAAAAACAAATGGAGAGGGTATGGTTACATTGGAATAGCCATTATGTATAGGTTATAGACATTGTTTACAAACATTATATACAGTTTTGGATACGGATATTTACATAAGCACAGCAAAACATTGTTACCAAGAGAGAGCATCCGTTACAGTATAATCCATCTTATTCATGAGCCAGAGGTGGATTAGACATTGTTGTAAGTCGCAACAGTCCATAATGGACTTTGTCAGAGGTTTGGGCCCTAGAGGGCATGAGAGGACAGGCTAGTTGCAGTTGCAGGAGCAGACACTGAGGAGGTGGTTGCCGAGAGCGACTTTGAAAGGGTCAGTCTTGGGTGTGCTGGTGATGGTGTCTGGGACTGCATTAAACCAGACAGGGGCCCTGTAGCAGAAGGATCTCTGGGCAAGGGAGGTTTTTACCCTGACTACCACCAATATAGCTTTGTCTGAGTTACTGGTGGAGATAGAGGGGGTGCCACGTTCCTCTTCTTCTTCTTCTTCTTTGGCAGCAACAGAGCCAGGCTATAGCAGTAAGACAATGTCCAATGGAGATGGGCAGAGTCAGAGCCTGACCTCCTAGCAGTGGTCCCAGTAAGAAAAAAATCACCTGGCCTCATGGACTTACCAGGAGGTGTCCGTGAATGAGAGCCATGACACAAATGTCTGGTGTATGACTACCAATAGGCAGCAGCACCATTTCACCAGAATCATAGGGGTTGCAAATCATATTCTACCCACAACCTTTTATATCAACAAATGCTAGAGGAACCTTATTTTAGTGGTTTTTAGTGGTTGCAGTGGACATCATAGAGGTTGCAAAGAAATCATAGGAGTCTCAAACACAACCCCTGGCTACCCCTAAATGATGCCCCCGAATTGGCTTTATTTATTTATTTAGTTATTTTAAGCATAGCACTGGATGGCATACCGAAGACTGCATACATGCCCTGTCAGGCCCTGAGTACAAGGACCGCCCACAGATCAGAAACATCAGTGCTGCTCTCTGGAGCATCAAAAGGGGCAGGGAAGGCCCCAGAACTTATGGGGTGGTAGACAGGCACCAGAACAAACCATAGGGTGGAGTTTCAGAGTGCTCAAGTCAGGAGCATTGTAAAGGGGTGGGTAGACAGACCCCACGTTCAGGACCACCTGCAGAGCGTGAGCAAATGCTTGCTCCACTAGTGAACATTGGAAAGGGTAGGACAGGCCTAATGAAAGAAGTGCCAACAGGGTAGAGCCATTATGTCTCCCTTCCCATAGTAGCACGACTAGGGGAGGGAGACAGCTTCCTAAATATTGATTTTTATTAATCAGCTAGAGGCAGGGAGCAGCCAGCAGCCAGAATCGAATTAAAGCAACTGTATCTATTATTTATGACTGCCTGGTTAAACTGTACTATTTGAGAACTGTCTTACTGAACTCTGCCCAACTAATGACAGTGTACCTGAATTATGCATATGATAAAATGGCTTATATAAACTGTGCTCTTCAGTAGACTGTCAATTTGAGCAGTACCTTTCTGAGCCTTGTGTAATAATAGGCGGTTTACCTAAACAGTGCCTAATTGACAACTGACAGTTTGACCTGTGCCAGTTATTTGATGCAATATATAAATTTATTTTTTTAACCCTTGTTCTGCAGTGGATAGATATATCCATCCAAATTTCCTATATGTTCAATTTGTGTCTGCAGCCTAAGGGCTAAGACTATTTACCTCTCTAGTATGTTTTCCTAAGATTGCTTTTACAAAAAACTGTGATCCAAACAGATGGTGTGTGCAATAATCAGATTCCACCTGAATTGTTTTAAAGACTTATTTTGAGCAACTCTATCCATCTTCTGTCTACACCATTAACAGAGTGCTTTCGTAAAGAACAATAGATCAGTCATCCAGCTATTAATGGTGATAGAGAGATAGGGTTGGTTGCAATAGACAAAGCTTGTTCCAGCCATTAACAACCTGTCAAAGTGAATTGGGTAGCATAGGGACTTCCCTGGCTCAGTAGTTAAAGCTATCTATGTACACTGGGGTTGGGGTTTCTTTTCCTGTTATGGTCAACTTCCTTTCAGATCAACCTTCTTCTAGATTAGCTTTATTCAAGACTAGTTTCTTCAATGCCAATTTCTCCTTCAGCATCCTGTTTCCTGATGACCCATTCAGGGTCTGCCCAGCCTATGACATTCATGTCTTCTACTCATCAACCTGCAAGCCTTGTGTTACAATCTAGAGAGGCAGTGGTGGTAGGGGGTATTGTGTGCTGGTGGTACTGCCTTGGATCTACAGCAGATGATTTAACACAAAAGGTGACTAGGAGGGCTGTGTAGAACAACAGGACCTCATGGGGGGACCACCACATCTCCACGAGTGCCACCTACACTAACTCCATGGTTGCTGGGCTCAATGGATGCTAGCTATCTGCCAACTTGGGGACCATGTGACACTAGCCTGCCAGGGCCTTCTGAACACTGCCATCCTTCATATTTTCCTCTTACTCCACTGCTTTAGAAAACCATGAGACCCCAGATAAATGCTGCTCCACTGTACCCTGAACCATACTCTCCTCTTTTGCAGCTGTGATGTACCAGAACCATTACTCCTCCAGTATGAGCCATCATTCTGACAACCCTTGCAGGGCCCTCACCTGTAAGAAGTGCTGTAGTATGTGACCATTGTTGTGCATGTTCTTTTTTTTAAGAATAGTTTATTTATTTTTCATTGATTGTCATTGTTGTGCATTTACTGTTGTTTATTGCACTTTTCCCTGTTGTAATTCCCTATGTTGTGCCTCAAAATAGACAACTGATTGCCTAATGCACCCACCTGGTAAATAAAAACTAAATAAATAAATTAATGAACTACCTTCATGTTGTCTAACATAAAAAGCACCCTCTTGTTCCACAGCTGCTCTCCTCATATTACAAATGCCACAGCCATGAGAAAGAATTCCAGGAGGGTGACATTACTGGTGATCCCAGCCTGTGGCCAGAAGGAGGGCCACTAAGTTGTAAATTAAACTGCAGCAAGGTAGGGGACAAATCCCAGACTGTCAAAAATGTCCATGCAAAGCTCATCTGTGTGCTAGTCACAGGTGTAGGCCACATGAGACTCCAACTACAACCAGAAGGCACACCAACATATAAAGTTTTTCCCATACACTCATCTACCCTTATCTTGGGGGGCTACCTCCATATTTCCTACCTGACCTTCACCAGATGTTACAGGAAGGTTCTCCTCATCAGGATCACCTTGCAGGTGAAGTTCAGGTGCCCCACAGCTGCTGCAATACCTTTAATATAATCTTCCTTACCCCTTTTGCCTTTTCTAACAAATCCCAGAAGAGCTATACCTTGTCCTGAGGATGTCTGTATTAAAACTGCTGGAATCCATTTTGGTGCCCAAAAGGAAATATAACACAACCCCTAATTCAGCCCATCCTACCAGACTGTCCTTGTTGAGAAGAAGGGTGGGCAATAACCTCTAAGTCATCTCCTGTGTCTAGGGGTATTTAGGGTGGAATGTCTCACTGGGGGTTACCCCCCGTGTATTGCACAGTTCCCAGGTCTGGATTTACTTTATGCCCCTTGAGAGGTGGCCCACTGAAGTGGGCTATACAATCTCTGTGTACCCCTGTGGAAACTGCCTCAGCCATGACTATCTGTACACCTGTGAGGTTGGAGGGAACCTGGACAGTGGGATACCATTTGGGCAGTCCTTGTAGCAATTTGAATACATCAAAGACACACAAACACTAGCTCATTTTTGGGCAGCAGTTACATGACAGGATTAGGGTCCTTGGTTCCATGAGGCTGAGGAAGTGGATTTACTGCAGTGGCTCCAGACAAATACACAGGGTGTATTCTGCTTTGTGAGTCCATTTTAGACTTGTTTACTTTATCAAAGATCCTAAAGAAATGCTCTGGCGCAACCCCAGCATACAGTCTCTAGCTGGAAATGGCCAGACGTTACAGAGTTTTTGTGCAGCAGTACTGCACCTGACTGCAAGTTTGCCTGCACCTCACTAGGTCCTAATGAAGTGTGGAAACTAGTGGCAGACACATTAGGTTTGGATTGAGAAGCTGCAGAGTCCAGTGGTGACACCATGCAGACAAACAATGTGAAAATGAAGCTGTCTTTTTATAAAACAATATGTTTCTATGTCAGTCATAGGTAGGTAGGTAGAAAATGTATTGTTTGACATCAGTCTTTACAATCTTGAAATCTTTTAACACACAATACAATATAAATACTCTGTTATAATTCAAATACAATAAAATGTTTTACACATTTGTACATCCACTAAAATCATTTAAATTTGTTCTCACAATTAGATTATAAATTGCATACCCAACCACATGCATTGTATGTCCATAGATAATATAGCCAGTACTGCTGTCTAGTATACAATAAACACTTACATAATTTCTGTAGCAATTCTTTATTGTTTGCTGTCATCAAACAAAGAACTAGCTCTTTAGAGGGGAGACCAAGGTAAGCTAAGACTGGACCAAGCCACTTTTTCCATATTGTTTCATATAATGGACAGTGGAGCAATATATGTTTAAGATCATCTTCTGCTCCTTTATTAGATTTATACTTAGAATTAATAAATCCAGGTCTTTTTTGATCATGATAAATATAATTTACAATATATGGTTCCATATGGAATCTGGTTATAATTCTGTGTTCTTCTGGGTCTGATAATATAATTAAATAAGGCCCCAGGTTATGTTTAAGTTTTGTAATTGTGTACCATCTGTAGTGTTTCAAGTTAACAATTTTTACTTGATCTTGTGCAATTGTTGTATCCCTTACTCTTGTTTTAACTTGCACCACTATTTCTTCCATAGGAGTACAATATATTTTGTGAAGTAAATGTCCTAAACCCATAGGTAGAACAACCTCCTTTATTGTTTTAATTGTACTTGATGTGAAACCCATATGATTATATTTCAATTCTTCTTCCAAGCACATTCTAGGGAGTCAATATTCCAGCTGAAGAAAAAGAGTCAATGTAAATATTATTCTCTTTTCAATGGCCAATGTATTAACTGAATATTGCCCTAATTTTTTTCTGAGTACTTCTGCTGGGACTGATTGTTGGACTTTTAAGATATATCTATAAATTTTATTTCAATTTCTAAAGGTTTTATGTTTGATGGGGTCCAAATCTTAGCCAGTCATAGTTACTTGTAGTCTTATCTACAAACAGCAAGAAAAGGCTTCTAAGGCACCTAAAAACAAGTAACAATTGTGCTCTTCCCAACCACTGCACCACAAAAATAATGATGTGAACTTTCAAAAATTATGAAATTGAGCCAGAAGTTCTGAGATACTGGAGTACCGAGAAGAAGTTGTATGATTTTTTTTTTAAATTAGGGTTTTCAAACAGCTAGTATCAGTTTGGGATGTGAAGAATTTTCTTATATAACTAATATGTCTTGGGTTTCAGATAAGTAGAATGCCCCTACAGACATTTTTTTTTAATTGTGTAACTGGACATGAACCAATCAGAATAATTCACAAATATTTTCAAGAGAGATCAGTGCCATTTTAAGTCAATTGAGCTAAAAATGGACAAGGATGCAAAATAACACATATTTATTTTTTTAGTTAAAAGTTGGTAACTGGGAGAAGCACACTGAGCCGAGGCTCATTTCCAGGTGTGCCCTGATGGAAAGGGCAAGGAGAGGAAAAACATACATACATAAGTTTTATGTAGGATGGTTGCTTAAACTTTTGTACTTTTCAGTTGTGCATCATATCTGTTTTTAGATTTATTCAATGTTAACTTTGTTTAATTACTTTTAACATTGTTTAATTATTTGTTGAATGCTTTTAAACCAGACAGTAAAGATGATAATTGATTGATTGATACATACATACATACATAGATGCAAGGTATCCAGACAGTTTACAGTGGTGTCAACAGGCAGGTTACAGACAGAGCCTGGGCAAAAAGACAGGTACATCTATGTGGAGATGCTGGCAGGTTACAAAGATGCCAGTAGTGGAACAGAAACACAGATACAATGAGCTGGTGTTCAAAACTGTAAATAGCAACAATGACATAATGTAATACAATAAGTTCAAAAGGTGCACACAGAATACAACAAAAATGACATATCACAGACAAGTTACTTGAAAAGCTTAAAAGCTTGACTTGATACTGACTTCAGTATCATAGACTTCAGAAGGTAGAATTTTCAGGTAGATTGCAAGAGCAGGAGGGAGAGGGAAAGCAGTGGAGTGACTGTTTAATGAGATTTAGCGAAGGTAGCAAGTGGGTAGAAGTGGGAAGGGAATTCCATGAATGGGGAAAGAAGAAGGAGAAAGCAGACTTACCTGAATTTGAGTGTGGGCGGTGAAGAGTGAAAGAATGAGGGTCATGTGAGTGGAGGCTATAGGATGTGTGGGGAGAGGGGATAGGAGGGAGGAGAGTTAGGGGGAATGTAGGCTGAACCAGAATTTGTTTGTTGATCCTCTTTATGCACCCTCCTACCAGGGCTTCTCTCAGGCAAACCATGCTCAATTCCACAGCTCCACTGCCCGCCTGAACCACTCCTACCCATACTGCATCAGTATCAGGACCTGGAATCTCCCCCAGCCTGACAGAAAGGAGCCAGAGTCCCCAGGGGGAGAGTTGGAGGAAGTGGCCAACACTGGGTGTGTGACCAGAACCACTGGTGGTTGCCATCGCCTCACCCAGAGGTGGGGGATTTTCTGCTTGTTTTTGCCCCCATGGAGCATGGCATGCAATGACGCCCTCTCATGGCTGCCCTGCTGGTGTTTGCCATTCTCCATCCCTCACATCTGGCTTGGTGTTCCTGCAATGCCCCCCGATCTCCATCAGGGGCTGCCAGGACACTGAACAGCCCCTGGATCCCTCCCCAGGAGAGGAGAGCTGTCCTCTGGATGCTCCATCCTCTCCCTCCTCTGCCGACCCCTGGATCCCCGAGTCCATCCCAGAACCTGGGTTGCGGGTGTGGCACGAGGTGTGGCATTCAGCACCTCAACCCTCAGTGCCACCAAGCTGGCCTTGCTGAACCAGAATTTGACAGTGATAATGGAAGTGTGCTGGTTGTGGTAGGAAGATAGGGAGGGGAGTGACAGTGAAGAGTAGAGGGAGCAGTGATGAATCCTGAGTGGGACGCATAATGTGTAAAGACACAGAGCATTAAAAAGGGCGTCCAGTCTGGAAAGAGTGAATGCAGAAGTGGCCCCAAAAACAACATCAGCATAGTCAAATAGTGGTAAGATAGTTTTAGCAGGAAGTATCCATCAAACAGGCAGGGAGAGGGAATCCTTGTTTCTATAGTGAGCACCAAGCTTGGGGCAGAGCTTGGTATGTATGTAGTTAATGTGTGTTACAAAATTGAGGTGGCTATCCAACCAGACATCTAGATACTTGTAGGACAGGACATTATCCAAAGAGGTGCCATCAAGGGTGGAGAAAGAAGGGGGGGGTGGCGAGCTTAGCAAGTTTTTGGTGGGTGCTGAAAAATACGTAAACTGTTTTAGAGGTCTGGAACCAATTTAGAAACTGAGTGAAGTCAGTTTGTAACTGAGTGGTCACCACAGTGATAGAGGGGCCAGATGTAAAGAGGATAGTATCAACAGCACAAAGGGGTGTATGGGAAGTACAGCATATGGGAGGTAGATCATTAAGGAAGATGGAGAAAAGGATGGGACCAAGAATATAGCCTTGAGGAACTCCTGCTTGCATTTGGAGGTGGGAAGAGAACATCTTCCACTTGAACACATTGGGAGTGACCAGAGAGATAGTATTTGAAGCATTTGACAGATAGTGGAGAAAGTCCAGCAACTTTATGTTTAGTGAGTAGTAAAGTGTGGGAGGCAGAATCAAAAGCCTTGGCTAGATCTGAGAATATAGCTTCAGTAAGATGGTCTTGGTCCATGCCAGTAAGGATGGCATCAGTGACCTGGAGAAGGGAAGAGACAGTTGAATGATTTTTCCAAAAAACAGCATGGAAGGGAGACAAGAAATCAGAAGAGGAAAGAAAGTGGGTGAGTCTGGTAAGGATAAGGGACTCTTGGAGCTTAGCTAGGATAGGGAGGACAGAAATTGTGCAGTAGTTTCCAGGTGAGAAGTGATTGCCATCTTTGTGGAAGGGTATTACTTTAACTGATTTGCAGGCCTGAGGTACAGTGCCAAGGGTGAAAAAGAGGTTAAGCAGGTGAGACAGGGTGGGCAATTGCTGGGTCTGAAATCTGAAGGAGGAGAGGGTCAAGTCCATCAGGACTGGATTTGTGAGGTGTCAGTGATTTAAAGGCATGAAGCACCTCATGAGCAGTGATAGGCGAAAAATGAAGAGTTCGAAGTTGGAGGAGTTTGCAGTACAGTATAGGGTTTACAAGGGTATTTGGAATTGGAGGGGTGAACAGTGGGGTGGGGGGTTGATGGCTGAAGAGGGAAGGGCACATGTTGTGAAAAATGTGTTTATTGTGGAGGAAACAGTGAGAGGGTCTGAGACTAGTTTGTTTTCAATCAGGATGGAGAGGAAGGAGGACTTAGATGGGGAATTGAGGAGTGACTAGAGGATTTGCCAAAAGTTATATGGCGAGTTCAGGTTTTCTTGTAATGTATTTTTTTTCTTTCAATTGCTTAACCAGGAGTGGCACACTAAGCTGAAAGCTTGTTTACAGGTGTGACCTGGGAGCTCAGGGAAGTTAAGTGACTTGCTCAGGGTCACACAGTATATGCAGGTGGGGGCTGTGGTATTCAAACCCAGGTCTCTAGATTTGCAACTCAGAGCCTTAAACCACTGCACTATACTGCCTCCCATGCTTAAAATAGTGAGTTTTAGCAGACCTAATTGTTTTGGTACATGAATTTCTCAGTGTTCAATAGGTGGATGGGTCATTTAGGCTTGATGACACTTTGTTGCAAGCCCAAACACAGTCACAGGAGTTACACAGTTTGATAATGTTTGATAATGTCAGCTGATATCCAAGACAGGGGAAAAGCACTTAAAATTCAACGTCCAGGGTGTAGCAAAATAATCAGTCTAAACTGGTATCCCAACACAAACTTTACATGGAGGCCACATGGTCCAGCTAATGCTGCTTCTCAAGATGGCACCACATGCTTGCCTGAGATAAGCTGCACCCTGATATGCTGTACCTGCTAGGAGGAGAGGTGTTCCACGGGTAGACTCAGAGGAGGGAGGGCTCTGGTGCTGCTGCCCTAGATGACCACTTTTCAGGACTGGTAATGCTGCTACATGTGTCTGGAGCAAGGGAGAGAGCTGCTAGGAGGAGAGGTGTTCCACAGGGGTAGACTCAGGGGAGGGAGGGCTCCAGCTGCCCTCGATGATCACTGTTCAGGTCTACATAGTAGCAGTAATTCAAAGGGTCACTGTCAACTCCCTTAGGCCTCAAGTGTCTCTAGTTTAAAAACATTTTATGATTTGTTACATTCTATAGGGATTGTTGATGTAGCTGGTAGCTTGTTTCTGCTTCCTTCTTTTGTTGTTAAAAGTGATAAACCAATGACCCACCATATTGGTGTTACCACACAAAAATGTGTTTGTTTGTAGTCATTTATTAACTCCCACTGCAACTTTCCTGGACTTAGGGAACACGCACAACTCAGTTAGCCACTAATGATGCAGTGGGAGGGGAGAAGGCTATTATAACATGAGTGGCTGCACTGTCTGGGGTGTTTCTAATGTTCAGGAAATATTGTAGCAGCCAGCATCACAGTCACATCGGGCACTCTGCTGGAAGCTTGGGTGGGAATCCCATCAGTGGGTTCAGTGCTGATTGCTGACTTTGTTTTTTTTTCAATTCAAAAGTAAATGTGTATGTTGTGGGTGTTTGGGGAGGTCAGGGAAGACTGTTACTGCCTTTGCAACCCCCCTTATTGAATGTGAAAGTGACAGTCATGGGAGACCCAATTCACTAGCTCTCATGGCAGCATATCAAAGGCACTTGATGCCTAGTATTAAAACCTTTTTTTTTTAAATTAAATGTATTTTATTTATTTCATTAGAAACATACATATCTGGTATAACAAGGCACATATATAAAAAAAGGAAATGCACATTAATATACACACTTTAGATCTTAAGGTTACATCAGCCTCCTAATATCTACTATCCCTAATTTTAAATATAATCCTAGCTATAATCCCTCCCCCCCATCCCCTCCCTTCTACTAAATGCCAATAACATCATATGGTAACAGAATTGTGATTATATATCTAATACCACATGGATAATCTTAACAAAATCTTAAGTTACCTTATATTGAAATTAACGTATAAATCTTGCTCCATTTCCTATCAAAGCTAGCGGGACAGTGTCTGAGGGTAGCTATTATCTTTTCTGTTCTTAAATTACATAAAAATTATTTCAGCCATTCCAAATATGGGATCATTTGGGCATCCTTCCAATATCTTAATACCATTTGTTCGACTGTATGTGAAATTAAAGCCATAGCATATCTTCTTTCTAAAACTGGAATCTGGGTATAGTCCCCAAGAATACATATTTCTGGTTCAAAATATGGTTGCAATCCAAGGAGGGGATCAAGTTTGATCTTACTTGTATCCCATAAAGGCCTGATTAAGGGGCACATCCAGAGCATATGGTATACAGTACCGTCCTGTAAACCACATCTATTGCATTGGGAGTCTTGTAGTTTACCCATGGTAAACAATTTTGCTGGGGTGAAGTACAGATGTTGCACTATATGAAACTGATTCAGGTGCAGTTTGTCATTAGAAGTATAGGAATATATGGCATTCCAGATATTGTCCCAACAGATTTGTTTATCCGGGAATTGAGTCTTCCAATATGAGGACTCCCCTTGGATGTCCGGATGGATTCTAGGATATAGTTCAGCTGTTATTTTAGATATTGCATGGGATTCCATACCAAATTACGGAACATGATCAGAAAATCTGATTGGTCAGTATCCCACATTTCAGAACCCATTTTAGATATCAAGAGGTGCCTAATTTGAAATGCTTTGAATATCTGATTGGGACAGAGACCTAAGGTCTTAAGCAGTTCGGGTGGAGCCTTAACCTTGCCCTGATCCATTACAACTGAAACCCTAGTTTCCTGCTTGGGAATCTTCCCCCTAGTTTTTAAATATTGATTATCTAGTAAAAAATTCAGATTAAAATGAATAGGCTGAGAAATATCCATTGTATTATAATATTTGAGGGCTTTGCACAATTGAGCATGTACTTTCAGGGACATACAGATTGTCATTTTTTAGAATCTTATAGCCTTGCTTAGGGGAAATGAATAACAAACAATTCGGGGAAATACCAGACTGTCCTATGACTAAACGTTCTATTTTTAGCCAGATTGGCTCATAGATAGATATTAGTCCATTAGTAGTGGGGGGGGGGGGGTGCCATCGGAAATATTTAGCAATATGACTTGCCAGTTAATAATGGAAAAAGTTTGGTAACTCTAGGCCCCCTTTTTGCTTCGGGGCTCCAAGTCTAACATATGACTGCCTGGGTGGTTTTGCTTTCCAAAGGAACTTGGAAATAGTCTGTTGAACTTTCCTAAACCAGTTTAGTAGTAGATAAAAATTTAGCATATTCAAGGGGTAAAATAATCTTGGGATTATATTCATTTTAATTACATTGATTCTTCCTTGTAAAGAAAAGATATAAGGGAGCCCATCTATCAAGACCCTGTTGTATATGTCCCAATTTAACCTCAAGATTCAATTTTCTGATTTGTAGTCAATTAGGTGTAAGTATAAGTCCCAAATAAGTTATTTGGGTTGCCCATCTAAACTGAAGGCCTTCTAACTGTGCACGATGAGTATGAGAATTTAGTGGCATGATTGTTGATTTACTTATATTCAATTTATAATTTGATAGGATACCAAGTTTCTTTACAATAGACAGTATTCCTGGAAGGGAATTTTGTGGATTGGTGATGCGTAACATAAGGTCATCTGTGTATGCTGATAGGCAAAGATCCCACTCACCAATCTGTATACCATATACCTGGGAAGAATTTTGTAAATGATATAGAAGTGGCTCTATGTACAGGTTAAACAGAAAAGGCGATAGAGGGCATCCTTGGCGTGTTCCAGAAAATAAAGGGATTAAACTCTGAAAAAAAAAACATTACAGTAGACCTTGGCTGTGGGGCATGTATATAGTAGTTGGATCCACTTTACAAATTTGTGTGCAAACCAAATTTTTTGAGGATTTCAAACAGGAAGGTCCAACTTACCCTGTCAAAACATTCTCTGCATCCAGGGACACCAGCGCCATAGGGTAGGGTGCTGTTCTGGATGCAGAGAAAACATGAAACAGTTTTCTAAAGTGGCCTACAGAGGAGTGACCTGCTACAAATCCCACTTATTCCGGATTGAGTAGCAGGGTCCAAACTCGTGCCACTCTATTGGCTAAGATCTTCGCAAAAAGTTTTATATCATAATTCATCAGGGAAATTGATCAGTAATTAGAGACCACCTGCGGAGATTTATTTGCTTTGGGGAGTACTATTATTAGGGCTTCTAATAATGAAGGATCCGATAGTCCAGAATTACAAAGATAAGTAAACATGCTTAACATTAAGGGCGATATAGATTCCTTGAGTATCTTATAGAACCGTGACAGAAAGCCATCTGGCCCTGGGGCTTTATCATCCGGCAATGAATCAATAGCATCCCACAGTTCTTGTTGGGTTATAGGCACCTCCAGAAGATTCGCTTGTGATTGTTGTAGGATAGGAAGTGGAATACCGTTAAGATAATCTTGAATTTCCTTGGTAGATGGGGCAGGTATTTGTGGGGAATATAAGGATTTTTAGTATGCCTCAAATCCACTAATAATTTCTTTAGGAGTAGTAAGAAGAGAGTTATCTTTAATAGAGTTAAGGGATACCACAATCCTGGATTATACAGTGTCAGTGGCTTAGGAGGTAGCATACTCGCCTCTGAGGCCAGGAGATCAGAGGGCTGTGGGTTCAGTTCCCACATCTGGCACTTAGGTTAATATCCCAGTACTGACACTGTAGTGCAGCATGAGAGGGGTGTTGCACTTCTGAGGTGCCGTCTTTTGGATGAGACATTAAACCGAGGTCCCATCTGCCTGGATTGGTGGTAGTTCAGGTGGATGTTAAAAGATACATGTGGTACTTATCGAAAAGAGTAGGGGAATTTCCCCGGTGTCTTGGCCAAATTTCCCTCATTCACTAAAATACCACCAACAGCTTAATCTGGTTCAAGGTCAGTTGGCATTCATCTGTATCCCCTTCCCCGGGTCGTGCCTGAAAATAGGCAGGATTTGTCTAGTGCACTTACCCGGTCAACAAAAGATAAATAATAATAATAATAATAAAATTCTTGTCTTCTCAACTGAAGAGCCAATAAGTGACTAGCTTTATCCCCCTGTTCTAAATATTTAACGTGGGTTTTAAATAGCATATGTTAAGCTTTTTTCTGTAGGAGGTCCGAGTATTGATTTTGTAACTTAGTCAGTTGTGCTTGCGTCTCTTCATTCTGTTGATTAACTTGTTGGTTTTCAAGAAATTGAATTTGTGATAAGAGTAAAGAAGATTGCTTCTCTCTCTTTTTCTTCTAAATGGTAGATAATCAGATATACTCCCCTCTGATCACACATTTTAAGGTGCACCAAAGTTTATCAGTATCCGGTATTGACCTTTGGTTTTGTATAATTAAGTGGTCAATTATTTCTTTAAGTGATTGCACTGCTTTTTTATCTTGAAGAAGCTGTATATTTAATTTCCATATGCTATTTTTAACCGTGTGATGTGATAATACACCTTCCTTCCAGATAGGTGTATGATCGGAGATAACCCTCGGGGACATACCACTACCTATTAAGCCTTCAAGTACTGGACTATTTACAAGAAAGAAAAGAAATCAATGCGGGATAATGATTTATGAACAGGCAAGCAAAAAGTAAACCTCTTGGTAGTAGGATTTAGCAATCTCCAGGGATTACTAAGGCTAAAATTCATAATGAGCTCCATTACAGCTTTTTGCGCCAGGGAGAGGGTACTTCCTCTACTAACTGATCTATCTAGAGTTAATGAAAGTACCAGATTCCAATCTTCTGCTATTATTATGGGCAATTTAGGGAATAGGTTCAGGACCTTTGTTATTTTTACAAAAAATTCTGGTGAGTCTACATTAGGTCCGTATACAGTTCCTAGGATAACTTCCACATGGTTTAAAAGACCTTGTAGAAATATGTATCTCCCTTGATTGTCTATATGGGAATGCTATAACTTAAACGATGTCCCCCTGGAAAATAAAATGGTTACCCCTCTTTGTGCTGTTGCATTGCCTGAGGCATACACCTGTTCTATTTGTCTTCTTCTGAAAAGATTACCTTCTGTCTCTAATAGGTGCGTTTCTTGCAAAAATGCTACCTGGCATTGTAGGGTTTCCAGGTGCCTAAGGATTTGGTAATGTTTAATTCTAGATTGGGCCCCTTTAACATTCCAGGATATAATCCTCACTGCCATTGATAACAAGAATCACACTCTGATTCAGAGATATCTCCCCCTTGGATATCTGCATAGCTATAGCTTATGGAGCTAAGAATGACTATGTAAATTAAAAGATATTGTAAGCTACCGGTGTTTAGGTCACCTCTATTAATTTGTCTCATCATAGTCCATATAGCAGTATAACTAAAACATTCCCTCTGTTATCCAGATTCACTGTTGCACTAAACTCCATAATCCTAAACAAAACTATTCTACCCCAACAAAATATCTTTGTTCCCCGGTCTACTCGACCGCCCTCCTCTCAATTAGTCGGTTGTAATCTTTATTCACCCCTCCAGTAGACATCCCCATCTGCCCCCTGTTACTTAAATAGCGGTTCATCAATCCAATTTTCAATCCACCTATAGTTCTTTTTATTACCCTAAATGAGAATCATACATAACTCTTCTTGGATTATTCCGTGCAGTAAGTAATAAAACCTTTTTTCTATAACCTGGAGCAGCATATAAGAATCCCCAAACAATCGAACAAGGAAAAATGAAACAGTGTCCAGAACCAGAAATGATATCAAACTTATCACTGTCACAATCTAGGCTCCTGTGACCATGTGGACTTATATCTGGACAAGGCATGTATAAGTTTCTGCCATCCCATAGTCCGTTTTCCATATAAAACAAAACTCCAAGAAAGAGTTTACTAATCACTTGTAATTCTGATTCTCCCCCGTGGAATCTTGCTATCTTGAGCCAGTATATGAAACTGTTTGAGATCCTGGGCAGCTAGAACCATGCTCATTCTACTTCATCTGTCCCGCCTATATTTATGCTTGTATAATGATGAAAGAGCCATTTAACAGCTTGCAAGTAGATTTCCCACTGGAACATCACTTCCTTGATCAGCAACACAAATCCAGGCAAAGTTTATTAAATTCTTATACAGTGTCGCCTGGTACCACATTCAAAGTTTGGCTCTGCGACCATAAACTTAGTTACAAGGCAGCCATAACAATGCCCCCTCTGCTTTATTTGTTGCACTGCCCTTAAGCTGAAACCTCGATGAACAAGTCATTTAACATTTTATGGATAGCTTTACTTCTGGAATACCGCTTCCTCACTGAATGAAACAAATCTGGATAGTTTCTTAAGTTCTGCAGCTGCCTTATGCTCGTCTTCTAAAGCAATCCATTGACCATCTTTATTTACCTGCAGTGCCACTGGATAGCGCATAAGGAATCTAGCTCCTGCGGCAATAAGCTTAGCTACAATACGATGCATTGCTGTATGTTTCTGTCTTACTGTAAGTGGCAAATCTTGAGCAATCCTTATTTTGGAGGTTTCCCAATGAACTTCTTTCATCTCCTTTAATTTGTCCAGAATAGCTTTTGTGTCCAGATAGTTTAGCAATCTAAAAATAAGGAATTGAGGGGGGGAGCCAGTTGGTGGAGTGGGCCTCAACGCCCTATGCACTCTTTCGATAACGTATGTCGGCCCATTTGGTGAGGGTCCTGCTAATTTAGTGCACAGTTTTTGGATGAAAGAAATAGGATTAACTCCCTTCTCACCCTCTGGAAGACCAAGTATTGCTAAATTATTCCTCCTGGATCTCCCCTCAAGATCCTCCAATTTATCTTCCGTTTTTTAAATCCGCTGTCTTAGGGAGACAATCTCTGGATCCAACTGAGCCCTCCAATCATCTAACAAAGAAATGCATACCTCATTATCACTGGTACATATTGTTAGCTGATCCATGGAATTTTTAAGCACTTGCAGGTCTACGATTACTGCCTGGAGTGACTCTTTAATCGGATCGAGCTCCTCAAAGAAGGTTTCAACTGTTAAAAGTTGTGGAGCAGCCTCCTCTGCGGCGCCACCCACTCTGGTATGTTTCAATAGGAGATCTTCTCTGGAGATGGTGGGGCGTATGTTTGGGCCTTTGTTGTTTCATTTGTGCTGCAAAAGTCAGCCATTCGGTGCAAATACCCGGCGCCTGATTCAACTCTCCGGTGTACCGACTGTGAGCTATGTATTTACAAATTCCTCTAGTGTTAATGCGCTTTACTCGAGAAATTAAGCGGATTTCTGATGAAGGTATGAGGGAGCGATACAGAGCATGCCTATCTGGCAGCCATCACAACTGGAAGTAGTTTTAAAATCTTAACAGTAGTTAAAGACATTGAGTGTAATCGTGTTGGGTAGGAGACATGAGGGCTGAATAGCAGCTAACATACTAACATACTAAAATGCCAGCAGAATAGGCCTAACGGTCTTTCACGTCTGGTCATTTGGTCAGCCCCCACCCTGGGAGCTGACCTTACTGCCCCCCTTGCCCTCTCTGGCTTCTTCCTTCCCAGTCCCTAATATTTCTGCTGCACAGGACTTTGCTTTCAGAACCCTTCCCCTGTACCTGTCCCACCCCTCTTGAACCTCTCCACCATCTCTGCCTCCACCAGCCCCCTGGGCAGCACATTCCATGGTTCAACCACCCTCTCAGTGAAGTAGCACCTCCTTCTTTCTCCCCTGAATCTCCCCCCCTCCAGCTTCCACCCATGCACTCTAGTTGCCCCCCTCCTTCCTTTGGAGCACCCTGACTGCTCTTACCCTATTGTTTGTTTGTTTTATTTATTTATACTGATAGGACCATGGGCCAAAAAGACTTGTTTTCATGGGTGATCAATGTACAAATAACAATTACATACAATATAAATACATACAACTTAAATAGAGACAGGTACAAATTGATATATCACAGCATTATCATTCAATAACATTTACACTTACATTCTGTAAAAAGGTACTCTTTCAAATTATGCTTAAAACAACAAAGGGAAAGATTCATACAGTCAAAAGCTATTTAACCCCTTCATGTACCTGACGACCTCTATCATGTCCCCCCAGTCCCTTCTCTCTTCCAATGTGTACATATTTAGCTCTTTGAGCCTCTCCCCATAGGTCCTGTCCCCCAGGCCCCAGATCATTTTGGTTGCCCTCCTCTGGATCCTCTCCAGGAGTTCAATGTCCCTGCTTAAGTGTGGCCTCCAAAACTGCACACAGTACTCAAGGTGTGGCCTCACCAAGCAGTTATACAGAGTGAGTATCACTTCCCTCCTTCTGGAGGTGATCCCCCTAGTGTTGCATCCCAGTATCCTGTTGGCCTTGGCAGCTGCCCTCCTGCAAGTCTCAGAGCTGATCATCTTGACATCCACCACCACCCCAGGTCCCTCTCAGCAATTGAGACTTGTAGCAGTCCCCCCCTCCAGGGTGTACACTTGGCCTGGGTTTCTGGCTCCCAGATGCAGTACCTTGCATTTTCCTGCATTGAACCTCAGCTTCCACTTTCTAGACCACCTTTCCAGAGCCTCCAGGTCCCCTTGTAGGACCACTCTTCCCTCCTCCCCATCCACCACCACCCCCAGTTTTGAGTCATCCACAAAGAGACTCTTCTCAGTCCTGATACCCTTCCTCATGCCAGAGACGTAGGCATTGAACAGGAGGGGCCCAAGGACCGGTCTCTGAGGGACCCCACTAATGACCCTCCTTGGGGATGAGACTATCCCGCCAACCACGACCCTCTGGGTCTGGTTCTGGAGCCAATTGCCTATCCATCTAATCATCTGGATCCCCATCCCCCATTTCTCCCAGTTTATTCAACAGGCCCTGTGAGGAACAGAGTCAAATGCCTTGCTGAAGTCAAGATAGAGGATGTCCACTGGTCTACCAAGGTCCAAGGCACTCGTCACCCAGTCCTAGAACTCCACAAGGTTTGTCTGACATGATTTTCCTGGGATGAATCCATGCTGTCTATCATCCAGGCACCCCAACTTTTCCAGGTCCCCCAGCCTCTCCTTGACAATGCCCTCCATCACCTTGCCCACCACCGATGTCAGGCTGATGGGCCTGTAGTTCCCTGCCACCTCCCTTGATCCCCCCTTGTGGATAGGCACTATAAGCACCACCTTCCAGTCCTGGGGCACCCACCCTGTCCTCAGAGAGATGCCGAAAAGCTCCGCCAGGGGTTTTACCAGGACATCCGCTAGTTCATTCAGTACTCTGGAATGTAATTTATCCAGCCCTGGTGCTTTCTCCATCTTAAGGGACCTGAGGGCTTCCCTGACTCCCTCTGCCATGATTTCCACCTCCTCTGCCTTCCCCCCCTCCTGCCAGTGATGGCCCCTCTCTCCCCAGACCCGCCAATCAGCAAGGGTACCCCCCTCCTCAGTTTCACCATCTCCTCCCATGTATGATGCAGCCCTCCCACTCTTCTTGGTGAAAACTGAGGCAAAGTACTCATTTAGTACCTCAGTCTGCTCCCCTGGGTCTTGTGACTATCCCTCCCCTGTTTTAGTTGTGCCAATCTGCCCCTTCATCTTTTGTTTTTCCCCAGTGTATCTAAAGAACCCCTTGTTCCCTCTCCTAATTTCCCTGGCCAGGTTCTGCTCCTTCTTTGCCTTAGCTACCTTCACCACCCTAGTGGCCCTTCTGGCCATCAGCTTGTACTCCCCTCAATCCCTTTCACCCCTTGAGCACTTGAAATGCCTATAAGCTGCCTTCTTTCCCCTCACCACCTCCTGAACCTCCCTGGTCCACCAGCAGGGTTTTCAGGCCCTACTGCATTTTTGTCTTACTCTTGCACAGGTGCTGGTAGCATCCTGCACCCCCCTCCTGATGATTTCCCACCTACTGTCAGTGTTCTTGTCTGGCCCAATCCCATCCAAATGCTTCTTAAGGATCCTTGCCATTTCCTTGAAATCCGCCCTCCTGAAGTCAGTTACCTCCGGCTTTGTGCAGTCTTCTACCCTTCCAAGGTCCTGGCAGAACCAGAGCCTGGCATGGTCTCTCCCAGCCAACGGGTCCATTACCTCCAGGCCCCGAATCTGGTCACTGTCTGCCAGGACCACATCCAGTATCCGTGCCTCCCTGGTCGGTTCCCCCACCTGCTGAGTTAGGAACGCATCCTGAAAGACATCCAACAACCTCTGTTCCCTGGCCACCGAGGATGTTATAGTCTTCCAGTCCATTCCTGGCATGTTTAAGTCCCCCAACATCACCACGCTTCCCCTGCCCAATCTGCAGTGTCTCCCAGCATCTGCCATCAGACTCTCCTCCAGCTCCTCTGCCAGTGTGGGGGGTCTATACACCACTTCTGTTTTTACTCTCTTGCCCCCCTTGTTATCAAGGTGACCCAAATCACCTCCACAGTTCCCTCCGCCTCCTCCACTCCTCCTATGCCAATGCAGTTTTTGACTATTATTGCTACCCCTCCTCCCCTTCCCTCCCCCTGTCCTTCCTGAACATGGTGTAACCCTACAGGTTCAGGTCCCAGTCATGCCCTGTGGTGGCCCAGGTCTAACTGACCACTGCCACATCCACCTGTCCCTCAGTTTGCATGGTCTGGAGCGCAGGCATTTTATTTTCCAAGCTCCTGGCATTTATCAGGACTACCTTCCACCCTTTCCGTATACTTCCATTTCCCCTGTTTGCATTCCCATGGGGATTCAGTCTTCCCCCGGTCAGCACCTTACCAGTCAGCCTTTTCCCGCATTCCTCCAGCTCCCCAGGAGGGTGGAAACAGAGTCCCTCCTTTATCAGACCTCCCTCAACAGGCTTTTCTCCCATCCCTCCCCCCTTCGCAAGTTGAAACCCTACCTTTCACCAAAGAACCGCTGTATTTTCAACTTAAGGATTTCCCTTCCCTCCAAATTGAGATGGAGCCTATCTCTAGCATACAGCCTCTTATCCTCCCAGGTCTCCCCCCAATCCCCCATCAAACCATACCTTCTGGCCTCACACCACTCCCTGAGCCACTGGTTTATCTCCCTAATCTTCCTCTTGTGTTCCCCACTAGCCCTTAGCACCGGCAGGATTTCCGAGAAGAAAATCGTGCATCCTATGTCATTGGTACCCAGGTGGACCAGTATTTCCAGGGAACCTCCACAATCCTTTGGCAGCTGATATACCTCATGCTTGGACCTGTGCACCGTTAGTCCAGGGAAGCATTTTGTTCTAACCAGGCATGCTTCCCTCTCCCTATCCCATTTGATACCCCTGATCATGGAATCACCCAACAGGAGCACTCTGACCACCCCATTTCCTCCATTTCCCCCCTTCCATGCCCCTCATCCTTTCTACTGGACCCTCCCCTCAGCCAGCTCCTTGCTTCTCCCCCTATCTAGGTGCCCTCTGCCACCCCCTCCTTATTTACCCTGGCCACCCCTCCCCTCCAATCCTATGCCTCTCCTCCTCCCGAGTATCCTTTTGTACCCCGCTATCCCCCCTTGTCACTGCTCACAACTGGCCCTTCCCCCCATCTGCTAAATTTGCCTGGCTCGTCCTCCCTTCCTTCCCATCTCTGTTCAGCCCCTCCTTGCCTGTCGTTCTTCCCTGGCATAAACCTTCAGCTGCCTTTACTGTATCCTCCTTGTACTTCTGGTCCCTCTCCTTGCCCTTTCCTCCCAACTGGTCCTTCTCCTTGCACTTTCTTCCCTCTACCCCCTCCTCCTCCTGCTGCTCTGATCAACCGCTCCCCCCTTCCCTGCTTTCAAGTTCCCCCCTGTTCTTCCTGCTATTTGGCCCCTGCTTCCTGCCCCCCACTCCCTTTCCATCTTTAACCGCCCTTGTAATGGCTACGTCACCCCCTCATCCTCAAGCAGAAGAAGAGAAGTGAAGCGGTTACTGAGCTTAAGGTCCGAGCCACCTCTCCCCTAGCTCCCTTCTGTCCAGCCCCAGCCATCTGTCTACTTCCCTGAGAATGTCTTCCCTTTGGCCCCCCTCTGTGAGGGTCCCCAGATACCTGCCTGCTTCCTTGGTAGTGTCCTCCTTTTGGGCCCCCTCTGTCGGGGTCCCTATGTGACCCCAGAGTACTCTTCTGCACTCCTTTCCCTATTCCCCCACCTCTAGTGCTTGGTGCAACCCATGGGAGAGCCCCTGCCCAATTCCCCAACCATAACTCCCCCCTCCCTCCAGCTGTCTCCTAATCCCCTCAACCTCCTCCCTATGCTGTGCCAGCTGGTACCACACTGGGCAACCACCGAACTTCCAAACCCAGTCCAGTATCATCTCAACACTTATTGGTTGTACAGTCAAATCCTTGATTTGCATAACCAATGTTGCCCCCTTCCACAGCCAGTGAGGGACCCCCCCACCACCCGGTACCAATACTTCCTGTCAGCAGCATAAAAGAAAGCTGCCAGGAGAGTTTAAGGGTTGTTTGCAGGAGTTTGCAGGAGGGTCAGAAGAGGAACATCTGGGAGAGAAGCCTCAAGGAGAAGCCATTGGGGGACCTGCAGAGGCAGGTAAGAGAGGACAGCTGTTCAGCCTGACAGCTGGTTGCCCTGGGGAGGTGATATGGTATAGTGGGTACCAGTACTTTAGGTGCCCCATCCTAGTGGCGGGGAGGGCTAGCAAAGGTACCCATTGCCTTGTTAACTGGTTATTAGGGCCAGAGTTCCAGGGTGGGTCTGAGTCCTCACAAAAGCCCTTCTCAGGGCTGGTAATTGTCCACAACCACTAAAGATAGCTTTCCATTCATCAGGCCAGTAGGGGTAAGACCTAACTCTTTTTCTTTTTTATCATCGGAGGTTTTACTAAAGGTTTTTAAATTTTTGGTGGTACACTTCAGACATCATATACTTTACATTACAGTCCCATGTGGGATAAAGAGATTACACAAAACAATAAGTCTTATATTCCATTAATCAATATCATGTAGGCCACAACAGGGGACCAGTACAGCAAAGGAAAGAAAATACTAGGTAGAACTGAGTAGCAGAGCAGTGCTAATTATAATGTCCCATAGTCAATAAGCAGATAAAGACATTAATAACCTATAACTGATTTAGCAAGGGGGTTCCGGGGAGGAGTTTTACAAAATGGAGACTGAAGGTAAGCTCCCCATTTTTTAAACAAGTAGTCTAGTTGACCTCGATGTGCATAAGACAGCCTCCCCAGGAGGGTAGCCAAGCCATAGCAGCAAACCACATAGCAATAGGTGGGTTATTTATCTGTCTCCAGTGCATTAGTAGAAGCCTCTTAACTTCTAACAGTGATAGCATAATACATTCTCTATGTGTCTTGGGCAAATGAGTCAACCCAGATGAGTCACCTAAAAGTAGTTTGGGGTCTAAAGGTAACTCCCTAATATTAAGGACCCTTGAGCACTCGTGGGCAACAGTAGTCCAAAAGGGTGCTGTTTGAGGACAGGTCCATAAAATATGGATCAGATGGGCATCTGGTTGCTGGCATCTCCAACAATTGGAGTGAGGTAGGATTCCCGCTGAGTGTAGGACAGCTGGAGTTCTATACCAGAGCAAAAGAATTTTGAGCTGCAAAAATCGGCTCTTGGAGTCTCTATACCCTTTGTGTACTTCCTTAAGGCAACGAGCCCAAGAGTTCTCAGAAATAGCCGTACCCATGTCTGTTTTCCACTTAGCCCTGCAATGTTCAGTGGGATCAGCTTGAGCATTTCGCAAAGAGGCATCAAATTTGCCTATTCGACCTCTAGAGGAGGGGGATTTGTGCAGGGAGGCAAGCCACGCCCATTTACTGTCTGATCTATATTGAAGTGATAGGTCATTAATAATGCTACGTATTTGGAGGAACTGTCAAAAGTCAGTATTGGGAAGATGAAATTTCTGCTTAAGCTGAGTAAAGGACAGCATAGTATCTGAGTCAGGCAAAATTAGATCCTGCATGTACCGGATTCCTTTGTTTTCCCAAGCCGGCCATTTAATGGGTTTACCCCCTATGGTAATACAATTATTCTGCCATAACTCAGTATATCTCAAAGGGGGGGTACAAAGCTTTTTTTTGGGTATGGGATAAGGTCATACAATGACACCAGGCATAACGAGATTTGGCTATAACAGTGGATAGTCCCTTATTGGACAGACCACCTGGGCCCAACAGAGATCTGAGTGGGGTGGGGGTCAACAAGTTGGATTCAATACTGACCCACAGTGGGAGAGATGTGCCCATTGGTGTGAACCATTTTGTAGCTTGGGTGGCCACACTTGCCAGATGGTAGCCCTAGAACCAGGGAACCCCTAGACCTTCCCTAGACCAGTGTGCTCTTAACTTATATTTCCCCCACCTATGCACCTTTCCTTCCCACAGAAAGGAGGATACTAGTTTTTCAAGAGAGGAGAATAGTTTGGGAGAAAGGTATGTTGGAAGACTATTGAACAGATATGTAACTCTGGGGAGGAGAAGCATGCGTATAGTGGCCACTTTGCCAGGGAGTGATAAATGTAACTGACGCCATTGCTCCATTTCTGTGCTTAGTTGCTTCAGGAGAGGGGTAAAGTTGGAGGACTCAAAGTCTGCCCAGCTTGTAGGGATAAAAATCCCAAGATAGGTGAAGCCTTGGGCTGCCCAGCTCAGTTCTGTGCCCTGAAGACACTCTTGAGTGCAGAGTGAGTTAAGTGGGGCTAAGGTGGTTTTCCGCTGGTTAACCTGTAGCTTGGAAAGTAGGGCAAAGTCTCGAAGGACCAAAAGAGCTACCGGGAGCGACTGCTGAGGGTGAGATAAAGTAAGTAGAAGGTCATAGGCATATGCCGCCACTACATGTGAGTCACCCTGGGTTGGGATACCTGAGAGACCATCAGCGCTAGTTAGTGCCCTGATCAGTGGATCTAGAGCAACCAAGAAAAGAAGAAGAGAGGAGACAGAGGGCACTCTTGGCAGGTACCTCTATAAAGTGGGAAAGATGAGGAAATGTCTAAGTTCGTTAAAACTCTTGCCATGGGAGAGTTATAAAGGGTAGAGACCCAGAGTCAGAACTGAGGCCCAAAGCCGTAGAGAAGGAGGACTTCATGTAAATAGTTCCATTCAAATGAATCGAATGCCTTAGCGAGGTCAACGGCTAAAGCAGCCGTAGGGATCTTAGACCTAGCCGCCAACCATTTCAGGTTAAGTAGTAACCTGGTGTTGTCAGAGCCCACTTTCTCTGGCATGTACCCCACCTGTGAGGGATGAATTAGGGAGGTAAGGACATTATGCATTCTAGTGGCTAACATCTTGACCAGAATTTTAGTATCCACAGGTAGTAGGGATATAGGGCAGAAATGAATGCAGTTGAGGGGGTCGGTAGATTTCTTGGGTAAAACAGTAATGAGAGCTTCCTTCATTGTAGCAGGGAGGGAACTTGAGGATTGAACATCCTGCAAAGCTAGCAGCAGCGGGTGGGCGATCTCCTGCTCCAAGACTTGATATAATTCAACGGTCATCCCATCAGGTCCTGGGGCTTTCCTCTTGGCCATCTGAGATACAGCCTGTGTTATCTCAGGAACAGTAATTGGAGCATCTAGAAGGGTAACTTGTTCCGGTAGCAAAGTAGGTATAGTGAAACACTAGCAGAACTCATTTAAACTTTGGGACAGCTGAGCTGATGATTGGGAAGATTGAGATTTGTACAGGGATTGGTTAAAAAGACTCACAGTCACGTTAATACCTGCTGGGACAGTGGTAATCGAGCCTGAAGACGTGCGGAGTGCATGGATTTTAGCGAAAGCCTGTTGCTTATGCGTCTGGTAGGCTAAAAGCTTCCCACCTTTATCTCCCCCCTCCCAATAAGTGTGCTTTGATCTAAGCAAAGCCATTCTGCTTTGTGATGTAGCAGAGCGCTGATCTGGTATTTGAGCCCTGATATTTTACGGGTCAAGGATACACCTCTGGCAGCAGTAGGGGAGGCTTTAAAGTGGGTCTCCAGCCCAGTGAGTTCTGACTGCAGCCTATCCAGAGACTTCTTCTTTAGGGCTTTATTCCAGTGTGCTGCAAAAGCAATAATGTGGCCTGTGAGATTAGTCTTAAAAGCCTCCCATACTGTGCTTGCAGAAACTCCACAATCCGAGTTAAAAGCAAAGTAGTCCTGAGTGACTTTCAACATTTCTCTTTTGAATTCTGGATCTTTGACTAATAGGGGGTTACATCTCCATCTCGTACCAGTTGGTCGCTGCTCCAAAGGCATATAGGTAGTTGACACAGGTGTGTGATCTGAGATATGGATACTACCTATGGAATTGTTCATTACCCCCCACTAGATGCTGTGGTGTTAGCCAACCAATAGTCAATGCGACTGTATACCCCATGGGAAGCAGAGAAGTAGGAGTTGTCTCATATCGATGGGTTATCCCACCTCCAGACATCTATTAGGCCCCACTCTTTTTGTAGTTTTTGTAGGGCAGCATGGGCTCTGGGGTGTGTCTGAGGGGTGGGTTTAGACTTGTCCAAGAAAATGACGCATACTAAGTTAAAGTCCCCTCCCACTGGTAGAGGAGTGGTAACATTAGCCTGCTGCAAAGTAGAAATGGCTTGACTCAAGCTGAGGAAGAAGTCTGCTTGGTCAGCATTGGGAGCGTATGCATTACCCAGGATCATTTTCCCATTAGGGGAGGTCAGTCTAATCAAAACCCATCGGCCTTGAGAGTCAGACCTAGACTCCTCCACTACCCACGTGCTGGACTGACGGATAAGGCTAGCAACCCCCTTGGATTTAGAAATAGTGGAACTAGCATGGACAGCACCGACCCAGGACTTTTTAAGCCAGGGAACGGATTTGCTAAGAAGGTGCATTTCTTGTAAAAGGGCTATGTCTGTATGGAGGAAACAAAGGTATTGGATAACTTCAGTACACTTTATAGGATGATTGAGGCCTTTAACATTCCATGATACAAGACGTAGACCTTGAATTTTGGGGCAGCCATATTATTACACAGGTAGGAATATCAGGGTACTTACCCACCTAAGGACAAACGATTAGGGAATCTCAAGAAATGGAGCTCAGGGGATTGCAAACCTGATTCTTGACAGCTGTAGTACCAGGGAGGTATAACTGCACTGCTCAGAAAAAGAATATTCAAAGGTGTACCAGGACAGAGAACACACTAACACAATGTAAAAAAATAGAAGAGAGAATTTGTAAACAGTAATACTAACAGTATTAATCACAATACAATTATAGTAATTCCACCGAAGTCAAAGGCAAAACCAGTACAACAATTCTAACAAGCGTTCGTACACTAAGAGCGAAACAGGCTTTAGCAAAAGAAGGTACCAAACAAAAGGTAGTACCCTCAGCTATGCAAGCTTCAACGCTCAAGGGCAGGAGAGGAAGAAGACAACCAAGAGAACTCCCTTCTCCTCTGGTAGAACAATCCTCAGGTGTATAACACAACCCTGGGGGAAGGGGGAGAGACGGAGGGAAGTCAGGAGTGGGAGGAAAAGTAAGAGAAGGGAAATTGGGTAACCACCCCAATCGACCAATATAAGGGCCAGTTGCCTGCGACCACGCCTTGCATGATAGCTACGGCTGCAGTGTGACGTGGAGATCCAGTCAGCATGCTGGCACCAGAGCCAAATAGTATAGTCCAACAGTTCTTAAACTTTGTCATAGTGAGCCTCCCCTAATCCATGGAAAAGATCTTGAGCCTCCCCGAAAATACTGAAATGTTTTTGGGCCTCCCCATAGACAAATAGCCTACTTTTCACGGTACATGAGGAATAAATTGAAACCTCTTTGCATAGCTGGCTCTCACGTTATTAAGCTTTTTGTGATCCCCCCCAAACTGGATAACCTACTTGCTCCAGTATTTTGACTCTCAAACCATTGTTACCTTACTGCCATACCTTCATGGGTCAGACTGCTTTTCTGTTTCCCTCTAACTGGAATAGCCTTCTTGCAGACCTCTGCCTCACCCCTCTCATCCTGCTCTTAAGCAACTTCTCTGGGATCATTTTGCTCCCTCCTGCTCATATTCCTAGTACCTGTATGGTTAACTCTTGTATTTGGACAGTTCTGCCACCAGTCAAATTGATCAATTGTCTCTTGCATTGTTGGTTTATTGTTCATAATTCGTTTGCAGTTTTATTCATTTTGTATTGCTTGAGTGTTCTGCAGTTACATTTAGAATTGTAATCTCTCATTACCCTTCCCTGGGTACACCTGAAATAAGCCATGGCTCAGTGTACAGTGCCTTCCCTGGTCACAAACTTGTGAATTAATACATAAATTCATCTACTATTATCCTCTTTCAGTTTGCCTTATCCCTTTCACACAAAATCTATAAAGTTCAAAATTGAAATATAATACTTTTTCAAGACTTGCTTGAGCCTCCCCTGGAACAGGTTGGGGCCTCCCAAGGGAGGCTGGCCTCACCATTTGAGAACCCCTGGTATAGTCCAATTACTCCAGGGGACGAAAAAAAAAGGGGGGGGGTGGCATAAGGTTAGACACACATTATATATTATCAGTGATGCAGTAACATTCGAGAGCTCGGGGTTGGGGGTGCAACCTGTTAATGTGAGTAGTTGCAGAAACATAAAGCCCACTAAAAAAGACTACAACCTGAGACACATTGCATGCAAGCTACATAAGCAATAGAAGTCTGTGCCAGAACATATTTTAAACTTTAACCAGTAGGATCCATGCTGCATCTGAGATGCATTTTAGGATTATTCTGAGAGTCCACGGTAGCCATTATGGGTTCCGAAAGTGGTGTTAGGACAGCCACAGCATATGATTTTTCCCAGGGTTTAAGTGTTCCAGAAAGGTCTACTGCCTCAACCAGAGAGGAGTCAGGTATATTAGCCCAGTCCATAGGAAGTTTGTTAGCTATAGGTGAAAAATCTGGACATGGAAAATGGCAGTCTATTGAGGTTGAGGGGGAATCATCCCTGGACATCTTAGCAGGAGGTGCTGCACCTTGTTCTAATGTGAGCTGTTGGCCACTTCCTGATTGCTGTCACTGATGGGAGATAGCCCCAGCAGGTCTGGGAGGAAGAGATGGTTGTTCAGAGGAAGTAACAGAGCTAGATGAGGTTAGGGGCACTGTGCAAGATGAATTCCTTGGCCTGAGGGAATCATTCAGGGAGGAATCTTGTTCAGGTGTAAAGCGGTCCTCCGAGGGCTGTCTTCCTGAATTAGAGTTCCTAGGAGAGGTAGCTGAAACAGATGGGTCCCATAGCCTTCTGGGAGATGTAGTCTGAAGGGGTAGGCTAGGCCAAAGCCTGGAAATCCAACTTTCCACTTCACAGGGATTCTCTGCAAGTATCTCTCTCTCTCTCTCTCTCTCTCCCCTCTTTTGACACTAGAAGTTTGGTGAGTACTCTGAACCTATATTGAAAGTTATGAGCAGCAAGACATTTTTTCAGGGGACCATAGGCACACCTTTTACTGGCTGTTTCTTGTGCAAAGTCTCTATAGAAAGAGATTGTCTCTCCTTGCCATCTAATTTCTCCCAGGTCGCGAGTTACCCACAGTATGTGCTCTTTCGTTGAGTATCTGAGCAGATATGCCACTATGGGCCTCGGAGAATGTGTCATTCTGTCTCTCCTCCCAGTGATGTGGTGGTCTCTTTCGACCTCCACTGGACCTCTCCAATGCTCCCCTAACATCATAGGGTGCATTTCATTAAGAAACCTCTCCACAGAGCCACCTTCAGAGCCTTCTGGGATGCCAATAATTTGGAGGTTATTGCAGTGCCCTCTATTTTCTTGATCTTCCACCCTGGCTAGTAATATTTCTAATTTGTCGTCTTGCATCTGTACTTTTTGTTTAAATTTAATTTGTTGCTGATCTAGAGTTTCCACCCACTGTTCTGCCACACTGAGGTGATCTTGCAACTGGTGCACATTGGCTGTGTTGCCCATAAGGGTAGAGTTTATGTCGTCCACCCAAGACAATAGAGCCTCAAGTATACGGGTAAAATAGCTCAATGAGTCTCCCACTGATGTAGTTTGTGGAGCTGCAACCAGTAAAAAGATTGGGGGTGCCCCCGATGCTATCCCAATAAGCGTAGGAAGAGCCAGGTAGGACACACTGAGAACCAGAACTAAGCAGGTATCCAGGGAAATAATGCCGCAGCCTCCACGGCCTATCCGATCGAGTGACTCATGAGTACCGGCACCTGCCAAAGCAATAATGCACCGTAGAAACTGCAAACTAGTTGTACCAGACAGTTGGGGATGGTTACCCAAATGTCATTAGGTAGTTTATGCTGTTTTTCATCTGGGGATTAGGCCAGCCAGCCACGGATTGTCACCAAAGTCGGAGGAGCTTAGGATTTAGGCTGCCATTTTCACAGTGGCTAGACCACACCTCTGACCTAACCCTTTTTCTATTTTCCTATTGGCTTCAGGGGGTGGCCCTAAATGTTAAAGTGATAGAATGATTAGCATTTATTGTTACCACTAGAGTGATAGGCATGCTAATATTAGAGTGGTAAGCTTGATTTTAGAATTTGCATTGCCTAGTTTTGATGGCCAATTGCACTGAAAGGTTTCATTGCCAGTTACACAGAATTTTTACACTTTTGTTGCATTGCAATTTATCAGCTTAAGTAAAGTGTATACTATTTAATTCTGCCCATTGGTGGTTATTTTTAGTAGATCTCGGTGCCCCTTTTAAGTCTGTTCCTCTGTCTAGTGGCAGTAGTATAGTTTCTGGGGCAACAGTGCCTCCCGCTTATTAAGGCACTTCTTACTTCTGCCAGAGGCTGGCTCTGCACCATCTTTAACACACAGCCTTTGGGCCAAACAGCCTGACATCATTACCTCAGCTGGTTTAAGCCTTCTACACACAGATGAGGGTGGCAGTGCCAAGAACACCATCTTGATGATGCCATTAATTCACAGAAATCATTTATTGCCTGGATATCTTCCTTCTTGTCCTTGAGCTTGGTGATCCCCCTAGGCAATTTTGGAGGGATGAGGGATTAGTTCTGATCTTCAGGGTCTCTATCTCCTTTGTAAGGCATCTCACAGCCCTTACTAACTTCTGCAGAGCATCATCCAGTTTGGCTTCCTCAGATGACACACCCTGTGCTCAGATCTGGGGCATTGCACGTCATGGCTTCTCAAGTTCGTGGATTGCCTGAAACTCAGTTGAAGAGTAAACCACTTCCTCCTATGCCCTTGGATTCACACTTCAGAGATGCACTCAGACATCTGAGTTTTCCACATTGCTTACAAAGGATTTTATGTGATAAGGGTGAGTCTGAAAGACCGCCGATCACATACACATACTAAAAAAAGCCAGTCGTCGAAAGGGGCGACTGAAATTACAACGACCATCACAAATAGCAATGGTCACTACATTAAATCAAAGCAACAAGCAAAATAAGTAAAAAGCAAGCCCCCCCACACACACTGCAAACTTAAAATAATCAACTCCACGGTGAGGGGGGTGGACCCAGAGGAAACTTATTTAAGAAAAAAAAAGTATTTCCCCGAAATCAGACCCTAATCTGGGTCTGCTGGCATTGCAAGAGGTGGTTTAAGCCACTATGCTAAATGGCCAGCTCAGCAGGGGTTGGCCACACAACATCCTATATCCTGTAGTAGTGAGTGTAGCTCCCTGCTATACTCGCTCTGCAGGATATATCGATGTTTTTCACCACTTGCTCTCAGTGTGAGCTGTATTATTGAGTCACTTATATTGACGCACTCAATAATACGTGCTCATATAACATGATACCCTTACGAAGTGATCTCGTGCTGACATGTCCTGGGTTGTCAGGTCAGCTGTAGGTTATGTCTTGGTAGCTAGTTGGCAGAAGACATTTCCAAATTCTCAGAGTCTCATTTTTCTGTCTCCTACTGTCCAGGAATGTGAACTGACACCAGTCTTCTAACATGGGCAGCTCCAGATATTGCTTCATTGCCTGATTCTGACTTTGATACCTGGTGCAATATTTGAGCACAAGGCCCAGGTACACCTCACGAGCCTGTCCCAGGAACAGTAATGTCATGAAGTGGATCCAGTTGTCTTCTTCCCAGCTGTTCACTTCAGCTGCCTACTTGAACTGGTCTGACAAATCTGACTATTCATGATCACCTGTAAATGTCACAGGCTTGTAGATGGGACTGGACATCCTTCCATCTTACTTGGAGTGATGCACCTCACTGGAATCACTCACCCTTTGGGAAGTTTCTGGATATGAGTCACCCATATCAACCAGCTGGAAAGAGGGACATTTTTAGAGTCTTGGTAAGTCTGTACTAAGGGAAATAAACTTCAAAAGGGGAAACCCCTCTGGACAGAAAATCCCACTGCTACCACCAGCAGGATGGGATGTCTGCATGTCAATGGCATCACCAAGATAGCACACATGGGGACGCAACCCTCAGATGCAGGTATTGGGCATAAACTGGTTGAGATGACAAGGTCAGGTTGTTCAGCTTGGTGGCAGGTTGCCCAAATGTGGTGGAGAGCCAGCCACTTAAAGAAGTGAAAAAGGGCCTTAATAAGGGGGAGGCACTATTCCCCCAGAAACAATACTATTGCAACCACACAGAGGAACAGACCAAAAAGGGGCAGCAAGATCTACTAAAAGTAGCCACCCACAGACAGAATTAAATAGAATAAATACACTTTACTTAAACTGATAAATAACAATGCAATTAAAGAGGAAAGATTCAGTGCAATTGGCAATCAAAGCTTAAATAGCAATGCAATTAAAGAGTAAAAAATCTGTGCACTTGGCAATCAAAACTAGGCAATGCAAATTCTAATCAAACTTACCACCTAATATTAATGATAAATGCTTTTCACTCCAATGTTGATAATGCCTGTCACTCCAATATTATTGATACATGCGTATCACTCTAACATAGAGGGCTAACCCTTGAAGCCAACAGGAAAATAGAAAAAAGGCTAAGTTTTATGTCTACCAGCCCTGTAAATGGAAAGTATTTTTCAGAAAAAAGATACTCTAGAGCATGGGGACATGCAATGAAGCTGAAGGGGGGAAGGTTCAGGAGAGTTGTGGGAAATACTTCTTTAACAAAAGAGCGGTGGATTCATGGAACAGCCTTCCAGCTGAGGTGGTGGGGTTGAAAACAGTAAAATGTTCAAAAATGCCTGAGATAGGCACAAGGGGATCATAGGGGGAAGGAATAGGGGGAAGAGACAGCACCATATATCAAGTGGGTCTACAGTGAAAATGAAGGTAGGAAGTGAAAAAAATATGGGCAGACTGGTGGGCCAAGAGGCCATTATCTGCTGTTAGATTCAATGTTTCTGTGTAAGCTACTGCTAATGACTGTGGGCAATTACCATCCCTGAGAAAGGCTTTTGTGAGGGATAAGACATGCCCTGGGACTCTGGCCCCAATATCCAAGTGGCTAGGTAAGGGGTACCTTTACTAGCCCACCCCGGCACTAGGATAAGGGAACCTTAAGTACTGGTACCTACTACACCACACCACCTCCCCAGGGCTCCCTTCTTGGGTGCCACGTCCTTCACCAGGTACTGGCTGTTGCTAAATTTGTAAAAGGATACAAGTGTTTGTTGATGTGGTACACTGCTAGCAAACTTGTTAGCCAAGTCTCCTTTCTCCAAGGGTGCCTGGAGCCAGGTCACCTTCCTCTGCTAGTCAGTCCACCAACTGATCCTGCCTGGGGCCTATCTCTGCTAGGCTAGTGCCCTCACTGCTGACCAGGGCCTATCTCTGCTAGGCTAGTGCCCCCACTGCTAACCAATCTGTCAGCCAAGTCTGCTAGGCTTCAGTTGGAGGAGTGCCTGGTGGCCGGCCACACCCCTTTCTGTTGCTAGATGACCTGTTAGCCAAGATCATTTGAGGGCCCCTTATGACAGGTTATACCCCTTTTGCTGCTAGCTTAGTCGATCCCAGGAACACCTGCAAGGCTCTGGAGAAAGCCACCTGACATCACCAGCCCCCTCTGCTGGATGCCTGATTCGATTGCCTTGCCTGGCTATACAACTTTTGAGCCATTAAAAGTGCTGCCAGGCAGGCAGGGCTCTCCGGTGGCGGTGCACTCCCAGCTGCCTCTGAGTTGCCACCAAAGGCTTCTCCCTAGGGCTTCTGTCCAGTATGTTCCTTTTCTGGTGCTCTTCTTACATTCCTGTGAACTCCTGCAAACTGACCTTGAACCACCCTGGCAGACATCTTTATGCCTCTGGGAGGGGGTCTGGCTAATATGGGGGACTCCTTTACTGGCTGGGGAAGGGGGCAACATTAATGAGTTATGCAAATTCAAGGACTTGACTGCACAACCAATCAACACTGAGAGCTGCTACTCAGTCCTTGTGCCTCTTCCCAGCACCAACACACTCAACAGCTTTAAAACTAAACATGAAGTGCTCTGATGTGCTGCCATGGGAGCTGCTGGATTGGGTCTCCCATGGCAGACTTTCCTGACGTCCCCAAATGCCCCCAACACACGCATTGACTTTTAAATAAAAAAAAAAAAACTAAAACAAAGTCAGCAGCCATCACCGAATCTCTGACTGGACACCCACCCAAGCTTCCAGCGGAGCACCCAATGTGACCGAGACATCAGCTACTACTGTATAAAAAAATGTAGATCAAGGATTTAAAACAAAATAAAGCAGGATATTAATTATACCATTTGCAGGCATTTCAGTTCTACTAATAAACAAAGCAGATGATCCAACCAGCAACATACCGTATATACTCGCGTATAAGTCAGATTTTTGGGAACTGAAAATGTGTTCAAAAACCATTTCCATCTTATACGCGAGTCATCACAGTGTAAGTTAAAATTCATTGAACAGGTCTAACCTAATTCTCCACAGCATGACAGTTCACACCTCATTCCCCGCTTTCGGCAGTCTACACAGAGTTCCCTGCCTGTCTGCAACACCGCGTTATAGCTCTCGTGATAGCTCTAATTGCAGCCCATTATTTTCAGTCACTCCTGAGTAACTGACTCCTAGACCCTTGCAGCTGTTTCCAATTGATTTAGCATTAATTGATTTAGCATTTAAGTTAGGTACCTAGCCCCACTTGCCATTTCAGACAACATGTCAGCACACAACAGAAAGAGATGTGCATACAGCGCTGAGTTTAAACTCACAGTTGTTGCGTTTGCAGAGTCCCAGTCCAATGCGGCCACTGAGAGACACTTTTGCATTAATGAGAAGTTGATACAGGACTGGCGATCCAGAAAGGCTAATTTTATGGTCTTAGAGAAGTCAGTAAGGTGAATAAAGCTGAACCCATCCCCTGTGTCGGCAACAGAGAAACAACTGAGGAACTGGGTCATCGATATGCAGCTACAGGGATACATTGTAATGTTTACTGCCATACGCCTTCATGCACTAACCCTTGCCACTAAAAAAAATGGCTTGATGACCGGAAAAAGCCTCGATGCGCCTGCTGGGTGGTGTACCCGGTTTATGAGAAGGCATGAACTTGCACTTCGGCAGCTTACACACATTGCTCAGAAACAGCCAGCAGACATAAATGCAAAGGTAGACAGTTTCCTTGACTTCATGTTAAAGGAATGCAGACAGCATGATTTCCCACTTTCAGCAATAGGAAATATGGATGACTGCTGTAAGCTTTGATCTCCCATCCAACCATACGGTTCATTTTAAGGGGGAGAAAACAGTCACTGTACAGACGTGAAAAATCACATTTAACTGTTGTTTTAGCATGCCTTGCAGACAGGACAAAATTAAAACCCATGGTAATTTTCAAAAGAAAGACATACCCCAAAGAAACAATGCTGCCTGGCATTATGGTAGAAGTATACTAGAAAGGGTGGATTGACGAAGCGCTAGTCAACAAATGGTTAATTGAGATATGGCCTAAAAGTCACGGGGCTCTCGTTAATAAAAAAAAGTCTATTGGTGTAGGATATGTTCAGAAGGCACCTGGTGGACTCAGTAAAAGCTAACTTGCAGTGACAGAAGACATATCAAGCAGTGATACCGGGTGGCTGCACAGCATTACTGCAGCCACTCAGTGTAAGTTTAAATAAGCCTTTCAAGTGCAGAATGAGAGAGCAGTGGAGGCAGTGGATGATTTCAGGGGAGAAGGAGTTTACAGCAGGTAGGAACATCAGAAAGCCAAATCTCGCTCTTTTATGCCAGTGGGTGAGAGATGCCTGGGACTCCATATCCTCAGAGGCAGTCATTAAATCTTTCAAAAAGTGAGGCATTTCTAATGCCATGGACGGGACTGAAGACCACCTATTATATGACGATCTTATTGCTGACACTGAGGGGCAGCCAGATACAAATGCAGAAGAAGAGGAGGATATAACATCAAATGAGTTGGAAGATATATATGATGACACGCCTCTGTCTCTACTACAGCTGCACACCTTGTTTGAGTCAGACAATGATGCTGCTGAGGAGTGTTTGGGTTTCGAATTAATTGGTAAGTATAGCAGTTTTAAATAATTTAACTATTTTTTCACAACTACCACTACACTTATTTTCTGGGTTTTTTTTTCCCAACATAGCGCTGCAGTCACAAAACCTGACCTGGCCTGGATTTCAGAAGTGCTCTATGTCTGTGAAGCACTGAAGTTGCTTGCTGGCTTTGCGACTGATTTTTTCACTTTTCAAAAAAAAAAATAAAACATTTAGAAATGCATTAAAGTGCATTGATGATTTATTTGGGAGGGGAGGGGAGGTGGATGCACAATCTAGTGGCCCGACTTATATGTGGGTCAATGAGAAATCAGCCAGTTTATACTCACATATAATACCCCGACTTATACGCAGACAGACTTATACACGAGTAAATATGGTATATGAATTTTAGAGAAGGTAAGCGATCTTAAAATGTGGACTTTCCACTAGAAATAGTATGATGCAAAAAAGGCTGACAGTGTCCCTTTAAGGCAAGAAAGAACTCTAAGTACATCAGGTCCCCACCTCCCTGCTCCATAAGCAGAGATTTAAAGGTATGCTGTGCAAACACGTACTAATTTATAAGATACCGCACCTATTCTACTACCTTTTAATTCTCTTGGTAATCAGAAACTTGTCCACACTTACCTTAATGTCCTGTGTTGTCTTTTTATCCAGGGTCTCCATTGGTAGTCTCTTCAATATGTTCCTCACCCTTTAGGAGAGAAGTGTCTCCTAACAGTACCCTTAAATTTAACACTTCTGAACTTCAGGGCTTGTCCACATGTTCTGCTGGAGCCCACCATATGAAACATCTACTGTGTATCTGTTGTATGTCAGTACTGCTGATGAGACCCCTCTTACAGCTGTAAGAGTGGTCTCATGTGCATTCTTGGGGTATGAGAACCATGGGCTCTATGATGCCAGTTCAACAACCCTTTTGTTGGCCGGCATCTCGCCAACAGAAATCATGTCGACCGCAAGTTGTGGTATACATAATAATAATAATTATTTTTATTTATATGGTACCTTTCTATTTTCAAGGCGCCGTACTGTTTAAAACAATTAAAACAACCATTATAAAATCCAATAGTACTTGATACAGTCAAAAGGTCGTATCAAATAAACAGTTAACATCTCCAGGAAGGCTTTTTGCCAAAGAAAAGTTTTCAAACCATTCTTAAATTCCTCCACAGACGTGCACTCCTGTAACTGACAGGGTAGAGAATTCCAAAGGGTGGGAGCAGCATAAGAAAAAGCTCTAGCACCAGATGATTTCAGATTCACCCTTGGAATCTTTAGCAACCCCTCGTCAGCTGAGCAGAGTGATCACTCCGGGCAGCAGGATACCAGAAGTTTTTTCAGATATACTGGACCCTGACTGTGTAGGGCTTTGAAAGTCAGTAAACCGACTTTAAAGGTGATCCGTCACTGTATTGGCAGCCAGCGCAGTTTGTGCAGCACCGGAGTAATATGGCAGGATCTACTCTAGCCAGCCAAAAGCCGGGCTGCAGCATTTCTGCACTAGCTGCAGGTGATGGATTTCAACCCCTGAAAGCTCTAGATAGAGGGAGTTGCAGTAGTCTAGGCGAGAGGACACAAAGGCATGGAACAAAGTTGGAAAGCCGTAAGACAGAACCAGATGCTTAATCCTGGCAATGTTCCTAAGATGTTAAAAGGAGGTCTTGATGACAGCTGATACCTGTGACTGCAGTGTCAGTCCATCATCAAGAACCACCCCCAGGTTATGCACCCATTCAGAGGTTGAGAGAGAAACGCCGCCAGGAATAATTCCAGAAGGTGCACCAACACCGACCTCCCTATCTGGCAACCCGGGTCCACAATCAATACCTCTGTCATTTCTGAGTTCAACTTCAGCCAGCTAGAATCCATCCAGTCCTGGATTTCTTTCAGACAGTTGTTAAATACTGAGAGAGTTCCATCCTGGTTGGGTGCAAAAGAAAGGTACAGCTGGGTATCATCTGCATAACAGTGAAACCTCAGCCCATTCCTTCTTACAGTGTCTCTGATGGGTAGCATATACACTGCAAATAACATGGGTGACAGTACTGAACCCTGAGGTGCTCCACGCAACAAAGCAGCTGGGTCTGAGGAAAAGACCCAGGACACAACTCTTTGTGATCTCCCTGTGAGGAACGAGGTGAACCATCTTAAGATGGTTCCCGATATTCCACATATATGTCTCAGGTGTTCTATCAACACCACATGATCAACGGTGTCAAAAGTTGAGGAAAGATCAAGAAGAACCAAGATGGAATGGCTCTTCCAATCTCTTGCCATCGGGAGATCATTGAGCACTCGAACCAGCACTGCCTTGGTGCTGTGTCTTTTTCGAAAACTGGACTGGAGGGGTTCATAGATGTCATGGATGGTCAAATGGTCCTCCAGTTGAGCTGCCACTACTTTCTCAATCACCTTCCCAACAAAGGGAAGGTTAGAGATAGGTCTGTAGTTTGCAAAACAGTCTGAGTCCAAGGTAGCTTTCTTCAAGAGTGGTGTCGCCACCGCCTCTTTCAGGGAGCTAGGAAAGACACCCAATTCCAAGAAGCATCAGACTATCTGCACAAGGACTGGACCGATGATATCATTACAACCCAAAATTAGGGAGATCGGTCCAGGGTCCAAACTACAGCACGTAGGGAGCACACTCTGGATAATCCTCATGACAACTATGAACTCCAGTTGGCTGAAGGAACTCCAGGAAAATGGAGGCACAGTGATCTCGCACCATTCCACAGCAAACCCCCTAGAGTGTGCTGGTTGCAATTCCACCCTGATGTTGGCCACCTTATTTGTAAAGAATCGAGCAAGCTCATCGCACTCTAACTGCGAAAAAGCTTTCCGAACTTGCAGACAGGCTGGGTTGCACAGTCTGTCCACAGTTCGAAATAGCTAAGCTGGTCATTTCTGAGCAACCTCAATCTCCCTGGACAGGAATTCTGCCTTCTTTTGGGAGATTTCAGATTAATAGACCGAATAATGGTCCATCAATCTAAGGTGGTCGGCATCAAGAGCGGACTTTCACCAGCAATGATCTAACCTTCGCCCCTGTCTCCGCATCTCCCTCAATGTCCCATCAAACCAAGGGGACTTGGGGTGAAGGGAAAGAGAGTGCACACGAACTGGAGCAATAGAATCCAGAGCTACCATAACAGCTGCATTATAAGCTGACATGAGAGTCTCTGGATCATTGCTTGCCAATGCTGGGGACGATAGGTCAAGAACCGTCGCAAGGCCTTGGAAATTTATGTCCCATAAAGAGTGTTACCTAACCATCTCCACAGGGGTTGGCCTTCTAGAGGGGGTGCAAAAACTAAACCCCACAGTGTAGTGATCTGACCACCTGACTGGTTCCACCCCCATGTCAGAAGTTTCGATCCCTAGAAAGAAGATTAAGTCCACTGAGTGTCCAAGTTTATGTGTAGCACTGGAAACCACCTGTGTAAGGCCAGAGATGTCATTAACTGGAGGAAGTGTTGACCAAATTGCAAGAGTTCATCATCAACCCAGGCACTGAAATCTCCCAGAACCATCAATCTGGGTGATTCAAATGCCATGTAGACGACGAAGTCCGCCACTTCCTGAAGGAATCGCTTCTCATCACTGGGCGGATGGTAGATGAGAGTGATTTGAAAGCCTACACTTGCTACTGCTTTACACTGAAAGGACTCAACCTCCTCAACTACTACCTCTGTGAGTCCTAGTTCGGTCTTGAAACAGACTGCAACTCCCCCCTCCCCGTGACCAATCTCGGGTGGTGTATCACCGAGTACCCAGCCAGAGTCATAGCCTCCAAAATGAGGCCAGAGTTATCATCCAACCAGGTCTCGGTGATGGAAGCCAGGTCCGCCGTACCAACAAGATCAGCAATAATTGCTGTCTTATTCTTAATGGACCTGGCATTGCACAACACTACCCGAGTTGGACCACCCAGACCATCTGCCTACCATACTCAGTAGTACCCCAGGGTATGGGCACCTGACATGGCGAACCACAATCTGGATTCCATTTCACCCCAGGGCACATTCTAGATCCAACCACCCCGATACGGTGACCTCCCTCGTCCATCCTCCCCTGTTCATAGTACCTTGCCCTCCTCCCTCTCCTAAGCATAATGCCCAGCACTCTACAGTGCTGGTAGATCTCAAACTGGAGAGGGGGAGAATAAACAGGGTAAAGAGCACGAAGAGAAGAGGATGAGTAGCGCACAACTGTGGGGGTTAAAGACCTGCACATGCTGCAGCTATACCACCAAATAATAAATACAATAAAATAAAGCTAATGTAAGACAATTTAAAATACCACCCTGATCCTAGACAACTAGATCAATTTTGTGCTTTAATCTAAAGACAGCTCTATGCCCCCCACATACATACATAAAAGAAAACAACAATTTTTGTTCTCTTACCACCCAAACAAAAAATAAATAAACAAAAAAAAATATGAAATAAAGTTTTTCTCACCCTTAGTCCTCACACAACCAGGGAAAGAGGATAATTTGTCACTCTCACTGCCAAAATTAAAGGGGACAGGAACCGGTTTAGAATACCAATAAGAGATACAAACAACTGACTTTGACAAATAAACATATCTTAAAGTTTATTTTTTGTTCCCCTTCCTTATTTTGATGTATATTGTGATTTTACCCATCCTTCACTGGTCTGCCGAAACACAGCATTCTAATCCTCCTCATGTACATTCAGCTCAGAGAGACGTAATTTTATGATGCTGGGGTTGGTGCTGCACATATGCAGTGGCACTCCCTAACAGCAGCGGATAAGCAGACACGCTCTGACAAGTGCCAGCTTTGTCAGAGGGAGTGTTCATGGTAAAACGGTTCATCTGTTTGTAGCTTATTTGAGTTATTAGCAGTGCTGGCATAACGAAAAAAAAACCTCCTGAGTTGAAAGTAGTGAAACGGCAGTTTTTGTTTTACTCCCATTTTACACATATACTGAATACTTATTTACTGATGCTCTTTCTGTTATCGGTAGTTCTGTCAGTAAAATACACTTGCAACCTC
Organism: Neoceratodus forsteri; assembly: GCA_016271365.2. Taxonomy (NCBI): domain Eukaryota; kingdom Metazoa; phylum Chordata; order Ceratodontiformes; family Ceratodontidae; genus Neoceratodus; species Neoceratodus forsteri. The sequence goes on from CM028129.1 coordinate 907,511,226, forward strand.
AGCTGAGTTCAGTTACAGCAGCTCGCGTGTGTGAGTGTGATTTTAAAGAGCTGCTGTAACACTTTCAAATGACCTAGTTCAAACGGCATCAGTAAATATTCTGTAAGCACCTTTAGGTGATCGGTAAAAAGCTACTGTAACACTTTCATATCACAAAAGGCAAAACAAAGGTGTATTCTCTGGTATCAGCTGACCAACGCTGATGGGGAAAGTCATTTTGTTATGGTGCTGTAAGAAAACGTCATTCTGACAATTTTCTCTGGTAATGCTGAGCCAGCCCGCTCCCTCGCTATCCCTCATGAGAAAGCACTCCAGTCTATTGCACAATGCCCAAATCATCCCATTAAACACAACTTCCCTGCTCTCCTAAATTACAATGATAGTTTACTACATAGTGCTCCTTACTTCTGTCATTCCACCATTAACATAAAATACGTTACATACCATAGGTTCTATGAATAGAAGTTCTAATTTCATTGGAGGTCTAACCCCATCTCACACCATCCATCATCACGTTAACCTGCGATTTTTGTTAGTAGTAAACTGAATCTACATGTATTGTAAATGTGACAGGTTTCCAGACATCAATTTCATGTAGTAAACGTGTTAGTAACGCTGCGTTTACTGATTAACCGTGGGCATATATAAACTCGGTGATACATACATACAGTAAGGTGCTGGTTGGGCATACTAAGTGGCCTGAGGGAGAGAGAGGATGCAAGAATCCCAATTAAAGTGAAGGGCTTACTGCCAGTCCTCCTCTCATCCCTTCTTTTGTTGGAGGCTATTAGTAATAATCTGATCAGTGCAGCAGTTGGTCTACTCCCTCAGCAGTCCAATTGGCAGTCAAGAGGAGAAAGGCAGCAGTTGCAGTTTAGTTGGTCCCCTTTCTGCCTGCCAGGAAGCATCGTTGGTGGCTGCAGTGAGAGCTCTGTGCTGCTCAATTTACATTTCTAGTTCAGAGTAGTTCAGTCCTTCTGTGACAGTGACCTGCCACTGCAGTGAAAAGAGCCACCAAGGAGAGAGGCGACAGAGCAGCAGCTGAGGCCCTGGTGGAGATAGCATGTGCTGCCACAGAGGTGGCATCAAAATTACATGTTGTCATGCCTCAGTGGAAGTGGCTATAGGGTCAGTGCAAGAAAAGAAAGATGCTTTTTTTTTTTTGGGGGGGGGTACCACACAGCCATTGTCCATTGCACAGTCCTAAGCAGAGGTGTGAGGAACTATTATAACAATAAAGTACAGACACCTTCTCCAGCAGCTTAAATGGAAAAAAGTGTTGGGGCCAGTCAATCGTATAACTGACATCAATCACAAGCCCCTTTCACTCATGTCACGAGTATGCCGCATGCTTATCTGGCTGGATCATTTGATCTTGGTTTGGACCTTCCACCCTGGGCAGCTTCGACAGTGTTAGCAAATTGTCAGAGCGACCTGCTGGATAAGGTATGTGGCATGGGTGGAAGTGTCCCTGTCCACTGATTCTAATTTCTTGATTCAGTGGTTCTACACACCTCTGTCTCCAACTGTTAAACAGAAAAACCTGCAGTGCCTACCTATCCACAAGGCTTTCAACACGAAAGATAACTTTGCAGTTTGAAAGCATTACAACAGCGCTTTACAAACAGAGCCACACACTCGAGCTGCTGTAACTGCAATCAGCTGAGGTTGGAAGTCTTTCTTATTGTTTGTCAGTACCTTTACCGAATATTTACCAATTCCATTTGAACTAGGTCATATGAAAATGTTACATCAGCTCCTTAAAATCACACTCACACACTGCGAGCTTCTGTAACTGAAATCAGCTGAGGTTGCAAGTCTGTTTTAGTGACAGAACTACCGATAACAGAAAGAGTATCAGTAAATAAGTATTCAGTAACTGTGTAAAAAGGGAGTAAAACAAAAACTGCCATTTCACTACTTTAACTTGGGATTTTTTTTTTTTTTTACGTTATGCCAGCACTGCCAGTAACTTCAAAAAGCTACATACAGATGAGTCGTTTTACCGTGAACACTCCCTCTGACAAAGCTGACAAAGCTGGCGCCTGCTTATCTGCTGCCGTTAGGGAGTGCCACTGCATATGTGCAGCACCAACCATAGAATCAACACGAGTCATCAGATGACACCTTCATCACAGTCATGTACGTCGTGGACAAACAGCCTCGCTCACTTTTTTCACGGAGAAAACCGGAAAGGTAAATAGAGCAGCTCCATTGACAGCCATATTAATAAAATCTTTTGAATTAATGAAACAAAATGTTAGTTTACGCAGACCAAGGATTTACAATTATATTTACAGACTTACAATAGTAATAAAAAAGACAGGACACATTCAATAGTCTCAATCATGTTTTTTATTTCCTGTCCTCTTTAATAATTACAATCAGAAAACTAAATAATAAAATAACTCACAAAATATAACTTAAGAATTCTCACACTCAACAAAACAAAGCGTGAAGTCCCCCCCCCCCCCAATCCTCTCACAACCAGGGAAAGAGGATAGTTTTGGCACTTCTCACTGCCAAAAAAGTCATATACTGTAAATTAAAAGCATAAAACTGTGACATAAATAAATTAAATATATGGACACAGGGTCCCCTCACCACCCGGTCACCCCAAAAAGAAAAAGTTTTAAATCCAAAACCAGGGAATCAGGAGTATTTGAAGAATAGTACAACGATTACAGCAGCCAATAATCCAATGGAAAGTCAAAGTCCATAAAATCCAAGGAATAAAGGGATGACACAGGGCTAAACCAATCAAATCACACAAGTAAAGTAAGACTAAAGGAAAATCCATGAAATAACTCTACTGAAGGATAAGAAACTTCTGATCCAAATCCACTGTGGTCAAGTCTTGCTAGCAGAATCTCCATAGGACTCTACAGCCCCCTAACTCCCAGCCAAGTGTAACCCTCGGGAAATTTTGCCAACCTAACAAAAGGAGCCCAAGATAGGCCACAATTGCAGCCATATCCATGCATCCAGGGGATCGCAGTACCCCAGCCAGCTCCTGGCTAGGTGAATACTCAGCCCACCCTCCCCCGTGGGACAGCAAATCCAAGGAGAAGCACCCGCCAGAGTCAGGCCTCTCACAGACACCAAACACCAAGTACAAGTTCCAGTCACTTCATTGCCAAAGTTACCACAGTAAAAATGGTGACCAGCAAAATCCTTTACCATCCCTTGAATCCCCATGTATTCTCATCCTAACTTAATTCACGAAGGGTGTCCTGTCTCCTTTCCACATTCAGGCTCCACTGAATCTCCACAGCCCCTTGTCCTCCACACACTGACAAAGCTCTTCTAGGGCAGGAAGTGAAGGGCATTAACCACAGCAGCAAAAAAGGTCTTTGGGTTCTATAGAACTTCACAAAAGCCCAGCAACGGTAATGGGAGGAGGAACAAACAATACAAAGTTCCTCCGACTTCTCACCACAAATCACTAGTCAGCAGATGACACTACGCACTGATAAAACTGGTAAATAATAGTAAAGTTCAAAAACCAAATAAAATAAAAAAAAAAAAGAGCAACAAATAAAGTTAAACAAGACTAAAAATAGGACTAAAAACTAAAAAATCCAGGAGAACAGCAGCAGCACGCACAGCCTGGTGGCCATCTTGCTCTCCATGAGGGTAGACAATTGGAAAAAAGGGCTGTTAACTGCACAATCGATTCCTGTGTGTCTCCCGGTCCATTTCTTTTAGCAGGGAGCAAAGCCCTCCGAACGCCCCATGTGTGTGGCAAAGCCCCCCCCCTTTAGAATTATCATCTCCAGTCAGAGATGATTCCGGGTGGGAGTGCAGGACCAGAAGACAGTGTGCCCCTGTCTTGGGCACACCAACACAATGACCTGTCAGCAAAATGTCGATTTTGCTGACAGGGTTGTAGTTCACTGTGTTGGTGTCGCTGTACATGGAGCATACCAGAACAATGAACCAAATGTGAGTGGTTCTTATTTATTTATTGAATTTTGCTAACTGGATCAGCCTGCTGGAAACAGAGGTCCCTTTTTCAGGGGCAACCCTGAGTTAATTACAGGCATGTTAGGTTTTGATATGTAAGAATGCAAGTGACACCACTGTTACAAGCATAGGAGTGATCTCATTGACTGCATTAATATATTATTGATAAAGCTCGATTATAATACATTGCATATTTAAAAAACCTTAGCTGAACATGCCTGTTTCCAGGGCAATTGCATGTGTGACATTCTTGACAGAATAAGAGTGCCTCTCACACAGATGAAAGGTGTGCCAATTGGGTTGGAGCACTCCCTTGATCTATAGTTAATCTTGTTGATACCCTTTAGTATGTGGAAGATAGATCATATCCCTTTTAGCATCCTTTTCTCCAGGATGAACATATTAAGGGAATCCAACCTTTCCTCATAGCTTTTCTTATCCCATACACATGATCATTTTGGTGTCTCTGCTTTGCACTCTCTCTATTGCCTCAATATTCATTTTGTACTAAAGGAGTCCAGAAATGCACACAATACTCCAGGTGGAGTCGGAGCAAGGTTCTGTAAAGGTGCAAGATTTTCTCTGCTGGTCAGACCTTGACATTTGATTAACAATCATGAAATCATGAGAGTAGCAACATTAAATGGCAAAACATAGAAACATAGAATTTGATGGCAGATAAGGACCGCTTGGCCCACCCAATCTGCCCATTTCCCTACCTACTGGATAAGCTGCAGATCCTAGTTAACCAGCAGCCTACTTCTTCCTACCCCCCACCCCCCCAGAACTGCCTTATGACTATCCCATGCATGCTTGAATTCCACCACTGATTTTGACTCCACAACCTCCTCCGGAAGGCCGTTCCATGCATCCACAACCCTCTCTGTGAAAAAATACTTCCTTAAATTACCTCTGAGCCGCCCCCCCTCTATCTTCAAATTGTGCCCTCTTGTTCTTGCACACCTCTTTTTTTGAAAGATGCTACCCTCTTGGACTTTGTTGATTCCCTTGAGGTACTTGAAAGCTTCTATCATGTCCCCCCTCTCCCCTCCTTTCCTCGAGGCTATACATATTAAGCTCCTTAAGTTTCTCTTCATGTGTCTTCCGGTGCAGACCCTGCACCATTTTAGTTGCCCTCCTCTGGACAGCTTCCATCCTGTCTATGTCTTTGCGGAGATTGGGTCTCCAGAACTGCACACAGTACTCCAGATGGGGTCTCACCAGCTGTCTGTACAGAGGGATAACAACTTTCTGTTTTCTACTGGTGATGCCTCTCCCTATGCATCCCAGTATCCCCCCAGCCCTCCTTGCTGCCCTCTCACATTGCTTGCCCATCTTTAGGTCATCTGATATGACTACCCCCAGGTCCCTTTCCATTTTTGTTGTTGTTAGTATCTCACCCCCATTGTGTACTCTTCCCTGGGTTTTGTTTCCCAGGTGCATTACCTGCACTTCTTAGCATTGAATCTAAGCTGCCATACATTTGACCATTCCTCTAACCTTGCCAAGTCCCTTCTCATCCTTTCCACCCCACCCTGTGCATCAACTCTGTTGCAGATCTTAGTGTCATCTGCAAAGAGACATACCTTTCCTTCCAGTCCTTCTGCAATGTAAACATAAAGACATTGAAGAGGACCGATCCTAATACTGAACCCTGCGGTACCCGCTAGTAACCCTCCTTTCTTCTGAGTGGACTCCATTTACTATTACTCTCTGTGTCCTATTCTCAGCCAATTCTTTACCCAGGCTGTCATCTTGGGACCCACTCCCAGGCTGGCTAACTTGTATATTAATCTTTTGTGTGGGACTGTGTCAAATGCCTTGCTAAAGTCTAGGTAGGCCATGTCCACAGCCCTCCCTGATCTACTACTTTGGTCACTCAGTCAAAGAAATCTATCAGATTCATCTGGCATGACCTTCCGCTGTGAATCCATGCTGCCTAGGGTCCTGTGCCCCTCTGGCCTCTAGATACTCGACAATTCTTTCCTTTAGAAGTGATTCCATCATTTTCCCTATCACTGAGGTTAAACTAACAGGTCTATAGTTTCCTGCTTCTGCCTTGCACCCACTTTTGTGAAGGGGAATCACATCTGCCCTCCTCCAGTCCTCGGGTACCACCCCATCCTCCCATGATTTGTTAAAAAGGGTAGTCAGTGGTGTCACTAGTTCTACCCTTAGTTCTTTTAGAATTCTGGGATGAATCCCATCAGGCCCCATTGCTTTGTCCACCTTCAGTTTTAAGAGTTCTTTCAGAACCCTTTCTTCTGTAAATTTTGTCCTTTTAATCCATCAGTTTTCCTAAATTTTTCTCCATATGTGGCCCATGTTATAAGCGCAATAACCCACTCCAGGGTGTGCACTTATTGGGGACCAATCAACACCCCGGGTGCTGTGAGGACACTGCCTAAGGCCTCACGCCTCACAACACACCCGGGGTGTTTATTAATCCCCAATAAATGCACACTCTGTTGTGGGTTATCGCTTACAGGTGTCATGATCAGCTTCACTGATCATTGGCCTGTCATGTTGAGCCCACTGCAGCCTAAGCTGCACTGGACCCGACCAAAACACACCTCTGAAATGCCATTCTTGCAACAAAATATTTGCTGCATATGAAAAAAAAAAATCAAAGCTTTCTCATCCCAGTCATATGGGGCACATAGGGATTGAATGTTAAAAGTGGGGGTTGCCTGTAGATGGGTCTTCTAAATTCCTTTGGTCCCCCTACTATCAACATAAAATCTCTTACAAGTTTAAGTAAAACAGTTATGAACTGCTGGTAACTCCTGAGCTACACAATGTTTGTTTAAGCAATAAGGCATGACCAGGGGTTATGTTAATGGTCTGTTGATAACCTTCTAAGGGTGTAATCCGGCACGAGGTGCAGCCGAGTGCCACATGCCCCTAGAGGGTGATTAACTGAATATTAACATAACCCCTGGAAGTACCTTATTGTTATTATAATTAAACATGTTTTTAAATAGTGTTAAATCTTCTTCAGCACATGATTAAGCTCTAATTGTTAATAAAAGATTAACACAAGGCTGTTAGAATGTTTATAGCCAATCAGAAAGCTCCATTTCTCAGACCCTTTTTAATATTTTTTTACAATACTGATAACGTGTAGAGTACATGCACACCACAGTTTAACAGTATCTGCAATAAAGCACCATAAAAAGGCAATCAACCTGAATCACATACTCACCGGAGTAATACAGTTGCTGTCAAATCTTTCCTTTACTTCTTCTGGAGGAAGGTACCTCTTGTGATTAAATCGCGAGCGTTGGCCACAGTGTAATTTTCATGTGGTCATACTATAAAATAGTGTGGTAGTCTTGAGGCAGTCTGTGTCCTGACATAGAGAATCATCTTGACCAGGATATATTCAGGCCAATGAGATCATCTTGCAATTCAGCTGGGAAACACCTGAGTCAGGATTAACTGCACAGAAAAAATTTGCAAAGTGGGTCATTTGATACCTTCTATTGGAGCAACGAGAGATTTACATAATTTTAAGCTTTTGAACTACACAGAGCTCTTCATTGGAAAATGACCGACTATGCAAATAACCTACCGTATAGAAAAGAGTCATAACTGTCCTTACCAAATCATTTATAAAAAGGGATAATGGCTAAAGTGAAAATCACTAAACAATAAGGTAAAGTGATAGGAATATAGTCACCTTCTAGGCTTTTTATTAACAGTATTTCTCTTCTAGTACCTGGTAGTAACCAGTGTTGTCCAGAGGCAAAAGCAAATGAGAGATTATCTATTCACATGTGACCCTTATTATTGTCCCAATAGTTTGAAGAAATAATTTCCATAGTGTGGCTATATAAGGCACACAGAAAGCTGCTGCTTGTTCAGTTAAGTAATTCAGGAATGCAGCACTAAAATATACAAGATCAGGTATTTATTTACTTGATACCACATGACTATCTCAGGGGAAGAGGATGGGCTGACCTCATTCCTTCAGTGGAGCATTTCAGAGCTGCCCTGACTCAAAAGATGCTTGTCTCACGCATCTACACAGCCCCCCTCAGCACTGATGTAAGACACACTGGAGAGGGGCTGGAAGTCGGGGCAGTCAATTGATGGAAGCACCTGCAAGGTGTTTTATGTGGGAGTGAGCAATGCCGCCTGTCCACATGGCCGCTTAATCTGCTCACTCCCAAACACATCCCCAGATTTTCTGGGAATGCGGAGCAAGGGAACGGCTTACCGTGATTCGGTAAACATCCACATGGCGGCATTTGCACCACGGGAACCCGATCACTTGGGTTGCTGCAGTGCAAATGCCACTGTGTAAACACGGCTTAAAGAGAAAAGGGATCTGGGGAGTGGTGATGTCGAACACCCTTAAATCCTCAGGGCAACATAACAAAACAATGGGGAGAGCAAACAGAATGCTCGGTTGCATTGGGAGGGGTTTAGCAGAAGGAAAGTATATGTCATTTGCCCCTGTACAGAACACTAGTAAAACCACAACTGGAGTACTGTATGCAATTCTGAGACCCCCCCCTCCAAACTGGAGACAGCACAGAGGAAGGTGACCACGATGATACATGGCCGGCAGGGACAAGCAGAGACATGAAAGCCTCAACATTTGCTCTGTGGAGACGAGGGGGGGAGAGGAGCACTTGATCAAATTGTTTAAATTCATGCAGTGAATACGGAAAGGGGACACAAACAAGCTGTTCACGGAGAGTGGCAATATTAATGCTGGGGGAACAGTAGAAAGATTGGTGGGGGTGGGGTTTTAGAAAGGACATTAGAAAGTACTTCATCGATCAATCAATCAATCATTCAATCACTCAATCAAGTCTTTATTTATCCAGGTGAACACCATTGACCAGGCTCATTTACAAAGTGGACCTGTGTTACACAAGGCCAATAATAACACTTTAATGTACAGATAATAAATAGACATAATTATACAGAAATAGAAAAAAAAATACACAGAGCTCTAGCAAGAATTTCAGGTATAGGGTTAACAAGATTAGGGAGAATGGTATAAGAAGCTTCATAACAGAGCATGTGCTGGAAAAAAAGAACAGGCTGGTCACACAGGTGGTCAGTACAGCAACAGTGGAAGAATTCATGAAGGGATGAGACAGACATAAAGGGCATGGGGTCATAATGTCGCAATACATTATGCCACATGGCAAAATCACGCTGCCAATACAGCGCAATTTTTCTCATGCAGCATGTCTTTTTTCTGTGGGGGGCTCCACCCCAACTCTCCCCATTATGAGGGCAGGCCCCCCCCTCAAATCCCTCAACTAAGGATTCTCAACTCCGGGGGGGGGGAGGTTACCTCAGGGAGTGCGCAATATGGGAAAAAAATAAAATGTCTGGGACCAGGAATCAAACCCAGTTCCAGACACAGCACCTGGGTTCTTGCTTCTGTGGCTCAGTCCAGTGAGCCATGGCAGCTGCTTGGTGGAACCCAGCCCCAGCAGAGGTCTTATCCTCTGCCTGAGATTGTGTGAATGGTGCAATACTGCATACAGCAGTCTACATGGTATTGCACCATTCGCTGTCATGGACAGCGCTGTTTCGGGTTAGCTATAATGTCGTATGCTATTAAGCGTATGACATTATGACCTGGTATGGGATAGAGGAGCTGCAGTGTATGGGGTGGGGGATGATGGTTGTGGACACCCTGGGTACATGTATTGTCTCACAGGGCAGACTGGATACACCATGAGGCCTTCTTCTGCTGGTCATTTTCTAGATTTCTGTGAGTAAGGAATAAAATAAAAGGCATATATTTTAGTGGGGAGCACAGAAGCCACTTATTGTCCTTCCTGCTAGCAATTCAGAGTGGGCAGACAATAGTTTGCAAAGTTTTTAAGTGCTGTCAAAATATTGTGAAAACAGTGTCAGTTAAGATTAATTTCTATTTAGTTCTTGCTCTTATTTATAGGAAACAAAGGACAGCAGACAGTTTCCCCACCCCTGTTAAATGGTAATAACAGAAAATACAATTATTCTGCTTTGATGCCTAAGGCAGAGTTTGTCGTATTTCCAGTTTTGCTGTCAATTTAAGTATTAAGAATAGCCCTGTTAAAGGGTGTAAAATGAGGATTTATTTCAGTGGAACATAAGCAGTCATGCAATTTTTGAATTATAGGGGAACTTCAGATCTGAGTTTTTCCAAGATTCTTGCAAATAAGCAAAACAATGAATCACATATTACATACCCACAAAAAACAGATATTTTTGTACAGTAACATAAATATCATTGTCCTTGTTTTTAATTAAGCACTTGACTCAAAATAACTTGATGTGAATTTTTGTTCTGATCTTTATCTCTCTTTGTAAGGAGGACAGTACTTTTACATTAGAATAAGACCCTGGTGCATTGTTCTGTAGATATAATGTATACAACTGCATTTAACTCAGCTGCGTTTTCTTTTATTAGCCTCTTTAAAAAGCTGTGCACTGAATAAATAGCACCATGATAACAGTAAAACCTGTTACACATCATTTGTCCTAGAAATAAAAGCTCAGAAGTGAAGACACCAAAACTAAATTATTCATGACCAATAGTCACTGTTATTGTAAGTGTGGTATATGGGACTATCATTTCCTGTGTTGTTACATGACACAACCTGCTCTCATTTAACCTCTCTTTATGACTGGTAATGTTAAATGGAACCACAGTATGGGGCTTCGGAGGCAATTGAAGATGGCATTAAGTATTTCACTAGTCTCCTGAAAATTCAAGCCTTGACTATATGTCTGCTGAGGAAATATCTGAGAATGCAAATGAGGTGCCTGGGCTTTTAGCCAGTGTGTATTGAACAGATGGTTGTAACACCTTGTTGGTGTTGCTAACAGTGCTTCAGGGGCCTGGTTGTGTGATATCACTGTTACTTAGCCAAGCAATATAACAAGGCAGTTGGTGACTGAAATGGTTTTATGCTGCTGAAATGACTTGTTGTTTAACAATAATCAATTAATTGTTGCCCCAGATAATCATTAGAATCCACATATTCTGAGCAGCATGTTAGAGAACTATGATGTGTTGCATTGCATTTTGAAAAGACTGAATGCTGTTTTAGACTTGCTAATGTATGGCACATGTTCAGTATGTTATATGGCACCTTATGTACAGCACCATGCAAGAACCCGTAAGTTCCATGGTCAGCCACACAGTACATATAGACTGACTGCCATGGCATATTTAGAAGCCCTTGCTATGAAGATGGAAGTCCTCCCCTTGCTCAGTCAGGGAAGAAGGGTGAATGTAGGTGTGAAGAGCTAGATGCTTATGTACTTATTATTTTTATTATTGTTTTTGTCCCATGATCTTCCTCTTGATTAACCCTCTCACTCACCCTGTTGATTAGTTACCATGGCTACGCACCTTCTTGGGCCAGGAGAGCATGTGAGGTGCTGCCTTCACAACTTTGCCAATACAGTTCCTTGGTGTGCTGACAGAGGTGCAGTAGTGCCAGGTGGCCTGAACTTTCCCTCTATGGTAGCCAAGAGTTCCACATGTGATTATGTACAGTTCTGTGTAGAATTCTGCTCCACTGCTTAAAAGTAAAACATTGAGATACAGCTTCTCGTTTACAATGAGTGCTAGGGGAAATCCACTGGTCTACCTATATTAAAAGACCTAAAGGGCCTGACATAGAAACATAGAAACATAGACTTTGAAGGCAGATAAGGACCGCTTGGCCCACCTAGTCTGCCCATTTCCCTACCTACAGGATAAGCTGCAGATCCTATTTAACCAACAGCCTATTTCTTCCTACCCAGCACAAGAATTGCCTTATGTCTGTCCTATGCATTCTTGAATTCTCCCACAGTTTTAGACCCCACAGCCTCCTCAGGGAGGCTGTTCCATGCATTCACCACCCTCTCTGTGAAAACATATTTCCTCACATTGCCCCTGAGCTGTCCCCCCCGTCTTCAAATTGTGTCCCCTTGTTCTTGCACATCTCTTTTTCTGAAAGATGCTACCCTCGTGAACTTTGTTGATTCCATTGAGGTACTTAAAAGTTTCTATCATGTCCCCCCTCTCCCTCCTTTCCTCAATGGTATACATATTAAGCTCCTTTAGTCTCTCCTCATATGGCTTCTCTTGCAGACCTTGCACAATTTTAGTTGCCCTTCTCTGGACTGCCTCCATCCTGTCTATGTCCTTATGGAGATGGGGTCTCCAGAACTGGATGCAGTACTCCAGATGGAGTCTCACCAACTGTGTACAGAGGGATAGCAACTTCCTGTTTTCTGCTGGTGATGCCTCTACCTATACATCCCAGTGTCCCCCCAGCCCTCCCTACTGTCTTCTCACATTGCTTGCTAACCTTACGATCTCACATTGCTTGCTAACCTTAAGGTTCCTGTGGAAAGGTGTGTGTGTTACTCTTTGGAATGCACTGGAGTACCGCCTACAGTACATATGCACCTCTTTTTTCAAGAGTTTCCAAAAAAGTACTTAGCTGCAGTTAACTCTTATTGCGCTATGTGGACTGTATTGATAGCATAACCTGTTGGAGTGAAGAAACTTAAGTCTCTTTGCTCCAAACATCTTTCTTTTCATTAAATGGTACCCATAAGTCTTAGTAATAAAAGAAGGTGATTTGAAGAGGGTTTCAGAATTTTCTTCTGTTGAGCTCTCCTTCACAGCTCTGTCATCTGGCCCCTTATGGGGAAATAGCATAGATCTACATGTTATGTAAGCAATATGATATAGTGAGATGCTGGTTGTCAGAGGTTAATGCATGCACAGTTACGTAATGAGGCACAAGGGACTTGCACCAAGTGTCTTTGGCACCACGAAGTGCATTAATCCTAGACAACCAATGACCTGAAGTGTCTTATTGCACTTGAATTATGAGTAAACAGAAACAATTAAAAAAAAACTGCCATTATTTTAATTAAAAGCAGCTTTTTTCTTTTGTTGAAAGTAACTAGTATAAAGCAATCCTTCCCTGCCTGTCAATCATTTGTTTTTCCATATATGGAATGTTTCTTTATTATGAAACACAGGACTTAAACTGCAGCAGAATTCCTCTGGCAGAATGTTCACCTCTTTCTGCAGTTGTTAACTCTTATTGTGATGTGTGGACCATATTGATAACATTACCAGTGGGAGTGAAGAAGCTTAAGACTCTTTGCTCCAAGTATCTTATTTTTCATTAAGTGATCCCCATAAGTCTTAGTCTTTGAAGAGGGGGATTTGAAAAGGGTACCAGAATTTTTTTTTCTGTTGAACCCTTCTTCACAGCTCCATCACCTGGATCTTCATGGGGGAATGGTGTATCATCTACATGTTAAGTAAGCAATAAGACATGACAGGGCATTGGTTGTCAGTGGTTAATGCATGCAGATGTGCAGAATGAGGCACGAGGCGCTTGCACCGAGTGCCTTTAGTGCCTGGAAATGCATTAACCCCAGAGAAACAACAACCTGAATTGTCTTACTGCACTTGTAAAATGGATAAACTGAAAAACAATTTAAAATAAATGCCAGTTTTTAAATTAAAAAAAGGTACTTGCTTTTGTTAACAGTAACTTGGAAAAAGTAATCCTTCCCCATCTGTCAATCATTTGTCTTTCCATATATGGAATGTTTCTTTATTGTGGAGCACAGGAATTCAAACTGCAGCAGAATGTTCACCCCTCACACACAATAGAAGGACTCATAGGAGGCCATGGTTTAGAGTGTATTTATAAAAGGTCATAAAACTCCTGAGCTTCTTATTGGCTTAAACCAGTCACCTGACCATGCATTAATGCGGCCCAGTGTACGGTCATCCTGGTATTTTAGTCTCATCACAAATCAATCCTCCACTCTTTCCTAAATTCTAAATAAAACCATTTGGCAAATATTTTTTTCTCGGTAGAAAAAAAGTGAGAGAACACCCACATGAACCCCATCATAGACCTGACGTGCAGTGTAACATATATCAAAAAAGGCAGTAAACTGGAAAAGTATCCAGCTATTATAAAAAGCAACAGCTTGTATTACCCTGAAACATGCTTAAAACAGCACTGCTCTGAGCTGAGATTCCTCGATTTGATAAAAATCTCCCAAATCCCTAAGTGCTCCCACATGTGACAAGTTTCTTTTTTTAAAAAACACCTGCATTACAGGTTTCCTGATCTGATTTTGCAATCTCCACATCACACTGTAGCATTGCTCCTTATACATTTCAAAAATGAACAAACACGCAAGCACACTGATCGGAGTCACTTTTTTTTTCAGATTGACAATGTTTCTCCACAGCACCCTCTCCCTCACAGCACAGAAACCATTATAGTGCTGTATTCAAAAAAAAAAGAATAAGAAAGACAGCACTGATTCATCTACGTCTGCACTCACAACACTTTCAATATGCTCATCTACTGATCTCTGCATGTTTTCCATTAAATTTCAAGACTGAACAATTGACAATTAGCAAGGGTTAGCAAGCAAGCCAGTGAGTGACAAGGAGAGATGGACAGTGTGAGGCCTGCCACTCACTAGTTAAACTAAATGACAGCACTGGACCTGGCCTCTGTCAAGGGCAATATTTAAATAACAACCTATAGTGAGCTCTTCTTTAGAGACAGCTCTGTGTTTTTCACAGAACATACGAACATACGAAATTTGCCAGCAGATAAACTCCTAGAGGTTTATCAAGTCTGCTCGAATGTGCAGCTAGCACCCCTTATTCTGCAGCTGCCCCTCCCTTCCCCTTCATTAACCCTCCCCCTTGTCCAGTCCCATCCTCTTTTGAAGCAGTTCACTGTTCTACTGGATACCACTTCTGCAGGTAACGCATTCCACCCAGCTACCACCCTCTCTGTAAAAAAGTGTCTTCTCATCTCCCTCCTGAACCTTCCTCCCTCCAGTCTCATATCATAGCCCCTGGTGGCCCTCCCCCCACTTACTTTGAACAGTCCCTCTGTACCTGTCTTGTTTATTCCTTTCATGTATTTAAAGGTTTCAATCATGTCAACCCTGTCCCTCCTCTCCTCCAGTGAGTACATGTTCAACTCCTTCAACCTCCTCTTGTATGATAAGTCCCCCAGCCCCTTGATCATCTTTGTCACCCTGCGCTGCACCCCCTCCAGTAACTTAATGTCCCTCTTCAGATACGGGTGCCAGTACTGCAGGCAGTACTCCAGGTGTGGTCTAACTAATGACCTATACAGTGGCAGAATCACCTCCTCCCTCCTCGAAGATATACCCCTTGCAATACAACCCAGCATTTTGTTGGCCTTTGCAGCTGCCTTCCTACATTGTGCCAAGTTGTTCATTGACCTGTAATGAGCACACCCAGATCCTTCTACTCCTCTGTCTAGGCTAGCTGCACTCCCCCCAGCTGGTAACTCCTCCATGGGTTCTTCATCTCAAAATGCAGCACCTTGCACTTTTTGGCATTAAACCCCAGTTGCCAGGTGTCTGACCAGGTTTCAAGCTTTGCCAGATAATCCTGCAACCCCTGCCATCCCTCTAGGTCATCTACCACCACACCTACCTTGGTATCATCAGCAAACAGACTGATCTTGCTCTTGATGTCCCATGATATGTCTACAATGAATATCCCAAACAACATTGGTCCCAACACTGAGCCCTGTGGAACACTGCTCATCACTGCCTTTGGGTGTCAGAGCTCCCCACCCACCACCACCTTCTGTTGCCTTCCCTGAAGCCAGTTTCCTACCCATCTCACCAGCTTTGCACCCGCCCCTGTGCCTACTAACTTCCTCCCCAGCCCTTCATGCGGCACCGAATAGACAGAAATTACAGGAGAAAGAGGGAGAGCTGCCAGTGTGATGGGAGGAGGGATGGGGCAACCACACCAGCTGGAATAATGGAGCACCTCTCTACCTCCATCTTCACAAAATGCAGTATCTATGCTAAAGTTAAAGAGGGCAATGGAAGATAAATTTAAAACAAATAAGTGGTCATCTTGCCAAATACTCTTTAGTTCCCTGTGTTTTTCTGTCACAACCACAATATTCTGAAAAACTACAAATATGAATGGTACTTTGGGATGACCTTCTGAAAGCAAAGTCACATTTCCATCTAGGCCTAGTAGGTGGAAGAACTACTCTAGCAAACATGCAAGTACTGTTTTAAATTTTTACACATTTTAACATAATTTTAAAACATTCTGAAACAGGTTTAAATTAATATAGAAACATAGACTTTGATGGCAGATAAGGACCTCTTGGCCCACCTAGTCTGCCCATTTCCCTACCTACAGTATAGGTCGCAGATCCTAGTTAACCAACAGCCTATTTCTTCCTATCCCCCACAAGAATTGCCTTATGTCTGTCCCATGCATTCTTGAATTCTCCCACAGTTTTAGACCCCACAACCTCCTCAGGAAGGCTGTTCCATGCATCCACTACCCTCTCTGTGATAAAATACTTCATCACATTGCCCTGGAACCGCCCCCCCCATCTTTAAATTGTGTCCCCTTGTTCTTGCACATCTATTTTTCTGAAAGATGCTACCCTCTTGGACTTTGTTAATTTCACTGAGGTACTTGAAAGTTTCTATCATGTCCCCTCTCTCCCTTCTTTACTCAAGGGTATACATATTAAGCTCCTTTAGTCTCTCCTCGTACAGCTTCTCTTGCAGACCCTGCACCATTTTAGTTACCCGCCTCTGGACTGCCTCTATCCTGTCTATGTCCTTGTAGAGATGTGGTATCCAGAACTGGATGCAGTACTCCTGATGGGGTCTCACCAACTGTACAGAGGGATAACAACTTCCTTTTCTCTGCTGGTGATGCCTCTCCCTATGCATCCCAGTATACCCTCAGCCCTCCCTACTGCCTTCTCACATTGACATTTTGCACATCTTATAAGCACACTAAGATACTCTGGGGGTGCACATTGTGCTGAGATAATCATACTTCCAGGGGCTGAAGGTACTCCACCTGATACCCAGTGCCTCACTGTGCCTCTGGGCATGCAGTTATCTCAGCACAGTTCACACCCTGTCATGTCTTATGGCCAGGGACACTGGGAAATTACACCCACAAATGTATTGCAAAATCTGCAGTTTCACCAGTCTCCACAATATTACTGCAATTTCTTGCAATCAGAGGAATTTTCCAAAATTGTGTAAAACAAGATTACAATTTTCAAAGAAAAATGCAGATATACTGACAGACATAGTGATGATAATATAGCATGCAGACTTGAGTTTGATCAAAACAATACGTATAAAGTGGGGATGGGGTTTCTAAGAGGTGCTGTGTGATGCTGCATTCACCAGATTCATTCCCTGCTGTGGTTTCAGAATCATCTGGCTAAGCATGTGTGCATTAAGCACTTAAGATCTGTGTTGAAGCAACCTAAGTTGTCACAGGGAATTAATGGGTATCAGTAAAGGTGTTAACATTGCCATTTATTTAAATGGGGTGCTAACAATAAAATGTTTTGCAAGTGAAAGGATAAGGTTTTCCTTGTGTATGCTACATTCTGAAAGGATCTTCATGCAAATAGCTGAGGATTTAGGGTGGCCCTGCTGATTCCAAACTTGAATGTATCTCTGAAGGAGTTAGGCAGTGGTGATCCCTCTTTTGACAATCTTCCACTTACATGTTCACATGCAACAAATATAATCAAACACTTGACTAAAAACAATCTGTAAATAAACAGGTGCTTTTGTTATTCACTGGTAACCAGGCAAGGCTCACTAGGCACAAGTCCCTGTTTTCAGGGGCGACCTGTGAGCACTGGGGAGGTTAAATTACTTACTCAGAGTCACACAGTATGCAAATGGAGATGTAATTGGAGTGGAAATATATTTAAATACTGTATTTTTCTTAAAATAGACAAAAATGCATTGCAAACTATTATATGACGCAGTGAAAAGATGTACTGCACTTGAATTTATTTTGTGTGAAACATTTTACAGCTACGTACTTACAAAATATGTTGCTTCTGAATTTAACACTGATGAGCTGTGGCTTACTAAAAAAAAATTTAGTAAGGTAAGCACTGCATGAGGTTGATAGAAACATAGAAACATAGAATTTGACTGCAGATAAGGACCGCTTGGCCCACCCAGTCTGCCCATTTCCCTACCTACTGGATAAGCTGCAGATCCTAGTTAATCAGCAGCCTACTTCTTCCTACCCCCACCCCCTAGAATTGCCTTATGACTGTCCCATGCATGCTTGAATTCCACCACTGATGTTGACTCCACAACCTCCTCCGGAAGGCCGTTCCATGCATCCACAACCCTCTCTGTGAAAAAATACTTCCTTAAATTACCTCTGAGCCGCCCCCATCTTCAAATTGTGCCCTCTTGTTCTTGCACACCTCTTTTTTTGAAAGATGCTACCCTCTTGGACTTTGTTGATTCCCTTGAGGTACTTGAAAGCTTCTATCATGTCCCCCTCTCCTCCTTTCCTCAAGGCTATACATATTAAGCTCCTTTCGTCTCTCTTCATATGTCTTCCGTGCAGACCCTGCACCATTTTAGTTGCCCTCTGGACAGCTTCCATCCTGTCTGTGTCTTTATGGAGATTGGGTCTCCAGAACTGCACGCAGTACTCCAGATGGGGTCTCACCAGCTGTCTGTACAGAGGGATAATAACTTCCTGTTTTCTACTGGTGATGCCTCTCCCTATGCATCCCAGTATCCCCCAGCCCTCCTTGCTGCCCTCTCATATTGCTTGCCCACCTTTAGGTCATCTGATATGACTACCCCCAGGTCCCTTTCCATTTTTGTTGTTGTTAGTATCTCACCCCCCATTGTGTACTCTTCCCCTGGGTTTTTGTTTCCCAGGTGCATTACCTTGCACTTCCTAGCATTGAATCTAAGCTGCCATACATTTGACCATTCCGCTAACCTTGCCAAGTCCCTTCTCATCCTTTCCACCCCACCCTGTGCATCAACTCTGTTGCAGATCTTTGTGTCATCTGCAAAGAGACATACTTTTCCTTCCAGTCCTTCTGCAATGTCGTTTATAAAGACATTGAAGAGGACCGGTCCTAATACTGAACCCTGCGGTACCCCACTAGTAACACTCCTTTCTTCTGAGTGGACTCCATTTACTATTACTCTCTGTGTCCTATTCTCCAGCCAGTTCTTTACCCAGGCTGTCATCTTGGGACCCACTCCTAGGCTGGCTAACTTGTATATTAATCTTTTGTGTGGGACTGTGTCAAATGCCTTGCTAAAGTCTAGGTAGGCCATGTCCACAGCCCCTCCCTGATCTACTACTTTGGTCACCCAGTCAAAGAAATCTATCAGATTTGTCTGGCATGACCGTCCCGCTGTGAATCCATACTGACTAGGGTCCTGTGCCCCTCTGGCCTCTAGATACGCGACAATTCTTTCCTTTAGAAGTGATTCCATCATTTTCCCTATCACTGAGGTTAAACTAACAGGTCTATAGTTTCCTGCTTCTGCCTTGCTCCCACTTTTGTGAAGGGGAATCACATCTGCCCTCCTTTCTCCAGTCCTCTGGTACCACTCCATCCTCCCATGATTTGTTAAAAAGGGTAGTCAGTGGTGTCACTAGTTCTACCCTTAGTTCTTTTAGAATTCTGGGATGAATCCCAAAAGGCCCCATTGCTTTGTCCACCTTCAGTTTTAAGAGTTCTTTCACAACCCTTTCTTCTGTAAATGGGCTGGTATCAACTTCTGTATCCAGAGTGTTTCTACTGTTTGTTTTATGTACTTCCCCCTCTTCATTTGTAAAACTGAGCAAAATATTTGTTTAGTATCTCTGCCTTTTCACAGTCTCCCTCTGCCCACCCTCCTCCCCTTTATTAAGCCTCACTATCCCTCCCTTGGTCTTCCTTTGCTCCCTGATGTACCTATAAAAGGTTTTATCCCCCTTCTTAACCGAGTTGGATATCTTTTCCTCGGTTTGGGCCTTTGCTGTTCTGACTGCCTTCCCAGCCTCCTTTTGCTTTAACTGATACAGTTCTCTGCCCTGCTCCTTCTGCGATTCCTTGTACTTCCTGAATGCTTTCTTTTTCTCTTGAACCTTCACTGCCACTTCCTTTGAGAACCATAGTGGTTTCTTACATCATTTTGTTTTGTTTATTTGCTTCACACAAAGGCTCGTTACCTCTGTGATGGCAGTTTTTATTATTCCCCATTGTTCTTCCACCCCTCCTTCCTGCCCATTTGCTAGTGCATTCCTTAGGCACTCACCCATTTTGGCAAAGTCAGCCCTCCTAAAGTCCAGTACTTTTGTCTTTGTATGGCTTGACTCTATTGCTGTGTTTATTGTGAACCATACTGTTTGATGGTCACTAGTTCCCCAGATGGCTACCCACTTCTACATCTGTGATCTCTCTCCATCTCCATTTGAGAGAATCAAGTCTAATATTGCTCCCTCTTGAGTGGGCTCCAGTACTAGTTGTCTAAGGCATGCTCCCTGTAAGGGCATCTAGAATAACTCCACTCTTCGAAGTGGCAGCTGCAACTGCACTCCAGTTAACATCTGGCATATTCAGATCACCCATCAGCAATATCTCCCCTTTTTCTGCCATTCTAAGTATACTTTCTATCATTTCCTTGTCCATTTCCTCCCCCTGAGAAGGGGTCTGTATACAACCTGTCGGATTGTGGTGCCATTGCCTGTCTCCAAATTTACCCACAATGCTTCTTCTCCTCCTGTTTACCCTTTTGTTCTGTTGCTTTTATTCCTTCCCTTATGTAAAGAGCTACTCCCTCCTCTCTTTACCCTCCCTGTCCCTCCCTGTAGATAGTGTATCCTGGTATTTACGTCCCAGTCATGGTTTTGTGTGTACCATGTTTCTGTGACTGCCATGATATCCAGATGTTCCTCCTCCATCAAGGCCACTAATTCAGGAAGCTTGTTACCCAGACTACGGGCATTGGTACTCATTGCTCTCCATTTTTTGATGGCTTTACCTTCTGTTGCAGCATCCCCCACTGATCGTTCTACCTTGGTCTTTTTCTCATTTAGTACCCTGTTTTGAAGCGAGAGGCTGGGATTTTCCTGCTGCTTGTCAGTGCCTCCCCCTTTGACTAGTTTAAAAGCTTGCCAATGAAGCATTTAAACTGATTGCTCAAAAGACTTGTTCCCTTCCTGGACAGATGCAGACCATCCTGCCAGTATAGGCTGGTGTCCCTCCAGGTGGAACCCCAGTCCCCAATGAAGCCAAACCCCTGTGCTCCGCACCACTTTTTCAACCATTCATTAAACTGCATGGTGCTAATTACCCTCGCCTCCCCCATGCCTTTGACAGGCAGCACCTCTGAGAAGGATACTGTGTGTGCTACTTGTCTTAGGCCCCTCCCCAACTCTGCAATGTCCTCCTGCACTGCTCTAATCTCATTATGAGCCAAGTCATTTGTCCCTAGGTGGACAATTATGTCCAGCTCAGACTCCCTTGCAGCTGTTCTCGTGATCCTGAGGATGCGCTTCCTGTCCCTCCAAGCCATGGCACCAGGCAGGCACCTTACTTCAGTTTTTCCAGCTCCCCCCAGTTCTATACCCACAATTTACACTGAGTCCCCCACTCGAGCTGCTTCCTTTCCCTTTGGTGTCCTCTGCCTTTTTCCTGTGGGCCTCTCTTGTGACAGTTGTCATCAGTCTTCTCTGCGGGTACATCCATAGGGGAGCTATGCTCTCCCAGAATGGTGTATGGATTGTGGAGTGGAACAACTGACTGAGTGTGCCTCTGTTCCACCATCCTCACCCTTCCTGAGCCCACTGTGGTCCAACTGCTGTGCATTCTTTGCAACCTCTGAGGTAGTGGTGGTGGCACTAGTGCTCCCTGGATGGGGGAGGTTCCCTTCCTACTGTCCAGTGTGGCCTGGGGGAAGGTTTCCTTACTACTGTCCAGTGCGGCCTGAAGACGGGCAACTTCCTCCCTCAGGGCAGATAGTTGTCTGCAAATAGGGCAGCATCTCAGCCTCCAGAAAGACTCCCGGAAGACTGCTGCCCCACAGCCATTACATTGCACTACTCCCCACATGTTTATCTACTTTTTGTGTGTGTGTGTGTGTGTGTGTGCGCACGCGTGTGTGATTGGTTATATAGAAATATATATATTATACAATGTGTATGCTTATGTTGTCAGTGCAGTGTGCTAGAGTGATAGTTTTAGATTTTAGAAGATATGCTACATATTGATAAATTTCAACAACACAAACATTTCTTCAAGTTGTAAGCATATACAAGAAATGATTTATATTTAAGATTTTAAGTTGGACAATATGTGCTTCAAGAAACAATAAACAATGTGTGGAGCACTTGGGATGTAAAGTACAACTCCCACAATTTTCCCACAATTTCTGCAAAAAACTCTGCATTTTGGGGATTTTTTTCTGCAGTTTTCCAGTGACCCTGCTCATTACTTACCTGAAGCAGTGTTAACGGCAGAAATTGCCTGACAAACTGGTAAGGATAGAAGGAGGATTTCTCATGGACACCAAAGAAACACCAGGAATTAAAACTGTGAATAGTATTTGATCTTCTGAGTTTATGTGTGTAAGGAGGGTATCATGAGAGGAAAGAGTGACTATTTATTTTTTTAAATATAAGGGAGTCTTACTTTTTGGGCCTTGTTAAAGATTTTCTGTGAGTTAAGGCGGTAGCTATGTTTGTAATTATAGGTCGAAGGCACAATCCCACCAATCAGGGTGCTCCTTTCCTCTGCGTGTGAGACACTCTTAGTCTGTGAGGAGTGTCTCATGTGCAGATGCCCTGGAAATTGGCATATTCTGGCTGGGGCAGTTTAACAAAATACATATTATTGATCAAGCTCAATCAATAACATATTAATATGACCCTGTCACTACTCGTTACTGTATAAGAGTGGTTTCACTTGGATTCAAGTTGAGCCAGAGCAGTTCAGCTTCACTTTGCTGTTCTCGCTCCAGCTGAACGCATATGAAACCACTCTTATACAGCAACAAGTAGCTCCGGGAGACATATTAACATATAAGACAGACAAGGATGAATGAAGTGACTCATAAATTCCGTATATAGCTGGCTCATGTTCCAAATCCCATTGCCTGAACTTGTTTCAACCTGTGCATTTCTGGGGCATGAACATTTTTAATTTTTATTTATTGAAATGCTTCACCAGGAAAGGCACACTGAGCTACAAGTTGCTTGTCTCCTGGTGCATCTTGGGGGGGGGGAAACAGGGGAGTAAACATACAGTCAACATATACCATACATAAAAAGCGGTAATACAATTTATACAATTAGGCATGAAAAGTGAAGTGGTGCTGAAGAACATGGGAGAGTAAACTCAATGAACATTGTAGTGCAACAAGGGAAAGCTAATCCTAAAAATGAACAAACAAACAAAAACATTTCGTTTATCAAAACAGATAAGTGGACCGGCCCGCCGGCGCAGCGATAGTGCTACTGCTCACGACACTGGTGAACCAGGTTTAGGAACAAGCCTGGGGAGCTGGAGGGCCGGCCTGGGGGAAGAAGGCTGAGCATCTGTGGACTGCTCGCCTTCTCCAGGGTGGGAGGGGGGACAAGGTTCGGGGCTTGACTGACCCCAGGCGGAGGCCTGGGTTACAGCAAGTGCTTGGCCATTTCTAGGAGGGTCGGGCATGCCAGACGTCAGAGGAGCTCTGCCTTGACATCAGGGCACATGGCACATCCAGGAAACAGGGAAAAGCACCTCCTTCTCTCCGGGTAGATGGAGTACCAGCACAGACCTCAATGGTCCCCTGCCTGTTCCATGCAGCGGCCCTGATGAAGTGCCGTTACTTCGGGGTGCAAGGGCCCCACCTCATCCCCACCTGGGGGGAAATCCAAGGCTACATGTGGGGACTGCCGTGGGGCTCCAAGTATGGAAGTAACCGAGGCAGATGCCAGGTGCTCCCAAAGAAGCGGAGTGCAGGGGGCAGGGGAAGGCAGAAAATAGAAAGTTAAAAAAAAATAAAAAACAGATAAGTGCCAGTGTTGGAGTAGTCACTAGACAGCAGTTTAGCAGGGCATATGGGTCATGGAACTTATTTAGCCACTCAGGAAGCAGAAACTTTCACACACATTTTATTAAGTATATTAAACTATAAAGACATAGTGTGTGGCAGCATTACTTGTGCTGTTGTGTTTTTCTTCTGATAGGAATATGAAGTATTGCAAAATTAACTTTTAGAAGACAGTTTCAATTGTAAAAAAAAATGAATAGAATTGTATAGAGACATGTCATGTTTTCTGTTCTGTAGTTTTTAGGGCTCAGGAACATTCCATCTTTTCAAAATACAACCTCTGACCCTGATAGTACCAACTGCATTGATGCATCCAGGCATTTTAATGTAGTTTGGGTTTAGAGCATCAATATGGGACAAAGTATGGCATCTGTTAATGTTTTTTGTAATTTTTTTTTTTAAGTTTTACTTCAGTGTTTATTTACCCAGAATAGCCCAACTGAGATGTTGTAATGCCTTGTTTTACTGTGGGGTTCTGGTTCTTCCCCATGTTATAGTTTGAGGGACTGAAGCACATGGAGGTCATGTGATCTGCTTACGGTTATACAATGAACCAATTACTCTGTTGGGGTTTGGGCCTGTAGCCTCTTGTTTCATTCTCTGGTGCTGTAACTACTGAGCCCACTGCTTTCTGTAGCCACCCTGATGATGTACAGTATTTCAGCTACAGTAGGCTACTTCAGGTATGTGCTTTATATGAAATCAAAATATTAAACATGAGGAAGGCACCAGAACTCTAAATTGCCTTTCAATCATGCTGTGGCACTGGTTTAGCCCTGAGTTTGCTTCCATGTTGGAGGAGAACCCAGATTTTGCAATTTTGGTCCTGAGTTAGTAATACCAGTTTTGTGGACTCCTCACTTGATTAACCCAGATTTGTATTCCTGGAGCTGTTGCCTGGGGTTTTGGGGGCTCCAGAGATATGTGTTATAGATGAATCATTGCGAGAGACATGAATAACCTTTGTAAAAGCATTTCCCAATCAAAATCATCAGCAGGTGAATTAGGGTGTGGTAATTAGCATGGGAGAGACAGAGGGAAACAGTTAATTTAAGACCTCACTGCAACACAGCAAATTTTGTTGCAAAAACATTTGAAGGTATAAAGGCTTAGGAATTAATTAGAACTAGAGCATACGGGGGAGTACATATTATTTTATTTACTTAAATATTGCCACCAAGAAGTGCACACTGAGCTGAAAAAGTTGGTATGCACCCAGGATGGCGACACTATTGCAGCGAAAATGTCGAAGCTGACAACATCTATGTTTTCTCTGTAATTGACCACCCAAGACCCCAGCACTCTCTCTCTCTCCCGGTCCTGCACCCTCTCCCCAATCCAACTCTGACTCAGAGTTGGAATCCTAGAGATCAGGGGATGTGGGGAGCAGAGCCTCCCTCTGCATGGGGGGTTCGGGGATGAAGCCCCCCCAATGAAAAAACAGCTGTGGTCTTAAGTCAGATTTATGTCGACCACAAGTTGCAGTTGACATAAATACATCACTGTGATGGCAGTCGACAACTTCGTTGTCGAACTGGCATTGTAGAGCTGAAAAAGTTCATTTCCAAATGCATTCTGAGCAAGGGTACAGGGAGGTGAGACCAGATTTACAATAGCATTAAAACAATAAATCAGCTGGGCATTAAATATCAGCATAGTATATGGAATAAATGAAAATAAGCAAAAATACAGTGGATTTAATAAACAAGTAATTGATTTAAAAATAACAATAATAGGTCATTGTGTTTTAGGATGTATAACTGCCACTTATTCTGGAGAAAAGGCAACCACCAGGGAGCCAAGAATAGAGAGGGAAATGGGGAGAGAGAGGAAAAGAAAGAGAAAGATAAATGGCTGGTAGACTCGTACTTACCATCAGGCTAAGTAAGAAACTAACAAATTAACATACTTGCCTATGGAGGAGGAGGAAATGTACTGTGAAGTGAAGGAGGAAGGTGAACCTATTGAACCAGACGGTTCACCTGAGCAGGAGTATGGCTCCCTGCCAATGCCTTCAAAGGATTACTCTTCATATTCCTCTTTCACTAGGCATCTGGTGAGCACCCTCAAATTATTCTCCCTTAGGAGACAGTGTATAATAAGGGGAGAGAAGATTTTTATGGATATGATGGAGTTTGCTCCTATGAGAAGGCTGCTGCCCTCCATATACAAATCACTAAAGAAAAAAACACTTCAAAATCATGTCTGCGCCTACTTCAAGCATAGATACAAAGACTGAGAAAAAGTATTAGGTAGACAGACAGAGTGGAATATGCCCATCCTGACAGTCAAGGTGTAATACAAGTGTCTGTCTGTGAGATGTCTAAGGTCCCCTTCTCTGTACAGCCTCCTGAGAAGGACTCCAGAAAACTGGACACTATGACCAAAAACATTTTTACAACAGCTTATCTGCACATTAGACAGGCAGCTTAGTCAACACATGCAGTCCAGTACCAGAAAGCACTGTAGAATATAGTTCTGGCACCATCTGATAAGGCTGAAGATGAGTTGGTACAGGATCTGGCTGCCACAGCAAAGTCAGCCCTGGATGCCACAAAATGCCAGTTCAACATGGCTGTGGACACTAATGACTGCTTCAAGGGTCTTAGCCTACACAGTGTCATCAAAGAGATTCTCATTGCTAAGGGCAACAATCCTTTCCTAGGACACTCAGACCAAGGCCATGGATTTCCAGTTTGAAGGAAATTCACTTTTTGGTGACAATTTAGAGGTATAAGTGAAGAAAGTGGATGAGTACAAAACCACCTACAAAAACAACACTGATAAGGAAAAGACCTCAACTTCTTAGAGGCCTTATGGTAGGGGAGGAAGGGGTAGGGGCTACTATCCCAGACCCTACACTCCCTATGAGTACCAATGCCAAATGGCTGCTACAGGGGCAGAGGCAGGAGGGGTTCCAGGCATGCTGCTGCAGCACCAGCCACCAAACCTCAGCCAAAACAAAACCCCTGACAGTTCTACACTGGTCACCTAACCATTGCCAGCGTGGGGGCAACTGGCCTACTACTTCCAGGAATGGGTAAACTTTACTACAGACATGTGGGGCCTGGAGCTAGTGGGCCAATGGTTCTCCATGCAGTTCAAAAGATTCACAAACCTGCAGAAACACAAAAATGCTCTGCCCTATTAACCTCCCCAGGAAGAATTATGCTGGCTCTGAAAGTAAACAAATTGCTATAAGTAAAAGCAATAGAAAAGGTCCCTCTCTCACAGTGGGGCAAGGGTCTGTTTTTAAGGCAAGGCAATGCAATGTTTATTTATAAAGAGTCCATTCCAAAAGGCTTTTAGTGCTGTACGGAGTGTTCAAAGTCAACAGCAATATTAAAACACTATAAAATAAATGCAGGCGGTATTTTACCAGGAAAGGCTTTCCAAAATTAGTACGTTTTCTGAGAGACTTTAAAAGTCTCTACTGAGTTGGACATTTGGATATACAAAGGGAGTGTATTCTAGAACTGTGGAGCCAACACTCTGCATGCTCTGTCCCCAGATTCAGTCTAGACGGGTTGGGGGTGGGGGACAACAAGCAGGCCCGCATCAGTGGAGCAGAGAGGATGCATTGGGTGATAGGGGAACCGGAGCTCTGGCTTGATCCTGAAAATATTTCAAAGATGATAAATGCCAGATCGGACAACAGATGACACCTGATGTTCGAACATCGGTCTGCTGTCCAAAATGGCACCCAGGTTTTTACCATTTCAGTTGCTAAGAGAGGTCAGGATTCCAAAAATAGGTGAGGCATACCATCTAGAGCAGCTATGCCTCGATGACCTGGCTCAATCAGTATGACCTCTGTCTTGCCTGAGTTAAGACACAACCAATTCACAGCCATCCAGCTGTTAATCTCAGTCAAACACTGGTTCAGCACTGAGGCCGCTGTATTATCATCATCAGGGGAACAAGACATGTCAGCTGGGTGTCATCTATGATCTCCTCCAGTGGCCCTTTGTACAGTGGTACTTCCTAACCCATAAGAAAATTGGGGAGTTGTGACTTGTTTTAGACCTAAGATATCTGAACAAGCATTTCAAAATAGAAAGATTCAAGATGGTCACACTGGGAACAGTTAATACCATCCTTGAAAAAAGAGGACTGGCTACGGTCACTGGATCTGAAAAACACCTATTTTACATCCCAGTCAGACCTACCCACAAAAATTACCTCAGGTTCAGACTAGGAAACTACAAATACTAGTTTGTGGTCCTCCCCCTTTGGCTTCACCTCTGCACCAAGGCTCTTCACAAAAAGCTTGGTCACAGTGGCAGTACATCTGAGAAGGAAAGATGTGGTAGTTTTTCCCTGCCTGGATGACTGACTAGTCAGAGGGAAAAATCAACAGGAGGCAAAGTGCTCTATCCAGAGGGTAAAAAGCACGATAGAAAGCCTAGGGTTCCTGATAAATCTTCCAAAGTCCCAAACAGAACCTATTCACATACTAGACTTCATAGGTGCATAACTGAATACCCTGCAGAGGGAAACCTTCCTCTCTTAGGAAAGGGTAGCAAATTTGATTGCCAGTGCAAAATCCTTCACGCCTAGCAAGCCAAGGCCTGTAAGAGATTTTCTACAGCTACGGGGCCACATGGCTTCATCTATAGCAGTGGTACTATGGGCCAAGTTTCAGATGAGGGACATTCAGCACCACGTAAGAAACCACTGGTCTTAAAGAAGGGACACTCTTTCCAAACTAGTACCAGTCACAAACACATTGGTACAGCACTAGCATGGTGGAAGGATGAAAGCAACTTCAGAAAGGGCATTCCCATCTTCCAGCAATCCCCAACAGTATCCTCACAACAGATGCTTATGGTGGAGCCCACAGCTGGAGTACCTCACAGTAAGTGGCATCTGGAACCTACAGGAGACCCAGGAGCACATCAATCTCCTGGACCTCTGGGCAGTATTACAGGCAATGCAATCCTTCCCCTCCTAGCTGCAAGGTCAGTTTGTTTAGATGTGAACAGACAATACCACAGCAATGTATTGCATAAACAAGCAAGGAGGAACAAGATGAGGATCTGGGATCTGGATTACTCCCTGGATGCAAAGATCTTGATGGTGTACCTGTCAGGCGATGAATATATCCTGGCAGACTCCCTAAGCAGAATGAGCCAAGAAAACCACAAACGTTGCTGAACCAGCAGGTGCTGGCCACAGTTTTCAGAAGATGATGCACTCAAGAAAAAGATGGGCTTGCCTCTTTGTAGAACAATAAGCTCCCATATTTCTGTTGCAGGCCAGTAATGTGTTTTGGTGGTGGTTTTGGCACTCTATATTTATTCGTCTTTACCTAGTTTTGCATATGATAAATATTTATGCAATATGCACTAGCACTTTAAATCTTAACATGTGATCACTGTGTTGTGAATTTACTTGCTATTTAAGAGAGTCCACACTAGGGGGCATTATCTGTGAGAAAGCCCACAGTTGGGTGAAACATGAGAAGGTTGTTAGCGGTGTCTTAGTGTCTTTGCACTCTGCTGCTGTTCGGTAAAAAACAAAAGTTTTTCTACTATTTTCTTGACTCGGTTCATTATTTGGAGTGCATGGTGAGTGGCGTGACTTTTTCTTCATAATTCCATACCTTACTTAGTACAGATTTATTTGTGCGTTTAAGTTATAGGGATGCTGTCTGAAATGAATAACTGGTAAAATGAATTAACCTGTTGTTTTTAAGAAAAATAAAGTAATTATGCCCAGAAAGGTGGACTATAATAATGTTTAGACCTGTTGAAAGAACAGATCTACTAAATGAATAATTGCTCTATACATGTTTTTGCCAGGGTTATTGATTACATGTTATCACAGGTTGAAAGAATTATGTAAAAGTTATGGAGAAATGTTTGCTGGGCCAGCCATCGGGCCAGTGGGTAGCATGTTGTGTTTCCATGCCGGCGACTCAGGTTTGGGGAAGAGCTCTGGGAGCTGGCTGGGCAGCGCAAGGAAGGGAGGGGGGCCAGCCCTGCTGCACTTCACTGTTCTGACCCTGGGAAGGTATGGCACAGTGTTCTGTCACATGGGTGACACCTTGTGATGAGCTGGGGAGCCTTCTCTCACAAAGGGTTCATGTGCATGTCATGGACAGATGGGGTTATGTAGTGTGTCAGAAGTGAATTGGCGTGAAAAATGAGTCTTGCAATATCTCCTCTATTCTGTTTATTCTACTTCCAGAGGGACCTGTATGAATGAGACACAATGTCACGGTCACAAAAAGGGAAATTTATTTAAAAAAAAAAACTATGTTACAAATTACCTATAAATATACAAGTGATACACAGTGGGAACCTCACCAGTGGTGTGAACAGCATGAGTATATACTGTAGATAGATTATCTATCAAATAAGGTCCCCTCTGCACATTTCATTTATGCAATAGGATAGGACCATAAATGATAGATTTCTTTTAGCTTTTTTAAAAATCAAATAATTTCTAAAAGTCTTTTTTTTTTTAACCAGTGTTACTGTGTTTTCCTCATCCCAATTGCCATAGCCATTGCCATAGACATGAAGTCAGGATGACAAGCTGACGCTGTGATGTGGCAGTTCACTGGTGATGCAGAACTTCTTCAGAAATTACAAACCACTGCTGCAGAAGTTCTGTGGCAAAATACAATTTTGCCACAGAACTTGGGGCCTTGTTTATAGAGTCTGCAAGGGCCTCAAACACCTATTCACCCCTGGGAGAGACTCAGTCCCTCCACGGGACCTGAACATCTGCCTTTCACAGCTGATGGAGGCTCTGTCTGAGTCTATGACTACTGCTGATTTAAAATATGTCACATAGAAAACCATTGTCTTGATTGCCATATCTGCAAGGATGGTCAGTAAACTGCAAGCCCTCTGCACAGAGCCAAACTGTATACTTTTCCACATGGACAAAGGAGTACTTAGGACTCACAGAAAGTTTCTATCAAAGGTGTTGATGGAATATCACCTGAAACAATCAGTTGCCCTCCCTTTGCTCTACCCTGAGCACGACAGTCTGGGTAAGCAGAATCTGCACTGTCTGCATGTAAAGTGGGCACTTGTCTATTACCTGGACCAGTCAAAGGATGTTAGCTCCCAGGGTAACAAGCTTATTGTTACCTGTGGTGAGGAGGGGATAGGTAAACCATCAACCAAGAGTATTATCTCTCACTGGATAGTCTCTTGTATACAGTTCTGTTATGAAAAAGCTGGAAAAAATAACCAACAAAAAGGCCTAATGGCACATTCCACAAGGGGTACCTGTGCCACTGTGGCATCCACAAGGAATTACATGGGTTGCATGAGAATCTATATGATGAGAGACTGAGGGATCTCAATATGTACTTATGTGTAAGTGGGAGCGCAGGGCCCAGAGAGCCCATGCTCCCACAGATGCATATTAGTTTTGTGACAGTACCAGGTAGTTTCACAAAAGTACTGGTACTTTAGTGGAAGTAACAGGTAGTTTTGCAAAAGTATCATGTAGTTTTGCAAAAGTACTGGTACTTTCATGAAAGTACCAGGTAGTTTCATGAAAAGCACAAGGTAGTTTCACAAAAGTACTGGTATTTTTGTTAAAGTATCAGGTAGTTTCGCAAAATTACCATTTGTTGACATTGGGAAACTTTCAAAAAACTCCCTCAGTACTTTCACAAAGGTTCCCCCATGCAAACCAATGGTACTTTTGTGAAAATACAGGTACATTCATGAAAGTACAGCTGAAAACCAACCCCAAGCCACACATTTCTTTGCCACATCATGGGAAAAAAACAGTTAGGGCTTTTTTGCTGAAATTTGCAGGGTGGCAAGCACTTGCCCCACAGAAGTATATTCTGCTGGTTTGGTGAAAAAATTTACAATGGTTCCATGGTTACAGCATTCCAAAGTTATGCAATTTCTCATAGTATAACATTGCTTCACCTTTCAGCACCTGTATCTTGAAAACAGTTCAAGATGCATGTTTTTTGCTAATCACCACTTAACCCACCTTTAGGTGGACTAAGCATGTGTGGAGGTTTCCAAGTCATGATTACAACAGGAATTCAATTTCTCTCATACTTCGGTTACTGACATATTGCCAAATTTGTGTTACAAGGGATCCTTTTCATGTCTCTAGGCCTGCGGTATGTCTCTGTACTTATGTGTAAATGGGAGTACAGGGCACAGAGGGCCTGCACTCCTACATATGCATACCATTATGCAAAAAATAAATGGGAGTGGGGGGCATACCATTATGTGGTGATGGGGCCCTGCGCTCCCACAGGGACATGCGGGTTCATTACAATGTCTCTACACTTATGGATATTTGTTAGCACAGGGCAATGGATAACATTATGTATTCATGGCAGTGTAAAGGGAGTGCAGGGCCCAGAGAGCCCTGTGCTTCCACAACCACATACCACTGTAGGGAGTGAAAGGTCTCCAGCATCAGGTTCTTGTTAGAGATAAGCAAGTGGAAGGAATGACAGACAGTGGCAAATCATGTAATAAATAAGTTTATTACAAAAAAAACACAGTCTTACAACCTGCAGTACAAAATATTGGAAGAAACAGGTTTCCCTACATCTAGACACAGCAATTTCCAGTGAAACTTTCTAGAATAGTGCTTCTTATAGTGAGATAAGGAGAAAGGTGTGACAGTTCTCATTGGCTGAAGCAAGTGATACCACTACATTGCTGAATAGGAAATGTAGAGTCAGCAGAAAGAAAAGCATTATGTTATACAGAAAACATAACATGAGTTAGAACAAAGAAGACATACAGAAGCCAACTAACAGGTGCAAGGTCATTACGGTGCAAAAGAAGTGTCAGCAGAAATACATGTGAAAAAGAATATTTTGGTAAAAAGATATGGTTAGTCCCAAAGCACATATGCCTCATATAAGCAAATGCATAACAGTAAAATATAAGCAAAATTAACATTACATATAACAGAAAACTAAGAAATAATGCTGTAAATGAATGTGTACTACATAGTGTATACAATTAGCAAGCACGATCCCTAGTACCCATGCTTGCACAGTGGATACCCATTACTTCATGTTAGTGCAATGCAGCAATATCACAGTAATGATAAAACATCTGTCACTGGAGTGTGCATGAGGGTGCAAGGGGTGTGGGACCCAGGGACAACATTCCCCTCCTTGTTATCTCAAAAGGGGCAGCACAACCATAGGGAAGCGATTGGATTCATTTACAAGCCTGAGGCACAAGTCTTATAAAGGAATAAGTTGATCATAATGTTGCATGATAGTACACCACAGACATTAAAGCATTAGTATTAATAATATATAATAAAAATAGAACAGGGTTACATGTGTAATGGATAATCACAAATTGAAACCTAAATGGAGACAAAAAATTATGTAGTTTGTAAAAAGCAGACAGATAGTCAGGGTTACTGTCAAAAATGGGCCTGTTTAGGAGTTGATACAGGGGTGGTCAAAGATGGAGCACAAATGGTGTGTTTGTAAGGCATAGTGCAGAACTCAGAGATGTCAACACCACAACTGAGATATGTGAAAAGATGTTAACATGTGATACCACATAGACCATAACATTGTCTGTTGATGAAGAATAATTCATTCAATCCACTTTGAGAGTGGATAAGGTAGATGCTACCTGGCTGTTGAGGTCTGGCACACCCTTGGAGCTTGATTGAAGAATCTGTTGATAATGTTTCTTGACAGATAGGTGCTTATAGAACGTATATGGCCCATTTTGAAAGTTCATATGAGTAATAATCCATAAAGTTCATATAAGTAACCACAAGTTGGCATAGTTACAGGCAAAATGTAATTTGTAGAAAGGTGGTAACCCCACAAGGCACATGGGGCTATGCAGATGGTAATTTAAAGATGAAAGACCATCATAGTAAGAAAGTCAATGTCCATGGCTGCTGGATGGCTGGATTGGCAGAGGGTACATTAGATTGTGCATTGAGTCCTTTAATGGAATATTCACACACACTGGTGCAGCGTTTGTGCTGTGGAAGTTGATCATACCCTGGCACAAAGATTAACAGTTCATAAGTGACAGTTCATAAAGAACAACCAGTTTGTATGAAGTGACAGCCAGGCTTGGACAGAGCAGCAGTGCATAAAATGAATGTCTTGCTTAAAGATTATTTGAAGAAGAATCTTCTTGCCGAAGTCAGGGGATTGCCCCTAGACCAGACTTAGCTTAATAGTAAGCAGAAACAATAGGCTTGATTGTAGAGACTGAACTGGTTGGACCTTGTTCAGTTTATTCAAAGATCTACAAATATGTGTAATTTTGCTGAAAACATTACACTTGCAGAGGTGATAATAACTGGTTTTATGTAGTAGTCCTTACATGGAGCCAGTCAGGTACAAAGATGGTGATGACATTGAAGTTGTGGCAGCCATTTTCTTTTCAGGAAAAAGATGAATGTTTTTGCAGCTTAGATGAAAGTGTTGCTGCTTTTGTGCATGGGGATGGAGATGTTATGTGTGCCACACCATGGAAACCTGCAAACTTGTAAAGTGTGTTAGAAACTGAGTTAAGAACACATACACAGTTGTAGAAAAGGAAAAACAAAATAACAATGTTTTATACCAATGACCTTTTTGTTTTATAAAGAGTGGTGTGACAGAGCCTAAATGTCTGACAATTGTGGAAAAATAAAAATAAAAAATGGGGCATTGATGACACATCTGGGGGTGCAGGCCAAAGTCCAATAATACCATTTGACCATCTGTGAGTTCATGACAATGTCATGGTTACACCCTGCTTTCAGATCGCAGAACAGGCTATGACAGTGATTAACATGATTTCCCTGTGTATGTGTTGCTGGCAAGCCTAACTGAGGCCTGTGTCATAAAATCTTGTAATGTTATATTAATATCACACTGAAGACATGTAGCTTATGGCAATATGGCAGTTACACCATGCAATAGTGGGACACATATATTATCAGCCTATACCAACTGATGATAGTGCCTATTGCACCTGTGATAAGTGAAAGAGTCTACCTTATTTACATTATATAGTGAAATACTCCAAAGTACTGAGTGAGGTAAGTCTTGCTATGGAACCTTGGAGCATAGGATCTGGAACATAATTTAAATTATGCCATAGTATAACTGTTAAGATTTTAAATCACAAGATGTGCATAGAGTGCACTTTATTTTCCAGGGTTACCTAGGAATGATTAGACAAACAGAGTATTAGTTGTTCTGGGGTATTGCTTGGAACATAGGGTAGGGGTGAGTCAGCAATGCTGGCCCCAGTATCTAGGTTTGGTTATGGGCATTAAAAATATTTATAAATGTGGAGCATTTTTCTGAGTACACACTTGATAAAGTGTGGCAAGATGTATATCAAATCATAATAGCATAAACATAAAACATACACTTTTGTTTGCAATAGAACAATGTCAGTATTGAGCATAATGCATAAAATACATTTTAAAAAACAGAACAATTATAGACTGAAAGTTTAGTGTAGAGTCCAGGAATCTTGGATTATTGTGAATCCACTTGTGTTGAGCACAACCATGGAATAAGTTGCAGAGGGTGGGGTATAGTTTAAGTTCATAAGTTGCAGTCCTTGGTAAAAAATGCTTAGTTTTAGTTGAAATAATTATTTGAGCAACCCACCACTCTGTTTTTTGTTAACTTGAAAATAAGGCCTGGCTGCTGCTTTATTTGCCATGCATGGCACTTATAACTTGTAAGGCTTTTTCAGGATATGCAATGCTTTAGAACTTTGAAATTATATAAACTTGTTTGTGCTTATAGAAGGCAGATGATTGCATCCATTGCTGTAAGGCTATGGAAAGTTGTTTTGTATTTGTCTCAACAGGATAAGGAAGCTGAAAAGACAATCAAAAGATATGAATATGTAGAAATACATTCACACCCATCCCAGCTCAGCTGATTACTTATTGAGGGCAGTAGCCCTTGCACCAATTATACGTTTTGTGCGGTTTAGCTATTTGCATAAAAAAAGCAGAGGGAGCTGGATTATACTGTTAGAATACATTGGGTCTTTTCCAAGCCTGTAAATAACAAATGGTTATTAGTAAATACACATTTTCTTTTATTTACCCCTGTGGGGAGACAGTGATGTACCTTGCAACCTCTGTGGGTGTTGCACTGGAAGGAAGGGTATGATTCCCCCTGAGCTCCTACTGTGGAAAAACAGGCAGCTCGAGCACTGTAAAAAGGTGTATATTGGATAGATGGTAATAGGGTGGCCCTATTGCCATCCCCAATAAATATACTTTCCAAATTATAACAAAATTATATTGCAATTAGTTTAGGAAATGTGGCTTAATATGTTACCAGAAGATAGGGAACTTCTTTTTTCTAGGAGAAAGAAAAAAAACAAAAGAGCACGAAATACACAACCTGAAAATAAAATGAGATTATTTTGATGGGCTAAAAGAAGACAAGCATCCTTAGGTTCCATTATCCTAAACATTACAAAATGTGAGCTGAATTCACAAAAGATCCGGATTGATCGTAATACCGTATGTACGTATATCTTAGAATGCATTCTTAAAAGATTGTAAAAAAAAATTATTATTGTTAACCATAAATGCTAAACTCTCTCCAAAACAGCTGTAATATTTCTTTTTAACAGTATATTGTATATAAAAAAACAAATACTAGGGTGGTGAGTGCCCACCTCCCCCTTGAGCTCCTTACATTGCATGGGAATCATGTAATATTGTTTAGGAACAAAGAAGCTGTGTTATAACTAAAACTTCATGAAGGAAGGCATTGGGCTTGGCGTTAGATTAGGCAGTAGGTGCTGGCTGCAGGCCCAGAAGAAAATGTCTGTCCTTTTTGCTCAGAGTGCAAGTACTATAAATAAAAAAAGTACAGTTGTAGGTTTCACCCTTAGCGTGTTTCCATGAAAACATACTTTTTGTGTAGAAATAGGTGCTTTAGGAAGGGACACATATCAAGTTTGAGCTGTTAATGACACAGAATTTTCAAACACAAGAAGCTCAAGTTACTTGCTAAAGGTCACATAGTATGAAAATGGTGGCTTTTGGGACTCAAACACAGCCATTTAGCTTTGAAACAGTAGTGCAGTCAAGCACTGAGCTGCACTTAGGTATATATATTTTGTGAGAGAACAAAAATTAATACATATGATGTGAAGTAACACAGTTATAGCACTGTATCATGGAACAAGTGGCCATTAAAATGCAGTGCATTACAAAATGGCTCATGATGGAAATGGGTGATAGGAATTACCTGTTCCATGAAATACAGTGCAATGGTGACATCACAATGACACCAGGAGCAAATAAAAATGGATATACATGTGTTTATGGCTCACAAATTGTTACTGTAGAAGTTTGAATCCAGTCACAGATAGGGCTAAGCAATTTGGCTGGCAGCCCAGAGGAGCTGGCATGAGTTGTAGGACACACATGGGTGTGTTTGCAGCAGTTTTTCTTTGCAAAGCAAACTTCAATATGAGAGTTTTTTTTTAATGAAATGTTAAAACACCCCATTCTCATACACTATACACATCTCTATTTCTTTACTGGTGGAAGGTGGTGAGCATTAGGCTGGAGAACCCCAAGGCACACCCCATGCCTGGCTTTCTGCTTGCAGGGTGGGGTTGTGATGTTAGGGTTAAGAACCCTAACACCACATTTTCCTACTTTTAACGTTTAACCCTAACTGATGAATTACTTGAATTTTTTTCGAAGAATTTCCTTACTTTTTCAGATAGCATAACTGTATCCTCATTTGCTTCCCATTCCTCCATAGATGCATACATGTATGTTGGCATGGAAGCATTTCAGCCAAAATGTCAACTAAACTGTCAGCATAGCCTTGTTATTACCCTACCTCATGAACACTGTGTTGAGAATGTTCAAAGTTCCACCACAATTTCATTCCATCCCGCAGGTGAGAAAAAAAAATGTTTTGGCCAGTATTTGAGAAATGACAGCTGTCATGTTCATAAAGTGATGTAAAAAAATGACGTTGAAATTTGGGATGAAAATATTTAAAATTCCCTAAGTTATGAGTGAGCACAGATAAATTTAAATGCATGCACATAACTTTTCCATTTTTACATATTTTGACACCAGATTTGCAACATAACCTTCTTTTGATCCCATCTCATGACCAAAGGCAGTGAAAATGTTAAAATCATGTCCAAAAGTTGATTTTGACAAGCAAATGTGAAATCACCTTTCACGATAAATTTGCAAAATACCAGTGACATTGTCCATGAGGTGGGGGTACCCACAAGGCATGTTGAAAATTTGGTGTCAAAATATGTACAAATGGTCAAGTTATTAATCAAAGTTGAAACCCCATTTGAAATACATTGAACCGCATTTACTGTACCTTAGTTTATCATATTGCACTCGCTGGTTCCAGCAGTAAGACATGTCTTTGATTGGAGAGTGGATTTTGAACCTGGGACCTGTTCAGATGAGTGAGGGTGTGTGGGGGTGTACTGGGGATGTGGAGTGGTGGGTGCTGAGTGGGAGGTGGGGGTGGGAGAGTCAGATCAGTGAGGTGACATTTTATGTTTAAAAAAACATTGAGAACTATTTTCTTTTTTTCAGGTACTTACATAGTATTGGCGGGTAAGGGGATACCACTAGATGCCAGGGAATATTACTCTAGAAGGGGGACAGTGATCAGCAGGTGGGGGGGGTGCCACTAGACACCAGGGAAATATTTTTGTGAAAGGGGGATGATGATCAGTGGGTGGGGGTTCACTGGACACCAGGGAAAAATCTATTTTGTAATGGGGATGAAACTCAGCAGGTGGGGGTGCCACTAGACACCAGGGAACCAAAAGGATAGAGGGATGGAGATCGGCAGCTGGGAAATGCCACTAGACACACCAGGGAAACAAAAACAGACAGGAGATGGTGATCGGATAGTAGTAGGAACCACTAGACACAAGAGAAATATGAACATACGACAATACCAGCAGATTTAGGCTGTAAGGTCTATCACATCTGCTCAAAATGCAGCTCACAATACATGACAGTACCGAGGACAGAAACAGAAGGAAAGCCAAAGATTATCCTTTCATAAAAAAGGATCCTTTTTTGTGACTTGTGATTGTTTTTTGTATCACATGGTCATGAAAAAAAATTCATAATAGTAAAAAGCATTTCTAAGGCATGTTTGCAACTGTGAAGTGCAAATTACACCTAATGGGGTCCCAATCACACACATAGATGTGTTGCTATCTCCCAGTGATGTTAGTTTAGTAGCTTTTGAATATTTTTTTTAAATGGAAGCAAGATGGCAGCAAATGAAAAAGAAATATTCCAGTACGAAACAGGATTACTTTTTCATTTCATACAGCTATCCTGAAGTTCTTATTGAGCATGCTCAGAAACATTTTTCAAAATGTAGAAATTAAATAACTTTGACATGAATTATTATTTTTTTCACCAGGCTAGTAAAAGGAACTTCTGTGGACTAGTCCCATTCTGCCCTGAAATTTTCAGACCAAGATTCCAAACAGTCTGGGCTGTAGGCAAGGTCAAAGAAAACCCCAGCAAATGTAATGAGTGAAAAATCAGTTTTTCACCACTCCAGAACTCGGAAACCACACACCTGACCTGAACATAACTCAGAACATCTAGAGATCTACCCCAGGTGACTGCATGCAAATTTTCATGCAAATCCATTGAAGCGTTGCAAAGTTATTAAAGTACAAAATTTGGGATTTAACATTGAAGTGCCTACTCATCCCTAACTATGGCACGACCAGGCCCCTAAAGATATAGATATATAAATAATAAAAGAAGAGCATTTTCTATGTTTTCTCTAATATCTTATGCTATTTACTCAAATATTCATTTTTTTGTTATTGTCTATAAACGTATTCCATCATACCACATGATGTGTTCTCCCTGTGAGTACACTTTGTCACCTATCTATTTCATTCCCAGTGTGCATGAAAAACACTTGTAGCTGAAAGCCTTAAACAATAAAAAAATAAAAAAATGCTGAAACCTCAAGTTGCTGTTGACTAAAATTGCCTCTCTATCCGTTACTTGTTTTATTCACAATCCATTTAAGTTTTGTAGTTTTTACACATGTGCAGTTAGTTCTAAATATACTGTAGATCTGCATTTTTAGCTGCAAGACAGTAATCACAAACAATTGCAAACATTTGTCCCATTGTTATTGATGAAGGACAACAATTCTTTCATTGTGTGTGTTAAGACAGGCATTTAATTTGGTGATTTTTGCAAAAAAAAAAAAAAAACTGTTCTCACTCATGTCCCAGCACACTGTATTATTACTGTTTTTTTTGTTGCTGCAACAACACTGTACAAGAAAACGTGCCCCTTAGTATGTTCAAAACTCTTGCTTAGCTCAGATGGTAAAAGGTTAAGCAAGTCTGATATTCTATCAAGGGCAGACCCAGATTTTCCTCACTGGAGAGGTAACATGTCCTGCTCTTGGATTCTTTGGTGATTACTAGCACTCGGTTTGCTTGACTGGTTCTTCTTAAGTATTTTTCCATGGGCCTACTCTGTGCATAGTGGGGCAGACCTCCCTGATGACAGCATGGAGGGCACCTATGCTACTGCCCATGGGTACAGCCTGTTGCTAAGCAATAGAAGAATATGTCTCTCCTTCTCAGCATTCAGAGTGTTCATGCCAAGGAGGTGTAGAGGACTGCTGTATTTCTTATTTCCTGTGTGATACTCAGAATATTTTTTTATAAACGTGACTAGCAAGGGATGTTCTGCTCTATTCACCATGATTTAGGTGAGAGATAGGCACGAATCAGTTGAAAGGATCAGAGCAGGCAGGGTGAGAGGCACCTGCCGAAAGAACACCCTCACATTCCCAACACATTGTTTAGTGAAAATATAAATTTGAGTAAAAAGTTATTGTGTTACACAGAATTTATTTGTGCTACAGCCATTATTGTGGGACTTGCTTCAATATTGAATTTTTATAGTTATCTACATTGTTGTTTACAGTAAGGTGTGTTTTTATACAAAATGTCAGGTTTGTCCTGGGGGTTGGGGAAGAAAAATGTTAGTTGGAATTGTTTAACAGATTTTGCAGTGGATGAAAGCAGAAATATTTACAATACTGGTAATTCAATTTCTCCAATTTATGTGTATGCACCCCTATTCTTTATGCCCATCTATACAAAATGTTCCTGTGCCAATATTCAAATTTATTGACCAGACCTGCCTATTTGTAAATGTTTTCTATATGCTCACTTCAAGTACATTTTTAGGGATGCAGTGTGTGAAGCCCTGCAGACCTCCTGCGATTGAAAAGGGAGACTTTTCCAACTGAAAAACAATGTAGAGTTGCCTCACAGTCACCTCCACATCTGTGAAATACTCCGCTCTCTTTGTTAGCAGTCGCACAGCACTATTTTTTGTCAGTCAGAGGTCATGGCGGAACTTGGCACAGTCTGCCATGTCCAAGATGGCTACCAAACTGTATTGTGCATCTGAGACTACTTGCACATGTGCAATAGAGTTAGCTAGCCATCTTGGATGTGGCAGACTGTGCCATATTCTGCCGTGACCCCCGTGAGCAAGATCATGGATGAGACTGTTGTTGGTTTTTATATATATATTTTTCCTCCCACCCACCTGACCCTCCCTTTCAGCAGAAACTTCACAGCTGCCTCTCCAGAAACATAGCAGTTCTTTTTTTTTGTCAACCTTCCCCCCATCCACTACCACGCATGCCTGGTTATTTATTATTCCTCTCTCCTTTTTTTGTCAATCCCCCATCCACTACCGCATGTGCCTGTTTATTTATTTTTAAATATATATGCTTTCCTCCCACCCACTTGATCCTTCCTCTCAGCACCCAGCACCCTCCTCAGAAACATAACAGTGACACTGTCCAATCCCCCGGTGTCGCAATCATGAATCCTCTGTCCTTTTTTTTGTCACCTTCCCCCTGTCCCCTACCATACATGTGAGGTTATTTTTTTAAAATATATATGATTTCCTCCTACCCCCTGATCCTCCCTCTCAGCACCCACCCATCCTCCTAGAAACATAACAGTAACACCGGGGTTCCCAATTCCAAGGTGTCAAGAACAGGAATCCTTGGTCTATATTTAACCCTGTGAAAAGAAAACTGTCCATCGATGTCTTTTGTGGTCATTTACTGTCCCCCCACCTGATCCTCCCACTCAGCACCTACCCCTGCACCCCCAGTGACCTTACTTACCCATTGGACCGTAGACACATCTTCACTCTTCAAAGCTGGACATGAACTGGTTCAATGTATTTCAAAGGTGTTTTGAACTTAGTGGCATAACTTGGCCATGTTTGCATATTTTTGGCCCAGATTTTCAACATGCCTTTTCTGGGACCCTGCCTCATGAACAACTGCTCTGAAATTAGGCAAATCTGTCCCAAAATGTGACTTCACAGTCCCTGCACAAAATCACCTTTTGAGCAGGAGTTGAACATTTTCTTTGCCCTTGTTCATGAGGCGGGGTCATAAAAAGGCTATGTTGAAAATTTGGTATAAAAATATAAAAAAACAACAACGTTATGAGCCTACATTGAGTTTTGTGAACATAGGCTAATAACTTTGGTAATTTTCAATATTTTTACCCCAAATTCACAACATAGCCATATCTTTAGAGTGCCTCATGAATGTAACAGCTGCTATTTTTCAAATCCTGGCCAAAATGTTTTTTTTTACATCCTGAAAGGTAATTTTGTGGTCCCTGCATGAAATCACCTTCCGAACAGGAGTTGAAAATTGTCTCTGCCCTTGTTCATGAGGCTAGTCACAAGAAGGCTGAGTTATAAACTTGGTGTAAGAATATTTTAAAAAAACAAGTTATGAAGCTACATTGAATTTTGCAAAAGCAGGCTCATAAGTTTGGTAATTTTTAATATTTTTACCCCAAATTTTCAACATAGCCATTTCTTTACAGCATATCTTGAATGTGATAGCTGTCATTTTTCAGTTCCTGCTCAAAATGTTTTTTTGCATCGCAAAAGGTGATTTTGTAGTCCCTGTGCAAAATCACCTTTAGGCCAGGAGATGAAACTTCTCTACCCTTCCTCATGAGGTGGGGTCATAACAAGGCTATGCTGAAAATGTGGTGTACAAATATTAAAAAACAACAAATTTATGAGCCTACATTACTTTTTGTGAATGCAGGCTCGTAACTTTGCTAATTTTCAATATTTTTACCCCAAATTCCTCGACTGCAGCCTAATTGGCTCTGGCCAGAGTTTGTTATCTGTCTGTATTCTGTCCTGTATTTTTAAGTTTTATGTAGGTGCATGTGTGCCTGGTCTGTATCCTATTCTGATTTCCACCAACAAGTCTGTCACTGTGCCTCCTCATTCATTTCAACAGTTTTTTTTTCTAATGCCCGTAGAGTATATATCCAGAAAAGTTCTTGTTTGCCCAGTTGCTTCTTGCAATCATACCCTCATCTCAGTTTCTGTACAATTTCAATTCCCTAGAACAGTAATGAAGCCACATTATGACCTTCTAGGTTAAAGT
This sequence comes from Neoceratodus forsteri, assembly GCA_016271365.2. Classification (NCBI taxonomy): domain Eukaryota; kingdom Metazoa; phylum Chordata; order Ceratodontiformes; family Ceratodontidae; genus Neoceratodus; species Neoceratodus forsteri. The sequence goes on from CM028129.1 coordinate 907,554,592, forward strand.
GTGCAGCCAATGAAGAATTCACATTCTTATTTTTTTTAATTTACACTTTATGCCGCCTTCTCCATGGAGCTGACAGGTGATTCAGGCACTCCCTTGGTGGGCTCCTCCTCTGGCTCCAGTTGTCCTCCATTCCACCAACCCTTGCAATTCCCCTGTGAATGGCCCCCGGCAGTGGGGTGAAGAGTGCCAACTTACTCCTTCCTCTGGAACACAAATCCACAAGTTGGGGGTGGCACTGTGGAGGGATGCACTGGGCCATCATGGGTCTTGTTGGCTCCTGACTTTTCCTCTGATTTTTTCCCCAAGCCCATGTGTATGCAATGGGCAGGGTGACTGTCTCTACCTCTGTGGAGGCAGCCTAATGTGCTGGATGTAGGTCCACCCTGTGTGTGGTTGTGTGTCTGTTCTGACACCTAGCCATGCTGAGTGTCAGGCTACAGAGCAAAGTGCTAATCCCCCTCCCCGAGGAAGGAGAACTATCTATGGACACTCAATCCTTCCTCACCCAAGCTGACCCCTGAGCAACCTGAGTCCATTCCCAAATTCCAGTCGCCAGCATGGCGTGAGGTGTGGTGTCCAGCACCTCAACCCTCAGGGCCACTGGGCTGGCTTCACATTTTTATTTTTTACTTGTAAGTGCTCCCACACAGAGTTTTAGGGGCCTAGATATTTTACTACATATTACTGCAGGGGCAACTAAGTCAATAGACAACATAGTCTGTATTGCAGCCTATGTGTTGATTAACCTTGAATATTTTATTGCTTCTGGGTTATTTAAAGAAATCTTTCTTACTCATGCCACTACAATGGCAACACCAGTTACATGGATACATACCTGGCTATAGAGGACCTAGAAGTAATTTTTGACCTGGTTCCAATCCTTTGTAATGGTCAGTGTGGACTAATCTGTCTTTATTAGTCCTAGTTTTTTTTGATGCTGAAATAGTTTTTGTGTTAAACTTTTTTATCCATAAGCCTTCAAGAATGTTCCAGTTTCTATCAATAATACATTTACTGTCCCTATCCCTGTCCAAAAATACCAAGGGTATATCACTAATGTATTTTGTATGTTACTTTTTTCTCTATAAAGGTGTTTATCCTCCAGCCAGGCTAGGCAGCTGCTAAGCCGTCTGACCATCCCCCCTCCCTCCACTCTGTTGGCCAAATTCCCATATGTAGTTCCCTGCCCCATGCTGGGGCCAGGAAGGGGAGGGTGGTCTGTTCCCCTGCTCCCAGAGGACACAGTCTGGAAGGGCCTACAAGTAGGAGTGGAAGAAGCAGGTCAAGGTGTCCAGGTGAGGCTTCATGGAGCCTGGTCTGCTCCAAATTTTTTCTCCTGCTGTTTTCTTCCCATCTTGTGGTTCTCCCAAAGCATTTGCATATTCAGACAATGCACATGTGTGCAGGTGCACATGCACTCTGAGACTGCAGCTTACTCCACCCTCCCTGAACACTGCCTGTCTTCCGTGTTTCATTTCTGCTCCCACGCCTTCACCTGGGGGCAGGCAAGAGCCAGTATGGCACACCTCCCCAGCTTGAGAGAGGAGACATGCCAGACAGTGGCTCAGTCCTCTTTCAACCCACTCCCCAGCCAGTCCCCATCAGTCTAAACCCAAGTAACCAGCATGACATGAGGTAAGGCCAAATGTCACCCCATTCCATCTGTAATCATATTCTCAAGCCACAGTAAAGAAGAATGTGGTGACATTTAGGTCTCACAATGCCAATGACACAACCTGTTAGCTGTCAATCTCGGGATGATGGATGGGTCAATGAGGGGGGATGGGGCAAGCCCAAAGGTCTCATTTCCTGACTTTTTGTGTTTTAAGCCTAAATGATGCATTAACAAAGTTTTTTGCATAGAATTTCATTACTTTTTGAGAAAGAATAGAAAAGGAGAAAGTTGTACAAGTTCATGGGAGTGTGGGGCCCTTCAGGCCCCGTCCTCCCACCAACTTGCAAAATCCTGCCTAAGATAAGAGTAGTAGTACTGAATATCATATGTATTGCTGGCAGCGCATGTGGGTGGGAGTGTGGGTCCCACCACCTTGAATAAAAGCAAAGTGTCAGTCATCAGTGTCATAATTCAACACCTGTTTACATGTCAGACACCTAACCACTACAAATTACCTCCATGACGGTAACACTAGGCACCCTATAAATGTGAAGCCAGTACCACAATGTAAAATGCCATACGCAAAACATAAAGTGTGCCACGCAACATGGGTGCAGCAAATTAATTTTCCAACACCTAAACACCATAATTCACATGGACAGCACATCTCCTCAACACACTCCAAATTTCAATGTAAAAGACAAAACTGTTTCAGAGATATAAAATGTGAAAGTTTCAGATTTTCATTCGTCGCACTGGCAGAATTCCACACCCATTAACATTTTACACACCTAATGACCGAAAAGTACATCCATGGCAGTAAGGCTAGCTACCCTAGTAATTTCAAGCCACTACCTCAATGCAAAACGCTGTCAACAAAACATAAACTGCGCTACACAATATGTACACAATAAATATATTGTACAACACCTAAACACCATAATTCACATCTACAGGACATGCCATCAACACCCTCCAAATTTCAAGTTAAAAGACCAAACCATTTCCAAGATATTTAATTTGAAAAATTGTTAAAATTGTGCTATCTGGTCCCTCCAAATCTGGACATCTAGTCCCTCCCTTGAGATCAAAGATCGTGATAAAAGAATCTCATGATCAAAGAAGTTGCAGGCTCGCAATGAAATAATTTCAGGCTAATGATCAATGAATAAAAAATTTTAAAACTCAATTTTTAGAGAAAAATACATGACACCACAGCCATGACTCAACAGAACGAAGACCCCTGAGCAGATCCCACCCTAGTTTACATTTAGACGTGACTCCTGTGCTGAGAAAATTGAATTTTTCATCTGGCCATCTAGTCGCGCTTTCGCAATCAAAGATCGCGGTCAAAGAATCTCGCAATCAAAGAATTTGCAGGCTCACGATCAAACAATTTGTAGGGTCATGATCAAACAATAAAAAATATTAAAAGTACATTTTTAGGCAGAAATGCATGAAATCACAGCCATGCCTCGATAGAACAAATCCCCCTGAGCAAAACCCACCCTTATCTGACTTAATAAGCCACCCCTGAGCTGAGAAAATTGATTTTTTCAAGTGGCCATCTAGTCATGCCCTCGTGATCAAAGATTGCAGTCAAAGAATCTCACGATCAAAGAATTTGCAGGCTCACAATCAAAGATCATTAGTGAGCCACGATCAAAGAATAAAAATGTTAAAAACTCAATTTTTTGGCCATTTTGAAAGAAACCACAGGCATGGCTCGATAGAGGGAAGACTCCTGAGCAAAACCCACTATAGTTTCACCTCAGAAGTCCCCCCTGGGCTGAGATATTTGAATTTTGCTGACCGCAAACTGAAAACAAGATGGCGGCCATCATGATCAAAGAATTCTTTGAGATCAAATATTCTTTGATCATGAGCCTGCAAATTCTTTGATCATGAGGCTGGACTAGATGGCCAAAACCCCATTCTTCTTTCTCAAAATAGCCATATACATTTTCCCATTGACTTATAATGGGGACTTAAAAGTTTAATAACTTTTGAATGGATTAATATTTTTTCACCAAACAAAAAGTGGCATGTTCCTTGACCCAAGCTCTTTCAGATGAGTCAAGTCACACAGCAGCATGCCACATGAAGGCTGTGCAACACCACAGGCAAAATCCGAAAAACTGCCCACATAACTGGCGAAAGGTGCATTTTTCAGCATTTTGCTGTGCAAAAACTGTACATCTGACTAAAATGAAATTTGGTAAGTCAAGAGATCTGCCATGCCCCACCACGCATACCAAATTTCATGTAAATCCATTGAAAGGGTCCAAAGTTATTAACGCACAAAAGTTTGAGTTTAACATAGAAGTGGTTTCATAACCCTAAATATAGGGGTGCCACCGCACCCCTATAATATATTCCATGTCTGAGCATGTGGACATGCTGCAGTAAAGGAGAATGGGGTGAGATTTAGGCCTCACAACCCCAATGACACACCCCAGTGTCTTTCAGACTGTGGAGGATCGGGGGTGGTGTGTGTGAGGGGAGTTAGGGGTTCAACCCTAATGTCTCATTTCCTGACTTTTTTTACTTTAACCCTAAATAAAACATTAACCACAGTTTTTTTGCACAGAATTTCCTCACTTTTTGAAAAAAGGTAATATAAGTAGTAAAAAACACATATTGGTGGGAGTGCAGAGCCCAGCTCCTACCAAGTTGCCAATTTTTTGCATAAAAATATGCATCTGGGCCCAAGCTCCCACTTACGCAAAGCTACAGAGCGATGCAGCAGCACTATAGGGCACCAAACCCTTGTAACAGTAATTTGCACATATCTTGGGAACCGTAAGAGCTAGAAAATAAATTCTAGCATCATTATAATCACAACAGTGAGTACTTCATGTAACATTGTAAAGATTGTACCCATACCTCACATCGTTTCCAAGATATGGGCACCAATAAGCAATGGACAGGCACTCTTTCAGCCCTTGTGACAGTATTTTCACAATATCTCATTAACTGTGCAACATACAAACAACATTTCAGCACAGGCTTACTCTATGATTTCAAATCTTTTTCCAGTGGCTAGATCACCTGAAGTTGATCTAAGCCACTTGTAGCAAAAAGTCTGTATCTCGCTTTGTTTCCAAGAGAACGTCGCTGAAAGTCATGACACAGACTGCAACATAATCCTATGGGAAAAATTTTAATTTGTCATTGAATATCTCTGCAACAAATTATTTCCCCGAAAACCTACATAGCATAGTTCACATCTCTATGACATCCCCTCAACACTCTGTAAATTTCAATTTAAAAGACCAAACTGTGTCCGAGATAAAACATTTTAAAGTTTGAGATTTTCATTGGTTGGCGTGGCAGAATTCTGCACCTGTTTACTTTTACACACATGACAACTGAAAAGTGCATCCATGACAGTAAGGCTAGCTAGCCTATAAATTTCAAGCCACTTCCACAATGCAAAACGCTCTCTGCAAAATGTAAACTATGCCACACCATATCTCTACAACAAATGTATTTTCCAACACCTAAACACCATAACTCACATCTACAGGACATTCCGTCAACACCCTCCAAATTTCAAGTTAAAAGACTAAACTATTTCTGAAATATTTAATTTAAAAGTTGTTAAAATGTGGCTATCTGATCCCTCCAAATCTGGCCATCTAGTCCCTCCCTCAGGATCAAAGAATGTTTGATTGTGAACCTGCAAAATTCTTTGATTGTGAGGAGGGACCAGATGGCCAAAACCCCATTCTTCATTTGCAAAATAACCATAAAAATTTTCCCTTAGACTTATAATGGGAACTTAAAACTTTAATAACTTTTGAATGGATTAATATTTTTTCACCAAACAAAAAGTGGCATGTTCCTTGACACAAGTTCTTACCACCTGCTAAGTTGCAGAGTGGCACACCACACAACGGCCATGCAGCACCATGGACAAAATCTGAAAAACTGCCCACATAACTGGCAAAAAGTGCATTTTTCAGCATTTTGGTATGCAGAAACTGTACATCCGACTGGAATGAAATTTGGCAAATCAAGAGATCTATCATGCCCCACCACACAAAACAAATGTCGTGCAGATCCATTAAATGGGTCCAAAGTTATTAACATGCAAACTTTTGAGTTTAACATAGAAGTGGCTTCATAACCCTAAAAATAGGGCACAACCATGCCCTTATAATATATATATATATATATATATATATATATATATATATATATTTATAACTGAAAAAATCAGTTACAAAGGCACTACACAGCAGATCTGAATTTGATCAACAAAAAGTAAGCAGAATGTGTCCAACCTTTATAGCAGTATGTTTTGTCTACCTACCATAGAAGTATGCAAATGAGTTCTAGTACATAGAGTAACAAAAAGCATTGATGCTCTGTTTAAATGGAGATTCAATATATACAGTATTAAGTATTTGTATATACTTTAACAGGTGGACCATGCACTCCCTGAGAAAGCCCTGTTGAGAAGGGTGAAATGTTGGAGTATTTTTCATGGCCACAGCCTGAAGTTTTATGTAATAAAGTACTTTGGAAACTTTTAAAACAGACTTTGGAGTTTGGCTGATGATTTCTACATTACTTTGAAACTACACAACCTACATCAGCCCCCATTTGAAACTTCATAAATTGAACACTTGAGGGTACCCAGGGATTTCCTTGTGGTTTTGAAGTCCAGATAGGCCACATCCACTGCCTTCCCCGATCCATCTCCATCATTACCTAGTCAAAGAAATATATGAGGTTGACCTTCCCCCTGTGTGGACATGCTGCTGGTGGTCCTGCAGCCCATGTACCTCCAGGAACTCCATCAGTCTCTCCTTCAGCAAGGACTCCATTAATGTCCCCACCACTGATGTGAGACTGATTGGTCTGCAATAACTGGACACCTCCCAGCTGCCGCTGTTGTGCAGAGGGATCACATTGGCCCTCCTCCATTTCTCTGGAACCACCCCTACTCCCATAGATGAATACTAGTGAATAAAAAGGTAGGGGGAGAGTTGGCAAATACAAGTTAGAATCTGCTGGGACAGAAGAGGTAGGGAAAAAATGGGCACATTTGGTGGGCCAAGCAGTCTTTTTCAAATTAAATGTTTCTATATTTCTATCCCACTATTGGACATCTGCAAAGGAACTATCAGGAAAACAGTGCACACCTTCACAAAGCACTGTTGTCTGGACAGACAGTTCAGAAGGGATGTCAGGTTTGGAACGTTTGTCTTGCAGAACTTTTTTCTAAGTAGGGTCTGGGTCCAGCCTCTTGAGGTAATGCTAAAGAGTCTGCTTTTGTTGTAAAGCATCAATGGGGGATTCCTGATGTTAGAAGAAAACATTACTCACCATAGTAATTTTATTTCTTCTTAGGGATCCCTCACTGTGATTTATTGTCCCTAACCCTACCTCCTGTTCCAGAACCTGTAAAAGGTTTGCACAAGAATCAGTTCTTACATTGTGGTTGCCTGAACATTATTATTGCAGTTCCATAACAATTGTAAATGTTGCCAGTTAAATATTTTTCCTACATTTTGTTTGTCTTAAATTTGTTTGGTTTAAAAAAAAAACTGAAGGCAAATTTTAACAATTTTCTAGTAGCCATTTAGCTAGTTTAGTAGTCATAGCTCCATCTACCTATAGAAACAAATCTGACATTAAGAGCTAGAGTGGAGTGTGACCACAGTGCTGAGCTTGATCCATAAGATCTAAATTCTATAATTAGCATTAAGTTCGATCCTCAGAACATCACATTTGTTGTAAATCACAGTGAGGGATCCCTGAGAAGAAACAACATTACCACATTGAGTAATTTTTAATGACTGTCCAGGGCCCTTGGAGCATGGGTTCATCTCTTGAGGTGGCCAGCCAGTGCTCATGCGTCATCCCTGAAAACAGGCACTTGTACCTAGTTATGAATAAGAATAAACTTGGCATAAGCCAAGTACAACACTTAAAGGGATACAGCAATAATAATTTGCAGAGACACATTATTATATACTTATAATATTCAGTGTATGTAAATATAATATTCAGTGTATAAGACATAAGCAATTCCATACAAGGCTGGCATATGATGTGGGCAAGCAAATTATTAGTTTAATAATAAGCCCAATCATTCATCAGGTTGTTACTGAATGAAAACACCAATAGTGTCACCTCATTTTAAGTTTTAAAAGACAGTAAAAGCAAAATTGTAGGTGGAGAGGCATATATATTGTTAACATAATAGGCAAGTCCAGAAATAAATAAAACTTGAAACATTATTTACAGAAGAGCCCTATAAATATATAACATGCATCACAATTAAATCCAGATAAGCAGAAGCAGTGCATTTACAAGACAACCATGATAACATATTCTTATACAGTTTCCTTATATTTACAAAAAGGCAGCCAAATCAATACAATTGTTTAGACTCCTTGCTTTTATCATGAAAATCCCAACATTTTCCTTTGTCATATTCTCTTCTCCCAGTTGCCTGCCCTTTGTCCAACAATAACCCTTTCAAGTTCACAAATTATGTATAGTATATGGTTAGGGCTTATTGTGTATGGAAAATGAAGGTTTTCCAAAGCTTGTTGTAGGGCAGTTCAAAGGTCAAAAAAAGTTGTTGTATTATCGTTCTGATGTCACATCGATAGTACAACAACTTTTTACCCTTAACCTGCCATCTGATTGCTTGCAACAGTGCTGTTTTCAAAAAATACACTCTAAAATGGTACCTGTACTTAGTGAACAGTGTGGTGGGGCGAGTAGTTCATAAACACTGTTTGGACGTGGACTACTAAAGTCAGTTCCATGTATCCAAACTGTTACTTTGCAGGATTCCTTTTTTTTTCTTAATTACTGGCACAGTTGTGGGACTGGAGCAGAGTGTGACTACTGTACGAAGGACCTATATCTTTGCGGACAGGCCTACAGCGATGAACGCTGGAATTATTAGGGACTGAAGTGAAGAGAATGGGAATCTAGCCAGGACCAAAGAGTAAACACAAGGTACAAACACATTTCAGAGAACCATATACTATATAAAATAGTGGATGATCACCCATCCACAACTTCGGCAGCGTTTTCCATCTCGGGAAGTGATGATATCACGGAGACCTCTCGAGCTTCACTCTTGAGATCTCTCTGATGTCATCAACACCCTCAATGGAAACACAGCCTTGTTGTGGATGGTCACCTATCCACTATTCTATATATTGTGGTTACTATTATGACTTTTCATCACATATTGTGCAATCTCATTGCTGGTGTCACTGTGCTCAGTTGCTCTAATATGCTCCCCCATCTGTACACAAAATTCACGTATAGTTCAAGTGACATAATATGCCCCACATGAACATTCAAGCATTTATACAAACTCAGTCATGTAGCAACTAATAAAGTCCTTAATTTTCTAGATCTTATCAGTGACCGGGTTGCAAAATGACTTTGTGTTTTTTCACTTTGCATTTCCCACATTTGTAGGTAGCAACAGAGGGAGGTAAAGACCAGTGGATATTATTTCGTATTTGCATTGGGAGAAAACTATAGACAGCTTTATCTCTTATGGTCTCCATCCATCTATAGATCATTCTTGGTCTCTCATCCACACACCTGTTAAGTTTTTCATCTGTTAGCAAGATTGGCCAATTTCTTGTCAGAATTTCTTTGATTTGGTTAGCCCTGGTACTATAGGTGGTAACAAAACCACAAGTATTGTTTTTTAAATTATTTCTTTGTTTAGGTATTAGGGTAGTATTCTGGTCCATGCTGTCTACCACTCTGACAGCATCATTAATTTGTGTCACACCATAACCCCTTTTCTGAACAGCAAAATTTGCTCATTGCACTTAGAGAATGCTCATGTCTAGTGTAGTTATGCAAAGATTAAATAAGCTGCCCTTTCGGTATATGCATAGGGACATGTTTAGCATGGCAGCTATTGGCCAGAAGAAGACTATTCCAGTCTATAAGGTTAAAGAATAAAGTGGTATCCACATAACCCCCTTCCTTCTGAAAAACTTCAGATCTAGCAAGGTAATTTCTTGAAAATCTATATTAGACTTAAACCATAGATGCAGGTTGGTACTCACCAGACAAGTTACAAACATATGAAACTGCTCGATGCTACCCTTCCAGGCGATCAGTACATACATGACATGAATGGATTTGTGGAATTGCTATAAAAAAATTTCAGTTCCCATTTCCCAACATACAGATTGGCATTTCTGGGATCCATATGTCCCCCATAGTAGTGATTTTACCTGCTTATAATAAGTCTGCTGAAAGAGAAACATGTTGGATGTTAACTACAATTCTGCTAAGAAGATCAAATAGTCAGTAGGGACCTCCTGTTTCCCCCATATAGGTCAATAAAATATTTTAAGGCTTCCCAGCCATTCTAGTGTAGAGTGTTTGTATACAGTGATGCTACATCCAGGGTGGATACATACCAATGCTTGTGTACATCTTGTTTCTCATCTGCATTGAGTCTGTCTTATAGGAAGGGAGACTGCACTAATGGCTGTAAAAATACATCAACAAATCTGGAGATGGGCTCTATCAACCAGCCATTGCCCAATGTAATAGGCCTCCCTGGTGGGTTGACTGAATCCTTGTGCAGCTTGGGAAGCTAATATATAATGGGAACAATTGGGAAAGAAACATACAGAGCTCGATAATCTGATTCACATAAATATCCCCTCATATAACCATTGTGCAAAACATTGTCAATTCTCTCTTTCAAAAAAGGTACAATTGCCAACAGTTTTTAGTAGTACATAGTGCCAGCAAGTTGTCTTTCCACTTCTTGGATATATTTGTATGTGTCCATTATCAGCAATGTGCCAACTTTGCCCACTTGTTTAGCTGTAATACTGGTGTCACTCGATCGTCTCTTTAAAGCCAAACGTTCCTGTTTTGCGCAGTTCTGAAAACAATCAGGATGTGAATCAGACAATAAGTTTTCAATGTCTGTTTCACCTGTTTTTTTAATAGTCATTGCAAGATTCAGTGTGTACCAATAAGACAACCTAAGTCTAAGAACCTGTTGATTACATCAGTTGTAGATTCTGATTGATTTTCAGAAGCCACAATATTGTCAGTAGATGGATTTTTAATAATAGTATAGATTGTCTTCAAAGTGGCCATTCAACCAAAACAATGTAAGTCTACAATCATTTGGGAATGGTTCACATCAGTGGTTGCTGCCAGAGAAAGCCATTTATTTAGTATTGATTCCTCGTCCTTGGTAAGAGACCTGTGAGATAAGTTAATCACTGCAGAGTGGGCTGGTGTAAGTGGAGAGGCAGCTATCCGTTTGTTCCTTGCTATCTTCCATGATTTCCCCCCTCTCTTCCCCCAGTCTGGTAACTCTCTTGAAACCTGGTTTTCCACTTGCTGCATCTCAGGGTTTGTGGTAGTTGTCCTGGGGGTCGGGGGGGCAGGCTGGAGGACTAGTGTAAATATCTTGATGATGTGCTCTCTGTATCACTAGGGCTTCAGGTACAGTGAATGACTCCTTATTTTGTTTTTAATCATGTAATATTTTATTAGGTTTTTGTTTACCACAGTTTAACATTCAAGAAAACAGGTACATATTACAAAAGCATATACAGAGTCATATTCAGTAGGGATGAAACACCCAAGAATGTAGCACTCATATCCCAAAGTAGCTGATAACTTTGATGCTCTAAGTGGCACAAGTATCTACCATAAACAATTAATTTGTTATATCTTGGTCCAGTGGTAACCCACCCATCTGTGAACATCATATAACTTAAAATCAGGACAAATAAAACTATACTGTCAATCCTGGCTGCAGAAAAGATTAAGAGTCAGTTTCAACTGTTCTAATACCTCTCTCTCAGATTGAAGGGGGAGTGGATGTACCTACACTGCCTGTTTTCATGACGCACCAGACCAATCTGGGGGGTCAAAATTTACTTTCAATACTCTGGGCCTGCTCTTTTTCAATGGGGTGGGTTGAGCAGGACTGGGGTTGGAAATGAGCACAAGTGTGAGTGCAGGAATAGGACCAACCTCTTTGTGTAACTAGTCAGTTTGTCCCAAGGTGGTAAAGGACAGTCTCTCAAATGTGGCTACCCCGGCCAGAGCGGAATGCCACAGCAGTAGGAGGGATGGTTGACTCCACCTCATCAGTATTGCCTTCTTGGTTTCCATTAATGCCAGGGGTAGCCAGTCAGCTTTAGGGAGATAACACAGGGTGAGGCATGAAATGTCCCCACAATGGTCAGAGTTGGATGATGTGCCATTCATACAGCAAACACACAACTGCAAAATCCCTCACAGAGACAATCTTGACAGGTTTCAGGATTGTCACTGTGAGGGACCTAAGGGTGAAATTTCACCCTTTCACTGTCTTTGACCCACCCCTTTGAATCAACTCTGACTAGGAGTAAGATATCTTCAGAAGGGGGAGTGAGGGGGCACAGTCCCCTGCATTGGGTGTTCGGGGGTGCAGTCCCCCCCCCCCCGATAGAAAACACAATGTCTGACAGGCGAACTTTCACCTGTTAACACTGGGGATCTCACCATGCCAAACTTCAACAACACAGTTGTCATTTTGGCATGGTAGAATGGCACTGGATGAAGTGATACTGCTGTTTTCGACACAGAAGATCAGTGTTTGAGAATACCCTCCCAGAACTGTGTAAGCTTGGGGCAGTGCCAAGAGGATGTGCAGGAGACCAGCATCAAAAGCCTGACATCTCCAACATTTAGAGTGTGTGAGTAAGCCCCACCATTGTAAAGCTTTAGGGGTTCTGTACCAGTGATACAAAAGTCTGAGCTGTATTAGCTGACGCTTGGCATCTCTGTATGCTGTGTGTGTGTTTTACTTACGTATCCCTCTCATTGAGTTTGGGGGATGTGAACCTGTAGTTCTGTTTCCCATTCTTACTTTCTTTTAGTCATGGAGTCAGCCTGCACATCCCTTAGGGTGCCATAGATCCTACCTGCTAGGCATTTAGTGGCATTTGTTTTGCGTCCTGAGTGTAGCATAGACCATTCCTTCAAGTCAGATGCCATGGACTGGAACACTGGCAATGCTTCTCTAAGTTGCAGGTATTGCCAAAAATCCTGCTTTGGGAAACCAAATGTATCCTGCAGCTGCACAAAAGCTAAAAGCGTATCTAAGTTTGGTAGGGACAGGTCCGTCACAGTACGGATGCCTTTCTCTTTCCATTTCCTCCAGTGTATGGGCTTCCCATCTACTATGATATAGGGGTTCTGCCATAAGACCGTGCATTACCTGGGAGGAGATCTGGCTGAACTAGGACTGTGAGTGGTTTTAAGACATCTAACCCATGCAATTTGGGTATCACCAATGATGGGTTTTGTTATTTTTTTTTATTTTTTTTTTTTTATGTCCAATACCTAGCATTAACCCTAGCCAGCCAGTGGACATCTGTCAGGTGTTGCTCTAACTTAACCCATGGTGGTGCCATTTCAGACATGAGGAGGTACCACTTAGTGGCTTGTGCCATTAAATATGCACATACATAGCCTTGTAGCCATGGTAGCCCCAGCCCCCGCCTCTCTGCCAATGCACCCTCAGCTTAAATTTATTTAGGCTAGGCCTTTCATTATCCCAAAGGGAAACAGCAATCAGCCACTGAAACCTTTGCAATATATTCTCTGGTACCAGAGGTGAAATAGGTTGAAACAGCTAGGCTAGTCATGGTAGAAGAAACATTCTGACCACCTCCACTTTACCTTTGAGCGATAGATGCATCTGCCCCATCTCCTGATTCCTGTTCAAGAGTGGGTATCAAGGGCAGGTTGTTCTCGGGAATGATTTTTGCCAATTAGAGGAGATTCTGATCCCCAAGTAAGTGAAACCACCTGAGGCCCAGACCACATTTGTATCTATTGTGCACTGATTATTACAGGCCAAACTGAGTGGGGAGACTGTTGTTTTATTGCAATTTACCGGAAAAAATTTATATATTTTATGTTGACTGTTTCCTAACTGCTGTGTGCGTCTATTTTGCTGTAAGAGAGCCCTGAACCTATGGGGAAGGGTACCTGAAATAAATGAACTCTACTACTACTACTACTAATTTACCTCCTTTCTCCCCAGATTCCCAATATTTGTGCATAGACCAGAGGAGAAGCAATTTGGTTTTTCAATGGAATATTGAGTTTATTTTGTATTTGAGTGCTATTATGTCTGCTGCCAGGGTTGGAAGGAGGTGAGGTTGTCTTTACTTTGCGATTCATAGAAACATAGAAGTTGACGGCAGATAAGGACTGCAAGGCCCATCCAGTCTGCCCATTTTCTTTTCTACCTTATGAATATGCCATAGGCCTTTGCTCTGTCAATGGCCTATCTATTCATACTCATCTGTATTGCTCCCTTATGCCTATCCCATGCCTGTTAGAAGCCCTGCACTGTATTCATATCCACCACTTCCTAAGGTAAGCAGTTCGATGCATCCACCACCCTTTCTGTGAAAAAGAACTTCCTCATATTACCCCTTAATTGGCCTCCCTCTAATCTCATGATGAGTCCTCTTGTCCTATTTTTCTTATATTGAAACATGTTAGACTCTTTCACCTGGTTAATGCCCTTAAGGTGTTTGAATATTTCAATCATATCACGTCTCTCCCTTCTTTGCTTTAGGGTATACATATTGAGTTCAGTTAATCTGTCTTCATATGTTTTCTGATGTAGTCCCTGCACCATTTTGGTTGCCCTTCTCTGGACTGCCTTAATTTGGTTAATGTCCTGGTGAAGGTGTGGCCTCCAGTACTGCATGCAGTACTCCAGATGGGGCCTAACCAGTGTCTTGTAAAGAGGGATTATTACCTCCCTTGTCCAACTTGTGATACCCTTACTAATACATCCCAACATCCCTCTAGCCTTACCTACTGCTTAAGAGGTCTGCTAGGATGTTTTCAGGTCATCAGTGATGATGACGCCCAGGCCTCTTTCTTCCCTTGTGACTGCCAGCAACTCCCCTCCCAGCCTATAGGTGGCTTCAGGGTTTCTCTTCCCTATGTACATGATCTTGCACTTCTTTGCGTTAAACCCCAGTTGCCACTCTTCCGACCATTTTTCTAGTTTATCCAGATCTCTTCTCATTCCGCCCACACCATCTGGATCATCTACTCTGTTGCAGATCTTGGTGTCATCTACAAACAGACAAACCTTACCCTCCAGTCCATCTACAATGTCACTGATGAAGATATTGAAGAGGACTGGCCCAGGACTTATCCCTGAGGTACCCACTTGTGACTTGCATCTCTTCTGAGTGTATACCATTTACCACCACTCTCTGTTTTCTGCCCTTCAACCACTTTCCCACCCAGTTGACCAATGTCTGACCCACCCTGAGCCTACCCAGCTTATTAATCAATCTTCTATGTGGAACAGTATCTAAAGCTTTGCTGAAGTTGAGATAGGCAACATCAACTGCTCCCTCTTGGTCCACCACTCTGGTTACCCAGTCAAAGACATCTATGAGATTAGTTTGACAGGACCTTCCTTTTGTAAACCCATGTTGTCTTGGATCCTGTTCTCCTGTGGATTCCAGGTGTCGCACTATCCTTTCCTTAAGGAGTGTCTCCATAATCTTGCCCACTACTGAGGTAAGACTGACTGGTCTGTAGTTCCCTTCCTCCTTCCTGGTACCACTCATGTGGAGCGGGATCACATGAGCCCTTCTCCAGTTTTCTGGGACCTCTCCTGTGCTCAGAGACTCACTAAAGAGTTCTGATAATGGCTATGCTAGTTCCACCCTTAGCTCCTTAAGTACCCTGGGATGTATGCCATCAGGTCCCATTTCCTTGTCCACCCTGAGCTTATTGAGCTCTTGTAGGAGCCTTTCTTTTGTGAAGGGACTAGTGCAGACCTCCCCCCCCCCGTGTCCATGGTGCAGAGCTGTGGGCTGCCCTACCTTCTCTTCAGTAAATACTGAGCAGAAGTATCTATTTAGGATAGATGCTTTACATGCCCTCCTCCTCCTCACATACACCCTTATCCCCTTTGATCATAGCAATACCCCCTCTGGACTTTCTCCTTTCACTAATGTATCTATAGAAAGTCTTGTCACCTTCTTTTACTGTTCATGCCAGTGTTTCCTCAGTTTGGGCCTTTGCCTGCCTTATTGCCTTCCCTTAGGGAAGTTTGGTATGTCTCCCTATCTTCATCCTGCTGTGTTCCCTTATATTTCCTGAAGGCCAGCCTTTTGGCTCTGACCTTTTCTGCTACTGTGTTTGAGAACCAAAGTGGTTTCCTTCTTCTTTTTCACTTCCTTTTCTCACTAACACAATGGGATGTTGCTTCAAGTATTGCATCTTTAATGCTTGCCCACTTTGCCTGTACCCACTCACCTGTATTTCTTTTTGCCAGGGCTAGCTTAACTCTGTTGGCCATCTTATCTTTGGAATGCAACTCTGCTTGCAAGGAAGATACCTCTTGTGTCTTTTTTTCATGGCAGTGGCATAAGCAATAATCCTTCTTCTCAGGAAGGACTGAATGCCTCCCAAACTGTTCCTGGTGCTACCTCTCCTGTGGCATTAATCTGACAGAATAGCCTAGCTTCCTGGCTTATCCAGGTACAGAATTCTGGGTGTTCTAGCAGAAGGGGATTTCAGCACCATCTTGGTGAATTTGTGAGCTCCTCTGGGGGGGTCAAAAGTGATGCCTACAAGAGCATGTTCAGAAATCAAGATATTATCAATAGAGGGTATGATGATACTTTTGGCAGCTATGTCATTGGCTAGCCAAACATCTATCCTACTATATGTACCATGTACTGAGGAGAAAAAAGTGTAATCTTTCCCTGTAGGATTGTCTCTTCTCCAGATGCCATTCAGCCCCCACTCTGTCATGGGGATTTGTAGAGCAACTTTGGCTTTGGGATGGGAGTCCACTGTAACTGCCGATTTATGCGGGAGTGAATCAGGGGCTAGATTGAATTCTCCCCTGAGAGTTCACCTGTAATGTCAGTTGCAGCTTGACTAATCATATGAAAGAAAGTGGGGTTGTCAGTATTCAGAACATAGATATTAGAGACAATGAGTTTACCCCCAGTGGTGGAGAAACATGTCATCATCCATCTACCCTGTTCATCTGTCACACTATATTATTTGTGAGTGTCATCAATATAGACACTGTCACTTTAAGTCTTTACACTATTTAAGTGAACACTTGGTGCAATGAGGTCACAATCCCCTGAGGAGGCACACAAGCATGAAACCTGTTGGAAGGCTAATAGACCTGGTGTGAGTAACCCCTTTACTTGTATGCTGTGCATTATATTTTGTTACATTAAAACACTGTAAGAAAACTGCAACCATGTTGGTGGTCAGTGCCTGTCTTTCTTGTTGTACCGTGTGACATTGGACTTGTGCATAACAGTTATGGAGCCGTCCTTTACGTGGAAATTTTACTTGCAAGTGTTTTTGGACTGAGCTAATAACAACACCAACTTGCTTTCAATTAATGCACAGTTAAAAGTGATTTAAAAGACTGCTGTGTGATGCAAAGTGAATCTTGTCCAGATCCACATAGCCGTGTGACCATAGTTGTCTAGATTTAGTTTTCCTTGCTCAGTAACTGAAATGTCCTTAGATATTGAGGGATTTAGTATTGGGGACTCCACCAGGTCAATTTTTAACACCATTTTTACTGTATTAAGTGATAACAACCTCTTTGATTTTAATGAGCTGGAGCCGCAGCCGCAAAATAGCTCAGCAGGTTCAGATGAGAGTGGTGTGACAACAGCTGCTGCTAATTATATTCATGTTGCCTATCAGGAGCTTGAAAAATGTGCTCTAAAAGCTAGAAGATTTTTTTTGAATCTAACTAGCCTACATGCACATAAAAAAGTGAAACGTGTCCTAAAAGGGCTGAGAGATTTAAAGTGGCCAGGTTACGATCAAGATGTGGACATTTTTATAAATGATTATCATGCTCAGATGCAGACAGCCTCTATGCTTTTTATGACCTGTATAATACGAGATTAAATCAGTCAGCAGAATGAAACTGAACCAGTTCTGAGGGGATTGGAAGAGCGGTTCTATGGCTTCCATGAACATAACAGTTATGGAGAATATGAGTTAAAACTTAAAGTGGCCCCTAAAAACAGGATGAAAAAATAAAAGATGCAAGATTAAGAAAGTTTGAGCCTGACCACCAGGATTATTTAAATAACAGAGTTTTTTTTCCCTGGAAGGAATCCAAAAAGAACTACAAAATCACCAGAAGAATAAGTCCATTCTGAAACAGTCCAGTACAAGTTTCCACTCATCAGAATCTGAAACTGAATTTCAGGACAACCTTTTAGAAGATGAGGGGAGTCGGGGCACAACTATCCAAACAAGGAAATCAGTCAGGTTCAATGAACAAGCACAAATTCAGATACAGTACAAGGAAAAGAACAAAGTGTGGGGGCCTGGGGCATTACAGACACAGAACAATAGTCCTAGCAAGTGAACCAAAAATCACAGAAAAAAGAAACAAGAAGGGCAGCAAGTGAATGTAGTTAATTTTAGAGATGTAGTGAATTTAAATTTAGCTGGGGAGGTGCCTTCGAAGTGGGCACTTCGTGTTGTCAGTCCGCTACATGGAGTGGCCAATATGAAAGGCTCACTTTGCCTTGTAATTATTACTTTGTGTTGTCATTCTGCCTTAATGTGAAATAAGGCAAAGTGACAACAATAGTGTCAGCCCCCTACACACACAGTCACCAGAATTAATGTGCACCTGCAAAATGCTACTGTCTTGTGTCTAGAAAATTCCCTAGTGCTGATGAAGTAAAAATGAGAGTGTAATAAGAAATGCAAAGTCTCCCAGAATTAATAGTGCACGCAGTCATGCGTGCAGTGGTCACTCACAGTCACCAGAATTGATGTGCATCCGCAAAATGCTACTATCTTGTGTCCAGAAAATTCCCCGGTGCTGATGAAGTGAAATGAGAGCATAACAAGAAATGCAAAGTTTCCCAGAATTAATGGTGCACTCAGTCATGCTTGCAGTGGCCATACACAGTCACCAGAATTAATGTGCATCCCTAAAATGTTACTGTCTTGTGTCCAGAAAATTCCCAACTCCAGATGAAGAGAAATCAGAGCATAAAATGGAAAGCAAAATCTCCATTAATTCATGCCACACTCAGTCATGCATGCACACTCTCCAATAAGAACTACAGCATGTCCCCTGGAGCTGATTTTGGAATTTCATGTAGTCCTTCTTGATCTGACTGGGCTGATGCACAGTGTCTTGCCAAATAATGTGCTAGAAGGATGACCTGACCATTGAGTTAACAGTCTATGATGATGTGATAATGCTGTTGGTAGCCCAATGTCTGCTGCAGTGACCCCCAACAAGAAGGATGCCCTCTGTGTGTATACTAATACTACCCTTGGTAAGTTAATGTACCTGGCACCATCATGGTTTTCCACAGAACCTGAGTTGACCTTAAATTTTCATATCCATTTTATATATATATATATATATATATATATATATATATATATATATATATATTATTTTCTATATATGCATGTAATCATTGCTTTTTTTTTGTATCACAGGTCATATAGTCAAACTTGGGGTGTGCATTTCTTGGCTTGATGAGGAATTTTGGCTTTGAAATACTGTCAAGCCAGTGAAGGTAAGTATTTTTTTTTTTATAGGGGGGAGGCATTATTTAAAAAAAAGTTTAAAAAGATTCATCAATGTTTTGGTCATCCTTAGAGGTCTTCAGCATATCATTAGAACTGAAAAAAAAAAACTGCTGTGATTCATGAAGAACATGATTTGTCTCGTGATGAGTATCTGGTGTGACATGACCAATGATAATAAACTGTACAGGAACGCAAATATCTATGGCTGTACTTCCTTGATCTGTACCACACAAAACTACCTGATTTGAAAACTCATATCAATGAGTACAATGGTGACTGAAGCAGAGACCCGAGATACTACGAAACAGGCTTACATGGAACTAACTACAAAAAAACTTACAGTTTTGTGGTTCATGAATCATGACTGTGAAGATGAAGAAAATGATTTGTATCATGAGTGACTTGTGATGATCACCCTGACTTAAAAATGCACATCAATGTGTACAATGTTCATGCAGAGATATGCACCGCACCAATACTCTGAAGGGAAGCCAAACAAACAACTGTGACTTAAGTTACAGATGGAGATTGGGCCCTAAGGAGATGCAAACGTACAGATTAAGATTGAGCTGCGCACTCAAGAGATGCAGATGTAAAGGCACAACAACACCTAACCAATGCTTACAAATCTGAAAAAGAATACCTTTTGCCGGTTTGGGGGGGGGGTAGTGCACGGCAGTTACAGTCCACTACCAGTAAAGATACCACAAAGCAGTACAAAAAAATTCATGCAGATGTGGTGGATAGCAGGTTCACACTGGTGCAATTACTCTGTGGCACAATAAAAGGTGTCTGATTTGATGGTACGCATCACACACACACTACAAGTAATGCGTAGCAAATTGAAAACCTTTAGTAACATAACCAAATGTTTTAAACAAACTGAAATTATACACTGCTGCACCACAACAATCAGCAAAAAAAATTCAAGAATTACTGATAATATTAACGTGTACATTAACACAGTTATACAAGAAAAATATAACCAAAAGAGAAAGACTGCCTTTTTCTCCCAGTTAATCTTCCTACATCACATATATGCCCCTCCCCCAAAGCACACTTCAAGTGTCTGTCAGTACGGAGCCTGAATGTTCTAAATTAACATTCAAATTCCACATACAAACAATAAACACTTGATGATATGAGAACAGGAGGGTTTCCTACAATCGATGTACTAAATTTTGAGCAAAATCAATGACTCAAAAAAGCTTTTTTAACAGCTTTTAGAGGTTTTAAATTGCAGAGCGCTGAGAGCAAACTGTCTCCAGCTACCACTACACACATGCTACCCAGAACTGAGGCTGTGCAGAACAATCTAGAGCCCATGTGACCTGCAATCCTATGAATCACTGTAGAATTTGCCTTGGAGCTCAATTTCAAGGTGAAGTAATGCGAAGTACATTGATTTCAATGTACTTTGCCTTAAAATTGGTGGAGAAGTGGCTTGGGGAAGGCAAAATAACTCGAAGTCATTGGTTTCAATGGATTTCGAATTCCTCATTATGATGTGAAGTACTCCGCTTCGAGTTGTGGATTAATTCTTGGATTCAGGATGACTCCATGAATCACTTCGCAGAGTAAATCTTGGCCACTTTGCCCACCACTAGTTAATTTGTCCTCACAAGAATTATCTGAATTACAACTATCTGTCCTTAATAAAGGATTGTTTCATCCCTACATTTAAATATAATAGATTTGAGACTGTTTGAACTTACACAAATTGATGTGCAAATTAAATCTAAAGGTGTTCATTAACAAAAATAAAATGGACTTTTTGGACACTGTTACTATTAACACTATTCCAGAATGGGTGGATAACCTGGCTAGTGCTCAGTCAATAGAAAGACACACTGAAAATGATGGCGGTAACATCCGATTACAAGAGGAAAATTTAAAAAAGTTTAAACCTGCATCCCAATTCACCCCCACCCCCCAGAGCTGTGGGCAGTAAGTTCAAGAGTGCCTCAATCACAGATATTGAAGCACTTTTTAACAAGATAATCATAGTACTTTCTGTAACATCTCAAATGCTGAAAGAGAAGCTCTACATGAATTTGAAAATAACAGTGAAATTACCATCAAGCCTGTCCATAAAGATAGGGCAGTTGTGGTCCTTAACACCATGGACTACATAAAATAAATTGAAAGATAGCTCACTGATAAAAAAAATTGACACATTACTGCAGAGTGACCCTACTTATGATTTTAAAATCAAGATTGATCTTGCTTTACATGAGGCACATGAAAATCATCTTATTGATGACAGCACCCTTGAATACTTGAAAGCGCCCCACCCAGAGCACCCCACCACTTACGTTCTGCCAAAAATATGTAAAAGGCTAGAAAATCCCCCTGGGAGGCTAATAGGGTCTGGAATTGAATCTTTAATGGAGCCTTTATCACAGTATGTGGATACACACATATGTGATATAGTAAAAATGATTCCATCTTATCTTACAGATACAACAGCCTATTCTGCCTCCTAGGTGATCTCCAGCTTGAACCTGATTGGCTCCTCATCTCCACTGACATGGAGTTGCTTTATACTAATAACCCCCATGAGGGGGGACTTGAAGCGATTCGTTTTTGGTTGGAGGAAGCTACAAATCTGGGACGGGGCAAAAAGCATTTTTGGTTACCTTGTCAGAAATGGTTTTAAAATCTAATGCTCCCATCTTTCAAGGGAAATATTATCACCAGGTTAAAGACACAGCCATTGGGGCCACCTTTGCCCCTAATTATGAAAACTTGTGCTTGGGACTTTGGGAAAGGGAAGTTGTCTATGACCAAAATATTAACAGATTCTATGACTGCATTGATATGTGGAAGCATTTTATAGACGATGAGCTGATGGTGTTGTGGGGGTCGAGACAGGAGCTCCAGAAATGTGTAGACTTTTTACACTCAACTAATACCAATATTAGGTTTAACATATAAGTGGATAAAAAGACTATACATTTGTTGGATTTAACCATAAACAAAAAAGAGTATGGAACAATTGAGACAGACTTATTTCATAAGAGCACGGATCGAAGTACAGTTCTACATGCTTCAAGTTTCCACCCCCGGCACACCATTAGTATCATCCCTAAGTCTCATTTCTTGAGATTTAAAAGGAATTGTAGCTCGGATTATACCTTTCGGATAGGTGCTCAGGATATGAGCAATCGCTGTAGGGAAAGGGAATATTGTTCAAGAATAGTTAAAAATGCAAAGGTTACTGTCGATCATCTGTATAGGACTGATCTTTTTGAGTTATAGAGAAAGACAGAGCTTGAATGACGATACTCTTAATTTCATTACTACTTACAGTACAATCTTGGGGAAACTCTGAAATATCATTGGAAAGCTCTGGGCTTATTACAGGCAGAACAATGTCTAGAACAAGAATCCAAAACATTACCTACAATCATATATAAAAGAGGTAGAAACCTTATAGACCATTTAGTAAATTATTTTCAGCCCATGTACAGACAAAAAGAAGTCTGGCAGTTACCACAACCAAATGGGAAAAATTTACTTTTTAAACATATTTTTCCAATGGTCAAGAACACACATTTATATTCACAGGAACTGAGAAGGTAACCACTGGACCCAGAGTTGGGGAATTTAGACAATAGACTTTTCAGAAAGAAGCATTTTGAATGTATGAACTTGGTGCTCTGAATTTACCTGGTTTAAATGAGGCAATTTAATTACTGCTTCACTGCAATACATGGCTGTAGAGAATTAATTTGCTACTGCATGACTGTTTTTTTATTAGCTTGATCTGCAAGCTTTGTTAATGTAACCCCTTTGTTACCCGGGGTTACTAGAATCCCATTAAGACCTAGTGGTAGGCAGGGGAAGGCAGCTTGTGAAACTCCAGTTAAATGGGTTTCACACTGTCTCACTCTGTCCTCAGTCACAGCTGAGACTAGAGGGATGACATCATTATAGAATTGTCACAGCTGCATGAGCCACAGTTGGAATCTTCAGCTCAGAGTAGTTCTAGAATCTTGGGAATTCAAAGGCAGTCTTCCGTTTGTCCTTAAGCAAGAAGGAAGCATTATTGTGCAGTGTGATTTCTCTCTGAGAGAAAAAGTCTTCAGTTTGTCCTTAAGCAAACAAGAAGGACACCAGTAGTGTCTGTTTACCCCCTCCCTCTGGGGGGGGGGTGAGGAAAGTTCTTTGTGGGTTCTAGAGGCAATCCCCTTCTCCCACCTTGGGAAGAAAGCTGCCTGTTTTAATTTAAGTTCAGTCTGTTCATGTATAACAGCAAAGGTTACATTTCTTCGCCTGTGGGGCACCTGCAACGAATGGGTGAGTGTTTGGCCTCATTGGAAGGGGCAAACAACTTATTTTCTTCAGTTGGATTTCAAGTATTGGGGACTGCTATTTGGGAGAACTATGTCAACTAGGACAAACAAATAGAGCAGTCATCTGTTTAAAGTGTTAAAGTTCATTGTAGAGGGGGTGCTTCAGGTCATCCACCGTCAATCTACAGTTTTAAAGTCTAAAGTTCTGTGTGTCCAAAGAAATGGCCGGGTATGGGCTGTGGGAGCTGGAGGTGGATAGATCCCCATCTTTAGTAACCAGGTCCACCTCTACAGATTTCTTCTGTGTTTTTGCTACTTGCCTCATGCGCTTGGCCAGTGACGGGGTGGGTACCCAGATGTGGGTCGCAACTTGAAAATCTCTCTAGGAGTCGTAGACTCTAAGTGGTGTGGGAAGCCACAGGATGGGAACATACTCCTTGTTTGATGGGAGTCTCCCTGTTTGATGGGAGTTTTGAATTGGAAGTACGAAAACAAAATCTCTCTAGGAGTCGCAGACTTCAAGTGGTGTGGGGAGCCACAGTTTGGGAGCCTCCTTGTTTGATGGAATGTCTTTCCAAGTAGAGTTTGGATTCATTTCCAAGTGGACCATCAGTCGAGTGGCCAGCAGGGGAGCCGGGCCAGTCGGGCTGTGTATCCAATGTGCATGCAAAGTCCGGGCTGAGTGCCTGGTGGGTCCAAAGCCAGACAACTGTTGTAGTGTTCATTTCTCAAATGGACCACTGTGTTTAACTTCTAATCTGCATTAAGTGTTATGTAGCCCTTTGGGGGGACCATACAGAGCTTTGTTTATGTTCAGTGAGTTAATAAATAAAGCCACTCTGAAAAATCCCAATTCTGGTTCTGGACATTACAGTTATTGCTTCCTGTAGTTGGATTTACTTGGGTGCCCCTGTGCAGAGTAGTCAAACCTAGGTCTCTTGTGCCAGGTAACCTCATCCTTCCCCGAACCCATAGATACCCCTATGTATATCCATGCTACAAAAGTGGACACATAGAGGGGTTACATTAAAATGCCCACACTGCTCAATTAATTTAGAGTTAATCTGAAGCCAGGTTTTACAGCTCCTGAGTGAGTTGTTTGTGGTAGCCTGAACTGCAGATATTTATGTTTATTTACCCTAATGTTTGTCCTGATCTGATTTGACTTTCCTTCCCTTTCCCCTCTTCTCTCTTTTTGGTGCTTAATTTCACTGCTGTCCCACCTCAGCTCCTAGCTCACTCTCGCTGACTCTGTTCCTTCCTTCCTTCCTGCCCAGCCACCCCCACCTTTCCACCTAATTCCACCTCTGGATAATTACTCCCACCCCCCATTCTCTAGCTTCTCACACAAGCAATTCCAATTTGGCTTGCCCTTGGCACCACATTCTGCCCCCCTGCTATCCCCCATTCTTTTGTTTGGCTTGGATGAGATGCCCACTATTTAGTGCTACTTAACTCACATCTGTACCTTCTTCTTCTTCTCCCCAGGACCCTTCGGCCCTTGACCAGGTGTGATCTTCAGCTGGTGGTGCAGCTTGCATTTATTACCACCTACCTCCCTACCCTCAGCTGCAGCTACAAGAAACCAGGTATGGATGGACTGTTTTTTTAATCCTGGTGCCTTTCTAGTGGCCCTAACCCGACTGGCTCATGGCTACAGCACTCGCTACTGATTGGCTCCCTAACTACTGAGCAGCCAATTGGACCAGAGGTGCTGTTCCCCAGGCCTGATATTCTGAACCTGCCACAAGGGAAGCCACGGAATTGGCCTGATTCTTTGCTGGCTTGGTAATTTTTTTACTAAGCCCATAATTTGTCCCACCTGCCCACCCCAATACCAACTTCTATTAAATCCATGTAACCTCCTTCTCTCCACCTCGACTCTCTCCTACCCTCATACCTCTCAACCTTCTGCCTTTTAAATCAGAGACAAGGCTTAAAAAAATCAGGGACAAAGGACCAAAATCAGGGACACATCTTCAAAATTAGAGCTAGCCACCCACAAAACTGGCAGAATATGTGGCTTAGTATAAAATACATTTTCTAAAGAAAAACAAGTCTGTAACTTTAATGCTTGAAAATATTTTGTGCTTATAATCCCCACTCTTTAGCCATGGAAACACAAATTTTTGGAGAGACAGAGTAAAATTGGGCGTCAAGATCAGGGACGTCCCTGAAAATCAGGGACAGTTGAGAGGTATGCCTACCCTGATTGGCTGCAGTCCCTTGCAACCTCACAGTCACTTAGGATAACTCTACCACACAGGTTACTGTACAGGAAGGCGATTTCCACCAGCAGAACTAACTTCTCTTGGACACTACAACACCACTTTCTGTTTGGCCCCCTGCTCCAACTACACTCTATATCCTATAAAGTGGGCTATGACAACTCCATGCTGATTCTGCCTCAGCTGCAGTAATTAGTTGATATGCCACACATTGCTCAGAATGCAGGCACCCACTAACTGGTATTCTTTCTTTTTCTCATCACTTGTCTTGTAGCCAAAATAGGTAGGGAGAATGGAGAACCAAGACTGGGCTACTCTACCCTCTCTGGCACCCCCAAGCTTGAATCATGCTCGGGGCATGTGCCCAGACCCCTACCGACTTCAAGCCTTCAAACTACCACCATAATATTACATGACTCCAGAACCTTCCAGACTCCCCCTAGAGGCCCTGCTATACTGTGGAACCCTCACAACTGACAACTGCAAACACACTAAGGCTAAGTTTGCTGGCTTCACCTGGGTGCACCTATCACACTTCCTCTGAAAGATCATCTTGCTAATGCTTCTACTATCCAGAAACATACACCTTAACCCAGGACCACCATATGCAAGTGCTTCTTCAGGACTGGCACACCTCAAGATCGTCTTGCTAAATATAGGTAGCCTCCTACCTAAGCTATAGACCCTGGAGCCGCCATCAGCAGTCAGAATCATGGGTTGCAATTTAATGCAGTTGCAGTTAGTTGCAATTGTACTGAATTGCAGCCATAATTTAGTGCAGTTGTATTTAACTAAAGTAGAGGATTCCATCATGGCTTCTGGGCTGGCTGGCTTTGTGGCTTGCCTGAATCTGATTTTGCTGACTGAGTTGACACTTAGACAGTCAAACTCGACGTCTTTTTTTTTTTTTTTTTAAATTTGTGCCATGGGGGTGGAAGTTCTATGTTCAGCTTCCAAGTACAGCCAATTAATGTACACCTGGTTCCAAACCCTCAGCCAATGAGTAAAGAGAGAGGGAGGAACCAGTAGTTGTGTGCGTGCCAGCTGTTTGGGACTTCACTGCATGAGGTGGCAAGATGCGAGAGTGAGTTGGATAGCAGTGCAAGTTGTGGGAACGAGCTGTTTGGAGTTGGAGAGATGGAATTAGTGTTCATGGTGTCAGGATAAAGTTACTTTTTTCATTCATGTCTGGTCTGCAGTGTAAGAGGTACTAAGAGGAGGAGGATGGACTGAGGACAAGTGCAGCAGGTCTGGGAGGCGAGGTTAGTCAGGTGGGGGGGACTGTTGTCTAGACAGGTGCGGTGGGAACAAGGCCATCACTGACACATCACCAGTCAGACCAAAGGCCACCTCGAGTGAGTGGGAGCCAGGAGGGAAATATAGTGAGTTGAGGAGCTGGACAGTGAGGCCTAAAGGGACTCCTTAGTGACCCACACACTAGACTGGACTGGAGGAGGAATGAGGAGGAGAGTAAGGGGAGTAAGACTCATTGTACTCATCTCGGAGATGGACTAGTGAGAAGGGGCCCAGGTTTGGAGGAGCAGGGAGCCTGAGGAGGAGGAGGGGTAATGGTCTGGAGTCTGGACCAATCATTAGTTGGTTGCAGAGTGCCTGGAGCAGCGGTCGGGACTCACCAGGTCACCTCACCTCATCATCACTCAGATGGTGGTCAGTCAGCTCAGCAGCCTTGCCTTGCTAGGAGGTCTTGTCAGTAAAGTCAGGTGAGACCTTGACCTGTGTGAGTAGGACTGCTGCAAATTTGAAGGAGGAGGGAGAGAGTCACTGTCGTCAATGGTCAGGTCAACATGAGAGAAGGCCATACTACTAGCCAGCCACCAACCCCTTACCCAAGCACTGAAAAAACAAAAGCAAGCCAAAACAGCAGCAACTGAATGAATGAGACCGCATGGGCTGGCAACTGGCCAGGGCCTTGGTCAGATCGGTGAGCACGCTAGTAAGTCAGCTGTGTGGCATGCGTGGCATGTGGCAGGTGGGCAGCCGCAGGTGACAGCAGGCTCACTGCACTTAACTTCTGACTACAGCAGCAGCACTGAATGAATTACCAATCAAGAAGAAGCAGAGAGAAAAAAAATTTAAATAAAGTCCAGTCAGAGTGGACCGGAGGGACAAGTCAACAGACTGGAGACCGGAGCTTGCTGATGAGGAGAGAGAGAGAGAGGCAGAAAGAGCTCCAGCCTCTCGAGTAGCAGTGGAGTCGATGACTGGTAAGTTGGTGAATGAATTGGAAATCAAAACTGTTGATGTTCTTTTTTCATTTCTGAGAGACTGACAGTGAGTTGGAGCCTCTTGTCTTTTCGTATTATCTAAGCATATCCTTAAATAATTTTTTTTCTCAGATTCTGACTTTTTGAACATACAAAAGCTAGCTGGCATTGATAATATGCAGCAGACTGCAGGGCAGGCTGACATGTGTTACCCAGCTCATCTGATTCTAAGGAGGCAGTATAGCGCAGTGGTTAAGGGCACTGTGCTGCACACCTAGAGACCTGGGTATGAATCCCATCAGGCCCCACTTGCATACTGTGTGACCCTAAACAAATCATTTAACTTACTTGTGTTCCCAGGTCACACCTGGAAACAAGCTGCGGCTTAGTGTGCCTTTCCTGGTGAAACAATTTCCCATTCCCTTCCCAGATTCTGCACCTCTTCTGTGCTAATTAATAACTAATATCTATAAATCTATATATGAGACATATGATAGTCTTCCTAACAATATGCCCTGGCCTGAACTGTTACTGCTATGACTGACTGAGCAAGTTATGTTAGTTTTGCACTTAGTAGTTCAGAACTACTAAGCACAAAACTGACATAGCTCACTCAATCAATCATAGCAGTAATGGTTCAGGGCATATTGTTCTGAAGACTATCATACATCTCATATACAGATTAATTAGATATTAGTCATTAATTAGCACAGGACAGGTGCAGATGAGTAACACGTGTTAGCCTGCCCTGCAGTCTGCTGCATATTTATCAATGCCAGCTAGCAGCTGTATGTTCAAAAATGCAGATGAGAAAAACAATTATTGAAGGATATTTCCTTATTGGAGCTGAAACATTTCCGTTCAGTGAACAAATTTCTTGTTCCTCTGGAGTCTGCTGAGATGAGTTACAGCACAGTTTGCACTTCAAGCAAAGCACTCTGTTGCATTATATGAAACTTGCAAATTATTTAGTATCTTTTCCTATGCAGTTTACAATGAAAAATTAGCTACTTGAACTTCACAAATGCCCCAAGATCAGATTTTGCATTATTTATGCCACTGCTACATTTTTGTATCTTCTCAGCATTATTTTTCTGTTTTTCCTTTTTTCCCTACAGTTGTACACCCTTATAGACTCAAGCTTTTTGGAACTGTTTGTGTGTGAGAAATAAAAATGGAACTTATTCAGTCACTTTAGAATTAAAACCAGCATTGACTGAGTTTTCTATGCACACTTGAGGAAGCCAGAAAGTGAAGATTTCTGTCAGGCACAGGCACCAAGGCAAGCAGCATTAACTAAAACGATACTACTGTTTGGCAGTGTTGGCAGTGAAGGGTTTTATATTCAAAATTCAGGCATTTAGCTGTTGTGTTTTTTTTTTTTTTTTTGTGGTTGCCAACTGAACTGGCTGAGGGTGGGTAAGGGCTAGGCCTGCCTCATGTCATGCCTCTGCCTTGGCTTGGCTGGCTGGACAATGAGTGAATGAGTGGTGCTGGAGTGTACAAATTAAATTAAACAAGTGAGATTATGTTCATTTTTTCATAATTCACTGAGTGATTCAAGCCAGGGTGGGGATGGTATAATTACTGCTGCATCCCACACCAGTGTCACTGTCACTCACTGTACTAATGCTGTGCACTCACTGCTGTTTGTGTGGCTTGCTTCAGGGGTGGTGGGATGTAGCTAGCATGATTTCCACAGAAGGGTCTAAGGCAACATGTTGTTTATGTTGATTACATTTGAAGGTGTACTAGTGTAGAGGATACAAGTATGGATTCGGTGGTCTGCCCCAAGGACCAGGCGGCAGGCCTTGTTAAATATGGTTTTGACCTACTTGCAGATGGCACCAAGATCTGCAACAGGGTGGATACTCCAGACATACCTCCCAAGTGTCCCGTCATGTACGGGACATCCCACATTTGCCCTCATTTTTGGATCTTGTCCCGCTGTCCTGCCAGCACTTGTCATTGTCCAGGATTTCAAGGACTGACTTTTGACAATGACAGTGCTGACAGTGCGGGCCCTTTAAATGCGTGTGACTTACTTGAGTGATGACTGGCTGGAGGAGCGAGCAGCAGTGCATATGGCCAGTGGCAGCGAGGATGAGTCTACAAGGAGGCTGGACTAAGTGGGCTGAACTAGTTGAATGCATGGGCTGGGCAGAAGTGACTGGAGATTTGGGGTTGATGCATTCAGAGAGTCGCTGCTTCTCCTCCTCCTCACTTTCTCAGCCAATCGTGAGGCACAGATTGGATTTGGCAGCTTAGCTCTTTAAAGCGCACCATCTGCACACACTGCTGCAAGATGATGAGTGGGACTCTGAGCCCCTCTGCAGTGTCACTAATGAAGACATTGAACAGGACTGGTCCCGGTACTGATCCTTGTGGCACTCCTCTGGTCACCCCTCTCTCCCCAGATTGGATCCCATTTACCACCACTGTCTGTCTTCTGTCCATCAGCCAGTTTCTAATCCACTGTATCATCTTGTACCCCATGCCCAGACTACTCATCTTGTTAACCAGCCTTCTATGTGGGACAGTATCGAAGGCTTTGCTGAAATCCAGGTAGACGATGCCTATGGCCCCGACCTAATTCACTTTCCTAGTCATCCAATCCAAAAAATCTATCAGATTTGTTTGACAAGACCTTTCTTTTTTAATTTAATATGCTTTATTCTGACAAGACCTTTCTGATGTGAATCTGTGCTGCCTCAGATCCTAGGCACCTTTGGATTCCAGGTGTGCCACTATCCTTTCCTTCAGCAGTGTCTCTATGATCTTCCCCACCACTGAGGTGAGGCTGACTGGCCTGTAGTTCCCCGTTTTCACTCTACTGCCACTTTTGTACAGTGGGACTACATGTGCCCTCCTCCAGTCCTCTGGAACCATGCCTGTGTTGAGCGACTCCGTGAACAGGGTGGCCAGAGGTGCTGCTAGTTCCCTCCGCAGTTCCCTTAATATCCTCAGGTGTATGTCATCTGGCCCCTTGGCTTTATCCACCTTCAGCTTTGTGAGTTCCTCCTGAACTCTCTCCACTGTGAATGGACTGGTGTCCACTTCTCCCCACCGATTGCCTCTGCTCCCCAACTGTGGTCCTTGACCCTCTCCCTCCTCAGTGAATATTGAACAGAAGTATTTGTTCAGTATTTCTGCCTTGTCTAGATCCCCCTCCTTACACTCTCCCTCCTCCCCTTTGAGCCTCAGAATCCCCAACCCCGTTTTTTCTTCTATCACTGAAGTACCTATAGATTGTCTTGTCCCCTTTTTTCACAGACCACACTAAACCTTCCTCTGTCTGTGCATTGGCTTTCCTAACAGTCTTCCCAGCCTCTCTGACACATTCAAGGTACACCTCCCCAACCTCCTCCCTTTGGGTCCCCTTATACTTCATGAAACTTGCTCTTGTATCCCTTACTTTGTCTCCCACCTCTTTAGAAAACCATAGTGGTTTCTTTCTTCTTTTCCTTTGGCCACTATTCTAATGCATTGGTTTGTTACCTCCTGAATGGCTTCTTTTAGTCTCCCCTCTACAAAGAGAGAGGATGGCTTCCTCTACACCCCAGGGCACAATAACCAGACCTACCTGCCCACAAAAAAATCTATGTTAGGGCTTACTCCTAACTCAACCTCAAGCCTATTCAAGACCACCCTACCTACAATCTGCACAAGATGTTCTACTAAAGGAAGGCTTCTCGTGTCTTTTAAATGCACATTGCTAACCCAGATATCCCTCTCCTTTTGGGGACCCAAATGGTTTAATGAACTGCCCACCTCCCTTATTGAATGTAGTAAGTTACGACATTTCAAAACTGGTCTCTGCTCCCTACTTGCACATGAAAATATCTGTAGCTGCATGAACTAATTTCCACCTGTCCTTGATCCACTTTGCCACCCCCCCGCCATCCCTACCTAGCCCCAGCTGCCCCTTCCCATCTCTTAGCCTTGACCTAATCTCCTCCTTCTCCTCCCCATGACTACTCATCCATCACCTACTACTGCCTCACTCCGCTCTTCTCTACTCATCTGACAAAGCTATTTCTGGCTGCTTTTCCCCCTTTCTCACATAACTTGTATCTTAAGCTAAGAACTGTTTGTGCACTTATCCAAGCAATGCACTGCAGTCCAGTAGTGCTGTGATGTTTGAGCACTTCCTTACTGTTATAATGATTCTTCACACTACTGTTAAAGCTTAGAAACCATGCATTCTTGTGTCTCACCCTGCTGAATTAAATTGTGTTGTAAGGTACTGTAATGCATTGTATTTTATTGTATTACATTGTTTTGTATTATACTGCTTTGTTTGTCATCTGACTTGGAACCTTTGTAAATGAGCCCTCGGCTCAAAGGTACTAATCTGAACCTGAAATAAATAAATAAAATTTGGTCTGTCCCCTTTCCTTAAAAGAAAACAGAATTATTATAGAATTCTTCTTAACCAGTTTCATTGATGCTGCTGTGAAATGTTGATTGGTTTTGAAGTATATAACTGATTGATCTGGGTCAGTTAAAATTGTGTGGTAACAAAACTGAATTTTATCAGATTAGCAGTGAGAATGTCCACAAAATAGAAAAAAACAGTAGAGTATGAACAGTCATTTAACAGTATTAACTTTTGCTAAAAAATATGTATTTGGTGAATATGATTTTAATATTCAAAACAGCAACATTAGATACTTTAAATGGTAGTTAATAGGAATTGTTAGCTTAAGTATTGACCTACAAGAGCACCTATGAAGCAAGTGATAATTATATATAAGCACACAAATTTAATAGACCATATAGATTTTGAATAATGGGACTACGTGTTCTTGATCTATTTATTGATCATGTGAGCTAGTAGTGCCATGTAAGATGTTTGGACTGTTAAGATTTGATTAATTTTATTTTTAACTACACTGTATTATATGTGAGTGTCATAAATGTAGTCACTACCACTGTAAGTAATTACACTATTTAAGTGAACCCTTGGTGCAATGAGGTCACAATCCCCTGAGGAGGCACGCAAGCATGACACCGGTTGCTAGGCTAACAGACCTGGTGTGAGTAATCCCTTTACTTGTATGCTGTGCATTATATTTTGATACAGTAAAACACTGCAAGAAAACTGCAACTATGCTGGTGGTCGGTACCAGTCTATTTGTTGTACCTGGTCATCTGTCAGGGTACATTCCACCTGCCAATGTAGCCCTTTGTGGATCAGCATCACCACGCCTTTGGATTTGAAGGGGGCCGACCTGTGGATCACCTGACCAACCCAACTTTTCCACAGCCAATGGATACACAGAGAGGTAAGGTGGGTCTCCTGGATAAGTGCTACCTCAGCTCATAACCTTTCCTGAGATGCTGCAAAACTGTGCCCCTCTTTACTGGGTGATTGAGCCTCTTCACATTCCAGGAGACACATCTCACCCTGAGGATCCTCCTGCTCCATTATGTAGTAGCCATTTTGACCCTCAAAATAGAAAGGGATGCTAGGACTGGGCTCCATTACCCTTTGTTCACCAGGCACTAGGTGCGGGGGGGGATTCTCTTACCCCGCAATTATTAAGTGGAGCTACTAACAGGTAGAGTAGTATATGACCTGTAGACCCTGTGAGTTTACCTACTGCTGTTAGTGAAGCCTCCAAAGGAGCCAGAAAAGGTTTGAGGACTAGTAGGTATGTGTCAGATGTCAGAAAGGCTATCACTGTATCAGGATACCTAAGAAAAAAGGAATAGAGTCCTGGAGTACCTGATTTCTCCTAGGTGCTTATTCACTCCCTACAGTTATGTACCCAGTATGTGAAATCACAGAGAAACAGAGAGGGCTACTAACTGCCCCAGATAACACTTAACACTAACTCTAGATGTTGCACTATTATTCTTAAAGCTAATCACAAAACTGTGAGTTAAATCACTACTAACAGTTGCAAAGTGTATAGGGATCTAAACAGTGGGGCTGATTTTCAAACAGGGACGCAGGGCTTGTGACCAGGCCCTGCATCCCTGCAAAGATTGCTGCATCTGCGTCCAAGTGTTTGATGCAACTTGGGCCAAATTTTAGAACCCTGGATGAAGATTGCAACACTGCCCTCATTTTATAGCAGCTTGCACCAAAGGTGTGGCAAAAGCCCCATTAACTGGCTCCACCACATACGCAAAGTTATGCCAGGGGAAGAGCTGGCAAAACTGTGCTGCATTGTGGCAAAGAACTTGGGGCAGTGGGGTTGTGGTGAGCTTCTTTTGAAGATTGCACTTGCGGCAGAGGTTTGACACAAGTCACCACTTGCATCAAACTCTCTGCTACAAGTCCCATGCAACACCACAAGTCCCTTGAAAATCAGGCCCAGTATCTCTATTTATTTATTATTCATTTAGCTTTTGTTAACCAGGTAAGTACACTAGACAAACACATGCCTATTTTCAGGTATGACCCGGGAGAGTACTGGAAATCAAAGAACATACAGAGTACAATTTGAAGCAAGTAGGGCAGATACACAGATGTCAGGAGAAGAATAACATACATAGTAAGATATCTTAGGTCACGACAGTAATCATAGTCAATATGCTAAGGTACAGCGTCACTGACACAACGTCACCAGCAATATATATACAGATATATACAAAATGTACACATCTGCAAGATACATGGAATGAATACACTCAAGTATACTGATCAGAGGACCAGGCTAATCAGGGAGGGTTTAGTTATAAACACTCTAACCATTCTAACAGTGTATGCAGAAGGTTGTAAAAGATACAACCCTCTCTGCCACTAAGAATTACTACCAAGTCGGTGGTATGAGTCAACCCAATGACCCGTCTCATCCTCTGATAGTAAGAAGAGCTCTGCCAACCGGGTGAGCTGCCACACATGCAGCATCCTGTCTCTGGGTGGCCATCCTGAACATCTAGCTGCCCTACAGTGATGCATGTACCATGAGTCCCAACCATCCTCCCATATGACTACGAGAGTAGGGAGGGGGAATTAGACCCGGGAGCCGCCGTCGGCAGTCGGAATCATGGACCACAATTCAAGGCAGTTGGAATTAGTTGCAATTGCCTTGAATTGCAGCTACAATTCTGGGGAGTCATATTTATCAAAAGTCGACGACTCAGACTCCTGCTGGCTTGCTTGCCTGACACTGTCTCACCCTCCACAAGTCATCTTGGAGACTCCACAGCAGCACAATTTGCCTTTTTTTATGCATTTTTTACATTGTTGCATCTCGCTGTTTCAGACTTTGGTGGAGAAACTCAACCACCAACCAAATGTATCCCTGGCTCCTCAGCTTGAAAACTCATCCAATGAGTAAAATAGGGAGGAGGAGCCAGGATTGTGTGCCCTGAGGCTGCGACACGAGGAATTCATTCAGTGCACTCCGTTCGTTCGTGTGGGCAATACGAGAAGAATACATTTCTGGCATCGAGGAGGAGTGAGGGCTGAGTGAGACACGGATGGCCACATGTTTTTAAACAGTGTTGGAATTCAAATGGTGAGTCAGACATCGGTCTGTCAGGGGTGCCGGCAGGAGGAGGGGGGAGAAATACTAGTAGCTAACTCTGCCTCCTCCCAGGAGCAAACACCAAACCACTGAGGAATTAGCCAGGTGTTTTGAGTCAATCAGGGCTGCTGGCATTAAGAGGAGGTGCCAGAGACCAGGGTTGTGATGGGATGGGGAGGGCAGAGGGGAGAGACCAAGATGAAAAGGGTCTTCAAATTGCACCTCTGGCAGTTGGTGGTCAACAAAATGAGGAGGTGAGATGAACAGAGATTAACAGCTAACTCTGCCCCTCCCATCCCCACCGGGGTGAATGCGAACTGATGAGGAATTGGGCAGGGTTTCAAATAAATGTATAAACCACCAAATTGTTTTTACCACTACCCATATAAATATGTGCCAGCAATAATATAGGTTTCAAAGCTTGTAGAAACCAAACTGTTATGAGAGACCTGCTGCCCCTTCCTCTTTGGCCTTCCACTCCATGTGTGCTTCTGGGTTTCAGAGACTTCTGGTATAGTCCATCTGCCAAACTTTAAGTTGTGTGTTTCTGAGTAAAGGAATGGGGAGGGGTGGCACAGTTGCCTCTGTGTAGGGAGGTGAGGTTGCTAAGTGCATGACAGAATGAAATAACATTGAGAAAAACACAAGAGAGAAAAAGAAATGTACTGCACAAGAAATCTTGCTGTTTGGGCTGTATTATGGGGGGGGGTGGTGGTGGTCTGCCCCAATTCAATTTTCATTGAGTGATGTCATTGTTCTTGATCAATAATGACTTCTTAAGCCCCCCTGCTCTCCTTTTTTGGGCTAGAGTCTCCCATGTGGGGTGGGTGAGGTTGTGAAGAAGCGTCGGACAAAATTTGCAAATGTGGGGGGGGGGCAAATTACTAAAAACTATCTATGGTTTGGTCCAGAAAAAAAAATGAAATAAAATGGCAAAGATTGCTGCTGGAGTTTTTCTGCAGAGAAAGAGTTTTAGTTGGCTAACCAGAATTGCTTAATACTGCCAAGAATGGGGAAAGAGAAAAAGAAGAAGAGAGAGAGGATAGATTGGGGAAGGGAGAGAGAGAAGTATAGCGAGGAGAGGAGAGGAGAGGAGAGGGAAAGACACAGTGAGACTACCATTTCACTCAAGTCAAGTGTCAGCTATGTGCTCTGCTAATTGATTTTTAAAAGGGGTGGGGGATATTGCTGTTTTGTGTTATGTTTCTGGATGCTTATTCTGCCGTAAACAAAAGGCATGCAGAGCTGCAAATAGAAAGCTGTTTCCTTAAGCCACTGTGTACAAGGAGTAAAAATAGAAAAGCTCCTGTCACTATTTTCCTTGTGAGTATGATGCACTGCTATGGTTATGGTGCACAGGTTGGTAACGGTCATTTTTCTGATGTAGAGTGGTAACTTGAAATATTCTCTGTGTGGCTGAGTTATAAATTTAACCATGACGTAATGTCAGCTGTCATTACAAACAA
The DNA here is from genome assembly GCA_016271365.2 of Neoceratodus forsteri. Lineage (NCBI taxonomy): Eukaryota > Metazoa > Chordata > Ceratodontiformes > Ceratodontidae > Neoceratodus > Neoceratodus forsteri. The sequence goes on from CM028129.1 coordinate 907,591,542, forward strand.
ACCAATTAATATGCTGCTGCAAAGTGCAACAGTGGTGAAAAAATGCTGGACATGAAAAAGGGGATTAAGGAAGTTGGGGAGCAAGGCAAGAAGTGGATGGACCACGGTTAGTGAATACAGTAAACACAATTCCAGCTTGATGGGTATGATAAATGTGTTGGCACTTAAGGCAGTAATATGGTTCCAAGAGGTTTTAATTACACTTGCCACTTTACAATACTGTCGTATGCACTTCTGAATGTGTCTGGTATACAGTTTGTCTGGGACCAGTACTGCAGTGTGGTGTATATTGTTACATGTAAACCAGGCCAGCGTATGTACTGCAGATTGGTTGACAGGTTTTAAATGTTTGGGGATAGCAGCAGTTGTAGGATTCTCATCAAGAATGTTTCCTGAAGGGATGATGCCTGCAGTTGACCCCTGTGCACTTTATTCCCAGTTCTCGCATGAGCAGCAAATTACTCCCTCCCCCCAGTACTGGTACCAGTCCCCCAATGTGATGGGTACTCAGCCCCCTCAGGTGTACAGGTCTGGTCACCCCCCCCCCCAGGTGCATGGGGAAACAGTCCCCTAAGATGCAGAGTACTGGCTCCCCATCAGGGGCAGTGATTGCCCCCCCCAGGTTCAGAGACCAGCCAATCATCCTTCAAGTAGTGTGTACTGGTTCCAACCCCATTGTCAGGCTACTGCCCCCCCACTACCACCATGTACTGTATACTGGTTCCCAGCTCAGTGTCAGTGAACTGGTCCCCCCACCCTCATGTGCAGCACACTGGTTCCCCTCCTCCCTCTCCCCATGTGCACGGTTCTGGCCCCCCCCCACAGTGCATGATACTAGGCCCTTCCACTACCCTCTCATGTTCAGGGTACTGTCCCACCCCACCTCCCCACAGGTGCTGGTATCTGCCACCCCCACCCAGGTGCAGGGTTCTGGATCAGTCTAACAAGCAGGGTATTGCTCTCCCCTTCCCCATGTACTGGTAACTGTCCTCCCCCAAGGTGATAGGTCTCCCCTCCCCGGGTGTGTAGGTGTCTGGTGACTCAACACCCAGGTGCACTGGGAAATGGTCCCTCATGATGCAGGGTACTGGCACCCCATTAGGGAAAGGGATTGGATCCCCACATCCCCCCAGTTTCCCATCATCCCCCAAGTAGTGTGTACTGGTCCCCACTCCAGTATCAGGTTACTGGCACCCCTTCCACCCCACTTGCAGTGTACTGGTTACCCCCCTCACTCTCCCTATGTGCACGGTTCTGGTCCCCCAGGTGATTGGTACTTGGCCCTTCCCCAACCCCCATGTTAAGGGTACTGTCCCACCCCACCTCCCCACATGTGTTTTGCTCTTGGTCCCCTCCCTCAGATGCATGATTCTGGTTCAACCCAACTAGCAGTGTATTGCTTCCCCCCCCCATGAAGTGTATGCGAGTACCTTTAACCACCTGAGAAGTGACATTATCCAACTTTACACACATCATTCAGTGCCTTGTGATTATAAAATGGATCCAGTAAAATAAAAAAAAAATAGGGCAGGATTTTCAAAGACTACATAAAACATTGTTTCACTGGCATTGCATTGTTTCATGGAGCTGGCATTTTGGCCTAGAGCTTAGAGTAATGAGCTGTGAATGAGCTTGGTACATCTAGCAGACAGACCTGGATGTGATTCCCACAATCTCCAACTGCATACTGTTTGACTCTGAACAAATCATTTAATCTCACCAGTGCTCCTGGATTGCCCCTGAAAACAGGCATGTGGGCCTTGCCTGGTTAACAAAGAATAAAAAAATAAATGTCAGTGGTTAGGACATGTGTCTATGATGACATGCTTTTTGAGTTTCAGCTCAAAGAGTAGTTATTTTATCCTGTCTTGTATATTTTCTGTGTGTGTGTTTGTGTGTGTGTGTGTGTGTGTATTCATTAGCATAGTAAGTACCACTAGGTGTTACTTATATAATTATATATACATATTTTTATGACTTTCCTGTTGCATTTGAGAGACTGTTTATGGCCAAATTCTGAGCTTTAAACAGCAACACATCAACTTGAGATATATAGCATACTGACTTGTTATTGATCTGCTTTCTGCTAAAAGAAACAGTACTGAACTTTGGCACTGACAGTCACAATGTATAGTTAATGAGTTTATTTTATTCAGGCATTGATACAAGTCAAGAGGAGAGGAGTGGACTTTTCCTTATTGGCCTGGTGGACATGTGAAACTACTCTGCCTTAATAGAAGTAGGATAGCTTAAAGGTGAACAGTCAGTAAAGCCTCACACCCAAATGTGACACTGATCACAATTTGCACTTGGTGTACAAAAACATTTTTTAATTACTGCTTACTGCACGACAGTAGTACAGTATGTACTAGGCTAATTTGACTGACATTGACTTGTAAGATGCAGTTTCATGTAACCACACATACTAGAATCCCTGATGCTTATGTCAGAGAAGAACTGCTGAGATGGGAGATGCATTCTTCAATAGCCTGCACCCTGCAGTATACATGTGAATAATTTTGCAAGCTAAAATCAAATTTTGCTGGTACTGCGGTGCTTAGCGCAATCCTCTCTGACTTCACTGTACCCAGCCCAAGCCCCACAAGAACAGCTGTCCAGCAAATTGAAAATTTCAGCTTACAAAACATTAACATTCATGCAGGCTGGCTGTTAAAGGCAGTTGAATCTCCCAGCTCTGCAGTTCTCTCTGAAGTCAGCATCATGGGATTCTGGGATGTCTGGTTACATTCTGACTGACTTTGATTTGTTTGTTGGAAGCTGAGAACATGGCTACACTTCAAAGAACAAACTATAATTCTGTTTTAGGACCTGGAAACCTGGTAAGGCATAATATTGTTGGGGACTTGTTAAGAATGGGAGCTACGCTTTCTACAAAAAGTTTCATTTTTTTTGGCATTAAGCAGAGAATTGCAGGATTCCATTAAAAGCGTAGTAATTTTATAACCAGAGGGAGTGAGATACAACTGAATTTGCTGGATTCCTGGGGCTGAAACCTAGGATTTGGAAGGATATTTTTGCAACATTTTAACATTTGTCCTGCTGGCTGAGAAGCTAAGTTTTTATCCCTGGTTTCACTGAAAGGTTTTGTGTATTGGAATCAGACATAGCAGAGTGCCTACATTGAAAGGCCTGCTTACATCACAGGTGTCACTAGTCAATCAATTGGCTCTGGGTGGGGTTTCATCACTGTGCTGTCTTAGGCATCCTTCACAGTTAGAAGCCAGTCTGACTGACTTTGATTTGTTTGTTGGAAGCTGAGAACCTTGCTACGCTGCAAAGCACAAACTATAACGCCGTTTTACGACCTGGAAACTTGGTAAGGCATAATATTGTTGGTGACTTGTTAAAAATTGGAGCTACGCTTTCTACAAAAAGTTTCATTTTTTTCCTTATTGGCATTAAGCAGAGAATTGCAGGATTCCGTAGTAATTTTATAACCAGAGGGAGTGAGATACAACTGAATTTGCTGGATTCCTGGGGTTGAGACTTAGGATTTGGAAGGATATTTTTGCAACATTTTAAAAGTGTCCTGCTGGCTGAGGAGTGAGTTCATTTTTATTCCTGGACTCAGTAGAGTAGTTTGTGTAGGAGCAGTGGTCTAGTAAATTGTGGTGTTAGTTGAATTACTATAAAGGGCAGTACTCACCAGGGTGGTGGAGCAGTTGTGTATTTGATTGTTTCTAACAGTCACCAGTGGCTGAACTACCCACCACCCTTCCCCACACCCTCCGCACTCCCCAGGCGTGGCATTTCTTTATAGCCAAAGTTCTGACATCACTTCCTCAACAGGTCTTGGGGCAGAACTGTCATTCTTAATAACCCAGCACAGTGTATAAAGGGTAGGTACACACCACAAATAACAATAAAAAAAAAATATATATATATATATATTATATATTGTATAGTATAAGGGAGAGGGACATGTGGGGAGTGGTGCAATGCACTGGCTGTGGGGCAGCAGTTTTCTGAGAGACATTCTGGAAACTGCATTGCAGTTCAATTTGCAGGCAACTGTCAGCTCTGAGGGAGGAGGTTGCCCACCTCCAGGCTGAACTAGTAAGGACTAAGGATGCCTCCCCCATCCAAAGAGCACCACTGCCACAACCACTGCCTCAGAGGTTGCCAAGTATGAAGAGCAGTTGGACCACAATGGGTTCTAGGAGGGTGAAGGTGGTGGACCAGAGGTGAAGCCCCCTAGTTGTACCTCTACACAAATCATATGCCATTCTGGCAGAGCAAGGTTCCTCTATGATAGCACCCTCAGTGGAGACCCAGAAGAATGCTGAGGACATCCACAAGGGAGACCCACAAAATGGTTACAAGGGACACCACAGGGGAAAGAAACAGCTTCTGATGGGGGACTCAGTTGTTAGGGGGGTAAAACTTGGAAAGGGAGAGGAGAAGGAAGTAAGGTGCCTGCCTGGTGCCATGGCTTGGAGGGACAGGAAGCGAATCCTCAGGATTGCAGAAGCAGCATCTCAGGAGAGGTAACTAGATATCATTGTCCACCTTGGGACAAATGACCTAGCTAGGCATGGGATCAGTGGAGTGCAGAATGAATTTGTGGAGTTGGGGATGGGCCTCAGATGGGTAGCAAGCATGGTAACCTTCTCAGAGGTGCTGCCTGTCCATGGTAGGGGTGAGGCAAGGGTAATGCACACCATACAGTTTAATTAATGGTTGCACAACTGGTGCAGAGCACAGGGCTGTGGCTTCATTGGGGACTGGGGGTCCACCTGGAGAGATAAAGGTCTATACAGGCATGATGGTCTGCATCTGTCCATGAAGGGAACCAAGCTCCTAGGTGACTGGTTTAAATGCTTCCTTGGCAAGCTTTTAAACTAGCCAAGGGGGGAGGTGCTGATAAGAAGCAGGAAATTTCAAGCCTCCCCCCACAAAACATGGCAGGTAGTAAGGTAAACACTGAGGTACAGAGCTCAACACAGGGCAAGACAGGGGTAAATGGAAAGCTAGACAAGGGCAATAAGAGCAGGGATGGGGGAAAAAAGGATAAAGACAACATTAAATGGAGGGCAATGAGTACCAATGCCCGTAGTCTGGGAAACAAGCTTCCTGAGCTAGTATCCCTGATGGAAGATGAACAATTGGATATTGTGGCAGTCACAGAAACATGGTACACAGAGAACCCTGACTGGGATGTCAACATACCAGGGTACACAATCTACAGAAGGGACAGGGAAGGTAAAAGAGGAGGTGGAGTAGCTCTATACATAAGGGAAGGGATCAAAGCTACAGAACTAAAAAGTAAAGGGGGAGGACAAGAGGCACTCTGGGTCACCTTGGAGACAGGGAATGGCATCACAATCCGCACAGGGGTTATATACAGACCCCCATCTCAAGGGGAGGAAATGGACAAGAAAATGATGGAGGACATTCTCAAAATGGCTGAAAAACGGGAGATACTGTTGATGGGGGACCTGAATATGCCAGATGTTAACTGGATGACATGTACTGCAGCCACATCCAAGAGCAGGGTCATTCTCGATGCCCTGCAGGGTGCAGGCCTTAGACAGCTAGTGTTGGAACCCACTCGGGAGGGAGCAATACTAGACCTGGTACTCTCAAATGGAGAGAGGATCACAAATTTAGAAGTCAGTAGACATCTGGGAACAAGCGACCACTGCACAGTGTGCTTCACAATAAGCACAACCATGGAGATAAGCCATACAAAAACAAGGATACTGGACTTTAAAAGGGCTGACTTTGGCAAAATGGGTGAATACCTGAAGAATGCACTAGCAAATGGCCAAAAAGGAGGGGTGGAAGAACAATGGAGAAAAATCAAAACTACCATCAAAGAGGCAACAAGCCTTTGTGTGAAACAAATAAAGAAAGAAAACAAAGCAGAGTAAAAAAACCACTATGGTTTTCAAAAGAGGCGGCAGGGAAGGTTAAGGAGAAAAAGGCTGCATTCAAAAAGTATAAGGAATCACAGAAGGAGCACAACAGGGAACTGTATCAATTAAAGCAGAAAGAAGTGGGGGAAGGCAGTCAGAATAGCAAAGGCCCAAACCGAGGAAAAAATAGCCAACTCAGTTAAGAAGGGAGATAAAACCTTTTATAGGTACATTAGGGAGCATAGAAAGGTTAAGGGAGGGATAGTGAAGATTACTAAAGGATAGGGGAGGTGGGCAGAGGGAGACAGTGAAAAAGCAGAGATACAGAATGAATACTTTTGCTCAGTATTCACAAAAGAAGATGAGGAGAAATTACCTAAACCAGACAATAGAAGCACTTTAGGTACAGGGGGTTGACACCAGTCCATTCACAGAAGAAAGAGTCCTGAAAGAACTCCTAAAACTCAAGGTGGACAAAGCAATGGGGCCTGATGGGATTCACCCTAGAATCCTAAAACAACTAAGGGAGGACCTAGTGACACCACTGACCATGCTTTTTTAACAAATCATGGGAGGATAGGGTGGTACCTGAGGACTGGAGGAGGGCAGATGTGATTCCCCTTCACAAAAGTGGGACAAGGCAGAAGCAGGAAACTACAGATCTGTAAGTTTGACCTCAGTGGTAGGGAAAATGATGGAATCACTTCTGAAAGAAAGAACTGTTGAGTACCTAGAGGCCAGCGGGGCACAGGACCCAAAGCAGCATGGATTTACAGTGGGAAGGTCATGTCAGATGAATCTAATTGATTTCTTTGACTGGGTGACTAAAGTAATAGACCAGGGAGGGGCTGTGGATATGGCCTACCTAGACTTTAGCAAGATATTTGACACAGTCCCACACAAAAGATTAATAATCAAGTTAGCCAGCCTGGGAGTGGGTCCCAGGGTGGTAGCCTGGGTAGCAAACTGGCTGCACAACAGGACACAGAAGGTAATAGAGAATGGAACACATTCCGAACAAAGGGGGGGTTACTAGTGGAGTACCTCAGGGCTCAGTACTGGGTCCAGTCCTCTTTAACATCTTTATAGGTGACATTGCAGAGGGTCTGGAGGGAAAGGTATGCCTCTTTGCATATGACACAAAGATCTGTAACATAGTTGGTACACAAGAGGGGGTAGAAAATATGAGAAGGGACTTGGCAAGGTTGGAGGAATGGTCAGACATATGGCAACTTAGATTCAATGTAAGGAAGTGCAAAGTAATGCACCTGGGAAACAAAAACCCAGGAGAAGAGTGCACAATAGCAGGGGAGGTACTAACAACAACAAAAATGTAAAGGGACCTGGGGATAGTCATATCAGATGACCTTAAGGTTGGCAAGCAATGTGAAAAGTCGGTAAGAAGAGCCAGGGGGATACTGGGATGCATAGGAAGTGGCATTACAAGTAGAAAAAGGGGAGTGGTTATCCCTCTATACAGACAGTTGGTGAGACCCCATCTGGAGTACTGTGTGCAGTTTTTGGAGACCTCATCTATGCAAGGACATAGACAGAATGGAAGCAATCCAGAGGAGGGCAACTAAAATGGTGCAGGGTCTGCAGCAGAAACCATATGAAGAGAGACTGAGAGAGCTTAATATGTATACTCTTGATGAAAGGAGGGACAGGGGGGACATGACAGAAACTTTCAAGTACCTCAAGGGAATCAACAAAGTCCAAGAGGGTAGCATCTTTCAGAAAATGAGATGTGTAAGAACAAGGGGGCACAATTTAAAGATAGAGGGGTGAGGGCTCAGGGGTAATGTGAGGAATTATTTTTTCATGGAGAGAGTCATGGATACATGGAACTGCCTTCCTGAGGAGGTCGTTGGGTCTAAAACAGTGGGGGAATTCAAACATGCATGGGACAGACATAAGGCAATTATAGTGCGGGGTTGCAGGAAGTAGGTTGTTGGTTAACTAGAACCTGCAGCTTATCCAGTAGGTAGGGAAATGGGCAGACTGGGTGGGCCAAGTGGGCCTTATCTGCTCTCAAAGTCTTTGTTTCTATGTTTCTATGCAATGGCATCTTACAAGTCAATGACATTACTTAGCCTGATTTATTTATTACACTGCAGTAATCGGTAAGTAAATAAAAGTGTTGCACACAAAGGCCTAATTAGGATTTGCCTCATACTTGGGTGTCAGTCAGGCTGTCAGATTATTATTGCTGACAGTTCCCCTTTAATACATAATGTGAACCTATTTCTTGCAGGTTTATATAATCGTATGCATGTACTGCTGCTCATGCGGTGGGACTTCACTGTATTCTTAATGGGACACTGGGTTTGGATGGAACCTCTCACTAGTATGTTTGTACACATTTTGCTGAATTGCTGGTGATTGCTGTATGTATTGCAGGTCCTAAAAGCCTTATGTTAATATCTACAGATGTATTATGTAACATATGCCAAATAATGAAGTTATAGTATGACAAACTACAACATAATAAAATTCAATGATTGTGAAAGTTGGAAATATCGGTTGGATTTCTTTTGTTAGTTGAAGTCAGAAATTTCAAACTAGTTGAAAAAATCAGTCAGAATGTGTGGTGAGTCAGTCATAATTGTGTTTTTCAACTGACTCCTGGGTCTATGGGGAATGATAGGATGAGAACAAGGAAAAGCTATGGTACAGTATACTACTAGCACTTCTGTCAAGCAGTAAATGTTGCAGTATGGTAGTGGGGTATCAAATATGAAGCTGGGACTAGGCATGGACATTAGATGGGATTATCTTCCAGTAATACTAAATCCTCCTGCCAGAAGACATAGAGACAAAGCACATCCTTTTTGTGGGTAGTGCCTCATTAAACCATTGTTACTTCTCACACAGCACATGGCAGGGGGAGGAGATAAGCACCCCCTGGCTTACACTGTAAACTCATCTGTGCCCTCCTGAAGAAGTGTGATTATTACTGAGGATGTAACGGATTGCTGTTTGCTGCTGGACAGGGAACCATCATTAACATATAGAAACTGCAGCACTTTGGCAGGGCTTCAGTGTGGCTGTGTACAGGGCAAGGGCAGCAGGGTGACAAAATAAATCATTGACTTGTGCCATCTAGAGTGGAGAAAGAGAGATTGCAGAGGGGGCCACAATAAATGTAACAGTCTCAAAAGTCCCAAATATTTATTTTTCCTGGCTTCAGTGTGGCTGTGTGTACAGGGCAAGGGCAGCACAGTGTCAAAATAAATGTTTGACTTGTGACATCCAGAGGGAAAAGAGAGAAACTGCAGGGGGGGGGGCACAATAAATGTAACAGTCCCAGAAATCTCAAATAGGATTTTTTTTTTTACTGGCTTCAGTATGGCTCTGTGTACAGGGCGAGTGCAGCAGGGTGGCAAAATAAATCTATGACCTGTCCAGAGGGGAGAGAGAGAGATTGCAGGAGGGCCATGATAAATGTACAAGCCCCAGAAATCCCCAGTAATCCCAAATAAAAAATGTTTCCTGGCTTCAGTGTGGCTGTGTGTAGAGGGCAATGGCAGCACGGTGGCAAAATAAACCTTTGACTTGTGATATCCAGAGGAAGAGAGAGAGAGAGAGAGAGAGAGACTGTGGGGGGTCACAGTAAATGTAACAGTCCCAGAAATCCCACACAGATTTTTTTTCTGGCTTCAGTGTGGCTGTGTGTACAGGACAAGGGCGGCAGGGTGTCAAAATACATCTATGACTTGTGACATCCAGAAAGGGAGGAGAGAGAGAGAGAGAGAGAGAGAGAGAGAGAGAGAGAGAGACTGAAGAGGGGCCCATGATAAATGTAACAGTTCCAGAAATCCTAAATAAAATTTATTTTCCTGGCTTCAGTGTGGCTGTGTGTTCAGGGCAAGGGCAGCAGGGTGGCAAAATAAATCTTTGTCTTATGCCATCCAATCACTTTTTAACATCCATTCATGATTTCATATATTAAAAAAAATACTGTTCAGACAAACGACATAGAAGTTGATGCGCCTGTGTTGCTTGCTGTGGGTGGCCGTTTACTGTACAACACAAGTAAAGTACAACTACTGTACACACAAGTGTCATCATCATCACTCATTCCCCATTATTCCTTATTATTATTAGTTTTATAGTATATCACATTACATTATGTATAAGCATTAACCAACCCCCAGTGTGGGACTGTGCTGCTGCATACGGCAATGCACCAGATGTGTTTGCATCTCCAATTCAAATTCTGAGGCACACTTAACAGTTGCTGAATTTGGTCACTTGACAGTAACTAACTGTATTGTAGGAGTCAGTCCGGTAATCTTGGAAGGAAGTGATGGTGGACTGTTGTGCTGTTGGTGTGCTGTGTACAGTCATGAGTCATGTCAGTAAATTTGTCCCTGGCCTGTGGGAGTCATCAGAAGGACATCACACTAGTTACAGGGATCTTTTGTTACAGGTTAGAATACTAAAAACTGAACTAAGTGTTGTTGAGGCACATTCTATTTCTCAGGTAGGCAGTGGCACTGCAAAAGATAGCAATCAGCCTGAAAAGGGAAAACAAAATCAAACCCCAAAAAGCGATTTTTTCAGGTCTAAGGTTTCGTCTTCCAAGCAACTGCTTGAATCCAAAATAGGTGAATGTCTTGGATCATCATCAGTCTCAAGTAAAAAAAAAAGTTATGCAGTTAAAAAAACTAAAGGCATGGTGGGTACCACTCGCAGAGGCACCCAATGGTATGGAACAATTGCATACTATGCTACTGCCAGTCCCTCATCCGATTCTTCTGAGGTTGAACCCGATGAAGGTAATAACAAAGATGAAGAGAATGATCAGGCAGCACAAGGTTTACTGGAGGGGATGGAAATTGCAGATGAGGAAGAAACAGGCAGAAATGTTTTACTTGTGGAGGGGGGGTAGTGGGAATAAACCACAAGAGGAACAGGCCCAAGAAAAATTCTGGGGGGGGGGACCCTGAAAAGGTGACCGAGGTGTCATGCCTTCCTGGGAAAAAACTAAAAAAATATCATCTTTTGTTTGGTCCTACTTCTTCATTAGTGCTTCCTATGAGTTGGTAGCAACATGCGCTATTTGTAAACAGTCAATCAACAGGGGTAAAAAGAAAGGAGCATTGGGAATTCAGCACTGTAAAGGCACCTAGACAGATGTCATAACATTACTGAGAAGTCCAGTTGTGAGTCTTGAAGAGAAAGTGACAGCGATAGCTCAATACACTCAGGGGTAACGCCCATAGATGAAAGCAGTGGCAGCCCACGCAGCACTACTGAAACACCTCCACCACTACCACTTCCTGCCATTCGAAGGACTCCTCCGACTATTATGTAAAGTGACTGTGTGTTCAAAAGCCCTCCTCCTTCAAAGAGGCAGCTTACCATCTCAGAAACATATGAGCATAAAGCCAAATATGACTTGACTCACCCTGTTGCTCTTACAATAAACCCCACAATTTCAGAAATAATAGCTGTTGATTTGCTACCATATAACATGGTTGATCATATGGGATTCAGGTGGCTACTTGAGTACCTCGAACCTCAATATAGTATACCATCATGGAAATACTTCTCAACAGGGATTCCAGATCTTTACGATGTTGTATGTAAAAAATTAAGATGCATCTTGTGCAATGCTGTTGGGAAGGTGGTTCATCTCACAACAGATATCTGTACAAGCTGTCAGCCTGAAATCTTCATGTCTATCATGGCACATTGGGCATGTTTCGATAATTCACATGGGACTGGGGACAGTGAAGCATCGCAGTTTGCTGTTCTAAGAATGTTTTTTTTTTTCCATCTGAACATACCTTATACAACATAAGGAAGGCCTTGGAATAGGTGGACTTTGTTCACATCTGCTGCTTTGTGCATTACTTAAATTTAATAGTTCATGGTTTTCTCCATGACGACAGGGAGATGAAGGCTCTCGTTAGCACTGCTTAAAGAATATGCAATCATTTCAGTCACTCAAGCAAAGCCTATTACTTGTTTAAAAAAATATAGCAGGAGCACAGTTTACCTTTGCACAGACTGATCCAAGAGATTTCTACTTGATGTAATTCAATTTTTTATATTTTTCAAAGGCTGTTGGAACAAAAGAAAGCTGTCAGGCAGTACACCTTAGAAAATAAAATTGGTGATGCAGATGTCTATATTACTCCACCACAGTGGGCCATGGTGGAGTTTCTAATTTTCCTGCTTCAGCCATTTGAGGAAATCACCAGGGAGGTTAGTGCAAACACAGCAACTCTCAGCCAGGTGATACCCCTAATAAAAATTTTAAAATTCAGATTGAATCTGGTTAGGGAAAAGTCAGAGAAGCAAGACAGTTCCATGATCATACAACCTGCCAGTGGTGATGCTGACAGATGCAGGTTGCCCCCCAGAATATAACAAGATCTAATGAGATGTATGATAAAAAAAATTGAAGAAGATGATAAACTATGTAAAATGCTTCATTCTGAGTACTACATTAAAGCAACAATTTTGGACCCACAATATAAATTGAAGCAACTATTGAGAGATGATGATGACACTTGCTTTGAGATAAACAAGAAATAATTGATGAGGTGCGTCCTGTAATGGAACAAAGTACAACAGCAGCACCATATTCAGAATATTCTTCATGACACAGCACAGCATCACATGGCCCATCCTCTAGTGTTGCTGCATTTTCTCCTACTTCCTCCTCAGTCACTGCAGCCAAATCCTCTTCTTCTTTGCCACCAGCCAAGCATAGCACTGTCCCACAGTCACTTGGTTGAACTTCATGTCTCTGGAGTCACTTAGAAGATGTAATTATAACATCTTCTTCATCTCCTTCTTGTAACACAGCCTCAGCACAGACCATTGTTGAAATATACCTGGCAGAGCCCAATATCGGCTAGAAAGCTGATCCTTTGCAGTACTGGAAATTCAAAACAAAAAGTGTGTCCTGCTTTAGTAAACAATGCAATGAACTACATGAATTTCCCTCCAATTAGCGTCTGTTCAGAACGATTGTTTAGTTCAGCTGGTAACATCATTACTGACACACAATTTTGTTTGACATCAGAAAATGCTAAGCGCCTCACATTTCTCAAAGTCCTCATTTAAATTCCAAATATGATACCTGAATAAAACATACACTGACTGCTCTGAGCAGGCCCTATTCACAAAACACTTTCAAGAATGTGTGCCTGTGGTGAAAATCTTTTGTGAATAGGGTCTACTACATGAGGTAGCAATTAATTGCAACAAGTCAGGTCAGGGCGTACTAGGCCAGGCCACTATTACTTGAATGGTCACATGAGCAGCACAGAATAGAAAAAAAATAACAACAGTGGGTTCAGAGTCCAAATACAGCAAGCGACTGCATTTCATGTCATAAACTTACTTGGTGGTACCTGGTACCACTATCTGATCTGGAAGGTAGGGTACTGTTGTCTACTACTACTACTACTATCACTTTTTGTCCTCACGAGTCACGACTACTACTTATCATTTTTTGTCCTTACTCCAGTCCTTACTACTGCTACTTGTCACTTTTGTTTCCCTCAGTAACTGATCCTGACTGTATTGTTTTAATTTTCATACAGTGCATGGCTTAGCAGATCCCTGAAACCCAGAAACTGAATACTGTTTGTATATTTCTCATTTCCCCCATATTTGGCTGTGATTACTTCACAGAAAAAAGTCTACTAAATTGAAAATTCATATAATTTCTTTATTGTTTGTGTGTGCATGGTATGCTAGACTGGTTACATCTCACTTTCAGTAACTGGACTGAGATTAGTATATTACTATATTTTATTTTTGATACTTTAATTACTTGGCAGTGGCTGGCAGCAATTTTGGAACTAGGAAGGATGTAATTGTGTTGTGTGTCTGTCATCAGGTCTTCAGGTGGCAGTGGCAAACTTTTTTATGACTGCACTGCACTTAACCGATGCGATGTGTGACTGGCTGCTTGCCTGAGTAGTGATGATCACTGTGTCTTTCGTTTTTCTTCTTTAAGGATTCAGCGTGCTGATCAGATTCAGTAGAAGAAGTCATAGTACTGGAAAACATTACCACCTCTTGGACCAGGTAGTGTGCCATATATTACAGTACACTATGGCATGCGAAGCAGTTGCATGATTCACATGGGTAGGGTGGGTGGGTGGGTGGGCTCTCTTAGTGCTGCTCATTTGATCATTCATATCCATTTCTTTGGCCTGTTCACTCTGACTGGAAGATCCATCAAAATAATACCCACACAGCACCATTAATAAAAAAAAATCTTAGCTGCCTGGCAGTGCCTGCAGTGCCTGGTGGTGCTATGATACAGATATTTGCATCTGCATCTGTCTGTCTGTCTGTCTGTCTGTCTGTCTCTCTCTGTCTCTCCACACCCATATCATGGACTGAGCAGGATATGCCACCTCACCATTATATGCCAGCCATGAAGGGGCTAGTTGTGAGTGATTGCTTTTTTATTTAGCAGTTTTACATTAATTTTTATACAAATAATCCATTAAATTATTTTCTTTGGGCATCTGTGTCAAATGTGACCGACTTTGGCCACTTTTATGCATTTTTTCAAATATTTGTCAATAAATCAGAACTAATCAGAACAAATCAGAACTTCACCATGTTCTGGTTCTTGTTTAATAAGGGTCAGAACTTGACAGAGTTCTTCCAGCCCTACTCTAGAGACTGCCCATTCCTCAGGACACTTAAGCTTGTGAGCCCTTTGAATCTGTATTGAATCCCTCTCTCCCATAGCAACACCTTGAGGTAGTTGTAGGTCTTGCGGGTCTGAACTACCTCATGGGAGAAGTCCTGATAAATAGAGATGCGAGACCCTTTCCAGAAGAACTCACCTTTCTTTCTGATGGCTCTGTAGAATCTCTTTTTTTGTGGAATAATGAAGCAGATAAGCCACTATGGGCTGAGAGTGGGAGCCAGGTGCTGCAGGGGGTCCCTTCATTCTATGTGCCTGCTGTACCTCAATTGTCTCCTGTCAATGTGAGCCCACCAGTGGAGGAAGCATAGTAGAGAGAAAATGTTCCAGGTTGTCCTCTACATCTTCTTCTGGCACCCCCAGTGTCTGCCGGCTGCGGTTTTCTTGATCCTCTGCCCTTTCCCACATCTACATCAGCCATTTTTTTATAATCCTCCTGACTGCTCAGAATGGTGTGCTGAAAATCCTCCAGATCGAGCATCCGCTGCTTGGAGGCAAATATGCAGCCATTCAGTACCTTAACCTCTGCTGTGTTACTTGAATTAGCCATTTTCAACTCTGCCATGTCCTCCACCAATGTCTCCAAAAGTCAGGTTATATACCCTAGTGATGCCTACTCCATATGTCCTTTGGTATCTGGTATGCCTCCCAAGGCCTTTGCAACACTCCGCGTGCAGGACACCATGATGTGAGCCGTGTGGTGATAAGGACCCTGATGCTACAGATGCTAAAGCTTGTAGAGATGAGAAATGGCAAATAGCAACTGTTCTAATAGGGTAATCTCAGTTGGAACCTATGGGTGAGATGATCAGGAGCTCCAGTGATGCCAGACATTGCGGTAAGCGGTGGGCCACCAGTATTCGAGAGAAAACTTATGTTTGTAGGAGGATTGGGACGGTGCTGTAATTTCAAGCTGCCATCATTGTCAGCATTCACACATTCATCCCGACTCACTATTTTGTTTGAAAATAAATTTAAGGGTATGACTAGTATTCTGCTCACTCCAGTCAAACACTTTTCTCAGCCTATAGTTATTCTCATCCCTAGAGAAAATGTCTTTGTCTTGCTTGCTTTATTCTAATATTGTATTGAGTTACCTTATCTAACAATCATTTTCTAAACTTTGCAAAATCCTCTGCAGAGAAACATCTTTGAGCTTCTTTCTTGTCTTGAGTCTGTTTAGAGTGCTTACCAGTTTTGCAAAGTATAGGATGAACTGTATTGACTTCAGCGTGGCTTCCTCCATTAATTTATGCTACTTCTGCATAAACTCAAGACTATCAATTCCATCTGCAGGCAACTACAAGATATGTAAGCCTACAGGGATTCCTTTGTCTGCAAAATAAGTTTCCAAGGTAATCGTGTGTTAATGCATCCGTCACCCCTTCAGCACTACCTTTTCAAGCATTCAAAGTACTGTTTTTGACTTAGTTGCTGGTGTATTGTTACCCATTCCAGCATAATTCCAGCATAATTTCTGAATAAAGCGTTGCCACCCATTGGGTCACGACATGTAGTCTATGCAAAACATAAATCTGGCTTTCTGTTGCAATTCCCGTTACTCAGACCACCTAACACCATTGGTATTGGCACTATTGGTATTTTCATTCATTAATAGCATTATGAATGATTGAAGCACAACATGTGAGCATGCGAAATCTAAGATATGCCTGCTGTCCGTTATTGCTGTATAGTGATGTGGTCAGCCATGTAAATTATCTTTGTAACATGGCTATGAACAATCTCACACATGGATTGGTTAAGACAGATCACCTGACCATGGATTAATTCTCAAGTAATCCATGGTTGGGAGAATTAATCGATGGTTGTCATCGGAAACAAGTGCTGTGTGCTGGGGGCACTGCTATCGGCACAGCACTTTAGCAAGTGCTCACACTTTACATACATTTGATAACTCCTCCCCCTGTCTTTTTCTTCCTCATCTTGTTTTTACATAGAATGCCTCACTTGTTCAGCTTTTTCAAAAACTGCAAACCACATGCCACCATCATTAGTAAGGAGACCGCAAGATTGTTAAGTTCTTGCCACATTGACAGAGTGCTGCCCCCTTGTGTTCCTGCACCTCAGTCTGCTATACAGGGCAGGGGCTCACTCACTTGACCAGCAGGGGTTGCACAGACACTGTGTAGGTTGCTACTGCCTGGTACTATGTGTGTCTGACCCCAGCCATGTACCTGGCTGCAGTTCTGCTGCTAACACACAGACAGAACAAGTAACGGGACTGGCGGCAGCAGCAGTGCAGAGGAAACATGATTGGAGGGAGCATGTGCCCTTGAGTGAGTAGGAGGGAGGGTGAGTCAGTGGGGGAGACAGCAGCAGGGAGAGAGACTAAGTAACTGTGGGCAGCAGGGCAAGGGACTTGGGCTCAGCACAGTCAGAGTCCTCTGAGGGGTGAGAGAGAAACTGAAGTTTGGAGAACAAAACGTCAGGCAGGTGAAACGCTTTCATGAAGGGGAGAGACTGAAGGAGGTGCAATGCAACAGGATGTACCATGAAGAGAACTCGACTCTGCTCTGACCGACTGACTGACCAAGATATGGATGTAAGTTACTGCTGCACCTTTCCACTCTGTAACAGAACTGCTGCACCTGACTTGTACACTGGGCCCACTGGCAATGACACAGTGAGAGCCATGTTACGTAAGGATTAACCCTTGACAGAATATGGGTTTACTTGAGAATTAATCCATGCCAAGGTGGGGGTTGGGGCATGAGGCTACAAGAGGATTAAACCACTCCAGAGCATGGGATAACTTGAGAATTAATCCACGCCTGGGTGGTTGGAGGCGTGGATTAATTCTCAAGTAAACCCGTGATCTGGAGTGGGTTAATCCTTACGTAATCACTTTTGTTACTTTTTGAAAAATCATTTTTAGCACAATATCACTTTAAATTAATACTGCCATTTAGTTCAGCACTACAGTCTTGGGTGTTCTAATTTTTCTCCATCCTGTATCTACGCAGTTTTAGTAGCACCAAGTTGTGCAATCCTGGAGCGGCATTTCCAGTTTGTTTTTCTGTTTGTGCTTTGTATGATGGCATGGATTTTCCTATGTACAGTATATGAAGTAAAAGAGGAATACTGTTGCTATGAGTGTGCCTTAGATGGCTGGGTGAAATTTTGCCTACTTTCTTCTGTTTTTATTTATGACAGCTTACTGACCTCTGTAAAATGCCATTTAGTGGTCAAAGTAATGAAAGCAGTAATGGAAGTCCTGATTTATGTTTTACAGAGACTACATTTTGTGAACCAATGGATGGTAACCCTTTACTCACAAATTATTCTAGAACAGAGAACACTACACCAGCAAATAATTCAAAAACAGTATTTTGAGCAGTTGAAAAGGTAGTGCTAAAGGGGAGACAGATGCATTGGCACAAGATTACCTTGGAAGCTTATTTGTTGGTCCAAAGAGTCCCTTGAGGCTTATATATTTTGAAGTTGCTGGCATATTGAACTGCTAATCATGAGTTTATACAGAACTGGCATGTATTAATGGAGGAAGCTACATTGACATTGATACAGTGCATCCTGGACTATATGGCACCAGTAAGAGAACTTGTCTGTAAACAGACTGAGGACAAGGAAAAAGCTTAAAGAAATTGCCTTGGCTGAGGATAATAAATAAAACTGCCATTTAGTTCACTACTCCTGCCTTGAGTGCTCTAGTTTATTTTCATGCAGTATCTGTGCAATTTTAGTAGCACCAGGTTGTGCAGTCCTGGTGTGGCAGTTCCTGTTTGTTTTTTTAGTCTAAGACAAAACACAATGCATTGGTAATTTGTTTACCTAGAAACATAGACGATGATGGCAGAAAAAGACCAAAGGTCCAGCTATTCTGCCCCAATTTCCCTGTCTGGTCCGGGACCTATAATCCATACAAGGTTGTATCCTTTCCAGTTCATGCCCCTGCTCCCCACTCTACTGCTACTGACCTATGCAACTGACAAACCCTTCATTCTGTCCTAGCCATGCTTGAAACTATTTACAGTCTTGGCACCCACCACCTCCACTGGCAGACTGCTCCATGGCTCCATCACCTTTTCCGTAAAATAGAACTTCCTTACATCACTCTTTTTTTTTATCGTACTATTGTTTATTCTCCTCAGCAGAGTGGCCCTACATGATCGCCGGCCACCGGCCCTGCACCCCCGGACCCAGTCATGCATGCGGGCCACACAAACCCGCTCTTCCAGTGGGCTGCCATTATCGCTCCTGCACCCACTGGCACATGTCCCTCTCTGGTCTCTCCAAGAGCAAGGCACGGTAACGTCGCCAAGATTGCCCTCTGTATTTCCACATTTTCTCCCCAGTGAAAGCCGGACTTGCAATGGCGCTCAGCATGTAGTGCTGGTGCCCGCTGTGCTCTCCCTTACTATTGTACACCACTTGTAGTGCAGCTGGCCTCCACCAGTCACTGCTACAGGGTGATGCAAGCCCACTACCCACCCCAGAGAGGAGAGGCAGTAGTTGGACGCTCAATCCTCCTCTCCCTGCCAGCTCTCTGGCGTTCGAGTCTGTTCCCCGAACTGGCCGCCGCATGGCGGTGTGGTGTCCAGTGCCTCAACCCTCAGCGCCACCGGGCCGGGCTTACATCACTCTTAAACCTCCCCCTACCAGTTTCCACTCGTGACCTTTGGTTCTTGACTCTGTACTCATACAAAATAGTTCCCTCAGTTCACCTTGTTTATTTCCTTCAGGAATTTGAAGGTCTCCATAATATCCCCCCCCCCTCTCGGCTGGTCTCCAGTGAGTACATGTCCAGTGCCTTGAGACGATCTTCTTAAGATCTGCCCTGTTTATCTTGAATCATCTTGGTCACCCTGCATTGCACTGTCTCCATCCTGTCCTTGTCTTTCCTTAGATGAGGACTACAGAACTGAGCACAGTATTCCAGGTGCAGCCTTGCACTTCATTCCCATTTGTACCCTTGTGTACTCATCCTTACTCTTAGCCTACTGCAGGAATCTCCCTTTTTCTGGATCCCTACTGCAGTCAGGTTTAAACACAGTTTGGACAGGGCATGGGGACTCATAGTCCCCCATGGGGGTGGGGAACATAGGGTTGAGGGGTGAGGAAGTGGGGTAGGAAGTTAACAGACCACCAGTACCATATGCTGGTA
This sequence comes from Neoceratodus forsteri, assembly GCA_016271365.2. NCBI lineage: Eukaryota > Metazoa > Chordata > Ceratodontiformes > Ceratodontidae > Neoceratodus > Neoceratodus forsteri. The sequence continues at coordinate 907,611,256 of CM028129.1, forward strand.
GGGTAAAGTAATATTAAAGGCAAACTATATGGACTTTCAGTCTATTTCTGCCATAAAAATATGTTTCTGTTTCTAATGGCTTATACCAGCAGAGGTGCCCTGACTGTTGGGTCAACAATGGCAGCTGCATATTGACAAATGGCCTCCTCTCACTCTGAAGACTAAATTATTCCATGCAGACTGAACTCTAAACTTCTGCTGACCTTCATGTAGTAGATGTCAGACTTGGTTCCCCCCACATGGTAGACTGACATATTATCTATGAGGCCATCATGTGTCTAGTTGTCATTTTTATGTTGTCATGTGCATGTCTGCACAGTAAACATTTTTTTTTACAAAGAACCACTTTTCAGAGGTGTGTAACTGTTGAGTCCAATGCAGCTCAAGCTGCAGCAAGCATGGCAATGACAGATCAATGACCAGGCACTCTGATCTTGACACAAGTCACTGCTTGATGGGTGAAAACTTCTCATAGTTGAAAGGACTGAAGCTCTCCTTTGACAGAGCACTCCAGTGCTTTCATCTGTGCTGCCCAGCAAGGACCTGAGCCATGAGGGTATCCCTTCCACTGCCTGGTCTCTGATCAGTCCTGAGTGGGTCCTTCCCCCATCCAGTTTCCACTTCTCCTCCCCCGTTCCAGTTGTCTGTCCCCTGCATGGTTGCTGCTCCAACATTAACTGTGATATTTCATGCTCAAAGTCTTAAAAAGTTTGCAAACATCAATGAGCCACAGCAACACTGTAGTGTTCTCTTTTTCCAGATCAGTTATTAATGCATCTCCAATTTCCTGGGTCTATACAACAGAGTACTGTTTTTCTAGATTATATTTTTAATGATCCAGTGATACTACCTACAACAGGTTTACCGTTATGAAATCTTAGGATATCTTAGGATACTATGTCAATGTTACAAAAATGTTGAGAAAGTTTTTGCTTAAATTTAGTGAGTGATTTTTGCAGAAAAAAAGCATTGTTTTACTCACACACTGAAGGTGAGATAATACCTTTGCTGTTTTCTAGACAAAGTAGGCAAAGCTGTTTTGGGATATTGTATGAGCCAACACAGGCTCACTGGATACCTGCTATGTGATTAATCTGGCTGGACTGCTTATTTAGAACCCAGTTTCTGTGAGTGCTGTGCGGGTTTGCTGCCTATGAAGTGCCCTCTCTCATAGTTGGCCCAGTGGCGCAGAGGCAGAGGTGCCTAATGTCTCACCTGTCCCACACTGGTGACCCATATTTGAGAGCATGCTTGGGCCAATGGGGGTCAGCTGGGGGGTAGGCTTGGAGAGGATTAAGCGGCCACCAGGAAGTTCTCCTCTCCTGGATTGGGGAGGTGAGCTGTCCTAGCCCTTGACTGCCATAGAGTAGTGGTTTGATGGTTGTGTCAGGTGGGGGAGGGGCTAGCGCCAGGCTGGGTGGGAGGATCAGGGTCATTTGGACCTCAGGGCTCATGCAGACCTTCACATTCATGCACAACTGTGTTACTGAGACATTGGGGATAAAAGGAAAAAATTGAGGAAAAACACCCTCGGTGACAGGATAAAGACTGACCCCTCACAGGCCTCACATCAGCGGCCAGGCACCTGCCACAGTCCTGGGACAGAGGATGATGGTGGCAAAGTAAGCCCCGAAGGAGCCTGGTGAAGATGGCTGGGGGGTTCAGTCAGGAGTAAGTTGCCATGGGAAAGGAGATAAACACAGGATGGAAAAAGAAAAGAAGTGCCGTCTTTCACCTCCAATCAGGAAGCTAGACTGTTGTGTGGGTGAGGATTGCTGTGAATTCGCGGAGCTGCTTTTGAAAGTGCCACTGGTGAATCCTGTCATCAGCTGTCCTCTAAATAGAGTGTGCAGAGCTGTGTGGAGATGTTGTGTGAGCCAGTTCAGGCTCTTTGTATACCTGCCGTAGGATTAATCTGGCTGGACTGCTCATTTAGAACCCACTTTCTCTGAGTGTTGTGTGAGTTTGCTGCCTCCAAAGTGCCCCTCTCTCACCTCCAATCGGGAGCCTAAACTGGCATGTATGCTGGGCTTAGTTGGTCTGTTTTAGCATTATATATACAAGTGATTCTCTGCTGTGGTCCAGAGCCAAAGGGCCAGAGTACAAGGGTGCTACACTGTGGGTGTCAGTGTAGGGTAACAGTTGACAGGAGAGACTCTACAACCATAGTGTGTCATTTCTATCTACAGCTTCATATTGCATTGTTATTGTGTAACTACTGTAAGTATATTTTATTGTCCCTGCATTTTTCTGTTGTATTCTGCTACTAGCTATTGCATTCATAATATTAATAATGTTAGCTAGGTCTGTGCTGTAATTTGTAGGCTATTGGTGAATATTTTTGACATAAACTGCTTAATTATTTGTGCGTGTCTATTTTACAATTACCTGATTTGTTTTCTACTGTTTAAACGCTGTTGATTGCTATCTTTAACATTCTTTTCTTTTGATGAGAGGGTATTTACTCTATAATTTTCTGACCGTCTGCTTGTACTATGGAAGTGTGTAGTTAACAGTGCATATACCAGCCATCTGCTTACTTTTAGTATTCCAATTCTATTTATTATTTGTTGATTCTGTCTCACATCAGTCAGTCCATTCCCTCTTAATCTTTTTACTTTTATTTTTGTTTTGAATGCCTCCCTTTTGGGTCAAGTCATCTTACATTTTTAGTCTTATTTTGGGTCAAGCCATTATCCTTTTTTAGTCTTATCTGTCAAAACTGCTTCCCTTACTGGGCCTGGTTAACATTACTCATACCATTCTATCTTAATACTGGCCTACTTTTCATTAGAATTTCTTGTTAGGCCATCAACCCTGTTCTCTGTCTGGGTCAGGCCTACTCCTCTGTACTCATTATTTTATTTTGGCCTTTCCCTTTAATTCACTGTCTGATAAGGGCCATTTAATTTCCTCTCCCGACCTATTTAGCTACCTCATTTTACCTTATCTGACTCCATCCTTGTACTTATTACCTAGGTTGTTTCAATTTTTTTGGCACTTTTTCTCTACTATGCTGTTAAGTTCTCTGGCTTCTCTCAACCTCTTCTTTTCTTTATTTTCCTTTCACAGCCTACTGTTCTTTCCTCATCTTCCTCTATTGGCCTTCCACCTTTTCTTCCTCCAGTCTCCCCATTTCCTCTCTTTCTTCTCTATTCCTGCTGGTGTCCTAGGTGTCACATTCTTCCTGTACCTTGGCTTCACCTTGAAGCTCTCTGGTGCTTTCTGTTCCTTTTCTTCCCTTATTCTCCCTCATCACCTTCCCTCTGCCCCCCCTCCAGGCAGCATACTTGTTCCTTAAAGCTCCTTGTCACCTTGCTGCTTTTGGTAGCAGGTGACATTGAGCTTAATCCTTGTCCCATAACAACTTCATGCTTACACCTTCCCAAAAAACTGAGGGTTGCCCATTTAAACATCTGAAGCCCCCTCCCCACAAATTACCAACTACAACCTATCATGCTTAACCTGTGGCTGCATGTAGTAGTTATATCTGAATACTGGCTCTCCTCTAAGGTTCAAGACTGTGCTGAGACTATTTCTGGCTACACCTTTGCAAGGCAGGATCACACTAAGTGGGGCAGTGGTGTTGCCATTTACTGTACATATCCACCAGCATCCGATTTGTGACCATGCTTGCTGTTTCTTCACCCTCTTCCTATGAGCTGATCCTCCTTAAACTCTCCCTTCCCTCCTCTGTTCCCATCTTTATTGCCAGTGTCTGTTGCTGCCCTGTTATGTCCCCTGCTTTAGTTAGTGAGCTCCTTTCCTCTATCTAGCTAACTCTTCCAGGGGATAGCTACTTTTCCTCAGTGACTCTAACTTAAATAGAAATACATTTTCCCAAAATGTAAAGTCACTGCAATTGACTCAATTGATTTCTAACCCCATGCATCTAAATTTTAAATCTTTAAATCACTGTCTGTTAGACTGGGTCCCCTCATTTCATCTCATCTCCACCATATTGTGGATGCAGGAATCCTTCCTGATGTCTTCAGTGATTGTCATATGGTTTACTGTGGGTGCGTGATACAATGTCCAAAGGCTCCCCCAAATTCATCCATCTCAGGTCCTTTAGGTCACTGGACTTGTCCTCGTTCCTACTGATCTATGGACATCTGATTGGTCCCCCAACTTTGCAGCCAATAATTTTATTTATTTATTTATTGAAATGTTTCACCAGGAGGGCACAATGAACAACAAGTTGCTCATCTCACGGTGCGACCTGGGGGGAGGGGTTACATAGGGCTGTGAAGGATAATCAGTTACAATAGTATGGGGGTGGTACAAACAATACAACATTGTAAGATTGTGCAACAATTGGAACACAACGTATTGTACAATAAACAGTACTGGAACATTATGTAAATTACAATACATGTCCAAAATCATACAAAAGAACATATAAACATACAAAACAGTAATAATGTGATAGAACCATTTATAGTGCATGAGTGTACCAGGTGCAGGCTTGAGGTAGTACGCAAGTGCTGTTGGAGTAAAAAGGATGGGGTTAGGTTGTGCACACTGATGACCCAGAAGGGCAGGTGGAGAAGAGGGGGGGAGAGGCAAGAACTAAATATGAGGAAAAGGGGAAGCCATTTCCTGATTTCCCCCTTCAGCATGTTGAGAACCCTGCCGGGGGGGAGGGGTCATGGTAGGAAGGCAGAAACTGGAGATAGGTATTAAGGTGGTTCAAAGCAGTAATTGTGTAGGGCAGAGGTAAGGGAATAGTTGGAGGACTGTCATATTTCAGGGAGGGAGAGAATTCCAGATTTTAGGGAAACAATGGGCAAAACCAGTCTGGCCGATGAGAGTGGAGCAGCGAGGGACCATCAAGGTGTGGGTGTCATTTGATCTGGGAGAGTGAGTGGGTAATATAAAATGTCATGCACTCCTGTGGAAAAACAGAGTATGGGGCTCTCATCTTCCCTGGATAATGGCTGAGATCATGACTTGCCTCCATATCAGAGGCATTGCCTGGCTTTCATTTAAGATCTTAGACTCCAAGGCTGCTCTGGCCAACTATCAGCACCTTCACAATGCCTGTACTAAGTAATCAACTTGCTAAGTCCAAGGGCCCCATATTCAAAGTGGTAGGCTGCACTGCATAAATGAATATGCCACGCATCTAAATGTTTCAACACATAACAGTGGGATATTCAGAAAATGTAGCAGCAAAAGCGACCGCACATGTCCAACTGAATATCCTGAGTATGCTCTATTGTGCAGTTGAAGATGTATGGCACAGCAGGCCATGGTTGAATATGGGGGAACATTGTACAAAAGGCAGGGGACTGATGCACAAACAGTGTCAGTGGCACATTGCATGGATGCATGGGAGAATGGCTGTGGTGCAAAAGCGCAGCAGCCCAAGGGACAAGGGAGGCATAGTGGCACACTACAGTGGCCATAAGGGCCTGACACAATGCCAGCAAGTGGCCAACACTGTGCACCATACAGACATGGCCAGGTATGTGGATAGCAAAGCACTCTGCCTAGGGCAGACACATACACAGCCATGGATAGGGGACCACACCAATGTCCTTGACCAATGGACAGTGCTGATGGCCGATGCTGAGTGACACCGTAGCAGGCATGCCAGTGTGATGGATGGCCCAGTGTGTCACCAGCACATCACCACAATGGCATGTAGCTGGAGGACACACATGGGGCCCACACCAACACCAAGACATGATCAATGACAGTGTAAGACACAAGCACGTGGCTACACAGGGGTGCAAGCTATGGCCAGTGTCACCCTCACAGGGCACTGCCATGCCACCACAGTTAACCAGCAGGATGGTCTATAAGGATGGATGGATGTGTAACAGGCACACCATGCAGCCTGTGCAGATAAACACAGTAACACACACAGTGGGCGCGCACACACGTGCACACACACACACACACGCACACACACAGCACCCAGGGACAGGGAGCAGTGCGTGATATGAAGGCCAGCACCAACTCATGCACCTGCGAACATAAGGATGGGTGGGTGGCACATGTGCCAAAAACCTGGCAAATAACCCTATGGAATACTACATTGCCACATAAAAGAGTCAAATACGTATATTTTAAACCAGCAAAAAATACAGCAGCAAAAAAACTGCAAGACAATAAGAAAGGCAACACAAGAATAATGACTTATAACAAAACCAGCAACAGCAATATATACATTACAGCATACAACTATTTACAGAGAGGGCATGGTGGAAAGGGTGGACAAGGGTGGTAGGGGCATAACTATGTACAATGGAAGGCGGCATCGGTGGGAGTGTGGGGTGGGTAGGGGCATGGCACAAAACACATAGTGCTTAGGATATCTAAGACCCTACAGGGGCATGGTGTGGCACCCATCTGCTGAATGGAGTACCCAGATGAGCCTGAATTGCCATCAAAGCCCAGGAAATCACCCTGATGATCCACAGCATGGCCTCCTGCTGCAGTCCGATGGTGGCCCTGCCTGCTGGCTCCATCTCTGGCCTCCTCCTCATCCTGGCTGGACACGTCCTATGGAAAGAAAAAGAAAAAACACAATCCAGCAGTGCCAATGGTCTGTCATGTATGTAGAGATAGTACTGCCACCCCTAACAATAGTGGTGATGTGCAACCATGCATGCATGATGTGCCATGCACAGGTCCCACCACAGTGTCACATGCAGCAGTGATCGCTGATGTGCGGTGGACATGTGTGCCATGAAGCACAACACATGTGTTGCTGGCATGGCAGCAGACAATGGCAGTGTAGGACATGTGACCGACATGGCACAGGGCAATATTGTGGAGAGGCACATGGCTGTGTAACAGATGCACAGTAGCCTCCACAATGGCACACCATCCAATCGCAGAAGCGTGTGTGTGTGTGACAGCCACAGGTGGCTGAACATTGGTATAGGTGTGCCAGAAGCACCACCACAGATGTTTCTGACTGTCCACAGTGGCCCTCTAATGCAAGCATGGACAGCTGCCATGCAGTGTGTACCCAGGAGTGGACGCAACAACATCCCCACAACTCATGACAACACCCATTGCCTGGCAGGCTTGGGAACAGCTGTGCAGATGGACATGCAGGTGTGGACACTGGTACCGGCATGCCAGCCAAATAATGGATGATGGCACACAGCCATGGGGTGAACAGCCCTGAACTAGTCCATTAGACAAACAGTGGACAGGGACCGGACCCAGAAGTCACAGCGTCTGGACCATGTCAATAGTGCATGGGCATGTGCATGATCCCAATCACCAGCCATGTTGTGCAATGAAAGCCTGCCAAAATGACATCTCACCCCCAAAGAAACTGTGTGTAGCACCACAGGGCCACACCTGTGCACAGATCACATGGTGCAGAGAATCCCAAATGCGAACAAGGCACCGCCCATGTCCACGCCACAGGAAGGACACTGTGAGGGTGACATCTGTCACCGGGTACAGCCATCACACAGGGTGACACAACAGGCCATCACACACCATATATGGTGGTGGACAATGCAAACGTCAAATGCAGTGTCAGTGGGCACAACCACAACCTGCACAATGGATGTTGGCATGTACACAGATGGGTGCATGTGTGGTGGTGTAGCAGAGGAACAGGAGGTGGACACAACCTCTGATGTGAGTCACACTCAGGTCACACAGTGATATGGTGACATAGGCCAATAGGATGGGATGCCAAGCACAGTTAATGGTGAACACTGGACAACAGCATCACACAGCCATAGCTACAAACACATGAGGCACATGGTCATTGGTGAGTATTGTGGCAACGCCGCCTGCAGTGTCTGATGCGAGACTGCCATGGCTGCCCCACACTGCCATGTGTGTGGTACAGTTGGCACTGAGAAGGGATATGCCCCATGCCACACACAGGGGGCGGCCATGGCTATACCAGTATCCCATTGTGGCACATCTGGGCACAACACAGTTCTATATCAGGACCACAACCCAACATAGTGGCATAGTATGAGAGAACAGCACTGGAGCAATGTGAGCCATGTAGAATGTGAGGGCAATCTGGGTGAAGGGAATGTTCAATGGATGACAAAAGCATACTATGAACATATGATGGACAGCGCAGAGGGCATGGGGAGCTGCGCAGGGGCACACACATTAAGGTGAGCACACAACTGGGGGACATGTTGTATTTGGTGTGACATGTGCATGGGTGTGTGGTGTACACTGTAAAACTTGTGTTCTGAGTATGTGTCCTGACACACTGGACTATACAAAGTCCCCTGAGGCTGTCAGCATTGCAGAACTGAGCAACAGCATGCCACCGCTATCACAAGGGTTAGATGTGACTGTTGCCTGGTCATGTCCAAGCCACATGCCACAAACCACAATGGCCAGTGTGGGGCCCTCATGACCTCAACATCTATACATTGATGGGCAGGTGTGTACATGGCCCCAGTGCTGCCTACATGTAGCAGGAGTGAGACACAAAGTGTGGCACATGGTCTTTGTAATGTGCCTGCATGCACCAAGTGCAGTGGAGCCCTACAGGGGATGTATGTCTGACGTGGATATGGTCTACACAGCCACACTGGATGTATCATGTGGCACAGGTAGGACTACCTAATGCACAACACTGGAAGCATGATAGTACAGGGTGGATGCACTCCATGTGTGAGAGTGGGATGCAAGCATGTGGTGTATTAATGGCCACAGTGGGTGACTCTCGGTGTCTGTGAAGAACACAATGGGCATGGCATTGTCATACACACACATGCATACTCACATGATGGTCCTTGCTATGACACCCTAGCCATGCCGCACTGGCTGTCCCCTCGTGTCCCACCTGTTCATGACTGTGGGCATTCCTCCAGGCCCATCTCCTGGCCTCTCTGTCTGCAATGTGAGCACAATGCAAAGCCACAATCAGAGTCATGCAGTACCACACATGTTCTCACAGAACACCCATATATGATGCAGAATTTTTTACATGTCCATGTTGTTGTAATTGAGCCTGTCTCTATCTGTTTGTTCCACAAGAACCAGTATGGCAACGGAGAGATGGAGACATCCAAACTTTACAAAGGATGAGCTGAAGGCCCTCACTGAGGCCTACATGCTCAAGGAGGATCTCCTCAGTCAGAGGTGTGGGACACCACAGAAATGGAAACAGGGCTGGAGGGTGGTGGCAGAGGCTATGAATGCCCAGGAGGACTACAACAGTAGTCCCCAGGAGTGCATTAAGCAGATCAGTGGCCTCTGGGTGCGATGCAGGGGCCTACTGGCCCAGACCCATGTTTCCCTTCAGACAACTTGTGGTGAACACTCCATAGCTCCTGTCATGACACCACTGGAGGCACTTATGACCACTACCTTCAGCCGGGTGGCTGTGGAAGGTGTACCCAGTGGGAACTTTGAGACAGGTGGTCAGCAGTCGCTGCACTGTGAGTATGCAAGTTACTTGTCATATCTGGTCCTGCTTATGGTGTCCTCTGTGTGCATCATGTGATCCATTATGTGTAGCACTGTGTGGCCACAGAACAGCATCCACTGTATTGATGTGCATACCACTGCATCTGTGTGCATTCTAGCAAGTCCGACATGTGCCCTGCTCACAATGTCATGCCCATGTGTGGTTTCACCTGCACTCCTGGCACATGCATGAGCACCTACCTGTGTACGTTATGGTACTGTTGCCATGGACATGCATCCCTGACCATATTCTCCCCTTCTGTTTCCACAGCACCGTCACATCTTGGGACAGGTGGTGGTCCATGGGGACAGCTGCATACACAGCATGGCCCGTACCTGTGGCCACAACAATGGCCAGTGTGGTGCCCACTGCTGTGGGCTTGCACACACGGGGAGGGAGGGTTTGACATTGATGATGATGAGACCCTCTCCTTGTCAGCCGAGGCACTACTCACTTTTCTGCATGTGCTTGCATCAGGCACTGACAACAGTGATACCACCCATATCAACAGTGTCATTCCTGACACCACCACCCCATGTGGCTTGCACTGATTCCCTACACACTGCACATGACACCAGCAGCCATGGGTCACTACTTGTAGTTGGCCACAGTGCAGGTAGAGGGCATTGAGTTGTGGCCTGCAGAGGCACAGCTGATGTGCACTGTTGCCCAGTGATGGGGAACTGGTGACCAGCCACAGCCTGACCAGCTGCATGTTCATGCATCCCCTCCATGCATTGTTGATGCATGTGTCTCATCCCCACATCCTCAGCAGCACCCATGGTGTAACCACACACTGTGTTGGTCGAATGCCTGGCCACCTCTCCTCCCCATATAGGCAGCATCCCTCAGCACAAACAACAAATTACCCTGGACGATGAGCTGTTGGAACACACAAGGCTACTGAGGGCATCTGTGGAGAGCAAGGAGGCACTCCATGATGCTCTGCAGGGGTTGCATTCGCAGATTCACTTCCATGAGGAGCGAGCTGCTGTCCACCATGAAGAGCTCTTATTGGCCATTTGCCTGTTACATGCTGACATTGCTGCAGGCTTCACTGGTGTAGTGGGGGATATATGGGAGGGCACTGCAGCACTGGCTGCACTTGGATGCTGTACCTCACACCACACAGCTAGCAGCACCCCCGATCAACATGCAGCATCCGCAGTTCCCCTAACTCCCCGGCCCTGCCCTCAGTCTCCCACCCACCCCTGGCTATGGTGTTCAGTTCTCAACACCCACTGCGATGCATAGCCATTCATGATTATGTGCATCTGCCCCCTCAGAGGCTGTATATGTGTCCGTGGTGGCCACACATGCACACACTGAGTTGTCCAGGCCCCTTACAGACTGCCCATGATGCCTCAAGGCTGCAGGTGGGGTTACTTCTCCCCTGTAGTGTCTACAGCTGTGTGATGTTCACAACCTGTGACCACATTGCCCCATCTACCCACCACTGTGGCATTGTCACACTGCATGGATGTCATCCAGGACATGGTTGTGGGCCATGGTGTCGTGGGACAGTCATGGGCATGATGAGTGCACCTGTGACTTATCACTCTGAGTATGTGCCAATGGTCTAACTCTGACCTATGCAATCCAATACCAGTGCCTCTGTGCATCCTTGGCAATGATGTCCCACCTGTGGACATGTGTGCATGTGACTGCCACACACCTGTCTGCACATCACAACAGGGTGACCGATTCATACTCGACATCACTGTGGAGCACACCGTGTACCCACATATACAGTGCCTGTGTGCATGACAGCACTGTCACAGCTGCAAGCGTTACTCACCTTCAGGGTCCGAAATGTTCTTGCACAATGAAGTCCCTATGCCGCCGTCCCCTCAGTGCCATTCTTTTTTTTTTTTGCAATTTAATAAACTTTATTGAAATTTCAAAATGTATAATTCAACAAGAATTATAAATTTTGAAATTAGCCAGGCTATTTGGGTGCATGCTTTTTGAGAGTACCTGCTTCTACTTAATTTTCTGCATTGAAAATCTGTATTTAATTAGCCGTAGCCATGAGTAGAGTTTCCACAGTAAGCCATTAGCCACTCTCCTCACTCCATTGTTAATTTAGCTAAACTTTTAATTTAATTTCTTAGGTTAAATTTTACAGGTTCATGTATTTGTTAGGTTTGTTACCTGTTAATCAAGCTATTTGGGCGCATACTTTTTGAAAGTACCTGTTTCTACTTCATTTTCTGCATTTAAAATCTGTTTTTAATTGCTGCATCTGTACTGGCTTTTCCCTTCATTTCCCAGTTAATCTCCCTGTGCAGCTACAGAGACCAGCCACTGACTGTAGCTTAATTGCTTGTTGGCTAAATTTATTTAATATCCTGCTCTGCAGCTGAATTCTGTCCCCTGCTCCTCTCCTCTTCCCAGTTTGTCTCTCATTTCTGCCTCTTCCCTTTCTACACTACAAGCAAAAAAAGTGAGCACTCCAAGAGATGGTAGTAATTGCAAGTAAGATTATTTATTTCCACTTCAGGAAATGTCCAGAACCCCTGTGCTTCGGCACTGAGCCTTCAAAGGGGGTATGACAAGTAAAGCAGACATCTCTGTATATATACTTTCAGTCACAGTGATGTCATAACTACGGGACACTTGAAACGTAGTTCACTAACATTTTTACTTTATACAAAAATAAAAGGTAATATATACAAATACTCTCAACATTTTAGTTACATTTCTTCATATTATTGAGGTGAGTTTTTTAGAGAAATTATTTCAGAAAAATGTACAAAGATATACAAAGAATACAAAAATATACACAGAAAGTACAAAAATAAATTTTTTGTTATGTTCATATGAACTAGATAGTGCAGCGACCAGTGCCATATATTGGAACATTTATTACTCTGGAACCACATTTATTTTGTTCCTAGCAAAAACAATATAAGCTGAATTAACACTATTATGTTTAATACATGGCACTAAAGACAGCAAGGCATTTCAATAAACAGCTAAATCACTAGAGCTTAAATAGATGCTCTGTATGTTCATAAATATCTTACACATTGTATCGGTAGTGGATAACACTGCGGAAAACATGATGATACCTGGTAAGGGATATAATGTGATGAAAACAGGACAAGATGAGAGGAACTGTGAAGAATGAAGTGACTGAAATGAACATGATGAACAAGAGGCGTCATTACAGTGGTCACCCTGTATCCATGTTCTTCCTCAAAATAGGAGTAACAAGTTTAAACACATCTTGGAACTGTACCAGGAAGCTGTGTATTTTGAATTTCATGTAATTGGAATGTTACATTTCCCCGAGTAAATCCACCTGGTAAATCATGCATGCAGGTAGTGCAGGGGAGAATGCCGAATTGGAATTCAACTGGGAGCAGTAGGAGTTGTGGGCATCTAGGAGAAGCAAGGCATTTGAAAAATTAAGAACGAACGAAGGAACTGGGACCATACCAGGTGATATCAAAACTGTGTTTGTTAAATTGGAAAGGTTATTAAAAAAGGAATTGGATGTGACATACAATATTATTACCCCAGAGCAGTATCTTGCCAAAGGACAAGCCCCACATGGGCTTAGAGTAACTATTTTACCTTCTTTTGGCTTTGAACTTTTCACATTTAAAGAGAAATGGATTTCTGCAGCTCTACTGTGCTCTACAACATTTATTGAACTATTGATTAAATCGGACATTAATAAACATGAAGAACTTAGTAAAGAAATAGATGTGATTAAGAGGGAAGTACTAACATTTAAAGATACAGTCACCTTTAAGGAGTTAGATACTCGCATGAAAGAAAAACTTAAAAAGTATGAAACTGAACACGTAGCCAAGAAGCAGAAGAAATTGTTGAGAGACCAAGATGATTTTGAATTCTTGTGTGGAGAAGCAGGGGGGAAGCAATTGGAGTAGAAGTAGGAGCAGATCCAGAGCTCACTTCGAGGGGAGAAATGGAGGAAATAGTAGAAGCAGAGACAGGAGCCCTATTTTAGACAAAGGAAAAGAAACAGAAGAAGACAAAGGAGAACCAGAACCAGAAGGGGGACAAAAGGAGGTAAATGTATCACAAGAAAAATGCAAGACCAGAGGACGAGGGAGAGGCAGGGGCAAGAACTCCAAGTAATTAACATTTCAAAAAGATTACTTTCTGAAATAAGCATTAGAGTATTGAAACTTGGACTCTCTTTTGTACCTACGCCCCCATTAAATCACTTTCAGATACAAGTGGACCTGTATAACCTCTTTTGGGGAATCAAACTAAAATCATTTTGTTGTAAAAAAAGTGAAAGGAGATCAATTTCAGGACTTTACATAGAATAGAGAAGAACTACAAAACTGGGAGTGTGTGACTAATTCTCCAGAACTGAGCATTGGAACATTGGGACTTGATGAGGACATTGATTATATTTCACATGAAACTGAGCATGGCAACATGGGGTCCCAAGGTTCTAGCCCCCCGGATATAAGTAACTCTTTTGATATTAAACAACAGAGAAAAATGTTTTTTTCTCCTGTCACTGAATTCTCATCTAATGTATTTAATCCTGCCATCATAACTTTTGAAAATGTGGTGTTAAAAAGAAGTTAATTAACTATTACAAAGGGCAGGTCAACCAAGGAACAGGAATCTCACAAGGGATGAGACAATAGCTTTAAAAGAAATTGAATCTGATACCACCATTGTAATTAAGCCTGCAGACAAGGGAGGGAACATTGTGATTATCGATAGAGAGCATTACTGTTATTACTGAGATGCTTAATGACCCTTCTAATTACAGAAAATTACAACAAAATCCCATGAACCAATTTAGAGTAGAACTTAATCAGTTACTACAGGTAGCAGTCTCTACAGGGGAAATCAGGAGAAAGAACTAAAATACATGTGGGGTGAAAATCCGATAGTCCCAAGTTACTATATTCTGCCCAAAGTACACAAAAATATGAGGGACCCACCGGGAAGACCTATTATTTCCTCAATTGGGTCAGTAACTGAAAAGTTATGGCAATTTATACTTTTTTTTACAACAGGAAGTCAAGAAATTAAGGTCATATACCAAAGATACTACACATATTATCACTAAATTGAAGAGACTTGGATGGAAAGAAACAATGTTATGGGTGACAATTGATGCAGAGTCATTATACACTTACATTGAACACACACAGGGGATTAGTGTTTGTCAATTTTATTTAGAGAAAGAAACTAATAATGATGACATACCAGTTGACTTTCTTTTGGCAGCAATCCGCTTTATTCTCACCCATAATTAGTTTGAATTTCTTGGTGAGAATTACCTTCAGATCTGTGGTACTGTGATGGGAGCCTCTATGGCCCCATCTTATGCAAACTTATTTCTAGGTAAATGGGAAGAACTAACAATATTCCAGAACCAGAATCCATTTCTAGACAAAATTGTTTTTTGGACACATTTTATTGATGACATTCTGTGTGTATGGGATGGTGATGCCATGGAAGTAGAAAGTTTTTGGAATGGCTTAATACTAATGAGATCAATATGCATTTTGTTCATAGATCTGACCCCAATAGTATAGAATGTCTGGATTTGGAAGTACAGAGACCATCTGAATTAGATGGTGATATAATTACCAAATATCATAGAAAACCTACTGCTACTAACAGTCTACTTCAAGCTAACAGTGCCCATCCAGAAAATCTGAAGGAGTCTATTCCATATGGACAGTTCCTACATATGAGAAGAAACTGCTCAGAGGAGGCAGACTTCCTCATACAAGCTGAGGAACTAAAACAAAGATTTTTTGACAGGGGATAGCAAGAGGATCAATTAACACTGGCTATGGGAAAGGCCCTTACTAGGAAGAAAGAGGACTTATTGAGACAGATAGAGAACCCCCCACCCATCCTATCATAATTTTCCTGTAACCTTTTTCACTGAATATAATAACTGGTCAGGACAAATAGGTAATATTATATACAGGAATTGTCATATATTGCATACAGATGCACAATTGGGGAAGGCAGTGGGTGTTAAACCAAGAATAACTTTCTCGAGAGGGAAGAACCTGAAGAACAAATTGGTACACAGCAGATTATCACAGCCAGTAAGAAGTAGGTGGCTGGGTACAAAACCTAAAGAGAATTTCAAATGCTAAAGGTGCAATTTTTGTAGCTATTACAAGGTAGAATCCAAATTTACACATCCATATACAAGTTATGAGTATGATATTAAGGATTTTATACATTGTGACACCACATTTGTGATCTATGCATTATGGTGCAAATGTGAGTTTATGTACATAGGGCGCACCACGAGGGCCTTGAAAGTGAGGATACAGGAACATGTGAGGAATATAGTGAATATTAGAACAGACACTCCAGTTGGAGAACATTTCTCACTGGAACACAACTCGGACCTGAAAGGTCTTAGGTTTAAGGGGATGGAATGGCAGGCCCCACTTAGATTTGGAGGTGACAGAGTAAATGAACTGCTCAAAAAGGAAAGTATATGGATTTACAAACTCATGACAGTGAAACCAGGTGGTCTCAATGATCAGTGGGATCTTAAACCGTTTTTGAAGAAATGAATAATAATCAGTGTTGAAGGATCGCATTGACTCATTGTCTACTCTTTTTTATCTTTCTGTTTTAGGAGATGTTATACCAGTTGTCCCCACCCAAAAGGAATTCCCTTCTCCTATTTTGAAGAAGAAAGTGGATACAGGGTGATCACCATAATGACGCCTCTTGTTCACCATGTTCATTTCAGTCACTTCATTCTTCGCAGTTCATCTCATCTTGTCCTGTTTTCATCACATTATATCCCTAGCATGGTATAATCATGTTTTTCACAGTGTTATCCACTACTGATACAGTGTCTAAGATATTTATGAACATATTGAGCATCTATTTAAGCTCTAGTGATCTGGCTGTTTATTGAAATGCCTTGCTGTCTTTAGTGCCATGTATTAAACATAATAGTGTTAATCCAGCTTATATTGTTTTTGCTAGGAACAAAATAGAAATGGTTCCAGAGTAATAAATATTCCAATATATGGCACTATCTAGAACATAAAAAATTATTTTTGTACTTTCTGTGTATATTTTTGTATTCTTTGTATATCTTTGTACATTTTTCTGAAATTATTTCTCTAAAAAACTCACCTCAATAATATGAAGAAATGTAACTAAAATGTTGAGAGTATTTGTATATATTACCCTTATTTTTGTATAAAGTAAAAATGTTACTGAACTATATTTCAAGTATCCCGTAGTTATGACAATGTGACTGAGAGTATATATACAGAGATGTCTGCTTTACTTGTCATACCCCCTTTGAAGGCTCAGCGCTGAAGCGCAGGGGTCCTGGACATTTCCTGATGTGGAAATAAATAATCTTACTTGCATTTACTACTGTCTCTTGGAGTGCTCACTTTTTTTGCTTGTATTCTGTTGAGGTTTGCACCTTCTGCTTGAGCACCTGCCCGTCAGTTTTGCACTGTCCTTTATTTTGTCCCTTTCTACACTACCTGCTCCCTCCTCCATTTCAGACTCTCATTTGTCTTTGTTTCTTTCCTCTTTCCAAATCTTCCCTGCACTTGGCGCTGACCTGCCCAGCACCCCACTCAGTTGTCTCTCCTCTCTCTACACTTCTTTCTGCCCTCAAATCAGCTAAACTTTTCCTGATGCCCCGGCCCCCTGCAGCTCAATTGTCTGGCTAGTGTCTGCCCCTGCCCCCAATTCCCACTTAACTTCTAACCTCTGCCATTTCTCTCTCTGTCTTATAGAGTTCAAGCCCCTCGACCCTGGTGCATTCTCCTGTGGTGCGGCTTTTCCTGCTGCCGCAGCCCGCCTTACCCACCATCAGAGCCAGCTGCAATGAAGCAAGATATGGTCTCTCTAAAGATCTTCCTAGAAATTTAGACACTAGGAGTCCATTCCCGCTCACCCTTGACTGGACACTTGGGGAAGGGGTACTGCTCTTGACTGGCTCCTAGAGAGAGCCAACTGAGCTCTCTGCAGCTATTAATAAGCAGCCCCACTCTCTCCTCCTAGCTGCTAATTTCACTGAACTCTTTGCTAATTTAGCTAAATTTTGAATTTAATTTGTTCAGCTAAATTTTACAGATTCATGTACCTGCTGGGCTAGTTACCTGTTAATCAAGCTAGTTGGGTGTATGCTTTTTGAGAGTACCTGTTCCTACTTCATTTTCTGCATTGGAAATCTGTATTTAATTAGCCATAGCCATAGCCACAAGCAGAGTTTAGTCCGTAAGCCAGTAGCCACTCTCCATACTCTGTTGTTCCTGCCCGCTCTATCTGAACACTCTCTTGTATAGTGTCCTGTGATCACATGACAGGCAGCAAAATTTACTAAGTGCCTCTTTCCTCATCTGCTCCTTATACAGCTCTACTGCTAGAGGAAGCCTAGCAGCTCGAGTACAGTTTCTGCTGAAGAGCGGTCCTTCAAACTTCAAAGGGTCACCTATTTCACTTTAAAAAATCTCAGCCCCAACCTGATTCTAACCTATGGACAAACATTTAATGGTGTTTTGCAATGTTGCTCAGGACATCTGGGATCCTATTGTGCTTCGTTATACTCACTCTGATATCTCAAATGGGACCTCCGTGCATCAGGTTGCCTCCTTCCTCCCAACTAACCAACCAGGAGTCAGTCCTTATTGTGTACATCTCAGTCACTTCCCCCTACCTTGGGACCATAAACTATACCTTGCATGGGCACAGCAGAATATGGTCACAGTGCTATCAACAAAGATATCCCTCCTTGGTTCCACTCATACCTGGATTCATTACCCACTGTAGCTCCACTAAAGTATTAGAGTCCAGCAAAACGCAATGGTCAAGAAATTATAAACTCTTACAGAACCACATTACTCACCTGCTACTACTACTAATCCTACTGTCGGACAATATACACCCAAACCCAGGCCCACCTCATACTCAGAACATGCCACTTCAAAAAGCAGCAGGGCTCACACTGGCCGCACTAAACATCTGCACCCTGCTTCCCAAATTGAACAGTCTGAGTGTGGGTTACCTGGCACAACTCTGACATCCTCTCAGTTGTAGAAACATGGATATCACCTAAGATACTGGACGATGCCATCACGCTGCCTGGGTACACCCTATTCAAGCAAAACCGAATCTCAAAAAGAGGAGGTGGCTGTGTTGTCTATATTAAGGATTCTCTTCAGGGAATTTCCTACCCCTCCCCAGCCACAGTGCCAACCTGCAAATCCTGCCCATCAAACTCCTGCTGGGAGCTCACAACAAGGCACTTACGATACTCACAGTCTACATCCCACCCAAAACAACAGCGGCAGGACCTGATGGACGTTATCAGTACCCTGAGCCTAAACTCTGAAACTGTGCTGCTCAGAACTTCAACAGCAAATGGATCTCCACTGCTGCTGCCACTGTGAGGGACAAGTTAACTGCTATCCACTTCTCTCAAATGGTTGAGACTCCAACAAGAGTCAATTACAAAATTTGTACCAGGACACTACTGGACTGGGTTCTTTTGAACTGACCTGCACATATCTCCAACACCACCATCCTCCCTGATTCCCTGAGTGATCACTCCCCCATGATATGCACCTGGATCAACAACTTCAGCAACCCCCCCACCCAGAGCTATAACCAACCGTGTGCTTCTTAAAGGGCACCTGCCTCAACTGAAGGCAGACCTGTGATTCCTAGATTCATCTCATCTCCATGGAGCCAAGGATGTGGATGATGCCCTCGACCACTTCATTATGAAATTCAATGCTGCTTGTGATAAACATGTCCCTGTGAAAATAAGAAAAACAAATGGACCCTGCAACCCCAGGATTACTCAGGACCTCCTACATCAACTTAGTGTTAGAGACCAACTATGGCAAAATGCGTGAGCACATGGTACACCTGCCAACATCCAACAGTATAAAACAGCTAGAAATGAGTGTACAAAGGCCATCCAACTCTCCAGAAGCTTGTACTATAAAGAAGCCCTTTCCAACTCCTGGAACAGCAGCAAGTCCTTCTGGGCCAGCCCAGCAAGGACCCTAAAACTGCCCCAACTATGCTCATTGTCAATGTGATGTACCTTCCTTGAACCCTCTTCACATAGTGAACTCTCTGAACAATGCTTTCACGGATCTAAGTAGAGTACTACCGGCTGACTATTTCAATACACCCACCCGGAAAGAGCCTAATAGTAAACTAACTCCATCCAGCAACCTTCCATTATTTTACTTTAAAGACGTTTCCATAACCGAAGCCAGAAAATATCTGGAGATGGTACTGAGAAAACAAGTCACAGGGGGGACAGCCTGGACATTAAATTTGTTGCTCTGATCCTCGAAGAAGTCCTGAGCTCTCTGACTTCAATAATCAACTTGTCCCCCACCTCTCACAATTCCATCAGTGATAGAAATCTGCAGCTGTAACCCCAGTCCACAAAAGTGGGGACTAGGCATTGCATAACAACTACAGGCTGATCACCATACTCCCGCCACTCTCCAAAACACTTGAACAGATTGTGGCAGATCAGCTTGTGGAGTGCCTGAGCCTGCACCAACTCCTTTGTCTGGAACAGCATGGGTTCCAGGGGGGCACAGCACCATCATGGCTTTGCTAAAATTTACAGGCTTCATCGACCAAGCTTTAGACCAAGGCCAGCTGATTGGGGCTACATTTATTGACCTATCAAAAGCATTTGCTATGGTTCATCATACGCTCCTCCTTGAGCAGCTAACTGACACCGGACTCTCTCCAGATAAAGTTTCGAAGGCCACGCTGAGGTGTGGATAGACCTGATGAAAGCTCATAAGTTCAATCCAAACCGTTAGCTACCAGCAAGTTTCAATCCCCACCCAGCATGCAGGGAAGATGTGTGAATGGGGCAAGAATATTGTCTAATTTAGCAAACAAGGAGTGTCGCTATTAGGTCCATATCTTGAGCCAATAATAATCTCTGTGAGACATTAATGTCCATGAATAAAACTATATCTACTCTCCTGGTCCTGCATTTCAGAAATGTAAGAAAAGGAAAGTGATCTGTGTAGTAAAATTGCCACGCCCCTCTGACGACTATTGTTACCAGCCCCATATACTTGACCTACCCAAGTCTACGAAGTAAAATAGCCTGGGTAGTAAAAAGATGGGCCTCCTACAATAAAGCTATATGAGTATTTAATGTCTTCAAATGTTTAAGAATAGCTTGTCATTTAATTTGAGATTGCCCTCCCTTTGCATTCCATGTCACTATACACCATGGAGTTTCTATTATGGCCTATAACTAAAGGGACAACGTAAATAGAGCCCGAAACCTATAGACATTCATATAATCCCTTATCAACTGCAGAGGAACCCCCAGTCTTGAGAAAAATAAATCCCAACCATCACCCTGCAATGATCCCAGAGAAATGAGCAGTAAGAACCAAAAACACTTCTGACAGGATGTCTCAAACATCATGGAAAGATAAGGTATCCCCCCACCCTTCTTGTGCCAGCCCATGGAAATTGGCAGCCAGGGAGCTCTTTTGGTCCCATAATATTAGAATTATAGAAATAAAATTCTTAGCAGGATGTGAAAAAAGAAGGGGTCCAACAGTAGTATGTAGGGATAAGAAAAAGGGGGGGGGGGCTCCTTTCCAAAAGTGCATAGGAACGAGTTATCAATGTCCAGGAGAAAATTAAGAGAATCAAAATAACAGGGCAAGATCTCTGCCCCAATTATGCATTTAACTCACTGACCTCATAACTAGTATAAAAAAAATATTTTTTCCCCTAGTAATATTAAACACAGAAGCATATCATAAAAACTTTATCCTCAGCTTATAGAAGATAGTAATAAAGATAAATGTTTGCAATGCATTTCATGCTGAAAATAAAAATAATAATATAAGGAGGAACCTCTGAGAGGAAAAGAAGAAGCCCCTTGTTGGAAGCCAGCAGGCTAGATGGCAAAGCAGGTCTATTCCTCATCTCCTGTAAATGATGTTCAGCTGGAGAGAAGAAAACTTATCTAATAATCCACATTCCTGGATCTGGGGTGTCTGAGTAGAAAGAAAAAGTAAGAAGACATAGAGCGAGGTAAAAACAGGCTAATGGGAGTTGATGTATATGACATCATCCGAAAAAATCTTCGAAGGCTACATTGAGAGCCTATAAAAAAAAACAGGTAGTGGCTAACCATATGGGGAACAGAGAGCTCTTAATTTATATAAAAGCAGCTTTCCACTGGGAAAGGAACCCCTTCAGGCACTCCTAACAGCCACCTAAGATGATTGGGTTATAGTATTCTTGAGGAGGGTTGCCTGGTATGTATATTAAAAAATTCCCCACCAAACAATGTCCAAGCTTACCTTAGCTACCACACCTGAGATGAAGTATGGACAAACGCCTGCAGTAAACTGAAGTCTGCCCATACACCAAGTCCAGTGTCAGGACAATTTGTTGCCATTAAATTGCATCCTAATCTGCCGAACCCAAGCCTGTTAAAAGTGAGAGAGCAAGGAAATAAATGAGAAAATAAGAGAGAGGTGAATACGAAAAAAACAAGGAAAGAATGCATAGTGAATTAGGGACACCCCATAAGAAAACAATAAGTCTCACTTTCTTCTCATAGCCCCGCACAAGGAACAACCCACACCAGCCACCACTTCTCCCCAGTCTTGCAACACAGGGATTCCTTTTCCTAATTAAACAACACAGTTCCCTCATACCCAACCATTCCATATCTTTACAACATTTCAGAGATAAAAAAAAAAAATGGGATCCTAAGCATACAGGTACCAATACAAACTCTGTCAGCCAAAGCACCAATCAGTACAAGTGGCACAAAAGACTAAAGCCATCTAGGCTTTAAAAGGCAGCCTCACAAGAAAGAAGAAGACCAGCAGTGGCATTTTGGCCACAAGAAGAAAATCAGCAGCGGCATTTTTGGCTGCAAAGAAGGATCCAGGGACCGGCCGGGGCATTTTCGTCTGCAAGAAAGGAAGACTCCAGCGGCAGCTTTCTCAGCCAAGAGAGCGGGGAAAAAAGGCATCTGCCATGGCGGCTTTCTCAGCCAAGAGAGGGGGCCAGAGGCACCTGAGGGGAGAGCAAGCTCCATGGGCAACCAATCCAGATGCAGGGGAAAGGCTGGTGGCCCCAATCAGCAGAGAGGGCCAGAGCACCAATCAGGACAAGTGGCGCGAAACACTAAAGCTGTCTAGGCTTTAAAAGGCAGCCCCACAAGAAAGGAGAAGACCAGAGGCAGCATTTTTGGCTGCAAAGAGGGATCCAGGGACTGGTAGTGGTATTTTCAGCTGCAAGAAAGGAAGACTCCAGTTGTGACTTTCTCGGCCAAGACAGGGGACCAGAGGCATCTGAGGGGAGATTATTTTGTCCCTCCCATCCTCCTCTGCCCTGACCTCTATTAAATGCCTATGGAGGGTGGGGACAACACCAGGATGAAACTCATTGGTTGCAAATAAGGTCCACTTAAGTCAGCAGGAAAGGGCTGATCACTTGATCTAAAAACTGGACTGGGGAGAGAAGGGTTGATTATTTGAGCTGAAAGTGGGACAAAGAGGGGAAATAATTTTTTTTTTATTATTACTAGTTGCATTGATATTTATGGTGCCTTGCTTGATATATTTATGGTGTCTTGCTTTCTGGGGTTATACTGAAGGGCATTCCCTGCTTGCTATATTTATGGGCCTCGCTTTCTGGAAGAGGCAGTTTCAGCTTGTTTGAAATATTAATAATGTGAAAGCTGGTTAAGCTTCGTGGAACTAAACCAAAGGGGCAGTTTCTGCTTGTTTTAAGGTGGAAAGGTGGCTAAGCAGGAATGGGGGGCCAGAAGGGATAGTGTGTGTGGGTACAACATAATAGTCATTGCAGAGGTTGCATAAATATAATTTAGGGGTTTGAATTATTTATAAGGTGGAAAGTTGACTAAGCAGGAAAGAGGGCCAGAAGGCAAGGTATGTGTGCAGCAGAGTAGGCATCGTGAAGGTTGTACAAATAGAATTTAGAGGTTTTAGGAGAGTGAGCGGATCACAAGGTGAAGGGGGCAGGTCTGATTCCTACCTAATTACAGGTATGCAGATTACAAGGCGAAGGGTTAGGTCGGATTACAGAAGGGATAGATCTGATTACTACATGATTACATGTGACAAGAGATGCACAGGGGAGAGAGGAGGGAATGGATGAGTGTGATGGAATATGGGAGTTGTTGGAAGGGGCAGAATGTACAGGCACAGCATGGAGAGGGTCAGTGGAGGGGGAGTCAGTGGAGGGATGGGGGCAGGGGACACAGAGGAGGGAAGATTGTAGGGTGTAACAACTGTGGAGCAGCCATATTTATGATCACTTTGTGGAGACTGGGAGAGTGCTCAGTTTGCCAAAAGCTGAGGATGCTGGAAGCTGAGGTATCGTGGCTAAAAAGGGAAAAGTCTTGGTCAACAAGGGAACTGGAAAGGAGACATGTAGAAGGTATACTGATGGGAGAAGGAAGGCAGGTCAATGGGGAGGAAAGGAGGTAGAGTGAACAGGTCACACTGTGGGGAGGTGCTAGATCAGGAGTTAGGGGCACAAGGGCCAATATAGGTGAAAGTAGATTCGGGACAGGGACCGGCTGGGGGCATGGAGACTTGGGGTCGGATGGGGGGGTAGGGAGATAAGGGTCAAAGACCAGGAGGAGAGGAGAGATATGTCTGGCAAGAAGTGAAGACTAAGGGAAGGGGATCTCAAGGCAGGTCACGTATCTCAGCAGTAGGTGGTAGGAAGCCACAAGATGGGAAAGGTATTACAGTGCCCAACAGGTACAATCCTCTAGCAGGCAAACATGGGGAGGGAGCGCTAAAAGGTCCAGGGGGAACAACAGGTATGGTCCAGAAAAAGGGGATAAACAAAAGGGAAGTGAGAGATGGGACCGAGGGGAGGACAGCGGCAATGCAGGACAGGGTGGAACCGAGTTTGCAGAAGGAGGAAAGAGCAGCATAATGGAGGATAAGGGAGAGGGGGAAGCTGAAGGGAAGTCAGGAGGTAAGGGTGTGGCTCAAGATAGCAAGTGTCTAGTGGGCAAAACAGATGGGGTAAATGAGGTTACCAGCTCACAAAGGAAACTCAAGGGAGCACAGGCAGCAGAGGGGCAAAGGGGGTAGTGACAGATGTTAGGGAGGAAAGGGGGAGTAGTGAAGCAGGCAACACTGGGGGAGTGTAAGGGGAGCAACTTGGGGGGAGGGGAAGGGAGTCAATGGAGCTGAGGAGAAAAGGGAAGTAAAAGAAATGCCTAGAACCAGGAGAAGGGAAAAGGTAATAAAGAATAATGGGGGCAGGGTCCTCTTCATTTGGGACTCGATCTTAAGAGGAATTAAATGGGGGGGCAGAGGTTGTGCGGATTGAGTGGAGTGCTTGCCAGGTATGACAGCATTATAGGTAATCCACCATATTCTATCATAGGGAAAGACACATGATGAGAAAACACACCTGAATTTCCACTTGGGGACAAATGATTTGGATAGGCATATCCTGTTGGAAGTACAGGCGATATGCACAGCGCTTGCTAGATTTTGTAGCAGACTGAGTTTCTGATCTATCACTTTTTTGAAAGTGTTGCCTGATCCTAAAGCAAGTACTGAAAGGAAACAAGGGATCAGGGACTTCAACAAATGGCTAAGAGGATGGTGAAGGCAGTGGGGGTATGGGTTAGTGGGGGACTGGGGGACAAGATGGAATGATGAAAGCTTATATGCCCAGGACAGGCTGCACCTGAACAGGGAGGGAAAGGCAGGCCTGAGAATCAAACTGAAGGAAATCATTGAGCAAGCATATGGTTTAAACTGAATGGGGAGGGGGGACAGAGGGAAAATGGCTTGCCAAATGACAGGAGTGTCTGGGCATTCAGCACCCCCCAGGACAGGGAGGGAAGGTTAAACAAACACATGGTTAGGGGTAGGGAGGATGGGGAGGGAAATTGGTGGAAGTGGCTCTCTGCAAATGCCAGAAGCCTGGGGAATAAGATGGTAGATTTGGAAGCATTAATGGAGGGGGAGAGATTAGATATTATAGCTGTAACTTGAGACCTGGTGGTCTCAGCACAATGGCTGGGAAGTGGGGATCCCTGGGTACAAGCTGTTCATGAGGGATAGGATTGGTAGGAAGAGAGGAGGAGTGGTGCTTTAGATAGGGGAGGGAATCAAGGTCACGGAAGGAATGGAAGAGCAGGGAAAGGTGGAAAGCATATGGGTCACACTGGAGAGGAAGACTGGCGCAGCATTAAGACTAGGGGTGGTTTACAGACCCCTTACACAGAGTGAAGAAATGTACATGCAGATGCTGCAGGAGGTTCAAAGAATGTCTCAGAATGGGGCGATTATGTTGGTAGGGGACCTAAACCTCCCAGATATAGACTGGGATATCCCATTGGCAAGATCGGTTAGGAGTGGGGAGATTCTAGGGTCACTACAGGGTGCCTTCCTGCAACAGCTGTTCAGGGAGCCCATATGGGAGGAAAACTTAATTGACGTGGTCCTAACTAAATGAGATAGCATGAAGGGAGTGAAATTGGGGGCTAGCCTGGGAGATAGTGACCGCAGCACAATGGGCTTCAAGGTCAGAGCAGTGTATGAGGCTAGTCAAACTACTCCGAAGGTACTAGACTTCAGGGGGGCAGATTTCCCCAGGATGAGGGAAATATTCCAGGAGGAAGTGTGGGGGTGGGAGCTGATGGAGGAAGGGGCAGAGGAACTTTGGAAGAAGATCAAGGGGGGCTCCTTAAAGTGACGGAGGAACGTGTAAGGAGGATGAGGAAGAAAAACAGAAGGTGGAGGCTGCTGTGATTCAGTAGGGAGGTGAGGGAGGCAATTGGAGAGAAGAAAAGGGCTTTTAGGAAATACAAGAGGATGGAGGGGTGGAAGGATAGGGAAACTTACAAAAAGATGCAGAGGGTGACAGGGCAGAGGATTAGAAAGGCTAAACCAGAAGCAGAGAATTGCTAGACAGACCAAATAGGGGGACAAGACATTTTTTCGGTACTTAGGGGAAAGAAGGAACATAAGGCAGGGGATAGTAAGGATTAAAGGGGAGGAGGGACAGCAGGTGGAAGGAGGTTTTGAGAAAGCAGAGGTGTTGAATGGATACTTCAGTTCAGTTTCTACAACAGAGGGGGAGGAAAGGGGACCAGCACTGAGGGAAAAGGGGAAGGGAGATGGATCCTAGCCCAATCAGTGCAGAAGAGGTAAGGGAGGAATTGGGTAAGCTGTGGGTGAACAAGGTCATAGGCCCGGATAGCCTACACCCTAGAATGCTCAGGGAGTTAAGGGGGGTACTAGCAGAACCATTGGTGGGGTTATTTAACTGGTCCCTGGATATGGGATGGGTACCGTAGGACTGGAAGAAGGCAGACGTGGTGCCAATCCATAAGGGAGGCAGCAGGGAAGAGGCGGGCAATTATCGACCAGTCAGTCTCACATCAGTGGTGGGTAAAGTAACGGAGACAGTTTTGAAAAAAGGGTGGTCAGCTATCTGGAGGAAGAGGGGCTACATGATGTCTGGCAGCATGGCTTCACTTGGGGTTGGTCATGTCAGATGAACCTGATCAAATTCTTTGATGAGGTGATGAGGATGGTTGATCAGGGTGGGGTAGTGGATGTGACCTACCTGGACTTCGGGAAGGCCTTCTACATGGTGCCCCTTAAAAGAATGGTCAATAAGTTTGGGAGTCTTGGGGTGGGGCAGAAAATAAAAAGGTGGGTGGAGAGCTGGCTGATGAGTAGAAGCCAAAGGGTGGTGGTCAATGGGCTACACTGTAGGGAGACAAGGGTTGCGAGTGGGGTCCCCCAGGGGTCGGTGTTGGGGCCCATTCTATTTAATGTCTATGTCAGCAACATAGCAGAGGGGCTGCAGGGGAAGGTCTGCCTTTTTGCTGATGATATGAAACTCAGCAACAGGGTGGAGACCCTGGGGGAGGTGGAGGCAATGAAGAAAGATCTAAAATTGCTGGAAGAGTGGTCAGAAATGTGGCAGCTAAAGTTCAATGCCAGGAAATGCACAGTGATGCACTTGGGGAGGAGGAATCCAGATGCCATGTACACACTGGGGGGGGGGGGATAATGGCTGCAACCAGGCAGGAGAAGGATCTAGGAGTTATAATCATGGATGACCTTAGGGTGGGGACCCAGTGCAGCAAGGCAGTGGACAAGGCTAACAAGATGCTGGCATGCATAGGGATGGGGATAACCAGCAGAAGGAGGGAGGTGCTGATGCCACTCTACAGCTCCATGGTTAGGCCACATTTAGATTATGGGGTACAGTTCTGGAGGCCTTATCTACAAAAAGACATGGCTGGCATAGAAATGTGCAGAGAAGAGCCACTAAAATGGTACATGGGATAAGGGGGAAGTTGTATGAGGAGAGGTTGAAGGAGCTGGATCTGTATCCTCTGGAGATAAGAAGGGAGAGAGGGGACATGATTGAAACATTCAAGTATGTGAAGGGGTCAATAAAGTGGGGGAGAGCCTGTTTACAGGGAAGGTAGAAACAAGAACTAAGAGGCATGGATTGAGATTAGGGGGGAAGGTTTATTGGAAATATTAGGAAGTGTTACTTCACAGAGAGGGTGGTTGAGCCCTGGAACGGACTGCCAGAGGAGGTGGTGGGGGCCAGTACAGTGGAGGGTTTCAAGAGGGCCTGGGACAAACACAAGGGTTTGTCAGGGGGAGGAAGGGGGAATCTTGGAATGGGAGGGACAATTGGGGGGGGTAATGGGCAGACCTGATGGGCCAGGAGGGTCCATTTCTGCCAACACATGTCTATGAATCTATAAATTATTTAATCAGCCAAAAAAAGAGAAAAGAAAATTAAAAAGGCCCTGCATACATTTAAGATCGATTTCATGAGTAGAGATGCAGCAAAGTGTTATTCCACCTGCGAAGTGGACGCGAAGTCCTCCACTCCACATCGTGGATCGTTATGTGAAGTGCATTCAAAATGGTGGAATTTTACCTTTTTGAATGTACTTTGCATTCTATCACATAGCCTTTTTCTGTGTTGCGGTAAAATAAGGTGGAGTGAGTGAAAAATGGGCCTCAGCTCACACAGTTTCACAGTCTGCAGGTCACATGCTTCCCTTCAGGCTGCAGCAGGAAGTGAGTCATCTAACGAAGTGAAACAGTTTCACTTTTGCCTTGCTGTAGCAGGACTCTGTGTGTGTGCGTGCATCTGTGTGAGAGACAGACAGCGAGAGAGAGACACTAAATAGAGTATGGGATACTCAGCACATGCGTAGCTCAGTTAATCAACTTCTCGCTGTCCCAAGATGCCGAACCACCCACGGTCAACACTCATTTGTTTACAGAGCACCACTCTGGTTTAATGCTCTACATAGCGTTATCACTGCCTTACCAAATTTGGGACCTTTTAAAGTCACTCTATGTCAGCATCTTACAACAGTTCCCATGACTGTTTCACCTAACAGGACATTTCTTCTGCTGCACTGAACAACCTTGGGCAGACATCACCACTCCCTTCACCCCCCCCCCACACAACTACAACTTGTCCCGCTCCTTCCTACTCCCATTCTCTCACTTTTCAACCCTCCCCACCTTCACCTTCCTCCCACCTCCTCACTGTCACTTACCTTACTTTCTATCGAATATCTATACACTATGACAAAGCCCACAGGCTGCTTCCTCTCATAAAGCCTATTGTAACTTCTTACCTAACTATGTTTTTTGCATTGCTTAAGTCATCTTAAATTGTTAAAACATTTGTAATACCTACCTCTGTATGTCTGTCACCTCTCCCACTGACGTGGAACCTTTGTAAAAGAGCTATTTGTGCTCAAAGGGATTGTAATCAGAGAACTAATAAATAAATAAAACAAAGATAATTGAGGGTGATGAAAGAAGAGGTGGGTTTAGGCACAGTGCAGTGGGGGATTGCATCGGAGTCTGCACCCATGTTGGCGTGCTCCAATTAAACCACAGCACCATCCGTGGAGGTCCCCCACCTGAAGCAGGTAGCTCAGTGATGGCAGCACCACCTCCGGATGTGGCATGTATCACGCCCCCCATGCCACCACCACACGCTATGGCCTCTGTGCCAGTGGCGCCGCAGCAGCATGTTTCAGCACCCCTGGCCCCAACTGGGCAGCAGCAGCAGGTAGCAGCAACACCTGGGACCCCCCCACCTGTGCCTAATCATCCCCAGAGCTCTCTGGTCTGGGAGCCTTGGGACAGCAGTGTAGCGAAATGTGTCATGTATGATGCTCTGGTGAGACGTGGCCCAAGGGGCAGTCACCTTGAAACATAGGGGCAGTGCACCCACATGCTAAACCATCACAAAGCAGTGTGGGATGCCAAGGTGGCAGAAGTTGTACATAATGCACCTGCTGGCCCTTTTGTCCAAGATATTGTGGCACGTCATGCACTTGCACCCGTACGATGTGGTGCTAAGTGGGGGATTTCAAGTGGTGATGCGGCTGCTCCACCACCACCACCACTACCACCACCACATACTGCAGCAGTGATAGGTGACAGTGGTAACCCAGCCCAACTCACTGTCACACAGGCCAGTTTGGGCCTGTTGTGGAATGAGATGGATACAGTTAACCACTGTCTGGATAGTATGGCGCAACAGTTGGAGCGAATGCAGGGTCACCAGCTCCAGGTAATGGCGATGCTACCCTGCTGCTCTCCAACCAGAACGTTGATCCCTAGTTTTGTTTAAAATGTTTGTCCTTCCTGACTCCTTGCACCCACCACCCTGTCCATGAAATATTACTTCCTGGTGTTGCCCCTAAATCCTGATCCATCACTCCTGTGTTTTCAAATTTTGCCCCCTTTTTTGTGCACATCTTTTTTTCTGTATAATGTTACCCTCTTGTACGTTGATTATTCCGGTTTTTTACTTCATAGTTTCTATCATGCCCTCCCTTTCCTTTTTGGTTATACATAATGTCCCTTAGTGTCTCTTTGTCTGTCTTAGTGTGCATATCCTGCAACATGTTAGTTGCCCTCCTTTGTACAGCCTCCATCCTATGTATGTCCTTGCTGAGATACGTTCTCATCACTGCACGCTGTACCTAAGATGAGATCTTACTAAATATATGTACAGTACATAGGCATAAGAACTTCCATTTTTGGACTTCATTTTAATGTGATAGCTCTAAATACATCCCAGTATACCCCCAGCCCTCCTCACTGCCTTCTCACATTTCTTGCATACCTTTAGGTCATCTGACACAGGTCACTATCCATTTTTGTTGTTGTTAGTCTCTCCCTCCCCTCATTGTGCACTGTTACGTGTATAATGTTAAGTATGTGTTCCATCTTTCTTTTGCATAACCTTATTTACCTCCCAAAAATGATGAGAACCACACCCCAAAACAGCTGAAATAAAATAAAGTACAAAAGTGGTGTACCTCCCCTCATTATATTCCTATTTAATAATGTTTATTTTCTCTTGCTGGATACACTTGGACTCTGACTGACCATCACAACTGCTTATGATTATTACTGGATCATCATCATCATCAACAGAAACCACTACATCACAACTTTTTGAGGAGGGGGATTTAACACCAACAGACACAGGCACAGCCACCTTGACTTTCTTTTTCTCCAGTCCCCAACAAGTGTCACTGACATCATCTTCATATTCATCATCCACATCCACAATTTCAGCTTGGATGCTGTCCTGTGGAGAACGTGTTCCAACCACAGCATCATTATCATCACCTGATATTTTTGCACCACACTTTGAATTATTGGATGGCAAAGGCATGACCTCAACAGTGCTGGAAATGTGAGATTGTGAGTCATCGCTGTCAGGATCAGAATCATGTTCAACTACCATGGGGATGTTGGGGAGTATGACATCATCTACACTGTCAGTCACAGCATTAGACTCAACTATATTTTCTGAAATGGTTAACTGGTCAGAAGTGGAACTTGGGGCAGCAATACTGATGCCAGCAGCAACTGAACTAACACCACCGGCGGGGACATAATCTCCTCCAGCTATCATTGAAGCAACAAATTGCGCTGTAAAAAACATTGATAAAAAATCCTTTACTGACAGCAGCTATGCACTTCTGCGTACTACCACACCCATGGCCAATCTTGCCACTGGCAGCAGTACCATGGCCAGAAACAGCTTTGTTTGCAGGTCTCTTTGCAGTCATTTTTGGTTATCACCAAGAAAATTCTAAACAAATTTAGATTTATGAACTTTCTGTTTGGAGTGGATGGGAAGCCAAAAAACAACAACTGTGGCTTGCAGATGGAGACTGGGCACTAAACAGATGCAAACACACAGACAGATAAAGATTGCGCTGCACACTCAAGAAATACAGATGCAAAGGCACAACAACACCTTAACCAGTGCTCACAAATCCAAAACTGGAAAAGAATACCTTTTGCCAGTTGGCACGGGGGGAGTGCACTGCAGTAACAGTCCATTACCAAGATACCACAAAGCAGTACAAAATAATGCAGATGGATAACAGGTTTACAGTGCTGCAGTTACTGTGTGGCACAATAAAATGTGTCTGACTTGATGTCATGTATCGCACACACACACACACACACATACACACTACAGGTAATGCAAAGGAAATTGAAAACTTCAATAATATAACCAAATCTTTTAAACAAACTGAAATTAAACACAGCACCACAACAATCAGCAAAAAAATGTAAAAATTACTGAAAATATTACTGTGTGTTCATGAACACAGTTATACAACACAAATATAACCAAAACAGTTAGAAAGGCTGCCTTTCTTCCAGTTAATCTACCTCCACCACAGATACTCCCTTCCCCCAAGCACACTTCAACAGTGTCTGTCAGTACACAGACTGAATGTTCTAAATTAACATTCAAAATCCACACAAAAACAATAAACACTCGATGATATCAGCACAGGAGGGTTTCCTACAATCGATGTACTAAATTTTGAGCAAAAAGAAATGGCTCAATAAGGCTTTTTGAATGGTTTTTAGAAGGTTTGAATCTCAGGGCTCTGACAGCAAACTGTCTCCAGCTACCACTACACACAGACTATGCAGAATTGAGGCTGTGCAGAACAATCCCATGAATCACTGCAAAATTCACCTTAGAGCTCACAAATAAGGTGAAGTAATGCAAAGTGCATTGAAATCAATGTATTTCACATTAAAATTGGCATAGAAGTGGTTGGGGAAGGCAAAGTAATGCAAAGTCAGTGCTTCCAATGGACTTCACAATAATAATTAGAAGGCGGAGTACTCCGCTTCACGTTATATATTACTCCACAGATTCCACTTTATTACGCATATTGCTCCATGTAGCAGATTTTGCACACTCCGCCTGCCTCTAATATTGAGGAAGTGAAAAAACCTCTGCCAGTTTAAATTAACCAAATGATCACTCCTGGAATATGGTTAACATGCTGAGTATCCCGAGGGATATAATAACCAATAAAAAAAGCATTACCGGGCAGCATTTGGTCATACTTTGCATTATAAAATAAAACTATCAACAAACAGGATAGTACAGTTATAACCATAATGCTGAGAACCGTATTCACTACATCAACAGTTCTTAAACTTTGTCATAGTGAGCCTCCCCTAATCCATGGAAAAGATCTTGAGCCTCCCGAAAATACTGAAATGTTTTTGGGCCTCCCCATAGACAAATAGCCTACTTTTCATGGTACATGAGGAATAAATTGAAACCTCTTTGCATAGCTGGCTCTCACGTTATTAAGCTTTTTGTGATCCCCCCCAAACTGGATAACCTACTTGCTCCAGTATTTTGACTCTCAAACCATTGTTACCTTACGCATACCTTCATGGGTCAGACTGCTTTTTCTGTTTCCCTCTAACTGAATAGCCTTCTTGCAGACCTCTGCCTCACCCCTCTCATCCTGCTCTTAAGCAACTTCTCTGGGATCATTTGCTCCCTCCTGCTCATATTCCTAGTACCTGTATGGTTAACTCTTGTATTTGGACAGTTCTGCCACCAGTCGATTGATCAATTGTCTCTTGCATTGTTGGTTTATTGTTCATAATTCGTTTGCAGTTTTATTCATTTTGTATTGCTTGAGTGTTCTGCAGTTACATTTAGAATTGTAATCTCTCATTACCCTTCCTTGGGTACACCTGAAATAAGCCATGGCTCAGTGTACAGTGCCTTCCCTGGTCACAGACTTGTGAATTAATACATAAATTCATCTACTATTATCCTCTTTCAGTTTGCCTTATCCCTTTCACACAAAATCTATAAAGTTCAAAATTGAAATATAATACTTTTTCAAGACTTGCTTGAGCCTCCCCTGGAACAGGTTGGGGCCTCCCCAGGGAGGCTGGCCTCACCATTTGAGAACCCCTGCACTACATGAATCACTTGGATATTGGCCAAATCAAGTAACAAAGTAAAGCTCTGAACCACAGAATCTTCCAGAAACTAGCACAGTAGACAAACACATTTCTCCAACTAGGAGACATTCCAATAAACATGCTGCATGTAAGATAATCAGATTGGGAAAATTGGTATATTTACAAAAATAACCATGTTAAAGCATCAAATAGCCATTCAGAAAAAAAAAGTCATTCACTCAGTTTAAGTATCTGTCCTGTATTTACCAATAGTCCAATCTTCTGGTTAGTCATAGAAAGTTCTGTTAAATAATTCTTTACCTGAGCTGAAACAAATAAAGTGTTCTTAAGTCACCCAACTATATTAATTTAATAAAACCAACTTAGTATGCAGGAAGTCAAGAAAATAGGAACAATACAGGTATTACTCAGCCAGATGATTTTGAATTAAATAAGTCCAGGAAGAGCTTTGACAATTCTTGCTGAGCTTGCATTGCAGAGTCAAAACGTTTTGCCCCTGAAGCTGTAAACACCTCAAGACAAGTGGGATAAAGCATCCTATGTTTAATGTGAGCTGCCCAAAGCTTGGATTTTATATCTTTGCACTCTGCTGTCTTCTGTCGTACCGGTAGAGTTAAATCCTGTACCAACCAAAGTCGATGACCCTCCCATTGCAACGACTGTAAAGCATGAATTTGCTTCAAAATATGGACCCTATCCAGATAATTTAAAAGTTGGAAGATTAATAGCCTTGTTTGTTCCCCTGGAGCAGGTTTTGGCTGTAAAGCTTGCTGTGCCCTCTCAACAATTTAGCTCGGGCCATTCAGGGATGTTCCTACCACTTTATTATAACATTTCTGAATTAATTCTATCGGGTTGGCACCTTCTTCATTTTTGGGAGCCCAAGTAGCACCAAATTATTTCTCCTGGATCTACTTTCCAAATCATCTACTTTGGGTCAGACAGGCTACCGAGTGATGAAGCTGGATAACTTCAGGATCAGTCTTAGCTTGTCTGTCTTCTAGTAGACTGATACACACTTCAGCATCAGCCATCCTTACAGTTAGTTCTTGGAGAGCTGGCTTGAGTAACTGAAACTCTGATATTAATTTGTACAGTAAACTTCATAAAGAAATTATTTGTGGTAAAATCTTGTGGTGAAGCCATTGGTGGAATGACCAACCGGAACTCACCCAAAGTGCATCTAGCATTGAGCAAGCATCACGTGACTATCCCCCTCAGGGCCATTCTTGGGTCCCTCTGGTTTTAATGTAGATGCTCACCCTCATCTGGTGGCTCCACATCCTCAGCACTGTCACCCTTTGGAACCTGGATAAGTTTCCATTGTCTATGGCCATGTTGTGTAGCATACAACAGGCCAGGAATATGTCACAGGACTTGTCTGGGCTATACTATAGGGCACCACTGGACCTGTCCAGGCATCTGAAGTACATCTTCAGCATGCCAAACACATGCTGTATGATGTTACATGTAGCTGTGTGTGCCTCATTGTACTACTCTTCTACATCAGACTTTGGCCACAGTATTCCTAGGTTCATACAAGTTCAGGAAGCAATAGGCCTATAAGGAACTCACCACCATTTGGGTTTCAAAGTTGGAAAAAGTATTTTCATTATCCAAGTATTTATCAAGCAGTTTCTTAGATAAGTCAATACTATCACTCTCAACAATAGTAGTTGGCAATGAATTCCAACTAGCTGGTACTCTTTGATTGAACCACTTACATCTTCTTGATGTTTTATTTATTTCACCTCTCAATTTTAAATTTTGTGATCTTGTGTTGCTATTTCCTGTATGCCTAACCAGGCCTATCATCTCCAAAATTGAGACATCCTGTATAGCTTTAACTGTAAGACAGAGGTCACCTCTGAGCCTTCTGTATTCCATAGAGTACAGCCCTAACCTATGCAATCTTTTGCCATAACTAAGGTTTTCTATGTTTTTAACTCTTTTTGTTACCTTTCTTTGCACTTTTTAAATCATTACTTTTCCTCCTACAATAGAAGGGGCATAAAATGGAGCACAATATACCACGAGCGTTCTAACCAGTCTTGAATACAAAGGAATAATGACTTCAGGCTCTCTACTTTTAATGTGTTTGAAAATGCATCCCAAAATGCTTTGGTATTTTTCAACTGTTTTTTTGGTGTGCCTATCAAATGTAAAATTATCACTAATAGTAACACCTAGATCTTTTTCATTAGTAGTGATCTGTAATTTTATGCTGTTAAGCGTATAGCTTGCTTTTGGGTTGTTGCAACCCAAATGCATCACCTTACACTTGTTCTCATTGAACAACATTTTGTATTCAACAGCCCATTTAGCTAAAATATTTAAGTTTTCTTGGAAGTTATCTGCTGATTGCTGGTCATTAACTACTCCTCCTATCTTAAAATCATCAGCATACTTGCAAATCCAAGAATTATTTGATGTTTGCATTGTAGAGACCAGTATGTTAAACAGGGTGGGACCCGGGACAGAGCCCTGCAGTACCCCACTAATCACCTGTCCCCAGGGGGACATGTGCCCTCTTATTATCACCCTCTGCTGTCTATTCTCCAACCAAGTTATAACTCACCTTATTATGTCTGGATGAATCTTGAGTTTAATCAACTGATCAACCAAAAGTTTGTGGGACTCTGTGTCGAACGCTTTTGAATAGTCCAAAAAGACTATGTCCACACACATTCCTTTATCAGGAACTTCAGTTACTGGCTCAAAAAGTTTAGGAGATTAGCCAAACATGATCTGCCTGGAAAGAAATCGTGTCGTGAAATATCTATATAACCATTTTGTTGTATGTGAGATGATATTCGCTGTTGTAAGAACCTTTCAAGTAATTTTCCAATGGCAAAGGTCAAGCTGATTATTTTATAATTACTAACCTCCTATTACCCCCTTTATGAACTGGTGTGACCAAAGCTATATTCCATTCCGGTAGAGTTCTGCCTTCTTTTAAGGATGCATTAAAGAGGAGTATCAGTGGTCCCAACAGTTCATGTGATAATTCTTTTATAAATTTGGGGATAATTCCATCAGGCCCTGCAGAGCTGTTTTGCTTAATAGATTTGGTGACAGTCATTACCTCCTGTGTTGCAAAGGGGGTAAAGTCCTCAGTATTTGTTATAATATCTTAATTAATATACTCCTTTGGTTTAAATACATTTAGGAAATATTTATTTAATTCTAGGGCCATCTCTGCCTCATCATTTTTTATTCCCTTTTCAGTTAGCAAGGATTCTACACCATTATAGTTGCCTCTCAAAGAGCCTATATAATTGCAAAAAATGTTTTGTTGTCTTTGGTTGTGGTTGCCAGATTTAATTCTAAGTTTTACTAATCTTTCCCAATAGTGCTCCTAGTTTTAGTCACCATTTCTTTAAATTGTTCCCAGTCCCCATCTGTAGGATTTTTTTTGTATTTAGTATAAGATTTCTTATTTTTTCTTATTTTGCTTTTGATGTTTTACTTACACCATAATGGGACTCTGCGGTTGTTATTATATTTTAGTCTTTCAGGTACCCAGCGTTGAATACAGAAATACCTTTTTTGGTTTAGTATTTCCCACATTTCCGATAGATCATAATTACATAACTTGTTTTCCCATCTCCATGTTGGTAAATATTGTTTCATGCTGTTGTAGTCAGCTTTATGAAAATCTTTGATATTAGTTATCTCACGTTTATAAATATTGTTTATTTTCAGGTTTAGATGTACCATTTTGTGGTCACTATCACCCAAAGATTGAGACACTTTAGGTACAGACACTCCATCTTCTATGTTAGTAAAAATTAGGTCCAAGATATTATTTATTTATTGGAATGTTTCACCAGGAAGGCACACTGAGCAACAAGTTGCTTGGGTACAGAGTGGACGATCAATAATACATTCAAGGTACATGAGACAACAGTTACATGCAGTGAATAAACAGAAGGCAATTAACAATTGGCAATTAGTGTAAGTAGGAGGGGAACAAGAGAGCAACGCTTGTAACTATACAGATGGTAAATAACTAGTAGTCTGGATACAATTAGATTTAGACAGAGAGAGAAGTTAATGCCTCTTTTACTAGTTGCTCTAGATTGCTTTGAATAATAATATCAATTAATTGTTTTTCAAGTTGTCCTGATCCCTCGAGTGTAGACCAGTTTATTGATGGGAGATTAGAATCTCCCATAAGGATATAATCACTGGTTACTTCCATATTTTCTATTTCTGCAAGAAATTAGTTATTTTCATCAGTCTCAAGACTTGGCCTATGGTAAGGGTTTTTTTGGGAATCTGGAGTTGAGCCCATATTAGTTCATTTTCATTATCTGGACTAACTTGATGCTTGATTTCAAGCCCCTTATATTGATTGGCTATATAGAGGGCTATGCCTCCACCTCTCTTAACTTTACAATTTTTGGTAATTTTAGTGTAGCCTGCTATCTCAGTGCACCAGTCATTGTCCCTAAACCACGTCTCAGTTATACCACAAATATCAATCTTTTTTGAGGTTAGAATGTATTTTAATGCATCTATTTTATTTTTTAGGCTATGAGTATTTATGAGTAGGATTTGAGCTCATTATTTGAATTATTTTGCTTCACTCTGCTTTGGCTACCACTTGTTTCAGATAACTGGTTTTGTAAAGTGTTTCCCTTATGTTTTATGTTATTATTTATTATTTTATGGTTAACACCTATATTTAGAGGGACTTGTGACATAAGCCTCCCCGTAAACTAGTTTAAAGACTTATTGATATAAGATGTTATTTTCTTTCCCAAGAGGGTGCTGCCCCTTCTGCTTACGTGTAAGCCATCCCAGCAGAAATACTCCTTTCTATTCTTAAACTCTTCCCAGTGTATTATACAGTTGACTTCTTGTTTGAGACACCATTTTCTTAACCAGTTAGATGTTTCATTTTATTGGTCTGTTGTTCTGTAGCTCTGGGTATTAGCAGAATTTCTGAGAGGGCTATATCACAACCATGATCAATGAACTTATTTTCGAGTGTCACTTAATTTTTTTTAACTTTTTGTACACGATCATGAAGGATATTGTTTATGCCAGCACGGACAATCACCAGTGGCTTTTCACCCCATCATGTACTATATTATTAGCCATACATGTTATATTCGAGATTCTAGCCCCACTAAAGCATGACAAAGTTCTGTTTGCTTTGTCTGTATTGCAAACTGCTCTGTCTAGATGTTTAACTATTAAGTCACCTAATACAATAATTTATTTTGTATTAGGTATGGTATTGTTACCTGTATCCATTTCAACCTCTGTGTTTGAACTGTTTAGAGTGGTACTTGACTGAGGTATATCAGGCAAGGGTGTATTTCTATTTGGATCAGCAGATGTTGGGGGAATAAAGTCAACTTCATTACTAGGGCCAGGAGTTATTAATTGTGCCATGATTACCTTTGGACTATTGGCTGCCATGTTAGTCTCTGAAATACATGATGAGGCTGCAAATTTATTAATGATTCCTGTGAGATGAAGGGTTTAGGCTCACATTCCTCTATATGTACTGTATACCCAAGGGATCAAAACAATTATATAGGGGCAAAGAGAAATGGCATGCCTTTTTTTCCTTTTGCTGGTTTTGAACCCTGAATTTGGTACCATTCTTCTTCAAGACCCTCTAAACATTCCTCATCTCTCATCCTTTTTTTTGTTTAAGGTACCATTAATAGGATTGAGAGGGTCAAGGGGAAACATTGATGGTGACCCTATACTATAGGTATTGGGAGGGGAGTAGTAAACTCATTTGCATTTGTTTGCCCTGTAACTAGTACCTGGTAATTTAATGCAAGTGGTGTTGTCCCAGATCTCTCCAGTAATCTATTTGCCATGTCTCTCTGACTTGCCTCCAAAGCAGCAAGACTAGAGTTAAATGGGCTAATTTCTTTAGCCATGTTGTCATTTTGTTTACATTTACTACACTGAAATATTTGTTGTGTGAGAGTCTTAGTAGAAATGCTATACATTTCACACGAACAGCATCTCTCCCTCACTTTTGCTTCTAGAGGCAATCATTTCAGACATAATAAGAGGTATATATTTGTCAAACTATTTGAAGCAAAATAAATTTATATGTCTTATGTTAACAAGTGGACAGAAGCTTTTTACACTAACCAGTAGGCCTTCCTTATGTTTTATTTAGATCTCTTCTGTTCTAATTGGGAGTCTACATAGACTATCCTACTTAAATCTATTACTGAACATTATTTTCCTCTCCTATGATTTAAGCAAGCTCTAAAAGCCTGTACCGGGATAAAAGAGTCAAGAGGACATACCATGCATCTATATAACCTTAAAACAGAATGTTCTTCCTTCTCCACCTCCCAGTCAAATGTGCAAAACACGCTCCAGATTTGTGTGTCTTTGTGCGCTGCTTTGCACATGGTGCCAAGTGCAGTGCCATGCTCACCCTACTCGGGCTCGCACTGCTCACTGCAGGGCAAGTTAAACTACCGGCCCTGACCCAAAAGTCACTGTGCAGGGGTCAAGCTCCAACAAACAGCAAATCACCCTTGTTTATATCAAAAATGGGCAAGGACCACTCATTTGTGCTTCTGGCACACTATGAAACAGTAATCTATGCCCAGAATAAAAGGTAGATCCCCTGCTGAGCTGTAGTTCACATATAAGATGTGAACTACTGCCCACTCTTCTTACTTCCTTGATGGATGTAGGGCTCACAACACACTCAAAATGAGTGCAGCAAACAATTTAAAAGGTTATTAAAACACAGTGAAACAGACACTAAGCAGCTCTATGAGACTGCTGCAAGTACAGTCTCCTGCTGCCTTCAGTTCTTGTGTTGTATTGAGGTGAGCATCCATGGCTGGAGGGGGTATGCGCTATCTCCTGTGCAGGGGAAGGTGGTATGTTAATATACAATACACATACATGGCATTCTGCCCTCCACACAGACCTGTTACATCTGTTCAGCCTCATCTGCACATTTCCCCCCACACAGTGTCACTATTGTATATTACTGCCCTCCCTTATCTGACACTTTCCCTGATGTTATATTTCCACTATCACTGCCACTGCAGCTTGCATGCCATTTGGTCTGTGGGGCATGGCCCAACCTCAGCCTGGATGTGCCACACAGCACTGTCCCCTTCCAATACATCACACTGCTCTACCCCTTCCACATTGTCATAGGCCCCTACCGGTTGGCACCACCCCTGTAACCTGTACCTATTGCACACTGTCACATGTTCTCCCTTCCATGGCAGCATTCCACATCTGTTCAGTGTCAGTCCTATTCTGGTCCCTTCTCTGCCTCCCTCCCCCATCCCATGTGCCACATTGCTGGCCATTGTAGCACCCATTCCTACTGTGCTGGCACCTGTACAGATGCCATCACTGCACCATGATACCATGTGGGCACCTTGTTTGTAGCTGTTTTCCACTCATCCACAAGATGGCCACTGGGTATCTTCCCAGACTCAAACCAATGGCATAGGGGTGACTGATGCTAGATGTATACATTGTGTGCATTCCCAGAGTACTGGGCACAGACATGTGCAATGCCCCCTGTGGCATCAGA
This sequence comes from Neoceratodus forsteri, assembly GCA_016271365.2. Classification (NCBI taxonomy): domain Eukaryota; kingdom Metazoa; phylum Chordata; order Ceratodontiformes; family Ceratodontidae; genus Neoceratodus; species Neoceratodus forsteri. The sequence goes on from CM028129.1 coordinate 907,652,576, forward strand.
CACTGCCTGGCAGTTTATAGGGTGTTACTCCTTCTTGTTGACTTAGATATCCTTGTCTCCACCAGGTGGTGCTCTTAAGGCCACATGGGTGTAGTCAATGGCTCCTGGCATGCCCAGTAGGTGTGCAATGCTGTAAAAGTGCTGCATTGTTGCTGTCCACTCCACTGGTGTGCTAGGGAACCGAATGAACTCACCTGCATGGGGCAGCACAGTGGTGAGGAACTATGTGAGAAGACAAGATGTGGTCAGCTGGGTGATGCCAGTGGTGTCACCCACTGATATCTGGAAAGTGCCTGTGGCAAGCAAGTACAGCACTGCTGTGACCGTGATCTCTACCATCATAGCAAGACTTCTGTGTGTGGATGCTTGGAGCTCATCATGAAGCAGCTCACAGAGCTGTCTAAGAATTGTCCTGTTGACCCACTACCAGCCCACGATGTTCCCATCACTGAGCTCTTCGAATGTGACATGGGGCTGTAGCCATCTCCGTGGGGCATTTCACCTACTAGCCCTTCCTTGTCCACCTTGCTATTCTGTCCGTTTCCTCACATCAGCCATTACTGCTGCTATGTGGAATGCAAGCCCAGACATTGTTCCTGCAGTGTAGTGACCTACCTCTGGGTGGCTGGCTGATTTAAGGCAGCCCCTTTTATTTCTAAAATTGCACAGACCATTTTTGGGTTGTGTGGCACATGCACTGCTCATTTTGGCTGAATATGCACATGCTCAGCATATTCAGATGTCCCCCCCCTTTTTCTGTGCAGCATACATTATATCTGTGCAATCTGATTTGCGTGTTGCAGTTCCCACTTTTGAATATTGCATCACCATGCATTTTCCAGGATGCACCACACATCTCCATTTTGTGCTGCTCACCTCCTTTGAATATGTGGGCCTGAATATTTTGCATCAATGCTTCAGAACAACATTAATCATCCATCTAAGTTCTGGAGGGTTATCCATTCCCTTTTCTCCCCTCCAACCCAGTCACCATTCCCCATTCTCAAGGTTGGTGACTCCTTGTCCTTCTAGGAAATCTGCTGTTGGTCATTCTGCCTTCTCATATTGCTTTCCTAAACTTTGGTCCTCCCTTCCCCTGTCAATCCACACTGCCTCTTCTGCTTTCTCCCTATTTATTTATGTATTTGTTGCCCAGGAAGTACACTGGTCCAGCTGACCATTTTCAGGCATGACCTGGGCCATCAAGATGGAATGTAAAATGCTCAATACAACACAAAAGGACATAAGCAGTGGTGCAACACAATAGAAATTATGATTCTATACTGTACAAACAGAGAAAGAGCAGAAAAGTAACAACCATCAACCTTCAACATTTAACCCCTGCAGAGAGACTAAAAACAATAGAGCACCCCCACCCCATCAGACAGTTCCAGGCTATGTCATACTTATAACCTTAGACAGTCAGTCAGAATTCTTAAAGTGTCAGCAGTGACTTGAACCAGAAAGGTATATCTTAATTCACCTTCTCATGGGGAGCTGTCAAAAGACATTTTAGTGCTTAGTTGGGATTGCAGTATGAGAATGCAGACTGACTAACAGCAGATTTCCTGGAAGGACAAGGAGTCACCAACCTTGAGAACAGGGAATGGTGAGTGGGTTGGAGGGGAGAAATGTGGATTTGGGCAGGCTAGCACTTACAGTCTTTGTTAGCCATTAGGATCTTCCGGAAGTGCACTTTGAAGGTAGTGGGGGAGTTTAGGGACTGGAGCTCAGCTGGGAGAGAGTTCCAGAACCTAGGTGCATCACTGGAAACTTTTCTCTGCCCCATGGCTGTGGTTATTTTGGGGCATTCAAGGGCTAGGCATGAGGAGGACCTGATCTGTCTAGAGACCCGTTTTGTGGTAAGCATGCCCAGGAGTAGTGGAGTGAGTCAGCCCCGTTGCAGAGTGCCTTACAGATGAAAGTCCTGTACAGGAGGTCCCTGTGAGCTTGAGGGGGCAGCCATCCTAAGGATTTGTATAGAGTGCAGTGGAATGTGTTACATGGAGCCAAGGAGACAAACCTGCATATGTTATTATAGGCAGTGTTCAGTCTAGTCAGAAGCTTGGCCAAGATGGGGTGTAGGATAGGTGAGCAGTACTCTAGGATTGGGATGAGGGTGCACTGTCCTATCGCCAGTCTAGCCTCAGACAATAGCAGGTGCTTCACATGATAGCAAGCACCCAGCCACTGATTCAGCCTTTTAACAGCCCTTCCCATATGAGAGGCAAAGGTGAGTGAGGGGTCCAGGGTGACCCGTAGGAATTTTATATTTTCAACCTATTCCAGAGTGGATCTGTCCAGAGTTTGGATATTCAAAGAGAGCATGGAGTCATCCAAGCACCTCCCCAGCCTTTGGCTTGAGCCAAACCGCATGGCTTTAGTTTTTTTTCACATTTACTACTAGTCTGTGCTGCGTAAACAATTTTTCGGTGAGGTAAACTCCTTAGATAGCTTCTGAGACAACATGCCAGTGAATCTGTCACTACAGAAAAGCACAAGGTCATCAGCATACATTACTCTATTGTTAGACATAGTTTCCAGTAGCAGTAGGTTTACAAAGATCCAGTATAGTAGTGGTCCAAGAATGGACCTGCAGGACACCCCTCCGAACTTGAAGAGGGCTAGATAGCACTCCTCCTGTCCTTACTGACTGGGTTTTATCAGATAAGTAGTTCCTGTCCCAACTTTCCATGCCTGATGAGAAGCCTAGTACTGAGAGTTCCCTGAGTTACATGTCGTGATCCACCATATCAAATGCTTTAGAGAGGTCAATGATTATGGCACCAGTGAGGTTCCCTTTTTTTGCCTCCCTGAGGACGTGCTCAGTTAATTTAGCTAAGGCTGTTGTGGTGCTAAATCACTTTCTGAAGCCATGTTGGAGCTGGGATAACTTGTTATTTGCTATAAGATGGTCAGTTATTTGCCTTAAAACTACCTTCTCCAGGATTTTGCTCATGTGAGAGAGTATAGAGACAGGCCTATAGTTCTCTGGTAGGTTCAGATCACCTGACTTTTATATCGAGACTACCCTAGCATCTTTCCAGAGTGCCGGCATGGTAGCAGTGGTCAGGGATAGATTGATGATGTATTCTAGTGGCTTAGCTATAAGGTCTGGTGCCAGTTTCAGGAACTGGGGGCATAGGCCATCACTTCCCGCACTTCCAGTATTTGGTATTGCCCTTAAAAGCCTGCAGACCTCAGTAATTGATGTGACTTTGAAGTGAAATGTTGGACTATTTTGTCTCTGTCCTTCCTGTCTTAGAGGTGAGGTGTCCATGTCCTCTGGAGTGAGGAGGGCCAGGTACTCTTGAAGGTTACAGAATTTGTTATTAAGGATACCGGTGACTGTCAAAGGGTCTGTAACTAGCCCAGAATCTGAGGTAAGTTGAATATTGTTTTTAGAGGGAGCCCATCTAGTTAAGGAGTTAATTGAGTTCCAGAAATTCCAGGGGGTCACCCAGGTGCCAGGCCTGTTGCCCCTTGAAGAAGGTGGCCTTGAGAAGTTTCATTTTGTTCTTGCATTGGTTTTTCAGCCTCTTTTACTTGATCAAGTTTCCTGCCATAGGGTCTGCTTTATAAGCATACCAGGCCTTATCCCTGGTCTTCATTTGGGAAAGTAAGTCTTTAGTGATCCACTCTGTGTTGCCCCCTTTATCCGCCGCATAGTTAGGGGGCAATGCTTCTCCTGCACTGACAATAGTGCTTCTACCAGGAAATCTATGGCTGCATCAACAGATGAGAGCGAATAGAGTGTTGACCAGGGGATTCCCTTCAAGTCATGCCTTAGTGCGTTCAGGTTGACACCGGCAAAGTTCCTGAAAGTTATGAGTTTGAGGGGTGGGCAGTCCCAGTGACAGGACCAATTACAAAAAGTTGGGGAATGATCACTTATTGAATCAGGTAGGGCCCCACATACACAATTTTTCCTTCCCTGTTTGTCATGATCCAGTCCTGAAGAGAGTAGTTTAGTGATCTGGAGTTTATTCATGCGAAGGTGCCTATCAACTTGGTCAGATTTACCTGATTGAGGAGTTCTGCATACTCTTGGCTTTTACTGCCCAGCCAGTTCAAATTGAGATCCCCCACTAGCACTGAATCCCTAACAGGGAATAAGCCCCCAACCTTGCTAGTGAGTGTTTTTAGTTCACTAGTCCCTCCTGTAGGAGAATTATAGGCATAGCCCACATAGATTTTCTTGGCCGATGCAATGACTAGCTCAATCATGAGCCATTCATTGGTAGAACTGGGAGAGGGAGAGAGAGAGAGAGAGAGATAGAGAGAAAAAAAGAAGGAAGGAAGGAAGAAAGAAAGAGAAAGAAAGAAAGAAAGAAAGAAAGCAAGAAAGAAAGAAAGAAAGAAAGAAAGAAGAAACAGCACCACAATCTATCTTTCAATTAAGAATTTCCTCTTCTGGTCCACACTGCTGAATTCCAGACCTGGGCAACAAACACGCTGGAAAATGGAAAACACAAAGTCCTCCTTATCCTTTTTCTACATCTGGAGGCACAGTTCTACTTCTTTAATAGTTGTTATTTTTTAAATGCCTGTTGGAATGCTCCTCCATCTTTGCCTGAGTAGCGATCCCATTCTGCATTCTTCCAGTGTGCTCCCTCTGTGGAGGGCATTGGGAGTCAGCTGGACCATTGCTTAGCAATGACCCATGTGTAGCTAATTGGAGCCTGCATCAGTGCTATGACATGGATGGGGCTTGCTGTGATTTGTCACAAGAATACACCCACCAGTTGCAGCACTATAAATCTCATGTTACCCATGCACAAATCACTAAAGATGCCTGTCAGATTAGGAGCCTATGATGTGAGCTCTTGGTACAGTAAGTCATAGAAGCATAGACTTTGACAGCAGATAAAGACCACTTGGCTGACCCAGTCTGCCCATTTCCCTACCTATTGGATAAGTTGCAGATTCTAGTTAACCAATAGCCTTCCTCCTCCTACCTCCCACTATAATTGCTTTATGTCTGTCCCATGCATTCTTGAATTCCCCCACCGTTTTTGACCCCATGACCTCCTCAGGAAGGCTGTTCCATGCATCCACCACCTTCTACATGAAAAAATACTTCCTCATGTTGCCCCTCAGCAATCCCTCCTCTATCTTCAAATTGTGCCCCCTTGTTCTTGAACATCTCTTTTTCTGAAAGATGCTCCCCTTTTGGACTTTGTTGATTCCCTTGAGGTACTTGAAAGTTTCTATCATGTCCCCCCTCTCCCTCCTTTCCTCAAGGGTATACATATGAAGCTCTTTTAGTTTCTTTTCATATGGCTTCTGTTGCAGATCCTCTACCATTTTAGTTGCCCTCCTCTGGACTGCCTCCATCCTGTCTATGTTCTTGCGGAGATGAGGTCTCCAGAACTGCACTCAGTACTCCAGATGGGGTCCCACCAACTGTCCTTATAGAGGGATAACAATTTCTTGTTTTCTACTGGTGATGCTTCTCCCTATGAATCCCCCTATCCCCCCAGCCCTCCTTACTGCCTTCTCATATTGCTTGCCTACCTTAAGGTCATCTAATTTTTGTTGTTGTTAGTACCTCCTCCGCATTGTTTACTCTTCCCCTGGGTTTTTGTTTACCAGGCACATTACTTAGCACTTCTTTGCATTGAATCTAAGCTGTTATACCTTTGACCATTCCTCCAACCTTGCTAAGTCCCTTCTCTTCCTTTCCATCCCCCCTGTGTATCAACCCTGTTGCAGATCTTTGTGTTATCTGCAAAGTGGCATACTTTTCCTTCCAGCCCCTCTGCAATGTCTCCTATAAAGACATTAAAGAGGACTGGTCCCAGCACTCAACCCTGCGGTACCCCACTAGTAACCCCGCTTTATGTCCTGTTGTCCAGCCAATTTGTTACCCAGACTACCACCATAGGATCCACTCCCAGGCTGGCTAACTTGTTTATTAATCATTTGTGTGGGACTGTGTCAAATGCCTTGCCAAAGTCTAGGTAGGCCATATGCACAGCCCCTCCCTGATCTACTACTTTGGTCACCCAGTCAAAGAAATCTATTAGATTCGTCTGACATGACCTTCCTGCTGTGAATCCATGCTGCCTTGGGTCCTGTGCCCCGCTGTCCTCTAAGTACTCAACAATTCTTTCTTTCAGAAGTGAGTCCATCATTTTCCCTACCAGTGAGGTCAAACTAACAGGTCTGTAGTTTTCTGCCTCTATCTTACTCCCACTTTTGTGAAGGGGAATCACATTTACCCTCCTCCAGTCCTCAGGTACCACACCATCCTCCCATGATTTGTTAAAAAGGGTAGTCAGTGGTGTCACTAGGTCTCCCCTTAGTTCTTTTAGAATTCTGGGGTGAATCCTATCAAGCCCCATTGCTTTGTCCACCTTGAGGTTTAGAAGTTTTTTCAGGACCCTTTCTTCTGTGAATGGACTGGTATCGACCCTCCCTGTGCAGAGTGCTTCTATTGTTTGGTTTAGGTATCTCCCCTTCTTCTTCTTTTGTGAATACTGAGTAAAAGTATTCATTCAGTATCTCTGTCTTTTCACTGTCACCCTCTGCCCACCTCCCCTCCCCTTTATTTAATCTTACTATCCCTTCCTTGGTCTTCCATCCCTCCCTGATGTAGCTATAAAAGGTTTCATCCCCCTTCTTAACTGAGATGGCTATCTTTTCCTTGGTTTGAGCCTTCGCTATTCTGACTGCCTTCCCCGCTTCCTTCTGCTTTAACTGATGCAGTTTTCTGTCCTACCCCTTCTGTGATTCCTTATACGTCCTGAATGCTATCTTTTTCTCCCTAACCATCTCCTCAACCTCCTTTGAGAACCATAGTGTTTTTTTCCTTCATTTTGTTTTGTTTATTTGCTTCACACAAAGGCTTGTTGCCTCTGTGATGGCAGTTTTGATTTTTCCTCATTGTTCTTCCACCCCTCCTTTCTTCCCATTTGCTAGTGCATTCTTTAGGCATGCACTCATTTTGTCAAAGTCAGCCCTCCTAAAGTCCAGTACCTTCACTTTTGTATGGCTTGACTCTATGGCTGTGTTAATCGTGAACCACAGTTTGGTGGTCGCGTGTTCCCAGATGGCTACCCACTTTTAAATCTGTGATCCTCTCTCCTTCCCCATTTGAGAGTACCAGGTCTAAGACTGCTCCCTCCTGAGTGGGTTCCAGCACTACCGCCCCACAGCCAGTGCATTTCACCACTCCCCATATGTCTCTCTCCCTTCCTGTTTTATCCTTAACAGTCCAGCACACTGCATAGAGGGTAAACACACACACACTAACACAAAATATATATACTCCAATGTTGAAAATCTGGAGTAAAAATATAAAAAATGCTCAAACTTACAAGCATGCATGGAAACTGAGCAATGCACAGTCATTACACAGTCATTTTTTTGAATTTTCTCACCAAATTTGTAACATAGGCTTTTTGAGAGCCCTCCTCATGAACAGTGACACTGTCATTTCATTAATCAGACCATGAAATCACCTTTCGGGACCAAAAAAATGACATGACAGTGACTGAATTCATGAGGTGGGGTCTCAAGAACCCCGTGTTGAAAATTTGGTGCCAAAAGCCACAAAAACGGCCGAGATATCCACCTAAGTTGAAACCCACCCCATTGATATTATTATAAAGCTTACCGGCATTTCTTCAGTTCGCGGTCTGCTTTGAGGAGTGCAGATGTGTTTCCACTCCACTGAAGATCATTGCACTGGGCTCCAGAGGTAAGTCGGTGATGAGAAGGGGTGCAGGAAGGTGGGTTATGCAGAGGGTGGGTGCAGGTTGGGGCAGGGGGCACCAGAGACAACGAGGGACCATTTTCTCTTTTTACAGGTAAAAAAAACCAAAACAAAAAGACATTGCAGGATTTTATTTACAGGTTTGTTCTGGTGCACTGGGATGGGCTCCCAGTGTGCCACCTGTGTTTTATTGTGAGAGGGACTGAAGCAGACAGGGATTGGGCCCCCCATTGGCACACAAAATGTGTCTGTGTTTGAGGGGGCACATGATGCCGAGGGGGATTGGGCACCCCCTCAGCACACAAATTAAATAAATATGGGGACATTATGTTGAAGGGGATTGTGCTCCCCATAGGCAAATGAATTGGGAAGGGGGCATGCCAACAGGGGTTTGAGCACCCCTGACATCAGCTTGTTGGGGACTGTGAGAGGCGGACGGCAACAGCCACCTCACTGTTTATTGAAATGTTACACCAGGCAAGGCACACCCTGCAATGAGGAGGAGCTCCCTCATTGCAGCGGCGAAATTGTTTCAAGTTGGTGGCATGCTTTTGCACTGCTGTCATGGACAGCATGCTGTTTCATTTGTGCCACAGAGCCCAGCCCAAAAAAGCAGTGATGCCATTGGCCACAACAAGACTGCACCTCCAAAACCTGCTATTCCAGGCTACCACAATATGTTCATTGTGCGTGCATGTATGACAACAAAAAAATATGGTGACTCAAGGGGGGCTCTCATGGTTGGGTGGGGATAGTTTGAGGGGATGAAATGGTTGGGGGTGAATTTTAGTTCTTATAAGGCTAGAAGCAGGCAGAGGAATTGCTTGAAAGGAGTGGTGTTAGTCCCTGTCTAACTTACTGGGTCAATTTCTGTGCAATTTCTGTGGCCAACCCCAAATTCTGCAGCAGATCATAGTTTCTGCAGCAATTGCTGCATGCCGCAGAACTGCAGAAAACAGGGGGCCTTGTATATACACATTGCATGCCTCTTCATACTGAACAATGCAGTCCAAAGGGACAGACAGCTTCATCATTTTTTGAAAGCAAGAAATATGATGCATGTGTATGAACCCATACTAAACTGTGAACATTTGCTGGTAGGTGCAAACAAAGGTGGTACTGGCAACAAATGAATATTACTGACGATTAACAAATTCCCCAACACATAGTTAGAAACAGTCTGTGTATCTTCAGGTAATAGGCAGTAATGAATTTAAAAGAAATGTCACTGAGTATACTCACATGAAGACTCTTCTGCTTGAGTCTGACATATGGAAATCTAAACTAGTTTCTGAATGTACATGATATTGAAAAAAGCCATGATTATTATAGGAACTCTAAATGTACTTGAGCTTCTGAAATAAAAGATGGTGTTCACGCTTATAAGGGAAGAAAGGCCCATCTTATTAAAGGTGGAAGCAAGCTGCTTTGAAACAACTGGGAGCTGAGAAGGAGAACTATATTGAACTGGCAACCTGAAGGAAAGCTCACACTTGCTCAAATCTGAGGGAGGTATACTTTACTTTAAATTTTACACTTGGTATTGGTTTGTGTTCGTTTTTTGTTTTGTTTTGTTTTTTGAATCAAGAAGGGGTTTGCAATACTGCTTATGTACCAGTAGATTGGGAGTTTAACTTCAGATGGATTGAAATATTGCATAATTGGTTTTCCCTTGCGGATAGCTGGATTTTTGTCTACTAGTATTCTAGTGACAGTTTGCATCAAACTGTTTTTGATACAGTGAACTATTTACTGGTGAGGATTTGTCATTGTAAGGCCTGCAGTTTAGTACAGGTTAGTGGAGATTTGTGGTGGAAACTGGTTTCCTCTGATTGTCTTCAGAGCACAGAACACCAGGTTGCATTGGGTCAGGGGAGGCTTGCAATATAGCGATTGGGCTCAGCTGCTTTATTTTTCTCTGACTTTAATTGTTTTTTGCTGGGTATATTCTCTGTTAAATTGTTGTGCAGGTTGTCTTGTTAAAAGGAATATCAGCACTCACCAGGGTGGCGCGGGTTGTCTTGCTGAAAGAAAGCTTAGCACTCACTGGAGTGGTGGGTCAGAACCTTTAGCCGATTGTTTCTGGAGGGCACAGGATTGGTCTAAGCCACCCTGCCCCTCACCCCACCCACCCCAAGGGTGTCCTTTCTTTTATACCAGGGGTTCTGACATCACTTCCTCAAGAGGGAAAAAGGCATGCAGCTATCATATCACATCCTGCCCAAAATGTGGTTTTGTACATCTGGCGCACAATGGAGTGGTCGCTGTGGGAAATCAATGTTTGGGACAGATTAAGAAAATCATAGTGACACTGTTCATGAGCAGTGGTCCCAAAATGCCTATGTTAAAAATTTGCTGAAAGAATTCCACAAAATGAGTGTGTTACGAGCATGCACTGCACAGTTTCCATGTACGCTCGTAACTGTGAGAATTTTTAATACATTCGCTCCAGATTTTCAACATTACCATCTCTTCATACCTACTTATGAATGGTACCACTGTCATTTTTCACATCCTGCCCGAACTGTGTTTTCGCACAACTGGCACGGAATGACACGGTTGCTGTGGGAAATCAACATTTGGGACAGATTAACAAAATCACAGTGCCACTGTTCATGAGCGGCAGTCCCAAATGCTTTCATGAGGTGGGGTCACAAAAAGGCCATTTTGAAAATTTGGAGTGCAAATGCCAACAAACGCCAATGGTGTTAGGGTTTCTAACCATAATGTCGCAGCTTGTACAGACCGACAGGCATCAGGGGTGTACCTTTGGATTGTTGGCTGTAATGCTCATGCCATTCCACCCCCACCCCCACCCTGCAGCCACTGACAGGCATCAAAGTGTGTCTTGGATTCTTCAGCCCCAAAGTTCACCCCATTCTCCTATACTGCACCCATCTTTACGTACTTCCTTATGGAACGGGGTGAGCGTAAGGCCTGACGACCCCAAGGCACAACGGCAACACTTGTCAGAGTCTGCAAGGTAGGGTGAGGTGAAATGGCATGAGCATTATGGCCGATGACCCAAAGACACTCCTCAGTGCCTGTCAGTCTCAGCAGGGTGAGGTGGAGTTGATGTCGGTTCCATACTTCACTGCCATTCCTATTATGCATCTCTCTAACTTTTGCACTACCAATACCAACACCAGCAAGTCAACATTCGGCATTGACAAATGCTTGTTTTTTTTTATTGGCACCCCATTTTTGGTCCAAGGTTGCATGATGATCCATTGCCTTTTCCTATCACTGCTAATGGGTCAGAATGCTTTTTTCTTATCCCAGTAGAGCTTTGTAGGGCCCATACAAAGCCATACTGGGCATGAATCCAGCATTTGGGCCCAGTAGTAATAGACAGAAGCAGAGGATTGGCCTACACTGTTGGACCAAAAAAGGGTGACAATATAAAAAACAGAGTGACTCAATAAGACTCTGGGTGGAATGACTTTTGGGGCTCAGATATGCAGGGTTGGTAATTCTTGTTTTATGAGTAGGCAGAGTAATGTCTAAGAGTAGACTTTACGATACTTTTGAGGCAGGAGGAGGCAGAGGATCACTGTACAGTGTTGGGCTGGATGATGACATACATTTAAATCTACAAGACTGCTCAATGGCATTCTCAATGCTTGTTAGGAAAGTGGTGGAGTTGAGATGGGCAGTGATGAGTTTTACCTATTCTAAATCCATGAGAGGGTAAAGTGCTGCTGGGGGGGGCAATTAGCAATCCTTAGAGGGTTTGGAGCACAAGAGATTGCTGTTGATGGGGCTGTGAGGTTGCCAACCTGATCGGTCAACTCTGGTGCCTAGGGAAGAAAAATGTAAATTATAAAAAATGCAAGCAAAGGGACAGCTAAGTAAATAAAAAATAAAAAAAAAATCTGTTGGTGAAGGAAAAGAATGAGAGGCTGCTGGATAGACTGACAAAATTAAAAAGATGAAACCAGCCATCCCGGTGGCACTGAAGGTTGAGGCGCTGGATGCTGCACCTCGTGCCATGCTGGCGACCCAGGTTCGGGAATTGACTCAGGATGCTGGGGGTTGGCAGGGGAAGGAGAGGATTGAGTGTCCAGAGGACTGATCTCCTCTCCTGGGGACAGATGGGGAACTTTCCTCACTCTGTAGCAGCTGCCGGTGGAGACCGGCAGCACTGCAGAGAGGCGCTACAGATGGGCCAAGAAAACAAGGGAAAAATGGCATCTTGACTGATCGGATGACGGCCGCCTGGACCTTTGCCGCCATGGAGCCCCATGACATCCAGGACTGATCTCAGCAGCACCCAGGGCCAAGAAAAGTGAGCCATGAGGCACATTCTCTTAGAAGGAGAGGACCCGTTCAATGAAGGGATACCCTGTAGAGTGGTTGCAATGTGAGGTGGGAGTTGGCGATGGGGGTCCTCAGGGGGTGGTAATACTGTCCCTGGTGTCCTGAAGGAGAGGCCGGTTGAGATGAAAGAGGGAGTAAAAAATAAATAATACAAAACAAAAAAAAAGATGAAACCAAGGTAAGAAATGTGGCAAAGCTAAAGATTATTTATGTAAAATGTGGAAACTAAATAAGGGAAGAAAAAAATCTGCACTCTGAAGAATTCTCAGCTTACTGAAAGAATTCAGAATAGAAGCACCTAGACAGTGGTTTTATCACTGGGGGATGCTGTGTATCAAGACATTCGCTTGACCAACAGATTTAGATATCAACTTTGCAGTACCTGTCTCAATCTGGAATTCTTTCAGTAAGCTGAGGCTCCTCCAGAGCGTGTCAGTTCCTGCTTTACATTTGTGACTTTCCTGGAACAAGCACCCCCAGGGCAGCACATGGTTACTGGTACTGCTAGAACTTGGATCCACCCAGTTGGCACCAGTAAGCATATAATATGATGAGCATTTCCAGGCTGAAGGACCAAAGTAGGTGAACCAGTTTACATCCGTAGGAATTCTGCACAGAGTTTACTTATTAACATTATTATTATTACTGCCTAATTCATTTTTTGGTGTATGATACGTTGACATATTTGAACAATTCTTTGGGACCACCTCCCCCGAAGAGGAGCACTGGGGCAAGACACTGGGCCAGGAGTAGATGGCAGGTTTTATGAATTAAACATAGAATGAGAATATCTGTCTTTCATGGCCAAGCCCTTCTTGATTTATTTGCATATAGTTTCCATGATGCTTTGCATTATTGAGAGATGAATAATTTTGTGTTCCAGTGGTACATGTTTGTTTGTTGAATTACTAAATTTCTAATTAAAATTTGATAAGGCTGCTTCTATATTTTTGTTTCTTATGTTCTTAGTCCAGTCCCACTTCCTAAGATCTTTCTGCATCATCTCTGTTTCCTTTTTTATAATCATACTGTTTTGCTGACCCTTTCTGGGTATTTTTCCCCATTTGATTTCAAAGTAGATCATGTTGTGGTCACTTATGGCAAGACTTTCTTCTACTGTGTAGATCTTCTTCAGGGGTATCTCATCAGGTAACATCGTAGGAACTTCACCATTGGTGAAGGGGAATCCACATGAAAGATTTTCAGCAGTACAACTGGGACTGCCCATGCTGTCGATGACTGTCGATGACGTCAACCCTATAAAGGCATGAGTGGCCATGCTCCCTCCTCAGTTCTTTCCCATTGTTGAATTGCTCGCATGGGTCTCTGTGGAAGCTCCATCGCAGTACTTGCACCTTTTTTCACCTACGACTTTTCTAACTTTATTTTTCAGAATCTCTTTTTCTAAAGAGATTCACACAACTTGTTTATATCGAGAGTCAATTCTTCAACTTCTCTTTTCCATCACTGTCACTGTGGAAAGAAGAGTGCCTCCACAGATGAACACTCTTTCTGAATCTGTTGTCTTCGGCCTGACCACAAAGTTTCTAACTGTGAGCTCTGCCAGAAGTTTAACCAAACAACCCTCAGGTGATGCAAAAAGGCTCACAAAAATTTACTGATGGATAAACAAGTAGCCAGTTCTGGGCAGGGATCCTCCAGGGTTCTGTCCTCTCAGTCACCTACTGGATCTTCAAGCTCCCAGTCCTCCAAGGCCCAAGACAAGTCCTCAGGGAAAAGTCACAAAAAAGACTGAAATCGTGACCACTCCCCCTGGCGTTGATCTCATTCCCCATGTGGAGGTCTTCATCTGCTGCAGCTGCACCAGTGAAGAAATCTGCTATCCAGGTTTCTGTGCCCACCATACCCATACCAACAGCATCAACGCCTGATTCTCAGGCCTGTCAGCCGACGACCTCCAGGTTGTCGGGCCCACCTTCATTAATGATGGGCCTGTCATGGATGACTCTTCCGTTGAGGCCTGCCCCTTCACCTACTTGGGCTACAGGCTCCTCAGGTTCTCAGGGCCCAGTTGGTGGGTCATCAACATCTATGCTGTCGACCCCCCATTGACGAACACCGTTGAACTAAAAGAAATTCTGGTCAAGTTCACCAATGTGATTGTGCAACTGCTGGGTGTCCTTAGGCCTTCCTTGCTGATGCTGTCAGTGGAGGCTTCATTGTCAATGCCTACTCACTGGCCACAGGAAGCCCCAACCCCGAGGACATTGTCGCTGCAACCAACACCAGACCACCCAGACCTAGAAGAGGTAGACCTCGAGGAGGAGTACCATCCAGACCTCATTCTTCCTGAGGATGAGGAGGAAGAAGAGGAAGAAATCCTTGTCTCTGAAAGGTCCACTGCTTCCTCTGTTAGGATTCAGTGATGCATACACCTAGATCTCTTCCTGAGAACCCCACATTTTTCGATGTGATGATGCAGCTGCCCTCAGCCATGGGCTTCCACACTGAGGAAGGGGATACCACAAGAAAAGAATTGGTGGACTTCCTGGAGATTCCAGAATCTCCCCCAAAGATCATTCCTCTAGTCTTACCAGCCTTGAGGAATGCAGCCATGGCAGCCTGGCACAGACCACATATGGTGCCAGCTATGCCTTGCAGGGTGGACAAACTTTATCATGCCCCTCAGGGTTTCCTCTGCTATGCTTCCCAGCCTGAGACAGACTCAATGGTCATCAAGGCAGTTCATGACAGGTCTAAGGTGCCTAAACACCTTAGTTCCCTTCCCCCGGACAAACAGTCTCACAGAATTGACCTCTGGGGTAAAAGGGTATATGACTCCTCTACTCTAGGTTTGAGAATTGCAAACTATCTGTCACACATGGTAAAGTACCAGAATGCCAATTTGAAACCCAAAAGGGCAAGATTGCCATCCAGGCCCTTCTAGATGGCACTCAAAAGCAGGATGTTAGTAAACATCTCTTCAGAGCCCTGTATGACATGGCTGACACTATTACCAGGGCAGCTGCCATGGTCATATGCCTACGTAGGCACTCCTGGCTGAGAGTACCTGGTTTTGTGGCTGATGTGCAGAAAAAAGTGCTTAATGCCCCCTTTAATGGCATTAAGCTGTTTGGTCATGGTGTTCAGGACATCATTAATGATCTGCAAACCTTGGGCAGGGCCCTCAAGTCTGTCCAGTCCCTCTACCATACCCAACCAAGGGCTAGAGGGTGCTCTCCTTTTCACAAAACAAATAATAGGCCTAAAATGGCTCCCTGACCCCAAGGGAAATGCAGAGCCCTGGCTGCCTTTCCCACCCCCTCCAGTGCTGGAACGGTGGCCAAGCAACCCAGAAGTAAGAGACCAGTCCTTCAACTGGATCCACCTCTGCTTGAATCCTTGTTAGACCTCCATCTTCTGGTCTCAGACCAGGAGGCGGTGGTCAGAGATGAATTCTCCCTCCATTTGAATCAATGGAGAACCATAACTTCGGATGCACAGATTCTGCAGATCATAGAAATGGGACACACATTGGAACTCATTGAGCAGCCTCCAGAAACCACACCCCCACCCTCCTGTTATCCCCTAGCTCACCAGTCTGTTCTGAGGGAGGAAGTACAGTCCCTTTTGCACAAGCATGCCATCGAGCCAGTGCCCAGGTGCCAGAGAAACAAGGGGTTTTACTCCAGGTTTTTCCTGGTCCCCAAAAAGACCGGTTCACAAAAAGTTCTGGATGGTAACTTTGCCAAGCCTGATGCCCCTTCTCAAAATGGGACTGGCCCTGCTCACTGGACAAGCAGGACACCTACCTGCACATCTCGGTCTTTCCTTCTCACAGGAAGTTTCTCCATTTTGCCTTTCAGGGCAAGCATTATCAGTTCAAAATGCTGCCCTTTTGATTGTCCTCTGCACTGCGAGTCTTTACCAAGTGCTTAGCAGTGGTTTCTGCAGCTTTCAGAAGGGAGGGACTGTATGTTTTCACTTATCTGGATGACTTGCTTCTAAAGGCTCCCACCAGGGAACAGCCTTTCCTGACTCTGGAGTGAACTCTCCAGCTCTTCCTCTTCCTGGGCATCACTGTCAATCTGCCCAAGTCAGTTCTGGTACCATCCCAAAGGCTGCAGTATATAGGGGTGGTTCTGGACTCGGCACAGGGGAATGCCTTCCTGACCCAAAACAGTGCTGAATGCCTTATAGCTCAAGCTCTGGAAGTTGCCCAAAGTCACTACATTCCTGCCAGGGTATACCTCAGATTGCTGGGCCTGATGGCAGCTGCCATACCCACTGTTCCACTGGCCAGACTTAATATGCACATCCTCCAGTGGATCCTCCGGGTGCAGTTAGACCAGCGCATGGATGAGTTAGATCAACCAGTCCTGGTTTCCTCCCCAGTATGCAAGGTACTATAGTGGAGGATGGACCCCTTGAATCTGCATCAAGGCATCCCATTCCAGACCTCCTCCCTGCAACAGATCCTAAGCATGGATGCCTCAGGTCTTGGCTGGGGAGCGCACCTGAGTCCCTTCCAAACCCAGGGCTCTTGGTCCCAGTAGGAAACCTTCCTGCATATCAATGTCCTGGAAATGACGGTGGTGCTCTATGCCATGCAGGCTTTTCAGGAGCACCTCACTCTGGGTCAGCTGCTGGTGCAGTAGGACAATCTAAGCATAGTATACTAAATCAACAAGCAGGGTGGGGCTCATTTGTGTCCCCTTTGCAGGGATGCCATGAGAATGTGGTACTGGGTGCTGGATCACAGTCTAACGCTCTCTGCAGTCCACATGCCAGGCATGTTAAACACTCTTGTGGACAGTCTCAGAAGGACTCAGTCCAGAATACATGAATGGGAGCTTCTGTCATTTGTCATTGAAGACTTTTTCAACAGATGAGGTCACCCAGAGTTGGACCTTTTTGCATCCCCACTCAATGCAAAACTGCCCAGTTTCTGCTCACTAGATCCAGAGCCTGGAGTTTTCTGGTGGGATGCATTGTCCCTCTCCTAGAGCAGGAGGTTTCTTTATGCCTTCCTTTCATTTCCTCTAATTCAGAGGGTGCTAATAAATTGCAGATGGAGGGAGCCAGCATGATCCTGGTGGCTCTGCTCTGGCCCAACAGATTTGGTTCCCTCTGCTACAGCAGATGGTTGAGGAACCTCTGGTCCCTCTCCCTCTTTGCAGGAATCTACTGACCCAGGATCAGGGGACCCTGGTCCATCCCAGCCTCAGATCCCTCCATCTACATGTCTGACTCCTGAGGGCATAGCCATCGCCAGGCTCGGGGTCTCTAACAGAGTGGCGGACGTCCTAGTGGCCATCTGGAAGCTTTCCACTCGAGCCACATATGCCATGAAGAGGAATCAGTTTGCCATCTGGGCTGCCAAACATAGCTTAGACCCTTTCACCTACCTGATGAACCATATCCTGGACTACCTGATCTCTGTCTCTGACTCAGGTCTCCAGTACTCCTTCCTCAATGTGCACCTTTCAGCTGTTTCTGCATTTCATGAACCCATGGATGACCACACAACTGCTCAGCTGGATGTCTCCTATACCTTTCTGAAGGGAATCCTGCATCTAAAATTCCTAATCCTTTCTCCCGTCCTGGCTTGGGATTTGAAGTTTGTTTTGAAGAAGCTGAGCCTGTCTCCTTTTGAGCCAATCACAACTTGTGATTTGCTCTTTCTCTCTTGGAAAGCATTATTTTTAGTTGCCATTACTTCTACTCAAAGAATTTCAGAGATTCAGGCCCTCTGGTGCAAGGAGCCTTATTTGATTTTTCACAAAGACAGGGTGTCTTTGTACGCAAATCATAAGTTTCTCCCTAAGGTGGTCTCAGAGTTTACATTCAACCAATCTATCCAACTTTCTGTTTATTTTTCAGAGCGTGTCAGTCCAGGGGAAGCACTGCTCCATACTTCAGATGTGTGCAGAACTTTGAAGTACTACCTGCTTCAGACCAAGCAATGTAGAAAGTCAAAGCAGCTGTTTGTTTCTTTAGCACCAGGTAGAGAGGGATTTTTGGTTTCTAAGAAATATTTATCCAAATGGTTGGCAAATTGCATTGTGTTCTGCTACAAAAAGTATGGCAAACAATTGCCTTGTGCTGTCAAAGCACATTCCATAAGGGGAGTGGCTTCCTCTGCAGCCTGTTTCATAGTGGTCTTAGCCACTGATATCAGTGTGGCTACCACCTGGAGTACTGTCCATACTTTCACCAAGCTCTACAGGCTGAACATTGCCTCAAGAGCTCATGCAGGTTTTGTCAAGGCTGTGCTGCAGGGCCGCCTGTCTTAAGTTTATGGTGAGCCCTCCTCCCAGACTGTATGTTTGCACCTGTAACTGCTTGGGACTCGTTTTCTATGGTTTTGTCTGATGACTGAGATACCCTCAAAGAAGACAGAAGAGTTATGTAAGAACTTGCCATAACAGTAGATCTTCGAGGGGATCTCAGTCATCAGGTATGCTTTCCCTCCCACCATCCCTCTTCTTGGGGCTCCTGTCTAGGAACTGACTGTCTGGTGTAGCCAGCCTTTTATTTAGACCTGGGCACCTGTCTCTCTCATCAGTCCCCCATGGCATGAGCCTGGTTCCCTTAGTCTCCGGGAGAAAGAACTGAGGAGAGAGCGGGGCTGCTCATGGCATTATAGGGTTAATGACGTCGACAGACATCGACAGAATGAGTCACCCCAGTTGTACTGCTGAAAATCTTCCATGTGGATTCCCCTTCACTGACTGTGAAGTTCCTACAGCGTTATCTGATGACTGAGAACCCCTTGAAGATCTACTGTTATGGTAAGTTCTTGCGTAACTGTTCTTTATCAATATATTCTTCCTGGTTACAAGTGACTAAATCCAAGATATTTTCTACTCTTGTTCCTCTTGTAACAAAGTGGGTTATCACAATGAACTATATTTAGAAAGTTCCACTTCTGTTGCAGCCCACAGGCTGTGTGTCAACACGGTCATGGCACAGACTCAGAAGAATCAACTTTGAGAGTCTGCACTGTGAGCATTATTACTGGACCCAGCTCGTGCATGACTAGCAAACATTTTGTTACAAAGAAACACTTTTCAGAGGTGTGCCACTGTCAGTTCCAATGCAGTTCAAGCTGCAGTGGGCTTGGCAGTGACAGACCAATGATCAGGCACTTTGATCATGACACAAGTCACTGCTTGCAGGGCAGAAACATTTCCTAGTGAGCCGGCCTGCCAGCAGAGCGGTAGCGCTATCACTTGCAACATCGATGTCCCGAGTTCAGGAATGAGCCTCAGTTATTGGAGGCCGGCCAGGGGAGGTGTGATGAGCATCCCTCAGGACACTCTCCACCTCAGGGAGGGTGGGTGTTTGAGCTCCCGCTGCTCTACCACCACCTGGGTGACTACAGGTGGTGGTGCATTGTAGCCAGTGAGATGGGGGGGCACCACCACACTCTGACATAAGTGAACACCACTGCATTCACACATGTCACATAGCTTTCTCAGTGTCCCAGGGGTTAGGGATGAAAATACAGGAAAAAACAACCAGGCTGTGCAGGAGGACATCTGCCCTGACACTGCAGGCTCCACACTGCCAGCTGAGGCACTCTGTCCCTGAATTAGTTACCAAGTCTCTGTTCAGGGGTAGGGCCCCCCCAAATGGCTCTATTAAGGAGATGGCTCCATCAAGTAGGTGGGGAGTAATAAAGTATACTAAAAAAGAAACTTCTTGTAGTTCAAAAGACCAAAACACTCCTATGAGAGAGAGTACTTTAATGCTTTCTTCTACGTGAAGCTACCCAACAAGGAGTTGAGCCGTGAGGGTGTCCCTCCCCCAACCTGGTCACTACTCACTCCTGAGTATGTCTCTCCCCTACCCAGTAGCCTTTCTTCGGCCCCCATTCTTTTTGTCTGTCCCTCACATGGTTGCTTCTCCTGCCAAGGGTTCCCCCCATCCCTTTTGTCTTCTTCAACCGCTCAATCACTACTCCTGCTGGGTCTCCACCCCCCTGCCCAGTCTCCTTTTCTCTGTCCCCCATCCCATTCTAGCTCTGGTTTAAGGCTGGGAGACAGACTGAATGTGTGGCTTTGGCCAGATGTACTGTGGTGATCAACTAGCTGAAAAGAACTATGTGGCTGTTGCACTCCTTGGCCCTCTTACAGAATTTGTGGGGCTAGGAGAGCAAGGATCAATCTTGTTCAATTTGCTCACCTTTTCCCCAGTCACAGTTCCTGAGAGTGTTCCTCCCCCTGCACAGTCACCACTTCCAAAGGTGTACCCCCCACCCAGTCACCACTTCTGCCTATTCTCCCTCTCCTCATTCCATTTGTCTCTTCCCCCTTGCCCTCTCTGGCCCAGCTTGTAGAGTTCATGGGGTCAGGAGAGCAAGGATCAATGCAGTGCTGACTGCAGAAAAAACTTTGAGTGTGCCATGGTTGCAATATCCAGTAGGGCTGGAAAAGCAGAAGGGCATGTCACAGGGCTTTGTCAACCCCAAGGAGAAAAGACTGCTACTGCTTCTAATTTCTGTAAGTACTCCCCTTCCCTAGTTTTGTAGTTCCTGGGGCCAGGAGAGCAAAATATGCAGTTGTACTTCTAGCCGTGGCTGACATGGGTCTCAGGGGAGGCAGCACTAAGCTGGTCTGCATGCAGGAGCCAAAGGTGACCCCACCTACCTACTAAACCACTATTTTTAAGCTTTTATTTTTAAATTACCAATAACAAACTTTGGGGGGTTGTTTTTCTGGAATTTCCCTGCTTGCTGGAACCACTTGCTTTGCTGTTAAAAGTTTCTTTCTTTTGAATGGTTTTGTGCGCAGTTCTCTAATTTGACAGGAGCCTGAATGTGGGTAGGTAAAAGATCAATGTCTATCAGGGTGGTACTTTCAGAAAATATTTGACCAGTTACAAAATTATACTAATTTAAAAAGTTGCAGTTACTGGAAATTAACAATGGTCAAATTATAGAACTGACACAAAATATTTTCAGAAAGAATTATAATTTGAAGTGTTTGATTGTGTTCAACTTGAACTGATGAGTTGTCCGCTGCTCCCCTCCTCCCCCACGATGCCCCTCTGCCCCTTTCTGATCAATGCCTTCTGCCCTCTGACTGCCAATTTGCACCTGCCATTTACTTGCCATTTTGTGTGGCATGCAGCCTTGGAGGCTCAACTTGGCTATACAAGTACATGCTGGATAGTGGACTGTTCCTAAGTGGCACTGTTAGTAGCCTGTATAATAGTCTTCCATCTCCCAATCAGTAAGCTGTGAGGAGGGAAGATTTTGAGCAAAGTGCACCAGTTTGTATGTGGAGATGATGCGTACGGTTATGCAGGAAAGCAAGGCCCACAGGCTGTGTGTCAGCACGGTCATGGCACAGACTCAGAAGAATCAACTTTGAGAGTCTGCACTGTGAGCATTATTACTGGACTCAGCCAGCCAGGAATTGAGAGTGGTGCCCAACGGTGGTCAGTTAGTACATGGACTGACTCTCGACTTGCACAGTGAGTCCAACACTATACACCAATGAACAGCTGGGCTGACATCCAGGCACACAAGAGAAGACACTGATCAGTTGCATGACATGGCAGTACTCTTGCATGTTGGATAGCCAGGGTGGGTCTGGACATGATGAGATGGGTCAGACTTTGGATGCAAGCTGAGCAGCAGACAATGGGGCCAGTGCGGGTGTCTTCAGACAGGAGGGTGATCAAGGATGTGTTGCATACTGGGAGGGGTAGTCCAATGGAAGAGGCTAGGGATATGCATAGTTATTGGGCAGGATGGAGGGGCTGGGGTGGATTTAATGAGAGATACCATAACCTGCACACAAAGGGTAAGGAAAAAGGACATGTGAATTCTGTATATCCATCAAATGAACACATACAATGCAGTCAGAAACACAGATCAACACATGCAGGTAGGTAAGAAAAAATACTTCATTTGCAGTGTTTTACTATATTTGTGATTATATTTAGGTATTTTAATCTCTTAAAGGAATTACACTCACATCACATCACCCCCTTCCCTTGATACCCTCCACAACCAGCCAGACCCCCTCCTAACCTTGATCTCTGCAGTTCTTCCTAGAGTCTTGGTTTTCCCCAAGAGAACATACGAACATATGAACATATGAAGAAGCCAACAGAAGAAGGTCATTTGGTCTGACAAGTCTGCTCATATTGCAGGGTCCACAAGCTTGAGCTAATGTCCCTGTCCTCCCTCCCCATTCCTCCAATCATCTCTACCCATGATCCTTACCTTCCCCCATGCCTATCACAGCCTCTCTTAAAGCTGCCCACTGACTTCAACGAGATGACCTCTTCCAGCAGCGCATTCCAAGTGTCCACCACCCTCTCTGTGAAGAAGTGCTTCCTGACCTCCCTCCTAAACCTCCCACCCTCCAGCTTAAGACTGTGCCCCCTCATGTTATCGTTGCCACTCAGCTTAAAGAGACTCTCCTTATCAACCTTATTTATTCCTTTCTAGTACTTAAAGGTCCCAATCATGTCCCCTCTCTCTCTCTCTCTCTCTCTCTCTCTCTCTCCCCCTGTCCTCCAGGGAGTACATGTTCAGTGCCCTCAATCTCTCCTCGTATGCCTTACCCTGCTGACCTGCTATCATCTTTGTAGCCCTCCTCTGGACCTCCTCCAGCAGGTTAATGTCCTTTTTAAGGTGTGGGCACCAGTACTGAAATCCATACTCTAGATGCGGCCTTACCAGTGACCTGTACAAGGGCAGTATAACCTCCTCTCTCCTACTACTGATCCCCTAGATATGCATCCCAGCATCTTGTTTGTCTTTGCTGCTGCTTTCTTGCATTGCTTGGAGTGCTTCAGGTCACTAGTGATCATCACTGACAGGTCCTTCTCCTCATCTGATGCAGATACTTGGATTCCACCAAGGTAGTACTCTGTCCTGGGATTCTTGGCCCCAATATGCATAACTTTGCATTTCTTGGCATTGAAGCCAATCTGCCAGATCTTGGGCCACTTCCCCAGCTTTTCCAGATCTTTCTGTAGGTCCTGTATCCCTTCAGCTGTGTCCCCTCTCCCACAGAGCTTGGTGCCATCTATGAATAGACACATTTTGCTCTTAATGCCATCTTCAGTGTCATTGATGAAGATATTGAACAACACCGGCCCCAGCACTGAGCCCTGCGGGACCCCCTAGTTACCTCTTTAGTGCCAGATAACTCTCCCCCCTCAACCACCCTCTGGGTTCTGTCCCTCAGCCAGTTTTCCACCTATCTGGCCATCTTTTCTCCAACCCCGAGATCCACCAACTTCCTTATCAACCTTTTGTGGGGCACTGAGTCAAAGACTTTGCTGAAATCAAGATAGAGGATGTCTACCGCTTGGCCCCGTCTACTGTGTTAGTGACACAGTAAAAGAAGTCAATCAGATTTGTTTGAAACAATCTCCCCTCCCATGAACCCATGCTGCCTCGCATCTTGAAGACCATGCTCCTCTAGATATTCCACCAACCTTTCCTTTAGTATGGTCTCCATGAGCTTGCCCACAATGGAGGTCAGACTGACTGGTCTGTAATTCCCTGGGTCATCCTTGGGACGGCTTTTGTGGAGGGGCACTACATGTGCTATTCTCCAGTCCTGCAGTACTACTCCTGACTCTAGTGAACTATTAAATAGGTCTGCCAGTGGCCCTGCCAGCTCCTCAGCCAGTCCCTTTAGTACCCTTGGAAGTACTCTGTCCAGGCCTGGTGATTTGTCCACCTTCAATGCCAGCAGCCCCCCTCTCTCACTCTGTCCTCCTCTATCACTAAATCTGTATTCCCTCCACCTTGCTCCTCTTTTCCCTTCTGAAGGCACTGGTCCATCCTTCTCCCTGGTGAAGATGGAACAGAAGTATTCATTTCATATGTCTGCTTTTCCCCCGTTATCCTCCACCTACTCCACCCCTTTCTTAAGCAAAACAATCCCTTCCTTCTTGTCTCTTTTCTCACTTATCTATCAAAAGAAAGCCTTCTCCCCCTTCTTAATTCCTTCAGCTATCTGCAGCTCCTTCTGTGCCTTTGTTCTCTGGACTTCCTTACTTGACTCACTAGCCAACCTTAGGTAATTTTCCCTATCCACCTCTCTCTTGGTCTTCCTGAATTTTCTATAGGCCAACCTCTTTTCCCTTACTGCCTGAGCAACCCCAGAACTGAACCAGCTGGGCAGTTTGGCCCTTGTATTCTACCCTCTGAGCCTAACGCACTCATCTGTGGCAGCCAGTATTCCTTCCTTAATGATGGACCACCTTTGGTCCACCCTCATATCTGCTCTGATGCCTGCCAGATGGCTCCTTAGCTTTTCGCCCATTTTCCTGAGGTCTGCCCTCCTGAAATCCAAGATTTTGGTCTTATTCATGATGCTTTCCCTGCCCATATCCAGCAGGAACCACACTGTGAAATGGTCACTTCCACCCAATGGCTCCCTGACCATTATTTCCTGTACATGCTCCCCATTTGTAAGCACCAGATCAAAAATTGCCTCAGCTCTTGTTGGTTCAGTGATGCCCTGAGTCAGGAACCCACTCTGCAGTCCTTCCAGGATCACCTGACTCCTAGCACATGTTGTGGATGGTATGCTCCAGTCTACCTTGGGCAGGTTGAAGTCCCCTATAATTACCACCTCTCCTTTCCCTGCAGCTTCCAATATTTGTGAGTTCAGTTCCCTGTCCCTCTTCTCATCCTGACTGGGTGGTCTGTAAACCACCTCCAATCTCACCTTTCTCCCTCAGTTGGACCTAACTGAACCCATAATGCCTCCACCGCCCTTCCTCTGACTCCTTTCTCGTGTAAGTTATTCCCTCCCTGATATAAACTGTCACCCCTCCCCCTTCCCAACTACCCTGTCCCTCCTGCATAGTTTATATCTAGGGATCGCAAGGTCCCAGTCATGGTGTGATGTTGCCCAAATCTCGTTTACTGCAGCTATCTCCACCCTCCTATCTGCTAATAGTGCCTGCAGGTTGTTCATCTTGTTTCCAAGACTCCACGCATTCAGAGACACCACCCTCCACCTAGAATCTGACCTTTCTTCTCTTCCCTCTATTCTTCTATTTACATCTATCCCCTCTGTGTGCACCCCTCTACATACCCTTGTTATGTGTTCCTCACCCCTCCACCCTTTACTAACTGTGTTCTTGCCCCTTCCACTTCCTCCCTCCAGACCTGTTTCATCACTGTGGGGGGAGGTTCACTGACCTCCTCTTCTCTGAGAAGTATTTGGTGGCGGCATATATCCCCATTTGAACCATATGAGGGTGGTGGGTTGAGGAGGCAGAGAACCTCTTGATTTCCCAATCATGACAATTTCACTATTATAGTTCATGCTGTTAATTTATTCATTTTTGCCTCTGTGCTGGATACAGAATGTGTAACAACTGCACATCAGATACAAACAAGACAAGAAATGTGTATTCATTCTGCTAGCTAAAAAGACAAAGAATCTCAGCACAAAACCCCAACCCCAAGGAGAAAAGACTGCTCCTGCTTCTGATTTCTGTAAATACTCCCCTTCCCTAGTTTTGCAGTTCCTGGGGCCAGGAAAGCAAAAGATGCAACAGTACTTCCGGCCGTGACAAGCACTTAGGCAAGGTTTACACAAAAAGGGCATCGGCAACAAAACCAGGTTTTAAAGAAATATAAAATCATGTATATACCCATAATGCAAAGCATCATGGGATATATATATATATATATATATATATATATATATATTGACCTGGACATTGTGGCCATCACTGAGACCTGGTGTAATGATAACCACAGCTGGGAAATGGCCATACTAGGTTGCAATCTATTCAGGATTGTCAGGGAAGGCAGGAAGGGGGGAGGTGTGGCATTTTATGTGAGGGATAATATAAAGGCCACAGAGATTCAAGGGGAACAGGGAAGAAGGAAGATACTGTGGGTTATACTAGAAAGGAGATTGGGTTCATCCATCCACACAGGGGGTTATACACAGACCACTAGCTCAAGTGGAGGAGTTGGATAAGGAGATGATGCTAGTAATCCAAAGGATGGCATGCAGAGGAGAGGTGCTGCTGGTCAGTGATTTCGATCTACCAGACTTTGATTGGAGCCTCCCTGCAGCAGCAACAGCTAAGAGCAGGTATATCCTGGACTCCCTGCAGGAGTCATTCCTTAAACAACTGATCGTAGAACCAACACAAGGGATGGCTCTACAGAATCTGGTGTTTACAAATGGGGGCAGGGTGGCAGAGGTCGTAGCAGGGGAGCACCTGGTGAACAGTGATCACCGGTCAGTAATTTTTGAGATAACTGAGGTGGCTGAATCCAGTCACACAAGGACAAAAATCCTGGACTTCGGCAAGGCAGATTTCAGAAAAATGAGAAAATGCCTAGAAGAGGCACAGGTCAGATTAGGGGGAAAAAAGAGGGTCGAGGAACAGTGGGAGGCAATCAGATCCAGTATAGCAATGGTGACACAACTCTGTGTTAGACAAGTTAGCAAGGGGAAGCGAAGGGGGAAACCACTGTGGTTGTCAAAGGGGGTAGCAGATAAAGTTAAAGCAAAAAAAATGGCATCAAGCAATACAAAAAGACACAGGATGAAGGGCATGAGAGAGAGAGAGAGAGAGGTACCAGGAGGAACAAAGGGAGGCAGGGAGGGCAGTTAGGTAAGACAAGGCACAAACAGAGGAACACATTGTGAACTCAGTGGTGAGGGGGGACAAAATCTTTTACAGGTACATCAGGGAAAAATGGAAGGCAGAGGGAGGGATTGTGAGGCTGAAAGGGGAGGATGGGTGTAGTGTAGAGGACAACAAACAGAAAGCAGACATACTGAACAGATACTTCTGCTCAGTCTTCACATAGGAGTGGGCAGGACAAGGGCCAGCATAATTTTATTTACTTATTAATTTAAATGTTTCACCAGGAAAGGCACACTGAACAACAAGTTGCTCATCTCACGGTGCGTCCCTGTGAAGGGGGGGTAAAGGTACAGAAACAGATACAGGTCCCAAATGAAAGGGTCCTAAGGGAACTGGAAGCAAAGAGACTTGATAAGGCTATGGGGGCAGATGGGGTGCACCCCAGGGTACTGCAGGAGTTGAGAGCTGAGTTGGCAGAAACCCTGACTACCCTGTTAAGCCAGTCACTGGAAACAGGGGAGGTACCCAAAGACTGGAGTAGAGCTGTTATAGTCCCTCTTTACAGAAGTGGAAACAAGGAGCAAGCAGGGAACTACAGACCAGTCAGCCTGACCTCAATGGTGGGAAAGATCATGGAAACACTACTGAAGGAAAGAATAGTGAAACACCTGGTTGCCAATGGCCTACAGGATCCAAGGCAATGAAGTTTTACTGGAGGGAGGTCGGCCTCAGGTCACGCTAGACTAATCTCATCAAATTCTTCGACTGGGTGACCAGGGAGGTAGATGGGGGGGGGGCAGTGGATGTGGCCTACCTGGACTTCAGCAAGGCCTTTGACACTGTGCCACATAAAAGACTGTTAAGCAAACTGGGGAGTATGGGAGTGGAAAAGTCAGTGGTAAAGTGGGTAGAGAATTGGCTGAATAATGGGACACAGAGGGTGGTGGTAAATGGCAGTCACGTCACGGAGGGTAGAGTGACCAGCAGGTACCACAGGGATCAGTGCTCGGTGCAGTCCTCTTCAATGTCTCTATCAGAGACATTGCAGAAGGCCTAGAAGGGAAAATATTCCTGTTTGCTAATGACAAGAAGCTCTGCAATAGGGTGGACATGCTAGAGAGTGTGAATAGAATGAGGAGAGATCTGCAGAAGCTTTAGGATTGGTCAAGGACTTGGCAGTTAAGAATCAATGCTAAAAAATATAAGATAATGCTAATGGGGCATAAAAACCCAGGAACAAAACATAAACTAGGGAAGGGGATAGAAATAGAAAGCTCCAAGCAGGAAAGGGAACTAGGGGTTATCATCTCTGATGACCTCAAGATAGGTAGGTAGACAGTGCAACAAGGCAGAAGGAAAAGCAAGCAGGATGCTGGGATGCATAGGCAGGGGAATCACAAAAAGGGAGGTGATAATTCCACTGTACAAGACATTGGTGAGGCTACACCTTGAGTACTGTGCCCAGTTCTGGAGGACTTAGCTGCATAAGGACATAGATATGATGGAGGCAGTTCAAAGGAGGGCAAACAAGATGGTATAGGGTTTGCATCACAAACTCTATGGGGATCGACTGAAGGATCTAAATATGTACTCCCTGGAGGAAAGGAGGGATAGGGTGATATGACTGAAACATTTAAGTACCTGACAGGAAAAAAAAAGGTGCAGGAGAATACAATTTTTCAGAGAAAAAGATGTTTTAGGACAAGGGGACATAGGATGAAACGGGAGGGAGGAAGGCAGGGAGATTCAGGGGAAACATGAGGAAGCACTTCTTCACAGAGAGGGTGGTGGACAAATGGAACTGCCTACCAGAGGAGGTGGTAGGGGCAGAAATGATTACAGGATTTAAGAATGCATGGGATAGGCATAGGCATAGGGGGATACTGATAGTCAGGGGAGGTAGTACAACTTAGTTGCAGGAAAGCTTGAAGAAGCACAGTCAGCAGTGTTAATGGGCAGACTAGGTGGGCCAAACGTCTATGTATCTATATATGCAAATTGCCATGAAAACTTAGGCTGGGTCTGCTGTAAGCATGAACACATGGCACCAAAGGCCTCTCACACAGTCTGCAAAGGGTGAGAACAGAAGACAGAGACTCATGTTTTGTCCTACACAAGACTCATCAGTGTGCCTCATCTGTATATTACACCATGGGAAAATGATCCAGCCTTAATATGGTCTTACAGGTTTGGGTAATCATGTGTTTTGGTCATAGTGGGCCTAAAATAAGAAAGCAAGCTAAAAAGACAAGAAAACAAACAAAACAGAAAACAAAATTGCACAAAAGCACTGAGGCAAGGGTTACCCCAGAAAGGTATTGGCAACAAAGTCAGGTGTCAAAGAAATACAAAATGACATATAATCCCTTGATACAAAGCATCATGGGATAGATGTACAAATCACCATGAACATTTAGGCTGGTTCTGTTTAAAGCAAAAATGCATGGTGACAACGGGTCTTTTACACAATCTGCAAAGGATGAGAACATAAGATACATATTTGTTATTCAATCTACACAGGACTCATCAGTATACTTCATCTGTACCAGCCCTAATGTGGTCTTACTGGTTTGGGTCATGGTGGGCCAAAAATAAGAAAACAAGCTGAAAAGTCAAAGATCCTCAGTACAAAAGTACTGGGGCAAGGGTTATTCAAAAAGACAATGGCAACAAAGCCAGGATTCAAAGAAATACAAAATCTCATATACTTCCATAATGCCAAATGTTATGGGATATCTATATTTTGGGGGTGCAGTCACACCCCTATAGTTAGTGTTGAATGGTCACTTCTTTGTTAAACTTGAAATTTTTCACTTTAATAACTTTGCAACCAATCAAGCAAACTGCATGAAAATTTGCATACGCCACCAGGGACCAAAGATCTCTTGACATGGCAAGCTTCATTCCAGTCTTATGCATGAGTGCAGAGATATAGAGAGTGAAAAAATGTGAAAATTACCAGGGTTTTTTTCAATTCTTTGTCATGCCACTGTGCAAAAATGGTGTAGAATTTGGGTATGAAATTTTTTGGGTAGAAACATCTTGGATTACAAATGTGCCTTTTGAAGATTTGGTGAAAAAATACTAATCGGGTCCAAAGTTCTTAAAGAGAGAATCCGGCTATGTAGGCAGCATCACTGTTTTGGATATGTAATGGCCCTCAAATCATGTCTGTCAGTGTTTTTTCCAATAAAAATGTTGTTTCTTACCTTTTTTGAAAGGTTTATCCCATTTGTGTTAGTTCCCATCATGGCTGGCGAAAGACGTAAGTGCGCATGAGCGACTCGAGCTACGTCACCACCAGAGTGTGTCAGCAATACAGAGTTATGAAGGGTGCAGCAGAAAGCAGCGTTTGTGATTCTGGCACTGTATTTTCATCTGACAGTGTGCTAGGGTCATGTAGTGGAGCTACCAATGTTGACTTTGACCCTGCATTGTCGGTTATAACTTGGAGAACACATACATCATTTACGATAATCCGTATTGTTTGGACCCCCTTATCAGTGAAGGGTCCATGGATTCAGATTCTAGCTCTGAGGACATCGGCTCACCACATGCCCCCCATACCACCAATACTGACTGGTAAGTTACTGATGTGGCGCAAGTGGTGCAAGTGGTAAAAACTTTATTGTAATGGTTTTATTGTAATGGTGCTCTGAATGGCATAGTGAGGCATGTGTGAGTATTGCCATAGTAATAATCTTGTGCCACCATTTTCTATTTTATTCCCTTATGTGGTGTCATACCCTCTTACTTGGCTTAGTGCCCCAAGTCATGTCTACATTGTTTTTTATTCCTCATTACAGGGTAGGAAAGGAAAGCATTAGGAAGGAAGGGAAAATTGTTTAACCAGGAGAGGCACACTAAGCCAAAACTTGTTTCCAGCTGTGACCTGGGAGCACAAGAAAGTATAGTGACTTTCTCAGGGTCACACATTATGTAACTGGGGGGTTGTGGGATTCAAACCCAGGTCTCCAGTTTTATAGCTCAGAGCCTTAAACCACTGTGCTATACTGCCTCCCTAACTCCTTTACTTGCTGTTAAGCATTCCCATACTTCTGTTGCATACAGCACATGTAACAGGACATCACAATGTGGTCCATATTGTATGCTGCAATGGGTCAGACTGTAACAGTTAAAATAAGTGTGCACACCACGCCAGACCCTCTGCATGTATTAGTATGCCTTCCACATCTACTGTTCTGCTGAGTTACAGCAGGAATTATTGGTATAGCTATTTTATCCAACCCTTTATAATTGCATCATGTCAACCTTGTGTTAGTTACACAGCTTCAGAGACACACGCAGATTACCATTTACAAGCTGTGATGGTGATAATGGGTACTCTGAGTGTGTGTAGCTGTGTCAACCTGTAGTACTGTACAAAACATGTTATTTTACACCCTGACGTCCATAGTTACATGTTTGTATTGAACAAGTCCGCTGGAATGAGCATTCATCGACTTCTACCGTCACCCTTCATACCCCATAAGAGTAAAGCGCTGTATGACATTACTGGTGAATGTTGGACTCTTCACACATGTAACAAATGATGAAAGGCATTGCATCACACAGTGGCATGCTTCGAAATTGTCACTTTTCCACTAGCCAAAAGGTGTTACATTTTGTATCAGGCTACTAAGATTTTCTTTCAACTAGCCCTGCCAGCTTGTACAGGAGAAGGTAACATTACAGTACAATAAGTACACCAGCTGGTAGAGTGGCAAAGTCAGCATGGCTATTGGATTTATCCAGTCACTTGCCCTGCTGGCTACTTGACACAAATTGTAATTTCGACCCCTGGGGTGGTAACCTTGATTTTTGCTGTGAAGTGACAGACTTTTAAGGCAAAATTCCTATAGCTCTTGTAAGGCTGAGAGCTCGGGCACGTCACAGTGTGTCAGAAATTGTGACGATATAATAGCATTGTATAAGGGTCAAAAGAAGAGCTTCCTCAGCTATCATAACATTCAGAGGTGGCCGGGGTAAAGGAAATTGTTATGTCTAATACTTTTAATTGTAATTTATACATTTTTTCCCTTATGTACTTCGTGGAATATTGTCTAGTGTCATTTGGTCCTGTGAGGCAGGATCGTGTATTGTTTGTAGATGTCTTGTGTGCATGTGTTCATTGAAAAACCTTGATTAAAATTGCAATTTTAAAAAAAGAAAGTGTGACGATTTTGTACATGTCTGCACATCCCTTATTCATGAAACCTGAAAGGTAGTACTGTCGGTGGTTGTATGCCACCACCCTGCTGATGAGTTGAACTGTAATTGAACAGTTGTCCACCCAAAAATACATCATTGTACTAAACAGTACTCTATGTGCTGTTACTGTGTCATTGTTATGTATGTATTCTCACCCCACCACCACCATTTACACACATGCACACACCACACACACACATATATACACACTGCACAGTATCAGGGCCCAGATATTCAAACTGAGCCCAAAAAGTGCGCAACAGCAGGATCAAGAACAAGTCCACTGCACCCATGCACAAGAAGCGTGATATTCAAAAACTGCGCAGGCCAAGATGCGCCTACGGCCGATGACTGAATATTGCACCACCTGCACCATAGCGCAAGTAGGGAGGTGAAGCTGAACTTATCTGATGCACCATAGCGCAACAAGGGATGTTCAGCTGAGCAGTCCAGATGCGCCATAGCGCAACCAGGGATGCCCCCAGCAGCAGGGCAGCAATGCAACAGCACAACCAGGGATGCAAGAGCCCACCACCCATGCCACACATGGACAGAGGAACACACAGCAGAACAGACATCGTTCCCCCACACCTCATGCACTGCACAACTGGGAGAGGGCTGGAATAACCACTGGCCCATGGAGACCAGCAACCAATCCACAGTCGGGCCATGGTGCCCCATCACACCCCCTGGCAAGCTGTGACCGGCACACAAGGTTGGCCGACCACCCCATACCACACCATCCCACCAATGCAGAGCACACCCTGCACCATGATCCCCATACACCCTGCCTAGGAATAGCACCCAACAGTGCAGGACACCCCATGCATGTCACCACCTCCACTGTGACAATGCAACCCTGTGTACTATGGAGCCATGCAATGCAGCCCCACCATGGACACCCTGTAGCGGGCAGCAGCAGACAGTGATGCAACAGATGCATACACAGTGCCGCCCTGCACGTCCCCCCCGAGGTACAGCTGAGAGACCGACCATGCGTCAGCACACGAGGTACCCCACATGCGACAAGGCATGCCCCGGACCCCACCTCCAGCGGTACAGCACTCTGCATACCCTCCCAAGGACACATCCCATCCTAGCACTGGCCACAACAGCCACCACTGACACACCAGCAGACCATGCATATCACAGACATGCAAGGGTGTCAGCTGCACAGGTCATGGATGGTCTGACAGGGGTTCCATGCACACAGTACAGGCCCCATGGACCACTGCACATAGGCATCCAGTGCACAGAGTACAACACACAAACCACAGACAGTAACTGATCCCCCTGCCCGCACCATAGGTGGTTCACCTCTGTACACACACACGTCCATGCGTGCACCACCCGTGACGCCATGCACACCACTGCAGCAGAGCACCTGTAGCCCACTGCAAATCAGAGACCACCACAGTTGTTATAACAAAATGTATGCATTAAAATATAACAACTCTGAAACATATGTACAAATATATACAAGGGTGGGGGGAAAGGGCCACAAACCAGGTGGGGCAGGCGTGGGGCAGGGATGTACAAATGGGAGAGGGAAGAAGGGGTGTGAGGGTGGGTCCAGGGGGTTATGGGTGTCAGGGGGTCATGGAGGGCCTATTCTGTGCCCTGCTCTCCATTCCTATGGTGCCTCCGGGTTCTTCTCCTCCAGACCCCATGCCGCTCCATATGCTCCAACGCTGCCAGGGACACCTGTGCCAGCTGCAGAAGCTCTTGTATGCCCCGTTCTGGGGCCATCCAGCATTGTCCACCTAGGACAAGGGAGCAGAGTCAATACGTGTGACTGTCCAGCCTCCTGCAGCAAACCCATTGTGCATGGCACACAGCCATGTGCCACATCCCTGTGATGGTGTTTGACCACCCACAGTGACTGTGTCCACAAGACCTGCCTACCCAGGCAGCCACAGCCATGTGGACCACTGCACACACCCACCTCCCATGTCCTGCACAGCACCACTGCGGCCGTACAGTGACTTGTCTAAGGGGTGTGAAGGCAGTGGCACAGCCATGTACCCTGTGCACACATGGACCACCATTGAAGCACTCCCAGACATGCAGTCCCACTGGACAGTGCTGACTGTAACAAGTTGCGTGCACGGCAGTGGTGTCAATGGATGGTGGCCATGCCCCGCTGCCCGCCCTGTTACACAGCATGCAATAGTAATCATGGATGTAAGGCACTCACCATCATCAGGCTGATCCCTGTGCCTCTGCGGACCTTCACCCCTCCCAGCCTGATGGTCCTCCCAGTGCTGCCTCATCTCTCTCGCCAGCCTGCGTTCTTTTGGGCCTATGGTGCAAACATGGAGAGAGGAACATCAGTACAATCCTGTAGCAAAGTCCCCCTACCCCCATGTGTGTGCAATCCCACACAGCCAGACCCACACACCCCACACCCTGATAACACCACCACGGCCAACACCGGACACCCTCCCATGTGCCGGACACATGCAACCATGATACCCGTATGGACGATAAAAGTGTATGGATGTTGCACCTACCTGGCCGTGGCACCATGCCCCTCATGACACATGCCCACAGGCAGGCAAGCAGGTCAGGGTCCCTCTGCCTCAGGTCCCCATATCGGTGGCAGCACTGCTCTGCCCCATACTGGTGGCCTCCTCCAGGGCGTCGGCCACCTCCTGCCACACCTGACTCCTGGCCCTGTTCAGGGGTGCCTCCCCAAATAAGGGCCCAACATGAGGCTCCACAATGGCAACCAGGTTTGCCAGCTCCACCTGGCTCCACTGCACAGCATGCCTCCGCACCATCTCTGCTGCTCAGTTCAGTCAAAATGGCACTCTGCAGCATGGTTCTGCCACATGCAGATGCTGTGTGGTACAGCGCTGCCATTCCCAATCGCACTGTCACCGAACAGCGCAATAGTGGTGCACCCATGCCTGACGCATGGCGCCTAGGGGGCAAAGGTTGGGCACAGGGTCAAGGGTCTCTGGGCCACGGACAGCCACAGTACGATTGGAACCCAATGCATGTAGTGTGATTGGGTGCCTGTGTGCCACCTCCTGTAGTGGCCTACCGCGCTGTTGCCCCAGTGCACCTACAACACCCCAGTGCCACAGTGCCATATAGGTGAACAGCGCTATAGTGCCACTGGCACAATGGTGGCCATACCCTGCATTGCCTCCCGTGCACAGCACATCAGCAGCGTGGCAGGCGCCTGTGTCATCAACCCGGGCATGCGCAGTTAGGTGTGTACTGCGCATGTCACAGAACTGCGCCCTTGGCTCAGCACATTCAACACAATTGCGCAAAGTGCAACAGTGTGATATTCAGTCGGCATATGCAAATCAGCTAATCAGCCATTCAATGGTGCAGTCACTGCATTTACATCCACTTAAAGATGCACCTCGCCTCATTTGCAAGGGTTGCACTATAAAAGTGCAACATTGGGCTGCACTGGCCATAGTCTATTGCGGTGAGCTGCATGCTGTTTGGGAGTGTGGACTGTGGATTTTGAGACATGCATGGGACTGTACAGTCACAGTAACACCTGTCATTCTCACAGGCTGAATTATGACCGAGCATGTTGTGGAGGAAGAGGAACAGAGTCGTGGGAGGAGGAGGAGGCCAAATTTCATGAAGGCTAAGATGGATGCCCTGTTTGAGGCCTACCTAGACCAGGAGACACTTCTCAGCAGACGCCAGGGAACACCACAGGCCCGTGCTGCTGCATGTCAGTCACCAGTGCTCTGTGCAGGAGTACAAGAAGAAGATGGGCACAGACAGGCGGATGATTAAGGAGAAGGTGGCTGCCATCATGGCAGCATGGTCTTCGACAAGTGGGGGACAGCCAGAGGTGCTACGCCTGACCCCACAGGAGGAGCGGGTTGCTGGCAGCAGGCAGCATGCAGTGTTGCACCATTGAGGGTGTTCTGGGTGGTGGATTCCAGATGGGTGGTAGCCCGTCACTGATGGTAGGTCATGGTTTGTCTATTGGGGGGGACAGGGTAGGTCACATGCAGTAACGTGACTTTGTTTTCCCTTATGGCTCCTGAGCGTCTGCATGGGTCAGTGGTGGTGGGCTTCTCCACTGAGGCCGGTGAGATGGAGATGGAGGAGGGCCCATCCACCTCCACAGGAATACGTGGCTCAGGGCGACAGTGGGCCCATCTGGACATCCAGACTGATGTTGGTGGAGCAGGTGTGGAGGAGGCCCTGCCCGTGTCCCAGTATGCCAACGTCCATGGATGCCAGCATGCTGAGACTCGGGTTGGTGCCGGATCCATCACCGATGATGATGTTGCTAATGTCATGGGCAGTGACACGTGTGTGCCACAGGATGGCCACACAGCAGGCTACATTACGGCCATGGCTGTGTGTGGTGCCACCATGGAGGCCTGCATGTCATCACAGTCCCAGCCTGCACCTGTCAGCACCGGTGAGGCAGCACTGGTGTGTGTACAGGACAGTGGAACTGTTGCGGCCACTGTGGCAGCACCATTGAGCCCTGGGTAGCAGCAGCCGGAGGGGCAGCATCAGCAGTTGGCCAATGGGCATGGGGGTGCAGTGTCATGGGTGGCATCAGTGCATTGCCTGTGGACATGCCCAGGCCTGGCCCTGGTGTGCAGCACCCACCCTCAAGGGGTGATGAGCATCAGGGCCATGAACATCCTGTGGGACAGCATGCTGATCAGGCAGATGACCTCTTGGATGAGCACACCCACATACTGCAAGCATCAGTCAATCAGCAGATGCAGCTTGTGATGGTGGTGGATGCACTGAGTGCGGCTCTGCACCAGGTAGAGGAGCGTCGCAGCAGACACACCACTCTGCTCCTGGCAGGGATGGACCGGATGTGGGAGGATGTGACCACTGCCATTGAAAGGCTGACACAGACAATCACAGCTGCCATGGCCACAGTGGGCATGCAGTTATTTGCCCATGCATCGCAGACACCGCGCAGTGCAATGTCCACCCCTCATTCCTGGTGTTGTGTGACACCATCCTTGTCGACACCGGGTTTAGCTGTGGGCATCCCGAGCATGCCTGGCACAGGCATGTTCGGTGTGCTGCAGACCCCTGCGTAAGCACAGTTGTGTTCACGCAGTTGAACCCTTGGGGGACCATCGGTGCCACCCCATGAGGCCAATCGAGAGATTTGAGTGAAACGGGGTTGCACTCTGGCCACGGTGCACTGTGCAGATACTGCTGTCCTGCCCCACAACAAGACTCCCAGAAGAAGAGACTGAGTGACCCCTGATGCCTGTTGCTAGCCTTGCTTGTAGAGCAGAAAGCAGCTAACTAAAAGAAGCTACATTTTCTTCTTAATTTAAAATGTATATCTCAGCAGGAGTCAGTGTCTGTTAAGATTAAGTAGACAGATAACTTTATTAGAAGTAGAAGGGGACTTATTTAGGGTTAAAAAAAAGAAAGAAAAGAAGGTCAGTGTGTATTCTGTGCAGTGAAGGGTACTGTATCAGCTGACTTTGCTAAACCAGTAGGAGGAAAGAGAGCTTACCTGGGGGTGTGGTTTAGATGCTATAAAAGCAGGTGAGTCAAATTACAACTTCCTGTTGCTAGCCTTTTTCTTACTAATTGCCATCCATCCCACCCACCCAAAGCCAGTTCTACTTTTATAGCCACTGGATTTGACTGTCAACAGGAACTTCCTGTTTGGCAGTAGGAAGGAAAGGATCATAGAGAAACATTGGTTTTGTCAACCCTAAAGTAGAAAAAGTAGCTCACTCTCCCCCCCTAGCTGCTGGTGGTCTGATATTGAGCAAGGAAGAAGGAGGCTACTGAAGAAGATAGGAAGTTGCTGTCCCAGAACAGGAAGGGTGAGAGTTGTAAGGAGAGGAGAGAGTAAGCATCCAAAGAAACAGTAGAGGGGACACAAAATAAGACATGATAGGAGTGGTGCAATGCAATGGCTGTGGGGCGGCAGTGTTCCGGGAGACATTCTGGAGGCTGCGATGCTGCCCTATTTGCAGGCACCTCTCTGGTCTGAGAGAGGAGGTTGCCCGTCTCCAGGCTGACCTGGCTAGGATTTGTGAAACCTCCTCCCCCACCCAGGGACCACCAGGGCCAGTGCCACTACCTCAGAGGTTGCCAAGAAAGAGGAGAGGCTGGACCAGGGTGGGCTCAAGAAGGGAGAGGGTGGTGGAACAGAGTTGCATCCCTCCAGCTGTACCTCTCCACAATTCATTTGCTCTTCTGGTGGATAGTGGTTCCTCTATGGAGGCACCTGCAGTGGAGACCAAGGAGGATGCTGGGAACCTTCACAAAGGAGACCCAAAGGAGGGTGGCATGGGACCCCAAAGGGGAAGGAAACAACTCCTGGTGGGGGACTCAATCATTAGGGGAGTAGAAATGGGGAAGGAAGGGGAGAAGGAAGTAAGGTGCCTTCCTGGCACCATGGCTTGGAGGGACAGGAAGCGAATCCTGAGGATCGTGGGAGGAGCTGCACGAGGGAGGGAGCTGGATGTCATTGTCCACCTAGGGATAAATGACCTGGCTAGGAATGGGATCAGAGCAGTGCAAGAGGAGTTTGTAGAGTTGGGAAGGGGCCTTAGACAAGTAGCGCATACGGTAACCTTCTCGGAGGTGCTGCCTGTCTATGGCAAGGGAGATGCTAGGGCACTTCTCACCAGGGAAGTCAATGAGTGGTTAAAAAACTGGCGTGGAGCTCAGGGTTTTGGCTTCATTGGGGACTGGGGAGCCACCTGGAGGGATGCAGACCTATACTGGTGCGATGGTCTGCATCTGTCAGGGGGACCAGGATCCTAGGTGAGAGGTTTAAATGCTTCATTGGCAAGCATTTAAACTAGCCAAGGGGGGAGGCACTGAAAAGAAGCAGGGAAATCTGAGCCTTCCCCCACAAAACATGGTGATTAGTAAGGTAAACACCAAGGTACAGAAGTTATTAGGGAGCAGAACAGATTTAAATGTAAAAAAAGGCAAAGGCAGTAAGGACAGAAATGGGGCTAAAAGGGGTAAGGCTATCAAAAAGTGGAGGGTGATGAGTACCAATGCCCGTAGTCTGTGTGACAAGCTCCCTGAACTAGTGGCCTTGATGGAAGAGGGTTGCCTGGATATTGTGGCAGTCATAGAAACATGGTACACAGAGAACCATGACTGGGATGTCAACATTCCAGGATACACAATCTACAAGAGGGACAGGGAGGGTAAAAGAGGAGGAGGAGTAGCTCTCTATGTAAAGGAAGGGATCAAAGCAACAGAACTAAAGAGTAAACAGGGAGCAGATGAGGCACTTTGGGTCACCCTGGAGACTGGAAATGGCACCACAATCCACATGGGGGTTGTATACAAACCTCCATCTCAGGGGGAGAGAATGGACAAGGAAATGATAGAAGGCTTTCTTAGAATGGCAGAAAAAGGGGAGATATTGTTGATGGGGGACCTGAATATGCCAGATGTTAACTGGAGCACCTTTGCTGCAGGCACATCCAAGAGCAGGGTCATTCTTGATGCCCTACAGGGGGCATGCCTCAGACAGCTAGTATCGGAACCCACTCGGGAGGGAGCAATCTTAGACCTGGTACTTTCAAATGGGGATGGAGAAAGAATCTCAGATTTAGAAGTGGGTAGTCATCTGGGAACAAGCGACCACCAAACAGTGTGGTTCACGATATACACAGCCATAAAATCAAGCCATACAAAAGCAAGAGTACTAGACTTTAGGAGGGCTGACTTTGGGAAAATGAGAGAGTGCCACAGAAAAGCACTAGCAAACAGGCAAGAAGGAGGGGTGGAGGAACAATGGGGAGTGATCAAAACAGCCATCACAGAGGCAACAAGCCTTTGTGTAAAGCAAATCATTAAAACACAACGAAGGAAAAAAACTGCTATGGTTCACAAAAGAGGTGGCAGGGAAGGTTAAGGAGAAAAGGACAGCATTCAGGAAATATAAGGAAACACAGAAGGAGCAAGACAGAGAACTTTATCAGTTAAAGCAGAAAGAGGCTGGGAAGGCAGTCAGAATAGCAAAGGCCCAAACTGAGGAAAGGATAGCCAATTCTGTTAAGAAGGGGGATAAGACCTTTTATAGGTACATTAGGAGAAGAAAGACCAAAGGAGGGATACTGAAGCTTAATAAAGGGGAGGGAATGTTGGTAGAGGGTGACAGTGAAAAAGCAGGGATACTGAACGAATATTTCTGCTCAGTATTCACAAAGGAAGAGGAGGGGGAGTCACCTAAACCAAATAAGAGAAACACTCTGAAGATGGGGGTCGATACCAGTCCATTTACAGAAGAAAGGGTTCTGAAAGAACTAATAAAATTGAAGGTGAACAAAGCAATGGGGCCTGATGGGATTCACCCAAGAATTCTAAAAGAACTAAGGGTAGAACTAGTGACATTGCTGACTACTCTCTTTAACAAATCATGGGAGGATGGGGTGGTACCTGAGGACTGGAGGAGGGCAGATGTGATTCCTCTTCACAAAAGTGGGAGCAGGACAGAGGCAGGAAACTATAGACCAGTTAGTTTGACCTCAGTGGTAGGGAAAATGATGGAATCACTTCTGAAGGAAAGAATTGTTGAGTACCTAGAGGCCAGTGGGGCACAGGACCCAAGGCAGCATGGATTCACGATGGGAAGGTCGTGTCAGATGAATCTAATAGATTTCTTTAACTGGGTGACCAAAGTAGTAGACCAGGGAAGGGCTGTGGACATGGCCTACCTTGATTTTAGCAAGGCATTTGATACAGTCCCACACAAAAGATTAATACACAAGATGGAATGGGTCCCAAGGTGGTAGCCTGGATAAAAAATTGGCTAGACAACAGGACACAAAGGGTAATAGTAAATGGAGTACACAGTGAAGAAAGGAGGGTTACTAGCGGGGTACCGCAGGGTTCAGTACTGGAACCGGTCCTTTTTAATGTCTTTATAAGTGACATTGCAGAGGAACTGGAAGGAAAAGTATGTCTCTTTGCAGATGACACAAAGATCTGCAACAAGGTTGATACACAAGATGGAGTGGAAAGGATGAGAAGGGACTTGGCAAGGTTGGAGGAATGGTCAAATGTATGGCAGCTCAGATTCAATGCAAAGAAGTACAAGGTAATGCACATGGGAAACAAAACCCAGGGAAGCGTACACAATGGGGGAGATACTGACAACAGTAAAAATAGAAAGGACCTGGGGTAATTATATCAGATGACTTAAGGTGGGCAAGCAATGTGAGAAGGCAGTAAGGAAGGCTGGGGATACTGGGATGCATAGGAAGAGGCATCAATAGTAGAAAACAGGAAGTTGTTATCCCTCTGTACAGACAGTTGGTGAGACCCCATCTGGAGTACTGTGTGCAGTTCTGGAGACCCTTCTCCGCAAGACATAGACAGAGTGGAGGCTGTCAAAGGAGGGCAACCAAAATGGTGCAGGGTCTGCATCAGAAGACATCTGAAAGACTAAAGGAGCTTAATATGTATACTCTTGAGGAAAGAAGGAGACAGGGACATGATAGAAACTTTAAGTACCTCAAGAAATTAACAAAGTCCAAGAGGTAGCATCTTCCAGAAAAAGAGATGTGCAAGAACAAGGGGGCGCAATTTGAAGATAGAGGGGGGACGGCTCAGGGGTAATGTGAGGAAGTATTTTTTCACTGAGAGGGTTGTGGATGCATGGAACAGCCTCCCTGAGGAGGTTGTGGAGTTAAGAACAGTGGGGGACTTCAAGAATGCATGGGATGGGCATAAGGCAGTCCTAGAGATGGGTAAGAGGAAGTAAGCTGTTGGTTAACTAGGATCGGCAGCTTATCTGTTAGGTAGGAAAATGGGCAGACTAGGTGGGCCAAGCGGTCCTTATCTGCCATCAAATTCTATGTTTCTATGTTTCTATGATCTGTTTGATTTCAGTGATTCCCCACTGCCAGCAGAGTGGAAGAAAAGGATCAGTGAACGGCTCGCCCAAAGGGAACAGGTGTTTTCCGTGAAGGAGTGGGATGTAGGATGTGTGCAAGGAGCTGAGCATCACATTCGGCTACAGGATGAGTGACCTTTCTGTGAGTGATCTGGACACCTAGCCCCTGCTGATATAGATGATGTGAGGCGACACCTGCAGGAGATGCTCACAGCTGGGGTGATACAGGAATCCAGAAGCCCCTACACCTCTTCTATTGTAGTAGTGAGGAAAAAGAATGGAACGGTTCGGATGTGTGTGGATTACCACACTCTAAGCAGGTGAACCATACCAGACCAGTATACCATGCCACGCATTCAGGATGCCTTGGCCTCTCTAAATGGTAGTAAATGTTTCTCAGTGTTAGACCTCTGCAGTGGGTACTACCAGATCCTGATGGCTCCGAAAGATCGAGAAAAGACTGCTTTCATTTGCCCACTAGGCTTCTACGAGTTTATGCGTATGCCCCAAGGAATTTCAGGTACCCTTGCTACTTTCCAGCATTTGATAGAGCGTGCTGTG
The DNA here is from genome assembly GCA_016271365.2 of Neoceratodus forsteri. NCBI lineage: Eukaryota > Metazoa > Chordata > Ceratodontiformes > Ceratodontidae > Neoceratodus > Neoceratodus forsteri. Next base: position 907,694,809 of record CM028129.1, read on the forward strand.
GGGGACATGAATTTGCTCGAATGTTTAGTCTACCTAGAAGATGTCATAGTGTTTGGCAGCTCCTTGGAAGAACATGAAAGCAGGTTGTTCAAAGTCCTGGATTGACTGGAAGCTTTTGGTCTCAAATTATCTATAGATAAGTGCCAATTCTTTCAAACCTCTGTAAAATATGTGGGGAACATAGTATCCATTGAAGGCATAGAGACTGACCCCAGCAAGGTGGAAGCTTTGACTACTTGGCCTCAACCAAAGAATTTGAAGGAGCTGCAACGGTTCCTGGGGTTTTGTGGATATTATAGGCGATTTATCAAAGACTATTCTTGAGTGATCCGCCCTCTGCTTAACCTTATGAAGGGATATCCCCCAACCCACAAAAAGTATAAGAAAACTGTGCCCTCTAAGACTAAGGAAAAATATTTCCGCCCAAATGATGTGTTTGGCACCCGCTGGACTGCTGATTGTGAGGAAGCTTTCCATGACATTATATATCAACTTACCCATGCCTCAGTGCTGGCCTATGCTGACCCTGCCAAGCCGTATGTTCTTCATACTGATGTCAGTCTGCAAGGATTGGGGGCTGTGCTGTATCAAGAGCACCAAAGCAGTCTAAGACCTGTAGCTTTTGCCAGCAGAAGCTTGACTCCTTCAGAAAAGAACTACCCAGTGCACAAATTAGAGTTCCTGGCTCTGAAGTGGGCCATTGTTGATCAATTTCATGACTACTTGTATGGTGCTAAGATATTGGTGAAGAATGATAACAATCCTCTGACATCTGTGCACACCTCAGCTAAGCTGGATGCCACTGGCCATAGGTGGCTCTCCACGTTGTCTACCTACTACTATGCTGTTGAATACAGAGCAGGCCTGAACTATATAGATGCTGATGCTCTCTTCCGGAGGCCTGTGTCCCGAGCTGATTGGGTCCAGTTGTCAGAACCTGACACAAGAGACCTTTGCCAAAAATTTGACAGGGAGGAACAGTTGTCTCCTGATGCTGTGGACTGCTTGGGGCCATCTGAGAACTGCGTGCCCGCTGCTTACTGTCATTTTTCTGCATTAGACACTAGTGCGCTGCCCCAATTCAACAATGATAGCCTCCAACGGGCTCAATCCTGAGATCCCATGATAAAAACTGTTTTGGAAGCTCTGCAGGGAGGGAGAGATGTGTCAAAACTGCGTTCCACTGACCTGAGGACTGTGCTGTTGTACAAAGAAGGACAAAAGTTGAAACTGATTAATAAACTATTGTACAGGGAGACCATAGGCAAAAAGGGGCGAGTAGACAACAACTGGTGTTGCCCACTGCTTTTAGAGAACTGGTGCTGAGGTCCCTGCACAATCATATGGGACACCTCGGCATAGACCAAACCCTCGACTTAGTGTGGTCCCGATTTAATTGGCCCAAAATGGGTGCTGATGTAGAGCAGTATATCAGGACTTGTAGCCGATGTTTACAAAGAAAGACCCTGCCTCAGAGGGCTGCCCCCCCTGGTTAACATCACTACTAGTGCCCCTGTGGAACTGGTCTGCATTGATTTCCTGAGTCTAGAACCAGATCTGAAAAACATCAGTAGTATATTGGTAGTTACTGATCATTTCACCCGGTATGCACATGCTTTCCCTACTAAAGATCAGAAAGCAACCACAGTGGCTAAAATCCTTGTTGAGAATTTCTTTGTCCACTATGGGGCCCCCCAAAGAATCCATTCTGATCAGGGGATAGATTTTGAAAACTGCCTGATTAAAGAAATGCTATCCTTGTGGGGGGTACGAAGGTCAAGAACCACCCCGTATCATCCCCAGATAGATCCCCGACCTGAAAGGTTTAACCGCACATTGCTTGACATGTTGGGCACATTGCAACCTAAAGACAAGCCTAGATGGAGCCAGCAGATTAGCACCTTTGTACATGCTTATAACTGCACCAAAAGTGATGCCACTGGATTTTCCCCGTATAGACTGATGTTTGGGAGAGAAGCTAGATTGCCAGTAGATGTACGTTTCGGTGTTTCTCCTGATGTGATTCAAGCAGCTAATCTTCTACAGTATGTGCAAAAGTTGAAGGCCCAACTCAACCATGCCCACCAACTAGCCCAGACCATGGTTGCTAAGCGAAACCTGGCCAATAAGGAAAGGTATGATAAGAAAGTGAAAGCAATGGAACTGAGAAAAGGGGACCACGTGCTATTGAGGAATTTGGGACTGCATGGCAAACATAAGATTGCTGACAGATGGCATCACCTCCCTCATATTGTTGTGGGGAAACTGGAAGATTTACCTGTATATAAAGTGCGGCCTGAAAATAATTCAAAAGATGTGAAGATTATACACAGAAATCATCTGCTGCCAATCAGACAAATTTTGATAGAAGCTGAACCTCCCAATGCCCCCCACTCTGGGCCTGTAACTAGAGCTGCTGCCAAGAAAAAAACTAAGATCAGTTGATTCTTCAGAAATCAAACTAAAGAGGCCTTCTCTGCCCCCCTCTGATGAAGTTGATCACCAGTCTGTGTCTGAGGACAGTGAGAATAACATTGAGTATTACCCCTCTTATGAACTGAGCCAACTGTTTAGGGGCAACCCCCTAATTAACTCTGGGGATGAAGCTGGGCTTCCTGGACTGTCTGAGCCCCCAGCTTTGTCTCTGGAGCCAATGCTCCCAGAGGATGAAGTGAGTGGCATCAAAGCCGAAGAGATGGGTTCCTTGAGCTTGGCTGAACTGTCTGGCCTGGCTGAGCTGTCTGACTTTTCAGAAGAAGGAAGTGATGTGGGGGAGCAAGCCAGTGATATGCCAGAACCTGAAGAATATTTTGAGTGCTCTGATGGTTCTTTGCCAGTACCAGAAATTCCCCCCGCTGACCCAAATACTGCAAGCTCAGAAAGGGTAGAATCAGGCCCTGAGGATGCTATGGACTCTGGGTCCCCTGCTCCTATAATGGTTTCCCCGACCCATCCAAGTGGGACTGAGGGGAGTCAGGACCTTCAGAAAGTTTATCCGAAACTCTTAGACGGACTGGCCGAGAAGTACGGCCTGTAGTGAGGTTGAGTTATGAGTCCCTGGGTCAGCCTGTGGATCTGCCTCTGAATGTGGTCCATAAAGGGGTGTACGTGTCCCCAAGCTCTTTACCTAAATTGACTCTGGGAAATGACTCTCAAGTGTTAGTATCGCCCTCTGAGTATGGTGCCCCTGCCCCATTTAGCCTACACATAGCTGATAGGGAAGGGTTCCCTCTATCCAGGTGTCATGGGCAGGAAGTAATGACCAGATTTGTGAAAGTAAAAGGTTGCCTGTATGTGTAATGTTGTATAACCAACAGTGAATTGTGTAGTACAGTACAGTACCAATGTAGATAACCCTAGGTTTGATGTGCTGTTAGTGTAAACTGTTTTGCCTTAAAGTGATTTAAGGGTAACTACTTGACGCAGACGTCAAGTTTTTTCCAGGCCAGGAAGGGTGTAACCTCCCCTACAAATGGCAGTTCCTAAAAAGCCATTTAGAAGCTGCCTAAGTGCCCCCCCCCCCGGTGTTGGCGTTCGGCGCTTAAGCCGTTTGAGTGGCTCTGTGAGTGCTTGTAGAGCCTACACGTACTGTCACTTTAAGAGCTGTCTGCTTGCAGACACCATTATTGCTTATGAGGTGGACTGTGTGTTTCCCTGCTCGAGTCCTGCTCGAGCTGTAATGTAATTGCCCCTCGTTTGTTGTCGCTGAGAATGCAGGGGGAGTTCACTCGAAGGATGTAGCTGTCCGCCTGCAATTATTTAGAGTAATAGTGGAAAAATGCAGTTGTTTAACCTGCCTTTGTTGCAGCTGGGACTCTGTGCTGTGCCCCTCCATTTTGGACCAGGACTGTCTGAGGGGTCCAATAGGAGCAAGGGGGTATCTAAAATGAAGTAAATAACGACCAACCAGAATCAGGACTCTGAGTGGAGCCGGCTGACCAATGGGGATATAGCTAATAATTCTGGGAAGTGAAGTCTGGACTATGGTGCCTTTTTTGCACCAATAAGGGCAGTAAGGAGTGACTGGCATCTGCAGCCCACCAATGGGATCAGGTGGCGCCCGAACTAAGATTCCCTGCCCAAACTGCCAAGGGGCAGAGTCTTTGGTGATCGTGAAAGGAGAAGGAGCTCTGGCTCCTGTGCTGTGGAAGTCTTTGTGCGGGAAGCACGTGTGGCAGACCAAGAAGTCGGGCGATAGCATCGCCAGAAGGAGCGGACAGGATCCATGGTGGAGTGCAGGCAGAAGAGGCTGTAAGTTTACAGCTACCTACCAGGCTTACCCTGTAGAGGACTGGAGAATCTGCTTCAATCGCGCTCGGTCTGTCAGGACAAGTGAAGCTGCATCGTTTGGCCCAGTGTGTGCGGTGAAAGCGATCGGGAGTATACAGCAGCTGCCTGGTATGGTACCCCTCTACTCTTCATATAAATATGTGGAGAAGTGTTTGAATTCCAGGCTCAGTCCTACAAGTGCTGTGCGAGCGATCCTGCTGTTGGAGTCGTGAGCCCTAAATCAGGGTAGCTCCCTGTCAGATGTTCATAGTGAGGTCAAGATTTGCCTGGCTGCTTTACTGGCTACACGAACTGAGCCTGCTGACTCTACTTAATCCTCTTAGGGATTCAAGGTTTTTTCTGCGTCTGGGCCCCAACCAGCTATAGCAAGAGGCTAGCCTTCTATTACCTGGGTACCCAGAGACAGTGACTTATAGGTTAGCCTGTGCACAGTGCCCTAGATATATGCATATATATATATATATATATATATATATATATATATATATATATTAGAATGGTAAGCTAATTAACCTGAATTCCCCCAGTCCTTGTTATCTCCCCCTAAATAAATCAGATTGGTTGTTTTGCAAAGGTATACTGACTGAACTGTGTGTCTATGTTGAATTACTGTACAGTGGTTATTGTATAACTGCATCTTACTTTACAGGGGGTCCCCAGAGCCAAGCTGATTGAACCAAGCCTGGGGGTAAGCGTATATGGCAAGGGTACTATGGCTGACTTGTGTGGGCCACTAGGGGAAGAAAGGGGGGTTGCAGTGACCCAGAGGGCTGTAACCAAGTCATTTCAGACTGTTCCAACCCCGACCTTTGGGTGGAGGCACCCGCCATCAGATCCAGGCCCCGCCACCTGTTAACGTCAGACCAGGCAGGGGAAGTAGCCCTTGGGATAGCACCCTTTAGGGGTTACATCTGTAAAACCTTTTTTTTACATTTCTCACCCTCTCTGCAATACACAGGTCTGTGTCTGCTTGCCCTCCCTAATGTCACTGTGTTCTTCCCTATTTTTACATAGATAATCCTCCCAGTCTACCTCCTCTTCTTTTTTACTGTATTAATAAAATGCCTTCTGTTTGACCCTTACTGCTTCCCTGACCTTTGCTGAGAATCACAGTGATCTCGTAAACTCATTTGTTACTCTTCTTATGTAAACTTTACATGCCTGGATTATGGCCCCTTACCTACCCCCCATCTCTCCTCCACTCCACCTATGTCCTACACCCCTACTTACTTATTCATGAGCAGTTCCCTCATCATATCGAAGTCAGCTGTTGTATAGTCAAGGACTTCAGTTTTCCAATGTGGCTTGCCAGCACCGAGGGCCATTTGAAACCAAACAGATGTATGATCACTGTTCCCCTGTGGCTCCCCTACTTACACTGCTCCGACCATCTCTAAGTTGGTGAGCAGCACATCATGTACTGTGGACTGCCTGTTGGGTTCCTTAACTAGCTGCACCGATATACAGTTTTGGAAGGCATCCAGCAAGCCCAGACTCCTACCACACTAGGATCTCCCAATCGATGTCTGCCAGGTTCTGGTCTCCTAGCACCATTAATTCCACCTTTATCAGTGTTCTTTCAAGTTTCTCAATGAGTTCTCTGTCCTTTTCCTCCCCTTGCCCTGATGCCTATATATCACCCTCAAGCGAACTTTCTTACCTGACGGTGCTGTGACTTGCAGCCATACTGAGTCAACCTCAACACTGCTACCCATACTGCACCCATGTTCTAAAACCTCAATGCCTTCCTTGACCAAAAGGGCAACTCCCCCCCCCCCACCATTCCTCCATCCCCCCAGAACAGTGAATACCCCAGGACTGTCAGCTCACAGTCATTACTTGTGTCCCACATGGCCAGAAGGTCTACCTCAGTGTCTGCTATCAGTGCCTGAAACTCATTGAGTGTGTTACCCAGTCTCCTGGCATTATGGCATACCCCCTTCCATCTGACCACTGCTATTATTTTGCTAATTATCTTGTGTTTTCCATGGTTTGTCTTACTGTTTTTGAGTCTGTTGCAATTTGTTTCATTGGTCACTACAGCATATTCCCTAGATCCTGTGAACAGTAATGATATCTCTGTGTCCTCTTTGCTGCAACAGTCACTTGCATATGCGGTATTGCTGTCCGGGATCCCCTTCTTCTCACCATGCACCCTGTCTACCCTACACCCATCCCCAACTTAGTTTCACTGTCCTGTATACATAATAAAGTGCTAAGACAATGCGCTGGCTGGCTGTCTTGTCACTTGAAGAACATCACCCTTGAAGAGTCTTCTATCCCAGAAGTACCCACATTCCCCTACAAAATGGTGCACCATACCACAGTACCAACTCTTACAATGACTCTTACAATCCTTTATTTCACCACCAATATGTCTCCCAGTCTACTGAAGTTTTTCTTCACTGTCTGCACCAATTTATTGTCCAGATCATTGGTACCCAGTTGTACCATCACCATTACATCCCCCAATCCCTCTCCACCAACCTCCCTATTTGGTCTAAATCCCATATGCTAGATGCTCCATGCAGGGAATGGACCATCCCCCTCCTATGCAACCCCTCATCTATCACTCTTTATACACCCTTAATCAGTGACTCCTTAACAACTAAGACCTTCCTTTCATTCTTGACCCTTGGGTGACATCTGGTTGTCCTGTCCTTTCCAATTTTGCAAGCAGGATTCCACCCCTGGTGAGGTCAGTTGCATGAAGCTGCTCTAGGGGTGTGAATCAATTTACTGTTTGGAAGGTAATGGGCTTGAAAATCTCCTTATGGCTACCCCTTGGCACCATCATGTGCCCTTTCCGTCTCCATCCTTCTGGACTACTGGGTCTCAGGCGAGGGGGGATGGTGGTGTGGTGGGTATGAGGTCCCACTGATCTGAGCATAAACCTTAAATATTTCTGCACTTGCTGCTACCAGCTGATTATGGAGACCTGCTTGATCCTACTTCTGGGGTAGTCCCCCTTCCACCAGAACACAGCCCTACAGAGCAGCGCCTCACAGTCAACACAACTGAGCATCTCCCCTCTGAACCCCATCCTAATAAGAACTGCATTAATAACATAGATAACATAGAAGATTAAGTTAAACTGAACTGGAGATTGAGGTACTGGTCATTTTGCCTTGCACCTTGCCGGTAACCTGGGTTTGGGAATGAGCCTGGGCCTCCGGGGTCGGAAAGGGCGAGAGAGGATCGAGCGTCTGGAGGACCACTCTCCTCTCTCTGGGGAAGGAGGTTTGCCATCCCGCTCACTGACTGCCCTCTGATGGTGGCCAGAGGGCAGTATGGGTCTGGAGGGCACACGCCGGTGTCCTTACATCGGTGGGGAGGGGGGACTGGAGAAAAAGGAAAAGGAGCCGGCAGGCTCCATGATGGCCACACCAGCACCCCAGCTGGACCCTGAAGTCTGGATTTCTCTCTGCGGGTCGGGTTAAAAGCCGGCACCCTTTCACCCTGGCCCTACCATGGGGGGTAGGACCCAATTAGGGGGGTGTCGGGTTGGGAAATGGTGTGGCCGGAGACCAAGTCCATCTGAGGGAGGGACCAGAGCTGTCTGCTGGGCTCGGGGCATATAAAAACCAAAAAAAAACCCAGAAAATTAAGTTAAACTAAACTTATTTTCATTTGTGGTACTGCTTCTAACTCCATGTTATGAGGCTGGTGCTGCATGCCATATGGTTGGGGGGGATGACTGTTACACAGGCAAGTGTCCCAAGTTGTGATGAGGGGACATGGTGGAATGTTGCTTATGGCACACCACCTATTGACACCTACATTGCTGTGGCTTTCCAACAGTGCGTCCACAGCACAGTATAAAAGGGTACTACTGTAATTTTTGGGTGTTGTGTGTGTTCACCACTGCAGTACAGTGAAGGAAAACTCAACAGTGGTCTGCACAATTTGATAGAAAGGGAGTAGCGAATGACTGACAAATCAGCCTGTAACATTGCCACTGTTACGATGACTATTTAGGTGAATAGTACCTACATGTGTAGTGCTGACTGCTGATGAGGTCTTCAGTCCATCCTGCACTCTCCTGTCATCATATGCATGATATGTTTCTTTGCAGAACATAAATCATGACCCTTTCCTTCATGCTTTTTGCAGGAGGAATAGGTTTCTGATATACAGATGCTTCATTAGGTGGTGCTGGTGATGGCTGGGACACCATGTGAGAGTGATATTTCCTGCTTGTGTTGATATGGCCATAAGAAGACACTGGAGTGGTGAACACTGCAGAGGTTTCCAGGATGCTAACTTATGGTAAGTATGAATAAAATGTGGTATTTACAATCATGGGTAACAATACTAGACTTGTGGCATAGCCATATCACTATGTGGGCATCAGACTAAACCTCCACCTCATGTGTTTCTCACTGATAATCCCATTTGCTTCACAATCACTGTCATGTAACTGTCCATGTAATTTTGTCATGACTGACACCACACTGTGTTTCTAATGCACATTGCAATGGTCAGCAACATCAAGGACAACTAAGAACATACTGGAATGAAGCAGCATGTAATAAGGTGCCAACATCCACAGAGTGACATAATCTGGCAGTCATTATAATAATGATACTTTACATACACAAAGTGGGTAATATTCACATACATAGTCATCTTATGATCATAGGAACATACAAAGAAGCCACCAGAAGAAGGCCATTTGTCTATCTAGTCTGCTCGTATTGCAGGGTTCACAGCTGGAGCCACTGTCCCTTAACCCCCCTCTGTACTCATCCCATCCTCCCTACCCATGACCCTTAACTTCTCCCTCTGCCTATCCAAGCCTGTCTTAAAGCTGTTCACTGTCTTTAACAAGATCACCTCTTCATGCAGTGGATTCCAAGTGTGCACCACCCTATCTGTGAAGAAGTGCTTCCTGACCTCGCTCCGAAACCTCCCACCCTCCACCTTAACATTGTGCCCCCTCATGTTATGGTTTATACTCCACTTAAAGAGACTATCCTTATCCACCTCATTTATCACTTTACAGTACTAAAGGCCACAGTCATGTCCCCACTCTCTCTCTACCATCCTACAGAGATTACATGTTCAGTGCCCTCAGCCTCTCCTCACATAACTTACCATGCTGACCCATTATCATCTGTGTAGCCCTCCTCTGGACCTTCTCCAGCATGTTAATGTCCTTTTTTGAGGTGTGCCCACCAGTGCTTAACCATATACTGTACATGTGGCCTTACCAGTGACCTTTACTTGGGCAGTACACCCTTCACTTTCATACTACAGATCCCCCTAGCTATGCATCCCAGCATCTAGTTTGCCTCTGCTGCTGCTTTGTTGCACTGCGTGGAGTGCCACAGGTCATTACTAATCATCACTCCCATGTCTTTCTCCTCCTAAGATGCAGAGACCTGGACTCCACCAGGGTAGTACTCTTTCCTGTGATTTTTGGCTCCAATATGCATAACTTTGCATTTGTTGGCATTGAAGCCAAGCTGCCAGATCATGGACCACCTCACCACCTGTTCCAGATCATCCTTAAAGTCCTGTATGCCCTTGAGCTGTGTCCACTCTCCCGCAATGGTTGTTGTCATCCATGAATACGCACAATTAGCCCATTAGTGACACTGTCAAAAAAGTCAATCACATTACTTTGACACAAATCCCCCTCCCCAAACCCATGTTGCCTCGTTTCCTGGGGACCATGCTGCACTAGATATTCCACCCGTTTAGTATGGTATCCATTACCTTACCTATAATTGAGGTCAGACTGAATGGTCTGTAATTCCCTGGGTTATACTTAGGACCATGGGACCACTTTTGTGGAGGGGAAACACATGTGCTACTCTCCAGTCCTGCAGTACCATGCCTGACTGTAGTGAACTATTAAATAGGTTTGTCACAGACCCTGCCAGCTCTTCAGCAAGTTGTCACAGTACCCTTGGATGTTCTCTGTCGGGTCATTATATAGTGATCTAAAGCCTCCCCCCATCCCCCACCTTTCTTAATTCCTTCAGCTATCTGCAGCTCCTCCTGTACCCTTGCTCACCGTCCTTCATTACTTGCCTCACTAGCCAGCCTTAGGTAATTTTCTCTATCCACCTCTCTCTTGATCTTCCTGAGTTTTCTATAGACCAACCTCTTTTCCCTTACTTCCTGGGCAACCACATTTTTGAGCACAAGATCAAGAATTGCCTCTGCTGTTGTTGCTTCTGTGATACCCTGAGTCAGGACCCTACTATGCAGTCCTTCCAGGAGCTCATGTTGTGGATGGTATGCTTCAGTCCACATTGTGCAGGTTGCAGTCCTCCACATTTACTACCTCTACTTTTACCACAGCTTCCAATATTTTTGAGCTCATTTCCCTGTCTGTCTCATCATCCTGGTTGTGTGGTCTGTAAACCACCCCAACCTCATGTTTCTCCCTGTACTGGACCATAATTTAACCCATAATGCCTCTAAGTCAACTTTCTCCGACTCCTCCCTCATACAAGTTATTTCCTTCCTGATATAAACACCCCTTCCACCTTCCTGACTACCATGTCCATGCTATATAGTTTATATTTCAAGGGACTGCAAGGGACACAAGGATCATGACCCAGCCTAGGTTGCATACCTAGGTGTCACTTCTTCAGTGGTCCATTCTCCACCACATACACCCAGAAAACAACCTACCAGTTATGTTTTCATCATGCACTTGGTGATGTGTGAGTAACCACCTGAAAAACATCTATGTCAAGTTTATTTATTTCTTTGTTTATGTAATGTACTGTGCTACAGATACCGCACAGTACAGTTAACAATCTTAAATCATCCTTAGTCTTCTTCAAGGTTCATGTAGTAGGAACACTATGGAAGGCTGACTAGCATAATGTATTTCCAACACAATTTCTTTAAAGTCTTACTACACAATTGAGTGGCTAGTTCAGCTTCAGGGTCTCAAAATGGGATTTTTATGACATTGAATTGCAGTTGCCATGTTACTCTTATCTCATTGAGTAAGGAAGCGGTGGTGCTTCTTGCAGCTCTCTATGGCATGATGCTTGTCAAGTTTATCAAACTGCAATGCTAGGGCTGGTGGTGCAGTCACATTTTCCTGTTCCAGACTCACAGAATTATTGTTTACTCACTTCTCAACCTCATCAAGTATGGCGTAGATGAACTCTATGTGGACAAAGAGAGAAAGAAAGTGCATCGTTATGCATGCAAATACATTTCTGACATTATTGCTTTTTCTAATTTACAGGTCGAGTTGGAGTGATACCGTTATGTGATACTGCTATCAGTTGAATGGTTCCTACAGTTCCGTCAAAGTTTGGGACATTTACACATTTGTTGTTTCAAAGTTAGCTGTGGACAACCTGCGCTGCATTCTTTATCCATTGGTCTTGCATGCAATATTTCAGTTACTTACGCATTAACCAATGCAAAGGACAATTCTTATTGTTTTTTCCAAACCGTGTCTTTATCCAAAAACAATTTTCAGAAAGGAACAGTACTTTTCTGATGTTCCTGTACAAGTTATTGAATGTTTTGAATCCAAAATAAAGCATGTAAAAAGCATTTATTACCAATGAAATGTGTGTTTCTTTATAAGCACGTCTTACTGGTTTTGCCAAATGTAATCATTCCTTAAGCGCTGTAAAATGAGCTTATATGTGGGTTACCCTATGATACACAGTGCTTTCATCCAGGTGCATTCCCTGGTACTGTATAAAAAATATGTGTTATTCATACCATATGTAGTCTGTGTCTTCACTGGTCTCACCACCACCTTCCCCTTCTTATACTTGGTATGTATAGGCAGAAATGATAACTCTCCAGTGGCATACAGTGCCTGATTTTGGCTTGCATTTTCATTAAAATGTAAGGCAGCCAACATTGTCCTGTGAAAAACATGATTGACTGTCAGTATTACACATTCAGTGATGGAAACAGTGACAATGCAAAGACACTTTCCTTATCACTGATGAAGTTGGAATGGTTACATGTGAGCAACCAGACCTGAAATTAAATGTATGTTATGAAGATGTGACACAGGAAGGGCTGCAGGCTTAGGAGGGAGGTCAGGAATGAAGTCTTCACAGAGAAGGGGTTGTGGTCACTTGGAACGCTCCTCTGGAACCTGTGATGTTATTTCACAAACTGGTCCGCTTCAATAGAGGATGGGTTAGCAATAGTGTGAAGGTTATGTTCATGGGTCTGTCAGATGGGATGAGTGTGGAGGGTGGCAGATATAGTACCCTAACCTGCAGACCCTGTAATAACAACAGACTATATCAACCTACTTTGCTTGTTCTGATGGATTTTTCATATGTGAATGTCAATGTCACACACAAAGGAAGAAGGTGACAAGTGGGAAACACAATTTATACAATGACAAGAAAGAATCCTGGACTCTGATTGGTCAGTCTAGGAAAGGAACCGTGATGTTAACTAAGTACAACATCACAGGTCTAGTGTCAGCACAGTGAGCCTCTAAAGTGATCATTTGCATCTTCTTTGTTTGCATCTTCTTTTAAGAAACAAAAATATTTTTCCACACTAACTACAACATCTTTAAAATGATTTTTTTAAATTCTGTATAACAACAAGCCATTGTATAATACCAATGATGCCCACCGGGGGGAGGGGGGCACCATGGAGATAACGTCACTTCTCAGATATTCAGCATACTCAACCTCCAGCCTCGTGCCCAGCCACATGAGGTGTGACGATATCCCTGCACAACACACACTCTGTCATGCAGTATTGCTTAACTATAACCTCTGTGCATGTCTGAATTGTGGCACACACCTCCAAGTTACTCCTTGCTGGCAACATCCAATGTGTGTGTGCGTGAGTAATGTGCATGCCTTGTCTGCTTTAACTCGTGCATAGCACATTCCAGATAAAAGGTTATGTGACAGGGTAAATGAAATCACAATGTCATGACTGCCTGTCACTGCATGATGGCCATGGCAGTAGTAAATCAGAAACAATGGCCCCCTGACTCTTCTCCTTTGCCTTGCCAATAGATATCATTGCCAGATGCATGCCACCCCTATCATTTGCCTCCATGTTGCAACCACAAACCTGTTCCTATTCGCCTGGATGTATTGACCAAACTCAACCACACATACTGAATTTTAAAACTTCCATGATTTCTCAAACTATCTTTAATGCTGATCCTCAGTTTGGCAACTCTATTCCATTATGCATCCGAGTGGCTCAAACTCAGGACAGCTTCAATACTGTTTACCTGAATTGCTTAAGTTCTTCTGAACCCTGTATATGCTTTCATCGGACATAAACCCTCACTGCTCACAGGTATGACACCATCATCACCTGTAGGCTTCCTCACTCAGTCTGCCCTAATCCTAAACTTCCCAGTATACAGTAGATCTGAATTCAATTGTATACTGGATCACATGCAATCAAAGACAGATGACTGGCACATGAAAAACATATGTGCAATGACCATTTCACATTATACAGCCATATATTGCAGTTTTATTTTTCCCAGTTTTGAAAATAGTTGCAGAGTCTGCATGGTAACAGTTGCCTGATAAAACACTTTCTATAAGGAATAAGTCAGTCCATGGACATGGGTTGTACTAGCTTTCCCCAGGGTCAGGTGGGTGATTCCACTCTGCCTCGCCTCGTGCCTCATTACTTCACTGACCATGGTTGAAACAGAGAATGACCAATCCAATGACCACTTCTGACTTTAACAGTATCAGGAGTGTTACCACTACTGACATTGCATGAATGACCTTACCTGCATAACATCCCCTTGAATCCAAATGCAGCACTCCTTGGAGCATACTGAATAAGTAAACTGTGAAAATTCTCCAGGAAAGATGTCTGGTACAGAGGTGACAACGTCCTGACATTGCTCAGGACTGTATTTGCAGTTAGAATTGCCTCTTCCTTTACTTAAGCTTTCTCATCTATAGGAAGGATAGCATGGTTGAGGTTGTGCTTTAATTGTTTTCAGTTTATTGTGTGCTCCACATTAACTGACTATAACCATATTAACTGAATGATCATAGCATGCAGTTTAGGACAGGAATATCAACTGTGTGTTCATCAAAATAAAAAGTGACTGTATTAACTGTCAGCAGGGGGTACAAGAAAAAACAGAAATGCCTAACAAAGTATTCAGTTCAGTATTCAAGTCATTCATCCAGTACTGTATCCCTGAGTGATAAACCCTGTGAAAAATTGTCTGATCACTAAGACACTGAGGTGGAGGTGCACAACAGTGTGGGGTGACCCACGTTATCCTGCATGGAACAATCAGCTATACTGTAGGAATGACTATTACTTTCAGTTTTCATTTTAATTTTTTATACTTGTAAACCAGATGAGCAATTGCCTGTTTTCACACGACAAGTTTAACATACATACAAAAATAACCGTATAAAAAACAGCTAAGAAACATACAACATTAATCAATGCATTGTACAAGTACAATCATATCACATTAAGAGCCACTGTTTAAGGCGAGTTTTGAAACACCAGATACAATTACATTCAACAATTTCAGCAGGGATTGAGTTAAAAAAGGTGGGTGCTCTAAACAATAAATATCTTTTCCCCAAAGTTTTTTTTTTTTAAATAAAGGGGGTTTAAAAGTAAATCTAGACTGGGACCCAGTAGAAATAGAATTGACAAGCCTGGAAACAATGTAATGATCGGAGGTTGGGGGCGGGGGTAGGACCTTTCATAACTTTATAGAGAAAATACCCATTTTATAAAGAACCCTATTATTGAAAGATAATGTAGCAGATTGTTCATATGGTAAGGGAGATTTAACCAAAATCTAAGTACAGAATTGTAAGTGATCTTTAAACAATTTAAAGTATTACTACTTGAAGAGGAATAGATTAACAACCCATAATCCAGAATACTGAACATGAAACTGTGTGCTAAGAGTTTTCTAGAATCTGCAGTTAAGAAATACTTTATCCAATATAATAACTCCAACCTTTGGTGTAGAGTCTTTCTTAAATATTGCACATGAGATTCAAAAGTAAACCTACTATCCAGAAAAATTCCTAAGTATTTAAAAACCTCAACATACTCTATAATAGTACCTTTATTGTCAGTAATAGATGGAAATTCAGTAAGAGAATACTTTTTATGAGTAAACATTGCTTTTGTTTTTTTAGAGTTAAGAACCATGTGGTTAGATGATCAACAAACTTGAAGATGGTCAAAATCTGTCTGGAGATTCTGAAGAACAATTTCAGGGTTGGGGCCTAGGCTATTTAAAATGGTGTCATCAGTGTAAAGAGTCATTCTGGTCTGTGTACAAATATTGGGAGCAGAATCCATGTATAGTGAGGAAAGTAGATTGCAAGGGGGCTTGAACGCAAGGTATGTCACTTGAAAAATGACATGAGGCACTGCAATGGTTTGGGCACTCCAGCATGGGTACACCAAATGGCCAGAGACATAACCCAGCTTGTGGATTGCCCAGTGGAGTTTAAGCTAAGATCAAATGCTCAGAAGTGACTGTTCATATAATTGGTGCTCTACTACTGTGATATGGGATCACGGTGGGTGGTGGTGGGGGGCTTGTTCTGCAGAAAAGGGATAAAGGCTACAGAAGTACGTGGAAGACATGGGGAGGCTGAGGCAATATGGGTCACCCTAGAAACAGGGAATGACACAGTGATATGTACCAGTGACCACCACATTGTGTCGTATGTCATGGAGACAGGGACTCAATATAGGGCAAAAGTATTACATTTCTGCAGTGCAGATTCCAGTGCAATGGGTAGAGGTTTAAGAGCAGCCTTGGAGAAGGGAGAAGTAATGGAGGGAGTGCAGGAACAGTGGTGGACACAGACAGGAGACATATTGTGGGTAACTAACAAATGTAGTAGCATAGTGGCCAATGGGAAAAGAAGAAGGAAACCACTATGGTTCTCTAAAGAGGTTGCAGCCAAAGTAAGGGCTAAAAGAGCAATATTCCTTAGGTGGATGCAATATTGGGGGGAAGTAGACACCAGTCCATTTACAGTGGAGGGAGTTCTATAGGAACTCACACAGCTGAAGGTGGATAAAGCCATGGGATCAGCTGACATACACCAGATGACAGCAGGGGCGGATTCAGGCTCTGATGTTGACAGTATTCCTAAAAGCAACACATGGGGGTTCGAGGATGTGCCCCATTTATAAAGGAGCCCCAGGCCGAATATTTTTTCTTTAAGTATACTAAAGTACATGAGAGCATCATTCTGATAACAAGAAAGCTAATTTGTTCCAATGTGCTCAGCTAATAAAATCACCCTGTTTAAAATAAAATATATGAGATTTACTTGATATTTCTAGAAAATAGTCACACAATAAACAATCAGAAAACAAACTATTTTTATTGTGTAAACCTTTTTAAAAGAGTTATTGGTAAATGAAAGACTTTACAGATGAACTGTAATACATGTAGGTGGTACGAATATAATAGTCAGAGGCACCAGACAAGATGCAATGCAATACTTTGCAGAATTACTGCATAAAGCTACAGAGAACTGTGTAATTTAATGACAGGCAAGCCCCTTTGACATGCAGTATTGTGTGACATGTCAGTTATTACAATGTACCACATTATCCTGGCTAGCTCCACTGTATATATTTTAAACTGCACAATGAGAATAGTAGTGCACACTGATATAAATTCATAGACCATAATATAAAACATTATCAATTAACTGTAATTTGAGAAAACAAATAACCTATATAACAGATTTTGTATGTTAGAAAAACACAGTTAATATGGAAAATACTGTTCCAACAGAATGAAAACATACATTACTTGTTTGGGTAAATTCTATTTTCTAAACTCAATAAGAAACACCACCATATTATTTTTAGGCTTGCAACGGTTATCACTAGCCTCTTCCACCTTGTAGTATTGTTGTTTTACATTGTAGTATGCCATTTGCAAGATGCCTTGGACCCATCAACTGAATATAAACCAAGTTTCAAACCAAATGTGCATCTGCAGTCACTGGCTTACTTGTCTGATATTTGCATGGAGTAGGATATAATGTTCACACCACCAAAGACTACTATGACAGTTGTTAACAATCTGCAAGACACACTAATGTCTTTGGCAGCCAGTGGATATTTCCTGACACTGTTTGGGGCTGCAGAACAATATGTTACTATTTTCTGTATTCTTCCCTCCCAATATTGCTTCCACTGTGGTTGTGCTTGTAGCAATGGTTGTAACCATCAGAGCTGTGAATGTTGTGCAACATTCAAATCTGAAAGTTATTCAGTGAAGGAGCATTTAAATACCCATTGCACAATACCCTACTGCAACTTTCAACTTGACCTACTTATAACACCACGCCATTAGTTATGTATCTCTCTTTTCCTATTGCAGTAACATATAAACTTTTTCTGTGGTCTACTTTAATATACAAGCAGGTCAAGGCTTATAATTACTGTACATGGTTTTGATCACTATATTCAGTTTTCTAACACATCAATGAACTGCATCCTCCTTGAATTTCTTCGAGCAAATTCATCAATGATTTCATCTAAGTGAGATTCAATGTCCATGTATAATGTGTTGACATCATGGCAAGTCCATTCAGTCTATCCTGTGTCATACTATCTCGCATGTATGTTTTAAGTCGTCTTAGTGCAGAAACTGAACGTTCACATTCACACGTTGTCACTGGTATTACTGCCATAATTATAACAGCAGTTGCTATGTTAGGAAACATCACTTTGTCAAGCATGGCTAACAGTTGTGATATATTTTCTGGTACAGTGACATACCTTGCTTGCTGGTTTTTCCAGTATGTTTCCCACATGTCTATTTCTGATGGAATATTCATTGGACTGGGAAGATCATCCTCATATTGTTTGCAGAATTCCAGAAATGACTGCCTCCAACTATCAAGGGTCTTCAATACCACAGATGGAACAACAGAGAAACCACAAACCACCTTTTCCTGACCAACAAAAAATCTATTGTCGATCTCCTGCAACAGATGATCTATGAAGGGTATTGAAAGTACAATACGATAGTAGTCCTCAATGCTATCAGTGACAGTGTTGTCCCTGTTCGTTGCCTGCCACATGTTCTAGGTTGTGTAGCTGCTACTCCAATTTTATCTGCCATGGAGACTGCTTCCTTAAACCAATTTTATGCCTTTCTTCTATGTTTAGTCGAGCTTGCCCCAGAGTTCCTTTAACGGTTGAAATGTCCTGATATGCCTTCTGAGCATCTTGTGATATTGACTGCAACTTTACGGTTAGTCCCCTAGTGAAGGCCATGCATTCTCTTGCAATAATGAATGACACAATGAACTGAAATTCAGAAATTGCATGAAGCAGTCCACTGGCTTTGTTTGAAGATTCAGTGCTCCATGTTCCATCCTCATTGTACTTTATAATAGACAATGTTTCAAAAACTGGCATGTAGATTTCACTAAATACCTCCATCACATCCAACCGTTGAATCCATCGGGTCTTGCACACGTCTAATAGCTTGAAGTGCTTGCTTTGAGGACACAATTCCTTTATTTTTTCTGTTAGTATAGATTGCCTTTTTGGAGACCATGTGAAAAATAAGGACAGTTCTTCAAGGGTTCCCATCATATTCTTTATGGGTTGAATTGCACTTGATTTTACAACACACAGGTTTAGCCGGTGAGATGCACAATGTATGTACATTGCCTGTGGGTAAAGTGTCTTTATAACTGATGATGCACCTCTGTATTTGCCAGACATATTTCCAGCACCATCATAGCACTGGCCTCTGCACTCTTGCATATCTAAACCCAATCCTTGAATAGTTTCAGTAATCAGCCTTGCAATTTCTACACCAGACGTTCCATGTCCACAGTGAATAAAACTGAGGAAATCTTCTCGGATTTGATTTTCACCATCTACAAATCTTATTATAAGTGGCATCTGTTCTAGGTTACTGCAGTCTTGTGCCTCATCAGCAAGTACAGAGAAAAAATGAGAATGTTGTTTAATTTCACCAATTATCTGTTTTGAAATCCACCAGCCTACACAATTGATCAGCTCATTCTGTGTTGTTTTTGATTTGTAGGTGGCATTTCGTGGGCAAAGTTGAAAGTGCTGTTTCAGTACATCATCACCTGCATCACAACGAAACTCGAGCAACTTGATGAAGTTTCCAGGTTTACCTGTTGACAGTCTGCTAATGTATATGTCGAGTCATCACGATGGTTATGGAGTGCAATATTCTGTTTTCCACAGAATATTACTGTCTTTAGGATTGATTTTAATTTTCACGGTTAGTTTCGATACGCTTTTGATATGCAGTATTCAGCTGAACATTGACGGGCAGATCTGTTCTCCATCAGCTGAATGAACAGCTTCATTTCTACTTCTGAATTTTTGTGAATCAGTGAATTTGACTGATGTTCTTGGAGCTTCTTAGAGCAACATTCCAATTATCAAGAGGTGATGTATACAGCCTTTCAAGTTTCACTGCATTCTTTGCTAATGATGTGCTACCAAAGAAAACACATGACTTGCAGAATGCTCCATCATTTTGCAGAGTACGCTACCCAGGGAAACTGTACTAGCCAATTTGCACAGAAAGAACAGTTCTTGTTGTATAACCTTGTCACTGGATAGAAGTAAGTGCTTGGTGGTACCCATATGTTCTGTAACTGTTGATACTTTGCATTCATTGTCAGTGTCTTTATCTTATTGTAAATCAAGCCTATGTCATTTGGATGCCACTTTTCCAGTTCTTCAGTAGCTACAATGATAAACAAATTACCAAATGTCAACTAAGTGAAGTAATACAATTACTCATAAAGAACAGACAACTGGAATACATTTCTGAACACTCTGCTAACAATATATTTTAATAAAAATTATGGTGGTAGTTTCCTTCAAATTTGGTATGATCCAACATCATGTTAGCTATCTTAAATCATTCATATTAAAACTTGGCTCAGTCATCATTACAATAGACTAGTAAGCAAATATCAATACCCATTGGCCTAACACGACATGTAAGCAATAAGACATGACTGGGTGTTGGTAGTACTGAAATATCTGCACACCCAGAGGCGTAGTTAGGCATGAGACAGCTTGTTGAGTGCCTTCAGTCTCTGGGGCTGTAGGTATCTCATTACTAGCAACACCCAGCCATGTCTTATTACTTATATAAATGGGCCTATGGGTAACTTTGGAAAAAGAACATTCTAAAAGTTGTCAAAGTCACAAAACTGCACATCTCTAGCAAGCTCTGGCTGTCATACGGGTACTTAATTCAGTGCGAGAGTACAGAGACTGTAAGCACTGCTGAAGGTATAGCCAGAAAGAGAAAGAAGTGAAGTTCATGTAGGGTGAGTGGGGTAATAATGGAGGTGGGCATGTAAGACAAAATTACTCACCTTAGTAATGTTGTTTCTTCTAATGGAGTCTTGCTGTTATTGTGGAAACTGTAAAACTCACACTAGCATACAAGAGAAAATCCACCTGACAATAGATCTTTTAATGGCAGGTTTGCTCTTACTGACCTCTCCATAAATGAGTAACAACTGGAGGGACTCAAACCTGTGACCCTTGGTGCACTCTACGTAGTAGCTAAGGGCCCTTTTTACATCCAAGCTGTGCAACTTCCTCTCTCCAGAGGAGGAATGGTCAATGAAGAAAACAGGGAGAGACATAGACTGATTAAGGTGGAAATCTGAAACCACCTTAGGCAAAACTTCCTGTTAGTTCTTAGGACCACTTTATCTATATGGAAGAGATTAAATCAGGCTCCACTGACAGGGCTTGCATTCACTGATGCACCTGGCAGAGGTAATGGCTACCAAAACACAGTTTTCCAAGTAAAGTACTTAAGCTCTGCAGAGGACAAAGGCTCAAGGGGTTGTATAAGCTGAGCAATGCAAACATTAAGGTAACAAGCAGGAGCAGGGTCCCTAAAGGGAGGATTGGTGTGCAACAATCCCTTGAAGAATTTACAAAATACAGGATGGGCTGATACAGGAGAGGGCTTGCCTACTGACAAAAAGGCAGAAACAGCTGCCAGATGTACTTTAAGTGTAGCTGGCCTAAGTCCCAAGCCATTGAGATGAACCATATAATCCAGGACTGTAGGCAACCCAGCAGATTCTGGAGAAATATGATTATCAGAGCACCAAATAGTGAACCTTTTCCATTTGGAGTTGTAAGTCTTTTCGTGGAAGGCTTTCAAGAAGCCTTAAGAATATTCAGAACACCTTGAGAGAGATGCAGATCAGCAAACTCTAACTCTTCAAGAGCCAGGCCTTGAGATTGAGAGATTTAGATTCAGATACCAAATCCTTCCCTGAGAGGATGTCAACAGGTTGTAATTTCTGGAAGAGACAGGGAAGGTTGACTGCTAAGGACAGCAACAGTGGATACCAGGGCTATCTGGCCCAGTCTGGAGTGATCAGAATCACTCTGCATGGTTGAGACCTGATCTTGACTAGCACCTTGAACAGGAGAGGGAAGGGGGGAAAAGCATAAAGGAACTTCCCTTCCCAATTCAGAACCAGAGCATCCAGGGGGACTGAGCCCAAGACTGGGGGTCTGCAACAAAAGAGAGGAAGTTGGTGATTGTCTGGGGCTGCAAAAAGATCTATCTGTGGAGTGCCCCATCTGGAGAAAATCACTTTCAAAATTAGGGGATCTAGGGACCATTCATGGTGGCCCTGGGATATCCTGCTGAGAGCATCTGCTAGGACATTGTCCTTCCCTGGGAGGTGAACTGCTATCAGAGAGGTTTGCAGGGAGTAGGCCAGAGACCACAACTTCATTGCTTCTGTGCACAGGCCATAGACCGAGTGCCTCATTGCTTGTTGATGTACCATATTGTGGTGGTATTGTCTGTTCTGTCCAGGGGAAGGAAGGCCTTTGCTCTTACTGTATCCAGCTCTGCTCCTATAAAGATGAGGAGCTGTACTAGCCTCCCTTTCCCTCAGTCTACCTACTCTCTTATCCAGGGTAGCTTTGGGAAAACTTTACAAATTTGGCAGTCTGAATTGAAGTGGTCAAACCTCAGACAATAAACACAGGTGATGTGGGATCAGCCTTAGCAAAGGCTTCCCCACACACTACAGTGTTGAAACCCAGTAGGCCCGGTTTTTTTATTGGGGTTCTCAGACATGGCCAATCCTAACCACAACTTACCCTTTTTTCGGCAATCCACCAGGCAAGACACCCCTATCGGTTCCTGACCGTGTTACGGGTCTTGGAAAAAAACGTAATTAAATCCAGTTTTTTTAGAACCGATACAGACCGGTTACTACACTCTAATAAAGACAGAAGTTGGTGGAAAGACTGTTGCTATGCAAAATGTAACCACCTAATCATATAAATGGACACCAAATAAAACATAAAATTGCAGTGTTTACAGAGCTGATACTGCACTTTCACCCATGCCAAACATCGGTGCATGGCAAGAGCTGTGTAATTAAGAGTATGGGCCCTATTCTAGTAGGGACAGGATCATTGCAGCTAAGTCCTGTGACTTGCGACATGCGGCCAGGCACACCAAACTGCGGGTGTACCTGGCGAGCATGTCGCAAGCCGCAAAACACAGTTCACAAGTGCAACCTCCTGCCCAGCAAGCCTCGAGGCATCCTGCAGGGCTGCCTCACACCCTCTGGCTCCTGAAGTGTATAACAGAGCCTCACAGGGCTTCCTACACCCCTGGCCTCTAAAGTGGATAAATAGAGGCTCACAGGGCTGGCCACATCAACTGTACCCGAATCAGCCATAGAAGTGCCCCGCACCTGTGCTCCAACCCAGAGTCACCCACCGTAAATGCATACACCTAGACAAGCCCTGGTAGTCTTGTGTCCCCCACCTTCCACCCAGCTGCGCCAGTCCACCCAGCACCCCCACCCATACCCAGCCGGCGACTGGCACAGCCCACCTCACACCTCCACGGCCGACGTTGACTGAGTGTTGTAGGGTTAATGTAAGATGCACTCAGAAATTAATTTCTGAGCTCATCTTTACAGTAGCATCCTTACAGCACTCCCTAAAATTCCCTATTTATTTGTCACTGCCCCCTAAATAAATCTTGTATTATTGGTCAAGATGTATGTATTGAATCCTCTGCATTCATTTTCTGTTTACAGTCATTGTGTCTTAACAGTTATAAAGTATAGCAAACTGTCAATTGGTGGGTGGTTACTTATTATGTTAGTCCTCTGAATGGGAGTAGACAATATACTATTTTTAGTTTTCGGTAAGAAGTCCCTGACCTTACTCCCTTTACCAGCCAGCTCCAGCTAAATGGAGATGCCCGCTACCTGTTTGGACTCAAATAACACTCCATGACCTCTGGACATCTGTCCCACAGCACAATTTTAACAGAGTTAATGAATATTTGAAGGCAATGCTTATTGAAACATGTTACTTACATTGCTGCACATTGTCCTCAATGGATTCTGTATGAACAGGTGGACATTGACTTATTTGACCAATGGTGATGTGATTTCTCTCAGGGTTATGATCAGCATTACACCTAAGGAAATAGAGGTGAGAAAAAAAATTATTTATGACAGCCCATACAAAGTTCCACACTGAACAAAACATGTTACAAGACATAGAAATGATACCTGGCTCAGTTGGTGAATCATCAGCCAAAGTCTCATGTAACAACTTAGCAGTGTGAGCACCCAACATGTAAAATGACAGCAGTTTAACTTCTGGGCTTCCACCACCATGCATTCACCATTTGAGAATCAGCACTCCATGTCCACGTGCACAACAATAAAATAGCAGGTGGAGTTATAAAGAGGCTTTTGAAGCCACTAGAGCCTTCTATGGCAGTGTACTGGCTGCTCCTGGTGGACCTCTTTGCTCCTCCCTATGGATGGGGTGTGTCTCAGGATTGAAGGATGGCTCATGTCATGCCCATCCACAAAGAGGGCAGCAGGAGGAGCCAGAAAATTACAGGCCTGTCAGCCTGGCGTCTGTGGTGGAAAAGTGATAGAAGCCATTTTGAAGGAGAGGTTGGATAAGTCTCTAGGCCCTACCCTGTTTAATGCTTACTTCTCTGACATCTGAATGAGAAAAAGGCTGGCAAAATCTGGCTAGTAGTATGTTATACAGTAATGCAGTGTTAGTCTGGTAATACAGTGAAAATAGTTTTAGAGCAGAGAGTTCAAAGCAGGAGAAAGGATGCAGCCAATGGCATGCAACCCGTGACGTGGAGCCAATCAGCTGCTAGCTGGTGGGAAGCACAGGAATTGAGTCAGGGTTTGGCATACCATACCTTTGCTGGAATGCAGGCCAGGCAGTGGTAGCAGGGCAGTGGCTGAAGGGTACCCACCACGCTGCTTCCAGGAGCAGAGGAGCTGCCCTTTTCAGGGGCGGAGGCTAGACAGGGATAAAGCAAGAGAAAGGACTAATTAAAAAGGCCAAAATTCAGCTAACTGGTGGGTGGGCTCAGGAAATAATAGGGAGCCAAGTAGTTAGAGTAGAAGAAGAGGGAAAAGTTAGAGGAGGGCAAGGCAACCAAGATGGAGGGGAGTGGGAAACTGGCTGAGAGTCAGGGGCAGAGAGCCAGAATCAAGAGGAGAGGAGAGGCAAGGAGACAAGGTTTATAAAATGGGTAGGAGAATCAAGCTTTTGATTGGCCAATACACTGCTCCAGCAATGCTCTTTATTTTAGTATAGCTTACAAAATAAAAAGGCCAGTACTAATCACCCGTTTACCAACTGAAATCCTAATTTGGCAATCATTTTTCTCTGCTACCAGGTCTTATCTTTGCTCCAGAATCACAACAGAAACACCAATTTAAACAGTGAAAATATATTTTTTTAATCACTTTTCATATCCACTCTGATAAGCTGTTATTTATTTGCCTGTGCACTCTCTCCCTCTACCTCTCCAGACCCACAGTTTTGGCAGTAAGAGTCAGAAAGCTGCCAGTTTTTCAAAACCTTGAACTGCAAGTGATAGTATGCCGGGCAAGACAAAAACAAAACCATGGTCTTACCAGCAGCCTAACATAGTGACCTTCTGGGTCAGTTACACAGAACACTATGTAGTCCAGCACCCTTAGTGACAATCAGACAAATTAGGGACAAGAAGAGGGACTGACTGTGGTGGCGTGGGTGGGGCACTTGCACGCACACTACCACTACCTGTCCAATCTGCCTCTGACTGCAACTTAACTGGCTGGCTGTTGACACTGTGCTGGGTGGGTGGGTCCTGCACCATCCTTGGCTTCATGCCATGCTGGCTGGGCTTGCTTGCTGCTTGCTCAATTTGAGATTTGGTGGTTGTGCTGGCTGCGCCTGCTGCATGGGGGGGAGGAGACTGTCAAAACAAAGACACAGAGTAGACATGCTGCACACGCACCCCCACCCAAAAATACATCAGATTTAGTAACTTTAAAAAATCGCTATTGTTAGTGCTCCCAAAAAATAAAAAGGGAAATAAAAAAAAAAACATTTAACCGTTCGGGCACTGGTGCCCCCTGTTACATGGTGCCCTAGGCGACCGCCTAGTTCACCTATCTTTAAGGCCGGCCCTGCCTCCAGAAAGTTCTCAGCACTACTTACCCAGACCCTACCCCGCACCCTGTTCTATGCCTCTTTAAAACTACCCACGTCCTTACATGAAATCACCCCCTCTGGTAGGGTGTTCCATTTTGACACCACCGTGAAGTAATGTCTCCTCATCTCTCTCCTAAATCTGCCCCCCCTCTAATCTTAGACCATACCCTCTCATGTCCCTTCCATTCCTTAGCTTAAATAACCCATCAGCGCTAGATTTGTTGATCCCCTTCAAGCTCTTGAACATTCTTCAAGAGAGTGGATAACCTTCCCATCCTTTCCTTACTTCTAAGGCCACCTAGTGTCTATCCTGCAGGTTTGAATCAGCACCCACCACCTATGCTGGCTGTTTCTGGTATCCACTACAATCTACATGAAGAAGCATTTCATCACATCTCCTTTATCCCCCCACCTTTTCTGTCCTCTCATCTTCTGCCACTTACCCTAACCTCCCCCCACACCTCAGCACAAACACCAATCATGCTCAAACACGAACATAAATATGTATTTATAGTTTTTTTATTTTATTTTACATTGTTATTTTGTTTTTAATTGTTTATTTGCTATGCAGATAAGGCTTACTAGGGAAAAGTGTCTAATAACAATGTCCACCAAAGAGCAATGGGGTGGAAAATTGACTTGCTCCCAGTCACACCGTATGCTAGTGACAGTGTAGGCTGTGGGAATCAAACCCAAATCTGCAGGATGTACCAAGTTCATTAATTCCTCCTTAATCTAACACATAATCTATACTGCTAGAATAATCATAATAATAAGCTACTTGTAAATTATATCAAGACGCTAAATAGACTGAATGGGTCAGACAGAGTAATGTAAACCTATTCCCTGAAACATACAGTATATGT
Source organism: Neoceratodus forsteri (assembly GCA_016271365.2). NCBI lineage: Eukaryota > Metazoa > Chordata > Ceratodontiformes > Ceratodontidae > Neoceratodus > Neoceratodus forsteri. The sequence goes on from CM028129.1 coordinate 907,721,481, forward strand.
TTGGAATTATTTAAATGAAAGATGAAATAAGGCTTTTTTTCTTTTTATTTTAATAAAAGGTAAATCAACAAAACACACCAGTCATCTACTGAAATTACAGCTGCTTGCTCCACATGTTCAGCGTGCACCTCATTGATTGAAACAACCATAATTATCTCAGATCGCGATCGCGATCGCGCACGGCACACTAATGAATATTTAAAACCGGGCACTGTAACAATCATGGTCTGGTAACATCCAGCACACTTTTGGACAGTCTGTGATTACTTGGGGCAGTACTGAAAATGGGTACCAAACTACCACTCCAAACTCTGGCACCAGAAAGCATCTGAAGAGAGCTGTGGGGTTCAAACACAGAGGGACATGGACTTAATAACAGTTTAACTCAGAGAGGTGAAAAGCCTAATGCAGACTTGTAAAAAGGGAATTTTTAATTTTGGCAATTTTTTTGGTGATGAGGGGGATACACACCTGTTGTTTGTGGAGAAGGCAACGGCAGCAGGACTGCTATGCAAGTTTTATTTTTTCAAAAGTAATGCCATCTACATTGTGATTTGCAGTCTTTCCAGACCATCTTTATTCCCCCAGTACCTGTGGTCCACTCTCCTGTTTTTTGCATTTGTTTGTAGAGCTGAAAGAATGATGGCAAAAGCAAATCTTTGAGGAGACTGCCATTCGGACCGGCGTGAAGGGGTAGAAGCTAGCCGCTGATACAAACCTGCTGAACAGGAGGAACCCTATTGAGAGATGAATTGTTTCATATATCAGACTTTTTGGGAAGTGTTTTTTTACCTGCACAAGCAAGATTTCTCAATTTTATATGGTTACCAGCTCGAGGGTTTTATGTGTGTTTTGTCTCTGCTTATTTTAATTATTTTACACCTTTCTCCTCCTGTGTTTTTGTGCTTGTATTTCATTTATTTTATAAAAAAAAAAAGTTTTACCCTGAGCCCAAGTTTGAGCTGCTTTAGATCGGGAGTCAGGAGGGGGGAGGCTTCTATTTTTTTCCCTTCCCCCTGTTCCAGTATTATGCAACACGATATTTACTCATGTTTATTTTTACATGTATTTTCCAGGCAGCTGCAAGTGTATAGACAACTCCTTTGTATTTCTACAGGGTCAGCACCCTCCCTGCAGTTCCTGTTTGAGTTTTCTATTCAAACTTGTTCTCCCTTTAATTGTCTAGCTGTTTCTCACCTGATACTAATTAACAGACTGTGGGGGCTAACAGGCCAGCTCCACATCAGATGCTGAGTAACCTGTTAAATTAGAACAGGCGTTACAGCAGTTTTTGTCTCTGGCATCTGGAGTTTGGCGCTCGGGGTTGTAGTTTTGTCCTGTGGTGATTTCAGGCTGCCACACAAGTCTACAACTTTTATTCTATTGTGAACCTGAATGAATTTGCCTCCAAAGTGTTTTCTCAGAGTCCATTTCACTTTAGTGCTTTAGCCGATGTAAACTAAACAGCAGTTGGAAGCTGCCTTTGAGTTTAAAGTTTACAATGGATCGAAGTAAGACCAACCATTGACAAAATATAAACGTGGATCACTGGGTTTTATATATAGAGTCACATGTATTGAATTTTTATGAGCCTATGTGAGTAATTGAACTAGTTTTAATAGTAGTTACTTTTATTCTCTCATATCTTTTCTTTCAAACCCGTATAAACATTAATTGCTTGATAGTTGTGCTGTATTGGAAAATAGGAAAAAAAATGGGTTCCTCTCTTTTAAAACCCCTTTCCCATTAAATAAAAACAAACTGCTTGTGAAAATTATCCATCCGGAGACCTGCTCCTGTAAATCGGCAGCTCCACACACTGACACTGTCGGTTACCATAAGGAGCTGACTTTAATCAGGGACGGCGATCAGGTTGGTCTCTCAGGGGACACTGCAGAATAAATCAGGTTTTTTTTTTACCTGCACAAGCAAGATTTCTCAATTTTATATGGTTACCAGCTCGGAGGGTTTGTGTGTGTTTGTGTGTGTGTGGGGGTGCAGATCAACGCTGACTCGAATAAAAAAAAAAAAAAAGACAAGCTCAATCTCTGAAAATTGAAATTATTATCCAAATCAACGTTTTAAGCTGTTACAACAGGAAAAAAACACACAGGGGCTTTTGTTGGATTTGTTAAACCTGAATAAAAATTTAGAAAATAATTTCCTATCTCGGATGGGTTCAAATATTAGGGAATAATTCAATCCAGGGTCAATGATTTTTTCCTTACTGTTGTGTCCTGAATTTTGCATTTGCTTTCCGATCAGAACAGCACTCTGAACGAAGTTTGAAATGTAGTTTCCATTCCAGACTTTCAGGGAATGAACACTACATTTTAGTGAACATTTAGCCTGCGTGAAAGGAAACCCTGACTGAACACAGCTTTAGCGAGCGCCGCGGCATCTGAAATTACAGTCTTATTTTTATTTGATTGAATTAAGTTACAACATCATGTCATTTGAGCAGACTTACCGCTCAAAAAATGAACTTATTTTCCTCTGCTTCAGTGGTGCTCCACTCGGGGAACCTGCTCTCACATTAGCCATTTTCCAGTAGTTGATCTGACTGGAATTTAAACTGTCAAATTTCAAAATGGCTATTCAGAGCGCATGTCAGAATTCTGACAGTATTCTGGAATACGTCAGAATACTGTGTAGATCCGCCCCTGGACAGTAGGGGAGCTGCGAATGGAAGTAGGAGCACCTCTGGCAGCCATGTTCTCAGAGTCAGTAAACACAGGCATGATTCTGGAGGATTGGGTGAGGATGCATGTGGTCCCACCACACACAAGTGGCAGTAGGGAGGAAGCAGGGAACTACAGTCTAGTCAGCCTCACCTTAGTGATGGTGAAGATGATGTAGACACTGCTAAAAGAAAGGACAGTGGCACACCTGGAATGCAATGGTGCCCATTATCTGAGGCAACAAGGATTCATAGCAGGAAGTTATTGTGAAATGAATCAGGTACATTTTCTCAATTGGGTAACAAGGGAATTTAATCAAGTAGGGGAGGAAGACGTCGCCTACCTAGATATCACCAAAGACTTTGATACAGTCCCACACAGAAGGCTGGTTAACAAGTTGATTTGTCTGGGCATGGGGCATAAGGTGATAGATTATGTTGGAAACTGTTTGATAGACAGAAGGCAGAGGGTGGTCATAAATGTCATCCAACTAGGGGAAAGAGAGGTGACTAGCAGAGGTCAGAAGGGATATTTTCTTGGACCAATCGTGTTCAATGTGTTCATTAGTGACACTGCAGATTGGCTGGAGAGAAAGGTCTGCCTATTTGCAAATCACACCTATATCTGCTACAGTCTTACTCCAGGTGGGTTGCTTAAAATGAAGATGGAACAGAAGAAGCTGGAAAAATGGTCTGAGGTGAATCAACTGATGGTAAATGCCAGTAAGTGTAAGATAATGCACCTGGCTAGAGGGATCCTGGGGGAAGAGATGATGGAAAGTTCACTTCGTAATATGTGACACCTGTAAGACGAGGTAGTGCAATGGTGTTTTACATATAGAGAGGCATCTCCTCTGAAATGAAGGCAGTGATGATGCCACTATATGGAACATTGGTTATACCTCATGTACAGTACAACAAAGAGGCAGACCTTCATCAACAGTCCCTCAGCAATGTCATTTATGAAGACATGACACAGAAGGTGGGCCAACTCGTATTATCATTGTCTTTAAAGACCATACTGATGTTTGCCAAGTCAACATCTCTAGCAATGAAATTATATGAAATATAATCATGCATGCATAATGCTGTACAAAATTACTTGGTTTCAGCCACTTCCGTTGTCTGTTGTCAAGCTGCAGTGGGTCATGAGCGCATTCAGTAAACAAGCTGTCATCATGAATGTGTTCGTCCTGGACATGATAACAAATGGATTTAAATTTGGCCAACATCACATCACCATTAGCATCTGGCATGGAACGTGGTAGCCAATAGATCATGTTTTTTATACTGGGGATCCAAGGCTTCAGGTCTTCACATCCACTCTGACAGGATGCAGCTTCCAACTTTTTGGTGATCGCTTTAAAGTAAAAAAGAGGTTAAGTAATCAAGTCAGTCAAGCACAGTGGTTGGAGAAATGCTGTGACCTTGCCACCAGGCACAGTCTCGGTACACTGAGGACCACAATGACATTCTCAACACTGCACCCCACAATTAACTTGCATGATATGACAATACCATTGACACCATCAGCATGATACCCTATTCCTGTTTTTATCACTTCATCCAGAGTAACTACATTGCACAATGCAGCACCCAGGCTTACTGCTGGTTTTGCTTATTTGCTTTAAACCCCTGCAGTGTCCACTGTTTTCTAGTAACATAATCATATTTTATACAGTTACTAGTTCATGTTGGGTAGTGAGAATTGTACAACTTTCATGGTGGCACTGTATGGGGGACTCCAAGTCATCACGGCAAAGGCTGATACAGTACAATAACCAGTGTGGGTCATGGAAGGGTGAGTAAAACCACTTAACTACTGTCATAGGTAGTGAAGAGAGAGGAGAGGTTTAAACAAGGTGAGCTCAGGGATGGTCAGGGTCATGGAACATAGGTGTGCCCCCCTCCTCCCCACACTTTTTATCTTGCCACAATTCATACACCAATTGGGCAAAGTGTGTTTCCTCTATGGAGGATGCCACATTGCAGACAAAGGAGGATGTTTGGAAACTCCACAGAGTAGACCCACAGAAGGGTGGCATGTGACACCACAGGCGAAGGAAAGAAATGCTTGTGAGGGACTCCATTGTTACTGGAGTAGAACTGGAGGAGGGAGGGTAGAGGAAGGTAAGAAGCCTGCCTGTCAACACTGCTGGAAGGGACAGAAAGCAAACATCAGTATTGCTGGAGCTGCAGCAGGTGAAAGGGAGCTGGGCATTATTGCCCATATTCAGACTAATGCCCCTTGTTGTGATTGGGATCAGAGCACTGATGGTGGTGTTTTTTTTGGAGTTGTGGAGGGGCTTAGGCAATTACCATGCACAATACCTTGTTTGAGGTGCTGTCTGTCTATGGCATGGGTGATGGTAGGGTACTCTGCATCATAGTGCTCAATGAATACTTGAAAATGTGGTGCAGAGCTCAGTGCTTTGGCTTCATTGGGGACTAGTGTTCAACCTGGATGGATTTAGGCATATACTAGCGCAGTGCTCCTCATCTGTATGGGATGGGTAACACGATCCTATGTAATTGGTTTATATGCGTCATTGGCAAGCATTTAAAGTAGCCAAGGGTGGAGGCATGGAAAAGGAGCAGGGAACCCCCATCCATAAGACCCAAAACAGGGTAGCGAGTGAGGAAAACAGCAAGTGTAAACATTGAAGATAGGAGGCATGGTGGGTTACCCTAAAGGGAGAGGAAATGGCACCACAGTCCACATGGGGGTTGTGCACAGGCCACTCTCTCAGGGAGAGGAACTGGACAAGGAAATGATAGAAGGCATCTTTAGAACTGCTGAATCAGGGGATATATTGTTGCTGTGGGACAGGAATATGCCAGATGTTACCTTGAGGACATTTTCTACAGACACATGCAAGAGCAGGGTCTGTCTCGATGCCCTACAAGTGGCACGCCTTGAACACCCAATGTTGGAACATACTCCGGAGGGCGCAATCTTACAACTGTCACTCTCAAATGGAGATGGATACAGGATCTTGGATTTAGAAGTGGGTAGCCATCAGGCATGGTAATAAGATGTGTGCACTATCCACATTGCCTTCTGTAGAAAAATACTGTGTAGTAACCACAATGATAACAAAGATAGCTTGAAGAGATGGAAAAGCACTCATCAGTGCTTTTGTTGTGCAGCATGCAAAATATAGAATAATATATGGGGTGGTGTGTGTATCAAGAATTTTACACGCACCCAAGGTGTTGGATGCCACATAAACCCTGAGAGCAAAGCTCGATGGGTTTATCTACGCATCCAACACTGAGGGGGTGTGTGTAAAATTAGGGTTTTAGACACCACCCCATATTTTATTTTATATAATTGCTGGGTTTCCCTTTTTTGCTACAGCAATTATATAAAATAAGAGTTGTCTGTGTGTGGCCGTGGTCCAATTACATTTCAGTGCAGTCTGTGGGTTGCCTTCATTTATTTACCTAAACATTTCTTTCCATGTTTATTTTGGCTGCCTGTTGAAAGTTAAATTTTTTTCCCTGGTAGCTTAGTTTTTTTTTAAATCACTTGCCGGAAAGTGTCCAAGTGGTGGTTCAGTCTCTGTGGGCGAGGAAAGGCAGCCAACGGTCTGAATGTAAGAGCTGCGATCGGCACATGCATGGAGCGAGGGAAACCTGGTGCATGCTTGCTGTTATAAACACTCCTTTATAACGGCAAATTACACTGCGGGTTTCTCTGTGGAAAAAAGGGAAATCCAGTTATTATAATCTGTTAACAAAGTGCTTTGATGTTTCAAACAGTACCTTTGACAAAGTGCCAGACATCATAAAAATGGCAAAATTCGGAATGATTTTCTCAGGTACTTTTGGATCTGAGGGTGGTGATCTGTCACAAGGCATTGGATTTGCAACCCTTCCCTATTTATGTCCTCTAGTCCATGTTTCAAGCCTTCAAGCTCCATATGGTATGCGGAGCTGATCTCATTACACTACAGGAAGGGAAATAAATGGCCGTTCGAATTTGAATCACAGACACGGATGACATGACTAAGCATACAGAAAGAGTTGATACCTTATGCCAGTAATAGCTCAGCCCATGCACCCCATCATGGTTGTGTCCCTCTATGCAACATTAGTGGCCTGCTTTGACAGGATGAGGTCATCAAAAGTAATTGCTCTCCCCAGGCTTCCCTCTTTACCTATTGATTATTTTCCACTTCTTACCAATGAACCTCAGTTGCCTCCCCTCACACACTTTCTCAAGCCTCTCCAAGTAACTCCGCAATTTATCCACCCATTGTAGAATATGCACTGTGTTGCAGATGTTGGTGTCATCTGCAAACAGGCAGAACTTTCCTTCCAGCCCTTCCACAATGACACTAATGAAGGCATTGTAGAGGATTGGTACCAGCAGTGACCCCAGAGGTTATTCTCTGGTATTGCCATATTCCCTCAACCCTCTGCTAGGTATCTCTGACTTTACTTTCCATAAGATATAGTCCCCCCTGGATTACCTTATACCTTATCTGGGGTCCACCAGCCACCTTCCAGGGGGCTCCATCTGGGATGACCCACTCAACCTCCAATGTTCCAGCTGCTGATGCCTGTGTGGGGTTTTCACACACCTAAAAAAATGTATTGGACATACTAAGCTGTAACAGTTGGGGAATGTGCTGCAGACCCACCTCCGTCGCTCTCCCAGAGCTGACTGTGGACTAAGCAGTCATCTTTCTGAGCATCCAATGAGGTTAATGTTGTGGATTCAGTTGACTCTTGGTTATGATGGATGCATGCTGTAACCTAGACAACTGTGCTCGGACACAGGCAACCTTCTCACTCTGACCTGAGAGGTACCTGCTTATAGGGCAGCATTGCATTCCTAAAATAACATCTCCCTGAAGACTGCCATTCAACAGACACTGCCCTGCACCATTCCGCATGTGATCATGTGAACTTCTACTGTGCCCTCCAATTGTTTTCCTGTACGTCTTTAGTCCTTTTAATTTTTTCCTCCCCATGTTATGTAAATTTGTCTCTTCTCACCCCTCCCCCACACCCCCGGTTCAGTCAAGGAGTACAAAGTCATAGTCTGTAACAAAGAAGTAGCATGAAGTGGTATGACAGGTGCCTAGAAAGGTAACACGAGCACTGGGGTGGGTATGTAACGTGCTGGTGGGTGGGTACTACTGTGCTTCCCACCCAAAAAAATGAACACGGTATTGAGTTTTAAAATATTAAACTTCTAGGTATCTCCGTGGTGATGAGCTAAGTGGTTTGCTCTGCACACTGGAGACCTAGATTCATGTCATGAGCATGGGTACCATGATTAGAGGCAAGCAGGAAGGGGATTCCAAGTGTCCATTAGATGGTTCCCTCCCAGGGGGGTTGGTTAGGCCTTGGCACCTGTGGGCAGATAGGCCAATGTGGTATTAGGATGTGATGCCTCCACATGCACCATGCACGTCCACACCCAAGCTCGCCATGATCACTCCAGGCCGAGAAGTGTTGTGTTCAGGGCTGGAAAATGGAACAGGAGCTCCACACTTGACAGGATGACTATTACAGGCCACTGCCACCATGTAGCCTCAGAAAACACAGACCAACCCTGCTGCACCTGGGATACATTGCTCGACAGTACGGCACTTACCACTCAGAAGAGAGTCACCTGCCCGATGAAGGGATACGTTGGGTTACCCGGATAAGCAGCAGTAGTGATTGGTGGAAGGAGGTAGATGTCTGGTGGGCACCAGGGACCTAGTCACTCTGAAGTTGTAGCTTGACTGTGGTGCCAAGTGGGTGGTGCAAAAACAGATAATACAAAGAAATTAAAGATATCAATAGTGCGTCTACCATTTATCTCCCTTCATCACAGAAAACCTGCTACAAGACAAATGGGAAGCACTTCTCTGTTATGAGCAGATGCCTCCTGACAGTGTTCCCATCTCCCTACCTGGCCAACACTTGGATGTCAGATCTGTGGACATAGTACTTTGTAGCGGTAAAGTGTTACCAATAATGTCCTAGGCACATCAGCAAAGTAAGATGCCATAGTAAAGCTAGACAAAGTGTTTTCTGCATTGATGTCATACTTGAACCAAGCTGACCATCAATATTTTACAAATCTGAAGTTCCATCAATGTATATGTCCCAAATTTAGCACTGTGGCCGGGTGTATTAAAAGGCCCGTTATCACCAAGGTGCAGTTTCCAGTTTTTGGTCTTGATTTGTTTATTGACTTTGACCTTCTCATCTGTCCAGATTTTGAAGATGGATGGCTGGACATATTTTCAGCAGTGTTCATAGAACGTAGTGGTAGAAATGGTCATAATGTTAATGTTATTCATCATTCTTAGAATTTTTTATGAAGAGGTTCCACTGCATACCATTGCCACTGATAACATGACATTTCTGGAGGGGTATCCCGTGATGTATGGTTGAAAACACCATATTCTTTCATAGTCACAATTGGCACATGTCTGTTGCACAATCATAAATGATCCCTTGACAGTGGGAATAGATGACTTGCATCTGTCTCTGCATTGTGGACATGTTTCAAAGAGGGACATAAGACAACTTTCAAATGCAATGAATTTCCTTTCTGTCCATGCATTGGTTTCTGATGGAACCTGTTCCAGTGGATACCTGACAAAAAAGCTCAAATGCCTCATCAGGAAAGGCAGTGAATCACCTGGCACATTACCCAGAGAATACCACATCATGTAGAAACCTGCAGTGGCATGACATGCAAAGACTATCATTATGTTCCATGTATATTTCAGACATGTGGTCAGAACAACTACCTTGTGTGAGGCAGACATGTCATATGGAAAAAAAACAACATGCACAGATTAGGTCTGCAATTTGGCTCCATGAAAAATGCATGATAACATCCTTGTTATGTGCTTAATTAAAATGACAGACACCTATAACATACGTCTGATACTGAACTGCAGCAATAAAGTGTTAATGATCACACTCTTCGGAGGAATGAACATCATTACAATGACGACAATGAAATCACTGCATATTTTTCCAAAGCATATCCATTGACCTTTACCTACCAACCAACCCCCTTCCTCTGAAAATATTGACAGTCATACTTAAGATATGATCAGGAAGTGCATACTTACCCTCACAACTTACTCTGCCTCCTCCAAATGCTCTTGTTTCCTTACTCGAAGCACAGACATGTAACACTTGCCATTCCCCTTAGTGTAATGGTTTGCCCCTTTTCTCTTTCCACATCTGCTGCTTGTGCCAGATCTACTACGGTTATACTAGTAAAAGTTTCAAGCTATGCAGGCTTTCTGTTCCTTTTCTGCCCCTACCATTCCCTCACCATCCTCACACTACATCACTTCAACCCTTTGTATACCTAGAACCCTACTCTCACCATCCCTAGTACCTGCAATTTATTGACACTCTCATTCATCTTCCCCCTCCCTGGACCTTACCCCTACTGATTTGTCCTCCTTTCATTAGCATATGTCATGTCTAGTGATAAATTGTTAGATGCATGAATAAATAAATTGTGATGTAGTGAGACCAATAAATTCTACACTGTTATCTACCTATAGAGTCAAACCTGAAGTACACTGTCATATTTCAGTTTTCACACAACATCACATAGTAAAACAAGTCTGGAGTGTCGTAAATAGCACCAAATGGAAGTTCATTAAACTTACATGGATTAGCTGATGATATAATCCTCATCATCATCAATCAGTGATGGCTCATATGAGGAATCATTCCCATCCCAACTGTCATCCCTGGAGTCGTACTCCAAATACGAAGAAGGGATTGAGGTGGAGGTAGCCATGCTTGGGAGACAAGGTTCAGGAAGGAAAGGCTCAGTCTGAGTTGTTGCATCAATCATTTTTACTGATGCAGTCACCCTTAAGAGAAGATTAAAAAAATGGTTACCCAGTGAGGTCCTGTACAGGCAACAGGCAGTACCTCAGCAGCAATGCAGTATCAATATGCACATTGCCATCTGTCTATAGTACTGAGATTCAGAAAGCAAGGTGCAAGGTATCTTGAACTGAAAGGGGCAACTCAGCACACAGTGCTACAAGTGGATGAAGTGTATTGTACATTCCTTAGAAGTAGAAATGCATAGTAATGTAAACCATGCCAATGCCACTCGCAAAAATAGTATCTTGAGATAAGAGAAGGTGGTATAGAAATATAGAAACATAGAATTTGATGGCAGATAGGGACCGCTTGGCCAATCTAGTCTGCCCATTTTCCTACATAATGGATAAACTGCAGATCCTAGTTAACCAACAGCCTACTTCCTCCTACCCCCCCACTAGGACTGCCTTATGTCTGTCTCATGCATTCTTGAATTCCCCCACTGTTCTTGACTCCACGGCCTCCTCAGGAAGGCTGTTCCATGCATCCACAACCCTTTGCATGAAAAAATACTTCCTCACATTACCTCTGAGCCATCCCCCCCTCTATATTCAAATTATGCCCCCTTGTTCTTGCACATCTCTTTTTCTGAAAGATACTACTCTCTTGGACCTTGCTGATTCCCTTGAGGTACTCGAAAGTTTCTATCATGTCCCCCTCCCCTCCCTTCTTTCCTCAAGGGTATACATATTAAGATTCTTTAGTCTTTCTTCATATGTCTTCTGGTGCAGACCCTGCACCATTTTGCACCAGGTATTTCCATGGGTATCATGCAGGAAGGGCAGGAGACACGTATCTGGGTAACCCTGGGTAATGTACATGTGAAAGCCAGGAATAGGAAGTCTCTTAGCTACACATCATCATTCAGTTATGTGCAGGCATGACACATGCACACCAGATTGCACAGGTACACAGTCATCAACACAACACAACACATTACTGGTGTACTGTTTTTCATGTGTTTTAACCTTGAATCACACTTCACATTGATAATTCAATACCCCATAGGTACCAGATGACAGTTCCGGCAACAGCGTCACATTTCTGAGTAACACACCTATGCAACAGTTACATCTGCATTTACAGTGCAATCCTCATATCCCTTTCCGACACATATGTTTGTTTAGTATGTTCTGGCAGCTATGATGCCATAACTATTCAGTTCCTTCCTCCAATCAGGATGAGTCCCTCTAGATTGGAGATTGGCCCATGTAGTGACCATCCCCAAGAATGGATTTTGGTATGATCCAGGGAACCACAGACTGGTCATCCTGACATCCACACTATGGAAAATATGGGAGGCCATCTTGAAAGAATGGATGGTGGAGTTCCTGGATGAAAATGGTTTTGAGGATGAAAACCAACATGGGCTTGTCTGGGGGAAATCGTGTATAGCAAACATGGTGAAATTGTTCGACTGGGTGACTAGGTCCCACTGGAATTTATTGCATGGTCTTGCCTACAGAGGAATATCACTTTGATGACCAATGAAAAACCACTGGTCCGGCATGACACAACGGCATACAAGCACCATGGCCACTGTTGGACCCATCCTTACACGATCCCGATATCATCCATCTGGTACCACACAACCAAACTATACTCCAGGAGAGCAAAAGGTAAGTGGAGGGTGTCTTCGCACTGCTGGGTAACACCAAAGGGGTTTTCCGATGCATCATGCCAGCAAGCCACCATGTGCAATGCTAAAAATCAAGCAAGTAAACCATGAACATGTAGTGATCACATGCTGAGGCGCACACTTTATGGAATACTTACCATTATATTGCACCTCTTGGGAATGTTAACTTGAAACAAAATAAACAAATGTGTTTTGCTCTGGTTGGAGCTCATCAATGTGATGTAAAAGCGAAACCAGGTGGGTAACCACATGGAAATCATATCAAGCCACGGACACATCTGTCTGTGAAAACATGAATAGTTTAACAGAGAAAAACATATGAAGACATGAAACAGAAACAGTAACCCCCACCACAGAATCATGATGTCGGTGTCCCGGGGGTGGGGAGGGAAACATGCGCCCTCTGCCTGGTCATGTGCAAGGCTGTGCCCGGGTGAAGGCATGGAGGTACTGCAGATGGGAGAGCGTATATTGGGGGGGAAACCAGGGGCCACTGCATGCACATGCCTGCACACACATGCAAGCAACCATGGCAAAAGGGGGGTGAAAACAGATCTATTTGGCTCCATAGTGGCTGACACCCCTCCCCCAGAATGTGGATGTTATTGTCCTGAGGGGGTGGGGTGATGCCCTTCACCCTATTCCTGGTTATGTCATGTTAACCCATGGTGCATACATGGGTGGTTCAGGTGCGGGGAAGTGTGGACCAGAGAATGAGCCCCATGCCCCACCCTGAGGGGATGGGATGGAGCTGACTACCAGCCTCTAGTAAAAGGAGAAAAATATATGTATGAGGAAAAAAAGAAAAGGAAAGATGATTTTGACATAGTACACATTGCTGGGTGTGTGTCATGCAAAGGTGTACAGCGACAAAGATGTCTCACCACATCTTCATACACTAACAGAACTGACTTACTGATTGCAATTATCGGGACTGTATGACTGGTAAAGGACAAAAAAGGACAGCAGGCAATGCTGTGATGCACCAAAAAAAATTATCATGAGAAAGTGGCGCTACAGAACCAGAATGAGCAACAACCATAATGCAAGGCATTAACATGATGATGCAGGTTCTGTATGTAAGCAACACACCTGCCAGTGGGCTGACACTACACAGCACTGTTGCATTTGCTGAGATGGTGCTTCTTGCGGACAGCTTCCCTAACATACTGAAGAAATCAGCAGAAAATATACAACAAAGGGAACCAGCATTACTGGTCACATTACAGAACAAAGGATGTGGAAGCTACATGCAGGATACCATGTCTGAAACTTAACTGTACTGTGCTGTGCTGTGTTTGAAGGAGTGACACCTGTTGTGACAATTTGTCACACAACCATGTAGACGTCCAGTCACAAGCACACAGTGATATAACTTTACAGAGATGTCAAGGCACTTCAGAAGTACAGAAAATGGCGCCAACACAGTGGCAATGAGGGTACAGGCACTAGGTGCATGACCTCCTGCCACACCAATGACTCATGTTAGGTAGCAGACTAGAGTCACTGTGGCTCACTAGGGGTAGGAGAGGGTCATGGGTCCCACAGGATTCTCTCCTCGGGGAGGGAGGGAGGAAGGATATAAAGTTATATCACTGTGTGCTTGCGACTGGGACATCTACATGGTTGTGTGACAACAGGTGTCACTCCTCCAAATACTGCACAGCATAGTAAGGGTAGGTTTCAGACATTGTATCCTGTCCTTGGGGATTTCTGAAGGATCAGTTTTTGGACCACTGCTATTTAGCCTTTTCCTGAATTCTGTACCTCAGGTTTCTAACAGCAAAACAATTTTGTACGCTGATAATGCTGTCATCCTCAGCAGCAACCCTCACATTGACCCGCTGCAAAATGAGCTTCAGTCTACCTTCCATCAGCTTGAGGACTAGTTCAGTGCACATAAGCTATTGCTGAATTATAAAAAAAACTAAACAATGCTTCTCTCCAGTCCGCAACTCAAGAGGAGAGATATCCCACCATACAGATCTCTAACAAAATGAAATCCCCCCCTGGAGCAGGCTCATTCATTCAAGTACCTGGGGGTCGCCATTGATGACATCTCTTATTCATGCAATATATCGACATGGTGGTGGAGGCCATCAACACCAAAGTTGGAGTGCTTTATCGACACAGGAAAAACCTTACAACTTCCACTCTCTGTCTCTCTGTATCTAGCTCAATACTGTCCACTATAGATTATGGGCTCATGGTCTACAGTGCAGCTACTGACATAGCACTTAAGCAGGTAGCTATTGCCCTTAACAAGGCATGTAGGCTTACCCTTGCTGCTGGCCATTTCATGCACACATGCACACTATACGAGCTAACAAACTGGCTATCCCTGGGGAATAGAATCACATTCCAAACATGTCTCCTTGGTAAGAAGGCTCTGCTCAGCAAGACTCCCCACTGCATCACTGACATTTTCTCTGCAGCCAGTACAAAGGATGACACCAGAGGGAATGTGCAGAGCCCAACCTCTGTTCCATTTCAAAGAACGGCACTTGGCCAATGGTCGTTCTCTTACAGGGCCCCCCCGACTTAATGAGGTCCCAGCAGTATCGCACAATACAGCTAGTCTCTGGGCCTTTAAATCTGAACTCATACACCACCTCATCAGTAGCAGTGCGTGTGGCTGTCTGATGGACAACTAATGTTCACCGTCTGCTGCTCCTTACCACCCCTACAGCTGAACCACTCTTTCTCCGTACCCTCACTCCTCCCTAAACCCCTGACCCCACTCCTCCAAACCACACTGGGTAGGCTTTCTCTCCTAGGACTCTGATCATTACCCTTGTCCCTCCCTACTCCTCGCCACCCCTCAATGTCACCCATGTATTTCCCTGTTTCCTGTTCTGTGTCCCAGCCTCTCTCTATCGCTTATGGGTTCCCCCTGTTTCTCACCCCTCCATCCTTTTTCTTAAGATAAGGCCTCTGTTGTGAGGCTGCTCCTTGATTGCCAACTGGGCCATCCTTGTCATGATTTTGCTGAAAAGAACAACTTCAACCGAACTTAACTTGTTTAAATATTTTTGTTTGCTGCCATGCAAAGCTGTTCTTTGTAAATAAGTTTGCTGTATTTTGTGTTACTCTATGCATGTATGTATCAATTGTATTGTGTTTCATTGACATGGAACCTTTGTAAAAGAGCTCACACTCAAAGGTTGATTTCTGAAATATCAACAAATAGGGAAGGAAAGGGAAAAATGCTCAACTAGGAGAGGAACACTAAGCTGAAGCTTGTTTTCAGATGTGACCTGGGACCACAAGGAATTTAAGTGACTTGCTCAGGGTCACACAGTATTCAAGTGAAGGGCTGTGGGATTCAAACCCAGGTCGCCAAGTTTGCAGCTCAGAGCCTTAAACCACTGCATTATGCTGCCTTCCACAGATGTGTAGGTGTTAGGGTGGGCAACATATGGGTACTGAGGGACACAGTGTGCTTCACGGCATGACACTGTGCATTATATGCTCACACTGTGGGACACAGTCTCCTAACACCAGTGTACCTAGCGGGTGGGCACACAGTAACAACAATCTGGAGAAACAGGAATAAGGGCAATTGCTGGTGAGACATTTACCAGTCTCTGTGATACTCAGAACAAGGGTAAAGCCAGGGGACAGAACATAAAATAATGAAAAAAAAAAAATACATTACCAGAAAAAAAACAGAATAGTAACATCAGCAATGGCACCAGAAATTCTAATGACCCCACACATTGTGCCACAATGGTGACCAGGGTTTAGGAAGTATTCAGGTTGATCAGGGGTTAGCAGGGGGATGGAGGATTGAGCACCAATACACAGCTCTTCTTCCGCAGGTGGGGGAGGACAGTACAGGACATTGTAGACTGTCAGCCAGAGGAGGTTAGTTGTTGGCAAAGGTTCATTGCCAAGATGAGCAGAGGGCAACCATCCCGATCATATGGATGCTTCCGCGAAGGTGGTGGCAGCTGCCTAGACCATTGCATGGATTGGATGACTGGGGAGATAAAGCGGTAAAAGTCCGGGAGTCGACGGGGTCCAAGATGGCATGAAACATTGAGGTCAGAGTTCGAGTCCCTCAGAGAAAGGAGTAGAGCAACCCGTCGGCTCCACAGAGGAGCTGAAAAATATAAATTAAAAAAATAAGGAATTACAAGAACCATACCTCGACTAGTTGCCTCTCCCAAAAGGTACCGTCAGATTTCCTCTTCTACACCAGATGTCATAAAGGTATTCTTCCAATGGAAACTGGCTTGGTAGGGTAATAGCAGGACACTTTGAGCTATGTACAGTTGGCACAGCATCTGGTAGAAGACATAAGTCATGAGCAAGATTCATTCTATACATTGCCAGAATAGTGGAGTCTAAGCAGGACTCAACAAAATGCACTAAACACAAAACAACGATATTGGTAGCACCCAACCAATCTGCGCATTTTGTTTTCACAAAACGGTCCCACAGTGATCTTTAATGGGGATCCTTTGGAAAGATGAATAGTGAGAATCCCATTTTTGTATTGTTACCACAATATCCAGCTACACACTAAGCAGGCATCTTTATTACACAGACTATAAACAAACAAATAACAATGAGCACTACTGAAACCCTGCCAAATACTGACAATGAAATGGCCAAATAAGATGTGATGAAAAATGAAGAATAAAGCAAATGTCAACTAGAAATGTGTATTACCTTACTGCAAAGTTGAAAGAGAAAACACTGGCCACTATACACACAGAAGGAGCAGAACCAAACCACACAAAAACATGTATCCTGAATTTTAGGGGGCAGACTTTGGGAAAATGGGGAGATGCTTGAAAGAGGCATTAAGGGGAATGGGGAAGGAGTCAAGGGTTGTGGAACAGTGGGCAGTATTTAAAATGGGGATTACAAGAGCAACAGAATTATGCTTTAGGCAGGTTAGGAAGGGGAAAATGAAGAGGAGGCCATTATGGTTTTCCAAGGAGGAAGCGGAGAAAGTGAAAGCCAAAAAGATTGCATTCAGGCAATACAAAAAAAAACACAGGCAGAAGGGGATAGAGGAAGTACCAGGAGAAGAAAAGGGAGGCAGGGAGGTCAGTAAGGGAAGTCAAAGCTCAGACAGAAAAACACATTGCAAAATCAGTGGGTAGAGGGGACAAAACCTTTTACAGGTACATAAGTGAAAAAAGAAAGGCAAAGGGGGTATAGTGAGACTGGAGGGGGAGGATGGGGGCCACGTGGAGGATGACAACAGTGAAGCTGACATATTGAATATGTATTTCTGCTCAGTCTTTACTGAGGAAGAGGAGGGTAAAAGGTCTGAAGGGAGTACAAGGGGTGGGAATGGTGCAGAAATGGACACAAGTCCCTTTACACAAGAAAGGGACCTGAAGGAACTGGAAGTTATAAGAGTTCATAAAGCAATGGGGCCAGATGGGGTGCACCCCAGGGTTCTTAATGAACTAAGAGAGGTGGTGGCTGAACCTCTGGTAATCCTGTTTAGCCGATCACTGGAAACAGAGGAGGTATCCAAAGACTGGAGGACAGCAGATGTAGTCCACTTATACAAAAGTGGAAACACAGAGGAAATGGGGAACTACAGACCAGTCAGCCTCACCTCGGTAGTGGGGAAGATCATGGAAGCACTACTGAAGGAGAGATTGGTGGAACATCTGGTTTTCAATGGACTACAGGACCCATATCAGCATGGTTTCACCAGGGGGAGGTCATGTCAGACCAACCTCACTGAATTTTTTGACTGAGTGACTAGGGAGGTGGATCAGGGGAGGGCAGTGGACATGGCTTATCTGGACTTCAGCAAGGCCTTTGACACGGTGCCACATAGAAGACTATTACACAAACTGGGGAATATGGGTGTGGGCAGGACAGTAGTGTGGTGGGTAGGTAACTGGCTGGGGTGGCAGGACACAGAGGGTGGTGGTAAATGGGTGTCACTCCACAGAGGGAAGAGTGACCAGTGGGGTACCACAGGAATCAGTGCTGGGACTGGTCCTATTCAACATCTTCACCAGTGACATTACGCAGGACCTAGAAGGCAGAATTTCACTGTTCGCTGATGACACAAAGCTCTGTAACAGAGTAGACACACCAGAGGGTGTAGATAGAATGAGAAGGGACCTGCAGAAACTTGAAGAATGGTCAGGGGTTTGGCAGTTGAAATTCAATGCAAAGAAGTGCAAGATAATGCATATGGGGCACAAAAACCCTAGCACAATATATCAGTTGGGGGTGAGGATATAGCATGCACCAAGAAGGAAAGGGATCTTGAGGTGATCATCTCTGATGACCTCAAGGTAGGGAAACAGTGTGACAAGGCAGCAGGTAAAGCAAATAAGATGCTGGGATGCATGAGCAGGGGCATCACCAGCAGGAAAAGGGAGGTCATAATTCCACTATACAAGACACTAGTGAGGCCCCACCTGGAGTACAGTGTACAGTTCTGGAGACATTACTTACATAAGGACATAGACAGGCTAGAGAAGGTTCAGAGGAGGGCAATAAAGATGGTACATGGATTGCATCACAAGTCCTATGAGGACAGGTTGAAGGAATTGAATATGTACTCCCTGGAGGAGAGGAGGGAGAGAGGTGATATGATAGAAACATACCAGTATATTACAGGCAGGAACAGGGTGCAGGAATACACTATTTTTAAGTGAAAAAGATGTTCCAGGACTAGTGGGCATCGGATGAAGTTGAAAGGAAGATGATTCAGAGGAAACATGAGGAAGAATTTCTTCATAGAATGGGTTGTGGATCTGAGGAACACCCTGCCAGAGGAAGTGGTGGGGGCTGAAACAATCATGGGATTTAAGAATGCATGGGATAGACATAAAGGAATTCTGCAGGTCAGGGTTAAGGGGCAACAGACTTCTAGGAAAACATAAAGTAAACTTACAAGCTCAAATGGGCAGACTGGGTGGGCTGTAGGCTGTTATCTTTCGACACTGTCTATGTAGCTATATAGTCATGAAAACAAGTGGCACATCACAGTTGACGGTGGAACAATACACTGTTGCACAGTGGCAAATAATTAGTTCACTATATCCCCAGAAGTGCACATCAGTGAAATAGATATACAGAAAAAAGCACCATAACAAGGACTGTCTGTCTCTGCACAGACAGAATACAATACAAAAGGCTAATATCAAGAGATGATTAGTGTCTGTCTCTGTGATGACACAGAAAGCAGTGATTGTTAGTTTATTACAGAGGACCTATCATTAGAAAGCACAATACACTGAAAAGTCAGCCAAATATGCATGTGCCACACACAGCCACCAGTCTTATTACATGCATATCAGCAGCATTGCACCTTTCAAAATAACCACAGGCACAATTTCCATGGAAAGTACAATGCAGGAAGTTCAAAACCACACATGCCCACACAATGCAAAGCATCATGGGCTGCATATGCAAATCACCACAGAATGTTATGCTGGTCCAACTTTAAGCAAAATTGCATGGTGCCGAAAGGCCTCTCACACAGTTTGTAAAGGGTGCTAACAGAAGACATAGACACGTGTTTCATCCTACCAGGACTCATCAGTATGCCTCGTCTGTTTGACACCCCAGTGGAATGGACCAGCTACCCTAAGACAGTGTGTCCTGGATATGTTGTGGTGAACCCATTAAAATAAAAAAAACATTTAAAAGACAAAGAACCTCTGTGCGCAAACACTGAGGCAAGGGTTACCCCAAAGGGCATTTGGCTGGGAAGCCAAGTTTCAAGAAAATACAAAACCACACATGCCCACACAATGCAAAGCATCATGGGCTGCATATGCAAATCACCACAGAATGTTATGCTGGTCCAACTTTAAGCAAAATTGCATGGTGCCGAAAGGCCTCTCACACAGTTTGCAAAGGGTGCAGGAAGTTGATGTCAATATTTTTTTATTTTTATTTTATTTAAACAGCAGTTTGGAAAACCTTTGAGCCATAGGCTCATTTACAAAGGTACCTTGTCACAGTAAGACAAACGAAAATACACAGTATAACAGTACAACACATAAGTATAACAGTAACTTAAGACATAGATACAAACAAGCTGGTACAGGTAGGATTGATGCAAACAATACCAGAGTTATGTTGTCCTTAGCAGCTTAGTAATAAGCTTTGTCATAAGTATTGAGTATGGCTTTGACTAGTGGCAATTACAGCATCGGGTGTTAATAAGGTGGTTACGTAATGAAGTTTTGAAGCACGATATAGTTGGAGCTTCGGAGATGGAGGGGGGGCAGTGTGTTGAACCAGGAGGGGGCCCTAAAGCTGAAGGCTCTTTGGCCGTGAGAGGTCCTAGCTCTAGGGATAACAAGAGAGGTTTTCCCAGAGGTCCGAGTATGAACTAGTGGGACAGAGCGGCGTATGGTGGTGGTCAATCCTGGTGGGGATAGCCCAAGGAGGGTCTTTTTTGTAAGGGTACAGGTCAGATATTTGAGGCGCTCGTCAAGATCAAGTACCAGCGCTTTAGCGTACAGTAGACAGGTGTGTGTCAGCCTAGGTGCTCCAGTAATTAACCTGCAGGCCTTATTCAGAGTAGTGCGAATTTTATGGAGTGCGGTCTGATCAGCAGCACCATACACCGGCAGTCCATAGTCCACTAGGGACAGGATAGAGGAGGTGACTGCGAGTCGAAGAGCCTCTGGGGAAAGGCGGTGTTTATACCGGTGTAAGATGCCCAATTGGATATTAGTGGCAGTGGCTAGGGCAGCGATGTGTCCATGGAAGGAGAGGGAGGGGTCAAAATGGATCCCTACGTATTTATAGGAGCAAACTTGTTCGAGTGGGAAAGAGGACCCAGAGTGAATGAGGAGTTTGAAGTTGCAGGACTTGTTTTGGGGATGAGTGAAGAACATGGTTTTTGTTTTTTTAAGATTTATCACCAATCTATGTTCCTTGAACCAGCCCTCGGCTTCAGTGAAGGACTTCTGCAGCGAGTCCTGGAGGGCAATAGGGTTACGACTTGAGGCAAAGATGACTGCATCATCAGCGTACAATAGAATGTTCCCCGAGCAAGAGCGTGGAAGGGTGTTAAGGTAAAGGGGAGAATAGTAAGGGGCCCAGAATGGAGCCCTGGGGAACCCCAGAAAAGATGGGACAGATGTCTGAGTAGGTCCCATTAATTTTTACACGCTGTGAGCGGTCAGATAGATAACTGGTGCACCAGGAGATAGGCCCAGCAGCAAAACCAGAGAGACTAAGGCATCAAAAGAGGGGTGGGAGACAGTGTCGAAAGCTTTGAGAGGTCAATGAAGACAGCACCAGCCAGAGAACCAGTGTCTAAGGAGGAGTGGAGAAAGTTGGAGAACTCTAGGAGGGCTGTGTTGGTACTGTGGCCCACTCGGAAGCCATGCTGCTCAGGACAAAGGACATTGTAGGTGGAGAGGTAGTCAGAGATTTGAGAGGCCATCACTTTTTCCAAGGCCTTGGAGAGAGGAGAGAGAATAGAGATCGGTCGATAGTTTCCAGCCACAGTCCTATCACCACCTTTAAAGACAGGGGTGACAGTGATGACTTTCCAGGCAGTTGGAACCTTCCCCAGGCAAAGAGAGTGGTTGATGAGGCATGTGATCGGGGTAAGGACTATGTCTAAGACCAGCCGTAGGATACACGGATCCAGGGTGTCACTGCCTGTACTATTACTCTTGAGGGCAGTGACAAGGTGCGGCCTAAGTTCTTGGGCAGAAACACGGTGGAGGAGAAAATAAGGGCAAGAAATTTTTACGGCAGGTGATGGGGGAGGAGGGTCAAAAATTTGTAGGAGGATAGGGCTAAGGTCAGTGAATGAGGTGTTGAGGTGGTTGGCTATGAGGGCTGGGTCTGAGGAGATCACACCATTAATGTTGATCTGGGTGGGTGGGGGAGTGCAGTCCCATTTAACTGTTTAATGTTATCCCAGAAGGTTCTGGGGTTCCCCATGAGGCCGTGAGTGAGGACCGATAGTGCTCAGACTTGGCTTTCTGATGGCCTGAGTGCACTTGTTTCGGGCGGCATATAACCCGCCTGTCATTGGGCCGCCAGTCTCAATGGCACGGTGCCATGGTTGTCCCTATGTTTGAGCTGGTGGATCAAAGCTGGGGTTACCCAGGGGGCATTCTGCCTTTTAGAACGGCGGGTCAACATTGGGGCAAAGATATCACAGGCATTATTAAAAGTTTGGGTAAAGAAGGAGAGAGCTGTGTTGATGTCAGGAGTTGCCTGTATAGGAGACCAGTCAATTTGGGACAGAAGTTCCTTAAGTTTTATCAGTCCACCAGGTATTAGACGCTGCCGGCATGTGGACTGTGCTATGGGTTTGGGGACTGAGGATGACCAGTGGAATAGAATGGGGGAGTGATCACTGAGAGAGTCTGGGAGGACTTGTACATTGGGGATCTGATTAGAGGCTGGTGAGAGTACCACATCAAGCAGGGTACTGGAGCTCTCTTGGGGTTAGTCCTGGTAGGGTGGGTAACTAGTTGTGTTAGGTCTATTGCAGAAAAGGAGTCTCGGGTAGAGGAGGAGGAGGGGCTGAGCCAGTTGACATTTAAGTCACCCACCAGAATTTGATCAGCGGAGGGAGGTAGAGAGGTAAGGTATTCTGTAAGAGAGGCAATGGCCTGCGTTTGGTCCCTGGGGGGCACGTATGCAGTAGTCAGATAAAGGGGTCCCTTTAAAGGGTCAGGGGTTAGTTTCAGCGTAAGCGCCTGGGCCCTGGAGTCAAGGATGGGAGCGGGCAGGGCTAGTACGGGAGAGATCCTTGACATAAATAGCGCAGCCGCGCCTGCCTCCCAACACGGTCGGACCGAAAAGGAGAAACCAGGAAGGGAGACTAGGAGTCAGGGAGGATTTCGACAGCCAAGTCTCAACCAGGGTTATGACATCAGGGTTAATTGATGTGACCAGGCATTGTAGTGAGTCAAACTTTTTAGGAGGCTACAGATATTCATGGAGACCATGCATAGGCCTGTGGTGCGAGTTGGGGAGCTCCTGGGAACCGGGACAGGGTTTGATGAATGTTCCCGACAGGAGTAGTAGCATGACTAACACCCTGGCTGGGAGATGGTGAGAGGTTTTCCCACGATTGACATGAGAGAGGGGAGGGAGGTTAGGGGCAGGGGTGGGCAGGGAGGTACAGGAAGGAAAGCAAGAATAAGAAGACACCCAGATGTGCCTGAGGTGAAGAGAAGCTAGGGGAGGGCAGGAGGACGGGACACACAGAGGTCCCAGCGGCAGGAGGCAGGTTCAGGAGCAAGGGAGGGAGGGGTGCCAGGGCACAGTCGGACTAGCAGATGGGTAGTGGGTAGTGCACTGCGGGATAGGCACAGGAAGAGCATGAGGCAGGGCTAATACATTGTAGTGAGCAAGATTCCAGGGAAGTAGTGCTGTACAGGTAGGAGTAGGAAGCAGTGAGGGAGCATAGGTCCCTCTAGTGGCCAGCAGGTATAACCTGCAAATGGGAAAGTGGGGAGATAGGTTCTGGGCAACAGGACGTGATGTCACCGGATGTGATGTCACGGGGGTGGATCCTTAAATTGACAGCCGCACCTGGGTGGGAGGGTGGTTGGGGCGGGTGGGGCAGACGGCGTGAAGTGCCGTCGGGCTAGCACCCTCTGCAGGTGTCCAGACGAAGAGAAGAGGCTCTCTTTACCTCGAAAGTTATCAGGCTGGAGATTCGGCTTCCTCAGCTACTCAGGTGAGCTGCTTGTGTTGCTTCAGTTGCTTGATTGTCCCGAGTGCCTAGCTTGGGGAGGGAGGGCTGCCTATGTAGTGGAGAAAACACAGCCTCTCATTACTATGCAGCGGGAGAATATGTTGTGACTTAAACAAAGGAGCTCCACTCTAAGCAAACAGGGCTATTCCAAAATGAGGTCACACTACGACCCAGCTAACCTAATGCCTTCAGTTACAAGCACAATTAGCTCCAATACCACCATATTAAACAAGTCTGCTCTATATTAGCTGCTTGGTATATCTGGCTTTAAGGTGTAATCAGCAATTAGCTCCAAATACCACCATATTAAACAAGTCTGATCTATATTAGCTGCTTGGTATATCTGGCTTTAAGGTGTAATCAGCAATTAGCTCCAAATACCACCATATTAAACAAGTCTGATCTATATTAGCTGCTTGGTATATCTGGCTTTAAGGTGTAATCAGCAAGGCAACTCTAGGGAAACCAGTGAGTCCCTAGCTTTACACTTCAGCCTTAGTAGCACAAAGAGAAGCAAATAACAAGCCCACCCAGTGGTGAACAGGGAACAAAGTTCATAAAATATAAGTGTTCATCAGGTAGCACCCCTCTGCAGGCGTCCAGATGAAGAGAAGAGGCTCTCTTTACCTCAAAAGTTATCAGGCTGGAGATTTGGCTTCCTCAGCTACTCAGGTGAGCTGCTTGTGTTGCTTCAGTTGCTTGATTGTCCCGAGTGCCTAGCTTGGGGAGCTGCCTCGAAAGTTATCAGGCTGGAGATTCGGCTTCCTCAGCTACTCAGGTGAGCTGCTTGTGTTGCTTCAGTTGCTTGATTGTCCCGAGTGCCTAGCTTGGGGGGGGGGAGCTGCCTCGAAAGTTATCAGGCTGGAGATTCGGCTTCCTCAGCTACTCAGGTGAGCTGCTTGTGTTGCTTCGGTTGCTTGATTGTCCCGAGTGCCACATAGAATACATAGCAATGTCCACAACACTGGCAGCCCTCAAATACATAGTTATGCCCATACAATCTGATAAGCCTCCACTTTGACAGCTGTGACACCTTACCTCAGGCTACCATCACAGACCCTGACAGTCCCTGAAAAGTCCAAAAAAAAACCCCAAGAAGTTTATATGCATTGGATGATTATGATCAGCCCTACGAACACATGATCATGATCATCACATCCAAATTAGCAGTACCGGGAAAAAGTAGTAATACTGCAGAGATGTAAGGCTGAGACACTGACAGTGACAGTGACAGAAAAGTACCAGCAAAGAACACAAAAACAAGTTTCTATCCACAGGATGATCGTGATCAGCTCTAAGAACACACGACTACGATCACCACAGAAAACTTAGCAACTCACTGAATTATATTAATAATCAGCATATATGTCAAAAGGTAATCACTGCTGTCACAAGCTCAGCACTACAATATACCACATTATTGTGATTCCCACTCAGTCCAGAACACACGCTGATTGATGTGTTCTGGAGCTGATGTCACTTCTGCTCCAGTGGCCACCCAAGCCATTCTCCTACAGTGTGGAGGTGCAGCAGGAAACTAATGGATTTTTTTGAAAATATTAGATGTAAATTTTACAAACAAATTTTACAAACTCTGTTGCAATTTGCATCAGAAGGACCTGCAGTAAGTTCGATTTCCATGTTTTTTCATCACCAGATTCCCCCTTTAAATTTTCTCATTATTTCCTGTGGGAATTTCACTCTCCAGTTAGATGTGAGCCTCAACAAAGGATTTTTTTCACAAATGAGTAATCCTTTCCTGCAAATAGGTCATCCTTTGTTGCAAATGGGAAATCCTCTTTTGCGCTGCTGCCATCTTGTTTTGTGTTAACGAGAAAAAGAAATTTAAATAACTAAAAAAAACTTGGCTTTACTAGAAACCAACAGTGTTTACCTAATTGGGACCCATTCTATCTGATTCTGGGCTTAGTGTTTTGATAAATGACTTGGAAATTTGTTTTTCAACATGCTAAAATCTTTTTTCACAAATTGCGAAAAAAGGAATCGCAAAACAGGATCCTTTCTGGCAATATGCGAAAATGGATTTTTCTTTTTCCACAAATTGCAAAAAAGGAACTGTGGAAAAGGGTTCTTTTTCACGATTTGCAGAAAAATAACTTTTAGATAGCAGCTTTTCTCAAAAACACAATTCCAAGTGATTTTTCAAACACCTAATTTTGGAGCAGGGTGAAACAGAACAAATGTGTTGGTTTGAATTTAACAGATTATGTATTTTATTATTTGAATCTCCCAGGTGTCTAGTGACCCCCCATCCTCCGATGTCTTCCCTGCATACTGTTGAAATGCCCCTGGTGTCTAGTGGCACCTACCTTCTGATGCCATTCCTGTATATCATTTATATGTCCCTCATGTCTAATGGCACCCGCCCACCCTGTGATGCCATCCCCGTATGTCTTTAATTTCCCTGGTGTCTAGTGGCATCCCCCACTCTCTGATGCTATTCCCATATATTGTTAACATGTCCCTGATGTCTAGTGGCACCCCCAGCCTCCTATGCCATTCCTGTATATATCTTTACTTTCTCTGGTGTCTAGTGGCACCACCTCCACCATCCAATGCTGTCACTATGTTTATCTATAATAAAGGAGATGGTCCCTCTTTGTCTTTTTTTTTAAAACTGCAGAAAAGAAAATGATCCCATGCCAATCTAACCCCCCAACCTCCCACTCAGCACCTACCACCCCACACTCTCTCAACCTTCCCCCCCACCACACACCCTCACTTACCTGAACAGGTCACAGGGTGAAGATCCATCCACTTTCCAATCAATGACATGTCTTGCTGCAGGAACCACTGACTGCAATATGAGACACTAAAGTAAGTGTGGTTCAATGTATTTCAATGGGGTTTTGAACTTTGGTGCATAACTTTGTCATTTTTTAAGGATTTTGACACCAAATTTTCAATATACCACTTACCATTTTAAGACCCCTCCTCATGAACACTGTTGGTGTCATTTTGCAAATCCTGCCAAAAAGGTGTTTTCGCGGTCAGTAAGCGAAGTTGCCTTTCGGGTTGGATTTCAACATTTTCACCATACCTGTTCATGAGGTGGGGACATAGAAACATAGAAGTTGACAGCAGATAAGGACCGCAAGGCCCATCCAGTCTTCTCATTTCTTTTTCTACCTTATAAATATGCCATCAGCCTTTGTTCTGTCAGTGGCCTATCTATTCATACTCATTTGTATTGTTCCTTTATGCCTAGCCCATGCCTGTTTGAAGCCCTGCACTGTATTCATAGCCACCACTTCTTGAGGTAGGCTATTCCATGCATCCACCACCCTTTCTGTGAAAAAGAATTTCCTCACATTCCCCCTTAATCGCCACCCCAATCTCATGCTGTGTCCTCTTGTCCTGCTATTTTTCTTATATTTAAACATGTTAGACTCTTTCACCTTGTTAATGCCCTTAAGGTGTTTGAATGCCTTGATCATATCACCTCTCTCCCTCCTTTGCTCAAGGGTATACATATTGAGCTCTTTTAATCTGTCCTCATGCGTCTCCTGATGCAGTCCCTGCTCCATTTTGGTTGCCCTTCTCTGGACTGCCTCAATTTGGTTAATGTCCTTGTGAAGGTGTGGCCTCCAATACTGCATGCAGTACTCCAGATGGGGCCTAATCAGTGTCTTGTAAAGAGGGATTATTACCTCCCTCTTAAGACTTGTGATACCCCTACTAATACACCCTAACACCCCCCTAGCCTTACCTACTGCTTTAGAGGTCTGCTTGGATGTTTTCAGGTCATCATTGATGATGATGCCCAAGTCTCTTTCTTCCTTTGTGACTGCTAGCAACTCCCCTCCCAGCCTATAGGTGGCTTCAGGGTTTCTCGTCCCTATGTGCATGATCTTGCACTTCTTTGCATTAAATCCCAGTTGCCACTCTTCTGACCATTTTGCTAGTTTATCCAGATCTCTTCTCATTCCGCCCACCCCATCTGGATCATCTACTCTGTTGCAGATCTTGGTGTCATCTGCAAACAGACAAGCCTTACCATCTAGTCCATCTGCAAGGTCACTAATGAAGATGTTGAAGAGGACTGGCCCCAGGACTGATCCCTGAGGTACCCCACTTGTGACTTGCATCTCTTCTGACTGTATACCATTTACCACCACTATCTGTTTTCTGCCCATCAACCAGTTTGCCACCCAGTTGACCAACTTCTGACCCACCCCAAGCCTACCCAGCTTATTTATCAATCTTCTATGTGGAACAGTGTCAAAGCTTTGCTGAAGTCAAGGTAGGTGACATCAACTGCTCCCCCTTGGTCCACCACTCTGGTTACCCAGTCAAAGAAATCTATGAGATTAGTTTGACAGGACCTTCCTTTTGTAAACCCATGCTGTCTTGGATCCTGTGCCCCTATGGATTCCAGGTGTTGCACTATCCTTTCCTTAAGGAGTGCCTCCATAATCTTGCCCACTACTGAGGTAAGACTGACTGGTCTGTAGTTTCCTGCCTCCTCCCTGCTACCACTCTTGAAAATTTAGGGTCAAAATATGTTAAAGTGGCAAAGTAGTGCACATCTGTTGGCATATTTCACTACACTTGTTTGTAACTTTCATACTTTTCAATATTTTCACCTCAAATGTTCAACACAGTCTTTTCTTTACACCACCTCATGAATGTGACAGCTATCATCTTTCAAATCTTGGCCTAAATGTCTTTTCATACCTGTGACATGGAATAATGCTGCGATGGTGGTGAATGACGTTTTGGTGGGGATTTGAAAATTTTAAGTACCAGGAACATGAGATGGGGTGATAAGAAGGATATGCTGACAATTTAGTTGCTATTGTTCTAAAAATGGAAGTGCAAGGTCTTCTGGGCTCTTTGCTTCCACAGCAACATACATATAAACATCTATGGAGGGATGGGAGCACAGGGCCGATAGGGTCCTGTGCTCCCACAAGCAAATAAGGATACCATTACTATGTCTCAAAGCTATGCATGGATTGGAGGCCCTGTGCTCTCACAGACTAATAAGGATACAATTACACTATCTCAAAAAGTAAGGAAATTAATTGCAAAAAAAAATTTCTTAATGCATTAGTTAGGGCTGAAGCCACAAAAGTTGGGAAATGTGGTGTTAGGGTTTCCAACCCTAACAACCCACCCCATCCTGCAGGCAGCAACAGATGTGGGAGGTGTGCCTTGGGGTTGTCAACCATAACACTCACCCTATTCTCATATACTGTACCCATCTCAGCTTATTTACTCTTGGAATGGGGTAAGTATTAGGGGTGACAACCCCAATGCGCATACTTGATGCCTATTGCTGCCTGCAGGGTGGGGGTGGGGTGTTAGGTTTGGAAACCCTAACACCACATTTCCCTACTTTTGCGGCTTCAACCCTAACTAGCGCATTAATGAAGTTTTTTGCAATTAATATACATATATATTCAAATCACCATGAAAATTTAGGCTGGTTCTGCTTTAAGCAGTAAAGCATGGTGCCTTATTGTGTCTTGCTTTGAACCATAGACAACAGATTATTTTGTATCATGATGTCTGTAGATCATTCTAACATAGGGTTATGTGAGATCGATGTACAATTAATCAGTCAATCATAAATCATTGTTATGTAAATAAGGATTTCTATAGTAGCATTCTTCATTGACTGACAGTCAGCATTTCTGTAGATTGATTGCACTGTAGAGAATGTTGAAAATACAATAGGGAAATTGAAGTCCTAAGCTGACCTGGTGACTTTGTAGCAGCACATTGTACTGCCAAGTGAGAGATTCAGGCTTCAGTGAAGGCCATGTACTCAGTCTCTGGGGTGCAAGTGCAGTTTATGGACTGTTTATAAATGTACAGTACAATAAGATACTTTAGAAATGGCATGGACATGTATTAAAGAAATACAGTTAAAAGATGTTGGCTAGCTATTGCTAATATGCCCTCAAACTCCTGGAAATGAAATATTGTAGTATAGGTGGCTCCTGACAGTCAGTTTAATTAAGCTAAACATGCAATATAACTAATGCCTTTTGTTTATCTTTGTGATATCATGATTGATTTGACTGATTCTTCACAGGACAATCATGAAGTTCAATATTTATAGACTGCTTTGTTTAATAATATTCAACACCCTTGTTTTGAACTTTGCCCACTGCTGTAGAAATTGCTTACCGTGTTTGAGTTATTTTATCCTTTGCTAGCCCAGTGAAGACATCTATTAATGTTTCACAGTTGCATGAAGAAGAATAATCAGTTCAATATAATCATACCATCTACATGCGCAATTCATTTGACCATCTAACTGTTAAAGTACCAATTTGGGCAGCAAGAAGTCTTGCACAGAATTTGTAGTGACATCATAAGCTTTATAACTATTGGAAGTTCTAATGAGGACCCTAGAAGTTCTGTGCACACAATTTTTTGCTTAAACACATAGTTAAAAAAAATATGAATATGCAACCAAACCGCATGTACAAATGCTTTATCTTGTTGCAGTTGTAAAACCTCTGGAATGTTTTCCATGCATTTCCACATTTTTTTCTTACTGGGTATGCTGAAGGTAGGATTCTGTGTTATGCATGCCTGTTTAAAGTGCATTTACTGTAAACGAATTTAAGAACTTACCTTAGAAATACCCTAGTTTCTAATGATTCTTTTTTTTTGGGGGGGGGGGCATAGGCACAAAATAGGAGAAACGTATCTGAGAATGGGTGGCAAAATGAGCAATATGGTACTACATAAAAGCACATTTTATTTTTAAGACTATGAAATATGTTACTGAATATTTAATGGAGCAGTAGCCTTTAGCTGTTAGTAAGTGACTGATCCTACACTGTCTATGCTGAGCAAATAAAATTAAAAAATTAGTTTTTAATCAAATGCCAAAAACAATATTACATGTTTGCCAGTAATAAACACCTTAAGATTGTTCTTTTACTACAATTAACAGTAGATTTGTTAGTTATTGATTGGTATGAGGCATAATATAGAGAATACTGGATAGACAACCATGCACAACTGGCATATAGTGTATGTTGGAACATTGTTACCACTGAAAAGCACCACATTTCTAAACCTTGTTATGCTTTACCAACAACATCATGTATGCCATTATGCTGTAGTAGTTACATACTCACTGCAGCCTAACAGCATAGAATGGTAACGCCCGTGCATGGCAAGTCACCTCGAATAAAATTAAACCACTCAGCTGTGACAGTTACTGGTGCTCAATGTAAACCTCAAAATGTCATCTGTGAGAAAAAAGAAATGGCATCAACGGCTATTTTTTTTTTTTGTTTTTGTGTCTCTGCATCCTCATAGGCCACCGCAAAGAGGTCATAGTGTGAGGACGTCTTGACTGCACGAAGACATTTCACTTCCTGGTTCTGAACTCCATCTTTGTAAAAAGAAACATAGACTGATAAAAAGTGTGTAGCTTTTTTGTCTTCTTATTTGTAATCGTCCCAAAAAAAAAAAAGCTGCCATTGTTGTGCTCTGTGTTTGAGCATTCACAAATGTAAGTAAATGCCTAATTACATAATCTGCACACTGTGTGACTCTTTTTGATTTAGGTGTGTGTTTTTGTTTTAAATAATTTTTCTAAACAACGTTCCGATATACACTATAAAAAACAACAGATGCTTGTCCATCGGTAACAGGACTACTTAGAGCATCTCGCAGTTCCTAAAGTGACTGGACCTCTCGAGCTGTGCTCTCGAGGTTAAAGCAGTCACCTTAGGAACTGCTCGAAGCTCTAACAGTCCTGTTACCGATTGACCCCCCAGACATTATTCTCTGTATACTACCACAGAGAGGTTCTGATTTCTGTTTACCTCTGACATCAATGGCAAAGCTCAAGATGTCTGAGGTAATCAAAACCATGAGGTGGCAGCTCAGTCTGGTTGGGCATGTGGCTGCCCATCCTTCATTTTTATAGTGTATAGATGGATGTTCATGTTGTTCTTAGAGTTTAATAAACTCCAGACAGTCATCTAGAATGTGAAAAAAATGTTCCAGCCGTCACAGCAGTTCACATTCTATTGCTTGATATGTGTGCAGCACTTCTTTCTATTTAAAAAATGAAAGTCATGCAGTTGCAGTCTCCAGAGGGTTTTGGAATGCTGTTGTATCACAGAAGGGTACAGTCATGTTCCATGACTTTTGAACTATGGTACAAGAGCATTTTGAAAGGGATGGAAAGTCATACACAACGATGTTCTACTATACACTATAAAATGTTTTTATGTACAGTGTTTTCTCTATGGTATATTACTTAATACATATCAAATAAAGACAGGTTTATGAAAACACACTGCACCACCCATTGTGGGTAGTGCTAGCTGCAGGAGCTCCAGTCCAGTTTAGGGAAGGGGGATTCAACTTTCAGGGGCCCAACATAGGGATGGAGCAAAGCACATTCTTCACTGCATAATGGTGAATGCGAGTAGTGCTACTGGTAAGATGCATGACTGGAGGGTGAGCTGCACAAAGCAAGCTATGATATAGAAGGACTCATATAGAGGGAGAATAAGGAAATAAATTGGGGTGCATCATTGAGGGGTTCAGCCCTTTCAGGAAGGACAAAGAACATTTGAGTGGTGAAGGAGTTGTTTTATATGTCAATGAAAGAATTAAGGTAGGCAAGAAGGAGGGAGTGAGAAAGGATGGGAGCCCTACAGAAAGTGTGTGACAAGAATTAGTACCCATGGGTGGCAAAAATGCATTTCTAGGAGTATGTTTCATGTAGCACAGCACAGCGTGACTTGGACTTGGTAAACACAATTAACAGGTCAACTCCTATGTGGTGCTTGGTTCTCTTAGGTGTTGCCAACCTGCTGGGCCTTGGATGAACAGTTAAATATGCCCATGCAAAAGAAGGGAGGGATTTTTTTATTAGTCATGAAGGATGGTTTCCTACTTCAACATGTGAGGCATGGGACAAAGGGAAGGGGTCTTGCTCTATTACTGAATAATGGCATTGACACAGTCTGAGCAATAAGGGTTTGGAAGCCAGTAGGTAACAATGACTACAACAGGATTCCATTTCAGCTGTTAGAGGGATGCTAGTTTACCAAAAGTATGACCAGGACTCTAAACTTCAAGAGAGATGGTTTTTGTAAGTTGAAAGAGATGGTTGTGACTAAATTTGTGAATCCCAATATGCCACTGAATGGGAGTTTTAATGCCAAGGGAGAAGTCCTGAAATGGCATATAATAGAGGTTGTGACTTGATGCATCCTTGTCAGAAAAAGTGCAGGAGGGCTATGCAAAGACTTCTGTGCTGTCCAAGGAACTCCAGGGGAGGTAAAGGGAGAAAATGAGGGTGCATGGTAGGCAAAAGGATTCTGGGGACAGAGTAAGTGAAGTGAAGTACAGTACAGTACAGGCATTACAGAAGGAATGCAGGGTTATAATTGTATAGATCAAAACAGGAAAGAGAGACAGGACTGTGCAGGAGGTGAAGGCATTAATAAACTCTTTTTTTAAATACATAAGGAATAACAGCAGAGTCATGGATAATGTGGGCCATTCATCATGGGGGTGGGAGTTGAGCAAAGCAAGGGATATAACAAAAGCACAGAATAACTTCTTTGTGTTAGTATTGTATTCGGCCAGGAAGTGAAGGAGAATGTCTAGCTATGAGTGGAAGTAATGAGAGAGGTGCAGGCTGAACAGTATACAGTGCTAATCATGGCAGAATTAGTAGGTAAGTCACTAGAGGTTGCAAATGTTGAAAAAAGTCAGTGTCTGGATGCTCTCTACATGAGGGTAATAGTGGAGGTACAAGGGGGTCTGGCTGGATCCCTAGATTATATATTTCAGGAATCTTTACAGACAAGGATAGTTCTACATGACTAGAACATGGCCGAAAATCCCCTTATTCAAGAAGGGGCTAGGACAGACCCAGATTACTATAGACTAGTAGGCCTCTTCTCAATGTTTGGCAAAGAATTAGCGGTAATCATGAACAATATAGTGGTTTAACACATGGAAGCAATGGGTTATCACACACAACATGACTTACAAAAGGAATAGAATGCCAAAGCAACCTGATCACATTCTTTCAATAATAACTAGGGAGGAGAATGAGAGCACTGTGGTCTATTTGGACAGGGCCTTTTATACTGCACCACATGAAAAATGTATGGAGAGGGCAGGCAGGGAGGAATGCAAAGTTTTTCTCCCATGGAGGGTAAGTCATGATGCCCCAGTGTAGTAGCGACTACTAGTAGAGGATCTGTGGTGATGTCAGCAGCATGAGTGACCACGCTCTTCCAAATTTCTTTCCCCAAGAATACTGCTGTGGTTGTGTGCACACAAGGGAAGTAGGTGGGCACTTGTAAGGGAACAATTGGCCCTAGTCAACCAGATGATGGCTTTCCCATGGCCTCTCCCATACCCCCGAGCCCTGCTATGTGCCATCTCCACTACTCTTAGTCGTTGCTACTTTGCATGATTTATTTTACCTCTCCCTAATGGCCAAAGGTAGCACCTGACTGGGTTGCATCAGAACATAGTGAAGAGGAGAGGTACTGATGAGAGAGTCTGATATGATAACCTGGAGAAAAGAGCAGAGAGTCTGATTGACAGTTGGTGGTCTCATAGAAAAAAAGGTTGAATTAGTAGAATGCTAGAATAAGGTAGGAGCATCAAGAAAATTAAAAAAATTAATGTAGTGCAATATTGAATATTACAAATTATGTAATGTGAAGGAGGGAATCCAGCAACTTGATTGACTGAGATATTTTCTTACCCACGATTACAACCCAGCACACACTTATGGGTAAGAAAAAGCCCTAGCTAGCAAGTTTTTTTTTTTACCATCTTCAAATACCTCCACCCCATAAGTCCAGCAAATCCTTCAGAACAGCACCAGCTACTGGCCAAAACAGAACTAAATAGAACACATTTTACATATACGAATACATGCATTTCAAATGTGCTTACACAACTGGATGAGATGTATACTTGTGTGACTTTGATACATTGTGGCTGTTTGCCTCTTGATCTGTGGGACATACCACCCTGTAGGGGTACGATGCAAGGAACCCTAGAGGAGGGTTCCCCTATATAGGTGCCACAGGAATTATTCTCTTGGCTAAAAGTAGCTTAGGAAGAAGCCCAAAAAGAATACCCAAAAGGGTGTCAGGCATCAAAGAGGCGAGAAATCAGAAGACATCTAGACTGGAAATAAATGGACTGACATAGATAAGAAGGACAGGAGAAGAACAATATAAGGCTAGGATAATGAATGAAAGGAAATCTGACAAGATGCAGAAGGGCAGACTTCCTAAGGAGAGAGGGAACAGCCAGGGCCGCCATCTGACTCCATCCAACAGTGGAACCTAACTACAGAACCTATGAAAGCATTAACCCTGACTAATATTATGACCATTGGCATGGAGGAGAGGAAAAAAAACCCTTTGAGGAGGAAACCTCTGGGGAGCCAAGACTTAAGTCTCCTTCCCTCCAGGCTGAAGGATGTTATGATTAGTGATGGCTCAGCTACTGCTATTTAGAGTCGAGATCGAGGGAGGAGGAAAATATTACAATTTAGAGGAATCTCTTGCTCTGTTCTTCTAAATGGACAGTTGTTGAGAGATGTGAGTGGTGTCTCTGCAACTAGATGCTCAAAGCAAGAGAAGATGTACAATGATGGAAGGAAGCCTTGAAGGCCTGAATGGTTTAAGGTGAGGAATGAAATGGATGATGCATTTTATGAAATGAGGCCCAGAAGGCCAGTACAGTTAAGGTGAAATATGAAGTGGAAGATAAACAATGATGGAGTGAAGCCATGGAAGCTGGTACAGTTAAGGTGAGGTATGAAATGAGCAATGTACAATGATGGAGAGAAAGCTTCCAACCCCGAGCAAAGGGGCAATAGACTTGAAGGCATGTCTCCGAGTGGAGATCAGGTTGAGTTGAGGTAGCATGGACCCACGAGGGTTATGCTCAAGTAGTCAATGTGAAGGAGTAGATCCTCAGAGAGGTTGGGTGAGTGAGGGATTCCCAGATGCGGTCATGAGAAGACTGATGGTGATAATAACTGCAGAAGTGCAGCAGTTCAGTGAGGTAGCAAGAGTTCCAATGAGAGGTTATCTCAATTAGTCGATGTGGATGAGTAGAGCCTGAGGTTGGACTGAGCAAAGAGAACCAGATTCATGTCATGAGGAAGCTACCTGTTATTGATAACTATGGGAGATTAGACGTAGGCACTGGGACACCAGATGGACTATGGTAAGAGGAGGATACGAATAGGAAAGGTGATGGCAGGATAGGGGAAACCCCAAAAGAAACTAAAGGTCAGAGAAGGAGAGGAACAGAGGGCAGAGGGAACGGGAGGAGGAGGGAGTCAACAGGGAAAGACACCCTTGATATGGTGGATAAAGGTAGTGAGAAGGAATGAGGCGAGCAACTGAAGGAAATGAGTGAATAGGTTGCATGCCCACAACTAGCCCCAACAGCATGAGGGACATTAGTGAAACCATGTGGAGCAAGGGGAAATGAGAGAGGGAAAATCATCGCATGAGAGAGGTACGAAGGGGCTAAGCACACACTGGTACGTAAAGCGAAGCAGAGCAAAACAGTGATGAAAAATAAGGGATTCAATGCCAGCAGCATGGAGCTGGGCAGGGCAGGCGAGCAAGAGATATAACAAATTAAGAAAGTGCCAGTGGGGGAAACACCAAATGAAGCTGAAAGCTGCAGGAACAAGGAATGGATACAGGTCCAGCACTGTGAACAAGGACAACTACAAATAACAGTATGAGAGACAAGGAGTAATAGGGCAAGCAAGAAACCCCAGAAGAACTGAGGCAGGCAAGGCAGATCATAGCGAGGAAAGGGTTTTCTGGTCATAACAGTACAAATGAATAAATACTTTCTGTAGCTTTTGAAACTGCCATGTTGTTATATTGCAATGGTGTGCCAAATGAGGAGATGAACAACGAAAGCCTCAGCTGCCCACCCAGGCAGGAAGCCATGAGGGAGGTGAGGTTAGACTGAAGAAAAGCTGCAATGTGCTCACCCCGATACTTCTGGGAGAGAAGGGGAGTGGAGTTCCCCAAAAGGTGAAGCAGCAGAGTGAGGCACTGGATGGTACCATAGCAGAGAATAGGGAAGTGAGAGAGCAGCGGAAATGAGGAGCAGGAAAAGCGAAGGTATGCCAGCAACATAGCAGAGGTGAGCAGAGGATGGGGAATGGAGAAGGAACAAGGAGGCCACACTGGAGCAACCAGAATGAAAACGGATGATTGAAGAGTCCTCTAAAAGCAGTAGGACAAGGCATGGCAGGGTAACGGGGAGGAAGGGAAGCGGAGGTAGGGTGGGCTCAGAGGTATGCGAGGAGTACAGGACCTGCCAGGTCGGCGAGGAGCAGTGCAGAGCACCTGTCCGAGCAAGCGCAGCAGAGCTACATTGGGGTAAGAAACCCAGAAGTGGCGGTACAAGGCAGCAATGGCGGTGGAGGAGCAAGATTCAATAAAAAAGAGGGGGGAACAGAGAGAGAGCCACAGAGCCAGTTGCAGCAGGAAGGCAGGAGCAGCCAGATGAGCAGCAGAAACAGAGAGCTAGCCGGGAGTGAGATGGAGAGCTAGCCAGCTGCCGGAGGTGCT
Organism: Neoceratodus forsteri; assembly: GCA_016271365.2. Lineage (NCBI taxonomy): Eukaryota > Metazoa > Chordata > Ceratodontiformes > Ceratodontidae > Neoceratodus > Neoceratodus forsteri. Next base: position 907,758,962 of record CM028129.1, read on the forward strand.
GCAAACGTGGCAACAGCAGAGGCAAGAGACACAGGGAAAGAGGTAGGATGAGTGGTGCCTCTGGCCACAATGAGAAACTAATCCTGAAACAGCCCAGGAGGAGTGGCCTTTTAAGGCCTGATGGAGGAGTGACGTTGTTGCCCCTCCCATTGAACCTCAGGCTTAAAGCTTCCCCCCAAAAAAGAATATAAAGCTTTGATTTACTTTTTTTTTGTAAACTTTATTTAGTATCAGGAATACAGCAAGTGACAAAAAACAGCATTACAGTCATTAGTACATGAAATGGTACAGCAGCAGTGTATCTTATTGTAGAAAAAATGACTAACAGTCTAATATATCTTCTTCCAGTACATAAGTTTCCTCTTTTCCCAAGTTTCATTTCTGATTTACTTTTTAATACATAAAAAATGTAGCCCTTGTAGAATAACAGTAATACACTTAAGGATTTGGCATGTGATGGGATGTTGTCACTTCTTGGGTGCACAAGACACTTGGCCTATGGTCTTGTGCCTCACAATGCACCCAAGGCATGATGATATCCTATGATATACCACACCCCGTCATGCATTCTTTCTTAAGTGTATTGAATGTGGATAGCTAATTTTGCCAGCAAGTGGGAAGCAGAGCATGGTGGTGGATAGTAACCATTAGACTAGAGGGATGTTCTAAATGGAGTACCTCAGAGGTCTGTTCAGTGTCATTTGCTTTTTAACATATTTATTAATGACCTGAAGGGAGGGGCTAGCAACAGGCTACTAAAGTTTGCTGGTAACACTAAACTGACAATATGAGTGGATGTGGCAGAAAGGGTGGACACACTACAGGAATACCTGCACACACTAGAGATGTGGGCTGAGAACTGGGGGATTAGATTTAATGGGGAGAAGGTGTAAGGGCAGGAAATATGGGTCACACATACACCTTGCATGGTGCAATAATGGATCATGCAGCTGAAGAGAGGGTTATGGGGTAACTGTGGACAGTAAACTGAAGCCTGGTAGACTATATCCACTGACAGTCCTTGTTAGTATAGTGGTGAGTATTCTCACCTGTCACATGGGAGATCGCAGTTCAGTTCCCCAATGGGGAGACATTCTCTGCATTGTACTTTAGTATTGTTATTTGTATTTATCCTCCTATGTAGTCTCCTAGGCCATACCTACGAATAAGCATTCATTTATCTGGTGTATGTACTTACCTGATTACAACAAACTCCGGTATGCACCAATATGACTGCTAATGCATTAGCCTCATAAGAGATTGAAAAATTTGTGGTTTAGTTGTAATTTACTTGTTGTATTATTGTCGTGTAAAAATCCCACATTTACCGGACAACAGGGAAAATGTTTATGGGGCATGGATTTTGCTACACTTTGGGAACTCCTTGAAATGGGTTGGAGGGGGTCAGGCAGCTGGTATGTAATAATACAGATGCCTACACAATCTATAGCATTGCTTTACAGCTGTGCTGTAGTCAGCACTCTGCTGACCATTTCCTACGGTGGTGTTAAACCAGCAAGTTCACCTTTTCCAGTTTCGTCCATGCCCCACTAACAGGAAGTCTACTTTAATTGTTAGAAATGGAAAGAATTCACTGGGGGAACCCACTGTAACAGTCCATGTAGGTGATCAAAGAGAGGCCCATGCTGGGATGCTAGCATAGTTTCTTTTACTACCCTTTCCACCCAAACCATCTCAGTTGGGTACGCTGGGATGGTATAGTATCCGCAGCTAACTCCCTAGCCAGATTGTTGTGGAAACCTGTTTGGGAGAGCAAGCACTGTACTGGACTGACACTGGTGACAAGAGGAACTGTGACACTTGGACAATTGTGAAGTATGACTCGGACATGGTTTTCAAGTGAAAATGAGGTAAAAACTTTAGTTAGCTGTTCTGCCAGCGAGACAAACACAGCATGCAATTAAATAAATAACAATAATAACTTCTACAAATAATGACTTAAAATGGCTTATCTTACATTCTTTGCATGTAACCTATATTGTATTCTCTTGTGTTTCCCACCTGCTAACCCTGGAGACTGTTGACTATACTTCAGCCTACCAGCCCCCCAAATTATCAAAAGCATTAGGCCATCCCTAGGCATTAGCTGCTTCACTTTACTATAGTTGCTTTAAGAACCTGCAGCAGCAACTAGGCCTATTCCCACCTCACTCAGCCCCCTCAACCCTTTTACCCAGATACCCTTCCCTGGTATCTAAACTGTATGCACTCATTTGTACTGTATACCATTTTATTTATACTCTATTGCAATTCATTTACTGTACTGTCTTTAACATTGCGCTTGTACTCTATAGCAACACAGTTTAAATTCACTGTAGCATTTAAATCACATTGGCTAACAATTAGTCCTAATGCATTCACTTAAACATTCCCCTTCAGTCACTGAAAAAAGTCTCTTTAATTGATGGGAGGTATTCCTTTAGTGGGAAATGGATTACAAATCCCAGTATAACAGATAAGTGTCACTCCTGAACTAGTACCACAATACATTAAAATTACTGTACCACTTTCCTCGAATGAGCTCTGAAATTAAATTGCAAATCTGGACCTTCTGGAGAAAGACATCAGATCTGTGGTAATGCTAATCCTTGGGGGTGACCTTGGGAACTGGAAACCGTTGCAATACTTGCTGGATGCAAGCTGAAAATAACTTATCTGAAACAGGTACCAAATGCAGCAGGCAATAACTATGCTTTCCCTCTACTCTTTCACTGCCCTACTGATCCTGGTTCTGGAATACAGGCAATCCCCTGTATGCTAGGTATACTTAATGAAATCTAGTCTCCCAGGCCCTGTTTGGTAGTAGGAATCTATAGGCTGAGCTCATTCTGGTCTGGTCTAGTCTGGTCTGGTCCTTTCAGGTCTGCTTCCCTGCTTGATCTTGTCGAAAATTAACTGCGTAACCCCTTTTTTACCTACTTAACATTCTGATAAACCCAATCCCTGTCTCTGAGTAGACAGCTATTTTGTTACAGACCTTAGCATTCTGCAGCAGGGTGAGCCACAGTGGAATTATCTGGTCTGAATCTCCAGCCACCTTGAAAATTCTGAGCCTGCTCTGCTCTGTTCATGTGAATTAATTTCTATACACATTCCATAAATCACCATAAACATTTGCTAAAATTAAATGCTAGCACTTTCACAGTTACCCAGCAGGAAAGCTTACATTTTAGATTGTCTGCATTTTTTTTTTTTACATTTATAATGGACCAAGGGAACCTTAATTCGCTTTATATTGAAGTGCCCCAGTGCGTAAAATGACAGTCTGCTATGCATACTAAGCCACTTTCACTGAGGAGAAAACACTGTTTAAGTAATTCCTTTCTCCTCAAAAAACTGGAACTTTCACTTGTCTATGGCTGAAACATTATGCCTGTAAATACTGTGGTCTAAATCTTCTCCTGGGGCTGTCCCAAGGACTCCAGTTTAGTACTCAGTTCATGAGTTTACACCCTCTCTAGGGTCTTTCTTTAACTTTCCCAGTTTGTCAACATGGCTTCCAGACTTATGGTGTTTCTCTAAAACCACTCCACCTTTGCAGGCCAATGCCCCCCCCCAGGTCACTTTAATAAATAGGACATTTTCCCTGATATTTCGCCTTTCAGGCTATACCTCTACCATATTTGATAATATTCTATAGTACAATGGCCAAGAAAAAATGTCTAGTAGAAATGTTGCTCACATTTATGTAGTTCAAATTTTCACCCACAATTCTCTCACACTCCATGGGCTCAATTTTGAAACAGCCAAGAATGATGCAAGGTACTTGCACCAGAAAAGATTGACACAAGGAGCAAGCTGAGTAAACACTTGCATCAGTTCTGATTTTCTAATGCCGCTTGTATCAAAAGCAGAATTGCTTGCGCCAAAATGGCTTGCATCAAAAAAAAACTGGGTGTACCATGTCACAATGGGGTTTGTGTAGAAAAAGTAAAAACTGTTGCACCCTCCCCTTTTTAAAAATATGGAAGCTGTTGACACTGTGTCAAAGATGCATGCCACTGTTAGACCAGCCAGTGCTGGTCCAACTGACAATAGAGCCTATGTAGAGGCCTACAGCAGGTAAGCAGGTCTGACTATGATATTATGTATGGCATTTTTCTGCAAGACTCCTGCATTGTAGAAATTGTAATGCTGTTTGTAGCATGTAAAATATTGCATCCAGTGGCCATTTTAGCCACCTTAATTTGTGACTGAGCTTGCATCATTTTTCACTCCGTCTCACTTATGCATTGTATTTTTGACTCAACTTACTTCATTTTTTGCCGCATCTTTCGGACTCAGCTTGCATCCTTTTTGCTCCATCTCATTCACCCATCATATTTGTGACTCAACTTGCTTCATTTTTGCCACATCTTTTTGACTCAACTTGCATCATTTTTGCTCCATCTCATTCATGCATAATATTTATGACTCAGTTTGCACCATTTTTGCTCCATCTCAAGCACTCATTACATTATTGACTCAACTTGCGTACTTTTTTGCTCCATCTCACTCATGTATCTTATTGTTGACTCAGCTTGCATCATTTTTACTTCATCTCACTGATACATTGTATTTTTGACTCAACCTGCACCATTTTTGTTCTGTCGCACTCCATTCATTGTATTTTTGCATCAACGTACATAATTATCAGCTTGCATCATTCTCACCCCACGCATCATATTTTTGCCACAGAGAATGCTTTTCTTGCAAAATACAGCACACAGTATTTGGTGCACCTGGATTTAACACAAGATGATTGTTTGAAGCACCTTGCATAGGTTTAGAGCCCTTTGAAAATCTGGCCCCATGTCCTTAGATCCTGGGCAATATCCTCTAGTAGGGTAAATAATTCAACTTGTATGAGTGGCTCAATGGTGGGGTGATTTTGATGCCCAAATACCAAATGGTATTATGGGGATCCCATTTGAAGGGAAACTGGGTTTTAAATTGAGGGGTGCTTGTACCAGACACCTCTATATCTCAGATTTAGTGTGATGAATTTTGTAGCCCAAAAGATGGCCAAAACTGTGATGTTTATCAATCAGGACTGGAATAGAGGTATCAGAATTGCTAATGAAAAAACAGTATCATCAGCATATAATGAAATGTTTTGTTTAGCAGTACACACATTAATACCCTGAATTGCTGCAGGGTTATGTATTTTCATCACCAAGGGCTATGGTTACCACCTGTCCTGCGTTTCTATACATAGTGTGAATAACAGAGGGGGGAGAGAGGGCTCCCCTGTCGAGTACCACTCTATAGTGGAAATCTGGTGGATGTTACCCCATTTACTTTAATTATGACTTCTTAGGATGTATATAATATAGTTAGATCGGTGAGGAATTGTGACCCGAATCTGAACATTTCTAGGGTGCTGGGGAGGAAGGCCTAGTCAACAGAATACTTTTTTTTATTAGACTGCTCATCACTGAGACTCTCTAACTCATGATATCACTACCTATGCCGCTTTGCACCAGCTTTGGGTTTTTACAGTACATGTGTTTGGCTGGGAGAGAAACACAAAAAACAATCATATTACAAATGCTAATAGATTATCTGAGCTCAAATAACCTGAGGCTGAAACATAGAAACACAGTTGCAGTTACAGTACCTTTTTCCAGTCAAATGCAGATTTTAATCACTGTATCTTAGTCTGAAATACTGTAGTTCGATAAATACCCTGTTGCACTGTTTGTACGGATCTTTGAATTTGTAATAACCTTTAACTCATTGCTGATAACTTGTGAGGACCCCATAGTAAATCAGTAAAGACCTACATATGAGCATAGGAAAGCACAAAGATGGTAGACCACCAGTTTATTGAGTTTTCTCCCCCACCAACTCAGTGGTATTACCCTCTCTCTCCACAATGTCCACTGGATCAGTATGGTCAACAATACTTGTGAAAATAATCATGCAACTGGGAGGGATCTATTCCAGAACTTCAAAACATAAAAGTAACACTCATTGTATAAAAAAACCACTGGCAGCAGTGAGTGACCATGGCACCATAGAGTTTTAGTGCAGTGGATCAAAGAGTCCTGCTTTGCAGTTTGAATCCCATTAACCCTCACAGATCTTGTGGGGGGCACAGGAGTTTATAGGTCATGCACAGTGCAGGGTAATGTAGTCTACCCTCCAGAGGGGGACAGTTCAACTGAGCCAGAGCTCTGCAATGATGTTCCCTGTTGATGGTACCAGCAGCAAAGTAAGTGATGCAGTGATAAGCAAACTTCAGCTTGGATAGTTCAGACTACTTGACAGAAGAGAGTATCGGAACTCCATAGGCAATGTCTGGAATGAGGACACTGTTCACAAGGGATAACCTGGCCTCCTTGGTGATGCAGGGAGGTGTAGCATATACAGCAGGCCCAATTTCTGATTAAGGGTTTGATAACACTTTTAATAAGTATCTTGAAGAAAAGCTCCTAATTCAACTGAATTCCCAAATATTTAAAAGCTCCTGATTCAACTGAATTCCCAAATATTTAACCATGACACCATTTTAACAGATATTATACAATGGCAAGAAAAAGTCTGAGAACCTGATTGGCTACTGACCCCTAGACACAGTGATGTTATTAGACAATAACATCACGGTATCTAGGGCAGGTAGAAAGATCACCGCAGTACAGTAAAAAAGATCCCTCCCTGCTTAACTGCTCTGAAGACTCTGCCTCACAATCCTCCCACTAGCTACATACACCATGCACCCACTGCCATCTAGCTGCAGTCCCATTTAACCCTTGTCATTCTAACACAAAAAGAGGAACTCAAAACCTTTCTTCTACTCTTCTCTCTCGTAAAACAAAATATAAAGAAAACTGTGACAATGTTTTTTTCAGCATCCCGAGCTTGCGGAAGTGCGACCATTGCAGCATGTGCATACAAGAGCTCTGTGCTCACTTCACACACTTAAGCCTCCCATCCCTGTATTCATCGCATCCAAAGTTGACAAAAACCACAGGTTTTTAAATAAAGCAAAATAACTTACAATCAGAAGAAAGCCATACCTGTAAGTGGCTTTCACAGAACACCACCAAAGTAGCTACGCTCCTTCATCAGCTCCCGGCTCTGCTCCCAAATCAGCTCAGACAACATGATCTCTGCCTCACATAAACAGCTGCACTAAGAAGCCAACATTCACACACACACAAGATAAAACTTCAAATGTAGTCAGTTCAAAAAATGAGCCGCCGGGGGGGGGGGGACAGATGTCAGACACAACTGAAAGATTTTCATGAGGAACTGCATAGTCAGCACCACTAACATAATGGCTCCACCTACTGGTAGACAAGGTAATGGACTTTTTTTTTAAAACATATGCCTCCACACACCAAAAAATGGAGAAAAAAGACAACAATTATTTTTTTTCTTCTTTTTTTTATTATTAAAAAATTAGCCATTGTATAATAGCAATAAGGCACTCCAGGGTGTGTGTTATCATATAATAACGTCACTCCTGGGGTGGTGGAAGCACTCGGCTTCACCTCGTGCTTCAACCCACCCCAGGAGTGACGTTATTACATGATAACATACACCCTGTCGTGCCTTATTGCTTAATTATACATCTGATGCAGTGTGGACATTAAGTAGGTTTTTGTCTGCCAGGACCAAGTCAATGAGACTCAAAGAACACAGCCTTAGTTTTTTTTTATCTTTTTTGAATTTGATATGGCAGTTGGACTTGAACTATGATTTCAGTGTTAAAAATCTCCTGAATGCCAGACTGAATTAGATGGGGATTGGAATCAGACCCATACATTACTGCATTAACATACAACAAAGATTTTTACACTGCCATAATTATCAGGGACATCACTGATAAATACTGAAACAAAAATGGGGCCCATGATTGAGCCCTGTGGTACACCAGCAGTGATTGGCCAGAGAAAGGACCTACTAGCCCCATTTAACAAGTTGTTTTCACCTCATGGGGTAATTTTTGAACCATAGACGAGAATGGTGGTAAAAGCCCAAACCCCTAATTTACCCAGAAGAAGTTTATGATTCACAAGGTCAAACACCTTTGTGAGATAAATCAAACCAGCACCTGTGGCCTGCCCACCCTCCAAAGCAGTGATACTGTCAGTGGTGAGTTGAACAAGGGCAGTGTCTATGCTGTGCTGTTTCCTGAAGCTGTGTGGAGCCTCAGTTAGGGGAAAGTGACCTCCAGGCACTTTTACAGCTGATTGTAAATCAACTTTTCCGGGATCTTGGCCAAAATATAGCAATGATATGGGTCTATAGTTTTCAATGCTTTCCTTTGCTGATCCTTTATGTATTGGGACCACCTGAGCAATTTTCCAGATGCCAGGTAAGGGACATATTGAATAAAGTTGCAATAAGACCAACATGTACAGGTCCATTGAGCTTAACTAGCCTGGATTCCAGATTATCCTGGCCAGACAAGCCATCCTCTTTTAAGCCTAGTAGGAGGCTGAGGACTTCTTCCTTAGTGACCAGTTTGAAAAGGAATTCTGGGTGCTTTATCAGGTAGGCAAAGGAGGCAAATGGGTCGGACCATGGGTGGGACTGCCTAAGATGGAGGTGACTCTATCCACATCCATGAAGAACCTGTTGAAGGCTTCTGCAGCAGTAGTGGAGTCCTTAACATTTTCCCATTAGAGCAAATGTCACCCGAGGGTGTACTGGTTCTGCCCTTTAGAAGGCAATTGACTTGTGATCAGATCTCTTAGGGTAATTGAGGTTTTTGGGTTGCAGATTTTTCTCAAATGCCACCCTCCTGTACTAGCTCTGCATGGTAAGAAGATCTACAGAAATTTAGCTTTACATTCTATTCCCTTTTGAGAGCATGCCACATTTGAGAGTGCATCTCCAACTCTGAATTTCTGAAATTGCATTTGAGTTTATATACTGGGCCTTAGATAATTTAAGAACCATGAGGCAACCTTTAATTTATGTACAAGTAGCAGTTTTTTGGGGGCTAATTTACTGAGAAATGTTAGAAACCCATCATTACACTGATCAGCAACAGCTCTTAGTGACTCAAAGGGTTTTATCTGTTCAAATATAGCAGTAAGGCACAATTTTACAGCAGTCAGACTGAACTTTTGACAGGGCTAAAATAAATGAATTGACTTTCAGATAAAACAGTAGTACAGTGTAAATTAAAAGAAACCAAAAATGGTCTGTATATTATTGACCTCAACATCAGAAACATTAATGCCATGAACAATAATGAGATCAGAAATATGCATATCCTAAACCCATTATACTGTAAATCATTATGGTCTGACAAAGTTAAACAATCCCTAGCTCTAGTGTCAGTTGTGTCATCAACATAAAAATGTAAATCATCCAAAATTAAGAACTTCTTACAACAAAGAGAAATCATAGATAAAAACTCAGGTAAAATGTTGTCCTCAGTTATAGACAAGGCCACTGATTTACGGTGATTAAAATACTGAAATTCCATTTCCAAATCTTGAAATTCCAGGAACTACAGCAGTAGTTGCTAATCTAATTTCTGGATTTTATCAGGATTCTACTGCCATACTTTTTAGTATGTGTACAAATTATCAGAATAAAAGAAGGCTTAATATGCACAGCATTAAATAAAGCCAACTGAAAATTGTCAGGGAGCAAATATATATATATATATATATATATATATATACAAGTTCTGTAAATTTATTGATCTGAGATAAAATGTCAAATTCTGTGAAATTCTCTGTTTTTACTGGTGTCCAAATTCTGGAATTTTACCATTTTTTCCAGTAAAAAACAAAAATCAGTGGCCTTGGATATAGATGATATACAATGACAATTAGCAATGACAGACTGGGGACTGACAAGTATAAATGTTTTTTAAAAAAAGAACTAAAAGGGTGCCCTTTTGTGATTCCTTAAGACAATGTTTGGACAATACTCTACCACCACCCCCACAGCATCTGTCTTCACAAGCCTTTTGAAAAATTTAAAACTCTGTGAGATTAGCTCTAACTAGGGGAACAGAATCAAATTAATTTAACCACTTTTTAGTGAGGCAAAATAAATTCAGTGCCCCGTGAGAAATTAAATTGTGAATCAATAAAGATTTTGATGAGAGAATGGAGGAGAGATCTCAAAGAAGATTCACAACCCAAGACTTTATGAGCTACCAAGTTATTTACGGGAATTTCAATAAGATTATGAAAATTTTATATTCTTGTTTTTGGCCTTTAAGAACATAAAAAATGTTGACTCGTAGCAGTAGGAGTAACAGATCTAAGGAGAGAGTATCTGTAGAAGTATTTCTAGAACCCCTATAACCCTTTTGGGTTTTCTTCCATCTAAGAATACACAGCTAATTGAGTTTATGTTTAATAGAAGGATTTAATTTAACACTTTGGTTTTTAAGTCTCTTTAAAAAAGTCTGGAGAATACATATCACACTGCAAAGATAGGCCATGTTCAAGTGAGCTCAGTACAAGGTGTCAGTGTTCACTATAGTCAAGACAGTCATTTGTAACACAGGTCCCTGTAATTGAAGGAAAATATGTATTATAAAGTCACTGCTGTTAAATCACACTCACATGCCGTCAATGTATAGTTATCCAATCAGCTCACAATTTATTGAGAGGCACACAATGTAGATACTGGTAACAGTTAAAAAGGGGAGTGGAAAATTATGAACTTCCATTGGTGAGAACAGTGCCCAGGAAACATAAAGGTTCAAACAGCTGCTGTGGAGTAATAACCCCAAAGTCATACTGGGGCAACACTTCTTTTTGAAACACCCTACACAGGATGGAACAAATAAACAATACAAATCTCCAAAGAGAGTAGAGTTAAAATTGTCAGGCTGAACCATAGCACAGAAGTCACAAGCACATAAACTGTACTGGTAAGAAAAAGGAGTAAACTGCTGCTGGAGAGAAACCCTCCCAAAACTTGTCAGTCACTGAGGAGTTATAATCTCATATTTGTAGTTACCACCAAATATAGAACATTTAAAAGGTGCTGCTGGGGAGATCCCCTCTGGGCATATCCAGCAGACAATGGGGTGGTTTGCTCCCAATTTGAAATAAGCAGTTATTATGTGGGTGTGTCATGAAGAAGTAATAGGAAGACATACTATGGCTTTGTGCAAGGTGCAGGATGTGCTGTTTTATTATTTACAGTAATAAAGTTCAAGAAAAATTCAAAAATTATGTCAGAGATGCTGTAGGATTCAGTTCATATGGTTTTGTTGGTCCAAAACTCTTTTTTTTTTCTAAAATGTTTAAAGTCTAGAGCCTGCACCTGGTTTGCAGTATTATAAATCTGGCACAGACTGCGACTCACAGTCTACATGAGGGCTGTAGCTCTCACCTATCAGCACACAGATCAATGCTTCCATGTTTCTCCTCACAGGACTCAGGCTGAACTAACTCATTTATTCCTCTGGGCCTTATATACCAGTCAGCAGTCAAGCAACCTGTTACTCCAAAATAATCTTTCACAATAATTTGTAATGCTTGGAATTCTGTTTCAAAAGCGTTAACAGTTAAACTGTTTAACTTAGAAATGTAAGTGTTTTTTCAAATGGAAGCTTCTAGTCTGATCCACATAAAACAGATTCTAACCATACAATTGTCATGTGTCATTGTATTGACACATGTCAATAAAATATGCTGTTTAAAATAGTAGGACATTAAACATGAAGTGAACCTTTTTACTGTTTTTATATATCAATACAGCATCTGTAGCACTATTGTACATTGATACACCAACTTAGTCACACAGGATCCGGGCAGCACTAACTCATTTATTTCTCTAGGCCTTCATACCAGTCATCAGTCAAGTAACCTGTTATCTCAAGGTCAAGAAGTACAAACTAGAAAATAGTGTGTTTATTCTTTGACAGAAGTGTGGTACATAAATGAAGAGAAAGTGAGGCTATTGGTTAAAAAAACGTTTTATGGTGTTGAACTGTAGGTACATAGATGTGGAAGTGCATGCATGCACGTTCAGTACTGTGTACACATTAATATTGTGAGTGCAGTTTAAACTTTACATTGTTCTGTTTTGCACAATAAGAGAGAGGAAACTAAAAAGCGTACCTCCATTGCTAAAAATACTATTGTGTAAACTCGTTGTTTTGTTTTTTCCTTGCTATTCAGTATTGCATTAAGGGTAAAGTATGAAGATTTGCATATGTCTGTAAGGCGAGATATGCAAATCTTACTACTTTACTCATAATTTATTTGTTTATTTTATTTTATTGAAATGTTTTACCAGGACAGGCACACTGAGCAACAAGATGCTTGTCTCACGGTGTGACCTGGGGAGGGGGTACAGAGGAGAAGAGTGTACATGATACAGAGCAGTTAAGTTTTACATTGGAGTCATGAAGTAAAAGTGTCATTTCATACTTTGTTACATGGATAAGGGTGGCATTACATACTTTTTTTACATGAAGAGAGACATTGCATACTTTGTACCACAATGAGAGTGACATTACCTACTTTGTTTACGTATCTACAACCATACATACATTAATTTGAAATATGTTACACAGTTTTGGTGGATGGTAACCCATAAAGTGGCCGTATGAGGAAGGGCACCATCCATTACGGCGACACCTTCCTCGTACAATCCACTCACGGTGACCGACAGGTAGGGCGCCCGGATGAGGGGGTGGGCGAACTAGGTGACAGGATGTCACTATACATACGCATGCGGGGGGGTGGGAGTGAGCACGGCAAGTGTGGGCTGTGGGGTGGAGAGGCTGTGGGGGGTGGCACTGCAGTCATCAGTTGAGCTGCGGTGTGGCATCGGGGATTGGGCAATAGCTGGGGTGGCTGAGGTACTGGGTTCGGGTCCGGGCGCTGGTGCGATTTTTATTGCACCCGGCTAGAATCTTTTTATTTTTACTACTTTCACCCCCCGACATGCACTCCCCTGGAGTTGAGAATCCTTAAGTAGGGGAGTGCGGTGGGGTGTGGGGTGGCATGGCACTCCCACAGAAAGTAGTAAAAATATGTCCTGGCGCCATTGTGCTTAGTGCAACAGGGTTGTCAGAGTGCCGAAAATGTGTTCGGCACACTGACTGAGCTAAAACGGTGATCCCCTTTAGGTGTTTGCCATTATCACATAGACCCTTGGCAGATAGAACTAGAAGCCTGGAAGCTTTAGGACAGGGAGTGGGGCCTAGGTCTGAATAGGTTACACAAAGCATAGATGACTATATTGACTAAGGGAAGATGTTTGCCAGGGAGATAAGCAGAAGTGTAGAAAGGGGCAAGTGTGTGGGTTGTTAAGGCAAATATAAGCCAGTCTTTGTGGGTGAAGGCCAAGCCACTGGTCAGGCAGCGTTAGGTGAAATGGGAAACGATGAGGGGGGGTAGAAACAGGAAGGGGGGATGGGGAGGAGGTCAGGGGCATGTACAGTTTGGCACATAGAAGTTAGTGAGGGCAAAAGATAGAGATTTTTTGGAGAAGGAATGGTGGATTTGGGCTGGCAGGTCGTTCCAGAGCTTAGGGAGATGGTAAGAGAAAGCTGATTAGCCTGCAGAGGTCCTTTGGTGAGGGATTACCAATAGCCTGGAGTCAGTAGACCTGAGGGCATGAGAAGGGGTTGGTGGAGAAGATAAGGAGGTGATGAGGTAGGGCAGAAGGGAACCGAGCCAGAAGTTAGAAGCAAATTTAGCACTGTGAAGTAGTCACCGGTTGTTCAGGGATGGTAGGGCCAGCCAATGGAAAGCTCACTGTGAAGGGTACAAGAGGGGGGAGCACTGAGGGCAATATGGCAGAAAGCATTGAAGAGGGGGTCCAGTCTAGATAGGGTTGACTTGGGGGTGGAGCTGTAGACTATATCGCAGTAGTCGAAGGAAGGTAGTATCATTTTCAGGATGATTTTGCATCTCACAGGTAGTGGGAGACAGGTGCAATTTCTATACAGAGCACCAAGCTTAGGGCTCAGTTTTGTCAGGATAGCACCCACATGGGTGGAGAAGGAAAGGTGATGGTCAAGCCACACACCCAGGTACCTAAAGGATGACACGTCTTCTAGGTCTGCACTATCCAGGGTATGGAAGATCAGTGGAGATGTAAGTTTGGATAGTTTCTGTCTTATTATTCAATCAATCAATCAAAATCTTTATTTATCCAGGCGAACATCATTGAGCAGAGCTCTTTTACAAGATGGACCTGGTTAGAACAGGGTTAGGTAACATTCATCATAAAAGCATATAAATGCATGTAAATAAGTATATAAATGCAAAAGCAATGGTGCAGTAATAGGGGAGTCAAATGATAAAAAGGAAGACAAGGCAAGCCATAACAGAGGAGGATTCAAATACAAGGGGGGCAGGTCCACCATTGAACCATGCAACTGTATATAAACCATGTTCTCTGTATAGAAGTACCAGTTAGTTCATTTACCAGGGGCAGTCACTAGTACTAGCCATGAAAATGGCTTGGAGAACCACCAACTAATGGCAGATGGGGTACCAGGAGGGGTATGTAATATGTAAGTGAAGGATAAACATTGTGAGACGTGAAGTCCCAAGGATAGGTCGGTAGAACTGATGCGGCGTGGGGGGCTTACGGGGAGAGGGAAAGGGAAGTTAGGACTTTTATAGTATGATTGAGTGTAGATTGTGGATGAGTGCAGTATAGAGTTGTGAAAAGAAGGCTGGAGAAAGTGGGAAGATAGACCAGTATCAAAGGAGGACAGAGGCATCAAGGTGTTACATGAAAGAATGATGTCAGACCAGGGCCAAGGAGGAGACAAGCACTAGAAGTAATTTGTTCATGGTTAAATGGTACAGGTTAGCATGATGACAATTTATGGTCATGGGAAACAATTGCACTGATCATTTCTGAGACGTGAACATAAGAGCTTGAAAGATGAGATGCCGATGGGTGACCTCAGTTTCAGTTTTTTTTTGCAATTTATTCCACAAGGAGGACAGTGTAAAGCTTACAGCAGCCCTGCCAAAGCGAGATTTAACTTTGGGAACCATCAGTAGGCGAGATTTGCAACTTCTCAGGGCGTAATTGCCTATTGGTTTTATAGAAAGACAGTCTGTAATGTATTGGGGCAGTTTTTTGGAGATGGCTCTCAGGGTCCATAAGGCTGCATTTTTATCATGCCTAAATTGAAGAGAACTCCACCCCACTGATTGATATAGGGAGCATTGGTGAGTGGAATAAGGCAGGCCTGTGATGAACCTCAAAGCTCTATGATATAACGTGTCAAGTTTGGTGAGGTAGGAAATGGGACAGTGACTGTAGAGAATTTCAGCATAATCTATCAAGGATAGAAAGGTTGATTGTACCAACTGTAGTTTGGCATCTCTAGTTAAGAAGCGGGCTATCCTAAAGAACAGGCCAAGTCCCTGTAGTAATTTTTTTAGTAATTCTTCAATGTGCTCTATAAAGGAGAGCCTATGGTCCAGCCATACTCCCAGGTATTTGAATTTAGGGACAAATTCCAACTTCTCACCAAGAATTGTAGTAATCTGCGGCACAGGTTCTGATAGGGCTGAATTTACCATTTGGGCAGAGGGAGAAAAGAGCATTGCTTTTGTTTTCTTGGCATTAAGTAATAGTTTTTTGTTTAGGAGTTGGTGTTGCAGCAGGTTGAACTCAGATTGAAGGTCATTACATGCAGATTGTAATGACGGGCGGCTTACGTAAAGAACTGTGTCATCTGCAAACAGATGAATGTTGGCCTTAGTTATGCTTTCATCAATATTGTTGATGTATATTGCAAATAAGATCAGTCCTAAGATAGAACCCTGGGGAACACCTCTTAGGAGAGGTTTGAGAGTTGAGCGATCTCCTTCCACTTTCACTTGCTGGAAAAGATCAGAGAGGCAGTTGTTGAACCACTGTAAAGATAATGGGTCAGCACCTAGTGAGGTCAGGGAAGAGAGTAGCAGAGAATGAAGAGATTGAGCAGTCTCGAGGCCTTGCTCAGGTCAAAATCTGGCGCAGGTGTAATTCCTGTTGTCTAGCTCTCTTTGTCAGTCATTAGTCACTTTGGCAAGTGCTATGATGGCACTATGTTTAGCTCTAAACCCTGATTAGACTGGATTAAGCAGGTTATTAGCTTCTAGATACTGCCTCAGCTGGTTACTTACAACTTTTTCCAGTAATTTTGACAAGATCGGGAGAATCGAAATTAGTCTGTAATTATTTAGATCACAGGGATTTCCAGACTTGAACTGGGGTATGATGTGTGCTGTTTTCCATATTGAAGAAATGGATCCTTGAGTTAATGATAGGTTAAATAGATGGGTTATGGGCACGGCTAACACATGGATGGCCACTTTCTAGAAATATGGGTCAAGGGTATCTGCACCAGCACTTTTTTTTACATCCAGTGCTGAAAGTCATGGAGACTGTCTTCTTGGCAATGAGGGAGAGTTGGTGGGAGTTAATCCAGTGCTGTACCTTGTTGAAGTCAGTCTGGAGATTGGAGGTGACTTCTTCATGGGTCCGGCTGGAGGTAAAGAGGACTGTGTCATCTGCATACATATGCATTGAGGTAGTAAAGCAAGTTTTTGGCAGATCATTTAGTAGGGTGGAAAAGAGAATAGGGCCGAGCACTGAGCTCTGGGGAACGCCAGTGGTAATAGGGAGTGGGGGAGAGGTGGAGTCAGCTATTTTTACAGACTGGGTTCTGTTTTGCAGGTAGGCTCTGAACCATTTAGTGGCCTTTGCAGATAACCCAGCACTTGATAGGCAAGATAATACGAGGGGGTGGGATACCATGTCGAAAGCTTTGGCTAAGTCAATGAAGACTGCAGATGTAATTTGGCTTTTGTCCATCCCCTAGAGGTTGGAATCAGTGAGTCTTAGTAGGGAGGTGGTGGTGGAGTGTTTTTTTTCTAAAACCGGACTGGAAGGGTGTGAAGAAGTTGGTTTCAGAGAGAAAGTGGGAGAGTTGTGAGAGCATGAGGTGTTCCTGGAGTTTAGTGAGGGTGGGGAGTAGGGAGATGGGGTGGTAGTTTGCAGTGGTAGTGGGGTCGTCTCCTTTATGAATAGGAAAATAAAAACAAAGGTGAGGACTTTACAGAAAAGTTTTTATCAACGGAGGTACATTTCTTTTTCTTTGTCTCTTTTGCTGTTAAATGCTGCAAACTACTTTAAAACTGCACTGCTTTCACAGCTAAGGGTTTCTGTTGGAGGACAGATCGCTCAGGGACACTGACTGCTAGGGTCCACAGAGCTCCATGGGCGGTGGTGAAGGGACAAGGCGGTTCTGGCAGAACATTTACAAAGTAGACAGGAATGAGACGATTGTATGAGGGTGGATTGCCGTGTGAAATTTAGCACCTTTGTATCTCTGGAATATCTGTTTTAGACATGCAGAGAAAGAGAGACAGAGACAGAGACACACCCACACACACACACACACACACACACACACACACACACACATACACACTGATCATTGTTCTCTTCTGTGCCTCTGTCTTCCTCTCTGTCACACCTCTCTGTTAAAGCAGTTCTGCTTAATATACTTAATATGATTAATATACAAGTTAGCCAGCCTTGGAGTGGGTCCCAAGGTGGTAGACTGGATAAAAAACTGGCTAGGGCCGGCCCGGTGGCGCTGAGGGCTGAGGCGCTGGTGCCTTATCTTGAACCACGCCGGTGACCTGGGATCGGGAATGGACTCGGTACACCGGGGGTTGGCAGAGGAAGATAGGATTGAGCATCCGAAGGACTGCTTTCCTATCCTGGGGTGGGATTGGGGACTGCTTCGCTAAGCAGTGGTCCCCAGTGGAGACTGGAGGCACTGCATGAGCGGCGTGATGAGGTAACCTAGAAAACCGGAAATACCACTCGGTGGTGGCCGCCGGGTGATGGCTCTCCATCCCCAATTTCACTGGTGCCTTCAATGAGTCTCCTTCCCTCAGCAGCATCCCTGGGCCCTATTGAGAGTGTGCTGGGCCCCCCACTGGTGCCTTCCCCCTCGGAGGAGGGGGACCCACCCAGCGAAGGGTTACATTCAGAATATCACAGGGACCGGCTGCGTTGTTAGGCGAGGGAGCTCAGGTAAGGCCAGTGGGGATAGAGTGAGGACTTGAAGGAGCCTGAAGGAGTGGGGGTCACCAGGAGCACAGAGGGGGATAAACAAATAATGCAAAAAAAAAACTGGCTGGACAACAGGACACAAAGGGTAATAGTAAAAGGAGTCCACAGTGAAGAAAGGAGGGTAACTAGCAGGGCACTGCAGGGTTCGGTACCGGGACCGGTCCTCTTTAATGTCTTTATAAGTGACATTGGAGAGCACCTGGAAGGAAATGTATGTCTCTTTGCAGATGACACAAAGATCTGCAACAGGGTTGATACACAAGGTGGAGTAGAAAGAATGAAAAGGGACTTGACAAGGTTGGAGGAATGGTCAAATAAGTGGCAGCTCAGATTCAATGCAAAGAAGTTCAAGTTAATGCATCTGGGAAACAAAAACCCAGGGGAAGAGTACACAATGGGGTGTGAGTTAATAACAACAACAAAAATCGAAAGAGAGCTAGGAGTAATTATATCAGATGACCTAAAGGTGGGCAAGCAATGTGAGAAGGCAATAAGGAGGGCTGGAGGGATACTGGGATGCATGGGGAGAGGCATCAACAGTAGAAAACAGGAAGTTGTTATCCCTCTGTACAGACAGTTAGTGAGACCCCATCTGGAGTACTACGTGCAATTCTGGAGACACCATCTCCACAAAGACATAGACAGAGTGGAGGCTGTTCAGAGGAGGCAACCAAAATGGTGCAGGGTCTGCACCAGAAGACATACGAGGAGGGACTAAAGCAGCTTAATATGTATACCCTTGAGGAAAGGAGGGGGGGGCATGATAGAAACTTTCAAGTATCTCAAGGGAATTAACAAAGTACAAGAGGGTAGTATCTTTCAGAAGAAGAGATGTGCAAGAACAAGGGGACACAATTTGAAGATCAAGGGGGGATGGTTCAGAGGTAATGTTAGAAAGTATTTTTTCACAGAGAGGGTTGTGGATGCATGGAATAGCCTTCCTGAGGAGGTTGTTGAGTCAGGAACAATGGGAGAATTCAAGAATGCATGGGACAGGCATAAGGCAATTCTAGTTGGGGGGGGTAGGAGAAAGTAAGCTGTAGATTAACTAGAATCTGCGGCTTATCCATCAGGTAGGGAAATGGGCAGACTAGGTTGGCCAAGCGGTCCTTATCTGCCATCAAATTCTATGTTTCTATGCCGACTTTCTGCTCCGTCTCACGCTGTCCTCTAAGTGTCTCTCACTCTTTACACTTTTGAGCGCGCTCCAGCTACTGCACAGGGACTTCAGGAGAAAGCGGGCATTACTTAAGAAATAAGCCACGAAGGGGTGTGGGTGATCGGGGGATTTACCACGGCTGGAGTGGGTAAATCCACAGCAGCTGTGATAAATCCCCCGCTCACCCACACCCCCGAGTGGCTTATTGTGATTATACCAAGTACTGCTTTTTTTATTATTTTAAAAAAAGCAGTACTTGGTATAATGCTTAAATAAGCCAGACAGTTTTTGTTTTCTTTCATTTTAGTGATGCAGGGAGCTGTTGTCTGAAAGTCTCCGCTTAGCAGGGACACAAGATGGCAGTCTCAGTTCCGTGATTTCACCGTCGGATTGGTTTTTTTTGAAGATGCGGCTGGCTGGCACCTTTTGCATTGGTAATGCTAGATTTTACAACGGTGGTAAGGTGCCAGCCTGCTGCTCTGATTGGTTGTTCAGAGAGGTGCATGGTATAATAGGGAATTAATGCATGTTTGCTCCTTGGTCACCTGTTGTTGTTCATCCGATATAAAGAGGTTATTTAAGAGTAACATTTATTGCCATGTTACAGCTTAATTTTCATTCTTCTGATGACCTTAACAACATTGCAAACATTGGAGTCTCCCTTCAGAAGTACCTATTTTTCCTCACTTTCGCAGACTTCTTTGAAAGCATCAGAGGATACAGTATAATAATATAAAAAAGGAAGAGTTAAAATGAAAAAGCAAGTGTTCCTAAAACAGCAACTAATATTTACTCATTTCTTGCCTTCTAGACATTTATAACAAAAGAGGCAATGTATCTTTTAATTCAAAAGACCTCCAGACAGGAATTCCTTCCATTACATTTACTGCACCACAGAATAAATGCACTCACATAGTCACTGCTGCCAGCATGGGCAAAATGCAAATATAACCAAAAAAAGCATGCAATAAAGTCAAATTAGACTACATTTATTAGAACAAGCAGTGATAGCAAACATGGAGTAACAAGCCTAGAGAGTAGGCTGGTTACTCCCTGTTTGTTATCACAGCTTGTTCTAAGAAATTTAATTTTGAGCATCTATAATTTTTAATTTTTGAGCATCTAATTCAGCTATAGTGCACTTTTTCTTGTTGTATAGGAAGTCTCTACCTAACAAGTAGGACATTTCCCCTTTATGACCCCACAGCTCCTTTCTGTAAAAATAGGAACGCTGGCCTGACCCCCACAAAAGAGTTGGAAGGATACAGCTATGGCCACCACTAGCTCAAAGTCCAAACTCCCAGGAGAAATCCAGCTCCTAGCTCTCATAATGAAAAATAAACTTCTAATACTTTAGTGTACACTGGATGTGTTGCTGCAGGCCTCACTCACAGTTTTTTATGCATGTGAGGGCCCAGAACAGACAGAAAACTCCAATGCATTTAAATGTGATATTTGTAATTTTGAATGAAAGCAGGAAGGGATGTTCTGGGACTTTACCTCAGTCACGTACTATAGTTAAAAACACTTTATTCAAATTGTTTCACACAAGGTACTTTGGATGCCCAGATACTGTAGCAGTGCTTTTCTAACCACAAACTCCCAGCTAAGAATTTTTTTTATCCTTTTTTGAAGTTTTTGTCTACCAGAAAGAAGCCCAACTTCACATCTACAGTACTTTCCATCTGCCTACCTGCTCCAATCTGAAGGGAACTGCACCTGTAGCCATTTTCTTTTTTTGTTTAATTAAAGACAAATCAGAGTTCCCTCTTTTGAGCTCAACAAGGCTTTCTAAAGGTTTATAGCCGCTCTTACACATTATCTTTGTCTTAAAGATGGGCACAGGCATGACCTGCTATTTTCCATGTAAGTTCTTTTATTATTATTATTTCTTATTAGTATTAATAACAATGTATCTTTATATAATGTTTTTTTATTTTTATTTATGAAAAATGTATACAACATTGAATTATGTACTCATTTACAGTGGTTTCCAATGGATCAATTCCAGGTGTGTCCTGACAGCACGGTACAGTTAAGTGACTTGCTCAGGGTTCCACAGTATGCAGGTGGAGGTTGTGGGAATCAAATCAGGTTTGCTGAATGCACCAAGCTCAGTCATGGCTCATTACTCTAACCTCTAGGCCATACTGCCAGTCTCCATGGGTCACAAATGTCTCCAAGGGTGCATTGGGGGGGGTGATGGGATGTGGGCAAGGGGAGGGTCTGGAGGGTTGTGGACAAGGGGAATGGAGTAGAAGAGTTTACAGAAAAAGGAGGAGGATGAAAAGGAAGAAGTTGAATTACTGAGACATGGAACTGCTTCACTCCAGTAGGTGAGGATGTTTGCATGGCTTTTCCAGTTGTGGGGGCCCATCATGTTCAGAGAGGCCCAACAGTCTACAGAGCCTGAGAAGGCTGTGGATTGGGAAAGTTTCACATAAAAGTAGATCAGGAAGAGGAACTCTGGCAGTGGGCAACTCCATAGAGAAGCGGTGGGTACAGGTAATAACAGCTGAAGGGAAAGAGGTGAGACTTTTGCATTTCATCCCTGAGGCAGTGGTCAGATGAGTTATTCCTGGGGTAAGGAGACTGGTTGTTGAGGTGTGGCATAAACCCAATGTAATCATCCACCTCAGGACAAATGATCAGGCAAACCACATGATAAAGAATGTGAGCACTAGTTTTTTTACATTAGGCAGAATTCTGAGGGATGAAGTGGCATTGGTGACCTTTATTGTTCAAAAAGTAGTTGAAGGACTGGTGAGGGGAGGAGGAACTCATATTCATAGGGAACTGGGGTGAATTTTGGCAGGACTGGAGGCTCTTCAGGAATGTGGAGGGGACCTCAGCATTATAGCAAATGTTTGATGGCTTTATAGATGAACATTTAAACTAGATGGGGATGATAGGGCCCAGGAAGCTATGGGCAACACTTCCTGAGTGAAAGGCATGACTGGAACTTCCCTGGCAAGTATAGATGGACAAAAAGAGAAGGAGGTAGCAAACAGCATACATGTTGGGGGTGGGAGTGAGGAGATGGGCAGAAGATTGCATGGGTGAAAGATTGTTGTAGAATGGTGCCTGAAAAGGAGGTAGGAGGTCAGGCAGGTAAAGGCATTGGAGGAACAAGGTCAATAAGAAGATAAAACTTTACACAGTCAGTTTTTTGGGCTGTGTGCCTGGGTTTCCAGGTATTGTCTGTTTGTTTGTCTGGTTTTTCTTCAAATAAAGTTGAATAAAGAGGTATTTAAAAAAAAAATAGGAAGATAAAAGCAAGAGCAAAGATTTTGAGCAAAATGGTATCTTGAGGAAAACAAAGGATGGTGGGCAAACAAAGCTTGTGGAAAGCAGTTTAATAAAAACATGGATGAGTGGTACACAAACTGCAGCAAATGACAGTGGTTCAAATGCAGAAAATCATCTTATTTAAGTATATAATATGTGCAACAAATAAAGAACTCTGTGATAAAAAAAAACACAATACAAAAGAACCAAGTACCAAAAACAGCCCTCACTGTAAATACAGTGGGCAAAGATGGAAGAGACCACAGTGACTGGCAGAAAGACCATCCCAGACTGGAAAGCAGTTTACCTGAATGCAAGGAGTCTGAGCAACAATGGGGTAGCTTCAGGCAGTAATGGCAAAGGGCCACCTGAATTTACTTCTTGTAACCAAAACCTGGGAATAAAATAACAATGACTGGGGCCATGCAGTCCCAAGCTATACCATCTTCAGAAAGGCTGTAGGAGGGGGTTTCCCTATAAATTGAAGAAGATATAAAAACCAGTAAGGATAGATCAATATGTGAGGAAAGTGAAGTGGAATCAGTACAGGTGCAACTTGCTACAGTGGGAGGGAGGATAACTAGGGTGGAAATAGGGTGGAAGTAGTATACAAACCACTGAATCAGAATGAGGACACTGGGGACAAAATCAGAAAGGCATCAGCAAAGGGTGACTTAATTCTAATGTGAGACCTTGACTTACCAGACTGGACTGGGCAATCCCAGTGGTCAAGAGTGCTTAGAATCAGGAATCTGTATATGTGCTGCAGGATTTTCTTTTATGTAGTGGGTCAAAGAACCTACCTGAGAGGTGATTGTCTTTGATCTGGCACTCTTTAAATTTGATAGATATTCCATCAGGGATGTTAGGATGCTGGAATATCTGGGGTCCAGTGAACACAGTTCAGTGTGGTTTCACTTAACCCTGGAGACCCACCACTCCAACTCTAAAATAAGGCTCCTAGACTTCAGAAGGGCAGACACTTTCCAGTGCTTATCACCAACTCTGTCAAATACCTTGTGGTGACACTTGACCTTCAGCTCGACCTTGGTCAACACATTCACAATGTGTGTCAGGCTGTTAACTGGAAATTGGGTCTGGCCTACAGGGCAAGGAATTATCTTACCACGGTTGCTCGACTTGCACTGGCCAGAGGAGTGCTCCTCCCATCGCTATCCTATGGCTTCCCTTGTTTGCCCGTACTACTAAGGTTCACCTCACTAGGTGGACCGTAGCCTACAAAAATATCTGCCACTTTGCCCTTGTAGCCCCTCGTCTAACCCACCACTGCGACCTGTACAGTAGGCTGAACTGGCTCTCCCCATCCAATTACATGAACTTTGTCCTGGGCTGCTTCATGGGCAAGGTTCTGGGCTCTGGCACCCCCGGATTGGTAGAGTTTCTTGTGCCAGCTCCCTTTACTCACTACTCCCTAAGATCCCTGGGTCCCGCTATTCTCAAGATTCCTGTGACATGCACCCAAATGGGGGATAGGGACTTTGCATCCTGTGCCCAAGGGCTTTGGAACTCTTTTCCTGTCCAGGTCAGGACTGCCCCTACCCAGGCGTATCTACGAACCTCCCTATGGAAGCACTTGAAGCTCTCCTCAGTATGAGATTGTTCCAGACCTCCCTGAGTCTCTGCTCCATACTCGAGCTCAGTATCTCTTGTACCTGGCTCTGGCCCTACTTGTTGTTGACTGCCTGCCTGAGTGTAGCCCTTTGCATATTGTATATATTCTGTATATTCTTGTTAGGTATATTGATATAGAAATTGTTCTGTTATATGTTCGCATTATATGGTGTCCACTAGTGTAATCTGAGCTATCCCACTATGTATGTTATGTTTCCTGACTTCGGCATATGTCTGTACCTTATTTGCATCAATTTGTACTCTGTATGTTCTTTTATTCTTCTGTACTCTCCCGGGTCATACCTGAAAATATGCATATGTCTTTGTCTAGTGTACTTACCTGGTTAACAAAAGCTAAATAAATAAATAAATGAAGGAGTTGCTAGAGGAAATATCAGAGGTAGTGAGTGTGGAAGTGGTTGATATCAAATTGGAAGTTGTTAAGAGAGGATAACAGAATGATTGATGCCTGTAGCATAGAGGCTGGTAGAAAAAAAAGAGGAAGTATGAAAAAAACAATGTGGCTCTCCAAAGGGGTAGAGGAGGTAGAGCAAAGAACAGCATTCCAAAGGGACAAGAGGGAGCAGGATAAGATCAGCAGGGAAGGATATCTGGAAAAACTCAGCAGGAAGAAAAAACCTTTGCTCATTATATCAAAAAGCAACTGACACCTTTGAACATACTTTGGAAAACATAATACTGTGGTTGGACACAATTCAGCTTGTATTTCACATATCTTCTGTAGATTTCTCCTCTTTATTATTTGTTACCGAAGAAATTCCCACAAAAACAGGATCTTTTTCTCTTAGACCTCATCTGCCTCTATAACTTACTCCCCACCTGACATTATAATGCTATGTTGTGACTTCACAGTTTGTTGCTGGGGGAAAAACTGTGATGTCACAAGCACAGTATTATGACATTAGGTTGGGAAGAAGCAATAGGAGGTGATGAACCCTCAGGGAACAGCTCTTCTGTTTTCATGCATTTGACCTCAGTGATAAATAATGGAGGTAAGAAATACAGAGCTAATGAGAAATATAAGCTGCTTTGTGATCAGATATGTTCTTCAAAGTTCTTCTTGAGGTGTCAGTGGTTCTTTAAGGAAAACAGGAAAACCAAAGAGGGACTAGTCAGTCTGAGAAGTGGCAAGGAAAGAGTGGAAAAGGACAGCAACAAAAAGAAAAGCAAATAACCTGCATGAATATTTATGTCCAAATCTTTACAGTAGAGGAAAGTTGGCCACTTCCAGAGTGTGGAGTTCAGGCCATAAGAGCAATGGGGCAAAGACAAAGGTGGAAATGGTATCAGTGGAGAGGGTGCTTAAGTGATTCCATGCCCTAAGCAAGCAATAATGCACGATGAGGTGTGGGTAATGTCCTAATAAGAGCATATCCAGGTGCGTTATGAGGCACGAGGCACTTACATCAAGTGCCTTATGCACCTGGGCATGCTATTATTAGGACATAACCCACATCTCAGAATGTGTTATTGTGCTTATAAAATGGGTACCCCTGCAAAAATACCTATTAAAAAAATAAATATATTTTTTTTAAAGTATGCTGAAAAGTGTTCAGAATACAAAAAAGAGAAAATAGTCCCATCTGTACTGCAGAGTTGCAGGTACCATGGCAGAATATCGACAACAATGTTGTCAACATCCTGCACAGCAATGGGAACAATGCTAACGGTTAGCATTGTTCCCGTTGGGACAAAGTGTTTTTCTGCTGGGGGCTTTGCCCCCTGCACTCCCCATGTGGGGAGCTGTCTCTAAATAATCAACTCCGAGTCAAAGTTGGTTCATGGTGGGTTGTGAAACACAGGGAGTCGCACCATGCACGAACATCGGGCCACCACAGTGACCTGGTGAGATTTGTTGCTGTGGTGGACTTCGCTGTGTAAATGTTGCTGTGCTGCCGTGATACCACACTGTATATACTGTATCATGGAGTGGATAGAGGGCATTGGTGTCTGTGTCTCTTTTCTCCAACTCTCTCTCTCTCCCTCAGTACAGAAATACTTTTTTTTTATTTACTTTACTTTGCTTTTTGGGGGGTTTATTGTTAAATTGCAATAAGTTGCAGGCTGCAGCCAGCACATTGTATGGAATGAGTACAGGGTGATGGTGTCTGTGTCTCTTCTCTAAAAACTCCTCTCTTCAAGAACACAGACAGATTTTTTTTATTATTATTTACATTTTTTTTTGTACCAGCAGCTTACTTGTGAGAGTGAGCTTGTCCATTTCCATCTGCCTTACAGACTGTTTTTTGGTTCACGTATTTTCAAATGGTAACTTCTGCTGTGCGGTGCTGTGACAGATGATTTTTAATTTTATTCAGTGTGTCCTCTCATGGATGGGGAGGGGTAGCTGTCAGGGTTGGGCACAATGACTATAGATGGTGGAACCCGACCCTGCATTACGTGATGGCCGGGAGAGGCGTCGGTGGTGTTGTTCCCGAGGAATGTACTGGTGACCTGGGAGAAGTCAAGGAATGGAGCGGAGATTTGTATAAAAATTGCTCGACCAATATCAACAGCTATGGACTGGCAAGGTCACAGAAAGTTTCCTGAAGGGAAGAAAAATGAAGGTCAGGCTGGCAGTTAAATTCAGTGTGTTTGAGTACTTGTTACCTGAGGAACTGACCAATTTTAACATTTCTGTGCCACTGCTCTCCCACTTTCCTTGGATTCTTGTTGATGAGCTGCAGCAGGAGAATGATAGCATGCAGTGATTTTTCTGTGTGCGGCATTTTGCTTGGTGCAATTAATGCTGATTGCAACATTATGTCCTGATAAGGACATGGCTGAAAACCTGTTTCAGCCAATCAGATTTCATCAATTTTTATTCCCTTTTTTTTTTTTTTTGCTCCCACCCACACACTGGTTGATCCCTCTTTTGGGCTCCTTACAGACCGATTCTCACCCCAGCTGCCCCCGACCCCTACTGCCCAACAATGCAGCCCTCCCAGGGTACCCTGACGTATCCCTTCATTGGGGAGGTCCCCTAACTTCACAGGGAATGAGCCTTAATGGCCTTCCATATGGTCCTGGGTGTTGCTGAGGCAGCTGATGAGGGCTCAGGTGCTCTGGTGGCACGGATCCAGGGGGCCGTCACCTGATTGACCAGTGCATCATTCTTCCACATTTGTCTCCCACAGGAGCGTGCATGCATGATGCAAGGTAGACGCCACTGTCTGTCACGCTCCTTAGCTAGTTGGACCAGGCACACTGCTGTCACCCCAGCCTCCACCAGAGGTCAGTAGGTACTGATCTTCTACCCCATCCTCTCCCTGAGAGAAGGCAAGCAGTCAGCGAATGCTCCAGCCTTCTCTCCCCGGCTGGCCTTCCAATGCCCAAGTATGTTTCCATACCCGGGTTGCCGGTATCCCAGTTTTAAATCTTTCTGTTGCATCAGCAGGCCAGCCTTTATGCCCATTTTATAAAAGTGAATAAATCACTGGGTCTTGATGGCACACATTCAAGGGTGCTGATGGAGGTGAGCTAGAATCTGGTGGCACTATTGGCTGATCTAGTTACTGAAATTTTTCACTAGCAGCAGAGGTGGTGCCAGTGGACAGGACAGCTACTTATGAAGCCACTCTACAAAAGTGGAGACAAAGATGATCCTAGTAACTGCAGGCCAATCAGTCTGATGTTGATTATTGGGAAACTGCAGAAGACCATCATAAAGGAGTACCTACTAGAATTCCTATATGCACAAGGGCTATTGGACAAGAGGCAGCATGGATTCATGACAGGCAGATTGGGCCAGACAAACCTACTTTTTTTGATTGGGTTACAAAGGCAGTGCACAAGGGCCGTGGAGTACATGTGCTGTATCTGGACTTCAGCAAAGGGCTGATTCTGCACCACACAGAAGGCTGGTTAAAGAGGTGGAGGACCTGTGGTGGGGACAAATTTATCAGCTGGATAGGGAACTGGTTGGGGCAGAACTCAGGGAGTGATAGCTGCTGTACAGCAACGGTAAACTCTCTGGAGTCAGTGAAGTCATATGTGGTGTGCTACAGGAATTGGTCTTGGGACCTGTGTTATTCAACATTTTCATCTGTGATACAGGGAAGGGTATCTGGAGCAAGATCTGTCACTTTGCAGATAACACTAGGATCTAGAGTGAACACGGCTGAGGGAATAAGGGTCATGAAAAAAGGCTCTAGAAAATCTGGTGGTCTGATCCAAGGTATGGTGGCTTAAATTTTATGGCAAGAAGTATAAGGTTATGCACTGGCAAGAAAAAACCTAGAACAGACTACAGAAAGGAAGGAGTGAGAGTGGTTCAAATCTCTAAGAAAAAGGGCCTGGGAGTCATGATCAGTGACAACCTCAACTCTACGCCCAAATGTAATACGGCATGTAGAATGCTGGGGAGTTTAGGTAGGGCATTCACTAGCAGAAGGACAGATGTGATACTGCCCCATACAGCTCCTTGGTAAGACCACACTTGGAGTACTGTGTGCAGGTCTGAAGTTCACTGCCCCCTCCAAAGTAAGACAGGGAACACTTGGAGAGGGTCCAGAGGGATGCTACATGCTTGTTCTGTGGGAAGAAACACAATAATAATAAAATGAAAAAAGATCCAGGGGCAGTAAGGGAGGATGTACCAGGAGAGGCTGGAGTGTCTCAACATGTACTATCTGGAGGCCAGGAGACAGAGAGAGAGAATGGACATGATAGAGACTTCCAAGTTATTAAGGGGAATAGACTACAATAATCTATTAATGAAGCATGAAAGTACTATAACCAGGGGACATGGATGACTGTTGCGGGGGGGGGGGGAGGATATTCACAAGGGATGCAAGAAAGTTCATTTCATGGAGTGGGTGCTGGATGAATGGAATAATTTATCCAAGCAGGTAGTTGAAGTCAAGTCAGTGATGGGGTGCAAGTACTGATGGGACACACACAAAGGGATAGTAAGGTCTATTGAAAGAGGGAGCATAGACAGACTGTGGGGGATAATGAGATGCTATTAGGGCAATCAGAGAGCAAATCCAGATTGGTGTAAGGCCAGACATGGAGTCAGGCAGGTAGTGGCAGGCTGAACAGATTTTTGAGTCTTTATCTGCTAACAAATTCCACGTATCTGTGTATGTTTATAAAAATAGTTTGTTACTCAGAATCAGTTTGTAAATCTTAGGCAACACAATGCATTGGTGTGTAAGTGGCTGATGCAGAACAAATCTTTCACATGCCATTTATGAACACTGTAAAGGAAGAGAGCACACTGTTGACCTCAGTAAGACACAATCAGTTACATTAGCTTCAACACATCTTATATCTAAAATCAATACAAATTGCTTTCTTTCAGTAAAATGATTTTCAAACCAGATTACAACAACCTTTGTGAACATAAATCCTTTCAGCTTAGTGAAAAACAATAAAATTGGTAAGATTTGCAAAAAATACATTTAATTTATCCTGAACAAACACATGCATTAACCCAGATCAGTCAATGTGTTACTCATTATTATTAACCATTGACATTGTTAGAATTCGTTATATAAAAGTCAAAATAAATCCTGGCATTATTATATAAATTCCTTACTGCATAGTAAAATGCTATCCTTTGGTTTGTTACTACAATGGTTTGTACCAGAGTTATTGTTTGTAGTATGAAACAGTCCACTAAAGTACCCTAAACTGGGTTTGTGACTTAACATATTGGCCTGGATTTTCAAATGTGTAACTAATTCCTACAGTATGTGCAGTATATAATGGATACTGCAGAGGTTTTGTATATAAGATATTAACTCTCCATAATGTAAATTTTGTATGCCAAGGATACAAACATCAACCACATTCAAGAATTGCACTGTAGCTGATGGAAACACCTATTTCTTGATAGGACATTGTGGAATACTTTGATAAGCATCAGGTTTCCCAGTTTGAAGACTTGGATTTATGTTTTGTTTTCTTAAAAACAGAGGGTTTATTTAGTGAGTAATAGTTGTTAAATGTTACACTTTAGGAACTGAGGCATTCACTTGTTCCTGTGTCAATGTTCTGATTTTTGTACTTGGACACCAGTTTGTACTGTGTGCACTGGATGCATGACCAGAACATCATACCAGCTGTAATTTATGATGCTTCTCAGTGTTTTTATATTATGACAGTTCAATATAATTTATCCACCGCTTGGCTCCTGCTAATGCTAATACTATTACAGTGGTACAATAAGTAGTATTCAGAAGCTTTGGAAAATACACATAATTGAAAACCATGACATATTAAAAAAATAATTAGTAGCACAACTAAAGAACAGAAACAGAGACCCCATACACTGAAAGTAAGAAAAATAATTCCAGAGCCTATAAATAAATATTTTTACAGCCAGTAGAGCATACAATGGGCTAACAATCATGAAAGGTGTGGGTCTTGTACCCCAGTCATGTTGCCAACAGGGATACTGCCAGCTCCTATCACACACATTTGCCTGCTTTCAACTCCTGGCAGACCTGACAAATCATCACAACAGAGGGCCATATAATGTCATTAAAACAAATAATAAAGAATTATCTTAGGAAAGAAGACAATTAGCTGTTTCTAATTATTAAACAGAGGTGTCAGTCAGAAATGTGCCTGTATTATCAAAAAGGGACTGTCAAATACATAATAGGGTTCTAAGATGTTCAAGTAAATTAAGTCACATGGATAAATCCAGTGATGGTAGTGAGGCACTGGTTAACTGTAATTGGAATCCCCATATTTATTTCAGATAGGTGGCTCCATGAAAATTAAACATTTTCTGTTTGGACATTGGGTTGTGAATGTTTGCAATTGTTGATTAAATAATCTAGATGAAAGCCATAGAGTTATAGTTGTGTTTTCATATATCTAATAAGATGAAAAGGCAGATGCCTTCCTGACAGTTCAGAGCTCAGTGTTTTATGGATTTCCATGTCCTCCCCACCATTAAGCTAAGGGGTATTATATCATTACAATGGCTGTCTGCCCATCCTTCCGTAGTATAGCTAAAATTAGTCTTGGGTAGTCTCAATTGGATTATTTTCAAACAAGATTTTGCATATCTGTACATAACATTTAATATACAGAAGAAATGTATCTCTAGTCCATGTGACCTAGATACACAAGGTTAAAGTCATGATTTACTGTGTGTTCCTGTATGTGTACAAAAAAAGAAATTTGAGGCACTCACTAACACAGAAATGCCAGTAGCCACAGAATCCATGCTGGAGCTTTATTGAAAAAAGTGCAATACAAAGGTTTAAAATCCACAGGCTCCTTAAAGCAGCATGCCTAACGTGTTTCACACTGCTACTCGATAAAGCTTCAGCACTGACTGTGTGGCTTTTGGCATTACTATGGTGGTGAGTGCCCTGAAGTTCTCTTTTTGTGCTCATTACATGTTCTTTCAGTGGCACCCATTTCCACATAACATTTTTTTGGTTCTATATTCCTCTGTGTTATGGTCTTAGAAAGAAAGAGACATAGAAATTTAGAGGCAGAAAAAGACCGGGGCCTAATTCATAAGCGATTAGCCAAACTTTCGCGCAAACATTTATGTTGTGCTTCACGTTTTCTCGAGGTGTCTAAGGTTGCTATTCTCAGTCAGATAGTGTACCTGCACTATCTGACTAAGAATAGGGCCAGGTTGAGTCAGCACTAACCACAGTAGTGCTATCCCTAACCCCACCAGTATCACCCTCACATGGAGCAAGGAGTATGGCCCGCAATGAATAATGCAGGAGCACTATTTCCAGTTCACAAAAGCAGCCATGTAAAAGAGCTATTTGAGCATGCAAGGTGCATTGTGGCCATTTGCATCCCATTATGGGCCAATTTTATAGGCTGTACTGGAGCTTAGTGCACCCCCAGCCCCTGCCACATATGCACCCATGTTTTCCTGGTGTCAAGTGTTCCCTCCCACCACCCGATCCCATGCCCGATGTGAAAGATAGGTCTCCCTGGTGTCCAGTGGTCTCTCCCCCCACTTGATGCATGCCTGATCTAAAATAAATGTTTTCCTTGGTGTCCAGTGGTCCTTCCCCCCACTTGATG
Source organism: Neoceratodus forsteri (assembly GCA_016271365.2). NCBI lineage: Eukaryota > Metazoa > Chordata > Ceratodontiformes > Ceratodontidae > Neoceratodus > Neoceratodus forsteri. The sequence continues at coordinate 907,791,126 of CM028129.1, forward strand.
GCTGCCCAATGTAAAATAAATGTTTACCCTGGTGTCCAGTGGTCCCTCCCCCCACCAATCCCCTGTACAGTAAGCAGAACCCCACCATCTCTGCTGGCTAGTGGTCCCTCCCCCTCTCTAATCCCCTGTACAGTTAGCATAAACCCCTTCCCTCATGGCCAGTGGTCCCCTCATCCCCAATCTGCCCCTCCCTAACCCAGATCTGGTGAATGCTCAATAAACATATTTCATTCCCTGTTGTCCAGTGAACCACCACCCCGGCAGGTAGTGTCCCACCACCCCTCTCCCCCATCCCTTCCCTGAGCCCTCCACCCTCCACAACAACTGGCCACCGACTGAACTGTCAATAAGCAGGTGCTGTCACAGTACATGCTCATTGACAGTTCAGTTGGTGGCCGGCCACAGTGGAGAGCAGATGGCTGTGCCGGGTCACCAGCTCAGAGAAGGGATGGGGGAGCAGGGTAGGGGTGCTACTCTGTCAGGTGGGGGTCCTGGACACCATGGAATGAAACATATTTATTGAGCATTCACCAGATTGTTAGAAAGGGGTGTCTATTAGACACCAGGGGTATATATATATATATGTGTATATATATATATATATATATATATATATATATATATATTAACTTTTGGTAACCGGGTAAGTGCACTAGGCAAAAATCCTTCCTATTTTCAGGCATGACCCTGGAGAGTACAACATGAAGAATACAGCAGTGACGAACAACTCTACACAGTGATGTTGAACTGTTCACAATTACAATGGTAGCTGTAGCCACAGAGGATAATATACCACAAGGATCATAGCAACAGCAGTGAATTAATTCCAGAATACAATTTGTACAGAAACGTAAGGTAGACATATATATATATATATATATATATATATATATATATATATATATATATAGATAGATATATTTTAACCTTAAAAGGGCTACTCACCCCTAACTATATATATATATATATATACACACATGCATATATATATATATATATATATATATATATATATATATATATATATATATATATTTAGGAAGATTGGAGATGGGAGAGGCACTGGCTACCAGGAACAGGGTTCATGCTTACTGTTCAGGGCATCAAGGAGGGAGAGACACCACTGGCCACGGGGTTTATACTTACTGTACAGAGGATCAGGTCGGGGGAGCGACAGCTAGACACCAGGGAAAACATTTATTTTACATCAGGCAGGCTTCAGGTGGGGAGAGGGACCACTGCACACCAGGGAAAACATTTATTTTACATCAGGCAGTCATCAAGTGAGAGAAGGGACCACTGTACACTGGGGAACAGATTTTCCTACATAGGGCAGAGCATCGGGTGGGACCACTGGACACCAGGCACTATTGTGCTGAGGATTGGGTGGGGGGGGGTCACCGCAGTACCTCTACCAACCACTAGGACTGCACAGAATTAGGGCAAGGTCTCAGTTGGCAGTATTTGCTCTGTGCAAGGGGATAACACAACAGACCCTTGTGCGGAGCAAATGCTCTGTGAATCGGACTACTCCGATATTCAGGTCACTTCCCGCTCATTTGCATTGCACCCTCTCCACACTTTGCCAGAGCACAAACCTAGTCTGAGTGCAGAAACCGGGCTTCTGAGAATACCAACTCAGAGAAACACCTGGTTTGCTCATGCAAAACTGGGTTTATACCCAGGCAAAATTTTGTGAATCCTGGCCCAGTTGTCCATCAAGTTTGCCCTGATCCCTACCTGTTCCACACTTGCCTGTCACTGGCTAGGGTTAGGATGAGTGTGTTACATACAGTACAACTTCATTCTTTGACTGCCCCCGATATGTCTTCACTTACCCCTTAAATCTATCCCATCCTCTAGATACTGATTACAGCCTTTGCACCAACCATCTTCCTAGGCATGCAATTCCACTTGTTCACCACTGTCTTCATAAAGAAGTACTTCCTTACATCCCTCCTAAATTTCACACTCACTACTTTATAATTGTGTACTCTAGTTAATCCTTCACACCACATGAGCATGTCTTGGCAATCCACCCTGTAGGTTCTAGAAAGATAGAAACAGTGGCAGTCATCCTAATCTTTTATTTTACCACAGAAAATGCTTACCACATTAAGGTACTGCATCACTTCTGGGATACTCTGTGTTCATGAGAGACAGGGAAGGGGGGAGAGGTTGTACTGTATGTGAGGGCAGGAATCAAGGCCAAGAAAGTACAGTGGCAACTGGAGGAAAAATAATGATTGGAGGTGCTGTGAATCATCCTGGAGACAGGTACTGGGGCTGCTATCATACAGGAGTGGTATACAGACCTCCAGCACAGGGAGACAAGTTGGATAAGGCACTTGGGGAAGCAATCATCAGGGTGGTAATTAGGGGCAGGTGCTGCTAGTTGAGGACTGCAATCTGCCAGATTTGGACTGGAGCCTACCAACTGCAACTTTGGCAAGGAGCAGAGCTATCTAGGGTTACCACCTTTTAGGAAGCCCAAAGTGGGACATTTCTTACTAAAACATGACTTTTCACAGGACAATCCATAACGTCAACCAGTGCAACAGACTTGTTTTTTCTAACTAATCAGAATTAAGACTAAGTGTTGTAGTTTTTTAGTTGCTTCTATTGTTTCTTTTTCTTTTAAGATATTTTAGTTAAGGTATTATAGTTTTCTGCAACACTTTAAGGAAAGTTAGAAAATATGTTTTTCTGCTGAAAGGTCAGGACATGTACTATTTTTCATGTTTTTTTGCAGGACACAATTGTCCAAATCAGAACTGTCCTGCAAAAATCAGGACAGGTGGTAACCCTAGAGCTATCTTTGACTCCCTACAAGGGGCTTTTCTCAGGCAGCCAGTCAAGGAACCCACTAGGGATGCAGCAGTGCTGAACCTGGTGCTTACAAACAGGGACAGCATTGCAAACATCACAGTGGGCAGTCCTCTAGATACTAGTTATCAATGTATGGTGTGTTTTAACATTTAAAATGGGAACAGAGGCAAACCACACAAGAATGAGGGTTCTAGACTATAGGAGGGTGGATTTTAAAGAAATTTGAGACGGCCTCTGAAACTGCCTTGTAGGGGAGAGTACCAGGGAGAGGTAGAGGCAGAGTGGGGAAAAATAAGAAAGGGTATAACTTGGTAAGTTAATTAAGACAACCAACCTCTGCATGAGGGAAGTGAATAAAAGAAGAAGGAAAAAGAAACTGTTACAGTTCTCTAGGAAACTAGCCAAGGTGGTAAGGGAAAAAAAAAAGAGTGGCATTAAGGAGGTAAAAGGAAATGCAGAGGGAGAAAAATAGGGAAGTATACCAGGTAAAACAGATAGCTGCAGGAAAGACAGTGAGAGATGCTAAGGTGCAGACAGAGAAAAGGTTAGCCAAAGGGGTAGATAAGGTGATAAGAGTAGACTTTCTTCAGGTACACAAATGCAAAGAGGAAAACAAGGGGAGACAGTGAGGATAAGGATGGGGGCACAGGGTCAGACTGGGATACAGAGGGCCCACCTGGAAAGAGGATACAAAGGCCCACCTGGAAAATCGATATAGGAGGGCCCAGGGTGACACACTCATATCAATATTCCACTTCAATCTGATACATTAACTCTGTGATTGCATCTTACACATATCTACAGTGTCCCAGATACCCCATTTAATTAGTAAAAAGATGATTAATGCAAAAGTTTTCAGAGTACCGAAGGTGACCAGGTACCCATCTGAGGGGAGCCCACCTAGAAATTTCCGGGTATCCAGGTGGGCCAGTCCTACCCTAGGGTGGCAGGGAAAGACTGGACAGAAGACGATCAAGAAAAGAAGACATCCTGAATGTGTAGTTTTGCTCAGTCTTCACAGTGGAAAGAGGGGAGATGGACCAAAAGGGAGCAGCAGGAACAAGGGGGGCAGTGGATGAAGTTCATTTTCAGAGAAAAAAATCCTCAAGGGACTTGCAGCTCTGAAAGTAGACAAGGCAATGGGGTGGGGTGAGATACACACAAAGGCACTAAAGGAACTCGGGGAGGAAGTAACTGCCCCACTAATGGCCTTCTTCAACAGCTTACTGGAAACTAGTGTGGTTCTGGAGGACGGGAGCAGATGTAGTTCCTCTCCATAAGAGCACCCACAGGGAGGAGGCTAGCAACTCTAGGCCAGTCAGTCTTATAGCAGTTGGGGGAGGATTAATGGAAACCCTGTTAAAGGAAAGGTTAGTAGAGTATCATGAATCCAGTGGGCTGCAAAACCAAAGTCAGAATGGATTCATGGGGGGTGGGTGGGGTGCTCATGCCAGACAAATCTGACTGATTTCTTGAATAGGTGACAAGGAAAATATATCAAGGGAGGGCAGTGGATGTGGCCTAAATGGACTTTAGCAAGGCCTTCAATATTGTGCTACACAGGAGACAGATAAAGAAACTGTACAACCTAGAGGTGGGACAAACAGTGGTAAACTGGGTAAGGAAATAGCTAATGGAGAGGTGACAAAGGTTGGTTGTTAATGGCACTCACTCACTCAAATGAGGGGAGAATGACCAATGGTGGTCTGCAGTGCTCAGTACTGGTCCTCTTTAGTGTTTTAATAAGTGACACTGCAGAAGAACTGGAAGGAAAGTTATGCCTTTTTGCAGATGACACCAAAATCCATAACAGATTGGACACTCAGGAGGGGTTGAATAAAATGAATAGGGACCTTGGAAAACTTAAGTGGTCAAAAGCATAACAGTTGCGTTTAATAACAAAAAGGGCAAAATCATGTACCTAGGGCATAGGAACCCTGGAGCTGATTATGTGGGGGGGGGGGGTACAGACACTGAGCATGAAAGGCACCTTGGAGTTATTTGATGACCTCAAAGTGTAGGGCAGTATGACAAAGCAGGGGGTAGGGCCTGTGGGATGCATAAGGAGAGGTATCTCCAGCAGGAGGAGGGAGGTGGTGTTCACACTGCATCGCTCGCTTGTGAGACCCCTCCTGGAGTACTGTGTCCAGTTCTGGAGGCTACACCTCAGAAAGGACATAGGATGGAGGCAGTCCAGAGAAAGCAACTAAAATGGTGCAGGTCTTGCGTCAAAAGCCCTAGGAAGAAAGACTGAGGGATCTCAACATGTACATCCTGGAAGAGAGAAGAGTGTGAGATGACATAATTGACACCTACAAGTACTTCATGGGGTGAACAGGGTGCAGGAGGAGAGTCTCTTTCAACTAAAAAAGAGCACCAGGACCAGAAGGCATGTAATGAAGATGGGGGTGGGGTGGGGTTGAGTTTAACAGGGAAGTGAGGAAGCACTAATTCCCTGAAAGTGTGGTAGATGCCTGAAACAGATTGTCAGAGGAAGTGATGGAGCTGAAAATAGTAGGGGACTTAAAACATACCTGGGATAGACATAGGAGAATATTAGTAAATAGGCAGAGAATAGTGGTGGGCAAAGTGGCTGAAATTCGCTCTTCAAAGTGATTCTCGGAGTAACATGGAATCCGCGAAGTACTCCACAATGCGAAGTGGAGTACTTTGCATCATAATGGGGAATGTGAAGTCCATTGGGAACAATGACTTCACGTTATTCCGCCTTCCCCAAACCACTTCTCCACCAGTTTTAAGGAAAAGTACATTGAAATCAATGTACTTCGCCTCACTTCGCCTTGTTTTTGAGCTACAAAGGTGAATTTTTCAGTGCTTTATGGGATTGCAGGTCACATGGGCTCTAGATTGTTCTGCACAGCCTCAGTTCTGTGTAGTGTGTGTAGTGGAAGATGGAGACAGTTTCCTCTCAGAGCTCTGCGATTCAAATCCTCTAAAAGCTGTTAAAAAAGTCTTTTTGAGCTATTTTATTTGCTCACAATTTAGTACATTGATTATATGAAACCCTCCTGTGCTCATATCATCAAGTGTTTATTGGTTGTGTGTTGATTTTGAATGTTAATTTAGAACAGTCAGTGTACATACTGTGAAGTGTGCTTTGGAGGAGGGGTGTATCTGTGGTGTAGGCAGATTAACTGGGAGAAAAAGGCAGTCTTTCTGTTTTGGTTATATTTTTCTTGTCTAACAGTGTTAATGTACGCACAGTAATAGTTTCAGTAATTCTTGACATTTGTTTGCTGATTGTTATGGTGCAGCAGTGTATAATTTCAGTTTGTTTAAAACATGTGGTTATATTACTAAAGGTTTTCAATTTTCTATGCATTACTTGTAGTGTATGTGAGTGTATGTGTGTGATGCGTTCTATCAAATTAGACACCTTTTATTGTGCCACAGAGTAATTGCAGCAGTATGAACCTGCTATCCACTGCACCTGCAGACATTTTTTATACTGCTTTATGGTGTCTTTACTGATAGTGGACTGTTACTGCCGTGCACTACCCCCCAACCGGCAAAAGGTATTCTTTTCCAGATTTGGATTTGTGACTTGTGAGCACTAGTTAGGTGGTGGTGTGCTTTTGCATCTGCATCTCTTGAGTGCGCAGGGCAATCTTAATCTGTCTGTGCATTTGTAGTACACCATTAATTCTGGGAGACTTCGCATTTCTTGTTATGCTCTCATTTCACTTCGTCAGCACTGGGGAATTTTCTGGACATAAGACAGTAGCATTTTTGGGATGCACATTAATTTTGGTGACTGTGTGTGACCAGTGGACACATGACGGAGTACACCATTAATTCTGGGAGACTTTGCATATTTTGTTACTATCTCATTTCACTTCATCAGCACTGGGGAATTTTCTGGACTCAAGACAGTAGCATTTTGGGAGTGCACATTAATTCTGGTGGCTGTGTGTGACCACTGTGCACGACTGAGTGCGCCATTAATTCTGGGAGACTTCGTATTTCTTTTTATGCTCTCATTTCACTTCATCAGCACTGGGGGATTTTCTGGACACAAGACAGTAGCATTTTGGGGATGCACATTAGTTCTGGTGACTGTGTGTGACTACTGCATGCATGACATCTGAGTGCGCTATTAATTTTGGGAGACATTTGCATTTCTTTTGCTCTCATTACACTTTGTCAGCACTGGGGAGTTTTCTGGATACAAGACATGAGCATTTTGGGGATGCACATTAATTTTGGTGACTGTGTGTGGGAAGGGCTGCCAATACTGTTCTCACTTCACCTCACTTTGCGTTAAGGCAGAATGACAATACGAAGTAATAATTACAAGGTGAAGTGAGCCTTTTACATTGGCCACTTCACGTAGCGGAGTGACAACACAAAGTGCCCGCTTTGCTGGCACTTCACCGGTGGAATTTAAATTCACTGCATCTCTAGCAGAGAGTAGGGAAGGTCACTGTAGACCAGTTAGGGTCTGTGGAGACATACTAGGCAGGGACCATTTGGTAAAACTAGGTGGGCCGAGCTGTCCTTTTCTGCCAACAACATTCTATGTTTCTACATTTCTATTGCAGCACTTCCCCTTAGCATAGTAGTATTCCATATACCATATTAACTGAAGTGTTATCTTATTGTGCTGAGTATGCACAGTAAGGTAACACTTTAGCTAAGATAGATAGATAGATAGATAGATAGAGAGATAGATAGAGAGAGACAGACAGACAGACAGACAGACAGAGACAGACAGACAGGCACAACAAACAAGCAGACAAATTCTTATTTAAACACACCTTTCCCTCCCTTCCCTACTACTTTTCCCCCTCTCCTCTCCTCTCCTCTCCTCTCCTCTCCTCACACCATTCTTTCCTACATCTCCTCTCCTTTCTCCTCTCCCAGCTCCCTCTCCCACCTACTCTTCTGTTCCAGGGATCTTCGCACTTTCTCCACTCCTCACCCTTGCTCCTCTGCTTGGCAATCTGCCTTCTCCTATCAATGTCCCTAGTTCTGGAACAAACTCCTCTCCACCCTCCCTATCTCCTCCTCCCCTGGCTCCCGCAGGCACCAGTTGAAACTTCAGCCATACCCTACCTGCTCTTGTTGCCCTTCCTCCTAACTCCCCCACCCCACCTTACCTCAATCATCCTTGGCTCAGTCTCCAGCTGAGTCTCCTCTACCTGCCTATTGACTGCACTTTCCCACTACTACTGCTCTTCCAACTGCACAGGGTTAGGTTTAAGCATGTTATTTGGTCCCTGGACTGTGTGAGTTAATGACCACACACCATGGATTGTTGTTTTTTCCTTACACTTGAAACTGGCATCTCATTTTGTGTTTTGACTCCACTGTACTTGGTTATATAATTTTATTTTTGTATGTACTCATTTTTGTACCAATGTAATTATCAAATGTTGCTGTATTGACTTTGTTTCATGTATTGTGCTGTGCTTCTTCTGTTCCCCTCTCCCTGGGTTGCACCTGGAAATGAGCCTTGGTTCAGTGTGTCAGCGTGGGTCAGTTGGTAGCACATTCGCCTCTTGACCAGAAGGTCATGGGTTCTCGTCCCACACCGGGATTGGACTTGCACCTAAAAATCGCTGGCATCCGAGTGCAGTATTGGGGGGTGCTGTACTGCTGGGATATGCCGTCCTTCGGATGAGATGTTAAACCAAGGTCCCTTCTGCCCATCCTGGTGTTGTCCAGGTGGAAGTAAAAGAACCCAGCGCACTCTTCGCAAAAGAGCAGGGAACATTCCTGGTGTCCTGGCCAACCTTCCTCTTCCCCTTCCCATAAACTGGTTCATGCAATTACCCAGGCTGTGTGTGGCTGATGATGTGCGATATGGTCACCACCACACATTCAGTTACTTCACTACCAGTCTAGCATTGCTTGTAAAGCGCTTTGGGATACTGTGTATGAAAAGTGCTATATAAATGCTGATTCTTCTTCTGATTCTTCTCCCAGCTGCCTATTTTCAAATAAACAAAGAAATAAATTTCTGAAAAAACAAAGTGCACTACAATAATAAAACAACATTTTCAAATAGAAATCCAAAATTCTGTTTTCAAATTAAGAATTTTAAATATTGTTTTCATATCTCCCCTCTCCCTTCTGGCTCCCAGTGAATACATGTTCAGACTGCTTAGCCACTTTTTATATTATTTCTTGCGGTGTCCCTCTATCATTTTTTGTCACCCTCTACTGGGCTGATTCTATGTGATCCCTATGCTTTTCTTAATCAGAAACTTCAAAACTGTGCACACTATTCCAGATGCAGCCTCACCAAGGACCTATAGAGTGACATACTTACCTCCTTCCTTCTGCTGGAAAACCCTCTGCCTATGCACCTACACCCCAGCATCCAGTTTGACTTCCCACATGCTTTGTTGCTTTGGGCTGTTGACTTCAGACTGTCACTTATGATGACCCCAAGGTCTTTTTCCTTTGAGGTCCCATCTATCCTTATGCCACCCATCTAGTAATATTATGTTAGGATTCCTTTTGCCCACATGCATAACTTTTCACTTCTTGGTGTTGAACTTGAGCTGCCAGATCTTTCACCACCTCTCCAACCTGCTATGTCCAAGCCCCTTTTGATGGCTGTGTATGGGTGTTGATATGCAAAATGGCTGCTACTACAAGTTCAGTCACTTCGCTACCAGTCTAGTATTACTTGTAAAGTGCTTTGGGATACAGTGTTTATATAAATGCTGATTCTTCTTCTTTTTCTTCTTTATCATCTTCTTCTCCTTCATCCTTTCTTCACTGTCCACCATGCCACAGATTTTAGTGTCATCTACAAAGGCAAATTTTATCATGCATTCCTTTAAGAATGTTATATAGTATATGAATATATTAAAGAGTAGCAGTCCCTGGACTGACCCCTGTGGTATCCCTCTCATTACCTTCCTAACCTCTGAGCACCTGCTATTTAATACAACTATTTGGGCCCTTTCTTCTAGCCAGTTGCTTAGCCAGCTGGCTAGTCTACCCCATGCTCCAGTGTCTTGACTTTTTTACAAGCCTTCCATGAAGCACTGAACTAAAAGCCTTGCTGAAATCCAGATACACAATGTCCAATGCTTAGCATTTAACCACTGCTTCAAACACCAAGCCAAGGAAGTCAGTGGTCCATCTGCCATGACCTTCCCTTCACAACACCGTGCTGTCTCTTGTCTTAGAGACCATTACCCACCAAGAACTTCACTATCTGCTCTTTGATGATAGTCTTCAATAGTTTCATCACAACTGAGGTCAAAGTAACAGGTCTGTAACTGCCAGAGTCCTCTCTAGTCCCACGCTTGTGAAGAGGTGCCACATCAGCTATTGTTCAATCAGCCAGTACCACACTGATCTCCAGAGAGCAGTTGAACTAGTCTACCAGACACTACCCTACCTCCAGCAGCATCTTAAGGTGTAACATGTATGGTTCCAGAAATAGTTCCTCGGATACCCTGTCTTCTATGACTGCTCCCATTTCTTCCTCCTAAGTGCCTCTTTGGGTTTTACACCACTTCACAGAAGTGTCTCTGTCTCCCCTACTATGAATACTGAACTGAAATTTTCATTTAGAATGTCTGCTTTACTTCATCCTTCTCTGGCCAGCCCCCTTCTTTTTCCAATATTTCTATTTTTTTGGTTTGTTTTCCTCTTCTCCCTTATACATCAAAGAAGGTCTTGTCATTATCATTTACTTCCTCTGCAACCCAAAGCTCTGCCTCTACCTTTTTTCCTTACATCATTCCTGGCCTCTTCCAGTTGTTTAGGTAAACTGCACTATTCACCTCTGTTTGGTCGCTCTTATACCTTTTAAAGACAGTTTTCTAAGACCTGACTGCCTCCCTCAATTGCTGGGAAAACCACATCAGTTTCCTGCTTTTTTTTTGCTTTTCCCAACTCACATCAGACAGGATTTTCATACCTCCATCACCTCCCTCTTAATGACAGCTCACTTATTTTCTATTCCTTCTAACTGCTCTCTCCCACTTAGTCTGTCTGTAAGAATTCCCTCCATTTTCTCAAAGTCTATCCTCCTGAAATCTGATACCATCATCTTTTATTTGGGGTACTGAACCACTAGACCAATGCCTAACCACATTGAGTTGTAGTCACTTGTCCTCATGAAATCCTGTACCATGATGTCCCCTATATTTTCCTGGTTTGTAGGTATCAAGTCAATGATGGCTTCCTCCCTGGCTGTCATTTTTACCCACTGAACCAGAAAACAGTCATGTAGGCTATCCACTAGAACTTGGCCCCTGGTCTTCTTTGCTCTAGTTTTGTCCCAATCCACATCTGTCAGGCTGAGTTTCCCCATCAACATCAAGCTGCCTAATGCAACTACATTTATAATGTTCCCTTCCAGTGCCCTGTCCCCCTACTGTCTGGTTTGTTGACCTGTTGGCCACTCCCAATCTGAGGTTCTTTCTCCCTTCTATTGTTAACTGGATCCAAAGTGATTTCACACCACCCTTCCACCCCAGGTTCTTCTCCTCCATTGCCCTTATACCATCCATGATGTACACAGCTACCTCTTCCTGATCCCTTGCATTTGCTAAATAGAATGCAACCAGAAATCATGAGGTTCCAGCTATGGTTATGCATTACCCATGTTTCTGTAATGGCTTTAACTGATCATCTGCCACTATGGCTTAAAGTGCCACTATTTTATTTTGAAGGTTCCTGGCACTTATACATACCACCTTCCAGGAATCTATTTCCTATCCTTCCCCTGGCTGATACCTTTCCCTCCTTTTCTTGTGCTTGTTTACCCCATATGATCATCCCCTCTCTCTGCAACCTCTGCTTTGCTGTATCTGCACTGTTTTACCTCACTAGCTCGGGGTGTGCCAGCTAGGCCTCCCATGTCTGAAATAGTGCCCTAGTGTAACTTAGCAATAGCTTCCCCATCTAGCTTAAATGATCACTGATAAAAGTGTTGAACCTCTACCCTAGTGCATTGGCACCTTATTGTTTGGATGGCGGTCATCATTATTGAATAACCTCCTACCCCTACAGAAAGGGCTGCAGTTACCCACACAGTGGAACTCTTTCATATCCTTGCACCATTCCTTCAGCCATTTTTTTAAGTAAAAGATCTTTATCTTTCTAGCCTTGCTCCTGCGTGTTACAGGCGAGGTCGATGAGAAGGCCACTACAGCTTCCACTTCTTTTAGCTTCCAGCCTGTGTTTAGAAACTATCTAAGACTGTGACCCCCACAAAGTATGGCTGGGTAGATTAATAATCTCTAGATGAACAAACATGTCTGGCTTCTTTCTCATTCCTCTAACAATTCCATGTAGCCTAATGATAACCCTGTCAGCTGTCGCATCCAGGATGAAATGGACAACCCTTTCTCTTGGATAATTGTGCAGACTGCTCTCTCCATTCTACTCACCATGGAGTCCCCCATTCACCACTACCATTCCTGATATCATCCTATGATGACTGTGACTCTCTTCTCTTGCAGGTTTTGCTGGTGTGGCAACCTTTCGCTCCCTTGGTATAACAAGTGCTAGTTCTCTTTCAGGAGGAGCAGATGAACAGTTTCACTAAAGGATGAGAAGCGATTCCTTGTTATAATGATCAAGCTCCCCCAATGTACCCCTTTCCCCCCTGTCACTACTGTTTAACCCCCATTGCAGATCCTAGGTGACTGCTGTAGGAGAGAAATGGGAACAGGTGCCCTCTGGACCCTCTTAGTTATGCTCCTTAGGTGGTGTATTTCAGCCCATGCCACAACCAGTACCAAAGTAAGTGCCAATAATCTCCTATGCACCACACATCTGCTGTACCTTCATAATACGCCCTGTAAGATGACTGCTGTACATTTCCCACAGCTTACTATACCCTCAATACTTATTCTACCAACCCTAGGGTTTTGACTCCCCAAAATCAGTAACAAGTATCACATACATGCACCCAATGAGCAGTGAGTATGACCTAAATCAAACAGATACACTCCTAACGTTTGTATTACACAGTTATGTTTACAACATGAGCTAAGTGGTACAGTACAGAAATCCTTACAAGAAGTCCACGTTGAGAATAACAAATGAAATATCAGGGCACCCTAGACAGAGTTATGCTTTAACGCCAAAAAAACAGCAGGGTCTGTGACCTAAAGCACTTTAAAAGTCTTTTACAACTTATCAAACACAGGGTTAACTTTCTACAAACAGATGAAAAACTATAGGTATCCTATATAGGATTCTTCCTGAACTCCTGAAAAACAGCAGTGAGCATGACCTACAAACTATGTGTAAACTCCTTCATCTTATTGAAAGCAGTCTTACGTGTACCAAATAGCACTCTAGAATGTGCCCCTTCAGAGCATAATAATAGGTAGATCTTACCACGGTCTAGAAGGAGTATTTTTTAAAATATGGTGAGTAAAATAGGCCAGTACTCACCTTATCTGGTGCACTGTATAATGCTCACATTTAGTACACAGGAACATAGGTAATACAGACAGGAGAGAGAGCTTAAAGCCCATCTGGCCTGTCTGACAAGTCCTCAATGATAAAGACCTCTAAACCTCCCTCTTTTAAAAATTTGTCCAACCTGTATTTTCAGATATTCAGATTTTTGCTAGTAACTACTGCCTCAGGCAAACTGTTCCAGTGATGGACTACCCTTTGAGTGAAACAACACCCTCTCCTTTTAGTCTTAAATGCTTGGCCTGCAGCTGAAATTTATGCCCTCTTGTTTCCCTAGCGATAGTCATTAGTTCCAGATACAGTTTTTCATATTCTCAGATTTTAAAGTTTTATACACTGTAATAAAACCCTCCCATAGTCTACTTTTCTCCAGTGAACACAATCCCAGGTTACCTAATCTGTGTTCATATGATTGATTCTCCAAACCCTTTACCATTTTTGTTTCCCTTTTCTGGACTTCTTCCAGTTTTTTAATGTCCCCCACTTTTTGTGGTGACCAGAACCAGGCACAGTATTTCAAATGTGATCTCACCAACGTCCTATATACAGGTAACATCATGTCTCTACTTTTACTCTTTATATTCTTCCTAATGCATGACTTTGAGTATTGTATTACCTAGTCTGTATTCTGCCTAAACATTTTTATGACCCAAGTGCATTACCACACACTTATCTAGATTGAAATTCATTTTGTACTTAATTGAGCATTCAGGTAGTCCATACAGTTCACTCTGCAATGACCTAACCTGTTTCTTCATATCCATTATATGTCCTAGCTTTGTGTCATCAGCAAATTTGGACAGCCAACCTCCTCTATTTATTTTCATATTGGACATATAAATGTTGAATTGAATTGGTCCCAGAACTGACCCCTATGGGACCCCACTAGACACCTCTACCCTCTCGGAATCTTGCCCTTTCACTCTCACCATTTGTGATCTATTAGTCAGCCAAGAACTTGTCCATGCTATAATCTTGCTGTTTATTCATACATTTGCCAGGCATTTAATTAGTTAAGCATGCAGCATGGTGTCAAAGGCCTTCCTGGAATCCGGATAGACCACATTCACTGATTTTCCCTTATCCAATGCTAGACTCACCCTTTCAATGTTGTGTTTCATCCACTAGGCCATTACCAATTAGATATTCTGCCATTATACCTCATTTAATAGTCTCAATGCACGTGAGGCTTACTGGCCTGTAATTTCATTTTATCAGCCCTTCTTCCTTTCTTATGGATGGGAATGATAATTGCTCATTTCCTCACCTCTGGTGTTTTATACGTTTCCAGTGATTTATTAAAAAGCTAAGTAACCAGTCCCTTCAGTACATTGGCTAACTCCTTTAATAATCTTGGGTGTAACCCATTGGGTCCCTGAGATTTGTTTGTAGCTAAATGATTCAAGGTCTTTTAAACCATCTATGCTGTAATCAATGGTGTAATGTCTTTGATTCTCAGATGACTGATATACTGACCCAAAAAACTTATTTAGTATGTTTGCCACTTTTTTGTTGTTATCTGTTGTACTATTTCCTTCTATTAAGGGGCCCACCATCCTATACTCTCCTTTCTTTATATTAACATGTGCCTAGAACAATGCTGGATTGCTTGTCTATGACTGGGGATTGATAGGGTTCTCCACCCCAGGTGCTTCAATTTGTGGTTGAAGGAATAGTGTAGAGAAAAGGGGTCAGCTACATAGGGACTGGGGACCAATCTGGATGGATATGTGCCTATACGGAGGTGGTAGCCTGTTTCAATCTGGGAGGGGAACTGCAGTCCTCAGTGGATGGTTTACATGTTACTTTGATAAACATTTAAACAAGCTGAGGGGGGTGGCAGAAGTATAATGGGAAGCATAAACTGCCCCTCCATAGATTAAGACAGAAATAAAGGATGACACAAGGGGAAGAGACTCCCCCAATGAAGCAGGACAACAAAAACAGCGCAATGGTAGTAGACAAGGGGGGGGGGGAGGAACAAAAGTTGTGAAAAGGAAAGGGAAAAGGAGGCAGGACAAAAGACAAAGAAAGGGGGCTGTAGACAAAATGTGAACAAGGTGTGGAAGGTCAATGTGTGCAAATGTAAGGTGTCTTGGAAGTAAAATTCCAGACCTGGAGGCCATAAAGACAGAGGCTGATCTGGATATTGTGGCCATTACTGAGTTATGGTGACAGGTTACCATGACTGGAGCATGACCATACCAGGCTATACTCATTTCAAGAAGATTAGGGTGGGTTGGAAGGGAGGCAGGATGGTGTTGTATGTAAGGGAGGGTATCAAAGTCATGGAAAAGCAGGGAAACTGGGGGAGGGGGATGGAAAGGTTGGCAGTGCTGTGGGTCAATCTGGAGACAGGAGACAGAGCTGCTCTTCACACTGGGGGAATCTACAGACCTGCAACACAGGGGGAAGAACTGGATAAGGCACTGGGAAAGCCATTAGCACAATGGCAGAAAAAGGGGAGGTGCTGCCAGTGGGAGACTTCAACTTGCTGGATGTAGATTGGAGCCTCCCACATATGGCCTTGTCTAGAAGCATGGACATCCTGGGCTCCCTGCAGGGGTCCTTTCTCAGACAGCTAGTCAGGGAGCCCACTCATAACAGGGCAACATTGGACTTGATGCTCACTAACAGGGACAGTATTGCAAACATTAAGGTGGGAGGTCATCTGGGGACCAATGTTCACTATACACCACGGTTCAATATAAGGATGCCAGCAGAAGCAAACCACACAAAATGATGGTCTTGAATTTCAGGGGGGCAGATTTAAAAAGGTGGGTGAATACCTCAGAGATGTCCTAGTAGGGAGAATAGCTAGGGTGGAGTGAAGGAACAAGGGGCCAAATAATGGGATGGCAGAGTGCAGCAACAAACCTCTGAAAAAACATGAGCAAAAGCAGAAGAAAAATAGACTGCTGTGGTTCTCAAGGGAAGTGGCTGAAAAGGTTAAGGTCAAAAGGGTAACATTTAGATGGTATAAAGAGATGCAGAGGGAAGAGGACATGGAAGTATGCCAGGAGAGGCCGAGGGAAGAAGAGAAAGCATTGAGAAGTGCAAAGGAACACACTTAGAAAAATATAGCTAATGGGGTAACTAAAGAGGCAAGAAATTTTTCAGGTACATAAGTGAGAAGAGGAAGACAGAAGGCAGGATTGTACTGTTAAAAAGCACTAGGTAGACAGTGCATAGGACAGTCAGGAAAAAGCAGATATCCTGAACAGATATTTCTGATCAGTTTGTATGGTGGAAGATGAAGGTGATGGAGCACATAAAAGCAGAAGGAACATTGAGTGTAGGGAGATAGACACTCATCCATTTACAGAGGAGAAAGTACTGAAAGGTGTTGAAAATCTGAAAGTGGACAAAGATATGGGTGCAGACAGGATACACCAAAGGCTGCTGAGGGAACTCAGGGAGGTACAGACTGCACTTCTGACAGCCCTGTTCAACCAGTCACTTGAAACAGGAGTGGTTCCAGAGGACTGAAGGAGGGTAGATGTAGTCCTGCTTCATAAAAGTGGTAGCAGGGAGGAGGCTGGCAACTATAGGCAGACTGGTCTGACATCAGTGGTGGGGAAGCTAATAGAGTCACTCTTGAAGGAAAGGATTGTAGAGTATCTTGAAAGTAGCAGATTGCAAGACCCAAGGCAACATGGATTCATGGGGGGAGAGCATGTCAGATGATCCTGATAGAGTTCATTGACTGAGTGACCAGGGAAAAAGATCAGGGTGAGGCAACAGATGTGACCTACTTAGACTTCAGCAAGGCTTCAATACCATACCACATAGAAGGCTTATTAGGAAACTGGGCAGTTTGAGGGCTGAATTCCAGGTGGTTAATTGAGTATGAAATTGATTGATGAATAGGAGACAGAGTGTAATGGTAAATCAGATTCACTTGGTGAAAGATGTGTGACCAATGGCATATTTCAGGGCTCAGTACCGTTCCATGTCGTAATAGCGATCACAAAACAGCGATCGCTATTATGGTGACTGTATATAGCCAGAAAGCAAATTGGCGATATACCCTTTAAGGTGACCCAAACTCTGGATGTAAAAAAAAGTGTTTCTAGTGGGGTTCCCTGTGCCCCCCCACACCCCCCTGAATTAGTATTCTCAACTCCAGGGGGGTGCATGTCAGAGAGGGGGCAACATGAACCACTTGATCTCCCAACCCAGTGCCTGCTCTGCAGAGCTAGCCTCTCATGCCACATGGCTAGCTCAGTGGCAGCAAGTACACCAGTGCCTGAAAACCCCTTCCCTGTCCCTCCCCTTCCCCTCGCTAATCCTCCCTTTCATTTGCCCTTCCCCTTGTTTTCTATTGCATACCCTCGCTATTCTGCAGGGTAGCCCACAATAAAAGTGCCCAAAATTAGTTGCTACATTTCTAGTCACTCATTTTGAGTTGCTCTTATGACATGATACCACTCAGTACAGGGCCCAGTCCATTTTAATGACTATAAGTGACATTGCAGAAGAGCTGGAAGGGAAGGTATGCCTCTTTGCAGATGACAACAAAATCTGCAACAGAGTGGACACCCTAGAGGTGGGGAAGAGAATGTGCAGAGACCTGAGAAAACTATTTCCATGTCATAACAGCGATCGCTAAATAGTGCTACATAGTGATCACTGTTACAGCGAGTGTACATCACTGAAAAAGCAAAACAGCAATGCACACTCCCAGCGAGGACAACAACACTGACAAAAATGGACAACTATCTATGTGGAGGGCTGTGCGCCCCCCCCGTACCCCCCACAACTTTGGATTCTCAACTCCAGGGGGCTGCATGTTGGGGATGGGGAGAAACTCATAAAAATAAAGTTAAACTCTTCCACATAAAATAAAAAACACTGTACCTCTCCCCAGCCCCAAACCCTGCACCTTCCTAACTGCAGCCAGCCACCCTCACCACCACACCACACAGCCAGCTCAGCAACACAATGCCACACTCCCTCTCACATACCTTCTCCATTATCCATCCTCTTCCATTCACCCTCCTGCATCCTTTTGGTTCTTCCCCTTCCCCAGCACTATAACCATGCCTCGTTACCCTTTCAGGGTAGCTCACATAACGGGAGCTCAAATTGACTCACTCATATCTGAGTCACTCAATTTGAGTTGCCCATGTAAAGGTATACTGAGAAAACTCAAGGAGTTATCAAGAGTATGGCAGCTGGATTTCAATGCAAAAAAGTGTAAAATTATGTAGCCAAGGCACAAAAATCCAGAGGCAGAGTATAGTATAGTGGGAGAGGTATTGAGAGTCAACAAGCAGGAAAGAGACTGGAGAGTAATCATATCTGATGACCTCAAGATGGTGATGCACTACGACAAAGCAATAGATAAGGCCAGTGGAATGCTGGGGTGTATATGGAGGAGTATCATCAGCAGAAGTAGGAGGAGCTGTGGCTGTATAGATCATTGATGAGACCCCACCTGGAATCCTGTGTCTAGTTCTAGAGACCACATCTCAAGAAAGACATAGATGGGGTGGATGCTGTCCAGAGGAGGGCAACCAAAATGGAGCAGGGACTGCATCAGAAGCCCTATGTGAAGAGACTAAGGCATCTCAATATGTACACCCTGGAAGAGAGGATGGAGAGGGGGGATATGAAAGAGACTTATAAATAATTTACAGTGTTGAACAAAGTACAGGTGGGGTAGTTTTCAATGAAGGAGGTGCACAGGAACTAATGGGACATTCAATGAAGTTGGAAGAATGAAAATTTAAGAAGGATGTGAGGAAGTACTTCTTATTTATTTATTTATTTGGTTTTTGGTAATTGGGTAAGTATGCTAGACAAACAGTGTGCCTATTTTCATGTACGACCCGGGAGATTACATTTCACAAGAACAGATTACAATTGAGATTACGTGTCACAAGAACAGATTACAATTCACAAAGGCACATCAAGGCGACAGAAGCACAATTCAACATGTGGATACAGGTATTATACAAGCAGTAGTACAAAAAACTGGAGGGGACAGCTATAAGGGGTGATTTAAAAAAACAGGGATTTGTACTAGGCAGAACAAGGGAGACAAAGGGGAAGGCCTAGGGAGAGCATCCATGCGCACCAGAAAAGTCTTAGAGGCAATAGTGCATTGTGTCATAAGAGGGTGTGGAGACAGTGAGTGGCAAAAACTCATCCTGATATTAGTACAGTGCTATAAATGCAGCACAATAAATTGTGTGGGCAGTTTCGCAGATTTAGGTGTCAAAGAGGTCATGGGGGTTGGAAGCATTTGCAGGTCATGGATTGGTGAAGGTGGGCTTTAAGGGATGATTTAAAGGACATGGTGGAGGAGGAGGAGCAGCGTACAGTTTGAGGAAGAGAGTTCCAGAATCTGGGTGAGAAAGATAAAAAGGCCTGTTTACCCATTTTGATTACACACTTGGATGTGGTGAACTGGGTATGATCACAAGATTTGAGGAAGTAGGCGGCACTAGCACTAGCGAGGTGCTAAATAGTAATAGCAGGGAAGGGGGACTGTAACTACTTATACATAAAGCAACCTAGAGCAAAGGATCATGACGCTGAGGGTGACAGCCACCCTAAAGAGTTGTAGAGTGAACAGTGGTGAGTGAGGCATGGGGGAGAAAGGGTGAAGTGGCATTTGTTGCTATAAGTAACGTTCCACTTGTACAAGGAAGCCGAAGGAGCATTAGTGATGAGGAGGGACCCGTATTGTAGGCAGGGGAGGAGAAAGCCCTGGGCAATGGTCTGCCTGGCAGGAGGTGTAAGAAGATGCTTAAAGTGGTAGACCTTCACAATAAAGAGTTGGTGGCTTTGCACTGATTTGTGATGTGGAGGTGGAAGTCTAGGCTAGGGTCCTACCAGGTCAATAGGTCACAGATAGCACCACAAGGAATACCATATGGAGAACATCGTGTAGTGCACTAGCCCGATAGGGTACAAAACCCTGCATGACATATATGGTGCGCTCGGTTTTGTACCCTATTGCTCATGGTTGGGGAGGAGGAGTGATGTATAGATCAAAACCTCAGTTCGGGAGGTGGTCCGCCATGCTGCTGCTGTGGCTCAGTGACATTAGCTGTGGCACTACAGAATGTTGCTGTGCGTCTGGACTGGGCTTGAATCCTGGTCCCAAACATTTTGGAAACTGCATTTGTGCAGTGTTTATTTTTTCCTGGTCCTGTTATTTCTCCCCATCCCCGTGTTGACCCCCCCCAGAGTTGATTATTTTTATGGGGGGAGTTGGGGGGCACAGCACCTCATAATGGGGGGGTGCAGGTGGCTGAGCCACCCACAGAAAACAAAACAGACACATGTTCCCATCATCAAAATCCTTTTCAGCAGTGTGTTTGTGTGGCAGCAATGTATCCACTGATTTTACAGCACGACACATTGCTGCGTGGTTTTGTCATTCGCGGTAATGACCCCGTGCCGGCCAGGGTCTAGGGTGATGCCTAGGTATTTGAATTCTTTGACCATAGAGAAAGAAGAACCATTTATGAATCTGATCTCTAGGAGTAGAGGGCAGGAAACTTGATGGATCCAGGATCCAAATAACATCAGTTGTTTTTTTGCGGCATTGAGGACCAGTTTGTTTGCCATAAGCCATTTTTGAATAAGTGTGAAATCCTTATTAAGCTGGAGGTTAATTTGATGAATGCATTGAGTGTTGTGATAGAGGGTTATGTCATCAGCACATATGACAATGGAGGAGAAGGAGGTAGAAATGGTTGGGAAATGATTTATGAAAATGGAGAAAAGGAGTGGGCCAAGGATAGACTCCTGGGGACACCACAGGTGATGGGCAGTTGGTGAGAAGAAGCCATGCCAAACTTAACAAACTGGCTATGCCCAGACAGGTAGTTAGTGAACCATGAGGTGGCATGGGAGGATAATCCCAGGCTGGCTAACTTCTGAATAAGAAAGGAGTGGTCTATGAGATCAAAGGCTTTGGATAGGGACCCTTGTGGAAGCCACGTTAATAACGGGTAAGGAGGTTGTGAGAGCTCAGTTAGTCTGTGAGGTGGGCGGTGACTACAGTATTTTTTCAAGGAGCTTACCTAGGAGGGGTAGTAGAACAATGGGACAATATTGTGACATGTTATTTGAAGCCCGGTTTTTAGGAACTGGGACCACCTTGGCAACTTTCCAGAGGGACAAGACTATGCCGGCAGTGAGGAACAGGTTGTAAATGTGGGTAATGGGGATTGGTAGATACCAGGAACAGGATGTCAATGGAAGTAATGCAGGCTAAAGCAGTGACAGGCTTCAAGCATTCATAGGATTAGCACAGGGGAATCTTAGTTTGGGAACGAGAGAAAGGCAGCTGGAGATCAGGTAGGGTCTGCAATAAATGTTTAGGCAGGGAAAAAAATGGACAGACTAGGTTGGCCAAATGGTCCTTACATGCCAACAAATTCTATGTTTCTATGGGAATAACAAACATAGGATATTAGTGAAATACAGGAAAATGAGCTGATGAATTACATTAACAAACACACAGGTCTGTGTTGTTGGCCTTTTGGTCCCAGCTGATAGTGAGTAGTGATTAGTACTGCAATAAAAAACTAATAGTTTTTTTAACAGCTAAGACTATATATTTATACAGACATGCTTTGTGCCACATAGGCTGTTCACTGGCACTTATAATTTAAACTTTAGCCATTGGAGCTGGAAACAATGTTCGCATTACTTTGACCATGAAAATGTTGTATTCTGTATGTACTGTAAGCACAAGTTCAATGAAACAGTGAACATACACCATTTATATAGGGGCCCAGTAGCACTACTGTAGTTAAGTTGAGTAGGGTGTTAATGTTAAACCCCTAACTTTGCACCTTCATAGCTTCACCTCTGTTCAACAGGATTGCACAAATGTTTGCATGTGTGGTCTAGGGGGCAAGGTTGCTTGATTTGGCAAGTTTCATTCTGGTTGGATGTACATATTCCATCATCCAGATAGTGCAAAAAGAGGAATTTTTATTTTGCTTTCACCTGCAGTCCAAATGGTTTGGAATTTTGTTCTGAAATGTTCAGGGTAGAAAGGGGTTGCCCTAGAATGGTGCCTTTTGTTGGCTTAATGAAAAAATATTAATCTGTTCCCATGTTATAAGGATTTTAAATTTCAGTTCTGAGCATGCTCAGTATGGTCTTTCAGGTAGATGTTTGATACAAAAGAAGAACTTACCCATACAAAAGAGGATTCCTGTTTGTGAGGTGAAAATCCTCTTTCGTGAGAAAAAAATCTTCTTTCGTGTGGTGGTCATCTTGTTTCCATTTTTTCAAAAATATTTTCTTTTTGAAAACCTATAAAATGATTGCCTGGAGAGATGCAAACATGTGAATCTAGATAAACTGGACCTGTTTAGGTCAATTCTGGACTTCGTTTTTTAAGACAACCCAAAAATGTGTTTTGGGGACATTTCTAAAATCCTTAACGAGGCTTGTTTCGTGTGCCGATTTTCTTCTTTTATATGGCTCACGAAAGTGGAACAGAGCTATACAAAAAAAAAAAGGAATTTCACCTTATGAAAGAGGATTTTGGACTGATTTTTTTCTGCATCTTCTTTCGTGAAAAGGCATCTTCTTACAAGAGCTCACGAAAATTTTACAAAAAAGGATGTCTTCTCATCATAGAGGATTTTGGACTTTGTTTTTTTCCTCATTCTTATTTCTTGAGAAGGCATTCTCTTTCATGAGCTCAAGAAAATCTCATGAAACAGGATGCCTTCTCAAAAAAAAGGATCTGGACTTAGTTTTTTCCCACATTCTTGTTTTAAATGGAGGTATCCTCTTTTGTGAGCTCACAAAAATCTCATGAAACAGGACGCCTTCTCATGAAACAGGATTTTGGACTTACTTACTTTTCCAGCATCTTGATTTTGGACTTAGTTTGTACCACAATCTTGCTTCCTGAGAAGACAGGCAACACCACCGTCTTCTTTCTGCTGGTAATATCCCTCCCTATGCACCATAGCATCCCACAAGCCCTCCCAATTGCCTTGTTGCACTGCCTGGACACCTTTATTTCATCAGATATGTTTATACTGAGGTCTCTCTGCTGCTTGGTGGTCATCAATAACACTTCCCTTATTTTGTGGTATGGCCATGTGTTTCTGTACCCCAACTACGTTATTGTGCACTTTTTTCATATTGAAACCCAGTTGCCATACCCTTGACCACTCCTCAAATTTTCTCAGGTCTCAGTTCATCCTTTCCATGCCCCTCAGAGTGGCCACTCTATTGCAGATTTTGGTATAATCTGCAAAGAGGCACACCTTCCCCTTCAGCTCCTCTGAGGGCCAATACCACCAATGATCTCTGAGGCACCACACTGGACCCCCCCTTCCCTCCTCTGAATGAACTCAATTTACCACCACCCTCTGTGTTTTATCCCCAACCAATTCCTAACCCAGTTTACCTCATTTTCACCCACTTACAAAGGTGGCAAACTTTTAGAGAAATGTTATTTTCAGCTTAGAAAATGGCAATGGAAATGCTAGCATCCTGATTGGCTAGCCGGGTTCCATTGCTGTGCAGGTATTTTTCAATAGAGTCCTCTGAATAACTTTTTCCAGCTGTTGCCAGGCAGGTGCCCCATCACCCAAAGGTATTATGGCACCACGTAACTGACACAGCTGTCAACAGCAGCACACACTACATGAAGGAGACTGACAGAAAGCCTCCTTGATGTACCACTTCTCAGATGTGCAGTTCAACATGCTGTCTGAAAAGAAGATAAACACCTTATTCAATGAAACCAAGAACACAGTGAACAATCAGAGGCACCAAGAAAAAAGTCAAAAAGGACAAACATGTAAGTAGTGACAGCCGCCACTTCTCCATCACACTTGGCGAACTGTGCATGGTCAAGGTGGAGTGGAAAGAAGCAAACACGAAAAAAATTTTTTTATTGGCAACGTCTGTCATCCAGGATTAGGCCAGACAAAAAATCATAAACATTGACTGGCAGGCAGACTCAGCAGAAACATTAAATCACATCTTTAAGAAAATTCTACACTGAGGTCCATGGCACTAGTGGGGAGTAATATTCAGTTTCTGGGTACTGTGTTCTGAACGGCGACATCAACTGATTCATAAACAGCCTTGACATTGCCCAAAATATAAATATTATTAGTGACCCAGCATTTAGAGGGGCTAACAATATTTTCAGGAGAACATACTGAAGCAGTTTAGGAAACAGAATAAAGACATCGCCAGCCATCATCTACTTCAAGTGGCAATCGATTTGAAAAAAACTACAGAACTTGCCTGTGCTCTCCCCTGATATCGTGCCTTGCCTGGTCTGAAGTGTATGGTTTGAGATTCAAATCCATATGGCCAGGTGTGGAAGAGAAGGCTTGAGAGATCTTACCCCTTCATCTTTTACAATAATAAAAGATGAAAATGGACAGGAATACCTAACATTATCACACAACCCAGCCACAAAAAAAAAAAAAAATAAGGACCCACTAGAAATTTTAAAGGAACTTCAAAGGGGCTTCATGTATTCAGAGCCAGGAGTCCCTCTGTGCCCTGTTGCTGCATTTAAAAATATATAAACAGAATACAGTACCTCCAGGAGAAACAGCGCTCTATTTACATCCTAGGCACCTACCACAGAGTTACCTGGACAAGGAGCAAGTGTGGTATACGAATGAGCCCATTGGCAAAAATGATCTGGGCTCACTTATGAAGAGACTCAGTGAGGAACTAAGCTCAGTCAAACATGCACTAATCACAATATTTGGAGTACCTCTGTGTAGACCCTGTCAGATGATGGATTAGAAGCATGGCAAATAATGTCTGTCACTGGGCATAGATGTGAACACAGCCTTCAGTCTTACTGGTGCCCCTAGCAATCAAATAGGAAGTTATGGAGCAACCTACTTGCAGGAAACACTGAAGAATCCACAGGACAGACAGGTCCTCAACCCACTACAAGCGTGACCTTAGAAAAAAACAGAGCAGAAACCATTTCCCTGCCATGTACAGAAACCTCAGGAAACAGCAGTCAGCAAGCCTCATTTAACCTAAAGAATTGTATTTTCATGGGTCCAGTAAACTTCATAGAATACAAAAAATAATGGGCTGCATTTTTTTATATATTTTGCCCACACCCAGTTAACAGTAAAAATTCGTGTTCAGCTCATTTTGTTATTTTCCCCATCCCTCCCAAAAAGGGACTATTTAATATCCCTATCTACTAAATTATTCTAATAAATATAAAAATTAAACGTTCAACCTTGTGTCTCTGTAGTTTTTTATTTATATAGTAGCCATTTTCTAAGTGCAATAATACCCTCCAGGGTTGGCAGTATTGGGGAATACCGGACCTTCCAGGGGCTGTAAGGCCTTCCTTCTGTGGTGTTGGGCCTCATCACGCACCTGAGCGGTACAGTATTTCCCAGTACTGCCCACCATGTTGGGTATTATGGCTTACACAAATAATGACACCAAACAGTAAATTTCAATACAAAAATAAAACGTTTTATATATTTTTTTGTAAAAGAAATGGTATATCCTTGTAATTTTCAAGAACAAAAAAGTTTCATTTTTTAATTATATTATTCTTCCATAAATAACAATTATTTGTTTAAATCTTTATAAAAAAATATTTTTTTAAATTATAATGTTTCTTCATTTCAAAATTGTTAATGAAAATGTCCATGGCAATGAGGACTCACCCACCCTGTGATATAATGATGAGGTGGGGTGACTGGCTTCCTGCAGAGTATCACAAGTAAAAGCTACTATGAGGCAAAGTCCAGGTGGGATGGCTCGAACTGGTGGTTCACACCCCCTCCTCTTCTCCACTGAATTGAGGAGGGGGCTCTGGAAGAGCATCCAGTTCTTCCTGATGAGGGACATTCACAGAGCCGGTGAGGGCCTGATCTTCCTAATGCTGCAATAGATGACTTGTCTTGTGCAGTTCTTCCACCACCTGATGCAGTAGCCCCTGTGTGTTCTCCACAGCAGCAACGTGGTCATCTAAACTTTCTTTAAACTCAGCGATGTTTCTACTAAGGACCATCTTGCTGCTATTTAGAGCACACAGGGCTTCGTAGGTCTGTCACTCGAGTCTCTCACAATGGTGCATTGCCCCTAGTATTTCACTTTGTGTCTGAATGACCATCGTGAGGGACTTGGTGAGAATTTCAACTGTTTGGGTCAGGTGGTGGAGTTCCTGCATGCTGCTTATGGTTGCTGGTTCATGTTCTGAAACAGAAGAGAAAAGGAAGGAAATAAGTACAGTAAATACACTGTTGTTCTTTGTACATTGCTAGAACTGCCACTACTTCCTGTGGATAGATGGACTAACCTGTGAATACAAGCAGTATTATTAAAGCCATGTACAATCTTATACAATTAGAAGTGTAAAGCATTTTTTATGCAGCTATAGCCTTTGTATGTGAAGCAACAGTACATTGATTTGATTGACCTGTGAGTAGAAGCAGTATTCTTAAAACAATGTACTATCTTATACAGTTATAGGCATTAAGCATATTTTGAATACAGCTATAGCCCTTGATGTGAAGGAACAGTACACTGATTGTGTATTACAGAACATGTTACAAATCAGAATAATTACGGAAGGGTGTGTTTTACAAATAGTGAAGGATGCAGTGTGTAAATATTACCTTATGCAGAGGATACCATTACCAGTGCTGTCTCAGGTTATGCAAGGAAGAAACAGTTTTGCACACTTAAAGCAACAGGCATTGCTCTAATATAGCAACAAGCACATGCATAATGAAGGAGAGATGCAATACTTATTATTGGGAGTGGCTGAAACCAGTACAGAATGTGATATGCTACAAAGTCACCATGATGGCTCAATTGTGACGGTAGGGGACATAATGCAGTCTAGGTGAGGTATACCATCAGCACTGCTGCTTCTGTCATGTACTGTGACACACACACCACACACACACACACACACACATAGATAAATACTGTTTTCTTGTACCAAAGTTCAACATCCAAAGAATCTTATTTTTTGCAATGGAGTACCTGTTTAGCATAAGAAATAATGAATTAAAAAGCAAAAAAAAAAAAAAAAATTAATACAATATGTGAGTATGCACATACGACATAAATAAATCTGTATAATACTGTGAGTGGCTTGGTGTAGTTTCTTGTGATAAGGTGTGGTTGCTTAAGAAATAATGCATGGCAGGGTGTGGGTCATGCTGGGATAACCTCATGCTTCGGGTGGTTGGACATGAGGCCACAGGCTGAGTGCATCCAACACCCAAGAAGTGAGGTTATCCAGCATGACCCACACCCTGGAGTGCATTATTGCTATTATACAATGGCTCCTAATAATTAAAAATAGATAAAAGAAGAAAAAAAGAAAGTGCAGAGAGTTTTATAGTATTTTCCTGTGGTGTGGAAGATACTTGTTTAACAAAAAGTCCCTGGTTTTCTCTTCCTCCACTAGATGCTGCTGTTGGTCGTTGTCATCTGCCTGTCTGCCTCTGCATCCCCCAGGTTTCTGAGTTTTTGTGTCAAGCATGTAATTACTATGGCCCTATTGCCTATCCTGCAAGGCAAAAAAGAAAAACAACAAAAAAAAAATATCTGCATTACGATCTTAATCACAATAGTGCTGCTGACGGGGAGGGCCAGCAGTGGACGTTTAGTGTGTGCCACAGAGGTAGGGGATGTAGGCACCACTCATCAATGGGGATTTAAAATGTTTTTATTTTATTATCCGATGACTCAGGGGAAGGGGGTCTTTCTGTTATCCGGTTCTTGCAGTTGGGGGAAGAAGTGGGTGAATGAGGAGTCAAAGCCTCTGAGACCACCAGGGGAGTCAGAGCTCAGGTTCAAGTGATACTCCGAGAAGCCGGCCAGTAAGAGACATCAGCACCACTCATGAATGGGAGATTGAGATTTTGAATTTTTTTTTCATTTATTCATGCAGTTCTTTCTGTTAACTGCGTGAATGAGAGGCCACAGCCACATGGGTGTTTCATTGTGCTTACACTACAACAGAGGGGAACTTCAAATGCCATTTCAGATGACTTTTATTTTTTAATATTTTAATATTTGGTGGAGTAATGCGAGGGGAGGGAGGTTTATGCCTATGTGTGTGTGTGGATGTGGCTGGTGGCAGGAACCGAGTGATGCTTGAACACATGGAGGGGTTGTGAAGCCCATGACAGCTTCCAGATGAAGGGCACAGTGATTTTTTTTCTTTTTGCTGTGGTCATCTTGCTGCCGGTTCTTCATACAGTGAGGTTATACTGAGATAACCTCACTGGTGAAGATGGGCACTGACTGTGACATAGACAGCCAGCTCTGAGTGCTGTATCATTTTTTATTTCTTAAAAATAACAGAAATGTGGTATTGAATTTGTCTGTGGGAAATGCCAGTGTACTTGGAGTGACCTCCTTCAATCACACACCCCCCCCCGAGATCTCAGTATGTGAGATAACCACACACACAGGAACTTAGATAAAAAAAAAATCTACCACCTGCAAGGCCAAGATAATTGCAGGGCTAAAAGGTACCTAAAATCAGGGACATCCTGTTTAGCTAGTTCTATTATCAGTAGCCGAGTTGGCAGGAAAGAACATATCTATTTTACAACATTTACAGGAAAGGAAAGCAGGGCATGACACGTCTATGTGAAATTAAAAAGGCTTTAATATCTGTGAAAATCAGGAAGACCCTTTTTCATCAAAGAGGTGTCATTTGAGAATGGACGTTATGCTGAGAAAAACAGGATTTTACTGCCTTATAAGGATCCTGTTTCCTGTAGAGATATATTTTTAGTAAAAATATCCTGATAGGGAGGAAGTACAGTGACATCACCCAGGGGGCTGGAGAAAGCAGCTTTTAAAACTATGATTCTGGTTTCATAGAATGACTTCTTTACCTGACATTGAAACATCAGCATCAAGCCTTTAGAAGATAAGTATTTTGTGGATAAGAAATATAGTGGCACTTTTACACCTTTTTGTTTAATGACTTGTATGTTTTTGTGATAAGAGTTCTGTATATTATTGTTTACTATTTCACCTTTTGTTTAGTAAAGATATATTTTAAAAACAGAAACTGCCTGGTGTGCCTTGAAACATTTCTTTGGTTTTAAGTGAAGTTAGATTGTTTTAAAACTGACACAGTGCATGAGTTAATGGGTGTACCAAACTGGGAACAGTTTAAGAGTTTCTCTGGGTCTTGTATAGAGTTCAAAATGGGTTCATTTTGTAATACCTGGTTAGGTGCCCGTAGGCAAAGATATCTGGCTCCCCGAAGACAGAATTATCTGAACCTGACAATTGGGTATGCTAACAAGAGGTTAACAAGTTTGAATTCCTCCAGAATTTGGGACTAAGGTGACTCGAATCCACAAAACAGAAAAGAGGGCTACCTTGTTCTGTTCACTGTTCACAAGACTACACTCAGAGGTTGGCACATTGGGAGTAGAGGGCTGACCTGCTGAGCGAATCTGTGACACTGACCAATCAGTGCCCAGCATTCTTTCATGCCATTGTATAATAGGCACAGAGACTTTGGGATTCTGAGGACTGTGGGCTCAATTTTCAAAGGGCCTAGAATGACACAAGGTGCTTGCAACAGATTAAAAGAATGATGCAAGAGCAAGCTGTATTAAAACATGCATCAATTCTGATTTTCTAACACTGCTTGCATTAAAAGCAGAACTGCCTACACCAAAGTGGCTTGCATCAGGCTTGGGCTCCATTTTCTAAGGGCCAAGAATAATGCAAGGTGCTTGCACCAGAAAAGAATGAGCAAGCTGCGTCAAACCTTGCATCAATTCTGATTTTCTTATGCTGTTTGCATCAGAAGTAGAACTGCCTGTGCCAAAATGATATGCATCAGACTTGCATCAACAAAATGTGTGTGCCATGTCACAATGGGGCTTGCATTACAAAATGATGTACCATCCGGTTTTTTTGTTTATTTTCTAAGGTGGAAGCTGTTGATACTGTGTCAAAGATGCATGGCCCTGTTAGATCAGCCAGAGCTGGTCTAACTGACAATAGAGCATATATAAAGGCTCACAACAGGTGAGAAGACTTGACTATGGTACTGTACAGTATATGGCACTCTGTTGCAAGAGTCCTGCTTGCCCTCTGACCAGGGCTGCTACAGTTCCCAGAGGTCGGCAGGCTCCTCTCCAGCCACTGACCAAGATCAGGACCCCGGACAAAATCAAGCTCAAGCTGCTTGCTCTCTGACCAGGGTTGCTACAGCTCCCAGCGGTTGGCAGGCTCCTCTCCAGCCGCTGGCCAAGACCTGGATGCCAGGCAAAATCAAGCTCAAGCTGTTTGCCCTCTGACCAGGGCTGCTACAGCTCTCAGCGGTTGGCAGGCTCCTCTCCAGCCGTCGACCGAGACCAGGACCCCTGACAAAATCAAGCTCAAGGTACGGTGAAAGTGCACCCTATCGGATTGCAGGCACCGCCTGGCAGTCGCAGCTGATTGGCTCCCCTATCTCTCTCTGCCAACAGGGCACCGACTGTGAAATTACATTGATTTTTACTGTTTAAATTGAAACCTGCCTCTGTAAAGTAAGGAAAAAAAATATAAATCTGTGTTCTAAGTTAGAGTGCTAAGTGTTTGCAGCTCCTTTCTGAATCTGTGAAACCCCAAGTCCCCCACTGAGCCAGCTCTCTTTGGTGCCCAGTTTTTCCAGGGCTATTGTTCTGCTAAATCTCCCCAAACCCCATGTCTCTTACTGTCTTCTAAATTTTCGCCTTTGTCTCCTTCCCCTATTTAACCTCATTTCTCTTCTCTCTCCCCAGCTACTTGCCCTCTGACCAGGGCTGCAACAGCTCTTAGTGGTCGGCAGGCTCCTCTACAGCCATCGACCGAGACCAGGACCCTGGACAAAATCTACCACAAGGTACCATGAAAGCGCATCCTATCGGATTGCAGGCACCACCTGGCAGTCGCAGCTGATTGGCTCCCTTATCTCTCTCTGCCGACAGGGCTCCGACTGTGAAATTACATTGATTTTTACTGTTTAAACTGAAACCTGCCTGTGTAAAGTAAGGAAAAAAATATAAATCTGTGTTTGAAGTTAGAGTGCTAAGTGTTTGCAGCTTCTTTCTGAATCTATGAAACCCCACACCTCCCCTCCTCACCAAGCCATCCGACAGGGCACCGACTGTGAAATTATATTGATTTCTACTGTTTAAATTGAAACCTGCATGTGTAAAGTAAGGAAAAAAATTTAAATCTGTGTTCTAAGTTAGAGTGATAAGTGTTTGTAGCTCCTTTCTGAATCTGTGAAACACCACACCTCCCCCACACTGAGCCATCTCTCTTTGGTGACCAGTTTCTCCAGGGCTATTGTTCTGCTAAATCTCCCCAAACGACATACCTCTTACTGTCTTCTAAATTTTTGTCCCGCCTTCCCCCACCTCCTCCACTGATTAAAAACTCTCTTTGTCCACCCTCTTCCTCGACCCCCCCCACTAGCCTCCTGCAGGCTACCATTGGCTTCCCTCTACTCTAGAATTCTCATTCTCTCTGTTTCACCTCCTAGGCCTATTGGCCATTTGCCCTCCTAGGGGCCAACCAACACATTCGTCCCAGCCAATCTCAGGCTCCTTTCTCCTTGTAATTACCTCCTTGTCTGAGAAGCTGCTATAAAATCCCAGCACCATGTCCACCATGGCTAGCGTTTTACCTCTTCTCAGTTGTCTGTTCTCCTGCCTCCCACCCCTCCTCTCCACCATGCTGTCTACCTTTCCCATGCTCCCCTCCCCCTACTTGGCTCATACTGTAACTCCTCCTTGCCCTTCCAACCCTGCGCTCTCTCTCCTACCCACTCCTACCTGGGCACACTCCACTATACATCTCCCCACCTTTTCTAATCAGGCCCTCTCCCTCCTGGATTCTCCTGCACCTACTTGCTTCTCGCCCACTCCTGTTACTCACGCAAATGTCCATACTTGCCCCCACTCGTGGCGGGGCTCTTTCGTTCCAAGCTACCTCCATATACTAGCCCAACACCTATCCTTCACTCTCCTCCTTCTCATAGTGGGAGACATACATCCAAATCTGGGACCCTCGACCACTGCATCCTCACCAACCTCAGCCAGCACCCCCACCTGGCATCCCATCCCCTCCCAACTGCCAGGTTACCCCCTCCACAAAGGCCTCTGTCTCCTTCACCTAAATGTTGCCTACCACTTAAATTCGACCAGCTACAAGTTCTCGCTGCACTACATGCCTCTGATGTCTTCATCCTCTCTGAAACTTGGCTTAACAAAATCATTCCCGACTCCTCAGTCACAATCCCTGGTTACACGATGGCCCGCCGGGACAGGGCCATGATAGGTGGTGGCGTAGCCATCTTCATAAGTTCGGACATACTCTACGAAATAATTTTATCTAAAACTGAACCTAAAGAGTACAAACTCTTGCTGCTCCAGCTCACACTACCTTTCTCACTGCCCATATCCATTGCCGGAATCTACTGCTGACTTGGCACCCCTGTCACAACTGTTACTGACCTTCTTACACAAATCAGTTCACAAGCACCCACTGGGGAGTTATATGCTATGGGTGACCTTAACCTAAACTGGTTAGCCCCGGCCCTCAACAAAGCCTGGATGGATGTCGCTGCCCTCAATTTAACCCAACTCATCATTGAGCCCACCCACCTAAACCTTAAATCAGGTAACCACTCCCTTATCGACTGGGCTCTGACCTCCCATCCTCACAGAGTCATCCAAACAGACCTACTCCCTGACTCTATGAGTGATCACCATGTAATTTACCTTGTTTGCAAAATCCACTGTCTCAAATCCCCCCCTAAGTTCTTAGTCCAATGGTCGTTCAAATCCCTAAACCTCGCTCCCCTCCTAAATGACCTTGTCCTAGCTAACTGGCTCCCCTGCCCCCCTCCAACCTGATAGATGACACCCTACTTCACTTCAAAAACACGTTCCTTAAGATATGGGATTCCCACACCCACCTACCTTGGATCTCACAAGAGCTCACAGCTTGTATGAATGCCTGCGACTCAGCTTGGCAAGCCTTCAAAGCCTCAGCCCTACCTCAGAACCTCTCCCACTACCAGTATCTGCACAACATGTGCACTAGAGCAACTCGGCTAGCTAAAGCAGAGTACTTTAGATCCTCCCTCCAATCTAACCTTAATAGCCCCTCCAAATTCTGGAAGGTCATACACTCCCTTCTCTCACCCCCAGCGGCCAAGCCCTCACCTCTCCTTAGTGTAAACAACTCCACACTCTCGGATCCTATCTCAATCGCTGCTGAGTTTAACTTATATTTCTCCACCTGCGCTTCCTCACTCCTTTCCTCCTTACCCCCCATGTCACCATCTCCACCACCTACAGGGCACAAACTACCTCAAAATACAGGTATTTCCTGCTTCAGAGAAATCTCTCCAGATGAAGATCTAGAAGCCCTGCTAACATTAAGCCCCTCAAATGGGAATTCTCTGGATGGACTAGACCCCAAACTTCTGTTCCTCTCAGCCTCTGCCATAGCCACCCGTATTGTCTACCTCCTAATTCTATCCTTCACCACTGCATCTGTCCCTCTGTCCTGGAAGTGCACCATTGTCATCCCTGTCCACAAAAGGGGCGCCTCCACCTTAAACTATCAGCCAATCTCCCTCCTCCCTGCTCTGTCAAAGCTGCAAGAACACTTAGTGCTTAGCCAGCTAACCTCCTATCTCGACAACTCAAATTTCTTCACACACTACCAGTCCGGATTCAGGAAAGATCACTCCACTGCCTCCTCTTTACTAAGACTCACTGACACCATCCAATCTGGACTGGATAGAGGTCTCATCACTTCTGCCATTTTCATTGATCTGGCCAAGGCCTTCGATACAGTCTCCCACACTCTGTTACTATCTAGCCTCTCTGACGCTGGCATCTCCACATTTGCTACTGCCTAGTTCAGTGCCTATCTTACAGACTGCACTCAATCCATCAGGATTGCAGATGCCATATCCCATCTCCTCCCCATGTCCACTGCTGTACCCCAAGGATCGGTGCTTGGGTCTATCCTATTCTCTATTTTTCTAAACAACCTGCCCCAAACTTGTTCTGCCTCCTCAATCCACATGTATGCTGATGATACTGTCCTATTATCTTCTGGCTCCTCCCCAGCTTCAGTTGCCTCTACCCTCCAGGTGGATTTTAACAAAGTCCAGCTCTGGTTCAACTCTCACTAACTCTTTCTAAATGCTAAAAAAACTGTAACTATGACGTTTGGTACCTCCCAGCAACTAGTCAGGCTCCCCTTCCTCCTACTTTTCCACACCCTTGATGGGTCAGAGCTGGAGGACATCATCTCCTTCCATTAACTTAGAGTTTGGCTTGACTGCCAGCTCACCTTGGCAGTCCATGCTGACTCTATACTAACAAAACTCTGCCCCAAGCTTGGAGCTTTACATCAGAACCATTCTAGCCTCCCCTATCTGGTCCATCATGAGCTTATCCAGAGGATGATATTTCCCTCCTTCGATTATTGTGATATTGTTTACAGTGCCGCCCACAAATCAGTTTTATCCAAACTGGATACCCTTTTTAATGCTTTCTGCAGGTTTGCTCTTGATAATCCTCCTCGCACCCACCTCTGCGAGCTATACTGCTCCCTTGCTCTCCCTTCCCTTGAGAAATGCCACCTAATACTCTGTGCCAAGTTTACCTCGAGGAACAGGTTTGGTACCCTCCCAGTGCATCTGACCTCTGTACTATCATCCCCTCTGGCACCCACCTATGATCTGAGGTCCCTAGACTCCTGGCTCCTGTTAGTCTGCAGACGTCAGACCCAAGCTGGCCAGGCCACCTTCTCTCACCACTTCCTTCAACTCTGGAACTCTTTCCCCTCTGAAATTCGCCACTCTTCCTCTATCTGCTCACTATCCTATGCCATTGACAACCACTGCTCAGTAAACTGCTCCTGCAGCTAACTCTCCAATCTTTCTACCTCAGACACTCCTATATTTCTTCTCCCAGTAGGCCCTATGGTGCTACGTCGCTAACCACACCCAACTACTTCACTTGATCCCAACTTTTGAGCTAGCTAGCTTGCACTTACCCCTTTCTCATTATATACCACAACCCAATACGTTAGCAGGATTTCCTCATTGTAACTGTTACTCTCAACTATTAGGGTATATGTATTAATCCACACTCACCTATTCCTGTCAAACATATGCAGCTGTATTATCTAATTATATGTTTTCAAGGTATAAAGCATGACTTACCCATGCAATTGCTACTATACTATAAGTAAGGGTAAATTATCATCTACGTCCAACTATTTCTGTCAAATGTTTTCAACTGTATCGTAATTGTATGTATATATGTCAGGACTTGGATTACCCATGTCCTCTTCCCCACTGTACCCCTCCCCCAGGTCGCACCAGGAGATGAGCAGTTCTTGCTCAGTGTGCTTTTCCTGGTGAAACAATTGCAATAAATAAATAAATAAAATCCCGCATTGTAGACATTGCAATACTGTTTGTAGTATGTAAAATATTGCTGGCAGAGGCCATTTCATCCGTTGTACTTTTTGACTCAGCGTGTGTCTTTTCTCACTCCGTGCATTATATATTTAACTCAACCTGTGTCATTTTTGCTCCATCTTACTCATGGATTGTATTTTTGACACAACTTGCACCATTTTTGCTCCATCTCACTCATGCATCATGTTTTTGACTCAGCATGTATACCTTTTGCTCCATCTCACTCCATGCATCATCTTTTTGACTCAACTTTTGTCATTCTCAGCTTGCATTACTCTCATCCCATGCATTCTATTTTTGATGTAGAGGTCCCCTTGCATCATTTTAGGGAGACTTTGCCACAGAGAATGCTTTTCATGCAAGTAATGGTGCACAGTAGTTGGTGCACATGAATTTGATGCAAGGTGGTTGTTTGACGCATCAAGTGTCAGTCTAAGAGCCCCTTGAAAACCTGGCCCACTGTGTCAAAAATGTGTCTAAAATAGGATGTGTTATGTCATACCTCTACAATATTAACATTACTAATCAGTAACACAAGAACAGTGGCTGACTGTGCTGTCAGACTGAGGAACTGCTGTGAAGCTAAGTAGCTACTTTGCAGTTACTTTAACCAGAAATGAAAACATGGTTTCAAACATCTGAAGGGTACTCTAGTCTGCAACACTGTGTTTATTGTTTTCACCTGTGTAACAATCATGTATGGTATGCTCTGACATGTGTTTAACAATAGAAGGGAGAACAGTTGTAATTTAATAAAAGCATAATTTACCTTTCTTAACAGCAACCACTCTGTAGTGGTGAGCAGATACACCTATGGAAGGAAAAAATATGCAAAGACAAACATTTAGGCAATATGTCCATGTGATATATTATTTTATAACCACATATAATATGGTATGGTAACATTTTGTTCTGTATAAAAAGCAGGCTTATAAAAAGTTGTTGTGGGCATTGCAAACTGTTTTTATCAGATGCAGAACTATTTCTGCTTGTATTAGAAACAGTTGTTGCACACAGTTGAAACATCATAATACTAGCTGGACTGGTGGCACTGAGGTCTAAGGTGCTGGACGCCTTACCTTGCGCTATGCCGATGACCCATGTTCAGGAATAAGCATGAACCATTGGAGGTCAGCAGGGGGGGAGGGTGCAGAGCTGGATGGAGCTGCTGAGAGACAGCTCTCCTCTCTGGGGAGGGAAGGTGGTATCCCTTAGCTCTTGAGTGCCTTGCGGTGGAGGCCAGGGGGCAGTGCAGGCTGGAGGGAGTGCCAGGTGCTAGGCTGACAGGTGTGCAGAAGGAGCTGTCACCGGGGCTGTAGTACGCATGCGCGCCTCCTTGCACATGTGTCTCTAATCCTGGAGCCCCAGAGTAATTGGGGAGGACAAAAAATGGAGGAAAAATGGATCCAGCCTCAGGATGATGCTCAACCCTCCGCAGGCTCCTAACCCGGGCCGGGTACAAGGTAAGCCCTGGTAATTCCAGGATGTCAGGGCCGGGGGGGGGGCAGTCGGGCTGAAAGGGGCAGCTGGACAGAGATAAATAATCACTAAAAAAAAAATCATAATATTTTTACATCCCTTATGCTGCTATGCATGGCACTCACAGTTGGTTATTAAGCATCCATTGCTCAAAGTTGTACCTGTTCAAGCTGTAACTGCATGGTTATTTCATTTGCATCATACAGCTGAACAACTGAAGTAAGGAAGTGCATTTTTGCTCTTTTCCCAGATGAGTGGGAGAGGTCTGTTGCTATTATGTACATGATACAGGATAACATCTGAGCAAACACTCACCCATTGGGATGTGTTTATATGTTTGGGTTTACATAATCAACATGTAGTTCTTTAGACCTATTTTATACCTTGCTATCAGTTGAAGGCACTGATGGAAACAGAGCATGGTTGTGTGTGCTTGTTGGATATGTAACCTTTTTGAAAGCAAAGTATGAATCACGATTGACACTTCATGTGCTCTTGTAGAACACCAGTGTATATATAAAATAAAGTGTACTTAATGATATACAAGAAGACCATCCCTCCTCCCCAACACAGACACATGTTCCCTATCATTGGCAAGGTTCCATTACATTTGCATGGTATTTTGAACTTTTTTAGTGTGCTGTTACAGAACGATGCTTACAGAGCAAACAGATTTTCTTTTGAAGCAATCAAATGAGTAATGAAATTAATATCAGTTTTGAAACATATATCTGTCATAGACTATACATATGAAACATGCATTATGTCCTTATACCCCACCTTAGCTCAATTGATGGGTGATACAGATTGTTCTGAACCACAAGTAAAAGAAGAAAATAAAACCAAGCAGGAATAGAAAAAAATAAATAAAAAAGCAAGCAGCAGATATGAAGCTGGGACTCAATTATTGTTTACTTACAGTACATCTATGCGTGTGACACTGACGTCTTGCAGCAGGGTTAGATTTGTTGGATGAACCAGACTGGGGTTCATCTTCTTCCTGCTGAGACTGTGATGAGCCTCAAACATCCAGCGGTGCTGTGCTCTGAGGGACAGAGGGAATAGTAGGTGTTGTGCAACCTCCCTCCATGCCTCATTGTGTGGTACCACTGATGCCTTCATCGTCTGCACCATTATCTGTAACAGACAAACACATAAGCACAGGCTTTAGTAGCATGATAATGCACAGTTATTATATTGTTCCCATTGAAGTAATGGTTCTATTTTATTTTAGAAAATGGCAAGAAAGTTTTTTTTCCCTGATTGGCTAAAACCACTTCCAACTTGGGCATCTATTTTTCAATAGTTGCCCAGCCAAAAATAAGAGCCAGTCCAAGTGCCCCTTCACCAAGTAGCATTCTCTAGTAGTGCCCAGCCTGCTTTGTAATTGGCTGAAAGCATATCAGAAAATTTGAAATGCCTGCCATGTTTTCTCTCGCTTAGCGAGAGCTGCAGGTCCCTCCCCCACCCCACACTACTTGCTTGCTTGTTGCCTGCTTCTTAATAAAAAAAAAAAAGAAAGACTCTGATTCTGCGGTCAGGAGAGTGAAGAAATTCTCACAGCCATATTCTCTACTATGGCATCACTCTCCCGACCGTGATCTCACACTACCACACTGACAAAAAGTAAATGGAAGCCATTGGTCCTATCGGCTTCATTGTGGGAAGCGTGGCTTTAAAAATGTCAGTAAGTGACTCACTCACAGCACTGCCCCCACAGTTACTCACGCTGCTTCTGTAAATTTAAATAAATAAATAATTAACCTCCTGGCTGTCCCTAATCACATTCCTATCTGGTCCTCGTCTTGACTGCCACAGATCTGAATGTATAGAGCACAATGTCTAGAAAAACAGCATTCCTGTCTACTTCCGTAAAATAAAAAAACGGTAGTTCTGTCTACTTCAGTACAGTACTGTTTGCACCTCAGCAGCACCTACCATCCAAAACTTAATGCTTAACAAGTAAAAGAAAAAAAAAATCAGTGTGTGTAATGGCCAGCATAACCTTGGAAATGAACTATTAAAACACAAACTATGGGGGCTCCAGTAGGACAATAGTCTCCAGATAAAAAAAAAAACTGCTTTCTACTACAGTCAGAGGAACTATTTTATAACAAAATAACTTAAAGAATAACAGTTCTAGCAGTGAAATATAACATTATTTATTTAACCATATATAAATATAAGGTTGGATATTTTCTAAGCACAATAATACTTTCCAGGGTGGGCTTTATTGGGAAATACAGGACCTTGCAGGGTCTATAAGGCCCTTCGCCTGCAGCATTGGGCCTCATTACGCCCCTGGGCAGTCCGGTATTTCCCAGTAAAGCCCACCCTGTCGGGTATTATTGCTTACATAAACTGCATGACACGTTCACCTTACTGCTACAATATTGCATTACCTATATCTTTTGTTTTCTATATTGTTGTTCATTTAGGGGAAAAAACATGTACTAAATTCAAGTTACAGTTCTATTTTATTACATGGTACACACTATTGTTAACTTCAGTGCTGCAAGACTCTGAAACCTACTGTACATCATTTGTCTTATATATTGTTGTATATGGAAGAATTTTTTTTATCATTCTTGTTTCTACCTCTCGGCAGAGCCTCCATGATCTTCGCTGCTGCCCTGCACCCTCGCACCTGGTTGTGCGTGACGAGCCACACAAACCTGCTCCCCATTGGGCCAGCCTTCATCGCCTCGCAACCACCGGCCGCACTCTCTCAAGTCTCTCAGGAGTGCAAGGTGTGGCCATCAGCCTCAAGATCGCCTCCGCATTTTTCCCCATTTTCCTCATGGAGAGCCGACGCAATGGCGCCCCGAGCACGAGAGCTGACGCCAGCCGCATCTCCCCCCACTTTGCATGCCACTGTAGTGTGGGCTGGCCTCCGCCAGTCACCACTACAGGGCGATGCAAGCCCCACTACCCACCGCAGAGAGAGGAGAGCAGTCATTGGATGCTCAGTCCTCCCGCTTCCCTGCCAACCCCCAGCAGCCCAAGTCTGTTCCCAAACCTGGGTGACTGGTGTGGCGTCCAGTGCCTCAACCCTCAGCGCCACCGGGCCGCCATCTGGAAGAAAAAATTTAACATCAGATTCTGTAGTATGATACGTTTGTATATCATTGTTATTCACTGATATTTGCATTATTGTAATCACTGCTGGTAGCCTTATTGTGATAAGTGTGTGTGTGTAAACCAAGGTTGCTCAAATTGGAAATTAAATTATGATACTGTATTTTCCCAGTCACACATGTTGTATTACGTTTGCAAACAAAAGAAAACGTGATATACACTTCAACTGCCATTTTCCCCAAACTAGGCCTATTATTCTCATGTATTGGCTGTATAAAGTTGCATACTTACTACATTTTGTATACTTATAAGGTTCTATACTGAAATCTTTTGTTTAGTAGTACTCTTTCCCTTCATGTTACTGTTATGTTACTTCAGAATTGTGACATGAGTCTCACAAATGTAACAGAGACTGTCACTGTACATACTAAGATATCACAGTTGTGACTATGTTATGAGGTGCAATTCTATAATTGTTACATGCCACCTTCTTTGATGATGACTGCATCCTTGTCAGGAATTGCAGGATCATCAACTACCAGTTTGCCTGGGATTGGTTCCAGCTGGGCTCTGGCCTTAGGGGTGCCAGGGAAGCTATGATGATCTGCAATAAGAAATGTAACCCCCCCCCTTTGCCCCCTCATCTAGGGGCATAAATCATCATCTCAGTTGTTCCAGAGGGCATAAGGAAGGGCTACATCAAGCACTAACCCAAACCAGTGCACCCTCAACCAAGATAGGAAAATAGTGGTCCTACTCTTCAGCAACTTCATTCACCAGTGCACTCTCGATCTCGCCACCGAAAATCTGGAGTCTCCCCAAATGCTGACACTGGACCAGGATCTCCAAGCTGTAACTTCCTGCATCTTTGAGCCCCAGAGACCCTCAATCCCGAATGTAGCCTGATGGAAGCTCTACTGAAATAAAAACTTATGAAATAAATTAGACCCAAGGTGAGGTCCTATTTCATTTTATCCCCCCTTCCAGCTTAAAAAAAGAAACAACACTACTAATTTCTTCCCAAACTGACTTCTGTATTCTAGCTCCTGCATCCCAAATGATCCCAGGAATACAGGGTCACATCCTTCTTTGAATAAATAAAGCAGCTCCATGGGGCTATCTGAACTTTTTATAAGGTACCCTGGCTTTATATTCAGAGCAGTGATAATGGTTTACAGGCAGTACAAGCAGGGCTTCTCCATTTTATCCTAACTTGGATGCTTTACCCAAGGAACCTCCCAACTTAGAAACCCACAGACTCCTGGCTCACTGGCACTGGCAAGCCAGATCTTTTTCCTTTATTTTAGTCTGGGTTACACGTTCGCTGTCTGGTCTGGCACTGGTTGCTGCCCTAACTCCGGTGCGGGAAAGCATGCTGCTTCCCCCACCTGGCCCTGGACCTTGGCCCAAATCACAAGGGGTACCATGATTTTTTCCTCTGACCCTGGCCCTGTAACCCACTCAGTCTCACTCAACGGGGAACCTAAACCTGCTGGTGCTCCCAATCTTACTGCACCTGTTCCCTTCTTACAGCTCAGTCTTTCCTTCTGTACAGCTCTCCACTGGTGCGGCGGCCCTCAAACCTGGCCCTGCTCCATGTACTTGAACTCTCTGCTACAGACTGCCCTGCCACAGGAGAACCCCCGGGGCCTGAAACTGCCCAGGACCCTCTGAGCAGCCCAACTCTGCAAGTAGTGCCAAATCCTTTTCTTGCTCCCAGCTGACCCTTCACAGAGGATACATGCCCAGGCCCACATCCCTGTCAACACATCCTGGGATGGTGGTACCCTCCAGCCAGTGGACACCCTCCAAGGCCTGTCCTATGACCTGTGACCCACTTGACCCTTTAATGCTGGCACCCCAGGACCTGTCCCTGCAAGCAGGCCCCAAATATGGGTGAAGGACCCCCTGCCTCAATCTGCCCTCAGGTCACCCTACCACACCCGGTATGGGGAAGAGTTGCTACCACCAGTCTCCCCCCTGTGGGGACTCTGCCACCATCCACACAGCCCTGGCAGCCTGAGCAAACCACTTCATGGGATTTCTAAGGACTCCTGCCTAGCCTGGCCTACTACCTGCCACCTACAGCTCCCTTACCCCAACGATGCAGGACCTGGCTAACCATCCTCGTCTCAGAGCTTCCCTCCTGGCTCTTAGATGCCATGTCACTGCAGAGGCCATCCCTACCTGCCACTTTTGTGGCAGGTCCAATCACTAGCCCACCCTGACAGCCAAGCTCCCTTCTTGCCTGCCTTTCCTGCTCCTTCAGCTGCCCCCTCCAGCCCTTGGCCTACTGCCCCGGCTGGAAAAGGCCCCAAGCTTCCTGGCTTCAACCTTATATACCTCCCTCAATCTTCTCTCTATGGCCACCTTGAGCCATCCAGTAGGTATTAACCCCCAGAGCACTAATAAATTCCCTAGCTCTGGGGGGGGGGGGAAAAGGATGCCTAAGTGGGAGCATAAGTACCTCCTTTAAGGGGGGCTTACAGAAAGAAGACATGAAAAGAAATGATAAGGCAAAGGTGTTTTAACAACAAGTATTTATGTGTTACATAGCTAACAGACAGCATGGTATTAACAAGTGGTTATTGCACTTAAAGAAAATATATTGTGTCAAAATCATTATGTATGTAGCTTCACAGTACAACATTAATGATGCACATCAGCACAGAGGGAACTGTGTCATCTCGTCATCTTTTAAGTGATTACACTTAAATGTGTACTTTATAGTCATGTATTTCCCTAGCACTACAATAACATACATATGGCCAGTCTGTGACATATGTTACATAGATGATACTTTTCCATGCTATGAATATTGAAGATTTTCCTGGTAAAGTGCTATACATACAACAGGTAATTTTCAAATTTGCA
Organism: Neoceratodus forsteri; assembly: GCA_016271365.2. NCBI lineage: Eukaryota > Metazoa > Chordata > Ceratodontiformes > Ceratodontidae > Neoceratodus > Neoceratodus forsteri. The sequence continues at coordinate 907,834,288 of CM028129.1, forward strand.
CTGCGAGTTGATCAAGTACCAAATGTCACCCATATGTGAAACATTTGCAAGCCTTCAACAAAACATCTTCCCTATCCACACAATCTGAGGACAGATGTGATATTTACAATGATGCATCTGTAGAAGCCAGTTGGGATGATCGCCCTGGGGTGATTGGGCATGAGACTGCAGGCCGAGTGCATCCAACGCCCCAGGCGTGATGTTATCCCAGCACAACACACAATCTGGAGTGCATTATTGCTATTATACAATGACTTTCTTGTAGAACAAAGAAAAAAGAAGATGAAAAACTACATTTAATGTATATTTTTGTCAGTTTTTGGAATTAGTAGGGTTACTTTATAAAAATATAGTGCTGAATTATTACTTCAGCCAGCAGGTGGAGCTGATGTCTATTTCCTGTGGTTCTGCAGTTTCCAGAGTAACCTTTATCACTGCTGTCACTCTTTGTTAGGATGCCCTGTTGCCTCGTTATTTATGTTCTGTTCTGCCATGCAGTTTGTGTTTCCCTCTGTTTGTTTTTGTTACATGCCATTTATGCTGCTGCTTTTTGTGAATCGGACATTGCTGCCACCCGCTCCCTGCCTCCCCCCCTAGTCACTCTTCAGATGTGCCACCCAGTGCCGCTGCTGTGAGGATGTGTGATAATGAAGGAGGTAGGGAGGATGTTTTGTGACTGGTATTCCATGCTGCAGTTTAAAACAGGAGAGAAAAGTGATTTTAACATCAAGCAAGCAAGCATTATAGGCACATGGTGACTGTTCAAGTATAAGCTTGCTCGTTTGTTCGTTCATTTACCTGGTGGGCTCAGTTTGTGAACTAATGATGGGATTTAGTGTGATGCATTTTTTTGAAATATGGAGTACAGTATCTGGGGAGTTCAGGGAATGTCTGCAGGTAATTGGTTTTATGTTGGCTGGTTTTATACTCGGGGGACACTGAAGGTGGGTGCCGAGCGACAGTCATGGAAGTATCCTGCTCAGTGGGAGATAACTTGAGCGGGATGTGTTGAGTGATTCCGGGAATGGTTGATACGATTATCTGTGGCTTGGGACTAGAGCCGTGATGTTGTACTGGGATAACATCATGGCTCCAGTCCCAGACTAACCAATCAGAAGGCTAAGATTCTTTCTTGCCATTGTATAATATGTCTGTTCTCCTTGCCCCCAGACAAAATTCCACACTGCTCTTCAGTTAAAGAATAAAATGTCTGTTACTCACAGCCATATGCCATATTCTGTTATACAGTCACCCTTCTGTCATGTCATGTCATGTTATGCCCACCCTCATCATGGACTGCACTTCATGACAATGAAAGAAAGTATTTCAAAACCATAATTATAAGCGATTGCTACTGTATTTTGTACTCATATTTAGTATTTAACAATGTGAGAATTCTGACTTTAGATACCAACAATTGTCAGTCATGTTAAAGATCATATGCAATGTTGATTTGCAATGGTATTGTGGCATAAATATAATAAATCAGTTTATCCCCAAGCTGTGGTGTGTTTCATTTTATTGAAAATGCTGTGAAATTAGAGTTTTTCACCTTTTTCCTGTAGCCTCTGTGAAGTGCGATCCACAGTTTCTGTTTTGACACCACCCTGCCCTCTGCCAGACATCTCCCACGTGCTATGACATAATTCATCTATCAATTATTCCCACCTGAGCTGTCAGAGTTGGAAGGCTAGTATGCGACGTTTGCAATTCCATTTCTACTCACTGAAATAATGTATTATTGTGTTTCCTTCCTCTTCAGTGTACAAACTCATTGTCATTCCTTTCTTCTTTTTTGACTGTCTGATTTCAATTTGTTGCTTTCTATCTGTCTGGTGAAACTGTTTCCTCTGCATTTGGGGGTACATTGCGGTTAGGCAGTGATATATAACTTCGGAGCATTATTTCAATATCCTCTGATATAATTTTAGTTATTTTTGCAAAATCATAGTTACTTTAATAGATTATCTGCCTGTCAGCTGGTTTGTGTTGCGGCATATTCGGAGTGTCTTGACCGTAAATCAAATTCAGTTTTCCCGCCCTCTGTCCTGGCTCTCGGACTGTCACTGTGACAGGTCGCCTTGAGGAACTGCATATTTTTTTATCATTGCCCCTGTGCTGTGTTGAAAGTGCTACAAAAATGTTTCACAGGGTACCATTTTCTTGGTTCCACAAAGATCGTTTCTACTGATCCCTATTTAGTAAAACTGGGCTAATGAGAACTGTGAAGCTATTTTTGTGTGGCTTGTGTGCCTACAGTAATCCTTCCTGTGTGATATCATTGTAATCATTATTGCCTCACAAATCATTTGTCCTGCAGTATGGCACCCTGTCTGCTGTGAGGCATTGAGTACTATCAAAGTGTCTACCCTTCATATAGTATTTTGACATTTGATTATCTCCAGTTTGCATTGATTTCTGCATTTCTCATACTGAAAACTAGAAACACACACATATATATATATATATAAACACAATACACAATCAGTTTATGACAATATACCCATAAGTACCTGCTATCTACATACTATTGATGTTACTGTTCTTGTACATAGTGTGCCTGTGCACATACACAGATACAAACCTTTGTGTATTCACTAATTCACAGCCTACTATTTCATCTAGCAGTACTGCAGTGACCAGTACCATAACTGTAACACAGTTTGTCATTCCGCATAGGTGGACTGCCGATAGGTTGCAAGTAAAGCATCTTATTCATCAGACACAGTTGTATGTGCTATAACTCCTGAGCTGTGGTTTTTGTAATGTTTGCCTTATTGTGTTTCCTATTAATGGTACTGCTTCTGTGTTGGCTTGGGTGTGTCACTTCTATGAGTGGTGTAACTGTTGTTTTATTCCAAACAGTCAGGCTTGTTACTGCTATCTACATAAACATCACTCTCTGCAGTTATACCTAAGTGTGTTGTACAGCAGATTACCCTTCCAGATACTGTTTCACTGTCATTCACCATAGTACTTATTGGTACATAGATACATAGATGTTGTCAGCAGATAAGAGCCTTGTGGCCCATCCAGTCTGCCCTATCCCTCTTTCTAATGCTACAAGTCCCCCCCCGCCCTAGCTGGATAATTACCATGTGCCCATTCCACTCATTCTTGAATCCCTGAACCATGGCCGCCCCCACCACTTCCTGGGGAGACTGTTCCATCTCTCCACCACCCTTTCAGTGAAATAGAATTTCCTCAAGTTCCCCCTAAGTTTTCCCCCTTTTAGTCTCATGCTGTGTCCTCTTGCTCTGCTATTTCCCTTCATGTGAAATATGCTCCCCTCTGGTACCCTGTTGATTCCCTTTAGATACTTGACGGTCTCTATCATGTCCCCCCCTATCTCCTTTCCTCCGAGGAGTACATATTGAGAGCTCTGAGTCTTTCCTCATATTGCTTGTGCTGCATCCCGGACACCATTTTTGTTGCCCTCCTCTGTACTGTCTCCATCCTGTCTATGTCTTTTTGGAGATGGGGTCTCCAGAATTGAATGCAGTACTCCAAATGAGGAATTACTTTGGAGTTGTACAATGGTACCACCACATCCCTCCTTCTACTTGTTATACCACTCTCTATGCACTCTAGTATTCTGTTATACTTTTTGACTGCTTTGTCACACTGTTTAGCCACTTTGAGGTTGTCTTCTATGACTACTACTATATCCCTTTCCTCTGTGGTGGCTTCCAGTGTTACCCCATCTAGTTCATACTCGACCCTAGGAGTCCCTCTTCCTTGCTGTATAATCTTGCACTTTTTTGTATTGAAACCCAACTGCCATTCCTTGGACCAGTTTTCTAGCCTCTTCAGATCCCTCCTAATGTTTTCCATACCTTCCTGTGTATCTACCCTGTTACATAGCATTGTATCATCTGCAAACAGGCTAACCCTCCCTTCTAGACCCTCTGCACTATCACTTATGAAGACATTGAAGAGCATTGGTCCCAGCACTGATCCCTGGGGTACGCCACTTGTTACCCATCACTCCTGTGAGCTAACCCCCTTTAGCACCACTCTTTGTGTTCTGTTGATCAATCAGTTTCTAACCCATGTGACCACCTCTCTCCCAACCCCCAGATTTGCCAGCTTATGGATTACTCTCCTGTGTGAGACTGTGTTGAAGGCCTTCCTGAAGTCCAGATAGGCCACATCTACCACTCTGCCCTGGTCTATTTCCTTTGTCACCCACTCCAAGATATCAATCAAGTTGGTCTGGCATGACCTCCCTGCTGTGAATCTATGTTGCCTTGGGTCCAGCAGCCCCCTTGTCTCTAGGTAGTCCACCAGCCTTTCTTTAAGCAGGGTTTCCATCATTTTACCTATTATCGAGGTCAAACTGACAGGGAGGTAGTTTTCTGCCTCCTTCTCCTTGCTACTACTTTTGTGCAGGGGTACCACTTGTGCCCTCCTCCACCCCGCTGGCACCACGTCTGTTTCCAGTGATCCACTGAACAGCTTAGCCAGAGGTTAAGCCCATTTCCTCCCAGAGCTCCCTTAAGATCCTCAGGTGTATCCCATCAGGGATAGCTTTATCCACCCTAAGCCATTCTAGTGCTCTTTTTATTCTGTCCTCTGAAAAAGGTCTAATGTCCACCCATTCTCCCTACTTGCCCTTCTCCATTAATGGGGGACTGTTCCCATTGTCTTCTTCCGTGAATACGGAGTAGAAGCACTTGTTGAGAATGGTCACCTTGTCAATGTCTTTTTCCAATACCCTGCCTCCCTTTTCCCTAAGTCTCACAATCTCCCCCGTCTTCCTCCTCTCACTAATATACCTAAAGAATGTCTTTCCGCCTTCCTTCACTGATTTAGCTAGCTTTTCCTCCATTTCAGCTTTTGCTACCCTTACTGCCTTGTTTGCTTTCTTTCATTTTTCCAAGTATTATTGCCTGTCCTCCTTGCTTTGTGTTGCCTTGTACCTCAGAAATGCCATCTTTTTTTTCTCTTACCAGCTCTGCTACTCTCCTCAAGAACCATAGTGGTTTTCTCTTTCTTTTGCTCTTGCTGCAGGGCCTGGCACAATGGTTTGTTACTAGGTGCAGGGCTTCCCTTATCTTATCCCACTGTTCTACCACTCCCTTAATGTCATTGTATCTGTGCATAGCCTTCCTGAATTCATCCTTCATCTTACCAAAGTCTATCCTCCTGAAATCCAGGATTCTAGTCCTTGTGTGGCTAGCCTCCTGTGATGTCCTTATGGTGAACCCCACAGCTCAATGGTCACTAGACCCTAGGCTGTCCCCCACTGTGACTTCCTTTATCCTGTCCCCATTGCTTAGGACAAGATCCAGAATTGCATTCTCCCTTGTAGGTTTCCTCACTAGCTGTGTGAGACCTGCCCCTTGCAAAGATTCCAGGAATCCCTTACTCCTGGCTGAGGCTGCCACCGGGATGCTTCAGTCCACATCTGGCAAGTTGAATTCACCCATCAGTAGCATTTCACCTTTTGCTGCCATGTTCTGTATAGTCTCCAGCACCTTTGTTTCCACATCCTCTGCCTGCCCTGGGGTCTGTATATCGCTGCTGTTCTAAGTACTGTTTCTATCCCCACCTCCAGGGTTGCCCACTGCATCTCTTCTTTTCCCTCCTTGTCCAGTGGGACTGTCACTTTTATCCCTTCCCAGATGTACAAAGCCACTTCTCCTCTCTTCCTGCCTTCCCTGTCCCACCTGTGCAGCATGTACGCTGGAATGGCTAGCTCCCAGGCATGGTTGCTATTGCATCATGTCTCTGTGACTGCCATGATATCAGGGTCCTCAGAGGCCATTAATGCACAAGTTCAGGGATTTTGTTACCCAGGCTGTGGGCATCTGTGCACATAGCCTTCCAATCATGGCCTCCCCCTCTGCTATAACTCCAGTACCATTCCCCCTTTTATGTGTCTGCCCCATCTGTACTTTACATGCAGTCTCTCCTTTTTTAACTATGGCCACTCCTTGCTCATGGCCATGCCTGTTTCCTTTAGCCCAATGTTGGGAGGTTCCCTTCCATTCATTCACCGATCCACTTACCGTCATATCTTTCTGCTGCATCTTTATTTAGGTCTTCTTCTCTGTGCTGGAGACTTCCCAGTTTAAACCCTCCAAGAAGACCTCCAACTTCTGCCTTAGTGCTCTTGCTCCTTCTCTGGTGAGATGCAGACCATCATGCTTGAAGAGCTTCCTGTCCCAGAAGGTCCCCCAGTCCCCAGTGTAGTGCATCCCATTCTCTGAGCACCAACCCTGGAGCCACTGCTTGAATTCCCTGATCTCTTCATTCCTGATCTTGTCCTCACTTCAGCCCTTCCTCCAAACTGGCAGCACCTCTGAGAAGGCCAGCTGTGTTGTGTACTCCTTTAGTCTCTCCCCTTGGGTTTTCATGTCTGCCTTGGCTTCTTCCACAGTCCTGTTTACTATGTCATTTGTCCCAAGGTGGAAAATGATGCCCACAAAATCCTGATTTCTTCTCTCCAGCTGTCCTATTCTGTCCTTAGCTTTCCTTGCAGATGCTCTGGCATGCATTTCACAGTGGTTTCAGCTCCCTTCACACTGATGGACTGTGCCTCCACTTCTCGCAACAGAGTCTCCTATGACCAGAATCTTTCTGTTGCTCTGTGTATTCTTCCTCTCCTTCCTTGTACCTCCTTCCTGCTTTCTTGTATAATGTTTGTTCTGCTTAAGTCTTCCTTCTTCCTCACCTGGTTTCTGTTCCCTGGCTGGGGGAGGGATGATTCTGTGTGTAGATAGCGTGTGGCTGGCGGTTCCCCCTCTTAGTTCGTGGTACGCTGCTGCCCCTTCCCACCACCCCCCATCTCCCAAGACCCATGGGCCTTTGAGGGAGTGGGTGGGTAAGGGGGTTGTGGGCATCCCCAATCCAGTCTCCTCTGCAGCCTCATGATCTCTTCTCTTGCCTGCCATAGCTCCCCCTGTAGTTCCACAACTGTCCTGCAGAAGGGGCACCCCAGTCTCCAGAGTGTCTGCCTCACTACCAGTCCTCTGCATCTCTGGCAGATCTGGATGTCAATATCTGTTTTCCTTCTGATCTGTAGATGTCACTGTTTCTTTCCCAAGTCATTGCATTTTCTCTGTCCTTTCTTTCTGTTCTCATTGATATCTTCCTTTGGGAGCCATGCAGGAAGTTCCCTTGGGCTTCTATAAATGTGGAAAGAACCTGGGTGGTTGGGAAGAGGGTGGGTAGTACTATTAGCACCCCTTAGCAGTAGCTGTTAGCAGTTAAGTGACGGGGAAGGGGGACATTTAGCTGATTCCCCTCTTCTTCTCCAAAACGAAGTACTCTTAAAAGCAAATGCTAGCTCCCTTTTAGTTGCTAGCTTCCTTCTCCAAAATGAGATGCTTTTAAAAGTAAATACTAACTCCATTTCAGCTGCTAGCTGCTGCTGCTTCTAGAAGCTGAAGCAAAAGTAAATGCTAGCTGAAGCAAAATGGAGCTGGGGCACAACTGACTCTGCTATTCACAGGTCACAGGCCCCTCCCACTTAGCAAGAGCTGTTAGCAGTTAAGTGATGGGGAAGGGGGAGAGTTAGCTGATTCCCCGTTCCTCTACAAAATGAGGTACTCTTAAAAACAAGCAAATGCTGCAGTAGCTCTCTATTAGTTGCTAACTTCCACCTCCAAAATGAGATGCTTTTAAAAGTAAATGCTAGCTCCCTGCTGCTTCTAAAAGGTAATTCTTTTGTTCAAAGGCAACGTTCTGTGTAGTACATTCATTTTTTTAAATCAAACTTTATTAAGCTTTTTCCAAGAGTTACATACACAATAACCAAAGACACAGGACAATAATATAATGCAGAACAGTAAAAAGACAGGACATACAACTAAAACCTACAAGATCCCCCCAACCCTCCCAAGGCATCACTCTACTCAGGGCTGTAACTACAATGGGGTGTCATAAACTGTATAAGTTGTACATAGACTCCCATCTATTTTTGCATGTTTTTGTACAGTTACGTAGACTCGCTATCATTTTTTCCACATGCAGGTTGGTTAACAGTTCTTGAATCCATTCTGTGTAAGAGATGACATTGGCATCCTTCCATTGTCAGAGAACCAAGGCCTTTAGAGAAAGAGCAATCATTGACATATGAAATCTACGCTGTTTGACATTGACTGTGGTGAAATCCCCCAGAAGGCAAATTTCCTGGGTAAATAGATTGTCCAAGCCCAATAGGGGGTTAATGATCTCTCAAAGTACAGCAATCGGGGGACAGTTCCAAAAGATATGATAGAGGTTGCCCTCTGCCTGGTTACAGTGAGTACAGATCGGGGAAGGATGTTTCTCCATCTTATGTAACTTCACCGGAGTCAGGTACATGTTTTGTATGATCGAAAATTGCATGAGTCATAACCTGTCTTGCGTGATGTGTAAGTGACAGGACCTCCATATCTGATCCCATCTGAGGGGTCTTTGGGGAAATTTATCCACCCAGTAAGGAGAGGAACTGTCTATAAGAGGGAAAACCATGTCATAAAGAGAGGCATATATATGAGAAACTGAATGAGCCTGCAGAGCCAAATCGGTTAAAGGGAAACATTTTTTTGCTGTTCCTCTAATTTCTCCCAGTAGCATCTGCTTAGTGAGCAAGAGATGTCGGATCTGCTAGAATTTGAAGAAGCCTCCTGGACCTGATGGGAACTTTAACATCATATAGTTTACTGAAAGATAGGAGTTGCCAGAAGCTAGGTCCTGGGAACTCTGTCCAGCAAGGGAGGGGAGCCAAACATCTGAGACAGGGGTACCCCCAATACGGAAATTAATATTCCTCAGCATAGGTTGTTCTGAGTCTTTCAGGGGTTTATATCTTAAGGCAGCACATATCTGAAAATGCACCTTCAACGAGGTGGCAATAGCAAAGCAAAGAGGTGGGAAGGTCCCTCATTCGTGTATGTAGAATGGCCTCTCGAGAAATACCACTTGAGTCAATTAACTCCTGTTCAATGGAGAGCCAGGACGGGACATATGGAAATGAATGTAAGGTTTCCACTGGGAGCAGCCACCTGAGGTATTTGCTTAAATGACTGGACCAGTAATATAGGCCAAAATTAGGGAGCCACAGTCCCCCTTTCTTTTTCAGGGTGGCCAGTTTATGATATGCCTGCCGGGGGGTTTGCTGTGCCAGAGGAAATCCAATACCATCCCATGTAGCTTCTTAAACCATGTGAGGGGCAGCCACAGGTTCAGCATACTTGGGGGTAAACTAGCCAGGGCAAGAGGTTCATTTTAATCATGCTAATCCTGTCCCAGAGAGATAGAGGCATATCCTTCCAACGGGCTAAGTCTTGTTGTAGTTTGGACATCAGGGAGTCTATGTTAAGGGATTTCAGCTTGGTGTCACTTCTCGCCAGGGTTATGCCTAAGTATTTAAGAGTATTTTGGGACCATTGCAGACCAGTGTGGGATGTAAGGTCACTGTGAGCTTTATTATTCAGAGGGAAGACCACTGTCTTATCTGTGTTAACTTTGTAGTTTGAAATTACGCTGAAGGCTGAGATAGTCTCCATGACAGCTGTAATAGAAGAGGAGGGTTGGGTGAGATGCAGCAAGATATCATCTGTATAGGCAGACACTTTCAGAATATGCAAGCCTAACTTAATATTGTGGATGCTGGGATTGCTCCTAAGTTTCCACAACAGGGGCTCCAAGTATAGATTGAATTGGAGAGGTGACAGGGGGCATCCTTGCCGGGTACATGATTGTGAGGGGAAAGAAGGGGAAAACACCCCATTGCAGTATATCATGGCAGTGGGATCCATATACATGGTTCTGATCCAGTGAAAATACAGGTCTGGGATGCCAAACTTCACCAAGACTCGAAACATATACTCCCAGTCCACTCTGTCAAATGCTTTCTCCACATCCAAGGAGGCCAGGACTGCTGGGTGATTGGAGTCCCTGAATGTGGAGAAAATGTGCACCAATTTTCGCAGGTGATCTTGGGATGTCCTGCTTACCATAAAGCCTACTTGTTCGGGTCCTAATAAAACAGGAAGCACCCTACTAAGTCTATTCGCTAATAATTTAGCTAATATCTTGATATCATTATTAATAAGAGAGATGGGTCTGTAACTCATGACTTTGTCTTCTGGTTTACCTGGCTTGTGAAGTACAATTATAAGGGCCTCTAATATATGGGGATCTGAGGGACATTCAGACAAGATCAAGGAATAAAACCTACATAAACATGGGATTAACTGATCCTTGAACTTGTTATAGAAGTTTGGGGAGAATCCATCTGGCCCTGGGGCCTTGTCCAGTGGGCGCTCACGGATTGTTGCTCTAACTTCCGTCTCTGTTATAGGGACTAGCAGAATGCTCTTTTCTGCTTCTCCCAGGATGGGCAGGGGGAGAGAGTCCAGGCATGCCTCTATCTCTTTGGCCTAGCACTGTATAGATCCCTGTAGTATTGTTCAAATTCAGAAACTATGTCCCTCAGGGTGACTTTAATTGAGCCATCGGCAGCAGATTTGATGGTCTGTACTAATCTGGCAGTCTCCTGCTGTTTAATTCTCAGGGTCAGTAAGTGCCCGGCCTTCTCTCCCTGGTCTATATAGAATGAGCAGGACTTGAGTATGGCATATTCCGCCTTTTCTCTCAGCAGTTCGTCACAAGACTCCAGTAAGTTCAAGAGAGCAGTTTTAATGTTCTCATCTCCAGCTAGGGGGAGAGTTCTTTCCAGTTGACATATTTGTATCAATAAGTTGGAAAGTTGGATTTCTCTCTGCTTCTTTCTGTGTGCAGCTATCTTAATGAGCTTCCCTCTGAGGTAACACTTTAGTGCTCCCCACTCTATGTCCGGCTTTCCTGTGGAATGCAAATTATCTACCATGTAGCGTTCAATGGATTGAGTTACCTGTTTAACTACATCTGAATCTTTTAGGAGCTGGTTGTTGAGCTTCCACCTAGTGTCTTTCTGCTGGTGAGCAGCGAGAGACACCATGCACCAGACCAGGGAGTGATCAGAAATTACCCCAGCTTTTATCCTACAGTCGCTGACCCCTGTTAAGAAGTTCGGCTCATTAAAATATAATCGATTCTAGAGGAAGAACTATGTACTGGGGAGTGGAAAGTGTATTCCTTGGAAGATGGGTTGAAAGTCCTCCAGGGGTTACACAATTCAAAGTGGTCCGCCAAGTCTCTTAACGCCCATTGAGCCAGGGACAATCCTTGGGATCTGCGGTATGTTTTGTCCAGGTAGGGAGTAAAGGGGAGATACCAATCTCCTACCAGGAAAAGTGGTAGGTTGGAGAAAGGGGATAGGAGGTTAAAAAGCTCTGAGGAAAAACTGTGGTGAATCCACATTGGGTCCATAAAGACACCCAATAATCAGTTCTACTTGGTCTGGAGTCCCTCTGAGTACCAGATATCAGCCATCAGAGTCCCTAAGTATCTGCAGGCAGGAAAAAACCAGCCAGTGAGCTATAAGAATAGCAATGCCCCTCCTCAGCATGCTGGACCCTGCTGTAAATACCTGGCCGATATTCCGTCTTCGAAGGAGTCCTGACTCGGAGTCCAATAAGTGTGTCTCCTGCAGACAGATGATATCAGCCTTGAGATGACCTAAATGCTTCAGGATTTGGTAACATTTGGTCTTGTTTCTGACACCCCTCACATTCTAGGAGAGACGTTTTACCTGACCTGCCATACAGTCATATAGGTTTTAGGACACATGTAAACAGCCGGTGTTAGACCTTGGTGGTAACAGGTACATCTCAGTCAGTGATACCATTGGCCCCCACCCTCCAGTAGACCCTCCCTTCTGCCTTCACCCCTCTCCCCAGTACATAGCCTAATTCAAGACCAAAGATTCATGACACATATCCCCCTCCTCCCTAATCCCACATAAGAACCCGGTAAAAGGTAACAGGATGATGCATTGATAGGAGATGACCCCCCATCCTCATAACTTCACAAAAAGTATTCCGACCATGATGAATAAGCTTACCAAATTACTGTCCTCCCACTCCCACCCTGTTATTACCCAGACTTAGCTGAAGAAATCTACCAAACTACCTAAAAGCATGTATTAAATTCAGAGCAGCAGGCTGACATAGCACCCTTGTAATAGACCCAAAATAGAAAGGAGAGCTACTGGCCCCTACTGTCCAATTTGTATACTGCAGTGTTGCTCCTCAGTTATTGACCTGTAAAGAAAATAATAACAGTGATAATCTCTCTGACTGCTACAAGGATATATAAAATATTATTAACATCTTCCCTTCTTTGTAGAAGAGACCAAAAGAGGCAACAGTCACAGGGCACCAGTAGCATAAGAGAAATACCCTGCTTAAAATGAAGTTAAACGTTGCCCACTTTGTCCAAAGCAAAGGTGAGATGCTGTTCTTGGCCAGTGTGGCAAAACAAAGTCTAAACAGTCTGCCTAAATTGTTCTCTTGCCGGAGTTGAAATGCGAGCTTGAAGCTGAATACGAGGAGATAGTCTGAGGAGATCAGCGAGGGATTCATTGAGCAGACCAAAATACCAGTGCCCACTTGCAATTGAAGCAGCACCCCCCATGAGATGTAACAGATAGGAATGCATGGCTCAGCTCAATTAGTGATTCAGCTGCGCGCATAGCAAAGAAAAAGACTCCTCAGTCAGTATTGTGGCACATAACAGGAGAGGTACTTAGTGGCAAAGCCAAGACAGGTTCTGCAGCCTTGAACAGTCCAGAAACTCCATGCTGTCAATGAACTCAGGGGCACAAAAGTAGAGCCTAAAACAGCACACAGTACTTTAACACACAGCTCAGCTGTTTCCCAGGTACAATCCTGAAGGTGCTCACTGGGGTTTGAAGAGATCAGAGAGGGCTAGTTTGAGATCATCCTCTGCCACAGTGGGGTCCTCAAAACTCCTTCATTGGCTTGCAGATGAATTTGCAGTTTGGCAGGGTACATCATCCGGAATTTCACTCCAGTTGGAATTAATTTGGAAATGATTGGATGAAATGCTATACATCGCTGATGGACTGGCAGGGAGGTCCTGGGCTATTTGGATTTTATGATCCACCCACTTCACTTCTTGCAGCTCCTTTAGTTTCAGCAGGAAATGCTGCTGCTCCTGGAAATTTAAAAACTTGAATATTAGGGGATGAGGTGGTGCTTCTGGTGGGGGCATTGCCCTTAGTGCTCTATGGGCCCTTTCAATACAGTAGGCAGGGCCAAATGGGGAAGGACTGGCCAACTTTAAGATACATTTCTGGACAAATACCACCACATTCCCCCCTTCCTTCTTTTCAGGCAAACCGATCAGGACTGCATTATTGCGTCTACTTCTGCCTCAAGGTCTTCTACCTTGGCCTCCAGACGTGCAATCTGTAGTGTGGGAATGGTGAATTTGGGATCCACATGGTCCGCCTTGTTCTCCAATGACTTGATGCACATCTCGCTGTCGCCGGTGCTCCTGGAGAGATCCTCAAGTGCGTCTGCCATGGTTTTCATCTCAGAGGTAAGAAACTTAACTTCCTCTCAAAAAGGGTGACATTCTTCTAAGAAGCACTCCAGGGTAAGGAGATTGGATTCAGTCGCAGCGCTAGATGTTTTGCCTGAAGCCAATGATTGCAGCCTGGATTTCTTGCTTTGTTTTTCAGACATAGGAGGGGGCGTATGTTTGGGAAGGGCTGAGTGCATCTCAGCTTCCATTGTCACTCCTGGAGGTATTAAGATCAGCTCTCCGGTTGCAGATGATTAAGCAGTGATCTTTTGAGAAGGCGAGAAAATGCTTTAAAAGGCTCAGAAAGATAGTTTTTATTAGGCTAGGCAGGAGCTCAGTAAGAAGGCTTTCACTCAGTCCACCTCATCACGTGACCCCCCCCCATAGTACATTCATTTTAACAGACCACACAGTTTCATTGCTGGTTGTTTTGTGTGTGTGTGTGTGTGTGTGTGTGTGTGTGCATGTCTGTGTATAATTGAGTGTGTGTTCTTTGTTACTCATGTGTAAAAAATAATACTACTGCACAGTGTACTAATTTACTTTAATACAAAACAAAACTGTGTTTCAACGTGTTGAGCTGGGGAGCAGGAGCCAACAGATTATAGCCAAATATTGTGAGTACAAAGTGATATTTAACATACAAGTAGATAGGAAACTGTATTGTTGTCAGGAGACCTAAAAATGGACAGCCATATGGTAACTCTTAATCTTAAACCAGGAGAGTTAGGCATCAAATGCAAGGAATGTCTGAAGTTTAATATTAATGAAAAAATGGGAATTCTAGAATATGTGTGTAAGCAGTGCAATGAAATTAAAGAGTTAAAGGTCAAACTAGTTGGTCTGCAATTAGAATTGAAATGTTACAAACAAACAACGGCTGAAAATGATGAGCAAGAAATAAATGGACAGGACAAAGAAAAGACCCAAAAGAGGGATAAGAAAAGCTTAGAAACAGAGAAAGAGTGGGAATATCCACAAAGCATAATAATAACAAATGGGAGAAGGAGAGCCGTGACCTTTGAGATCCCCGTTAGTAATCATTATGCACCCTTAATGAACTCGAAGGAAGGGGAAGATAATCATACAACAGAGTTAATTGAATTGAATGGAAGTGTAAGAGATGATAGGAATTTAGCAACAGTACAAAGCACTATGATAAACAGTGAATTGATACAAGGAACAGCAGCTGAAGGACAAGTCACAGGGAATGTTGAGAGAAATATTGAAAAGGAGGTAGAGTACCAGAAAGGCAGTGGTTATATTATCGGGGATTCAATCATTAAATATATGGATGCATTTACAACAAAATATCTGAAGGACACAGTGATGAACTCATTCTTGCCAGGGGCTAAATTAGAAGATGTATCTCCACTACTACCTAAAATAGTTTAAAAAAAATTAGGTACACATGCCAGTAATTATTATTCATGCAGGAACTAATGATATAAAGTTCACTTGGGAGGATCAAATATATTTAGAATATATGAACATAGACAGACTGGCAAAAAAATTAAATGGGAAGGTGATATTTTCTGAAATCCTGCTGGTTCCAAGTGTAAACAATAGAATAAATTGGAAAATATGAAGAATTAACAATTGGTTAAGGAGATGGTGTTGTATGAATGGAATTGAATGTATTAGGACTTGGGAGATGTTTGAGAACAACACCACCTTATACAGCAAGGATGGATTGCACCTTAGCAAAAAAGGTAGCAAAGTGCTAGGCTCATTGTTTGGGGCATAGATAGATGAACATTTAAACTAGGACAGAAGGGGAGACACAATCTGGATGCAGAAACAACAATTAGGTCAGCACAGAATGAACCCAAATGTGGATGGAATACTAAAAAAATAAAAGAACATAAAGGAATAAAGATATTATTGGTTAATGCTCATAGTATCAAACATAAAATTGACGAGTTGAAGTAAGTCTTGTACAAGGAGAAAATAGATATCTGTGGACTGACAGAGACCTGGTTAAAAGATGATGACTGGGAAGAAAAAATAGATGGGTTTGATTTTTTACACAAACCAAGAAAACATAAAATTGGGGGAGGAATAGGTGTATATATAGCAGAAAGTTTAAAAGCACAGGTCCTAGAACAAAATAAATCTGAAGCTAAAAATGTAGAGTAATTGTGGTTAAACATACAACCTCAAAAGAAAAACATTAACATAGGAATATGCTACAGATTCTTGAATTTAAATGAAACAGAAAACCAAAATTTCTTCAAGGAGCTTGATAGTGGTATGATCACCAACAATACCATCATGATGAGTGATTTCAACTGTCCAAGCATTTGTTGGGGACACATATCAAGGCAAAACACCTATTGAAGGTATATTCCTTGATATATGCATTAATAATGGATTAGTTCAAGTAGTTAAAGAGAACACATGGGATAATCATTTGTTGGACCTCATATTAAGTAACATGTAGAATGCAGTTAGTGGGGTTGAGGTCATGTACCCGTTAGGTAACAGTGACCATAATATGGTTAAGTGTACCTTATCTGAAGATACTCCAAGAATAGCCAGAAGAACCAAAATAAGGAATTATAATAAGGTAGACTACCCTTGAATAAAACAAGTACTGTCAACATATGACTGGAATAAGCTTGAGAAATTACCATTAGATGAAGCATGGGAGAAAGTAAATAATATACTCTAGATGTGCGTAGTTGAATATGTTCCACAATTGGTGAAATATAATAATAAAGATAGGGTTCCAAAATGGTTTTCCTACAAGCTCAGAAGGTTCATAAATAAAAAACAGAAGACATATAAAAAATTAAAGATCAAACCATCTCCACACAGGATTGAAAAATATAAAAAACAATTAAATATTCGCAAAAAAACCATAAGAAGGGCAAGGGCAAAAGCTGAACTAGGCTTAGCAAAGGTAACCAAAGATAGTAGAAAAATATTCTATAATTATATTGGTAGCCTAAAACAAGGTAAAAATCAAATAAATGGGTTGAAAGATGGGGACCAGGAAATAAAAGGAGAGGAAGCCATGGTCAATAAGTTCAATGAATTCTTCCAGAGCATATATCAGCGTAAAACCAATACATACCATGTAGAAGAGAGGGTAAACATGGGACGGGTAGAATTGCCAACCATAACAGCTAAACAAGTTAAGGAGAAATTAAATAAACTAAATAAATTCAAGTCAGCAGGCCCTGATGAATATCATCCCAGATTTCTGGTAGAAATGGCTGAAGAATTATCAGTTCCCTTAGCAATAGTGTATAATAAATCCTTAAGGGAGGGAAAAGTCTTGGACGAGTGGAGAATTTCTCATGTAACTCTATTACACAAAACAGGAGACACTACAGATGTTAGGAATTACCATCCAATCAACATTACATCAATAATCGGAAAAATAATGGAAAGTTTTGCGAACGAATTGTTGGATGAGAGCCTACCACAATTGAATCACATAGATATTTCACAGCATGGATTCGTAGCTGGGAGATCCTGAGTCAGCAACTTAATCAGCTTTTTTGAGCCTGTGAGTGAAGCCCTGGATGTGGGCCTGCCAGTGGATGTTGTGTACTTAGATTTTAAAAAGGCCTTTGACTCCGTGTTGCATGATATTTTAATAAAAACATTACAGAACTTAGGGGTGAAACCATATTTAATAGAATGGATAGCACAATGGCTGCAAAATAGGGTGCAAAAAGTTCATATAAGGGAATATTTGTCTTCAGAGGGAAAAGTTACCAGTGTAGTACCTCAGGGATTCATATTGTGTCCCAGGTTATTTCACATGTTGATTTCCACCATGCAAGTGGCTAACAGAGTTTGTATCTGCAAATATACAGATGACTCAAAAGTTGGATCAGTGGTAAATGATATGTAGTCCATAAAGAATTTCCAGGAACAGCTAAATGGGAGAATGGGCTGTTGAGCTGTTGAGCATAAATTGGATTTCAGTTTGGATAAATGTAAGGTGATGCACTTTGGAGCAAATAATACAAATGCACAGTATAAACTGAATAACAAATACATAAAACATGTAGAGCAGGAGAAGGATTTTGGGGGTGTTTATATCCAGAGATTTTACCTTTGATAAACATAACTTAGAAATAGTAAAGAGGACTAACAGAATCACATGGAACATAATGAGACATATTAGAAGTAGAAAAGAGGAGGTATTGGTGCCATTGTATAGGTCACTGGTAAGACCAGTGATAGAATATGGAGCCCCCTTTAGTGCTCCTCAGAAAATAGGTAGTGCAAAAAAAGTGGAACAAATACAGTGCAGGTATACGAGGCGAATAAGCATTGTAAGGGGTATGGAATACAGAGATAGATTACAGTCCTTGGGACTTTTTTCAATGACATATAGAAGAGTAAGAGGGGACCTCTGTTTTGTATATAAAGCAAAAACAATTGAAATGTTATTTGAATCAGCAGGGTTATGCTGGAAAACAAGAACAGGCATGCAAACAAGGGGACACCAGTGGCAACTAAATGGGGGAGGATTTAATACAGCAAATATGGAACACTGGTTTAATATACGGGTGGTAAATGCTTAGAATGCACTTCCCACCGAAGTTGTATGTGCAAATAGTTTAGCAGCCTTAGAAAAAGCTTTGGATAACTGTACGGGAAAAAGAAAATGGGACTATGACCACTGAAAGGTGGCAGGCCAATATATTGCTCTTGTAGCTACTAGGCCTGAAATTATTCCTATGAACCTATGAACCTATATTTGTCTGTGTCCCTTTACTTCAGTCTCTCAAATTATAAAAGCACTAACCAGTGTCGCACTAAAATACAGACAAAATGAAATACTGCTGTGTGGTGGGATGTAAAAATGGCAAAAAGTATAAACGGAGTTTCTTCCTTTTCCCAAAAGTTCTGAAGAAGCAGAAGCAGTGGGCAGTGGCAGTGAAGTATGCCAACTGGGAGCCCAATGACAGCACAGTGATATGCTCTGATCATTTTACAGAGGACTAGTTTGCCATCCCACAGTCAGTTCTGGACCTCACTAGATTTAAACCTGGTCAGCATCATTTGAAGCCAGATGCCTGCCCGTCTATTCTTTCCTTTAATTCTTCATCACCACAATGGATAAGCAGTGCTGTGCAGAAGAGGCGACAGATTTATGTACATGCCATTCTGTTGTAAAATGTGTTAATTGTTGTTTATTTTAGTGTCTGTTACTACGGCCTGTCACTCCTTTCCACTTGGACTTATTGTCACTGTTGGCGGTGTCATTGTAATGACATAGCAAGTCCCTATACGGTGTACCACTGCCAATCTCCCAACGTGTTTATGTCTACTCATGGTATTCCACACCTTCTTTATTGTTGATGAATAGTGATGTTACTTGATATCAGACTGTGTGGATCTAGAAATAGACGTTACATAAGTAACTCTGTTAGGAGCCAGTGTACTTGTCTCTTTGATAGTCAGAGTGCCATAGATAATTACAATTTGTAGAGTCAAACATGTGCTGTTGTTTAGCAAGTCAAATTCAGGTTCTCTCATGTATGTTTACTTGATTACAAATGTTAAAATGTTATGTTTTATGCTGGCCTGGTGGAACTGAGTGTTGAGGTGCATGATGCCACACCTTGCGCCATGCCGGCGAGCTGGGCTCGGGAATCAGCATAGGTCTTGGGGGTCAGCATTGGGGGGGCTGGGAGATGTATTGAGCAGCTATATGGTGTCTCTCCACCCACGGGTGGGGACTCAGCAGCTCCTGCTGCAAGGCTGCCTTCAGGTGGAGATCAGGAGGTAGTACAGATGGGAGCGAACTGACTAGGGAGGGTGCCGCTGGTCAATGCATGCACGAGTCTCGACATGCGCGACCACCACATCAATAGTGTGGGTTGAAAACAGGTGTAAAAATTGAGATGGTAGGTTCCGTGATAGCCCCACAGCACCTGTGCTGGCCACCAGGAATGTGGATGTTGGTTTCAAGGGGCTGGAGGGAAAGTTGACACCCTTCACCCTTGGCCCTGTAATGGGGGGTAACCTGTGGGGAATCATGGGGAGGGCTGGGAGCAGACATCTGGGAGCTGCAGACTGAGCCCCTCTGAGGGTGAGGGGCTGGAGGTGACTGGCAGCTCCACTGGAAAGTTTAAAAAATGTTTATGGGAAAAAATGTGTGTTTTGATGCTGTTTAGATGTGATAGTTTTTTTTATGTGTTTGCCATCTCTGTGGTACAAGTAACAACAACTAATGTCACTTCCACTACGTTACTCTATCCTCCTATACTTAGCAGCCATGGCCATGGTACACCCCATGTTTCCCTTGCCACATCATTATACATTTGTTCATTTCTGTATGCAGTATGTTACGCATTCCCATAGCTGCCATGGAAACATATATACATTGAAATTATCGGCTGATAAGGACCACCAGTCTCATCCATTAAGCCTGAAAGCTGTACCCTTGCTTGCAGCCCTTGATCCAACTTTACCAGTGTATTTCTCCTCTCCTTCTCCTTCCCACTTATTGGTTTCCCTTATGTGTAGGCCATGCATGTTTAAATCACTCCACTGTGCTCTCCCCAGCACATTACCTGTCTGACCATTCCATGTGTCCACAACACTTTCATTGAAGAAAGACTTCTTCACATCACCTCTAAATCTTCCTGATTGTAATTTACTATTATGCCCCTCCCTCATGTATACACCCTACAGTACAAGATGTTGGCTCTTTGCACCTTGTTTATGCCTTTAAGGTACTTGAATGTTTCTATCCACTCATGTTAACCATATTCACTCCAAGCTGCGCCCTAAACTCGGGGCCTTCTATAGAAACAAAGATGCCCTCTCCCTTCCTGTTCACCAGACACGCCTTACAAAGACCATTCTGCCACTTTTCAACTATGCTGACATCATGTACAGGTCCGCTTCAGCATCCACCCTCTCCAGACTTGCCGTTCTTTTTTCAATGCCTTCTGTAGATTCACCCTGAACACCCCCCGCCCAGGGTGGAGGAACCCCCTGGCAGGAAGCGACCACCACACAGTGTGGTTGTCAATCAATCTAGGTAAGGAGGTAGCCACTAAAAGGACTAAGGTCCTGGATTTCAAAAGGACAGACCTTGGCAGGATGGGTAGTATAATGGAAGGGCACACAGCTAGCATCCACTGAAACATGGATGCTGAGCAAAAATGGATGCTCGTCAAGTGTGGCCTGGCTGAGGTCACTAGCAAATGTGTCAAGAGCCAGAGCAAGAAATCCAGGACCAAGAAGCTGAGCTGGATGAACAAGGAGGTAGGGGAGAGGGTGAGGGAAAAGAGACCTGCATTTATAACCTAAAAAAGATCCAACAGTGAGAGGACAGACAGGAATCCATGAGAAAATACAAGGAAGTGAATAGAAGTGTTAGGGCAGCCAAGGTGTCGAGAGGAAGCAGAGTGGCCCAGGGGATCAAAGAAGGTGAAAAGGATTTATTCAGGTATATAAGGGAGAAGAGAAAGAGTAAGGATCAGATTGTTAGGATCAAGAATGGCAGTGGGTCAGCAGAAAAGGGAGCAGAGCAGGAAGAAGTGCTCAGTGAGTACTTCTGTTCAGTGTTCACCAAAGAGATATGGGCCCGTACCAAAGGTGAAGGATGGGGTGGGGGTAGGGGGGAGATCACTGATGGGGAAATCACACAGGGAAGGGTGTTGGATGGCCCTAAGTGCTTTAGAGTTGATAAGACACCTCGGCCAGATGGAATTCATTCTAAAGTACTGAGAGAGTTGGTAGTAGTACTGGCAGGGCCGTTGGTGGACCTGTTCAACACCTCTCTGGAAACGAGATGTGTACCCAGGGATTAGAGGATGGCACATGTGGTGCCACTTCATAAGTATGCGCCCAGGATGAACCAGGGAATTATAGACCAGTCAGCCTAACTTCAATTGTAGGAAAGCTAAAGGAGACTATCCTCAAGGAAAGGCTTATAACATTTCGGGAAGATAATGATCTCCAGGATAGCAGACAGCATGGGTTTGTCTCTGGCAGATCCTGCCAGACAAACCTGGTGGACTTTTTTGATTGGGTGATGCAGGCACTGGACAAGGGTAATGTGGTGGACGTCCTATACCTGGACTTCAGCAAGGCCATTGATTCGGTACTGCATGGTACGCTGACCAGCAAATTGAGCAACCTGGGAGCAGGGAAGAAACTAGTTAGATGGGTCAGGAGTGGGTTACAGGATAGACAGCAGAAGGTAGTAGTGGGGGGGTGAGGTGTCTGAGTCCTGGGCAGTAACAAGTGTGCTCCCACAAGGTCGGTGTAGTGACTAGTGCCGTTTAACATTTTCATTACCGACATCACAGAAGGGATAAAGAGTAAGACCAGTCTCCTTGCCGATTACACCAAGATCTGTGCAGAGGTTGATGGAGAGGAAGGCGGTACAGCACTCCAGGAGGATCTGGAAAATCTGGAGGAATGATCTGACACATGACAACTTTGGTTCAATGTCAAGAAGTGCAAAGTCATGCACTTGGGAACCAGTAACCCTGGAAATAGTTACTGGTTGGGGGGTGCAATTATCCAAGTCAAAGGAGAAGAAGGATCTTGGTGTACTGGTGAAAGGAAATGAACCACTCAGCCCAGTGCAAGAAGGCAGTGGCAAAGGCCAACAGAATGCTTTGGTGTATCACAAGGGGAATTATCTCTAGGAGAGGTGAAGTCATCCAGCCCCTGTTCAGGTCCCTGGTGAGGCCGCACTTGGAGTACTGCATGCAATACTGGTGTCCCTGTTTGAAAAAGGACATCAAGCTATTGGAGGGGGTGCAGGGCTGGGCAACAAAAATGATCATGGCATTGGAAGAAAAACGTTATGAGGAGAGACTGAGAGAACACAATATGTATTCCCTGGAGGATAGAAGGAATAGAGAGGACATGACTGAGATGTTCTAGTACCTAAAGGGTATGAATAGAGTAGGAAGTGGAAATATTTCCAAATTTAAAGGTGGAAGAAAACCTGGGGGCACAGTCTGAAGTTGGAAGGAGGCAGATTCGGGAGGGAAATGATGAGGCATAATTTCACCAAAAGGGTGGTGGATGGTTGGAACCCACTACAGGAGGAGGTGATATCAATTCAGACAGTAGGCAGCTTCAAAAGGGGTGGGACAGGTTCAAAGGGAAGACTTGCACCATGGGGGGCAGGAGATGGGAGTGAAGGATACATGGGAAAAATCAGTAGGGGGGAGGCAAGGGTAAGGGGGACAGCTGCAGTCTGAAAGACTGAACTGCTGCACACTCAAGCAGACTAGATAGACTGATAGGCCTGCATCTGCTGGCATTTTTGTAAGTTTGTATGTTCGTATCCTATCAGTGGGATCCATCCTCCCCTCAAATGAGAACATGTTCAGGTCTTTTAATCTCTCCTCATATGTGTTCTGTTGTAAGCCCTCCACCATCTTTGTTGCCCTCCTTTGGTCTACTGCCACTCTGTCAATGTCATTACAAAGCTGCATCAGCCAGAACTGAATACTCTACTCCAGGTCTGGACTTCCCATTGTTTAATATAATGGCATCACTACCTCCCTTTTTCTGCTACTGATACATATAACGATGGAACACAGCACGGCATGGGTCCTTCCGGCAGCCTTAGAAGTCTGTTTACACGCCTTTATGCCATCTGTCATTACAACCACTAGATTCCCTTATTCCCATCTGATTGTCAGCAACTCACCCACCATCCTGTGGCTCTCTCATGGGTTCTGTCGTGCAGTGTGCATTGCTTTGCATTTGGAATTGATCCTCCACTACTATACCTCGGTCCATTTTTCAAGCTTCCACAGGTCTATCGTCATTTTCACCACCCAGTCTGATGTACCTACCTACCCTATTGTAGACTTTGCTGTCATCCGGAAACACTCAGACCTTTTTCTGATGACCTTATGCAATGTCAGCATTGCAGACGCTAGCCAGTACTGGCAACATGAATCATCACTGAGATACAGCAATGCTGACTTCATTTTACTGATTTAATCCCATTAACTACCACCCTCTGCCTCCAAATCTGTTCATAATCCATTTTTACGTTCGCTTGCGCGCCTGCGCAAGGAACGTTTTGGGAGAGTAGCACACTTTGGAGGTGTGCCTCTCCCGTTAAATCCACTGCTCAGTTGAGCAGGCGTGTGATCCTGCACCAATGGGTGCGGGGCTGTCATGTAACAGCGGTGGTCTTGGCTGAAAACCACGCTGTCGCCACTAACACCATCACGCCCCCCGCTCATGCGCCCCAAATCCTTGCTGCCCGCTGGGAGCCCACCTCAGCATGGCAAACCTCCCAGCGTTGTTTGCCGCGGGGTACCAATCCCTGTCGGCTCCAGCTCCCTGCCATCCTTCTGCCATGCTGGGAGCCCACCCCAGCGTGGCAAACGCTCCACGTCCAATTAAAAAAAACCTGTAAAGTAAAACGGTCCCACTCAGTCTCCCGCCCCTCCACAACCCACACCCACCTCTGCACACCTGCCTCCCACCCCTCACCCCATACTTACCTCCGGAGCTCGCGCGACGATCTTGTGTGGACCGGGAACACGTCTGCACTCTTCAAAGCCGACCGCGAACTGAGGAAATGCAGGTAAGCTGTATAATGGGCTAGATAGGGGGTTTTCAACTTTATTGCATATCTCAGGCATTTTTGGAATTTTGCTCCAAATTTTCAACATGGGGTTTTGGGACCCCTTCTCATGAATGAACTCACTGTCATGGTATTCAAGCCCGAAAGATGATTCACAGTCGCAAAATAACCCTTGGGCCCAAAGACATGACAATGACATCATCATCGAAAAGCCCAAACCATATTGATGCAAAATAAACTGTTCTGGCGTGCGTGCGGGTTCCTCATGACTTGTAAGTTCACGAATTTTCAATATTTTCACTCCAGATTTTCAACATTGCCATTTTACCACACCTCCTTATGAGCAGTACAGCTGTCATTTTTCACATCCTGCCCAAAACGTGTTTCTGCCAATGTAGCACACAATGGCGCAGTTGGTGTGCGAAATCAATGTATGGGACACATTAAGAAAATCACAGTGACACTGTTCATGAGCAGAGGTCTTAAAATGGCTGTGTTGAAAATTTGGTGCAAAAATTCCAAAAAATTACTGTTTTACCAGCGTGCATTGAGCAGTTCCTACGCAGACTCGTAAGTTTGCGAATTTTCAATATTTACACTCCACATTTTCAACATTGCCATTTTACCACACCTCCTTATGAGCAGTGCAACTGTCATTTTTCACATCTTGCCCAAAGCGTGTTTCCGCTCATATGGCGCACAATGGCACAGTCGCTGTGCGGAACTCAGTGTATGGGACACATTAAGAAAAATCACAGTGTCACTGTTCATGAGCAGAGATCTTAAAATGGCTATGTTGAAGAATTAGTGAACAAATTCTAAAAATAACTTGTTTTACGGCGTGCGTTGTGCAGTTCCTATGCTGCACGCGAGTTCTTGCGATATTTCAATATTTTCACTCCAGATTTTCAACATTGCCATTTTACCACACTCCTCATGAGCAGTATAGCTGTCATTTTCACATCCTGCCCAAAACATGTTTCCGCCCATGTAGTGCACAATGGCGCAATCGGTGTGCGAAATCAATGTATGGGACACAGTAAGAAAATCACAGTGACACTGTTCATTAGCAGAGGTTTTAAAATGCTAATGTTGAAAATTTGGTGAAAAAATTCCTAACAATGACTGTTTTATGAGTGTGCGTTGCACAGTTCCCACGCACGCTCGTAGGTTTGCGAATTTTCAATATTTCCACTCCAGATTTTCAACATTGCCATTTTACCACACTTCCTTACGAGCAGTACAGCTGTCATTTTTCACATCCTGCCCAAACCGTGTTTCCACCTATGTAGCGCACAATGGGGGTAACAAAAAGGTTGTGCTGAAATTTTATTGTGCAAATACTAGCAATCACACAGGGCATTAGGGTAAAGCACCATACGTGCCAAACACCACTGCAAATACCTGCAAGTGAACGTTCGGCATTGACAAATGCTTGTTGAGCCTTGTGTCTCATGCCCAAACTTCACAGCTTCTTTATCTGAATTTTATGTGGGACGGCATTGAAGGCCTTCCTTAACAGTAGGTTGAAGACATCCACTGCTCCCACCCCACCCCGATTGATGTCCTTTGTCAAACCCTCCCAAACATGAATCATATTCATTTGACAGTACCATGTTGCTTAGGATCCTGGGTACCTCTAAATGTGCAAGTGTCAAGCTTTTGTCTCTTTCAGCAGTTCTTCCATCATGTGGTACACAAGTGAGGTGAGGCTGACTGGCCTATACATAACAGGCCTCCTCCATGAATAGTATTATGTGAAATGTGAGCATTGCGTATCTTCTATTTCGGTACGATCATGGCTTGTGCATTCAATGGAGGTTTGATAATGCCATTGTATCACAGAGGGGTTCAGTCTTATTCCATTCATTGGTACTGTGCCACTAACGCATTTTCCAAGGGAGGGATTTCTATCTACACCCAAGCTGTATCACACAGTATGAGAATGTTAATCATACAAAACAAATTCATTGTTGTCAGCTTGCAAACATACTGTATTTCACAGTTATATTACACTACTTTCATACTGCTCTTTACTTATTGCAATTAAATTCAGTTAACAGCTAATTAGGATTTTGAGCCACACTCTTGTAGGTTCTGCAGCAGCTTGGTTTGCTTCCAAATACTGCAAGTAATCCATCTACATCATCAAACAACATGGGTTGGGGAAAATGACATAGAAACATTTTCAAATGAAACAGAAAATGGTGTGGTGGTTACCGCTGAGGAAATTCCAGTACAAACTGATGCAATGACATCTCAAGAAGTTTGTGAATCTACAAACATGTCCAGTGATGCGGCATGCCAAATGGCGTACCTGGTAAGTATCAGTATACTACTTGATGTATGAATGACCGGTATGCCATAGATTGTTCAGCGCCATTCTATATGTCACAGTTTGCACAAACTTGCATGAATTTCCCTACTTTGTGAATTAATCAGTCACACATGATAGGTTCATCATTATGCTGACCTGTGCATGTGTCCTCCCATTCATTTGATGCTTTATGCGCACTGGTGCTCTGATCTGGTTGAAGATCAGACTTCTGAACTACCACATCTCCCTCAGTGATGGGGCAAATGGTACTACCAGTGTCTCTTCAAAGTGAAACAGTGCTATTGTGGATTTCTAGCTGGACATTAAGGAGTATTCACTTCCATTTTCTGGACAGGCAGTGAGAGAGTCTATTTTTGACAGCACATATATATCACACAATCTGTTTTAAATGTGGCAGTGAGAGGGCCATGTTTTTGATCTAAATTTATTGTCAGGTGGTGGTGAGAGCCCTCCTACAAAAATCATAACTTTTCTGGTCATTTTTTAAATTCTAAACTACAGTTGGAGAGTCTATGCAAGACACTAATCGACTTGCTACTGCTGTTTAGGTTAAGTCATTTTAAGTTTGCGTTTGGGGGTAGGGGGTATTTATGTTGTTTGGGGTATTTATTGATTTATTTAAAATGGGTAAGAGTGATTTTTTTTAGTGGAGCTATTTCGTAGTATGAGAAAGGTTTTAACTTTTTTTTGTTTTGGGTCTTAATTTTATTATTTATTTTGTGTTTGGTTGGGGTGGGTATGTTTTTCTTTATTATTATTCGTTTTGGAGATTTCCTTATTAGGGTCAGATGCCTGTGTTTTGTGCTTTTTGACTGTTGGTCAGCCTGTGGAATGTGTAGGTCCCCCCACATCGTGTGCTACTCGCCTGCCCTAGCTGTTTTTCTCCTCAATGGATGGCGGCCCCATCTCTTCCCAATAAATGTAATAATGCCAGAGGATCCAGACCCGCCTGCTCCTTCCCTGCCATATGGAAGACAGAAATACACAGGTTATACCAGTTTTCTCTGGACCTGGACACTCTGGCCAACTACAGACCAATCTCGAACCTTCCCTTTATAGGGAAGGTTATTGAGAAAGTAGTGGCGGTACAGCTGGAGAACCACCTGACCATCCATAACGTCTACAAACCTCTCCCAGTCCGGTTTTCAAAAGAGGCATAGTACCGAGACTGTGCTGGTTCGGGTGCTCAATGATCTCCTGATGGCAAGAG
The DNA here is from genome assembly GCA_016271365.2 of Neoceratodus forsteri. Lineage (NCBI taxonomy): Eukaryota > Metazoa > Chordata > Ceratodontiformes > Ceratodontidae > Neoceratodus > Neoceratodus forsteri. The sequence goes on from CM028129.1 coordinate 907,861,816, forward strand.
ATTGGAGAAGCCATTCTATTCTGGTGCTCCTTGATCTCTCCTCAGCCTTTGACACTGTGGACCATGGGTGCTGCTTGAGCTCCTGAGGTTCATCTGTGGCCTAACATGTACAGTCCTCAGGTGGTTTACATCTTTCCTCAATGGCAGAACTGAGAGAATTGTGTCTGAAATTTTTTCTTCAGACCCAATCTCTCTGTCATGTGGGGGTCCTCAGGACTTAGTGATGTCCCCCATGTTGTTTACAGTGTACATGCTGCCCCTCGGAGATATTGTAAGATGGTATGGGCTGAGGTTTCACTGCTATGCTGATGATACCCAGCTCTACCTGTCTTTTGCACCTGAGGGTTAGTGTTGTCTCGATATTTAACAACTGCCTCACTGAAATCCAGGTTTGGATGAATTCGAGCTGGTTAAAGTTGAAAGTGGGAAAGACTGAGATGATGGTTGTGGATCCAGGTCTCCAGATAGAGGGGTTGTTGGGCTGGTCAGCCCTCTGAACTTTATCTGGGGGGCTCCCAGATTCTTACCTCTGAACGGGTGCGAGATCGGGGGTGGTGCTTGATGACAGGCTGATCCTATGATCTCAGGTGTCAGCAGTCATCAAGTCTGCCTTTTACCATCTCAGGAACATCACCAGGATCAAGCACCTTGTTCCATCAGGGGATCTGCCTATGTTGGTCCACACCTTTGTGACCTCGTGCCTTGACTACTGCAACTCCCATTACTTAGGGCTTCCTGGGGTTGATATCTGCCACCTGCAGCTAGTGCAGAATGCTGCAGCATGATTGTTGATGGGGATCTCCCACTCTTCGCATATTACTCTAGTGCTGCTTGACCTGCACTGGCTGCCGATTCAGTGGCTGATCACCTTCAAAGTTGGTTTACTGACTTATGAAGTCCTACATGGACTTGGCCCCGATTACTTGAAAGAGCTTCTTGTTCCCTACTGCCCTGTGCAACAGCTCTGTTCGGCTGAGGAGGGGTTGCTGGAGATTCCGAGCGTGTTTTTGAAATCTTCTGAGGCCCGTGTATTTATGTTTATGGCCCCTACCCTCTGGAATTCTCTACCCCATCAGCTACGGGAGTGCATGACTGTGGGGGGATTTAAACAGGTGTTTAACACTTTTTTGTGGTGTCAGGCCTTCAGTGATGCATAATTGAATGGATTTGTTATTTTATTTATTACTGTATTTGCTGTTTGTGCTATTGTGATTTTAATCTTAGTACGGCACCTTGATATCTCGCAAGGCGATTAAAAATAAAGTTTATTATTATTATTTATGTTCTGTGGCCCACTGACTTTGTCACCTCAGCATGACTTCAAATGAAGCAGTTATGCCAGTGGTACACAACGAACAGCTTCATGTTTTGCATTCACACTGATGTCTATGTGTGTGTTACCATTTATTTATCTTTAATTTACATAGATGTGTAATCTTCTACCATACTATTCAGAGGCACTTTGTCATGTGCTTTTTGGCACTGCAGATGTAACCTGAACTGAGTAATTGATGGTCAATCCTTATAAGTGTGCACCCATACAAGCACAGTGGCATGGAGGTTTGAGGCATGTTTGCCTTACTTGAGGCCACGCCATCAAACAGTTTTCGATGTATCATCTGGTTATACTTGCTTGTACATGGAGGGACATGATTCATAATGTGTAGTACGGTTATCCTCTCGTGGGGATGCAGGATTGGTACTTGGTTTCAAATATTGTGCCACACAGTTGAATACTCCAGGTAGTTTGGGTCCATAACAACACTGTATTTGAGTGTGAAGCAGGATCGCTGATGTCTTAACATTGCCTATGGTGAATCATGGAGACACGAAAAGATGCAACTGAATTGAAGGGATGATGCAGGCTACATCACACCCTCACTGTTAAAAAATACAGATATTTACATTGCGTCACTGTAATTTCCCTGTTGTTATTGCTGTTGTACTGTAACAGGAACAGAAAGCAGTGCTGCATATGTATTCCATTGATTATTCGTTTCCTTTTTATTTCCCAGTGCTATGTGTCCAAGGCAATGCAAACCTTGAAATATGTTTCTGTGGGCTCAGGAGGGACCACTTTCTCATATGGGATGCAAACATTTCCCATGGATGTCATCCACAGAGTGCAGGTCTGCATGCCATCTGTTCCCACTCGAAAAATCGCAGTACAGTATGATGATGAACTGTGTGTTGACGACAATATAAACGATAGCACCATTCTATTCATGGATGATAAAGATGAGGAATTTGATTGAGAGGACAATGATGATGAAAATCCAGATTGGATTATGAATGATGCCAGTGATGTTGATTCTAGCTCTGAAAGTAATGATTTTGTTGATGATGAAGACACTGACAGGTTAGTTGATGATTACACTGATGTCCTGTATCCAGTCCAAATTGCATTATCAGAAGCATACCAGTGCACTTTATGGATTACTGGGTGGGCTACTGTGTTCAATCACTGTGTTCTGACACAGAGTGGTTCTGACTACATGTGTCCTCGAGAGTGAACCTTGGGATGTCTGTGGGAATCTGAATTAAGTGGTGGTAGAACACAGTGTTTATGCCTACAGTTGATTGTTCATTAATTTCTGTACAGTTCACTATTTTTTAAATGTGTGCAATGTGGGCATCTTACATATCCTTCACAGTGTCATAGATCTCTACAGTTTTTTTGGGTTCTGGAAGACTGTCATACCACTGAATGGTTCATCCACACTTCATGATCTATGATGTGTGGTGAACATTCATACGTGACATGATGTATTAAAATACTTGCCCATGCAATAGTGTACAGTATGTTGAGAAAACTGTGTGGTGAACTGTGCACAACAATAATGCTCTGCCATCAAAGGGTTCTTATTCGCTCTGGTCTCCAGAGTGAAGCTGCAGTGGTATGTTGGAACCAGAATTCTGAGGTGGCACAACAGAAAGGTGGTTGACAAAGATGATCATGTTTTTTTTCCTCTCATAGTATGTAGTATTATGTGAAATGTTGTCTTCTTGTTTTCCTGTGTCTCACAATGAAAATGAAATTGTGTAGTCGCTTACAGATTCTTCAATGCTGTTGTAACACAGAATGGTACACTAACATTCCATGACCTCTGAAGTGTGCTATAACAGCATTTTGACAAGTATAGATTTCTATATAGAACAATGCTCTAATATATACTCTGATAAGGTTGCATTTAACTTGCAAGGTTGTTCAACGGCACCAATGTGCAGTTTTTGCAATCTGAATGATCCAGTTCAAACTATGAGGCGATGTTTCATGCCAATGTATCCAACCTGATAACACACCACTGTTCACCACAGCTGTTTGGTTCAGCCACAGACATTGTCCACATACTGCTGACTGGTTGTGCTGTAAAAATAGGATCTGATATCCTTACTTTAGTGGACTGTCAAGCATGCTGTGGTCATGCTCAGAGCCCATTTAATGTGGTTATTCTGTAACTGCGAACTTTCTCCTCAGAATTGGCATCATGCAGCACAATTCCCACATTCCCACAGAATACAACTGTTTATTGAACCTTACCTTCTAATGCTCAATTTTTACCTAGTACCATGCTCCACTATCCATCCTTTTTATCATGTGGCCGACTCTCCACAAATGTAGTGGTTTACAATTACAAATAATAACCCACCTTGACAATAGTGGTGTGATAAGTTTGGTATGGCATGCAACAGCACTGCTTAGGTATTGCATTTTCTGATCCATGGCTGTGTGCAGATGCACAGTAACCCACATCCTGTAATACCACTATTACTTTTGCACTGTCAATGTTTTATAGCTTTCCATGGCATGCACTGTGCTACATGACTGTGGACAAATACACAGGTGGCACATACATAATGCTTTCCAGTCTCTATAATTATAGCATGTTTCCAATGAAAGAGTCACTAACCAATGCAATCCCCCCCCCAAGTGTCACAGAGCTGTCTGCAGACCAATTGCCACATAAGCAGCACACATTTATGGTGTTTGAGAGTGCAATTCTCCTCATGCTGCAGACCTGTCTGACCTACTTCACACAATGTAATGTGTACCGCTGTAGAACGTTTGGTAGTTTTGCAGTATTTGACCAGGTCTGCAAGAAAGGGCATAAAAGGAGATGGAAGAGTCAGACAAGACTAGGAACACTTCCTGAGGGAATCTTATGACAGCTTCTGCAATTTTCTTCGGTGGTGGCAGCCCCGTACATATTCTTAATTTCCTGAAACACCTGAACATGCCACGTATTGCACTCCAAACATACCACCTGATGCAGTCCACTTACCTTCTGCAATCCATGGGACGTGTTTGGAAATGCTACCAGGAAAACCTGTTAGCCAAGTTATCCAAGGAACCAGCAAAATTGGGAGGAGACTCAAGGTGTTGCTTGCAGGGCCTTATGGCCAAGTTTGGGTCCTGTTCACTAATGGATCTTGTCCGCATCAAGATAGTGAATCAACAGCTTGTACAGAGTAATGAGGTGTCATGTTCAAATGCTATGGAGTTGGAGGGATTGAAAAGGTGTGTGAGGAAGGTTACAGCATCAGGCATCTTTGTACATAGCTTACCAACGGACAGGCACGTTGGTGTAAAAACATTTATGCGAGAGCAGCAGAAGGACATTATCCATTGGTTCAATGTGTGGCACATTGCCAAAGGTTTCCATATTTAACGAATGCCACGATGAACAAGTATGACACAGTACATATGTACAGCTGAAGGAAGTGTAGCACAAAGGTAACATTTTGATTTCTTTTCCTATCCTGGAACTAAGAAGAAAATGGAGGAGAAATCCAACAGAAAAGCCTGTCATTCGTTGGCAGACTGGACCAAAGGAGTTAGCCACCACATGTACTAGTGTGCTAGCACTAGCCATGGTGATGGAGATCTTGTTCTGGCCAAGTGGCGATCGATTTTAAACCATGTGTGTAACATCTATACAAACCACAGTCCGTTTTTTTCACACTGCCAACATGACCACCTTGAAGACTGAAACTGGATCTAGAAAGGTTAGAATGTTATGTTTATAGCAATGCAGTCTACATTGACAGTCACAGAAGTCCTTCTCATTGCTTTTACTCTCACCTTTTTCACAATCCAGTTTCATTGCTGCCCACTGCTTACATTGTGTTATCATTGCTGCTTGACATTTATAGTGTCCACTCAACCATAGAATACTTATGGCAGGTGTCAGACATGATCAAACACACCTTACCAAGGACATGCAACTATTGTGTGTGCACATGTGGATGGTCTGGACAATAACATTCATAAAAACTTGTCAAATCAGTGCCAGCATCATGCTGACAGTAATTGCTCACAGTGTCACAGTGCTTACTTGATATCCTCTGTGGTGCATGGGTGTCACGCTGAATTGGATTTTAGGAGAACAGACTTCAACAAAATGTGTGAAGTGATACGGAGCCACATGCTGGGCATCATTGCTGATATGGATATGGAGCAAGGGTGGTTCATCAGTAAGGACAGAATACTGGTTGCCTCAAAGGGGTGTGTTTCATCTCTGGCTGAATAACACGATGGCCAAACTTCACAGCTCCTTGTGTTCTGTGGTCGTACAGGTGGTAAGGGAAAAGAGGTTGGCATATATATATAGTTGGGTAACACAAAGACAGAGGTGGGTAGTGAAAATTACATTGGGTTGGCTACTGAAGCCTACAGAGGCTGGCCCTGAAGTCAGACAGCATAAGGCACAGATGCACATACAGTCAGCTGAAGGAAGTAGTAAGGTCGAGCAGGCTTTCTTATGCTACACCACTGAGAAAAGATTCAAAAAGGAAGGGATTGGTAGGCTTAAGAAAGGGAAGGAGTGAGTGAAGGAAAATGGGTGAAAAGCAGATATACTAGGCGGGACCCGGCGGTATAGCGCGAAGTGCGCGTAGTCCATTCGTATCTGGCAAATAATGGCTTAAAATCTGATATAATGCTAGGTTGACTGTTAATTTAAACCACTGGAAATCCTTCCCTTAACATCGCCACTCCACGAGCGGAGCTTTGGGGGAAGAAAAGCAATTCCTGAGGTAGCTGTCCAAAAAGCCGATCTGTGTGTATAGGCCACATGCGCCCGTGCAACCAACCACCCGAACAGCTAGATAGTCATCCATACCGCTCCGTTAATACCCGGTGTTCTTTAGCACCCATTGAGAGCGAGCGGATTGCATCAATCTGTGTACTATAACCTTCAAATGGAGATCGGGGAAGGCTGCAACAGCTTTCACTGATAGCTTTCTCTCTGCTCTGTATTCCTGATGGCAGGTTCAGCTAGATCGACACCGGAGGTCTGAGATTCACAGGCCTCATTGTCTCCTGATAATGTTCAACTCAGTGAAGCCCTAACGAATATTACTAAAATGCTAGAAGCTGTGTTCACTAGAGCAGACAATATTGGAAACTCACTGGCCGGGAATGTAGAAAATGTCCAAATACGCGAGGATAAACAAAATGTATTGGAGCAGTGGATGGAGGACTTAGAACAGCAGCATCTGGCTATATTGCAACTCCTGAGAGAGCATGAAATGAAACTGTCTCGGATCTGGTACCATGCTGAAGATCAAGAAAACAGAAGATGCAGGAATAACATGTGCATATTGGGAGTCCCAGAGGGAATAGAAGGATCTAATATGGAGCATTTTCTGAATGAGTGGTACCCCAGTTATTGGGGGATGGATGGAAAGACCCAGTTGGGGCAGAGAGGGCACACAGGATCCCGGGCAGAGCTGATTCCAAGTTGCCGAGAACAACTGTTGCTTATATCTTAAAGTATTCCATTAAAGAGAAGCTCCTGCGGGCAGCCAGGGATATGGGGGACCTCCCTTGGAAAGGGGCCACAATCTCGTTCTATAGAGATTTTTCAGCAGAAGTTGCTGCTAGGAGAAGAGAATTTGAACCAATTAAAAAATTCCTATAAGCTAATGCCTTTCAATATAGATTCCAGAAACTCACCACTCTTCACATCTATAAAAATGTCAAAGATTTCCTGGCGGAATCCCGGAAAAAGGCTGAGGTCTGGATCTCGCAGCAGTGGTCTAATTTAGCTCCTCGAACTACTTCTCTCAAATGCCTCTGGGCTCCAGGGGACCAAATGCCCAAGGGAACAACAGACAGAGGGAAGCGCTCACCAGGGGACGAAGTAAGCAAGCGGTCAGGTCCCTCAAGAACCAAGTTCCCCAGTCGCACTGGCCAAGTTTCATAGCGTGCTTCAGGGAGTAATACCGAGACTCGGATCCTCTCCACCCAGCAGAAATCTAGCAGGTTTCCCATGCTAGACCCTAAGCAACAAGACACAATGGATGACTCCACTTGTCCAGTCGCAGTCCGAAATTGACAAAGATCAAGGAGCCCCACTCAGCAGAAGGTTACTAATGGCTCCTTTTCTCCCCCTGCTAAGCTCTTCCAGGCAGAAACGGCACAGATAGATGATTGGCAAAGTTCAGACTCGGCAGCTGAAGACTTGACGGGCAGTGCTACATCCCTAGACTGGGCTACTAAGGTCGAGGATGAAAAAGCCAAGAGAGCAGCAGAAATGGGAATTCTGCGGCCTGGACTTAAAACCTTTGCAGAAGTGTTAGGATCTCCTTACAGATCCAGTGAAGAAGCACCATCTGGGATCAATAGATGAACACATGGACAGTTTCGCTAGTCAAGCATTGTACAATTACTGGAGGGCTAATGCATCTCAATTGGGGGAACCTTTTTAGTCCTCCCTTCCTTATGCCGGTCATATCGGGGCATCGCACCACCATTGACCTATGACTCCTTATTAAGCCCTAAGGGAGATCTAATGACTGCATAAGATACCCCAGAGCTAAGGATCAGTCCTGAAAACTACGATATTCCTTGCTTACTCAAGGGCCTTCTAACCTATCTACGGCCTCAGGCAATGAGTCGGTGATACTCCCCCACCATGATAGGAGTCGGGTGTGGCAACCCAGATGAGCCTATCTTACCGCAATCCTGCATATAATGGATGGTGTTAAGGAAACCCCTCCCATCCCCCCTCCCCTTTCCCCTTCCCTTCCAGTTGGTTAGTGTATGCCTCTATAGAGAGGCATGAGCCCCTGGTAACGGTGTATTGACGTCATGGGCCAGATGGGGACAGCACACCTATGGTGGCACCGACTCATCCCCAACACTTGGCGCTAGACACAGTGTGGCATAGATCTCATCTAGCTCTTTCACACGAATACATTAGCACCATTAAATTGTTCTGTACCTATTTTGGGTACAGGTGTTAGTATTTGTCTATAGATAAGTGTTCACATTTTAAAGTGTTTAACCCATTTTAGATAATTAAGGATATGTGTGTGTTTCTCCTTAGAAAGCCTACTTTGATTAAGCAGATTACACTGCAGCAGTCCAATTCTAGCGTACAGATCTATACTCTCCACTACCTAAGCCCACCAGAGGATTAGAGACCTGTTAGGTTTGATCTACTGTTGGGATCTCCTCTTCTCCTCATACTATTTTCTGCTCCTACTCTGCTGACGGAGGTGTACAGCTACATCTGACCTAACTTGAAGCGGTGATAAGGCGGCTCTTGTCTCCTTTGTTGATTCTGTTCTGTATTCCTGCTTGGAGGGTGAGTACCCTTGTTTTTCTTTTTCTTTCTGGTGGTGGTGAACATTGATGGCAGCTCGCCTTAATGTGTGGGGAGACGGGAAGTGCATCTCCTGGAATGTCAAGGGCCTGAACCACCCGGCTAAGTGAACTAAGGTTCTGCAATATATGAGCACCTTGGGGGCAGACATAGCCCTACTCCAGGAGATGCACCTCACAAGCCGTAAGGTAAGTTGGTTAAAGAAACTGTGAGTGGGAACAGTTCTAGCTAGCTGTGCCACTACAAAGACCAAAGGGGTGGCCATCCTACTGAGTAAGAGGGGACCATGGGCAGTCGAGACTCACCGGACCGACTCCCAGGGGAGATGGATAGCTGCCAAACTCTCTTACCCAGGTGGCAAAACCATAATAGCCAATGAGTATGGGCACAATTCCGATACAGGTGAAATCTATGCAGAGCTTAGTCATGCCCTTACAGAACTGACAGAGGGAGAGGTGGATCTACCCATTCTCATAGGAGGGGATCATAACCTAGTTCGAGATATATTCCTGGATAAATCCTTCCCCACCCCACAAACCCATCCCAAAGCCCTGGCAGCCCTAAATGATTTGACCACAGAATGGGCCCTAGGGGATCCCTGGAGGATGAACCACCCAAAAGGGAGAGATTATACATTTTACTCTGCCATGCATGGTATCTATAGCTGTTTAGACTTCTGGCTGGCCAACAACATAGCTCTGTCAGGGATAGGAGGAGCAGACATTGGTAATATAATTATTTCAGATAATGCCCCGGTCACGATCACCTTCTCCCTGCCAGGACAAAGCCCTTCCTCCACGAGATGGAGATGCAACCCTGCCTTACTCCAGGAGGAGACCTTTTGAGATTATATCAAGAGAGAGGCACAATATTATTTCTCTATTAATACCCCGGGAGAGACCAGCCCAACCACTGTCTGGAAAGTATTTAAGGTGGTTCTTCGGGGAAGAATTATCTCGTACTCTGCAGCTAAAAATAGAGAGCAGAAAAAACAGATACAAGACTTGCAACACACTCTCACTAGGCTGGAGCACCAGTTTAAAGCGTCCTGTAAGAACCCACTAAATTCTCCACTTTTGGCTTAGATCACAGGCCTGAAATATCAGCTAAACATGTTGCTGAACAAAAAAGCAGAGTGGCAATTGATTCAAGCTAAACATAGAGTCTGGGAGGGTGGGGAAAGGGCAGAAAGCTTCTAGCCTATTGGCTATGGAAGCAACAGGCATCCTCTAGGATCTTGGCCCTTAAGAATAGACAGGGCAAATTACTTGTGGCACCAAAGGACATTAATAAGGAGATGTTCAGCTTCTATCAGGAGCTCTATCAGTCCCAGAACATGATGTCCGCAGAGGTGCTTTAACAGCAGCTGAGGGCTTTTTCACAGGCCACCCCGCTCCCTCAGCTCTCAGCAGACCACTGCAAGGGTTTGGATGTCCTGATCACAACTGAAGAGTTAAGCACTGCTATATCCCAGATGGCAAAAGGAAAAGTCCCTGGGCCAGATGGGATGTCGGTGGAACTTTGCCAAACCCTTAAAGATGAAGTCACTGCTCCACTGTTAGAGGCTCTACAGGAAGCCCAAAAAGAGGGTATCTTACCCCTACTATGCCTGAGGTCCTCATTACCCTAATTCCAAAAAAAGCTTCAGATGTGCTACTTTGTGCAAATTTCAGTCCCATATCTCTGATATCTGTAGACACTAAGATACTTGCAAAAGTCTTGGCAAACAGGCTATCGGGTATCCTGCCTTCCCTACTTCACCTGTCACAAACTAGATTTTAGAAAGGAAAATCCAGCGCAGACAACATCCGGCTAGTCTTAAATCTCAAATGGTTGGCATTACAGTCTAAAATCCCAGCAGCTGCCCTTGCCATAGATTTTGCCAAGGCATTTGACTCATTGGAATGGGGGTATCTCCATAATGTTCTTAAACTATATGGGTTTGGGGACTCCTTTTGCTCCTGGGTCTCCACACTGTATCATTCATTCTCAACTCATTTTATCACCAATAAGGACACTTCTCCCCATTTATGTTACAATGAGGAACCAGGCAGGGCTGTCCTCTCTCTCCCCTATTGTTCTTAATCGCTCTGGACCCGCTAACTAGAAAATTTACACACACCCCACATATCACCGGTATCACTGCAAAGACGTCATCCTACTTGGTCAATGCATATGCGGATGTTATGCTCCAGACCCTTTCTAACCCCCAAAACTCCCTACACACTATTCTGACTATCCTGCAGGAGTTTGCCTCTCTGTCAGGTTTAACAATAAATCAAAAGAAAACAACCCTGTCCCCACTGAATGGAGCATGCATCAGGCATTGTCTAGCCAGCACCGACATTACCTGGGCCCTCCCTGGGAGTTCCGTATTTAGGAATACATATCCCCTCATCCTGGAAGGACATAGAGTCAACTAATTTCTCTCCTCTTTTGGTATCACTAGCAGCCAAGGTCCAGCGATGGAGAAAGCTTAATTTAACTCTGAAAGGTAAGATTGAGGCTATTCGAATGTTTGTTTTTTTCAGAGTCTCCTATCTACTAAATAACCTCTAAATCCCGCTCATGGCAAAGCCATTTAAAGACCTAGATAAATTAGTCTCCCTCTTTTTGTGGGAGGGTAAGGCCCCAAGATGGGGATGTACAAAGCTACAATCCCATAGGTCAAGGGTGGGCTCAAGCTCCCCTGGTTTATAGGCTACCACTTGGCCTTTAGGATGGCCCAGGCCGCCACTTGGTTCCTTCCCTGGACTACCCCCCCACCTCAATGGGTTCCCCCTCAGGCAGTCTTATCTATAGCTAGTCCACTGTACTCCTTGTTAGCCAAAAGAAAGCCTAGGGTGCACCATTTTACACTGGTCATGACAGAAATGTGTAGGGCCTGGCGTAGGGCGATGGCACTTACCAGGACCCCAAGCTCAGACTATCTCCCTCCCATTATATATGCCCCATTATGGGATAAGCCTCTCATTACAATAGAACACAAAATACTTAAATGGCCCTTGTGGGCTGCCAAAGGCATTCATATAGTGGAGCATCTTCTTCTCCCACACACTTGGACCCTACTCTCCTTTGAGCAGGTCCGTGAGCAATATGGGCTACCCCAAATGGACTTTTGGAAGTTCATACAGGTTAGGAGCGCCTTAACCCCATTGTTAAAGGTATCTGCAGCCCATTCTCCCTGGCATGGCTTAACCACTTCCCCTTACTGTAGGAAAGGCCAAGGCATGGTAAGTTTATTTTACAAGACCCTTAGGGATGTACAACCAGACACTACCTTATTGAGTAGAGCTGCCTGGGAATTTGAGCTGCAGTTCCCCATATCTCCTCAACTGTGGTCAATATGCCTTAGGGATGCTCAAGCAGCATATGTAGATGCCTGGAGTCAATTAATTCAATTGAAAATCTTGCTTAGGTGGTACAGAACCCCCTCAGTCATCTTTAGCTTAAAAATAACTCCATCTGATAGTTGTTGGAGATGTCATACTTCCCCTGCCCATTTACTTCACATATTATGGACTTGCCCAAGCTTGGAATTTTTTTGGACGCAGGTTCTTGCCAATTGCTCTAGGAATATAGACAAATCTATCTTTCTCGACAACCCATGTCTCATCCTAGGAGATACTACGGCTTTGCACCCACTATCCCCCCTACCAGGGCATGGCTCCTGGTAGCCCTAATGGAGGCTAAGAGTCATCCTCCTGAGATGGAGGCAGTCGGTACCTTCCTTGCTAGTGCAATGGCCAATGGCTGTGGCTCGGCTAGCTGTTTTTGAGAGGCTCACTGCTGTGGCCAAGGAAGGCCTTAATAAGTATTATAGAAAATGGGATGAGTATCTAAACTCCCATATATGCTCTGTGGCACTCCCACCGCTGCAAAACCCCCCACTTTCTAGTTTGGTATAGGGGATGGTCTCTGGGGCACAAAAGGGGGATGTCTGTATGCTCCCACCACCGTCTGATACTGCATTTTACTCTCCTATTTCTTTCTTTGACAAAGTTGAGTATTATATAATAGTAAATGGAGTCCACTCTGAAACAAGGGGGGTTAGCAGTGGGGTACCACAGGGTTCAGTAGTAGGACCGGTCCTCTTCAATGTCTTTATAAGCGACATTGCAGAGGGACTGGAAGGAAAAGTATGTCTCTTTGCAGATGACACAAAGATCTGCAACAGAGTTGATGCACAAGGTGGGGTGGAAAGGATGAGAAGGGACTTGGCAAGGTTAGAGGAATGGTCAAATGTATGGCAGCTTAGATTCAATGCTAAGAAGTGCAGGTAATGCACCTGGGAAACAAAACCCAGGGAAGAGTACACAATGGGGTGAGATACTAACAACAACAAAAATGGAAAGGGACCTGGGGGTAGTCATATCAGATGACCTAAAGGTGGGCAAGCAATGTGAGAGGGCAGCAAGGAGGGCTGGGGGATACTGGGATGCATAGGGAGAGGCATCACCAGCAGAAAACAAGAAGTTATCCCTCTGTACAGACAGCTGGTGAGACCACATCTGAAGTACTGCATGCAGTTCTGGAAACCCAATCTCTGCAAAGACATAGACAGGATGGAAGCTGTCCAGAGGAGGGCAACTAAAATGGTGCAGGGTCTGCACGGAAGACATATGAAGATAGACTTAAGGAGCTTAATATGTATAGCCTCGAGGAAAGGAGGGAGAGGGGGACATGATAGAAACTTTCAAGTACCTCAAGGGAATCAACAAAGTCCAAGAGGGTAGCATCTTTCAAAATAAGAGGTGTGCAAGAACAAGGGGGCACAATTTGAAGATAGAAGGGGGCGGCTCAGAGGTAATTTAAGGAAGTATTTTTTCACAGAGAGGGTTGTGGATGTATGGAACAGCCTTCCAGAGGAGGTTGTGGAGTCAAAAACAGTGGTGGAATTCAAGCATGCATGGGACAGTCATAAGGCAATTCTAGGGGATGGGGGTAGGAAGAAGTAGGCTGCTGGTTAACTAGGATCTGCAGCTTATCCATCAGGTAGGGAAATGGGCAGACTGGATGGGCCAAGCGGTCCTTATCTGCTGTCAAATTCTATGTTTCTATGTTTCTATGTTTATACAGTATTTAGCTGTTAGGTCAAAGTTAATAGGTGTTTAAGAGTTGTACCTACGAGACCATAACCAAGTAGATATACTAGGGAATAGAATATGCCATACCATCATATGACGCTTTAGTATAATAATATCAAAAGGCATGGTGTTTATGGAGATTGGTCTAAATAACAATACTACTTGCTCATTGGTATAAGGCTTAAGTTTCCCAACTGTATATTAGATAAAATAATCCTTTGTTAGTTTATGAGCCATGTAAGATGTGGAAGATTTTAGTAACTGCTTTGACTGCTAGTTTATAGTAATATGGCCCTTCTGGAATGGGGCATGGATGTGTCTTTGGATGGCTAAGTGTACCTGGAGAAATTAATAAAATGTTACATGTTAAAAAAAAAAAGCAGACATACTAAAAGAATATTTTTGTTGCTCTTTCACCACAGAGAAGGACGGACCAGTGCCTTGACCATTGTGAACAGCTGTGGGTGGGAGCAGAACACACATGTATGGATATAGGGGTACCGAGTGATTGAGAGGCTCCTATTATTAATGGTGGAGAAATCAGCATGCCCTGACATGGTACATCCAAGTGTAATAAGGGAACTGGTTGAGGAGCTGGCAGGGCCACTGGCACACCTATTTATTAGTTTGTCACAGTCATGCATCATAACAGGGTAGTACAGAAGATCACATGTGGGGACCCTCCCAGAAAAGTAATACCAAGGATGAAACAGTGAATTACAGACCAGTCAGTATGACCTGTACCGTGGGCAATGTCATGGATAATATAGTAAGAGAATGGCTGATAGAATAGGTAACAGATAATGGTCTCCATGATGCGAGGCCACAAATTTGATAGCTGGTCATCATGGTACCTCATGTGAGGATAGCTTGAAGGCACTGAACAAGTAATCCCTTGAAGACAGCCAAGAGACAGGGGACATGACTGTGACCATGCAGTTCTTTTAAAGAGATACATAGGGTGCATAATGATGGTCTCTTTAAGCTGATTAAAATCCATAACACGAGAGGAAACAATTATATGATGGACAGTGGGAGGCTTAAGAGAGAGGTAAGGAAGCACTTCTTCATGGAGAGGGTGGTGGACATTTGGAAAGAAGCACCAGAAGAGGTTCATACCTGAAGACAGTTGTCACCTTCAATACAGGCTGGAGTAGGTATAGATGTACGGTAAGGAACTTGGGTAGGAAGAGAGGTAGGAGTGGGGAGTGGTGTGAGGGACAGTACTTTAAGCTGTGAACCCTTTGATACTTGCAGACTAGATACAGCGAATGGACCTCTTCAGCTGTCTTCTTCGCATGTTTGTGACATGTTTCTGTATCACGTCTATGTGTTGTGTGCTAAACACTCTGATGTTATGTCACAGGGAGCAGAGCTCTGAAGGAGCTGGAAGTCATAGCAACAAACATCATGCTACTTAAGGACATGCCAAAGCTGTCTCTTCAGGATCAGACATCGTCCCTTGTAGCATTTCACAAGGTGGTGCTGTTTTTTGTGCTCAAGATGATGCATTACTTTTTTCAAAGTATGGAGGCACGATGAGTAGCACCATGTAATACCTATGTCAGTGAACTGCTGACCTCCTGATTTTTATCCCTTCACACTTCTGCCCATATCATGGTATCTCAAGGCATGGTATGGTTACCATGGAGGGCTTGAGAATGATAACCTCAGCTGCTCATCATCTGGTGAGAAGGTATGCAGGATACCACTTATCCATGCTTATCCCTACTGTTTATTGAAAAACATCACCCACCATCACACACGGACAAATATTCTGTCAATGCATGTTCCTGTCTGTCCAGTGCTCCTGTTGTTCAGAATAAATTGAAGGGTATATTGTGAAGTGCACAAAATGTGGCACTGTCAGAAATGACAGCAGCACTCCCAGGTGTGTTGTTGAGCACTAGTAGTCTGTTGTGTTTCTTGGGTTTCATAAAGTATTGCTCTCCTTCTGACTGCATCAAGGTACGTACTGTTACTTGTGAGCTTACACTGACTGCAACAATATGTGCACGGCTACTCCATGGTCAATATATCAGTAGGCCAGCTGCAAGTTGTGAGTCAGTAGCCTCCAAGGACCATTACACACAGTTAAACACCAAGATACTATGTAATTGGATTTTCTGTTCTCCTTGTAGTAGGTGCTGTCACATCTGTCTGTGTTATGGTCCTTAACATAAGTTGGCACTAGAAACATCTAACTGTCCAAACTAAATTATTTAGATTTTGACTTTCTGTTTCAGAAACTCACTGCACATTATAAAAAGGGTCTCAGAAATGATGCAGTCTAATTGGCTGGTATGATTCCAACAGCCTTATAGTGATGCCTGTTACACTGTCATGTACAGCCTGATCAACATGGCACAGACTGCTAACAGGGGGGTATCTGTGACATGTAGACCCATGACATTGGACGTCTCCTGTCCTCAAAGCTTGTGTGACACTATGAAATGTAGGTAATGAAACAGCAAATGAAAGGCATCTTTTGTTAAAACATTTAAAAATTTCAGTGTCAATGACACTTGGATGTCCTGCTCCTCTTGCTGGCAGTTCCCCAGACAGAGATGTATTGAAGCAGTACTGCAATGAGTGTTGCATGTTGCAGGTAAACTGACTAGCTGAATGATGTCATGCAGGTAATTACATGCATCACGTTTACATCTTGGCATGCAGTGCTGACATCATTGAGTTGGTGTGGTGAGGTAATCATTTCATTGCCACAACACAGTAGCTTACAATGTCCTCATACTGCTTCTTTGCTCTACAATGTTTGCCAGGAATATATTTTTTCATATTACTTGAAACTACTGGGACAGGTGAAGCACGCTGAAGCAGTAACTGAAGCAGGCCACATGCCCTATACTGAAATTCAGCATGCATCACTTCACCAACAGTAAGCATAGTGTCTGACATGGACATATCTGTGCACCCAATACAAAAGAATGCAACGTGCTTCCACTGAGAAGAAAACCACTGTTAACATCAAAAACATTACAATGACAATGAGGGAACCTGGTGCAGTTCGATATACTGTCTGTAGGTTTGGGGGAACCACGCAGCAGCAGGTATGGTGGCGAGAATATGTGGCAAACACAATGATGTGTATAGCATTCACAATGCAGAATGCTGTTCCTCTGCATTATGCAGAGTGATATGACGTAATTGTTACACTGAAGAGGCAGGGGAAGTTTCACAAGCATTTTGTTGCTTTCCGCAGCTTGCAGCTTGTAGGTCTTCACTTTAATGAAAACTCCACAAGAGCACAAGCAAGAACAAGGGAAGGAAAACTACAGTGGGGAGTTTCATTTCCTAAATCCCGTGCTGGAGCCCTTGTGATCAAGGAGGTCAAGGTGCCCCTAACATACCGTGAATATGAAGTACCGTACAACAAATGATACATGCAGAACCAGTATAACAGGTACAATCTGGGACCACTGTACTGACATAAGGTGGTTTAATAGAGAATGTTGCACACTTCAGATATGTACCATACTTGCTACAACCTTAGTCCCAATAGTGGCTTGCATGTGCACACCCGACCGCAAACATCCACATGCCATGCTGCGGACAGTCAACCATGTCATGAAACCGGACAGCTTGGGGCTCACGGTGACTACCAAAAGAGCACACAACCTCCTTTTGCAACATGCACAAAGTGCACGTAACTGTGTTGACACAGGCTTTTTTCATGTAATGCTGGTGTTGTCAATGTGCTGGTCATGGAAATCATGTCACAGTGCTGCTGTGGTACTATGCAGTAATCACTGACATGGCCTCCTTCCGAAATTAACTGAAATGACACCATCCTTGTCTATGTGCTGCACACCACCCAGCATGATCCACATCCCTGATGCTGAAAGTCTCAGCAACATACCTACAGCCAGACTTCAATGCTACTTAACTGTACCCCTCTACCATGCCCAGCTGTTAACTCCCACCATCTCACTCACCAGTATTAACCTAATTCTGGCAACAGACACAACCTTCATCCCACAGCCACACCTGTCTGTGCCTGGAGCTGTCAATGACTATGTATGGAGTAAATCATTATGCGTTTTTTGATGAATGCCAGAATGATTAGTGCTGTCAATCAGTGTGGGCATATGGTATTATACATTATGTACCCACCAACGTCTCCAGTGTTAGCCGGGTGTCGTGGTCCCAGGATGCTGGTGTATTTTGCTGCCTCTGTGTTTTGGTATGGGTGGTAGAGGTGGCTGATGTACAATCACTGGTGGGTGTGTGTTGAGGGTGACCAACATAGAGGCATGTAAGTATGCAAAGTTTCACACATGGGTTACTTCTTTCCATTGTCCCCCCACTGATCCAATGACTGACTCCCATTATGAGGAATGCCCTTTATGTAAGTATTTTACATTCATTGGCACATAGGCAACACTATGTGTTTAAGGTGTTTTCACCACCTAGTACCTGTTTTTACAGCACACATGGAATACGCCACTGTTTCATTCTGACAGGCCGCGGTAAGCCTTATACTGGTGGCACCCAGCACCACTGTGTAGTTATTGCCGTGGCCCCTTGGTCTGCATATGTTTGGCCCTGACACCCCATGAAGGACCTGTTATTGTGGTGATACTACATCACTGCCCATTGCTTGTACTGGGAAAGTCCATAACAACAAGGGGCTATGAATTACAGTCATGCATCCCAGTGCTGACCCAGGGTTCTGTGTCAGTGTACTGTCACTTCCTGTCATCATAATGGCAATAGACAGGCAGATACCGGCCCAATATTCAGTCACTTATTGTGAATTGATATACTTTCATGTTGTTCATCAAGTACTGCATTCACAGGGCACACAGAAATCAACCCCATGGGGAAGTTGTATGGCTATGTAAATTATTGCCTCTCATCTGTTCCTTTCAGGATATGTTGAAAAACTCACCGATGAAGTTTTTAAAGGGAGGGAGGAAATCATAAGGTAGAGAAGTTGAAAGACTGCAAGCGTGGTGTGCTCAGTCCCACCTCCAATTGCATCAAAGTACAGTAGGAGAAACCAGATAAAGATAAATTAGTTGCTGATCATTGATTGAGATTCAACAAGAAGTAAAACATTAGTAGCATAAGGCAGTACATACTTCTAGGTGCCACAGGTATGCTGCTGGACTTCTTTAATGTTACCATAAAAGAGGCATGGACATAGTCATGGATGGTGACACCCAAAATGTAGTGCAAATAGAGACCCACAGTCACTTTTGCATTCCATCCATGCATCGATGTTGATATTGCACATCAAGTGATATGCATGACTATTTTTATCCACCTGCGCGTCTGGGTGAGGTGACACTAAAGCAGTGTACCTTCAATCAACATACTGTTTGTTTTAAATTATTACTGTTTAAATGACCATTTATCTGTTCACAGCTAGTCATGAAAACACTGTAGACATGTGGTGCAACTGTAATCAACATGTTGTGTTATGGACATTTGACTGTTACGTTTTCATTGAGGTGAGGAAGGTTTTGAGAACCACATGGTGTTAACCGTATATGGCCATGTTTCCCCTCACAGAAAGTATCAGTACTGCTGTCAGACTGAATCATGACAGTGTTTGGATGAATGTGTAAGCAAGCCCCATTCACAGGTAACACCAAGAGGAATGAACTGTTGGTGTGCATTGTGACACTGTGTTATATGTCACGCACAGGTGAACAAGCCAATAGGAACAATGAGTATGATGTAAGTAACATAGGAGCTGTATGAAACACTGTTATGGAAACAAAAGAAGTGCTGATGGTATGACTTCTGTATGCGGCATCACACATGGATAGCAAGGCCATATATGCACAATCTGTCCTTCTGCAGTACAGCATGATGTGTGACACCACTGTGCTGTGACTGTAACCCACCCACGCCATTAGCAATTTAGCACACACAGTGGTAGTGCATGTTACAAGGTGTATGCCCATCTACATATACCATCTTTTCATAAGTAATAAACAAAGTGGACAATGGTGGGTCTGGACTTATATCTTATTTTGCACTTCCACGGTTCACTGTATGAGTATCACATGCAATTTTGAACTCACCCATTGACTTTAGGCCCCTCAACTGTGGTGGGAGGCTATTGCATGCCACCACCATCCTTGCTGTGACTACGGTCTTTATGATATTGCCCCTCACTCTCCCCCCTGAATCACTGAAAGATAATTGACCATTGTGAGGTATTATCCCCACTGCCATATCAGCATGTGTGGTATCCCCACATGGTGCAATCACCGTTACTGCATGAATCTCTTGGGAATACACAAGTGCCCAACACTGAATGTTTGAACCATGTAAGGCACAGTATGTATTCAGGTTCCGGTGGAGAAAACAATGGATTTACTTTGTCTGTGATGGATCACCCTGCACAGGTTTCCATTTCTCCTGTTATCTTTCCTAACAGTGCGCAATACCTTTGTGTAGATTGTCATGACATGCACCTGTGAATGGCTCACTTGGTAATCCTAAACGTATCAGAGCAGACATAGTAATGATTATGTGTGTAAGCTACTTGTTACTGCTTAGAATGAGAAATAGTCTGCAAAGCTGTATTTACTCCACTCAGTGAAATCCCTGAATGTATTATTCCATTCTGTGGCCTTCCACAGCTACACACAGTTTCCATTCCCATCCTATGGTACATAACATAATCATTGTATACCAACATTATAGAGCTCTCTCTCTCTCTCTCTCTCTATATATATATATATATATATATATATATATATATATATATATATATATATATATATATATATATATACACATATATATATATTCACAGCAAAAACTCCATTAATGCATCAGTTAGGGTTGTCATTACAGCAACAAAGTTTACAAATTTGATGCTACAGTTTACCAACCCTACCCACCCACCCCTCCACCCTCCACACCAACAGGCATCGGGGTGTGCCTTGGAGTTGTCACCCTAATTTTCACCCCATTCCATTTGTAAAGAAACTGAGATTGTGCAGTATAGGAGGATGGGGAGTTATGCCTGATGACTCCAAGGCACACCCCGATGCCTGTTGATGTGTGAAGGGTGGGGGAGTAGGGTTGGTAACCCTAACATTGAATTTTCAAACTTTTGTCACTGTAATGCATTAATGGAGTTTTTTTGCAATGAATTGCCCTTCTTTATGAGACAGTGTAATGTTACTCATATCCATACTGTATGTGGGAGCGAGTACCCTTCTGGGCCCTGCTCTCCCAACTACCCATAAGCATAGAGACATATAACAGGAGGGCCGTGTGCTCCCAGTCTTGCAAAATAGTATCCATAGGTGGGAGCATGGGCCCTCTGGGCTCTGCACTCCCACCCACCCATAAGTAAGCAGACATAGTGCAGGAGGGCCCTGTGCTCCCAGGTTTGCAAAATGGTATCCATAGGTGGGCACACGGGCTCAGAGGGCCCACACTCCAATCCACCTATAAGTATAGAGACATAGCACAGCACAGCCCTGTGCTCCCAGTTTTGCATATTCAGATCCATAGGTGGGAGCATGGGACCTCTGGGCCCTGCGCTCTCACTCACCCATAAGTGTAGAGGCATAGGGCAGAAGGGCCCTGTGCTCCCAGTTTAGTATAAATGGTATGCATGGATGGGAGTATGGGCCCTGTGGGCCCTGTGCTTCCATCTACCCATAAGTACAGACACATAGTGCAGGCCTAGAGACATTCCAAGTAACCCTTGTACTGCAAATGTGGCAATATCCCAGTAACCATAGCAACTTTGGAAAAAATTCCACCATAGTTGTATTTGTGACCTGGCCACCTCCACACTTACTAAATGTGTACTAAGCTGCATTTAGCAAAAAATCCGTATCTCAAATCATTTTCGAGATATAGCCGCCGAAAGGCATCGCAACCACCACAATGTTATCCTATAGGAAAACTCACAAATTCGGAGTACTGTAACTATAGAACCAGTGACAATTTATTCACCACACCAGCAAAAGTCACATATGTTGGGCAAGGGCTTGCCACCCTGCAAATTTCAGCTCAAAAGTCCAAACAGTTTTTTTTACTATGAAGTGGCAAAGAAACTGCTTTTTTGGGGCTATTTACCTGTGACACATTCGCAAAAGGTTCGTGGACATTCACGAAAGAACCGTGGACTTTCATGAAAGTACCATTGGTTTACATGCAGGACTTTGTGAAAGTCCACAACCACTTTCGCGAAAAGTCGGTACTTTCGCGAAAGCTGAGGGGAACATATATTTTTTTCCCATAGGCTATAATGGGAAACTTTAAACTTTAATAACTTTTGAACATATTAATATTTTTCCACCAAACCTTCCAAAGGCACTTCCCTGACCCATTCCCCATATACCCTGCAAATGTCAGGCCAGACGGACGAACCATCCAGGCTGTGGAGACGAGCAAATAATAAAAAAAAAATTGGATTTTGCACACTTTTTCACGCTCCCCAGCTTTGCAACTGCAAATCCAACCAGAATGAAACTTTCCAGATCCAGAAATCTAAGGAACCAGACCACGCATGCAAAATGTCAGGCAAATCATACAAACAGTTGCAAAGTTATTAAAGTGCAACATTTTGAATTTAACATTAAAGTGCCTACTCAATCCTAAATAAACCAGCCCTACCGAGCCAGTATAATATACACACACATACATCTATGCACACTATATATATACATATATATATATATATATATATAGCTATTCACAGTTGTATACTTCAGGGAGCTATGCAACTTTGAATACAGGCCTGCAGGGGCCAGTGCTAACACAGAGAATGCTGAGGAATACTTGGTGTCGCTGACACCACGGCCAGTCAGGAAAATTGCCTCACAACTAATAGCACTGAAACGCACAAGTGCAATTCATGATCAGAGGCCTGCAAAGAAGCTCATTGGGCATGCAAGGCACCAGTGGCCATTAGCATGACCATTATGTGCTTGTTTTCATGGCATTACTGTGTGGTTTACGCCCCCCCCAGCCAAAGCCTCACGCAGCAGCAATACCCATAGCGTAGTGGTGCCCTCCCCATCCCCAATGGCAGACCTGACAAAGAAACATAAAAACATAGAAACACTAGGAAATGGTCAGCAGATAAGACCCATCAGGCCCATCCAGTATGCCCATAAGCCCTGAGCTAGTCTGCGGCCTCAAACCCTACCTTGCCATTGGCTTCTCACACCTTCTGCTAACCTCTAACATTCCCTTATGCCTGCCTCATGCATGTCTAAGCCCCTCCACTGTTCTTACTCACACCACATCCTGTGGGAGAGTATTCCATGTGCCCACCACCCTCTCAGTGAAGAAAAACATCCTCACATTTCCCCTTTACCGGCCTCCTTCCAATTTTTAGATCATGGCCCCTCATTCTTGTATTCCTCCTCTGATGGAAGATACCTCCACCCTATACCTTGTTTATGTCCTTATGGTATTTCAATTTTTCTGTCATGTCCCTCCACTCCCTCTTCTCCTCCAGTGAGTACATATTGATATTCTTTAATCTCTCCTCATATGTTTTGTGGTGCAAGCCATGTACTATCTTAGTCACCCTTCTCTGGACTGCCTCCATGCTGCTTTTGTCCTTACCAGGGTGCGGCCTTCAGAATTGCAAACAGTACACCAAATGATGCCTCACCAATGTTTTATACAGGGACATCACCACCTCCTGCCTTCTGCTAGTGATACCTCTGCCTATGCATCTCATCATGCATCTGGACTGCACTGCTGCCTTGGGACTCTGTGCATGTACCTTTTGGTAACCTTAAATGATAACCCACAGGTCCCTTTCCTCCTTGGTGGTACTCAACCCCCCCCCCATTCTACAGCTCTTCCCAGGGTTCCCTCATCCCAGGAGCATTATTTTGCACTTCTTGGAATTGAATCACAGTTGCCAGTACTCCACCCATTTTTCAAGGTTCCATGGGTCCCTACTCATTCTCTCCACTCCATCTGTAGTATCCATCCTGTTACAGAAATTGGTGTTGTCTGCAAACTGGTAGACCTTTCCCTCCAGCCCAACTGCAATGTCACTGATGAAGATATTAAAGAGGACTGGCCAAAGGGAAAAATCCCTGTGGAAACCCACTGTTTATCCCCCCTCCCCAGATTGGATCCCATTTATCACCACTCTCTGCTGTCTGTACGTTATCCAGGTCCTAACACAGTTTACCACTTTGTGCCCCATGCCAGGACTACCCATGTTGTTCACCAGCCTTTCATGTGGGACATTGGCAAAGGTCTTGTTGAAATTGAGGTAGGCCATGTCCCCCCCACCCCCACTGATTTATTTCCTTCATAACCCAGTCACAAAAATGTATCATATCCATTTGACATGACCTTCCAGCCGTGAATCCATGTTGCCTTGGATCTTGGACATTGATGTATTCCACGTATGCCACTTTTCTTTCTTTCAGCAGTGATTCCATGATCTTCCCCAGGGACTACATGTGCCATCATTTAGTCCTCTGAAACTACTCCTGTGTTGAGTGACTCAGTGAACAAGGCTGCCAGGGGCACTGGTAGCACCCTTCACAGTGCCATTAATATTCTTGGATGTATGCCATCTGGCCCCATTGCTTTGTCCACCTTCAGTTTTGTGAGCTCCTCTAGGGCTCTCTCCACAGTGACTGGAATGCTGTTTACCCTCCCTCCCACCTTCGTGTCTGCTACTCAGCTGTGGTCCATCACCCTCCCACTCCTCAGTGAATACTGAACATAACTATTTGTTCAGTAATTTTGCCATTACCAGGTCTCCCTCATAACATTCCCCTGCATCCCCTCTGAGCCTTGAATCCCCCCAAATGGTTTTCCCTTCTTTCGCTGATGTACCTAAAGAATGTCTTGTCTTCTTTGTTCACCTTCTGCACTAATCTTTATTCAGTCTGAGCCTTTGCTCTCCTTACAGCATTTCCCACTTCCTTTAGATTCTTTAGTTACACCTCCCTATCTTCCTCCCTGTGAGTCTCCTTACATTTCCTGTAGCTCACCCTTTTGGCTCTTACCTTGCCTGTCACCTCCCTTGAGAACCATAGTGGTTACCTCCATGTCTTGCCTTTGCTTACAACCTTTACACATTGGTTTCTTATCCCCTGTATGGATCACTTCAGGTGTTCCCACTGCTACTGAACTCCTCTTTCTGTCTCCGTCTCTGCCAGGGCCTCTTTGATACACCTCCCCATACTGGTAAAATCTGCTCTCCTAACATCCAAGACTCTCACCTTACTGTATTTCCATAGTGTAGGGTCCCACCCCAAAGCCCCAGTAGTGTAATGTCATATCTGCTTCCCATCCCGATCACCCACCCAGTAAAATAAATACACTGCCAGTAATGTAATGCCCCCACCATTAATGATCACCCACCTGGTAATAATACAATATGTCTGGAAAGCGATGTCCCCCCCAGAAACCCAGATAATCCAGCCATTAAAAATAAATGAAGTCCAGAATGCACCTCCAACCACAGTCAACCTAACCAGGAATAAAAAAAATATCCGGAATACAGTGCCTGCCCCACATACCCCACCCACCTGCACGGTAATAATAAAAACAAATATCTGTATGCAGTGGTCCATCCCAGTTCCCCGATGGCTTGATTGCCCACCCATAATCAAACAAAAAATATTTTCGTAGTGTAGTGGTACCCCCAACACCATACCCACTCCATTAAATACATAACATCCTACCACCCCACCCCAGCATGGCCGCCGGTTGGCAAGCATCACAGTGCTCCTCCCATCTCATCTGCCCGCCGAGTAAACTGTCAATGACAGTTGACAGTGTACACTACACTCCCATTGGTTGACTGCTCAACCAATGGTAGTGCAGTGTCTACTGCAAACTGTCATTATTATGACTGAGTGGGTAATTGGGGTTCAGGAAGCGGGCACTGCATTCCAGACATGTTTTATAATTACTAGCTGGGTGATCATGAATGGGGGGTCCACTACATTACTGGCACTGTATTTAGATTATGGGCTGGGCAATTGGGACAGGGAAGGAGCACTGCACCATGGAAATACCTCTGTTTAAGTATTACTGGGTGGAAACATGGGAAAATTGGGAGGGGTGTGTGTGGGCACAGTACCTCCACCAAACACTAAGGTGGGGTGGATTAAGGACAGTTTTTTATGGCAGTAATTTGCTCCATGCAAGGACCTTCATAAAGTCCTTTGTGTGGAGCAAATCTTTTGTGAATGTGATTGCAGGGATATGCAGCTCTCTGCCCCCTCATGTACATTGCAGCACTCCTCACTGCTTTCCCCGTGTGCAAAACCCAGTTTGCGGTGGAAAAATGGGTACAACCTGGGCTTTGTGAGTACAAACTCGGCGGGGGGGGGGGGTACAGTTTGCACCCTGACAAAGCCTTGTGATCCTGCCTCTGGTGTCTGACATTTTGCTGTAAAGGTAATAAACAACTGACAAACAATTTCACAGAAGGATTTACTGTTATCTTTGGTTACAAATAAAGCAGACAACAGAATTGTTATTTCAACAAAGAATATATATATATGTTTATTGACTTATCACAATGGTTATAGTGCTTTACTGAAAAGACATCTGTAACATTCACAGTGCTGGTATATAACTGCTTGTCAGATGAGGTCATGCATTGATTTTCTACATCTCCTGGCTATGCTGGTATCAAACAGCAATGGCCAGTTCTACCAGTGGAGAGATAAGTACAAGATCAGCTGCATAAAGATATCTAGGGAATATAACAGTGAGTTAATGATTATAGCATAGTTATGTTCAATGGAGGCAGACAATATTGTGATATGTCATTATTGATGAAGTCAGTACTGCAATATGATGGTATCATTAGCCTCCATTAAAGTTAAGAATGAACTCATCAGTTGTATGTATTTCAAACTCTGTTTCTACAACCCAATTTAGCACTTGCCAGACAGAACTTTAAAAAAAAAATGAGGAAACAAATTCTGCATTCCAGGACCTAAATAACACAAAGGTTACAATCAAAGGCAATGTGACAAAAAATTATGAAATACGTGTAATATCACATGTCAGGTGATACATTTCAACATGATTAGTCAGCAACGTCAAATAGGTGTCAGTAGTGTGTCAAGATACTACTTCCAATCTTGATATTTCTCAGCACACGGCTGTTACATAGAAACATAGAAGTTGACGGCAAATAAGGACCACAAGGCCCATCCAGTCTGCCCATTTCTTTTTCTACCTTATAAATGTGCCATCGGCCTTTGCTCTGTCAATTGCCTATCTATTCATACTCATCTGTATTGCTTCCTTATGCCTATCCCATGCCTGTTTGAAGCCCTGCACTGTATTCATATCCACCACTTCCTGAGGTAGGCCATTCCATGCATCTGTTAGACAATGCATTTTGATTTACGTAAATATAATAGCACCCAAGTAACATGTAATCAGTATTTCCCCACACTGACATTACTAAGCACACATTTATGGCACATGTGAAAGTATGATCAATGGGAAAATGTTCACATCCCCTCATAGTAGTGAGTAACCTGTCTTAGACCAAAATACCACTTGTAATTACATCGAGCAGTACTTCAGCATAACATTCCCATTGCCTAATGAGTAGGCAGGTATGAGACTGAGTGATGCACTGAATGATGGGGAGAGGGGATGGCCGGTGCGAGACATATCATGCTGTGTCTCACCAGTAGCACAACACACACATGTTTCTACCTGAAAAGTAACATGCAATTCTGTGCTGCTGTCCTTTGTCCTATGTCACACAGAGGACAGGATACATCAAGTATTAGCAGTAAGTCTATCAGCTGAATTACAGAGTGACATATTGAAAAAGGAGTGCACAGTAAAGTAAACACACCTTATGTCATGGATGTGCACACCTTTGAACATGTTACTGACACTTCCTAGTAAAACTATGCAAACCACTCCCAAAGCAGTTGAATACCACAGCATCATGCATGGAACTGTTGAAGAGGTATCCACAGCAAAGTGAAGTGTCATGGAATGAATTGCATAAGATATACATCAAAGAACATCATGCGATGTGACACATTATGCAGGCATTGGCACAGTTTTCAGACCTGAAAATATTAGTCATGTAAAGAAACTTAACATACACATAGATTGGTTAAAAACTGCCTCATGATACATTTCTTTTTCCAAAACATGACTACCAAGAAACCCACCAATGAAATACTTTTAGTCTTTATCTGACAGAGGACCCTGTTGTCTCTGTAAAAATCAATGTAAGATAAATCCGTTGAAGTAACTGTTGCAAAACATAGTAAAAAATATGGCAATAACTTTTGTAGAGTGCAGTGCTATGAACCATGTAGTCGCAAACAGAAACATGAGGTGCCAATGATTACAATTGCATTCAGACAAACTGAAAATATTCTTCCATCAACATTCATTCACCTGTCCATGTGGGAATACAAGGGAACAATTATTAAGACCACCAAAATTGACCAGACTGCAAAAGGTGCATCTACAATGTTGGAAGTAATATAACACTACAATTAATACTTGGTACACCGTCAGTGGCGGAGCCAGGTTTGGGAGCATTTGAGAGCCAGGGGGGCCTTTCAGTCAATTATGGACTCCACAATGGGCACTAGACATTGAATAAAAATGGTGGTGGGGCACCACTACTCACACTGGGGCAGCCAGGAGGGGCGACCACCCCCCCAGCCCCCCCTCTGGTTCCACCACTATATACCATGACTGTCAAGGTGACAGTGCAGGATATTGGGGATGATGGGGTTCTATACAGTGTGCCTGAAATTGTTGTGACAGTACACATAAATGATGGCATTATCACCAGGACAGACTGTTGTGCCAGCGAAGTGTCACACAGGTACAAGTAATATGTTGGTGCAGTTATACTGGTACGTAGCCCCAACATCACATGGGATGCATATGTGAATGAAAAATTGGAAATGTAAAAGGTGAGATACATATGGGTATGCTTCAAGGAACCTTTTGTAGGTATCTGAAGGAAACCTGTCATGGATTGCGGAGACAATGCAGGATGGCAGAAACTTCTGGTTAATGCATCCAAGCCGCTGCCACACCCCAGTACACAGACCTGCAGTAGGCCATGTACCAAAGCAGTCTAAGGGGGAAAAAAAAGAAAGGAACATTAGGATTATGAACAATTAATGAAACAGAAAGCTATTTCTGTCGATTAACACAGTGCAAGTGCGGTAAGCACTGTAGCGAGAAGTACAAACTGGGTTGGAAGATGATAATCCTTCATATTCAAGCAAACATATACTGTTGCATGACACATTCATTGTCCACAGGACTGACAACATCAGAATATCAACATATGGTGCATTCAAACTGAATGTAGAAACATAGAAGTTGTCAGCAGAAAAGGACTGCCAGGCCCATACAGCCTTGATATTTTCCCCACCTGTAAGGGCGGACAGTGCCAATAGTTGGTCACCTGCTGAACTCATTCCTTCTCATCTCTATGGCCCCCTTACTCTGATCCCATGCATGTCTGAATCCCACCACAGTTATTGCTCCCACTACCCCCCTGGGGCAGGTCATTTCATGCATCCGGCACCCTTTCACTAATAAAGAACTTCCTCCCATTTCCCATTATACATCCCCCCTGTAGTGTAATGTAGTGACCCCTTGTTTAAGTACTCTTTTTATAATAGAAGAAGTTTTCCATTTTTCACCATTATGTATGCCCTTGAGGTACTTGAATGTTTCAATCATGTCCCCCCATTCCCTCCTATATTCAAATGTGTACATACTGAGATCCTGATATCTACCCTTGTATGTGTTAGGCTGTGATCCCTGCACCACCTTAGTTGCTCTCCAGTGTACCTTCTCCATGCAGTGTATGTGTTTTTACAATGGTGCAATCCGAAGAACAGCATGTATTATTCCCAACGAGGCCTCACCTGTGTTTTGTGCAGTGGAAGTAGTACCTCCCTCCTATGGGTTGTGACACCTCTTCCTAAACACATCAGCATCACACTGGCCTTCCCCACAGCCATTGCAGCCTGCCTACCTGGTGGCCTTCAGGTCATCAGTGATAATGACGCCCAGAATTCTTTCCTCCTTAGTGACTGACAGCAGCTACATATGACATTCCATATGAATGCTGAAAATACTGTATTTGCAACTTTTTGTAATGACTGAAGCACCAAGACATGATTGAGCATTGACCATACTCAGTTCACATACCTTTAGGGGCATTGCACACTGCAATGCAAAACAAAATACTGTGTCTGCTCAGATAACAAAGTCTGCTTGGTGGGCATGACACATGCTGGGGTGCATACGCTGAGGTATACAGAAGGAAGGATGTGGTGATGCTATTGTATAAAATACTTTGTGTGGCATGAACTGGAGTAATGTGTGCAGTTGTGGAGGCCACATGTTCGTAAGGACATTCAGATGGTGGAGGCAGCCCAAGGAAAGGCAAAAAAGATGGTACAGGGCTTGCACATGAAAGTATATGAGGATATATTAAAGGACCATGATATGTTCTTGAAAGTAAAAGAGAAAAACAACATGCAGTGGAGGAGGGTGACATCTTGAAATATAGGAGCAGTACAAGAAGAGGGCACAATCTGAAATTGGAAGCTGGCAGGTTATGGAGCCATGTGAGGGTGTTTTCCTTCACAGAGGTTGTTTTCAATGCATAGAGTAGTCTTCTGTATATGATCACTTACAGATCAACCTTGCCATTTACAGAGAAGCAGATACAGCAATATAAGTCCTTTACCATGTTACATGTTAGGATGAGAATGAGGAGGCATCCCAGAACTGCAACATAGGGATGATCACTGGTACCACACAATGCCACGATTACCATCAAAGTGCAATTCACCTATGTATGCCATACAACATACATTGAATGTTGTTGCCTTGAAGCACTGTGATAACCACAAAATCAGACCCATGGCTTTCCTCACACCTACATCACAGATGTACTTATACCATCAGTTACCTTCAATCCAGAACCGCATGAAAACTGCATGGTCATGGAGTGAGGTAGTGCCATACCCACGGCAGATTTCCTACTTGATGTAACATCGTACACAGGTGGAAACACATAATTTACACTTACTCATTGGTTGACTCATTGTCACCAACTGGACCGTCAATTTCGATGTACTCATATAAACAGGACAGGAGCACATCTTCATCCAGATACAAGTTCTGGAATCCCTGCAGCTCAGTGATGCACTGGATATCTTCCCTGATCTCAAACTTCACCAGAACAGCAGAGTAGTAATAGCAGCACTGGTTTTTGATGGGTGTGGGTATCTGCTGACAGTGGCCACAGCTGCACCTGAGAAGACCATAAAAAAAATCACTGTAATTCATATGCTGTATAACGCTATGAGAGGGTCACTGTCTCTGCACAGCAACTATAGCAGACAGCAAAGTAACACTGGCAGATGACAGCACAGTTTGAATTATGCAGACATTTCACTGTGCAGTTTCATTAAGTAACTGTACGCAGCAGAAGGTTTCACAAAAATACACAATGAACAACTGTTGATTTGACATCAACACACAGTTATGCTACACTGCTGTTCACCTCAATATGATTGCCCTGAAGCAGACAGTTGTGGTGCCCATGAATCGCATACACTGTTTTATGCAGTCATACTGACAGAACAACCTGCAACACAGGCCGACCACAGAGTCCACAGCACCAGGGACACAAAAGAAAGCCCCACTGATGACTCCTGAGCAGACAGTACAGCAGTACCTTCACTGACATATTGGACATCACACAATGAGGACTGCCTGGCAGCATGTGTTGGGAGTTTTGTGTTCATCATGCTGTAGATCAGTCCAAAAATTCCACAACAACAAAGCTGGGGTGACACTTACTGGATTGCCTCTAACATCCCCGATAACACCGACATATTGTGTCCTGTATGTGGTCATTGTCAGTTTGCAGACTAAGATAACATTATTACTAAGGGAAAACGCAGAGTGAGTGTACTAAGTTATGGGATGGTGGGTAGATCATGCAAGTAATGTATATGCTACAATGATTATTTGCAGAAGATTCAAAGATCTGCAACAGGATTAATACACAAGGGTACTGGAAAGGATGACAAGGGACTTGGGAAGGTTGGAGGAATGGTAAGAAGTATGGCAACTTAGATTCAATGCAAAGATGTGCAAAGTAATGCACCTTCGAAACAAAAACCCAGGGAACAGTAAAAAATGAGGGGGGGTACTAAAAACCACAGAAATGGAAAGGGACCTGGGGTACTCATATCAGATGACCTAAAGGTAGCCAAGCAATTTGAGAAGGCAGTAAGGAGGGCTGGGGAGATACTAGGATACAAAGGGAGAGACATCACCACTAGAAAACTGGAAATTGTTATCCATCTGTAAAGGCAGTTGCTGAGATTCCATCTGGAGTACTGCGTGCAGTTCTGGAGACCCTATCTCTGCAGTGCCATAGACAGGATAGAGGCAGTCCAGAGGAGGGCAAATGAAATGGTGCAGGGTGTGCACCAGAAGCCATAGGAAGAGAGACTAAATCAGGTTAATATGTATACCCTCAAGGAAAGAAGGGAGAGGGGGGACTGTGACAGGGTAGAATAGGACCCTGTCGCATTTGTTTTAGAGAAAGTGTTTAAATGCAAGGATCTGTATCCTTTCCTTTTCTGTCTCTTCTGTCTGATTGCACAACCAAATTTTCCTGTGAGACCTTGGACTTGATCAATCCTACCAGTCTCGTAATCCTTTGCCTCTCACTGTCTCTCAGTTTTCTCTTGCTGTCTTTCTTCCTTGCATATCAATATGTGCTAATATAAAATATATGAGAATCAATGTATGGAAATGTTGCTGATAGTGGGATCATTTTTGTTTAGAAAATTGTGTTACTGTTGAAATGTATATATTTATAATCTGAAATAACTGTTTTTATGACTGATATGTTTTATCGAATTTTTGTTGGACAAACAGTTTACATCATATTATCACTTCTACATCAGTCTCATTGATGCAGTGCACATTTCTGGTTGACAGATATACTGCCAATTTGTAAACGTTCCATTATATTCAGTTGTGATTACTGTTTTCCTCGCTCATAATTATCCTTTTCCAAAAAGCTCATGTACATACTGTGAAAAATTAGTACCATTAATTATAGTCAAACAGAGTCCTAGGTGACAAGTATCACAGAAGCAAGAGAAGTAGGAGAGTAGCTAGGAAGTGGGTAAGAGAAGAGTTAGTAAGAGAGGAAAGCTGCTTTCCCAACTGATGATATATACCTCACCCTGAGCCTCCCAGGCTCTGCCATTTCAGTCATTGGGCATTATACACCCACAAATAGTAGGTGGGCTACCAGGGGGTGGAAGGGGGACTTTGCACGATGTAGAGTTCAAGAACAATCCCCATTTTGAATAGTAAGATGGTAGTCTGCTTCTGTTGGCATACGTGAGCCTTTCAAATGTGGCCAACCTTGCTACCGCTGAGTGCCAGTGGGAAATGGGGAAGGGGGTTGTGTTTGTCCATGACAGGTTTCCTTCAGATACCTACAAAAGGTTCCTTGAAGCATACCCATATGTATCTCACCTTTTACATTTCCAATTTTTCATTCACATATGCATCCCATGTGATGTTGGGGCTACGTACCAGTATAACTGCACCAACATATTACTTGTACCTGTGTGACACTTCGCTGGCACAACAGTCTGTCCTGGTGATAATGCCATCATTTATGTGTACTGTCACAACAATTTCAGGCACACTGTATGGAACCCCATCATCCCCAATATCCTGCACTGTCACCTTGACAGTCATGGTATATAGTGGTGGAACCAGAGGGGGGCTGGGGGTGGTCGCCCCTCCTGGCTGCCCCAGTGTGAGTAGTGGTGCCCCACCACCATTTTTTGTGTTTGTCTCCAGGATAAAAGCATCAGCCTCTTCACTTCCAGTGGGATTTCTGGAGGTATTTTAAGTTGAATCTGCTGACTCCTGACATCTTGGTTCACCGAGTGAGCTAGATAGAGACATTTGGACCACAGTTCCTTGGTAATGGTAAGATGGAGTTCCTCACTCCAAGCCTTCCTGCAAGAGTTAGTAGGGTCTGGCTGCGCATCCTTCCAGGTATTATAAATTTACCGACCATACCTCTTAAAGACTTTTTATTATGCAGTTGCACCAGCCAGTCCCATTTCGGATCTCTTGTGGACAGTGTCTTGGTTGCATGGACTGCGCTTCGAGTCTGCAAATACCTCCAGAAATCTGTGGATGGTAAGGAGTATGTAGCCCTCTGCTGTGTGAAGGATATCAGGTCACTGGAATTATCCATGTACAGGTCTTGAATAAGGCATATCCCCTTATTTTCCCATTACTTCCAGTGGAGCATTTTATGATCCACCGTAAGCAGTGGATTATGCCAGAGGGCTTGGTAATGATAAGGCATAAATCTAGCTGTCTGTGGAGTATTGGAGGCAGCCATAATACTGAAACACGCCCTTCTTGGTTCAGCCATGACTGGCGTAAGTTGAGTAGCAATCTTGCCTGCACCAGTCAGAAGCGTCTGCAAAGGGGTTTTGGCCATTACCTGGGCTTCTAATGACACCCATTGTGGAGGGGTGGCACAGAAGGGGACAAACCATTTTGTGGCCTAAACAGAGGTATAGGGCCAGTGATACCCCTGTACCCAAGGAAGCCCAAGGACACCCTTGGTCCAGTGCGCCTGTAGCTTTCTGTGACTCCATCAGGGAGTCTTACCCTCTCATATAAAATTGACTATTATCTTGTGTAATTTGCAAACTACCTGACAGGGTAGAGCCATTGGGAGGTTATTAAGCAGATATGCTACCCTGGGTAGCAGTAGCATACGAATTGTTGCCACCTTACCAGGAAGGGAGAGATTAAGGCGCTTCCATCTGCTAACCTCCACCAACAGTGAGGAGATCAGGGGGTTAAAGTTCTCCAAGATAAGATTGTTCCATTGGGCCAGAGGCTGAATGCCCAGGTAAGAAAAGCCAGTAGGGGGCCCAAGCCAATATAAGGTCTTGCAAGTCCGGCCTTGTGCAGGCTGCATTGGGGGGCATTACACTGGTCTTGCCCTGATTAATTCACAGCCCAGACAACTGTGCAAACTCATCAACTACCTCAAGGATTTTAGGGAGGGAGTCATGAGGATGTGTCAGAGTTAACAATAAATCATCCACATAAGCGGCTGTGAGATACTCCTCCTGGCCCACCTTTATGCCCTTAATCCCCTCTGTAATCTGGAATGTTCAGATAAGTGGTTCTAGAGCCACCAAAAATAACAGGGGGGATAATGGACAACCCTGTCAGGTGCCCCTTTGCAAGAGAAAGGAGGGAGAGATATCCTTGTTGGTTAATATCTTAGCCGAAGGGGCATTGTATAGCACCTTGACCCATTGACGAAAATAGTGGCCAAACCCATAGTGCCGCAAAACCTCATGCAGATAGGGCCATTCGTCTGAGCCAAATGCTTTGGTGAAGTCCACCGCTAATGCCACCACAGGGTCTTTGGAGTGCATGGCAACCCACTTCAAGTCCAAAACCAGCCTGATATTGTCAGCTGCACTTCGCCCCTTCGTGAACCCCACCTGGGAGGAGTGAATAATACAGGGCAGCGCCTTTGTTAGCCTCGTGGCAAGCACTTTGGCAGCTGTCTTACTATCCACTGAGATTAGGGAGATTGGCCAATAGTTGGCACAGTTAAGGGGATCGTCTATCTTTTTTGGCAGAAGAGTGATCAGAGCCTCCCTCACAGAAGGTGGGAGGATGCCCGCCCCATGCGCCTCTTGTAGTACAGCAAGCAAGGGAGCACTGATACCTTCATCCAACATCTGATAAAGCTCCACAGTCATCCTATCTGGCCCTGGAGACTTGCCGGGTGACAGTTGGGACAAGGCTGCCAACACCTCTCCCTTTGTAAATGGCTGATCCAACTCCTTCTGCACGTCACCAGGTAATTGAGGAGTATCAGCTTTTGTGCAAAAGTCCCCAATCTGTGTCACTAGTTGACTAGGCTGTAAAGTAGAGTGTGTTTGATAAAGCTTTTCATAAAAGTGCTGCATACAAGCATTGAGTTTCTGAGGTGAAGAAATCACCACCCCCTCGGGATCTCTAAGGGCCTATATCCTGAAGGAAGCCTGCTGCTTCCTCAATTGAAACACCAATAGTTTACCCCCCTTCTCACCTCCCTCCCAGTGGAGGTGCTTCAACCTGAAGAGTGCCCACTCTGCCTTCTGATATAATATGGTGTTAACTCATTCCTTCCTGATGACGCCATATGGCATCATAAAAAAATACCTCTTTTTCCTGATGACGCCATATGGCGTCCTAAATCATTTGCTGTAGTGCCTGATGACGCCAATTGGCGTCCATATCTTTCTCTTGGTGCAGCTCAAGCATTAGTTTACATTTGATGAATTGAGTTGTACCAGCTAATAGGGAACATTGTACCCTTACTGATTTTACCTAATATAATATGTGTTCCCATTGGCTATTTTTGAGAAAACAAGCCTTAATACATAAATAAATAAATTTACTATTTTTTGCATGTGCTGTGAAAAATGTATTATGTTCATTCTGCCATTAGTCTGTATCATAACAACAAATCATCTTGTTTTAGTGTAACATGTTAAGCTGATCAGGTTTACACTATAATTAATTTCATAACTTATTTGTTTATTTTTTTTATTTGAGCAATCCGATTGGCTGTCACCACTTTGGTGTATTTTTTTGTCTTTTGGGGTATTTTTCTACAATAACGTGTTGTCACTGATATCATGATTATTATAACTATTAGTCCATTTATACCACTAAGTGAGCTGAATATTTCCATGTTTAAAAATCGAGCTCTGTGATTGGTTGGATTTTCTGACATCATCAATTCTGAATTTAACTGGTATAAAGGGATTGTCTTAGATGCAGGCACCATCCCCCTGATGAAGCCTAAGTTGCTGAAGCACCAGGAAACCTGCACGCAGATCTTTTGTTGTGCCTTCCACTATTCTATTCAATGTGTGTGCCTGAAACGTTAGACTAAATCCTTATTTAGCATTCAAGCAAGGACTCGTATTTTTTTACAACTGTCACTGGAGGGAAAGTGGCTCTCTGGGCTCTGGAGTGTACAGTGATTTTTGATGTTTCAGTTAGGGTGACAGCCCTCACTACCCGCCCTAGCTCTGTAGTGCGTCACCATTTGGTCATATTGATCCTCACTGTTGCCATGCCTGCTCTATGCTTATTGTACCGTCGTCATTTCCATTAACCAGTCAGAGCACACATTGGTGCAGGAAGAGCATGGTGACTAGAAACTTAGTTTCATGATGGAGGTGCTGCTTTATCCTAAAATACTCACTTCATTTGGTGCAAAACCTCGATTTGTAATCTGTATTTACTTTATTTGTTTTATTTTTATTTATGATAAAAGTTTTCATAGTTGTTACTTGTTCATTTTGGGATAATTTCTGGTCATCCTGTGTGATCACATCTTATGGATCCGGCTGGCATTCCTGATGGGAGAGAGTGTTTCTTGTGCATGTACTAGATGAGGTCACATGAATTCAGCACCTTTTGTTACTTTTTAAAGAGTTTATGTTCGGATTATGGCTATATTAAAATCTATGTGGCATGTTGCTCCCTGCGTTATGGATGATAAGTGGGTTAGGGTCAGTAGCATGTTTGTCTCATGCTCTGCACTTGAGTTTTCTCCCTAATACGCAGTTGCTGATTGTTTAAAATGAAAAAATAATGGTGTTGCCTTCAACTTATCTGGCATCAGTCCAACCCCAATCTCTGATGCATTGTAAAGGCCAAATCAGTTTTGAATCCTCCACAGTCACTGGTGTTGTCCATCGACTCGTATGATGTCAGTCCAGACTCAACTCTGATGCACTGTAAAGTGTTCTTCAGGTTAAAATCCCTCCACAGCCACTTGTAAGATCTAGCTCCTCACCATGCATCAGTCGAGCTCCAAACTGTAGTGAACAGTGAAGTGCATTTCAGGTTCAGATCCCTCCTCAACTGATGGTGTTGTCCATCGACTTACCATGCATCAGTCCAGACCAATCCCATAATGCACTGTGAAGTGCATTTCATGTTCAAAACCCTCCACATCCACTGGTGTAGTCCATCAGTTCAGCCCCAATCTGTGATGCACTGTAAAGTATTCTTCAGGTTCAAATCCCTCCACAGCCACTTGTAAGATCTGTCTCCTTATCATGTGTCATTCGAGCCCCAAACTGTAGTGAACACTGAAGTGCATTTCAGGATCAGATCCCTCCACAGCTGATGGTGTTGTCCATCGACTTATCATGTATCAGTCCAGACCAATCCCATAATGCACTTTGATGTTAAAACCCTCCACATCCACTGCGAGCCCATCAATTCATATGACATCAGTTCAGCCCCAATCTCTGATGCACTGTAAAGTATTCTTCAGGCTCAAATCCTCCACAGCCACTTGTAAAATCTCAGACTCAAACCCTCCACAGCCACTTGTAAAATCTATCTCCTTATCATGCATCCATCGAGCTCCAAACTGTAGTGAACAGTGAAGTGCATTTCAGGTTCAGATCCCTCCACAGCCAATGGTGTTGTCCATTGACTGATCTGGTGTCAGTCCAGCCCCAACCTCTACTGCACTGTAAAGTGCTGTTCAGGTTCAAATCCCACCAGAGTCACTGATTTAGTCCATCTGTTCATCAGTCTTCAGTCCAACCTTTATCTCTGACAATCTTGATGTGCATTACTGATATGGATCCTCCTCAGTCACCATGGTGCAGTCCATTGTGCACATCAAGATTCATTCCAACACTACCCTCAGATGCACTGTAATGTTCTATTCAAGTTCGAATCACTCCCACAACCACTTTAGTCCTTGTGCTCATAATGCTTCAGACCATCCCTTACCTCTGATGCACTGTGATGTGATCAGTGCCAGTGTATGATGTATACAGTCCATTCAAATGAAACATAGCACACAGTACACATGTGCACCAATGAGCAACACTCCATGGTGCAGGCACACCCGCACTCCTTCCCACCCACACAGTGCGCCATACTGAATGTTGCAACATATCACATGTGTATGCAGGCAAACCATGTGACACAGCACATAGTACACAACCTTTACAGGTGTACATGTCATCATCCTGTATGTGTACCCACAATGTTTCTGCATGGCACATGAACACCATTACCAGGTGCAGGCAGCCCCACCTGCTTCCCTACAACTGAGTATACTCCAAGGACAGGTGCCAATTCATGATGCAAAGTGATGGCAGTGCTTATGAGCATCATTCCTTGGTACAGGCATGCCCACCCCCTTCCCCATGACACAGTATACCCCAAATTACCAGTGCCTTTTCATCAATGTCATCATCCTATACGTATACCCATAATGTATCTACAGTGTCTGTTAGCACCATTATTAGATGCATACAGCCCCTCTCATTTCCCCAGAACATATGAAGTGCATCTGAGCCTGTATTATGAATGCAGGACCCCCCCCACCACCACCACCACCACTAACACACAGTGCTTCCTCATACAGTCATTCCCTCACCTTAAACCATCCCATAATACAACCCCAAAAAATAAACTATGCCAGGAAATTAAATAATACACAGATTTATGTAACATGATGTTTTACTGAAGGACTGTGAACCTTTACATGAACAACATCATGCTTCATTTACAGTATGATAAAGCAAACAGCACAAATAAAATACAGTTTCCTATACTTATCATGGGATTTTATTACAAAAATAAAATAGTTTATTTCAATGAAATTACACATTTTAACTACAGCACATATGCAATTAATCATAGAGAGACCTCCAGCACTAAGAAATGTCTCCATTTCCCATGTCAGCTCACTGACCCACACTGGAAGTGTTCTTCCTATTTACATCACTTGACCTCACAAAGCACTTCCTTCCTGCATCACTTCCTGATATGTCCTTCTAAGGTAATGTGTTAATATGTTCTTACTAAACTAGGGGAAAAACAACAAAATTGATAATCAGATTCATAAACTAAAATCAGTGGGTAGGAAGAATTGAACACTGTAAAAATTCCAACCAGTGGAGTGCAAACAAAAACTCAAACTGTAATAACAAGAGATTCAGATATTGATTTCTGACTAAAAATGGTAAAAACTTGCAACATTTATATTTAGACAATGACAGATGTTTATTGTATATTTTAACAATTTTAATCAACAGTTTTACAGAAATTTAATATTTTTGCATGACTAAGTAAACAGAGCATAATTATATTTAGATAAAATCATCAGAATTTATTAAAATATGAAAACAACCTTACACAACATTAAATCCAGTTAAATAGACATCACCAAACCTCACTCATTTTCAAAAACTTTTTGTCCTGAAAAACTTTTCTTTTTACAGTTTTAAAATTGGATGTATGTTTTTTAGGATGTGTAGGTTTAAGCACAGTGTGTTTGTATGAGTGCTGCAGATCTAAAACCCCTTCAGGCACACAGGTGTTCTAGCAGCAGGCAGAGGGTACCTGAACATTCTAAGTGACAATAGGATAGAATGAGTTAATATGGTATTTTAACCCCACAATATCTCTTAACAGATTGGGGTCCTTCCCCCCTTCCCCTTGAGCCTCTAACCCTAGCCTCATGTGCTGCCAGCTCCTGTTGCAGTTCATCTAGTTCTGCTCACCTCAGCTTGTTTTGACAGGTGGAGCAGGCTATTATGTGCCCTCGTAAAACTGCTTTAAAAGCCTCCCAAAACATAGCCACAGACGTATCCACCGCATGGTTAAAGGTAAAATAGTATTTGGTGACCTTTCTCATTTGGGCACAAAAGTCAGGATCATGAAGCAGGAGAGGGTTGCACCTCCATCTGGTGCTTGTCCTTCCCTGGCCCAATGGTGTATAACAGCAGGTGACCAGAGCATGGTCCGATATCAGTATGTTGTGTATTTTGACATCAGAGGTGTCCTGAGCCACAGCAGAATTGGCCAGCCAGAAGTCAATCCTGCTGGAGGTAGTATGGACTGTGGAGAAGAATGAGTAATCTCACCCAGACGGGTGATCTCTGCACCACACATCCTGTAAACCCTACTCATCTATAATGTTCTGTAAGGCCCTCCATGCCTTAGGATAGCGGGGTCATTTTCAATTTATCAAGGAAAGTGTCAAGAACAAAGTTAAAATCCCCACCCCAGAGTATCAGAATCTGTGAGTAGTCGATTGCCAGGGATTCTATGGCTTTGCTGAGATCCAGCAGGACCTCTGGCTGGTCCACATTGTGGCCATACAGGTTGACCAATATCACCCATCCCCCTGGAAAAGCGAACCTAACCGCAATCCAGTGACCCTGGTTATTGGTGACCACTTGTTCCTGAACCCATGAGCATGACTTTTTAACTAGAATTGCCACCTCTTTGGACTTGTTGGCAGCTGAGCATGCTAATACACTACCCACCCATGCCTTCTTAAGCCACTGTGCAGTTCTTGCAGTAAGATGTGTCTCCTGGACTAGATCAATGTCCGCCTGCAAGGAGTGCAAGTGCCTAAGGACCATATTCCTTTTACCTGGGTGATTTAAATCTTTTACATTCCAAGATACCAAATTAATACTCCCCTGTGTGTTCTGTGCCATCCTCCTGGTGTCAAAAAGAGATTAGTACTCACCCTCCGAGTCCAGGTGGATTAAAGGAAAGCAGCAGAAAAAGGGCGCTGATGTAGAAATGAAAAACCGACAAGAAGATTAAGGAAGAGAAAGCTCTGTCCAATAATGCAGCTCCCAGTAACAGCCTAGTATGCAAACACAAACAGTTACGTTAACACTATTAAATGTACAACTAATACAGGTTGTTACCCACAAAACAGAGTTGTACCCACAGAAAAATTACCCAGTAAGTGGATAACCAACCGCTATAACGATCCAAAACTTTTTTGGTTTTTTATGCAAAATAACACACTAAGAGGGTTGTGGATGCATGGAATGGCCTTCCGGAGGAGGTTGTGGAGTCAAAAACAGTGGTGGAATTCAAGCATGCATGGGACAGTCATAAGGCAATTCTAGGTGGTGGGGGTAGGAAGAAGTAGGCTGCTGGTTAACTAGGATCTGCAGCTTATCCATTAGGTAGGGAAATGGGCAGACTGGGTGGGCCAAGCGGTCCTTATCTGCCATCAAATTCTATGTTTCTATGTAATCTAACAGTGAGAAGGTGTATGTGTGAAGCGACAATCACTATGGAAAGGCAATCATCCGCACTGACCTGTCACTAAGAGAGTGGGTAGAGAGAGAGAAACAACCAAAAAACTGTCCTCTCCATCCCCAGCAAGACACGACTTAGGAGAGTCGTCAAGGG
The DNA here is from genome assembly GCA_016271365.2 of Neoceratodus forsteri. Classification (NCBI taxonomy): domain Eukaryota; kingdom Metazoa; phylum Chordata; order Ceratodontiformes; family Ceratodontidae; genus Neoceratodus; species Neoceratodus forsteri. The sequence continues at coordinate 907,903,832 of CM028129.1, forward strand.
GTAATTAGGTTCCCATCGGTAAAAGGGGCAGATGGGGAGGGGGGAGGGACGTTCGTGAAAAAAGGGAAAAGGGAATAAATTAAGGAAGGGCAGAACAATTACCCCACCATACAAAGTATCATACAATTTCTGCCTCCACCCAGATCCCGACAGCATCTAGCAGGGTCTATCCCCAGAGCAGTCCTCCCTCCTCCCACACTTAGGCCATAAGGCTGGAACTGTGGACCTCAAACAGCCGCAGTGATCCAATAGGCCAGCTACCCAGAAAAAAGGGTGAAGAAGAACACCCATTCTTCCACGAAGGCCCAGCGTGTTGGGGCACTAACATTGGGTACAAAAGGGAACTGTGAAGCTAAATGACATTGCCCCTCTAATGAGGGAAAACATGCGGAATGTAGCCTGTACACTCCAGACTGAAACCACGTATAACAAGGGCCTCAGTCATTAACAGTATTGTCCTCCTGATGAATCAATGGGTGTGCATACCTAGATGCCACAGCTTCATAAGTTGACAGTCCAGGTCACACAGGGTAATCCATTAGGTGCTGCTTGTGTTCCATATCTGGTACAGTCTCTGCCCATGAGCCCTCCGGGATCGCTTTAATTATCATGTCGTCCGGAATTTCGCTCAAGCTGCTGGCACAAGGAGGATCCTCTCTGCTGTACTTGGCTGGTGGTGCACCCCTGGGATCTTTTGTAGAGGAGTCCCGTTCACTGAGGGAGTGTTGCTGCACTCTGCTAAGTTGAGGTGCACCTCTCTGGGGTAGAGCTACTGAGATAATAGTGTCAGCATCAATGTCAGTTTGAGGGGTTCTGTGAGAAGCATTGCCTCCTGCCAAGCTACAAAGTGATGGAGAAGATCTAGAGGAAACACCTGACTGCAACACTGCCCGATCCGCCTTCCTCTCCTCCCTTGGTACATCCTTAACATTTTTGTTCCACTGAGCCCCAGATTCATGACGAGGACCAAGTACCCAGAGCCTCTTGGGAGTTGTAGTCTGAAAACTTAAATGGGGCCAGTATTTATGAATCCACTGCTCAACTTCCCAGGGAGTTTCTGCAATAATGTCTCTGCCTTCCTTAGAGACATAAAGGCAGAGCAGATTCCTGTAGCCATATTGAAAACCTTTTTCTGATAACAGCTTTTTAAGAGGTAGAAAGGCTTTTCTTCGGACAGCAACCTCTGCTGAGAAGCCTCTAAAGAAGGAAATGCGAGCCCCATGCCACACCAAGTCCCCTCTATCTCTGGCTACACTGAGAAGTCATTCTTTCACAGAATACCACAGGATATAGGCTATAATGGGCCGAGGGGGTCCCTGTCAGTGCTTGGCCCTGCTTGGGACCCGGTGAGCTTGCTCTACTTCCACGGGCCCAGACCATCTATCCCCTAAAATTCAGGGGATTTCTTCATTTAGAAACTTTTCAGTGTTTTTTCCCTCAGCCCCTTCAGGAAAGCCAAGAATCCTGATATTGTTTCGTCTCCCTCTGTTCTTCTGATCCTCAGCTCTCTGTCATAAAGTACTCAGTCTCTCCCAATTTTCTCTTAATTTGTGCCAGATATTGTCATTGTTCAGCTCAAGATCCTCTAATCGCTGCTTCACCACATTCATTTTGTCACTAAGCCCCTTGACTTCCAAAACTGTACCAGATAATGTGTTGGTTATTGAGTCTACCCTGGTAAGGAGGGTTTCCAGCCCCCGTGTCCTCCGTATGAAACTGTCTGGCAGGCAGGAGATAGTGTTATATTGCTACCGTTAGCCAACCAGGTGCCGAGAATGCTGCCTACATCTTGTCTCTCGCTCGACACGAGTCTCACCGCTGCCAGCACAAAACTACTATTACCAGTGATTAAAAACTACCTCGCATGTGCCACAAGCTCAGGGAGTCGGCAGACATACTTTAGTGACCCAAGAACCCCCGACTTGCTGCGGATATTGCCGACTTTAGCTTGCTGGGGAACGGAGCACTCAGCCTAGGTGTCCATCTTTCTTGGTGTCAAAACCACATTCTTCTAATCTGAGATAACTATAAAAAGCTAGAGGTTACTTGGGTGCAAATGCCTGAGCCTTTTGCAGTTGCTGTAGGGACCTCAGGAAGTTCTCAATGTTTTAGCAGCTCCTGAAATTTACAAAGGAGAGGATGCTTGCAAAGGATGGAGGTTGAGAAGAGTTATAAAAACAACTAAGCTGAGCTGCAAGATAGGTTTTTTTACAAGAGATTTTATTTTGCTTCTGTATATAGTTATTTTGAACAGGTTTATTTTATTTTATGTTACTGCAACTACAAATAAAAATTTTGTGGAATTTTACAACCGCTCCTGGGTTTTCTCTATGCTTCTTGACTGTGCCTCAGTGACAGGGACATGATAGAATCTTTTAAGTAGCTCAAGAAAATCTACAAAGTCCAAGACAGTGTGTCTTTCAGAAAAAGACATGCAAGAACAAGGGAGCACAATTTGAAGACAGAGGGTGGAAGGCTGTGGGACAAGGTGAGGAAGTATTTTTCAACAAAGAGGGTTGTGGACATATGAAACAGCCTTACTGAGGAGGTCTTGGGATCAAAAACAGTGGGGGAACTCACCCGCACACCACCACAAGTAATCCTCCAAAGGTGTTATATATATGTATTTCTATATAGATATATAATATTGATATGTGAGTGTGTGTGTGTGTGTATATATACACACACACATACAAACAGTACATATCTATGTATATATAAAGATATATCTAAATATCTATGTGCATACATATATGTACAGTATATTTATGTGTGTGTGTGTGTGTGTGTATATATATATATATATATATATATATATATATATATATATAGTGGAACCCTCTTAAGTGCACACCCTCGGGATAAAAGTTTTTTGTGCTCTTAAGCGGGCTGTGCATTTAACCAGAAAAATCACTTCTAGGCACATTTCACTGTTTCTTTAATGCGCTTTATTAAATACCAGGTGCTCAAGTTAAAATGACATTACAGCACTGTCCTACAACACAGTACTACTTAAAAAAATCAATAATCTTCCTTTGCTTTGGGTGTTTCAGTGTAGGATTCAAAATTAAACAGAAGGCTAAAGTCAGACTTTCTTTTGACAAAATGAATTTTCTTGCTGTGGCCATGCTAGTCAGCACCACAGCTGCAGTTAAGATGTTAAGGTAGACTATTTAAGGGGGTACTGTACAAAATGTGCACTTAAAAGCTGGGTTGGACTGAAAATAAATAGGAAAAGTAAAAAAAAAAGTGCATTTAACCAAAATGTGCACTTACATGTAATGCACTGAAGAGGTACATTTAACATTGGATAAATAGGAAATAAATCAGGATATGGAAAAAATGTGCATTTAAGTGGGATGAGCACTTATCCAATGTATACTTAAGTGGGCTCCACAGGTCTATATTATGCTGGCGCAGTCATGCAAGTATAGTTAGGGTTGAGTTAGCAGTTTAATGTTAAACCCCAAATTGTGCACCTTAATAACTTTACAGCCGTTCAACGGATTTGCATAAAATTTAGAATACACAGTCTTGTATGGTACATTTCTTGATCTGCCAAGTTGCATTTTGGTTGAACTTGTGGTTTATGTGCAGTGAAGCGCTGGCAAATGTGTTTTTCGACCTTTTTTGACACTTTTTTCTGATTTTTACCCATCATACTGTGGCCACACCATTTAGTATTGTGGTCTGAAATGTTCATGGTAGAAAGAGATTTGGTCAAAGAACAATCCAGCATTGGTTTGGTGAAAAAATATTAATCCATTCCAAAGTTATTTAATTTTTAATTTTGGGGTTCTGAGCATGCTCAGTTGACTTCAAGATTTATATGTATGTTTTGCAAAAGTGAATTGGGCTCATGATCAAGGATTTTGTCACCTCACAAATGGGGATTTAAAAATTCCCCGTTCATGGGAAAAAATTATTTGTTCGCGAGCAGCCATATTGTTTTCATTTTTCCCCCAAACAAAATGTTGACTTCCTCCATGGGTGAGTTCTTGTTGCAATAAGGTATGGGTTTTGTTCAGGGTGACGCCCTCTACAAACCTATACCTTTGGTTTGCTTTGTTTTGGTCAATAAACGACCATTTTAAATTTTGAAATTCTTCATTCGCAACTCGCTTCTGATCCACGTTCGCGAGTTGGCAAAATCCCCATTTGCGAGCCAACAAAATCCTTGATTGTCATTTCCCTACCAGATGGCCATTCTCACGAATGAGGATTGGCTCACAAATGGGAATTCTGACAGCTCGCGAAAGGGGATCGACTCACGAATGGGGATTTTGTCAGTGTGTGAAAAGGGATGGGTTTTTCAATTCCTCATTCATGAGCTGCCAAAATCCCCATTAGCGAGTATCAAAAACCATTTGGCGTAGCTAATCCCTTTGCGAGCTGACAAACTCCTGCTCAACTTATGGACTAGGTGGCAATATCTGGCAATCAAGGATTACTCATGAATGGGGATTTTGACAACTCATGAACAGGGATTAACCTCGCGAATGGAGATTTAGACACCTCGCAAACTAGGATTTTAAAAACTTTGCCACTGCATGGTAAATAAATGATTTGGTCTTTTGACTTGAGATTTGCAGAATATAAAGGGGATGCCCTAGAGATGTAAATTATGCTATTTAGGTGCTGGAAAGTTAATCATTTCCATAGATATGCCATCACAAAGTTGAACATTTTCCCATAGGATAACATTGCGGTGCCCATAGTTACTTTTGGTGCCTGTATCTCGAAAACAATGCGAGATAAGGATTTTTTACTACCCGCAGCTTAGATCACCTTTAGGTGAACTAAGTCTGTGAGGAAGTTTTAAAGTCATATATTACACCTGCTGTGCAATTTTTTTTTTAGGTTGTACGATTACTGAGATATTGGCAAACAAATGTTACAAGGATTCCTTTTCAGTACTATGGGGCTGCTGTATGGCTCCATTTTTATGTGTAAGTGGGAGCACAGGGCCTGGAAGACCCAAGCTCCTACAGACATATATCATTATGCACAAATGGGCAGCTTGGTTCAGGCCCTGCACTCCCATCAACACATACCATTTACTAGTTGTATTACACTTTTTCAAAAAGTAAGGAAATTCATTACAAAAATCTTTGTTAATGCATCAGTTAGGATTAAAGTGACAAAAGTGTGGAAATGAGATGTAATGACTGAGCCCCTACCTCCCACCTCCCCACCCCCATCCTCCACAGACTGACAGAAGCTGGGGTGTGCCATGGGGTTATGAGGCCTAACTCTCACCCCATTCTCCTTTACTGTAGCATATCAGGTTATTTACACATGGAATGGAGTGAAAGTTGGGCCTGATGACCCCATGGCACACCCCGGTGTCTGTCAGTTTGTGGAGGATGGGGTGGTGGAGGGAAGGGCTCAACCCTAACATCTCATTTCCCCACTTTTGTCGATTTAACCCTAACTGATGCATTAATGACATTTTTTGCAATGAACATATATTTATACCACGGGGGTGGGAGCTCCAAGATGACAATAAATGCTGTTATTTTCACTGTAGTGAAATAAATGAAGCTGATGTCAGCAGAGTTAAAATAAATGCCATTTATATCTACTCTCCTGATGTTAACTTCCTCCCTCTTTGTATACCGATTAGTGCCAGTAACTATCCCTCTCTTCTTACTGCCTCCAATACAAAAATATGCACAAGTGCCACATTACACATCACAAATATCAGTGAACACAACCTATCTGAAACATAAAAGCCAACATCTTCATCAAACTATGTTTTAAAAGCATTTTGGCACAACTTGCACAAGTGGTCTCGAAACTGTGCATAACATGTCTCCTCCGAATCACAATCGCACAGCAATGCTTCGGAACAAGTGTCAGAAAATAAAACAGTATTAATGCTCTCTTGAACCTCTCATCAGTACAAGAAATGTTATTTACCTAACTTTTCTGTTTTTCTATCACTCGCCATTCCATACCATGGACAGCAAACTTAAAGCTATTACAGGAAATGTAAATCAGCATGTAGCAACAGCCATGAACAAAAGCGAAGCGGACTGTCTCAACAGACACACTGAAAGCGAAGGACACCCATCAAAAGTGCACAAAACACAATTAGAAATTACCTGAAAACATGAAAACAAGTCACCAAACAAATCAAAACTATACCTCAGTAATGAAGCTCACATTCCTGCTCTTCCCAAGCCTAAAAGAAATTCCCACCCTCTCAAACAAATCACCCAATCACACAGCACACTACAGAAAACAGCATCCAATCAGCAGTCACACAAACAGCACATGACCAATAACAGATCTAACACACACCATTCATACCTATTCACTCAGACAGACAATAGAAATGAACACACCAAACAAAGATAAAACAAAATGTAATAGAGGAGCTCCCACTTCCTTGGCATGAATAGCACACATGATGTGCAGATTGCAAAATATGGAAAATATTTTCACTCCAGCATCATGAGCTCTGAATATTTCACTCATGTCTTCGGCAGTTGTGAAATATCTAGAGCTCACTCTGCAGGAGTGAAAATATTTTCCATATTCCACTCCTGCCCATCATATATATATATATATATATATATATATATATACATACACATATATGTGTGTGTGTATATGTATATTATATATATATATATATATATTATGTAACACAGTAGTGCTACCATAGTTAGGGTTGAGGAGCCATTTACATGTTATACCTAAAATTTTGCACCTTAATAACTTTGCAATCATTCAACTGACTTGCCTGAAATTTTGAATACATGATCAAGAACCATATGTCTTGGGATCTACCAACTTTTGTACTGTTTGGATATACGACTTCGGAGTTATTAAGCATGATCTGCGTGTGCATTTACGCTTTTTTGGAATTCTTTGCTCGTCTCTACAGGTCAAACGGTTTGCACAACCAGTCCGAAATTTTCAGGGAACGTGCGGCCGGGGTCCCTGATGTGCCTTTTGAAGATTTCGTGAAAAAATATTAAACAGTTCAAAAGTTATTCAAAAAACAATTTCCCATTATAAGTCAATGGGAAAAGTTAACAAAAAGTTTGACAGTGTCGTCAATGCAGTTTTTACTTTTGTAAATGGCCCTTTTACTGTCGCAAATCCACCATTTTGTTTTCAGTTGGTCATCAGAAAAATGCTTGCCATTTCAATTTGGGACCCTCTAGCAACCTAATTATTTTTGTATTCACCTAGTCGGACCCTGAGGATGCTAGGCATGTCTTTATTTTGGGGTAAAACACCACATAAATATGTTTTTCAAATTTCTGGAAAAAGTACTTTTGCAAAGTACTTTTGCATTTGTGACACTGTCGCATGAATTTGCGAAAGCTTGCGCAAAGTTCGACAGTACTTTTCCAGACTGTGGGAAAATGACAGCAATTCTTTGCCACTCTGCTGCAAAAGAATGGTTTGGTCTTTTGGGCTGAAATTTGGAGGGAACACAGCAAACATCTCACAGATGTAGATGTACCTTTCAGTATTTCAGTGAAAAAAATATTACAGGGCGGCAAAGTTACGGCACTCCAAAGTTGACGCTTTTTCCCATAGGATAACATTACAGCGTCCGCCGCATTACAGGAATCCTTTGCCACCCTGCTGCAAAATAATGGTTTGGTCTTTTGGGCTGAAATTTGGAGGGAAGAAAGCCAACATCCCACAGATGTGCCTTTTAGTGGTGAAAAAATATTACAGGGACCCAAAGTTACGGCATTCTGAACTTCTCTCTTTTTCCCATAGGATAACATTACAGTGTTCACCGCGCCTTTCAGGGCCCGTATCTCGGAAACGGTGCGAGATACAGACTTTTCATCAGAAAAATGCTTAGCCCCTATAAAACTAGCCAGAAAAGTCATAAATCATATGACTTTTAAATTTTTTTTCTACGTAGTAATCGGTTCCTGAGATATAAGCAATTTAATATTCCAACTCCTCATTTTCTGCTTCGAGACCCATTATTATGCATACATTCTTTGTACTCACTGTCTTTCTCTATGCAGCTTTTGGGGAAAACCAGCCTGTGCGCTTACATTACTGTTACCCTTACTGCTTCTGCTTGTGGTTCCATACCCATTTCAATTACTGTTCCCGTCTACGGCACCATGTGCGTTACCCTTTGCATTTTCATTTGCCCTTGCGTTTGCATTATTTTAACCATTTGTGTCTACAGTACTGTTTATCTTTGATTTCACTTTGTGTCACCATGCACATTACCATTTGCATTTGTGGGCACCATGTTACTTTGTGACACGGGCCCCGCGCTCCTGCTGCCGCATTACATTCACTATTTCTCATTATCATTCTCAAAAAGAAGGGAAATTAGGGGCAAAAAACTCCATTTAATGCATTACTTAAGGTTGTTCCACAGTGATTAAAGTGAGGAAATTCAGTGTTAGTGTTGAAAGCTCCCCCCCTTGGACCCCCTGCCCACACCCCGAACTGGCATCGGGGTGTGTGTTAGTTGTTGGTCCTAACTCTCTCCATTCTCCTATACCTCTTCTTCACACATCTGATGGGGTGAGAGATAGGGCCGGCAACCCCAATGCATGCCCTGATGCCGGTTGGGGTGTGGGCGGGGGTTCAAGGAAACTTAACCCTTACACAATTCCTCGCTTTTGTCGCTGTGGAACAACCCTAACTAATGCATTAAATTGAGTTTTTTGCCTCTAAAATATATATATATAGTATCTAAATATGAGGTGCTGTCTTGGTAGTTCAGGTGAATGTTAAAGATCCCATGGAACTTCTAGAAAAGAGTATGGGAATTTCCCCAGTGCCTTGGCCAAATTTTCCCCCATTCACTAAAAATACTGTACCACCAAAACTTAATCTGGTTCAAGGTTAGTTGGCATTCATCTGTATCCCCCTCCTCTGGGTTGTGCCTGAAAATAGACAGAATTTGTCTAGTGCGCTTATCTGGTCAACAAAAACTAACTAACTATATATATATATATATATATTTTTTTGCAAAAACTGTGTTAATGCAGCAGTTAGGGTTTTTTACAGTGACAAAAGTGAGGAAATGTGCCATTAGGGTTACCACCCCTTGCACCCCATGACCACACGGCCCCCACCAACAGGCATTGTGGTGTGTGTTAAAGGGTCATTGGTCCTAACTCTCACCCCATTCCATGTGTAAATAAGCTGAGGTGGTGCAGTATAGGAGAATGGGGTGAGAGTTAGGACTGATGACCCCAACACACACCCTGATGCCTGTTGGTGGGGGTGGGGTGGTTGTGGGGTGCAAAGGGTGGTAACCCTAATGGCAAATTTCCTCACTTTTCTCACTGTAAAAAACCCTAACTGCTGCATTAACACAGTCTTTTGCAAAGAACTTAATTACTTTTTGAGAAAACATAGTAAAGTACAATTTCATGCAAGTTGTTGGGAGTGTGGGGCCCTTTGGGCCCCATGCTCCCACCAACTTGAAACAAACCAAAGTTTTATTCATTAGAGTGGCATAATTCCACATCTGTTTACATTTTACACACCTAACCACTGAAAATTACCTCCATGGAGGTAAGGCTAGCTACTCTATAACTGTCAAGCCACTACTACAATGCAGAATGCTATCCTCAAAATGTAAACTATGTCACACAATATCTCTGCAGCAAATTAATTTTCTGACACCTAAACACCATAATTCACATCTACAGGACATTCCCTCGACACCCTCCAAATTTCAAGTTAAAAGACCAACCATTTCTGAGATATTTAATTTGAAAGTTTTTGCACCTTTAAAAATGTTTTGATCACAAGAATAGACAGTGACCTCACGATCAAATATCATCTTTGATCATGAGGGGACATCTGGTCATGAAATTTGGGCTATCTGGTCCCTCCCAGAGGCATCTGGTCCAGCAAAAATCTGGCCATCTCGTCCTGCCCTCACAAACAAAGCTCTCAATCAAAGAAGTCTCACGACCAACGAATTTGCAGGCTCGTGATCAAAGAATTTAAAATGTTAAAACTCCATTTGTTTAACGCAACTCCATTAAACCACAGGCATGGCTCGATATAGGGAAGCCCCCTGAGCAAAACCCATCCTAGTTTTACTTCACAAGTTATCCCTGGGCTAAGATATTTGTTTTTTTCCAACCTAAAAATCTGGCCATCTCGTTCCTTCCTCGTGAACAAAGATCACGATCAAAGAATCTCGTGATCAAAGAATTTGCAGGCTCGCGATCAAAGATTGTTAGTGAGCCACAATCAAAGAATTTAAAAGTTTAAAACTCCATTTTTGGACACAACTACATTAAATCACTGGCATGGCTCGATAGAGGGAAGTCCCCTGAGCAAAACCCATCCAAGTTTTACTTCAGAAGTCACCCCTGGGCTGAGATATTTGTTTTTTCCAACCCCAAACTGAAAACAAGATGGCAGCCATCGCGATCGATAAATTTCTCGTGATCAAAGAATCTTTGATCACAAGCCTACAAATTCTTTGATCATGAGGAGTGACCAGATGGCCAAAACCCCATTCTTCTTTCTCAAAACAACCATATACATTTTTCTATAGACTTATAATGGGAGCTAAAATGTTTCATAACTTTTGAATGGATTAATATTTTTTCACCAAACAAAAAGTGACATATCCCTTGACCCAAGCTCTTTCTATGTGACAAGTTTCAGACTGGCATGTCACATGGTGGCTGTGCAGAGCCATGGACACAATCAAAAGAACTGCCCTCAAAACTGTCGAAAACTGCATTTTTCAGTGATTCATTGCACAAAAACCGTAAGTCTGACAAAAATGCAATTTGGCAAATCAAGAGATCTACCATGCCCCACCATGCATACCAAATGTCATGCAAATATGTGGAATGGGTCCAAAGTTATTAACATGCAAAATGTCAAGTTTAACATTAAAGTGCCTTCATAACCCTATCTATAGGGGCGCGACCATGCCCCTATAATATATTATATTCATTGCAAGCAACTTTGTTAATGCATCAGTTAGGGTTAAAGAGACAAAAGAGGGGAAATTAGATTTTAGGGTTGAGCCCCAAACCACCCCACCACTCCCTCACATCCTCCACAGACCAACAGACACCGGGGTGTGCCATGGGGTCATCAGGCCCAACTCTCATGCCATTCCATGTGTAAACAGGTTGATATGCTACAGTAAAGGAGAATAGGGTGAGAGTTTGGCCTCATGAACCCATGGTACACCCCAGCATCTGTCGGTCTCTGGGGGATGGGGTAGAGGGGAGTTAGGGGCTCAACCCTAGCATCTCATTTCCCATCTTTTGTCACTTTAACCCAAACTGTTGCATTAACAAAGATTTTTGCAATGTATATGTGTGTGTGTGTATATATATATATATATGTATATATTATGGTAGCACGGTAGTGCTACCATAGTTAGGGCTGAGGAGCCATTTACATCTTAAACCTAAAATTTTGCACCTTAATAACTTTGCAACCATTCAACAGATTTGCCTTTACTTTCTCAAATGGCCCTTTTACGGTCGCAAATCTGCCATTTTGTTTTCAGTTGGTCATCAGAAAAATGCTTGACATTTAAATTTGGGACCCTTTAGCAACCTAATTCTTTTTGTATTCACCTAGTCGGACCCTGAGGATGCTAGGCATGTCTTTATTTTGGGGTAAAACACCCCAGAAATATGTTTTTCAGATTTCTGGAAAAAGTACTTTCATAGTAATTATCGCTTCGCATTGCTATCGAATAATTTGTGAAGGAGTTCACAAAGTTCGACAGTACTTTTCCAGACTGTGGGAAAATGACAGCAATTCTTTGCCACCCTGCTGCAAAAGAACGGTTTGGTGTTTTAGGCTGAAATTTGGAGAGAACACAGCCAACATCTCACAGATGTGCTTTTCAGTATTTCGGTGAAAACCTATTACAAGGCAGCAAAGTGATGGCAGTCCAAAGTTGACACTTTCTCCCATAGGATAACATTACGGTATCCGCCACATTACAGGAATCATTTGCCGCCCTGCTGCAAAATAATGGGTTGGTCATTTGGGATGAAATTTGAAGGGAAGAAAGCCAACATCCCACAGATGTGCCTTTTAGTAGTTTGGTGAAAAAATATTACAGGGAGGGAAAGTTATGGCACTGCGAATTTGTCTTTTTTCCCATAGGATAACAATTTGGCATTGGCCATGCCTTTCAGGGCCCATATCTCGGAAACAGTACGAGATACAGACTTTTTGTCAGAAAAATACTTAGCCCCCTAACAGGGGCTAAGTGCAAAACTAGCCAGGAAAGTGATAATTCATAAGAATTTTTTTTCTATGTCATATGGTTCCTGAGATATAAGTAATTTAGTATTCCAAGTCCTCATTTTCTGTTCTGAGAGCCATTATTTTGCATACATTATTTGTACTCACTGTCTTTCTATATGCCGCTTTTGGGGAAAGCTATTGTGTGTGTTTTCATAACTGTTACCCTTAATGCTTCTGCTTGTCGTTCTGTACCTGTTTCACTTACTTTTCCTGTCAACGCCACCTTGTGCGTTACCCTTTGCATTTTCATTTGCGCTTGTGTTTCTGTAATTTTAACCATCTGTGTCTACAGTACTGTTTATCTTTGTGTTTTGCTTTGCGTCACTATGTGCATTACCATTTGTGTTTGTGGGCACTGTGTTACTATGTGACAAGACAACACGTGGCGGGCTCCTGTCGCTGTATTACATTCACTATTTCTCAGTACTGTTAATCTTTGTGTTTCACTTTGTGTCACCATGCACATTACTATTTGCGTTTGTGGATCATGTGGCGGGAGTGTACATTCTCTATTTCTCAGTACTTTTTTTCTTTCTGTTTTGCTTTGTGTTACCATGCGCATTATTTATTTTATTTTATTTAAACAGCAATTTGGAAAACCTTTGAGCCATAGGCTCATTTACAAAGGTACCTTGTCACAGTAAGACAAACCAAAATACACAGTATAGCAGTACAACACATAAGTATAACAGTAAAATTAAGACATAGATACAAACAAGCTGGTACAGGTAGGATGGATGCAAACAATACCAGAGTTATGTCGTCCTTAGCAGCTTAGTAATAAGCTTTGTCATAAGTATTGATGCGGCTTTGACTAGTGGCAGTTACAGCATCGGGTGTTAATAAGGTGGTTACGTAGGAAGTTTTGAAGCACGATATAGTTGGAGCTCGGAGATGGAGGGGCAGTGTGTTGAACCAGGAGGGGCCCTAAAGCTGAAGGCTCTTTGGCCGTGAGAGGTCCTAGCTCTAGGGATAACAAGAGGTTTTCCCAGAGGTCCAGTATGAACTAGTGGGACAGAGCGGCGTATGGTGGTGGTCAATCCTGGTGGGAAAGCCCAAGGAGGGTCTTTTTTGTAAGGGTACAGGTCAGATATTTGAGGCGCTCATCGAGATCAAGTACCAGCGCTTTACCATACAGTAGACAGGTGTGTGTCATCCTAGGTGCTCCAGTAATTAACCTGCAGGCCTTATTCAGAGTAGTGCAAATTTTATGGAGTGCGGTCTGATCAGCAACATCATACACCTGCAGTCCATAGTCCACTAGGGACAGGATAGAGGAGGTGACTGCGAGTCAAAGAGCCTCCAGGGGGAGGCAGTGTTTATACCGATGTAAGATGCCCAATTGGATATTAGTGGCAGTGGTTAGGGCAGCGATGTGTCCATGGAAGGAGAGGGAGGGGTCAAAATGGATCCCTAGGTATTTATAGGAGCAAACTTGTTCGAGTGGGAATGAGGACCCAGAGTGAATGAGGAGTTTGAAGTTGCAGGACTTGTTTTGGGGATGAGTGAAGAACATGGTTTTGGTTTTTTTAAGATTTATCACCAATCTATGTTCCTTGAACCAGCCCTCGGCTTCAGTGAAGGACTTCTGCAGTGAGTTCTGGAGGGCAGTAGGGTTACGACTTGAGGCAAAGACAACTGCATCATCAGTGTACAATAGAATGTTCCCCAAGCAAGAGCGTGGAAGGGTGTTAAGGTAAAGGGAGAATAGTAAGGGGCCCAGAATGGAGCCCTGGGGAACCCTAGAAAAGATGGGACAGATTTCTGAGTAGGTCCCATTAATTTTACACGCTGTGGCGTCAAACAGATAACTGGTGCACCAGGAGATAGGCCCAGCAGCAAAACCAGAGAACTAAGGGCATCAAGAAGGAGGGGTGGAGACAGTTTCGAAAGCTTCCGAGAGGTCAATGAAGACAGCACCAGCCAGAGAACCAGTGTCTAAGGAGGAGTGGAGAAAGTTGGAGAACTCTAGGAGGGCTGTGTTGGTACTGTGGCCCGCTCGGAAGCCATGCTGCTCAGGACAAAGGACATTGTAGGTGGAGAGGTAGTCAGAGATTTGAGAGGCCACCACTTTTTCTAAGGCCTTGGAGAGAGGAGAGAGAATGGAGATCGGTCGATAGTTACCAGCCACAGTCCTATCACCACCACCTTTAAAGATAGGGGTGACAGTGGTGACTTTCCAGGCAGTTGGAACCTTCCCCAGGCAAAGAGAGTGGTTGATGAGGCATGTGATCGGGTAAGGACTGTGTCTAAGACCAGCCGTGGGATACATGGATCCAGGGTGTCACTGCCTGTACTATTACTCTTGGGGGCAGTGACAAGGTCGACCCTAAGTTCTTGGGCAGAAACATGGCAGAGGAGAAAATAAAGGGTGAGAAGATTTCGGCAGGTGCTGGGGAGGAGGTCAAAAAAATTTGTAGGGAGGATAGGGCTAGGGTCAGTGAATGAGGTGTTGAGGTGGTTGGCTATGAGGGCTGGGTCTAAGGAGATCACACCATTAATGTTGATCTGGGTGGGTGGGAAGTGTGCACTCCCATTTAACTGTTTAATGTTATCCCAGAAGGTTCTGGGATTCCCCATGAGCAGTGGTGAGGACCGATGGTGCTCAGACTTGGCCTTTCTGATGGCCCGAGTGCACTTGTTTGAGGCAGCATATAACCGCCTGTCATTGGGCGGCCAGTCTCAATGTGCACGGTGCCATAGGTTGTCCCTATGTTTGAGCTGGTGGATCAAAGCTGGGGTAACCCAGGGGGCATTCTTCCTTTTAGAACGGTGGGTCAACACTGGGGCAAAGATATCACAGGCATTATTAAAAGTTTGGGTAAAGAAGAAGAGAGCTGTGTCGATGTCAGGAGTTGCCTGTATAGGAGACCAGTCAATTTGGGACAGAAGTTCCTTAAGTTTTATCAGTCCACCAGGTATTAGACGCCGCATGTGGACTGTGCTATGGGTTTGGGGACTGAGGTTGACCAGTGGAAAAGAATGGGGAGTGATCGCTGAGAGGTCTGGGAGGACTTGTACTGGGTATCCGATTAGGGCGGTTGGTGAGTACCACATCAAGCAGGGTACTGGAGCCTCTCTTGGGGTTAGTCCTGGTAGGGTGGGTAACTAGTTGCGTTAGGTCTATTGCAGAAAAGGAGTCTCGGGTAGAGGAGGAGGAGGGGCTGAGCCAGTTGACATTTAAGTCACCCACCAGAATTTGATCAGCGGAAGGAGGTAGAGAGGTAAGGTATTCTGTAAGAGAGGCAATGGCCTGCGTTTGGTCCCTGGGGGGCACGTATGCAGTAGTCAGATAAAGGGGTCCCTTTAAAGGGTCAGGGGTTAGTTTCAGCGTAAGCAAATTACCATTTGTGTTTGTGGGCACTGTGTTACTATGTGACAAGACATGATGTGGTGGGAGCACAGGGGCTCCCGTTGCTGTATTACATTCACTATTTCTCAGTACTGTTTATCTTTGTGTTTCGCTTTGTGTCACCATACGCATTACCATTTCCATTTGTGGGGACTGTGTTAGTATATGTGAAGACATCACGTGGCGGGAGTGCGGGGCCCAAAAGGCCCCACGCTCCTGTCGCTGTATTACATTCACTATTTCTCAGTACTGTTTATCTTTGTGTTTTGCTTTATGTCACCATGCGCCTTACCATTTGCGTTTGTGGGCACTGTGTTACTATGTGACAAGACATGACGTGATTGGAGCACGTTTATGGGCATTGTATTAGTATGTGAAAAGACATCATGTGGCGGGAGCGCAGGGCCTGTGCTCCTGCCACTGTATTACAGTCACTATTTGTCAGAGTAATTCTCAAAAAGAAGGGAAATTAGAGAGAAACACACTGTTTACTGCATCAGTTAGTGTTGTTCCACAGTGACAGAAGTGAGGAAATTCTGTGTTAGGGTTCAAAAGCATAAATGTGCATTCACCCCCACACCCCTGAGCATCACTGGCACACAGAGACACACACACACACATGGAAGTAGGGGGGAGAACCAAGGCAACAGGACCAATCACAGACAATCAGCAGGAGGTGTCAAAAATAATATACAGCTAGTCTACATACTGCATACTGAGTGGAGAGCCACAGCAAAAATACGCCTATGGACATGAATAGTGTAATAATAATAACTTTATTTTTAAAGCGCTTTTCAAAATTTCAAAGCACTTTACAAGTCGAAAAACACAATATAAAATATCACATAAAACATATAAATACAGTAAATACATAATAACATCACATATTAAAAACCTACAATAAAACCATCCATACTATCCAAGGAATAATATTAACACTCAAATATCAATTAATCATCCAAGAAGACGCTCCGTCACAGGTAGGTTTTCAAATTTTTCTTAAATACCTCCAAGGAGGTTCATTCCCTTAACTGGCGAGGTAGAGAATTCCAAAGAGCTCTGTATAGCTCTGTGTAGCTCTGTCATTGCAGCTGTAGAAAAGTTAGCACACTTAGGAGTGTCATTGCAGGTGTACAGAAGTTAGTACACTTAGGAGTTGCACAGTCTCATGGGGTAGGGGACTACACCTCCAGACCACTTGCTGCATGTGAAGTAAAGAGCCACAGGCAAAGAAGGGTGATGCAAATCACTTGTACACTTCCCTGATTACAGGTACAGTGTAGTTAGCACAATTATCACTTAAATGGCCTCAGTCAGGCAATGCCTTTCCAAACTGTGACACCAGGTACTGGATCCTCAGTAGAGACCCACAGCACAGCTGAGGGTATGGACATCAATGGTAGATGTCAGTGATTGCAGGGACACTCAAGTTAGCATAGTTAGTGTTTGTGGGGGGGCAGACGGGTTATGCCCCCTCAAAAAATTTGTACTGCATCATGAGTACTGATGCACAGCAAGACTGAGGCAATGGACATCAATGGTACGCCTCTGAATTTGTTGGTTGACACAAGTTAGCACTGTTAGGATTTGTATGGGCTCACCCAGGCAATTTTTCTCATGCATACCAGTTACTGATCATGACTGTACAGGCACAGTTGCATGGACTTAGTTAGCAATGTCACATATCTCTCTACACCAGCTACTGCACTCTGACTGCAGACTCACAGGAAAAGTAAGGGTGGTACATACTAGTTAATTTAGTTAGGAATTACAGGAGCTCTGTCAGGTAATGTCTGAACCCCTAGCCCACATACTGCATACTGAGTGGAGAGTACAGAACAAACAAGCATTTGTCAATGCCGAATGTTTGCTTGCTGGCATTGGCAGTGGTAGTGTAGAAGTTACAGAGCTGCGTAATAGGAATGGCAGTGAAGTATTGAACTGAAGCCAACCCCACCACCACCCTGCAGAAAGTGACAGGCATTGGGGTGTGCCTTTGGGTCGTCAGGAATAACGGCCATGCCATTTCACCACACCCCACCCTGCAGGCACTGACAAGTGTCACAGTGTTCCTTGGGGTCTTTGGCCCTTATGCGCACTCCATTCCATTAGAAAATACGGTGAGATGGGTGCGATATAGGAGAATGGGGTGAACATTGGGGCCGAAGAGTCCAAGGCATACCTGGATGCCTCTCACTGGCTGCAGGGTGTGGAATGGTATGAGCATTACAGGCAGCCACACCCCTGATGCCTGTCATTCTCTACAGGGTTGGGCGTTATGGTTGGAAACCCTAATACCTCAGGCATTCGTTGGTATTTTCACTCCAAATGTTCAACATGGTTTTGTGACCCCACTTCATGAACAGGGGAATATCAGTTTGTTAGACAGCTGCTTATGCACAGCGACTACGGCATTTAGCACCACAGGTGCAAAACATTCGAACAGGATGTAAAAATGACAGCTGTACTGTTCATGGGGAGGTGTAAAAATGGCAATGTTGCAAATCTGCAGTAAAAATATTTAAAAAAATGGTGAAGTCACGAGCGTACATAGAAACTGTGTGACACACACCCGTAATATAATTAGGTTGGGGATTTTTTTACAGCAGATTGTCAACTCAGGCATTTTGGTGACTCTGATCATGAACAGTGTCACTGTGGTTTTCTTTATCTGTCCCGAACAATGATTTCCCACAGCGACCACGCATCTCTGCGCTGAAAGTGTGAAAACACACTTCGGCCATGTTGTGAAAAATGACAGCTGTACTGTAAATAAGGAAGTGTGGAGAAATGCCACTGGTAAAAATCTGGACTTAAAATATTACACAGTCATGAACTTACAAGGGTGCGTGGAAACTGCGCAGTGCTCACTCGTAACACAGTAATTTTATGGACTTTTGTCACGATATTTTCAACATAGCCATTTTAAGACCTCTGCTCATGAACAGTGTAACTGTGATTTTCTTAATCTGTCCCAAACATTGCTTTCGCACACCAACAGCACCATTGTGCGCTACATGTGCGAAAACACATTTTGGACGGCATATGAAAAAATGGTAGCTGTGCTGTTCATAAGGAAGTGTAATAAAATGGCAATGTTGAAAATCTGAAGTGAAAATATTAAATTAAAACTTATGAGCATGCATAGGAACTGCTCAACGCATGCTTGTAAAACAGTCATTTTTAGGAATTTTTTCACCAAATTTTCAACATAGCCATTTTAAGACCTCTGCTCATGAACAGTGTCACTGTGATTTTCTTAATGTGTCCCATACATTGATTTTGCACATCGACTGCGCCATTGCGTGCTACATGGGTGGAAACACATTTTGGGCAAGATGTGAAAAATGTCAGCTGTAGTAGTCATAAGAAGGTGTGGTAAAATGGCAATGTTGAAAATCTGAAGTGAAAATATTGAAAATTCGCGAACTTACTAGCGTGCGTAGGAACTGTACAATGCACGCTCATAAAACAGTCATTTTTTGGAATTTTCACCAAATTTTCAACATAGCCATTCTAAGACCTCTGTTCATGAACAGTGTCACTGTGATTTTCTTAATTTGTCCCGTACATTGATTTCACATACCAACTGTGCCATTGTGCGCTACATGGGCGGAAACATGTTTTGGGTGAGATGTGAAAAATGACAGCTGTACTACTCATAAGAAGGTGTGGTAAAATGGCAATGTTGAAAATCTGGAGTGAAAATATTGAAAATTTGTGAACTTACGAGCGTGCGTAGGAACTGCACAATGCACGCTCATAAAACAGTAATTTTTAGGAATTTTTTCACCAAATTTTCAACATAGCCATTTTAAGACCTCTGCTCATGAACAGTGTCACTGTGGTTTTCTTAATTTGTCCCATACATTGGTTTTGCACACCGACTGCGCCATTGTGCGCTACATGGGCGGAAACACATTTTGGGTGAGATGTGAAAAATGACAGCTGTACTACTCATAAGAAGGTGTGGTAAAAATGGCAATGTTGAAAATTTGGAGTAATATTGAAAATTCTTAGAACTTACAGTGCGTGGGAACTACACACAGCATGCGCTGGTAAAATAGTAGTTTTAGCCCAATATTTAAAATAGGCTTGATGAGCTCCACCTTATGAACGCTGGCAGTGTCATCTCATTAATCAGTCCTGAAAGGTGATTTTGCGCAGTGACTGCAAAATCACCCTTCAGACCCAAATAACGCCATGACAGTGACAGCATTCATGAGAAGGGGTCCCAAAAACCCATGTTGAAAATTTGGTGCAAAAATTGCAAAAAATGCCTGAGATATGCAACAAAGTTGAAAAAACCTATCTAGCCCATTATACAGATTACTGGCATTTCCTCAGTTTGCAGTCAGCTTTGAAGAGTGCAGACATGTTCCCGTCCACCAAAGATCATCGCGCCGGACTCGGAGGTAAGTATTGGGTGAGGGGTGGGGGAGGCAGGGTGCGCAGTGGGTGGGTGCAGGTTGTGGGGGCAAGAAGACTGCATGGGACCGTTTTGCTTTACAGGTAAAAAAAAGATGACGGGACATTTGCCACACTGGGGTGGGCTCCCAGCGTGGCAGAAGGATGGCTGGGGGCATAGGCAGCGGCCGAGGATTGGGCACCCCGTCGACCATGGCATTTGTTGCCACGCTGGGGTGGGCTCCCAGCATGGCACCTTGTACTGGGGGAGAAGAGAGTGAAGCCGACGGGGGATTGGGAACCCCCATCGGCGATAGCATGGGGGGGAGAGACAGTGAAGCTGACGAGGTTGGGCACCCCATCGGCTATACCATCGAGTTGCCATGCTGGGGTGGGCACCCAGCGTGGCATTTGGAAGGCTTTGGGGGGAGTGCAGCACAGCCAATGGGGATTGGGCACCTGTCAGCTATAGAGTGTGTGTGGGGGCAGCATGCAGTATGCATATGTGTGTGTGTGTGTGTGTGTGTGTGTGTGTGTGTGTGTAGGGGGGCTGTGCATGAGCAGGCGATATCTGATCGCTGCTCACTGAGACATAGCTCCCCTTTCAACTATGCCACTGCATTTTGGAGCTTGTCATAGACAGCTCCAGCATGCATTGGTGGACAGGGGCCACGCCTGCCAATACACTGACTGAATTGGAAGAGGGAGTGACACACCTCCGAAATCTCGGATGATGGCACTATGTTTCTTGCACATGTGTGCAAGCAAACATAAAAAATCCATGGAGATGAACAGTGTCATGGGGGAACTGCACTTGCAGACCACTTGCTACATCCTGAGTGAACAGCCACAGGAAAAGATAGGCAATGCACATCAGTTGTACAGCTCCCTGATTACAGGAACAGTCCAGTTAGCACAGTTATCACTTGAATGGATTCAGGCAGGCAATGTGTCTTCAAACGTGACAGCAGGTGCTGCATTGTCAGTGGAGATACACAACACAGGTGAGAGTATGGACATCTCAGTGGAGATACACAACACAGGTGAGGGTATGGACATCAATGGTAGACATCACTGATTGCAGGGATACTGAAGTTAGCTCAGTTAGGATTTGCATGGATTTAGGCAGCTAATGCTGCTCCTTCCAAAAATTTGTACTGCATCATGAGTGGTGATCCACAAGAACAATGAGGCACTGGAGATCAACGGCACACCTCTGTAATTGTAGGTACAGTGAAGTTAGTACAGTTAGGAGTTGCAAGGGCTCAGCCAGGGAATTGCAGCATACATAGCAGTTACTGCATCCTGAGTGTATAGTGACAGATGCATAGTGTTAGATAGCGATGTACCACACCTCACTACAGCAGCTACTGCCCACTGACTGGAGAGGAACAGGAAATCTAAGGGTGGTACAAACTACTTAACACACTCAAGAATTACAGGAACTGTGGCAGGCAATGTGTCACACCCTAGCCCACGTGGTGCATACTGAGTGGAGAGCCATAGCAAAAAAGCCCATGGACACGTATGTGTGGTACTGTTTCTTCCAGTTGATTTGCATGCGAAAAAGGAACAACAGTTACATTCTAATGTTATTATGTTATGGTTCAGTAAAGACTCAACACAGGTGGTTAAGTTTAAAAAAGATTTATTGCCAACTGGTGAAACTGAGAAAGGGCCAATTAAGATTTAAATTTTTTTACAAAATCAGTCTCACAATACAATCCTTGCATGTGTGTAATCATTGCTTGGAATATATCTAAATGTGTGTCATGCATAGTAAGTAGATGATATGAATTGGAATAAGTATGTACATATGGAAATAGGAGCATAGAAAGAAGGCAGCAGAGGAAGGCAATTTGGTCTATTAAGTCTGCTTGTATTGCAGGGTCCACATCTTGAGCTAATGTCTCTGCTATCCCTGCTTAGTCCTCCCATCTTCCCTATGCATGATTCTTATCTTCCCCCTATGCATATACCTGTCTCTTTTATAGTTGGTCACAGTCTTTAATGAGATGACCTCTTCTAGCAGTGCAGTGCAAGTGTTCACTACTCTCTGTGGGAAGAAGTGCTTTCTGATATTCCTCCTAAACCTCCCAGCATCAAGCTGAAGACTGTGCCCCTTCATGATATGTTTGCCACTCAGCTTGAAGAGACTTTGGTTATCAATATTATGTATACCTTTTAAGTAGTTGAATGTTCCAATCATGTCTCATCCCTCTGTCCTGTCCTACATTAATGAAGGTATGTCAGGAGCTTCTAAGCAGTGATTACACACATGAAACAGTGATGATTTGTTGTTATTGTGTGACTGATAATGTGTATGTTCCTGGGGTGGGCGAAAAAACAGATACTAAGTGTTCAAGTAATAGAATACAAAAATGTTATGATTTCAGTGACATTAGATAACTGGTATATTCAGTTAAATATTTTAAGATATATCACTGACAAGGTGCATATGGAAAATTCCCACTCAACCCCTCAATTGAGGCGATCATAAACATTGTCAGGAACAGGTATGAAGTGCTTTGTGATCAGTAAAAGTGTCTGATTTACAATTTCGAGTATTATTAACATAGATTACATTTACTTGTATGACAAGTACAACAGATTTCATATTATTACAGGTACAATATATATTTATTTCAATGGTTACGTTAGTTACTATATCAGTTCTGAACTAGTAAATAACAAATGTGTGTAGCATGTTGTTTTTATGAAAGATATGGGTCACTGAATTTAATCACTATAATATTCTATTATATGTTAAGGAGAAATTGTTACTTGACTCTTATAGTAACACTTTTACTAGAACAATTAAACTAGTTAACAACAATGGTGAGAAGAAATGAGAATGTACTGTAAATATTATTTACATGTCATTACATAGGTATGCAAAAGTCATTTGATAATAAGCTGCAATACATCAGTATTCACACTTGCTTCATTTCACTTGCTTCATTATGACTAAGGAGTTTTATATTTACATATGTACAGTTTCAGTGTAACAAATACATCAGGCATAGTTCAACACTTTTGCATAGTGAAAGAATGATGCTGTTGTCAAGATGTCAACAGATAATAGACAAAAAAAAAACTGGTGATAAAAAACTTGTGACAGAGTGTTCTCTTTGGTGAATGAGACTTGTGTTACACACTTATTTAAAATGATAAGGGATAACTTTTGTGTCTCTGCAGAGGCAACACGTTAGCAATTGGCAACAACTTCTTGTTATGTATGGGTATGATACACCTACATGAAAAGATGTGTACAGAACAGGGGAGCCAGAAAGCACTCTGTTTTGACATGTACAATCTTCGATAGAAATGTAAGCATGGTTTCTCTAGTGACTGTGAATACTGTTGGTGCCGATTAGAGCCACTACAACAATTTCCATGTTGTCACTGATCCACACAAGATTTTAGATGTCATAATGCATGAAATGTCTCTGCCAGTATATCATTTTGTTGATATGCTACAGTTTATTGACAGTCGTAGATTGGAAGCAATTGTACTGCCCTACGACTGATTCTGTCTCAAAGTAGTCATTAAAAAATGTCACATATTGTCTGCTGTTCTTCTGAAATATGAAGGTCACATAATTCTTCAGTATTAGAAGATATGCATTTTTTAAGTGTCATGGCAGTCTCTGTTTAAAACTGCTTGTAGAGTCGTCACACTCTACCCATCCACTTCTGTACCTTAGCAAACAGGTGTATTGGCCAGAATGCATAGATTGACCATGGTGATAGACTACACTGTGAGTGTCAAACACTGATTGGTTAAAAACAATTCTACCAGCTCTGTAATCTGTGATGGGAGTGTCAACTCTGAGCCTGTTGCAGTCAAATCTGTGCAATGTAAGCAACAGATGTTGAGATGAACTCCTGAGACGTATGGACTGAGTACATCTGCCTCCACACCTTTTACAGGAGTGACCACATTGAGCATTGATAAATAGCTGTCGAAATTTGACACTTTTGGCTTGAGGGACAAAAAGAGTAATCCACAGCATATATTCTGTGGTTTCACACTGTGAATGACCACATGATACACATACATATTTGGTTACATATGACACAGTGAAGTACTGGCGCACTGGAGTGCTGTCTTCATCCAAGTTGTTTATGATAGCCATCATAAACTTACTAGTGTCTTGCTGTATGTCTGCAGCAAATGTACTGCACCCATCATATGTACCTAACACCTGCCGTTGTGGTGTTAGTGACTGCACATTGTTAGACTGGTCAGAAGCCATGTTGACAATCTGCTTCAATGCCTTTGATAGGGGAGTGTCTTGTGAAGCAGATATTGCCTGCACAAAGTGTGGCATGTGGAGAAAAAGTAGCATAGCTGAGTTAGCATAGCAGTTCACTCTAGTGCTGTTGTCAAAGACTGGCACAGCAGCTACACCAACTGATTTCTGATGAACAGCTGGCTCTGAATGTTTAGTTGATATTGTGACCTTTGTTGAACTCTTTAGAGTTGAATCACTTGTGGAAGCTCATGCCTGTTAGCTGACATTTGTAGAAATGACTGTATGATGTGAGACAGCCAGATATGTAGGCAGTGGTATTAAAGACATTTGTGGCTGATGGAGAGTACGTAACCTGTTATACTCAACAATACATTGCTTGTCAGCTCGTATCTTCTGAGGTGCAAGAGTTATAATGTGCAACCCAGAAAGACTACAGACATGTGAAAGTACCACGTAGCTCATGCCATCCTTGAAATTGTCTGTTCCTATGTCCACCATTGCTGAATCCAAACTCAAGCCCTGAGATTTGTGAATAAAAACAGCATATGCAACACATAGTGGAAACTGTTTCCTGTTTACATAGATATCCTTAAATACCTGAAATTTCACATAGGTACGTTCTTTCTGTACAGGCTGTTCCATGTTGTCAAAGTGAACTAAAAGTGTCTTGATATATATCCTCTGGACATTGTAGACAAAGTCAGTGATGTTTCCCATGGCACCGTTTACCATGCCTCGTTCAACATCGAGATTATGTTGTAGCATGATACGTGCGTTCCTATAAAGTGTAAGAACAGCTTCTAGGCTAGCTGTGCGTGAAACATCTCACTTCAGTTCAGTGAACCTCTGACCTCTGTGGATGGCTGGACAGTGTTGATGGGGGGACAGGGCTGCAACAGTGCACCACATGAGGATGTACCCCAGGAAGGCATCCTGTGTGGTGCCCACTGTTGCGGGGTGTTGTGTAGCAGGGTCAGAAACCACATGGGGGTCAGCATGATGTCCATGCAGACAGCCCCTTGGATGACCACAGGCCTCTGTGGATCAGCAGGTATGGCTCGTGGTAATGGTGGATGCACTCCATGCGGAGCTGTGCCAGGCAGAGGAGTAGCACAGCAGGGACCATGCCCTGCTCCTGGCAGAGTTAGCTCAACAGTGGGTGGATGTGACCGCAGCCATTGAAAGGCACACCACTGCAATGTTGACTGTCGTGGCAACCCTGGCCGACCAGTTGTGTGCCCAGCCGGTGCACACCCCACAGAGTGCAATGTCCACCCCTCATTCTTGGCATTGGGTGAATCCTGCCATGTCAACACCAGGATCAACTGTGGGCATACCAAGCATGCCTGGCGCGGGCATGTTTGGTGGCCTGCGGATGCCTGCATGGACACGGTCATGTTCACACAGTGACACCCCTAGGGGTCCATCAGTGACACCCCATGAGGCCACTGATCAGCCTATTACAGCTGGCAGGTCTCAGTGGGGCCTCCCACGCATCCGTGGTGGCTGTGATACTGTGCAGTGTGACTGACCCTTCCCCCTCCATGACCACTGTCTACCGCTGCCCAGTGTGCACTGTGGTGTTCCGTGTGCGATGCAGGGGTGTGGTACACTGTCCTGCACTCACACAGGCCCTGTGCACACCCACCTGGATGCTGGCCACTGTGGCGTGTGCATGATGATGCCAGCATAGCGCTGTCCACCACTGTGCAATGGTGCTCAGTGTCTGAGACATGCACAGTGCCTGCCACTGGGTGTGGTTCTGTTGGGTCCTGTGTGGGTGTGTGGGGGGCATATGGGGTGGGTATGCATGTGGCCCTGTGGGCATGGGATGGGGTGTGTGTGCCTGTGTGTGCATGCTGTGTGCAGCCCTGCTGTGCTCTGCCTTTGTGTGCAGGCCCCCACCCATTCCCGCACCCCTGCCATTGAACCTGCCTTGGTGTCCACCCCTGCCAGTCTGTCAGCTGTGCTATTGCCCCTGGTGCTTGATCGTGGCCCTGTTCATCTACCTGTGTGGTCCATAGTGCTCCTCTGCAATGGCATCCTTGTGCTGCTGGGCCAGCCAGGGATCCCTTCACACAGGGGGTGGCTGCCCAACACCAGCTGGACCAGCATCCTCATCATCCTCACCGCTGTCCCCCTCTTTGACCTCAATGGCTATCCCACAGTTGGTGGCCATGTTGTGCAGGATACAACATTCCAGGAATAGCCTGCAG
This sequence comes from Neoceratodus forsteri, assembly GCA_016271365.2. Classification (NCBI taxonomy): domain Eukaryota; kingdom Metazoa; phylum Chordata; order Ceratodontiformes; family Ceratodontidae; genus Neoceratodus; species Neoceratodus forsteri. Next base: position 907,930,327 of record CM028129.1, read on the forward strand.
GCCTTTGAGGGGCTGTACTGTAGGGCACCACCAGAACTGTGCAGGCAATGGAACCGAGCCTTCAGCAGCTTGAACACCTGCTCGATGATGTTCTGTGTGGTGGCATGTGCCACATTGTACTGTTGCTGCACTGGGGTCGAGGGGTGCTGGTATGGTGTGAGCAGCCAGGGTTGCAGTGGGTACCCACTGTCACCTGTGTGTAGAGAGGTATCATTAGCATGGTGGTCTGTGACACTGTGCCCTGACCTTACAGGCCTCTCCCCATGGAACCGCTGCCCTCATCCCACACACACCCCCAGCTGCTCCCAGCATCTGGCATACACTGCATACTCACCTACCAGATAGCCAGTGGGAACGTCCCCACTCTCAAAGCTATGGCACAGTGCAGACTGGTGCCATATCAAGACATTATGTGCTCCCCCAGGGTGCATGGCACAGACATTGATTATGCGCCCCCTGGCATTGCACACCACCTGGCAGATGACACTCGGGTATCCCTTGCAGTTTATATATGCCACCCCCTCCAGGCCAGGTGGCATGCAGATGCCAACATGGGTGCAGTTGATGGCCCTGAGCACGCCAGGCAACAGTGCTACCCTGTGGAACTCCTGCATGTTTGCTGTGTGCTCCGCCTGTGTGCTGGTGAAATGGATGTACTCCGCAGCATGTGGCAGCAGTGCGCTGAGGAATTGTGTGAGCAGACGTGATGCGGCCAACTTGGTTATGCCTTTTGTATCCCCTGTTGGTCTCTGGAAGGTGCCTGTGATGAGCAGGCACATGACAGCTGTGATCCTTGTCTCCACAGACAGAGCATGCCTCCGTCTAGTGGGTGCCTGCATCTCCTCACTGCACAGCTCACAGAGCCACCTCAGAATGGCCCAGTTCAGGCAGTACCAGCCCATGATCTCGATGTTACTGTACTGCTCGAAGCTGATGTGGGCATGGTACAGCCTGTTCTCGGCATACTGCCGATGAGCCATTCCACGGCCATGCCTCCCTGCAGCCTGCCTCCTCACACCCCTCATTACTGCCTCCATCTGGAAGGTGGCACTGGCCATGTCCCGGGTTGGTGTCCCCCCCGGGTGACTGACTACCCGTTCCCCCCTGGCAGTGTGCTGCTGGTCCTGCCCCTGCACCAGGTGCACCCCTGGCACTACACCACTGCATGCCCTGCCTCTGCCCCACTGCTCTCCTTCCTCTGTGGCATGCACATACCACACACACACACACACGCTTCCAGTGGCCCCCATCCATCTCTTGGGCACCCTTGATCACCTGTGTCTTGCCCTGGCTCCCTGCTGCTCCATCTCCACTCTCCCCCGCTATGGCTCCTCTCTAGTGCAATCATACTCCCTCACTTGCTCCCTTTTAAATTCACTCATATCCACTATCCCGCAGCTTCCGCTTGCTCCACTATTGCGCACGTCGCCTACTGCTGTATATCGCACTGCACCACATATTTCTGGTTATGCCGACTGCACTTCTGTATGCATTCATTACTGTTGCACTAGGGCACATTGGGTTTTGTGTTGCCCATATGCTGCCACTGAATATCGCATTATGGCACATATCCGCTCTTGCCCAGGCTCATCCCTATTGTGCATGGGGCAACTGCTCTGAATATCCCACCCACAGTGTTTTGCCATTGGTAGAACATGAGATGGAAGAAGATAATGACTTATCAGCAGGACAAAGCAAGACACAGTATATCATTTGGAAATGTGCTGACACGTGTAACATTAGACAAACATCTTTTGATGCGATAATGGACTTCATAAACCTTTTGATAATCAAAAAGACTAACAAAAAATACAAACTTATAGAAAACATCGCTAAATGCCAAAATAAATCTCACATTTGTGTCTAGCATATATCAGGTCAGGAGTGCTGTCAGTAAATTTGCATGATTGGAATATTTTTTGTCAGACGGTGATATGGACAGTGCAGTAGCTTTTATTAACTAGCTTCAGAAGAATAAAGGACCTTGTGATGAATTGTCAAGGCAGGATGGACAATATATGTATAGCTGTACTACAATACCAGTAACACAGTTAATTGACAGATTTGGTTAAGAGAGAGCAACGTCTGAGCTAGCAAAGAGACAAAAATTTGAATCTGAATGTTTCTCATGTAACCGTCTCTTTTATAGTGCTTAAAGTGTTAAAGTAGATATGTCTAATACTGGAAAGTGGAATGAGATGTGAGAATGTTTCATTGCTTACTTGCTACTGAAGAGTGAGTTTGCATTAGATGAAACAGTGTGCGTGTGTCTGTTCTATTTTAGAAAGACAAAGCAAATGTGCCTCCTCCTAGGTCTGTTTTAAGCAACATGGAGGCAGATGCTACACCCCCAGAGATTGGTTGGCAAAACATGTTTAGGCAGATTCTAATCCAAACAATGAAGGTGTTTCAAACAATTCAAAACTGAACACTAAACTGAAAAACATGCCGCAAAAAGAGCTCATAAGTCATTGAATGGAACTATCATGTACCTGCCACTCGCACTCCAGGAAAATGTTTAGGCTATAACTCGAGACAACAGCATTGTGATTTTGGTGATTGGTGTTCCATCTAAGGCAAAAACAATTTTGCAACATGTTGTAAATGTAGAGTGTTAAAAAGGCTCTACATTACCTAAAGGGTTGAAATCCTGTCCACGAGGATTTAAATATTTACCACAGGAGTGATATTGACACTCAGTTTGAAATACCGGACATGACGAAAGCAATGAATGAGAATATTTCCATATTTATAGATGAAAATGTGTAGAGTATGAGCAGTACACAATCCATCCTCTCCATAGCAATGATCCAATCAGTGACAACATTGACTTGTATAAAATAAAGCAGGTTGAAGGCAATCCTGTCAGTATCTGAGAATGTACACTCTAAGCATACTGCTTCCCAAACCTTTTCCACATGATCCTGGCAGTCATTTGGATGAGCATGAGGTATGTGTTCCTGGAGCTGAGTACCAAGCTTCTAGAGTGCTGCATTATGTTGGGAAATTCAGATGAATCATCCAGCATTTGTTTTACCTCCTATGAGAGAGTGAGTTAAGCATGTTGTTTGCATCTATTACACACACTCTGTGACTGACCATGTCATTGCATGGTCTCACAGCAGCACCGTTGTTGCAAAAGTTAAAAGACAAGGATAAGACACCAGAAGTAAATCTGAACTCCACCCATTCAAGTGTGCAGAGGGAACAAAGAATACTGGTACCAAAGACACTCTGAAGTTATGTATGTGCCATGAGAGTATGGTGCAGCCACTTGGTTTGTTACCCTAGGTTGTGCTGAATACAGCTGGGATGATACAGCAGAAATACTAAAGGGTGCAAATGCTGACATTGATGGGATATCATCTATGATTCTCAGAGAGATTTCCTCTCTAGACCCAGTGCCTGTGTCACAGCACTTTCATTACTGATTTCATGCACTGCTGAGGTTCATTCTTCCAAAGAGTAATCCACCTCTTGGCACTATGGAACACTACTTCTGGAGAGTGGAATACCAAGCACACAATGATCCTCATTGCTACATGTTACTGTGGGTAAAGGATGCCCCCCACACTGGTGATAATCAGGACTTTGACGTACTGAAGTTTATCATACAGTACATTACTTGTCAGCTTCCTGACTAGTCCAGCAGTCCAACATTATGGAAACTGGTGGAGAGGTTTCAGTGACACCTGTGTTGCAAGTACTATTGTCAAAAGATGAAGAGTCATGGCAATTGGTACACAAGGTGTTGCTTTGGGTTTCCAAGATGTGTCTGTGAACATGGGCGTATGAATGACTTGTTCTCTGCAATGAGACATAACTTGAAAGCAAAATCCACAAAGAGAGTGTATCAACTGCCCAGAAAAGAAAATGATGTATTCATAAATGACTACAATCCAGTTCTGTTGTTGATGTGGCAGGCGAACATTGGTGTGCAATTTGTTGCTGATATTTCTATGGCCTTGGTATGGTATGTAACATCATACATTACTAAAAATGAGCAAACATGCTTGCAGGAGCTATGGGAGGATCTTTTCAACAGCAGTAGATATATCAGTTCATGACTGTGGCCTCTAGGGTTAAAAACTCTGTCACACCATTAATGTGGAGCCTATGAAGCAAGTGACCATTTGAATGAAACATGCCTGTATGGCAAACTCAAAGCAATCTGGTACTTGAAAGTTAAGTACAAAGAAAAAAGATGGTGTGTCTTAAAGTCTCACAATCAGATTGAAGACCTTGCAGCAAACAAGCCATCTTCAACAAACAATTTGAAAAATCTCACTGACACATACTATCTACAATTGCACAATGCCATGGAGAACATGTGCCTATTTGAAGTCGCCCAGTGGTATGACTATAAATCTTGAGCTAAATCTAACTCTGCAAAAGATATCTTCCAAATAATAGGCTTGCAAGGAAGTCCTGTCCAAAGACGCAAGACATGGTTGATTGATCACTGCAAACTGACTCTAAAAACAGGTGAGAAAAGGGAGCATTACTATGTTGTTCTGCTTTTTTGTTCAAGCCATGGAGGTATGAAAGCTCATTGAAAGGTGAATGTGATAGAGATATGAGGAGCAGTTCAATTAGAGTTATGAGACCTTCAAGACTGAGAATTTGGTTACATACATAAAAAGATCAGAGTTACAGAAGGAACAGCTAGAAAAAATCTAGAGAACAACTGGAAGAAGCCACTCCAGTTAACTCTCAAGAAAACTGTGATCCAGAGGGAGAAGTTGCATTAGGAGCAGGGACACTGGTTTTCCGCATTTGCGGAGAAACGGAGTAAAAAACAGAATCCTGATTGGTCCACGGAATTTCGGCGCCAAAACGGAACTAGAGTTTGTTCACGGAGTGTCCGTGAACTGCAGACTTTAAAAGCGCAGCGCAGTGTGCTTGTGTTTTCTTGCTTCTGCTCGCTGCTGTTCTGAGGTTCCTCGCAACTCTTTTTTTGCTGCTGAGAATAAGCGCAATCGTCGGATTCACTTCATCGTCATTATCAACAGTCTTCACCTACTAGTAAGCCTTGAATTTATGTTTAATTGTATTTAATTCAGTGACGGCAACTCTGGATCTCTTTGGAAGGCGTGTATAAATGCACCAGATGGATCTTTCCGACTGTACCCGGTGTCCACAGCTACCATTGTTTGTCCATTGTATGTGCAGTTTTTAGTTAACTAGTTAAGTTTATTTTTATTTTTAGTTTTTCTCCTCGGTGCCCCTCGAGTGCTTACAGCATGATAATTGTTGATGAATTTTCAAGGCAGGCAGGCGGGGGGTCAGAGGTGACATTCAAGTGCATGTTATTTTTAAAATATTTATTTTACATCAAGTCCCTAGATGCTGATGCCGCCATCTATTGTGGGTGATTCTGCTGATCTCAGAGTTTGCAGTAGCTTCCAATTTACACCAACACAGTTTCTGTACTGCGGAGATCAGTTTTTTGAGTTGTTCAGGTGTGAGTTGTTCGGGTGAGGTGCCCCCATGCTTCCTGGCTGCCTCCCATCATTCTGGAATTGGGACTTCCCCTAAGCCACCTCAGGGACTGGCTGGGTGCCTGTAGATGCAGGTTGCGGATGGTCAGGGGTGTGGCTAGCCTGGGTCAGCACAGCTGGGGTTGCTTAGCCTCCCTGTAATTACAATCTCCATTTTTATCCTCGCTTGGTCCAATTCAACATCGTCGTGGTGCCGCTGCAGAGTGATCTCTCTGACCTGCTGTACAGTAAGTTTTTTTCTGGGTCTCCTCTCGATCGAACTTGCGATGCTGGGTGGGGCAGATTGGACCTATCCTGATTTGAATGATGCCGGGGAGGGGGGGCAGACTGGACTGCAGACCTACTCCTGTATTTGTTTTGTTTGTTTGGTTTGTGGTTTTGGGGTGAATGACTGAGACACAGCCACTGAAGGGGTTCTGAATTATCCCCTCTACAGAGATAGCAAGGGGGGCAGTGTGATTTAAAATGGATTTAGCCACACTCTGGGTGGGGACCTGCTGGTTGGGTGTCTCTGAGAGGGGACCTGCTGGCTGGGGGTCTGAGTGGTACTAATGGCCTGTGTTAGGGGCTAGAGGGATGGCTAGGGATATTGTTTGGTTGTCTTGGGGGGGTTAGTAGCCTTGTGTCTGGGGCGGTGGAGATGGTAGCATTGTGCCTGGTTGGGCCTTAGGAGAGGTTGATTTGTTTGGTGAGGCAGGAGACTGCCTTTGGGGGTTGCTGATGTGGTGTGGACACAGGCCATTTTGCAGTGGGATGGGGTACTGGTGGTGTTTGCTGCCCACATGCCTGCGGAGGGTCGCTGGTTGTGTGTGTGGGGATGGTTGGTGTCCTTGTGCCAGGTGTGGGCTGGGGGGAGGTTGCTTGTGTTTGGGGCAGGGGGACTGTCTTTGGGGGTGGCTGCTATCTGTGTGTGTTGGGGAGCAGAATAGCTGGCTGTCATAACAAGACCAGCTAACGACTGGCTAGGTGCCGGTATAGCCTAGGCCGTATAGCATGGCTGGGAACACCCAGGCTCCAAACCAGGATAAATGTGAGTGTGAAATATCAGAGCGCTATGCAAAATTCATAGCAGTTAAGCAGTTGAGAGGTATGGTGGGGGGGTTCTGGCAATGTAAAGTTGGTGCGTGGTGGGTATACTGGCCGATCTTGGTGGTATGGGGACACTGGTCATGGCAGAGTTGGAGTGGAGTGAGTGGGTATACTGGTCTGTCCAAGGTGTCCATGCTGAATTCCTTGTCAGTTTTGTGCTGCTAACTGCAATTTCTGTTGACCTTGCTATTTGCTGCCATGAGACTACTACCTTTCTATGTGCCTGGTAAGTTTTTTTTTTGTTTTTTTGGGGGGGCAAGATGGAGGGTGTAGGGGGTTGTATGTGCATGAAATGTATACTTAATGTAAACAAACAAGTGAATAATGTTTTTGAGAATGTCACACATGGTTCACATGCCGGGGGAGTGGTTCTGGCCTCAGAGGGAGGGGCGGCCTGGCAGAGTGGCACAGAACCATTTTTTCCAGCATATACGCCAGTCTGCTGGGTCCATGCCACACTCCATTGGTTTGTTGTTTGATGGCCGGCAGATAGGCAGGCTGGGCAGACTGGTTCACATGCTGGGGGAAAATGGTTCTGGCCTCGGAGGGAGGGGCGGCCTGGCAGAGTGGCACAGAACCATTTTTTCCAGCATGTATGCCAGTCTGCCAGGTCCATGCCATGCTCCATTGATTTGTTGTTTGATGGCGGTAGATGGGCAGGCTGGGCAGACTGGTTCACATGCTGGGGAAAATGGTTCTGGCCTCGGAGGAGGGGCAGCCTGGCAGAGTGGCACAGAACCATTTTTCCAGCATGTATGCCAGTCTGCGGGTCCGTGCCATGCTCCATTGGTTTGTTGTTTGATGGCGGCAGATGGGCAGGCTGGGCGGACTGGTTCACATGCTGGGGGAAAATGGTTCAGCATGTACGCCAGTCTGCCGGGTCTGTGCCACGCTCCATTGGTTTGTTGGTGTGTGTGTGTGTGTGTGTGTGTGTGCCTCTGTCTGTGAGCACGTAGAATGAAAAATAATGATAATAAAAAGGAGACACAGTCAGAGAAAAGAACTTTATTATTAATAATAATAATAATAAATTATTAAGCCACAGCACACTGAATAAACCATGTCGAAACCACTGTCGAAACTTTGGATTTTCCTCCTTGGTTTACCTAGAGGGTAAACAAAGAAAAATCGATTTAAACTGTCTAGCTGCATGTTAATAATAATCTTACCACCTTTCAGTTTGGCTTTTGCGGGAATGGAATGTCTAATGGAATATTGTTGGAAGTGTTGGGGAATTACAGAGAATTGATAAGTTCATAAAAGTGAATCACTGGCAGAGGTGAAGCCCTGACCACTGTGCAGATTGGGGCTTCACCTCTCTGGCCACCCCCCCAGCACTATATTAAAAAATAGTCTTTGCACCTCAGTGATCACTCAAATTGGTGATTGAGAGCAAAGATAGATTTATTTCTGTTAACTGCAGGGGGGATAGGAGAGATGAAGCTACGAGCTGCACAGTGGTTATGGCTTTACCTCTGCCGGTAGAACACCTTTCATCAGTTGAGCTCCGACTTGAAAACTAAGAGGCTCCATTTTCATGAGGACCAAGTTAGAAAGTGCCCCGTTTACTGTTGATGCATTTCCTGATTGGTTTATTCTTCAGTACAGATTGCTGATCTCTCTCCATTAGCATCCTCAATCCCAATCCTCATTAATCATCATTGTTGATTTTTGTTTTAATTGGATGCACGTTGCTTACATATAAATAAACCAATCCAGGCAGCTAGATGTTAGGGACTGAACCGACGGAGTCCACCTTGGCGTCTGGTGGTTCAGCTTAATTCACATCTGAGCTCTGTCAAGCTTTGGTACATGGCACTGGATGAGTACTGTCATTCTACCTCTGCTGCCATCACACCTGAGGGGTGGGGGCTGCACTTGCTGTCGTCACTCCTGAGGGTTGGGGGCTGCACTTGCTGCCGTTACTCCTGAGGGGTGGGGGCTGCACTTGCTGCCGTCACTCCTGAGGGGTGGGGGCTGCACTTGCTGCTGTCACTCCTGAGGGGTGGGGGCTGCACTTGCTGTCGTCACTCCTGAGGGGTGGGGGCTGCAGGGCTGCACTTGCTGTCATCACTCCTGAGGGGTGAGGGCTGCAGGGCTGCACTTGCTGTCATCACTCCTGAGGGGTGGGGACTGCACTTGCTGTCATCACTCCTGAGGGGTGGGGGCCACACTTGCTGTCGTCACTCCTGAGGGGTGGGGGTTGCACTTGCTGCTGCTGTCTATCCTGGAGAATCGATGAACCTGCTGTTGCCACCCATCTTGCTGGGAGTCGGAAGGTGAAGTCTTCATGAACATCATGCCTTTGCACTGCTGCAGATTCCTTCTGATGTTGAACCACCTGCCAGCACTGCTACCAGCTCCTCATTCTTGTCCCTTTGCACCACTCTTCAAGTAAGTAGGTGTGGGTGTTGGTGGCAAGCTGTGATTGAATAATGCATTGATGGGGATGAGGATGTGGATGATGATGATGATCTTTTTAAGTTATGTGTACATTTTTCTGTGGGCCACATGTAAACATTTCAATTGATTTTTTTATATTTTTTTTTTTTAGGTCAAACTGTGAAAGTGCTGTTGGTGGTCTGCTGCTGCGAGTCTTTGCCCTTCTGAAAAGGTATTGTTGTACTTCATTGCACTCACAAACAGTGACTCAAAGTCTAGATTGTATGTTTCTGACATCACAGTGGTTTCTGTTTGGTACCCTTTTCCACATAGGTAGCCTCACGTTAGCAGTGCGATTTGACAGAGATATGTAAGTAACTCTGAAATGGTGGCCAGGAATTGGCTGAGAATGGGATAGATATAGATAAATAGGGATATTGTAGTCTGGAATTTAAGTGGCCGAGGTCAGCGTAAAATCTGTAGCTGCTCCTCCCCACTCTCGTAGACATGGTCTTACATTAGCGAAGAGATTTGGATGCTTGTTTCTTACTATAGATATTTCTAGTCTGGAATGTAAACTTTGAAGGGCAGCGTGATTTCTGTAGCTGTTCCTCCGCACTTTCAAACCTGGACAAGAATTATTAGCAGAGATATATTTCAAATGCCGATCTTGTACTCTTGCTATTGTACTGTGACATTCTGAGGTCAGCATGATGATTTTGTCAGTTACTCCTAACTCTGAAATGGTGGCCAGGAATTGGCTGAGAATGGGATAGATATAGATAAATAGGGATATTGTAGTCTGGAATTTAAGCGGCCGAGGTCAGCGTAAAATCGATAGCTGCTCCTCCCCACTCTCGTAGACATGGTCTTACATTAGCAGAGAGATTTGGATGCTTGTTTCTTACTATAAATATTTCTAGACTGGACTGTTAACTTCAGAGGGCAGTGTGATTTCTGTAGCTGTTCCTCCGCACTTTCAAACCTGGACAAGAATTATTAGCGGAGATATATTTCAAATGCCGATCTTGTACTCTTGCTATTGTACTGTGACATTCTGAGGTCAGCGTGATGATTTTGTCAGCTACTCCTAACTCTGAAATGGTGGCCAGGAATTGGCTGAGAATGGGATAGATATAGATAAATAGGGATATTGTAGTCTGGAATTTAAGTGGCTGAGGTCAGCGTAAAATCAGTAGCTGCTCCTCCCCACTCCCGTAGACATGGTCTTACATTAGCGGAGAGATTTGGATGCTTGTTTCTTACTATAAATATTTCTAGACTGGACTGTTAACTTCAGAGGGCAGCATGATTTCTGTAGCTGTTACTCCTGACCATCATCCTTCATCCTCATCTATGGCCATGAATGACCAGTGAGATTCTAATGCTGACGTAGTCTCTTATTTTTGTCTTGATTTGAGAGATTGAGTAATTAGTTGTGAAATTTTAATAGTTGTGCTGCACAGTTGTAAATATATTTCTATATCTCCCAACTGTTTCAATTTTAGTTTGTTGGGAGTCATCCACACTACACGTGTAGCAATGGCAACACCACCACCAAGCAAAATGGCCAAAATTGCATCTGTTACTGCTAAAGACCGTGTGTTGCAATTCAAGTCCTATGGCATGTATGAAGATGGAGGGAAGATGTTCTGTCGCTTCCTATGATCACCCTGTTGACCACATCAGGAAGGACACAGTGGTGGATCACTGTAAAAGCAAAAAACACACCAAGAACACAAGCCAGAAGAGTAACAGCAGACAGGTGACCCTGCACACTAGTTTTAATGCCACAACAGCTGCAGCTGCTGCAAGGTAGGAAACCATTTTGGACACGTTGAGGGCTTGGTGTGGTGCCAATATACCAATTGAAAAGCTGGATCAGCCCTGCTTGAGAGACTGGATGGGAAGTATATCAAAGGATGGAGCACTTCAAAGGCAGACACTTTACGACAGAATTACTTGCCCTGACTAAATAGGAAATGGAGGAGGAATTAGCCAGCTGGTAAAGGCAAGACACTCGCAGTAATGTGTGATGAAACAACTGATGCAGACTCCGCTGTGTAATGAACATTATTTTGTAATGGAGGTGCAAAATCTATAATAGCAGACACCATAGAGCTAACAGCGGTAAACCACTCCACTGTTGCCCAAAGTGTTTTAAAGACCTTGCATAAATATGGTGTGGAGATGGAACAAGTGGTAGCATTTGTTAGTGACAATGCACATTACATGACAAAGTGCTTTAATGATGTATTGCGTGGCCTAATTGGTGACCATGTAGTCCATGTGGGTTGTTGGGCACACGTTTTATCATTGGTGGGCGATATCTGGATTGACCACTTTGATCAGGTGAATAAGCTTGTGGCACTTATAAAATATGCCTTTCAACAATCACGAAGCGTGGCGAGTACATTGCATTCCTGGAGCAGAGGGGTGCGGAAAAAAAAATATTGCCTCCTGTTCCTGTCTTGACCCGTTGGAACACCTGGTTCGAAGCAATAAAATACCACTCTGCATATCTGGAACACCTGCGAGAGTTCTTCAAGGATGACACCAGTGATGCCAACTCCATGAGGTCCTTAAAAAAACTATTTGAAGAATGGTTCACAGAGCTGCAGGTTCAAACTGCACTCATTGCTGAAAACTGTACTGACCTTATTGATGCAATCGAGCTTTTGCAAAGCAAGGAAAAGCCCTTGGCTGTTTTGCCGTATGACACTATTAGCAAAATCAAAAAGCGGTTTGAAGCAGGAGTGTTGAAGACAGAACGATTTGGAGACAGAACTGACGGGTACTTGCAGGCTATGAGGCCACGGGTCAAGCAGGAAAACGTTGTCCTTTTCCAAGGAGCATTTGGTGTCGCTTTAAACAAGCTTTCTAAGCATATGGACACAAACTCATCAGTTGAATTCTTTAAAGCTTGCCGTATTTTGGACCCCAGAAATTTACCAAAACTGAATAGGGATTTGACACGACATGCCAGTGACATTCCTCTGTTAGCACTGCACAACCAAACAGAACTGCAAAATGACTGGGATGTATATGCTAGGGAGGATATAAGGGAACTTCCAAGCATATTGCAGTTGGATGTTGGGCAGTACTGGCTTTCAAGGCAGTCTCCACTAACTGTACTCTCCAGAGCTGCTCTACAAGCTATCTGGATACCTGTGTCAAGTGCAGATGTGGAGAGATCCTTCTCTATATGGACAGATCCACACAGATCAAAGGAGGAACCTGCTGGTAGAAAATCTGAAACTGCTATCCCAGCTCATCTATAACAAGTAGCTGGATTATATATTTTTGCATGGTTTCCTCAATGTTTGATGCCAATTTTTATACTTCTATTATTAGCGTATTCAAGCCAGTCACCAGTGCCACCATTGCCATGAAATAATGGGCTGGCTCCTCCCTCTAACTTCAGACTGTAGCCCCTGTTGTCCTTCCCTCTTTTTGGCCTCTTAGGTACTTGAAGGTCTCACTCATGTCCCATTCCTTTCTATCTTCTAGGTTGTACATGTTGAGCTCCCTCTTTCTCCTCATGTGCCCTGTCTGTCACCCTTCCCCAGGATAATTAGTCACCCAAAGTTTGACCCCTGTCCCCCACCATCACTGGTAAACACTAAACAGCAGTACTTATTTAGTACTTGCACCTGGTCTGACCCATGCTGTACCCACCCTCCTTAACAGTCTTCCTTTCCCTTCCCCTTTGCCAAATAGAGATTTGATTGCTCCCTCCTTCTGCCTGTCTATTGGGGGGGTTGGAGACTGATGGACACCTCTGCATGGTGGCGCGGCTTACTGCCCACACCCACACAATCACCCTGCCTGCTTTAAGTTATACTTTTCCATAATTAACTGTCCCAGATTTTCTTTGGAATCCTGCACTCTACAAACTCTGGTGCAACCTATCCTGTGCATACATGTCTTGGTTCTCCAGGACACCATATGCTACCCCATTAATACACATGATGTGAGGAACACCTTTTATACTATTGCAGTTTCCACATTTCATATATGCCTTTGCACATTTAATGTATTTATAGTTGGTTAGATACCATATGTTTATATACTGTAGGTTTTAGTTCACTTGCTTTTTCACTGTAGTTATAGTCAGGTTTTACACATTTTCTTTGATAGAGCTTTAGTTTAATTGCTGTACTTATATGTTCCACATTTTGCATATTTTACCGTAAATGGGTTTCCATTCAAATGTCTGTTCTCCATTGTTTCTACACTTTCAGTGTACCATTTTATAACCGTTTTGTATAGATTGTATAGAATTTGGTTTCTCGTATTACACCCACACCTTTTTATGCTTTTTTAATACTTTTGCATATTTTTACTGTACGGATGTTTCTGTATTTCTATTTACTCCTTTCTGCACATTTTTTATAAACACTATTTTATTTAATGCAGCTGTTCTCTGTATTTAATTTTATTCATTTCTGAATTAGTGATATGACAAGACATGCAGAGCAAAGGTTCCTTGATGTATAGCGCATAGACCAAAGTACAAAGTCATGGTACCAATGTCATAGAGGGGCACAAGTCTGGTTGGGGGGCTTTGGGAAAATATCCTTCTGCAGACAACGCAATAGAGGGTGGGGGCTACAGTGCAGTATCTGAGGGATAGAGCGTGGCCATAGTGCTGTTGACACTGCCATCGCACTTGAGGGTTGGGCGCGACTGTGCTGCTGCTGCCATCACATCTTGTACCTATCAAAATAACAAAATTGGTGCAAGGATGGATATATGTACAATAGTTGATGTCAAAATTGCTAATATGCATGGTAGCAGAGCAAAAATTTGTTAAATAAAGTACCCAAAACAGAACACCAGTAAAAATGGATTTTGGACTGGCAGACACCGGTGACAATACCGGTTTTTCCAATGTGCAAAACGGAATTTGCTCCTTTTCAATCATGGTAAACCAATGTCCCTGATTGGGAGTGTCTCTTCCAATCAGTGATCCAACAGTTCTCATGTCAGAGGCTGAAACTGCCATGAGACAGGCATGCCACTCTGATCTTGACATCTTTTTCATAGAACAGCAGTTAAACCAGCAGCAGAAAGTTGTATATACTGCTGCAACATATGCCTTCAAGCACTGTAACAAAGAATGAGCTTGTAAGAAACATAAACCACATTGAATGTTTGTGAGGGATTCAGCTGGTATAGGCAAACGTTTTCTTATTGAAGCACTTAGTGCAAAAGTAAAGAAACATACTGAAGTAACAACTAGTATTGTCAAGCTCCAACTTGACTAGCAGTATATGACATAGGTGGAGTCACCCTACACTGTATTTTTATGCTGCTTGTTGAACATGGTAAAACTGGTGAGTACCACAAGTTGTCATTTGAAGTTGCAAGTGACCTATGTAGTATTTTTGACAAAATGGTGCTCTTAATTATTGATGAAATCTGTTTGGTCTTCAATGTTACGCTTGCCCTCATTCACCTACCTCTACAGGAGTTTGTTGGCACAGATGATGAACTTGCCTTTGGAGGTAAAAATATTGTCTTTTGTTGTGACCTTCTTCAACTAGCACCCATGATTGGCAAACATATCTTTGCTAGACTCACTGATGAAGAAGCTAAAAAGACTATTGGGTGCATTGGGGAGTAAACCTATTGGAGTTATTCACCTGTGTTGAACCCTTTCAGGATATGTGGCAGAATACACCTACATTCAAAGGTGGCTCAGGAGAGACCACCGGCATCATCACTAAACTGAAACACTCTTCAGCTAAACGTTTGGCATCACTGTGCTGGAAGTCTATTTAACAAACAACACATATGTGGTTGAAAACATCTCAAAAGGTCAGTTTATATGGCTGAAACGGAAATGCATGGATCCGCAAGCACACAAGGATGGGGCTCATATGCTTGGAGAACATTTTACAAACAGAGGTTATGATGCATATTCCATAGAGAGAGCAGAACAACATGTTGTAAATATAGATAGAGTGACATTATTACAAATAGAGTGGGTTATGTGAGTGGTAATAGTAGTATGAATGGTGAAACTGGCTCCAGAAACCAACCATGCCTCGACTTTATTAATACATATACTCCACAGTCTTATTTGGTGCAGAAAATTATTCTGATATTGCAGCTAGAGCCAAAAGTGAAAAGGTATACTGATCATCCTCCTTATATCCTCCAATCATGGGTGCCAGAGCTCCAGAAAGCCGGATCTCCATGGGCCCTGTATGGGCCAGCCGATCCCCCCGAGGCGCGGCTGAGGCCCCTCTAGCCTCCAGCGCACGCTGCTCAGTGCTCCTGCCTGCCAGATTCTTCAGGCCCTGTATGGGTAAGGAAAAAACCTGGACTGGGGAAGCGGTGATTGGCTGCTATTGGCCAACTGCTCTCTGCTCCTCCACCCGATTGGTCTATAGCTAAGGCCACTACCTCCTCATTGGGCAACCCACTGTTGCTGCTGTCTGGGCTCTGTGCTCATTCAAAAGTACTGCAGACTGCCGAAATTTTAATGCCTGCTATCTGTCCGATGCAATACTGCCTTTTTTTGTCTTTTCCCCTAGACTCTACAATGTTAGCCTGTTAGCCAATGTTACTATAAATGGTGTAATCTGTTGCTAAAGTGTAAAGCCGATTTTCTGATTGCCCTGTGTGGTTAATGCTTAATATTTACTGATTCTCTAATCAAACTGTACAGTGTTGAAGTGTTCTGAGAAGCTATTTCTGATTTTCTGTCTCCCCTCCTGCTGGCTCCAGTTCTCGCTCCCTGCCTACTTATTCCTTTTTAATTTTTCCTCATTACTCTCAAGTTTCTCTGCCTCCTGCCTGTACTACCTCCACAGTCTACCACCCCGACTTGGCGGCGGCAGGACTTAGTGAACTGATTACTCCTGTCCTTGGCCACTGTGTCCCCCCATACCCTTCTTCTTTTCAAAAGCTGTAAAGCCATCTCCAGCGCTCCCCACCCAACGATTTAGTCACTGCATCACTATCCCTTTGTTTCTACTGCCACTTAACTGACCCCTGCTTGTTTCTGTTCCCCCTGCCAGACCTCCACGGGCCCTGTGCAGGCCAACCATGTCCCTCCAAGGTGCGGCTGAGGCCCCTCTAGCCTCCAGCACATGCTGCTGAGCGCTCCAGCCTGCCGGATTCTTTGGGCCCTGTACGGGCCGCCGTGTCTCCCAAGGAGTGACTGCTGCACTGAATACCAACTCAGAGCTCCAGAAAGCTGGGTAAGGAAAGATCCTGGGCTGGGGAAGCGGTGATCGGCTGCTATTGGCCGACTGCTCTCTGCTCCTCCACCCAATTGGTCTACAGCTAAGGCCACTACCTCCTCATTGGGCAACCCACTGTTGCTGCTGTCTGGGCTCTGCGCCCATTCAAAAGCACTACAGACTGCTGAAATTTTATGCCTGCCCCTTCCCCTACCTTAATTAAATAGACCGTTGCTCCGCCCACTTGCTTTCTGTCCTTCCCCTGTCTATCTTATCTCCAATCCACTTCCTTCACCATCCCACTCCACCCACACTCTTGGGTTCCTTTTTGTCAGTTTGTCCCTGCCTAGTTCACAACTGTCTGCAAGACCAACAGGTCACTCCCCCACCAGTCCCTTCTCACTTATATCCCTCCTATCTGTTGCCTCCATCCAACCACCCCCCATTTACTCCCCTAGACTATGTCTTTCCAAAACCACCAGCTCCTGCTTCTGCTCTCCCTCTTTTCTCTTATACCACTCAGCTATCTCCCTGGTGCCTGCCACCCCTCTCCTCTCTCTACCCACTGCCTAATCACCACTACCTTCCTTATGGCTCTCTGGCCTGCTCACCTAGCCCTCCCTCGGGGCCCCCTCCAACCAGAACTGGCCTACCGATGACAAAAACAAATCTGGAACCTGGGCAAACTGGTCCATGCTACTATCTATTGCATTACATTGGGATCTACGGCACCTGCGCTGGATGCAGTCAAGCAAATCAAGGAGGCAAAACATTGATTACTACTACCAACAGCGCGCAGCTCTTAAATTTCTGCTCCTCCTTCTATTGATGTCTGGGAGTGGTCACCCAAACCCTGACCTGATCACCCCCAACCCAGTCAACTCCAGGAAATCAGTAGGGGGCCTCACCATCTCCACTCTCAACATCTGTAGCCTCCTACCTAGGTTCACTGCCCTACAAACTTTTTCTGAACTGCATCACCCTGATGTCATATCTGTGGTTGAAACCTGGCTAACTCCCAAAACCTCTGACCATACCATCTCTCTACAAGGTTATAATGTCCACAGACTGGATAGGATGTCCAAGAGAGGGGGGTGCACACTCTACATGAAAGACAACATCACAGCGCACACTGTCGCCACAACCCCCACTGACTCTCCTGCGCAATTCATGCCCGTCAGACTACTCCTTGGTGCACAAAATAAAGCACTCACTGTGGTAACTGTCTACATCCCACCCAAAAACTGAGGGACTGGTCTCCAAGCTCTATTGGACTTTGTTAGTTCCCAACCTTCTGAATCCGAGGTCCTTCCTCTTGGTGACTTCCACATCAACTGGCTTGCACCTGACACCGGAGCCTACAAGGATGCTATCTCCTCAGCTAACCTCACGCAGATGGTTGACTCCCCAACCAGGATGAACTACAAGTCAGGTACCAGCACTCTCCTGGACTGGGTCCTCACCAGTCACCCAACCCACGTCAGCAACATCACTGTCCTGTCTGACTCACTCAGTGACCACTCTCCTGTTATCTGCAACTGGTCTAATAAATACTGCAAGCCCCCTCCCTTAATTATCTCCAGCAGGGTCCTCCCCTGTGGCAAACTGTCCCATCTAAAATCCTGCCTTTTGCTCCAAGATTGGTCTCCCATGCACCTTGCACAGGATGTAGACTTGGCTCTTGAACATTTCTTCACAATGTTCAATGCCGCCTGTGATCTACACACCCCTGTAAAAAAATGCAAAGTCAAGGCACTATCCAGTCACTGGCTTAATACTGGACTTCTGACACAGCTAAAAGCAAGGGACCACCTCTGGGCAATTGCCAGGGCCACAGGCGCCCAACCGGCCATTCAAGCCTACAAACAATCTCACAACAATTGCACGAAACTAATACAAATGGCAAAGAGCACCTACTACAAAGAAGCCCTCACCAACACCTGGGGTAACAGGAGAGCCTTTTGGGATAATATAAAGGAGATTTCAGGGGAACCATCCAAATCCTCCCCCACTCTACTGAATATCGATGGTACCACCACCCTTGACCCACTGGCCATAGCAAACGCTTTCAACGCTGCCTTTATGGACCTCAGTAGTGTCCTCCCCCCAGACCTTTTCTCGGAAACTGACACTCCTGTATCAACTTCCCTTCCCACCCCCTCCAAGCCATCCACCATTCCACTTTAAAAAAGTCAACTCAGGTGAAGTCCGCAAATATGTAAAAAGGGCCATCTCCAAGACCAGAGCCAGTGGTGACCCTCTGGACCCGAAACTGCTATCCCTCACTCTTGAGGAAGTGCTTCACCCGCTTACCAGAATTTTCAACCTCTCACTCAACCTCAGTCAATTCCCAAGCAAATGGAAACCAGCTATTGTCACACCGGTCTTCAAAAGTGGTGACAAATCAATCCTGGGAAACTACCGACCAATCTCCATATTGCCTTCCCCTTTCCAAGGCCCTTGAGCGCATTGTAGCCAACCAGCTTACAGACTACCTGGACAAATACAACATTTTTTGTCCACAGCAACACGGTTTCAGGCAAGGGCACAGCACCTCTACAGCCCTCCTGGAGTTCACTGGAGCTCTCCACAAGTCTATGGACAAAGGTCATTTAACTGGAGCCATATTCATTGACTTAACCAAAGCATTCAACACTGTTCACCATGGCCTACTCTCCAGACAGCTGCTGAATACTGGTCTCTCCCCAGACACTACAGCATGGTTCAATAGTTACCTTTGCCATTGCATGCAAAGAGTAAAAATCTCAGATAATCTCTCTGACTCCAAACCAGTCCGTTCTGGCGTCCCCCAGGGCTCAATACTGGGTCCCTTACTTTTCAGTCTTTTCCTAAACTCCCTCCCACATTCCTGCCCAGAACAAATTATTCTCTATGCTGATGGTGCTGTGCTTTTCACTCCACAGAAAGACACAGCACCATTAACTTGCAACCTTCAACTCGCCTTCTCATCTGTTGAAAACTGGTTCTCTTCTCACAAGCAGGTTCTTAACCACAAAAAGACTAAATCAATGCTCTTCTACAGCTCGAAAAACAAACATAGGCGATATCCCCTTGACATCAAAACAAATGCTGGTCATACCCTTGAACAAGTGTCAGATTTTAAATACCTAGGAATCACTCTTGACCGTGGCCTGTCATATGTGACCCACATCGAAAAAGTCTCCAGAGCTGTAAATGCACGCATTGGAATTCACTATCGAAACAAGCAACACCTCACCCAAGCAGCATTAAAGATGGCCATCAAGAGCTCTGTTTTGTCCATTGTAGATTATGGCCTCATTGTCTATGGCTCTGTCACCACCCTCGCCCTTAGGCACATTACAACCTCCCTAAACAAGGCCTGCCGACTGCTCACTGGAGCCCACTGACTCACACATACATGTGAACTCTATGTGAAATCTTGACTAATGGTGAAAAAATCTATCATGGGCTTTTCACCACCTTGTGTCCAAGTCCTTCTTGAGTTCAACCACCAATCTACGCTGCACTAGAGGGTCAGAACAACAACTCCTCCAAGTACCTCGATGCCGCTCATCACTGGGTCAAAGATCCTTTGCACACCGTGCCCTCTCCTGGATGAATGCCCTCAGTGCTCATATCACTTCCTCCCCTTCACTGGGCATTTTCAAATCAAGACTACACCTTCACTTCACTACCACCAGTAGCTGTGACTGCATCTCCTAACTCCCTTTCCCCCGTGGCACACCTCACCTCTTCTGTGTTCTTTGACAATGCTGAGAATCTGCTCTAGTTTCTCTTCGGCTGCTACCCCCTCCCCCATACCCCCCTCCACCCCAATCACAGACTCCTGAACTTTCCTAACCTAAGTGTCTCATTACTTAATTTCTTTAATGCAGCATATCACCAATGAGTGTTGTTTACTTTAATCTCTGTTTATACACAATTGTATTAGTTTGCCTATGTATAGATGAATGTAGTTTAGTCCAAAATGTCTGTACTTCTCTTGATGTGGAACCTTTGTAAAAGAGCCTTGGCTCAAAGGTATTTGTAATCCTAGACTTTCAATAAACAATAAACAATATAAGATGTATCATAGAGTAAAGAATTTGTCTGAATTTTTAGTACATAGTTTTTATGATCCCCCAAGTAGTAATACCTTGAATCTTTCATTGCCTATGGGCACTTTTAGTTGTGGGCCCTAGCTGGCCTCGTGGCACTGAGGGTTGAGGCATCAGCCTTACTTTGTGCCATGCTGGTGACCCGGGTTCAGAAACGAGTCCAGAGCACCAGGGGTCGACCGGGAAGGAGAGAATTGAGCATCTGATGGACTGCTCTCCTCTCCTGGGAGGGAGGGAGATTTCTGTTTCATGCCATTAGTGACTGCTGGTGGAGACAGGGGTGCACTGCAGTCAGGGGACCAGCATAGAGGGGGACATCTGGCAGATGTCCTACGGACATGTACGGGAACGCTTATGTCACATGCTGGATGGCATTCATGTCCTGCATTCGGGGGGGGGATCCAGAATGATGGAAGAGCCCTGGTGTTCAGTAGATGAAGGGGGGTCCAGGGGTCAGCCCCCATGCTGAATGCTGGGCATTCCAGCCTGCTCCAGCACCCCTTCTTGCCCTGGTCACTCCACTAGATTCTAGACAGAGCACCAGGCAGGAGTAGGTGATCCTGCTCCTGGGGGCTCAGAGCCGGGGGGTTGGGCAGTCAGGTGCAGTAGAGTGAAGATGGGCCCAACTTGAGCAGAGACTGGAGGCTTCAGGCATGCAGGAGAAGGTCAGGACCGAGTGACCACCCTGGAGATAGTTTGGACACCAGTGACAAGGGGGCATAAACAAAGTTTGAAAAAAAAAATGTGGGTCCTCTAAACATTTTACCTGTTTAAAGGTTAGTAAGACCACGTTTC
The DNA here is from genome assembly GCA_016271365.2 of Neoceratodus forsteri. Lineage (NCBI taxonomy): Eukaryota > Metazoa > Chordata > Ceratodontiformes > Ceratodontidae > Neoceratodus > Neoceratodus forsteri. Next base: position 907,951,390 of record CM028129.1, read on the forward strand.
TGAGACCTAACACAGGAAATAACTTTCAGACCCATTCTTTTATCAATTGTAATACTGTTGGCATAATATACTGTACACTATTATGTCAGCAAAACCACCTGCAGATTTAAGGAACAAACAGGGCAACACCAACTCTCTATTGATAAGAAAGACCATGAGAATGCATTAGCAACACATATTAATAATTGTTCTGGTGGCAAACATTTTTTTGACTTTTATGGTGTGCATTTGGTTAGATAGAATAAAAGGGAAGGGGATCTGAACAATCTGTTATTGAGAAAAGTTTTCTGGTAATTTAAACTGAAAGCCCAAGAAGGTTTGGGATTAAATGAAACTCTTCATGTCATTCCATTTTTATGAACTATTTCACATGCGGACAGTCTTTTCTATTAATTTATTTTATTCATTTATTATATCTCTCACACTTGATGAAGTGCTTAGTCCTCTGACCAGAATTTTCAACCTCTCCCTCAGCCTTAGCCAGTTCCCGGACAGATGGAAATCTGCCACTGTCACCCCAATCCATAAAAGTGGTGACAAAACTGCCTGCGATAACTACAGACCTATCTCCCTACTACCCCCACTCTCCAAGGCACTAGAACGCATCATCTCTGACCAGCTCACAGAATACCTGGATACATACAACATCCTGTGCAAGCAACAACACGGGTTCCACAAAGGTCACAGCACCTCCACAGCCCTACTTGAATTCACTGGCACAATCCACAATGCACTTGACTCCGGTGAACTACTAGGCTCAATCTACATTGAATTAACTAGTGCCTTCGACACCATCAATCACCACCTCCTGCTTGTCCAGCCTCAGAACACTGGGCTGTCAACTGATTCCATTGGCTGGTTTAAGAGCTACAATGAAGAATAGTCCCAAACAGTAAGAATTGCTGATACACTCTTGGACCCTAGACCGGTCCGGTTGGGAGTCCCCCAGGGCTCCATTCTGGGATCCCTCCTCTTCAGCCTATTCTTAAACTCACTACCGGACAGCTGCCCAGAACAAATAATTCTCTAAGCCGATGCTGTGATCCTCACCTCGGGCCCTGATCCAATCCAATTACAAAATAAACTTCAGCAGGCCTTCTCCTCCATTGAATCCTGGTTTCTAAATCATAAACTGCTTCTCAATCAGAAAAAAACAAGTCTATGGTCTTCTGCAGCCCCCACAACAAAAACAAACAACTCCACCTCTCCATTACAACCAAACAAGGAGCCATCCTAGAGCAAACACAATCATTCAAGTACCTCGGCATCACACTTGATCCCCACCTCTCATATGCTGTCCATATCAGCAATGCTGCAAAGTCTGCCAATGTGAGGTTAGGCATATTATTCCAGCACAGGAAACACCTAACCCCAGAAGCACTGGCAGTGGCCGTCCAAAGCTCCATCATCAGCATTATAGACTATGGTCTTATCATATATGGGTCTGCAACTACCTCTGCTCTCAAATGTATCGCAACCTCCCTGAATAAGGCCTGTCATCTCATCACTGGCTCACATCGCCGCACCCACACATGTGACCTTTATTCCCAATCTGGATGGCTTCAACTGGACAAATGCATAAAATATCAAACCTGCATCACGGCCAAGAAAATTATAATGGGTCTGGCCCCACCTGGTGTCTGTGCCCTCCTTAAGCCTAGACATAGGAACGTCACTACAAGGAGATCCAATTCCCATCTCCTACATATCCCACGATGTCGCACAACCCAAGGACAAAGATCATTCACCTATCGGGCATCCAACTGGCTCAACTCTCTTGGCAGCGACATAGCGACCATTCCAACATGCGGCCTCTTCAAGTCCAAGCTGCGCCTCTCACTGCTTGCATCCTGTAATTGCTCATCTTACCATTTCCACCGTTCCAGCTGCAAATGCCCCAGTACCCAGCACTTACAATCAGTCTTTGCACCCCTAGCACCTTACCTGTCATATTTCCTCGACAAGGCCCCCTGGCTGCACTGTCTCCCGCCCTCACCCACCTCCTCCCCGTATCTTCACTCCTGCCCCCACCCCAACCACCTCCAATACTCCCCTTACCCCTGCCTCCTCCCCTCGATCTCCTACCCTCACTTCCCCCACCACCCACCTGCCCCTTCCCTTGTCTTGCTCATAGCTCAAGTCTTTGTACTGGTTATTACATGTCTGTAAGTCAATGACTAAATGTTTGTAACTAAAAATGATGACTGTTGCACACGCTGACGTGGAACCTTTGTAAAAGAGCCTCTGCTCAAAGGTATTGTAATCCTAGATTGAAATAAATAAATAAAAATAAAACAAATGTTTTTACTCTGGATTGCAATAGACACCCTTGTGTACATAGCAGTTGTATATAGAATTGTATATTTTGTATTGGAGTAGAGATATGTCATGAGGGATGTTTCTGTGTATTTTATTAGCTTTATAAAGATGGTATGTTTATCTGTGCATACATATATATATATATATATATAGGATACATGATTGGCAGGAGTGAGATATGGGAAATATTCTCACTCCTGCAGAGTGAGCTCTGTATTCTCATGAGTGCCGAAGGCACGAGTGAGAATGCACAGCTCACTCTGCAGGAGGGAGAATATTTCCCATATCTCACGACATGCACATCATGTATGCTATTTATACAAATGGGGTGAAAGCATATGAAGTGTCATGTTTTACTGTGTCTTTTTTCCCTGTATCTATGTGCTTTTTTTTTTTTTTTGAGTTTTAGTCTTTAGTAACTAATTTTTGGTAGGCAGGAGAGTTTTGTAGGAGTACTGGGCAGTTAAGTGATTTGTTTAGATTTACACAGTATGCAAGTGGAGGTTGTGAGAATCAAATCCAGGTCTGGTCTGCAGGCTGTACCAAACTTGTTCAGAGCTCATTACTCCAAGCTCTAGGCTATACTGAAAGCACTGTTTGTCTATGGTCTGTAAGTGTGGGAGTGTTTCTGAATGGGCTGGGATTGTTAGAAGCACTGTGGAACACAGGTGATCGTGTTTAGCTGTGCCAGTTGTGTCAGTTGCAGCTTGCATTGAGAAAGAAACTGCTTTGTAAATGAGTTTTGTTTGAATTCAGGTTGCTTTTATGCTGAGATTAGCACAGAAATGGTCTAGGAGTGTTGGAAACTTTGGAACACAGGTAAGTGTATTTTTCTATGCAATTTGTATTAGCTGCAGCTTGCAGTGAGAAAGAAACTGCTTTGTAAATGAGTTTCATTTGAATTCAGGTTGCTTTTATGCTGAGATTAGCACAGAAATGGGCTAGGAGTGTTGGAAATTTTGGGACACAGGTACTTGTTTTGCAATGCTAATGAAGTTATTTGCAGGCTTCAGTGAGACACAGAAACTGATTTTTGAAGCACTTTCAGTTAGAATGCTAGCTTGAGTGAGTGAGTGATGACATCAGCAGAGTATGGATAAATGGAATATATCTCACTTTAGTGATGGCATCAGTATTTATCTCACCACAGTGATCATTTATCTCACCGCAGCCAACATTTTTCTCACTGCAGTGAGAATATCTCAATTTGTTGCACTGGGATAGCTCTCACCCCCAGTGTATGTGTGTGTGTATGTGTATCTATATCTATATCTATATCTATATCTATATCTATATCTATATCTATATCTATCTATATCACCCCATTGTCCTATACTGTAGCATGCAAGCTTGTTTACACATGGAATGGGATGAGATTTGGGCCTGACAACCCAATGGCACACCCTGATGCCTGCTGGTGTGTGGAGGGTGGGGGGATGGGGGCGAGGTGGTAGGGATGGGAATCCTGGGGGTGGGACGTTAGGGTTGGAAACCCTAATGTCACATTTCCCTGCTTTTTTCACTGTGGTGTTCACCCTAACTGATGCATTAATTAAGTTTTTTTGCAAATAACTTTATATATTTAGAGAAGAGAGAGAGAGAGAGAGAGAGAGAGAGAGATTAATTGCAAATACTTCATTAATGCAGCAGTTATGGTTGTCATTACAGTGACAAAAGTTTGGAAATTCGATGTTAGGGTTACCAACCTTACCCTTCCACCCCCACCACCACTCTCCATACACCAACAGGCATTGTGGTGTGCCTTGGGGTTGTCAGCCCTAACTCTCACCCCATTTCATTTTTAAGGAAGCTGAGTGGTACAGTATTGGACAATGGGGTGAGAGTTAGTCCCGACAACCCCATGGCATACCCTGATGCCTATTGGTGTGTGGAGAGAGAGAATGGTGGTGGGAGGGTAGGTTTGCTAACCCTAACATCGAATTTCCAAACTTTTGTCACTGTAATGACAATCCTAACAGATTTATTAACAACATTCTTTGCAGTGAATTTCTCTCTTTCTGAGAAAGTGTAATGTTACTCATATGTGGTTGTGGGAGCACAAGGCCCTCCCACTCCCATCTATACATAAGTGTACTGATATTGCCATGATATCACATCTCCATGTGGGAGAACAGGGCCCACTGTTGCATAATGTATGGCCCTGCGTTCCCACATTTTGATTCCATTATGCAATAATTGGAGCGCAGGGCCCATGTATCCATAAGTATAGTGACATAGCACATGCCTAGAGCCATTCCAGGTAACCCTTGTGCTGCACAAGTTGCAATATCTAAGGAACAGTAGGAACTTCGGAAAAAATTCCTTTGCAGTTGTATTCATGTCCTGGCCATCTCCAAGCATGCTTAGTATACACTTAGTGAAAAATCCATAACTCCAAACATTTTCAAGATATAGCTACCGAAAGGATCCATGACTGCCACAATGTTATCCTATGTGAAAATTCAAAAATTCAGAGTGATGTAACTATGGAACTGGTGATAATTTCTTCACCAAACTAGCAAAGAGCACATCTATGGGGCAAGGGCTTGCCGCCCTGCAAATTTCAGCCCAAATGTCCTAACCATTTTCTTGCTATGAAGTGGCAAATAAACTGGTTTGGGGCACTGTTTACCTGCTTTCACTTTCAGATCATGTACTTTTCTCTTCATAGGCTATAATGGGAAACTTTAAAGCTTCATAACTTTTGAACAGATCAATATTTTTTCACCAAACTTTCAAAAAGCACATCTGTGAGGCAAAGGCTTTCTACTCTCAAAATTTCAGACAACAAACTAAAGCTGTTTCTGAGATCCAGGTGGACAAAGAAATGTTAAAAAACACTTTTTTTCTGTTTTTCAACACTATATCTCAGAAACAACATGATGAATTACCATGACATTTGGCAGATCAGGAGACCTATACCTAGACATTATGTGTGCCAAATTACATGCAAACCCATTGAACAGTTCCAAAGTTATTAATGTTCAGAAATGCAAGTTTAACGTAGAAGTTGCCTTTCCCCTACCTGTACTGGCACTATATATATATATATATATATATATATATATATATGTGTGTGTATATATATATATATATATATATATGTGTGTGTGTGTGTGTGTGTGTGTGTGTGTGTGTGTGTATATATATATATATATATATATATATATATATATATATATATAGGCGAACTGACATCTAGAACATAAGAGCTCATTGGTTGTTGTAGTGGGTGACTGAAAAAAAAATGAGAGAAAATGGCATCCGAGATTAGCTTGTGAACGGTGCGGACAGCTTGTGTGTGAGCAAGAGAGGAATTGCTTTTGTAGTTTTTTTTTTTTGGTATCTCGTAAGAATTGAAAATGAGGATCGAATCAGAATGGGGAGGAAAAAGACAGTATGCAGAGGAGTAGGAAAAGACTGTGGAGATTTAAGGTGAGAGGAGGAGTGGGCTGTTGATTTGAAAGCCGTTTTGTTAAAAGAACGTGGAGAAGAGCAACAGCGGTTGTTTAAGGTGGAATGAAGGAGTTGTGTCTGTGTTTGTGTATTTTGCAGTGTGCCTTGCATGGAGATTATAATGCTGTGTGCTGGGAAGTAGAAGTCACTGGTATATGAATGGGTGCTGGAAACAAAACAAAATTGTTGGAAAAAGTCCGAGCGAGGGGGGAGGGGGAGGGATGTACATGCTGTGTGGATAAATGGGCTGACACATAATAGTTGGAGGTTTAGAAAGTAGTCCAGCACTGTATGTATAAATGGTCACTGTATGTATAAATTTATTTATACATACAGTGACTCAGATAAACAAATTTACCACACTCAATATATGTTCACCCCTATTGCATAAATATATATTTATTTATGCAATAGGGGTGGAGATAAACAGAGTGTGATACATCCATTTATCTGAGTAACTGTGTACATAAATTGCATTCATTATGTATACAGTGCTTATGTCATCAGCTATTTATCCTTATAAAATGGGCATGTAAAAAGAAGCATTGTGATTGGCCAGAAATGAGGTGTCAAATATGTATTACACATACAGAAAAAAAAGAACACGTAACTAAATCAATGCCCATGAATGGAATGTTCAGAGCTAGGTATGGAATGTTGAGAAAAATTCAGTTAGCCATCTTGTTTTCAGCCTCCGTGTAAAGCACATCCCAAACACTGAACAATGTCGAGCTGTGGTCACGATTCATGGTCATATATACTTACTCCTGTCTCCTGCATACCGACAAAACTGCCATTCAACTGTTATGTTTTAGCTATGCCCATTTTAAAAAGAATTGTAATGGAACCAGGTTGAGCCATAGTCATGACTCGTGATCCCGCACCATGCCGACTCCACCGTCTCACAGCAAACTGCGCTTCCGTCCCACTACAGTTAACTAAAAAAAGCAGAAAAAAATCTGCATCCATTATTCCTTTTTTTTTTTTTTTTATTGCGAAAATGGCGCAAACTGTCGGAGGGAACCTGTTACTTCTGCTCGCTCCATTCTGGTGCTCGGGCTGTCATGGGAATGGAGGAGCTACTTGACATTCAAACAAAAAGTATGTACATAGATAAACTTCTTGTTCTTCACTTGTTCTTTTAAAAGGACACAAACCTCTCCTAACCACACTTGTTCTCTCGATCGGGATGTGGGAGGGCACTAGCATGAATGGAAGACAATGATGTCATCACCTAGTAGGCGGAAGGACTATTTTATCTCAAATTAACACATTGATTTCATTTTTTTTAGTTCAGTAATATTTTTTAAGATGAGAAAAATATTTAAAATAGGAACCCCATTTTATAAGCGCAATAAAACACTCCAGGGTGTGTGTTGAACAGAATATTACCACTTCCAGGGGCTGAAGGCACTCAGCCGGGCCTCGCCTCTTTACGCCCCTCGGCGTGCGGTAATATCTGTTCAACATACACCCTGTCATGTCTTATTGCTTACACACAGTGCTTATGTCATCAACTATTTATCTATACAGTGCTTATGTCATTTAGAATGTTTGGCCTCAGTAGAAGTATTCACCATATTCAAATGCGAATAACTTTAAAACGAAAAATGATAGCATGATACTGTGAGCATGAAAGTTGTTCAGCACAGAAAAATTCACAAAATGAGTGATGTTTTATTTATTGCTATCTTTTAGATTTTTTGATAATTAGCAAAAACACAGCAGAAATTCATATTTTTTTTTCATTTTGTCCGCAAACAAATGTAAATAACTTTAAAATGAAAACTGATAGCATGGTACTGTGAGCACAAAGTTTATTCAGCACAGAAATATCTACAAAATGAGTGGTGTTTCATTGATAGATACTTTTTAGTTTTTTCAGAATTAGCAAAAAACAGCAAAAATTCCATTTTTGTGCACTTTTTCATCAAACAAATGCAAATAACTTAAAAACTAAAAATTATAGTAAGGTACTTTGAGCACAAAAGTTGTTCAGCATAAAAATATCTACAAAATGAGAGGGTTTCATTTCTAGATTCCTTTTAGATTTTTAATAATCAGCAAAAAATGGCAGAAAATTAAATTTTTATTCACTTTTTTGACTAACAAATGCCCCCTACCAAAGCAAAAACAAAAGAATTGCATAACTGGAATATGCAATGGAAAACTTGTGTAATAAATGTTGAAAGTGGAGTCTGTGCTTGTTACTGTCACTTTAAGATTTGTCTGTATTTAAGGAAGGCAACCCACCTGGGATGTTATCTTTTGAAAAAGCACATGAAACATGTGTGAAACATCAGGTTGGTAGGACGACTGGTCTTTTTCACTGTTATTTTTGTACAATAAATATTGACAATTTTATCATTAACTACCTGTGTGGAGTTTATTAAACTGACTTCTAGCACCATGATGCTGAAAGTTTAGCTCAAGATATGTGGCAGAATGCTAATAATCAATACAAGGCTCTACTTTATGAGGTTCAGAATGGAAACTTATCAGCTTCCAATGCCTCTCTATTGAAAACACGTGTCACAAGGAAAGGCAGCAGTTCTATATTTGATGCATGTGATCTGTTTTCAAAACTGTACTGTGATGGAACACACATTATGCGTTTGATGTTGAGGCTAAAGCAGTGTGCAGAATTCAATCAGGTTATGCTGGAGAGACAGCAGCAACTGATTGCCATCACTTGATTCAATCAATATTGTTTGTTTAAGCCCAAAAATAATATCAAAGATAATTGACCATCTGAAAGAGCTGAGTGCAGAGGTGTCAAAAATGGCTGGTCTAGAGGCAGCTCTGACAATCTTTAAAAATGCCTGCATGATGCTATGTCATAACCTTGATGTGGAATGGGGACTGGTCATTGGTGCAATTGGGCACATAGTTGTGTTCCAAAATAAAGTTCAGAAAACATTTGTTGAAATAGTTTGGTAAAATTTGACAATCTTGATTATGCACAAAACATTGACAGATGGTCAGTAAAATTCCAGCTTGTGAAAGGCATTTATGTAACACAAAAACAGTTTTCACTGTGTGCTGTGTAATCGGTCTTGATTCACAAGCTGCAAGGTTTGAGTTTAGATGCTGAAATGATCTACATAGGAACCGGTACCTTCAAAGATGTATGAGCTATGTCACTTTGTCATGCATCAGAAGTCTGGCAGTATTGTACATCATAAATATTGCACTTAATACAATTCGTGCTGATAAAAAGTGAATCATAAATTAGTCAGTTGCACACTATGTATCAAACCAATCTGTCTTTGATTCCACTACCAAGTGATGTAGTGATGTGTGATGTATCTTTTGAGATGTCACAGACATTGAAGAGGATGAAGTCACGTGCACATAACCATTCCACTAAGAGGTGATAAGCAATCCACATTCCCTGATTATGCTAGAGCCCCTCCAGCAAATAAACACTTTGTCTATCTGTAATGGTGGCATTTGACAACAGTCCTGGAGTTAATTACTATGCCAATCTGAACATTCTGCAAAATGTTACAGAGTTCATATGTTAATTATCAACAGATTTGAAGATGAACAGGTTCCAGTAAGGCGATACTTCACAGTGAAATATGTTTGCCTGTCCTGTGGAAATGTTGACAGAGAAGTGACAGATGACATGCTGTGGATTTCTTTATATATCCTACATGAACCATCTGTCAAATTCAGACAGTTGTTTAGCAAAGCAAAATCTGCCTGTGACTGCTGAAGGTGTGGCAAGAGCAGTACCTAGTCAGTAAGAGTGACCTGTTTTGAAAACTACCTCATGCTTATACTACAGTAATTTGATTCGAAGGGAGGTCAAAGTTGTCACACCAATAACTGACTTTATCGCAGGTAGAATCATGTTTGGAGGTATGCATTTAGACACAAATGCAGTAATTTTCCACTATAGAGCATCTGTGCATTCTGGTCATTATGTCACTTGGCTTAAAAACAGTGGTGGGTGGATAAAGTGTAATGATGATATATGTACCTTTAAAGAGAGACTTCCAAAGAATCTCAAGGATGCTTATGTGCTTGTTCTAAAAAATAAGCAGTTTATGGGACCTGCAGAAGAATAGTGGCTAACAATATGTGTTTCAGTTAACTAGGGTACAAACAGCTACACACATACGTGGGTGACATTCCTTCCATTTCAATACCATCACTCACTGACTTACCAAAATTTGTTTAACAAAGTGTTTCCACATGTAATGGCTGGATAGTTGCAAAGATCACACTGATCTAGTTGCAGTTCGAGTGGACTCTTATGAGGGTGCTGGGCTGTATGTATAATCTGTTTTTATAAAATTTTCTGTCACTTGTAGATGTTTGCCTCCCCTCCCCAAAATACCAACACTACTTCATTCATATCCAAACACTGCATTGTCATGTAAAAGACCATAATAAAACACATTGAACTGTACCATACATGTACAGCTTGTCATATGCCATCTCCTATCAAAGTAGGTGTCAGATGTATATATGTAATTAATGCTGAAAATCCCTTGCTGTGTAAATACAGTATATTACATTACTATACAAGTAACTACATAGCATAGAATGTAATACAGTTTCTATGTGTGTGCATGCCTGTATGTGGTTGTTCTTTGTGCACACATTGCTATATAATGAAACAATAAGTGTCACTAGTAAAATACTATATATTTCATTGCAATTGATGTGTTTATTGAAAAATGTTACAGGTTTCAAAGTGACATGCTAGAAAGAAAATATTGGATTGGCATTTGAATGGTACACTTTGAATGCTGGTTATCCAGTGTTCCTGCTCTTTCATAGGATTGCCTTTATTAAGGTGTCAAGTGAGGAGTTCTCGAAGTATGCCCTTGTAAATAGTTGCAAATAGTTATGTGATTTAATTTCTACTACATATATACAGCAAAGAATCATCTACTTTATGTTTGGTATTTGTTGGATGACATAATTATCTGATTACAATTACTGTTTGAATGCTTTAGTACTTGTTTTTTTGTGCTGTACAGGAACACAGCACTGATTTGGCAGTAATTCAATTGCCACTTTTTTCTCCAATACATTTTTTAAAATGTATCCTCTATGCTGTGTGTACATGTATTTCTTTATAAATTGTAAGTTAATGTTTATTGGTTGTGTTGCAATCCATGAAGATATATAATGGGTGAAAATTGGTATTTGGTATGTAAACATGATAGGTAGAATTCCTTTTTTTCAAAGTCAATTATAAGACTAAAACAGTTATTCCATTTCACAAATGTTGCCACCTAAAATATGCTCCCAGCAGTACTACAGTACATAGTAAACATGAAACTTGATGGTATGAGAAGAGTGAATCAAGTAATTTCATGAATGTTACTGAACAAATTTATTGGTACTATAGTGTGAAAAGTAACAGCATATAATATATTCTGTATATCATCTCAAAAAGGAAGGAAAATCTTTGCAAAAAAACTGGATTAACACACCAGCTAGGGTTAACCTTAAAGCAACAAAAGTAGGGAAATGTGGCATTATGGTTTACAGCCCTAATTCTGCATCCCTCCACCTCACACACAAGCAGCAAAAGGGGCAAAACAACACACGCAACCACAGACAGCCTTCACCAGAAAAAACAAACAACATACAACTCTCTGGAAATAACATAAGAGAAAATCCATCATCACGGTTCAGCACTTCTGTAGCTATGGATACACATGCACACTTCCATACATACACACCTGCTTCAGACTACAGAAAGAGAGTGCCTTTGAAAAAAATAGTACGCTATTTTTACCTCTGTACATGCATAATAACAATTGTTGCTTCTGAATGCAGTTTTATCATACTTTGAAACTTTAACATTACCATCTCATCATTATTTAAGATAAATAGAAAAAAAATCAGCATATTTACATACAATAGTGATCCCAATGCAGTAATGTTCATAATACATATTTGATAACACAATATTAGCATTGGGTATCATTTGTTACTATTGAAATTAGTTTGCAATTATTATGTGTTAGCTTGTAAAGCGCACACCAAAAAAATCTGTATATTAACATGCAATTCTAATCCCAGGACAATAATCATAACAACAGTTTGTAACTCCACTGTCATGATATTCTGCAAGTTCTATGATGTACATGTGACATCAAATCATAATTACATGAACAAATTCCCTAAAGAAAGCAAAAATAACAATTGGCATACAATTATGATCCCACATTACTAGTGTTCATACTTTGTGATTGTGAACTTACAAATCTGTTTCTTTGGGTACTATTTTGTTACTATCTCCACTATCATGTGCTCATGACTTTATGTTAAAACTGAAAAAAAGTATCAGTTTAGTACACTTTCATGTAATAGTGAATCGAATCTTGAAATGATCATGATTGCTATTTTATTTTTTGTTGCATCATATGAGTAACATTCCTTAGCAACTATTTCTGTACAGGTAACTCAAGACTAATTTTGTCATGACAAAACTGACAAAGCAGGCATTTTCATGAACATTTGGATACTAATGTAGTAATGACACTGATTGCTGTTTGTACACATGATATTACAATTTTGTGTATTATGTCACATTTAAATGACAATGGAACCTTAATTTGATATAACTGTTGTCTGTAACCAAATATTTCTATTTGCATGACATTGTAATCACACACTGCAGTAATAAACCTAAGTAGTATGTCATGTTACACTGCTAGTGTTCCCTGCTATTTGTATGACTGTTAGTAGTATAATAATTATTTGATGCAAAACTCAAAATAAAAACAAGGTTCACAATTTGCATGCAACTGTGATCCTATTTGACAGTATGAAACATTGTACAGAGCCATCCTTACAGTCACATGCATATTAACTATTACAAACAATTACTAAATGACTTCATATGTAGAGTACACTGACATATCACAGAAGAAAACAACTTCAGGCTGAAGTGGGTGTTTGTGTGTTGAAGTGTGCATGTGTATCCATGGCTACAGAAGTGCTGGATCATGATGATGGATGTCTCTTGTGTTAACTGCATAGATTTGTATGTTGTTTGTCTTACCTGATGATGAAGGCTGTCTGTGGTTGCTTGTGTTGTCTTGCCCCTTTCGCTGCTTGTGGTGGAGGGTATGAGGAGTTACAGTTGGAAACTGTAACGTCACATTTCCCTGCTTTTGTTGCTTCAAAGTTTACCTTAAATGGTGCACTAATGCAGTTTTCTTTCGAAAAATATTTAACTGCTTACAATATGTCACTTGTAGTAGTAGTAAATGTTTCTTGTATAAACAATCATGTTATTACAATTAAACATAATTGTGTTTGTGACTGTGGTTGAGGGGGGAGGGAGGCTGCCAGCAGAGGGAGAGCTGTGGATAGGAGTAAAGATGGACCAGACAGCACTATTTGAGGTCCCCATGGATCACATGGCTTCAGCCAGTTAATAGGGTGATTGTATCCAGGTAGTTCTAAGGGCTGCAAATTGGAGCCCACTCCCTCATGCAAGCCAGACTCCTGTTGATCAGGGAAACAGAAAGAGGCATTCTGTAAGCTAAGTGTTTGGGGAGGGTTGCCAATTACTGCTCAGTACTTCTCCTTACATTTAAAATAAAAATGTTTTGAATCTGTGTTTGTGACTGGGGTTTGGGAAGAGGGAGGTCACCAGCAGGGGGCGGGCTGTAAGAGGGAGTAAAGCCAAACCAAACAGCATCATTTGAGATCCACATGGAGCACATGGCTGCAGCCAGCTAATAAGGCAGTCGTAGCTGAGTAATTTTTTAAGGGCTGGGAATTATAGTCTGCTCTCTCACTAAAACCGGAATGCCACTGACTGTCCAAGAGGCAAGCAAAGCCAGACACTCTAGAAAATAAGTGTTTAGGGAGGGCGGCTGATTACTGTTCATTTCTGCTCCTTACATCCAAAATAAAACATTTTTTGAATCTGTGTTTGGGTCTGGGACTGGGGAGGAAGGAGGTTGGCAGCAGATGAAGGGCTATGGGTGATGGTAAAGCCAGTCCAGCTGGCACCATTTGAGATCCTTACTGATCATGTGGCTGCAGCCGACAAGTAAGTTGGCTGTAGTTGAGTGGTTTTTAAAGGCTGGGAATTGTAGTCTGCTCCCTCGCTTGGATTGGACTGCCACTGAGCATCCAAAAGGGAAAAAAAAAAACAGACATTCAGCAAGCAAAGTGTTTGAAGAGGGTTGGAGATTAATGCTCATTTCTGATTCTTAAATTAAAAATAAAAAATTTTGAATCTGTTTGGGAGGAGGGAGTTCACCAGCACAGGGAGGGTTGTGGACAGGAGTGGAGCCAGACCAGCCAGTGCCATTCAAAGTCCCGTGGACCACGTGGCTGCAGTCAGCCAATAGGGCAGCTGTAGCCCACATGTATTTCCCAGATGTCCGAGCCACCCCAAAGTGTAAGTGCCACAAAGCAGGAGTGTGGTATCCAACTAACTGACATCTGGGGCACTGGCAAGGTGTAGAGTGCCATGAAGCAGAAGTGTTGTATCCAACTAAGTGGCATCCAGGGGCATTAGCAGGGCATCGAGTGCAATGAAGCAGGAGTGTGGCGTCTGACTTAATAGCTTCTAGGGGCATTGTTGGGGTATATTCAGTGAGGACTGCTGACCTCAGGCCATGCTGCTCAGCAGAGAGCAGACAAGGTAAGGAGGAGGAAGTAGGGAGAAGGTAGTACTAAGGAGTAGATAGAAGATTGTGGAGTAGGTGTGCTCCCTATCTGAGGTGGACTTGTGGTACATCCACATAAGGGCTAATGGTACACCCTATCAGAGTAGGCCTTCAATGGGTGTACAAAGAGTCTAAAGTACTCCCTATCTAGGATGGGACCAGAGAACAGGGAACAGATGGATGGCAGCTAAGCCCTATCAAGGGTAAGTTGATAAAGATGTTGATGGTGCTGCAATTAAACCCTATCTATAGATAATAACTTTGTGAAATCCCACAACTCTGTGAAGTTAGTCACACTTTGTAAAGTCAAACTTTGAGATATTGCCCTCTTTGTGAAGTTTTAATTTTACAGCTTCATGGGCAAAGTTCACTGGGACTTTGCAAAATGACAGAGTCATTCAGTGCTGTTGCTGCACCATGTGACCTGCAGATCACATGGTTACACTGCAGCAGGAAACCAACCAGAAGAGCTGTGCTGTGTGCAGTTCTGTGAAGTCTGTTCAGGAGATAAGATCTGCACTGTACCTAGAGCTCAGTTTTGCCTCGATTTGTACTGCTATACATTGCACAAAGCAAACTGTAAAAGCAAAACATATTCTATTTGGTGTTCTGCATCTACAGACTTATTTTTGAATGTTTCTGCCTACAAATTTTTTTCCCTTTCTCTTTCTGTGTGGTTTTGCTGTGATAGACTAGTGCTGTGTATGTGTGGTGGGGGTGGTGGTGGTGGGGGGCAGACATTTGTCTGCAGTCAGCAATAGTTTAGTTTCAGAAATGTACAGTGTTTTCTTCAGTTTTTACTGTCACTCTTACACTATTCATTTTTATGTTGGCTTACCGCACTTGCATGCAAGTAGACATCTTGCGGTGGTGCAGCTTTGGAGGTGCGGCCACTGTTGGGTGAATGCAGGGCATGCATCAGTAGGTGCATCCCTCATTCCCCAATCAGCCTCCATGCCCCATGCATGCTAATGTGGTGAGCACATCTAAGGAAAGGTCCACTGCAATCCGAACAAAGCTTATCAGATGCAGTGGACCCTTCCTGCGTGCTCACCACATGAGCAGCATGGTGGGCGGCCGCCCGCCTAACGGCCAACATCGGGGTGTTCAATCCCAGCAGCTTACTGTGGCTGCACAAGCAGCCCCATTTCCTATAAGCTGAGGAGGTGCCCAATCCCCTCAGTTCTTACGCTCCCCGCTTTATCATGTGCTGACGGGGAGCCCACTCCCATCGGCATAAATCAGCCACCCCCAGCATTTCTTCTATGCCAGGGGTGCCCAATCCCTCGGCTCTTGCCTCCCCGTCTTTCATTGTGTGCCGACGGGGTGCATCCCCATTGGCATAAATTCACCCCATAATTTTCTGCTACCTAGGGGCCCAATCCCCGTCGGCTGCAGCACCCCAAAAACCAGTTACATGGCATGCTGGGAGCCCACCCTAGCGTGCCACATCCCCTGAAATAAAAAACTGTCCTGCGATGTAATTTTTTTTCTTCCCTGTAACAAAAAAATGGTCCCTCGCAGTCTCCTGCCCCACACCCCCACCTCACCCCATACTTACCTCCGGAGTCTGGTGCGACGATCTTCCCTGGACCGGGAACACGTCTGCACTCTTCAAAGCCGACTGCGAACTGAGGAAATGCCGGTAAGGTGTATAATGGAATGAATAGGGTTTTTTTCAACTTTGCTGCATATCTCGGGCATTTGTTGGAATTTTGGCACCAAATTTTCAACATGGGGTTTTTGGGGCCCCTTCACATGAATTCTATCACTGTCATGGCGTTAATCGGCCTCTAAAGGTGATTTCGCAGTCACTGCACGAAATCACCTTTCGGGACCCATTAACGAAATGACAGTGCCAGTGTTCATGAGGTGGCCTCTCAAAAAGTCTGTGTTCCAAATTTGGTGGAAAAATCCAACAAATTCCTGTTTTATGAGCGTGCATTGCGCAGTTGCTACGCAGGATCATAACTTCGCGCATTCGCAATATTTTAACACCGGATTTTCAGCATTGTCATTTTTGTACACCTCCTTGTAAACAGTACAGCTGTCATTTTCCAGATCCTGCCTGAAATGTGTTTCTGCACTTCTGGTGCACAATAGAGCAGTCGCTGTGGGAAATCAGTGTTTGGGCCAGATTATGAAAATGACAGTGACACAGTTCATGAGCAGAGGTCCTAAAATGTCTATGTTGAAAATTTGGTGATGATACTCCATAAAATGACTGTGTTACGAACGTACATTGGCAGATTGCATGCACACTCATACCGTTCTGCATTTGTGATATTTTCACTCTGGATTTTTACCATTGCCATTTTTCCACACCTATTGATGAACAGTACAGCCATCATTTCACATATCCTGCCCAAAATGTGTTTTCGCACTTCCGGCACATAATAGCATGCTCACTGTGCAAAATCACTTCTTGGGACACTTTGAGGAAATAACAGTGACACTGTACATGAGCAGATGTGCTAAAATGCCTATGTTGAAAATTTGGTGCCGAACGCCAATATGTAGAGACTGACAGGTGTCAGGGGTGTGACTTAGGATTGTCGGACGTAATGCTCATGCCATTCCACCCCCACTCCCACCCTGCAGCCAGTGACAATCATCAAGATGTGCCTTGGATGCTCTGGCTCCAAAGTTCACCCCACTGTCCTATACTGCACCCATCTCAGTGTATTTCCTTATGGAATGGGGTGAGCGTAAAGCCTGAAGACCCCAATGCACACCGCGCCACTTGGTGCCTGCAGGATAAGGAGAGGTGAAATGGCATGAGCACTATGGCCAACCCCCAAAGGACACCCCAATGCTCATCAGTCTCTGCAGGGTGGGGGTTGGTTAGCATCAGTTCAATACTTCACTGCCATTCCTATTATGCATCTCTCTAACTCCTGCACTACCAATGCCAATGCCAGCAAGACAACATTCGGTATTGACAAATGCTTGTTCTCAAGTCCTATAACTTCTGGACACTCTGTGTTCCAGTGCTGCTAAAATACTAATGTATGTGCAGGGCTCCGGCAGGTAACTGTTAATATTTTTGATTATTATTTTTCGTAATACTTTTACCCTTTCTTGCAATTTTGATTTTTTTTTTAATTTGATCATATTTTATTATTTGCAGTAGTCTGATTATTATTTAAGCCACTGGTATTGCTACGTATTACCATGTAAGAATGGATGGTAGAGTGAAAAGAAAGGGCAGACAGAGAGAAAAGGCTGGAAAAGTGGCAGTGATGACCAGAGGTCAAGGCAGATGAGGGTATGGTAAAGATATAGGCGGTAGTAGTGTATCTGTAGTGTGTGGTAGTAATAGCGTTGTTAGAAAAATGCTTACAGAACTTAATTTCTCTTAGTTGAGGGAGGCGTGGCTTGCACAAAACTGTTCCTGAAGAGCATCCACCCATAAAAAGATCCAGCCAACTATTAGTAGCATTCTATCTAAGCAATGTAAATTCCCCCTAATAAGTCAGTGGCCAGGGAACTGAATGATACCATGGCACAGATGATCATTATTGATCTCCCATTTTCTTTTGTGGAAAATTCTGGTTTCCTTCACTCCATGTCTGAAGCATTCCCCAAGTGAAAAGTGCTTTCCAGGACTTACTTTTCACAGTGGACAATTCCTGAACTAAGGGATGTTGTTGAAAAAGAAGTTTCACATA
This sequence comes from Neoceratodus forsteri, assembly GCA_016271365.2. Taxonomy (NCBI): domain Eukaryota; kingdom Metazoa; phylum Chordata; order Ceratodontiformes; family Ceratodontidae; genus Neoceratodus; species Neoceratodus forsteri. The sequence continues at coordinate 907,969,499 of CM028129.1, forward strand.
CCCTGCAGCATTCCTGAAGTTCACGCATTCATCTTAACCCAGACCTGTGGGGTAGTGAGTCAACAGCTGCTAGTTCATTTATGTGTGTAACAGCATATTGGGTAGAACTGTAGGAGGTTGGTCATTACATTGGCAGCAAAAGCAAGCAACCTAATTGTAATGAAAGTTACATTCCTGGAATTCACAAGCATGCAACACTGGCTATAAAGAGCATGTTTAATTCACATGCTGGGAACATTTTGGCATCAATATTGGAGGAGACTGACACCTGATTGAACCCACTATCCTCAAAGGTAGGCTTCATAACCAGTGACAATGGTGCAAACATTGTCAAGGCTGTTAGTGATGGGGGTTTTGTTAGGGTGCCTTGTTTGCACACTGTCTAAAACTGGTTGTGCAAGAGTTCTTGTCACAATGTGACATTAAAAAGTTTTCACCCTGTGTCATCAAACGTGTTCCCATTTTGTATGGTCCAGAAAGGCAAGGGGCCAGTTACATGCACTGCAGTTAAAAAATGGCTTGCTTCAGCACCGATTAAAGCAGGGGGCTATCATGAGGTGGAATTTGATCCTGTCTATACTGGAGCTGAAATATGAACACCATAAGGCCTTAACAGAGTATATGCTGCTTCATTTAAGCCATGACCATTCTGGAGCTTTCATGTTGCTGACAACAGACCATTGGAGGTTTATGGATGGGTTGGTTTTGATCTTGAGGCCTTTTGATCATGCCACACAGGCAGCAAATGGGGACGGTGCCCCTATTAGCCAGGCCATCCATCCCACTTCTCCAGGTGCTGAGGCAGACCATCTGTAATGTGCAGCAATGGTTTGAGTCTACAGGTGACTCGGTAAGCTGTGTATTGTCTGAACACATGCTTAGTGTATTGGTAGTGCTGGATCCATGGTACAATGGGGACTTTCAGCCATAACTTATGGTGGTAGTCAGAAAGTTGAGCATCTGCAAAGACTGCTGATCAGTCATGTACACGTTTTTCAAATGCTAAACAAACAGAACAAAAAAAAACAGCATATTGAGATGAAATACACTGTGTCACCCTCACCAACAGTCAGCAAGGAAAGTGAGAGGATGTGGAGATGCAGCTTCAACATCTACCAGTAAGACAACCAGAAAAGCACCTCCAAAATTAAATCCTCTATAGGCAGTTCTTGCAAAGGTTGGCACTGTAGATTGTGAGGATGAGAAGAAGGTAACCATCAGAGCATGCCGGACTAAAAGCAGCAGCCTGATCTGTTGAGGCATATATGGCAGAACTCAGATACCTTGGAGCTGATGATGAACCCCTGCTGTATTTTAACAACAAAGTTAAAGAGTGACCTGCACTGGCAGATGTGGCTTTTAAATATTTAAGCTACCCATCATGTAGGGCTAGTTCTGAATTTGTGCTCAGTGCAGCAGGGGCAATCATCACAGACAGACATACAAAACTATCACCCCAAAATTTTGCTATATTGACATTTATTAAAATGAAAGGTGCACATACACTGTATCTCCAAATAAAAGTGCATCACTGTGAGCACCCCTGACACACAAGAATGAAGCAGGAGAAGGACAATCACCTACCACAGAGGTAGATGTGGAGTTAATGGATGCAAAATTCCCATGTGGTGAAAATTCAGGTATTGAAGATGCTGAGGGGTATTTGTTGTGGGGGATGAGGAGCAGTAGATTGATTAATTTGGAGGACACAGAAAGAAGAAGGAGACTGTAACTCCACACTCTGGCTTCCACTCCATCTCCATTCCTCCTCACCTGGGAAAACATAGGCCTCCTCCTCCTCCTCCATCTTATGCATGCCTCCAGATAAACCCAGACTTTTAGCCCAGCAGAAATGCCAGACATCAGCCTAATGTAAACTTGCTGCCATGCCTGCTCCCACTGATAATGCTCTGCACTCTGTCCTCCTCCAGTCCTCACCGGGGAAAAACATGGGCCTCCTCTTCCTTTATCTCATGCATGCCTCCAGGAAAACCTGGATAATTAATTTAGTGGAAATGCCAGACAACAGCCTAATCTGAACCTGCTTCCATGCCTGCCTCCAGTGATGATGCTTCACACTCTGTCCTTCTCCAGTCCTCCTCAACTGGGAATGACATGGGCCTCCTCCTCCTCCATCTCATGCATGCCTCCAGAAAACCCCAGATTCTTAACCCAGCATAAATGCCAGACAAATTAACTATTGTGTGAACCTTCTTCTGTTGTGCTGATGTCTCCTTCAGCCACAAAGATCACTCCTCCTCCTCCTCCTCCACCTCTAGGGCACTGTTGTGCCATTACACATTGAAGTCATCACTAATGTGATGGTAAGGATTCCATTTTTCATTGGTTTTCCTACTTTTCTATTTTCATTTTTCTTTTACAGGTACAAATGACTGTGATTGGGCTTGACTTTAAATAATTTCACTCTTTTGTTCACAGGACTCCTCTCTTGCTGCCTCATCCTCAGCCATCAGCAAGCTGCATCCTTCTCCTCCCCCTCTGGGACACCATTGTGCCATTATAAAGCATGGCCATCACCAGTGTGAAGGTAAGTAGCATTTTCAAGAGTTTGTTTTTTTTCTTATACTTTTTATTTTAATTCGCTTTCACAGGTGCAACACATGATGACAGGGAGTGGACTGGAGTCTAAATAGCTTTACTCTTGTCTTCACAGGTCACTTCTAATCCTGTCATGAATTTATGTCCACTAAAGTGCTTAAAGAGAGGTGCTATGGTTGGAGACAGACACAGCACAGCAGCATATAGCATATATAAATTCTGTAATTTGAGAAAATATGGCAAATGAGAATTTCATATAGTGTGCATCATTGCTGGTGTGCACCATTGCTATGGCCTAGGTGTAACAAAGGGTTTACTCCCACCAGGGATGTCTGTCTTTCCATCAAGGAGAGTTTGCTAGTTTTCTTTTTTTTTTTGGCCAGTACCCCCTCTCCTCTGAGGAGGGCTCAGCCCTGGCAACGCTCTGCCTCTCTATGCCTGGGGCTTGCCCCCCCAGGTGGGGCTGCTGGGAGGGCCTCTCCAAAGGACACTATTTGGCAAGCCATGGCTTATCCCCAGGGTAGGGCCATGAGAAAGGGACCCCCCAGTGGATGAGAAAGGGCAATGGGGCAAGAGCAGAGCAAGGCATCATGTCGAGGGGGGCCAGATTTTTTGGGATGCTGCACTGCATGTGGATCCCTGGGAGTGGGAATGTGCAATGACGTCTTGTGTTCATCACGACCCCCTCAGGTGATGCCACTGGCATGACAGAACCCCCAGTCTCAGTTGGAGGTCTGTAGTGTGCCAGACACTCTAACTCCCTCCCTCCCTCTCCCCCAGAGAAGGAGAGCAGTTCCTAGGATGCTCAATCCTTCTCCCCCTGGCTGGCCCTCTGACATCCCAAGTCTGTTCCTGAACCCGGGTCATTAGTGTCACAGATGGATGCCCTGCCTCTGTGCTGACAGGCCATCGAGAGTCTGCAAGTTTGAGGCAGCATCTGGTGTGTGGCCTCCCTGTACACACCTCAACATCTGAGGTCCCTTATCTCAATGTGTAGTTGTACTACCTCATCTGTTAACTGAGAAGCAGGAGGATCTGTAGCTGGGGTCTCAGGTTCCTTCTGTGGCTGCAGCCCCTGAGTCCAGCTGCAGGTTCAATTCCTTCATCTGTGCTCCTTTTGGAAACTGTGCACCCCACCATCTCTTGCTGCACCAACTGCCTTCGGCACAGAAGGACCACTACCAGTTCCACAATCTCCACCCTTCTCTGCTGACTTCTTGTATTCCTTCCCCTCGCAGTGGTGCCTTACTTTAAGGTGGGTGTGCTGCCCACCAGTTCCCAAGTGTCTGCCCCCTTTACCATGACAAACATCTATCTGGCATAGTTTGCATGTCACAACACTGTTGCCTGCTGCATATAGCAACATGATATATTATTTCTGTAACTTGAGAAAAATGTTGTGGTGGGAGAATGACTGACACAGCACAGTGTCATGTAGCAAGTATATATAATTTCTGGGACATGGGGGAAAAAAATAGGAAATTAGATTTTCCTACAGTGCATTTCTGGGCACCAAGGTGAATTACAAGTTAGAGGTGCTGTTGCTGTGGTGGAAGACTGACTGACACAGCACAGCAGCATGTAAAAAGTATATTTCTGGGACATGAGAAAAATGGGAAATTAAATTCTCATATTGTGCATATCTTCTGGGAGGTAAAGTGAATTACAAGTTAGAGGTGCTGTTTCTGTGGTGGGAGACTGACACAGCGAAGCAGCATGTAGCAACTATATTTCTAAAAATGGGAAATTAGATTTTCATATAGTGCATTTTGGGGCACTAAAGTGAATTGCAAGAAATACACAAGGAACATAGGAGAAATGAGACTCTAAGACATATGGAGCCAGATATTCAAAAGTTTGTGCAGTGCACAAAGTGATTGCACACAGCTAGCCTGGGGATTGTGCTGGGGTGTAATATTCAAAGGGGTACTGGGCATATATTAAACAGGTTAGCTGTGAAAGATAATGTACTGTAGGTGGTGTGCAAAGGGAAGGGCAGGGCAATGCATATTGGCACAGCATGATATTCAATGTGGTAGCACTGTGCAAAAGCATTAGTGCAAGCCACTTTGTGCTGTACTGTTATCACCTATAAAAAAGCTGAGTTAAAGCTGGACAAATCTCAAAGGCATGCAGAAACACTGCAACCAGAAACCAAGATGGCAGTCATGGGAGTACACCTCTTCCACATGCTGCAGGAGGCCATAGAAAGAGATGACAGGGCAGATACTCACACTGGACCCATACGTAGGCCATAGAGGTGATATGCTGCACACAGATGGTACCACCCATGAATCACTTTTCTACAGCCTCTCAGATGACCAGCTCATTGGCCAGTACAGGCTCAACAGGGCCATGCACAGCTGCCAAGTGACACCCAGCACAGTCACACCATGAAAGTTGAGCTCAAGGTAATGACTGCATTATGCTTTCTACCCCTGGGGACATTTGAGATACCAGTGGGGGACACCACCAGTGTCTTCAGTCTGCCACCCTACACCTTCTGGCTCAATTTCTAGATGCACTGCTTCAGCTTGCTGGCAGGCTCACTGTATTCACCAGCGCTCCAAAGGAGCATACAGCAACAATGCAGCAGTTCCATCAGATGCGCACCTACCAGCAGTACTAGGTGCCATTGATTGCCCCCATGTTGCTATCCAGGAACCACTGGTGATACGGTGGATGCCTACCTCAGTAAGAAAGGTTACCACTACATCAGTTGCCAGGTGGTATGTAGTGCAAAAGGGAACATAACCAATATCTTGGCGCAGTATTCCAGCAGTGTCATGATGCTGTCATATAATGCCGTCATATGTGCAGCCATATATGCCATCACCAATAAGAAGTTGCTCGTTTGGTGCTGCTATAACCCACCAAGAGCTAGTGTCCATGGGCTTGCAGCCCTCTTGAATGTCCTTACACCTCTTTACCCCACAATAGACACCATTCTTTTAGGGGATTTCAACCTTGACTGGGACGCAGACCCTCTCTGACTTCAGCTCCATCATACAACAACACAGTCTCATCCAGTTAATTACCTCCCATACACTCCTCAATAATAGGTCCAACAAACACACTACCTTGGACTGGATCCTGACAACTCGAGCAGACAAAGTTGCCCGTGCTGGCACACTGTCTAATGCCATTAGGGACCACTCCCCCATCTACTGTGTCTGGCATACCAACCCCCCCATCTTCCTACCTGACTTTCCACAATTTCTGTAATTTTGACCCACTTTGGCTTCAGGATGACCTCATAGCCCTTGACTGGATCTCCCTCTACAGTGCCACTAATGCTGACCTTGCACTAGACATCTTCATCTTAGCCCCGCCTCACATCCAAGACAAGCATTTCCTGCTCACTTCTTACAGAGTGCATGGGGGTGACACTCGCTGGCTCACGTCAGACCTCCTCAAGCTTATGAAGCAGAGTGACTCAAAGTGGGCCGAGTATAAAGCTGCCCTATCCCCTACCCTTTGGAATGGCTACAGTCAACTGCAAAATCTCTGCAAGTGCCATATACACTATAGGAAGTCGGCCTACTTCCAATCACTTCAATCCAGTCACCTAGGCAACCACAGGTGTTTCTGGTGCTCCATTAATGCCTTGCTCTCCCCCCAACCAAATGGTCACTTCCCCCCTAAACACACAACAAGGCTCCCTCACTGACCCTACTGACATTGCAAATGCACTTAATGTACATTCTCAAACCTTAGCAGCTACCTGGCTAAGATCCCCCATTCACCCCTCCCCCCCACCTTCTCCTCCTACAAGCCCCATTTTTATTTTAAGACCATTTCTCCTATTGGGACACTTAAGCTCTTCCTCAGCCTACCATCTTGAGGGACTGCTGGTAGTGATGGTTTGTCACCCCACTTCTTAAAACTAGTGGCCCAGAACATTGTCTATCCACTCACGTTCATCTTTAACCTCTCCCTTACTACAGACTCTGTCTGGAATCAGGCCAGAATTGTCCCCATTCATAAATCAGGTGATCCTAGTCTTATGGACAACTACTGTCCCTTCTCCGTTCTGCCCCATCTTGGTAAGCTCCTAGAGAAGGCAGTAAACTATCAAATTACAGAGCATGTCTCCAAATATAATCTCCTTTGCCCTCAGCAACATGGTTTCTGAAAAGGGTGCAGCACTACCATGGCCCTAGCCCTCTTCTCCAACCATGTGTTAAGTAATATGCATGAAAGGAAATTAACTGGTGCAGTGTTTGTAGATTTGACCTTGTAAATCACAACATCCTGATAGCAAAACTCGATGTCCTTGGTTTCTACCCTGCCTCCGCCACCTGGCTCACTAACCACTTCTCTGGTAGAACACAGATGGTCTGCCTTGGTGGTGCCACCTCCTCCCCTCCTGCCTGTCTCTGTGGTTGTCCCCCAGAGAGCTGTCCTTGGCCATCTCTTCTTTTCCCTCTTCATTAACTTTCTCCCATTGGAGTGCCTATCCTGTAAATCACTCCTCTATGCCAATCACTTAATACTATACCAAAGTGACCCCTTCCCTCTCCTTACTATCTGCCACTCTTACCAATGATTTCTGCAAGGCACATTATTGGTTCTCCACCAACAAACTGTTGGTTAATGGTGCCAAAACAAAGGCCATGCTTTTCAGTTTCAAACCAAAACTCTCTGCCCTTGCCCACAATGATGGCCTTCTCACTGTCAAATCCCCAGATAGCTCGCCCCTTGACAATGTTCCCATCTTCCAGTATCTGTGGGTAATCTTGGACCCATTCCTAACCTACACTGACCACATTGCCTCACTGATCAGGCACATCAACCAGAAGATAGGGCTCTGCTATTGCTTCATCGACCACCTCTCGCTGGAAGCCTGCCTTGCTTTTGCCCATGGCAACCTCCTCCCCCTCCTTGACTATCACTGCCCGGTGTACTCCCTCACCTCCATTACCAGTCTGAATGACCTGGACGCTACCTACAATCATATATGCCAACTTGCCTTCTGCGCCCCCTCCTCACTCACCACTGCTCTCTTTACCAGTCCCTTAACTGGGTCCATCCACAAGTGCGATGCTCCTACCTGCTGGCCTGGACCGTTGCTGATACCTTGCACAATCCCTCCTACTCTCCACTATCCCTTCTTCTGTGGCCCAGAACCTACTGCCACAAACTACATCAGTCTTCCCACCTCCAACTAGAATGTCCTAACATAACTATGAGGATGGACCTAAGAATGTTCTCCACAGCCAGACCCTCACTATGGAACGATCTCCCCTCCTCCCTACATTCCCCCGACCCTCCTCTAAATCTAAATTCACTATTAAGAATGTACTTTCTGTCCTCCATGACCTGCATCTGCCAACAGGCCACTAGCATGGCTGCACCTCCCTTCAGCTGACCCTTACCCCCTCCCCACTCTAGTGCTCTGCTCTCCTCTCCTCTCCTGCCTTGAATACTATTGTTATTCCTATTGTTGAATGATGGTGCAACCTTACCCTGTTTACCTAAATGTTATATACCTTAGTATGCTCAATTGTTGATGTATCTGGTACTGTTTACCTTATATTTTTTCTGTTTGCTTGATCTACACTGGATTTCTTGTTATGTTCCCTGTATGATCCACGCTGTTCTCTCACTGTATTTACACTGTTTGTGCCACATTCTGGCCCAGGCTGTGCCCGAAAAAGGTCTTCAGATCAGTGCACCAACCTGGTTACCAAATGAATGAATGAATGAATGAATAATATTGCATAATTCTATTCTGTGCCAGTGATTTGAAGGCAGGGATATAGCAAGCGGACACTTTGTTGGTGAGCACATGCAACAGGCTCCCACACAAACCCCCCATTAGGGGAATAAAGCTGTAGCAAAGCACAAACGTGCATCGATATGGGAAGGGGAGGGTGGACAGGTGCACAGGAAGGGCCACTTCCAGTGGGCTATCATGGTACTGCAGGTACGTCAACCATGAACAGATGTGAATGTATGTGTCCTTTGCCTTACAGGGGATATTCCCTTTGCCCCTGGATCCTCACACCTGTCCTCTGTGGCAGGGGACAGGTAAAATGTAGCACACACTGCCACATGCAACATCACTGAGCATGTCTTTAGCTTGCTAAAGATGCAGCTTCAGTGTCTGGACCATTCGGGTGGTGCCCTATAATATATCCCTCACAAGACCTGTGCCATATTCTTAGTCTGTTGTATACTACATAATATGGCTCTCTCCCATGGAGTATACCTGATGGTCCAAGAGGTACAGATTGCATCTGTTATGGAACCAGAGGAGCTGGGGATGGCAGAGTAACTCAGAAGATGAGAACCTCACATGGTCAGGCGGGTCCAAGAGTACAGAGCTCACATCAAACATAACACCTATGGTACTAGTAGGTGAGTAAAAAACACACAGGACACTGCTGTATGCTACAAGATTGTATTGTCAGCACACAGAGCACATGGTAGCAGAGCAAAAGCAGTAGAAAAAAGTGTACACACAACAGAGGGTGCAGTAGAGGTGACAACAAGGCATGTGGTGAGGCATAGATGTGGATATGGACAAGCACAGGTGACTACCATATATGGCCACACCAAAGGGACAGGGGTGGGGGAGGACCATAAATGACATGCAGATTAGTGGAGGTTGTGGGGGTTGTGGGCAGGGGCTGCCAGTATTCACAGAGGACTGGTGGGGGCCAGTGTAGGTGCTGGGTACCACTGTCCAGTGATAGGGGCCTGGCACACATGAACACCTGTTCAGAACCACTATGCAGTGCGTGTATCATGGGGTCACCAGGTACAGCCACCAAAGGTGGTGTTGTGGCCACATGCACCACCAGGCACACAATGGCACCATGACCCAGGGGTGACCCATGTGGTCCCTGTACCTACTGTGGGGCGGTGAAGATGTTGAGGACATGTGGGGGTGGGAAACTTGTGCCACCTACATCTGTCTTCACCTACCTCGGGTGCAGATTGTATGCCGGCACAGACCATTTTGTGTAGGTGGGGTGGCCCCCAGTGACAGGAAGGGGAATGCCCTGGTGATGGTGTCTCCCTATCCTGGGTGCAGCTCCATGGGGTGCTGGACTCAGAGAGGGTTTGGTTGTGTCCCAGTGTGTGGGGAGTGCCTTCAGAACAGGGGTCCCAGGTGTGCTGCACCTCTCCATTCTGCCACCCATGGTGTCAGCATATGGTGTGGTGTCCACTGGGCACTGGAGCTTTGCAAACTGGAGAGGCCAGTGCTACAAATGGCCCTCATAGCATCTGCCACGTCGGTTGTGACCTTCCACACTATCCTGCAGAGGCCCCCAAAAAGATTCTGTAGGGTGCTGAGGAATTAAGCCTCACATGCCTCCATAAGCTGCTCTGCCCTCTGCAGGTCCTCATACAGTAGGTAGTAGAGGTGGGTCATGTTGACATGCTAGAGATGTGTAAGTTCCTGCTATGTAGCAATCTGTGACTCCACAGCAGTGTGAAGCAGCCTGTCCTGTGAGCTATCCTGCTGCTTTCGAGAACTGTCCAGAAGGACAGGAAGTGGCTACACCAGTGGGCATTGTGAGACTTGAGGGCACACTAGGACTGGGGGTGTGGGGGAGGGGGCCATGCTGCATTGAATGTGTCCAGCCTGGTATGATGGGTGCAGGGCAATGGGGGTGCAGACATGATGACAAGCCTCTGCCGGGGAAGTGTGCAGGCAGCATGGGTAGTGGTGGTGGTGGTGGCAGGTGTGGTGGCTGAGGATGTGACGGGTAGGCCCACTGTATCCTAGACATGGCTATGCTAGGGTCCCATGTGTGTGGTGTGCATATGTATCTGTGTGTCAGAGGGACTGCATGGTGTCTGTGGCTGGATCGTGATGGGGTGCTGGCTGTGAGGGACTGTCTGTCTTGTTGCAAAGCCAGTGCTGCCAGCTCCAGGCTGTTAACCAATGTCTCACCATCGATGTTATCCAGGGCATCCTCACAGTAGTCCTCAGGGTGGTATGGACAGCTGAGTAGTGACTGCTTCACACACAAGGATGGTCCAACTTGTTTCTCCTCTGTGTCTGACACTATGGCCTGTGCTGCAGGAAGAGGAGACGGGCATCAGTGTAGCATGCAGTACACAGTATGCCATGCAGGGTGGGGGGGCATGCATGCCTTGGTGGCCAGTGCTGAGCTCCACCACAGTGTCCACAGGCATGTGGTGGAAGCAGGGACAACAACCCCACAGCCACACAGGTAATCAGAGGCATGGGGATGGTGTGAGCATGACAGTGCTTCCTGACCATGGTTCACACACACACACACACCACACACAAGCATGACACCACACAACTGTATAGAACACACTCCACCACCAAGATCCACACACCCAAGACACATGCCAGCATGCCACAGCACCTGTGGCAACAGACAGAAGAACAGTATACACACATCCTGTGGGCACAGGCACCCCCCCATTTGTCCTTGGTGCACAGGTTACACCCATTTAGGTGTCCGGGCAACATGCCACAGTGGTGGCTGCACATCAGGCCGACAGTGGGTTATCACATGGTAGAAGGGCTAGGATGTTGAAGGCCCACTCATTGTGCACCACGTCCATGGTGGAAATGTGCCCCAACAGTGGTTGGGAACCACACATGTAACCCATGTAAAGATGGGGTGGACACAGGCAGGTACTTACATGGCTGGGTGGCTGGTATCTGGGACTCATACCCACCACCACTTACTCCGTCATCTCCAAAGGCAGTAGGAGTGATGCCACGGCCTCCTCCATTGGATCCAGGGATCAGGCAGCCTCCGATATTCATGGGCCTCCACCAGTGGCATGTTTCTCCCATACAGGGTTGCAAGGGTGTCCTTTGTGCGGCAGCACAGATCGTGGAACTGCTTATGCACTGCCTCCACAGTCCTGCCCTAGCCATCTACAATATTAACCTCATATGGAGTAGCATCAGAATCCACCCTCAAAAGGGTCACTACTGCCTTAAATAAAGCATTTAGGCTTATCACAGGGGCCCACCAGATCATGCACACCTGTGACTTATATGCTCAAATGGGGTGGTTCCATCTGAAAGGCAGAGTGCAGTACCAGACCTGCCCGCTTGCTAAAAAAAAACATCATTAGGAGTAACATCCCCCCCAGGCATTCAGAACCTCCTTTGCTGAATTATTAATCCACGTCAAGCCAGGGACACAAATAATCAACCATTCAAGGTTCCTTTCTGCCACACCTCACAAGGGCAAAGATCATTTGAGTACTGTGCCCCTTACTGGCTCAGCTCCCTCCACAATGACATCCTGGCTGAAATAAAGCTTGGCCCTTTCAAACAGAAGCTTCAGCTGCCATCTCAGCACTCTGTGGCTGTGATTGCCCATCATAAGCAGGAACTGGATTCACCATTCATACTGCCTACCTTGATGTACTTAGCAGCTTGACTGCTTGGCCAATTGGGCACAAAATCACTATCTTTTTTCTTCCCCACACCCCTTTCTTTATCACTCACTTTCCCCTTATCCCCCTCCACCTCCTCCCACCTACCTACCTCTCGACGATGCCACCTGGCTGCTTTGCTCTATTGATAACAATTAGCTTCAAATGTTTGATATATTACTCCTTGTACTTGACTGGTAATCTGCAACCATTGTATTCTCCTGAAATTGCAATGTATATCACTCTGTTTACTTTTTCGACCTTATTTGTTTTGTTTCCCCTTTAAAACTGCACAATACCTGTTCTCTTACCTCAATCAATGTTCTGTATGCTGTTGTTACACTATGATGTGGAACCTTTGTAATATGAGATTTTAGCAAATAAATAAATAAATGAATAATCTGTTATCTCCTCCCAGGACTTCTGGACACAGGCATCTTTGCTGCGGCTGTGAAACAGGATCTCCTTCCTTGTCTAGTAGACCTGCACTAGTGCATGTAGTTCATCGACACTGCAGTGGTGTATATGCTGCCTGCCACAGTCATCCATGGGAAATGCCAGAAGTAGTGGTATGACATAGGTCGGTGAGGGGTGTGAAAGTGCAACGCATATGGGTGTATGGTGGCCCCCTGCATCCAGGCCAGCCAGCAATACTGGTAGTGGACACCGGTAGTGGCTCGGGCTGACTCATGTGTGATGCAGGCATGTTATGGGGCCCCACTCCAGAAATACACATGACATACAGGTAACACAACCAACATGTCTGGTGTGGAGGACACACACACCCGTACACTGCCTGCTGGCAGCATGCAGGATGTAGCACCATGGCAGCCACCCAATGGCATGGCCTTTGTCTGTGCAGGTAAGTCCATGGTGCTGTACTATAGGTGAGCAAGCAGGTCAGGCCCATGTTGTAGGGCTCCCCATGTGCCACTGTCCAGCACTAGGCAGGAGCCTGCTGCCCATCCCCAAGTCACACTGTCTGTCATTAGCACCAGCCAGTGCATCCAGCATATCAGGCATGGCAGAGGCACAAACTCTCAGAAGATGGGTGCAGCATGTGTGCAGGGACTGAGTGGGCCCATTCATATGTGTGACTCAGTGTCACCATGGTCACCATGGATCCTTCCTTACTGTGGTGCCAGTGGAGTGGCCTGCATTCCTACTGCAGATGACAGTGAGTCTACAACATGCCATACAGTGAGACAGGGGCCATGCAGAAGCCATGTCTGTTCATTGTTGAGGGTCCTGCCTGAGGCTGGTGTCCCAGGCACACTGCTGCCTGACATTATATCCTCCTAACATGGTGCCAGTGCCCTGAGATCCCCCCGCTATAGTTGCGGTCTAAACAGAGCATGTATGGCACAGGTTGTCAGTAGCCAACACATGCCCTCTGACTGGCTACAGCATATTACACAGACAGTCTGTACAGCTGCCCACAAGTGGTGCCAACATGAGTAGCAGAGCACTCCCCATGTGTGTGTGGATGTGTACCACAGGAAGGGGACTGTGACTGATGGTGTCCTGGATGGTTGTAGTGCACAGAAGGCAATGTCACACCTGTAGAAGACACACATGTGTGGGTGACAGCCCCGATGCCTGCATGGCATGGTGTGATTCACATTCTGGGGGGAGAAGGGTACAGTCCCTGATGGGCAGTGGGGAGCTGTGATAGTCCTGTATGTGTGACTGCCAGCCTTACCTCTTGACCTGCATGCAGCACATTGTGTGACATGCAGTGTGTCACATGAGCACCCTGTGTCACACAGCAACACACCTGAACTTGTGGGAGAAGATCACCATGACTATCCATGCTGTATGGTTCACACTATGTGCCACGTCCAGCACACACAGTATGCCAGCCTACAGCTGCAATGCCCTATTGTGACATGTGGAAGTTCACTGTCTCTACGTCTACTGACATTGTTATGCCAAACACATGGATGGCGGATCCCATCCTGTGTGGCCAGTGACAGGTATGAGTGTAGAACTGGCTCTGAGGCCCCTGTGGTGCTGTGGGAGGGCATGCAGTGTGCTGCCATGAGGCCACATATTGAAGGGACAATAGCAGGCATAGCAATGTCACCCTGCATACCACAGGGATCACCCCACCCCAAGAATATCCCCTTACATCATACTTGTACATCGACCTGGATATTCAGGGATGTCCCTCATATTGTGCTAGTAGAACATTGGACTGGATTGAGCACCAAGCCTTGTGGGGTTCCACTACTGACTGATCTAGCCTCCTGAGCTCCTCCTCAACCACCACCCTCTGACTTCTCTCCTGCAGTTTCTAATCCACATAACTAGATCTCCCCTATCCCCAGGTTCTCCAGCTTTCTGGTTAATCTCCTGTGGGGAACAGAGTCAAAGGCTTTACTGAAATTCAGATACAGGATTCCACCACTTGGCTCTTGTCCACTGTACTGGCTACTCAGTCAAATAAATCAATATCAGGTTAGTCTGGCAGGACCACCTACATAAACCTATGCTGCATACCATCCTGGAGTCCATTTTCTTCCAGAAAGCTTATCAGTTTTTCTTTCAGTATGGTTTCCATTAGTTTCCTCACTACTGAGGTCAGACTGCCTGGTCTGTAGTTACCAGGGTGATCCCTCAGCCCATTTTTGTGGAGCAGCACTATGTGTGCTGCTCTGCAGTCCAGAGGTACTTTCCCTGACTCTAACGAGGTGTTAAACTGGTCTGCCGGGGACCTGCCAGCACATCTGCCAATTCCCTCAACACCTTCAAATGTACACCATCCAGTCCTGGGGATTTGTCTGCCTTCAAGGCCTTTATGCCCTTACACACCTGTCAACCTCAATCCCCCCCAACTATGTCACCACACACCCCATTGATCCCCATCCTCCCTTGACTTACTGGACTGTCTTTCTCCATAGTGAAGACCAACAAGAAGTATGTGTTTAGTAATTCTGTTTTCTCTTCATTACCCTCCATCCACCCCTCACTTCTCATCCTGATGATCACTTCCATCATATCCCTCTTCTCTTTGAGATACTGGAAGAAAGTCTTCCTCCCTGCTTTCTCCAATCTGCCAGTTGCAGCTTTCTGTTGGTCTTGGCCAACCAGAATGTTCTGCCCACCTCCCTTGCCTTGGTACAGTACTCCTCCATGTCCTTCTTTTTCTGGGTGTGCTTGTACACCCTGAAGGCTGACCAGTTATCCTTTACTGCCTGAGCTATCTCACTATCATACCAGCTGGACTTTTGCTCTTTAGATTTTTTGCTATTGAGTTTGGCACATATTAGTGGCTGCCAACAGTCCCTCCTTCATTATGGCCCATTTCAGGTCCACCTCCATTTCCTCCCTGATCCCAGCAAAGTTCCCTCCCAGAATATCTACCATCCTACTCTAGTCTGCCTTCCTGAAGTCAAGAACTCTTATTTTGGTCTTAATCATCTCCCTGCCCATGTTCAGGTGGAAGCAGTGGAACCACACATTATAGTGGTCACTTAATGTAAAAGCTTAGTTCTATTATATGAAAAGGATGCTTAAAAAGTAACTGATACCACTTCTGCTACATTGCAGAATTAGAATGAGCATACCCCCAGTAAATCTCATACCAAAAACTAGATTTCTGTGTTACTTCATTTTAAAGGTATGAGCTATTTTATAACCCTTTTTACACTACCTGCAAAAAAGCCTGCATCAGTGAAGAGCTGCTGATTATGTCATCTCAGGAACTTACATCTAGTACTCCCTGTCAGCAAGCTTATAGAACCTGTCTCTCCAAAGTTCTAAAGATCATGTGCAATGGTTTTCACAAGTAAAACATGCAGCACCATTCAACAAACATTGCTTTAAAAATGATGTGTTTCAGGTTTTGTACTAAAGCTGACACTATATTTGGGGGTGCCTTTTTGTTGAGGTCCTTTTTTCCAGGGTTGCTGGATGCTGGGTCATAGTACACTGTTATGAGTTTTGCAAACTAAATAAGCTTCTGATGTGGTAAAAGGCTGAGATCATTCACACCTATCATTCAACTGAGGCAAGTTCTAAGGATGGCACTTTAAAACAATTATTCCATCTCCTTGTCAATGGGGGTGGGAGAGGTAATGCTGTTTTGAAACCTTACTAGGAGTTTCTAATTTAGCCAGCCCACTGTTTTCTCCCCCTCGGGCTGTTTTTTTTTTTACCTACATTCAGGCTCATCTATGTTCTACTCTAAATTAAAATGATCAGAGCTAACATTTCCACTCCTAGTAGGAATTAACACATACAAGGACCCAATTAAAACTTATTGTAAAGCAGACACTGACAAACAGCAGTGAAGTTACCAACATTACAATACTAGCAGCAATACAGCTTTCTAACAGGCACAGTAAAGTAGCACTCCAAATGGCATCAGCAGCCTGGAGGCATGCTGACTCAGCATCCAGCAACCCTGGAGCCACTGAATATAGATAAAAAAAAAAACAGCCTGACAGAGAGAAAACATTGGGCTGGCTAAATCAGAAACTCCAAGTAAGGTTTCAAAACAGCATTGCCTCTGTCACCTCCATTGACAAGGAGATGGAATAATTGTTTTAATGTACCATCCTTAGAAATCACCTCA
Source organism: Neoceratodus forsteri (assembly GCA_016271365.2). Lineage (NCBI taxonomy): Eukaryota > Metazoa > Chordata > Ceratodontiformes > Ceratodontidae > Neoceratodus > Neoceratodus forsteri. The sequence goes on from CM028129.1 coordinate 907,986,024, forward strand.
ATTGAATGATTGGTGTGAATGATCTCAGCCTTTCACCATATCAGAAACTTATTCAGTCTGCAAACCTCATAACAGTGTGCTATGACCCAGCATCCAGCAACCCTGGAAAAAGGTCCACAACAAAAGGGCACCACACAAAAAAGTGTCAGCTTTGTTACAAAACCTGAAACACACACACAGTTTTTGAAGCAATGTTTATTTAATGGTGCTGCCTGTTTTACTTGTGAAAACCATTACACTTGATCTTTACAACTTTGGAGAAACACATCATATAAGCTTGCTGACAGGGAGTACTAGACTGTGAGTTCCTGAGATGACATCATCAGCAGCTCTTCACTGAAACAGGCTTTTTGAACAGGTAGTGAAATCAGGGTTACAAAATAGCTCATAACTTTAAAAGGAAGTAACATAGAAATCTAATTTTTGGTATGAGATTCACTGTGGGTATGCTTATTCTAATTCTGCAATGTACTGTAGCACTTTTGGCCAGAGTGGTGTCAGTTGCTCTTGAATTGTAATTATCTTACTTGATAAATATAGGGAATGTAGCTCCAGGAGGCAGTGGGTTGTTAAATTAAAAACATAGAAAAGTAGCTCCAGGAGGGAGTGGGTTGTTAAGTGGAGAAAAAAAAAAAAAGAAACCAGGGTTACATCCCCTGGACTTCATCTAGTCTGGTTGCTTGAGACAAGTGACACAACAATAGTTTGCCTGTAATAGCATAACTGAGTAGAGGAAATACATGTATTATATAGAGGATCCCTCCAGGATGCAATAGAGTGTTTCAGGGTACTGCATGGCAAAAGAGATTAACTGCCATTAAATTGCATTGTCTCCTGCAGTAAGTCTAATGCAGAGTGTTGCAGAATTGTGCTGCATCCTGGCAAGCTTCTCTGTAAGCTAAATTTTGTATAAAAAAACTATTGACCCTATTCTAAGTCTCCGTGGGTGACTGTGTAAAATGGAGAGCTTTCTGTCACCCAGTTAGGCAGACACCTGTTTCTGCTATAAAAAAAAATACAGCCACACCACAAGGGGAGGAGTCCCTTCTGTGACAGTGTCACTATGCAAATAAGCAAGCCAGATGTTAAATGGTGCCAGTGGGGTTTATACTCACTAGCATGCTGCTCAGTGACAGACAGTGACTGAGCAGCAGGATGGCATAATACCAGGCACATGGTGCTATGCCATGATGCCAGCTGGCAATATCAGCAGGGTTGCACCTTGGACCTGATCTTCTCATTGGGTCTTGGCAGTGCGGCCAAGGTTGAACCAGTCTCCAGGTCAGATCATTATGTGGCATCATTCCTCTCCAGGGTCCCTTGTTCGGTTACTCTTCCTGTGGAGATGATCTGGTACCATCTCAACCTAGAATCTCACTAATACCTGGAGGCACTGGACATCTTGGGCATTATGCGTGCTTGTGCGCAGGGTTCTAGGAACATCATGAAGTGCTATAAAGAATGCCAGCTACCCAGCTTGTTTACACACATCGTCTGTAACAGACGTCTGGTTTGCCCATACAACAGAGGGCTGCAAGAAAAGGGGACCTTCTGCAGTGAAGCAAGGACTTTCAGACTTTGTTTCCCCATTCTGGACAACAGCTGACTAGGTTGGTGCGAGGGGACGAGGGGGAGCCAACGACCAATCTGGTGGTAGAAGGGCAGAATTTGAGCCCTACTTAAATCTGAGCTGTGCACTCCAGGCAAAGAACGCCAGCTACCCAGCTTGTTTACACACTCCATCTGTAACAGATGTCTGGTTTGCCCATACAACAGAGGGCTGCAAGAAAAGGGGACCTTCTGCAGTGAAGCAAGGACTTTCAGACTTTGTTTCCCCATTCTGGACAACAGCTGACTAGGTTGGTGCGAGGAGGCTCAGGGGAGCAGACGACCAATCTGGTGATAGAAGGGCAGAGTTTGAGCCCTATTTAAATCTGAGCTGCATGCTCCAGTGCAAGCGGTGAGTGGAACGAGCTCCACTTGGGAGAGAAAAACCTGTTGGATTAGATAGAAGGCTTCTGATCTGATCATTTCCCAACTGGGTTTCTCTGGTGAGTAAGTATTTAAACTGTTTGGGTACTGCAATTGGCTTTTGTCTCACCGAGAAATTTCCAGCCGGGTTGCTGAGTGGACCAGTGCTTTCTTTCTTTGGGGAGTTTTTTTTATAGAGCTTCTGGAAAATGGGGGTTTTAAAAGTTTTGTTTTGTTTCCTTCTAGCATGTTTAGTAATATGCCCAGTGCTTGGAAATAACACAATAGTGCCGAGTGAGGAGGATTTGATTCATGCAGTTTATTTAAGATATCAGTGGAAGGCAGGGGCGCCAACAGCGTGGGTGCTCAGGTGCTCAAGCACCCACAAAGTTAAATGGGGCACCCGCAAAAAACAGACAGTTTATATTCTTGTAGAATATGAATGCCCGGTTTTAATTTATTTCATTCTATAACTAGACAGTCCAGACTGACACTTAAGTTCAGGCCCATACACTGGGGAGGTTCGGGGGGTGTATCACGAGTTCTGTTTTGTTCCATCTTTTTTTTTTTGAAGGCAGTGGTGTGACTTTAAGAGCAGGGAGGGCATTTAGATCTAGGAAGTAGTTGGGGTGTCTGTGGCACCATAGGGGGATGGACCAGCCCATGACATTGGCATGCACGGCTGCTGAGTAACGTAGAGTGGGTTACCTTGCACCAGAGTACCGCCATTGATTCAGCTACGAGCCATTTTGTGCCACCAAGGAGAAAGCCAGTTCACCACTGAGTGACCCATTCAAGGTTCGTAGTGAAGTAGCGTCGTGATCGTGAGGTCCGGTTGTTGTCTGCGGGCTTTTTTGTAGCGCCCAGTCCACCGAATATTGAGGCAGGTAGGTGGGAAATTTCAGTTTCTGGTGACTGCAGGCCTAGTGTTTGTGCAGGTTCATAATACTAGAGGCTTTATTTAAAAAAAATGTAAAACACTGCTTGCCTATGCAGTAATGAGGTCAATCCTCATAATGAGGATTTTTCTTAGTGAAGAAACACCTCCTTCAAGTGAGAGATAAAATGAGAGCAACTTGAACAAATGGTAATTTATATAATATTATTCTTAATGCCAGAGCCTGTTTTGTGAGGGATGAACTGTGAAGGGAATGTGCATGAGGATCTGGTTTTGAGTGTTGAGGGGTGGGGAGATTTATACGATACTATTCTTAATATGAACGGCAAAGCCCAAAAGTTTTGTGAAGGTTTAACTTTTAAAATTAACTAAGTGTTGTAAACTGAGATTATAAAAAGCGCAGCTGAAATCAAGTGCTTAGAGACAAGGGGGCTGATATGTATCTCAGCTTACTTAAGTGACATCAAGGTACCTGTAAATATTACTAATACTAAATTGCTTTTTTGAGGGGCGAAGACATGTGCTCATTTGTGTACAAACCATGTGCTTGGCACAAGATGTTTGTCAGTTTGAGTGTCCCAGCTCTGCATACTTCTGCCTGGATGTACATTATTTGGCAGCACTTTTTATTCTAATAAAGCCTTTAGTAAAATGCAGAGAGTATGATATTTTGCTGGGACTTTGAACTGAATTCAAGAACTGTACCTCTGGTGAGTGGAGGTGGAATTGCTAAGTATATTTGTCAATATGAGTGCAGACACTTCTCTTGGGCTAAATCCACTGGATCCTATGCATGCCATTGCTAACATATTGTTTGAAACACGCATTGGTTCCTTTCTACTGGGCTCATAATACAAAGATCATCTGTGTAAAGTCACTCATTATACTGGCCAAGGGGCCAAAGGCAATAGCTTCTGTGCCTCCATCTTTCTTGTTTACGCAGGCCCGTGAAAACAATTCAATGTATGTTGATCTAATTGTTAAAATAACTAAGGATGGATTGTCTTGCAGACAAAGTAGGAAAAAACGTGTGCTGCCTCAGTGCCCACAGTTCTACCTTTGCCAAAAAAGACACACACACACACCATTTTCTGACCACTGTACAGGTCTGCACTGTCACCTTTCACTCACTGTGTATTTTTTTTTTTTTTGCACCTGACAAGTTGTGTGTATTTTTGTTGGGGGGGCAGGTCAGGCACATCCATATGGTTGGCACTGGTCTGCAGTGGAATAGTGGTGGTAGTGCATACACATTTTAAAATGTGTCAAAATACCACCAAAAATGCACCACAAAACATAAAAAATCATATAGCTTCCAGGGGCCTAGGCGGCCCCCACACCCCCGGCCTTTTATGATTCACCTGAACACCCACAAAATTTTTCAAACGTTGGCACCCCTGGTGGAAGGGGTTTCAGGATAACAAAACACAGTATATGGGCTCTAGGAGAAGGAATTCTTTTTCCTCTATTAGGGATTCTATAGCAGGGATAAATAAATGTAGAATATTTATGCACTTTAAGAAACGAGATTTAAAAACTAATGTTTGTCTTATTTTATTGATGGGAGGGGATATTGAAATAAATCCTGGACCCCTTCCCTGTTTATTTAAAGTAGCTTATGATAATGCAAGGAGTTAAAAAAATAAATTAGATATGCTGAGAGCTTGGGAGATTCTGGAAAACCCCGATATTATGGCCTTGACAGAGACCTGGTTGACCCCTAGTATAAATGAAAGGGAAACTGACATACAGGGATATACTATGTATAGGAGAGATAGGGAAAAGAAGAGACTGGGGTTTGTTGATGTATCTAAGATGGGAATTGGGTGAAACTGTGATGATATACTCAGGAGAAGTAGGGATGATATAATGTTTGTTAGTGTTAATAAAGAACTTAAACATGGTTCTGGGTTTAGTATATTCTCCCCCAAAAGTTAAAACAGTGGATTTTGATAAATCGGCTTATTTAATACAACAACATACAATGGGGTTGGATTTATTAATGGTAGGTGATTTCAATGTAGCATGGAATAAATCAAGGGATAATGCCCTAAGGACAAGTCTTAATCCATTAAATTTGCATCAAAATATTGCAGTTTCTATTAGGAAAACATATATCACAAATGAGGGGAATATATTGGATTTAGTTTTTTCTTCAGATGGAATTAAAGTTATTTCCATGGAAGTGAAGCAACCTATATTTGGAGATCATTCCTCTATTGTTTGTGTGGGGGAAGTAACTAACAAGAGGGAAACACCTATAAATTTAGGCCCAAGAAAACTTAGGCATTGAAACTTTAAAAGGTATAATAAAGATGTCTTTCTGCATGAATTAAGAAAATTCAGGTGGGATAGGCTGTTTTAATCCCTGATCTGGATTGGGGCATCAAGGATTTTTCCAAAATGTTTGTCCAGGCTTGTGATAAGGTTGCCCCTTTTGAAACTGGTGTTTGTAAAAAAAGTAAATGTTCCTTGGATTACAGATAAGCTAAAACATAACATAAGATATAAAAACAAATTATAGAAAAAGGCTAACAAAACATTGGACCCTGATGATTGGATTAAATATAAGAATGAACGGAATAAGCTTAAAGATAAAATTAAAATTTTGAAAAAACAATACTATAAAAATAAGGTAGAACATAGTACTGATCCAAGACAATATTGGAAATTGATAAAATCATTTGAAACTGTTGTGGAAAACAGACAGCCTATCCAGATCAAGGAGGGGGTAACTCTATTACCAACACTTGAATCTGCAGAAAGGTTCAATCAATATTTTGTTTTGTTACCTGACATAGAAACCCCAAAGCAGCTTCATATAGATGCAGGCCAAGGGGATAAATAGCCATTAAATAAAATGAGGTTTAGGTTTAAAGCAATAACCTGCAGAGAGGTAAAGAGTGAATTAAGGAAACTTAAACTAAACAAAGCCTCAGGTTTGGATAAAATAATGAACAGGTTTTTAAAAGACTCTCTTGAGGTAATTGCTCCAATTCTAGTAAGACTTTTTAACTGGAGTCTGATGGAAAATAAATTTCCAACCCTGTGGAAACATAAATTGTACCAATTTATAAAGGTACTTCCTCAGTGGAACCAACAAACCATAGGCCAATTTCATTATTGTCATGTTTTTCAAAGGTCTTGGAGGGACTGGTAAGGGGGCAGTTGAGTAGATATTTGGAAACAAGTTCTCTCCTGTCTCCTTGCCAGTCAGGATTTCGTAAAGGGCATTCCACGAACACCGTACTCACCGATTTAATTGATAACATCGCTTCCCAGTTAAATGGGGGAGGATCGGTGAGGGCAGTGTTCGTGGATCTCTCCAAGGCCTTTGACACTATAGACCATGGTAAATTGATTGGGAGAATGATGGAGTTGGGAATAGATAGAGAAACCCTTCCCTGGTTTGATTCCTATCTGTCAGGTAGAGTTCAACAAGTTTATATTGGTGATATTTCATCTAAACCAGCACTTGTAAGTAGAGGAATCCCTCAGGGCTCAATTTTTGGGCCCTTTGTTGTTCTTAATGTATGTAAATGAACTCCCAACAGTGGTACAGAACTCAGTTTTGACTATGTACGCTGATGACACTGTACTGCTGGCCAGCAGTGCTACAACTAAGGAAATGGAGAAAACCCTTCAGAATGATTTTAGTAGGATGGAAACATGGTTATATAAATCGGGGTTGGTATTGAACAGTAAAAAAAACAAATTCAATGGTATTTTATAGTAAAGGAAGAAAAAATAATAATTCCCCCAACATTTCAATTAAAACTGTTAAAAACGAATCCTTAAACCATGTTGATTCATGCAAGTATCTGGGGATTACTGTAGATAGTAGTCTGAGTTTTAACTCCCATATAAAAAATCTTGTTTATAAAACTAATAACAAATTAGGGGTTTTTCATAGATCTAAATACTGTTTGGATTACCAAATGAGAAAAGATATAATAAATCAATTGATTATTCCCTGTATAGAATATGGAATTCACATACAGGTATATGGTATGGCCAATAAGTCAAATTTGAGGGCAATACATGTCCTTTATAATAATTTAGCTAGATTTATATTAAATTGTGAATATTATACTCACCATTGTAAAATGTTTAAGATTTTAAAATGGGATCAGATAGAACTAAAAAGGGACCAAAAATTGCTAAAACAAATACATGGGTAGCTCAAAAACAAAGTCCCAAGTATCTTGTGGATACAATTCCATATTTAATGCATGTTCATCAATATAATTTAAGTGGTAAGGTGGGAAGTAAATATGTAATGCCCAGAATAAATAACAAATATGGTGCAATGACCTTTGGTACAAAAGTTATAAATTTGTGGGCACCCATTGACTTGGAAATGAAGCAGATTCAAAAATCTAAACTTTTTATGAGATCAATTGATAATGGATTGGAAATAAGATGTATGTGTAATGGGTGAAAAAAGACTTTCGGAGGGGAATATAAAATATAAATGATGAGGGTTTGAAACATTGTGGATTTCTTAAACTGTGGAATTAATGTTATAATATAAAAAATGTGATGTTTTTGAATGGGGATTATATATAACCACGTTGTTTAGTGAAATTATGTAAAATGAATGGAGTGTACTTTCATGTATTTTTAAAAACCTTGAAGAAAACAGATAAATCTTGAAAAAAGATCAGTGACCCAATGATGTAACACACCATTCTTACCTGTATAAAAAGAAACTTTTACTACTACTACATAATGTTGCTCTCATGTCCATCTTGGATTCCTTAGCACTTTATTATGTCTTTCATTTGATCTTCAGATGTAGCTCTATTTGGTATTGTGACAAGCTGCACCAGTTGAAGACTAAGGCACAGAGGTTGGAAGGTTCTTGGCTGGGGACAACAAATTGACTTTGGAGCTCTCACGATGGTATCAAAAAACATTTGCTCTGAAAATGTCAGTTCCTGTCATGGGTGACTGATGCAGGGAGAAATTCTCTGGCTCAACTCTTTCGCAGCATAGACAGGTTGTTAAACCATGGACAAATCATTAAACCCATCATGTCTGTGGTCTACTCAAGTTTTTTTTCCCCTGAAAAAAGCAATGAGTTTGGAAATTTCTTTGCTGACGAGGTGTCCTCTATTAGATTAGGTATCTGCTCAAATGATCCGTTATGGGCTGGTGATGGTCTGGGCTTGGGTGGTATTGTAGATCTTCCTTCCTGGGAAGAGTTTTGGCCAGTTCTGGAGGAAGAGATGCTCAGGGTGATTGCAGGTTTATGACCAAGGCCACTGGGAAATTGTGGAAAAGGTTACCAAAAATTGCGGGGGGTTCTACTATAGACCTGGAGTACTTCACAGTAAATCTTTTAATGTTTTATGTAGCATATATTAGTCAGTATAACTTGCTAAATGAATACCCTTACACCTGAATATGTGTAAAACATAAAGAAAAGTTTATGTTCCTAAAAAGAATACTAAACTGATAAGCTATCGTAAGCGTTGCCTGTCTTCTAAAATTTAAAAGCACCTACCTCATACGGTGCTAAATAGATTCTATATAATATATAGTGGAGGGTTGTTCTGTATAGAATTCCATTCCTTTCAAAAATGCTGTTCTACCACAGTTCCAAGGCCATGGAATGCTGTTCTACCCTACTGTGGTAGAACAGCATTCTAGAACCTCTAGAGACTGCATGAGTCAGTTTCATTTTGAAAGCAAAAGAACTCACAAAACACATTTTTCACACAGTACTATACACTACAATAAGTACTAGATGGACAACTCTGTGCACAACCAGTGTGTTTTGCCACCTCGGGGTTCTGATTCCCATGGACCTCCTGAGCTTCGCTCTCAAGGTCAGAGGGAATCAGAATCCCTCTGTGGCAGAACACATTGGTTCTGCATAGTTGCCCATCCAGTATTCTCTGTAAAGTGAGCCACAGCAAATCAATATTAAATAAAGCCAGAAGAAATATTTTATTTTGTTTCTGGCTGTAGAATAATGAAGTGTAATCAACAGCTGTTTACAGTGCTCTGCCAGCTGTTCACCCACTTTGGTACAAGAAAAAATAAGCAGATACAGTGGTGAATAACTGAGTTTTAGTAAAATGTTGTTAAAGTGTAATCATAATTTGTACTGTAGGTACTGTACACTATTTTTGAAATCACATGTTTAAACATTAAATCTGGGGGTTATTGGGGCTGATAGTATAATCTAGAGGTTAGAGTAACAAACTGTGAATGAGCTGACTACATCTAGCAGACCTGGGTTTGATTCTCACAACCACCACTTGCATACTGTGTGATTCTGAACAAGTCATTTAACCTCCTCAGTGCTTCTGGGTTGTACCTGAAAACAGGCACTTGTGCCTAGTGGGTCTTACGCAGTTACCAAAAAATGTAAAAAAATACCAATATATGTTTACTGCATCATACAGTAATCAGGGTACCCTGTAATTTACCTTTGTTTTACTCTGGCTGCAATGATTTTGTTTAGTTAACAATAAATATTCAGATACATTTTGTGTTTTATAAGCTTGTTTTTAGACTTTAGTCAGGTTTTTATTGTAGTCTTTGCATGAGAGCATCTGGGGGGTATTTGCTAAGAGTGCGATCACTATTAGCAACTAGCTTATTCAAGTTTAAAATTGACAGAGCCATCCAAAAATCCTCAGCTGTTTGAATCAAAACTAGTCTGAATGAAAGTATGCTCACAAAGAAAAACTTGCCCTGCCACTTACAAAAAAGCTTCATAGCACCCCATTTAAGTGAATGGGAGAATTTGCACCTTTTCTCCCATCTTTTGTTTCAGTCTGTGTGATGACAAAAAGTTTTCTGATAGACTGCTTTAACATGAAACAAATGTTAAGTGTTTAAGTGTACTTATGCTTGGCCAGTGGCTTTTGAAACCAAACAAGACAAGGATTCAAAAGAAATCAGTGCCAGATAAAACCCTTGCCCTACCTTGCACTGCATTGTTTCTGCCAAACCCAAGTCTGTATACTAAATTGTCAATATATTTGAGAGTATTTTATTAAAAATGTTATTACTTTTTACACAGTTCAATATGAAAACTAAAAAATTTCAAGAAATTGCAGAACATATCAGTTTTTACGGAGAATGGTGAAGATTGCGGATTCTGCAAAAAAATTGCGGGAGCAATTTTCCAGTGGCCCTGTTTGTGACCCAGCAGCTGTTTGCTGGAACCTGTTCCTACCTGCCTACTTTTAGATTGCTGGTAGGTTCTGGGTTCAGTTATTTCACAGATCATTGGGTGTTCCTTGAGGGAATGTGTCTTCCCATCTGCCCTTAAACAGGCAGCGGTGAGGCCCCTTCTTAAGAAACCTTTTTTGGACCTTGATGTGAAGGGGAATTACAGACCTGTCTTTATCTCCATTTTTAAGGGGAGATTTGTGAGAAGGTGGTGGTTGAGCAACTTGTTGAATGCCTTAGAAAGTTTAATATTTACAAATCTCTCCAGTCAGATTTTCAGTCTCGCCACAGCATGGAGACTGCCCTTATCACATTGACAAATTATGTCTTCATGGTGAGGGATTGTAGACTTTGTAACATCTTAGTCCTGCTAGAACTCTCATCTGCCTTTGACGCTGTTGACCATGGTGTGTTTTTTGATTGCCTGAGGAATTATGTGAGACTCACCAATACTGTACTGAGCTGGTTTGAGTACTACATAACCATGAGAATGCAGCAGATGTCTCTTGGAAGTTTTATCTCTAGGGCCTTGGTGATCTCCTGTGGCATTCCTTGAGGCATTAGCAGGGCCCCTGGTGTTCTGCGGCAGAATTTTCTGATTTCTGTGGCATGAATTATTCATTTCTCTGGCAGAATGCAGTCCTGTCATTGGCTAAATATGATGTGATGTCATCGATGACATCATATGCTAAGCATAGAGGAGGGGCTTCAGGATAAACGAGATGGGAAAGAAAGCCTGACACTATGGAAAAACAGTATATTTATATGAAAATTCACCAAAAACAATGAATTCTGCGGCATGATGCAAATTCTGTGGCAAATTCTACAACCGCAGAACCGCAGAATTCCAGGAGCCTTGGGCATGAGCCTTGCTTCTGTGTTGTTTTCAGTGTGTATGTTGCCATTGGGTGAGCTCATTAGATGGCATAGCACAGAGTTTCACTGCTATGCAAATGATATTCAGCTTTACCTGTCTGGCACTTCTGGTGGGTATGATGTGGTCTTCATGCTAGAAGGGTGTTTTGCTGAAATAAATGACTGGATGGCCCAAATTGGAGATTTCTCAACCTGGGTAAGACGGGTCAAGCTGGACAGGCAGGGTCCAGTGATGATGAGTGGGCTGATTTTTCTTCCTTCACTGGGCAGTCAGCTAGTCAGAGAAGTAGGTGTGGTTAAGAATCTTGGGGTAATTTTGAACTGCAAGTAGACACAAAATCAACAGGTATCAGCTATGGGTCAGGCTAGCTTTCATCATTTTCATAACCTCGCAAGGATCAAACTGTGTCTAGCTCCTGCTGACCTGGATATCATAGTTCTTGCCTTTTCCACCTCCAGGCTTGACTATTGCAATGCTGTAAACCTAGAGTTATCTGGAACTGTTTTGCAATGCCTGCAGCTACTCCAAAATTCTGCAGTCCAGCTGATGGTGGGCTCTTCTCACATGGACCACTTCATGCCAGTCTTGCATGCACTGCACTGGCTGCCTATGTGTAGAGGTGCGAGGTCTTCCATTTTGCCTGTGAGAGTCCCTTTTTTTGACTCAACTCCCGCACCCCCCCACATGAGTATGCTAATGTCCCAGCTCTCGGTGAGTCACTGACTCTTTCATGCTCTTTCAAAATCTCTCAGCCAGTCTGTCAGGCACAGTCAATTGTTTCAACAAACTGCCATCATGTTAAGTGCTTTTATATGCTTAGCAGTATATAGCTGTGTGATGGCAGTGTTACTTAGTCTCTTAAGCAACAGTGCTGAAACTCGATTAAAGCAATTATAACCATATTACCAAAATATCTGGGGCTGTGGCTAGATAGCTTTCTGAAGTGGGATGTCCACAGTGATAGTTTGTTAAAGAATATAGGTAGAAGATTAGGGGCCCTATATAGAATTAGATCTTGTTTAACAGTAGACACAAAAAAGAAATTGGTAAACTCCTTGATTATACCTATGTTTGATTATGGAGATATTATATACTCAAACAGCTTAAAAAGAAACCTAGAGAGGCTAGATACACATTGTGGTGGACTGGTCAGGTTTATTTTAGATGATCCTAGACTATCGCATAGGTGCCAGCTATATGATAGACTAGACTGGAGGACCCTTCAGGATAGAAGGCAGGAGCATTTACTTGCCTTCATCCATAAAGGGATGGTTGGCAACCTTTCTCTATATATAGCTTCCCACTTAATAAAAAGGGATAAAGTTGTATCTCTGTGATTTGCTAAAGCACTAGATTTGGTGCTACCAGTGTGTAAGTGGAAGTGGGTCATCAGACGGTATAATACCAAGGTGCACTTCTGTGGAAAAAAATCCCTCCTGACCTAAGAGACCCAGTCCAGAATAAAACCTGGTACTTAATTAAAATCTGGCTAGGGAATTATTATGCAAAAAACCAGGACAATGCTGTCAATAGCATAGATACAGAACATCAGAACAAGGGGGTAAGATGATAAGAGGAATGTATAGATTTCTGAACTTTATCTGTTTTACATTTGTTAAATGTTACATGTACGTTTATAGTTATTAAGTTATCTCATACGATGAAGTTATCAAGTGAAATGATGTGCCACAACACCTAGCACTTTGCAAACACCACTGCCCCACTGATTCACCTTCCGCTCTCTGTCCTTGACAATGCCACCTAGCTGCTATACTCCCCCCTCACTTCTCCCTCTTCCCCTCCAACCTCCCCTTCTGCTACTGCCACCCCTTTTATCACTCACCTCCTCACACCGTGTCCATCTCTCCCCACTATACCCCTCCTTCAATACTATCTCTGTCAATTCCCACCTCCCCTTGTGTCTCCTGTATTCCATGTTAGTTCATAACTTGACTATTCAGTATTACAAAATGTTATATACTGGAAATTTAGTAAATGTTTTTTAATGTTTTTTTATTCTGTAAATCATGTTGTTTGGTTATACTCACTGATGTGGAACCTTTGTAAAAGAGCCTCGGCTCAAAGGTACTTGTAATCCTAGACTTCAATAAATAAATAAATAAAAAGTAAATGTAAAGATGCCTGACCCTACCTACTGTAATAGTGAATTTTTGTACACGTGTTTGCACTAACTCTGTATAATGTATTTCTGCAATGTTTGTAACAGCTTGAGAGGATCTCGTTGTAAATTAATCTGTGACTCAATCAAGTTTTATCCTAAATTCATAAATATGTTTATGAATAAATATTTTTACTATGACTACTTACTACATATATTAGTGCTAATAAAACTTTTTTTTTATTACTGACTACTGGTTTGCATTGTGTGTGAGTCTGCCAGCATGTCAAAGCACCAGCACTCTCCCAAGAACACAGCACTGCCAAAGAAAAAGTGTTGCAGCTACAAATTCAACTGTAGTTGGTCTGGAGAATTCAACTGGCTACACAAAAGTGAGAGAGGAGTCCAGTTTGCATTTTGTAGTCTGCGTAACTCACACTGTAACATTTGTACTGGAGGAAAGAATGATGTGAGACATCATATAGGTACAAACACACACAAAACTCTCAGTACTACAAACAGCAAAATCCCCAAACTAACCACTGTTTTCCAGAGCAGTACTGCAGATCCTGTAACTAAAGCTGAAGTTTTGTTCACTAACATCATTGCAGAACATAACCTGCCATTCCTAATTGCAAACCAGTTCTCTAAACTGTGCAAGGTTATGTTCCCTGACTCAGATGTTGCCAGAAAGTTTGCTTGCTGGAGATCCAAGGCGATTCATATTTTAAACCATGCCACTGCACCAAAACCTGATGAGTGTGCTACAGAGCTGTACAGGAATGAAAAATTCTCCATTGTAGTTGACATAATCAATGATCATGGTGGTGACACGCACCTGACCATATTAGTCTGTGTGCTAGACAGAAATGTGAAACAACTCAGCACAAGATTCATTTATAGTCAGTGTAACTCGCACTTCAGCATTTGTACTTATTTGTGTATATTCTCGCAGAAATTAAATTAATGAAATGTATAAAATGTTTTTTTTCTTGTTTTTTACATTATTTAAGTACCAGTTTGGTGTGCTATACGATCTACCTCCTATAAGGCCAATTTCCCCCTAACTTTGGCAAAACCTCCCTCACACACAGCTTATAATTATCACAGGTATGTATGTGGTGGTGCATAACTTTCAAGATATGGTTGACAACTTCAAATGCTCTACATGGTTGGGTACTGTACTACTTAAAAGATCTCCTTATTGCTTATCATCCTATTCACTATCTCTGCTCTTCCAATGTGGGTTTGTTATGTGTCCCTTTATCCAGGCTGTGATGATCTGGAGACAGAGTATTCTGTGTTGTGGCACCTATTTTTTGGACTGCTTTGCTGCAACACATTAGATTTGCCAACATGACAGGAGCCTTTAAGACTTTGTTAAAAAATATTTTCTGTACAGCATTGCCCTGAGTATTTATTTATTTAATTTTACAATTTTGGTAACTGAGAAAGGTACACTGAGCTGAGGTTCACATCCAGGTGTGATCCAGGGATGGGGGGAGAAGAAGTACAGACATGAAGAGCATTTCAAAAATCCTTAGTGCATAAACCAAAATATGATGCAGATGAAACCAGTTAAAACTAGGTGGATGGCCCACTAGACCTAGCACAACATAAAGTCAACTTGGTAAATGGCAGACCGAAGGTACCTTACATGGCTGCCAAGGTTTATCATGCTAGAGAGCATATGATTTAGCACCTAAAGCATTAAAGCACAGAGTGGAGGCTAAGGACATGGGTGGCCAAGGTAGGGGAGACATAGGTGGGGGAGGGAGACAAGAGTGGAAGTAAAAAGAGGGGCAAAGAGGGTCAGGAGTGGGAGAGACAAGTACAACGGGAGCAGAAGTAAGCCTTAGGAGACTTCTAAAGGCCTTGAGACAGGGAGAGAGCTCTAGGGAAGAGGGGAGCAGGTTCCAAAAGGAGAGGAGATGGTAGGAGAAGGCAGCTTGCCCAGCACATGAGTGAAAATGGGGAATAGTGAAGGTGCAGGAATCCGGGAGTGCAGGGAGTAAGAAGTTGAGAGTGTGAGGGAGAGAAGTGAGGAGAGGTACAGTAGGAGGGAAGGGAGATAAACCAGTATTTAGCAATGACAGAGGTGCAGTGGGGCTAGCAATATACAGGAAGAGGAAGGTCAGACAGGGAGGCATAGTCAAGTATGGAAGTTGCACTTTAGTAGGACCTAAGCAGCCATGTTTGATGAGCCAGAGGTGTAGATGACCATATCATCTGCATACATGTGGATGTGAGAAGAGACACAGGGAGAGGTGAGGTTGTTTAGGAAAATTTAAAATAGGACCAGACCCAAGATGGAGCCCTGTGGGAACCCTGCATGGATGGGGGGGAGACAGCACACCACCCACCTGAACTTCCTGTTGATAGTCAGTGAGGTAAGAATGGAACCAAGCCACAGCAGATGCTAAAAGGCCAGTTAAGTTCAGCTTGTTCAGTAGGGGAGCGTGGGACACTAAATCAAAAGTTTTGGCTAGGCAATAAAGATGGCTACAGTGATGTGTCCCTGATCCTCCCAATAAGGATAGAATCAGTTACACACAGCAGGGATATGATAGTGGTGTGGTTCTTCCTAAAGCCAGACTGCAATGGTGGGAGAAAATTAGAGGAGGACAGAATGTCAGCAAGGCTAGAGTCGACAATGGATTCTTGAAGCTTGGCAAGAGAGGGGAGGAGAGAAATCAGATGGTAGTTACCTGGGGAGGAGGGGTCACCCCCTTTGTGTAGGGGAAGAACCTTGGCAACTTTCAAGGCCTGAGTTACAGCACAGAGAGAAAAGGAGAAGTTCAAGAGGTAAGAGAGAGGTGGGGCAATAACAGATGCAAAGATCTGAAGAAGTTTGGGGTCCAAGTAATCAGGGCTAGACATGGAAGGGTTAAATGACACTAGGACAAGGATAATCTCATAGGGAGAGGCAGGAGGGAAGTGGAAGCCTTCATCACATTGGGATGAAGGTAAGCCAGTGATTTCTGGGGATAAGTGGCAGGGTACAGCACAGATTGTGAAGAATTTGTTAAAGTGAGCAGTAATGGAGGATCGTTCGGAGACCAGTGAGCCATCCACCAGGAGAACTGGGGGCAGACTGGGCAGAGGTTTGAATAGGGAGTGGATAGCCCTCCAAAATTTTAAGGGAAAGTTTAGATTGGATTTGAGGTTAGCCTTGAAATAGTGTGCCTTTGCAGAGTGGACAGCCTTAGTAATGGAGCTCACCTCCATGGTCACATGCTTGACCAGATATTCTTCCTGGAGCTTAAGGTAGATGGCTTTGAGATTAATCCAGTCACTTGTTCAGATCATTGTGTCATCAGGTTCTGTTTCAGGGCCTCTTCTTGTAGTCCATCCTCTGTGAAGGTGGTCCAATACTGACCTTGAAAAGGCCTAGGACCTGAAGGACTATTGTTGGTATTGGACAACTTGCAAATGTTGGCAGCTTGCACTGAGGGAATAGAGGCTGCAGTGTTGGCCTATAATAGGGCCACAGCCAGGGTTCTTGACCTTCTAGCACCAGTCTGTGTATGCCCCCTGGTATCATGCCTCAGCTCCCTGTGGTTTGATGGTGAGCTGAGGGCACTTAAATCCAGGGGACAGAGGTTAGAGCATTGGTGCAGGAAGTCAAAGGCTATGGAGGACAAACAAATTCTGAATTTCCAATATGAGGAATATTGAAAGGCAATCTCTCAGAAGAAGGCAGATTTTCTGTCAAGAGAGATTGCTGCTGGGAGGAATCGATCAGCTCATCTCTTTCAGACTGTGGACAGGCTGCTCCACCCTGCCTATCTAGAGCCAGTGAGAGAGATTACACCTGTGAAATGTGAGGAGTTTGCTTGGATCTACTCAGATAGGGTGTCATTCATTAGGGACTGTATTACTCCAATGGGATCTTATGTTCTCAGCAATGGTCTGTACCCAGGTTTGAATGTAGTAGGTGTTCTTGGGGTGAATTTCAGCCAGTAATGGTGGAAGAAGTTTGCCAGATTGTCTTGACACTGTGGCTGACCTGTTGTATTCTGGGTCTGGGCTCAATGCGACTCTTAGTAGTGTTGGCCAACTGGGCCCAGTGTTTGCCAAAGTCATCTGGTGTTCCTTGCAGCAGGGGCTGGCTCCAGTGATGCTTAAATATGCCCTGATTAATCCCTCCTGAAAAAACATAATTGGACCTGGATGTTTTGGCTAAACTATGGTCCAATCTCTAATCTTCCCTTTTTCAGAATAGTTACTGAGAAAGTGATTGTGCTGCAGTTTGAGGAGCATCTAGAGGACTCTAACATCTATGAGCCATTTCAGTTGGGTTTCAAAGCCAGGCATAGCATGGAGACAGCCTGGTCATGGTGCTTAATGACCTGCTTAGGGTGACAGATAGAAGAGAGTGATCGATTCTTGTCCTCCTAGATCTCTCTTTGGCATTCAATACTGTGGACTATGGTGTACTTTTGGACCAGCTCAATGAGTACACCTGGACTCACCAGCATTGTGATCTGCTGGTCTGAGTCCTTTTTACAGGATAGAACCCAGATGGTGGTTCTGGGAAATTATTCTTCAACCCAATGGGTCCTGTCCTGTGGCATGCCTCAGGGCTCTGTCCTTTCGCCAGTGTTGTTCGCAGGGTATATGCTGCCTCTGGGCATGGTCATTAGAGAGTTTTGGCTACAATTTCACTGCTATGCAGATGATACCCAGCTCTGTCTTTGGCCCCCCCCCCAGGACTCAGGGTGAAATCGGCATGTTTAATAAGTTCTTGGCAGAGATCCAGAACTGGATGGCATTAAGGGGTTTGAAGCTTGTTTGTATGCCTGGCATTTACTGTACTTATTTAGAGGATCTTTTGATCACTTAAATAACATCTGAAGCATCAATCTTGCTGAAGTAGTAGTAAAATTTAGTAGTAGTAATAGTAAAATTTATTTTTATACAGGAAACAAATCTTTAAGCCAAAGGCCCAGTTTACAAGAAAGTCCTGTTTGCAACATGTTATCTATACATAAAATATATAGCTATAACAATAAAAAAGAAGAAAAATAAGAAAACAATGTATTTTCACAAACATGACAGTACTTAAACTGTCAGTCATTAAATGTTTCCCTTACTACCCCTCAAACATCTTAACATTTCATTCATTCCAATTTACTTAAAACATTAGGCAACTAACATAACTTAATACTATCAATTTCCAATAGTCTAACTATACATAAAATATACAGTTATAAAAGTAGAAAACAGCATATTTTCACATACGTACATGACAATACTCAAATAGTCAGTCACCGTGTTCCCTTTACTACCTCTCAGTAACTCTTCCTTTGTTCAAATTACCTAGAAACATGAGCAACTAACATGACTTAATACTATTAATTCCTGTAAAAACTGTCTATACACTGAATATAAACATACAAAATAAGGAAAGTTATTCCAATATTTAGCAACTTGGTGACATAAGGTCTTTTCACCATATCTACTTTTGTTAACAAAAACATTAATCTTATTTATTTGGCAATTCCTTTTTGGTCTTAAATTTACTTGGTCACATCCTCCAAACAGGCACTCATTAATATAATGCTTTGGATAATCTACATGATATTTGTAAATTAAATTTTGCCACATCATGGCACATCTATTCTCAATTGTTTGCCTCTGTAGTATAGTCAACATCACACAATGGTGTGTTCTTGGCTCATACTGCAGCACATATCTGGCGATTATGTTGTAGACTATGTCCAATTTTTTCAAAAATGATTTATTAGCAGTTCAATATACTAAATCCCCATATGTTAGTACAGGGAGTATTAGTTGTTCTGCTACCCTTTTCCTACTACTTTTATTTAAACATCTAGTTATTCTCCGCAACACCCCCACTCTTTTACTCACTCTATCAACTAATGATTCAATATGTTCTCGGAAGGTCATTTCTTCATCAAAAGTAATTCCCAAATACATATAAGATGACACTTGTTCCAGATATGTATCATTATTCACTTTAATAGTGAGTTGTTTATTTTTTTCTGTGTAGATCCTAAGTATAGTATTTTTGTTTTCTTCATGTTCATCACAAGGCCTGACCTGGCAAACCCCCCCATGCTTTCAAAATCTGCCTGCATTTTTTCTTGTAAATCCCTGCTATTACATCCCACAGTCACCACTGCAGTGTCATCAGCATACAACCATATCTGTGAATGTTGTATAACTTGTTGGAGGCTATTGTTGAGTATCAAAAACAACAGGGTTCCTAATATAGACCCCTGTGGCACTCCTCTATTTACTAACCATTTGGTAGAATAATCCCCCATTTATTGACACAAATTGTATTTGATCCTCCAGGTACAATCTTAACCATTTCCTGGGGCCTTCTGTAATTCAGATCCATTCTGCAGTTTGCAGCAGTAGGGAGTGGTACCTATAGTCAAAAAAGGTGAACGTTCTAACCCAGAAAATTATCATCCTATAAGGTTAATATCTGTAGTTAGCAAACTAATGGAAAAAATCATAAAAAAAAAATTTAGAGCAAGAAGTGATTAGTAAGAACCTAAGTGATAATTCACAACATGGTTTTAGGCCTGAGCACTCTTGCACTACAAATTTGATAGTTTTCTATAACTATGTGAGCAAGGGACTTGATTGGGGGAGCCTATGGATGTCACCCTTCTTGATTATAGTAGGGCTTTTGACAGAGTCCCCCCATGGTAAACTTAATGATAAACTGTTAAACTTGGGGATTTCCTAGATTCTGGTCAGATGGGTCTCCTGCTAGTTGACCAACAGACAGCAGCAAATTAGGGTAAATGGTATTCTTTCTGATATGGGTTGTGTGACCAGTGGGGTTCTGTAGGGTTCTGTCCTTTGATCATCTTTGTTTAACCTTTATATCAGTGATATGATAGTCAGTACTAACAGTTTCTTATGGAATTTGTTGATGATACTAAGGTTGGAGGGCCCTGTTTCCACTGATTCTAGTAGATATAAGCTTAGTAACAACTTAAAAGCTA
This sequence comes from Neoceratodus forsteri, assembly GCA_016271365.2. NCBI lineage: Eukaryota > Metazoa > Chordata > Ceratodontiformes > Ceratodontidae > Neoceratodus > Neoceratodus forsteri. The sequence continues at coordinate 908,006,069 of CM028129.1, forward strand.
TAGAAGAGTGGGCAACAAATAATGAGATGATGTTAAATCCTAACAAATGCACTGTGTTAGACTATGGCAGAAACAACTCAAGACAGAGTTACTATATATATAACTCACCCCTGAAAGCCTCAATAACAGAGAGGGACTTGGGTATTACCATAAATGATAAGCTCACCCCCATAGATCAATGTACTAAGGTAGCCATAACATCTAACTCACTTTTGACTAGAATTAAAAGAGTATTTGTCTCTAGGACTCAGAAATGCGTTATTCCTCTTTTTAGGATTTATGTTAGGCCCCATTCTGATTACGGGTTCCAGTTTTGGAACCCATATATTAGACAAGATATTTCCAAAATTGTGAGGATACAAAGGAGGGCAACTAAGTTAGTACCTAGACTTGCAAGTTATGACTACCATACTCGACTGAATGAAACTGGATTACATTCATTACAAATCAGACGTACCAGACGTGATCTGTTATTATTATACAAGATTTCAAAATCCTAGGAATTAATGTGCCAATGTGGTTTAAAATTCTCGAACAGAAGGAGTTCTCCTAGACTACATAACAAACAGACTGAGGTAGCTAAAACAAGAACTACCAAAAGACAGAACCATTTCACAAAAAGAACTTCAAGACTATGGAACATTTTACCACAATGTTTGGTAGATTGTAGTTTGATCCAGTCCTTTAAAAAGGCATTGGACCAGTGGTTAGGGTCAAATAGCGCTGAGGTTTAATTTGTCCACCATAGTGGTGGGGGACAGTCTCAATGGGCAATAGCCTTCTTCTGTCCCTTATTACCAAAGTAAGTCCACCAGGTCAAAGGCCTCGGATAGATCCACAAAGACAACTGCTGTATCCAATCCCTTATGTAAGGAGGTACTAATAAGATTATTAAACTCAGTTACAGCAGATGTTGTAGAAAAACCTTTTCTAAACCCTGATTGGTATGGTGTAATCAGTCTGTACCTCTCTAAGTAACCCATCATTTGAGTATGAACATGCTTCTCCAAACATTCTGCCAAAATAGACAATAAGGCAATATGTCTATAGTTATTTAACTCTGTTTGTTTACCCCCTTTATATATGGGGGTGACTTTACTCACCCTCCACTATTGTGGAAAATAACTTTCCTGCAAGCTTCTATTAAATATATTTGTCACTATAGGTGCTATATACTTAGCCGCTATTCTCATAAATCTCCCTTCCAGACAGTCTGGGCCTATTGCTTTATGAATATTTATTTTGGCTAATCCCTTCTGGACATCAGACACATTTAGGATCTTAAAACAAAAAGGTGGTTGGGGACCTTGAAAATTATCTATACCCTGTGGATTTTGAAAACCCAAGCTACCCACTGATTTGGGCAACACCAGGTAAGTCTACAAAAAAGTTATTTAAAGAATTTGCTAATTCATTGGTATCCTCAATCAAGGACCCATTAATTTCAAGACAAAAATTCTTCTTAACTCCCTGCCCTGGTCTGGACAAGGAGTTTATGGTCTTCCAAAATTTTCTAGGATCAGATTCCACAGTCAATTTATCTTTACAATAAAGAATTTTTGCATTCTTTATTTGTTGTTTACATTTATTTCTCTTCTGTTTAAACAAAACCCAATCATTCACATGTTTTGTTTTCTTGCTTTTTTCCAGCACCTGTTTTTTACTCTATTACTTTTTAAAATCATATCATTTATCAAGGGGAGTTTAACTGGCCATTTGTTCTGTTTCTTTATACTTGGGGCATGCAGATCACACAATTTAGTAAAAGTCTCCATGAAGTATGCCAGAGTTGAATCTAAAGCTGGTATAATTTTGCACCTCTCCCATTTTTCTCTCTCAACACCTAATAGGAAACTATTTTCTGAAAAAAGCTTCATATTTCTCACCCATGTATTGTTGGATTCCAAAGTTTTCTGTTTTTTGCCCTGCTGAATGATACTTTTCTTTGGAGTGCAATTTAAGTTTTGTCTTTGAAGTACCTGGATAGCATCTAGCTGGTTGAGACTGAACCCTGAGAAGACCAAGGTATTAATGGTTGAGCTGGGCTGAAAGGGGGGATTGGCGGCTGGTGGGGGAGTTACTGGACTTTGGCTTGGAGACTCAGACCTGCTAGCTTGCCCCAGAGTGAAGAATCTGGGAGTCATCTTGGATGATGACCTAACAATGGAGGCCTAGGTGTCAGGCATTGTCCAGAGTGGTTTTCTTCATCTTTGGAACATTCACCAGATCAGATCCCTGATTCCCCCTTAAGACATGACCACACTTATCCATGTGTTTTTAACCTCGAGGTTGGACTATTGTAATGCTCTGTACCTCGGGGTTAATGGCGGTATGCAGCGATGCCTGTAGTTATAGCAGAATGCTGCTGCTCAGCTACTAGAGGGCCTGTCTAGATCTAGCTATATATCCCCAGTGCTGTGTGATCTGCACTGGCTACTGATGAAGTGGTCTATCTCATTTAAATTAGGTTTGTTAACCTATAAAGTCTTGCATGGACTGGCTCAGCCTACCTGAGTGAGTTCCTGCATCTGTACACCCCAGTTCAGTCACCCTGTTCCTCCTCTGAGGGCCTCCTGATGGTCCTGAGGGTGAGGTTAAAATCTTCAGGTGACTTGGCCTTTGAAGTGGTAGCTCTATGTTCTGGAATTCCTTGCCCAGGTCCCTGAGGGAGGCCCATCTCAGTGGAGGTTTTTAAGAAGGGGCTTAATATTTTTCCAACATGCTTTTGGTTGACCACTATATTTCCCCAGCATATCTTTCACAGTCTTTTAATCTGAGTTTAACTGTGCTGTTTTCAATTGATTTGTTTTATTGGGTATGTTTATATTGTTTTTGGTTTTATAGTGTTTATTTTATATCGTATTACTGTTTCATTATGTGTATTTATGTTTCATGTCATTTTCATTATACTGTCACCCTAGGCCTCTGGGGAAGGGTGACAAATATAAATAAAATAAGATCAAATTGAATAATGGTGTTCCTGAGAGACCTGTAGTGTTGGATGTTTTAAAATACTGCTGAAATATATGCTTTAACTCTTTTATTGTTATTGTTTAATTATTCACTTTTAAAAATTTGTATTAGTGTTTACTGTAAAGTGCCCTGAGCCTTTTGAAAAGGGCAATCTTTAAATAAAATTGTCTTGCCCAATGGACATCTCAGCAAGAAGTCCCCCCACCCAGCTACCTGTGGCACTAGTGTGTCTGTCAATCATGAAATCTGTGGCCAAACTGTTTACCATCCAGGTGGTCAAAAGGCACTCCTCACACTCCTCCAGCAGTAATTTGTCCAGGCTGTCAAATGATACATACTTCTTAACCTCAGTCATCCTTGTTAGCACTTCTACAGTGTCCTTCCCCTGAAATCCCTCCCCTCCATGCTCTTTTCTTTAGGACAAAGACTTCAACCTCCCTTAACAATTGCCTGTAACAGTTGTACAGGTGGAGGCTTGAAGAAGCTGTGACTAGCAATTGCAAGGAGAGAATTCTTTTATGAATAGCCCAACTGACCATTTACCTGGTGTCTGCTGTCCCTTTTCCCACATGGTCACATGCACTTTTGCAAACATAAAGGATGGGGATGTGTCCCTCATGGAGCATAGTTCAATGGGGATGCAATGTCACTGCTAGCACTAACTGGTTACAGTGATACTTTATTGCCACTCTTTATGGCTAAGAATGTGCCTTTTCTTTCAAATTTTTATGTGAGAAGCAGGGGTCCTGATTGCCCTGCCCAACAGTGGTTTACACATAATTTATAATGTGTTATCATTTCTTCACATTTTATATGGGGAAATGGGTTGTAAAGGATGTGTAAATTGTTGCTGGACATGTCTGCAAGGGCGGGGACATATGATATATATTTTTTCTATATTATACCCAAACCCATGCATGTCCACATGAAACATGAAAAATATTAAAACAGTTAAAAATGTAGATAACTCTAAGGGCTCTATAAATGATGCCTGCTCAGACTACACATCACATGTTTGCAGCACAATGGAAATTCTCTCAGGAGGAAAGTGGAGGTCAAGGCCAGAATGACCCCCATGCAGTCACAACCCCCATTCTGCTTAACATATTTAGTATCGCTGACCTAATTCTTCTCCATACAGGTATGTGAAGCCACATGGGTTGCAGGGTCAAGGGATTGCTGGGATGGGTCAGAAAATACATGGCATTCACAAAGACTTTTATTTGTAGCAGCCAGTTATTGGGGGTAGCTTTCTTGCTGTGTTCGGTGTGCTTGACTGTAATGGCTACACTGACTCTGGAGCAGCATAGTCTATTGAAATTTAAACAACACAGTGGAGCCATGCTCTGTTTTTGTGCAGCATACTCTGGGCCTAGGAGCATTTCCAACATTACAATTGATCAGTAAACATTTCAGGTGTTTTTTATTGCAACATCTAAAGAGATATTGGAGTCCTGGCTGTGGACTCCATATCCCTTAATCCCAAAACTGCCATGAAGTAGGAGATCACTTCCCGGTCAGATCCATCTGTTTGTTCTAGCTCCATCCCCTGTGCACCCCCACACTCTGCTCAGAGCTCTGCACAACTGCATAGGGGCTGCTGGAGTCAGTGAATGGCACTGACAAGCAAGATGCATTGAGTGGCTTTAGGGTGCAGAGCTCCATGGATTGTGGCCACACAAATTGTGCATACCCCCTCCACAGTCCTAAATAAGGGTCACAGTGAACATTGAAGCATTTAAATGACAAGGAAAAGAACCATATACTTTAGGTCCATTAGTATAGCATCTATCATATGATGCTTCTTTGACTTTACCTGGGCTCACACAAGCAAAGCAGTGGTTGGCACTTCACCATCCAATATTATACCAAGGTACTTCAATCCAGGAATATGCTACAGAATTGATACATCTATTCATGATCTGAATTGATCTTTGACAGGAAATGGGCACTAGATTTCATTTTTTCATCCCCAACAAATAATTTAAAATGGCATGTACAGTATGGGTGGGTACCCATTTCAACTTTATGACCAATGAAGGAGAGAAATTCATGTGACAAAGTGCAGTGAAACATTTTTATTCAAGATACATCAGTCTGGCTTGATGTTGAATAAAACAGGTGTCATAGAGCCATCTTAAATTCTTATTAGTCTTTTGACTGCAGGCAATACTTTAATTTAATCAATCAACAGTGCTTCAGGACTGCACATGCCTACTTTCCTGCATCTATGGGTTGTGCCTCCTTTAAAATTATCATATAGAACTTTAAAAAGAAGAACTGTCCTAAAATTAATTGGAGGCACAGCATAATTAAGCATTTAGAATGTTGGTTCTTTAACATTTCTTCTGTCTTCTTGAGGACATTTCAATCATCTTGCTAAGAAAAGGTATCTCAGTGACATATTTCTAAAAGCCAAAGGCAGCTGAATGATAATTATGTTAGCTTTTGGTATGTTTCCAAAATATAATTTTTAATATATGCCAGTGCTGAACATTTTTGATGTTAACATTGATGAATGGAGGTCATTTGCTTTTCAGTGAACAGTTTATTACATAATTACCTTAATACACTGCAATACAGTGTTTATGAACACTAAAGGAAAAAGACAATAGACATATTGGTTCAGCAGAAGGAGAGGAAATAAAACTGTTTATTTCTTTGGTTTATTATGAAGTCCTAATAGTGCATAATCACATGTACAGTAAGTACAGTTGCATGTATAAATGAGAAACAAGTCAGTTTACATATTGAAAATATGAAATACGATTTTTCTTCTTTGCAACCCAAATTTTAGGGGTTAATGATTTATCTACATGAACAGATTGAAGTGTAAAAGAAAAATGTTATCTGATCCAAAACTTTGTGCAGTGGTTCTAACCAGGTAATAAGGAGCAGCTCTTTTCTAATGAACTGCATAACTGAGTTGGGATTTATTCTTCTAACAGCCTCTGACATGCATAATTAGTATCATAAATGTAGAAAAATGCACTGATGCTGTAATGCTGTTTGTTTGGATAAAATATGATGATCAATGTAACCTAAAGTGATTAAAAAAAATAAACAACAAAAAAGTCACACTGAATATTATATAACACAGAACACAATTCCAAAAGCTGTGATGGTTTTGGAATTTATTACTATTAGAATGAATGGAATAGAATTTGGCTTTATATAGAACATTTCATACACACTGCATCTTGAAGCACTAGCAAAATCAATGAATGAGAAACCGGTAGAACATTTAGTGTAGGCAGGCAAATGTAGCAGTCATTATGCACTCAATAAAACCAAACACATACAGTATAATAAAAATGGGTATTTACATTAGAATCTGCTTAGTGAGAGTAGGCTATTTATAGGGCACAGAGAGCAGTTCAAATGTTTTATAGGATCTTTCCTTCTTCAATCAGTGTTGGCAGAAGGGACCACAGTGCAGCATTTAATCTAAAAGATGGCACTTCTCACAGTTCAGCAGCCTCTCTCTATAGTATGGTACACTGTCAGTGATGGGTACAAACCCATGTCCCCAGTGTATGCACTGAATCCATGACAATATGGCACAGAGGAAGACTGCAACCAAATGAACCATACTAACATTAAGGCAGTACCCAATGTGCACCATAACAGCATGCTCTCAATCAAGCATTATACCTGCTAGCAGATATTAACAGAACTTAGGTGTACAACTTTGATATAACCTACAATTCAGTTGTAATTCCAGGCATATTGCATTACTTTATAGTATACACTACTGCAATTATTTATCATGTCTGAAAACTAACTTTTGGTTCATTTCTGGTGCCCCACAAAAAATGATTATCCAAAAAAACCATACTGTAATTACACATGTATATAGGAGACTGGTTTAAAATATTACCCCCTAAACCTTTGGAATTAGGTTATTACACTGTAACAGCCCATACCTATGTTAAACAAATCTTGTTAAATAGGACACTAATATAATTGTCATTTTGTATTTTTCATGGTCAACCATGTTGGACAACAGAACAATCTTTTTGTTTTTCTCTGCAAGTAGCAACCATTCTTTATATTGTGTTTGCATCAGTGCATCTCAATACTAGCCCCAAGGGAAGGATTTACTTGGCATTTTCAGTCAATGCCATTCCCATCCCATTTGCAAGACAAGACAGGAAGCATTTGTAATGTGTACTTGTAAAGTTCAGAATGAAAAAAAAAAACACACATAGAAGGTTATGGCTTTTGAGTTTGCTCTATCTGGTTTTGTTTTTCTTTGATATCTGGAAAGTAATTATGGCTGGACATAAATAAATCTGTCTTACTACTTAGCGCTGGTGACTCACTTGCTAACGTTAAGTGCTGATCAGAAAACAAAGTAGGAAATTTAACATTAAAACTATACCACTCATTTGAAAGTTTATCAAATATAAAACAATAATTTATTTATCTTGCATTTCTTACATCAAAAATGTGTAGCTAACTATGCATTTATGAAACTTTAGTTCAATACATTCAAGCCTACAAAGCAAAAACTTACTATAATAAGCTTTTATAATTACACAGAACTGTTTATATAAACAATTTAATTAGCTGTACATGCAAACATTCTTTCAACTGGCTGCAGTGTTTCAAGGTAGTATTCAAAGCATTTAGGAGCAGACCTGTTCTAATGCAATGTATGACATGCTTATAAAGCTGGAAAATACATTTCCTCAGGATTTTGTTGAACAAAATAATAAACATATTAAAAAGCTATTTCTCCATATTCTGTTTCATGTTTTAAAATTATTAACATGGCATTTTTTGCTAAATGAGAATCTTGTAAAATGGAATCCAAAAATGTAACTCTGGTTAGAAAGAGAAATTTCTTATTGTTGAAAACAATATCTCTTGGAAAAAAGGATATTGCAGTACTAATAAACTGATGCTATATGATGATTAAAAACTTTATGTGAAAGTACATAAACAGCAAGATAGTACAGTAATAGAAAATGCTTCCATAAAAATACATACATATTGGCAGTTATTTGTATGTTCTAGTTAAAAAAAAAACATGTTGCATCTGTTTTCATATTAATAGTTCATTTGAATTCAGTTATTAGCTGTAACCATGATTAACTGAGTAGAAAGCTTTCTGAGGTTTAAAAAGTGTATGTATATTTCAAAAAAGTAAAAAAGTATCATTTTCACGAAAACTAGGTTTGTCAGTAATGCCTTCAAAAAAACATCATGTGGGTGAGTTTGTTTCCTTACAAATAACAGTTCTGACACCCAGATCTATATGCAAGTATTTTTACTATATTAACAAAGTGACTGAATTCATTTTTTTTATTTACAAAACTTGCCACATTTAACGAGGCAGGAATTTCTACCTCAATGGTAGTGTCTAATTTACATTTTTCAATAATTCCACTTACACAGTGGTAACTGATAAAAGGGAATTGTATACTCTAGTTCCATCAGGTGATTTAGTGCCATGTGTTAACAGTTCCTGGATTGTCATCCAATTATCAAATATTTTCTTATTTCGTTTCTTCATCATCTTCTTGTGGCTCAACTCAATGATATTCATTTCTTTTTTCTCCTCAACACCTTGTTGCTCTTTAAGACATTCTAACCTGCTCTGCATCATGTACTCTCGTCTTCTCTTTTGCTCTTTGGCTCTAACCAAATGCTGCTTTCGTTCTTCCTTGCTCCAGTAACGACCCATCTTCATCTCACTTACTGCATCATCATCTGTTGTCATACCACTGCGCTCCTCTTTAATCTTTATGGCACGTTCTCTAAGCAGCCTATCCCTTACTGGCCTCTTTGTGATATAGCGGGTTCCATCACTTCTAACTTTTACTTTCCATTCCATTTTGGGTTCAGTATGAGCTGATGCATTAAAGTCTTTGCACATGCTTACTAGGCTCATCTGGCTTTGTGCATATTCCACTGCAGATTTTTGCTGGATCAGTTGCATGTAACTCTGATAGTGCTGGGCATGGGCTGGGATGTGGGCATGCTTATATGGAGAATGATGGAAGGAAGGCAAGTAGACACCACTTGATTTCTGAGACTGAGAGGTACTTCTGTTTATATCAGCAGTTCTTCTTTCTTTGTCATCTAACTGCTTGCTATGATCACAGTCCTTAGTGGAGGGGTGGCATTTAGTAGGGCTTGACTCATGGCTGCCTACATTTGTCTGCAAAGTCTTCTGGGAAATGTTATTTGATATTACATTTGTCACTGCCCCCTCATTATCCTGATCATTGACACAGTCTGCTGTTCTACGCAAAGAATTATCAGGAGAGATCTCTAGAGTAAGTGGTGTGCTCCTACAGCTTTCACCAGTATTATAAGCACTTGAACTATCTTTGTCTGATTTCTCAGGTAGTTCTGTGATGTCTGAAAGCTCATGCCTACGAACATCAATGCTTGTGTTATAGTTACGGAATCCACTATTGTGTAGCATCCATGACTCCCGATATTGCTCTTTCAGCTGTTGCATCTTGTGGGTTCTAACAATATTCAGACACTCTAGCTCAATGTTTCGAAGTTCCTCATTTAACAATTCCAGCTCCCTGTCAACACTTTCTGGGTCACTCTTATTAATGTCCATTGTATTGTTGTGGTAGTAAAGCCCATACTGGTTGGCACTCTTTACTTGGCATTTCAGCTCCAGTAGTTCACGAAATCTCTCACATTCATCAGCTGGGATTCCAAGAAAATCAGCATCAGTGTAGTCAGCTGATATAAATGACTCATTACTGAACTGCATGTCCCCACTTCCTAATGTGTCATGGCTGTACATTTGTTTTTTCTGGCTGCCAAGAGTGTTAGAAGCAGTGGTGTGGTCATCTCCTATGTTTTCATGCTCTGAACTTTCATCATTTCTAGTGCTATCATCAGTGCGCCCCACACCACTATCCTTTTCATGCTGGTTGGATAAAATAGTTGCTGTGTCTGTAGTTCCTCCATCTTCATCAAGCTTTTTCTGTAAGAGAGGAAGACATGAGTGTAACTGCAAGTGTCAAAGAAAGATCATTTAGCCAGTTGTTTCAAATAACTGAGTGGCTATACTACAATGCTGTATTTACTGGTTTAGCAGACTAGTAATTATTTCATGTGCAACACAGATAGTTTGTGATATGATGAAAAGTACTGTTGGAAGTCTATGTACTGTTGCTAGCTCAAGCTTGAACTGTAGGCAGTTTCAAGGCTTATGTAACATACAAGTGGCCTTCATAATCTCTGTCCCCACTGCAGAGACTACTACCCTCTGGAGGTACTGTGAAGGCACAGGGAATCTTGAGGATAAATCCACATCTAGATGTGCTTCAGGAACAAAAGTGCCTCAGCCTAGAGATACCTTAGAGAAGGTGTACAAAAAGTCAGTGCTGAAGGTGTTAAACTGAACAGTTAGAACATGTGACTTTCCATAGAGATAGAGAGAAGGATAGCTGGATCTGGACGGACAGAGAATATTATAAATGATATATTATACTGGTGTGGTAGCACAGTATAGTTAGAGTTGAAAAGGTTCCGACAGGTTATATGTTAAATCCTTAAAATTGCACCTTAATAGCTCTAACGTCCTTCATCAGACTTGCCTGAAATTAAGCATGCATTATCTAAGAGGCAAAGTCTAAATGTGCGGAAAGTTTTGTGATGGCAGCTTGTGTGGTTTCTGAGATCTGCATATGTCATTCACCCGTAGATGTCTAATTTTTTCCTTTACTTAACATGGGGTTTTGGTTTTGCGCTCATGTACAGCCAACACAGAATAAAAAAATTGTTCTGAAATTTTTAGGGTAGAAATGTGCTGCACCAAGGTAGTACCTTTGGAAGGTTTTCTGAAAAAATATTAAATAGTTCCAGCTTTATAAGGATTTAAAGGGGAACCTTCACCATTCCCTGGGCAAAAACACAAGACCTATAGGTCCTGATTAGGTAAAATGCACCAGTTAGGATATTTATAAATAGCTTACACATCTGTTATTTGACTTTATCTGGTTGATCCTGTTACCATCCACCTGCCATTATTATTCCAGAGTCCCCCGCGGCAAGCCCTTTGATGACACAACTCATGGACTCAGCCATGGGGACTCCTAAGTAACACTACAGTTATAAGACAATAACAAAAGATACACAGCATATGTTTGCGGTTCTAACTCTGGTACCAATGGACCAAGGGAAGCACTTTTCTTGGACAATCGGTACTGGAGTTAGAAGCACAAACATGTGCTGTATATCTTTTGTTACTGTCTTATAACTATAGTGTTACACAGGAGTCCCCTATGGCAGAGTCTGTCAGTCATGTCATCAAAGGGCTTCCCTGTGGGACTCTGGAATAATAATGGTGCGGTGGAGGGTTGTAGGATCAACCAGATAAAGTGCAAATAACAGATGTGTAAGCTATTTATAAACATCCTAAATGGCCCATTTTACCTAACCCATGTTTTTGCCCAGGGAATGGTGATAGTTCCCTTTTAAAGTTTTGTTTTCCTGCTGCTCTGAGCATGCTTAGTAGGGTTTCTTAGATAATGTTCTGATACAACAGAAAAATATTCATGTCACAGAACGTTTTTGTTTCCTCAACCCTTGCTTCTCACAGTACAAAATAATGTTTCATGTCATGCCAGCTGCCATCTTGTCCCCACCCCAAACTACCAAAAATGAAAAATACATAAAAATTATAAAAATCATGTAATTTAAAAAAAGAATCACTCGAACTTAGCTAAACGAAAGAGAGTTAGCTAGATTCTGGTGTTTTTTCCTTATTCCAGGAAATATCTTTTCTGGGTACCCCAAAATCCAGGGATCCCAGCTTAGTGAGAGGAGCCATTCTCCCACGTTCTGTGTATGAGAACAGTGGGACTTTCTTGAATAATGAACTCACAGCTAGAGTTGTGTTGCCAGCTTCGGTTCAAGAAGTGAGCCAATGATCCCCTATTCCCTCTGACTCTCTCTCTCTCTCTCTATTTATTTATCTGTCTATCTGTCTGTCTGTCTACCTGTCTATCCTGGTACCACTTCTTTCTCCTCCCTCCCCCTCCTCTAGGTTGCCTGCTCCCCATTCCCAGTGTTTACATATATACATATGTGTGTGTATGTATGTATGTATATATATATATATATATATATATATATATATATATATATATAAATATATGAGAGAGAGCGAGAGAGGGATATACACACACAGATTTGGGTGCCTAGCCCCAGTACACTTGTCTTGACCTTCTCCCCTCCAGGTTTTCCACCCCCCCATTCTCACTATATACATGGTGGCACCGGGGTGCTCACCCCCCAGTACTGCTTCTTTTTCCCACCATCTAGGTTGCCCACTCCCCATTCCCAATGTTTACAGCTAGATATACTGTAGATATAGCTACAGATATACTGTAGATACAGATATAGATATGCAGACTGGGATTCCAACCCCCAGTACCATTTCTCTTGCCCCACCTCCCATGAAGGTCACCCACCCTTGTTTCCATTATCTATACTAGGTTGCCCAACCCTGTTTTTGCTGAACAGTAGCATGACACAGGGTTGCCCAATCCCCAGTGTCAAAATATTATCTGAAACAAAGAAAATCATCCCTCAAAGGTTTGTTTGTTTTACCCTCTAAGAACAAAAACAGTCCTTTGCCAATCTGATCCTTCCCACATAGACCCCACACACCCCAGCCCTACTTCCCACTCAGCATCCACCACCCGCACCCCCACACTCCCTCACTAACCTGAACATGTCCCCCAGCATAGATCCAATCCAATAGAAGAAACATTCTGCTGCTCGAATCAGCAACTGTGATATGAGAAAACCAGGTAAGTGTACTTTAATGTATTTCAATGGGGTTTTAACTTTGATTCGTAACTTTGCCATTTTTACATATTTTTACCACAAATGTTCAACATGGCCTTTCTGCAACTGCACCTCATAATCAGCAGAAGTGGAATTATGTAAATCTGGCATGAAAGGTGATTCCATGGTCACTTTGTGAAATCACCTGTCAGACAGGATTTGAAAATGTTCACAGCTCTTGTTCATGAGGTGGGATCATAAGAAGGCTATGTTAAAAATTTGGAGGCCAAAATATGTAAAAGTGATAATGTTATGAGCACATGCTGAAATGTTTCTATGCTTGCTCATAACTTCACAAATTTTAAATATTTTGACATCAGACTTTCAGCCTTGTCACTTTTTTACACCACCTCATGAACGTGACAGCTGTCATTTTTCAGATCTTGGCTAAAATGTGTTTTCATACCTGTGGCACAGAATGATGTTTTGGCAGGGATTTGAGAAGTTTCATCTACCTGATTCATGAGGTGGGATATTAAGAAGGCTATGCTGAAAATTTGGTATAGAAATATGATAAAATTATTAAGTTATGACTGAATGTTGCAATATTTTAATGTTCTCTCATAATTTCACCAATTTTCAATATTTTCACTCCAAACTTTCAACATACCTATTTTTTCACACCACCAAATAAAAGTGACGGTCACTTTTTAAATCCTGAATGTGTTTTTGTACTTCTGAAGCAAAATGACGTTTGGGCCAATACACTATAAATACCACATGTCATGTTTATATGGAGAGTCATAAAACAACTATCTTGAAGTCTGGGATCAAAATAAAAAGAAATACAATTATTAGGATATATTGTGTGTAGTACCAGTCTTGACCCCAGCATGTGTACATTGGTATCCAGTCCCACTAACCTGAGTTTGGAGGCAAACTCAGTGACCCAGCTGGGTGGGGAGAGGGTGGGGGGGATGGTGCTGTTATTCAACCCCCCCAGCCATAGAATGAAATATGGAGGGTTGCCCATATAGGCCCATGTACCATATAGTGAAGGAGTTTACTTGAATGGTAGTAAAGAAATGTCCTGATACCAATGAATGATTGTTAACATGCCTGAATATATGAAGTATTATGATGGGGTACTGAGACAAGTGAGAAGTAGGAGATTTGGGTGACTACAGATAAGCAACTAACTGAATGGTAGCAGAGAGATGCTATTTAAATTGTACACCTTCAGAACAGCTGATCTCAGCATTGCCAATAACAAATCAGAATATGTCCATGAATGCATTATTGGTGCTGTGAGGTGGTAGGGCCCTATTGAGAAATGTGTCAGTGTTTGTTGAGTGTTGGAGTTAGAAGACCCTTAAAATATAATAATGAATTTTCCATATTTAACTGAATGCTTAAAAAGCCAGGTGGTGTTATCTCAGATGTTATTGGTCAAAACTGAAAAAATTAAAAAATAAAAACAACTAGATAGAGATAGAGAGAGAGAGAGAGAGAGAGAGAGAGAGCAATCACTGGCTCACTTATGGCTGACAGCAGCCCTCCATCTGCCACTGCAGGAATCAGGAAAGTCCCACTGCTCTTATAGAGAGAATGCAGGTGAACAGCTCCTCTCACTAAGCTGGGCACCCTGGATTCGGGGGTGCCTAGAAAAGGTGTTTCTGGAGTATTTTATTTTCTTGAAACAAGCACCAGCATCTAGCTAAGTGGGTCTCATTTAGCTAGGTTCAGGTGTTTGTTTTTTAAACATACACCATTGTTATGTGTTTGACATGTTTTTTAGTTCACAGTAAAAACAAGATGACAGCCATCACAACACAAAAAGGTTTTTTTGTGTGTTGAGAGACGCAAGTGGTGAGAAAGCAAAAAGCTCTTATAATGCAGACATTTTCATGTCATATCAGAGGATTATCCAAAAACCCTACTGAGCATGCTCAGAACAACTCAGAAAAAATCTTCAAATCCTTATAGCTCTGGAACCATTTAATATTTTTTCACAAAATCTTGGAAAGGCACTACCTTGGCACAGGCTGCTTCTACCCTGAAAGTTTTGGAAAATAATTCTGTGCCATCTAGGCTTTAGGTGAGAGCAAACAAAAAAAAAAAGATGCCTTCCTGACCCAGGGGTTTGAGAGGGTGGCCCATTGCTGCGGGCCCTCCCTGCTATGATCACCTCTGTCACCGAGCCACAAGACTTCTCTCTGTGGGGTGAGGTGCCTGCAGTGTCTGACCTCCCCCGTAGCTTGAAACACCTGCCGGAAAGCCTGTGGGACCTCTGCCGTGACTGACCGACTTGCTGTGCCTTGCTCTGTGGGACTGAATTTTAGAGAGGTTGGATCAGTCTATCTTTGATCCTGGAACTGAGCATGCAATTTCAAACAAAAACACCTGCAGCTCATTGGATGGGCAGCCAGTGACGCTTGGGTGGCTGGAGTTAAAAACTGGCTCCCAGCCCCGCTGACTATAACCACTATAGACACTTTCCTGACCCAGGGGTTTGAGAGGGTGGCCCATTGCAGTGAGTCCCCCTCCCACTGTGACAATCACCTCTGTCACCGAGCCACAAGACTTCTCTCTGCGGGGTGAGGCGCCTGTAGTGATTGACCTCCCCCATAGCTTGAAACACCTGCCGGAAAGCCTGTGGGACCTCTGTCGTGACTGACCGACTTGCTATGCCTTGCTCTTCGGGGCTGAATTTTCATCCTTCCCAGACCACCACATTCCCACCTCCCCTTAAATGGACCTAAATCTCTCCCACCTCTCTGGAGAGGACCTATAGGTGGCAAGCACTGCTGCAGCTGTGGTTATGCAACAACTTGACCTAATTGAACATGAACTATTGCTTGTTTGTTGCTTTACCCTTGGCAGCCTGTTATAATCTAATTAATCCTTCTGCTTGTTTTTGCCTTGTTTGCCTACCATTGCACAGTTAATCCTATGGTCTATGTAATCCTTCTGTTTGCTGTTGTCCTGATTGCCTGCTATAGCATATTTAATCCTTCTGTCAATTCTAGCCTAGACTGCCTGCCTGCCTGTAGCCATCTAACTACTCAGCCTAGCCTCATTAAACCCTCACCACTGGAGATATTAACCTCTAATGAAGCTTATTCTTCCACTATTTTTCATCTGTTTGACTGCCAGCCCCAAGCCTTGTGTGCCTGTTACTTAATACCCCAGCTCCCTGTACCCAAGGATAATTATTCTCCCTAGGTCAGAACTGCTGCTTATATCCAACTATTCTCTACCTGATCTGTCCTACTACAGGAACCTCACCCCTACCCCACTTGCTATACTCTAGCCCACTGCTTACTACAGCTGTTCCCTTTGTCCAGTCCCTAGCTGTTACTGCCCTGGTTCCTATCCGTGCCTGTTCTGCAACTAGTGTCCCATTGCCCCTTAACTGACCATGTCTTCCCAGGGGTTTTGCCTCTATGCTCCCTGCCTCTCCCCAATTAATTATGAGGGGCCTGGGACTCATGGCAGACTTTGCCTACATAGCTCTAATTATGGGAGCTGACCAGCTCTACTCCTGGAGATAGTGTCCCCAGAACCAGAGTAGGTACACTGGTCCATCCCTCTACCCCCCTGAACCTCTGCTGGAAGGGACCAATGTGCTACCCCTTTCCATCTTTGGATTAACCCACAATGGAAATTGTTACAACCTTTTTTACCACTTTCCCCTGAGAAGCAGACAATGGTACCCCCTCTCTCCCTCCAAAATCATTGGGTACCTCTCCAGGCTTAAGCTTGCTCTGGGGGGAGATACTAAACCCAACCCTGGCCCCCACTCCCCTAACCTCACTCTTAGTGATCCCACTAACCCTCTATGGGCAGAGGCCAGGGGCCTCTGGATGGTGCATATGAACATAGGCAGCCTTAGGCATAAAGTTCATGACCTTGAAGCCTGGACCACCCTATATATGCCAGATGTACTAGCAGTGACTGAAACCTGGCTGAAACCACATATCGTTCCACACAAGATAAACCTGGTCTGCTACAATGCCTTCAGACGGGATCGTGTAGGAAAGAAAGGAGGTGGTGTTCTCATCTATACCAAAACCCATCTCAATGCTATGCAACTAGATTATCCACCCCCTCAGTGACTCAGCAAATGAGATCATAATTACTAGACTGCTCCTTGGAGACACCAAGCCTCTCTACATTGGGTGTGCCTACTTTCTGCCCCTAACGGCTGGCTCCTCCCTAGAATCTCTAACCCATGCCCTAGCAGAGCACCCCTTGGGGGGAAATGATTCTCCTTGGGGACTTCAATCAAAACTGGCTTGCTCTGGGGTCCTCTACCAACAAGAACCCCATTCTTGACTCTAACCTGACTCAAATCATCGACCTGCCTACTAGGCATAATGCCAAGTCTGGCAATCACTCCTTACTCGACTGAGCCCTTGTCTCTTGCCTGGACCGTATTATGACTGCTGAGACTATGGCAGATTCACTGAGTGACCACTCACCTATCTTCTGCACCTGGTCCAATAAATCTCCCAAATTGGCTACCAGAATGATTGAAGCCAAGAATTTCAACAGATTCGTAGTGGCTGACTTCTTTTCTGACCTTCGTGCTGTAGACTGGGATCCCATTGTCACTCTCCCCACCCTGAATGAATCACTTGACTACTTTACCAATTCCTTTCTGTCCATGGCCAACACTCATGCTCCACGAAAAAAAATGAGAGTTCAGGGGAAGTGCCACAAATGGCTTGGCCCTAGCCTCAAATGGAGTATGCTGCTCAGGGATAGGGCCTGGGGACTTTACAAATCCTCAGGCTGCAGTGCTGACTGGGAAAAGTACAGGAAACTGAGGAACCACTGTAAGAAAACCTCCAAGCATATTAAGTCTACCTACCTCCATTCTAGTCATCTGCAGGATCCCAAGAAATTCTAGGGCCAAATAAACCTCCTACTCAAGGGTGCCCCCAACACTCAGGATGGGGCCTTACTGGTTGTGAATACCCTTTCCAATGACCCCTCCACTGTATCTGAGGCATTTAATGCCTCCTTCTCCCATCCTGATGGACCCCAACCCTCGTCCCACCTGGTGCTCCCCATTTCAACTGTACCAAGTGGGAACAAGCTCAGCCCCAATTTCACTTGAAACTTGTCACCCCCTCTGAGGTTCTCCCACTCCTGCTCAAAATAAACCCTGATTCCTCCCCAGGACACGACCTGCTTGAACCTAGTCTGCTGAGGGCTGCTGCTCATGCCATCTCTCTCCCAGTCACCTGGCTCATCAACAGGTCCCTCCTTGAAGAAGCAGTTCCTAGCAAATGGAAAGTAGCAACTATAGTCCCAGTCCACAGAAAAGGGCCATGGGACAAAGTGGGGAACTATAGGTCTATCTCTATTCTCTGTCCCCTCAGCAAGGTACAGGAGAAATTGGTCTACAACCAACTGAAAGACTACCTTTAGAGGTACTCTCTCCTGGCCGACATACAACATGGCTTTAGGAAAGGCCATGGCACAGACACGGCCCTTATCCAGCTCACGTCTGATGTCCTTGATGCTATGGACAGGGGCTCAAAGACTGGAGTTCTATTTATCAGCCTATCCAAAGCCTTTGACTTGGTCTGCCATAATCTTCTTCACTCCAAACTCCACCTCCTTGGACTGGATGGGCACTCCCTCTCCTGGTTCAGGAACTAGCTGCTCCATAGGAGCCAAAAAATTATCTGGAAAAGAACCCACTCTAGTACCTGCCTGGTGATCTCTGGAGTACCTCAGGGCTAAGTCCTGGACCCCCTGCTCTTCACCCTCTTTGTCAATGACATTGAGAGGGTTAGTGGGCTGAGCAAACATATCCTCTACGCGGACGACACTGTTGTCTACTGCAGGGACCCACTACCTAGTGTTATCACTGCCAAGCTACAAGCCAGACTCTCAGCACTTGAAGCTTGGTTCTCCTCCAACTCCTTAGTACTGAATGAGGAGAAGACCAAAGCAGTCCTGTTTGGAACTAGACATCTGGGAACTGATATATGTGACCTGCTCCAAGTCTGTACAGCCCAGGGGAAGAATGTCGAGGTCCTTGATAGGGTCAAATATCTGGGGATCCTCCTTGACCAGGAGCTGTCCTATAAGCCTCACATTGACTCCCTAAGACCATCCACCAGAGGACTGGACTCCTCTACCACCTGGGACACTCTCTTTCTGGTGAGGCTCGGTGAGCTATCGCCAATAGTACCCTACTCCCTATCCTCCTCTACAGGACCCCCCTCCTTCAGTCCCTTAGAGAAGGGGAGCTACATAAACTCATCATGCTCTACCATACAGTGGCATGCTTTACCACCAATGACCCCCAAGGAGGCACCACTGTGAGGTCCTTGCAGACCTCCACTGGGCCACCCTATGGTACAATTTAGCATACTCCTCTATCTGCCTGACCTACAAATTCACCACCACTGGCACTCCTCCCCACTTGTGTGGCCTGCTCAACCCAAGAGTACACTACCATGATACAAAATCCTCAGCTGGCCATCCCCTGGACATTCCACGGGTCCACACTGACCCAGGCAAGCATTCCTTTAAATATGCTGCCCCACACTTATGAAACACTCTCCCTGCTAACCTGGTCAATAGGCCTTCTCTCCAAGGCTTCAAGTCAGACCTCAAAGTGTGTCTCCTTGAACTCAGCCTTTGCGGCTGCAATTGTTAGCCCCCACTCATAACCCCTTCCCATATAGGTCTCAACCATGACCACTGTGTTCCATGCTTATTTCAATGAACGTATCTACTATGACCCTTGCTACTTTAATGTACAGTGCCTAATATACAAACAATATTGTCAACTGTAATTACTGTCACTCTTGTATGTAATAATCCTAACAAATGTATCTTGTCTAATGTATGTAACCATTGCCTCATGTAACTAATCCCGGGTTGCCCCTGAAAAAGGGACATCTAGTCTCAGTGGGCTTACCCAGTTACCAAAATTTAAATAAATAAATACAGTATATGAAAAAAACAATTGGCGCTCTACAGGAAAACAACATATGTGCATCTCAGAAACTACACAAGCTGCAGTCACGAAACAGTACACATATTTAAACCATGCCTCCTAGACAATGCATGCCACATTTCAGGCAATTTTGTTGAACAATACTAAAGCTATTAGGGTACAAAGTTAGTGGTTTAACATAGGACCTCTCAGGCACCCCTAACTATACTGCTTCTACCATGCTAGTATGATATAGATATAGATATACATTTATATGATGGACAGGGAATATTATGATGATAGATAGATATATACTGTAGATAGACAGACAGACAGACAGACAGGGACAAGTGCAGCCATCATCCAACTTAACAGTTAAATTCTCATCATTATTACTTACTGATGACCTTCAGTGTGGAGTATAGGATCCCTGCTCACTGCTGAAGTAAACTTCTGGGGATCCAGGACCTTAAAGGGACACTGTCAGCCCTTTACATATGTTTAATGCCAGTACTAAGAAACAAGCCTTCACTGACTCCAGCAGTCCATCTTGTGCCACCATAGGTATAGCAGCAATGTAGACCCCATAGAAATAATTACTGTCCCACATTTTAATAAAAAACAAATCCCTGCCAGTCCACTTGTATTGTCTGCAAAGTGTGGTAGCATTTGTAAATGGCACTGAAGTGCCTCAAGGCTCATTTGCAGGCTACTGTATCCGAGGTCAGCTAAATACACTTTCTAGTACTACAAAGAAAGATGAACTTGGAAAAGTGTTTATTTCTTGGAAATGGGTGCTATAAATTAGTTAAACCATGGTCTGAATGTTGAGCTGTGGTACTGGGCATGTGTGCAAATATGCATATACATGCTTATGCATATTTGTATGCCCAGTATCACAGCTTGACCTGACTGTGATTTAAGTATTTTTTTAATGCTCATTTACAAGAAATAAACACTTGCCCAAGTTCAGGTGTCTTTGTAGTACTAGAAAGTGTATTTAGCTGAATTCAGGTACAATAGTCTGCAAATGAGCCTTCTGGTGCTTCTGCACCATTTAAAAATGTGACCTCACTTTGTGGACAATAGGACTGGACTGGCAGGGTTTCAGTTTTGATTAAAATTCAGAAACAGTAATTATTTCCATGAGGACTGCATTGCTGGTATACCTATGATGGCATAAGATGAACTGCTGTAGTGAGTGAAGAAACATTTCTCAGTACCAGCAAAAAACATAAGCAAAGGTCTGACAGTATCAGTTTAAATCACCATCCCTCCATTTTAGTTATGTTACATTCACTATTAACTATCCATAGGTAACGTTGTAATTCAGCCCAAGTAATTTTCTGTTTGAATTTGGTGGCAGGGCTCCCTTCCTCCAACAAAATAATCCAGGAGGGCTAAGCATGGCTTAGGCAGGAAATGATCAAGGCAGGAGAGGGACCCTTAACAGTAGGCAGCATGCAAAGACAAGAGTGGAGTCCTTCAAGGCAGCCAGCAGCAAGTAAAAGAAAGTGGTGGGGGCCTCCAAAACAAGCTGGCAGTAAGCTGAGAAGGGACCATCTGAGGAAAGCTGGAAGTAAGTGGAGGAATCTGGGGAACGCAGAGGATGGAGGGGGCCTAGGAGGCAAATGGTACCAAGTCAAGGAAGGAGGGGCCCTTCATATTCGTTTGTAGTAAGCAGAGAAAGGAAGGAAGGGGTGGGGCCTCTGAGACAGTAGGCAACAAGTGTTAGAAGGGGTGAGGAATCCAGAAGAAAGAAGGGGGACCTCCATGGCAGAAGACAGCAAGCTAAGGGAAAAGGGGAGAAGCAGAAGAAGGAGATACAAGGTCCTTGTTGTAAGTGGGCAGCAGGAAGAGGAAGAGGAAGAGGAAGAAAGGGGGAGGGGAGCTCCATGACACATTGGCAGCAAGAGGAGGAATGTAGAGAATGTTGAAGAAGAGAGGAAACAGAAGAAGACCATAGCATAAAAAAGCACACTGAGAGCATTTAAATAATACTGAAGAGCAGTTATTTACTTTTTGCTTGATATCCCCTGATCAAGCATGAGATTTGTAAAGCACCAGGGTCAGTGTGTTTTTGTGACGCTGAAGGCAAATGTAAACAACTTACCTACAGTATTATTTAAATACTGTACTATGAGTGCTTTAATTTTATGCTGTGCTAGTCATTATTTTTAATTTATTACACATGATGTTTTAATTGTAATGGTGATACTGTATGCGTGTTTTCTGGAAAATGGAAGAAGGAGGGTCCTATCTGGAAATCTGGCAGCAAGATGAGGAATGGGCCTCCCTGGCAAGCCAGCAGCAAGTGGGGGGAGGGGCCTCGGCAGCAGTAGGCAGCAAGTGGAAGTATCAAAGCAGATAGTGACCCGAGGAGCAGCAGGAATATAATTTTGAGGACAGCAACACAGCAGGCCTAGAGCAGGACCAAGTTGCAGGGTGAAAGCTAAAAGTGTGAACAAGGGGTGCTCCATGAGAAAAGCGATGCTGGAAAAGTCAATTTGGTGAGAGCTGCCAGGAACAATAGCAGCAAGGAGTAAATAATGGGTGTTCCACAATACAATAGAGACTACCAGCAACTGAAGAAATAGCCCTAAGACAAGTACAAAATAGGCAGGGCTGGGAAGCTGAGGCACAAACATAGGGAAACAAGGAACAAGGGATGGCCAGCTGGATAGACTAAAGTGGGCAGGGTAAAAGTACAGCACTTTGGCTTCAAAACAAGCAGTGCAAGGAGTGACTATTTCTTTAGCAGATGGCAAGACTGGGAACCTGCAAGAAAAACCAGCACTCAGGAGGGCAAGCAGAAAGAGGCCATTGGGGAGTTGTGGAAGGGAGAGTAGAGGTAGGGAGCAGGAGCCCTGGTAGAGAGATCCAAATGGGTGGTGGGCTATACTGAAAATAGAGTGGCAGAGAGAGACAAAGCAGGCATGATGGCACACAGTTAAAGACAAAGAAGATTAGTGAGATACAAATCATCTGATGGTACTTTAGAAGAGAGGGTTGCTAACCCTCTAGCAACAGTACTAAATACAGGTTACTCACCTGTAACAGGAGTTCTAGGAATGGTATATGTTGTTCATCCACACTTTCTGGCAGGTATCCTTGCCGCTTTAAATCTTGCCGGAAGGTCTTCAAGCTGGCTCCTCCCACCCACCCGGGTGGTAAAACTCTCGGCTCTGTCCCATGACGCCAGATCTGGCCCGCTGGAAGCTCAGGTAGTGCGTCGAAGCCGGGGAGGTTGGGTGGGTCATGTGGATGAACAACATATACCATTCCTAGAACTCCTGTTACAGGTGAGTAACCTGTATTTCTAGGGACATGGATATGTTGTTCATCCACACTTTCTGGCAGACTCCTAGCAGTTCTCAGGGAGGAGGGAGGCAAGGCGCACACCCCCTACTTAGGGAATAGACTGGAGAACCGAGGCCCCAAAACCAGCATTCCAGCGTGACTCAAGGTCGATGTGGTAGTGGGTGATGAAGGTGTGTGCTGACTTCCAGGTAGCAGCCCTGCAGATTTCCTGGATAGGGACGTCCCTGGAAGCAGCCACCGATGCAGCGGTATGGCGGGTAGAATGAGCTCTTATCCCTCTGGGATTCTCCATGCCTGCTGACCTATAGCAGAGATCTATGCAGGAGGTGACCCCCTGCTTATCGTCTGCTTGGCTGCAGGTCTGCTAGGTGCGGCTTCAGCGTAGGTGACAAACAGCTGGCGAACCTCTCCCTGAATTTCAGCCGTGTGCTCCTTATAGTAGGCGAGCGCCCTTCTAGGGTCCAGAGTATGGAGCCTATATTCGGCCTCCGAGGTGTGACTGGGGTAGAACACTGGCAGAGTCAACACCTGGTTACAGGAAACTGGCACCACCTTTGGAAGGAACTGGTGGGGTCGAGGATAACCTTGTCCCTGTGGAAGACCAGGTAAGGAGACTCGATGGAAAGTGCCTGGAGCTCTCCCATCCTTCTGGCTGATGTAATAGCCACCAAGAAGGTGGTCTTCCACGACAGGTGAGAGAGATCACACCTGTGCATTGGTTTCAATGGCTTGCCCATGAGCTTTGCCAGTACCAGCAGTAGATCCCACGGAGGTGGAGGTTCTCGCACCGGAGGGGAAATGTGATCAAGGCCTTTGAAAAAGCACCAGACCACCTTCTCCTGCACCACTGACTGCTTCCCAGCCCATGCCCGGTAAGCAGAGATGGCTGCCAGGTGCACCTTTAGGGTCGTCGATCTAAGCCCTTGCTGAGAAAGGGACCATAGATAGTCCAAGATGCTTGCCAAGGAACAGGAGGAAGGGTCCAGGCCCTTGCCCTGACACCAAATGGAAATCCTCTTCCATTTGAAGGCATAGCATTTCCTGGTCGACTTCTTACGGGATGCCTCAACTACATTGAGGACCTCGTCGGGAAGACCCAAGGACTGGAACTCCAGCCGCTCAGGAACCAGGCCATCAGGTGCAGGAATTGAAGGTCCGGATGGAACATCTTCCCCTGATTGACTGAAAGTAGGTCCGGATGAGCTGGAAGCTGCCTTGGGAGCCTGGAGCTGAGGCTGAGGAGATCTGGATACCAGCATTGGCAGGGCCAGTCTGGGGCTACCAGAATCACCTGCGTCTTGTCCCTCCTCACCTTGAGAAGTACCTTGTGGATCAAGGGAAATGGGGGAAAGGCGTAGAAGAGGCCAGGGGTCCAGGGCATCAAGAAGGCATCCCCTTGCAGCGAGCCCTGCTGAGGGGAGCCGGCATGGAACAGCCTCAGCTTTGTGTTCTGCCTGGAGGCAAACAGGTCCACCTGAGGTGTGCCCCAATGGGAGAACAGATCTTGTACTACCTCCGGCAGGAGAGACCACTCATGAGACAGCCCCTATCCGGCTTAGGGCATCGGCCAGGGTGTTGGAGGCTCCTGCCACATGAATGGCTAGGAGATACGCCTCCAGGCTGCGCACGAGTGACCAAATGCGGAGAGCTTCCTTGCACAGAGGCATGGAGCGCATCCGGCCCTGGCGGTTTAGGTAGTACATGGTCGTGGTATTGTCCGTCTGGACCTGAACCACTTGACCCTGTAGGAACAGAGCAAAGGCGGTGAGAGCTAGATGGACTGTCCGAAGCTCTAGCAGGTTGATATGGCATCGGGACTTCCGAGGGGACCAGAGGCCGTGCACTCTGTGCTTCCCCAGATGGGCACCCCAACCCATCAGAGAGGCGTTGGTCGATAGAGAGACCGTCGGCTCGGGGTGGATAAACGGGATGCCCTCCTGCAGATGAGTTGGAACGATCCACCACTGGAGAGCGTTCCACATCCCCTGGGTCACCGTCACTAGCTGGTCCAATGGATTGCAGCGTTGAGACCACTGGCTGGCCAACCCCCATTGAAGGGGACACATGTTCCAGTTGGCCCAATGGACCACGCTGGTGCAGGCCGCCATGAGACCCAGGAGGCACAGGAAGTCCTGGGCAGGGCGTGATTGCCCAACCAAAAATGATTGGGCAAAGGAGGAAAGACCCTCAGCCCTGTCCGTCGGGAGCCATGCTCTGGCTCGAAGAGAGTCAAGCTCTGCCCCGATGAAAAGAATCACCTGCTTCGGTTCGAGTTCCGACTTGGCCTCGTTGATGAGGAGGCCGATCTGAGAGCAAACCTGGAGGGCCAGATCTCTGGACTGCTCCACCTCCTGTCTGGAGGGGGCTGCTATCAGCCAATCATCCAGGTAAGGGTACACCCGGACCCCTCGGCACCGCAGGAATGCTGTCACCACTGCCATGCATTTGGTGAAGACCCTAGGAGCAAGAGACAGGCCGAAGGGCATGGCTCGGAACTCGTAAAGGGATCCTTCCGCTCGAGAACGAAGGAATCTCTGGTGAGATGGATGGATAGGGATGGGAAAAAATGCGTCCTGTAGGTCCAGAGAGCAGAACCACATGCCGCGTTCCAGGGATGGTATTATCTGAGCCAGAGTGACCATCCTGAAGGTCAGAGACCTTAGGAACTTGTTTAGGTCATGCAGGTTGAGAATGAGGCGCCAGCCCCCTGTCCGTTTTGGGACCAGGAAGTATCTGGACACAAACCCCAGGTCTGAGGGAGGGTCTGCCACCGCTCTGATCACCTCCTTCTCGAGGAGCAGAGCGATGTCGGCTTGGTGAGTCGACAGCGAGGCTGCCGGACCCTGAGGCCCCCCGGGGGCGACGGCTTGGAATGGCGGGGCCTGCTCGAACTCCAGAGGCAGGCCCTTTCCCACCACTTCCAACACCCACCGGTCTGTAGTGATAGCGAACCAGGTGGAAAGGAAGTGGCGAGTCCGTCCCCCCATGGGGGGAGCCTGGGGTGGGGTGACGAGGTTGGGGGCAGCACCCCTCAACCCATCACTGAGCAGGCTTGGAGGAGGGACCGGCCGAGGGACCACCTGAGCCTTTACCTCCCTGCTTCCTGGAGGAGGAAGCCATGGGCTTGGGCTTGGGATGCCAAGTGTGAGCCTGCTGGCCCTGATGCTGCTGGGCCAGACATGCCGTGGGCACAGATGGACGAAAGGGCTTGGGTTGCGGTCTGCGGCCCTTGTCCCTCTGGGTGGATGAGACCGAGTCCAGAGTGGCATTGGACTTTTTGATCCTCTGGAGGTGACTCTCCACCCAGGGGTCGAAGAGGTCGGTCCCCAGAAAGGGACGCCCCGCCAACTTGTGCTGGATCCGCCAGAAGGTGGATATCCTCAGCCATGCCTGATGGCGCATAGCCACTGCAGCCGCAACTGACCTGGCGCATGAGTCACCGATGTCCAAAGCAGTCTGAAGTTGCTGCTTGACCACTGCCCTGCCCTGGTCCCGCACCTGCTTAACCGTGGTCTGCAGGTCAGCCAGGAGATGAGGGACTACCTCGTCTAGGGAGCCCAACAGGGCATGAGAGAAGTGTGCCATCAGCATGGCCGAGCTGGCCTGATGAAGGCCAGGGAGGATGCAGCGTAGACTTTGCGCCCAGCGTAGTCCAACTTTTTGGACTCCTTGTCGGGAGGCTTGTCCACGTCCCTGGTGCTTCCAGCACGCCGGAAGACGCTGTTGGTAACCAACCCCTTGGCTGAGGGGTGTTCTGAGAAACCAGAAAGGGAACCAGTAGGGACCGCATACTTCCTCACCATCCTGGCTGAAGGCACAGGGCAGGAAGCAGGATGCTGCCAGAGCTCCAAGGCCGGGCCTACAATGGCCTTGGCCACCGGAAAGGCCTCCATAGGAGAATCCCCTCGGCCCAATATCTCCATGAGGGGATACTTGGCCCGCTTGGATACGGGCTCGAGCTGCATCCCGGTAGACTTTGAGATGAGCCTAAGCAAACCCATGAAGGACGATGGGCTATCATCCAGCGACTGACCACCTGAGGACTCCAAGTCGACCCGCCTGGAGAACAGGGAGGAATCGTCGTCGGACTTGGAGGAGTCTGCAAAGAGCTGCCTTGGGCCTGAGCCACCCTCCACCTGCCGAGGGCGATTGGGAGTGAGGGTAACAGACAGCCTATGAGGCAGACCCTGGGCCGACCGACAATTCTTGGTCGGGGCCCCAAACAACAGCTGTGGAGTCGGAGGTTCCACCAGAATCGGTGGGGCAGCCGGTTTTGGTCGAGCAACAGGCCTGGGAGCAGGCGCCTCGGCTAGAACGAGGGGTTGCTTCGGCCGCTCCGGTGACAGCCACTTGATAGCCGGGGAAGGCGACGACGTCGGCTTGCTCCCAGACAGAAGAAGCTGTTGCCACATGAGGTCCCTCAGAGCGCCAATGCAACTTGCGTCGAAGCCTCCCCTCATCTGAGGAGGAGGACGAGGATGAGTGGCGACCCCGCTAGCCACGGTACAGGGACCGAGACCACCTATGATGGCGGGATCGGCTGGACCGAGAAGAAGTCCGAGACCGAGACTGTGAACCTCGGCTTTTCTGAGGAGGGTTCTGGGGCAGGACAGGGGAAACCCGCTCTCCCCTCAGCTCGGAGGGTTCAACCGTGGACTCCGGAACTGGAGGCACGGGCAAGTCCACAGAAACCTCAATCTCCACTGGGGAAACTGGGGAGTGAGGGTTTTCGGCTTCACCGGTCGACAGCCCGTCTGACGGGTCGAGAAAAATCTCGACTGCCTCGACAGGAGACTCTGTCAACTGACCTGACGGGGACACCGTGAGGCCAGTGGCTGAAGCCGAAGGATCGACCGAAGTCGATGGTTGATTACTCGGTGAGAGGGACCTCTCCCGCTCCCAAGAGCGTCGACGGAGGGACTTACCTTTGTGGTCCTTCTTCTTGGACCGGGAAGAAGGCCCTGAAGATGTTGGTCCCTCTCCCTTAGTGGAAAGGGACAGACAGAGCTCCTTAAAAGAAGCTGAATAGAAGGATCCTGGGGAGAGTGGGATAAAGGCCGCGGCCAAGAAAGACGAAGATGCAGCCTGCGCTGCCTCCTCCTCGAGGGCGATTATCTGCTCAAGCTGTTCCGCCAAGCCCGGCGCCGCGGAAACCGCCAAACGGGCCTCCTTCAACTTTACCGGAGGGTAACGTTTCTCAGGGTGCCCAAGTTGCAAATGGGCGGCGCGGTCTTCCAGGACGTAGGCCGAAAAAGAAGAGCACAGGTCACAAGCCTGCGGGTCGTGCTCAAGGCCCAAGCAGTAGACGCACGTGGAGTGCAGATCCGCCCAGACATCTTCTGCTCGATGGGCACCTCCAAAACCGGAGTCGATTTGTCCATCGCAGCCACTAGGGAAATAAATGACCAAAGTCTTGAAAACCTTAAAAGTAATTTCGATAAACCAAGAAATAGGAACCAGTCTTATACGAGAGCTGCTAAGGAGGAACCAGAGCTCCAAGCGGTAAGGAAGATCTGGCGCCATGGGGCGGAGCCGAGTTTTACCACCCGGTGGGTGGGTGGAGGAGCTGCTTGAAGACCTTCTGGCAAGATTTAAAGCGGCGAGGATACCTGCCAGAAAGTGTGGATGAACAACATATCCTTGTGCCTAGAAATGAGAGTTTCTGGCACTCCGGGTCACTGTGATAGATTGTCAATTAGAAAGTTAGATGACATGAGCTGCAGCCATTGAAATACATTTTTTTAACTTATAAAAAGGCACATCTCCAAGTGTTGGAGGCAAGCAAGTTCCCCAGCACTTCGGCCAAACACTCTGGCCTTCATCTGGGAACACACAGGTAGAAGTAGCAGGCAGAGAATCAGGCAGCAGTTAGAGTTGAGCCGACAGACTTATGGAGAAAACATATACTGTGGAACCATGGGGCAGCATGGAAATAGAGGCAGGGGTAGCAACAGTGAGATGGGATGTCAAGATGTGGTGGTAGTTTGGGTCCTGAATGAAAAAATATGCTATCTGACTTAACTGTAGTTTCTTTTTCTGTTAGCTGCAATGGTGCAACTGGAAAGTCTTACCATATGGATAAAATGCAACCCAGCTAGGTACACTGACACTGTGTCAAGCTGTGACATATTCATTGAATGCAGGTGGCATGAAAATTCTCTCTCCTCTTAGTGCTCACAAACTGGTTGCAAACCTAAGAAAAATCTTCCCTTTGTTTTATTAGCCTTTGATACTATGTGATAAGGTAAGTGCTTACTTAGCTTTGGAATCTCTGTTCCTACTGACTGTAGACAGGGAGTAAAGGTAAAAGCCGTGTTTAAATCCTGTAAAAAGTCTGTTCATAGTGACATGCCCCTTCATGATGTTATTAACGAAACAAAGGGAAAGACATTGGGCCTGTAACCTGCTTATGAGAATTTATACAGGGAGTCTTTTTTGTCAAAACCCACATGCACAGATAATTTATTTTATTTATTTATTTTAATCTTTGGTAACTGGTTAAGGCCAACTAGGCACAAGTGCCTGTTTTCAGGGGCAACCTGGGAGCACTGGGCGGTTAAGTGACTTGCTCAGTCACACAGTATGCAAGTGGAGGTTGTGAGAATCAAACCCAGGTCTGGTCTGCTGGATGTAGCAAGCTCGTTTAGGCTATACTGCCAGCTATTATGTAAGATTCTCTCAGCCTAGAGATACCTCAGATATTACCAACTGTATATGTGCTGATAAAAGCCACAGAAAGATTGCACTTAAAGTTGCTTTAAACTTGTATGCTGACAAATTTAAAATCCCTATTGTTTGCAGATCACAACTGCATTTGTAATTGTATTAAAAACTTGAAGCCCTATCCGTGAAAGAATGCACACCCAGGGAGGAGTGACTGTGTTGTAAGGTGGTGCACAGAGGTTCCACATCACACATTCTGAGACCTCGATGCACCCACATCCCTGGATGTGTACCACCTCTGCACCTGATGCAGTGCTGTATGCACAGCTATGTAACTGTCCAGGCCAGGGGCAGGAAAGGAGGCATGGGTGTGCATGTACCTGATGCACAAAACAAACTGCACTGTAGAAGGCTAGCAGAAGCGGCAGAAGCTACGCAACCTAAGGAGTTGTCTTAGAGCTTGTGTTCCTCCCACTGCCCAGCTGCAGGGCATTCCCTGGGGCCCAATCAGGGATCACTCTACCTGTACCAAGTCCTATGAATCTGTACAGAGGGCTGGAAAGCATACTGGAACAGTCCAGTAGTGAAATATTATTGATGGATACCCTTCCAGGAACACAGTAGCCCTTGTAGGACAGTCATATACCACCAGCCCCTGCTCTGTGGGGACTCAGGATCCACTACAGAGCTGCCACAAGCATCCAGTTGGAGGTCTGGTGTCCAACACGACACAGCCACTCTTCCACCCATGGCCCATCCCATTTGAACTGCACTTCATGCATCAAATCTGGGGGGGTGCAGAGGACATGAATGCTGGCATATGTGTCAGCAGCAGGAGGTGTAGAATTAAACAACTTAGATATGTGTGAGTTATGCAAATCTGTAGTGTCTTTGTGGTTTACACCCTAAACTTATTGGGTGGGATATTCAAAAGGGTTGCACCATGCGCAATAGGGTTGCGCCTGCGCAAGACCAAAAGTGCGCCATTCTGTGATATTCAGCAGGAGGCAGTTGCGCCACCGAAAACATGCTGAGCAACAGCGCAATGCAAAGGAAGGCATGCGCAACTGATGGGGGTGGATCCATGCATAAAGAGCGCAATGCGATATTCAAAGACTTGCGCATTGCGCAAGAGCGGAACTGCCGGAAATTGCGCACTAGCGGAAATGATCCAAAATAAAAAGGCTCAAGGAAGCGGCGCAAGAACGCTACAAGGATGCCAAGTGGGGTAGAGAGAGAGACAGACAGACAGACAGAGAGACAGACAGTGACAGGCTAGGGCAGGCAAGGCAAGCATTGTGGGCCATAGGCTGCAGAGGCCAGCGGGGGGTGCCCGGTGCAGTGGAAGTAGCAGTCAGGACAGCGGGGGTAACACAGCAATACCAGCCGGGGGGGGCAGAAGCCAGGGAGATGGGTGAGAATGCAAGCTGCAGGGGGACGAGGCTGTGGAAGGGCCCATCGGCGGTACGCCCCCAACAGGCAGTACCGTGCCCACATCAGCTATGAGCTGTATACAGATGTAGAGATTATGGGCCGGTACCGCCTGAACAGGGCAATACTGAGGTGGCTCTGTGAGCTGTGCAGTGATGTGATGCAGGCACCCTCACGACCGAGTCACGCTCTGTCAGTGGAGACCAAGGTGACGGCCTGCATGCCTGCTCGTCACGGGCACCTTCCAGAGGCTGACAGGGACACCAGGCTTCACACAGTCGGCCACGCCACGCATCCTCACCCACCTCAGCACACTGCTGCCACATGCCGCGGAGCACATCCATTTCCCAGCACTGCAGCAGAGCGTACAGCAAACATGCGGAGTTCCACAGGGTAGCACGTATGCCTGGCATGCTAGGGGCTATAGACTGCACCCATGGGGCCATTCGCGACGCCACCTGGCCCCGATGGGGCAGCGTAGAGAACCGAAAGGGCTACTCCAGTGTCAACTGCCAGGTGGTGTGTGATGCCACTGGGCGAATAATCAATGTCTGTGCCACACACCCTGGCGGAGCACATGATGCCTTCATATGGCATCAGTCCGCACTGTGCCATCGATTCGAGAGTGGGGATGTCCCCACAGGACATCTAGTGGGTGAGTACGCATGTGTGGAATGCAAACTTGGGGCAAGGGTGGGAATGCCACAGGTGCCATGGTAGTGACACACAGGGATATGGGCAAAATGGACCTGAACATGACACTGATCTCCACTATCTTCACACACAGGTGACAGCGGTACCCTCCGTCCCTGGCTGCTCACCATGCAGCCCCATGACCCCATCGCAGCAACGCTATAATGAGGCACATGCCGCCACACGCAACATCATAGAGCAGGTGTTGGGATGCTCAAGGCACGCTTCCGATGCCTAGGCACCTCTGGCGGTGCCCTACAGTACAGCCCCCCAAAGGCCTGTGGGATATTCCTGGCCTGTTGCATCCTGCACAACATGGCCAAGGACTGTGGGATAGCCCTACAGGTTGAAGAGGGGGACAGCGATGGGGACACCAGTGGCACCGGTGTTGATGGTGATGAGCAGCCCCCCCAGGACGGCGGGACCCCCGACTGATCCGGCAGGCCCAGCTGCACCGGGACACCATCACAGAGGAGCACTATCCATGACACAGGTAAGTCAAGGGGCCATGTGCAACCAACACTGTCCAGGCACAAACCACAGGCACACAGGGTAACACACCAGGGGTGCATGATGGCCAGGGAAGTGGAAGGGTCCAGGCATACAAACACACCATCAGGGAGGGGTGAACACTCATATGGACACACACACACCAGGCACAGAGCGTACATGGGCAGATGCACAGCACAGCAGAACCGACATTGCTAACACACAGCGCCACTGACCACCCCCACCACCTGTACTATCCAGGTACATGTGTCAGGTGCTGGGCACCCTTGCACCTTGGTGTACAGTACAATGCAGGCATCATCATGCACACGCACCTGTGGACAGCAGTTGGGAGGGTGTGCAGGTGGTCCGTGTGTCGGCGTGTTGAGCAGAGCACCCAGCAGTGCACTATCCACCATGACACACATTGCACACAGGGCAGCACCAGACAGGGCCCGCACTGGGAGACAGGTCAGTCATGTAGCACTGTCCCACGGCCACCGCGGATGCGTGGGCGGCCCCACCATTACCCAACAGCACTGGCAGGCTGAGCAGGGGCCACATGGGGTGGCACTGTTGGACCACCAGGGGTCCCACTGCACGAACGCGACCTTGCCCGCACAGGGGTCTGCAGCATGCCGAACATACCTGCACCAGGGGTGCTCGGGATGCCCACAGCAGAATCTGGCATCGACAGGCCTGGTGTCACACGATGCCAGGAACGGGGAGTGGAGCGTGAACTGTGTGGGGTGTGCGGTACAGGGTCACCTGACTGTGTGCCCAATGTGTCCACGACAGAGACCACTGCCTGGGTCAGCCTGTCAATGGTGGCGGTCACATCCATCCGCATGTGGACCATCTCTGCATGGTCCAGAGCACACTCCCTGCTGTGCCGCTCCACAGCCACAGACAGTGCCTCCATGGACATTGCAACCCGCCTCTGCTGCTGTACTGATTTCCGCAGCAGGCGGGTGTGCTCGTCCAATGGGTACTGTGCCACAACGGCATCCTGTCCCTTAGGGTGTTGAAGGTCCTGATGCACAACACCCCTTGAGGGTGGGCACTGTTCACCAGGACCAGGAATGGGCGTATCAAAGAGCGGCGGGCATGTGCCACCGCTGGACACTGTACCCCCAGACCTGGTGGGTGACTGCTGCTGCTGCCCCTCCAACCGCTGTGCCCCAGGGTCCACTCGTTGCACCGCTGTGGCTGCAACAGTGCCAGACACCTGCACAGCCATCGGTGCTGCCCAACCGGTGCTGACAGGCACAGCCTGGGACTGTGCCGACATGCTGGCACACAAGTTGGAACCAGCAAGGCCCAGGGGCATGTGCCGGCCTGCTGTGTGTCCGTCATGGGACACACACATGTCACTGCCCATTGCAGTCCTTGCATCATCAATGGTGCAGGTACGTACAGCCACAGTCACAGCTTGCTGGCATGCTTGCATGCCAGACTGCTGAGACACAGGCTATGCACCCCACACCGAATCACAGACACCAGAGTTGGCAGCACAGCGCATGCTGCTGGCAGTGCATGCTGGCTGGTGACAGAGGTGGATGGACCTCCTCCATGTCCAGCAGGTCATCCTCACTGCCTGGTCCCACCACCACTGTCTCCTGAAGATGAACAGGATCTGTAACAGAAAGAGAGGACATGTGAGTGCATGTAACAACCTTCCCCCCACAACACCACCACCATGTCGTGCACGTGCAGTGATGGGCTTTCACCTGTGTGGAATCCACCTCCTGATGCGCCTCAATAGCACTCGCTGCACAGTTGCAGCCAGTCGGTCCTCAGCAGGGGTCAGCTCCACCACCGCTGGCTGGCCCCGCCAGTCTAGCACGTGCCGCCCTGAGGGCTGCCACCTTCCTTCACCCTCCTGCGGTCTGTCCCAATCTTCTTCTTGCATTCCTGCATGGAGCGCTGGCTTCCGTGCAGGTTCACTGCCCGGCTACCCCCTCCCATGCAGCCGCACGGGCCTGAGGGGTGCCCCGGCTTTCACCAGTAGTGCCTCATCCTCCAGGTAGGCCTGGGAAGAGGGCCTCAGTCTCTGCCGTGGTGAAGTTGGCCTCCTCCTCACCCACCATCCTCACCCTCACCCGCCCCTGCTCGGTCATGGCGATCTGTAAGGGTGGAAGTGGACACCTGTCACTGTGCAGTCTACAGCATTATCCCATGCCCATTGTCCAGAACATCCCACAGCATGCAACTCACCTCTCACCTGCAGTACCGAATCTGTCCAGCGAGCCCAGTGTCGACTTTTATAGCGCAATGCATGCAAATTAGGAGAGGAGCAACTGTAATGAGATGCAAATCGCACCACTGCGCCTTTGAATGGCTGATCAGATGATTTGCATGTGTCGGCTGAATATCGCGCCATTGCGCTTTTCACAAGATGGTTGAGCCGGCTGAGCCAATAGCGCAGATCTGTGACTGTGCGGTACACTGCATTGCGCATGCCCAGGTAGCTTACACAGGCATCTGCCGTGCTGATGATGTGCTGTGCGCGATCGGCAATTCAGGCCATGGCCACCATTGTGCCAGTGGCGCTACAGCACTGGGCACTATATGGCGCCAGTGGCACTACTGCGCAATAGTCCACTGTGGCACTGTCACACAGGTGGTCGGGTCACGCAGGATGTGTAGACGCCAGATGGCGCTGTGTGGGCTTGCATCATAGACCCCGACCTGGTGTCCGACCTTTGCCCCTGGCGCTGTTCGCTGCTATGTGTATCGCCCTATTGGCGCTGTCTGGTGACAGTGCTAAGTGGACCAACGGCACTGTACCTAACAGCTTAATTGGAACCTATGGTGGTCTATTGCGAACATTTCCATCGCAATACGCCACAGCGGGCGCTATACGCTGCTGTAAACTTGGAAGCATGGCACGCAGGAGGGCAGTGCAATGGAGCCCCGTGGAGCTGGCCAACCTGGTGGTCCTGGTAGAGCCCCACTATGGGGCACTGTATGGTGAGGAGCCCCTCACCATGGCTAGGACACAGGTCTGGCTGCAAGTGGCCAATGACCTGGTGGGGGTCACTGGGCAGCGCCGGTCTGCTGAGCAGTGCTGGCACAGGTACAGTGACCTCCGCAGGAGGGAGCCTATCCTGCATGAGCGGCTACGGTCACGTGCAAGGAGGGGCATGGTGCCTAGGCCAGGTGGGTGTACCATCTATGCACCTGTATTCTCTGTAGGGGTGTGAGTGTGTTTTGGTGGCTGTGCATAGGTGATGGCTCTGACATGGTTGGCTGTGCAGTGTGTGCAGGTGTGAGATGCATGGGTCTGGCTGTGTGGCAGGCACCTCACTGGGGCAGGGGCAGTCTGCTTTGGAGTCACACTGATGTTTTTCTCAACATTTGTCTCCCACAGGCCAGGCTGAGAGGATGCAGGCACGTGGTGAGGAGGGCCGTGGCAGGGCCCCGGTGCCAGTCGGTGGTGCAGCAAGGGGTGGGACACAGCAGCAGCAGCAGACACAGCTTCTTGCGGAGTGTGAGTATCATTACATCATGGATGCTATTGCATGCTGGAGGGGGTGGGCATGACCACCAACCATGCACAACACAACCATGCACGACACAGGTGACATTCATCACTGTCCAGTGTCACTGCACATCTGTGTGTGCGTCACTGGTGGTCCATGCATGCACTGGGCACATGGCTGTGTAACTGGCATCGCACCACATTGCCACGTCACTTGACAGCCTTGTTTGTGCTGTGATGGACATGGGCAGTGTGTGTGTGCAGTGGTGCACATAGCTGGTGCAGCCTGGTTGGGATGGCCATGTGCATGTTCACTGTGGGTGGGTGCATACCATCACAGGTGTGGGACATTGGGCTATATGGCTTGCAGGTTGGGTGGTGTTCAGGGTTGCGGTCAGTCACAGCCATTGACTGTGTTCCCATTTTCCTAGGCCTCAGTGTGCTCTGGAGGATAGAGCGGGCACTACAGCAGCTCACACAGGTGTCCTTGGACAACAGGACCATCCTCACCAGCATCCAGCGCCATGGCCTCCGGAGGAGGCACGGCCAGACACGGTGGCACCAGGCGGAAGAGGACCAGCCTGCTAGGCCTTAGGATGGATTCCCAATCCCACTTCACCCATCCCTCCCACCCTGCCTTCCCTCTCCAAGTTGTTCATCCCTATCCCTTGCCCACCCCTACCTTGTACCCCTACCCCACCTCTTGTAAATAGTTATGTTGTTGTTGGTTTTGTAATTTACAGTTTTATAATACATTTATATTTTGATATGAATACTGTGTTGGTCTCTGATTTGCAGCTGGCTATGGTTGCTCAGTTGCAGTGGTGTGCATGCCATCTGGGGTGGTATGGTCCTGGGATGTGTGTGTGTGTGTGTGTGTGTGTGTGTGTGTGTGTGCGCACGTGTGTGTGCATGGGGAGGTGTCTCCAGCATGGCAGTGACTTTCTGTTGGTCTTGCCATCTGCTGCCACCCACTGCTGTGTGCACAGGGTGGGTCTGGCTTGTATGCTTCTCTGCCACGGGGTTGACGTGTGCCGGGGGATGCATGGTGTTTCCTGCAGTGCCAGTCACTGCACATGGGTGGTGTCTTGGGGTCACGGTGCAGGGTGTGCTGTGCGTACGGGGGGCTGATGTGCACTGTGGTTGTCAACCCCCTGTGTGTGGCAGTCTCAGCCTGCCAGTGGTTGTGCTGGGGCATCATGGCCCTGCTGTGCTTTGTTGGCTTGTCCCCATGGGCCAGTAGATCATCCGTCCCACCCCCAGTGATGCTGTGCTTGGGGTGTGCAGGTGTCTTGAAGTTCTGCAGTGTGTTCCTGTGCCCATGTGTGGCATGGCTGGCGGTGGGCCCCAGCCTGCCTCCCTGGTTGTGCAGTTCCATTGCTCTGCTGGGGGGGGCTCTGCTTGCGCTATGGCACCTCTGGACTGCTCAGCTGGGCTGCCCTTGTTGTGCTATGGCGCAACCTTACTGCTCAGCTTCCCCTTCCTGGTTGCGCTATGGCGCAACCTTTCTGCTCAGCTTCCCCTTCCTGGTTGCGCTATGGCGCAGTTTGTGCGATATTCAGACGTTGGCTGCTTGCGCAATTTGTTCTGCTCCATGTTTGAATATCGCGTCTGTTGCGCATATGGGCAATTGATTTGTGCTTGCTCCTGCTGTTGCACACATTTTGGGCGCAGTTTGAATATCTGAGCCATTATGTATAAATGCATACATTTTGCTTATGTGTACTTAACAAATCAGAGACATCTTATAATGAAAAATAATATTTTAAAAGAAAGATAAAATTCTTTCTCAACTTTTCACACAGGTCCATTGACTGTTTCTAAATCAAATATTATACAATGGTGCTTTAAAATCAAGATATCTGATTGGTTGACTGGCACCTTTACAGCATTGTAAAATTCAACATTACCAACGCAAAAGGTGCCAGCCAGCCGCATCTCACTAACTGCCCCAAAAAAATTAAAAATCAATCCGAGCCTCCATCTTATTTTCCTCAGTAAACGTTGCTACTCTCTGCTCTGTCACCAATCTCTCTCTCTCTTCACTGCTGTACCACTTCCTCTTACTCCCTAATTCATAAAAAAAATAAATAAAAACACGAGTTTTGCCACAAAAAAAAACTCTTTACATTTCCCTACACACCATTCTGCCGCATATTCAGAACCTAAACACAAAACTACGATCTCCGATGCCACACTCACAGCACTGAAGATACCCCGCTCTCTGCCTGTTTCAACCCGACACCTGCTTGCAACATGTTAGCAAACCTGAGACCCACAAACTGTCAAAAACAAAAAAAAATCCTGAAGCCTGAAACCTTGCCTTCTCTCTTTCTCTATGAATCACCAACAATGGACATTTAATTTTAACACTGCTCTCTCTCCCTTCAGTCGGGCAACAGAAACATTTTAAACAAACAAACATTCACAGCCTCTCTCGCTTTGTGAGCTCCGCCCAGCTAACCTCTCGCCTGCTGTCCATTACCCTTTCTTTTCACTTCTTAAGTAAAAAAATCACAGCATACATTGTTTCGGCTGCTCCATCTATGTTATCAAACATAACGGTTTCCCTAGCAACACAGAACCTCCTTAGCAACCTAGGACTATTTTTTTTAGAGGAGCAATAAATCCAACAAAAATCATTTCAAATGCATGACAAATCAACTTTTTCTTTCTTTTTCTTCTCACAAAAAAAAATTACATCGTATAATCACAATAAACTACTCCAGAGTGTAGGTGATGCCAGGGATTTACCCTCACACTGAGATGGTTTTTTTTAGTCACTCGGCCTGAGGCCTCATGACCGAACCACACCAGGCATGGGTAAACCCAGCATCACCCATACCCTTTCATAGTTAATTGCTTAATTATACTGTAAATATGCTCTAAGGAGTATTGTGAAGCTATTTAAAGTAGATTGCCATCTTTATAGCCTGCACTTTTAAGATGGGAAGGTTTTATGTATAAAAAGTAATACAATAAAATAAAAAAAATCTATCATTTTAACTGTTGATGACTGAGCAAAAACAAGTATAGTAATGAGGTAAAAATTTACCCATAATTATGTGTTGTATATAAAGATATTTTGGAGTGAGAGAACATGTACGTAATTGTACATATAGATGTACATAGTCATAGATTGCATATGTACAATTATCAGACAATGTTTTCAGCCCTCATGAAGTCACAAGGGTGGTCAAGAAACACTGAGAGCTAAAGGCCTAGTCCCTCTATGCTTCCTTCTAATAAGCAGTACCTATAAAAACTAGGAAGGGTATACTGTAAATGTTGCAGCATACTGTATCTTCCAGAGAGTGTTCTATATAAGCAATACACCATGACAGCGTGTGGTTTATGCTAGGAATTATCCACTTCTGATG
Source organism: Neoceratodus forsteri (assembly GCA_016271365.2). Lineage (NCBI taxonomy): Eukaryota > Metazoa > Chordata > Ceratodontiformes > Ceratodontidae > Neoceratodus > Neoceratodus forsteri. The sequence continues at coordinate 908,045,241 of CM028129.1, forward strand.
TGGTTTGGTCACAAGGCCTCAGGCCACAATGTCTGAATGATACAGAATGGTGCAAGTGCTGAGGGGCTGCCATTATTTAGCATGCAGTTCCGGTGACTGGGTTTTGTGGACAGAGGAAGTAACTGTTGGAATCCATTGCTATTTTGTCTTAAGTGAGTGGGACTCTGGCATTCTTCGTAGAGGATACTGGGACATTTATAAAAGGAGAGTTTGTATACTCGAGGTGGCAGCTAGCAATCTTGTCGGCAACACGGGATGGACCGGGTGTGAGCAGTCATGAAGGACAGACTGATTTAAAAAAAAAAAAAAAAGGTTTTCTGTACTGCAAAGTAAAGTGGGTTTGGGCTTGTGGTTGACAGTTCTGAGGATTGGTGGTTGCAGTTATTATACCATTAGGAGGATTCACAGGACATGTTTCAGCTGACATACAAAGAAGCATCTTTTGTATGTTTTACTGGGTACTGTGGCAATTATGGGTTGAGAAACATCAGTGGCTTAGCAAGGAGTCAGCTGCTGAGACCGCAGGGATGGAGCAGGCTGTGTGAAGCTGCATTTTGAAGAGCTATGGAGATCATGAGGACAAAGCTGTCACTGCAGTGAGGTAATGATTTTATGTGTTGTGCAGTGGTCAGCTGGGATGGCTGGAACTTTACCCATGGGTTAAGATGGCATTTACCCATGGGTAAAGACCTCAGCAGACCAATCAGGTTAGTGGATTTAGAGACTCCATTGTCTAGTTTCTGATAGATGTGTGTAGCACTTTATACCTAAAAGCTGCATCGACTAAGCTCTGAGTATCAAGCCTAAAATATTTTGTGAAGGTAAGCATCAAAGACCACATTGCTGCCCTGCAGTGTTCTGAGACAGGAGGATCTGATCTTTTGGGCCAAGGATTCTGCCATGTGCCTGGCCAAATGTGACTTAATGAAAGGTGCTGGTTTCTGTTTTAATACTACATAAGCCTTTGCTATACAAGTTCTAACCAATCTCATCAAAGTGGCCTTGGAAGCCTTTTGTCCTTTATTTGCAGCTCTGTATAGCATGAAAAACTGTCAGACCGGGGAAAAGCTGCTGTCCTTATTGGGTATATTTTGGCTGCTCTGCTACATACTGAAAATGTGGAACAATGTGGGCACTAGCTCTCTTAAGACTGGACACATCATCAGACAGATATAGAAGCTCAGACCACTATGGGAACAAATGCATTTCTATGTGTACAAACTAAGTTTTAGTTTAATACTGCATCTTATTCTGGATTTCTGTTTCTAAGTCTGAATTGACAGAACTTCTCTGGGCAGCACCTTTTTTCTGTGTGGGTTAGATGTCATTGCAATGCAACCATTGGGGGGGGGCATATTTACTGTTGTGCATGGGGCCCATAGTAAGGTAAATATGGCCCTGATGTGATTAACTGATGGGGTCCACCAATGGTCAGCTGCCACCAGATCCAAAAGTCCCTGCCCAGCCCATAGGACCTCCTCACAGGGAGTGGCAGTAAGTAAAGGGGCAGTTGACCTGGCTGAAGAACACAGGAAGTGTCACAACAAGCAATTTGGTGACTCAACTAGAGTTAGAGCTTACAGGGAAAGGGTGTGTTTTCTCAGCATTGTCTAAAATGCACTGCACAAGTACCACTTTGGCAGGGAAAAGGGTCATGGGGGAGCTCTACCAATAGCCAGAAACAGCAGGTCAGTGGACTGAGAGAAAGCATAATTTATATTTAGAAAAATAAATGAAATATAAAGTAACAAGAAAAAGAGAACATGCTGGTAGGGTAGGGATACAATAGAGAAAGAAAATTATCTACAATACAAGTCAACCAATACATATTAACAAAAAAAACAACATTTAAAAAAAAGAAAAATAATGTATTTTCGAGAGGTGGAATAAGGATGCCGGGTATCTGAGGAAAACAACAACAAAGCATGTCAGCCTGTTTCTAACTGAACTACCAACTCAAGCACTGGGACTACTAGTTTTAGTCCAGCAACTTGTCAATAGGCAAGTACTTAATTTTAAAATTTGTCTACCCTGCATGTCTGTCACCCCATTGTCTGCTCATTCCTTCACCACTGCATGAGTTATGCCTAAAGAGGCAAAGGGCAAGGTACATCACCTTTATTTCTAGAATGTTGACCTGGAGATTCTTCTCTTCTAGGTCCCAGACATCCTAACCCATGGTCAGGTTTTGGTCTACACCCCAGTGCAGCAGGTTGGTATCCATTGTTAGAATCTTCTCTAATGGGGAGAAGAACCCCCTTTATAAGATTTTTGGTGTTGCCGCACCAGGCAAGCAACTGACAAATTGAGAGAGGAAGCAAGAATGGAACATGATACTGTTTAGAAGCTGGAGACCAACTGGAGAGAAGATTCACTTTAAGGAGCCTCATGTAGAGGTGACAGAAAGGGACCAATCCTACTTTTGATGTCATCAGCCCCAGTGTCTGAGGGCAGTGATGTTCCAGCACTTTTGTCTATGATTTTAGATGTTGGTTATACTGTTGGAGATTCTCTGTCCCAGAAGAAGAAGGCTGCAATTTCATTTAAAAACACATGCATAAGTGTTCCAGACTCTGTGATAACGGGACAGAATTATTCTCCTTGTTTACTATTCAGCCATGTTGTTTCTGTGCTTGAAGTGTCCAAAAAACTGAGATCTTGATCATCTGCTTCAATGATGCCCAATTATTTAAATATGGGTACACAAGGTGACTCTTGAACCTGAAGGTGGCCCCAATCAGTATTAGCACCTTTGTAAAGATTGTCAGGCTAAGGCGAGGCCAAAGCAAATGGCCTGGTACTGGAAAGTACAGTTTCATACTTACTTTAACAGTAGATCTTCAAGAGTTTCTTTTGCAGCAGGTTATAGACCTGGGTGTCTGCCAGAGGGCACTCTCATTGACAGTAGCTTTCACCAGCAGTGCTGAATGGGGGCCACCCATGGTGACGTCACATCATGCGTATGTATAAATATGTGGTCGGCCCCTAGCTGCCTCAGTTCCCAGCCAGCAACTAACTCACAGAACAGGACACTGAGGAGGCCAGAGGTATCGCCCATTAGGATGATGAGTACAGAAGCAGAAAACAGCTCTCCTAGAGTAGGAGGGGAAGGAAGGAGGTGGGAACATGACCTGCTGCAAGAGATCCTGTCAAAGATCTACCATTACGGTAAGTACGAAACTGTACTATCTTCTTCTAGGGAATTTCATGCAGCAGGTCAAAGACTTGGGATGATTCCCAAGCAGTCAAACAGAAAGGGCTGTTAGGACAGGAGGCCCTGTAGGATGGCATGGCCAAAAGGAGTGCAGAGTCTGGAGGCCCAATCAAGACTACAGTGTCTAGAAAATGTATGGATGGTAGACCAAGTGGTGGCATCACACATATCAGAGATAGAGAGGCCCCTGAAGCAGGCAGCAAAAGTAGAGAGAGCCCTGGTGCATGCACAGCTCCATGGAGAGGTTTGTTGTATTTAGTGTAGCAATAGGTAATACAATGGGCTAACCAACTGGACAAGGTCTGCTTTGTGACAGGGTTGTCTTCCTTGCCAGGAGTGAAAGCAACAAAGAGTTGCTTGGATTTATGAGAGGACTTAATATGAGTGAGGTAATAACGCAGGATGTGGTGTATATCCAGGGTGTGGAGAAGAGATTCTCCTGAGTTAGAATGAGCTGGGTAGAGGACAGGCAAGTTAATGGATTGGTTGAACATAAAGTCCAAAACTATCTTCGGAAGGAACGTGGGATTGTTGCAGAGTGAAACTCTGTCTTTATGGAAGACCAAGTATGGCTCATTGCACATGAGCACTTGAAGCTCCAAAATGTGCCTGGCCAAAGTGACAGCCACCAGGAAAAGGGCCTTCCAGGCCAGGAAGTGCATGTCACAGGTAGCTGCCAGTTCAAATGGTTCCAGGGTTAATTTTTCTAAGATGAAGCTGAGGTCCCAGGGTGGAATGGGAAACATAGAAACATAGAATTTGAAGGCAGATAAGGACCACTTGGCTCACCTAGTCTGCCCATTTTCCTACCTGATGGATAAGCTGCAGATCCTAGTTAACCAACAGCCTACTTCCTCCTACCCCCCACCTAGGATTGCCTTATGTCTGTCCTATGCATTCTTGAATCGCCCCACTGTTCTTGACTCCACGACCTCCTCAGAAAGGCTATTCCATGCATCCAAAATTCTCCCTGTGAAAAAAATACTTTCTCACTTTACCTCTAAGCCATCCTCCCTCAATCTTCAAATTGTGCCTCCTTGTTTTTGTACATCTCTTTTTCTGAAAGATACTACCCTCTTGGACATTGTTGATTCCCTTGAGATACTTGAAAGCTTCCATCATATCCTCCCTCTCCCTTCTTTCCTCAAGGGTATACACATTAAGCACCTTTAATCTCTCTTCATATGTCTTCTGGTGCAGACCCTGCACCATTTTGGTTGCCCTCCTCTGGACAGTCTCCACTCTGTCTATGTCTTTGCAGAGATGGGGTCTCCAGAACTGCACACAATACTCCAGATGGGGTCTCAGCAATTGTCTGTACAGAAGGATAACAACTTCCTGTTTTCTACTGTTGATGCCTCTCCCTGTGCATCCCAGTATCCCCCCAGATTTTCTTACTGCCTTCTCACACTGCTCGTCCATCTTTAGGTCATCTGATATAATTAACCCCAGGTCCCTTCCCATTTTTGTTGTTGTTAGTATCTCACCCCCACTGTGTACTTTTCCCCTGGGTTTTTGTTTCCCAGGTGCACTACCTTGCATTTCTTTGCATTGAATCTAAGCTGCCATACATTTGACCATTCTTCCAACCTTGCCAAGTCCCTTCTCATCCTTTCCACTCCATTTTGCGTATCAACCCTGTTGCAGATCGTTGTGTCGTCTGCAAAGAGACATACTTTTCCTTCCAGTTCCTCTGCAATGCCACTTATAAAGACATTAAAAAGGGCCGGTCCCAGTACTGAATCCTGCAGTACCCCACTAATAACCCTCCTTTCTTCACTGTGGACTCCGTTTACTACTACCCTGTATGTCCTATTTTCCACCCAATTTTTTATCCAGGCTACCATCTTGGGACCCACTCCTAAGCTGGCTAACTTGTATATTAATCTTTTGTGTGGAACTGTATCAAATGCCTTTCTAAAATCTAGGTAGGCCATGTACACAGCCCCTCCCTGGTCTACTACTTTGGTCACCCAGTCAAAGAAATCTATTAGATTCATCTGACATGACCTTCCTGCTGTGAATCCTTGCTGCCTTGGGTCCTGTGCCCCACTGGCCTCTAGGTACTCAACAATTCTTTCCTTCAGAAGTGATTCCATCATTTTCCCTACCACTGAGGTCAAACTAACTGGTCTATAGTGTCTTGCCTCTGCCCTGCTCCCACTTTTGTGAAGAGGAATCACATCCACCCTCCTCCAGTCCTCAGGTACCACCTCATCCTCCCATGATTTGTTAAAGAAAGTAGTCAGTGATGTCACTAGTTCTACCCTTTGTTCTCTTAGAATTCTTGGGAGAATCCCATCAAGCCCCATTGCTTTGTCCACCTTCAATTTTACTAGTTCTTTCATAACTGTTTCTTCTGTGAATGGACTGGTATTGACCCCCATATCTAGAGTATTTCTTTTGTTTGATTCAGGTACCTCTCCCCCCTTCCTTTGTGAATACTGAGCAGAAATATTCATTCAGTATCCCTGCTTTTTTACTGTCACACTCTGCCCACATTCCCTCCCCTTTATTAAGCCTCAGTATCCTTCCCTTGGTCTTTCTTTGCTCCCTAATGTACCTATAAAAGGTCTTATCCCCCTTCTTAACAGAGTTGGCCATCCTTTCCTTGGTTTGGACCTTCGCTATTCTGACTGCCTTCCCTGCCTCTTTCTGCTTTAACCGATAAAGTTCTCTGTCCTGCTCCTTCTGTGTTTCCTTATATTTTCTGAATGCTATCCTTTTCTGCTTAACCTTCCCTGCCACCTCTTTTGAGAACCACAGTGTTTTTTTCCTTCGTTGTGTTTTGTTGATTTGCTTCACACAAAGGCTTGTTGCCTCTGTGATGGCTGCTTTGATTACTCCCCATTGTTCCTCCACCCCTCCTTCTTGCCTGTTTGCTAGTGCTTTTCTGAGGCACCCTCTAATTTTCCCAGTCAGCCCTCCTAAAGTCCAATACTCTTGCTTATGGCTTGACTCTATGGCTATGTGTATCGTAAACCATGCTGTTTGGTGGTCACTTGTTCCCAGATGGTTACACACTTCTAAATCCAAGATTCTTTCTCCAGCCCCATTTGAGAGTACCAGGTCTAAGATTGCTCCCTCCCATGTGGGTTCCAGTGCTAGCTGTCTGAGGCATACCCCTTGTAGGGCATCAAGAATGACCCTGCTCTTGGATGAGGCTGCAGTAAAGGTGCTCCAGTTAACATCTGGCATATTCAGGTCCCCCATCAACAATATCTTCCCTTTTTCTGCCATTCTAAGGATGCCTTCTATCATTTTCTTGTCCATTCCCTCCACCTGAGATGGGGTTCTGTATACAACCCCCATGCGGATTGTGGTACCATTTTCTGTCTCCAGGGTGACCAAGGGTGCCTCATCTGCTCCCTGTTTACTCTTTAGTTCTGCTGTTTTGATCCCTTACTTTACATAGATAGCTACTCCTCCTCCACTTTTACCCTCTCTGTCCCTACTGCAGATTAAGTATCCTGGTATGTTGACCAATACGTATGTGGATTCTAGAGGGGGGAACTTGAGATGGAGAATGCCCTTGAGAAACATCTTGGCGAGGTCCAGCTGAGCGACTTGCTGGTTCCCAATGGGTTTGTGGAAAGCCAAGATTGTGGCTAAATAAACTTTGAGTAGTTTAAACTCTGACTGGAGAGGGCGGAATGATACTCCAGGATGGAAGATAGTGGGCAGGAGTATGGATTCAAGCTCCTGTCAGCTATCTGGATGGCAAAATGTCGTTGTTTGGCAGTATACAATGAAGCCCACCAGGATGAAGTGCGGTGTCACAGGTTTTCTGCATGACAAAAAGGATTAACTCTCATGGAAATTGCCTTGTTTACTGCAGTAACTCTACTGCAGGATTCTGCAGAGTTGGGCTTCATCCTGTTGGGCTTCACTGTATGTCTTTCTGGTTGACACCTTCCAAGAGGACAGCAGAATGGTGGCCAAAAAGGCATAGACATGTTGCTGAGCTATAAAGACAGCCTCAGGAGCCAGGCATGTAGACAAAGGGACTGGGATTTGGGTAGAGAAGGGTTCCTTGATTCTGCTTAAGGAGATCTGGTCAGAGAGGAAGCGGAAGGGGATCTATGACTGACAGTAGCTGGATGAGGGGGATCCAGATCTGTCGGGGCCAAAATGGGTCAATAAGGATCAAGGAGGCCAACTCCAGCTGGAACTTGAGTAGTACATGCTGGAGATGGGGAACGGGTGGGAAGGCATATAAGAAGTGCCCATACCAGGACAAGGACTGGGCATCCAGGGAATGATTCTGTGACACAGAAATGATCCAGCAGTAGTGGTAAAGTCTGTGATTGTCCAGAAAGGTGAATAAATTGATGTCCAGAGTGTCCCACAGAAGCAATATGTTGTGGAGGACCTCTATGGCCAAGGTCCACTTGTGGCCCTGTGCATGATGGCTGAGGTGATCTGCAATGACGTTCTGAGCTCCAGGAATATGGACTGCCATGAGGTGAAGTTGGAGAGCTATAGCCTGGTTCCAAACCTACATGGCTGCTCAGCACAGAGCTTGTGACCTTGTGTGCCCTTGCTTATTGATGTAGTATACCACACAAGTATTGTCTGTTGGGGCAAGCAGGGATCCAGGGTCCAGGAATGTCTGGAAGGCCTGAAGAGCCAGATGGATGGCCCACATCTTCAGAAGGTTCATGTGGAGAGATGCAGTGTCAGGACCCCAGAGTCCCTGTGTTTGATGTGGAATGAGGTGGGCACCCCAACCCAGGATGGAGACTTCCATTGTGAGGATTTGAGATGGGGTGTTGGATCAAAAGGGCATGCCAATCTGCAGGTGTGTTGATCTAGCCACCAGAAGAGGGCATGTCAGAGGGTAGTGATTGTGATGCTCTGCCCCTGCTTCTGGTTACCTATATGAAATTTATCTTATAAATAAATGGTCTGTGTATGAAATGTCAGTAAGTGAGAGATTTGGCCTTTAACTTTCAAGGTCAGTAGCTGAAACCACATGATGTTGTAAAACAGACCAGAAGAACCAGTTAATGAAGACTTCCTTACAGAAGGGCATTTTATTACCTTTTTCTGACCTGCCCATGCTTTGACGATGAAACTAAATGCGAGTTTTATGACATTTCAGGAGGCAGGGAAATTGAGCTAGTTCCTCTCCATTTAGCATAACCAGAAATGTGTGAAGAGTCATAAAATCCCTCAGATCACACTAGCACAGGAAATCAGCCTAAGGGACATGAGTTTGGGATTGTTAAGTTCAAAGAGAAAATGTTTAATTAAAGATTGTCATATTTGGGAAATGACTAGTACAGATTTTTCAAAGCAGTGATTCACATCCTCAGAAGCACTTCTGTCAGAAATTATCTAAGGGAGGTTCTAGCTGATCTCATCAAAAGGGGGTTGGACAGATAGAGTTAAAAATGAAACACTGTATATGGGATTGTGACATATGATTCTAGACTCTGGCTGGGAAAGTACTTAGAAAGGTAATAGTTAGAAACAAATTAAGTCTTTGTGGTAGGAGTGTTTTGTCTGTAACTTCCTTTTTGTTTTACAGGATTGTAAGCTGCATGATATATTGTTCTCTGTTTAATTTACCATTTTATCATATTTTAGTAAACAACCATTTCTTTGAAATACTTCCTGGGTGTCTTCTCAGTTTCTTTTTGCATGTGATGTATATGGGGTTAAGTCTGACAGCTGTTAAAAGGCTTGATGGTGTTACTAAGCTTGGAAAAGGTAAGAATATACCTAAGGTCTCTTATAGAGTTTTAAGGGTTCATTTTGGAGACCTGGCTGGGTGCCGCTAGTGAAAGATTGTACTGCAGTCCCGAAGAGTGTACATATCTGAGCCTGTAATTGGGTATGTCAGCATAAGGTTCACAGTCTGAATCCCTCCAGAACTTGAGGTTAACAGGTGATTCAGACCCAAAGCAGACTGGAGGGTTATCCTGTCTTTTACCTGTTCACACTATTGCACTCTGAGGTTGGCACTGTGGGAGCAGAAGGCCTGACCTGCAGAGTGCATTTGTGACAGGGATCACTCGGATGGAGTCCTCAAAGTCACCTGTCTTTGGTGCCAATGGTGGTGAAGGGCCCACTGGACTGGATGCATGTGTAAGCAAGTGTCCAGCATGGTTGAAATGGACACAGCCATGTGGCTGAGGAGGTGCATGTGCTGGTATGTGGTGAGCTGATGAGCCACTTGACATTGCCTTGCCAGAGATATGAGCTTTTGACACTGATCTTCTGGCAGAAAGGCCCAGACTCGCATTGTATCCAAGATGGTGCCGATGTACTGGAGGCATTGGGATGGCTCCATGTGGGACTTAGTGATATTGACAGTAATACCAAGCTCTTGGAAGAGCTTGAGGGTGCATGCAAGGGAGTGTAGCAACTCTTCTCAAGATGAAGCTTTAATGAGCCAGTCATCCAAGTAGAGGAACATGTAGTGGTCCTGGGTGGCAGCCACGACCACCAGACACTTTGTGAAAACCCTTGGCACTGAGGAAAGTCCAAATGGCAGGTTGTGGAACTGGTAATGTTAGCCCAGGAGCTGGAACCAGAGATACTGGGCATGAGTCGCATGGATCTGGATATGAAGGTAGGCGTCCTTCATGTCGAGGGTGCAGAACCAGTCATCATGATTTAGAAGGGGCATGACTGTTGGTAAGGTGACCATTTGAAATCTTTTGTACTGGATGAACCAGTTGAGGTCTCTTAGGTCCAGGACTGGACAGAGATCACCCATGCACTTGGGCACCAGAAAGAAATGGGAGTAGAAGCCCTAGTCCAGATCACTGGGAGGAACAGGCTGGACTGCCTGCTTCCATATCAAAGAAGAGAGTTTCTCCAGCAGAACTGAAACATGTTCTAAGTGGTAGGACAGGAGCCAAGGTGGATTTGGGGGGGGGGTGGTTGTAAGTTCCAGAATATGGCCCATATGAATAATCTGCAGTACCCATTTGTCTGATGTAACCCATTGCCAGGCCTCCAAATATAGAGAGAAGCAGCTTCCTCTGCCAGCCTCGGAGGCAGTGGTTGGTTGCTTGAGAAGTCAAAAGGATGGGGGGGTGGCAGTGGCCACAGTAGGGGCAGTCCAAGTACCCTTTGAGGCTGAGGTGGAGGGATGGCTAAGAGATTTGGGCTGTTGACAGCCTCTTGTGGACTGATGGGCTGTATCCCACTGGTGAGAAGCTCACCAAAACTGAAAGAACTGGTATGGCCTCCACTGGGACACAGGTGGTGGAGTATGGTACATCATGTGTATGGTACGAAGAGTGCAGCCCAAGGCCTGTAATCCTTAAGAATAGTTTCTGTGTCTGAACTAAAAAGTTTGTGCCCAATAAAGGGAGCATTTAGAATAGTTTGTTGCACATTTGGGGTAAAACCAGAAACACGGAGCCAGGTATGGTGGTGAAGGGTAATACCCATCACTGAGGTACAGGCAGAGGCATCCACAGCATTGTAACCCACACAGAGGAGATGCCAAGACAGACTAGTACCTGTCTTATGGGTAGCTAGCAACTGGTCAGTTTCAGTGGGCTCAGGAGGCTTCACTGCAACTTCTGAGGTGGCAGCCCACAGCATTTTTTGGTACTTTAGCATATGCCCCATATAATTTAGGATTCAAATAACAAGGGTGGATGAAGCATAGACCCTCTTCCACATCAGATCCAAGTTTTGAGATTCTCAGTCCACAGGCAGAGAGCTCAAGGACTTAAGACACTTGGTCTGATCATGTGCAGCATTGATGACCACATAATCACCTGTGGGGCTGAGGCAAAAAAGGGGTGGTTAGTGGGAGTCTGTTAAAGATGATCCACATTCTTAGGAACTGGAGGGACTGTGGAAGGGCAGTGCCAAGCTGCAAAGATGGCATCCTGGTAGGCCTGGATGAGGGGAGGAACCACAACGCCTGGGTACTCTGGTAAATCTAAATAATATGCCAAGTTTTGGCAGTGCCTGTCCTGCTTGGTGGCTGTGAACCCCATGACCTGTTGCAATTGGGCCATAATGTCCAGGGAACTGGGGCCATCTGGAAGTGAGCAAGGAGTATAAAGCCCGGGATCCTCTCCCACCGAGGACAATGTAGAGGCACTAGAGGGTGTGTGTACCCCATTATCATTAGCCAGATCCTCCTCAAAATAGTCCAGGTCCCCCTCTTCCCCCACACAAACCCACTTGAAAGATGGGGTGGGGGCAAGGGGCAGGAGGGAGATGGATGAGGAGGCTGTTGCATGGCTTTCATAACCTCCAGAACAGTTTGGTCCACTGAGGACACATCGCTGGTGGGATTCTTTGATGAGATGGAGGAAGATGGAGGAGGTACTCCTGTAAACCCCATGCTAGCAGTGGGCAGGATGGAGGGCTTGGGCCTGGGCTGTGGATAGAGCTGAGAGCCCAAAGCCTGTGAAGCTAAGCCTGATGCCAGAACTGCTGAGCCCCAGTAAGAGGTGGGCTGGGACGGTGGTGGTAAAGAAGGTAAAACAGTCAAAGTGAAGCCTGGATCCATACTGGAGGATCATTAAGTAGAGGTTGAAAAATCTTGACACTGATGAATGCTTAAAAGCAAGAGTCATTGATGAAGACCCTGAACCCATGCTGGAGGAACAGGTTGTTGACAAAGATTGAGAAGTCATCGAAAGGGGGTGCCTGAGTAGTAGCCTGGACTGACAAAGCCTTGGTAAGCATCATCAATGACATGATTGGCAAAGAGGTCATCGATGGAGCTGAGTGCTGGTCTGTGTGGGAGGCCTCCATACTCTGGGCCAGAGCTATGAGGACCATCTGGGTCTTTTAAAGCAGAGTGGAAGAGGCCCAAGCCATTGAAAAGTGACCAGAGGTGGACGCCATCGATGGTGGTGGGTTCTTACCTGTTCCACTCAAGGTCTTTTCCTTGTCTCAGTGCTTGTGCTTCAATGAATGGTGTTTTGATTGAGAGGTCAGGGAGCTCATCGACAGTGGCCGAGATGAGGAGTGGGACTGCATTCCTTTTCTGAGGAGAGCTACCTTCTACTCCATGAGGAAGGATTCTAATTCCTGGAGTTGTCGACAGCAAATGCAGAGAGAATGGTTATCATATCGGTAAATCTTCCTTCCACAACAGCACTTGCGGAAAAGAGAATCTGAACTAGACATATGGAAAATAAAAATCAGAAACTTTCCTCATTGATGATAGTGTCAACACACTAGCAGTGATAGTGGCATGTGAAGCGAGCTAGGAGATAGCAGGAAAAGAACTGAGGCCGCTAGGGGCCGCCCACATATTTATACATATGCATGACGTGACATCACCGTGGGCGGCCCCCATTCAGCACTGGTGCTGAAAGCTACCATTGGCAAGAGCACCCTCTGGTGGACACCCAAGTGTATGACCTGCTGCAAGAGATTCCATCAAAGAAGATATATAGGTTTCAAGTACTCAAACATAGGAATTTCTGATGTGAGCAATGGATCAGATTGTTGAACTAAGCAAAAGACAGGTCGATGGAGAACTGATTATCCCCTGGATGAACAGCACTGATTATCAAATAGGGAGTCTCCATCTTAAACTTGGTTTGTCTCATAAACTAGTTCAGGTTTAGAAGGTCCAAGATTGGATGGAAACCATCTGACCTCTTCCAGACTATGAACTAGTAGATGTAGAAACCCCAACTAGATGGAGTAGAAACCCTGTTTCCTCTCCTGAGAGGCAGTGGAATTACTGCTCCAATCTGAAATAGGTGAACTATGGTCTGATCCACTGCCTCCCCTTTTCTGGGATTGTCTGACACAAGAGTCTGACAAAATAACCTCCAGAGGTCATAGTTGAGAACTCTATTGCATAGCCTTGTGATACAGTCTCCAAAACCCAGGAGTTTATGGGTGTTTGGGCCCATCCCTCATAAAACTTCAGATGGTGTCCTCCAGAACTTAAGTGATAAGATGGGCCAATAAACTCTAATGCTGAGAATGCACCCTATTGATTGGAACCACTGACTTCTGTGGGAGAAAGAACTTCTGTTGTGAGAGTTCTCATAAACCACTGTAAGATCCTCTGTTATGATGACTACCATATTCTCCAAAGGAATAACTGCCTCTGGAGTAATACAAATAACTAGTACTTCAATGAAGTACCCCTAAAAGATCAGTTAGAGGTCTGCTGATCCTTAAACATGGGAAGCTGACCCTTCTTATCCTTCTTGTCATTCATAATGTCTTTCAGCTTTGGACCATAAAGCACGTTGCCAAAGAATAGAACTCCAAACAAAGGCCTCCAGAAGATCTGAACTGCAGACCAGTGATGCACTCAGAACACCCTCATATTGGCAACAACCACCACAAAGTTGATAACTGATAGCTGCAACACATCGCAAGCAGTTTCCTAGTAAGATAGGTGTAAGATTGTTTAGTGAAATTAAGTCTTTCATCTTAGAATCCTGAGGTAGGCCATGCAACAGCATAGTTATCCATTCACAGAGAACCCGTTTCACAGAGGAGAGGCATATGTGACCTTAACAGCTGGCCAAATAAGCTTACCAACAAGTGATATCTTTTCTCTTATCATTCCTGTCTGACAGAAAGGCAGCTGCCATAAATTGGATAGTTTTGTGTTTAATCATATTTGAGATCACCATATCAATGGCTGAAGATGCCTCCATTTCTTAAGTAATGGTTATTGACAAAGACAGCATTTAGCTCATTTATTGGAGACCTGCTTTTTGTCATGACCTACCCACTCCTGGTTGACCAGCTGTCCAAAATGCAAAAAACTTGGAAAACATTTTGGATTATTTCTGGAGCTCAACAAAATTGGATTCACAAACAGGGGACTGGCAGACCAGACTTTTGTCAGGTGTAGGGGTCTACATTTCTCTTTGATCAGGAAGAATGTGAACTGAGTGTCAAATACTATAAAAATCATATACAGATATTTCAGCACCTTCCTGCTGCAGAAACTCTTGGGGGTGGCAGGGTTTTTCTAACTAAGCAATAGTAATTGCTGTTTTGCAATAAGATAGATCTGAGCCCTAAAAAATCGGGAGTATTTTGAAAATCTGAAAAAGCATCCTTGGTATGCTCCAGTATATCTGCAGATGCCTACTGTGAACTCCCTTGACCTTAAAGATTCACCTGAAATTTAGGTGTCTGCAATTGGGCCCTGTGGTTTGGTATGAAATATATCATTCAGAAGATGAAGTAGAGAGCTCTGTAACTCAGATTTGCCACTGCCATCTGATAAACCAGATGTTCATTCCCCTGTGACATTAGCAGCCTGAGTGTTGGGGACTGAAATCTCAGCATTCGCTACACTAGTGCAAAATGGACAGAACATACCATAAGCACACTACCTCATTATTCTTAAACATACTTTGCAAATTCTGAAAGAAAAGGGTCTGTAAAAAAGCCATAGTGCCACAGCAAATACACTTTTTTGTCAATAAAAGTCCCCCAAAAGAATAAGCCTGTAAGTTTAAAAGTTGGAGTGAATTCTGAATAATTACACAATATTGTGCAAAACTGACATACTAACCCCTGACTTGCATCAGCAAACCCCAGTGTAAGTGTGGACTAAGGAGAGATATGATGCAGATAGCACTGTAAAAACTAAGACTGTGTCAGCCAAAATGACCCAACATTCAAGTTACAGGTAGCTGATAAATATGTAAAAACTCAGTTTGCATCAGTAAAAATGCCCCAGCCTTAGTTGCATAATAAAAATAGCACAGACCACATTGGTGCATGTGTGTCAATGTCAAACAAAATTATGTACACATGCTGCTTGGACTCTAGGTAGTTCAAAAGACGGTGTAAATTGTGCATGTGTGGACAAAATGGGTCTGAGAGCCCTTAAAGCTTTAAAACTCAAATTTACAGAAAACAAATAATGAAAAACAGTCACCTACACTGAAAAATCACCAATAACAGTATAAACAGTGCAAAGATCCTTATATCCTTATCCTTTTGCCAATGCTGGATTAATGGCAACTCCCACAGACCTTCGCCAAAGAAGCGTTCTGTGGCCACTGAGGGAGCAGCACACTGATTATAGTGCTTTGAACACCAACTTAGGTTTCAGGAAAAATGTAGACTTATTGGAGTAGACAACACTGAGATTTTTACTACATTAATAGAACCAAAGAGTTCTACAGCCATTCTTTCAAAGAAAGATTGAAAAGGGTTAAGAGAACAACTGAAGAAAGAAAGAAAAAAAACCCCAGAAAGATACCAACTTTTCACTTACCAAGTCAGAAGTCAACTAAGAGGGGAAAAAACAGGTCTGCTGGAAAAATACATGCTTCAGTCCCATTCAGATGTTTTGGATGAGCCGACAACTGAGGTGGGGAAGAGGGTTGCCAGCTTCCAACACTGAAAAATTCAGACCAAAACAGAGTCCAGAGGGAGAGAAAGAATGTACTGTTTATAAACGTTATACTGCTACCATTAATCCCAAAACTGATACGGCAGCAAAGGTTTTGGACTTACTGGGGGGATGGTGATTTCAAATGGGAATACAAAAAAACACAGGTTCTCCAAAAGCCAATACCTTCTACTGTAGTAGAGGAAAAATAGAAATATGTGATGATATGCACAGATCTTTAGCGATTCTAATTAACATGATACAAAAACTTGACTCAAACCTGTATGACAAATTTGATAAAATAGAAAAACAAACAAAAGCATGCTTTCGCTCTTCCTCTGCATCATTGAAGATAGACCTGGGGCGGAGCTGCAACACACTATCCCACTGTAGAGGAGTGAGAGAAGCAGGAGCTGATCTATGCTGTTTTTGGAGATAGTAAAGGTATGCTAGCATTGCCCGGATAGCTTTTTCCAGATCCATACCTGACTGCAAGTTCAGCCTTTCCAGTCTAGCTTGTGCAGATGTTTTCTTTTTTCAGTTCCTTCTCTCCTGCTCTCCTCATCTCTTTACAGCTGATGGAGTTTGGCTGCTAGCAAAGCCACAGCACGGAGAAGATGGTGGCAAGCGCCCCACTTGAGGTCCTGCAGGAGAGCTGAACTAGCCTCATCACAGAGCTGAGGAATGCAAGTTGGAGTGTGTGAGAGGATAAAACTAAATTTCTTTGCCCACCCTGAGTTATCTACCGACTATTCTGGTCCCTCTCACATACTGAAGGGAAAATATTTAACAGAGGGAAGTAGATAACCTTCTTTTTAGTTTTTACAATATTTTATGATATCTTCGGTACCTTAGATATTTTAGGTGATTTGATGTTCTAGTGAGGCAGTATAGCACAGTGGTTTAAGGCTCTGAGCTGCAAATCTGGTAACATTCAGCAGACCAGACCTGGGTTTGAATCCCATAGCTTCCACTTGCATACTGTGTGACCCTGAGTAAGTCACTTAACTTCCCTATGCTCCCAGGTTGCTCCTGTAAAAAAGCTTTCAGCTTAGTGTGCTACTCATACTCCTGGTTAAACAACTAAAAAAAATAAAAAAGTTTGCCTGTTTTTTATCTTGTCAGTGTCAGTGTCTGAGTGTTTTAGTGTTGCCTGTGTTTTTTTTTTTTACTATAAAGCTTTTTTTTGTATGTCCATCACTTCCTCATTTGTTTTTTTGTGGGGTTTTCCTTAGACCTGTTACATGATTGAGTGAAACTAGTGAAGAGGCGCATGCGCTGGCGTTCTCTAGATTCCTTGGTGCTTTGGAGTGCTCGAGTGCTAACAGGAGCTAAAGCATTGCACACAATTCAATATTTGGGGGCTCCTTCTGGGACTTTCTTTTACCAACTCTGTTACTTTTGCCTTCTAGCCTTGCTAATATATAAAAAAATGGTGCTTTTTTAAACAGACCTTTCATACTGCTTTGTATAATTGTAATACTTTACCACACTGCGGCCTTGTCCTTGTAGCTCTGATAGCTCAGTAGTAATAGTGAGCTACAGTCCATCACTTACAAGTGGTTGAAAAGGAGTGGAATTAACTAACCCGGGATCCACAGTATTTTATCTACACTTTGAACATGTGCAAGTAAACATTTTTTGCTTTGGATACAAACTTGACAGTAATAAAGGGAGGTTATCTCTCAGTTCTCTGTTTTAAGTCAGTTCATATGAAAGTTGCTACGCGATTCTTTTTTTCTCAGACTTGTCCTGGCCTGGCCTGATTGTTCTGGCCTGATTGGTTAAAACTGTTTATTTGAATCTGTGCATGCAATTGTTTGCAAACAGTATATAAGCGGGTATTTTTGATATGCTAAAGGATAGTTTAAATTAACATTTGCGTATTATTATACATTTTTAAACTAATCCCTGACTAACTCCTGATTAAACTCCTGACTAGCCTTAACTCCTGACAGCAGCAGCATAGTGTTAAAATGTATTTTGTGTCGCATATACTCTAAAACTTTTTCCTTTTTTTATGGTTTTTAGTAATAATATGCTGCTGGATATATGAAGCTTTTGAGGAAGATTCTTGGGCTAAAAAGAGGAAGACTATTGGGATTATCTGGACTATAGGGACTATTGAGATCATTGGGATAAATGGGAATAATGGTTTAATGGACTAAAGGATGCACAAAGGGACAAAGATTAAAGAATTAAAGAACTTCCAAGTTTGTAAAAGACTCTTTTTCCTGAATTGACTGCTTTAGCGTATACATCACTGACTCAGCCTGAGACTTGGACCTGTGGGTTGTGGATTATTTGCTTAGAAAATGAATATAAGAAGTGGCAGAACTATTACACCTGCTTATAAAGAAAAGGTAAAAGAGAATATACCTAAAAAAGACTGCATTTTCAGGGGAAATCTAGAAATAACTACATCAACACCTCTAGAAAAGAAGCAACTAAAAAAGGAAGCGTAAATGATAAAGAGGTTGATTCTAGGAGCAAGTCTTTAATTGTAGTGGACAGTTTGTTGGATGTGTTGGAAATGGAGGGAAAAATTAGGAAAGCAGTCAGAAAAGCATGTAGAAAGAAGTGATTATGCAAATAGTATGCAGGCAGATACAGGGGGAATAATAGAAGAAATTGGTTTAAAGCATAATGGCTATATAGAGAATGTCACATCACAACAAAAGTCTCCACCTCAATCACAAAGTTTTTCATCTGAAAAGGTAATGAATATGGAGAAAGTAGGAGGCGATCAAAAGCAGTCAGAAGAAGAGTGCAACCAGGCTAGACAACCCACAATAAAAGGAAAAAAAAAACAACTAAACTTTCAGACTATTTTGAAACAAAGGAACAGTTAACATTCAGGAATAAGTTAAGTTATGTAGATAAGGGAAAGATAGTAAAGAATGACAGTACAAAAGAAAATGGATATCTTAAACAAAATATTGCAGGAGGAAATTAATGTAGAAGAAATAATTACAATTGAGGACTCAAAAGAAGTGACAAAGTTAGACCCATTCAGCTCTTTAGATATATCCGGAAATGCAATAACACAAAAATTATTAAACACTGAGGACCCCTCAATTTTAGCAGGATCCCCAAAAACTGTTTTTCAAAAGTTAGATAAGGAGGTAGAAAGTATCAATCTGGATCCAGAATTACTTATACAATGTCCAGATACACTGTCCAAGTATACCATCAAAGCTTTGGCCCATCCAGTAATGGTGAACATAGTACTATTGGAGGCCTTGAATGATATCAGAGGGAAATTTAATAGCTTTGTATATATGATAGTGGAAAATATGGAGAGAATGGAAAATAAGATGAGTAACCTTGAAACTAAATTAAAGGCAGAGTGTCTTTCTCAACATTACAGATGCCAGAAATTTCTAGAATGGAAAGGGGGAGGAAATATCTTAAATGGAAGGGGAAAGGGTGTTGTGGGAAGAAGAAGAAAATGAATAAAAAGAAAACTATAAGAACGAATCAACAAAAAAAGGATAAAATAAAGACTGAGGTACCTGAGTTGGAAAGCTGTTGCCAGCATATAGAACCAATAGTGATTTTAAAGAATAAAGTTTCAAAGAGTCGAGATAATTTGGAAGAAAAGTTTGTGCAAGGAGGGAATGAAGAAAAATTAAGTAAAAAATGAAAGGCATGTTGGAAGCAGAGAGGGGAACAATGAGGTGCTATTTAAAGAAGGGAAGAAAGTTATAACATTAGAAGGGAAATAGACTGTTATTAGAATAACAGGGATTTATCAAAAAAACTATGAAACAATGAAATCACTAAAGGATCTTATGGAACATCTATTTAAAGCAGATCTGGGGTGAAAATAGAAACACAAAACATAATGATGGTTTCAAGGGATACTCTGGATAAAGATTTCCTGGTTTATATTTTATTAAAAGAAATGGAAATTGTAAAACACATTTGGTTAAACAACATAACTTAGCTTCTCTTGGTCTGGAAGTTGCTGCACCAGTATTGTGGCAAACAATTATGTCACAAGTTAGTCAAGATCAAACTGTCCTAAAATAAATTAATCAGGATCTTTTTGATACAGTTCTGAAGAACTTGAAGTGGGATTTTTTTTTAAAAAAAGGTTGAAAATATAAAAAAAAACAGAAAGAAAATAATCATATTCTATCATTATTTGGTTTAAACAGAATGTTTGAGGAAAATAATGAAATTTTGAAATTATTTATAATGTCTTTATTCTCCAGCTTGATGAATATAGACATAACAAATAGAAGTGGTAGAATTTTTTTAAAGGGTCTGAATACTCAAATTAATATTAAATGTCAGTCAGAATATATTTTTAAAGAACTGTTATCACATGCAGAAAGACTGGATAAGGCAGGGCTATTGCTGATAGATCTGGATAATTTCACTGATTGCGGCATAATTGAAAATCAGATTAATAATTGACTGAATGATGTTACTCTTTCATCTTCAGTTCTTAATGAAAGTAATAGTTTCCAGTTCCCAAAAGCGAATTTAGTATCTTGGAATATAGCTGGTTTAACTGGAAAAATGGCTGATAAAGAATGGTTCCAATTTGTCAATAATTTTGATATTATACTATTCCAAGAAACCTGGTCTACAGAAAAGATGGATTTGAATGGCTATGTAGCATTTCACTCACCTGCAACTAGGAATAAAACATGTGGGAGGCTCTCTGGTGGTTTGACCACATATATAAAGAATAGAAAGAACATTTCAGCTAGTGTTCAGCTTAAAGTTGAAAAAAAAAAACTATATAATACTATTGCTGAATTGGGGGAATAAACAATTTATTATTGTTAATGTTAATTTACCACCGGTAAATATCAAGGAGGACAACGAAAAGCTGTGGAACACCTTTTCTGAAGATTTGGAACTGATGGTAGAAATATTTCCTGAACACATTATAATTATAGTGGGTGACTTTAATGCTAGAATAGCTAGACATGACAACTTAAGTTTATTTCAAGTTGAACTAAACCTGGATGATTGTAATAAAAGGAATAGCATGGATAAGGTCATAAATACAAATGAGCTAAAGTTACAGAAGTTAGTTGAAAATGTTCCATTGATGGTTTTGAATGGTCAATTGAAGGGTGATTTGGAGGGGAGGATAACCTTTTTTTCTCACTGTGGACAAAGTGTAGTAGATTATGTTTTATGTACACCGGAACATTATAACGAATTCCAGGCCTTAAAAATAATGATGAGACCGGAAAGTGACCATGCCTCTATTGAATTGATATTAAAACTAAAAGAGGATGTAAGTTGTGATGAAGTAGCCATGCCACAAGCTCAATTGTCCATAAGGGAAAAAAAGGTCCTACTCCGTGTGCAAAGCTAAGTAATGAAATATTAAAAGAGATGTTTTTGTCTTGGGATGAGAATTTGGACCTACCACATAGGAATTATCTAGATGATGTATTTTTAATGGATCAATTATTAGCTCAACTTAATAGGGAGATAGTTGGGAAAATATATAAAGAAGATGACAGTGGTGAAAGGACAAAAAACACATGGTTTGATAAAACATGCTATACAGCAAAAAAAAAGTGTTAAATAATATGATTAAATGGACAAAAAAGCACTTTTCTAGAGAAAATTGCCATAATCTGAATAAGGCCCAGAAAACTTACCTTAAATTGTTAAAAGTAAAAAACCAAAAAGCATTTAAAAAAACAGTGGGGAACAATGACAGTAATAGAGACAAAAGATAACAAAAGAATTTGGGAAGTGGTTTCAATTGGAACTAATAGTTATCATTCTTCCCCCACAATACATGTGCCTAAAGATGTTTGGGTAGAACATTTTCAAACAATATTTAATCATAGTGAAGGAAATGGACAGGCTAACATTTTGGAGGCTTGCATGGGTACTCACTATGACCCACTAATTATTAGTGAACAAGAAGTTGAATCTGTGTTGTGTAAATTAAAAAGTAATAATGCCCTGAGTCTTGATTTAATTCCCCCTGAGATCTACAAACAATATAGTAATTTTTGGTTACCGGTACTAACTTTTTTCTTTAATTTATCTTTAAAATTTAATTATACCCCTATTGATTGGACAACTAACATTATTATCCCTTTACACAGGTAATTTTAGACCTGCTAGTTTGCTAAGCATATCCTCTAAAATTTAGAGTAATATTGGACAGGCTGATCCTATGGATTGAAAAGTTCAATATTTTATCACCATTTCAATCCAGTTTTAGAGAAGGCTTTTCCACAGTTGATAATCTTTTCACTCTGGGCCATCTAATAGAGAAATATGTAGACTTACAAAAGCTGAAAATATACATATTATTTGATTTCTCACATGCATTTGATTCGGTAAACAGAAACATCTTATGGAAGATTCTGTATGAAAAACATCTCCCACTGTCATTATTGTTGCCCATTATTGGTCTGTATACCAACACGAAGACAATGGTCAGATATGGAAAGTTAGGCGAACTCACTACTATATATATATATATTATATATATATATATATATATATATATATATATACACACACATATATAAATACATACATTCTTTGTTGGAAAACAAGGTGGAGGATAAATTGGACTGTCCAGATATAAATTTAATGAATGTGGGCTCATTGGCATATGCAGATGACATTATGCTGTTATCACTTTCTAGGGCAGGCCTGCATAAAAAGTTAGATATTCTGGTCCAAAAATGTATTGGTCTGGAACTTAAGATAAATTTAGATAAAACCAAGGTTATGGTGGTGGGGGAATGATATAAGGACATCTCTAAATGTAAAATATATTGTAATCAAGAACTAATTGAGGTGGTGCCAGAATATAATTATTTAGGGATAAAAATTGGTATGAATGGTAAATGGACAAAACATCTAAAGGACCAATGCATAAAAGCCAAAATAAGTGCAAAAGCTTTATTAAAATGTAATCATCAATATGGAGGAATATGATTTTCCCAGCTCTAATTGCGGGAGAGGCTAAGCTGAATCCAATTCTATTACATGGGGCTGAAATATGGGGTTATCAAGACAATATTGAGAACTTGTTGGAAATCCCATTATCTTATTATTATTAAGCACTTTTAAATGTCCCTCGACTGATGGCCAATGCAATGGTTAGAGTAGAAGTAGGAAAAGTTAAAATCTGTTTCATTAAAGAAATATGTTTAATAAATTATTGGATTAAAATATTAAATAAAAAAAATACTCTCCCTACCCTATGTTTAAAGAAAAAAAGAATTGGTTTAGGGCCGGGATTAAATCTAATTGGTTAAATTATTTGGTTAAAACCTTGAAAAAATATAAACTAGGGCATTTGTGGAATGATGCGAATAGAAATATTGCAATCTCTATACAGTTTAAAGAATTAATTAAAAAAAAGTAATGTTGTTCGCTAGGGCACACGATATTGAAAAAATTAAGAACCAAAAATGTGCATCTTGGTTCAAGGAGAATAAATTACACCATGGCTTTGAGGAGTATTTATCACTCCCAATCACGAGAGAGCAACGTAAAGCCATCACTTGGGTAAGAATGGGTCTAATTACATCTAAATATACTTATTTTAATAGAGTTGATAAAGAAAGTACCAGATGAAAATAGAAATTGCTTATGCAAGAAAGGGTTTAAGTAAGATCTACAGCATATTATAGTTAATTGTCCATTGTATGATAAAATCAGAAATACCCAACTTGCACAGACACTTTCTATTTATGCGAATAATTTATATGATGTGGTATATATTTTATTATACCCAAGAACTTATGAGGAAGCTGAGAAGATTGCAAACTTTTTTATGGCAATTATTAAACAAAAAAATGTGCAATATAAATTGGGGAGGGTACATGATATTTATTGTATGTTAATAGTATTGATGTAGGCCTTTTGGTTTTTCTTTTTATCAGACTTTCTTCTGATATATATCCTTAAAATGTTTTATTTTATATTTTTTATATGTTTGTAATAGCTACAATACATGTTGTCATTACTGAACAATAAACTTGATTGATTGAACAAAAGCACATAATCTGGCAAAAAATGAAAAATCAGAAGTCACTTAAATAATTTAAAAAGGAAAATAAATTAAAAGGAAAGCTAGAATTAACTACATCAATATTAGTTACTACTTTAATGTACCTGTAAGAATCAATAGCAACTGCCTACAAGATGGAAACAATTGAGAACAATCAGTGGCTTTTAAATTTGTACTTTGTGGGGGTTCATTTATTAGAAACACAAACATTTATTCATTTTTTATTTATCAAGTCTAGGATTACAAATACCTTTCAGCCATGGCTCTTTTACAAAGGTTCCACGTCAGAGAAATACAAATTATGGGGAACATCAAGACAGACATTACAACAATGTGGACATTGCAAACAGAGTACAGATCAATACAGTTCAAGGGTAGAATTGTAACAAGGCAGCCAGCGGCATTTGTCAAAGAAAACAGACAACAGATAAGAAGTGCCAGAGTCATAGGGAGAGGGAAGAGGGAAGGGGGGGAGAAGGAATGTAGGAAGGGTGGTGAGAGGGTGAAAAGTGCAGCATTGGGTATACCAAGATGTGAGGGTAGAATCCAGTGAGGAGGGAGGGAGGGGGGACAACTAGAGCAGAAAGGGAAGTGGAGAAACAAGGTTAAGTTGGGCAGTCACAGGAGCTGTTGGTAGTGAGATAGTCCCGGAGCCTAGTTTTAAACATACCAATAGTTGGGGCAGAGGAGATGGTTGGGCTGAGGCCATTGAACCAGAGTGGCGCCCGATAAGCAAAAGAGCGTTGTCCCTGTGAAGTGTGACAGTGGGGGACTTTCAGTAGCTGTAGCGTGGATCTCCTAAGGCACCATTTGTTAATTCGGTGTTGTAACAGAGTTGAGACCCCAGAAGGTGCAAGGCCAAGGTAGATTTTTTTCACCATGGAGCAGGCGAGAAACTTTATGTGGTTTGATAGTTGGAGCCAGCCGGTCTGAGTTTACAGGTCACATGTGTGGGTGAGACGGTGAGCACCAGTGATGAGCCGACATGCTTTATTTAAGGCAGTTGAGAGGCATCTAATGGTTGTGGTTGTGGCCGAGCCATAAATGATGAGACCTTAGTCTATTACAGAGATCACAGAGCTCAGGACTGCAACCTTCAAAGCTTCTGGCGTGAGGTGTGGTCTGTGTTCGTAGAGGAGACCAAGCCATGTATTAGCAGCTCTAGCTACATTATCTACATGAAGTCCATAGGAGAGATTAGGGTCAAGCTGTATCCCTAAGTATTTGAAGGACCCCACCAGATCTAGAGTGTTCCCCTGGGTGGTGGAGATAGCCAAGTGGTGTAGCTTGTGTTGGTTATGAGAGCTTCAGAAGAGCATAGAATTGGTTTTCTTGTCATTGAGGACCAGTTTATGATTAAGAAACCATGTCTCTACAGAACTGAAACCAAGTTGAAGGTTGTGTTGAAGAGTTGCAGGATCTTTGTGAGTGGAGAATACAACAGCATCATCAGCATATAGTATGATCTGCTCAGAGCAGTGGTAAGGGAGGGAGTTTAAGAAAAGGCTAAAAAGGAGGGGTCCCAGTATGGATCCCTGTGGGACACCCGAGCGAACAAGCAGGGTGTTAGAAAGAGCGTCCGCAATTTTTACTCTCTGTGACTGGTTTTCTAAGTAGCTTTTAAACCAGAGAGAAAAGTCAGGTGATAGCCCGGCATTCAGTAGTTGGTTAGTCCATGGTGTACTGTATCGCAGGCCTTGGAGAGGTCGACGAAAACAGCCCCTGTGAGAAGGCCGTTGTCAAGGGATTTGTGCAAAGCTCCAGTGAACTCAAGAAGGGCTGTGGTGGTGCTGTGACCTTTCCGAAGCGTGTTGTTGTGGACAAGGTATATTGTATTTATCCAAGTGGTCGTGAAGTTGATCAGCCACGATGCACTCGGGAAGTGCCTTAGAGAGTGGGGCAGTATGGAGATAGGGTGATAATTTGAGTGATTCGTCTTGTCCCCACTTTTATGCACAGGTGTCACGGTGGCTGTTTTCCATAGGTCCGGGAATTTTCCACAGCTGAGAGAGAGGTTTAGGATTTTTGTTAATGGATGAATTACCTCATCGAGGGTGAGCAACAGAAGCTTAAGGTCCAGGGTGTCGCTTCTAGATCTAGATTTAGAGATAGCTGCAGTAATATAGCAGAGAGCTTCATTCAGCCTTACCTTCCTGAAGTAGAAGAGGGGATGGTTAGACTGAGGGGCTGAGGTATTTGGGGATTAGGCCCTGTTTTCGAAAAAGTCATGGGGTAGAACAGCACTAAGGTCTGAAAAAGCCGTGTTAAAGATGTTTGCAATCACCTTGGGGTCAAGGGTTGAGGATCCATCAACCATTAACATGGCCGGAGAGGTTTTTGGCTGCTTCCCTGTGACATCCTTGATATTGTCCCAGAAAGCATGACCATTTCCCCATGTATTGGTGAGAGCGTCTTTGTAATAGGTGGATTTAATGCATGGTCCCATGCATTTAATGCATGGGACCAGGTAAAAACGCTTCCAACTGATTAGATGAACTTCCCAAATACCTACTGTCCAAATACTGTTTGTGTCTTCAGAATACTTGTAAAAAGGTTGCCAGCAGAAACTTTTGCTTTTCCACTGAAGCAAACAAAAATAATTGTCACCTTTTCTTCACTGATTGACAGAGAAATGATAATTAAGCCAGTGAGAATGAAATGGGGTAATTATTTTAAAGGGGTAACAGTGTTTATTTACCCAGACATAGCTCCAGCTACCCAGCAAAGAAGACATAGGTTTTTGGATTTCCATGAAGAAACTGAAGATTTGGGAGGATGGGCTATGTGTTCAATACCCTTGCAAAGTAAAAATTGTCATAGGGGATGCAAGAAGGATTTTTTTTTATGATGAGGGGCAAATTAAAACCTATATTAAACAACAGTATGCAGCAAAAGCCACCTGAAGTGATAGTGCAGATTCTGATATCACTGATCTGAGAGACCACAAGCTCAAAGTCTGCTTCTACGGATTCTTTGAACATTCTCAACATCATTCAAATTGAAGCAGTTTTCCAAAATGCAAGAAGTCAAGTCTCCTAATACTTAAGCTGAAAAGATAGTGGTTCCTGCTGAGGCTATAGCAGAAATAACTGAAGATCCTTCTACACTCCAAAAGCCAGCTGACTCAATCTGAACAAAGGTACTACCTTTTTGAAATGCCATGCATATTCTGAAATAGTGATTATGGGAAGTTATTCCAAAACAGAACTGCCATAAATTGTTACTGACATTCATTAAATGGACTAAATGAAACATGGACGTTTACTCACCCCGGCCCCTGGCTTATGTATATAGTACTGTAGTTCACTACTTTTTTATGAAAAATTTCTCCTGTATTGTGTTAATATGTACTAATGTTCATACTATGTTTAATTGCTCTCCCTGGCCTTGTACCCCTCTCCCGCGGACTCTTCTGGAAATGGATTGTTCCTCAGCTCATGTTGTCTTTCCTGGTGAAACATTTTGTAAATGAATAAAATAAAATGTATTTTTAATAACTGTACCAGATGAATGCATACCTTTAATGGATTAATGCTCATTGATTTATTAATAAAATAATTTGTTGCCAACCATGATCTAAATGAGTTTCTCTGGATTTCTTCAATTGTTGTCTCTGTAAAATATTTAATTATAAAGGCAGTGAAGTACCAGATAACTGTACTGCACCCAAGAGAAATGGGTATCCTTTCTAGAAGTATTGTAGGAGGCATTCTCCTCCTATTCTAGAACTGTTTCAATTTTTTTTAGAAGAATAATGAACCTAGATCTACCCAAAACTACAGCTTCTGGATTTAACTGGTGCATGAAGATAATGGGTTTTCAATTTTGAGAACTATCAATTTGTTTAAATATGACTTAATTCTCTGTTGTATTTCTGATGTTTTCTTAACAGATCTTATGATAATGCACTAATAAAAGTACAATAAATGTTTCTGTATAGAAATGTAAACATTCTATAAATAAATAATATAAAAGAAGCCATTTGTGAGAAAAGCAGGATTGACAATTTAAATTTAATCAGGCATGACTGAATTTAGAGAGCACTGCTTGTAGAAAGAAACATCTTCCTACTAGAGCTATTTTAGGGAAAAAATATCCAATAACAATTGTGAAGATTTACTTCCAGCTGAGGGGTGATTTAAAAGTGTTGCTGTGCTTTCACTCTGGCAAGGAACGACTGAGCAGTTATAGGCTGTTTAATTCTCATGTCACCAGCATTCCATATTGATGCCACAGCTTTGAGTTGTGCCACTGTCCTTAGTAGGGGTACATTTATCCATATGACCCAATGACAATATGGAGCACTACAGAAACTGATGTTGAAATGACATTAAAAAAAAAAGTTCAAAGGATGCAAGTAGCACTTGGTAGGGAATATGTTAAAAGTTGCCTGCTGTCTCACTGCAAAGCTTAAAGGAGCACTGCACTGGACTTGATGGTAATTTTTCCCCGTAGAAGCTGCTTTTTTTAAACAGGTTCAAATTCTGTTACTGTGCCATCTACACTTGCCCATTACTAACCCCAGTTGTTGTTTCTGATCTATTCTGGTATTAAGTGCCATTTTAGAACTGTATACAGTAGTTTATGTCCCTCTGCAACTATGGAGTTCTATAGTAGAACATGGCTGCATTGTTCCAACAGTGGAAGAGCTGAGTAAGGGACATAAACTACATCATACAATTGTAAAATGGCACTTACTATATGTGTATAAATCAGAACCAGCCATTAGGATAACAAAACCACCTGTGGAGATGGAAGAGCAACAGAATTTGAACTTGTACTTAAAAATCAACTTCTACTGTGAAAAATGACCTACAGGTTCAGCACAGTTCTCTTTTAAGCCCTGTAATTGATTTTGAGGTGCAGAACAGTTTCTATTATGAAAGGGCAACATTATATCAGCATCAGTTAAGAACAGTAAGGCTGTAGGCCACCAAATAGCACAACAGTAGTGCACTGTCCTCCCATATTGATGACTTCAGTTTGTGATCTGAGCCCAGGATGCTGCACATCAGGTGTCATGGGCAGAATGAGCATCTTCTTCAGATGCTTCTTGCCTCAGGGAGGAAAAGGACAACCTGAAAGTGCACATCCACCTACTGGTGGCCAATGTAGAGGGAGTTATGCAAACAGGAATGTGATCTTTTCTTGGAGGTTTCCTAGCTCTGATAGACTTTCTCTTTATCAGATGCCTAATGCAACAGAATCAGTGTCATAAACCAGGTAAATGGTGATGTAATGGTTTTATTAGTGGAATGGTGTGTGCAACTATCACATGGTCAACCCACAAAGTGCCCTGAAGAAGATGCCCCAAGGGGAGGAAGAGAGGAGGGAATTATAGCTTGCTGGCTCAGTAAGGGTACATTCTACCACCTTCTATACACACAAGGGGCCTTGTCTGATATCCTCACCAGGCCTGATCCACAAGTTCCCACCTCTAGAAATGCCTGAATAGGAGTTTCATCCAAGGAGTTTGGCTTTGGAGACCCTGCCATATGATAGCAAGACATTTTTGCAGAAAACAATGGGCTGAAGTGCATAGGTATCAGCCTGGGTTGGGAATGATGGCTGTAGGTTTCTTAGAGTGTTTTTTTGAGGCAGGAAATACAAGTTAGAGGAGATGGAAAGGAGGTCCTTCCGAAGTGGGGAAACACAAGAAGTCTAAAAAAATGTACAAAACGAAGATGAGGGCTCCATTTCCAATTGTCTAATAATGGTAAAAAAATCTCAAGAAAGCAAGTCCATATGGCAGGACTGTCAAATTGATCCATATATAAGATGGTCTAACAGCATCCAAATTTTGTGACAAAAAAAAAAAAAAAACAGAATTGTGGCAAAGAATGGCAAAAACCATACTGGTATAAATTATTTACTACAAATCATGGCTATTTATTTCAAATAGATAAAGCTTTTAAAACTAGCAGTACAGCTGCTGAGAACCATTTGGTAAGACCCAGATGCAAGTGCAACATGAATTTACATCTACATCCACCCTCATATGTTATTTATAACTACCACACAATAAAGTTACATCTTAAGGGATTCATGCACCTGATGCAAGCTGATTAGTCAACAAGATAGGGATTCTTGTACTTTAGTGAACTTTGCACTGGATACATATTCCTTATTTGAAGGTATGCACATTTTTGTGTATAGAATGTAACTGAAATATTTTGTACATTGCCTTGGATCAGGCTCATAAATTTCATAATTCTGCAGGCACATTTTGTTCATGCCCAGGTTTTCATTACATGTGCTGATTCAATCAATCAGGTAAGTGTGTGTTCTGTATCAGAATACCAAGTGTGA
The DNA here is from genome assembly GCA_016271365.2 of Neoceratodus forsteri. Classification (NCBI taxonomy): domain Eukaryota; kingdom Metazoa; phylum Chordata; order Ceratodontiformes; family Ceratodontidae; genus Neoceratodus; species Neoceratodus forsteri. Next base: position 908,075,106 of record CM028129.1, read on the forward strand.
TGAGAAGTTTTGACAATACCTAATGCTATAAAATCCCATTACCTGCTGAAGCATGCTGGCAGTAAATTGCATTGCCTGATGGTGTTGTTCCTCTAGCATGTCCATGTGTAAATCATCTAGAAAATCATTTCTGTCATCATCCATCCATCCTTCATCCAGCTGTAAAACATGAACAATTCAGAAATTAGATCAAGTGTTGTCTAGGAAACCAATACTGATCTGCTTTGAATAACCACACAGACTAAACTACTATTAAGTCTGTTCTGACCTGCATTTAACATAGAAGCATGCAGAAGCAACCTTCCTCTACTATTATATAGTACTGGTATGAAGAAATGGATATCAAATTGCATATAGCTAATAATGATTTTTTGCTACATTGTGCTTATTTACTTTTCAAAGCAGCTGTAGGGTGTTTAGCTGCCATGAAATAATATATTATTGTATGCAAATGAGATGTAAAAAAGTTCATTGTTTCTTTAAGGAAGTACTACGTTGCTAAGGGTTTAGAGCATCAACTTTTCTGAAAGTAATTAAATGAAGTCAGCCGCCCTGTGATGTTCAAAAAGATGACTGTATGCAGCTGGTCTTGGCTGAAATGTTCATTGATGCTTGCACTGTTTTAATACTGCAGCACAGTTGGTACAGGCAACCTGTTGTTTGAACATGTTGCTTACTGAATTTAGATCAGTGAAACAGAATATTTTTTTAAGAAAGCAATTTTGGAATTGTTAAGGTACTACTAATATATGCTTCAGTATTAATGTTCCAACAGAAAGGTATTCTTACCTGAATTTCAGGCCTTGCTACAAGTAATGAAACATGCTTGCTGTCTTCACTGGTGAGAAGAGCTACTGCTTCTTCTCTGTTCTTTACCTCTATGCCATTGATCTTGAAAATGCATAAACAAAAGGAGTTATTGGTCAATATGGGTTTGGAATGGAAAGAAATAACACATTCTTCCAGTAATCATGATAAACAGCTGTGTGATAAACTATTTAAAACTGCTAAAAGGGGTTCGTACTTTACTCAAATAGTGGTAAATAACTGGAATAATCTTCCTCAATATGTTGTCAATGCTCCTAATCCAGATTGTTTTAAGAGTTATTTGGATGCCCTCATGGATACATGGGAATATACTGTAAATGGATCACCACTGTATATTGGGGGAGTAGACTAGTAGCACCTATGGTGCACTTCTTCTACTCCTGATTTACCAAAGTACCAATTGCAGCCGTTTAATGAAGTACTTGACAGTGGAGGAGAAATGTTGAAAATACTACCTTAGTATTTAAAATGTCTTAATATTAATTCAGCTATCTTCCAAGGCACCCTTCTCCCTTGACTACAGTATAGCTCAGTCATCTTTACTAATGCCCCAAATGTTCGCTGCATAAGTGGGATGTTACTTACAACAACATCTGCCGTTTTGCCCTATCCCGCTCTTGCCTCACTCATTATTGCTCACTCTACTCCTCATTAGGGTAGCTATCTCCCTCTGCCTCTAGATTATAAGTGCTAGGATGCTTCCTTTACAAGCTACTCTGATGTGACATCCCAGTCACCCCTATTTCCACATTATATGCTGCTTGCCCTATGTACACCCTCAGGTCCACAAATCCCATCTCACTTGTCATCCCAAAATGTTACACCAAAATGTGTGGCCAGGCTTTCTACTTATTTGCCCCCAGATATGGAATTCCTTCATCACCAAGGTCCATAGTCCCCCCACACTGTTATCCTTTTAAATTTTCCTGATGGCTTATCTCATTTTATCCATGGTTGGCAATTGTTTCTAGACCCCAAGATCCCTACACTTCTGTGTCTTACATGCCAAACTACCAAAGTCCTCATATAATTTATGTTTATTATTAATTTCTTTGCTGACACCTTTGCACAATTTATTGCACCTTAAATGTATCAGTTTCTCACACTGAATTTGCCCTTCTTATTTTGTATCTGTGCACTAACTGTAATTTGTTGGGTTTTTTTTTTGCTGTGTACCTTCCTGGACAATGCCAGTATTGTGGGCTTTCTGAATTTGTCTTTTTATTTTGTTTGTTCAGTATTTGGAATTTCTTTTTGGTACCTTTCTGGGTCACACCTGAAAATGGGCATTTAATTACCTAGTGTACCTATCAGACTCCCAAAAAAATAAATAAATATATAAATAAATAAGTTGCTTGCACATTTAAAACATACATGAAAAGAACTAGCCCATTAATATAACATAAGCAGTAGTGCTGGCAAAATTTCTATTATACTTGCAAAATGGTGCAAAACTGCAGATTTCACATTCATGCAATTTTCATGTAATTGTGCCAAAATCTGGCAGAATTTTGCCAAAGCATTTTTATTCATATTGCACAGATTTTTTTCCCTAAACTGAACACATTTAAAATATGTGAGTTCTTAGCAATGGACTATTTCATCAAATAGCACTATGTTTTTTCAAACTGTGTTTTTAAGAAAATAGATTTTTTTAAGAAAAGTACAATTTCAATCATAATTGCTCATTTTAAACACGTTTCTGGATGAAATCATGTGACATTGGTGCAGTTTTGCAAAAGGTTCATGAAACAAATTTTTCAAATTTTGCCTGGTACTAACATATTGCAGTCTCTAATTGGAAACCAGGGTTTGTGTGTGAGCACTGCAGTCCCATGCTGGGGCTTGCTGAGGGCTGAGCAGTTTGCAAATATGGACTACTTAGTTCCTTTGTTAGACAGGCATGGGTTGCTTGGTGTTTATGGATGCCCTAACAACTGGCAAACAGTGGAGTTGGCATTGGCGCTCTGAAGGCAGCCACTTACCTTCCTTCCCAGCTGAAGGAAGATTGCCACCATGGTGATCCTACAATAATTGTAGGTAGGCAGACCAATGTAACTAGCATAGCCACTATATCAAGGCTTAGAGATGGTAATGTTACTTTCTTATCAAAATGTCATTTTTTTATCAATTTTATCAGTTGTTTGAGATCAGGAGCTCCACTCCCCACTCCCTTTTTTTAATAAAAAAAATGACAACCATATCAGTGGACCCTAAGTAGCACAAGTAGTGTAACATACTGCTATGCTATACTATGCTAGATTTATGGTGGTCTGTAGTCCTCCACTATTGCTGGTGGGTGCGGGCTGGGGGAAATAAAAATGAAGGAAACAGAATCACTATAAAAAAGGCATATATAGACAGAAAATCACAGGAAACTAGCATTACAGAATTTGTACTAAAAGACAAGACCCTTACTTGAATAATACGATCTCCCTCTCTTATGCGACCATCCTTTGCAGCAATACTGTTTGGATCAATCTGAAAATTCAATAACATAGCAACAAATTCTTAGCCATCTTATTTATTAGGAAATCATTCTTTAGTAGGGAACAATAGTTGTCAGGAATCCTTAAACATGTGTATCCAGGATTGAGTAAAAGCAGTGCAGAAACATCATTTGTTATATTAAAGAAGGACATCAACAATCCTAGCCCCATACACAAATTGTAAAAGTGAAAAGGAATGCAGTTTAATAACAAAAAAAGTAACTTACTGTGTTGCCTTCATATATTGTATGCTTTTATCTGGCTGATGCTGTCTGGATGACATGAAAACAGAACAGTACTAATGGCATCCTCCATTCCTGTGCCACTGATGTCAGCAATGTGGATCAGCTGTGAGAGGTTTAATGAGGGGCACGTGCACTGGAGCTTTCAAAAGTTCAATTTTGCATGTTGACATTCTAAATGTGCCCCAAAGCTATTTACAGGTTGCACAACCAGTATGTAGCATCAGTACTGTGGGAATGACAACCAGCAAAACAAATTTTGAAAAATCCAATGTGAATTCCTTTTCAGTGAATCTCCAGGAGCTGATACCAGTCACCGACATCATCTTTGGGGAATTGTGGGTTGCATAAGCATTGATTTGTTTACATATCAGACTTCCCAGATAAAGACATATATTACAGGAGTACTGCACTGAAACTATAAAGGCATTTTTTCTCAGTAGAAACTGTTTTTTTTAAATGATTGTTCCAATTTTGTCATTGCTCTATCGTTGCTGTCTTTTTTGTAAACTCAGTAAGAGTTTCGGATTTATATGCTTATGAGGACCATTTCAGAACTGTAAGATGTAGTTTATGTCCTTCCTATGCTTCTACATAGTGTTCATAATGCATTTGTGTTCTACTTTAGAACTCTGTAGTTAAGAGGAACATAAACTACATCATACAGTTCAAAAAAGGTATTTATCACCAGACTGTATACCAGAAACACCCACTGAGGTTATGAAAAGGCCTGTCCAGATGTAAAAGTAACAGAACTGGAACCTGTATTTAAAAAGTAGCTGCTATTAGGAAAAACAACATATAGGTTCAGCGCAGGTCTCCTATAACTCATTGTACCCAATATCTGGTGTGCACTCTGAACCATTGCTTAACCTAATACAAAAAGGGCACTCGGGGTACAATGAGCTAAGGCACCAGCACATTAGGTAATGACCTTGGTTCATACCAAACATGCAAATCAGACAGTTCCCACACTGCAGGTGGGATCATGGACATTTCCCTTTAAGTTTACACATTTGGAAGAGCATCATATTTATAAAAAAAATAATGCAGAGACTGTTTTGTTAGGTAACACCTAACACCCCTCCCCCATCAGCCAGTGGTCAAACAGGGATTCAGCATGTTTGCAGTTCATTTGCATCACCAGGTAAGAAAACAGGTCAATCTCCCCATACAACGCACAGGGGAAATGCCAAACCTCACCCAATAACTAACACACCTAAATCTGGGCAATGGAAAATCATGTACACAATTGCTCACAGCCTATGAAATAAGATCCCAGATTGGCAGGCAATAATGTCAGAGGCTAAACTGGACATAGTAACAATTAGTGAGATGTGGTTTACCAGTAACCACACTTGGGAGACTTCAGTACCTGGCTATGTACTGTTCAGAAGAGACCGAGGTGCAAAAAGGTGAGGTGGAGTTGCCCTGCATGTCAAAGAAAATATCAAAGCTACAGAAATTCAGAATACACATAAGGAGCCAGAAGAACTGTGGGTCACCCTGGAAACAGAAAATGGGACAGCCATAAGAACTGGGGTTGTCTACAGGCTCCCAGACCAGGTGGAGGACATGGACACATTACTGTTAGAAGATATACAAAACATGACAGCCAAAGGAGATGTTCTGATAATGGGAGGCTTCAACATGCTGGATACAGATTGGTCAATACCAGCAGGACCATCTGCCAGAACTAGACACATGGTGGATTCCCTGCAGGGGAGGGCATCAAACAACTGGAGACAGGGCTATCCTAGATCTAGTACTGACTAACAGGGAAGGGATCACAGATCTCCAGGTAGAAGGTCACCTGGGGGCCAGTGATCATCACATGGTATGGTTCAATTTGGCCACTACATCTAAATCATCTCATTCCAAGGTAAAAATATGGGACTTCAGAGGAGCTGACTTTGATAAGATGGCCAACAGAGTTAAGCTAGCCCTGGCAATAAGAAACACAGGGGAGGGGGTACAGGCAAAGTGATCAAGCATTAAGGATGCAATACTTGAAGCAACATCCCATTGTGTTAGGCAGAAAAGGAAGTGCAAAAGAAGAAGGAAACCACTTTGGGTTCAAATACAGTAGCAGAAAAGGTCAGAGTCAAAAGGCTGGCTGTCAGGAAATATAAGGGAACACAGCGGAATGAAGATAGGGAGGCAAATCAAACTGCCCTAAGGGAAGCAGGGAAGGCAGTGAGGCAGGCAAAGTCCCAAACTGAGGAAACACTAGCATGAACAGTAAAAGAAGGTGACAAGACTTTCTATAGATACATTAGTGAAAGGAGGAAGTCCAGAGTGGGTATTGCTAAGCTCAAAGGAGAAAAGGGGGCTTGTGAGGAGGAGGATCCTGTAAAAGCATCTATCATAGATAGATACTTTTGCTCAGTATTTACTGAAGAGAAGGTAGGGCAGGGCCCACAGCTCAGCACCATGGACACAGGGGGAGGGAGGTGAACACTACTCCCATCACAAAAGAAAGGGTCCTACAAGAGCTCGCTAAGCTCAGGGTGGACAAGGCAATGGGACGTGATGGCATACATCCCAGGGTACTTAAGGAGCTAAGGGTGGAACTAGCAGAGCCATTAGCAGAACTGTTTAGTGAGTGTCTGAGCACAGGAGAGGTCCCAGAAGACTGGGGATGGGCTCATGTGATCCTGCTCCACAAGAGTGGTAGCAGGGAAGAGGCAGGGAACTATAGACCAGTCAGTCTTACCTCAGTAGTGGGCAAGATTATGAAGGCACTCCTTAAGGAAAGGATAGTGCAACACCTGGAATCCATAGGGGCACAGGATCCAAGACAGCATGGGTTTACAAAAGGAAGGTCCTGTCAAACTAATCTCATAGATTTCTTTGACTGGGTAACCAGAGTGGTGGACCAAGGGGAGCAGTTGATGTCACCTACCTTGACTTCAGCAAAGCTTTCAACACTGTTCCACATAAAAGATTGATAAATAAGCTGGGTAGGCTTGGGGTGGGTCGGAAGTTGGTCAACTGGGTGGCAAACTGGTTGATGAGCAGAAAACAGAGAGTGGTGGTAAATGGTATACAGTCAGAAGAGATGAAAGTCACAAGTGGGGTACCTCAGTCCTGGGGCCAGTCCTCTTCAATATCTTCATTAGTGACATTGTAGATGGACTGGAGGGTAAGGCTTGTCTCTTTGACACCAAGATCTGCAACAGAGTAGATGATCCAGATGGGGTGGGCAGAATGAGAAGAGATCTGGCCAAACTAGCAAAATGGTCAGAAGAGTGGCAACTAGGATTTAATGCAAAGAAGTGCAAGATCATGCACATAGGGAAGAGAAACCACCTATAGGCTGGGAGGGGAGTTGCTGGCAGTCTCAAAGGAAGAAATAGACTTGGGCGTCATCATCACCAATGACCTAAAATAATCCAAGCAGACCTCTAAAGCAGTAGGTAAGGCTAGGGGGATGTTAGGGTGTATTAGTAGGGGTATCACAAGTCGTAAGAGGGAGGTAATAATCCCTCTTTACAAGACACTGGTTAGGCCCCATCTGGAGTACTGCATGCAGTACTGGAGGCCATACCTTCACAAGGACATTAACCAAATTGAGGCAGTCCAGAGAAGGGCAACCAAAATGGTGCGGGGACTGCATCGGAAGACATATGAGGACAGATTAATGGAGCTCAATATGTATACCCTTGAACAAAGGAAGGAGAGAGGTGATATGATCGAAACATTCAAACACCTTAAGGGCATTAACAAGGTGAAAGAGTCTAACATGTTTAAATATAAGAAAAATAGCAGTACAAGAGGACACAGCATGAGATTAGAGGGAGGCCAATTAAGGGGCAATGTGAGGAAATTCTTTTTCACAGAAAGAGTGGCGGATGCATGGAATGGCCTACCTCAGGAAGTGGTGGATAGGAATACAGTGCAGGGCTTCAAACAGGGATGGGATAGGCATACGAGAGCAATACAGATGAGTATGAATAGATAGGCCATTGACAGAGCAAAGGCCGATGGCACATTTATAAGGTAGAAAAAGAAATGGGCAGGCTGGATGGGCCTTGCGGTCCTCATCTGCCATCAACCTCTATGTTTCTATGTAACCGAGTAGAACATTGGTTTGAATTCCTGTTTCTCAAAGCTTAAGATACATATTCCAGTTTGATTTCAGTTCATCATGAATAAGTTAGGCCCATCTGGATAACAGCCCATATCACAAAACCGTTCCATACAATTCAGCCTGTTTATTATCAGAGCCTCATACATGAATACGCTTGGAAATGAAACATCCCTCTGAACTCAGCACAAATTCTCTGACAGGCAATGGAACAATGGATGGGACACATTAGAAGATGTGTTTGTGACAGCAAATACAGTCGGTCCATAATTTTATTCAATAACCTGAAGTCGAAAGGAAATTGAGCATTAAGCAGGGCTTATTAACAGTGATGTCCCTAGAGATAGATCATAGAAACATAGAAACATAGAATTTGATGGCAGATAAGGACCGCTTGGCCCACCCAGTCTGCCCATTTCCCTACCTGATGGATAAGTTGCAGATTCTAGTTAATCAACAGCTTACTTCCTCCTGCCCCCCACTAGAATTGCCTTTCCTTGCCCATGCATTCTTGAATTCTCCCACTGTTCCTGACTCCACAACCTCGTCAGGAAGGCTGTTCCATGCATCTACAACTCTCTGTGTGAAAAAAATACCCTCTGAGCCATCTCCCCTCTAATTTCAAATTGTGCCCTCTTGTTCTTGCACATCTCTTCTTCTGAAAGATATTACCCTCTTGTACCTTGTTAATTCCCTTGAGATACTTGAAAGTTTCCATCATGTCCCCTCTCTCCCTCCTTTCCTCAAGGGTATACATATTAAGCTGCTTTAGCCTCTCCTCGTATGTCTTCTGGTGCAGACCTTGCACCATTTTGGTTGCCCTCCTCTGAACAGCCTCCACTCTTTGTCTTTGTGGAGATGGGGTCTCCAGAATTGCATGCAGTACTCCAGATGGGGTCTCACTAACTGTCTGTAGAGAGGGATAACAACTTCCTGTTTTCTACTGTTGATGCCTCTCCATATGCATCCCAGTAACCCCCCAGCCCTCCTTACTGCCTTCTCACATTGCTTGCCTGCTTTTAGGTCATCTGATCTAATTACTCCTAGGTCTCTTTTGATTTTTGCTGTTGTTATTAACTCCCCCCCCCATTGTGTACACTTCCTCTGGGTTTTTGTTTCTCAGATGCATTACCTTGCACTTTTTTACATTGAATCTGAGCTGCCACGTATTTGACCATTCCTCCAACCTTGCCAAATCCCTTTTCATTCTTTCCACCACACCTTGTGTATCAACCCTGTTGCAGATCTTTGTGTCATCTGCAAAGAGGCATACCTTTCCTTCCAGGTGCTCTCCATTGTCACTTATAAAGATATTAAAGAGGACTGGTCCCTAGTACGAACCCTCACGGGTACCCTGCTAGTTACCCCTCCTTTCTTCACTGTGGACTGGCTTACTATTACCTTTACGTCCTGTTGTTCAGCCAGTTTTTATCCAGGCTACCACCTTGGGACCCACTCTAAGGCTGGCTAACTTGTATATTAATCTTCTGTGTGAGACTGTGTCGAATGCCTTGCTAAAATCTAGGTAGGCCATATCCACAGCCCCTCCTTGGTCTACTACTTTGGTCACCCAGTCAAAGAAATCTATTAGGTTCATCTGACATGACCTTCCTGCTGTGAAACCATGCTGCCTTGGGTCCTGTGCCCCACTGGTCTCTAGGTACTCAACAATTCTTTCCTTCAGAAGTGATTCCACCATTTTCCATAATACTGAAGTCAAACTAACTGGTCTGTAGTTTCCTGCCTCTGCCCTGCTCTCACTTTTGTGAAGTGGAATCATATTTGCCCTCCTCCAGTCCTCAGGTACCACTCCATCCTCCCATGATTTATTAAAGATAGTAGTCAGTGGTGTTACTAGTTCTACCCTTAGTTCTTTTAGCATTCTTGGGTGAATCCCATCAAGCTCCATTGCTTTGTCTACCCTCAGTTTCAAGAGTTCTTTCAAAACCCTTTCTTCTATGAATGGACTAGTATCGACCCACTATTCAGAGTCTCTCCCTTGTTTGCTTTAGGCACCTCCCCTTCCTCATCTGTTGTGAATACTGAGCAGAAATATTTGTTTACTATCCCTGTTTTTTCACTGTCACCCTCTGCCCACATTCCCTCCTCTTTATTAAGTCTCTGTATCCCTCCCTTGGTCTTTCTTCACTCCCTAATGTACCTATAAAAGGTTTTATCCCCCTTCTTAACAGAGTTGGCTATCTTTTCCTCAGTTTGTGCCTTTGCTATTCTGACTGCCTTCTCTGCCTCCTTCTGCTTTAACTGATAAAATTCTCTGTCCTGCTCCTTCTGTGTTTTCTTATATTTCCTAAATGCTATCATTTTCTCCTTAACTGTCCCTGCCACCTCTTTTGAGAACCGTAGTGTTTTTTTTCCTTCGTTTTGTTTTATCGATTTGCTTCACACAAAGGCTTGTTGTGTCTGCGATGGTTGTTTTGATTATTCCCCATTGTTCCTCCACCCTTCCTTCTTGCCCATTTGCTAGTGCTTTTCTAAGGCACACTCTCATTTTTCCAAAGTCAGCCTTCCTAAAGTCCAATACTCTTGTTTTTGTATGGCTTGATTCAATGGCTGTGTTTATTGTGAACCACACTGTTTGGTGGTCACTTGTTCCCAGATGGCTACCCACTTCTAAATCTGAGATCCTTTCTCCTTCCCCATTTGAGCATTTGAGATCATGAGCAGTTTATAGTTTTGCATTGTCTAAAGTACACTACAAAGTAAGAGCTGTAATGGATAACAGTAAGATTGAACTGAACAGTGATTAAAATGCAATACAAAACTGTATTGCATTTTTGAATGCTGCAACATATAAACCATCCAAACAGATCTAGCACAAGAGAAACCTGCTCAATTAACCAATGGGACATCAGATGTACTGAAAATAGAGGACCACTACCTTGCTTCCAGATTATTGGCAAAGAGTTCCATCAACTAGGAACAGTAACTGCAAATAATGTTTCTGCCCATATTAGTGCATACTGGGGGAGGGGTTCACAAGTCAGGAAATGTAGATCAGACTTGCATCTCTTTGTATTAACAGTATAATTGCTGTAATAGTCAGAAACTTTGTAGTGCAAACACATGTGCATCAGTTGTGACAGGGGAAGTTGCCTGTGGTCATTAAAGCAGCAGTATATGATAGTAGAGAAACACCCATTTTTTGCAACACTGATTTGACTTCAGCAAAGCTATTCCCTTTCCCACTATGTCAAGGGAATAGTCTTTTTTTGTAAACATATCTTATTAAAAAGCTTCAGCCTTATATAGATATACATACAAAGGATACATGAAGGTTGCAGTTACATAGACAATTCATGACTAGAACCCACTTCAGCAACATTCTGGGCCAGGGACCCACGCAGCATCACTGCTAAGTACAGTGATCATAATAACAAGTAATAACATAACTCATTTTCTAAGTCACATTATTATGTGGAATCATTGGTCAAAACACCTAGGCAGTGGGAGTGTATCCCAAAACAGCAAAGGGGTCCAGTTTTGTGCATCAAGCATCAATTACCCCCTGTTCTATAACTTCCAGTGAAGGATCCCATATTTTATCAAAACCTGGTGCCTGCCCCAGTGCAGCAAGTCGATATCTTTCTATCTTCATGCACAACATTAAGTTATTAAGCCATTGGGCTGTATTAGGTGGGTATTGCTAACCCAATGTTATGCAATAGTTTTCTGTGCATTTATTAATGCAATGTGCCAAAGTCTGAGTTTCCATGGATTTCTGGCTGGTTTAAGCTCAGTTTCCAGGATTAGCTCCAGGGGTGAATTTGATAAAGTAACTTCAGGATTCTCTCCATTTGCTCATATATAGTGTACCAAAAGGAAGTTGCTTAAGGGCATAACAGGGCCATATGAACAACCCCCAAGACACCTAGGGACATCGGGTCCTGTCATGATTCAAACTACAGTATGGAGTTTTGAAGGTGGGAGATAGGCTATGTGCAGAAAGACATATTGAATTCTATGCACTTTATTGGAGCTGGAACACTGATGAACATGTTTAATAGCAGCTTTCCATGTTGCACTGTCTACAGTAATGCTTAGATCATTTTCTCAGTCTGACTTGGCCTTATCTGCTGGAGTAGGTGTAACCCCTACAAATAGTTTATAAAGACTAGTTAAAATGGACTGGCTGGGTTGTAGTTTACATACAGTGGTAACTGCACAAAAGTTGACCGGTTCCACGTGGTGCACGTCATTGCATGGTACCGCTATACATGTTTTTCAATGGGAACCGTGCTTGTGCACTACTTGGTATACCGTGATACTGGTCAACTTTTGTGTAAACTTTGTTCGATTGGTGACAACAAAGGCATCACGTTAGCCAGATATTTTCTTATCTGAGGTCATTGAGGGGATCTCAAAGCTAAAGCACACTTATTGTGAGCCGACCCCGACTCATTTTGCCATGAGATGTGTCAGGACCATTGGCCCAGTGCTCACTGGGATTATCCAGTGCTCAATGTCAGGGTGAGTCTTTCCAGAGGCCTTGAAAGAGGCTCTGGGTAAAACCTCTCCTGAAGAAGCCATCTCTTGACCATGACGCTCTGTCAAATTACCATCCTATCTTTAACCTGCCAATTTTGGGCAAGGTTATTGAGAAGTTAGTGGTGCAACAGGTTGACGAACACCTTGTGTCCTTTGACATCTATGAGCCATTCCAGTTGGGTTTCAGGCTAGGCATAGTACTGAAGCAGCATTAGTTAGGGTGCAAAATGACTTCATCAGGGCTAGAGACAGTGGGGAGAGGTCAATTCTTGTGCTCGTCAATCTCTCATCAGCTTTTCATACCATAGATCACACTGTGCTTCTTATTTGCCTTCAAGAGTATATTGTGGACTCGTTGGCACTGTCATCAACTGGTTTGAGACCTATCTCTCTGGCAGGGTACAATGGGTGGTGATGAGGAATTTCTACTCCTCCCTGAGGCCCCCTGCCCTGTGGAGTTCCTCAGGGTTTGATCTTGTCGCTGATGTTATTTGTGGCATACATGCTGCTCCTGGGAGAGCACATTAAACAGTACGATGTGGATTTTCACTGCTATGCAGATGATACCCAACTGTATCTGTCTTTTGCCCCTGGAATATCTGATGCTGTGGAAGTGCTCAATAATTGCCTGGCTAAGATCAATGACTGGATGTCCTTCAGTTTGTTGCAACTGAACCCAGATAAGATAGAGGTACTGATGATTAAGCCAGGTGGCGGGCATGATGGGAGTGCCTCCAGAGTGGGTACAGGATTGCTCCTGGGATCCGCTCCATTGATGGCTTCCCCCTAAGGTGCAGGATCTGAGAGTTATCCTGGACAGCAGATTGACATTTGAAGATCAGGTGTCATCTGTGGTCAAAAGTGGTTTCCACCACTTGAGGAATATTGCCAGGATAAAGCCCCTAGTTCTGCCTGAAGACCTGCCATCATTGGTGCATGCCTTTGTTACTTCAAGGCTTGACTACTGTAATGCCCTATACTTCAGGGTCACTGGATGGACCCTTTGCTGGCTGCAGCTAGTGCAGATCACAGTGTCTCGGTTACTGACGGGCCTGCCCAGGTCCAGTGATGTGACCCCAGTTCTGGGGTTTCTGCACTGGCTGCCAGTGAGATGGAGGGTCATCTTCAAGATGGGCTTGCTCACCTACAAGGCCCTATATGGGCTGGCCCTGGCTAGCTGGCTGAGCTCCTTACACATGCCACCTCAGCCCATTCCCTCCATTCTGCAACCAGGTGCCTCCATGATGTTCCCAAGGTCTGGCTTAAGACATCTGGTGACAGGGTGTTTAGAGTCACTAAGCTGACCCTGTGGAACACCTTTCCATCTGCAGTCAGGAGGGTCCCCGACAGTCGAATCCTTTAAAAAAAGACTATCGGCATACCTATTTTCCTTGTTTTTTTCTGGGTGAAAATGCCTGGTATGCACTGACCACCTGATATTTTATATATTATGACTGAATTATTGTTCTGATTTATTTGTTTATGTATGATTTTATAGAATTTTGCACTGTTTTATTCATTCGCTTCCTATGTGAGGCACCCAGAACCTCTGGGATTGGGTGCCGTAGAAATAAAACTTGCCTTACCTTATCTGCAAATATGAAAAAATATTCCTTGGTTTGATACCATATTGTAGTATGAGTTTAGAGAAGGGCTTAAAGAAGCCCCCATAGTAGAGGTCTTTGACACCCCAAACCCCTATTTTTCCCAGCATAGTAATGCCTGATGTAAAAATACATTATAGCCATTTAGGTTGATTCTAAGCAACTGGTTCATGAATGGGTTAGGCAGTTTGGTTGATGTTTGTTTGCTGAGAGATGGGGAAAGGAGTCCCCACAGCATCCCATCAGTGGGTAGAGGGGACAAAACCTTTTACAGGTACATAAGTGAAAAAAGAAAGACAAAGGGAGGAATAGTGAGACTGAAGGGGGAGGATGGGGGCCACGTGGAGGATAACAATAGTAAAGCTGACATATTGAACAAGTATTTCTGCTCAGTCTTTACTGAGGAAGAGGAGAGTAATGGGTCTGAAGGGAGTACAAGGGGTGAGAATGGTGCAGAAATGGACACAAGTCCCTTTACACGAGAAAGGGTCCTGAAGGAACTGGAAGTAATAAGAGTTGATAAAGCAATGGGGCCAGATGGGTGCACCCCAAGGTCCTTAAAGAACTAAGAGAGGTAGTGGCTGAACCTCTGGCTATCCTGTTTAGCCGATCACTGGAAACAGGGGAGGTACCCAAAGACTGGAGGACAACAGATGTAGTCCCCTTATACAAAAGTGGGAACAAAGAGGAAGCAGAGAACTACAGACCAGTCAGCCTCACCTTGGTAGTGGGGAAGATCATGGAAGCACTACTGAAGGAGAGATTGGTGGAACATCTGGTTGTTAATAGACTACAGGACCCAAGGCAGCATGGTTTCACCAGGGGGAGGTCATGTCAGACCAACCTCATTGAATTTTTTGACTGGGTGACTAGGGAGGTGGATCGGGAGGGCAGTGGACATGGCCTATCTGGACTTCAGCAAGGCCTTTGACACTGTGCCACATAGAAGACTATTACACAAACTGGGGAATATGGGTGTGGGCAGGACAGTAGTGTGGTGGGTAGGTAACTGGCTGGGTGGCAGGACACAGAGGGTGGTGGTAAATGGCTGTCACTCCACAGAGGGAAGAATGATCAGTGGGGTACCACAGGGATCAGTGCTGGGACCGGTCCTATTCAACATCTTCATCAGTGACATTGCGCAGGACCTAGAAGGCAGAATTTCACTGTTCGCTGATGACACAAAGCTCTGTAACAGAGTAGACACACCAGAGGGTGTAGACAGAATAAGAAGGGACCTGCAGAAACTTGAAGAATGGTCAGGGGTTTGGCAGTTGAAATTCAATGCAAAGAAGTGCAAGATAATGCATATGGGGCACAAAAATCCTGGCACAATATATCAGTTGGGGGGTGAGGATATAGCATGCACCAAGCAGGAAAGAGATCTTGGGGTTATTATCTCTGATGACCTCAAGGTAGGGAAACAGTGTGACAAGGCAGCAGGTAAAGTAAATAGGATGCTGGGATGTATAGGCAGGGGCATCACCAGCAGGAAAAGGTAGGTCATAATTCCGCTATACAAGACACTAGTGAGGCCCCACCTGGAGTACAGTGTACAGTTCTGGAGACCTTACCTACGTAAGGACATAGGGTAGAGAAGGTTCAGAGGAGGGCAACAAAGATGGTGCATGGATTGCATCACAAGTCCTATGAAGACAGGTTGAAGGAACTGAACATGTACTCCCTGGAGGAGAGGAGGAGAGGAGATATGATAGAGACATACAATTATCTTACAGGGAGGAACAGGGTGCAGGAATACACTATTTTAAGCAAAAAGATGTTCCAGGACTAGAGGGCATGGGATGAAGTTGGAGGAGGACGATCAGAGGAAACATGAGGAAGAATTTCTTCACAGAACGGGTGGTGGACAAGTGGAACACCCTGCCAGAGGAAGTGGTGGGGGCTGAAACAATCATGGGATTTAAGAATGCATGGGATAGACATAAAGGAATTCTGGAGGTCAGGGGTAAGGGGCAACAGACTTCTAGGAAAACTTAAACTGAACTTACAAGCTCAAATGGGCAGACTGGGTGGGCCATAGGCCCTTATCTGCCGACACTGTCTATGTATCTATGTATCCCACCTGTTAGTGACTCTTCCTCCATTCAGTGCAAAGCAGGGGTATAGCTTGTAGAAGAAGTTTGGAGGAATGCCAGTTGTGCAGCCCAATAGTAATATTTAAATCAGGAAAATGCCAGACCACCATCCTTCACATACAACTGTAAAATACTACACCTTATTTTGTCCATCTTAGCACCCCAGAGAAATCTGTGAATTATAGTATTTGTTTAAAGAATAGTTCTGGGACCTGGATCAGCATATTTTGGACTAAATACAAACATTTTGGAAGAATAGTCATCTTAACTGTGTTAATTCTTCCTATGAGACTGATGGGCAATCCCTCCTACCTCTTGGTGTCATTATGGACACTTTCCAGTAACAAAGGCTAGTTGTCGCGATATAAGTGAGCCACAGTTTTAGATATATAAATATATATACATATATATATATATATATATATATATATATATACTGTATACACACACACACACACATATATATATATATATATATATCCAGGTATTTTAGGGATTTGACTATTTTCTGTTATAGTAAAAGATCAGGCACTACGTCAGGGGCTTCTTTCCCCAGAGGCAGCAATTCATTTTTTGCCCAATTGATTTAATGGCTAGCAAGGGGCTAGCAAGGATCCCAAATTTTGTTAAAATATCCTGCAGAATGATCAGACCAGAGTGAGTGTCTTTTAAATATACTGGCATATCATCCATGAAGAGAGCTAATTTGTTTGTTGAGCTCCCTACCCTCAATCACTCCAGTCTTTGATCTTGTCTCATTACTGCCACCAGAGACTCCAAAGCCAAAGCATATGAGAGAGGTGAAACAGGGTAATCCTGTCTTGTTCCTTTTCATCAGTTGGAAAAATATTGAAAGTGCACCATTGGCTGGCCCGGTGGCACAGAGGGCTGAGACACTGGATGCCACACCTCGAACCATGCCGGCGACCTGGGTTCGGAAATGGACTCGGGAGCTGGGGGTCAGCAGGGGAAGGGGTAGGATTGAGCATGCATGGGACTGCTATCCTCCCCTGGGGTAGGTTTAGTAATGCATGGTCACTCTGCAGCAGTCCCCAGTGGAGACCGGGAGCACAGCAGAGGGATCGCACTAAGGGGAACACCACAGAAAAGCAGAAACTGCACTGGGATTGGCCGGATGACAGCGGCCGTCCCGGACGATGTCCTCGAGCAATCCCAGCAGAGTAACGTCTGCCTCAGCAGCACCCGGGCAAGAAAGAAAATAGTGTGCTGGAGTCCCCCGGCCGATGCCTTCCCTCTCGAAGGAGGGGGACCATCTCAGCAAAGGGATATGCCGGGCTAACCCAAAGGAAGGCTGCAAATATGAGGTAGGCAGCTCTGGGGGGAATTGCAGGAAGGGGTCACTGGTGGTACTAGGTGGCTTGAAGGAGGAGCAGGTCCCAGAGCATGACGGAGGGGAAAAAAGATTACCAAAAAAAAAAAATGCACTATTGACCACAATTTGAGCTGTCTGATGATTGTAAAAAGCCTTAATCCAATTAAGTATATTCTCCCTGATTCCAAACTCCCCCAATGTCCAGAATATATACCCCCCACCCCACATGGTCAAATGCCTTTTCTGTGTCCAAACTAAGCATAGCAGCCCAACCCCCGCTATTCCTTTCAGCCCAGTGCCAAACCACATTAAGATTATTCCTGACATTATATTTCCCCTGTCTACCTTTGATGAAGCCTGTTTGGTGATCAGTTCCTGCCTGCCTGCCAAAATACAGGCTACAATTTTGAATTCAGATGTTAGTAGTAAAATGGGCCTCTAGGAGGAACACTGCTGTGGGTCATTTCCTACTTTGAGAAGAACTACTGTAGTAGCAGACCACATTGGGAGGGGGGGCAATATTCCTGTCACAAGACTTCCTTTACCAATATTCAAGAGAGGAGCCAGCAACTCATTTTGGAAGCATTTAAAAAATCACTGGGAAAGCCATCTGGTCCTGGAGCCTTCCCCCTTTAAGGTGTTTAATGGCCATCTTAACCTTGTTTTCTTCAACTGGTGCATAAAGCATCTCCATGTACTTCTCACCTATCATGGGAAGGGTCACCTTATCCAAAAATTCCTTTATTTGGGCATCTAAGGCAGACACTTCTGTTGTGTATAATGCTTCCTAATAAATTCTAAAACTGTCTCCAATTGTAGAATCTGTGACTACCTCTTCTCTGCTCTCATTCTTAATTTTTGATACATTTTTTGCCCTTTCTTTACTGTTTAACTGCCAAGCTAACCATTTCTCACCTGATTCCCTCTCAAAATAATTGCCAACTTGGGTCAAAAGCAAGGCCTGTTCAATCCTGGCACTGTGTGCAGTATTAAATTCCCATCTAAGGTACTGGTGGGTCTGGTATCTCTCAGCATTGGGACACACCATATGGGCCCTCTCTACCGCTGAGATTTTAGTTTCAAGGTCTATTAGCTGTTGATTAGTAATACGTTTCTTATAAGATGCTTACAAGATTATAGCTCCTCCAAGCACCACCTTCATGGCATCCCATCTTATTGCTGTGGACTTCAATTTGGATGGGTTATTATCCATATATTCTCTTATTTGCCCTTTAATAAATAACTGAAAGTTCTCCTTAGCACCACCCCCTGTACCCACCAGATGAACCCATTCCAGACAAAGAAAGACATACATGAGAGTGGTCAGTAATGGCCATTGTACCATGCATCATGGAATTCACACTTGTTAATAATATTCCATGAGATACCAAGGCAAGATCTAACCGTGAGTAGCTTTTAGCAGAATGGGAGTAGTGGGTGTATTCCCTTCCTGTGGGGTTCAATTGTCTCCATATATCTATTAATCTATTGTCTTGCATTAACTGACTCAGTGCATTGAGCCCTCTTGGACCTTACCCACCTCCTCTAGAAGAACAATCCAGTATGTTATTCAGCACATAGTTGAAATCTCTGCACAATATCCAAGGCCCCTCCATACTAGACATTTCCATTGATAGTCTATTAAAGAACTCAGGTGAATCAAAATTTGATCGATAAATGGATCTGACACCCATCCCCCCCCAAGGTCAGATGTATTTGTAATAATACATAACATACACCTGATTTTTTCAGTCAAGTCTGAGTATGGTTCCAAGAAAATTAGGCCTTATCCATATGGCCGGTCACCTCACCTTTGAAGTGAAGTATGAGCCAAACCACTCTCTACCCCAGTTTTTGGCCATGTGACTGCCCTCCTTAGCCATCATATGAGTTTTCTGGATGAATAAGATATCCGTGAGGAGATCCCTAACGTTTTCCAATTTTTCTTTCCTTTTAGTGTGAGTTTTTTGGCCACTGATATTCCATGACCATATATTTAACTTTTCATCCATTTTCTTCTCTGTACATCATACCATTGAGTACCACTACATACTGAGAGGTTTAATTGAAGGTTAAGCTTTTAACAAATGTTGTAAAACAGAAAATGAAGCAGTAACTATACAATCCCAACTCTATAACCTCTTTCCCCTCCCCTCCTACTAGAAAACTCCAAATAAACTACACACAGACTAAAAGCAGATCTATCCCTTAGCATCTTTCTATCTGCCCACCCCTTCCTTTCCTCTTGCCTGTAACCCCTGTGAAGAATGACCCCACCCATAGAAAGGCAAGTATCATAATTACCCAGCTTGATGTACCATGTCATATTTTCTAGTCCCCCCCCAGATACACAACCTTGGCAGCCCAGGTTCTGATGGCCTCTGCCCTGTGTTCCTCAAAACTGTGTCCTCAGCAATCACCAAACCCCTCACCTTCATTTTCAATCTTGCTTTGACTACCTCTTCTATGCCTCTCCCATGGAAATCCACCAAATTCATTCACATCTTCAAAACTGGTGATCCCCTCTCCTCCAACAATTACTGGCCAATATCCATTCTCCCCCACTTAAGTAAACTCCTTGAAAAAGCAGTGCATCAATATCTATAGAAGTACCTCACCAAGTATGATATCTTATGTAGCCAGCAACACGGCTTCCTCAGGCACTACAGTACCACTACTGCCTTAGCCCTATTTACCAACCATATACTGTACTTACCAATATGGACCAAGGGAGTGCCACTGGCACCATGTATGTGGACCTGTCAAAGACTTTTGACTTGGTAGATCATACTCTCCTCCTCTCCAAACTGAACCTGATTAGCTCCTCTGAGGAAACCACACACTGGTTTCAGAGTTATGTTAACAAGCACTCTCAATTTGTTTGTATTGGCTCAGCCACCTCTCCCACCTTAACTGTCTCCACTGGGGCTCCCCAGGGCTCCATAATGGGCCCCCTTCTCTTTACCATCTTTGTCAATACCCTCGCCTCAGACTGCCTCAGCTGCAAAGCACTTCCCTATCCCGACAAGTTGGTTATCTACTATAGCAACATATCTATTCCCCACATATCCTCTGTCCTCACCCAGAACTACTGTGCCACTTACAGTTGGTTCACTGATAACTTGATGCTGACAAACACCAAAAAAAAACAAGGCAATGCTGTTTGGGTCTAAACCTTGCCTTGCCCAAGCACTCAAAACCAACTTTTCTCTGCAGATCCACCCTCCCAGTGGCCCTACCCTCAAAAGCATCCACTCCTTTAAATACCTGGGGGTCACGCTGGACCCCTCCCTCTCCTTCACTGACCATATCAACTCAGTAGTCCAAAGGATAAATCAGAAGCTCAGTGCTGCGTACCATATCATATCCTTCCTGACTGCGGAGGTCCACCCTGCTATTGCTAGAGGAAACCTTCTCCCCATTTTGGACTTCTGTTCCCCAGTCTACACTCATGTCTCCTCCACCCTCCAAACTTGACTCATAACTGCATACAACAGCATTTGCCGCTTTGCCCTGTCTGCTCCCTACTCTACCCATCATTGTGACCTCTACCACTCCCTAAACTGGCTCTCATTGCAAGGTCTCTTTGATTTTACCCTCGTCAGCCTCACCAATACTTGTATTAGAAGCAGTCCTGCCTCCCCTCTATCCACCTTCTTTAAGTCCCACACCACTCCAAGAAGTCTCCAATCCTTCTTTGTCTCTCCACTGGTGATGCCGCAAACTACCACAAACATGGCTGGAACTGAACTATCAGTTGCAGCCCCCCCTACTACGGAACAGGCTGCCTACCCACCTCAGAGCATCCAACAAACCTCATGCCTTCACATTTAACTTTAAATCATGGCTCCTCTCTAGGGACAGCTGCATCTATTCGCCCAGGTAACACCCACCGCCTAACTCTCCCTGGACCTGTCATCTAATCTCCTTCCTATCTTACCACGATTTCAGTCAGTCTGGACATATTGTCTCTGGTGTGAGGAAGGATGGGGAGGTAAACCTCCCTGTGTACTAATAGCTGCCTGTCTTTGTAAAAGATTTTTACCACTTATATTGTACCTCGGTATCTTATTCATAAACTGCATTGTTGTTTGTATACAGGTTTGTCTTTGTAACTGGTTTGTTCATTCATCACCAACTGCTTATCCACACTGAGGTTCATACTGAAGTCTGTTTGGAGCTAGGCGGCCGAGGCCCATATTTGCTCCATTTCACAAAAAGATTCCGTCCTTCGGATGAGATGTTAAACCGAGGTCCCTTCTGCCCATCCTGGTGTTGACCTGGTGGGTGTCCAGGTGGAAGTAAAAGAACCCAGGACACTCTTCGCAAAGAGCAAGGAACATTCCCGGTGTCCTGGCCAACATTCCCTTTCCCATAAACTGGTTCATGCAATTATCCAGGCTGTGTGTGGGTGATGATGTGCGATATGGCCACCACCACACATTCAGTCCCTTCACTACCAGTCTAGCATTGCTTGTAAAGCACTTTGGGATTCTGTGTATGAAAAGCGCTATATAAATGCTGATTCTTCTACAAAAAGATTCTAAAAGAAGTTTAAGGAAACTCCTGATGTGATGTATCTATCCAACCTACCTTTGAATTCTTTTTTGTTTTTACTCTGAATTACATTGTCTGGTAGGGCATTCCAGGGATTTACAATCCTGGATCTAAAAAAATATTTTCTCTGCTGGTGTTTAAATTTCTTCCCCCTTGTCTGAAGTGGATGGCCTCTGGTTACTATATTATCTTGTTTGAAGGTAACAGCCAGGTCACACAGCAATACAGGATCCTGCATAACATCATACATAAACAAGAGGTCTGACATCATCCTCCTTGTTTCAGTAGACATAAGATTCAATACTGATAGTCTATCTTTGTATTCTAGATCTCTCAATCCTGAGATATTTTTTGTGTATCTTCTCTGCACGTTCTCAATATTGTTTCTCTCTGTCTTCCTGAAAGGGAACCAGATCTGTGAGTCATGCTGTAATTGAGGGTGTACATACTCATGATATAGAGGGGTTAGGACTGATTTATCCTGAGATGTGATATTTCTTTTATAGACCAGATTATGTTATTACATTTTTTTATTGCAGCTTGGGTTTGTGCACCTGTTGCAAAGGTATCCAATACTAATACACCCAGATCTTTTTCCATGGAACATTCTTCTAAGGGGATTCCACATAGAAAGTATTTTGTTTGTTTTTATTTTCCTTACCTATATGAAACACTTCAGACTAATCCAAGTTGAATTTTATGTGTCATTTACTGACCCATGCTGAGACACTATTCAAATCTTGCTGTAGATACTCTATTTCAGCAGCAGTACCACATGGGCCACCAATTTTAGTGTCGTCAGCGTATTTAGTGGCCCAGGAATTCAAATTAGTTGTAAGATCAGCAATAAAGATCTGAAACAAAGCTGACCCCAGCATTGATCCCTGAGGAACTCCACTCATGACCTCCCCAACATCAGATAAATGTCCATTTACAATTACATGCTGTTTTCGTGATGATAACCATTCTGTAATCCAGTTTAAAATAGCACCATTAACATGGATAGCTCTTAATTTTTCTATTATTCCCCAATGTGGGGTAAGGTCAAAAGCCTTACTAAAGTCCAAATAGACCACATCACATGGGGTCCCCACATCCAAAGCACTACTAATGTTTTCATAGAAACAGAGCAAGTTTGTAGTGCAGCTCCTATCCTTCCTCTGTGTCATTTAAATCTGAGACATTAAGATTTATTTCACTATCCCTTCTAAAAGCTTACATACCACACTTGTTAAGCTTATAGACCTGTAGTTACTGGCCACAGATTTATCACCCTCTTTGTAAATTGGCACCAAGTGTGCCATTTTCCAATCTGCTGGGATTTTTCCTTTGTTGATTGATGTCTCAGATAGGATTTGGAGGGGGAGTACAATGTGGTCCATCATTATTTGCAACACACGTGCAGAAATTTGATCTGGTCCTGGTGAGACATTGGAGTATAAT
This sequence comes from Neoceratodus forsteri, assembly GCA_016271365.2. Lineage (NCBI taxonomy): Eukaryota > Metazoa > Chordata > Ceratodontiformes > Ceratodontidae > Neoceratodus > Neoceratodus forsteri. The sequence continues at coordinate 908,098,294 of CM028129.1, forward strand.
TTATTAATTCGTTGCTTGATATCTTCATGTTTAATTTGTCCATGGCTCTACACTGTTTATCATGTTGCTACCAAATTTGCTGTTGTTTATACTGTTATCTGTATTTCTGTTTTATTTGCTCATGCCTATTAGGCCCTTGTCATGCCTGTAAACAGTCCTATGGACCAGTGCACCTTACCCAGCCAACAAAGTCATAAATAAATAAAATGCACATGCATCATGCCCTGTAGTTAATCAGTAGTTAGCCTCTAGGTGGATGGCCAATCACCTCAAACAGTTCTTATTTTATAGCAAAAACTATTAAAATTGTTTAAAACAACTAAATTCTATTAACCATCTGCTCCGCACCCCATCATGAAGGGGGCAGTTTCACAGGCGGGATGCAACTCCATTGTTTTATTAGCAATAATAAATGTTTATGGGCTCATATATTGCAGGACTGTTCCCAATAGCGTCCTGATGAGACTCAGTAACATGGGAGCCCCATGATGATGTTTATCCTATTGAGGGGTTCTTTGCACAAGCTAGTTTGTAGTAGATGGGATTCTGTATACACTGGTACCCACATCACAATTCAGAAGAAAGGGGTTGAAGGAGTCATTCCCAACCCCTTAACATTACCGATGTGGTAACTGCCCAGAAGATTTAATCTTTTAGCTTAGATTTATTTTCCCTTACCCATGATTCCCTCAGAGAATTCCAAACATACTTTAACTAACATCACAACAGCATTATATGAAGATCCCTTCAGATAGTGAGAGAACTGCAATAAGCATAACACATTATTTATTTTAGATGGAGTTCTATGTGCACAGTGTAAGCTCTTCACTCGGAGTAGTCCTCTGCATTAATACCACTACCCTGCTGATGTCTGCAACCCAATTCACAATCGGGAAGTGGTCATGGTAGGAGTCGAGATGTATATCCCTCTGGGTACTGAGCATGCTCAACAAGTGACGGCTATATATTCCCAAAATGTAGCAAGCGGTCATCGACCAGTAGCATATTCACCTGATCAGAGTGATGACCACACATATTTAAGTCTAAGCAAATAATGCATTTTAGGTTTCATATGACCTGAAGAACAAACTTTGTTGCTCTCCTTGAGAGGCAGTATATTGTCTTGTGTTCATAAATGGGACCAACAGTCCATGTTATCAGTCTTATGCTGCAATCTGCTCAGGGGATCAGAAAAAGGAAAAAAATTACCAACCCCAGTTAACGAGACCATCTGATTCACGTCAAGCACACTGCACTCTGGACAACATGGAGCTCTCTGATGATCAGGAAATTGACCTCCATTTTAGAATTCTTTGCACACTCATGCAGGCAACATGAAACATAGTCAGCATGCATCTTGCCTGCTCTTAATTGTAGGATGCAATGACAATGAAAGTTTCACTACAGTGACAGGTTGCCACTGTCACCATTTCTAGATGTTGCTGCCCACAAAGCTAAAGACAGCTCTAACTGCATCTCACCACATCTGTGGCCATTTTAAAGTTGGCATATGAGTTGTTAAAATGTGGGATTGTAGGAATTTGGTTGTTGCCATTGTACCCCTTAATTCTCCCAGGTGCCCACATGATCCTCTGTATCCCAATAATGGGCGATTTGACAGTTCGATGTGTCCCAGAGCTCTACTAGTAACCCCAGTTGTGGCAGATTTATAGTTAATAAGGTGGCAGTGAGTCAGTCTTTCACCACGTGGCATTTGTGATACATTACAGGACATATCCCATACTCTTTGTGGCACTTAGAAAACTCCCGATAACCCCATAGTTCAAATGTTAGGCAAGAGACATCTCCAACATTTGCTGTACACACAGTAGTCTCTCTATTAGAAGAATTAAGTTCAATAGCTTTATTTACCATAGTTTGTTATTTTGCCAGTGCAGCATCTCTGGGGTGAGATCATCCTTCCCCCACAGCAGAATCCATAATGACATAATGTTTGGCATCTTGGGGTTTATCAAACAGTCTTGGTGGGCATCCAGATTTGACAATTCATAGTCTTGCAGGAAACAGCAAAGCGAAATCCCATCAACACTGGTTCAGGTTTCTCTTAATACCTGCAAACTTTATTCTTTGTGTATGGAGCTCTTTACTACAGTCTTACTGTATGGAGACAAGACTTCCCTCCACATTGATTGGTCCCTTGGCAAGTGCTGCTTTAAGAATCTTTTCCTTTTCTGGAAATCTTAGATGTTTATTTTTAATTATTTATTACTTATCTCGGATAACAACCTTTGAGCTAAAAGCTCATTTACAAAGGTTCCATGTCGATGATAGAGCAATTCACAACATGGTACATAAATACAAAGAAATGAAAAATACAGAATAGTAATACAACTAGATGGTAACTTATATACATGAATAAAAAACAGTGCAAATACAGAGGACACTTACACAATTAATTTAGGGCAAAAGCATTTGGCAAAATACACATGAGATCTATGTATAAGAGCAGTGAGAGAGGGCAGCAGAAAGGGGGTGTATGAAGGGTGAATAAGTCACCAGAAAGTGGCTTTGTTAGAAAGAGAAGGTTAGGGAGTGAAGATCACAGGGGGTTGGGGGCAGGAAAGCAGTGGGGAGAGGCTGGATGCAGCCATGAAGAGGCTTCGTAGAAGGGGAATAGTGATTGGCAGGGAGACTGAGAAGGAGGGAACATGGGCAGGGAGGTGGGAGAGGAGGCGAGTAAATAATTGTAATTGCATAAGCAGGGAGACTAACAAGGGAAGGACACACAGAGGGGGAGGGGAGAGGAAGAGGTGCGAGAATTTTAAGTGCATGAGATAACTGAGGGGCAGGGTAGGGGAGGCGAAGGGGTAGGTGGAGAGAGGTGGAAGAGGAAGGAGCTAGACTGAGATTTATTAGGGGCACAAGGCTGAAGGATAGTAAGAAGGGCAGGGTAGTAAACATGGTTTGGTGGAAGAAGGAGGGAGGTGCGAGGAAGAGAGGGAGGAAGAAAAGGAGTGGGTTAATCGGAGCAGTCGCATCTCCCTAGAGCATAAAGGTGCTGCCTGAGTTCTTTTTAAATGGCACAAGTTTTGCATTATTTGTGATGATGGTCGGGAGCTCCTTATAGGAGAAAGTTCCTTGGGCACGTGCAGTGCGATGAAAAGGGACATGCAAGGCGTTCCCTGCCTTACCTCTGGTCAGATGTGAATTGTGTACTGGTTTGAGGATCCTCTGAATAGATTTTGGGATCAGACCTAGAAGGGCTTTTTTTTACCAAGGAAGCAAACTTAGAACTTGATTCTCCCTTGTATGTTTAGCCACTTTGTTTGGGCATACAGGTCACAGGTATGTGTGAGGGCACTTACTCTTAGCACCAGCCTGCAGGCCTTGTTTAGTGCCATTTTAGCTTTTTTCAGAGCAGTGTTTGTGGCTAAGCTATACACAACAAGGCCATAGTCAACAATGGAGAGAATAGAGCTGTTGACTACTAGTGCAGGGGCTTCATCTGTCAGGTAGGAATGGTGTCTGTAGAGTAGGACAATTCTTATATTGACCATTTTTACAACATGTTCGAAATGCTGTGTATAGGAAAGAGAGCTGTCAAGGGTGAAACCAAGGTATTTAAATGTGCTTACTTGTTCCAGTGGTTCAAGCATGCTGTTACAGATTGTTAGATTGCTAGGCTTATTCTGGTTCTGGATGTTGGAGAACAGCATTGTTTTATTTATTTTTTTATAATTTAGAAGGAGTTTGTGTTGCATGAACCACTCCTCAACACTAGAGAAACCATCTTGAAGATTATTAGTTAGTTGGGGGCTACTTGCAAAGATGACAGCATCATCTGCATAAAGGAGAATTCTGGCCAAGCAGATAACAGGGAGGGAGTTGAGGAATAGACTAAACAGTAGTGGGCCAAGGATAGAGCCCTGGGGGACCCCTAAAGACACCTTTCTGACATCTGAGAGTATATTTTGTATTTTTACCTGCTGGGTTCTTAGGGCTAGGTAACTTTCAAATCATAGGGCTGCATCAGTAGATATTCAAAGGCTTTTGTGAGGTAGATATATATATATACATAGACCCCACAAGGTTCCCCATATCCAGTGCTTCATGGATATAGTCAGTGTATTCTAAGAGAGTAGTAGCGCTGTGTGTTTTGTGAAATCCATGCTGTTGAGGGCATAGTATATTATATTTATTAAGATAGTCCACCGGCTGATCTGGAACTATCCATTCAAAGGCCTTTGATTGGGGGGTAAGATGGATATGGATCCATAGTTTGAGTGGATTGCACGGTCACCACTTTTAGGAACAGGTGTAACTACTACTGATTTCCACCTCATGGGAAATTGTGCAAGTTTGAGGGAGAGATTGAACATTTTTGTGATAGGTTGCACTACTTCATGAATTGTGAGACTTATCATTTTAAGATCTAAGGTGTCATATCTATGTTGTATTTTACCAAGGATTCTCTGGAGGTATTTATTTGCATCACAGGCTGAGATCTCCTTGAAATAGAAGGCGTGGGCAGCAAATAATTAGTCAGCGTGCTGTCGGTGTTGTCAGTTTTGAAATCTAAATATTCTGGTGGGAGTACTGTGGTAAGGTCAGAGAAAGCTGTTTTAAAAGTGCAATGGCTTTAGGATCTTGAGTTATTTCACCATTAACAAGGAACATAGAGGGGGAGGACTTGCTGTCTTTACCAGTGAGGTCTTTTAGGTTACGCCAGAATCTTTTCTCATCTCCCCAGATACTGTTTAGATAGTCTTTGTAGTGCTGTGCTTTTGCTAGCCTGATCTCATGGGTACAGCTATTCCTGCCTGCCCTGTATTTCTGCTAGTCTGCAGGTTTACTGGTGGCCTTGGCTCTATGCCATAGGTGATCCCTGGCTCCAATGAGTTCAAGGAGGGATTGGGTGATCCAGCCATTGTTAGGGTTTTTTATCTTCCACAGTTTTACTAGGGCAAAGATGTCACAGGCCGCATTGTATGTGTTAATGAAGTGCTCGAGTGCCCGGTCAATATTCTGAAAAGTATCAAGGTGGGACTAGTCAAGCTGCAGAAGGTGGGACTTGAAGGAGTTAAGCTGTCCTTTTTTCAGTACCCTGCTAGCAGTTGTGTGAGGAGCTGATTGCAGAGCTATATTAGACCAGAGACAAGTGATAAGGAAATGGTCACAAAGTGAATCAGGGTGAACTGAGACCTCAGTTATACTCTTGTCGATTGTTAAGAAAAAAAATCAGGATTCCAGTGCTGATGCGGTAGTTAATTCTGCTTGGTTTGCCCACCATTTAGGTGAGACAGAAACTGTTCAGGGTGTCTTTGCAAGGTTCTGCATCCTGGGATAACCAATTGATTGTAAAGTCTCCCAGGATAACAAATTACCTTTCTTGGTTGGATTTTGTTAAAGTTGTGCTGTTCTCTGGGTGGTAAATAGACTGTAAAGATTGTTAATGATCTGTTTTGGCTACCAAGTCATAATCTGATGGCTAGAGCCTGCGCCTCTCTACCCAAGTCTGTTGGTTCGTGTGTGTGGTCCAGGAGGGTGTTCCTTAGATAGACCAGACAGCCCCCCCTTTTACCTACTCTGTCTTGCCGAAACACAGTGTAGCTATTTCGGGAGAGTACAGAGTTAGGGATTTTAGGGCTGAGTCATGTTTCCGAGATAGAGAGAACATCAGGATTGTGTTGGCAGACCCAGATCTGAAGTTGGTCAGACTCTGGTAGGACACTATGTATGTTAATAGAGGCCAGCTTCAGTGTACCTCTATTGGTTTCCTGTACTTGTTCCAGACCCATGGGACCGGGATTCACGTGAATATTGCCAAAGAGTAGGAGTTGCATAAAAGCACTGTGAATTAGAGAGGTTTTAAGCCATTTAAGCCTACTGTGTTTGTTGTACCTGAGAGTACCCTTACATTTCATGTAGTTGAGGATACAGGAGGTATGGGACGGTTGAGCAAGCATTTTTACATTGGTGGGGGATGTAGTATGCTCATGCCTGTGGTTGGGCAGTGATTTGTTATTTCATTCATAGTAACTGATAGTGGAACTGTGGGTATTACAGGGTATAGGGTGATTAGTTATTACTCAGTGATAGCTGTGAGGTAAGAATTCAGGGATATCACGAGATGGAGGGGCTGCCACTAGGGTTACCAGAATGAGACCCATTATAGTGAGTGACAGTTCTCTTCTTATTACTGGAAGATAGAGGGCTGATAAGTGTACATCAGGTAGTACAGAAAAGAGAGAATGCATGCCTGGAACTCTAGTGTATAGGCTCTCAAGAGTCCTTTCCAGAATAACTCAGGTTCACAAGAAAGGCAGCGAGGGGCAGGAACAATTAATTCAAATTGATAATTAGGGTTGTAGGGGGGTCCCACAATGTAGGGCTGTGTAGGGCTAATCTCACTTAATGCAGTGCAATAGACATCGCTCCTCGCTAGGAAAAAGTTAGAAAGTGCTAGTGGATGGAGTTGTCACTGACACTATGGATGTTCACAAGGTGGCACTACTGCAGTGAGAAGAGCATGCTTAATTAAGTAGTGTCTTGGCTTCTTACCCACTTTAGGCTTGGGTCCAGTGTGGTGGGCTCAGTGAATCTTGTAACCCAGGACTTTGGGTTCCAGTCCCAGTTTCTCCATAATCCATTTTTGTACCACCATGCCACCTTCTTTTCCATCTGTACCCTCAGGTAAGCCAATGATCTGTATATTTGAACATCTGGCATGATTTTGTTTGGTCATCAGCCTGAGCGATCAGCGTTGAAACTTGCTCAGAGAGTATCTTTTTATCTCTAGCAATGTCTGCTACGGTATCCTCCAAGTCACTAATTTGGCACTGTACTTCATCTATTTTCATGCTGTGTGAGGCTGCAGTTTCTGTCAGCCCAGTATCTACTATCTGGGTATGAGTTATCTGGGCAGTTAAGTTTTCAAATCCAGCTCTGACTTCTTTGTTGAAGGTTTGTGATCAGTGCTAGCAGAGCTGCAATTGCAGGATCTGTGGAGTCTGTTCTTGTGCACCCTCTGGTACCATTAGCTGCACTCTAGTGCAGTCCTCTGTTGCAGCTGAAGCGGGTTTCCCCTGCCCTTCAAATTGAAAGGTAGATTGTGTGTTTGTTTGTTTTTTGTGATTTCTGCATCTATGTTGAAGTGTTGCTGTCATCTAATATCATTTTTCCCATTTTCTGGAGTTTCTGAATATCTAAAATTGTCATTTAATGCAGGTGCTAGTGAGAGCCCAACACGTATGTGACCACCATGGCGTGCCAGTCAGGTTATGCCCGCAATGGAATAGTCTTGAAAAACTGAAATTTATATCACTCCTCCAGTTTAAAATTCTTTGATTCTGAAAATGTTTTTAAATGTCTTCTTTGATGGAAAATCAAGAGAATTAATGATGATATGTTTGGGTCTCTGTCACTGTTCTGGTCTGGCTGACAGAGAACTATGGGCTCATTTGATTTCCAGTGGCCAGGACCATTGGTAATTTAGCAGAGATGGCAAAAAGTTCCGAAGACACACATAACACCCCTGCCCATTCAGGATCTCCCACAATTCTTAAATTGTTGTGCCTCCTGTTTTCCAGGTCATCGATTTACGTAAGTAAGGAGTTTATTTCCCTGCTGTGAAGATAAGAAACATCCTCCAGTTTAAAGAGGGGAATCTTCAGCTAAGGTGATCATTTCCTCTGCTGTGTTTAGCCTGTCTTTGATTTCTGGCAGTTTAGATAGTGAGATGAAAACACTGCTTTTTTATTTCTGACACCTCTTTATTAATCTGGGTTAGTAAGTATTTTGCAGAAGAGCTTTCAATTTTACCTCCAGTCCCTGACAGCTTTTTCTCAGAAGGACCATCATAAGATGAGCCACTGCTAGGGCAGCTCACCCTGTTCCTCCTGGGTGCTATCAACAGCGAGTAAGAGGTTTTAAGCACATTTTTAAAAACCTGTAACTTTGTGAAAATAGCATTGATTTTGGCAGAAGCACACTTGTTTGTTAAAGGATGGCAAAGGGAAACAAAAAATAACAAAAGTACACTAAAATTAACACTTTGTACAGCCATATCACTTTTTTTTCTCTAAGAGACTGTGGCTTAATCTGCCATCTTCTTTGATACTTTTCTATACTATTTATAATCCCCCACTAGCCTTGCATGTATTTGTAACCCACTCTGCCACCCACTGCACAAAAAAAAAATCTACCACCCAGCAAACTTTGCTACTGGCTGTATAAATCATCAATACTGTATTGATCCCTCCCACTCACATGCCAAAACCACTCTTTCCAGCCTTCACCCTCCCAACCAGGCCCAGTATTGAATTACCCCCCCAACCCCCACCTTCCTCTTTCCACTGAGCATGATGAAAAAAATCAATTTTTGAACTCCAGTGAAAGATGTAAATCATCCACAGGTGCAGAGTGTCTGCTCTATACAGTGAAAGTATCAGTAATAGTATGAATGAATAGTGTCATCTTTGCTTATACTAAAATCTGATTGGCCGAGCCTCAGCCAATTGGTTTTTATTATAAGCAAAGACATCACCATTCATTCATATCATTGGCAGTACTTACAGTGTACAAAGTGGATACTCTACACTGGGGGAACATTTTCTTGTTTCACAGTTGTTCAAAAACAGATTTTTCAAGCTGCTTGGGGGGTGCAAAGACAGGTGGACGTCAGAAGGTGTTGGGTAGAATGGTTTCCTTCAGTACTGTGGTCTGGTGGGGAGGAGGGGAGGTGGGGGAGGTTCTGGCATGCAGGTAGGGGGAAGAGATTAAATCATAATTGATAATATTAAAGGGAAATAGTCAACACTAAGAGCCATGCATGCAAGTGTGGGGATGCTCCCAATTTTCACTGTGTTTGCAAAAACATTTTTTTTACTGTTTAATGCAGTACAGTAGATTGCATCAGACTGATTGTGTTGACATGCACGCTGACATTTTCTGTAACTACAAATCTCAGAATTCCCCTGCAGCTGACATTAGAGGAGTGCTACAGCAGTGGGAGATTTAAAAGTCTGCAGTGCATGTTAGAGGTTTGGTTGAGATGGTAGTTATGACTCTATGTAAACATGGGTGCCAACAGTGATGGTGGTTTCTGTGATGTAGACATCTACTAAACAGAAGTTAACAGAGAACACCACACTCATTTCATATGCTGTAAGCCACTAAATCAGTACATTTCTAATAAATACTACAATTATTTTATGAATTCCTGTTACATTTTAAATGTGTCTAAATTACAGAACAATGATACTATATATGTTATTTCTCCTAGCTTTACAAATTCAATGAGTAATACAAAAAAAATATTTAGGTAACATTAAGACTTCTTACCTCACTGACATAAATCCCAGTGTCATCTTCATCATCATCAGTTCTATAACATACAGTAAGGCCAAGCTTATCCTGGCTGTTAAGCCTATATAAGGCAACCTCCTAAGGGAGTAAAATGAAAATCACAATTAGACAGTTTAATGTGGCTTTCCTGTGGTATTAATAATGAAAGTACCATTCAGTTGGTCATTACTTTTGGATCCAATGAAATAATTTAGTTAAAATGCCAAAGGCTGTATTTATTTTCTATTTCACTGCCAGGTGCAGGTAAATTTACTAAACTTAACCTGATTACGTAAGCTTCAGACGATCAATAGCCAGGTCATTTTTGACATTTCAGTCAATATCTGGTCATTTTCAAAATAGCTTTGGTATTGATTAGAAAAAGAAAAATTACCTACTTTCAAAGAATGTCAAGACTAGAACAGCTAAAACTCCTTATAACAAAATATTTATACCATTGTGTTTCTTGTAGTCTTTTTTTCTACTGCTTTAGTAGCCTTATGAAATCATGGGCCTTGAGTGTTTTTATGTAACTTACAGCTGTGGTGTTAGATCATTTCCCAAGGGCAAGCAAAAGTGGTTAAACTGTATTCTTAGAATAAAAAGATTTAACATTTATCATCCTAAAATAAAGCTAAAATAATAACTAAACAATACAATTCTTGTATTTAAATAATTTTGGCACCATTAATTACCCATTCTTATTATTTCTGTAAGAGTAAATGAAGATTGTTGGAATTCTTGTCTTTAAGAATAGGCTTTACTGTATAAGAAATATTAATGGTATGTATGTAAATAAAAATGAGGTAATTACACTATACTGTAATTACCTAATCTTTATTTACCTACAGTAATAGTGGTAGTAGTTTATTTGTTAAGCACCGAATCCTGGGGGCTCTGGGTACAGTACATAAAAACAAGTCCTGTTTACCACCTTTATCAGTGACACCAGCATATATATTCAGAGCAAAATTGCTCTATTCAAAGATGATGCCAAGCTAGAAGGAAGGGTTGAAAGTGAGGAGGCAGTTAAGGACCTACACAAAGACCTACAGACGCTAGAAAGATGGTCCATCTGGCAGCTGAAGTTCAATGCAAAAAAATGTAAGGTGATGCATTTGGGTAGAGGGAACCCAAGAACAGAGTACCACCTCAACGGAGTCCAGATCAGTCCCACACAGGAAGAACAGGACCTGCAGTACAAGTCACATTGAACTGTTTCACCAATTAGTTGGTTTAGCATTGTTTTTTACAGATGGAATAGCTTTAGCAACACATACTGCATTGTTTTTCAAAGCTTAACCAGCTTAAGAGCAATGTTTGTAAAATGCTTGTACAACCCAGTTGGAATGCATCAGCAGTCCAGCCACAATGCAATGCAAAACTGAGTTTTAACTCTTAAGGAACAGCTTATGCAGGACTTTGTGCTGGATCCAGCAACACTTGTGCAACTCAATCAGAAATGCTAGAACAACTCATTGAAGGAACAGTTTAATGTGACTTGTACTGTGGGTGTCATCATAAGCAACACCCTTAAGCAGACAAACCAATGCAATAAAGCTTATAGCAAAACCAATGCAATACTGGGGTGCATAGGGAGGGGAGTCAACAACAGGAGGAAGGAGGTAATACTGCCATTCTACTGGTCCCTGGTAAGGCCCCATCTGGAGTACTGTGTCCAGTTTTGGAGTCCACATCTAAAAAAGAATAAAAATAGGTTGGAGGCTGTTCAGAGAAGAGCAACTAAAATGATCCAGGGCCTTCAAGGGCATTCATACGAGGAGAATCTGGAAGCATTAAATATGTTATCACTGGAGACAAGGAGGGAGAGGGGAGATATGATTGACACATACAGGATACTGAGAGGAATAAATAAGGTGCCATCCTCAGACCTGTTCAACAGAGTCTCCAACTATAACACTAGAGGGTATGAGTGGAAGTTGGAGGGGGAGCTTCAAGAGGAAGCTTAGGAAACATTATTTTACAAAAAGAGTTGTGGAACTATGGAATAAACTGCCAGTTGAGGTAGTGGAAGCAAAGTCCATGACATTATTCAAGTTGGGGTGGGGCAAGGTTAAAGTGCGATCAAAAGCAACAGGAACAATAGGAAGCATTAGGCAGAAGGGGGTTAGGTCATGGGATCTGAGAAGGTTCAAGGAACACATGGGCAGACTAGATGGACCCTTGGTCTCCTTCTACCATCTTTTTTTCCATGTTTCTGTGTTTCTAAGTCAGGGAGCACAAAATAAAACACAGGTAAATAAATACATATAACTTAAAAATTATAAATCTGTCAGCATAAATAGCTAAAACAAGACCAGTACAGACTCTTTATGCCTCTTTTAAAGACCTTCATTGAAGGGGCCTTCCTCAGAGATCTGGGAAGTGAGTTCCACAAGGCTGGACCAGCCACCTCATAACTGCAATCCCCTGATGTCTTAAGCCTGGCTCTGGGAACCACTAAGTTGCCCACCCCAGAGGCATGGGGAGGGTGAGCAGGGAAGTAAGGGGACAGAAGATCACTCAGATAGATCAGTTCCAGTCTATATAGGGCTTTATAGATTTGCAAACTGACCTTGAAGGAGATTTTCCACTTCACCAGCAGCCAGGGTGGGTCACGGAGGGCCAGGGCCAAATAACATGACCTCTTAGGCAGGTCAGTAACTTGGCTGCTGTGTTATACCTACCTAGATCACTTATACTTCTGTCTTGTCTGGATTCAGTCTAACCCAGCAAGAGGACAGCCAATGCTGGATCTTGATCAGGTATAAATTAAGTACATTTACCGTGTCAGGCATCCTGGGTGAAAATGACAGATACAGCTGGGTATCATCTGCACAGCAGTGCAAACTGAAGCCATATCATCTGATAGTATCAGCCAGGGGAAGAATGTATGCTGTGAACAACATAGGTGAGTGGATCAAGCCCTGGTATACAAACAGAGCAGGAGCTTCAGGAATGAGGAAAAATTTCCCATCAGCCACCCTCTGCATCCCATCCCTGAGGAAGGACTCAAACCAGTTGATCACCATACCAGCAAGTCCACAGCAAGGTGATCCAACATCTCATGGCTGACAGTATCAAATGCTGAGGAGAGATCAAGTAGAATGAGAGCTGACCATTCCCCTCTATCTCTCACCCTGAAGAGGTCATAAATGGACCTGGACCAACACAGTCTTCATACAATGCCTGGATCTACATCTGAACTGGAGCAGCTCACAGTTGTTAGAGGCCATGAGTTGTGCTTTGAACTGCAGAGTCACTATCTTCTCAAAAACATTGCTAGAAAGGAAAGGTTAGAGACAGGTCTATAATTTGCCAAGCAGTCTAGGTCCAGAGATGTTTTTTTTCCAGATGGGGCCACTACCAGTGTATTGATCAATGCGCTTGGAAAGGACCCCTCCAAAAGGGAGCACTGGACAGTCTTGGCAAACACTGGGACCAGAAATCATACACAACTCACTAGGAAGCATATTGGACCTGGGTCCAGTTCATAATAAGTGGGCAGCAGCTCAGAGATCACCCCACATATCTCATCCACCGATACCAGCCTAAAGTCACTGCAAACAGGAGAAGTGCTCATGTGACAACTAGTTCCCTACTATGGGTCTTGACAACCCAGTTGGGGTTATCCCAGACCTGATCGAGGACACCCTGTCAGTGAAAAACTGAGCAAACTCTTTGCACCTGGTGGATGAACATGACATTATCAGCTGGAAACAGGTAGGATGTAAAAGCCTGCCTAAAGTCCAGAAAAGCTGAGCCAGTCTGTTTCTCCCTGCTGCAATCTCCCTGGAGAGAAATGCTGCCTTCTTAAGGGAGACTGCCCTCTGATACTCATCATAGTAGTAGTAGTAGTAGTAGTAGTAGTAGTAAAACTTTTATTCATTTATGTATACAAAATGAATTGGATTACTCCTCTGAGCCAAAGCTCATTTTCAGTGAGGTCCAGAAGTTCAATTCCAGTTACTTTTACATATAAATGTCATCATGTACATAGATACTAACAATATACAATAAAATATACACAGATTCAATAAAGTGCCACAATTACATCATCTGAAGACACACATGATTAGACTCATTACATAGTACATTCCTTTCAACTCTGTCTACATTCTTCATATCCTTTTGATCAATTCTGATTTATATATTCAGAGTACCGCACTCTTAGTTTATCGATCTGAATTTTCCTACTCAAGTGTCTCAGATATAGTGGTAATTTATTCCACAGAACTGGGCTAATATATGTAAAATGGTTCCTATCCACCTCAGTTCTACATTTAGGTAACGTACATTCTGAGCCTTCTGCTGATCTCAGGCCACCTAATGGGGTTTGAACATGAATAGTTTCCAGGGTATAGTCAGGAACTTTCCTCAGAATACACTTAGACATAAATAGCAAAATGTTTAATTTTCTTCTTTCTTTCTTTTCATCATAGTAAGTTCTCAGAACCAGCCTGTCCTCATCTGTCCAAGACTTCCACCAACAATGCTCTGCTGACTTATAGCCTTCCTCTCACTAAGCTCCCCATCGAACCACAAGGATCCTAAGCTAGAAGTCATGGGTCATATACAAACTGGTGTGAAAGACTAAAGGGCTGAGGCAACAGTTCTGTTATAGGCTACCACCATCTCCTCTGATCCAGTCCCACAAGCAGTCATCACACCCGAGAGATCCATTGCCACCTGGAGTCCTACTGGGAACAACCCCTTTAAAGGGTGGCAATGGACCATCTCCACTGAGGGGTGGACAACAATGGAGGGCCAGGAATGAGAACCTTAGTGTGCAGTGATCCAACCAGCTGGCCAGATAACTCTTGAGGGTGTTAATCTCGAGCCTCAGTGAGTATATTAGGTCAAGGCATGACTGTGCGAGGTCCAGTGATTCCATTAACTAGAGGAAATCTTGCTCAAAATGTGAAAGTTTGTCATCGACCCAGGCATTGTACTCACCCAGAACTAACCATCTGGGCAACTCCAATACCCTCTTGGTGACAAAGTCTGCAATTTCCTGCAGGAAATCCCTCTCACAACCTGGAGGCAGGTATAGAAGGATCCTGCAATCTGCACCTGGACTCCCACGCATGGTCATATATTCAAATGATGAAGTAACTCCCACTGGGTGCACAGTAAAGTTCAAACTGGATCTAAAATAGATGGCCACCACCCCCCACAATCCCTCCATGAGGAGTCAACTTCAGAGAATCCATCTGGGACTGCGGCCTCAAGAATTGGCTCCACATCGTTACCCAGCCAGGTCTCTGTGATAGAAGCCAGTTCAACTGAAGAAACCAAGTCTGACACAACTGTGAACTTGCTCGCCATCGATCTTGCATTGCACAACTGTGCCTTCAGGAGACAAATGAAGGCTGACAGACTATAGGCTACCTGCTGTCTGTCCAGTGAGAACCCTGAGTATGGGAAACAACCATGTTTGGCCTCTCCCTAAACCCAATTTTACCCAAGGGCATCTTCTGGTCCTCACCACCCTGATAATACCCCCTCATTAGAACCCCCCCACCCCTCATCACCTACCATCCCACTTCCTCACAATGCCCTCTTCCCTGCAGCAGCACCTATATGTTGCTGCTGGTGGGGGGGTGTCATCAAAGGGGTAGAGGTCCAGCAACTAGAATGGGGAGTAACTAAGCCTGACAGGCCCCCAACCCACATACATTATCCTTCTAGTCTCATAGCCATCACCCAGGAAAAAAAGAAACACTCTCAACAGTAAGCCAGTCCCACCTAAAAGGAGGGTCTGTACCATAGCACAGACCTCATACTTCCCTAATCATAAATCCTAAAACAATCACAGCCACGGTCACACTAATTCTAATACAGTATGTACATACTCATCCATGCCATAAAGTGTACACTTACTGTATTTAATCTATAACCTTTTGCCTTATAACACTTTCTGCCCTCCCAACCCTCCAAATAAACCCTCTATTAAAATAAAATGCAAAATGCAAAGCACACAGTTGAGGAAAACTTAGCAACATTTTCAACAGTCCAGCTATTTCAGTTTTGACTATGTCCTTTACAGAATGTAATACTGAGCACTCAAGTTTCTGGTCTCACCAGAGAAGCACAGCAAAGTCTCTGCTTCACAAATACAATACATTTTTTACCTCCATGGGCAGCTCTCTCTCACTGCTGCTGGGAATTGTAACAAATGGTTTCCTTGGAGACAAACAAAGTAAAGAAACACAGGTACCCTCACCACCTGTAGTCCTTATTCCAGTGTCAGAAGGAAACAGTTCAACTCCTGAATGCATTCCTTAAATATGTCAGCCAACTCATCTCCATGCATGGGGGGGGGTAGGTCCACTTGAAAATGGTCTCCCCTACAAGCTGCCTCTGCCTTGCAACCTGCAGCTGCACAAGTACACCGTCTCCATGTTCTGCTACAATTTAGCTGCAGAATCCAATGGAACCTGCCAGGTCCCTACACCTGACACCACCCCACAACACTGGCATGTGCCCTGATCTTCACACTGGGCCAGGTCTCTCACAACAGAAAACAATAAAACTAGCCCCTAAACTTCCTCATTAAACATTCGGTCCCTACTCCTATCTCCCCTCTAAAACATTACTACTGTACTACAACTTAACTAATTTAAAACATTACAGAATGTGAAGCATACGCTGGTATAGTGGCTCTAGAATTCGCCCTTGTGCTACTAGAAATTAACTAGAATTTTCAGCATAAGAAGGGGGCAAAACTGAAGCTGTGAAGCTCACAGCAGGAACTCCAAACTGATGACTAGCCCAGCCTGGTGGCTATCTTCCCTTCTATCGAAGCAGGGTATCACGGGAGACAGCAGTCCACATATGAATCGTTGTGCTTCTATTGCCTACTCCTAATATACCCAGCACAGTCACAAAGTTCCCTGTAGCCAACATCCTTCCCCCAGCCCTCTGTGACATGGAGTAGGACCAGGATCCATGGCTGTGGGTGGCATCTGGTCTTGGTCTTATCTTCATCTGATTCCTGATGTGAACTGTGCTTAAGATTATTTTGTCCATGAAATTACATCTGTTCTTTACATTTTTTGCTCCATTCATTAAAAGGCAGAAATCTGGTAAGAAATCAGGTTGGTTAAATCCTTCCCTGATGAAATTAATGCATAGTATAGATAAGGCATGGAAATATTATAAGAAAGATGGTTTACTGAGGGCACTTCAGGAATATAGTTGTTTACGTAATAAGTGTAAGACATAGATCAAATTGGCAAAAAGTAGTTACTTAAGGCAAAAACAAATTCATGGGCTCTCAGATAAGAGAAAGTTTTGGAATATGGTTCATGATTTGATTAATCCTACTGGAGACTCTGTGATGTCTATGAAATTATGACATGGTCGCCTGTCCAAAACTTATAGCAAATGAGTTTAACCACAGATTTGTTGATTTAGATAACTACTTTTGTGATAGTCATATAAATTCTTTTTTCTCTGAATCTTTCTTTGATGACAAGAAACCTAAGTTTTATTTAAAAGTTACTACTCCTAGTAAAGTTTGTAGGTTTTTGCAATGACTCAAATATGATAGCTCACCTGGCCATGATGGTCTGTTACCTAATTTCCTACATGATGCAGCTGAGGTTCTGTCCTACCCTATTAGTATTATAATAAACTTATCATTTGTCATGACTGAGGTGCCTGATTTGTGAAAGCATGCATTGGTAGTGCCTGTACACAAATCTGGTTCTCCTCATGAGTTTACTAAATATAGGCATATCTCTATTTTGCTTGCCATAGCTAAGGTTCAGGAAAGAATAGCTTATAAGCAGCTTATTGATTATGTTGATTGTAATAATCTATTGCTGAGCCATCCGCATGGATTTAGGAAGGGGTGTGGGACAGAGACTGCCTTGCTCAAGCTCACAAACATTGTCCTAGAGGGTATGGATAAGGGTGTCTGACTGGGGTCACATTCATGGACTTGACCAAGGCATTCGATCTGGTCAGTCATGAACTACTAATCAAAAGATTAAGCACATTGGGTATAGGCCAACTTGCTCTAATGTGTTTTTCAGATTACTTACAAAACAGATTTCAAATGGTGAAATATGGGGGATATGCCTCTGGGAAACTTGCAGTTAAGTATAGAGTACCTCAGGGCTCCATACTGGGTCCTAATTTCTTTTCTTTGTACTTTGATGGGATCTCGACTGCACTGAAAGATGTTGGTCTTATGCTTTATGCTGACAATGCCGTGGTATATGCACATGGTAAAACAACTGATGAGCTAAATTCTATTCTTTCCAGAGAAATGGGTAACCTTCAGCGATGGTTAAATGTAAACCAATTGGATTTAAACATAAGGAAACCTAAAACCATGGTTTTTGGATCATCCTCTAGATTAAAAACTTTGGGGGGGGGGTCTTCATATTGAAGTTCTTAATGGTGATATATTTGAGAACATGGACACATTTAAATATTTGGGTGTCATTTTAGGCCCTTTGTTAAGTTTTGATTTTCATTTGAGTAGTGTTTGTTCAAAAATTCATAGTAAGTTAGATATGTTGTATACGCTTAGGTCTTTTATGACTGATTAAACTAAAATGGCTATTGTTAAATAGTGCCTTTTGCCAATTGTTACCTATGCATCTTTAATTACTGACAATGTCTCTGTGAATTTTGCTTAAAAAAATCTGTTTTGTTGCAGACATTGGGTAAAGTTGCACTGTCCTTACCTCGTGTTACCCATCACAGTATAGTTCTGGAAAGAATGGGATGGCTCTCAATTTATGTTAATTACAATTATATTGTGGCTAGGTTTGTATACAGAATATTACAGCTAGGAGAGCCACTTAGTCTTTGTAAACTCTTGCAGTGTCAGGAGTTGGGGAGATTAACTAGGGCTAGGGCTAGGGTGGGTGGGTTGACATGGTGTCCCTTTCAGGAAAAACTCTAGTGGTCAAAGGGCCTTTCCTTACATAGCACCATCTATTTGGAATCTTATTCCTACTGCTATCGGGGGTTTGTCTACCTGTGCTGCTTTTTCACACTCATTATTTTTGTACTATAAATCATTGCAAGAATGTAATGGTTTTAATTGATTTTATACATGATACGAATATTGACGTGGAACTTTATTCCTATATTGTGTATTTGTTGTCTATGTTGAATGTATTTATTATGTTTTGTCTATGTGGGTCACACCTGTAAAATGACTTAATGTTCAGTTGTGCTTACTTGTTAAACAAATAAAATAAAGAAAAAGATGCTGTTAGTTACTGTGTTTAAGTAAAACAAAAGTTTTCCAGACTTATCAGAGGGTTGTGACAATTATACAACAATATATGAGGGTATGTGGTATATCATGAGATAGGGTAACGCCTTGGGTGCATTATGAGACAAAAAGCTGAAGGCCGAGTGTCTCATGCACCCAAAAAGTGATGATATCCCATTATATATCTCACCCTGGAATGTATTACTGCTATAATGAACTGGATTAAACTTTAAAAAAAAATAAATACTTTTAAAATATGTTAAAATGATTTTGGTGGACATTGTAGGATTACATTTTAACAAAATAGTTCTTGGAGGGTTGTGGTCTGCAGGTGGGACAGTTGTAGTTAAAAATTGTAGTAGCAACTGCTGTGTTATTTTCTTATATGTTTTGTTAGTGCTGATAAACATCCCCCAACACACATATATAAGGCTATGGACACAGAAATAATAAAAAATGAGTTTATGTGATGGTAGACATATCAATCAAGTGTATTTACAGTATGTTGCATGAAGCAGACAGAAGTGTTTGAGAGAACAAGAAGAGATGTGTGAGCGGCAGTAAGTGTTCACCCAACAGTTTATGGCTATGCTTGTGGTGTTGGGGAAGAGTAAAGCCACAGTAAGTGACCAGAGAGTTAAATTGAGGTAATCTGAAAAAAATAGTTTGACAGGTAGATGGCCAGGAGTGTTTGCCCAGGGGGGGAGCTGTGTGATGGCATCAGAGTGTTTTTGTTTCTGATTGAGCATGTAAGATGAGGTTTGGGGTGAGGGGATCCTTGGCAACTAAAACCATCAGCCTAAACAGTATGAATTTGTTTGAGTATGGGGAAGAAAAAAAGAATCGAGTTGCAGTACTTAGAAGGTTAAGCTATGATAACCATTTGCTATGTGGGAAATCTGTGAGTGTATGGTTTTGAATTAGGGTAAAATGACCTGTTAAAGGGACACTGTCAACCTGTTTTTCATCATAGTATTTCTAGTTGAAACCCCACATTTTATGATTGCGTACCCTCTCTAAAATTCATTGATGTTGCTGTTTGTTTTGTCTGTAGCCTTGCTTAGTAGAACTGAAATGCATGGCAATGTATATTTATAAACAACCTTGTTTTTGTTTACAGTCATGGTTCTGGCCTTACTGCACATGTCCTGAGCATTAGAAACACACACAGACAGTGTAATCACTCATAAGACAGTAGCCTTCTAATCTCCCAATGCAACATGAGGGGCTAGACTGTTTTGTGGGTGTTCCCAAGTCCAGGAAAGATGTATTTGGAGTTGATCAAGGAATGTAAACAAACCTGTTTTAGTGTGATAACACCAGTATGTTGGGCAGTCTGTTTTTCACTTTTTTAAAGAAAATAAGAGTCAGAATCAAACTACCAGCTACAGCAACAATCTTTACAGAATTTTGGCAATCATAAAATATGTTTTTTAAACTAGGGACACTTTGAGACCTAAGGGGGTTGACAGTGTCCTTTTAAATGTGGCCTTCTCTTTTACCTGTGCTCTTGTAGTCAGTTTTAATCTTGGATAAGAAGAAGACCAATCAGCCTTCAGGAGTTTTGTTGCCCAATTTATAGTGTGATGTTTTCATTGATGCTTCTTTCCTGATCTCAGGCCATGCAACACTTTTTTGATGTCATTTTTTTAATTTACAATCTTCAATTATTTCTAGTCAAGTACTTTATGAAAAGTGTTTTATTAGAAAGAAAATAATAATACTATATCAATTTATATTGACAGGATTAATTGTTATGTGTCCAGGTGTTGAAATTAACTGATTTTAGCAGGATAAAAACTTCTGAGACCAAAAAGACATCATGCTAGTTCCATGGACTGTTGTAGCTTTGATAACTATCAGGAAGGATAGCAGTGGGAAAAACACAATTTAGTGTCACACTATAACATTTTTTTTAGATAAGAAATATTTGGTTGTAAATACACTTCAGCAGTATCACACAAAGTAAAATGGATATTTCCAATGATCTTTAACATAGTTTCACAGAAAAAACATAGACTTGCAGGTTAAAATCAGGTCTCCTTTAAATGAGATTGGGTTCATTTACAACATTTCTTACATAAAAACATAGAAACATATAATTTGTCAGCAAAAAAAGGACTGCTTGGCCCACCCAGTCCACCTAGATGGTCCCTCTCTAGTCCGTCTCCCCAGACCCTAACTGGTCTCATGCAACCCTTCCTTCTCTTTCTGCATATTAATTCCCCTATGTGTATCCCATACTGCATGAAGCCCCATACTGTTTTACTGTTTCCACCTCCACCACTTCCGCTTTCAGTCTATTCCAGGTGTCCACCTCTCTTTCAGTGAAACAGTACATTCCCACATCCTCTTAAACTACCCCCCCCACCTTTATCACATGCCATCTTGTCCTGGTGCTCTTTCTCATTTGAAAAAGACTCCCCTCCTGCACCCTGTTTACCCCGTGCGGTACTCGCAAATCTCTATCATGTCCCCTCTCATGCTCCTCTCTTCCAGGGTATACACGCTGAGATCCCTCAACCTGTCTTTGTAGAGCTTTTGATACAACCTCTGCACCATTTTAGTTGCCCTCCTCTGGACTGTCTCCATCCTGTCTATGTTCTTTCTGAGGTGTGGCCCCTAGAACAGGGCACAGTACTTCAGGCAGGGACTCATAAGTGAGGGATGCAGTGGTAACAGCACCTCCCTCTTCCTGCAAGAGATGGTTCCTTCCTTGGAATGCACCTGCATTAGGGTGCCAGGTCACAATGGCACCAATCATCAATGTTGGCGACCACTCTTTTTACATGTGGCTATGTCCCCCGCACCCCCCTAAATATATATACAAACTCTGGGGAGACAGACCTCAGGAAGGGGGGTGGCTAACTTGGGGTTTGGCACCATAGTGACTTGGCGCCCTAATGCCAACATGCTGATGCACTGCAGTGGCTTGAGATAACTCTCGCTATCATTCCAGCATCCCCCTGACCTTACCCACTGCTTTGTCACACTGCCCTGCCACCTTGAGGTCATCAGATATGGCAACCCTGAGATCCCTTTCTTGCTTAGTGACTTTCAGTCCCCCCCCCCCATCCTATATCTAGTACCTGGGTTCCTATGAGCTAGATGCATGATTTTGCACTTTTTGTCACTGAACCCAAACTGCCATTCTCTTGACCATTCTTTGAGTTTCCGAAGGTCCCTACGCATTCTCTCCACCCCCTTCTGAGTGTCCATCCTATTTCCTGCTTT
Organism: Neoceratodus forsteri; assembly: GCA_016271365.2. Classification (NCBI taxonomy): domain Eukaryota; kingdom Metazoa; phylum Chordata; order Ceratodontiformes; family Ceratodontidae; genus Neoceratodus; species Neoceratodus forsteri. The sequence continues at coordinate 908,120,075 of CM028129.1, forward strand.
ATTTTACTGAAATAATATTTACACTGACATAAGTTGCTCATAGCTTTTTTTTAGCTATAAATCCATTACGGTAGATTTAGTTCTGTAAAATACTATATGGTTTGACAAAGTGAACCAGTTTACTAAAGAGTGTTGACATAAGTAAATAATGACAGAAACTCATTTAGATCTAGGTATCAGTATGTTGATTTATTGAAAAAAAGATGTTGATGCTGTTTCCTTGGCCATGTGATTTTGGACATCATCACCAATTTTTATCTGAATGAGCCGAACCCCAGAATTGTGAAATTGTTTGTATATATTTTTTTTAGATTGACTGTTGTTCCTATATGCTGTAGACAGTCTTGTCAAATCTTGTAAGTCCATGGTAAAGTTTGCGAGAATAGCATATTTCTCTGCACATTTCTTTGATCAACAGATGAAGCTGAGCACATGCAAGTCAGGGTTTATGGCCTGAGGCCACTGTGAACATTCCAGATTTACATTATATAGTAGTTTTATTGTTAACAAATCCTTATCAAGGCTATTAGGTGAAGTCAAATGTGTCTGACTTTGTTAACTTTCCCACGGGATAATCAAACTTTGCAGAGGGCTAATTCTTGCTTTCCACAATCATGGCATCAGTAAAACAGTAACATATTCTTGTGATAATGGGCAGGAATTAGAGTCCATCTTGGGCATCACTTCTGCTGCATGGCAGCCAGTGACTATAGCCAATTTGAGTATGGACACCTATCCAAGCTTAATTAAATGTTACTGCCACTCATTCTGGGCAACCTTGAAAGCCATTCAGAAGATGTGATGTAGAAATCACAAAATTGTGAAAGCTCCAATGAAATATGTTGTTATTGGTTTCTTCAGATCTAGCCAGTGCTTTCATTTAAATATGGATGGAGATAAAGCCGTTGCAGTGGCATAGAGGGCTGAGGTGCAGGCGCCGTAACCTCCTGCCACACCAGTGGTCCATGTTCAGTCATGAATGCAGGTTGCTGGGGCTTGGCCAGGGAGGAAAAGGATTGAACAACCGATGGCTGCTCTCCTTTCCTAGGGGGAGGACCTGCATGATCCACTGAATGACTGCCACCCGGTGGAGGCTAGGTGATAGCATGGGTCAAGGAAGGCATTGGAAGGGAGGGCTGTGGAACTCTGTCACGTGCACATGCCTTCACACGTACGCATTCACGTGCGTGCCCCAGCATGAGGAATAGAGAGAAAATGGAAAGGGGAAGGCTTCAGCTTTGTGAAGCCCTGCTTGCCTGCCACCACTCCCTTGTCACTGTGACCACTGCCCTGACTTATGGGGAGAAATTATGGAGCTGATAGATGCTAGGTGGGGGAGGTAGTGATTGGTCTGAGAGTCACTGCAGCCACCCACCTGGGAGAAAAACCTCTCTGAAAAAAGTATGGATGGAGATTATTTTATTTAAACTTCTTTATATTTAATCCATTACATATTTAGTTTAGAGAAAGAAACAAGAGACATTTATGTGATGATACATAAAATGTTCACCAAGTTTATATTGTCATCGGGAAAGAAACCATATAATGTTGTGCCTACAATCAATCCCATTATCTGTATTCCAAAATACAGGACGATAAAAGATAAAAAGTAAGCACAATGTTTACGTTTCATTTACAGAACGTGATCAGTGCTAATAGAAATAGTTAGGGGTAGACTTTCAAAGATTTAGTTTAGGAGCAATAAACTATGGCAAAACATCAGTAAAGTGAGATTTTGTATTATAATTGATTATTTAAAATAATTTGCAGCACGTTTAGATGGCAGAAGGAATTTTCTACCTCTACCATTAGTGTTTGTTTTCAACCATTTATGGGATGACTGTCTTCAAGTTTAGGTCATACAGGGATCAAAACTATGGCATATGCATTTTGTTTCCAAATTTAGTTGTATGTACAGCATCATACAAATTGCAGCCAGAAAAGTGACACCATTTCTCTGTTTCAGTTTGTCAGATTGTGGTACTTTAGCCATGTCTGAAAGTCCTGCCATAAGTGATTGCCTTGTGGCACCTAAAGAAGAAAACCCTAAACTGGCAGTGTAAGGGGGCTGACCGTTACTCCGTTACAAATTCAGTTACTTATTTATATCAGTTTTAAAGGGGCACTGTCAGCTTTACCCCTCATTTTTATATCTTTTGGTAAATTGAATCACACTGATGTAAGCAGATGTAAAAATGAGGGGTAAAGCTGACAGTGTCCCTTTAAAGTAACTCTGCTCACCTGACTCTGTTCCTGTTTTGATCCACCTTGCCTGACCCAATTGCCAGTTCACTGTTTCCTCCCCCTCACATCCATTCCTTCCTCGCTCACATCTGATCAGTGAGTGTGGCACCAGAGGTCATTCCCTGCACTGATGATCACAGCCACCTTTAACCAGGGAATGTTGCAATGAAAGGACACCCCTAGTGTACCCTAGTGTACCATGATTTACCTGTCCATGTGACCATGACCTTGTCACTGCAAGGTCATCTCTGGTGGCACGGCACCGAACACTTCACCAACCACCCCAATCAGTAAATGTGGCACTGAGAGTCCATCCTGGGGCTGCTAATCCCCCCTTCCAACCAGTGAATTCAGTAACATGAATCCATCCCCAGTGCAGCAGATCACCCTTACTACCTTGATCAGTGAATGTGACACTGGAAGCCTGTCTCAATTGCTACCAATTATGCCACCATCTGATCAGTGAATGCTGTACCAGTTGCCCATCCTTGGTTCCACTGATCTCTTTCAAGCCTCCAAACCAAACCAAACCAAAACACAGAAGGCTACACCATTAACTCATCCTTACTGCCACCAATCTCCTTCCTGTCCTCAACCCCAAGCAGTTGATGTGGCACCAGGGACCAATCCTTGGTATCACTAATCTCCTTCCAGCTTCCAGCCCCAACCACCAAATGCTGCCCCAGAAGCCCATCCCTTGTGCCACTAATCTCCTTTTATACCCCACCCCAACCAGTGAATGTGGTGCCAGGAGCTCCTCCTCATTGCGTCCAATCTCCTTCCAGCCTCCAAAAACCAGTTAATCTGGCACCAGGAGTCCATCCTCAGTGCCACCAATCTGCATTTTGTATTGTATTGTGTCTGCCAAACTTGTACTGTATTTTATTTCTCTTGAACCTTACTGTACTATGCATTCTGTATTTTGTATCTGATTCTGTATTTTGTACTTTTTTTATTCTGCACCTTTGTTATTGTATATTCCCTCATCTCATTCCCCCAGGACACATCTGGAAATGAGCTGTTCCCAGCTCAGAACATCTTTCCTAGTGAAATGTTTGAAATAAATATAATAAATCTCTTCCTGTGCCCCAATTGCAATCAGTGAATGTGGCTCAAGGGGCACATAATCTAGTGAATGTGGCACCAACTAGTGAATGTGGCACAAGGAACTCATCTTCAGTGCCACTGATCCTTCCCCAAAGTCCACTCCCACCCAGTAAATGCAGCACCAGGAGCATATCTTCTGTGCCACCAATCTCTCCTTAACTCCCCCCCCACCAAGTAGTGAATGTGGCACCAGGAATCCATCCTCAGTGCCACCGATCTTTCCACCAGGCCAATCCCCAACCAGTAAATGCTGCACCAGGAGCACATGCTTGGTTCCACTGATCTCTGCCCCAGCACCACTGCCAACCAGTGAATGTGACACAAGGAGATCATATCAGGTACCACCAATTTCTCACCCAGGTCCACACCCAATCAGTGAATGCAGTACCAGAAGCCTATCCTCACAGCCACTGATATTTCCCCCAGCACCACTCTATCCAGTGAATATGGCACCAGAAGCACATCCCTGGTGCTACCGCTCTCTGGCTCCCCATCTGAATAAGTAAATGTGGTACCATTAACCAGTCTTCGGTACCACTGATCTCTACCACAACCACATGCTAACCAGTGACTTCAGCATCAGGAGCACATCCCAAGTGCCACCAATCTATCCAAAACCTCTTCTTCCCAATAATGACAGGTACAGCTCTACTACTCTTCCCCACCATCCCATTCCCAATATAGACAATCACATGTACTAGTGAAATAGAAAGACTGGAACCTTTGTATTTAAACCTGACAGAATAGCCTAGGGGTTAAAGTAATGAGCTATAAATGTGCTTGGTACATGCAGCAAACCTGGGTTTGATTCCCACAACCCCTACTTGCCTACTGTGTGACTCTGAGTAAGTCAGTTAACTTCCATGTGCTCTGGGGATGCACCTAGAAATGAACTTTGGCTCAGTGTGCTTTTCCTATTTTGTTTTGTGATAATGGGAATTAGATGGCTAAATAGGTAAGTGGTAGGGCTGTGTCACTCACAGTCAGGGAATGGTAGCTGTTGGGTGCCACTGCACACTAGGGAGTGCTTTGGTGAAGGAAGAAGGGAAGGGATGTGACAACACTAAACAACAGGACCTTCTTGCCTCAGGATGGGGAACCTTTGAACACCAGGGACTACTTGTCTTGGGAAACAAATAGCAGTACATCTCAGGATGCTGCTACAAGGGCACTGAAATGGGTGGCCAGCCCAAACAGAACAGCAGCAACAAAGATCTGTGCTCAGGTGACAAAATCAGTCAGGAACCAGCTAAATACATATCAAAACACAGCTTTATTCAGCAATTAAAACTAAGCCAGAAGACCCACTAGCCACTGGTGCCTCGACCTATGAAGGTATTCTCAGGGGGCATGGGAAACTCAAATCCATTCAGGCTTTTATAGCCATACAGTTTAAAGGCACAGTGCCATACAAATCATATAAGTTCGGTACAATTAAAAGCTAAAATAAATAAAAAGACTAAATTATTCATTGCAAAAATTGATAATGAAAATATTGTGCCATTAGGCAGAAAAAAGTGAGGAAGTGAAAAAAGTATGTACAAGAGGGTTAGTGAACAAGTGAATAAGATGGTGATGAACAGAAAAGAGATGATAGAAAGAGAAAGTGGCACTAAAGTAAGTTCCTTTCTAGCTAGACACATTAACAGATTTCAAAAAGGAAAAATGGGGAAGGTGGCTTGGCTCCTAAAAGAATGGCTGCCTAGTTTGTGTGCTTTCTGATCTCGGGGGTACTTCTTCTCTAAAGCACTGGTTAAATAGCTTTTATTGTACATCCAAACATGTGTTGTCTTACCGAACTGCTAAGGAATACTCCACTGTCAAAATTCGGCGAGCAACTCGGGCTGTATATACGAGGTGACATGGCACACTGCAAAGATCCAAACGTTCTCGAAGGCCTCAGTGCGCAGCAAGTAAACGGTATGTTTACAGCCCTCATGCAGCGTATGGTGGAGGTAATCTTGGCCTCCAATAACACAACGATGGCAATTCAGCAATTAGACACATGAATATGTAATACTGAAGCAAGGGTCTCAGTGAATAATGAAGCCATAGAAGCTCTCACGGCTAAGGTGTGGGAGCAAGAAAAAATAATCATCCAATTCTCCACTAAACTCGACGGCTGAGAGAACTGAACAAACGAACATACGAAATTTGTCAGCAGATAAAGGCCTAGAGGTCTATCAAGTCTGCTTGAAAGTGCAGCTAGCACCCCTTATTCTGCAGCTGCCCCTCCCTTCCACCCTTCCCCTTCATTAACCCTCCCCCTTGTCCTGTCCCATCCCCTTTTGAAGCAGTCCACTGTTCTACCAGATAACACTTCTGCAAGTAACGCATTCCACCCAGCCACCACCCTCTCTGTAAAAAAGTGCATCCTCATCTCCCTCCTGAACCTTCCTCCCTCCAGTCTCATATCATGGCCCCTGGTGGCCCTCCCCTCCCTTACTTTGAATATCCCCTCTGTACCCATCCTGTTTATTCCTTTCATGTATTTAAAGGTTTCAATCATGTCACCCCATCCCTCCTCTCCTCCAGTGGGTACATGTTTAACTCCCTCAACCTTCTCTCGTATGATAAGTCCCCCAGCCCCTTGATCATCTTTGTCGCCCTGCGCTGCACCCCCTCCAGTAACTTTAATGTCCCTCTTTAGATACGGGCACCAGTACTGCATGCAGTACTCCAGGTACGGTCTAACTAATGACCTATACAGTGGCAGAAACACCTCCTCCCTCCTCGAGGATATACCCCTTGCAATACAACCCAGCATTTTGTTGGCCTTTGTCAGCTGCCTTCCTACATTGTGCCAAGTTGTTCATTGACCCTATAATGAGCACCCCCAGATCCTTCTCCTCCTCTGTCTGGGCTAGCTGGACTCCCCCCAGCTGGTAACTCCTCCTTGGGTTCTTCATCCCAAAATGCAGCACCTTGCACTTTTTGGCATTAAACCCCAGTTGCCAGGTGTCTGACCAGGTTTCAAGCTTTGCCAGATCATCCTGCAACCCCTGCCATCCCCCTAGGTCATCCACTACCGTGCCTACCTTGGTATCAACAGCAAACAGACTGATCTTGCTCTTGATGTCCCATGATATGTCTGCAATGAATATCCCAAACAACACTGGATCCCAGCACCGAGCCCTGTGGAACACCGCTTGTCACTGCCCTTGGGTGTGAGAGCTCCCCACCCACCACCACCCTCTGTTGCCTTCCCTGAAGCCAGTTTTCTACCCATCTCACCAGCTTTGCACCCGCCCCTTTGCCTACTAACTTCCTTCCCAACCTTCCATGCGGCACAGAGTCAAATGCCTTACTGAAGTCCAGATACAGGACATCCACTGCATGGCCCCTGTCCAGTTGCCTAGTTACCCAGTCATAGAACTCCACCAGGTTGGTTTGGCAGGATCTGCCATGTATGAAGCCATGCTGTCTTCTGTCCTGTAGTCCCCTGGCCTCCAGGAGGGCCACCAGCCTCTCCTTCAGGATAGTCTCCATTAGCTTACCCACGATGGATGTGAGGCTCACAGGTCTGTAGTTTCCCGGTTCATCCTTGGGGCCACTTTTGTGGAGGGGAACCACATGAGCCATCCTCCAGTCCTGAGGTATACACCTTGAATGTAGTGAGGCATTAAATAGGTCTGCCAAAGGTCCTGCAAGGACCTCTGCCAGTTCCTTCAGTACCCTGGGGTAGATGCCATCTGGGCCTGGTGCCTTGTCCACCCTCAGTGCCTTCAAACCCTCTCAAACTCTGCCCTCCATGATTTCCCCATCTGTCACCCCTTCCCCGTTTCTGCCATTTCTCCCCCCTTGGGTGTCACCCCCCCTCTTCTCTTTAGTAAATACTGAGCAGAAGTACTCATTTAGTGCTTCTGCCTTCTCACAACCTGCTTCCACCAAACCCCTTCTAATCCTTACTATGTGGTCCTTGCAGCTCCTTTTCTCCTGATGTACAGTACTTAAAGAAGTCCTTCTCTCCTTCTTAATGCCTTGTGCCAGCCTGAGTTCCGTAGATGCTTTAGCTCCCTTACTGCCCTTGTCACCTCCTTCGATTCTGTCAAGTACTCCTCCCTGTCCTCCCCTCCCTGTTTTCTTGTACTTTCTAAAGGCAGCTCTTTTCCTCCTTACCTTTCCATGACCTCCTTGCTCAACCAGCTCGGTTTGTTAGCCTTAGCCTTCTTGCTCTGGGCTTTGCAGCAGGCTTTGGTTGCCTCAACTATCCCCAGCTTTATGAGTTCCCTCCTCTGGTTAGTGTCCATACTAGATTGAATTCTGGCCAAGTACCCTTTTACCACTTCCCCCATCCTCCCAAAGTTGGCCTTCCTGAAGTCCAGCACTCTTGTGCCAGATTCCAATCCTTCCTTGCCCATATCCAATATGAGCCATACTGAGTGGTGGTCACTCCCTGACAGTGGTTCCTCCACTGTAAGTTCTCTCACAAAGTTCCCATTTGCCAGCACAAGGTCAAGGGTATTCCCTAACCTGGTTATTTCACTGACCATTTGCAGCAGGAAGCTGTCCTGGAAGGCACCCAGCAGTACCTGCTCCCTTCTGTTCCTGGTTGTTGGGGTACTCCAGTCCACTCCTGGCATGTTGAAGTCCCCCACAATCACCACACTACCCTTCTCGAGGTCCTCCTGATCTGTCCCGCTAGTTCCTGTCCAACTCCTCCATCTGAGATGGTGGCCTGTACCCACTCCCATTCTAAGTATCCTATTCTTGGAATCCTGGATTTGCATCCAAAATGACTCTGTACTACCCTCCTCCCCTTCCTCCCTTACACACTTCAGTCCTTCCTTCACACATAGTGCCACACCCCCTCCTTTCCCAATCACCCTGTCCCTATGAAATAACCTGTACCCTGGTACAGACAGGTCCCAGTCATTGTATTGGGTGGCCCATGTTTCTGTGGTGGCTGCAATGTCCACCTCTTCCTCTGCCATGAGCACCTGTAACTCTGCAGTTTTTCTCCCAAGGCTCCTAGCATTAAGGGTAACCACCTTCCACCCTCCCCCCCCATCCTGCCCTCCTTTCCTAGCATCACCAACAGTACTTGCCATTTGTCCTTTGTCACTGTTATAGGGGGTAAGCTCATATGGTTTCCCAACCTGTGGTCTTTGCATATCTCTTGCCCAATTGCCACCCTACACTCCTAGTTTAAATTCCCAACTTCCTGTATGTACTCCTCCATCCTCTGTTTCAACACTTTCTTTCCCTCCTCACTCAAGTGTAGTCTGTCCTGGGCATAGAGACTACTGTCCTCCCAGGTCCCTCCTTACCCCCCCCCCCCAACAGCCCATACCCTTTAGCACAACACCAGGTTCTTAGCCATCCATTAAATTCCTCTATTCTCAGCTTTCTGTTGTGCTTGCCTTGGGCACTGGAAGTATCTCTGAAAAAGTTACTGATCTCCTGCCCCCTCACATAATTGTGCTAGTTCCTCAAACCTCCTCTGGACTATATCTACTGTCTTGTCAGCCAGGTTGTTTGTCCCAAGATGTATGATTAAATGAGGCTTATCCCTACCCCTTCTAGCATATTTCAGAACAGATTGTCCCACCCTTTCCGCTGTCATTCCTGGCATGGCCTCCACCCAAATGCGACTATGCTTCTCCCCCTTGCTACCCCACCTGACTCCTCTTAGTATTGAATCCCCCAGCACTAAGATTCCACCACTCTTACTCCTTGCTTGCTTCCACTCATCTCCCGCTCTCATTTCCAGCTCCTCTTCTTCCTCCTGCACATTATTTCCTCCTTTTGCCCCTGTTGCAATTCTCCCAGCAGAACTTTCCCCCGCTCCAATTTGGTCCAGGCATTTATACTAACATACTAAAATGCCAGCAGAATAGGCCTAATGGTCTTTCGTGTCTGCTCATTTGGTCAGCCCCCACCCTGGGTGCTGACCTTGCTGTCCCCTTCGCCTTCTCTGGCTTCTCCCTTCCCAGTTCCGGATATTCTTGCTGCATTGATTTTGCTTCCTGAACCCTTCCCTGTACCTGTCCCACCCCTCTTGAACCCCTCCACTGTCTCTGCCTCCACCAGCCCCTAGGTAGTGCATTCCATGGCTCTACCACCCTCTCAGTGAAGTAGCACCTCCTCCTTTCTCCCTGAATCTTCCCCTCCAGCTTCCATCCATGCCCTCTAGTGCCCCTTCCTCCTTCCTTCAAGCACCCTCACTGTTCCTCCCCTATTTACCCTCTTCATGTACCTGAAGACCTCTATCATGTCTCCCGGTCCCTTCTCTTCCAAAGTGTACATATTTAGCTCTTGAGCCTCTCCTCATAGGTCCTGTCCCCAAGCCCCAAATCATTTTGGTTGCCTCCTCTGGACCCTCTCCAGGAGGTTAATGTCCCTCTTTAAGTGTGGCCTCCAAAACTGCACGCAGTACTCCAGGTGCGGCCTCACCAAGCAGTTATACAGAGGGAGTATCACTTCCCTCCTTCTGGAGGTGATCCCCCTAGCGATGCATCCCAGCATCCTGTTGGCCTTGGCTGCTGCCCTCCTACAAGTCTCAGAGTTGTTCATCTTGACATCCACCACCACCCCCAGGTCCCTCTCAGCCATTGAGACTTGTATTCCCCCCAGGGTGTACACTTGGCCTGGGTTTCTGGCCCCAGGTGGAGTACTTGCATTTCCTGCATTAAACCTCAGCTTCCACTTTCTAGACCATCTTTCCAGAGCCTCCAGGTCCCCTGCAGGGCCACCCTCCCTCCTCCCCATCCACCACTGCCCCCAGTTTCGAGTCATCTGCAAAGAGACTCATCTCACTCCTGATTCCTGTCCTTATGTCAGATCGTGGCGTTGAACAGAAGGGGCCCAAGGACTGATCCCTTGGGACCCCACTAATGACCCTCCTTGGGAAGAGATTGTCCACCAACTACGACCCACTGGGTCCGGTCCTGAGCCAATTTCCTATCCATCGGATCATCTGGTTTCCACCCCATTTCTCCTAGTTTATCCAACAGGCCCCGTGAGGAACAGAGTCAAATGCCTTGCTGAAGTCCAGAAAGAGGACATCCACTGGTCTACCCAGGTCCAAGGCACTTGTCACCCAGTCATAGAACTCCACCAGGTTTGTCTGACACGATTTCCCAGGATGAATCCATGCTGTCTATCATCCAGGCACCCTGACTATCCAGGGCCCCCCTAGCCACTCCTTGACAATGCCTCCCATCACCTTGCCCACCACTGATGTCAGGCTGACAGGCCTGTAGTTCCCTGCCACCTCCCTTGATCCCCCTTGTGGATAGGGCACCACATGCGCCACCTTCCAGTCATGGGGCACCCACCCTGTCCTCAGAGAGATGGTGAAAAGCTCTGCCAGGGTTTCCCAGGACATCTGCAAGTTCCTTCAGCACTCTAGGATGTAATTTATCCGGCCCGGTGCTTTCTCCGTCTTAAGGGAGCTGAGGGCTTCCTCACTCTCTCTGTGATTTCCACTTCCAGTACCTCTTCTCCCTGCTTAGCCCTCCCCACCTGCCAGTGATGCCCCCTCTCCCCAGACCTGCCGATTGGTAAGGGTCCCCCTCCTCATTATCTCTGTCTCCTCCCATGTATGATGCAGCATCCCCATTTCCCTGGAAAACTGAGGTGAAGTACTCATTTAGTACCTCAGCCTGCTCCTCTGGGTCTTGTGCCCATCTCTCCCTGATTTAATCCTGCTAATCTGCCCTTCACCCTTCATCTTTCCCCAATGTATCTAAAAACCCCTTTTCCTCTCCTAATTTCCCTGGCCAGGTTCTGCTCCTTCCTTGCCTTAGCAGCCCTCACCACTCTAGTGGCCCTTCTAGCCAACAGCTCATACTCCCTCGATCCTTTCCTCCTTGAGCACTTGAATTTCTTATAGGCTGCTTTCTTTCCCACACCACCTCCTGGACCTCCCTGGTCCATCAACAGGTTTTGGGCCCTACTGCATTTCGTCTTACTCTTGCACAGGTGCTGGTAGCATCCTGCCCCTCTCTGATGATTCCCACCTACTATCAGCGTCCCATGTCTGACCCAATCCCATCCAAATGCTCCTTAAGGATCCTTCCCATTTCCCTAAAATCCACCCCCCTGAAGTCAGTTACTTCCGTCTTTGTGCAGCCTTCTACCCCTCCTAGGTCCAGGCAGAACCAGACTGTGGCATGGTCACTCCCCGCCAATGGGTCCCTTACCTCCAGGCCCCCAATCAGTTATCAATTACTCCTCTAATTTCATCATTTCCCTCCTCCTCCTCCTTCTTCCTCTCTAGCAGTGCAAAACTATTTTCTGAAGACCCTTCACAAATGCCCGCTCCCTCTCTCTTCATAGTAACCTGTTCTCTCCTTTTCACTCCATGACTTTTGCCACTTCTTCACCTCCCCTCACAAGTCCCTATCTCCTCCTTCTATTTGTCTTTTGTCTCCTGACCTGGTTTCCCCGGCAATCATTCTTCCTGGCCTGGGCCCCTTTGTCTCTGCTTCCCTTCTTCCGACCCTCTCCTCACCACTGTTGTATTAAATCGCCCTCCCTCATCTCCCCTTCTTCCTCCCTCCCTCCAGTATTGGGCTAAACCCACCCCCAATCTGCCTTGCCTGTCTTAGTTCCTCCTGCAGACCCTCAATCTCATTTCTAAGTTTTTCTATGTGGTTGCACACTAAACATCCTCCCACACTCCAGGAAATTTTTAGAAAGATTGGTGCACCACAGTTGTTGCAGCCTACTACCCTACCCATTGCTGTCGTTGCCCACCAGCGACCCCCCACCCTTCCAGTTGCAGGATACCAAACACTCCCCCAAGCCTCCCCCCCCTATATCAGTGCAAAACATTATTTTCTTTATTTCCCTTACCCCCTTTGTTGTACACGTTTAGATATATTGAGCAACTGCTTTTTATATTCCTATCCTTCCTATCCACACTCAGAAAGAGACTTTAAGTAGCCATTGCACAACCTTCTTCAAACTCCTACTCCTCCTTTCCCCAATGCAATAGCAATGCGAAGAAGTAATAATGAAAGTGCCTAGATTTGCATTTACTTCCCTTCCACTGAGATAGCAGTCACCTCTTCACTTGCTGCTGTTCATTTCCTGAATGTCTGCTTCTGCTATGACAGGTGCACATCCTTTGCCCGTTTGAGGACGTGATTTCAGAACCCATGGTATAAAGGAAATAATGGACCAGGGGTGGGTGGGACCAGCCCAAATCTTCCAGAAACAATCAGGTAGCTGAGGCCCCTGGTCAGACCATTAGCACCCTTCCCCAACTAGTAATAATGAAAGCTCCTAGATTTGCATTTACTTCCCTTCCACTAAGATAGCAGTCACCTCTTCACTTGCTGTTGTTCCTTTCCTGGATGTCTGCTTCTGCTATGACAGGTGCATATCCTCTGCAGCTTATCCATTAGGTAGGGAAATGGGAAGACTGGGTGAGCCAAGCGGTCCTTATCTGCCGTCAAATTCTATGTTTCTATGTTCCCCCACTCTGCATTAAACTTTGCAGCTAGTGAAGCCAGCAACAATGAATCACAATTCTACTCAAAGCCCCCAAAATAGGTTTGCTACCCAAAGAAACAGGACTCCAATTCAAACAGCTTCACCAATAACACATCAAAATAGGCTTGAAATTAGAAGATATAGGTCTCCAATTCAAAGAAACAGACCCAGTTAAATCACACCAATTATGTTTTACATCAGAAGAAATAGGCCTCTACCAATGCAGCCTGCCACACAGAGAATCACCAAACAAATGAGCCCACTTACAGCTACCAAAACAGGTTTCAAAATTCCAACAGCCCCAAACAATACCCTGCTAGCCCCTTAGAAGTAGTAAGAAGGAAAAGAAATAACCTTCTACCAAGTAGAATCCACAAGAAACAATGTAAAAACAATAAGAAGAAGCTACTGTAATGTACAGATCTGATCCTGTCCCCCTTCTAGTTCCTTCTGAGAAGCCAAAACACTGACACCACACCTGATTCAGCTGTGCCTCCATAGCTGAGTGAGACCTGGCAGACCATTAGCACCCTTCCCCCACTCTGCACTAAAACTTTGCAGCTAGTGAAGCCAGCAACAATGAATCACAATTCTACTCAAAGCCCCCAAAATAGGTTTGCTACCCAAAGAAACAGGACTCCAATTCAAATAGCTTCACCAACAACACATCAAAATAGGCTTGAAATTAGAAGATATAGGTCTCCAATTCAAAGAAACAGACCCAGTTAAATCACACCAATTATGTTTTAAATCAGAAGAAATAGGGCTCTACAAATGGGAGATACCAGAGGATTAAGGATCCCTTCTGCGCACAGCCATAATTACAGCAGTGACTTGCTCGCCTTGCGAAATACATGTAGCACCGCCTACTGCCGTGACGTCACCAAAATTAGAAAAAAAGCCAGCCACGATACAAATAAAATACAAATACTTGTACAACCATAGACAAATCTGAAACAGAATGGGGGGTGTGGTGGGCAAAGCCCCCCAATTACAAATAGAAATAGTCTTACAGCCACAACCTTAAAACTAATAAACTTGACAAATCTGAAATAGAAATACATGTGTTATTAGAAGTGCATGGAGCCTCCCAATTACAAGTACAAATAGTCTTACAGCCACGATCTTAAAACTAATAAACCAGACATATCTGAAATAGAAATACATGGGGTTAAAACTAAAGCAACATATACTGAACACTCTTACAGCCACGATATTTGAAATACAAATGCATACAGGGGGGCTGGTTCTTATTTGAGCACAAGCGCTAAGCCCCTCTTTTGTTTTACATCTGTTTGCAGAGTCTGACCCTGGCCCGCTTAACTCAGAACTTTGAGTGTATTAGGACTGTGCAGTTGAATCCGGATGAATATCATGCTTTTTGGGAACCGTAGAATGAATGCTTTTCTTGTGGGACTTTGTGCAATTCAATCATGAAGAATGTGATGTTTTTGGAGCATGTGCAATTTAATGTGTTCTGTATTTTCCACCTGTGCAATATATTCCGTTATGTGCAATATGCGTTATGAATTTTATGTTTACACTATAACTACTGTATGTCTAGAGTGCAATAAATACAGTTTTTTTTAAATGTTGTGGCAGGGCTTGTCCATGTCGAACAGTGTGCTGCCGGAAAAGGGGCGTGGGCAAAATGACGGTGAAATTAGTCATTACCGTAGCACACTTAATTTTCAAATTCACGCACGAGGGATCCTTAATCCTCCGGTATCGCCTACAAATGCAGCCTGCCACACAGAGAATCATCAAACAAATGAGCCCACTTATAGCTACCAAAACAGGTTTCAAAATTCCAACAGTGCCAAACAATACCCTGCTAGCCCCATAGAAATAGTAAGAAAGAAAAGAAATAACCTTCTACCAAGTAGAATCCACAAGAAACAATGTAGAAACAACAAGAAGAAGCTACTGTACTGTACAGATCTGATCCTGTACCCCTTCTAGTTCCTTCTGAGAAGCCAAAGCACTGACACCACACCTGATTCAGCTGTGCCTCCCTAGCTGAGTGAGACCTGACAGACCATTAGCACCCTTCCCCCACTGTGCACTAAAACTTTGCAGCTAGTGAAGCCAGCAACAATGAATCACAATTCTACTCAAAGCCTCCAAAATAGGTTTGCTACCCAAAGAAACAGGACTCCAATTCAAACAGCTTCACCAACAACACATCAAAATAGGCTTGAAATTAAAAGATATACGTCTCCACTTCAAAGAAACAGACCCAGTTAAATCACACCAATTATGTTTTAAATCAGAAGAAATAGGCCTCTACCAATGCAGCCTGCCACACAGAGAATCATCAAACAAATGAGCCCACTTATTGCTACCAAAACAGGTTTCAAAATTCCAACAGCCCCAAACAATACCCTGCTAGCCCCTTAGAAGTAGTAAGAAAGAAAAGAAATAACCTTCTACCAAGTAGAATCCACAAGAAACAATGTAAAAACAACAAGAAGAAGCTACTGTACTGTACAGATCCGATCCTGTCCCCGTTCCAGTTACTTTGCCGAAATAATATTCTGCTACTAGGGTTCCCTGAGGAAGCAGAACAAGGGCAACCCATCGACTTTCTGTAAAATACCATCCCTGAAATATTGCATCATGATCTTCTGCCCGGTATGATAATAGAGTGGGTGCACAAAACTCTCAATCCCCTGCCCAAGCCAAGTGAACGACCTAGGCTAATAATGATGAAAATCCTCAGTTTTGCTGATAAAGAATGGATTACAGTGCATGCCAGGGAGCTTGGTGCACTGTCCTGGAGAGGACAAAAAAATACTAATATTTCAAGATTACTCAATAGACTTAGCTACAAGAAGGAAAGCATACACGGAGGCCCATTGGCTTTTGCATTGCTTGGGGATCTGATTTTCACTCAGATATCCTGCTACAATGCGTATAGAGGTAAATGGCACTTTTCCTAACTTCGCTACACTGGAGGCCCTATTAGTCTATATAAATCGCACCTGGCATTCCAGCTCCTATAATACATGGCTCCATAGTAAGCAAAGTGGTGCACCAGCTAGGGGGTGATGGAGCCCTCCATCTGTGTGGGAAGACTTCCATGGCACAGTACAACCCGGCTTCCAATTCACAGCAACAGGACCTGGCCTCCCAACTCACTTGAGGAAATGCCAGCAGTCAGTGCGACACGACAGGAGGGAACATTCCCACGATCATAGGGAAGAAATGCCACAGCTGCAGATGGAAACCTCAGCACAACAAGACACCATGGGTGGTGTTTTTGCCATGCCAAACAGATATTCCCTACTGTACCCTACAGAGCTGGCTGACCTGGCGGACTTCCTGGACTACCCGGAGAAGGAGATGGTGCGCAAGGCCTTGGCTACCGAAGAGAATCCCTAGCCGCGGACTGCCCAAATGCCTCCACGCACAGCCTCCCCTCCCAGCCACACAGTATCTTGCCCAGTGGATCATGGCCCTAGTAAGTGGGCAGATCCTCCTTCTACCTCAACAGAAGAACCGCAGGACTCACCGCAGGCTGGAACCACATAGATGTGTCCCTTCTAATTTTTCTTTCTAGCACACAGGGCAGGGGTATAGGTTATTCCAATTAATCTCAACACCATGTAGTAGATTGATATCCCTTGGTAGCCCAGTGTTTCTCCTTAATTAAGGGTGGTGTCACTAGATTCCCCTGCCCTGATACTCAGACGAGAATAGATTTGGGCACTAAACACTACGATTAGTAATGTCTAATACTGGACTGCATAAAATACTTATTCTAATGCATGGTTATGGTTATTTCCATAAACCTGATTGGGGGGAAGTAGTTCAAGGTTGATCAGTAACCTAGCACATAGCTCAATGTCACACTGTATGGGCTACTGTCATATTGACATGCCCTCACCGTATTTAAGCCAGAGGGTGGGTACCCTCCTTCCGTATTTTCTCCATGAGATCTTAGATACAAATAGCGTTCCTTTTACAAATTACAGACCGAAGGGAACAATACGGTTATGCTAGCATTACTATGTAAAAAGTATTATGTATCATTACTTCCCCCCCCTTTTTCTTTTCCGTTACTTTTATATGCAACTGGTTTAAGCCATATAGGCTCCTGCATGTATAAGGCTAATTCCTCTGGGACAGACGAGCCCATCTAGGCTAGCCCTTATTCCCCCAGGCTACTCTCTCTAAGGAGAAAGTTAAGCTTGCTCGACCTGCCCCCACTGGAGAGTTTGTAAGGCCTGAGAGGATGCTGTTAACTCGGCCTGCATTGCATACCTCATCCATTGTGCAACAAGACGCACTCACTGTATATAGTTTATTGTTTTGTTATTACACTAAAGGTTTGCATAGTTGCTACTGGTTAAAACTGTTACTATTCCTATGTACAATGATGTTAGAAGATAGGTCAGTTGTTCACCTATGTGGTGTCTGTGTATACTACCAGAACACAGCAGTCAGCATGGAATTTCAAACACTACTGCCTATGGGTCTCTTGTGTCAGGATCATGTATCTGTCTTGCCACTCTTCTTGCATGTGAGCCACACTCCCTTTGACATATTCCTAACCCCCTTTGGATGTGGCTGAACTGCGTTTCACCACCTGGAATGTCCTGGGTCTTAATTAACCCCAAAAAAGAAAAAAAGTGCTCATAGAGCTAAAGAGAGTGAAGACACAGATAGCCTTTTTACAAGAAATGAAGCTTACCAAAAAGGATCATGCATTTTTGGTCAAAGGTTGGGTGGGGATAGAGATACATGCTATAGCCCCCATCAGGAAGAGAGGAGTGGCCATATTATTACATAAGTCTCTCCCTTGGTCCACAGTGAATACTAAAGCAGATCCCCAAGGGCATTGGGTAATAGGTCTGTTTGATACCCCACATGGCAATATATTACTGTTAAATGTTTATGCCCACAATCAGGATGACCCTATTTTTTTTTTTAGCGATCTAGCAGCAGGATAGAGCCCCTGGTAAAGTTGGATACTCCCATAATAATAGGTGGAGACTTTAATCTTAGAATGGTACCCATTGTAGACAGAAGTGCCCCAGGAAAAGAAACACACATCCGGAGGTTGCAGGCAGTGACGCAGTTATGTTCTGAATTTTGACTTGTGAATATATGGCATCTCAGTCATCCAAAAGATAAAGATTATACATTCCAATCACCTGCTCATGGGTCCTTCAGTCATTTAGATTTCTGGTTAATATCTCACTCCCTTACCTCCGGGATTCTAGACTCTACCATTCTCCCTACAATAAGTTCGGACCATGCACCAGTGCAATTAATGCTTTCATGGGGTATCCCAATCCCTCACTCCTCCTCCTGGAAGTTAGACCAGCTGCTATTACAAGACCCTGATTTTGTTAAGTGGGCCCAGTCCAAAACTAAATTATTCCTTCAAGAAAATCCGATGTCTGACACCTCTGCGCGAAACACGTGGGAAGCCTACAAGGCCATTATGAGAGGGGAAATTAAAGGATACACTGCACACAGGCGAAAAAAAAGAGAAGCAGAACAAATCATACTAGAAGGGGAGCTGGCCACCGCAGAAAATGTACTTAAAGATATGCCCTATGCATCTCATAGTTCAGCTTGTGGCAGGCACATGTTGAAGATACATATGGAACTCAATGTGCTATTAACCATGAAAGCGGATCTGGATGCGGCACTTATACTGGGAGGGGGGGATAAATCTGGGAAGGTGTTGGCGTATCAGATTTGCAAACAGCAAGCTAGTAAATACATAGCAGGGTTAAATGACTTATTTATTTATTAAATTTTGATAACCGGTTAAGCCTGCTGGGCCCCGAAGGTCCCTTTTTCAGGGGCGACCCAGGGAATTACATGGAATAATACATGGGGTAGCATACAGCACAGGTACATTACACTAGATAGTGAGGAACATAATACATAGTAGTTTTTCAGCAGTTACATTTAAGAGGTAAGACATAGTAGCTTTTAGCAGTTAACATTTCCTGGGTAAGCTCTACAGATGGGGTGCAGTGCTATATAGATGGGGTGCAGTGATAGTCACTATTTCCATATGAGGGAGAGGGTGGGCTTCCACTTAGGAGCCTCTCACTTTAGCAGTTGCATATGGAGGTGACCATCATATGAGCCTTCAGCCTTGTGCAGAAGGTGTGTGTAGAGGTAGCATCCTGAACACCAAGGGGCAGGGAGTTCCATAGGGTGGGCGCTGTGATGGCAAACGACTTACCCCCCGCCTTGGTTCTAACCCTTGGCACCGCGAGGAGGGTTCTGCCCATTGTTCTGAGGATCCTAGGGTTTCTCTTTTGGGCAATGAGTCCAGTGAGGCTGGGAGGAGGGGATGGGCTGAGTAGTTTATGAGTGTGGCAGAGTAGGGGATATTGGAGCCGGGCCTCCCAGGAGGGCCAGTTTAGTTGGGACAGAGTGTCACAGTGGTGATCCCGAGAGCTGGATAGGGTGGTGAAGCAAGCCACCTTGTGATAGAGAACTTGTAATCTGTTCATCTCTTGTTTGGCAGCTCCCTGTATCACTGGGGCTGCATAGGAGAGGGTAGGGAGGAGGACGCTTGTGGCGATGGAGGCCCTGGCCATGGGTATCAACTGGCCTTTCAGCCTATACAAGGTCCCGAGTTTGGCGTGAATATTTTTGGTTACCTGGTCGACATGATCCTTGAGGGAGAAGCACTGATCCAGGGTGAGGCCAAGGTATTTTATCGATTCAACCACCTCAAGTCTTTTTTCTGATTTGGTCATCAGCCTGAGATGTGGGCTTCTGTCCCAGCCGAGGGTTCTTGGGCCAAATAGCATGGCCTTGGTCTTGTTAGGGTTAATGATCATTCTGTTGGTGACAAGCCATTGCTCACGGGAACCCAGGTCTTCCTGTAGCCCGGAGCAGAGATCTCTCAGATTAGAGGAGGGGCAGTATATGACCACGTCATCCGCATACTGTACCACTGAGCTATCCCCACAGTGTTTACTGAGATTGTTTGTGAAAAGAGAGAAGAAAAGGGGGCCAAGGATAGATCCTTGGGGCACCCCATCCGTTAGAGGGAGAGGTTCTGACGGGGAGTCTTTCCATTTTACCCTCTGTGTCCTCCCTGTGAGGTAACTGTTGAACCACTATAGGGAGTGGCTGTCTAACCCGACCTGGCTCAGTTTTGTAAGGAGCAGGTTGTGGTTTACAAGGTCAAAAGCCTTGGAAAGGTCAATGAAGACTGCCCCAGTGGGGGATCCCTTGTCCTGTTCTCTGAGAACATCAGTGGAGAACTTGATAAGCGCGGTGTCAGTCCCATGATTGGTTCTGAAACCATGCTGGGAGGGGGCAAGTAAATGGTGGAGCTCTAGGTAGTCCCAGAGTTGTCTGTAAATCAGTCTCTCTTGAATCTTACCAAGGCTAGATAGCAGGGAGATGGGCCTGTAATTGTTGGTAGTCTCCCTTGAAACACCCTTGTGGACGGGAACTACATGGGCCAGTTTCCATTGTTCCGGGATGGCACATGCAATAAGGGATCGATTGAGGAGCCAGGTGAGGGGCCTGGTGAGTGCAGGGGCCCCTTCCCTTAGTATGTGGGGGATGCCATCGGGTCCCATAGCTCCCGACATTTTGAGGGACTTTAGTAACAGGAGGACTTCGTTTGGTCTTACAAGCCGGATGTGGAAGGTTGGGCAGTCCAGGCTTTGGGGGATGGGAGGAGGAGTGGCAAGTCCGCTTTGAGCAGGTCCAGGTTTGTGAACTGGCGGTTGGGAGCCATGGCGATGCTAGGGTCGTCGTTAGTTAATTGGCCATTGACCTCTATGGGGCAGTGAGCGGTCTTCCCGCTCCCCTTTATAAGCCCGTTTATGTGAGCCCAAAAGAGTCTAGGTTGCCTAGCTTCTTTTTCTGTAGATCTGTGAGGTAGTCTTGTTTGGCCACTTTGATGGCCAGTTTGCATTTATTTCTCAGCGTCTTGTAGCGGTTTAGGTCAACCGATAGGGAGGAGAGCTTGTATTTTTTTCCAAGCAGTGTCCCTAGTTTTCATCAGTGTTTTCACTTGAGGGGTGATCCACTTGTAGCAGCTCCCCTTGGTGCAGAATTTCTTCAAAGGGGCCAAGCAGTCAGCAACCATAATGATGGCTCCCCGGAAGAAGGCCGTAGCCTCTTCCAGTGTGGGGAGTAGTTTGATTGGGCTCCAATCAATCACGTTTTGGCAGCCAATCAAGTGTTCAGGTTGATAGTGTGAGTAGTCCCGTGTTGCGAGTATTCGCGGGGGGACTCTGGGGGACCTGTTTTTCCAGGAACAGAAGACTGGGGAGTGATCACTCAGGGCATTCGCTAGGGGTGCCAGCCGCCTTTATATTGGCGGGTTTGCTAGTAAGCACCCAATCAAGTGTGGAATGGTTACCCGTTTTGTAGTTCATTCAGGTGGGCCCTGTGATAACCTGCATAAGGTTAGCTTCCTGAACCAGCCCTAGTAGGGAGGGATTGTCTTTCAGGGCCCAACTCAGATTGAAGTCCCCCAGGATGATTAGCTCAGAGGTGACCTCATCAGAGATGTCTCTTAGGACCACCTCCAGAGATGAGCGCGCATTGGTTGGGGGGTTGTATATGCATCCAATGTTGAGATGCTTACATGGGCCAAGGGTGATGCTAACGAAGATCGATTCACCTTCCATACTAGTGGCCTGTAGCAGGTTGACCTGCACTGAGTTAAGAGGTGTCTTTGTGTAGATTGGGACCCCTCACCCCTTTCCTCAGTCTGTCTTGTCTATGGGAGAGGTATCCATGGCTGCAACCTCGGGAGGGTATGTGAGGTTTGAGCCAGGCTTCCGGGCGATGCCAGGATGTCTGGGCTGTAACCGTCCAGCCAGGCTTGAAGTTCCTGCATCTTGGGTCTCAGGCTACATATATTCATGTGTGCAATCCTCAGGCCCTTATTGGCTGCCCAGTGCGGTCCACGGGGAGGAGACCAGAAGATCATAAGGAGGGGGACTAGGATTTGGTTGGATGTCCCCTGCCATGAGCAGGAGGGTAGCAAGGAGGCAAAGAGAAGGAAGCCGACTGAGGGGTAAGGACTTAGTCCAAAGTCTCCGTTTAGCAGTGAGTAGAGTTGAGTACAGTATGCCTCTCCTGCAGAATACATGGGCAGTCAGAAGCGCCTCCATGTTATTATGAGGGAGGGTGTAGTGGTCCCAAGAATGTTGTGGGAGAATGTCCAGTTTGGGGGGACTTCTCAGGTCCTGTTCTCCTGTGCTTATAGTCCTATCTGCCCAGTGTAGGAAGAGGAGGTAGAGGACGGCCAGTAGGAGCCCTCCATTTGGGCAGCCAAGAGAGGGGGATCCAAGCATGGATCTTGCTGGTGAGGAGGCCGGGTGGGGAGGAGGGATGGATGGGCGGTAGGGATGGTTGGGCCCCTGGGAATAAGTTCCCCTGAGCCCACCGTGCTCAATTTAAGAGTAATAACCAGCCTCGTCAGGCACAGAGTCCCTGACAGATCAGGTCAGTGGTGTGGCCAGGAATTACTACAGTGAGCAGCTGGTCAGCAGTACCCAAACTTATAGGGTATCAGATGTCTTACCCCAGGGATAGATGCAACAGCATATTGGAGGGAGGTGGTCTTGGTAGCACTTGTTACTATAGGATCCTCCTGGGGATCAGTTTGAGCGCCGCTGTCCTTTTGGTCAGCAGGTGGGTTGGATGCAGGAGCTGTCTATGGCCCGAGACCGGGCACGCTCATGTTAAGCAATAGGGGGAGGCAATCTAGCTGGAGATACAGTGTTAATTAGGTAATCAGGCAGTTAAGGGTGCACCTATATATGTACTGAAAACCATGCCCCTGAGGTAGAGTTGAAATCACATTTATACAACTCATGGGAAAAATAGAATAACATGCAATTTACAAGACATAACTGGATTACTATAGCGCTTAATAATTACTTAGATACTGCAGGTGCAGCAGCAGCTGTAATTTCTGACTACCTAGTTTATGATACAACTGGCAGTTTTGTGGGTAGCAGGCAATTTGGTAGGGAGAGACAGAGATACTTCCCCGAGTTGTACAGTAATTTGCAGGTGGTGCGAAAAGGTTGGGATTAGAGAAAGCAGGTGCAGTGATGGCTAAATGCCACTAGAGGGGGTAATGGAGTTTTGTATTGGGCACAGTAGCCAGAAGGTCCTTTTGTTATAGTGGCCACTAGTAGACAGCTGTGATAACCTGCAAATGGAAAAGTCACCTGATAGGTTAATTTCAGTCAGGTGCTTTATCCTATAAAAAGGAGTGACGACCAAGGGTGGTGGTGGGGGAGGCGGGGTCCTTGCTCTGCCATTTGCACTCCTCACTCATCCTGGTCTCCGTTACCTGTGCAGATTTTTTGGTTTGAATTCCACGCCTTTTGCAGGGGGCGATCAGCGTGGAGCTTGGGAAGAGTCCATTGGCTGTGAGGGAGGGCTGCTCGGTTGCCCTCTCGACCCAGAAGGCTCCCGGGGAGCAGGTTTGTCTCTGCAGAGAAGGAAGAAAAAGGTGAGGCTTTTATACAGATCCTACACAAAGCAGCAGACTAAAGGAGCATTGGGGGTGGGGATCACACATTCAATGCAGCTAAGGTTATTTTAGCCCAGCCCTTGTTAAGCTCATTATAGGACTTTCTAAAGAGAGAGGGCTCAGGTGGAGACAAAGCAGTTTTTGCAGGCACTGGGGTTTGTAAGGTTAAAAGGTGCAAAGGCAGTAGAAGTTTAGCAACTTGGGTAATCAGGAAAAATATTTTCTCTGGCACTACAAGTTTCACTGGTTCAGTTTAAAATAAAGGTCACGGTCACAGAAGGCACTGGGGTACAAACAGGGAAGGTCAAAACTAAACCCCAGCAGGTCAATTACATTATGTCAGCCTTCTACATCCAATTGTACACCTCGTCCAGAGCTGACACCGCCCCTGAAACTCACACCTTTCTAAATTCTATACAGCTCCCTAGGCTAAACCCTGAACAGAGGGCCACTCTTGAAAAACCATTAACTATAGTTGAGGTAACCAAGGCCCTGGCTTCTCTGAAAACAGGGAAAGCCCCTGGTGGAGATGGATCCCCTGTCAAATTCCTTCAATTCCTTGCTCCTCTGCTAACTCCCCTTCTATGCCAGGTATACTGTAATTCTGAAAATGTAGGGGTACTCCCCTAGACTTCACAGGAAGAGGTTATCCCAGTGATCCTGAAAAAAGGGAAAGACCCCACCGCTGCATCCAGTTACTGTCCCATTTCCTTGATCAATTCAGATAGCAAGGGGTATGTGAAAGCACTAGCCACTAGACTGAACCCCTTACTCCCTGCCCTGATTCACTCATCACAAGTGGGGTTTGTTAAGGGCAGATATATTTTTTTTATTTATTTATTGAATACAATCGGAATTACAAACCTTTGAGTCACAGACTCTTTTGCAAAGGCTCCACATCGGTTACAGGGGGTGGAGGTAAAACAAATACAGACTAAGACGAACATAAACAGGCAGTATATACATTATTAGTACTGTCAGAGCAGTACAGGCTAGAACTTATTTAAACAGTGAGGTATTAAACAGCATTCTTGGAATCCCTAGACAGAGACTAGTAGGGTGCAGGTACTTGGGGTCTAGAGAGGCCCTGCGTCCGGAGATGTGTAGGGTGAGGTAGCAAATAGAGTGGGCTGCAAATTAGCCACAGGTACATTTAGCACTCTCAAGTAGTACAGCTTTGAGACCCATTTTGAATAGTGAGATGCTGTGGGTCTGGGAGAGTGGGGGTGGTAACATATTGAGCCAGAGAGGGGCACAGTAGCGGAAGGATTTTTGCCCTAGGGATGTTCTACATAAGGGGACCCGAAAAGAAGGGATAGCTGTGAGTCTTGTGGTGCGCCTGGGGGGGCTGCACTGATAATGAGGAGTAGGCCATTGGGGGCTATCTGAAGTTGTATCTTTTTTGCGAGGATGCATGTGTGGTACCTTAGTGTTTGTTGGAAGTTTAGCCAACCAGTCAAAGTATAAAGATCACAGGTGTGGGTAAGTCTGTCGCTGCCTGTAACGAGACGGCATGCTTTATTCAAGGCTACGTTTATACTGCTTAGCGTGGTGGGTTCAGCAGAGCCGTATATAACAATCCTGTAGTCAATGAGGGAGAGGTAGGAGGAGGTGACAGCAAGAAACATAGCCTGTGTGGGTAGGCAGTGCTTGAGTCAGTAGAGGATGCCTACTCTCGAGTTGACAGCGGAGGAGAGAAGTTGGATGTGACTATGGTAGGAGAGGGAGGTGTCTAATGTGATCCCAGGTGTTTGAAGTTTGTAACATGTTCCAGAGGGTCACCAAGTGAGTTCTTAATTAGGAGTGCTGACTGACTATGAGGGCTTTGACAATAAGCAAAGATCATGGATTTCGTTTTTTCATAGTTGATGATCAGGCGGTGGTCTGAGAACCAGTTCTCTAGTTCCCAGAAAAAGCCCTGAAGGGCCAGTTGGAGGGTGCTCGGTTGAGAGTGTTTCCAATACAGTACCGCATCGTCAGCGTAGAGTAGTAGATGACCACTACACACCTTCGGGAGAGAGTTAAGGAAGAGGGTAAAAAGCAGGGGGCCAAGTACAGACCCTTGCGGGACCCCAGAGCAAACTATTTTGGAGGTGGAGAGGGTGGTGTTTATCCTGACTTGTTGTGACTGTCCCGAGAGGTAGTCCTTGAACCAGGCAGTTGCCTCTGGGGCCACATTAAGCTGTGGAAGGACACAGAGCAGTAGCTTGTGACTGACCGTGTCAAATGCCTTGGTAAGATCCACATAGATCGCCCCTGCGATTGAGCCTTGGTCGAGGGCTTCATGGATGAATGAGGTGAACTCCGCAAGTGCAGTGACGGTACTATGGCCAGTCCGGAAACCATGCTGTTCCTGGCTGAGAAGGTTGTGTTTAGTAAGGTATTCTGTTATCTGGTCTGAAACTACTTTTTCCAGAGCTTTGGAGAGGGGTGGAAGTATAGAGATAGGTCTATAGTTGTTGGTGTTAGTGGGGTCACCGCTCTTCAGAATGGGGGTGATTATGGCTCTCTTCCAGGTAGAGGGGAACTGACCACGGCTTAGCGAGAGGTTGAGGATTTTTGTAAGGTGGGGTAGTGTGACATCCAGTGTAAGCCGAATGAGTTTAAGATCAAGGGAGTCATTGCTGTAACGGGTATTGGCTATGGCTTTGGTAATGTAGTGTTTCGCCTCACTACTAGGGATGACTTGCAGCCGAAAGGGAGGCGAGTTGACATTGCACGGGGTTACGGGGGAGGGTGGGGTGGGGCAGGTGGAAGAAGTTAGGAGGGAGGATATGGGAGAGATCCGAGAAGGAGGAGTTAAGGGCTTCAGCGATGGTGGCAGGATCCTGTGTGTCAACCCCATTAAGGTTGAGTTGGGTTGGGGTGGGAGACCAGGATTTTCCAGAGTTCTTTTATGTTGTTCCAGAATTTTTTTCCATTGCCCCAGGAGGAGGTAAGTGTATGTTGGTAGAAATTAGCTTTTGCCTGCCGCAAGGCCCAGGTACATTTATTGCGTGCCTCCCGGTAGAGTTGTCTATCCTGAGTGCGTTGGGAGTCGAGGGCCTTGTGCCAAAGGTTGTCTCTTTGTTGTAGCAGGTTTAGAAGCGAGGGTGTGATCCAGGGGGTGGTTCTGGTTTTCACAACTTGCTTTGAGAGGGGAGCGAATATATCACAGGCTTCGCTGAAGGTGGTTATAAAGTGGGAGAGTGCAAGGTCAACTGACTGCGTGTTATAAATGGGGAGCCAGTTGCAGTGAGATAGATGGGCTTTGAGGTTCTCTAGGCCTCCTCTTTTGAGCCTTCTCTGCCATGAGATTTTTTGGGGGGCAGGGGGCAATTCACCCGACCACCAACATGTTACCGGGGAGTGGTCACTGATAGTCAGGGAGCACGGTTGCGTGGGAGAGGTTACATGGCCTGTTGGTGAAAATGAGGTCTAACAGTGTAGAGGTCCTGGATTTATGGTACCTTCTGGTAGGGGAGGTGACTATTTGGGTAAGATCGAATGCCCGGGCAGTGTCTTTGAAGCTGGATGATACTGGGGATAGCCAGTTGACATTGAAGTCACCCACTAAGATGATTTCACTAGTATTAGGTAGGTGGGAGATAATGTGGAGGATAGAATCAAGCGGGTTTTTGGTTTCTAGGGGGATGTAGGCCGAGATGATGTGGAGAGTTTTGGTACCCAGCCTGAGTTTGACTGTTAGCGTCTGGGCTCCAAATTGAGGTCTTGAGGGTGTACTTCAGTGGCATTGAGAGAGGATTTAACATAAATAGCACAGCCACGCCTCTTGCTGGTCCTATCTGCCCGGAAGATGGTATAATTACAGAGGAGACAGCATTATTGGGAATTTTTCAGAGAGCCAGGTCTCTGATAGGGCTAGTATGTCCGGTGCATGCTGGGCAATCCAGCCTTGGAGAGGGGTGTGTTTTTTAGGTAGGCTGCAAATGTTAAGGGTGGCTAGCAGCAGACTCCCATGTGGTTGTTTAGGAGAGGCCTTAGTGCAGGGTGGTCCTGGGTTGGGGTGGATATTGCCAGATAATAATAGAAGTAGGAAGGTGTTCCTCAGCAGGGTCAACCTGCAAAGTTTGGATGCGTGACGCTGGGCTTGGTAGGGTGTAGGGCTTTTTGCGCTGGCGGTGGGGACTGGGAAAGTAGGAATGATGCTGGATAGAAGGGTAAGGGACTTGAGAGGAATGATAGTGGGGCTTATATAGGTGGTGGGGGGTTGGGGTCTGCAGAGTGGGAGAGCTGAGGTACAGTGCTTAGCATGTATGAGTGTGAGGGTTAGCGTGATCGTGTGAGTGTATAGGCCATCAGGATCAATTTGGCATGAGGGTGAGATATTGTAGTAGCTGGGTCTGCAGTAATCATATAAAGCTGGAGGAAAAGTGTTAAAATTATAGTGTAGAGGTCTAGGTGCCTGGGGGGCGGGTTGGAGAGCAGGGTGTATGAACCTGGAAATCAGGAGGGTTGCAAACAGAAGGGATACCATTATAAGTGAAGAAAGTGAGATGTATGTTACAGCGGCCACTAGTGTTCAGTTGGTATAACCTGCTGCTGGAAAAATGGGCTGATAGGTTATTTCTGGGCCGGTCACCTGACTAAACCTAGTTATAAATTCAACTGCCGACCAAAGGTGGTGGTGGGGGCGGTGGGGAGCTGAATGTGAAGCGTTCGGCGGGGTTAAGCCTGAGCAGTAACTGTATGAGCACTTGCACTGGAAATCATGCAGCGAGAAGGGGAGCTTGTGGCCGTTGCTGGAAAAGGCGCCAGGAGCCCAACGGTCGTGACTGCTGCCTGGAGCAAGGTAGAGTTACCTGGGCTGTCTTGATTTCGGGGCTGCTGCGAGCAAGGAGGGCTTCAGAGCTGGCCCTCGCGACCTCCTCCGGTCTCCTCGGGGGGAGGGGGGTGGTATCTGTGGGAAGAATGGAGAGAGAGGGGGGATTAAGAAGGCAGTAGAGGGAGAAACGATTAACAGTTGGGGGGCGGGCAGGTCCTTAGGTGTGGAGGGCGGAGCGAATTAAGAGAGGGCTAGCAGGAAATTTGAAACTTTAGCAAGACCAAATCGGGTGGCTACAGTGAGGTTACCTAGCAGGGCTAACTGATGGCTGCACACATGTAAATGCACCTTAAAATCTAGCCAACAGCCCCAACTTAGATTAGCACAGGGGGCACTTCAGAAAGCACAATTTGACTGGTTGCAGAAACTCTAAGTTACAAAACACAATACAGGCAGAACACATAAACTTGAGCAGGCTCGTTTTAGAAATTGTGCAAAATCAGGAATACAAATAAAAGTTCAGTTTCTGATTAAGCCTTAGCAGTAACTGTATGAGCACTTGCACTGGAAATCGTGCGGCGAGAAGGGGAGCTTGTGGCCATTGCTGGAAAAGGCGCCAGGAGCCCAACGGTCGCGACTGCTGCCTGGAGCAAGGTAGAGTTACCTGGGCTGTCTTGATTTCGGGGCTGCTGCGAGCAGGGAGGGCTTCAGAGCTGGCCCTCGCGACCTCCTCTGGTCTCCTTGGGGGTGGTATCTGGGCTGTCTTGATTTCGGGCTGCTGCGAGCAGGGAGGGCTTCAGAGCTGGCCCTCGCGACCTCCTCCGGTCTCCTTGGGGGGGGAGTGGTATCTGGGTTGTCTTGATTTCGGGGCTGCTGCGAGCAGGGAGGGCTTCAGAGCTGGCCCTCATGACCTCCTCCGGTCTCCTCGGGGGGAGGGGGTGGTATCTGGACTGTCTTGATTTCAGGGCTGCTGCGAGCAGGGAGGCCTTCAGAGCTGGCCCTCATGACCTCCTCCAGTCTCCTCGGGGGGGAGGGGGTTGGAATCTGGGCTGTCTTGATTTCTGGGCTGCTGCGAGCAGGGAGGGCTTCAGAGCTGGCCCTCGCGACCTCCTCTGGTCTCCTCGGGGGTGGTATCTGGGCTGTCTTGATTCAGGGGCTGCTGCGGCAGGAGGCTTCAGAGCTGGCCCTCGCGACCTCCTCGGTCTCCTTGGGGAGGGGGGTGGTATCTGGGTTGTCTTGATTTCGAAGCTGCTGCGAGCAGGAGGGCTTCAGAGCTGCCCCGCGACCTCCCTCCGGTCTCCTCGGGGAGGGGGTGGTATCTGGGTTGTCTTGATTTCGGGGCTGCTGCGAGCAGGGAGGGCTTCAGAGCTGGCCCTCGTGACCTCCTCCGGTCTCCTCGGGGGGAGGGGGGTGGTATCTGAGGGGTACAGATCATCTTCGAACGCTCCTTAATTTGATACACATAGCTAAACAACAAAATACTCCCATTGCTACTCTGGCCATAGACTTTGAGAAAGTATTCGATTCTGTAGAATGGGATTGTCTACACATAGTTCTAGGACAGTTTGGTTTTGGTCCCCATTTTAGATCTGCTATACCTGCCTTATACAACACCCCCTTAGCAAAAGTATTAACCAGCTCAACCCTCTCTACTCCCTTTCAACTACATAGGGGAACCAGACAAGGATGTCCTTTCTCTCCCCCCTTCTTTTTGTTCTTACTGTTGAGTCCCTAGCTGCAGCCATCTGACAAGAACCCTCTATTCAAGGGATAAAGGTCAGACATAGAACTTACTCAACTCTCATGTATGCAGGCGATCTGCTTGTCCTCTTGGAGGATGTCCAAACTACTATCCCTCCTCTGTTATCCCTTCTAGATCAGTTCACACACATCTCCGGCCTTAAGGTTAATCAGTCAAAAACTGAGATATTACCCATCAACTCTTACTGCAACCCCATATTATACCACACCCTGGTCTTAAGTGGGCATTAGCTCACATCACCTATCTAGGAATTAAGGTGGGAGAAAATATTGATAGATGGTGGGACAATAACCTTGGACCGCTGATAATCGAAAGTAGAAGTGAGATGGATCAATGGAATCGATTACACGTCATGTTAGCCAGTAAAATAGAAGCTATTAAAATGAATACTGTCCCCAAATTGTTTCACCTAATAGCCCATATTCCTCTATTCCTGCCCCCTAGGTGGTATAAGAAATTAGATAGGTTAATTGGATCCTTCCTGTGGGGCACCACCAGGCCTCGATACAGTAAACTCACACTCCAATCCCACTGGAGACAGGGAGGGTGGGGACTGCCCTGGTTTGAAGGTTATAAGATGGCCTACCAGTGCACATAAACACTAGTCTGGTTCCAGTCCCAGTCCGACAGAACCCCCAGTGGCTGGAGATTGAACAAACTCTGGGGACATCTCCGTACTCACCTCCTTAATTTGGGGGTCTTGCCAAAGACACTTTAAAGCCACCCCACACTTAGGCCCCAGTCAGACATTGGAAAGCATTACATAAGAAACTGAAAATCTCAGCATGCCGCTTACAATACACCCCCCCCTTAGATCAACCCCTGTATCACCATAGGGAATAAGCCTGTGCATTGGCTAAGCTGGAGCAACAAAGACATTTTATTCATTGAGTATCTTTTAGTCACAAAATCTCTGGTAACAGAC
This sequence comes from Neoceratodus forsteri, assembly GCA_016271365.2. Taxonomy (NCBI): domain Eukaryota; kingdom Metazoa; phylum Chordata; order Ceratodontiformes; family Ceratodontidae; genus Neoceratodus; species Neoceratodus forsteri. The sequence continues at coordinate 908,150,820 of CM028129.1, forward strand.
ACTTTCCAAAATCTGCAGCGCCACTGGTCATTGCCCTCTGCAGATTTATGAAAATACCTCCAACTTAGATATTTACTTAAGCCCTTTCTGATACAAGGAGGATCACATATTAAAGATTTACTTCTCCTACAGAAATGGCTTACAGCACCCAAGGGTACAGCAGGTCTAATATATGCATCACTACAAGATGCCATGCCTAACATTGCAGCGTCATCTAAACAGAAATGGGAAAAAAATTGTACAAACACCAATTACAGATGCCCAGTGGGGACAATACTGGAGAGCTGGACACAATGCATACAAAGATGCCTGGAGTAGGGTAATACATAACAAAATACTCCATTCCTGGTACAGGACCCCAGCCTTCCAAAAAGCTAAAATCTTAACCCAAGAGACATGTTGGAGATGTCAACAATCGGGGGGGGGGGTATATACCATATTCTCTGTCAATGCCCCTTAATTACCCATATATGGGAGGCAGTTTCCAAACTGGCTACTGACATCCTAAGCCTTCCTATCTCTCCCTCTGCCCTTCTTATGTTGTTGGGTGTGAAACCTGTTATTCCCCACCTGTCGCCACATGAGTTTCGATGGCTCATGTTACTAAGCATGCAGGTCAAGTGAATCATCCTAAAAAACTGGAGAAGCCCCATTACACTAACTATGGAGGACATCCTGCCAGCACTCACTAAAGTATATGAAATAGACAGGTATTACCACCTGACATTAGGGCAAAAACAAGCCTTTCAGAGCTGCTGTGAACCATATATGGCATTTCTGACACAGAGGGCTGGCATAGACTGAATCAGAGATGACATAGTTACTTGAATACAAATTTTCTTTGTGACCTGATGTACGGATATGACCCCCAATGCTGCAAATGTAGAATAGCAACTACTGTGTAAATAGGTGAAGTTTTTCTCTGTTTCTTTTTCCTTTTTCTGATTAACATGTAGATAGTAAGGCAATTAGCTCAGCTCTAGGTTGTAAGACAACTGTCTGCTAAAATTTGATCTAGTTACTTTGTGGTGCTGTTCCCTTTCAGTTTCCTTTTCCTGAATGGCCACTGGAGGGTACAACTTTCTGATAACTAGGCCATGACAGTCAGTGGCAGTACCTTCTCCTGGTTGCACAGCGTCTCACGTTTAAGGTAGGTCCCGCTTTCTGGTTTTCTTTCTTCCGCAGATGGACAGAAGACAATACATTGGTTAAGAACTAATATGCAGGAATGTTAGTCAGACCCATTTGATTTGATCATTGCCTCAATACAATTGGTATGTACACATATGTATACAGCTCGTGCAGCTTATGTAGTGCAGAAATGCCTGTTTTTCTTAAATCTGTAATTCTACTTGATTCTTCTTTTTTAGATGTGTTCTGATGTCTCTGCACAAATACTATATTTGTATCATTTTCATTTTGTTTGTTTATTAAAATCAATAAAATAATTAAAAAAAGGAAAAACAAATGTCATTATTTTTTACATCATGTTAATTACACTATTAAATGATTAGCGAACTAGCTATTATATAGAACTAAACTGATGCACACAGACATCTGTGTCATCTCAGAGATGACACAGGTATTACTCACGATATAATGTTGAACAGCAAATCAGTTAAGTTGGGTAACTATAGTTTTTATACCCTTATATATGAAAATGGATATCTACTTTCAGTTTTTCAAAAGTGGTGTAAAATCAGTTTCCTCATTGAGACCAACTGGGGATATAATGGTCAATGACATCATCCATCTAGTTTCTTTTTGTAGTAATCTAGTAACCCTGTCCTCATCCCTTCTGAGTGGTGGTACCTGCTCCAGAGATGTAAATTTGAGTACTTTGGATCAGAGGAATGAACAATGGCAAAATGTGTGCCAAGAGCACTACAGTCTCTGCCACTGATAATGGCCCAGACAAGTTCCTGAATCTGTGTTTAAAGCGGATCTATAGTCCAGCCAACATAATGCATCAGGCAAGGGCACCAGGCTATGTAGACAACAAATGTTGTATTGTATGTGATTAGCAGTTGCAGAATTAGAATTTTCCTCTGAATTTTATGATGTGTGTATGTGACCCTTCTTGGCTATATTTGCATATACTGCAGTTGCTACATTGATAAAATCCTGTTGGTTTTGGTGGCAACCAGTTACCAGGGTTAGGAGTTTGTGTGGGGGTAAAGTGGCTTGAAGTCAATAACATGCTTAGATTAGTAGCATTTTTGAATGTAACCCTTAGCCGTTTGATTAGTTCTTGCCTTAAAACATTATCACTTAACAGTTTGGGCCTGTGTTTATGTATAACACTCCACACTCTGCCAGCAACACTGTTGTACTCAGTAGAAAAAGTAACAATATGATCAGATTTAGGGTTATGAATTCTCGGTGTCAGTAATGTTTTCCTATCATTACTACAGGCTTTCTTAAGTGCTTGTTCTAGAATCTCATCTGTATAGCCTCTTTCAAGACATCTGTTCTTCATGTCAGTTGCTTGCTGTTTGAAGTCTCCCATGTTTGAGCAATTTCTTCTAATCCTGATAAACTGGATCTATGGGATTGAATTAATTAGCTTGCATGGATGTGTGCATTCAGCTTGCAAAATGCTGTTTGTAGCTGTAGGTTTGTGATAACCTTTGCTGAGGACAGTATTACCAGATCTACCAGATAGTACTACATCCAAGAATGTAATTTCATGTTTATTAAATTCATATAAAAATTTGAGACTAGTGCAAGTGTTATTGATGTAACTGATGAAATATAAACGTTATTCCTTGGGGCCTTGCCATGTACAAAGAATATCATCAATAAAGTGGTATCAACTTACTACTTTATTGAGAACTTTGTTGTTAACCACATTGTATATGAATGTTTGCACCCACCTGCCCATGAATAGATTTGGATAGCTGTGGGCCATAGAGACCACTATAGCTGTTCTAAACTTCTGCTTGTAAAATGTGTTGTTAAATATCAAAAAACTGTGTTCAAGTACAAAGTTAAGGGCATGTAACAGAAAGGAGTAGGAATCTATCACCAAAAGTGGGTTTACTGAAGCACTGAAGAATTATCCCAATGCTTCCAACCCATCTGAATGAGTGAAGAAAGTGTATCGACTATTGGCATCAAAGTGATCCAGGTAAAGTTATCTTGCCATTGAAATCCCTCTATTTTGGCTAACAGGATATTGTGTTATGGACGTCTGTTTGTGTGTATTCATTTAGTTCTATACAGCAGCTTGTTAGTGAATCATTTAATCATGTGATTTACACAATGAAAAAAATATTGGTAACATTATTTTTGCCTGTTTGAAATCCGCTAATGTATCTAGCTGCAATTGAATTTGCTTCGGTGTGGTGCTTGCTTTCTCTTCTTACCACCTCTTTCTCTTTCATCACCACGATATTCAACTGTTCACCACCACCCCTGTACATGCCGTTCTATACTTCCTCACTTCTTTCTACCTAAGGGCACATTATTTTCATTTATCAATTGTTGCAATTAATAATTTTGTCATTTTTTCAATTTAGCTTTTATTTTTGCTGACCTTACATGGTATGTACTGTGCCTTTTAACTGTACAGGTATAAATGGCTGGATTTTTTTTTTTTTATTTATTTAAACAGCAGTTTGGAAAACCTTTGAGCCATAGGCTCATTTACAAAGGATTGATTTTGCATTGGCCACACCCACTACTTGGCCTGGGACAGGGAGATGGAATATGTACCACTGGACACCAGGACCTTCTTGACACTGGATGGAGAGAGGGATGGGGTACCATTGGGCATTGGGGTGCTTGTGGCAGAGTTAGGCTACAGCCTCATCTGTGACTGATGGACCACTTTTCTATCTCCTTATTTCTGAGCCACCAAAACATCTGTGTGCAACAGTTAATGCTTTTCTCTTTGCTTTTCTTCTTTTTCCCCCTACCCTAGGTCAGCCACCTAGCGTAGCTCTATACTGTCCCTACTAAACTTCTTACTAGTTTTCTCCTTTCATTCTTTTTCCATTTCCATCCATCCAGTCCTTTGAATGGTGCCAAACACCAGGAGAGGTGTCGTGTAAAGGGCATAAGTGCATTTTGTGTAAATAAATAAATAAATAAATAAATAAATAAAAAAAAAAAAAAACAAGGAGGCTATTTTAAATAGGAATGAATACAGTTAGTAAAGCCTTTTTAAAGAAAAAAGGACTCAGAAGTCATATAAAACAATAATATCATCATTAGTACAGGTATAAGAAATCCTTAATGTATTTTCATAAATTCAAACTACAGACCTGTTACTGTATAAGGTTTTGTGTATGAGGCTGAATGATATGCTTTATAAAAGTGCTTAGTCATTGTGGATCAGAGCTATAGAGATTCAATATCCGTGGATATATATACACTGTACCTTTAACTGAAACAGGAAATCCCCTGACAAAACCCCCCTCCCCCTTGGTTTTGAAACAACATGTTCAGACGTGAAATAACATGTCCAGACTTGTAAATACAGAAAGGGCTTAGTCAGGTGACCCCCACCAAAATACATAAAAAGCCTCTTCTCTAAGTTCACTTGAGTTCAGCACAGTGGGGCTCAGCCCTGAGAGAGAGAGAGAGAGAGAGAGAGAGATAGAGAAAGAGAGAGAGAGCGCGAGAGAGAAGAGAGGTTATACTGCTACTGTAGACAAGCTGTTGAATGCAGATGAGAAGGGTCTTAGGAGCGCTAAGATCCAGGACTGTATTATTGGAGAAACTACTGATGTCAAGTAGTGATTTTCTTTGCAATTTTTTTGTTTTCATTTATTTTTTGAACTTATGAAAAATAAATATCACACCTTGGTGTGTTTTAAATCTGTAAATTTGCCTCATCTGAAATTTATTACCACACCCTGTGACAGTGCTTAGCATGGGATGTGATGAGGGAAGTGGGTGCCACTGGACTCTAGGGAGTGCTGGCATGTGGTGACGAAGTGATTGCCACTGGACACCGGACAAAGCTTGGTATTTGACAGGGTCAGGAAGGGGATTCTACAGGGCACCAGAGAGAGCTTAGAAAGGGGTGGGAACTGGAGGAAGCTCAGCTGTGGTCAACATTGCCAGTACAAATTAGTGTGCCTCTATTATTAATTATGAATTGAGTATAACAAATCCAGAAACTAGATTTTCTGTAGAGCTCAGAAACCCAGTGTTTATATCCCAGCATAACAGCACTGAAAAAAGATCTGTGACCTCACTGACCTCTATACATTAATCAAGCACATTTGTAGTAATATACTTCATTTCTCTTACTTGAACTTTACAAAAATGTAGCATCTGCCATCTACTGGCCAAAACGCAAAATTACTATGGCTCAAGTGGACTATTTTTCCTTTTTTTCACTTTTTACCATTTTTCTCATTTTAATATATTTAATTGTAAACTAGTTTTTGATTATTTCTTTACTAATGTTAATAAACCCAATTTAAAATCACAATAAGGCCCTCCAGAGTGTGCTACTTTCAAGAATATTAAACTTTTTGAGCAGTGGAAGTCTTGGCCTTTGGTCTTGTTCTTCAACCTACGACAGGCATAACATCGTTTGAGCACAAACCACACCCTGTCATGCCTTATTGCTTAAATATCATTTTTTTAAAGGATGGAAATTAATTGCAGAAAATCTTGGTGATTGTGTGGTGTGATATTCTAAGGGTTTGAACAAAGTCTTGAACCAGCAACAGCATTCCACTAATTGTGCCCCCTTCTTTTGAAAGCATAACAAAAGGATTTGTTTGTGTGTGAGTAAATTTACCTGCCTTAAAAGACGGTGTAAAATTAGGGTGATGCCACAGCTGCTTCCAGAAATTGTTCAAACCCTTGGAACACTACACCACAAAATCTTTAAGAGAATTTTTATATTAATTTAGCATTTCCATCCTGTTGCAGCTTTGTGCCTCTACTCTGTGCTTGGAGTTTGTTTTTGGGATTAGATGTGGAAGCAGTGTGTCTGATGGTTTGTGCACTGGCTTGGGAACCAGATCACAGGTTCAAACCCTGATGGAGCCGCATAATCACTCTGTGACAGTTGGTGGGTTATTCAGCCTCCAAATGCTCCAGTCTACCCAAAAGAGGGAAATGGGAAGATGCAGGACCCCACTGAAAATAAGGTGCTGCATTTCAGCATGGCTATCCTGGATGAATAAATTGCAAAACACAAAAAAGCTAGATTATTTTAGATACTATTTTTATGAGGACTAACTGAAAATACAGTATATACTTGTTGGTGTAATATGGTTTGATAAGGATACTCTATGGAGGGTTACAGGCAAGAGAAAATAAAAGTGTTTTGTGATGAGTTTCAAACAGTGGAGTCAATTTTGCAAATCTGAAAAGGCAAGCTGTTCCACACAAGGGTAGCCAGCACAGAAACTGAACACATAACTGCCAACAGAAGATAGCATGATTGGGAATGAAGTGAGAAGGGGAGGCTAAGGTGTAGAGAATGAATGAGTAGTATGGTAGGGAGAGATTAAGACTGAGAGAAATTTGAAATAGCCAGACCAAGAAGAATTTTGAAGACAGTGAAAGCAATTTTGTCATGGATGTGGAAAGGGACAAGGGAGCCAATTTAGATTTTTGAGAACAAGTGTTGTGTGAGATCTTGAATTCTGATATACAGGAGGTCAGAAGTCATACTGACATTTCTGGATGAGAGACTAACTAACAAAACATCGAGATCATGAAGGATCACTAAGGAAATGTAAGGAGCAAAAGGCAGAGCCTATAAAAGCCCCTGTCAGTTACCAGTAATAACAGAAAGAGTGATTTAAAGATACACATTTATCAAATCTATTCCTGAACATTAATTTACTGTCACTAATGACCACAGAAGTAGGTAATAAATTCCATAGTTTAACAACCCTTTTTGAGAAGAAATATGCCTGCTTGTTTGTGGCAAAGCTGTTACGTGCTAATTGTAATGGGTGTCCCCTAGTATTTACAGTAATTTACTTAATATCAAGACCAATTTCAGACATGAGGTCTTGGTCTTTAAGAATCTCCCACATAAGCATAAGGTCCCCACGTAACCTTCTGGATTCCAATGAAATGAGGTCACATTTTTCAAGGCATTCCCAATAGCTTAAACCCCTAGCTCTGTGTACATATTTAGTTATTTTCCTCTGGATTTTTTCAATATGCAGTATTTCTGCTTTCTTATATGGGCACCAAGTTGTGAGGCAAAATCAATATGCATGTGAATACCAAGACGAGAATTACAATAATCAATATTATAAAACAGAGGATAACACATGGTAGGGTGTGCATAACTAGAGTTTTAGACACACCTAGGGGTGTGTAATTCATTTTTGGAAAAAAAAAACTGAGGAGAGTATGCTTGTGCTGACCTGTGGAAATGAACAGTCTTCTTCTGGCATCCAGCCGTTACCCCCACTACACAACAAACAACATCCCCAAAGAACAGGTTATTAGAGTGGGAAAAAAATGCAGTTCTGACAGTGTTTATGAAATAAAGGCCTTTGAACCTACAGAGAGGTTTAAACAAAGTGGTTATGGTGTTACTATGTTGGAACAAGCACGGAATCAAGTAGATGATAAGGGGAGAGTTCTGGCTGCAAACCCAGAAGAATGATACACAAAATGAATGCCAGTTGACATTTGTAACTACTTTCTCTGCAAAGTCTTACTAACTGGCTAACAACAAAGCATGTAGGCTGGTCCTGGGTGCAGATCACTTGACCCATACCTGTGACCTCTATGAAGCAACTGGTTGGCTACCCCTCCACCTCAGAGCCAAATGCCAAAGCTGCCTTGTGGGAAAGAAAGCCATCTTTGGGTTTGCTCCTGATTCCACCTTGTGTCTATTTAAAAAAGACCAAACATCTATCAGCACAAGGAGGACCTCCAGGGGTGTACTACTAGTATCCTTCAAGTGTACCTCAATAGCTCAAAGGTCCCTGTCCTACAGGGGTCCCAAGTGGTTAAATGACCTACCCCCTGACCTCCTCGCTTGCAATAAGATTGGAAAATTCAAAGCTGGTCTCTGTGCCCATCTAACCCCATCAAGTACTTGTGAGTGCCCCTGTGCACCCTGACCCATTCTCAGCACTCTTCAGTTCCTGAAACTTCTGACCTTGTATCTCTGTCACCTCTCTCACCTTCCCCCACCCCTAATCGACTAGCTCTATCCCTTCCTCACCCTGTACTCATCCCCTTGTATTTACATTGCCTTTCTTCCCTCCCACTTCTCTTTCTCCCCTATGCTCCCCAACTCCCCACATACTACCCTACCCCTCCCTCATTACTTCCTCCACCCCACACCTACCCTCCACCCCAGTCTCCTCTCCTCCACCTTCTGTCTCTTCGCTTTCTACCCCCTTAGTTTCTTTCCTTTCCTTCCCACCTAATCCCCTCCCCCTTTTCTTTCTCCTGCCTCCCCTGACAATGCCTACCCAGGCTGCTATTCTCACTCTAATCCCTAGCCCTGCTCTGACTGCCCCTCCCCCATTGTTGCTCAGGCCCTTTAACCCCCCTTTGCCCGGTTGCTCAACACTGTTGCTGCCTACTCCAGCCAGTGGACATTTACTACCTCTATTCTTGATGTAACAACACTGAAATCTCCTTGAAGAATTTCTAAGATGTCTAGGAACCTAAAATAATTATCTTCCTTATAGTGATATTTACCTATGAAGTAACTAGTGCTACTCTGCCTGTTATGAATTCATTGTTGTTGTTTTTACTTGTTTCTGTATTACCACTGTATTATTCCTGTTGTCTGTCCTATCTGTATTGTACGATGTCTGACCTGGAACCTTTGTAAATGAGCTTATGGTTCAAAGGTTTTTAATCCCAAACTGAATTAAATAAATATAGAAAACTGGCTAACATCTTACAAAAAATTAGGAATCCTTAGAGGGGAAGCTGTTTTAGCCCCACTAAGTGTTAAACCAATCAGAATGTCTTACAGAAGGGCACGTAACCGTAAGAGTACTTTAGCATGTAGTTTGCAGCCAGTGCCTAGTATGAAAAAATGTCTCCCTCCCCCTTTCCCAGTTAGCCATAATAGGTGTGGCAAGTGCCACATGTGTCAGACTATCACCAAATGTAATTCCTTCATTAATCCGAAAAATGACAGAACAATGAAGATTCATTTGTTTATTAATTGTGATCGTTTATTAATTGTGACAGTGAAGGAGTAGTTTACCTTTTGATGTGTGACTGTGGCGCATTTCATATCATGCACACTAAAATAAAATCACAATCAAGACTTGCAGAACACTATGAGGCACTTCATAATAACAATAGAGACTATGCCATAGCTAAACACGCTAATGAATTGTCAGAAAAAAACCTGCAGAAACTTAAAGCCATCAGCATTAAAAAAGTATGGAGAAATCCTTGGGAAGGGGATTTTGAAGTCTTTCTCACTACTCGGGAACAGTATTGGATTTATGCACTGGGGGCTTGATTCTGAAAAATCAGCGCAAGCTGCGCCAAGGGCAGCTTGGGCCAATCCTCACTGTGCCTGGGACTCTGCATCCAATTCATGTACCGGGAGGGGGTCCTGGTACCAAACACCTGCTGGTTGCAGCTGTCGCTCCTGTGCGCCACATATTTGATGCATGGGTGGAGTTTGGCAGAGGGTACAGCAGGGTGGCATGGATCACTAACCATGCCACACAGCACAGGGACACTCAAAAGTCCCAGGGAGCCAGTCCTGGCTGCAGTGCCGGAAGAGGGTCAGGCAGTGTGTGTGTGGGGGGGGAACAGAGCCGTACCCAGGACCTGCATAGTGCTGCCAACAGGCTGTAGAACCAGTAGGCAGATGGGACACATGTCAGAGGTGTGAATGACACCATTAATGGTGTAATCTGCGTCTGGTCACATGGCTGTGGTCCTCTGCAGTGCTGACCACTCTGCTGCCTACTTCTCCAGGCACTGGGCAAGCCCCTGTCCCCCACACTGTCTGCAGGGATGGCATAAGGGCCGTTATACCACCTGTTGGTTGATTTATGTTCTGGTAGGTTCACTGGCTGTTAGAATCTCATTTAAGGAGATGTGGCAGCCAGCATTTGCCGCAAGCCCCTTAGCACCCTGGCACAACCCGACCTCAATGTAAGCCTGGCACATGTTGGGTCTGGTACAGGGAGTCCCCAGTTTGCCACAGCCGGCCTTCAAGAATCGGAAACTGCACTTTTTGATGCAAGGTGCCCTTTGCATTAATTCTGTTTGATGCAGGCACCTTGCGTCTGAATCAGAGTTTTGTGAATCGAACCATGGGAGTCCTTGATTTTCCAGGTCTTAATGAAAATTTATGTACAGTATAACATCATTTTTATAAATAGTATGCACTTTGCTGCTGTTGTGACCTGCAGGGACTGATTCTTTTCATACATTTGATTGGTTTTATAGACATACATTTTCTTAATCTTTTTTAAGTAGCCCAAATGCCATTAAATTTAGAAGCACTGCTTTGCATAGTAACTCACCCTGCTTTTCAAGTTACTGCACTTTATACAGTTGGTCTTCCTGATTAGTGGTTACCACTCTCTGTTCCTATTTTCCCTCTTTCCCTACCTCCTGCCCCCCATCTTATCCCCCCATTTTCATGTAGTTACCCCCTCTCAGATCATATATACCCATCAGGTGGTCTGCAATATGTACCCAGTGATTAAAAACAGACAGGAAGGTTTTCTAATTAACTTCAAAAAAAAAAAAATTCTTAGTGCCATGAAAAAATAAAGGTCTGTATACCACTAGAGACAGACTGGATTTTCACAGTAGAAATATTTATTACATTGCTGACATCTGTCTATTGTGATTTTCTCATGTTATCTAACAATTGTTTTTCATGCTGAACTAAAGTTCATGTGCCAGTTGTTTTTAAACAGTTATTGTGTATTTATCCTGTATTTTTGATCTCTATAGGTGTACACAGTGATAGTGCTGCAATTTACATATGGATAATATCTGCACTTTATTGCTTTGTGTACCATTTTCTACTTTTGTGTGCTCTGTGTACTCTTCTAATGATTGCTGTAATATGTTGATGTCACCAGCTATTCTTCTTTATTTATAATAAGTTTTCTGTTTAAACAGGAGCAGTGTTGGGGGGAACGTCACCTCTAACAAAGCTAATTTGTGAAACATTAGGTCAGTCTAGGGCGCTGACAGCCACATTCGCACAGTGTTTTTAACCCTTGCTGCACCACATACTGATATATCAGTCAAGAAATCCTATAGGTTCTGGTTCCATCGGCAGCCTAAGGGTTAATTATGTATCACCATTTTTTTTGCATGGACTCTGAAATAAAGAGGCATTTTCTGCTTATAGGGGTCAGTATGTTTTTTCATTAGGGTGAGTGCTACCTCTTGATCTGACAGTCAATAGTTTTAATGGAGACATAGCACTGGGGATAGAACTAGTGGCTTTCACTTCCGCACATATTCTAAGAAACTTAATCTTTATCTGTTCATAATTTGAACAAAACATTGCTTTTTATTTATTTACAAATTAATTTCCTCCATAGATAACAGCATCTCCTTTTCTGAGACAGATTTTTCTGGGTAACAAGCTTCCTGAATTTTAGAATGTTAGTGTTTTACCATCTAACACTGAGAGTCTCTCTCTCCTCACAGTTACTATTGACAAAGTCACTATACTGATTGCACTACAAATGCATTGAATTTTAGAGTTTGTGCCTTACATGAAATCCTACATGTAACGTTATTTCCCCGCTGTGCATTATGTTTCTTGTCTTCATTATGTCAACTGGCTGTCCTCCCATGACGTGGAACCTTTGTAACAGAACCACTGGTTCAAAGGTGTTTGTAATGTGAGAACTAAATAAATAAATAAATAGAGAGTCAGTGGAGAATCTGACAGGTTGTGGCCAGAGTAATGTGCTCTATTGAATGAAGCAAGTTGGCTGAGTTCAAGAAAGATAGATGTTTTATCATCTTTTCAGATTTTCACTTTTGCAGGTGGCAGCAAGGAGAAGTGGGCCCCCACCTCAAGAACTTCTTGCTTGTATGTTAAAAATGTTCTCCTGTGTTGCTGTGTTTGATAACAATAATCTGGAAAAATGTGATATCTAGCGTCTTCATATTCAAGAGAGCCTTTTAGTTTTGCTAATTTGAAAATTAAGTCATGATCTTTTTAAAACGCCATAAATGCCAAAATTGTAGATTTGCTGCTCAGGGCAGGATCTTCTTTTCTTTTATGCACTTGAAAGGCTGAAACCACCAGAGGGGGGTTGTCCTGAGGGAGGTCAGAGGTTTCAGTAAGGATATTTTTAACCAGGTCTCTTGCAGAAGCAAATTCAGAATCATAGGAGGCAGGAATGGCAACAAAGCACATATGTTTAAAGTGTAATTGATTGTCATGTTGTTATAATTTATGTGAAATATTAAAGTTCTCTTTAATGACCCTCTGAAGTGCAACTTCCAGTGCCTGTGTTTTTGAATCCATTTTTTTTTTTACCATGCTTAGAGGCCAGCTTCTCCCCTGCCAGATGTTTCTTTTTCAATGGTTTTATCTTGGTTTGTAAAAAAGTCTGTCTTTTGGCTTAAAGCCTTAAGTTGGTTATCATACTGATCTATCTATACCACTGTTCTGTCCAAGGAGCTGCCAAGAGACTCCAGCATGTATTCCTTCTTTGGGTGCTGTGTCTGTGGCATCAGCAATAGCTGTTATTGAACTGGGGAAGAGTGTTGAAATTATAAGCTTGTTTCTTGTTGTAGAAACAGTGTGTGTGGTCCAGACCACTTTAATGTAGATGTGGGATTTTAATGAGCAACAGCATGCAGGGTGAATGGCGTCTGAGGCCCCATGGCCATCTCTCCACTCTCTGGGTTGAGTCTGGCTGGATGATGCCATTGATCCAATGGCGCTAACATTGGTGAAATAAATTCATCTGCAATGCAGGGCAAGATATGCTTATTTGATTTCATTCTCCTGTGCAATGCACACTGCAGGAATAATGCTACTGCAAGGTGGTTCACGTAGGTTTCACAGATCTTCAGGTAAAATCACAAATGCTGCTATGGGGTGAGAGCTCAGGCGCTCAGCAGCTGCCATCCACCATGTTAGACTGTTCCCTTCTGAAATGGCCTTCACATGATAGAATGATGGGGTATCTGCTACTGAGTCTGGCATATAAGACACTTGATGGACCCACTCATCAGAGCCTTGGTGACATTCCTGAGATAAAACCTAATAGGAGATGCCTCTAGTCCTCAGACAGTTTTCTCCTAACTGTTCCCAGGGTTAAGACAAACTTCAGCAAATGGTCATTTGTATCTTCAGCTTTTTGTCTATGGAACAGTCTTCCTTGGGAGCTAAGGAACTGGTCCTGTGTTATGGCTTTTAAAACCTCCCTTAAGGCACAGCGCCTCAAATCTAGCTCCTGTTGCTGTAATCACTGAGAATGAGCAACCATATGCTATTCTTACAGTTATTTACATTGCGCTGGTCTATCTGTCTTTATGAACTAATCCTCTTGTATTGTACTGTTATGTTATTATTGCACTTGAACTGCCACTTTGTTCATTTTGCTGTATGTATGATATGACATTATACTATGTATTGTGGTTGTTTTCTATTTTACATTATTAACCACGGGTTACCAAAAAAAGGATTGTGTCTCAGTGGGCCAAACTGGTTATCAAAAGTCAATAAATAAAATGATGGCACTTGTCAATTTACTTTATTTTATTTGTTCAAAGGAGAGGTGCACTGGTCCAAGGGACCATTTCTTTGCATGACATAAGCCATAAAGACCACAGCAATACATGTAGTTCAGAAACCATAAACAACATACAGGACATAATGTACAGTATATAGTTACCATTTCTAAATCTCTATTAAATAGTACATTTGCACATTATACAAGTTAGTCCCTACTTATGCTGTGGGGGGCAGGGAGGCAGACTTGATGAACTTAGATTCCCTTCTAGTGGACCCCCCACCCGGCATTGCCCTACCACCCCCCCTCCTTCCCATCCCGTAATCGAAGTGGCGACTGGCTCAGCCCACTGCTCACCTCCATGGCCAGCCACTGACTGTGCTCTGAAAAAGTGTGTATTGTATATAGTATGTGCTCAGTGCTGTCATTCACTGGTGTGTACAATGTACAGTATGTGCTCAATCAGAGCACAGTTGGCAGCTGGCCACAGAGGTGAGCAGTGGGCTGAGCAAGTCACTGGCTCAGTTACGAGATGGGAGGGAGTGGGATGGTAGGGGAATGCTGGGTTGGGGGTCCACTAGACCACCAGGTATGTGGGTTTTGCAATGTACGGGGGATCAGGGCTGGAATAGTCCACTGGGCCACCAGGGATAATTTAATAATTATTTTGAGTGATCGGGAATTGGGGGGCACTAGACAACCAGAGAACATATAATTTGTTTTAGGATGGGGAGCAGGGAACAGGAAGGGGGGACACTTGCTTAGAGGGCCAACTTTCATTATTTAATCACAATGGGGATTGGGGTTTGGGTGTGGAGGGGACACTAGACTACCAGGGAGTGACTTATGCATACAACAGGTGATCGGGGGTTTTTGGGGGGTGGTGGCAGTACATTGCTGCAACAGTATCCACTACACCCAGAGGGCAACATTCTAAGTCCCCTTAAACCAGCCAGGGCTGGTCTAAGGGGACTTAGAATTATGCCCTCTGGGTGTTTTGTGAATTCTGAAGTATAGAGGTATGGCAGCCTGCATTTTCCGCATGCCCACAGCACCTTGCCACAGCCCATTTTGTGGTGCACAGGTGGTGCAAGTCTGGTTTGAGGCAGGCAGCCTGCCAGCAAAGCAGGCTGCCTTTGTGAATCACTCCCGGTGCATCTTTTGGTGAAAGGGGCACCTTGCACCATCCTTTGTGGCACATGCCCCTTGCGCCCAGCCGCAAGATTTGAGAATCGGGCCCTCAATGTCCAGCTAGAGCTCTATACAAGATATTTTTGTGACTATATTAGAATATACTGTACAGGGGCATGGCCAGCAACCATCAAGAGCAAATGTGCTTAGATCCAGCTCTCCCTGTAAGGATTAAAAATAAGATTTAACAGACATCTAACCTTGCAACTTGCTTATTTTGCATGGTTCTCACAGTTCAAGATTTGTTTCTGGAAATTCTGGTGGCAATTGTTATGATTTGCACAGCATGAGCAAACCCAAAAAAGCAGCAGGGGGTGCTGAATGTATGGCAAACAACCAAGGTCTAGCAGTAGTGGGGAAACAGCAGCATCTCCTGATGCTAGAACACAGGAACCCTGCAACTCTGATTTATTAAGAGCATTTCAGGATCTGCATAAAAGGGTACTGGTGCTTGATCAGAAAGTAGATGATTTCAATGCCCCCTTAATCATCTGTATGAATAAGGTGTTCATAGCAATAATAGAAGCAAAGGATGATGAGGTGTGGTTTAATATCATGATTCATGGGGAGCCAGGGAAATCAGTTACTCGGGTGGTAAACTTCAGGGAGGGCAGACTTTGGGAGGAGGCAGTAAGTACTCTAAGGGAAACTGGAGGGCATACGGCAGGAAATGGATGTGGAGAAGAATTGGGATATTATTAAATGGGGGATTACAGGGGCAACAGAAGCCTGAACCAAGACACAAAGTAAGAGGAGCAGTGCAAGAAAACCATGCTGGTTGAACAGTGAGGTAGTGGAGGTGGTGAGGTCAAAACAAGAGGTGCACCAGAGGAATAGGAGGATAGGGAAGGAAGTGGACAGGGAGGAGTATGCAAGATGGTCCAGGGAGGTGACCAGAAAAGTGAGAGAAGCCAAGGCCCAGAGGGAGCTAAGATTAGTGTAGGGAATTTATTTATTTATTTATTTATTTAGTGTTTGTTAACCGGGTAAGTGCACTAGCCAGCAAGTGACTGTTTTCAGGCACGACCCGGGAGGTAAAATTACAGAACATAACGATACAGTAAGGATAACGCAAATACATGATGCACAGAAATACAGGAAGATACATATGGCAGGATCCAATGCATGACAAAGGAAAATACAAGGCAAAATACATTTCAAGGACATTTTCCATTGAGCGCATACATAAAGTGCATTGAAGGACCTAGGAAAGGGAGAGGATAGGTGTAGGGTAAGCCAGAAACAAGATGGAAAATGACAAAGGGGAAGGTGAGGAGGTGAGGAAAGGATAGAGGAGAAGGATAGAGGGCAAGGGGCCAAAATGGGGCTAAAGAATGAGCTAAGAATATAAGGACAGAGAGGCGGTGGCAGGAATAGGGAGGTGGGGAGGGTAGAGGAGGGATGGCCGGGAGAGGGAGGGAGGGTGAGGGTTAAAGAAAGCCCGGCAAATCTGATGAGTTCCAACCTGCGGCCTGGTCGGTGGAGCGAGACGGCAAGCGGAGAAAGGGTGACAGGGGTTACGGCAAAAGAGGCAACAGCGGCAAAGGTAGCAGAATGTGGCTGGGCTGGTGGAACCGATGAGCGGCAGGGCAAGGGTGATGATGCGGTAAGAGGAGGAGAGAAGCAAAGAGTTACGGCAGTAGCGGAAAAGGTAACAACGCAAGCCGAGCCAGTGGAACCGAGGCGGCAGGCAGGGAAGAAGAGGTCGGTAGGAGGAGGTAAGTTTGACGGCAAGTGGAGGTAATAGGAACAATGCTCAGCTGGGAGGGTGGGACGAAGCGAACGGGCAGGGGTGACTCAGGAGGAGGTAAAGGCGAGGCAAGCAAGCAGAGAAAGGAAGGGGGAGGCAGAGGGGGAGGGGGAAAAGGAGAGTGCAGGAGATGGATAATAAGGTCTGATCTGCAGATCTAAGGTTCCGTGTGGGAATAGCTGGTCTAAGGAGTTCTGATAGGATATCAGGTTTGGATGTCCTTATGATGGTATCTGATAGATTGTACAGGTAGTATTGTCTGGTAGAGGAGGGAGAGAGCCAGCCAAGGTCTTGATATAGTTGGCAGTGATGCTGCAGTCGAGGTGCTTTGGTTGCATACCTGCATACATTATTGAAAGTAGTGTCCCACAGATGCAGTGCAGATTTATTGGCCAAAGACAGAATGGGACAACCATATGTAAGGGTTGGCAACAGTATACCTCTAGCTACTGCCAGTTTAGCAGCAGGGGTAAGGAGGTAGTTGGTTCTGTAAGCAGCCCCAACTTGCAATTGACTGACTTGCAAGTATCCTGGATGTGTGTTTTAGGTCCAAGGTTTGGTCGAGGTGGATGCCCAGGTAGCGGAAAGAAGTGACAGGTTCTAGTGGGTTCCCATCAATGTCAAGAACAGAGATAGTCGAAGGACATGATCTGAGCTTGTGAGTGGAGCAAATAGCATGACTTTGGTTTTGATTGTGTTTAAAACAAGGCGTTGAGAGTTCAGCCAGTGTTGTACCGAGTGAAAATCATCAGTGAGGGCAGCATTCAGTTCCAGAACGTTGTCAGAGTGAGCATAAACGACCAGGTCATCCGCATACAGCAGTGAGTGACCAGTGGTTACCATCTCTGGGAGATTATTTACGAATAATGAAAATAGAAGAGGGCCAAGTATGGACCCCTGAGGGACACCAATGTTGATGACAGCACTGTCTGAAATCACTGAATTAAACTTCACAGCCTGGGTTCTGTTGGTGAGGTAGCTTTTAAACCAGGTAGTTGCTGGAAGGAGAAGCCCAAGGTACTGAGGGGTAGAGAGTAGTAATGTATGATCAACCAGGTCGAAGCTTTGGTTAGTCAATGAAGACTGCCCTGTTAACTTCCCTCTATCCATGTTTGTGACAATGTCAGAAGAGAATTTTACAAGTGCAGTCATGGTGCTGTGATGCTTTCTAAAGCCATGTTGGGCTGGACTGAGCAGATTGAAGTTCTCAATGTGTTCTGTGATTTGTGTTGATACTATTTTTCCAGGATTTTGTTCAGGACAGACAAAATAGCAATAGGCGGTAGTTAGATGTGTCATTTTGCTACCTTTCTTAAATACTGGAGTGATTCTGGCTGCTTTCCAGACTTCAGGGACAACGCCATTGGAGAGAGAGAGGTGAATATTCTTGCTAGGGGCCAGAGATGTAGTGAAAGCCATTTTAGTAGCCTTGGTTCCAAGCCATGGAGCCAGTGCTGGTGTTGTCAGAGAGGGCTCTGAGCAGCTTGAGAACTTGATGCCTAGACACTGCCCTGAAGTAGAAGGGTTAGGTAGGTTAGATGGTTAGCCAGGTGCTGAGAAGTTAGGTTGTGAGGCAGGAGATTGTGATTGAAGGGAAGCTGTGTAGGCAGATAAGTCCGAAAACTGTTGATTAAATGCATTAGCAATTGTGGTAGAGTCATTGCAGTGTACGCCATGTAGAACCATATCAGAGGGAGTGACATCTTTAGCAGATCCTAAGAAGAACTTAATGTGACCCCAAAACTTACGAGGGTCATGGGAGGAATTAACCAGCAGGTTTTGGCAGTATTTACATCAAGGAGAAAAGGAAGTGCAAGGAGACAATAGTGAGGATAAAAAAGAGCGGGAAGTGGACATAATAGGAGGAGGAGCAGGTGGAAGACCTGAATAAATACTTTTGCTCAGTGTTCATGGAAGAAAAGAGGGGACCACTACCACCATGGGCTGTGAGGGTGTGGATGGGGGGAGAGGATGCGACAGATGGTAGAATTGAGGCAAGTAGAGTCCTAGAGGGACTGAGGGCACTGAAGGTAGACAAAGCACTAGGGCCAGATAATACCCACCCCAGGGTGCTGAGGGAGATGGTGGAGCCACTGGCAGATCTGTACAGCACCTTACTAGAGTCAGGATGTGTGCCACTGGACTGGAGGATGGCACATGTAGTACCATTGCACAAGACTGGACCAAGGGATGAACTGGGTAATTATCGTCTGGTAAGTCTCAACTCCATAGTGTGCAAACTCATGGAAATGATACTAAAGGAAAGACTGGTGTTGTACCTGGAGGACAATGGCCTCCAGGATGTGAGGCAGCATGGGCTCATTTCAGGGAAATCTTGTCAAACCAACCTAATACGATATTATGACTGGGTGACAGGTGAGCTGGATAAGGGTCACATGGTGGATGCTCTTTACTTGGTCTTCAGCAAGGCCTTCGATTCGGTGACTCATGGGTGACTTGGGGAGAAGCTAACTGGTGTGGGGGCCAAAAATGACAAACTGGATTACAAACTGGCTGAGTGGGAGGCTGCAACAGGTGGTGGTGAGAAGGGAGCTCTCAACTGCAAGGCTGGTGATGTGTGGGGTGCCACAGGGCTCTGTGCTGGGACCAGTATTATTTGGGCTCTTTATATCAGACACTGCACACTGGGTGGTGAGCAAGATAAGTCTGTTCTCTGATGACACCAAAATCGGAGTAGTGGTGGATGGAGGGGATGGATGGAAGCAGCTGCAGGGGGAACCTAAGCAAGTTAGAGGAGTGGTTAGAGAGGTGGCAGCTGGGGTTCAATACAAAGAAGTGTAAGGTTATGCACTTCGGGGTGAAGAACCCAAGGAAAAAATACTGGCTGGGGGGGGTTAAGTTGGGAATCACTGAGGAGGAGGAGAAGGACCTAGGGGTAATGATACAAGGGACCATGAATAACACTGCCCAGTACAGAAGAGCAGCTGCAAAAGTGAACAAAATGCTGGGATGCATAGCGAGGGTTTTTTCATCCAGGTGAAGAGAGGTGATCTTGCCCCTATACAGGTAACTGGTAAGGACGCACTTAAAGTATTATGTGCAGTTTTGGAGGCCATAACTAAAGCGTGACATCAGGCTACTGGAGGGGGTGCAGAGGAGGGCATCAAAGATGATATGTAGAATGGAGGGGATAGACTATGAGAGCAGGCTGGGAGACCTGAATATGTACACCCTGGAGGATAGAAAGGACGGGGGACATGATAGAGACATTCAAGTATCTGAGGGGATCAATTAGGATGGGGCAGATGGGGTCTTTAAGCTAAGAAGGGGAGGGACACCAGAGGGCACTGGCTAAGAATAAGGGGTTTGGGAGGAAATGAGGAGACAGTATTTCACAGAGAGGGTGGAAGCAAATGGAACTCACTACCAGAATGGTGGTATCATGTAAATCTGTGAACAGCTTTAAAAGGGCATGGGGCCGGGAACAGGGGAGAGTGAGGGTGGGGGAGGTGGGGGTGGCAGTAGAATGACAAAGGGGAGGGGAGTAGGGCAGCTGCAAACTAGGGGTTCTAACTGCTCACTTGAGCAGACTTAGATCTGGTGGTCTCTTTCTGCTGGCACATTCATATTTTTCTATGTTCATATGACTCTTGCACATGGCCACAATTGCTACAACATGGCTTTTAAAAGAAATTAAAACTCTCAAGATACTACTTAGAAGCTCTCAAAAATCAAACAAGGACTGTAAACATAAGACTGTTGGGTTTGCTTAAAGTTGCTGAAGGGGATGATCCTAAAGGCTTGGCAGGGTCTTGCCAGGGTACAACCCTACATTTGGAGCCAGCCCTGATGGCATACAGACTTCTGAATTATGCAGAGGAAACAAAGAGAGGACAACACCGAAGGACCTTCCTTCTCACCCTGGCAGGACCACATGAACAGAACCAGATATTAGACACAGTTAGAAGAAGATTCCCTAATAACATCTGAGGGAAACAGTGTCACTTTACCTGGACCTGAGCTATACCAGAAGGAACTGCAGGAGAGCATTTGAAAGCATTCAGTCTTCCCTGAGGTCCCTCAGGGTCTCCCACTTACTTTAATACCCAGCTAAATTGAAAATCATGTATGTGGGTAAACAGAACTTGTTTAGCAACCCAATAGAGGCTGGAGCACTGTTTGCACACTGGAGTCCATTTGAATTTGTTTAGAGTCTGGATGAAGATCAGGGAGAGTCAGGATGAGAGCAGTGGAGGTGTAGAGTATGGTGTAGCAGGATTCTGAACAAATAAATAAATGTTTTTTAAGTCTACTGCTTGTTCAAGAAGTTAAAATGTTTAGAGTTTACTAGTATTTATGTTGTTGCATTAAGATCGAATAATGGCACCTGCCTTGTGGTACCTGCTTGGGAAGACCTTCCCCCCAATCCTCTAATGATTTGTTCATAAATAATGAATAACTTCCCTGGGGATCAAGAGGGAGATAAGGAAAAATACTTTTCTGTGAGCTACAGTATAGCAGAGCCACTTATAGCTTTGCGTATGTGTCAAAGCTGTCTTTTAATTTAGTTGTTCATTTGTTATTTAGTATCATGGACAGGTAGATCTATTAATATTCCTTGTCAGAATTTGAGTTAGTACATAACACTAAGGTTCATACTAAGGTTTGAAATAAGGAGTATAAGGTGGTGGCCCATGTGAGCTCCTGTCAGTCACCCATTATAGATGAAATTTGCACTGCCCAAGTTCAGCTCATCAAGCCTATTTTTAAATGTACTTTATGATTCGCTAATAACAGTCTCTAATGGAATAGAGTTCATTGTTTGTGAAAAGAAATACTTTCTTTTTGCCATAATAAATTTCTGGCATTTTAACTGTAATGGGTGTCATCTAGTATCTATTGTTGTTTGTTTAAAATCCATGCCCATTTCCTACATTAAGTATGGGTCATGGAAAATATCCCATGTTAATAATAAGTCTTCCCCTCAGTCATCTTGTTTCCAGAGACATAAGTCCAGGTTTACTTAATCTATGCTTGCATTCCAAACCTCGCATACCATAAATTTGTCTAGTTATTTTCTTCTGTACCTTCTCAAGTTGAATTATTTCTTAAAAGGGCCCAAAATTGTGAGGAATAATCCATGCGTGGGTGAATATAAACTCTGTACAATGGAAGTATAGCTGAGCGATCTCTTGATCTAATGTTTCTTCTTACAGCCCATCAAATTTTCTTTGCTTTGCTGGCAACCACAGTTATTTGTTTATCACAACCCAAGTCTTCAGCAATATTGACTCCCAAGTCTTTTTCATGTCTAGAGTCTTTTAGTAACTCACCACCAAGATAGTATTTATGTCTGGGATTATTCAGCCCCATATGCATAACTCTTCACTTATTGAGGTTGAACCTCATCTCTCATTTAGTTGACCACTGTGAGAGTTTATTCATACCTGACTGAATTCTTGCTATTTCTACAGGGTTATTACAAGTGTCTCCTAGTTTGCAAACATCTGCATATTTTGACACCCAACTACCCAGATGTAAGGATAAATCAGAAACAAAAATCTGAAACACAAGGGGACCCAGCACTGAGCCATGCGGTACCCCACTAGACACAGCACCCACATCTAAAAAATGGCCATCTGTCATCACATGCTGTATTCTATTTGTTACCCAATTTGAAATCCAATGTATATATCCAGGATGAATTTGTAAAGAACTTAGTTTTGCTATTAGTGTCCATTGTGGGACTAAACTGAATGCCTTACTAAAGTAAAAAAAATTATGTCACAATGTATTCTCATATCAATATATAAACTTACTGTTTTATAAAAACAAAGAAGATTTGTACTACAAGATCTTCCCTGAGTGAACCCATGCTGATTCTTACCAAGCTCTCCCAGTATAGCCATAAAACTGCCTTTGATTATGCTCTCTATTACCTACACAAGATAGGGGTAAGACTTATGGGTCTATAATTATTCAACTCTTGTTAACTATCTTTTTTGAACAGAGGAACTACATTAGCTGATTTCCAGTCCTTTGGTATACATTTGCTATTGATGCTGTGGTCAAAGAGTTATTTAAGGGGTAGTGTTAAATGTTTGCTCATGATTTTAATCATATATCTACAGTTATGCAATCTGGACCAGGTGATGAACTAATCTTAATGTTGATTAATTTATTCTTGATTTCCTTGATAGAGATTACAAGTTCTTTAGCTGAATTAATATCCATGTGATCAGGTGTTTTCGTATGCTCGCCAAAAAATTACAGAAATGTTTGTTTAAGAAGTTAGCTATGTCACTGGGTTTGCTAATACTATAATTGTTTATTATTAAAGGGCTTACTTTGCATTATGATTTTTTAATGAGTTAATATAACGGTAGAGGATCTTACTTTTATTTTTGTTGTCTGACGAGCAGGATTCTTTCCATATTTCTTTTTGATTTTTTAATTTCTCATTTACACTGTAACTGTATTTTTTTAAAGCTTGCCACCTCACAGAAGTTTTATGTATTAAGTATTTTTATATTATTTTTTTTAATGATAACTTTACTAATTTTTCTTTGTTACCCATTTGGGTGTTAATATATTATGTTTGTATTTTTTTGTTTTAGGTATATGTTTATTTGCAGTTTGTAGAATTGTATTCTTTAATTTATCCCACACAGTGCCTACAGTACAGTTATTAAATAATTCTTCCCAATCCACCCCGATAATGCTTTATCAGTTTGATCAATGTCCACATTTTGATATAGAATTTCAGTTACCCACAAAAATCTATTATGACTGAAATCAATTTCAAATTTGATAAGGTTATGATCGCCGTTACCTATTGGTGCTTCAACTTTACAGCTTGTAATATTAATATCTTTGGTACCTGAAATAATATCTAGAATTTTGTAATTGCTTGTTGGTTCTGAAACATATTGTTGCAGATTAAGCTATTCACAAACTGTAACAAACTGCTTGCTCATACCAGAAGTTGTCGATGCTTGTACCCAATTTATATCACCAAAGTTGAAATCCCCAGTAAGGATAACTTTGCCAATGTCAGCAACTGTTTCTATTTCTTTAATAATTTCTAATGTTGCATCAGCTTTTGAATCCGAAAGATGATAACATAAACAAACACAGGAGAACTGGGAAAATTGGTGAATAATTTAACCCATAAGTTCTCAGAAAGTGTTGATACCTTATTTTTATGTCAGATATCAATATGTAACCCCCCTGCAAATGGGGGTTCCCAAAAGACTTCCAGGAGCTTGCTTGAATGCTCCAAGCCTGAATGGTGTTTGGCATTTAAGCCATTTATCAGTGAGTGTTTTTAGAGCCTCTGGTACTGTCTCTTTAAGAGCTGTCTGCTTGCAGACATAATTAGTTTGTATGGGGGGACTGTGTGCTTCTCTGAGTACCATCGAGCTGCTGCCAATTCACTTCATTTTTGCAGTCACTAGGAGTGCAAAGGAACCTATCTGAAAGATGTAACTGTTTGCCAGAAATTATTTAGAGTAATAATGAAATTACAGTTTGTCTAACCTGCTTTCTTTGCAGTCAGAACTGTGTCTGCTAGTTCCCATTCTAGTTTTGAACTGCTGAACTGGACCAATCAGTGTGGGGTAAGCTAGCTCTAAAATGGTGCCTTGGATGAATCAGAACTTGGACTCATAATCTGAGCCAGCCACAAGAGGATTGTATGGGCAGTGACTCTGGGAGATGTAGTTTAGACTTCAGTGCCTTTTGGACCAACAGCAGCAGTCTATTGTGGTGACAGCCAATCCAGTCAAGAACTAGGAGGAACTCAAAGGAAGTGCCGGTTTGTCGGTTGGAGTTTCAGTTGAGCTTTGGCAGTGAAGAAGAAGGAGCCCTGTGCTTTTCAGTGTGCAGTTTTAGTCAAAAACGTGTGAAGCCCAGAGTTCTGGTCTGCAGCTTGTTAGGACTGAATCCGTCCTGTGAAAAGAATCAAAGGATCTCTGAAGAGTAGAAACCAGGCTCACCCTGTAGAAGACTGGAGGAATTGCTGAAAATTGCACTCGGTCTGTCAGGAACTGAATCTGCTGTGTGTTCTCCGGGTATTGTGCAGTAATTGCGATCGGGATACAGATGCAGCCTGCCTGGTATAGTGCTTTCTTTTATATGGATGTGTGAAGAGGTTTGTGTGCCTCAAGTGAGCCCTGCTGACATTGAAGGACCCTATCTTATTTGGAGGTCGTGAGTACTAATTCAGGGTCGCTCCTGTTGAGATTGCCACATTAAATCCAAATGGAATTACTGTACTGCTGACTGTTTAATTCTCCCTTTCTCTGTGTGAAAGGGCCCCTACAAGCTGCCACAGTTGGACTAGCCACTAGGGCTTGGGTCCCAGGACAGTAACTGATAGGGGATAGGCCTGTGCACAGAGCCATAAGTGAATTATTAGAGTGATAAGCTAATTAACCTGATTTCCCCTGTCCTTGTTATATCTCCTAAATAAATCAGAGCTGCTTGTTTCAGCAAAGTTATACTGCCTGAGTATTTGTCTATGTTAAAGTACTGTACTGTGATTGTTGCACTGTATCTCATTACAGGAGGTCCCAGTGCGGAACCAGACCTGGGGTAAGTGTATACTGTGAAGGTAATTCTGATATATTGTGTGGGCCACTAGTGGGAAGAAGGGGTTGCAGTGTCCCAGAGGGGCTGTGACCAAGTTAGTTTAACTATTGCAAACCCTGACCTCTGGGTGGAGGCACCCGCCATTGGATCCAGGCCCCTCAACCTGTTAGTGGCAAATCAGGCAGGGGTAGTAGCCCCTGGGATGGCTCATCTAGGGGTTACATCTTGGAGGCTCACTGCTGGGATTGTGTGTCCTCTAGTGGCCATATTCACGAACCACTGTTAAGAAAAAATGGGTACCCCGACAGAAGTGGCTGTGCACCGGCTGGTGGAGTGGTGTACTGGGAGAGGATCGACCCCCAAAATGCTATGCTTATCCTGGACATCCCCTGGGTATCAATCGGACACTGTGCAGGAGTACTTTCCAAGGTGGAAGGTTTACAAACCCTGTGGTGGTGGGTCGGCATGCTAATCTGCTCACCACACTTTCCTGGCCTAGTAGAGTTTAAGGATCCCATAGATAGCTCCAAAGTGCCACAGACCATTACCCCAGAGGAGCCCTCACTGCTTGGAGAGTGATAACTAAGGACAGTAAAGACCGGGGAGATCAGCCCCCACCACTATCTAACTTTTGAGGAGAAATTTGCTGAATGGTTGCTGGGAGAGGGAAAACTGTGGAGGACTTGAAGAAACTATTCTTGCCACCTGGGGTGTTCCTCCCCAACACCTCTCCTGCTCCAGTGCCATGAATGGTGGCTGAACCAATGCAGACTCCTATTTCTGCACCTGCCATTAGTCACGACTCTTACGAAGGTTGAGGATCTTCTCTGGCACCCTCCCACCCCCAAGGGAGGATGACTGGGAGACCTGGATAGACTATGTTGCCCCCAAGTGCTAGAATGGCAATGCTGGGAGGCGAAGAGTGAAAGAGGGTTAGTGAGAGCCTCCGAGGGTCCTGCCCTGGCTACCATCTGGCTAAACAGGCGCCAGTAACCCTGAAGCGACTGCACAGGCCTATCTTGAGGCCTTGGAGAATGTGTATGGGAGCCCAGATTCTGATGAGGACCCGATGGTGGAGAGTCAGAAATGCACAACAGTACCAAGGGAGTTGTTGTCTGTGTATGTCTCTCGGCTGGAAAAATTGTTGCAAGAATGCCTCAGAAAGGGTAGTTTGCCAGCGATTGAACTGGACCGAACCAGACTGGACAGAATCCTTAAGTCTGCCCCTTCTCAGAACTGCTGTTGCTTCAGTTACGCCTGGCAAATCGACTGGAATCCCCACCCTCCTATGATGAGTTAATGAGAGAAATTAGGAGTTCAAAAAGGCGACCTCGGGAGGTACCTGCACCAACAGCTGTGGCTACGACCCGAGTGACTGAGGGTGACCCATCAAGTGAAGTTCAGGGGCAGAGGTTGACAGTCAATGAGTGCTCTGACAAGGAAAAGATATGTCACAATGGGGGCGAACTGTTGAGAGATCCAGGAATTCAAAAACAGTCCCTTTATGAAGGCCACGCCTGCAATGCAGAGCCCTGACCTATATCCGACTGCATCTGCTATGGGGTGGGGTACCACCCATGTATCTCCTGCTGATAACAGCTCCAAACTCAATTCCTTGACCATGGAAGTGGAGAAACTGACGAGATGTCTCCAAATGCTTATCACGCCGCAGACAGAGATGGCACCCAGGTTTCCAGTTAGTATACCCCGCCCTGGCTCCCAGTGTGGCGCCTCGGCCAGCTCAAACTCCAGAAAGTATGTTTTGCTATAATTGTGGGAAAGATGGGCACATGAAAGGAATGCCAGTCCCAAAAGACACTGACAAAGTTGCATATAGGCTACAAGGAGAGCTTCGGAGAAGAAATCAGTGGTTAAGAGGTGCACGACATGATCCCAGTGAGGGCACCAAAATGCTAATTCCACGTCCTTTTGTGGCAAGGTCAGTTGCCCAGGCCCCCTACCGCCTCTCCAGACTGGTCCAGAATAGTGGGTCCCTCCATGGAGACCACTGTAAAGGTGAATGGAGTGTCTACAAGAGCTGTATTAGACAGTGGCTCCCAAGTGACAATTATGTTCCAGGATTGGTATCAGAAGCATTTGTCAGGCGTCCCTTACAACCATTAGAAGGACTGCATGTATGGGGGTTAAGTGAAAGGCTACCTATTCTGGGTATATCGAATTTGGCTGTCTTTCCCCACCTCCGTGGCTGGAGTGGCCGAACAAGTAGAGACCCTAGCCTTAGTGTGTCCCCCCACTGGACTGTATGATGGTGTCCCTTTGTTGATTGGAACAAATGCTCATATGTTGGAAGGCTGGCACAGTTGTGTTATGAAAAACAGGGTCAAAGACTAGTAGAGCTTTAAGAGTTCGGCTTTAATTAAGAAGGCCTATGAGGCACAGAGATGCTGAAAAAACAGAACCAGAGGAACCGGTCGGTGTATGGAAGAAGGATCCTGAGTCTCTGATCCTGGCGCCAAATGCCCAGTGTACCTTACAGGAGAGGTCCGTATCAGAAAGGATGTTAAGAATAAAATATTAATGTTGGATGCACCAGGCGATGGAAAATTGCCAGAGGGACTGCTGGTCAAGCCTAGTATTTTGCCCGCTAGAGCCCATGCTTATGCCAGAAGGGTAATGGTCCAAGTTCATAATGTGTCTGAAAGAGACATTCGAGTAAACAGAGGTTGCATCCTGGCTAATGTGCATTGTGCAGACACTGCAGTGCTACCCAGCAGCAAGAGTTCAGGAAGAAATGACAGAGTAACGCCTGACTTGTTTGATTTGGCGACTCCCCACTGCCAGCTGAATGGAAAGTGAGGATCAGTGAGAAGCTTGCCCAGAGACCAGGTGTTTTCTTTAAAGGAATGGGATGTAGGATGCGTGCAAGGGCTGAGCACAATATCCGGCTGCATGACGAAAGACCATTTAGTGGAGAGGTCTCGGCCTGGCACCTGCTGACATAGATGATGTGGGCAGCATCTGCAAGAGATGTTAGCTGCTGGTGTAATACAAAATCAGAAGCCTTATGCTTCCCCCATTGTGGTAGTGAGGAAAAGAATGGAACAGTAAGGATGTGTGTGGATTATCGCACCTTAAACGTGGACTATCCTGATCAGTACACAATGCCCGCATTCAGGATGCTTTGGACTGCCTAAGCGGGAGCAAGTGGTTCTCTGTGCTGGATCTCGCAGTGGGTACTACCAGATCGCGATGGCCCCAGAGGACCGTGAGAAGGCGGCCTTTATCTGTCACGCTTGCCTATGAATTCATGAGGATGCCTCAAGGGATTTCAGGTGCCCCAGCCACTTTTCAACGATTGATGGAGCGTGCAGTGGGGGACATGAACTTACTAGAGTGCCTGGTATACCTAGATGATGTTATTGTGTTTGGCAGCTCACTGGAGGAACATGAGAGCAGATTATTTAAGGTATTGGACCGACTGGAGGACTTTGGCCTTAAACTGTCCATTGATAAGTGTCAATTCTTTCAAACATCAGTAAAGTATGTGGGACACATAGTATCCACCGAGGGAATAGAGACCGACCCAAGTAAAGTTGAGGCCTTGACCACCTGGCCACAGCCCAAAAATCTAAAGAACTGCAAAGATTCCTGGGATTCTGTGGTTATTATCGGTAACTTCATCAAGGACTATTCAAGAGTGATCCGCCCTTTGCTAACCTTACTCAAGGGTATCCCCAACCCACAAAAAATACCAAAGTCAGCATCCCTCAAGACTGAAAAGAGTATATTTTCATCCGAGTGAAGTATTTGGGGCCGCTGGACTCCTGATTGTGAGACTGCTTTTCATGAGATCATATATCAACTTACCCATGCTCCAGTGCTGGCCTATGCCGATCCAAGAAATCTTCGTCCTGCACACTGATGCTAGCTTGCAAGGGTTGGGGGCTGTGTTGTACCAAGAGCGAGAATGGCCTGAGACCAGTGGCCTTTGCCAGTAGAAGCCTGACCCCATCCGAAAAGAACTATCCTGTACATAAGTTAGAGTTCCTAGCTTTGAAGTGGGCTATGTTGACCAATTCCATGAGTACTTGTATGGGGCTAAAATACTAGTAAAACTGACAATAATCCTTTGACCTATGTGCAGACCTCAGCTAAGTTGGATGCCACTGGCCATAGGTATTTCCTGCATTATCTACATATGACTATATACGAATACGAGCAGGTCTGAACCACATAGATGCTAATGCTCTCTCGGAGGCCTGTTCCCAGAATGATTGGGTCCGATTGGCAGAACCTGACATTCGGGCACTCTGCGGAAGTTTGACAGGGAGGAACAAATGTCCACGGATGCAGTGGACTGCATGGTGGATTGCTTGGGAGCCTCTGAAATTGCATACCTGCTGCTTATTGCCACTTTTCTGCAATAGACATTGGTGCACTGCCTCAGCTGGACAATGACAGTATTCGGCGGGCTCAATCCCGCGATCCCATGATCAAAGCAGCTTGAAGCCCTCTATGCAGGAAAAGATGTGTCCAAATTACGCTCCACTGATTTGAGAACTGCACTGTTATACAAAGAAGGTCCTAAGTTGAAACTGATCAATAAACTGTTATACAGAGAAACAGTAGACAGAGGGGGACAAGTAGACAAACAACAACTAGTGCTGCCCACTGCCTTTCGAGACTCAGTACTGAGGTCCTTGCACAACCACATGGGGCACCTTGGTATAGACAGAACACTTGACTTGGTGAGATCCAGATTCTATTGGCCTAAGATGGGGGCTGATGTGGAGCAACACATTCGAACTTGTAGTCGCTGCTTACAGAGGAAAGCTTTGCCCCAGAGGGCTGCCCCCCTTGTTAACATCACCACCAGTGCACCCATGGAGCTGGTCTGTATTGATTTTCTGAGTTTGGAGTCAGATCAAAGAAATATCAGTAATGTGCTGGTGGTCACTGACCATTTCACGAGATATGCCCAAGCTTTCCCCACCAAAGACCAGAAAGCATCCACTGTGGCCAAAGTACTTGTAGAAAACTTTTTGTTCACTATGGGGCTCCACAAAGAATCCATTCTGATCAAGGGAGAGACTTTGAGAGTCGTCTGATCAAAGAGATGCTTTCTCTGTGGGAGTGCGAAGTCCAGAACCACTCCTTACACCCCAGGGGACCCACAGCCTGAACGTTTCAACCGCACTTTGCTAGATATGCTAGGCACCCTGCACCCAAAGGACAAGCCTAGATGGAGCCAACAAATTAGCACCCTGGTACATGCTTATAACTGCACCAAAGTGATGCCACTGGATTCTCCCCTACCGCCTGATGTTTGGAAGAAAGCTCGACTCCAGTAGATGTGTGTTTAGGGTCTCTCCTGATGGGGTTCAAGCTGACAACTATTTACAGTATGTGCAAAAGTTAAAGGCCCAGCTAACTCATGCGTACCAACTGGCTCCAAACCATGGCTGCCAAAAGAAATCTGGCCAACAAAGAAAGGTATGATAAAAGGTGAAAGCACAGGAACTCCAGGAGGGAGATCGGTATTGCTAAAGAAATCTGGGACTGCATGGCAAGCACAAGATTGCTGACAGATGGCACCATCTCCTCATTGTAGTGGGCAAACTAGATGATCTGCCAGTGTACAAAGTAAGGCCTGAGAATAATTCAAAAGATGTAAAACAATGCATAGAAATCATTTACTGCCCATTGGACAAATCTTAATTGAGTCTGAGCCCTAGAAGATGCCCCTCTGGACCAGTGACTAGAGCTGCTGCTAAGAAAAGATCAAGAAAGTCTGCACCTACAGAAGCAAAGTTAAAGTGTTCCCCTCCACAAGTCCCAGTTGAGCATGACTGTCAGTCCATATCGGAAGAAAGTGAGAGTGACTTTGAATACTATCCTTCTTCACGAACTGAGTCAATTGTTCAGGGCAATCCTAGTCAATACTGGAGATGAAGCTGGGCCTTCTGGACTGTCTAAGCCCCAGCTTCATCCCTGGAACCAATGCTCCCAGAAAGTGAAGTGCAAGCATCAGATCAGATGAAATGGAAGCATTGTGCATGGTTGAACTGTTTGAGCTTTCAGGGAGAAAATGATAGATTGGGCAGACTGGTGATACACCCGAACAAGAAGAGTATTTTGAGTGCCCTGACAGTCCACTGCCAGTGTCCAAGCTCTCCATGCGAGCCAAATGTTGCGGACTCAGAAACTGTAACTCCTGGAGCTGAAAGTGCCCCAAGTTCTAGCCTCTCTCCCCCATGGAGACTCCCTGACAAGTGAGGACAATGCTGAAAATGAGGCTCAGAGTGCAGAGACTATAACAGTTCCCCTAGAAAGACTGGTCGAGGCTGTAAAGCCTGTGGTGCACCTCAGTTATGATTCACTTGGGAGGCCTGTGGACTTGCCTCTCAATGTTGTCCATAAAGGAGTGTATGTGTCCCCGAGCTCATTGCCCAAACTGAGCATCAGTGCTAACTCAAGTTACTTGTGTTGCCCTCTAAGTATGGTGCCCTTGCCCCATCCAGCCCCAAGGTAACTGATAGGGAAGGGCCCCTCTCTTCAGGTTTCATGTACAAGAGGTAATAACTTGAGTTATGGTACAATGTGTATGTAATACTGTGTAAAGAGGACGTACTGCAATGTTTCAGAAATGTGTTCTTGGTAAAATGATATATTGACTGATGATTACGTATACTGAGCCTAATGCAAATGTATATGGTTGCAGTTGAAACTTGTAAGTGCCTTGTGCCGGACATCAAGCTTTCCCGAACCAGGAAAGGTGTAACCCCTGCAAATGGGGTTCCCAAAAGACTTCCAGGAGCTTGCTTGAATGCTCCAAGCCTGAATGGTGTTTGGCATTTAAGCCATTTATCAGTGAGTGTTTTTAGAGCCTCTGGTACTGTCTCTTTAAGAGCTGTCTGCTTGCAGACATAATTAGTTGTATGGGGGACTGTGTGCTTCTCTGAGTACCACTCGAGCTGCTGCCAATTCACTTCATTTTGCAGTCACTAGGAGTGCAAAGGAACCTATCTGAAAGATGTAACTGTTTGCCAGAAATTATTTAGAGTAATAATGAAATTACAGTTTGTCTAACCTGCTTTCTTTGCAGTCAGAACTGTGTCTGCTAGTTCCCATTCTAGTTTTGAACTGCTGAACTGGACCAATCAGTGTGGGGTAAGCTAGCTCTAAAATGGTGCCTTGGATGAATCAGAACTTGGACTCATAATCTGAGCCAGCCACAAGAGGATTGTATGGCAGTGACTCTGGGAGATGTAGTTTAGACTTCAGTGCCTTTTTGGACCAACAGCAGCAGTCTATTGTGAGTGACAGCCAATCCAGTCAAGAACTGGGAGGAACTCAAAGGAAGTGCCGGTTTTGTCGGTTGGAGTTTCAGTTGAGCTTTGGCAGTGAAGAAGGAAGGAGCCCTGTGCTTTTTCAGTGTGCAGTTTTAGTCAAAAAACGTGTGTAAGGCCCAGAGTTCCGGTCTGCAGCTTGTTAGGACTGAATCCGTCCTGTGAAAAGAATCAAAGGATCTCTGAAGAGTAGAAACCAGGCTCACCCTGTAGAAGACTGGAGGAATTGCTGAAAATTGCACTCGGTCTGTCAGGAACTGAATCTGCTGTGTGTTCTCCCGGGTATTGTGCAGTAATTGCGATCGATACAGATGCAGCCTGCCTGGTATAGTGCTTTCTTTTATATGGATGTGTGAAGAGGTTTGTGTACCTCAAGTGAGCCCTGCTGACATTGAAGGACCCTATCTTATTTGGAGGTCGTGAGTACTAATTCAGGGTCGCTCCCTGTTGAATTGCCACATTAAATCCAAATGGAATTACTGTACTGTTGACTGTTTAATTCTCCTTTCTCTGTGTGAAAGGGCCCTACCAGCTGCCACGGTTTGGACTAGCCACTAGGGCTTAGGTACCCAGGGACAGTAACTGATAGGGATAGGCCTGTGCACAGAGCCATAGGTAGATTATTAGAGTGATAAGCTAATTAACCTGATTTCCCTCTGTCCTTGTTATATCTCCTAAATAAATCAGAGCTGCTTGTTTCAGCAAAGTTATACTGCCTGAGGTATTTGTCTATGTTAAAGTACTGTACTGTGATTGTTGCACTGTATCTCATTTCACAGGAGGTCCCAGTGCGGAACCAGACCTGGGGGTAAGTGTATACTGTGAAGGTAATTCTGATATATTGTGTGGGCCACTGTGGGAAGAAAGGGGGGTTGCAGTGTCCCAGAGGGCTGTGACCAAGTTAGTTTAACTATTGCAAACCCTGACCTCTGGGTGGAGGCACCCGCCATTGGAACCAGGCCCCTCAACCTGTTAGTGGCAAATCAGGCAGGGGTAGTAGCCCCTGGGATAGCGCCATCTAGGGGTTACAAATAGAACTGAAGCTCGCATTGCATTATATACAAGGCTATGCCACCACCCTTTTTAGTAAGTCTGTTACTGTAATATAAATCATACCCCTGAATTTTTCTTTCCTATACGTCAGAATTGGACCACCAGATTTCCGTAATAGCTATTAAATCTTGTCTATCACCAACACATAGAGCCAAAAGCTCATCAAATTTATTGTTCAAGCTATGAGTGTTGAGACTGTTTTAAAGATAAATTGTGTAGAATATTTTATAGTAATTTTTATTATGTATTTTATTGATGTTCATGTTTGTCTATATACATTGTTAAGGCACCCTGAGCAATGGAAGGGAACCTATTATAAATAAACCTATGAAGATGATGAATAAAAGGCTCTTTCTTTTGTTATTGCCTTTATTGCTCATATGCCCATTTACTGTTACTTGTGAGTCTGATCTGGACTTTAAACAAGAAAAACTATGAGTTTCACTCTTATTAATTAATTTATACTAATATTGCTTAGTGCACTTTGAAAATGAATACTCAGTTCCTTTGCACCAACTTTATTGAGATGCAGGCCATCCCTTGAAAATAAAGTATTTTTATTAAAAAATGAATCCCAGTGGTTAATAAAAAGTATTCTTTTATTTCTGTACCGATTCATTAATCATGCACTAATTCTTAACATTGTGTGATTCTTTTCTTTTGAGGCAAGTGGAATAGGTACTATTCCTGAAACTGCTATTTTGCTTCCCTTATCTGCAACTATTTTACCAAGCTCTATCAATTCAAAACAAATACCCTTTTCATGCAGGTAGCCTACATCATTTGATCCCACATGTAAAACAACACTTGAATTTTTACGGACATCCAGTCAATCAATTCTAGGGTTGATATCTGCTATTTTAGCACCAGGCAAGCAAGTAATGGTAGTTAAAAACCTATCTGATTTACTGTAATATTGTATTATAGAGTCTCCTATAACAGTCTTGTTTTTTATTTGTGTGCAGCACAAATTAATGCTAGTGGTAGTGGTCATTAAGGATTGTGAGCTATTAGGTGCTAAACCATCCTCAAAGTCATTAACCAAAGGGTTGTATTTGTTAGATGTTTTCGAAGGAGCATTACAATTCAAAATAGCCCTATATCTTTTCATCTTTTTTTTTTTTTTATTGGTAAACATTCTCCATTCAGGTGCCTCATTTGACTCAGTGTCCTGTCTAACTCTATTGGTTGTTTGTTCACCATTACTAGTATCTGCATGTTCCTCCCTTTCTCTTGTTCTTTTTTATTTATTTTCTCCTTTTGTAGAACCAAATTTTCTTTTGCAACTTTATTAATAAAATGTCCAGTTCTACTCATTTCCTTTAGTTTGTCAAGTTCTCCTTTAACATAATAATAATAATAACACTTTATTTTTATGGCGCCTTTCCAAAACCAAGGCGCTGAACACAATTTAAAAACATTCACGTATTACACACATTACAGCAGCTTAGTTAATATACAAACATCTAAGTAAACTTCTAATATTAAAATAAATACAATCAATAAGTCAATCAGTTGGTGAAAGCTTGGTTCCAAACATGAGTTTTTAGTGCTCATTTAAAGCCCTCCATGGTTGCGCACTCATGTAACTGGTGGGGTAGAGAATTCCAAAGAGAAGGGTCCACATGTATAAATGCCCAGGCCCCAGAAGATTTTAAGCACACTCTTGGAATCACTAGCAACCCCTCGCCAGCTGAGGGGAGCAATCACCCAGGACAGTAAAGTACCAGGAGCTCTTTCAGGAAGTCCAGGCCCTGTCTGTGTAAGGCTTTATAAGTCAGAAGATCGACTTTAAAGGTGATCTACCATAGTACTGGCAGCAAGTGAAGATCGCACAGCACTGGAGAAATATGACAGAACCAAGAGGTTTCTGTCAAAAGCCAAGCAGCTGCGTTCCGCAGTAGCTGAAAACAACAGATTTCTACCCCAGATAGCCCTAGATACAGGGAGTTGCCATAATCCAAGTGAGAGGACACAAAGGCATGAACCAGTGTAGGAAGGTCACCAGATGGAACAAGGTGCTAAATCCTGGTGATATTCCTCAGGTGGTAAAAAGAGGTCTTGACGATGGCTGACACTTGTGAATGCAGGGTCAGCCTTTCATCAAAGATTACACCCAGGTTTTGCACCTGTTCAAAGGCTGGGAGTGATAAACACCTAAGGAAAAGCCCCAAAGGTAAACTTACCCCTGACCCCCCTATCCTTCATCCTGGGTCCGCAACCAGCACTTCAGTCTTTCCAAAGTTCATCTTCAACCAACTTGAATCCATCCACTCCTGGATTTCCACCAGGCAGTTATTAAAGACTGAGAGAGCTCTATTATGGTTGGGTGCAAAAGAGGTGTAGAGCTGGGTATCATCAGCATAGCAGTGAAACCTCAGACTGTACCTCCTTACAATGTCTCCGAGAGGCAGCATATACACTGTGAATAACATGAGGGACACCACCGATCCCTGAGGAACCCCACAAGACAGAGGGATAAGGTCTGAAGAATAAATCCTGGACACCACCCTCTGAGTTCTTCCAGTGAGGAAAGATGTAAACCACCTGAGCACTGTACCCGATAGGCCAGAGATGAACCTCAGATGGTCGAGCAGAACCCCTTGGTCCACAGTGTTAAACACTGATGAGAGAACAAGAAGGATCAAGATGGAATGGTTCTTCTGATCTCTAGCCATCAGGTGATCACTGAGCACCTGAACCAGTGCTGTCTCAGTACTATGTCTCTTTTGGAAACCAGTCTGGAGGGGTTCATAGATGTCATGGATGGTCAAATGACTCTCCAGCTGTACGGCCACTACCTTCTCAACCACCTTCCCTAAGAAGGGAAGATTAGAGATTGGTCTGTAGTTCGCATGGCAGTTTGAGTCCAAAGAAGCTTTCTTCAGGAGGGGTGTTACCACTGCCTCCTTCAGAGAGCTGGGAAACTCACCTGTTTCCAAGGAGCACCAAACTATCCATGCAAGGACCGGATTGATGGAATCAATTCAACCCAAAATCAGAGAAGTTGGTCCAGGATCCAAACTACAGTACATAGGGCGTGCACCTTGGACAATCCTCATGACATCCATGAACTCCAGGAAGTTGAAGGTACTCCAGGAAAGCTGGAGACTAGTGACCAAGTGCTGGTCATCAGCAGCGCCCATAGAGTGTGCTGGCTGGAGAGCTGCCCTGATGTCGGCCACCTTAGTCACAAAGAACAGAGCAAGTTCATAGCACTCTATTTGTGAAAACTCTTTCCGAACTTGTAGACAAGCTGGGTTGCACAGTCTGTCCACAGTTCAGAAAAGCTGAACTGGTCAGTTCTGAGTGACTGCAATCTCCCCAGACAGGAACTCTGCCTTCGTACGGGTGACTGCAGATTGATAGGCTTGATAATAATCCATCAACCTAAGGTGTTCGACATCAAGGGCAGATCTCTGCCAGCAACACTGCAATCTTCGTCCTTGTTGGGACATCTCCCTCAAACCATGGGGACCAAGGGCGAAGGGAGAGACGACGAATGTGGACAGGAGCAACAAAATCCAGGGCCACTGTAATGGCCATATTATAGGCCACCAAGAGGTCCTCAGGGTTGCTATTTACAACCCAAACAGACGATAGGTCAAGTACCACCATAAGGCCTTCAGAGCTAACATCTCCTAAAGAGTGATACTTGACCATCTCCACAGGGGTGGGCCTTTAAGGAGGTGCACTAAAATTGAACCCCACAGTGTAGTGATCTGACCATTCAACTGTTTCCACCCCCAAATCTGAGGCTTCGATCCCCAGGAGGAAAACCAAGTCAAGGGAGTGACCGTGTTTTTGGGTAGCAGTGGTAATTATCTGTGTAAGGCCCCGAGATGTCATCAACTGGAGGAAGTGTTGTCCAAATGGTGAGAGTTCATCATCGACCCAGGCATTAAAGTCACCCAGGACCATCAACCTGGGAGACTCAAATGCCAAGTCGATGACGAAGTCCGCCACTTCCTGAAAGAACCGTTTTCCATCCCCGGGTGGATGGTAGATGATAGCGATCCTACAGCCTACACCTGCTACCACAGTACACTCGCATAACTCAGTCTCCTCAACTGGTACACTCATGAGGCCCAATTCGGTCTTAAAACAGTCCACAACCCCCCCGATCCAATCTTGAGTGGTGAATCACCGAGTAACCGACTGGAATTGCAGCCTCTAAAATAGGACCAGAGTTCTCATCCAGCCAGGTCTCGGTGATGCAAACCAGATACACTGAATTTACAAGATCTGCAATGATTGCAGTCTTGTTTTTAATGGATCTGGCATTGCGTAACACCACCCGAGTTGGATGAACGTCTGGGGCTGCCCAAGCTATGTGCCCACTCAATTTGGTGGTGCCCTTGGGTATGGGAACCAGACATGAAGGACCACGATCTGGATTCCATTTCACCCCAGGGTATCTTCTGGACCCTACAACCCCAATGTGATGGCCCCGCTCATTCAACCTCTGCTGTCCGCACCCCCCAACCCCACCCTTCTCCGACATACAATACCCAGTGCTCTATAATGTTGGTAGATGGAAAAATGTAGTGGAGGGAAAAAGGGCAGAGGGAGTGGAGGGCAGAGAATGAATAGCCACGATCATGGGAGTAGGCCACCAACACATTCCGACGACCAAATTAAACGAAACCTAAAAAAATTAAACAAAAACAAAACTCCCCCTTCCATCAAGCCACAATAATTAAAATAAATGAAATATAAAATCACAACTTTAAGTCCAAGTCAGCTGGCAGTTTACATAACAAAACCACATAGAACAGAGAGTCTTCCGAGTTGCAAAAAAGTCACAGTGATAGGGAAAAGAAAGGACCAAATTTCCAGTCCCTGATGGATCTCCCACTTCCAAGGGAGACAGTAGAAAATTCCCCAGAACTCACACTTCCAGGGCAAGACAGATAAAAGATCTTAATGGGTTCTTCATATCCCTTAATCACTCTCACCGAAGAAGAGATGAAGCAAAATCCAAGTACTTCCCAGTACACAGGCACTATCGCTGCCCAGGCTTGAGAGAATAGGAGGCATTCTCACTGCCTTCATATAGTCAGGGAAAAATCCTCTTCAGTAGGTAGTTAGCAGCTCTGAGGCTAATGCAGGCCCCAAAAATCCACCACCAGGGGTCGGCCATGAAGCACACAGCCAGTACAACTGGTCTCTGTCCGAGTCCACCTGAGCAGCAAGACCAGTGGAAAAACCCTGGGGACCACCCACCCAGACTGCTGGCTACCCGGCGAGACAGAGCCAAAGCCCCCCACCCAGCTGCAAACCCACAATTGAACTCACCAGGAGGATCAGGACCAGACAGTTAAAACCTCAAATTAAACTGCTTAACCCACCAGCCTGCACACCTTGCTGTTCAGACTATGGGAATCTGATGGGACATTCACTGTTAGCACTCCAAGATCTCCTCGAACACTATTCAGTGAGACACCTCCTCAAAAATTCCCCTCTCTTCAAAACCTCTGATTTTTCATTGGCTGGTAGTCAAACAAACCAAATGACAGAGAGTTACAGGCTGACAGCGCTCCAGTTATAACCCCAGAAGTCAATGTAATCCAGGATAGAGTCTGATTACTCCAATTAGCATGAAAACAGCTGGTCCGACAGTTTGAACATATGGGGTGATAACGGGCTGGAGCCAACTAACCCCAGTGCACACTATGAGGAAGTCCCCACACAGCAAACCGGCATCACTTCCAGTCTCGGCACACTCAGACTGCAGTTTGCCAGCACGTGTCCGAAGGAAAGGGAACTCAAGAGGAATGGTGCTCCTAGAACCAGACAGTAAGTCCTCAGCAGAGCACTCTAGTGGACATCTACAGAGCTCCCAACAGAGTCCCAAGTAAGCAGGACAAACGAAAAATAAATGACAGTAAAGAACAAATAAAACAAACTAAAAAGTGGTTCAAATCATTAAAAACTAAAATGGACTAAAAAACAAGTGCTAAAAATCGTTCTAATAATCTCTCTCCTTGATTAGTTAACTGTGTCCTGTATGTTTTTTGAATTCATCCAATCCTATCCACATCCTTTGACATTAACGCATGCATACAGCAGGTCATACACTTTACCAGGGAACCCTCACAGCAGAGGATCTCAAGTATGTCCCCAGTTGTATCCATTTTCCTGGATCGACTTTGTATTTCAGAGAATACCTGGCTTTACTAAACAAAACTAAAAAGGGGTTTTAAAAGTTCTACCTTGAAAGGGGAATGGCCACCTCCGACACCTTCCTCAGCAGATGCAGCTTGCCCCTGCCCGCATCACCTCCATTCATGCTTGGCTCCGCTTGCAGGGGCATAGCTTTTTACATCCTCTAAAACTGGAAGTGCTGCCACAGCTTCAAAAATGCCTGCTGAGCACAAATGAATAAAACATTAAAAGTTACAGCTGTACATGCTGATTTATGCAACTAGCCCCACTACTGGTGAGCCAGCAGTAAAAATACCTGCTTTTGGCTGGTAAGTAACCAGACTCCTTAGCCATGTTTGTAGTTCCCTTGGACAAATCAGGAAGAACAGGTCCCAGCTTTCTCACCTGTTCCTATGGCAACCACCCACACACTGGTAACCCAGAACTTTCAAACCCCTTTCTTTTCTTTTGGTCTGTTTTTCTTGTTGCTATTTACATAATAATGCTTCATTCTGTGCACATAATATAAGTTTCACAGTATGTAGTCTTTGGGAATTTGGGGGAGAAGGTAACAGGCAGCAAAACATAAATGTAAGTAACACACTTCAAGCTCTGCTCCTCTTGCAGGGACCAAGCTTTTTATGTCCTCTAAAACTGGAAGTGCTGCTGCGGCTTCAGAAATGCCGTCTGAGCACAAACGAATAAAATATTAAAATGTACAGCTATACTTGCTTATTTACAGCAACTAGCCCCAGTACTGGTGAACAAGCAGTAAAAATACCTGCTTTTTGCTGGTTAGTAACCAGAATCCATAGCCACATTTGTAGATCCCTTGAACTAGTGGGGAACTACGCTACCCAGCCATCCCAACTACTCCTATGGCAACTAGCCAAACACTGGCAGCCCAGATCTCCCAAATCCCTTTCATTCTTTTTTTGTTTTGTTTTTAGTGTTGCTGTTTACTTAAGAATACTTTGTTCTGTACACCGAATACAGGTTTCACAGTACATAGTCTTTGGGAATTTTGGGAAGAGGATATCAGGCAGCCACGCACACAAATGCAAGTAACACACTCCAAGCTCCTTATTGTTAGTATCCTACAGCTACTGTGTTCTGACAGGCTTCAAAACAACCTGTACACTTTCTGTACGTAGTCAGCAATGCATTATACAGGGTTTTTCTCTTTCATGGCACTCTGTTGGCTTGGGTATAATATTAAGTGGATGGTATTCTGGAACATCAGTGTCAGTGGCTCAGTGGGTAGCAAACTCGCCTCTAAGGCCAGGAGATCAGAGGTCTGTGGGTTCAGTTCCCACATCTGGCACTTGGGTTAATATCCCAGTACTGACACTGTAGTGCAGCATGAGAGGGGTGCTGTGTTTTGGATGAGATTTTAAACTGAGGTCCCATCTGCCTGGATTGGTGGTAGTTCAGGTGGATGTTAAAAATCCCAT
Source organism: Neoceratodus forsteri (assembly GCA_016271365.2). NCBI lineage: Eukaryota > Metazoa > Chordata > Ceratodontiformes > Ceratodontidae > Neoceratodus > Neoceratodus forsteri. The sequence goes on from CM028129.1 coordinate 908,191,933, forward strand.
GGCACTTATCGAAAAGAGTAGGGGAAATTCCCTGGTGTCCTGGTCACATTTCCCTCATTCACTAAAAATACCATCAACAGCTTAATCTGGTTCAAGGTCAGTTGGCATTCATCTGTATCCCCTTCCCCCAGGCCATGCCTGAAAATAGGCAGGATTTGTCTAGTGCACTTACCTGGTCAACAAAAAGTAAATAAATAAACTATTTCAGTTATTTTGCAAAACCCCCAAATGTGGTACAAGACTGGGTGGTACAACATAGTATCCTAAGATAAGAATGCTGCAAATATTAAAAAATACATAGTCTATCGGTCTCTTGTATTCACTGTAGATAATGTTTTGTATGTTCCGCTTATAAACTAACAAAAGAAAAAATATACGGCATAATATAAACACACACGCACACACATTTTAGACCAACCACCATACAATGGCTATTACAGATTAAAGAAGTAGAATAGAAAACCCCATAATAATCTGATCAATATCAAAATGCATTTGCTTGTTTTTTCCTCAGCCAATATTTAACTTTTAGGTCATTAAAATATTGATATTGACCTCAGCAGAATTTAATGCCCATTTATAATATTTTTCCAATACTGTTTATAGGCATTTAAGCAAGAAGCATGCATATATTATGTATGAGATGTTGTAGCAGAATATATGTTTCAATACAATATATGCATCAGTAGTGTTTTATGAGTGCTAAGGTCAATGTTTTATTACAGGAATGTCAAATGCCTTTTCATAATTATGCTTCACAGAGATTATACACATTTCAATGTGTGAAAATGCTAGCTTCTAAGATACGCAAGAGGTGGCTACAACCAGCAATGGCTGTTTGGGCTTGGCAGTAGCTTAAAGAGCATCTCTCTACTTAAATAAAATGCTTAACTCTTTAAGATTTATAACAATTTTCTTTATCTTTAGTTTTTTCTGTTTTTTTTTTTTTACTTTCTCTTATTGTTGCTGTACTAAATTTATTTTATTTATTCATTTGTGAACCAGATTGGTGCACTGATCCAAGGATCTTTTTCAGGCATGGCACGGGCCAGAGACTGGCACAAAAATTGGGAGACACAGTAAGGACAAACGACAGTACACAGAAATGAACAGTAACTAGATCAAGTGCAAGACAGGCTAACGTACATTGGTGAGGTAATCAACATACAGGTAACAATGATAGACACATCAGTTAAGGTGCATATATATATATATATATACACACACACACACACACATATACACATATATGTGTGTATATAGTGTTGAGGCAGCAACAGCCTCTGCTCTAAGGTGTGGAGTACATTGGCAAATATTAAGTAGCATCAAAATACACAGGCCTGGATATTCAAAATAGTTGAGCTAGCACAAGTACGGACTTTCACCAAGGAGCGATATGCAGTGGGAGCCATTGCACAGCCAAATCTCATTGCGCCAATGTGTAAGTATAATGAATGCAGGCACAAGTGCAGGGGGCATGCCCATGAGTATAGAAACATACAAACATAGAAGTTGATGGCAGATAAGGACCGCAAGGCCCATCCAGTCTGCCCATTTCTTTTTCTAACTTATAAATGTGCCATTGACCTTTGCTCTGTCAGTGGCCTATCTATTCATACTCATCTGTATTGCTCCCTTATGCCTATCCCATGCCTGTTTGAAGCCCTGCACTGTATTCATAGCCACCACTTCCTGAGGTAGGCCATTCCAAGCATCCACCACCCTTTCTGTGAAAAAGAATTTCCTCACATTCCCCCTTAATCGGCCACCCTCTAGTCTCATGCTGTGTCCTATTGTCATGCTATTTTTCTTATATTTAAACATGTTAGACTCTTTCACCTTGTTAATGCCCTTAAGGTGTTTGAATGTTTTGATCATTTAAGGAGGCAGTATAGCGCAGTGGTCTAAGGCTCTAAGCTGCAAATTTGGTGCCATCCAGCAGGCCAGACCTGGGTTTGAATCCCACAGTTTCCACTTGCATACTGTGTGACCCTGAGCAAATCACTTAACCTCCTTGTGCTCCCAGGTCGCTCCTGTAAAAAAGCTTTCAGCTTAGTGTGCTATACCTGCTTAAACAACTAAATAAAAAAAAAAATATATCACCTCCTTTGCTCAAGGGTATACATATTGAGCTCCGTTAATCTGTCCTCATATGTCTTCTGATGCAGTCCCTGCACCATTTTGGTTGCCCTTCTCTGGACTGCCTCAATTTGGTTAATGTCCTTGTGAAGGTGTGGCCTCCAGTACTGCATACAGTACTCCAGATGGGGCCTAACCAGTGTCTTGTAAAGAGGGATTATTACCTCCCTCTTACAACTTGTGATACTCCTACTAATACACCCCAACATCCCCCTAGCCTTACCTACTGCTTTAGAGGTCTGCTTGGATGATTTCAGGTCATTGGTGATGATGATGTCCAATTATCTTTCTTCCTTTGTGACTGCCAGCAACTCCCCTCCCAGCCTATAGGTGGTTTTAGGGTTTCTCTTCCCTATGTGCATGATCTTCCACTTCTTTGCATTAAATCCCAGTTGCCACTCTTCCGACCATTTTGCTAGTTTATCCAGATCTCTTCTCATTCTGCCCACCCCATCTGGATCATCTACTCTGTTGCAGATCTTGGTGTCATCTGCAAACAGATAAGCCTTACCCTCTGGTCCATCTGCAATGTCACTAATGAAGATATTGAAGAGGACTGGCCCCAGGACTGATCCTTGAGGTACCCCACTTGTGACTTGCATCTCTTCTGACTTTATACCATTTACCACCACTCTCTGTTTTCTGCCCATCAACCAGTTTGCCACCCAGTTGACCAACTTCTGACCCACCCCGAGCCTACCAGCTTATTTATCAATCTTCTATGTGGAACAGTGTCAAGCTTTGCTGAAGTCAAGGTAGGTGACATCAACTGCTCCCCCTTGGTCCACCACTCTGGTTACCCAGTCAAAGAAATCTATGAGATTAGTTTGACAAGACTTTCCTTTTGTAAACCAATGCTGTCTTGGATCCTGTGCCCCTATGGATTCCAGGTGTTGCACTATCCTTTCCTTAAGGAGTGCTTCCATAATCTTGCCCACTACTGAGGTAAGACTGACTGGTCTGTAGTTCCCTGCCTCCTCCCTGCTACCACTCTTGTGGAGCAGGATCACATGAGCCCTTCTCCAGTCTTCTGGGACCTCTCCTGTGCTCAGAGACTCACTAACCAGTTCTGATAATGGCTATGCTAGTTTCACCCTTAGCTCCTTAAGTACCCTGGGATGTATGCCATCAGGTTCCATTGCCTTGTCCATCCTGAGCTTAGCGAGCTTTTGTAGGACCCTTTCTTTTGTGAAGGGAGTAGTGCTCACCTCCTTCCCCCCTGTGTCCATGGTGCTGAGCTGTGGGCCCTGCCCTGCCTTCTCTTCAGTAAATACTGAGCAAAAGTATCTATTTAGCATAGATGCTTTTACAGGGTCCTCCTCCTCACATGCCATGCCCCCTTTTCTCCTTTGAGCTTAGCAATACCCCCTCTGGCCTTTCTCCTTTCACTAATGTATCCATAGGAAGTCTTGTCACCTTCTTTTACTGTTCGTGATAGTGTTTCCTCAGTTTGGGACTTTGCCTGCCTTACTGCCTTCCCTGCTTCCCTTAGGGCAGTTTGGAATGCCTCCCTATCTTCATCCCGCTGTGTTCCCTTATATTTCCTGAAGCCCAGCCTTTTGGCTCTGACCTTTTCTGCCACTGTATTTAAGAACCAAAGTGGTTTCCTTCTTCTTTTGCATTTCCTTTTTTGTCAAACACAATGGGATGTTGCTTCAAGTATTGCATCCTTAATTCTTGCCCACTTTGCCTGTACCCCCTCCCCTGTGTTTCTTTTTGCCAGGGCTAGCTTAACTCTGTTGGCCATCTTATCAAAGTCAGCTCCTCTGAAGACCCATATTTTTGCCTTGGAATGGCATGATTTAGATGTAGTGGCCAAATTGAACCATACCATGGAATATCCAGCGCAGTGCGATATTCAACTGTGAAACCATGGTGCAAGTACAGAGCAAATCAGAGATGCGCTGAGCAGACTTGTTCCTATAAATACAAGGTGCAAGCACACAGAAAGCACTTGCACCATGCGAGAGGGAGTGAGAGAGAGAGAGAGAGAGAAAGAAAGACAGAGAGAGACAGAGAGAGAGAGACACACACAGACAGACAGAGAGACCAAGGCAGACACAGGGACAGAGGTGGCAGTGAAGAGGGAGATGGGTAGAGAAAGTGTGACAGACACGCAGACACACTTACAGTCAGTGCACCAGGGTGACACACAGCCCACAGACCACAGCAGCTAACCTCCCAGAGGGGTATAGGACAGCAAGGGCCATGGATAGTGTGCCCTTCATGATGGAGGCCATAATGAAGGGTGTGAGGGGGCAGCAGAAACAGTGATGTGGCCATGGAAGGGCCTGTCTGTGGTATGCTCGACACAGGTGTACCACGCACGCATCACCTTTGAGCAGTACAGTGACATGGAGATTGTGGGCTGGTACCGCTTGAACAGGGTCATTCTGAGGCAGCTCTGTGAGCTGTGCAGTGAGGAGATGCAGCCACGCCATGTCCGTGGAGACAAAGGTGATAGCTGTCATGTGCCTGCTCACCATGGGCACCTTCCAGAGACCAACAGGGGACACCACAGGCGTAACCTAGTCAGCCATGTAGGGCCTCCTAACACAGTCCCACAGTGCTATGCTGCCACATGCGTTGGAATACATTCATTTCCTCAGCACACAGGCGGAGCATACAGCAACCATGCAAGACTTCCACAGGGTAGCACGTATGCCTGGCATGATTGGGGCCATTGAATGCACCCATGTGGGAATCTGCATGCCACCTGGCCCTGAGGGTGTGGTGTACATCAACAGGAAGGGGAGCCCGAGTGTCAACTGCCAGGTGGTGTGCAATGCCATGGGACACATAACCAATGTCTGCACCACACACCCTGAGAGTGCACATGATGCATTTAACTGGCACAGCTCTGTGCTGTGCCACAGGTTTGAACATGGGGATATCCCCATGGGCCACCTAGTGAGTGAGTATGACACGGGCAAGGGGCGATGGGCCAAGCAAACCTTGGGATGGGGGAAAGCAGGGTGTGCATGGTGGTTTGGACACCAGGGACCGGCAAGGGGCACAGCAGAGCATAGCAGAAGGCTAACCATGTCACTATCCACACAGGAGACAGTGCCTATCCACTGTGGCCCTGGCTGCTCACCCCCCTGCCAGCGCCCGTCATCCCCAGCAGAGGAACGCTACAACGAGGCACATGCCAGCATGTGCTACATCATCGAACAAGTCCTTGGCATGTTGAAAGCACGGTTCCATTGCCAAGACAGGTCAGGTGGTGCCCTACAGTATAGCCCCTCGAAATCCTGTGGCCTATTCCTGTCTTGCTGCATACTGCACAACATGGCCATTGACCATGGGATAGGTGTTGAGGCTGATGAGGGTGACAGTAGTGGGGACAATGGAGGAAATGGGCTGGAGGGAGGTGGACAGCCACCACCTGGGAGGAGGGATCCCCTGCTGATCCATCAGGCAAGATGACACAGGGACACCATAGCACAGGAGCACTATGGTGCACACAGGTACTGTAGGTGGTGCAATAAACATGCATAGGCCACACAAACAGGTACAGCACACATGCAGGGGCATGAATGGCAATGGGCATGCACTCACTGAGGCAGGAAGCAGGGGTAAGGATGACAGGGGAACACACCCACACACATCATCCCTCACAGCCCACCCCACACACACACACGCATGCACCCACACACACACACAGGCGTGGGTATGTGACATGGCTCAGATGCATCGCACTGGTGCACAGGCGCAACTGATGCAGGACTGCTGTCATCACACCTATGCCACGTGGCCCAGAGGCCAGACAAGCATGCACACAGGCAGCATGTGGCATGACACACAGGTGCCACACCTGTGGCAGGCACACACACACACTGCCCATGTGTGCACTGGGCAGCAGCTGCAGACCACAGGTGGGGTGGGCCGCACATCAGGTCCGCTGCATGGAACCATGACCACCACAGCCATGGGGGTGGCCGTGCTTGGGATGATTGGCAGCCACAGACTGTGCATCAGCCATGGGGGGGTGCAACAGCCCCCCAAGAGTGTAAACGCGGGACCGCGACCATGTTCACACGGGGGTGTCAAGGTGGCCAAACAGCCCAGCCCTGGGTGTGCCTGGGATACCAACATCTGAGCCTGGCATTGACTGCTTAGGGGTCGCCCGACGCTGGGTACGCGGGGTGGACAGCACATTATGGGGGATCATCTGTGCCCAGCCATGCTCTGTGGCAGCCAGCAGCACAAAGCCATCTGAGAATGCAGGGGCAATGTGATCCAGGGAGGCAGTCGTGATCTCCTGCATGCGCTGCATTCCCACCAGAATCTGCACAATGCCCTTCTCCTGCTGCTCGGCTAACTGGCGCACCTCCATGTGCAGTGCGCGCACCCCAGTGGTGAGCTGCACCTGTTGCTGAATGGACTCCCACAGCAAATGGGTGTGCTCAGCCAGCAGGTCAGCATCCTGGGGCTCCCGGGCTGGACGCCGATCCCCATGTGGTGACTGGCCACGCTGCACAGACCCCCCTTTCTGGTGGAGGCTGCACAGCGGGATCTGCAGGGGGATTGGGTATGGCTTGCGTACTGGCAGTGGACCCTGTGTCCAGCTGCCTGGTGGCACCCACAGCCTGCTGCTGTAGCTCTTGTGGCTGCATCACCTCCACTGCAGGGCACAGCCTGGGCAGCGTACACCGCTGCACCCACAGTGGTGGCAGGAGGCTGTTCTGCCGCTGGCAGGGCACTGGGTGTGCTGCCTATGTCAGTGGCCAGCAGGGGTGTCTCCCCCACAATGATGGCCATGCTGTCTAGGATGAGTTTTATGTCATCATTGGTGTCGGATCCCACCCCGATCTGTGTCTCTGGGCACAGGACCCCAAGGCTGGCATCCTGCAGGAACACATCCAGGGCCTTGTCTGACCCCAGGTCTAGGACATCTGACTGCACAGTGGTGGTGAGCTGCAGCCTATCAGGCCCCCGGATGCCCATGGAGGTGGAAGACTGGTCCTCTGGGGCCGGGCCAGTGGCCATGACTGCTGCCGGTTCCGGCGCCGCCCCATCATCTGCACAGAGGCATTCTGGTGCTGCAAGAGAAAGAGAGGCATGTCAGTAATGCATTGCCCACATATGCCCCCACACTGCTACTGCCTGTGTCCTGCAGCATGGCATGCATGCGGGTGCACACACTTGCACATGACAGGCATGCCAGCTGCACGCACACTAGCATGGCCATGTACGTGCCCTCCACACCCCCAGCTGTGCATGGCTGACATACTTACCATGCAGTGATGGGCTGCCACCCATCTGGAATCTGCCACCAGGCACACCCTTCACCGTGCTGTGGTGCATGGTGTCTGCCAATAACTCCTCCTGTGCCGTGAGCAGTGGCGCAGCTGCAGGCCCCCCTCCAGTGGCATTCTGGGAAGCATGGATGGGCACCACCTTCTCCTTGATGCACCTTTTGTCTGTGCCCACCTTCTTCCTGCACTCCTGTGCTGAGTGCTGGTGGCTGCCCTGCTGGTTGACATATGCCACCACCTCCACCCAGGCCCCAGCCCTGGCCTGTGGCGTGCCCGTGACACCACTCAACAGGGGCTCCCTGTCAAGGTAGGCTTTGAACAGGGCCTCTGTCACCACCTTTGTGAAATTGGACCTGCACTTGCAAGCAGGCCCACGCTCCACACTCTCCTCACGTTCGACATGTCACTTCCTGTGGACATGAATAGCACAGTGTGTCAGTGGTAGCATCACCCTGTTCCATCCTCTCTGCTGTGCTGGCTGCTCCCAGTGAGCTGCAGCAGCATGTGCAACTTACCCTGAAAGGATGCAATACCGGTCCATGGCCTGTGCTTTTCCGTGGTGCTTATATAGCGCATTGTATGCAAATGAGCTTTGGCACAACAGTAATGACATGCTAATTCCCTCAGTGTGCCATGCATTGGCTGATAAGTTCATTTGCATGTGGCATCTGAATATCACAATTTTGCTCCATGCGCAATGAGATTGTTCCGGAGCAAGTCGTGGTGCGCAGGCCTGCAGTGCGCATGTGCTGAATGTTATCATGTTGTCAGACACACACTGTGCACCGACTGCATGATGAGGCCATGGTGCATGGTGTGCCAGGCTTGCTATTGCGCACATGCTCACTGAGCTGTGGTGGGCAACCCTTGACCCCTGCAGTGACCTCTGCCTCTGGGTGAGCCCTACACCCATGACCCCACCTAGCCACGCCCATGCTGCACATCTCCGAGACTGCATGATGGGTGGACACAGCACATGTTACCTTGGATCGTGCATCTGGTGCATGCCATGGCCATGTGCACCTACTGCTAACATTTTGCTCACTGGCTTCATATCGTAGCATGGTGCAGCGGAGAGCACCCCATGCACAGAACTGGACAGAGGTGGAGTTGGTGAACCTGGTCACCTGTGTCCAGCCCCAAGCACCCCAACTGTTTGGCCAGGTGCCCCTGCAGCAGCCTAGGTTGGCAGTGCTGCAGGGGATTGCTGCCACACTGCAGTGGCATACCGGGGTGGCCAGGACAGCAAAGCAGTGCTGCCACAGATATAGTGACCTTGTCAGGAGGGACTCAGAGTTCCTGAGGAGGCTGGAGGCATGAGTCAGGCATGGGGCTGTGCCACAGCCAGATGAGTAGGCTCATTTTGCATATGTGCCCTGGTGCTGTACTGTGGTGTTGGCTAGGCTGCCTGGCATGCCCTACAGAGTGGTGCACTGCCATCATGTGCATCACATGATGGCAGGGCCAGCTGCCACTTGCATTGCGATGCAGCCATACGGGACGTGTCGGCAGGGGTTCACCTTGTGCACAGGGGTGGGGATGGTGGGCAGCTGCTGTGGATGTTTACTGATGTGTACCTGTCTATGTTCCATTCCCAGGGCCTGAGAATCGCCACAGGGTGGCAGTGGCAGGGCGTCAGGCCACGGTGGGACTTGGAGGCAGTGCAGGAGCGGCTTCAGCACCAGCGGGGCCACAGAGGACAGGTAGGCACTGTCCTGGTCCATCGCTCTTTACATGGGGGTGGCGGGTGCATGGGTGCGGGCATGGCTGCCTATGCCATGTACCATGGCAGCTGTGTGTTGCACTGTGCGTGGTGCTTGCCACTGTGGTGCATCCATTGGACACTTGTGCCAGCTATTGGTGGGGTGGGTGTGCACCCCGGCTGCCACTGACATTGCTGTGGTGCTGCTGGTGCACTGTGCCATGTGACTGCCATTGCACAGTCGGGTGGCCACTGTGCAGCAGGGACCACCACTGTGCACTGTCGTGGTGTGCCGCATTGCTGGCAGGCACTGGCCCACCCCCGCCGCAGGTGTCCAGTATGGGCCATCCGGGGGGGTGTATCCCCACAGCCTATTGTACGCCGTGGGTGGGCATGGTTCCTTAGGACATTGCACTGATCACCTGTCCTGTCCCTTGTTGTAGGTGTCCGGGAGAGAAGATGGAGGCCCATGTACTGCCAGCTGCTCCGCCAGCTAATTTTGATATGTTCCACAGCCATGGAGACTGTGCTGCAGGTGCACCACATGCTCCTCCAGTGATTGGAGGCAGACAGGGTGCCAAGGGTTGGCAAGCTGTGGCCACTGATAGATCAGTCCCCTGTTTTCCCTGCTGTACCTGCCCCTACAGTCCCTCATCCCACTGTATAGTCCCTGTTTCCTGTCCCCTTCCCTCGCTATCCTACCCTTTCCCTCCCCCTTGTTACTGTACATAGTTTTATGAATACATCTCTATTTTGACTTACCTGCCTGTGTCAGTGTCTGCTTCGCAGGTAGTATGAGGAGCCATGCTACAGTGGCCCAGTGCCTGTCTGTGTGGTGTGCGTGTGTCGGGCGCATGTTGTGCTTCTGTGGTTTACTGCTGTATGCTGTGCTGTGTCCCACTGTGGTGGTGTCCCTCCCCGCAGTCGTTGGCTGTGTCTTGGGGTGCCCATGAGGTGGCTGTCAGGGGTGTGGGCATGGTGATGGCACATGGCCATGGTTTTTGGTCGGGTAGTGGCCGCACACTGTGTTGGGGCCCCTGATTGGCATTGTGTGGCCTGTTCCATGTGGTCTGCTGCACTACATGGCTCCCAGCACATTCCGCGTCTCCTCTGTGGGCCACCTGTGTGGCGTGTGTGTGTGTGTGTGTGTGTGATTGGCTGTATAGTCCTGGGTGTGGCCTACCCTGGTCTGGGTGTGTGGGGGGGCACAGCCTGCAGCCTGGGGGGGCTCCCTTGGTGACCTTCCATTGGCACCTCCTGTTGCCTACTATCTGTGCTACTGTTGTGTTGGGGGGGTCTGGGTTCCTCTGTGTGCCCTGGTGTGCCCTGCTGTTGGTGGCCTCCTGTGGCCTGTCACTGTGCTTTTCTGGCTCTGTCCCTGGGTCTCTTCTCTGTGCCATTCCCCCCCCCGCTGCTGTGCTCCCACAGTTGCACTGGGGCATCTCTTTCTGCACCATGGCTCATCTCTGGTTGTGCCATGGTGCATTCCTGGCTGTGCCATGGCTCAACTGTGCCATATTCAGCCAGGTTGCACTGGCACAGTGTGGCCGGTGCATTCTCTGAATATGGCTCCTGTTGCACCACAGTGCATCAGATTTGCACTGCGCCAGACTTGTGCTGACCTTTGGTGCATTTCTGAATATCTGGGGCACAGACTACAAAGTTATGTTTACAAGGTAGTACGCAGCTGTCATTGGGATAAGATGGCAGCCATTCAGCCAGTTTAAAAGGTAGTAGAAGAAGGCAAATAGCAGGCAGGGGAGGAGGCCAGAGAGGGCTACATAGAAGGCACAGCAGTGCTAGTGGGCTGAGGACAGATGCAGGTCAAGGAGGACAGGAAGTGGATTCTTTGTAAGGTATTTAAATTTAGTGGGGAGTTTAAGGAACACAGTGGGGCAGGGGAGGTCATTCCATAGAGAGGGTCCAGCAACAGAGAAGGCTCTTTGACCCATCCTGGTGGTTAAGTTTGGATTCAGGAGCTGGAGGTGGGAAGAGACAGAAGGGAGTAAGAGGGACTATGAATGGCATCCCTGATGGTCCTGGCCAGCAGGTGTGAGCATCTGGCTTGAGGGGGTAGAAAGTTTAGGGACTGGTAGAGATAGCAGTGGTGCATGGAGAGAAGGGCATGGAGAGCAAAGTGGCAAATCCAGTTGTAAGTAATATCCAGTCAGTACTGGCTGGCAGTGGAGGTAAGGGAGTACACCTGTCACCCATAGTCAAGAAGGGGGAGGAGGTTGCCACAGGCTACAGCAATGTTAGCTTCCAGTGTGAGATGGTCAGTAAGGCAGTAGCAGAGACCCAGCTTCTGGTTTATGTGATGTATCAGGGAAGCAATGTGGTCGGAGTAGATAAGGCACAGGTGTAGGATTACTCCCAGATATCTCAATGAGTGAATAGTACTGAGGAGAGATCCATCCGGGGAGTGGACAGTGAGAAGACAGCCAGAGTGGCTGAGAGTGGAGAGTTTGGGTTTTGAGCCAAACAGCATAGACTTCATTTTGGATGCATTGACCAGTAGCTTGTTAGAGGAGATCCAGTGGTGGTCCATACAGAAATCAGAGTTGAGGATGAAAGACAATGAAGACGGGGAGGTGTTGCTATGGAAGAGTATACAGTCATTGGTGTAGAAGAGGGAGTGACACAAGAGGCCCTCCAATGTGAGGAAGTTAATGAAGAGGGAAAAGAGGAGGGGGCCTGGTATGGAGCCCTGGGGACACTGACTGAGACAGGCAGGAGGGGGGTGTTACCACCCCTAGGCAGACCATTTGGGTTCTACCAGAAAGGTAGTTTGTGATCCAAGCTGTGGAGGCAGCGGAGAAGCCAAGGGCACCAAGTTTAGTTATAAGGATGTTATGATTGACTAAGTCAAAGGCCTTGGATAAATCAACAAATATCACACCAGTCAACTTGCCTTCATCCATATTCCTAAGCACATGGTCAATGAAGTGAGCCAGGGCAGTGGTTGTGCTGTGCCCCTTCCTGGAACCATGTTGCTGAGGGCAAAGGAGGTTGTAATTGGTGACATGGTCAGTGACTTGGTAGTTGACAGCCTTCTCAAGGAGCTTCCCAAGATGGGGTAGTATGGAGATGGGTCGATAGTTATCCATAATGCTAGGATCATCCGATATGTGAATGGGGACCATTTTGGCCTGCTTCTAGGCAGGGGAGACAGAGGCCAAGGTAAGGGAGAGATTAAAGATAAAAGTAAGTAGATAGGCAATGTCACGGGCTGCTAATTTAAGAAAGCGGGGAATAAACCATCACTACCAGCACTCACTCTGGATGGAAGACTGAGGAGGAGCTTAAGTGTCCCGGAAGGAGAAATGGTCTTGACATAAAAAGTGGGGCTGCTGGAAGTAGTAGAAGGGGGCATGGACAAGGGGCTGAAGGGGGTATGTTTAGCCAGGTAGTTTCTGAGATTGGAGAAATGAGCATTGAGTACATTTGCAATATCAATGGGGTCAGTCAGGGAGCTGTGTTGGGTGATAGGGGACTGCTTGGTAGAGGGAGAGAGCAAAGCATGAAAGGAGAACCAGAAATGCCTGGGGTTTCCTAAGTTTTGGGACTGAAGTGATTGGAATTAGGTCGACCTTCTTGAGTGCATGAGGTACTTGCAAAGGTTCCGCAGGTGATGGTAGTCATTCCAATGGGGATGGGATGACATGGCTTTATGGGCAGCCCATTTGGTGTCCCTCTCCTCCATTAGCATGAAGAGGTCCGATGAGAGCTAATGAATGTCACCCCCAAGCACTCTATGGGTAGCAAGCAGGAAATGTTTATTTTGGACAAGTAAGAGGGCGGAGACAAATGTGTCCATAGCCAGGGCAGTGTCAGTGGCATTATACAGGGTAATCCAATCAAGGGCTCTGAGGTTGTCCTAGAGTCTGAGGGGTGGTCATAGCTAGAAAAGTTACAGAAAGTCAGATAGGTGGATGGAGGGCGATTGGGTTTGGTATGCTAGACATAGTAGTTTAGTTTAGTTTATTGTTCTAGGAATTACTACCTTTGAGCCAGAGGCTCTTTTACAAAGGTTTCACATCAATTAGGTACAGTACAAAAGGTTACATAGATAACACAACAATTTGTGTTGTGTCAAGAGCAAGAAAACATATACAAATACATATCAAATCATTTGTGCAAAAGGACATGAGATATCAATAATCACATTATTATTACAAGAAAGAGGTCATGCCAAATTAGGAGAAACAAATAGGGAAAAAGTCCAGAACAGAGAGGGTAAGTGAAAGGTGTGGGAGCAGACAATAGCAGGAGAAAAGGTTTCCAAACATGTCTTTGTCAAATAACGGGACAGGGTGGGTAGTGAGAAAATAGGAGGTTTAATCAGGGCAGTCACAGGAGCTGGAGGTGGCAAGGTGAGAGTAAAGCCTTGATTTGAAAATACCTAGAGAGGTGGAGGCAGTAATATGAGTGCTGAGGGCATTTAGCCAGCTGGGGGCATGATAGGCAAATGATCTTTGTCCCTGAGAAGTCCGGCATCGGGGGACTTGGAGAGGCTGGTGTTCTGATCTTCTGGTAGTAGATGGGGGAGTGATCACTGATGGCATCAGATAGTGTGCCAGCATGGACAGTTTTGTCAGCTCAGGTCATCAGGATCCAGTCAAGAATAATATGTTCATGGGTTCAATTGTTGAGCCATGTATGGGAAGCAATTAGCTGGGTAAGGTTATATTGTTGTGTAAGGGAGTTGCAGTGTCAGAGAGAGGGTTTACATCCCAGTTGATACTGAAATCACCTAAGAGAATGGTGTCTCTAGAGAGGGAGAGATGGCCCAGAATGTTCAGGAGCTATGTGAGACTGGAGACACCACTCTTTGGGGGATTATAACAACACCCAACAAGTAGCTTTTTATTGGTGGCAACTGGCAGTTCTGCTGCGTGCCACTGGATAGGGAGATCACTAGTTGCCTGGCCAAGAAGTGTAGCATGAAAGGAGTTACGGTAGTACAGGAGTACACCCCCACCAGAGCAGGAGGCAGCACAATCACAGCATAGGAAGGTCTAACCAAGCAGGGAGCAGCTGAGATCAGGGGTGGAGCTTTTTAGCCAGGTCTCAGAGATGCCCAGGATGTTAGGCTTGTGCAGTGTGACCCAAGCTTCCAGCTTGGCCATTTTAGATAGTAAGCTCCTCACATTCAGATGGACTATTTGTAGGCATTGTTTAACACACCCTAGTGGGTGACTATGGGAGATGGGAGTGTTTAAGGGGGTGTGTGGTTGAGGTTCCAGGGTTGCTTTCCATGTCCCCAGAGAGTAGAAGGCATGTGATATGGAAGGTGGATGGGAGGAAGACGGAGGGAGATGGGACCCGGAGGGAGAGGGAAGAGAGGTGGAGGAATAGGCAGTGATGGTCATGAGAGCTAATGAAGGCCAGGGTGGCAGATGGGCAGAAGTGAAGCAGGCTGCATTCTGGGCTTGGTAGAATAGGAGTGGGGCAGAAGGTAGGTTGGGTATGCCTATGAGTGACTTGATCCAGGGCTAGGACTGAGGCACCAAAGTTGAAGGCAAGACAGAGACCAAGAAGTGTGCAGAGAGATAGAAACTTGACTATAAGGGAGGACATTATGGTGGGGTGAAGGCACAATTGAGGGTGCAAGGTAGGAGGGGAAGTATCAGGGGTACTGAAGGTGGAATGTGAACCAAGAAGAAAGAGGACAGCGAGTGACAGGTAGTGCCACCTGGTGGGAGATGGGGAGTGAGATTACTAGAGAGGAGCCAACCAGGATCAGGGGAGAAATGAGCAGAGCAGAACAACAGGAGGTACCAAGAGCAGCGGGGTGGGGGTGGGGTGGTACTAGTACATCATACCAGCTGAAACATTTACTTATTGGTAGTATAGCCTAGTGGTCAGAGCTGCAAGCTACAGATGGGCCAGGCATCAAAGACCAGGGGTTCAAATCCCATGGAATGGGATGGGGCGGGGAAGAGGTTGTTTAGAAAAGAGGCTGGGTTCAGGAGTGAGTGGTGAGAGGAACAGGGAATTAAGGCATGATACAGTGTAAGGGCACGGCATATAATATTAAGAGCTAGGTATAGGTAGAGAAGCTAGGGGTTAAATACTTCAAATAATGCAGTACTGTATATATTTCACTGAATCTTTCCAAAAGCTTTTGACTGTACGCAACTGACCTCACAATTGTTGTTTGTAATATCAAATACTGTTGTTATTTTGAGCACAATGATGTCATAAGCAACAACTTTAAGAGGTTAGTTGGAGACATGCAAATACAGAATTGTGTATGGTCAACCATACACAACAAGGATATGTTACCATTGAGGAGCTGCAATGACTTCATATTGATCTTCAGAGTGATGCTTCAGAGGTCCTGATATCAAAAGCATCAGAGGTCCTGATATCACCTCAAACCTGAGATGGTAACACAGTCTTTGTTACTGTATGACTGACTATACACTATTTTATATAGTACATGGTCTTAAATATTAGATATTTTATGGTTGACCATACACTATTTTATACAGTATATAGTCTTAAAGATTAGGTGTTTGGTGAGTGAGTGAGTGGAGCTTACCAATCCACCAGCTTATCTTCCCCCTGCCAGCCCAGCTATTTGACCTGATAGTTAAAAGTGAAACAGGCAGCATTTTGCTTCTTCTTTTTTTTTGGTACACTTTATTTATGCTCCGCAGGGCAGGACGTCTCTCAGAGGTGCTCACTCGATCTACACTTCTACTCCCCACCAAGACCTTGCAGCCCCCTGGATTATCCCCCAGGGGATGGCCCGCCCAACTACCTGGCGGCCTATCTGAGATTAGAGGGTCTGTCCCAGTAGAGGCCCTGGAGAACCGAAGGAGGGATGGTCCAGCACTGGGGATGTGGGCTTGGCCACTGGAGCCATTGTTGCCTCCCTGTCCCATTGGGGATTTCAGTCTTGTGGTTGCCCCTCAGGAGCACGGATATGAAATGACATCCTGGCACAGACATGCTGACATCTGCCACCACTCTGCCCCCAAGTCACGGCACTGCAATTTCCCTGCACTGCCCCCGATCTCCATCAGGGGCCACTAAGTAGCATCACAAAGCCCTGAACCCTCTCCGGGAAAGGGAGATCAGTCCTCCAGATGCTCAATCCCTTCCCTTCCTTGCCGACCCCCAGCAGTCTGAGTCCATTCCTGAACCCTGGTCGCTGGCATGACACAAGGTGTGGCATCCGGCGCCTCAGCCCTCAGCACCACCAGACTGCATTCTGGTTCTTTAAAAACTTGCATTACCTAAACTGACTGGGTGTTTCTTTTGAGACAGCCACAGCGGGTCTTTACTGAGTGGTTCCATTCAGCCACGCTTGACATGCTGTTGTCAGAATGTCAAGGAATCTTGTTGGTGGTTCAAAGGAGAAAAGTTGTAGTAGTAGTAGTATTGTTGTGATCATCTACCCCAGCCAAACACAAGCAGGACAGAATTACTGAGAAGAAAGCTAGTCTGTGAATAAGTATGCCTCCCCCAAGCAGGAGCAGATCACCATCCTGGAAAACAAGTTCCTTCATCTTGTTTCTTGGTCTTTATTTCTCTGATAGGTGGCCTACAAGTCACATCATAATCCTCTGCTTGTGACATAAGACCTGGTTACTGTAGAGATAATTATAATTTGACAAGCACAGAATTATGATGTGACCTGTAGGCAGTCAGCCAGAACTGATGAAGACCAAATGGTAGAGAACCTGTTGTCATGCAAATGGCTTGCGTAAAAAAATATGAAACAAAGGTAAATGTAGGAAATATAAGCTATATTGTGTGCACTCATTTTTTAAAAAAAAGTTGCCTCTGGGGTGTCAGGGTTACAGTGGTGGGCACTCACAACCTATGACCCCCCAGTTGTTTCCTTAACCTGCTCCCCTGATTGCCCCAATTATGTGGAGGAGTAGCAGGATGTATGCCATGTTGGTGATCAGGCACAAGGATCACGGTGTTGATAGCAGATGGACAGGTTGACGATTTGGGGAGGGGGGCAGAATATGAGTGCAAAGCAATGGGTTCTGTTGAAAGTGGCACTGACAGTGGTTTGTCAGCTCAACCAACCAGAGTGTGAGGGCCAAACAGTAGCTTTACTAGAGACTGGCACTGATAGAGATTGGGGCAGGTGGGGAGAGTGCAGTTGCTGCCAAGCAGCTTCTCTCGAGACTGATGGTGTTGGAGATTTTGGGGGATGTCAGACTGGGAGAATACAAGCGCTGCTGAGTGGCTTCTTTTAAGAATGTGCTACTGATAATTTAGGGTAAGGTTAACGAGAGTATGAGTGTTGCTGACTGACTTCACATTAATAGATATGTCTATGGCTGTGGCATTAATTCAATTGGTGCTCTTTGGAGTCACTCAATTGGCAGCCACGGTAGCTGCTACATTGGTGGCTGTAGGTAGTGCTTCTTTATTGGGGATCATATATCTAATCCATTGGCAGCCATGGTAGCTGCTACATTGGTGGCTGTAGGTACTGCTTCTTTATTGGGGATCATATATCTAATCCATTGGCAGCCATGGTAGCTGCTACATTGGTGGCTGTAGGTACTGCTTCTTTATTGGGGATCATATATCTAATCCATTGGCAGCCAAGGTAGCTGCTACATTGGTGGCTGTAGGCACTGCTTCTTTATTGGGGATCATATATCTAATCCATTGGCAGCCACGGTAGCTGCACTGTTAACAGCCATAGGAGCTGCTCTGTTGGCAACTGTAGCCACTCCATTGGAGACTATCGAGGCCACTTCACTCACACCTATGGACACTAGGCTAAAAATCCTCTTAGTAATTTCCTGTGTACACTAATCCTCTTGTACCTCTGTAGCTAGCACTGTGATTTAAATAGAAATCACATCCTACACCTAGTATTAAACAGAATTGAATTGTCCCTGTTTATCTGGCCTCCTCTCATCCC
The DNA here is from genome assembly GCA_016271365.2 of Neoceratodus forsteri. Taxonomy (NCBI): domain Eukaryota; kingdom Metazoa; phylum Chordata; order Ceratodontiformes; family Ceratodontidae; genus Neoceratodus; species Neoceratodus forsteri. The sequence goes on from CM028129.1 coordinate 908,209,940, forward strand.
CCCCGTGATACTTGAACCCAACCAGCAATACATCGACTGTTCTGTAGTCAGGAATGCTAATCACTAGGCTAAATATCCTCTTAGTAATTTCCTGTGTAGACTAATTCTCTTGTACCTCTGTAGCCAGTAATCTGATTTAAATAGAAATTGCATCCTACACCCAGTATGAAACAGGATTTGAATTGACCCTGTTTCTCCAGCCTCCCCCTCATCACTGAAAATGACATACTCCCCCTCCCTTTTGTCTCACATCCCACCACTGTGGAACTTGAACCCTAGCGTCTGGTGCACACACTGCTTCAAAGTCTGCTGCACCTTCCACCAGGCCTCTCATTCCTATTAGTATTTCCATATAAATGGCTCCTTTAGTACACTTTTCCCCCCTCACGTTTGGTCCAGCCCCCCCCCCCTTACCTTGTATGTTCCACTGAGCCTGCTAACCTTATTACTGCTGCTCCTTGGAGCATTCATTCCTACTATAGTCATTGTGACTTCAAAAGCTCCTAAGAGCACTAGCCAGTACAATCACTATTCAGCATCATATTTGATGATTTTTGTCTGTCAGTGTAATATTTTGTACTGTGGTGAAATAATGATTTCACATTTGAAATTAAACTGATGGCATTACTGCACTGTGCATGTAGTCTCTACTTGACAATACTTAAAAACTACTTCAAATCCCCAGCTTAGTGTGTTTGCTCCCTAAGTTATTCATCATGCCATCACCATGCTAGTCCCATTAATAGTTGTGCTTATGCTGCATCACAACATGGTGTTGTACTCAGAGCCCTTGTTGAACACAACAAACTCCCAGATATGACCCAATACCTGTCATATCCCCAACTCCACCCCAGCTGGGATGCAGCATCTATTTCCCTTACGTACACCCTACTACTACCTCAAAAAACTATGATCAGGGTCATATCAATTAGCTCTGTGATAGTCCAGTTTCATGTATACCCTGTACCCTAGTGACCTTCCCAAGTAATGCCCCTTATCAATACCCCTGCCAAGAAAGCGCTTATATTTATGCTGTATTGGTTAAAAACTCATAACGTTGTTATGTTTATGGAACACAGAAATAAACCCAGGCCCCACTTTTCCTATCACTTTACCTACAGACTTTGCTTCAGTGCCAGGCCTAAAAATGATGCTGGTCAATGTCTGCAGTCTCATGAACAAAATAGATTTAGTAAAAGTTTGGATTACACACACAAACCCTGATGTTTTAGTAGTGATGGAAACCTGGCTCAAGGACAACATTATAGACCAATAAATAGCGCGACTGTCCTATAACACCTTTGAACTAGATAGGCAGTCAAGGGAAGGGGGTAATTATTTATGTAAATTCCAAATTCATTGCCACCGAACTCCTCACTATTACCAGACCTAAGGAATTAGAATGTCTGGTCAAAAGACTCTCCCTGCACCCATCTGAAACAACCAACATAATTGTCTGTTACAGACCACATGCGGGGGGTGTAGCACTATTGCCAACCCTCAGAGACATCATAGAAACGAGCTCTAATAAATCCATTATTCTTGGTGACCTAAATATGGGCTGGTTTTCCCCCTAGAACAGATACACTAAAGGACATGTGTGATGAGCTGGGTACCATGCAGCTCATCTCAGACGCTACAAGATTCAGTGCCAAAAATAGCCCTAAAAGCTCCATATTAGATTTAATACTTACAAACAGGCCACATAAAATTGCCCGTACAGCTGTCTTCCATAGTAATCTTAGTAATCACAACATTGTCGTCTGTACAAGAAGCCTAGAAAAATGACCATCTCACTCCACGTTCATCACAAAGTGAAGTTTCCATAAATTCAAACCCAAAAGTTACGTAGCAGACCGTCGCGATACAAACTGGCAAAACTTCTACCTGGCTACTTAACTAGATGAGGCTGTTAATATCCTTAATACTAGCCTAACAAACTTAACAAATAAGCATGCCCCATTCGTTAAATGTAGCATGAAAAAGGCCTCTTATCCTTGGTTTCTGTCCAACCTAAAAGAAGCCCTGACCCAAAGGGATAAACTATGGGCCAAGGCAAGGCAGTCTAAAGCTCCAGCAGACTGGCTGGCCTTTAGAATCTCGAGAAATGCTTGTACCAAGCTGGTTAGAGCAGCCAAATCAACCTATTATGTGGAAACCCTTGAGGGTGCCAAAGATAACTCAGCTAAGATCTGGCAAACCATCAAAGCTGTTTTAGGACAGAGAACCCAGCCTGCAATCACCATCAAAATTATAGCACAAGGTACCATGATCTCTGAACAGGGCACCATTCTAGAAAAACAAAATGAGCACTTCATGACAGCAAGCTTAGCATTCCACTCCTCCCCAGCTGCAGGGCTTATTGACTGCTCACCACCCAATGACACCCCCTCAGACCCTCAGACTCAGGACTCCTTCTGTTTCTCATCAGTGACTTTCAAGCAAGTTGAGGATCTGATAATAAAATTAGATGTAAAAAAAAAGTGCTGGCACAGATGGAATCGAGTCTTTCTTCCTAAGGCTAGGGTACCACTTTCTAACTGCCCCCATAGCACATATTTTCAGCTTATCAGTTACACCTGGAACAGTCCCATCCTGCTGGAAAACAGCCTTTAAACTACTTTTGTTTAAATCATGAGACTCCTGTGACCTTAATAATTACAGACCGAGTTCCATCTTGCCTGTACTGTTGAAGCTCCTACAAAAGTTAGCCAATAATCAGCTGAAGGATCACCTCAAAAATCTAATTTATTTAACCCCCTTCAATCCAGCTTCTGGCAAAACCATACTACGGTGTCAGTTCTAGCCAAAGTGACAAATGATTGGTTCACTGTCCTGGATAATAAAAACTCTAATGGAGCCATCTTCCTAGACCTAAGCAAGGCCTTCGACATGGTCGATCATAACACTCTGTTAGCCACACTAAAAGACCTTGGTGTGAATAACTGCTCATTAAATTGGTTCACTAACTAGCTTACTGTTCGACTCTGACACATCAAAATCAATGGACTCCTTTCCTCTTCCCTATTGATAACTAAAGGTGTACCCCAGGATCCATTCTTGGACCCCTTTTATTCACAATTGACATCAAATTCCTTAGTGACAACATCCATAACTCCAGACTCCACTTTTCTGTGGATGATACTGTCCTTTACACATCCAAACCCCCATTGTCAGACGTCATCACAGAACTACAGTCTGATTTCGGTCAGTTGGAGCAAAACCTGCTTAGATCAAAATTATTACTGAACGCCAAGAAAACTACAATTATGTACTTTTAACCCCCGCATCCCCTCACACCGGCACCTATGTTAACCTTACTAGGAGACTCACTAGAGTCAGTTGATCAATTCAAGTATCTAGGGGTATGGTTAGATAGCAAACTATGCTTCACAAACCACATTGAATCCCTTGCTAGGAAACTGAAAATAAAGACTGGATTTCTTCTACAGAAACAAATCCGTTTTTCCCTTAGATATTAGGAAAAGGCTGGTTCAAGCCACCTTTCTTCCCTTCCTTGATTACATGGATATAATTTATAATAGTAGCACAGTAACTAACCTTCATAAGCTTGATATCCTGTTTCACCGTGTGATTTGCTTTATAACTAACGCACCCTACAGAACCCACCATTGTGCCCTTTATGCAGCTGCAGGCTGGGCTTCCCTGGTCACAAGAAGGATGATACACATTAGTATCTGGGCTCTTAAAACATTTCAGAATAAAGTTCCTTCCTACATCACCTCCCTTTTTCATCACTATCATAGCTCCTACGCCCTTAGAAAAAATGCTTTCATACTACTAAAAGTAGCCAAATTCAACACACTTTATAGTAAAGTTGGATTTAGCCATATAATCCCATCCACCTGGAACAAACTATAAGCCACACTAAAACTCCCTGAACCAATCTCCTTAAGCATATTTAAAACCCTGGCTAACAAAGCACTTAACAGAAATTTGCCACTGCCAAAGCACCTAGTAGCCCTCCTAGTGGAGAAACTGTTATAGTCTCATAAAGCATTTGAATGTAAACTTCTTTCATGTTTCCCCTTTTCTCCTTTCCTGCCTGTCAGCTTAGTTCCTGAAATGTATATCATTTAGCCATAACTCCCCTCCTACTGTACGTTGTTTACCTGTCTCAACACTGTTCAAACTTGATGTATAGCAATTATATTACACTGTATTACTGTACATTGTTTACCTGTCTCAACACTGCTCAAACTTGATGTATTACAGTTGTACTATATTGTATTGTGTTATAACGTTTCCCCTTTACAGCAACCTCTAGACCTGGCTAATGCCTTTAACAAGGCCTTCATGGACCTAAGCTCTGTACTCCCCCCAGAATTTCTCCAGTCCTCGCCAGCCATGGATCCCATAGACACAAACCCACCACCATCACGTAGAATTGGGCAACCACCTTTCTGCTTCAGGCAAATCATGAGGCAACAGACAGTGAAATATGTCTAAAGGATTCTAAACAAGACCAGGATTGGTAGTGACTCACTAGACATGAAACTGCTAGCGCTCACCCTGGAAGAACTTGCCACCCCATTAACCAAACTGTTCAACACCTCCTTGCGAATTGGAATCTTCCCAGACAGGTGGAAAACTGCCCTGGTCACCCTTGTGTTTAAGAGCGGGGACAGAACTGATATGGGGAACTATCACCCTATCTCGATACTTCCACCCCCCTCTAAAGTGTTGGAAAGGGTCGTCTCTGATCAACTCATTGACTATCTAAACAAGTACAATCTGCTTTGCCCTCAGCAACATGGCTTTCATCAAAAGCACAGCATCATCACCGCCCTTATCGACTTTACCTCCCACGCATACGAAGCCCTTGACTCAGGAAAAACGATGCAGTCCATATTTATTGACCTCACAAAAGCTTTCAACACTATCTACCACCAAATCCTGCTAACACACCTTCGGACCCTGGGTCTGTCAGTAGATACCATCTCCTGGTTCAACAGCTACCTATCACATGAAATGCAGACTGTTAGGATCGAGGGTGTCACCTCTGATCCCAGAAAGGTAACACTGGAGGTCCCACAGGGCTCAATCCTAGGGCCACTTCTCTTCACAAATTCCCTTCCCAAAGCCTCTCTTGCTAAAATGCTACTGTATGCATATGATGCAGTGATATCAGTCCCAGGCAGCAATGCCTGTGAAATCTCTAAAAACCTACAGTGCAACTTTGCCTTGCTAGAGGCATGGTTCTCCCAAAACCAACTCCTACTGAACTATAAAAAAACTAAAACAATGCACCTAACCACGCCAAATTCCAAAAGGAATGTTGAACCCCTGACTATCTTTAGCCAGAAAGGGGATAGCATCGAGCAAGTCCACACCTTCAAATACCTCGGAGTGCATATTGATGACACACTCTCCTTTGTGCACCATATTGACCACATAGTCAAGACTGGCAATATTAAGCTAGGCATCCTATATAGGCATAGGCAAGCCATGACACACGAGGCTCTTAAACTAGTTACTCAAAGCTCTATCCTGTCTATCATTGACTACACATTAGTCATTAATGGTGCTGCCACCGACTCAGTCTTAAATAGAGTTAAACAACTAGTTAACAGGGTCTGTCGCCTGGTCCTCAATGTTAACCAGTGTACCCATACATGCTTACTTTACTCCTCTACAGGGTGGCTCCAGCTCCACCTCAGGACAAGGTATCAGGCTTGCATAATGGGGAAAAAAGCCCTACTGTTTCTCACTCCCGACTCTACTGCTGCTCTGTTCCAGCGACACCCCTCGACAAAGGTCACCAGAGGAACGGCAAAGGGAGTGCTCCATGTCCCATTCAAAAGAACATGCTTTGCTCAGCGGTCACTCTCCTACTGCAGCCCCCACATGGCTTAACGAACTCCCCTCTACAACACTGGAACACACAAAAATAGGCCCCTTTAAAAGAGACCTGTTAACTGTTTTGGCAGAAGACAACCAGTGTGACTGCAACCACTAGTCGCATGTGGCCACGACATACCCCTCATCCCACCCCCACCCCCAGACTTCTCCTGCGCTCTAGCACCTCCTTGACAAAGCCTCTAGGTGGCTGCCCCTCTCTCCTGCTCCTACCCCTCACCCCCTTTCCAACATATGACAAAGCCCCCCTCAGGCCACGCCTCCCTAACTTCAGGCTTGACTACTTGAGACCTACTTTTAAGACTTAACAATATATGTTAAACCACTTACCAAATGCACTACTTGTACCTGTATAACTTAGGAAATCTGCTTGCCTATATGTACAGCCTGTCAGTATTCCGTTATCAGCAAGTAGCATCAGCTATGTCCATCAAACTACCACTGTATTCTTGTCTCTTCCTCTTCTGAAATGTAACCTTGGAAACTGTTTATCTGTTTCTTATACCTGACATGGAACCTTTGTAAAAGAGCCTATTGGCTCAAAGGTGTTAATCTACACATGAAATAAATAAATAAATAAATAAAATAATATTGTATATCCTTTTTTCCAAGTTGTCCTACCAGAACCTCCTTGTAAATAAGCATTCTCAATTAAGTTTTCCTGCAAATAAACTTGTACTTGGTGGCTGTAGGAGCAGAGATACAGTAAAGTTAAATTTCACAGGTAAAGCTGATGTGAAATTGGAAACTTTGCACTATACGTAGCTGGGTGAATTTCTCCTGACATCACCCAATTTTGTAACACAAAGTTTGTTTTATTTTAAATGGTTTAAGAGCCAGAAAACACCTCCACTCACATCAAAACTGTATCTCCCCCCACCCATATCCACAACTATTTAACCCCCCCCACCATCATAGCACCTTCTTCCGTCCTTCATCAATCAGGGCAAAATGTCTGAAGAGTATGTTACTGTAAGTCATAATAGTCTCCCTTCCACCACCCCATCAATGACCTGCTGGAGTCACCAACCTCCCCCTCATCCTAGTAAAACATGTTGATACCTTACCTACCCCCTGGCACCCACCACCGTTACCCCCAAAGTCATAATCATCACAAGGTACCATCCCATACTAGTCAGTCCAGAACAACAAGTCCAGCCACCATCTTCTTAGTGAATGACTGTCTGCATTGCTTGCTACACAACTCCTGCAACATTTCAAGTCAAACTTTGAGCACTTTGCACATGCACTCAGACTTAACATTTGGCATAACTTTTTTCTTTCATTCATAACTTATTTTTATTTCTTTGTAAAATAAGTTTACAAACATATAAACATATCGACATATAAAATTGCCAGCTGTGAAAGACCTTACAGCCTATTGAGTCTACTCAACTGCAGTGTCCCTAATACATGAAATACAGTTACGAAGTAGTCAAACATGAAATGCATTTCAGGTTTACAAATATAAAGATTTTTGATTATAAAGATTGGCATATCATGTTAATCAGTGGATTCCATTTTCCATCTAAGAAAATTTACTGTAACTCTGCAATTTGCCTTAAGATGCATAATTCTGTAAATCAAAAATAACACTTAACCTGACATTTTATAACAAAAAGTATGTCTGATCTGTCACAGATCTAGTTCTAAGTCTATCAGTTTTATGTGGCTGTATGTTAATGAAGTGCTGTGCTTTGCACAATCATTACCTGGCACAAAATGTTTCCTGCCACATGCTACAAAGTGCAGCACCACTGTATACCTGCTATAAGCAATTTCACAGGGCAGCTGAAGGCATGTGGTAGTAGAGAGCACTGTGGAAGTGAATAGAGCTTCATGGCAGTGAGGGTCCCTTACTTTACGAAAAGGCAACCCTCCCTTCTGCACTGTACCAGCTGATCTGAGGGGAGCTAGGCCCTGCAGGAGGGGTATCAAGAGGAGGCCAATTGGGATACTAGCCATACCCCCTACCTGCAGAAGAGCCCATCCTGGATGCCAACCCAGACTTAGGAAGCCATGTGCTGGGGATGTAAACCTTGTGGCGATCAGAGCAGAAAAAAGCCTGCATCAGAGCTTCATGGCAGCGAGGGTTCCTTTCTTTATGAACAGGGAGTCTTCCCCCCTACACTGTACCAGCTGATTTTAGCAGAGCTAGGAGGTCCAGGAGGGAATCAAGAGGTGGCCAATCAGGACACTAGTAATGTCCCTGCCTCCAGAAGATCCAGTCCCAGATGTCAACCCAGACTCAGGAAGCAGTGCGCCGGGGGATTTAAACCCCATGGCAATCAAAGTAGACAAAAGCTTTCAGGCAGAGCTTCAGGGCAGCAAAGGTCCCTTGCTTTACAAAAAGGGAGCCCTTCCCCCTGCACCATACCAGCTTATTTGAGCACAACTAGACACTCCAGGAGGGGATCAAGAGACAGCCAGTCAGGATGCTAGCCATGCCTCCTGCCTCTGGAAGAACCAATCCCAGATGCCAGCCCAGATCACTGGTCCACTTCCTGTTGCTTTAAAAGGAAGAGGCCACCAAGCCTTCCTCTGTGATGTGGCAAATGTGACTAGGACATCACAGCAGAGTCTGCCCACCGGAGTCAGCCCAATGAGGCAACCAGATACTCTGCACCTCAACAGTAAGTAGTACAGGTGCTTGGAGTCAACAAGCATTCACAGGCAGTGGTGCAAGTGGTAGACAAGAAGTACAGGAACTTAGGCACTGGCAATTAAGAAATACAGAATGAAGACCTTTAATCTAAAGGATAGCGGTGTCAAGGCACAACTATCTAATTTGACACTAGTAGATTCAGTTAGAGATATTAAAGTATTTCTAGATAAACAGCATTTTTGTACAAGTCAAATGGTGTTATGGAAATCCTGAGAACAGATCACAGATCCAGAAACTGTCACTATGTTGCTGGCTTAAGAATTTCAGTTTTAGTGTCAGTGGGAAGAAGTACAGGAACTCAGTTCCTGCTGCAAAAAAGGTACAGGAACTGAGTTCCTGTGCGTTCCTGTTCACTTTCATCACTGTTCACAGGTGGAAACAGGAAGCCAGGAGGTTGTACCAGACAACTGTGGTAAGATTCGTGTTAAACTCTTGTTGTAGCCCACACACTGCAAGGGAGTGAGGAGAGTTAGGGTTACACAACGATTCTGGGAATAGGCGAACACCCTATCTATGGCACGGATAGAAAGGAATTTAAAGAAAGCAACACAAAAACAGTTGGAGTAGAAATAAGATATGCTGGGAGTGGTGCAATGCAGTGGCTGTGGGGTGACCGTTTTCGGGACACTTTCTAGAGACTGAGTTGCTGCCTCATCTGCATGCACCTCTCTGCACAAAGGTAGGAGGTTGCTAGACTCCAGGCCCAGTTGGCAAGGATTCAGTGGGCATCCTCCCCCACCTAGGAACCACCAAGTCTTCCACTGCTACTTTAAAGGATGCCAAGGAGGAGAAGCGGTTAGACTACAGTGGGCTTAGGAAGGAAAAGGGTGGGTCAGAGGCACATGCCCCGTGTGGTACCACTACACAGTTCCTACACTGTTCTGGAGGGGTGGGACTGTTCCATGGAGGTACTTGTAATAGTGACCAGGAAGGATATGGTGGTGGTGTAGTGGAGACTCCAAGAAGGGTGGAAGAAGACCTCAGAGGAAGAGGAAGCAACTCCTGTTGGGGGGACTTCATTGTGAGAAGGATTGATTTAGGAACTGGAAGGGAGAGGGGAGGTTAGGTACCTATCTGGTCCCATGGGTCAGAGGAATGGGAAGTGGATCATAAGGATTGCTAGGGCTGCAGGATAAGAGGGAGAGCTGGACATCATTGTCCACCTAAGGACTAATGGCCTGGCTAGGGATGAGGCTAGGATGGTGCAGGAGGAGTTCAGGGAATAGAGAAGGGGTCTTAGGCAGGTAGCATGGTCAGCGGCCTTTTCTGAGGTGCTGCCTGTCTAAGATATGGGAAGGATAGGGTATTTCATACCAGAAGCTTCAACTCATGGTTGAAGAAATGGTGCAGAGAGGAGGGCTTTGGCTACACTGGGGACTGGGGTCTCACCTGGAGGGATAAGGGTCTATACAGGAGACATGGCCTACATCCGTCTGGGGGGGAGGGGAACCACAGTCCTCAGTGAATGGCTTAAATGTTACATTGGCAAGCATTTAAACTAGCCAAGGGCAGTAGTGGAAGGAAGCAGGAAGATATAACCCCCCCTCACAAGCTGAAGTAGTCAGTAGGGAGAACCCTAAGGGTCAGAAATACCCAAGGGAACCTAACAACAAGAAAAACAAAATGGAAGAAAGGAAGAGAGATGGGAATGAGAGCATGGGGGTAAGGAGAGAAAAAAACAAAAAGAAAAAATGGGGGTTTGACAAGCATAGTGGTATCAGAATCTGGAAGGCCATGTGAGCAAATGCTCGAAGTCTGGGAAAATAAAATCCTGGACCTAGAGATCATCATGATAGAGGCTGACCTGGAGACTGTCACCATTACTGAGTCATTGTGAAATGAGAACAATGACTGTTATTTGGCCATTCCAGGCTATACCCTGTTCAGGAAGGACAGGGTGGGAAAGAAAGGGGGAGGAGTGGCTCTTTATGTGATAGATAGCATAAAGGCAACAAAGATACAGGGAATACTGGGAGGGGTGGAGGTACTGTGAGTCACCCTAGAAATGGGGAATGCAGCCACATCTGCACTGGCATGATCTACAGACCTCTAGCATGGGGGTGGGCTGGTATGGTTCTGCTGGAAGCCATCAAAAGATGCCAAATAAGGGGGAGGTGCTGCTGATGAGGAACTTCAATCTGCCTTATGTAGATTGGAGCATCCCAGCTGCAGCATCAGCTAGAAGCAGGACATCCTGGACTCCTGCAGGGGCAATCCTCATGCAACTAATAGAGGAGCCCACTCATGGGGGCAATAATGGACATTGTACTCACCAACAGGAACAGGGTTGCAGATGTCACACTAGGTGGCGACCTAGGGACCAGTAATCACCATACTGTGTGGTTCAATATAAGTACTATGGCAGAATCGAACCACACAAGGTGAGGGTCCTGAACTTCAGGAGAGTTATAGTAGACTCATAAACAAGTTGGGCAGCCAAGGAGAGGGTCCAAAGGTGGTAAGCTGGGTAAGAAATTGATTAGGGGACAGGAGACAGAGGGTGGTGGAAAACAGAGTTCACTCCAAAGGAAGGGAGGGTGACCAGCAAGTGCCACAGGGATCTGTACTGGGACTAGTCCTCTCTAATGTCTTTATTAGCAATAGTGCAGAGGGGCTACAAGGGAAGGTATGCCTTTTTTCAGATGACACTGAAATCTGCAATAGGGAAGACTCTCCAGGGGTGTGTGGAAAAAATGAATAGAGATCTAAGAAAGCTAGAGGAGTGGTCAAGGCTGTGACAGCTGTTTTAATGTGAAGAAGTGCAAAATCATGCAGAAACCCTGGGGCAGAGTACAAAATGGGGGGAGTGGTATTAACAACCACCAAACAGGAAAGAGACCTGGGGATAATCATATCTGATGACTTACAGCTGGCCAGACAGTGTGACAAGGCAATGGGGAAAGCTAGTGTGATGCTAGGTTGCATAGGAAGGGGTATCACCAGCAGAAAGAGACAGGTGGTGTTACCGCTGTATAAATCACTGGTGAGACCTCACTTAAAGTACTTACAGTGTCCAGTTCTGGAGACCACATGTTTGGAACGACATAGAGAGGGTGGAGGCAGCTCAGATGAGGGCAACAAAAATGGTGCATGGTCTGCATCATAAGCCCTATGAGGAGAGACTAAAGGACCTCAGTATGTATACCCTGGGGAAAAAGAGGGAGAAGGGGGATATCATAGAGACTTTCAAATACCTCACAGGTATAAATAAGGTTCAGGAAGGAAGCATTTTTCAGAAGAAAAGATGCTCAAGAACAAAGGGTCATGTTATGAAGCTGGAAGGGGTAGACTCAGGAAAATGTGAGGAAGTAGTTCTTCACAGAAGGAGTGGTAGATGCCTAGAACAGCCTCCCAGAGGAGGTGGTGGGCGCAAAAGTGTTAATGGGATTCAAGAATGCATGGGCTTAGCATAAGGGAACTTTAGTGGTAAGGGAGGGTAAAGCAGGAGATCAAGTAGGGTCAGTGGTGTACAGTTGGTAGGGTAAATGGGCAGACCAGGTGGGCCAAGCTGTCCTTCTCTGCCATCAGATTCTGTTTATACGTTTCTCTGTATGTGGGACAAAGGCTGGCAAGAGACCAGTTCTGGTTTGACAGCTCACAGAGGAGTAGGCCTAGAGAGAAAGATGGGTTGGAGGCAACTGGATTAGCAATGACCACAACTGAAGGACAAATAAAATTAAAAAATAACATTTCCTACATGCAGGTCAAAATGAATGGGGTCAAGAGGTGAGAGGATTGCTTTGGTCATAACACCGTGCCATGTACACTTGGACACGGCAATGTGCCATATGTCTGGAGCACTGTCATGCCTAAATGTCTATGTGTGTTATGCCGTCAGTATTTGTGATCATAAATCCCATCTGAAATCAGACATCTAGCAGCACTCCTTTGCAGTTTAACGTATTCACCAGGAATACTCCTTCCCCGGTGGTTAAGTTGGGGCTTTGTGCATAGCAGTTTTTAAAGGTGTCTGTATGGGGACTTCAGTGCACTCCCTTTGACTGCCACGTCTGACTGCAATTGTGTATGGGGTTCCAGGCATCTTACAAAAACCACTCTACCTCTTTAAAATGCTTATTAGTCATCTGAAAAACATATAACAAACTAATAAAGCATAATCAATGTTATAAGTTCCATTCCTATTTTGTATATTGCTACAGTGGATTAAGGCCACAAAATATTTCATATCAATAGTAATAAAGCACATTTAAAAAGTGTCTTACAGGGGATTTTACTGTGCTGTACCAAATAAAAAGACATTATTTCAAAACACAGAAAGGGGACAGTCAGTTAACATTAAAGGCTAGGTGTTACAAGTTCTAATTCATTGCTTTCAAAAATGATTTCCTATATTTTTGCATTGTTCATGCTTGCTGTAGAATTTACAACTTGGCAAATGCAGTCCAGCTAGTGGTTTCCATACTTTGATGCAACACAACTTTTTGAAGAAAGGAATTCAAATAACAGAAATTATTTTGTGAACTAGCACAGTGGCTGAGGTTCTGGCAGCTGCACTGCTAACCACAATGGCCCCTGGGTTGGGAACAGATGCGGGTAACTCAGGGCTGGCCAGTGGAGGGAGGATTAAGTGTCTCAAGGACAGCTCTCCTCCCTTAAGGGAGGCAGTAACTTGTCGCTCTTTGAGGCTGCCAACTAGTGGAATCTGGGTGGCAGAGCAGCAGGAGAATCACACCCACAGGACACCAGGGGATGTCTCCCCAAGAGGAGCTCTATACACAATACATCATTGCACACACAGTGAACCCTAGGGAGAAATGAATGGTTGAAGGAAACCCTGACTGTGGCTGGATTATGGCTCAATACTCCACATGCCCCACATTGGCAACTGGGTGCCTCTGAAATCCTGTAGCAAAGGACAAGTGGAGCATGACAGTAAGTCCCAGGGGAAGCTGGATGATGGGGTTGGAGGACTGCATCAGATAGGGTCAGGTGACAGTCCCTTTCTGATTTCAGGTGGGTGAAACAGGAGATACATTACTAGTAAAAAATGATGTTTGTGGTGGGAAGTTCATTAGATATGACTCAGAGGGCATTAGGCCTTCCTGTATAATCAGGCCTTCCCAGACTTTGATTTATAACTCACCTGATACATGACATTTGTGCTTATATCTGTCCCTGGCTATGTATTTAATCCGGGGCACATATTGCTGAGTATATTATTCAAAGATTTTTAATAGTGAGGTTTAGTGTAGAATGTTTATTATTAGATTTTATATTGCAGTATTATTGTATGTATTATATATGTCACTTTTCTGTGTTTTTTATATTGTTGGTGCTAGTTATATTTGATTTGATTGCTTAGCACCCAGAGTCTCCAGGATGGGCTTCCTTTTAAATAAAATTTGCCTTGCCTTGCCATTAGCTGCTATGGTGAAAACAGAGTTAGGCCAATGTAGCCTAAGACCTTTAATGTTAGCTAGAACATTCTGTTATTGGCTAAAACTCCTATATCTTCCAGACAGCAGACTACCAGAATGGTTATATTGAAATAGAAACATAGAATCATAGAAGTTGATGGCAGATAAGAACCACATGGCCCATCCAGTCTGTTCATTTCTTTTTCTACCTTATAACTGTGCCATCGGCCTTTGCTCTGTCAATGGCCTATCTATTCATACTCATCTGTATTTCTCCTTTATGCCAGTCCCATGCCTGTTTGAAGCCCTGCACTGTATTCATACCCACCACTTCCTGAGGTAGGCTGTTCCATGCATCCACCACCCTTTCTGCGAAAAAGAACTTCCTCACATTACCCCTTAATCGGCCTCCCTCTAATCTCATGCTGTGTCCTCTTGTCCTGCTATTTTTCTTATACTGAAACATGTTTCACCTCGTTAATGCCCTTAAGGTGTTTGAATGTTTCGATCATATCACCTCTCTCCCTCCTTTGCTCTAGGGTATACATATTGAGCTTCATTAATCTGTCCTCGCATGTTTTCAGATGCAGTCCCTACACCATTTTGGTTGCCCTTCTCTGGACTGTCTCAATTTGGTTAATGTTCTTGTGAAGGTGTGGCCGCCACTACTGCACACAGTACTCCAGATGGGGCCTAACCAGTGTCTTGTAAAGAGGGATTATTACCTCCCTCTTCCGACTTGTTATACCCCTACCAATACACCTCAACATCCCCCTAGCCTTACCTACTGCTTTAGTGGTCTGCTTAGATGATTTCAGGTCATCGGTGATGATAATGCCCAAGTCTCTTCTTCCCTTGTGACTGCCAGCAACTCCCCTCCCAGCCTATAGGTGGCTTCAGGGTTTCTCTTCCCTATGTGCATGATCTTGCACACTTCTTTGCATTAAACCCCAGTTGCCACTCTTCCGACCATTTTTCCAATTTATCCAGATCTCTTTTCATTCTGCCCACCCCATCTGGATCATCTACTCTGTTGCAGATCTTGGTGTCATCTGCAAACAGACAAACCTAACCCTCGTGTCCATCTGCAATGTCATTGATGAAGATATTGAAGAGGACTGGCCCCAGGACTGATGTTAGAAAAAAACATTTGAACTGTGTTGTCCCTTGGCTCAACACCTTTGTTAAAATATTAGCTATGACAGGGAAACTGTATATTTGGGATTTACTTACAGAGAGAATAAAGTTTATAGACTCTTAAAAATTCTTTGGCAATCAAAGCTCACTGAACATGATAAGAAAGAAGATATGGAAGGAGTGGGAAAAATTTAAATTAGCCCCACCTGTGCTACAGTAGGTCCAAAATAGTACACAATTTTGAATCTTAGCTGCAAAACAGTTCTGCTGTATGGAGAATAGGTACATGATTTCAGTTTCATTGGAACCAGTATAGTCTATTAGTTGGTATGATAATGGAAAAGATTTAGCCAATTGTTTGTCTTATATTTTGGGAGAAAAAAAGTACAATAAATATTTTTATTTATTTATTTATTTATAAGCACATCAGAATTACAACCCTTTGAGTCATTGACTCTTTTCCAAAGGCTCCACGTCATGATACAAAGCGAAAAATATAGATAGTAATGAAAATTGAAGGAATTGGTAATACATACAATGGAGAACATTGAATACAATTAGCAGGGTGATAGTGTCATCCAGCAGATGAACTTCAGTCCTATACAAATAGTTGCTAGGCAGTTGTTAACATGTCCATCAGCAGAATGAGCTGTAGTCCTATACAATCAAAAGCTAGGCAGTTGCTAACATATATTACACGAGGTCCCTGCACCCTAATTGGTACCCTCAGAGGTACAGCGTAGACAGCTAATGCTTAAGCAAAGGTTATACTAATATATAGGGCTAAGGGCATCTACTGTATAAGAGTAGATGTCAGGATATGAATGCATATTGTTGTAATCCACTTTGCTTGCTAAAACACATATATTTTACCATGTATTTTCTATTTCTTACTTGTAAGATGCCAAGACACCTGTCCTTGAAGTAATTATAATATGTAAGACGGCATTGCCATCTTTTGGTGATTTGCACTACTACACTTAGTTATGTAAGACTCTGTATAAGAACTCTTTTGTTCTCAAACTGATGACTTTATAGAAATTGTATACTGTTATCTTGGACCATGGAGCCACCTCTAATTTAGCCAACAGGGCTCATCTCTGTAACTAGAAATGTTTCTATCTTTTGGTAACCATAGTAATTATCATAGGTATATAATGTAATGCACAAGCTTTACACCTCGGAGACCCGAGAGACCCCAAGAGACTACAGAGAAACCTCGAGGTGTAGGGAACGCTTACCACTGGCTCCAGGTTCGTATTGGTAAGAACTGCTTAGGGCAACTGTGATTTATCCCTTTGGTAGTAATAAACTTGTTTATTACTCTAATGCAACGTGTTTGTGACTACTTGCATTCCCAATATCATCAAGAATCTGAAAGTGAGGTTTAGACCTCTCAACAAATTGGTGACCGTGTGCAGGCGATATTTGGTGTTTGTAAGTTTTCACTTGTTGCTTAAACCTTTTCCCTTTCCCACGGGGACAGTAGGTGTACATTCCTGTATCACCTCTCCCGTTTCAAACCAAGTTTGTAGTTACTTGCAAAGTCTGGCTGACTTTTTGGGTGTGGTCGATGCCATCTCGATCCACTTCATAGCAGCTTTGAATTGCAAGCCTGCAGTTAATACAGTAGCCCGGCTGTGTTTAAAGTACTCGTGCTGTGGATCAATATGCTGCATGCTGTCTTTTTCACAGTTTGAATTTTCGTTCCCTCCCACGTAATGGCCACAGTATCAGATATCTGCACAGAACTGAGACTCGATGTCTCGAATTTCCTTGCCTCCCATGGAGGATGGGCTGACTTCACGTGGGACGCAAGTCAATCCGATAACACTGTACTGGGGATCTCAACCCAGTACACAGAGATGAGACAATCAACAAAAAAGCGACACGCTAAAGGGTTGATGGTCTGCTCTCTATGCTGCTTTGGAAGCCTCCAAAGTGAGGTTTCGAACCCTTGATCTGCAAATTTTGTCTCTTAAGCAAGAGATGGGTTTGCAGGAAACAGAATGTATTAGATTGCAGCAGAACTTGGAGTCTGAACTCCAAACTCTGTGGAATGAAAAGGATTCACTATTGCATCATTCAGCCCAGACGGGTGAACAGGAACTATGTATGTTGAAGCAGGAGTGTGAAAGTTTGAGACAGGATAAGAGTCAGATTGTGCAAATGAATGATTTGCTGAGTGCTGTGAATGCTCAGTTGAGTGACGAAATGGGTGATCTTCAGGATGAGATCAACCAGGTACATAATGACTTAGAAGTAGCTTACAGGGACAATCGCGAATTGAGCACCGCGTATCGAGTTTTGCAAAAGCAAAAGCAAGAACAAGTTGATATGGATGTTGCAAGTGTGAATCACGATGAATGTAAAACTAAGATGGCGACACTGCGCCATCAGCGAGAGGTTCTGGCTGGACATGTTAAGGCAATGAGAGGCGTAGCCCCTGCCTTTCATTTATCATCAGAAGGGGAGTTATCTGATGATGACGTTTCACAGTACAACACCCAGTCATACCCCTACTATGATCCAGACTCCCCACCCAGCCATCCACAGCATGGCGGGTCCCCGCCCCCAACTCCCCAGGTCACACATCGACGACGTTATGATGCTCATCATGGGAAACGCAAACATGACAGTGCCCATGATAGGGGGGAGCAGGCTCAAGTCTGGTCCTGATGGCACCTCCGGTAGCCGTTATTAATGTGGAAGACAGGCAAGAGATAGAAACCATGATTGATAGAACATTAGTCAATGTTCCCCTTCCTGAAAGAAGCATGAAGGCTATTAAAAACCAGATTAGGCAGCTTTTTCAAGAAGCTGGCACTCAGGAAGGTATTGTCCACACTGCGGCTGAAGCTGCAGCTCGTGCAGCCTTGGATGGTGCTCGAGACACTCTACCTGTGCCTGATCGACCCACTAATCCCCTACAAATGGCCTACTCTGTTCAGCAAATTGCTGACAGTATCAGTCGGATGAGCCCATCCGACAACCTCAGCTGTTACTTGGAAAAGGTACGTTCTAAATGTGAAATGCTCAGCCTCACTGCAGAATATCAGGTCCAAATACTATGCCAGACCATCGATCCCGGTTTGTGGGCCAAACTCCTCGAAGCTGTTCGCCAGGATGGGAACGCTACCTTTGATGAGGTTGCAGCTGAGCTCATTTCTGCTCACAGCCCAGGTGTAGTAGGAGTGATGCTAGCATATCCTGTGAAGCAGAATGCGAAAGAAAGTCCAGCGACTTACCACCAGAGACTCTGGATGGCCCACCGAGCAGGAAAGCATCTGGCACAAGAAGCTGCGGATGTAGATCTTATTGAATATAAGACCTTGTTCCTTAGGAAAATTATTCCAGCAGTACGAGAAAAGGTAGAACCAACCACTTACCCAAATATGGATAGGTTTGCTGATATTCTTTGGAAAACCGAGAGGGTGTATCAACTGTATATGCGTGATTTGGGCTCTGGTTCCAAGAAGATAGCTGCCGTGGAACCCACTTCGGGCACCATGACACACTACACAGTGGAAGGGCAGGCTCAACGCCAACAGGCTCAACATCCGCCAGCCCCTCCAGCTGGTAACCAACACCCCCAACAGGCCCAACAACAACCGCATCAACAACAGCAATGGAGTGGGAACCGGAATTGGCACAAGAACAAGAAGCATAAGGGTAGAGGTAAACCACAACAGAGAACGGGTCCTTCATATAGGGAGATAGCTGAAGAAAAATCGGAAATTTCGAGAGCTCCTGTGACAGGTGTGCTCTGTGGTGGATGCTGTTCCCGCTCAGACCCTTGCAGCGGTACAACCGGCAGCCCAGGCCACAACTGGCCATGGAGACACCGGAGGTACAGGCCCCCAGGCCCATACAGGCCTGGACCCAGGAGCTCCTCCCTATATAGCATCAATACAGCAAGGTGAAGTCATTCACGCAAGTCAGGCCCAACCTCTGCCTGCTTCCAGCAATACGGATTGACAATTACAGGCCCTAGTCCGTATGTAAACAAGCTGGTCTTGGATACAAATGGAAGGCCCTGCACCGAGGCCAAGGTCGGGGACCGCCAACTAGTAGTTTCGCTAGATACAGGTGCAGCTATATCTGTGCTACATGACGAACACCCAGACATGTACCCTTGGTCTACCGGACAGAAGACCAATATGTCAGGAGTTGATGGTACTAGGCTGCCTGCATACCATTCTCTACCCTTACCGGTAGAGTTAAGCCACTTAAAGGCCTCACACACTTTCCAACTGATGATACTGCATGATCATCCTAGTATTATAGGAATCAACTTCCTTGCACCACACTGGGTAGGCTCGGGGTGGGTCAGAAGTTGGTCAACTGGGTGGCAAACTGGTTGATGGGCAGAAAACAGAGAGTGGTGGTAAATGGTATACAGTCAGAAGAGATGTAAGTCACAAGTGGGGTACCTCAGGGATCAGTCCTGGGGCCAGTCCTCTTCAACATCTTCATTAGTGACCTCGCAGATGGACTAGAGGGTAAGGCTTGTCTGTTTGCAGATGACACCAAGATCTGCAACAGAGTAGATGATCCAGATGGGGTGGGCAGAATGAGAAGAGATCTGGATAAACTAGCAAAATGGTCAGAAGAGTGGCAACTGGGATTTAATGCAAAGAAGTGCAAAATCATGCACATAGGGAAGAGAACCCTGAAGCCACCTATAGGCTGGGAGGAGTGCTGTGCAGTCATAAAGGAAGAAAGAGACTTGGGCATCATCATCACTGATGACCTGAAATCATCCAAGCAGACCTCTAAAGCAGTAGGTAAGGCTAGGGGGTGTTGGGTGTATTAGTAGGGGTATCACAAGTCGAAGAGGGAGGTAATAATCCCTCTTTACAAGACACTGGTTAGGCCCCACTGGAGTACTGCGTGCAGTATTGGAGGCCACACCTTCACAAGGAATTAACCAAATTGAGGCAGTCCAGAGAAGGGCAACCAAAATGGTGCAGGGACTGCATCAGAAGACATATGAGGACAGATTAACAGAGCTCAATATGTATACCCTTGAGCAAAGGAGGAGAGAGGTGATATGATCGAGGCATTCAAACACCTTAAGGGCATTAACAAGGTGAAAGAGTCTAACATGTTTAAATATAAGAAAAATAGCAGGACAAGAGGACACAGCATGAGATTAGAGGGGCGATTAAGGAGAATGAGGAAATTCTTTTCACAGAAAGGGTGGTAGATGCATGGAATGGCTTACCACAAGAAGTGGTGGCTATGAATACAGTGCAGGGCTTCAAACAGGCATGGGATAGGCATAAGGGTACAATACAAATGACTATGAATAGATAGGCCACTGACAGAGCAAAGGCCGATGGCACATTTATAAGGTAGAAAAAGAAATGGGCAGACTGGATGGGCCTTGCGGTCCTTATCTGCCGTCAACTTCTATGTTTCTATGTTTCTATGTCACACGGCTGTGTGGTGGACCTAGTTAACATGCTACTGATACAGATTCAAGGTCAATACCATACCATTTTGATTCCTGACTCACATGTTGTGGCAACGATATCTGCCGATGACAAAGAGTATGACGTCATAGATTTGTTCAAGAATCATGAACTTTTTCCAAAACTCCTACCTATTCTGCAACAACATTTGGAAGCATTTGCAGTTAACAAACATGACTATGGTAGAATGCACACCGTCATTGAAGTGCCAGGCCCGGCACATGAGAGGCAAAGGCAGTATCCTTTCCCAACTGAGGCCTTGCCTTCCCTCAGAGAAACAATCAAGTCACTCCTCAGGCAAGAAGTAATCAGAACTTGTGTTTCCACTGCCAACTCCCCAGTATGGCCCATGAAGAAACCCACAGGTGCCTGGAGACTTACTATTGACTACAGGAAACTGAATCAAGTCACCCCCAGTTGTTCCCCAACTGTGGCATCAGCACCAGATGTGCTATGACTTCTAACCCCTGACCTGAAATGGTTCAGTGCCCTGGATATCTCCAATGGTTTTTGGTCACTGCCATTGGCCCTTAAGAGTCAATATAAATTTGTCTTCACCTTTGAAGGAAGACAGTACACGTGGACTTGCTTGCCACAGGGATTCCATAACAGTCATCCCTCTTCCATCTCCATATGATGGATGCCCTCGAGAGTTTATCTACCCCCCAATGTCTCCTACAATATGTGGACGACCTGTTGTTGGCCACAGCCACACAGGAACAATATCTGGATCTCTTGGATGAACTATTGACTCTCATCCAGAAAGCAGGCCTGAAATGTAGTCCAGCAAAAGCACAATTGTGTCAGAAAGAAGTAATCTTTCTGGGTCTAAAAATAACTGACCACAGTTGTAGCCCTACCTGGAAGAAGGTACAGGGATTGCAAGACTTGCCATGACCTACCAGTGTGGCAACTCTTCGAAGGTTCCTAGGTACGGTAAACTATTTGAGAGATTTCATTTGTGATTTTGCTCAGAAAGCTGCTCCTCTGTATGAATTACTCAAACAGGATGTACCATGGACTTGGGGCCCTATTCACACCCAGGCTGTGACGTCACTGAAGCAGGCCTTGGCCTCCGCACCAGCACTGGTTAACCCCAATCCAGCACTACCATTCCATCTGGAGTGTGCCACCTCTGACATTGCCATGTCAGCAGTGCTGGCCCAGAAGGTGCATGGCACCTTGAGACCCATTGCATATGCCGCACAGCTCTTGACCCCAATGGAACAGAAGTACGGCCTTTGTGAAAGGAACCTTCTGGCCACCTACTGGGCTGTCAAGCACTTCCTGTATATCATTGGGTACTTACCACTGATCATTAACACTAACCATACACCGACTACCTTTTTGCTATCAGACAGAGTGAAGGATGGGTCAGTCTCTAACACCAGGCTGACACACTGGTCACTTCTTCTCCAGGACAGGGACATACAGGTCCACCCAACTAAAGTTCCATCTATGCTAGCTCATGGTCTCCTTTTCCAGGGAGAACCCCATGACTGTACACTACAGTCACCTGATCTTCCAGATCCAGGTCCTTTCTACTCTGCCACGCCACAAGTACTCGAGAGCACCTCTTTGTGCCGTATCTTTACTGATGGTTCAGCATCCTACTATCAGGGAGAACAGATTGCAGGGATGGGTATTTTGGTGATCTACCCTTATGGGAACACTGTCAAGATATCTAAACGCTGTAGTGTAGCTTCATCACAATACGCAGAGATGGCAGCGGTGGCCTGTGCCCTTGAGTTCATCCAACATGGAACCCAGGATACCATCATTTTTACAGACTCTAACTGGGTTTGTTATTCCCTTACAGAATTTCTTCCCTTCTGGCAGAAGAACTCCTTCTTCTCTTCTGATGGCAGTCCAGTGAAGTACAAAGAATTGATAATATACATACATGCACTGGCACAGAAATTTGCACACAAACTTTATGTACACAAGGTTAAAGCCCACTCTCTTCATGACCCCATCATGCCTTCAATGACACAGCAGACACCCTTGCTAAGGAAGGGGCCCTAGGGGGGATGTCTGGATGATGGAACATCCAGAGTCTAATGCAGTTGTACACATTGCAGCACTCAAGAAGAAATCTGAATCTTTTCTCCCTTGGACCTCTCCACAGCCCAACAGCTGGACACTGAACTCAAAGAAGTGTTCAGATTCCTTGATAAAGGTACTGAAGAAAAACTTCCTACACATAACCCTTACCGGAGACATGAAGGTAAGTTACGCTTGTCCTCAGATGACAAGCTCATTTGGTTTCAACCAGATGACTCTCCCAACAAGTTGTGGGTTGTCCCCAGACACCTAAGATCTGAATTCTTGCACCAAGTGCATGACACTCCTACTGGTGGACACCAGGGAGCAGAAAATACTCTCCAGTGACTCAAGACCACCGCCTGGTGGCCTGGTATCACTAAAGATGTTAAACAATACATAGACAACTGCATTGTTTGTGCACAAAACAACCCCATCCCAACCAAACGAAATGCCAAACTTTGACCACAAAGACATTCTGGCCCTTGACATGCCATCCAAATTGATTTCATTGGCCCTCTGACCAATACCAGCAGAAATAATAAGTATGCTCTTGTGGTAACTGACCTCTTCTCAAAGTGGGTAGAGGCTTTTCCCACTAAGACATGTACAGCGAAGACTACTGCCAATATCCTGGTGGAACAG
This sequence comes from Neoceratodus forsteri, assembly GCA_016271365.2. Classification (NCBI taxonomy): domain Eukaryota; kingdom Metazoa; phylum Chordata; order Ceratodontiformes; family Ceratodontidae; genus Neoceratodus; species Neoceratodus forsteri. Next base: position 908,233,165 of record CM028129.1, read on the forward strand.
ATTTTCTCGAGGTGGGGTCATCAAGGTAGATTCTGACAAAGGAACCAGTTTTACAGGTGAGTTGATGAAAGAATCCCTTGAACTCCTCAGAGTTCAGCAGAAGTTCCACATACCTTACCATCCTCAATCTTCAGGTCAAGTAGAAAGAGCCAACAGATGGATTAAGCAAATGCTTACCAAATTTATTGAGGACAATCCCAAAACCTGGGATTCCCCTATTGCCTTTACTCCTTATGGCAATCAGGGGCACACGCTCTGCCACCACCCAGCTCACGCCCTCTGAGGTGATGACTGGTAGACAGATGAGATTACCTGAACACCTGTTGTTCGACCTGAACACCTCAACTGCAGACCGTGTGTCTGTGGACCAATATGTGGAAAAACTCAGAAAAGACCTCATACACACACACTTGTATGCTACAAATTGCATGGGCAAAGCCCAGCAACAATCCAAAATACAATTTGACAAACACGCACAAGAAGTGGATTGGCAGGTTGGAAATCAGGTAATGGTACTTCGATTTGCATATCCCACCCACTCCTTTTCCAATAAGTGGGAAGACCCATACCCCATTGTCAACAAGCTCAGTCCGGCAGTCTATCAGGTTAGACTCCTTCACAACAACAAATTGACTGACAAATGGTTACATGCAAACCAGCTGAAACTGTATAAAGGAGCTTAACTTACTTTTCCTCACCCCATTGGGCGAAATTGTACTAACATACTAATCTTTGATCTTCCTTTTCAGATACACTGACAAGATGGCTATCTTGTTCCTTTATTTCCTCCTCTCAGGAGTGATCCCCTGCATCCAAGGCACGGTACTGGACCTCCTACGCCACCTCGACCCTCCAGCACCTCCTCCAGAGGGAGTATCCATCAATATACCAGATAGCATGATCACTGTCCAGAAAGGTTCCGATGCTTACCTCACTGCCTCGGTTGTTGCTCCTGATAAATCTACCCTTCAAATTGAGCGGCAACCCACATCACAAGGACAAATTCTCCCTCTGGCCAAACTCTCCAAAGGAACTTTTCAGAGTTGGCCCAATGCTAAATTATCCCCAAATGGTTCACTGTCCTTGTTACAAACTGCATTAAGACATTCTGGTTTGTACAATATAACTGCCTTAATAGATCCTTCTTACTGTAATTCTTTGTCCAAGGATTCCGCTCACAGATTTTGTGCTATACACCACATGGCTTCTGCAGCCATGTACCTCTCTGTATTACCACCTACTGATACACAGCTTTTGGAATGTCCAAAGCATAACCCTGGTCCCTGTAGTGGTCTCACAGCCACTGCCCTCCCAGGTTCTTTGATTAATAACTTACAGTTTATACATATACCTGTTTTGTTTAATCTTACTTACTGGAATATGAAAGAGTCTGGTATGTGTCACAATACTAACACATCAGCATTTTATAGTACACTATTGCTTGATAGCTTAGCTGCATTTCAGATTTGTACGCAGGATCCTTTTGCTGGGGTCTATTCTACTGAACATAGAGGCAACTTCAGGAGGAAGACCTCTCCTGATAATTTGAATCATAAACGTAACATAGATACATAGATACATAGATACATAGACAGTGTCGGCAGATAAGGGCCTATGGCCTACCTAGTCTGCCCATTTGAGCTTGTAAGTTCAGTTTGTTTTCCTAGAAGTCTATTTCCCCTTACCCCTGACCTCTAGAATTCCTTTATGTCTATCCCATGCATTCTTAAATCCCGTGATTGTTTCAGCCCCCACCACTTCCTCTGGCAGGGTGTTCCACTTGTCCACCACCCGCTCTGTGAAGAAATTCTTTCATGTTTCCTCTGAATCGCCCTCCTCCAACTTCATCCCATGCCCTCTAGTCCTGAAACATCTTTTCGCTTAAAAATAGTGTTTTCCTGCACCCTGTTCCTCCCTGTAAGATACTTGTATGTCTCTATCATATCCCTCTCTCCTCCTCTCCTCCAGGGAGTACATGTTCAGTTCCTTCAACCTGTCTTCATAGGACTTGTGATGCAACCCATGCACCATCTTTGTTGCCTCCTCTGAACCTTCTCTACCCTGTCTATGTCCTTACGTAGGTATGGTCTCCAGAACTGTACACTGTACTCCAGGTGGGGCCTCACTAGTGTCTTGTATAGCGGAATTATGACCTCCTTTTCCTGCTGGTGATGCCCCTGCTCTATACATCCCAGCATCCTATTTGTTTTACCTGATGCCTTGTCACACTGTTTCACTCTTGAGGTCATCAGAGATGACAACCCCAAGATCCCTTTTCTGCTTGGTGCATGCTATATCCTCACCCCCAACTGATATATTGTGCCAGGGTTTTTTGCCCCATATGCATTATCTTGCACTTCTTTGCATTGAATTTCAACTGCCAAACCCTTGACCATTCTTCAAGTTTCTGCAGGTCCCTTCTCATTCTGTCTACACCCTCTGGTGTGTCTACTCTGTTACAGAGCTTTGTGTCATCAGGCAACAGTGAAATTCTGCCTTCTATATCCTGAGCAATGTCACTGATGAAGATGTTGAATAGGACCGGTCCCAGCACTGATCCCGTGGTACCCCACTGGTCACTCTTCCTCTGTGGAGTGACAGCCATTTACCACCACCCTCTGTGTCCTGCCACCCAGCCAGTTACCTACCCACCACACTACTGTCCTGCCCACACCCATATTCCCCAGTTTGTGTAATAGTCTTCTATGTGGCACAGTGTCAAAGGCCTTGCTGAAGTCCAGATAGGCCATGTCCACTGCCCTCCCGATCCACCTCCCTAGTCACCCAGTCAAAAATTTAATGAGGTTGGTCTGACATGACCTCCCCTGGTGAAACCATGCTGCCTTGGGTCCTGTAGTCCATTGACAACCAGATGTTCCACCAATCTCTCCTTCAGTAGTGCTTCCATGATCTTTCCCACTACCGAGGTGAGGCTGACTGGTCTGTAGTTCCTGCTTCCTCTTTGTTCCCACTTTGTATAAGGGGACTACATCTGCTGTCCTCCAGTCTTTGGGTATCTCCCCTGTTTCCAGTGATTGGCTGAACAGGATAGCCAGAGGTTCAGCCACCACCTCCTCTTAGTTCTTTAGGACCTTGGGTGCACCCCATCTGGCCCCATTGCTTTATCAGCTCTTATTACTTCAGTTCCTTCAGGACCCTTTCTCGTGTAAAGGACTTGTGTCCATTTCTGCACCATTCTCACCCTTGTACTCTGTTCAGACCCATTACCCTCTTCCTTAGTAAAGACTGAGCAGAAATACCTGTTCAAAATGTCAGCTTTACTGTTGTCATCCTCCCGCGGCTCCCATCCTCCCTTCAGTCTCACTATCCCTCCCTTTGTCCTTCTTTTCACTTATGTACCTGTAAAAGGTTTTGTCCCTTTAACCACTGATTTTGCAATGTGTTCTTCTGTCTGAGCTTTGGCTTCCTTACTGACTTCCTGCCTCCTTTGTTTCTCCTGGTACTTCTCCTATCCCTTCTGCCTGTGTCTTTTGTATTGCCTGAATGCAATCTTTTGGCTTTCACTTTCTTTGCTACCTCTTTGGAAAACCATAATGGTCTCCTTTCTTTTCCTCTTGCTAACCTGCTTAATGCATAATTCTGTTGTTCTTATAATCCCCATTTTAAATACTCCCACTGTTCCTCAATCCCTGATTTCTGTCCCATTCCTTAATGCCTCTTTCAAGCATCTCCCATTTTCCCAAAGTCTGCCCCCTAAAATCCAGGATATGTGTTTTGTGTGGTTTGGTTCTGCTCTTTCTGTGATTTCAAACCACAATGACTGGTGGTCACTGTTACCCAGGTGCTCCTCACTGTTACCCCCATCACACTGTCCCTGTTTGTGAGCACAAGGGTCCAGTATTGCCTTCTGCCGAGTTGGTTCCATGACCAGTTGCTTGAGGAAGGCACCTGAAGGAGTCCAGGATAAATCTGCTCCTAGTTGATGCTGCTGCTGGGATGCTCCAGTCCACGCCTGGTATATTGAAGTCTCCAACCAGTACTACTTCACTCTTGTCTGCCATCCTTTGGATGGCTAGCATCATCTCCTATCTGTTTCTTCCTCCTGGGCTGGTGGTCTATAGACCACACCTGTGCGGATGGCTGGCCCCATTTTCCTTTCCAGTTTAACCCACAGTATCTCTCCCCATTTTGTCCTCCTGGATCTGTGTGGCCCTTATGTCATTTTTCACATACAGTGCCACCTCCTCCCTTCCTGTCTGCTCTGTCTCTTCTGAATATGTTGTAGCCAGGTATGGCCATCTCCCAGTCATATGGTTATCATTACACCAGGTTTCAGTGATGGCCACAATGTCCAGGTCTGACTGTACCATGACAGCCTCCAGATCTTCCATCTTGTTGCTAAGGCTCTGGCATTTGCACACATGGCTTTCCATGATTTGACCTCCCTAGACTGCTTCACTGTTCTACTCCAGCCCCTTCCTTGGTTGTCATTTGTCCCTGGTTCTCCTTGCTGTCTGCCCTTCTGCTGAATTTTGCCCCTTTCTGCTTATCCACCTTTTGGACACTAATCTCCATCTTTTGCACACTGCTTTGCAGAGACAGCCACTCCTCTGGTTCACTGGTTCCATTACTAGCTGTGGGGGGTGAGCAAGTAGGTTTCATCCTTGCTGGCCTGCCACCCCCCCCTTTGCTAGTTTAAATGCTTGTCAATGTAGCATTTAAACTTATTATTGAGTGCTTGATTCTCCTCCAGGATGGATGCAGGCCGTCAGGCTTGAACAAACCTCCATCCTCCAGATGGGTCCCCAGTCACCAATGAATCCAAACCCTTCCTCACAGCACCAGTTCTTCAACCATGAGTTAAAGTTCCTGGTGCATGCACTCTATGCTCTCCCTGCCTCACAGGTAGTACTTCTGAGAAAGTGACAGAAGTAGCTACTTGCTTGAGACCACTCCCAGTTTCCTAAACTCTTCCTGAACTTCCTTTGGCTCCCCATTTGCCAAGTCATTAGTACCTAGGTGGATAATGACATCCAGCTCACCTCCTGTCTTGCCTTCCCAGTGATCCCCAGTATCTTCCTTCCATCCCTCCATGCTGTGGCACCTGGTAGGCACCTCACCTCCTGTCCTCCCCTCCTGTGTTCCTAGCTGGATCCCTCTTATGATGGAGTCCCCACCAGGATTCACTTTCTCCTCCTCTGGGGTCCACTGCTTTCCCACTGAGTCACCTCCTTGCCTAACCTCCACATTCTTTCCTTCCACTTCCTGGGTACCTCTATTTGGTTGTCCTCATTTGCCAGTGTGGCATATGAGTTCTGAGAGGAATAGGATCTGGGATGTGCCTCTGCCTGACTGCTCTAACCCTCCTGAGCCCACTGTCATCCAAGTGCTCCTCGTTCTTGGCATCCTTTGAGGCAGCTGCATTGGACTGGGTGGTTCCTGGACAGGGTGATGGTACTCCTGACCCAGTTTACGTCCCTCTGAGTCTGGCTACTCATCCCGGCAGTCCGAGAGATGCATGCAGATAGGGCAGCACTCAGTGTCCAGAGGTCTGCCTGAATAACTGCCCCACAGCCACTGCATTGCCATCACCTCACATTATACTGCAATTCCACTACTTATTGCTACTGAAGCTCTTAGTTCTCTTTTATTTATTTACAGTACTAAAAATCCTGTAACTGATCCTCAGATATCTATTTTTTAAAGAAAAAAACCAATAAATAAATAAATGAGTCAAAAAACTTGTAGGGCTGAGGGTGGTCTTCTTCCCCTTATGCCCTTCTACTTCACACCTCTTACTATACCCTGTGTTTAGCTCCTGTCAATCAGATTTATCAGGGCATATAATTAAGAGTTGGGGAAAGGGGTGGAGGCGAAAATTTGCAACAATTAAAGACAGCACAGAATTACACCACCACTATTTTTAAATTTTCAACAGCTCAAAACAATTATAAGTAAAGACAACACAGAAAGAAAGTATAGTGTCACTACAAGCCTACAATCTAAGTTTAAAAGAAAATACCAGTTACCAGTTACTCTGAAGCACTGAATTGAATATGTTTCCTTCCTTCACCTTCTGGCTTCTTCAACGTGAAGTTGACAGTTCTGATGTCACAGGTGCCACAGGTACTGTCACAGGTCTTTTGGTACTGCTATGTCTATTTGGAATAAAGCAGACATTGCTGCTATCAAGAGTCATTCTGCTAAGTTCTCCACTGGCTTGGTTAATAACGTTTTACCTCCATTATTGCATGGTGTGGATGGCTTTAGTCAGGAAGAAAGATACACTGTATACAACATGCACGACATTGCTAAGGCATTTACTGATTCTAAAGACAAGATCAACGCACTCATACAACAGAACAATAGAGAAGCAGATAAACAATACATTGCTAGGGAGATACACTGCTCTGCTTATGGCTCCTACATTATCACTACCATCAACAACCTCTTCCGTGATCTAGAATCTGGAAGAATCCCTGACATCATACATGATAGATGCATTTCCAAATGGTATTGTCCAAGGTGTAAAACCACTAGCTGTGTTTCCATGTGTATGCAACAGACTTTGACTATTCCTCTTTCCACAGCTAGGAATTTGGGGGTTGTGACCAGACACCCTAATACTGGTCCTTGTTTTACTGCTAAGAAATGTTCCATAACAGATACCATGTTTGTTTCTTTCACTGTCTCCTTACCACGTTTTGATCCTACTACAGCTTTGTTCGACAAGCTTGCACTGGTACATTCCATAGGGCATTTGGACGAAGACATCTACAGAGAACGCCTGGATCTACCACCTCTACTGGTCTACCATTCTTTCCTGGATGCCTGGGTGGCTCCGCACATGGACTGCTGTGCGAAAAAGCAATATATCTATCTGTGCCACTGTGATGTGTTTGATGTAATACAGCCTGTTTGTGGCTACTCTCCAGACAGCATTGATTGGACTTTCACCATGGATGATGACATCACTGTGAATGGCATCAACTCTTTCGACTCAACTTTGGCTCCAGCTCAACTGTACCAATCCTATCGTGAGGAGGTTCATTGCCTGTCAACACGGATTTCGAAGACGACATACACCTGCCCTGTCCAGTTGCAAAAGTGGAGACAGCCTACTGTGTGCTCACAGTACAATTCTGATGGAGAATATTGTGTTGTCACCAATCATAAGACTTACACATATGGTTCTGTTACTTGTGCTATTGATTACCCCAATTTCTGTTTTGTTCCCCACCAGAAGACTGTTATTGGACATACTGTTATAACCCCTGTCCCCCTTATGGATGCAGACATTATTGATGGTAACCCAGATTATCTACTCACACTATCAGAGTACTTGCCATACTTTAATGTATACATAGACCCACTTACACTTACACTGAAATCACTTTTAGACAGGAAAGGCACACACCTCATCCACATCAGCAATAATATTACCAAAGCCAATGAAGCTGTTCTTGACCTGATTAATGATGGAGATATGAATAACGCATTAACTAACACCTGGTTAGAAATCACTTTTAAAGGTTTTGTTATTATACAAGCATTTTTGATTTTCACTTTGATTATTATGCTTTGCTGCCTACGATGTACACTACACCAACACCTTGAGCAGCTCGAGTTCCTTTACAAGGCTCACGCATCGGGATTGTAAATGACCACTGCTCCTGTCCTTTCCCTAGACATTTGCCTGTGTTGCCCTTACAGGCAACATGGGGGGGATTGTTACACGAGGTCCCTGCACCCTAATTGTACCCTCAGAGGTACAGCATAGACAGCTAATGCTTAAGCATAGGTTATACTAATATATAGGGCTAAGGGCATCTACCGTATAAGAGTAGATGTCAGGATATGAATGCATATTGTTGTAATCCACTTTGTTTGCTAAAACACATATATTTTACCATGTATTTTCTGTCTATTTCTTACTTGTAAGATGCCAAGACACCTGTCCTTGGGTAATTATAATATGTAAGATGGCATTGCCATCTTTTGGTGATTTGTACTACTACACTTAGTTATGTAAGACTCTGTATAAGAACTCTTTTGTTCTCAAACTGATGACTTTACAGAAATTGTATAATGTTATCTTGGACCGTGGAGCTACCTCAAATTTAGCCAATAGGGCTCATCTCTGTAACTAGAAATGTTTCTATCTTTTGGTAACCATAGTAATTATCATAGGTATATAATGTAATGCACAAGCTTTACACCTCGGAGACCTGAGAGACTCCAAGAGACTACAGAGAAACCTCGAGGTGTAGGGAACGCTTAGCACTGGCTCCCGGTTCGTATTGGTAAGAACTGCTTAGGGCAACTGTGATTTATCCCTTTGGTAGTAATAAACTTGTTTATTGCTTTAATGCAATGTGCTTGTGATTACTTGCATTCCCAATATCGTCAAGAATCTGAAAGTGAGGTTTAGACCTCAACACATACAAGCACAGTAACTTCTTATGAGGTACAAAGTGTGCTGTCTCAGGAGAGACACTGTAAATGCTGGCTAGGCTCTGGCCCCTGAAGTGAGGTACTCAGAGACCTAGGGTGGTTTTGGAAGAGGACACTCACAGTTGTGGGTATACAGAATGTGATTCTTGAGTGCGACCTTGAAAGGCCCTACTTTGGTGAGAGAGGTGATGGGGGGGCATTGTACCAGGAAGGTGCTCTGAAGTGGAAGGATCTTTGTGCTAGTGCAGTCCTGACCCTAGGGATCTGCAATATAGTCTTGTAGGAACTGTGAGTGGCAACAGTAGGGGTGGCAGGGAGAAGGAACATGGAGACCCTGGGGGGCATACCCAGTTGTATTTTTTTGGCAAGGAGGCAGGGCTGATATTGAAGTTTCTCCTCGAGAGTGAGTACATTGGTTAAGGAATAAATGGTGCAGGTATATGTCCATTTATCAGCTCTGGACAGAAGTCGGCATGCCTTGTTAATGGAAATTTGGATTTTGTTTAGAGCGGTGGTGTCAGCTGCTACATATACTGAGAGTCTGTAGTCCACTGGGACAGTACAGAGAAGGTGACAGCCAGGCGGAGGGTTTCGGGTGGCAGGCAATCCTTATGTCTGTATGATAGGTCAATGCGTGCATTGGTGGATGAGGTGAGCATATTGATGTGAGAGTGAAATGAAAGGGTAAAGTCAAAAGTGGCACACAGGTATTTTTAGGTGAGGACTTGGTCCAGTGGATGGAGCTAGCTGGAGAGGAGCTGGAGGGGGGAGTCCTTAGCTTTGCTTTGGCGATGGGCAAAAAGCATGGATTTTTTTAATATTAACGATAAGTCGGCGGTCCATGAATCAGTTCTCAATTTGACTGAAGGAGTGCTGGAGGGAGGACAGGAGTGCAGAGGGTCAGCGTGGGAGGCGAAGAGGACCGCATCGTCCACATAAAGAAGAACCCTGCCTGAACAGAAGCTGGGCAGGGCGTTTAGATAAAGACTAAAGTGCAACAGGCCCAGGATGGAGCCCTGGGGGACAACAGAGGGTACAGGCTGGGTACTGGAGAGGGTGGTGTGAATTTGTACACACTGGGACCTTGAGGAAAGGTAGCTAGAGAACCAGGAGAGAGGTTCTTATGTGCCCTTTTTATGCCTCTCTTATGAATGTGTTTTATGACCTAATAATGTCTACTGTATGAACTAACAGGAGAATGCTCATTAAGTGTTATTTTTATTATACATGAATGGAGTGTTGTTTGATTGATTTTAATAGACTGTATTTATGTAATGCATCTGGAAATATTTCATTTGTATTTCTCTACTTTAACGAATGTAATGGCTCTGAGAGCCGAACAACAAAATAATTACCTGCCTGTATACTTTAGTAATTTTACTACTTGTGACAAAAACATGAATGCAGAAAATATTATCTTGCAGATTATCAAGTTTTCTCTGTTTCTACTGGAAAGATTATTAAGATGATATGGGATGAGAATGTTTTATTGCTTACTACCCAGTTTAAAATGTACATTCTAAAATAACTGTAAACATATGGCCTTGTTTTTAACAGTTAAATATTAGAGTCACTGATTCAAAAGTAGTAGAAACTGTATATCATTTAAGCAGTTGCACTCTGTACAACACTTTGAATGAGGAAGGTTTGTCAGTTCTGAATTCCAAACATCTACTTGCAGTAAAGCTCAGAAGGCTAACTTGGAAATTCTTCTTGCTAGGTTCGACATTTCCATTACAGTAAATGGAACAAGTGCCTCTGTGGTCTTTTAGAGAACATTTATCAATGGGTAGACAAAAAAAAAAAAAAACCTGCCGGGGCATGGCTTTGTTAGTACTTTGACCCTTTCATTGATCTTAGTCTTCACAATTTGAACAATGTTCTTTAGTGGTTTTAAGAAATACCATCCAGCCATTGAAGGTTTTGTAATGTTCAGCTGCCTATGTCAGTGTGCTGCTCACTTCTTGCCATTATGCACTATATCAAAGTCAAAGTTATTAATGTTGTGGCTTAGGCCACACAATGATAAACCACTCAAGTGCAAAGTCTTTAATAATAGTTAATAGACTTCCCATCTTATATCAGTTTAAACTGAACTTGTGATGCTGTAAATATAAACCACAGTGACTTTAAACTAAATAATGTAACAGGTTTCCTGTCTGTAGTGCAAATTACAGTAGTTTGTAAAATAACTAAATTAGATATACAATTGAATAAATTACATGATGCATTATAGTTGTCACATGTAAATAATGATGATGCTGCTTGACATCTGCTAAAGAGAAATATTAAGCATGCAGCTTGATTTGTGTCTAGTTTATATTTAAATTTCTGTACAGAGATAAATTAGTCCTGCTGACACTTACTGTTACAAAATTGTTATTATACTCATCCAGTTGTACAGGCTACTAAGCATTATTTATTTGGATATGATATGAATGCTCATGGCATTGTAGATAAGTCATTTCACTAAAAAATATAGGTTAATGAAGAAATACTCCTGTAGCTATCACAACATATATTTCACCCTCAAAAATATAGTGTTAGATAAGCTGCTATTGGACATGTCTGGCAGAGTTGTTCTTCTATTCCAATAATTATCTGCCAACATATATACCTAAAAATAGCAACCACAGGTGATTTGTTTTACTTCTTTGTTTATAGTCTCAAGTCTACAATCTTAGACTCAAACAAATGAAGTACATTTTCTTTTAGGGTTTAACCCACCATCTGATGAACATGTTTCCTTATGTTTCACCATAGAAGTGAGAATGTCTATAGTTATTGTACCATGTACAGTAGTGTTGCCTAGGTTTCATTGACAAGTGGATACCACGACTTATTTTAATTACAAATTAAGCAATTAAGACTATAACAAAGGATGTAATCATGCATAAAGATTGCTTTGGCAAGTAACTAACCAAAGGTGAAATGGAAGATCTGTTATGCTAAACATGCATGTAATATTAAATAACACCTAATGTAATGGCATGCATTACAATTATATGTACTGGAAGACTGATTGAAATTGTTGTCTATGTAGTTTGTTTATTAACTGTCTATGTAGGTTTGGCTAGCTAGCTGGGTAGATTTCAGATGGGTAACAATGTTTTATGAACTGGTATATACTGCAGTTTCAGGCAGGCTATCATAAATTATACAAACACAGAATTTGTTGGTAGAAAATAACCGTTTGGTCCATCCATTCTGCCCAGATGGTTCCTGACTGGTCTGTCTATGCAGATCCTAACTGGTATCCAGCAACACTCCCACTTCTTGCCTATTTGTTAATATTCCCCATGTCTATCCTATGTAAGTTTGATGGCCCCTACTGTTTTTGCCTCCACCATTTCCTCTGGCAGTCTGTTCCAGGGGTCTACAACTCTTTCAGTGACGTAGTAGTTCTCACATCTCTCTTAAACTGCCCCCCCCAGCTTCATCGCATTACCTCTGGTCCTTATGCTCTTTCTCATTTGAAAGACAATCCCCTGTGGGACCCTGTTTACCCATTAGCAGTACATGTATGAGTCTTATGTCCCCTCCCACCCTCTTCCAGGATGTACATGATGAGATCCCTCAGGCTCTCCTCATAGGGCTTTTGGTGCACCCCCTGTCCAATTTTAGTTGCTCTTGTCTGGACTATCTCCACCCTATGTGCTTTCTGAGGTGTGGACTCCATAACTAGACACAATACTCCAGGTGAGGTATCACCAGCAAGTGATATAGCAGCAACAACACCTCCCTCCTCCTGCTGGAGAGACCACTTCCTATGCATCCCAGCATCCCACTGGCCCTACCCACTGCTTTTTCACATTGTCCTTCCACTTTGAAATCATCAGATATAATAGCCCCAAGGTTTCTTTCCTGCTTAGTGACTGTCCATACCTCCCCCTATCCTTTACTCAGCTCATGGGTTCCTATGCCCAAGGTGAAAGATTTTTCACATTTTGGCAATAAACCCCAACTACAACACTCTTGACTACTCCTAGAGTTTCCTAAGATTTTCTATACCCCCTCCTGAGTGTCCACGCTAGCACAAATTTTGGTGTCATCTGCAAACAGACATATCTTCCCTTCCAGTTCTTCTGCAATGCCAATTATAAAGACATTGAAGAGGACCAGTCCCAGTACTAATCTTTTTTTGCATGATTAGATAGTGAGTGTCTTGCTTATTAAAATATGATTAAGCAAGAAGATCTGCTTTATAGGCATATAATACCAAGCCATTCTGTAATCCACAGTCATGTCCAGTGTAGTGGGTCCTATTGTTGATATAAATCAATAAAGACACACAATACTCTATAATCTATAAACTATATCCACATGAAGATAACATGGCTTTATAGGATAGCTAAACGACATTTTGACAACAAACTATTCAAAAATCTGACCTCAAACAGGATTAAAGGAAAAGCTGCTGAATTCGTTAATGCTAAAACTACATTTATATAAGTTACCTAAATGTGGTTCCAAAGCATTTGAAAAATGTAAAATCAGCCTTCCATCCCAATTTCAAAAAAACTGCCTTACCTGCTTCTTAACAAGGCCACCAAATGTGTTAAGTGATGACATCATCAGAGCCAAAGTGAGAGAGTTATATGGCTCTCTATGGTGCTAACTAGTTCTTTTGTCCTTTTATATAGAATTGTTTCATCAAATTGTCAAAACCATGTGCATTATTTAGATCAATAGGCATGTTAGGCTATGGTTCTGTTCATTTTGGTTACTTTAACTTGCTGAAATTGTGTTTTAATCCAACCGACTTGCTCTTTGGCAAGCCACAGTGCAGTACAAATCTTGAATAACCTGGTGGTCTAATGGTTATGACGGATCCAGGATGCTACAATGAAGTGGGACTGTGTGCATGCTTGATATGCACTTTTAATATTTTATGAAACGTTTATATTTTCTGCTATTATACTTTTCTACTATGTTTTTGACTGAAACTACAAATGTAATCTATATTGTTGAATGTAAACATTTGTACAATCAATAAATTAGACTTCTTCAACAAACTGAAATGCATCAGCAGCAAGCAAGTACTTTACAATGGGGGGAGGGGTTACAGCTGCACCCTTCACCACCCCATAGATCCACCACTTGTTTGTAGCAAAGTTCTTCTGTAGTCCAATGCCAGAGTTCATACTTTCTTGGAAATCAAAAATATGCTTGTCTTGGCTTCTCTTCTTTATCCATGGGAAATAATAATAATAATAAGAATCAGTATTTATATAGTGATTTCATACACATTGTATCCCAACGTGCTTTACAAGCAATGCTAATCTGGTAGTGAGATGACTGAATGTGTAGTAGCAGCCAATTCACACATTAATACCCACACACAGCCTTGGACAATTGCACAAACTGGTTTTATGGGAAGGGGAATGTTGGCCAGGACAACAGGGTCAGGTAGTGATCATGGTGCTGGCAGCCCGGCATCTTATTTCTGACAGTGATCTGCTCATATTTCTCTCCTTCTGTCTTCTCCCTTCCCTGAATATAGCAGTACCTTGCAGGAGTGGCCTTCTCAGTCCGCCTCTGGTATTCATTCTCACTACTTCTCCCCACACCAAAAACTAGTGAGCTCATCACCTTTGTGCATCATGAATGTAGGTAGTACAGTCCCCAGGTTTTTTGACATATCAAAAATAAACAAATCTTTCCAGTAAGGCAGGATGATAGCAGCGGGGAACAAGGGGAATTATAGGCTTTTGTATCCTTAAAAGATCTAGGCTACCTTTGATTAGGCACTATTGAATTATGGGTGTGCCCATCATTATGCATGTCATTTAACAGTGCCAAATCATAGGTGGATTAGATCTTATATGGGTAGGAGTGCCTATGTTTCCCCTTGTGCCCTGCTGCTATCAGCCTGGCTTACCAGAAATGAAAATGAGAGCTGCCAGCGATGACAAATACTCAGTGGCAGGGCTGCACTTAAAGTGTTACTTGAATTCAGTGTAGGGAGATTACCCTCAGGTGGAGGGGGTTGACGTTTGTTAGGACAGTATTGAGGGAGCTGTGTATAGATCATTCAAGGTTTAGAAGGGTGGTATCCAACCAGCTGGCATTGTGGAGTAAAGCACTAAAAAGTACTGGAGAAGATTTGCAGGGAACTGCCCTGCGGAGTTCTGCAGATCACAGGTAAAGGAGTAGACTGACACTGGAGGTCTGATGGATTCGCTCAAGGCATTAGTATGCCTCTCCTGCTAATAATGTTTTTATCCATAGTAGATACAGCCCTTATGAGGGCATGGGCAGCAGTTTTTCTGGTGAATCTTGAAGCGTATTGCATGGCCCTCCACAAAGACCCAATTGTTGATTAATGAGGCAGGACAAAAACACAACAGGGGAACTGTACATACTGCCTTCACTGTGCAGATGGGTGGTGATCCACTCAATGTTTACTGTGGGATCTGAAGTCAAACATTGAAAAAGTAGACTTAAGTGTGATTTGGGAGGTATTTTTTAATAGTGCCAGCTGATGATCCGTATCAGTGTAGGTATGCACAACTCTGAGGTATACGATTACAGTCTGAGGTGTGATAATTCTCTTCATGAGATCTCAAGCTCATGCTCAGCCCCAGACAGTACTAAGCACACGGTATGGATGGCAGAGTATACAACAGAAACCACGCTAGGTGCAGGGGGTTCACTTGGAAAAAGAATACAAGAGAAGCTTTTTTTGTGAATTAACAAGAATGCATGAGCTTTGAAATTGGACCAGATCGGTACTTAGCTGTGTGATCCTGAGCAAGTCACTTAACTTCCTTGTGTTGCCAGGCCACATCTGTAAACAAGGTTTCAGCATAGTGTGTCTCTCCTGGTTACCAAAAAATAAATTTCAGGGCATCACATAACCACTAGATCATCAGGTATTTGAAGTGCTGCACTGTTCTGCAGCTTGCCAAAGAGAAAGTCAGTTAGATTGCAAAACATTTTCAGCAAGTTAAAGTAAATAAAATGAACAAAATCATAGCCTAACATGTGTACTGATCAAAATAATCCACATGTTAACACATGGTGTTGATCATTCTGGTAAAATAATTCAAAACAAATAGGAAAAGAAGAACTAGTTAGCCTATAGGAATCTATATTGCTCTGTGGCTCTGACTCCGATGATGTCATCATGACACATCACTTAACACAGTTGGTAGACATCTTAGGGAGAAGGCAAAGTTGTTTTTTTGTAAGTGAAAGGCTGATGTTTATATTTTTCAAAAGCTATGAAACTGCATTTATGTTATTTACATAAATGCAGTTTTAGCATAAATGTAAACAGTAGCCTTTACTTTACCCCACGATGAAGCCAGATATTGGAGTTTGCAGTTTAAAACAAACTACTTGTTTAGGCATCCTTTATGTGGAAGTGCAGCATTACGTCCTTGTAGCCTGATTCTATCTGATCTCAGACGCTAAGCAGGGTCAGACCCAGTCTGTAGACAGATGGAATACCTCAAACAAACACCAAGTACTTTAGGAAGCTGGTATGGGTATTGCAGCTTTGCAGGAGGCACTCTCCCCCTTTGTTGTAAGTAAACATATCAATGCCCCAGTATGGGGTTAGGAGGGCACTATGCTGTCATGAGGTGTTTATTTTGGAAGATAGAGTAAACTGATGTCCTTTCTGCTTGTTCTGGTGGATAGTAAACATCCCATGGTAATTAATGAAAATAGTACAGTAATTTATCCAGTGTCCTGGCCAAAATGTCCCCATGCATTAAAATTATCAACAGTTTATTAATCAGTACTTCCGGTATATCCACCTCATGGTCTGAAAACAGTAAAATATTTTCTAACCATCCTATCCTTGTCAAAATTAAACAAATAAATAAATAACATTGTATTAGCCAGTTTTAGTGTATTTTATACATTTTCAGTGTGATGCATGAACGGTTTATATTTTACAGCAAAATCCGGAGATAAAAGCACAGTCTTATTATCAAAATGATGTGTATAGATTATTTATTATAATACACGTACAAAAGTAATAGGTGATTGTTACCATGGAAGGAAGTAACAGTTTGATGTAGGAGTGATATGGGTAGATAGTATTTGCAGTAAAATCCGTGAGTTGTGGTATATGAACTCATGGATTATGACGTATGGTACTAACAATATACAGATATGTTTACAGGTAAATTAACTGTATTAAATTACTGATTTAAAGTAGTTTAACAAGTGTTCAATCAAGTGTTACAACAATAGGCAAGGATGTCATCCTTCATACATTGTGCAACAAGACACTGAGTAAAAAGGAGCCTCACTCCAGCACTGGAATCTTTTTTATTTAACAGGTTGTATAATCTTTGTATTCTTATTGTTTTCTTAATTTTGTTTTTTGGGGGAAGAGGTAGGTTTGGTGCTAGAGGATGGTAGGGTGGGGGTTGCTTGCTAACTCAATAGGACAAGCATAGGATGGAGAAATAAGTGATGTGTTGTAACTGGTATTGGCATGGTGAGTGTGGGCTGAAGGGGTCTCCTAAATGTGAAACTGATTAATATTACATAAAAACTGTGCTGGGAGTATGAGGCAGGAGGAGGAGGGAGGTGGGTGCTAGAGGGTACTTGATACAGTGTTGTAAAGCATCTGGTTTATGGGATGGGTGGGAACTACATGTAACAGTGGGGAGTGACAAACATTTTAAGACCAATTGTGAAACAGAAACACTTCACATAGTTTTTGTCAGTGAAGTGCTCCTTCACATAATGGCACTTCACTAACACTTTTACTAGCAAAGCACCATTATGCATAGTCTTCTCCTAGCAAAGGTGTGCACTTCTCTAGAGAAAATCTATGTGAAGTGTGCCCCCAAGCAAAGTAAAGTCATCGAAATTTTATGAAGTGATTTTCTCTGACTTTGTACATCTCTAGTTGTAGGCATACTAGTCCACTAACTACTGAAACAGTTTGTTTTATTCAGAGTCTGTGTCTGATGGCAGTTTCTTTTTATATGGCTACCCTGTATTGGTAGTGCTTTCCCATTATATTACAGTGTGTGTGTATATGTATGTATATATATATATATATATTATGGTAGCACGGTAGTGCTACCGTAGTTAGGGTTGAGTATCACTTGTAAGGTTAAATGGTGAAATTTTGCACCTTAATAACTTTGCCAACGTTCAATGGATTTGCCTGAAATTTCACAGGCACAGGGGGCAAACATAGATCTTGGGATCTGCCAACTTGTGTACCAGTCGGATATACGGCTGTGGAGTTATTAAGCAACATCCGTGTGTGCAATTATGTTTTTGTGAATTTTGCTCATGCCTACAGGTTGTATGGTTTGCATGACCAGTTCAGAACTTCAAGGAACGCCTGGCCAGGGTCCCCATGTGCCTTTGAAGATTTTGTGAAAAATATTAAACGGTTCAAAAGTTATTCAATAAACAAGTTCCCATTATAAGTCAATGGGAAAAGTTAACAAAAGTTCAACACTTTCGCAAATGCACTTTTAGTGCTGCAAATGGTCCTAGTAGTGTCGCAAATCTGCCATTTTGTTTTCAGTTACTGATCAGAAAAATGCTTGCCATTTAAAATTGGGACCCTCTAGGAACACAATTCTTTTTGTGTTAACCTAGTCGGACACTCAGGGTGCTAGCCATGTCTTTATTTTGGGGTTAACCCCCCCTCCCAGAAATATGTTTTTCAAATTTCTGGAAAAAGTAGTGTTGCAAAGTAGTGTCGCACCTGCGACACTTTTGCGAAAGCTTTCGCAAATTGCGGCACTACTTTTCCAGACGATGGCCAAAATGACAGGAATTCTTTGCCACCCTGCTGCAAAAGAACAGTTTGGTCTTTTGGGCTGAAACGTGGAGGGAAGGAAGCCAATATCTCACAGATGTGCCTGTTGGTGGTTTGGTGAAAAAATATTGCATGGATGCCAAGTTACAGTACTCTGAAGTTGACATTTGTTCTCATAGACTACTATGGTGGCGTATGCCGCGCCTTTCAGGGCTCGTATCTCGAAAACGGTGCGAGATACGGAATTTTCATCATGACAATGCATATGAAAACCTAGCCTGGAAACTCATGAATCATGTGAAATTAAAATTTTTATTCTATGTCATACAGTTCCTGAGATATCAGCAATTTAGTATTCCAACAGCTCATTTTCTGCTCTGAGGCCCATTATTATGCACACATTCTTTCTACACACTATGTTTCTCTATGTAGCTGTTGGGCAAATACATGGTGTGCACTTCTGTTACTGTTACAGTTACCATTCCCACTTGTGTTTCCATAACTGTTTGCATTACCGTTCCCGTGTATGCCACCATGTGCGTTACCCTTTGAGTTCTTGTTTGCGCTTGTGTTACTGTCACCATTTGTGTTTCCACTACTGTTTCTGTTTGCATTTCGGTTTGCGTTTCTGGCACCCCTTTAATTTGCATTTGCATTTCTCTTTCGGTTTTCATCTTCGTTGCTGTTACTGTTACCATTTGTGTTTCCAATTGCGTTACTGTGCCCGTGTGCATTACAGTTTGCGTTTCTGTACACGCTTCCATTTGCTTTTGCATTTCTGTTTCCTTTGGTGTTATTGTTGCTGTTACCATTACCATTTGCATTTACAACTGCAGTAACGTGACCGTGCACGTTATGGTTTGCGTTTCTGTACGCGCTTCCATTCCCGTTTCCATTTCTGTTTCCTTTGGTGTTATTGTTCATGTTAACTTTACCATTTGCATTTACAATTATGGTACTGTGACTGTGCACGTTACAGTTTGCGTTTCCATGGTCGCTTGCATTCGCGTTTCTGTTTCAGTTCCCTTTGGCATTATTTATGCTAACGTTACCATCCGCATTTCCAATTGCTGTACCATGACCGCAGCATCACAGTTTGTGTTTCCTTATGTGGTTGCATCTCCCTTTTGCATCACTGGTCGGTTTGGCATCACTTTGCACTTGCGTTTCTATTA
The DNA here is from genome assembly GCA_016271365.2 of Neoceratodus forsteri. NCBI lineage: Eukaryota > Metazoa > Chordata > Ceratodontiformes > Ceratodontidae > Neoceratodus > Neoceratodus forsteri. The sequence goes on from CM028129.1 coordinate 908,252,503, forward strand.
ATGTTTGCTTTACCATTTATGTTTGTGTCATTATGTGTGCAACTGTTAGCGCTTGTGTTTCCCTTGCACTTACCATTACTATGTCACAAAACATCATGTGGTGGGAACACAGGGCCCTCATTCTCTACTTCTACTGCAGATTCTCAAAAAGAAGGGAAATTAGAGGCACAAAACTCCTTTTAATGCATCAGTTAGGGTTGTTCCACAGTGACAAAAGTGAGGAAATTCAATGTTAGGGTTGAAAACCCCCCTTACACTGACCCCTACCCCGCTCCCCAGCCGGCATCAGAGTGTGCATTGGGGTCATTCACCTTAACTCTCACCCCATTCTCCTATAGTTCACCACCTCAGCTTCTTTACACATGTGATGGTGTGAGAGTTAGGGCTGATCACCCCAATGCACACCCTGATGCCAGCTAGGGAAGCAGGGTGGGGGTAGGTGTAAGGGGGGGGTTCAACCCTAACATTGAATTTCTCACTTTTGTTGCTGTGGAACAACCCTGACTGATGCATTAAACAGAGTGTTTTGCCATATATATATATATATATATATATATATATATATATATATATAATATGATAGCATGGTAGTGCCACTATAGTTAGGGTTGAGTACCCCATTTAAGGTTAAACTCTGAAATTTGGCAGCTTAATAACTTTGCCACTGTAAGACAGATTTGTCTGAAATGTGTTATGCACAGAGCGGTACCTTAGATCTCTGGATCTGCCAAGTTTTGTAATGGTCAGATATACAGTTGCAGAGCTACATAGCACCATAGAACGTGGTAATTATGCATTTTTGCACATTCTTTGCTCGTGCCAACAGGTCACACAGTCTGTGTGACTGGTCTGAAATCTTCGGGGAACATGCAGCCAGGGTCCCCAATGTGTCTTTCAAAGATTTCATGAAAAAATATTAAACAGTTCAAAAGTTATTCAAAAAACAAGTTTCCCATTATAGTCAATGGGAAAAGTTAAAGTTTGACAGTATCGCAAATGCAGTTTTTAGTGTCGCAAATTACCACTGTAGTGTCATAAATCTGCCATCTTGTTTTCAGTTAGTGGTCACAGAAATGCTTGGCATTTAAATTTGGGACCCTCTAGGGACACAATTATTTTTGTGTTCACCTAGTCGAGTCCTGAGGATGCTAGCCATGTCTTTTTTGAGGGTTAAACACCCCAGAAATATGTTTTTAAAATTTTTGGAAACAGTAGTGTCACAATGTAGTGTCACACTTGTGACACTTTTTGTAATTTTTTTGTGACAATGTCACAAATCACGACACTACTTTGCGACACTATGCCAAAAACAACATGAAATGTTTGCCACCCTGCAGTAAAACAACAGTTTGGTGTTTTGGGCTGAAATTTACAGGAAACAAAGCCAGCATCCCACAGATGTGCATTTAGGAGGTTTGGTGGCAAAATATTACAGGGCTGAAAAGTCATGGCACTCTGAAGTTGATGATTTGTCCCATAGGATAACAGTACAGCTTCCAATGTGCCTTTCGGGTTCCATTTCTTGAAAATGCTTCAAGACGTGGACTTTTCATCACAAAAATTCTTAGTCTTCCACTGGGGGGCTAAGTACAAAACTAGAAAGTCATAAATAATATGAGATTTACATTTTTTTTCTATGTCGTACGGTTCCTGATATATAAGCAATTTAGTATTCCAAGTGCTCATTTTCTGCTCCGAGGCCATTATTATGGCCACATTCTTTGTATTCACTGTGCTTCTGAATGCACCTTTTTGGGGGAAAAAAATGTGTGCGTTTGTGGTACTGTGACTGTTAGCATTTCCGCTTGCATTTACGTTACCGTTTGCATTTCCGTTTCCGTCACTGTGTGCGTTACCCTTTGTGTTTGCGTTACTGTTACTGTTTGCTTTAACATTGCCATTTTCATTAGCGTTTACTTGTGTGTCACCATGTGTGTTACCATTTGCATTTGCGTTTGCACTTACGTTTTCGTTTGCATTACTGTTTCCTTTGGCATCATCTTAGGTGTTACCATTACCGCTTGAGTTTCCAATTGTGTTATCATATTGTTTGCATGTTTGTTACTGTTTGTGTTTGTATTGCCATTAGCATTTGCATTTTCAGTGGCGTTTCCTTTGTTGATTGCGCTACATGTTTCCTTTTTGTGTCGCCGTGGCTGTTACCGCTATGCTTTCTGCTACCATTTGCCTTTTTTGAACTTTGTCATTACCGCTTGCATTTTCATTAGCCATTAATATTTGCGTTACTGTTTCCGTAACCATTTGTGTTTGCATTTACATTTGCACTTGTGTTAGTCTAACCGTTTGCATTATCATTTCTGTTAGTTTCACTGTGCGCGTTACCATTTACCATTTGCGTTTATTTTACCATTTCTGTTTTTGCATTTTCATTACTGTTTGTATTACCATTTGTGTTTTCTTTAACGTTTGCACCTGTGTTTACGTTAGCAGCTGTGTAACCATTTTCATTTGCATTAACACTTGCTTTTCCATGCATGTCTGTGACATTTGTAATACTTGCTCTACTATGGTACTTCTGTGCATTTATCAATTTTAATTTGACATCTGCATATGGTTTTTGCAGAATGAAGTGCCCCAAAATGTATTTTTCACTACTCGTGCTAAGTCTTACGCACATGCTGCTCTGCAACTGTTGAAGAGATTTGGATAACATTTGGTATACATGGAGTGGAATGGTGCATCTATTTATTTACCAATTTATATTTCACTGGTACATACGTTTTTTGCTTAGTGCTGTGTAAAACATTTTGTTTTTGCTATTTTTCTGCAGTGTCTTGTGTGATGCATAGTGCAGCCACTGTGTGGTTGATTGGTATGACACTTGGCATGTAGAAAGCCCTTTCTTCAAGGAACATACCAGTGTTTGTTTGGTGCAGACAAGTTGTTCAGTTTCAGAGTTATAAGCATTTGAAGTTGCCCCCTTTCACAGTCAGAGATTTTTCAGCCATGAGTTCCACCATTTTACCGCATCTTTGGCAATGATTTCCACCATTTTGTGGTGGAAGACTTCTTCAAGATCATGTGCAATGGTTTTTACATATTTTTTATAAAAGCTTGAAAAGCTGACATTTAAGTCCCTGTGTCATGATTAGTGTTTCCTGAAAATGTCATGCTGTTTGATTTTGTGGTTTTCTTTAAATCAGCATGTGTTAACTTGCTCTACAGTGGCTGAAAACAGGGAAGTTATTTTTGTCCTCTCAGTCAAACTTAGAGTGCGATGACATCATTTTGGAGTAGCTTACTGTTTCAGATTCCCAATCAGAGCAGTACTTTGTAGAGTTAATGGTTTGCTGAGCTCTCCAAGTTTCTTGAAAACTCAGTCTCTGGTTTGTGATTAGAAAGATCAACTTAAAACATATCATTATCTTCTGATAAAATACTGATAATTTCAGTTTCAATGCTGAATTGAAGTAGTGGAAATCTTTGTGAGAAATCAGCTTGTCTGTATCACAGTTTTCAGTTCTTTCTAATCAAAAATCTGATTTTTTCTAGCTACATAGCACAGGGCTGTTTAATGAATATAAAATAAATCCAAATTTTGTTCATTCACAGAAACAGTCTGTCTTTGATGTAGCCTTCATAAATATGTTCATATAAGAACATTTTTTATGTCAGATTGACAAACAGTACATGTGCTTGAAATACTGTAGCAGAGTGTGACAGGCACCTGTCTGAACTCACACATTTCAGTTCTTTGGTGGTTTCTGTGTGAAAATATATCATGCACGTGTACAACTCGAAACACTGTGTGGCATCCTGATGCAGCGTGTCTCTGCCCCACAGTTGAGGCAGCTGCAGTCTACTGCCACCTGTCCCTGCCCCACAAGCCCCCTGCCTTCTGCTCCACATGCAAGACTGCTGCATCCTGCCACCCACTGTCTTCTCCCACACAGTCAGGGATTGTGCACCCTGCTGCCTCCATCCCCTGCCTAAAGAATCAGGGCTGCTGCACCCTGCCACCCCCTGCCCAGACAGTTGGGGATGATGCACCCTGCTGCCCTCTCTCCTTCACCCTCACAGTTAGAGAAGCTGCACCTGTTGACCCCTGTTCCTGTCTCCACAGTCAGGGCTGCTGTGCCATGCTAAGCCCTAGTGTGCCAGGTCCCCTGCCTCCACAGCTGGGGCTGCTGTACCATGCTGCCCTAGCCACCGGAGGTGGGGCTTTTGCTACACCCTGCTACCTATTTCCATTGCCCCAGATGGGCAGGGCTGCTGCATCATCTGTACCCCATCTCATAGTCAGGGCTGCTGTACCCTGATGCCCCCTGTGTTCTGCACCACAGTCAAGACTTCTGCATCATGCTGTACTTTATCCCTTGTCACCAGAGACTGGGCTACTGCACCCTGCTCCTTTCTACATAGTTGGAGTTGCCATGGCCTGCTGTGCTCTAGTTCCCCATGCCGCTGCAGTTTGGGCTACTGCATCATGCTGCCACTTGCCTCAAGATGCAGGGCATTTGCTGTGCCCTATTGCATACCTCCACAGTTGAGGCAGTTGCACCCTGCTGTCCCCGGCCACCAGAGTCAGATCCTTTGCTATACCCTGCTGCCCACATCCCTTGTCCCAGACAGGCATGGCTGCTGCACCTGTCCCACAGTTTGGGCTGCTGTATCCTGATGCCACCCCTATTTCCTGCCCGAACATTCAGGGCTGCTACATCTGCTGCCCTCTGTCCCCATGCTCACAGTCAGGGCCACGGCACCCTGTTGCCCTGTCCTTGTCTCCGCCAGTCAGGCTGCTGCTGTGCTGTGCTGCACCCTAGAGTCTCATGCCTGCATCCACATTTGGGGCTACTGAGCCCTGGGACACATTTCCATTGCCCCAAATGGGCTGGGCTGCTATACAATGTACTCCCTGTACCACTGTCAGAGCTGCTGTATCCTGATGCCCACCTGTGTCCTGACCCACAGTCAAGGCTTCTGCACCATGCTGTCCTTTGTCCCCTGTCACCGTTGTGTCCTGTTGCACTAAACATCCCCTTGCCTCCACAGGCAGGGGACAGGGTGCATCAAATTTCCTTACTCTTGTGCTGCACCCTCCCCAAACAGCTGGGGTTGCTGCACCCTGCTACTCTCTCTCTCTCTCACACTCACAGTCAGGGACACTGCACATGTTGCCCCCTGTTCCTGTCTCAGCAGGGTATAGAAAAGGATCTGACTCTGGTGGCAGGGGGGCAGCAGGGTGTAACTGCCTCAAATGTGGAGGCATGCAACAGGGTGCAGCAAATGCCCTGAATCTTGTGTCAAGTGGCAGCATGGTGCAGCAGCCCTAACTGTAGAGGCATGGGGCTCTAGGGTACAGCAGGCCACAGCAACCCAACTGAGTAGAAAGGAGCAGGGTGCAGCAGCCCTGTCTGTGGTGATAGGTGATAGAAAACAGCATGGTGCATAAGCCTCAACTGTGAGGCAGGACACATTTATTTCTTTATTTATTGAAAATGTTTCACCAGGAAAGGCACACTGAGCAAAAAGATGCTCGTCTCACGGTGTGACCTGGGGGGAGGGGTTACAGTGGAGGCAGGTATACATACAATAGTTAAATTTAGAAGTAGAGCAATACAGATAATGTGCATAATTGGGTGGGATTACATTTGAACATATTACATAAGGAGAACAGAACAGGACATGGTCTACAAGGACAGGGTATACATATCATGGGTACACATCAAGGGTAATACATGGTTACATAAGTGCCAGTAACAGAACTTGAGTGCTAGTAACAGAACTTGAGCTGAAGTGAGCTGCACCAAGTTAACTGTAGGAGTTGGAGAGCAAAGATAGGGGTGAGGAGGAGGGGCTAGTAAACACTAGGAGTGTGGGGGTGGTTTAGGTGAGGTGGGGGCAGGGAGGGAGCTTCGTAGCTGTGAGTATGGTTGAAGAGCATAGGTTAGTAGGTAGGAGGGGGAAGGGAAGGCCAATATTAGGAGTGAATAAGAGGAGTGAGAGTGACAGTGTAAGTGCATAGGCAGTGTATAAGCCAGACAATTAGGCGAAGGCTGAGCCACTGATCAGGCACTATGGGGATGGGGAAGAGAAGCTATTGGGGGGTCGGGACAGTTGTAATTTGGTGCAAGGAAGTTAGTGAGGGCAGAGGATAAGGAGTGTTTGGATGAAGAATGGCGGATCTGAGCAGGCAGGCTGCCCAGAGTTTGGGGTAGAGGTAAGAGAAGGCCGATTGGTTGGCGCTTGGTCCTTCGGGTGAGGATGGCTAGCTTAGCCAGTAGACTTGAGGGCGGGTGGGGTAGGTGGGGAAGGTAGAGGAGGCAGCTGAGCCAGAAGTTGGAAGTGAATTTGACACTATGTATTAGGCGCCGGTTACTCAGGGATGGCAGGGCCAGTGAGCGGTAGAGCTCGCAGTGATGTGAGCGGGGGGGCATTGAGGGCAAAGCAGCAGAAAACATTAAAGAGGTGGTCAAGTCTGGCTAGGGTGGTCATAGAGGCGGAGCTGTAAACAACATCACAGTAGTCGAAGAAGTGTAGAATCATTTTCTGGACTAGTTCATGTCTGACAGGTAGCGGGAGACTAGTGTGATTTCTATAGAGGGCACCGAGTTTTGGCCAGTTTTGAAATTATAGCATCCACGTGTTTGGTAAAGGAGAGGTGTCGATCAAGCCAAACCCCTAAGTAACTGAAGTAGGGCACTTCATCAAGGATGGTGTTATTTAGGGTATGGAAGATCAGAGGAGGTGAGTTTTGGACAGAGGCTGTCTAGTGCCGAAAGACATAGAGACAGTTTTCTTGGCATTTAGGGAGAGTTGGTTGGTATTGAACCAGTGTTGGATTTTGTTGAAATCGGATTGAAGTTTGGAGGAGACTTCTTCGTGGGTCTGGCCGGAGGTAAAGAGGACCATGTCGTCTGCATACATGTGGATTGAGAAAGTGGAACAAGAGTTAGGCAGATCATTTAGAAGGATGGAGAAGAGGACGGGGCCAAGAACTGAGCCTTGGGGGACGCCGGTGGTGATAGGGAGAGGGGGGGAGGTGTGGTCAGCTATTTCAGTGGATTGGGTTCTATTTAGTAGGTAGGCACTGAACCAGTTTGTGGCGGACGCTGCTAACCCAACCCCTGATAGGCAGGATAGTAGGAGGCATCAGGGTACAGCAGCCCTGACTGTGAGATGGGGTACATGTGGTGCACCAGCCCTGCCCATGGAGGCAGGGAACATGGCACTTCAGGGCCTAGCGCAGCACAGCAGCCTTGACTGTGGAGACAGGAACAGGGGGCAACAGGTGCAGCTTCCCTAACTGTGAGGGCAGTGGAGATAGGGGTAGCAGGGCAGCAACCCCAATTGTTTAGGCAGGAGCAGCAGGTGCAGTAGTCCTAATTCTTAGGCAGGGATGGAGGCAGGGTGCAACAATCCGTGACTGTGTGGAAGAAGACAGTGGGCAGCAGGGTGCAGCAGCCTCGAATGTGGAGCAGAAGGCAGGTGGCTTGTGGGGCAGGGGACTGGTGGTTGTAGACTGCAGCTGCCTCAACTGTGGGGCAGAAACACAGTGCATCAGAATGCCACATAGTGGTTCTAGTTGTACACGTACTTGATGTATTTTCACACAGAAACCACCAAAGAGCTTAAATGTGTGAGTTCTGACAATACATGTGCTTAATACTGTAGCAGAGTGTGACAAGCATGTTTGTCAATCTGACATGAAAAAAAAAGTTCTTACATGTTTGTATTTATGAAGACTACACCAAAGACAAACTGTTTCTGTGAATGAACAAAATTTAGATTTATTTAATATTGATTAAACAGCCCTGTGATGTATAGTTAGAAAACATTTGAGGTTTGATTAGAAAGAACAGAGTTGTGATACAGACAAGCTGATTTCTCACAGAACATATTTCCACTACTTCAGTTCAGCATTGGTACTGAAATGATCAGCTTTGTAAAGGAAAAGAATGATGTATTTTAAGCTGATCTATCTAAACACAAACCAGAGACTGAGTTTGTAAGGAACCTGGGGAGCTCAGCAAATCATAAACTCTACAGAGTGCTCCTCTGATTGGGAATCTGAAACAGCAAGCTACTCCAAAATGATGTCATCGCACTCTAAGTGTGACTGAGAGGACAGAAATAATTGCACTGTTTTCAGCCACTGTAGAGCAAGTTAACAAATGCTGATTTAAAGAAAACCACAAAACCAAACAGCATGAAATTTTCAGGAAACACTAATCATGACACAAGGACTTGAATTTCAGCTTTTAAAGCTTTTATTAAAAATATGCAAAAAACGTTGCACATGATCTTCAAAGGTGCAGAAACTTAACAATTGAATATTTCTGGAATGGTTTGGTCTTTTCACATGAAATTTAGAGGGTGTTGAGTGGATGTCCTGGAGATGTGAATTATGCTGTTTACATGTTGGGAAAATAATTTGCTGTAGAGATACTGTGTGACGCACTTATCGTTTTGCTCATAGCATTATGCATGGTGCTAGTGGCTTGAAAGTTATAGCATAGGTAGCTCTAGTGGTACGGAGGTGTCTTTCAGTGGTTTGGTTCACAGATCACCTTTGTGATGTTATCTCGTAAACGAAGCGAGATACAGAGTTTTTACTACAGTTGGATCACATTGCCTTTGTGCCGTTATCTTGGAAACAAAGCGAGATACAGACTTTTCGCTACTGTTGCCTTATATCAGCTTGCTGTTACCGTTTCTGTTACCGTTTGCATTTACCTTTGCGTTTCCCTCACCATTTGCATTACGGTTTGCGTTTCCGCTTCCATTTCCATTATCATTTCTGTTTCTATTTATGTTTCATCACTTTTACTATGACTGTTAGCATTTGTGGTTACATTTAAAGTTACCATTAATGCTGCCTTTCGCATTTTCATTTGTATCACCGTTACCGTTTGCATTTGCGATACCATTTGCATTACCACTTGCATTTGCATTCTCATTTGCATTACCAAGACAGTTAGAGACTGCATTTGCATTAATGTTTCTGTTGCTGTTACACTTACCATAAGCGTTTGCATTTCAATCACTGTTACCATTACTGTTAGCATTAGCGCTACTGTTACGGTTATTACACAGACATGGGCAGCATGGTGGGAACGTGGGGCCCACTATCACATTCCATTCACTATTTATATTGCACATTCTCAAAAAGAAGGGAAATTCATGGCAAAAAAATCCTTTTAATGCATCAGTTAGGGTTGTTCCATAGCGACAAAAGAAAGGAATTGATTGTTAGGTTGTCTTCCCTTGCACCCCATGCCCTCTGCTTCCTCACTAACAGGCATTGGGGTGCATTGTCATCAGTCCTAACTCTCACCCCATTCTCCTATACTGCACCACCTCAGCTTATTTACACATGGAATGAGGTAAGAGTTAGGGACGATGACCCAGCGCACACCCCGATGCCTGTTGGTGGGGGCGATGTGGGCATGGGGTGCAAGGGGTGGAAACCTTAACACCAAATTTCCTCACTTTTGTCACTGTGGAACAACTCTAACTGATGCATTAGAGTTTTTTTGCCATGAATATATATATATGTATCTCAACATTTTTATTGTCCTGCACAGTATATGTGCATCTGCATAGGGACTGCATTGTTGTATTCCACTTTGTGTGGTGCTATACATTTGTTGTGGTTTGTGATTTACTGAATGCTATTGAGCATATTTTAGTACCTGTTTTTGTCTCATCTGGAACATATTGCTGCTGCTGCATTTTTAGCCTTGATATTGGCCAGCAGTTTTGGAGCATGCAGTACCAATATGTTCATTTTCTGAAAGGCAGGTTGCTGTATGCAGCCATTGGTGATTATGATGTCAGTACATAGTGATGCTGCTGATGTTGACACATAGGCATAAAGCAGCAGGTCTGAGGCATCCCATGGTTGCTGTGGATTCTGATTGTCATACAAGAGGCTGCATCTGATATCTGTGGTGTGGTATGTGGTATGTCCTGACCTTGGTTGGTATGCAGAGTTCATGGTGGGCAGCAGTGATGTGCCACAATTGTTCCAGAATGTGTGGGCATGTTCTGTGCTGCACTCTTATTGGTAAGAGCAGGTATTTTGAATTGCCTAGGTTCAATGCAAATATGGGTGGGATTAGATATGGCCAGTCCTCCATGGAGACATGATGTAGTGTTCTGGGCAATAACATTATTCTTGATTAGAATGGCCATTCAGTCAGCATTTGTGGGTGCCATATACTTGAATCTTTTAGAAAATGGTGCATAATTGGCTCGTTTCTATTCATTTCATGCAGCAAGTGTAGTGTTTCCTTGGAAGTTACTGGGTAGTTCCCTCTGTGTCCGGCTGTTGCTGTGTACAGAATTGGGGCAGATGGTGCTTCTGTTTCTGCTACTTGGCTTGCTGTTCTCCTACAATACAGTACTTTCTATTCCTACTGCTTTTAAGTAATTGAGGGTTTCAAGTTCATCAAATGTTCAGGTGTCTGTCTCTCACAGTATGTCCCATGTCATGTCCATGTTCATGATTAGTTGGTCTTGTTGCAGGTTGGTGTAATATGTTGATTGTTGTAGTGGTTGTTCTGTAGGTGTCAGTCAGGCAGGATTTGCAGAGGACAGGATTTTGGAAATGAGTTTTGTTTAGTTATAAGGCAGGGCTGAACAGTTATTGTTGGACTGGAGATGATAGTGACCTGAGACAAATGGAACTTCTGTGGCTGGTATGCTGAAGTTCACAAGCTTTTGACTTGAGGCTTTCCTTGCATTGTGGTTGGTTATTTTTATTGGTTATGGTAGTGTTAGTGGTAGTGGTGATTGGTAATGTTGTGGATTTCTTCATCTGTTTCATGATGATTCTCAGTTTATTTTCTACCATTCTCATTTGTCTACAAAACAGCATTTGTGGTTTATGGTTTACGTTTTGTGTTAGGTAGAGTGGTAAACTGTCAGTCATATTTTGGTCTGGTCTTTTTTGGGTATATTATTCCAGGGCTGCAGTTGAGTCCTCTTCTCAGTTATAGGTGTTCCTGTACATTTTTGGTTTGGTTTTTCTGATGTCTTTTGTTTTGGCTCCAGTCCTGGTTTTTATTAATCTTTCAGTGTACCCTATGTATTCATGACCATCTTAGTCTGTTAGCAGTTTGAGGCCTCCCCATTTTAGATTGCATTATTCTGCTGTTCTTAGAGTGAAATATAATCCAATATGCAAGCAATAATACCCAACAGGGTGGGCAGTATTGGGCAATACCGGACTGCCCAGGGGCGTGATGAGGCCCGATGCCACATGCAGAGGGCCTTATAGCCCCTGGAAGGTACGGCATTGCCAAATACTACCCACCCTGGAGGGTATTACTGAGCTTAGAAAATGGTAAGAAGGTGGAAAGAACAGACTGACATAGATTTTTAAGTTTGAAAACAAATACATTATTTTTATTTAACATTTTAACTGTGGGACAAAAATAGTCCATAGAAAATAGAATAAGAACATTTTTTTTAACTACACTGAAGTACATTCTGACCATGGGGAGGGACAAAATAATCTTTCTTTGTGAAACCATATAGAGTATTGATAATTTCCATTTCCCTAATGGGTTTGCAGTTCTTAAGCCAATGTGTGTGTGTGTGTGTGTGTGTCTGAGTGCATGTCTCCCATTATTAGATGCTCAAAGTTTAACACAGATGGGGTATATAAGATTTTTTTTTTGGCAAATAATTTTATTTTATGATTGATAACAAAACGTTTAATATACATAAATATGTAACAATATCAAAACACAAAGCCATAAAAAAGAGAACAAATTATAAAACTACAATAACCCACCCAACGCCCCCCTCCCCTAAAGATGAGGCAGCTTTCTCAACGAGCCCTAACTTCGAGAAAAAAGAAAAAAAGGAAGAAAAAAAATACCCCATCATAGAACTTAAAACACAACAGTGTAAACCTTTGTAATAATGGGGCCTAAAGGATCCGACGGTTTAGATAACCCCTAAGAGTTGTTTCCATAGGTTTGTTCAGTAAGGAGAGGGAGACAACAGGAAAAGGAACTAAACGAAGAGAAACCTGAAAAAAATGAGGAAGTCTCCACATAATAACTGAGCAACCCTTAAACTAAAGAAAACATTAAGCTGATCCACTCGTTTTGCCACTTAGAGGGTCTAATTTTAGGGCTGCCCAAACTTCCCCCCAGCAACAATAAAATTTATCTAGAGAGCCAAAAAAATCTGCTACTGCTTTTTCGGCAGAGAGTGCCAACAAAAATTCGTCCCACCATTCTCTGGGGAAGGGTTCCCAGGCCCCTTGCCAGTGTCTGAGAATGAGAAGCTTAGTGACCAAAGAGACCAGAGCACTTTGCCACTTCAGAGACTTAGTGGGAACTCCATCATATCTACCCAACAAACACACCTCTCTGCTAAAAAAAAGCTGAGATCTTGCAATACGGAGAAATCCATTGCTTAACAGAGGCCCAAAATCTAACAACTTTCGGACATGTCCAAAGTTTATGATAGGTCGTAGCCAAAGGGGACCCACAATCGGGACAGGCCGGTGGGTAGGCTCGATGGATTCAAGAGAGCTTGGCTGGGGATAAGTAAATGTCATGGAGAATATTAAATTGAACATTCCTCAGTCTGTCCTGCTTACTATAAATATAAATATCCCCCCAGACTTTACCCCAAACCTCCGTCGACCATCCCTTTACAACATTGGCATCCCAATAGTGAGCCGAGGGGGGGATACCTTCTCCGTAATCTTTAATAGTAATAATCTATATAATTTAGAAATCGGTTTGCATGCCAGTATTTGGTCACCAAGCTTCTTCAGGTAGGTCCCTATTGAATCAACCCAAGGTCCCTTTCCTAAAAATGTAGTAACACTCCGATGGACCTGATATAAGTGGAGCAAGTCATTCTGGCCCACTCTCATTTTTTCTACCATGACCCTGGGAGAGCATAATGAATTACCTGCCATAAAGTCCTGTAGAGTTCGAATTAGGGCCCATATTACCTATAGGGTGCATGATAGGTCCCCACCACTGTTATGTTAGATTCCTTAATAGGGGTTGTGATAAATCTTTCCCAAAAGAAATATTTAATAGGAATAAAGTTGGTGGAGAGCCCTGATATCCCAGCCCAATGGAGTATTTCTGAGTTTATAGGGACACTTAGACCAGGATATATAAGGAAGAGCTTGCAAATCTATTTCAAATTCTTTAATTACTTGCCGGTCTAACTGGAGCCCTAAGGAAGGATTCAAAGCAGGATCCACACCTTGATCCACTGCAGGAATCTTAGTCCATGTATAGCTAGATAATACAGGTAAAGTCCAGGAGCTGCAATCCTGCCGCAGTCTTCACCTTGGTAAGTTTAGCGTAGGCCCGTCGAGGTGGCTTATTATGCCATAAAAAGTCAGAACAGGCAGTAAATATGGGCCTAAAAAAAGATTTAGGGAGGTAAATATTTAGATTGACCAGGGGGTAAAATAACCTTGGCAAAACTGTCATTTTTATTACATTAGCTCTGGCCCAGAATGACAACAGGAGTTTAGTCCATCTGTCCAGATCTTCCTTGACCTGTTTTATTAGTGGCTTAAAGTTAAGGTTGGCCAGAGAGGCCAGATCCTTCGAGATATGGATACCCAAATATAGCAGCTAAGACTTCTGCCATTGAAGGCCCAAGGAGGTACACCTGTCTTTATGGAGGATAGGGGACAATGAATAAACTTTAGTCTTGTTCAGATTGAGTTTATATCCCAAACAAGACTGAAATTAGAAATAACCTGCAATAACTGCTGGAGAGATTTTTGGAATTCCTGATATGTAAGAGCAAATCATCAGCAAACGCAGATAATTTGTAATCAGACCACCCAGACTAATACCCTGCACTTGTTTTATCGAGTTTCAGGGCCCTAATCAGAGGCTCCAGATAGAGGTTGAATAAGAACGGGGAGCGGCATCCTTGCCTGGTGCCCCGAAGAAGGGAAAAACATTTGATATAAGGTTGATGCATTGAACTCTGGCTGAGGGACAGATTACTAAAACACGAATATAGTCTATAAATTTCTTAGGAATACTAAATTTTTCTAGGACTTTGAACATAAATCCCCAAACTACCCTATCGAACGCTTTTTCCACGTCTAGGGAAACGAAAGCAGCTTCTAAGTTCAGATCCTCAGACGCGGAAATTAAATAAAATGTTTTCTAAAATGATCAGCAGATGAACGTCCTTCAACAAAGCCAACTTGTTCTGGGCTAAGGAGCGAAACCCAAGTCCGTTTTAATCTATTGGCCAAAATTTTTGAGTAAATTTTTATATCTATATTTAACAAAGAAATGGGCCTATAGTTGCCCACTTCTTCGGGGGATTTATCCGGTTTGGGTAAGAAAATGATCCTAGCTTCAAAAAGTGAATATTCATGAATACCCTGATCATGCCAAAACTTGTAAACTTGCTGAAGTAGAGGGACTAACTGCTGTTTAAAAGTTTTGTAAAACAGGGCCGTGAATCCATCAGGCCCGGGCATCTTGTCTAATTTCAGCGCATCAAAAGTTGCCGCAATCTCCTTACCTAAGATCGGAGCCTCTAGATTAGGAAATATACTGGCTGGGAGCTTTGGGAAAGGAATCTTCTCAAGAAAGTCGTTCACAAAGGCTTCCTGGTTAGTATACGATAGAGTGGAGGTGTATAACTCTTTATAGTAGTCATGAAATAGAATTAAAATGCCCTCAGGGTCGGCAATCAAGGCATTCGTTTTAGGGCGTCTAAGAGTTGTAACCCATTTAGCTGCAGCACGCTGTTTCAATTGCCATGCCAATAATTTACCAGCTTTACTGCCCTGCCCAATATATGTTGCCTTCAATCTAGCCACCGCCCTAACTACCGACTCTCTGAAGGTATTAGCATATGAGGCTCTAAGAATAGATAATTCTTTCTCTTGTGAAGGAGATAGAGAATTTGTCACTCTACTTTCCAGGTCCTTAATCTTTTTAAGGCAGTCTGACAAGAAAGCAGACCTTTTTTTCTTACGGACCGAGGCAACGCGGATAAGCTCCCCCCTCCATGTTACCTTAAGTGCTGCCCAGACCCTATCTGTTGCTGGGAGAGAGTCCCAATTAGAGGATATAGAATTATTTAGGAAAACCTGAAAATGTCCCACCAATCCAGCATCAACCAGCAGGTTATTATTTAAGGACCAAGAATGGGATCTTGGGGAGAGCTGGCCACTGGCTTTTCAGGGTTATGGGCGAATGGTCCAAATTACTCGAGGCAAAAATATCGACCTCCATAACCCCAGATAACATTTGCTGACTCACCAAAAATAATCCAACCCAGAGTAGCTCCTGTGCACCGAGAAAAGAAGGTAAATTCTTTGGCGAGTGGATTAAATAACCTCCAAGGGTCCACCAACCCCAGAGAAACAAAATTCATCCAATGTTCTTTGGCTCGGATTTTGCATTCCTTCTGTGAGGTATGGTCACACATTAGATTGACTAAATTCCAATCGCCCCAAAAATTATAGGTTAATTTAGGAAAGGGACAAAACCATAGCTAATTTTGTGAAAAAGAAGGCGTTTCTGTATTAGGGCCAGAATTGAGCCAACCACCAACTTTAAACCGCCTAGTGTAGCCACCACTGAAATAAATCTACCTTCAGGATCTGGAATGATCTCAGATGAGAAAAATGGTATCCCTTGGCCATGAGAATAGCCACCCACACTTCTTGGATGAACAGCCTGCCCCAAATACCTGGCCCACCCATTTCTTCTGAGATAACCCAATTGATCCGGATACATGTGGGTCTCCTGAAGGAACACAATCCCCGGATTGAAATTCGCTAAATGGTTTAATATAATATATTTTTTCCTGTTGTCTCTTCCCCCCTTAATGTTCCAAGACACAAACGTCAGATTGCTAATCATCAGCACAATAAACAAGGTCTGATGTAGTGTATTCTTGAAAGCTGCCTACACCCACCCCAACAAAGTAATACAAAATACCGATAATAAAAATCCCCCAACTAAAGCCCATACCCCTCCCCCAACCGTCCTCATCAAACCAGGCATATTGCCACCTCTGCACAATATGGCCCATGATGCATGCTAATGTAGGCCGCCCCCCCAAAACAAGATGTCAATAAAGCACTTGAATTAGTAAGCCCATAAACTGTACACCTCAAACTTGAACCTGAAGAAATATCAATTTTGAAAATGAACTGAGGTGGATACCCAAACCCGGTGACTACGCCTCCACCAGATATCTCCCCTAACAAATTCAAGAAAGAGAAAAAAAAAAAAATTTTTCTTTTTTTTTCCCCCCTCTTCACTTTCTTCTTTCCCTTCCTGCTTTTTCTCACCTCATAAATATGAAGGGGTCTTAGGAAAACTCCAACCTAGAAATCTTGCAACTGCAAAGGCCACTCATAAATGGGATAAACCCCAGTAGATGAAGTACAAGCAGGTCATCCAAAACATGTCTTATCAACATTGTAATATCCACAGTTATGTGCCTATTAGTAAAAACTTGAGTCCCCCCTATTGTAGCATGGAAAAGGGTGGTCACCCTGTAATGCATAACAGTTAGTGAACATATTCTTTGTAGAGTAACAGAGAATTTGCACCACTAAAGTGCCTGTAGAGGAATAATAAACACTAAAAAAGAACTGGAACGCCCTCTAGTGGTGCTAAGTGGTAATGAACTGTGAATACATGAAAGCTGGTAGCCTCACTCTTATAAATAGAAGCACAGTAACACGTTGAAAAAAAAAACAGAATATAAAATTCAAAAAAGAAAGATAGAAAAGGAAAAATCAGGGTCCCCCCTAAGCCCATAAGAGCCCACAAAACAATCAAAAATGCAAACTAATAACATGTGGAGGCCTCATTTCGGCTACCCCTATAGTAGACTATGAACATGGACAAAGTAGCCACACAGAAACAGCCTAGAACTAATAAAGAGTTCAGGTATTAGCGAAGAGATCCGGAAAGGAGATCTTCAAAAATTTCACGGCATCTTCAGGTAACTCAAAACACTTCTTTCCGTCTTTCAGAACAACCTCCAGCTTGGCTGGGTAGAGCATTCTATGTTTTATGCCTGCAGCCCAAAGCTTAGAAGTGATTGGACGAAAGTTCGATCTTAATCGGCGCATTTTTAACGTTAGGTCAGGAACTAGTCTCAGCTTCTTGCCCTCCCACAATATAGCTGCGAGCTTCCTTGCCTCTTTAAGTATAAATTCTCAATCGAGATAATTCAGTAACTTAAAAATCAGAGGCCTGGAGGATCAGTTACAGAAGGCTTGGCCGGAGAGCGGTGGGCCCTTTCGATGATATATTCTGGGCCATTTGGGAGGGACCCACAGTTGTCTTCAAAAACTTTTGAAGAAAATTAATCGCGTTGGATCCTTCGTCAGCCCTCAGGAGACCCAGAAGAACTAAATTATTACGCCTGCTCCTCCCTTCTAGGTCGCTCAGACGATCCTCTAGTTTGTTAATGGCTTTTTACAGTCGCTCTAGAGCAGGCCCATCACGATCCAATTTTCTTTCAACCGAGGAAATTCTAGCCTCCACGCCTGTAACTCTTCTGGCAAGCTGGGTCAGCACGGGTTTGAATTCTGCCACCTCGCCAATAAGTTTAAAGAGGGCGTCTTTAATACGTAGACAAGTCAGAGTAAATGTGGCTGGGCATTAAACTCTCCTCTCGGGCACAGCTGGAGACGAGCTGCAGCGGGGCCGTTTGGCCTCTAACTCTTGAGACGATTCGTCCATTATCACTGAGATTTAGCGGCGAACCCGCGAGCCAAGAACAAGAAAATGAAGCCGACACTGAGACACGTAGTTTAAGATCACCTCGGAGGTTTAAAGGCAGGTAAATTAGGGCTTTTACAAATGGGGAAGCAAGAGCCCACACTTCGAGCAGCCGCTCTCACGCTAGCATCACGTGACTCTCGGGGTATATAAGATTTTTTACATTGCTGTAGCTTTGGGGTTGCAACAGGATAGTAGTGGGCTGGTGGGTGGGCAGATGCACTATGGAGCTGCTCAGAAGGGACGGTCAGGACCTGAAGATTGGTGGTGGTGGTGGAGCGAGCTGTCAGTGAAAGAAAAAGAAAGCCTATAGAAAACCGGTCCATTTTTGCATATTGTATTGGTTTTGCTGTGCATTTATGAGCAGGGGCACTCGGTTGGGCTGGTATTTCTTCACCTAAGGGATCTGAAGAATCAGGCCAAGGAGCAGTGGTAGCAGTTTCTTAACATTGACTCTCAGTAGATGCAAACGTGTTGCCAGCGCATAACAGCTACTAGATCAGCCAGCCTTTGATGGAGTGGGAGACGCAACTTGCTCAGTAGCTTTACAAGAGTAGTGTTGTGATACAGTATCTAATTTTTAACATTTTATCTCTAATCTCTCTGATGTCATGGACTGTCAAGCTTTGGGGACTGTGTCGGGGGTTTTGGGGGTGTTCAAGGAGGAGGGGGAGGGGGGTCAGTCAATCTGTTTTGTCTCAGATTTTACACTATGGATGTTTTGACCCTGTCCATTGTATACTGTGAAACTTTCAATAAATTTTAAATTATAAAAAAAAAGAGTAGTGTTGTGGCAGAAAAATGTTTTATTTGATATGAAAGAATGTTTTGTGCTTGAGTACTCATGGAAAGGTAAACGTGGCACTTCTTTTAACTGCTCCAACTTTAAACTGCCTCAGTGAACAAGCAGGTGATAAAGCTGCAAAACCATGGTGCTGTAACTATGGAAAAAAAAGATAAAACTATTATGTGAGTTTTTTTCAAAGCTGTAGAGCGTAATGCGATCCTGTCAGTTTCTTTGGGAGAAGGATGGCAGAGTGTTGCAGAGTGGAGGGAGGGAGTACTCAATAGACAGTAGTTGTTTTCTTGTGCTGTTTTTTTTCTTAAATCAGAAGTGTCCATTATAGTGTGGTTGGGAAAGAGTTTTTTTGTAGTGTGGGAAAACTGACGCAATCAGCAGTAAATGAATGTGAGCATGATCGGAGGCCAGCATGGCTGAGCTCCATCACAAGAGATAGGCAAACATCATGGTAATGAGTAGGGTCCAGGTTGGCGATCAGCTCCCTTTTTTAAAACTTCATATTTTTTGCTGAGCAAGAAACCAAACTAGGACAGATTGGGAGAATTGCTGGAAGACTGGAGTTGGGCCTCAGCTCTCGCTTATGAGATAAAAAAAATGGTGGGCATTTTAAATTCAAAATTGTAGTGCAGCTTCATATCGGTGATTAGATATGTGGGGACTGGCACTTTTAATGCCCAGGCTCTGTTGTCTGATAAATGCCCACCTTACCAGGCTATCAGCCAACCAAAGCCTGGGAATTTCTAAGTCCATTTTCTAATAAAAAATAGCATGTTTAGCAATGCTTTAGAATTGCGTAAAAACATTGTTTCTGTCCTGTCCTGTAAATCATGCCAATATTGTTATCTGTGAGTGGTTCTGCCTGGTTTGGATGATATCCTTTGCTTTCTTTTTTGAGGCATTTTTGTTCTACTATCGTGGTTTTCACTGTTTCCTTGAATAATGTTAATTTTTCTTTGCAAATGGAGCATGGAGACTTTTCCCATTCAAAATATCGATCCAGGCTTTCAAGTATTCCCCTGATAGGTCTAGGTTGATAGTCTGTTCCATCTTCCTTTGTTTGTGAAAAATTTAATTTGTGAGGTACTTGTCTGCTTTGTTTACTGGTATTGCCAGAAGGTCACATTGTTCACTTTTCATTACCAGGTAGGATTTGACCACATCATTGTTGAAGTTTGTTTTGTTTGCTGTATTTTTGTTCACTAGTTAGAAGCAGTTTGTTGCACATGGTTACAGAAGTTGCAGCAAAGGCTATCCTCTAACTCAAATTCAGTATAAGCTGAAAGGTATTGTCACACAGGAAGGATCCAGCAAAGAAGAAACAATGGTGTTTCAAGTAAAACAATTTTTGAAATCAATGTATGCAAAGCAAAAAATAGTTACCAGAAATACAGCACTATACCAACTGCTTACACAGAGAAAGCATGGCAACTTCCCTGGTGCTTCAACCTGAAGGTCTTCATGAGGGTAGGGGCTGATGAAGACCTTCTAGTCAAAGTGTCAGGGGAGTGGGTCGATTGCTGTATTTAGTATTGTTAGCTTTAAATAAATTTATTGCTGCATTTGTTTGAGCTGAAACACCACTATTGTATCTTACCTGTATCTTTTATGTGTGAGTGTACCTTGCTGCTTTTCCTGTATTTTTGTTGTCCTCCTGTTGTATGAATTATAGTTGTTGTTGACTAGTATTCTCTTCACCAGTTTTGGCCAATTGGTTTGATCTGAGGTGTACAGTGGTGTTGCTTTATGCAGAGGTTAACTGACTAATTAGCTAAATGATTGTTAATTAGGCACTGATTAGTTGGAATGTAGCTTTTAGTTAGTCATATTGATTGTTTGTCATTTTCAGTGTTTACTATTGTTGAATCTGTATTATTTTCCTTCCCTATAAAGCTTTAATGGTGGAGATGTGCATAGCTAGCTATCTATCTATCTATCTATCTGTCTGTCTGTATATCTAACTATCTATCTATTATATAAAAGGTTATTTTCACTGTTTATTTTTCCTATATTCACTATTGCTGACAATCAGTGAAAATAAATGGATAGTGAAAAATAAAGGTATCTGATTGTCAGTAGTACTATACTGAAGAGTAAGCTGTCCACGCTAGTTCTATTGGATGTGAATATGTGTAGAAGGCTGACTTCCACTAAATATAATGGGTGCTAATTCAACCTGCTATACAGTATTTCTCCCTCTCTCTCTCTCGCTGTCTCCCTCCCTCTCTCTCTACCTATCTCTTTTTTATTAACACAAATATACACACAAACGGTAAGATTTTCCATGTAACCTGACAGAAATCCCTTCAGAACTGTACATTTATCACAGTGCAAACATACCATTGAGAACTGCTTAAACACACTATAAACAATACAGTACCAGACTAATATTTTAGTACTTCCCCAATACCCCTATCTTTATATCCAATACACAACAAAGAAACACATGTAGGATATTTTCAAACCATGGGGGTGGGGGTTAAGGATTCCCATTTAATGCTCATAGTTTAGCTCCCAAAATACATGAGGTTGATACCTTGGTTGACTACGACAAATCTGACATATTAGCTATTACTGAATCTTGGCTTTGACCTTCAATTTCAGACACCAGACAATTTATTTATTTATTTATTTAGTTTTTATGTACTGGGTAAGTGCACTAGCCATAGCAAAGACTATTTTCAGGCATGACCCGGGAGGATACAGTACAAGCAGAGGAAGTACACAAAGCACAACAACTTTAGATAATTAAACAATGTAGACTACAGTGCAAAATAAAAGCATAGTAGACAACAGAATACAGAGCAAATAGTTATAGGCAAGGTAGTTACAAGTAACAGTGTAAATAATATGCTAGAACAGAGTATACAGAGGCATTTTAATAAACAGGGCTAATAACATATTGTCTAACTTATGAAAACAAGGTAAGATGGTAGTAATAAAGTAGCTATGAGGAATTATGTAGGGTGGTGAGAGATAGAAAGGGAGATAGAAGTGTGAGGCCTGAGTAGAGAATATAGGGATAGTTTGGATAGCTTAGCGGAGAGGGATTGGAGAAATGGGAAAGTGCTATACTACTTGCTGAGCTCAAATAGAAGTGCCAGGAGGGAAGAGCTAAGAAGAAGGAAGGGGCTAGGGGGTTTGAGAGCAAACTTATCTGTGGGTAGTGGCAAGATGGTTCCGTAACACTTTTTAGGAGGAGTGGGTTGAGGATTGGTGTAGGGCTAGCAGGAGGGAGTTCCAGAAATGGGGGACATGACAGGCAGAAGTCATAGCACCTTTGGAGGAATTATGTCTGGGGATGAAGACAGACGCATTATCGGCAGACCACAAACCATAGCGAGGTGCCAGTTTCAGAAAGAGACCCACAAGGGGTCTGGGTATTTGTAATTGGATGATATTGTCAATGATGGAGCCATAGGCATAAAGCCTTAGCTCCGAAGGAGGAAGCCATCCCAGATCAGAATAGAGGAGACAGTGGTGATTCTATTCAATGAGAGGAGGATGCATAGCAGCAGATGTTGTAAGTGCCATCCCATTTTTGGAGGCTAGATTTGGACATGGAGGTGTAGGTGGTAACACCATAAGTGAGCAAGAAGAAGTATTCCATGGGCAATGGCAAGCTGAGCAGAGGGGGTGAGCATATAGCTGGTTCAGTAGGCTATCCCAATTTTAGCATTAACAAGCTTACATGTCTGTTGTATGTGCAGATCAAAGTTTAGAGATGGATCTAGTGTGATGTCCAGATATTTAAATGTGTTCACCACCCCACGAGTTGAACCATTGGGGGAGGAGACTTTAAATTTAGTTTGGGAGAGTTTGAGTTTGGAATTAGAACCAAATAGCATGAATTGGGTTTTGGACTCATGTGAGACAAGTTTATGACTAGACAGCCATAGATGAATTTGCTGTAAGTCAAGAGAGAGTTTATGACTGATGACAACAATGCTGTTATCACTGGTGTAAAGAACAATGTCTTCTGCATATACAAGGGAAGCAGTCATATGGAGGTTAGAGGTGATGTTATTGATGAAAATTGAGAAAAGCAGTGGCCCAAGGATGGACCCTTGTGGCACCCCAATGTTAATGGTGGCCTTGTCAGAGAGGGTGGAGTTGTATTTCACAGTTTGAGTCCTGTCAGACAGGTAGTCTGCCAAACCATCTTACAACATTGTGAGAGAACCTAGTGTTGTAAGGGAGGCAAGGAGGATGGACTGATCAACAAGGTCAAATGTCTTGATCATATCAGAAGGTAGGGAGTGGTCCATGATGGCATTGGGTAGTACACCAGAGGCAATAATTTTTTCAGGGTGGTTGGTCATAATCCAGTTCAGCAACGTACTTGTATTAGAGTGTGGAGTTGTCCTAGTAGGATCACTTATAAGTTGGTGAAGGTTAAAACTCTGCAACCTGATCAGTAATGTTGATTGGGTGTTCCCCAACCAATTAATGTTAAGGTCCCCTAGTATCAGAACTTCATGTTTCCCAGCAAGGTGAGAGATTTGATCCAGCAACTCATCCAGACCTTTCTGAGTGTTGGATGGGGGGTTAGAGGCACATGCAACATGTAGTGTTTTGGTACCTAGGGTAAGTAGAGTATGAAGTACCTCACAGTGGTTTAGAAGAGGTGATTTTATGGCAGTGAGATGTAGATGGTCTTTAAAGTAGACAGCAGTACCACCCCCTCTCTTGGGTGCAGTTCTATCAAGTCTCAGGAGGTTATAGGAAGGAAGGGAGCACATAGGGTCATAGGTGGAAGGATTTAACCAGGTTTCAGTCAGGCATATAATGTCAGGCTTGTAGAGGGAGGTCCAGGATTCTAGATCAGTAAGATTATGAGTGAGACTCCTGATATTATGGTGCATAACAACCAGAACTTTAGCATTGCTAATCATATCAGGTGTGGCATATATAGGGCCTGGATGTATCTGAACATCCCTGGAGAGCAGGATGGCAAGTAGGAGAAGATACCAGAGCTTTCGGCGCAGGAAGAGACATGGGTTACATGTACTCAGGTGACACATTTATAGGCATAAGCAGCTAAGGTGGCACCAGGTTCTGTTTAGTAGTAATAGGGAGGAGTCACAGAGGGGGTATGAAGCAGTAAAGGTTGGAAAGAAGTACTCATTTGGCAGGAACCTAGGGACCATGAAAACAGGTTGAGATAAAGAGAGCATGTAAAGGTGAAGTAGTGGCAAAGAGGACGCAATAATGAATAGCAACATATATTGGTGCATTTTAGCTACCTAGGGGCAGCCAATGAGCTAATAATTTTAAATTATGTTATTTATAGAAAGGACAGGACAAAGGGGAAAGGGGGAAGGCTATGTTTTATGTTAGAAATTCTCTGGCAGTGCAACCTTTATTTAAATATAATTCTGTGTACTGTCTTTGAACATCTTGCTATACAGGTCAAAATAGGTGCATTGAAAAACTTACAATTTTCTGTACATACAACCCCAAAAAAAAATACCACACAAGGCTTTCATGATTTTATTGATTTGGTCTCAAGCTACTGTAAACAGGGACTAATTGTTGTCAGAGATTTTAATATCAACTGGGAGGAAACAACTCTTCAAAATATAAGAATGCTTTTACTTGGCTTTGGTCTATGACAGCTGATAACTACTTCTACTAGGCTTAATTTAAAATCTAACAAACATACACTCACTTGATTGGTTCTCATGAACAAAAGGAGCATATCGTAGCCAGCAGTTTAGTTTCAGATTGTATAAGTGATCATCATGAAATATTTCGAATTTGGAAAAGTAGGGGAAGGAATAAGCCCCCTCCAAAGAGTCTGGAATTTAGAAATTATTCAAAATTAGATATCCCTGATTTCTTGCAGCGATTATGCGTAGCTGACTGGTCATATTGAAAATCAATACCAGATATTGATTGCGCCCTTGATATTTTTTCATTGAAATTTTTATAGAAGTAGTAAATTATTGTGTCCCAGTTATTAGAAGAGTGAGTGGAAGGACATCTAAATGGTTAAATAATGACCTCTTCAATTGGATGAAAAACAGAGACTCAGCTTGGATTACTTACAAAAAGAGCAAATCTATTCATGACCTTCATGCATACAGGAAAAAAAAAGAAATATTTGTAAAAGGGAAATAAAACTAGCAATTATTATTTTAAAAAACAACAGGTGGAGAATTTGTCTACCCTAAAAAAATTCTGTTGCTCTATTAGAACTCTCCTCTATCCTCATGCCGCTAATTGTTTAAGCATGTTTAAAATTGTTGAATTACTAACCAGTCCTGTTGCAATAGCTGAGGAAATTAATGTACAATTAAAAAATTTAGATTGTTATCAAGAAGGTTTAAGCAGTGTAGTATGTGCTAATCAAGATGTCAGACTAGAGAGGTCTAGTTTTTACTTAAAGACAGTGAGTAGGGAAGCGGTCCTACATTTACTTAAAAAGACATAACCTGATAAATCCCCTGGGTGTGATAAATTGCAGCAGAAATTTTTGGCTATTGCTACAACTGAGATAGCTTACCCTATTAGTGTCTTATTCAATTTGTATTTTCAACTTGGACAAGTACTGAAATTGTGGGGAAAAAATCGTATGTTATCCCAGTTTCTAAATCTGGTTCCCTGACTGATTTTGGTAACTACTGACCTATTTCTGTACTTTCGGTCTTGTCCAAGGTACAAGAAAAAATAGTCTATCAACAATTCAATGACTATATCAAGATGTATGATTTGAGTTTTGCTAATCGACATGGATTTAGGGGGGCTATAGTACCGAGACTGCCTTGATTGGGTTCATGGACACAAATCATAGGGTCCCTGAGGCTAGTCGACTCACTGGAGCTGTGTTCACTGACCTAACCAAGGCATTCAATCTGGTTGACCATTCCCTTTTGATTGCTTGACTCAAAAGTGTGGGGTGGATAATTTTGCTGTGGATTGGTTTACTGATTATCTCTGTGACAGATCACAATGTCTAAAATATGGGGACTGTTTCATCCTATAGAAGAGTTCAGTGTGAGTCCCCAAGGCTCAATATTAGGATCTCAATGTTTCTCCCTTTTCATTGATCCTATTTCTCTAATTACTAAAAACTGTGATCTACTGTTATGTGTGGATGATGTAGTGTTGCTGGCTTATAGTTCTTCACATGAAATGAATTTCACTTTGACCTATAAATTTTCTAATGTGCAGGACTGGCATTGTCGCAATAACTTGGTTTTAAATAAAACTAAAACCAAAACCATGTTACTGGTTTTGTTCCCAAACTGAAACAATCTTTTTGCAACTTTAAGGTACCCATCACTAATGGATGTATACTTGACTCTGGCCAAAAATGCTACATTGCAGAATTAGAATAAGCATACACCAATAAACCTCATACCAAAATGATGGTTCTACTACGTTACTTCATTTTAAAGTTATGAGCTATTTTGTAACCCTGATTTCACTACCTAATCTAAAAAGCCAATTTCAGTGAGGAGCCACTGATGATGTCATAACCTGAACTCGCAGTCTAGTCCTGTAGTAATCATTAAAAAAAATGACATAGGGTAGACTGCATTGCTTGCATTTCCAGAATGTTCAGATGCATGGTAATGTACTTTTAGAACACGTCAGGACATGGTTTCGGAATGCAGCGCTGAACCAAGGTATAGAATGTCGAGATTATATACAATTTTAAAATGTTGGGGGACATGCAGTCTGAGAATGTGGCAGAGATGTGCCATCTCAAAATGTGGTGGGACACTGAATCTTAGAATGTGACAGAGACACATATCAAGGAAATTTGGTGAGGATGGACAATTTCAGAACATAGTGGGGATGCTCGCTGCTGTAATGTGACAGAAAACACCATATTATTCTGAAATTGCGTGTCCCTGCCACATTCAAGAATTGTATGCATCCACCATGTTTCACAATTGTGCATCACATCCCCACCACATTCCAACACTGTGCATCCTAGCCATGTTCTAAAATTAATCATCCCTGCTACATTGCCAAATTGTGCATCCCTGCCACATTCTGAAATGATGCATCTCCACCAGATTTCAAAATTGCACATCTCCACCACATTCAGAAGTTATGTTTCAATGCCACATTCCAAAATAGTGCGTAACAGCTGAATACCGAAACTGTGTGCCAACGCTGCATTCTAAAACTGTGCACCACCACCACATTCTGAAACTGTGTGCCACCACCACATTCCAAAATTGTATGCCACCGCTGCATTTTGAAACTGTGTAGCACCATTGCATCCCCACTATATTCTGAAATTGTGGTATATAGACCCCCCTGCACTGGTGGAGGAGCTGGAGGAGAGTCTGGTGGCAGATGTTGGGAGACACTGCAGATTGGGAAGGGGAAGAGTGGTGGTGTTGGGGGACTTAAACATGCCAGGAACAGACTAGGAGACTATGACATCCTCAGTGGCGAGGGAACAGAGGTGGTTGGATGTCTTTCAGGATGCCTTCCTAGCTCAGCATGTGGGGGAATCAACCAGGGAGGAGTGGATACTGGATGTGGTCCTAGTAGACAGTAACCAGATTGGGGGCCTGGAGGTAATGGACCCATTGGTGGGGAGAGACCATGCCACGGTCTGGTTCTGCCTGAACCTAGGAGGGGTAGAAAGCTGCATGAAGATGGAGGTAACTGACTTAAGGGGGGCAGATTTCAAGGAAATGGGAAGGATCCTTAGGGAGCACTTGGATGGGATTGGGCCAGACATGGATGCTGACAGTAGGTGGGAAATCATCAGGAGGGGGGTGCAGGATGCTACCAGCACCTGTGCAAGAGTAAGACAAAAATGCAGTAGGGCCTGAAAACCCTGCTGGTGGACCAGGGAGGTTCAGGAGGTGGTGAGGGGAAAGAAGGCGGCCTATAGGCAATTCAAGTGCTCAAGGAATGAAAGGGACAGAGGGGAGTATGAGCTGATGGCCAGAAGGGCCACTAGGGTGGTGAGGCCGGCTAAGGCAAGAAAGGAGCAGATCTTGGCCAGGGAAATTAGGAGAGGGAACAAGGGGTTCTTTAGATACATTGGGGAAAAACAAAGGGTGAAGGGGCAGATTAGCAGGATTAAAACAGTGGAGGGATGGGCACAAGGCCCGAGGGAGCAGGCTGAGGTACGAAATGAGTACTTCACCTCAGTTTTCACCAAGGAAAATGGGGGGGTTGCATCATACATGGGAGGAGACGGTGAAACTGATGAGGGGGACCCTTACTGATCAGCGGGTCTGGGGAGGGGGGCATCACTGGCAGGTGGGGGGAGGCATAGCAGAGGGACGAGGTAGCGGAGGTGGAAATCACAGCAGAGAGAGTGAGGGAAGCCCTCAGGTCCTTTAAGATGGAGAAAGCACCAGGGCCAGATAAATTACATCCCAGAGTGCTGAAGGAACTGGCGGATGTCCTGGTGAAACCCTTGGTGGAGCTCTTCAGCATCTCTCTGAGGACAGGGTGGGTGCCCCAGGACTGGAAGGTGGTGCATATAGTGCCTATTCACAAGGGGGGATCAAAGGAGATGGCAGAAAATTGCAGGCCCATCAGTCTGACATCGGTGGTGGGCAAGGTGATGGAGGGCATTGTCAAGGAGAGAGTGGGGGGGACCTGGAAAAATTGGGGTACCTGGCAATAGACAGCATGGATTTTTCCCAGGGAAATCATGTCAGACAAACCTTGTAGAGTTCTATGACTGGGTGACAAGTGCCTTGGACCTGGGTAGACCAATGGACGTCCTCTTTCTAGACTTCAACAAAGGCGTTTGACTCTGTTCCTCATAGGGACTTTTGGATAATCTGGGAGAAATGGGGGTGGGCAACGAGATGATCAGATGGATAGGAAATTGGCTCCAGAACTGGACCCAGAGGGTTGTGGTTGGCAGGATAGTCTCATCCCCAAGGAGGGTCATTAGTGGAATCCCTCAGGTATCGGTCCTTGGGCCCCTCCTGTTCAATGCCTATGTCTCTGACATAAGAAAGGGTAGCAGGAGTGAGATGAGTCTCTTTGTGGATGACTCAAAACTGGGGGCAGTGGTGGATGGGGAGGAGGGGAAGGTGGTCCTACAGGGGGATCTGGAGGCTCTGGAAAGGTGGTCTAGAAATCAGAAGCTGAGGTTTAATGCAGGGAAATGCAAGATACGGCACCTGGGAGCCAGAAACCTGGGCCAAGTGTACACCCTGGGGAGGGGAATGCTATAAGTCTTGATGGCTGAGAGGGACCTGGGGTGGTGGTGGATGTCAAGTTGAACAACTTGGAGACTTGTAGGAGGGCAACGGCAAAGGCCAACAGGGTGCTTGGATGCATCGCTAGGGGGTTCACCTCCAGAAGGAGGGAAGTGATACTCCCACTGTATAACTGCTTGGTGAGGCCATACCTTGAGTGCTGCATGCAGTTTTGGAGGCCACATTTAAAGAGGGACATTGAACTCCTGGAGTGGGTCCAGAGGAGGGCAACCAAAAGGATTTGGGGCTTGGGGGATAGGACCTATGGGGAGAGGCTCGAAGAGCTAAATATGTACACATTGCAAGAGAGAAGGGACCGGGGGGACATGATAGAGGTCTTCAGTTACTTTTATTTATTTTATTTAGTTTTTGTTGACTGGGTAAGTGCACTAGACGAATCCTGCCTATTTTCAGGCACGACCCGGGGGAGGAGGATACAGATGAATGCCAACTGACCTTGAACCAGATTAAGCTGTTGGTGGTATTTTGAGTGAATGAGGGAAATTTGGCCAGGACACCGGGAAATTCTCCTACTCTTTTCGATAAGTGCCATGGGATCTTTAACATCCACCTGAACTATCACCAATCCAGACAGATGGGACCTCGGTTTAATGTCTCATCCGAAGATGGCACCTCAGAAGTGCAGCACCCCTCTCATGCTGCACTACAGTGTCAGTACTGGGATATTAACAAGTGCCAGATGTGGGAACTGAACCCACAGACCTCTGATCTCCCAGCCTCAGAGGCTAGTGTGCTACCTACTGAGCCACTGACACATGAAGGGGTAAATGGGGAGAAGCAGTCAGGGTGCTCTGAAGGAAGGGGGGGCAAGTAGTGGGCATGGGTGGAAGCTGGAGGGGGGAGATTCAGGGGAGAAAGGAGGAGGTGCTGTTTCACTGAGAGGGTGGTAGAGCCATGTAATGTGCTGCCCAGGAGGCTGGTGGAGGCAGAAACAGTGGAGGGGCTCAAGAGGGGGTGGGACAGGTACAGGGAAAGGGTTCTGGAAGCAAAAAACCAGTGCAGTGAGAATATTCGGGACTGGGAAGGGAGAAGCCAGAGAGGGAGAGGGGGGCAGCAAGGTCAGCTCCCAGTGTGGGGGCTGACTAAATGAGCAGACACGAAAGACCATTAGGCCTATTCTGCTGGCATTTTAGTATATTAGTAGCACCATCGCATTCCATTACTGTATACCACCACCACCACATTCCAAAACTGTGTGTCATCACTGCATTCTGAAACTGTGCATCACCACCACATTCTACAACAGAGCGGCGGCACCACCACATTCCAAAACTATGCATCACAACTACATTCCAAAACTGTGCGTCACTGCCACATTCCAAAACTCTACATCACTGCCACATTCCAAAACTGTATGTCACCGCCACATTCCAAAACTGCGCCACTGCCACATTCTGAAACAGTGCACCACCATCACATTCTGAAACTGTGCGCTATTGCCACATTCTGAACCTGTGTCTTACAGCCACATTCCAAAATTGTGCATCACCGGCACATTCTGAAACTGTGTATCACCAATGCATTCTGATACTGTGCACCACTGCCACATTCTGAAGCTATGCCTCATTGACACATTCTTAACCTATGTGTCACCACCACATTCCAAAATTGAGCATCACTGACACATTCCAAAACTGCATCACCACTGCATTCTAAAATGGTGCATCACTGCCGCATTCTGAAACTGTGCATCACCACTGTATTCTGAAACTGTGCATCACCACTGCATTCTGAAACTGTGCGCCACCATCATATTCCAAAACTGAGCATCACCACTGTATTTCAAAACTGTGCATAACCACCACATTTTGAAACTGTGCACCACTGCCGCAGTCTGAAACTGTGTGCAACTGCCACATTCTCAGCCTGTGTGTCACCACCACATTCTGAAATTGTGCATCACCGCAGCATTCTGAAATTGAGTGTCACTACCTCATTCTAAAACTGTGTGCCACTACCACATTTTGAACCTGTGCGCTACTGCCACAATCCAAACCTGTGCGTTATCGCCACATTCTGAACCTATTTGTCATCACCGCATTCTGAAACTGAATGTCACCACCACATTCCATTCCAAAACTGTGCATCACTATTGCATTCCAAAACTGTATACCACTGCTGCATTCCAAAACCATGCACTACTGCTGCATTCTGAAACTGTGCACCACTGCCATATTCTGAACCTGTGTGCCACTGTTACATTCCGAACCTGTTTATCACCACTGCATTCCAAAACTATGCATCACTGCTACATTCTGAAAATGTGTGCACCGCCACATTATGAATCTGTGTGCCTCCATGACATTCTGAACCTGTGAGGCACTGTCACATTCCGAACCTGTGCATCATCACAGCATTCTAAAACCATGCATCACCACTGCATTCCAAAGCTGTGCATCACTGCTGCACTTCGAAACTGTGCATCACCACCACATTCTGAAACTGTGTGTACTGCCACATTCTGGACCTGTGCACCACTGCCATGTTCCAAACCTGTGAGTCATCACCACATTCCAAACCTGTGTGTCACTGCCACATTCCAAACCTGTGCATCACCACCACATCCTGAAATTGTGTGTCACCTCCACATTCTGAAACTGTGCACCACTGCCACAATCTGAAATTGTGCAACACTGCCACAGTCTGAAATTATGAGTCATCACCACATTCTGAAATTGTGCACCACTGCCACGTTCCAAAATTGTGTCATCGCCACATTCTAAAATTGTACCTTCCCACCACATTCTGAAATTGAGTGTAAACTTCCATATTCCAAAATTGCCTGTCATTGCCTCATTCTGAAAATGTAAATTCCTACCATATTAAAAAAACTGTACATCCCCACCACATTCTGAAAATGAGTTTCACTGCCACATTCTAATATTGCACGTACAAGTCACATTCCTAAATTTCTCATTCCTGCATCATTTTGAAATAGCATGTGGCTGCGTCACTGCCACATTCATCTGAAATCAAGTAACCCAATTACATTTTGAAATTGTGCATCACCAACACATACCAAATTTATGCATCCATGACACATTATGAGATTACATATCCCTGCCACCTTCTGCAATTATGTGTCCCTTGCACTTCAAAACTATGTATCTTTGCCACATTTAATTTTTTTTTTATATAGCTGTTTGGCCCTCCTCACCACCTCCCTCCTACTGGTGATGAGGACACATAGGATTTTACACCAGATTTTCTCCATGCCCAAGGCCCCAGCACATGGCTGTACGTGCATGTGGAGGCATGCACACTCACCGTGGTGCCAGATCAGCCCCTTCTGCCAACCAGTAGCACTGCCACCCCCTCCCACCTATGCTACCCACCGGGCCTCCACCAGATGGGAGCAGAGCTATGGGGGGGTGGCAACCCACTACCACTGGGAGAGAAGAGCTGCCTACTAGTTTGCTCAATCCCACTTCTCTCCCCTCACACTGGCTCCTGATGACCCGAGGTCTTCCCAAACCTGGGTCACTGATGTAGTGTGAAGTAAGGCAACTAACACCTCAGCTCTCTGTGCCACCGGCTGGCTTCTCGCCACATTTTAAAAATATGTGACTCACCACATTATGAATTTTAGAATCCTGCAACATTCCAAAATTATATGTCCCAGCTACTTTCTGAGATTGTGTCATTGCTGCATTCCAAAATCGCAACCTAGTGACATTTGAAATCTTATCCTTGCAGTATTAGAAAATTGCACACAACTTTGTCATTCTAAAGCCATGTTTGCTGCTGCATTCCAACCCTCCATCACATTCAAGTACTGTACCTTGCATCTGCACATTATAGAAGTGCACGCTGACCCACCCAGTTCAGTTTTCCTTTTTAAATGTTTACTACAACTGCAGTTTTACATAACATGGGAGAAATGAGTCATATAAGGTAGCTTGCAGGGAGGACTAGACTGCAAGTTCAGGTTATGACATCATTAATAGCTCTTCTCTTAAACTGGCATTTTTGAACAGGCAGTGAATTAAGGGTTACAAAATGACCTGTAACTTTTAAACGAAGTAACTTAGAGATCTGAGTTTAGGCATGAGACTGATTGAAGATATGTTGATCCAAATTCTGAATTTATTAATGCCAGAAATTTTGGCTGGAGTCCCTCTTTAAGTATCTTGGAGTCATATTAAATCAGTCCTTAAATTTCATCATACATTTCAACAAAGTATCTGCAAACTTACATTTGAAAATTGGCACTCTTCATCATTTACACAATTATTTAACTAAAGAAACTCCATTGGTATAGTACAGCACAATCTTTTATCAGTTTTGAATTATGCTTCTATTGTTACTGTTACTGTGCCAGCTTTTGTTATGTATAAGAAAGAAGTAGTGTTACAAAGACTGGCAAATTTATGTTATTGGCACCTCACTGCTCTTATCATTGTCAAATTTTGGAGAATCTTAACAGGTTATCAGTTCACAACTACAGATTGTCACTATCTTGATTTGTTTCAAAATTATGAAGTCAAATCCCCTGCATCACTGAGCAAATTTTTAAACAAACATGCTTCCACTTTTTGACTCCTGATCTTCAACTGAATTCCAGTTGCTCATGCCTTTGTACATAACGAGAGTGGCTAATGTACTTTTACTTTTGCATACTGGGCACTATTTGTGGAATTCTTTGCCTTCACAATTAAAACAACCTCATTGTACATCTTTTTCCTTCACTGCTCTTCAACATTTTAAAAGCTAAATGTTTGTTCCTGCAATTTGCTACTAACTGCAATATTTACAGAAATGTACAGAAATTGTTCTATACTTTGTATGTATGTTTTGTAATGTAACATTAAAATCTAAATTTCTAGCCACATTAATTGAAACATTCCTCCCAATAAAACAGCAGAAACCAGACTGTTGTTTTTAAACTATTGAAGTTAACTCAAGAGTTGAGCATTTTTTAGAAAAAATAATA
This sequence comes from Neoceratodus forsteri, assembly GCA_016271365.2. NCBI lineage: Eukaryota > Metazoa > Chordata > Ceratodontiformes > Ceratodontidae > Neoceratodus > Neoceratodus forsteri. The sequence goes on from CM028129.1 coordinate 908,286,193, forward strand.
TCCATTGCTCTTTTTGTTTGCATTTTTCTACAAAATATTCATAATGGCAGCAAACACACCCCACACTCTGCTGCTGAAATACTTTTCCCCAGTGGAAGCTCCACACTAAAAGTTCTTAAAAATACGTTTTATAAAAAAAAAATAAGTAATTAATTGAAGCACTACAGTCCTTCTAAGGATCATCCTAAGGAGAGAAAAGCAGTAGTAGAAACACAGAAACATAGCTGACGATGGCAGACAAAGACCACAGATCCATTCAGCCTGACCATTCTAGCTTATCATACCCAGGGATATGTTGTCCAAGTGTGGTCCTTATTCACTCTGTTCTCCCTGTTGTTCTTTACATTGCTGCCACCCTCATGCCTTTGAGTAGATACTATACCCTTGGCTCTATCCTAGCTGTGTTTGAAGCCATTTATTGTTTAACACCCACCACTGCTGCCAGCACACCATTCCATGTCCCAACCACTCTTTATGTGAAATAATACTTTCTTACATCCTTTTATACCTCCCCATTAACCATCCATTCTTGACTCCATGTCCTGGCTTCTCTGGTTTGGTAAAAAGCTCTTCATAGTTCACCTGGTATATTCCTTTCAGAAACTTGAAGGTCTCTGTCATGTCCCTCCTCTCTTATCTGGTTTCCAGTGAGCACGTTTTTTCAGCACCTTTAGTTCATCCTCATAGGATCTGTCCTCCTAGCCCTGAATCATCTTGGTCGCCATATGTTGTACCATCTCTAGCCTGTTCCTGTCCTTTTTCAGGTGGTGGCTTCAGAACTGGGCACAGTACTCCAAGTGTTGTCTCACCAGTGACCCATACAGAGGTAACAGTACCACCTGTTTCATACTGTTGAACTCCTCCCAATGCATCTTTGCATCCTGTAAGCCTTTCTGAAGGCTTTGTTACATTGGCTGATTTAAGGGAGTCACTAATGATGACTACTATGTGCCTTTCTTTTGATGTTGTGTCTAGCTGAACCTCTCCCATGCAAAATTATGTTCTGGGCTTTTTGTTCTCTAAGTGTATCACTTTGCATTTCTTGGCATTGAATTTCAGTTGCCATAGTTTAGACCAATTTTCTAGCCTTTGCACGACACTCTGCAGTTCCTTATCCCCACCATGTTGTCAACCCTACCAGAGTTTAGTGTCATCTTTATTTATTTACTTATTGAATTTTGTTGACTGGGTAAACCCACTGGACCTCAGAAAGTCCCTTTTACAGGGGTGACCTGGGATTACTTTCATGATTTATAAAACAGGAATACAGTATAGGGAGATACAGACAGTACAGACAGTAGGTAGTACAGTTTAGAACATATTGCATAACAAAGATAACTTAATAGTTAGCAATAAACATACATTTAGACTACAGTGTAAATTCACATCAGTTTACATATGAGTATAATAAAATTAGCCACTAAGGCAGTCAAGGGCAAACTGCAGTGCTGTCAATACCAAGCAATTGGCACATTTGGGATAAAGGTAACAAAGGTTAATCAGCGATAACAATTGCATTGGTTTCTTTCTGTGAATGGACACAACCTGCCCTGGATTCCCTCTCCTATGTTCCCAATGAAAATATCAAAGAATGTATATATATATATATATATATATATATATATGTGTATTATATATATATATATATATATATATATGTATAACTAGTTATTGTTTTTCCATAGGAAACTGAGTTTATATTTTGTCATTATAACCAGTTGGTTATAACAACAAACATACGCCTGGTTTTCCTAGCTCAGCACATGTACCTGCCGTGATCTTCCTCATCTCTGCACCATCCCTGCCTTCCCACTCCTCAGCGCTTTACACTTTGCTGACAGTAGATGTTGGCAGGTTAGTCATTTATTTAAACAAAAATATGGTACAAGAAATGTTTATTTTCGGTTGCAAATAAAAAAATTAAACACTGCTTTATATCAGGAGCTGTCATGGACTGCGCTAAAACCGCTACAGTCCACAGCTCAACTCCCTGGAGATAAACATTTATTTTGCATAATTGTTGTGGTGAAAAAACAATCCCCAGCAATTATACAAAATAATGGATAGGTAGAGGGTTTAAAACTCGGATTTTACCCTTCCCCCTTGGGGTGGGATGCCTGAATAAACCCGAGAGCAAAGTGGCATCCCATTCCTCAGGTGTGTAAAATCCTCATTATAACCCCTACCCATCCATTTATATATATATAATATATATATATATATATATATATATATTAGGTAATCTTACTCATGGTAACTGTACCTCTCTCCTCAAAGCTAATATTTCTTCAAGTTACTGCCCAACCTGCATTCATTGTGTGCATTTGTGAACACAACATTTATATTACTTTCAGTTATATTTTGTGGGAGTGCATTCCACAGGTCTATGACCCTCTATGAATATTTTCCTCTATCACTTCTAATAATCTAAAATTATATAGTGTGCTTCCTTGTTGTGTGACCATCACCTTTTAGATCTATCTTTAACATTTCCTTATGATCATCAGCCTTAGTGATGTTAAGAATGAGAGACACCACTAAACATGTCCTCAGGAGACATATTTTGTGATATGTTTTACTCTTAGCTTAACAGTAGGGAGGATGCAATTGCTATGATGGAAAATAGTTAGTTGAAAGCCTAGTGGCATTTTCACTTATCACACTTGAAAGTGCTTACTGGGTGTCATTAAGGAAAGCACTGACAACTGCTGAGTGCCTCAGATCAATGCTGCTCTCATTTAGATCATTTTGTAAAAGGAAGACATGAGGCACATGAGAGGAAGTTGGAAAACGAGGATCAAACTGTTCTAATGTTCATTGATTTGCCTAGTTGGCAACAATAAAATCATTTTATGAAATTAAGAGGTGTTTGAAGAGAAGTATTTCCAGCTTGCTCCATACACAATCAAGGTATTTATGTACAATCTTACCTACTGTACATGCTCACTGAACAATATCATGGCTCCCACTGAGTAGAGCAATTTGAGCAGGAGGAACAGGCAACAGGCTGCAGAGGAAGTAGGCAAAGAGTGTCTGTGGGTAAAACAAAGTGATCAGTGTTTCAGGTAGGAAAGGGTCTCTAACACCACATATCTGCTCCTGTGACCAGCTGCAGACACTAGGACATCGGGAGCAAGATAATCAATGGAGCTAGAAGCTCCAAGATGGCTCTGAGGAAGGGGCCAATCAGTGGCAAGACCACACCTCCAGGAGTGAATCACAACAAATCCTGGGTGCTGCCAGGGACATCAGGAAGTTGTCAGGGCCCTACTTAAGTGTAAGTCTGCTAAGTGGCCCCCCCGCACTGTGGTCCACTGAGTGAAGGGCCACCGAGACAAGGACAGAACAGCGGAGTCTGCCCACCAGAGTCAGCCCAATGAGGCAGCTGACAGCTGGACACTCTGCATCTCAGAAGGGAGATGGTAAAGGTACAGTAAAGGTGTGAACTAGGCACCAGGACATAGCAGGAGGAAGCAGGGGACCAGGAAGTCTACCTGTCAACTAAGGAAAGATTCCTGTTTAGCTCTTGTCGCAGCTCACACAACGCAAGGGACTAAGGTGTGGTAGGGTCACACTAAAGTTTGTGGACAGCTGAAACACCCTCTCCAGGGTAGAAATACACAAAAAAGGGGGGGGGGTTAGAGTAAGCAAAAGCTTGATTTAACCCAGCCTGCCACCCCCAACCCTTCAGAAGAGACACATTCCCATCCCACTGCCCGTAACCCTACCCGAACGGACCCCCGAGCCCCACTGAGCCATGGATTACCTCTCAGGTGGGGATGAGGGGGAGCTCAGATACCCTGTAACTTATATTTCGTGAGTCCGAGGTCCGTTGGGTAGGCACTGGCATATCGTGGGCACGGCTTGGTCTCCCCATCTTCCAGGTGGTGGCAGGTTCTTTTTCCATGCTTTCTCCCTGCCCATACAGCATGTGACTTCCCCGATGTCATGGCACATTAGCACCAACATCCACACTGTACAGTGGCCATGTCCCTTCCTCCAAGTGGAGCCTGCAGTACTCTGAGCCTTTGCTCGGAGTCATGCAAGTATCGGGCATCGGCTGGATCCCTCCCTGGAGAAGGTTGTGGGATACTCCAGCCTGTCTCCCCCCCAGCTGGACCACCGGTGACCCGAGTTTGCTCCCAAACCCGGATCGCTGGCATGGTGCGAGGTGTTGTGTCCAGTGTCTCAACCCTCTACACCACCGGGCCGGCTACAAAAGCTTGATTTTAAATGCAGTACCTATCTGGGGTAGGCATAAAAGAAGGGCTAGAGTAAGCAAAAGTTTGAGATTAGGTGAAACACCCTATCTAGGGTAGGGTTAAAAAAGGGTTTCAAGTGAGCAAACATTTTGGAGTAGGTAAAGCACCCTATCTAGGGTAGGGGTAAAAAAGGTTTCAAGTAAACAAAAATCTGGGAGTAGGTGAAACACCCTATCTAGGGTAGGGGTAAAAAAGGGTTAAAGTCAGCAAAACAAAAAACAGGCAAGACAGGCGATAGATATACAAACATAGAAACATAGAATTTGATGGCAGATAAGGACCGCTTGGCCCATCTAGTCTGCCCGTTTCCCTACCTACAGGATAAGCTGCAGATCCTAGTTAACCAACAGCTTATTTCTTCCTACCCCCACAAGAATTGCCTTTGTCTGTCCATGCATTCTTGAATTCTCCCCAGTTTTAGACCCCACAACCTCCTCAGGAAGGCTGTTCCATGCATCCACCACCCTCTCTGTAAAAAACACTTCCTCACATTGCCCCTGAGTTGTCCCCTCTATCTTCAAATTGTGTCACCTTGTTCTTACACATCTCTTTTCTGAAAGATGTTACCCTCTTGGACTTTGTTGATTCCCCTGAGGTACTTAAAAGTTTCTATCATGTTCCCCTTCTCCTTCCTTTCCTCAAAGGTATGCATATTAAGCTCCTTTAGTCTCTCCTCATATGGCTTCTCCTGCAGACCCTGCACCATTTCAGTTGCCCTCCTCTGGACTGCCTCGATCCTGTCTATGTCCTTGTGGAGATGGGGTCTCCAGAACTGGATGCAGTATTCCAGATGGGTCTCACCAACTGTCTGTACAGAGGGATAACAACTTCCTGTTTTCTGCTGGTGATGCCTCTCCCTATACATCCCAGTGTTCCCCCCCAGCCCTCCCTACTGCCTTCTCACATTGCTTGCCAACCTTAAGGTCATCTGATATGATTACCCCCAGTTCCCTTTCCATTTTTCCTGTTGTTACTACCTTCCTCCCCATTGTGTAATCTTCCCCTGGGTTTTTGTTTCCAAGATGCATTATTTTGCACTTTCTTGCATTGAATCCAAGCTGCCATACTTTTCACCATTCCTCTAACCTTGACAAGTCCTTCTCATCCTTTCCATGCCTCCTTGTGTATCAATCCTGTTGCAGATCTTTGTGTCATCTGCAAGGAGGCATACTTTTCTTCCAGTACCAGTGCTGTCACTTATAAAGTCATTAAAAAGGACTAGACCAGTACTGAACCCTGTGGTATCCCACTAGTAGCCTCCTTTCTTCAGAGTGAACACCGCTTACAATTACCTTCTGTGTCCTCTTGTCCAGCCAATGTTTTACCAGGCTACCACCCTGGGACCCATTCCCAGGCTGGTTAATTTGTTTATTAATCTTTTGTGTGGGACTGTGTCAAATGCCTTGCTAAAGTCTAGGTAGGACATGTCCGCAGCCCCTCCCTGTTCTACTACTTTGGTCACCCAGTCAAAAAAATCATTTAGATTTGTCTGACATGACCTTCCTGCTGTGAACACATGCTGCCTTGGGTCCTGTGCCCCACTGGCCTCTAGGTACTCAACAATTCTTTGCTTCAGAAGTGAGTCCATCACTTTCCCTTCCACAGAGGTCAAACTGACAGGTCTGTAGTTTCCTGCCTCTGTCTTGCTCCCACTTTTGTGAAGGGGAATCACATCCACCTTCCTCCAGTCCTCAGGTACCACACCATCTTCCCTTGATTTGTTAAAGGGTAGTCAGTGGTGTTATTAGTTCTCCCTTAATTCTTTTAGAATTCTTGGGTGAATCCGTCAGGCCCATTCAGGGTTTTAAATAATTGATTAGCAGTTTTTCTTGGGATGATACTAACTGTACAGAAAGTATTTATACAGATTTTCTAGAGTGCTGTGTTTGTTAAACACAGTGAGGCAAACTATTAATTTTCACAAAGTTTTAGCACTTTTATGAGCAAACGCTAATCAATTTTAGAGTTAAATAAAACCTTGCCATTGTTTTGTCCACCTTCAGTTTTAGAGTTCTTTCAGAACCTTTCTTCTGTGAAAGGACTGAGATCAACCCCCTGTCCAGAGTGCTTCTGTTGAATTGGATTATGTACCTCCTCCTCCTCTTTTGTGAATACTGAGCAGAAGTATTCGTTCTTCTTATCCCTGCTTTTCACTGTCCCTCTCTGCCTACCACCATCCATTCTATTCAGCCTCACTATTCCTCCCTTTGTCTTTCTATGCTCCCTAGATGCATTATAAAAGGTTTTATCCCCTTCTTAACTGAGTTGGCTATCTTTTCCTCAGTTTGGGCCTTTGCTATTCTGCCTTCCTCCTGCTTCCTTCTGCCTTAACTGATACAGTTCTCTGTCCTGCTCCTTCTGTGTTTCCTTATACTTCCTAAATGCTATCTTTTTCTCCCTAACCTTCCCCGCCACCTGTTTTGAGAACCATAGTGGCTTTTTCTTTCATTTTGATTTATTTATTTGCTTCACACAAAGGCTTGTTGCCTCTGTGATGGCAGTTTTGATGTTTCCCCATGTTTCCCCATTGTTGCTCTACCCTTCCTTCTAGCCTGTTTGCTAGTGCTTTTCTAAGGCACTCTCCCATCTTGCCAAAGTCAGCCCTCCTGAAGTCCAGTACCTTCACTTTTGTATGGCTTGACTCTGTAGCCAAGTTTATTGTGAACCACACTGTTTGGTGGTCACTTGTTCCCAGATGGCTATCCACTTCTAGATCTGAAATTCTCTCACTGTCCCCATTTGAAAGTACGAGGTCTAATATTGCTCCTTCATGAGTGGGTTCCAAAACTAGCTGTCTGAGGCATGCCCCTGTAGGGCATCGAGAATGCCCTGCTCTTGGATGTGGCTGCAGCAAAGGTGCTCCAGTTATCATCTGCCATATGTGGTCCCCACATCAACAGTATCTCCCTTTCTCTGCTTTCCTAAGGATGCCTTCTATCATAACCTTGTCCATTCCTTCCCTGAGAAGGCGGTCCGTATACAACCCTGTGCAGATTGTGGTGCCATTTCCAGTCTCTAAGGTGACCCACAATGCCTCCTCTCTTCTCTGTTTACTCTTTTGTTCCATTGCTTTTATCCCTTCCCTTACATGGAGAGTTACTCCTCCCCCTCTTCTCCCCTCCCTGTCTCTCCTGTAGGTTGTGTATCCTAGTATGTTAACATCCCAGTCATGGTTTTCTGTGTACCATGTTTCTGTGACTGCTATGATATCCAGGCATCCCTCTTCCATCAAGGCCACCAGTTCAGAGAGCTTGTTTCCCAGACTATGGACATTGGTACTCACTACCCTCCATTTCTTGATGGCCTTACCCTTTTGCCCCATCCCTGTCCTTATTGCCTTTATCATTTTCTCCCTTTACCCTGCCCTTCTCCCCTAGCAACATCTCTGTCTTGGAGTTTACCTCACTTACTCCCCTGATTCTTTTTGGGGGCTAGGATTTTCCTGCTCCTCCCCTTTGGCTAGTTTAATGCTTGCCAATGAAGCATTTAAACCTATCACCTAGGATCCTGGATCCCCTCAATGACAGATGCAGACCATCACATCAGTATATGCCTGCATCACTCCAGGTGGACCCCCAGTCCCCAATGAAGCCAAACCCCTGAGCTCTGCAGCAGTTTTTTAACCACTGATTGAATCCCATGGTATGGAGCATCCTAGCCTCACCCATGCCATAGACATCCAGCACCTCCGAGAAGGTTACCATGCATTTGTACTTATCTAAGGCCCCTCCTCAACTCTACAAACCTCTCCCTGCACTGCTCTGATCCCTTTTTCAGCCAGGTCATTTGTCCCTAGGTGGAAAATGGCATCCAGCTCCCTCCCCTGTGCAGCTGCTCTGGTGATCCTGAATATTTGCTCCTTGTCCCTCCAAGCCATGGTGCCAGGCAGGCATCTTTCCTCCCTCTCCCCTACCTCCCCCAGTTCTACCCTTCCAACAATAGAGTCCCCCACCAGGAGTTGTTTCCTTCCCCTGTGGGGTCCCATGCCACCCTCCTGTGGGTCTCCTTTGTGGAGGTTTCCAGCATCCTCCTTGGTCTTCACTGCAGGTGCCTCCATAGAGGAACCACACTTTGCCAGAATGGCATATGAATTGTGGCAAGGGACAACTGATGGGATGCACCTCTGTTCCACCTCCCTCACCTTCCCTGAGCCCACTGTGGTCCAACCACTCCTCTTTCTTGGCAAACTCTGAGGCAATGGCAGTGGCCCTGGTGGTCCCTCAGTGGGAGAGGAGGCCTCCCAAATCCTTTCCAACTCAGCCTGAAGATGAGCAGCCTCCTCCCTCAGCCTAGAGAGGTGCCTGCAGATGGGACACCACATCCTTCAGAATGTCTCCTGGAAGACTGCTGCTCCACAGTCAATGCACTGCACCACTCCCATCATGTCTTATTTATGGCCCCTTAACTGTTGTTTTGAATACTTACTCTTTCCTCTGTTTATTTATTTATTTTTCTATTTTTCTCCCTACTTACTTACTACCTCTGTGCCCTTTAAGTTCCTGATCTTCCTGTTCTGAGACAAGAAGTTCCTAAATTTCTCAGTAGTCTCCATGCTTGCTCAGAGTCAGACCTCCAGCAGGTGGGGGGGGCAGAGAGCTACTCTTTTCCTTCAAGGATGGTAAGTCTTTTGTCACTCTGTGATCAGTCACTTCCTGCTCCCAAACATGAAATTCCTGTTGTCAGTCAAATCCCGTGCCTATAAAAGTAGAACTGGCTTAGGGTGTGGGGTGGAGTGGGGAAAGAGGGCAATATAGTCCCAGTAGAGAAGTATAGTTATAAAAGCAGCTCCTTCCTCTTGGTGTTCTCTGCCTGTTCTCTGGTGGTGCAGTGCAGTGGCTGTGGGGCAGCAGTTTTCAGGGAGACTTTCTGTAGACTGTAGTACTGCCCCATCTGCATGCACCTCTCTGGGCTGAGGAGGTAGATTTCTAATCTCCAGGCCAAGTTGGCTAGGATTCAGGGTTTCTCCTCCCCCACCAAGAGACCACCAAGTCTGCCACTGTTGCCTGGAAGGTTGCCAAGAAGGAGTAGTAGCTGGACTATGATTAGCTCATGAAGGGTGAGGGTGGTGGATCAGAGGCATATCCCCCAGATGCTACCACTATGGCCCATAGTGGTAACCACAGTAGTGACCAAGGAGACTGTGGGGGTCCTCCATAGTGGAGACCCCAAGGAGGGTGGCAGAGGACCCCAGAGGAGGAGAAACCAACTCCTGGTGGGATACTCCATTGTGATGGGGTAGATTTGGGAGCAGCAAGGAAAGGGGAAAGGGAGAGAGAGGTTGGGTGCCTACCTGGCACCATTGCTCGGAGAAGTAGGCAGCTGATCCTTAGGATTGCTACAGCAGAAGGACAGGAGGAAAAGCTAGCTGCCCTTGTCCACCTGAGGACTAATGACCTGGCTAGGGACAAGGTAGGACAGTGCAGGAGGAGTTCAAGGAGTTGTGGAGGGGGTCTTAGGCTGGTAGCATGCTCAGTGGCCTTCTCCAAGGAATTGCCTGTCTACAACAGGGGGAGGACAGGGTTCTCCATAATAGGAGCTTTAATGCATGGTTGAAGGAGTGGTGAAGACAGGAGGGGTTCAGCTTTATTGGAGGCTTGGGTCCCACCTGGAGGTATAAGGGCCAATCAGGAGATCTGGCCTGCATTCATCCGGGAGGGGAACCACAGTCTTCAGTAAACAGTTTAGGTGCTACATTGGTGAGCATTTAAACTAGTTGAGGGGATGGGGGAAGGAAATAGGGAGCCATAAACTGCTCCGCCCCGCAAGCTGAAACAGTCAGTAGAGAAAACCCTAAGGGAGGGAAATTCCCAACACTACCTAGCAAAAAGAAACACAAAATAGTAGAAATGAAGAGGATGGAAATGAAGGTGGAAGGAGAAAGGAGAATAGGCAACAGACAAATATGGGGGCTGACAGAAAGGGTGGTGGCAGAATTTGAAAGGCCATGTCTACAATGCTTGATGTCTGGAAACAAAATCCCAGACTTAATAGCCATTATAGCAGAGGATCACCTGGACATTGTCACCATTACTCAGTCATGGTGCAATGAGAACCATGGCTGGGATATAGCCATACAAGGTTATATTTTATTCAGTAAGGACAGGGTGGTAAGAAAGGGAGGAGGGCTATTTACATGAAAAGACACAGGTAATACAGGGAGGGTGGAGGCATTTTGGGTCACCATAGAGATGGGGAATGAAGCTGCTATTCACACTGGCATGTTCTACAGACCTCTAGAATGGGGGAGGAGATGGATAAGGTTTTGGTGGAAGCCATCCAAAAGACAGTAAATAAGGGGGAGGTGTGGTTGGTGAAGGACTTCAATCTGCTGGATGTAGATTGGAGCATCCCAGGCAGCAGCTTCAGGTAGGAGCAGGAACATCCTGGACTACCTGCAGGGGTGTCTCAGGCAACTAGTAAGAGACCCCACTCTTGAGGGGGCAATATTGGACCTTGTACTCACCAACAGGGACAGAGCTGCAAAGCGTCATGGTGGGGGCCACCTGGGGATCAGTGATCACCACATGGTGTGGTTCAATATTAGGACATTGGCACAATCAAATCACACTAAGGCAAGGGCCCTGGGCTTCAGGAAGACCGACTTTACGAAGATGGGGGAGTGCCTCAGGGATGCCCCAGCAGGGAAGGAGGACTTGGGCTAAGTGAAGGCACAGTGGGCAAAACTAAAAGGAGGCATAGTGAAAGCAGAAAACATCTGAGTCAGGCAAGTAAGCAAAAGCAAGAGGAAAAATAGACTGCTTTGGTTCTCATAAGAGGTGGCCAGGAAGGTAGGGTCCTCAAAGTTAACATTCAGGAAGTACAAGGAAATGCAGAGTAAGGAGGCTAGGGAGGTGTATCAGGAGAAGCAGAGGGAGGCAGGGTAAGCAGTCAGGAGTACAAAGGCACAAGCAAAGAAAAAATAGCTAAAGCGGTAAAAAAATGGGACCAGACATTTTTCAGGCATGTAAGTGAAAGGAGACAAATTAGGTGAAGGATTGTAAAGCTGAGGGGGGAAGGAAAGGACTGTGAGGATGGGGACCAGGAGAAAGCAGACATCCTGAACAAATACTTCAGTTCAGTATTCACAAAAGAAGGGGAAGGAGAGGGAGCACAGATAAGTGTTAGGAGCATCACAGGAAAGGTGGTGGACACTAGTCCATTTAAAAGAGAGAGAGACTGAAAGAACTTGCAAAGGGGCCAGATGAGATACATCTAAGGATATTGCAGAAGCTGAGGGAGGTGCTAGATGCACCTCTGACAGTCCTGTTCAACCACTCAGTGAAGATAGGAGAGGTTCCAGAGGACTGGAGGAGGGCAGATGTACTCCCACTACACAGAATAGTTAGTAGGGAGGAGGCTGGCAATTACAGGCTAGTCAGCTTGACTTCAGTGGTGGGGAAATTAATGAAATCACTACTGATGGAAAGGTTTGTGGAATATCTTGAATCCAGTGGCTTATAAGATCTGAGGCAGCATGGATTCACTGGTGGAAGGTCATGTCAAACAACTCAAATAGATTTCTTTGACTAGGTGACCAGGGAATTAGATCAGGGTGGAGCAGTGGATGTGGTCTACCTAGATTTTAGTAAGGCTATCAACACCACTCCAAACAGGAGACTCCTAAATAAGCTGGGCAGCCTGGGAGTGGGTCCAAAGGTGGTAAACTGAGTAAGAAATGTTTTGGGGTATAGGTGACAGAAAAGGGTGGTAAACGTAGTTCATTCTGAGGAAGGGTTGGTGACCAGTGGGGTGCCACAAGGATCAGTACTAGGACTGGTCTTCTTTAATGTCTTTATTAATGACATTGCAGAGGGGCTGGAAGGGAAGGCATGCCTTTTTGCAGATGGCACAAAGATAGGCAATAGGGTCAACACTCCAGGGGGGTGAAAAAATGAATAGGGATCTAAGAAAATTTGAAGAGTGGTCAAGAGTGTGGCAAATATGTTTCAATGAGAAGTGCACAATCATGTACTTGGGGCACAGAAACCCAGGGGCCGTGTCCAAGATGGGGGGAATGGTACTGATGACCACTAAACAGGAAAGAGATCAGGGGATAATCATAACTGATGACCTAAAGGTGGCCAAACAGTGTGACAAGGCAGTGGGGAGAGCCAGTGGGATGCTAGGGTGCATAAGGAGGGTTATCCCCAGCAGAAAGAGGGAGGTGGTGATGCTGCTGTATAGATCATTGGTGAGACCTCATCTAAAGTACTGTGTCCAGTTCTGGAGACCACATCTCTGGAAGGACATAGATGAGTAGAGGTTGTCCAGAGGAGGGCAACTAAAATGGACCTCAGTATGTACACCCTGGAAGAAAGCAGGGAGAGGGCGATATGATAGAGACTTTCAAATACTTCACAGGTATAAATAAGGTACAAGGGGGAAGCATTTTTCAGAAAAAAAGATGCTCAAGAACAAGGAGTCATGCTATGAATTTGGTGGGGGGATAGACTCAAGGAAAAATGAGTAAGTACTTCTTCATAGAAAGAGTGGTGGATGCCTGCAACAGCTTCCTAGTGGATGTGGTAGAGGTAAAAACTGTAATGGGATTCAAAAATGTATGGGATAGACATAAGGGAACTTTAGTGGTTCAGGAAGGGAGGTTTATGCTGGAGATCAAGTGGGGTCTGTGGTATTATAGTAGGTATGGAAACTAGGCAGATTAGGTGGGCCAAGTGGTCCTTATCTGCTGTCAAATTTTATGTTTCTATGCTTGACAGCTATAGTATCTTCTAGACTGAGCATCCAGGGACATGTGGGTCACAAAAACTAATGTGAGTCAACTGTGAGATGTAACATCGGACTGTGTGCATAGTTGTGGAGCTCAGAGCACTATTTCTCTCACACTCACACACACACACACACACACACACACTCCCATGTACAATTTAACACTTTCAAAATGACATTCTTCAGTGCCTATGTTTACTTCTATGTTTCTAGTTCAATAAAATATTAGAACATACTTCCACTTTCAATATGGAAATTGTTGGGTTTAATCATGTTTTAAAGCACAACTTGCTTAAGTGTATGGAATGTGCATGATTTATCTGAGCATATGTATTGGTATTTATATTTATTGATGTCTGCATGTTATACTTGCTTTGTATATTTTTTACTTGGACATCATGGCAGCTGGGTATAATATGCCCAAAGATTTCCCTAATCAAATCAGGTACATGAAATTTTAAATCTTTATGCTTTCCATGCCACTTAATATATAGCTTTAAAAATGGTGACTAGTATGTAGGTAGGTTACATTTTTATTTTTATACAGAATAGCACATGTCATTAGGGATGAAATCCATGTTTACAAGACAAGTCCTGTTTGGTTACATAAAAGTAAAAAATCATATAGTGTGTTACAAATACTAGGATTTTTACAAAATGTGTTAAATACAACAACATTCACAATGCACCATAGAAAATGTATAATATCAATCTATTAAATACAACAAGCAATAAATACAACATGTAAAAAAGTACCAACATGCTTAAATACATTAAGTTACAAAGATTTCTATGAAGACAGAAAAACTAGAATAAAGTGCACTATGGTGTATGGTCTAGGTTTACTAATCCCAATAGTAAACTAAGCAGTTAACAACTACACACAACCTAGATTAGGTTCAAACCCAATCTACACCCATTACATTACAGAAATTTCTAAAAAGACACACAGACAAGGCTAAAGCACAATTACATCACATAGTCAGAATTACTAAACACAATAATGAACCAGACATTTAAGAGTTACACACAACCTGAAAAATTGATTTCAGTCCTGTCTTAAATACATTTGTGGATGCCACTCTCATTGAATATGGAAGTATATTCCACCATATTGCCACTTGATGTTTTAATGATTTTACCCCTAAGTTTGTTTTATTAAAATTATCTTTTATTTTATTAAAGTATACAGATCTAGTCAAGGTCCAGGTAGACTCAATCTTTTTCATTAATGCATTAACTGATATGTAATGAGCCAGTTGCTTTATAAAAAAAGTGATGCAATAATTTCAATCATATCTCACCATTTCTTTGTTCTAGAGTAGTCCATCCCAAAGTAATTAGTAATGTACAATGATGTGTTCTATAATGACAACCCAATATAAACCTTGCAAGTGTATAATACATTTTATCTAACTTAACCCACATTAACTTAGGTGCAACCCTATATATGACACTTCCATAATCAATGGTAGGCATCACCATCTGTTCCACTATAGTTTTTCTAGTCTTTAAATCCAGATGTCTTGATGTTCATCTGAGAACTCCTAATTTCCTACTAACTTTATTCAATAACTCCTTAATATGTTCTTGAAAATTTAACTCTACATCAAATATTACACCCAGATATCGATATTTGGTTACCTGATCTATTAGGACATTTGACAAGGATGTTATACCCAAATTTGGTTTGTTTCTATTCCCAAATTAGAGGACTTTTGTCTTCTTTAAATTCATTGCCAGCCCTGACCTGGTGAACCACTCCCTATGCCACTTAAGTCCCTCTGCAGGCTAACTCTCAGATCTGCAAAGTCTGACCCAGTTGCAACTAGAGCCGTATCATTGGCGACAGCCAGATATAAGATGTTTGAACTGTCTAGGGAAGGTCATTGCAGAATACTAAGAATAACAAGGGCCCTACTATAGATTCTTGAGGGACTCCTCTTTCTACTAGTTTAACTGTTGACAAAGTCTGGGACACACATACTCTTTGAGATTTACCTGTTAAATATGATTTGATCCATACCCATGGTCCCTCAGTAATGCCCATAACCCAGAGTTTCTTCAATAGCAGGGAGTGGTCCACCAGGTCAAATGCTTTCAACAAGTCTGTGAATGAAACTGCAGTCTCCTTTCCTGCATCCAAGGAAGTTGCCACAAGATCATTAAATTCGAATAAAGCTGAATTTGTGGAAAGTTTTCTTCATAAAACCTGCCTGATATGATGTAAGTACATTATTTGTTTCTAAATAGTCCATTATTTGTGTATGTACTAACTTCTCCAGGCATTTAGATAATATTGAAAACAGGGCTATTGATCGATAGTTGCCTGGATCGCTTTGGTCACCCCCTTTATATAACAGAATAGTTTTACTCTGTTTCCATATAGTAGGAAAAAACCCTGTATCAAGCTCCAATTAAACATCTATACAGTACTATTATTGGTGCTACATGATCAGCAGCCATTTGTAAAAACCTTCCTTCCAACCCATCTATGCTAGGAGATTTATGAATTTTAATTTGTTTTAAATAAGATTTTTACCTCCTTTATGTTTAATATCCTAAATTGAAAAGGTGGATATAACCCATTCAACTTTGGTTCATCCTGGGTCTTGTTTAATGGAACTCTTACCTCTAAACCTGGGAGATTAACAAATAAATCATTTAACAAATTTGCTATTGCCTTGGGCTCTTTTACTGTTTTCCCTCATGAATCAGTTGATTCATGTTTTGTTTATTTTTATTACCTGGGCTAATAATGTCATTAACTGTTTGCCAGAATCTTTTGGATTATTATTCCTGTCTATTTTCATTCTATAATAATCTAATCTAGCCCTCCTTATCTGTTGTTTACGATTGTTCCTTCTATTTTTATTAATGTCCCAATCACTACTTGTTTTTGATTTTTCATCCAATTTCCACAATCTATTCTTGATCTTAATACTTTTTTAATAAATTGTCATTTATCCAGGGCTCCCTGGCTTTTCTCTTACTTGCTTTTGTTTTTGATTCATGCTTATCACATATCTCCAAAAATCTAGCTACAAAATACTGTACAGTTTGATCTAAATGCGGAATTAATTTGCATCTCTCCCAGTTTTATGTCTGCATGTCCAAGTTAAGACTATCAGTTGAACAATGTTTCATATCCCTAACCCATCCGTCCCTCAATTGTGTCTGTGGTTGTGCCATACTATCTATAATTGCCCAAATTAAATGATAATCTCCCAATAATGGAGGTTCAAGACCCTTTGAATGGACATTTAACTAAGGTGAAACTAGCAACAAATCTATTAGTGTACCCTTGGTCATAGAATTAGTGTATCTAGTAGGTTCATCTGTCAGCTGGATTAAATCAAGGGGTGCCAACATTTCTATCAATCTATTACCTCTCTGATTATGCCAGTCTGAGTTTAAATTTCCCATCAAAATCAACAATGTATCATTTACTTCATCCCGAATTATACCAATGGTCAATTCCAGATCCACCATCTTTGCATTAGGGGGAGAATACAGAATCCCTATAGCAACTTTTGAGTCATACAAGTAAAGTACTATAAAGTCCACATTTCCTATATAGAATTAGTGTATCTAGTAGGTTCATCTATCAACTGGATTAAATCAAGGGGTGCCAACATTTCTTTTAGTCTATTACCTCTCTGATTATGCCAGTCTGAGTTTAAATTTCCCATCAAAATCAACAATGTATCTTTTACTTCATCCTGAATTATACCAATGGTCGATTCCAGATCCACCATCTTTGCATTGGGGGAGAATACTGAATCCTTATAGCAACTTTTAAGTCTCACAAGTAAAGTACTATAAAGTCCACATTTCCTGTATTACATTTTGCTAGAACTTTAACTGATCCCAATGTATTTTTTTATATAAAGAATAACCCTCCTCCCCTTCTATTCTTCCTATCTGAACGATATATTTGATATCCTACTAAACCTATTTCACCATCCTCTAACTTATTTGTAAGCCAGGTTTCAGAAAACCCTGCTATATCCATTTTTGAGCTTCAAATAACATTTCCACCAGATCCATTTTTGGGCCCAGACTCCTTGTATTGTCATGCATTATTTTTTAAATTAGTTCTCAACCTTCTCAGTCAGCCCTGGTTTCAGTTCCATACCCCCCCACCCAATATTAAGAGAAAGGAAACATAACATTATCAGAACACATACTTCTATGTATTTTATATGCCTCCAAAGGTTTGAACTGACTTGCAAAGCAATAAGTCATCCAAATTCTTGTAAACTCATTTCTACGCAATTTTAAACTACCAAAACTTCCCCCTTGTAATACTATTACTGAATTAATTGGTCAATAGTAACCCAATTTACTAGGGACATCCTCAGTTACACAGGAAGAATTAGTTGAACAGACAAATAGCAACAAACACATCATTTTGCCTTCATACATTATAGTACCTTAAGCCTGTTAGGACTATATTTCGAAAAAATATTTACCTTACAGTACCAACACTTAAATACTAAATACTATTAAAACTCTCCCTTTTAGTACACCATTAAAAATATACAGCCTATTTCCAGGTTATAATGTTTTGATGTTTAGGTAAGATAATCTACCCACCCCTTGCTTTTTCACCTGTTTCTATATAAAAGTAACTAAACTAGAAGAGAGCATTAGTGATCCTGAAGAGAGCATTAGTGCCCCTGGTGATTGAATTGTTTTGCACCATTAGTGTTGTGTACAGTTTTATTTTCTTTAGATGTGTGAAGACATTGCCTTTAGTGATTGTTGTGCTTAGTGTACAGTATAGTAATTTTCTATTGTTGCTGTTCCATTTTTAACACTTTAATAGTTGCTGGTTTCACTGTATTTTTTCTCAAGAATGCATCTTTAGAATACACTGCATGCTTTCTCTGATACTAATTAAATGCATCTATCCTCAGCAGGAGTTGCTAAGTAACATTTTACTACATTTGTTTGTTATGGGTCCTCAGACTAATGGTGGTTGGTGTATGTATAATTATCTAGCTAGCTATCTGTCTATCTATCCATCCATCTCTCTCTCTGTCTCTCTCTGTGTCTATCTACTTGTAGTGGGACTGTGGTGCAGGCTGTGCTTATACTCTATATGCTTGATATTGGGACAGTAATGATCATTAGCAATTTGTGTATCCCATTTAATTGGTATCAATATAGGTAGGAAATATATTTCCTGTATATCACAATATGTCTGATAATGCATTTTGGTTGTAAACACCTTTGCACCTATCTTTGTATTGATTTGTTCTTAATATCAATTTGAAACTTGTTTTTAATCATAGTAATACCATTTGAGGTATTTATAGCATACAATTTGGTACATGTTGAATCATTTAGATTATGAGTTTCTTTGTATCTCACATCATTTAATTTGCTAGACTTCTGGTAGATGCTGAAGAGTTTAATTCTCCATGTAAAACATGTAGCATTGTTGCCAGTAGTGTGCAACATATTGTTAAATAGTTAATGTGAAATCCTGTCATTAACCATGTCAGTCTCATCCTATACATTTTAATCATCAGTGCATTAAGAATAATAACATTTCCAAGGGATATACTGTATGCAATTAGAACAGTTAATTATATTTCTTCAGAAAATATAGCAACAAATATAATCCATACCTCATATTCCAACTCATCCCTGTCCATTTCTTGAGGAACACCAGGCAAATAGTCATTTGGGTCATAGTACTCATGGGCTGATGGATGGCTGAAAAGATATATAGCGATATTTAGCTATGAAGGGAGTGGAAACAACAATGTTTTGACATTCATTTTGTGATTTAATAACATTTATAATTGCTTTGCATTTCTTCATTTAATAAACGTTGATAAAAGGATGTTGATGGTATGGAATAAGAAACTGTTTGGCATTGGAAACTCAAATATTACTGATAAGAAATATGATGGTATAACTTCCTTGTGTTCTATCCAGGTATTCTACTTGTTGGAATGCAAAAACCCAAGCTTAACCATGGTCACTTTCTTAATCATACTATATAACCTGCACCTTCAGAAATATAGATGGAAGGAAATGGTTGGCATGGTACCAGGTACAACTAAGAATAGAAAATTCCAATTGTTGTCAGAACAAAATTAATCAATAATACATGACAGAGTGTGACACATTACAGAAGCTAAGGCAGAGGTGAAAAGGCAGAGATGGAGGCAGAGATGATTTTGCATTCTTCCTGTGAAGTTGTGTCAGTTTCAAACCTCTGTAGTATTTGTTGCTGGTTCTGAGTGAACAGAGACAATATGGAATATTTCTGGGGTAGCACGTTTGGGCAGAATGGCTTTTAGGTAGTGTAGTCCTGGCCAGGAAAATATAGGGGAGTAAAGGAGTCATTTACTATGAGTTTTGCATGATTTACTCTCAGGGCCAGATATTCAAAACTTTGCCCCGGGGCTAAATTAATACTGCCTGATAGGCAAACTTAGGCCGGAGCACAAAGCAAGCCATATTCAAAAGGAATAGCCCAGGGCAAACAGCTTTTGAATATAGCATGGGAATGAGGCTGGGCAAACTGGGCTGGGAGTGCAGGGCAAACTTAGCCCTGGAGTAAGACAGCTTTGAATATGGCAACCAGGAAGTGCAAACCACAACAGCAACACAGTGCACAGAGATGTGAAGGTAGGTAGAGGTGAACTATGTGGCCAATGTGTGTGCCAGCAAATACGTGGACCCAGTACAGCTACAGGCAGCAGCGTATGTGGAGATACAGTGTGCAAAACTGTAAAATATTCCCTGAAATGTTTTCGCAGTGCTAACATGTTTGCACGGGTTTAGCGCAGGGCTAAACTGTTAGCCCGGTGCAAACATGTTTGCCCGGCGCTAAACTTTGTCATATTCAAAAGTAACATGCAAATGAGCCAATTTAGGTAGTCTCTGGGCAAACATCCAGATCAGCATATCATTATGCCCTGATTTGTATGCAGTTTGCACCGGGCTAATGGTTTAGCCCTGCGCTAAACCTATGCAAATGTGTTAGCACTGCGCAAACAGTTTGGGAAATATTATACAGTTTTGAACACTGCTTTCACACGTGCTGCTGCCTGCAGCTGTACTGGGACAACACAGCATAGGCACATATGGTGGTGGTGCTGCATGCAACTGTCACACCGTAGGTCATGCTACAGTGCACAGCAGACACTACAGTAGCAAGGGGGCCAGTAGTGTGTGGCTACAGCAATGCCTGTGGTGTGTAGGGCAGTGATGATGACTGCACTATACACATTGAGAGGCCCAACCTGCAGGTGTTTACTGACAGTGGACATTACTGTTACGCTGTTGTGTGACCCACAGATGCTGCGTCTGTAGCATGGGATGCTCACAGTGCCATATACATATCCAGCTTTGTGTGCTGTGGCAGTTGTACAGCTGCACGGTATGTGACTGGGGGGCATATATTATCAGAAAGGCACACTGGTGTTGTGGTATGCCCAGTACTGGCTCATGTGCACTGCATGATGTGTCCCAGCCTTGTGGCCACACCTGGTCTGTGGCACAGCCTGGCCACCCATACACTCTCCCCTCAACATCCTCCATGCCCACAGTGCTGCATGAGTGTGCTGGCATCTGTTGGTGTCCACAGAAGAGTGGTCCGCAGGTGTGTGCTGTAAGGCCACACTGCCATGCTGTCCACTGGCAGCAGGGTCACCACTTACTGCCTGGCATGGCTGGGACTGGTGGCAGATGATGGCATCATTGTGATGCCATCAGTTAGCAGCATGTTTCCTCATGTTTGGCTTTGTCTATGTGCCATATTTATTTGTTAGGGTCGCGTAAAGCCCTCACAAAGCTGCGCAAACACCCCACAAAGCTAACTGCCTAGGGTTAAGACTACCTTACCTGGGCGGTAATGTGACTGGGGGGCATATATTATCAGAAAGGCACATTGGTGTTGGGGTATGCCCAATACTGGCCCATGTGCACTGCATGATGTGTCCCAGCCTTGTGGCCACACCTGGTCTGTGGCACAGCCTGGCCACCCATACACTCTCCCTCAACATCCTCCATGCTCACAGTGCTGCATGAGTGTGCTGGCATCTGTTGGTGTCCACAGAAGAGTGGTCCACAGGTATATGCTGTATGGGTTACACTGCCATGCTGTCCACTGGTGGCAGGGTCACCACTTACTGCCTGGCATGGTTGGGACTGGTGGCAGATGATGGCATCATTGTGATGCCATCAGTTAACATGTTTCCTCTATGTTTGGCTTTGTCTGTGTGCCATATTTATTTGTTAGGATCGCAAAGCCTCACAAAGCTGCGCAAACACTGCACAAAGCTGATTGCCCAGGGTTAAGACTACCTTTTCCTGGGCGGTAATGTGCACCACGGTAAGTGTTGCGCTAAGTCGCGCAAAACCACTTTACACGGAGCTAGTCGCTGAATATAGCATTGCGCCTGTATTCATGTCAGTTTGCCCCTTGCATACAATATGATTTTGCCTGGTGCTAATGTGGTTTTCCACACTATTTGGCCTTTTGAATATAGCAGACCTGCACTAATCCCATGCTAAATCTATGCGGTTTTGCCGGCATAAAGTTTCGAATATCTGACCCTCAGTGTTCAATTTCAAGAATTTAGTGGGTATGTGGAATGGACTTTTTGAACCTGTGGTGTATGCAGAGTTTGCAGGAGAATAAGTGTTAGGAACAGGAGTTCCCTGGTAGGCAAGTAAGGATAGGACAGGAACTTTTCATGGTTAGAAAATAAGTTCCAAAAAATAAAACTTTGAATAGTAATTCATTTTTATAACTTGAGTATGTGTTTAAAGATGGGATTAAAACGGTGAAAGAACATTTACTCATTCTTCTAATTTTGAAGGGCTTTGTTTCTAGTTAACTTTTTTTTATTGAGTAAAGGTGGTGGCCATGTTTGTAATGAACATCAGGAGCCCAGCATTCAAACATTTGCACAGTAGGAAAGTGATTGTATGCCATTTGTGCAGAGTTTGTGCCTGAGCACAATATTCAAATGGGGAAAGTAACCTAAAAAGCTATACCTGAACTCAGGGTTCCACATAAATTTTAGGGCTGGGAAGTATTTACTGCTAGCTTCTTTAAAGTGGCAGTACTTGTATCTCAATAGTAATAGTAGTAGTACTGGCAGCAAAGCGCATCCCCAGAGCAGTCTTATACCCAACCCTACCTCTAAACCAAGTTTCAAACCCACTTGGTATCCTCAGTTACTGTCTCTCTTGCCCAATACTAGTGCAAGATCTGGTACACTTCCTCATTGCTGCATAGTGCAGTAACCTTATTTTAACTCTTCAACACCGTAGACAGATTGTTAAATCCTCAGCGTCTGCAGTTGGAAAGAGTATTTGCTGCAGAAAAATGCAATGAGTTCAATTGATTTTCCTTAGCAAGGTATCCTCTAGCTTGGCTGAAGTCTCCTCAGGTGGCCTGTCATGGGTTGGCAGTGTTCAGGTGGATAGGGACTTGAGCACTCTGTCACCTTGGGAGTAGTTTGATCTAGTCCCAGTTGAGAAGGGCTCCCAATTGGTCCTGGGGCTGTGTCCCACATACTATATTTTGGACCCAGGGTATACCAATTTTCTCTCAAGTTGCTGGTAGAAGCTGGTTCCAATTATTGCCAAGATTTTCAGCTGTTCCCGACTGAATTGAAGAGGGCAGTGGTGAAGAAACCATCACTGGGCCCTGATGATCTGGTGAATTACAGGCCTGTCTCGAGTCTCCCATTGTTAGAGAAAGTTATTGAGAAGGTAATAGTGTAACTACAGGACAATTTGGAATGTGTTGAGATCCTTGAACCTTTTCAGCCTGGGTTTAGGCCTTGGTATACTACAGGACTGATCTCATCATGGTGTTCAACAATCTTCTTTAGGCTAGAGACAATGGACATTGTTCCGTCTTGGTACTGCTGGATCTGTCCTCAGCATTTGACACAGTAGACCATGGAGTGCTATTATCTGTCTGAGACACTACAGTATGTAGGACTCTCAGAGTCATGCTGTGGTGGTTTGAGTCCTACTTAACTGGTAGGGTGCAACAAGTGTCGTTGGGTGGAAACACCTCAGATGCTGTTGTTCTTGGCTGTGGTGTGCCTTAGGGGTCAATTCTGGTGCCCATGTTGTTTGCTGTGTACATGTCACCTTTGGGGCAGACCCAAGATCTATCTGTCATGTACATCTGATGGGGTAAATGCAGTGGGTGTACTGGAAAAGTGTATTCATTGATTTTTTACTTTTGACATAGAATACTAACCTGTTTGTTTTTCCAGCATGCTTTTTTGTTTCTCCAAATTTTAAGTATGAAAATTAGTTCTGTTTTCTGGATGACTCAAATTAAGTTGGTTGTTATGCTACCTAATATGATCAGGTAGAGCTTTTGTCCAGCTATATAGTATGCTTGGTGTAGAACCCAGAACACATTTGTTGTATTCAGCACACTTTGAGTGTAGTGCACAGAACACTGTTTTGTCCAATGCACTTTGAGAACAGAGAGTAAAAACTGAAACATTTTACAAAACCACTGTTTTGATACTTTTGATTATCAGAAGCTGTGCGGAGTAATACATGTTCAGTTAGGAGAGCTTGTAGCAAGTCCTTAAAGATTTTGTTCTGTATAATTTTGTTCTCTGTTTCCTCAACAGTGCACAGAAGATAATAGGGTTACTATATATATATATATATATATATATATATATATGTGTCACACACGGAAACGTACAGTATCCAGTAAGTGCTGGGATAATTTCTAAATATATGACTGTGCCTCTGTAATTAAAACACTTTATTGTTTACTAAAAGCATCCACATAGACCTTAGGAATATCCCCAGAATCAATGGCAATAATAAATTACAGTACTATCCCTACAGACCCTGAGGGCAGTTTTCTTAAAACAAATTAAAAAAAAGTATTCATTGAAATTTAGATGGTAAACTTTTAGGTGAAAACATGCTGCCTGGCACTTTCTAATCTCTCTGCAAAATCATGATCTATGTGTTTAAAAAATATGTATTTTTATTTTTTCTTCATTATTTTCCATTGTGGATCCAGCTTGCCATTTTCCTACTCCTATGGTTTATCTGACTGAAGCCCTTAATGACATTCGGTGGTGGAAGTGAAGGGTTCTTTACTGTGGCTCCACAAATAAAATACTTTTCATACTGAGCAGGACACCAGTATGAGACAACCTACTGCAGAGATATGGGGGAGGGGCCTAGCGTCTAATTACTCTTCCTTGTGTCCTTCAGTTAGGTCCTAGATCTTAAATCCCAACCCAAAATATTGGCTGGGTAATTTTTAGTCTTCTTAAGCTCAAGTAATGGTACACACTAAATCTACTAGTCACTCTTAGGGCATTCTGTCTTTGGGGAGAGGAGGTAACCACTCCAAGTAACAACTCCCCAGCCTGGCATGACCTAGAAACAAGCTTCTATAATACTTATGACATTTGAATGGATTGGTTATGCTGGGAGTTGAAACAAAACCTTTCAATATAACAAGCTTTAATGTGAAGCAGAAGAATATATGGCACACAGCAACAGGGTGCAGTAGAAATATTAATTTATTAAAGCACACATGCCAAATATTGCAAATATAGCAGATAAAGGACAGACAGGACAAAGGGTTCATTTGTCTGTCCTTTTATCTGCTGTATTTGGGAACAGGGTTTGCAATATTTGGCATGTGTGCTTTAATAAATTAATATTTCTACTGCTCCCTGTTCCTGTGTGCCATATATTCTTCTACTTCACTATATGTTGTGTCTGGCTGGCCCATTGTATGAGCACTGGTCTCCTGCTTTCTAGCTCGCACACTGAACCTGGTTATGCCTGGTTAAATAAAGTGATTGCTTGATTGATTGATTGAACCTGAGGATTTATAATAAGCTTTAATGGTTGGCCACTTGATCAATTAAACCACCAGGATGGTACGATGTAATATTCCATTTTCTTTCATAGAGGTTTTTATCCTCCAGGCTGCCAGCCTCATTTCTACCTCCAGCTACTAACCCCATCAACCAAAATGAGGGACTTATGATATTTCCCCATGGATAGCTCAGGTGTGGTCATTCCCTCCCAAAGCACAATCCAGGAAGTCCCCATGGCCATGTAGGTGATGACTGGGGAGTCATCCTGCTTTGGCAGCTTGCTGTTTTCCCATTTTCTGTCTGCATGTCTCCCTTGACACAGGGTATAGCCCCAGAGCCAGCCTTATCAAGCAAGGTGCACCTTGTGAGGGAAAGTTGCCTGGTCTGCCGCAATGTGTAACCCAATCAGTGGAATACTGTGCCATCCCTCCCCAAGCTGGGGATGGTTGCCATGCAGCAGCATTGTCCCTCATCCCTGGGTCAACCAGCCAGCTTCCCAAGCTTGCTTCTGCCCTCAGATCATCAGCACAATAGTGTGACACACACTATACACATTGGGCCATTGGCTGGCTCACAGATGCAATATTTCTTATATAAAAATTACTGATTGTCTCAATATGATCTAAGTATAACAAAGTATTATAGCTAAATACATGTTTGTTAGTACTAAGAACATTAGTTTAAAGTAAAAGTCTAATTCAACTTGAAACCGAGTCTTTTTTGAATAATTTTGTGTAACTGTTCCTTCTAAAATGGTGCCTGATGGTCATGGTGTTCATCATTAACCCCTATTATTGTGGGCAGAGGAAGGATCCCCTCTCCTACAACTGCATTAAATGCAAGTGTTTTAGCTCAACATCAGGAACACAATAATGTGAGCCAGGGCTCAGCAGACCATCAAAAGGCTTAGGAATGGGCAGGAAGCCCTTGCAGCAGAAACCACCAAAAAGTGTGCTGAGGAGCCTACTCCATGGAGGTTGGTGTCTCAGAATCGGGCCCAGACATTAAAGGTGAGTGACCCTCATTGGATCAGTATTGTCAGATGTTAAGCTCTGATTGGATAAGAGGAAGGGGTCAAATGAGATTAGTGTCAGGGGAGAAGCTGGAGGAGGGATACATACTGTATATGGGTGTACTATATATGTGTACATGAGTGAGGCTGGTGGGCCTCATTTATTCCATTCTGTGTACACCAATTTCCATTCACTTGTCTATTGTTTGTAGGAGTAAGGGCATGTTTAGCAGTGATGAAGTCTGTGGTTTAGTGATACAGATGAAAAGGTACTGGTGTGGGGCTTGGTCCATAGGAACAGTGGCTAGTAGTTATATACAGCTGGATGCCTCAGTGAAAGGCCTGGGACATGGCTGAGGTCATGGTATACATCTAGCTTCAGCTAAAGTGAGAATCTGGTATCCACAAGGAAGATACAGTTGGTAGACATACTCTGGGCACATTGGAGATGCTGAAGTATTGTCCTCATCTGGTCCTCTTTTCCAGTCTGGTATGGATATGATGGCAGTAATCAAAATTTGTAAATATGTCCAGCAATAAAAGCGATCATGCTGGATTTTCAAAGAACTGTGGCACAGTTCTGCTGCAATTGCACATTTGTGAAATGTCTGTTAGACTACACAAAACACAGTCTTACTTCATGCCACAAGTGCAGCATGTTGAGGACCAAAAATGATGCATGCATCAAAAAAATTACATGTCATTGTTCTGCTGTAAAATGAATACTGTGTGTCAAATTCATCCAAATGTTTGAAAACTGCATGCAAATATTCTGTCAAATTTGGAGTGCTGCAGCTGTGGCAGAACAGCTGCCTTGAGTCCTGCAGCCAGAGCTTTGAAAATTCAGGCCCTAATTGTTATTTTCAAGTAGGCAAGATCATTGTTATATTAAGCCCATAATCATGTATCGATGATGTTGTGTAAATTGTATACAGTACTTGTTAGCGGACAGTGCAATAAAGAAATTGTCATCAATTATTGAGTCTAAGGTGGGCTTGAGAGGTACTGTCCATTAAATTCTAGGGTGTTCAGACAGAACAAATTACCCATGCCATTTATTCCAAATGGAGCAGATACGGTAGTGCAGTATTGAAAATAATATCTAATTTGGCTGAATACAGTAAAGTTGCAGTATACAAGCCTTCAAATAACCCAACAAAAAAAACAGTGCACTATCCACCTAACAAAATCAGCACCACACAACTGCTACAGCAAAAAATGCTATACTGGAAAACAGGAATAGCTAAAAACATACCGCCAGTAGAGTCAGTTCGAACAGATACACTGACCAGTTTCACAACTAGTGTGTCATCAGGGGGAGGAAGGTGTGAGTGCAAGATGCCGTTCTTTAACATTTCTTAATTAAAGTGCAAGTGCTATAAAGTGCAAACCACTACAATTAATAAATAATAAACTATAAACATGTTCACAGCAGTAACACATCATAACATGATAATATTATAAATAAATAAAGCAGAGTTGCTGATGCCATTAAAGTGCTGATTCAACAGGTTTCCAAAAGGTCCTTGCATGTAAAATTATTCCAGTGCAAGAGGTGCATTGTTCCCTCTACCCTCTGCACATGTAGAGGAAAAAGAGAAAAAAAAAACATAAATATTAATGATATAGCACATGAACATGGAAACTATGTAGGAAGAACCTAATTCATTATTTATAAGAGGCCTAATGTCAATTTGATCAATTAAACTAGGACTTCCTTGAAAATGAGCTTTGCTCAACTGAGCATTTTTCCTGGTAAAAAAATAAATAAATACAAGTACAAATATAACTATAAATGCAAACTAGGGCTCATTAGAGCCCCTAGTGAGTAAATCCAGAAGGATTCTTGCTGTGATCATTTTAATTCTAGATCCCCCATCTAGGGTCCACCCTCACTTTTTCTATGCCACAGAATTTGAAAATATGATTTCCACCATCCCTCCTGGCCTTACAATGACCAGCTAATGCATTAAGATTATCTTCCCTAGTAATACTCCTTAAGTGTTCCCTTATGCAAACTTTAAAGGGCCTAGTGGTTTTGCCCACATAAAATGCTCCACATTCACAAATAGCTAAATAAACCAAATTAGATGTATTGTAATTTAAAATATGTCTCATTTCAAATACTTTAGCAACATTTACTGTAGTGAAAGTGTCACACTTTAAAAGAAATGGGCAAAATTCACAATGTCCGCTTGTATGGGTGCCACATGGTAATGGAGCTAGCCAGGTTCTAATTGGGGATGATTTATTCTCCAGCTGGTCAACTGTCAATCAACCTATTTCTAAGGTTGGGCCCACATCTGTATACCATCTGGGGTGGTGGTAAATGGCTGTCACTCCACAGAGGGAAGAGTGACCAGTGGGGTACCACAGGAATCAGTGCTGGGACCGGTCCTATTCAACATCTTCATCAGTGACATTGCGCAGGACCTAGAAGGCAGAATTTCACTGTTCGCTTGATGACACAAAGCTCTATAACAGAGTAGACACACCAGAGGGTGTAGACAGAATGAGAAGGGACCTGCAGAAACTTGAAGAATGGTCAGGGTTTGGCAGTTGAAATTCAATGCAAGAAGTGCAAGATAATGCATATGGGCACAAAAACTCTGGCACAATATATCAGTTGGGGGTGAGGATATAGCATGCACCAAGCAGGAAAGGGATCTTGGGGTTATCATCTCTGATGACCTCAAGGTAGGGAAACAGTGTGACAAGGCAGCAGGTAAAGCAAAAAGGATGCTGGGATGCATAGGCAGGGCAACACCAGCAGGAAAAGGAGGTCATAATTCCACTATACAAGACACTAGTGAGGCCCCACCTGGAGTACAGTGTACAGTTCTGGAGACCATACCTACGTAAGGACATAGACAGGGTAGAGAAGGTTAAGAGGAGGGCAACAAAGATGGTGCATGGATTGCATCACAAGTCCTGTGAAGACAGGTTGAAGGAACTGAACATGTACTCCCTGGAGGAGAGGAGGGAGAGAGGGGATATGATAGAGACATACAAGTATCTTACAGGGAGGAACAGGGTGCAGGAATACACTATTTTTAAGTGAAAAAGATGTTCTAGGACTAGAGGGCATGGGATGAAGTTGGAGGGAGGATGATTCAGAGGAAACTTGAGGAAGAATTTCTTCACAGAACGGGTGGTGGACAAGTGGAAGACCCTGCCAGAGGAAGTGGTGGGGGCTGAAACAATCACGGGATTTAAGAATGCATGGGATAGACATAAAGGAATTCTGGAGGTCAGGGGTAAGGGGCAACAGATTTCTAGGAAAACATAAACTGAACTTACAAGCTCAAATGGGCAGACTGGGCGGGCCATACGCCCTTATCTGCCGACACTGTTTATGTATCTATGTATCTATGGTTCCAATTTTGCGGCTTTCTGTAATAGGGGATCTGTACACAAAATCCGCCAATTTTTCCTGATTACCTTTTCTGTCTCTGACGAGTGCCACTAAAAGTAGTAACAAAATTCATCCTTTTTGTCCCATTCTGTTTGTTTTATTTTCACCATCAAGATGGTGTTTCTATTAATATGTAAGGCTTCCTGAAAAGCCTCATGGACAGTTTCCTCACTGTAACCCCTCTCACCAAGTCTACAACACAAATCCAAGCCATTAGATATATAATCATTCTCCTGGCTACAGTTCTACCTAACATAAAGAAATTGGGCCTTAGGAATGTTCTTAATCAAATGGTATGGGTGGCAATTCAAGGAATTTAGGAGTGAGGTATGGTCTGTACCCTTACGGTATAAATCCATCTTCCACTGTAAATAATTTTCAGATCTAGAAGTGAAACCATAGTGATATCATATTGCGTTGTAAATTTAAGATATGGATTACTTCCCTCAAGATAATAAATAAATTCCTCCAATTCACTCCTGCTGCCATGCCAAACTATAAAGATGTCCTCTATAAAAAGATGCATGTCAATCTTACAGTAAAAAGGATTGACCTTGCTGTCATAGACCACTTCTTTCTCCCAACAGCCCAAATAAAGGTTGGCATAATTTTGGACAGAAGCTGCTACCATAGCCATACCTTTAATCTGGAGGTAGTATGAACCCTGGAAGAGGAAACAAACATAATTTTTTTGTTGTCTTTTTTCCCTCTAGTGTGTGGAGGATAGAGGGAATAATACATCTCTTGCACTGGAGTAACTTTACAGACATGTGCCTTTTGGAAACCTGTTGAATCAGCACTTTAATGGCACCAGCAACCATGCTATATTTTTTATTCATAACATTATGATTTCATGATAAGTGTTACTGCTGTGAATATGCTTACATTTGATTATTTATTAATTGTAGCAGTTTTCTCTTTATAGCACTGTCACTTTAACTAAGGCATTTAAGCACAGCATCTTGCTCTCAGACCCCACTATCCCTGAAGACGTACTAGTTGTGAAACTGGTAGGGGTATCTGCTCGAAACGACTCTGCTGGTGGTATGTTTTTCGCTATTCCTGTTTTCAATAAAGCATTTTTAGAGCAGTTGTGTGTGGTGTCGGTTTTGTTGTGCTGGATTCTGATTTAATCCAGGCATGCAATACTGGTGAAGCAGACTTTGTTGTTGTTGTTTTCTATCCACCTAAGCCTAATTTCAGGTTTCTTCTAACTGATAAAGAGTTTACTAATATGAATTATATGTTATTAAGTTTTGATAGTTGAAAAAGCAGTATTATCAATGGAGACCTATACCTTTTTAGATGAAAATCCAGTTGATGTAAGATTAATAAATAAAAGATGTTTTTGGTATGCAGAGATATATACTAATAAATAGTAAAGAGTTATAAAAATGTAAAGACTTTGACATGGGTCACCATAAATGTCTGACATCTTTTTACATTCAGCTGAAATCTTAACATTCTACCAATCAGACATTTTTAAACATGGAATACCCCCATACACATAATTTATGGTATATGTAGGTTAAGTATCACATTGTAATTATGAAGCTATGATGGACTTAAATAAATGTTTTATAAGAGAAACATTACAGTTTTTCATGAATGTGAAAATAGAACTTTAACCTTTAAGTAACAAGATTCAAATATTTAATGTTTTATAACATGTAATAAAAGGAATTTTGGCAGTCAGGATGTAAGATGTTCATGTCACTGCAGTATCTTCATACATAAATACAAAAATTGCATCCCATGCAAATTAAACTTCTCTTATTTTATAGATCAGGCACCTTTACTGTCAATACATGTTTGCCAATGCTTTACTGAAATCCCCACAAGAGCCTTAAAAGCAAGCTGTTTTATTCACTGAATATAACCTATTTCCTCCTCTAGCATTATTTTTAATATGATCCACCCCCATAAATTTAAAACATTGTAAGCTTCTGTTATGAAATGTTTCAAAATGCACACCAATAGGAGTATTGGGGTCATTTTTAGAAATTGCCTGTACATGTTAATTATTTGATCACTAATCGATTATATATAATCGTGTTAGTGATCAAATAACTAACATTGTAACTAAACACTGGGGAGTGTTATGAGCAGATTCTGATCTGAGAGATGTGATAGGCAATAAACCTTTGGTGTCTTTCAAAAGAGGTAATAATTTATCCAATTTATTGATAGATGGTTTGTATGTGAAACCTCTAAATACTAGAACTTGGCCCACAAACAAACCTTTAGGTTGTTTTAAATGTGGTCATAGAAACATAGACTTTGATGGCAGATAAGGACCACTTGGCCCACCCAGTCTGCTCATTTCCCTACCTACTGGATAAGCTGCAGATTCTAGTTAACCAACAGCCTACTTCCTGCAACCCCCCACTATAATTGCCTTATGTCTGTCCCATGCATGTTTGAATTCCCCCACTGTTTTAGACCCAATGACCTCCTCAGGAAGGCGGTTCCATGTATCCACCACTCTCTCCGTGAAAAAAATTTCCTCACATTACCCCTGAGCCTTCCCCCCTCTATATTTAAATTGTGCCCCCTTGTTCTTACACATCTTTTTTTCTGAAAGATGCTACCCTCCTGGACTTTGTTGATTCCCTTGAGGTACTTGAAAGTTTCTATCATGTCCTTCCTTTCATCAAGAGTCTACATATTAAGCTCTCTCAGTCTCTCTTCATATGGTTTCTGCTGCAGACCCTGCACCATTTTAGTTGCCCTCCTCTGGACTGCTTCCATCCTGCCTATGTCCTTGCATATATGAGGTCTCCAAAACTGCACACAGTACTCCAGATGGGGTCTCACCAACTATCTGGATAGAGGGATAACCACTTCCCTTTTTCTACTTGTGATGCCCCTTCCTATGCATCCCAGTATCCCCCTGGCTCTCCTTACCGATTTTTCACATTGCTTACCCAACTTTAGGTCATCTGATATGACTACCCCCAGGTCCCTTTCCATTTTTTGTTGTTGTTAGTACCTCCCCTGCTATTGTGTACTCTTCTCCTGGGTTTTTGTTTCCCAGGTGAATTACTTTGCACTTCTTTGCATTTAATCTAAGTTGCCATATGTCTGACCATTCCTCCAACCTTGCTAAGTCCCTTCTCATCTTTTCTACCCCCTCTTGTGTATCAACTCTGTTACAGATCTTTGTGTCATCTGCAAAGAGGCATACCTTTCCCTCCAGACCCTCTGCAATGTCACCTATAAAGATGTTAAAGAGGACTGGACCTAGTACTGAACCCTGAGGTACTCCACTAGTAACCCCCCTTTCTTCGGAATGTGTTCCATTCAATATTACCTTCTGTGTCCTGTTGTGTAGCCAGTTTGCTACCCAGGCTACCACCCTGGGACCCACTCCCAGGCTGGATAACTTGATTATTAATCTTTTGTGCGGGACTGTGTCAAATGCCTTGCTAAAGTCTACGTAGGCCATATCCACAGCCCTTCCCTGGTCTATTACTTTGGTCATCTAGTCAAAGAAATCAATTAGATTCATCTGACATGACCTTTCTGCTGTAAATCCATGCTGCTTTGGGTCCTGTGCCCCGCTGGCCTCTAGGTACTCAACAATTTTTTCTTTCAGAAGTGATTCCATCATTTTCCCTACCACTGAGGTCAAACTTACAGGTCTGTAGTTTCCTGTTTCTGCCTTGCTCCCACTTTTGGTCATTGTAGTGTTTGTAAATTCAACCTACAGGGTTTGTTGTTTCAGCATCTGTTTTTTGGAAATAAAAATATAGACATTGCTCATTTTATTAATTGCTCTATGACATTTGTGATCTATACTGTAGAATGTACATGTCCATATATTTATGTGGGTAGAACAAAAGGACTTCAAGGGAGAGAATGCAGGAACATGTACAGGCAATTTCTAAAATTACCCCAATACTCCTATTGGTGTGCATTTTGAAACATTTCATAACCAAAGCTTCCAACGTTTTAAATTTATGGGGGTGGATCATATTAAAAATAATGCTAGAGGAGGAAATAGGTTAAATAGACTGGCACAATGTGAGCAGAAATAAATCTATACAATGAAAACATTGCATCCTACTGGTTTAAATGGCTGTCTTGATATTGCAGTGTTTCTTTACGTTCTTCTTTTTCCTCCCTTTTTCATTTCCCTCCACAATCCCGCCCCTCTTTTTCTTTGTAATTTTCTCCTCCCCCCATATTCCCCCTTCTAATGTCCTGCATTTATGTCTTCTTTTCCTCTCTTTTTGGATTCCAGTATTATTTTTTTTATATAATTGTTGAATTGCCTAGTTTAAATATTATGCATTATTTGACTTGTTTGAAATCAAGTTGTACCTGCACTAATGTGTGCATGATTGCTGTTTTAGTATATATAAAAATCTGATTAACTATTGCACTGTCACTTTCATTGTTTGAAATAAAACTGAGCATGTGTAGCACATTGGCCTCTTCCCTTAAGAAAGGGTCACGAGAAGTCCTGAAGCACCAGGGTAGCAGTGGGCTCCATGCGTTTGCACCTTATCTATGTGTGCTGACTTATTTTTGCTTCATTTATTTAGGTGCTCCTCCTCATTTGTGTTCTCTGTGCTTTGTTAATTTCTTGGAGTGAGCACCCGCATATTTCGAGCACTCCAGTGTCTGTGTGTTTTACATTATGAAGCAACTTGTTTAATACTGGAATTGTAGGTGGTCATTAAGCACTTGACATCCACACAGGCTTTGACAATTGGATTGTAACCTGAAATTGCTAGTACAGTAATAGTCTCAATAATACCAGCTGTTCGTAATATGGCAAGGTAAAGGCAAATTTTATTTATATGGTGCTCTTTCCAATGGCTCGGAGTGCCTCACAATTCATAAAAACAGGTCACACATTTAAAAACATTCCATAAATACATCAACTTATTAAAAACTGCTCAAATATTCATATCTAGAATTAGATTAATAATCAGGATATGGCAGTGTGAATAAATATGCTTCTAGACTGTGTTTCAAGGTATCCACAGTGGGGGCAGAGCAAACCATATCCAGGAGGGGATTCCACAGTAACAAAGGCGTAACTCCAAATACCCTATCCCCAGATTGTTTCATATGGGAGCATGGTACTGTAAGCAGACTCGCATCTGTGGACTGGAGGGGTCGAGGGGGAAAAAAGGCACCAAGAGATCTTTCAGGTAGCTTAAGCCCAGTCCACATAGGGCCTTGAATGTTATCAAGCAAGTCATGAATATGATGCACCAATGGACTGACAGCCAGTGAAGAGCCCGAAGCACAAGCATGATGCGGGAACTATGAGGAGTTCCCATCACAAACTGAGCCATGGTGTTCTGGGCCAGTTGGAGTTGGCACACCAAACTTCCAGACAGCCCTGTGAATAGAACTTTGCAGTAATCCAATGGGAGGTGACAAAGGCATGAACAACCATCTCTTGGTCAGCTGGCACCAAATACAGTTTCATTTGGGCAATATTACTAAGATGGTAAAAACAGCATGGGTGGTTGTCTATGGGAATATACATACGGGCATTGCAAAACAAATAAAAATCAAAAGGAAAAAAAAAACTTGGTCCAGCAAGTTCTTTCTTCTACCAACTCAGCTGACATTACTAAAACTCATCTCACATAGATCATGTAAAAGCCATCAAATGATAACACCATATGACTAATACTGACCAGAAGGTAAACATCTCTGAAAATCAATGTTAATATCTTGATCTACCTAGTTTCATACTCTGACATTTATTGCATGCATCCTGATTTCAGTGCAACAAGTAGGAAAGCAGCTCAGCATATATCATCACAGGAAGGAAAGGATCAGTATCTAATAAAAACACCATTAATATAGGTTGTGTGAAGGTGCAATGCATGAAATGTTCAGGGATCTATACATTTGCTACAGGAAGAATGAAAAGTAAAATTAGGGATCATGAAATACTTACTCATCAGGTAAAAGGTATTGATCTAATACTGTGACAGGTGGTGTAGTAGGTCTCATCTTTGCCAGAGCCATGATATGTTCAAAAGTAATGTCAGTCTGGGTACCCATGTCTACTAGTTGAGACTCCTGGGATGGGTTAAGCATTTTGATGCGTGGAGTTCTCCTTAAGACCTGTACCACTATTGGTTCTTTAGCTGTCCTGAATGCTTCCACCGCTTGCTCATGTGTGGCTTTAGATAAATCCTTTCCATTCACCTGTTAAAATATGCATTAAATATAAACATTAGCAATATCTGATAAAACATGTCCATAAATAACACTAAAGAAAAAAATACAATAATTTGAAAATAGTAAAATCCTAAATTCTCATTTTCATATTTAGTTAAAGCATAGCAAGATATCTACTGCATAAATGTGTCACAAAATAGTGAGCCATGGGTATCAAAGGATGAATCAGTTTATATTCTGTAAAGCATTTTCTTAGTAAAGTTTGATGTGCTGCCTAAATTGATAACAGCAACAGTTATTTATGAAATAAGATACACACATTTACAAATTGATACAGCAACAAATATTGGTTATGAACTATTAAACATTCATAAAATAATTTCAACAATTAATAGACAGGTCTAGACTCAACAAGGACACAATCATAGGTGCCAGAATGGGGGAGGAGGGACCACTAGGGCCATGGCCTTACCACTTTCATAAGTGGCCCTATCACTTTTGCAATCATGTTAATGTATTTAATAGGGAGAATTTATCCCTTACATCCTTGGCCCTACCACTTTTCAAACTGTTCCAGCACCAATGGGCGCAATACAGATGGTTAAAGAATTCATATTCTAGGACCTATGTTACTTGAAATAGATGAGCTTTTAACAACAAAGTAACACACCCTCTGATTCAGAGGAAAAGAGTTCCATAATACAAATTCACAATTGACTAAAGACATGGCCACTAATTGTTTTAAGCCTACTCTTCAGAACAGACAACAAAAATAGGTTTGCTGAATGTAAGACAAATGTTTTGAACTTGCTGTAATATACAGTACAGAGATGCTTTCGTAGGGGGTGTTTGCATGTTCAGGTGGTTATATGTTCTTGATGGAAACAGTAACAGTGAACAGGCATGTTTTAGCATTTCTCTATTTAATATTCCTACCAAAACAGCACATAAGAGCTTTGGCATTGTACAAAAAAAGCAACTGATACATTTCCTCTGGATGGATTCAGGATCCCTGGCTGCACTCAACATATTCTTCAAATGCCACACAGTGCGTACATTTGGTACTATAGTTCATCCTAACCTACCAATACATCATATTCATTCTGCTATTCTCTTTTCATGTGCTTCTTTAAACCAAACTTGACAGCTTTTCCCCCTGGCCCAACTGTCTCTTCTCTTGAAGCAGCAGCAGCAGCAGCAGCTTCCTTCTGGACACAGCTTCTATATTCTGCACCACAGCAGCTTCATGCTTTCCTTCTCCTTCTCTGTCTCAGCAGCAGCATCCTCAATATTCTTGTTAGATTGCCCTCTGCCTTGCATTCCAACCCTCCTAACCTTCTTCATATGCCACTCTTCCTTCACTAATATATTGATGTGTAGTCTATTTCCTCAGACTGCTCCCTGATGGCACTCAAGCATGACTAAAATGTGTCTTGCCAAGTCTATAGCTGCAGATTGTATTTCTGGATCCTCTCCAATCTTTTACTGCTGCTGATTGTGCCTCTCCTGAGAATCTTTCCTGACACTCCCTTTTACTTTTGCCACCATCTATGGAAGGCACAAAACTAAGATTCAAAGCACCTATACATCTGCAAAGGAACAGTCCACTCTGTTTGGGTACAAAATTAAAAAGGAAATGGGCTTTTATAGATCAATAATGTTCTGAAGGGTAGAAATTACTTAAAAAACACAGCCTCCCTTTACAGCTTTCAGAAATGGCACTAAATTATTTTGAGTTTAATGATTGCTTAAGCCTGAAAAATCCTTTGTACAGTACATGAATCATGGAAGTAACTTAGTATTGCCACACCCTAAGCCTTTACCTTTGACACTAACAGTTCAGAAGCCACTAAATTGGCTTCATATGATCAAGCTAATGTAGTGGCACTGCAAAGGGCAACTTCTTCTGTTTGCTGGACCACTGATCAACAAATAATGGTGGACACTCCAGGCCTACAGTGTGGGAGAAGCTTAGCTAAACTCTCAGTCTATTAGAATGTCATATAACTAGAATGAAGAAATAAGATCATTGTGTTATTACAGGAGTTACCAACTTTTTACAAAGGTACTTTACTTACTTCACATACACTTGTAAAGAGGCGCTGTCATGTTTTATAAAAATGTAAGCACTTTTTCATAGTTACAGAATGCAGTACTGTATTTATGACCTAAAATACTAACATCTTTTTGTGTTTCACTAAAACGTCCTTGTGTCTCTACATATTACTGTTTCTTTTTTTAATTAGATCAGAGTTTTTGGATGCCATATATAGAGATGACTTCTCATGCCAGTTGACTAAACCAGATAAAACGTTTGTCCAGCTAGATTACGTGCTGGGTAAAAACCTAACACCACAGTGCTGTATAGAACATACTACCATGTAGCACACAGATCCCATTGTTTCTTAGGTACTGCAGGAT
This sequence comes from Neoceratodus forsteri, assembly GCA_016271365.2. Taxonomy (NCBI): domain Eukaryota; kingdom Metazoa; phylum Chordata; order Ceratodontiformes; family Ceratodontidae; genus Neoceratodus; species Neoceratodus forsteri. The sequence continues at coordinate 908,324,053 of CM028129.1, forward strand.
AAACAGAGGGGAAAAAACTATCATGACTTACAAAGCCACAGTTTTCATATTACTGAGGATCAATAGCAGTATGAGATGATAAGCCTTTACTTATAAGATTTGTGGCAACTTTGTTAGTTTGTTGACCAGGTAAAGATCAAGGGCACAAATGCCCATTTTGAGTAGTAACCAGGGAAGTCCTCAAAAGCATTGGGTTCTGTTTTAGTTTTTTATTCCAGGTATATTTTTGTCATGCTCTAAGGACTGGAATGTTTTTTTCTGTTCAGCTTCTATTTCTAAATTTGCTGTATATGCTATTTATTTAAAATATGGTAACTGGGATATGCACACAGAGCCCAAACTAATTTCTAAGTGTGACATGGGGGAAGGGGGAGCAGAGGAAAGTATACCGAATATAAGAAATTGATAGCAAAATATACACAGTGTGGTAAAAACAAATAACATATGGTAGTGCATGAATCAATGATCAGGGAATGCCAGTGCAAATATACATAAAAAATATTCTTGTGCAACTCTAATAACATTTAAAATTAAGTTGAGAGTGGATGGGGAGGAAGAGAACAGAGTCAATTGGAAGTGATACTGCTCGAAGCAAGTCAGGGAGTTATGTAATGTTTTGTGGTGATGAGCAATGCTTTGCTGGCATTAGCATATGTATTAGAATTGCTGGAAAAATGACAAATGCTCCCATGAACCCCTACAAAATGAGATGCTGGAACACATGGTCTATCAGAGTGAGTAAACCATCAAATTATGTCCAATATTATGTATTTATTTGCAATCCAAAAACACAAATCCAGGCACTCACCACCACAAAAGAACTTGGCCCAGAAGGAAACATTTTAAAAGGATTTATTGAAATGCCTGATGCGTTTCTGGTCCCACTGGACCCTTTATCAAAGGCTAAAAAATTTTTGCCTTTGATAAAAGGTCCAGTGGGACCAGAAACACTTCAGGCATTTCAATAAACCCTTTTATAATGTTTCCCTTCTGGGCCAAGTTCTTTTGTGGTGGTGAGTGCCTGGATTTGTGTTTTTGACTTTTAGTTTTCCATGGCACCCCGTCCTAGTGCGAGCTCCTTTGTGGTTTTTGTATTTATTTGCAATGTAGAGTGGATAGGGATCCCATTAAATTGGAACATGTTTGCATAGCATACTTATTTTACCCCTGGTTACCAGAGTAGAAGGGTGGAAATGATGGAGCCAGAGACTTTTCTGCCCTTAAAATATTCACACTAAGGTGCACACTAAGGCACCAGTGGAGCAAAAAAGGCAATTAGCCCATGACTGCTCCTTCAAATTACCCATAATAACAAATTTGATTGCCCAATAGTATGCAGTATTTATTTATTTATTTCAAAGGTTTCACCAGGAAAGACATACTGAGCTGAGTAGCAGTTGGTTTCCAGATGCATCCTGCGGGGGAGGGGCAATAGAGAATTCAAATATAACAAATCACAGCATTTACAGTAGAGTATTAACAATATAAATTACATTTACAAACAGGAGTAGGCCCATATATGCAATAAGAGGCACTTAAAAAAGGTAACTTAGCAGTTATGTGTTAGCTTAGAATAGAGCAGAGGATACTATTGAAATGATCCAGGAACTATACAGGAGGAGGCAGTGAAAGTTAGACAAGGGTTTGGGTGTAGGTAGTGGGGCTCTAGGGTGTTATGGGGTAAGGAGATAACAAGGGGGAAGAATGGTGGGGGGAAGAGGTTGAGTGGAGGAGCACAGTTGGAGAATCAGGAGCATTTGCATGAGGGAGAGATGAAGTCTTGGAGAAGAAAAAAGAGGTGAAGGGAAGTGGCAGAGCAGGTGGATAGGGGGAGGGAATTACACAGCTTAAGGAGGGAGAAAGAGAAATCAGCCTGGCCAGCTGAAGACGACCTGAGCAGGAGTGCTACAGCATGAAAGCCAGAGCTGAGAAGGGAGTAGGAGGAGGGAGGGTGGCGTGAGAGGGAAAAAGGAGAAGTAAGAGGGGAGAAAACTAACAGTGCTTGGCAATAAAGGAGGAGCAATGTGCAAGTCATCTTGCATCAAGGGAGGGAGGAAAGGGCAGTGCATAGGGAACCATCGTGAGTGTGGGGCAGGCGGTCGAGGCCATACCAACAGAAGGAATGATAGAGAGGATTTGGTTTTGCTACAGTGGACTTTGGAGCAGCACCGTAAACAATGTTTTCATAGTCAAAAATAGGGAGAATAATTTTCTGTAGAATGGCTGTGTGAGCCAGCAATGGGATACAACCACGGTTTCTATATAAATCACCCAATTTTGGGTGCAGCTTTTTGTGGATGGTGTCCAGTTTTCTTTTAAATTATATTGTACATTTACTGATAACAATATATAACGGAAGTATGTTGCATGGGTTCACTATTCCCGAGTAAAAAAGCATTTCCTTTTTAATGTCGAAACATTTGTGTTGATATTTGTAGTGGGTGACCGCTAGTGCCTATGTTCATTTGTTTGAATTCAAGTCCTAATTCACATCAGATATGGGTCATTAATAATATTGAACATAAGTAGTAAGTTCCTCAAATACTGCTTGTATCTAATAGCATAATTTTAGGTGTCTTAGTTTGTCTTGATAAGACATATCTTTTAAGCCTTTAATCTACTTAATAAACTTTCTTTGGACTTTTTTTATCTGGGAAACATAATTTTTCTTACAGGGGCACCAAAATTGAGAGCTGTAGTCCAAGTGGAGGTGTATGTAAACACAAAACAATGGAGTAATTATAGATCTGTCTCTTGATTTTGTATTTCTCTGAATTGCCCATGTCACTCTATTAGCTTTAGGTACTGATTCATAAATCTGTTCAGTGATACTGAAATCATCTGTCGCTATTAGCCCCAAGATCTCTTTCTTTTATTTTCAGTTTATAATTTTTATTGCACATATTATACAATACATAGATCAGTACAATACCACAGGATGTATACAAATCTGTTAACAATTTTCATATAATAACTGTTTTCCCTTTTTTCCCCATAGGGAAACCGTGGTGTAATTTGCCAGAATGAAGGAGTGTTCATTACTGCAAACATGCGCACAATTTCTCTCACTGTGCACATGTGCCCACCTCAGCTCTTCCTTTGCACCACTTGCCGCTGTTGTCTTTTCCACGGGAGACTGAACAGCCACTCTCGGACTCGGCAGTAAGTCATTTCCAAAATAAACAGACAAATACCGCAGAGAAAAAAAATGTAACTATAGGCTGACGACACCCTACAAAGACCTACAAAAATATTTAAATAAATAAGGATGCCTGCGGAGCACGATGAAACCAGACCGCAACAGCCGGCAACATCTCTTTAGTTTATATAATTGCTGAGGCAAAAAAAAGGGAAATCCAGCAATTATATAAAATAAAATATGGCTCAGTGTGTGTAAACTCGAAGTTCACACACACTGACCCATACTTTAGTCTATATAAAATAAATTATGTCGTCATAACTTTTGTAAGTCAGAAAGCATTGTAAAAGCTGTCTCTAGGTAATTATACTGGCTTTATCAGGTGCTATATTTGAAATAGGTCCAAGAAGGCAAGCTCTCTTTCTGATTTAGAAACTACAAGATGTTTCCCATACAGAAAATAGTGATGTTGCTTATTTTTTGGCACCAGGTGCATTACTTTACATTTTTCATGATTGAAGTACATCTCCCATTCAACAGTCTAATATGCAGTCCAGATCTTCTTGAAGCCTGTTTTTTCTTCCTCATTGTTACATGTGTACCCTATTTCACAGTCATCAGCATACTTTGTTGAAAAGCAGTTCAAGTTGTTTTTTAAATATGTGATGAAAATCTGAAAAAATAACTGGCCCTAGCACTGAACCCTGAGAAACACTGCTTGCCACCTCACCTCTTTCTGAATAGTATCCATTACTTACCACCCACTGTGACCTATTTTCCAGCTAGTTTGAAATCTGCATTCAGACCAATGCGTTTAAGTTTTTTTGGCAAATGCCCAGTGTGGTACCAAGTTGAATGCCTTGTTGACACCGAGGAAGATTATGTCACAATGTTTAGATGTTTACTAATTTTTCCAAAAAATGTAAGCAGGTTAGCAGTGCATGATCTTCCCTTGGTAAACCCATGTTGGTTTGGATCCAAGCTGCTTTTTACTGATAATATTTTGTCTTTGATGATCCTCTCTGTCCTGCTGAGCACAAGTTCATTTCCAGGCTTGACCTGGGTGAGAATGAGGTGAGGCAGACAAAGGGATGCAGAAATACTATAGGAGGGGTTTGCTAAGGACTAAAATACAATGACCCCTATGCACTAATAGCCAGACGGTACACACCAGAGGTGCATAGCCCTACCGAGTAGCTATGTGACCATGGACAGGTGCGCCCATACCGACATTCACTAATGCCAGCCACCTGTCTGTGGCCCCACCTCCTCCAGCAAGCAGGTGTGCAGAGGAGTGTTCCATTGACTGGGAACACATCCAATGGGATTCCCAGTCTGCTAGTAGATCCCTTGCACCCGTGGGGTGCAGACATCATCTGATGGCACACTGTGCACCAGTGGCACAGGGGCAGCTGGTGCCCAGTTGGCTGTCCTGCCCTCTTCATGGCCCCCATGGGCTAGGGTGGTATTTTGTGGGGGTCCAATGTACCACGGCATTCTCAAAGCAGCATGCAGTGGCATCTGGGGAGGCATGTAACCCTTACGGCTGGGGTTTACCTAGTGTACAGTGTACCCCCATGCCCAGCACTCTGCACCTTTGTGCATGGTATGGAGTGTGGGCACACTTCTGACGTGCCCCCTGCCTGCCCCCAGCATGTAGCTGTCCACACGGCTAGGGGGTCAGGCATGTAGGTGCCCTACACCCCCACAGTAAATGCCACATGGGGTCTGCGGAACCCCACTCCACTGATTCAGTCATAGCTATGCCAATGCATCTGGCTTACACGGTGCATTGGCATAGTGCATGGGGCCCATTATAAATAGAATATAATGCAGCCAGGCAATGGTGCAGGATACAACTTACAGGCAGTGATGCTGTTAGAGGAGTTAGGGAGTTATTTAGGTTTTACACTACAGAACTGACAATTCAGAACATGTTTTAGAACTGGTTTTAGTCACCTTGCACTTCATAAAACTGAGTGCTGTGAAGAAATAAAATCAGACAGGGAGTGTTCAGGCCGAACCATTTTCCTGGGTATGTAAATGAACATCCGTGGGCAACAGCTGTAATGTGGCAGAGTGGCTTATCAGTCTATGGGATGGCAGCTTAGAGCCAACCAGTTTTGGACCTGTTCATCTACCTACAGTATGTGCTACCATACCAGTATGTTTTGCTTTCATTAGAATATGTATGTTGCTATAACTGCTGATGTCTCTCTTTCCACTGGTGAGAGCACCTTGCTCCTAGTAAAACCTGACTGGCTGACCCTACCTTTTCTTACTATAAAAGATTCCAGGCATCTTTCAGTTTTATTTGGTGGTAACCATTTCTAGTTCCACCAAAATCTGAGTATCTTATAAATGTCTTTATTTTGTCCCACAAGGGTAAAAGATGGCCACCACATTTGATTTAGAAATATTTTTCATTTATTTTTATTTTAGTTTTTGGTAACCGGGTAAGGCCCACTAGGCACAAGTACCTATTTTCAGGGGTGACCTGGGAGCACTGGGCGGTTAAGTGACTTGCTCAGAGTCACATAGTATGCAAGTGGAGGTTGTGAGAATCAAACCCTGGTCTGGTTTGCTGGATGTACCAAGCTCGTTCACAGCTCATTACTCTAACCTCTAGGCTATACTGCCAGAAATAGCACTGCAGATCTGGCAAGAGATAAAATCAAGAAAAATAAACTAATAGGGTGTAACATAATAAGAACCTAGAAAAGTAGATGTGACAGTCATGCTAATATTTGTACTGTACTAACTGTAGCTGAAACTAAGCTTTGTGGAAAAACATTTTTCATTGCACTGCTACTTTAAGATAGACAAACAACTTTATGCACTTAAAACTCATGTCTAACAACAGGTAAACTCAATGTTCAAGCCCCAAAAGCCATAGAGAGACACCAGAGAACAAAACATTTTCATGAAGAGAACGTTTTAACCTACCAGTACCAGCCCATCTCTGGAAACAACAGAGCAAGTGCCCACTTAAAGGTTTATTGACAGGAACTTTTTATCCCTGCCAGAGAGGATATTATGGACTATTTCTAACTTCACAGACAAACATATTGCTGTAGATTTATGTTCTTAAAATTATGCATCCAAATGTGTTGTACAATCTGAAGAGACAACTTTTTATGTTTGCCTGTGCGCATGCGCAAGAAACATAGTGCCACTATATGACTTTGATATGACTTTTTGGAGGTGTGCCACCCACTCTACCAACGCCCAGATCCATTTTGCAGGTGTGACCACACTGCACCAATAAATGGCTGAGCTGTCTCTGACAGCAGTTCAGATGCAGTGGCATGCAGTTGAAAGAAAACCACTGCTGCAGTCAGCAGTGGTAACATGTAGGCAATTTGCATAGTGATGTCATATGAGTAACTAATTAGCATATTTATGTCACTCTTTACTGTGCCACGTGTGGAAAATGGCATCCCATTTATTTGTTTGTGATGCGTCTTACCAACTCCCACAGTGACCATGGGTTCGGACTGTCAAATGTCCCTCACTGGCGCAGAATGCAGAGAATGCCCTGCTGTTTTTTTTTTCTGTGCCAGTGGTACTGGGACTTCAGCAGGGGCCAGTGTGCTAATGGTGTCTGACCGGAGCCCTCAGCTGGTTGAAAGAAGTTTAACGCAGCTGACATTTTATTTTGTTTACCCTCTGTGCCCATTCCAGATCATAATACAACTTCTTCAGCTCTCGACAATTCAGAACATTAGTAAATATACTTCTCAACTGTTATGCATTTCGTATAGAGCTAGGTATTCTATTCTGACTCTACCCTTGTTCCTGGAAGATATATGATGATCCATGCAATTTTAGAGCAATTTCTGGACAAACTATTACAAATCAATCCAATTTGCTAAAACATTTGTTAACAGTAAACATATGACTCCACTATTCTTAAAGGTATTACTGTTTAAAAAACAGAAAGTGCTAGTAATTCTGTCTATTTTCTTCTGCATTTTGTAGTACAGTGCTATGAATTTATAATGTGTGTTGCTCATTTGAAAGTTACATCAGTAAATTATCCTCCAAAGACCAGTTGAAGGTAGCAAACTTCTGTTTATACATATAACACATCTGTATCCGTACCTTAAGAATAATGTTTTAGAGATAACCCAAATTGCTGGGTTTCCTAAGAAATACATTTCAGTAATAAAGAAGATAACAATCCATGAAGGGAACATACCGAATCCTGTATGAACAGAGGTCAAATAAGTTTCCAACCTTCTCTTTTTACATCTGGCTCTTGTTAAATAAAAGAAAGAGGAACTGTGTTGCAGTTATAAAAGGATGCCACTGAGTGGCCAAATAAAAAATGGCGGGATGGGGGTGCTATGGAGTGCCTGCAGTGGTGAGGACCTCGTGGGAGTCCTACGGTACCTGGGGGTGCAATGGAGTGCCTACAATGGTGAGGGCATCACAGGATTCCTGAAGCACTGCTATGGTGGGTATGCTATGGAGTGCCTGCAGGGGTGGACTGGGGGAGGTTCTGCAGCACCTGCTGGGTTGGGGTGAGGGGGTGATACTGTGGAATGTCTACAGCAGTGAGGACCTCTGGGGGATTCCAGCAGCACCCGGTGGGGTGGGGTGAGGGAGTGATGCTGTGAATGCCTGTAGCTGTGAAGACCTCTGGGGAGTCCTGCAGCAGCCAAGACTGAAGACAGAACTCCTCAGAGGGAGGAATGGAAGGAATGGTGAGTCTCACTGGAAACTATTACTCAGTGGCACCGACAGGACATCTGGGACCTCTCTAACTGCTGCAATTAAGATAGTAACAAGGAAAGATACGGTCTGAAAGAATACGTTCCAAGTCAGAAACAAGTTGGAGGTTACATGGCTTCTTAAGGTAAGAGAGAATTGTTTTTTATTTATGTTTACCCCCCTCGCCATTTGTTATTCAGTCAGTTAGAGGCATCCTTTTATAACTGCAGCACAGTTCCTCTTTCTTTTATATAACAAGAGTCAGATGTAAAAAGAGAAGGTCGGAAGCTTATTTTACTCTGTTCACATAGGATTCGTTATGTTCCCTTGATGGATCATTGACTTCTTTATTACAGAAATGCATTTGTTAGTAAACCCAGCAATGTGGGTTATCTCTAAAACATTCTTAAGGTACGGATACAGATGTGTTAAGTAATGGAGAAAACATTTGCAGATTGCATTTCTAGGTATAAATGTAAGTTTGCTACCTTCAGCTGGTCTTTGGAGGATAATTTACTGATGTAACTTTCAAACGAGCAAGAAACATTAAAAATGCATAGCACTGTACTACAAAATACGAAAGAAAATAGCCAGAATTAGTAGCACTTTCTGTTTTCTAAACAGTAATATCTTTAAGAACAATGGGAGTTGTATGTTTACTGTTAAGAAATGCTTTTAGCAAATTGGATTGATTTGTAATAGTTTGTCCAGAAATAGCTCTAAATTGCAATGATACTGCCACTGTTCATGAGGTGGGGTCCCAAAAGCCCATGTTGAAAAATTTGTAGCAAAATACCAAGAAACACCTTAACTCCTGCACTGTCAATGCCAATACCAGCAAGTAAACATTAGGCATTGGCAAATGCTTGTTTCTTCTGTTCTTATCTTTCCTTTATTCTTAATTTTCCACTGAATAAAATGTCTGCCTTATTATATTTTATGCCTGCCTCATGTTTCAGTTACCCTCCTTTTTGACATTTTATTATTTGTTCCTTGTTTCTCCTGTTCCATTCCCCCTGAAAACTCAGTTGCTTGACTTCACTCGGTTGATTTGTATTGATTGCCTCTGAAGTTAACAAGTTCTTATGTAATGCACTGTATTAATTCTTCAGTTTGGATTTTGCACAGCTTGTTCCTGTTTAGTTGTTTTGCTTATTGCTTCAACCTGTCACATAAGGAGTTTGAGTATTTTGAAACTTCCCACAGTAATACTTGATCTTACATTTTTGTATACACATAAAATAGCTACGGATTATTGACAATCCTAAAGAAGATGTCACAGTTTGAAATGTTAATATCACTGCCTGTTATCTTAGGAATTAAAGATGTTTTGACTGTTTACAGGTTTGTTTTCATTTCTGAGCCCTGTTTTTCTCATTTTCATTAGCTGCTGACACATTTCCAGCTTGTCAAGGGTTTAAAGCAGCTTTTGTGCACTTATCCTATGACAGTTAAGGAATTTAGACAATTGCAGACTATTCTTTTCTTCCTGGGAGTACATGTAGAGGAAAGTGGCAGCTGTTTTAGTTTGAAAAGTCACTCACAGACTGTACTTGTACCCTGACCAAGGTGGGGTATACAGTGTTTTGCCAAATACATGCACTTAGTGTATAGGGTTAAGTGATGACATGCTCCCTGGTAACATGATGAGGGCTGAGCTACAGTATTAGAAGGTAGTGCCAGTCAGTGGGTCCCCCTCAAGGAGTTCATCCAAAAGGCCATCTAGCCTGGTCAGTTCTGATACAGTGAAAGTTAAGGCCCAGAAGGCAACTGGTCAGAGATCTGGTGAAGAACAGCAGCATTTTTCTACACACAGCAGGGAGCTTTGTAGAGATGTTCGCTGATATGGGTGAGTGTAGGAGGTTTGCCTTGTGACAGTCATTGCTATCAAGGATCACCTGTAAAGTGTGTGCATCCCAGGTATGCCCATGCCTCTGTGTCATCAGAGTTCTCAGAAGCTCAGATGTTGGTAAGAGCTGAGGATGGGTAGTAGGTTACTTCTTCCCATTTACTGTACTGGCCCACCTGTTTGTAAGAGTCAGGAAAGGGGAAGGTAATATGGTGGAGGTCTGCATCTAGGAGGGAGAGGAGAGAGGAGAGAGGCAAATGGTACAGTCACAGAACAGGGTTCTTGTGGGTAACATTCCATCATGTACCTGTAATCCATTAAATCAAATCTAGAAATGTATTTATAGAGGGAAAATATCCAATAAATCAAAACTTATCTTATTTTCAAGGACAACCTGTGTTTACATACATAGATGCATACATAGACAGTGTCGGCAGATAAGGGCCTATGGCCCACCTAGTCTGCCCATTTGAGCTTGTAAGTTCAGTTTGTTTTCCTAGAAGTCTATTTCCCTTACCCCTGACCTCTAGAATTCCTTTATGTCTATCCCATGCATTCTTAACCTCAGATTGTTTCAGCCCCACCACTTCCTCTGGCAGGGTGTTCCACTTGTCCACCACTCGCTCTGTGAAGAAATTCTTTCTCATGTTTCCTCTGAATCATCCTCCTCCAACTTCATCCCATGCCCTCTAGTCCTGAAACATCTTTTTCGCTAAAAATAGTGTTTTCCTGCACCCTGTTCCTCCCTGTAAGATACTTGTATGTCTCTATCATATCCCCTCTCTCCCTCCTCTCCTCCAGGGAGTACATGTTCAGTTCCTTCAACCTGTCTTCATAGGACTTGTGATGCAACCCATGCACCATCTTTGTTGCCCTCCTCTGAACCTTCTCTACCCTGTCTATGTCCTTACGTAGGTATGGTCTCCAGAACTGTACACTGTACTCCAGGTGGGGCCTCACTAGTGTCTTGTATAGCGGAATTATGACCTCCTTTTCCTGCTGGTGATGCCCCTGCCTATACATCCCAGCATCCTATTTGCTTTACCTGATGCCTTGTCACACTGTTTCCCTACCTTGAGGTCATCAGAGATGACAACCCCAAGATCCCTTCCTGCTTGGTGCATGCTATATCCTCACCCCCAACTGATATATTGTGCCAGGGTTTTTGTGCCCCATATGCATTATCTTGCACTTCTTTGCATTGAATTTCAACTGCCAAACCCTTGACCATTCTTCAAGTTTCTGCAGGTCCCTTCTCATTCTGTCTACACCCTCTGGTGTGTCTACTCTGTTACAGAGCTTTGTGTCATCAGCTAACAGTGAAATTCTGCCTTCTATATCCTGGCAATGTCACTGATGAAGATGTTGAATAGGACCGGTCCCAGCACTGATCCCTGTGGTACCCCACTGGTCACTCTTCCCTCTGTGGAGTGACAGCCATTTACCACCACCCTCTGTGTCCTGCCACCCAGCCAGTTACCTACCCACCACACTACTGTCCTGCCCACACCCATATTCCCAGTTTGTGTAATAGTCTCTATGTGGCACAGTGTCAAAGGCCTTGCTGAAGTCCAGATAGGCCATGTCCACTGCCCTCCCTGATCCACCTCCCTAGTCACCCAGTCAAAAAATTCAATGAGGTTGGTCTGACATGACCTCCCCCTGGTGAAACCATGCTGCCTTGGGTCCTGTAGTCCATTGAGAACCAGATGTTCCACCAATCTCTCCTTCAGTAGTGCTTCCATGATCTTTCCCACTACCGAGGTGAGGCTGACTGGTCTGTAGTTCCCTGCTTCCTCTTTGTTCCCACTTTTGTATAAGGGGACTACATCTGCTGTCCTCCAGTCTTTGGGTACCTCCTGTTTCCAGTGATTGGCTGAACAGGATAGCCAGAGGTTCAGCCACCACCTCTCTTAGTTCTTTAAGGACCCTGGTGCACCCCATCTGGCCCCATTGCTTTATCAGCTCTTATTACTTCCAGTTCCTTCAGGACCCTTTCTCGGTAAAGGGACTTGTGTCCATTTCTGCACCATTCTCACCCCTTGTACCCCTTCAGACCCATTACCCCTCTTCCTTAGTAAAGACTGAGCAGAAATACCTGTTCAATATGTCAGCTTTACTGTTGTCATCCTCCACGCTCCCATCCTCCCCTTCAGTCTCACTATCCTCCCTTTGTCCTTCTTTTTTCACTTATGTACCTGTAAAAGGTTTTGTCCCTTTAACCACTGATTTTGCAATGTGTTCTTCTGTCTGAGCTTTGGCTTCCTTACTGACTTCCCGCCTCCCTTGTTTCTCCTGGTACTCTCCCATCCCTCCTGCCTGTGTCTTTTTGTATTGCCTGAATGCAATCTTTTGGCTTTCACTTTCTTTGCTACCTCTTTGGAAACCATAATGGTCTCCCTTTCTTTTCCTCTTGCTAACCTGCTTAATGCATAATTCTGTTGTTCTTATAATCCCCATTTTAAATACTGCCCACTGTTCCTCAATCCCTGATTCCTGTCCCATTCCCCTTAATGCCTCTTTCAAGCATCTCCCCATTTTCCCAAAGTCTGCCCCCCTAAAATCCAGGATACGTGTTTTTGTGTGGTTTGGTTCTGCTCTTTCTGTGATTTCAAACCACAATGACTGGTGGTCACTGTTACCCAGGTGCTCCCCCACTGTTACCCCCATCACACTGTCCCTGTTTGTGAGCACAAGGTCCAGTATTGCCTTCTGCCGAGTTGGTTCCATGACCAGTTGCTTGAGGAAGGCACCCTGAAGGAAGTCCAGGATAAATCTGCTCCTAGTTGATGCTGCTGCTGGGATGCTCCAGTCCACGTCTGGTATATTGAAGTCTCCAACCAGTACTACCTCATCTTGTCTGCCATCCTTGGATGGCTAGCATCAGCTCCCTATCTGTTTTTCCTCCTGGGCTGGTGGTCTATAGACCACACCCAGCGGATGGCTGGCCCCATTTTCCTTTCCAGCTTAACCCACAGTATCTCTCCCCATTTTGTTTCTCCTGGATCTGTGTGGCCCTTATGCCATTTTTCACACATACAGTGCCACTCCTCCTCCCTTCCTGCCTGCTCTGTCTCTTCTGAATATGTTGTAGCCAGGTATGGCCATCTCCCAGTCATGGTTATCATTACACCAGGTTTCAGTGATGGCCACAATGTCCAGGTCTGACTGTACCATGACAGCCTCCAGATCTTCCATCTTGTTGCTAAGGCTCCTGGCATTTGCACACATGGCTTTCCATGATTTGACCTCCTAGACTGCTTCACTGTTCTACTCCAGCCCCTTCCTTGGTTGTCATTTATCCCTGGTTCCTTGCTGTCTGCTCTTCTGCTGAATTTTGCCCTTTTCTGCTTATCCACCTTTTGGACACTAATCTCCATCTTTGCACACTGCTTTGCAGTGATAGCCACCTCTGGTTCACTGGTTCCATTACTAGCTGTGGGGGTGAGCAAGTAGGTATCATCCTTGCTGGCCTGCCACCCCCTTCCTAGTTTAAATGCTTGTCAATGTAGCATTTAAACTTATCATTGAGTGCTTGATTCTCCAGGATGGATGCAGGCCATCAGGCTTGAACAAACCTCCATCCCTCCAGATGGGTCCCCAGTCACCAATGAATCCAAACCCTTCCTCACAGCACCAGTTCTTCAACCATGAGTTAAAGTTCCGTGCATGCACTCCTATGCTTTCCCTTGCCTCTCACAGGTAGTACTCTGAGAAAGTGACAGAAGTAGCTACTTGCTTGAGACCCTCCCCAGTTTCCTAAACTCTTCCTGAACTTCCTTTGGCTCCCATTTGCCAAGTCATTAGTACCTAGGTGGATAATGACATCCAGCTCACCCTCCTGTCTTGCCTTCCCAGTGATCCCCAGTATCTTCCTTCCATCCCTCCATGCCGTGGCACCTGGTAGGCACCTCACCTCCCTGTCCTCCCTCCTGTGTTCCTAGCTGATCCTCTTATGATGGAGTCCCCACCAGGATTCGCCTCCTCCTCCTCTGGGGTCCACTGCTTTCCCACTGAGGTCACCTCCTGCCTAACCTCCACATCCTTTCCTTCCACTTCCTGGTACTCTATTTGGTTGTCCTCATTTGCCAGTGTGGCATATGAGTTCTTGAGAGGAATAGGATCTGGGATGTGCCTCTGCCTGACTGCTCTAACCTCCCTGAGCCCACTGTCATCCAAGTGCTCCTCGTCTCGGCATCCTTGGAGGCAGCTGCATTGGACTGGGTGGTTCCTGGACAGGGTGATGGTACTCCTGACCCAGTTTACTCCGCCTCTGAGTCTGGCTACCTCATCCCGCAGTCCCGAGAGATGCATGCAGATAGGGCAGCACCTCAGTGTCCAGAAGGTCTGCCTGAATATGGCTGCCCCACAGCCACTGCATTGCACCACTCCCACATTATACTGCAATTCCACTACTTATCTGCTACTGAAGCTCTCTAGTTCTCTTTATTTATTTACAGTACTAAAATCCTGTAACTGATCCTCAGATATATATTTTTTAAGGAAAAGAAACCAATAAATAAATAAATGAGTCAAAAACTTGTCGTGTTGAGGGTGGTCTTCTTCCCCTTATGCCCCTCCTACTTCACACCTCTTACTATACCCTGTGTTTAGCTCCTGTCAATCAGATTTATCAGGCATATAATTAAGAGTTGGGGAAGGTGGGGGGCGGCACTAAAGACAGCACAGAATTACACCACCACTATTTTTTAAATTTTCAACAGCCCAAAAACAATTATAAGTAAAGACAACACAGAAAGAAAGTATAGTGTCACTACAAGCCTACAATCTAAGTTTAAAAGAAAAATACCAGTTACCAGTTACTCTGAAGCACTGAATTGAATATGTTTCCTTCACCTTCTGGCTTCTTCTGAGAAGATGAACTTCTGTTTGCTGCTTTAACTGTGACTAAGCCCCACCTCCAGTTATCACGTAGCTGAGGTCAGAGGCCAGACAATTAACACCCTTCACCCAGCTACAGGACAGTCAGACAAGCCAAGATAAAATTTGCAGCAATTAAAGACAGCACAGAATTACACCACCACTATTTTTTAAATTTTCAACAGCCCAAAAACAATTATAAGTAAAGACAACACAGAAAGAAAGTATAGTGTCACTACAAGCCTACAATCTAAGTTTAAAAGAAAAATACCAGTTACCAGTTACTCTGAAGCACTGAATTGAATATGTTTCCTTCCTTCACCTTCTGGCTTTTTCTGAGAAGATGAACTTCTGTTTGCTGCTTTAACTGTGACTAAGCCCCACCTCCAGTTATCATGTTACTGAACATATATAAATAAGTTAATATATAATGACATAGAACACATAGACATTGTCGTCAGATAAGGACATCTTGGCCCACCTAGTCTGCCCTATTTTCCCTACTTATTGTGCCACCATAGAACCTACTCAGTCTCTGGTCTTTTCTCCACTTTGCCTTATTTCTAAGGTCCCTTGTGTCTATCCCATGCATGCTTGAATCCTATTACTGTTTTAGCACCCACCACCTGGGCTGGGAGGTTGTTCCAACGCTCCACCACCCTTTCCGTGAAGAAGTATTTCATCACATCTCTTCTGAGTCTCCCTCCTCTCCAGCTTCATAGTGTGATCCTTTGTCCTCAGGCATCTTTTTCTATGTAAAATGCTACCTTAATGTACTTTATTAATACCTGTGAGGTGTTTGAACATTTCTATCATATCCCCCCTTTCCCTCCTTTCCTCTACAGAGCACATATTTGATTTGAGTATTTCCTCATAGGGCTTTTGGTGCAGGCCCAGCACCATTTTGGTTGCTCTCCTCTGTACATCCTCCACCATGTCTATGTCCTTCCAGAGACAGGGCCTCCAGAACTGAACACAGTATTCAAGGTGGGGCCCCACCATCTATCTACTCAGCCCTCCTGCAATGTCGCTAATAAAGACACTGAAGAGGACCGGGCCTAGTAATGACCCTCTATGGCACACCACTGGTCACATTGCCTTCTTCAGAGTGAACACCATTGACCACCATCCTCTGGCTCCTGTTGCTTAGCCAACTTCTTACCCATTTTACTACTTCTGAACTAACTCCTAGGCTGCCCAGCTTGCTCATCTGTCTTTGGTGTGGAAAGGTGTCAAAGGCCTCACTGAAATCCAGGTGGGCCACATCCACCACTCCACCCTGATCTACTTCCCTGGTCACCCAGTAAAAGAAATCGATCAAGTTTATCTTGCAAGATCTCCCCCCCATGAAACCATGCTGCCTCAGATCCTATAATCCACTGGTCACAAGGTATTCCCCAATCCTTTCTTTCAGAAGTAGTTCCATTACTTTACCCACCACCAAAGTTAGGCTAACAGGTCTGTCATTTCCTGCCTCCTCCCTATTACCACTCTTGTGAATTGGAACCACATCTGCCCTCCTCCTGTCCCTCTGAACTTTCCTGGTATCCAGTGATAGGCTGAACAGGGCTGTCAGAGGTGCAGCCAGCACCTCCTTGTGCTCCCTCAGTATCCTAGTGTGTACCTCATCAAACACCATTGCCTTGTTCACTTTTAGTTGTGCTAGCTCCTTGAGGACTCTCTCCTCTGTAAAAGGACTAGTGTCCACCTCCCTTCCCTTAAAGCCCTTGTCCCTTATCTGTGGGCCATCACCTACCCCTTCCTTAATAAATACTGAAAGTATTAGTTCAGTATGTCTGCTTTTTTTTGGTCCACTTCCATACAAACTCCTCCTTCCCCTTTTAGCCTTACTATTGACATCCTCTTTTTGCTTATATACCAAAAGAATGTTTTATCCACCCTTTTTACTGACCTGGCAATATTCTTCTCTGTTTGCAACTTTTCGCTCCTAACTGCCTTCCCTGCCTCCCCTTGTTTCTCCTGATATATCTCCCTACCCACCTCCTTCTGTATCATCTTGTACCTCTAAATGCTAGTTCTATTGCCTTACTTTCTCTGCTACTTCTTAGATAACCATAGCAGTCTCTTTTTTTCTCTTGCCCTTGTTAAACTTCCTAACACAAAGGTTTGTAGCCTTCTCAATTCCTTCCTTTATTTTTACCCACTGTTCCTCTACTCCACCCAGTTTCCCTATCCCTGCTAGGGCATCCCTGAGGCATTTTCCCATGTTCTTAACCCTTGCTGTGCTGCAGACTGATATCTCATTCCAAGATTCCTATATGTTCTAATTCTTTCGGCAGCCTAAGGGTAAAAATCGGCCCTCCTGAAGTCCAGAGCCCTTGTTTTAGTGTGGTTTGATTCTGGCCCAGTTCTTATATTGAACTACAATGTATGATGCTCACTGGTCCCCAGGTGGCTACTCACCGTGACGTCAGCAACACTGTCAACAATAGACAACATTATATTTACATATTAGATTAAAAGAAAATGAGACCCCCCTGAAAAAAATGCATCAAGATAAAAAAAAAATCAATTCAGTTTCAAAACCAGGCACATAATCCACGAATAGGTGTTATACAAGCTTCTTTAAATCACTCATATTTATCATATTTCTGAAATGTGGGATCATGTTATTCCAGAAATGAATGGCCCTATACTTGAATGAGAGCTTACCTACTGTACTGCACATGAAAGTGTCTATTCATCACAGCTCTGACTATATGCAGTCATCAAAGGTTTTAGTCAATCTGAAAGATATGTTGCTGTTAGCCCCTTAATACTTTTAAAGAACATTGCTGAGCAGTTTAAATATGTTTTCTTCAATAGAGGGCATTCCATAGTTTTCTCTCCTGTAACTGCAATTGTTGCTAGATTTTGCTGCTCTGTCAATAAAGTCAGTCAGCAACTCAAAAGCATGGAGCAGACAATGAATTTGCTAAGTGAAGTGTTTCTTTATTGTTGGTGCCCCCATAATACCAACTACCTTAGCAAGAACCTTGGGCACAGTTACTCTGCTCTTGGAATTCCAATGGGACTCAGAATCCCATATATGTGTATTTAGCTGAAGCTTGTTTCCTGGTGAGACACAGGAGCACAGAGAGGATAAGTGACTTGTTCAGGATCCCATGGTGTGCAAGTGTTGGTTGTGGGATTCAAATGCAAGTTTGCTCTGTTTCCGTGTTCACAGCTTTGAGCTTTAACCTCTAGGCTATACTGAAATATTATATTAGGCAAAGTATATATTTTCTTACAAGGTGCACCAGGTTTGGGATAAATTTCAAGAAAAGAAAATGTGCATTTCACCTAATATAATTTCTATCTTTAAGTAAATTGCAATTTATGTAATAACCTGGAGAATAAAAATGAATATATATTTGAGATATTTTTTTTTTGATGACAGATCTAACGTGAGAATATTTTGATATTCTTACTTTAGGTTTCTCATCCCCAAATATTCTCATCTTAGGCCTGTCACAATGGAATACTTAATCACATGGGGGAGAAACTTTCAAAATGTTCAGTGATATCACTGAGTCCCTGGGGCTGCATTACAAGTATAACAGTGAACTCAACAAGCATTTGTCAATGCTGAATGTTTGCTTGCTGGCATTGGCAGTGGTAGTGTAGAAGTTACAGAGCTGCGTAATAGGAATGGCAGTGAAATATTGAACTGAAGCCAACCCCACCACCACCCTGCAGAGAGTGACAGGCATTGGGGTGTGCCTTTGGGTCATCAGGCATAACAGCCACGCCATTTCACCACACCCCACCCTGCAGACACTGACAAGTGTCACGGTGTGCCTTGGGGTCTTTGGCCCTTATGTGCACCCCATTCCATCAGGAAGTACGGTGAGATGGGTGTGGTATAGGAGAATGGGGTGAACTTTGGGGCCGAAGAGTCCAAGGCATACCTCGATGCCTCTCACTGGCTGCAGGGTGTGGAATGGTATGAGCATTACAGGCAAGAATCCCAAGTCACATCCCTGATGCCTGTCATTCTCTACAGGGTTGGACGTTATGGTTGGAAACCCTAATATCTCAGGCATTCATTGGTATTTTCACTCCAAATTTTCAACATGGTTTTTTTGTGACCCCATCTCATGAACAGTGGCAATATCAGTCTGTTAGCCGAAAGCTGCTTATGCACAGCAACTACGGTATTTAGCACCACAAGTGCAAAAACATTCTGAACAGGATGTAAAAAATGACAGCTGTACTGTTCATGGGGAGGTGTAAAAAATGGCAATGTTGCAAATCTGCAGTAAAAATATTAAAAACTGGTGAAGTCACGAACGTGCATAGAAACTGTGCAACGCACACCCGTAATGTAATTAGTTTGGGATTTTTTACAGCAGATTGTCAACACAGGCATTTTGGGACCTCCAATCATGAACAGTGTCACTGTGATTTTCTTTATCTGTTCAACAATGATTTCCACAGCAACCACGATCTCTGCCTGAAAGTGTGAAAACACATTTTGGCCATGTTGTGAAAATGACAACTGTACTGTTCATAAGGAAGTGTGGAAAATGCCACTGGTGAAAATCTAGACTGAAAATATTACAAAGTCATGAACTTAGGAGGGTGCGTGGAAACTGCGCAATGCTCACTCGTAACACAGTCATTTTATGGACTTTTGTCACCAAATTTTTAACATAGCCATTTTAAGACCTCCGCCATGAACAGTGTAACTGAGATTTTCTTAATCTGTTCCAAACATTGCTTTCGCACACCGACTGCACCATTGTGCAGTACATGTGCGAAAACACATTTTGGGTGACATGTGAAAAATGGCAGCTGTAATGTTCATAAGGAAGTGTAATAAAATGGCAATGTTGAAAATCTGGAGTAAAAATATTGAAAATTCACAAACTTACGAGTGTGCGTAGGAACTGCACAACGCACGCTCGTAAAACAGTCATTTTGGGAATTTTTTCATCAATTTCAACATAGCCATTTAAGACCTCTGCTCATGAACAGTGTCACTGTGATTTTCTTAATGTGTCCCATACATTGATTTCGCACACCGACTGCGCCATTGTGCGCTACATGGGCGGAAACATGTTTTGGGCAAGATGTGACAAATGACAGCTGTACTGCTCATAAGGAAGTGTAATAAAATGGCAATGTTGAAAATCTGGATTGAAAATATTGAAAATTCGGAAACTTATGAGCGCAGTAGAACTGCGCAATGCACGCTCATAAAACAGTCATTTTTAGGATTTTTTTCACCAAATTTTGAACATAGCCATTTTAAGACCTCTTCTCATGAACAGTGTCACTGTGATTTTCTTAATTTGTCCCATACATTGATTTCACACACCGACTGCACCATTGTGCGCTACATGGGTGGAAACACGCTTTGGGTGAGATGTGAAAATGACAGCTGTACTATTCGTGAAGAGTGTGGTAAAATTGCAATGTTGAAAATCTGGAGGAAATATTGAAAATTCGCGAACTCTACAAGCTCATGTGAGAACCGCGCACGCACGCCAGAACAGTTTATTTTTTGATGCCCACAAATTTTCAAAATAGGCTTCTTGAGAGCCCACCTTATGAACACTGGCAGTGTCATTTTGTTAATCATTCTGGAAAGGTGATTTCATGCAGTGGCTGTGAAATCACCCTTGGCCCGAGTAATGCCATGACAGTGACAGCATTCATGAGAAGGGGTCCCAAAACCCCATGTTGAAAATTTGGCAAAAATCCCAAAAATGCCTGAGATATGCAATAAAGTTGAAAACCCTATCTATTCCATTATACAGCTTACCGGCATTTCTCAGTTCAGGGTCGGCTTTGAAGAGTGCAGACGTGTTCCTGGTCCACATCAAGATCGGCGAACGAGGTCCAGAGGTAAGTATGGGGTGAGGGGGGTGTGGGGAGGCAGGGTGCGCAGTGGGTGGGTGCGGGTTGTGGGAGGGGGGCAGGGAGAAGCGCCGAGGTACAGTTTTTTATTTACAGGTTTTTGGTTTTTAAAATGACGACGTGGGACGTTTGCCACGCTGGGGTGGGCTCCCAGTGTGGCAGAAGGATGGCTGGGGGAGCGTGGAGCTGACGGAGGATTGGGCACCCCATCGGCCATAGCATCAGTTGCCACGCCTGGGCACCCTGTACTCTCGTGGGGGGATAGGAGCCGACGGGGATCGGGCACCCCGCCGGCTATACGATGAGTTGCCACGCTGGGGTGGGCACCCAGCGTGGCATGTGGAAGACTTTGGGGGCAGCACAGCTGACCAGGGATTGGGCACCCCGCTGTACAGTGTGCGCAAAGGTGCACGCAGTATGCGTGTGTGCGGCATGTGTGTGTGTGTAGTGTGTAGGGGAGCATGCATGAGCAGGCGACATCTTATCGCTGCTCACTGAAGCATAGCTCCCCCTTTCAACTGTACTCCACTGCATTTTAGAGCTGTCATAGACAGCTCCAGCATGCATTGGAGGACTGGGGCTGCGCCTGCCAACACACTGACTGAATTGGAAGAGGGGGTGGCACACCTCCGAAAACTCGGATGATGGCACTATGTTTCTTGCACATGCGTGCAAGCAAACATAAAAAAAAATGGTTTACTGTTTACCAGATTAGAGAGAGGAGTTACCATCCCAGGATGCCAATGCCTGGTTCCCTGACTACCTGTCTAATCATTTCCAGAAAGTGAGAATCAGCTCCACCCACTCTAAGCCTCTTCTTGTCCACTCTGGGGTCCCTCAAGGCTCCATTTTGGGACTGCTACTTTTTAGCCTCTACCTAAACTCTCTCCCCAAGGCCTGCTCAGGTAAAATCCTTCTCTATGAGGATGATGCAGTCCTTTATGTGTCACATGCCACCCTGGAGGGACTTGAGTCCTCCCTCCAAACTGCTTTCACAGAGGCAGAGGGCTGGTTCATCAAATACAGACTCGTCCTAAATCAGAAAAAGTCAAAAGTTATGCTTTTCTCCCACCACCAAAATAAATTCAGGCAATCCCCTCTTCACATAAAAACTTCACTCTCACAACCCATTGAACAAGTCAGCATCTTCAAATATCTGGGAATTACACTCGACCCGGCACTCACATATCATGACCACATTCAGCACCTCTGCACTGCGGTAAACTGTCGTATTGGACTGCTGTACAGACACCAGAACTGCCTTCCCCCTGAAGCCCTCCAACTCGCTGTAACCTCTTCTGTGTTGTCCTTAGTTGACTATGGGATCACCATTTATGGAGTGGCTGACAACACAGCCTTACACTGCCTAAAAATGTCACTAAACAAAGCTTGTTGGCTCATACTGGGATGTCCCTCCACCACTCACACGTGCTCTCTATGCAGTCAATTAAACTGGCTGGACTTCAATGACAGGCTATTGTTCTACACCTGCATCCTAGCTAAAAAGGTTACCACTGGCCTTGCCGCACCCAGCCTCTCCTCACTTGTACAGCCTGCCACACTCACTAGGATAACTAGGAGCTCAGTTCAGGCAGAGCAGGGCCACTCACCAACCAATGTACAAACACGCTGGGCTCCAATAGATACCAACAGAATCCAATTTATTTCACACATACTTGCATGCTTGGCGTTTCAGACAATAGTCCTTTATCAAAAGCTACTAGGAGCTCCTCAAACCCCATATGTGGTACCTAGGCAAAATGCATCACTTGGCTAATGCTCTTTCTCACAGAGCCCCCACCTGGTTAAAGGCTCTCCCTGCAAATGTTACCACTGCTGTCAAAATTGGACATTTCAAATCCCTACTCCATACCCATCTGACCACCTCTAGCCCCTGCCAGTGTTTTTAATCCTCCCTACAAGTGTGGTCATTTTTCTGCTCGGTATGCGTTGACTACCTGTAATCCATGTAAATGAATGTTGTTAACCTAGTATTATTGAACCTGCCTATACTGTATCTGCACCGTGTGAGTTGTTTTGTCCTTTTACTCAGGGCATGCTAGCCAATAGGAATGTCTGTCTACTCATTGTAACTACTCTGTATGCGCAATCTGTTGAATTGATGTGGAGCCTTTGAAAAGGAATCTATGACTCAAAGGATTGTGATTCCGAATATTCTAAATAAATAAATAAAGTTACATAAATTGAATATTCCATGGCTGTCTGAAAAAAATGCTGGATATTCTACTCCTGTGCCTCCCCTTCCCCATCATCTTACTCATGGCTATGGTTTGTTCCACCTCTCATATTTTTTTAGAATTACATTTTTATTGTTTTTGGCATTGTATACTGCACATGCATGTCATTACACATCAACTCTGTTTACAGGTAGACTATGTAGTAAAGCATTTCTGATAACAGTTTGTCCACCAATCTGAAATCTTTAAAACATTTGTATTTCATGATCTTCTTCAAGGGTATCACCACTGAGTGCTAATATATTAGACTGTAGTCATTGGCATCAGAATCCTGTATGAAGTTTTTGCATGATGGGGCCACCCAAGTCATGCCTACATTCACATCGCCGTGCATGACATTCTCCATATAACATGGGTAGCCCTCAACTACTTCAGTTCTTTTTTTCCACCATCAAGACAGCATAAATGTTAGGCCAGTAGAAGCTTCCCGTCATTGTTTGTTTTGCTGATGGAATCTACATTATTTCTTTATAAATAGTACCATCTTCAGAAACTTTTCATTTTGCATGTTTGTTTATCACCAAATATGTCATTTCATTCACTATTTTCAGTGCAGTAAATTAACTTTGCTGTAGTGCTAGGTCAGAATGTAGTCCACAGATTACTGTAGGGCCTTTTGTTCATGATTCATCAAGACTGCAAACCTTTTCTGGTTTGGGACCTGAACCTTGTGTTTGAATCTCTGACTAAAGCACCTTTCAAACCTACTCCTTCCTGTGACTTGTAGTATCTGTCTTAGAAGACTTTATTCCTTGTAGCTTTTGCTTTGGCAAGGTGAGTGTCCAAACTACAAACCTTGATTCATGAACCACATTTTCTGGTGTTTCACAGAGGTAAGGGGCATTGCATACACAGCCCAAATTCTTGTCTGAGGTGGTGAGAATTTCACATTACATTAGTCCATTAAATTACATGTGTTCTTCTCTCCTCTGAACCCAGCAGAAGGTGCTGCACTCTTGGATGTCCACAGAACCTTTGGAATCACCTGACAGTACCACAGATGCTATTCTTTCCTATTATTGTACCTGTTTGTTTCCTTTAGTTCTGGCACTAGGGTAGGGCAGTTTCAAACATTGTCTCTGAATGGATCTCCTCCAGCATCATGTTCTACTACAGGCAAGTCGGACAAAACCTGCCAGGTACCATTACTGGACATGCCACATGGGACATGGCAGCCTCGGTGGCCTGCTTCTGTTCGGTTTCAACCTTGCTGTGTTATAGAGCTCACTCTCCTGAGAGGCAGGGCCACTATTTTTCATGCACCCAACTGAGGTTGGTATTGCTTGATAATCATCCACTGTATTTTGGCTCTGTGGAGATGTCCTCAGAGAAGATAGCTTTGTTACTTCCCAGTAGTAACAGTGGTTTTATGTGATAATAGTGACTCAAAAAAGAGCACCGACAACAACAGTGAACCCAACATCACCGAAAGTGAAAATGGTGAAGTGAAATACAGCAACCAACACACACAGTGAGGGTCGCTACTTTCCTGTAGAGGCAAGAAATTAAATGCTTATGCAGGGGTTACCTCTGCACCCCATTTAAGGAGGATTTGTTTCCCACACCCTCTAAAATTAATATAAGCAACTCCGGGGCAGACACAGGGAAAGAAGAAAACTCAGATGGGGGGCTACCTGGGGAAGGCAATCTGTGGGTAGGAGGGAACAAAGCCAAGAGGGCAGGCAAACAGCAGTTAATTAAAAAAATATATATTACCCACCCAAAAAAATCCACCACAGCCTGACCCGAACCTGGATCCACCAGCTACAGAGGTAGTAACTGAAGCCACTACACCAAATGGCCAGCTGGGAACTGCTTGGCCAAATGTAGCCCCATAGCACGTTGCAGCTAGTGTAGCTCACTGCTACACTCACTACGTACTAATCCTTGCTATAGTTTAACACTCGCTAAACCTACCGTAAGTCAAGTTGTGTCACTCAATTTGACTCGGCCACATTATGTGATACCATAACAGTATGTCCCTTTTTATGCTACTCATTAGCTGCATTAAATTCCTGTGGACCATCTCCCTGGAATCTCTGAGTAACCAGATTCTTAGTTATTTTATTTCTACAGGACACAGTTTAAAGACCCTAATTGTGAATAGGCTTTGCAGGCAGAAGTTTGAGACTGGGCACACTGATTTAGTCCAATTAATCGTGTACCCAAAAATGTCTGCAAATTCCAAAGTAAGGTGCAGGATGGTTAGAACCGTCAGATCAGGATTGTGACAAAAATATCATCAGTGCAAAGCAGGATATGAGTATCCATCATGCCAATATGAATACCTGATACCCGGGAGTAAGTAAAGTAAGTAAGTATTTATTTATTGTTGTCCTATCCCTCAGGCTCAGGGTGCCTTAAATAGACCAAAAATATATATAGTTGCATGTAAATTTCTAACTACACTGACATTACTATAACCAATGTTATAAAACTAATCAAAGAATAGATAAATCAATCAATCAATGAAAAACACAATAATAAACATAGCTCCATGGTCAGCCTGACTCCTGATATTGATCAAACCACTCAGGGAAAGCCAGTGCAGGTACTGTTCAAACCCTCCTTAAAACTCTTAACTGAGAGGGCTTCTTTCAGATTATGAAGGAATGTATTCCACAGAACTGTTGCTGCCAGCACAAATGTCCAGTCCCCATACTGCTTTCTGGGGACTGTCAGGAGGCCCATCTTGGAGGTGTAGAGAGGACAGCCAGGTGCATAGGGACACAACAGCTACTGTATTTCAGGTTGTCTGGGCCCAGATTATGTAAGGCTTTGTACATTAACAAATCTATCATATATATGACTGACCACCTCATAGGCAGCCAACCCAATGTCAGCAGTTCTGAGGAATATGCTCAGAGTATGAGTCACTGGCAATCAACCTGGCTGCAGCATTCTGTGCCAGCTGCAAGCGGTGTGTCAAACCTCCAGATTGCCTAGGTATAGAGAATTACAATGATACAACTTCAGTGTGATGAAAGCATGACCTTGAGTTCCAGATAGTGCGGATCCAGCTGATGTTCCTCAGATGGAAAGCCACCATGGATCGCAGTGGATACCTGATATTCCAGTGCCAACTTATGATCAATGATAACTCCCAGGTTCTTAACCCTATGCATGGCTGTGAGAAGGCTGAAATCTGGTTGTAACCCTGCAGCATCCCCACCCATAGCTGACATCCACTAAGAACTTGAATCCACCAGCAATACTTCCATCTTGTCTGGATTCAACTTCAGGCAGTTGGAGGCCATCCAATCACAGATATTAGTCTCAGGAGGTTGACAGCATTTCTCTATCCAGTGCAATTGAGAAACATAGTTGGGTATCATCAGCATAGCAATGAAATATCAGATTATATCACTGAATGACCTACCTTAGAGGCAGCATGTACACTGCAAATAGCATGGAAGACCGACTCAAACTCTGAGGAATTCCATAGTCCAGAGCAGCAGGATGCAAGGAAAAGTTTCTCAGTGTGTAACCATCTGCATCGTCCCAGATAAGAAGGACTCAAGCAACTTCAAAACAATGCCTGTGAGTCCATAAAGTGCCTTATCCCATGGTCTATGGCATAAAAAGCTGAGGATGGATTGAGAAAAAGAAGTATTGATCTTTCACCTCTGTCTCTAGCTAGGAGGAGGTAATTTTGCACCCTGACAAGTGCTGTCTTTGTACTGTGACACCTTATAAACCATGACTGCAAAGGCTCATAAATGGAAACCTTCTCCAGATGCAGCTTTTGATAACCTTCCCTTAAAACTGCAGTTTGAGACTGGCATGTACTTGGACAAGACATTATAGTCCAAAGTTAACTTTTTAAGGAGGGGCTTCACCACCACCATCTTCACTGTGGGACACAATACACTCTACATTAAGGAACACCTGACTGTCTCCACAGTAACTGGACCCAGGCACTCCTGGCAATCCTCCATTAGCTGAACCAGCCCTGAGGCCAGCATACAGAAAGTGGGACACAACTTAGAGATCAGATGGAGCACATCGTCAGCAAGCATTGGCTGAAATTCACACCAAACTGATGGAATGCCCCCACTCAAAACAGACTGGCTAGTGCAGGGCCACAGTAGCCTACTCGGGTAAAATTCCAAATCTAATAGAGGATACTCTATCAAGGAAGAATCAGCCAAACTTCTCACAGCTCTCTGTGGTCAACACTCTGCAGGACTACAGTCAGACTGGATGTAATAATTTGTCCACAGTGTACAAGAGTTAAGATGGTCTCTTCTTTCCTGCAGTAATCACCTGTGACAGAAATTCCACTTTCCCCAGGGTAACTTCCCCCAATACTCCTTATAATGGGCCCTCATGGTTAGTTTATCCTCCATGAATCTTGATCTCCTTCAAGAATGCTTCGATCCTCGCACTTTGGTCTGCAACTGTCTTAGCACCTCACTTTATCAAGGGGAACTCTTGCAGATGACTCTTGGGCATACATGCTTTGGTGCAAAGGAGTTAAGGGCAGCAGTAAGGGCCATATTATAAGACTCAACATCTTCTGTGACCTCTTTTGCACACACCTGTAACATGCTCATGAAGTCCATTGTATTTTATTCAGCCAGAGTTTCTCAGTCTAGGACAAATATGTCATGATTGCCCAGACTCCTTCTCACCTCACCAGATGGATGGTAGGGTCAACCCCCAAATGCCTCATGCCCCATCCCACATTTGTTCAGCTCCTGGATATATTTGCTTACAGCATAACATACTGGAAGAATATACCCTCTGTTGTGCATTCTAAAGTAACATATTAAATTGCAAAACAATATGCCTTTAAATTCCACCTCCATAAACAACCACTGCAGTCCAGCATTTACCCCAAACCCCAGTAATTGCCTCACAATCATAGCTGCTAAGGGTGTATCTACCCTTGATTCTCTAATGCCCATGCATAAATGATTCCAATAGAAAATGACATCAACAGCCAGCTTCCTGCATACAAAGTCTGACTCAAGACCACCCTTTAGCTGAAGCAGCATGCAGTTTTTGTGCTCACAGAGAAAAATAAAAGAAAGTTACTTACTGCACATATTCCAGGGTCAGAACAATGCCAGTTTATGCATTGCACTAATGTCTCCTTCCTCATTACTAACTGATGTTTCCTTGCATCGCAATGAGGATAGGTTGTAGCAGCGACATACATCAGTTGTCCTCCATGTCGATCTTCTGGCAGAGATCTTATGCTGATCCCTGACTGCTTCTGGTATGTCCCTGAGCCTAGTAATTTTATGTTTGCTTGCATGTACAGCGCACAAGAAACATTTTGAGAAGAGTAGAGCATTGCAGAGGTGTGGCAGTGTTTGCCAATCCGTGAACAGTTTCAGGGAACGCCCTTGGTTACTAATCAAGAGGGAAGCTGCTGATGACAGCAGTTTCAGAGCAAACGCTGGACTTGAAAGAAATTGCCACTCCAATCAGGGACAGTTTCATCATCCCTGACTGCATGGCAGCTTCCCCCTCCCTCCCCAGCAAACAGGCACACAGCGGCAGAGAAGACTCCAGTATGGCTGGAGATACAAGCAACTTGTTTGCTCAGTGTGCCTTCCTGGTGAAACAGTGCAATAAAGAAATGAGCCGCTGCCTCCCCCCCCACACACACTCTCTGGAAAGCTGACATTGGGGTGCCCATTCCCCTTATTGGCATGTATCCCCCTCCACCCCATTAATGTGGCAAACTGGGAGCCCACCCAGTATGCCAAAATCATTGTTTATTTATCCGACACTGAGATGCCCACCCAGTGTAGGATATGCCCTCCATTCAAACTCATCTATTTTGTTTGCTGCCATCAAGCTGCCCAATCCCATGTCAGCGTGCCCCTGCCCCCACCCACACTTATTGTGGCACACTGAGAGTCCACCCCAGTGTGCCTAAATTAAGTTTTTCTTCTTGCCGACACTGAGGTGCCCAATCCCCATGTCAGCCTGTCCTCCTCCCCCCAACATTGTGGCACACTGGGAGCCCACCCCAGTGTGCCTAAATTAATGTTTTCCCCAATAAAACAAAGAAAACCATCCCGAGATCTCTTTCTTTTACCTGTAAAAAAGAAAACCATCATTTGTCATCTCCTCAGTCCCCCCTCCGCCAACCCGCACCCTCCCTCTGCACCCCCCCCACCTTCCTGCACCTCCCTCACCTGATATTTACCTCTGGAGGCAGAAGCAGCGATCTTCTGTGGACCAGGAACATGTCTACACTCTTCAAAAACCAACGGGAACTGAAGAAATGATGGTAAGCCCTATAATGACAGTGAATTGGTGGGAGGTTCAATTTATGTTCATATCTCAGCTAATTTTTGAGTTTTGTCCTCACTTAATATGTTTGAATAATTATGAACACTTGCACTGTCATTTTGTTTCTTAATTCTGAAAGAGGATTTCATGGTCGTTGCATGGATTCACCTTTCAGGACTGATTAATGAAATGATAGTGCCACTGTTCATGAGGTGTGGTCCCAAGAACCCCATGTTGAAAACTTGGGACTTCTACAGACAGCTGGTGAGACTCCCATCTGAGTACTATGTGCAGTTCTGAGACCCAATTCCGCAAAGACATAAACAGGATGGAGGGCAGTGCAGGAGGCACCAAATGATGCACGGTCTGCACCGAAGACATATGAAGAGAGACTTAAGGAGCTTAATATGTATAGCCTTGAGGAAAGGAGGGAGAGGGGGGACATGATAGAAACTTTCAAGTACCTCAAGGGAATCAACAAAGTCCAAGAGGGTAGCATCTTTCAGAAAAAGAGGAGTGCAAGAACAAGGGGGCACAATTTGAAGACACGGGGGGTGGCTCAGAGGTAAGGTAAGGAAGTATTTTTTCACAGAGAGGGTTGTGGATGCATGGAACGGTCCTTCCAGAGGAGGTTGTGGAGTCAAAAACAGTGGTGGAATTCAAGAATGCATGGGACAAAGGCAATTCTAGGGGTTGGGGGTAGGAAGAAGTAGGCTGTTGGTTAACTAGGATCTGCAGCTTATCCATCAAGTAGGAAAATGGGCAGACTGGTGGGCCAAGCAGTCCTTATCTGCCATCAAGTTCTATGTTTCTATGTTTCTATGTGGGGCCCCAAAAAGCCCATGTTGCAAGTTTGGGGAAAAAACTCTAAAACATGACTGCGTTATGAGCGTGCATTGTGCAGTCTGTATGCACACTCGTAGCTTCACCGGTTTTTAATAGTTTTACTCCAAATTTCCAACATTGCCATTTTTTCACACCTCCTTATGAATAGTCCAGCTGTCATTTTTTGCATCCTGCCTAAAACATGTTTTTGCACCTGTGGCACAGAATGGTGCAGTCGCTGTGCGAAATTAACTTTTGGGACAGATTAATGAAATCACAGTGCCACTATTCATAAGGGGAGGTCCCAAAAAGGCCATGTTGAAAATTTGGTGGATAAATTCAAAAAAATGACTGCGTTACGAACATGTGTTACTCAATTTCTACGCATGCTTGTAGCTTCATCACTTTTTCATATTTTCATTCCAGATTTTCAACATTGCCATTTTTCACATTTCCTCATGAACAGTACAGATGCAATTTTCCACATCCTGCCCAAAATGTCTTTTGTGCCTGTTGCACCAAATGGCACATTCGTTGTATGAAATCACCTTTCAGGATTGAGTAACAAAATGACAGTACCACTGTTCATGAGGTGGGGTCCCAAAAAGCCAATGTTGAAAATTTGGAGCAAACTTACCAATAAATGCCCCGGGGCATTAGGGTTTTCAACAGTAATGCCCCACCCTGTACAGACTAATAGGTGATGGGGGTGTGGCTTGGGGTTGTCAGCCATAAGGCTCATGCCATTCCACCACCACCCCCACCTGGCAGCCACTGACAGGCATCAAGGTATGCTTTGGGGTCTTCAGCCCTAACGTTCACTCCATTCTCCTATACTGCACCCATCTCAGCTTATGGAATGGTATGAGCATAAGGGCCAAAGACCCCAAGGCACACCGTGACATCTGTTAGTGTCTGCAGGGTTGAGTGAGATGGAATGGCATGAGCATTATGGCTGGTGACCCAAAGGCACTCCCCAACTCCTGTCAGTCTTTTCAGGGTGGGGGTGGGGGTTGGTGTTAGTATTATGCATCTCTCTAACTCGTGCAGTACCAGTGCCAATACCAGCAAGCAAACATTCAGCACTGACAAATGCTTGTTCATGTTCTGACTCTTCTTTAGATAATTCATGCTGTCTGCTGGTGAAAGGAAGTCTTTAGGACCCCCAGGTGTATAGACTCAGAAAACTGTCAGATAGGCAAACATAAACTTTTTGTCGCATTCCCTTGTCACTTGCTTAACTGGAAGAAATTATTTCCTTTCACTTAGCACAGCTTTAGAGTAGTCTTGAAATAAATTGGCACATTGCTTTCCCCACTCCAGGTCACTCATCTTTCTGGCCCTTCTCTTGAGTTTTCCCTTCTCTGTATACCAGGAGAAGTGGATGAGGATGTCTTTAGGTCACTGAGCAGAAGCCAGTTTGGGGAACAGAATGCGGTGAGTCCAGATAAAAGTCCCAAAATTTCAAAGAGAGCCTGCCGTAAAGATTTTATCATGCTACATCCCTAACATTTTTCTGCTGCCCCCCCCCAGTCCTCATGTCAATCACTTTTTGATTTGATTGCACAGCTCCAAAAGTTGTAGCCCATCAACTGTAGATTAGTCTAGGTTAGATATTCTCTTCAGTCTGGCTGGTCAGAAGCGAGGCAACTTCTTCTTGGACTGTGTGCATGGTGTTTTTCATGTCTGTGACATCCCTTGAAATTGCTTGCTGCAAAGAGTAAATTTGTGATTCATTAGATTGCTTCATCAGGAGGCAGTATAGCGCAGTGGTCTAAGGCTCTGAGCTGAAAATCTGGTGACATCCAGCAGACCAGACCTGTGTTTGAATCCCAGCTTCCACTTGCATACTGTGTGATCCTGAGTAAGTCACTTAACCTCCTTGTGCTCCCAGGTCACTCCTGTAAAAGCTTTCAGCTTAGTGTGCTATACCTGGTTAAACAACTAAATAAAAAAAAATCTTCCTGCCAATGCCATTCTCTGGCCTCAGGATGGTGTGCTGTTCTTCTCCTATTCCTACTTTTTCACTGTTGGTTGTGCCACTGGTGGGATCTGGTTGTTACTTTCAGTCTTATGCTACTTAAAGGAGAAGTCCACCCAGAATGTGCAAAACATATGTTATGTAGAGTGTTTTGATATGTATGTTAAATCCTAGTGTGTCCTTCCCTTTGTCTGCTATTAGAGTTTTTCCTAAATTAGCCTGTTAGCTGTATGGTAGTTTTACAACCCCTGGGGATCTCCATCACAAATAGGTTTATTGGCTTCTTTCTCCTATGATGCATCTTGGCTCATGTGACAGTGATGTAGCTATGCCCTTAGATTTAGCAGGGTCTGTCACAGCTCAGCCACAAAGATAATACTTCTTTCAGAGAAGTCACACTGCTAGATTTTGGATGAGTGCAATCATTGTTATTTTTGACATTAGTACCTTGTCCTGCTATGTTACAACCTATATGTGATGTTCAATTTTGCTAATTAGTACTGGTGCAAAAACTGAAAGTGACAGAGGAATAGAGTAAACAGTGACATGATTCAAACACACACACACACACACACACACACACACACACACAGCAGGACAAGGTACTGATATCAAAAAATAATAATAATTACACTCACCCAAAATCTAGTAGTGTGTCTTCTCTGGAAGAAGTATTTTCTCTGTGGCTGAGCTGTGACAGAGCCTGTAACAAGACACTGGCTTCCTGCAGGGGCAATTAGACATCGCACCAAAGGGCACTCTGGTAAGACTAGAGGCCATAAAAGAAACCAGAATGGCAACCTCCAAGGGCAATAAAACAGTTAGGGAAAGTTAGAAAAAACATCTCTCACAGCCAGAGGAAAAGAAAACACTGGGAACTGGTTAGAACACAGAAAAAAAGACTACTACATATCTTTTTCTGATTTTAACATGGAGTTTTCCTTAAGAAAACTTGTTATTATCAGTTTTTCTCAGGACATGCCCAGAGCTCACTCATCTGGCAATCACTGCCTCTAGGCACATCATGTCACTTCCTTGATCCACCTTTCATGAAGTGGGGTTGGGGGTGGGTTGTATATATGCCTGATACATAAAATGACTCAGAAGAAGAAAAATGAAATCCACTGGTCATTTATTGCAAGAATGTATGATATACTTTTCATTTCTTTCCTTATCAAAGTTTGTTTGACCGACCTTCAGAAAAGTGCTACATTGTAAAATATGGCATTGAAATGATAACACAAGTGTGATAATATAGTTATCTGCTTGTTGCAGACTTGAGAGGTTTTAAATTAAGAAACAGTGACAAACTATTTCAGCAGCTGGCTTTGGATTGAGACAATGTCTGACCTCATTCAAGTAACTCAAAGACAGTATAAGTATTTAACAACTTCATTATACATTCCCATACAGTATTTTCTTTCTGCGCTTCCAACTAAAAATGACTTATAAGCTTTCTAACACTGCCAACAGGAATTTCACAAAGGGCACAGGGTCATCCAACATAATAAAGGTACAAGATTTCAAACCTTAGCAGTATACACTGCACTTTCTAAATGCAACCTTACAAAGACTTACTAAAATGTAAAACTCCTCACATAACTCTTGAAGGATGTTTCGTAAACAGTGTATACTGTAGAGCATTGTAGGTTAGAGTAAGATAGCAAATGATATTCAGGTAACAACATCTACATTTGGTGTACATAAATGCTGAAGAATATGCCTTCTATTAGTAAAGAATAACATTGCTTGTCAGAATTGAAGAGTAAAAATTTCAGGTATTATTTTGAAAGGTGTTAGTTTGTTTAAAGGCTTCTGTTGTAAATCTTGCTTAAAACTGTGCATCATCCACCAGGACATGAAACTAAGAGTAAATGATGCAGCAACTGTTCACTTGTGACAGTTTGTCCTGATCTGAACTGCCTCATTCATCACATTAGGAGATGTCACACTTTGTACCCCCAGAGGGGAACATGACTTGAAGGCAGATATAGATCATCATCGCACACTCACAGCTGTGAGCTTGTGGCTGCTAGACAAACTAAAACAATCAAAACCAACACAGACTTAGTAATGTAGATGCCAGCACAATACAGTAGTTCAAAGTTACAGGTTTTAAGCAATAGAAGCCCTCATTTCCTGTTCACCAAAGACCTTTAATTTTGGAAGCCTTACATATAGAAAAATGATTCCTTGTCTTTATCTGAAATTTGTGTTTTATTTTGGGTTTTATAATTTCACTATATATATATGACAAATGTATCATAAATGTAAATATTCCAGCTGATATTTCATCACCAAAGTATGTATTAAGAATCTACAGTCTAATTAGCAATTATGCATAAAAGTTCAAACAACAGGGATAACTAATCCTCACATTGTGCATTCTTCATCTCACTTATCCAATTGTTTAGCAGAACATTGTGCAATAGGCTTGCTATTATTTTGAAGAAGCAAAACGGACTGACGTGCTGATAACACATCTATTTTTGTTCAAGGGGCAAATAGAATTACTTTCTTTCTATATTGTATAATATATTTAACTCTGCTGATGTTAGAATGTATTACTTAAATAACATATTTCTCAGAACTTACATAAGAGACAGTCACTTCAGTTTTGACTGCTGCATTTTATTCAATGCACACGTACAACTGAACAAAACCTGTGAGCTCTGGAATAATGCAATTAAACAAAAGACAACATACTGTATGATACAAAAGACTACTAGAAATGTACTTGACTCTTGATTGCTTACAGTTAATCTTCCCATCTTAATAATCAACAGAAAAAAAAACTTTGGCCACATTAAATCAGTTTTTTGAAGGGATTAGTAAAATAGAGAAAGGGCAGGATTATCAAAGTGGAAGACATGGGCATATTTCCTGATTTGGGAATGTGCCTGCATCCTTTGAGATGCATTAACATGTTTGGATGCTATTTTCAAACATATTTAAGCATTTTAAACAGTTTCTGTGATTTACGGAAGCTTGAATCAAAGCAAATGAAGTGGTCTGACTTTCAAGACAAGTTGTGCAAATGTGGCAAAAATATACTGTTAAGCACCCCAAGAGTTTTAGCAATCCTACCAAGCTCTTCAAGAGTACATTTTTATTAAAATGTCCATCGCCATGGAATCACCTTTCTCATTCAATAAAGACATGTCACAGTCTTTTGGATGCTCAGTGACATAACTTTATTATACCACCAACGTTGTTCCATACATTTTACTTCCCCATTTTCTCTTAACACATAGCTTTTACCTACAGTATTACATTTTCTATATTTCTTCAACCCCCAGCTATGCTCTGATGCATACCAAAGCATGCTGTCTGCCTCTGGATGCATGCTCAGGAGCCAACTCCATGTCTAGGTGCACACCCAGACCATGGCCAGGTTCTCTTAGCTCTTTTCATACCAACCCCCAACCCCCTTTTCCTTATTCTGTATTTTAATGTCTTCTACCCAACCTGGTTCCTTCTCCCCTTTTGTTCCCTCCCTTCTGTTCAGCCACCTCAGGCCTAGATGTATACACAGCCTCCTGGTCATATTGCTTCCCTTGTCACCTGACATCTCATGGCACAAGTGCAAGGCATGAGCATGACATCAAAGACTTTGATAGTGGTGATCGTGAGACACCTAAGGGCATTTGGAAACATTTGATTTAAACATGCTGGCACTGCATGGACATTTTGGAGTATGACTTGGATATGTCACCAGAGTACATGCTGAAGATGTAGTTGGCATAGTCAATGTCTACAAGAAATATAGATCCAGTCCAGGTCTGACAAGACAGGAAAGTCATGTGGCCTGCACTAGCTAACGTGGCTTTGTATTTTCATGGTTGCCCTCCAACATCTTTCAGTTCAAAAAGATGTTTCTGTACAACTGGATATATTACCTCACCACATTCTGCAAGGCTAGAGACAGAGAATTTTTAATTATTAGCCTCTCTTAAACTTATCTTAGCAGAAATCAACTTCAGTCATGCATTTTAAATAATTATTCACAAGTCTAACAGGTGACATCTACTATTCCTCCTCCCATATCCCCTAGAAACATATACTTTGATGGCAGATAAGGCCCTTGGCCCACCAGGTCTGCCCATTTCCTACCTACTGGATAAGCTGCAGATCTTAGTTAATCAACAGCCTACTTCTTCCTACAACCCACCAGAATTACCTATGTCTGTCCCATGCATTCTTGAATTCTCCACTGTTTTTGACCCATGACTTCCTCAGGATGGCTGTTCCATGCATCCATCACCCTCTCTGGAAAAGTACTTCTCACCTTGCCCCTGAGACATCCCCCATCTAGCTTCAAATTGTGCCCCCTTGTTCTTGCACATCTCCTTTTCTGAAAGATGCTATGCTATTGGACTTTGCTGATTCCCTTGTGGTACTTGAAAGTTCGTATCATGTCCCCCCTCTTCCTCCTTTCCTCGAGGGCATACATATTAAGATCCTTTAGTCTCTCTTCATATGGCTTCTGTTGCAGACCCTGCACCATTTTAGTTGCCCTCCTCTGGACTGCCTCCATCCTGTCTATGTCTTTGCAGAGATGGGGTCTCCAGAACTGCATGCAGTACTCCAGATGGGGTCTCACCAACTGTCTGCACAAAGGGATAACAACTTCCTGTTTTCTAGTGGTGATGCCTCTCCGTGTACATCCCAGTATCCCCCCAGCCCATCTTACTGCCTTCTCACATTGCTTGCATACCTTTAGGTCATCTAATATAACTATCCCCAGGCCCCTTTCCATTGTTGTTGTTGTTAATACCCCCCCATTGTGTACTTTCCCTTGGGTTTTTGTTTCCCAGGTGCATTATTTTGCACTTCTTTGCATTGAATCTAAGCTAGCATACTTTTGACCATTTCTCCAACCTTGCCAAGTCCCTTCTCTTCCTTTCCACCCCCTTGTGTATCAACCCTATTGCAGATCTTTGTGTCATCTGCAAAGATGCACACTTTCCTTCCAGTTCCTCCACAATGTCACTTATAAAGACATTAAAAAGGACCAGACCCAGTACTGAACCCTGCTGTACCCCACTAGTAACCCCCCTTTCTTCAGAGTGGACTCCATTTACTATTACCCTCTGTGTCCTGTTGTCTAGCCAATTTTTCACCCAGGCTACCACCCAGGGACCTACTCTCAGGCTGGCTAATTTGTTTATTAATCTTTTGTGTGAGACTGTGTAAAATGCCTTATTAAAATCTAGGTAAGCCATGTCTGCAGCCGCTCCCTGGTCTACTACTTTGGTCTCCCAGCCAAAGAAATCAATTAGATTCATCTGACATGATCTTTCCACTGTGAATCTATGCTGCATTGGGTCCTGTGCCCTGCTGGCCTCTAGGTACATAACAGTTCTTTCTTTCAGAAGTGATTCTATCATTTTCCCTACAACTGAAGTCAAATTAACAGGTCTGTAGTTTCCTGCCTCTGCTTTTCTCCCACTTTTGTGAAGGGGAATCACATCCACCTTCCTCCAGTCCTCAGGTACCACACCATCCTCCCATGATTTGTTAAAAGGGTAGTAAGTGGTGTTACTAGTTTTCCCTTAGTTCTTTTAGAATTCTAGGAATCCATCAGGCCCCATTGCTTTTGTCCACCGTCAATTTTAGGAGTTCTTTCAGAACCCTTTCTTCTGTGAAGGGACTGGTACTGATCCCTATCCAGAGTGCTTCTATTGATTGGATTAGGTACCTCCCCCTCCTCTTTTGTGAATACTGAGCAGAAGCATTCATTCAATATCCTTGCTTTTTACTGTCACACTCTGTCCACCCATCCTCCCCCTTTATTAAGCCTCACTATCCTCCCTTGGTCTTTCTTTCATTTTTAATGTACCTATAAAGGTTTTATCCCCACTGCTAACCGAAGTTGGCTATATTTTCTCAGCTTGGGCCTTTGCTGTTTTGACTTACTGCTTCCTTCTGCTTTAACTGGTACAGTTCTCTGTCCTGCTCCTTTTGTGTTTCCTTTTACTTCCTGAATGTTTTTTTCCCCAACCTTCCCTTACACCTATTCTAAGAACCACAGTGTTTTTTCTTCATTTTGATTTGTTTATTTGCTTACACAAAGGCTTGTTGCCTCTGTGATGGCAGCTTTGATGTTTCCTCACTGTTTCTCCAACCCTCCTTCTTGCCTATTTGCTAATGCTTTTCTGAGGAACTCTCCTTTGACAAAGTTAGACCTCCTAAAGTCCAGTACCCTCACTTTTGTATAGCTTGACTGTGCGGCTGTGTTTATTGTGATCCACACTGTTTGGTGGTCACTTGTTCCCAGATGGCTACCCACTTCTAAATCTGAGATCCTCTCTCTGTCCCTGTTTGAGAGTACCAAGTCTAAGATTGCTCCCTCCCGAGTGAGTTCCAATGCTAGGTGTCTGAGGCATGCTCCCTGTAGGGCATCAAGAATGACCCTGCTCTTGAACGTGGCTGCAGCAAAGGTACTCCAGTTAACAGCTGGCATATTCAGGTCCCCAATCAACAATATCTCCCCTTTTTCTGTCATATTAAGGATGTCTTCTATCATTTCATTTTCCATCCCCCCCTCGAGATGAGGGTCTGTATACAGCCCCCGTGTGAATTGTGGTGCTCTTTTTGGTGTCCAGAGTGGCCCACAGTGCCTCCTGTCCTCCTTGTTTACCCATTAGTGCCATTACTTTGATCCCGTCCCTTATGTAGAGAGCTACTCCTCCTCCTCTTCTACCCTTCCTGTTGCTCCTGTAGATTGTGTACCCTGGTATGTTGACATCCCCAGGGTTTTATTTAACTCAAAAAATTGATTAGTGTTTTGCTCATAAAAGTTCTAAAACATTGTGAAAATGCATAGCACTTGCCTCACTGTGTTTAACAAACATAACACTTCTAGAAAATCTATATAAATGCTTTCTGTACAGTTAGTATTGTCCCAAGAAAAAAACTGCTAATCAATTATTTAAAACCCTGCATCCCAGTCATGGTTCTCTTTGTACCATGTTTCTGTGACTGCCACGATATCCAGAAGTCCCTCTTCCATCAAGGCCACCAGTTCAGGGAGCTTTTTACCCAGACTATGGGCAATGAGTACCCATTGCCTCCATTTTTGATGGCCTTACCCTTTTAGCCCCATCCCTGTCTTTACTGCCTTTGCCTTTTTCTCCATTTACCCTGCCCTTCTCCCTATCAACTTCTCTATCTTGGTGGCAAGTTTCCTGACTCATCTGGCACCACTTACACTGTCTGGGCAACACTCTGTACTACAGTAGCAGGAGCTGCAGCAAAGGTGGCAGCAACAGCAGCAACAATAAAAGGACTTTTCTGCCAAACACTAGCACATGTCATCATCATGGTAATATGACTTCAGATATTGTCTTTACCAGCAAGTTCTTCATAATGTGTGTCACACAGAATAATCACTGATAAGACCCAGCACGAACTCTTAGTATGAGACCACGGACTCAACAACTAATCACTGCTTAGTTTACTAATACCTTATCTTATCTCTATCTCTGTCCTCCTCCTCTCCTATAACCATCTGTTGATTTTAATATTCACTGTATATGTAAATGCAAAACAATTGCACTTGATGGATGGTAATATATTGTGAAGGGCAATACAATTTATTTTAAATTGTTTTCTGAGTTTCCTGCTGTATGGGGGGGCAGATATCATTATTTAATTAAAAATCTGTGGGACCAGTGAAAGTACAGTAATGGGCATGGGAGTAAACCACAGATTACAGTGGGTATACAACTTTAGTTAAACAATGAATATTTGTTACTCCACCTCAATGGGCTGCGCCACTGTACCTGTAGTGGTTGTAGACTATGGGTGGTCTTCTGCTTGAAGGCCATGTAAACAAGATGTCCTGGAAATCAAACTCCGTAAATGCAAACACATAATGTTGTAGGTTACAATCTTACCTACAGAATGCTGTACTGTTTTTGGATCAGGAAGTAGATTTAATGTATTTTCAGCATCTTTAAAAGTTCTAAACAAACCAAGACCTGCAAATGCAACACTCAAGTACATGCTATGTTTTTACATTTATGAAGTTTGAATTAGATCATTTGCCCTGTTTAAGTGACCTTTAACCCTATGCCAATTAATGCTGTGGGACCAGAGCTGGTTTTGCCAAATTCAGAGACCTGAAATGCATTCATGAAATCTGACCAAATTTGCCAATTGCCAGCTGTTCTTGCCCTTCATCATATAGTTATATTTTCATGGTCTTAACGATGTCAAGGTAACTTTAACAAAGTAGTTTGATGCAATAAAAAGATTTACTGTTTAGTCTTCCTTTCAGACTGTTTGCTGGTTGTTGACAGATTTCTGAAACCAATTAGTAGTCAAAGACTTTTACTAATGGCTCAGTTTCAGCAAACACGAAAATATAAAATATTTTCCCATGCATATTTTACATGAAATGATATCGATCTATCAAACATTGTCAGCTGAATTTTCAAATGTAGATGTAATATCTCATGGACATACTGTTTAAACATCAGATGATTAGCTGTATAAAAATGTGATGTGTACAAGGATTCTGCTTACATAGAGTATAGACAGCAATGTGAATTATATAATGCATTAGCCAGCAAGTCAACAGAAACAATTAAATTTTAGGTGAGAATACACATATAGGCCTCTTTCTATGAATATGGCTCAGTTATGTTCAAAAGGAGTGTAACTGAGCTGTGTTGCCCTGTACCTGTTGTGCCATACATCTCTCACTATATTCAAGTATACAAGCTGCACAGTAATGATTGACAGTGGCCATCCAATCAGAGTGTATCCCCACACCACGTGGTGTGGGACAATTGCTGGACACGTCCAGTCCTCCAAGGACTAGCATATATTTTTAAGGAAATTACAGAGTTAGGCTTTTCAGCTCACAGACACAGACTACCCCCCAACCATCCCACTATATTACATGGGCTGGGGGTAGCAGGTTTGGAGGGGTGGCATGATGTCCACTACCCTGTGTGACTGGTGGGAAGGGGCACATAGGTGGTTATGGCAAGTCCTGGGTAGAACAGCCAGAGTCCCCACCACAAATGCCCCCACCATGGACAAAATGTAACATGCATGGGCCTCTATTCACAAAGCCTTCTGAAGGCTATTCTCGCCCATAGGTGCACGTAGGTAGCATTGCAGCAATAAGTTATGCAGTGGAGGTGGCACAGAAATCCCATTAATGTACAATGGGGATTTCTGTATCACTTCCACACCCCAACCCACACCACATGCAGGCTATGCACACCACCTGTTGGGGAGAGTGGATGGGGGCATGCCAATCAATCAATCAATCAACATTTTATTTGTATAAGGTGATCTTCCTATGCTCAGGGTGCCTTTACAGTACAC
This sequence comes from Neoceratodus forsteri, assembly GCA_016271365.2. Taxonomy (NCBI): domain Eukaryota; kingdom Metazoa; phylum Chordata; order Ceratodontiformes; family Ceratodontidae; genus Neoceratodus; species Neoceratodus forsteri. The sequence continues at coordinate 908,365,164 of CM028129.1, forward strand.
ACAATGCTATGTGCTGTGCATGTTACACCTTTTCTGCAAAGGGGGCATCTACAGCAGGGGATGCAGCTATGCTAGCTGGGGCCCACCATAACCACCTATGCACCCCCATCCCACTGGCCACACAGGGCAATGGACATCATGCCAGCCCACCCAACCTGCTATCCCCATCCCTCAGAGCATACGGGGGGGCAGGGGTATATCCATCCCAACTGGACAAAAAAACAACTCTGTAATTCCCTTTAAGGACCAGTCATATTCCACAACACCACTACAATGTGTGGGGCAGGGGTCCACTTGCACAGTGGCCAAATTATCTGACTGGATGGCTGCAGTCGATCACCATGCTGGACCTGCCACACTACTGCACAGCTAAGCATGTGGGGGTGGCACCAGTGCTGTGTGGCTTGCATACAGGAATACAGTGACAGATGTGCGGCACTACAGGTGCAAGGCAATGTGGCTCAGTTACATTCATTCTGAGTGTAACTGAGCCATAGAGGTCATGGCACACTCTACACCACCCTCCCCTCCAGACCATCCATGTAGCCTGCACCTGGTGTTGGTCAGGGATGTGGAAGTGGCATGAAAACCCCCAAAGTACATGCACAGGGCTTCTGCATCACCTCTGCTTCATGGCTTATTGCTGAAACACCACCTATGCATCGCATATCTGGGATGCGTAATCTTCAGGAGGCTTCATGAATAGAGGCCATTAGCTCAACATTGTGGATTTCAAACTAATACTATTTTGAATGCATTAATTGCCCCTTTAAGCTCTCATCATTTATATAGTACACTTATGTTGGTTCACCACTTGATTGTATTTGTCATTAAGTTGCCTGTATTACATTTCTCATCCAACTGCGCCTGTTACTCTCTTACCCCCCTTTTCCCGATAGCACCTGGAACCAAGTTTTGACTCACTGGACCTTTCATAGTCACCATTTTTCAACTATTTGTCTGTCTGTCTGTCTGTCTATTTATCTATCTATCATTCTATCTAAGCAAAGTTTATTAGATAATGGGCATGGTACCTTTTCACATTAATAATCCTTCTATATAGGCTTATGAAGGCAAAGTAAACCAATCTTGCATTTGACTTGCTAGGTAAAATATTCAGAGAAATAGTCTATTGGGTAACATTTTCTCTTGGTGATTAAGTTCCTCAAGCATATGGCACCATTCTTACCAGACACTAATGTAAGTCTTAGTCCTTATTTATATTGCTAAGGAACAATGAAACCACACAGTGATGTATTTTAAGTTGTTCAGAACTGTTTCTGGTTTATAAGGTCAAGGTACTTCATAGATGGAACATTAATTAGCAACATCTCTGCTTTGATTTATCAAGGTCATGAAATAAATTGTAATGAGATGCCCTCATTAATAAAGCAATTTCTTTAAAATAAAAAATGTTGTTTCCATGGAAAGTGTACAAAGTGTAATACGTTAATTAGAGTAGATTAATTCAAACAGGATGTTTGTATGAGTTGCTAATGATATTCAGGAACATCATTATTCATAACAGGGTATTCCACTACAGTGTATCATTCAATCTTACCATATGAGGAATAAAGTCTGATACTGATAAATTCCCATCTCAATTTTTAAGGCTGCTTAGCAAAGTTAAAAGCAGACATCTCTGTTAGCAGTCTGGTGAGTGTGGCCAAAGCAGGAAAGAGTAACTGACCTACTTTTGCTCAATCTAAGGGATAGCAATTTATGGGGATGTGACCTGAGTGCAGCTGTAATTCAAAGCAATAGAAGGTACAAACAGTGGGATCTATAATAAAATAGCAAACTGTGAGCAGAGCCAAAATGGTTGCTAATGCACTAGCCTGATAAGGGATACACACTATATAAAAACTCATACATTACCTGAGCCCCTCCTTCTATTGCCACCATGTCTGACCCCAGTTGTATATCCCATAACCTTTGCCCCACTCATCTGCTGCCCCCACTCCATTTTCTGCCCCTCCCAAATTTCAACTCCCATACCAGCTGATTCCTGACAGCTACAGTACCCTGACCTGTCTCTCTGCCCTATAGTGTGTCCCCACCCCACCCACCGAGATATACCTGCTCCCCCTCTCTACACCAACAAATCCCCTGGCAAGCCTCCAGTGACCACCCTACACATGGTAACCTCACATTACCTGCTGTTGGACCCTCCTTTCTGCCTCACATTGCAGTCACCTCCTTGATTTAATCTGCCTGCTGCTGCAGGATCTAGATCTTGCACTACACTACAGGTGGGAGAGAAGGAGTGCAGTAGCGAGAGTTTAAGAATTGCTTGAAATAGAACTCGCCTGACCTATACTTTTATTTGCCAGGATATCAGGACCAAGAAACTGTTAATTGCCTCTTTTTTATCAGTTGTGTTTATTACCACTGTGCCTACTGTATGACTTGATAGTGACATACCCCATGTCCCATTCAGAGTGTCATCCTAGTTGCTGCAGTACCTTGTTCAGCCATCGCTCTTTACCTGCAGGCTTACCTATTTCTACCCTCCCCTATTTCAGAGTACTCTGGGATGAAGTACAGGATCTATGCACCATTGACAATAGTGAGCCCTCTCTTTCGAGTGCATGGTGGACATGGGTAAAAACAGGCCCTTCTGTTATTCTGTCTTCAGTTGGGAATTTTCTTTTCACCGGTTTTGTCCTCACCCATTTACTTTCCTCTTCTTAAGTTTTTCCCCCCATAAGTCCAACAAACTTGTAGTGTCAGCTGCTGTGATTCCTGAGCATCTCACTATGCTGATAATGTTTGACTCAGAGGCCACCATCCCCCATAATCAACTTCTTTTTGACAGAATTTTGCACTAATGTGATGTAGGTCCTCCTACCAACCTTTATGATTTTAGAAGGATTTCAGTGTCATCTGACTGGCTGGCCAATAATTTATACAAAAACAGTGACCTTAAAGAGCTCTATTTTCCATGATCACTGGAGTTCTGTATATTCTGTATCCTCCCCACCTCCATGAATAAATACTGCAAGGTCATTAAGGACAACTAATGGGCTGATTTTGAAACTAAGTAACTACAATTGGGGTTGATAGGGTCTATAATAGAATTTGCCTCTATTTATAAAATGGCATACATGTATTTGTTTTAGGTTTTTGTAAATTATAAATAGCACAGTATCTTTCTTGCTTACAGTACATGCTGGTAGCTGGGATATCCTCAGTACTGCTAATAGTGACACTGTAAGCTTGTGGCAACACACTAATGTGACACTGTGAGGCATGCTGTTTCAATAATTTCAAAAGAAAACTTCATGTTAATAGTAAGAACACAGATCTGAAGTGACTGTACAGGACCATGCCACCACCTATTTTGAGTTACAATAGCTCCTTAAAGAGCGATTGACAACATAGAAAAAGTTTGAAAAATGTGAGGTTTAAACACAGTCCAGTTTATATTAATATATTTTCCATTAATCTTTTCCCTTAGGTTTGATTACTGTGGACAGATTCAAGAAAACAAGATAACTAGTCCCTAGACTTTATCTGCTGTGGCAACATGCCCACACCTGACATCATAATCTCAGCTTTAGGGTAACATTAATTATTGTGATGTCATAAATAGAAGTGATGTCCAATGTAGACAAGCAGCCAGAGCAGTTAGAGATCTTTTTTCATGCAAAAGGCCTCAGTAACAAAGATACATGGCTAACATTAAAGACAAATATGAAATATAAGATGACTTGTGTCTAAACAATAAAAAAAAACTTCAGTTGTCTCAGTGGTGTCAGGGGCTCTTTAAAAATCAGTTAGAGGTTGACTCTGTCATTTTAACTGGCATCTTTGCATACCACTGACGACTTGTGAAAGGCAGTTTCATCAGTGGCATTATCTCATAATGCCATCTTGATTGAAATAGTGTATTTTATTTTTGCCTGTCTCTACTGTAGAAACTTTTATTACTTCAAAGTTTATTTATCAGAAATTAAAATATGGGTACCAACAAAGGCTATAACCACAATAATATGCTTGTGAATGCTGTGTTTTTCTGAGATACTGCAATAACAATTCCAGGACAATGATAGCATAAAGAACCCCCGATGTTATATCACCTCAGAACAGTGCAAGACTCTGAATCCTTTTTGTTTTATTTCTTGTTTGAACAGTCAATGATCAGGAAAGCATAGAGCTGTTGTTAGGAGGATGCACATACACTACCTCATTTAATTAAACTGACTTTGGGACTCAGAATAAGTAAACATTTTTCACTCAGTGCTGCCACCAGTTTTCACATGTTTAAGTAAGTATATGATTATACCATTAACTCATAATCAATTGTTTCAGAGTATAATGCTATTAAAGTGACAATAATAGTTCTATAGAATCTTTACCAAAGATATTTTAATAACCCTGTGCTGCTAGGGGACAAATAAATACTGATATATTTCACTGCACAAGAGTTTATAGTATTTCTGCAGACAGCCAGAGGCATTATAAAGCCCAGAGAAAGAAATGCATTCCTCCACTCCCAAGATTCACTGAACTTAAAATATAGCTAGTTTTTCTTTTGTTACTTATTGAGCTTGCAACATAATATCTTACATTTAATGAATGTGTCAAAAGAGCAATCAGTATTTTTTAAGATCTGTTCCTCTTGCATTTATTTTGTTCTGTAGTGCAATTAATGAAGTTTATTCAACGTATTTTTAGATTTCTAAGGCAATACCAGAGATAAGTGTCAGTCACATAATTACTAAGAGATCGTACATCTTTTTGTTAATTTAAATGTCTAATAAAGAAAACGTTTAGCCTTTTCACACTTTCCAGTAATGTGATCTATGTATGATATTGACATTAGTATGTAACACTTGGCAGCTCAATAGTAAAATGGCATAAATCACATTAAAGATATTCTGCATATAAATAAGATAGGCAGGCACCACAGTGTATATATTGTTGAAACAGTTTTGTAAAGCCCCCCAAATAAAACTATACCATGGTCATATGTGTCACACTTTGCTGAATCAAAATAATACTTAAATGTACCAAAAATAAATGTTATGATGACCTTTTTATTTCCACATGACAAAATGCCAACCTGTCATCTGTGAGAAGGCACACCAAGATATGCAGCAAGGTTAGGCAGTTACATGACCTTTAGCTAATGTCTTGACTCCTGGTTTTAAACAAACTTAATGAATGCTTTTCACACATATTCTCATTTCACCAGCATAGTTGTCAAATATTTATATTCTTACTTACACAGTCACAGTTGGATGATTTTTCTTTGTGTAAAAACCATCTCTCAAATATGAAATAGATAATACTTAGGTCTGGGTAGTTGTTCTGCATTAATCTATACTTCCTCAGAATTGTATTTAATCACTATTGAAAATGTATTGTATCCATGAGGTTAATTCTGATACAGTTCTAGTTGGTGGTGACAATCCTAAACAGAATTACTGTTTGTCTGGACTCTATATTTAGGCTTACTTGGCTTAGGTAAACTGACCAGTAGGAAGATTACCTTACAGTAGATGCCTAAAGGGATCCATAGCATATAATGGTAGAAGAGGATACGCACTGATAAGGTAAAGGCAATGGCAACTCAGATAAACATGAGGAGACTGTCAAGAAAAAAACGTGAGATGGGTGTAGCATATTGGAAAATGAGCAGAAATTATGAAGAGAAACGATAGTGGGTACCACATGGAAAGAATACATGACAGAGACTGAAAAGGATATGGTAGGTCCCTAAAAGGAATTGGAAAGGAAAAGGGAATTAAATAAAAACTGGAGAAGACCTAAAGGAGAACCACAAAAGCATATATTGTACAGAGCTCGTGTGTGTGTGTGTGTGTGTGTGTGTGTGTGTGTGTGTGTGTGTGTGTGCGCCCGAACACACACATGCATGTGTGGTCCTAGTGTATTGTTCCCTTTGTTTGTTGTTAGGATTTTTTTCTAAATTTGCCTGCTAGCTCTTATGGCCCCTGGGAATCTCCATGTTTGAATATTTTATTGATACTCTTTTTCCTACAATGCTTCCTGACCCATATGATAGTGATGCACCCAGGGCCACTGATTATATTCAACTGAATACAACTAGTTGGGGTCTGTTACTCTTTATTTTGACTTTAATTATTTGTCCAGGAACAGCTTCTTTGAACTGAGGCTCACTTATAATGAAGCCCTTGTGCACAAAGTCAGCAGTTATAACATGTGCATGCCATGAGTAAAGAACAGTTACGTACTTACTGTAACAACATAACTTCAAGAGAATCTCTTTCCTCAAGTCACATCTTTGGAAATATACTGCATCAGTGCTAGGACCACACAGAAACATTTGCCAGCAGAGTACTAGGACCACACAAAATCCAGCAGTCCACCAGGAGTCACCCATGATGAGGTCATATGTCAGCATCCATATAAGACGTGAGCGGCCCATTCTCTCCTCAGTTCCCCACCAGAGATTATGCTCAGAGGACAGTGAACTAGGGAACAGGGAGATTAGACCAGAACTCTGCATACCAGGTGACAGAGGGTGCCAAAATGAACAGAGATGGAGGAAACAGATACAGAGACAAATTGGTTGCCAACCCCAAGAGGGATGAAGGGAGGGACGGCATGACCTGATGAAAGAGATTCTCTCAAACAGCCACTGTTAAGATAAGAACATAACTGTTCTGCCTTCATTGAGGATATCTCTTTCATCAGGTCACACTTTTGGAACGAGTCCACAGCAGCACCAGAACCAGCAATCTAAGCAGATTTGAAACAAGAGCTATGAGGGCATGCTCTATACTACTGTGAGGTCAGCACCCACTCCCATACACTATAAGAAGACCAGACTGACATGCCTAAAAGGATTTGGCAGGACTGCATGGGATGGCTGCACTGATGGTGGCAGTGAAGATTGCTCAGGATCCTTTAAGAGTGAATAATCCTGTAAAAGAGTGAGACACCAGAATCTGAAACTACCCTACCATACTTAGTGGGATAGAAACAAAACAAGGGGCCAACCTATGGAGCAAGTACTGTGATGGACTCCAAAATGCCCTCTCTTTATTACTTTTGTTTTTGCAAACAAGAAACAAAACATATGAGGACTTCCCTCAGTCCTCATGGTGAAAAAGAGAACAGTTGAAGGTGGAGCAGTGCTTCCCTTGCAGTGGCATGGTCTTGAAAACAAAAACAAAGCTAACAACTCACACCAGAGTCTTGCAACATAACAGAAGGTAGAACAAATAATAAAAATGCCGCCCAGAAAATAAAAAGGGGTGTAGCACGCTATACATGGCAGACTCACAAGGAAGCCAATGTAAAAATACCCCAGGACAAGCTGGATCTAGCCTGGACCAGAAAGGCAAATCATAGCAGCCAATGTAAAAAGGCAGTGAAAGAACATAGCACAGACCACTCTAAGCCCAAGAAACTAATAACCATTCATACTAATATGAAAAGTTAACATAGCCCCCACCAAAACTGCCTAAGAACAAAAGGTGTGATTAAGTAGCAGCAGGAGGAAAGATGTCAACACCTCAGAAACTAAGGTGATGCAGAAATTGAAGTAGCTCTTAATAGGCCACCAAGAAAACCACCCCTCCCTTATTTAGTAAGGATCTCTAGAGTGAGGAGTCTAGCTGCTACCAAAGCATGTGCTATGTTGAAGGATGTTCCAGGAGACAAAAAGGCATGGCTTCCCAAACCCAGAAATGCAGGAACAAGTACCTCAGAGTCCAAAGACTCAACACTACTCCTCATTCAGGAATACAGACCCTTGTACCTAGGCTGTAGCATCAATAGACCTTCTCCACTGCCCTAGTAGGAGAGAGAGTGGGGGGGTGCAGTGAAGTTCTAGACACTGCAGACCACCTGAATTATCTAATAAGACATCACAGGTGTCTGAGGTACATGCAATTAGTGGCTTGGTTAGGCTTATGGCTCTATGGCTATGGCTATAGGCCCCAAAGCAAGCCAATGGTCCTGTTATTTATAAGGTTCCAGCATAAACTTACTATGAGTGGGCAGCATGACCAGGACAGCCATTAGGTGGCATAAGTAAAATTCCTACAGTTGTCATGCCTGGGTTCAGGAATAAAAGTGGGAAGGAGTAGGACAACTCTGTAGGCATGCCTTAGCATCTGCAATGGTGGCACCTGTATCTCTCACTCACCTCTGTGTATGAGTTAGGGAGAGAGAGAGGGAGAGTGGAGATGGGGGAGGGGAAGCTGATCCTGCAACCCTCTCCTGGGTTCAGTGAGGGTAAGCAAACTCATGGAAGGACGGGCCTCTGGTACTGCCTTCTTTAGGCAAGCCCACTGTGGTACTTGAAGGAGTTGGGACTGCAGAGAAACTGGTGTCCCTGTTGCAAAGGAGGTGGCAGTGAAGGTTCAAGAGAAAAAGAAAGCATTCAGAAAGTACAAGGAATCACAGAAGGAACAGGACAGAGAAGTGTATCAGTTAAAGCAAAAGGAAGCTGGGAAGGCAGTCAGAACAGCAAAGGCCCAAACTGAGGAAAAGATAGCCAACTCAGTTAAGAAGGAGGATTAAACCTTTTTAGGTACATCAGGGAGTGAAGGAAGACTAAGGGAGGGATAGTGAGGCTTAATAAGGGAGGGGTGGGCAGAGGGTGACTGTGAAAAGGCAGAGATACTAAACAAATATTTTTGCTCAATATTTACAAATGAAGAGGGGGAGGTACCTAAAACAAACAACAGAAACACTCTGGATACAGAAGTTGATACCAGCCCATTTACAGAAGAAAGGGTCTTGAAAGAACTCTTAAAACTGAAGGTGGACAAAGCCATGGGGCCTGATGGGATTCATCCCAGAATTCTAAAAGAACTAAGGGTAGAACTAGTGACACCACTGACTACCCTCTTTAACAAATCATGGGAAGATGGGGTGGTACCTGAGGACTGGAGGAGGGCCGATGTGATTCCCCTTCACAAAAGTGGGAGCAGGGCAGAAGTGGGAAACTACAGACCAGTTAGTTTAACCTCAGTGATAGGGAAAATGATGGAATCACTTCTGAAGGAAAGAATTGTTGAGTACATAGAGGCCAGAGGGGCACAGGACCCAAGGCAGCATGGATTCACAGCGGGAAGGTCATGCCAGACAAATCTAATAGATTTCTTTGACTGGGAGACCAAAGTATTAGATCAGGGAGGGACTGTGGACATGGCCTACCTAGACTTTAGCAAGGCATTTGACTCAGTCCCACACAAAAGATTAATATACAAGTTAGCCAGCCTGGGAGTGGGTCCCAAGATGATAGCCTGGGTAAAGAATTGGCTGGAGAATAGGACACAGAGGGTAATAGTAAATGGAGTCCACTCTGAAGAAAGGGGGGTTACTAGTGGGTTGCCACAGGGTTCAGTATTAGGACCAGTCCTCTTCAATGTCTTTGTAAGCAACATTGCAGATGGACTGGAAGGAAAAGTATGTCTCTTTGCAGATGACACAAAGATCTGCAACAGAGTTGATGCACAAGGTGAGGTGGAAAGGATGAGAAGGGACTTGTCAAGGTTAGAGGAATGGTCAAATGTATGGCAGCTTAGATTTAATGCTAAGAAGTGCAAGGTAATGCACCTGGGAAACAAAAACCCAGGGGACGAGTACACAATGGGGGGTGAGATACTAACAACAACAAAAATGGAAAGGGACCTGGGGGTAGTCATATCAGATGACTTAAAGGTGGGCAAGCAATGTGAGAGGGCAGTAAGGAGGGCTGGGGGATACTGGGATGCATAGGGAGAGGCAGCACCAGTAGAAAACAGGAAGTTGTTATCCCTCTGTACAGACAGCTGGTGAGACCCCATCTGGAGTACTGTGTGCAGTTCTGGAGACCCAATCTCCGCAAGGACATAGACAAGATGGAAGCTGTCCAGAGGAGGGCAACTAAAATGGTGCAGGGTCTGCACTGGAAGACATATGAAGAGAGACTAAAGGAGCTTAATATGTATAGCCTCGAGGAAAGGAGGGAGAGGGGGACATGAGAGAAACTTTCAAGTACCTCAAGGGAATCAACAAAGTCCAAGAGGGTAGCATCTTTCAAAAAAAGAGGTGTACAAGAACAAGGGGGCACAATTTGAAGATGGGGGCGGCTCAGAGGTAATGTAAGGAAGTATTTTTTCACAGAGAGGGTTGTGGATGCATGGAACGGCCTTCCGGAGGAGGTTGTGGAGTCAAAAACAGTGACTGAATTCAAGCATGCATGGGACAGCCATAAGGCAATTCTAGGGGATGGGGGTAGAAAGAAGTAGGCTGCTGGTTAACTAGGATCTGCAGCTTATCCATTAGGTAGGGAAATGGGCAGACTGGGTGGGCCAAGCGGTCCTTATCTGCCGTCAAATTCTATGTTTCTATGTTCTATGTTTCTATGTTTCTATGCTATCTCCTTGTGGAGATGTTTGACTGCCAGTAAGAGGCCTTTGCCCACTGCTTGTATCTTTAGAGGGCATGAACAGTGGTTGGTCCCCTGGTCTCCCAGTAGCAGCTGGGAAATTTATTGTTGACCGTCCCCTTTATGAAATAGGCTTTCTCATTCCTGAGGTAACTTAATATTTTGGACACTATGCCAGCCTCTACTTAGTAAACGGCAACAGCTTAAGCTGTTGGTACATATGTGGTGGATGGCAGAGACAACTGAGAAAGAGCCAACTTAACTCATTACATTCAATGTGAAGTTGCTCAGGCATAGCCTGGCACTGAGGCATAGAGAAAATCTGCATAATCAAGCATAGGCAGAGCCTGAGCCTGTACAATGCTTTGACTTGGCAGAAGTTTGTATTTCCAAACAGGAAACCCAACTAAGAGAGAATTGTTAGACATGCTTTCAATGTGGTTGATCTAGGTATGTGACTAGTCAAACAATGCCCCAAAGAATTTATGGCATTCCACCTGCTACAGGGGAACACCATGAGCTATGCGAACCATAAGATCACTGTTCATTTTGAGGGAGCCCTTGATGTCAAAGAATATTAACTTCATCTTGACCACAATGAGAACATGTCTATCCAGTGAGAAAGACCTCTTCAGTGTGTAAAACTAGTCTGTGGAACATTTTAAATCATGTTGTTTCATTTGCTGCATTCATATAATATACAATCATTCATGTTTAATAGATATTTGAGGTGGCAGAGTGTTTATGAGGTAAGCATAGAACCCAGGTTATTGATTTATAGTGAGAATAAAGTAGATCAAGAACTGACCCTTAAGAGACCCATGTGGAGCCTTCCCTATCATCAGCTAGGGCACCTTGATTAAGCACCCACTACATTCTGGGAGACAGACAGTCCATGAACCTTCTGAGAGGGCCATGTCTAAAGCCTAGATCACACAGCCTGCTGATTAATATTTTATAGTCCACCATGCTGAATGCTTTAAAAATATTCACATATATGCCCAGTTCTTGGCCATTGTCACGTGTTTATGACTTTATCTACCCAGGTGAGTGCAGTTACAGTGCTTAATTGTTTTCTGAAACTAAACTGAATCCATCCAGCAACTTGTTTTCATACAAAACTGTGCCTAGTTGGGAACAGGCACAACTTTCAAGAATCTTGGATATAAAGGTAATAGAGTGAAGGGTCCATGGTTGCTCAATAAGATGGGCCTCTCTCCTTTGAATATGATGTCAACCTTGGTTTGTTTTCATGCACTGGGAAACTCACTGGTTCATAGACCAAGGTTCAGCATGTAAATGAGATGCCCATATATATTTATGGCTGCAAGTTTTAGAAGTCTGCCTTCAGTGCCATCCAGGCCACAGCTCTTGACTGACTTAATTAGGAAAGTTCTTGAAGATGTCAGTGTTAGGAATTTCCTCACATTCAAAGCAGGTAGTACTGACATTGAAGGGACTGATGGTTCCAGTACACCTGTGGAGTATATAGTCATAGGGCCGGGGGAGGACCTGGACAGCTCCGGAGCAGTGAAACTGTTTACTGCAATTTAGAAAAAGGACATTAAAACCCTTGGAGATTTCTTTACAATCTACGGATATGACATTTCTTTTCAAAGAATTTGGGAAACTCAGCTTCGGAGAATTCTCTTATTTTTTTAATGCTATTCCAGAAGTCTGGGATCACCAAGGCTGCCAGTGATGTTTGTTATCATATAACAGTTTCTAGCCTGTTAAGAAAGTTACAACATGATTACAGTTTTTGAGTACAGAAATTTATGTTAGTCACACTGTAAACACAAACATTTTGTAGCTCGATGGAATTTCCTTTACTAAACTCTGTTACACACCAAGGTACATTACAATGTCTCTGTCTCTTTCTATCATTCATGTCACCTGCCTCACTACTTGTGGGAGCAGTTACTACCTTGCAGATCAACCATATAAGATGAATGTCTTTCGTTGTGGTATATTTTTCTGTTCAACATCATGGCCCCTACATCTCATAACAGCCATTATCATCCTTTATGTTTTTCTGATGCAACAGAAAGACAAGAATCTATACAAAATATGAAAACCCTGGCTTGGGAGAGTTCCTAATGTAATACCGGAATGGACACTGGCCTTGTACATTTTCATCAGTGACAAGTAGTTGTTCAGTATTTGTTGCTGGATAACAAGAAATAACATTATAACCTTTTGCAAACAGTTGCAGAATATAAGTCTGAACATTTTACTGTACAAATATGTTCCAAATCAAGATGCTGAAGCTATTATTTGAGTTGTAGCCCTCAGTTATGAGTAATTCTCAAGGGAAAGCAATCTCATTTCTGAACCTTATAAGGAAACCTTGCAACAGCACCTAAATGCATAATGATCTTCCTGATAACTTAAATCCCCAGTTCACACTCGGGCTGTTATAGAAAACTTTATTTCTGTCCTTTACCGAGTTTTGCCTTGGGCTAGTTTTCCATTCTGCTAAGTTCTAAAGGGGACCATTTTGGCAAAAGGAGCAGGACAGAGCCAGTAATGGATTTGGTGGGATTGTGGAGCAGTAACTGATATTCCTTTTTTGGATCACATCTTTATGTAGGGTTTGCTAACTGCCACAGTTCTCTTTTTTCACATTTGCATTCTACTGATCAGTTGGCTGTCCACAAAACAGAGGTTATGTGCAAGAATTTCAGGGCTTAAATGTTACTAACATAACTTCTCTTATTTGCGTAGTTGAAATAATAGTAAGATCCACTGGCACTGGGAAGGAATGTGATACACTGTTGCATGTATGGAAACCTTAAACAACAAGGCAGTTTTCTACTGAGTGGTTACCAGAACGGCAGAGTGACCTCGAAAGCAAAGCTCGAGCAGGTCCCTGTCATACTGGTAGCCATGAGGTGGTAAAAGCCATGGTGTGTATGGTTTCCAATACATTATTTTATATGCTGTATGGGAAATAAAAATAACAGTAGAAGCTGAACTGAGTACTTTGTCACTAAGTGTCTGAAACTCAAAGCCGCTTCCTCCATTTGTGGTGCCAGTGGTAAACTGCTGGAAATATAAACAAAAGATGTTTGCTGTGTTTGGTTTTAACTCATTTGCTTGGCTTGCATCATGCTAGTGGCATCTTTTGTGCTCTTGCACTTTGTCACTAATTTACTTATTGTGGTACTTATGTAGACACCTGACTGGATGTTGATCATGCCCACTGGTGCTGCCTGCCTCACCACTCCGTGCAAACCTGTCACCTCTGACCATGCTGATCCTCTGTTGCGCTACTTCCTCTTTACTGCTGTCTCTTGGTCCATCCTTCTTTTCACTTTTTTACCCCATGAACTCTTCTTTGAGTCAAATAAAAAAAAACACTACTGATTGTATGCTTCATTCTAGCATGAATGGCAGTAACACTAATGAGTTACAGCTGATTTGGATCATTGTAATGTGATGTAACTACTGCAGCAGAACTAAAAGTCATTGTGCTGTAGTAGTTACATCACTTTTGTAGTACAACAGCATTTTACAGTGTATGGATTTCAATACACAATGACACCTTTTCATACACTATAATAGCTTACCTACCATATGTGAAAGCTTCAGCTGACAGTTATTTTCACATGGGTTTAGACAATCTGACTCAATGAAATAGATACAGTAAGCTCTCCTTACAAACATATTATTATAATTATCTAAAAGTTCATTAAACTATTTATGCTACGAATACTAATTAATTTATTTCAAATATACTAAATATAGTTTCAAGAGATTCATTCTCATGTATTGTATATATACAGCAAATAGATGTACTGTATTCTGAATCTAACTCAGTCAGTCTATTTCTTTTTTATTTATTTAGCTTTTATTGACCAGGTAAGTACACTAGACAAGTTATATGCCTAGTTTCAGGTTCGACCTGGGAGAGTACAATGAGATATAGATACAGTGAGAGACAGACAACATGACACAAGTTAGGCAGTATACAGAGTCAAAATAGAACCATGTGAACATAACCAGTTGACAGTAAGCTCTAACACGGTGACCATAAAATGAAACACAGCACCATATAAAAGCATAGGGAGCAAAATAAACAGCAGGAACAAAGACTTGGGTTGTAAAGAAATGCATAGCTAGAAAATGCTAGGGCAGACTCAAAACAGGGAGCAGGTTATCTAATATGGAATAAAATGTTTTAGAACAGGATGTTCCATGTTGCTGGACATTATGGGGCTGTCTGGCAGTTTAATGACCTGGATTTGTACCCCAAGTTGGGGACAGCAGAAATGGGGTTGGCAGGTAGAGCTCTGGATATCTATAAGCATGTGCTCCTCTTAGGAGTGAGTGACCCACTAGTGTCACTTGTGAGGTTACATAAGGGTGGCCCTGTGGAGGTACTGCTGGTAATGCAAGTGGCCATGTGCAGCCTGATACCCCTAGGGCTTCCATATACATGTGCTCACTTCACTGATGTAGCTGAAAAGATCTACAGGGAATAAAATCCACCTTATTAGCCACAGTACAAAGGTCCAGTTAATGGCTACCCTTGCTAGTCAGCACTTTCAAAGGTTGACCCTCAAACAATGCTGGTGTCCCCAGTGTGCTCCGACCAAGTCCCACACCCTCTATGACTAGGCCACAGCCAACCAGAGAGGTGGGGAAAATATGGGAAGGGGTAAACTAGCAGTGGCCTGGAGAACAAGACTGGTCAGGTCTGAATCTGGAGTGGAATGACATGACTAGGAGTAGGTCAGGGAGTGAGATGCAGTTCTGGAATTTATTTATTTATTTAAAAGTTGATGACAGGGAAAGGCACACTGAGCTGAAGCTAGTTTCCAGGTGTGACCCGGGGAGGGTGGTAAGGGAACAATACAATTTAACATAATCAAATACAATTAGATATATAGTCAAATACAATCAGATACAATTAGATAAAATGTATGCAAAGAACAGCAAGTGATAAGCAGGCATATGTGATGACAAAGAAGGAATACAGTACCTATGATAAGCCTACCAGAGGGCAAAACACAGATGAAAAAAAAAATTAAGAAATACAATATTATTGGTACAAACCTTTTGCTGTAACATGAATTGTGTTAAGGCATTGTTCGTTTTAGGCAATTATTTTAAGACTGCAAAAAATCTGCTGAGTGTGCTGCTCAACTGATAGAATTAGACAGTAAATGTGCCTCTAAATGCATTACAACTTGGGCTCTGTGAAATTAATGGGCCCCACTGAAAAATTTCAGAGGTCAGTCATGGTAACTGAAAAATTTCACGAGCTTGCCTAAACTTCATTCAAACAAATAGGGAATGACACAGAAAGGTATTTTAGGGGTGGGGGCAATTTAACTTTTTATTAAAAAAATAACTTTTTAACTAAAAACCTCTGGCAGTCACTTTTTAAACAGCACAGGACAGGGTGTTTAACCGCTGAAAGACAGACAACTTCTAATAAAGTAACTGCCAGTCATACCAGCACTGGAGGACTGGCGCATGCTAATTAGCATAATGTGCTTCCATCTTTCAGACCTCTATATTTTTAAATACTGTGTTGTGGACAGATTTAAAATAATAAAGGAATGCTCCTTTTAATATGGGTATCTCTATGTTTTCATTAGTATGTTCAGCTGTTTTCAGCACCAATGTTTAACATCACTTTTCTAGTAACTAAAATAAACTGCTGTAGTGTGCAACTTACACTGCCCACTGATTTTACAGAACCACAAATCTTCAAAAGCATCTGAGAACACTGATGAAAATGTAGTAATAGCCACAATAAAAGGAGCACTCTTTCTTATTTCAAAAGTAAAAAAGTTTTAAAACAAATTAAAAATGGAGAAAAAAAGGAGTATCTTATAAGACAGGAGATAAGAGGCAATCTAAAGTAGAATAAAAAAGTGTGAGTCAAAATGTTTAATGTACTATTCACTACTACTACTATAATCCACTGCAGGTCTAACAAATATTAGCTTTATATTGATGGCAGGATATGCAATAACTTAGAAGTAATTGTCTGACAGATTGACAGTACTAAGCAATTGTCAGCCCCACTGAAAATTATATAAATTCTATGTTGGTAATAGTGACAATTAATTATAATACACAGCTGTTGAGCTGTCTGGGAGTGTGACTACAGGCTGGGCCAGTATTATGGCAGTAGCATGTGGTGCACTGCCACCTGGAAGACTGAAGTTCTCATTTGAGTCCCAGGCTACCACAATGGAGCATTCTGGGGTAGAGTGCATCATCTAGCTTAGATACTTGGCTCTCGGAAGAAGTGTGATTTGTATACCCTCCACTGGTTAATGTGAGAATGGTCTTGCCATCAGCTGTAAAAGCAGTCACCTCCTTGCCCCATTGTCCGTAGAAAATGGTGCTGCTGTGGCAACCATGTGCCATGAAGTGGGGTACAGGGAGCAATAGGGAAAACAATTAGAAAAAATAATTTGACTGGCAACAAAGAAAAGGCAGTTCTAATAAAATACAGTAACTATGTTAAAGTAGTATAAAGGGTTGTGGGCAATGTCAAAAAAGAAAGTTAGTTTAAAGCTAGTGTTTACATAACTGTGACACATGGTCACACCATTGTTTGCAAATCTAACTGCATGCATTATCAGAGGATGCCTATTTATATTTCAGTAATAACATTCTGAAAATGTAATCTGTCATGGTATTATACACATTAATAATGCCTGGAGTTAACTTTGTCAGAAATAGTGTGAACTTGGATCATGAGTCTTGCAGTCTGTTCCAGGTGTCTGCCACCCTCTCAGTTAAGGAATAATTTCCTCACATCTCATTTGAGATTCCCCCCTTCAGGGTCTTCACATGCCCCTGGTTTTGGTGCTTTTTCCCATTTAAAAGAGACTATGCCCCCTCCATCCTGTGAGGTACTTGCTGGTCTCTATTATGCTACCTCTCTCTCTCTCTTGCAGGGTGTACATGCTGTGATTCCTCAGTTTGTCCTCATAGGGCTTTTCGTGCAAACCCTGCGCCATTTTAGATGCCCTCCTCTGTACTGCCTCCACCCTCTCTATGTCCTTTCTGGAACAGTACTCCATTTGGGATCTCACCAGTGAAAGATAAAGAGTCAACACCACCTCCTCCTCCCTCCCTCCTTCTTCTCCTGCTGGGTATACCCTCCTATTCATTCCCCAGCATTCTAGTAGCCCTACTGACTACCTTTGTCATACTGTCCTACCATGCTATGCCGAGGTCCTCAGAAATGATAACCCCAGGTTCCTTTCCTTTCTAGTGACTGCTAGTACCACCCTCACCCGACACTCAGCTCCTGGATTAATATGCCCTAGGTGCAGAAGTAGGCACTTTTGGGCACTACACCCCAACTGCCATGTTTTTGATCACTCCTCAAGTTTCCCAAGGTTCATGCACATTCTCTCTCCACTCTTCTGAGTGTCCACCTCTATTGCAGATTTTAGTGTCATCTGCAAAAGGCATGCCTTCCCTTCCAGTTGTTCTGCAATGTTCTCTATGAAGACATTGAAGGCTGGACACAGTGCCGAGCCCTACAGTATTTCGCTGGTCACTCTCCCATCATTAGGTGAATGCCAATAACCACCAACCTCTGTCTCATATCTGTTAACTAGTATCTAATCCAGTTCACCACTTTGGATCCCACTTCAAGGCTGTCCATTATCTTTATCAGCCTCCTATGTGGCACTGTGTCAAAGTCCTTGCCAAAGTCCAAACAGACCACATCCATTGCCCTCCACTGATCTGTTTTCCTGGTCACCCAGTCAAAGGAACCTATTAGATCTGTTTGGCATGACCCTTCTCCCATGAATCTGTGCTGCCTGTGGTCTTGCAGTCCATTGGATTCAAGATACTTTATCAGCCTTTCCTTCTGTAGTGTTTCCATTAATTTCCCCACCACTAACATAAGGCTGGCAGGCCTATAGTTGCTAGAAACATAGAAACATAGACTTAGACAGCAGATAAGGACTGCTTGAACCACCCAGTATGCCCATTTCCCTACCTATTGGATAAGCTGCAGATCCTAGTTAACCAACAGTTATTTCCTCCTACCCCCCACCAGAATTGCCTTGTATCTGTCCCATGCTAACATCCTCCCAGCTGCTGCTCTTATGTAGAGTAACCACATCAGCCCTTCTCCAGTCCTCCAGAACCATGCCTGTTTCCAGTGAGTTGTTGATCAAGGCTGTCAGTGGGACAGCTATCCACCTCCCTTAGTTCTTTTGGTACCCTGGGTTGTGTACTATCTGGTCCCCATAGCCTTGTCCACCTTCAGGGTTGCAAGTCCCTTCAGGGCCATTTTCTGAAAGTGGACTTGTGTCCACCTCTCCCCTGCCTACTCCTGCTTCTCCCTGATGGCCTGCCCCCACCTTTCTCCACTCAGGAAGACTGAGCAGAAATACCTGTTAAGATAATATCTGCATCTTCTTATGTTCAGTCTTGCTTTCACCCTTCTAATCCATAGTATTCTCTTTCTTGCTTTCCTTTCTTACTTATGTATCCAGAATTTCTTATCTCCTTAGTAATTAATCCCTTCGGCAATCCTTTTCACTGTATTCACCTTTGCTCTCCTCACTGTTTTGCCTGCTTCCTTCTGGTTACTTGGTATATCTCCCTATCTTCCGCCCTTTGCATTTCCTTATGCTTCTTGAATGCCATTCATTTTTCTTTCACCACCTTTGCCACGTTCTTAGAGTACCATAATGGTCTATTTTTCCTTTTGCATCTACTCACCTTCTTCATGCAGAGTTTGATTGCTTTAATTATGCTCTCCATTGCTTTTCACCACTGTGACTTTATCCTTCCCTGGCAACCTCCCCCTCACCATGAAGCAGTTTCTGAGGCAGTCTCCCATTTCATTAAAAGCCACCCTCCTAAAGTTCAAAACCCTCATCCGCATATGGTTTGCATCTGCTTCTGTCTTTACTTTGAACCACACTGAATGGTTATCACTGGTACCTAGGGGACTGCCCACTGTGATGTCTGCAATGCTGTTTCAGTTTGTACACACCAGGCCAACCACTGACCCATTCCTGGTGGGTTACTTGACAAGCTGCCTGAGAAAGTCCTCTGTAGTAAGTAAAGGATGGCTCTGTTCCCTGCCAAAGCTGAATGGTGCCACTCCACATCTGGCAGACTGAATTTCCCAACTGGCAGCACCTACCCCTTGGTGTGCTGCTCTGCTCTTTACTATAAAAAGTATGCTAGCACCATCCTAATAAATGCACTGTGTGTTAATGGAGAACTACAGTCAAAATTTGCAAAAACATAGGTTGTACTAATTGTTTTGATTTGTGTGTAGTCCTAGTGTGTCCTTCCCTTTGTTTGCTGTTAGGAATTTTTTTTCTACATTTGTCTTCTATTTGTATGGCCCCTGTGGATCTCTATGTTTCAATTTTTTATTGCTCTTTTTTCCAACTTGCTATTGATAGCTATATTTATTGAACCGAGTCATTAATTCAAAGTAATAAAGTCATAGTGATAAAAACTGTTTTAAAATTATCAGAAGGAATTCTCTAATGTTACTTATTGATTTAGTTTTTGGTAACCAGATAGGTGCACTGGAAAGGAAAGTGTCTATTTATTTATTTGTTTGTTTGTGTTTGGGAACTTGGTTTTCAGGCATGAAGAAAAGGAATAAATGGGTAACTATATACAAACAAGCTCAAAGTAGAGAAGTGCTGCAATATCATAAAGTGCAAAAAATGAGTGAAAGTTATACATTGAATATGAACATATATGCAAGTGAGGACACAGTTTATTGCAGGTTACATACAGAATACAACGCTTAATTTAAAACATACTCATGAAGAATCCGAAGGTGTCAGAAATGTATTATTGCTAAACAGTCTACAGTATCTGATTATATTTTTGCCAGCTAATAAACACAGTACTGCAACTTTAATGGTACTGTAGGTCATTAAAAACTCTGGGTTTGGTTTTACTTCTTTTTCTCTATAGTTTCAGTGGAGCAGAGAAAATAATTAGGTTCTTAATGCTATTCCTGGAAATATACAGTATTCAGCATTCAGGTGCTGTATTTATTATTTTTTTAGTTACTGTGCTTTTTTTAAAGTAACTTGTGCAGATGTGCAGAACTAAATATGTAAACCTTAATTTCAAATCACGTTAAAATCCAATATTTATTTTGCAAAATACCTAAGACATCATCCCCAATGAATTATGTATCCTGTTATGTTTTAAAAGTTAACATGTTGTGATAGAACACTTAAAAGCAATGTATTTTATGAACTAGGCTTTAAACTGCAAAAATGTAAGTCTGAACAATGAGGGTATTCCCTACTCCTCTTGAATAGTGTATGTGGCATCTGATCCCCTTTATCCACTTAGCTGCTGCCAGATATGGCTTCTTCATCCCCTGGGCAATACCAGCCACTCCCTTTGTATTGGGTGTGTGAATCATCTGCTCTCAAATGGTTGTGCTTTAAAACTACTTTTGCACAGGCAGTTTACTGTTTTTTGGCATTTTTTCTGTATGGAGTGTTATTTTGGGGGTTTACCTTGTTCATGTATTAGATTCCTTTTAATTGGTGGAAATTTACATCTTTAGTTGAGGCAGGACTGTCTGGGAGCAGATTTGTAAAAGTAGAATTTTTATTCTACTTATGGTGCAACCAAGCAGTGCCATTTAATGATTAGAACACAGCTGTGACTGAGAAAATCTCCATTCAGAACCACCTATTCACTGCGTGACCCTAACAGAGTCACTTAGCCTGCCAGAGTTCCTGTTTACCCAGTTGCAAAATCTGGTAAAATGGCCCTGAAAACCAAATGTTGCATCTCAAGTGAGCTACTGTATCTTAGGTAAATAACATGTAAAGAAAATGAACAAATAGGATCAACCAGTAGTAGTAAGACTTCATCTGGACACTGTACATAACACAGGGTTTGCACTTTGTAACACAGTACAGAAGGATTCTAAACTGTTGCATTCTACACAGTGGTTCTGCTAGGTCTGAGGAGCTCAACATAGAGATGGACTCTAAACTATGAACTTTTAAATGTGTGTCAACTGACTTGTCATTTCCAGTTGCCCAATTAAAGACTGTGCAACATGGTTTTAACTTAGTATTGGCTGTCCCTCTCATGATTTTCACAACCTGGTTGTCTGGTTCTAGCCTTCATATGCTATCTACCTTATTCCCTCAGAGATCATACTGTATGTGACCAGTCTGTTACAGATAATCTGTCTGCAGTCTCAGCTAGCTATGAGTTGGTGGGTCATGGTAATTGTTATTTCACCTTCTCTTTCATCCTTGCTAGCAGACGCTGAGCTAGTTTAGTAAGTCAGGAATGAATTTCTGAGTACATATCCCCTCATCATGCCCAACAGAGGATGTCTGCATGAAAATTAGTTCATTAAACCTCAAATTGAATTTGCTGCTCTATGTTTTCTGCAACTGAAGTCATAATCCCGAGTCTATGAGATTGCCCTCATTTTACAGCAACTGTTTGTGATGTCACAGGGACAGTCTGTGATGTCACAATGAATTATGACTTCAAAGGAGGGAAAAATAGGAGGAGCAGATGAAGTCTGGAGACCAAAGATCCCGATTTCATGTTGATGTCCTCAGTTATAATGAATAAGGGGAGATCAATACTGGAATGCAATGAAATATAAGATGCATTATGTCCGAACATAACATTTTAAACAGTTTTGCTGGATTCTGAATTCTCATTATCCAAAATACAAAACTGTGATGATTGTTCATTGCCACTAAAGCACTGTAGATCCATAATAATTGTGCTATCTAAACTTAGAATGCAGGTCCAGGATTTTCAAATGCCTGTATTATACAAGTGCCTAAGGGGGGGGGGTCAAAAAGGATGCTAGCATCTATTCACTCGTGTCTGATATTGGAAGCAAGTCTGATATATGTGGGATAGAGTAAGAGTTACACCATCCTTTGGATGAGCTCTTACATCTAAAAATAGAAGCATAGGTTCAAACTCAGGTGCATGCCACTGTATATTGGGTTGGATTGTTGCAACCCATCTGACCTGCTGAAAATGGGACTTTTAGTAACTGCATGGAGGGGCTGAAGATGGATACAGTGGGGATGCATAAAAGAGATGCTACCCTAGCTGAGTTTTTAAAACTATACCCAGATGTTTAAGCAAGCTATCCAGAACAGCTTTGATAATGATAATAAGTATTTGAATGTATTAATACGTTAATTATATAACAGCAATTATATTTATAAAACTTTTTGACTTGAATTTTGAAATCCTAACCCAGACATGGCAAGTTCTCTACCCCAGCCCTACTGTTCTGGGTTCCACCACCCCAACCCAATCATGAACTGCCCCACAACATTAAACCAGTAACTTGCTGTCTCTGCTGTCCAGTAGCATCCCTCCCTTTCCCTGATGCCACTGAACACTTCCTAGGTATGCAGTGCCCCCCTTGATGAATCCATGTGACCATTATGTGGTGCCTAATTCCTCCCCCAGGCTACCTGATTCACATGTTTGTCAGTGGCTGTACTGAATTATGACTTGCTTTTGCTAGGCAGTAACTCTGTATAACTTATCTGTGGCAGATGGTGACCATGCTTTAGAGGGTCTCTTAGTAAGCACAGTGAGCAATTATTATTGAAGGGTTTTTTTGTTACCAGATGAGAATGACAGAGATACAACGTATGTAAAATTATTTACGGACATGATCTTGGTGAAGGAGTGAGGGAAAGAATGGAGGAGGGGTTGAAAACAATAAAATAGTTTCAAGCAAGCATATAATGTACAATATATAGACAGAAGTAATTATTTGAATATGCATACTGAAATATGATTAGAGCAATAATTGTAGTGAACACACTCAAAAGTGATCAAACGTATGCATAACACACAAAAAAGTAACCAAACCTATGCATTATATAAAATAAAAATAATCGAAGTTCAGCATACTCATGAAATAATACCATCTTTGAGTTGAATGAGCTCATAATGGCCAATCGCCCTTGAGGCTTATAGCTTTATGGCATGTTTGACCCACTCAGTGGTATTATTTCCTGGTATACTATATTTTGTTATCATTTATTCTCTCTATATATATATACACATATACATATGTGTGTGTGTATATATCTTTACATATTTATAAAATGGGTGAGAAAAATCAGTATATAAATTGTGTTTTCTGATTGAACAAAAGATACCATGTGACTGTGCATTATCCCATAATTACCACATGCTTGTGCTTCTTTCTGTTTTTTTTTTCTCCCTCCCAAGATAATTCTGGCCATTATATAAGACAGATAATCCATTATAGGACCTGCAGTCATGCTCTGCTATATGCATGCCTTGGGTGGTTGAACACACTCAGCCTGTGGCCTCCTGCTTCACAACAACACACCAAGGCATCCTTATAATAGAGCACAACCGCAGGTCTGTAGTGGATTATCTCTTACCTGTCTGTCTGTCTATCTATCTATCTAGATTATAGTGGGGCAATTGTGCCACTATATTTAGGATTGTGTAGGGTGTTTAATGCTAAACCCCAATTTTGGCACTGTACTAATTCGTAACCGGTCAACAGATTTTCACAACATTGTGCATGTGTGGTCCTGAGGTGTAAATCTCTTGATGTTCTAAGTTTCATTCTGGTCAGATATACAGATTCTGAGATCGAGATAACAGAAGAAGTTATTTTTTTTTTTGTTGGCCCCTAGCACCCAGACGGTTTGAAATTGTGGTCTGAAATTTTAATGGTAGAACGGGCCTGGCCCACAGTAATGCCTTTCACTGTTTTGGTGAAAAAGTAATAATCTGGTCCAGTGTTATTAATTTTTAAGATTCCAGTTCTGAGTATGCTCAGTAAGTGCTTCTCAGGATAGATACTCACACAAGAACCAGCAGACAGTTCGGTTCCTCACTGCTATCTTAAATCCACGATAAATCCACAATCATTGTAGGAAGGATTAAAGTCATATTTTATTAAACAATCCAGCAAACCAGTAGTCCATGATACTACAATGCCTCTCTGAGACCAGCCAAATGTTTTTGCATGACAATGCACTTTCTCAAGGCTTCAGAATAGATGTTTGGAACAAAAAAATAATTTGGCCATAAGGATTAGGATTCTTGTCTGTATGGGTGCTAATCCTTTTTCTTATGAAAAAAACGATTTGGATGATGCCAGGTTGTTTTCCACTTAAAAAAAAAATGGAAATTTCAAAACCAACAAAAATGACATACTGCAGAGAGACCAACACATGTATCTTGCATGTCAGAATCCCACTGGGTTGATTCTGCACTTTGTTATTGCTAAAATTACCCCGAATGTGTTTTCTTTTTCTTTTTCCATCCTTTTCGTGGCTCACTTCTGGTTCTTTCATAGGGCCATATGAAAAAAAGAATTTGGCCATTGGAAAAAGGATATCTAAATTCACAGAATCATATGTTTGTAATGCTTTTGTGGTGTCTAGTGGCACTCCCACCCTCCAATCACCATCCCCATATTTATAAATGTTTCCCTGGTGTCTAGTGGCACCCCACCCCTCTGATTGTTGAGAGGGCCTGTGCTCCACAGGTAAATGAAGATATGATTACACTATCTCAAAAGTAAGGAAATTATTTGCAAAAATCTGCATTGTTGCAACATTTAGGCTCACTCCATTGCAGTAACAAGAAAGCTCAGATGTGATGGACACAGGTATGTATGTTTCAGGAATGTATAGAATGGGGCAAGCATCACTGATGCTAGGACCTGTACCTGTTGGTAATCTGGGACAACCACTCTACCTAGTATAAAGTGGCTGAGGATTTGTGTTCCCCCCAATCTATATTATCACTTTATCCATCATATTCACCACCTCTCTGTATTATGCTGCTCAGCCTCTCTGTGGGGCCCCTGTTTATCTCTATGGGTAATCAATTTGGTGCTCTCACCCACATCTCCCCTGGGCATCCACCTCCTATGCTAATCAAATCCTTATCCCTCCCCCCCAGCTGTTTTCTGACAATTGCCTGTCTCTGGCTGCTATTTTCCTTTCCAGTATACTAAGTTCTCTGAATGCCTTCTGGGCCACATGGAAGATCACCAATTATATTGTTTTTTTACTGGTTTGTATTCCTCCTGCTACCTTTTATTTCCAACTGACTTGTTAATCCTGCACTTGAATTTTAGAACCACATGTACAGCTGAATTTTGTTGTCCTAAATGTAACCTTCATAATATATTGAATGTGTTCCAGTCATATTTTGTGATGTTTCTGTTGTATTCTTTCTGCTGTAATGTTTACATACCCTATTTTTCACATCAGGGGTGTAGCTACAAGGGTGCAAGGGGTGCAGTTGCACCCAGGCCCGTGAGATTTGAGGGGCCCAAATCATAATGTTGATGTTTATTCAAAACTGGGGGGGCCCTATAACATACCCTTGCACCCAGGCCCTCTGGGAATTTGCTACACTACTGTTTCACATGGAACCTTTGAAAAAGGGCATTTTGCTCAAAGGTTATTTTCCAAAGATTGAAATAAAATAAAATAAAATAAATTAGGGTTCACAACCCCAAGGAAGACAACACCCCTGATTTGCTTCTGGAGTGGGGGTTCAGGGTTGGGAACCTTAGAACTACATTTCCCTACTTTTGTCACTTTAGGTTGAACCATAAATGTTACATTACTGCAGTTCTTTGCAAAGAATGATAGCAGCACGGTAGCACCACTATAGTTAGGGTTGAGTTGGCGTTTTAATGCTAAACCCCAAGTTTTGCACTATAATAACTTTGAAACTTTTCAATGGATTTGCAGGAAATTTTGCAGACTCAGTCTTGTGGGGTAGTTATCTTGATTTGCCAAGTTTCATTCCAGTCAGATGTTCATACTCCGAGACAGGGATAGTGAAAAAAATGCAGAAAATTACCATTTTTCGCTGTTTTTCTGCCATCGTGTAGTGTCCAGACAGTTTTGAATTTTGGTCTGAAATTTTCAGGGTTGAAAGGGCTTGACTTACAGAAGTGTCTTTCACTAGTTTGGTGAAAAAATATTAATCTGGTCCAACATTATTACATTTTAAAAATGTGGGTTCTGAGCATGCTTAGTCAGCACTTTAAAATAGCTGTATGAAGTTTTTCGTATGGGAACCTTTTTTGGTGTAGTTTTTCATGAGTTTTTTTGTATGATGCAATCTTGTTTTCATTTCTCTCTTAAAATTCTAATTTGGAAAACCACAAAAATAACATTCTGAAGAGCAACCAACACATGTAGCTTGCTTATTTTGACCCCTTAGCTGGATTATGCACTTAACTGTCGGAGAAATGTCCCTGACATGTTGTCTTTTTAAGATTATAAATCTTTTTTCCTGACTTATGATATGAAAAAAGATTATTTTTCCATATCATGAGTCATAAAAAATAAAATGAGAGGAATATCATTTTTCCTTTGCCGGCATCTTTTCCCTGGTGTCTAGTGGCACCCCTCCAGTCTCGAAAGGGCTTGGCCTACAGATGTTTCCTTTGCTGGTTTGCCAGAAAAACTACTAGTCTGTTCTAAAGTTATTTCATTTTCAAATTTTGGTTTAAATCTTTTTTGTGACTCGCTTCCCAGTTTTTCATCTTCCATGATTATGAAAAATGATGGCAGACTATCATTTAAGAACTTTGCACTGTATGTAGCTAGGAGTCGTGGTCAGAGCTATTTCTGTTTTGTCTATCAGATATTTATACTGTACCACCACTCTTGGTATTCTCTCTTGGATGTATTCCATCTCCATGCTTGCTCTCTCATTCCCTCCCCCAACACTCGGCTTGGTGAATCACCATTCAAAATTTAAAAAAGTTGAATAAAATATATATATGTATTTTTTTTATATTCTCTTTTTTACACCCCCTTCTCACCTTGGTACTTCCTCAACTTCAGGAGTCTTCAAAGGCCTTGTGCATCCCTGCTCGTCTGTCAGCATCGGATGCAGTCATCCCCCCACACTGCCTTGGTTTGACCCCCAGGCAGGTACGAGGTGGGGTTCCCCCTTCCACCACCCTGAGCGTCTGTGATTTCATCGGGGATCTGTCGCCCATGCTGGCAGGGGCCCTAGGATCGGGGCCTGAAGCTCCATCTACAGGGAGCACCAGAGAGTATTTTCCTTTTTCGCCCATCCCCTTAGAATGTCTGCGCGCAAGGAGAGCCAAGGAATGACGCACGTCACAATGTGCTAATGTTCCATCTCCTGGCAGATGTCCTCCCTTCTGGCTTCATGTGGGCCTCTCTGCACCTCCAACCGTGGTCACTCAGGTGGCGGTATCACAGCGGGACCCGCATCCCACCCCACCCGGAGGAGGAGAGCAGCCTCTGGTGCTTGATCCTCTCCCCGGCCAGCCTTCCAGCTGCCCGAGCCTGCTCCTAAACCTGGGTCGCTGGGCCATGAGCGTAACCCTACTGCTGCACCAGCGGGCTGGCAACAAAATATATTTTGACTTGCTCTGCTTACCAACTCCTACCACAGGTTGATAGTGTCCCTGAGAGCACTGCTTTGTTTTGCTCTACATGTTTATGATGCCTCCCGACTCCCAGGTGCTCCTGCCTGTCCAATTGCTAACTACTAATCTGATGGAGTGTTTACAAAATGTACAGTATGCTCATGAAAGTACAGTACTTTACTGTACTTTGCTGCATCTTTATAAAGCTGTTGCCGGTTTGTACAATTATCTGATTCCACCTCCCCCTACCTGCTCATACACCTGCTCAATGTCCAGACAGCAACATGGGGTCCAATACAATGAGTACTCTTCTCCCCCTCTTCATCCCTTGACTGCATGACGATGACAGAAAGAGAAAGATCTCTTAAAAGTAGAAAGACAGAAAGAGAATGAGATTCATGATGAGGTGAGAGGGACCAGGAGGAGAGAGATTACCCCAGCACATTCTCTTCTTAGGGCTCGGGGGGATACTGCCATGGAGAAGGAGGCCCTGGGAAGGCACTGGAGGCATTTGGGGACAAAGAGCCATCATCCAGTGGCCAGCGAGCAGTATTATCTGGCTTCTGAGGTGCGTGATGTCCAGACATCAAGGCAATAGCTGATGTCTGCTCCACACTGCCCAGCAGTGAACCCCAACATGTTGCCCTACCCTGGCCTCCACCAGCAGTCACCCAACACCAGGTTGCAGCCCTCCCTCCTCCCTGGAGACAATAAGCAGTTGTGGGATGCTCGTTGTCTCCCTGCTGACCCTCTAGTGACCCAAGCCCATTCCCCAACCCGGTCACTGGCATCACAAGCGGAAATCCAACCACTGTGCTGGCGGGCTGGCATTACAACTTTTCTTAATTCATTGCATGCCTGCAGCTGACAAGGAATGTTGTTTAATTTCAAGTGGTAGTCCTGACTGAAATTAACACAGAAACATATAAAATGTCAGTAGAAATAGACCATTGGTACCGCCAGTATTTTTTGATGGTTATGTTTAGGAGAGACCCTCACATCCAGGATTAAAAGGTTATTTACAATATATTTATAGGAGAAGGGATTTTAGTAAGAGCGCTCTCTGCCTTATCCATTGGGTGCCAAAACTAATGAACGTCTTAGTTCTCTCACCAAAGGCTGCATGGAGGAAACAGTCCTAATAACAATATGAAACAATTTTTTATTTTTTAACAATTATTTTACCAGGTGAGACACACTAAGCTGAAAGCTTGTTTGCAGGTGCAACCTGGGAGCACGAGGAAGTTAAGTGACTTGCTCAGGGTCACACAGTATGCAAGTGGGGGCTGTGGGATTCAAACCCAGGTCTCCAGATTTGCAGCTCAGAGCCTTAAACCACTGCACCATACTTTTGCATGTAGAAATATATTAATTGGATGAGACAAAGAACAATGTCCCTTTTTCAGACCTTATTTCTTTTGTCCTCCTTGGCCCTTGTTATTTGTTATGCTCAGCTGGCACCTAATTGCACTGTACACCAAGTTCAAGTGTATTTAACCAGGAAGACTCCATTGAGCATACTCATTTACAAGGAGGTCCCATACAGACAAATTACTTAACAATACAGTGTAATATATAATAAACAGAACAGGTACAAAAAAGACAATAATGCTATTAAAAAGTGCAATAGTTACATACTGTATAGGTACACAATGATCAACAACAACACTTAATGTGATAATAATGTTAAACAAGTAACTCTTAGTAATGATATAATCTAAGCTGATAGTTGAAGCATAGAGGAAAAAATAAGGGACAAGGGGGACATGGGAAGGGGCATACATATAGGGAGAATTAAAGGATTAGATGGAGAATATGGAGGACTTATAAGATAGGATCAGAGGGAGGATGAGGGAGAACAGGACAGATTTACATGGTAGGATCACAGAGAGGATGAGAAGGAGGTTACAAACTAAAAGGTCTAAGCGGAGAAACAGTGACAACCATCATTTGTGTGTTTGGCAACAAGACTTTTAAATGCATTTAATGGGACGCGATTGGCTAATTTGTGGAATGATTGCAGCTTGTTCCACACAAGGGGGATAGCATGACTGATGACAGCTTTGCAGTACTTAGTGCAGAATTTAGGGACTTTGAGCATAATGTACAACATTTTCCTAAGGGTGTAGGTGCCCAAGGTATGACAAAGCAGGCTCAGGATATATTGTGGTAGCTTACAAAGCAAGGATTTGTGTGCCTAGACATAAATATTTAGTAGTCTTCTGGTGGTGAGGGATGTCCATCCAATTGTAGCATAGAGGTCACAGTGATCCATCCTGAATGGTGCATTAGTGATAAAGTGGATGGCTCAATGGTGTAGAACATCTAACCTATGTAGACTGGTAGTTGAGCAACGGCCATATAGGATGTCAACATAGTCCAACAGAGGAACAAATGAGGTTTGGACCAGTCTTGCACTGGACTCTCTGGAGAATAAGGCTTTATTCCTATAAAGGAGACCAAGCCTCATCTTCAGCTTTTTTGTGAGAGTTTCAATATGGGCAGAGAAGGAGAGATTATGGTCCAATAGAAAACTGAGATATTTAAAATTATTCACAACCTCTAGGGTATCACCTAACATAGAAACATAGAATCTGTCTGCAGATAAGGACCATATGACCCACCTAGTCTTCTGATTTCCCTTGTTTGACAGGGTTATGACAGGCAATGGGGGAAGCCCACCCCCCGAAAGTGTGGCACATTGCAAATCACTGATTTTGATGTTAAAAGGTGCTGACTGGAATAGAGCCTGCTAACATTCTGGTGAGGTATCATAGATGTGGTGCTGTGTTGTGCTATACAGTACTGCATTTGTTTTGTGCCTGTTTCAAGCATTTCACAGTGCCCAATGGCAATGAACTCTCCCCATTCTGATTATAGATACTCCCTTAAAATGAGCAATTCATTTTCCTGGCATCAAGTGGGAGTTCCCTGTGGGAGAAAACATGAATAGCCATACATTACATATGAGTTGTTAAATACTGTTAACTCATTGCCTCCACAGGCTCACTCTGAGATTACACCACTTGCCTCCTGAATCTCCTGTATACTTTTAACAGTGAATCCTGGGCCTTTCTAAGCAAAATCAAGCCATAGTCAGCATGTTGCAAACAAATGCTAATAGCTCAATAACTGTACGTGCTAGACACAAAGTATGAGTGGCAGAGTTATTCAGCACAAAATTGCATTTCCAGTGGTGGCATGCATGTAATAATAAGTAATTTTGTTTTTTTTCTATGCTGGTCAAAAGAGCAAACTAAATATTTTTTTCACTAAAAAAGTGCAACATAAGCCATTTTTTGTTGGAAAATAAGTAAAATAATACCAAATTAAGCATACAGACATTAGATGGTGTTTTAATATTATGTTAGTTAAAAAAAAGATATCTTTTTACTATAAAATGTAATTTTTCCCCATTTTAGTCAAGGTGCTTTGGTGAGATTTGAGGCTGAATCTCAACCACACACACCATATCATAAACAAATGCGATAACTCAAAAGTATACATGATACGCATAAAGTATCAGCATGAAAGTTGATTAGCACAAAATGCCTTTCCAATGGTGCTATGCAACCAGTTGTAATCAATACGGTTTTATTTTATACCTGCTGAAGTGCCAAAAAGTGAATTTTATTCAAGCTGCTTAGGTGAATCTTGATGGAAAACATGTCAGCCATACACACCATACTATAAACAAATGTGAATAACTCCTAAAGTATACATGATATACACAAAATAGCAGCGGCAAAGTTGTTCAGCACAAAATTACCTTCCCAATGGTGGTATGCAAATAATAATATGTAATTTTGTTTTTTTTTTAAGCTGGTTGAAACGGCAAAAAAAAATATTTTTTTCACTAAAACAGGCAACTTAAGCCATACACACCATACCATAAATAAATGCAAATAACTCCTAAAGTATACATGTTATGCACAAAATATCAGTGACAGAGTTATTCAGCATAACATTACCTTTCCAACGGTGCTATTAAAATATATAAGTGACTTCTCCAGACATTGCTTGGGCACACTGGGAGTCAGTAGCCGACTTCTGCAGACATCCTCAGGACACACCAGTGTTCTTTTACTGATGACTACAGGCATCTGCTAGGAGACAATGAGTTAACAGTACAATTTAAAATACCCTAAAATAAGAAGGCTTATATGATCATACCATTTTGTAGATCATACTAGTATAATTTAATGTGCATATGTATCAAAATGTTAGTGTTCTGTTGATGCATGTGTACTGTATGTGCATTATCAATGAAGTAGCCAAAATGTTTACTGTTAGACCAGGGACTAACATCAAAATCAAGCCATTGTACAAACTAGGTTTTAGCAGTAGAGAGGTTACAGGGCAACACATTTCAATTAACAATGTTTTTGATCCTCTTACACTGTACATTGTGTGCAGACTAGACTAATGTGCATTTGGTGTGCTCAAGAGCTCAGGTTCATCACTTTTGTGCTGAGAAGGGTTTTAATACACTTGTCTTTGTCTAGCGTTTTGCTATTTAGGAGTTTTGTTATTGCTGTTTACAGGTTTGTTCTTTGTGCTGTGCAGTATCAAGTAGCTGGCGATGGAAAAATCAGGATATAAATTCAAAAAGTTGTAAATGGACTGTTTGTGTGGTATAAGTGAGTGTAAGGTTTTTATTTAGATGCTGATGGAAGTTCCCTTGGCTTCAGTGATCTGGAAAATCCTTGCCAGTTTATTACCAAAGGGTTATAGGAGAAATCAGCATGGGTTTACATTTGAAATGTCTGGGAAGCACTGCAGCAGAAATCATTTTACAAATGTGCATTTTTAGGGCAGTTGACAGCAATAAAAAGGTTCTACTTTTCACTGATGTTTTGAAAGGGATTATTTGAAATTCTTGAAAAAATTCTGAAGAGTAAAATGTATTTCTGATCTCAGAGAACCAAGATTTGTGTCAGATAAAATCTTCTGAAAATGTAGTTTTTTTTTAAAATTAACACAAGCTCACCCTACAAACATAAGTTGATATAAATGTTACAAAAGTAATGGCATTTTCACTTTCAACCCACAACCATACAACAATGTTTATTTTATTTACTTATTGAGTTTCTTGGATTAAGCCTTTGAGAACAAGCTCATTTATTTATTTATTTATTCAATTTTCATAACTGGGTAAGCCCACTGGGCCCCAAAGGTCTCTTTTTCAGGGGCGACCCGGAATTGATTACATAAAATAAGATCTTGTCATAAAATACAGTACATGTGTGACAGACAACATTAGGTTACATTCAAGACATTTCACTACAGAGTACCAGGCAGTTCCATGTGGGTAAGTTTATTGTTCAGTCACACTGGATCTAGATCATCAGCCTAGGGTGGGTTAGTACAGAACCTGAGCAGAGGGTAGCTAGCTTTCTGTTTGATGTTGGGGAGATTCTGTGAGACATTTTAGTAATACAGGAGGACTAGGTTGAGAGACTGTGATGTAACTAACAGCCTTGCTGTGTTGTGTTCAAGTGCAGGAGTAAGTACTCTTGTCTAGCAAGTCATTACATAGGTTCCACAACATGGTCAAACATCAAGAGTCACAACATCAGTTACAGTTAAACATTAGCAAAGTGGTTACAAGGCAATTCAATTTTAAGTAAAATAACACCATATTTACTAATAAATGACAAAACACAAGGGAAAAGAGGGATGGGAGCGTGACAGAGGGAGGGGAAAGCGCAGAGGAGGAGGAAGCAAAGAGGACAACTACAGGAGGGGTAGAGCAAGAATCAGCCCAGGCTGTAAGCCTCATCAAAAGAGATGTATAGATTGCAAAGGTGCCAGGTGTTGGGGTGGGGGTGGGTGGGTGCAGTACTAAGAGCAGGAACTGAAATTCTTAGGGGCCAGTCTTTGAGCAGAGCAGGACCAAACATTAATGGGTACCATGAGCAGAGAGTGCTTACAAGTGATGTTGTAGGAGGGGGAACATGGTGGGGGAGGATGTAGGAAGGGAGGAGACAATGGATGGATAAGGAGGAGATGTGATGGAGTAGAGAGGCAATGGTAGGCAGAAGTGTGGTCGGATTACAGTCAGGTGGGCCGGAGGCCCTATGGGAAACAGACGTAACACGCATTAGCAACCAGATGATTTAAAGGGACCTAATGTAGATTTGGCAGTGATGCTTGCAGGCAGGTTGTTAAGCCATTTAGGCACCTGATGGGCAAAAGCTTGTTGTCCTAGAGAGGTGCAGCATCTTGGGATCTTGAAGACTGTGCTCCTGGAGCTTCTTGTAGGGTGGGCACTTTCATAGGGGGTGAGAAGCTTCTGGACACCAGCAGGCAGCATGCCTAGACTTGCTTCTTTGTTCAGCAGGCAGGTCTAGAACTTGAGTCTGCCCTCGAACTGAAGCCAGTTGGTTCAGGCATATATGTCTCAAGTGTGCATGAATCACTCTGAGCCAGTGGGGAAGCAGCAGGTTTTATTTAAGGTAATTTTAATATGATTGAGGGCTGAGTCCATTGCAGACCCATATATTACAATTCCATACTCAACCAGGGAGACAACAGAGCTGTGGATGGCCAGGTTGAGGGCTTCAGGGGTCAGGCTTATGCCTATAAAGAAGGCCGATACGTATGTTGAGGGCCTTTACAACATTGTCGATATAGTTGACGAAAGACAGGGTGCTGTCGACTGTGACCCCCAGGTATTTAAATTGCTGTACCTGGTCCAATGATTTATTTATTTACAAAATGTTTCACCAGGAAAGACAACATGAGCTGATGAACAGCTTGTTTCCAGAAGAGTCCTGGGGAAGGGAGTACAAAGGTTGGGAGAGGCAAACAAGAAGCAAAATCAAACAAAAGCAGAACAAATATATACATACAGCATAGTTCACTACAACTCTATAACACTAGGGCCAGAGGCTGAAGTAGTAGTAACAAATTAATTGGAGAACTTATATAGGGTAACCAGGGCCTAAAGACCAGGAGGCCAGAACATGAAGAAAACAAGGAAAATCTTTGACAATGCCATGAGCTGTTCTATTCTCTTTTTCAGCTGCCACCCCCCCATCCTCTCACCCTTCCTCCCTGATTTCTTCTAGGTTTCTGAAATGATTCCTTGTATGTGTTATTCATGTATCCTATTTACCGTGATGCCATACCTGAACTGATGAATATTGTTGTATGCTCTCTTTAAT
This sequence comes from Neoceratodus forsteri, assembly GCA_016271365.2. Classification (NCBI taxonomy): domain Eukaryota; kingdom Metazoa; phylum Chordata; order Ceratodontiformes; family Ceratodontidae; genus Neoceratodus; species Neoceratodus forsteri. The sequence continues at coordinate 908,400,130 of CM028129.1, forward strand.
ATTGTATACCCTTATTTAACATGTTTAACATTTATGTACTCTCCTGACATGTATTGTAATCCTAGATCTAATTAAACAATAAACAAAATCAAAGAATCCGTGAAGTGCACAGACTTGGGAGCTAGGCTTAGGAAGTGCTAGTGAAAGAACAGAGAGAGAGAGAAAGGGTAGGGAGGGGAGTAGGGGATGGGTAGGGAAAGGTCGCCAGGACCAGAACCCCCTTCAGGATGCAAGGAATCCTACAAGAAGGGCAGGAGCAGGCAGGAAGAGTTTGGATGGGAAGAGAAGGAGATGGGGAAGAGAAGTTAAGGGGAAGGGGGAATAGGAGGGGGCAGAATGGGGCAGAGATCACAGCTGTCAACAGGGTAACTAGTGGTGGTAGGTGATTTAAAGATAAGCAATAGAGGACCAAGTATGGGTTTGAGATGGGCTACAAGTAAGTGAACCAGCACCAGGTCAGGAATTGCGGCACGTTATAAGGGTACTGGGAGGGAGTGGGACTGTGGCTAGGGAGAAGATGAGTTTAGGGATGGATAGAAGGATGAGCAGAATGAGGATATGAGGTGGGGAAACAAGGTGGAAGGGGTAATAGGTAAGGGAGGGGTGGGGGAGCTAGGAGTGTATCGGTGAATGAGGAGGAGGGTGAATAGGGTTAGGGGAGGGAAGAGGGGGTAGATGACAGAAGGAAGGATACGTGGATAAAGTGGGGTGTGGGAGGGATAGTGATATGTGGACTAGGGGCAGATGCAATTAGAAGAGTAAAAGTTGCATATGGCTTGGCAGAGGGATGATGGGGAAGAAGAGAGTCGGATCAGAGGAGGAAGCGAATTCCAGAGTTTAGGGAAGTAGAAGGAGAAATCATCCTGGCCTATGGAGGTGTGGTGACGGGATGACAAGAGTGCGGAGTTAGAGGATCTAAGAGGGTGGGAGGTGGAAGGGGGAACAGAGAGAGAGGAGGAGAGGTAAGAGGGGAGGGACTCAAACCAGATACCCCATCAACATTCTTAATGGTGAGAGGGTGCATTTGGTGTCTGTTCTGTAGACTGGAGAACATCATTGACTTAGTTTGTTTATAATTCATGACTAGTTTATGGTCCTTGACCCATCTTTCAACTGCAGTGAAGTTATCCTGTAGAATGTGCTCCAAGGTAATAGGGTAAGTGTCATTAATAAATATAACTGTATCATCTGCATAGAGCAAAATTTTACAGTGGCAGGCATGTAGTAGCTAATTTAAAAATATGCTGAACATTAGGGCACCCAGTATAGAGCCCTGGAGAACACCACAGTGGACTGGTCCGCTGTCAGATAGGACACTGTCAATCCTAACTTGCTGGGTCTGATTGGAGAGGTATGACTTAAACCATCCAACTGTGTCATCAGATAGACCAATAGTCGCTAGTTGTTCAGCTAGTAAGTCATCAATGTAGGTTGCACCAATTAGGTCGTCCTACTCGAGGGAGCTGTAAATATAGCCTGTAAACTCGAGCAGGGAAGTTGTGGTGCTATGACCTTTGCAGAAGCCATGTTGTTCAGTACACTGTATGTTATATTTATCCAGATATTCCACTGATCGATCCACAACAATCCTCTTGAGGGCCTTCAATAGGTACAGGAGAATCGAAATGGGTCTATAGTTACCAAGCAAGGAACAATTGCCACTCTTGAGGATTGGAAACACTAATGCTGCTTTCCAGATCTGGGGAACTCCAAGAATCTTAGCGAGGCATTGATTATGTAGGTAAGAGGTTCCAGAATATCTTCCAAGGTGAGAGCTACAAATTTTAGGTCAAGGGAGTCCCCGCTGTATTGTGATTTTCCCAAGACCTTTAGCAGGTATTTCCTGGATTCCTTTAAAGAGATGGTTCTGAAATGAAAGGGAGGGTTTGGGGGTGACTGGTCCTCAGTTTACATAGTGGTAGCGGAGTGAGTAGGGAGGACGATGTCTTGGTGTAACACTCCAGAGAGATCTGTGAATGCTTTGTTGAATGCATTTGCGATAGTTTCCTGGTTGGTTGTGGGTTGGCCTTCATTGTTGAGTATTGTAGGTGATGACTTACTTGCTTTTCCTGTGACTTCCTTGAGGTTTGCCCAGAATTTTCGACCATCACTCCAAGTCTGCGTGAGTGCTTCCTGGTAGTATAGATTTTTTGCAGCATGTATTGCCCTAGTACAGTCATTTTGATCCTTTTTGTAATTTTGGATATTGGCCAGTTTGCCAGTCTCCCGGGCTCTATACCAAAGGCGGCTTCTAGCTTTCAAGCTGTCAAGAAGCATATTAGAAAACCAAGGGTTGCTCCATCCTTTTATTTTGTGTTTTTTTAGTGGGGCTTGTTTATCACAGACCGTATTGAAAAGCCGGATAAAACACCGAAGAGCTGCATCAACAGTACTGGAGGAGTAAACTTGGGACCAGTCCTGTTGGTGCAGATCGGTTCTGAGTTGATCCAGGTGACCATGTTTAAGGACTCTATTGGTGACAGTCCTAGCACTGCGCTTTGTGATTGAACAGGTGTCAAAAAATGCTGTTCAGAGATGGATAGTGTACTGCCCTATCTGACTGTGAATAGGGTTAGGTTGAGTCAACGGTAACCCTATTACCACTACCTCTAACCCCACTAGCGCCACCCTGACCTGCACGCTAGGGAATGGGCCCAATATGAATAGCGCAGGTGCACTATTTGGTATTCACAAAAGCAGCACTGCAAATGAGCCCACTGGGGCATGCTAGGTGCTAGGTGACCATTTGCATGCCCATTGTGGGCCCATTTACAAGGGCTGCAACAGAGTTTAGCACACACACCTGCTGATTGCTAGCCTAATTGATAAAAAATACTTCCCTGGTAGTAGTGGTCCTGTTCCTTGCCCCCACGGATCACTGATCACCACCCTATATAAACAAATTAATTTCCCTGGTGGTAGTGGCCCCCCCCCGATTGCTGATTGCCATCCAATATCAACACAGTAGTGTTCCTGGTGCTAGTCACCCCCCCCTCGAAAGCCAACTGCCGACTGCCACCCGATATAATCAAATTAATTTCCCTGGTGGTAGTGGTCCTCCCTCCTGCAATTGCTGATCACTGCCTGATAACAGGCAAATAAGGATACGATTACACAATCTCAAAAATTATGGAAGGATGGGATGGCAGGTCCCTCTGGACTCTGCTCTCCAACAGGCAAATAAGGATACAAGTCTGTCTCAAAAAGTAAGGAAATTCACTGCAAAAAAACTTCATTAATGTATTAGTTAGGGTTAAAGTGACAAAAGTATGGAAATGTGGCACTAGGGTTTCCAACCCTAATATCTCACCACCACCCTGCAGGCAGCAACATAAAAAAACATTACAGTTTCACCTCTCTTGCCTCTTTGCAAATCAGGCATGGGGTGTGCCTTGGGGTTGTCAACCCTAACGCTCACCCCATTCAATCAGTAAATAAGGTGAGATGGGTACAGTACATCAGAATGAGGTGACCATTAGGTTTTATAACCCCAAGGCACACTCGATGCCTAATTTGCAAAGAGGCAAGAAAGGTGAAACCGTAATGGTGTTTCATATTGTTGCCTGCAGAGTGGGGGTTGGGTGTTAGGGTTGGAAACCCTAATGCCATATTTCCCTACTTTTGTCTCTTCAACCCAAAGTAGTGTATTAATGAAGTTTTTTTGCAATGAATATATTATATATGATATATTATATATATATATATATATATATATATACACACACACACACACACACACATACATGTTATAAGGGCATGGTAGCACCCCTATATTTAGGGTTGAGCAGGGGTTTCTATATTAAACCTCAAATTTTGAACTTTAGTATCTCCGCAGATGTTCAATGGATTTGCACAAACTTTTGCATGCATGGTCCAGCGGGTAGCTCTCTTGATGTGCCACGTTTCATTCTGGTTGGATCTGCAGATTCCAAGATGCAGATAACACAATAACATAAAATTTGTAATAGATAACCCACTCTGAGGGTGTGCGGCTGGCTCCCACAATATACACGCCTTCGTGTGCGTTGTTACACATAAGGTGCATAGCCGAGTGCATCAACCACCCATGGTGTGTGTATATCAGAGCATGACTGACATCTCAGGAGTGCTTATCTTATAAAATGGCAGAATTGTTTTGAGGGGTAAAGTGCGGGTGTGCGGTAGCACTCTGATATATGCACAGTCATGTGATGCTGTTCAGCCAATAAAATAGATACAGTTCCTACCCATTTTATAAATATATATATATATATATATATATATATATATACACATATATACATATATCTGTATATATATATATATATATATATATATATATATACACACATACATACATATAAGACAGTCTAGTACACCTTGTAATAAACACATAAATAACACCTAAATACAACAGTAATACCATATAAAACACCCAACACCTCCCACTTACTACTCTTACAAAATAGCTGTGTCCCGCAATGCTCCAGCAACTACTGCACCTCCAAGCCCTCCCCGCAGCTTTTACCTTCAGTTTGCTGTTGCTTCTGGTGCCCTAAACAGCAGAAACCACTGCTCTTGATGTCAACCCCTTCATGAATGCTCCATCTCCAGAACCCACAGCCTAACCACAAATGCCAGCAGCACTCTCCTGGGTGGTTGCACAAACTGTTGCTCCCACTGCAAATGCCATCCTATCCATCACACACACACAAGAAAGGAATGTAGACACCACACCCTCTTTTATAGGAAGCCACTACACTATGGCAAATCAATAGGAACACACATCTTTTTGCACCATAAACATTACTAGATTATGGAAACAATACCAGGACAAAACAACATATATTCCAAACCAGGAAATGATTGCAAAGTTATCATAGATTGCAAGCTTGAAATTATTACACCATCCACATAAATTATATCAAATAAACACTGGTAATGTGCCTTAGAGAAATCTACCATTTCGGGAGTGCTAATGGCTCAATAAACCCACTGCATTTGGGTTCATGGGTTATTGAGCTAATTAGCCCCTTAATGGTAGATTTCCCTATACACCACACTTACCTATCGTTTCTTCTCTCTCTATATTTATTTTATTTATTTAGTTAAACATCAGTTTAGAAACCTTTGAGCCAGAGGCTCATTTACAAAGGTACCTCATCACAAAGAGGACATCAGAACAGTAGTACAAGGGACACAGTACTTACAAACAAAAAAGTTACAGTTCAGTTACAATTTTGTTACAATAGAATACAATCTCCAACGAAGCAAAAGATAACAAAAGGTGCAAAACTTATGGTCGGGGGAGAGCTGGTGGGAGTAGAAGGGAGGGAGATAGGGGAGGAGGAATTAGTAGGGAAAGGAAGGGGGGGGCGCTCAGTGAGCATTGTCAAACAGAGTATTTTTTTTTTTTTACACACTAGGCTAGCGGCAGTTGCATTTACGAGAGCTAAGCAGGAAGTTTCTGAGCCTGGGCTTAAAGCAAGCTAAGGTTAGTGAGTTTGAGACACTGGCAGGGAGGGAGTTATACCAGTGGGGCGCACGGTAGGGGAATGCCCTCTGACCTTGAGAGGTCCTGGCTCTCGGAATAACTAGGGTAGCTCTTGACGAGCTGCGCGTGATCAGGGTCGGTGCAGTACGGGGAATGGAGTTGGATAGGCCTATATATATTGCCACTATATTAATGTGTTATTTACACCTTTATAACACATTACTTCCCAACACACTACAAACTACCCCAAAAACACATGTAACAAGCCCTTAATAACACATGTAACAACCCCCTTAACACAAGTAAGAGCCACCCTTCCTGCCTAACAGTATGGTAAAACATAGGACACAACAAAAAGTGTCCAGCCTAATGCATTATATAAAACAAAAATGGCAAAGTCTGGCATACTCATAAAATAATACCATCTCTGGGTCAAACAAGCTCAAAAAAGGCCACTTGCCCTTTGGGCTCATGGCTTTATGGTTTGTTCAACACTTCAACAGTATAATATTAGTAGTAGTAGTAGTACAAATCTTATTCATGTATCATGAATCGGAAACTCAGCTGAGTCAAGCTCAATTCCAATGAGGTCCTTATTACATAAAAGGTTCAAATATTCACATATTAGGTTATAATATAAAAGTATATTAGGAACAGCAGGTTATCATAGCTAGATGATGCTAGATGGAGTCAAAGTTGAAATTTACAATTGTAAACATATACAAAATACAATATATAATATATGAAAAAGCTAATCTCTTCTGATATACAGAGTAGATATACACTTAAGGCCAGATTTTCAAAGCTCCATCAGACCGCCACAATTAGCGATGATCTAGGGGCTTCACCAAATCCCTGCTGCATCAAGGATCCTACACTATATTCAGGTACAACAGTGTCCCTGCGCCTGAGCTCCGGGATGTGCCGCACCCGCAAGCATGGGACAAAAACAGTGACGCACCTGCTGGTAATGCTGCACGGTTCTAGCTACCCCCCTCAGCACAACCAAAGAGGGCACACACATGGCTAGCAAGAGGGGTATGGGGCAGCATAGGGCATGAGGTGGCACAATTGCAGTTGGGGAAGGAGTGGGCAACCATGACATTGCTATTGCACCTGGTGGGGGTGCCAGTCATGGCACCATATTGGCACGGACAGACAATGGGGAATGGGGGTATGTAGTGACACACAGTACCATGGCCCCATGCTGGCATGGCCCAGGCAGCAGTCCCCAGGGCTATGCCAATGTGGGGCCCTGGTGCTGTGTGTTGCTATACCCCCCATTCCTCATTGTGTGTCCGTGCCAATATGGTGTCATGATTGGCACCCCCACCAGGTGCAACAGCAGGGTCATGGTTGCCCACCCCTTTCCCAACTGCAACTGTGCCAACCCATGACCTATGCCACCCTGTAACTGCCCATTAGGGACTCCTAGCCACACATCCCCACAGTGTGTAGAGTGGTGCATGGGACTTAGACCACCTTTCCAGTGGTCTAACTCCTGCCCCTAGCTGCGGCCACAGCAAGGTTTCTTGTATTCCAGAAAAGGGGATATTGCAGCTCCACCATGGCCCAAACCCCCTTGCCACATGGCACACCCTAATCTTGCCCGCAGGAATGGTACAGCGCCATAAGGATGCAGTGGCTCCTGATTCAGATGCAGACCACGTTTCTGAATGAGGAATGCCACATGGTTTGACACAAGGTACCAACTGCGGCACAACTATTTGCAGCAAACACCTTGCCTCAGCCGTAGGTCTTTGAAAATCCTGCCCTTAAAGTTTATGTGTGAAAACAAAGCTTACACAAATGTATGTATAAGACAAGATGAAGAACATCAACCAGTATCCAGTGTTGAGCAGCATCATATTTTCCCTATCACTTGTTCAAAATGCCATTTTTTTATTTTGTTCAAACTTTTTTCCCCGGTGTAGGCCTCAAATATGATAGAATATCATTCCAAGATTTTGGGCCCACATTAAAGAAATGAGACCTGCACACTTCCAAATTTCTTTTAAGAGGGTGAAATGCTACCCCATTTGTGAATGTGAGTAAGTTTCTGATGCTTCTTTGTTGTATGTTTTCTAGCAGATAGATACAAAATTTCTGGAGCACTTGTGCATGAAAGTAAGATAATGGACCCTCCTGCATTCCACCAGACTCATCCAATCCAGTTCATTATAAAGTTCACATCTGTGAGTCTTGTGAGGGAGGGTGTTGAAGATGAAGCAAGCAAACCTGTTGTATGTAACATCCAGTTGTGCCAGCTCCATCCCAGACACCGCCACAAACATTAAATCCCTGTAGTTTAAGATTGGCAAAATCATAGTGTTCACCACCTTTCTAACCTCTTTACTTATTCAATACTTAATTTTATACACCCCCCCAGATGTCTTTCCAGATTTTTTACTTAGTTGTCTATGTGGGTATTCCATTTAATTTTGTTGTCTAACCAGACTCCCAGGTATCTGTACTGCGGTACTTGCTCTAGTACAATATGGTTGAAGGTTTTAACTTGCAAGGTAGTTTTAAGTGGGACCACAGTTTTTTCTCTGCTAATATACATTTCTTGTTTTTTGGGGTTTTATTTTACATTAAGTGGAAGTCTAGGTGAGAAAAAACTCCTGTACATTATTAAAAGCTGCCTGTAACCTGATTTCAGTTTGCTTAGGGGTAGTCCCTTCTGTATATATTACTGTGTCATCCATATATAGGTGATATTTTATCTGTGGATTCTTCAGGGCAAATGTATTCATACTGGCCCCTAAGAATGAGACCTGGGGTACTCTGGACACTGTTGGGACCAAATTTGATTTACATTCATTTATTTATAACTACTAGTTGTTAATGCCCTTTCAAGTAGGACCCAAACAAGTACACAGCACCCTCATTCACATATCTAGAATGTGTAGTATGGTATGGGCCTGCAGCCATTGGCTCCGCTGTGAACCAATGCGTGCAGCTAACTGTCAGTCGTACGGTGGCGGGTTGGCAGGCGGGTGGGATGCTGCCGCCCGCCTGCTGACCGGGGAACGGGCAGTGGGTCCCAGTGGGCGGAGGGGGAGGCACCTTCAGACCACCAGGATAATAAGTTGTTTTATGTTTTACAGATGCCCACAATCGGGCAGAGTGCGGTCCACTGGACACACCAGGATATTGGCAGGGGTGATTTAAACAGATGCCCACGATTGGGCAGCGATCGGTCCACTGGACCACCAGGGATATTGGATGGGTGGGTTTATTATACCGATGCCCGCGATCAGGCACATAGCGGTCCACTGGACCACAAGGGATATTAGACGAGGATTTATTTTGTAGACAAATGCCCACGATTGGGAACATAGCAGTCCACTGGACCACCAGGGATATAGGATGGGGGGGTCTATTATACTGATGCCTGCGATCACGTACATAGCGGTCCACTGGACCACCAGGGATATTAGAAGAGGATTTTTGTTGTAGACAAATGCCTGCGATCGGGCTGCAGGGGGCGTCGGTCCCCGATGGCTGCTGCCTGGCAGGGTGCCAGGCGCAAGTCATTGGGGATCGGCGCACCTGCATGCTAATGGGATGCAAATGGGGCCATAATGACATGGAAATGGCCCCATGTGTGCCTTGCATAAATTATGGCCCCATTTGCATGTCCCCTTTTGAATATCGCAGGTGCTGTGAATGGTGCAATGGCACTTGTGCTAGAGCATCTCCATGCTCCACTCTGGCCACTTGTGCTGGTGCAGTACCACTGCGCCATGCACTGTGGGGGTGGCCAGGATGCGATATTCAGATCTGCTGAGCCATAGCGCAGCTCCGTTGGATACCGCCCAGGCCACACCCCTGCGCAACCCAGTTGAGCTGCGTTCAGGCTTGAGCCACAACCTGGCGCAGTTTGAATATCCGGGCCCAGGGATACAATGAAACATTTTGGAGTGGCAATCAGAGGGGTGGAGGATGCCACTAGACACCAGGAAAACAATGAAAAATACAGGGGCAGCGATCGAAGGGGTGAGTGGTGCCAACTAGACACCATAGAAAGCTAAAGGAATACAGGGACAGCAATTGGAGTGTGGGTGCCACTAGACACCAGGGAAATGTAAAGGAATACGGGGATGGAAATCCGGGGGTGTCACTAGACATCATGGAAACATGAAAACATAGCAGAATGGCAATTTGAGTGGCGGTGCCACTAGACACTATGAATTAGAAAGCTTCCATATGAATGGCAAGAAAGCCCATACAGAAAAAACAGAAGCAAGTTATGAAAAAGGATTTAAAATAATTAATAAATAAATAAACACATTTCCGGGGCATGTCTCCAACAGTTAAGTGCAGAATCCATGTAGCAGACTCATAATGAGCAAGATACATGTGTTGGCGTCTCTGCAGGATATCACTTTTGTGGGTTTTCAATTTTGGTTTTTTTACACAAAAATGGAAAACAAGATGGCGGCAAATGAAAAAGGATTTTCCACTCATGGAAAATGATGACACAAATACGAAAAAGATTCTTTTTTCATATCACAAGCCACAAAAATGATTTATAATCTTAAAAAAAGAACATTTCAAGGGCATTTCTCATATGGTTAAGTGCAGACGCCAGCTAACAGGATCCCGATAAGCAACATACATTGTGTTGGTTGCTCTCAAGAATGTCATTTTTGTGGCTTCTGAAATTTGAATTTGTCTGGAAAAATGGCAAACAAAATAGCGGCAAATGAAAAAGGATTTTTACCCACAAAAAGGATGATGTCAATATGAAAAAAGATTCTTTTGTTGTTTCATACAGCTATTTTGAAGGGTTTACTGACCATGTTCAGGATCAAAGTTTCAACATTTCCAATTTAATAACTTTGCAATGGAGTAATACTTTTTCACCAAATGAGCAAAAGGCACATCTGTGGGTCAGCCCCTTTCCTACCCTGAAAAGTTCATCACAATTCCAAACTGTCTGAGTGCTACAGGTGTCAGATGAAGCCCAGAAAAAAACAATGGGAAAACACTCCGGAAAATTCACGTTTTGCACTATCCATAACTCAGAAAGCATACATCCAACTAGAATGAAACTTGGCACAACTTGAGACTGCACATGCAAAATTTCTTAGACTCTGTTGAACAGTTATGAAGTTATTAAAGTGCCTAAATTGAGGTTTAACATCAAACTGCCTGCTCAACCCTAACTATAGTGGTGCTACTGTGCCACTATAATATCTACAGATAGACAAACAGAAAGACAGAGAGATTGACTGATTGATTTATATGTTAGTTCATCAGTAATGGTTTTTGAAATATCAAAAGTAAAGAAATTTGGTGTTAGGTATTTTTTCATACCTTTCTTCCCCATCCTCCATGCTCTACCCCCGAACACCACCAAACTGAATGTCAAAGCACAATCTAGATCCCAATCCTGAAGGGCCTTGTATGAACTAAGCTAATATCATTTATTTTATTTCTTTTATGATTTTTAGCCAGGAAAAACACATTAAGCTGAGGCTTGTTTATATGTGTATCCAGGAAGAACAGGGAAGTTAAGTGATTTACTCTTGGTTCCATAGTATGCAAATGGCGACTGTGAGAATCACACCCTGTGCTCCATGTTTGCAGCTCAGTGTTCTTAACCACTGCACTGCCTACTCATTATCACTAGTATTTACAAATGTAGAGTCATAACATGCAGGATCTGACTACAAACCTACTTCATGCAGTTCCCTTCAGACCCTGCATTAAAAAAGGCCTGACTCCTAACTTGCTTCACACAACAGGAGATGCAGCCAAAATGTTTTCACATAGGGCACTATCGTCCCTGATTGCAGCAGAAAACATGAAGGACCGTTTGTGAATCCTGACCTCACATCAGGGTTTTATTTAACTCTAAAAATTGATTAGTGTTTTGCTCATAAAAGTGCTAAAATTTTATGAAAATGCATTGCTCTTGTCTCACAGTATTTAACAAACACAACACTTCTAGAAAATCTATATTAATATTTTCTGTACAGTTAGTATTGTCCCAAGAAAAAAACTGCTAATCAATTATTTAAAACCCTGCACTACTAACTTACTTTGCACATAACCCTTTGGGCCCAGTGTGAAACAGAAGCTGAGACCTAAGTGGCTTCATGCTGAGCCATTTGGCCCTGCACAAAACAGGACCTGAGTCCTTTTGGAAAGCATGACACATGGTGGCCTTCATACTCTGTGCTACACGGGACCTGATTTCAAACTTATTTTGTGCAAGGCCCTTTGGGACTTGTTCAGGGTACAAGTTTTAACTTGCATTGCACAAGGCCCTTTGGCACCAGAATTTTGACTGTGCTTTGGCAGTCAATTTGTTGGAGTTCATGGGGGTGAAACATAGAGTTGGGGGTAGTTAGGGTTCAAAAAATCCCTAACATTAGATGTCCTTACTTTTGATGCATCAAAAACATTAACTGATACATTAATGCAGTTTTTTTGTCATGGATTTCCAGTCTTTCTAGATAGCCATGGTATATTGGTGGATGCACTGCACAGAGATCTGCAGGCCTGTGTGATGCAACATGGTGCAAATCCACAAAAAAAAGAGACAAGTCCAAAGTTGTGTGATGCAGTGCACTTTGGGTGGTAAATCTCGACTTGCTTCACAAAGGGCCTTTTGTGCAAATCAGGAGATAGACTAAACTTGCTTCATGCATTGCACTTTGGGCCCTGTGCAAATCAAGAGGTAAGTCCTAGGGCCCTGTCTGAAGTAGGACATGTAGGGTCTTTTATACCCTGCATGAATCAGGAGGTAAGTCTTAACTTGCCTGACACAGAGCCCATGAGGCTTAACTCATTTTGTGGAGGGCTTTGAAGGCAAGGCAATTTTATTTATATGACACCAAATCCCAGGCACTCTGGGTGTCTCACATTAAAAACAACAAAAACATTCAGTATGCAATAAAATCACAAAATAAATGTAACCTCCTATGGGGCTTACCTTAAATTGCCCTTGTTTCTCCTATATGCCTCCTGGAGCTGGTGGTGTCTCCTGATTTTTCACGAATCATCACTGCCATCTGGCCCAATTCCTTTGGTGCCCCTAATCCTCCATCTGGCCCTTGGATATACTTTTGCCCAAAATTGGGGGCAAAGGAGCTAAACCGTGAGCTGCCACATTGCTTTTTGCTCTTTTGTCTGGCGCATGGCTCACGCATGTGCGAGAGTGCTTTTCATTTCCTTACCGCTCTTGCAGTAAAACGGATGGTTTTCCAGTGATCTGGATCCCTGCGTAAGTTAGAACTGTGACGACGGACTTGAATGAGGCCAGTGAAAAGCCTCTCTAACTGTAATCTCTAATCAGGGCTCATTAATATTAATGAAGGCTTTATAAATATGAATGAGCTGCTAAGTTAGCAAGTGGGGACACTGTGTATTAGCACTAGTGACAGGTGCAGAACTGAAATAATGTATAAATAATGGCAGTGTTTAAGAGGGCACAGGGTCTGCTATTGCACAGTGGGGTATTTGTAAATAAAAAGTCTTTCTACTGGCTACACCAGAACTTTTAAAGTGGGGAACTGTGTGGACTGCAGGGGACTATGTGTAACAGCAGCCATGCTTGCAGCCTGTCAGCCAATCTGAAAGCCAGAATTACAGGGAGAGACTTTTGGAACTGTGCCAGAGGCTTTTGGGGAAAAAGCAGGGATAATCATTGGCACCCAATCTGTAACCAATCAGGATGCTAGAACTGTGTCTGACAGCTTCAGCAGCCAATCAGACTCCAGAACTTTGTTTTCATTCAAGAGAGCGACAGCTGAACTGGGGAGAGACCAGTTCAAGCTTCCAAGAAGTGTGGAGGCTCTGTGATCAGCTCAAGAAATTTGGGGAGAGGCCTGCTTTACCTCTTCTTGGCCTGAATTTCTACTGAATCATTGAGACTGCCGAGTTTGCAGACTGAGGTGAAAGTCTTAAAAGGGAAGAGAAGTAATTTTCTCAGAGTTGAATTCCAGACTGTAAGGGGGTCAAAGTGCCTAAACGATCCTCAAGCTGTGTGTCTGTGAGAGTGCTGTTTGCCCCAGGGACTGTGTCTGAACCTGAAGTCTGGGGGCTACCAGAATTGTCTCCAGCCTGTTTGCTAAAAGAGGGAGACCTGAACTTCTGTTTCCCAGCTTACAATTCCAAGGACTGCAGTTTGTAAATGGGTAAGCTGCTTGGCATAGTTGAGACTGTTCTCAAGAAAAAGCTTGTGATGCCAAACAACCTATCCAAAGAAATGTTTCTGAATTAGAAACCGAAGCTGTTGAGAGACCGATTGAGGGAGTCAGCTCCTGGACAGAAGATCAAAGTGGGTTGCGGCCACCCTTGGGGGCAAGGCCTGGACATGGGGTGAGTTGTGCTAGCCCTGGTCCCTGTGTCCTGGTCCCTGTCCAGATGGAAAAGATCTGCAGCCACCAGCCAATGAGCCAGTCCTTGAGAGGAACCAGCCTGGAAATCAGCCAAGCATCCAAGGTCCTGGTACAATGAGTACAACAGGGTTTTACCCAGCAACACAAAAATAAAAAGTATATGCCATCTGATTTGTTTTCCAAGTTCTCGTTGTCCTTTAAACTGTTTTTGCAGGCCACTGGGCCAGAGGATTACAACTGTGTTGGGTTAAAGTGCTTGTGAATTCTGCAACCACCAGAGGTAAATAATTAATAATCATTTGTTTGTTTAAGGGCCCCAACCAGCTGCAATCCCATGCATCCCATGGCAACACTTCAGGTCTGCAACACAGCACACTCTGGGTACTCAGTGAGGTTAACCGGACAGTCCGAGGTGGGGGTGAATGTATTGTTTTAAATGTAATGCAGAGAAAAAGAGAAAGTATTGCCAAACCTAAATTCTAATTAATCTAATTTTGATTTGCATCCCTTACCTCTTGTTCAATCCCCAAAATAAATCAGTTCGTTGTTTCAATGTTACATGGGTCCATGAGCAGGTCATTATTTATGCACTGGTCTATTTTGGAAGATAAAGGTACATTGTTATTGCTGGTAACCACTTCTTATAGGTGCACAGGGCATTTTCTGGAAATCCAATCCCTGTTGGTAAGTGCATGTACTGTGAGCATATTATTAGCACTCACCTGCAATTGTACCTGTGAATGCAACGTACAGTGTTTTGGGTAACTCCATGTGTGGGGCCATTGGTTGGGTTTGTGGGTAGGTGCAGCTTCCCAGAGGGTTGTGCTAGCTTAACATCTAACCCACTTAAAGATCACTCTGGGTGGAGGCACCGCACAAATACATTTATTTTTGATACTGAGCCCCTTGGTATGTTAGTTAAATCAGAACCCAGGCCCTTCAACCTGCATTTAGGACAGCAGGCAGGAGTAATAGCCCACTGGGAAGTGGCACCACAGGTTACATAAATATAAATAAATAGAAGATTATGAAATTAAAAGTAGAATATTCAAAGGCAGCAGCAGCACCAGACCCCAAACTCAGAGCACATAAACGAGCTTTCAAAGGAGATTTAAAAAGATCTAGCGAAGGGGCTACTCTGACCGCTTGGGGAAGAATGTTCCAGAAAATCAGGGTAGCCAAGTCAAATGTCCTATATCCAAAGAACTTGCATTAAGATCTCGGAACTGAAGCTGGCAGCAAGACCATACAGTAAGGAAGCCTTTCAGGTAGCCCGGATCCAGACCATGCAGGGCCTTGTATGTTAAGCAAATCTTGAAGTTAATGTGCCACTGCACCAACAGCCAGTACAGATCATGGAGAACTGATGTAACATTTTGAACCAAGAAACTAACCAGCCAGGCTGTCACATTCTAAATCAGCTGCAAATAACACATCAACCTTATGGATAACCAAAGGTACAAAGAGTTACAATAATCCAATCTAGATGTAACCAGGGTGTGCACCAGTGTCATCAGATTGGCAGCATCAGGAAAGGGCTTGATCCAGGAGTTGTTTCAGAGATGATAAAAGCTGCTGTGAACCACAGCTGACCCCTAGGCCCATATATTTAAAAATGAGCTCAAGCACAGTGCACTGTAAATGTATGCACCAGCACTTGCACTAGTGCCCAATGCAGTGGCTGCTATATGCAGTTGGATAACAGACTAGCACCATGTGACTGACTATGGGCCCGTGTCAGTGCACTGCTATTTCAAACTGTGCTAACCCAAAACGGACCTGGGCTGTATCCAGTCCACAGGGAATAGTGCTCCCAGACCAGATAGCACCGGGAGTCATGTTGACTATATTCAGCCACACCATGCAAATGAGTACATTTGCATACCCATTATGGGTTCATTTGCATGGTGAGTGGCAGCCCTTTAGCACCCATCCTTTGGGCGCCTGACATGCCGTCCCTGGTGTCTAACAGCACCCTTCACAACCCAAACACCCATTCCATAGTTGGAATAGGTATCCTTGGTGTCTAGTGGCACCCCCACCCCTGATGACCCATCTCACTGAATTTCAACAGTTGCCTAGTGTCTAGTAGCAACACCCCTCCCCCAATCACCTATCCCATGATTGTGGAAACTCTCCCTGGTGTTTAGTAGCACTCCACACACAGGCTATCATTCAATCACCCATCCCACCCACACCCAGAACACTACCCAGCGAACCTACCCTTGCCGGTGTGCTTTGGAATGTGCCAGGGATCCTGATACAGCAACTGGCATAACCTTCTTCTCACTACCTCGGCCAGCCATAGCATGAGTGGACAATGAACTTGTATATAATCACTTCAGCACAAGTGCCTGGATTGCACTGTGTGAAGATATGGGAATAGACGGACACAACAACAGTAGATAAGGTGCATGAAAACACAGGATATGGATTGTTCTTTTTATTTAAGTAATCCAAAACAAAAAATGTAAAAAATACTTGTACAGAAAAGAAAAATCTTCAAGGTTCGTTGGTTCCAGCAGTTCTCTTTGTCAGGATAAACAAACCTGGCATCAGCATCAATAGGAGACATGAAAGCAAACACAGTCTCCCTGTAACTTCAGGCAAACTGCTATGAACTGAAAACTCATCTCACCAGGCAACTGAACTGAAGACAAAACTGATCTGATCTGTTCTGTCCTAGTGGAGGGTTTATATACACAGCTTGGAGTGACATCACAGACGTGTGATCCACCCCTTTTTAGAAAAGTGTTTCTAACTTCTTTGATATTATTGCTTTTTATTAAGTAACATGAACTAAATAGGGACAAATACAGATATTTGCACAATATCCTTTCTCTACATAATACCCATGAGAAAATACTTTATTTCTATGTGCATATGAAATAGGGCATAATGAAGGGGTCTAGTTCCACCCTCTGCTGTGAAGTCATCCTCTGAAAGAGCATAAAAAAAGTTCAGTTTGTAGGCTGGCAGCACTTAGAGAGACCATACATGCATACTGTTTGCAACTCCCAGGTAAGGAATTAATATGTATTTTAAAGCTCTGAGTTCCCTTTTTGTGTTTCTTTTGTGGCAAACTCTTAACATTTGATTTTTAACGCAAAATATGTTGTTACAAGTACACAGGGAAGGTTTCTATAAGTTTGCAAGGGAAAACCTTTCATTTGGGCCTACTCTCAGCCTACAGCCTGCTCTTTACAAGTGCTTTTTACTTGCAGGCTAAATATTTGCAGTTTACAACAAAATGTGCTTCTAAGCTGATATTTTTGAAAAAGGGAGGCGGTGGGGAGTTAAAAAATACAAACTACAGTCAAGTCTTTTATCAGGTATGAGGGCTTCTCATGCATTTTTGGCCTCAGGCTTTCACAAACAGGCAGTTTGGCAAAAAGCTAAGCGGCTAGGGAACCCACTTTCATGTCGCCTTTCAATTTCTTCCATTGCTGCACAATTTAATTACAGTAGTTTTAACAGCTGTTTTTTACATTTGGGAAAACTCTTACACGTGCCATAAGAAATACAAACACTGTGCATATTTAAAGGGACAGGCATCACATGCAATAGAAATTAATCCTACCCTGCTATTTTAACAGTTAAGACCAGTTTATAGTTGCAAAGGCTACTAGAAAGCACTGTTAGTGGCCAGCCTAACAGTTAGGAAAGAAAAATAGTACACAAGAAAAGAGAAGAGAAGTACTGTTGCAACAGTTTTTGGCAGAAAAAGTGAAGATTATTGAAAGAATAACACACAAAAAAATAGAAGAGACAAGGAAGTGGGGCTTATAGAAATATGGTCCTAATACTGGAATAGGGTCACCCTATGACATATTGGAGCCATGCCTATACCCCCAGATATGTCCCCTCATAATATGTGTCTTTCTTAGTTAATAATACCCACATCCAGTGGGATCTTAGATCCCTAGTTGCGTAGTAAGGCAGAGAAGGGGTGATTACATGCACTACCAGAAATGATAGAAGCTGTGGGGCTAGCTGTCAGGATGACATGTCTGAGACTGTTAGGAGATGGATATACTCTGGTGTGGTGGGTATAATGGAGCATGAGTATGGCAAACATAATTGGGAGGGTGGCTTGCTGGGCTATGTGTAGGGGATCTGTGGCAACCTCAGTGCTGAGAAATGGGAATGAATAGGGTGGGGAGGATTAAATGGACAAACTTGTTCTGGTCTATGTTTATGCATCTGTAGTGCTGTTGTGGGTGTTGATGTGTCTGAAGAATGAGTTGAAAGGTTTGTGTGACCAGGACATGGCTACACAGTCATCTGCAGCTATATGAAAGTTGATACCCCAGGCACTAGTGCTGTGGTAACTGTAAGCATGCTCAGTGTCTGCTCATATGATCACCAGCTCTCACCTGAAAATGAGCTTTGGCTCAGTGTGCCTTTCCCAGTCATCAATTTTAAATAAATAAATATGATGACTGGCCAAGGTGGTGAGAGGAGGGCTATAGCAGTTGCCATATCAGGATTCCAGGCAGGTCTCTGGCCACATTGGTATGGGGGAGTTGGCTGGGTGGTGTTCTGGGTGCAGGCAGGATGGGTTGGTGGGGATGCTGGACTGCCAATGTGTGCTGGTCCATTTCTTGATGGGCATTCAGGGGTGGGTTGGGGGTACCACTGGACATCAGGGATATTTTTAACTACACAGACCAGGTGTTTGGGGGTGGGGTGCCACTAGACACCAGGAGGAGTTTCCACAATTATGGGGCAGGTACTTAGGGTGGGGAGAACTACTAGACAGCAAAGAGGTGTCTATATGCACATGATGGATGTTCTGGGGTTGACACTAGACACCATGGAGCTGTTGAATTACAATGGGAAAGGTAATTGGAGTGGGGTGCCACTAGACACCAGGATAAGTTTCACAATGACAAGACAGGTGTTTGGAGGCTGGCACTATACACCAGGGATATATTGATGTCCTATGGGACCATGCTTGGGACAGGTGTTCAGGATGGGGGTTCCACTAGATACCAGAGAGCTGCTGAACTACAATGGGACAGGTGGTTGGGGTGGGAAGTGTCACTAGACACAGGAGAGTTTTCACAATCACAGGATAGATGTTCAGGGGTGGGCGCCACTAGACATGAGGATATGTTGATGTACTATGGCATATGTGTTCCGGTGTGGGGGTGCTACTAGACAGTAGGGAGAATGTCTACATGCACAGGATAGGTGTTCAGAGGGTGGGGTGCCACAAGACACTAGGGAGCTGTTGAACTACAACAGGACAGGTGATTGCAGGTGGAAGTGCCACCAGACACCAGGGAGCTCTTGAACTACAAGGGGATGGGTGACTGGGGTGGGGGTGCCACTAGACACCAGGGTGAGCTTTCACAATCTTGAGATGGGTGCTCTGGGTGTGGGGGGTCACTAGACACCAGGGATATCTTGGCATACTAAGGGCCGGGTGTTCAGGGGTTGGAGGGTGCTACTAGGCACCACAGACAGTACCTACATGCATGGGACAGGTGTTAAAGGGGTGAGGGTTGTCACTAGACACCAGGTAGCTGCTGAACTACAATGGGATGGGTGATCAGGGGTAGGGGGTAACACTTGACATCAGGGAGAGTTTTTACAATGATGGGATGGGTGTTCTGGAGTGGGAGGTGCCACCAGTCACCAGGGAGATTAGCATCGTACATGGACCAAGAGATCAGGGGGTGAGGGGTGCCACTGGACACCAGGGCCTGCATCCTCACTGGCATGATGGGTGATTGGAGGTGGGTAGCTGCAGTGCAGCCATCTTACCATTGATGGGGTGTGAGCATGCACTTTGCTCCCAGTTATGATGAGGTTTTGTATGGCAGTAAATAGCCTTGCTTTGGCTGCCACTTACCACCACTGCACACCTTTGAACATGCCACTGTAGCTGTATGCAAGAGGGGACCCTCTCATTTGCATGGATGCAGTGTTATGTTAGTAGTTGGGCAGTAACAGGCATAGCTCTCACTTCAAGGTCCTCTGAATTCAGCTCACCCAAAATGCCACAGACCTATATAGCACTGGCACAAACCCCATTGGCCCCAATGCTAACTTTTGAATATCTGGCTCCTGATATCCTCAAGTCAGCGTAGAGTCCACAGTGACCCCTAGATTCCTAACTGTATCCACAGATCTGAGTGTGATGCCATCTACAGATGGAAGGACAGCATCACAGCTCATCGGTGCTGAACCACAGGAGCTGTGCCCTAACTTTATGTTTTTTTGAGCTTTCTACCCCAATTTTTCATCATGGTCTTTTTTTTCTCTCCACTTCATGAACATGACAGATATTGCTTTTCAATCCAGTCTGAAACGTTGTTTCACAAAATGAGCCATGAAACAATATTTCAGACAAGATTTGAAAAATGACAGTTATGAGGTTCTTGAGGTGGGATAAAATACAAGTTGAAAATTTGGGGTCAAAATCTAGTAAAACAAAGTTATGAATCAAAGTTGAAAGGTATTTCATTGTTATCACTAGCCAACTATTGTCTTTTTTTTGGGGGGGTGGAGTAGGTCTAGTTTAATTTTCATTTGCTTTTCTACTGTTGCTTATAACTTCATCATTTTTTGAGATTTTAACCATACATTTCCAATGTTGCCTTTTTTCACTGCACTTCATGAACCTAACAGCTGTCATTTTTCAAATCCTGCCCGAAGCATCATTGTGAAGTAAGACCATGAAACAATGTTTCAGCTAGGATTTGAATCATCTGTGAAGCAGCAATTCCCACACCCCTCCAGCTCTGTGTGCCAAGGTACTGTTACTACAAAGCATAAAAAACAAAAAACAGGCACCACAGATGCTTGAACACACAGGAATATATAAAAATATTTTATTCTATACAGAGACCGGACCGCCCGTGACTCTGGGCAGCTCCCCTCAAACGGTTTCACACCCTTTGTGTCACCAGGAGGTGGAGTTCACATGTGTTCATGTCCACATTTAAATGCAAGTCTTAAAGTGACAGTTCAGTATTTGACATACATTTTACCTACATTATAATACATTATAAGTGCAAGCAATTCTGAGCATAAAATGCTATAATATAAAAGTCGTATAGTGATACATGCATGAAATTCTACAATAATGGTGAAGCAGACTGAAATAATGTGCAATATGTGCTATTATCTAGAGATAAAAATAAATATATAAATACAAGATTAAAATATTTTAATATAAACAAAAGTAAAGGGACAAAACATGGACAAAACCAGTTTAAAAAAATATATATATATATATATATATATATTCTATACAAAAAACTTTGTTAATGTGTCAGTTAGGTTCTTCTACAGCAAAAATAAAAAGTGAGGAAATTCGATTTTAGTGTTTCCACCCTGCACCCACCCCAACCCACCCATCAACAGGCACTGGGGTGTGTGTTAGAATCCTTGACTAACTCTCACCCCATCCCATGTGTAAACAAACTGAGATGCTGCAGTGTAGGAGAATGGGGTGAGAGTTGAGCTAAGGACCCCAATGGAGACCCCAATGCCTGTTGGTGGGGGCGGGCTGGGGTGGGGTCCAAGGAGTGGGATCCTAAAATCGAATTTCCTCACTTTTCACTAATAGAAGAACCCTAACTGATGCATTAACATGAATTTTGCATAGAATCTCCTTACTTTTAAGAAGAATAGAAAAGTAGAGATGTTAGCAGAGTTGGTGGGTGCGCTCCACCAACTTGTAAGTGTCGACCACATTACACACCCAATTCACAACAGCAAGGCCAGCCACCAAACAAATGTTAATCTAGTAGAACAATAGAAAACACTGTCCACAAAATGTAAACTGCACCACACAATATGTCTGTAAAAAATATATTGTCTGACACGTAAACACCTCTATTAACATCTACAGGACAAGCCGTCAACACCCTCCAAATTTCAAGTAAAAAGACCAAACCGTGTCCAAGATATGACATATCAAAATTTGAAATTTTCATTCATCAGAGTGGCACACCTGTTGACATTTAGCACATACAATGACTGAAAACTACATCCATGACACTAAGGCTAGGTATCCTATCAATTTCAAGCCACCACCACAAGCAAAACACTGTCCACAGAACGTAAACTGCACCACAACATATCTACCCAAAATATTTTCTGGCATGAAACACTGGAATTTTCATCCACATGACATGCTTCAACACCCTCAAATTTCAAGTGAAAAGACCAAACCGTGTCCGAGATATAACATTTTAATGTATGAGATTTTCATTCGTCAGACTGGCACAGTTCCACACCTATTGACATTTAACACACACAACAACTGAAAACTACATCCATGACACTAAGGCTAGGAATCCTATCAATTTCAAGCCACCACCACAAGCAAAACACTGTCCACAACATGTAAAGTGTGCCACACAATATCTCCACAAAATAATTTTTCTCTGACATGTAAACACCACAATTCATATCTAGAGGACATGCCATAAACACCCTCCAAATTTCAAGTAAAAAGACCAAACCGTTCCTAAGATATTCAATATGAAAGATTACTAAAATTTCCCTTTCTATTCCATTTTAAAAAATCTGGCCATCTTGTCCCTCCCTCGTGATCAAAGATGGTGATCAAAGAATCTCACGATCAAAGAATTTGCAGGCTTACTATCAAAGAATTTGCAACCTTATGAACAAAGATTTAAAAACCTTATAAATCAAACAATTGAAGGAATTCCTGTAATCCACCACCATGGTTTGACAGAATGAAGCCCCCTGAGTAAAACCCACACTCATTTGACTTCCTACGACATCCCTGGGCTGAGAAAATAGATTTTTTAATTGGGCCATCTCATTCCTCGCTCACGATGCACGATCGTGATCAAAGCATCTCACAATCAAAGAATTTGCAGGTTCACAATCAAAGAATTTGCAGGGTCATGATCAAAGAATTAAAATGTTTCAAGTTCACAAAATATATAGAATCATGGTAAATCAGCACCATGGTTCATCAGAACGAAGTCCCCTGAGTAAAACCCACCCTCATTTGGCTACTTACGATACCCCTGGGCTGAGAAAATAGATTTTTTCATCTGGCCATCTCGTCCCTCGCTCACGATCGCGATCAAAGAATCTCATGGTCAAAGTATTTGCATGCTCGCAATGAAAGAAATAGCTCGCTCACGAATAAAGAAGCGAGGCAAGAGATGGCCAGATAGAAAAATAAATTTTCTCAGCCGAAAATCAACTCTAATAATAAGGTGGGTTTTGTTCAAAGACTTCGTTAATACCCATCTGCATACCCAAAATAATGTAGTACCTATCCCTGGTAGTCTAGTGCCCCCCATCAGAATAAAATATTAACATCCCAGGTAGTCTAGTGGTCCCCCAATAAAATATATTAATAATAATAATAATACTTTATTTACTGTGCATCTTTCAGGCATCAAGGCACAGTACAATAAGACAATAAAATACAACAGAATCAACACCATAAAACCAATACAGATCAACAGGTAATATAGCCATAAGCTTTTTCCCAAAGGAAAGATTTCAAGGCTTGTTTAAAACTCTGCTTGGTCGTGCACTCCCTAATCTGATGGGGTAGAAAATTCCAAAGGGAAGGGGTCGAAAACATAAATGCACGGGCCCCAGCAGATTTTAAAATCACCCTTGAAATCTCTAGCAACCCCTCATCGGCTGAGGGAAGCAGTCTCACAGGGTAGTAAGGGATCAGGAGTTCTTTCAGGTAATCAGGGCCCAGTTCATGCTGGGCTTTAAAAGTCAGTAGTCCGACTTTGAAAGTGATTCACCACTGAACTGGTAGCCAGTGCAGTTCCCACAGCACCAGTGTAATATGGGAAGATCTAGGAGTACCCACCAACAACTGTGCTGTGGAATTCTGCACCAGCTGCAAGTGGCGGATGTCAACCCCCAGAAGCCCAAAGTATAGTGAGTTGCAGTAGTCTAGGTGCGAGGTCACAAAGGCATGGATTAAAGTTGGCAGATCACCGGATGGAACAAAGTGCTTGATCCTAGCGATGTTTCTCAGATGGTAGAAAGATGACTTAACCACAGCTGACACCTGAGACCGAAGTGTCAGCCCTGCATCTAATATCACCACTAGGTCCGCACCTGTTCAGAGACCTGTAGCTCAGCATCCCCAAGGAACAATCCATATAGGGAGCTGGCCCCAGGTCTCCCCTATCTGGCGATCTGGATCCAAAACCAACACCTCCATCTTCCCAGAGTTCAACTTCAGCCAACTGGACCTCATCCAATCATGGATTTCATTGAGGCAGCTATTAAATATCGTGATGGCTCCTTCCTGGTCGGGGGCAAAAGACAGGTATAGCTGGGTATCCTCGGCATAGCAGTGAAACCTCAACCCATACCATCTCACAATGTCTCCAAGGGGAAGCATGTACACCTCAAACAACATGGGGGACAATATAGAGCCCTGAGGATCCCCACAAAACAGAGAGATGGGATCAGAGGAAAAAAACTGAAACCACACTCTGAGTTCTTCTGGTGAAGTATGAGGTGAACCATCTGAGGACCACCCCAGAAACCCCACAAATACATCTCAGGTGCTCAAGTAAGACTCCGTGGTCAACAGTGTCAAATGCTGATGACAGATCTAATAGTACCAAAATGGACCATTTTCTCTGGTCTCTCTCCATCAGGAGATGACTGAGCATCCGAACCAGTGCAGTCTCAGTACTATGCCTCTTTCAAAAACCTGATTGGAGAGGTTCATAAATGCTATGGATGATCAGGTGGTTCTCCAACTGGAGCGCCACTACTTTCTCAATCACCTTCCCCACAAAGGGGAGATTCGAGATAGTCCTGTGGTTAGCAAGACAGTCTGGGTCCAGAGAAGCTTTCTTCAACAAGGGTGTCACCACCGCCTCTTTCAAGGAACTGGGATATTCACCCAAGTCAAGGGAGCACCAGACTATCTGTGCTAGAACTGGGAGAATAGACTCCTCACACCCCATAATCAGGGATGTAGGACCCGGATCTAAACTACAGCATGTAGGGCACACACCTTGGACAATCCGCATAACATATATGATTTCCGGGTGGTTGAAGGTACTCCAGGAAAATGAAGAGGTGGCGACCAAGTCCTGATCACTAGCAACCCTCATAGAATGTGTCAAGTGGATCTCTGACCTAATGTCCATCATGTTATCAGCGAAGAACCGAGCAAGCTCATCACACTGTAATTGTGAAAATGCTCTTTGGAACTGTAGACAGGTTGGGTTGCACAATCTGTCCACAGTTCTGAAGAGCTGAGCTGGTCAGTTCTGGGCAGCAGAAGTTTCCCCGGACAGGAACTCTGCCTTCTTATGAGAAATTTCTGACTGATAGAATTGATAGTGTTCTAACAGTCTAAGATGGTCGGCATTCAAGCCAGATTTCCGCCAACAATGTTCTAACCTGTGTCCTAGTCGCCGCAACTCCCTCAAGGCCTCATCAAACCATAGAGCCTGAGTAGAGAGAACACACATAAACTGGAGCAATAGAATCCGGGGCAGAGGTGATGGCATTATTACAAGCCAAAACCAATGCCTCTGGATCATTGCAATGCACAGGAAATTGTGATAGGTCAAGGACCGCATCAAGGCCATCGGAAGGAACATTTCATAAAGGGCGGTACTTGACCATCTCCACAGGGCTCGGCCTACAAGGTAGGGTGCCAAAATTGAATCTCACAGTGTAGTGATCAGACCAGCCGACTGGCTGCACCCCCACGTTAGAAGCCTCGATCCCCAGAAGGAAGACCAAGTCAAGATAATGGCCACCTTTATGTGTAGCAGTAGTAACCATCTGTGTTAGGCCCAGTGAGTCCATTAACTGGAGGAAGTGTTGTCCAAATTGTGAAAGCTCGTCATCGATCCAGGTATTAAAATCACTCAGGACCATCAGCCTGGGAGACTCAAAAGCCATGTAGACGACGAAGTCCACTACTTCCTTAAGGAATTGCTTCCCATCTCCAGGTGGATGGTAAATGAGAGCAATTCAATAGTCCACACCTGCTACAACAGCACATTCAAAAGAGATGGTCTCCTCAACTGGAACACTAATGAGTGCCAATTCAGTGTTGAAACAGACCGCAACCCTCCCCCCCGCACCGTGGTCCAACCTTGGGCGATGTATCACCATATACCTGGCTGGAATTGCAGCCTCAAGTATTGGGCCCGCATTATCATCCAGCCAGGTCTCGGTGATACAAGCCAGATCTGTCGAACCAACAAGATCGAAAATCACAGCGGTCTTGTTCCAGACAGATCTAGCATTGCGCAACAGCGCCTGGGTTGGACAAAACTCCTGAGCTGCCCTGGCTACCTGCCCATTGCCAATGATGGTATCCTTGGGTATGGGGACCAAACAAGATGGTCCGCACTCCAAGCTCCACTTTGTCCCAGGGCATCTCCTGGGCTTAACCACTCTAATGAGAGCACCCCGCTCCTCCAGCCTCCACTGTTCACTCCCCCCAACCCCTTCCCTCCCTCCTGCGAGCAATACCTAAAGCACAGCAATGTTGATAGGTGGAAAAAAACCAAAGGAGGGGGATGAAAAGGATGGAGGGAGTGAAGAGCAGAGGCTGAATAGCGCACGACTGGGGGGGAGGTAACAGGCAAACACATATCGCAGGCCCACAATCTAGCCTTGCACTCAAAAACTAGGCAATCTAAAAATAGTAATATCGTACCCCTAAAAATCAACCACTCTTGAGATTCACCTCCTGTCCCCCACCTAAATACCTAGAAATACCAAATTACTAACTTAAATAACTAACATATAGCAAATTAACTTCCTATCATAACCTAAATTACACTAAGAAAACAAAAAATAAAACTAACACACCCAGGCTTCTCACTTCCTGGTACTACTGTAAAACATAAAATAAAAAGTTTAACAAAAAATAAATAAAAATAAAGTAAAAATAATCCGAAAGGTTACCCTCCAGAGAGATCTCTCACAAATATCAATGGAGGACAATCAATACAGATCATTAACAAAAGAAAAAAAAAAGGCAAAAATAAACTAAACAAACCAAAGTAAATATAAGGAAAAAAGTTTCATAATCCACCCCACAGATTAGTCTCTCACACTTATCTGAAGGAGGGTGAAATTACAGATTTTATTGAGCCCTCTCACTGCCCAAACTAATTTTCAAAAGTAATAAAAAATAAAAACTTGACGACAGGGGAAACTCAAGCTGGAGATGCATAAAAAATAAAAATACTTGCTGTCCAGAAAATACAAGGACCAGAGGGTTAAACGCGTTAGTTCCAGTCAGTCAATTATAGAAGTTCATAGTGCCAGAACGGATATCCAATAGAGTCAGAAATCGAAATCCCAGGTTATCAAATTCAAAAGTTTCAACCAGATCCCTCTCAGGGCCCACAAATTTCTTCAACTACGAAATAAGGGGAATTATCTCGGAGGATCAATGGCACACCACTACAACCACGGGCCGAGCCAGCCCTCCTACTGACCACCCCGCAAATCTAGGGAAGGGGAACAGGACACCGGTCCTCCGGCCAGCCCCACTCCCCAGCCCTGTGGGAGCCAGAAACCCCTGAAATCCTTAAAAAAGCCCTCAAGTCAAATAGCGAACAGGGTCAAATCCCTGAAGGCAAGTAATAAAGGCACCACAAGAACAATACCAGGATCAATGAGAAATAAAAAGAATATGGAGCAGTCCTGTCCGAACAGCTCCTTTACCAGGGCAGGTCCCGATTAAGGCCCCAGGGCAAGCCAGTCCAGCTGACCATGTCTTCTATACTCCACGACAGCAACCCTACTTGACACAACTCCCAGTATCCGGGAAAAGTTACTTCAAGGGACGTCTCAATAGATTCACAGTTGCACTCAGGCTGCTGACTCCCACTCCAATTCAAGCCTGCATTCCGGTCCTAAGGGGCCAAACAATCACCTCTGTTATGACTGGACCACAACTCTCTCACTCCAACAAGGGTCTCACAAACAGTCCTGGAATCAGCCGCGGCAGCAGCTGACTCTCTCCACCAGTTCTGAAGGTTAGGCAACCAAAACCACCTCGGTGCCACACAGGAGCATCAAAGTCCACACCACACTGCGACTGCACTGGTTGCAGACACCAATGCAGGAAAATCCTGGTAGGTCCTGACTGAAGAGATAGCAAGCAAAAGCATTTACTGACTGGCGTTTACCAACCGGCAAAAGAATAAGATTGACTGCACACTGAATCATGCTATGCCGTTTAACACACAAGGCCCCAATTTTCCAAGCACAGTAAATGCCACAAAGCTACTGAATAAATAAAGAAATAAAATAAGTTAAAAAGAAATCAAACAAAAACTCCAGAGCTAAAATGATGCCTGGCCCAGCGTGGGCGCCATCTTGATTTCCACTCCAATGATCCTATGTAGGGCCCTGGTAGTTTAGTCCCCCAACCCCCTGTATTTCTTCACATCCCTGGTAGTCTAGCACCCCTAGCATAATGAAATTGATAATGATTAATATTATACCTGGTAGTCTAGTGGCCCCACCCCCCACCCATCCATGGCAGCCCACCCAGCACCCCTCCCCTCCAGACTGGCCAAGACCCTCCTCTCACCTCCACGGCCAGCTGCCAACTGTCTACATTACGAGCGGTAATGCAAAGAGGCACTCTGAAATATTTTCACCCTTGCAATGTTCTTCTATCTCAATATGTTTGTTGTGCACTGCACACGCAAGCAAATATAAAAATGAATATCCACTTAATTCAGAAATTATATTTTCAAAAAGCAATTTAGTTCCAAAAACTAGTACCACTAATCCAAAAGGGTAAATATAAACAGCAATTAGTGCATACTGTAAATAGTCTGAACTCCTACTTTCTTTTAATTATTGGCATGATTTCAATTTTGTCATTAAGACCTGGAGGTGTGAGCCCCCACCCCCCCGTTTATAAATCCAAAATGCCTCACATTCAAGTAGTTTGGCATTAATATTCCCATCTCTGGTACCCAGGGTAGCAGTCTCAATGACACAAACCCTAAACTTTGTTCAAATCCCCACCCCCATAATGGTGATTACAATGTACTGCTAATGCACTGTTGGGGTCCCTTGAGTTGATTCTACTTAAATGCTCACATATGCGATATTTAAGGGGACATGATGTCTTGCCAATGTAGAATGCCTCACATTCACATGTGGCCAAATAGATCACATTCTCAGTGACACAAGTAGGAAACCCCCAGGATTTGAAGTTTTTGTGTGCATTGACAAGCGTAAATGTATTACCCTTGATCACCAGACTACAAAACTTGCAATTTCTACATGGGAATGTTCCCTTTGGTCTAGGTGGTAGCCAGTTACCACTCATAGTACTGATCTTTGGTGTTTTTTGGTGACTGTGTACGAGTTTGTCTCTTAAATTTTGTATTTCTTTTAGATTTGGTAACTGGGTAAGGCCCACTAGGCACAAGTGCCTGTTTTCGGGGGTGACCTGGGAACACTGGGCGGTTAAGTGATTTGCTCAGAGTCACACAGTATGCAAGTGGAGGTTGTGAGAATCAAACCCAGTTCTGGTCTGCTGGATGTATCACGCTCATTGACAGCTCGTTACTCTAACCTCTAGGATATACTGCCAGCCAATATGGGCCCTTCGGTACATAATGCAGGGTGGAACCTTACAAACCTCTGAATGTCTATTATCAAGACTCAGAATACCCCAGTGTTTGTGAACAATTTTCTCAATGGCATAAGACTGCCTGTTAAATGTGGTGACAAAATTCATTCTCACTGGGCCAGGTTCTTTGACCCTAGGGGTCGAAGCTTTCTCTCTGGATATTCTAGACACCTGGGTCATTGCTGTGTCGACCACCATTCCAGAATACTCCCTAGCTTTAAATCTAGCAACATACTATGTATTAGATAATATTGTGGTGAACGTATCCAATAAAGAACTCCCTAGTGAACAAATAAGAGTTCTTCAGAAGGGGCTGAGTTTTGTCCCCACAGTAGATAGCAACCCTTTTGAACTCTTTGTTGACCTGAAAATGTTTACCAGAAATCTTAATTTGAGAGCTTTCTTCTATAAACACAATACAGAGTGGGAAATCATATCACAAGCGACGAACAGTACCCCTGATATCGATATGGACACCACTACAAATACTAGGTCTTCCCTGCAACCTCCATCTACATTTAATCCGCCATACATGGATGTGGTGAAGATATTTGAAAAAGCATGTGAGGCAGATTTTGATGCTTGGAGAACTCAGAATATTAAACCAGATTCTATCAATTTGACTGATTCTGAAGCAACTGCCCTTAAGGAATTACAAAAAGACTCTTCCATAGTGATAAAACCAGCAGGTAAGGGTGGAGCTATCGTCATTATGCAAGTAGAACAGTACATCCGAGAAATCAACAGGCAACTGGGGGCTGTTAACTTTTATAAGAAATTACCCAGTGATCCTACTAACAACTTTAAGAGACAGATTGATTTCTTTTTAAATGATGCACTGATGGAAGAAATAATTAGTCCAAAGGAATTTGCCTTTTTGACTGTTCATCATCCGATTTGGCCAACAATTTACACATTACCAAAGATCCATAAAAACCTGGAACAACCGCCTGGTAAACCCATTGTGGTGGGTATAGGATCAATTACTAAATCTATGTCAAGATTTATTGGCAGTTATATCCAGATGTATGTACCACAATTGTGATCATATATGAGGGACACCACTGACATTCTTCATGTTGTCAAAGAAATCCAATTGAAACCAGAATCGTTGCTGGTTTAGATGGACATTAGTTCTTTATATACCAACATTCCTCAATCAGAAGGACTAGCATCCCTCACATATTCACTGGACAAGAACAACACTATCCACCACAATAGGAAACAGTTTATTGTGGACTGTACAGAGGCTAGTGTTAACCAAAAATACCTTTTTGTTTCAGGGTGATTATTTCCTCCAGATTAAAGGGACTGCTATGGGAGCAACGTTTGCCCCCAATTATTCAAATCTCTATTTTGGACATTGTGTAAACATAATCACAGATTACCATTTTACAATGGCAAAAAAATGTATTTCTTGCTGTATTGAAGCAATACAGATGGGAAAAAAAGACATCTACACTCACTACCAGCCACTAACAGATGCTGACTAGCACAAATTGAAGATATCTTCGATACTGTCACCATCGACAGTAGCCAGGCTTGTACAAAAGTTATGGGTTGACGTGCAGTTCCATATGGCTTACAGAGGGAAGAGAGGGGCAGAGACACCTATGTCCAGACTCATTCAAAATAGAGACGGATGAAAATGGCATTGATTACACCAGCTTGAGATACAATGAGGCAATGAAGAACCACAAAAGCCATACCAACTGCAAATGAGACCAGTACAGGTGGGGTTCGTATATGCCACACCAGATGACCCACTCTGCCCTGTGAAGTCCATCAAGCTGTACCTCTCCAAACTTCCACCAGGATTGCCAATGTTCTGCCTTCACCCACTACTCATAAACCAAGAATACCTTAACATCTGTCCAATATAGTATTCTAAGGAACTGATTGGGGTGACCTACCTCTCAGGTATGATGCCCAGATTGAGTAAGGAGCGTAGCCTCAACCAAAGGTCATGAATCATTGTATTCAAGTCACAGCTGTGTGTCTACAATCTACTGCCAGCCTCCAAGCATAGGAAATTATGGCAGTCACAGGCCACAGATCTGAAGCTAGCTTGAGAAGCTATTTGAGTGCCTCTGTCAAAGACAGGAAAAAGTGGAGTGGCATCCTGACACATAGTGCGAAAGAAAACCAGCAGATAGAATCTTCAAGCAAGAAACAGAAGCGGAGCCAGAAAATGAGTTCACTGACAATAAACCTGACACACCATCAAGAGGAAGTACTGTACAGTGCTGGAAAACATACCTTTCAGGATCATAAACTCTATTCCATGGCAAGGTGCAATTCATCAGTTTCAGCAAGTAAACCCAAAATGTTTCACAATGTGGGGAGTTTGTTTTTTTTTGTTGTTATTTTAACCTCCCCAAAAAGTAGTGCATCATGTGGTTCTAAGCGATTTATTAGTTTGGCCATCCCAAACAATTTAGTTACAGACTATTTTTTCTTCTTTTTTAAAGAAATCCTCTATTCTTTATTTAAATAAATGTTACACAATTTTAAAAATTCAAACTACTTGGTGGCATTTTTCCATAATTATAACTCATTTTAGAAGTGCAATAAGACACTCTAGAGTATTGGTTATTATGTGATAACTGCATGCCTAGGTGTGGAAGGACACTAGGCCTTGGCCGTTGTGCCTTACCATGCACATTAGCATGTAGTTTTCACATAACAACCAACACCCTGTCATGTCTTATTGGTTACTTATATTCCAGTACTAGAGCTACAGTAGGTGGGTGTAAAAATACCAAACTAAAACTACTTGAACAAAAACAGTATTCTTCCACTTCTGACACCCATTCTGTTTGCTTCTCTCCTACCATAAATTCAACCCAGTTGTTTACTACCCCGTTCAGTAGCTAATACTCTACTACAAGGGGGCCAATTTAATATTTTGGGGGATTTCCCACATTCTTTGAATACTGCAACTTAGTGGTGAAGATTTAAGGTTCACAGCTAGCCTGAAAGCTTTAAAAGTAAGTCTCAGGGCATATCTGGGATTTATATTATTCTATGTTGTGGAGCTGGGGGGGGACATAGTCCTTGCCTGGCTTCTTGGGGAAAGATGTCAGTCCCTGGATGGGGAAACAGGGTGAAGTACTAGTTACTGGTATTCAAAAGACACAGAGTCAGATAACATGAGCATCATTCATACTTGTCTCCCTATCTAGCCCTGCATAAGCAATACATTTCAAAATCGATCAGTCTTCTCCCCCCCCCCCAAAGTTTCAGACACTTGCCAACTGGAACTGGGATAGACTGTGAAAGTTCTGCTTTTGGTGGCAATGCTAAGTGTGGCTGCTGGCTCACAAGTGATGTGCTGAGGTGGGAAGCGGGTTACATATGTCCATGAGCGCAGCAGATGTTCACCCCACTCCACATATCCACTGAGCCATAAAAGGGACTCATTTTCTGAAACCAAATACTAAATTACAATATGAAGGATGCAGACATGTGGGAGTGCTAAAACGGTTGGGTTGAGGAACACTGGATGTCACCATCTTATCCAAATGGAATACTCTTGAAGTTTATGATTGGGGCCCTACAGGCCTTAAGCATTGCTGTTCTACTCCCAGTATAGGACCTTATATAGAAGTGGCAAGTACAAGCCCATTATGGCCTGCTGGTGTTCAGTCACAGATATCAAAAACTTCACATCTGTATGAATGGGGCTGTCACAAGGGTGACCAATTATTGTACACTGTGCACCCATTGCATGGGTGGTTTTGCAGGAACACAGTTGAATAAGCCTAACTGAAAGCTCACTCAGGGGCTGAGGGACTCCTCCCTGCACGAACTTGGCTAAGTACTGCTTCAGTGGCCAGCATCACACTGTAGATGCATATTCAGCACCACAGGTTATGCTGCAAGCCATGTAATACAACTGAGCCCCTGGAATCTGTAGGCATAATATGAAAAGGAACTCACTGCCTTTAACAGTCAGTGTAAAATTGGTCATTTATGGTGCCTGATGGGATGGAAAATGAGTGAAAACGGGTGTGGATCATACTATATGTGCTGCTAGGTAGCTGAGGTTGTAGTTTTCATTTAGCAGTTTAAGGAAACATCTGACTGTTTTTTATTTAAATGTTGCCACAGGTTTGCACAGAATTGTTATATGGAAACTGAAGAATGCAGGACCCTTGCAAACTGTACACTAACCAAATTGTTCACCAAATCGGAAAACACTGTTGTTTACAACCAATCTAAATTTCTGTTGGGTACTTAATTCTTCACAGTTTATTTAAAAAAAAGTGGCAATTCTTTGTACCAGGTATGTATTTATTACTGCAGTGTAGTATCTTTCTATTCTGCATGACAAACTATTTTAGATAAAATACTAATACAAAGATTAGCAAAACATTGATTTTGTTTAGTCTATTTCAAATCATTAGTCTACACACTTGAAACAGTTTTCTTGTCAAATATTGTAAAATAATATGCCTAGATCCTTTTATTCAAAACGCAGAACAAAGCAGTCTTTGTTAGTTGTGAAAATTAAAAAGGCACTGTCCTTTGCACAACCTTTGACTGACAGGTTGCAGAAGGTATGGGACACCTATGAGTAAACAGTGCTTTATTAAACTGCTGACATTTGGCTTTGACAGGCTTTATGACTGTGTGTTCTTCTCCTTAAATGAATAATAATTAGGCCTGAAATGAACAGATGAATGTTCATTTATGCGATCTTGAATTTTCACAATTTTAGGAGAGACGTGCCAAGGGAAATGTTTTGCTCAGTGCCTATTATTCCGGCTCCACCATAACATATCACTTTTAATTAATGATATCAGCCATGTATCATCTTCCTGGAAAACATAATTCTTTGGTTCTAATCCCCTTGTTATTTCTTGAGCGAGAATTGGCCTGTTATGTTTAGCTGGAGGCAAAGCTACAGATGAAGTTTTGAACTCTGCATCAGTGTCCAGGTCAAGGTCAGAGCATCAGAGATATTTTCTAAAATCTCATTACAGCATTTTTGTAAAAAAGACACTGTTCTTCAGATAATGAAAATTGCCACACGATGCTCCATCCTGACTAGCTAACCCTAGCAATGTAGCATCACTGTGTGTACAGAGGGTAGCAGGTGCTTGTGCTTCATTGCTTTGATTCATAGCTTAGGAAATGACAAAGCTCAAGTCATTTCAAGGAGTAATGTACTGCAATTTGCCTTGCTGCATTACTTATTTCTCAGTAAACTAATGCTCACTACTAATTTTAGAATCTGCAAAATATTTCTACAGAAAGGAGTTGCGTGTTTCAATAGGTGTTTCGCACCATTTTCAATGTACTGTAGTATGCATTGCAATTTAGTCAACCAAACTGAATTGGCGTAAAAGTAGGGATAATTTAACCTGGCATCAAATAGGCAAAAAATCCTTAGTCAGTACAATGCAAATATATCATCCTGATAACGTTTTGCAGTTTGAAGTCGTGCTCATTAACAGAAACACCACCCCCGCCCCCACAATATACAGTATCCTCAAAAATTAAATACTGCATGGATAATAATGTTACACATTAATGCCAATTGTTTAGCACTAAAATGTGTTGCCCTTGTTACAGTGAAATGGGAAATACATATTATGCCGTCTCTCCACCTGTCTGTCAGATTAAGGCCTTCTTTATATCGGCTGAGAGTTATGAATAGGAATTGCTGGAATGTGTCATATGGCTTGTGGGTAGCACCATAGTTTGAAAATGTCATTAAAACAAACTTTTAGCTCAAGAATGACTAGCTTTTCATTTGCAAAAAAAATTGCAAATCCTTAGGAAATGCAGTACACAAATGCTACTTCTATTAAGCTACAGATGTCTTTGGTGTATTTAGGACACTCTTTATGCTCTGATACACTTCTTTAGCAAGTTCTTAAGAAGTCTGCATTTTAAGAAAAAAGCAGCACAACTTTAAAGATTTTTTAGAAACTGGAACAGCAAAAAGCCTATTTTCTAACTCCTTTACCTAAGGACTTTGAAAAAGAAAGTTCAAAATATAGGTTAATTCTACTTGCCACTCTATCTAATCCTACTTTTATTTCACCAGTTTGAACAGTCTTTCTTTTTATAAAGCAGATTTTCTTTATGTCTGTTAATGGACTGTCTCCATGCATGTACATTTCCTTTTTTCTCTTCTCAACCATTCAGAGTAAAAAAGTTACCAGATTAGAACAAAACTCTTTATCTAAGAAAATGCACAGAGAGCCCTATTCACTAATGTTTAGAGGATTGACACTTAATTGTTGCAGCACTGTCTAGAAAGTTGTTATATCAGATCAAGGTTTGATGCACATTTATGGGACCTACATTCAACAATAGTTAAGGAGTAATGCACGCAGAGAAAGTAATATTTTAACCTCTTACAACAGTGAGGGTTTGTAGCTCTTTTACTAGCATACAATCACAAACATGTTATACTACAATGTTTTATGCAACAATTCTTAATGTACTTTCAGAAGTAAGTAAAACCATATAAAGCTGTTGCTGCTAAAGAGACCAGATTCTTTACAGATATCGGCAATGTGATTTTCCAAATATCC
This sequence comes from Neoceratodus forsteri, assembly GCA_016271365.2. Classification (NCBI taxonomy): domain Eukaryota; kingdom Metazoa; phylum Chordata; order Ceratodontiformes; family Ceratodontidae; genus Neoceratodus; species Neoceratodus forsteri. The sequence continues at coordinate 908,436,136 of CM028129.1, forward strand.
TCCTTAAAATAGCTAATTAGAGCTTGCTCTGTGGTGCTAAATAGCAGGGTATCTTTTTGGCTTGCTGATAATCCAGGTTCATACCCCTGAGTCTTGGATGTCAGGAGCTGAAGCTGACAGAGAGAACTACAGAATGTCCTTTAGATGCTTTTCTCCTGGGATGGAGGGCCATGGCACAGGACAGTTGTTACTCATTGTGGAGGCATGGTGGTGGTGCCGAACGCAGTGAGAGTGACATATGCTGTTGGGCACCCTCCAAGATGTCATTATGTGTATGACTAGGATGTGGGTAGGACCAATGTAAAGAGAAAAACAACTCTTGCATTCCGTATGATGACTTTTCTTGAGCCCCCCCCACCATACCACCTGTCCCTCAAACAGGACAGCTCAACCCTTTGGTTCAATGACCAGAAACTAAATCCTTCCTAATGGTAACAGAATGGCCTGACAGCAGGGATACACCAGAATCTATGGATCAGCGGAGGACCTAAAGGAGCAGGAAGTCAAGTCCAGCAGGGCAGGGTAAGCTCAGCAGGCAGCAACAAATCCTTTGCTGTGCCTGAAGGCATAGGAGGCTGGGGGCAGGAGCAGAGAAATAACACGATAATGCAAAAAAAGTCAAATTTGCTCATATGTATGGTGTGCAATGCAAATCATGACCACAAAATGGGAAACAAATAACCTGTCTGCAACCATTCCAACTCATTGAAAACAAGGGGGCCAGATTTTCAAAATGTGACCTAGAATTTGCACCATTTTTCTAGCACAACTGTGTAACGTGCAACAGAAAGTTAAATCACTAAAATAGCCCAACTTTCTGGCACAATTGTCGCAATTTGTAACACTTTGGCTCTAATTTGCAATAAAGAAAGTGGCACAAGCAATGATGTATGACACCTGTATCTTTTTTTGCTGTAAAGCAGAAACAACTGTCACAGATAAATCAAACCATTTAACAATAGCAAATAAACATTCTGGCACATTTATTTTGATGCAGGCAGAACTCATTAGGGAACTGCACCTGCATCAAGGCTTTTGAAAATCCACCCCAAGAAGTTTTTTCTCAGTTGGGCTACACGGAGAAATGAAGTACACAAAATAGAAATCAATAAACCACACTAAGATCAAATCATACTTTAATAGATCTACTGGAATTATGATTAGGCACTGCTAAAACAGCTGGTGCACATGGATAAGGAAGCAGAAAGAACAGTTACATACAAACTTGCCGTAACAGTAGATCTTCAAGGGGCTCTCAGTTATCAGGTCACACTGTAGGAACTTCACCATAGGTGAAGCAGGATGCACATGGAGGATTTTCCAGCAGTACCACTGGGGCTGCCCACACCAATGTCATCTGCTGACATCACCAACCCTGTAAAGGCATGAGAGTCCCTGCTTCTGCCTCAGTTCTTTCCCCCGGAGACTAGGGAGCAAACCCGTGACATGGGGGACTAAAGAGAGAGAAAGTGGTGCCCAGGCCAGAATAAAAAGGCTGGCTACACCAGTTAGCCAGTTCTGAGAAGAGAGCCCCATAACTCATTCAGGCCTAGATATGTCTGTAGGTGGCTTCTGAAAGCATAGCCACTCAGGTTAATAATGCCTGTAGACATACTCAGCTGACTTACACTCAGGACTGGAAACGTCTGAAGAATTCAGCAGTTTTTACCTAAAGTTTAAACAAACCAAATTGCTTAGAATTGATTGCATAGCACTGTTAGAAAGGTAATTTCATGCTGAACAATTGTGCTGCTGATACTTTGTGTCTATCATGTTTACTTTAGGAGTTATTCTTATTTTTTTAAGGTATGGTGTGCATGGCCGACATCTGTCTCTCAAGCCTCAGCTAAGCACCTTGAATAAATCTGAAAAAAAAACACAGTTGTTTGGTATTTCAGCTAGTATAAAATAGAAACCAAATTGGTTACAATTAATTGCATAGCACTGCTGGAAAGGTAATGTTGTGCTGAACAACTTTGCCACTTGTACTTTGTGTGTAGCACTTGCAGTGCACGAGGTATTCACATTTGTATGTGGCATGCTGATTATGGCTTTATTTTGCTTAGAAAGGCCCAGGATGCAGTGCTAAGAGTATACAGGGCACAAGTGGTGGAAGTCAGAAAGGGCTCTTGTGGTGTGAATGAGATCATAGGGGGATGGTGGGAGGGAATGCAGACCTGATAACTGAGATCCCCTAGAAGATCTACTGTTATGTTAAGTCCTTATGTAACTGTTATATCTTCTTTGGGAGGTATCTAAGTCATCAGATCACACTAGAGGAATGACTCTCAAGCAGTTACAGGTGCAGCAAGACAGTCTGGGAGGGAGGCCAACCAAAGCCTAGGACAGGAGGCCCTGCAAGACAGCCCGACCAAAGCCTGCTCGGGCTCTAGAAGCAATGTCCAGACTGTAGTGCTTGGTGAAAGTATGGACGGTACTCATGGTGGCAGCAGTGCAAATGTCAGCAGCTGACACACCTCTGAGACAGGTCACAGAGGTAGCCATGCCACTTGTGGAATGGGCTTTCACTGTCCCTGGTAACTCATTGCCATGCTTGTTATAGCAGAAAACAATACATTGTGCCAATCATTTAGACAAATATTGTTTGGAAAACTTAGCACCCTCTATCCATGGGGTGAAAGAAACAAAAAGCTGTTTTGTTTTTCTGCAGTTATAGTAAGGATTAGGAAGGAGGGGGGTTGGGTGGAAGCAGGGTGCGATAAGGCAGAAGCACTAAATGAGTACTTCTGCTCAGTATTTACTAAAGAGAAGAGGGGGGTGACACCCAAGGTGGGAGAAATGGCAGAAACAGGGGGGTAAGGTTTGACAGATGGGGAAATCATGGAGGGCAGAGTTCAAGAGGGTTTGAAGGCACTGAGGGTGGACAAGGCGCCAGGCCCAGATGGCATCCACCCCAGGGTACTGAAGGAGCTGGCAGAGGTCCTTGCAGGACCTTTGGCAGACCTATTTAATGCCTCATTACATTCGGGTGTGCACCTCAGGACTGGAGGATGGCTCATGTGGTGCCCCTCCACAAGAGTGGCCCCAAGGATGAACCGGGAAACTACAGACCAGTGAGTCTCACATCCATCGTGGGTAAGCTAATGGAGACTATCCTGAAGGAGAGGCTGGTGGCCCTCCTAGAGGCCAAAGGACTACAGGACAGCAGACAGCATGGCTTGATATGTGGCAGATCCTGCCAAACCAACCTGGTGGAGTTCTCATGACTGGGTAACTAGGCAACTGGACAGGGGCCATGCAGTGGATGTCCTGTATCTGGACTTCAGTAAGGCATACGACTCCGGTGCCGCATGGAAGGCTGTGAAGGAAGTTAGTAGGCACAGGGGCGGGTGCAAATCTGGTGAGATGGGTGGGAAACTGGCTTCAGGGAAGGCAACCGAGGGTGGTGGTGGGTGGGGAGCTCTCACACCCAAGGGCAATGATGAGCGGTGTTCCACAGGGACCAGTGTTGTTTGGGATATTCATTGCAGACATATCATGGGACGTCAAGAGCAAGATCAGTCTGTTTGCTGATGATACCAAGGTAGGTGCGGTGGTGGATGACCAGGGGGATGGCAGGGTTGCAGGATGATCTGGCAAAGCTTGAAACCTGGCAGACACCTGGCAACTGGGGTTTAATGCCAAAAGTGCAAGGTGCTGCATTTTGGGATGAAGAACCCAAGGAGGAGTTACCAGCTGGGGAGTGCAGCTAGTCCAGACAGAGGAGGAGAAGGATCTGGGTGTGCTCATTACAGGGTCAATGAACAACTTGGCACAATGTAGGAAGGCAGCTGCAAAGGCCAACAAATTGCTGGGTTGTATTGCAAGGGGTATATCCTCTAGGAGGGAGGAGGTGATTCTGCCACTGTGTAGGTCATTAGTTAGACCACACCTGGAGTACTGCATGCAGTACTGGCGCCCGTATCTGAAGAGGGACATTAAAGTTACTGGAGGGGGTGCAGCGAGGCCACAAAGATGATCAAGGGGCTGGGGACTTATCATAGGAGAGGAGGTTGAAGGAGCTGAACATGTACTCACTGGAGGAGAGGAGGGACAGGGTGACTATGATTGAAACCTTTAAATACATGAAAGGAATAAACAAGACGGGTACAGAGGGGCTGTCCAAAGTAAGGGAGGGAGGGCCACCAGGGGCCATGATATGAGACTGGAGGAGGAAGGTTCAGGAGGGAGATGAGGAACACTTTTTACAGAGAGGGTGGTGGCTGGGTGGAATGCAAGCACGGCAGAAGTGTTATCTGTAGAACAGTGGACTGCTTCAAAAGGGATGGGACAGGACAAGAGGGAGGGTTAATGAAGGGGAAGGGTGGAAGGAAGGGGCAGCTGCAGAATAAGGGGTGCTAGCTGCACATTCGAGCAGACTTGATAGACCTCTAGGCCTTTATCTGCTGGCAAATTTCATATGTTCGTATGTTCGTAGTCCTTAATTCAGAGCAGATAGAACTGCTAAATTCTGTGCACATATAAAGTATAGAACAGTGCTTCCTCTGAATTGGCACACTCTGGAAAATAAACTAGTAGGTGGATTGATTGGTTTAGGGTAAACTCAGACACCACCTTAGGAAGAAACTTAAGATTCATGCACAGACATCACAAAGTCATCCTGTCTTTGTGAAAAATCAAACAAGGCTCTTCACACCAGAGAGTCTGAAGCTCAGAAATCCTCCAAGCAGAACTAACAGCAACCAAAAATAATGATTTACAAGAAAGAAAGCATAGCTCAAAAGTCTCAGCTGGCTCAAATGGAGACAGGGTCAATTTCTCCAAAACAAAATGTAGTTCCCAAGCCAGGACTGGGGAATGGATTGGAGGTTTCAGGTGTAGGATGCCCCTGAGAAAGGTACGGGACACATCTAACTGAGCCATGGTATGACCACTCATGGGCTCATGAAAGGCCAAAATAGTCAAAAGGTGCACCTTGAGGGAGAAAAACTTGAGGCCTGAGTCTAACAGGGTTATCAGGTAGTCCAGAGTCTGGCTCACTGGACAGGTGAATGGGTCCAGATGATGCTTGGCAGCCCATATGGCAAACCTCTTCCACTTCATGGCATAAGTGGCTCTGGAAGAGGGCTTTCGAGCTGCCACAAGGACACCCACCACCTTCTGAGATATCCCAAAACTGGGCAATGACTATGTCCTCAGGTGCCAGGCATGCAGATGAGGGGACTTGAGGCTCAGATGGACCAGGGTCCCCTGAGCCTGCATCAGCAGATCCCTACAGAGGGGCAGAGGGATCAGAGGTTCCTCTGTGAACTGCTGCAGTAATGGAAACCATTTCTGCTGTGGCCAGAAGGGTGTGACCAGGATCATGCTGGCCCCCTCCATCTGTAGCTTAAATAGCACCATGTGAATCAGAGGAAATGGAGAGAAGGTGTAAATGAATCTCAAGCTCCAGGAGAGTGACGACACATCTCATCAGAAAACTCCAGGCCCTGTATCTAGTGTGCAGAAACTGGACAGTTTTGCATTGAGTAGGGACGTAAAAAGGTCCAACTCTGGATGACCCCATCTGGCAAACAGATCTTCTGCGATGGACAAGAGTTCCCATTCATGCATGCTGGACTGAGTCCTGCTGAGGCTGTCCACCAGGGTGTTTAGCACAACTGAGACATGGACTACTGAGAGAACCTAACTGTGGTGCTGTGCCCAGTACCAAACTCTTATGGTCTCCCTGCACAGGGGCTATGAATGCATTCCCCCTTCCTTGCTGATGTAGTAGGTAACACTGAGATTGGCTCACTGGATCAATAGTTGACCTAGAAGGAAATGGTTCTGAAAGGCCTGCATGGCATACAGGACTGCTCATATCTCCAGGATGTTGATATGCAGAGACATCTTGATCTGGGACCATGCCCCCTAAGTCTGAAAGAGATCCAGGCGCACACCCCAGCCCGAACTGGAGGAATCCATGGTGAGGATCCGCTGAGGAGAAGAGATCTGGAATGGAACCCCTTGTAACAGATTCTGGAGGTCCATCCACCAGTAGAGCACCCTGTGGTCCGGGGAAGAGACCAGCACTAGCTGTTCTAGGTCATCTGTGGTCCCATTGCACCCGGAGTGTCCACTGGAACACACACATGTGCAGTCTTGCCAAGGGGACTGTAGCAATGGCTGTGGCCATAAGTCCTAATAGCTTCAGCTACATCCTTGCAGGAATATAGTGGCTCTGGGTACCTACTGAGCCCTGGCAATGAGGAACTCTGACCTGTTGAGAGGCAGGAAGGTTCTGTCATGTGCAGCGTCCAGGACCACCCCCATAAACTGCAGCCCCTGTGATGGAATCAAGACTGACTTGGGCAGATTGACAATGATGCCCAGGGAGAGAAACAGCTGGAGGGTCTTTTCCAGGGTCTGTGTGAGCTGATCTCTGGACAGTGCTTTAAGAAGCCAGTCATCCAGGTAGGGGAAAATGTACAGTCCCTTCTCTTTGAAGGGCAGCAGCTACTTCTGCTAAGCACTTTGTAAAGACCTGTGGCACAGAAGATAAGCCAAAGTGCAAAACTGTGAGTTGGTAATGCTCATCCCGAAAAAGAAACTGGAGAAACCACCTGTGTGGTGGACACACTGAGATATGCAGGAAAGCATCTTGCATATCCAAGGAACACAGCCAGTAGCCCTGCTTGAGTAGGGTCAGCAGGCCTGGCAGAGTGACCATGCAGAATGTTTTGCACTGGATATAAAGATTGAGGTCCTTGAGATCTGGAATATGCCTCAGAACTCTGGTTCTTTTGGGGACCACGAAGAAACTGGAATCTTTATTTTTTATATCAATACTTTATTAGAATTTTAAACAATACAGTACAATAAATAGCTCATAATGATTCCTTCTGAGTCACCTGACTGGAGTAAAACACATTAATAATTGAAATCTCGAACACCAACATCCCCTAAGAAACAGTTAAATAACAGTAACATATAAACAAGACTATTGAAGAACAAGAACTGTCATTAAACTGTTTGTTGCAGAGAACAAATACACTAACAATAACATAGCGAAGGTTGTGTGCATCCTGCACCAAAATTATTGAACCCCAGGCGATAAGCCTGGCGTCCCACCCATGGACCCAAAAAATTAGCATGGAGCTCAGCTGCTGTTTAAGTATAAAATAATCCCCCATAAAAGTAAAAATGGTTAAACGCGAGCACTAAGACCCTCTCAAGCAAGTATCAAGAAGTGCATTACTAAAAAAAAAGAAAAGAAAAAGCATACAGAATATGATGAGTTAGAGTAGCCAAAGGTGAAGGGAGGTCTCCATCTTCCTATTCAGCATGACAAAGCTGAAGGACTAAGGGGTCCCTTACTTATCCACCAAAACCTTAAACATTTTGGAATCTTTATTTTTATTTATTTTGTTTTTGATAACCAGGTAAGTGAACTAGACATAGAAATGCCTATTTTCAGGAATAGAATCCCCTGTTCTACTGACATCTGGGCATTGGCTTGATGGCCTTTTTCCACAAAAGGGACTGTACCTTCTCCTGGAAAACCATTAGATGGGCTGGGGATAGGTAGAGGTTACAGGAGGAATCTCTGGAGGCATCTCTATCAGTTCCAGAGTGTGATCTTCTCTATAATTTGAACAATCCAGGCATCTGAAGAGATGGTTCCCATTGACTGAGATGGAGGAAGAACCAGCCTCCGACCACCACTTCTTGGTCGGGGACCAGAACAGGAGGGTCTGGCAAGGAGTCAGGCAGAGGCGGATCTGGCCGCTGGGGCTGATCCATCACTCCTGCATCGATTTATGGCAGCGTCTGAGAAGGAGGGGGTAGGCAAGGCAGAGGAGGATTCTTCTTTTGCCCTGAGGATGGGAGCCTGCTACAGTCTTGTGGGACACATTACGAAAGGATGGGCATTGTCTGTTCTTAGGCTGCCTATGGTAAAGGGAATGGACAGACTTGATAGTCCTCCAGATGCCTGTAAGTTACTGATGATGTCCTGGACGTCTGACCCAAATAACTTGGAGCCATTGAAGTGGGCATTCAGCACCATCTGTTTGATGTCTGCTGCAAACCCCAAGACTCTCAGCCAGGAATGCCTACGAACGCAAATGCCTTTGGCAGCAGCCCTAGCACCAGTGCCAGAAATGTCTTACGAGGCCCTGAGGAGATGCTTACTAATATTCTGAGCAGTCTGCAAGGATTTGAGAACTTCCTGTTTCTGGGAACATTCTGGGAGGGCCTGGGCAGCCACCTTGCCCTTCTTCCAGATAATGTTTTGGTACTTAACAATATGTGAAAGATAGTTAGCAATCTGAAGCCCCAAGGTGGAGGCGGCATAGACTCTCTTTCCCCAAAGGTCAATCCACCTGAATTCTGTATTGGGGGAGGGAGCTAAGGTGCTTGAGCACCTTGGACCTGTTATACGCTGCTTTAATGACCATGGAATCAGTCTCAGGTTGGGCAGCATAAGGTAGGTCTTGATGGGCATGATAGAGCTTATCTGCCTCAGCGGGACATGGTAGGAACCATGTCTGGTCTATGCCAGACTGTGGTAGTGGCATTCCTCAGGGCATGAAGGCTAGGAGGAATGATCTTATGGGGAGATTCTGGAATCTCCAAGAAGTCCACCAGGTCTCACCTGGTGGTATCCTCTTCCTCAGTGTGGAAGCCCATAGCTAAGAACAGCTGCTTCATCACATTAAAAAAACTAAGATCTTCAGAAGGGGACCTGGGAGTCTCATTGACTGAAGAAGTAGTGGACCTCTTTGAGGAAAGAAGCACCTCCTCCTCCTCCTCTTTGAGAATCAGGTCAGGGTGGTACACCTCTTTGATGTCGACCTGCTTCAATTCAAGGTCCGATGAGCAAGATACTGATGGCACCCTATGAGGCACAAACCTAGGAGGCCCAAGAGGTGTCAGTGATGATGGGCCTGTCGATTGTGCCAGGGACCCAGGCCTGCATGAGCTCGACTGGTGTACTAGGGCTGTAGTGATCTGGGTAAGAATCGAGTAAAGGTCAGCAGCAAGAGAGGGATGGGTCGATGTTGGAAGGGTCATTGGCACAGGGTGTGATGAACCATCTATCTAGACTTAAGAGCCCAATGAGCCAGATGGCTGTGGGCCTGGGGAAGCATCAGGCCGCAATGGAGGGGCTGGTGTCGATGACCCATGGTCTAACATTTAGTAAAAAGACATTTGCTTTCTCTTCCATCCTTTTACAAAATATGGGATAACTACATAATTTCTCTCTTGTGCTTGGTGAACCCCACGTTCCCTGTGAAAAATGGTAAAAATGTGCTCCCTCCCTAAACTTACACCATAGGTCACCCTTCCCTTGTTGGGTGACTGTATCTCCCCCTCCCACCACACTAATCACCCTCCAGTATTAAAAACTCAACTATCTTAGCTATTGTATAAAATGCCAATGTGGTTTCCTAGATAGAAATAATAGTATGTAGTTTTTTAAGCAACATAAACTTACATGGGCATGTAATAAGCATGGGTATGTAACATCAGCACTGTGGATGTTTGTGGGAAACACACTACTATAATGCTATTACAAGCTTCTGTGGCCACAGGATGTGATTGTGATAGCAATCCTAGTGATAGGTTATACCAAGCTTACTGGAAAACAACTTTTGATTAACACACAGTCCGTAAATAACTGTACAATAAAGACTTGCCACTTTTGCTGTAGCTTTTCAAAAAGAATATCACTTAAATATCATGAGCACATTAATAACTTGCACTAGAATAACTGTATTAGAAATATAGAATTTGTCAGCAGCAAAGGACCACTTGGCCCACCCAGTCTGCTCAAAATATTTTCTGTAAGAACTTTCACAATTGTGTTTTTTCTGTCACTGATGTTTATTTAAGGTGGCATGTTGATAATAAGAAAATAAATTACTTGCTTTACATTTACAGTAGGAATCAAGTCTCCATCATTTGTTGTTTGCTATGTCTATTTTAACTGCCTTGAAAAAACACAAAACCTATCAAGGGACCATAATTGACTTCTGTTACAATATCTGAGATCAACTCTATTCCTTAATGAACATTTATTTCTAAACCTTTGATGAGAGTTTATCTCCATCAATTTCAACCTTAGTTGCTGCCGTGGACTAGCCAGGGGCTCCTAGCATGTAACCCTGAACAGAAACAAGTATCTAACAAACAGTAAATCCCATATTTGAAGCTGGGTGTTACCATGTATAATAACTGACAAATAATAATACGCACATTCATTCATGGGCTAGCTCTGGAGCTCGTATCATGCATGTCTGGGCCATAGCAGGTACTGTCAGGTGGGACTGTCTGACCCTCTTCAGTGCGGGGATATATAAAAAAAATAATGGGGTAACTTACTATGCAGACCAGATTCATTTATTTATAGAACCATTTGAATTAAACCTTGAACAGATAAACTAGCAGACAAGATGTTCAATGCACATGGCATGCCATTTGTTGTATTTGCCCAGCTCTGACTCATTATTTCTCATTAGTCTGCTCCAGACAACTTATTAACCCAAGTGTCCATCATTACAGCCCTTAACAGCTTTTGAGGTACCATTCTTAAGAGTTAACACAGTTGCAAGTGTATATTTAGACTGACATCTGGACATGACCTATAACTCTAAATCACATGCCTTCCCCTGCTATAAAGAGGGAAGTAGCTTAATTGCAGTCCCAACACATTATTTCTGAGTAATACATGCTCACTTACAGGTGCAATTTCTTAAGCAGGATAATAAATAAAACTGATTGCCTCTCTTGGTGTATTGTCACCACAGGTCTGGCATGCTATACTAAATTATAATTTTATTAGAAGGGAGAAATGGCAAAATAACTGTGCCAATATGTTCTCATCAACATTTGTGAAGGTTTAACTTAACATCTACAGCCTTAAACAAAATGCTGCAATTTAACAGACTCCACAACCAGCTATGTTTTTGTTTATTATTGTATACCACACTACCAATAGAAATAAAACTGGACTATAATGTTCAATTTATGACTTCTGTTTACATGATAATAAAATTACTCATAGTTAATGCTATAACTTTAAAATAGATTCACGTAATGGACAGGCTCCAGATATTGCGGTCAAGGAACTGTTGCTCCTGCAGCTATCAGCTATCAGTTTAATCCATCATCAGAAAATTGTTTTTAGAATCTCATGGTTTTCTGACTCTTGATAATAGCAACAGAAGCTTGTTTCATGAATGTAGTCCTTAAGGGTGAGTCACAGTGTCCTCTAGGTTGAGCTGATATCTTAAAGATGCTTGCCCCGAAGCAGAAAACAAACTCACTATGGCATATAAGACACAGGTAATCTATGATCAGTAACAAAAAATGAAAATCAGCATCTTCTGCCCTAAAAACCTAAGGATTTAAATGGGCACTTCAGTCTATAGAAAATCACGATTTAGTAATGAATAATGAATCCATATTCAAAATGTTTTCACAACACTAACACAGTTTGGGACAGTAAAAAGTGGTTTGCATGTGCCAAGCTCAGTTAGTATGGCAAGTTTTATATTCAGTGGCACAAGTATATGCCCCAATACCCTGCCAGCACATGAGCGCTGAACCGTCTCTGGAATGCATACAAATGAGGGTCAGACACTAATTACAGGGCACATTTTTATATCAGTAGGATTTTAGAAGCACTGACAGGTGCACTAAATACTGTTTAAAAAACCCTACTCTTGTAGACTCACCCATTGGTGGTTGACTCACTCGCCCCACAGCAGGCATCTCTGGTGCAATGTATGAGGCTGGCTAAGAGAACTTGGAGCCAGGTGTTGCTAGACATGATGCAGGACTCATTATTGAAGCAGCTGGTCAGGGATCCCATATGGCTTGACAGCATTCTCAACTGGGTACTTACCAACTTTGAAGTGATCGACAGGGTGAGAGTCAGAGATCCTTTGGGGTCCAGTGACCAAAATTGCCTTGTGGTTTGAAATGGTGATGGGGACATTGGACCGCTCCACTTGAGGGAAGTGATTCTGGACCTCAGAGGGGCTGATTTTAGCCAGATGTGGGACAAGGCCAGGGGATATTTAGTGCATGTAGACAAAATCAATGGGGGCAAATGAAAAGTGGGGAAAGAACAAGAGGGCAATTCTGGAGGTAACCACCTCTTGTGCAAAGAAGGTCACCAAAAGAAACAAGCACAAAAAGACTGAGCTGATTCTCAAGGAAGGTAAGGAAGGTGAAGGGGCAAAAAGGGCCTTTATAAGGCACAAGGTGGCTAAAGGGGAGAAGGAATGTGAGAAATTCATGGTGGAGGATGATGGTCATCTTCTGGGCAGCAGGGTCAAAATAGACACGAGGAAGGTATAGGAATGGGGAGGGTAGTGCTTGAAGCCAAATGGATGAAAAGAGTGCTGGAGAGCTCTAGGATAGATACATTACTAGTCTAGAATGGCCTTCACCTGAGGATCCTTAGGGAACTGGCCCCTGAGCTGGCTGAACCCTTGACAAAGCTATTTAGGGACTGACTGGAGTCTGGAGGGGTGTTGGGGGATTGGAGAGCTGCAAACGTGGTCCCACTGTACAAGGGGATGGCAGGGAGGACCCAGGCAATTATAGGTCTGTCAGTCTTATCTCCATTGTAGGTAACATGATGAAGACTTGGTAAAGCAATGCCTGGAAGTCTACTTAGAGCAAAATGTCCTGCAGGATGGCAAAAAGCATGAGCTTGTGACAGGGAGGTTGTAGCAAATCAACCTGATCATGTTTTTGACTGGTTTACCAAGGCGTAGCCAGAGGGCAGGCTGTAGATTTACTATACTTTGACTTCAGCAAAGTCTTTGATTTGGTGCCACACAGGAGGCTGATGAAGAAGTTGGTGAACTTAGGAGTAGAGAAGGGTTTAGTCAGATGGGTGGGAAGCTGTCTGGGGTAGGCAATGGAGTAGTACTAAATGAGGCCAAATCTGTTTATAGGGTATCACAAGTGAGGTGCCACGGTGATCAGTCCTGCAATGGTCCTATTCAATATGTTCATAAGTGATATAGGAGAAGGTATCTAGGGCAAGATGCACCTCATTGCTGTTGACATAAAGCTTTGCAGTAGGCTGGACAGTGAGGAAGGCTGAAGGGAACTTCAGAGGGATATGAAAAATCTATAAAAGTGGTCAAAGATCTGGCAATTGAGATTTAATGCCAAGAAGTGCAAGGTGATTCACTTAGAAAAAATGAACCCACACACTGAGTATTAGATCAGAAGGGTTAGGTTAGCTACTACATCAGAGGAGTGGGTGTCTCATCATTAGTGACTCCTCATGCAAAAAAAAAAAAACTGTGCAAAAGACCTACAGTAAGGCATCATGGATGCTGGAGTGTAAGAGGAGGAGTTTTCATTCCAGGGAAAGGGAATTGATAATGGCCCTATACAGATCTCTGGTGAGGCCTCACCTTGAAAACTGTGGCCAGTTCTGGAGCCCAATTCTGGAGCACTAACCTGAGAGAGTATATTTAGAGGATTTATTTACCTTTTATTTACCAGGCAAGTGCACTAGACAAAACATTTTCCTATTTTCAGGCATGACCTGGGAGAGCACACCAGTGGAGATTGACACAACAATGCACAAAAATCTAGTGACGGTCTGTACAATTGTCCAAAAGTAATACAGAGAACTAAACCAAAACAAAGCGAAATATGATATGTGGTAAACATGATGCAAGGTACAACAATAAAGTACAAGTAACAAGTACAGGAATAGGTTTCGTACATACAGAGTTGATAATCAACAAAACACACAAGTGCAATAATCCAGAGAAATTACTACTGAGCCTACACAACCTATGGACATTTACATGTCAAGGCCTTGCGTGGGAAGGAGTAGTAAAGTATCTACTCTTTCAGGTATGGCTGGAGGGACACAGATGGACCACAGCTGGGATGGAGTTCTATAGTGCAGGGACGGATTAGGAAAAAGAAAATTCCCCTTAGTTTTGGTTTTGGAAATGGCCAATGAACCGGGGGCACTGGACCTCAGGGAGTAGTATACACTGTCAGGTATATGGACCGAGTCCAGGGACAGTCGAGTCTGTTTAGTTATAACATTATGAACAACAATTCCCACAGTGAGTGGGCTGCTAGTAGAAGCCAACTGAGTTTAGAGTAGAGGGTACAATGGTGGGTATATCTATTTGTGGTCAGGGCAAACCTGCAGACATTATTAAAAGCCACATCCCATTTCTGTAGGGCTGTTTTGTTGGCCAAGTAGTAGACAGGCATCCCGTCAGTAAGTTCGGGGAGCATAATGCCATGGGCAATAGTTCTTCGAGCTTCCGAACTGAGGTTGTTACTGATCTTGTAAGACAGCCCCAAACTGATATTAACTGCCTTACAAACAGCCATTATATACATTGAGAAGTTCTGTGAGGTGTCGAGTATGACCCTCAGGTAGTTGAAGGAGGAAACTTTTGTACTCACTGGAGGCCAGACATGAGACATATACATTTCTAAAGGGGCCTAACTGGGGTGAATGGTGAAGACCTGTTTGTTAGAAATAGTAATGAAGTCACAAGAGGCATGACTGGAGGTAAGTGGGGGTAAGTTCAGGAGGGATGTGGAAGTTCTACTCCACTGAGAGGGTGGCAGAGCTATGAAACAGCTTTATGGTGAAAGTGGTGGGGACAGGTACCCTTAATGAGTTCAACCAGTGCTGGTACAGAGCCAAGGGACTCAAAGTCCCACTAGGGAGAACTGGGGGGCAGGATTATAGGTGGGGGAGCAGAGGAGAACAACCCCCCCAAAGGACACTAATTTGGGGGGTGAGTTGGTATAACAAATGCAGACTAGACAGACCAAAGGCCTTCTTCTGCTATTAATCTCTGTTTCTTTTTCTATGTATAAAAAAAGCACAACAGTGTCCAGTTCCTCACTCCCACAAACAATCCCCATCCTTAGTATAACAGAATATATCCCTGGTAGTCTAGTGGTACCCCTCACTCACCCAGTCCCCATAGCCAATATTACTTGGGACATTCCCTGTTGTCTATTTGACTTTGTCTGGATGCCCAGAGCTTCTCCCCCCCCTTAAGACCACATAAATGATGCTTTGTAAATCTGACCCAAAATGTATCAAGTCAGATTTACAATATGCCACCTACACGGTCATGAGGGGGAGGGTAACTTGTGCCTCCTAAACATTTGGGCTCAAAGAATGAAAAAAAAAAGAACTGATAAAATCTAAATCCCAATGCGTGAGAAATGTGCATATTTTTGAACTTTATTTTTTTGACGTAATTTTTTTTCCTTTAGCAGACAGCAACCTGCTGAGATGGAGGGATGATTGTGCTAGATATTCAGTGCTAGATTATTTTCTATGGTGGGGGTCAAGGGGGACAGAGAGTGGGTACAGGCTTTAAGTGGGGCTGTTTTTTTTTTTTTGGTATGTGGAAAGGTGGCATGGGTGCTAGTGGTGGGGGAAGTGCTACTGGTCTGATAAAATGTGTGATGATACAACCTCTTTAGGCCACTCATGATGCCTGCTGCAGGTCCAGTGCAATGTGTGTGATGATGCAGCTGGCTGGCCACTGGTGGATTTGGCACTAGGTGTTGGAAACACAATTGAGGGTTTTATTCTTTCCCGACGTCATGTGGAGGAAAGGAAGTCTGCTACAGGTCTGGAGCAATGTGTGTTATAATAGGGCTGCTTTGGGCAACATATGAAGTTTGATGGGCACCTGGAGCAATGTTTGTTATGATGCAGCTGCTTCTCGAGCCACTAACCTACAAAACTGGTGCAGTGAACATCACTTTGAAGCTCTGTGAATGGTCTTCAAGGCCACCTGCAAAGCAAGCTACCAGTCTGTTGCAGTGAACAACACAATGCAGGGTTCATCATGAGGTGTAGGAAAGACATCTAAAAATGTCAGTTGTTATATAGTGCATGTTTCTTCAAAAAGTAAGAAAGTTAGTATATTAATGCATCTATTTTGGCTAAAGCAGAAAGTGTACAATGTAGGAAAATAAAAATATTAGGGTGAAAAGTTCCTGAAACCATGACAAATCTTTGGTGTGGAGTTCCTCAGGATCTGAATGAACATGTGATGCAGTGTTGGTATTTCTCTAATATTGGTACTGTCTTGTCAGACAAAGTAAACAACACAGCAATACTTGCATAGAGACTGCTGATGTTAGGGTAACTCCAGCTCTACATTGCATGATTGTTCAAACCCTGAGGAACATCACACCACCAAATTGTGCTGACATTACACTACTATCAATACCCTCTATACATGCATTGCTGTATCATTTACTTTGTGTAACAGGACACTGATATTAGGATAATGCTGATACTGCTTTACATGATTGATTAAACCCTGAAGAACACCACACCACCAATATGCCAAAGTTCCTGAGACTTCGAACCCTAATTTTTCATTTCCCTATATTGAACACTTTGTGCTTTAACCCAAATAGATATATTAATCAGGGATAGGCCAAATCCATCCTCACCAAACCAAGTTGTTCTGAACTCATAGGGCTTGATTTTGGTGAGACCCAAGCAAAACTCTGCTTTGCTCAGATCTGTTACTTTTATTTTTGCCTCCTGGGTTACATGTCTGTCATGTGATGGGCTTGAGAGGCTGAGGGAGAGGTCAGTGGCTACCCGAGCAGCATGTGCACCAGTATTGTACTCCAGCTTACACATGTGCTAACCAGAATATATAAGGTGACAGCATGGCTGCTCTACAACATTTGCAACATGGACATCTATGGGAGGAAGGGAGCTCTGACTGGAGCAAGGCAGCAAGGAGGACTGCAATCATGGCTGCTGTTGATATACCGGTGGCCCCATAGTGGGTTAGGGAGTCAGGGTGGCTAACTGGATACAAAAGAAACCAGAAATAAAAAATACATATTATTAAGAGAATGAAAAAAGAGCCAGACAGTGTGTGTGGGTGGTGGTTTGGGCTTGTGCCACTGCTGCTGGTCCTCACAACAAAAGAAACCAGAAATGTAGGCCTTAGCCTGTGCTACTGCTGCTGGTCCTGAAGTCTGTGCTAAAAAAACACCAAAGGAGTAAAGATTTTAAACAAATGGGATACTGTGTGCATGTGAGAAGACAGGGCAAATAGTGGGACCTCTGGGTCCCTGATGCTGGAGCCATCCTATGCTAATAAAGACTGAAAGGAAAGGAACTATGAAAACAAGCATTTGTCAATGCCGAATGCTGTCTCTCTGGCATTGGCTTTGGTAGTGCCAGAGGTAGAGATGCATAATAGGAATGGTAGTGAAGTATTGAAGTGATGCCAACCCCACCCTCACCCTGTAGAGAGTGACAGGCACTGGGGTGTGCCTTTGGGTCGTCAGCTATAACGTTCATGACACTGTATGTCACCTTACCCTATAGACACTGACAAGTGTCGTGGTGTGCTTTGGGGTCTTTGGGAATTATACTTACCTCATTCCATAAGGAAATACGCTGACGTGGGTGCAGTATAGGAGAATGGGGTGAATTTATTTGGCCGAACAGTGCAAGGCACACCACAATGCCTGTCAGTGGCTGCAGGGTGGGGATGGCATGAGCATTACATCCAGTGATCCCAAGCCACAGCCCTGGCACCTGTAAGTTTGTACTGGGAGGGGTGCTACGGTTGGAAACCCTAACACCATAGGGGTGTGGTGGTATTTTCACTCCAGATTTTCAACATGGGCTGTTTGAGAGATCACTTCAAGAGAAGCAGCACATCAATTTGTGAGCTGAAAGGTGGTTTTGCTCAGCGGCTATGCCATTTGGCGACATAGGGATGAAAACACAGTTTGGGCAGGATGTGGAGAATGGCAACTGTATTGTTCATGAGGAAGCATAAAAAATGGCAATGTTGAAAATCTGGAGTAAAAATATGAGAAAGTGTTGAAGTCATTAGCATGCATAGAAATTGCGCAACACACGGCTGTAACCCAATTATTTGTGAGAGCTTGTTAGCCACATTTTTAACACAGGCATTTTGGGACCTCCCCTCATGAACAGTGATGCTGTGATTTTGTTAATCCGTCCCAAAAGTTGATTTCCCTCAGCGACCACGCCATTGTGGGCCACAGGTGCGGAAACACATTTTGGGCAGGATGTGGAAAATAACAGCTGTACTATTCATAAGGAGGTGTGGAAAAATACCAATTGTGAAAATCTGGAGTGAACATATTACAAATTCACGAAGTTACAAGGGTGCATGGAAACTGCGCAATGCATGCTTGTAACACAGTCATTTTATGGACTATGGACTTTTGGCAGCAAATTTTCAACATAGGCACTTTAGGTCCTCTGCTCATGAACAGTGTCACTGTCATTTCCTCACATTGTCCCAAAAACTGATTTCGCACAGCGATCATGCACTTCTGCACCGGACATGTGAAAATATATTTCGGCCAAGATATGTAAAATGACAGCTGTACTGTTCATAAGGAGGTGTGGAAAAATGCCAATTGTGAAAATCTGGAGTGAACATATTACAAATTCACGAAGTTACGAGCGTGCATGCAAACTGCACAATGCACACTTGGAAAACACTCATTTTATGGATGTTCATCACCAAATTTTCAATGTCACTGTCATTTTCATAATGTGTCTCAAAGATAGATTTCCCACAGTGACCGCGCTATTCTGCGCCAGAAGTGCGAAAACACATTTCGGCAAGGAGGTGAAAAATGACAGCTGTACTGTTCATAAGGAGGTGCAGAACAATGGCAGTGTTGGAAATCTGGAGGGAAAATATTATAAATTTGTGAACTTACGAGCGTGCTTGCAAACTACCCAACGCACGCTTGTAACACAGTCATTTTATGGAGTATCATCACCAAATTTTCAAAATAGGCATTTTAGGACCTCTGCTCATGAACAGTCCCACTGTCATTTTTGTAATCTGTCCTGAACATTGAATTCCCACAGCGACCACGGTATTCCGCGCCGGGAGTGCGAAACACATTTCAGCCAGGACGTGAAAAATGACAGCTATACTGCTCACAAGGAGGTGTGGAAAAATGTCACTGTTGAAAATCTGGCATCAAAATATTGCAAATTCTCGAAGTTATGAGCATGCGTGGAAACTGCACAATGCACGCTCGTAAAACAATAATTTTTTGGATTTTCCCCACCAAATTTGCATAATAGGATTTTTGAGAGCCCACCTCATGGATTCTGGCACTGTCATGGCATTGAGCGGTCCCAATTGGTGATTCCGCACAGTGACCTCGAAATCACCTTTCGGGACCTATTAACACCATGACAGTGAAATAATTCATGAGGAGGCGTCCCAAAAACCCCATGTTGAAAATTTGGTGCCAAAATTCCAAAATATGCCTGAGATATGCATCAAAGTTGAAAAAACACTATTTATTCTACTATATAGCTTACCGGCATTTCCTCAGTTCGCGGTTGGCTTTGAAGAATGCAGACATGTTCCCGGTCCACCAAAGATCATCACGCCAGACTCCGGAGGTAAGTATGGGGTGGGTGTAGGAGGCAGGGTGTGCAGGGGTGGGTGCGGGTTGTGGAAGGGGGTCAGGGAGACGGCGAAGGACAGTTTTTGTTTTACAGGGTTTAAAAAAAAAAAAAAAAGATGCTACGGGATGGTTTCCATTTTTTAGGTGGGATTTCCCCAGCATGCAACCTCAGTGTTTGTGGGTGGGGGGTGCATAGCTGGCAGAGGTTGGGCACCCCGTCAGCACATAACAAATGGGGGGAGGATGCATGATGCCAATGGGGTGGGCTCCCTGTTGGCAAGAAAAACTGTTGGGGGAGCATGATGCCAAGGATTGGGCACCCCCCTCTGCAATCAACAAAAGGGGGGAGGAGACACATTATGATGATGGGGAGTGGGCTCCCCCATCGGCATTGTGACAGGCAGCAGCGGCGGCAGTCACTGCCGCCATGTTGCCTGCACCATGGGAGGTGTGTAATGGTCACACTGCATAAGAGCTTCACTCTCATTGCAGTGGACCTTTTCTTTGTTGTGATGGCCACATTAGACATGCATGAGGTCAGTGTCTCCTGCTGCCTTATTGGGGAATGCAGGACACACCTTCTGATGCATGCCCTGCATTCACTCAACAGTGACCGCACCTCCAAACCTGCTACTATAGCAATACGTTGGCTGCACAAGCGCGAGCCAACATAAAAATGATAGGGAGGGAGTACAGGCAGTAAGGGCTCTGTGCCACTGCTGTAGGAGACAAAGCCAAGTCCTTTGCAAAATCAAATGCAAACTTATCCTGGATTTCGCAAATCCAATGCAAAATCCAAATCCACCCTGGCATTACCCATCTCTAGAATTAATATAGTGTGTTAACAATGTATGTATATTATAGCTGCACAGTAATACACCTATCACTAAGTTTTAGTGAGCAGTTGAATGCTAAACCCCTAATTTTGTATCTTGATAACGTGGCAAACCATACACAGAATAGCCTGATATTTGGCCTCCAAGGAGTCAGTGCCAGGATCTTGGAATTCCGTAAATTTGGTAATGGTTGATACAGTGGTTGAAAAGTTCAGATAGGTTGAAAACCACTAACAGTATGGAATTTAAAACTTTTTGCTCACTGACAGCACAAAAATGTGTCACAGTTGAAATCAGAAACTTTTAGGTGTGTTAGAGTTTGGCCCAAGGATGATTTTTTAATAAGTGACTTTATTAAAAAAAAAGGATAGTTTTTAAATTTAATAAGAAAATAAAATGAAGTTTCTGTACATGCACAAAACATTGTTTCAACATTCTGTTCAGAACTGGAGTTCTGTGAAACCAACATACATCAGTTTTGTAAGTGGGTCAACATTCTGAACTCACAGACTGCCTCTTTTGTGTAGGTTTGAGTCAGGAAAACAGTTGTCACTTTCTTTGCCTTGCTAGTGGTCAGGAGCCTATTCCCACCACCCACAACTCCTCAAAACATTTCTTTGGCAGTTGGGAGCCAACCTTGCCACTGGCCAGCTATTAGATAAATGACAGCAGATGAACAACCCCACCATGGCATCCCCTCCTGTCTGCTCACCTCAGCTCTAAAGTGTTCAGTGTCTAATCCCCTTCACAACTGTAAAGCAACAGTGGCAGGTGTCCAACTCCAATGCCCATATTCCCTCTAGCCAACCACAAATCCAAACCAACCAGCAGTGAGTGCCACACCCTACCATCAATATCCCACTCCCAACCACCTACACAGCTCTAAACTAACTGGTGGTGGGTTCTCAGTCGGGCCACCCCCTTCTGGCAATGGAGTTCAAAACTAACTGCCTCTGGGTACCCAACACCATCACCAGTATCCCTTTCCTTTCTGCCCACCATAAGTGTAAAGAAACTGGATACCTAATCATGCTGCTGGAACCTTCCCAGACCTCAACAGCTCGAAAATCCTCTTCCCATCTACGAGCCAATTTTACCTCTCCACACTCTTTCTCCCCACATATCCCATATTATCAGAAAACACCATCAGTCACCCTGTAGCATCCATCCCACCCTCTTCCCCACCACAGTGCCAACACTCAGGTCTCTAACTGCAATTCCTGACCATTGATCACATTGTGATTCTTCTATGTCCTTTATCGAAATGTATGAATGTCTGATGGGGCAATCTTCAGCTGTCCTTCAATGCATTCCTCTTCCTGCAGGTAACAATATAAAAGTGGTAAAAAAAAAACCCTCCCAAAACTGGGACACTCTCTCTATAAATGTTAAAAAGGGGTGTCCCAAAATGGACATAAGGACAATACAGCATATAAAATTGCCAATGCAGTGTTCATGGGGGTGTGTGGAGGTGATGACAACCCCAACTCTGAAATATGGCATACAAATATTAAACAAACAAAAAATGTTATGGGCCTTAAAATACATGACCCCACAAAAGTTTTATAAAAAGCGCACTGTGCATGCACAAGGATGTAGTTTTGTTTTCTGGCTTAGTTTTATATCAGGGCTTTCATTTCTAACAAAAATGTATTATTATTTGCTAATAGGTCTTCATTAAATTTAAGGGACTGGGTACTTAGTACCCCTCTTCAAGAACACCCAAACAGCAAGTTTCACACTTGTCTTGCTGCTTTACAGGGTGCAGAGAACTCCACGGGAAGTAAACTACAGATCAAAGACCATGCCCAGCAAGCTACAGATCCAAGACCATGCTCAAAAGATATGTTACTTCCTGTAGGGCCCTCAGAGACCTGTAGATACAAGCTACAGGTCTGGCACCAATCTGACAGGACACTCTTCACATATGGCCTGCATGGCCCTGTGTGAAGCAAACTATATGTCTGGCATGAAGAATGTCACTATGTAGTTGCTTTGTGAGTGTCCTGCAGGGCCACTCTTAAAGCAACTTACAGGTCTGGTGCTGTGTGCATTACTATGCAGCTGTTCCATAAGTGACCAGCATGTCCACTCATGAAACGAGCTACTGGTGTGGTGCAGTGATCTCCGTACAGCTGCTTTGTGAAACTCATGACAAAAGCTACAGTTGTACTATAGTGTGTATCACTATGCAAATTAATTTTTTTGTCTAGGGAAAGCACACTAAGCTGAAGCTTGGTTAGAGTTGTGATATGGGGGATGAAGGTACATGAGGATACAACAGAAGTAGTATGCAAAGTGTTACAAAAATACTAGAACTAAACTATGGACCAAGATGTAAAATATCAAATAAGCAGTAAGTATCATGTATCTAAAAGCAAATTTAGAGCAAAACAACATAATATACAGTATGAAGCTAGGGAAATGGGACATTATGATGGGATAAAAGTGGGGCCAACAAGACAGCAGGTAAAAGTGCAAGGAAGAAGGATTCAGGGCAGAGGGATTTTGACAGGTGATGGAAAACCAGGGAGGGAGAAGGGGATAGTTGCAGGTACACCTCTGAGCAGAGTAATCACAAAGATGATATTTGAAGGATGAAGGTGAAGAGGAGGAGGGGTGGAGTATAAGAAGGAGTTTATTCCAGATGCCAGGGAGGCAGTAGGAAAAGGCAGCTTACCTAACTGCAGTTTTTCAGCTAGACTGAAAAGGAATGGTAGTGGGAGGATGAGAAGCAGTAGGAGGAGGGAAAGACAGTAAAAGGAGGGAGGAGAGTTAGCGTGGATGGGAGCTAAACCAGAACTTGCATAGAAAAGTAGTACAGTGGGAAAGGTCCTTGTATTTGACAAAAAGCTAGGGGAAAGAGCAGAAGTGGAAAAGTAGGGAGTAGTAGTGTAGGACAGATGGTTTGAAGGACAAAGGAATTATGGCTGGTGAGGAAAACAGATGCAAGAAAGAGGAGGGAGAGAGTGAAAGTGAGAAAGAGGAGAGGGGACAGTGAAATGGGGGAGCAGTAGATAAATATGAGTTGGGCAATTGAAGGCAAGCAGCAGGAATGCAAGGGGGTCCAGTCTGGTCAGGTTAGTTTTGAAAGCAGCACTGCAAGCCATATCCACATAGTCAAATACTGGGAGAATCATCTGAAGGATAGAAACATAGAAGTTGACGGCAGATAAGGACCGCAAGGCCCATCCAGTCTGCCCATTTTTTCTACCTTACGAATGTGCCATAGGCCTGTACTCTGTCAATGGCCTTATCTATTCATACTCATCTGTATTGCTCCTTTTTCCCTATCCCATGCCTGTTTGAAGCCCTACACTGTATTCATATCCACCACTTCCTGAGGTAGGCAGTTCCATGCATCCACCACCCTTTCTGTGAAAAATAACTTCCTTACATTACCCCTTAATCTGCCTCCCTCTAATCTCATGCTGTGTCCTCTTGTCCTATTTTTCTTATATTGAAACATGTTAGACTCTTTCACCTTGTTAATGCCCTTAAGATGTTTGAATGTTTCGATCATATCACCTCTATCCCTCTTTTGCTCTAGGGTATACATATTGAGCTCCATTAATCTGTCCTCATATATTTTCTGATGCAGTCCCTGCACCATTTTGGTTGCCCTTCTCTGGGCTGCCTCCATTTTGTTAATGTCGTTGTGCAGGTGTGGCCTCCAGTACTGCACACACTACTCGAGATGGGGCCTAATCAGTGTCTTGTATAGAGAGATTATTACCTCCCTATTATGACTTGTGATACCCCAACTAATACACCCCAACATCCCTCTTGTCTTACCGACTGCTTTAGTGGTCTGCTTGGATGATTTCAGCTCATCTGTGATGATAATACCCAAGTCTCTTCCCTTGTGATTGCCAGCAACTCTCCTTCCAACGTATAGGTGGCTTCAGGGTTTTTCTTCCCTATGTGCATGATCTTGCACTTCTTTGCATTGAACCCCAGTTGACACTCTTTCAACCATTTTGCCAGTTTATCCAGATCTCATCTCATTCTGCCCACCCCATCTGGATCATCTACTTTGTTTCAGATCTTGGTGTCATCTGCAAACAGACAAACCTTACCCTCCAGTCCATCTGCAATGTCACTGATGAAGATATTGAAGAGGATTGGCCCCAGGACTGATCCCTGAGGTACCCCATTTGTGCCCTGCATCTCTTCTGATGGTATACCATTTACCACCACTCTCTGTTTTCTGCCTGCCAACCAGTTTGCCACCCAGTTGACCAACCTCTGACCCACTCCAAGCCAACCCAGCTTTTTAATCAATCTTCTGTGTGGAACAGTATCAAAAGCTTTGCTGAAGTCAAGGTAGGCGACATCAACTGTACCCCCTTGGTCCACCACTCGGGTTACCCAGTCAAAGGAATCTATGAGATTTGTTTAACAGGACCTTCCTGCTGTAAACCCATGCTGTCTTGGATCCTGTGATCTTTTGGATTCCAGGTGTTGCACTATCCTTTCCTTAAGAAATGCCTCCATAATCTTGCCCACTACTGAGGTAAGACTGACTGGTCTGCAGTTCCCTGCCTCCTCCCTGCTACCACTCTTGTGGAGCGGGATCACATAAGCCCTTCTCCAGTCTTCTGGGACCTCTCCTGTGTTCAGAGACTCACTAAACAGTTCTGCTAAAGGCTCTGCTAGTTTCACCCTTAGCTCCTTTAGTACCCTGGGATGTATGCCATCAGGTCCCATTCCCTTGTCCACCCTGAGCTTAGTGAGCTCTTGTAGGACCCTTTCTTTTGTGAAGGAACTTGTGCACACCTCCCCTCCCGTGTCCATGGTGCTGATCTGTGGGCCCTGCCCTACCTTCTCCTCAGTAAACACTGAGCAGAAGTATCTATTTAGGATAGATGCTTTTCCTTGGTCCTCCTCCACACATTCCCCCTTATCCTCTTTGTCTTAGCAATACCACCTCTGGACTTTCTCCTTTCACTAATGTAGCTATAGAAAGTCTTGTCCCCTTCTTTTACTGTTCATGCTAGTATTTCCTCAGTGTGGGCCTTTGCCTGCCTTACTGCCTTCCCTGCTTCCCTTAGGGAAGTTTGGTATGCCTCCCTATCTTCGTCCTGCTGCATTCCCTTATATTTCCTGAAGGCCAGCCTTTTGGCTCTGACCTTTTCTGCTACTGTTTTGTGAACCAAAGGGGTTTCCTCCTTCTTTAGCTCTTGCTTTTATCCCTAACACAATGGGATGTTGCTTCAAGTATTGCATCCTTAATGCTTGCCCACTTTGCCTGTACCCCCCTCACCTGTATTTCTTCTTGCCAGGGCTAGCATAACTCTGCTGGCCATCTTATCAAAGTCAGCTCCTCTGAAGTCCCATATTTTTGCCTTGGAATGGGATGATTTAAATCCAGTGGCCAAATTGAACCATACCATGTGATGGTCACTGGCCCCCAGGTGACTTTCTACCTGGAGATCTGTGATCCTTTCCCCTGTTAGTCACTACTAGATCTAGGATAGTGCTGTCTCTTGTGAGCTGTTGTATCAGTTGTTTGAGGCCCTCCCCCTGCAGGGAATCCACTATGTGTCTAGTTCTGGCGGATGTTCCTGCTGGTATTGATCAATCTGTATCTGGCATATTGAAGTCTTCCATTATCAGATCCTCCCCTTTAGTTGTCATGTTTTGTATATCTTCTAACAGTAATGTGTCCATGTCCTCCCCCTGGTCTGGAGGCCTGTAGACAACCCCAGTTCATATGGCTGTCCCATTTCCTGTTTACAGGGTGACCCACAGTTCTTCTGGCTCCTTACGTGTATTCTGAATTTCTGTAGCTTTGATATTTTCATTGACATAAAGGGCCACTCCCCCACCCCCCTTTTTGCACCTTAGTCTCTTCTGAACAGTACATAGGCAGGTACTGAAGTCTCCCAAGTGTGGTTACTGGTGAACCATGTCTCACTAATGGCTACTATGTCCAGTTTGGCCTCTGTCATTGTTGCCTGCAGGTCTGGGATCTTGTTTCCCAGACTGCGGGCATTTGTGTACATGATTTTCCATTGGCCAGATTTCGGTGTGTTAGTTGTTGGGTGAGGTCCGGCCTTTCCCCTGTACGTTGTATGGGGAGCCAGATCTTTTTCCTTACCTGGTGATGCAAATGAACTACAATCATGCTGAACTTCTGTTTGATCACTAGCTGAGAGGGGTGGGGTGTTCTTCCCATTTGATGTATCGGGTGCTGCACCCCTCTCCCATTTGCTAGTTTAAATATTCTGCAAAGATGTCAAACTTCTGCCCCAATGCACTGACTCCCTCCTTAGTCAGATGCAGTCCATCGAATTTAAAGAACTTTCACTCCTAAAATTGTTGTCAGTTACCTACAAATGTGTGTCCTTTTTCCTGGCACCAGCCCTTGAGCCACATGTTTAGCTCCCCTATCTCCCCTTCTCTGACCTTCCTTCTATCTGCCTTCCCTCTCCCAGACTGGCAGGATCTCAGAGAAGGAGATGCCAGATAAATGGATGACAGTTTGTCTCCCAGCTTGGTCATGTGTTATTTGGTCTCCACAACTGATCAGCTGGTGAGATCGTTAGTCCCTATGTGTACCAGGACATCGATGTTTTCTCCTGCTTCCTGCACGATTTTAGCAATGCGGTCAGTGTCTCTCCACATTGATGTACCTGGGAGACATCTGACCATTACCCCTTGCTGGAGGTAGCTATCAACGCTCTTAATCATGGAGTTTCATATGATCAGAAGTATTTTGGATTTCCTTTTTGCTTTTTTTGTTTTGGTCCCTGTTTTGGGTGAGTTTTGTTGCACTAGCTCCTGCTCTGCAGTGTCCTCTGCCCCTTTGTTTGATTTCAGAGATAGCGGCAGATACTTGTTTGTAGTTTTCATATAGTTTGTGGAGGTGATACACTGGAGAGCACTGAGAGATGGGGCACCTGATTTGCCCCTCCTAACTACCTGCCAACCTCCCAGACCAACTACCCTCTGCAGTTGAGGTGCTTCAGTTGGATGTTGGGGAAATGGTGGGCAGTTCTTATAATATATTTGCTCCTGAATATACAATTTAAGGCTCGCAATCTCTGCCCATGCTGCCTGAAGCTGAGCTCTTAGCTCACCAATGGTCCAGCATGTAGGACAGCATCCTAATTCTTGTACAACTGCCCTTTTGAAAAGTGTCCTTCAGTACCTGTGGATAATTTGTCATCAAACTAGAAGAGGGTAGCAGGTTTTATTCTCATATTGTGTACCAATTTTTATGAGGAGCTTTTTGGGTAGATGGCTTTGATATGGTTAAATAAAAAAAATGTTCTATTCAGCCATACATGGAAGTACTTAAAGGTGGGAACTTCTTTAATGGGGAGCCAAACAGAGTCTTTAAGACTGTCGGAGACAATTGTTCTGATCAGACTCAGCACTCAATGTTTTTTAAATAATTTAGAAGTGCCACTACAAGCCCAGTGGTCAAAGTTTCAGAGTTGAACAATGTCATGCACATACATATATATGTGGAAGGGGACACTAACATACAGGATTTCACTGAGGATGATGCAAAAGAGGATGGGGGGGCCAGGACAGAGACCTAGGAGGACACCATCAGGTATCAGGAGTGGAGATAATAAGTCACCAATTAGGACTTACATGCTCAAATCAGTAGATACTGTAGAAGTGAGACCATCTAACAGAGATATAGACTAGGCCAGCTCCTGAAAGTTTATTAAGCTCACTGGGGTGGACAACCATGTTGGAGGCTTTAGAAAGGTTGGTACACATAGCACGGATTTCAAACCCAGATGATTCCCCTTCAGTATAGGATCAATTTGCTAAAGCAGTGAGGAGACAGTGGAATATGATTTGTGGAAGCCAACCAGAATGAACAAAGAACAGTGTGTAGTAAAACAAAGGAATAGAGTTGGGATAGGAAATGCTTATCCCTGCAGCTTATCCAGATAGTGAAAAGAAAGATAAGTCAATTATTCCTTGGTGTGGAGGAATCACCCCCTTTGTTGAGGTGAAGAACTTTAGCACACTTCCAGGCCCTGTGCACTATATCTAGATGAAAAGATAGATTGAGGACAGAGGAACATGGACAGTGAAACAGGACTAGAAAGGTGGAGGATCTTGCAGTTAAGACCATTAGAGCTGTTACCTTTAAATGGGCTGAGAGACAGCAGAGCAATGAAGAAGACAACAGAAGAGGTACAGCAGAAGGAGAAAGATGAGATGCAGGTAGGCAGGAGAGTAAATGTCAGCTTGGAAAGTGCAATGAGAAAGGTAGTGAGGGAGGTCAACATGTGGAAAGCAGGAAGGAATGTTGAGGGAGAGCAGTGAGACAGCACATGTAAAAAAATAAAGGAAAAATTGACTTCAGCAGTGTAAGAGACTGGAGAGTCAACTAACTTCAGGATAGGAGGTGTTCACTTGGAGGGGGTGATCAAAAACAGAATGGATCACATTCTTTAGTTTTGATGGACACTTATGGATGTTTTTGAGGTTAGTAGAGAAGTAGTTTGCTTTAGATTCCTTGACAGCTTTGGTACTGACATTTCATAGCTGCGTGTACCACAATATGTACTCTGGCCGAGCCAGATGTCTTACACGGAAGACAGGCAGTGTCACAAACTTTTAAGCAAGTAATTAGTTCCATGGTGATCCAGGAAATGTAGAAGCCTCATCCACATGACCTTCTGAGGGGGATGTGTTTATCAGAGATGGCCAAGAATTAGGAGTTGAAAAAATGCAAGGATTCATTCATGTCAGTAGACACAGAGATGGGGGTCCAGTTAGTGTCAGACAGATCATCTAGTAATGAAGACAGCTCAAGAGACCAGAATAACCTCTACCAGATGTACAGCACTTAGCAGCACTAGTTCATGGGAACTGCCTTCCTTTTGCATTTAGATCAGTCTTAAGAAAGAGACACACACTCTTAAGGTGGATGCCAAAATTTATATCCTCAACCATGCCTCCCCTGGAACCATTACCTAACATTGTAGTTGATGTCACTTAGTTACATGTAGGTTAATGGCATCTGATCATTCTATGTACTTTTCTGTATTTATTACATTTATTGTATTTACTTAATTGTAAATGCTGTTGGAACCTTAAAGTACTCTGGGCTTATGAAAGGGTCCTGATAAAACACAAACCTAACCTTTACTACTTAAGGGTGGCTTTGAAGTGGTGGAGCTTAAACTACAGTAGACCATCCTGCAGCCACTAAGTGTGTCAGTAAGGGTACCAGCTTCACTAATGCAGTGGGGATAGGAAGAGAGAAACAGTCAGTGAGGGTGTGGCTAGTTATATTATGGAGGAGGTAGATGGGCTCAGAAATAGGTTACATGAAAGAGATGGACTGAATTTACTGGATGAGTTTTGCTGAGGAGGTGGATAATCAGTTTGTGTTGAATTAAACAGAATTTCACCTGAGGAGCCAAATGTAGTGAGAGAGAACAAGCTTGGTACCAGGGCAGCAGTAAATGTCACAAATGAATACCAAGAAAGAAGGCAAGGAAAGACTGCACAGGAGGAATACTGTTGAAGAGGAAATGTGGGATCAGAGTATTACAGTATGTCACAATTCAAACTAACATACATGGCCAAAAGTCAAAGAAAAGTAAACACACTCACCAGAGGCTGGCATTAAATGCTTTTATTAAAACATGTGTATCAATGTAGACACAGAGTGATAACTCATTTAAGGAAGTGTTTGCAGGCAATACGTAAGGGTGTTATTATTCTGTGACCATGTTGATACACATGCTTTAATAAATGCATTTAATTCCAGCCTCTGGTGAGTGTATCTACTTTTCTTTTGCTTTTTGTCTGTGATTTTTAGTAGTCAGCACATTTAGAGGGTCAAAGGCTGTGTGCCACATTTTGTTTGATGCTAACATACATGGCCACTCTGCCCACTTACTTCCCACAGTCCTGTCTGTGGGCTGCATAACCAGAAATGCCAATGTCCACATCACTGAGCCTAGCCATGAGCCAGGACTCTGTAATTTACAAATACACCAGTATGGTGTTGCAGGACTCTCAGCCTAATTTTGTTCAATGTATAAAATAAGCTTTGAGCATTTAGGTAGAAAGTACTCAGGTCCTTAGGAAGCAGACAGACTCAAAAAGTGGGGGGAAGAGAATTAAGCTCAGTATCTCCTGACAGCAAAACCAATAGGAAGAAGATAATCTGAAGGGGATGAGACCTCCTCCAGATGTCAGGGAGAGAACTGGGGGGGTGGAGGAGATACACAGAAACAAAGAATGTGTCAGCAGAAAAGGACCGATGGGCCTACCTAGTCTGCTCTCTTTTTCCTGCATATGGACTTTATTTGGACACAGGTGTCCCTCCATCCTCCTTTACCTCTATTTATTATAGCCATGAGCCTATCCCATGCATGACTGAAGCTCTCACTGCCTTTTTCCCCACCACCTCTTCTGGCAAGCTGTTCCAGGTGTCTACCACCCTTTCTACGAAGAAGTAGTTCCTCACATCCATCTTAAACTCCCCTCCCTCAGCTTCATAGCATGCTTCTATATTTTGGTGCTCCTTCTTCTGAGAAAGAGATTCCATTCCTGCACTTTTTTCACCACTGTGAGTTACTTATACATCTCAATCATGTCCCTTCTTGCTCTCCTCTCTGCCATGGAGTACATGTTGAGCTCCCAGAGCCTCTCCTTGTATGGTTTCTTGTGCAACCCCTGCACCATTTCAATAACCCTCTTCTGGGCCGCTTCCACCCTGTTGATATCCTTGCAGAGGTGTAGCCTTCAGAACTGGACGCAGTACTCCAGGTGGGGTCTCACAAGTGTGCAATACAGAGGCAGCACCACCTCCCTTCTTCTAGAAATCCCTTCCCTATGCACCCCAATACCTGGTTGACCTTTCCTACTGCCTTGGCACACTGCCCTTCCACCTTGAGATCATCAGGTAAGATCACCCCAAAGTCTCTCTCTCTCTCTCTCTCTCTCTCTCGGTAACTATGAGTAGCTCCCCCCACCTTATACTCAGCCCCTGGGTTTCCCTGCCCCAGGTGATTGACTTTGAACTCTTTGGCCCTGAAACTCAGATGCCACTCCCTAGACTACTCCTCTAGTTTCCCCAGAACCCATTGTATTCTCTCTACACTCTCTTGGGTGTCCACCCTGTTGTAGATTTTTGTGTCATCTGCAAAGAGACACTCCTTCCCCTCCAGTTCCTCAGCAATGTCATTGCTGAATATATTAAAGAGGACAGGACCCACTGATCCTTGTTGTACTCCACTGATCGCTGTTGTTTTCCAAGTGACTGTTGTTTACCACTACACTTTGCCTGCAATCTTTCAGTCAGATACTCAGCTCACCACCTTCTCCCTCACCCCCAGGCTGCTAAGTTTCATTATCAGCCTCCTGTGTGGTACAATGTCAAAGGCCTTACTGAAGTCCAGACAGGTCATGTCCACTGCCCTCCCTGATCCACCTCCCTAGTAACCCAGTCAAAGCAATCTATGAGATTTGTTTGACATGACCTCCCCCTGTGAAGCCCTGCTGCCAGTTGTCCTGCAGCCCATTTGTCTCCAGGTACTCCATCAGTCTCTCTTTCAGCTGGGACTCCATTATTTTCCCCACCACTGATGTGAGACTGACTGGTCTGTAATTGCTAGCCACCTCCCTCCTGCTGCATTTGTACAAAGGAACCACATTGGCCCTCATCCAGTCCTCTGGAACCATCCCCATCTCCAATGAGGTGCTGAATAGTGTTGCCAAAGGGGGCAGCTAGTACCATGCTCAGTCCCTTTAGTCCCCATAAGTAGATCTAGTCCAGCCTCATTCCCTTGTTTTCCTTTAGGGCTTCCAACCCCCGTGTATGGACATTTAGTCCCCAGACATAATGTCGTGGTCTATTAGTCGCAGACATTATGCCATGGGGACAAAAGATAACTTCATTATTAGGCGCAAGTACATTACTGAGCCTGACAAAATGTTGCAAAGGCAAGAACGGAATGGTCAAATAGTCACCATCCTAACTACGTACCTCGTCCTATTAGGAGTGCTCCACCAACAATGCACCTCATACCTTATCCTGTTCAGAGTGCAACCAACAAAAAGGCAACCAACTAATCAAATAAACTACGCATTTATTTTAGATTAATAAAAGACCAAACTGTTACTGGTTCCTCCGATTTACAGCGGTGCCCCTTTAAGACAGTTATCAATCGGGCACTCGGATCACATGGGCGAACACTCAACAGGGAAGGAAGAAAGGAGCAGGTCAGAATGGGGGAACTAGTGCTCAAAGTTAGTACTTTTTTTTTTTTTTTTTCACGCTGCAGCAAATCTCATATCTCATCTTGTTCGGAGTGATCCACCAGCTACATCCCATTGCTTTGTTGTTGGTTGCTTGAGAGATGGTACAGTGCAGTTGGGATGCAGCACCACAAACCCTAAAGCACAGGGACTTAGAACTGCCCTACTATGCTCTCCTGGGCCAGCCTGAAAACTTGCATTTTCACATGTAGCTCTATATGCTTTTAAACTATGCTAAAATATCTGTTGCTGCTATGAACTGTTCTCCATGCCAATAGCTCGCCAGTATTAGGTTGCCGGTTTTAGGTTAGGGTGGTAACATTTCAACCGCTACCGCTTTTACTGGCGACTGCATTTGTTTTCTCTGAAGTGTCTGCAGCCATTTGACCGTGGCACCAGGTACCACGACTAAATGTCCGTATGCCCCAACCCCAGATGGGCTGTTTTCCATAGATGGACTTGTGCCCACTTTCCCCGGTGCCTGTTCATGCATGTTGGTCTGTCCCCCCTTCCACTATGAAGACCGAGCAGAAAGCTTTTTCTTGGTCTTCATCTGCACATCTCCCCCATCTCCTGATTTTCATTACACCACCCTTGCCTTCCTCTTTTCACTCATACACCTGAAAAAGTATTATCCTTATTTTTGACTTCCTGGGTGATCCTTTCCTCAGTTTGAGCCTTTGCTGTGCTTACTTCCCTTCCTGCCTTCATTTGTTTATCTGGATATAGTTCCTCATCTACCTCCATTTGAGTCTCCTTGTACTTCCTGAAAGCTGTTTTGTTCTCCTTTACCACCTTAGCCACCTGCTTTGAGATACATAGTGGCCTCTTTCTCCTCTTACCCTTGCTGACTACCTTTAAACAGCTTGCTGTTGTCTTACTAATTTCGCCTTTATTCTTTTCCATTGTGCCTTTGCTCTCCCCCAGTTATCCATCCTTCAAGGCATTTCTTAAGGCAGTCTCCCATTTCTTTAAAACCTGCCATACTGAAGTGCAGGTCCCTCATTCTATTGTTGTATTTCTCCTGTCCAGTCTGTATGCCTAGCCACACTGTATGATGATCACCTGTACCCAGGGTCTACCCACTGTGATGTCTACAATGTTGTCCCTGTAGGTAAGTATCTGATTCAGCACTGTCTCATCTCTACTGGGGTCTGTAATGAGCTGCCTAAGAAATGCCCCTTGAGGAGAGTCTAGGATGACCCTGCTCCGGGTTATAGCTATGGCTCTGGTGATCCCGTCTACATCCTGCAAATTAATGTTCCCCATGATTGCTACCTTCCCTTTGCATGCCATTTTGTCTATGACCTCCCTCCAAACCCCTTCCAATTCCTCCCCATGTTTGTAGCCTCTACACCATCCCCATGTGCATAAAGACCCCAGCCCCATCTTTAAGCCAACCTTAGAAACCTCCAGCCCATCCTTTTCCCCACTGTGTCCTTGTATTTCCATGGCTTTTATACTTTCTACTAGATATAACCTCTCCCCTTTCCTCCCTACCTTATATGTTGTAACCCGGTATAGCCATCTCCCACCTGTAGTTGTCAGTGCATCATGATTCTATTATGACCACCAGACCTAGGTTCGCCTCTGCAGTGGTAACCTGAAGGTCATGGATTTTGTTTCCTAGGCTGCTTGTGTTGGCACACATGGGTTTCCACTCCTTTTGTTCCTCCCTGCCTTTACTTTCCCTCCCTTCTCAAGTCCATCCTTAACCCATCCCTTTTCCATGGTGCTGTCCTTCCTTTTTTTATCCTCTCTTGGCCCAACCACCCTAGTATTTTTCTTAGCCTAAGATCCATCTCTGAACCCTCCCATCCCCTCCCTCTTGCCCTAACCCCCTCTACCCCTGGGGAATCTATTTCCCCTCAGTCTTTTCTTCACTGCTTCTCTATTTTCAAGGGGGGGCATTCACTGCCTCCCTTGTTTCTTCTGCCTCCCCCCTTGGCTAGTTTAAATGCCCATTGAAGTATCATTTAAACCTTCCATCCAAGATGGCCATTCCCCTCCTGATGGAGTGGGAAAGGGAACTCCAGAAGGCTTCCAGATTTAAAGACGGTGTGGAAGAGACAACGGCAAAGGTGTGAGGAAAGAAGGTGGCAGAGGGGAAGGGGTAACATGTTTGTGAATTAAATAGAGGTTAATGAGGGCTTTAAAGTGGTCAGATGTGACATAAAGGCATGCTGTATCTACATTTGTGTTTAACCAATTGCATTGAGCAGCCCTGCTGCTATTTTCAAATGTTGCTTCTGTTTGTAGCAAAAGTCACGTTCTGCAGCAATCCATGTCTAGAAATGATGCATGTATTTTTGTTGAGGAAAATTCTACTGTTTTGGGTGCAACTGCTTCCATATTTTTTTTTAATTTTTTACTTTGAAAAGTTTCACCAGGAAAGGCACACTGAGCTACAAGCTTGTTTCCAGATCCATCCTGGAGGAAGGGGAAAGAGGGGGTATAATATTGAATTTAGTGCAGACAGACAAAAATAAACAGAACTAAGTCTAAACAAGACATTAACGCAACATGAACATTATGGAGAATAGTCAGGCAGTATACTTGCATACATAAAATAACTATGTAATAACTAAATACATTTATCCAGGTTACATATATACAACATGTGATATTGTTTTAATTTACATTTACATGTTTTAATTTACATCCATAACTGTAGACCATCTAATATACAGTATCGGATATGGAGATGAACTACCAGTTCAGATGGACAATAATAGAGGAGACCAGATCTCAGATAAATCTTTTTACCCACCCCTTGATCATACTTATGACATCTAACAGGCACTACTGTAGTATTATCACTGTGAAGAATTTATTGCTTGATTTTTACAATACATAATTTCACAATGGTGTACCGAACTGATGGATAACTAGCAAGATGGATACAGCTG
Source organism: Neoceratodus forsteri (assembly GCA_016271365.2). Lineage (NCBI taxonomy): Eukaryota > Metazoa > Chordata > Ceratodontiformes > Ceratodontidae > Neoceratodus > Neoceratodus forsteri. Next base: position 908,471,564 of record CM028129.1, read on the forward strand.
ACTTTGTCGAGGCATACAATTGGATTTGCTTCTTAAGAATGTGAAACTTAAACACATTGTTTGAATGTAGTGGTTGAACGTTGTTTTTTCTGATTGCAGGGACTAATAGACTGTATTTTCCCTGTTTCTCTCCCTTTTATCCATGCCACGGTGGTATACCATTCTGCAACTGGTAGAACAGAAAGCTGCTGCCACCATAACCAATGTCAGTGCTTCTCCCTTGCAGGCTGACAGGAGTGCTTAGACATCCTGCAGTCCACACCCTCCACCATATACCCCTCAACCTCCTGCCTCATAAATCAGGGACAATACTTAAACAAATCCAGGATAAAGAACTAAAATCGGAGGCACATCTTAAAAAGCAGTGACATCCATTCAATAGACTAACGGGTTTAGTTTAAACTGCATTTTTTGATGACGAAAAAGTCTGTAATTGTTAATGTCTGGCATTATTTTGCATTTTCAATCTCCTGTTTAGTCTTTGAAGCACAAATGTTTAGGTGGGACACAGGAACTTTTTCAGGCAAAATTGGGAACTTCCCTGAAAATCCAGAACAGTTGAGAGGAATGTTCCCCAAAACAAGTGAACCCAACATCTCTGTGACGTGCTCAGTTCCCACTAGCACTAGAATGACACCCTGAATTTAGGTCTCTTGGGGGCAGCAAGGAGAACTGTTACTGTGCCAATAGGCTGGCACAAAGCTGATCTTTGTTGGGGGTTAGTAGAAACTTTTGCCCTATTTATTAGTAACCTCCAGTACTATTACAGCTCAATATCTTAAACCTGCTAAAAAAGGCAGAAAAGCTGGATGCTTTAGCATACCCCTATATAACAGTTTTGACCATCTTATTGATTTAAATGATGCTCCAAATACCAGTAATTTATTTATTACTGAGAATACAGTAAGGAAAGAAATAAACTGTGGAGCTCTTTCTCTAAAAAATACCACTGGAAGCAACTTAGGGCTCACTTCTCAGCACTTACAAAATATAAACAACATTCATGGACATCATAACATAGTCAGTTCTGCAGTAACTACTGATTGTATTCATGATGAACAACACATTAGGAATGAAGGCATGGATTTAAACCATTCCAAGGAGATATTTGTGTTAGGTGACTCAATGATTTCTAAACTAGATAGACAAATATGTGACATAAATAAGGCTACTCATACATTATCTTGTTTTCATGGAGCCAAAGTTCAAGATATTGCTAAACTGTCTAAACAGATATTACAAAATAGTACTGAAGAACCTATGATCATAATACATGCAGAAATTAATAATATCAGAAACCAAAGTGGGCAACAGGTTAAGGAAGCTTTTGTGGGACTCTCAAACATATTAATTGATAATGGGGCCCACACTGTATTTTCAGAAATATTACCTGCACCTAGGGCTGACTATTATACAGAAGCTAAGATTAAAAAGGTAAACAACCGGTTAAAGGGTTGGTGTTTGAAGCAGAATCTTAAGTGCCTGATGCACTGGGAACAGTTTAATAATAACTGGCAATATTACTTAAGAGATGGCCTTCATCTAAACAAAAGAGGTTCTGAATTGTTAGGGAAAGTAATAAATGAAGAGATTGTTTCTTTTTTAAACTTATAAAGGGGGGTGGGACAGATAGAAATAATGACGTTTATGCAATACATCTGGCTAACCCTCAAATCTGCAATGGTCATGATATTATGACCCTACTTATGGCCTGTTTTGAGCAAAACAATAATATACATCATTCAAAACTTAAAATATTGTTACTGAATGCTGGAAGTTTAGTTAATAAAATGGATGAGCTCAGTCTTGTATTAAAAAACAGTTATATAGATGTCTGCGGGGTGTCTGAGACATGGTTCACTGAAGAACAGTGGGGCCAAGACATTCAGGGATACACTTTATTTAAAAAGAATCACTCAAATTCAAGAGGGGGAGGGGTTGCAGTGTATGTCAAAGAGGGAATAGCCTGTCATGAAGGGAACACTGATATACCAGTCCCAAATGGTATTGAATGTATATGGGTCAACTTAACATTTGAACAGGAAGCTATATCATTAGGACTCTGCTATCATCCCCCTTCCATTGATATGAATAATAATTATTCCTTTTTGGACTACTTACAAAAGATGAACCACCTAGATAATACAATATTAATGGGTGATTTTAATTTTCCAGGAAATAACTGGGACACTTTATTGAGCTCATGTTGTCAGGAAATGAAATTCCTGGAAATAACTGTATCTTTGGGTTTGGAACAACTGGTACATGGTCCTACAAGGAAAGAAAATATTCTTGATTTAATACTTACTAATATCTGTGACCAGGCAGAAATTCCTATTATTTTGGCACCTTTGGCTGATAATGACCATTTCATGGTACTATGGACAATTAATTATTATGAGGTGGCTACTAAAGGTATAACTAAAATGAGGAATTTCTCAAGGGCTAATTATAGTGAAATAAAATCATATCTTAGAGACTGGAATTGGGAACAGGAGTTGAAAGAACTTCATGCTAAGCATATATGGTATAAAATTAAAGAAAAACTGAATTACTGTCTTGATAACTGGGTACCAGAATGTAAAAAGTATCAACATCATAGAAGGCTTCCTCCTTGGTTTTCACCACGGATCAAAAAACTTGAGGGCAAAAAAAGGGCCTTTAATAAATACAAAAAGCAGAAGATGGATATTAATTGGAAAATGTTTAAACATAAGGCAAATAAAACAAAATCAGCAATCTAAAAGGCAAAAAAATAAATGGAATACAAACTAGCAACTGTGAATAAAGATAATAAAAAATAGTTTTTTTAATTATATTGGTTCAATGAGAAGTAATTCATCCAAAGTTGGTCCATTACAATTTGATGATAACTTAATATCAGATGAACAGCTTGTGGCAAATGAATTTAACAGATACTTTTCTAGTATTTCTAAAACTAAGGTGCCAGTGAATAACATGGACTATACTTCAGAAGAATATAAAGAATAATTTACAGTTCCTGAAGCTTTTTCAGCTATAAATTCATTTAAATCTACACCATCAGCTGGAACAGACAGTATCCCCTTTGTTTATTTTAAAGGAAATTTCATATGAAATAGCAGGAGCCCTGACCCTTATGTTTAGCAAATCCATCAAAACTGGCAATGTTATAGATGAATGGAAAGAAGCCTTGGTTATCCCCATTCATGGGGGAATGGGGCAAAACAGAAAGTGGAGCATTATAGACCTATTAGTTTGACCTCCTGTATAGGTAACGTCATGGAAAAACTTTTAATGCATAAAATAAGTATTTATGTAGCAATAAATGGATTGTTTGATATAACTCAGTATGGATTTGTTCTAGGTAGATCATGTCAAAACAACCTGATCAACTTTTTTTGAACCAATTAGTGCAGCCTTGGATTCAGGCCTTCCCATGGACATAGTCTTTTTGGACTATGAAATCGTCATTTGATTCAGTGTCCCATAAAATTTTTGATTGAATGTCTTATGAATATTGGATTGCACAAAAATACTGTTAGGTGGATTTCAACATGGTTAACTAACAGAAAACAACAAGTTAGTATTAGGGGCTTTAAGTCAACCTGGAGTACAGTTACAAGTGGAGTGCCTCAGGGGTCAGTATTGGGCCCAATTTTATTTAATATCCTCATTTCTAGCATGAATACCACGAATGGGGGTGTGGTTAAATAAATATGCTGATGATGCCAAGTTACGGTGTATAATTAATGATTCTTTTTCTGCCCTTATATTACAGGAGAATTTGAATAATTTATCTATTTGGGCAAAACAACATAAATTGACCTTTAATATCTCAAAATGTAAAGTGATGCACTTCGGCAAAAATAATAGGCTTATTAAGTATTCTATGGATAATATTTTGTTGAGCAAGGTAACCTCTGAGAAGGATTTAGGAGTTTATATTATGAAACAAACTGAAATTCTCTGAGCATACTAATAAGACTGCTCAAAAATGTCAGAGATTAATTACTTGCATTATGAAAAATATTAAATCAAGGGAACCAGAAGTGCTAATACCTATTTATTGTAGCATAGTCAGATCTCATCTTGACTATTGCTCTTCATTTAGTGCTCCTATTTTGATACAGGACAAGGTATTAATCGAAAAAATACAATGGAGATTTACTAGATATGTCTCTAATTGTAGAACATTATCATATAATAATAGACTGAAAAACTTGAAACTTTATTCCCTAAAATATCGATCTTTAAGAGGAGAGTTATGTTTAATTTATAAAGCTTCAAGGGACACAGCTTTGTCTGAATCTATATGCTTGGAATGACAGCATATTATGAATAGTACCAGATCTCATAAATGAAAGTTAAAATCTATTATTAATAAGACAAGAAAAATAAATAATTTTTTTTACACAGAGAGTAGTGCAAATCTGGAATTCACTACCTCAAGAAGTGGTATATAGTAGTACTTTTCAGTTATTTAAAAATAATCTTGATTTTTATATGGGTGATAGTAGATATGATTTCCACCCAGGTTAAAGGGTGGCGAGTTCATCATGGGCTAGTCCTCCGAGCTCGTACTGACCTATGAACCTATGAACCTATACATAAGCAAGTCAAGTACTTGTGACATTAAGATTAGAGATTACTTAAATAAGATTGCTGGCAACTGACATGCTCGTAATGCATGAGCTGTAGAAAAGCACATCTAATGCTCTTTAACTTATAGTTGGGGGGATACTGGGATGCATAGGGAGAGGCATCACCAGTAGAAAACAAAAAGTTGTCATCCCTCTGTACAGTCAGTTCGTGAGATCTCATCTGGAGTACTGCATGCAGTTCTGGAGACCCCATCTCCACAAGCACACATACAGGATGGAGGCAGACCAGAGGAGGGCAACTAGAATGGTGCAGATCTGCACCAGAAACCATATGAAGAGGGAGTAAAGAAGCTTAATATATATAAACCCTTAAGGAAAGGGGGGGGGCATGATAGAAACTTTCAAGTACCTCAAGGGAATCAACAAACTCCAAGAGGGTAGCATCTTTCAGAAAAAGAGGTGTGCAAGAACAAGGGGGCACCGTTTGAAGATGGTGGGGCAGCTCAGGGGCAATGTGAGGAAGTATTTTTTCACAGAAAGGGTTGTGGACACATGGAACAGCCTTTCTGAGGAGGCTGCAGGGTCAGAAACAAAGTATACATGGGATAGACATAAGGCAATTATAGGTGGGGGTAGGAGGAAGTAGGCTGTTGGTTAACTAGTATCTGCAGCTTTTCCAATAGGTAGGAAAATGGGCAAACTGGGTGGGCCAAGTGGTCCTTATCTGCCATCAGAGTCTATGTTTTTATATGGGTTCCCATGGAAATAGTTATGAATATTGTCTAGTTTCCATAATTAAAGTGAGTTTGACAGATAATTGACATCATATTTGCCATAATTACTATGACCTAGATGGATAACTGTTTTAAGAGGATAGGTAATGATTGCCATTTACAAGTCCCACTAGGCAGGCATCAGTGTTAGCAGTTATGCATGCTACACACATAGAATGCTATAGATTTTTACAAGCTTTATTTAAAGGGAATTTTAAACTCTATTGATTATTTTTTTTTTTAATATCGCTGTTAGTTTGGGCATGTGTAAAGTCTGTTTGATAACTTTCATGTATCATTTTATGCATTTGTTTTTAAATAGTTCTAGTTTTCCCTATATAGGTTCCCTTGTTAATGCTGCCCTTTCCCCACCCAGTATTCTTTTTTTTTTCAAATTACCTGTGAGTCCTGGAACCCGGTGATGTCAGTTGAGCAAAAGCCTAGTGTGAAGCTTTCCATACAAGGTTTCCGCACAGCTGATATCACTGTGTTTCTGAACTGCTAAGTCATTAAACGATATATAATGAGCAGTAAAAAGACAGCATTTACAGGAGACCGTAAATAAGGACAAATAGGAGTATTTCAAAACACATACACAAAACAATACACTACAGTTATTAAAAAAGGCTTCACACATGCCCACATGCACAACTAGTGTATTTAAAATGTAAACAATGGGGATTCTGTTTCTTTTAAGAGCTTTTATGAACACAGATTACTTATTAAATCACATGACAGATTCTTTCCAAACATGTAGGTGATAAGGTAATATACTGTACATCTTGTGTAAGGTTTTAACAATCTACTATATATGAAAGTCAAATATATTTTTTTTCTAGTGAAAACTGAACTCTGGCCCATGTCTACATTATTAATGAACACAATGCAACACATTTGTTGAACCTGCAGTTTTTCATTGTTCCATATGTTTCCATTCTTGCTGCCCATGTCTGACATGTGACAATGAAGCAATGAACAGCAGTTCCCAGTGCACTGTCCCTTGTGGCCTTTTGCCACCTGCTTCATAATATTAGACAGATGTATAAATGCACCTCACTATAAACCTGTCTATTTCAGAATTAACCACTTTGAATGTCAGTGTTTGGGTTTTAAAAACTCCCTCTAATAATCTTATTTTTGTTACAGTTACATAAAACTAGAATATTTGAAAGTTACAAAGTAATGGATTACACTTGCAAATTTGCTATAATGTGCATTACATGTTAGAGATTTAGTAAATAATGCATGGTTATACACATTATAATTCAGTGAAGCGAGTGATTATTTTGGCACACACATATATAAACATCAGCAATGCACTATTCATGAGTAACTGAGGAGAAAACTTTCAATTGCTAGTTTTTGGTAAATGTCTAATTATGGAAGGGGACTTCAGAGCTACTAACAGGTGTCCAGTCATTAAGGAACAGTTTCTTGAAAATTATGGGTTTCTAGTCTGCCAAGCAGAGTTTCTTTCTACAGCTGAATTAATTCATTAGCTTGAAAACCTTGCATGGAAAAAAACACATTTGGAATTAACATCTTGTTTAGGCAAACACACCTAATTTGATGAAAGTGTGATCAGTTCACTGTAGTTATTATGATTAGGTTTACAGTATATCTGTTTACTTGAAAACTGTAATTTGGTTCTGCTGGTGCCATGATCATTTACATTCAGAGTTTGCTAAACTGAGTCTGCAGTTTCAAATATTTCAGAAAACTGAATTATCATCCCTACTTTTTAAACTTTTGGACACCAAACTTCAATTTTACCCAACCTTCAAAAGTCATATTCTTAATAATCCCCCCCAAAAATATGCATTTTAGGGGCAATGGATTTCCTTTTCTGTCTAGAAAAGTAACCTTATTATGAAGTCAATTTTGTTTTAATGAGGTGGCAGTCAAATGGTCAGTACTTCTACTTTACTTCCAATGTCTTTTAGAACAAATTAAAAGTACAGTGTATTCTGAGATGTCCAATACATGATTTTTGGAGGAAACAGGATTTTATAAAAAGACAACAGGAACATACAGTAATACCCACATCTTATACCCTATAGCTTATTAGGAAAGATCCATAGCCTCATGAGAGTGAAATTTGCTCTACCAGTGGTCCACCTGCTAGTCAGGATGATGGACACATGATACGCCTACAGTATATACAGATATTCCATTTAACCATTTGCTTTCTTGTCACTTACAAATAAGTATTATTATATACAATATATTAATTAGTACCATTTGAGCACAGGCAATAACCACATTGCTTATTTGATCAGACTAAATTAAAACGATGATCAAAATCTGCAAACATTTCGCACACAAAATGCTTGTAAACTGCCAACTAAAAAATATTGCCTGGCGCTTGTCTTTCGAGTAATAGTTGCTGGCAATATGTTTAAGCTTAGAAATAATCAACAGATTAATGACAGGCATCTCAGCTTTGGAATTGAACAAAACAACTACTGAATATACCAAAGGCCCCAGGAAACTTTAAAGAGTCACTAGATGCTCTGCAAAAGAGTACTCTGTTATTGTGTTCCAGGTACTACAAAACAGAAACAAACAAACAACAATTCACATTCTGAAGCTGTAACACAACTCTGAAACTACAGTAATACTATACAGCACTGATGAGTACAGCATGTATAATGCATTTAAATGAAAGGGTATCCTAATTTGTTTTTTTATTGTGTGATTAAAGGTTCAATAAGGTATGCAAGCAACTAGATGGGAAGCCATTGTTCTGTATCATTAAACTAACAGGGGCCCAAAAAGAAATTGTAGGCAATGTGCCAAAGCCCTTAATGAAGAGGATCTCTTTGAATTATCTTTGGATGAAGCAGGGATAAAGACTGAGCCCTGGTATATTTGATCCTCTTTGTGCTGCCTGTTATGAGGGCTTATGGAGACAGACTTTCTGGACCTGCTGGAATTGTAATTTATTGAAGCATTAATTTACCAGCCATATCAGTGCTTTTGTGTTGCAGAGAATGCTCAGTTATGTACAGATAATTCCCTTCAGTGTTTTGTAAATTCCAATATTGACAAGATTTTTGCAGACTACACAGTATGGAAAAAGGTAACCATTTTAACTTTTAAATGCCATTTGTTTACTCACAGTAGCAAGGGTTTACTATTCCAAAATATTAAATCATAAAACAATGTTGTTACCCATTACATTTGGTAGTTCTACAATTACAGTAAATTGTTTTAACGTCTTTCATGTATTATAGTAATTTAAGTGTCAATACATATTTGCAGAATACATTTTACATTCCAGGACAAGGATTTTTATAATTAATTACCCCACTACTAAAACAGACAATACCCTTGCCTGCTGCTCAAATTATGGCTTTATCTGTGTAAATGTAAAGACTGCACAAACTGCAACTTGCCCCAATATTAAAACATTTCCCAGCATTTAGAAGCTAATAATGACTGAATAACCTTTTAACTTATGCAACAAGTCATTCAAAAGGGGCATTTTGCAACCCTGAACAAGGTAAGTAAAGGTGGAGTTACGGGGTTAACTGCACACACATAATTTTGTGAATGAGCTCCTGCATGATATGTTGCCTTGACCAAGGCATAAAGAGGCTTACACATAGAAATTTGAGCATATAATCACCAGCCACCACAATCCATAAGAACTGTAGAGATACAGATGTCACTTTACCTTTTAGAAGGTTACGTTCCTTTTTCGTATGCTTAAACTTCTTTATATGCTTTACAATAATGGGTTAAAAGTAGTCATAATTCACACAGCACTTTGGCGTCTTCTTAGTCTGTTCTGCTTGTTGCCCTTATGAACATCTAATTCATTGATAGTTGTGAAACCCAGACTGCATGAAAACTAGGCGACACTGTTGGCTAACTATTATGACAGACTCTGGCTGATCTTAACACAAGGATTCACACAAACAATACAGTTATCAAGTCTACTGTTGCAGGCAGCATTACAAGACAGTTCTCAATAATGAATGACGTCCAAGAAGTGCTGTTATTAACTTAATGTAGCATTCTCTCATTTAGTAAATTAGATCAGTAGATGCATAAACCATTTAAAATCATTAGTGCTGAAATTTGTGTGTGTATGCATTTTCCAGTTATATTTCTTCATGAATACTAAAGCGGCAATACACATTGGGACTAGGCAATTAAGATACATCTGAAATGAATGACAGTATTTTTTGAAACATGATTTATGTTTTCTGATAAAACTCTTCAGGTACAAATTAAAATATTGTATAGAATCCCCATAAAGTGGAACATGTTTGCACAACAAATGTATTTCATCCCTGCATCTGAAGCAGGTGTGGACATGATGGACTCAGTGTCCCTTATATCCTTAAAGAACTATGGTCATATGTTCATTTGCACAGTATATCAGAAATGTTTTGCTTCCACATTTGGGTTAGTTATTCTTTTAGCATAAAACCATAAATATGCTATGCACTGATTGAAATAGCTTTAAATACTAAATATTTTGCTTCTTCCATGACCATTAGTTACATCTAAATAGTTGATACTATTTTTAATTTACTAAGTAAGCACACCTGTCTGTGAATGGAAAAGTAGTACTTTGGACTGCATACAACTATTAACCTGGACCATGGCAGTGTTAAACAGCACCCTCTGCTGGCAATATCTGGTAATATTTAAAACAATCTCATGCTTATCATCTGTACTGATATTTGTGTATGAAAAATAGATGCCAATGAAAGAGTAACTACAAAAAACACAAATGCATGGTTGTTTGCTACCCCCCAGCCAAAGAAAAATTCCTTTCCAATATTGCAGCTACTATTTTTTTATCAAACTATAACACACTGTATATTACTGAAATTGAATTGCAAACCAAATTATCAAGGCTATATTTCTATTACCATGTATAGCCAGTAATATATTTCTCAGTGTTAAGGACAAGCTATTTATTGCAAATCTTAAGCTTGTTTCTATATGTTATACTTCACATCCTTGACTACTCAGCAGTGTTGCTTTAACCACATAACTGAATTTTAATGACATTTCTAGAGAGAACACTCAGACACTCTTTGCAAGCACTTGTTCCAATCCAAGCTGCTATAGTCATAGGCATTTAGAATATTAATAGTATACAGTAGGTGTTTTAGTATGTCATAATACAAACTGCACTCACACTTTCTGGTAAAATACTATTATACTGTAGCCTGTAAATGAACCCTTTATGGGAGCTAAGTGCATTGGAACTTTGCACTGTAAGTACTGTAACTGAACCCATCTATATTAAATGTTACAAACAAAAGAATAAAACTGCTGTTAAATAATATGAATTATCTTAAAACATGAAATAACTTATTTTCATATGTTTATACTGTATAAAATATTTTCTAAGTAAAGCTGATCAATAAAAAATGCATAATTTTAGAGACAGATGTTTTAATAACCAGTTTCACTCCTACTAGCTAGTGACTCAAATTTACACATTCTGTTAGAATTCAGTGTGATAGATGTTGTAGCATGCAGTGTTAAATATAAACTGCCTTTTTAGTATTAAGCTTTGAAGTTTCAGACAAGAATAATGTAACTTGCCCTGAATGCACACATTTTATGGAAAGGCATGCTTCATAACTGTTTGTAAACAGAGACAAAGCTTCTTTTAGTATTAATCATCACATATGTCTTGCTTACTTCTTCTGAGAGTGCATGACCAAGCTATGACCTTTCTTGAAATATCATACTGAAAACACACACACACTGCACCATGCTACATCTAGCATCACTTGTTTCATTATAGATTGCAAGTAGCCTGTGTGACATGCAGAAAAAAAACACATTTACAGAGTCACACACTGAACCTTTAAACTTACAATTTCCTTCAGGAAACCATAAAATATTTACTTTACATATACTCAACATAAATTAGGTTCCCTGAGCTAATTATGTTTATTGCCATGTAATACACATTATTGTAATAGTAACACATTTCAGGGATGTTGTTACCAGTTTATATAATAAATTTGATTCATAGGGAAATAAACTAATTATATAATTGAAATTACCTGACAAACTTCATACAGCAGTTTGTATTGTTCCTCCTGCTTCTGTAGAGTACACAAATTGCATCCCATGTTTACCAATTTCTGACACCAAGTCCTTCTTCTCCACAAATATAGTTTGGCAAAAATAACAGTTAAGAGGCATGCATGTAGATGTCCCTTGAAATAGTCTAGGTGAATGAGTTAAGTTGTAACAATTCACATCGGCATCACACGCCTGCCTAAGAGCTAGAAAACAACTGTTCTTTTTCCTAGTCTGTCCTTCCTTCCCTCTCATTCACTCAAAGCATACAACACTCCCTCTACTGCTATAGTTATGCTGCTGTAGCATGCTCCATCGCACACTCTATATACTGCTGCTCATGCATATTAATCAGAACTTACTGGTTATTCATGGGCGGCAGTGATACAGGAGCAATAATTGCTGAGCATGACAAATGCAATTTCCACTAATTAACAAGCAACTGCTTTGCTATAGGAAAGCATAATAAAAGACACTAAATAGGTCTGTTAAGCATTTTGTAATGATTACAAATAAACATGACTTCAATTTCCAAGTCCCTCAGGATAGGTCTTAGCATTTTTATAAAAAAAAAATATGATTTTTCTTATAAATGTAATTCCCAATGGAATAAACACGAAAGAAGATTAAAAATATGAGATTGTGAAATTCAATGTAGCTTACTTAAGAACACGTACTAGAATTAAATTAAACCTTGAAGAATGAGAACTGCTGTATTTAAAGAAGCTGTATACATTAAAAGGGCCAAAAAACACCCATTGTTTGGCCATAGGCACGAAATGAAAAAAGAAATGGTTTTCAGAAAGAGGCCCTTAGTATAGATGTTAGGAATTAAAACCTTCCCAGCAAATTTACAGGGAAGTGGGTGACTTTGTGCTATGCACATTTCCTGGTAGTTTGGCAAACATTGTGAAACACAACTTCCCAATTACTACTTAAAACAAAAGAAATCATGAAAGAATTCTCCATCCCTAACCCTCCTAGCAACCAATCTCCCCCTTATCTACCAAAGTGCAAGAAATCATCATCTTTCCCAACCCTCGTAGTGCCCAATCACCGGGACACCCCACCCCATGGCATGAAACATTATGATACACTCCTGTCCCCAAGCCCCTGCACCACTCAATATCCAACCCTCCTCCCTACCAAGCACAAGAAATAAATCCTCCTCCTTCCAACATCCCTTATAGTACCCCATCTCCTCCAGAACAAAACAAACCATTCCCCCTTTCTCCAGCCATTGTGGCACCCCGTTTACCACTTCTTCTTCTCCCAAGATTCAACAAAATAACTTTACATCCCACCAATCCACTCAAGGATTCATACCCCAAATGGGTGCACTCAATAGTGGCAACAATTTAATCTATGCTAAACTTTCAACAACTTGGATTTTGGATGTCAATCAGCTCCAACTCCCTCCTTATTTCACCTTAGTCAGGCACCATCTACATGAATAAGACAGCACTCTCTCATTCATTCAGATGGTAGTCATCCAAGGTGATATGAAGGGGGTTTTGGTGCTTGTTGTTATTTGAAATTCAAGTTGTTATAAACTTAAGCTTACTTTTGCTTTTTGTCACTAGTGAGTTTATCAAATGGAGGAGAGGAGGAGGAGTGAGGAGCTATTTAGGTTGGAGAAGCCGGTTATGTCCTTGATTCATGGAGCAGGAAGGGTGAAGATGAGAGATTGCTACATGAGCTTCAGGGGAAAAGAGGAGTTACATTCTAGGGTTCCGTTTTGTAAAAAGTTAACTTCAAAAGGTTTTTTTTCCCCACAAGGGGCTCACTTTGTAGAATTTGTTTCCACTTTGCAGGGGTTTTCCAGAAAGTATCCTCACTGCATGAAAAACTCATAGATCATGCATGAAAAGCATTATATGGGCAAATTTCTCTGCAAAGTGTGACCATTTTGTACATCTCTAGCCCACAGTTACTTAACTATTTATAAAAGAAAACATGTGAATTCAATTTTATTTGACTAGGCATTAGAATAAAGTTTATGTACTTACCAGAACAAGTAGAGTAGATGTTAGAGACACTCTCTTTCATAGATCCAGACCTTTGTAACTGCAAGTGGTTGGCATCAGGACCACTCATACACTTTTGCCTAGCTGGGGCTACCCTTGTTGACACACACCAGCACCTTGCATATAACATGGAGAACCCAATACCTCTGCAGTTTCCCACTGGTGACAAGCTCAGAGTCTGCCATGCCAACAGAAAAAGCATTTTCCAAGAAAGGAAATGGATATCACATGTGGCAGCAGGTTCAAAAAGAGCAGTGTAAGTGGCTCCTGAATCATATTATGATCCCACACCAGTACTAGTCTTTGGACCGTGGGGTACAGATTGCAGAAACTGCAGAGCACATTCAACATGGTCACCATCTTTCCTCCTGACAGGGCATGAATGGCAGAAATGTCCAAACGTGAACCTCCACAGAAGAGCACTGGAGGCCAGAGTCCAATATGGACAGGAGGTAGTCCTAGATGCCATGCACCAGGCTTGACAAAAGGACCAGGGAGTGAGAGACACACTAAATGTTGAAATGTTGCCACATCCAGTGTGTTGTGTAGAAGGCTTAACATGAGTAGAATGTGTGAAACTGCTTGGGAAACCCATAAGCAGGACAATTTCATGTCCACAGGAGCAGGTATGAAGTTACAGTTACAGAAGGTCTGGATGCAACAGACTGCCTTGATCCTGCATCAGAAGCCTTGCTTATAGAGAGAGAAGGAGAGACGGTTCCACTGCAGTCTGCCAGAGCAGAGGGAACTAACTTGTTCTGGACAATAAGGGGACACAATTATCAAGGTGGCCCTTCCTCTGAAAGCTTGACCAATACCTGCTGAATCAGAGGGACTGGAAAAAGCATGCTAAAACCTTCACTTCCAATAAAAGGAAAATATGACTCACCCAAAGACTCCATGGCAGTTTTGCATTTGGTGGGGATACAAAAAGATCTAACTCTCGATTACCCTACTTGGTGAAGAGATCTGTGACCATGCTGTCCATGAGTTCCCATTCATAGGACAGAGAAATTAATCTGCTGAGAGAGTCCATCAGGATGTTCATAGAGCCAGAGAGAAACCTAGCAACACTGTATACTTAATGTGTTGAGTCCATTCCAACACCTTTCTGGCTTCTCTGCAGAGGGAGTAGGAGTAGGCACCTCTTTGTTTGATAAAGTAGTGCATAACTCAAAGGCTTTTGTCCGTATCATCAGAGGATGGCTCTGAATGTGAGAGGTAAAGACCTATAGGCCAAGAAAAAAAGCCCTCAACTCTACCATGTTAATGTGGAGAGAGTGGTCTAAAAGGGACCACTTACTCTGGATTTTAAGAAAAAACAAATAACACACATCCTGTCCTGGAAGCATCTGTGGTGAGTACCTCCTTAGGGGTTGGAAGAAGGAAGGGGGACCCCAGAAGCAGATGGAAGTGGTCTTGCCACCAGCATCATCAGCAGGATATGGCAATCCAGGGATTGGGTAGCTTGGGACCACTTAGCACACAGCAACTACTTGGGAATACACAAGTGTAAGTGGGTTTTGGAAACAGTTATGATGGCCAGAGCCTAGAAGCCCAGGAGCTGAAGCATGGACCTCACAAACACCCAAGCACTGGAGATGATCAATGTCACTTGAGTGATTAGAGTGTCCATACTTGTTCTAGAAGGAACACTGGTGCTTGAGTCACATCCAGGACAGCACCAGTAAATTGAAAGCCAGTGCATACAGTCAGGACTAATTTAGTTTCATTGACCTGTATATCCAGCTGGTTGAACAACAGACAAATCTAGGACAAAGTATGCATTGCTGCAGCCCTAGAAGTTACAGAAGTTAATGTGTACAGGGCTTCCCATCATTAGGCCATGGCCACCACAGCAAAACACTTGGTAAAAACCCATGGCACAGGGGATAAGGTAAGGGTCATGACACAAACTTTTTTAATGCCGGCCCTCCAATAGGAAATGGAGATATTTTCAATGCCTGTGCCAGATCTTAATGTTCAGATATGCATCTTGTCTAGGGCACAACTCCAATCCCTTGTGACAGCACAGGGAGGAGCGACTGAAGTGAAACCATGTAAAACCTTTTGTATTAAATGTATTTAATCAGGCCCCATAGATCCAAGACTGAACTTATACTGCTCATCTTCTTTGGGACAAGGACAGTCCAGAAATAGAAACCAGGGTTCCATTCAGCCATGGAAATTGGCTGAATAGCATTTTTGTCCAAGAGCATGCACATTAGTAAGCAGCACCAGCAAGTGGTCTGAGGGATAAATGCAAGGGCTAGGAGGATGCACAGAAAAGACACAATAAGTTTTGGTAGATGACCCTCTTGGATAATATCGGGGTCCCACCAGTTTATCATGATATCCTGCCATTTTGATAGAAACAGGGAGATTCTGCCCCCTACTGAACCCTGATATGGGAGCATGGGGGACTGAATGTGGTGGGGGAAGTGGGAGCAGGGCCAGAACATAGACCCTTGGGGTCTTAAAATGAGTACCCGAGGACTGTGAATTGGGGGCTGTGACCATGAGACAGACCATCTAGGACTCCTAGCATAAGAGGAGCAGGAACCCTGGCCAAAAGACCCATCACCATACACATGAGATGACTGGAGAGTCAGGAACGTCAAGAAATGAAGAGTCATTTTTCTTCATTCTGTTTTTTAATCCTCTCTTCTATCACTGGAACCTTGGCTCAATTATTACCACTTACATCAGTTCCTACCCAGGCCATAAAGATGCCGTAGACAGCCCCCCCCCAGGCTGGGTTGAGGATAGGGGCACCCCTTGACAGAATTTTTCTTTTAGGCAGCTCTTGGGTCAACTTGATTGAGGGTGGGTGGTCTGGATATATCAGGACTGCTAGCCCCCAGTGCCAAGGCCCATTTTCTATTCCCCACTAGTCCCAAGGCAGTGCATGGAATGACATCATGACATGCACATAAAGCACATCGATGTCTGCCTCTGCCACTGCCCTACTAGTCTCTCCATCTGCACTGCTACCTGTGGATACCCAGATTGCAATATTGCAGAGAAGGAGTTTACCCTCTCTCCCTGGAGGAGGAGGAGGAGGAGGAGGACAGCATCCTCTGGGACACTTGATTGTCCTCCTCCCCCTGGTCTTCCCATGATGACCTGAGGTTTCTCCCAATTCCAGGTCATTGCTGTGGCAAGGGGTAGTGCTACTGCTCTGCTGATGGACCACCAGGCAGTCAGTTTTGAAGACTGCAACTCCTTCTAAGAGAGTTCCAAATTCTGGCCTAACAGTTTCTGGCCATGAAAAGCCAAGAACCAATTGTTGAAATTTGGTGGTAAAACCAGCAGTATGCATCCAGGAATATCTATGAAGGCAGATGACAGATGCAGCTGCATAAGCAGAAGCATCAAAGGCATTTTATGCAGAATTCAGTAAATGCTTTCAGGACTTCAAACCATATGCAACATATTGCCATACTTCAGTTTTAGTATTAGGAGGAGAAGTCTGGCATTATGGTTACCTGAACACATGATCTCATATGATAGGTACCGATAAAAGCTTCTAGGCCTGGTAACTGGCAATATAAAAGCTCAGTGCAGCAGAGGTGTAAGTCCATTTGTCCATAATGTGCAAAATGCTCATGACAGGGGGCCTTAGACCTGTGACGAGCAGTCATAACGACCACTAAGTCAGTCTCAGGCTGGGCAGTATAAAACACCTTTGTAAAATAGGCTAGAGATTGTTTTGTCTGCCTTGCAAGGGACAGTCAGCAAACTACTGGACCTGTACCATACAGCCATGGTAGTATCTTCCTAACAGATCATGGAAGCAGATGTTGGACTTCCAGGAATTCATAAAGATTCCTAATAGTGGAGTTCTACGCCTCTGCAGCAAAGCCTACCTTGCCCTATATGAAGTGTAGAAGAGCCTGAAATGAGCATCTTCAAAGGAAACCTGGAAGTATATACTATACTATCTTCACTACAGGAGGAGACAGTAGAACTAGAGTGAAACCCACAAACAGATTGCTCCTCCTCTTCATTACCTTCTTCTATATCCAGGAGGCTGGGATTGTTCTCATTCTCTTCCTCCTCAGATTGAGAAGGGGCTGGAGGTACCATAGGGGCAACAGACTGCTGAGGCAGTGTAGAGGGTGGCACAGAGGCAGTAATCATAGTCCCAGAGGCATTTATAGGTGATAGTGATTGGAGCAACAAAAAGACTGTCATCAACAGAGAAATTGTTGATGGCAGGAAAGGCAATGACTTCTGAAATAATTTGGTGGCAGTAGAATGAACGACAGTGCCTGTATAAATGGTGGCAGCCAGCAGAGTCAAGGAAGAAAGAGATGATGGGGCAATGCCATCAACAATGTACTAGTAATGGGTCACACAATGCCAACAGTAGGTGAGGCAGAGCTTTTGCCCAACCTTGGTATCTGAATAATGGTCAAACTGGCAATGGAAAACAATGAAGTGACTTAAGACTGACCCTCATGGGAATTCAGCAACAATCTGGGTTTTGAGGGAGGCATGTTTGTAATGATGGTCTGTCAAAGAGGCCTTTTTGACTTCTCTTTCAATGAATGGCATTTTTCCCGCAAAGGCAACAGTGTGGGCCTTCTGGTGAGGAGACATTTGGTATTACATAGCTGTAGACCCTACCAATGCTATCTGTTTGGCATGCTCCATTTTTAGCAGAAATGTATGGCCTGGTTAAAGCCTTGACAGATAGTGCTGGATTTCACATCATGTGAAAGGCCCAGACAGCAAATACAATGTGTGTAAGCATTAACTTTAAATATCTTCAGGTCACACCAACAAAAGTAAAAAAAAAAAAAAGTGGGGCTTCTATGAAGGAGCTGATGACAGCATGCAATAACAACAGAAAGTAAGTGAAGTACAAGAAAAAACAGTAATTCAATGACTGAAATAGATGAAGATGTTTGCAGTGCTCTGAAGAGCCGTTGGTGGTGTGAGAAAAAATTGAGAATTCTGGGTTTGCCCACATTATATAGGCAGCATCAGCGTTATGTCAACAAGGGCCATCCCAACTAGACAAATGTTTGTGAGTGGTCCTGACACAGATGCCATACAGTTCCAAAGGTGTGGCTGCATGGTGGGAGAAGTTCTCAAAGATCTATGAGTGTCTGACAATCTCCTTCTGTTGTAATGTAGAGCTCAAATCATGACAGTGTCATGGCTGAAAGTGGAGTATGGTATATCTGCTGGCATTAACATTTATTTATTTGGCCTGGGGGGGCACAATGATCAAAACAACAGCTCATTTCATGTGCCTCCTGGGGAAAGGGAGTAGGATATACAATACAGCAAAAATACAATTGATTACATAACTACATAAAAAAGGATGTTCTAATAACTATACAATATAGGTAAACAGTTGAGATATTATAAAATAAGTAGTAGTAGTAGTAGTAGCAAACATCTTTATTTTTATACAGGATAAAACTCTTAGGACCCATAGGCACTATTTACAAAGTTGTCCTGTGTTCATGTAATTAGTTACAGTGCAAAATTACCTATGTTAAAAGGTATTTAAAAGTCAGCTCACTTGGACTTCCAGTGATATCACCAACAGCATGACAGCCTAACCGCGGCGCTGTAACCTCTCCTTAGCAGAAGAAAACTCTCCACACAGTCTCTAGTGAGTAGAATTGAGCAAATAATGCATAAATCACACAGTGGAGCTATCTCAGTGAAGAAAACCTGAACGAAAAACTTGGCAGAGGGAGACACACAGAATTGGAAATGGAAACCCTGTCTCATTCAAGGTTTGAAACTCTACTTTCAGAAGTTAAGCAATTCAGAAATGAAACTAAGCAAGAATTCAACAAGTTACACACAGATCTTAACAAAGTAGAGACAAGGGTATCTACAGCAGAAAATCATATCTCAACTGCAGAAGATGCCTTAGTACACATCTCCAGGGCAATTGAAATCTTGGCCCAACAACAAGAGCTCATGCATGCCTTTTCATTTAAAATTGAGAGGGCACATCGAGCTCTTGTGCCTTGGCCTAGGCCTACATCAAACTGTGCCAGGCCCAGATCAATTGTAGCCAAATTTTCCAGCTACCACGACAAGGAAATAATACTGCTGACTGCGTGGAGATGGGAAAATAGAGTACAATGGTTCGAGATTATTTTTTGATCAGGATTACCCTCCTCCCATTCAACAGCAATGCTTAGCATATGCTTAGCATATGCACCTCTCCCTCCGTAAGCTGAAAGAACTGGGCATTAAATTCCAGATGCCATATCCCTCACGACTGAGAGTCCATTGGGACACAGGCATTGAGATACACCATACGTATGAAGAAGCTCTACAAGCCATGGGGAAAAAAAGGGCATGAAGTTGCAATACCAGCCTTTCGATCAGACCAAACCCCTAAACTCCAGAATACATGGCGCTCTGCAGCACTCCAGAATACCAGACGATCGGGAAAGAAATTGGTGAATACTACTCTGCAGGATATTAAATCTATGTTGCAAAAGCTCACCCATCACCAGAGCATGGAGAAGATGGCAGACGAACAGGAGAACGACACCTGAGTGAGAACAAGATCATTTTGGACTTTAAACTAAGTCTAATCCTCTCCCTCAACTCGGAGAACTGACCCTGCGGGTACCCTGATCACCTTTATTGTGACCTATCACTATCACACAAGTTATTCTGGGAATATTGTCAACTTTAAACAGTGATAGTTACTTTATATTTTTTATTTTGTTTTGAGAGATGAGCAGAGGGGGGAGGGGGACATGGAGAGAAAGGCGCCATGATGTCTTGAAGGTTGATGTTGCACCTGCCTTTAATATTTTTCTGTTTACTGCTGCTGCACAGACTCAAACTTGTTCTGATGGTGGACCATCTGAACTCTCACGCAGCAATACTTTGGGTGCTTAGAGAAAGAGTTGCGATATGGACATTCGGACTCTCCTGCTTGCTATTTTAGTTTTTCATTTCTGGCCCTGACATTTCGGAGAGCATGGTTGAATACCAGCGTTGTGGATTAACTTCACCCTCTGTATTTGCGAATAAGCATATGCAGAGCTTTACACTGTTGGGTCACTAGAGGGGGCAGTTTAAGCAGGATACAACTAATAAATTCGGGTTTTATGGTTTAATTAGTATACAATTGCGGGGGGGATAATGCTCTATTTTCCTTTTTTTTTTTTTTTTTGGAGATGTAGCTACGAGTGATGCAGCCATGGTTAAGTTGGCTGACTTCATAGCATTGATAATAATCCATCTCCTTAGTTTTTACAAAGACATTCAAACACATTAACAGGAGGCGTGCCACCAGTGACGATAGGCTACTCCACCTGGTCAAGACACGTTTATTTAAGGGTCAAGGAAGAACAAGCCATTAATTTGGCCCCCTCTCCTCCTCCCCGATACTCATTTGTTCTGGGGAATAGGGAACATGATATGATGTTCCCCTACCATGGGGGTCACCTTGCACATAGTTTATTACCTGGAATGAGGTATGTCCTGTTAGCACCCACCCAGGGAAAGTTGGTTTTTATATGTCATAAATGTTGTGGTTTTGTTTGGTCATATTTTTTCACTTGCATTATGAAACGTACATGGCATTGCATCCTGTGGCAACATCGGGAAGAATATAGATTCCTGAACTATAATTGGAATGTGTGGAACAATAAGGGAAAGAGAAGGGCAAAATTCCAAAGAAATGATAGAAGAGAAGTGGGATTAGGCAGGGTTCAAGTAATACAATATGAATATATCCCCCAATAGTTTAGATGGCTGAGAAGATGAGTATAACAATTATTTCCCATAATATTAATGGGATAAATAACCCGGTAAAGAGACATAAAGTCTTGTCAGCCATTAAGAGGCAAAAGCCATCTTTTGTCCTACTGCTGGAAACCCATCTTGCAAGGGCTGAGCACCAGAAACTGGAGAAATTTGGATTTAGCCAAGTAGTCTCTGCATCCTATGGGAAAGGGAAGAGAAGGGGAACAGCAATTTTGGTTGCACGAGGGACACAGTTCCAATCAATATCAACATATGCAGACCCTGAGGGCCGATTGGCTATGCTGACTGGTAATCTGGAGGGTCGCTATCACCTTGGCATCACTATATCTCCCACCAGGATCCACAAAAGAGGTTGTCTGGTCCCTATTGCAAAACATTACTGAACTTCATATAGGGATGTTAATTCTGGGAGGAGTCTGTAACCAAATATGGGAACATTTAGATACTTCCAGAACTATGACATTTAGGCAAAATCCAGCCAGTAAAGCGATTAGGGAACATTTGAAAAGGGCCTTTTGGGCAGATGCACGGAGAATGCAAAATCCAGGTAAGAGGGAGTATACACTCTATTATTATCCCCATGGCTCCTATGCATGAATTGATTATTTTTTTATATCTGGAGAGCATCAGGGTCAGGTACTGGACTGTCAGCAGATGCCATCGGCCCTTTCCAATCACTCTCAACTGCTTTTGAAGGTGAATTGGAATATGGCTAGGGGACAAACTCTTTGGAAGTATAATAATTTTTTGTTGAACTTGCAGGAGTTCACAACCATGGCCAAAACACGAATAGCACAAATAATACAGGAAAATGACTCACTGGACATTTCTAGAACCACTTTATGGGACACCATAAAGACAGTCTTTAGAGGGGATTGCATCAAGTATGGGACCCGCTTTAAACGGCAGCAAACCCAGCAGCTGGATAACCTCCAGAAACAGCTGCAGGATTTACAGAGCCAGCATGCCAGCGGAGATACCTCAGTGCAGGCTAATCTGCAGGCACCCAGACAATGGATCCAAAAATTGTTAGAGATTAACATAGAGCAGGCGTTGCAGCGTCTGCATCAGAGATATTATGAAAATGGGCCTAGGGCAACTTGTTTGCTAGCACATCAACTGGGACAAATAACATCTCAGACTACCATTGCCCAAATTTGGGATAATAAAACTGGTCAACGGATTAGATCCCCGGAAAATATATTAACTAGTTTTCGAGAGTTCTACCAGACCCTGTATACCCCGGAACATACCCCAAATGCCTCACAAATAGAGACATACCTGGCGAAACTTAAACTTTCAAAGCTAACGCAGGACTTAAGGGATTTCATAGATGCTCCCACTACCTCATCAGAATTGGATACCGCAATTAAAAACTTAAAAACAAAGTCTCCAGGACCGGATGGATACACTTTGGAATTTTATAGTGTTTTTTAAAAAAGAACTTAAACCCTCTTTATTAGAGGCATGTATAACAGAACAATCGGGAGAAACATTTCTATATACCTGGAATTATGCGGTAATTTCAAGTATACCTAAACCAGGCAGGGGCATCACATATTGTAAATCCTTTCGTCCTATATCTGTTCTTAATGTTGACTATAAGTTTTATGCATCAATATTGGGGAAATGATTGGACACGGTGCTCCCTGATCTTATTGATCGTGACCAGACAGGTTTTGTCCCTGGTAGGCAAACCCAAGACAATATTAAGAGAACGTTACATATATTACACCACGCTGCCCGGTCGGGGTCTCCCTTTCTGCTTTTAAGCTTGGATGCGGAGAAGACCTTCGACTGAGTAGCATGGGAATTTCTAGGTTTGACCCTGAATGGATTTGATTTCTCAGAGTCTTTCACTAAAATTATAAATAATATATATTCCAGTCCCAAACATACTTCTCAACTGTCACACATTATGAGGTATGTCACTCATTTTACCTCTCAGAAACCATTTGTCCATCATGGGGAAGGTGATATTCCACATTCCCCACTGAGACTTTAAAGCAGAACTTCATAATAATCTGTTATGCTCAGTTATACAAAAACATTATGAACATTAGTGCACTGATAGCTATAGTGTTCTGAGCTTCCAGTGCCATGTTAGATGATATGTCATACATTTTGCTCATTTGTCACACATCGTGTCACACATTTTGGTGAAGAAAGGTTGAGAGGTATGGTCCCAAAGCATATGTGAAAGTAAATGGGAGAATATCACCACCAGTATCTCTAGAATGTGGCACCAGGCAGGGATGCCCCCTCTCCCCTCTTCTTTTGCTTTATATCTTGAGCCTCTGGCTCAGGCAGTAAGACAATCTGAAACAATACAGGGCTGGGAAAGGGGTGGAGAGGTGCATAAACTAGCCTTATATGCGGATGACCTGCTAATTTACCTAAAAACCCAGAACAGTCTTTAACATCTCTATGGGCTTGCTTAACAGAGTTTGGCTGCATGTCAGGATATCAAATAAACAAAGCTAAGACTGAGGTTTTACAACTTCAATATGAACCCTCTGAAAGGATCAGACAAACCTTCCCCTTTAGATGGGATTTATCTTACATAAAATACTTAGAGGTCCATTTAAGCTCCCGATCTGACCAACTTTACTCCCTTAATTTTACCCCAATACTAGCTAAAATTAAGCTGCAATTGGATAGATGGGCTCCGGTTTCTATCCCCTTAACACAGAGAGTGGAGGCGGTTAAGATGACACTTCTTCCAAAGTTTCTATATCTAGTACAAACCATCCCCTTATCTCTTCCAGATTTATATTTTAATTTACCCAACAGGGGAATTTCCTGGTTTTTATGGGGCAAGCAGAGACCCAGAGTCTGTCTCTCAGCCCTTTACATTCCAAAGATGGAGGGCAGGTTATCCCTGCCCAATTTTAAATTATACCATTATGCTACTCAGCTACGCACGGCCTTTTATTGGCTAGACTCTTCATATCAGTGTAAATGGAAAATTTTAGAACTAAAGGAGGAAACCCTTACAAATTTAAACAAAACTCTCCTTGGGCTGTCGATAAAGTCATCCTCACACTGGGAGGGAAACCCCTATAGAGTATCTACTTTGGCCATATGATTTAGGAATCTCTCAGATAAGGGGGCAAAGGGTTGGAGACATCTCCTCTGGTCTATTCCATATATGGATTCATTTACCCCTGCAAGATGGGACTCAGGTTTTAGGAATTGGGAGGGAAAAAAACTGCACTTGATATGGCATTTCCTTGAAGGGAATGAAATAAAATCATTTCAAACATTGGTTACCAAATTTGAAATACCCTGGTGAGACAGATTTAGATACTTTCAAGTTAGAAATCTTATCAGATCTATTCAAGCCCAATTAAAAGACGGAATTCCTTCTCCCCACTAATTGCTAATCTTTTTAGATTGGCGGTGGACAGGAAACCTTCTACAACTCATATTATCTCTGTTCTTTATAAAGCCCTGCAGTCATTGAAGGGAGACTCCACTCCTTCTATAAGGAGGGCATGGGAAAAAGATCTGGATACTTAAATTTCAGATGAGTTATGGATCCTGACTTTGTCCAAGATACCATGGGGTTTATATTCTGTAAACTGGCAGGAATTCTCATGAAAAATCTTCATCAGATTTTTCCAAACTCCAGCTATACAAATTAAATACCAAAGGGAAGCTACATCGACCTGTTGGAGGAATTGTGTATATGCCCCAGCAGCACTAGCCCGTATAATGTGGGGTTGCCCAATCCTAGCCCCTTTCTTTGGGGAACTACAACAGAGATTATAGGCTATTATAGATGTTGATCTACTCCTAACACCATGCCTTTATTTTTTTCTGGGTTTACCAAAAAAATATAGAGATGCCCTTACAAGTAAGTTTCTGAGGACAGCTTGTTTGGCTGCACAAAAGGCCATAACCAAGAACTGGCTTTCTCAACAGGCCCCTACTGTTTTGATACGGCATGAAATCATGATAAATATTTATAGAATGGAAGCTTTAACAGCCAAGCTTAATAAGAGAACCACTCAATGTGAGATTCTTTGGAGAAGGTAGGTCTTATTTATGGACAAAGAGAGACCAGAGTTTATTCCATGATTGGGCATACAGAGGCTAATGTCCTGAACCCCTTACATAATATTACCCTTTTAGTGCTGAGTAGATCACCATCTAGAATTGAGTACCTGACTGTACCACCCTTTGTTGAGGTGGGGAAAGATATGAGTTAATAGAAACTTCATAATGGAATCCAGAGGTTCTCCAAACAGGAAATATACTTGTAAAATGTAATTCTTACGGGCAATAGGGTATTCAATACTGATGATAACTTTCCTATTTTTTATAATACTTATAAGTTATTTATTATTTTTTTAACCAGCCAAATGGACATCAACTTGTGAACTAAGTGATACCTGTATTTATGTTCCCTACCTTTATATATGTATGTTTTGTCTATGTGCAATGCAAAAATCATAAATAAAGAAAGTTAAAAAAAAAAGTCAGCTCACTGATGCAGTGGGAGTGCTGCTGCTTGCGGCACTGATGATCCATGTTCTCATCTTCAGCTCCAATGTCACTCGATTGATGAAAGAGGAGAAAAAAGTGTCACACAAGATGCTTGAGGGCCTGGGTCCACTGTAATTCCACCCCTCAATCAAAATTTTGTTTATTAAAATATGAAGATGATAAGTCATATAAGAGATATAAGAGAAGAGCTCATTTCCAATTATGTCATTTGAACTAATTTCGCTCACATTATTACAATAAGGAAAAGAAGAATCAGCATTTATATAGTGCTTTCCAGGGATTTATTTAACTCTAAAAATTGATTAGTGTTTTGCTCATAAAAGTGCTAAATCTTAGTGAAAATGCATAGCTCTTGCCTCACTGTGTTTAACAAACACAGCACTTCTAGAAAATCTATATAAATACTTTCTGTACAGTTAGTATCGTACCAAGAAAAAAACTGCTAATCTTTTATTTAAAACCCTGCTTTCATATACAGTGTATCCCAAAGTGCTTTACAAGCAATGCTAGACTGGTAGTGAAGTGACTGAATGTGTAGTGGCAGCCATATTGCACATCCACACTCACACACAGCCTGGATGATTGCATGAACCAGTTTATGGGAAGGGGAATGTTAGCCAGGACACCAGGAATGTCCCCTACTCTTTGCGAAGAGTGCCCTGGGTTATTTTACTTCCACCTGGACACCCACCAGGACAACACCAGGATGGGAAGAAGGGACCTCAGTTTAACGTTTCATCCAAAGGACGGCATACCCCAGCAGTACAGCACCCCCTAATACTAATAACATTAAACACAATTTTAAAAAGGACTAGACACAGACATACAATATTTCAGAATGGCTCCCATAGTTACCTCCACTAAACAGCTGTTTGCTCTTATACCTAGCAGCTCATCTTAATTGATGTTTATTTTCTATAAAATGCCTTGCTATTGTTTACAAAGTATGTATCCTACTCCCCATTGTTGTTTTTGCCTTTTGTATGTTTAGTTTGGTGTTAGCCTTGTACTTCAGTTAGTTCCTCTAAACGTTATTTAATTCTCATCATTTCATCTCTGACAATGTGACAATTTGCCAGCTGTAATGTATGCATTTTTATCAGTGGCTCAGCAGGTAGCACACTCGCCTCTGAGGCCAGGAGATCAGAGGGCTACGGGTTCAGTTCCCACATCTGGCACTTGGGTTAATATCCCAGTACTGACACTGTAGTGCAGCATGAGAGGGGTGCTGCACTTCTAAGGTACCATCTTTCAGATGAGACGTTAAACCGAGGTCCCATCTGCCTGGATTGGTGGTAGTTCAGGTGGATGTTAAAGATCCCATGGCACTTATTGAAAAGTGTAGGGGAATTTCCCCGGTGTCCTGGCCAAATTTCCTTCATTCACTAAAAATACCACCAACAGCTTAATCTGGTTCAAGGTCAGTTGGCATTCATCTGTATTCCCCTCCCCCGGGTTGTGCCTGAAAATAGGCAGGATTTGTCTACTGCACTTACCTGGTCAACAAAAAAACTAAAATATTGTCTTGTCTATGGTCTGTATACATTGTTGTAACCTCCCAAGTTGTGCCTGAAAATAGGCATTTAACTGTCTAGTGCACTGGGTAATGAAAACCAAATAAACAGTACACTCATCAATACATAAACAAAGGTTTAATATCATCAAAATAAGTCAGGGAAGTTGTCAGTGACACCCCCAAGCTATTACCTATCCTTTTTTCAACTACAGTAAAACCCCAGTTATCCGAACCTCAATTATCCGAAACTGTGGTGTGCCTCCCAGCTTGATAGACTTAAATGTAAAGTTCCCTCACTTATCAGAAACCCCATTAATCCAAACAATTTTATTGTCCCCCAGCACATTCGGGTAAATTAGGTTATACTGTAGTTGAGTGAGTATATGACCTAAGGAACTGGATCTCCACACGATAGGAATAGACTCATATGAAATGAGTTTTATAGGTGTGGTGCTGTAGCCACAAAGTTGTTACAGCATTTCATGTTTTTTCTGTGCTGAAGCATAAATTCCATGCTACCCAAGGACCATAACCCTTGCTTAGAAAATCTAGTCAATGTCTTCACAGTGAGCGAGATCACTTTGGCCAGTCCTCGGTCCTGCCCCTCTCCCCAGCTAGTCCAGAGGAGAAATCTGGAGAATTCTGGCTTAGTGGTTCCATAGAGGGGGAGGATGCAGGCTGTGAGACATGGGGTACGCATAAGAGAAGGTAGTTGTTGGTCCTGGGGCCAGCAGACTGGAAGAAAGGGGAGAGCATTGGAAAGAAGAAGGGACCTTAAACAATTAACAAAAAAGGAAAAAAAGATAAAAGAAGATATTAAAAAATACTGGCCCCTATTCTCTATAATGGGACTTTACTATGGACCAGTTTCTGTACACACTGAACATTTCCAAGCTGAGCAAACATAGAAACATAGACTTTGACGGTAGATAAGGACCGCTTGGCCCACCCAGTCTGCCCATTTCCCAACCTTTTGGATAAGCTGCAGATCCTAGTTAACCAACAACAACCCACTTCATCCTACCCCCCCACTAGAATTGCCTTATGTCTGTCTCATGCATTCTTGAATTCCCCCACTGTTTTTGACCCCACTACCTCCTCTGGAAGGCTGTTCCATGTGTCCACCACCCTCTTTGTGAAAAAATACTTCCTCACATTGCCTCTGAGCTGTCCCTCTGTCTTCAGATTGTGACCCCTTGTTCTTGTACATCTTTTTCTGAAAGATGCTGCCCTCTTGGACTTTGTTGATTCCCTTGCGGTACCTGAATGTTTCTATCACATTCCCCCTCTCCCTCCTTTCCTCTAGGGTATACATATTGAGCTCTTTTAGTTTCTTTTCATGTGGCTTCTGGTGCAGACCCTGCACCATTTTAGTTGCCCTCCTCTGGACTGCCTCCATCCTGTCTATGTCCTTGCAGAAATGGGATCTCCAGAACTGCATGCAGTACTCCACATGGGGTCTCGCCAACTATCTGTACAGAGGGATAACAACTTCCTGTTTTCTACTGATGATGCCTCTCCCTATGCATCCCAGTATGCCCCCAGCCCTCCTTACTGCCTTTTGACATTGCTTGCCTACCTTTAGGTTGTCTGATATGACTACCCCCAGATCCCGTTCCATTTTTGTTGTTGTTAGTAACCCCCCCCGTTGTGTACTCTTCCCCTGGGTTTTTGTTTCCCCAGATGCTTAACTTTGTACTTATTTGCATTGAATCTAAGCTGCCATACTGTTTGACCATTCCTCCAACCTTGCCAAGTCCCTTCTCATCCTTTCCACCCCCTCCTTGTGAATCAACCTTGTTGAAGATCTTTGTGTCATCTACAGAGAAGCATACTTTTCCTTCCAGCTCCTCTGCAATATCACCTATAAAGACATTAAAGAGGACCAGTCCCAGTACTGAACCCTGCAGTACCCTGCTACTAACCCCCCCTTTCCTCGGCGTGGACTCCATTTAATATTACCCTCTGTATCCTGTTGTCCAGCCAATTTTTCACCCAGGTTACCACTCTAGGACCCAATCCCAGGCTGGCTAACTGGTTTATTAATCTTTTGTGTGGGACTGTGTCAAATGCCTTACTAAAGTCTAGGTAGGCCACATCCACAGGCCCTAGCTGGTCTACTACTTTGGTTACCCAGTCAGAGAAAGCTATTAGATTCATCTGACATGACCTCCCCTCTGTGAATCCATGCTGCCTTGGGTCCTATGCCCCACTGACCTCTAGGTACTTAACAATTCTTTCTTTCAGAAGTGATTCCATAATTTTCCCTACCATTGAGGTCAAACTAACAGGTCTGTAGTTTCCTGCCTCTGCCTTACTCCCACTTTTGTGGAAGGGAATAACATCCACCTTCCTCCAGTCCTCAGGTACCACACCATCCTCCCATGATGTGTTAGACAGGGTAGGCCTGCCCGGTGGTGCTGAGGGTTGAGGCATTGGATGCCACACCTCGTGCCACACCGGTGACCTGGGTTCGGGAATGAGCCCAGGACATTGGGGGTCGGCAGGGAAGGGAGAGGATTGAGCATCTGAGGACAGCTCTCCTCTCCTGGGAGGGAGGGAGGGGGGACACATGCTTGGTGCCTGACTGGCATCTGGTGGAAGCCGGAGGCATAACAGACACATGAGCGCACAGAGGGGTTGGGAAGTTGGGGACGTCGGCGGAGATGCCTTGATATCGGGGCATACCCACTCCCCCAGAACACAGGAAAAACACCTGTGGCACTCCTGGGTAGACTGAGCACCAGGACCCAATCCTCAGTACCCCTACCTGCCCTGGTGACTTGCGTCTGGATGAGACTCAGGAATTCTGGGTGCTTGCCCCCACCTCGTCCCCGCCTGGGGAGGTAAGCCAAGGCTACGTAGAGGATGGACCTCCATGGGAAACAGGTAGGAGGTGGGGACTAGAACGGCCATAGGCATCTCCTGAAGGGTGTGGAGTGCCACAGGAGAGGAGGATTATAAACAGATAGAAAAAAAAAAAGAAAGGGTAGTCAGTGGTGTCACTAGTTCTCCCCTTAGTTCTTTTAGAATTCTGGGGTGAATCACATCAGGCCCCATTGCTTTGTCCACCTTGAGTTTCAGGAGTTCTTTCAGGATCCCTTCTTCTGTGAATGGACTGGTATCAATGCCCCTATCCAGAGTGCTTCTATTGTTTGGTTTAGGTACCTCCCCATCTCTTCTTCACATACTATATTCTGCTACAGGAACCAATTCAAATTGTATAACCTGCAGGTGAAGATTAGTCAGACTTGTAATCAAAACACCCTACTCTTCCTTGAGTAAGTGCTGAATACTACACTGATCAGGCAGGTCAAGGAGCAGTGGGGGATTATACCTTTTAAACTGAAATAAATTACTGTAGATTTGATCCTGGTCACCCAAACTACTAAAAGGCCCAGAGGAGGGCACATGGCTTCATCTCCTTAATTTGTTTGATAAACTCCAACCACATAATTCCAGCAAGACATGACCATTTTTGTAAGATGGGTGTTGCCTGTGAAAGCCCTGCTTTGCCAATGTCCTTTCACTCATTCTGGCGAGGCATGGACTTCACAGGCAGAATCTATCTATCTATCTATCTATCTATCTATCTATCTATCTATCTATCTATCTATCTATCTATCTATCTCTCTCTCTCTCTCTCTCTCTCTCTCTCTATCTATCTCTCTGTCTTGCTCTCTGTCTGTCTTTCTCTCAGTAGTCCATAATATGCAAAGTTAGTTATACTAAATCAAGTCATTGTGTGCTTTGTTCCTATAACCTATGTGTTACTTCTCTAGATGGCCACATTACCACTGTAAATGAGAATTTGGTCTCAATGGCTTCTCTTCTTACCTTGCTTATTAAAAAATTGGGAAATAAGCCAATTTGAAGCTTAATAGTTCACTAATCATGCAAGGGTTTACGTTCTCCAGGAGAGGGTGATGCCTCTGTCACCAGACAGCTGCACATGCTGGTTCAGGGAAGATGAACTGGGAGGAGGTGGAGGGAAGAAATACAAATGGGGGATGGGGGGAGAGAATGAGATAGATAAGGGAAAAATAGTGTATACTGCAAATTCATTTAAATAGTACAGAACAAAGGTTAAATCCAAACTTGTTCTTGGTTTTAGAGACATTTGACTTACTGTTTTTTTTTTTCAAACTTCTCTGATCTTGTTCTTGGTTTGTTTAGAGACGTTTGAGTTAAGCCCAGTCTCCATTTGTGTTTATGCCCCCCTTCTTCCTGCTATACAGGGTTTTAAGAACAGAGATAGAAACACGATATTCAGAATATGTATGCCTTGATAGAAATACCCTTAGTAACTATTCAGAATAAAATTTAGATACTGTTTGGTTATTCAGACCCCTATTATATAGAAGGAATTATTTTATTGTATGCTTCTTTATTAATTTGGCCTGATATGTATAAAGTGCTGTACCACATACTGCAACTTTCTTATTACTGGAAAAACCTCTGGAACTCAGAATAATCATCCTGTGACCTCATGTAGTTCAGTCTTACCTCCCACTACCCAGACAAATGTGCATTGAATACATTTTGAAGTTAAATATTTTGAGATATATTTTCTGACCAAAACTTTGGACTTACAGTAATACAGTATACTGCACTATAAAAATAATCATATAATACAGCACTAAGTCTAATGGTTCTGGAAGGTACTGATGCATCTACACAGGTAAATTACCTACTGACATAGCACTCACACGAGTACACCTTGCATCTGGAATGATGTGAAACACAGGATTGAGAGTTTTACATCAGGATGCATGTCAACAGCAGAGTAGAAAAGCACAAGGAGCTGAATTACTATCAAACTAGCACCACAGCATGGTGGCTACAGCAATCTAGCACACAGAGGGTGTTGCTAACATGGGAAATGTTGAATTGTTGATTGGTAAGTTAACAATGCTCAAATACAATTATTATAATGCAACAATATGTATAGAAATCTTATTGGTTGCAAGGGTTCTAATAGGGTAACATTAACCCACATTACTCTACCATGTACAGTCTCTTTACAGTGTAGGTTTTTCCCAGTATTAATGACTGAAGTTCCAGCTATTTTTAATGAAGCTTTCCCATTAAAAAATGACTGTCCTATGAATTGGTGTCCCATTAGTAACTCCCTTTCCCATGTAACCCCCTCTCCACTTCTAGGGATATGATGTTGAAACTCCTGGGGAGGTGGGGGGCACTATACAGCAGAAAAGATCCACATACCCAGATGGCCTGGCTTACCAGACCTGAAGGAACCAGGGTGCACCATTCTTCTGGGTGCAGAGCTGGACAACTGGAGAGATGAAGATGCTGGTCTTCGCCTGCCTGGCCTTGCCATCTTCACTTCAGAGGCCTTTGTAGACAGTCTTCACCAGACAGGCCATTAGACTTCTTCCTCATAGGTCCTCTGGTTCTCCTGATGCACACCCTAGAACCACACTAGAAGCTGAGCTATGGAGGCAAACTTCTTGTTAGCAGCAAGCAGTTCATCCAAAGTGAACGAGGCAACACTCCAAACTGAAGGAATGTGGGATCCCATTTAATGAACAGTTAATAAAACAGGAACAGCCACTCCATGGAGCAGAAAACACACAAACAGGTTGCTCTGAACCAAACAGATCACATTTTGAAGCTCAGTGGTTCTCAGGACCATGAAGGTCTCTTCAGAAGTGAATTTCATGGCAGCTACCATGCAGGTTAGGCAGCCAATAGTCCAAAATGCAGGCAGCTTAACTTTGCAGCCAAATCAGGCCATTAATCAAATAGCAACAGTTAATCCTCAGCCAGAAACTGGGACAGTTTATAAGCATGGAGTCGTGATTGAACAAGGTGAGGTGCCTCCGAATCCCCTGGATCCCGACAGACCCTGATCACAGTCCCTCCATAACTGATGCACACATCTACAGTCTCTGGGAAAAGGGGCTTTGCCCAAACCCCTGGATCCCCTCACCTCTATGGTGCCATTCTCTTGCTCCATGGTTCTGTCCTGCTCCCTTTCCTGCTCACTCTCCTGAGCAGCCAGTCCTCCTAAGAGGTCCCACTCAGCAGTGGTCCTCTTGGCTGACAGCAACAGCCCACACCCATGATGCAGGTTCCTTGCAGACTGTCTTCCTTCTCCTCTCTGTATTATTCTCCATGATGCCTGTACTAGGGCACCAAAAATAGCGGCCACCACCACATCACTCTAGATTCCTGAGATATACTACATAAAAGAAAAAACAAACAGCAGCCTCTATGGCCGAGAGGGCAATCGCCCCCACTCTGATTTCACTCCACTAGATCTCCTGGTGATCTCCCCCCAATGCACCACCTGCACCTCCTTTTTATCCCCTCTTTCACAGGCACCAAAAATAACCCACCAAAACAAGGGTCCAATCAAGGACCTTCATAACAGGCACCAAAACCCTTTGTGCCCCACTACCTTATGGAACATGTAGTCTCCATTTTAAGTATCTACGCGTGTTTCTTGTCAGTGCCAGCTAGCTCCGAACCACTTCCCCCTCAATGGAGCAGCTGCTCCTTTAAATTTTCTGGGGTTGGTGGCCATGCATGCTCACAAGCAGAGGCTGCTGAAAACAATTTACAACTTATTTATTTATTTGTCTGACGGTCCTGAGCCCTGCCAGCCAGGAAAACTGGACCTGAGACCAAGAATGCACCCGGAGGTGCAGAACTACCACCCTGGTACGCAGCCCACCCACCAGGGGCTGAAACACCAGAAAAACAGTGGCCAGAGCTACAGACCTCCACCCTGAGCCACAAGATGTGATCGCCCCAAGCCACAGATGCAAACCACACTGAGGGGAGAATGGAACCACAGCTCCTAATGGTAAGCCCAATTTGGGGGGCTTACGCCCATCTTTTGAAACACAAACAATCAGAACTGCCATTAAGCTGAAAGTTATATGCATTCAATAGAAAAAGAACAGTGAAACATGGTGTGCAGCACATTTTGTCCATTGCCCCCCCCCCACACACACACCTGCACCCCCATTGGTCATTTACCATCTTGAAAGTAAGCAACCTGCAACATTTTCTAATTCGTTCATTCATTACAGGCAGAAACAGCAATCCTTTTCTGTATGTATTTCTTCTTTTATTTGGCTCCCATCAGTGTAAGCAGCAACTAGCTGACATACATTTTGTTTCAGGAATGCTTGACCAGAGGCTCTGTGTTTCATTTTAAAAACCATGTGAGGTTGAATGCAGCTCTGTCCCAGTTGTTATGGAGAAAGAGTTTAAATGCAAGGACCTGTTATATTCCCTCCTTTTCTGTCTCTTCTCTGTCTAATTGTACAGCCAAATTTTCTCGTGAGACCTAGGATTTGATTACCCCAATGTTCTTGCAATTCTCTGCCTCTCGCTAATCTCTGTGCCCTCACTTACTGTTCTGTCTTTTCTCCCCCTTGCATATCTTCTGGTATAAAAATATATGTGAATCATTTTGTGGAAATGTAACTGACACTGTGATCCCTTTGTTTAAAACTGTATATAGTTATACTGTTGAAATGATTGCAGGGGAGTCATGTGATGCGGAACACGGACTAGCTGTTTCCTCCGTGAGCTCTGACCTGCCGTCCGCTATTTTCTCAATTTTAACCCATCCAAAGATCTTAATTCGGATTCATTTTATTGGGTACAGAGAAGAACCTGTGCCCTTTGCGTCTATGGAGGCAGAGATGAGAAAGCCACCCCCGAAGCATACTCCTCCCGCAACCCCCGAAAAAGCCGCAAAGAAATCTAAGGCCTCGACATCCTCAAGGCCCAGGGGCTGAGATCAGAGTACTTCGGAGGAGCCTCACCCTTGTGCGGTTCCTGGAAGAGATCAGCGCTGAAGTCGGGCGATTCAAGACATGGCTGGGGAGGTTAAAAATATCAACTCCGCTATCGAAGATCTGGCTCGTAGAGCATCGGACACGAGGCCCGTGTTAAATCGCTGGAAGGGAGTAAGGAAAGAATGGATTCGGCGGTCAATAAGATCACCCAGCATATGCACAAGTTAGAATTGAAAGTGGAAGACCTGGAGGGCCGGAGCCGGCGCAACAACGTAGTATTTATTGGGCTACCGGAGAAGGCTGAAACCCAGAACACGATTAAGTTTGCC
Source organism: Neoceratodus forsteri (assembly GCA_016271365.2). Taxonomy (NCBI): domain Eukaryota; kingdom Metazoa; phylum Chordata; order Ceratodontiformes; family Ceratodontidae; genus Neoceratodus; species Neoceratodus forsteri. The sequence continues at coordinate 908,506,909 of CM028129.1, forward strand.
CAGAAATTGGCCGAGAAAATTGCAGAACCCTCACCCTTCGGCTCTATGTATATCGTCGAGAGGGCCCATCGCGCTCTACGCCCGCTACCCCTTCTGACCATCCTCCTAGGCCTTTCATCATTAAATTTCTTAATTACCAAGAAAGGCAACTACTGATCGAGAAAGCAAGAAAGGATAAAGATATATTTTGGGAGGGCTCCCGAATTAGAGTGGTGCAGGACTTGCCACTCTCTGTCAGACAGAAACGGGCTACCTATCACCCATTGGTGAAACGGTTGATTGCGGCTGACATCAAATTCCGCATGGGCTATCCAGCAAGATTCCAGGTTTTTATTAACAATGAATGGAAAACCTTTGAGTCCCAAGAATCGGCCACGGCTGCTCTACGTGAAGCCTTCCCTACGCTGTTCAAAGATTCATGAAGGAAGGACACAATTAAAATAGTTCTGAATTCTGGACTTGCACAAATGATCCATTAAGTGACTTTATGTTTGGCGGTTCCATGTTGGAACAGGATGGACTCAAATAATTTGGTGGGGTGTGTGGGCCAACCGATTTAGATATGGGGCCTAGTTCAACAACCCTAATTTTGCTTTATTTTGATACTACAGATTTTTAGGCAGCCTGGAGTGCCCTCTGCAGACTTTTCGCACACATTGATCTGCTGGTGTTTTATTTGGTGCGACCAGGAAGTTTTAAGTTATATACTGAGGGCTGAAGAATACACAATGGGCCTTATCTTTTTCTTTCACTGGTCAGTTATTGTGGCCCAGCTCTACAGGCTACTCGGTGACTTATTCTCTAAATATGAGCGTTTAGAAATCGCTAAGTTATACAGGTTAATTTTGTATTATTGTTTATCTGCGGGGTTAATATGTGTTTGCCCTGATTGTTGCATGGGGAGAAGAACCTAATTTAGCTCCTCAAGATAGGATTGCTGGTGCTTTTCATTAATAATTAATTTTTGTCCCCCAAGGACACGGGGGACCATACCTATCCCCTAATTGTAGTTAATTAGTTGTTTTCCTTAAACGAATAGTTCTTTTTAGGGTATATGATTGCATATTTACATTGGGGGGATGAGATTTACTTTCAGCTTAGACCCTAAATTATTATTAGTAATACTCCAGGTACACATGGTCTCACAAATTAAGGGCTGTTGAAGTTTGGACGGTTTTCGAAATCAAATATGAAAAGGGTGACAAGGGAAGGGCGCAGAATTAAGGGCTAAGTGGGCTGGTGTCATGAGCCGAAATGGACGATGGTTATTTTGGGGTGGGATGGGAGGTGGGTTAGGTTTATGGGGTGGTATATTAAAAGAAGTTCTCAGCAATGGAATGGGGGGAGGGCATATTATTAAAAGGGATTATAGGGGAGAATGGGGATTTAGGTTCCTTTTGGGGGGAGGAACACAAGGCTGCTGGATTTACAGAGATCTATCTGGTATGGGAACAATCATCGTATGTTACATCTCAGAGAATAGTATGGGGACAGATTCCTTCGTTAAATTTATCATATGGAATATGAAGGGCTCACATAAAACTAAGCAGTTTAGAATTTTGAAATATATTGAGGCTGTGAAAGCTAAACTGATATTTTTGCAAGAAACTCATTTGCTTCAGGACGAGGCCAAATGCATGAGAAGATTGCAAGTAGGACAAGTTTTTTCTTCTCAAGGCAATACCCAGAGCAGAGGGTCATGATATTGATCCACAGATCAATAATTTTGTCCCTTGAAGGTAGTCCAGGACAAGGAAGGTAGATATGTACTAGTGAGAGGAAAGTTACAAAATACGGAAATTTTGTTGGGAACGATCTATGGACCTAACACTGATAGTCAGGATTTTTTGGTAAATTTACTAAAGGCTTTATTGCCATTTAGCTATCTTCCCATGATTTTAGGGGGAGGATTTCAATTTAGTATTGGACCCCTTAATGGACAGGTCCTCCAGGCCCCAAATGTATCCAACACCGGCTTCTCATGCGTTTTGCGATCTAGTGGATCGCCTAGGGTTGGCCGATGTTTGCAGGGTGCTCCATCCGGAGGCAAGAGAGTACACCTTTATTTCTCCTGTCCATAAATCGGGATCTCAGATTGATTATATACTTCTTTCTCTGGCCCTGCTGAAGGGTGTCTTTTGTTCTGAGATTATGGCTGCCCCACTTTCAGATCATTCTGCGGTGGAGGTAATGATCTCCTTTCCTTCCCTTCGCAAGGGCAATCGATGGAAAGTGAATAATCAAATACTGAGGATTCCTAAAGTGGTTCAAACCCTGACGAGGCAAATTGAGGAGTTTATTTCGATTAATACGAAAGAAAATGTCCGACCGGATATTCTCTGGAGTGCATTCAAAGCTTATGTGAGGGGTTTATTGATTAGACAGGCCACTAATTGGAAGAAAGAAAAGAATTCCATTATATTGGACTTATTAAGCCAAATTAGGTCTTTAGAAGCTACGTTGATCTCTAATCCCCAAGAGGAAGATAGAGTGAAATTAGTTAAGGCTAAGGATGCATACCTTAAAATACTGGGTGACCTGGCGGAATTAGCTATAAGTAAAACCAAGGCCAATTACGTAGACCAGGGGGAAAAGTCAGGGAGACTCCTGGCTAGAAGCATCGTGCAGTTAGAAACATCCCGCCTGATCAAAGGGATCCTGTCCGATGAGGATGGGTGTATCAAGACCACCCCTGAGGACATGGTCCTAATTTTCCGGAGATATTATGAATCCCTATATAGTGGCATGCATTGTCCCCCAGCTCAGTCTGAAATTCTATCTTATTTAGAAAATTTGCCCCTCCCCAGGTTAAACAAATTGGATTGTGATTTTCTCAATGCTGAAATAACGCAAGGGGAAATAGTAGCAGCCATTAAAGCTTTGCCTGTAGACAAAACCCCCGGTCCAGACGGGTTTTCGTCTAATTTTTACAAAACATTTTCCTCCCAGCTGGTTCCCCTATTATCTAATTTATTTCAACATATTCTTTCCGGGTATGATGTAGACAAAACCTTGTCAGAAGCGCTTATAGTCCTAATACCTAAACCCAATAGATCGCTCTGTGGAGCCTGCCAGCTATCGGCCTATCCTTTGCTAAATTACGATATCAAGATCTTGGCTAAAATATTGGCAGATAGAGTGAATAAATTATTGCCAAACTGATAGGTCCGGAGCAGGTGGGTTTCATGAAAGGCAGGTCTTCGCCGATCACTTTAGAACGTTAGCAAGATGTCTTCTCGGCCTCCAAGGGGACCGACCTTTTGATGGCGTTGGTCTCCTTGGATGCCGAGAAGGCATTTGACAGGGTTCATTGGGCATTTTTATTTTTGGTAATGGACAGATTTGGTTTCCCAGAGAAATTCGTGGGTTGGATCAAAGCATTGTACTCGAACCCCACAGCCAGAGTTACGTGTAATGGGTCTATTTCATTACCTTTTAAATTACAGGCGGGCACGAGGCAGGGATGCCCCTTATCCCCTCTATTATTTAATTTGTACTTGGAGCCCCTTATAAGAAGCATAGTGAGATGTACCGAAATCAAGGGGATCAAAGTCAGGGATCAAACTATCAAAGTTACGGCATACGCAGATGATCTATTAAGTTATGTTTCAAACCCAATTAGCTCAGTTCCGAACTTACTAAAAGTAATACATAAGTTTAGCACTTTAACCAACTACAAATTGAATCAGGACAAAACGATCATCTATCCCTTAAATAATAGGGTATTTAAAAAGGAAATTCAAAATCTGGGGCTAGGATGGAGTCCTAGATCCTTTAAATATCTGGGCCTCACTCTGACAAACAATCCGGATCGCTTACGCCAATTAAACTTGGACTTGTTAGTCCATACTATAGAATTGGACATGAAAAGGTGGGCTCAACTTCCATTCTCATTATGGGGTAGAATAAACATTGTCAAAATGAATATATTCCCTAGGCTTTTCTACCCCTTAACCATGTTAAATATTTGGCTCCCCTTGTCATGGTTCAATAAACTTCATAGGAAAATTGCTGATTTCATCTGGAACTATAGGAAAGCCAGGATGTCGTATTCTAAATTAGCGGCTCCTAAGGCCCAGGGAGGTTTGAAACTCCCTCATTTTGCACTTTATTTTTGGGCCGCGCATGTAAACAGATATGGTAGATGGGTACATACCTTGACTTGCTCTTCAGTGGTGGAATATGTCCCGCTATGGGTAAATCTAGAAATTAATTTTATCAAGAGTGTGGGTCTCAACCCAGAGGCCTTATATTATGTTACTGGGAAGCTACTCCCCCCTCTGTTAAAGAAATCTCCTATTGGGGTTTCTTTACGGATTCATAACCAACTTTGCAACTTTTTAAAATATGATCAAACTAAAGATGGCGCACAACCCATTATGGGAAATCCCCAATGGATGATAGGGAGTAAAACTATCAGGCAGAATTGGCTACCTCTATCCTGGGATTGTCCCTTAAAGGATTTTCTTAATGACGATGGGGGCCTAATTTCAACCACTGAAATTCTAAACAAATTCAGGTTGACCATGAAAGACAGTTTAAAAGCATTTCAATTACAGCACTTGTTAGTTCAGAATATTGGACTGAGCACGTTTAGTTCAGCCCGTATTCCGTTCTGGGTGGAATTAGACCCACTGATAGGAATTCCCCAGGCTGTCTCTAAAATATATCAAGTGTTATTCCATTGGGCCTTCACCAAAAACTTAGCACCATCTTCATATTGGGCCAAAATTTTTCCTACTGTAGAGCTCGATTGGCCACAGATTTGGCAGAATAGTCATAAATTTATTAAACAGGACTGCCTGAGACTTATTCAATTCAAAATTTTACATAACATTTATTACTCCCCTCAAAAACTAGCGGATCTAAAACTGGTGAATGATCCTAAATGTTATAGATGTGGTCAGAAGGGTGGGGACTTATTGCATATCTTTGAATGCCCTAAAATCACCCTCTGTGGAATGAAATAAGGATCAAAGCCAGTCCATTACTAGGGTTAGACGATATGTTTTGCCCTGAAGTTTGCTTGTTAGGAGACATGTCAGGCTTTGCTGTCAGGCTAAGAAAATTCCACATGGCCTTGATTTCTATCACAGTGAAGAGGTTAGTCCTCAAACACTGGAAAGATTCCCTCATGATCACTTATTCTGAATGGTTAGCGGACCTTCTTACAAGCCTCAGGATTGAGAGGATGATAGCAATCTTGCATAATCAACTGCCTCTGTATGAGAAAATCTGGTCCCCCTTGGTTATATCTTATTCATAGATAGGTTACTTTTATCTCCTGTACCGATTGTAATAGGGGCAGCGCCTTGTGTGGGTGGGGTGGGGGTATACCAGGGGAGGGGGGTTAATTGGGGGGGGAGCGTGGGGGTTAAGCGGAGACTCATTGTTACGACTTACTTGTATAATGGCTGTCGTGAATCAAATATTGAATGTTTTGAATACTGCCTGTTATCCTGTCTCTGTTAAAATTTGAATAAAAAGTGAATGGCAAAAAAAAAGAAATGATTGCAAAGCTATTTGGAACTCAAGGGGTTAAACTGAGATGCAATTTTTAAGCCTTTTGCAGAGATGTAAACAAGAGTTCAGTTCTGGGTCACAATGTTCTTTTTGTTGCAATTGCTGAAACTGTCAAGAACATTGTGTGAGAAGCAGAATGTTCTCTTAACCAGCTCCTGCAAAGACTTGTTATAAAATGAGCTGCAATGTTTTGCAAGAGAGAGAGAGAGAGACAGAATAAGACTTGAAATTGAGAAGAAAAAGGACTCTGCTTTCTACGTTTGTACTGACATTGTAAATAGTTATTCTGAATAATTTTATTTTTTTATTTTACTGTTGTTATTAATAAAACACTCGTTGCAAATTTTACAACTGCTGCTGGTTTTCCTATGCTTCCTGACCTGTGCCTCGACAAACTACAAGAGCCAAAGATTATTTTTTTTATTAATTTTACTGTGATCAGTAATTTTGAGACTGCCCAATATTCTGGACAGCTCAATACAGGTATTTTCACAAAATGAGTCCTATACATGTGTTTGTACACATTTTTTAAATCTGGACATTGAATACTGACCTGCATATTAGAACCTTCTTTCTCTGCTGAGCACATAACGCTACTGAACATGCTCTTATTTATTGCTACAGTTAAAACATTTCTAAAATAACACTTTGACTACACATTTTATGAAACTACATGCAGACAAGTGTACACTCTGGCATGAAGCTACAGCAGGATTATTTATTCCAGATTTCTGAAATGTTACTTTTCATCGAGTGAAAGCACACATTCAGCAGTTGCCCTCAAATGCGTGTTTATATCAAATAACTCATGTATCCAACTTCGTATGCCCGTTCTTAAACAGAGTTTTATAAATATCACAAAACAAGCTCTTGTATGCCTTGTTTTTTTTAATTTCAGTTTTAATAAGTTGTACCTAGTAACACGTACTTCAGAACCGAGGCAGTATAGTGCTATGGTTTAGGGCACTGCGGTGCAAGCCTGGAGACTTGGGTTTGAATCCCACAGCGCTACTTGCATAGTGTGTGACCCTGAACAAGTCACTTTACTTCCTTGTGCTCCCAGATCAGACCTGGAAACAAGCTTCAGCTTAGTGCGATTTTCCTGGTTAAACTATTTCCCCATTCCCTTATGGAAGCACCTTAACATCATAACTGACACTAAGCCAGTTGTTTGCCTGCAAGTCTACACATCTACCTCACATAACAAGGCAGAGGGACTATTTAACAGCAAAATGGGAAATGTTTGATAAAATTGCCAGAAAAAAGAAAGAATTTGTTTTTATTCCACATTATAATAATAGCAATAATGTACTGTATGTAGATGGGTTAGATTAACAGTCAGTCACCCTCTTGGGACAATATGGCACTCAGCTGCTCCTCATGCCACATTACCCCCCAAGGTGGTGATTAACAGACTGTTACTTTAACCCCTGTACATGCTTTATTGTTTAAAAAAATGACTAATTTCACAAAAATGTCTTACATAGAAACATAGAATTTGACGGCTGATAAAGACCGCTTGGCCCACCCAGACTGCTCATTTCCCTACTTAATGGATAAGCTGCAGATCCTAGTTAACCAAGAGCCTACTTCTTCCTACCTCCACCCACTAGAATTGCCTTATGACTGTCCCATGCATTCTTGAAATCCACCACTGTTTTTGACTCCACAACCTCCTCAGGAATGCTGTTCCATGCATCCACAACCCTCTCTGTGAAAAAATACTTCCTCACATTACCTCTGAGCCTTCCCCCCTCAATCTTCAAATTGTGCCCCCTTGTTGTTGCACACCTCTTTTTCTGGAAGATGTTACCCTCTTGGACATTGTTTATTTCCCTTGAGGTACTTGAAAGTTTTTATCATGTCTCACCTCTCCCTCCTTTCCTCGAGGCTATACATATTAAGCTCCTTAAGTCTCCCTTCATATGTGTCTGGTGCAGACCCTGCACCATTTTAGTTTCCCTCCTCTGGACCGTCTCCATCCTGTCTATGTCTTTGCAGAGATTGGGTCTCCAGAACTGCATGGAGTACTCCAGATGGGGTCTCACCAGCTATCTGTACAGAGGGATAACAACTTCCTGTTTTCTACTGGTGATGCCTCCCCCTATGCATCTCAGTATCCCTCCAGCCCTCCTTACTGCCCTCTCACATTGCTTGCCCACCTTTAAGTCATCTGATATGACTTCTGCCAGGTCCCTTTCCATTTTTGTTGTTGTTAGTATCTCACCTCCCCCATTGTGTCCTCTTCCCCTGGGTTTTTGTTTCCCAGGTGCATTACTTTGCACTTCTTAGCATTGAATCTAAGCTGCCATACATTTGACCATTCCTCCAGCCTTGCCAAGTCCCTTCTCATCCTTTCCACCCCACCTTGTGCATCAACTCTTGTTGCAGATCTTTGTGTCATCTAAAAAGAGACATACTTTTCCTTCCAGTCCCTCTGCAATGTCGCCTATAAAGACATTAAAGAGGACTGGTCCTAGTACTGGGCCCTGTGGTACCCCACTGGTAACCCCCCTTTCTTCAGAGTGGACTCCATTTACTATTACCCTCTGTGTCCTGTTCTCCAGCCAATTCTTTATCCAGGCTACCATCTTGGGACCCACTCCCAGGCTGGACAACTTGTATAGTAATCTTTTGTTTGGGACTGTGTCAAATGTCTTGCTAAAGTCTAGGTAGACCATGTCCACAGCCACTCCTTGATCTACTACTTTGGTCACCCAGTCAAAGAAATATATTAGCTTCATCTGACATGACCTACCCACTGTGAATCCATGCTGCCTTGGGTCCTGTGCCCCTCTGGCCTCTAGATACTCAACAATTCTTTCCTTCAGAAGTGATTCCAATTATTCCCAATCACTGAGGTTAAACTAACAGGTCTGTAGTTTCCTGCTTCTGCCCTGCTCCCACTTTTGTGAAGTGGAATAACATCTGCCCTCCTCTAGTCCTCAGGTACAACTTATCCTCCCATGATTTGTTAAAGAGGGTAGTCAGTGGTGTCACTAGTTCTACCCTTAGTTCTTATAGAATTCTGGGATGAATCCCATCAGGCCCCATTGCTTTGTCCACCTTCAGTTTTAAGAGTTCTTTCAGAACCCTTTCTTCTGTGAATGGGCTGGTATCAACCCCAGTATCTAGAGTGTTTCTGTTGTTTGGTTTTGGTACCTCCCCCTCTTCATTTGGGAATGCTGAGCAAAAAAAATTTGTTTAGTATCTCTGCCTTTACACAGTTACCCTCTGTCGACTCTCCCTTCCCCTTTATTAAGCCTCACTATCCCTCCCTTGGTCTTCCTTCACTCCCTGATGTACCTATAAAAGGTTTTATCCCCCTTATTAACTGAGTTGGCTATCTTTTCCTTGGTTTGGGCCTTTGCTGTTCTGACTGCCTTCCCTGCTTCCTTTTGCTTTAATTGATACAATTCTCTGTCCTGCTCCTTCTGGGATTCCTTGTACTTCCTGAATGCTTTCTTTTTCTCCCTAATCTTCTCTGCCACCTCCTTTGAGAACCATAGTGGTTTCTTACATCATTTTGTTTTGTTTATTTGCTTCACACTTAACCTTAGCAACGTTTAATTTGCTAAATTTTGGAGTGAATGCCGATGTTCATGTATATTAATACATGCATTTCTTTATATATTTTTGAGTATAGGACCATGATCCCTTGAAAAGTTGATGGAATATCAGCAAAACATCAGGAATTAAATGTGGCCAAGCAACTGAATAAACATTTTGGAAAACTTACAAGTTAAAGCCTGGTGTTCGCTGGTGAATACATCCATCCTTATTATTTGAGAAATGAAGTTGGTGCCACAATCTCTGGATCCTGTAAAGTTCATTCCATTCAGCTTGGTAGGGCATAGTTACAGAGGTGAAAAGATGGTAAAATACTGTCTTTTTAAGATTTTTTTGCTCACCTATAAATAAAAAACTCTTATGATTTGAAAACTGAAACTTTCAGGTTTGATAGTTTGGCCCAATGTGCGTTTTTTTGCTATTTCTATCTTTCTAGGTTGACGCATTTTTAAAATTTAAGTAAAAATATAATTTTCCATTTTTCTGAGCATGTTCAGTAGGTTTTTCTTGATAACTGTTTTAAAAAAAAAAACATATTATAATGGTTTCATTTGGCGAAACCATCATAACATGCTTTCATTCAGTAGCAGCACGGTGTGCTAAAGCTTTCATTTAGCACACTATTCTGTATTTCACAGAAGGAGGGGCCATGTCAGCACATCCATGCATGCTGACAAGGACCTGCTTCCCTGTTTGTTGCTGCTGCTGTGGCAGCCATTACAGTCTGCTCACAGTCAGCTTTTTCATACAAAAAACAGTGGCAGGTGTCACTCATCTTGCTGCCAATATCAGTGTTACTCCATTTTTCTAATTTCAAAACAGAAACTGGTGATAGGTGCCCAATCTTGTCACTGATATCCCCCCAAGTACATAGCTCTTCTGTATATGATACCAGTGGCAGATGCTCAATGTCCAGCCACTCAGTGCCTGTAACACTACTGAGACCCTTCATGTGATTGGTGACACCAGTGTGCCCACCACCGGTGCCACTCAGTTACTCCTCCTGCAGTTCACCCTCCATTAGTTATGTCACCCCCTGCCAATCAATCAATCTCTATTTTACCAGGTGAAGCACCATTGAGCAGACTCATTTATAAAAATGGACCTGGGAAGGTACTCAAAAATAGTATAGCAGCATGCTAGGTACACAATAATTAAGAGCTGCAAATAATAGTTGAACAATTCAGCAAGGTAGGAGTTACACAAGTAAAAAATACTATACACAGCAAATGGAACCAAAAGTACAGAGAAATGTTTACACTATACAGTAAATGTGAAAGAGATTTAAGAGGAGAGATTGACATAAGTGCATGTACAGTCAAACAAATCAATCCATCAACCCAATCAGTTAATCTATATTTTCCAGGTGGAACATCAATGGGATGAGCTTGCTTCCATGGAGGACCTGGGTAGGTACACAAAGCAAACACAATGGAGCAACATAATGTACCATAGCATAGAAAACAACATGGCACATCTTTGGGACAATACAATATCATATGATACCTATGTGCCTACTGCTGGTGCTGCTAGACATCTTACTAACACTGGGGAGCCCAATTGTGAGAGTAAGTTGTCCTACAACAAAGAAAACTGTTCCAGTCAGCTTGCCTGCACAGCAGAAAGGCATCCATCTGTGGTACCGACATCCTGTGCTCTGGGATGGACTCGGGAGTCAGAGAGCCGGCCAGGGAGAAGGATTGAGCATCCTCTGGACTACTCTCCTTCTCCGGGGGGGAAGAGTGTCTGGCACAATGTGGACCTCTGGTGGGGGCTGGGGGTACAGCCATGGCCGGCACCACACGTAAAGGGGGTGGGGGATGCTGGTGTCATCGTGTGTCCCCACCCCATGTCAACATCCCAGGGAAGAAAACTTGCCAAAATCATTGCCAGCTGCTAATGATGGCCCCACCTCCATTACCACTCCCTGCCATAGATCAAAATCTGCTGGAGGTCCCGCTCTCATGACCCCGCCCTGGTGGGCAAGCCAGGGCCTCAAGACCATGCTTCCTGGGGAGGGGGCACCCACCCAGTGGCTCTGCCCAGGGTGGTAAGTCTGGGGATGGGGGGGTGGTGAGAGGGAGCAGGGGGGCCAGAGCATCCCAAATGGGAGTCAAATTGCCAGTTCAAATAAAAAAGAAAACTGTTCCTCATAGTCTTTTATTTTTTTTCTCACCTGCAGCAAAATAAACTGTCTGTCAATGTCTGTTTGCCACCATTTCCTACCCACCTACTCAGCACCACCACAACCCCCCAACACACCTCACTCACCTAGAAATGGTCCGGCACCGTAGATCCACTTTCTGTGAAGAAAAATGTCCTGTTCTTTCAGCGCTGACTGGGAACTAATGAAACAAGGACCCTCTACACACCTCTCTCACCAAGAATTGGTCCTCGATACCAGTGGCAGATGCTCAATGCCCACCCCCCATGCCTGTAACAGTACTGCAGATCCTTCATGTAATTGGTGACACCAGTGTGCCCACCACCAGGGCCACTCAGTTACACCTCCTGCAGCCCCCCTCCACTAGTTATGTCATCCCCTACCAATATCGTATGATACCCACCACCAGTGCCACCAAACATCTTACCAACATGGGGTGCCTAGTCCCCAGATTCAGTTGTCCTGCAAAAAGAAAACTGTCCCTCATGGTCTTTTATTATTTTTCTCACCTGCAGTAAACTGTCTATCAATGTCTGTTTGCCATTGTCTGTCCCCTTCCACCATCACCCCACAACCCCACATACCTCACTCACCTACAAATGGCCCACTACCATAGATCCACACTCTGTGGAGAAACTCATCCTGCTCTTTCAACACTGACTGGGAACTAATGAAACATGGACCCTTCACTCACCTACAAATGGTCCCCCCCTCTGTAGATCCACTCTCTGTGAAGAAATACATCCTGCCCCTTCAAAGCTAGCCGGGAAGTAATGAAACAAGGTTAGTGCGGTTAATGTATTTTCTGTACACTTTGAAATCTTACTCATAACATTATCATTTTTTAATATTTTTTCACCCAATTTTCAACATGGTTTTTCTAGACCATGCTAAATGAATAGGGTAGGTGGAATGTTTTAAATCTGACCCAAAAGGTGATGTGACAGTTGCTCCACAAAGTCACATTTTGGGCAAGATTTGAAATATTTCACACACAAGGTTCATGAGGTGAGATCCTAAAAAGACAATGTTAAAAATGTGGGGAGAAAATATCAGAAAAACAACAAAATTATGAATGAATGTTGACATTTTTCAATATTCACTCATAACTTTGCTATTTTTCAGTATTTTGCCCCTAAATTTTCAACATGGCCCTTTTATGACCCACCTGATTAATGTGATAAGTAGCATTTTTCAAATCCTGTCTAAAATGTGTTTTCACATGTGTACCTCAAATGACATTTTTGGCCAGTATTTTAAAAATAACACCTGTCATGTTCAGAAGAAGGATTATAAAAAGACTATTTTTAAAATCTGGGATAAAAATGTCAACACTGACAAAAAAAAATTATGAAGAAACTTTATGTCCAGTCCTGGCTGTTGGGACAGTGCATAGCATGTTTTGATCTGTGCTGGTGAGGTGAGTTTGGGGGCAAGCTCATGAATGGTCTGAATAGAACAATGTTGAGGGGATGGCATTGTCATGTGGCACCACTTCTGGCCTGTAGAGGGACAGTGCAATGTTCTGCTGCATGGGCAACAATGAACCATATGGTGAAGAGGGTTCTACTCTTTGCACAGTGATCAGAGTGTTCCGTGCCTCTGCACCTTGTGTTTTGGACAGAAGGATGTGGGCCAGGGATAGGGGGAGGTATTAGGGTTGAAAACCCCAGGAGTACCACATGAGCAAGACTCCTGAAACTCCAAACCCTAATGCTTTTCATTTGCTTACTTTTTCTACTTTGCATTCTTCAGCCCTAATGTCTACATTAACATCATTTTTTGAAATTATCTTATACTGGTGTGGCAGCATCAGTGCAGTTAGGGCTAAGTATATTTTCCAATGTAAACCCCTGACTTTACACCTTAATAACTTTTGCGGTGTTCAATGAAACTGCCCTAAATCTAGCATGCATAGTTCAAGAGGCAAGTTCTCAAGATGTGTGAAGTTTTGTGATGGTCGCTTATGCAGTTTTTGAGATCCAGATGTGTAATTTTTACAGTAATGTCCAAATGTTTTCCTATACTTATTGCACATTTCTTTGCGCTCACCTACAGCCTAGATGGTATGGAATTTATTTCTGAAGAATTCAGGGTAGAAGGGCCTGTGCCAAGGTAATGCCTTTCAAACATTTCGTGAAAAAATATTGATCAGTTCCAGTGATATAAGAATTTAACTTTTTTTTTCTGAGCATGCTCAGTAGGGTTTTAGGATAATCCTCTGATATGACTCAAAAATTCTGTTGTCCTAAGTGTTTTCATGGAAAATACATAAAAATGATGCATTTTTTTAAAAACACACACCTTAACCTGGTTAAATGGGACACATTTAGCTAGATTCTGGTTTTCTTAATACATTTTAATTAATTAATTATTTATTGAGTTATTTATTTGAATTCTGATAACCCGGTAAACCCACTGACACAGGACTGTCCCTTTTTCAGGGGTGACCCAGAATTAGTTACATACATAGAGGGAGAAACAGATATACAGCCTTTACATAGTAGAAAAATAAAAATACAAGAGAATACATCATACATATGAGGTACAGCTTATTAGTTACAATCAGAAGCATCAAGAAATATACTTTCAGAAACAAGTCACAGGATAAATCAGACATAATTGGAAATGTCCAGGGTCCACAAGGAGGTTGGTGAACACCCAGGAATGGCCCAGAGAGATAATTCATCTGAGGGATTAGAGAGATAATTCAGCTGAGGAACTGGGTCTAGAAATATATTTTCTGGGCACCCTAAAATCCTGGGTGCTCATGTTTGCAACGGGCATGGTTTTTCAGGCTGTGAGCCAAGAATTCCCATGTCACACACAAAGTGGTCTGACGGGACTTTTTGGCTTGCACCCATTAGAGTGAAACTTTCATGTTCCCTCCCCTTCCCAGTTCAGCCAGCCCTCCCTTGTCATTCCCAATTCTGGTTAGTTTATTTATACTTCCTCGCACTCACAGCTCAGCCAGCCCTCCCTTGTCCTTCTCAATTGGGGATCTACATTATAAGTGGATTGGAGTGCTCAGCCTCAGTATCACTTCATATAACCCCTCTCCCCTCCAGCTCACCCATCTCCCCAGTACATAGGTGGCAACACTGGAGTGCCCACCCCCTGTACCACTGAACAGTAAATGCTGATGCTGGGGTGCCAAATCCCCTGTTTTGGGTCTGGTTTCTGTAAAACAGAGCCCTATCCATCTTTTTTTTATTTAAACCTGTAAAGAGGAAAACGGTCACTCATCAATTTGTTTTCCCCCCACACATCCACACACCCAGACTGCCCGACTCAGCACCCGCCATCCCCCACACACACTCACACTCACCTAAAGATGGTCCCACATCATAAAGCCACTCTCTGATCAGAAAGACATCATCCTTCTGGAATCAAAACTGTGATATGAGAAAACACGGTACATCCAGTTAATGTATTTCAATGCATTTTGAACTTTAACTCATAACTTTTCTTTTTTTTAATTTTTTTCTACCAAACTTTAAGCATGGCCTTTTGGGACCCCACCACATGAACAAGGCAGGTGAAATTTTTCAAATCAGGGCCAAAAGGTGATTTTGCTGCCACTCCGTGAACTCACCTTTTGGATGAGACTTGAAAGTTTCCACCTACCTGGCTCATGACATGGGTCATATAAAGACAATGTTCACAATCTGAGGTCAAAATATAAAAATATATATATATATAATGAATGTACATTGTAATGTTTGCCATGCTCACTCATAACTTTGGTAATTTTCAATATTTTCACTTCAAACTTTCAACATAGCCATTTTTCACACCACCTGTGAGCCTTGCACAAAGTATGAGATCACTCTTAGATTTCTTCATGCAGAGCACTGCATGGCCCTTTGTAAAACAGGAGATACATCACAACTTTCTGAGTGCACTTTCTGAGTGCAGGTACCTGCAAGCCTTGTGCAAAACCAAGAGATGATTAATAACCTTCTTTGTTGCAGGGCCTCTGGGCCTTGTATGAAGCCAGTGATCAGTCATAATTGTTTCATGTAGGGCCCAGACCTGTCACTTGAATCAACAGACCCCATCAGGTATGGCTCTAAACATGTAGCTTGGCCTTGGGTCATAAGGCTAGGGGCTGGAGGATGGGATGGGTGTTAGGGTTGAAAAAAACCCTAATGTCACATTTCCCTCCTTTTGTGGCTTTGGAACCCTAACTATGCATTGTCATAGTTGTTTGCAACAGATGCCCTTACTTTCTGAGAAAGCAGAGTCTTGTAACTTACTTCATGCAGGCTCTTGCACAAAGTAGGATGTGAGTCCTGCATTTTTTTGCTCAGTATTGGGCTAGCCCAGTGGTACTGGAGGATGAGGCACTGGTTGCAATACCTAGTACCACACCAATAACCTGGGTTCGGAAATGAGCTTGGGCTGCTGGGGGTCACGGGGGGGGGAGACAGCAAGGATTGAGCATTCAGAGGACTGCTCTTGTCTCTCAGGGGAAGGGAGACTTGTCATCCACCTCATTGATTGCCCTCTGGTGGCAGCTGGAGGGCAATATGGGCAGGGAGGCATGCACCGATGTCCTTATGTCGGTAGGGGTGGGGGGCAGGACAAAAAGGAAAATCAGAGACTGGCAGGATTCCATGATGGCCCTGCATCCCCTAGGGCCATCGCAAATGTCTGGATTGAGTCTCTGGGGGGGATGCTGGTACCCACCTCACTGGCCCCACCATGGGGGGAATTTCCAGGGTCAGCAAGAGTGGGGACTCATGGGCAGGGGAAGTGAGTTCTTCTGTGAGGAGGACCACAGTCACCTGCCAGGGCTCCCGGAGGAGGGAGAAAAATCAATAAAGAAAAAAAAAATTTCATTGCTCAGGTCTCAAAGTCCTAACTTACTTCACATGTGGGGAAGGGGGGCCTTGAGCATTGTGTGAAGAAAGAGTTGAGTCCCAATTTGCTTTGTGCAGGGCTTTTTTGGTCCTGCATGTGAGTCCTAATGTTTTTCCTAATGTTGTTTGGGCAGGGCTTAACCATTCTAGGACAAAGCAAGAGATAAGACATAACGTTCATACTATTTTGCTCCTGTATGACGTTAATCATAGTATACAAAGCACAGTGGGTTCTTTGGCTGTGTTCTTGACCATTTTTCATGTTTCTCAATGTTAAATATTTTGTTCATGTAGGACTTAATATATTTTTGATGGTAGTTTTGCTGCTTTTAACATTTTTGTTTGTGATGAACTTAGTCTTCTCTGATGATTTTTATGGATTTTTGTTCATGTTGGGACTTAAAAGACTTTACAACAGTTTCTGAGCTTTAAACATTTTGTTTGTGTTGGGCTTTTCATAATGGATTTTCACTTCATTTATGTGTTACCAAGTGCATAAACTGTATGTCATGCGTGCATGCACTGAGTTCATTGAAGTCTGTCTCAACAACTGTTGGAGTGAATCACAAAAACGTTTTTCTAATACATGTTATAAATGTTTTAGAGTTACCTCATGTGTCTCTTTAGACTCTCTTCTTAGAAACTATACAACTGTCAAATATTACAGTTAAGTATTTATTTTTTCTTTTAGTATTTAACTTTCAACGTTTTTGTTTTTCTCCTGCTTTAACTCAGAAAAAATGCTTTTCGGTTAATTGTTCAAGCTATCTATGCATGCAGTTGATCTTAAAATGCTAAAACCTGACAAATGATATAACCATTGGTTTTCAAACCATGAAAAGGCCCTATTCTGGGATGAGATCTAACAAAGCTAAAGGCTTGTCTCTCAGGGGGAGGGAGACTTGTCATCCACCTTTATAACCGAGAGATATAAACTGTCAAAAATCCCATGGTTGACACAAACACTGACACCTATAAGTGCTATTTGGGTTCAAGTTATGCCATTTTGAGTGGGCACTATATGCCTGATGGAGGATACTAAACCAAATGCAATTGTAGTAGGAGCAAACAAACACTGCATGCTCTGTACACAGAGATGCACCTGCCATTGTATTCAATATGGAACACTCACAGCATGCACCATCTTTTCTCGCAGTAGGTAACCTCAACCTAATCCTATGTCACAAAAAGAGCTACAGTATGCATACAACATGTGCAAAAGTTATGCAGGGAGTACAACAAGCTGTAACTTCCCTAAAGCCCCTCTAGGATGTTCTGAGGGCCTCGATCAGCAAGACAATTAGTGGTTTCCAGCCAGCCCCTATGGTCTGGAGGATTGGGAAAGGGCTGAGGTTGCTCTTAACAGACATTTAAGTAATTTACTAATCCACTACCGTCAGAGGTTATGGGAATTCTGGAAGTGGATGGTTGTATCCCATAATGTCCTGCTCCAATTTAATCCAGAACTGCTCTGAATTACCAGCTGTAATCCCCAGCATCAAACCTAGCTTTGTACTCCTGGACCATCCCTCTTTATATGTAGAGATCTGCATCCATGTGGCGGGGGGGTGGGCTATGATTTGTTATTGCCATGCACAAGTTTGTTTACTGTGCAGCACTGCAGTGTAAAGCAGCACAGGCCAGCTATGCAGCAATTATTCATATGCTGCCCTGATTCAGAAACAGAGCCCTAGATTAGTTGCCTGCAATGGACAATGCAATTTTCTACTGATAGCTTTTCTTCCAGTCCCTTTCTCATCCCTTATATAGCTTTATTTAAGGGTAGTTTGGCATAAAGCTGTTTCATTTCAGAAATGAAATTACTTTTCTTTACTGGAAAGGATGGTCCCAATCAATGTTCTGGGATGGAAACTTACAGGATGGTTAGCCTGTCCTAGTTCTCAACAAATCTTGTACTGGGTTTCTTCATAGAAACATAGACTTTAACGGCAGATAAGGACCGCTTGGCCCACCTAGTCTGCCCATTTCCCTACCTACAGGATAGGCCGCAGATCCTAGTTAACCAACAGCCTATTTCTTCCTACCCCCCACAAGAATTGCCTTATGTCTGTCCCATGCATTCTTGAATTCTGCCACAGTTTTAGACCCCACAACCTCCTCAGGAAGGCTGTTCCATGCATCCACTACCCTCTCTGTGAAAAAATACTTCTTCACATTGCCCCGGAACTGCCCCCCCATCTTTAAATTGTGTCCCTTGTTCTTGCATGCTTTTTCTGAAAGATGCTACCCTCTTGGACTTTGTTGATTCCACTGAGGTACTTAAAAGTTTCTATCATGTCCCCCCTCTCCCTTCTTTCCTCAAGGGTATACATATTAAGCTCCTTTAGTCTCTCCTCGTACAGCTTCTCTTGCAGACCCTGCACCATTTTAGTTGCCCTCCTCTGGACTGCCTCTATCCTGTCTATGTCCTTGCGGAGATGGGGTCTCCAGAACTGGATGCAGTACTCCAGATGGGGTCTCACCAACTGTCTGTACAGAGGGATAACAACTTCCTGTTTTCTGCTGCTGATGCCTCTCTCTATGCATCACAGTATACACCCAGCACTCCCTACTGCCTTCTCACATTGCTTGCTAACCTTAAGGTCATCTGATATGATTACCCCCAGGTCCCTTTCCTTTTTTGTTGTTGTTACTACCTCCCCCATTGTGTAATCTTCCCCTGGGTTCTTGTTTCCCAGGTGCATTATTTTGCACTTCTTTGCATTGAATCCTAGCTGCCATACTTCCGACCATTCCTCCAACCTTGCCAAGTCCCTTCTCATCCTTTCCACACCTCCTTGTGTATCAACCCTGTTGCAGATCTTTGTGTCATCTGCAAAGAGGCATACTTTTCCTTCCAGTCTCTCTGCAATGTCACTTATAAAGACATTAAAAAGGACTGGACCCAGTTCTGAACCAAGCGGTACCCCACTAGTAACCCCTCTTTCTTCAGAGAGGACTCCATTTACAATTACCTTCTGTGTCCTGTTGTCCAGCCAATGTTTTACCCAGGCTACCACCCTGAGAACCACTCCCAGGCTGATTAATTTGACTGTTAATCATTAATCTTTTGTGTGGGACTGTGTCAAATGCCTTGCTAAAGTCTAGGTAGGCCATGTCCACAGCCCCTCCCTGGTCTACTACTTTGGTCACCCAGTCAAAGAAATCTGTTAGATTCATCTGACATGACCTTCCCATTGTGATCCCATGCTGCCTTGGGTCCTGTGCCCCACTGGCCTCAAGATACTCAACAATTCTTTCCTTCAGAAGTGACTCCATCACTTTCCCTACCACAGAGGTCAAACTGACAGGTCTGTAGTTTCCTGCCACTGTCTTGGTCCCACTTTTGTGAAGGGGAATCACATCCGCCTTCCTCCAGTCCTCGGGTACCACACCGTCCTCCCATGATTTATTAAAAGAGTAGTCAGTGGTTTCACTAGTTCCCCCTTTAATTCTTTTAGAATTCTGGGGTGAATTTCATCAGGCCCCATTGCTTTGTCCACCTTCAGTTTTAGGAGTTCTTTCAGAACCCTTTCTTCTGTGAAAGGGCTGGGATCGACCCCCCTATCAAGAGTGCTTCTGTTAATTGGATTAGGCACTTCCCTCTCCTCTTTTGTGAATACTGAGCAGAAATATTTGTTCAATATCCTTGCTCTTTCACTGTTCCCCTCTGCCCACCCACCATGCATTCTATTCAGCCTCACTATCCCTCCCTTTGTCTTTCTACACTCTCTGATGTACCTATAAAAAGGTTTTATCCCCCTTCTTAACTGAGTTAGCTATCTTTTCCTCAGTTTGGGCCTTTGCTATTCTGACTTCCCTCCCTGCTTCCTTCTGTCTTAACTGGTACAGCTCTCTGTCCTGCTCCTTCTGTGTTTCCTTATACTTCCTGAATGTTATCTTTTTCTCCCTGACTTTCCCAGCCACCTCTTTTGAGTTATCCAAAATTAGATTCAAGCTCAGTTCAAGAAATAAAGGTTCAACAGTTACAATGATATGCTGCTTGACTAATGCCCTGTTTTATGTTATGTTGTAGATACTATTCTTAAAATTCTGAGTGTGTATAGCTGAAACCTAGTTTATGAAGAGCTGATGAATTTTCAGCTCAGTCCACTGGAGAGTTGGATTCTCTCACATCCAGCCCAAAATGCCTTAATAAAATGCAGTAAAGAAACTCAAGCTAATTCACAAGCTATTGGTGAGATCCTCAACTCAAAGGCATAAAACTGTGCATGTTGCACTCAGAATAGTACTGAAAGTGATACTCTACAAATAGCCATTTTGGCAGTGCTTACTACTGATACATACAGACAGCAGCTCTATAGAGTACCATCATGTTGAAGCTGTTCACAACTGAGACAGAGAGAGGACATTGTTGACTGAGAAATCTTAAGCATCAATCCATTTGTGACAAACTGCTTCTTGCAGAAAAAAGGGAATTGCTTTGATATGCACCATAAATTACTCTGTGTATTATTGGTATGCATTGCTAAAACAGTTATTTGGAGAGTGCCACTCTCAGCACTCTTACTGTGTGGAATATGAACTCACAAGCTACTTGCCGTAACCCGTCACTGTGCTGTTCAATGATGCAGTACTTTTTTTTCTTTTGCACTGCCTGTCTCATATTATCAGCCCAAACTCCTGGACACACTGCCTCACCCATGACCACCCCCCAATCTCCCCTGGTTTACCCCCTCAAGGCTGGGCCGCTGAGATGACCCCCCCCCACTGAAACATGTCCTGGTTACCAGTCACATCACCGTGACCGGCAAGGCTTCTTAGGCTTATCACTCCTGGGTGGGGCTGTGGGGGTTGGCCATCTGACAGAGCATGGTCTTGGTTGGGCACTTTGGGGGACCCCATGGTACCAGGAGGTGGCATCATGCATGGACAGGCAACAGTTTTGTAAATGCTAGTTATTCCCCAAGAGTCATGATGTACAATGATGCAAAGTGCGTGCATCTGTCACACCTCCCCATCGACTCAGCGCTGGTCACAATGGATACCCCAGCCTCTACCAGGGGTCCACAATACACCAGACACACTACCCCCTTCTCCCCCAGAGAAGGTGAGCTGTCCCTGAAGGCTCAAGCCTTCTCCCCTGGCTGGCCTCTGACTCCAGGGTTCCATTCCCAAACCTGGGATGTTGGTGCTGCAAGTGGATGCCTTGCCGCTGCGCTATCAGTCTGGCATGCAGTACTTTTTGAACTGGAGTAAGATTAGACAACAGACAAAATAGACTGGGCTAAGGCTATCACACAAGGGCACTGAAATCTTGGTTGTCAGAAGCAAAATTATTTATTAATGAAAAAAAGAGACAAACACAACACTCACCCACCCATGCAAATGTTTCGGAGGTATCATGTGTGCTTTGTTAAGTCATGCCTTGACAAAGTGCATGAGATATGACTGAAATGTTGGTGTGGGTGGGTGAGTACTGTGTCTGTCTCTTTTTTCATTAATAAATTATTTTGTATCTGACAACCAAGATTTTAGTTACCTTGTGTGATAGCCTCAGTCCAGTCTTTTTTGTCTGCTGATGCTTTGCCTCTACATGACGACGGTTTGGCTTGGCCTCCTAGTGGCTACCTCTCCTTGTATTAGCAACATTAGACACCCTACAAACCACTGAGTACATTAGTATTGTGAAACTGGTTCTGACTATTCTGAGCCAGTAAAGAAAGACATCTTCTTACAGCAAAGGATTAAAAAAAAAAGCATAAAAAAGGAGTATGTGGTAGAATGAGGATTATCTGGTTTATGCTTAGTAAGACATACATTTTTATTACATTGCCTATTAAAGAAAGAGTCTAATCAATCCATTTCTCTATGCCCTCCATAATTTGTTTGGGAAGTCCTACTTAAGTAGTAAAAAACAACTCTCACAAGACAACAGAAGTACTCACCATTATGTACTGAATCTGTTGTTCTTTGTAAGCAGTTTAGGTCTATTCCCCTAGTACATATTAACCAATAGCATGGTGTAGAGAGTGGAGTCCAGAGTTGTAAACCATGAAGTCCAGACTCAGTCATGCCAGAGCCACTTAGGCACTGCCTGACTTTTATCAAATCAGTAAACCTGCCTGTGGTTTAGTTTTTCCATCTCAGAAACTGAGATGTTTTATAGCAGGTAGGTTATCCTGGTTAGTGGGAAATAGATCATAAAATAAATACTCACTCCACATAGCTTCTTCCAAGAGGCAACCACTCCATTTTTTTCTTAATTTTGTTTCCCAATACATTATCAAATCTTTCCTCTAGCAAGGCAAAGGCAAGCATAAGTAAGCATAAGGGATTTGTAATTAAAAGTAGAACATCATTTAAATATGCAGTAGCAAGAGTGTATGCATGATTTGTGGCTTATGCTTGTGTCCTGAATCTTCAGGGCTTCTATTTCCAACCCTATCATAACCTTTCATAACCTCCTAGAGAGTGCAAATAATGAACAATGGGAGAATTTCTATTTTGTTCTGCCAGTCAATGAAGACCAGTTTCTCTTCACCTTCTTTATAGAAGAGTGATGGCTGTCTGCTGCAAGGTGTCTAACGGATATTCTAGATCTTGGGTTACACATAGACATGCAAGTCTAAACAGGGTTTGGTGTCTGATGACCCAGGTTCAGGAACAGACCTGGAGTGTCAGACGGTCAGCTGGGAGTTGGTAGGATGAGTTCCTGCTGGACTGCTTTCCTTCATGGGTGGTGGAGTGGGCTATGGTATGTGTAAATAGGTTGACTCCCAGCAGGGGCTGTGAGTATACCAACCAGTGACCACACACAGGGTGAAGGCATAAACAGATATTGGTGCACCATGCATGACAGCATGCATGACTGCACACTTGCTGTCATTACATGGCGATGCCTGTGGTAAACCACCAAAAAAAAAAAAAAAACTCTGGGCAGACAGCAGGATGAAGCCCAAGAAAGCAGTCTACACACCACAGCTGAAACAATGCCACTGTAAGTCTACGCTGGGATCTAATGGTAATATGGGTCTTTCTCTGGAGCTAGGGGAGAGCTGGAGGGCTAGCAGGTATTAGTGCAGATGTCGGAAACCTGCCCATTCTTGCTGTAGAGCCAGAAATAAAATTGAAAAAAAAGGACAGTAGTAAATGAAGGGTATGATAAACTTCCCAAAAAATGTTTTTAAAATTTCAGTGGACATCCATCAGGATGGTGACTTTACTGACTGAAAAACCTTAATTGCATAAATGATATGGCCAGTGTAATGTTAGCCTCAGAAGCCCACCAACCCTCTAGTGACAGGCAAGGCAGTAGTGCAACACATAAAAGTATTCATCTCCACAAATCCTTCTCAAATGAATTTAAGACTGAGAAAAATGTCATAATCCCATGACAAAATATTGGAATCCACTAGATCCACACCCTTGTGATGTTATTGCTGGGGTAACCCTCTTAGTTTCCAATTACTAGTAATCAGATCTACTGGACATGGCACGGTGCATACACCCACTCTGTCTTTATGCTACAGAACCCTGATGGAGGTTGTATAAGGGGAGCATGGAAGATGTACATCAAGGGTCCTTCTGGAGTAGCTTCTGTGTATGCCTAAGTTCTGAAGTCAGTAGACATTTACATATTCTGTGGA
Source organism: Neoceratodus forsteri (assembly GCA_016271365.2). Lineage (NCBI taxonomy): Eukaryota > Metazoa > Chordata > Ceratodontiformes > Ceratodontidae > Neoceratodus > Neoceratodus forsteri. The sequence continues at coordinate 908,530,641 of CM028129.1, forward strand.
GAGTGCCCTGTCTCCTTTATGCTTCCTGATCCAACCACCTGTGTAGTTTATTTGTTCGAGGGGTATCATCTTGGAGGAATTGCAAAAAAGAGTTAAGGAGGGTATTTAAATATTGTGGGGTCCTCTACATGTTTAGATGAGGGCTTATCTAGTATGTCAAAGCACTGTGCACCACCAAGGGATGCATTGGGCTCTGTGTTTGCAAATTTCTCAGAAATTAATATTTGTAATTAAATATTAAGGTCTGTGCTAGATGCAGGAAACAACATGTATCTAGGTTGTAGGGTAATTCAGGAGATAACCACAAAAGGATTAATATACAATCCAAATCTTGTAGGGGGTTGTACTCATTCTTTGTCAAGCGCAATACCAAAAATCCTTATAAATAATATTCTATTTATTATCTACTATGCTCCAACGTTTCACAAAATCACAAAAAAGAAACAGTTTATAGAATGTGAAATACAAGAACACTCCCCTGTAGAAGCCTTACTGGGTAAAATGATGGGGCACAGTGGATGAAATCAGAGAAGATCATTTGAAAGAACTTTTGTATTGCTTTTGACAAAAGCTGAGTGAGCACCCCTCCCAGTTTGCATAATTAAATAATAACCCACCCTTTTAACAAACTAAGTACAATTAGTCAATAATTACAGGCTAATTTTTAATACTAGAGCCTGTATTCTTAAACAGTAATTCCAGTGTTAATACAACTTTACTTTGCCTTTACCAACCCAGTTCAGCAATCTCCCATGTTGTTCAATCGAACATTGCTGAAACAAGGTATAGACAGTTAAGTAAGGTGACACTAGTGATCACTGAGGTAATGTTCATAACTATAGCCCTATATTTTGTCTTCAGATTGATTATTATCCATATACAGCAGAATACTACTGAGGTCAGAAGTAATGTTTGCTTTTTTGAAGCAGCATGATTATAATTTAAGTGACTTCTTAGGTATCACCAAACACTGATTATGCAGTATGCAGTGTTTAAAGGAGAACTGCTTTTGATCTGCAAGGATATGTTGGGCTGGATTTTAAAAGGGTCCCACATTGCACGAACCCAGGACGCACTGAATATAATACACATTAAAAGGACATATTTTAAGATAAACAACAAAGGAAAGGGACTTAGGAGTGAAAATAACAAATTACCTTAAAGCTAAAAGAAATGGTCAGCCAGTGGCCAAGAAAGCAGGTAGTATACTGAGAAGCATCAGAAGACATATAGAAAGCAGAGATGAGAAGGTGATAATTCCTTTATATGTCTCTTTGGTGAGACCACATTTGGAATATTGTGTGCAGTTTACCTCACCTAGCACAAAAACTGCTTAAAATTCTGGAGGGGTCCAGTGCAAGGCCACTAGCATTGTAACAACAGTCAAGAATATGAGCTATGAAGAGAGGCCAGACACACTGGATTTACATTTATTAGAATACAGATGACTCCAGGGGAATCTCTGTTTAGTATATGGGGTCTTTATAAATCGTGACTTATGGGATTGTCTGGGACTAGAACTCAATGACCATAGCCATAATACTAGATCTCACCTACTGCAACTAAAGGGAGTTATAAACCATAAAGGGAAAAGTTGGCATGGTTCCACCAAAGAGTGGTGGCCATGTGGAACAGCCTTCTGCCATAGGTTGTAGGGAGTAAAAACATGAGTAAGTTCAAGTATAATTTAGATAATTACTGTAAGAAAAATAAGATACATAGTTATTCTCTTTGAGTTAAGGGTGCACTGTTGATGGGTAACTACCTTACTTAGCTCCTACATACCTATGAAACTTATAAAACCGAACAAATGGAGCATGGGGCTTGCAGCACTCTCCTGGCCAGAGACTGGGATTTTCCATCCTGTGCACCAGTTGCTGTAAGTTAGGCCAACTTTTTCTGGTCTTGCTTGCCTCAATCCCAGGTATCCTTTTTTACGAGGCTTGCGGCAAATGTTTGGCACAAGCTGTTATAAATTGGGTAAGGTGTTGTAACTGCACCCAACCTACTCAGATTTAGTGCACTTGCAGCAAAGATGTCTGTGAAGCTGCACCAAAAAAATGAGTTTGATGCAGGGCTTGATGCAAGTCCTACATCAGTCTATCAAAATCCAGCCCTTTACCTACAGAGGTTGTGTTTCAAACACTGGTTCACATTCTGCTACTGTTCTCCCTTTACAGGCCATATAGCACATTCAGTGGCTGTTTATGGTTATGTAATTGGGTATTAATGAACATTTTAGAACTGCGAGATATAATTTACCTTCTTGTTAGGCATCCAACTGTTTTCACAGTGTATCCATGCTCTACTGTGGAACTCTAGTTGAGAGGGCTATAAATTGCATCATAGAGCTGCAAAATGATATTTACCACTAGTAAGTCCGTAAATACTATAAGTATGAAAGAAAAACCCACTTCTCTGACTTAAAGGCTAATAATGACTAAATAATAGCAGAACAGAAAACAATATTTAATATAGCTTCTACAGGAATAATTACGTGCAGGTTCAAGAAGATATCCTTGAATTAAAAATCAGAAATGACAGAAGAGATTTCTCTAAATTGGAGCTAAACATAACAAAACTTTAGCAGAGCTGCACAACTTAAGGATGGAATCAGTTGTTTACCCTTGAATTTCATTTGTCTGGACTAAAACCAATACTACTGAGTGCTGCAGAAAGGGCACAAATGTCACTTTAGAATGTGCTGTGCATTCCTTGGAATGTATACACAAGAAAGAATATGATCAGTATTCAGCACCCTTTCACAAGCAACACCTTCTGCTGGAGAAGCTGGTCACAGTGTTTAAGATTCCTCATGCAAACATGCAACAGTTCTGATGAAAGCTCTTAGTGTCAGTGAAACAACACAAATGAGTGCTAAAACACACCCCTCTCTCCACTGGGATACTTTCTTTAGTCTGTACATTTTTCCTTCCTGCACAGCCTACCCCCCTTCAGCATCGGACTCACCCCCAAACTCAGGACATTGGTGTCATGAGTGGGAGACCCGCTGCTGCACCAGAGGGACGGCCTTTTATGAAAACTGCAGCCATTTACTTTAATACCAAAACACACTGGCCTCTTAAAGAGCAGCGCTATGGTTTTTTTTGCTCCAGGCAGGCAATTCATATCATACGTGTAGTTAATTGCCCTGGGAGTTTTTTCAGCTATAAATTAATATATTTTGCACCATGATTTTAAAGATATTTCCCTCATAAAGCCCAGCTTGTAACTTCTGTGTATGAGACGGGTGATGGCTGAGCACTGCAGCCTGGCCCCTGAAAATTGCATAATTATGACGCGAGGTCAGGAGCAGGGCTACAGGTGCTGTATGGAGAATGTAATGGAATCAGAGGAGGGGAGCTGCCTATACATAGTGAGATTATCTTTGCTGTTATGTTTACATGTATGGGATTAATACATATGATATATATATATATATATATATATATATATATATATATAGTATTATAATCGATTGTTCATTATAGCAGTTTCTGTTATAAGTGGAGTGCACTGTGTATATGTATATATATATATGTGTGTGTGTGTGTGTGTGTATATATATAAAACATTATAGTGGCACGATAGTGCCTCTATAGTAAGGGTTGAGTGCCCCATTTAAGGTTAAATGTGAAATTTGGCAGCTTAGAAACTTTGCCACTGTTTGATGGATTTGTCTGAAATTTGGAATTCACAGTCTGGTATCATTGATCTCTGTATCTGCCAAGTTTCTTAACGGTTGGATATACGGTTGCAGAACTAAAGCGCACGGAAAAACACAGAAATTATGCATTTTTGCATATTCTTTACTCGTGCCTACAGGTCGCACAGTCTGCATGACCAGTCCAAAACCTTCAGGAAACATGCAGCCTGGGTCCCCGATGTGCCTTTTGAAGATTTTGTGAAAAAATATTAGACGGTTCAAAAGTTATTGAAAAAACAAGTTTCCCATTATAGTCAATGGGAAAAATTAACAAAAAGTTTGACAGTGTCGCAAATGCAGTTTTCTAGTGTCGCAGATGACCCCTGTAGTATCACAAATCTGCCATTGTGTTTTCAGTTGGTGGTCACAGACATGCTTGCCATTTAAATTTGGGACCCTGTAGGGACACAATTCTTGCTGCATTCACCTAGTTGAGTCCTGAGGATGCTAGCCATGTCTTTTTGGGGGTTAAACACCCCAGAAATATGTTTTTCAAATTTTTGTACACAGTAGTGTGACAAAGTAGTGTCGCACATTCGACACTTTCATGATTTTTTTTTGCGAAAGTGTCGCAAATCAAGACACTACTTTGCGACACTATGCCCAAAACAACAGGAAATCTTTGCCACCCTGCTGCAAAAGAACGGTTTGGTCTTTTGGGATGATATTTGGAGAGAGGAAAGCCAAGATCCCACACATGTGCCTTTTGCTAGTTTAGTGACAAAATATTAGAGGGCTGCAAAGTTACAGCACTCCGAAGTTGACAATTGTTCCCATAGGCTAACATTATAGCGTTCGCCACGCCTTTTGGGGCCCGTATCTTGAAAACGCTTTGAGATACAGACTTTTGGTCAGAAAAACGCTTAGCGGCTAAGTGCAAAACTAGCCAGGAAAGTCATAAATGAGATTGACATTTTTTCCTACATCGTACGGTTCCTGAGGTATAAGCAATTTAGTATTCCAACTGTTTATTTTGTGCTCCGAGGTCCATTATTATGCATGCATTCTCTGTATTCACTGTGCTTCTGAATGCACCTTTTGGGGAAAAAAAGGGTGTGTGTTTCCGTTACTGTTACAGTTAGGTTTTCGGCTTGCATTTCCATAACCGTTTATGTTAGCATTCCTGTTTACGTCACCGTGTGCATTACCTTTTGCGTTTGCATTTGCGCTTGCGTTTCAGTTGCTGTTAACATTTGCATTTCCATTACTGTTTTTGTTTGTGTTTCCTTTTGCATCAGCGTGTGCATTACCATTTGTGTTTGCGTATGCGCTTCCATTTGTGTCTCCTTTGGCATCATCGTTAGTGTTGCTGTATGCATTTGCATTTCCAATTGGGTTTCCGTTACAGTTTGCGTGTTCATCACCATTTGCGTTTCTGTTGGCCATAGCGTTTGCATTTTCAGTACCATTTTAATAGTCGATTTTGTTACTGTTTCCTTCTGCGTCACTGTTGCCATTACCGTTTGCATTTCTGTTTGCGTTTCTGTCACCATTTGCATTTTCATTACCGTTTGCATTTCCGTTAGCATTTACATTACTGTTTTCATTAACTGTTGCGTTTCTGTTACTGTGAGCATTTGCATTACCATTTGTGTTACCATTTCTGTCTTCATTAATGTTTGCATTTGTGTTTCTCTTACCGTTTGCATTATTGTTTACATTTGTGTCGCCATGTACGTTACTGTTTGCACTTACATTTGTGTTACAGTTAGCATTACTATTTTATTTGACCTCACTGTTTTCATCACCGTTTGCATTACCATTACTGTTTGTGTTTTGCGTTTGCATAGAGCAGTGCAGATATTAAGTTTTAGCTATTTTTCTGCACTGTCTTCCGCGTCACATAGCACAGCCAGTATGTGGTTGATTGGTCTGAAAGTTGGCAGGTAGAACAACATTTGTTCAAGGAACATGGCAGTTTTTGTTTGATGAAAACATGTTCTGTTCCAGAGCTATGGCCATTTGAATTTGGCCCACTTTGCAGTCCACCATTTTACTGCATTTTCGGCCGTTACCAATTTTCATTTCAGTCTATCATACAGTTTTTGCACAGCAAAGTGACAAAAAAATCACATGGTGGGCCCCGGGCTCCCACCACCACATTCCATTCACTATTTATAATGCACATTCTCAAAAAGAAGAGAAATTCATAGCAAAAAACTCAGTTTAATGCATCAGTTAGGGTTGTTCCGCATCAATGAAAGCAAGGAAATTCAGTGTTAGGGTTGAAAACCCTAACTGTGCATTCCCCCCACCACCCCCACCACCACAGCCACACACACACACATACATGCAAGTAGGGGAAGGACCAAGGCAACACAACCAGCAGCAGGTAACAGGAATAACATACAACTATGTAAACCACAAAACCACACACCCATGCTCCCATCGGGTTGTGGTATGGGGTCGTCACTGCTAACTCTCATCCTGGATATTCCACGCACCTCTGATCACATATCACTACAGACAACTGGACATCATGGGCCACATGCTGGCACGAACACATAACACAAGACTACACATATGGTATTTTGGGGGTTTGCAAGATCCAAAACAGGATTTTGCACATTCCCTGAAATACTTTCGAAAATCACTTTCGCAAATGTGAAAGTGCCGTGCTATCAAACTTTCGTGTTTGCAAAAGTATTTTGTGAAAGTATGCTCCTAATGACTGCACATCTTTGTCATCATCCTGCAAGCAAACGGTTTGGTCCTTTAGGCTGAAATTTGCAGGGTGGCAAGACCTGGTCCCACAGATGTACTTTTTCCTGCTATTGTGCTAAAATATTTAAGGATTACAAAGTTACACTGTTCCACAATTCAGCAATTTGCCATAGACTAACATTGTGGCTCCCATGATGCCTTTTGCCACCCATATGTTGAAAATGAAGCAAGGTACACCATTTTCGCTACTGCCTGCCTGGTTCACCTTTATGTGAACTAACCTCGAAGAACAACTTTGTAAATAATGTATGATATCTGAAGTTGGATTTCTCCACTTCCTACAGCAACACAGATATACACCTCCTGCTGGATGTGTGTGATTGGTTGTGTTGCCTTGGTCCTTCCCCTACTTGTATGTATGCATGTGTGGTGGTGGTGGGGGGGGGAATGCGCAGTTAGGGTTTTTAACCCTAACACAGAATTTCCTTGCCTTTGTCACTGTGGAACAACCCTAACTGATGCATTAAATGGATTTTTTTGCCATGAACATATATATATATATATATATATATAGAGAGAGAGAGAGAGAGAGAGAGAGAGAGAGCTCAGCCACATACATGTATACATGCTAGCAAAGATAATCTTAGTACATATAGGCAGCCCCCCAGCCCTGATTCCATTACATTCTCCATAGAGCACCTGCAGCCCCATTCCTGATCTTGCATGATAATTATGCTATTTTCAGGAGTGGAGCTTAAGCATTCGGCGATCACCAAGCTTATCCAAGGAAGTTATAAGCCGGGCTGTACAAGGGAAATATGTTTAAAACCATGGTACAGAAAATATTAATTTATACCTAAAAAGCTCCTAGAGCTGGCAACTACAAGATATGAGTTGCCTGTCCTGATCATGTCAGGTGCTCTTTAAAGAGCTCCAGTCATGCAAATGTTGAGAAGATCACCAAATAAATATATAGGAACCTTATTCCCCAGTAAGACAGCTCAGGGTGTTGCCATAATTGTCAATGCCCTCATCAAAAGAGAGGACAAGATCATAATTTTGTCTTCGGGAGCCAGCAGCCTTATACCTTCCACCTCCCATTCCAGTACCCTGCACTCAGACATTTTATGACAGTAAAGTTTGGAGTGTGCTTTTCATAGAAGTTAAGTGGGGCATCATTTCTATAAACTTTGATATACAGTATCTCAGAGTGCCTTTTGTTGAAATAAAATCAATTGTTCAGCTAACAAGTGTTGTGTTAAATAAGAGGTGACTCTGATTATTAATGAAAGCACTCAGAAATATAAAAAGTAACAAAAAGACAACCCCTTTTATTTTTATGATGACTACAGCAGGTCAGTCTAAAGTTAAAGGTCAGAAAACATCCGAACATAAAAGTGGGGCACTGAATAGGGAAGTGGATGAGAGTGGGATTCCAGTTTCATGGAGCTGAAATAAAATTCCTTCCCTTTCTTTAAACCTCACTGACTGTGACATCACAAGTGACCTATCAGGTTTATGGAACAGTAAGTGGCTCTTCTTGGTCAGTTGTGAAGTCAATCAGTAAAGTCACAATTCCAGTCGGATATGAAGGGGAATAGAAGTATGTAAGTCACCAAACAGACTGCCATTCCACACAACATGCCTAGAAGTGTCAGGTGGAAAATCTTCTACAGTAATTAGCAAAAGGGAAAAAAAAAACATGCTTCAGATATATTAAGTAATAGTTGACTATCTTTAAAAGTTAATATTTATTTCAGACAAGGTCCTAGCACTTTGAAGTGTTACTAATAAAGGAATAAATGGTTATGCTCACTGGTGCCTATGCACAAATGGGCACGAGTTATGTGCCAAAGTCGTGTAATGCCCACACGTGGCTCTGCACATGTGGACAGGTGTGTGCCAGTGGCATTCATGATCACCAGCCACCTATCCATGGTTCTGGTCCCCCCTGCACACAGGTCTGCACAGGGTGGGCGCGGGCAGAGGCATGAACCCAGCCAGGCATCCAATTGGATGCCTGGCATTGGTCCAACAGTGGATTCCTTACTTGGCAGGGCACATGTTGGCAGCACACCTCATGGATGTCCGAGGGCCTGCGGCTGTGGTGGGTGGAAGGATGACAATGCAGCTGGCCCTCCAACAGCACTGAAGTGGTGCAGAGGGATGGGGATATGTTGGGTGGCGGGGGGAACAGTACCGCCAGTAGCGGAGAGGGGGGATGACATGTGGAGCTGCTGGTGGGGAGCAGCAACCTTGTGCCAGTGCCCCTGTGAGAGGTTTGGGTCTGGGGGGGTGGCTGCACTCACCACTGTGTGATGGGGTGCGTGGGTGGCACTGGGTGGCCATTTGCTGTGGCCCCGGAGGGTCTGTGGGCTGTTCACTCTGTCCTGCATTGTGTCCCAGAGTGTGTGTGGGGCATGTAGGGTGTTTATGGCAGGGTTCTCCCTGGCATACTCCGTGCCCCCTATGCATCCACATGGCCAGCACTATGAACCTTTGTGCATGGCATGAAGTGCTGAAACGCCCCCCAAGTGATGCGGTCCACAGACCTGGGGGATTGGGCATGTAATCTCTGTATGCCCCCCCATTGTGCATCCCACATGGGGGTTGCAATGTGTGCAGAGTGTCTACGTGCCCCAGATGTGTGGTGTGTAGCCACTTTGCCCCTACGTGCATAGGGCCCACTGTTTAAATAAGGGGAGAACTCAGTTGACTACAGATCCTGTATCTCTTATTATTTTTGTATCTTTGTATCAACATTATTTTATGAATAACATCTGTGATGGATACATTGCTCCTAGAATGGAAGTTTAAGGTAGGTTTTTCATGTGTATGAAAATTATTTTATTTTAAACACAAAGGGCTAGATTTTCAGTGCCCCTGAAAGTCATGCGACTGTGGGGGACTGGTGCAAGTGGGTGACTACCTGTGGAGCTAAAGTTTTTCTCATTGCCGCCTTAGTTCCAAACATGGAGCAGGATTATGACTGGCTCCAGAATTTACAGCAGCTTGCAGCCATTTTTTTGGTGCAGCTGTGCCGAAATGTTATGCCTGGTTCAACCAGATATAACATCCCCACAGCTGTGCCCACTGAAAATGTGAATCACTACAGGTTCAGAGATATCATCCCGCAGCGGTGGCTGTGGCATGGGACTTAGATCCTGACAGGCTAAAAGTCCAGCCCAAGGTGCATTTACATGCAAACAATAATAAATGACAAAATGTATGGTCATTATGTGAAATATGCATACCTCAGGAACAAGCTGAAGTTGAGGGGACTTTAAAGAGCCGGTTTTTACTTTTAAACTAGGCCCCCCCCCCAAAAAAAACATATAATAACCTTTACGTGGCTCCCAGTTCACTGCCATAAATCATTTAATTTATTTCAGCCAGGATTGCACAATATAGTACACTGCATTTTGATCCATTCAGCTGACTGAGAAAACGCTGCAACTTCCGTACTGCCAGCCACGCCCCTGTGCTAGTAAGTTATATGATGTCAGTAACTGGAGAGTTGGGGAGGGTCATGCTTCATACACCACTATAGGGATGTTTTTAACTAACTTTTTTTATACTTCAGAGTTGTGATTTTGATAAATAAATACCACTGCTCAACTATTTCTTTCTTTATTTTATTTATACCATTTCAGACTTACAAAGTACCTTTGCGCTATAGCTTATTTACAAAGGTTCCACATTGGTGGTTAAGAAGAGCAAACATACATAAACAGGGCAGTAACATAGGTTACTGTGCAAGCGTATTACAGTAAATCAGTAAACACAGCAGAGCGTAGAATGGTATTACAGATACCATAAGTTATAGCAAATTTCAGGCAAGCTGTAGGGTGTTACTAATAACAAATGGTGCACAACAATTTAGACAGTACAAAAATGTCAGGAATAAGTGCTGCAGAAAGGACGGCATCCAGGGTAGGCTTTGTCAAGGTGTAGGGTGTCTGGGGGGGAGGGGAAATGAAGCAAAGGGAGGAGAGGAGAGACTCTGAGAAGGGCAGTCACACAACTGCACAGTGCAAGATCCTTGTTAGTTGAGTGGTGGCCTTGATTTTGTCAAGATTGCAGCTCTAAAGTATTAAAAAAAGCATTTAACAACATCCCCCACAGTAGTGTATGTAGCATGCCGATGTGCTCTCCATTTACTGACATCATATAATGTAGTAGTACTGGGGTGTGTCTTGCAATATGGAAGTTGCAGCGTTTTCTCAAAATACAATGTACTGTATAGTGCAATCCTGGCTGAAATAAATTAAAAGATTTATGACAGTGAACTTGGGGTCAGGTAATGGTTATTATATGTTTGGGGGGTGCCCTAGTAGGAACCGGCTCTTTAACCACAGGTCCTAGAAGCAGTGGGGTCTGGTAGGTACGGCTCTAGTTTGGGAACCAGAAGATCATAGATTCAAGCCCGACTGGAGTCAATATTCACTGTGTGATCTTGTGCAAGCCACTTAATCTTCCAGCACTCAAGTCCACACAGCTGCAGAAATGAGCAGAAGCAGGACCTCATTGGAAATAAGATGTTGCATCTCAGCTGGGCTGTCCTGGCAAATAACTGATACAATGGAAGTGAAAAAATAAAACCACCTAGGAATGTTTTTATCTGAGTATGACTGCAAACCTTGGAGTATATTATGCCTCTGCTAATCACTATAACCTTCACTGTCTACATTACACCTTTTTTGTGGAAACTAAATTAAAAATAAAACAATTATGCCCACCCACACACCATGGAAACTAAACACCAAAGTTCAACAACTAGAATGCATCCCCAATTAGTCATGGAGTTGGAGGTGGCAACTGCCTCAGTTTATGAATAATTAGTTATGCAAACAAACTCTCAAACAGATGATTACCTCTGGTAGTTTTTTTTTTTTACTAAATTCAGGCTGTTGCAACTCCAGCATCCATTACCACTAATTTGAGACAGAATAGTTGTTGGGCATTGAATCTGGGGAGGAGAAAACACCAAATGTGTAGTACTACTGCAGTTTTAGAGCAGACCATAAACTTGAGTTTGGTTTGTACTGACCACATTTAGCCTGTAACCCGAGACAGGGGAGGGTTGCTGACTTGTTTGTAATCATCAAGGTGCTTTGATGTATTATGTACAGTACCAATCACAGAGTTATTCTGTTTCAATAAGATAATTAAGAACTGTTCTAAACTGTTTTATGAGTGGAAACCCATGTATAGTTTTCTATTTTCAACTGCCCATTTCAATTGAAAAACAAAATAAAGATTTTTTTTGCTTTGTCAGCAGCTACCGAAAGAATAGCCTACTTAGCTGATCAAAATATAACATCAAACCAGTAAAACAATAAAAATAAGTTATGTGCAATTTAGGATTACAGTTAGATTTTTATAAACTGATCTTTCATACGTGGCATCAGAAAAACTTTTATAGGCAACAAATTCCATGCATAATTAAATATTGTAAATAAATACAGCAGTGGACATATAAAGGAGTAAAATTACCAGAAGAAAGAAGGCTGGTAGGAGGACAGAAAGAAACTGTCAGAAAAACTTAAGAATTAAAAGTAGCTGTTGTACTATGTGGAAAACAATGATTTCTAAGTTGGGCTAAGTAGTTCAGATTTTCAAGAATCCAAACTGCCTCCAACATGTGCTGTTTTGCCTAATATGAATCCAAACTGAGCTGGCTATAAATGGTTTAGATTGGCTCGTATTTCAAACATGGTTCCCATTGCTGAATTTTGCTATTTCCCCTGCCAGTGGCAACCTGATGTATCTCCAGGAAAGCCTTTGGGGCTGGAGGAGAAAATACTACAGAAATGTACTTGTCTTTTGCAGTATTTCCTCTAGGGAAACCACATAGTTGGGTTTCTCTGCATACAAAACACCATGAGAAGCATTGTTCTCATGATATTTCCTTATTGCTCACCATTGCACACACAGCTGAATTTCCTCACTTGGCATGTGGCAGTTCAAGTGGAAGGATATCGGTTGCCACAAACAAATTACTTAAAAAGCTACAGGGTTTTTCTGCAACTAGGTGGGGGCTAGGAAACAGAAAAAGGGGGAGAAGAGGTGTGGTCTGGTTTGACAGACTGTCAGTAGGAAGGCCCAACGTACACCCCAGTAGAGCAGGTACTGGTTGTATTGAAATCTAAAAAAAATAAAGAAATTGCTGGTACCAGTCACACTGGGCCTGAAAAAATGGCAACTTTATTTTAAAAATGTTTTTAATGTTTATGATGATTCCACAAGTGCTATTGGCAGTGATACTGATAATGTTAATGACCAGGAGAATGATAAACACGATACACTGGAAACAGAGAAAAGCTCTGTTATTATTATTAAACATGAAAATGCAGTTAGCGATAATGAACCAGACAGCATGAGTCATTTTCAAACTCAATATGAGACACATTCAATTTTGAGGCCGAGCTGGGATAAGATGTTCATATCTGGCACAAAAACTAAGAGGGCTACAGTATATCTTGGTATGGTATTTTTCTCATCTTTTTTTGTAAACGTATTTTATTGAGGTACTAAACAACCAATCCAGACATGAGTAAGACATACAGCAGAATAGCCAAAGTATGGTATGACATATACTGCTTATATTATACCATTAAATTCATACAGTACAGATAATCAGGCTGAACACCAGGATTTCTATTTGGACAACAATCTATCACATTACTGATTACAATACTGTTAAATCATTCAAAAGAAGTGACCTTATTACATTTACATTTACCCACCACTCAGAAAGTGTGACCCAGACATCAAAGAAATACAGATGAACTTCCAGTACAGACATAATTCAATACATTGAAACTTCACTGTTGTTGATGGCATGAAGCATGGGGTCACAGATTTGATGAAATAGGGCCTCCTAGCCAGTGGCTGTAAGTTGGAAACTTACACATTTCATGCATAACAACAAATTATTAAGCCAGTGATCAGTGGTGGGAGGCAAAGAGCTCAGATGATATTGGGCTACAGTCTTCCGGGTATTAACTAGAGCAATACCCCAAAGCCTTTGATGGGCTTTAGCACCCTTCCCTAAGTGCAGGCAAGTGTCCATCCCCCCCCAACATGAATTTTGAGGATGTCCTAGGGAGGCTACATTGCAGCATTATCTCCATACATTGATGTATGTGATATCAGAAGGGGGCAACCTTGTGACACATAAGGGCCATATGTGGAAAATCCCCTTTCTCAGTGCAACATTTAGGGCATTTCAGGTCACATGAAGACTTAAATTGGTGAAGCCTTTTCAGTGTGTGCTAGCTTCTATACAGAAAGTTGAGTTGTATGCTTCTTAGCATATTTGAAGAAGAACAGTTGTGGACATGTCTTATGGCAGAATCCCATTCCTCTTCCCCAGGTCCAAACCCAAATCCTCCCTACAGTGCTCTTGCACCTTTACCATAGGTCAGGAAGTAGCACCAACAAGTTTATAAATAGAGGTTAATGATTTGGACCCCGGTCATGGCTTAAAGATAACTTCTTCAATGGGGAAGGTTATAAGTGTGGCGTTGGATAGAAACTGCCTAACTCTTGGGTAAGCAAAGAAGTCCTCTAATTGTAATGAGAACTCCTGCCCAATAGAACTGAAAGATTTTGGGATACCACCCCCATAAAGATGTGACACACTATTTAGTCCCCTCCTTCTTCACCATAGCAGAGCCTTATGTAAAGGCACATTGTAGCCCTGTGACCTTTTCATCATGGCCAATAGGCCTGTTCTCATAGACACTCCCAAGTTTTTGTTGTATTAATCTATGTGTGCCTACCCAAATTCTAGTTACTTGATGAGTGTAGGGGTTGCCGCTCCAGGGGAAGGAAAGGTCATTAAATGCTAGCAGCAAAAGTCTGTGATGGAGTCCATCAACATACATCTTACCCTCCAGGTATATCCTTTCAGGTGGGAGGGGCGGGTTGCCCCTGGTTACCTCTGCCAAGAGAGCAACTGAGCAGTCCAGTAGTAATAGTTCATATTTGGCATCACTAACTCACCTTTATTTAATGGAAGCTGGAGGATAGATCTAGGGATGCATGCCGATTTTCCACCCCACATAGACCTGTGCAAAATACTATTAATTTAAGGGACTTGAAATTTTTTCTGCAACCCTGATAGGAAGACTTTGAAATAAATAGAGACATTTGGGTAGAATGTTTATTTTGATGGTTTTAATTTGGCCATTTAAACTAAGGGGATGACCTTCCGACATAGAAACTTAGAAATTATCAGCAGATAAGGACCACCTGGCGCATCTAGTCTGTCCATAATCCCTTGTACTGGATTACTGTTTCTGACCCACCCACTGGTGTACCTCTATGGTTCCTCTATGCCTGACCCAAGCATGCTTGAATCCATCCTCAGTGCTCGCTCCCACCACCTCCTGAGGCAGACCATTTCATGCATCCACCATCCTCTCTGTGAAGAAGAACTTCCTCACATTCACTCGTAACCTCCCCCCTTCCAATTTCATGTTATGCCCCCTCGTGTTCTTGTGCTCCTCTTGTATTGGAAAATGTTCCTCGCAATCTTGTTTAAGTGAAGTCAGCAATCTGTTATAATTGTCATGGAATAGCCTCAACCTAATGTTACCTACTGTTACTAACATAAACACCCAGATATTTGAGGAGTCAATCACCCTCATGTTCATAGGGTTATTGACCAAAGACTTATGGGATCCCTTACCCACCAGTAAAATCACTCTTTTTTGTCCAATTAATTTTATGACTAGATATTTTGCTGTAGTCTGACAAGATTTGGTGCACACTAGATATACGCTCAGCTGGCCTCTCCAGGAAAATCAATAAGTTGTCAGCAAACAGTGAGATTTTGTAGTGATGGCCTGAAGTTTGAAACCCAAGGACCCCAGGATCTTCCTGTATACCCACCTCCAGGGGTTCCAGGTAGAGCATATAGAGAAGTGGGGAGAGGGGGCATCCCTGGTGGGTGCCACAGGACAACTTGAGGGGTCACTACAGGCTCCCATTTACCAAAACTTGATCCATAGGTTGCTGATACAGGGTGGCCATCCATTTCAACATATTACTTTCCAAACCAAAGTGTTTAAGCGTAGAAAATATATAGAGCCACTCCACATGGTAGAAGGCCTTTTCAGCATCCAGGCCAAAGATTGCTGCCTTTTTTACCTGTCCCTGGGTGGCCCATCTCATAAGGATATTCAGGGTCTTGCAAATATCATGCTTACCCTGACAATCTTGAACAAACCCAGCCTGGTCGGGATGAATTATGCTGGGCAGGATGCTCTCCGGTCTGCCTGCCAGCATTCAGGCAATAATTTTAGTCAGCTGTAAGCAGTGAGATTAGTCTGTATGACCCACAGTGTCTTTAATCCTTCCCAGGTTTGGGGAGGACAGTGATGGTAGCTGACCACATGGAGGGGTCTACAGTCTGCAGACTTTCTGCAATCATATCGCCAAATGGCTCACAAAGGTCTTCAACTAGATTGTTATAAAAGTCTATTAGGAACCCATCTGGTCCTGGGGCCTGTCAAGCAACATTTGTAATACTTTTTCTAAGTCTGAGCTGCCCTGCCAGCCATTTACCACCAGAATTTCCTTCAAAATAAATAGTGGCTTGATTTAGCAGAATATTGTGTTCTGTTTTAGAACTGGATAACTGATTGAACTCCCATTTTAGCTTTTGCAACCTGTGGTACCCCAGGAGTGGGATCAGACATAAGATGTTATTCAACCTGATTAATTTGTTGCTCCAGGTCACTGAGACAGTGACTTTCAGCTTTCTGCCTGAGACTCACATAGGATATGATAACCTCTCGTAGAACAGCCTTAAGTGCATCCCATCTAATGGAAGCTGATGTATCTCCTCTAGGGTTATAATGGAGGAAATGTTCTATCTGCCCACAGATGAATGTAATGAATTCTGCTTTCTGTAATTAAAACAGAGTCTAACTTCCAGGCCCTAATAGAAATAGGGATTCCCCAATTACTTAAGTCCAGCAAAACCAGTGCATGATCAGTAAAGACTATGAGGCCATGCTGAACAGTTTGTATGGAGGGTGTTAGAGACTGGGAAATTAAAATAGTATCAAGCCTGGCATTGTTATGGTACCTGCAGAATGGGAATAATGGGCCTGATTTTCAAAGCCCCCTGCATTGGATGCAACCTGCGGGAAAGTAGGGGATTGCGCCTGACGCAGCTATGGCAAGTGCAAAAGTCTGTATTTTGGAAGGTTTGCCACAATGTGCCACTTGGGAGGCATCCCAGGACAGGTGGGCAGCTGGGGTTCCCCAAGGAGCAGAAAGCCCAGAATCGGTGACTGTGTAATACAGGAAACAAGTGTGCAGTGGAAAAGAGAAGCAGCAAGAGTGAGAAGCATACAGTAGAAATCTTCATCCAGTGACTGGATAGGTTATGGCATCGCATTCCAGTTGGACCTTTCTGCTTGCTGTACTCAGTATAGTGCCCCCCCATCTACTCCCCGACCCCACCCCACCGAGTATGAAAATGACAATGCCCTGGTGTTATTACGCTCACCCCTGATCCTCGATTCCACCTATTACAAACCGTGAATATTCCCTGGTGGTCTAGTGGAGCCCGGCCCCGTCAGACAGTTGTCACTCACCCCACTCCTACCACAGTCCCTGACCAGCATCTGTGACTGGCAATACTCCTCCCCCGCACACTGCCATCCACAGCATGCAATCGCACAGACTGCGTAACTGTACTGTACAGTTACGTGGTCTGTGTGATCGCAGTCTGTGGCTGGCAGTGGTATTGTGCAGAGGGTATTGCCGACCACTGATGCCAGTCAGGGACTGTGGGGAAGCGGGGTGGGTGACAACTGCCTGTCAGGTGGGGAGGGTGGGGGCTCCACTAGGCCTTATGTGACTGATTTGTTTATTTTCTTCATGTGCTGGGAGATTAGGTATTGGGGGGGGCGCTGTACATGGTACAATACTCTGTTCGAGGGAGATCAGAGATCACGGGGGGGCCCACTATACCACCAGGGCAGCTACTGCACCTAAGGGTCAGGAAGGGGGGGCTACACTACCACAGAATTACCGGCAAGTGTGTGACACCTTCACTATGGCACCTCTGCTGGGTGCATGCCAGTAGGACTGCGACAGTTGTGCCCTGACACCCCCCAGGGCTCCTACCCTGCTTGTATAGTACACTACTGGGAAGTACACAGGGTACAACCACTTAGACCACCTTTTGGCTAGTATAAATGGTGGCTTCTACTGCATCCATGGTGAGGCTCTGAAAATACTGTAAACGGGGATGTTTCAGCCCTGCAATGGCACAAGCCCCTTTGCTCCATGCCACACCTGGTTGTGTGCTGCAACCTGTGGCACAGGGGGCTTTGCCACAGCTGCATCCAAACTGAACACAGGCTGCATTTGAAAATCACATTTGATGCAAGTTGGGACACAAGTCACCACTTGCGTCAAACTCTTTGGACGCAAACCTCTTGTGTCCCTCTACGCCCTTTGAAAATTGGGCCCCATATGTGTACTCCCTACCTGTTGGGAATGCAAAGCACTAGGAGTCAATTAGGTAGTAGTCTGCAATAATATACACAAGTACTTTTACGTTTCTGGACACAGGTGGAACAACCCTGGATGACCTATCTAACATGGTATCCAATACACAATTATAATCCCCACACAGGAACCAAGGGCCCACAAAATCTGTCATTTGCACTTTTAATCTTTGAAAAACCACTGGGCATTCTATATTAGGGCCGTATACAGACACAATTGCAGGTTTGTGCCCTGAATTTAGCAAAACATATATCAGAACAAACCTCCCACTCGAATCTACATAAACCTTAGTGACCGTACCAGGGAATCTCGGCCAAAGCCAAAAAGCTGTACCCCAAGCCTTTGAGAGAAGTAAGTCCCATACCACTCCCCCCCTCCAGTTGTTGCAAATATATGCCCTTCCTTTTATGTTATGTGGGATTCCTGAAGGCATATATCTGTTTTCATAGCCTTAATTTTGGCCAGAACTCTCTTGCGTTTAAGGTTATTCCAGGACTTAATTTTAAATGCTGTTTCAACCATTGTTAAAGAAGTGAGAAACAGATCCCATCTGCACTGTTAGAAAAGAATGCATATCCTGTAGAGTAGATCTCATAGTACCATTTTTAAAATATACAACACAACAGTTAAACATAAAGAACAAAACAACCCCTTTGTTAAAGTTATTTCTCCCTTCTAGAAACAATGGTAGAACACCCTGACCACCCCTCAGCCCCAGTCCCCAGATCCTTCAAAATTGCTATCAGAGTGTTTGAATGTATCCTGTTCACAGCAACAAACTGGTAACCTTCACAAGGACAAATTGGTAACCCCACCCACATCCTTGCTACCTAAAACCCTAATCCCCACTAACTATGAACCCCAACAAGATTTGACCAATGGGTCAACAAGTCCCTCCCCCCAAATTGGTTCTGCACTTAAGAGTGCAACCACCCACTAGTACTTTGACGGACAGAAAAAGGACTAAGGTCCTTTTGGGATCTATAATCAATACATAAAAACATTAAGGCAATCTGGCAGTAAAAACAAGGCTTGAAGGAAGAGCCTTCCCCCCTTCCCATTACCAAACTGGTGATAAAGGGACTCAGCCATCCAGCAACCTGGCATAAATAATATCTGCATGCAGGAGCTAACAAACATAAGCAGATTAAAACAGTGAATTACATTGCTGAAGCATAATGCATGTGGCTACCAGATCATTAAAAAGAAATAATGATTGAAAGAGTAAGGCGATAACTTCAAAGTACCACCTCCCCTGTCCCTCCCGAAAGAGATAATCTGTGAGACCATAAAGGAAGGTAGGGACTGTGGCTTAATCTAGCTGCATGTCCCCTATGTCATGCCACTTGCCTGGGGCATTACATGTCATTTTCAAAGTATATGGTGGGACTCTCCCCATGAAGGACAGGGGGGCACCATATCCATTGTTAATACTGAATACATTTAGATCCATAATGCGAGCTCCACACATACCCCAGAACACCGTGCACAGCTTTAAACAGAAAACATTGGAATGTCTCGATAGCCACAGTTTGATCTGAGTCACTCGGGGGGGGAGTCCATATAACAGAGTACAGGCTGTAATGTAAGCGTCTTCTTGTTATTTCAGAGGGTATACAAGATCTATATGATGTCCTCCCCTCAGCCAAATCCTGTAGCCCCAGCCACAATCAGAGGGGAGGCAGTGGGAGTGGAACATGAATGGCAGTTCCTCTGGTGTGGCTTGCAGGTTGCATCACCACTGGATATAAAAGCAGTGATTTTTTACATTAACTATGCATGTATTTGGGGCACTCTGCCTTCGATATTGAGTGTCACTTTGCAGTAAAACGAAGCAGTATGAGTAGAGCACCGGTCGTCTAGAAAACTGCAAGGCAGGCTGCATAGGGTTTTCCACCACAGCTAGCAGGGATATCCAGTGCTGACTGAGGTTCAAGATGGACAAGGAATTTAAACAGTATAGAAATAGATCTGTCTGTGCCCTAGCCACAAATCACTGAATCAGTGGGGTAGGGCAGCTAAAGCATATTTAGCAAATTAATCTTTATCAGTGAACATGCCCGTTACTTTCCCCACTGTAGACAGTCAGTCAATTCCCCATATCATAGGAGCCAGAACTGAGCATGCAGGACCATCCTATCCTCTGTTACACAAGAGCTATGCATTAACAGAAAGTTTTGTCATGAGATACAGTACAGGGCTAGTTATATTTCAATTTCTTGTTAAATCAGAGGGTATATAAGATCCCTATGACACCCTCCCCCTCTGCCAATACCTGTAGCCCTAGCCACAGCCAGAGGTTGATAGTGGGAGTCGAACATGTGTGACAGTTCCTTAGGTATGACTCACAGGTTGTATCACCACTGGACAGAAAACAGTGTCTACACTGCAGAGTAATGGTGTGAAAGCCAGTATTAGGTATGTATGTATTTAGAGAAATAAAGCTGGCACTCTTTTTTTGGTATTTAATGTCACTTCACAGCAAAACAAATCAGTACGAGCAGAACACTGCCATGTAGGGATTCCTCACAGAGGAGCTTGCAAAGAGTAGGTTGCCATGCAACATAGTTCATACCATCATGTAAAAGACTGCATGGCAGACTGCATAGGATTTCCCTTCGCACCTAGCAGGGATGTGCAGTGCTGACTAATGTTCAAGACGGGCACCTAATTCAGTTAGTATATAGCAAGCCCTGTCTGCATCCAAACCACAAACCATTGAATCAGCATAGTAAGTCAGCTGAAACAGGTTTCCCAAATTAACATTTGTCAAAGAACATACCCACTACTTTCCCTGCTGTATACAGTCAGTTAGTCCCTCTTATCATAGGAGCCAGACTGGGCATGCAGGATCACTCTATCCCACCACACACAAAAGCCATGCATTAATAGAGAGTTTTTCCCATGGGATATGGTAGCCCTGGTATTTTAGCCATAGCTGTTCCAGAGAAATGTCTTTGTAGATGGAAAAAGGGAACACACACACATGCCACAGTCTGCACAGTCAGTAGAAAAGCCTCACTTCGTTAATGTAATTTTGCAGTGTGACATCATGCAAGATGGTTACTCTGGACTTAGGATCAGCCTTCATGAGCTGCTTCCATAGTCTAAACATAGTTCTTAGGCTCCAGGGGCTTGCTGAAAGCCTTCAGTGGGCAACCCAGGCATGTGATATGGAGAGTTGCTGAGTACAAGAGGGCAAACTCCTAGCCCAGCCCATAGAGCTTTGTCTTAACCCCAGCAAATCTCTGCCACTACAGCTGGAGCTCCTGGCTAAAATCTTAACAGATAAATACTTTTGCCCCATTGATATCCTGGGGATGCAGTTTACAGGCAGCATGCATCATTTGCTCCTTTTCTGGACACCAGACATACTTAATCAAATAGTGGCAGGGTCTGTCTCCATCCATGGGCTTGGGGCCAGTCCTATGAACCCATTGGATCTCATACTTTTCAGCTTTGGGATCCATGTTCAACTTTTCAACTAGAAGCAGCTAAACCACTCTGCCACCCTCCCACCTTCTATACTCTCAGGGAGACCAATCTGCCTAATATTTGATCACCGACCACAATTCTGTTGGTCATTGGTATGCTCAGACAAGTTTTGTACCTTTTCAACAAGTATATTACAGTCTCTGCTGAGGTCCGTTATTATTTCTTTGAGCTTGCTTGTTCTTTTTTCCCATTTCATCTAGTCATTGGGGATGGGTGGCACAAGTCTCTGCCAACCCCATCACCACCACTGATTGGAGGTGTGTAATTTGGGCAGTAATATTAACAAATCCTGTCCAGACCTCCTGCTGCCATGATTAAGGAGCAGGTTTGCCACTGAAGGATCTTATCCATTTGCAGCTGTCTGCTTTCCCACCTCTACTGCCATGCCTCTGGCCCTTGTACGTGCTTCAGTGGTGGAGTTAGCGACTTTAATTGCATGCTCAAAAGGAATGGTATTCTGTTTCTTGCCACTGCATCCAGTTACCATCGATGTCTTCTGCAGTCTCTCACAATTTTATTCAGCTTCAGTGCATTTTATTCAGATAATCTGCTAGAATTAGATGGTGCTGATCATACTCTTACTAAAAGACAACCACCATGTTGAGATGCCAAGCCAAGCACCCTATTTTTCCCTTCTTGACTGAAAATAATGTGTGTCATGCTATTTGTGTCTTGTATGAAAAGGTTGTCAGCAGAGGTAAGATGGTTAGTAATCTCAGCACACCAACTACTGTAAGATAAGGCACTTACACTGACCACATCCAAACCTGAGGTAAACGTTAAAGGCAGCACGGGGGGATGTGGAGGCAGAGGAGCATATCACCCATATGAGTGACTCAGTCAAACCCACCAGCTCACAGAACTAGTTTGTAAATTCTCAGAAATAATCAGAATGTGGTGCTTCATTGTCTAGCTCACAGAGTAGTAACTTCTCTTTCTCTTGTCTCGAGGGTCCTAAAGGCTCACTGCATTGGGTTAGATCAATCAAAAGAGCTTTTACCCCTGCAGCTTCAAACTACCCCATGAGGCCAAAAACAGGTATGTATGAAAGAATAATTTTAAATGATTTCCAAATATGACCAAAGTCATCCAGTGGCACAAAAGTTAACCAAAGCAACTCCACTACTGATAGGGGTGGATTTGCATCCCTTCTCATATGTAGAAGTTGTTGGTTTTAGTATCTGATGTGCACTGCAGTGCCCTGCTGCCAGGTGCTATCGCAATTCTTTTTTTTCTAGAAAAGCTCTACCAAATATGTACCATGAACTGGGTCAACAAGTTAATCATGCTTTAATGCTAGGAGGCAGTATAGTGCTGTGGTTTAGGGCTCTGAGCTGCAAACCTGGAGACCTGGGTTTGAATCCCACAACCCCCAGCTGCACACTGTGTAACTCTGAGCATGTCACATAACTTCTTTGTGCTCCCAGGTCATACTTGGAAACAAGTTTCAGTTAGTTTGCCTTTCCTAGTTGAACAATTTTGCCTTTCATTAAAAAAGGCTTTTGCCACTGTTATACAGGTTAGAAATGATATTCATACAACTAACCAAACTGTTGTCTACATGACATTGTAACATGGCCATATAATGTTTCAAGACACTAAGACTCCTAATTGGGTAAAAGCAAGTTGGAAATGACATTAATCCACCAGTAATGCTCGCTCCAACTTGAAGTACTAATCCTAACCACAAAGAGAAATACAGTGCTTAAGAGATATCAGCGTAGATATCAAAACAAAGTGGATTTTGTCTTTCTCACCCACCCACCCAAGAGCCTGTTACTATATCCCACAAAACAGTAGTCTATGACACATTATAACATATGTGAAACAAAGTCGTGCTTATCAGAAGGTTGAGAAACCAGTCTTCCATATAATATTATCACAGTCACTGTTCATGGAAGGTAAACTGTAACTAGTATGGCGAGAAAGCAGCCTGACAAAAAAATTGTATTATTAATATATTAGTAGCTATTTCCGTGTTGTGCCATGACAGACGTTGTGTCACACATGCACAGTTGTGAGTTGTTAGCGACGTGGTGAGTGAAGAACAGCCTGGAGATGCCCTGTCAATATATGCAAAATGCCATAGCTGGAAGCAGTAGGAGAGACATGGTAGGAGCAGAAAGAAATGCCGTAGTCCTCCTAAGGTCTGAACACAGAAATGTACCTTGCATAGTATTAAATAAATAACAGAAATATGTTAGTGAATCAATAACTGGTAAATATATGTGGGTTTGTTTTTGCAACATCGGTATATAAAAAAGATGAGTTCTATAATGACGTACCTTGGTGCAATACAATACAAAATTGCACAAAACTCAACCATTCTTTGTCTTTATTTGGCAGAATACATTAATGGAAAGCAAGATAACATAGAATGAACACTTCCCATGTTACAAGAGCATTAAGCCACTCTGAAGGTGGCATCTAATGGGGAATTAATGCATGGTTGGGTGGTTGTAGGCCCCCAACCATGCATTAATTCCCCATTAGATGCCACCTTCGGAGTGGCTTAATGCCTACGTGATCACCCGCTGGAGTTTCTTTTGCTCACTACCCTGCCTTGGCACTTTCCATCTGCATCCTTTCTAGCTCAAACTGCAGTCTCATTTTTTTCAGCTCAAGAGTAGCTGCTCAACACTATGTCTTGATCTGTCCTGCTGCTATGGCTGTCACTGCTGCTGTGGCTGCTTGCTTTTCTGTCTGGTGGCTGCTTATGTCTCTGTTCTTGCTGCTGTGGCTACTGCCGCCTCTGTTCCAGCTCCTTAGAATCCTAAACCTAACAACCTAACTCAGCTCCCATTCCTCATGGGCATTGTCTGCTGGTTGGAAGGGGGGGATCCCTGACCACTGCTTGTGGCCCAGGGTCCCTTACTTCCTCAGATCCTTTTTGGCCACAGCCTCTACAAGTTGTTTCTTATTGGCTAATAGATTATGTCTCTGTTGCTGCATAGCTTATGCAGTTGTTCCTATTTCATCTGGTTGTAGCTATTTTTGCTATGCTAAATTGATCACTTGCTACACCAAAAAATTAAAAGTAAAAAGAAACAAAAGAAAACATTTTTCCTGTACTCCTCGTTTTGTGACTAGTTAGGTATTCTGTGCTATCTCTGTGGATTTTATTAGGAGTTGTACTGTATACAAGCACCTATCAAGTAACCACCAAACGTATGCCTGCTGTTGGCTGCTGCTTGCATGTTTCACACATATCCCACTTGTACCACCAGATGTCACAAACCATGAGTCTGTACCCTGACAGTGCCCCTCTCACACCAGTGTGTAACAGACTTCCATCCTAGTTTACCCCATTCTATGTCCTGCACCCACACATGCCCCTTTGCATTGCTGGTCTTTTCTAGACACCTGGACCACTGAACCCAGTACCCAGTCCCTTTGAATCGAGCCAAGTCTGACTACTAAATCTTAGGGAAAGTTCAGTCTTATTTAGAACTCTTTACCTTATCACATCCCCAATATTAGGAAGGGTTACTTAGCACTGATTAGCTATGATATTGTCTCTCTTCCATAGGATACATACCTCCGTGGTCCCCAAGAAAACTCCTTTCACAATGCACCACCAGTCACACATATTTTAATTAATAGTCCTGTTATTTACCAGATATATTCCAAAATTAACAAGGTTAAACAGTACAATCAAGATGAAAATAAAGGTTTTAAACAGTAAATGCAAGTACATAAATCTAGACTGATGTAGGCTCAAACTTAGAAGTAGAAATGTTGCATCAACAGAATAGGAAATAGGTAACTAGTTCTTATCAAAATACTGTATACCTTCTGTATGTATAAACTCCCCCCAACAGATAGTCTGACCACTTCAGTACTATCTGCTTTCCAAGCTCTGTTGTCAGACAGGAACACTGTCCATTCTGCACCCTCTTTGTTCTGTATCCCTGACAAACCACAATCCCTTAGAATTCCTTCAGTGTATTTGCAAACATCAAATGGGATCCCTTTCACAGGAGTTATGACAGTGTCTGAAGTTCTCTGATGTGAACCGTAGTGTCAGTTCATGTGTTGCCTTTGGTTCACTCATAGTGCCCAGCTCCTACAGAGGTCAGAGGTCCTGTTTCTAGAGTCAAAACCTCTCAATCATAGCTCTGCAGTCACCCTCAGACATATGGACTACTGGACTACTAGCTATTCTGCCTTCAGAAAAATACACACTTTGAGGTATCCCATTGCTTCACCACGTAAGTAGAGCACTGAAATTAAAAGCAATGATTGGAAATTGTGTTTTCTAAACAAAAAAATATAGGACAGAATGAATACCTACAAAAAAGTGTAAATTAATTTTACTGTTTAACAAATATCTGAACTTCACAGAATCTGCAGCACACTTTAAAAGCAATGATGAAAAACATAGTATCATAATGCATTCATGAATAACAATTAATATATTTTAAAACATGCTGTTATAATGATTTTGATGCACCCTTAGGCTTAGTAAACAAACTACAATCTATTAGACTTTAAGGTTCCCATACACAGCTACTAATATATGACACAAAGTAGTTGCCAGGACCACAATGTGCCACACTGCTACCTTGCACCCCTATGTGCTACACACACACACGGACTACAGAGACATCTATGCACAAGGGCAAAGGTCAGTGTACTAGCATATGGAATGGTGTAGGGGAAAGCCCCAGTAATGAGGGCGGGCAGGATGCACAGAGATAGTGTGCCTTGCACAGTGGCTGTCTGTCACTTTCCACCTGGTCATAAGGTACAGCAAACCTGCAGGCAGAAGTTGTAGCTTTTGTTCCAGTAGTGGGAAGAGTTAGGTAGTGCATAGCACCACTAACACCTACACAGCCAGGCACAGGGCTAGGAAAGGGGGCTCCCCTGAATGACAAGTACTAACTATGGATATTGGAGGTGGGTTGGGGGTACTAAACCACAAATGCAGTCTGGTGAGGGACCAAATTAATTAAACTTAACCCATCTCACAAGTGGGCCTTCAGGTAAGGGGCAGGGGTTTGAGGATGACATGAGTGGTAAAGCCAAGTGTCCAGGGCACAGGCCATGACATGACATTGTTCACCTGGTGCTACGACATGGGCTGACCACTGCGGTAGCCACACATTTTGAATGCTAGTGGTTGCATAGCCTCTGTGTGACTGCTAGCATTTGGAACTGCATTCTGCATAAACAATATGCAGTGCTACTGTCATAGGCAACATTCCTCCCCTGCAGATAGCGGCTTCCTTTGTGAATGGCAGTTTTATGGGTGGTGATATGGGGAAGCCCTGTGTGCCCACAAATGCTGCCACTAACCATTGCAACTCTGTTAGGGACTCCAGGAATTTTAGTATCTCTGGGTTTCACAATGTAACATGAAAACAACCTTGACTATAAACTTAGACATCACACAAAACTCAGTACCCACACATTTCACTTGAAAGACAGTGTGATTTGGGGTTTACAGAACTGAACTAGAACAAGGGTGTGCCATGTTCAAATGCTAACTTAATCTCTGCTATTAGTGTGATCTTGAGCAAGTCACTTTACCTCCTTGTATTTCATTTCTCTTAGCTGTAATATTTGGTGTCTGGACCCTAGTGTAAATGAGATACTGCAGCTATGACCAGCTACCCTGAGTAAGAAAACTGTACAATAAAAAATAGTCTGCCCTTCTACAAGAGTGTAAGTGGAGCAGATCTGTAATATACTGCCACTCAGAAAATGTGCAGGAGTTTATTTTTCTTCAAAATTGAAAAGAATAAGATGGGTAGGGGTTAATGGGGAGAAATGCTGGAAAACATTTCACCTTGTTTATTTTAACAATTATAAATAGAAAAGGACAGTTCTTTTATGTAGCATGATAAGATATCAATTTTAACTTCATGAGTGGCATCTACCTTCAGCATATACTGCAAGTGGACATTTAAAGAACAGCTGATGCCTCTGGGAAAACTTTGGAAAACAGTATTTAGACGCAGTTCTGCTTGAATTTCATATATCTTTAATAGATTTCTCCTCTCCAATATTTATTACTGAAGAAATCCCCACAAAACAAGATATTTATCCCTTATAGTTCATCTGCCGCTACAGCTTAGTCCCTACTTGAATTTATAATGATCTGCAGTGACATCACAGTCTGTTTTCATGGGAATGACTGATTTCACAGAGTATTATGACATCAGGTTGGGAGGAAGAAATAGGGGCTAATGAACTCTCAAGGGCCAACTATCCTGTTTTCAAGCATATGACCTCAGCAATAAATAATGGGGCTCAGAAATACAGAGCTAATGAGTTATAAAAGTGGTTTTGTGTCCAGATTCTATGCTTTTTTAGAGTTCTTCTCATGGTGTCTGTGGCTCTTTAAGCAATAATGTGTTGCAAATGTAAAGCATGTTGGAAATGTAATGTTTTAAAGATGTCTTATATTAGAAATCCATCCATAACTATTATAGCAACTAATTTATAATGTTTAATGCATACAGACTTTTTTTTTTTTATAAAAAGGGTCAAGACGTTACTGTTTCGTAAATGCTGCTCTCTGATTTGATGAACCAGGTCACCAGCTGCCATCTTTATTTATACTCATGAATGCATGGTGCTGTCTTTATTAAGTCACATTTTTTAAACCAGGACATCTTATACGTGCAAAAACAAACTTCAGGGTGCTATGTTCACTGGGAAATATAGGCACTCCTCCTGTTGTGCTAAGCCACATACCAAAACTTCAGCACACAACTGAGGAGTGCTTATATATCCGAATGAATGCATACCACATTGTGTGTTATTACCCACATTGTCCTTTGATTTTCAATATTATGCATGTTTATTGATTGTTTGACATTTCCTTTGGAATTTGCCATAATTGTTTGTCCTTGTTTTGTATGTAATAAGGTAATCTGACATGGAACCTTTATAAAAGAGCACTTGTGCTCAAGGGTATTGTCTAAATCTTCCACTAAATAAATGAAAAAAAATATTGCATACCTATATTGCTGTGAATCAGGATACAAAGCTACTGACTATCAACTGCCAGTATGAGATGCTGTGTAAGTATATTCACAGATACAGTAGACAAAGTGAGTAATCAGATACCTTATTGGGACAATAAGTAATATTCAGTACACATGGTGTCAGGCCTCAGAAAGTCCATCTCCAAGTGATGGTAGTATATTTGTGATAGGAGCACGATTCTCAGACACAGCTGGGGACATATAAAACAGGTGGCAAATGCACGTGCTGTTGCACCACCACCAAGCTGGATTGCACTTGTGACTGGGTTCACCAAGACCTTGTGCTAGCAACAATGACCAGTGCACAGCATCGTCTTCCAAAGTGTCCCCCTTCCCCTAACCCCTTGTGATTTATAGGCCCTGGTGGCACAGAGGTTTTGTCCCTCTGGTGGCCAGTCTCCTTTTCATGCAATGATCCCTACCCACTCCCCAGATAATGTTGTGTCCCTGGCATCCAGTGGAATCTCCTTTCCTAGCCCCCCAGTCCCATTTATTTGTTCTTTCAGTGGTGTCATAGTGAACTCTGGCCAGCATGTCTTCTGTTGTGCTCTTTTGCAGCACTGCACCTTCCCCCATTACTGCAGTAGGAGGAACTGAAGAATGCAAAAAGGCTTTAAGGTGCTGCCATGCCATTGCACATGCCCCATGGTCCATTTGCAAGATGGTCCCAGCATCTATTCCCTTTTGTGTCTGCCGTGGATGAGGTTGTGATGTGAACTATGGAAATACATGGATCTGCAAATATGCAGATGATTGTAAAGTAGGAGGCTATTTACAATCTGAATCAGAAGCTAAACTGTTTCAAAACAGCCTTGACAACTTAGTATTATGGGCTGAAACTAATAAAATGCAGTTCAATATAGGAAAGTGTAATGTGATGCACATGGGAAAAAATAATCCTATGTATAAATACAACATAAACAATATCACACTATTAGAAATAAAGGAAGAAAGAGACTTGGAAGTATTAATTACCGATGATTTGTCATTCAGTAGGCATAATCAAGAAATAGTTAAAAAATGCCAGAAGTTAACTGGATGCATCCTGAGTAATATCAAGAGCAGAGATAGTGAGGTTATAATACCACTTTACACTAGTCTGGTCTGACCCCACTTGGAATACTGCGCTCAATTTTGCGCACCTCAGAATACAAAAATTCAGACATTAGTGGAGAAGGTCCAAAGAAGGATAACAAAAAAAATCAGCTCAATGAATCATTTGAGTTATAATAACAGACTTCAAAGACTGAATTTATACTCTACACAATACAGACACACCAGGGGAGAACTTTGCCTCATCCATAAGTTTATTAATGATCCTTATGCCTTAGGAACAATAGGACTTATAAGACACTTGGGCAGGCACTCTACTAGGTCCCACACACAAAAATTAATAGGAGAGCACTCATTAACAATTAAAAGGAGTAAATTCTATACACAATGAGTTGTTACAAAATGGAATACTCTGCCAAAAGAGATAATTGAAAGTGACAGCTTAGCTATATTCAAATGAAAATTGGATTTCTACATGGGAGGAAAAAAAGTTTGCATTCCACCCATGAGAGGGTGGCAAGTTCACTAAAGGGCCTTGGCTCACTGAACTTGAACCAAATCTGTGAACCACACTGAGCATACCTTGTTGGGTTCATAAGGCCACTAGTGATGTTAAGTAGTCATAATAACCACATAGTTCCCCCATAGTGACTAAGAAAAGGTCCCCAAGTGTCAAAGATATTGAAAACATTTGCATGTGCAATTTGTTTGTTTATGCAAAATTTAAAATTCCATTCTAGCAGGAAGAAAGACAACCAGAACACCTGGAGATGTTACTAAGAGTCACAATGTTTATATATTCTGGTGAGGGCAATAGACATGATGCAATTTTTCTTGCCACAGAAGTGTTTTAAAAATTTGCTGGTTCAAATGTTTTGCTTAAACCTCTGGTGAAGCTGAACTTAAGAATACTCAAGTGAGACATTTTGTGATGGCTTCTCTTCAAATACAGGGCCAATGCAACCACAGTACTATGTATTTTCCCTTTAAGCATCATCACAAGCAATTTTCATATCTAGGTAACAATGGTAAAGCAGAAATGGAGGTGGGGGTGTGTGGCCAGCAACCAACATGAGTAGATGTTCCCTGGGCAGCTCTATGATCTATTTTTCTTCAAAAACGGTGTTTATTATTTTTGTGTGTACTTACCTAGAAAATATTATGTAAATAGAGGAAAGTGGCGCCAACAAACTGACGAAGGTTGGGAAGTACTGAATAATGGGAAAGCCAAAAACAGATCAAGCAAAAGATGGTGGCAAGAGGAAGGGAGCTATACTCATGACAATCAGGAGCAAAAGCAGTCAAACATTGGATGGAGGTGAGGAGACCTAGCTATGATAAAAGAGGCCATCCCAGAAGTAGTTTGGCAATTGGATATGAAAGTGGAGGCCTTTAATACATGTATTTCAGTGGTCAAAGACAAAGTTAATGGACTGGAATCAAACCACAAAACTTTAGCAGCAACAGTTGATAAATTCCACGTGCCAGTCAATGGGGTTATTAAAGAAAACATGCTACTGAGAGCTCAACTGGAGTATCTCGGAAATGGAGCCAGAGTTCCCAACGTAAGATTTCTCAGCATAGGGAGGGCTCGGGTACTTGTTATCATAATTATCAGTACTAAAAGGGTTACTGCAGTTGGATGATAAATTCTTGCCAGAGCTTACCACATAACCCAATGGAGGCAGCTAGATAACCCTGATTTGAAACACACCCTGTTAGCCACCACGATGGGAGTACTTATTAGAGATCTAATATTACAGAAGGCCAAAAATACTGGAACTTTGAAACTGCAGATGAAACAGTCATATTGCTGCTTTCCCAGATTTAAGCTATTCTACCCACCAGCACCAACAGGCATTTGAAACTGAGCAGACTGGATTCCAGAAAATGGGCATCTCTCATGCCTTGCAACTTCCAGCAAGGCTTACAGTAAGTGATGCTGACAGAGGGTATCTGTATTGGTACCCAACAAAAGCAGGTCAAAGTTAGAGGCCAACAGAAGTTATTTTGAAAAGCCAGAGCCAGAGAAAGAATGTAAGGACTCTGAAAATATTTGAATTACCAGATACATGCTGCATGGTCGTTGTTAACAAACTGACTGTTTTATCCAATTCATATGGTTATAATCTGTGCTGCCAATCTAAACATTTGTATTTATTATCTCATGGTGTGAGTATAATGCACATTATAATTAACATGTTTCTAACTTAGTCACACAGATTTTTTCAGGGTGACTGTATTACCCGTAGCATTTACATTTTCAAAAATGGTGGGGTACCATGCAGCTGTAAGGGAACCAAAGGGCCTTTGCCCCCGAGCACATGACAGCCATACCATGTAGCCCCAGTGGGCTCGGTTGAGACAAAAATGTCTTTGGGCAGATCGGGCAGCAAAACAGTGATGTAGGGTGTATCCCTATATATAACTGAATTAACAGGTAACTTAGGTAGGGATTTCAATTAAAAGCAGCACCAAGTCATAATCTGTTGATAATACTTATATGTAGAGACTTCTGTTACTAGAACAGCACTGTATTTTTATTGATTTTGGAATGTTTTCTTGCTACATCGCTAGTAACTTTATATGACTTATAACAGTGTGTTATGCTATAATGTCTATTAATTAAAGACATCACTGCGCAATCATTAGAAATCCATATAGAAAATAAAATTCTGAGCAGTGCAATGCAATCTGAGTAGTAAAGACAGAGAGAGAAAAATACCACCAGCAGCTTAAAATCTGGTTCAATTTCAGTTGGCATCCATCTGTATCCCTCTTCACCCTTCCCCCGTCCCCTGGGATGAGGCTGAAAATAAGCAAAAAAATTGTCTAGTCTTCCTTCCTGGTCAACAAAAACTGAATAAAATAAATAAATAAATAAATAGAAGTAACCTGGAAAGTGTCCTTTTACAATGCAAGGGTGGGGGTGGGGTAGATTTTATAATCCAGACATTTATTTGTTCATAGGTTAATGGGATTTAAGGCTAATATAAGCCTATTTGTATCAAATGGATTTGATCAGTGGACATTTAATGTACTATATCTTGGAACAGTTGATCATTATCATGCTGCAATTGTCTATTTTGTGACTTATTTGTGACTTTTTAATTACCATTAAGTGTACTGCAAATGCTGTAACACGTGGGAGAGGAGAACTGTTTCCCTGCTGTAACAATGCTTCTGAATGATATCCTACACTTTGCATAAAGTTTTAAGCTTTGTATTTTCAATTTTCAATATGAATATACATAAAGTTAAAAAAAGAAACAGTTTGATCAAGGCATTTTTTGAAGGTTACCTTGGGATTATTATTATTATTATTGAACACTTTAGTTGTAAGCAGTGTAAAAGTCACTGACACAGTACTTCATCTTTATGAATAATGCAAGTATGTCAAAAGATAATAAAGTTAATTTCTGTGTGACTCAAGTTAGAACAACAGATTACTGTAATACATCTCACACTAAGCTTAGTGTACAACCTATGACCATAGCCTTAGGACAGGGTAAATTGAAGTGATTTAGAATGTTCCCTTCTCACATATATCTTGATAATAGCAAGCCTGGTGAAACAAAGCAATAGAGTTAGCAAGATATAAAGCAGTAAATTCCTTATCAGCTTATTTCCCATCCCCTATATCGTTGACCCTAAAGTCTATAAAAGCCAACCTACCCAAAAGGGAAAATGGTCAAGTAAAATTTGTATTTTAAAGTCATTGGCCTCTTTGTTAGAAGGTTTTGTAACAGGAGTGCAGTCAAATTATTGAAGTCATACTGTATTTTTAAATGAAGATTTCAGTCATTGTTCTAGTTCAAACAATGCATACAATTTTTTATTAAAATTTCAGATGTACTCTGTTATACATGGATGTCAATATCCTTGGATACTTTGTTGCTTGTGGGTCCTTTTATCTAACAAAAATATGTTTACAGAAGCTATCATTCTGTTTTACATTTGTGTTAGATAGCCTAGCCACGTTTCGATATCACAGTATAAAACAGAATAATTAAAACTACAAAATAAATGCCTTCTACGTTGTTGTTAAAATGTTATAGTTGCCTTTATAGTAGGTTGGCCCAGGTTTTGGTTGCTTTAAATCAATATAAACTTAACGATCATATATCATGTGAAACCTTAGCACACTAAACATTAGATGCAATGTACACTGATATGCCAATGAACACATTTATACAGAAAATGGAGAATAATTACAACAAATAGCTTCTAATGAGCAGTACAAATGTTACTGGCTATTATTATATGCCTGTGTAAAGTGCTGCTTGACTGTGGACTTGTATATGAGGACTTTGCTCATGCTTGCAGATTGATTATACTGTACAGTAGATGTTGTCCCTCCCTTGACTATGATTTCCTATTAGATGAGAGAGCTGTTCATTCCCAATAGATGGTTGCTTATTCTGTGAAAGTCCAACTCTCTCAGGATTCCAGTTTGAGAAAACTGGACAATCTGAAGCAGAAGTACATGTTTAAGAATATTTTATTTCATCAGCATCTACCTGCTTGACATGTTAATGTTCAAACACAAAGTATTGTATCTCAAAATGACATCTGCACAAAGCTGGGACCAAATGAAAATTTGCTATATCTCAATAAGCAAGATGGCTGTAAGTCACACATTCCATAGGGTAATTTGAAAAACTCAGCACAAATGAGACATAAATTCACAACACAGCCTTACTACAGAAAAACAAAATGAATGCTACCTAGAGGTGACTATGTGCCTGCTTTATGGCAGTCAGCTTACTTGTCTGTTTCTGTAATGTGGCTCTACACTGTATTATGTGTCACCTGTACTATACATATTTTATTTACACTTTTCCCTACTGCCCATCCCAACACTGGATGCCTTTAAGCTCTGCATGCATGACTTGCAGCAGAAATGTGCCTTCCTGTGAGAGAGCCTTTACTGGCTGATAAATGACCAGTCAATGAAGTACAAAACCAAGATGGACAGACGAGAGCTGGGCTGCAAACAGGTTGATTGTGCCTATAACTGTCATCCAGTCAAGGTACCATTCTCCCTAGTGGCCTCACCCTCCACCCCCTGTGGAATGCACATCACATCTGCCACATCTTTATGTAGGCAGGTAAGCAGCCAAAGTCACTCAGTCACTACAGATGCGAGTACTGCATGCAGTACCCCAAGTGGAGCCTGACCAAGGATCTGTAGAGGGGCAGAATCACTTCTCTAATATGAACATATGAATCTGCCAGCAGAAACAGGCCTCGTGGTCTATCAAGTCTGCTCGAGTGTGCAGCTAGCACCACTAAACTGCAGCTACCCCACCCCCCTCACCTCCAGGAAGTTCTCAGCACTACATACCCAGACTCTCCCTCACGCCCTTTTAAAACTACCCACTGTCTTACCAGCAACATTCATGGTGCTCCCCACCTCCCATATGAACTCAATAAAGTGCCCCCTTCTGCCAGTTTGGGAACACTACCTCTGCAGAATGTCCTTGGGCTCGGAGGCAGGATTGACAACTTAGGTGGCATTTAATATGCTCTACAATTTGTTAAAGGTACAACAGGGATTGTAGTGCAAATCCATGTCTACAACAAGATAATGAAATTCACTACCTCCTCTGCTGAGGTGCATTAAGCATTTTTTTTAATTCTTTAAAGAATGTGTGTCCTACACCTGTCTTCTAATGCTGCATTGAGGTGTGCTGAATTTATTGCTTGCACAGTGGCTCTCTGGAATGCTACACCTCCATTATAGGCTACCTGGCTTTTCATTAGCACATATTTCATCTTGAAAGACCTGCAAACAACTGTTTTGAAGAATTTTATTTTCATTCACAGATATAAAAAATTTCATACTCCAGAATAATTATCTTGCAAGATTTTTTCTGCAAACTGTTAGAAGGGAGCACCTAATTTTATAAGGTATATTAATTGCAATAAACTACATTTAGGCATCAATTAAAGGCTGAAACACAAGGGGCTAGATTCATCAAGGTGAAAGTAGCAGGTGGTAAATAAAGAGACCACTACTGTTTCTGCAGTGCCACAAGATTCAAGAAGCAACAGCAGCACTGCAAACAGGCACGGCAGTTGTGTTCATGAATCACGTGGTGCCATTTTGCAAATGGTATGTTGGAGGCAGTATAGCGCAGTGGTTTGAGGCTGTGAGCTGCAAACCTGGAGACCTGGGTTTGAATCCCACAGCTCCCACTTGCATACTGCGTGACCCTGAGTAAGTCACATAACTTCCTTGTGCTCCCAGGTTGCACCTGTAAACCAGTTTTCAGCTTAGTGTGTCTCTCCTGGTAAAACAAAGGTAAAAAAAATATATTCATGAGGTAATTTGCTTGTTACCTGCGCTGCAGAAGATGACATCACAGGCACTATTACATAACAGTCTGCAGCAGTGCAAGAGCCTTGTGATTCAGAATGGGCAAAAAGCACACACTATCAGCCCTTAAAAGCACAGTTGGCCAGTATGCAATAGTCTGTCTATTTCCTGGGCACATGGGGTTGTACTTCCTCATGCAGTCTCTTGACTTCTTGAACTGACAACTGGAAGAACACAGTTTCGAACCCTGCTTGAGCCAGATTATCACTGTGTGAACTTGCCAAGCCACTCCCCCCCCCCACTCCAGACCATCCAGTTGTGGAACTGGATAGAGGCAGACCCGCTGCAAGCAATATGCAGCATGTTAGTTGGGCAATTCTGGGTGAATAATTCGTAAATAAAATAATTAAAATAAGCTTCTTCATCCTGGGCTGATGCCGATATGTAGGCAGCCATAAAAATTGCCATTTTGTGGCACTATTGCATCCTGGCACAGTCCTGTACTATATAAAGGGTGATTGAAAACCCCCTTTGTTTAGTACAAAAGGAACAGTGTGCTATTTGCTTCCTGAATGCTATGCTGCAGTATTCTGGGAGAGTAGCTGTATGCTAATAATGGCCATACTAGTGAAGGCAGTTCCATTTGCTGCAGTTTTTTGTGCTGCAGTGCCTGCATCCCTCATGAATTGCACCATGTGTGCATATTTTGTTACTGTGCCTGCATTTCTGTGTTTTTGTTCTCAGTGGCAGTGGTGTCCTGGCTTGCTGTCTTTCAGCTGATTGACCCCTGTAGTTAGTGTGTGCTACTTCCACAATGCTGAGCAGCAGGAGTGCTGTTGTGCTCCTGCAAGTTGCTGTTGTTTCTTCCTAGGGCTATTTCTGTAATCAGGAATTATGAAATAGCATATGCTACTTAAAACAGCACACATTTACTGTGCTGTATTTCTTTCATGAATCTAGCTCAAAGTCTCAAAAGTAGGGAAATACAATGTTAGGGGTACAAAAAGTGTCCAGACCCATGGTAAATCCTTGGTGTGGTGTTCTTCAGGCTTAGAACAATAGCTTGATGGTCTTACCCTAACCTGTTTGTTTGTTTTTGTTAACCAGGTTCAGGGATGACCCGGGTACTCAGTACAAACAAATACATCTAATACAAGTACAATAATACATTGCAGTAATTTACAGTACAATAATAGTACATTGTCAACATAAAATCAGATTGGTGATCAATCATTAGGTATTGATCAGTCGAGTATTAAAACAGGTACATTTACAGGAAGCCATCAAATACATCTTCAATGCATTTTTGAAACTGCAGCATGCACTCTCAAAGCATTGGTGTGTGTGAGTAAATTTTTGTGCTTTGAAAGACAGAGCAACAATTATGATGATTCTAGCATTGCATTAAGTGATCGTTCAGACCCAGGGCAGCATTACACCACAGAGTTACCCAGGATCAGGACAGTCACTGCATTGACCCTCAAGTCACATTTTCATACTATTGAGGATTTGGGTTTCAACCCCGATGCCAAATTGTAGTTTTCTGCCATTAATTTCTTTATGTTTCAAAAAAGAACATTTTCTTTACCAGATGCACATGACTGTCAATCCCTTTAATAACAATATATACCTGGTATTTAGTGTCACTCCATGTCCTCATGACAACCTGAGCAAAGCATTGCCTGGCATCTAGTGACACCCCCATTTGTTACCCAGCTTCAAAGAATCAGTCCCTGGCATCCAGTGGTAACCCTGCTCTCACTCTGTCCCAAACTTTCAGTCCCTGGTATCCCTGCCCCAAACCATCAGTTCCTGGCATCTAGTTGTACCTTTCTCTCTCACTCTCCACAAACCATTAGTCACAGGTGTCACGTGGTATCCTTCTCCCTCACATTGTCGAAAAGCATCATCCAATGGCATCTAATAGTACCTATCCCCCCTCCCTCCTTCTGCCATGAACCAGCAGTTCTTGACATCTAGTGGCATCCCACCCTTATTATCCTGCTCTAAATTAACATTCCCAGGCAGAATGCCTGCGGCCATACCACCCTGAATGCACCCGATCTCGTCTGATCTCGGAAGCTAAGCAGGGTCGGGCCTGGTTAGTACTTGGATGGGAGAAAGTTCCACTCCCTTCCTCATCCTGCCCCAAAGGATCAGTCCCTGGCATCTGATGGTACTCCATCTCATTTGCCCTGCTCCAAGCATTAAGTCCTTGGCATTTAATGGTATTTCCACTTCTCATCAATCCTTAAACCAAAAGTCCCTGGTGTCCAGTGGTATCCCCCTCCCTCACACTACCCTAAGCCAACAGTTCCTGGTGGCATGTGGTATCCCCCCTCCCTGACCCTGCCCAAAACCAACAATCCCTCACATTCAGTGGTACCTTCTCCCTCACAAGTACCCTAGACTGTGGACTGCAATAATCGTCCTCTCACCTCTATGATAACGTACCATCTGAATCCAGTAACTGCAGCTGTGATTATAAAATAGACAAAATACCTCTATTTCATTATTTTGGAACTCCATAATGAAATAAATAAATGTAGCAGTAGTAGTAAGTTTATTTATACAGCACCCTTCCCTGGGGGCTCAGGGGGTCTTATAAAGCATACAAAATGTCATTTACCATTAGTACAGAGCTGGTATAGCGATAGTAAGCAATAAACTAATATGCAAATAAGTACATAGATAAATAAATAATGGCATCATCTATTTGTCTGTTTCATAACTGTGATCATAGTTATGTGTCTGAGACAGTGGCCAACAAAGGAGGTAAGAGGAACAATACTGCTGTCCACTGCCTGGGGGCAGCTGGTTTGAGAGGGTCAGTAGCACTGGAGATAGAATCCTAAAGACAAAAAGATGGTAGAGGGGGGACGAGCTGGGTCAACTGGTGTGAAGGGGTGGTGGAACAAGAAAGAAAACTGGGCATGGGCTTCCATTGGCAGGAAAATAAAGAACAAGAAAGCTGACACAAGTTATGGGCTCCTAGTGTCAGGAAATTAACAAAAAATGAAAGCCAAAACAGAAGATGGGCCCCCAGTGTCAGGTAAGTTAATAAAAAAGCAACAGACAGCTAATAGGCTCCTGGTGTCATGAAAATAAAATGCAGTCAATTGACACCTGGGATGGGCTCCCAGTGTCAGAGAAAATAAAAAAAAGGAGAATGCCACCTCCCAAAACTGAAGTCAGGAAGGATAAGGGGGGTTTCTTAGAATCACAGTTTTGAGGGTCACATGAAAGCCCCATACCTCTCATAACTACAGTTTCTGGCTGATGGATGACTTTTCCTACGAAAGATAAGATTTTTTTGTTCTCTGTATGTTCAGTTGCTGCATTTTAATTTATTTTTAACTTAAGCAATAATACACAATAGGGTGTGTGTTGTGGGATTTACGCATGCCTTATGTGGTGTGTCACAAGGCACAGCCGAACACAAGAAGGGGGGCAAATCCCATTACTGTACATGCCCTGAAGTGCATTATTGTGATTATAAAATTAATCTGTTATTAAAATGTTAAATAAAAATGAGGTTCAAAAAAGTAAACATTTGATCACTGGGATCTTTACCGGTGTTCTGTTGCAGGATTTACACACAGTCATGTGACATGTTTTGACCAATGAGGTTACAGAATATTCAAGACCAATTTTATAATGTTGCATTTTAAACATGTTCATTCCCAAAACAACAAAAAGTACACCTTTGTAACGGGCTCTAATAAACCTGAAAGCTTCAGGTTTCACAACTCAGCTGCATTTTAGTTATTGACGAGTACACAAATGAAAAAAACTTAACCACAACTAACAAACGTCTGAACCATAATTTACCAAATTTCACTGGTTAGGAGATCCTGCTACAATGCGTATGCATGTCAATTTCTGTATCTGGTTCCTAGGTCTAAAAATGGCTGAGTTATAATCAACCAAAAATGCCAAACCAATATAATGGAGTAAAACTTAAAAGACACCTAAGTTAACAACAAATACCTCTATAAAAAGATACCTCCCCAATAATGAATTTACTACCAATCATTTTATATAGCAAAACCACAAATACAGTTATAACAGTGGCTACTCTGTGCACAAAGAGAGCAATAATATCCATAATACACACTTGACAAGGAACCCATCCACTGTAAAACATGATATACGTGGAAATAGATAATTATACATCAGTCAATGACATGTTTGGGAAATCAATCCTTCTTCAGATAGACTGAAGATTACTTGTGTAATAGCACTTCAGAATGTTATTATTGAAATCTCTCAAGGAGCAAGAAGTTAGACTCGGGCCTCCTTGTCAAGTAATTTTCAACTGTTCCACTGAAAGTAGAATACATCGGATTGACTGTCACAGTAACTTTTTTTGATTCTTGGTCACCGGATTGAATAAGGCAACTCCTTTTCTCAGTTCTCCACTCATAAGGGACAAAAATAAAGTTGGATTTATTGCCACTATTTCAAGACTCTTTTAACTACAGGTAATACTGGACTTAGGTTTGAAAGTGCTATCACTCTACTGCCCAATGGTCTATTTGGTTAAGGATTAACTTCCAAAACATGTTACCGACTGCCATGTGATTACTAATTCTGATTTATATTCCATTTTCAAAGGGATGGACCACATGTACTGTGTTAAGTATGCTATGACAATGCTTTCTTTTTCTGCCACGCCAGCGACCCATGTTCAGGAACGGGCATCAGTCGTCAGGGGTCAGCAGGGGAGGAGAAGGATTGAGCTTCTGAAGCACTGCTCTCCTTCTCCGGGAAGGGGGGTTTCCTAGTGCCGGCACTGACTGCCACCTGGCAGAGGCTGGGTGACATGGCGCAATTCTAAAAGGAGTGGAGCTGGGGACAGATGCTTACATGTTAGCATCATTGCACATCCTCATCTCCTGGGGAGAAAAAATCCTCTCAAAAAATGCCAGCCCCTGCGTATGAGCCAGCTGTGGTGCCCAACTCTCTATCCATGACAGTTCTGCCTCAGTGGTCCCACTCAGGGGGGCATCCTTGGGTGAGGACTCGGGTCACTGGAGCCTGGCAAGCCCATTTGCAGGGCTAGGGGCACCAGCACCAAAAATAGAAATGTAAAAAAATAAAGCTATCCAATGCCTGGCCCAGTAGCACTGATTGTTGAGGCATTGGATGCCACACCACACTCCATGCCGGCGACCCACATTCAGGAATGAGTGCGGGCCACCGGGAGTCATCAGGGAGGAGATGGATTGAGCATCCAGAGCACAGCTCTCCTTCTCCAGGGAGGGGGGTCTCCAGCAGTAGGAGCTTGCCTAGCCCTTAGTGGTGGCTGGGAGCAGGCACACCAACACCACAACATGAGGGACAGGAGTGGTGGAGACACTTGATGGTGTCATGCACAGGAGCATGCGTGGCATGGTCATGGCCATCATTACACATGCTGCCCCCAAGGGGAGAGGAGAAACAAGAAAAATAGCTCCCGACGGATGATGGGAGAGCTCACAGGCCTCAAATCGGCCTGTCACAGCATGATACTAGATCTGGTCTCGGTGGAGGAGGGCGTCCTCTGCCACCCCACTGGGGGGGTAAGCCCTTCAAACTCCTTATGCAACTGTTCTGGCTCCAGTGCAACT
Organism: Neoceratodus forsteri; assembly: GCA_016271365.2. Taxonomy (NCBI): domain Eukaryota; kingdom Metazoa; phylum Chordata; order Ceratodontiformes; family Ceratodontidae; genus Neoceratodus; species Neoceratodus forsteri. The sequence goes on from CM028129.1 coordinate 908,572,026, forward strand.
TTTTTTTCCAGCTCTGACTGCCTAGCAAGCTTCCTCTTAATTTTCTAACAAGAACCTTTTAATGTTATTATAATTTTAACAGACTCCTCCAAATTGTCCATAAGTACATGTAATCCCCCCTCAAGAGTGGGACTTATCTTAGTTTGCCTAACACCCATTTGTCCCACCAGTTGTGGTCCATGGGTGCCTCGCTGTTTGTGTGCCTGTTTGTCTTGCATTGCCATTGGGGCACCAGAGGAGCAAGAGCAAAGTTAAACTGCCAGCTTAGCGGTTGTGAATGCCACATTGCCTGTGCAAACATTTGTGCAGGATGTCTGCATGACTGTACGAGCTGGCAGCTGCCAGCTTGAATACTGGAGCAGTGCTACAGCACTCATTGTAAAAGCTGCTCCTGTGGCTCAGCACAGTGTTCTCTTACGGTGCTCTGATCCCCGGTGACTCCAACAACATATTTTGGGCTCCACAGGCATACTGGAGGGGCAGCAGAAAGGAAAATAAACAACTCTGCAAAATGCACTCTTAAGGCTAGTATCATAATGGGTGCTGTGCCATTAAGAAATATAAATATATGTATATGGATAGCCCTGCCTGCTGCTTAGGGTGTCAGTGCTACAGTGCTAGTGACAGGCAGGGGGAGACTCGGACAAGCTCCACTCTGGCACTTAACACCATAGCAGAGTTGCTGATATCAATTGCTGGGGCTTTTCTCTACTAAAAGAGTTCAGTCTGGCTGCAGAAGGACTGTAATGTGGAACATGGCATAAAACTGTATAGCCATCAGCCATATTGTGATTCTTTGACCCCCACAATACTCTGATCAGGATTTGAGGAGCCTTGGAAGATTCAGCAATGGCTCCTGGGCAGGGGGTATGGACAATGCCCTTGGTGCCAAAACAGTCAACTAATCAAGCATCAAAGGGACTTACTACATAATAGTTTTAAGGAGGGACAGCTGTGTCAACCAATCAGAAGCTGCCATGTCTCTCTTCAGACCCCACGGACAGCTATAGCTCAGAGCAGTCTGACTGAAGCTTTCTGTGAGACAGGAGGGCTTAGACAGTGTTGGAGGAAAAGTATTGGAAGTCGGGCTAAGGCTTCCACGGCCAAACTTCAGGAGACTTGCCAAGATGCTTTCCACCACCTGAAAAGCCAGAGCAGAAGATTTTGAGTTGTTTGTAGTTAACATTTTGAGGCATCTGAGAAAGCTGTCAGCCTGAAAACAGAGTTAGATTGTATCATGCCAAATGACCACTGAGATGTCTGAGTAAAACAGCCAGGATCCAGAGACTACTTAATGAATTCCCATTGCCTGGGAATTCCAGCTGAAGCAAGAAAAGCCTGTTGAGGTGTGAGCCTAGTTTGGAACCTGAATAAAGACTGTGTGCCACTCCTAGCCCTAGGGACTGAGCTGATTGTTGCCCAGAGGTATCCACTGCTGCCAGCTGCAGAGAAGAAAAGACTTTGAATCCAGAAATCTAGGAAGAGAGACTACCAGTGAGGATGGTCTGGGGAATCAGCCAGGTGGTGCTACTGCTAGATGCTACCCATCACCCCTGGAGAAGTGTTGGTCCTGTTCTCCAGTACTAGCCTGTTCCAGTGACTGATCCATCTGCACAGAAGGTAACAAGCTGCCTGAGCCTGCAGCAGCCCTAAAGGTGACAAGCTGCCAGAGCCTGCAATAGTCTTAAAGGGGACAAGCTGCCAGATCCTACCACAGTTAATAAGCTGCCACCCTGCTGCACAGCTCGAGGCCCCCCATCACAGCTGATTGCACCTGCACCCATTGCCAGACCCTCTGAGACTGTCTTCAGAAACATGAGTAAACACAGTTCTTGCTCGGATCTGGGGAGTTATGTAAAATTCATTCCAAGTTACAGTTGTAATTTAAAAGTGCACCAACACCGGCCAACCTGTGGGAATATACAGGCCTGCAACTAACTCTGGGTACCCAGTTAGGACTTCTAGAGGCACTGATATCAGTGGGAAGGTGGGAAATTTAAATGTGTGCTGCTGTTGGGGATGAGCTCCGGCATGGTTATTATTTATGGCCTTACCAGTTTATCCAGTAATTAAACTGTTGTTTATATTTGCATTCCCACTTCCCTTCCCCCTGTTAATAAAACATTCATTGTTGCTGGTAAAACTGTCAGTGAGCATACTATTAGCTATAGTCAATAACTATATCCAAAGCAAAGTATTACACATGCTACTGGTATTCCATGTGTGGGGTGGCTGCAAGGGGAGGTAGGAAGGTACGGCATCCCAGGGGTTGTACTATACAAACATCTGGCACACTATATTTTGCTCTGGGTGGAGGCACCATGCTATTTACCTTTTTTTATCTGGGCCCCCCCCCCTTACCATCAAAACAGAGCCCAGACCTCTCAACCTGTTTGGTGCCCAACAGGCAGGGGTAGTAGCAGATTACATACAGTTCATCCACAAGTTTATCTTTCTACCCATGCTTCCAGATCTGGTGTTTCTGTGTTACTTGTCCTCCTATAGGCATGTTACTTGTCCTCCTATAGACACTCCTGCATTCCTGCTTTTCATGATCCCACTTGTCTTTTGTGTATTCTTCTACTTTTTGAATAAACATTTTTCAATTTTTATTTTGTAAAGCATAAACTACACATGACTGATATTAAAAGCCATTTCCTTACACATTAAAGAAAGGAGTAAGCCCTTTCCTAAGGGAGGGACTCCTAGAGGGGGAATTGGAGAGGCCCAGATGACCCATAAAGGGGAGAAGGTGGGGGCAGCAGTATAATCAGTTCCTCTACTTAAAATAATGTCTTTGGTAAGATTTGTGTTTTTCCTTTACAATAACTATTCATAGTGTACTGTAGCTAGGTAGGTAGGTAGACAGGTAGATAGACAGATAGACAGGCAAGCAGACAAACAGATAATATATAGATAGATTATAAATGGATGGATAGATGACTAGATAAGAGATAGATAGATTAAACAGATATCAGAAAACATTTTCAGATAGCTGCTTTGTACTCATTTTTTGATAACATTAAAAATAACAGATGATTAAAGAAATTTGTTTATTGTGCCTACATTTTCTGGTGCCTTTGAAATGCTGATGTTTGTTTAAGTTTGCTTTGAATTCTTTTATAGATGTTAAGAAAGAAGTGACAAAATCATAAATAGATATTTAGAGCTTAAAATATGCTAAATTCATGGTGTGTCTAACAAGTGAAACTAAAGGTAATGGTGTAATCTAACTTGTCAAAAAGAAAAGAAAAAGGGGAGACAGAAGGCAGCACTGTGCCATGGGACCTGATATGCCATGTCATCTTCTAATTAACTAACTGATCCTTTAAACTGCCAAACTCAGCAAGGGGTGGTATGGCCCAGTGTCTTATTAATATTCATATTTTGGCACTGGAAGCTATCATTCCATTCCCAATGGTTATAGTTAACATTTGTCTCTTTTTTAAGTTGCCCGGCAATAGCCAGAGTCCTCCACAGGGTCTAGATTCATAGGGAAATGAGGGCAGGCCACCTAGGATTCCCTAATCCACAGTTAAGGGACAATTCTCTGAGGATATATATTGATTTCTTAGTAATTAGGAACACAATGCCATTGAAAAAATGATCATGTTGCAAACGTATTTCTATAAAGAAAGTTGAACACCCAAAGGTACAACCAATAATACACATGATATGATGAACTGAACATTTCTTAGATTTTACTTATGATTCCTAGTTATATATCCTGTTGTTACATGACTGCTGACACCAGTCCACCATAAATCCCTTTTTTGTTGCATTGATTGAAATCAATACAAATTCATTTAAATTGCATTAGCCTTTATTAAAAGCACATTCGCTTTAGGCTACTGAAATCCTTTAAAAATAGATCCTGCTCCTCAAATACATGGATCCCTGTAAACATTTTATGCAGCTGTATAAAATGCCAATCTCCTAGCTTATCATCAGACAGTGAACTGTCAGTTCACAAGTGATGAATAATTTTGACTTCAAATGTCTACTGGGAGTATATGTTATGGATCAAAAAACGCATTGATTTATCCACCTGAGACAAACCTCTGTCACTTTGGTCACAGTTGCATGACAAAACCAAGCCATGACACTCAGGAGGGGAAATTAATTAAAAGAAAAAAAAAACTCAAAAGAGTGATTTACTCACTGAAAGTTCATGCTGTCAAATGCAAACATTAATAAGCTATTGGATGTGCCTCACTTCAGATATTCTTAGAATACAGTAAACTGCCCATGCTGTAAAAAATGTTTAAATATGCCAAGAGGAAATAATAAAATATAAGTATTTTGCAGCAGATGTAAACACCCTTTAATTAAAAAAAATGCATGTATGTTACATATGAGTGAAAAATATCCTACCATCGAGCCTCTGTTGTATCATACTTTTGAGGGCCAAAAAATCCAAGGAAAACTAGATGTTATGTTTTTGTAATCGAACAATGTGTTTTTAACTCTCTAAAAGTTTAACATGACTTCTAGTCTTGTGTATTCCTCATTGTCTTCTAGGATGCAGAGACAACAGAGTGCTACAGCTGTAACAGTAGCAGAGCTATATTCCTACAACAATACCAAGCGAGATCATTTTTATGGCTTTCAGAATAGAGCTACAAGATCAGTACCACAGCATGTACCATCAAAAGAGAATACACTAATGAGCTCTTAACAGAATAAATCCTCTCTTACAGTCTGGTCTGTTTGTCCACAACTTGTTCCTTTGCATAATTTATAAGGCAGCTGTCAAACATGGGATGCCATCCTGTCTCTTTTCAGAAATCTGTACCATGTACATTCTGTTAGCAGCAGTAGGTTCAGTTAAAACATTGACACATTATTCTTAAGCAGCCTGATTGCTGGGAAACAATATGATAATTTGCAGGGTGATGCAGGAATACCAGTAAATGACAATTTGATAATGCACATTTTTAGGACTGGTCAGTGTAGCTCAAGAGTTTCTATTGCAGTTCAATGAAGAAGTGGGCACTGACCTTTTGCCATATGGAATGCATGGGAAGGGGAAGTTGTGCCAAGTTTATTGCCCAACAATAAGCAAATGCTGTCCTTTTCATTTGTCGGGGCTCTTGTTGGTAACACTGGTAAACATGTATTGGCAGTCAGGCTGTGTGAATGAGAGGGCAGCGAATAACAGCGATCCTTTCTAGGATGCACATGTTCAAACAGAATGTATTGGCTGTCAAGATGAGTGTGCACAACTGGGCTATGAAAATGCAAGGAATCCTTCTAGGATGTGCATGTTGTTCAGCATCAAGGCCAAGGTGTTCATGAGGAACAGAAGAGGAATGAAGCTACGGTACCTCTCCCCGGGCAAGCACTTCCACCTATCACCAGTGTTTAAAACTGTAAAAGCCACCTCAACCCATTTCAGTCCCACCCTTTCCACCTAGTCCTTACCAAGCACATATCATCACCAGGTGTAGTAGAAGACATTGTTTTACACATGCAACACAGGGCAAAGATCCTAATCATTTTACTGCTGGCCCAAATGCCAGTAATCTGTCACTGAGCAGTACTGGGGTTAAATTACTAACTTTCGGGTTCTGCAGTTCAACCAAGTGGATGAGAATCTTTGCACTGTACTAGACGTGTAGAAATATTTGTTTCCACACATAGTAACTTGATGTGCATGATAAGGACTGGTAGGAGGATGGTGGGATTCAGATGGGGGGTGTGGGGACACTGTGTTTGGGATAGAGTTTTATATGATTTAAAAAAAGCATGACAGAGGGATGAGCTGGGGGTATAAAAATGTACTTTGCAATCCAAAGAGGGTTCAGGGGGAAAGAAAGAGCTGACGCAGCTGAAAGATGCAGCTGCTATTAGGTTGGGAGGAGGATGGACTAGGACCAAGAGAATGAACTAGGACCAACACTATACACAGTACAAAAGAATCCCTGCAATCGAGGAGATGAGAAGGGCCAGCACAGTATTGTCATTAGAGGTGTGTGTGTGTGGGTGGTGGTGGTGGGGGGGACACAGTATCACAATGTGGATTGCAATCCATTTGAGAAAGGGAAGAGAATGCTGCAGCCCTTAGGTGTGTGAGTAAGGGAGCAACACTGTATCCTAAAACACTCTATAATCCAGGAGATGGAGGGGAGATAATTAAAAAAATGAATTCTTACCATATATAGCATGCACCACAAAAACAGCCTTGTTGGCACATCCAGCTTTGTTAGTTTTTCCAGTGCTCCTTTCCTTTCATTTAAACCAAGATGTACAAATACTCTGCTGTGGATGCTCAGTATGGCAGCCAATTAGCATGCAAGTGTACTGGATAGCAAACTTATGATTCTATACTCAGAGCTGCTGTTAAGGTCATGAGTCAAAACTGTACTACTCGGCAATAAAAACTTCATTTTATAGAGAGTCATTTTATCCTAAATCCCAAATGATATGCAGGCAATATAGAAATAATATCAACAGTACATATACTACATTTCTTCATCGGATATAAGACATCTAAATTATTACCATAGCAGCTTAGTGTGATATAGTGTATGGTGGAATGCCGTTGTGCATGAAAATCCATACACCACAAAAAGTTGTTCTGCTGCAGCAGTGACATCCTCACTAACGCAGAACGACTTTTCATTCTTCGTTAATGAGGACGTCATGATACAAGGAGCTACAGAAGACATCCTGATTCGTCCCTTGCTGTGTGAGAAGGTGCACAAGTGTGCTGGGCAGGAGCAGTTGGGAATCGATGGCCTCGGCAGAACCAAGTGAAAATATGGAAAAGTGAGTCTCTTTTTGTCTTTTTCTCAGGCACCGTACACTATAAAGAACAGTTTTATTGTTACCCATACACTACAAGGCTGTTCTGCCTAAAGATACAATGCGGATTTGAGACTTCCCGAGCTTTGCCTCGAGGTCATCAGTTGGCATTGTATCCACTCGGTGGAAGAATAGCCTTGTAGTGTATGGGTAACCATACACTATCCTATATATAATATATAGTGGAATGCTGTTATGCATGAAATTTCGTGCCTGGAATATGCTTGTTCTGCTGCAGTAGTGATGTCATTATGTTGTTCTGCTGCAGTAGTGATGTCACTACTGCAGGAGAACCACTTGGGATGCTGGCACATTGTTACTTTCCTCTATTTAATTCTGTGGTGATAGTATTCTAGAACCTCTAGAGACTTTTCAAGTCAGTTTCATTATGAAAAAGAGAAAAAAAAAACAATGTACACATTTCACATAATACTACTATACACTATAAAAAATATAGGATGAGCAACTGTATGTACAACCTGTGTGTTCTGTCACCTCAGGGTTCTGATTCCCATGGACCTCTCGAGCTTTGTTCTTGAAGTCAGAGGGAATCATAACCCCTCTGTGGCAGAACACACTGGTTGTGCATAGTTGCCCATCCAGTATTCTCTATGTAATAAACAGAAACATAAGGAATCACATGCAGATAAACAGCAGGAAAAGATAAACAGAACACATGCCTTGTTTTCACACTAATGTACTTAATAAAACATAGAAGAATAATACATGAAATAAAAAATGAACTATATCTAAATACAATTTCCACAGTTTTCCCAAGTTGTCGGAATCTCTTTCAATCCCCTTACTTAAAGGAATGGATGTTTCATATAATGCCTTTCATACGTGCTGTATCTTAAATATCTTAACAAATCATGAAGACTGGCAGAAACCATAAGTTACACACAATGAGATAATAATATTGAGGGATGTTGAGGAAAGCAGAGAGAGTTTAAACACAGAGCAAGTAAAAGAAGGTCAGGTGTAGGATGTTGAAATTACTTGCTTCAAGTCATACAGTATGTGGCAGTGGCGGGATTCAAAACTGTGTCTTTAGATCTGCAGTTCTGTGATCTAACTACAAGGCTATGGTGCAAGAACGATTACAACCAGCATGCAAGCTTTCCTAAACTACAATGCACATCAAACCTTCACTGTTGAAAAGTTTTTTATGGTGGTAGATCATTTCCCTTAAGTGTACCTGCAATCAAAGTAGAGCACCCCTTTGATTCATCTACTTCACTTTCACAATTTGTTTAATCTCAGTAAAAAAAAACCTTCTCGGTAACTCAATAACTTTCCCATTCTCCATACTCGTGCTTCCTGTGACATGACGTTTCTCACAATTACTCCTTTCTTGCCATTTCCTGTAAGCTGTTTTGTTATACTATTATATGAAGATGCTATATAACATAATTGTTTTGATGTACACTGAGTCTGTTTCAGCATGTAAAGCTGTTTCAAAGTATTGGCATGATCGATTAAATGTATTGCACGTGATTTGATTTTTTTTTTACTCAGTATAAATATAGTGCATCAGAATGTTAGAAAGCCAACTATAGCCTAAGCTCTATTAAAATACACAGGGTCTCACACTTGTGCATTTCTGTTTTGTTGTATAAAATACTAGTGCCATGTGTTAATTAACATGGTGACCTAAGGGAGCTATACTGAACATAAATTATGCAAATATTGAGTGCACAATTCATGTACCAATGTGTTCCCTTAAATGCATCACAACGCACGGCACTGTCAGGTTCCTCACAGATGGGTACATGCATGGTATCCACAATATGGCAGTAGGAAAAAATGGCAGGCAGTATGTTCCAAATGGTATCCCATGATAACAGTGCTGGGGAATGGGGGCCTACAATAATGGTGACCCATTCCCCAGCTCATTTCACGGACGGCTACAGGAGGGTTGGGTGGCCAGATGGGGGAGTGGGCGACTACAGCGACAGGATGTCGTTATATGTACATGCATGGGAGGTGGAAGCGAGCATGCACAGTGAGGGATGTGAGGGGTGGTGCCTCGGTGGGTTGCTGAGCTAACCCTGTTGCATGGTGGATGGGTTGCCGGTGTCGGTTGGCAGGGTATTGGGTTCAGGTCCGGGCGCTGGCGCAAACCTTTTTTTTTTTTTTTTTAGTGTTCCTTGCCGACATGCACCCTCCTGGAGTTGAAAATCCTTTAGTAGGGCGGTGCGGGGGCAAAGCCCCCCACAGAAAACATAAAAACTAAGTCCCCTCCACCTTTTTGCTGTGTGCTGGGGTGTCAGAGTGCCTAAATAAATGTTTAGCACTCTTGACTTCTGCATAACGGCAATCACCTTTAGGCTTTCACCGTTATGACATAGAACCATTCCAAATGGATTAACACCTTTGTTCCACATTGCCATATTCAAACGCGTTTATTTTAATGATTCAGAATGCATGCAACTTGCTAAAAGGACTCATGCCATTACAGGGCCATTAACATATCTGCACCTTGTATGTCTGAGGCTTGAAATGAGTGGAGGTACGATGCAATCTCTGTTAACCACCTGCACCCACCCCCATATCCCTGGAGCGAATGATCCCCTTTCTCTGTCCTGATCCCAAAATAATAATAACTTGTATCCTTCATAGTCTAGTGGTCTCTCATCCATCTTATCTTGCTTTCCTGAAATAAGAATAATGTATATTCCCAGTAATCCAGTAGTTACCCTCCCTACAAACAAGAAAAATAAGAATAACTTGTCTCCCTGGTAGTGTAGAGTCCCCCTTCCTCTCCCAATCCCAAAACAAAATAACTTGCATCCCTAGTAGTCTAGTGGTCCACTCCCTTTTCTGGTAGCAAAGGAATAAAAAAATATCTGTGGTTGTCTTGTGGTCCCTCCGCCTGCTGATTCTCATGCCCCCAGTCCAGTTTAATGCAATATAACTTGGGTCTACTCTCCTTTTGGTCCCAGTTCCATTTCCTGCCATAGTATCCATATCCATTCCAAGTGGTCAGATATGGTTCTACTGGCCCCTGACCCTTACCACAAATTTCATGGGCCAGTGGCCAGCACATCCATCCACTCACCCCCATGACTGGCCATCATCTACCCCACACAATTATAGTATTGCTATATCAGCACTTAAAGAGATACAGTTCTTGTGAGATGTCTTTCAGAAATCATGGAATGTTCATAACAAATTTAAAATAAAGTAGTTTTTGAAATGGCTAACTACATTATATCAAACAAACATAAGAGCGGTGTAGTGTACTCAAAAAATAATGTCACTTTAGGGCCTTGATGACTGATGCCAATATAAACCACTTGAGCTTTGCACTCATGTTTTATGAGGCACTACACACCTCAGGTGTTATCATAATCTCATTACACTCCACTCACAATATATTATTCTATCGGTAATATTCCGTATTACCAATTATATTGGCACAATGTATTATGATCAAAATACCATACAGTACTACACCAATATGTACATTATTTATTGTTCTGTATCTAGTAGGCTATAATTACTGGTCAGGTTCATTTATTTCTAGAAACCAGAATGCTGCATTCTTCATCATACACAAATGTAATGTCTAACCCATGTATAAAAGAGGGTACTCCTGCCAGTTATCTAGTGAGGCTGTTTTTTTAGGAAAGTCATTTCTGAATTATCATTAACACTCACATATCAGTTGTTCAGTGTCATTCTAGATTGTCAGCACATTGTGGTCAGATTGTTAATAATGGAAATTCATGTCTGACAGTTTGGGTACAACTTTAAAGGCAGCAATGCAAGGAATAAACACTGTAAAATATCCTTTTCTGCTAAACTGTTTGGTTTATATCTACAGAAAACAGTTCTTATAAAAAAAGATACTGGGACTTGTGGAATCTATTTATTTTACATTCCCTGGGTATGTGATGCCATAATAAACTACTGAAGCTTTGCTTTCATGCCTTATGGGGGCATCTCACCCCTTATGTGAAAATAAACCTCATTATTCACAGTTACCATACATTATTCTATATAGATCAGCCATCTGAATCTGATAAACGCCTTTGGCACTGATGGGTAGGGTGGATCTTACCCATGTTTATGTTCCAGAAATAAGCACAATACTAGAATATTATTGAAATCAGCAATGTATGTGTACTAATACTGGTTGTTCCCAAAGAAATATTATATCCATTGATGCTACCTTGGTGAGATACTGGGCCTGATTTTCAAAAGCTCTTTGAATGCTGCAAGACCCTGGTGCACTGATAACACGGCACAGGGAGCTGGCAGCATTCTCTTGGCACCAATCAGGATTTTAAGTTCCATGCACCCAATGTTGCAAGTTAGTCCAGCTCCCCCCAGTCTAACTTATGCCATTTAGGGGACCTTTTTAGTGGGGCTTGTGCCAAATATTTGGCACAAGCTGCTGTAAAGTGTGGAAAATGTCGCAACTGTGTCCGATGTACTGAAGCTGGGCACAGCTGCATCACAGGAGTTTGGTGCACTTGCACCAAAAAACAGGGTTGATGCAGGGCTTGACGCAAGCCATATATCAACTGTTGAAACTCGGGCCCATTGTATCCAAAAAAGCTATTGTGTCTTGGTGACATACTACAAACATTAAGGCAATCTTGGTGAAGAAAATAATAAAATACATATTTCACATGTTACTTTGGAAAAAAATATACACTCAGAAGTTAAGAAAATGAAAAGTAAGCTAGGTCATACTGCCTAATTCTATGTTAGACAACAGAATGTGATTGCTTGCTACTGGCACAGGTAGCATGGTTTGATCTTGCTTTTTTGGTATCCTTACTTTAAAGGATGCATTTTGATTTGCAAATCATACTCTTTAAGTAACTTTTTATTTGATGTTATTGTTTGGGTTTGAAAAATGAGGTGTTATTTATGGTGAAAAAGTTAAAAAGGTGGTAATACCATTCAAATATAGCAGTGAGGCCAACAATCTCAGAACAAAGGCTGATCTTGCTAGTTTGAGGGAGGTCTATAACAATAGTGGACCATGTTTAGATTTCCCCTGATAAAACTTTGTTTTTCAAACTAGACCATGGTGTTATCTTTTATGTTTTATCAGTATTTTATGTTCTCTGCCATTGTGAGAAGTTTCTGCTTAACATGTCCCCTTTAAGTTTATAAGTAAGACAAAAGTGCAGGTATAATATTTTCTAGTATGTAATAATATGAAAACAAATTAGTTTCTGAACTTCTTTGATTTTTTTTCTGACTTAATTTCAGTCTATATATCTGAGTGTCTCAGTTATTCTCAAAGATTATTAATTACAAGATCTAAATGTGGTCTGGAGTTGTTTGACATATTGCAAAGAAAATACTCCAACTTGGAAATTATCACATTAAACACATCACATTTTGTATTTCAGTCAAATAAAACATGTGACGTTATTCAAGTACCTATCTTTAAGAATGGCTGCAAAGGCCTGTATTTTCTCATACACTGACATACTTTTATTTTTTTTAATCCTTGCCTTATTCTTGCTTTGTTTTCATTACTTGTTATCATGAGTCTCTACTTACAAAACAGTTATCAGAATTAACTCTGAAGCCAGTTAAAATAATGCATTTGAAGTCTCAAATGTATAACATATAAGAAAAGATTCTCGGTTATAACACTAACTAGGCAAGCTACAAATAATCATAGTTTATAAACTGTCATATTGTTCTCACTGACTAACTACATCTTCTGTAGTTAATTATATACTATTACTATAATAAGTTCCAGAAAAAGGCAGCATATTATTGTGGCAATTAAGCAAAGTAATTTGTATGCAATGATGATATTCTGATATTATCAAGTAGCAGGAAAAACGGCTAACAGTTTGTGAAGAAATGTTCCTAATATGTATATAGGGCTAAGGAATGTGGTTTTGAGAGTTACACAAAAAACAAGCAATTGGAATATTCTTCCTCTTCCAGCATCTTTTTATGGATCCTATGCATTAATCTTCCTGCAAACTGCCTTTTTGATATGCTAACTTCAAGTCTGCTAAATAACCAGTATCCCATCAAAACTGCATCATCCAAAATATCATAGTTAAAATTGCTTTGTCTTAATCACGTAAGAAGAAAGAGCAAAGTATAAAAAATAGTTACTGCATTTAATTGTGAAACAGTGACTGCATTTAAACACATGCCTTTTCCCTGGTGAATATGCCCCCATCAGATGTGAGTGAATACTTCTATTCTGTCTTCACCAGGGAGAAGGATGGGCCAGTGCCTTCAGGAGAGAAAAGAGGAGCGGGGGGAGGGAACATATATGTAGTGATAGAGGAGGACAGAGTGAGAGAGGAGCTACTGGCATTGAAGGTGGACAAATCACCAGACCCAGATGGAGTACATCCAAGGGGAATAAAGGAACTGGCTGAGGAGCTGGCAGGGCCACTGGCAGACCAATTTAATAGTTCACTAGAGACAGGCATAGTACCATGGGACAGGAAAACAGCACATGTAGTGCCACTCCATAAAAGCAGTCCCAAGGATGATCCAGGGAATTACAGACCAGTCAATCTGACCTCCACTGTGGCCACACTCATGGAGACCGTACTAAAGGAGAAGTTGGTGGAATATCTAGAGGATCATGGTCTCCAGGATGCGAGGCAGCATGGGTTCATGGAGGGAGACTGTGTCAAACAAATCTGATTGACTCCTTTGACTGTGTCACTAAGACAGTAGACAGGGGCCAAGCAGTAGACATCTTCTATTTTCATTTCGGCAAGGCCTTTGACTCTGTGCCCAACAAAAGGTTGATCAGGAAGTTGGTGGATCTCGGGGGTTGGGGTAAAGATGGCCAGATGGGTGAAAAACTGGCTGAAGGACAGAACCCAGAGGGTGGTTGCTGGGGGGAGAGTTATCTAGCATCAGACAGGTAACCAGTGGGATCCCACAGGGCTCAGTGCTGGGGATGATGTTGTTCAATGTCCTCATTAATGACATTGTAGATGGCATTAAGGGCAAAATGTGCCTATTCACAGATGACACCAACCTCAGTGGGAGAGTAGACACAGCTGAAGGGATACAGGATCTACAGGAAGATCTGGAAAGCTAGGGAGGTGGTCCAGAATATGGCAGCTTGGCTTCAATGCCAAGAAATGCAAAGTTATGCATATTGGAGCCAAGAATCCTAGGACAGAGTACTACCTGGGTGGAGTCTAAGTATCTGCATCAGAGTAGGAGAAGGACCTGGGAGTGATGATCACTAGTGACCTGAAGCACGCCACACAGTGCAAGAAAGCAGCAGCAAAGGCAAACAAGATGCTGGGGGTGCATATCTATGGGGATCAGTAGTAGGAGAAAGGAGGTTATACTGCCCTTGTACAGGTCACTGGTAAGGCCACATCTACAGTATGGAGTTCAGTACTGGTACCTACACCTCAAAAAGGACATTAACTTGCTGGAAAGGATCCAGAGGAGGGCTACAAAGATGACAGCCGGGCAGCAGGGTAAGGCATATGAGGAGAGGTTGAGGGCACTGAACATGTACTCGCTGGAAGACAGGAGAGAGAGAGAGAGGTGATATGATTGGGACCTTCACGTACTTGAAAGGGATAAATAAGGTTGATAAAGAGAGTCTCTTTAAGCTGAGTGGCAACTATAACACGAGGGGGCACAGTCTTAAGCTGGAGGTTTAGGAGGGAGGTCAAGAAGCAGTTCTTCACAGAGAGGGTGGTGGACACTTGAACTGCACTACCAGAAGAGGTAATCTCATTGAAGACTGCGGGCAGCTTTAAGAGAGGTTGGGACAGGCACCGGGGGAGTGTAAGGGTCATGGGTAGGGAGGATGGGAGGAGTGGGGAAGGAGGGCAGGGACATTAGCTCAAGCTATGGACCCTGCAATATGAGCAGACTTGATAGACCAAATGGCATTCTTCTGCAGACTTCTTCATATGTTCATATGTTTGTATGAGTGTCTGCACTGCAAAGCAAGTGGACACAACAGTCTAAGTAAAGTTCAAATTATGTCCCTGTTTTTTCAGTAATGCATTTCTTTTTTTCCATAGAAGTTTTTATCCTCAGAGATGGATCGGGCGGCTGTCTCAGACCTGCTCCCAGAAGCTGCGGTCATCCTGTAGCTCCTTTGGTGGACAGGAGAGCTCCAGTGGGCCAGCATCATGATGGGCAGGGCTTCATGTAGCCCGTTCTCCATTTTCCTCTGGATTTTTCTCCCCTGAGCTCAGCTGGACATGCAATGAGCATGATGTGTGTGCTCTGCCTCTGCAGAGAAGCCCCCAGCACTCTGAATGCTGGCCCTTCCTCTAACTATGGGGCTCACACAAGCCACAACCTGGATTCTTCCAGGTCGCAGTTGAGTGGTGAGTCGTGGAATTTCCCATCTCTGAGGGAAGAGAGCTGTCCTTTGGATGCTCAATCTTCCCTCTCCTGCCCGAGCAACCAAGTGACCCAAGTCCATTTCTGAACTTGGGTTATTGGCATGGCAACAGGGAAGCATGGATGCCTCAACCTCCATGCCACTGCTCCAGCTGCAGCAATGCATTTATTAATAATAAAAAGTGTTACCAACACTTCTTAGTGCTGCATAAGTCCCCAAAGAGCTGCTTAAGCCCCAGTCTCTTCAAAAACAATCCATGCTATATGTTTAATAAAAATGTGAAACTTATATAGAAAAAATAACTCACTGAATTGCCTCAGTGTCGGATAGTTCTGTATTGAAATGTCGCTCCCCTCTCAATTCCAGACTCATCTTGTTACTCTCCAGCTTATTCAACAATATGTGTGCATTTTGTGCCTCTGTATATAGGCAGGTCTTGCCTCCAGCATCCAGTATAAGACATGTTGGTAACAGTAGTGTGAAAGGGATATTCAATACCATATCTTGGAAATTTCAAATTCTTTATGCCTCTTTCTGGTTAAACAGGAGAGGCTACAATATTGATAGATGATTGCTTACCCCCCCACACACATAACTCCCATAGTTGTTTTGCTGAACAAATGGCCCTATTCATCCTGCTGACTTTTGTAAAAACCACCAATACTATTCTTGGTGCATGCACAGAATCAGCCTTCTAGGGGTTCACACAATACACCTAATCAATATACCCAGGCTGCAGTGTGGTATTGCATTTCAGCAACTTTGACAGCCACTCCTCAAAGAAAGCCAAGGATTTAGAGGTTTCTCTGTTGGATAACATTCCTGGGGCTTGATGTTCAAAGCCCTGAGAATGCCACAAGCCCCCTGCTGTGCTGATCATTTGGTACAGGGGACATGTGGCATTCTCCCAGCCAGCAATCAGGATTTTCAATCCCAAGCACCAATTGGCACAAGTTAGACCAGTTTTACCCTGGTCTAACTTGCACCACATTGGCGCAAGCTGCCGTAAAATGAGAAAAATGTCACAACTGTGCCCTATGTACTAAAATTGGCTGCAGCTGCACCAAAGGAGTTTGGCGCATCTGCACAAAAAATGCACGTGACACAGGGCTTTCTACAAGGCCTGCATCACCCTTTAAAAATTTAGTCTTTGGCATTCTCCAGTCTAAGCTCCAAGTGTACATTTCCTTCTACCACTGAGGGCTAGGATGCCATTGCTCCTTCAACCTGCCTGAAACAGTCTGAGTGAGTGGGCATAAAATGATAGCATAGTAAAAGCTCACAGGAAAAAACAATTGGATACACAAATACTGTACTTGAAAGAACCCTACAAGCAATATCTCCAAAATTGCCATTCCAGCAGCATTTGTTTTTAATAAGTGGCTAGTTCTATAACCAAACACATATGCCATTTAGATAGTTGCAATACAATACAAACAACCAAGTGAATTACTGAAACAATTTCATGTCCTTGCAGCGACACTGATTAATTACTTCTTGCTGCTGCTGTGTCACACTGAAATTCTTGTCGCCTAACCTCCAAACTCCAAATTCTCCACTACCAGACAGACTTTCAGTCAGAATGTCTGCTGCTGGCAATGCAACCACTAAAAAATAAGACCAGTCAGGACCATATATATTCTTATGCCCCATGCAAAGTCAATAGAGCAAACCTGGGTAACTTACATGACTGATTCTCTGCTGGGGTGTCAATGGGGAATAGTTTCTCATGCACCCCACTACAGAAAATTTGACACACAAAATAGTCACAACGTGTCACAGGGTTGGGTAAGAACCTGTTCCATTTGTTATACAGAGAGAGTTAAAAGCATAGATCTATTTTGTCCTCTCTCAATCTACCGCTTGTCTTCCTCCTGCTTGTCTGATTGCACATTCAGATTTTCTTGTGGCACCTGGGAATTGGCCTCTCTGACAGTCCCCAAATTCCCCCCATTATCTCCCATCCTTTGCTTGCTACTTACTTCTTTCCTTCCTTCCTTCCTTCCTTCCTTCCCTCCTTCCTTCCTCCTCTGTGGTTAAAAGCAGTACATGTGAATGTTTATGTGAAACTGGGGTCCCTCAGTTTACAAATGTTTATAATTATATTGTTGAAATGAATGTAGACAGTTACTTGGGTTTGTTAGAAAAGTTAGCAATTTGGTACACAGGGGTTGACCTGGAGAAACCTTTTGACCTTCACAAGCTTGCTGATGGAGTTATCAACAGAAAAGCAGCTCTGGATGGAATGTATTAATGTGATTTATGGAAGCTCACCTAATGTCTTTTTCACATAGTATGCCGTTGCCAGCCATGCTTCAGATGCTGAAAAAAACAGATAGAGACATAGAAACATAGAAGTTGATGGCAGATAAGGACCGCAAGGCCCATCCTGTCTGCCCATTTCTTTTTCTACCTTATGAATGTGCCATTGGCCTTTGCTCTGTCAATGGCCTATCTATTCATACTCATCTGTATTGCTCCCTTATGCCTATCCCTTTCCTGTTTGAAGCCCTGCACTGTATTCATATCCACCACTTCCTGAGGTAGGCCATTCCATGCATCCACCACCCTTTCTGTGAAAAAGAACTTCCTCACATTACCCCTTAATTGACCTCCCTCTAATCTCATGTTGTGTCTTCTTATGAAGAGAGAGAGCAAGGTTTTGTTTAGAGATGGAGTGGGAGATTTTAAAGAGATTCTCCGATGAAGGACTTTGTTTTTGTTTTTGTTGTTGTTGTTTGTACTGCCTTTGAGAAGCACTATCCTGTAAAACTTTATTTTTTTATTTTATTGTTAATAATAATAAAATGCTGCTTGTGAATTTTACAACTTCTCCTGTTTTGCTTATGCTTCCTGACCTATGCCTCTATGACACATGAATGACAATAGGCTTCAAACTTTGTTTGGTGCCTTAAAAGCAGAGAAATAAAAAAGTCAGACTCACAGTTCTGCCAGTCTGTTGGTGTCTCCACTCCACCTGAAGCCACAGGTCTGCAGCCAGCAAGCCCATGAAGAGCAGAAACCTCACTGCTAGCAGTGTCTGGGAATATACCCCCTGTTGCTAAGAGAATTAATTCAACTCAAAGAGAGAAGTTCAATTAGTTTTATTGATACATTTCTAAAAATCAATGGGCAACATTTGAGCAACATTGAACTCAGTGTGTTCTAACTATCAAACTGACAGGTTTAGTAACATTTAAGCAACCAGTGAGAGCACTTCACATTGAGATACATTTTTATGTTTGCTTGTATGCATGTGCTAGAAACATAGTGCCACCATATGAATTTTCGTAGATGTGCCACCCCACTTCCATTGCTCTGCTCCTTCTTACAGGCACGGCCTCACCCCACCAATAAATGACTGTTTATGACAGCAGTTCAGATGCAGTGGCATACAGTTCAAAGCAAAAGACAACTACAGTGAGTGGTGGGAACATGTAGGCAATTTGCACACTGCCATCAGCAGGCAATTTGCATACTGTGCCTACACATCAGCACTGCATCTGAACAGCTGTCATAGACAGCTCTGTTTTTTTCTCAGATCCCCCAACAAACACTCCAAGTAGCATGCTAGGACCCCACCCCAGCATGCTTATGTGCTCCCCACCCCCCACACACTGTATGGTCAACGGGGTTCCCAATCCTGTCAGCCCACTGCCCCCAAACAGACTTCTGGGTGCCACACTGGGAGCCCACCCCAGCATGGCAAAGTCCATATGGCTGGCAGGGGTGCCCAATCCCCCTTTGGCTCCACTGTAACCCCTCCAAAAACAGACTTCCAGGTGCCATGCTGGGAGCCCACCCCAGCATGGCAAAAGTCTGTATGGCCAATGGGGGTGCCCAATCCCCTGTCGGCTCCACTGCTCCCCCCAAACAAACTTCCAGCTGCCACACTGGGAGCCCACCCCAGCATGGCAAAAGTCCTGCATCATCTCCAAAAAAAAAAAAACACCTATAAGAAACAATGGTCCCTCGTTGACTCTCTCACCCCCTCCCCAAATCTGCACTCACCCTCTGTGTACCCCATCTCCCCACTTCATCCCATACTTACCTCCGGATGCTGGTGAGACGATCTGCGGTGGACTGGGCACACGTCTGCACTCTTCCAAGCCAACCATGAACTGAAAAAATGCCAGTAAGCTGTATAATGGCATAAATGTTTTTTTTTCAATGTTGGTGCATATCTCTGCCATTTTTGGGAATTTTTTCAACAAATTTTCAACATGGGGTTCTTGGGACCCCACCTCATAAACTCAGTCACTGTCATTTTATTATTCAATCCCGAAAGGTGACTTCATGGTCACTGCATGGAACCACCTTTCAGGCCTGATTAATGAAACAGCAGTGTTACAGTTCATGAGGTAGGCCCCCCAAAACCATATGTTGAAAATTTGGTGAATAACTTCCCATAAATGATTGTTTACGAGCGCGCATTGCGCAGTTCTTACACACGCTGGTAACTTTGAGAATATTTGTTTGTTTTATTTGTTTGTTTGTTTTATTTATTTATACTGATAGGACCATGGGACAAAAAGACCCATTTTCATGGGCAATCAGTGTACAAATAACAATTACATACAATATAAATACATACAACTTAAATAGAGACAGGTTCAAATTGATAAATCACAACATTATCATTCAATAACATTTACACTTACATTCTATAAAAAGGTACTCTTTCAACTTATGCCTAAAAGAACAAAGGGAAAGATTCATACAGTCAAGAACTGATTGTATCGTATTAAGAAAAATGGGTAACATATAAGATATTGCCCTTTGTCCAAGGGAAGTACGCATTTTTGGAATGCAAAGAGAAAATTTAACTGTTGACCGAGTATTTATCCGAGAGTTCTGCTTTTTAAAAATTAGAGAGAAACAATCAGGGACTCTATTAAGTATCACCTTTTTTGCCAAAATTGCCAACTGAAGTTTATAGCTACCGTCCAAAGGAAGCCAGCTCACTTGCTCTAAGAGATTACAATGATGGACCCTTAATGGGGATTTCACTACAAATCTAGCAACTGAATTAAGTAACACTTTTACCTTGGATAACAATCCCTCCCTTGCAGAGTAATAAAACAAAACCCCAAAATCAATTAACAGTAGTAAAAAACTTTGAGCCAACAGATGACGTGTAGTATCGGTGAGTAAAGGAGATAACCTATATAAGGTCCCTAGATGCTTGTGAGTCACCTATACCATATGAAGAATATGGGGTTCATAGGAAAGATTCTCATCCATCAATAAACCCAGATACTTAAATTGTTTAACTTGTTCAATCAAGGTACCAGAAACAGTGTATAGTGACAACATAGGGTCCGATATCAATCTTTTTTTAGTACTTGCAAAAACCATGGATTTTTTTTATTTAAAACCAACTTCATGGGCTCAGAACAAATTCTGTACCTCCAAGAAATCATCATTAATATTTTCGTTCCAGATTTTCAACATTGCCATTTTACCACACCTCCTTATGAACAGTACAGCTGTCATTTTTCACACCCTGGCTGAAATGTGTTTTTGCACATGTAGTGCAGAATAACGCAATCACTATGGGAAATTAGTGTTCGGGACAGATTAAGAAAATCACAGTGACACTGTTCATGAGCGGAGGTCCCAAAATGCCTATGCTGAAAATCTGCTGTAAATAATCCCCAAACTAATTACAATACGGTTATATATTGCACAGTTTCTATGCACACTCATGATTTCACCAGTTTTTTTACATTTTTACTCCAGATTTTTAGCAATGCCATTTTTGACCCCTCCTCTTGAACAGTACACCTGTCACTTTTCACATCCTGTTTGAAATGTGTTTTCACACCTGTGGCTCCAAATGGCGCAGTCACTGTGCAAAATCACCTTTTGCCTAATGAACTGATAGTATCACTTTTCATGTGGTGGGGTCACAAAAAGCCCATGTGGAAAACTTGGAATAAAAATACCAAGATACACCCAGGGCATTAGGGTTTTCAACCATAACACCCTACGCTATAGGGACTGACAGGCATCAGCGGTGTGACTTGGGATTGTCGACAGTAATGCTCATGCCATTCCACCCTCACCCCACCCTGCAGCCAGTGACAGGCATCGATGTGCACCTTGGACCCTTTGCCCCCAGAGTTTACCCCATTCTCCTATACTGCACCCATTTCAGCATATTTCCTTATGGAATGAGGTGACTGTAAAGCCCAAACACCCCAAGCCACACCTTGACACTTGTCAGTCTCTGAAGGGTAGGGTGAGCTGAAATGTCGTGACTGTCATGGGCAATGACCCAAAGGCACACCCCAATGCCTGTCCATCTCTGCAGGATGAGGGTGGAGTTGGGGTCAGTTCAATACTTCAATGCCATTCCTATACTGCATCTGTCTAACTCCTGAAATTCCACTGCTAATGCCAGCAAGCAAACATTTGGCAGCCATCTGAATAGTTTCGCATGGGAGAACTGTGGAAAGGCCTGAGTTGTGGCCTGCATGTCTGCCTGCTGCACCTGAGAGGGAGAGAAGATAATTATTTTGGACTAAATTCAAGTTTGTGAGAATGAAGTAAGCCACTGATTTTTTACCAGGCTCATACCTGAAGAAGACTGAAGATTTTCTGAAATGCTTGTTATAGCATATCGCTTAGAGTCATTTCCTTACAAAATGACTAATTGAGGGTAATTTAACAGATACACTATGAAAATGTATCAGAAGTGCTCCCATCAGCTGCCCGAAGAAGCCATTCCCTGTAATGCAAGCATTATCGGGCCACTTGGTTCAGTGCTTAGAACACAGTGAGTTCAATGTTGCTCAAATGTTGCTCATAGGTTTTAGAATGTATCAGTAACACTCCCAGATTTTCTATCCAGGAGTTTAATTGAATATCTTAGCAACTAGAGGATATATCCAGATGTGCTGCCATTCTTGACCTTTCTGGCTTCAAACCTGCAGCTTCAGGTGAAATGGGGAAGCCAACAGACTAGCAAAGCAATGAGTCCAAATTTTGTTTTGCATATAATTGCCTCTGAGTGCACACTCATGGCATGGTTCTTACATACTAACATACTATTTGCCAGCAGATTAGGCCTTATGGTCTATCAAGTCTGCTCGAACCTAGATCCTTAGTTGGGTGCCGAGACCCTCCCATCCCTTGTGCTCCAGAAACCCCTATCATCCATCCCAACCCCCCCGGGATAGGCCATCATCTGATACATCCACTTTCTGTGTCTGTCCCACCTCCTTAAAGCTCTCCACTGTGGATCTCTGAACCAGCTCACCAGGCAGAGCATTCCAAGGGTCCACCACCCTCTCAGTGAAAACCTCCTCCTCTTTTCCCCTCACCCTTCCACCTTCCAACTTCAAACCATGCCTCTGGTGATGCCTCCCTGCTTTAGTCTAAGATCCCCTCCATGTTTACCCTATTTATTCCTTGAGGTACTTGAAGACCTCAATCATGTCCCCTCTCTCTCCTCTCCTCCAATGAAAACAGGCAGAGCTCCTCAAGTCTGTCCTCGTAAGTCAAATCCTAGCCCTCTTATCATCTTTGTTGCCCTCCTCTGTACCTCTCCAGGAGCTGTATGTCCCTCTTCAAGTGTGGTCTCCAGTACTGTACACAGTACTCAAGGTGTGGTCTAACCAGTCCATTGTACAATGGCAGAATCACTTCCTTGCTCCTAGAGGTGATCCCCCTCATGATGCATCCCAACATCCTGTTTGCCTTGCTAGCTGCTCTCCTGCACTGCTCAGTGTTATTCATACATGTATCCACCATGACCCCTAGGTCTTTTTCCCTGTTGAGGCTTCCAGCACCTCCCTCCCAGGGTGTACCTGTGTTTAGGTTCTCGACCAAGATGCAACACCTTGCACTTGGTGATATTGAAATTTAATTTCCATGTGTGAGCCCAGCTTTCCAGGGTGTCCAGGTCCCTTGCAGGCCAACCTCCTCTTCTCCCTCAACTACTGCTCCCATCTTGGAGTCATCCACGAAGACTCATTTCACACCCTATACCATCCCTGATGTCTGATATGTATGCATTAAACAGGATTGGACCCAGGACCGAGCCCTGTGGTACCCCACTACCAACCTCTGTAGGGTTCGAGAGCTCCCCACAGACCACTACTCTCTGAGTGCGTCCAGCTATCCAGTTTTCAATCCATCTGACCATCAAAGGGCCTACTCCTAACCCCATCAGTTTCTCCACCAGACCATTGTGGGGGACAGAGTCAAACGCCTTGCTGAAGTCCAAGAATAATACATCCACAGGCTTACCCCTATCCAGTTCTGATGTTACCCATTCATAGAACTCCACAAGGTTGGTTTGACATGATCTACCTGGCACAAACCCATGCTGCCGACTATCCAGACCTCCCACCTGACCCACTACATTTGTTTCACTAATGAGATAAATCTTTTAGGGAAAAGTCCCTAGAGACTTGGTAAATCTGTGGTGTGCTGTTCCTTGGGGTTTGAATGATCACAGAAAGCAACATTGTCACTACCTTAACTTCAGCAATGTCTTGTCATAAAAAAGTAAATTACTAACTCAGCAATGCTTGGATAGATGGCAGTTAGTGTACAGCAACCCTGTGCCATGTGATCATTCAAACCCTGAGTACCAGCAGCTCACAGATTCATCAAAGCTCCACAGCTCCAGTCACTTTTTCCAATAACTTTTTATTTCTCTACCTTTCATGCTTTCTTCTTCAACTCTGACAGATGGATTGTTACAGTTTTTACTATATTATATATGTATGTAACCCCCCCCCCACAAATGGGGGTTCCTGAAAAGTCTTCCTTGAGCTTGCCTAAATGCTCACTGTTAGGCTGGTATCCTATGTTTTAGCAGTTTAAATGTGATTGCCAGAGAGTGTGTGTATATAGCCTCCATGTACTGTCTCTTTAAGAGCTGCCCGGATTGCAGTCATAAGTAATCTGAGAGAGAGCTCTGTTGAAAGATGTAACTATTTGTTGAAACTCATTTACAGTGATAATGATAATGTAGTTTGCCTAATCTGCCTTCTTTGTAGCAAGGACTGTTTTGTTTATCTCCACTATCTTGGTCCTGGACTGTGAATTGGACCAATCAGTTCTGGTCAGACTTAAAATGGGGCCAGACTACAGGAACTGTCTGGAGTCAAAATCTGTAGGAATTGTAGTTTTGGGATTTTGGTGCCTTTTTGCACCTGAAGGGGGAGCCTTTGTTGTGACTGACAGACAGACAGATCAGCCAACCAAACCTTTTGGATTCTTGGGAAATCCCGGCTTGCTGGCAGTTGAGTTAGATCTAAGTTGGGAGCTGAAGAAACAACATGCTTGAGACAGTCAAGCAGCCTTCTGAGTAGTTTCACGTGGGAGAACTGCGGAAAGGCCTGAGTTGTGGCCTGCATGTCTGCTTGCTGCCCCTGAGATGGAGAGAGGAGAATTATTTTGGACTAAATCCAAGTTTGTGAGAATGAAGTAAGCCACTGATTTTTTACCAAGCTCATACCTGAAGAAGACCAATGATTTTGCTGAATGCGATTGGCCTGTCAGGATTTCCAGCTGCTTTAGAATCCCCGGTTTGTGCAGAGACTTTGCAATCATGACCAGAGAGCGGTTTGCCTGGTACAGTAGAATTCAGGGGTCAACCTTAACATTCATTTACTAGCCCGGGTACTAGTGCAGATTCCTGCAGGCTAGTGCAGAATCTCTGTTACTTGCCCAGCTGGGCTGGTGCAATTCCTCCTGTGGAAAGCTAACATACTATTTGCCAGCAGATTAGGCCTTATGGTCTATCGAGTCTGCTCGAACCTTAGATCCTTAGTTGGGTGCCGAGGCCCTCCCATCCCTTGTGCTCCAAAAACCCCTATCATCCATTCCCACCCCTGGGACAGGCCATTATCTGATACATCCACTTTCTGTGTCTGTTCCGACCCTCTCTTGAAGCCCTCCACTGTGGATCTCTGAACCAGCACGCCAGGCAGTGCATTCCAAGGGTCCACCACCCTCTCAGTGAAAAACCTCCTCCTCTTTTCCCCCCTCACCCTTCCACCTTCCAACTTCAAACCATGCCTTCTGGTGATACCTCCCTGCTTTAGTCTAAAGATCCCCTCCATGTTTACCCTATTTATTCCCTTGAGGTACTTGAAGACCTCAATCATGTCCCCTCCGTCTCTCCTCTCCTCCAATGAAAACAAGCAGAGCTCCTCAAGTCTGTCTTCATACGTCAAATCCCCTAGCCCTCGTATCATCTTAGTTGCCCTCCTCTGTACCCTCTCCAGGAGCTGTATGTTCCTCTTCAAGTGTGGTATCCAGTACTGTACACAGTACTCAAGGTGTGGTCTAACCAGTCCATTGTACAGTGGCAGAATCACTTCCTTGCTCCTAGAGGTGATCCCCCTTACGATGCATCCCAACATCCTGTTTGCCTTGCTAGCTGCTCTCCTTCACTGCTCAGAGTTATTCATACATGCATCCACCATGACCCCTAGGTCTTTTTCCCCTATTGAGGCCTCCAGCGCCTCCCTTCCAGGGTGTACCTGTGTTTAGGGTTTCCCCGACCAAGATGCAACATCTTGCACTTGGTGATATTGAAATTTAATTTCCATGTGTGAGCCCAGCTTTCCAGGGTGTCCAGGTCCCCTTGCAGGGTCAATCTCCCCTCTTCTCCCTCAACTACTGCTCCCATCTTGGAGTCATCCGTGAAGAGACTCATTTCACACCCTATACCCTCCCTGATGTCCGATATGTATGCATTAAACAGGATCGGACCCAGGACCGAGCCCTGTGGTACTCCACTATCAACCTCACTAGCGTTCGAGAGCTCCCCACAGACCACTACTCTCTGGGTTCATCCAGCTAGCCAGTTTTCAATCCATCTGACCATCAAAGGGCCTACTCCTAACCCCATCAGTTTCTCCACCAGACCATTGTGGGGGACAGAGTCAAACGCCTTGCTGAAGTCCAAGAATAATACATCCACAGGCTTTACCCTGTCCAGTTCTGATGTTACCCATTCATGAGAACTCCACAAGATTGGTTTGACATGATCTACCTGGCACAAACCCATGTTGCTGACTATCCAGACCTCCCACCTCCTCCAAGTACACCCCCAATCATTCCTTTAGTATACTCTCCATTAATTTTCCCACCACCGAGGTCAAACTGATGGGTCTATAGTTACCTGGTACTTCCCTCGACCCCCCCTTTATGGATTGGCATCACATGTGCCTCTCGCCAATCCCTAGGTACCCTCCCTGTCTCAAGTGACCTGTTGAAGAGCTCCACCAGGGGTGCAGCCAGTATGTCCGCCAATTCCCATAGTACTCTCGGATGAATGCCATCCAGCCCAGGAGATTTGTCTTTCTTTAGGGCCTTGAGGCTAACCACACCCTTTTGGCAGAGACAGCATCATTCGTCCCCTCCACCTTACTGGCCTTTTTATCCTTATCCAGATGTGACACCCCTGGGGTACCTCTCCCTCCCTCTTGGTCCATTTCTGTTGCTCCCCTGATCCCACTCACTGCCGATTCTATCCCCTTCGTGCCTTGCTTTGTAGATATCCCATTCCCCTCCCTAGTGAACACAGAGGCAAAGTACTCGTTAAATACCTCTGCCTGGTCCCTCGCCTCTTCCACCCACCCTCCTTCTGATATCAATCTGCTGAGATGGCCCTTAGTTTTCTCCGCTCCCCAATGTACCGGAAGAACCCTTTTCCTCCTTGTACTCTCTAAGCAGCCGCTGCTCTTTACTGACTTGCTGCCCTCACCATATCGGGTGACTTTTCTTGATGCAAGATGGTACATTTCCTTATCCCTATCCCCTCTTGTTGTTTTATATTTTTTATAGGCCGCCTTCTTTTCTCTGACTGCTACCTGTACCTCACTGGACCACCAGCATGGTTTATGTGACCTTGCTCCCTTACGTTTCAACTTAGCGCAGATCCTGACTGCCTCATGAAGTCCCCGTTTTATGACCTCCCATCTGCTTTCCACACTTGTCATTGATGTAATCCCCTTCAAGTGCTCCTTGAGAATATTTTCCCATGCCCTCAAAGTCTGCCCCCCTGAAGTCCACTGCCAGTGTCCTAGATCTCACCCCCCCTCCCCCTATGCTTATTTGAAACCAGACAGTATTGTGGTCGCTTCCAGTCAGGGGGGCCTGTGCAACCAGGTCCCTTACCAGATCCCCATCTGCCAGAACCACATCCAGGACATGCCCCTCCCTTGTGGGCTCCATCACATGCTATGTTAAGAACACATCCTGGAAGCCGTCCAGCAGCCTCTGCTCCTTGGCCAGCTTAGAGGACATGGTTCCCCAGTTTGTACCTGGCATATTAAGGTCCCCCATCAACACCACTCCTTCCCCCTTTGGTCCACACCGGGCAATGATGTTGTCCAGCAAACCATCCTCTAGAACATCACTCATCCCGGGGGGCCTATATACTATACCCAGCTTGACCTTATCTCCTGCTGGGGATTGTAAGGTGACCCAAAAGGCCTCCACGTTTCCCTCTGCCTCTTCTACCCCTAGCAATTTCTATGTCATCTCTAATGAACATAGCCACTCCACCCCTCTGCCTCCTTTCTATCCTTCCCTAAGCATAGTGTACCCCGTCGTTTGGGTCCCCAGTCATGGTTTTTGTTGGCCCACATCTCCATGACCGCCATCACATCCACCCCGAACAGCATGGCCTGGAACTCTGGCAACTTGTTTCCCAAGCTCCTGGCATTTACTAACACCAACCCCACCCCTTATCCCTGATCCTCTTTGTCAAACCCCACCCAGATTCCTTATACTTCCATCCTCCTCTGCTTCTCCTGAAACCTCCACCCCAGTCTGTTTCCCCTCCCTCCTTGGCTTGAAGCTACTCCCTCATCTGTGGAGAGGGCTTGGTCAGCCCCTCCCTTAGCTGCAAGCTGGAAGCTGCAGTTCCATTTTCAACCCGGGTATCAAATAAACAAACAAATAAATACATAAATATAACACTTATTTAATTTAAAGCTAGGTCCTTTTCACGGAGATTTAACTATGTGCTGCCTTAACACTGGTGAAATGAAAAAAACAGATGTCTGTGTGTAGTGCATTTACAAACTGTTTAATTTTATACTAACTACTGCTTTTTTTTTTGCTGGGAAAAATCCTTTCTCCTTTTCTTTTCCTTATTTATCTCAGTACTCATGGCAGGCAGATTTGTGACTGTGTCCAGGAGCAGCACAGTTCTAGGGTTGCCACTTGTCCAGTTGTAAACCGGATAATCCAGTTTTCAAGGTCCTTATCTGATCATCCAGTTTTGATTAAATGTCCAGTTTTGGGGCCACTCTGAATGTTCAGATAGTATTAAACTGATTGTATCAAATCGTTCACTGTTGCACGCATGTCCAGATTACAAAAAGAGTTCTGATATCACTAGTCACAGGCTTTTGTTTGTAAAACCAGACTGTCTAGGAGGTGTAAACTATGGCCATTAAGACCATTAGCAGTAAATCAACCTAATCTTTTCAACTCTGAATTTCAAGTACGGTCATTTACTACCTTGATAGGAAACAGTTCTTATACCTTTATATGTTGTAATGGGCCCCTTTTTATTTTTCCTATATTCTCATATGTTTTAGATCCACTTTTTCAAATTAGTTTTCACATTTTTATTGCCTTTGTCAATGTGTTGATTATTTCTCTCCTAAGTCCTCAGCACTTGCTGCTCTTATTTTTTATGCTGCCAACCTGAACATTCCATGATATTAGCTACACCATTACAGGCCATCGGAATAAATTGCATGGAATGGTGTGCCTGAAATTGTGGTATGTGATGTCTTAGACATTTGAAAAGAAACAGAAGTAGCTGATGAGGTAAAGGGAACACAATATAGTACTGAGGATACCACAAGTCCTGATAGTTCAACTATCAAAAATGTGGTCAAAGCATATCAGAATACATGGCTGTCATGGAAAGGAAAACTGGAGAGTGTTTAACAGAGAGAAAGAGAGAGAGAGAGAGAGAGAGAGAGAGGGAGCAACAGGTTGTGAATGGGCTTTGTACATCCAGCAGATCTGGGTTTAAATTCCCACAGCCTCCACTTGCATACTGTGTCACCCTAACTAAGCAAGTCACTTAACCTCCCTGTGTTCCTGGACCACCTCTGTAATGGGTCTTGTATCCAACTGGAGTTACCTGGTTGCCAATGAATAAAAAAATAAATAGCAATATGGGTTGTGCTGTTGACTTTATCCTTACCTTTGTTTGGTGAATATTTTGTAATAGAACTGGGACAATCAGGCATTTCTGGGATCTGTGGCTAGGGTGGAAAAAGGGAAGAAAAAGACACACACTTTTCAAGACACAACTTTATTAACTACAAATCTGAAAATGTGAAAATATATTAAAGAAGCCAGTCAGCCAGCTGACATTAATAGAAAGCATGCTGACAAAGACAAACAAATAAAAGATCACGAGTACAAAAAGACAAAGCGAAGTCGTCGGTTACAGCAATGTTGGCTAGAAAAATATGACTGGTTGGGGTATAATGGTGCAAAAGATCTGATGTTCTGCCATTTGTGTATCAAACATGAAATACAGTTGGGTAAGGTGGGAAGTAACAATTTTGTTTTGGTACAGATAACTTCTGGGTTGTCTCTGTCTTGTCCCATAATATCAGTGAAGCTCATGCTAGGGTAAAGGAAAAGGAGGATGCCAGCACTGCTACTCCAGGGGACAAGTAATATGGAGGGAATGCTGAAGAACATGAATGAAGCAACGCTTAACCATCTGGATAAACTGTTTCATACATTCCATGTGATTACTAAGAAAGGAAATCCTTTCACAGCCTTGTGTGGATGTGCAGCCTTGATGACATGAAAGGGCTAGATATCAGTTCAGCAACTTTATCTACTATTTAGCCAAGGTTGAACACATGGTGCTACAAGGAAAAATGATAGGAGCAAAGTTCATTTCAGTCATCAGTGACAGAACCACTGACTCTTCAGTCACAGAAGCTAAGATAGCATATGTGCAATTTGCAGTTAAAGGCACAGTGCAAAATCAGTTGGTAGGTGTCCAGACTGTTGGCAGGACAAATGCGATTTTATTTGCCTATCGTTTAACAAATCACTATTAACCACACTTACTGTGGGCTACTGCAAACTTCTGTGGGCTAGTGTAATCTCTGTTTCACTAGCCTGGCTGGCTAGTGCAAAAAAAAGTTAAGGTTGACCTCTGGTAGAATTTTCTTACATGTAAATGTGCTGTGTATTGAAAGTGGGTCGTGATTTGGTTCCCCGCTGTGTGAACTATGTTCTGCTTGCTGGTACCGTAGAATCTTTTACATGTAAATGTGCTGTGTATTGAAAGTGGGTCATGATTTGTTTCCCTACTGTGCGAACTGTGTTCTGCTTGCTGGAAGCTCTATCCAGCCTAATCGGACTGAATCTGTGTTCATCTCCATTTGGCCTGGGCCATGCCACACTGGCCCTGCCAGACTACCCCACTGCACAGAGAAAACCACTGACAAGAGACCTACTTGGGGATCAGCCCCCTGCTCCACACTTGAACAGGAACAATGCCTTGGTGGATTGTGTGGGCCCTGCTTCTCCTGGCACTCCAGATTAACCACCTGCTGTCTTGATTTTTGTCCAGCCTGTGTCCAGTCATGGGTATCATGAGTAATCATCGGGGTAGCTCTCTGCAACAACAGCCTAATCTAAAAGTGTGTCATCTGATTGTCTTGTTGTTTTCTTTTCATGAACTGAGCCCTCCGGCTCTGGATTACAAATAGTGTGTGTTGTGCATGCTATTTTCTTCCATCACAGGGCCCCAACCAGCTGCAATGTTCTTGGCTAGACCACCATTCTCAATCTGGGTACTCAGAGTGTATGACTGTTTATGGACCCTGAAGTGCATCCATAACTGTTTGATTGATAGAGCCTTTAAGCAAATTAACCTGATAAAGCCCCTCCCTTGTTCAAGTCCCTTAAATAAATCAGATCTAACTCTTTTTTGCATTTACCCTGACTGTGGTTCCAGTTTGTGCAAGAGTACTATACTGCTGTTATTTGCTGTGTATAACCTTGTTTTACAGGAGGTCCTCAGGGCCAAGCCAGAAGAAAGCCCTAGTGGTAAGTGCAAACAGTGTGGGTACTTGTCTGGTGTATCGGGGTATTGTGAAACTGATTATTGTGTATTGTTCCAGACACTAGTAAGGAAAGAGGGGGGGTTACAGTGTCCTGGAGGGCTGCGCCCAGGTTAGCTTGACCAGTACCAACCCTGACCTCTGGGTGGAGACACCCATTTCAGCATTCAGGCCCCTTAACCTGCTACTAGCCAAGCAGGAAGGGGTAGTAGCCCGTGGGATAGCACCACTTAGGGGTTACATTTTGGAGGCTCACCACTGGGATTTTGTGCCTTCTAGTGGCCAAAAATTATGAATTATTGTTAACGATTAATGGCTACCCCAATAGAAATGGCTGTACACCAGTTGGTGGGGTGGTGTACTAGGCAGGAGATAGACCCCCAGAATGTTCTACTTATACTGGATATTCACCTGGGTACCACTAAAGACATTGTAGAGGGAGCACTCTCCAAAGTTGAATGATTAAAAAACCCTGTGGTGGTGGGTTGACAGGCTGATATGATCACCCACATTTTCATAGCCTTGGTAGAGTGCAGTGACCTCATAGACAGCTCTAAAGTGACACAGACTATTGCCCCAGAATGGGTTCCAGCTGCCTGGAGAGTGATAAAAAAAGACAGTAAAGACCCTGGGGAGGATGAGCTCCCACCATTATCCAAGGCTTTTGAGGAGAAATTTGCTAAGTTGTTGCTGGAGAAAGGGAAAACCATAGAGGACTTTAAGAAACTATTCCTGCCACCTGGGGGTGTTCCTTCCTCAACACTCCCTCCCACTCCAGCACCTGTTATGGCCCCGCCTTCTGTGCCCATACCAATGCTGGCCCCTATATCTGTACCTGGCATTAGTCATGACTCCTACCAAAGGCTGAGAATCTTCTCGGGTACCCTTCCCATCCCCCAGGAGGAGAATGACTGGGAAACATGGATAGACTATGTTGCCCCTCTAGTACCTGAATGGCAATGATCAGAAGCAGAGAAATAAAAGAGGCTGAAAGCCTCCGAGGTCCTGCCCTGGCTACCATCCATGACAAGTGGGGCCAATAACCCCAAAGCAACTGCATAGAATGATCTGGATGCATTAGAGAATGTGTATGGGAGCCCAGATTAGTATGAGGATCTGTGGTGGAGAATAAGAAACACTCAGCAGTACCCAGGGGGAGTCATTGTCTGTGTTTGTACCTCAGCTTGAAAAACTGCCACAAGTGTGCTCAGAAAGGCTAGTTTGCCATCAAATGAATTAGATCAAACTAGGCTGGACCAGATCCTTAAGTCTGCTTCATTTTCAGAATTGGTACTGCTTCAGTTGCGCCTTGCCACCTGACTGGAATTACTCCCCTCCTATGATGAGCTAATGAAAGAAATTTAGGAGGGTTGAGCAATGGTGACCCCATGGGGGAATTGCACCCATATCTGCTGCTGCTGTGCAAGTGACTGAGAGTGATCAGTCAAGTGAGGCTCAGGGGCAAAAGTCAGCACTTAACGAGCACTCTGTGAATGTAAAGGACTTCCCGCCCTGGGCCCAGCATTGAAAAGATGAGCTACTAAAAGAAGTCTGAGAGTTGAAGACTGGTGTCTCTGCAAGGGTTTCCCCCATGGAACAACATTCTGGTCCCTCTCAGGACGTGACTGCCATGGGGGTGGGGTGCACCCCTCAGGCATCCTCTAATGAGGGTAGCTCCCAGGCTGAAATCCAAGAATTGACTGCCACCCTAAAGGAACTATTAAGTTATGTTGCACCACTTTCACCGCTGCAAGCAGATATTGGACCCCAACCCCTTGTTACTGCCTCAGTCCATCATACAATGTTCTCTCCAAGGATGACCCAGGAGTCTATCATTTGTCACAACTGTGGGAAGGATGGCCATATGAAGAGAGAGAGTACCGGTATCAGAAAGACTTAGAAAAGGTAACAAACAGACTCCAAGGGGAGCTCCATAAGCAAATCAATGGCCAAGGAGTGCCCGTAATGACCACAGTGAGGGTTCAAGAAATACTAACTCAAATTTCTTTGTGGCTAAATCATCTGTCCAGGCCTCTGCTACTGCCTCTCCAGACTGGTCCAGAATAGTGGGACCTTCGATGGAGACTTCTGTGACTGTCAATGGTATCCATGCTCAGGCTGTGCTTGATAGTGGGTCGCAAGTGACCATTGTATTTCGGGACTGGTATGACAAACACTTATCTGATGTGCCATTACAATCCCTGGAAGGCCTACATGTGTGGGGCTGAGTGACAAATCATATCCCTACCTAGGGTATGTCCACCTCTGGTTGTCTTTTCCTGCAACTGTAACTGGTGTAGAGGAGCGAGTAGAGACATTGGCCCTAGTGTGTCCCCTGACCACACTGTATGATGGGGTCCCCCTGCTAATTGGAACAAATGCCCATATGTTTGGGAGACTGGCGCAACTCTGTCACAAGAAACAAGGGTGATGGACTGGGAGGGCCCTGAGAATTCCAGCTCTGATCTAGAGGGCCTATGATTTGCAACAGAAAACAGAAGAAGTAGACCAGAATGAACTGGTGGAAATCATGTGGAAGAAGGATCCCGATTCAGTGGTACTGGCCCCTAATGCCTAGTGTACCATTCAAGGGGAGGTTCACCTCTGGAAAGATGTCAAGAACAAAATACTGGTGTTGGATGCACCAGGCGATGGAAAATTGCCAGAAGGATTATTGGTCAAGCCCAGCATCTTGCCTGCTCGTGCCCATGCCTATGCACGATGAGTGATGGTTCAGATTCACAATGTGTCAGATTGGGAGATCCGGGTGAACAGAGGGTGCACCCTAGCGATGGTACACTGCACAGACACGGCAGTATTGCCCAGCAACAAGCACCTTGGTGAGAAGGAGAGAGTGACCCCAGACTTGTTTGACTTTGGTGACTCCCCATTGCCAGCTGAATGGAAGGCTAGAATTAACAAGAGACTTGCCCAGAGAGATCAAGTGTTTTCATTGAAGGAATGGTATGTGTCCAGGGTGCGGAGCATCACATACGCCTGCTCGATGAATGGCCATTTTGAGAGAGGTCCCGACTCCTAGCCCCAGCAGACAAAGATGATGTGAAAAGACACCTGCAGGAAATGCTCACTGCTGCCATGATACAAGAATCCAGGAGCACATACGCTTCTCCCATTGTGGTTGTGCATAAGAAGAATGGGTCTATGAGGATATGTGTTGAGTATCAAACCCTGAACTGGTGGATCATCCCAGACCAATACACTATGCCTCGTATACAAGATGCCTTGAACTGCTTGAATGGGAGCAAATGGTTCTCGGTGTTGGATCTTCACAGCGGATACTACCAGATCCCGATGGCCCCAGAAGACCATGAGAAAACAGCCTTCATCTGTCCATTGGGGTTCTATGAATTTCTGAGGATGCCACAGGGGATACCGGGTATCCCGGCTACCTTTCAGCTACTGATGGAACATGCGGTGGGAGATATGAATTTGCTGGAATGCCTGGTGTACTTGGACGATGTTGTTGTGTTTGGGAGCACCTTAGAGGAGCATGAGAACCCACTGTTTAAAGTCCTAGACTGACTGGAAGACTTCGGCCCCAAGCTGTCCATTGACAAGTGCCAGTTTTTCTAAACTTCCGTGAAGTATGTGGGGCACATAGTACCTACAAAAGGAATAGAGACTGATCCAAGAAAGGTTGAAGCACTGACTACTTGGCCCCAACCCCATAATCTGAAAGAACTACAACATTTTCTAGGGTTTTGTGGCTACTACCACAGGTTCATAAAAGACTGTTCCAAGGTGATTCTCCCACTCTTGAACCTTACCCAGGGTTACCCTCCTATCAATTGTAAATACAAAAAAGGGGCCATTAAAGAAAGAGAAGAAGTATACTTCCACCCAGGAGAACTCTTTGGGCCCCGTTGGATGCCCGACTGTAAAGTAGCCTTCCATGAGATCATATACCAGCTCACCCATGCCCCTATCCTCACCTATGCTGACCCCACCAAACCCTATGTGCTGCATATGGACGCTAGTCTGCAGAGTCTAGGAGTGGTACTGTATTAAAACCATGAGGATGGCCTGAGACCAGTAGCTTTTGCCAGTAGGAGCTTGACCCCATCCGAACAAAAGTACCCTGTGCATAAGTTGGAGTTCCTTGTGCTAAAATGGGCCATCGTTGACCAGTTTCATGAATATCTCTATGGGGCAAAGATATTGGTGAAGACTGACAATAACCCATTGACCTATGTACAGACCTTAGCTAAGTTAGATGCCACTGGGCACTGGTGGCTTTCTGCATTATCAATCTATGATTATGCTGTCAAATACAGACCGGGCCTGAACCATATTGAAGCTGATGCCCTATCACAAAGGCCCACTTCCACGAGTGATTGGGTCAGGCTGTCTGAACCTGACATTCGAGCATTGTGCCAAAAGTTTGATAGAGATGAACAGATGTCTGCGGAGCCAGTGGACTGTTTAGTAGATTGCTTGGGCCCTTCTGACACCTGCATACCAGCTGCTTATTGCCACTTATCTGCTCTAAATATTAGTGCACTACCTCAATTAATTTTTTTATTTTAGTCTTTGGTAACCGGGTAAGACCCACTAGGCACAAGTGCCTGTTTTCAGGGGTGACCTGGGAGCACTGGGTGGTTAAGTGACTTGCTCAGAGTCACACAGTATGCAAGTGAAGGTTGTGAGAATCAAACTCGGGTCTGGTCAGCTGGATGTATCAAGCTTTTTCACACCTCGTTCCTCTAACCTCTAGGATATACTGCCAGCCCATTGACAATGACAGCATTCAGTGGGCTCAATCCCAAGATCCTATGATTTAGCCAGCACTTGATGTCCTGTGTGCGGGGAAAGATGTGTCTAAGTTATGTCCCACTGACTTGCGATCTGCTTTATTGTTTACAGAAGGCCCCAGATTGAAGTTACTCAATCAGTTGTTGTACAGAGAGACAGTAGATCATAGTGGCAAAGTAGACAAGCAACAATTGGTCCTGCCCATGGCCTTTAAAGATTTGATCCTGAGGTCCCTCCACAATCACATGGGGCACCTCGGTATTGACAGAACCCTTGACCTGATACAATCTCGCTTCTACTGGCCCAAAATGGGGGCTGATGTTGAGCACCATGTAAAGACTTGTAGTCAGTGCCTGCAAAGAAAAGCCCTGCCTCAGAGGGCTGCCCCCTTGTTAATATTACTACCAGCAGCCCCATGGAACTAGTCTGCATAGACTTATTGTGATTAGAACCTGATCAGCAGAACACTGGCAATGTGTTAGTGGTTACGGATCATTTCACACAGTATGCACAAGCCTTTCCCACCAAAGATCAAAAGGCATTTACCGTGGCTAAGGTGTTAGTGGAAAATTTCTTCATCCACTATGGTGCCCCTCAGTGGATCCACCCTGACCAGGGCAGAGACTTTGAGAGTCAACTGATCAAAGAAATGCTGTCTCTATGGGGGTGCAAATGTCAAGTACCACCCCCTATCACCTGCAGGGAGACCCTCAACCAGAACATTTTAACTGCACCTTTCTAGACATGCTAGGCACCCTCCACCCAAAAGACAAGCATAAATGGAGCCAGCAGATTAGCAACTTGTTACACGCATACAATTGCATGAAAACTGATGCAACTGGGTTCTCCCCCTACTGCCTCATGTTTGGGAGAGAGGCCCGGCTGCCAGTTGACGTCTGTTTTGGGGTCTCTCCAGATGAGGTCTGAGCCAAAAACTACTTGCAATATGTACAAAAACCGAAAGCTCAATTGAACCATGCCTATCAACTGGCCCAGACAATGGCAGGCAAGAGAAATCTAGCCAACAAAGAGAGGCATGATAAAAAAATAAAGGCTTAAGAGCTTCGACCTGGAGACAGTGTGTTGTTACGCAATTTGGGACTGCATGGTAAATACAAAATTGCTGATCGGTGGCACCATCTTCCCCATGTAGTAGTTGGAAAGTTGGATGATTTACCCATGTACAAGGTGCACCCAGAGAACAACTCCAAAGCTGTCAAGACCATGCACCATAACCACTTGCTACCTATTGGCCAAGTCATGATTGAGGCTGAACCTCCAGAAAGTGAGCCCCCTGGGCCGGTGACTCATGCTGCTTCTACAAAGAGAGAGAGTCAACCTACCCCAGTGGTCACAGATTTAAGGTTTCCTCCACAACAGGCCCAGAATAATAGCGACTGTCAGTCCACTTCTAACTAAAGTGAGTGCGACTATGCCTATTACTCCTCTTATGAACTGAATCAGCAGTTTTGAGGTAACCCCCTGATAAATTGTGGGGATGAAGCTGGGTCTTACCCCCCAGTTTCACGCTTGGAGCCAATGCTTACAGAAAGTGAACTGCAAAGTATCACGTCTCTGTGTATTGTGGAACTGTATGATTTGCTTGAAGAAGGGGCTGAGGGTTTTAGTTTTTCTGGTGACATACCAGAACTTGAAGAACACTATGAGAGTGCTGACCACCCCCTTCAGTGCCTCAAAGCTTGATTGTGCCTGAGCCTTTGCAAAATGAGTCAAGTGTTGTAGAAACAGAGCCTGCAGAGCAAGGAGCCGACAGTGCCCCAGGTTTGGACATTCCCACTCACACAGAGGCACCCCTCACAAGTGACGAGAGTCCTCAGACCAGTGCTGAGAGTACAGAGACTATAGTTGTCCCCCTTAGAAAGACTGGATGAGCTGTCAAGCAATTAGTATGACTCAGTTATGATTCTCCCGGGAGGCCAGTGGATTTGTCTCTCAATGTGGTGCACAAAGGTGTTTATGTCTCACCAAGCTCACTGCCCAAATTGAGCTTGACAGCCAATTCCAGGTTACTTGTCTTTCCCTCCCACCATGGTGCCCCTGCCCCTTCTAGCCCCAAGTTAGCTGATAGGGAAGGGCCCACTCTTGCATTGTTTAAGGTACAAGAAGCTATTACGTGATTCAGTATAGTTATGTTCAATTTACCTGTGTGAAATATGCAGAATGTGTTGTCAGAATGGATATAGTATCATGAAGTGTAGTGAATATGTATAGTAAAGTAATAAGTCTATGTTAACTGATGTATGATGGTAGAGACTTAACGCGGACGTCAAGTTTTCTCCAGGCAGGGAAGGGTGTAAACCCCCTACAAATGGGGGTTCCCGAAAAGTCTTACTCGAGCTTGCCTAAATGCTCACTGCCAGGCAGGTGTCCTGCGTTTTAGCAGTTTAAATGTGATTGCCAGATAGTGCCTCTATAGCCTCCGTGTAATGTCTCTTTAAGAGCTGCCTGAATTGCAGTCATAAGTAATCTAAGAGGGAGCTCTGTTGAAAGATGTAACCATTTGCTGAAAATCATTCAGAGTGATTATGATAATGTAGTTTGTCTAACCTGCCTTCTTTGCAGCAAGGACTGTTTTGTTTATCTCCACTATCTTGGTCCTGGACTGTGAATTGGACCAATTAGTTCTGGTGGGACCTAAAATGGAGCCAGACTACAGGAGCTGTCTGGAGTCAAAATGTGTAAGAATTGTAGTTTTGGGCTTTTGGCACCTTTTTGCACCTGAAGGGGGAGCCTTTGTTGTGACTGACAGACAGATCAGCCAACCAAACCTTTTGGATTCTGGGGAAAGTCCCTGGCTTGCTGGCAGTTGAGTCAGATCTAAGTTGGGAACTGAAGAAACAACATGCTTGAGACAGTCAAGCAGCCGTCTGAGTAGTTTTGTATAGGAGAACTGTGGAAAGGCCTGAGTTGTGGCCTGCATGTCTGCCTGCTGCCCCTGAGAGGGAGAGAAGAGAATTATTTCAGACTAAATCCAAGTTTGTGAGAATGAAGTAAGCCACTAATTTTTTTCCAGGCTCATACCTGATGAAGACCGAAGATTTTGCTGAATGTGATCAGCCTGTCAGGATTTCCAGCTGTTTTTGAATCCCCGGTTTGTGCAGAGACTTTGCGATCGTGACCGGAGAGCGGTTTGCCTGGTACAGTAGAATTTCCTTACATGTAAATGTGCCGTGTATTGAAAGTGGGCCGTGATTTGGTTCCCCACTGTGTGAACTGTGTTCTGCTTGCTGGAAGCTTTATCAAGCCTAATCAGACTGAATCTGAATTCATCTCCATTCGGCCTGGGCCATGCCACACTGGTCTTGCCAGACTACCCCACTGCACAGAGAAAGCAACCGATGAGAGACCTGCCTGGGGATCAGCCCCCTGCTCCACGCTTGAACAGGAACAACGCCTCAGTGAATAATGTGGGCCCTGCTTCTCCTGGCACCCCAGATTAACCACCTGCCATCTCGATTTTTGTCTAGCCTATGTCCAGTTTTGGGTATCGTGAGAAATCATCAGGGTAGCTCCCTGCAATAACAGCCTAATCTAAAAGTGTGTCATCTGATTGTCTTGTTGTTTTCTTTTCACAAACTGAGCCCTCCAGCTCCAGATTACAAATAGTGTGTATTGTGCATGTTGTTTTCTTCCATCACAGGGCCCCAACTAGCTGCAATGTTCCTGGCTAGCCCACCATTCTCCATCTGGGTACCCAGAGTGTGTGACTTTTTAAGGACCCCGAAGTGCATGCATAACTGTTTGATTGATAGAGCCTTTAAGCAAATTAACCTGATTACACCCTTCCCTTCTTCAAGTCCCTTAAATAAATCAGATCTAACTCTTTTTTGCATTTACCCTGACTGTGGTTCCAGTTTGTGCAAGAGTACTGTACTGCTGTTATTTGCTGAGTAAAACCTTGTTTTACAGGGGGTCCCCAGGGCCGAGCCAGAGGAAAGCTCTGGTGGTAAGTGCAAACAGTGTGGGTACTTGTGTGGTGTATCAGGGGTATTGTGAAAGTGATTATTGTGTATTGTTCTGGCCACTATTAAGGAATGAGGGGGGTTACAGTGTCCCAGAAGGCTGTGCCCAGGTTAGCTTGACCACTACCAACCCTGACCTCCAGGTGAAGGCACCCATTTCAAAACTCAGGCCCCTTAACCTGCTACCAGCCAAGCAGACAGGGGTAGTAGCCCTTGGGATAGAGCCACCTAGGGGTTACATGTATATAGTGTATGTGTGTGTGTGTGTGCATGTGTAGAATAAATACTAGAAAAAAGTGTAATTGACAAGTAAATAATGCCATCAAGGGAGTCTAATGAGATTATAAAACATGAGCCCCAAGGGCTGTATACTTGTAAAATAAAGTTATCTTTCCAAGATAGCATTATTTCACAAATACATTGCACTTTTCTAGCATTTGTTTTATATAATACCTTGTAGTCAGTGCATGTTTTATTTTTAAAATGTTTTGAGAGGTTGAAAACTTTCTAGCATACAGAAGTTGATTTCTTGATGTTTAGAAAGATCAGAGGCATTCTTTAATGGTTGCAGCCGACTATTATGTAGGCTGCATCAGTTAGCCATATGACTTGAAGATCATGTGATTTTGAGGCACTAGAAGATGACTACTGTACCATCTACTTCAGGACTTTGATTTGCTTCAGTCCTTAACTTTTTGTTTTGTAGTTACATTTCTGGAGGTACAGTGGGCTTGCTTCTTTTAAATCCTGTTTTCTGGTAAAGCAAATTAGTTTAACTGAATCTGAAGATACTGTTTGTAATATTAGACTTCAAAGTAATTTTGTGCTGTAGGAAGTTTGTAGATAGATGAAATGGTATCTAACCCCATCAGTTTTAGAAAGTTGCTTTTTTGCTGTCCTTGCAACATGGGGGATGTTTATATCCTAACTGTTAAGAAAGTTATATTAAAGTAGGCTGCTTTCAAGCTGGTCTTGCAGTTGTATGTGAAGGCTGATCCCTATGGAAGCCTGTTGCTTTTAAGCTGGGCTTGTGCATATGTGTGTGGGTGGGGGGGGGCACTATTTCTGTAAATATCTGTGACTTTTTAACTCTGTTTGTGTGTATATTTGGGGAGAGTGATGCCCAAACTGTTAAGAAACACCTTCTATTAAAGTATGGTTTTGAGATTAACCTGTCAATCAGGTATTACTACTAGGATATATAGCACTCACCATTCATTCAGGCCAGTGCATGAAATAGAGAGAATGCACTCACTCTGACATTGGATTTTGTCTTTTTCACAATTTTTTTACAATGCATACAAGGTTTGGTGACTTTGTGAGGGAGGAGGGGGTTTATTGGAAAGAGGGTGGTAAAAGATGAAATGTATTTGTCATGGTAAAGAGAGACAAGGAGGGAAGAAGTGGGAGACTTGCTTTTGTGGGTGAGGAAGGGAACACTACACAGGTGCTGTTTACATGAAAACTTCTCTGGGTACACAGGAGGAAGGAAGGAGGTGGGCACCTAGTGGGGGATGGGCATGTGTCCACTATTTCAAAATATATAGCATGGTGGAGGGGCAAGAGATAAATCTTTTTAGGAAAACAGTGTAATAGTAGTTACTTTGTGTAGTACTTTGAGAGCAAAGTGCTTTGTCTCTGAGTAAAACTATGCATAATACAATTCACCAGCAACTTCACTGGTATAGTGCCCTACAGGTAGTTTTAATTGTGCAAAGTAGCCATTTCACTGTCTGAAGAACTATGCATAGTCACTATTCACACTTCATGAAGATTAAAAACTTTGTAAAGTATTTTGTGAAGTGAAATCTTCTGACTTCACACTTGTTTAAAATCATGGCAGTGAGCTGCTATTTATTGTACGGAGGTTAAAATCTAAAAATAGGTATAGGTTTAACACAAACTTAAGGCCATGTGTTCTGGTGGAGTAGTTAGAATACTGAACTGTGAAACAAGTGATCACAGGTTTGAATCCCACCATAG
This sequence comes from Neoceratodus forsteri, assembly GCA_016271365.2. Taxonomy (NCBI): domain Eukaryota; kingdom Metazoa; phylum Chordata; order Ceratodontiformes; family Ceratodontidae; genus Neoceratodus; species Neoceratodus forsteri. The sequence goes on from CM028129.1 coordinate 908,614,001, forward strand.
TGACTGACTCCCTCTGTGAACTTGAGAATGTTACTTGCTCTTCGAGTGTTTCAGTCCTTCAAGCTGAAAAAATGGTAGAAGCAGGAATCCACTAAAAATGAGATTCTGGTCTGTCCCAATGAAGTAAAAATAAATGCAAGAAACTTGCATTGACATAAAATGATATTCCACAGTTACAGTTTGGAATAGTTGCAAAGTGGTGAGGTAAACCAGATAATGAACCTTACCTTTAAATCTAACTTAGTTTTATATTACGAAACTACTAAAGATGAAATTGTGTAATAATACAACAAAGTGCTCTACTTTCAGATGTGAGACTGCAGAATGTTAGTTCACAGACGCTCAGGATATAGAAAATTCTTATCTCTGTAGTTATCAGAAGGTCATTGATCCTGTCATGTCTCGTTTCTCCTGTTCTTTGGAGACTGGTGAGAAATAACATGTTTCTCCATGGTAACAACTTAGATCACATTGCCAATAAGGCACCAGTAAAAGCCCAAGAGGGTTTTATTTAACAGTTGTGGCTTACAGTATGTTTTGTGAAATTTTTTTTTTTTTTTGCAAAATTAATCATGAAATTGAACCACATGTCTAATATTATTTTTATGTTCAGTTTATTGCTATTTGGTGTTAATAATGTCCACTTTCTAAGCCAGGCTTTGAAATGTTACATACTATTTAAGTAATAATGATATAAATATATTGTTGCAGTAGTAATGATATAAATATGTTATTGCTCTGCTTATCTAGCTTATTTATATTACTCTGTAATTTATTTAAGCATGAATTTTATACATTTCAAAACCATAGAAAAATCAGAAATTGTGAGTAATACTTAACAATCACACCAAACAAAAAAAGGTTGACTAGGATGACTTGGTCCACAGAGCAACATCTAAATTCTCCATGACCAAGCTCAACAATCTGTTTAATACTTTTTGCTACTTTTGCCTCCCCACCCCCACCCCCATTACTCCCTTTATAGCATGCTCAACATATCATTATTAGGATGTCAGTGAATGCATGGGGTCACTTTATGTTGCAATACGGGACTGTGCACTCTTGTTATCTCCAGTTTACTCATTCACTGTAAATGTAAATGTGATATATTGATAATTTTAAATTTCTGGTACAATATGTACTGTACTATAACATGTAACAAACAATATTCTTGAAATAGGACAACTTTGAAAGCAGGACCTTGTATGTTAGTGGTTTGACCATGCTTAAAAATAAACTCCTACCTATCTGCTCCCTCAGGCGTTAATCTCTACAGTCTTTGCTACCCCAAATGCATTATGAACATTGATGATGTGGGGTTCTCATACATATTTTCCATCTACTGAAGTCATTTCCTGCTGATGTGCATTCAGCTATCTCAAGAAATGCATTCAAACCCTGTCTCAGGGTTCTGCCCAGCCTTTCCTGCCACTGTGGCTAGTACCTGCTATTTTTGCATTTGCTATAGTATATGCAAGGCCTCTAGTGCTCTGAGGCAGCATTTTCTGATTTCTTCGGCATGATTTCTTCATTTCTCTGACAGAATGCAGTCCTGCTATTGGCTAAATATGATGTGATGTCATCGATGACATCACATGCTAAGCACAGAGGAGGTGCTTCAGGATAAACGAGATGGGAAAGAAAGCCTGACACTACAGAAAACTGTATATTTTAATGGAAATTTATGAAAACAATGAATTCTGGCACCATATATATATTCTATGGCATGATGTAAATTCTGTGGAAATTCCGAACACGAGAATCGCAGAATTCCAGGGCCTTGAGTATATGTGTTTCTCCACAGTATTTTGTCATTGATGTTTGGCATTACTGCAGTTTTTGGTTAAAAGCTTTAAATTAAAGTTCTGAACTCATGCCCTTTTTTTTTTCTCTTTTGCAGTTTGTCTGGCGTACCTCTCCTACCACTCATACTGGTTTCTCATATGATGTATTTTGATGTACTGTATTTTCTGTACAAGAACTTTTTTGTTTTGTTTTTACCAGGAGAGACACACTAAGCTGAAATCTTGTTTACAGGTGCGATCTGGGAGCACAAGGAAGTTAAGTGACTTGCTCAGGGTCACACATTATGCAAGTGGGAGCTTTGGGATTCAAACCCATGTCTTCTGTATGACTCCTCTCTACCTCCATCTCTGGGATGAATCTGGAAATGAGCTGATTGCAACTCAGCCTGCCTTTCCAGATTACACAGCTATATAGTTAAGGATTCCAGTCAATACCATGTTATGTGGACTAAGTACGCATTCCTCTTTAGAGTCTACAAATCACTACCTATTTTAATTTTATATGTACAATGAAATGTCTTTTTCTATGCATTGTCTCTATGCCTGCCTAATCTTTAAGCTGCATGGCTGCGTTAGCTACCAACGTGTATAGTCCTTCATATTGTGCCTTCTCAACTGTACATAAACCTGTGTGTCTGTTTCCCAGAATGTTCCCCCCTGTTTCCCCCAGGTCGCATCTGGAAACGAGTGGTTAGCCGCTCAGTATGCCTTCCTGGTTAAACTCTTAAATAAATAAATAAATAAAATTAGGTTAAAATCCCTTTTTGTCTGTCCTCACAGAACTAATTGTGGCTGACAGTGTACATCCATTTGATTATCAAGTTTTATTTTGAAGCTTCCCACTGTGTTGCACCCAATGACTTATTTTAGTAGACTGTTTCATCCTGTTAGAATCCTTTGCATGAATCAGTCTTTTCTATGATCAGTGTTAAATAGCTCTCCATTGTATCTGAAATTATTTGATTCAGGTGAATTATTTTACTAAATAAATAAATGTGCTTATAACAAAAATCAAAAACTAAAAACTGAATCACTCATTCTTTGACAGTCAGTTAGTTATTCATTTATTTCAAATTACTGTAGTTGGGATAACCCCCATGAAGGGCAGCATTTCATTTTCATAGTGATCCCAAGGAGGCCAGCAGCAGTCAACAGGTGAACATTTTCAAACAGAAATAGTTACATACAGCCTAACTATAGCAAAACAAAAAAAACAAACTGTAAATGTAAGTACCTCCAAACAGTAATAAAACAAACTGTCATAGTAGGATTACAGAAAATAAAACATATGAGCACTATTATGCAACATGATCAGATACTGGGCTATAGCAAATACAGGGGGTTCTAAGGTGGACAAAAAGATTGGATGTGAACACTTATAAGCTATAATCATTCTTCAGTTAGACAGGTAGTTTGTTTCAAGTGTCTGGTGCAGCAGATGCAAAGGCCTCACTGTCAAGATTCCTGCTTCATCCTGGGAAATGAGAAAATAAATGCTGTTGTTAAACAGATTGTGTGGGCACTTTTAGACAGTGTGAAGTGTACTAGGACAGAACCTGGGGCTTTTCATTATGCACAGTTGTACAACAAAAAAGCCAGTAGTAGTCATGCCTGCTTGACAGGCTTGGCCAGTTAAGCTGGTCATACAGCAGACAATGATAGGTAGACCACCCACAAGAGAGGAGGAACCAGCTGAACTTGTTGCACGAATGATCCGGGGCAGCAGAGAGGTTTTGCTTGCATAGCAATATAGGATGTCTCCATAGTCGATGGAAGGGTGCAGGAAGTGGGGAGGCCACCTGTTTCTTCCATGAGCACTGAGACTGCATGAAGACCTGTACAGAGTGTCGAGATTGGGCACTAAGATTATTACTATTCGTTATGGTTAACTGTGATATGGTTTCCATAAACAACATTTGCTCTGCACTATCTCATTAAGTTTAAGTGCTAGCTCTATGGTTATAGTTTGTTTCAGAGTGTTACAGTGCCTTCTTTTCCATTTGCCATTACCAGTATTGGACTAATGTTAACTTGAACACAAAAAAATGTAAGGCTACAGATATTACAGTCATTCAAGTTTAATAGGTACAGAAGACAAATCTGGAATTAGTTTTATTAATAATAATTACAATATTCCTTTGACAGTTGTGACATATTAACATGGTAATTTGAGGCCTGAAGGGACTCTAAATCCAGCAGATCCACACACCCTCCCCTTCATAAATTGCTTTTTTTCCCTAACCCCCCACCTTTTTTAATATCTATCCTTCCCCTGCCCAAGGGTCTATCTGAACGCCTTTTCTCTCTATGCTCGCCTGATAAAACAATTAAAAAAATAAATAAGCAGGTATTAATAAATATGCAAACATACATTACTTTATAGGAATGTTCCATGTACTTTACTATCCAGGGTATACAGTGATTCACTTGGGAAGTAGAAATGTGTGCAATCATAACTTAAAAGTCTGTGCTGCCTTTTCTATCCACTGCTTCTTCTGATAGGCTGCTCCATGGGTTCACAACTTTCTGGGAGACATGCGCCTAATGTTATGCCTCAATTTACCACCTCTGAGCTTTATGGCATGTCCCTACTTCTGGCTTGAGCCCACCAGATCAAACATCTAAGTCTGTTCAGTCTTCCTGATACCATGCATCTTCTAATCATCCTTTGCTCCAGGGTGAACATATTAGGAATTCTGGCCTCTCCTCATAGCTGCTGTCTTGAACACCCCTAATCATTTTGTTGGCCCTACATTTCATTCTTTCAGTTGGCTCAATGCCATTTTTGCACTGGAAAACTCAGAGCTACATGACATATTCCAGATGGGGCCTGATCAGGGCCTGTAAAGTGGTAGAATTACAGTACTTCCCTGTTCTGGTGATCACCCCTCCTTTTCATCCACCTAGCATTCTTCAAGCATTCTTGACTGCTTTTCTTCTAAAATAGGTATAGAAGACAAACCTGGAATTTGTTTATTAATAATATTTACAATATACACTTGACAGTTGTGACATATTAACACAGTAATTTGAGGCCTGAAGGGACTCTAGATCCAACAGATCCACTGTCCATTTTAGAAGAACTGAATACCCACTTTTCCACTCAGGGCTTGCTTTTGACTCTTCTCCTATGCTGGGCAAAGCAGTCCCTTCCTGACTCAATTCCTCCCACCCCTCCTCATCACACACCTTCTAACTCCAGGTCTGTCCTCCTTCAAGGAAGTGGAAGACCACCTTAAAACTGGATACAAGAAAGAGTGGTAGTGCTGGCGGTATTGAGCCATTGTTCCTCAAACTGGGCCATCACTATTTTGCAGCCACTATATTTCACATCTTCAATCTGTCGATAGCCTCTGCAACTGTACCATCTTGTTGGAAATCTGCCCATGTTCTTCCACTGTTCAAATCTGGGGACCCCTGCGACGTGAATGCTTATAGGCCTATTTCCATCCTTCCTATCCTCTCCAAAATCCTCGAATGATTCATTTTTACCCAGCTGAAAGCATACCTTGAAAAATATTCTCTGCTCAACCCTGATCAATCATGATTTAGGAAAAACCACAGCACCATCTCTGTGCTTGCCAAAGTCACTAATGACTGGATAATCACTCATGATTCCAAACTAGTCACTGGCGCTATCCTCCTTGACCTCAGTAAGGCATTTGAAATTGTGGATCACAGTCTCGTCCTGCATAGCCTCACAAATTTAGGAGTCTCTGCAACTTCAGCACAATGGTTCACTAGTTATCTCTCTGGTCGCATCCAAAAAGTCAAGGCTGATGGCCTACTCTCCAGTCCCCTGCCAGTCTCATGGAGCATCCCACAGGGATCCATCTTAGGCCCCATCCTCTTCTCTATATGCATTAATGCCCTTAATTCTAAAATTGTCAGCTCCAAACTGCACTTCCTCACAGATGAAACAGTCTTGTATATTTCTAAACCGACGCTTCCCGAAGTCTGCAATCAACTCCAAGACGACTTCATCAAACTGGAACAAAACCTCATCAATGCCAAGCTGCTGCTAATTGTAAAAGACTTAAACCATGTTTTTCAACCCTGGCACTTCCACCTCTGACACAATCTAAATCAGTCATACCTATTGTCGCCACATTAGGCAAACCTTTGGAATTGGTAGATAAATTCAAATATCTTGGCATATTGATTGGCAATATATTTATCTTCAGCATTCATATCAATAATCTTACCAGTAAGGTCAAATCCAGACTTGAGTTCTTTTTCTGAAACAAGTCTCTCTTTCCATCAGATGCTAGAGCTAAACTTGTACAAGCCACATTTCTATCACTCCTTCACTACGGCAGCATTATTTATGGCTGCACCTCTGCTTCCAACTTGCATAAATTGCATGTCTTGTAACACCAGGCTTTGTGGTTCATCACAAAGGCCCCTCCTCGAACACATCACTGTGACTTGTATAATTCAGTAGGCTGGACCTCCTTAGCAGCAAGACGCTTGACCCACTGAAGTACATTGACACTAAAATCCTGTTAAACAAACTCCCAGGATACATATCCTCCCTTATCCACATCTCTAATAGCACTTACTCCTTAAAGAAGATGGACTTCAACCTCCTTGACACTCCTAAGACACATACAAACTTTGGCAAAGGGCCATTTCTATGCTTTACCCACTGCCTGGAATCGCTTCAATCTATCCTCAAACTTACCAGTGTTGTCTCAATTAATTTTTATAAAGCCTTGATGGCCAGTAAGCTCAAAGCCACATGTAACTGTCATTAATACTCTCCCAACTGGTGCTCTTCTTCCACATCCTGACCTCTGTCTTTCCCCTCACCCCCTACATTGTTCCCTCCCTGTCTGCCTTATCATGTAACCCCCCCCACACCATCAACCTCATCCACACCCTCACTTCTCTCTCTCTCTCCAGCTTCTCCTATCCTTTACAATAAAATCTGCCTTCATTTATGACTGGCCTGCATCCTACCTACTTACCCTACTTCCTCTCCTCACCCCTTCCACCCTTCTACCCTTATCCAAGCCACTGTTTTTCCTACATTTAGCTCACCAGGATTAATATGTTCTTGTATCATGTCTCATGCCAAGCTTGTTATACTGCTCACATATTCTAGAATTTTTAATGCTTTCTGTACATGATATGTAAACAATTTGGCAATTCTGTTCTTTCAATTGATGTCTGTTTTAATATAAGTTGCTATTAAGTACTCTGTCCTACTATTGATTATGTATATCCCTTATTTGTTGTACATGTCCTTCTGTAAACTGCTGTTATGTGTATAGGACCTCCTCGTGAATGAGCCTGCTCAATGGAGTTGTCCTACAATAAACTGAAACTGAAATAGACTGTTGCTGCACACAGCTTGCCATGCTTCAGTCCCTTGTCTATTATGATCTCTAGGTCCTTTTCTTACTCCAGTATAGTAAGAGAAGCCCAACTCAGTGTAAAGGTCCTACCTCTGCTTTTCTTCCCCAAGTGCAGCATTTGGCTACATTGAGTCTGCGATTCCATGAGTCAAACCAGTGAGTCAGATTGGCACTTGAAAGGTATCACAATTCTCAAGGAAGTCCACTACCATGGCCAGCTTAATGTAGTAGTAGTAGTAGTAGTAGTAGTAAAAATGCTTATTTATATACAGGATAGCAAACTTTAGATCACAGACCTATTTTCAAAGTTGTCCTGTGTAATGTCATTAGTTGACTCAAGCAGCCTGCTAGAGAACCATTCAAGATCACTGATGGAACTGTTTAACAATAATATCTTCAGCACCAATCCCTGAGGAACATGGCTTTGTACCTTCTCCACTTGAAACAGTGCAATTGGTCACTAAGCTGTTTCCTGCTCCCAAGCCTGTTAGAAATACAACTTATGTATTCCTCCTGTATAGTGCACTAGTGTACTTGGTCCAAAATCTTGTCTTGTACCACAGTGTCAAAGGCTTTGTTGTAGTTCAGATACAGTAGACCACATCTGTGGCCCTAAATATGGGTGACTGAGGCATGGCTCAATCTGGCATGGTTCAACTCTGCACCCTTAAAATGATGGGCACACTGTTTCTGCTTTTCATTACAGAACTTGAAAAAGCATGGGTGCAATTCATACTGTGATGTTATTATTTACACATTTTATTTACTTATTATGTACCACTTAGTGTTTTTCCTATTCAGCACAGTTTAAGAGTTGGAAATGTTTGCCATCCTAAACAACTACAGCAGAAATTATTGTTTGCAAACGTGACAGGAGAACACATCATCTGCAGACATTTTGAGGGTCACATTACAAGTCACAGGGCCATGGCACCACTGTAACTCAGTACATCCAATATAAACAAGTGTTAGCAGTAGCCATCAACTGCTGCTGTTCAAGTGTTTTTTTACCCATTTTAAAAAAATGCAGTAATATATAATAACCAAATACAGATGCAACATCTCATTTTCAGTGAGGTGCTGGTTTCATCCATTTTCACAGTGTATTTACCCAGGGTTCTCTTTACATGCAAAAGTAGAGACACCCAACAAAATGGCAACTTCACTGGTCAAAGTGTGAATTCACAAATTAATTCACAGAGGGAATTTAGGCCACTTCCATCCTTAGCATGAAGCCATTTTCGTTGGGTCCTGCTTTTACCCATTGGTTTATTATGTTTAGTCAGGATATCTTATCTATGATTCAATATCACATTTTTAGTGTGGTCCTGCTTTCTCCCATTTACATGCTATATATTCTCATTAGCTCAGCAGAGATGCAAAACATACTGTAGTTTTCGGTGGAGTCCTACATTTACCCATATGCATACTGTATTTACCCAGGAGAGCCCAGATAAGATGCAATATCTCATTTATAGTGTGGTCTTGCATTCTCATCATTTTTATAATGTACTGTATTTACTCAGGATAACACTTTTGATATGCCACATCCTGTTTTCAATGTGGTCATTCTTTCTCCAGTTTTACACAGCATTTTCTGAGAGTAGCTAAGCTCAGATGCCATATCTCATTTCAGAGGAATTTTGCCTTATCCATGTTTACACAATAGCTACTGCCACAAGATAACCCTGCTGAGCTGAAGTATCTCAGCCTCAGAGGGTCTCTGCTTTTACCCATTTTTACACTGTTTACCAAGGATAGTCCAGCCCAGTTGAGATGCAATACATCAACCCATTTTCAGTGGGCTCCAGCTGTCACATATTTTGCAATGTATACACAGGATAGCTCAGCTGTGATGCATCTCAATATCATGTTTATAGCAGGGTTCATTTAGACAACCACTTCTCCTCACCAGCTTCCATGTGCTCTTATGGATTTGGGTCCTGGTGAGCTAAAATGTAAAAGTAGTTTAAAGACAAAACTTCACAGCAAAACAGTGAAGCAAGATTTACCCTGAAGGGCACTGGCAACAGAGCCAAGTTTCAAAGAAATGCAAAACTGCACACACCTCACTAATACAAAGCATCTTAAGAAGTCTGGGCCAGATTCTCAAAGTCTCAAAAATCATGCAGCTGCAGGAAAAACTCCGTGCAAGTTGGTTGCCAATTGCGGAACTGCAGTTTCTCCCACAGCTACAGTAGTCTTAAAAGTGCAGCCAGTTTATAACCAGCTCCACAATTTATGGCAGCTTGTGGGTGGTGTTGCCATGGAAATCTTCACAGCTGAGGAAAATGTTATGACTGGTGGGACCAGCCGTAACTACTTCCACAGCTGCTGTGGATGAGAATACCAATCTCCATAGCTGCGGATATTTTGATTCACAACTGGAGTTTTGGTGAGAGTTAGTCACAAAGTCTTTTGAGAGTCCAGCCCCTATATATGGTAAGTTTTATATACTTCCCATGGTGATTTGTAGTAGTCAGTATGCATAATTTGGTATTCTATATTAGTTCTTGTATACATCTCTACGGGAATATCCTTGAGCATGTGTGGTTAGGTAGAGGCATGCACAAATATAGTCCATGAGGGAAGGGCACATTTAAAACCATTTTTCAGTACTTTTCTGTGTTGCACCCCTTTATGCAATATACAAAGGGGTCATATGACTTTCCCTGTAATAGCTCACTAGTCAGTGCACCAGCACAGAAAAACTGGTACAACGTGTCTGTCTTACTGGGCTCACAAAGCAGTTCCCCTGTGCCTTCAGGCCACTGACACAAAATTCAGTGAGCCCTGCTATGTCCTTCATGGGTGACAGCCTTGTGAGCTAGAATATTCATTCCAGTAGGTGTAGAGCCACTGACAACAATAACAGAAAGGAACAGGGCTGGGGAGGGGGATCTGCTGGTTGCCAGTGTCATGGATAACTATCTCACAAGATTCTGAGGCCATTGGACCACCCAGAATGGTACAGTATATATAGAGATTGTCATGGCCATCAAGGTATGGGGCAAGGGGGAATGACTTGGGGAGTAGTCCCATGTGCCCAGAGCATATGCCATGGGCCAGCTCCTGCAGAGACATACATCAGCAGTCACATGGCCTATATGCAGCCTCAAACATCTGAACAGGTGATTTGTATTAGTGTATGCTGTATTACTGTCTCAGTTGAAAACCCGCTGCTTAAAACGGTGACACCCATTTGCATATGGAAGTTTTGGTGGATGAAAGAACAAGGAGCCATGTGCACCCCTGAATAGTACCACTAATACTCCCCAGTTTATCATGCAACAGTATGTACACACAATGACATGGCCAACAAGCAGCTACGAAGTATGGTGCACATGAGGTGAGTGGGGAGAACAATGTTGACAGTAGTACCTTGAACCTGCTGCATGCCATTGGCTGACCACTATGTGACACTCTAGCATGCGGATGGTTAGGCAACCCACTTGCTACTATAAATATCTGGACAAACAACTGGCTTATGTGAAGTAGTAACTCTGTCAAAGGAGAAAGTGCATCCCCTATAAACAGAAACAATAAAAAAAAATTGGGCATGGCAGTATTAGTTACAGACAGTAATGGGAAAACTGTGTTTCCCAAAATTGTACCACCCACCTCTGTGACTTTGTATGGGTGTTTTGCTGCCTCAGCCCCAATGATGGAAGGAAGCTAGCTGCTTTGTGCTCTCATTTAGTTGGGCCATAGTGAGCACAACATAGAGAAGCAACTTTAACAACTTCAGTGCAAAAGCACTGAAGCGAGATTTACCCTGGAAGCACACCGACAACAAGGTCAGGTTTCAAAGAAACATCAAATTCAACCTACCTCACTTATGTAAAGCATCATGGAAAGTACATGATGATTTGCATATAATTCCCATGAAGCTTTGCATTAGTGGGGTATATGGAATTTTATATACTATACAAGTCCTTATATGCAGTCTTTATTGGAACATCTTTGGGCAGGCACTGTTAAGTGGAGACACACAAAAGTAATCTACAATATACTGGTTAATGTTCCTGCTTCCACCATGCAGACATACCCTTGTGTGCACACAGGCAGTCTGCTGACTTTGCCAGGCAGCATTAGAAATGAATATACAGTGAGTTGGAAGGGCAAGGGGGGATATGAATGGAAAACAACATTCCTTCTCCCAAAAATATGCTCTAAGGTATGTTTTGAAACAGAAGTGGTGGTAGTGAGACTTCTGCTCCCACATGGCTTATTTTCTATAATTGTAGGAAAAGGCACTTTTCTACACTGCACCAGGACATGGAATAGGCATTCCTTATATTCCATTAGCCACTGCTTACTCAGTAATAGGAATTGCTGAGACTATAAGGAGTTTTCAGTTGAATATACCTAGTGCTTGATTCTAAGACTTGGGTGTTGGTTCATTGGGAATATAAAGTTTCATAGACCAGAAGTACTTCACTGATGAAATTCACATTCTGCAATTACTTCAAAAAACATTATTAGCTGACAAATACAACTTTTTTTTTTATTTTCTTGCAAACTTCTGACATTCAATGAATTATCAAGTTGTCAATTACTTGCTTGGGATGTATAGTTGTACTACCTGCTTCTGATGCAAGCATATCATGTTATGAGAAGGACGCATTTTGTTGCTATATAGTATTCCGTAAACTGTAAGTAGGGGAAAACCTACAGCTTTCTTCCCCAACCTAAAAGCAAATCATATGCTTTAGTCAATCAGGGACAAAGGTTAGAAAGTAAGATATCTAGACTTCTGTAGACATTTCATAAACAATGAATGGACTGTCTTACAGACAATGTGCATACTACCAATTGCAACATTTTTTACTTTGAGTTCTACCAAGTGTTTCAAAATCACTGGCATGACACAGACCATCAAACTGCAAAACCACAATATACCCCTTGTGTCAAATGGCCCCTAACCCACAGTCTTCATGTCCCTCAGGAGCAGGCCTCATGTACAGGGCTGCCAACAGCACAGCCATGATTCAGTCTGGCAGGGGCAAAGCCCTGACATATTTGCCTTTAATTGCCTAGTTGTTGTTTGAGAGACACTCATGGGTGACATTGTGGCTCGAGTAATGAAGAAAATAGGCTGAAAGAGAATGAGTGTCATACGGTCTAGAGACTAGAAATGTTCAATTTATTTGTTCAGCATTCACTGACAAAAAGAGAAACAGACAGCTGAGCACATTTAATATTGCAACTAATGTCAGTATGTCATTACAGAAATCTGATGTTGATGGTGTAAAAAGTTCTTCAGTGAAATCATGATGAATTATAAGAATCTAAAACTCAGCTTGTACTTCAGACCAGCACAGAAAAAACACATAACTTAACAGTTCCTTTGAATTAGCATATAGTCTTTTCACAGAATTTGTACTTTTGATAGTACAACTCCCATTTTGGATTGGGGACAAATACAAACATAATTTTTAAGACTACATCTGAATGCAAGAACATGAAACACACAGACATACATGGTGCATGTCATTTCCCCAGCAGCAGTTCACATACCTTTATGTGCAAGTCCCTTCATATTTCATTAAGGGAATTAATTAATAAGTGGCATATAAACTGTTGCTGGAGAAAGTTTATATATGGTTAAAGGTGTAGTTCCTTACATGGTCTAATTCTTCAGCATAATTCAAAAATTGTGTTGCAGAAGACTACATCTTTTGAAGCACAGTAAAAAAAAAATTTTGAAATATTTTCTGAAGATTACCTTATATATCACATTACATTTGTTTTATTCTCTAATATGATGCAAAACAAGTCATTTCCCGAGCTGTAATTCCTCAGTGCTATTTCTCGTCTCTTTTTAAGTAGTCCTTTTAGCATTTAGATTAGCTCCTTCAAATGTAAATAATTCTGAGTCTATAACAAGAAATATGGGTAAATGTTTTACATGCAGTTAGTCAGGAGTTAAATGTGTAATGCTTTAATTAGAATTTCTTATAGTAATTGTTATTTCTACTACACTTCCTCACATTATTTGAATGACACTGCATCAACAGGGAGGAACATGAGCAGAACCTTAACACAGCAGGTGCATACAGTTTTACACACCTGCCACTTTCCTTCAAGTATGCTAAAATGGAAATCAGTTGTCCAAATAAACAAATATTCCTGTTAAGTACCTAATGAATTTGGAAGGTCAAACCCTGCATTAGGCTGACTGAGCCGTGGTCTGCTGACTGCTGTGAAACACCTGTTCTTACAATAAGGCAACAGAAGTGCCTTCTTTCAGCAGCTTCTGTGCAACACTCAGTCTGTGTTTGAGGGGTGGCAACAGTATACAATAGAGTACATGATGAAAATGATTTTCTTCACTTATAGTACTAAGTGACTTCAATAATATTTCTTGTTTCTGGCCTTTAGAGTGCTACTTTTTTTTATTTGGCTTTTTTGACCAGGAAAGACAGCCTGAGTTGTGACTGCTCATTTCTGTGTGCTTCATGTTGGGTGGGTTACATGGACCCGTTTCAGTGACAGAAGGAATGCTGGTCTGGAAACCAGGGAAAACCCTTACTCTTACAGTAAGTGCTATGGGATCCTTAACTTCCACCTGGACAGCTGCAGAGATGGATAAAAGTGATCTCAGTTTAGTATCTCATTTCAAGGACAGCACATCAGCACCCCTCACCCCCAAGTGCTGCACTACAGTGTCAGTACTGCATATGAGACCAGTTTAGTAGTGTGGGACTAGAACCCTTGACCTTTTAACCTTTGGGACAAAGAGGTGAGTGTACAACCTACTGAGTAACTGCCACTGAAAAGAATGGCCCTAGACATGAATGCAGGGAGCTAGCACTTATTATTTTCTAAATAAACACTCAGACCAGACCTTATATAGCAACTGTGGTAACATTCCAGACTGTAGCATGTGTAATGCATAGATATACAGTATGCTGACAGTACAGCTGGAGGTCAACTTTCTATTTGTTTCTGTACAGTATTAGGAATTATTCACACCAGGATAGCCTCATTTTGGTAAAACACCTATTTTCAATAGGATCCGAACTTCCTCACTTTGAGGTTATGGTTGTTAATGAACTTTATTGTATCTATGTATTTATTTATTTTTAGTAACATATTTATATTAACATTTACAGACTGCATTGGAAATACGGGGCATTTTCTTTTAGGAATGTAATTAAGCAATAATATACAACAAGGTGTGGGTTATCACATGATATCATACAACCTCAGGTACATTGGGTACACAAGGCCATAGGCCAAGTGACTTTAACCACCTGAGAAGGGATATCTCATGACGTTGCACACCTTGGAGTGTATTATTGTAATTATGAAATGGATCCAGTTTCATTTTGGGACTGACTGCATGCCCTACTTTCGGACTGAGATATCATTCTGGCTGAAAGTAGCCTTGCCCAATCAGATTTGAGGATTTTTACCATACATTTTCTAATATTTGATATACCCAGGGCCCACTGACAATGGAATGTTGCAGCACACGTTGGCTATCCTGGGTATCTCACATTTGCTTTCCTAGGCATAAAGATTGTATAACAACATAGAAACATAGAATCTGATGCAGATAAGGATTGCTTGCTCACCCAGTCTGCCCATGTTTCCCTACTTACCATATCACCACAGACCCTACTTGATCTACAGCTCTATCTCGCCTCCCTTCCTTTCCATTATGATTCTCTTGTGCCTATCATATGTGTTCTTGAACCTTACCACTGTTTTTCACCCCCACCACCTCTGTTGAAGGCTGTTCCAGGAATCAACCACTTCTTCTGTGAAGAAGTGCTTTCTCATCTCTCCTGAATCTACCTCTCTCCAGTTTCATAGCATGTCCCTTGTTCTTGAGCACCTTTTTTCTAAAAATACTTCCCTCATGTACCTTATTTACCTATGTGAGGTATTTAATGTTGCTATGACATCCCACTTCTCTCTCCTTCCTGGTGTACATACTGAGGTCCTTTAGTCTCTCCTCATAGGCTTTTTGATGCAGACCTTGTACCATTTTTTTTGCCCTTCCTGGACTGCCTCCATTCTGTCTATGTCCTTCCGGAGATGTGGTTTCCAAAACTGGACACAATACTTGGGGTCTTACCAGTGATATTTACAGAGGAAACATCATCTCCTCTTAATGCTGGTGATAACTCTCTCTATGAGCCCCAACATCCCACCAGCCCTCCCACCTTTTTTATCACACTGCCTGACTATCTTTAGGTCATCAGACACAATTACCCCCAGGTCTCTTTCTTGCTTGGTGGTCGTCAATACCACTCTACCCATTTTGTACTCTAACCCTAGGTTTCTGTGTTGCAAGTGCATTATTTTGCACTTTTTCACATTGAAACCCAGCTGTCCTACCTTCGAACATGCCTCTAGTTTTCTCAGGTATCTGCTCATCCTTTCCTTCACCCTAGAGGGTTCACCTTGCAGATGATTTTGGTGTCATCAGGAAAGAGGTAGACCTTCCCTTCCAGCTCTTCTGTAATGTCACAACTTAAAGAGAACCAGTTCCAGTACTGAACCCTGAGGCACCCCATTGGTCACCCTCCCTTCCTCAGAGTGAACTCCATTTACAACCACCTTTTGTTGCCTGTCCCCTAACCAATTTCTTATCCATTTTGCCACCTTTGGACTACTCTAAGTCACCCAGCTTGCTTATGAATCTCCTATAGAAGTGTGTCAAAATTCTTACTGAAATCTAGGTAGTCCATGTCCACTGCTTCACCCTGATCTAATTTCTTTGTCACCCAGCTAAAGAAATCTGTCAGATTTGTTTAATGTGATCTATAGTAGCCCCCATCCCCCCATGAATCCATGCTGCCTCGGGTCTTGTAACCCACTGGATTCAAGATTTTCCACAATTCTTTCCTTTAGCTGTGATTCCAGTGACTTTTCCACCAAGGCTGATTGCCTATAATTTTCAGTCCTTTCCCTGCTACCATGTTTGTGAAGCAGGCTTGCAGTTTGGTCCCTTATTGGATTTATTGGGGCTGCTCCGGTTTCGGAGTAATACCTCCTGAAGTTGTCTTTTTGACCTTCCTCTCTTATTTTTCATGTTTAAACTTTGCTAAGAAGTCAGTGAGAGTGCCCTCTTATCCCTGAGTCTCGGAACCGTGAGAGGACACCGAGGCTGAAAAGGGTTTGGTTATCATCAACAAAGTTCCCTGGTAGTGGCAGTACTTTGGGGACTGAGAAGCAACTGAGTTTTTAAGCACTTTATCTCCCAGGATGTGAG
Source organism: Neoceratodus forsteri (assembly GCA_016271365.2). NCBI lineage: Eukaryota > Metazoa > Chordata > Ceratodontiformes > Ceratodontidae > Neoceratodus > Neoceratodus forsteri. Next base: position 908,630,395 of record CM028129.1, read on the forward strand.
AGTCCCTGGGGAATTCTGTTGGTTTCCTCTGATAGTAGGATAGCCATTGGGAGTTGAGAAACTTGGAATTCTCTTTGCTATTGGATTTTCATGGGCTTTGGCTTTTCAGTTATTATTTTGAAGGCGTTTGCTGTTACATGCATCCCCTGATTGCCTTTGGCTTGCTGACTGGGATTGAATGACTATGTTAGTTTTTATTTTATTAATTTAACCTGGTTTTCCCTAATTGAGAGCTGAGGGAGTTTTATGTGTTAATTTAGTTTTAGTTTGCTTAATTTCTCTTTCTTTTTTAATTTTATTTAATGAGCACAATTTGATGAATTGTTTTTGTTTTCTGTGGAGTGGTGTTATTTTATTATGATTATTAAAAGTGTTGGAGGTCTGCCCCTGGTCCAAGTCTATTCATCTTCCACCCTTCATGCCCTCTGCCCCTTCACCTCCTCCCCATTGCAGTTTGATATCTACCAGTGCTGTAGAGCACTGGGTATTGCTCGCCGTGTCTTTATTATGAACTTAAATAAAACAAAAAGGTAAAATTAAACACATGCTGAAAATAGAACTTGATGTTAGAAATGATGTTTCAACCACAGGTCATCTTTAGAAGTTCTCAATAAAGAAAAGTAAACACAGTCATGGTTAATTATGATTTCTTTTTTACTTTATAGCGGATTCCTGGGGAAGTCCTATGGACTGGGGGAGGAGGAGTGAGATGCTGATCTGGTAGCCTGAGATGTCCTAGTACTGCGGGCCCAGGGCTGCAGAAGGTCCCAGTCATCATGCAGCATAGTTAAGGTTTTTTTTGCTATTCTTGTTTTCCCTGGTGGAGGGTACATATGATGGCATCTGGGTGACATCAAGCCTATGCCTGAATCTGACACACCAATGCCCCAGCCATCATTAGTAATCAGAGTATTGCTGGGTACTATAGTCCTCCATCCCTCTCCAGAGGAGGAGAGCAGTCCACTGGATGTCCAATCCTGGTCCCCCAAGCCGACCCGCCAGTGCTCTGGGCTTTCTTCTGAACCTAGGGCATTTGCACTGCAAGTGGTAGCATTACTGTTGCACTGGTGGACCAGCAATGAAACTTCAATTCTAAATTTATTTTCTGTTTCTGGTGTACATTAAATCTAATCCTGTTTTCACCTAACATGCTGATGCAGAACAGATTTTTTCTGTTCTTGCATACTGAAGGTTAAAAGATGACAAGCATTGCATAATCTAAGTGAAGTTTGCAAGAAATCCTATTTTGAGAGTGTTTGGGGAACACACAATGCTTTTCAGCGTTAGTTTTTACTGATGGAACTCAAAGCTAGTCAGGCGTTGATATTTCTTGCTATAACCATGTAACAAGCTGAACATACGGAACTCAGGTAGCTGGGGGCAATGCTAAGACCGCCTTTTAAATGAAAGCATGCCAGTTATTTAACCTTCTAGCAGCTAAGGAAGACACGTTTGACAGTTTTTACAAGTAGCAATGATGTGTCCTAAATTCAACATCTGAGACAAACTGTAATGCATAAATATGTGTTTTTAGACATCCTCAGAAGGGAATACACAAATGGCTTTGGCAGCACATTGATGTCTCCAGTACAGGATGCCAATTGGCTGAATTTAGCACAACTGAAAAAAGGTCTCAGATTATGTAAATAGCACCACATAACCTGAAAAGTGATGAAATAACATTTTATTTATGTGGCAAAAATATATCCAGCTGTTGTTATCTCCACTTATGATTTATCCTCATTCACACCATGTGTCTGTTCCTAGACCTTTTACAAAATACATTATTAGACAAAGTACAATGCTGAAACACCATGGGCATTTTATTTGTCGAACCATTGGTCAGGGTCAGAAGTTAATGTTTTCTCTTGGCTTCTCCACAGTCCAAAGTGTGTGTGGTATGGTTATAGGTGTCCTTCTCTTAATAGAGGCTTCAGCTTACAACAGCAATTTGTCACTGGCTAAAGAGCCTGCGGCAAAGAATGGACATTTACTTAAAGCTGAATCCTCAGACTGTTTTAAGTAGACCACAGGGACCTCACCACTGACCAGTCAACAACAGACCCGTGCATCCCCTCACTGTGCTTGTTCTTTTAATTGACTCAACACAATGCCTGCAGTTCAAAATCACTTTAGCCCAAATGTGCCCTCTAAGTCTAATGCTTCTAATGACCTTCTCCTAGCTTTAAACGTATATGGCTGAGACAATGCAAACATAATTTAGAAGATGAGTAAATTCAATAACCCAATTACACTGCATCAAAAAACAATGTATCAGGCTCTGACCATAACTGTTAGCCTCTTCTGCTTTCTACATTTAAACAGTCAGACTTATGGGTGAATGTAGCTAATCAACTTAAGAATGATTAAACAAGAAATTTGTAACACTTGCCCTTTATTAAATACTCAATCTTCATTGCAGCCACTCAACAGTGGCACCACCACTATTAAACATACATTACAGATGTTTTCTAGTGTATTATCCTTTTAAAATATAGTTTATCACATTAAATGAAATATGTTGTTAAAAGGGCTCTGTATGCTAGCAATGTACTCTTCTCAGTATGTGGCAAATAACTACAAATAACTATTTTTCCATGTTTTGACTGCAGTACTTGGCAATTTGAATGTCAGTTATGGAATATTATGAACATACAAAAATGCCAGCAGAAAAAGGCCCAGAGGTCTATCAAGTCTGCCAGAGTATGCAGCTCACAGTATACTTTTACTGCTGCTGCCCCTCCTCCCATTCCCATCCCTTCCTCCCTACTCCCCCCCCCCCCGGCTTTTCCCTCCCACGGTTCTTATCTGTATTTACATTCCATTTGACTCTATCCCACCCCTTTAAAACTGTCCACTGTCCTCAATGAGACTACTTCTTCCAGCAGTTTGTTCCATCTTTCCACCACCCTTTCTGTAAAGTAATGCCTCTTCATCTCCCTCTTGCATCTACCATTTCCAGCTTCAGACTGTGCCCCCTCATGACCCTCCCACTCTGTAAGCAGAACAATCCCCGTGTCTTGACCTTATTTATGCCTTTTAAGTATTTGAAGGTCTCTATCATGTCCTCCCTCTTCCTTCTATCCTCCATTAAGTTGTCATAAAAGATGCAAAATAATAATCCTGGTCAAATGCATTCAGACAGACTGAAAGAAGGTAAAATAGAACTACTTTTGGGAAATAGGCCAGAACAACTTCACCCCCAGAACACCATTCATATTTTCAGTTCCCACATCGATGCCCTATTTTATTTATTTCATGGATATTATTAACTGGGGTGGCTTACTGATACTTGCAATCCTTTTCAAGAGAAACTCAGGGTAAGCTACATACAGTATGTGACTTGTTTTCACATTGGTACAGTACTGTGTACAATTAAATGACATTGAAGACAGAGGCCAGTGGGGCACAGGACCCAAGGCAGCATGGGTTCCAGCGGAAGGTCATGTCAGATGAATCTAATTGATTTCTTTGACTGGGTGACCACAGTAGTAGACCAGGACATGACCTACCTAGACTTTAACAAGGCATTTGATACAGTCCCACACAAAAGATTAGTAGTCAAATTAACCAGCCTTGGAGTGGGCCCCAGGGTGGTAGCTGGGGTAAAACATTGGCTGAACAACAGGAAACAGAAGGTAATTGTAAATGGAGTCCACTCTGAAGAAAGAGGGGTTACTAGTGGGCTACCGCAGGGTTCAATACTGGGTCCAGTCCTTTTTAATGTCTTTATAAGTGACATTGCAGAGGGACTGGAAGGAAAAGTATGCCTCTTTGCAGATGACACAAAGATCTGCAACAGGGTTGATACACAAGGAGGCGTGGAAAGGATGAGAAGGGACTTGGCAAGGTTGGAGGAATGGTCAGAAGTATGGCAGCTTGGATTCAGAGAAGCCATACGAGGAGAGGCTAAAGGAGCTTAATATGTATACCCTTGAGGAAAGGAGGGAGAGGGGGGGACATGATAGAAATGTTTAAGTACCTCAGTGGAATCAACACAGTTCAAGAGGGTAGCATTTTACAGAAAAAGAGATGTGCAAGAACAATGGGACACAATTTGAAGATAGAGGGGGACAGCTCAGGGGCAATGTGAGGAAGTATTTTTTCACAGAGAGGGTGGTGGATGCATGGAACAGCCTTCCTGAGGAGGTTGTGGGGTCTAAAACTGTGGGAGAATTCAAAAATGCATGGAACAGACATACTGTAAGGCAATTTTTGTGGGGGGTGTAGGAAGAAATAGGTTGTTGGTTAAATAGGATCTGCAGCTTATCCTCTAGGTAGGGAAATGGGCAGACTAGGTGGGCCAAGCGGTCCTTATCTGCCATCAAAGTGTATGTTTCTATGTTTCTAATGACAGTGGTAGTAACAATAAGTACCATGGTGAGGACCAATAAACTGCATAGCAATTCTAAATATAGATCAATAAACAAGGTGGGTGCAATGTGCAATGCTATAGTATATAGCACATCAAAATAAGTTCAAGGAGATGTTCATGGTCAACAGAGGGAAATGAGAATCTTAGTCACAGTTAGGCACAGCACAGACTGGTGTAAGCTCAGAGGACACAGGAGGAGTTATGTTTGGGTTGATCGCCTTGAGCAGCCCCTTGAAGGCATGATACAGACCACTTCTTGAATGGGGACCGGAAGCTCATGACAGAGAAAAGGTGCTTTGTGTGAAAAGGACCGTTGACCAAATATTGTTCAGATCCTTCAAAACTCCAGGAGGGACTGGGAAGAGAAGCGGAGGTGCCTTCTACAGGGCTTTCATGTCAGTATATCTCTAAGACTGGGAAGAAAATTCATTAGTGTCTTATGGGTCAGATAGAGGGTACAGTAGTAGAAATGTTCTTCAGGAGGAGGCCAACACAGAGAGGAAAGGACATTGCAATGGTGTTCTCGATTTTCTGTGCCAGACACAAACCTGCTGTTTTTTGGTATGTAGCTTTAAACTTAGTAGAGTCTGCACCTTTCAGAGAGGAGAGGACTGGATCCCCCTACAGAAGCTTAGGGAGGAGGATACTATTGGCTACAAACATATGGGCTTCATTAGTAAGATGGGGTTTATAGCAGTCCCAGTTCCTGGGAAAGAAGCTTGGTTACACTCTCAGTATGGGTCTTGAAAGTGAGCTCTTCATCAAGTCACACACCAAGATACATTATTGTGTCTACCACTTCCAACTAGGTATCCATGAAGGTGGGGATCTGTAGGAGTTTACTTTGGTCTGGGCCCAGTTTTTTGGAACCAAACAGCATGGCCTTAGTTTTTTCCCCCACTGAGTATAAGATGATCTGAAACAAACCATGCTTCAAGTCCTATGAAGTCCAAATGTGATATCATTTAGGTTCAGACTGGTTCTTTATAGGACTGTGCTGTTCATGATAGCAGCACTTTAGTTTCACCACAGTTGGAAAGGAGCTTGCTGATGAAACATGAGAACAGTATAGGCCCCAAGAAAGAGCCTGGGAGGACCACATCAGAGAACGACGCCAGGAGGAGAGGCATGACCCCCACTTCACTGCCTGCTTATAACCTACAAGATAGCTGTTGAACCACTAACAGGAGGATCTTCAGTTTGAGCAGCAAGAGGCTGTGGTTGACCAAGATGAAGGCCTTTGTGAGGTCAACAGATTTAGCCCCCATGTGGTCACAAGGAAGAAGGACATCAGTGGTGAAGTGTACCAGAGCTGAATCTGTGTCATGGTGCTTGCAGAAGTCGTGCTGAAAGTCTGTGAGTAGGGTGTGGGTTTCTATGTAGGCCGGCAATTGATTGTATACTAGCTTCTCCTGGGCTTCAGCCAAGGTGCTCAATATAGAGATAGGGTGATAGTTCCCAATCAGTTCCCTGGCTCCATTTCCATTTTTGTGGGACTGTGCCATGAAGCAGGGACAAACTAAAGAGGGTAGCCAGTGGAGGACCAATGATACAGGCAGCCAATTTTAGTAGCAAAGGCTCAAAGTTATTTTGGGCCTCAGATTTTTCTGCTTAAATTTTTAGGAACTGATCCAGGAACTCTTAGTTGGAGACCAGCTTAAACTGAAGCTTGGGGCAACTTCCTATGCCCTGTGTGAAAAATATGAAAGGCCAAGATTTTGAAATATTGCTTGTCTGCAGGTGTCGTTGGAGAAAGAAATACACATTTAAAGCAGTGCATGTTATGGTGAGCATTTTGTACCTGCTGTATACCCTTCTTTGTGTATTTTAGACTGTCCCTTTTTCTCGTGTCTTGTAAATGCACTTTTCCCACATTTTGAGTTGACTTATGCATTTTTTGCTGGAAATCATTAAATGAGCACTCCAGTACATATAGCTAATCCCCAGGTTTTCGGCAAGTATCCTCTTTAGATGAACTAATATGTAACAGACACTAGTACTCCCTTTTTGGGGTAATGGCTGTTGAAAAATAGCTTGGGATAATGAAAAAAACTGGGGTTAGCCATATTTAGAGGGGTACTCCTTTATTTCAAATCTATTCAGCACTCCAGTAAATGCAGCTAAGCCTCAGGTTTTTGGTAGAATCTTCAGCTGTTCTGAACACCCATTCTTTAACATCACTTTTCTTGCACTTTAGATGAACTAGCATGTAACAAGCCCTACTCCCAGACTTTTTGGGACAATGGGTTTTGAAAAGCAGTTTGGAATAATGGTAAAAATCTGGGGTTAGGCATATTTATAGGGGCACTCCTTCATTTCCACCGCATCTTTTTTTTTTTTTTTAACCAGGAGAGACACACTAGGCTGAAACTTGTCTACAGGTGCAACCTGGGAGCACAAGGAAGTTAAGTGACTTGCTCAGGGTCACACAGTATGCAGGTGGGGGCTATGGGATTCAAGCCCAGGTCTCCAGGTTTGCAGCTCAGAGCCTTAAACCACTACACTATACTACCTCCTTTAAAGGGACACTGTCAACCTCTTTTGCATCATATTATTTCTAGTTAAAACCCCACAGTTTATGATTGCTTACCTTCTCTAAAATTCATTAATGTTGCTGTTTGTTTTGTCTGTCTCATTGTTTAGTAGAACTGAAATGCTTGGTAATATATATTCATAAACAACTTTGTTTTGATTCAAATCCTGCATCCATTCTTCTTGAATAGTCCCTAAACATTAGAAGCATACCCAAACCGTGCAGTTACTCATGAGGCAATAGTCACTCAACTCCCACTGCATCATGAGTGGCTAGATTGTGTTGGGGTGTTCGTGAAGTCCAGGAAAGATGCAGGAGCTGATCAAAGAATGTAAACAAATCTGTGTGGTAACACCAGTATGGTGGACAGTCTGTTTTTCACGTTTTAGTAGAAAAAAAAATTAATCAGAATCAAACTACTAGCTACATCAGCAGTCTTAACAGAAAGTTAGCAATCATAAAATGTGTTTTTTAAACAAGGGACACTTTAAGGCCTAAGGGGGTTGACAGTGTCCATTTAAAAGAAACCACTAAAGCAGACATAAAATGAAGAAAAAGGAAATCTTAGAAGTAAGGAGGGAGAAAATGGAAGATCAAAAATAGAAAGAAAAGGTACAGGCTCCAACTTTTCACTGTGGCATATACTAATGTTTTAAATTACGACATCTGGGGCCACATATTCAGAGCCAGGTGCAATCACAGTGCATTTAGCCAGGTGCAATCACAGTGCAGCCTGTCACGCTGCACTTGCAATAGCGCACGGTCATCTCTTAGCAATATTCAGCCAATTAGAACTTGCCAGCATAGCAGCGCTAACTGAATATCGGGCCACATCACAGCACTAAGTGTATCTGCACTGTGCTGACACTGAGCAAGGCTGTTCATGGTCCACAGGTAACAGCACTGCCCAAAAGGATAACGCCAGGTCTCCCCTGGGCCATATTCAGCCTAAGCATGCAAATGAGCTCACTGAGCATGCAAAGTGATCAGGGCCATCTGCATGCCCTTTTTTCTCATTGCATGTGTGCAGAGGAGCCCTATCACCACTGCAAGGTGGCATGAACATGCCCTGGTAATCTAGTGGTTCCCCTGCCCCTCAATCACCCATCCTGCATTTGAAAAGTAAAGCCCTGGTGGTTTCGTGGTTCCTGACCCCCAATCACCCATCCTGCATTTGGAAAGTATAGCCCTGGTAGTCTAGTGGACCCCATGTTCCCTGACCAATCACCAACCCCCCCCCCAGGTGGCCACCAGCTGAAGACTCTCACCCTGCACCCCCTCTCCCTGATTGCCACTCACCTTCAGGACTGGTGCAGAGCAATGGCTGGCAGAGCCCTTTGCTCGCCTCCTTGGCCAGCCACCATCTGACAGTCACAGAATGTATTGTTTTTACACTGAACTATAGACCACATCTGCATATACTGTGCCAGCTATAGCCTTCTAAAATATAGTTTTTTGCAGTCCAGCATTTAAAATATTAAGAACTTCAGTCTAGAGAAAACCAAACAAGTGTAGCTCCCAAGCCCTACTAGTGTAGTAACAGCAGGTAGGTAGAGTGACCCTGTTGTCATTGTGGTGTTAGGAATTTGGAGGGAAAATTAGACCTACCCTGTAGCTGGCAGAAAATTAAGTGAAATAGTGATGAAGGAGAGTGACAGAGAAAATAAAAGAGAACAGAATGCTATTCAGAGAGAAAGTCCTCAGTAGTAAGTCTTAAAATATGGACAGAAGGAGACAATTGTAATCCTTTGTGGGACCTAAGCGGAGCTTGCCCCTCACTGGTGGGGCATGTGGCCCTTCATTGCAGTGGTGTATATCCTGTGTGAGGGGGCCTAAGAATGGGTACAGATCCCCTTTCACATTGGCAAAGGCACCCTCTGAGTAGGAATATATAAATTAACTGGTAATTCACTAAATAGCAGCCCTGGGGGACACAGCTGTGTGGGGACTTAAGTGTAGGTTTTAGCCACTCACATTTTTATTTTATTTCAGCTTCTGTTTACCGGGTAAATGTCATGAGCCAAGGACCTTTTTCAGTCACAACCTGGGACAATATGTCCTGGTATCACAATTACAAGAATAAATACAATACAAAAATGACAGTAAATACAATACAGTATTACAAACAATCCATAACACATCACTAAACATCAGTGCATTACAACAACAATTATCATTATAAGTTAGTAACATTCACATTGCACTTTACTCATATAGTATTGTTTTAACCTAGATTTAAAAAACGCAATACTAATGTCTTCAGAAAAGGTTGGTGGCAGGCCATTCCAATATTTTGCTGACATAAATGAAAAGGAACTCTCTCCCATTTTAGTTTTCCTTTTTGGAATCACTAACTTAGTAAAAGTGCACTTGTCTCGACCCTTCAGTTTGCAACAATGATTCCACAGGCACATACCTGTACCAATATTAGAGTAATGTGCCTTCATAAGCAAAATGAACTGGTTACATGTTTTAGTAAAAAGCATTATTTTGGCCTTTCTCAACTGAATGCAAACCCGCCCACCGAAGGAGGTCCCATGCCGAGAACACGCATCTAGTCGGAGCTCGGTGCCGAAGTACATTTTTTATGGTCCCCATCACAACAAATACATCACTCAGTAGAACTCCATAATATAAAGTGTTGTTAGTATTTAAAATGTAATCCGGAGCACTGGTTCAGCCGCAAAACTCTTTCAAAGTGTGATGCCGAAATCCCACGCATGCGTAATAGCAGCCAAAGGAAAAGATCTCGTGCATGCGCAAGAATGTGTCGCTATTACGCATGCATGGGATTTCGGTGCCACAGTTTGAAAATGTTTTGTGGCTGAATCGGTGCTCGGGATAACATTTTTAAATACCAGCAGCACTTTATCTTAAGGAGTTCTACTGAATGATGTATTTGTTATGATGGAGACCATAAAAAGCTCACTTCAGCACCACACTCTGACTACATGTGTGTTCTCAGCATGTGATCTCCTTCCGGTGGGCCGGGACTGCATTCAGTCTGAAAGTGAGCTGAAATAATGCTTTTTTTACTAAAACAGGTAACCAGTTCAGTTTTTTACTTATGAAGGTGCATTCTACTCTAATATTGGTACAGGTATGTGCCTGTGGAATTATTGTTGCAAACTGAGACAGAACCGAGGGGCAAAGCTGACAGTGTCCGCTTAACAGTTGTAGTTGATCTAAAAGATCTTCTATCTCCTTACAGTGCCCCAAGAAGTTTACCGACTTAAGGAATGGAAAAGCTATTAAGAATGGTAAAAGATGTCCGGAATGGAGACGAGACACATTTTTTGTATAAAGACTGTATGAATTAACATTTTATGCAGTGTAACCTCCCCCAGAAATGAGAGATGGTAACAGTGTGATGAGAGGATGCACGAAATAAATGGCACCTTGCATGAATCAGAACTCACAGTACTATTTGGACATTTCTGTTTGTCAAAAGTTGCTGCAAGTTTTGGTGCCCAGAAATAATCTCCAAAATTGAAAACAAAAACCCTAAAGAACCCAAGCTGGCCCACTCAAATGTCATCCTGAGGGCCTGGACAGTCATTACACAAGCATGAGCAAGCTGTTGAATAATGCTGATCAAGATAGGTGTAGATGCTGGCAAATCTAGAAAGATGCAACACTGTGGGCCCAATTCTCAATGAGGGCACAGAATGGCACAAGCTGTGGCATACAGCAGCTTAGCTGAAACCCAGTGCACCAGAGACCCTGCACCAGATTCTGTTACAGTAGGGGTCCTGGTGCCTTAGCCCCACACTTACAGCAACCTCTCCTGTGTGGCAAACACATGGTGCTTGGAAGAGTTTGCTGCAAGGTCCTTGTGGCAGGCAAGTGCCACCAACTCCAATCCCAATATGCCCATATATTAAAAAATAAAATGATCCCTTTCTGTTAGTCTAGTGGTCCCCACCTCCCTGATCCCCGATGTGCTTGTATATTAAAAAATAAAATTATCCTCTCCCTGGTAGTCTAGCAGTCCCCCCCCCCGTCCCTGATGTCACTCTTATGTTATAATTTAATTATACCTGGTGGTCTAGGGACCCTCCCTCCCCAATCACCATTAGGCAATAATATCTCAGTCATTGGTGATATAAGTGGACCCCACCCCAGCAGGAAGAGGTCCACCACCGCTCTCCATCTTCAAACCAAGCTAGTGATTGGCATTACCCACCACCTCACCAGCAGTTATCATCTGAGCTCTCAATGGCACTGTACTATGTCAGTACTTGCCCATTGGGTGACAGTGAGCTGTCACTCAATGGGCGTGTACTGAATACAGTGCAGCACTCATTGAGAGCTCAGTTGGTGGCTGGCTGTGGTGGTGAGTAGTGGGCTGTGCCAGTCACCAACTCAGTTTGGGGATGGGGGGAAGAGGGGTGGTGGACCACAGCCTGCTGGGGGCATGGGGGTCCACTATACCATCAGTGACTGGGGTATTATTGCCTAATGGGGGATCAGAGATCAGGAGGGAGGGTCACTAGACCACCAGGTATAACTAAATGTTATCATAATAGTAAAATCAGGGATCAGGGTGGGGGTGACATATACGGAGAGGGATCAGGGCTTAGAGGGCGGTGCCACACATTGGTGGAGCTGTGCCAAATCCTCCTTAAGGGATAGAGATTTTTATACCCTTAGACCACCTCTGGCTGGTCTAAGGGTACTTAGAAACTCTCCCTCTGGGTGAGTTTGGAGAATCGGACATTCTGGGATGTGACAGCCTGCATCTGTCATTACCCTTGCAGCAAGCCACAGCCCATTTTGGGGCACACAGGCAGTGCAAGCCCTGTGTGTGGCAGGCAGCTTGTGATGGATGCAGGCTGCCTTTGAAAATTCCTCCCGGTGCATCATTTGTTGCAAGGGGCACTTTTCACCTTTCATTGAGGCGCAAGCCCCTTGCAATCTGTTGGGAGCTTTGAGAATCGAGCTCTGTGTGTTTTATAGTGCTCTTAAAGAGGCATGTCAGCTTTGCCCTTCGTATTTTAAAAAATGCAAGCACTGTGCCTCTTGGCACATATCTGTCACACATGTGCTCCAGAACTCCTCTATGAATACCGAATTGCACCCTTATTAGTTTTTTTTCTGAAATTTTGCTTAAATATTTGGATGCGTGGTCCGACAGCCACTTACCCATGTCCCGGAAGTACAAGGAGGTCTGGAACGTAGCTCGTTCCTGCACGCTGTCCCGAAATGTGTTTTCCAGATGCATCCTCTGATAACTGAGCAGTCCTGTGTTTTAATAAAGTGCTGTTGGTATGGCCACTCTAAAATGAGCACTGCGTAGGTGTTTAATTTCAATTTTAATACTACAGACGGAACTCGCACATGCATACAAATATCACGCTCCTGCACATGCACCAGATCTTTGTTCATGCATCTCAAGTGCATGCAGGGATTCCGCCTGTAATATTAAAATCGGAATTATACACCTCGTAGTGCTCTTTTTAGGCAGTCATATCAACAGCACTTTATTAAAACACAAGGGACTGGCTCAGTGTACAGTCATAGTATGCATCTGGAAAAAACAGATTTTGGGACAGTGCACTGGGGCAGACGTGTGTTCCAGACCTCCAAGTACTTCCGGGACACGGTAAATTACAGTCGGATCGCGTGTCCAAATATTTAAGCAAATTTTCGGAAAAGTACTAAAAAGGCTGCAATTCTGTATACATAGATGAGTTCTAGAGCACATGTGTGACGGATTCGTGCCAAGAGGCCACAGTGCTTTCATTTTTTAAAATACAAAGGGGCAAAGCTGACAGTGTCTCTTTAAAGTAATAATCAAATGAAAGCTTGTCATCTGTTTAGACACACAAGTTACAGACCTTCATTTGCAGTTGTACTGTACTTTCCTGTTTAATGATATGATTGATTTTGAGGCTGAAGTTTCAAATAATCCTTTTGCCTTTAATAGGTTAGCTCTTAGAGCTCCAAAAAAGATGAGTAAGTCATTACAGCAGTAAACCTATAACCTCTCACTCTGACCCAGTTCCAATTACATTTTTAATTAAAGTTCAGTGTAGAATTGGCTTCTGTCATTTCTTTTATGGTGGGTCTTTCTTTTCAGAATAGACAGACTAGCTCTGTGTTAGAACAAATGCCCCACTTCTGAAAAGCCTGGACTTTAGGTAATAATTCTCATCCTTATCCCACTCCACAGCTACCTGTTTGTTCATGACTTCAAGAATGGGTGGTTCCAAAATCTGTATTTAAATTGTTCTATTTTATATGTATATATATATAATTTTCTCCTAAGTTTTCAATGCCAGTTTTATTAAAAGAGCCACATAAACATTCCTGGGTCACTTAAATGCTGAAAGCCATGATGCATGCATGAGTCCAGAACTATACATGTCTAAATCAACTGTAAACTAAGTCAAAGCAGCAGCCATTTCATGGAATTCTGAGACAAAAAGCGATGTCATTGAGAGGCGAGCTGTATGTTGTTAATTATAGCATGCCCCTCAGTGACATAATTTTCTGTTTCAAGATTCCATAAAGTGACTGCTGCCTTCTATATAGTTCTGATGGTGATTTAGACACTCATATTTCAGGAGTCCTGACACCTACAGATAAGCTTAATATGTTGCTAACAAGATCATGTCATTGGATTTCAAAATTTGAGTTACCCAGTAACATTTAATTCCTCTTGAATATTTTCATTTAGACAAAGTTTGGTTATGCTTCCTTTTTAAAGAGCTGCCGATATGTTTGGTGCAGCACCCAGGCATATAGAAGATTTTGTGATGCTGTATTAACGGCTGGTAAAAAAAAGTGCTTATGTTTACAGATTTTGTTCTTTCTTGATGATTTACTTGTCCTCCATGTAATACGCATACTTCAATGCTGCCACTGAGATCACTGCACGTTCCTGTCATATGTTCAGCAGGATGATGTGAAGTGGGTAATGTCTGCATGTGGCAGTCACAGTAAGTCAGCCTACACTTTGCTAACTTGGAGTGAGAAATCTTTCATGTGCTCATGATAGCCTGCTAGATTTTGACAGATAGTAAAGATTTCTGTCACCTGTAATATATTTATTATCCCTGCATGACTCAGTACTCTAATTCAACTGAATTAAGCTCTGTTGTTACCATTGTACTGTAGGCAGTGTACTTGGTTGCTTGTCACACAGATAATAATTGAGAACTAATATGGTATGAACTGGCACGTCATATAATCTGCGAATGCTGAAAACCGCTGACACAAACATGCTTCAGCTTTGTTAGGACTGATGACAGTGCCTCATCTTTATCTCAGGCTAAGGGAAAGGGGGTCACCAGGGAAATATTTTACAAGTACCAGAGGGGTGTTCTGCAGTGTTTTGGTTGGTGGTGGGGACAAAGATTGTGGCACAGGTCATAAGACCTAGTCATCAGTCCCAACAAAGTTGAAACATGTTTGTATTTGCAGTTTTCCACATTTGTCAGAGTACGAGAAAATCCAGCACTCACCAATCACTATGAAAAAACGTGCTCTTCAAGAATTAAGATAACTGGTGCCAAAACTTTATTTCCAGGAGCACGCCTTTTGAGAAAGGAATTTGTTCTGAATCATGTCAAGGCATGTTTTAGGCACTTGGAAATAATGTTTTGGCACCAATTATCTAAATTCTTAAACAGCAGCATTTTTTCATACTGATTGGTGAGTGCTGGATTTTCTCGTACTGTGACATTATTGATACTGATCCTAAGCACCCCACCTTTGTGCAAGGTACCTTTCTGTGTGACCAGTTTTCCACATTTGCAGATTATGTGACAGGCCATTTCACAAAATCATCAAAATCTAGCAGTCTGTCATGAGGAGACACGAGAGTTCTCCTCTTCTAGTCAGCAGAGTGCAGGCTGACTCACCATGACCACTACATTCAGACGCTCCCACTTCACGACTGTGTATGTGTATAAAACAGAGTTTCATTTAGTCAACTTAGAGTACGTGTCAGGCAAAGATAATAAATATATTATAGCTAACAGAAATCTTTACTATCGGTCAAATCTAGCAGGCTGTCATGAGAACATGAGAGATTTCTTACTTTGAGTTATCAATCTGCAGGGTGACTCACTGTGACTACCACATGCAGATGTGGGGGTTCCCCATGTTACTATATGATAGAGCAGCACATTCAGGAGTTACTAAAAAGTCACCAGTTAATTCAGTACCACTCATGTTACTGCCTTCTGCCATGCCACAGATTCCTATAAACAGGTTGCCTCATGTCAGCATTCATCCTTCTGCACTGCTGAGAATTCGCAGATTCTGACCTACTAAATGTATTTTGATCTCTGTCATAGAAACAGCAGTTTTTGAAACACTAAGCTCACGCTTACTTGAAAAAAACTTGGTTTTAGAGTCGGTGTTCTTCGATCGTTAGTGCACAATGCTTGCAGTTAGCCTCAAATAGACAGTGCAAGTAAGAAAGGAGTTGTACTACATTAGATATCCTAACTTGACATCATTGCCAGGTGCCAGCAGCAGCACAGCCTCTCCAGAAATGATAGTGATGAATGTTCGTGCTGCTGTAAAATAAAAAGAATTGATTGTTTTTGCAGGACTACTTTACGATTCTGCTCATCAGGATGTGCCTGGCTGTCGACAGAAAGAAGAGCAGGTAAGCACCAAGAGTCAGTTGCTCTTTAAGAAAACTTAGCTATGGACATGACTGACGGTAATAGATTATTTACCTATGTTATAAATATCTTGGACCCTACTCTTACCTGATGCAGCATTTTGTAATCATTGTTCTTCTTCCTTCTGAGAGACCCTCAGACTTCTTTTCAGTCTGTCACATACCTACCCATAATTTTTGAGTAGTCAGAACTTACTCTAGTACCCATGCATCACACAACCTCTCCATCGCAACCCTACCATTTATTTCCTCTGAGGGTGTCTCCAGTCCTCACAGCATAGGGGGCTACCCAATCTAGTCATAGGAGAAGGAGAATTGGGACTAGAGGACATTGCCAGCCCAATGTGTGTGGGTTCTCCATGGAGACCTCATCTGTTAGGTGGCTTGGTTCATTTTTCATGGTTTCTCCCAGTGCATATCCCTCCCAGGTGAGTTCAAGCTTTACTCACCCTGATATTTCAAACCCTTTTGATCTGCTAGTGACACCATGTTACTGGGGCACTAGTGGGCAGTGCTGTTCTGAAGGATCATATTTGCCCCAACCAGAGGTGGGTGTCCAGTGCGATGGTCTGTCATTCTCCTTCTGGTCTATTTGCATTCTGGACTAAGGGTATAAAGCTGGATCACTAGCACAGCAAGCGGGCCCTCAGTGGCTGAGCTGACACTTAATTTTTAAGTGATTATTTTCAGTGTTACTTCCCATTAGCCTTCTGTAAATTAAAAATGCATCCCATCAAATGACATAATTTCTGCTACTGCTATCTTATAATACAGTTTTTTTTTAAAGATGGAATGAGGAAGCAGACATTGGCTTTGCTTAACCGCTAATAACACTCTAACTGTTAATGCACATTCCCATTTTTACTTTAACAGCCCTGAACACGCTATAATGATTTTAACTACTAATTAACTGCAAAAATGGCAAAAAGCACTATAGTAACAATAGTGACAGTTTTTTGGAAACAAAATGATGTGCCAGTTGAAGACATACACTTACCATGCTCCATTATAATTGCTACCATGAACACAGATTTCATTCATCAGATGCTAGTTTCCATCTACAACCTGCATAATACAACTAATCTATTTCAAGATAAAAAGGCTATGCTCTTCTGTTCGATCTTCATTTTCAAAATTGCATCTGAATAAAGGATGCATGCTTTAAAGTGTGCTAGGCCTGTAATTTTCATTCAATCCAAACTTCATTTATAGTAAGAGCTCACAGCAAACACTGTTATTATGGCAACACAGTGGTCTTGTGAAGCTGGAGGACAGGAGGCCATTAAACAAAAGACAAACAGCATGCAGTCTTTTCATTTAAGGTCTTAAAACAGCAACTTCTGCTGGCAGAGAAAAATAGATGAACCTTCAGGTGTAATGAAGGGTGCACACTGTGAAATGAACTCTGAAACGCAGATTGAGGTGCCTAACCTGTACAGTTTCATCACACTCACTGCTGGGACCCAATAATAAATGGACACACCAAATTAAAAGCAAATGTTAAGATTATCCTGCATGCATAGTCATTTTGTCTAAACACATGTACTGTACGTCTCTGCTACATATCAATGGAGCTACGGAAGCTAGAGAAAGCACATTTTTCAGAAGGAGTAAGTTAAAATGACTAGGAGAAATGAAATATAAATAACTATAGAACAAAGCCACCAGCACGTCCATCTGCCATCTAGCTGGAGAAGCATGAGTGTCTGCGCTTGTGTGTACATGTGTATATCCAAATGGCAGAAAATGAAGAAGAAAAAAAAAGAACAGGGGCTGAATTTTCAGAACATCAGATCTGTAGGCTGTGTGTCCAGGAGCTAGCCAAGATTTAGGGCCAATATATTCCAATGTATTTTCATCACAGAACTGGTGTTTGTACAATAAGTGATATGTACAAAACTGGGGTGTCTGAACATACTTTCTGGTACAAAATATAACTCCAGCTGGCAAAAGACCACCAAAATACAAAAGTAGTGTAATTTTAAGCTAAAGGTTTATACTTAAAATAATATTTTGGGAGTGGGCTTCTTGACTTGTGTGTGGGGGGATATTAAAATGATTTTCTTGTAATGATCACAAATGTTTAACATATACCATGCAAATGGATGATTTTGTATTAAAAAATAATACAGATAATCTGCAACCCACAAATGTACTTGAAGATGGCAAACTAAATTTGCAGTGAATATGAAACTCAAATACTGCAGGTGTGTAAGTTTACTGAGGACTAAGTGCCAGCAGTGCTAAAGTACAATTAATTCTCTGCAAGCTACTGTACTGCCATTAGAGCAGAGCATTCTACTCATCATGACAAGGTACATCCGTAATGAAAGCAACTCTGGGGCCTGACAGTGGGGCAGAAGGATAGTTTTTATTAGGTACCTCATTACAGATACTTGTTCTTCTCAATAAAAAAGAATAAAGCACAATGTCTATCAAGGGTTCTTAGAGCAGATATTAGTGCCCTTTAACATAATTGGATGTTGAGTTATAGTGGCCTTACAGAGACTGTGTTTGGTAGTCTTGTAATGAACATAGAATATATATATATATATATATATAGTAAACCATTTCAAGAAACTGTCTGAAGAGCTGACAGAATTGATGTCATAACCTCTGTCCCTATACCAGTTACTGCCACCAATGGCAGCTGAACATGCAGGGCTGCCAGCAATGTGACTGCCTTCCACCTTCAGACTCTAGCAAGCAACAATATGAGAGTACAGTCAATGTGTCAAGAGGGCTGATGGCAACAAAGCCAAGCTCAGAAAGGTAAAACCATCAAGTAGTGGAAATGTTATTTACTAGACTGTGCCACATACACTGATACAAGCCATGCACCTGATACCTATGGCAGTCATCTGGTACCACAAATTCATTTCTCAGGCTGCAGGAGAGCAGCTTTTGGCCGTCTCATGCATTTAAAGTTGTTCTTTTCTGCCTTCATGCTGCTTTAGTCATTAATTGACTCTAATGTTTTTTCAACATTTTACCCCACTTTTATAATAGCTTTCCATAGATCTTAGTCTTATACTTAAAAACTATTTCTCAGTACCCACAAGGCAATATTAAGTTATTGTTAATGGCTTGAAGAGGTGTGGCTTTGTATACATAGTAACAGTGCAGTAATGTAACACACAACTGGCTCTTTACAAGCCTGCAATCATCATATACACTCTCTGTATCTAGTCTGAAGAAAGTAAATGCCACAATTTAAGAATACCTGCTTATGTATGTGTTAGATAAAATGATTACTATTGGTGGAATACACACTGCTGAGATTGACACAGTGGTAATCAGTCACTGTAGGGTAATGGGTAATGATGCAATCAAGCAGGTCCAGTGATCAGACCCAGTTTTTTTTAATAGAAATACAATAAGCGTTAAGGGTTATATTTTGTTAACATACAATTCTGTATCCTTTCTATTTAATACCCTGGAGATTCAGGCATTTTGTCACTGTTTCCAACAAATATTGTTTAAATAATAACGTTAATTTATGTGTGGCTGATTTTTCATCCTGTTTGGAAGATTTAGTATCTGCTCAAAACGCTGCACTATGTGCCACACAAGATCCCTCACCATCATGTTAGCAGCTTTGCACATATACACTCCTGGAAACCATGGCCATTCTTAGATATCCACTTTATGGTGGCCAGGAAAAAAATGTTTTAAACAAAGTGTCCTCAGTCAGTAGCCCTTTACTTGATGGATATTGATTCTCCGAGGCCCTCCTACCTAAATAGTGATTTTACTATGGATGTTGTATATGTGGGAAAGGAGGAAGAGGTTGTCACCAGCCATTGTCTGCTGGTGGGTCTATTCACAAGGCCTCAAAGTACCTGAACAAATCACTGGGTGAGGGGTGTATGCACTTTGAAACATACTTGTATTTTTATATTTTGGTGTATAGAATGGGCTAAGACACACAAAAAATGAGTCATAAAACCTCTGTTTTCTTTTCTGACTACCATATTGCTAAAGAAATGTTAAAAAGGATGAGAATTCAAAGACCCATTGATAAAATATATTTAACAAATTACTGTGCATTGAGTAACATTATTACCCCACTGACAATGTTTGCACTCTTCAATGAAAATTGGAGATTGACTATATCAATTCCACATAATTAAATTATGTGATTTAAACATACAAAGTGTACTTGTTTTTTTAATAAATTTAATATCAGCACAAGTAATACATTTATTATCAGCACAATAGCGCTCCAGCATGGTTCTGGTATGGTGTGCATGCTGCATGTATATGAAATACAGGTAAACAGGATGCTGTGTTCTGGTTTGATCCCATCAACATGGTGCCATGTTCTGTTTTTATAATTTGTTAAAATGAACCTCATTTATAAGTTTTATATGCATATTTTTTTTCTATGACTGATACAGGGTCTGCCCAAATGCTTTTTTATATAGTAGTTCACAGAAACCTGTGGTGGGATAAAAGTATCCCTTCAAAGATGCGCTGTCACCTTTCTAAACAAAAAATGTAAGCACAGGCTGTGCCTGTGGTGCAGTTGCTGTCATGCAGAAGAGGCAGGATAGAGTCCCAGTTCCAAGTACTGTCCAGGCTGATGGAGTTCTGTAGGGGAATCACCAAAGCAATACAAATCTCCACTCCAAGGAAGAGACAGTTGTGAGTGCTGCTTCATCTGTATTCCTGAGAGTATTCTATCATTGCTAGTTCAGTTAATGAATGTTGATGGTGTCATGTATCCTCATCACTGGAGAGGATGGCTTGGCTGCTAGAAGAAGGTGAGACATTAAGAAAATGAGCTGTTAGGGTGATAGTGCTGGAGTACTACCTCAGATTCCTTGTGCCCATGCATGTAATTTTAGTAGTGCAGGGAAATTTCAGTAAGCTGGGATGGATCTCAAGCAGGTGGCATGCAAGGTGGCATTTGCTAAAGTGTTACCTGCATATGACCTGGGAGTGGATAGGACACTGCACCAGGGCTTTTTAAGAATTGGTTGAAGGCATGGTACACAGAACAGGTCTTCAGCAACATTGGAGACTGGAGGGACATGGACCTCTATGGGAGAGATGGCCTTCATCTTTCCAGAAGGGGGACTGGGCAGTTTAAATCTACATGGATGAGCACTTAAACTAGTCAGAGGGGAGGCCAAAAATACAAGGGAGGTAAAAATTACCCCCAGATGATGAAGCAGCAGTGAAGGAAAGCCCAAGAGGAGTAAGCTCCCCCAGGCCAGGGGCACACAAAGATAGGGTTGGGGATAAGACAGAGGACAAGGGGGTTATAAATCAGGAAAGCAAGAAGAAAAGATTAAAGGAAACAGGTAATGGAGAAGGTAACAAGGAAAGAGAGTGGGTCCCCAAGCTTCAGGGATCAGCACAACCAGAAGGAGGGGAAAGCAGGGAAGCAGTCAGGGAGGGTGAATAGTATGGAGAGCCACGTGTGCCAATGCGAGGTGTCTGGGAAATCAAATTCCAGACCTGGACACCATCATGGTGGAGGTCAGCCTAGGTTTTGTGGTCATAAAGTAGTTGTTGTGCACCAACAGTCATGACTTGGGCATGGCTATATCGGGTTACCCTCTGTTCGGAGAGACAGGGAAGGGAGGAGGGAAGGAATCAAAGCCATGGAAGTGCATGGGCACCCAGAGGAAAAAAGAAGGACAGGAAGTGTTTTGAGTCATCCTGAAGACAGGTACTAGTGACAATATCTATAGAGGGGTGGTACACAGACCTTCAGTACAGGAAGATAAGTTGGATAAGGCACTTGACAAAGCCATCATCAGGATGGCAAGTAAAGGGAGATGCTACTATGTGGGGACTTCAATCTGCCAGATGTGGATTAAAGCCTTCCAACTGCAGCTTTGGTAAGGAGCAAGGACATGCTTGACTCCCTACAAGGAGATTTTCTCAGGCAGTTAATCAAGGAACCCATTACTGACAGGGCACTGTTGGACCTGATGCTTACAAACTTGTCACCATTGTAGACATCATAGTGGGATGTCCCTTAGGTATAAGTGATCACCATACAGTATGGTTTAACATTAAGGTGGGAACAGAGGCAAACAACACAAGGACAAGGGTCCTGGACTTTAGAAGGGATGAATTGAAAGAAATGGGAGACTGACTCATGGAGGCGCTGCCAGGGAGGTGTAGAGACAAAGTGGGGAAAAATAAGGGATAGACTAATTAAGGCAACCAACCTCTATGGGAAGGAAGTGAGTAAAAGAAGGAAAAAGAGACCACTAAAGTTCTCTAGGGAAGTGGTGAGGGGACAAAAAGGGTGGCATTCAAGAGGCATAAGGAAATGCAGAGGGAAGAAGACAGGGAGTATGCCAAGTAAAACAGAGGGAAGCGGGAAAGGCAGTGAGAGGAGCAAAGGTACAGAGAGAGGAAAGGATAGCCAAAGGGGTAGCTAAAGGGGATAAGACTTTTTTAGGTACATAAGTGAGAAAAGGAAAGCAAGGGGAGGAATAGTGAGGATAAGGATGGTGCTAGGGGGAGACCGCGCAGAAGAGGATCAAGAAAAAGCAGACATCATAAACAGGTACATCTGCTTAGTCTTCACAGTGAATGGGGCGGGGTGTAAAGACCACCAGGGAGCATCTAGAACAAAGGGGAGGAAGTGGATACATGTCCCTTTTCAAAGGAAAGAGTCCTGAAGGGACGTGCAGCTCTGTAAGTAGACAAGACTATGGGACTGGACAGGGTACACCCATGAGTACAAAAGGAACTCCTGGAGGTGCTAGCTGCCCTACTGATGGGCTTGAGCAGACATGGTCCCTCTCCATACGAGAGGAAGCTAGCAACTATAGGCCAGTCAGTTTCACAACAGTGGTGGGGAAATTAATAGGAACCCTGTTAATGGAGAGGTTGGTAGAGTACCTTGAATCCAGTGGGCTACAAGACCAAAGGCAGCATAGATTCATGGGGGGAGGTCATGCCAGATAAAACTGATTGAATTTCTTTGACTGGGGAAGTAGATCATGGAGGGCAGTAGACATGGCCTATCTGGACTTTCACAAGGCCTTCAACACTGTGCCACACAGAGGACTCAGATAAATTGAGCAGCCCAAGGGTGAGATCAAAGTAGTGAATTCAGTAAGGAACTGGTTAATGGATAAAAGAAAGAGGTGGTGGTTAAAGCATTCACTCTAATGAGGGGAGACTGTCCAGTGGGGTGCTTCAGGGCTTAGTACTGGGACTGGTCCTATTCAATGTCTTCATAATTCACATTGCAGAAGAACTGGAAGGGAAGGTATGCATTTTTACAGATTACATCAAAATCTGTAATAGGGTGGACACTCAGGAGAGAGTGGAGATAATGCATAAGGACCTTGGAAAACTTCAGAATGGTCAAGAGTGTGGCAGTTTGAGCTCAGTGTAAACAATACAAAATCATGCACCTAGGGTACAGGAACCCTGGAGTTGAGTATAGTATGGGAAAGGTACCAACAGTCAATAAGCAGGAAAGAGACCTTGTGGTTATCATATCTGATGACCTCAAAGTGGCATGGCAGTGGAAAAAGCAGGGGATGAGCTAGTGGATGCTGGAATGTATAAGGAGAGGTTGCTTCTGCAGAAGGAAGGAAGTAGTATTGCCACTGTATCATTTGCAAGTGATACACAACCTGGAGTATTGTGTCTGGTTTTGGAGGCTGCATCTCAGAAAGGACATAGACAGGGTGGAGGCAGAGGAGGGCAACTAAAATGGCACAGACTCAGAGATCTCAACATGTACACTCTGGAAAAAAGTAAAGCAAGAGGTGACATGTTAAGGACCTACATGTACCTCACAGTGGTGAACAGGGTGCAGAAGAAAATCCTTTTTCAAATGAGAAAGAGCACCAGAACCGGAGGATATATGTTGAAGCTGGAGGAGGGGGAGTTTAAGAGAGAAGTGAGGAAGTACTACTTCACTGAAAGAGTGGTGGATGCATGGAACAGACTGCCAGTAAAAGTAGTAGAGGCAAAAACAGTACAGGTCTTCAAGCATGCATGGGTAACACATATGGGAATATTAGTAAACAGGCAAGGAGAAGGGAGGGTTCCTGGAGACCAGTTAGGGTCTGCAGAGGCAGACTAGGCAGGGACCATCTGGGCAGACTGTGTAGGCCAAACTTTCCTTTACTGCTGATAAATCCTGTGTTTCTATGTTCAAGCAATATTTTCTAGGAGAAAGGACCTGCTATTGGCAGAAAAACATGTAGTACCTGTATTTCAGTGTGGCTTTGGGGAACCACTAACACCTAAAGAGCGTGTCCTAGGTACAAAGGGGAGGTCTCACATATAAGCAAGGAGTACAATGAAAATCATTTTAAAAATGTGAATGTTATTTGTTTACCTAAGGATATGTATTATTTATGATATAATATAAACATCTGTTTCCAGTTATTTTCCTGTTTCTTCACAAATTTTGTTAATTAGCTCAGAAGTGTTTGCATGACTCATATAAATATGGCTACCCACTTTAGACTGATTCACCAGGAACAGCTCTAGAAAGCTCAGCTAGATAATTGGATTCTGGATGCAAACTCTAGGACCTAGTTACTGTATATAGCACACTTTCATGTGTACCATACAGAACCTCAACGTTTCTCACACGGTGAAGGAGAGACCAAATCAAAATGGTTTACAAGGATACAATTTGTCTACTTTTGATGCTACACAGTAACGTGAAGTAGGACATTTTATTTATTTATTTCTGACTTTGCTAACTGGGTAGGAGCACTGATCCCAGGGACCATTTTCAGGCACTACCTGGGCCACATAATGCGGCACAGAGTAGAAACATCAGAATAACAAGAACATAACAAGAGCAGGTAATACATAGTGAAAGGTTACAGTTGTCACATTTGGTAATACATGGTGGCAGTAGTTGAGGGACAACAAAAAACAAAGCAAAGTAAGGCTCATGGTGGTACAGTTTCATTCAACAGGTTCAGGGGAAGTCCTTAAAAGGGCTGAACTCACCTGTGTATGCAACTGCCTAAGGAGTCCTGGAAGATGTGTAAAGCTGGCACATGTGGTCGGCAGAGTCACAGGCGACAGCTTGATACAACTGAAGATACTGCACAGGTGGTACCACAGTCCTCATGTTCTGTTTGACCTGGTGCTTACTTACAGAGACCAGGCGCTGGTGTTATCCGAGCAGTGGGGCAGATCTGGAGCATGTCGTTAGGGTATTCCCAGCAATGGCACCATTTCAGAATGGGGTAATTTCTGATTATTCAGAGGTACTGGGAAGGACTATCCCTCTTGCCCCTAAGTTACATATCTGAGGCGTTGATTCTCTGACACAGGTTTTTATATAATGGCAAATCTAATGGCTCATGGCTATGGTTATGGAAGTTAAGAGGCCTTTTGTCACAAATAATTTGGAGACAGTCACCCCACCATGTCTTATCAAACAGCATACAATATTGCCCTTTACCAGATGACATTATTTTGAGTGACTCTCCCATAACATGGTAGGGAAAGAGGAGGCATACTGGGCCAAATAGCAGGTCACCATAACTTGCATTTAGCTTGGTACCAGTTTCACTGCTGGAGTTTCACTGCAGGACTGCTTGTATACAGTACCAATAGGTAAGGCAGTGAACGTCTCTGTCTGAATGACCATGGACATCACCTGGAGAAACCTATAAAGAGGATTAGGTTATGGAGTGCACAGGTAATGGTTTGTGCCCCAGGGTTTAAAAACTGCACTAACTAGGGTGGAATCTGAAGCACTGGAGGCAATGGAGAGTGTACCCATGATGAGTAATAGTTATGTGATGGATGTAGCTAACTGATGTCTTTTGAATGTAGATGACACAAATGGGGTATACCACTAAAAAAGTTGTATGTGAACTCTACAAAATACTATTAAATAATTTTATGATTTTGCTGTTTTGTGAATAGTGTTTGTGCTTGTGTACACTAATTACATTTTGGCCTTTCTATTCCCACCCTTAGTAGGAAAGCTGGGCAGCATGTAGGAGCAGAAGGCCCAAACCAGAGGTGAGTAGAGTGCCAGACGAGGAGAAAGGAAGGATGGTGGATGTGATGAAACACACTGTGCATGGACTGTAGGAGTAGGCTGCTTTTATGCAAAATGTTGGAGGAGCTATTTCCCCCCACACTGAACCTTGGGCTTCAGCCCTCCCACTTCAGTGTGTTGTGAATAACAATTGTGCTTGTGTACACTGATTACACTTTTGGCCTTTCTGTATTCCCACCCTTTATAGGGAAGTCAGGCAGCATGTAGGGAATAGAAGGCCCAAAAAGTTTACCTACTCCAACTCACGAAGAGTGTGACCAGTAGCACGCAGGCGAGGAAAACAAAATCCCAAGGAGGAAACCTCTGAGGACTCATGGCTACTGATCTGCCTGTCCTTTGGGCAAACTAAAAGGAGATGATCCTAAATGCTTGTCTGCTTTCTGCTTCTGGATTTACTGATGAAGTCTATCTTCCAAGACTCTCAATGATGCAGTTTGTGTTATTCTTTGATGCTGAAGAAGCTGCTCCAATTGGAAAAGAATGTCCTGGAAAGGAATAAGGATTGAGCCAAGTTGATGGAAGTGTTTTTATGATAACCGCAAGGTTTGAGGAAAAGTTTAGGAATGTACAAATTTGTTCCAACATGCACAGAAATACTCAGGAGGATTGCAGAGAGCAAAATAAGGAATACTTTTCATGCTGTAGTATAAGTAGCTGGGATGGCTTAAGTAAGAATGGCCTGCATGATGGTGTTTACTAGCAGGAGATTATAGTCTAAGTTATGATATCGCTGAACACAAGAAGTACAGTTATGACTGAGTCTGCTGAAGGATGGAGGCGGGAAAGGTTTGAATTGGAAGTGAACAAAATAGCCATTTTGATTGATAGCCCATGTGGATGATGTTCACTGTAGTTGACGGTCAGAAAACTATAGACTGGTTTTTGCAACTGGAGGTCAGAAAAACTATGAAGTAATAATAATCCTCCCAGCACATGCTATAGAGATGCCAGAAATGGATGAATGAGTAAACTGAAATGCATCAAAGGTGTCAGTATTCCAGAGTTAGGATCCAGGGACGAAGCATTTGATAGAGCTATTGCATTGAGGATATGAGCAGAGGATAGCAAAATCTTTGAAGGAACCAGTGAGTTGATGCCCAGGTTGTATTAGGACAGAAGTGCAGATAAGTCAACAATGAGAAGCAATGTACTGGAAATTACCTAGAAGCAACACCTATGGGATTGATTGCTATGCAGGGAATGGTGAGTGCTAAAAGTACAGGGAGGAATGCCATTTAAAGTTCCATTGTAAGAGCTGATTAAGTGCTGGAGGATCCTTTGCAACAGGCTGCAGCTTATTTTAGCAGAATGCATTAGAGGGAAACACTGAGATGCCTGCATGGAACAGTCTGAGTCCTAACAACTGGATGGCAATGCAAAATAAATCATGTCGGGATACAGACTGAATGCTAGGATGCGTTCAGGCATAGTTACTTTCTTCAGGAATCTGGGATCTGGAGACTTCATATCACAGGAATGACACCATGGGTCCAGAGCAGTGGAGGTTCTAAGATGGATAGAGAACTGACATGGAATATTACTCAGAGGAGCTGGGGTGACATGAGTATGGCTGGTGGCTGGAAGGGCAGCAGAAGAATGCAGGATTGGAGGCTGGAGTAGGCTGAGGCAGGAAGTGAACTTTGATAGGCAGAAAATGGGACTACAGATCAAAAACTAAAGGCGAGTGGAGACATTAAGTCTTGAATAGCTGATAAAAGAGCTGATCCCTGTTAAGGAATGGGCTGACTGAGATTGGGACCACAGACAAAGACAGAGTTTGAAGTGAAGTATCAGCACTACAATTCCTGTTGCAGGCAAACAGAGTATCGGATGCCAGATGTCATTAGTCAGCCAGAAGGTGGAGAATGGTCACACTATGAATGAAGTAATAAGACCTGGATGCCCAGGTATGAGCTCGGAGCTTGGGAAGAAGTCTCATGGCCTGCAGGAGATTCTTCTGGGTTTGCAGGAAAGTCAGATGTTAAAGAGATGGCATGGAGGCAATACGCTGTGTGTTGCAATGAGAGGGATAAAGTCCAAAGAAACCTTGCTGCACTTGCTTCAGAACTGAATGCAGAGAGTCAGTACGTGAGAAGATGCCAAGGAGCCAGTAAGTGGCAAAGAACGCAGTACATGCAGAGCTTTGATAGCGTATCAATTGCAAAAATGCTAATATGTAGCTGCATACTGCAGTAGATGCAGTGTTGATTGAATAGCAGTGCAAAACATGAATGCTGAGAATGCATGGTGGTAGACATAGAGTGTCAGTAGCATAGCAGATTCCAAAATGCCAATATTCGGATGCATATTACAGTAGATGCAGAGTGTCAGTAGCACAGTAGATGCTAAAATGTCAATAAGCAACTGTGCACTGCTGTAGATGCAAGTGTTGGTAGCTTACCGATACCAATATGTGGCAGCTTATTGTGGTAGATGCAGAGAGTTGGTAGCTTGGCCAATGCCAAAACAACAATATATGACTGTGTACTGTAGCAGATGCAGAGGTTGGTAGCTTGGTTGATGCCTAAATGCCAATATCACGCTGCATATTGCAGCAGATGGTAGAGAATTAGTAGCTTGGTCAATGCCAAAAATGCCAGTACACAGCTGTATACTGTGGTACAGTAGATGCAAAAGGGTTGAATGATGATTGACAGAATTCCCATCTCTGGTAGATGGGGTAAGCCTACCTTCACTCGAATACCCAAAAGTCATGAGTTAGAATCGAGACTGGAAAACTGATGCAAACTGCTGCAAACTGCTGATGAGGGCTGTGCAAGGAAAGAGCAGCTGGCTGCTGCATAGTAGAGTCAAACTAGAAACACTAGAAATGGATTAGCAGACAAGAGTGGAATGAGCAAACAACGGAGTGAATGGACACTGCAGGAGTAAAAAACACTTATGATGTGGATCTGACTAAACGAATAAACACTGTGAAGACAGAGTAAGGCAAAGAGTGAGGAATGGAGAGTGTAGCTTTAGGAGGGTTCAACGGATTATAGAGTGACACCCTGTGGTTAAGACAAAAAGCATAATCACAATAATAGGAAGCATTTTTCATGAAGAAATGGAGTAGGACATTAAACTTTTAGGTACAAATACTTGTGCACCAGTAGATACATGTTGAACAGCAACCCCCTTTGGAAATAGGGTGTGGTACATATGGGACGCTAACAGAACGTGTTTGCCAGTGTTGGTACATTGCACCTGGATGTTCTGAGGTTAGAACAGAGCTCAGCTCTGAAGAAGAAGAAGCTCCCAGAAAAGCAACACACAAAGGAGGGAGCACAACAGGCAGCACAACGAGAAACAACAAACGAGGAGGAGCAATGCAGTAGGGATAAACAGCACAGGTAAGCAGCCAGTAGGAGCAAGATGCTGGGGAGCGGGACAGCACCAGCAAAGATGGAGGAGCAAGGACCATCAGTGAGGCAGAACAAATGGGGAGGATGGGCAGGATGAAGGTGGATGCAAAAGCAATGGCAGACAACAGGATGGAGGAACAAATCAAGAGAGAGGTGGAAGCACAGGGCACACACAAAGGAAACAGCAGAACAAACATCAAAAAAGAAAAGCAGAGAGAGAATGAGTCACAGCAACAGAGGGAAGGGAGAATGCAGATGAGAAATGCAAGGAGGTGGACAGGAGAACAGAACACAGAACAGCAGCAGTAGCAAGTGAGGGACTGATGAACAAATAGAGGAAACAAAAAATGGAACGGGGCACAGATCAAAATGGCACAGAAGGGAGTAAGAGAGAGCAAAATCAATCAGCAACACAAGGAGTCAGGGAATGCAAGAAGGCATTAGCCAACATATCACACAGGAGCCCAGTGTGATGAAACACGCTAAGCGTGGACTGTGGGGAGTAGGCTGCTTTATGCAGAATGGGAGGAGCTTATTCCCAACATTGAACCTCAGGCTTTAGCCCTACAGTCAATATTTGCAAAAACATGGGGGGCGCTGTCGAGCATCCATCATGGCAGATGTATTTTTCTGAGCTGCAGATCGTAGAGGAATAAAACTTTAAAATCAACAGTCTACAAGGCAGTAACCAATATTTTACAAGCAGCGACTGATAGGGGAATGTCAGCAAAATCTAGCAATGAGCCCAAAGAAGGAAAAACACGTTGGACAAAACCTAGATGCTTTTCTTTCGTTGGGGGCAGTCTTGAAGCAAACAAGTGGCGGCTACTCGGCAGCAAAGCCTAGAGCACCCGATACACCACATCCTCAGATAATGGCAATGCTCGAAAAAATTAGAGCAACAGGTGAAGATACCAATCGCCGACTAGCGACCATGGAAGCCAAACTTACTGACCTGGAGGAGGTGGTTCAATCGAATGCAATACAGCTTACAAAGCTTATTTCAGAATCGGATCGGCAATGGGAGAGGAACATGGCATATGTGCAGGACTTTCACTATCTCTGCACAAAGATTGAGGCACTAGAGAACGCCACTGTCAGCTAATATCCGTATTTGGGCTTCCTCCCAAGTTTGCAGGGTCTACAGAGCTAACTACAGCAATCCATTGTCTGATATTTTCAGACCTACAGCTCCTACCTGAAACTTCTGGCATCTCTGTAGTCAAGGCCTTCGCAATTCAATGCGATCATGGGCCCGGGGTAACATCAGAGTGCTCTTGTCACTGCCATTGTCACTCCTCTCCAGTTCGAGGCCCGTGTGCCTCTCCTACAAGCAGCTCGGCAACGTGGAGACCTGTTATGGGAAGGAAATAAAATTTCAATATTCCCAGACATCTCTGCACAAACGCAGACCAGAAAAAAGGCTCTGCAAGAAACAATAAAAGCTCTCCTGGAAAATAATATTTCGGCCCAACTCCTGTTCCCAGCGCGACTGCAAGTACAACACAAAGGCAAAGCTCATCTTTTCACAGACCCAGAAGCTGCAGCTGCTTTTGCGGCTAAAATTCTCAAAGACTACCAACATTCTTCAGATAGGGAAGAAGGAAGCAAATTAGACCCTAATGATTGAAATAACCTTAGATAAACTGAGTCAATGGGGTCTTTTATACAGGTTGGCTCCCTAGGTTCATTGCGTAGCTTACCTAATGTAAATGCTCCCCTAGTTATCAGTTAATATTACCAACGAATCCTAAAGTATAGCCATGATGTTAATGCTCAAATGATATGTTTAATATGTCCTAACCAACTATGGAACCATGCTCCTTAGGAGCATATAGCTCCACTCAGTTCATGTACTTCTGAGTATCCTGGTTAGGTTCTGTTTCCTGTCAGTCATTAGAGGCAGCTAATGCAGGTGCATTATTTAACTTAATTGAGTCCAGACAATCTTCCCAATTACCTTTTGGTTCTTAGCTGGTAGGTCAGCCTCTCACATCTTATTTTTAGTTCTGCGTAGGGACGAAATGTCGGTGAATTAACCTACTAGTAACTGCATAGGTGAGAGTGGTATCTCCTATGAGA
Organism: Neoceratodus forsteri; assembly: GCA_016271365.2. Classification (NCBI taxonomy): domain Eukaryota; kingdom Metazoa; phylum Chordata; order Ceratodontiformes; family Ceratodontidae; genus Neoceratodus; species Neoceratodus forsteri. The sequence continues at coordinate 908,661,418 of CM028129.1, forward strand.
TTATCTTGTTGGATTATGACTCCTGTAAACTAATGTACAGTTCTACTAGAACAATGGACACATTACTTTTATATATCCTATAGTATAAATCCTGTACACTGTTTTTGCAGCACTGTAATCACCATGATTGTGTGTATTTACTGAATATAGCACTGCTATGTATCATAAAATGCCATAAATTAAAAAAATATTGCAAAAGATATGTTAGTAGAGAGTTTTGATTTGTGTACTTAGTCCTGGTGTGTCCTTCCTCTGATGTTAGGAGTTTTTCTCAATTTGCCAGCTAGTTTTATGGCCTCCTCATCAGCTTTTGTGGCCTCTGGGGATCTCCATATTACAATGGTTTATTGCTCTTCTTTTTCCTACAATGCCTCCTGTCCCACTCCTACCGGCTAGACCTAGGCAAACATGTAGAAAACAAAATATTTAATTTATTTAGTAAAGGCCAGAATATCAGGCTTCTATCTTCAGAATACAGCTGCACTATTTTCCTCATTGAATCAGTGGTCCTGGGTGCATCACTGTCACATGAGACAGGAGGAACTGTGGGACAAAGAAGAGCAATAAACCATTTTAACATGGAGCTCCCCAGAGGCCATAAAACTAGTAGGCAATTTAGAAAACCTCCTAATAGCAAACAAAGGGAAGGACACAACAGGGCAACACACAAATCAAAACACTTTGTACAATATATGTTTTGTAGATTTTGACTGTAGTACTCCTTTAAGTCGTTTCTATTTTCTAGTAGTGTATAGCAAATAATGGAGTTCTGTACACTACCCTTCAAAACAAAGATTATTACAGCTGAGTTCTGACTTACATGAGCAAAAAGGGTACTAGTTCATCTAGGAATCTTGGAAAAATTTGTTTGATACACCCTACCATGTTTACATAACATTTTCTGAGGCTTTCAGATTATTAGCTTTTGAAGCTTTCTAAATAATAAATAATTAGTTTAAAGTCAAGTGGTTTGACTGCTACATAGTTATGGCTAATTTAGCTGTAGGTACAACTTTCATATTGAAGTATGCTGGCAAAGTAAGCAACAACATCAAAGAGAAATTTGCAAAGCTAGGAAAACAGTTTATTAAATCACCCTACCCAACTCTGTTTTTCCCTTTTTTCCCCTTGGCCATTACAGGAGAATACATTTATTTTTATTTCTAAAAGAAAAGTGCTTGGAATTATTTATTTCAATAAATCCATCTATGCATATTCAGTCCAAATTATGAAAGAGATTCTTTATCTGCTGATTGAAATTTGCCTTGTCAACTGTCTATTTCAGTCACGGTAAAGTGCTAACTATGTTGTACTCTGTAGCATGTGCATCTATTCCAGCATATCTGTGGAAAACTAATTCTGTCTCAAAGAGTTATAGCCTGAATTGTGCTTACTGTATATTGAATAAAGAAATAAAAACAAAGGGCCCCATGTTTAAAAAGGTTGCACCTCCAGAATTAATTACAACTGGAGTATGTCTTTAGCTGTTTGCACTCCCAAATGGGTACTATGGATGATATTAGCTTGTAGACATTGGCCCTGTAAGTAGTCACACAGGATTGTTTAGTTGTTGCAATGAATGCTTAGTGACAGCCCATCACTTGCAACTCCCCCTTGTGTGATGCAGTATGCACAAACTTCATTGCAGCCCTTCCTACCTCTCATAATAAAAGATGTTCCAGGACTAGAGGGCATGGGGTGAAGTTGGAGGAGGGTGATTCAGAGGAAACGTGAGGAAGAATTTCTTCACAGAAAGGGTGGTGGACAAGTGAACACCCTGCCTGAGGAAGTGGTGGGGCTGAAACAATCATGGGATTTAGGAATGCATGGGATAGATAGAAAGGAACTTGGAGGTCAGGGATAAGGGGCAATAGACTTCTAGACAAACAAACTGATCTTACGAGCTCAAACGGGAGACTCGGTGGGCCATGGGCCCTTATCTGCTGACAGTATCTATGTATAAAACCATTTGTGACCATGAAGGAAGTGGGTTTACTATGCCAATGTCCATAGGGCCATGCACAAAGCAAGGTGACCCTCAAAAACCCAACTGTAGCATTCTGCCTACTCCCTGCCTGTTGAGTTGTTACAAGTAGGCAGGAGGGGTATCACAAAGTATCAGGAAGAAATGGTATAGGGACAGACATATTTGTGGTACTGACAGTGCAACAAGGACACATAGGATAAAGGGATTGTGAAGGGGGATTCCAAGGCATGCCAGGGTAGCAGTACCAACTAAGTAGTGGATGGAGGGGTGGATTAACCACGGAGCCTGTGGGATTTTGTAGAGTTGCCATCCCACAAGTGGTTCTAGAGGTACCAGATCTGCAGGCAGGGGTGGAAAAACACTCGTTAGTATGGCATAGTGGGACTGCAATCCAGCATGTTAGAGGGTACAACCTCTGTTTGCACCCACTGACATCTGTCCAAGTACTTTGCATTGTGACTTAGTCACAGTGGAACTCGATACCCCAGCAGCTAAGGAAACCAAGCGTATAGTGAAAATGGGTTATAGTGCAACAAGAAGCTTGCTGACTCCCTGTTTTTGAAACCATAGTGGCTATGAATGGTGCCCATCAGATGTTTTAGTGACTCGAAACCTGGGGTCCCACACTCAGGCCCAATCCACCCCTGGAGTCAGTAAACCAGGTAATATGGCCCACTGATAATCACGGGATTCCACATCTAATCCCATCAGTTAGTGGTAATTCACTGAGTTACTATCAACACAGCTGGATGCTCTCATTTGAATTGCCTTTGCAACCCAGAGGCCCACTGTGGCTTTTTGAAGAGCAGTGCCTTGGCACAACTTGTAGGTGAAAACAGCAACTCTGTTCCTCTGTTCCATTTACACCACTATAGGGCACCATTTTGACAAAAGTGGATTCTGAAGTGTAGATGTAGGATAACATTTTGAAAAGGACTTATACCATGCATGTTGTTTTCAGTAAACACATGCTCTGCAAAGCCCAACTTATTGGAAATAAATGCATCCAGATAATCTAAAATTATATCACAATCTATTTAAATGTGATACGTCGTCATCCAAATATTTGCCTTTGTAAATTGTGAGAATCCATTTACAGCATCCCGCTTACAAGTACTTTAGAACAAATGCAGTCTTTGAAAACAGTGAGCACATTCTGAGTAGTTCCTTTAAATCCAAGCCTTGCTCTGTAAACATGGAGGGCACAGTTATCAGAAGTGTAGGTATACATACACACCTGCAGTATGAGATGTATTTGTGTCCAGTAGCTCATGATGCATCCAGTGCCTCCCTGGATGTATCAGGTGCTTTATTCTGAACTTTATCTGACTGCAAATAACTGGAAACTATTTGCATTATTATTCATTCTGATTTTAATGCATGCTGCTGATCATAAATGGATATTTTAGACATAGAAACATAGACATTGATGGCAGATAAGGACCGCAAGGCCCATCCATTCTGCATATTTTTTTATACATTATGAATGTGCCATAGGCCTGTACTCTGGCAATGGCCTATCTATTCACACTCATCTGTATTGCTTCTTGTGCCTATCCCATGCCTGTTTGAAGCCCTGCACTGTATTCATATCCACCACTTCCTGAGGTAGGCCATTCCATGCATCTGTGACAACCCACCTCTCTCTGGGCTGGAACAGCTTTAGAGAGGTATCTGTCCTCGGCATTCGCTGCCACTGGAGTCATCCAGCACCAACCTTTAAGTTTACCAGCTTGGGAAATTAAATGTGCAGAGCCACCTAGGGTTACATGTATATAGTGTAGTGTGTGTGTGTGTGCATGTGTAGAATAAATACTAGAAAAAAGTGTAATTGACAAGTAAATAATGCCATCAAGGGAGTCTAATGAGATTATAAAACATGAGCCCCAAGGGCTGTATACTTGTAAAATAAAGTTATCTTTCCAAGATAGCATTATTTCACAAATACATTGCACTTTTCTAGCATTTGTTTTATATAATACCTTTGGGTAGTCATGGCGTTGCTTTATTTTTAAAATGTTTTGAGAGGTTGAAAACTTTCTAGCGATACAGAAGTTGATTTCCTTGATGTTTAGAAAGATCAGAGGCATTTCTTTAATGGTTGCAGCCGACTATTATGTAGGCTGCATCAGTTAGCCATATGACTTGAAGATCATGTGATTTTGAGGCACTAGAAGATGACTACTGTACCATCTACTTCAGGACTTTGATTTGCTTCAGTCCTTAACTTTTTTGTTTTGTAGTTACATTTCTGGAGGTACAGTGGGGCTTGCTTCTTTTAAATCCTGTTTTCTGGTAAAGCAAATTAGTTTAACTGAATCTGAAGATACTGTTTGTAATATTAGACTTCAAAGTAATTTTGTGCTGTAGGAAGTTTGTAGATAGATGAAATGGTATCTAACCCCCATCAGTTTTAGAAAGTTGCTTTTTTGCTGTCCTTGCAACATGGGGGGATGTTTATATCCTAACTGTTAAGAAAGTTATATTAAAGTAGGCTGCTTTCAAGCTGGTCTTGCAGTTGTATGTGAAGCTGATCCCTATGGAAGCCTGTTGCTTTTAAGCTGGGCTTGTGCATATGTGTGTGGGTGGGGGACTATTTCTGTAAATATCTGTGACTTTTTAACTCTGTTTGTGTGTATATTTGGGAGAGTGATGCCCAAACTGTTAAGAAACACCTTCTATTAAAGTATGGTTTTGAGTTAACCTGTCAATCAGGTATTACTACTAGGATATATAGCACTCACCATTCATTCAGGCCAGTGCATGAAATAGAAGAATGCACTCACTCTGACATTGGATTTTGTCTTTTCACAATTTTTTACAATGCATACAAGGTTTGGTGACTTTGTGAGGGAGGAGGGTTTATTGGAAAGAGGGTGGTAAAAGATGAAATGTATTTGTCATGGTAAAGAGAGACAAGGAGGAAGAAGTGGGAGACTTGCTTTTGTGGGTGAGGAAGGGAACACTACACAGGTGCTGTTTACATGAAAACTTCTCTGGGTACACAGGAGGAAGGAAGGAGGTGGGCACCTAGTGGGGGATGGGCATGTGTCCACTATTTCAAAATATATAGCATGGTGGGAGGGGCAAGAGATAAATCTTTTTTTAGGAAAACAGTGTAATAGTAGTTACTTTGTGTAGTACTTTGAGAGCAAAGTGCTTTGTCTCTGAGTAAAAACTATGCATAATACAATTCACCAGCAACTTCACTGGTATAGTGCCCCTACAGGTAGTTTTAATTGTGCAAAGTAGCCATTTCACTGTCTGAAGAACTATGCATAGTCACTATTCACACTTCATGAAGATTAAAAACTTTGTAAAGTATTTTGTGAAGTGAAATCTTCTGACTTCACACTTGTTTAAAAATCATGGCAGTGAGCTGCTATTTATTGTACGGAGGTTAAAATCTAAAAATAGGTATAGGTTTAACACAAACTTAAGGCCATGTGTTCTGGTGGAGTAGTTAGAATACTGAACTGTGAAACAAGTGATCACAGGTTTGAATCCCACCATAGTGACTGACTCCCTCTGTGAACTTGAGAATGTTACTTGCTCTTCGAGTGTTTCAGTCCTTCAAGCTGAAAAAATGGTAGAAGCAGGAATCCACTAAAAATGAGATTCTGGTCTGTCCCAATGAAGTAAAAATAAATGCAAGAAACTTGCATTGACATAAAATGATATTCCACAGTTACAGTTTGAATAGTTGCAAAGTGGTGAGGTAAACCAGATAATGAACCTTACCTTTAAATCTAACTTAGTTTTATATTACGAAACTACTAAAGATGAAATTGTGTAATAATACAACAAAGTGCTCTACTTTCAGATGTGAGACTGCAGAATGTTAGTTCACAGACGCTCAGGATATAGAAAATTCTTATCTCTGTAGTTATCAGAAGGTCATTGATCCTGTCATGTCTCGTTTCTCCTGTTCTTTGGAGACTGGTGAGAAATAACATGTTTCTCCATGGTAACAACTTAGATCACATTGCCAATAAGGCACCAGTAAAAGCCCAAGAGGGTTTTATTTAACAGTTGTGGCTTACAGTATGTTTTGTGAAATTTTTTTTTTTTTTTGCAAAATTAATCATGAAATTGAACCACATGTCTAATATTATTTTTATGTTCAGTTTATTGCTATTTGGTGTTAATAATGTCCACTTTCTAAGCCAGGCTTTGAAATGTTACATACTATTTAAGTAATAATGATATAAATATATTGTTGCAGTAGTAATGATATAAATATGTTATTGCTCTGCTTATCTAGCTTATTTATATTACTCTGTAATTTATTTAAGCATGAATTTTATACATTTCAAAACCATAGAAAAATCAGAAATTGTGAGTAATACTTAACAATCACACCAAACAAAAAAAGGTTGACTAGGATGACTTGGTCCACAGAGCAACATCTAAATTCTCCATGACCAAGCTCAACAATCTGTTTAATACTTTTGCTACTTTTGCCTCCCCACCCCCACCCCCCATTACTCCCTTTATAGCATGCTCAACATATCATCATTAGAAGGATGTCAGTGAATGCATGGGGTCACTTTTATGTTGCAATACGGGACTGTGCACTCTTGTTATCTCCAGTTTACTCATTCACTGTAAATGTAAATGTGATATATTGATAATTTTAAATTTCTGGTACAATATGTACTGTACTATAACATGTAACAAACAATATTCTTGAAATAGGACAACTTCTGAAAGCAGGACCTTGTATGTTAGTGGTTTGACCATGCTTAAAAATAAACTCCTACCTATCTGCTCCCTCAGACGTTAATCTCTACAGTCTTTGCTACCCCAAATGCATTATGAACATTGATGATGTGGGGTTCTCATACATATTTTCCATCTACTGAAGTCATTTCCCTGCTGATGTGCATTCAGCTATCTCAAGAAATGCATTCAAACCCTGTCTCAGGGTTCTGCCCAGCCTTTCCTGCCACTGTGGCTAGTACCTGCTATTTTTGCATTTGCTATAGTATATGCAAGGCCTCTAGTGCTCTGAGGCAGCATTTTCTGATTTCTGCGGCATGATTTCTTCATTTCTCTGACAGAATGCAGTCCTGCTATTGGCTAAATATGATGTGATGTCATCGATGACATCACATGCTAAGCACAGAGGAGGTGCTTCAGGATAAACGAGATGGGAAGAAAGCCTGACACTACAGAAAACTGTATATTTTAATGGAAATTTATGAAAAACAATGAATTCTGCGGCACCATATATATTCTGAGGCATGATGTAAATTCTGTGGAAAATTCCGCAACCGCAGAATCGCAGAATTCCCAAGGGCCTTGAGTATATGTGTTTCTCCACAGTATTTTGTCATTGATGTTTGGCATTACTGCAGTTTTTGGTTAAAAGCTTTAAATTAAAGTTCTGAACTCATGCCCTTTTTTTTTTCTCTTTTGCAGTTTGTCTGGCGTACCTCTCCTACCACTCATACTGGTTTCTCATATGATGTATTTTGATGTACTGTATTTTCTGTACAAGAACTTTTTGTTTGTTTTACCAGGAGAGACACACTAAGCTGAAATCTTGTTTACAGGTGCGATCTGGGAGCACAAAAGGAGTTAAGTGACTTGCTCAGGGTCACACATTATGCAAGTGTGGAGCTTTGGGATTCAAACCCATGTCTTCTGTATGACTCCTCTCTACCTCCATCTCTGGGATGAATCTGGAAATGAGCTGATTGCAACTCAGCCTGCCTTTCCAGATTACACAGCTATATAGTTAAGGATTCCAGTCAATACCATGTTATGTGGACTAAGTACGCATTCCTCTTTAGAGTCTACAAATCACTACCTATTTTAATTTTATATGTACAATGAAATGTCTTTTTCTATGCATTGTCTCTATGCCTGCCTAATCTTTAAGCTGCATGGTCGTTAGCTACCAACGTGTATAGTCCTTCATATTGTGCCTTCTCAACTGTACATAAACCTGTGTGTCTGTTTCCCAGAATGTTCCCCTGTTTCCCCAGGTCATCTGGAAGCTGAGTGGTTAGCAGCTCAGTATGCCTTCCTGGTTAAACTCTTAAATAAATAAATAAATAAAATTAGGTTAAAATCCTTTTGTCTGTCCTCACAGAACTAATTGTGGCTGACAGTGTACATCCATTTGATTATCAAGTTTTATTTTGAAGCTTCCCACTGTGTTGCACCAATGACTTATTTTAGTAGACTGTTTCATCCTGTTAGAATCCTTTGCATGAATCAGTCTTTTCTATGATCAGTGTTAAATAGCTCTCCATTGTATCTGAAATTATTTGATTCAGGTGAATTATTTTACTAAATAAATAAATGTGCTTATAACAAAATCAAAACTAAAAACTGAATCACTCATTCTTTGACAGTCAGTTAGTTATTCATTTATTTCAAATTACTGTAGTTGGGATAACCCATGAAGGGCAGCATTTCATTTTCATAGTGATCCCAAGGAGGCCAGCAGCAGTCAACAGGTGAACATTTTCAAACAGAAATAGTTACATACAGCTAACTATAGCAAAACAAAAAAAACAAACTGTAAATGTAAGTACCTCCAAACAGTAATAAAACAAACTGTCATAGTAGGATTACAGAAAATAAAACATATGAGCACTATTATGCAACATGATCAGATACTGGGCTATAGCAAATACAGGGGGTTCTAAGGTGGACAAAAAGATTGGATGTGAACACTTATAAGCTATAATCATTCTTCAGTTAGACAGGTAGTTTGTTTCAAGTGTCTGGTGCAGCAGATGCAAAGGCCTCACTGTCAAGATTCCTGCTTCATCCTGGGAAATGAGAAAATAAATGCTGTTGTTAAACAGATTGTGAGCACTTTTAGACAGTGTGAAGTGTACTAGGACAGAACCTGGGGCTTTTCATTATGCACAGTTAGTACAACAAAAAAAGCCAGTAGTAGTCATGCCTGCTTGACAGGCTTAGCCAGTCAGCTGGTCATACAGCAGACAATGATAGGTAGACCACCCACAAGAGAGGAGGAACCAGCTGAACTTGTTGCAGAATGATCAGGGGCAGCAGAGAGGTTTTGCTTGCATAGCAATATAGGATGTCTCCATAGTCGATGGAAGGGTGCAGGAAGTGGGAGGCCACCTGTTTCTTCCATGAGCACTGAGACTGCATGAAGACCTGTACAGAGTGTCGAGATTGGGCACTAAGATTATTACTATTCGTTATGGTTAACTGTGATATGGTTTCCATAAACAACATTTGCTCTGCACTATCTCATTAAGTTTAAGTGCTAGCTCTATGGTTATAGTTTGTTTCAGAGTGTTACAGTGCCTTCTTTTCCATTTGCCATTACCAGTATTGGACTAATGTTAACTTGAACACAAAAAATGTAAGGCTACAGATATTACAGTCATTCAAGTTTAATAGGTACAGAAGACAAATCTGGAATTAGTTTTATTAATAATAATTACAATATTCCTTTGACAGTTGTGACATATTAACATGGTAATTTGAGGCCTGAAGGGACTCTAAATCCAGCAGATCCACACACCCTCCCCTTCATAAATTGCTTTTTTTCCCTAACCCCCCACCTTTTTTAATATCTATCCTTCCCCTGCCCAAGGGTCTATCTGGACGCCTTTTCTCTCTATGCTCGCCTGATAAAACAATTAAAAAAATAAATAAGCAGGTATTAATAAATATGCAAACATACATTACTTTATAGGAATGTTCCATGTACTTTACTATCCAGGGTATACAGTGATTCACTTGGGAAGTAGAAATGTGTGCAATCATAACTTAAAAGTCTGTGCTGCCTTTTCTATCCACTGCTTCTTCTGATAGGCTGCTCCATGGGTTCACAACTTTCTGGGAGACATGCGCCCTAATGTTATGCCTCAATTTACCACCTCTGAGCTTTATGGCATGTCCCTACTTCTGGCTTGAGCCCACCAGATCAAACATCTAAGTCTGTTCAGTCTTCCTGATACCATGCATCTTCTAATCATCCTTTGCTCCAGGGTGAACATATTAGGGAATTCTGGCCTCTCCTCATAGCTGCTGTCTTGAACACCCCTAATCATTTTGTTGGCCCTACATTTCATTCTTTCAGTTGGCTCAATGCCATTTTTGCACTGGAAAACTCAGAGCTACATGACATATTCCAGATGGGGCCTGATCAGGGCCTGGTAAAGTGGTAGAATTACAGTACTTCCCCTGTTCTGGTGATCACCCCCTCCCCTTTTCATCCACCCTAGCATTCTTCAAGCATTCTTGACTGCTTTTCTTCTAAAATAGGTATAGAAGACAAACCTGGAATTTGTTTATTAATAATAATTACAATATACACTTGACAGTTGTGACATATTAACACAGTAATTTGAGGCCTGAAGGGACTCTAGATCCAGCAGATCCACTGTCCATTTTAGAAGAACTGAATACCCACTTTTCCACTGCGGGGCTTGCTTTTGACTCTTCTCCCTATGCTGGGCAAAGCAGTCCCCTTCCTGACTCCAATTCCTCCCCCAACCCCTCCTCATCACACACCTTCTAACTCAGGTCTGTCCTCCTTCAAGGAAGTGGAAGACCACCTTAAAAACTGGATACAAGAAAGAGTGGTAGTGCTGGCGGTATTGAGCCATTGTTCCTCAAACTGGGCCATCACTATTTTGCAGCCACTATATTTCACATCTTCAATCTGTCGATAGCCTCTGCAACTGTACCATCTTGTTGGAAATCTGCCCATGTTCTTCCACTGTTCAAATCTGGGGACCCCTGCGACGTGAATGCTTATAGGCCTATTTCCATCCTTCCTATCCTCTCCAAAATCCTCGAATGATTCATTTTTACCCAGCTGAAAGCATACCTTGAAAAATATTCTCTGCTCAACCCTGATCAATCATGATTTAGGAAAAACCACAGCACCATCTCTGTGCTTGCCAAAGTCACTAATGACTGGATAATCACTCATGATTCCAAACTAGTCACTGGCGCTATCCTCCTTGACCTCAGTAAGGCATTTGAAATTGTGGATCACAGTCTCGTCCTGCATAGCCTCACAAATTTAGGAGTCTCTGCAACTTCAGCACAATGGTTCACTAGTTATCTCTCTGGTCGCATCCAAAAAGTCAAGGCTGATGGCCTACTCTCCAGTCCCCTGCCAGTCTCATGGAGCATCCCACAGGGATCCATCTTAGGCCCCATCCTCTTCTCTATATGCATTAATGCCCTTAATTCTAAAATTGTCAGCTCCAAACTGCACTTCCTCACAGATGAAACAGTCTTGTATATTTCTAAACCGACGCTTCCCGAAGTCTGCAATCAACTCCAAGACGACTTCATCAAACTGGAACAAAACCTCATCAATGCCAAGCTGCTGCTAATTGTAAAAAGACTAAAACCATGTTTTTCAACCCTGGCAATTCCCCCCACCTCTGACACAATCTAAATCAGTCATACCTATTGTCGCCACCTTAGGCAAACCTTTGGAATTGGTAGATAAATTCAAATATCTTGGCATATTGATTGGCAATATATTTATCTTCAGCATTCATATCAATAATCTTACCAGTAAGGTCAAATCCAGACTTGAGTTCTTTTTCTGAAACAAGTCTCTCTTTCCATCAGATGCTAGAGCTAAACTTGTACAAGCCACATTTCTATCACTCCTTCACTACGGCAGCATTATTTATGGCTGCACCTCTGCTTCCAACTTGCATAAATTGCATGTCTTGTAACACCAGGCTTTGTGGTTCATCACAAAGGCCCCTCCTCGAACACATCACTGTGACTTGTATAATTCAGTAGGCTGGACCTCCTTAGCAGCAAGACGCTTGACCCACTGAAGTACATTGACACTAAAAATCCTGTTAAACAAACTCCCAGGATACATATCCTCCCTTATCCACATCTCTAATAGCACTTACTCCTTAAAGAAGATGGACTTCAACCTCCTTGACACTCCTAAGACACATACAAACTTTGGCAAAAGGGCCATTTCCTATGCTTTACCCACTGCCTGGAATCGCCTTCAATCTATCCTCAAACTTACCAGTGTTGTCTCAATTAATTTTTATAAAGCCTTGATGGCCAGTAAGCTCAAAGCCACATGTAACTGTCATTAATACTCTCCCAACTGGTGCTCTTCTTCCACATCCTGACCTCTGTCTTCCCTCACCCTACATTGTTCCCTCCCTGTCTGCCTTATCATGTAACCCCCCCCACACCATCAACCTCATCCACACCCTCACTTCTCTCTCTCTCTCTCTCCAGCTTCTCCTATCCTTTACAATAAAATCTGCCTTCATTTATGACTGGCCTGCATCCTACCTACTTACCCTACTTCCTCTCCTCACCCCTTCCACCCTTCTACCCTTATCCAAGCCACTGTTTTTCCCTACACATTTAGCTCACCAGGATTAATATGTTCTTGTATCATGTCTCATGCCAAGCTTGTTATACTGCTCACATATTCTAGAATTTTTTTAATGCTTCTCTGTACATGATATGTAAACAATTTGGCAATTCTGTTCTTTCAATTGATGTCTGTTTTAATATAAGTTGCTATTAAGTACTCTGTCCTACTATTGATTATGTATATCCCTTATTTGTTGTACATGTCCTTCTGTAAACTGCTGTTATGTGTATAGGACCTCCTCGTGAATGAGCCTGCTCAATGGAGTTGTCCTACAATAAACTGAAACTGAAATAGACTGTTGCTGCACACAGCTTGCCATGCTTCAGTCCCTTGTCTATTATGATCTCTAGGTCCTTTTCTTACTCCAGTATAGTAAGAAGCCCAACTCAGTTGTAAAGGTCCTACCTCTGCTTTTCTTCCCCAAGTGCAGCATTTGGCTACATTGAGTTCTGCGATTCCATGAGTCAAACCAGTGAGTCAGATTGAGCAAGGTATCACAATTCTCAAGGAAGTCCACTACCATGGCCAGCTTAATGTAGTAGTAGTAGTAGTAGTAGTAGTAAAAATGCTTATTTATATACAGGATAGCAAACTTTAGATCACAGACCTATTTTCAAAGTTGTCCTGTGTAATGTCATTAGTTGACTCAAGCAGCCTGCTAGAGAACCATTCAAGATCACTGATGGAACTGTTTAACAATAATATCTTCAGCACCAATCCCTGAGGAACATGGCTTTGTACCTCTCTCCACTTGAAACAGTGCAATTGGTCACTAAGCTGTTTCCTGCTCCCAAGCCTGTTAGAAATACAACTTATGTATTCCTCCTGTATAGTGCACTAGTGTACTTGGTCCAAAATCTTGTCTTGTACCACAGTGTCAAAGGCTTTGTTGTAGTTCAGATACAGTAGACCACATCTGTGGCCCTAAATATGGGTGACTGAGGCATGGCTCAATCTGGCATGGTTCAACTCTGCACCCTTAAAATGATGGGCACACTGTTTCTGCTTTTCATTACAGAACTTGAAAAGCATGGGTGCAATTCATACTGTGATGTTATTATTTACAATTTTATTTACTTATTATGTACCACTTAGTGTTTTCCTATTCAGCACAGTTTAAGAGTTGGAAATGTTTGCCATCCTAAACAACTACAGCAGAAATTATTGTTTGCAAACGTGACAGGAGAACACATCATCTGCAGACATTTTGAGGGTCACATTACAAGTCACAGGCCATGGCACCACTGTAACTCAGTACATCCAATATAAACAAGTGTTAGCAGTAGCCATCAACTGCTGCTGTTCAAGTGTTTTTTTACCCATTTTAAAAAAATGCAGTAATATATAATAACCAAATACAGATGCAACATCTCATTTTCAGTGAGGTGCTGGTTTCATCCATTTTCACAGTGTATTTACCCAGGGTTCTCTTTACATGCAAAAAGTAGAGACACCCAACAAAATGGCAACTTCACTGGTCAAAAGTGGAATTCACAAATTAATTCACAGAGGGAATTTAGGCCACTTCCCCCATCCTTAGCATGAAGCCATTTTCGGTTGGGTCCTGCTTTTACCCATTGGTTTATTATGTTTAGTCAGGATATCTTATCTATGATTCAATATCACATTTTTAGTGTGGTCCTGCTTTCTCCCATTTACATGCTATATATTCTCATTAGCTCAGCAGAGATGCAAAACATACTGTAGTTTTCGGTGGAGTCCTACATTTACCCATATGCATACTGTATTTACCCAAGAGAGCCCAGATAAGATGCAATATCTCATTTATAGTGTGGTCTTGCATTCTCATCATTTTATAATGTACTGTATTTACTCAGGATAACACTTTGATATGCCACATCCTGTTTCAATGTGGTCATTCTTTCTCCAGTTTTACACAGCATTTTCTGAGAGTAGCTAAGCTCAGATGCCATATCTCATTTCAGAGGAATTTTGCCTTATCCATGTTTACACAATAGCTACTGCCACAAGATAACCCTGCTGAGCTGAAGTATCTCAGCCTCAGAGGGTCTCTGCTTTTACCCATTTTTACACTGTGTTTACCAAGGATAGTCCAGCCCAGTTGAGATGCAATACATCAACCCATTTTCAGTGGGCTCCAGCTGTCACATATTTTTGCAATGTATACACAGGATAGCTCAGCTGTGATGCATCTCAATATCATGTTTATAGCAGGGTTCATTTAGACAACCACTTCTCCTCACCAGCTTCCATGTGCTCTTATGGATTTGGGTCCTGGTGAGCTAAAAATGTAAAAGTAGTTTAAAAGACAAAACTTCACAGCAAAAACAGTGAAGCAAGATTTACCCTGGAAGGGCACTGGCAACAGAGCCAAGTTTCAAAGAAATGCAAAACTGCACACACCTCACTAATACAAAGCATCTTAAGAAGTCTGGGCCAGATTCTCAAAGCTCTCAAAAATCATGCAGCTGCAGGAAAAACTCCGTGCAAGTTGGTTGCCAATTGCGGAACTGCAGTTTCTCCCACAGCTACAGTAGTCTTAAAAGTGCAGCCAGTTTATAACCAGCTCCACAATTTATGGCAGCTTGTGGGTGGTGTTGCCATGGAAATCTTCACAGCTGAGGAAAAATGTTATGACTGGTGGGACCAGCCGTAACTACTTCCACAGCTGCTGTGGATGAGAATACCAATCTCCATAGCTGCGGATATTTTGATTCACAACTGGAGTTTTGGTGTGAGAGTTAGTCACAAAGTCTTTTGAGAGTCCAGCCCCCTATATATGGTAAGTTTTATATACTTCCCATGGTGATTTGTAGTAGTCAGTATGCATAATTTGGTATTCTATATTAGTTCTTGTATACATCTCTACGGGAATATCCTTGAGCATGTGTGGTTAGGTAGAGGCATGCACAAATATAGTCCATGAGGGAAGGGCATTTAAAACCATTTTCAGTACTTTTCTGTTTGCACCTTTATGCAATATACAAAGGGGTCATATGACTTCCTGTAATAGCTCACTAGTCAGTGCACCAGCACAGAAAAACTGGTACAACGTGTCTGTCTTACTGGGCTCACAAGCAGTTCCCCTGCCTTCAGGCCACTGACACAAAATTCAGTGAGCCCTGCTATGTCCTTCATGGGTGACAGCCTTGTGAGCTAGAATATTCATTCCAGTAGGTGTAGAGCCACTGACAACAATAACAGAAAGGAACAGGGCTGGGGAGGGATCTGCTGGTTGCCAGTGTCATGGATAACTATCTCACAAGATTCTGAGGCCATTGGACCACCCAGAATGGTACAGTATATATAGAGATTGTCATGGCCATCAAGGTATGGGGCAAGGGGAATGACTTGGGAGTAGTCCCATGTGCCCAGAGCATATGCCATGGGCCAGCTCCTGCAGAGACATACATCAGCAGTCACATGGCCTATATGCAGCCTCAAACATCTGAACAGGTGATTTGTATTAGTGTATGCTGTATTACTGTCTCAGTTGAAAACCCGCTGCTTAAAGCGGTGACACCCATTTGCATATGGAAGTTTTGGTGGATGAAAGAACAAGGAGCCATGTGCAACCCTGAATAGTACCACTAATACTCCCCAGTTTATCATGCAACAGTATGTACACACAATGACATGGCCAACAAGCAGCTACGAAGTATGGTGCACATGAGGTGAGTGGGGAGAACAATGTTGACAGTAGTACCTTGAACCTGCTGCATGCCATTGGCTGACCACTATGTGACACTCTAGCATGCGGATGGTTAGGCAACCCACTTGCTACTATAAATATCTGGACAAACAACTGGCTTATGTGAAGTAGTAACTCTGTCAAAGGAGAAAGTGCATCCCCTATAAACAGAAACAATAAAAAAAAATTGGGCATGGCAGTATTAGTTACAGACAGTAATGGGAAAACTGTGTTTCAAAATTGTACCACCCACCTCTGTGACTTTGTATGGGTGTTTGCTGCCTCAGCCCCAATGATGGAAGGAAGCTAGCTGCTTTGTGCTCTCATTTAGTTGGGCCATAGTGAGCACAACATAGAGAAACAACTTTAACAACTTCAGTGCAAAAAGCACTGAGCGAGATTACCCTGGAAGCACACCGACAACAAGGTCAGGTTTCAAAGAAACATCAAATTCAACCTACCTCACTTATGTAAAGCATCATGGAAAGTACATGATGATTTGCATATAATTCATGAAGCTTTGCATTAGTGGGGTATATGGAATTTTATATACTATACAAGTCCTTATATGCAGTCTTTATTGGAACATCTTTGGGCAGGCACTGTTAAGTGGAGACACACAAAGTAATCTACAATATACTGGTTAATGTTCCTGCTTCCACCATGCAGACATACCCTTGTGTGCACACAGGCAGTCTGCTGACTTTGCCAGGCAGCATTAGAAATGAATATACAGTGAGTTGGAAGGGCAGGGGGATATGAATGGAAAACAACATTCCTTCTCCCAAAATATGCTCTAAGGTATGTTTTGAAACAGAAGTGGTGGTAGTGAGACTTCTGCTCCCACATGGCTTATTTTCTATAATTGTAGGAAAAGGCACTTTTCTACACTGCACCAGGACATGGAATAGGCATTCCTTATATTCCATTAGCCACTGCTTACTCAGTAATAGGAATTGCTGAGACTATAAGGAGTTTTCAGTTGAATATACCTAGTGCTTGATTCTAAGACTTGGGTGTTGGTTCATTGGGAATATAAAGTTTCATAGACCAGAAGTACTTCACTGATGAAATTCACATTCTGCAATTACTTCAAAAAACATTATTAGCTGACAAATACAACTTTTTTTTTTATTTTCTTGCAAACTTCTGACATTCAATGAATTATACAAGTTGTCAATTACTTGCTTGGGATGTATAGTTGTACTACCTGCTTCTGATGCCAAGCATATCATGTTATGAGAAGGACGCATTTTGTTGCTATATAGTATTCCGTAAACTGTAAGTAGGGGAAAACCTACAGCTTTCTTCCCCAACCTAAAAGCAAATCATATGCTTTAGTCAATCAGGGACAAAGGTTAGAAAGTAAGATATCTAGACTTCTGTAGACATTTCATAAACAATGAATGGACTGTCTTACAGACAATGTGCATACTACCAATTGCAACATTTTTTACTTTGAGTTCTACCAAGTGTTTCAAAATCACTGGCATGACACAGACCATCAAACTGCAAAACCACAATATACCCCTGTGTCAAATGGCCCCTAACCCACAGTCTTCATGTCCCTCAGGAGCAGGCCTCATGTACAGGGCTGCCAACAGCACAGCCATGATTCAGTCTGGCAGGGGCAAAGCCCTGACATATTTGCCTTTAATTGCCTAGTTGTTGTTTGAGAGACACTCATGGGTGACATTGTGGCTCGAGTAATGAAGAAAATAGGCTGAAAGAGAATGAGTGTCATACGGTCTAGAGACTAGAAATGTTCAATTTATTTGTTCAGCATTCACTGACAAAAAGAGAAACAGACAGCTGAGCACATTTAATATTGCAACTAATGTCAGTATGTCATTACAGAAATCTGATGTTGATGGTGTAAAAAGTTCTTCAGTGAAATCATGATGAATTATAAGAATCTAAAACTCAGCTTGTACTTCAGACCAGCACAGAAAAAACACATAACTTAACAGTTCCTTTGAATTAGCATATAGTCTTTTCACAGAATTTGTACTTTTGATAGTACAACTCCCATTTTGGATTGGGGACAAATACAAACATAATTTTAAGACTACATCTGAATGCAAGAACATGAAACACACAGACATACATGGTGCATGTCATTTCCCCAGCAGCAGTTCACATACCTTTATGTGCAAGTCCTTCATATTTCATTAAGGAATTAATTAATAAGTGGCATATAAACTGTTGCTGGAGAAAGTTTATATATGGTTAAAGGTGTAGTTCCTTACATGGTCTAATTCTTCAGCATAATTCAAAATTGTGTTGCAGAAGACTACATCTTTTGAAGCACAGTAAAAAAAATTTTGAAATATTTTCTGAAGATTACCTTATATATCACATTACATTTGTTTTATTCTCTAATATGATGCAAAACAAGTCATTTCCCGAGCTGTAATTCCTCAGTGCTATTTCTCGTCTCTTTTTAAGTAGTCCTTTTAGCATTTAGATTAGCTCCTTCAAATGTAAATAATTCTGAGTCTATAACAAGAAATATGGGTAAATGTTTTACATGCAGTTAGTCAGGAGTTAAATGTGTAATGCTTTAATTAGAATTTCTTATAGTAATTGTTATTTCTACTACACTTCCGTCACATTATTTGAATGACACTGCATCAACAGGGAGGAACATGAGCAGAACCTTAACACAGCAGGTGCATACAGTTTTACACACCTGCCACTTTCCTTTCAAGTATGCTAAAATGGAAATCAGTTGTCCAAATAAACAAATATTCCTGTTAAGTACCTAATGAATTTGGAAGGTCAAACCCTGCATTAGGCTGACTGAGCCGTGGTCTGCTGACTGCTGTGAAACACCTGTTCTTACAATAAGGCAACAGAATTGCCTTCTTTCAGCAGCTTCTGTGCAACACTCAGTCTGTGTTTGAGGGGTGGCAACAGTATACAATAGAGTACATGATGAAAATGATTTTCTTCACTTATAGTACTAAGTGACTTCAATAATATTTCTTGTTTCTGGCCTTTAGAGTGCTACTTTTTTTTATTTGGCTTTTTTGACCAGGAAAGACAGCCTGAGTTGTGACTGCTCATTTCTGTGTGCTTCATGTTGGGTGGGTTACATGGACCCGTTTCAGTGACAGAAGGAATGCTGGTCTGGAAACCAGGGAAAACCCTTACTCTTACAGTAAGTGCTATGGGATCCTTAACTTCCACCTGGACAGCTGCAGAGATGGATAAAAGTGATCTCAGTTTAGTATCTCATTTCAAGGACAGCACATCAGCACCCCTCACCCCCAAGTGCTGCACTACAGTGTCAGTACTGCATATGAGACCAGTTTAGTAGTGTGGGACTAGAACCCTTGACCTTTTAACCTTTGGGACAAAGAGGTGAGTGTACAACCTACTGTGTAACTGCCACTGAAAAGAATGGCCCTAGACATGAATGCAGGGAGCTAGCACTTATTATTTTCTAAATAAACACTCAGACCAGACCTTATATAGCAACTGTGGTAACATTCCAGACTGTAGCATGTGTAATGCATAGATATACAGTATGCTGACAGTACAGCTGGAGGTCAACTTTCTATTTGTTTCTGTACAGTATTAGGAATTATTCACACCAGGATAGCCTCATTTTGGTAAAACACCTATTTTCAATAGGATCCGAACTTCCTCACTTTGAGGTTATGGTTGTTAATGAACTTTATTGTATCTATGTATTTATTTATTTTAGTAACATATTTATATTAACATTTACAGACTGCATTGGAAATCGGGGCATTTTCTTTTAGGAATGTAATTAAGCAATAATATACAACAAGGTGTGGGTTATCACATGATATCATACAACCTCAGGTACATTGGGTACACAAGGCCATAGGCCAAGTGACTTTAACCACCTGAGAAGGGATATCTCATGACGTTGCACACCTTGGAGTGTATTAATTATGAAATGGATCCAGTTTCATTTTGGGACTGACTGCATGC
The DNA here is from genome assembly GCA_016271365.2 of Neoceratodus forsteri. Lineage (NCBI taxonomy): Eukaryota > Metazoa > Chordata > Ceratodontiformes > Ceratodontidae > Neoceratodus > Neoceratodus forsteri. The sequence continues at coordinate 908,681,428 of CM028129.1, forward strand.
CCTACTTTCGGACTGAGATATCATTCTGGCTGAAAGTAGCCTTGCCCAATCAGATTTGAGGATTTTTACCATACATTTTCTAATATTTGATATACCCAGGGCCCACTGACAATGGAATGTTGCAGCACACGTTGGCTATCCTGGGTATCTCACATTTGCTTTCCTAGGCATAAAGATTGTATAACAACATAGAAACATAGAATCTGATGCAGATAAGGATTGCTTGGCTCACCCAGTCTGCCCATGTTTCCCTACTTACCATATCACCACAGACCCTACTTGATCTACAGCTCTATCTCGCTCCCCCCTTCCTTTCCATTATGATTCTCTTGTGCCTATCATATGTGTTCTTGAACCTTACCACTGTTTTTCACCCCCACCACCTCTGTTGGAAGGCTGTTCCAGGAATCAACCACTTCTTCTGTGAAGAAGTGCTTTCTCTCATCTCTCCTGAATCTACCTCTCTCCAGTTTCATAGCATGTCCCCTTGTTCTTGAGCACCTTTTTTTCTAAAAAATACTTCCCTCATGTACCTTATTTACCTATGTGAGGTATTTAATGTTGCTATGACATCCCACTTCTCTCTTCTCCCTTCCTGGGTGTACATACTGAGGTCCTTTAGTCTCTCCTCATAGGCTTTTGATGCAGACCTTGTACCATTTTTTTGCCCTTCCCTGGACTGCCTCCATTCTGTCTATGTCCTTCCGGAGATGTGGTTTCCAAAACTGGACACAATACTTGGGGGGTCTTACCAGTGATATTTACAGAGGAAACATCATCTCCCTCTTAATGCTGGTGATAACTCTCTCTATGAGCCCCAACATCCCACCAGCCCTCCCACCTTTTTTATCACACTGCCTGACTATCTTTAGGTCATCAGACACAATTACCCCCAGGTCTCTTTCTTGCTTGGTGGTCGTCAATACCACTCTACCCATTTTGTACTCTAACCCTAGGTTTCTGTGTTGCAAGTGCATTATTTTGCACTTTTTCACATTGAAACCCAGCTGTCCTACCTTCGAACATGCCTCTAGTTTTCTCAGGTATCTGCTCATCCTTTCCTTCACCCTAGAGGTTCACCTTGCAGATGATTTTGGTGTCATCAGGAAGAGGTAGACCTTCCTTCCAGCTCTTCTGTAATGTCACAACTAAAAGAACCAGTTCCAGTACTGAACCCTGAGGCACCCCATTGGTCACCCTCCCTTCCTCAGAGTGAACTCCATTTACAACCACCTTTTGTTGCCTGTCCCCTAACCAATTTCTTATCCATTTTGCCACCTTTGGACTACTCTAAGTCACCCAGCTTGCTTATGAATCTCCTATGTAGAAGTGTGTCAAAATTCTTACTGAAATCTAGGTAGTCCATGTCCACTGCTTCACCCTGATCTAATTTCTTTGTCACCCAGCTAAAGAAATCTGTCAGATTTGTTTAATGTGATCTATAGTAGCCCCCATCCCCCCATGAATCCATGCTGCCTCGGGTCTTGTAACCCACTGGATTCAAGATTTTCCACAATTCTTTCCTTTAGCTGTGATTCCAGTGACTTTTCACCAAGGCTGATTGCCTATAATTTTCAGTCCTTTCCCTGCTACCATGTTTGTGAAGCAGGCTTGCAGTTTGGTCCCTTATTGGATTTATTGGGGCTGCTCCGGTTTCGGAGTAATACCTCCTGAAGTTGTCTTTTTGACCTTCCTCTCTTATTTTTCATGTTTAAACTTTGCTAAGAAGTCAGTGAGAGTGCCCTCTTATCCCTGAGTCTCGGAACCGTGAGAGGACACCGAGGCTGAAAAGGGTTTGGTTATCATCAACAAAGTTCCCTGGTAGTGGCAGTACTTTGGGGACTGAGAAAGCAACTGAGTTTTAAGCACTTTATCTCCCAGGATGTGAGAGTCCTGGGAATTCTGTTGGTTTCCTCTGATAGTAGGATAGCCATTGGGAGTTGAGAAACTTGGAATTCTCTTTGCTATTGGATTTTCATGGGCTTTGGCTTTTCAGTTATTATTTTGAAGGCGTTTGCTGTTACATGCATCCCTGATTGCCTTTGGCTTGCTGACTGGGATTGAATGACTATGTTAGTTTTTATTTTATTAATTTAACCTGGTTTTCCCTAATTGAGAGCTGAGGGAGTTTTATGTGTTAATTTAGTTTTAGTTTGCTTAATTTCTCTTTCTTTTTTAATTTTATTTAATGAGCACAATTTGATGAATTGTTTTTGTTTTCTGTGGAGTGGTGTTATTTTATTATGATTATTAAAACGTGCTGGAGGTCTGCCCCCCTGGTCGCGTGCTATTCATCTTCCACCCTTCATGCCCTCTGCCCCTTCACCTCCTCCCCCCCATTGCAGTTTGCTATCTACCAGTGCTGTAGAGCACTGGGTATTGCTCGGCGGGGTTCTTTATTATGAACTTAAATAAAACAAAAAGGTAAAATTAAACACATGCTGAAAATAGAACTTGATGTTAGAAATGATGTTTCAACCACAGGTCATCTTTAGAAGTTCTCAATAAAGAAAAAGTAAACACAGTCATGGTTAATTATGATTTCTTTTTTACTTTATAGCGGATTCCTGGGGAAGTCCTATGGACTGGGGGAGGAGGAGTGAGATGCTGATCTGGTAGCCTGAGATGTCCTAGTACTGCGGGCCCAGGGCTGCAGAAGGTCCCAGTCATCATGCAGCATAGTTAAGGTTTTTGCTATTCTTGTTTTCCTGGTGGAGGTACATATGATGGCATCTGGGTGACATCAAGCCTATGCCTGAATCTGACACACCAATGCCCCAGCCATCATTAGTAATCAGAGTATTGCTGGGTACTATAGTCCTCCATCCCTCTCCAGAGGAGAGAGCAGTCCACTGGATGTCAATCCTGGTCCCCAAGCCGACCATGAGTGCTCTGGGCTTTCTTCTGAACCTAGGGCATTTGCACTGCAAGTGGTAGCATTACTGTTGCACTGGTGGACCAGCAATGAAACTTCAATTCTAAATTTATTTTCTGTTTCTGGTGTACATTAAATCTAATCCTGTTTTCACCTAACATGCTGATGCAGAACAGATTTTTCTGTTCTTGCATACTGAAGATTAAAAGATGACAAGCATTGCATAATCTAAGTGAAGTTTGCAAGAAATCCTATTTTGAGAGTGTTTGGGGAACACACAATGCTTTTCAGCGTTAGTTTTACTGATGGAACTCAAAGCTAGTCAGGCGTTGATATTTCTTGCTATAACCATGTAACAAGCTGAACATACGAAACTCAGGTAGCTGGGGGCAATGCTAAGACCGCCTTTTAAATGAAAGCATGCCAGTTATTTAACCTTCTAGCAGCTAAGGAAGACACGTTTGACAGTTTTACAAGTAGCAATGATGTCCTAAATTCAACATCTGAGACAAACTGTAATGCATAAATATGTGTTTTAGACATCCTCAGAAGGAATACACAAATGGCTTTGGCAGCAATTGATGTCTCCAGTACAGGATGCCAATTGGCTGAATTTAGCACAACTGAAAAAAGGTCTCAGATTATGTAAATAGCACCACATAACCTGAAAAGTGATGAAATAACATTTTATTTATGTGGCAAAAATATATCCAGCTGTTGTTATCTCCACTTATGATTTATCCTCATTCACACCATGTGTCTGTTCCTAGACCTTTTACAAAATACATTATTAGACAAAGTACAATGCTGAAACACCATGGGCATTTTATTTGTCGAACCATTGGTCAGGGTCAGAAGTTAATGTTTTCTCTTGGCTTCTCCACAGTCCAAAGTGTGTGTGGTATGGTTATAGGTGTCCTTCTCTTAATAGAGGCTTCAGCTTACAACAGCAATTTGTCACTGGCTAAAGAGCCTGCGGCAAAGAATGGACATTTACTTAAAGCTGAATCCTCAGACTGTTTTAAGTAGACCACAGGGACCTCACCACTGACCAGTCAACAACAGACCCGTGCATCCCCTCACTGTGCTTGTTCTTTTAATTGACTCAACACAATGCCTGCAGTTCAAAAATCACTTTAGCCCAAATGTGCCCTCTAAGTCTAATGCTTCTAATGACCTTCTCCTAGCTTTAAACGTATATGGCTGAGACAATGCAAACATAATTTAGAAGATGAGTAAATTCAATAACCCAATTACACTGCATCAAAAAACAATGTATCAGGCTCTGACCATAACTGTTAGCCTCTTCTGCTTTCTACATTTAAACAGTCAGACTTATGGGTGAATGTAGCTAATCAACTTAAGAATGATTAAACAAGAAATTTGTAACACTTGCCCTTTATTAAATACTCAATCTTCATTGCAGCCACTCAACAGTGGCACCACCACTATTAAACATACATTACAGATGTTTTCTAGTGTATTATCCTTTTAAAATATAGTTTATCATTAAATGAAATATGTTGTTAAAAGGGCTCTGTATCTAACAATATACTCTTCTCAGTATGTGGCAAATAACTACAAATAACTATTTTTCCATGTTTTGACTGCAGTACTTGGCAATTTGAATGTCAGTTATGGAATATTATGAACATACAAAATGCCAGCAGAAAAGGCCAGAGGTCTATCAAGTCTGCCAGAGTATGCAGCTCACAGTATACTTTACTGCTGCTGCCCTCCTCCCATTCCATCCCTTCCTCCCTACTCCCCCAGCTTTTCCCTCCACGGTTCTTATCTGTATTTACATTCCATTTGACTCTATCCCACCCCCTTTTAAAACTGTCCACTGTCCTCAATGAGACTACTTCTTCCAGCAGTTTGTTCCATCTTTCCACCACCCTTTCTGTAAAGTAATGCCTCTTCATCTCCCTCTTGCATCTACCATTTCCAGCTTCAGACTGTGCCCCCTCATGACCCTCCCACTCTGTAAGCAGAACAATCCCCGTGTCTTGACCTTATTTATGCCTTTTAAGTATTTGAAGGTCTCTATCATGTCCTCCCTCTTCCTTCTATCCTCCATTAAGTTGTCATAAAGAATGCAAAATAATAATCCTGGTCAAATGCATTCAGACAGACTGAAAGAAGGTAAAATAGAACTACTTTTGGGAAATAGGCCAGAACAACTTCACCCCCAGAACACCATTCATATTTTCAGTTCCCACATCGATGCCCTATTTTATTTATTTCATGGATATTATTAACTGGGGTGGCTTACTGATACTTGCAATCCTTTTCAAGAGAAACTCAGGGTAAGCTACATACAGTATGTGACTTGTTTTTCACATTGGTACAGTACTGTGTACAATTAAATGACATTGAAGACAGAGGCCAGTGGGGCACAGGACCCAAGGCAGCATGGGTTCACAGCGGGAAGGTCATGTCAGATGAATCTAATTGATTTCTTTGACTGGGTGACCACAGTAGTAGACCAGGACATGACCTACCTAGACTTTAACAAGGCATTTGATACAGTCCCACACAAAAGATTAGTAGTCAAATTAACCAGCCTTGGAGGCCCCAGGGTGGTAGCTGGGGTAAAACATTGGCTGAACAACAGGAAACAGAAGGTAATTGTAAATGGAGTCCACTCTGAAGAAGAGGGGTTACTAGTGGCTACCGCAGAGTTCAATACTGGGTCCAGTCCTTTTAATGTCTTTATAAGTGACATTGCAGAGGACTGGAAGGAAAAAGTATGCCTCTTTGCAGATGACACAAAGATCTGCAACAGGGTTGATACACAGGAGGCGTGGAAAGGATGAGAAGGGACTTGCAAGGTTGGAGGAATGGTCAGAGTATGGCAGCTTAGTTCAGAGAAGCCATACGAGGAGAGCTAAAGGAGCTTAATATGTATACCCTTGAGGAAAGGAGAGGAGGGGGACATGATAGAAATGTTTAAGTACCTCAGTGGAATCAACACAGTTCAAGAGGGTAGCATTTTACAGAAAAAGAGATGTGCAAGAACAATGGGACACAATTTGAAGATAGAGGGGGACAGCTCAGGGGCAATGTGAGGAAGTATTTTTTCACAGAGAGGGTGGTGGATGCATGGAACAGCCTTCCTGAGGAGGTTGTGGGGTCTAAAACTGTGGGAGAATTCAAAAATGCATGGAACAGACATACTGTAAGGCAATTTTTGTGGGGGGTGTAGGAAGAAATAGGTTGTTGGTTAAATAGGATCTGCAGCTTATCCTCTAGGTAGGGAAATGGGCAGACTAGGTGGGCCAAGCGGTCCTTATCTGCCATCAAAGTGTATGTTTCTATGTTTCTAATGACAGTGGTAGTAACAATAAGTACCATGGTGAGGACCAATAAACTGCATAGCAATTCTAAATATAGATCAATAAACAAGGTGCAATGTGCAATGCTATAGTATATAGCACATCAAAATAAGTTCAAGGAGATGTTCATGGTCAACAGAGGGAAATGAGAATCTTAGTCACAGTTAGGCACAGCACAGACTGGTGTAAGCTCAGAGGACACAGGAGGAGTTATGCTTTGGGGTTGGGCGTCCTTTGAGCAGCCCCTTGAAGGCATGATACAGACCACTTCTTGAATGGGGACCGGAAGCTCATGACAGAGAAAAGGTGCTTTGTGTGAAAAGGACCGTTGACCAAATATTGTTCAGATCCTTCAAAACTCCAGGAGGGACTGGGAAGAGAAGCGGAGGTGCCTTCTACAGGGCTTTCATGTCAGTATATCTCTAAGACTGGGAAGAAAATTCATTAGTGTCTTATGGGTCAGATAGAGGGTACAGTAGTAGAAATGTTCTTCAGGAGGAGGCCAACACAGAGAGGAAAGGACATTGCAATGGTGTTCTCGATTTTCTGTGCCAGACACAAACCTGCTGTTTTTTTGGTATGTAGCTTTAAACTTAGTAGAGTCTGCACCTTTCAGAGAGGAGAGGACTGGATCCCCCTACAGAAGCTTAGGGAGGAGGATACTATTGGCTACAAACATATGGGCTTCATTAGTAAGATGGGGTTTATAGCAGTCCCAGTTCCTGGGGAAAGAAGCTTGGTTACACTCTCAGTATGGGTCTTGAAAGTGAGCTCTTCATCAAGTCACACACCAGATACATTATTGTGTCTACCACTTCCAACTAGGTATCCATGAAGGTGGGGATCTGTAGGAGTTTACTTTGGTCTGGGCCCAGTTTTTTGGAACCAAACAGCATGGCCTTAGTTTTTTCCCCCACTGAGTATAAGATGATCTGAAACAAACCATGCTTCAAGTCCTATGAAGTCCAAATGTGATATCATTTAGGTTCAGACTGGTTCTTTATAGGACTGTGCTGTCTGCGTATAGCAGCACTTTAGTTTCACCACAGTTGGAAAGGAGCTCGTTGATGAAACATGAGAACAGTATAGGCCCCAAGAAAGAGCCTGGGAGGACCACATCAGAGAACGCACGCTAGGAGGAGAGGCATGACCCCCACTTCACTGCCTGCTTATAACCTACAAGATAGCTGTTGAACCACTAACAGGAGGATCTTCAGTTTGAGCAGCAAGAGGCTGTGGTTGACCAAGATGAAGGCCTTTGTGAGGTCAACAGATTTAGCCCCCATGTGGTCACAAGGAAGAAGGACATCAGTGGTGAAGTGTACCAGAGCTGAATCTGTGTCATGGTGCTTGCAAAGTCGTGCTGAAAGTCTGTGAGTAGGAGTGGGTTTCATGTAGGCCGGCAATTGATTGTATACTAGCTTCTCCTGGGCTTCAGCCAAGGTGCTCAATATAGAGATAGGGTGATAGTTCCCAATCAGTTCCCTGGCTCCATTTCCATTTTGTGGACTGTGCCATGAAGCAAGGACAAACTAAAGAGGGTAGCCAGTGGAGGACCAATGATACAGGCAGCCAATTTTAGTAGCAAAGGCTCAAAGTTATTTTGGGCCTCAGATTTTCTGCTTAAATTTTTAGGAACTGATCCAGGAACTCTTAGTTGGAGACAGCTTAAACTGAAGCTTGGGGCAACTTCCTATGCCCTGTGTGAAAAATATGAAAGGCCAAGATTTTGAAATATTGCTTGTCTGCAGGTGTCGTTGGAGAAAGAAATAACATTTAAAGCAGTGCATGTTATGGTGAGCATTTTGTACCTGCTGTATACCCTTCTTGTGTATTTTAGACTGTCCTTTTCGTGTCTTGTAAATGCACTTTTCCACATTTTGAGTTGACTTATGCATTTTTGTGGAAATCATTAAATGAGCACTCCAGTACATATAGCTAATCCCCAGGTTTTCGGCAAGTATCTCTTTAGATGAACTAATATGTAACAGACACTAGTACTCCCTTTTTGGGGTAATGGCTGTTGAAAAATAGCTTGGGATAATGAAAAAAACTGGGGTTAGCCATATTTAGAGGGGTACTCCTTTATTTCAAATCTATTCAGCACTCCAGTAAATGCAGCTAAGCCTCAGGTTTTTGGTAGAATCTTCAGCTGTTCTGAACACCCATTCTTTAACATCACTTTTCTTGCACTTTAGATGAACTAGCATGTAACAAGCCCTACTCCCAGACTTTTTGGGACAATGGGTTTTGAAAAGCAGTTTGGAATAATGGTAAAAATCTGGGGTTAGGCATATTTATAGGGGCACTCCTTCATTTCCACCGCATCTTTTTTTTTTTTTTAACCAGGAGAGACACACTAGGCTGAAACTTGTCTACAGGTGCAACCTGGGAGCACAAGGAAGTTAAGTGACTTGCTCAGGGTCACACAGTATGCAGGTGGGGGCTATGGGATTCAAGCCCAGGTCTCCAGGTTTGCAGCTCAGAGCCTTAAACCACTACACTACCTACCTCTTTAAAGGGACACTGTCAACCTCTTTTGCATCATATTATTTCTAGTTAAAACCCCACAGTTTATGATTGCTTACCTTCTCTAAAATTCATTAATGTTGCTGTTTGTTTTGTCTGTCTCATTGTTTAGTAGAACTGAAATGCTTGGTAATATATATTCATAAACAACTTTGTTTTGATTCAAATCCTGCATCCATTCTTCTTGAATAGTCCCTAAACATTAGAAGCATACCCAAACCGTGCAGTTACTCATGAGGCAATAGTCACCTAAACTCCCACTGCATCATGAGTGGCTAGATTGTGTTGGGGGTGTTCGTAAGTCCAGGAAAGATGCAGTGGGAGCTGATCAAAGAATGTAAACAAATCTGTGTGGTAACACCAGTATGGTGGACAGTCTGTTTTTCACGTTTTAGTAGAAAAAAAAATTAATCAGAATCAAACTACTAGCTACATCAGCAGTCTTAACAGAAAGTTAGCAATCATAAAATGTGTTTTTTAAACAAGGGACACTTTAAGGCCTAAGGGGTTGACAGTGTCCATTTAAAAGAAACCACTAAAGCAGACATAAAATGAAGAAAAGGAAATCTTAGAAGTAAGGAGGAAAAATGGAAGATCAAAAATAGAAAGAAAAGGTACAGGCTCCAACTTTTCACTGTGGCATATACTAATGTTTTAAATTACGACATCTGGGGCCACATATTCAGAGCCAGGTGCAATCACAGTGCATTTAGCCAGGTGCAATCACAGTGCAGCCTGTCACGCTGCACTTGCAATAGCGCACGGTCATCTCTTAGCAATATTCAGCCAATTAGAACTTGCCAGCATAGCAGCGCTAACTGAATATCGGGCCACATCGTTGCAGCACTAAGTGTATCTGCACTGTGCTGACACTGAGCAAGGCTGTTCATGGTCCACAGGTAACAGCACTGCCCAAAACGGGATAACGCCAGGTCTCCCCTGGGCCATATTCAGCCTAAGCATGCAAATGAGCTCACTGAGCATGCAAGGTGATCAGGGCCATCTGCATGCCCTTTTTTTGCTCATTTGCATGTGTGCAGAGGAGCCCTATCACCACTGCAAGGTGGCATGAACATGCCCTGGTAATCTAGTGGTTCCCCCTGCCCCCTCAATCACCCATCCTGCATTTGAAAAGTAAAGCCCTGGTGGTTTCGTGGTTCCCCTGACCCCCAATCACCCATCCTGCATTTGGAAAGTATAGCCCTGGTAGTCTAGTGGACCCCATGTTCCCCTGACCAATCACCAACCCCCCCCCCAGGTGGCCACCAGCTGAAGACTCTCACCCTGCACCCCCTCTCCCTGATTGCCACTCACCTTCAGGACTGGTGCAGAGCAATGGCTGGCAGAGCCCTTTGCTCGCCTCCTTGGCCAGCCACCATCTGACAGTCACAGAATGTATTGTTTTACACACTGAACTATAGACCACATCTGCATATACTGTGCCAGCTATAGCCTTCTAAAATATAGTTTTTGCAGTCCAGCATTTAAAATATTAAGAACTTCAGTCTAGAGAAAACCAAACAAGTGTAGCTCCCAAGCCCTACTAGTGTAGTAACAGCAGGTAGGTAGAGTGACCCTGTTGTCATTGTGGTGTTAGGAATTTGAGGGAAAATTAGACCTACCCTGTAGCTGGCAGAAAATTAAGTGAAATAGTATGAAGGAGAGTGACAGAGAAAATAAAAGAGAACAGAATGCTATTCAGAGAGAAAGTCCTCAGTAAGTCTTAAAATATGGACAGAAGGAGACAATTGTAATCCTTTGTGGGACCTAAGCGGAGCTTGCCCTCACTGGTGGGGCATGTGGCCCTTCATTGCAGTGGTGTATATCCTGTGTGAGGGGCCTAAGAATGGTACAGATCCCCTTTCACATTGGCAAAGGCACCCTCTGAGTAGGAATATATAAATTAACTGGTAATTCACTAAATAGCAGCCCTGGGGGACACAGCTGTGTGGGGACTTAAGTGTAGGTTTTAGCCACTCACATTTTTATTTTATTTCAGCTTCTGTTTACCGGGTAAATGTCATGAGCCAAGGACCTTTTTCAGTCACAACCTGGGACAATATGTCCTGGTATCACAATTACAAGAATAAATACAATACAAAAATGACAGTAAATACAATACAGTATTACAAACAATCCATAACACATCACTAAACATCAGTGCATTACAACAACAATTATCATTATAAGTTAGTAACATTCACATTGCACTTTACTCATATAGTATTGTTTTAACCTAGATTTAAAAAACGCAATACTAATGTCTTCAGAAAAGGTTGGTGGCAGGCCATTCCAATATTTTGCTGACATAAATGAAAAGGAACTCTCTCCCATTTAGTTTTCCTTTTGAATCACACTAGCAAAAGGCACTGTCAACAGTCTTCTCAATTTGCAACAATGATTCCACAAGGCACATACCTGTACCAATATTATTAGAGTAGAATGTGCCTTCATAAACCGAAAATGAACTGGTTACATGTTTTAGTAAAAAAAGCATTATTTTGGCTTACTCTCCAACTGAATGCAAACCCGGCCCACCGGAAGGAGGTCCCATGCCGAGAACACGCATCTAGTCGGAGCTCGGTGCCGAAGTGCATTTTTTATGGTCCCCATCACAACAAATACATCACTCAGTAGAACTCCATAATATAAAGTGTTGTTAGTATTTAAAATGTAATCCGGAGCACTGGTTCAGCCGCAAAACTCTTTCAAAGTGTGATGCCGAAACTTCCAACGCATGGCTGAAAGCAGCCAAAGCGAAAAGATCTGCACGCAAGAATGCGTCGCCATTACGCATGCATGGGATTTCGTGCCACAGTTTGAAAATGTTTTGTGGCTGAATCGGTGCTCGATAACATTTTAAATACCAGCAGCACTTTATCTTAAGGAGTTCTACTGAATGATGTATTTGTTATGATGGAGACCATAAAAAAGCTCACTAGCACCACACTCTGACTACATGTGTGTTCTCAGCATGTGATCTCCTTCCGTGGGCCGGACTGCATTCAGTCTGAAAGTGAGCTGAAATAATGCTTTTTTTACTAAAACAGGTAACCAGTTCAGTTTTTTACTTATGAAGGTGCATTCTACTCTAATATTGGTACAGGTATGTGCCTGTGGAATTATTGTTGCAAACTGAGACAGAACCGAGGGGCAAAGCTGACAGTGTCCGTTTAACAGTTGTAGTTGATCTAAAAGATCTTTCTATCTCCTTACAGTGCCCCAAGAAGTTTACCGACTTAAGGAATGGAAAAGCTATTAAGAATGGTAAAAGATGTCCGGGAATGGGAGACGCAGACACATTTTTTTGTATAAAGACTGTATGAATTAACATTTTTATGCAGTGTAACCCTCCCCCCCCAGAAATGAGAGATGGTAACAGTGTGATGAGAGGGATGCACGAAATAAATGGCACCTTGCATGAATCAGAACCTACAGTACTATTTGGACATTTCTGTTTGTCAAAAAGTTGCTGCAAGTTTTTGGTGCCCAGAAATAATCTCCAAAATTGAAAACAAAAAAACCCTAAAGAACCCAAGCTGGCCCACTCAAATGTCATCCCTGAGGGCCTGGACAGTCATTACACAAGCATGAGCAAGCTGTTGAATAATGCTGATCAAGATAGGTGTAGATGCTGGCAAATCTAGAAAGATGCAACACTGTGGGCCCAATTCTCAATGAGGGCACAGAATGGCACAAGCTGTGGCATACAGCAGCTTGCGCTGAAACCCAGTGCACCAGAGACCCTGCACCAGATTCTGTTACAGTAGGGGTCCTGGTGCCTTAGCCCCCACACTTACAGCAACCTCTCCTGTGTGGCAAACACATGGTGCTTGGAAGAGTTTGCTGCAAGGTCCTTGTGGCAAGGCAAGCGGTGCCACCAACTCCAATCCCCAATATGCCCATATATTAAAAAAATAAAATGATCCCCTTTCTGTTAGTCTAGTGGTCCCCACCTCCCTGATCCCCGATGTGCTTGTATATTAAAAAAATAAAATTATCCTCTCCCTGGTAGTCTAGTGGTTCCCCCGCCTGATCCTGATGTCACTCTTATGTTATAATTTAATTATACCTGGTGGTCTAGGGACCCTCCCTCCCCAATCACCATTAGGCAATAATATCTCAGTCATTGGTGATATAGTGGACCCCCACCCCAGCAGGAAGAGGTCCACCACCCCGCTCCCCCATCTTCAAACCAAGCCAGTGACTGGCACAGCCCACCACTCACCACCATGGGCAGCCACCAACTGAGCTCTCAATGGGCACTGTACTATAGTCAGTACTTGCCCATTGGGTGACAGTGAGCTGTCACTCAATGGGCGTGTACTGAATACAGTGCAGCACTCATTGAGAGCTCAGTTGGTGGCTGGCTGTGGTGGTGGCCAGCCAGTCACCAACCCAGTTTGGGATGGGGGAGAGGGTAGGGACCACAGCCTGCTGGGGGGCATGGGGGTCCACTATACCATCAGTGACTGGGGTATTATTGCCTAATGGGGGATCAGAGATCAGGAGGGAGGGTCACTAGACCACCAGGTATAACTAAATGTTATCATAATAGTAAAATCAGGGATCAGGGTGGGGGTGACATATACGGAGAGGGATCAGGGCTTAGGAGGGGGCGGGTGCCACACATTGGTGCACTGTGCCAAACTCTCCCTAAGGGATATTTCTAAGTACCCTTAGACCACCTCTGGCTGGTCTAAGGGTACTTAGAAACTCTCCCTCTGGGTGAGTTTGGAGAATCGGACATTCTGGGATGTGACAGCCTGCATCTGTCATTACCCTTGCAGCAAGCCACAGCCCATTTTGGGGCACACAGGCAGTGCAAGCCCTGTGTGTGGCAGGCAGCTTGTGATGGATGCAGGCTGCCTTTGAAAATTCCTCCCGGTGCATCATTTGTTGCAAGGGGCACTTTTCACCTTTCATTGAGGCGCAAGCCCCTTGCAATCTGTTGGGAGCTTTGAGAATCGAGCTCTGTGTGTTTTATAGTGCTCTTAAAGAGGCATGTCAGCTTTGCCCTTCGTATTTTAAAAAATGCAAGCACTGTGCCTCTTGGCACATATCTGTCACACATGTGCTCCAGAACTCCTCTATGAATACCGAATTGCACCCTTATTAGTTTTTTTTCTGAAATTTTGCTTAAATATTTGGATGCGTGGTCCGACAGCCACTTACCCATGTCCCGGAAGTACAAGGAGGTCTGGAACGTGCGTCTGCCCTGCACGCTGTCCCGAAATGTGTTTTTTCAGATGCATCCTCTGACAGTACACTGAGCCAGTCCCTTGTGTTTTAATAAAGTGCTGTTGGTATGGCCACCTAAAAAATGAGCACTGCGAGGTGTTTAATTTCAATTTTAATACTACAGACGGAATCCCGCACATGCATACAAATATCACGCTCCTGCACATGCACCAGATCTTTGTTCATGCATCTCAAGTGCATGCACGGGATTCCGTCTGTAATATTAAAATCGGAATTATACACCTCGCAGTGCTCTTTTTTTAGGCAGTCATATCAACAGCACTTTATTAAAACACAAGGGACTGGCTCAGTGTACAGTCATAGTATGCATCTGGAAAAAACAGATTTTGGGACAGTGCACTGGGGCAGACGTGTGTTCCAGACCTCCAAGTACTTCCGGGACACGGTAAATTACAGTCGGATCGCGGTCCAAATATTTACAAATTTTCGAAAAGTACTAAAAGGCTGCAATTCTGTATACATGATGAGTTCTAGAGCACATGTGATTTGATTCGCGCTAAGAGGCCACAGTGCTTTCATTTTTAAAATACAAAGGGCAAAGCTGACAGTGTCTCTTTAAAGTAATAATCAAAGCTTGTCATCTGTTTAGACACACAAGTTACAGACCTTCATTTGCAGTTGTACTGTACTTTCCTGTTTAATGATATGATTGATTTTGAGGCTGAAGTTTCAAAATAATCCTTTTGCCTTTAATAGGTTAGCTCTTAGAGCTCCAAAAAGATGAGTAAGTCATTACGGATAAACCTATAACCTCTCACTCTGACCCAGTTCAATTACATATTTTAATTAAAGTTCAGTGTAGAATTGGCTTCTGTCATTTCTTTTATGGTGGGTCTTTCTTTTCAGAATAGACAGACTAGCTCTGTGTTAGAACAAATGCCCCACTTCTGAAAGCCTGGACTTTAGGTAATAATTCTCATCCTTATCCCACTCCACAGCTACCTGTTTGTTCATGACTTCAAGAATGGGTGGTTCCAAAATCTGTATTTAAATTGTTCTATTTTATATGTATATATATATAATTTTTCTCCTAAGTTTTCAATGCCAGTTTTATTAAAAGAGCCACATAAACATTCCTGGGTCACTTAAATGCTGAAAGCCATGATGCATGCATGAGTCCAGAACTATACATGTCTAAATCAACTGTAAACTAAGTCAAAGCAGCAGCCATTTCATGGAATTCTGAGACAAAAAGCGATGTCATTGAGAGGCGAGCTGTATGTTGTTAATTATAGCATGCCCCTCAGTGACATAATTTTCTGTTTCAAGATTCCATAAAGTGACTGCTGCCTTCATATAGTTCATGGGTGATTTAGACACTCATATTTCAGGAGTCCTGACACCTACAGATAAGCTTAATATGTTGCTAACAAGATCATGTCATTGGATTTCAAAATTTGAGTTACCCAGTAACATTTAATTCCTCTTGAATATTTTCATTTAGACAAAGTTTGGTTATGCTTCCTTTTTAAAGAGCTGCCGATATGTTTGGTGCAGCACCCAGGCATATAGAAGATTTTGTGATGCTGTATTAACGGCTGGTAAAAAAAAGTGCTTATGTTTACAGATTTTGTTCTTTCTTGATGATTTACTTGTCCTCCATGTAATACGCATACTTCAATGCTGCCACTGAGATCACTGCACGTTCCTGTCATATGTTCAGCAGGATGATGTGAAGTGGGTAATGTCTGCATGTGGCAGTCACAGTAAGTCAGCCTACACTTTGCTAACTTGGAGTGAGAAATCTTTCATGTGCTCATGATAGCCTGCTAGATTTTGACAGATAGTAAAGATTTCTGTCACCTGTAATATATTTATTATCCCTGCATGACTCAGTACTCTAATTCAACTGAATTAAGCTCTGTTGTTACCATTGTACTGTAGGCAGTGTACTTGGTTGCTTGTCACACAGATAATAATTGAGAACTAATATGGTATGAACTGGCACGTCATATAATCTGCGAATGCTGAAAACCGCTGACACAAACATGCTTCAGCTTTGTTAGGACTGATGACAGTGCCTCATCTTTATCTCAGGCTAAGGGAAAGGGGGTCACCAGGGAAATATTTTACAAGTACCAGAGGGGTGTTCTGCAGTGTTTTGGTTGGTGGTGGGGACAAAGATTGTGGCACAGGTCATAAGACCTAGTCATCAGTCCCAACAAAGTTGAAACATGTTTGTATTTGCAGTTTTCCACATTTGTCAGAGTACGAGAAAATCCAGCACTCACAATCACTATGAAAAACGTGCTCTTCAAGAATTAAGATAACTGGTGCCAAACTTTATTTCCAGGAGCACGCCTTTTGAGAAAGGAATTTGTTCTGAATCATGTCAAGGCATGTTTTAGGCACTTGGAAATATGTTTTGGCACCAATTATCTAAATTCTTAAACAGCAGCATTTTCACACTGATTGGTGAGTGCTGGATTTTCTGCACTGTGACATTATTGATACTGATCCTAAGCACCCCACCTTTGTGCAAGGTACCTTTCTGTGTGACCAGTTTTCCACATTTGCAGATTATGTGACAGGCCATTTCACAAAATCATCAAAATCTAGCAGTCTGTCATGAGGAGACACGAGAGTTCTCCTCTTCTAGTCAGCAGAGTGCAGGCTGACTCACCATGACCACTACATTCAGACGTTCCCCACTTCACGCACTGTGTATGTGTATAAAACAGAGTTTCATTTAGTCAACTTAGAGTACGGTGTCAGGCAAAGATAATAAATATATTATAGCTAACAGAAATCTTTACTATCGGTCAAATCTAGCAGGCTGTCATGAGAACATGAGAGATTTCTTACTTTGAGTTATCAATCTGCAGGGTGACTCACTGTGACTACCACATGCAGATGTGGGGGTTCCCCATGTTACTATATGATAGAGCAGCACATTCAGGAGTTACTAAAAGTCACCAGTTAATTCAGTACCACTCATGTTACGCCTTCTGCCCCATACAGATTCCTATAAACAGGTTGCCTCATGTCAGCATTCATCCTTCTGCACTGCTGAGAATTCGCAGATTCTGACCTACTAAATGTATTTTGATCTCTGTCATAGAAACAGCAGTTTTTGAAACACTAAGCTCACGCTTACTTGAAAAAAACTTGGTTTTAGAGTCGGTGTTCTTCGATCGCAGTGCACAATGCTTGCAGCTAGCCTAAATAGACAGTGCAAGTAAGAAAGGAGTTGCACTACATTAGATATTCCTAACTTGACATCATTGCCAGGTGCCAGCAGCAGCACAGCCTCTCCAGAAATGATAGTGATGAATGTTCGTGCTGCTGTAAAATAAAAAGAATTGATTGTTTTTGCAGGACTACTTTGCGATTCTGCTCATCAGGATGTGCCTGGCTGTCGACAGAAAGAAGAGCAGGTAAGCACCAAGAGTCAGTTGCTCTTTAAGAAAACTTAGCTATGGACATGACTGCGGTAATAGATTATTTACCTATGTTATAAATATCTTGGACCCTACTCTTACCTGATGCAGCATTTTGTAATCATTGTTCTTCTTCCTTCTGAGAGACCCCTCAGACTTCTTTCAGTCTGTCACATACCTACCCCATAATTTTTTTGAGTAGTCAGAACTTACTCTAGTACCCATGCATCACACAACTCTCTCATCGCAACCCTTACCATTTATTTCCTCTGAGGGGTGTCTCCAGTCCTCACAGCATAGGGGGGCTACCCAATCTAGTCATAGGAGAAGGAGAATTGGGACTAGAGGACATTGCCAGCCCAATGTGTGGGTTCTCCATGGAGACCTCATCTGTTAGGTGGCTTGGTTCATTTTTCATGGTTTCTCCCAGTGCATATCCCTCCCAGGTGAGTTCCAAGCTTTACTCACCCTGATATTTCAAACCCCTTTTGATCTGCTAGTGACACCATGTTACTGGGGCACTAGTGGGCAGTGCTGTTCTGAAGGATCATATTTGCCCCAACCAGAGGTGGGCAATGTCCAGTGCGATGGTCTGTCATTCTCCTTCTGGTCTATTTGCATTCTGGACTAAGGGTATAAAGCTGGATCACTAGCACAGCAAGCGGGCCCTCAGTGGCTGAGCTGACACTTAATTTTTAAGTGATTATTTTCAGTGTTACTCCCCATTAGCCTTCTGTAAATTAAAAAATGCATCCCATCAAATGACATAATTTCTGCTACTGCTATCTTATAATACAGTTTTTTTTTAAAGATGGAATGAGGAAGCAGACATTGGCTTTGCTTAACCGCTAATAACACTCTAACTGTTAATGCACATTCCCATTTTTACTTTAACAGCCCTGAACACGCTATAATGATTTTAACTACTAATTAACTGCAAAAATGGCAAAAAGCACTATAGTAACAATAGTGACAGTTTTTTGGAAACAAAATGATGTGCCAGTTGAAGACATACACTTACCATGCTCCATTATAATTGCTACCATGAACACAGATTTCATTCATCAGATGCTAGTTTCCATCTACAACCTGCATAATACAACTAATCTATTTCAAGATAAAAAGGCTATGCTCTTCTGTTCGATCTTCATTTTCAAAATTGCATCTGAATAAAGGATGCATGCTTTAAAGTGTGCTAGGCCTGTAATTTTCATTCAATCCAAACTTCATTTATAGTAAGAGCTCACAGCAAACACTGTTATTATGGCAACACAGTGGTCTTGTGAAGCTGGAGGACAGGAGGCCATTAAACAAAAGACAAACAGCATGCAGTCTTTTCATTTAAGGTCTTAAAACAGCAACTTCTGCTGGCAGAGAAAAATAGATGAACCTTCAGGTGTAATGAAGGGTGCACACTGTAAATGAACTCTGAAACTAGATTGAGGTGCCTAACCTGTACAGTTTCATCACACTCACTGCTGGGACCCAATAATAAATGGACACACCAAATTAAAAGCAAATGTTAAGATTATCCTGCATGCATAGTCATTTTGTCTAAACACATGTACTGTACGCTCTGCTACATATCAATGGAGCTACGGAAGCTAGAGAAAGCACATTTTCAGAAGGAGTAAGTTAAAATGACTAGGAGAAATGAAATATAAATAACTATAGAACAAAGCCACCAGCACGTCCATCTGCCATCTAGCTGGAGAAGCATGAGTGTCTGCGCTTGTGTGTACATGTGTATATCCAAATGGCAGAAAATGAAGAAGAAAAAAAAAAGAACAGGGGCTGAATTTTCAGAACATCAGATCTGTAGGCTGTGTGTCCAGGGAGCTAGCCAAGATTTAGGGCCAATATATTCCAATGTATTTTCATCACAGAACTGGTGCTTCTGTACAATAAGTGATATGTACAAAACTGGGGTGTCTGAACATACTTTCTTGGTACAAAATATAACTCCAGCTGGCAAAAAGACCCACCAAAATACAAAAGTAGTGTAATTTTAAGCTAAAGGTTTATACTTAAAATAATATTTTGGGAGTGGGCTTCTTGACTTGTGTGTGGGGGGATATTAAAATGATTTTCTTGTAATGATCACAAATGTTTAACATATACCATGCAAATGGATGATTTTGTATTAAAAAATAATACAGATAATCTGCAACCCACAAATGTACTTGAAGATGGCAAACTAAATTTGCAGTGAATATGAAACTCAAATACTGCAGGTGTGTAAGTTTACTGAGGACTAAGTGCCAGCAGTGCTAAAGTACAATTAATTCTCTGCAAGCTACTGTACTGCCATTAGGAGCAGAGCATTCTACTCATCATGACAAGGTACATCCGTAATGAAAGCAACTTCTGGGGGCCTGACAGTGGGGCAGAAGGATAGTTTTTATTAGGTACCTCATTACAGATACTTGTTCTTCTCAATAAAAAAAGAATAAAGCACAATGTCTATCAAGGGTTCTTAGAGCAGATATTAGTGCCCCTTTAACATAATTGGATGTTGAGTTATAGTGGCCTTACAGAGACTGTGTTTGGTAGTCTTGTAATGAACATAGAATATATATATATATATATATATATATATAGTAAACCATTTCAAGAAACTGTCTGAAGAGCTGACAGAATTGATGTCATAACCTCTGTCCCTATACCAGTTACTGCCACCAATGGCAGCTGAACATGCAGGGCTGCCAGCAATGTGACTGCCTTCCACCTTCAGACTCTAGCAAGCAACAATATGAGAGTACAGTCAATGTGTCAAGAGGGCTGATGGCAACAAAGCCAAGCTCAGAAAGGTAAAACCATCAAGTAGTGGAAATGTTATTTACTAGACTGTGCACACACACTGATACAAGCCATGCACCTGATACCTATGGCAGTCATCGGTACCACAAATTCATTTCTCAGGCTGCAGGAGAGCAGCTTTTACCGCTCCCTCATGCATTTAAAGTTGTTCTTTTCTGCCTTCATGCTGCTTTAGTCATTAATTGACTCTAATGTTTTTTCAACATTTTACCCCACTTTTATAATAGCTTTCCATAGATCTTAGTCTTATACTTAAAAACTATTTCTCAGTACCCACAAGGCAATATTAAGTTATTGTTAATGGCTTGAAGAGGTGTGGCTTTGTATACATAGTAACAGTGCAGTAATGTAACACACAACTGGCTCTTTACAAGCCTGCAATCATACATATACACTCTCTGTATCTAGTCTGAAGAAAGTAAATGCCACAATTTTAAGAATACCTGCTTATGTATGTGTTAGATAAAATGATTACTATTGGTGGAATACACACTGCTGAGATTGACACAGTGGTAATCAGTCACTGTAGGGTAATGGGTAATGATGCAATCAAGCAGGTCCAGTGATCAGACCCAGTTTTTTTTAATAGAAATACAATAAGCGTTAAGGGTTATATTTTGTTAACATACAATTCTGTATCCTTTCTATTTAATACCCTGGAGATTCAGGCATTTTGTCACTGTTTCCAACAAATATTGTTTAAATAATAACGTTAATTTATGTGTGGCTGATTTTTTCTATCCTGTTTGGAAGATTTAGTATCTGCCCAAAACGCTGCACTATGTGCCACACAAGATCCCTCACCATCATGTTAGCAGCTTTGCACATATACACTCCTGGAAACCATGGCCATTCTTAGATATCCACTTTATGGTGGCCAGGAAAAAAAAAATGTTTTAAACAAAGTGTCCTCAGTCAGTAGCCCTTTACTTGATGGATATTGGATTCTCCGAGGCCCTCCTACCTAAATACGTATTTTACTATGGATGTTGTATATGTGGGAAAGGAGGAAGAGGTTGTCACCAGCCATTGTCTGCTGGTGGGCCTATTCACAAGGCCTCAAAGTACCTGAACAAATCACTGGGTGAGGGGGGGTGTATGCACTTCTTGAAACATACTTGTATTTTTATATTTTGGTGTATAGAATGGGCTAAGACACACAAAAAATGAGTCATAAAACCTCTGTTTTCTTTTCTGACTACCATATTGCTAAAGAAATGTTAAAAAGGATGAGAATTCAAAGACCCATTGATAAAATATATTTAACAAATTACTGTGCATTGAGTAACATTATTACCCCACTGACAATGTTTGCACTCTTCAATGAAAATTGGAGATTGACTATATCAATTCCACATAATTAAATTATGTGATTTAAACATACAAAGTGTACTTGTTTTTTAATAAATTTAATATCAGCACAAGTAATACATTTATTATCAGCACAATAGTGCTCCAGCATGGTTCTGGTATGGTGTGCATGCTGCATGTATATGAAATACAGGTAAACAGGATGCTGTGTTCTGGTTTGATCCCATCAACATGGTGCCATGTTCTGTTTTTATAATTTGTTAAAAATGAACCCTCATTTATAAGTTTTATATGCATATTTTTTTTCTATGACTGATACAGGGTCTGCCCAAATGCTTTTTTATATAGTAGTTCACAGAAACCTGTGGTGGGATAAAAGTATCCCTTCAAAGATGCGCTGTCACCTTTCTAAACAAAAAATGTAAGCACAGGCTGTGCCTGTGGTGCAGTGCTGTCATGCAGAAGAGGCAGGATAGAGTCCCAGTTCCAAGTACTGTCCAGGCTGATGGAGTTCTGTAGGAGATCACCAAAGCAATACAAATCTCCACTCCAAGGAAGAGACAGTTGTGAGTGCTGCTTCATCTGTATTCCTGAGAGTATTCTATCATTGCTAGTTCAGTTAATGAATGTTGATGGTGTCATGTATCCTCATCACTGGAGAGGATGGCTTGGCTGCTAGAAGAAGGTGAGACATTAAGAAAATGAGCTGTTAGGGTGATAGTGCTGGAGTACTACCTCAGATTCCTTGCTGCCCATGCATGTAATTTTAGTAGTGCAGGGAAATTTCAGTAAGCTGGGGATGGATCTCAAGCAGGTGGCATGCAAGGTGGCATTTGCTAAAGTGTTACCTGCATATGACCTGGGAGTGGATAGGACACTCTGCACCAGGGCTTTTAAGAATTGGTTGAAGGCATGGTACACAGAAAAGGTCTTCAGCAACATTGGAGACTGGAGGGACATGGACCTCTATGGGAGAGATGGCCTTCATCTTTCCAGAAGGGGGACTGGGCAGTTTAAATCTACATGGATGAGCACTTAAACTAGTCAGAGGGGAGGCCAAAAATACAAGGGAGGTAAAAATTACCCCCAGATGATGAAGCAGCAGTGAAGGAAAGCCCAAGAGGAGTAAGCTCCCAGGCCAGGGGCACACAAAGATAGGGGTGGGGATAAGACAGAGGACAAGGGGGTTATAAATCAGGAAAGCAAGAAGAAAAGATTAAAGGAAACAGGTAATGGAGAAGGTAACAAGGAAAGAGAGTGGGTCCCCAAGCTTCAGGGATCAGCACAACCAGAA
The DNA here is from genome assembly GCA_016271365.2 of Neoceratodus forsteri. Taxonomy (NCBI): domain Eukaryota; kingdom Metazoa; phylum Chordata; order Ceratodontiformes; family Ceratodontidae; genus Neoceratodus; species Neoceratodus forsteri. The sequence continues at coordinate 908,704,237 of CM028129.1, forward strand.
GGAGGGGAAAGCAGGGAAGCAGTCAGGGAGGGTGAATAGTATGGAGAGCCACGTGTGCCAATGCGAGGTGTCTGGGAAATCAAATTCCAGACCTGGACACCATCATGGTGGAGGTCAGCCTAGGTTTTGTGGTCATAAAGTAGTTGTTGTGCACCAACAGTCATGACTTGGGCATGGCTATATCGGGTTACCCTCTGTTCGGAGAGACAGGGAAGGGAGGAGGGAAGGAATCAAAGCCATGGAAGTGCATGGGCACCCAGAGGAAAAAAGAAGGACAGGAAGTGTTTTGAGTCATCCTGAAGACAGGTACTAGTGACAATATCTATAGAGGGTGGTACACAGACCTTCAGTACAGGAAGATAAGTTGGATAAGGCATACGAGCAAAGCCATCCTCAGGATGGCAAGTAGAGAGATGCTACTATGGGGACTTCAATCTGCCAGATGTGGATTAAAGCCTTCCAACTGCAGCTTTGGTAAGGAGCAAGACATGCTTGACTCCAAGAGATTTTCTCAGGCAGTTAATCAAGGAACCCATTACTGACAGGGCACTGTTGGACCTGATGCTTACAAATTGTCACCATTGTAGACATCATAGTGGGATGTCCTTAGGTATAAGTGATCACCATACAGTATGGTTTAACATTAAGGTGGGAACAGAGGCAAACAACACAAGGACAAGGGTCCTGGACTTTAGAAGGGATGAATTGAAAGAAATGGAGACTGACTCATGGGCGCTGCCAAGGAGGTGTAGAGACAAAGTGGGGAAAATAAGGGATAGACTAATTAAGGCAACCAACCTCTATGGGAAGGAAGTGAGTAAAGAAGGAAAAGAGACCACTAAAGTTCTCTAGGAAGTGGTGAGGGGACAAAAGGGTGGCATTCAAGAGGCATAAGGAAATGCAGAGGGAAGAAGACAGGAGTATGCCAAGTAAAACAGAGGAAGCGGAAAGGCAGTGAGAGGAGCAAAGGTACAGAGAGAGGAAAGGATAGCCAAAGGGTAGCTAAAGGATAAGACTTTTTTAGGTACATAAGTGAGAAAAGGAAAGCAAGGGGAGGAATAGTGAGGATAAGGATGGTGCTAGGGGGAGACCGCGCAGAAGAGGATCAAGAAAAAGCAGACATCATAAACAGGTACATCTGCTTAGTCTTCACAGTGAATGGGGCGGGGGGTGTAAAAGACCACCAGGAGCATCTAGAACAAAGGGAGGAAGTGGATACATGTCCTTTTCAAGGGAAAGAGTCCTGAAGGGACGTGCATCTGTAAGTAGACAAGACTATGGGACTGGACAGGGTACACCCATGAGTACAAAGGAACTCCTGGAGGTGCTAGCTGCCCTACTGATGGGCTTGAGCAGACATGGTCCTCTCCATACGAGAGGAAGCTAGCAACTATAGGCCAGTCAGTTTCACAACAGTGGTGGGGAAATTAATAGGAACCCTGTTAATGGAGAGGTTGGTAGAGTACCTTGAATCCAGTGGGCTACAAGACCAAAGGCAGCATAGATTCATGGGGGGAGGTCATGCCAGATAAAACTGATTGAATTCTTTGACTGGGGAAGTAGATCATGGAGGGCAGTAGACATGGCCTATCTGGACTTTCACAAGGCCTTCAACACTGTGCCACACAGAGGACTCAGATAAATTGAGCAGCCCAAGGGTGAGATCAAAGTAGTGAATTCAGTAAGGAACTGGTTAATGGATAAAAGAAAGAGGGTGGTGGTTAAAGGCATTCACTCTAATGAGGGGAGACTGTCCAGTGGGGTGCTTCAGGGCTTAGTACTGGGACTGGTCCTATTCAATGTCTTCATAATTCACATTGCAGAAGAACTGGAAGGGAAGGTATGCATTTTTACAGATTACATCAAAATCTGTAATAGGGTGGACACTCAGGAGAGAGTGGAGATAATGCATAAGGACCTTGGAAAACTTCAGAATGGTCAAGAGTGTGGCAGTTTGAGCTCAGTGTAAACAATACAAAATCATGCACCTAGGGTACAGGAACCCTGGAGTTGAGTATAGTATGGGAAAGGTACCAACAGTCAATAAGCAGGAAAGAGACCTTGTGGTTATCATATCTGATGACCTCAAAGTGGCATGGCAGTGGAAAAAAGCAGGGGGATGAGCTAGTGGGATGCTGGAATGTATAAGGAGAGGTTGCTTCTGCAGAAGGAAGGAAGTAGTATTGCCACTGTATCATTTGCAAGTGATACACAACCTGGAGTATTGTGTCTGGTTTTGGAGGCTGCATCTCAGAAAGGACATAGACAGGGTGGAGGCAGAGGAGGGCAACTAAAATGGCACAGACTCAGAGATCTCAACATGTACACTCTGGAAAAAAGTAAAGCAAGAGGTGACATGTTAAGGACCTACATGTACCTCACAGTGGTGAACAGGGTGCAGAAGAAAACTTTTTTCAAATGAGAAAGAGCACCAGAACCGGGAGGATATGTTGAAGCTGGAGGAGGGGATTTAAGAGAGAAGTGAGGAAGTACTACTTCACTGAAAGAGTGGTGGATGCATGGAACAGACTGCCAGTAAAAGTAGTAGAGGCAAAAACAGTACAGGTCTTCAAGCATGCATGGGTAACACATATGGGAATATTAGTAAACAGGCAAGGAGAAGGAGGTTCCTGGAGACCAGTTAGGGTCTGCAGAGCAGACTAGGCAGGGACCATCTGGGCAGACGTGTAGGCCAAACTTTCCTTTACTGCTGATAAATCCTGTGTTTCTATGTTCAAGCAATATTTTCTAGGAGAAAGGACCTGCTATTGGCAGAAAAACATGTAGTACCTGTATTTCAGTGTGGCTTTGGGGAACCACTAACACCTAAAGAGCGTGTCCTAGGTACAAAGGGGAGGTCTCACATATAAGCAAGGAGTACAATGAAAATCATTTTAAAAATGTGAATGTTATTTGTTTACCTAAGGATATGTATTATTTATGATATAATATAAACATCTGTTTCCAGTTATTTTCCTGTTTCTTCACAAATTTTGTTAATTAGCTCAGAAGTGTTTGCATGACTCATATAAATATGGCTACCCACTTTAGACTGATTCACCAGGAACAGCTCTAGAAAGCTCAGCTAGATAATTGGATTCTGGATGCAAACTCTAGGACCTAGTTACTGTATATAGCACACTTTCATGTGTACCATACAGAACCTCAACGTTTCTCACACGGTGAAGGAGAGACCAAATCAAAATGGTTTACAAGGATACAATTTGTCTACTTTTGATGCTACACAGTAACGTGAAGTAGGACATTTTATTTATTTATTTCTGACTTTGCTAACTGGGTAGGAGCACTGATCCCAGGGACCATTTTCAGGCACTACCTGGGCCACATAATGCGGCACAGAGTAGAAACATCAGAATAACAAGAACATAACAAGAGCAGGTAATACATAGTGAAAGGTTACAGTTGTCACATTTGGTAATACATGGTGGCAGTAGTTGAGGGACAACAAAAAACAAAGCAAAGTAAGGCTCATGGTGGTACAGTTTCATTCAACAGGTTCAGGGGAAGTCCTTAAAAGGGCTGAACTCACCTGTGTATGCAACTGCCTAAGGAGTCCTGGAAGATGTGTAAAGCTGGCACATGTGGTCGGCAGAGTCACAGGCGACAGCTTGATACAACTGAAGATACTGCACAGGTGGTACCACAGTCCTCATGTTCTGTTTGACCTGTGCTTACTTACAGAGACCAGGCGCTGGTGTTATCCGTAGCAGTGGGGCAGATCTGGAGCATGTCGTTAGGGTATTCCCAGCAATGGCACCATTTCAGAATGGGGTAATTTCTGATTATTCAGAGGTACTGGGAAGGACTATCCCTCTTGCCCCTAAGTTACATATCTGAGGCGTTGATTCTCTGACACAGGTTTTTATATAATGGCAAATCTAATGGCTCATGGCTATGGTTATGGAAGTTAAGAGGCCTTTTGTCACAAATAATTTGGAGACAGTCACACCACCATGTCTTATCAAACAGCATACAATATTGCCCTTTACCAGATGACATTATTTTGAGTGACTCTCCCATAACATGGTAGGGAAAGAGGAGGCATACTGGGCCAAATAGCAGGTCACCATAACTTGCATTTAGCTTGGTACCAGTTTCACTGCTGGAGTTTCACTGCAGGACTGCTTGTATACAGTACCAATAGGTAAGGCAGTGAACGTCTCTGTCTGAATGACCATGGACATCACCTGGAGAAACCTATAAAGAGGATTAGGTTATGGAGTGCACAGGTAATGGTTTGTGCCCCAGGGTTTAAAAACTGCACTAACTAGGGTGGAATCTGAAGCACTGGAGGCAATGGAGAGTGTACCCATGATGAGTAATAGTTATGTGATGGATGTAGCTAACTGATGTCTTTTGAATGTAGGCTGACACAAATGGGGTATACCACTCAAAAAAGTTGTATGTGAACTCTACAAAATACTATTAAATAATTTTATGATTTTGCTGTTTTGTGAATAGTGTTTGTGCTTGTGTACACTAATTACATTTTTGGCCTTTCTCTATTCCCACCCTTAGTAGGAAAGCTGGGCAGCATGTAGGGAGCAGAAGGCCCAAACCAGAGGTGAGTAGAGTGCCAGACGAGGAGAAAGGGAAGGATGGTGGATGTGATGAAATACACTGTGCATGGACTGTAGGGAGTAGGCTGCTTTTATGCAAAATGTTGGAGGAGCTATTTCCCCCCACACTGAACCTTGGGCTTCAGCCCTCCCACTTCAGTGTGTTGTGAATAACAATTGTGCTTGTGTACACTGATTACACTTTTGGCCTTTCTGTATTCCCACCCTTTATAGGGAAGTCAGGCAGCATGTAGGGAATAGAAGGCCCAAAAGTTTCCTACCCAACTCACGAAGAGTGTGACCAGTAGCATGAGGCGAGGAAAACAAAATCCCAAGGAGGAAACCTCTGAGGACTCATGGCTACTGATCTGCCTGTCCTTTGGGCAAACTAAAAGGAGATGATCCTAAATGCTTGTCTGCTTTCTGCTTCTGGATTTACTGATGAAGTCTATCTTCCAAGACTCTCAATGATGCAGTTTGTGTTATTCTTTGATGCTGAAGAAGCTGCTCCAATTGGAAAAGAATGTCCTGGAAAGGAATAAGGATTGAGCCAAGTTGATGCAGAAGTGTTTCTTATGATAACTGCAAGGCTTGAGGGGAAAAGTTTAGGAATGTACAAATTTGTTCCAACATGCACAGAAATACTCAGGGAGGATTGCAGAGAGCAAAATAAGGGAATACTTTTCATGCTGTAGTATAAGTAGCTGGGATGGCTTAAGTAAGAATGGCCTGCATGATGGTGTTTACTAGCAGGAGATTATAGTCTAAGTTATGATATCGCTGAACACAAGAAGTACAGTTATGACTGAGTCTGCTGAAGGATGGAGGCGATGAAAAGGTTTGAATTGGAAGTGAACAAAATAGCCATTTTGATTGGATAGCCCATGTGGATGATGTTCACTGTAGTTGACGGTCAGAAAACTATAGACTGGTTTTTGCAACTGGAGGTCAGAAAAACTATGAAGTAATAATAATCCTCCCAGCACATGCTATAGAGATGCCAGAAATGGATGAATGAGTAAACTGAAATGCATCAAAGGTGTCAGTATTCCAAGAGTTAGGATCCAGGGACGAAGCATTTGATAGAGCTATTGCATTGAGGATATGAGCAGAGGATAGCAAAATCTTTGAAGGAACCAGTGAGTTGATGCCCAGGTTGTATTAGGACAGAAGGTGCAGATAAGTCAACAATGAGAAGCAATGTACTGAAATTACCTAAAAGCAACACCTATGGGATTGATTGCTATGCAGGGAATGGTGAGTGCTAAAAGTACAGGGAGGAATGCCATTTAAAAGTTCCATTGTAAGAGCTGATTAAGTGCTGGAGGATCCTTTGCAACAGGCTGCAGCTTATTTAGCAGAATGCATTAGAGGAAACACTGAGATGCCTGCATGGAACAGTCTGAGTCCTAACAACTGGATGGCAATGCAAAATAAATCATGTCGGGATACAGACTGAATGCTAGGATGCGTTCAGGCATAGTTACTTTCTTCAGGAATCTGGGATCTGGAGACTTCATATCACAGGAATGACACCATGGGTCCAGAGCAGTGGAGGTTCTAAGATGGATAGAGAACTGACATGGAATATTACTCAGAGGAGCTGGGGTGACATGAGTATGGCTGGTGGCTGGAAGGGCAGCAGAAGAATGCAGGATTGGAGGCTGGAGTAGGCTGAGGCAGGAAGTGAACTTTGATAGGCAGAAAATGGGACTACAGATCAAAAACTAAAGGCGAGTGGAGACATTAAGTCTTGAATAGCTGATAAAAGAGCTGATCCCTGTTAAGGAATGGGCTGACTGAGATTGGGACCACAGACAAAGACAGAGTTTGAAGTGAAGTATCAGCACTACAATTCCTGTTGCAGGCAAACAGAGTATCGGATGCCAGATGTCATTAGTCAGCCAGAAGGTGGAGAATGGTCACACTATGAATGAAGTAATAAGACCTGGATGCCCAGGTATGAGCTCGGAGCTTGGGAAGAAGTCTCATGGCCTGCAGGAGATTCTCTTCTGGGTTTGCAGGAAAGTCAGATGTTAAAGAGATGGCATGGAGGCAATACGCTGTGTGTTGCAATGAGAGGGATAAAGTCCAAAGAAACCTTGCTGCACTTGCTTCAGAACTGAATGCAGAGAGTCAGTACGTGAGAAGATGCCAAGGAGCCAGTAAGTGGCAAAGAACGGCAGTACATGCAGAGCTTTGATAGCGTATCAATTGCAAAAAATGCTAATATGCAGCTGCATACTGCAGTAGATGCAGTGTTGATTGAATAGCAGTGCAAAAACATGAATGCGAGAATGCATGGTGTGGTAGACATAGAGTGTCAGTAGCATAGCAGATTCCAAAATGCCAATATTCGGATGCATATTACAGTAGATGCAGAGTGTCAGTAGCACAGTAGATGCTAAAATGTCAATAAGCAACTGTGCACTGCTGTAGATGCAAAGTGTTGGTAGCTTGGCCGATACCAATATGTGGCAGCTTATTGTGGTAGATGCAGAGAGCTGGTAGCTTGGCCAATGCCAAAACAACAATATATGACTGTGTACTGTAGCAGATGCAGAGTGTTGGTAGCTTGGCTGATGCCAAAATGCCAATATACGCTGCATATTGCAGTAGATGTAGAGAATTAGTAGCTTGGTCAATGCCAAAAATGCCAGTACACAGCTGTATACTGTGGTACAGTAGATGCAAAAGGGTTGAATGATGATTGACAGAATTCCCATCTCTGGTAGATGGGGTAAGCCTACCTTCACTCGAATACCTCAAAAGTCATGAGTTAGAATCAGAGACTGGAAAACTGATGCAAACTGCTGCAAACTGCTGATGAGGGCTGTGCAAGGAAAGAGCAGCTGGCTGCTGCTATAGTAGAGTCAAACTAAGAAACACTAGAAATGGATTAGCAGACAAGAGTGGAATGAGCAAACAACGGAGTGAATGGACACTGCAGGAGTAAAAAACACTTATGATGTGGATCTGGACTAAACGAAATAAACACTGTGAAGACAGAGTAAGGCAAAGAGTGAGGAATGGAGAGTGTAGCTTTAAGGAGGGTTCAACGGGATTATAGAGTGACACCCTGTGGTTAAGACAAAAAGCATAATCACAATAACAGGAAGCATTTCCTTTCATGAAGAAATGGAGTAGGACATTAAACTTTTTAGGTACAAATACTTGTGCACCAGTAGATACATGTTGAACAGCAACCCCCTTTGGAAATAGGTGTGGTACATATGGGACGCTAACAGAACGTGTTTCGATGTGTTGGTACATTGCACCTGGATGTTCTGAGGTTAGAACAGAGCTCAGCTCTGAAGAAGAAGAAGCTCCCCCAGAAAAGCAACACACAAAGGGAGGGGAGCACAACAGGCAGCACAACGAGAAACAACAAACGAGGAGGAGCAATGCAGTAGGGATAAACAGCACAGGTAAGCAGCCAGTAGGGAGCAAGATGCTGGGGAGCGGGACAGCACCAGCAAAGATGGAGGAGCAAGGACCATCAGTGAGGCAGAAGCAAAGGGCGGGGGAGGATGGGCAGGATGAAGGTGGATGCAAAAGCAATGGCAGACAACAGGATGGAGGAACAAATCAAGAGAGAGGTGGAAGCACAGGGCACACACAAAGGAAACAGCAGAACAAACATCAAAAAGAAAAGCAGAGAGAGAATGAGTCACAGCAACAGAGGGGAAGGGAGAATGCAGATGAGAAATGCAAGGAGGTGGACAGGAGAACAGAACACAGAACAGCAGCAGTAGCAAGTGAGGGACTGATGAACAAATAGAGGAAACAAAAAAATGGAACGGGGGCACAGATCAAAATGGCACAGAAGGGAGTAAGAGAGAGCAAAATCAATCAGCAACACAAGGAGTCAGGGAAATGCAAGAAGGCACAGCCAACATATCACACAGGAGCCCAGTGTGATGAAACACGCTAAGCGTGGACTGTGGGGAGTAGGCTGCTTTTATGCAGAATGTGGGAGGAGCTATTCCCCAACATTGAACCTCAGGCTTTAGCCCTACAGTCAATATTTGCAAAAACATGGGGGGCGCTGTCGAGCATCCATCATGGCAGATGTATTTTTCTGAGCTGCAGATCGTAGAGGAATAAAACTTTAAAATCAACAGTCTACAAGGCAGTAACCAATATTTTACAAGCAGCGACTGATAGGGAATGTCAGCAAAATCTCGCAATGAGCCCAAAGAAGGAAAAACACGTTGGACAAAACCTAGATGCTTTTCTTTCGGTTGGGGCAGTCTTGAAGCAGACAAGTGGCGGCTACTCGGCAGCAAAGCCTAGAGCACCCGATACACCACATCCTCAGATAATGGCAATGCTCGAAAAAATTAGAGCAACAGGTGAAGATACCAATCGCCGACTAGCGACCATGGAAGCCAAACTTACTGACCTGGAGGAGGTGGTTCAATCGAATGCAATACAGCTTACAAAGCTTATTTCAGAATCGGATCGGCAATGGGAGAGGAACATGGCATATGTGCAGGACTTTCACTATCTCTGCACAAAGATTGAGGCACTAGAGAACGCTCACTGTCAGACGAATATCCGTATTGTGGGCTTCCCTCCCAAGTTTGCAGGGTCTACAGAGCTAACTACAGCAATCCATTGTCTGATATTTTCAGACCTACAGCTCCTACCTGAAACTTCTGGCATCTCTGTAGTCAAGGCCTTCGCAATTCCAATGCGATCATGGGCCCGGGGGTAAACATCAGAGTGCTCTGTCACCGTGATTGTCACCCTCTCCAGTTCGGAGGCCCGTGTGCCTCTCCTACAAGCAGCTCGGCAACGTGGAGACCTGTTATGGGAAGGAAATAAAATTTCAATATTCCCAGACATCTCTGCACAAACGCAGACCAGAAAAAAGGCTCTGCAAGAAACAATAAAAGCTCTCCTGGAAAATAATATTTCGGCCCAACTCCTGTTCCCAGCGCGACTGCAAGTACAACACAAAGGCAAAGCTCATCTTTTCACAGACCCAGAAGCTGCAGCTGCTTTTATGCTAAAATTTCAAAGACTACCAACATTCTTCAGATAGGGAAGAAGGAAGCAAATTAGACCCTAATGATTGAAATAACCTTAGATAAACTGAGTCAATGGGGTCTTTTATACAGGTTGGCTCCTAGGTTCATTAGCGTAGCTTACCTAATGTAAATGCTCCCCTAGTTATCAGTTAATATTACCAACGAATCCTAAAGTATAGCCATGATGTTAATGCTCAAATGATATGTTTAATATGTCCTAACCAACTATGGAACCATGCTCCTTAGGAGCATATAGCTCCACTCAGTTCATGTACTTCTGAGTATCCTGGTTAGGTTCTGTTTCCCTGTCAGTCATTAGAGGCAGCTAATGCAGGGGTGCATTATTTAACTTAATTGAGTCCAGACAATCTTCCCAATTACCTTTTGGTTCTTAGCTGGTAGGTACAGCCTCTCACATCTTATTTTTAGTTCTGCGAGGGACGAGAAATGTCGGTGAATTAACCTACTAGTAACTGCATAGGTGAGAGTGGTATCTCCTATGAGATTATCTTGTTGGATTATGACTCCTGTAAACTAATGTACAGTTCTACTAGAACAATGGACACATTACTTTTATATATCCTATAGTATAAATCCTGTACACTGTTTTTGCAGCACTGTAATCACCATGATTGTGTGTATTTACTGAATATAGCACTCGCTATGTATCATAAAATGCCATAAATTAAAAAAAAAAAATATTTGCAAAAAGATATGTTGTGCAGAGAGTTTTGATTTGTGTACTTAGTCCTGGTGTGTCCTTCCCTCTGATGTTAGGAGTTTTTTCTCAATTTGCCAGCTAGTTTTATGGCCTCCTCTATCAGCTTTGTGGCCTCTGGGGATCTCCATATTACAATGGTTTATTGCTCTTCTTTTTCCTACAATGCCTCCTGTCCCACTCCTACCGGCTAGACCTAGGCAAACATGTAGAAAACAAAAATATTTAATTTATTTAGTAAAGGCCAGAATATCAGGCTTCTATCTTCAGAATACAGCTGCACTATTTTCCCTCATTGAATCAGTGGTCCTGGGTGCATCACTGTCACATGAGACAGGAGGAACTGTGGGACAAAGAAGAGCAATAAACCATTTTAACATGGAGCTCCCCAGAGGCCATAAAACTAGTAGGCAAATTTAGAAAACCTCCTAATAGCAAACAAAGGGAAGGACACAACAGGGGCAAACACACAAATCAAAACACTCTGTACAACATATGTTTTGCAGATTTTGACTGTAGTACTCCTTTAAGTCGTTTCTCTATTTTCTAGTAGTGTATAGCAAATAATGGAGTTCTGTACACTACCCTTCAAAACAAAGATTATTACAGCTGAGTTCTGACTTACATGAGCAAAAAGGGTACTAGTTCATCTAGGAATCTTGGAAAAATTTGTTTGATACACCCTACCATGTTTACATAACATTTTCTGAGGCTTTCAGATTATTAGCTTTTGAAGCTTTCTTCTAAATAATAAATAATTAGTTTAAAGTCAAGTGGTTTGGACTGCTACATAGTTATGGCCAATTTAGCTGTAAGTACAACTTTCATATTGAAGTATGCTGGCAAAGTAAGCAACAACATCAAAGAGAAATTTGCAAAGCTAGGGAAAAACAGTTTATTAAATCACCCTACCCAACTCTGTTTTTCCCTTTTTTTCCCCCTTTGGCCATTACAGGAGAATACATTTATTTTTATTTCTAAAAGAAAAGTGCTTGGAATTATTTATTTCAATAAATCCATCTATGCATATTCAGTCCAAATTATGAAAGAGATTCTTTATCTGCTGATTGAAATTTGCCTTGTCAACTGTCTATTTCGTCACGGTAAAGTGCTAACTATGTTGTACTCTGTGTAGCATGTGCATCTATTCCAGCATATCTGTGGAAAACTAATTCTGTCTCAAAGAGTTATAGCCTGAATTGTGCTTACTGTATATTGAATAAAGAAATAAAAAACAAAGGGCCCCATGTTTAAAAAGGTTGCACCTCCAGAATTAATTACAACTGGAGTATGTCTTTAGCTGTTTGCACTCCCAAATGGGTACTATGGATGATATTAGCTTGTAGACATTGGCCCTGTAAGTAGTCACACAGGATTGTTTAGTTGTTGCAATGAATGCTTAGTGACAGCCCATCACTTGCAACTCCCCCTTGTGTGATGCAGTATGCACAAACTTCATTGCAGCCCTTCCTACCTCGTCATAATAAAAAGATGTTCCAGGACTAGAGGGCATGGGGTGAAGTTGGAGGGAGGGTGATTCAGAGGAAACGTGAGGAAGAATTTCTTCACAGAAAGGGTGGTGGACAAGTGGAACACCCTGCCTGAGGAAGTGGTGGGGGCTGAAACAATCATGGGATTTAGGAATGCATGGGATAGATAGAAAGGAATCCTGGAGGTCAGGGATAAGGGGCAATAGACTTCTAGACAAACAAACTGATCTTACGAGCTCAAACGGGCAGACTCGGTGGGCCATGGGCCCTTATCTGCTGACAGTATCTATGTATAAAACCATTTGTGACCATGAAGGGAAGTGGGTTTACTATGCCAATGTCCATAGGGCCATGCACAAAGCAAGGTGACCCTCAAAAAACCCAACTGTAGCATTCTGCCTACTCCCTGCCTGTTGAGTTGTTACAAGTAGGCAGGAGGGGTATCACAAAGTATCAGGAAGAAATGGTATAGGGACAGACATATTTGTGGTACTGACAGTGCAACAAGGACACATAGGATAAAGGGATTGTGAAGGGGGATTCCAAGGCATGCCAGGGTAGCAGTACCAACTAAGTAGTGGATGGAGGGGTGGATTAACCACGGAGCCTGTGGGATTTTGTAGAGTTGCCATCCCACAAGTGGTTCTAGAGGTACCAGATCTGCAGGCAGGGGTGGAAAAACACTCGTTAGTATGGCATAGTGGGACTGCAATCCAGCATGTTAGAGGGTACAACCTCTGTTTGCACCCACTGACATCTGTCCAAGTATTTTGCATTGTGACTTAGTCACAGTGGAACTCGATACCCAGCAGCTAAGGAAACCAAGCGATAGTGAAAATGGGTTATAGTGCAACAAGAAGCTTGCTGACTCCTGTTTTTGAAACCATAGTGGCTATGAATGGTGCCCATCAGATGTTTTAGTGACTCGAAACCTGGGGTCCCACACTCAGGCCCAATCCACCCCTGGAGTCAGTAAACCAGGTAATATGGCCCACTGATAATCACGGGATTCCACATCTAATCCCATCAGTTAGTGGTAATTCACTGAGTTACTATCAACACAGCTGGATGCTCTCATTTGAATTGCCTCCTTTGCAACCCAGAGGCCCACTCGTGGCTTTTGAAGAGCAGTGCCTTGGCACAAACTTGTAGGTGAAAAACAGCAACTCTGTTCCTCTGTTCCATTTACACCACTATAGGGCACCATTTTGACAAAAGTGGATTCTGAAGTGTAGATGTAGGATAACATTTTGAAAAGGACTTATACCATGCATGTTGTTTTCAGTAAACACATGCTCTGCAAAGCCCAACTTATTGGAAATAAATGCATCCAGATAATCTAAAATTATATCACAATCTATTTAAATGTGATACGTGTCATCCAAATATTTGCCTTTGTAAATTGTGAGAATCCATTTACAGCATCCCGCTTACAAAGTACTTTAGAACAAATGTGCAGTCTTTGAAAACAGTGAGCACATTCTGAGTAGTTCCCTTTTAAATCCAAGCCTTGCTCTGTAAACATGGAGGGCACAGTTATCAGAAGTGTAGGTATACATACACACACCTGCAGTATGAGATGTATTTGTGTCCAGTAGCTCATGATGCATCCAGTGCCTCCCTGGATGTATCAGGTGCTTTATTCTGAACTTTATCTGACTGCAACAACTGGAAACTATTTGCATTATTATTCATTCTGATTTTAATGCATGCTGCTGATCATAAATGGATATTTTAGACATAGAAACATAGACATTGATGGCAGATAAGGACCGCAAGGCCCATCCATTCTGCATATTTTTTTTTATACATTATGAATGTGCCATAGGCCTGTACTCTGGCAATGGCCTATCTATTCACACTCATCTGTATTGCTTCCTTGTGCCTATCCCATGCCTGTTTGAAGCCCTGCACTGTATTCATATCCACCACTTCCTGAGGTAGGCCATTCCATGCATCTGTGACAACCCACCTCTCTCTCTGGGCTGGAACAGCTTTTAGAGAGGTATCTGTCCTCGGGCATTCGCTGCCACTGGAGTCATCCAGCACCAACCTTTAAGTTTACCAGCTTGGGAAATTAAATGTGCAATTGCACAAATCAAAGTCTGGTAGTGTGTCTCTCTAGGGTGGCGGATGCAAAACAGAGTTTACCTCAGCCAGTGGAAACCCTATATTACCTTAGAAAAATGACATCACAGTCACAACTGCTGAGTAAATAAATAGCTTTTTACTTAACAGAAAGAGAACAGAGCATTACAGGATATCTATTTACAACACAAGAGAATAACATTGATACAGGAACAGTAAACAAATGTGTTTAAATAACAGATGACTAAAGAAAAAAGTTATTACTGCAATATGCTAGTATTAAACTTACCCTTCTCTGTCCTTTCAAGAGAACAACGGACCCTATGCTAACTGCCAGCTCCCATGGACGTAGCTAGAAGGGTAGGCTCCAAGCTTATGTTTCTTCCTCCAGCTTCAAGAGTAACTAACCCCCTCCTCACTGTCTTTCAGCATCTTATATACTCTCTTGAGAATAGGTGATTACTATTCCCCTTTTCAATGAACCAACCATCTACCATGCGTGTATTTAATTGTCCCAATCAGACTGAGCACCTATCAGTGACCAATTATATTCTCTTTTAACATTAAGTTTATATTTGAGTGAACCAATCCCTTTAAACTGTGAGTATGTGTATGGACAGGTCTGTTCAAGATTTATGACCCAGGTCTTATCTAGCAGCTAGGAAGGTCAGTGAGAATTCCAGCTTGTGAAACTTCAGCTTGTGTGAGTATTTTTTTTCCAGACTGCTAAACAAAATGTGTTTGGAAAATCCAAACATTAACTCCTTCCTTCCCATTTCTGTCACCTCCCCCAGATGATGAAGGTGTGTACTTTGAGCCACCCCAAGTGACACAGCCATTCATGCAACTGCTGGGAAGTGCCCAAAGTATCCAGCGATGCCATTATCCCTGTCTAGATAGCCCATCCGTATTTGCATTTTGTTTACCACTGTGGTGCTGGATGGTCATGTTGTATACCAGCAGTAGAAAACTCCAACGTAGTAGTTTTCCATTTTGCACACTTGACCTATGAAGCCATATCAGGGAATTATGATCTGTGACCACAGTAAATCCTCTTCCATATAGGTAAGGCTGCAGCTTCTGAAGGGCCCACACTATTTCCAAGCATTCCTTCTCGATTGTGGCATATGCCTCCTCTCTGGGCAAAAGCCTCCGGCTGAGGTACACAACCGGGTGCTCCTCCCCCTGCTGGGTAACTTGGCTCAGCACGATACCCAGCCCATGATCTGAGGCATCCACATGGACTATAAACTTTAGACTGTAATTGGGGCTGCCCAATACAGCTGGGCTGCTTAAGGCCTTCTTCAGCTCCTGAAAAGAGACCTCACAGCCTTCTGACCACTGCAACTTATCTGTCTTTCCCTTCTTGGTTAGGTCTGTCAGGGGCTTAGCCAAATCACTATAGCGGGGAACAAACCGTTGATAGTACCCTGCTGTCCCCAGAAATGCCCTTCCCTGTTTCCTGGTGGTAGGAGTAGGCCAGGCCAGAATGGTATCGACCTTGGCAGGCTCTGAGCGGATGTGCTGCTACCCACCCGGTGCCCATGGTAGGACACTTCTGCCATACCTATCTGGCACTTTTCCACCTTGACTGTCAGACCTGCATTTTTCAGCTTGTGGAACACATCCCATACATTCTTAATGTGATCATCCCAGGTCTGGCTGTATATGGCGATATCATTCATATACACCAATGCAAGCTCAGCTACCCCAGACAGAATGCAATCCACAAGCCGTTGAAAGGTTGCAGGTGCATTCTTCATTCCAAATGCCATTACCTTGATTTCGTATAAACCAAATGGAGTGACAAAAGCTGATCTCTCCCTGGCTGCAGGGGTCAGAGGTACCTGCCAGTAGCCCTTTGTTAGGTCTATTGTGGTCAGATACCTGGCTCCCCCCAGTCGCTCCAGGGTCTCATCTGTTCTGGGCATGGGATAGGTGTCACATTCCGTGTGGCTATTAAGCCTCTGGTAGTCAACGCAGAATCATGTGGTGCCATCCCTTTTGTTGATCAGTATCATGGGGGATGCCCAGGGGTTACTAGATTCCTGGATTACTCCAAGTTCCAGCATCTCCTTGAGTTCCTCTTTCACAGTCTGCTTAACGTGCTCAGGTACCCTGTAGGGAGACTGTTTCAGGGGAACCTAGGTCCACGTACCCACAAGGTACTCTGCCATCATGGTGTACCCCAGTTTCCCTGTGAACATGTCCTCAAATTCTCTCAGCACACCCCGAATTTCTTGCACCTGGGCTGGCGTCAGCTGTTCAGAGAGGGTAAGGTTGTCCACAGAGGATGTAACCTGGGCATCCCCAAGCAGGTCCATGAGTGGATCCATCTCAGTCTCCTCTTCTGGGGCACTGTATACAGCGAGGACCAATTCCTCCCTGTCATGGTAGGGCTTCAGCATGTTAACATGATAAACCTTTCACCTGCATCTCCTGTCCACTAACTCCATCATGTAATTGACATTACTAACATTTTGGACAATGGAGAATGGCCCCTCACATGCTGCCTGTAATGTAGTCTGTCGGACAGGGATGAGATTCATCACTTGCTGTCCCACCTCATATTCTCTGGCTCGGGCCCCACGGTCATGCCAGACTTTCTGCTATGGTTGTGCAGTGACCAAGTGCTCCTCAGCTGGCTCCATGAGCTCCTTAAGGTAGGTCCTGAAGTTCAGGACATACTCCATGACAGACTCTCCTTGGGAGCCACGGTCACCCTCCCATTCATCCCAAATCAAATCTAAGGGCCCCAACATGTATGACCAAACAGGAGCTCAAAAGGTGAGAACCCTGTGGACTCCTGTGGGACTTCCCTGTATGAAAATAGGAGATGA
Organism: Neoceratodus forsteri; assembly: GCA_016271365.2. Lineage (NCBI taxonomy): Eukaryota > Metazoa > Chordata > Ceratodontiformes > Ceratodontidae > Neoceratodus > Neoceratodus forsteri. The sequence goes on from CM028129.1 coordinate 908,720,989, forward strand.
GGCAACTATTTGTCCCAGTCCCTCTTATGCTGGTCTGCAAAAGTCCTTAGCGTGGTCTTAAGGGTTGAATTAAATCGCTCCACCAGACCATTAGCTTGGGAATGGTATGGGGAGGTTTTGAGCTGCTTTACCCCACACTTCTCCCACAAACTACTCATTAACCCTGATATGAAACTGGCACCCTGATCTGACAGTATCTCCTGGGGAAAGCCCACCCAGCTAAATATTCCCAACAGTGCATCTGCCACTGGTTCTGCATCAGAGGATGATAGGGCCACTGCCTCTGGGTATCTTGTGGTGTAGTTGACAACTACCGGGATATATTGCTTGCCACTGTGACTTGGGTGATCAGTGGTCCCACTATGTCCACAGCTACCCTCTTGAAAGGTTCATCGATTATGGGCAGGGGCATCAAAGTTGCCTTGGCCTTGTCCCCCATTTTCCCCACCCACTGGCACTGTGAACGAGTCCTGCAATAATTTGCCACATCCTTGCCAATACCAGGCCAGAAGAAATTGTTTGTCAGATGCTTTTTTCGTGCGCCACACCCCCAAGTGGCCTGAAAATGGTGTATCATGGGAAAGGGCCAAAAGCTGCTGACGGTGAACCTTAGGGACTGCCAGCTGCTGGAGCATCTCACCATCTAACCCTTCCTCTGTTGTACATTCTTGGTACAGCAGCCCATTGTACCAGTAAATGGACTCTTTACCGCCTGAGGACCCTCAGCCCTATTAGCTATTTCCCTCAGTTTTTGCAAGGCAGGGTCAGTTCGCTGTGCAGCACTCAGCTGCCCTTGTCTGACCGTTCCCAGCCCCCTTCAGAAGGAAGTCCTGTGGGCTCCTCTATTTGTGACTGGGTTTCCGAACTGCTGCTTCTAGCCAGCCCCTCCCTGGTGCTAGCCACTTCCTCAGTTGCTGAGGGAGGGGCTGGACCACCTTGAGTCAACCCCTTTTCCCCCTCAGAAGCTTGCCCCTTTTCCTGACTATGAGTTGCAGCACAAGCCAGTTTTTTCCTGTGGTCAAAATCATTCCCCACAATCACATTTACAGGGAGGTCCTCTATGACCCCCACCTCCTTTTCTCCATGGCCCCCTCCCGGCTCAGGAAGACTCTAGACATTGGTATTTGGACTACTGGCCCTGTGAATCTCTGGACCCTGGAGTATTTCCCAAGCAACATCTGCTCTGCCCAGATGAGATCCTGCCTCACCAGGGAGATGTAAGCACCTGTGTCCCTCAGTTCCTGTGTTACTATTCCATTAACTACAATGGGATGCACATTCTCATCAGAGGAGAGTGGGTCTTCAGGCTGGGCACACCCCACAAACAAACCAGTGCTATTTTGATCACCCCTCCCCTATGCCTCTGCCCCTTAATCATTTTCTGAGGGTAGTTATAACCATGTGCTGCCCCCCCACCATGAGACTTATGCTGTGCATATGGCTGGCTAGACATGTACATGTAAACGCTTGCTGCCACCTCTTTTGAAGAGGTGCATGCCCTGTCTAGGAGCCATACGCGCATATCCTCAGGGACAATTTTAAGAAATTTTTCCCTCACCAACACATCTTTGATTCATTCCACAGTGTCTGCTTTAGCCCCTCCACCCACCTATCAAGGTAAAGTACAGTTACGTGGGAACTTACCGTAACAGTAGATCTTGGAGAGGAGCTTTTGCAGCAGGCTATAACAATTAGGACTATGCCACAGGCACTAGGACCACATGGAAAAACTTCTGCCAGCAATACCAGCGGGGGGCCGGCCCTGCCCCGACGTCGGTCAGGGTACAAGAGGGGGTGGACCCAGCTCCACCTCAGTTCTTCCGCCAGTACCCAGCAAAAGGCCTGACAAGAGAAGGAGGTGAAGCCTACCATTGATAAGAGAAGAAAATGTACCTGCACACTCCGAGGGGGAAGGCGGGAGGGAAAACAGCGCCTGCTGCAAGAGCTCCTCTCGAAGATCTACTGTTATGGTAAGTTCCCATGTAACTGTACTATCTTACTTCGAGATAGAGCTCTTGCAGCAGGCTATAACAATTAGGACTGAGTCCCAAGCAGTCTCATAGCAAAGAGGTAGCCGACCCCGGGAGGAGGAATATGCTGACTCCAGAGACCTTCAGGACAAGAGTCCTTGCAAAACCGCTAGGCCGAAGCCAGCACAGCGTCTGGAGACGATATCCAAGCTGTAATGCTTGACAAAGGTATGCACCGAATTCCAGGTCACGGCCGCACAGATGTCCTGAATGGCGACATTCCGCATCGCGGCAAAAGAAGCTGACACTCCCCTGGTGGAGTGATCCCTAACCAGATCCAGCAGGGGTTTCTTGTGATGCTCGTAGCAAAACGAGACGCAATAGACTATCCATTTGGAGATGGTCTGCTTGGACACCGGTTGACCCAAGCATTGTGGTGCAAAAGCCACAAAGAGTTGCTCCGATTTACAGTGTTGAACCGTTCTATTGAGGTAATACATCAGGGATCTGTGGACATCCAATGTGTGGAGGAGAGCCTCCCCTCTATCGGAAGGGGAAGGAAAATAAACTGGAAGATCAACCGACTGGTTGAGGGTCAACTCCGAGACCACTTTGTGAAGAAACTTATGATTAGTTCTGAGGGAAACCCTTTCCCTATGAAAAACCAAATAGGGCTCTTTACACATCAAAGCCTGCAGCTCGGAAACTCTTCGAGCTGAAGTAACAGCAACCAGAAAACAAACTTTCCAAGACAGGTATTGCAGCTCACAACTCACTGTGGGTTCAAAAGGGGGAAGGGTGAGTTCTCCAACACAAAAAGGAGGTCCCAGGGTGGGACAGGGTCCCTGATGGGAGGTCTCATGTGAAGAACCCCCCTAAGGAAGGTGCGGGCCACTTTCAACTGGGCCAATGCTCTCTCTCCCACTAGAGCATGATAGGCCGAGATCGCCTACATGTGCACCTTGATAGAGGAATAGCTCAGGCCTTTCTCGTATAAGGAGAGGAGATACTGCAAAGCGGAGTTCACAGAGCAGGTGACTGGGTCTAAATGCTGTGGCAAGGCCCAAAGACAGAAACGTTTCCACTTCATAGATCTGAGATCCGGGTGAACCAGAGAACCCTGGTCCTGGGACAGCAGTTGTGAGCAAATGGGCAGCGGGACTGGAGGTTCTTGGGACAACCACTGCAGGAGTGGGAACCAAATCTGTCGGGGCCAATTGGGGGCCACAAGGATCATGTGTGCCCCCTCTGCCTGTAGTTTGAGCAGAACCCTCTGGATGAGAGGGAAGGGTGGAAAGGCATAAAGAAACCTCCCTGTCCAACAAAGGGATAATGCGTCTGGCCAAAAAACGCCAGGTGCGTGCTCTCACGAGCAAAATCGTGGCAGTTTGGCATTGCATGGTGATGCAAAGAGATCTAGCTCGGGAAGGCCCCACCTTCTGAAGAGCTGATCTGCTACAGATTGAAGCAATTCCCACTCGTGCACTCTGGCCCACGACCTGTTGAGATTGTCGGCCAGTTTGTTTAGGACTCCTGGAATGTGCATAGCCCACAGACGAATGCCCCATTCCAGCGCCCAGTACCAGACTGTCATCGCCTCCCGGCAAAGAGGATAGGAATGGGTGCCTCCTTGCTTGTTGATGTAAAAGATGACTGCCATGTTGTCCATCTGAACTAGAAGAGAGCCGGGAACCAGGTCCTCTTGAAACACCTGAATAGCGTAGAGGACCGCTCGCATTTCCAGGACATTGACGTGGAGGGACTGTTCCTCGGCTGACCAAACCCCTTGCGTTCGGTGAACACCGAGATGAGCCCCCCAACCCAGGTCTGAGGCATCCGTCATTAGAGTCTAACCTGGAGGCTCCAGACGAAAGCTGACCCCTTTCTCCAGATTGCTGGGGTCCAACCACCAAAGCAACGTTCTCCTGACTGGCTCCGAGATCCTGACTAAAGCATCCAGGTCGTCGGAGTATTGATCCCACTGCACCCTGAGCATCCATTGTGGGATTCTCATGTGGAGGAGGGCCAAGGGTGTTACTGGGATGGCTGCTGCCATATGCCCCAGTAGACTGAGGAAGTTCCAAGCCAGAACTCGAGGTGCTATGGAGATCCATTCTGCCAAACTTCAAAGGTGAATTCCCCTGTCCTGTGGGAGAAAAGCCATGCCCTGGACAGAGTCCAGAGTCACTCCAATGAAGGCGAGGGTTTGGCTGGGCTCTGGGGATGACTTTTTCAAGTTCAGGGTGATCCCCAGCTCTCGGAATAGAGTATAGGCATCTCCAAGAGAGCGTAGGAGGCCGCTCCTTGACGGGGCTGTGAGAAGCCAGTCATCGAGGTAAGGGAAAACATAATGGCCTGATCGCCTTAGAGCCACAGCCACCACTGCTAGGCATTTGGTAAAGACTCGTGGAGTGGAAGAAAGGCCGAACAGGAGCACCCGGGAATTGATAATGCTCCCCTAGGAAGTGGAACCTCAGAAACTTCCTGTGGGGAGGAAATGCCCTGATATGCATGTACACATCCTGCATGTCGAGAGAACAGAGCCAATCCCCTTGGTGCAGCAGAGGGAGGAGACCCTGAAGAGTCACCATCCTGAACTTTTTGTACTCTATAAAGAGATTTAAATGATGGAGATCTAGAATGGGATGAAGGTCCCCCGTCTTTTTTGGGATCATAAAAAAGTGGGAGTAGAACCCCTGACCCCACTGCTCCATGGGAACTCTTTCTATTGCTCTCTTTTGCAAGAGGGCCTGAATTTCTCCTTCCAAGAGTGGAATGTGAGAAGGAGGATAACGGGAGAGCTTTGGCGGAGTACGTGGAGGGAACTCTGTGAAGTCCAACGTGTGTCCTCTCCGAATGACGTCCAAGACCCATTGATCTGTGGTAATAGAGCTCCACCCTTTGAGATGAAAGGAGAAGGGCCCACAACCAGTTCCCCCTGGATGTCTGACCACGGGGGGGGTGGAAGGGAGTCATTGGGCAGAACGGGGGGTAGGGAGAGAGGCCTGGGAGGACTTGGGCCCACGGGTGGAAGGTCCACCAGACTGCTGGTTTCCAGATCTCCGGCGGAAGCCACCTCTCTGCCCCTGCTGGGAACCTTGGGCTGAAGTCTGATTGCCTGAGGACTTGCGAAAAAGCCGACAGTGATGGGGGTGTCGCTGGTCGCCACGGTACATCTGGCGGACCGACCAGATCGACTTACCCGATTCCTGGAGACGGGAGATCAAGGCCTCCATCTCCTGCCCAAACAAAATTGTACCCTGAAATGGTAGGTTCCAGATACCAGACTGCAGATCCTGGTGGAAGCCTGAAAGTCTCAACCAGGCATGGCGCCTGAGACAAACCCCAGATGCGGCTGCTCTGGCTGCCGTTATCTGCAGTATCATACGAGGCCCTCAGAACATTAGTGCCTATGTCCGAGCCTGACTGTAAGAGGGCCAGGAGCTCTGTCTTCTTATCGGAGTCTGGCATGGCCTGTGCCAGCTCAAGACCCTGTTCCCACAACGCATTCGGGAACTGCACCATATGCGTGAGGAAGTTCAGGGATCGAATGGAGCAGGTGGAAGCAGCGTAAACTTTCTTGCCCACCTGATCCAGGTAATGGGACTCCAAGTCGGGAGGCTGGGAGCTGAGGTGCCGCGGCTGTCGAGACTTGTCATGAGCAGCCGTGATCACAGTGGAGTCTGCCTGAGGGTGTTCCGCCAAGAAGGGTTCAGCTCTCGGAGCCTTGTAAAGCCTGTCCGACTTTTTGGGAACTGCTGGGATGGAGGCTGGGCACAGCCAGGTGGATCTAGTCAGGTCCTGAAAAGTATCCACCAGAGGAAGAATGACCAAAGATTTTGGCTCCTTCTGCCTCAGGTATTTGGCCAATCTCCGGCATTCTGGGTCCAGGTCTTCCGTGTCCCACTCATTGGAAGCCTGGATATGCCTCATGACGTCCATGAACGTGGGATCATCCGGAGGCAAGTGAGGCATGTCATTCTCCTCAGGGGAGTGCTTGAGGCTGAGGGAAGATGAAGAGGATGACGAGGAAGAGGAGGACCGACTATCCGACTTAGGGTAGTCTGGTTCTGCCTCATGTCCATGCCTATGCTGACATCGATATGCAGGGGACTGACGACGGTCCGAAGACCAACTCCGGTCCCTGGACCGATGATAGAGCGATGACCGATGTCGATCAGAAGACCGACGCCGGGAACCATCCCGCTGAGTGCGAGAAGGGCTCCAGGAATGAGACCGGGACCGACGTCGGTCAGTTGAAACCATAGAGCAACGTCGGTGGTCCTCGGATCGGGATTGGGAACGAGCCCTAGACGGGGGGTGAAAAATGGCGCTCCGGGGACCTCAACGGAGAGATCTCGCCCTCTGGCTGTGTTCACCTGTAGATCCGTACCGTGTTCTGGGCAGCGACGGGTGGTACGCTTGTGAACCTGCCCCCACCAAAATGAAAAAAGCTGTTTAAGTTTATCTGGGGAGAATATTTCAGCTGCCCGCTGTGGAAAAGAAGTCTCCTGAGTGGCGGGTCACGACGGCAAGCTCTCCTGATGGCCCAGGGGGGAGGAGGACTTGGGCGACGGGGACGTCGGCTGGACAACGACCGACCCTGGGTCCTTGGCCCCTTCAACCAGCGTTGGTACCACAACCGATGACGGGGTGACAACAGGGGGTGCCAGAGAGTCCTTAAGCTCCGGAGGTGCACCTTTAGCAGGCGGCGCCGGTGCCATGGTCGGTAGGGCAGAAGCAGGTACCACCACGGACTTGGTGATGACTTTGATCGGAGTCACCTTCGACTTGGCCGGCTGCTCCCCTGACAGGCCGGCCTTAGCCTGAGATGAGCGCGGCAACTCACCCGAGCCCGAGGGATGAGCCTTCTTCGGGGAAGGTCACAACCGCAAGCGGGACCAAGACCGGGACCGGTGCCAGGACCGACTGCGCTCTTTACTATGATGCTTTTTCTCCTTCTTCTTCCCATCGGATGAGTGCAGGTCCATCTTCTTCTCTAAAAGGTAGGCTTCCAGGGCCTTCAGGTGTCGGATGCGAGTCCGGCTTGTAAAAGCTTGGCAGTCAGTGCAGTTAGCGGTGTCATGGTCTGGGCCCAAGCAGAAAACGCACCGCCGATGACCGTCTTTGGCAGGAATTTGCCGGCCACATTCGCACTTGTTTAGGTGTTCTGGGGAAACAGATGCCTGAGAAGACATCGAACCCGCGGGAAGAAACTTCGGTACTGATGTCGGCACCCACGACGGTAAACGCCAAGGCAAAGTATGCCGAACACTGGAAAAAACCGAGCCCACTAGCGGAAACCGTACAGGCGTCGGTCGCGGTAAAGAAAAAACAGTAAAACCGTCGAAAACCTGCTTGTAGATCCTTTTCTCGCTTGGTGAATTGCAGGCAGCAGCTATTCACGTGCATAGAACGCGGCCGGAAAGAACTGAGGTGGAGCTGGGTCCGCCCCCTCTTGTACCCTAACCGACGTCGGGGCGGGGCCGGCGTCGGGGAGGTCCCCCACTGGTATTGCTGGCAGAAGTTTTTCTGTGTGGTCCTAGTGCCTGCGGCATAGTCCTAATTGTTATAGTCTGCTGCAAGAGCTCTATCTCGAAGTAAGATGTACACAGTCGAACCTGCAGTTCTTCATAATTGTCTTCTGGGCTTTTCTTTAACTCCCTAAATTTCCTTCTATATGCCTCTGGAGTTAATTTAAGATGTTTCAACATCACTGTTTTAACTTTATCATAATCAGCATAGTCCTCATTACTCATTTTAGAAAATGCATGCAGAGCCATCCCCGTAAGTAAGGGTGTGAAATAAGTTGACCACAAAGCCTTAGTCAATTGGAATTGCTCACAAACTCTGTCAAATGACCTTAAAAATAGATCAAGGTCATCTCCCTCTCTAAACTGAGGGAACAATTTAGAATTAATTTTGGCTTCATGAGGTGAACTCACTCCACTATTACTCACGGTTTGCTGGCTGTTCAGGGTCATAGTCTCCTTCTCGTGCTGCTGTCTCTGGAGTTCATGCTGTCATTCTCTTTCTCTTTCTTCATGTTCTTCCTGTCTTGGCATTCTTTCTCTCTGTCTGCCAGTCACTTTTCTTTCAGTTCTTTCTCTGCTTCTAACCTTCTTGCTTCTGCTTATCCTCGCCATCTGTCGCCAGCGAATCCGAATGCCTAATTCTCAAAGTGGAAATTACACAGACTACTGCACTCTGCGTAATAGGATGCTACAGACCACCGTCTGCTGGCCTACAGTTTGTGTCATATCTAAGTGACAAGTTGGGACAGGGGCTGCCAGAAACTATTATTTTAGGAGACCTCAACTTGACTGGTTCTCTAACACAGCTGCCCCCTGCATCCTTCTGTGATGAACATGGACTGACGAACTTATTACTGAACCAACATGCCCAAACGTGAAGAACCCCAGTAAAAGTACACTTTTGATGTGCTAATGGTGAGCAAACCTCATCTTTTCTCCCACGCTGATGTCTTCTTCTCAGACACCAGCGACCATTGTTTTATTGCGGGAGTAAGATCCACCAACAACCCAGCACCCATCAGCAAGTTCTCTATGAAGAGATCCAGGCGCAACTTCAATGAACATGCCTACCAAACGAGCTTAGTACTCCCTGAGTGGCAAGATTTCTACCTGGCCAAAATGATTACGCCAGCTTACAATATCTTCCACAACATTCTATCAAGGGCCCTTAATAAGTATGCTCCCTTATTAAAGTTCGAACTAGGACCAAAACCTGTAAATGGTTCACCCCTCAGATCAAGTCCTTGCTTCTAGAAAGAGATAAGCTCTGGAAAAAAGCACGCAGACTGAACACTGCAGAGGATTGGAACCAGTTCAGGAGACTATGAAATTTATGTACCAAAACAATCAGAGAATTGAAGGCCACCTTCTTCAAATCCGAACTCGACTCTGCCACAAAGAGCCCAATCAAGCTCTGGAACACAATCAGTGATCTGCTAGGCCACTTCCCAGGAAATTCACTCCCGACCAAGACTACCTCTGGCAACTTGACTATAACCGAAAAGATGGATATACTTGACGCATTCAGTAACCACTTTGCTACTGCAGGCATGGCATTTGATAACTCCCCTGCAAACATACTTCGCTCCCAGACTGCCAGCCAACTGCCTGAAACTCCGATAGCTTTGCCACCTTTCTCACTTCAACCTGCCACACTGAAAGAGGTAGAGGACCTCTTGCTTCAGTTGGATACTAGAAAAAGTGCTGGGGCTGACTCCCTTGACCCTTACTTCCTAAAAATTGCCTACCACGTACTAGCAATACCCGTCACCCACCTTTTTAACTTATCCCTGTCTCAGGGCACCTTACCACCTATATGGAAGACAGCACATGTCATACCACTGTTCAAATCAGGTGACCGTGGTGATCTCAATAACTACAGGACAATTTCCTCCTTCCGTCCTGTCCAAGCTCCTAGAGAAAATTGTAAATGCACAGCTGAGGACTCACCTTGAGTCTAGGAACTGCTAAATCTTATGCAGTCCGATTCAGAGCTAAACATAGCACTATCTCAGCCCTCGCCAAAGTTACTAAATAACTGGCAGCGTAATCTTGAGAGCAAAACTTTATTTGTGCTGTTTTCCTTGATCTAAGCAAGGCTTTCAACACCGTCGACCATAGTCTGCTCCTCCACCCTTCAAACCATATGTGTGGACCCTCCTCTCTGCTGGTTCACTGACTATCTTACAGGGCGCCTTCAACAAGTTAAAGTCAAGGAGGCTTGTCCCCTTAAAACTCTGCAAAGAGGGTACCTCAAGGTTCTATATTAGGGCCTTACTTTTTGCAATCTACATTAATAACATCGACTACTGTATAAAGAAGCCAACATCCATCTGTTTGCAGATGATACAGTTCTCTACGTGAGTCACCCAACACCTGAAGCTGCCTGCAATGACCTACAGTCAGAATTCAACCTTTGCAAAGCCAACTCCTCCAAAAAAGCTACTCTTAATGCCAAAAACTAAAGCAATGGTCCTCTCCTTTTATCCGTACAGCTAACCCTGTGTCCAGTGGGACAGTTCCCCAAATTACTACACAGTTCTAGGTGAAAAACTAGAATTTGTTACAAAATTCAAGTATCTGGGAGTTTGGATAGACCAAAGACTCTCCTTCATTGAACATATCGAGGACTTGCTAAAACGACTTTGGCAAAGGCTTGGACTGTTTTTTAGAATCAGCCAATTTCTCACCAGAGATGCCAAGAAACAACTGGTCCAATCCATTTTCCTATCATTGGTTGATTACGCTGACTTCCTCTACAGCCAATGCCCCAACTCTTACATGGCTAAACTGGACACAATCTACCATCGAGCACTGAGGTTTATAATGGGACTCCCCTTCGACATACATCACTGCACCCTATATGCGGCAGTGGGATGGACATCACTAAAGTTCAGGCGCCACAGAAACGCAGCTCTCTGGACCTATAGAGCCATCTCTAATAAGCTGCCTTACTATATCTCCTGCTGTCTTCCCCTTAGTATAATTAGGAAATACGCATTAAGAAGTTACTCAGCGATTACACTTAAAGTACCCAAAGCAAAATCCCGCTTCGGCAGGGCAGCCATAAGCTTCGTCCTACCTACCTTATGGAACGATCTACAAAAAAACCTCAAATTAAGCACTCTAATCGGTATAAATGCTTTCAAGATGCTTTATTTCCGTACAATCAGAGAAGTATGTAACTGCTTCACCCACTCAGACCCAGTACCAGTGTCTGCACTGGTATATAGCCACGCCTAGGCCCAATTTTAAGTACTGACCCCCCCAGCTTGCTCCTCACTGCCTAATTGTTCTCTCTCTTATCCCCCTGTCTTATCAACACTAGGCCCATCCATCCCCTTATTCTTCCTTTCCCAACCTTGGATAGGAGCTCACTACCCTGGGTTGTGACATCCTACCATGCCCGTGCTTATAGCATTCAATCCCGGCTCACACATACTCCTTTTTCTCCATCCACCTTCTCTACATCCAGCTTTACCAACTCCTTTCTGTGCACCGTGCCCTCCTAGCCTTTCTCCCTACTTCCCTCCTCTCTTCCCCTACCTTCACCTCTACCTGGTGTATATTTTTTTTTTTATTTTTTCTTCGCTACTTCCTCCTGCAACCTTAGATAACCTGCTTTATCTTCCTATAGACACTTCTATGTATGTAATACCGTGTAATCTGTACAATATCTGTATAATTCTATGTACATATGAACTTCTTTTTCTTCCTCTCTGTAAAGAGTATTATCTGTATTGCCTTGTAAATACCTGTGTTGACCTGTATATACAATTGTTCATGCTCCACCCAGGTCCATCTTGCAAATGAGCTTCTGCTCAACGATGAACACCTGGTTAAATAAAGACTTGATTGATTGATTGATTGATTGCTTCAGCATCCAGTCTTTTCACCTCCAGTGCCTTGTTTTGCAGCAACAGCTGCAGTCGCAATGCATCAAGCTGGTTTGGGGGGGGTCTGCTACATCAGTTCCTGACTCACTCTCAGAGACTGCCTGCTTCAGGTCATGTTCCACAAGGGCAGCTATGAGGTCTGCCTTTTTCTTGTGTTTTAGACCTTCAAGCTGAACCCCCTTTTCCTGGCACTTTTCGCAAAGCTGTTGCACAGTAACTGAGTCATACTCTGTGGAGCTCATTCTGCACTGCTACACTATACTATGCTAACTAGAAAAGAAAATAAAACAGTTATACAAGTGTATTCTCTTATATATCCTGATTTGCAACTGCTAAGGTAAATAAATGTTCCACTGACAAACTCTGTATCTCAGTGTGCCACGCAGTCTGCAATCATCATCCCACCACTGCCAACCAACTGTGACAACCCACCTCTCTCTCTGGGCTGGAACAGCTTTTAGAGAGGTCTCTGTCCTCTGGTATTCACTGCCACCAGCTGGAGTCATCCAGCGCCGACCTTTAAGTTTACCAACTTGGGTAATTAAACATGCAATTGCACAAATCAAAGCCTGGTAGTGTGTCTCTCTCGGGTGGCAGATGCTAAACAGAGTTTACCTTAGCCAGTGGAAACCATATATTACCTTAGAAAAATGACATCACAGTCACAACTGTTGAATAAATAAATAGCTTTTTACTTAACAGAAAGAGAACAGAGCATTACAGAATATCTATTTACAACACAAGAGTATAACACTGATGCAGGAACCGTAAACAAATGTTTTTAAATAACAGATGACAAAAGAAAAAGGCTATTACTGCAATATGCTAGTATTAAACTTACCCTTCCCTGTCCTTTCAAGAGAACACTGGCCCCTATGCTAACTGCCAGCTCCCATGGACATAGATAGAAGGGTAGGCTCCAAGCTTATGTTTCTCCCTCCAGCCTCAAGAGTAACTAACCCCCTCCTCACTGTCTTTCAGCATCTTATATACTCTCTTGAGAATAGATGATTCCTATTCCCCCTTTAAATGCATCAACCATCTACCATGTTTATATTTAATTGTCCCAATCAGACTGAACACCTATCAGTGACCAATTATATTGTCTTTTAACCTTAAGTTTATATTTGAGTGAACCAATCTCTTCAAACTGTGAGTATGTTTGTGGACAGGTCCACTCGAGATTTATGACCCAGGTCTTGTCTAGCAGCTAGGGAGGACAGTGAGAATTCCAGATTGTGGAACTTCAGCTTGTGTGAGTGTTTTTTTTTCCAGACTGATACAAAAAATGTGCTTGGAAAATCCAAACATTAACTCCTTCCTTCCCATTTCTGTCACAGCATCCATCACCCTTTCTGTGAAAAAGAACTCCCTCACATTACCCCTTAATTGGCCTTCCTCTAATCTCAAGCTGTGTCCTCTTGTCCTGCTATTTTTCTTATATTTAAACATGTTAGACTCTTTCACTTTGTTAATGCCCTTAAGATGTTTGAATGTTTCGATCATATCACCTCTCTCCTTTCTTTGCTCTAGAGTATACATATTAAGCTCCGTTAATCTGTCCTCATAAGTTTTCTGATGCAGTCCCTGCACCATTTTGGTTGCCCTTCTCTGGACTGCCTCCATTTTGTTAATGTCCTTGTGCAGGTGCAGCCTCCAGTACTGCACGCAGTACTCCAGATGGGGCTAACCAGTGTCTTGAAAAGAGGGATTATTTCCCTCTTAAAACTTGAAATACCCCTATTAATACACCCCAACATCCCTCTGGCCTTACCTACTGCTTTAGTGGTCTGCTTGGATGATTTTAGGTCATCTGTGATGATGATGCTCAAGTCTTTCTTCCCTTGTGATTGCCAGAAACTCCCCTCCCAACCTATAGGTGGCTTCAGGGTTTCTCTTCCCTGTGCGCATGATCTGCACTTCTTTGCATTAAACCCCAGTTGCCACTCTTCTGACCATTTTGCCAGTTTATCTAGATTTCTTTTCATTCTGCCCACCCCATCTGGATCATCTACTCAGTTGCAGATCTTGTTGTCATCTGCAAACAGACAAACCTTACCCTCCAGTCCATCTGCAATGTCACTGATGAAGATATTGAAGAGGACTGGCCCCAGGACTGATCCCTGAGGTATCCCACTTGTGACTTGCATCTCTTCTGACTGTGTACCACCACTCTCTGTTTTCTGCCCGCCAACCAGTTTGCCACCCAGCTGACCAACTTCTGACCCACCCCGAGCCTACCCAGCTTATTAATCAATCTTCTATGTGGAACAGTATCAACCATCTAAAATAAAGCAGATTGAAACTCCTCACTAAGTCAAACTGGAGCAGAGCTGCTCCTTTGAAAATCCACCTGGATGTGAAGCAGATGGGGATTGGGACTGCTAAGAATCCTGCTCAGATTGTCTACTATCTGTGCCATTTTGGAGCATTTATGGGGGCATGTTTACCTAAAGTGATCATAAGGTATGGGAATTGCTGCAAATTATTGGATATTGAAAAAATGGCTGCTGGTCTGCAAGTATCATTTTGATACAGGTAGCAGTTAGTATACATCATTCCCTTGGAATATGACTGGTGCTGTGCAGAATAGAGAATTAACATAGAAACATAGAAACATAGAATTTGATGGCAGATAAGGACCGCTTGGCCCATCCAGTCTGCCCATTTCCCTACCTACTGGATAAGCTACAGATCCTAGTTAACCAGCAGCCTACTTCTTCCTACCCCCAACCCCTAGAATTGCCTTATGACTTATGACTTGAATGGGCAGAATTAACATAGAATGATCATTCAGCCATGGAATGTCCACCAGAATTTTGTTGGTCCTTCTGTGGAATTCTGCCTGCTGTGATCCATGGAATTACATTCTGCAGAACAGCATTTTTCCATAGAAACTCATTCCACAACAATTTCCAAAGAAAACACTAAGATCCACAGAATAGAATTCCATGGAAATATAGTGGAAAACTCATTTCGCATTACTGTGCCACGGAATTCTGCCCTTCCACTTCTGATTTCAGTGGAATTTAAAAAATTATGCAAAATTCAATTCTGCTGGAATCTGAAAATTCCACACATCCCTAAATATGATCCAAGATCTTTGTCCCTGACACTCTGGGCTGAAGTTTCAATAGAATCAATCATAAAATGAACACGAGAAATCCAGTATTGTGATTGGTAGACTACTGTCACGTGTCTGTGTAATTAATTTTCTGGTCACATGACTGTGCAGTTATTACAGTATAACTGTATGGGTCAATTAAAATGTCTTTTCTTTTGGGCTTTTGGGACTTTCACACCATGTTTAACTGTGATACTAAAACAATTTTGGATGTGCAGTGATGCTGTAATAATTCCGCTTCCCAAGTGGTTGAAGACACTCAGCTGTACTTTTTGCATCACAACCCCTTTGGAGAGTACAGCTGTTATTCATGTGTTATTGCTTACCTCTAGATTAGAATTGAGGTACAGATTCAATTTGCTCCAGAATAAAGATTTTCAAAGATTCCTGCAGTACTATCTGGTCAATTGCAATAGGGCTTTCCTGCATATGGCCTTAAAGTCGATGAAATCACTGCACATGTGACAGTTTCATCCAAATGTCCTGAATGTGGCAGAATGTCCTGCAAACTATTGACCTTCATGGACTTTTGGGTATCCAAACTTCTACATTATCCTGCTGTATTCCTTAAAAGAAGTGGGGCAGCCACGGGGGACAGGGGGAGGAAGGGTTTATCTTTTCCTGCATGCACGTTACTCTGTATCTATTTTACTGTGTGATATTCCTCACGCCACTGTTTTATACCCTGTAATTGTCTAACCTATGTCTTATTGTTGTATTCTTTGATGTGGAACCTTTGTAAAGGAGTCATTGACTCAAAGGTTTTAATTCCGATAGGATTCAATAAATAAAATAAAATAAATCTATTTCAAGAGTCACCTGTGCTGAAGCCCAGATAAAATGAAATTTTCCCTTGTATTAAGCTACTGTTCTAGACCAATGATAAACATTTTTTATGAGTTGAGACCCACTTTAGGTCTAGAGCCTCCTTAGTGGACACAACTTTGCTGCCAATTGCAGTTGGTCAGGAGCCAAATTTGGAGGAGAGCCTCATCACTGGTGAGTGGCCTGCAGGAGTCTGGATCATCATCCTGCAGTGCCTAGGGATTTGTCTTCAGGTTTTTTCCCCAGTACCCTGGGACATACAACATGTGCAAGCTCAGAAATGCGAACATGCAGAACACATTAAAGTCAGTATTCCCCCACCCAATAAGTTGCTCTGTCTGCATGCCACCTGTGGTCACCCACACAGCAGTATAACAGCAAATCTAACTACTCTCCCTCCCTGAAGGAGGAGATGGCCCACTAGGTTGCTAGTTTCTGCTTCCCCACCCACTAGCTCTACCACTTTGTCAATGGCCAGCCAGCTGGATTGTGTTTCAATGTTTTTTATGGACATGCAGTAGCTCTTTAAAATAGCTGTTTTTTATCTGTGCTAGTGCATAATGGTATGTACCACCATCCCTCACATTGCTGCATAATGTTTCATCATGTACCCTCATACAAATGTATAGTTCAACTTGCTTGATTGTAAGTGACGTTTTATGATAACTAAAGATTGTGCAAATTTCAGTTTAGCATCACCAGCGTTAAAAACAAACTTTGTAAAATGCACATGCAAGCCAGGTGAATTCATTAAAGATAAAGCAGCATTTTAAATAAACTAGAATATTTATTTGTATGCTGTAAGACAAGAATCATAAAATTTTTGTAGTAAAAATAATCCATCTTCACTATAAAATTATATGTCAGCGAGACCATCACAGCAGAAACAAAAGATTTAAAAATAAATTAACCCCTTTAACTGGGGATGGGGTGGAAAATTATTTTTGAGAAAAATGAATATGCTTGTGGTTGTAAATAAAAGAGAGTTTACATCACTAGTCAACTGCAAAAACCCCAGCTCAACTAGATCATGGTGTGCTCAGTTACTGGCAGTATAGTGCAGTGGTCTAAGGCTCTGAGCTGCAAATCTGGTGACATCCAGCAGACCAGACCTGGGGTTTGAATCCCACAGCTTCCACTTGTATACTGTGTAACCCTGAGCAAGTCACTTAACCTCCTTGTACTCCCAGGTCGCTCCTGTAAAAAAAGCTTTCAGCTTAGTATGCTATACCTGGTTAAACAACTAAATAATAAAAAAAAAAACTACAGTCAAACATTCAGTCGGTGCCATGGCTGTCTGGTGTAAACCCTATCAGGAGCACAAGACCACAACATATGCCAATTACTTTTGTGTAATTAAGCCAATCTTCTCTGGTGAAGACTGACATCCAAACATCAGCAGAGTCAAAATAGTCAAGTCACTGAATTGGGAGGGATGTGACGTGGGAATTGTGTGACTTTCTTCATAATATTTACTGGAATGTGTGCCTAAATAACTTTTCTTGTACTTGCATTTGTATCTACTGTAAAACCTACACTGAATTAATCAGCTGCATTAGTGGCGCATTTACAATTGTTTTTACTTATAATCACACATACCTCCATAATACAAGGCATCATGGGATATACCTGCAAATCACCATTGAAATTTGGGCCTAAATGGTCATAGTGATTTGCATATATATCCATAGTGATTTGCATAGATATCCCATGGTGCCTTGCATTATGGGTGCATGTGTGATGTTGTATTTCTTGGAAACCTGGCTTTGTTGACAATGCTCTTTGTAGGTAACCACTGTCTCAGTGTTTTTGTGCTAAGGTTCTTTGTCTTTTTAGCTTGTTTGTACTTATGTTGTTTCAGATAGCATTGATTCAGACTAAGTGTTTGATGACAATTTCAATCCATTTTAATTTTTACAACTAGTCAATCAAAACTTTTGAGATTTGAACTGATGCTTATACAGAAAACTACAAAATGGCATTAGAAATCTAGGGTTTTGAATAAATGCAAACAAAATGAAACCTATTTAAGATTCTTCCAGTTTAGATCAGTTTGCTTCCTTGAACATTAAAAGGTTTATACTGCTCCCTAAACAATATATATATATATATATATATATATATATATATTGTTTCTGGAGCAAAATCCCACTTGCAGGCACTACAGTGTAATCAAAATGGTTTCAAAGACCCTTAGCACCTGCACTAAGTCTATGACCTGGGTAGAAAACTATTCTCAGGTGGGTGCAGTCATTTGTTACTGCTCAGGAACAGGGGAGAAGCAGTAATTAAAAAAGTGTGGCCTCTGCCAGCTGGGTCATAGGCTGCAGTGGTCACGTTGAGTTAGTACCTGTTCAATGCAACTGCTCATAAATATGCAATTCATGAGGAGGCAACTAAGGATGGGGAACATGCTGAGAGAAAGCAAGAGGACCAGTACCATCAGAGCAGACCACTGGTTACCAGGGCAAGGTATCAAATGACTTGGGGTGGGGATACTGTGGACATTTGGTTTGGCTTGGGAAAACTTCACTGGATATTTGGTTTGGGCAATGTGAGTGCCACTAGACACCAAGAAGTACTTTGAACAGTATGGGCAGTGGGAGGGGGTGCTATTGAATACTAGGGGGTGCTTGAAACAGGGATGGAGGAGCAGCAACACAGATGTAGAGCTACAGTACAATTAAGGCTTAAACATGCACTAGGTAAATGTTTTATCACTACATCTGGGACCCTTCATCAGGATGTTTCCAGTTGTTAGCTCCTACCACTATTCAGATAGCTGATTAACATTTCACTGCACTTACAGGAGTACCCCGACACTGTGATCACATTATTTGCATATACAGTAGTATAGTCAGGCAGCAGCAGAATGTATTGAGAGCAAAGAGCCTATTTTGAATACCACCCCAAATGGGCTTGTGGAAAGGAGGAGGGGATTAGAATGTTAAAGTGATCAAGGGAAGGAGGTACATTATTGATAGCCTGAGCAGGCTAGGGGTCCAAGAAATCTGACATTTTGTTTTTACAGGTATGTACGGCAGATGGGAGGTCTATCAACTTTCATGCATCTTCTTGGTTGTTGGCAACAACAACAGGACTGAGATGCAAACTGTGTTCTGTAGCTCATTTTCTGAAATACCTTTTGTAGCAGAATCTAAATATAGGGACACTCATATCAGAATATTTGCCAAATCAGAATTTTTGTGAAGATTTACACATCCCTATAAATCAAAGATTTTATTTTATTACTCTCTAAAGGGTCCAGATGAAACCAGTTCACGAGCCTTTCCCTAAATCTCTTGAGTATGTTTTTATTACTTTCCTAGCATTTACAGTACTGTAATAATCGAACTTGGCCTAGGAAACACAGAAACATAGAATTTGTCAGCAGAAAAAGGACCACTTGGCCATCTAGTCTACCCAGATGTTCCCTGCCTAATCTACATCTGCAGACCCAAACTAGCCTCCAGTAATCCTCCCTCCTCTCTGCCTGTTTTCTAATACACCCTATGACTAGCCCATGAATATTTGAAGCCCCCATTGTTTTCACCTCCACCACATCTGCTGGCAGTCTGTTCTAGGCATCTACAGTACCACCCTTTCAGTGAAGAAGTACTTCATCACATCCCTCTTATACTTCCCCTGCTCCAGGCTCATTACATGTCCCCTGGTCCATGCTCTCTTTCTCATTTGAAAAAAAAAAAAGGCGTCCTTCCTGCATCCTGTTCACCATTGTTAGGTACTTGTAGGTCCTTATCATGCCATCTCTCATTCTTCTCTCTTCCACGGTGTAAATGTTGAGATCCCTCAGTCTCTCCTTCTAGTGCTTTTCATGCAACCCCTGCACCATTTTAGTTGCCCTTCTGTAGACTGCCTCCCCCATATGTCCTTACATAGGTGCAGCCTCTAAAACTCAACACAGTACTCTAAGTGTGGTCTCACCAGTTAGCAGTACAGTGTAAACACCACGTCCCTCCTCCTGCTGGAGCTACCCTTCCCTATGCACACCAGCATCCATCTAGCTCTACCTACTGCTTTCTCACATTGCCTTGCCACCTTACGGAAATCAGATATGATAGTCCCATGACACTTTCCTGTTTAGTGACTCTCAGTACCTCCCCACCCCATCCTATACTTGGTGTCTGGGTTCCTATGCCCTAGTTGCATGATTTTGCACTTTTTGGCATTGAACCTCAACTGCCATGCTTTTGGCCACTCCTTGAGTTTCCCAAGATCCCTGCACTTTCTCTCCACCCCCTTCTGAGTGTCCACCCTTCTTCAGATTTTGGTATCATCTGCAAACAGGCAGACCTTCCCTTTCAGTTCCTTGGCAATGCCACTTATGAAGACACTGAAGGGGACCAGTTCCAGCACTGAGCCCTGTGGCACCCCACTGGTCACTCTCCCATCATTAGAGTGAGGTGTACCACCATGCTCTGTCTCCTACCTGTTAACCGGTTTCTAACCCAATTCCCACTTTGGATCTCACCCCTAGGCTGCTCAGTTTTCTTTATCAGCCTCTTTCATGGCATAATGTTGAAGGCCTTGCCAAAGTCCAGATAGGTCACATCCACTGCCCTCCCCTGATCAATTTCTGCAGTCAAAGAAATCTACCAGATTAATTTGGCATGACCCAATGAATCCATGCTGCCTGTGGTCTTGCTGCATGATTGATTCAAGATGCTCTATCACTATCAATCTTTTTTTCAGTAGGGTTTCCATTAATTTCCCCACCACTGAAGTATCACTAAGCAGCCTATAGTTGCTATCCTCCTCTCTGCTGCCACTCATATGTAGAGGGACCATGTCCACTCTTGTCTAGTCCTCCAGAATCATGCCTGTGTCCAGTGAGCTGTTGAATAAGGCTGTCAGTGGGGCAACTAGCACCTCCCTGAGTTATTTTAAAACCCTTGGGTGTATCCAGCTGGTCCATAGCTTTGTCCACTTTCAGAGCTGCAAGTGTCTTCCAGACTCTTCCTTTCTGAAAATAGATTTGTGTCCACCTCCCCCTCATTTCTACTACTCCCCAGTGGTCTGTCCCCACCACTGTGAAGACTAAGCAGAAGTACCCATTTAGGATGTCACCTGTTCTTTGTCCTCTTTTGCGCAGTCTCCTCCCATCATCCTTCTAATCTGCACTATACCTCATCCTTGCTTTCCCCTCTTCTCGCATACATGTCTGAAGAAAGTCATATCCCTCTTAGTGACCCCTTTACAGAATCTGTCCTCTGTCTGTGCCTTTGGTCCTCTTACCACCTTGCCTGTTTCCCTCTGCTTTACTAGTCATATCTCCATGCCTTTCTCCCTCTGTGTTTCCTTATACCACCGGAATGCCACCCTTTTTTCTTTCACCACCTTTATCAATTCCTTACAAAACTATAACAGTCTTTTTTTATTTCTTATAGTGAAAGGAGATTTTAATTTGGTATCAGCAGTACTGACTCTGGTTTAGGTATTTTTTATGAATGTAGCTCAATCAGCATATATGAGTAACAGCTGCAACAAGACTGCTGTATATAGACTCAGTATCAGGAATTAGACCTACTGAATACATATACTACATACCCACTGCCTGCTGTGCAGCTCCATTAAAAAGTGTATGTAATGAAGTGTATAATGGACTACATTTTTATTTGGTTTGGGGAACCTCTCTTTAGTACTTTACTTTCCAAATGTAAAAAATGATGGCGTAAGCACTGGAATACCGCAATCAGACAGAATTCCACTGGGAGTAATGCTTCCAGTCTTACTAATCAGTATCAGGCCTGTATGAGGCTATCAGAAGATAAACATTTTACCAACATGAAAAAATAAACATTTCCATTATGCATGCCTTCAAAGATATAAGCCAGCTTGAAGGGAAATGTTCATGTAAAGTGGATGACAGAGTCTGAAAATCCATGGAAGCATCTTTCAAGTGAGGTATTGGCTTGCCTGTAGCTGAAAGCACTCCAGAGATACAGACAAAATCTGTTTAACATTAAATACTGTATTGCAGCCATTTTCAGAACATTGTGATGTCATTAAGGAAAACACTCTGCTTGAATCAGTTTTGTTAGGCGTAACTTGTCCCCTCGATGACATCACAGTGCTCTAAATATGGCTGCAATGTAGTATTAATGTTGAAAAGACTTAGTCATCTGTATCTTGGGAGTACTCCTAGGTAAAGATAAGCCCAATACTTCATTTGAAGCAACTTTAAAACAATGATGGCCACCAGGCATGAATGCATCCCTTCAATACCTGCCAGTCAATAGGAAATGCATTTGTATAAAATGTATTTTAATGGAAACAAACCTGACAATGGAAGCATTTGAGCTGTGCAAGCTTTAAATGTGGAAGAAACGCAAACACAGCAAGGGAACATAACAGGTAAAACTGGATTGCATGTGACTGATTTTTTGTTAAGATGTTTAATGGTTCAACTTTGACTAAATTGGTAATTTCAATAAATGTGCATCTATCTTAGTACTTCCAGTTCCCTTGCAAGGCTTTTATAACAACAGTAATACAATTAAAGGCTATTTTCAGAGTAAGCCATGAAACAGATGCATGTTTCTTTTAACTGCAGATCCTTTCACCTTGATAAACTTTCAATAATTGTATACCACTTATTTATTTGGAATTGGGTTTACTCTGATTAAAAGATATTTATCAGTTATGCTTCGCAGTAAAAACTAAGCTAAAAAGGTGGTACATTTCTTTATATTTTACATTTTATATATAAATAAAGAAGATTACACACCAACAAATTTCTCTAACAATGCTTTATCATCTTTTCTGATAAAAAAAAATCGGATTGATTTGCGTGATGATTTAAGACAATAAAATCACAGAAACAGCCATTTGTGGTGTGAACATCTCCATTATTTATTGATTGTACTATTTAGTGCTTCCATTAGAATGCAGCAATGAAAACAGGTGAATGCAGTATTTCCTGCAAAGTATTTTAAAACAGCATATAATGCACATTCATGTGCTGAATGCACAGCAGTTATAATGCATGGAAACTAGAGAACTTTCTTTAGACCTTGGAAAAAATCAATTACTTTTTTTACAATAGCATTGTAGTCACAGTACTGTTCCCTCACAAAAAAAAAAAACACGGACGTAATACTAAAAAGTTGTACACTAGTATTAAATCAGCAACCACATTTATTATTACAATTTTTACATTTGTTTGTTTTGTCATCATAGCTCAGTAAGTTTACCATTATTGTCAACAATGGATTTGTATAAGGCTGACCCTATGAAGGAGTGGTTGCATTTCCACCTCCCACACCGGCACCCGTGTTCAGGAATGGACAGGGTCACTCTGTGGGCCAGCAGAGTGAGGGAAGATTGAGCACTTGATGACAGCTCTACTTCCTCAAGGAGGGGGAAACATCAGTTCCCACTACAGAGACTGCCATGTGGCAGAAGCCAGGTGTCAGAGCAGCAGAAGTGCATGCACTAGCAAGGGAAGAGCTAGAATAGATGTGCTGGTGCACATGTCATGACACTCCAGTTCAGGGAAGAAAATGCTGTTTTGCTACCTGCTGGTACCCCTGCAGGCTCTTGCACAACCAACATGGCTGGCCACCCATCAAACAGGGTCCTGTGTAAGTGCTGGATAACCAGTAAGTCAGTGAGAAGGTCAGTGACAGAGCTGCGGGGGGGGGGGGGGCCCATCAGGCAGACCAGGAAAGGAGGATAAAATACTGAGTGAAAAAAAAAAACAATGACTTTGCATAAACTAAATAAATGGCCATGTAGCCTAATGATTAGATCACAGAACTGTGAATGTCTGGAGACCCAGAATTGAATATCAAGCACTCACTCACTGTGTGCCCACAAGCAAGTTATGTAACTTCCTGGTCATAGCCTCCTAGCTTGGTCATTTTTTTCTGTACTTTTAACTACCTGCACTTTCCTTACACTTTCTGTTACTCTCACAGAACCCCTCTTTGCATGCTTAACAGCTGCTGCTGTTCATATTTTGTAATGTGCTTTGGGATACAGCTCAGGATATTTCCTTTTATTGTACTATACTGATGTCTGACAGAAAATAATATTTGCTATACAGAAATGATTAGGCACCATTCACTGCAGACAGAAAAGGGGTTACATTTTACATGACCTGGAAAAGACAGAGGTATATTGTAAAGAGAATCCAGACATAAAGCTAAAATGTTTTATGATGGACATTAAAAGAGCCTTCTTGGAAGTTTAATAGATTTGTGAGCGTGAAAACATCTGCTGATTTGTTTTGTTAAACTGAAGCTGTGCTTCTCAGAGTCTATCTGAAACATAGGAGTTTTTACAGCTTCCCAAATGGAAAGTCCGTGTGAGAGCAAGTCTGAGACAAAGTGGGTTTTTGGAGGGCTGTTGCCACCTCAGCAGACAGCTGAGATTTCAGAAGCAAGCGAAAGGCCCAGAAATATGTTCAAGCTGATATAGAACTACTGTTTTGTTGGGAAAACACAGAAACATCGTTAATGTAGGGAAGATTTCAATAAATTTAACAAATACTCCAATATTTGTTCTGATCCCAAAGGTGAGAGATTTACCCCAGGAAGTGGGAGCACTTCAAGGAAAAGGCAAAGGAATATGTTAAAGGGGTAGCACAGTGGACAAACAGAGTTGCAGACTGAAAAAGAGTCATAACCCATCAACTATTTTAATAGAAATGTCTAAGATGTTATCCACAAACTAAGAAATAAATCTTACTGAGACATCAGCTAAGGCAGCAGTAGGAGTAGATAGGAAAATAAAAGGCCTACACAGGTGACCCCTAAGGTCTATTGGTCCCCCAACAAGGTGTAGTCCCAGCGGCTGGAGAATAAGGAACTGAGGCAATTGGGGACAGCACACACTATTTACACTATCAGTGCATGTGGCACCATATAGTATTTTGGTGCTGGGAGCATGCTGAAAAAATGTCTAACTCCTCTAGTAAACCTATAGTACTCTGAGTCTAGGAAGGTCAAATCCTGCAGGTTAAACCACTGACCTGTTACTATTTTGCAAGCAAATCTAGGATAGTCCTGTTTTCATCATAACCCCTGTGCCTGTGTGTAAATGTTCTAGATGGCCACTTGTACAAGCATATGAACCTGAGAAGACTACATGAAGAGAAAATCTAGGAATTCCTGTCATGGCTGTTGGCACTATAGCAGAGGTAAGACAGACAACTAAGTTGTGGCTAGCATTTGATTTGTGTTCAAGTCAGGCAGGTGCTAAGGGAAGGAGCAGCTGTCGACATCAGAGAGGACCAAGTCAGTCTGACAGATATGCAACTCCTCTTGTGAGCACCTGAGAGATTGGGAGGAACATTAGGTGGCAGAGGGTGGGGTAGTGACAGAGTGCTAATCATTTTGCATCCTACAAGGTACTATACTAATTTAGGGGAGGAATATAAAACCAACGAACTAGTGCTTCATAAAACAAAATCAACATATTAGCACCACCTTAGCAGCTACTAAAAAGCTATTAATTTACCAGCTACATATCATGAAACAATTCACATTCAAATCAATTCAAAAGAAACAGAAAAAAAGAAATATGTTCCTTAACAGAACATCTCCTACAGTGTGAAGAATCCCATTTGTTCACATTTCTAAAATTAATTAAAATAAATAGGTGCAGTAGTCTTTTAATTCATTACAGGAACTTTCAGTGTCTCATGATGGCTCCTGTAATCTTTTAACAGTACTGGCATGGCTAAAGGTCAGGTTTTTAATACTTACGAACAGAGTATTCAAGAGGCACAGAAAGACTGTCCATTTGTCCACCCCCTGCCAACTCAGCAGATGCACCCATTAGGGATTTGATGTCCATGTAATGTGTCTGTACACAGTACAGTACATCTTTTCCTTATGCCAAATACATTTGAATGTGCAGTTTTAGCAAGCAGTAACTTAAACAAATGGGCAACATGTGCACCACAATGGTGAGGCACAGCATTAGGAGTCTGTCATCTGTAACCATCAAAAACTATTGTTTCATGAAAAATGTCCCAAATCATGAGATTACAAGGAGAAATGCCAAAAATCATTAGGTTACCATGCAGAAAACTAAAAATCACTGAGTTTTCATAAACATAGGAAAAATCATGAAATTCATTAATTACTATACATGACTTCTGGGAAATAGGTATAGCCCTAAAAATTGAATGCTTTCAGTTAGTAGATTTTGTCATCGATTCCACTAGTTTCACAGTATGGGTTCTTTCATTATTGACAGTGGAGCAGCATCTTAATAAGCTCCATTGCCATCAAAGTAGCAACTTATCTAGAGCTACCAACTGATTACAACTAATGATATCCCCCTCCTTTACTTGTGAAACACCATGGAAGATAGAAAGCAACTGCTCCGACGCCCACCCACAGTGACACAACTGAACACATGCAGTGTACCCCCGACACACGCCAGTTCTGACAGACAGAACTGCAATGCCTAGCACTGCACAGCCCAATGGATACCACCACAACCTGCCACACAGCGATGCTCCTCATCCTAAACACTCCTGAGGGTGAACCGCCAGGACCGCATCCCCCCCACCCGCCACAGCGCAGCGATGGCTACGGACATTGCCAGAATGGCATGACAGGGCACAGCATGCAATCACTGGGAGTGGCATGTTAGTGTTGCATGGCAGGGACAGGCAATGTGGCAAATGGACAGTGCGGCACAGGCAGTCCCCACACGCTGTACCTGTTGACACTTTGGGGGATGTCGCCATGGTCTGTCAGGCACTGCTGATGTGGTCAAGCTGCTTGTGTCATTGTGTGTGGGGGGGTTGGTGTGGGGGTGTTGCTCTCGCTACGTGCTTCCCTTTACTTGTACCTCCTCACTACCAACCCTTCCCCTTGGTCACACCTGAAAACAAGCTTCTGTTCAGCTTGCATTTCACTGACAACAATTTTAAAATAAATAAATGTTACTGGCTGGTGCATCTGTAAAGACACAATAGGTAGGCTACCTGAACAGTTGGTTTTAAAGACCAGAGAGACAGAAAACAAACAAATAAACAAAATAAAAGAGATACATACAGATTACAGAAAGAGAACACAGGGTTTGCAAACATGAACTGGGAGTGCTATGCTATTTTCCTTCCCCTTTAAAATGTGCAAGAAAGGACAGTTATAATGGCCTGCAAATTGTTTTCTAAAACAAGATCATAGTTTAGGATGAGTCAATCCAGAGATGTGGTAATAGGACATCTTCACTGCTAGTCCTCAGAAGCTCTGACTTCTGATTTAGTTTCTGTCTCTTTTTTTAAAGCAATCCAGAAGAACAAATGGCAACTCACTCCTTTTTCTTGCTACTTAATTTAAAAGGATGCTGTGACCCTTGTAATATGTTACAACATATATATTACAACATACAGTAGCGTATCGTCTGCCATGCAGTAATTCTGCTGGAAACCTTTATTCTGTAAATCCTTTATCACCTTCAATATGATAGCACCTGAAATCAGGCAGCAGTGATTGAAATCTAAAAACCAGCATGTCTTTGCTACTGTAATCAATGCTTTGAGTGACAAGGATGTTCCTTATCTTGTCACTCAACCTTCCACTAAAGAAGAATGGGAATCAATAATTTGGATTTGACAGACAGACTAAGACATTACCCATCCCCATCTGATCCTGAAATCCCTCTGAAATAAATGTATTTTCAATAAATGTTGTTTACAGATATTCATTTATGTACTCTATGCCTATGATAAAATGTTCACCAGAGCATACACTGCATAATGTTAACATAACACATTTGAAACTCTCAGAGATGAAAGTAGTAATCAGATTAATATAGAAATTGTAGATAATATTTTTCCCCAGAAATTCTGACAATCATTTGTCTATCATTTGAAAATACAGCATATTGATTTTAATGTCAAGTTTTAAATATTTTTATTTCTGTTCTTGTGTTTTATTTAAGTATCATGCAATTGATCTGACTCTTGAAGTCTCCGATTAAATGAAGCCACATGCAAGTGATACACTTATGGAGGAAAACAAAGGTAGGATCTATACACTGTGTAAAGCTCCATTTTCTGCAGTGAAGGAAGAAAAGGACCAGGGAGCCATAGCAGAAGAGGGTCCGAAGCAGGCCAACAGCATGGAGCCACTGTCAAAACATCTGTCAAAATGCTGGGGTTCATCAACAGTGGGAATGTAATCTTGACTATTTGCAAGGACCTGATCAGACCCCTCCTAGAGAATTGGTTGTGGGTCCTGGCACCTCAATACAAAACAAACTTTGAGCAGTTGAGAGGGTACAGCATAGGACAAACAAAATGATCAAGTGTATGGAGGATAAATGCTTTGAGAGGCTGTAACCCCTAACATGTTTACTCCGGTGAAAAGGAGACTGTGTGTGTGTGTGTGGGGGGTGATACTAGTTTTCCACATACTCAAGAGCGTAGACAGGAATGAACAGAAATGTTCAACCTGGTTTGTTCCAGCCTGATAAGAGGATGAGCTCTGACTCACTGAAATGAAAAATACAGGGGTAATGATAGGCTTCACTTTTTCTCCCACAGGGTGGTAACCTATGGAACAGCTTCCCATTGAAGACAGTGGATTTGAGATAGTGCAGACGTTCAATGGTAGGCTAGACAAATGTTGGTTTACCAAAAGAACTGCAGGATACCCTGGGTAGTAGAATGGGTGGGATAGCCCTATAAAGTAATACATGTTTGCAGGGCATACTTATAAATCCTTGCTTATAAAATGGGGGTGTACTACCTGGATCGAGAGTACCTTCCAACCTTAAATGTATTTGTTGCATTAGACTCTCTTTCAGTGTTTCAGAATTTTCAGTGTTTCATAATTTTAATAATGCAGTTACCAAATTTCATTGATAATCAAAAAAAACTACACCTAATGTTGGAGAAATGTTATCTCCCCATCATATGGTGGTTTAACATTACCTAATTTCATTTGGGTTTGCATAGCAGTGCAGATTAGTCAAATTAAGGATTTCATTTCCCTGACATTTCTCCCTCAATAAATCAGAACATAGAACAATCTTCATTTCCTGATCCTAAAATTCTTTCTGCCCTCTTTTTACATTATAAAAATACTATCAGTATAAACCCTGAATTTCATAAGCCTGGGATAAGATGCAGAACAAGTATCCTGTTGAGCCTTAGATAAGATACACAACATCTTTAAGTGGAACTATAAGATTACATTCAACTCTCCCATTTTATACAGCTATAATTTTCTGCCCTCCATCCATGATGCTGCAGAGAGGCCATATGCGTTTGGTCTCCATACCCAGGGGTTCCACCAGACTGAGTGGACAGGTAGCCAGAGGGCCGGCTGTGCCCTGAAATCCTCTTCAGGCGGTGCTCTGCTATACCAGGTCAATATGGAACAAGACCACCATTTTTGTGGACTTGATTTCCTCTGTTGACCTGGCTTGCATCATGGAGATCTGGCTGGGAGACTATGCTGGCCCAGTTTTAGAGGCAGCTGTCTCAGCCAGATACTCCACAATGCACTGCCTGAGGAAGGACTGCAGGGGTGGGGGAGTGGCCATCATTTTTAGATCCAGCCTGGGCTTCATGATGCTTCTGGTTGGTAATACCAGATCCTTTGAGTGTTGCCATGCAGAAGAGTCCAGGTGCAGATTGTAGGATTCTCCTTATATACCGACCTCCTGGGTCGGGGGGGCAGAATTCCTGCAGGAGGTAGCAGACTTCATCATCGACCAGGTGTTGGAATCCCCCAGGTGTTTAATCCTGGGGGATTCAATGCCTGGGTCAATGACAAATCCTCACATTTTGGTTGTGACCTCCTCCAACTGATGTAATCACTGGACCTGGCACAAGTCATTGCTTCTGTGATCTATGAACATGGTCACACACTCAATCTGGTGTTCCAGCTGGGTCTTGGGGTTGATAGCCTCAAGTTTGATCAGATCCTGTGGTCTGATCACTGCACCATGAGGTTCATGGTTGGGGGGGCCCCCCTGGAAGCCCTCCTCCTGTGGAGATGGTCAGCTATTGCACTTTAAGGGGTTTGTGCCCAGAGGGACTTCTGGCATTAACTGAACCTATCTAGAGTGGTTGCAGCTTGTGTGATCACTGCCAGTGAGATGGTGGGCACTTATAATAGGGTGGTATCCGAGGCACTGGACGTCATCACTTTAGTTCATATATGACTCAGATATTCTTACTTGAGATCCCCTTGGTTTGATGGGGGTCTCAAGTCGATGAAGATCAAGGGTCAGAAATTGGAGCATTGAAACATAGAAACATAGAAGTTGATGGCAGATAAGGACCGCAAGGCCCATCCAGTCTGCCCATTTCTTTTTCTACCTTATAAATGTGCCATCGGCCTTTGCTTTGTCAGTGGCCTATCTATTCATAGTCATTTGTATTGCTCCCTTATGCCTATCCCATGCCTGTTTGAAGCCCTGCACTGTATTCATAGCCACCACTTCTTGTGGTAAGCCATTCCATGCATCCATCACCCTTTCTGTGAAAAAGAATTTCCTCACATTCCCCCTTAATCGGCCCCCCTCTAATCTCATGCTGTGTCCTCTTGTCCTGGTATTTTTCTTATATTTAAACATGTTAGACTCTTTCACCTTGTTTATGCCCTTAAGGTATTTGAATGCCTCGATCATATCACCTCTCTCCCTCCTTTGCTCAAGGGTATACATATTGAGCTCCGTTAATCTGTCCTCATATGTCTTCTGATGCAGTCCCTGCACCATTTTGGTTGCCTTCTCTGGACTGCCTCAATTTTGGTTAATGTACTTGTGAAAGTGTGGCCTCAATACTGCATGCAGTACTCCAGATGGGGCCTAACAGTGTCTTGTAAAGAGGGATTATTACCTCCCTCTTACGACTTGTGATACCCCTACTAATACACCTTAACACCCCCTAGCCTTACCTACTGCTTTAGAGGTCTGCTTGGATGATTTCAGGTCATCAGTGATGATGATGCCCAAGTCTCTTTCTTCCTTTGTGACTGCTAGCAACTCCTCCTAGCCTATAGGTGGCTTCAGGGTTTTCTTCCTATGTGCATGATTTTGCACTTCTTGCATTAAATCCCAGTTGCCACTCTTCTGACCATTTTCTAGTTTATCCAGATCTCTTCTCATTCTGCCCACCCATCTGGATCATCTACTCTGTTGCAGATCTTGGTGTCATCTGCAAACAGACAAGTCTTACCCTCTAGTCCATCTGCAGGTCACTAATGAAGATGTTGAAGAGGACTGGCCCCAGGACTGATCCCTGAGGTACCCCGCTTGTGACTTGCATCTCTTCTGACTGTATACCACTTACCACCACTCTCTGTTTTCTGCCCGTCAACCAGTTTGCCACCCAGTTGACCAACTTCTGACCCACCCCGAGCCTACCCAGCTTATTTATCAATCTTCTATGTGGAACAGTGTCAAAAGCTTTTCTGAAGTTAAGGTAAGTGACATCAACTGCTCCCCCTTGTTCCACCACTCTGGTTACCCAGTCAAAGAAATCTATGAGATTAGTTTGACAGGACCTTCCTTTTGTAAACCCATGCTGTCTTGGATCCTGTGCACCTATGGATTACAGGTGTTGCACTATCCTTTCCTTAAGGAGTGCCTCCATAGTCTTGCCCACTACTGAGGTAAGACTGACTGGTCTGTAGTTCCCCGCCTCCTCCCTGCTACCACTCTTGTGGAGCAGGATCACATGAGCCCTTCTCCAGTCTTCTGGGACCTCTCCTGTGCTCAGAGACTCACTAAACAATTCTGCTAATGGCTCTGCTAGTTCCTCCTTTAGCTCCTTAAGTACCCTGGGATGTATGCCATCAGGTCCCATTGTCTTATCCACCCTGAGCTTAGCAAGTTTTGTAGGACCTTTCTTTTGTGAAGGAGAGCCTACCTCCCTGCCCCTGTGTCCATGATGCTGAGCTAGGGCCCAGCCCTACCTTCTCTTCAGTAAATACCGAGCAAAAGTATCTATTTAGGATAGATGCCTTTACAGGGTCCTCCTCCTCACATGCTCCCTTTTCTCCATTAAGCTTAGCAATACCCCCTCTGGACTTTCTCCTTTCACTAATGTATCTATAGAAAGTCTTGTCACCTTCTTTTACTGTTCGTGCTAGTGTTTCCTCAGTTTGGGACTTTGCCTGCCTTACTGCCTTCCCTGCTTCCCTTAGGGCAGTATGGTATGCCTCTATCTTCATCCCGCTGTGTTCCCTTATATTTCCTGAAGGCCAGCCTTTTGGCTCTGACCTTTTCTGCTACTGTATTTGAAAACCAAAGTGGTTTCCTTCTTCTTTTGCACTTCCTTTTCTGTCTAACACAATCAGATGTTGCTTCAAGTATTGCATCCTTAATGCTTGCCCACTTTGCCTGTACACCCTCACCTTTGTTTCTTTTTGCCAGGGCTAGCTTAACTCTGTTGGCCATCTTATCAAAGTCAGCTCCTCTGAAGTCCCATATTTTTGCCTTGGAATGGGATGATTTAGATGTAGTAGCCAAACTGAACCATTGCTGGTGGAAGACCCGGGTAGAGGCCAACAAATTGGCCCTGTGTGCCCACTATGGTGAGTACCAGTAGGCAATTTCCCATAAGAAGGCAGAATTCCTGTCCAGGGAAATTGCTGCAGGGACAAACAGACATTCTCAGCTTTTTCAGACTGTAGATAAGCTACTGCATCCTGCCTGTCTACAGCCGAGAAAGTCCTTTTCATCCACCTTATGTGAAGAGTTTGCTCTGTTTTTCTCTGACAGAGTGTCATCTATCTGGTCGAGGATTCCATCAGTGAGGTCATTGATGCCTCACAGTGGTTGGACAGGGAAGAATAGAGGCATTCTACTGATCTTGGAGGAGTTTAAGCCAGTAGAGGTGATGGAGGTCACTGAGGTAATCTTAGAGCTAAAGCACACCTATTGTGAACTGGACCCAGCCCGACACATTTCTTAATGAGATGTGCAGAGACTGTGGGTCTGGTGTTCACCAGGATTGCCAGGTGTTCGATGGTGGAGGGAATTTTCCCAATGGCTTTGAAAAAACTGCTGGTGAGGACCCTCCTAAAGAAACAATCTCTTGACCCAGACGTCCTGCTGAAATACCGTCCTATCTCCAACCTGCCTTTTTTGAGCAAAGTTGTTGAGAAACTTGTGGCACAGCAGCTCAAAGACTGCCTCATGTCCTTTGACATCTATGAGCCATTTCAGTTGGGTTTTCGGGCCAGACACAGCATGGAGACAGCATTAGTTAGGGGTGCATAATAATCTGCTCAGGGCTAGAGATTGAGAAGACAAGTCAATTCTTGTGCTCCTCTATCTTTCTTCAGCTTTTGACACTATGGATCACTTCATGCTTCTCAATCAGCTCTGTGAGTATTGTGGACTCACCAGTATTGTCATGAAATGGTTTGAGTCCTATCTCTCTGATAGGATGCAGCATGCGGTGACGGTGAATTTCTCCTCCTCCTTCCCAATACCTCTATCATGTGGAGTGTCACAGAGCTCGATCCTGTCACTGATGCTACTTGCAGTGTACTGTACTTGTTGCCCTGGGTGAGATCATCCAACAGTTCAGTGTGGAGTTTCATTGCTATGCAGATGATACCCAACTGTAATCTGTCATTTGTGCCTAGAACATCCAATGTTGTAGACATGCTAAACACCTGTCTGGCTAAAATCAGTGACTGAATGTCTTCCAGCTGGCTGCAACTTGACCCGGAGGTACTAGTGATTGAGCTGGGTCAAGGGTGTGATGGGCTGCCATCCAGAGCTAGCACAGGTCTTTTCCTGGCATCTGCTCCGTTGATGGCTTTCCTGAGAGTGCATGATCTGGGTGTAATCCTTGACAGCAAACTGACCTTTGAAGATCAGGTATCGTCTGTAGTCAAAAGTGTTTTTTACCACTTGAGGAACAATGCCAGGATAAAGCCCCTCATTCTGCCCGAAGATCTATCAACTCTTGTACATGCCTTCATTACCTCAAGGCTCAACTACTGTAACTTTCTACACTTCAGAATCATGGGAGGGACCCTCCGCAGACTGAAGCTGGTGCAGAAAACAGTGGCCTTGTTACTGATGGGCCTGTCCAAGTCCAGTCATGTGACCCTAGTCCTGCATCCTCTGCACTGGCTGCCGGTCAGAAGAAGGTCCTTTCCAAGGTGGGCTTGCTCACCTTCAAGGTCCTATATGGACTGGATCCTGGCTACCTGACTAAGCTCCTGACACCTGCAACTTCTGTCTGCTGCCTCCACTCCTCTTCAAGGGGCCTCCTGGATGTTCCTAGGGTCTGGCTCAAAACATCAGGTGATCGTGCTTTTAGTGTCACTGGGCCAACCATGTGGAACTTGTTACCATCTGCAGTCCAGGAGGTCCCCTCAATTGGGTTATTCAAACTGATGCTAAAGGCCCACCTCTTTTGCCTGGCCTATCCAGACTAACTGCCCCATGCCCGTCTGCATGAGATCATATAAGTTACTGATGACAGGTATATTTTAAACTGTGTTCTGGATTTTATTTATTATTTATTATTTGCTTCTACTACTTGTATTGTTTTATTGTCAGGCACCCAGAGCCTCCGAGGCTTGGGCACCATACAAATAAAATTTGCCTTGCCATTTGCTTTGTCTTGCCTTCATGTTTTGGACTTCTGCAGGTTGCTCACGAGGCATGATTGTTTGGAGGATGACTCTTTTCTTTCTTTCATACAGTTGCAAAATCAGTTTGGTATACCTAGTCCACATGTTTTTATATACTTGCAGTAAAGACATTTTGTTTATCTCATTCCTCCCTCTGCCTAATATCTTGGTAGTATATTCACTTATAATTAAGTTTAGTCTAAAGTTAAAAATAATTTCTAAAATGTATGACTTTTTATCTTCTAACACCTTCAGAACCCTGTCCAATTTAAATTCAAAGTGGGACGTGAACGTAGAATGATTCCTTCAAAAGGAACAGTGATTTGCAATCCTGTCCACCCCTGTACCACATTAATTTCCTTAAAATTACAACTGATTCAATCCAATTCTCTCTTTGGAACATGATATTATAAACTTACAGGTAATTGTCTTAATAAAATGAATCCTAACATCTCTGTACTCTGTCCCAGATGTCTCATGAATGTAGGTAATCTAATTCATATGTTTTCATTACCTGCCCCATGGTAGACACTTTTTGGTCCTTGGTAGCATTAAAACTTAATGTTGCCACTCATCTAACTTTCAGAAAAGATGTGGCCCTAATTATGTTAGAAGCAGCAGAAGTGAATCAAATTATGACTATGGTGATATCTAAACTTATTAATGGGGGTCTTATCGATGCCAAGAATGCAATTTTCATGAAATGGAAGGACAGATACCATGTAAAGTCATCTACTGGATTATTGCGATGGTGGCTGTAATCACATTAAAATGAATGCACTATTGTCTTAAAAAAAGATCTTGAAGCATTTGACAATATTTGGTTACCAATTTGGAGGACAATTGATAAGGTGTTTAGATATAGTAAGCACTCCCCTTTTAATTCTGAAATCTCTAATAGGATTCTCAATCTAGTCTGAAAAATATATCGGTCATTATTTGTAGCTTGTGAGATACTGAAATAGTTATATGTAATACCTCACAAATCTGGATGGTGCTAACCATTAGAAGACTGTATTGGCTATATTGCTGCTGCTCTAGTTCACTCTTTGCTGCAATAAAGCTACAGTATTTAAAAGTTATAAAAGTAACATAACAAAAAGAAAATCTATCTAACCTTTTTTAACTATTAAGTGACCTGTCAGGAACTGGTTATATTTCAACCAAAGAACACGTTTTCCACATTTATTACATCTCTTGAGTGTACTTGCAAAATGAAAATCTTTCATTTTGCAGCATTATGATAAACATCAATTAACTGCTAAAACATATGTCTGTTAATTTTATAGTCAATCTAACACTGCATTATTTCAACCTTATCTAAGCTTTCTTAATAACAAAGTTGTGTAATTCACTTTGATTGTCCTTCAGATCCAAAAATACACAAGCTCATTTTATTTTTCTGCAGTAAGTATCCAATTTTTAGAAAAATGTATTGTGAACTTCCATAAGCTATGAAACTGCACCTGCCTGTTGATGGCTATGTATGTCTGTCTGACCTTCCAAAGTTTCTATGTTATCATGAATGAAGAACATTCCAGTTTTATCTGAGAAAAACAATGTCTTAGTTTTAACTATGAAGCTTATGTATGTATGTAACCCACCATAGGAGTCACTGAAGTATTATGCACCGAAGACAGTAATGACAGACCTGTCACAATGGAAAACCACTTGGGTCCCATCTGGCCCTGTCACTGGATTGCCCTAATTGTGAGAAATAGAAATGATTACTACTCATTACTTTATATCCATGTGCCTTTGAGGCTGCTTTCATGGTGGTACAATCTAAGCAAGCATTCCCTTAATGAGGTTCACAGCAAAAAGAAAAGAAAACTGCTTGAAAACTCACTTTTATCTACATTTATTCTTGATTCATTTATGTTGATTTTTATTAAATCAATAACAGGAGCTAACTTAATGACCATAAAACTAGACAGTTATTTACAATTTTGTAGCACTAGAGCTAAGGGAGTACCATATTTTGCTGTTTAATGTTTAATTACATTTATACCATACTGTGTACATAATTCAGCTTATATCTGACATACTTGGTCATAATGACCCTTTGGTTTGTGTGTTGCCATGCTTGCCTAATTTGAGCCTTTATAAATATTTTATAGAAATGTGTAATTACATTTTGTAAACTATTTCCCACTGGTATTTAGCTGAAGAACATACAGCTAAATATATCTTAACTCCAAGAGTTAACGATTTAAACTCCCTCATAAAGCTTTATTGTTTTGTAGCAGTGGAATAATTTAGGGGATACTCATTACTTCTTGTTTTCTACCTTTCTTTTGTGAAAGACAAAGGACAGTATATTAGAACTGTTAGGACAGTGCTAACAGTGTTTGGGCTACATTAAGTTCTTTGCATGCTCAACAGGTACTTATCACAAGTGGCATATCGAAAGATACAGTCAGCAAGGGCAGAAGGAGTTAACGTGTGAGAGCTAAGCTACCACAGGACCACAGGCTACTGAGATGCAGTGTTATGCACACTGGGCACACTGTCGTAACTGGAGCTTTTTGGAATTGCTAATAGGTTGTTTGGGTAGTGATAATTAAAGCTTTCAATAAGCATGTTTTAATGAGGCACAATCCTTCCCCCTCCCTTTACCCTAGCACCATCTCCCTGGCATTCAGTGGCAATCCCTTCCCTTACCCAATCCCTGTTAAAACTACCCTGGTATCCAGTGGTTCCTCTCTCCTCCTGCTCCCCATTAAACCTAACCCTGATGACCATCCACTCTCCCACCCCAACTCCCATTAAAGCTATCCCTAGTGTCTGGTGGTTCACCCCCTCCATTTCTAATTCCTGTTAAAGCTATGGATGGGTAGCAGTCCTTATTCCTGCTCCTGACTCCCATCCAATTCATCCCTGGTGTTTGGTGGTCCTCACTTCAGCTCCTGATCCTATAAAAACTATCCCTGGTGGCTGGTGGTTCCCCTTTTGACTTCTGGTCCCATAACCCCAGGCTCTGATGAGTCAGTGTCACCTCAGTTGAACCCAATTACCACTAACAGTGGTACAAGCAAGCACAATGGTAAGGAAATGTAGGTTTTAAAGCAAAGCACTGTGACAAATTGCTGTTGTACTGCACTTATTAAGTCATTTAGAGACTGCCCAAAGTAGAAACTCCAGTTAGAATTTCACTTTTGATATGTACTTGTTGTGATAAGTACCTGTTGAGCATGCAAAGCACTTAGCTCTAAAAGAACTAAGGGTAGAACTAGTGATACCACTGACTACCCTCTTTAATAAATCATGGGAGGATGGGGTGGTACCTGAGGACTGGAGGAGGGCAAATGTGATTCCACTTCACAAAAGTGGGAGCAAGACAGAAGCAGGCAACTACAGACCTGTTAGTTTAACCTCAGTGATAGGGAAAATGATGGAATCACTTCTGAAGGAAAGAATTGTCAAGTACCTAGAGGCCAGAGGGGCACAGGACCCTAGGCAGCATGGATTCACAGCAGGAAGATCATGTGAGATGAATCTAATCGATTTCTTTGACTGGGTGACCAAAGTAGTAGATCGGGGGCTGTGGACATGGCCTACCTAGACTTTAGCAAGGCATTTGACACAATCCCACACAAAAGATTAATATACAAGTTAGCCAGCCTGGGAATGGGTCCCAAGATGGTAGCCTGGGTAAAGAATTGGCTGAAGAGCAGGACACAGAGGGTAATAGTAAATGGAGTCTACTCTGAAGAAAGGGGGGTTACTAGTGGGGTACCGCAGGGTTCAGTACTAGGACTGGACCTCTTCAATGTCTTTATAGGCGACATTGCAGAGGGACTGGAAGGAAAAGTATGTCTCTTTGCAGACGACATAAAGATCTGCAACAGAGCTGATACACAAGGTGGGGTGGAAAGGATGAAAAGGGACTTGGCAAGGTTGGAGGAATGGTCAAATGTATGTCAGCTTCGATTCAATGATAAGAAGTACAAGGTAATGCATCTGGGAAACAAAAACCTAGGGAAGAGTACACAATGGGGGGGTGAGATAGTAACAACAACAAAAATGGAAAGGGACCTGGGGGTAGTCATATCAGATGACCTAAAGGTGGGCAAGCAATGTGAGAGGGCAGTAAGGAGGGCTGAGGGGATTCTGGGATACATAGGGAGAGGCATCACCAGTAGAAAACAAGAAGTTGTTATCCCTCTGTACAGACAGCTGGTGAGACCCCATCTGGAGTACTACATGCAGTTCTGGAGACCCAATCTCCGCAAAGACATAAACAGGATGGAGGCAGTCCAGAAGAGGGCAACTAAAATGGTGCAGGGTCTGCACTGGAAGACATATGAAGAGAG
This sequence comes from Neoceratodus forsteri, assembly GCA_016271365.2. Taxonomy (NCBI): domain Eukaryota; kingdom Metazoa; phylum Chordata; order Ceratodontiformes; family Ceratodontidae; genus Neoceratodus; species Neoceratodus forsteri. The sequence goes on from CM028129.1 coordinate 908,759,250, forward strand.
ACTTAAAGAGCTTAATATGTATAGCCTCGAGGAAAGGAGGGAGAGGGGGGACATGATAGAAACTTTCAAGTACTTCAAGGGAATCAACAAAGTCCAAGAGGGTAGCATCTTTCAGAAAAAGAGGTGTGCAAGAACAAGCTGGCACAATTTGAAGATAATGGTGGGGGGGGGCAGCTCAGAGGTAATGTAAGGAAGTATTTATTCACAGAGAGGGTTGTGGATGCATGGAACGGCTTTCCGGAGGATGTTGTGGAGTCAAAAACAGTGGTGGAATTCAAGCATGCATGGGACAGTCATAAGGCTATTATAGGGGTTGGGGGTAGGAAGAAGTAGGCTGTTGGTTAACAAGGATCTGCAGCTTATCCATTAGGTAGGGAAATGGGTAAACTGGGTGGGCCAAGTGGTCCTTATCTGCCATCAAATTCTATGTTTCTATGTTTCCATTGCTTCCATGTTTTAAACACGGGACACCATTCATTTAAAAAAGAGTTAACTCTGTCCAAAATACAGGCAGTGCAAATTGAAGATTCTTGCAATTGTGAACACAGTTGTCAACTTCCATAATGTGCAGATAGACACAGTGCAATACTTAAACTGAAACCCACAGAGCCTTAATGTTATGATCCTATGGTCAGCAGTAAAACCCAAGTGCTTCACTGATATGGCTTCATCAGGAGGTATGGTTACGTGATTCTAACCTTACTTAAATACTTCAATCCCAACATGTGATGTGTGACATCATAAGAAAGTTTACCTCTTGACATGATTACTTTGGATATATACAGACAAATAAATATCAGCACACATGTGATGTAAAAGTACAAACGAGCCAACTACTGATATTACTGATGTTATATGTTTTTGTCACACTATTTAATTCAGTACTGAGAGAATGGAACACTCCAAAATTATACAGTACTGCAAAGTATAACATTTAAACCCTGATCTCCATTCAATTCATCCCTGGTATTTTGTAGTGCCTACTTCTGCTCTCAATCACATTAAAGCAATCCCTGGTGTATGGTGAGTCACCCTTCTACTTCTGGTCCCATAACCCCAATTCCTGGTGCTCAGTGGCACCCCACACCCCCGGGCTGCATGGTCCCATGATGGAAGCTGGCACATGCTCTCTACTCATCACACCAGCCAGTCACTATCTGATGTATGTAAGCATTGTTGCATTGTGCAAGAAGGTGCACTGCTATCATACTTAAGGGACATCTATGAAAAATCATGTAAGCACCAGAGCAGGGCCCATCAGACACCAAGGATAACTAACAAATTTCATGTGAAGGAGTGGACACCACCAGGGATCATTTTAATGGGATTGCATAATGGAAGGTGGGCCACTGGACACCAGGGACTACTTTGTTGGGGATTGGGAGAGGGACTGGGATCACTGGATATGGAGGATAGTTTTAAAATCATCATTTTAAGTGGGCTCCCACATTTTTACCCCAAATGCCCAACAGTCTCGTTATAACCTGACATGATTATCAAGACAGATTTTTTTAAATCCCATCTGAAAGGTGATTTTGCTGTACGACTATGGAAACAAGATTCAGAGGGGATTTGAAATATGACACCTGGCATGTTCAGGAGGTGGGGTAACACAAGGAATATGTTGAACATTAGAGGCCAAAATCTGCTAAAATAAAGTTATGAGTAAATGTTGGAACAGTTCAGTGATTCTTCATAACTTAGTTGTTTAACATTTTTAACCCACATTTTCAACATAATCTTTATATGATCACTCCTTCTGAGCATGATGGGTGTAATTTATAAAACAATGGTTGAAATGTCATTTTGTGCTGCAAGTGTGAAAACACATTTTGGGTATGGTTTGAGAAATGACAGCTTTTCACATTCATGAGGTGGGGTGAAAAAAATTACTATGTTAGAAATCTAGGGTCAAAACACTGAAAAATACCCCAGTTATGAGCATGCATTGACACATTTCAATGTACACTCATAAATTTGCTGTTTTTTAATATGTTTACCCCGCATTTTCAACATAGCCTTCTTATGACCCCCGCATAGCTTTCTTAAGACCCAACCTCATGAACAAGGGTGGAGAAAATGTTCAAATCATAACCAAAATGTGGTTTTGCACCACCACAAGTTTGAAAACACATTTTGGCCACGATCTAAAAAAATGTCAGGTGTCACATTCATGAAGTGGTGTGAAAAAATGGCTATGTTGAAAATTTGAGGTCAAAATATTGAGAATTACCACAGTTATGAGTGTGCATTGAAAAACTGCAATGTAGGCTCATAACTTTGTTGTTTTCTCCTATTTTTTCTTATGACCCCACTTCATGAACAAGGGTGGAGAAACTTTTCAAATTCTATCTGAAAGGTGATTTCATGCAGCGACAGCAAAAATCACCTTTCTGGGCAGAGTTGCATAATTTCACTGTTGTTGTTCATGTCCCAAAAAAGGCATGTTGAAAATTTGGGACAAACATATTCAAAAATGACCAAATATTGACAACAAGTTCAAAACCCATTGAAATACATTGAACTCCATACTTGATTTTCTCAATTCACTGTCCAGCACTGAAGAGTGAAGATGTGTCTCTGATCTAGAGAGGATGATGATGTTGAAGCTCCAGTAGGTAAGTAAGGACTTGGAGGGGGAGTGTGGGGTGGTGAGTGCTGAGTGGGGATGGTCAGGTGGGGGAGACAGTAATGGCAGTGGCAGCAACACACATTGATGGATGGTTTTCTGTTTATAGGGTATATTTGAAAGAAAACAAACAAGCAAGCAAAATAAACTAGGAAGGATGGTTTTCTTTATTTCAGGTATTGACATTGGGGATTGGGAACCCCCAGTGTTGGTGGTATGTTTGGTGGCACTTGGGGTGGGCTCCCCAGTGTCACACAATCAAAATGGGCAGAGTGGGGGGTGACAGCTAATACAGGGGATTGGTCACCTCTGTGCTAGAATATTAAAATGGAAGGGGTGGGAGAAGAGTGAAGAAGGGTTTTCATTATTTTTGGCGGCATCAGGGCGGGCTCCCTGGTGTTGCACAATGAAAATGGCTGGGGTGGAGGGTTGTATCTGGCACCAGGGATTACACTGGGTGGGTGGGGACCATGGTAGCACACTCATGACAGATCAGCTGTGCTTGCTGGGTGGTGTTATGTAGATCAAAGGAAAGAGCCCATCTATGATTGGGTTGGCTCTCTCCTTTGAACTACACAATATTTCCACCCAGCAAGCCTGAACAGTGTCATGATCAGCCTGGCTAATGATTGGTGTGACACTGACGAGCCCCTTGCAGATCACTCTGCATTGGTTTAACAGTTTCACACTTCTCAAAACCCACTCTCATAACAAAAAGTTCTCTATGCATGTGTGTGGCGAATGTAAAAATAGGAACATGTCCTCCTTCTGTCCTCATCATTGCATTGTATTGTATAATGGGGATCAGGAGTGGGGGGATGTCACTGAACAGCAGAGGAGGATAATGAGAGGCAATGGGGTTAGGGAGGGGCTTTATGCATCTTACATTGTGGTGTCATGATGGGCACAGACAGACCCACAACCACCTTCAGAATACATGGAGCAATTTGCAATTTTTTTACATACAGACTTTTATGCCCTGTGCATTTCAGGCCTGTCACTGTCTCCTCTACATAGCTACTACTACTCCAGTCTGCCAAACTCCATTCCTCCACGGATTGCCCCACCCCAGTGGCAGGCTGGGAAGGGGAGGGCTGTCCTCCCCCCATCCGGTGAGCCTGCACCCAGACTGGGGGTCCAGCGAACTGGTGTCAGAGTGGCACAGAGGTGGGCAGGCAGAGCTTCATGTATCCTGAGACCACTATTTTCCTCCAAGTTTTCTCCCCCTGCTGTGTCAGCCATAAGCATGTGCATGTGGAGGTGCACATACGCTACATAACTGTGGCCTGCTTCTCTGCTGCTCTAGACTCTGGTACTACCACCCAGCCTCCATCAGATGGCAGCCAAGGAGTGATACAGTGTGCCCCCCCCACCTTGGGAGAGGACAGCAACCCATCGGACCCTCAATCCTCTCACTCCCTGCCAACCCCCAGCATCCCATGCTCATTCCTGAACACAGGCCACTGGCATGGCAGGAGGTAAGTCATTAAATGCCTCAGTCATCCACTCCACTGGTCTGTCGCTGTCATTTGCATTTTAATGAGGATTTATGAGATTGTAAGTATATATGATAAGGGAGTTGTAGCACTGTGCATGGTAAGCAGGGTCATTAGCATTTATGTACTAACATTGCAGTTTAGTGTTTCAGTGCTACTGCAGTCATGCCTTGCAAAGTGCCCCGTGTGGAGGTAGGGCAAGTGCATGTGGTGATAACTCTGAATTGCACTCAGGATACAGTTAGGTCTTTGCTATACACAGCATTCAAGGGAGATACACTGGAGACCTCACAGGTTTACAACATACCTCCTTTTGTGCCTTGTGCATATTAATGCAACTACACCGACCTTTGTACATTAGTTTGCATGTGGTTAACTACTAGGGTTGAGCAAAATATGAAAATGTTATGTTTGACATTCAATTTCACCAAAACTAGTGCAAGATTTCGCAAACTCTCCCTACCCCACCAACATTTTGCTTATGGGGAAGAAATATTTTATTTTGGGATTTCTGTTTTTATTTAGGCATTCTATGGTGGGCTAGACAGATTTCTGAAGGATCATGACACTGAGAGTTACACTGCAGGAATAAGGGTAATATCCGTTATGTTAAGTTTGGACATGTGTCCATACTACAGTTAGGTATAGTCACTGCTGTGTGACACGAGGACTGGACAAGATGGATCCTAACTCCCTTCTGTTAACTTAAAGCTATGTTACTAGTTAAAAAATACCTTTACAATGTTAGGGAGACACAATATCACCACCCTGTAAAATTATGTCATAGTTTTTTCTTTTTGTAACTTTTTTACTCACACTGGAAAACACTTCACAAAATGTGAAATTTGTCAGAATGTCTTCCAGCATTTTGCAAGCTTAGATGAAGGGAAAGAGTAGCAACAGGGAGTATCCTTAATAAGTAGCTCTAATTCTTACTTTTGGAAGTCACTGTTCTTTTAGGCAGCTTTTAAATTAATGCAATAATCAGTTCAAAATGGATCACAAAAATACCCATTACTTGTGAGTACAATAGCTAACACGGTAGTGCACTTGATTAATTGTAACCATCAACATATCTAGTAAAGTTCAATTAGTAGACAATGTTAGGCAGAAAGATCAAAGCTATCAAGTCAGGCATCTTTTGGACACTGATCAAATTGTTGTGGGTGAATAATGTAATTATTTTGTTAGAAAGTATAGCTTTAAATTTGTTTAGGAGGCTGTTTGATGCCATGCATAAAGCACCTAGTTTTATCACTGCAGCCTTAGTGATTATCTGAAATGATAACAGAAAAGTTGCAATAGTCCACATTCTGAGCCCACCATTTGCAGTTCTGCACTGTGCTCAAGAAGCCAAGAATCAGTTTGGCTCAAAATGCTGTGTTTCTCTCAGTATCAAAGAAAAGAGTCTTTGCAGGTGACAAAAGATTAATGGGTGTGGGTGGGAGTGCATATTCAGACAAGATGATCTGTTGTCAGAGATCTCCTAGACCAAGAAATCCAGTCATTTAAGACCAGCTGAGGTCCAGTCATCTAAGTTCAGACAAGTCCAGAGAGACCCATATACTGTATGTATGAGTGCCATATTAGTATCATCTGAGCTATCCTGAATCAGCTGAGTTCCCTTATATCTGACTAATAATCAAACAGTGTTCCAGATCCAGTACCAATGTATTTTGTTGTAGGACTGATATTCAGAAAATAATACATGCAGAATCCAATGCTTTAGGAATGCTCTAAAGTATTCATTTTTCTATTTATAGGAAGTGTGAACACTTCAGTGCCTCAGCTTTTAAATATAATCTATATATGTTAGTGAAAACATAAATGTTGATCTTAAAGCAACAGTTCATGTCACCAGGAAAAATTGCCACTGCCTGCTTTGATTCCATTATGTAGTGTCTGGGCTCAGTTATGGAATCTTGCTACTGTACACTAAAAATTTAACTTTGGTAAAATAGTTTATTGTTAGCTTGGTTGCTTCTTGTGGATCCAAAGAAAAGATGGCTACACCCCCTCTGATACTAGGCCATTTAAAAATGATGTCCATCGTGTTTGGTTTAGCGAATTGTTTAGCTCCCTGAGATATCTATCTGTTCATTTTCATTTACTCTCATTAGAAAATACTATAATTTAGATTCATGTGTACATTTTCACTAAATTGTGGATGTTTTAAAAATGTTAAAATGTTATTGAAATTAGTTTACAATTGTGTTAAACTAAATCTTATGTAATGGACTTTAGTTGCTCAATCTCTTTGTTGCAGCCGCAGCAGTGTAATATTTAACATTAACTTATTTACAGACATACAGTACTGTAGGGACATAATGCACTGGTTCAGTGATACCAAAGTGATAGGTAAAGTGAAAGACGTAACAGAGGGGATCTGTGATCTACAATAAAAATCAACAAATCAAATATTATTAGGCAGCTTTAGTGCAGGAATAAGGTCACTGAGGCCATTTTTCATGTAGAAATGAATCAGTAAAACATCTACCTGTAATGACACTAAACTTGCCCAGCTATGGTTGTCACAGAAACCCTACAGTTGCAAATGCCTGTTACTATGATAGCCTATGTTAGTGTTTAGTTTAGTCACCCAAGAGTTAAAGAGTTTTATTTTAAGAATGCTCTACTATTTATCATTTATATACTACTTTAAATTTGAACATAGCAACATATATGAGCTATTTGGAGAGCTGGAAGGTTAATTTATTTTGTACTGTATTTGTCCTATAAAACTGCCAATCTAGAGTTTTGCATGTCTTTTATAATATATTTAAACATTTTAATAGCCTTAATGCAATTTAATGTGCAGTTACACAAAATATATACAAAAAGTTTTGAGAATTTGTCAAAGCCAGTTTTTATTGCAGTAGATAAACAGATACTCCAGTGTCTGCATCAAACTGATACTGTCACATATGAAAGGGAAATGTGACAGCTCTCGATCTCAGTGGTGTGCATTTGCAAAAGCCACAGGGATAAACTTCAGAAAATACAAGGGCACTCACCACTCCATGATGCCTCACCACAGCTCATGGCCAGGTTTATCCCAAATTGGCAACAAACTTACAAACTGGTAACAAACTTTACAACAGCTGCACTCAAAATAGGAATCTGATTTAGTGCAAATAGGAAACTATCATTAAAAAATAAATTACAGGATCCATAGTAAACTAGGTGTAAAAGCCACAGACAGCTCAACAAACTGATGTCACAGCGTTTTGGCATGGTAAAATATGACCTTCCTCAGGTGACCAGACAGGCGGTGAGTACCCTAGTGGTTTCTGACACTGTTACGTGTTTTGAAAAATAAACACAGGACCTGGATGCCATATACTATCTATATGCAAGTGAAACATACAGAGCCCCATGATTTTCTTTTTTTTTTTTTTTCCAATTTCTATTTCTGAATTACCCCTCAATACTGACACTTGACCCTCCAGCACCACAAACCCCAGGAGGACCTCTCACAGAGTCTTGGTTTACCCCCCCAGGCAGGGATGAAATGGGAAGGGGGACCTGGACCTTGACCCCCCCCAACCTGTAGACATACCTTAAATCTCATCAGGGTCCATCCATCTTGGGCTGCAGCATGTGTGGGTGAGGGCTAGTACCCACTCTCTCATCGGTGTCATGCTGGGGCCAAGCATTTTTTGTTTATGCCCCCCAGAGGCATGACATTCACTGACGCCAAGGCATAAACCGGCGTCAGTCATGCCTCCCCCCTCTGTCAGACTCAGGCAAGCTGTTCCTCTGGCCACCAATAGAGGCTTGGCATCCACAGAGTCAGTGCACCCCCCGACCCCCAGAGAAGATGAGCAGTCCCCTTGACACTTAAGCCTCCTCCCCCCGGCTAGCCTTCCAATGACCTGAGCCCATTTCTGAACTTGAGTTGCCAGTGTCGCAAGAGGTAGTGCTACTGCTGCACTGGCAGGCCTGCTTAGAGCCCCATCATTTTCTGTCTACCAGTGGGAAAAAAAATATTAAAACTGAAACCCAGGATATTGAGGACTTGTAAGGCAAGTTTTATTATTCAACACTGCTTTCAAAAGTATGAAAAATGTGGCTTGTAAACAATTCTAGTTTTATTTTTCTGTTTTCCTACAGTGCATAGGAGACAAAGGTGATTTATATTCTGTACATGGAAAATTGCTATACACTGCTCCTGGGTGCCATGTTCAGCACCCAGCATGCTATGGAAATGAACAACTAGATTCACAAAAGGGCAAAAACATCTGCAGCTGCAGGAAAAACCCAGCACAAGTGGGTTGCCACTTGTGGCTCCGAAGGTTGCTGAAGTTCTTCTGCAGCTGCAGATATTCACAAAGGTGGAGCCGGATTATATCTGGCTTCACAACATATGGCAGCTTGCAGGTGGTGTTGCCAAGGAAATCCCTGCAGCTGTGAACAACTGTTATGGCTGCTGAAATCAGCCATAACATCTGCCACAAGTGCAGTGCTGTAAACCCCAATCTCTGCAACTGCTGGGATTTTGGTCCGAAAATGGAGTTGCAGTGTAGGACTTAGTCCCAGGATTATTCGTGAATCTAGCCCAGTATTACTTTACCCAGCTACCTTGAGTAAGTAGGCACCTTTATTTGAATGATCCCTAAAACATCAGAGTTAATTTTCAAAAAAGAACACTTTGTAGAAACAAAAATGTATACTGGAAACACAAACAAAGGATGGTGTTCTACAACATAGACACTATGTAACATTAGGTCAAAACTAGTGTTGCATGTTTTTACAAAATAAATGAGAAAGCACCACTTTTATTGTGTTGTCTACTATTGCTCCCTACACAGAGTGTACATGTGAACCCAATTCCTCATCCCTAGGTATAGTATCTTGCACTGCTCCATATTAAATCTACACCCAGTTTCTCAGCCCATGTTCCTAATGAGTGAAGATCCCCTTGTAGTGCATCCATCCTCTGCTGAGTCCACTCATTTTGCCAGTTTACCAGAAAGTAATAAACTTTAACTGACTTCATCCTCCTCCTCCTCCAGGTCATTAATAAATATGTTAAAGAGCAATGGAACTAACAACTACCCTTGGGACACTCCACTCACCATATCCCTCCACTCTGAATGGTGATCATCCACCACAACTACTCCCTACCTGCCCTCCAATTTGCTAACCACTTTCTGACCACTTTGCAGACTGCATAATGCACTACTTTATCAATGTGTTCTCTATTTGGTAGTGTCAAAGACCTTGTTGATGTTGGACTCCCGGTGATGTCACAGTGGCAATGGTGGTGTCATACATCAACTCTGAGAAGATGTTGTTAAGCCAAAGCCATCCTGTGCTTATACTATGATTTATTTTCACTTTCAGTCTAATTCAGAATGGTTCTGAAATTGATATGAGACAGCAGCTGAAAGAATTTTCAGTTTCCACTGCTGCTACATTAGCAAAATTGAGAGCAAAGGAGAAGGGTTACAGTCAGAGACACTCCTCCTTGAAGCCACCATCATCTGTACCCCTAGATAACAAAATGGAGGAGGCTGAGGAGACTTATAAAATTACCTCCATAAATTATGCCCTGAACTCAGAGGCATTAGTGAGATCTTCCAGCATCTGAAGTCACAGGCTGCAGATGACAAAAGATGCCTCCAAATCACAGTGAAATGGGCAATAAATCTTGACTCAATGAATATACTGAGACTACAGACACACAGTACACGTGGATGCCCTCCTATTCCTATATGAAAAGGAGTTTGAGACTCTGAGGATGTTAGACAATTTACAAAACGGGCACAGGAGGAATAGTATCCATATTCATAGGATCCCAGAGAAATCAGAATCCAGGGATAACACAATATTTATCAAGGGCCTTTGAAAAAAATCTGGAATACGGACAAAGATGGTACATTAAACATCATTCATGCCAATGGAGTGCTCTCACCCCACCTAAGGATCCCTCTGCCAGATATTGATCTGTCATAATCACATTCCTGGACTAGAGTTAAAATGCACATTTTAAAACATGCATGGGGGCAGAAGGAAGTACATTTTGGGGACAGTAGATTGTTTCTGGAATGTGATTTTGCACCAGTGACCCGACAAAAGTGACAAAAAAAAATCCTGCCAGTACAAAAGGACTTCTGTACAAAAAACATTAAATCTAGGTTTGGATTCCAAGCTAAGCTGTCCATTTTTTAAATGCACATGGTCAACCCTTTATGATTCTCTCACCGAAGCAACCCCATATCATAACTACTCAGGCATCAAGGTGAAGGAGATGACTAGGTGTGCCCTAGCCCTAGATGACTAAGAGGTGGCAGGGAAGGTTAAGGAGACAAGGATAGCATTCAGGAAATATAAGGAAACACAGAAGGAGCAGGACAGAGAACTTTATCAGTTAAAGCAGAAAGAGGCTGGGAAGGCAGTCAGAATAGCAAAGGCCCAAACCGAGGAAAGGATAGCCAACTCTGTTAAGAAGGGGGATAAGGCCTTTTATAGGTACATTAGGGAGTGGAGAAAGACCAAAGGAGGGATACTGAGGCTTAATAAAGGGGAAGGAATGTGGGTAGAGGGTGACAGTGAAAAAGCAGAGATACTGAATAAATATTTCTGCTCAGTATTCACAAAGGAAGAGGAGGGGGGTACCTAAACCAAACAAGAGAAACACTCTGAAGACAGGGGTCAATACCAGTCCATTTACAGAAGAAAGGATTCTGAAAGAACTAATAAAATTGAAGGTGGACAAAGCAATGGGGCCTGATGGGATTCACCCAAGAATTCTTTTTTACTGTTAAAGATTTTATTGTTATTTCACACAGGACATACAGAACAAATATATGATACTGAGGTGATATATGTAACCATACCACAACATTTGGTACGGACATCAGAGATACAAACATAAAGGATACCAAGAATAAGGAGTAAAAAGAGGAAGCACAGTCATATGCAATGAGAATACTCCCATACATACTGTATAACATGGATATGCATGAGGGGAGAGAGAAAAAAAAGACAAAAACTCATTATCCAAGGATTATCAGAGCCTACCTAGGCCCTCCCACCCGAAAGAGTGGAAGCTATGGGTTATTGACTGATGGAACCCAAAAATAACAGTAGCAAGTAGGGCCTAGGATAGGGTATGGTAAATGGAGTTGAGTCCTGGATCAGGCCTAATACTAATTTGAACTATATACACCGCAAAAAAAGAAACTAGAAGGCAAACTGATTCTGAGATAAAAAAATACCTTGACAAGTAATGAAAACAAAATGGGAAAGCCTATAAACTCCAAACAAGACAGGGGCCTCCTGGGAGTTGTAGACCACCTAGGATTGAACATCGTGACAGTACTTGGAATGGAGATATGGCTGCCAATGTGTGTCAAATTGGACCAACGAGCCCCCCCGCAAAACTAGAAAGCCTCTCTTATATAGCTCCTTGGGCTGGTGCCTGAAGGAACTCTTGGAAGGATGGGACCTCTGGGGACCGCCATCTCATTAAAATAAGTCTTTTGGCTATTGCCCCCACAGCTGTAACCCATTGAGCCCCTGGACAATGCTTGGGTGTGTGAGAATGGGCACAGCCTAAAAGGAGGAAAGGGGGAGCTGGTACTACTTGAGGAAACAGGAAAGCACAGATATCTTGAATTGCTATCCAGAAGTGCTGGAGATTGGGACACTCCCAGAGTATATGAAATAGATGAGCCCCTTGACTGCCACATCTCCAGCAAGTATCATGCTGGAGGAGCCCCATCTTTTTGAGTTTAACCGGATCCCTATACCACCTGTGGAGGGTTTTGTTCATAATGAGATGGGTATGCCCATCCATACACGATGTGTAATCTCACCCAAGCGTGGTCCCATTGGAGCTTGGAGACAGGAGAATGAAAATCCTTTTCCCATTGGGCTCTAGCTGACAAGGTAGGATTTGCAGCGGCATCTCTAAGGGCATTATAAATCACACTGGCTCTATTCCTAGGGTGATGTAACCAAAATGTAATAGGATGTGGCCTTGATTCTGACCCTTTATTTTTAGGAAAGTTAGGAAGATGGGTGATGGCATCTCTAATTTGGAGATATCTCCAAAAAATGTGAAGTTGGGAGATGGTATCTGGATTTTAATGTCTCAAAAGTATCCAATGTACTAAAATCTGGGAGCAATAGATCTTGTACTAAAGAGATACCCTGAGATTCCCAAGCTTTCCAGTGGATCATACTACCACCTACTACCAGGGCATGGTTGTTCCAGAGAGGCATAAACCTCCACGGTGTTAAATCCTTGCCTAGGAGAGTTAAAACTTTTTGCCAGTATTGGATGGACAACAGAATGGGAGGAGGGAGATTTAAGGGGAGATTTTTCTTACTGTACAGTGCCACTGCAGGAGAGGGCCTGTAATAATGATGCCTCCAGTGGGAACCAAGTAGGTGCAGTAAGACCAATGTTAGAGAACCATAAAGTGGTCTGAGCCAAGACAAAGGCCATGTGGTACCCCTGGAACACCCAAGAATTCTAAAGGAACTAAGAGTAGAACTAGTGACAACGGTGACTACTCTCTTTAACAAATCATGGGAGGATAAGGTGGTACCTGAGGACTGGAGGAGGGTGGATGTGATTCCCTCTTCACAAAAGTGGGAGCTGGACAGAGGCAGGAAACTACAGACCAGTTAGTTTGACCTCAGTGGTAGGGAAAATGATGGAATCACTTCTGAAGGAAAGAATTGTTGAGTACCTAGAGGCCAGTGGGGCACAGGACCCAAGGCAGCATGGATTCACAATGGAAAGGTTGTGTCAGACGAATCCAATAGATTTCTTTGACTGGGTGACCAAAGTAGTAGACCAGGGAGGGGCTGTGGACATGGCCTACCTAGATTTTAGCAAGGCATTTGATATAGTCCCACACAAAAGATTAATACACAAGTTAGCCAGCCTTGGAGTGGGTCCCAAGGTGGTAGCCTGGATAAAAAAAATTGGCTAGACAACAGGACACAAAGGGTAGTAGTAAATGGAGTCCACAGTGAAGAAAGGAGGGTTACTAGCGTGGTACCACAGGGTATAGTACTGGGACCGGTCCTTTTTAATGTCTTTATAAGTGACATTGCAGAGGAACTGGAAGGAAACGTATGTCTCTTTCTAGACGACACAAAGATCTGCAACAGGGTTGACACACAAGATGGAGTGGAAAGGATGAGAAGGGACTTGGCAAGGTTGGAGGAATGGTCAGATGTATGGCAGATCAGATTCAATGCAAAGAAGTGCAAGGTAATGCACCTGGGAAACAAAAACCCAGGGGAAGAGTACACAATGGGGGGTGAGATACTGGCAACAGTAAAAATGGAAAGAGACCAGGGGTAATTATATCAGATGACCTAAAGGTGGGCAAGCAATGTGAGAAGGCAGTAAGGAAGGCTGGGGGGATACTAGGATACATAGGGAGAGGCATCAATAGTAGAAAACAGGAAGTAGTTATCCCTCTGTACAGACAGTTGGTGAGACCCCATCCGGAGTACTGTGTGCAGTTCTGGAGACCCCATCTCTGCAAAGACATAGATAGAGTGGAGGCTGTCCAGAGGAGAGCAACCAAAATGGTGCAGGGTCTGCACCAGAAGACATATGAAGAAAGACTAAAGGAGCTTAATATGTATACCCTTGAGGAAAGAAGGGAGAGAGGGGACATTATACCTCAAGGGAATCAACAAAGTCCAAAAGGGTAGCATCTTTCAAAAAAAGAGCTGTGCAAGAACAAGGGGGCACAATTTGAAGATAGATGAAGGACGGCTCAGAGGTAATGTGAGGAAGTATTTTTTCACAGAAAGGGTTGCGGATGTATGTACCAGCCTCCCTGAGGAGGTTGTGAAGTCAAGAACAGTGGTGGAATTCAAGAATGCATGGGACAGGCATAAGGCAGTCCTAGTGGGGGGTAGGAGGAAGTCAGCTGTTGGTTAACTAGGATCTGTAGCTTATCTGTTAGGTAGGAAAATGGGCAGACTAGGTGGGCCAAGCGGTCCTTATCTGCCGTCACATTCTATATTTCTATGTTTCTATGTTAGCGGTCTATACATGGTGGAAATCTGTAGGAAACAATGGCACTGGAAAAAGCAGCTCAGGCAGCAGAAGAATATTCCCCCTTGCACAAAAAGAATTGGATCCAAGATGGCGAAGTGGCATAAAACAGTCCTTGAGCAAGATCTGGAGTCAGAGAGCATAGTGGTAGAACATTCTACATCACCACAGGGAGTGCAAAATCTTGCACTTGTGATGCAGTAACCCGGGGGAGGATTACATGATGGGTGGGGAGTTACTGATGGCCATCAAACAGAAAAAGAGATCTGGGGGGGTGATCATATCTGATGACCCAAAGGTTGCCAAACAGTGTGCCAAGGCTATGGGGACAGCCAGTGGGATGCTGGGGTGCGTAGAGAGAGGTATCACCAGCAGAAAAAAACAGGTGGTGATGCCACTGTCCAAATCATTGGTGAAACCTCATTCAGAGTACTGTGTCCAGTTCTGGAGGCCACATCTCCAAAAGGACATAGATAGGGTAGAGGCAGTCCAAAGAAGCGCGCAACAAGAATGGTGCAGGGCCTGCACCAAAGGTCATATGAGGAGGGACTGGATGTACTCAATATGTATACACTGGAGGAGAGCAGAGAGAGTGGAGAGGCATGATAGAGACCTTCAAATACCTAAAGGAAATAAATAAGGCACAGGAGGGTAGCATCTTTCAGAAAGGAGATGCTCTAGAACTAGAGGGCATGACATGAGCCTGGAAGGGGATAGACAAAGGGGGCAACATGAGAAAGTACTTCCTCACAGAAACAGTGGTGGAGGCATGGAATGGCCTCCCATCTGAGGTGGTTGGGGCAAAATCAGTGGGGGAATTCAAAACTGCATGGGATAGACACAGAGCAAACCTATTGATTCAAAAGAGGAGGTAAAGAGGAGATAAAGTAGGATCTGCAACTTTTTAGTAGGTAGGGGAAAAGGGCAGACTGGATGGGCCTTTTGGTCCTTATCTCCCATCAGTTTCTATGTTTCTATGTAGGGGGGAGATGACTGAGGGGGGTGGGGTAGTCAGGAGACTTGCACTGGCCATCTGGGATAAGGGAAAGACTTTTTAAATCCTTTATACCTATTTTTGGCCTTCATTAAATTATCAGTTAAAGAATACTCAATATTTGGCCCCTGAATGCACATACCTATCAAATATTCATGGGAAGGTACTTGCATACCCCAAGCGGCAGCAGTTTTTTGCACTGTTGATTGATGACCTTGGATAGGGAGTGGATTTGGTTCCTAATCTCAAGGATGATGTATGCTGAGTGCATCGTATAGAATTATGTACAGGTAACCATACACAACAAGGCTGTGTTTCCATCAAGGATTTGACATGACATCATAGGGACTGTGAGAGTGAAACTCGAAAGGTCCCTAATGTCATCTCAACCCCAAGATGGAAACACATGCTAAAGTGTGTTTTGGCAGACCATATATTTAAGCAGTAAGGTATGACCATGGGTTGCATAAACATATGTTAATCACCCCATAGGGGTGCAATGTGAAATGAGGTAAAACTGACTGCCACACACCCCTAGGGTGTGATTAACATACGGGTAATGCAACCCCTGGGAGTGCCTTATTGCATTTATAGCAATGTGAAAACTAAAATATTCAAAGTAACTTTTTAAATAAGTTTTTTTAATTACACCTGGTTTTATATTAAAACAGTCCTTCCACAATCTGAACTCGAGTCCATTTAGCGTGTTCATTCAGTTAAGGTTAATGGGATTAAGGGCAATCTTGAGCCGTGAATTGCACTGTTACTGTGGCAACTGGAGCTGAGTAAAATTGCCACCACTTTTAGGGCCGTTGCATTAAGTGTGCCAGGCAGTGATGACAACAATGATGTTTTCCCTCATCTGTCTGCATTTTCTGTGCATGCCAGTGCTAGCTGCAGCATCACTATGGCAGCCTGAGCTGTTGCTATGATACTTCGTTGCTTCAGCACAGGTCACACACACTTTCAGTGTAGTGTCCTTAGTGACTGTTATGGCAGCAGCTGTGTGCACTAAAGAGAACACCATTTTGACATGACAACAGGGGATCTTGGGTATTTTAGTGAGGTCCCCTCTGAAGTATGAATCTTAGTTAATTCATGTGCTGTAAAATGAAGTGTAGTTTGAATGATGCTTATATTTTCACTTTTGAAAACCTGTCAGTACAGTGTTCCATAATATCAAAATTGGCTTGACAGATAAGAGAATTAATGAAGTGGACAAAGTAACAGTGATCACTGAAAACTGTACTGGAGCACTAAAACACAGTAAAATCTAACATTCCATGATGAACTAGATGCAGGGGATTGTGCTGTAGGTGATGAGGCAGTACATGACTATTAATTAAAGGTTAATGTAACCTTTCTGAGCCTATACCAGCCAACCACACTGCAGCATTTACAAGCCCATTGCTAAATTTATAGTACTGTATATGGGTTTTGTAGTATATTAGAAAATAAAATGCAGTCAGCTGTAGTACTTCTGCTATGAGTAAAAACAAGAAAAAAATAATTTTAAAGCCTAAAATGTAAAATATGAATGGCAGATTTGTATTTCAGGCCAGAGTGTGGGCAGGGAAGCATCACAATGAGAGACTGTTCGGACAAACTTCAAAGTGAAAAGTTCTTATAACATAGTAGTAATGTCACCACTATACTAAAACAACTTTCTTTGACCTTTGAACTGCACTAAAACAAATTTGGGTGACCTTTGAACTGTCCTACAACAAACACATTTTGAATACAGAAATCAATACACAATAGGGGCTAACCATATACTATGTAACAGTGGCTAATTCAGTCTCCTGGTCAAGTGAGTGCCCTCTGTCAGCTGGTCATGTAGCTGCATTGTCCTCAGCTGCTGAAGAAGTCACTCCTCCTGCACCTCCAAGTGGATGAATGGCTCAATTAGTTGTTGCATATTAGTGGGCATAAGATAAGGACTTATTATTTAACAACTGCAAATTATGATCCTATCCTAGTTAATCGTTTCTGAGAGTAAAATTCCAAACTTGTCCAAGCTGTTTTCCCCTACTGCTGTCTATTTAGACAGTCATGTTCAATATTACTCTTTTCATGGAAAATGCACAAGCCTAGATGTGGGAAGACATGGAACATAATTTACATCTTCTTTATGCAGGGTCATTAGTCCTCACCCAAAACACCAATAAAGAGACTTATATAGCTCCTCCTTTTAGACATCAATCAAAGGAATTACATAACCCTATAACATGCTGATGGTAAAGAGTTTTATGACAGCAGTTTACACATTGCTTCCATTGACACTCGTGATTTGTGAAGCCTCATATACAAGTTACCCAGGGATTCATGTAATATCCCTTGAATATTACCTTTTCACCTTTTGTAATCAAAGCTATCGTATTCTGATGTATATGTTCTTAGAACCTGCAGTGTGATCTCATATCAGTTTCTATGTACTGCCTTCTGATACAGACTAAATGAATACATACATCAGAAACAGACAGTGTAAATAGCATCACAGTGCACTGGAGGCGTACAGAAGCAGATGGTTCTCATTACATCCATACTACTGTCACTAGTTTTACTACTTTACTTCAAATTATACTAAATAAATTGTAATAACAATCAAATTACTGTTTACGGATTAAATTTAGAAGCACTGAGCACAAAGAAGAATTATTGTAATTGCTTATACACTGTAGGCACCTTTCACATGTAAAATGGAGCTGTACAAAACATGCTATTCAAAAAGCAAACTATAAAGATACTTCAAAGAAATCACATATATGCCTTCTTTTAAAATTCTCAACAGACTCAGAGTCAATTGCATACATACACAGAAATGCAGACGATGATATCAGAAAAAGACCAAAGGTCCATCTAGCCTGCCCAACTTTTCCTATCTGCCCTGAGATCTATTTTTTATATAGGGTATTATCCCTCCCGGTCCACCTCTCTGCTCCCCTCCCTACTGCTTCTTATCTCAGCAACCACCAAACTCTTCACTTTGCCCCAGCCATGCTTAAAACCATTTATGGTCTTGGCACCCATCACCTCCACTGGCAGACTGTTCCATGGCTCCATCACCCTTCCTGAAAACTAGAACTTACTTGCATACTTCTTAAACTCCACCCCCCCCCCCACCGCCATCAGTTTCTATTGATGACCTCAAGTTCTTGACTCTGTACTCCTGTTAAATAGTTCCCACACAGTTCACCTTGTTAATTCTCTTCAGGAACACAAATGTCTCTATTATATCTCCCTCTTTCGGCTGGTCTCCAGTAAGTACATGTTCAGTGCCTTGAGATGATCTTTGTAGCAGCTGCCCTGTTGACCATGAATCATCTTGGTCACCCAGTGCTGCACCATCTCCAGGCTGTTCCTGTCTTTTCTTAGGTGAGGATTCCAGAACTGAGCACAGTATTCCAGATGTGACCTCAGCAGTGACCTACCTAGAGATAGTGGTACCTCTGTTTGACTGCTGTCAATACCCCTTTTGATACACCCCAGCATCCTATTGGCCTTATTATAAGTTTTGTTACACTGGCTTGATTGATTGGGAGAGTCACTAATGATGACATCCAGGTCCCCTTCCTCTGCTGTAGTGTTCAGTTTATCACTTCCCTTCCAGCACTCTGTCTTGCTTTTATTCCCCTAGGTGCATAACTTCGCATTTTTGGCACTGAATTACAACTGTTAAACCTTAGACCACATCTCTAGCCCTTTATAGATCCCTCTGCATTTCCCTGATCCTTTCATCACTATCTACCTTACCAATGAGATTTATGTCATCTGCAAAGAGACACTGCAAGCCCCAGATGCCCTTCCAAATGTCATTGATGAACATATTAAAGATGACAGACCCCAGGACAAATCCCTGTGGTACCCCACTTGCAACCTCTCTCACTTCCAATTTGACACTGTTTACCATCACTGTCTGCTGTCTCTCCTTCAATCAATTTCCTACCAATATAACTATGGCCCTAGCCATGCCCAAGTCCTCCAGCTTCTTCAGCAATCTTTTGTGTGACATGGAGTCAAAAGCCTTGCTGAAATTAAACTACAGAAAATCCACAGCATGGCTCTTATCAACTACCTCTGTTATCCAGCCAAAGAAAACTATCAGGCGGGTCTGAAAAGACTTGCCTGCCACAAGCCCATACTATTCGTTATCCTGTAGAAAACTGCTGTTTAGGTTATCCACAAGGACTTTTTGAGTAGTGACTCCCATCAGTTTACACACTGCTGAGGTAAAGCTCACAGGTCTGTAATTCCCCTCTTGCTCCTTGACCCCCCCCCTTTGTAGTGTGACTATGTCCACTACCCTCCAGTCTTTCAGGGCAACCCACTGAATTGAGTTACTGAATAGCCCTAATAGGGGTCCAGCCAGTTCTGCAACCAATGCCTTAAATACCCTTGGGTGCATCCAATCCAACCCATGGACTTTATCAACCTTTAAGGTATCAAGTGCCTTCTGGACCCTTTCTCAGGTACAAAAATGGCTGCCTCATTTCAAGAAGGTTCCTGACAGCTGCCTTAATGCCACTTTCAGATAGGGGCCACTGTCTTCCCTTGTGAAGAGAGTGCAGAAATAATCATTAAGGAAGGCTGTTTTTTGTTTATATTCCTCCAATACCCTTATACCCTTTTGTAGCCTAACAGTACCCTCTCCCTGCTTCCTTTTTACCTTAATATATATGAATAATTGTTTTTCCCCACCTTTACAATACATTACAGTGGACAAGAAGCCCATAGAGATGGCATAAGAGAGCAAAAGCCCTAACTTCTATGATTGGTGCCTGACCCAGGGATCACCTAGCAAATTTGCACAACCAGTCTGCAAACAATGAGTTGAAATATACAACTACTTAAATCACTAAAATATTAAGAAAATGGCCAATTCAGGGCACTATAAGTAAAAACGGGTAATTGATGCAGCAAATGATGTTGACCATAACAAAAAAATGACGCTGCCTACTTTTGTTTTGGGAGTGGCTAGACTTTCTTACTGAATGGGATTTCTTCACATTTGACTTTATGCCTGTCTCTTGCAGGAGCTGCAGTTATCCACTCATATGGAGTCCAATATCTACACTTTGTGCTCTGCAAAAAGAACTTTGGTAAAGTAGTTTGTTCTTGGCCTTAGTTATTTTTTGTCATGGAATACAACCTTTTTGGATATCTATTATAACTGGTCAAATGTCAGCCAAGGCACACCACAGCAATCTTTTCTTCATACGCCAATACTAACTAAGGTAAAAATGAGCTACTTTTCCAAAATTATCTTAGTGTACAGAAGCCTGATTTGGTAAGGGAACCTAGATGTACCCTTAATGAATTAAGGACAGGCAGTGAAGACTTTTTTTTTTTACAGCCAGTATGAACTGCTGTTTTAATGCAGTGGAATTTGTTAGTCGGCAAATCATTTCAACGTAGTTTTTTTTTTATTTGTTTTTAGCAAAAATGTATTTTGGATATTCTAAGATTCATCATCAGCGTATTTTTAATTTTCTCATATTTCTAAAACAGCTTTTGCAGTTTATTTTGTAATTAATGACTCAAATACTTGAAGATGACCACCACTTGCAATGTTTAAAAATCTCTTCTTGCCAGCACTGTAGCACAGTGGACTGTGGTGCCTTGCACCTTACCTTCCACCACATTGGTGACCTCGATTCGGGAAGGAGATCAGGGCATCAGGATTGGCCAAGGTGAGCAGGATTGAGAGTCCCACAGGATGCTCTCCACCTTGTGGGGGGGGGGTTCACTCCACTCAGCTACTGCGACCTAGGGAAAATGGTGACTGGAAGAGACCAGAAGAAGTACAGGAAGGGACATTGATTGGCTAGAGTGGAAGCTCACACCTTGCATCACTCTGGTCTCAGTTGGTGTCCAGCAGGAAGGAGATAATATAGGGAAAACTCCTAACCACACAACATGAAGGCCACACAGACTCTGCACACACCGGTGCGCCTCCTGGTGGGACAGACATTTACGACTGAGGTTTGGTCCATCCCCACCAACCTCCACTGTGGGGAGGGGCTACCATGAGTGACTACTGTGGAGATAAGTAAGCCCTAGGAGAAGGCAGGGTGACAGAGTTGGTGCAGAGGTGGTGGACCCAAGAAAGGGCCAGAGGCAGGTTGGTGAAGGGCAAGAAATAATAAGTAAAATAAAAAAAATATTTCCCACTGAGGTTATCTTTTGCATGTAAAAGCTACACTCATACTGTGCATGTATTAGGATGTGCCAACACATGTTTCTGATGGTAAACAGCACAGCACTGTACGGAGATATTTAATTTTTTCATGGATGGGCATGGCAAGGGAGTGTGAACTTTTATAAACTTCAAAACCCTGGATCTTAGTTGAGGAATGAAATAAAATGGAAAGTAAAAATGATTTATTTAATTAATTTGAAAATTGGTAACTAGGAGAAGCACTCAGTTCCAGGTGTCCAGGTGTGACGCAGGGGAATGGTTAGTGGAGGAAACAGAAAAAATATAATACAGTATATTACATTGAACAGAATGCAAAGTGCAGACACGGAACAAAATGCAATACATTTTTGGTACAAACTTGGAACAAATTAAAGAGAAAGCATGCTGTGCCAATACCTGTGTTGGTGGAAAATGAGGAATCTGACAACAAATCAGTACACAGGCAAGCAATGCAGTGTACCAGGGATAAGTAAAGGACTATGAGGCCCAAAAACATGAGCTACCAGAAATAACTAGGGGGAACCTCCCACAGGAAACAGGTGCAGGTGGGTGGAAGGAGGAGCTTCAGCTGGAGCCTAAAGGAGCTTGATGAGGGGGGAATGGCAAAGGAGAAAGGGGATCTGGATCCAGAGTGTTGGCAGACAATAGGAAAAGGATGATTGCCTACACGAGGAACGGGGGTGAGGAGTGGAGAAGGTTCATAGAGTGGAGGGAACATAGAGCAGAGGGGACAGGAGAGAGGAGAGGTAGTAATGAAGGGAGCCAAACCAATACTTCAATATGATGAAAAGGCAGTGTAACTGGTGATGTGAAGGTAGGGGGAGGATGGAAAGAGAAGAATAGAGAAAACAGTGGTGCACATATGGAGAAGAGTTTGTTGAAAAGTGGCAAAAGGCATTCCAGAGAGTGTCTAGTGTGGCTATGGAGGTAGAGGGGGGCTGCACCATAGACCATGTCTGCATAGTCTGCATAGTCAAAGACCAGAAGCACCATTTTGGTAACCAGCTCATAGCAGACCAGCAAGGGTAGGCAGTCTTTGTTATGGTACAGGGCAGAGTTTTACATGGATAGCATCGATATGGGCTGAGAAGTCAAGCCATACTCCAAGGTACTTGGATGATTGCACCACTTCACTCATACAAGGGACAACTAAAACTCATTATTTGCTTATGTGAATAAGTGTAAAAACTCAACAAGGAGCATTGGTCAATAACAGAAAATGGTAACCCCAGTAATGATGATGAAATGACAGCAAACATTTTTAATAACTATTTCGGTTCCATATTTGGTACCAAGATAGACTTTGCCAACATACCTGCAGCTAAACCATCAACCATCTACCAGGTCACAATAGATCAGATTTGTTCTGAATTAGCACAAATATAAGAGTAAATATTGCCACAGGACCTGACAACTTACACCCAAGGCTATTAAGGGAAATGTGTACTGCTCTCTCAGTCCCCCTAATGATAATGTTCAACAAATCATTGGAGACTGGGGATGTGCCATATGACTGCAGGAAGGCCATGGTTGTACCAATACATAACAAGCATTTGACAATGCTGAATGTTTGCTTGCTGGTATTGGCACAGGTAGTACAGGAGTTAGAGAGATGAATAATAGGAATGGCAGTGAAGTATTAAACAAATGCCAGCTCCCACCTCCACCCTGCAGAGACTGACAGGCATTTGGGGGTATGCCTTTGGGTTGTCTTGTCGGCCATAGTGCTCATGCCATTCCACCTCACTCCACCTGCAGACACCAACAGGTGTTGCTGTGTGCCTTGGGGTCTTCATCCCTTACAGTCACCTCATTCCATAAGGAAATAAGCTGAGATGGGTGCAGTAGAAGAGAATGGGGTGAACGTTAGGGCTGAAGACCCCAAGACACACCTTAATGCCTGTCACTGGCTGCAGGGTGGGGATGGAGGTGGAATGGCATGAGCATTATGTCCAACGACCCCAAGTCACAAACCCAACACCTGTCAGTCTCTACAGGGTGGGACATTACGGTTGGAAACCCTAATGCCCTGGGCCTTTGTTGGTATTTTCACTCCAGATTTTCAAAACAAGCTTTTTGGGACCCCACCTCATGAGTAGTGGCACTATCATTTTGTTACTCAATCCTGAAAGGTGATTTCACACAGTGACTGTGCCATTCAGTGCCACAGGTGCAAAAAGACATTTTGGGCAGGATGTGAAAAATGACAGCTATACTGTTCATGAGGAGGTGTGAAAAATGGCAGTGTTGAAAATCTGGAGTAAAATTATGAAAAACTGGTAAAGTTACGAGCATGCATAGAAACTGCATGATGCATGCCTCCAACGCAATCATTTTTGGGAATTTTTTCACCACATTTCCAACATGGGCATTTTGGAACCTCCCCTCCTGAACCATGCCACTGTGATTTTGTTAATCTGTCCAGAAAGTTGATTTCCCATAGCTTCCACGCCATTCTGTGCTACAGGTGCGAAAACACATTTTGGGCAGGATATGAAAAATGACAGCTGTACTTTTCACAAGGAGGTGTGAAAAAATAGCAATGTTGAAAATTTGGAGTGAAAATATTAAAAATTGGTGAGATTCACGGTGTGCGTAGAAACTGTGCAACATGACGCTTTTGTATGATCATTTTTGAATTTTTTCACAATTTATAACATGGGTTTTAGATCCCCACCCCATGAACAGTAGCAGTGTTGTTTTAATCAGTCCCAAAAGGTGATTCCATACAGCAAGTGCAAAATCACCTTTTGGGACTGAGTAACCAAATGACAGTGACAATGTTCATGAGGTGGGGTCCCAAAAACCCCATTTTGAAAATTTGGGGCCAAAATTCCTTTTTTTTTTTATTTACTATGCTTTTTGTCCACCCCCAATGTCGGGACTTTCTGCCCCAGTCACAGTCCTTGCTGTCCTCCACTCCCATATGGCCGAGACTCCCCGGTTTCCCCCTTGGCTTACCCCCCCAGGGTGGGGCTGTGGCACCTGCCAAGGTGCCACGGACATAGGTCTGGTCTGGGGAGCTGGCTGGGAGCTGATGATGGTGTGGTGAGGTAGGTGTCATGGAGACGCTGGCTACAGTGTTCTTCCCCTGTAGGCTTGGGGCAGGGACGTGCAATGATGACCTATGTCCGCCCAGCCCCCCAGACGTCCGGATGCCGGCTGCTTGTTGTGCCCCAGCCTCCCCATGGGTCCCTCTATGCACTGGACTTTCTCCCTGCCCTCCCCAGAGAAGGAGAGCAGTCCATGGAAGCTCCATCCTTCTACTCCTGGTCAAGCCTTCCGCTGAGACCCGGGTCCGCCTCGAACCCGGTCACCAGTATCGCAAGTGGAAATCCAGCTGCTGTGCTGACAGGCTGGCTGGGGCCAAAATTCCTAAAAATGGCTGAGATATCAACCTAGGTTGAAACACCCCCAATTGAGTCCCATTATATAGCTTACCATCATTTCTTCAGTTTGCCAGTCAGCTTTGAAGAGTGCAGACTTGTCCAGGTCCATAGAAGATCACTGCTCCTGACCTCCAGAGGTAAGTATGGGGTGCGGGGAAGTGCAGGGAGGTAGGTCCACAGAGGAGGAGGGGGGTGGGGGTGGGGAGGTAATGGGAAGATGACAAGGGCCTTTTTCTTTTACAGGGGCAAAAGAAAGACTTTGGGGATGGTTTTCTTTATTTTACAGGTTACCAAAAATATTTAGGCACACTGGGGTGAGCTCTCAGTGTGCCACAATAGTGTGTGGGGGGGGTGGTGGGGCATGCCAACACGTGGATTGGGCACCCTGATGTCAGCACTTGAAATATTCAGGTGGGTGGGGGTCATCTGACACCGGGAGTGGGCATCCCGGTGTCAGAAACATGAATAAAAAATTATGTTGGCACACTGGGGTGGGCTTCCAGTGTGTCACGTTCATGAGGGGAAGGGGAATACATGCCAACGTGCGGATTGGTCACCCTGATGTTGGCTTTCTGAGGCATGTGTGGCAGGCAGCAGGAGCTACCAATGTGGAAAGCCATGCTGTGGCTCATTTATTTATTTATTGAAATAGTTCACCAGGAAAGGCACACTGAACAAACAAGGTACTCGGCCGCAGGAGCTGACAAGAACCGTAACTCTGGCCATGCACATTACTGTGCACTATAATACACATAGCTGGAGTCTTGTCAGCTGCTGCCAACAGAGAGAAGGTATATCTGTGTGCCTAGTTGCGAGGGAGGGCGAAGGTCCTGCTGCAATGAGGAAACTGTCCCTCATTGCAGCAGCATATTTCTTTCAAGTGCGGTCCTCTCTCTCAAACTGCTGTCATAGACAGCTCGCCGATTCATTGTTGCCTGAGGGACGAGCCCCATAAAGTGTCAACTGCATTGAGTAGAAACTCACATGCCTCTAAAATGTACTGTCCCAAGATGTTTCTTGCACATGCGCAAGCAAACATAAAATGGTCAATATGGGTCTTGTCTCTAATTACAGGCCGATAAGCCTGACATCAATTTGTAGTAAAATTCTAGAAAAAATAATCAGAAAGAGACTAGAATCTGAATTAACATCCAAAGGAATTAAAGACAAGCACCAGCATGGGTTTACAAATGGTCGATCCTGCACTACTAATCTCATAAGCTTTTACAACAAAATCAGTTAAAGTATGGATCAAAACACCCCAGTTGATGTGATATTACTAGACTTCAGGAAGGCATTTTATACTGTCCCCCACAATGAACTATTACAAAAGCTGGTTAATATGGGAATGGACAGCTGTTTGAACAGGTGGATAACAAACTGGCTAAGTGATAGAACACAACACGTTAGAGTGAACGGGCCATCTGTCTGGGGAGGGTGAGGTTAGTAGTGGAGCACCCCAGGGATCGGTATATGGATCAATCCATATTTGGGTTATTTAAAACAACCTAGATACAAATGTAAACAACCATTTAACCAAATTTGCTGATGACACCAAACTTGGGGGAGAAGTTGACTCCATAACAAATTACTATTCCCTTGCAAAGGATATTAAAAGTATTGAAACATGGGCTATATGTAATAAAATGCATTTGAACCAAGATAAATGTTTGGTTCTGCATATGGGACGTAAAAATCCTTGTATAATTACTCTTTAAATGGGAAAATTATTATTTTTTTTTATTTATTTAGTTTTTGTTGACTGGGTAAGTGCACTAGACAAATCCTGCCAATTTTCAGGCACGACCCGGGGGAAGGGGATACAGATGAATGCCAACTGACCTTGAACCAGATTAAGCTGTTGGTGGTATTTTTTTAGTGAATTATACAGGCCATAGACAAGGAAAGGGATCTTGGTATAATAGTAAACAATAAACTATCAGCTTAGGACCACTGTAATAAAATTACCCAGATGGCCGGAAGACTATTAACAAATGTCCAGAGAGCATTTGTATCATGTAGTCAACAGTGCATATTGCCATTATATCACACCTACATCTGCCCTTACTTGGACTATGCTTCCCCTCTTTTTGGAGCCCATATCATAAGAGAGATATAAATAAAATTGAGAGAGTTGCTAGCCTTGCTTGTAGAGCAGAAAGCAGCTAACTAAAAGAAGCTACATTTTCTTGTTAATTTAAAACTTATATCTCAGCAGGAGTCAGTGTCAGTTAAGATTAAGTAGACAGATAACTTTATTAGAAGTAGAAGGGGTCTTATTTAGGGTTAAAAAAGAAAGAAAGAAAAGAAAGAAAGGCAGTGTGTGTTCTGTGCAGGGAAAGGTACTGTATCAGGTGACTTTGCTAAACCAGTAGGAGGAAAGAGAGCTTACCTGGGGGTGTGGTTTAGACACTAGAAAAGCAGGTGAGTCAAATTACAACTTCCTGTTGCTAGCCTTTTTTCTTACTAATTGCCCTCCATCCCACCCATCCAAAGCCAGTTCTACTTTTATAGCCACTGGATTTGACTGTCAACAGGAACTTCCTGTTTGGCAGTAGGAAGGAAAGGATCATAGAGAAACATTGATTTTGTCAACCCTAAAGTAAAAAAAAGTACCTCACTCTCCCCCCCTAGCTGCTGGTGGTCTGATATTGAGCAAGGAAGAAGGAGGCTACTGAAGAAGATTGGAAGTTACTGTCCCAGAACAGGAAGGGTCAGAGTTGTAAGGAGAGGAGAGAGTAAGCATCCAGAGAAACAGTAGAGAGGACACAAAATAAGACATGATAGGAGTGGTACAGTGCAATGGCTGTGGGGCAGCAGTGTTCCGGGAGACATTCTGGAGGCTGCGATGCTGCCCTATTTGCAGGCACCTCTCTGGTCTGAGAGAGGAGGTTGCCCATCTCCAGGCTGACCTGGCTAGGATTCGTGAAACCTCCTCCCCCACCCAGGGACCACCAGGGCCAATGCCACCACCTCAGAGGTTGCCAAGAAAGAGGAGGCTGGACCAGGGTGGGCTCAAGGAGGAGAGGGTGGTGGAACAGAGTTGCATCCCCTCCAGCTGGCACCTCTCCACAATTCATTCGCTCTTCTGGTGGATAGTGGTTCCTCTATGGAGGCACCTGCAGTGGAGACCAAGGAGGATGCTGGGAACCTTCACAAAGGAGACCCAATGGAGGGCATGGGACCCCACAGGGAAGGAAACAACTCCTGGTGGGGACTCAATCATATAGGGGTAGAAATGGGGAGGAAGGGGAGAGGGAGGTATGGTGCCTTCCTGGTGCCATGGCTTGGAGGGACAGGAAGCGAATCCTCAGGATCATGGGAGGAGCTGCACGAGGGAGGGAGCTGGATGTCATTGTCCACCTAGGGACAAATGATCTGGCTAGGAATGGGATAAGAACAGTGCAAGAGGAGTTTATAGAGTTGGGAAGGGGCCTTAGACAAGTAGCGCATACGGTAACCTTCTCGGAGGTGCTACCTGTCTATGGCAAGGGAGATGCTAGGGCACTTCTCACCAGGGAATTCAATGAGTGGTTGAAAAACTGGTGTGGAGCTCAGTGTTTTGGCTTCATTGGGGACTGGGAATCCACCTGGAGTGATGCAGACCTATACTGGTGCGATGGTCTGCATCTGTCCGGGGGGGAACCAGGATCCTAGGTGAGAGGTTTATATGCTTCATTGGCAAGCATTTAAACTAGCCAAGGGGGGCACTGAAAAGGGGCAGGGAAATCCGAGTCTCCCCCCACAAAACATAGTGATTAGCAAGGTAAACACTAAGGTACAGAAGTTATTAGGGAGCAGAACAGATTTAAATGTAAAAAAAGGCAAAGACAGTAAGGACAGAAATGGGGCTAAAAGGGGTAAGGCTATCAAAAAGTAGAGGGTGATGAGTACCAATGCCCATAGTCTGTGTAACAAGCTCCCTGAACTAGTGGCCTTGATGGAAGAGGGTTGCCTGGATATTGTGGCAGTCACAGAAACATGGTACACAGAGAACCATGACTGGGATGTCAACATACCAGGATACACAATCTACAGGAGGGACAGGGAGGGTAAAAGAGGAGGAGGGGTAGCTGTCTATGTAAAGGAAGGGATCAAAGCAACAGAACTAAAGAGTAAACAGGGAGCAGATGAGGCACTTTGGGTCACCCTGGAGACAGGAAATGGCACCACAATCCGTATGGGGGTTGTATACAGACCCCCATCTCAGGGAGAGGGAATGGACAAGGAAATGATAGAAGGCTTTCTTAGAATGGCAGAAAAAGGGGAGATATTGTTGATGGGGGACCTGAATATGCCAAATATTAACTGGAGCACCTTTGCTGCAGGCACATCCAAGAGCAGGGTCATTCTTGATGCCCTACAGGGGGCATGCCTCAGACAGCTAGTACTGGAACCAACTCGGGAGGGAGCAATCTTAGACCTGGTACTCTCAAATGGGGATGGAGAAAGAATCTCGGATTTAGAAGTGGGTAGCCATCTGGGAACAAGCGACCACCAAACAGTGTGGTTCACTATAAACACAGCCATACAATCAAGCCATGCAAAAGCAAGAGTACTGGACTTTAGGAGGGCAGACTTTGGGAAATGAGAGAGTGCCTCAGAAAAGCACTAGCAAACAGGCAAGAAGGAGGGTGGAGCAACAATGGGGAGTGATCAAACAGCCATCACAGAGGCAACAAGCCTTTGTGTAAAGCAAATCAATAAAACACAACGAAGGAAAAACGCTATGGTTCTCAAAAGAGGTGGCAGGGAAGGTTAAGGAGAAAAGGCAGCATTCAGGAAATATAAGGAAACACAGAAGGAGCAGGACAGAGAACTTTATCAGTTAAAGCAGAAAGAGGCTGGAAGGCAGTCAGAATAGCAAAGGCCCAAACCAAGGAAAGGATAGCCAATTCCGTTAAGAAGGGGATAAGACCTTTTATAGGTACATTAGGGAGTGAAGAAAGACCAAAGGAGGGATACTGAAGCTTAATAAAGGGGAGGGAATGTGGGTAGAGGGTGACAGTGAAAAAGCAGGGATACTGAACGAATATTTCTGCTCAGTATTCACAAAGGAAGAGGAGGGGGGTACCTAAACCAAACAAGAGAAACACTCTGAAGACAGGGGTCGATACCAGTCCATTTATAGAAGAAAGGGTTCTGAAAGAACTGATAAAATTGAACGTGGACAAAGCAATGGGGCCTGATGGGATTCACCCAAGAATTCTAAAAGAACTAAGGGTAGAACTAGTGACACCGCTGACTACTCTCTTTAACAAATCATGGGAGGATGGGGTGGTACCCAAGGACTGGAGGAGGGCAGATGTGATTCTCTTCACAAAAGTGGGAGCAGGACAGAGGCAGGAAGCTACAGACCAGTTAGTTTGACCTCAGTGGTAGGGAAATGATGGAATCATTTCTGAAGGAAAGAATTGTTGAGTACCTAGAGGCCAGTGGGGCACAGGACCCAAGCAGCATGGATTCACGATGGGAAGGTCATGTCAGATGAATCTAATAGATTTCTTTGACTGGGTGACCAAAGTAGTAGACCAGGGAGGGCTGTGGACATGGCCTACCTAGATTTTAGCAAGGCATTTGATACAGTCCCACACAAAAGATTAATTCACAAGATAGCCAGCCTTGGAGTTGGTCCCAAGGTGGTAGCCTGGATACAAAATTGGCTAGACAACAGGACGCAAAGGGTAGTAGTAAATGGAATACACAGTGAAGAAAGGAGGGTTACTAGTGGGGTACCGCAGGGTTCAGTACTGGGACCAGTCCTTTTTAATGTCTTTATAAGTGACATTGCAGAAGAACTGGAAGGAAAAGTATGTCTCTTTGCAGATGACACAAAGATCTGCAACAGGGTTGATACACAAGATGGAGTGGAAAGGATGAGAAGGACTTGGCAAGGTTGGAGGAATGGTCAAATGTATGGCAGCTCAGATTCAATGCAAAGAAGTGCAAGGTAATGCACTAGGAAACAAAAACCAGGAAGTGTACACAATGGGGGTGAGATACTGGCAACAGTAAAAATAGAAAGGGACCTGGGGGTAATTATATCAGATGACCTAAAGGTGGGCAAACAATGTGAGAAGGCAGTAAGGAAGGCAGGGGGGATACTGGGATGCATAGGAAGAGGCATCAATAGTAGGAAACAGGAAGTTGTTATCCCTCTGTACAGACAGTTGTTGAGACCCCATCTGGTGTACTGTGTGCAGTTCTGGAGACCCCATCTCTGCAAAGACATAGACAGAGTGGAAGCTGTCCAGAGGAGGGCAACCAAAATGGTGCAGGGTCTGCACCAGAAGACATATGAAGAAAGACTAAAGGAGCTTAATATGTATACCCTAGAGGAAAGGAGGGAGAGAGGGGACATGATAGAAACTTTCAAGTACCTCAAGGAATTAACAAAGTCCAAGAGGGTAGCATCTTCCAGAAAAGAGATGTGCAAGAACAAGGGCACAATTTGAAGATAGAGGGGGATGGCTCAGAGGTAATGTGGAGGAAGTATTTTTCACTGAGAGGGTTGTGGATGTATGGAACAGCCTCCCTGAGGAGGTTGTGGAGTCAAGAACAGTGGGGGACTTCAAGACTGCATGGGACAGGCATAAGGCAGTCCTAGTGGGGATGAGGAAGTAAGCTGTTGGTTAACTAGGATTTGCAGCTTATCTGTTAGGTAGGATAGTGGGCAGACTAGGTGGGCCAAGCGGTCCTTATCTGCCGTCAAATTCTATGTTTCTATGTTAGAGTGCAGCATAGAACAACCAAGCTCATCCCTCATCTTAAAGAATTAACATACACAGAAATATTGGCTGCAACAGGTTTGGTTCAGTTGGAGGACAGACGAAAAAGGGGGTATTTATTACTTTTAGTCAAGATTCTTAATGACACAGAACTAACAACAATGTGTGTACTAGACTATAACAGCAGATCCTTGACCCTCAGATCCCATGACAAAAATCTGCTCATCCCAATAGCAAATACTATCAAAAAGAATAATTTCTACACATTAAGGGCAGCAGCAGCCTGGAACATGCTACCCAAAAAAGTGGTTAACTCACAAACTTTTAGTAATTTTAAAACAGAATTGGATAAACATCTAAATTGGACTAATACAAAAACCTAATTCACCCACTAGGAGTGGGAGACAATCAAGATGGGCACATTACCTTCTTTTGTCTTGCAAACCAAGTAATACCAAGTAAATAAAAGAGGGGAGCCATCCAGTGTAGTGATGAGCAGAAGTCCTGAAAGCCTGGCTAAGTTTTGGTTGGTACCAATGGTCATGGACACCATTTTTTTTGTATACCGTAATCCTTGGAATGGTTAGAAAGGAAACCATCCCAGGATGTTGTGGAAATCCTGCTGGAGCAGTGCTCCCACAGGAGTGGTAGAGGCACCAGGGGTGAAGAAGATTGTAGCATCTGCATACATGTGTTTATGCAAGTTGACACAGGCTGCAGGGAAGTCATTTTAAAAAATTGAGAACAGAATGAGGCCTAGTACTGGGCTCTGTGGGATCCCAGGCTAGATAGGAAGGGGAGGTGACAACATGCCTCCAGCCTGTACTGACCATAGGTGGCCCATTAGATAGGAACAGAACCAGTCAACAGTAGCAGCTGAGAGGCCAGACAAACTCAGCTTAACCAGGAGGAATGAGTGGGACACCAAGTCAAAAGCTTTGGCCAGCTCAATGAAAATGGCTGATGTGGTATGCCCCTGGTCCACCCCTGAAAGGATGGAGTCAGTGACATGCAACAGAGCAGAAATTGTGGAGTGGTGCTTCTGAAAGCCAGACTGAATGGGTGAAAGGAAACTGGAAGATGTGTGGTAATCAAGAAGTCCAATCTAGACTAGCTTCTCTTTAAGCCTAGCAACAGAGGGGAGGAGAGAGATAGGCGAGTAGTTGCTAGGGAAGGAGAAGTTACCCCCTTTCTGAACTGGAAGAACTTTGGCAATCTTCCAAGACGGAGGAATGGTACAGAGGGAGAATTATAAGTTGAGCAGGTGAGTGAGTGCAAGTGCAAATGCCAGAGAAGAGAGATAGAGAAGTTTAGGATAAAGCCTATCTAAACTGGATTTAGAATGGCTGATGGAGGAGAGGACAAGCAGGGTTTCATGAGTGGTGATGGGGAAAGTGGAACCATGGGTAGGAATGATGAAGAAGAATGGGGAGCAGGAGGGGAAGGGGGGAGCCTGTAGCAGGGGTTGGGGGGGAACATGTGGTGAAGGCCTCACTGAAGTGAGCAGCAACAGAGGAAGGGTTAGATATAGGTGAATCGTTAACAAAGAGGGTAGGAGCAGCGGAATGGGTAAAGGGGTCAAATAGGGTGTGGATGACCTTCCAAAATTTGGTACAGGAGTTAAGGTTATTCTGGAGGTTGGCTTTGAAATAACAGGATTTCAGAGCCTGGACAACCTTAGTGCACTTGTTTCTCAAAGCCCTGTAGTGAAGAAGCTCAGAAAGGAAGTGGAATAATTTGTAGTGGGCTTAGGCAACATACGGGACCTGCACTGATTAATGATTTGAGTGGAAAGCCAGGACAGTTGGGGCAATCTGAGTGTGGAGTTTCTAAGGGGGGCATGCAGGTCACAGTCTGCAGAAAATCTGGAGTGAAAACAGGAGAGGGCCACATCAGCGTGGGAGGCCTGAGCGATGCCGGAACAGTCTGTTGCAGCAAGGTCATTCAAGAGATTATTAATGTTCAGTGAATGGAGGCACCTGGACCAGAAGTATTTAGGGGCAGAGGGGGGTTGCTGACTTTTCTTGATGCAGGACATCATAATGTGGTCACTGACAGCATCAGGTAAGATACCTGCTACAACAACAATGTGGTGAGGGTGGGAGTACAAAATCCAGTCCAACATGGTGTGGTTAGAGGAATGGGGATTGAGTCAAGTGGGCTCAGTGATAATCTGGGGCAAATTCAGGGACTCCATCCTCTGGACGGTTGATCTGGATGAAGGAAGAGCCAATTTATGTTGAAGTTTCTGAGGAGGATGAGTTCACTAGTGAAGGAAAATGAAGTTATGTTGGAAAATGGGTACATAGATGTTTTTCACAGAAAAAAATGTTAATGCTGAAAAAACTATATGGTGACAACCAAATGCTGCTGATTTAAATATATGCCAGAACATCAAAGGATATAAATTTTAAATGGTAAAAAATGAAGTCACAGAAACAAAATAGGGGAGTAGACAAACTTTGCACAGTAATTGTGCACTGTAAAGAGTGTGAAGAGGAAAGACTGGATAGCACAAAAGCAGGTAGACAAGTCAATCAGTAATTACAATAGTCATGACTTACAATTATAGCACTGTGTACAACCAGATAGAAAATGCAAGATTTGACAATCATATAAATTTAATTAGGGAACATTAATGGAAAATCATAACGTCTTGTTTTATGCACCATAATTCAGTATCAATCTATACAGAATTTTAACACTATCCATATCAAAAGCCATGTCACCAGTATTATAGCTAACAGGGTCAATTACCAGAGTTTTATAAAAAATGTGTTTAAATAAACTCATGGACATTGAGGCCTGACTAGAGGACTTACATATTAGTCATCGTCTTCAAAAATGGGAAATACAAAATATACCTGCATATGATGGGTAGAAAGGATAGGCAGAACTTGCAGTTTTGTCAGTATACTGTAATTTATTTTATTTTATTGAGGAATCGGAAAATACCTTTGAGTCAAAGACTCGTTTACAAAGGTTCCACGTAACAGAAATACAGTACAGACAGACTTTACATAAAAATTCAAATGGAATCAGAATTCAGCAGTGGATACCATGAAACAGTGAAGGCTAACAATCAGCAACTAGGGTAACTTAGTACAGTTGGAGATACATGGTACAGCTCAGAGATGTATCTTGGGACTAGAAGCCTGGGAGGCAGGCCAGCAACATTGGCCAGCAAGAGGGGGATAGGGTAGGGGTTAAGTGACAACCACAGGTATTTGAGGCCTGGAGGTGGTCCCTAAGATGGGCTTTGAATGGGCCAATTCTATTTTCATTTACAAGCCAGGTAGGAAGGCTGTTCATGAGGGAGGGAACTCTGAAGCTGAAGGACCCTTGTAATTGTGAGGTACGGCAAGATGGAACCAAGAGAAGAGGCTTGGCAGAACATCGAGTGTGCTTGAGCTTCGGGGCCAGATGGCCAACGGGGGCGAGCCCAGGGGGCGAGAGGCTGAGGGTAATTTTTTTAGCCATGAGGCAGGTATGGAACTTGATCCTGTGTTGTATAGAATGTTAATAAAGATGAATGTAAAATTAGCCTGTAAGACCCACATGGTTAATAAATGGACTTGGTGAACTCAGAATGAAAATAATTACCAATGAGATGATCAAGTAAACAAGATACAAGCAAAAAAAAGAACACATCACCCGAAATTACCATGCAGCTTTTACAAAAAGATTTGATGAATGTGCATATAAAAGCAAGAATAAATTTAATAAGATTAATACTGAGAATAGACCACAAATCAAAGCCACCAAGTGTTCATGGCATACCTGATGCAAGACTGTTTCTTTAGAAGAAATGCCATATTTACAGCCAGGCTGTAAATAATCTACTGTAGGTAGGCATATTTAAATCTAGCTGTGACCTCCTGCACCCCTTTGCCCTACATCCCCCCCTCTCCAACTCCTTTTCTGCCAGGACAGCCCCTTGCAGGGTTCTCTGCACCCTGAAGTGGAACATTTCTTGGCTCGCCCCATCCCCCTCCCCCTCCCCTCCTCACCTCTTCCCCTCCCTCTTCTCCTTCTCTTGCCAGGCCCTGTCCCCTACAGGAGTTCTCAGCATCTTGGGGTGTATAGTTCTTGGTGCCTTTCCTTTTCCCATGGCTTGCCACCCCCTCTTCCTCCTACCCTACTCCCCGTCCCTCCCCACCTTCTTCTTCTATTTCAACCTAGCACTTAATATTCCCTCCCTCTTCTCCTTCTCCTGACGGGCCCCATCCTGTACAGGGTTCTCAGCATCCTGAGGGTGTATAGTTCTTGCCCCTACCCTTCTCCCCTGGCTTGCCCCCACTTATTCCAACCCCACCCCTCCCTTATTCTATATCCACCTAGCACTTATTATCCTCATTAATCTAATTAGCATTTTGTAATCCCTATGTTCACCCTGCTACTTTTTGTTCTCCATCTGGCATATTCACCATGGGTTACTCCTTCCTGGGTTGCCACTATACAAGTTATCTCTGCATATTGTTCTGTCTACTCCAGTTTGCCTCATCTTCTCTCTCTCTCTGATCATTACTTTGCTATCTGACATTCTCTCCAAACGCAATCTGTCTGTTGCCTAGGATTGAGTTCAATTGTATTAGTACCTCTCTTTATGTAATTCTACTGCACTGTATGTAGTTTATGTTATTATGTTTTTGCTTGTTTTCCCCCACTATGTAACCCCTCCCTCCAGGATACATCAGGAAACGAGCCGTTTACAGCTCATGTTGTCTTTCCTGGTGAAACCTTTCAAATAAATAAGTCAGCATATAAACTGCAAGTTACAATATTACAACCCTCTATAGACATCTACAGTAGCAATAAGAAAATTGGACACTAATTAAATATTAACTATAAGATGTCCAGAGTTTCTTTATCTAGGGACCAACTTCAAAACTTTTCTAGTATCCGTGAAAATACAAGGAATAATGGAAGCATTAATAATGCTTATAAGAGGAGCTACTAAAGAGAACTTTAGTGGATTGAACAAACTGGAGGGAATAGGGTCAGCCAGACATGCAACTGCCCTTGCTAATCCAAGCATATTAAAAATTGTTCCCTCATAACCACGAATGAAAACTAACGAAAGAGTATGCTGAGCCTTATTGCTAAAATTACATTAGCGCCAGTTATCAGTGCACTATCAACTGCAGGGATTCAAAGTACAGTGTTCTTGATGGCCAGAATCTTATTAACAAAAATGGTAACATAACCCTTGTCTTTGGAATCAACTAAAGTTAAGGCTGCTGACAATATAAATGATTTACAAGCACACTTAACAGAGTTACACTGTGGGTATTATGAGGAAAAACAATATCTAAGTTGTATAAAGCTGAACTGTAGTGTAAATTAATAAGTATGTTATTGTCAATGTGGTTAGGAGAGTTCAAGCATCCTTGTGATCTTCCAGGCAAGCTTCAACATTTCATACTGGCACAGTGTGACTGAAATATAATGTAAAGGTTATTTTCTACATTATAGTACAATTCACCCATTCTCACCTACTAGATTCTGTACTGCCTACTCATGTATAATGGGAGCATCTTAGCTCATTTGCAACTCTAGTATATCCGCTGGTCTATATTGTTGCCTATTGTATTTTTGCACTTATATTTTGCCCTTATTGCACTTCTGATGATTTTAATTGCCTGTATGCCTACTCCCATACCCCCCGGCCCTCCCTAGGGTCACACCTGCAAATGAGCCTCAGTTCAGTGTGCCTTCCCCAGTTATCACACTTTTAACTCACTATCTGAATTAAGTAAATACATACATAGTACATGAGGGAGCCTGAGAATTTAACTTTCCTTCAGGAGTTTATTCTGTTATACTGAATGACCATATCACTAACTCACTATCAGAAAAATAAAGTATATCCAAACCACTGTATTCTACAGTAGCTAAATAGCAAATAGGTCAATAGACCTTAAACTACATAATTGGATTAATAAGTCACAATAAATATACAAATTAATTTTACTGTATATAGCATTTTTTTATATAAAGTACAGGCATCACGTATTACTTACACAGTAGTACTATCAATATAGAAGAATAAAACAAATCAAAAGTATATATTTTTTATTTGCTAATCAGGTAAATTCCTCGGGAAAGCTAACCCCATTTAAAAGAGTGATCTGGATGTTCAAGGCAAATGTTGTATAGATATTGCATATGGGTAAACAAAAAAGAACATACAAAATTAGGGAAGAAGAGTAAACAATTAGCTAACAACACATAATTATTTCAGCAGCAAATACAGTCAGAAAAGGGGCAGAAATGCAGTACTCTTGATTTACGCTTGATATAGGCATGGGATTCAACTGGTCTTAGCTCAAGTGGTGACTCATTCCAAAGTATACAAGTGCAGATGTATTAAAAACAATGAACGGGGTTGGGACAAGCAGTCCTTAAGTGTGCTTTGATTGGGCAAGCACTAAAGGTTCAGGAATTGAGGGCAGTTTACAGATTGCAGTGATTTACTCTGACAAAACCAAAAGCTCATTCAGGCTGTTTATTGAGCTGCTGAAAAGGTGGCCATACATTGAAGAAACAAAGGACACTGAAAATGATCTAACAGTTCTCTCTCCCAAGTGGAGGTTTATCAGAGACCACTGAAATCAGAGTAAACCTTCACAATCTGTAACATGGCTGTACATTCGGTATCATGTAAGTTATGATATTTAGAAAGCTGATCAGGGTTAAGTGCAGTTTTCTTGTGAACTCTTGCTTGCACTTTATGTAACTGGCACCACCCAGTCCTAACCCTGAAGTGGATGTTTTTGACATTGACTGCTGTGGACAACAGAATGGTTTTGAGGTGAGACATGAAGATAATTGGAGTGTCTGTAAGGCATAACCAGACAGGAATACTGCTCCAGACCGAAGGGGCAGCTGAGCTAAATGATCTCTCAATGATGGGGAGGGTACTAAGAGGGAAACATAGAGGACATGAGTTAGAGAAGTTGAGAATACAGGGTGGAGACTATGGATCACATGGTCAGGGAGATGGGGGACTGCCAGACAATGGAACATTTTGAAAATTGGAAGGGTGGTTTTTGCATTTTATGTGGGCATGGATGGAAAACCATGGTAGATTTCTGAGGATGAGGGTAACGTTGTTCTCTCTGTTAGAGCAAGTGAGGGATATGCAGCAGCATTTAGAAAAGCTTGAAGCTTGATGAGGAGGGACATTTGGAAACCATAAAGGACAGAGTTACAGTGAAAGATATGGGTGCGGGAAGAAGGCATGAATGGGGATTTAGGCTGAGAGTGGGTTGAGGTAGTGCAGGATGCCATCAAAGTTACAGAGGTGGTGGTAGATAGCTCTACAAGGGCAAAAAGATACATACAATGAAAAAAAGTTCTTAATGAAGGACACCAAGGTTTCTGTCATAAGAGATAAAAGAGAGAGATTCACATCAGTTTGGGTGACTGAAGTCCAGCAGTGGAGTTGTGGCTAAATGCACTTTTTTGCTCAAGAGAATTTCAAAATCTTGGAAACACTGAGCTGGAGTCAGTTAAGATGAAGTCAAGAGTTGCTTTGTTAGAGACAGTAAAGATAGATCAGGATCAGAGAAAGTCCAAGAATGTATAAAACAGTTTCATCTGCGAGGAATATACAATTGTAGGGGCTAAGCAGATTGTAAAGTCAGAACTTTAATTCGCCTTATCATAATACACTATTTAAGAAATACCCCCCCCCCTCCACTACCTCTCTGGTATATCTTAAAATGAAATGTGCACATTTTTACTGTTGAATGGACATCTGAGTCTTTTTCGTGCCACTATGTATGATGCTTAGTGCTGTAATTTGTATATATTTCCACTGACTCACAGGCTGTCTTAGCACTATCACTCAAACTAAGCAACCCAAAATGACTGCTAGTAATGCCATCTGCAAGAGACAATGTTCAGGGGCTGTGCTTTAGTATAATGTCTATGGTGTTACTTTGGCATTGAATTTCAACTTCAAAACACCCTGGGTTCAGTTTGGTCACACTTTTCTTGTTTACATTTTTGAGTTTCAGTTGCTTATCTGTGGCTAGTACTGCACCATTCACAGAAATGTAGACTTTGTCGGCAGATAAGGACTGCTTGACCCACCCAGTCCGACCATTTTTCTCTGCCTCTACTGACATCATAGACCCTACCTGATCTGAGCTACCTCTGCCTGCTTCCCTACTAACTTTCAGTGAAAAAAGTACTTCCTTGCATCTGTCCTAAATTTACTCCCTTCCAGCTTCACTGCATGTCCTCTTGTTCTTGTGCACCATCTCCTCTGAAAAATACTCCCCTCCATCACCTGATTCAACTCTGTGAGGCATTCATAGGTCTCAATCATTTCTCCCCTCTCCCCTTGGGTGCACAGATTGAGATCCCTCAGTCTCTCCTCATGGGGCTTTTGATGCAGTCCCTGCACAATTTTTAGCTGCCTTCCTCTGGACAGCCTCTACCCTGTATTCCTTAGATTAAAATTGTCCCTGTCTGCAGTATTTGCAGTTTGAGAAATAAAGTGGCTGCAGAAAATAAGATTATTCAGTTGGTCTGATACATAGCTCAGGGACCCAGCGTTTAGTTTTCAAGCCACACTGTTTCTTTCTCATTGACAGTGAACTTCATTTACAATTTGAACTTCAGTAAAGCAAATCATACCATGAAAGTAGTACTAATGTACAGCTGTCTAATGCATTCTGAATTACAGTCAGAAAATATACTTCCACACTTACTAGTATCTTTATTACTCATGTTAGGGGTGTTGCACTATTGCGGGCTGGGTACGAACAATTTGCAGATATCCAGCCCATGTAGCTACATATGTAGGGAGAGGCACAGGGTGCATGGTATGCACAACTGCACACCCACGCAAGGTGTGTCTGTGGCCCCACCCCCACTGCACGGGGGCAGATCGAGGGACACAGGTGGGCATCCAATCATTTGCCTGTCCTTGGTCCCGAAATGTATCCCCCTGGTATACGCAAGCAGGGGATTCAGGGAAGTCATGGGACCTGATAATTTGAAAAGTGCAGGTGACTGCCTGAATGGCTGCCCCCCACTCTTCCAGTCAGCCCAGTGGCCTAGGGCAGTAAAATGGGGGGATTTCATGTGTCACTGTAGCTGATGGGTGTCATTGGAAGGCATGCAAAAATATGGCAGGGTACCAGCTGCTGTATCCTGTGCCCCCCTTGTTTGGCACTCCACACTTTAGTGCATGGTACATAGTGCAGGCATGCCCCCAGACATGCCACCAGAGTGCTCACAGCATGTAGATGTACAACTGGCTTGGGGATCGTGTGTGCAAGGAGCATGCACCCCTTTTGTGAATGCCACAGATGGTCCTCTGGACCCCTGGTTTGTGGCATTCTGATGTATGGTTGTCTATGTGTTGTAGATCCATGGCATGTAGGCAATCTGCCCCTTAATGCATTGGTGCCACTTTACACACTTCCCTGGTCAAAATTCAAAGTCAATACAAAAACAGAAACATATAGTCAACAATTAAGCTCAAGTCACCTTCCTCAGTGTTCTTGAAGCATGTTTCTGACAGTGTGGGTATTTTTTGTTGTATTAATAAGATATATTTGTTGTTTGTCAACATACAATACCCCTGTATTTTTTCATAAATGCATGACAAAAATTAGAAATTGTGTCTGGACTCCTCTTGAAATGGTGTAAACATTCTCTTGTCTTTTTGTGTTTGCCATTTATAAGCCTTTTCAGTTTAAGTAAAATATTGTAAAAAAAAGTTTTAAAAATATAAATATTCCCCAGAATTCATGGAATGACAAAAGAAATGGGGTAGTTTTACTGCTGCTCCTTTCGGTGAGGTTGCTTATGCAGTGTAGGTTTCCCATTAAAAGTCCATTTGCTGCCATTGTGCCAACCTCGGTATAAAACCTCTAGTTTCACATGTTTCTTTTTTTTTTTTTTTGCTGTTCAGGCAAGTATTTTTACATTTAGCCAGCTTTAGTGAGACTAAGACAGAGGACAGGAAAGAGTATGTAGAAGTGTTGGGCACATTTCCATATGGGACCAGTGAGATATCTCATTGTAGAGGAAATGGTTGTAAGATTCTATAAGGTATCTTTTTTTTCAGTCAGTAGATTTTCTCCCTTGTGGTCTACCCTGCAGCACCTCCCCCAGCACCATCATTTACCTTCTCACGGACTTACTAATAATCCACCCTGTTGCTCAGAACCTTGATGGTTGGGTGACCCAACATGCTGATCATGTGACAGCCTGCAGGAGGTGCTGACCACTGTCATCTGTTTCCTTCATTTTCTTCCTCTGAGCTGTAACGCCCAAATATGTACACAAATCACATGTCATGCTACAGCCCTGCCCCTCCTGCGCTTTTGTTGCGCTGTTGCCTGGCATCTGCCAGGAGTCAGTC
Organism: Neoceratodus forsteri; assembly: GCA_016271365.2. Taxonomy (NCBI): domain Eukaryota; kingdom Metazoa; phylum Chordata; order Ceratodontiformes; family Ceratodontidae; genus Neoceratodus; species Neoceratodus forsteri. The sequence goes on from CM028129.1 coordinate 908,801,108, forward strand.
TCTGCAGTAGAACCTTGTGCCCCCTCCCCCGAGGAAGGAGAGCTGCCAGTGGGCCATCCTTCCTCACCTGGCCAGCCTACTGCTCAACTCTTGTCCATTCCCAAACCTAGGTCACCAGCATTGGGAGTGGAAGCACAACCATTTCTCCACTGGGTTCTCTCAAAAAGTATCTTTAAGCAAGAACTAAGACATAACAGTTTGTGGGATAGGATGAGATAACTACCTGACCAGGGGCACAGTGAGGCCCAATGCCACATGTGGAGGGCGTTACAGCCCTTAGAAGTAGTGTTTCCTCAGTTGAAACCACACCCAATTTGTCTTATTGTGCTATAAAATGGGTAAACTGAGAAACAATTTAAAAAACAAAAAGCCAACTTTTTAAATTAAAAACAGGTATTTTCTTTTCTTAAAAGTAACTAGAACAAGTACTGGCCAGTGCCAATCATGTCTGCTTACTTGTTTGTATTTGAAGTGTAGTTGTTTGGCATACTGTAGACAGCAAACCAGGTAAAAATTAAAAGCAATTAAGGAACGGGTTTTTGGGAAATGAGGAGGTTCACACATAAAATTGTTATTTTCTTAGACTGTGACCCTGAATTTTCAAGGCAGTGTTTTTATTAACCTATCAAATATACACAACAGGTGCCATTTATGTAATCCCAGCCAAACATGATTTTGTGGAATGACTGTGGAAACAGGTTTTGATGGGAGAGTTGAAACATGACCTCTGCCATGTTCATGAGGTGGGTTAGAATGATAATGTTGAAAATCTGGGTTCAGAATGGAAAATATGGCAATGTTATGGGTAAACATTAAATAACTTTCAAAGTTTCTTCATAACATTGTTGTGTTTTGAGATTTTGAGCCTAAATTGTCTATATAATCTTTTCTCACCCCACCTTATGAACATGAAGGGTGCCATTGATGAAATCCTGCCCAAAACATCATTTTCGGGTATGACCATGAAAACACACTTTGGTCAGCATTTGAAAAATCACACCTGCCACTTTCATGAGGTGGGGTAAAAAAGACAGTGTTGAAAATGTGGGCTACAAATGTCATAAAATTCAAAAAAGTTACAAGTACTTATTGAAAAAGGGGAATGCTTCTTCTTAACTTTGTTGTTTTTAGAAATTCTGACACTGAATTTTCAATATAGTATTTTTATTACCCCACCTTATGATCAAAACAGGTGTAATTTTTCAAATACTGTCTATAAGGTGATTTTGCAGAGTGACTACAAATATATATTTTGAGGGACTTTGAAAAACTACACCTAGCTTGTTCATGAGGTGGTGGTCAAACAAGGCTATGTTGAAAATGTAGGGTGAAAATTTTGAAAAATGATGAAGTTATGAGTAAACATTGAAAATGCATTATGAAGCCATTGACAGTACCTACCTGTTCACAGTCAGTTTGTAGTAGGGCCCAGTAGGCAGAGGACTGTTGCCAGTCACTGAGAGAATTACTTTGCTGGATCCTAGTGAGGTAAGTGAGGGACTGGGTTGTGTGGAGTGGTGGGTGCTGAGGGGGGAGGGGTTGAGCAGGGGGTTAGAACACATCTTTTTTTCAGGTTGTAAAAACCAAAAAGGGAAATAATGATGGATAGTTTTCTATTTTTAGGAGCCAGCCCTGGGAACTGGGCACCACAGTGTCAGTGTGTGTTTCATGGCACATGATGTTAGGCACCATGGTGTAGGACATGGTGGCATGGGATTGTTTGGCAACACTGGGGATTGGACACCCTCATGTCAGTCATGGCAATTGTAGGGGGGTGATGTTTGGCAACAATGGGGATTGGGTACCCTGGTGTCAGACTACGGGGGGTGTTTGCAGGGAAAGAGGGAGAGAACTGCAGGAGCACATTACCAATAAAGATAGTTTTTGCAATGGGGTGAGAAAAGCATGGAAGCAGTAGGATGGTGGGGAAGAGAGAGTGAGATCTGGTGGAGTGGCAATACTGTTAGAGATGTTTTTTTTCAATGGGTGAGGGAAGACTGTGACAGCACCAGAACTGAGAGGGAGGGAGGAAGACAGAGAGAGCCACAGGAGCAGCAATAATGTGAAGTGGGTAGAATAAAAACAGGAAGCAGCTGCAGGAGATAGATGTGCAGTACCAAAAACACACTTTGTAAGTGATATCCAGATTCACAGCAGCTTCCACTTTGCACTTTTAAGCTCTGTGATTGGTGAAGCAAATCAAAGAGAAAAGCAGAGAGTAGATGGAGAATGAGTGGTTTTAGGAAGGAGATTCCTAAGGCTAAGGTTGTGATTGTTGGAGAGAACCAAGCCCCACAAGTTCTCTCCCCAGACTGATAGCAATATGCTCAGTTTGCCATTGGCAGGCAAACATAAAAAGTTGTCCCATCCCACCTGCCAATCATCTGGCTTTCTACACCGTCACTAGAAACATGAAAAACATAAGACTTTGTTGACAGAAAAGGAATGTTGGGCCCATTTAGTCTGCCCTATTTTTACCTGCCTATTACTACACCGTGGACCCTATTTGGTTGCTGGTGTCCCTCCCTCCTCTCTTTCCTATAGTTATTATGCCCATGTGCCTATCCCACACATGCCTGAAGTTCCCCACCATCTTTGCCCCTAGATGGAATGTGTGTTTCTTATGCAATACAGGAATTCAAACTTCCACATAATTCCTCTCGCAGACTGTTCACACTCCCTCACAAAACAAAAGGCCACATATTGAGCCACAGTCTCAATTTTATCTGTGTCAGGATAAGCAGCAGGGATTGCCCTAGTATGCTAATAATGATGAGAAGGGATTTTTCATGGTCACCAAATCAACTCCGGGAATTAAGACTAGGAACACAGCTTCATTTTTTAAATGTATTTATGTGTGTAAGGAGGTGATCATGAGAGAAAAAGATGTTTATTTTTTTTTTAGAATTTAATGGAATAGTACTTTTTAGTGCCTTGTTGGAGATTTTCAGTGAGTAAAGGAATAAGCCATGATTGCGATGGCAATCAAAAATGACTGAAGCACTGTAGGTTAGAATTCAGCATGTGATTTTGTCCAAATTCCAAATCCTGTTGGTGCCTCTTTACTGAGTATTAGGCTAAGGTAAATATATGGGTTCCAGCTTGCCTCAGTCAATCAAAAACTAAGATTGCCCCTACTCATTTTATAATGATGAATAAATTTTGGTTTTTATATTGCTAATCCCTCTTTCTTCTTTAGGCTGCTACCACTAGTCCCTGGTATAATATTCAAAACACAGACTGATTATTTTTCTTGATATCATAAAATATAGGACCCAGAAACTGTGTAGCAGGGGATTGTGACAACAGCTTGTAAATAATTCTAAGTCATTTACAAGCAGCATTTCATATTGCATTAAAAATCATATTTTTGCTAAAGTATAAACTTTGTTAATATTTAGGGGGGCATTTTCAGGAGAAAGATACCTATCCACAAAGTGGGACTATACATTATTAATTACATCAAAGTTCTTCTGCTTTGTGTTGAGACTGCAGCCTTGAACTTTAAGTTCTGTCTCTCCAAACATAACCCAAAACTAAATAGTCAAAATCAGTGTGCTTATGTCCAGCATGGAAGTTGCCATGTCGTACTTCAATTGCATAGATCAGTCTTGCACAACATGCTCATACTCTGAAGATACAAAATAAATAGAATAATAGGTTACAGTGAACTATAAGGCTGTAATTCCATCGAGAGGTTCTGGGGACATAGATAACCTCAAGAGCGAAGCTCGAGAGGTTTCTATGTCCCCAGAACCTCAATATGGAATTTCAGCCTGAGTAATTTACTGTAACCTATTTTTTATTTTTTGTAATATATGGATCTGATTTGAAAAATGTGCTGCTTTTAAATTCTGTGAACTGGGCTGACGCCTGTTGCACTGAAGATGTGCTCACTCTGACCGACCACCCACAGTATTGAAGTTGTAGCCGACCCAGGTTTGTGATGAAAGCTTTATTTTAATTTGGAAGTCCTACCATTTACTTTCTTTCTTCATTTGGCAGGTAATTCACTTTTCCTTTTGCAGAGGAAATAAAAGCGAAGAAACAAACTGGCCGTAACTTGCATTGGTCTCACTAAGCGAGAGTAAATGTCCACCATATTTTTGCAGTTGGTTTGCCCGCCTACTAAGAAAGTCTGCCAATGGCATTGCACATTGTTACATTGGATGCACAGACTGGAACGTGGCCCCATGGCAACCGTGTTTGTGTGGCAGGGAGACTGGCGCATGCACTGTGGGGTTTCAGTGATAATACTATCATTTGAAGCTGAAACAATAGTATTATCAGCAGTGAATGATACTATTATCACTTCAGGAAGGGTAGCATTAAGGGAAAGGGAGCAGTGTATTACAGGGATTTTTTTATATGCTTTTTGGGGGTATTATTTTAACAATCAATATATTACTACATTTTTAATCTCAAATAATGGTGATACTTAACAGTTTGAGAAATGAACTGTAGAGCAAGAGATTTAAAGGATGTTATCCTATCACAACCATAAACTCACTCTGTGACTGTGAGCAGGTCATTAGACCAGTCTATTTCATGTGTAATACCTATAACACTGGGTAGAAGCCAGACATTACTGAAACAAGTTGATGCATATTGATTAGGTTATTTTAGTGAATAAACTATAAAATTAAAAGTAAATTAGGGAAGGAAAAATCTGAAGTTCATAGACAAAATGTCCTGTTTTGATTTTTGAAAAAGATCTCACTCCTGACAGAAAGAGGATCATTGGATTCAACAACTTGATTTTCAAACGCTTTAATATATCTAATATCTAAAGTTGTTATGAATTTAAATTCATTACTACTATTATAAATATGTTATGTTTTTGAAAAGATATAGATCTAGGTACAGCAACATGCTTAAAGGTTAAGATTTGTTGGTACTAGTCATACAAAATAAAGAGATTTGTCTCCTTTTACATGTGACTGGAGTTAGCAGTTAAAACAGCTGGATAAAAAATGTACTAGAAAGGATAATGCTTTGAACCCCCTCCTAACTGGAGAGCAGAGGCAGATCAATGGCAAAGAAAGCAAAAAGCAAAGAACTGAGAACTGAGTTTAGCTCACACAGGGACATACACATCTTGAATCTGCAAAGGCTGTTGTGTTTGGTAGTGTGAAAAATTAAAAATTCACAAACAACCGGGCAGCTAATGAAGCATAAGCGTTGGTACATTTTTAATCTTGTGCTTTTGTGGGAGTTTATAAACGCAATTATGGGTCATACAGCAATTCTCAAAGGGTCCATAAGCACATGAATTTAATTTTCTTTCTGCTGTATATACAGTGAGAAAGATGAGAGATGGCTAGTTAGTAGCTGAGTTTTAAACTTTATTTATTTTTTATTTATTTATTTGTTAATCAGGTGGGTGCACTGGTCTCAGAGTCCATTTCAGGCATGACATGGCCCATCAAGATGACACAAAGTACTGAACAGTACAGCATAAAACAGCGAACAATGAGAGCACATATGTGACAAGAATTATTAGCATGGAATGATATTGTCCATGAACCCCGACAGGGATTGTACAAAACAACAATCGGTAAATACAGAAATACTAGTACAATGGTGCAAATATCTCTCCAGGTTTATCAGAGCAACCCTGGCAATACATAATGCTAATGTACATATTTTACATGATAAAACAATAAGCAGAAAGTTAGACCAGCAGGATCTATAAACCAGTTCTGACACTCACTGATTTCTGTATTGGGGGAACACTTGCAGGTGTAGGTAGCTGCAAGGGCAGTCCTAATGTGCAACTTAAAAATGGACAGTGAGTCAAGGGAGAGGAAAGAAACAGGCATGTTATTCTGGTGCTTCAATGAGGCAATGGAGAAGGCTCTTTGACCAATGCAGGTGGCCATTTGGGGAGATTCTTGGAGAAGATTTGAGGAGAACTGAGGCTCCAGGTACCAGGATTAGGTTTAAGAAGGAGTGATAGTGGTGAAGACTCTTTATCCAAGAGGGACTTGTCAGCAGGGCTGCGTAGCAATTATCCAAGGTTGGTTTGTACGGGAAGACAGACATGAACCTGGACGAGGAAGCAATGATGAGTTGAATAAGAAACCAGTAAGGCAATCCTACAGATGCTGTTGTTAGTCGTTTTACATCTGAACAAATTGGAAGATGTGGTTTGGGTATAAATACAGGAGAGGTAGTCCAGAAGGAGGTTAGCACTAGCATACTCTTGGCTATGGCCAACTGCACTTCTGGGCTCACAAGGTCTTTCAAATGGAAGCCAATGCTCAGCTTCTGATTCACTCATCTGACTGAGTCCAGTCTGGTCTGAACGGATCAGGGAGGGGTGTAGTGTGATCCCTAGGCATTTAAAGCCTGATATCTGTTCCAGGGGGTCCCATCTGAAGACAGTATGGTTAATATGTTCGGTTGGTTACATGGAAACTTAGAAACATAGACTCTGATGGCAGATAAGGACCACTTGGCCCACCCAGTATGCCCATTTTCCTACCTATTGGATAAGCTGCAGATCCTAGTTAACCAACATCCTACTTCCTCCTACCCCTCACTAGAATTGCTTTATGTCTGTCCCATGCATTCTTGAATCCCCTACTGTTTTTGCCCCCACGACCTCCTCAGGAAGGCCATTCTATGCATCCTTCTCTAGGAAAAAATACTTCATCACATTGCCCCTAAGTCATCCACCCTCTATCTTCAAACTGTGCCCCCTTGTTCTTGCACAACTCTTTTTCTGAAAGATGCTACCCTCTTGGACTTTGTTGATGCCCTTGAGGTATTTAAATGTTTCTATCATGCCCCCCCTCCTTTCCTGGAGGGTATATATATTTAGTTCCTTTAGTCTCTCTTCATATTGCTTCTGGTGCAGACTCTGCACCATTTTAGTTGCCCTCCTCTGGACTGCCTCCATCTTGTCAATATCCTTGCAGAGATGGGGTCTACATAACTGCACGCAGTATTCAAGATCGGGTCTAACCAACTGTCTGTACAGAGGGATAACAACTTCTTGTTTTCTACTGGTGATGCCTCGCCCTATGCATCCCAGTATCCCCCAAGCCCTCCTTACTGCCTTCTCACATTACTTTCCTACCTTTAAGTCATCTGATATGACTACCCCAAGGTCCCTTTCCATTTTCGTTGCTGTTAGTACCTCTCCCCACATTGTGTACTCTTCCCCAGGGTTTTTGCTTCCCAGGTACATTACTTTGCACTTCATTGCATTGAATCTAAGCTACCATACTTTTGACCATTCCTCCAACCTTGCCAAGTCCCTTCTCATTCTTTCCACCACCCCCCCTTGTGTATCAACCCTGATGCAGATCTTTGTGTTGTCTGCAAAGAGGCATATTTTCTCTTCCATTCCCTCTGCAATGTCACCTATACAGACATTAAATAGGACCGGTCTCAGTATTGAACCCTGCAATTCCCCATTAGTAACCCCCCTTACTTTGGAGTAGACTCCATTTACTATTACCCTCTGGGTCCTGTTATCCAGCCAATGTTTTACCCAAAGTACAATCCTGGGACCTACTCCCAAGTTGGCTAATTTGTTTATTAATCTTTTGTGTGGGACTGGGTCAAATGCCTTATTAAAATCTAGGTAGGCCCTATCCATAACCACTCCCTAGTCTAATGCTTTGGTCACCCATTCAAAGAAATCAATTAGATTCATCTGACATTACCCTCCCACTGTGAATCCATGCTGCCATGGGTCCTGTGCCCCACTGGCCTCTAGGTACTGAACAATTCTTTCCTTCAGAAGTGAGTCCATCATTTTCCCTACCACTGACATCAAGCTAACAGGTCTGTAGTTTCCTGCCTCTGTCTTGCTTCCACTTTTGTGAAGGGGTATCACATCCACCCTTCTCCAGTCCTCGGGTATCACACCATCCTCCCATGATTTGTTAAAAACGGTAGTCAGTGGTGTCACTAGTTCTCCCCTTAGTTCCTTTAGAATTCTGGGGTGAATCCCATCAGACCCCATTGCTTTGTCCACATGCAGTTTTAGGAGTTCTTTTAGGAACCTTTCTTTTGTGAATGGGCTGGTATTGGCCCCCTTAACCAGAGTGCTTCTATTCTTTGGTTTAGGTACCTTCCCCTTATCTTCTTTTGTGAATACTGAGCAGAAGTATTCATTCAGTATCCCTGATTTTGCACTGTCACCTTTTGCACCCCCTTCCCTTTATTGAGCCTCACTATCCCTCCCTTGGTCTTTCTTCACTCCATAATGTACCTATACAAGGTTTTATCCCCCCTTCTTAACTGAGTTGGCTATCTTTTCCTCAGTTTGGGCTTTTGCTATTCTGACTGCCTTCCCCACTTCCTTCTGCTTTAACTGGTACAGTTCTCTGTCCTGCTCCTTCTGTGTTTCCTTATGCTTCCTGAATGCTACCTGTTTCTTCCTAACCTTTCCCACCACCTCTTTTGAGAACCATAGTGGTTTTCCGCCTTTGTTTTGTTGATTTGCTTTACACAAAGGCTTGTTGCCTCTGTGACGGCTGTTTTGATTTTTCCCTATTGATCCCATTGAGGGAGGCCGATTAAGGGGTAATGTGAGGATGGTCTTTTTCACAGAAAGGGTGGTGAATGCATGGAACGGCCTACCTCAGGAAGTGGTGGATATGAATACAGTGCAGGGCTCCAAACAGGCATGGGATAGGCATAAGGGAGCAATACAGATGAGTATAAATAAACAGGCCATTGACAGAGTAAATGCCTATGGCACTTCATAAGGTAGAAAAAATAGGCAGACTGGATGGGCCTTGCAGTTCTTATCTGCCATCAACTTCTATGCTTCCATGTTTCTATCTACCCTCCTTCTTGCCCATTTGCTAGTGCTTTCCTGAGACACTCTCCCGTTTTCCCAAAGTCAGCCCTCCTAAAGTCGAATACTCTTGCTTTTGTATGGCTTGACTCTACAGCTGTGTTTATCATGAACCACACTGTTTGGTGGTCGCTTGTTCCCAGAGGCCTACTCACTTCTAAATCCAAGATCCTCTCTCCATCCCCATTTGAGAATACCAGGTCTAAGATTGCTCCCTTTTGAGTGGGTTCCAACACCAGCTGTCTGAGGCATGCCCACTGTAGGGCATCGAGAATGACCCTGCTCTTGGATGTGGCTGCAGCAAAGGTACTCCACCTAACATCTGGCATATTCAGGTCCCCCATCAACAATATCTCCCCTTTTTCTGCCATTCTAAGGATGCCTTCTATCATTTCCTTGTCCATTGCCTCCCCCTAAGTTAGGGGTCTGTATACAACCCCTGTGCTGATTATGGTGGCATTTCCTGTCTCCAGGATGACCCACAGTGCCTCCTCTCCTCCCTGTTTACCATTTAGTTCTGCTGCTTTGATCCCTTCCCTTACATAAAGAGCTACTCCTCCCCTTTTACCCTCCCTGTCCCTCCTGTAGATTGTGTACCCTGGTATGTTGACATCCTAGTCATGGTTCTCTGTGTACCATGTTTCTGTGACTGCCATGATATCCAGGCATCCCTCTTCCATCAAGATCACTAGTTCAGGGAGCTTGTTACCCAGTCTATGGTCATTGGTACTCATTGCTTTTCATTTTTTGATGGCTCTACCCTTTTTAGCCCCATTCCTGTCCTTACTGCCTTTACCTTTTTCTCCATTTCCCCTTGTCCTGCTCCCTGTTGATTTCTCTACCTTGGTGTTTACCTTGCTAACTACTCTGTTTTGTGGGGGGAGGTTGGGATTTCCCTGCTCCTTTTCAGTGCCTCCCCCTTTGGCTAGTTTAAATGCTTGCCAATGAAGCATTTAAACCTATCACTTAGGATTCTGGTTCCCCTTCCGGGCAGATGCAGACCTTTGCGCCAATATAGGACTATATCCCTCCAGGTGGATCCCCAGTCCTCAATGAAGCCAAAACCCTAAGCTCTTCACCAGTTTTTCAAACATTCATTGAATTTCGGGGTGCAGAGTACCCTAGCCTCATCCTTGCCATAGACAGGCAGCACCTCCGAGAAGGTTACCACACATGTTACTTGTCTAAGGCCCATCCCCAACTCCACAAACTCTTCTTGCATTACTCTGATCCCATTCCCAGCCAGATCATTTGTCCCTAGGTGGACAATGACATCCAGCTCCCTCCCCTGTGCAGCTGCTCCCACAATCCTGAGGATTTGCTCCCTGTCTGTCCAAGCCATGGTGCCAGGCAGGCACCTTATCTTCCTCTCCCCTCCCTTCCCCAGTTCTACCCCCCCAATGATTGAGTCCCCCACCAGGAGTTGTTTTTTTCCCTGTGGGGTCCCAAGCCACCCTCCTGTGGGTCTCCTTTGTGGAGGTTCCCAGCATACTCCTTGGTCTCCACTGTAGGTGCCTCCATAGAGGAACCACTCTCCACCGGAATGGAGTATGAATTGTGGAGAGGTATAGCTGGAGGGATACACCTCTGTTCCACCACCCTCACCCTCCCTGAGCCCACCTTGGTCCAACTACTGCTCTTTCTTGGCAACCTCTGAGGCTGTGGCAGTGGCCCTGGTGGTCCCTGCAGGGAGGAGGTTTCATGAATCCTAGCCAGGTTGTCCTGGAGACTGTTAGGAACCCCCAGCTATTTGGTGAGCCTAGGTTTTTAGGACCCAAATAACATAGCTCTGGTCTTTTTGGGGTTAACCAGATGCCTGTTATTGAGGAGCATCTCTGGGTGGCATTAGACTCCTCTGTCAGGGCAGCAGACATTTTAGCAGGGGTCTTGGCACTATAAAAAAGAATTAAGTTGTCTACATAGGGAAGGATTTGACAACCTTTGCATTCCTTTTGGAGGAAGTTGACAAACGGAGAACAGAACTGGTCCTAATACTGATCCTTGTGGGACCTCACTTTTGACACTCAGTGTGCTAGAAGTGCTCCTTTCTGTACAAACCACCTGGATTTTCCCTGTAAAGTAACTGCAGAACTATGATGTGGTTGCATCAGAAAAAACAGCAAGATGTACTTTGTCTGGTAGAATGTTGTGGTCTGCATGGTCAAAATCCTTTGAAAGATCTGCAAAATGGCACCAGTTAGTTACCTTCATCCATGCCCTTGAACGAATGGTCAGTGAAACATGCCAATGCAGTAGTGGTGCTGTGGCCCTTTTGTAACTTAAAATGTAGATTGGCAAACAACTGCAGTCCATGCCAGGATTTGTTAAGGTGGCCTACTCCCCATAAGAAAACTAAAACCCATTCAGAAAAAAATTAACAGCTTTAGTTTGGTTTAGCTTCCAAAAGTAAAAACTTGTAATTTTATATTTGAACTGGGCTTGTCCCCTCTTCAGTTATGGTCCATAGCATGTGATGCCTATGAACTGTGTGTCAAGTGTGATTGGCCCTAACTATAGAGAAAAGAAGCCCACAATGGAGGACTGGATTGTAATTCAATTGCTTTTAGTTTTCTGAATTGTAAATCAAACTAAGACTATTAAATTGTTATTTAAAAGAAATGACACATTGCGAAGGGATGATTGCCAGGGTTTAAATAAACACATTAAAAAAGTTTTATCATAACTGCTGCTTTATAATGAAGGAAATGTAAAATCCTGGAGATAAAACCTCAGAGAACTGAAACTTAGAACTTTCATGTGTATATGGTTTTTAATGATGATGGAAAAACAGCAACAGTTTACAAATTAAGTGTGAAACATTTGCTTTGCAATTGTAAATGCATTTATTAGATTGCCTTGCAAACGTTGTTGATATTTCTGGCAATTTATCTCCTACAGTGGATCCCTTAAAATTTCTTTACACTCCTTTTTCATTACAGGTGATGGCTTCTCCGTTTCCACTAGACTAGACCCCTTTATTATACTATTTCCCAGTGATCTGCTTTTGACACTCTTCTCTCCTCTATTTGAGATACAATAAATGCCATGGTATATTTCTTCTATAACAAAAACCTCCAGAAACAAAGTGCATTGTATTGTAACAAATATTGTATCCATCTACCTGCCATCATGAGACAATGCTCAAAATAATCCTCCTGGCATTCAGTTATGGAGATGTAGTTTTATAGCGTTGCCTCCAAGTCTGCCTGGTCAGACCAGATCATCATTGCTACACATTCTGTTATTTCTCCTTAATCTGTCTTTTCAGCACCCACCACTGCTCCTTATACGCAAATCTGTCTCTCCCATCATTGGAAGGTGGCCATCCACCCCACTGTGCTCCTTGGTCTCTAAATTCTCATTTGCTTCCCTAGTCTGCCCCCTCTCTTACATCATCTCCCTTTCCTCCTACTACCTCTGAGACATTGATTCCCATTCCTTCCTAATCACCATTGCAAGACTTCTGCCTGACAGGCTATTTTTACCTTCCAATTCTTTTAATTTTCGAATAACCTCCTCTCTCACTCTTCCTCCTTCATTTTACGTCTGAAAATCCAGCTTCACTAAGCCCAACTCCACTGGCTCACTACTCACTCACACCTGCTCACTTCTAGTTTTTACACCTTACTATGCTCCCCACAGCCTCAATACTCTTCTGCAGTTGTGCAAAGCATTGCTGAGGCATGCATCCCCCTTTGTACTATGCAATGCCACTACAGACTATATATTAATTTATTTACTGACAACATTGTCATCTGTATTGTTTACACCATTGCCTGTACAGTATTTATTCGTTCTATTATTTTCTATTATCAATCAATCAATCAATCAAAATCTTTATTTAGTCAGGCGAACATCATTGAGCATAGCTCATTTACAAGATGGACCTGAGTGGTCATACAAATAAGAGTACAAGTATTTTTACATAGACAAGAATAACATAAACAGTAGTACAATGACATAAAGTGATAATATACAACAATTTACATATATACAAGGCACAGTAAAACCATTTAACCTGTAAAAAAAGGAGACAATGGGTATAGCAGGCATAATATATAAATTATAGGGCCTAATTGGCTTTTATGAGAGTATATCAGGTGATTGGAAAATAGAAGTAGAACTAACATAATGGAACACGGAAAAGGGGGTGGGAGGGTAGGTAGGGTAGGGGATTAGGCCTTATAAAAGCAATTGCAGAGCTCTGGAAATAGGGTGGAGAATAATCTTTTGAAGGATGTTAAAGGTAAGAGGCTATTTAGCTTCATGGATTTTTGGAGTGAGTTCCATGCAACTGCTAGTGAGTGGCTGATAGCGGCCCTCCCAAACCGGGTGCAGGCATTGGGGACCTTTAGTATGATGAGTTTACTGATCAAAATACTGATTATATTTTTATTTTATTTAAACTTTTGCAAGCCGGGTAGGCTTACTAGGTGAACACCTATTTTCAGGAATGACCTAGCACAAACAACAATTATTACAACAATAGCAACAAATACAATACACATTTACATTAAAAACAAGTATATCTTGACAAATGTAGCATATGTTTTCTCAAACCATTCTAAAAAATAACAACTGCTTAGAAGCAGATAACCAGATGTCGAGTGGAAATTAATTCCAGGCTGATGGGGAAAACAGGCTCAACAACTTTTTTGTTAGGGGCAAAACAAATGAGGGATCAATACAAGAATGCAATAAATGAGTAATATTAGTAGACAGAAACAACTGCACTAAACTTTAGGTTGTCAATTTTGCCACACATTAAAAATGAAAACACAGAGATCGTATGTGGATACCCTTAGAGCAGTGTAGCCATTCCAGTTCACTGTTAAACATACAGTGATATACTGTACAGTCTCACATGATTGCATAATGAACCTGCACAGATTATTGTAGGTAGTATAGTTGCATTGCTCTTGGATATAATTGTGTGTTGACCTTATCCTACTTCTGTGTAATTCCCTCCCCTCTCATCAGGTAGAGATGAGAGAAGGGGGACAGTGGTAAATTGATATGAGTTTCAGTTCAGAACCCCTTTCTTCACACTGACTTTAAGAACTCAGTCCCATACTTTGGTTCACAATACAGTAAACAGCATGGAGGGAGAGCAGGCAACAAATCAGTGTAGGTTATAACCTGGTCAAGACCTGTCCTCAACCTTTTCCCTGGTCTCCCACACACATTTTTGTGTGGGAGGGGAAATGCCAGCTTATGGCAATGTGCCAAGAACTGTGGACATGTTTACACAAACACTTCCCTAACCCAACTCCCCCAACCCTTAAAATACATTTAATTTAGAGCTGGGTTGCCTTTCTGACCCTGATTGTGATTATGGGGAAAGGCAAGGCAATTTTATTTGTAAGGCGCTCATTCCCGGAGGCTCTGAGTGCCTTAACAATATTCAATATGAAGAAAAACATGTTAAAATACAATAAACAATTCACATAAACAATATAATAATAATTCAGCAACTTTAAAAACTTCTGTTTGCCAATAAGTAGACTGGACAAGACTGATAGAATTCAACAGTCTACAAAGACCAGACTGAAAAGGTGGGCCTCCAGTATACGCTTGAACACCTCGATCAAGGGGGGCCTCCCAGACAGCAGGTGGAAGCACGTTCCACAGGGTCAGGCCAGAAACACTAAAAGCATGATCTCCCAAAGTCCTGAGTGAACCCCAGGAACATCCAGGAGGTCCCTCAAAGAGGAGCGGAGGAGCGAGCAGAGGTCGCCAGTGACAGGAGCTCTGACAGGTAACCAGGACCCAGTCTGTATAGGGCCTTAAAGGTGAGAAGACCCAAATTGAAAAGGACCCTCCACCTGATCGGCAGCCAGTACAGGGCATGCAGGACGAGGGTTACATGACAGGACCTTGAAAGGCCCATCAGCAACCTGGCTGTTATGTTCTGCACCAGCTACAGTCTGTGAAGGGTCCCTGCTAAGACCCCAAAGTACAGAGAGTTGCAGTAGTTGAGCCTAGAGATAATAAAGGTATGCACTAGTGTCTGCAGCTCCTTGGGTGGAATGAGGGGCTTAATCCTGGCAATGTTCCATAAGTGGTAAAAAACACTTTTGATCACAGATGACACCTGATCTTCAAAGGTCAAGCTGCTATCCAGGATCACGCCAAGACTTCTCACCTTTGAGGATGCCACCAATGGAGAAGCTTCCATGACAAGGCCTGTGTCTACTCCCGGTAGCAATCCATCATGTCCATGACCAGTCTCAATCACCAGCACCTGCACCTTGGCCGGGTTTAGTCTCAGCCAGCTGGAAGCCATCCAATCATTGATTTTAGCCAAACAGTTGAAAGCACATCAACAGCACTGGATGTTAAAGAGCAAAAGACAAAAACAGCTAGGTATCATCTGCATAGCAGTGAAACTCCATGCTGTATTGTCTAATGATCTCATCCAGAGGCAGCATATTCACTGAGAACAGTGTTGGTGACAAGACAGAGCCCTGTGATACTCCACAGGACAGAGGCATTGGGGAGGAGGAGGAGGAGAAATTCCCCATCACCATCTGCTGCACCCTGTCCAAGAGATAAGACTCAAACCACTTAATGACAGTACCCACAACATGGTCCACAGTGTCAAAAGCTGAAGAGAGATCAAGGAGCACAAGAACTGACCTGTTTCCTCTATCTCTAGCCCTGAGCAGATCATTATACACCCCCACTAGAGCTGTTTCTGGGCTATGTCTGGCCCAAAAACCTGACTGAAATGGCTCACAGATGTTAGAGGACACCAGGCAATCCTTGAGCTGCTGTGCTACTAATTTCTCTATAACCTCACTCAAAAAAGGCAGGTTGGAGATAAGATGGTAATTCACCAGGATGTCAGGGTTGAGGGAAGATTTTTTGAAGAGGGGTCTTACCAGTGCTTCTATTAGATCCACCGGGAAAACACCCTCTGCCATCTAGCACCTGGCAATTTCGGCGAATACTGGGCCTGCAACCTCAACACATCCCATTAAGAATTGCATCAGGGCTGGGTCCAGTTCACAGGATTTATGCTTCAGCTCTAAGATCACCTTAGTCACTTCTGCCACCCCCACTGGCCTAAACTCCTCCTAGACAAACAAAGTGCCTCTGAACCTCTCAGACAGGCCACTGCAAGGCGACTGCATCACTGGTGGAATCCCTGACTGGATAGCACACAGCCTTTCAGAGAAAAACAGAGAAAACTCTTTACATAAAGTGGATGAAAAGACTTTCTTTGGCTGTAGACAAACAGGATGAAGAAGTATGTCCACAGTCCGAAAAAGCTGAGATGGTCTGTTTTTCCCCACAGCAATTTCCCTGGACAGGAAATCTGCCTTCTTACAGGAAATTGCACCTGGTACTCAACATAGTGAGCACACAGGGCCAGTCTGTCAGCCTCCGGCCTGGTCTTCCACCAGCAACGCTCCAACCTCCGACCCCTGAAAACCATCAAACATCCGATTTAGATCAGTCATCCACCATAATGAAGCATGCCTGCTCTCATAACTTAATCAGTCATCAATCTGACTACTAGTTCAAGCAGTGCATGACTGGGGTGGGGAAGTCTGCATGCACCACTGATGACACTAGACAGACTGACTGGGCAATCTGTCTAGCATCATTAATGATGCAAGTTTTTTCACCCCAACCCTGTCATGCAACCTACTTCAATAGTGAGTTAGGTGATGACTGAATTTTCCTGGATTTCTCAATAATGACCCCTCAAAATCATTGATCAGTGGTCAGAAGGAGGTCCATCTATGAGCTAAATGTATTTTGGGTAAATGGGGATGAGGCTAGAGAGAGGAGTGTCTGTGAAAAGACATCATCTGCTCCCACCACAGTGCCAGAAGTAAACATTTTCTTAAAAAAATAAACATGGAAGAATAAGGGGAGGGGCTAAAAATGGCAGGGGTGGAGAGGAAGGTGCAATGGGACTAACCCTAGTCACCTGCAGGGGAAGGCTACATTTTTTCCAGAATTTCAGAATCAGTTTAGCAGAAGTGCTGAAGTGTTCTAAGAAACTCCCAAATTTGCTTCATGGGACCAGAAAGTAATGTTTCTTTGGCTATTTCATCCAAGTACACTTCAGGTTTGGCACCAGGAAACCAGCATTTTCTCAGAATGCTTCCCAAGTTAGCATCTGTAAATAAACAAATATTCTCCCTCTTGGTTGTCTTCTCACAGATTTCAACCTTGGCTACAGTATCACTTCCATTCTGAAGATACACAGCTGTACCCTATATATTTTTTTTTATTTCTTTAATGACTGTGCAGCCTTGCCTTATTTCATGTCTGGCAGCTATTAACACTTGGCTTTATTCTCCAACTTAAAGGGGAGCAGCACTGAATCTGTAAGTCATTTTTTTTTCTGTAGATGCAATTTATAAATACTGAGTATTATTCAGTCTCAGAAAGTTTATCTACACACTGTTGGAAAGTACAACTCAAACTGTATTATGTACCCTATATCCCTTTTAATCAGAATCGTATAGCAGAACACAGATACATAGTGCCAACAATGTAATAATTTGGCAAGGACATAATCTACTTCCCTACAGTATTAAGTGGTCCTCTAAAATAGTCCTTTATACAAGTCTATGAAGTAAATAATACACAGCCATTGAATGTACTATTTTTTTTTATTCTTTGGTAACCAGATAAGGTTCACTAGGCAAAATTTTCTGTTTTCAGGGGTGACCTAGGAGCATTGGGGAGGTTAAGTAACTTGCTTAGAGTCACATAATATGCAAGTAGATGTTTTAGGAATCAAACCCAAGTCTGATGGATGTACCAAGCTAATTCACAGCCTGTTACTTTAACCTTTAAGCTTTACTGCCAGCCCTAGTAAAATACCAGTAATAATGTGACAGTAACAGAATATGAAAAGTACTATATTAGAAAAGCACATTAATAAAATAGTCATTTGCAGATTGAATGCAATAACCCTTAATGCTCTGAAGAATTACAGTAGTCCTTATTTTTGGTCAGGAAAGCACTCTCTCTAACACTTCTGTGTTCCCCATTATTCTCCTGGATTTAAAGCAACAGTGCACGGTAGCAGTGAAAATGTTGACCTATACTTTTTATCCAGCTGCAGATGGACCATTTTCTCCTATTTTGTATGAGTTGCCGTTCCCCTGTTTGAGTCTGCTTTAGTATATTTTACATTAGAAATAATAAAACAATCATTCTTTTAATATGGCTATGCCAGGGTTTTCATCAGTATTCTCTATATTGTTTCACATCTCTTTCCTTGTGATTAAAATTAATTAGCATGAAGAAAACACTGTTTTCTGACCATATGGAACAATATGTATACAAAAACAGTTGAAAACACTGATAAAGCATGTATACAGCCAAATTAAAAAAGTGAACTCCTTTTATTATTTCAAATGTAAAATAAATGATAAATTAAGACTCAAAATGGGTGAAAGGGGTATTGCACAAGACCGGAAAAAAGGAGCAATCTAAAACAGAATTAAAAAAGTTGTGGTCATAATTTTCAACATAGCATACTGCTTTAAATCATGACTTCTCCAAAATATTTAGCAATCCTAGGGCAGAATCTTCAAACCCTTTCACTTTCCATGCACATGCAGGTTATGTTTGTATGTGCCATTATTTTCCTTTGCAGAGCCATTTTTCTACCAGCTCCATGCCATATGCAGCGTGTGGTAGTTTTCGGGTACGGCTGTGTCAAAATGCTACACCTGGTGGTATCAGGTGTTGCATCCCCCTACAGGAAGAGAATGTGTTCTGTGGGTGTTGCCAGCCCCCATAGTCAACCACACCCTGGCCAGGTAGGACCCCCTGCACATCCAATGTGGGTATCTCTAGTGTGTTTCACACAGAGTGCTATAAGGATACCCGGGACAGCCCAACTTGGGTTAGTAACAGCCACAGCTGTGCCAGCTGCCAGTGTGGAAAATTTAAATTGCTACAGGTGTGGAGACAGTTTCCCTCTCTTGTGATTGTAGCGTGGGACCTTGACTGAGGGCAGTTTTCAAATCCAGCCCTTAGTGTTTCCTAGAATCCCAAGTTCACCTTTGTTCCCAACATCACTCAGGTGTGAATATCTGCTTACCATCACCTTTGTAATACTGCTTGTATCCATCACTTTCTAGTCTTCTGAGATCTGGATCCATGTTTTTTTTTTTTTTCATTCAACAAATATTTATTAGATTTTGATTAACACACAACATCCATTACAACAAAAAAACAAAACAAAACACCTGGAACCCAGGGTATACAGCCCAAAACTGGCTGTATGAACTATTTACAATCCCATATATATACATACCCAGCAGGAATCCATCCCTGTGCAGCATATATATCAATAAAGACCCCTGTATAAACATCTACAATCCACTTTGCCAAAAATAACATATTATCAGTAGATGTAGGCTAAAGAAATAAACCAAAAGCATTTCCCCCACTCACATGTAGAAGAAGAAGAGTAAAAGAAAAAGCGGAAAGAAAAGGGGGAAAGAAAAAAAAAGGAATCGAAACAGGAGTCAATACCAACGTGCTACCCCTGTACTATCTCAGAGTACCAAACCAAGGGTGCAAGTCCAAAAAGGAAGCACCTAGGGTTAAATCAGAGGTGGAGTCCTGCTATATCCCCTAAAGAGAGAGAGAGAGAGACCCATCCCATTTATTCTCTGGAAGGCATACAGTCTAGATCCCCCAAACCCTTACTTGGATCCCAGAAAATCTATATAATGACCACTTTGCTCTCTCCCATGAACCAAGTGTTAGTCAACCAGATCTCTTTATTAGAGATAAAAGAAAAAAACAAGCCCTTACTACTCAGAGCATGACAGATGGACCTGAAGTAATCTCTGGGATAAATAGATCGCTTCTAAAGCTGCCCACCTCTTAGCATATAACGTTTATTCCCCTCACTCCAGAGCTGTCTCTTTATCCTACCCAATATGACCAACAAGTCCCGCACCCACTGGCCATAAGAATACTCCTGGTCGTCTTTCCAGTGCTAAACTAGAAAAGACTTGACTAATGCCGTCATCAGAGCCAGATGAAATTTGGCCAGGACTCCAGGGACTTTTGAAAAATCACCCAGAACACACACCTCTGGGGTGATGAACTCTGAGTAATTCATCAGCAAGTCCATACGCTGTCTGATTTCTAACCACAAGGGGGAAATTTTACAACACTCCCACATCACATGAAGCAAATCCCGATTCCATCCCGCATCTGAAACAGTGGTCCGTCTGCCTAAGCTTCCTACCACAAAGTTTCGCGGGGTAAAATAGAGTCAGACACAATAAAATACTGCATGGTCCTGAACTTAGGAATTGGTATGTACCTATAGCCTTTCAAATTGAGTCCCAGACAAGATACTTGGGGAGCCATTACCTTGTCCCAATCGCCACCTGTATGGGCGAGAGTGGACTAACAAACTCCAACAACGTCCTATAAATCTGAGAAAGGGCGTTTGCCTTCGGCTCCACTGCCTCCAGGAGATCCCATGTAAATGACCCATCTGAGAACCCTCCTATCTTTCTCACCACTGACTCCAACAACCGAATCAGTTGTAATTTTTTGAAAAAGGGCATCCCCTCCATAGAGGCAGGAATAACAACCCTTACACCCTGAATAAGATCCCTCACCTTTAAACCCCTCACCTGGTGGCGGATCCATGTTTTAATTTCTTTCCATATTGAGTACTATAACTCTCTCCTTGTTGGCCTTCCTAAACCCTAGATTGACAAACTTCAGTATTTCAAGAACTCTGATGCCAATTTACTCACCCAGACCCCAAAAACAATGATCACACCAGTCCTCTCCTACAAGACCTCCATTGACTCAGTATTCACTACTGAATCCAGTTTAAAGATTGCTTTCCTTGCTTTTAAATGTCTCCATGAAGCTGCCCTTGCCTACCATTTCTATTCTTTATTTTCCATTCTAGCATTCACACTCTCCTAATTGATATAATCTCACCATTCCCTTTCCCAGTCTTTCTAGTTCTGATGGTCCACTCTTTATTTTCCGTGTTCCCATTACTGGACTTTATAGTCATTCATTCATTCATTATAATTTTATCTAGGAAGGCACACTGAGCAGAAATATCAGCTTGTTTTTAGATGCATATCCAGGGTGGAGATGGGAGAGCATAAGATATAAAACTGAGACAGAATTTTGATGATGCTAAGTGAAGGACAGGTCTATAGCACGTTAAATGTTAAACATATTGAATTTGAGGAGGTGAGCAATTCACGTCACTTTGCTCAACTTACTGTAGCAGGCCACCTTCTGTTTTGGGGAGAGTGTCATGTTTAGTATACTATCCTCAAAAATGAAAGGTGGCCTGCTAAGTTGTGTAAAACTGCAATAAACAACCCACCTCCTCTGATTTTACTATACTTCATACGAAACATGCTGTAGCTGTCTACCTTACTTTGCATCATTAAATAATACTTTGGGATGGAACTACTCTACAGCTCGATGTTCTAAAGCTAAATAAGTACAAGTCAGTCCTATACAGGCTTATATCTAATTAACAACACCATGAACCTTCATAAACTGCTTATTTAGATCCACAGACATGGTAGCACTCTGGTTGTACAGGCTTGCCCTGATCATGTCTGCTCTTCTTTAAGGTTAAATGCATCATCAACAAAGACATCACTGTTTATCTTGCCATTTGTATCTCCCCTGGTGTTGCATAAACATATTAAATATATATCTTGAAGTTCTCCTACCTGACACTTGGCTTCCAGGCCATCAACAACACACCAGAGTTGTTCCCACCTAGTTCCCCCTCCACCCCTGATACAGGGTTGCCTTCTGCTCCTAGGTGACTGTCCCACCTCAGTCCAGTCAGCTCTGATAGAGGTGAAGCTCTGAGGTCCAGGTACAGGCAGTTCAGACTTGGAGTGGATGTGGGGGACTAGTAGAGTATCATCTCCCTGCTACCATCCGGATGCTTTCTACTTTACTTGATTGCCCCAGGGAAGTGAGCGTGGAATGGCATCAGCAGCATGTTGCTGTGCTTTCTCCCACACATGGTGGGCAGACACCTACCACTTCCTTCTGACTACATATGTGGTCCCAGGCTCCCACAGCCCTAGCCATCACTAGTGGTTAGGCCAGTGCCGAATGCCACAAACCTCCCTCCCCATAGAAGGAGAGCAGTTCTGTGGATGCTCATTTCTCCTCCCCCTGGCCAACCATATGACACTTGGTGATCATTCCTGAACCCAAGATATCAGTGTCTCAAGCAGCACTACCACTGCACTGGTGGTCCGACATTACAAACATGATGTTATGATTCAGGCAAAACCAAATCCACTCAATAACTGTGGTCCAGTATAATGTTCTGTGGGACACTGCAACTTTTCAGTCTGCCTACTGCAAAGAAATGTTTAGAATGATTCCATCTGCTGTATAAAAAATACTGATTGCTGTACATGATCACTTTTATAATTTGTTTATGTGAGTATTTAATAAGCAGCCAAAGACATTTAGAGTAAGGTTTGATAAATCAGTGCAGTGTCATAACTGTTTGTGGCATCTCACCTTATGAGTGACTTCTACTGGTATCTTTATTCAGCAGTGGAAGTTGTAACATGAGATAGTGAGTACTTATGATGCTGCATGCTTAGCCCACAGAGATACAAACCAGAGTCAAGGGAGTTGACTTCTGAACACCATGGAAACTTGTACAGGTGAAACTCATTTGTATCTTACAATTATTTTTCTGCACATTGACTTATTTGGCTTACACTTCTCTCTTTCTTGTTAGTAATAGCTTTATAAATAGTATAAAAATTCAGCATAGTATTTTTTTCACCATTTATACTTACTGAATCTGCTTAGGAAACCTCTGTGGCACCAAGAAAGCCAGTATAACACTGATCAAGTTACAACAAGACATTTCAGCTGTAGTTGATCCTCGAACATGTGGCATTTTCTCACCAAACTAGAGGACTTGCAAAACTCCAGCCCCTGATTTCAGAGCCATAATGTGTGACATGTTGCCAACAGCAAGGACAATGCACTGCTTCTGTTTCCTGGGCATTCCATGATGTCCATCTACAATGGTCCACAATGTTAGATAACCAGTGTGGAACAGAGGGAATGGACTTCCTCAAATGTCCAGGATACACGAGAATAGACATCTATAACAAGAAAAGGGTATGAATCTGAGACACACTTAGCAGTACTAAAAAGTAAGACAAAATGTATGACTTATGAAAAACAGACCTTACATATTTGAATGGCGGCTATCACTGAATGAAAGGAACAAGAGGGCAAAGGGTCCCAACCAGAGATGGGTGGAAGTTGCAAATTCCAGTTTTGCTGAATTTTCATTAAATTTCATAAATTTTGTGAAATTTTGCAGACTTCTGCCTTTGGCAAGATCAGAGCCATCTGACTGTCTCTGGCTAATCTGTCATACCTTCCTCCCTCTATGGATTTTTCTGGCCGATCTGCAAAATAATACACATGAACTGCAGAATGACAGTTATGAGGAATTCCATTCTGCAATCTAATACATTAATCTGCAATACATGGAATTATTCTGCAGTTCAGTGATCAGTTCTATGGAATTTCTTTCTGCAGTTCAATTCATAAATCCACAATTCATATATTTATTCTGCACTTCAGTGACTCACTGAACTTTGAAATGAATGTATGAATTGCTGATTAATGTACTAAACTGCAGAAAGAAATTCCACAGCACTAACCACTGACATTGATTAGTTCTGCAGAATTTCTTTCCAATTTTAATACATTAATCCACAATTCATACATTAATTCCACCATTCCAAGTCAGAATTTTCATTTAAGTTGCCAAAGTGCATTCTGAAATTTTGTGAAAGTGAAAATCTGACTTTGGCCATAATTCTGCCAGCAGAAGTTTAATTTTGTACAGGCCTAGTACCAGTTTAGAAGCTTTCTGTGGAGACAGTGTAGCCTAGTGGTAAGATCACACAGTTGTGAAAAAGGAGAGTCAAGCTAAATCTCTCTACCAGTTTATTCATTTATTTAGTTTTTGTTAACCAGGTCGGAACACTAGAAAAAACAAATTTCTATTTTCATGTACAATCTGGGAGAGTACAGAAAAGCAGCACAACAAATGAACAGATACACTAGAAGCCACTTAATCGGGACGCGGATAATGGGGACGTTTGATTTATTGGGACATCTCACCGGGCACCGATTAAGTGGCAATGCTATCCCATGGGAGGTACTGCTGTTTAACTGGGATGCCCCTGCTGCCAGGGGTGTGGCTAGGAATTTTAAACATGCTCTCAAGAGTTGATGGAACTGTTGCCACCCCCAACATTGCCCCACCTCCATTTCGGTCATCAATAAGTAGTAAGCCAAGGATCCTAATTGATTCACAACATTTTATTTTATCTAACACACACACTACCAATCAGACAGAAGTTGGCTGGCTTTTAGTTACAATATTTAGGTTACATTGTGCAAATCTTTTGTACCACATCAAGGTAGCCAGCCTTATAGATGTCCATTCATACCAGCACTCATGCATACCTACTCAGTCAGGTTACTCATACAGTCATGGTCTCCAAGTTTAACACCCACACATCTTCCAAAGATCACTCACAAACTCAGACTAAGGCATCCCAGGATGGGGAAAAACAGTTCTTCAGACATCAGTTCTGTTCGTTTTTGTTGCCCTAGCCTGAGGCTCATGTTGCCCCTGGATTTTCCAGATTTTACTGTACTCAGTAAAATACACCGAGTATGCCTGCCGACACTCATACCTGCTGCCTAATTGGGATTATTTGTCCATCACCAGTCCCCCACTAATCCCTCACAGTCTCTCTTAATCCTTTTTCACACATCTATCTCACACAGATCAGTATGTGTGAATTCTTTTTCACTGTGATATTAATCTGTCATACCTTCCTCCCTCCCCAACATCTGACCTCCAATAACCCTGCACACAGGATTGCCAGAATCTCATTGGAGAACACAAGAGTGGTTTTACATGTGGGGCTAAAGCAGTGCGGTAGGAGAGAGAGCAGCTGTCTTTATTTTTCTCACCCACCGGGTTGCTCGCGCTGACCTGCTCGCTGAAAAAAATAAAACAAAACCTGTTTCTCTTGCTGGAAGTTACTGGCAGTTGCTGACTGGCTCGCTGGGAAAAAAAAAAAGTGCTGTGTCTCTCTTGCTGCCAGTTTCTCTCGGTGACTCATTCCCTGGAGTAAAAATGTGGTTTCTGTCTCTCTGGCTTTCTCTTCTGGCTATGCTTGTCTCCCTGCCCCTCTGACTCTGATAACTACTGTACAACCAGTGTATTTGTTGATCAGGTAAGCTTTCTGAAGAATAGCATCACCTTTTTACAGAACAGCCTGGGGATACAACACACCATAATAGGATAACTACAACCAGTGTTTATTTTGTTTTATTTTACATGGATGAAGTGAACTTCTGATAATGGAGATGGTCACTTAATTGGGACAAAAAGGCTGCCATGAGATTGTTCCGATTAAGTGGATTCTACTGTACAGTATACATTAGTACTGTATGTAGCAGCACAGTGATATAAAACGGTAACAATACAGCAACAGCAGTCAGGATTAGGTAACGTGAAGCAGTAAGAACAATAACTCAGCACAATAGGACAAAACAAGTCATTTTAAGAGGACAAGTAACCCATTTATTAGCTTATCAGGAAGCTAAGTGCAAGCAGGGATAAAGCTGTGACAGATAGCACATTGACAGAAGCAGAACCCTTCCAGTAATAGCAACCACTTCATGGGCAATTACAGGCTGGAGAGGCAAGAGTGGGAAGGCCAAGGTGAAGGAGTTTCAATATCATGGACCATATGAGGAAGTTAGGCCTGTTCTCCCATCCTAGTGGTACATTTAAGCACATGAAGTAAGGATTCATCCGAATATCTGAGTGGGTAGGTCAGGAATTACTCAATACGTGATCCTGAGCAAGTCACTTTTACCTCCTTGTTTTAAATTCTTCCTTCCTTCCTTCCTTCTGAATACTTAGCATCTCTAAATTTCACAACATTTTTTCTGTGGACTCTTAATTACTGTTACAGCTGTTTATGGCTTATACAACACTTTGAGATATCAGGCAGGGGTTTTAAGGTGGCGTCCAGGATTTGTAGCACCATTTTTACTTAAACTGTGCAGCCTCTGACATCGTTGTTAACATAATTTGTACAAATGAAATGATGTACGTGCAACCCCCCCCCATGTGGCTTACCTTTTCTGCCCCTTGTCTCCTGTTGCCTTCTGGTGCCTCAGGTATCCCCGATTGTTTCCCTGATCTTGCGTCACCACTTTGGCCTGGGTTCAGGTGTGCCCAAAGGCCTCAAAAGAGCCCTATATTTGTTTGTGCCCCTAAGGGGGCTACTGGAGTAATCGTGGAGCCACCAGCTTCTCCCTTACATGCTTCATGGCCAGCTGGTGACTCGCACGTGCAAGGAAGTGCTCTTCAGTTACTGACCGTGTTTACAGTCAAACAAATGGCTTTCTGGAGGTCCTGGTCCCTGTAGGTAGCTGGTTGGGGACCAGTGACCTAAACAAGGGTCAAGAGAGCCCGCTATAAAATGTAAATAAAGAGTGCAGAGAAACGCTGGTATGCTGGGCTCATAAATATTCATGAAGCTCTTTTGCATATTAATGAGTTGCCTGTCTGCTGCCTAGGGACTGTTGACTTTGGCAGCAGCGACAGGCTAAGGACTGCAACAAAATATTTAAACTCTTCAGCATTTTAGAGGGCACCAAAGGGGCTATTGAATTCTGAGACATTTGTAAATAAAAAAGTAATGTTTCTGGCTGCACCAGGACTGTGAATTTGGGGACAGTAATGGACTGCAAGGGGACTGAATCAAATGAAGCCATATTGCAGCATGTCAGCCAAAAGGAAAGCCAGGATTTACTGCAGAGACCTTTGGGACATTGCCAGAGATTTGTGGGGGAAAAAGCAAGGACAAATCTTGGCACTTAAACCAAGAGCCTATCGGGCATTGAAGAGACATAATGAGTATTCATTTTTGTGACAGACATTGGGATTCAGACAATCAGGAGCCTCAGAGAGCTCTCAGGAACCCCAGAGACTTTGCAGGCTGAGTTCAGTTTAAAGAGTGCTGTCCCCCATGTTGTTTGCAGTGTACATGCTACCCCTCAGAGACATTGTAAGATGGTATGGGCTGCGGTTTCACTGCTATGCTGATGATACCCAGCTGTCCCTGTCTTTTGGCCTCGACCAGGTTAGTGCACTGTCAATATTTCATAACTGCAAGCTGAAATCCAAGACTGGATGAATTCGAGCTGGTTAAAGCTGAACGCAGGAAAGACTGAGGTTATGGTAGTGGACCCGGGTTGCAGGATTGAGAGGTTGAGGACTGATGGGACCTCTGGAATATTTATGGGAGGTGCTCAGATCCTTACCTCTGAACGGGTACACAAACTTGGAGCTGTGCTTGATAACAGGCTGACCCTTCATCATCAGGTGTCGTCAGTCATCAAGTCAGCTTTCTACCATCTTAGGAATATTGCCAGGGTCAAACACCTTGTTCTGTCCAGTGATCTGCCTATATTGGTCCACGCCTTTTTGACCTCTCATCTTGACTACTGCAACTCCCTTTATCTAGGGCTTCCTGAGGTTGATATCCACTGCTTGCAGCTAGTGCAGAATGCTGCTGCTAGTTTACTGACAAGGGTATCTAAGAGTTTGCACATTACCCCTGTGCTGCGCAATCTGCACTGGCTGCCGATTCAATGGCGGATCACTTCTAAGGTAGGTTTGTTGACCTACAAAGCACCATATGGTCTTGGTCCTGACTATTTGAAAGAGCTTCTGATTCCTTACACCCCTGTGCAACGGCTCTGCTTAGCTGATGAGGGGTTGCTGGAGATTCCAAGAGTTATTTTGAAATCTTCTGGGGCCCGTGCGTTTGCATTTGTGGCCCCTACCATCTGGAATTCTCTGTCCCGTCAGCTACGGGGGTGCATGACCATTAGGAGCTTTAAGCAGGCACTTAAAACTTTTTTGTGGACACAGGCATATCGAGAATTATAATGATTTTATTGTTATATATTTATTTGTAATATCTGATAACTATGTTTTTATATTGTAAGGCACCTTGATATTTGAAAGGTGCCTAATAAATAAAGATTATTATTATTATATTATTATGAGAGCCACTCCACAGGGAGGGGGGCACTGGCCCTCTACTAAAGAGAATGGCCTAGTGCATTCAGTGGGAGCATCTCCATAGGGGAGGGGGGCTCTGTCTCCTGGGAGAAAGTGGCTGCAAAAGAGTGAAGTTACTGGCCTGGGGGTTGCCAGATATTATCCCCCAGGGCTAGCATTTGCCTTTCCATGTTTTGGGAAGAATGTGGGAAAAATCTGAATTTGTCTTCAGCTGTGAGAGAGCTGCCAAATTCCTGCTTGCAGTCGTGAGAGGGCTGCATGAATGTTTCTGCCTCAGCAGTGAGAGTGCTGATGAAACCAATGATTTCAGCTAAAAGAAAGCTACATTTAGCCTGAGTGTGTAAACTTCTACTTACAAGTACATGCTATTTGGAGACATGCTGGGGCTGAGAAGCCCAGAAAGCCAAGAGGTGCTCAAGTTCTGTCTGCATCCTGTGTTTGATTAGCACCAAGAAATGGGTGGATGTCTGTTTATTCAATTCCCTGAAGAAGGGTCCATGTGAAATGCCTGAATGTGACTTTTTAAGTGTGCTTAAAGGAATGAAGGGGAAAGTATCCTGAGGTCATAGCTTGGCCTGGAGTTGCCTGAGAGGACTCTGTAAATGTCCAGTTGGAGCTGCAAGTGCCAGGACAGCCAAGAGGGACTTCTAATATTGTGATCTGAGCTTGTGAGAATCTACAGTGAACCTGATTTGCTAACAAGTAAAGTGTTAAAGTGGTTGTAAGCCATGCCTTAAGATCCTTTTACAACTTGGTGAGGAGACATGCTTTAAGCTCCTGCATTTCTGCTTTGGAGAATGAAAAATAATTTGCCTATGCATGGACTCCTTAGCCCTAGGGGAGAGCACCCATGTTGAAAGACTGTGTTTTGAAAGCTAAAAGGACTATGCTTGTCATGCTGACCACATGGTTAAAGAGATTGTGACCAATTGAAGCAACCAGAATGTGCTGAATGTAAAAATGTGCTGAATGTAAGAAAGAGAAAGTGTTTTCAAGATCAGCCTGGGAGTCAGCCTGGTAGCATGCCAGTTATGCACTGCCATATGTGATTTCCTCTGAGAGGCACAGCCTAGACTCAGGGGTCTGAAGCGTGCTGGCCCCGGTCCCAGCCTGTGCTGTTTCAAAATGTGACTGCAAGCCCAGAGAGAAGGGGCAAACCATGAAGGATGCTGAGAATGTTCCAGCCTGCAAGATGCAAGAGCCTGGTAAAGAGGGGTCAGCCCAAGCTCCTGCCTGCACCTCAGCTATATCTTCTCTACACTTGATGATGGCATAGAAACCGTGAGTAGGCAGAGCCACCACTGCCATCCAAAAAGAGAAACTGTAAATAGTTAATTCAGGTTCTGCTATGTACAGATGTTAGGCCAGATTGTTAAAGTTTAAAGTCTGTTTTTTCAAGATCAGCCAGAATTATTAAAGTACTCTAAAGAAAGGATGCTAATCTGCTTTTCTTCTAAAGGACCCCAATGTTGGCCAATGCAGCTGAAATTGTAACAGACCTGCAAGTTAATAATTTAGTACTGGATACCCAGGGTTACAATGTAGAACTGCGGGATTCTATAATAGTCTGGGACTGGTACCAGTGTTGGCATTTTAATGTGTGTTTATCATCAAATGCAGCTAGCTTGTTAGAGAAGAAAACCTGAATATATCAGAAAGTTGATGGGTGTCCAATGTGATCAATGCCTAGATCTAAAGATGCAAAAATGATTATCTTGATGCAAATGATGATGATGATGCCAATCTAAATGCCAATCAATAACTGTTTTTTAACCTCTGTTTCCATTCAATCAATCCCAACTCTTACCCCTTTTAAATAAATTGTTGGGTTAACCATTTTTATGAAATCTGGTGTCAGGAGCATGTTATTGGAGTGAGACTTTAATTCCTGAAATGTTGAAATGTGGGCTTTTGATTATTGGGGCATGTGTGGGGTGACATTGTGGTATTGTGGGTGGGTTCAGCATCCCGGGAGTTGAACCAGATTTTATTCTAGCCCACGTAAAAGTATAGTCTGGGTGGAAGCACTGCACAATAATGTTATCTATGGGAAAGAACCACTTTTAAAATCAGTAATGGGTGTGACGTGGACAGCCAGTTCTGAGTGCTGTAGTATCATTTTTTGTAACATAAAAATGGGTTATGGACTGTCTGTCATGAGAGATGCTGAAAATCTGTCGCTCAGCCCCCCCCCTTCCCACCAAGGTTTTGGCTGAAAAGATGAAAGCCATGGGAAATGCTGAAACAGCATGTGAGATCACACACACACAGGTTTTAGATATCAGGTGTTACATGTCAGGCCAGAAGCTAATTCCAGACATTTCTAAGTTAATTTTGTTAAGAGGGAAATCATAAAAAAAAGTTTATGACATTAGAGGGGGAAACCAGGGTTAGCAAACTGGTGCGAAGTTCCAAATGTTCGTCTGATGCCTGTATGAGAGAGGATACTGATTAAGATGAAAGAACTGTCATTTGAAGAACATGAATATGCGGAGGTTGCAAAAGGTAATACTTGGAAAAGACTTCCTGCTTTTTTAGATATATATGTTTTTTATATATTCTGACAGGGAGGAGCTAGGTAACCTCATGCAAATAGGTGGGAAAAAACAGCTTTTTAATTATTATTGGTTTTCTTCAGAGACACTTTTTATCTAGACTCTGACAAAGAAACATATGTGAGCACTTTAAACAGGTATTTAGAAAGAGAGATAAATCTAAATATTGTTGCAGGAAATTGCACTGTTTAAACCTTATTCTTTTAAAAGATTTGTATGTCTTGTGATATACTAGTGCTGCATTTTGTGTTTTACATATTTTTATCTATTTTAGTAAAATTCTTTTTAAAGCATACTTGGTCTGTCTTTGAATTTCTTTCATTTGTAAGAAAAGTATATATGGTTATAGCAGAGGCTAGGCATAAGCTTGAATGGTGATACCAAACTGGAAAGAGAAGCATTTTAAATCTGAGGTCTTTATTAAAGTTTTTAAGGGTTCATTTCTGTACACCTGGTTAGGTGCCCGTGGGCAAAGATATCTGGACCCACGAAGACAGAATTATTTGAGCCTGTGCATTGGGTACACTAGCAAGAGGTTCACAGTTTGAATCCCTCCAAGACTGGAGACCAAAGGTTGATCCGAACTCACAAAACAGACAAGAGGGTTACCTTGTTCTGTTAAACTGTTCACAGGACTGCGCTCGGAGGTTGGCACTTTGGGAGTAGAGGGCTGACATGCTGAGTGGGTTTGTGACAATGGGAACCCAGGCCCCTCAACCTTGGTCAGGCCTACAAGGCAGGGGTAAGTAGTCAATTGGAACATGGTGTCCAGGTTACCTTTATATCAAATAAAAGATATAAGCATCATTGTTTTTATGAGTGATCTATTTTTCTCCCCTCCATGCCCTGAACCTGGCTCTCCTTTGGGCATCGAAGGTCACCAGCACCCCTTCTAACCCCCCCGAGCCCCTTCACCTCACATTGCAGCCTACCTTGAGGTAGCTCAGCATTACCCTTTGCCGAGTGGGTCCCTCTTTTCCGAGGGGGAAGGCACCGGTTGGGGCAGCCCAGTACACTATATTTTTCCTCAGCCTCGGTTCCTGCTGAGATGGCCAGCCTGCAGGAAGTCTTCCAGGTGTGCTGGTAGACCAGATGCTGTCATCCGGCCAATCCCGATCAGTTTTTCCATGTTCTGGTACTTCCCACATTGTGGCACTTTTGTGCAGTGCTCCCAGTCTCCACCGGGGACTGCTGCAGAGCAAAGTGACCCTGGAACCCACCCCAGGAGAAGAGAGTAGTCCTGTGGATGCTCAGTCCTCTCCTTCCCCTGCTGACCCCTGATGATCTGAGTCTGTTCCTGAACCCGGGTCACCGATGTGGTGTGAGGTAAGGCACCAGTGCCTCAGCCCTCTGCACCACTGGGCCCAGGCACATGCATAATTTTTTTAATGCAAGCTGTCATAAAGCAGAGAAACTGCCACAAATGTGTCAACGTGTTTAAAGATAGCATTCAGATGTTTTGGCCCATTTTAGATAATGCAGGCCCAGTCTACGATTAAGAATTTCATCTACTTCATCACTGTTGAAAATCCAGCCTTTAATGTATATAAAAGGCACTACAGAAAATCTAATTATTTTTCTTCCTCCTGCTTTCATTTTGTTCATTAATTCCTTTGACTTGCCACTGGGCTATATTTGCAGCAGATAAACATGACAGCATATTTATTTATTTGTCATTTTTTATCAGAACATATGCACTGTCCCATTTCTCAGGGGGGCACTTACATGGACCTGTTTAATTGACAAGGTGAATGTTGGGCATGGTATAGCAATGAATATACCCTACTCTTATAAGAAATACGACAGGATCTTTACCTTCAACCTGGATAACTGTCAGAAATGGGCAGCAGGGCCGGCCCGGTGGTGCTGAGGGTTGAGGTGCTGGACGCCACACCTCACGCCACACCGGCGACCCGGGTTTGGGAACAAGCCTGGGTTGCCAGGGGTCAGCAGGGGAGGGGATGGATTGAGCTCTGGAGGACAGCTCTCCTTCCTCGGGGGGGGGATCCAGGGACTATGCCCGGCACCGCAGTGACCTCTGGTGGAGACCGGAGGTACCACAATGCTACAGAGCTCAACTAGAGGGCTGCAGAGCCACGGTAAGATGTTCCCTGGCATCATTGCACATAGGGCTCTGCCTGGGAGGGGTGGGGGGCAAGAGCACAACAAAGAAAATAAGAAAAAAAATCCCTGCTCCCAAAGATAGGCGACAGCCCCACCCTGCAGCCATACTCCATTGGCCGGACTCATACAGCTACTGGGCCGGGCCAAGCCCAGCCTGGCCCAAATTTGTAGATAGAGTACCCTGGGAAGATAGGGTGGCCCCACCTCGGGAGGGCTCAGAGCCGAGGGGATGGCCAGGCTGGTGCCAGGACGCTTGTGAGTTTCAGGCCCAGAGGTAGAGCTGGGGTGAGTGGATGCCCAAGAGAGTTCTCCGGGGCTCAGTGGAGCCAGAAACAGAGTTGGAAAAAAAAAATGGGCAGCAGGGACTTCAGTTTGACATCTTGTCTGAAGGACAGCACCTCAACAGTGCAGTGCCTCCCTAGTGCTGCAGTACAGTGTCAGGTGTGGGAATTAGCCCATGTTCCTGCTGTGGGTCTAAAATTAATAACTGTCCAATCTTCCAGCCCCAGAGATGAGCATGTAACCAAATGGTTGTGTTGGGAAATTGTATTCACATCTGGTGTCGCTACCCTGTGGTGTTCCCCAGAGCTTGGTCCACTTGCTCATATTGTTTTCAGTGTATATGCTGCCCATGGGTGGGATCATTTGATGGTGTGAGCTGGGGTTTCACTGTTATGCAAATGACACTCAACTATACCTGTCTTTTGCATCCAGGAGGCCAAGTGCTGCCAATATGTTTATAAGTGCTTGGCTGAGATCCAGGGCTGGATGTCATTGTGCTGGTTGAGGCTCAATCCTGACAAGACTACTGGTGAATGATCTGAGCCATAAAAGGAGACTGGCAACTACTGGGACTGAGACTGGTCTATGCCTTGGTTCATCTGAGCTTAGGGCTACCACAAAGGTGAGAAATCTGGGAGACACCTTGGATGAAGCACTGACATGTGAGGCTCAAGTGTCAGTAGTCATCCAGAGTGGCTTTTACCATCTGGAGAACATCAGCTGCATCACTGGGGTGTCATACATATGAGGCACATTGACGAGTCCTGGTAGGACGAAACACGTGTCTGTGTCTTCTGTTGGCACCCTTTGCAGTCTGTGTGAGAGGCCTTTCAGCACCATGCACTTCTGCTTAAAATTTTAATCAGCATAATATTTTGTGGTGATTTGCATATACAGCCCATGATGCTTTGCATTATGGGGGTATGTGTGATTTTGTATCAGCTGCATTAAATCACTTATCTTTCCTGGAGACCTAGCAACACTGATATATGCATTTATGATGCCTTGGCTTGACTACTTTAACTACTGTATCACTCTATACCTCAGAGTCATTGGAGAGATGCTGTGGCACCTACAGGTGGTGCAGAACTCAGCTGCTAAGTTTCTGAATGGCCTTTCTATTTGAGTCATGTCTCCCCAGCACTGTGCGAACTGCACTGGCTGCTGGTAAAGTGGTGTATCTCCCTTAAAGTTGTTCTTCTTATAAGGCCTTACACAGGTTGGGTCCTAGCTATCTGTTAAATCTCCTGCATCCTTACAGTATGTGCCCTCACACTCTCTTAGCTCCATTGAGGTGGGCATCTTAGCTGTACCGAGGGCCAGGCTGAAAACCTCAGGTGATCAGGCCTTTATGGTGGTGGGTCTGATTTTATGGAACTACCTCCCAAGGGCCATCAGAGAGGTCCCTATGGTGGAGGCCTTTATGTGGTGTTTGAAAACATTTCTGTTTAGCAAACCTTCAAGGATTTATTTAGTCCTTGTTAGTCATTATCCCTGTTGAGTTTTATGGGTATGAGTTTTTCCACTGCTTAATGAATGAGTTATTTATTGTTTTATTTATATTTGTACTGTTATCGTGATTATTGCTCTGTTCTGTAAGGTACCCTGGGCCATGGGGGAAGGGCACCAATATAAATAAAACCAGCTACTACTACTACTGAACCACTGACAAAAACTACAGTACACATAAATAAATTCAGAGCACAAATATGACAATATGTAATTTTGTAATATTCAGTAGGGGCAATTTTCACTATTAAATTGTATTCTGAATGCCAGTCTTTCTTCCATGTTTCTCATCATTACTGCTTATATGACACGTATTAAACCAACTGAGGATCCTGCTGATGGCTCAGCTGCAGTGTGTTGTGTTGCCGTGTAGGTGATCCAAGCTCAGATGTAAGCTTGGGATGCTGTGTCAGGCTGTAGGCTAGACCACAGCAGCTGTTGCTCAGCAGTGTGTTGCAATCAGGAGGGATGGCATCAGGCATGCAGTGCAACAGGACCCCACTAGTGTGCCAGAAGAGTTTTCTCCCTCTACTGGATATTGCTGTATGCAGCTGGCACTGTCAGCAGGCTCTGACCATACCAGAGACAGAGAGAAAGCAGGGAAAAAAATCTCAGAAGAAAAAATGCATACCATCTGTATGAAGGCCAGGGTTTCTGGACTCCCCTGGGTACCAGCGCTGGCTGACGCTGGCTCCTAGGCCACCCAGTTGAGTGCCTCAGAGGGGAGGACAGCCCTCCCCCAGGATCCCCTGCCATTAAGGGGAAACAGCAAGAGACATTGAGGTACTCACAGGACTCAGGAGACAAAGGAGAACAAGGCCTGAACAGGAACATGACTGAAGGAGAAAAAAATCTCTATAAAAACAAAAACACTGAAGACATTATACGAGGCAGCAGGAATGAGCATGAGGAGAAACACAGACATTACCAAGAAGGGCAGCAGAGTCAGAGTTTACTTCCCACTACCATATCTTTAACATGCAAAAATAAATATTTCCTTGTTCAAGATTATTACAAGTCACCAAATTGAGAAAATAATAGTGTGAAATGCATCTGGATAATGAATTGGGGCTCTGTTGCATAAACACATTCAGAAGCTGAGGAGACATGCTGAGCTTGAGGGAACATAAGTATAAAGAAAGATGTAAGTAAAACCTAATGATCCAGGCAAGAGAAAAAGCATTTTCCCTGAATTAGGCATGTAGGAAATGGAAAGAGAGTTGAAACCCAATGTGCAATTGTCAATATTGCACCCAATAAGATGTGAAAACCAGGAACATTAGCAAAAAAAAGGGAAGACAGACTTCTCATATATTACAACGCGGCTTTAACTACAACATGAAAAAGTTCTCTAAAAAATAAACCTCACAAGGGAATTAATATTATAAGATAACTAAATCGTGGAAGCTCAGAATTGTACATTATTAGGTGAAAATGCTGTCTTGAGTATGAGTGAGTTAGGGCAGGATAAACTATTAAATGCAACCTAAGTATTCCTCTGCCTACAGCAATCATTCTACACAAAGGCAGCATTTACAAGGAGTGGACTGAGGACAAAACAACAATGGACTGGCTCAGTATAACATTCATGAATTTGAAGGTACAGTATATTATAATCAACTGCTTCAATTGCCAAGCTTTAGAATCCCATGAGCCAATCAAAATAGTTCTCCATATAGTTTCTAGTAATCCTCAAACATCTACAGTAAAAAACTAAAACACTGCAAAGTAAAAAGACATGCCAAAACTGCAGAATAGCCCCCCAGTGGAAGTGAAGGGAGTATAGGCCTGCAAGATAAGTGTGGACAAATTCTTGCTTACCAAGGGAATCCCAGGGTACCCTAGGTACTAGAGTCAGTAGGGAGGCAGTATAATGTAGCGGTCAAGAGCACTGAGTTGCAAACCAGGAGAACTAGGTTTGAATCCCATAGCCACCACTTGCATACTGTGGGCCTGATTTCCAAATGGGAAAGAATGCCCAAGTGTGCCAAAGACATGGCACACCAGGCTTGTGGCATTCTCCTTGCTGACAGTCAGGATTTTCTATCCAGTGGGCCAACTGCTGCAATTGAGACCAACTTTTCTGTGGTCAAGCTTGCAGAAATCTTGGGGACCTTTTTACGGTGCGTGAGCCAGATACTTGGTGCAAGCTGACGTAAAACGAGGAAACTGCACCAGGCATTGTAAAATCAGATGCAGTTGTGGCAAAGGGGTTCAGTTCAGCACACTGCCTGAGCCTAAGTACCGTAGTGCAGGGCTTGGCACAAGCCTTGCACCATGCTTTGCAAATCCTGCATTGTATGACCATGAGCCAGTCACATAACTTTCCCTGTGCTCCCAGGACACACCTGGTACAAGCCTTAGCTTACTGTGCCTTTTTTGGCTAAAAATTGTAAAATGAATAAATAAAATAAGAGTGGGTGGGGACTCCCAAAAAACTAGCAAATGTATGGAATACTCAATAATCCCTGCTTCTGAAACAAGGTGGTACAAACTGACGGACCTATTGTCCCTTCCAACCTTATATTAGTGTGTTACTATATCAGTATACATAAGAAAAATGTGATTTTATCAGTCCAAATATCATACTAGTTAAGTTGATATACCACAGTAATTGGGCAATTATGACATCAACATACTTTGTCACTCAAAACAATACCATATACCACACTAATCAATCAATTATAACATCATCAAAATGCAACTTTTTTAAATTTCCTGATTAAACCTCAAAGTCAGACTTAAGCAATGATTGCACAACATGCTAGGAAAATTGCCCCACCCCACATACAGCACAGCTTAAAGTCAAGAGATCAGTTCTTTTTTTTTTAAAGATTAAATTTTTTTTATGGAGCACAGTATTTGTAATCTTCTTAATTTATTTTAAAGGAGAACTGCATTGAACCAGCAGACAGTTTTTTTTCCAACAGAAATGTTTGGTCTTAGTACTGGTTTGAATCATGTTATTGTTCTCTCAATGCAGTCTTTTTAGTTATCCCAGTGGATGTTTCTGATTTATACAGTGGTGTTAAGGACCATTTTAGAACTCTGTGATGTAGTTAATGTTCTTGCTAAGCTTTTCAATTGTTGTCACAGTGTATCTGTTTCTGCTATAGAACACTGCTGCTGAAAGGGACATACACAACATCATCCAGTTCCAAAATTCTACTTACAAACAGTGTAAATCAGAAATGTCCACATAGGTTATTAAAAGACCAATAAAGATGGAACAATACCAGAATTAGAACCAGTACATAAAAACAGCTTCTACTGGGAATAAAAGACCTGAGCAGTTGTAATTGAATACTAAGCTATTTCTAATCGGTTGCCCTAGGTAGCACACCCCTAGAAACCTCCAAATCCATTGATAGACTATGGCAGAGTAACTGCATAGGGTTTAATGCTATCCCAGATGGCGAGAGGCTGGGTGACAGTGAAATAAGGGGGAATGGGTTTGAAACCAACTGCAGAGAGTGAGAGGTGGGGGAATAGTGAAAAGGGGGGACTGTGATGGGGGGAGCAGCTCCAGAGGGCTTTGTCGAGTATGGTGTTGTGTGTGTGTGTTGGGGGGGGTTGGAGGGCAGTACCAAGTGCGTTTAAAGAGGACTGATAGCTTACTTAAGCCCTTGGATAGGCTGGAATGGGGGCAGGGTTCTCTAGGTAGCCCTGCTGGGTGTTACCTTGGAGGTAGGCCTGTCTATCAAGTGGGGCCTGAGAAGCAGGTGCATTTTGAGTTAGACATTAGGTGCTGTTTGAGGCCTACTTTGAATTGAGACAGGCTGTTGTTTGTTTGTAATTTCACCGGAGTTCATTTATCCGGGGGCCCACGATGAAAAGCTACGCTGCCCTAGTGAGGTTCAGCGGAATGGTATGGACAGTGCTCCATTCTTCCTCTGTCTGGTGATGTGTGTTGAGAGAGAAGCCTCGAGCAGGTTTCCTATAGGGGTGGGTTTTTCCGGAGTGCCTTCTTTCCCAGGAGGCAAGTTTGATATTTGATCCTGTCTTTAGGTTAAGCCAGTTAGTGCCACATAGGGTGCAAGTATGAGTGTGGTGATCTGCACACAGGATGAGGCAGCATGCCTCACTGAGTGCAATTTGGACCCTTTTGAGCACTGTATCAGTAGCAGCTCCATAGCCCACCAGCCCATAGTCTATCGTGGAGAGTATGGAGCTGGAGACTGAGATTCGGAGTGCTTCCGGGGTGAGGGATTTCTTATGCCTATAGAAAAACATAGAAACATAGAGGTTAACGGCAGATAAGGACCACAAGGCCCATCCAGTCTGCCCATTTTTTCTACCTTATGAATGTGCCACTCACCTTTACACTGTCAATGACCTATCTATCCATATTCGTCTGTATTGCTCCCTTATG
Source organism: Neoceratodus forsteri (assembly GCA_016271365.2). Classification (NCBI taxonomy): domain Eukaryota; kingdom Metazoa; phylum Chordata; order Ceratodontiformes; family Ceratodontidae; genus Neoceratodus; species Neoceratodus forsteri. The sequence continues at coordinate 908,839,942 of CM028129.1, forward strand.
CCTATCCCATGCCTGTTTGAAGCCCTGCACTGTATTCATAGCCACCGCTTCCTGAGGTAGGCCGTTCCATGCATCCACCACTCTTTCTATGAAAAAGAATTTCCTCACATTCCCCCTTAATCGACCTCCCTCTGTTCTCATGCTGTGTCCTCTTGTCCTGTTATTTTTGTTATATTTAAACATGTTAGATTCTTTCACCTTGTTAATGCCCTTAAGGTGTTTGAATGTTTCGATCATATCACCTCTCTCCCTCCTTTGCTCAAGGGTATACATATTGAGCTCTGTTAATCTGTCCTCATATGTCTTCTGATGTAGTCCCTGCACCATTTCGGTTGCCCTTCTCTGGACTGCCTCAATTTGGTTAATGTCCTTGTGAAGGTGTGGCCTCCAGTACTGCACACAGTACTCCAGATGGGGCCTAACCAGTGTCTTGTAAAGAGGGATTATTACCTCCCTCTTATGACTTGTGATACCCCTATTAATACACCCTAACATCCCCCTAGCCTTACCTACTGCTTTAGAGGTCTGCTTGGATGATTTCAGGTCATCGGTGATGATGATGCCCAAGTCTCTTTCTTCCTTTGTGACTGCCAGCAACTCCCCTCCCAGCCTATAGGTGGCTTCAAGGTTTCTCTTCCCTATGTGCATGATCTTGCATTTCTTTGCATTAAATCCCAGTTGCCACTCTTCTGACCATTTTGCTAGTTTATCCAGATCTCTTCTCATTCTGCCCACCACATCTGGATCATTTACTCTGTTGCAGATCTTGGTGTCATCTGCAAACAGACAAGCCTTACTCTCTAGTCCATCTGCAATGTCACTAATGAAGATATTGAAGAGGGCTGGCCCTAGGACTGATCCCTGAGGTACCCCATTTGTGACTTGCATCTCTTCTGACTGTATACCATTTACCACCACTCTCTGTTTTCTGTCCGTCAACCAGTTTGCCACCCAGTTGACCAACTTCTGACCCATCCTGAGCCTACCCAGCTTATTTATCAATCTTCTATGTGGAACAGTGTCGAAAGCTTTGCTGATGTCAAGGTAGGTGACATCAACTGCTCCCCCTTGGTCCACCACTCTGGTTACCCAGTCAAAGAAATCTATGAGATTAGTTTGACAGGACCTTCCTTTTGTAAACCCATGCTGTCTTGGATCCTGTGCCCCTATGGATTCCAGGTGTTGCACTATCCTTTCCTTAAGGAGTGCCTCCATAATCTTGCCCACTACTGAGGTAAGACTGACTGGTCTGTAGTTCCCTGCCTCCTCCCTGCTACCACTCTTGTGGAGCGGGATCACATGAGCCCTTCTCCAGTCTTCTGGGACCTCTCCTGTGCTCAGAGACTCACTAAACAGTTCTGCTAATGGCTCTGCTAGTTTCACCCTTAGCTCCTTAAGTACCCTGGGATGTATGCCATCAGGTCCCATTGCCTTGTCCACCCTGAGCTTAGCGAGCTCTTGTAGGACACTTTCTTTTGTGAAGGGAGTAGTGCTCACCTCCCTCCCCCCTGTGTCCATGGTGCTGAGCTGTGGGCCCTGCCCTATCTTCTCTTCAGTAAATACTAATAATAGAGGACCCCGATCTTTGTGTTTACCACTTTGCCAAGGGAGTCTACGTGGTGTGTATAAGTGAGAGAGTCATCAATGGTGACTCCAAGGTACTTGAACAAGTGCACCTGCTTAATCTGCTCACCAGCCTTGCTGGTGATTACGAGAGGAGCATGCTTGAGTTTGTTGTAGGGGCTGGTTTGTAGCATGGCCTTGGTTTTCTTGTAACTTAGTAGCAGCCCTCGAGTTTATTGAAAGAGTTCTGTAGTTCTACTTGTAGGGCAACCTGAGAGGTGCTACAGCTCAGCAGCACGGCATCATCTGCATACAGAATAAGTTTGGTGTCACAGGCTGTGGGTAGGTCATTTACAAAGAAGCTGAAAGGCAGAGGCCCTAGAATTGATCCTTGAGTGACTCCTAGGAGTACATCTCTACAGTTTGATAACGTCTGCCCGATTGTGACTCGCTGGCTCCTGTGTGTTAGGTAGTCATTGAACCAATTCACAGCGTTTGGTGCCACACCCAATCTTTGGAGCTGGAGTACTAGTAGAGAGTGGTTGATGGAGTTGAAGGCTTTGGTGAGGTCAATGAAGATGGACCCCACCAATTTGCCTTCATCCAGTGCCTTGTGCGCATAGTCAGGTATTCCAGCAGTGCCGTGGTGATACTGTGTTTTTGCCTGAAGCCATGTTGGTTTGGGCAGAGCAGATTGTACTTATTGAGGTATTCTGTGAGTTGACTTACCGCAATTTTTTTCTAAAGCTTTGGATAGTGGGGAGAGGATAGATATTGGCCTGTAGTTTGACACCAGCACCTTGTCACCATTCTTATGCACTGGAGTTACCAGGGCTTGCTTCCATACCTCTGGAAATTGAGCTAGGGCCAAGGATTTATTAAACAGCATTGTTATGGGCATAATAAGAAAATCAAGGGTGAGAGATGGTAACGTCATGTCTAGCCCGTCACTCCCCAATCTGGTTTTGCCTAGGACTTTCCTGGCCATCGTTAGGGCCTCCTTCACCATCACCTTCTTAAAGTAGAAGACTGGGTGGTTAGTTATGAGCAGGTTGGTGCAACCTTGGTCCTCCACAGGCAGAAGGTAGTCTGGAGTCAGCACTGAGGACAGGTCTGTAAAGGCCTGGTTAAAGGCATCAGCAATGGCAAGCGGATCTGAGGAGGATGAGTTATTAATGTTGAGCATCTTAGGGTGCTGCTTTTGATCTTTACCAAGGATGTTCTTGATGTTGTCCCAAAACCTCTTTCCATCTCCCCCATGCATTGTTAAGCTGGGTCTTATGGAAATTGGCTTTTGCGAGACTGATAAGTTGGTGCACCAATTTCTAGCCATTTTGTAGCACTGTAGGTCATGCTTGCTGCCTGAGTTTAAGGCTTTTTCCCAGAGGCAGTCCCTCTCCTGTAGGAGGGAGAGGAGCTTGCCATCAATCCAGCCGTTAACCTCCCCCCAAATTTTTCGTTTTGTGCGTGGTGCATAGATATCACAGATGGAATTGAAGCCCTCAGTGAAAAAAACTAAGGGCCTGGTCCAGTGTAGGTGCCTTGTTGATGGGGAACCAGTTGTAGGCAGACAGGGCCAATTTGAGGGATCCAAGTTTGCCTTTCCACAGAACCCTGCTCTCAATGAGGCAGGGTGGGCTTTTGGCAAGTTTAGTGGTCCATATAAAGGAGACTGGGGAGTGGTCACTTAGCACGTCTGGGAGAACCCGAGTCAGTGAGCTAGCTAAGACCCAGTCAATGGGGGTGCTGGTACCAGCCTTGTAGTTCTGCCTAGTGGGGTGAGTTACAAGTTGCGTGAGATTGTGGGTGGTGATTAGGTCTCTGGAGGGTGTTGCCTCCTTACATAACCAGTTAATATTAAAGTCACTGGTCAAGATGAATTCTGAGCCCTTTCTGAATGCGCTAATTTCTTCCATAACAAGAGGAAGTCCTTCCTTGGCTTTCTTGGGGGGCAGGTAGGTTGTGGCTATGGTAAGGGTCTTGCCTTTTAGGCCGACTTGTATTTTTACCACTAGTAGCTCATAATCCTCTACAACTTTGGAGATGGGGAGGTTGGAGCAACTCATTGAGTTTCTGGCATATAGGAGGCAGCCGCCACCTTTCCTACCTATTCTATCAAGTCAAAATGCTTGGAATCCTTTGATGGCCACCTCACCATCTTTGATCCTACCTGACAGCCAGGTTTCAGTTAGGCAGAGTATGTCAGGGGCATGGATGGTCATCCAAGCCTGGAGCTGGTCGAATTTGGCAGTTAGGCTACAGATGTTTAGCGATGCTATCTTTAAGCCGTTCACTGTATGGAACCCCCTGCTCCTCAGGGTTGTTGGTCCAGGGTTTAGGTGAACATTGCCAGAGAGTAGCAGTAGCAGTAGCAGAAAGATAACCTTTCTGGCAGATAGAGTGATGTTTATCTTCCCTTGTGTCTTCCATCACCTGCGCTTCAGGTGAGAGAGCTGTCTATATGCCTGTGTTAAATTAGGGGGAAGCTAACCATTAAGGTTATGGTTTGCAAGGTTGGCTTGTCGATAATTGTGTATGGGAGGTGCGAGAGGATAAAGAGCCTATCATTACCGGAAGTGGTAGTGGCCATGTGTATGCTTTTCTTCCAGCTTGCACCCAGTGAGGATTGGAAGAAGAGTTGTTTGGTGATCATTGCACAGGCAAGAAGTAATCAGTCTAAAGAGTAGCTAATAAGCTGCCAAATCGATAAAAAGAAATATTATAGATGTATATATATTTGATTTAGTTTTACTTTTTTGGTTTTAATTACTTTTAGTGGTACTTCTACTCCTTGAAGTAGAAGAGATATCCATAAAGTAAGTTCACTAAATGGGACTAGAAATATAATTTCAAAAACAGATTTTTCATTGATTGGAAAAATTGTATTGTAAAATTTATATCACTGTGCATGCACAAATCCCTGATTGGTGCACACAACAGTATGTGAGACGTACCCCTTCATTTGACTTAGTGCTCCTTATCATTTGATTTGCAAGTCCTTTTGTCAGTAGGATAATGTGGCCACTGCACAACTTTGCATAGTTAACGTTGTAGGTATATGCACAATGGTCGCTTTCGAATATGGAACCCCTTGTGTTTTTCAAGTTATTTTTTTGCAGCCTTGAAACTCTATGCTCTTTTATATCTTATGAAGAAGGTGATTCCCTATATTCATTCACAGTATGAAAAGAAAGCAGAAAATGGCAACATCTTCAATTTATGTACTGTAAAACATGTATAGTTTTAGTGCTAAATGGCATCAAAGAACTGTGGTATTTTCAAACTCACCTTAAGAAAATAACTCTAATAAAAGGAATGTTACATGCTTTTCCTCAAAATGTTACACAAAACTGATTCTGTGAGACAAGAGAGGTATCCCAGCTGGATATCTACTGTCGTAGGGAAGGTGAGTGTCTGCCCTCAGAGGTGTAGCTAGTAAAATAACATTTGTAAGCCACAACTCGTTGGTGCCTCGTGTCCCCACCCACCCCAATTGTAGACATGCCCATATTTGTTATAAAACCCCACTATACACCCGATATTGCACTTCAGGAACAGCATAATAAGAGACTAGGAGTGAAAGAAATATAGCAGCACTTAGGTTTATGCATTTAGCATTATGTATACTTCAATGGTCAGAGTCCAGAATGCCACCCAGAATGCTGCCTCCTCCAATCAACGTGTAAGCCATGGCTTTAATGGAGTATGCATTCCTATATCCATGGTGTCCCTTGATAGCACTGAGGGGAGGCAGAAAGTCACAAGGGCAGGAATCTGCTAACCAGTATCAACTTCTGCCATTGACTCAAAGTCTAGTGTTATTCAGTGGTGAAATTCCCCAGTATTGAGTCAGATTCTGACTCCACATTCACCAAACCTGGGGGTACTGATAGGCAGCTCCTTGAGCGAGAAGGAGAGAGAATGGAAAAGAGGGTGGAGTCTTGAGAGGAAGACATTGTCAGGCTCTACCTCATTCAGTTGTGAAGTGGACAATTTTTGAGTCCCCACCCCACTTCCATTAAAGGGGATTGTTTAGTATTCTTACTCTCCTGTCAGTTAGCTCCACTCAAAGGGGTACATCTGTGAGCTACAGGAGGTGTGAAACTAGCATTACTTGATGGCTAGTTATAATGCCCCTGTAGTGATGGGATCAGATTATGTGGAGGAACAGAAGGGGACCTGACTCCAGCAGTGAAGAAGGAGAAAGAAGTAAAAAAAAAAACTGAATTCATTAAATGCCAAAGCTTTAAGAATAAGACCCTTGTTTTTGGTGTTTTAAAAAATGTAACCTAACCTTCCTACATAACTAAAAAGAAAAGGAGTATTCAAAGAACACATGCAAAACATTTCTCCAGACTGGTGAACTCTGTGCAAAACCCTTCTAATTAAATGAATTAAATTAATGTCAAAAGATGTGCAATGAAGAGTGTAGAATAGGATTATTCTACTCCATCAAGTATTCTTTTGATGTCTAGTAAGACTGCAACACCAGGTAAATTATAGCTTTTGTGCTCACTGCACACTGTTTAATAAGATTATAGGTAAAATCGGATCGCGGGTGAACAATTTGGGTGTAATTTCAAGAGGCCTGCTCAATAATTATTGCAACCACTTGATTCATTTGCTTATTTTTTTCCAACAAGCAATATCTCCATTTTGTTTAACTATGGCAATGGATATTTTGACAAAGATAAAATCAGTAATGGCATCTTTAGGTTTTAAGGTCTGGACTGGAACAATTTTATTTTTTCTAGATGTATGCACAGAAAATCTTACAACAGAAATAAATGATGATAAAGCCAAAGCAGTTGAATACAGATTGATATATAAAATATCTTCCCAACTAAAACATGCTGCACAATGATGTAATAAATCACTCTGTATTACAAGTACTTCTTTTCAGAAGTGTTTGAAAATTAAGTCTTGGGAGTTAAGTCTACACAAAGCAGTCTATTTGCTCCACCAAAACTTCTCAGTAGTTCCTTGAATGCTGCAAAAGCATTTTGTGCAAAATTACAATAAAATGGCATCAGATTTTTCTTGCTGATGTCAACTCCTAGATGATTTCACAAAGTGAAAACCTTTACAAATATTACATTTTGCAACCACTCCTGCCCCAGAATTTTGCTTCCAATGTCTTCTCACCCCACCCTCTTTTACAAGCTTCAGTAAATAAAGCAACTAATGTTCTGCTCACCTCTGCTGGCTGTTTCTTGGCAGAGTATTTCAATAAAGGATGAAACAGTTTCACACATAACCCCCTTCTCCTTAACCAGTAGCCATCGGTTTTCTCCTTCTCCTTCTCTATCTAACTTATGTTCATAGTGGTCTTGAGGGTACCACAACAATGGATGACCCAGGCCAGTGATGTCCTTCTTTCAAGTCTCAGTTTACATGTTAACTTACTATGCATCACACTTAATCATGAGTCAGGTTCACTTGACAGCTGGGAATCACACAGAGCACATCACTGGACCAGGACACCCATCCCTGCATTACCCACTAGAACACCAGGAACTTAACTGAAGTGGAGAGGTGGTAGAGAATAGGGAAGGAGATGTTGAACAAGGCTGGGAGGGTTACGTTTTAAAAATATTACATCTTTTACTGAAATACATGTTCCCCAGCATGGTCAGAGGGAGGGCACAGAATGTTGGTTGTTTATTTTCTAAGGCCTGTAAGGGGAGGGGTAATATTGCAGGGAGAGAACTAGGGAGCTAGTGGTCAGGGTGTTACAAAACTTAATATTCTTTAAAAACTGGTCTACCACTTCACAAAGCTGTAGCATTTCATCAGTGGTATGATACCTTCACCATCTCATAAATTCTTACAGTTTTGCTAAATGGCAAAACATTTTCATGAAATTAGAAAAATATTGTTTTTCAGTCAACACTGGTGAATTTTGCAAATCATGATTTTTTTTTTATTTGCACACTGCTACTTTTTCTAAAACATACTTGGAAAATAAAAGCTTTGCTACAAGGTCGCTTCTTCCTGTGCAGACACTAACAATTTTGTTCAAACACACACATAGAACTCCTATGTACATAGGTTCAGATAGTGCTCAATTTGGCCCAGACATTAGATAATTGAATAATGCATTTCCCAACTAATTAAATGATGTATACTATGTGATGAAGCCTTTGTATAATCTGAAAAACTCTACTCTTACCTGACCTTCTAACAATTTTTTTGTTCGTAGTGTACACAGACTAATGCATACTACCCCCATCCCCCGACAGGCACCAGCTGAACCCTGGAACCAGACAGCATGACTCCTCTCTTCAGATGGAATCAAGGATTGGAACCACACAGCATCTGTCACACAAAATAGTAGAATCACTGAAGGAGTTTATATGTTGTTAACACCATGCTACACTATACCGTGTTACAACAGAGTTTACATGTAGTTGCTAAGTGTCATAAAATGTTTTAGAACTTACTTTATTTTGTCCTTTTTGTGTTTGTTCATATTGGCAATGATTTACAAGCAGAGTGACATTTAACATACACTTCATTGTTCTTTAGAACAATAAGTCAGTTATCACTGAATATCAACAGTATGTAAACCGTTAACAAACACCAGAAGTGAAGATAACCTACAATACAAAAAAAAATTAAATGTGATTCCACTTGAATCCTGTATCTACAGTATATGACAGACACAAAAATTGAAGCTAGTTTTTAAAGATTTTTTTATAAACTCTGTACTTTTTGTGACAACTATAAGCTACATGTTAACTCTATAGATTAGCATGGTGTAGCTCAGTGTACCGTCACCTCCAAGTAATTATCATCCTAATTGTTATGGCAGGGTGCTGCAGGGCCACAGTTGGGTGGCAGACAGTTGGCATAGCCCTCCAATTACTTCTGTGCTGAACCAGCACTGCATGTTGTTTCTGCCTATAACATTATATTATAATAGTTAAAAAAAATTGCAATACTGTATGATTTCAGTTACATTATAAGCAGAATGAGAAAGGGAAGGTGGGTATAATTAAAAAGAAACATTTTCCTATTGCCAGCATTACAAGTTCAATGCAGAATTATAGCATGCAAAGGTATTGCAAGGTAATGCTTGGCAATGCATCCCTGTTTAATTGTCATATGATGCAGTGGATGAATGAAGATTACAGACCTATAGCAGAACTATGTACCCTGAGGAATGCAGTTGAATGGTGAATGATCTGCTTGGGAAAGGCAGCTGCACCCTGAGCTTATTTTGTTGAGAACATTTACCAACTCACAAAGCCAACAAGAACTGCAGTCAAACGCAACTGCCCACCAAGTGCCAAAACCTTCAGGCTACTGTCTACCTAATGACATGGGATACAAAAGCTTAACTCTGCCAAGCCCTGCTGTTACACACCAGTTTTCTCAGAAATATAGAACAGATCTGAAAATGTGTTTGGAAAGTTGGTTGCTGTTAGCTCCCACAAAAGGTGTACAGCAATTGTTTCTATCAGCTGCAACACATCTGAATCAGATTCATACTGTATTATGACTTTCTCTTGCAGTTTTTCACAAAATTCAGTAAATGCCGTTATGGCGGTATCACTACGGCCATCTGTTAAACTAAGAACTTTAGTTCTGAAAAGAGAGAAAGATCATGAAAATCATCTATATTCAGATTTTTAAAAGCAGTAAAAGTCCTACAAACCTCATAGAAAGTAATTTTCTACTATGTTGCCAGTTTTGAAAATCTATGATGATTCTAGTCATCCTCTGGCTATCTGCAGGAAAACTGAATGCCTTTCCATAAAAGTTTTATCTAGGTTTCTCTGAGCTTTGATAGAACACTTCAAGTACTGCCTTCTGATCTATCTTTTTATGTTTACTTATTTGCTACCAGTACCTATTAATCAGGGCTACTCTATTTGCACTTATCATTGAGTCTTCACAACTAAAACCAGTGACGCGAGCACAACCAGCTTTATAATCATGGACTTCTGAGCTCACTTCGCCACTATTGTCACTCCTGGGCCCTCCTGGTCCACAATAAATTTATCAGAGTCTGATCTTTCCTGGTGTGGGGCTACCCGTGGCTGGCATCAAAGCCAATTAGGACAGCTGCTCCAAAGAACTAATCAACTGAGTTTGTTGAGCGGAGTGGCTTGGATTGAGACTAAATGCTGGGCTTCCTGCTTACCTTAAACACCACAAGCTACAGGATTGGACCCCTTTTTTAAATGTCCTTTTTATTAAGAGAGACACAGTACAGTATATTGTGTACATGCACAGGTAAATAATTTTCAGGCATAATAAATATACATAGCTGTAAATCACCAATGGTCCAGTGTAATTAAAAAAAAAAATGGATGATCATAATCTTGGCAATTCAATGCAATGGGTTTAAGTACATTTCAAAGGAGGACTAATAGAAGCTAAGCATATGTTAGATCTCACAGATGGTCATGGTCTGCTAGCTCAGGTTTTATATTTTTAAATTTTAAATAAGAGCTTTGCCAATAAAATGATAAAAATTTCTCATGTTTGCAGTCCTTTTTTCCCACCTCACCCCCCAACTATTCATTCTTACCTAAGGTACAAACTCTGGGTCATGTTGTGTCATATAGAGGGATAATGGTTGCCATTTCTCTCTAAAGGGGGTATGACTATCATGCAGGGTAGCCGTTAGGCTCTCTAATTTGTATATATCTAGTACTATTTGTCTCCAGTCAGAGATTGGGGGTTGGTAGTGGACATCTACATCCTGGTTATGGCCTTTTTAGCTGCTAAAAGGTACAGAGGTAACATAGTATGATGTCATGATGGTATGTGAGGAGGATAAATAGATAGAATTATCATCTCTACCATAAGGTCCAGTCACTCTTCCAGGCAGTCTTGCATCTCCTCTTGGAAAATACATCAAAAAGGTGTTAATTTTGGGCAGAGTCAGAAAATATGGCCCAAATCTGCTATGTTACAATTACAGTTGCACCAGCATCTGCCATATGACATTGGGAAATATTTGACAAGAACTGCAGGGGAGTGAAAATACCTGGAATGATATTTCCAGGCGAACTCCCCTCCAAGCATTTGATGAGGTTATTTTAATGGCTGTAACGGAGGAGATCTGCCAGGATGAGAAAGGGATCTCGAGTTCCAAATCTTTATTCCAGTTATCCAGTACTGATGTTCAGGTGTCCCCTAAATGTTCCCTAAGTATTTTATGGAGGTGGCTTATTAGGTGTCCCCGGGTGACCCAATAGTGTATCTCTCAACAACACCCAGAGAGTTGGCAAAGGGGTATGTAAGTTAGTGGATATCTCACATATAATTTTTAACTTAAAGATAATGGAAGGCATCTCTGTCTCAGGGAGATCATAGTTCCCTCATAGAATTTCAAAAGATGCTATCACAGAATTAGTAAGGAATTGGTAGAAATAATTTAGCCCAACTCTCTTTCACGAGGCAAAGGTCAGATCTAAAGTTATTGGGTGGAAGTTACTGTCCTCAAATCTTAATGTAAAATAAAAAAAATCTCTCTGAAGTCCCTTTTTTGTTTTATTTTATACCAGAGTTTCATTATTTGGGCTGTGTCAGGGGAGAAGTAATGAAGTGGGGGTCTCTGCCACTTAGAGGCAAGTTGTATTTTTGCTGTGTCGTGTAGGTCATTTATCGAGAATTCTATGTCTTTCCAAGGGGATGAGATGGATGGAGGCATTCATAAGATCATTATTTTAAGGAAGGCTGCCATTGCGTAGAACATCAAGTTGGGTAGGTTTACCCCTCCCTGGGCTGTACAGAGTTGCAGTAAAGAATATCTAACCCTGGGTCCCCCCCCCATATAAAGTTAGAGATTGATTTGTCACAGAATGAAAAATAGAAGAGGGAAGGAAAGACAGGGATATTTTGGAATAAGTATAGGAGATGTGGGAGAACATTCATGCGAATTGTTTCTACCTTATGAAAAACAATGAGATTTAGTTTGTCCCATTTGGATAAGTCTGTTTGGATTTGAATAGATAATGGTTTGCAGTTAATTAACTCTAGGCGATCCATATTTACAGGGACATGGACACCCAGATATTTAATTTTAGCACAGTGCCATTCTAAAGGATAGTTGTTTTTTTTTAAATTTGGGATGGTGTAAAATGTAAGGGGAGAACTTCGGTTTTGGAAATGTTAAGTTTAAGATGAGCTATTTCCTCAAATTCCTGAAGGGATTCCCACATAGCTGGAACTGATTGTTCTGGGGAAAGGACAGTCAGAAGAATATCATTAGCAAAAAAGGAGACTTTATAGGGCCCTTACCCCAAAGGAACCTTTTCAATTTGATCGTTCATTCTTAATGTAGTTGCTAAGGGTTCCATATATAGGGCAAACAATATAGGGGAGAAGAGGCATCCTTGTCTTGTGCCTCGTTGTAATTGGATTGGGGGAGAAAGGGCACCATTAATATGGATATAGGCTTTAGGTTGAGAGTAAATATTTTTTATCCATTTTAAAAAAGAGTTGGGAAATGAAAACTCTGATAGGGTGTCCCACAAAAAGTACCTTGACACTATCAAAAGCCTTCTCAGCATCAAGGCTTAAGAGGCGGTTGGGATCTGTCTAGTATGGATATATTCTAATAATAACTTAAGGTGACATGTATTATCTGTGGTGTTTCATTGTTTGATAAAGCCTGATTGATCAGGATGAACAAGTGTAGGAAGGAGAGATTCTAGTCTTGTTGTCCAGATGGCCATGTAGATTTTATAATCTATGTTTAGTATAGAAATAGGGTGATAAGAAGGGGTGAGGGTAATGTCTTTTTCAGGTTTGGGAAGTGGCAATATAACTGCATAATCCCATGAGGATGGGGGTCCTCATTTGCTACCTCTCTGAAAGTGGGAAGAAGAATCGGGAGTAATTGCCCTATACATTTCTTATACCACTCTGACACAAAGCAGTCTGGGCCTGGACATTTCAATGGTTTTAAGGATTGGGCCCTTTTGAACTAAAACAGCTTCCACCACCAACCTCCAGACACTTCTAGTCTACGAGAAAACTGCCAGAGCCTGGACTTTGCTAAAATGGGGTTGTCCCAAACTGGGCTAAAGTTTAGCCAATATGGACAGCCACTGAAAAGAACTGACCAAGGGGGAGGCATGGCATGGACTATTCCCCTCCCTTTCTCCTTGTTCGGGTTAGAAACCCTTGTGTGAGCAGTTCAGGCCCACACAACAGGAGGGTACCTTCCAGATGTGTAATCAGGAGGTGACAGCAGGATAGCAGGATACTATTTCAACTACCTGCAGAATTTTTATATGGTACAATGCAATTAAAACTGTGAGTGTCACACATGATCCTAAGTGTTAACGTTAATGTTTAACTTCCCTCTTTGTACCACACCATACAGTCTGTGTGTATATGATAGCAAAATGTTCCATTTAACATGCTGGTATTATTGTTATTTTTCTGGTTGTTTAAATGCAGGAGTGAGGAATGTTGTAAGACAAGCAACCAACAAGGGAAAGGAGGAGCTGGGGTACAACAGTGTGGCAGGTGTACTGTTACTGGTACATTGCATGATGATTATACTACTCACAGTCTGTTCTCTGACAGATAATGTACTAGAAGATTGGGAGAGGGGTCAACTTGATCAATGCTCTGACTGCACTAGAGGGGACACCTGGTCATCAGTTCAACATAAAGTAGCCCTGAGGAACATTTTCCTGATTAGTAGATCCTTTGGTTCTGATAGTCTTCTCTCTACCTTGATACAGCAAACTACCATTGTACACTTAAGTGGACTGTATTATGTATGAATAAGCCTGTTTTTTGTGGGGTATCTTGTTTACTTGTTAATTTGTAAACAAGAAAATTGCAGAGCTTCCCTTATGTAGTTCAATTAATCCTATTTATTTGGCTGTTATCATAAGAGGACATTGGGCTTGATAATCAAAGGGTTGGGAATGATGCAAGGTGCTTGCATCACAGAAACATGATGCAAGGGCTCACTGCACTGCACTTTGTGTCATTTCCAGTTCTTAAAAGGAGCTTTCTGCACTAATGGGAGTCAGTGCAGCAGGCACCTTTGTGCCCTGTTTGCAGCATATCACAGGCAGTAACATGGTGGTGAGGAGTGTTGTGCCAGTAGGTGACTGCCATATCCCCTAAGGTGGAATTCTGGAAGGGCAGTAATGTTGGCGGCACCAGCCCAGAGTTAGTCTAATGCCCGGCACACCAAAAGGGGTCCCAGCTGTGGACCCCCCCCAGGGCACAGCGGCAGCAGTGACACTACTCCATATCAATAGAGGGGCAATGAGTGCTGTGCTGGTGGTGAGCCAGGTGATCTGGAAATACACAGGAAACCCCATGGCAGTGTGGAGGGTGCCGCACCATTGCCCACATAGGTGACACTGGGAGGCTTACTGGGACCCAGGGCCCACCATGTGCAGTGCTGCCCACCAGCACTGATGGTGGTGGATTGCTGCCATGGATTGTGGTCTGGCTGCACTGCTGGCAGCATGGTATGCTGTGAGGGGTATGCCTCCATCATGTCACGGGCACATGCATGGCATACATATTGGCCTGCTTGCCTTGTTGCAGAGGGGTCAGGGACATACCCCAGCATACCAGCCAGGGATTACAGTTCTGGCAGTCTGCAGCAGTTGGTGGGGCCGGATTCCTGCAGCAGACAACAGGTCTGCCCTGTGGGCAGCACTTCTGTTGGTGCCGTAATTGCTGCATGAATGTCCCACAGCTTGCGGCATTCCCATTTCTGTGTGCCTTCCCTTTGACACATGGATGTGACTGGTGCAAGCTGCAGGACTTTGGAGTCATAACCCCTCCTGTTAAAGAACCGGGTTCGGGGTCCCTGGCACAACAGGGATCATCACAAGCAGTTCCACCAAACTTTATTGACATCGAAGTTGTTGACATGTGGCTTGGTGATATCCCCAATGTCAACAGGCAAACTTTCACCTGTCAGACATTGTGGGTTTTTTCTTTATCAGGAGGCAGCGAACCCCCCATGAGGGTGGCTGCACCCCACCCCTCATTTCTATATAACAAACTCTGAGTCACAGTTTGTTTGAAATAGGGGGAATTCACTGGTGGAGTGGTGAAATTTCACCAGCGGTCCATCACAGCGACAATCTCAAAACCTGTTGAGATTGTCGCTGTGATGGGTTTCACCACTGAAATGTTGATATTTCACTGGTTTACCATCGCAAGCTGCCATGTGTCACAGCTTGTGCCAGTCTTTGATAATCAAGCCTATTGACTCTAGTCTTGAACTGCTGCAGCCTGTGTCCTTTGCTAATTAGCTTCATTCAAAAGGTCTATAATTTATGCACTTCAAGGCCTACAGCATAATGCCCAGTATGGATGGAATAAGGGAATGGCTTACAGGCTATAAACCTGGTTTTGTAGTGGTGACAGGATCTTGGCCATCATGTAAAATTCCAGCTGTTGTTATCTCAGTTAGTGTCGTGGTATGTGTCATGTTGGGATAACAGCATGCCTCAGATGAGTTGTGAAAGAGGGAGCCAGAGGCCTACAGCTTTCAATCCCCCGAGGAGTGACTTTATCCCAGTGACAAACACCCTAAACAGCCTTACAGCAATTATAAAATGGATCCCATTTATGTGTTTACTGTTGTATGTAGAATGCTTTGTTGGTAACAATCTAACCTGTGATGTTGTGTTGGGATAACATCATGGTTGAAACTGACTCTCCACCAGTCAGTTTCAGTACTTTTTTCTATTTACAATGGTTATCAAAGCTGGAGGATGGACCACAACAGAGAGGGTGGAAACGTCATCAATAGCTCTACAATATAATCCACAGGTACTACCATCTGTCTTGTTCACAGTATATGCGGAGTTATTAGTTAAAAATGTTAATATCCTCCAATAAGCTCGGGTGGACAAGGCAATGGGACCTGATGGCATACATCCCAGGGTACTAAAGAAGCTAAGGGTGGAACTAGCTGAGCCAATATCAGAACTGTTTAGTGAGTCTCTGAGCACAGGAGAGGTCCCAGAAGACTGGAGAAGGGCTCATGTGATCCCACTTCACAAGAGTGGTAGCAGGGAGGAGGAAGGGAACTACAAACCAGTCAGTCTTAGCTCAGTAGTGGACAGTATTATGGAGGCACTCCTTAAGGAAAGGATAGTGCAACACCTGGAATCCATAGGAGCACAGGATCCAAGACAGCATGGGTTTACAACAGGAAGGTCCTGTCAGACTAATCTCATAGATTTCTTTGACTAGGTAACTGGAGTGGTGGACCAAATGAGAGCAGCTGATGTCACCTACCTTGACTTCAGCAAAGCTTTCAACACTGTTTCACATAGAAGATTGATTAATAAGCTGGGTAGGCTCAGGGTGGGTCAGAAGTTGGTCAACTGGGTGGCAAACTGGTTGACAGGTAAAAAACAGAGAGTGGCAGTAAATGGTATACAGTCAGAAGAGATGCAAGTCACAAGTGGGGTACCTCAGGGACCAGTCCTGGGACCAGTCCTCTTCAATATCTTCATCAGTGACATTGTTGATGGACTGGAGGGTAAGGTTTGTCTGTTTGCAGATGACACCAAGATCTGCAACAGAGTACATGATCCAGATGGGGTGGGCAGAAAGAGAAAAGATCTGGATAACCTGGCAAAATGGTCAGATGAGTGGCAACTGGGGTTTAATGCAAAGAAGTGCAAGATCATGCACATAGGGAAGAGAAACCCTGAAGCCACCTATAGGCTGGGAGGGGGGAGTTGCTGGCAGTCACAAGGGAAGAAAGAGACTTGGGCATCATTGTAAGGTAGAGATAGCTGCATTGTGTTTTCTATCTTCACATAAGTCAAGCCACACAGAGTGAGTGTCTCCCTTTGGTTTATTTTCTTGCAAGTTTCATCAATTCAGATACATGTATTCTTGCTTCTTGTTGGGTGCTAGCTCATTCAATTTATATACAGTGCTTATATAAAGATTTCTTATCTTAAATAATACCAACAGCCAATCATATAACAAAATAACATTAATCTAAGGGTGTGGTGAATTTTAGTCAAAACATATATATGACTTCATGTCTTACACAACCTCAGAAGTGTTTACCACACCTCTTGCCCAACTCTTTCTCAACTCTCTCTGTTGCACACCGTCTTTAACAGGTAAATACCATCCTAATAAATGCACACCATCCTGTTAAGTTTATTATAGGACATTTGGATGCTATATGTTGTGAAATATAAAGGTATCACAAGACATTTAACAAGATCTTGTGAGAAGCTGTATCACAAGACAGCTAAATATTGTGAAATGTTATACTTGAAAAAAACATTTGATTAGGTATTATTATAGGTTACATTTAAGTAAAAGTTATATTTCAGTAAAATGTTACACTACAATCCCCCCTTTGTGACTCTTTATATACAGGAGATCACATAGGACATTGTTGCCATTGTAAGATTTGTATTTGTCTAATCATGCATTTCATTTTATGGTACAATAACACATTGTACAATAATAAGAACATAGATTACTGCAATACTGCATACTACCACTATCAGGATTGGACTAGTACCCAAAACAGCAGATCCCCAATCCCACCAGGATATAATGGGGATATACGATGACTATCTTTTTACCTCTATAGCAGAGGCCTTCTGCGAGAAAATAAGTCCTTCTGTTTGTTGACGATACAACAAGGCACCAAGTGTCATTTTACCAATTGTGGGTAATTTGAAATGAGGTGGAGTTGCCAAATCAGTAAGTAAATCCAAAGCCATACTGAAACCATCGATATGGGTAACATTTGTTCGACTATAGGCAGGATGGTCACGGAGGTTCCAGTTTGAAATCATCCAAGCAGACCACTAAAGCAGTAGGTAAGGCTAGGGGGATGTTGGGGTGTATTAGTAGGGGTATCACAAGTCATAAGAGGGAGGTAGTAATCCCTCTTTATAAGACACTGGTTAGGCCCCATCTGGAGTACTGTGTGCAGTACTGGAGGCCACACCTTCACAATGACATTAACCAAATTGAGGCAGTCCAGAGAAGGGCAACCAAAATGGTGCAGGGACTGCATCAGAAAACATTTGAGGACAGATTAATGGAGCTGAATATGTATACCCTAGAGCAAAGGAGGAAGAGAGGTGATATGATCAAAACATTCAAACAGCTTAAGGACATTAACAAGGTGAAAGAGTCTAACATGTTTCAATATAAGAAAAATTGCAGGACAAGAGGACACAGAATGGGATTAGAGGGAGGCCTATTAAGGGGTAATTTGAGGAAGTTCTTTTTCACAGAAAGGGTGGTGGATGCATGGAATGGCCTACCTCAGGAAGTGGTGGATATGAATACAGTGCAGGGCTTCAAACAGGCATGGGGTAGGCATAAGGGAGCAATACAGATGAGTATGAACAGATAGGCCATTGACAGAGCAAAGGCAGATGGCACATTCATAAGGTAGAAAAAGAAATGGGCAGACTGGATGGGCCTTGCGGTCCTTATCTGCCATCAAGATCTATGTTTCTATGTCTGTAAATCAACTTCCTAAGCTGGATATTATTACCATCATAAGGATAATCTCTCTCTCTAGTTGGCACAATACTGAGAGATTATCCTTATGTGGATATTACTACCCTCATAAGGATAATCTCTCAGTAATGTGCAACTAGAATCAGTTTTGGGCCATTAAAAAGATCACATAACATGATTTAAAGGTTGATATAGGCATCCAACAGTTAGAAAATCTGGCTGCAGACATTGGCCTGAACCAGCTAATCAAGGAACCTGCAAGATTAAATCCACAATAAGGTAAATCTTCCACAGTACTAAACTGGATCTTTTTCACTAGGAAGATAGGAACAGCAGGAGACCAATGGTCCAGGTATATTGCCCTTCCATATCAGTGGTAGTAATCTCCAACTTCTTTTTCAGTCATATAAATATCCAAACTATGTTTAAATGAGTTGAAAGACTCTCTATGAACTATATCAGCTGGTAAATTGTTCTAAATTCTCACAACTCAGGGTTTTATTTAACGCTAAAAATTGATTAGCGTTTTGCTAATAAAAGTTTTAAAACATTGTGAAATGCATAGCACTTGCCTCACTGGGTTTAGCAAACATAACACTTCTAGAAAACCTATATAAATGCTTTCTGTACAGTTAGTATTGTCCCAAGAAAAAAACTGTTAATCAATTATTTAAAACCCTGTAACTCTCTGTGTAAAACACAACATGTGCCTATTGGTTTTGAGGGCAGAAGGCTTCAAATGTTTATTGTTTCCCCTTGTGATACTGTTAGTTTTGATATTCATGTTCATACTGTTTAACAGGGTTGGGTCATTGTATACTTTATACATAAGTAAGACGTTCCCCTCTTATTCCCTTTCTATGCAGTGAATAGAGCTTTAATGTATCCAGGCGTTCCTCATAACTCTTGTCCTCTAAACCGCTAATTGTTTTAGTTATCCTTCTCTGTATTTTTTCCACTTTATTTTGATCACCCTTGTTCAATCCACCCCAAAATTGTGAGCAGTAGTTGATATGAGGTCTTTTGTAGTTGCGATATAATGGTATTACAATACTGCTTGTTTTGTTTGCAAAGTGTCAGTTTATTGAGTTTATTAGATAATTGGCTTTTTAGCATATGTTACCACTACAGTGTTTTGATTTCAGATCTTCAGTAATTATTACTCCTAGGTGTTTTTCATCATGCATTGTTGTGAGTAAGTTATTATAAAGATAAAATTTGTGTCCTTGGTTTGTTCTACCAAAATGTATAACTTTGCATTTGTTGATGTTGAAGTTCATTCCCCATTCAGAAGCCCTTTTACTCAAAGCTTCTAAATCAGACTCTAATACATAATGCTTATCTACTGTATCCATTTCCCAACTAATTTTCATATCATTGGTAAAGACTCTATAGTTGTTCTTCAACATGTTGCCTATATCTGACATTATATATAGTGTTTTCCCCAGGACTGAACCCTGCGGCACCCCGCTTGTGACCATGGCTTTCTGTGATGAATGTCAATTTATTATTACTCTTTGAGTCCTCTTCTCTAACCATTTTGCAATCCAATTTATGACATTTTTATTAAAGCCAAGAGTTGTTAGTTTAGAAAGAAGCCTGTTATGTGGTACCACATCCAAAGCCTTGTGAAGTCTAGATATATTTATTTAGTTTTTGATAACCGGGTAAGTGCACTAGACACGAGAGTGACTATTTTCAGGCACAACCCGGGAAGTTACAACATAACAAGGAAATGGTTCCAAGACAATACAATGCAATGTATGAATGCAACATATAAGGATACAGTAGAAATGGATTAACAGTTTAACAATTCGGGTAACAGGAAAAAACAAATGGATATTATACATATCAAAAGTGCAGTAAGTGCCTATAATTACAGTTAGAATATCAAATACATCAAAGTTTGTGTTTTTTTTTAACTCTGTTTATGGCCTCTGCCTTACCCTGAACTCTCTCTGGATGGACACATGGCTTGAAGCCTGGTCCTACCTGTTTGAAGTCCTCCACCTGACTCCTCTGGAGGTGGTTCTCCATCTACTAGCCTGGCTACCCAACCCCCCGGCTCTGAGACCCCCAAGGTGGAACCACAGATACTCCTAGCTGGTGTTCTATCTATAATCCAGAAGAGCAGCCTACGCAGGGAGGAGAACAGATGAGAGAGCAGAGAGACCCAACACTG
This sequence comes from Neoceratodus forsteri, assembly GCA_016271365.2. NCBI lineage: Eukaryota > Metazoa > Chordata > Ceratodontiformes > Ceratodontidae > Neoceratodus > Neoceratodus forsteri. The sequence goes on from CM028129.1 coordinate 908,860,157, forward strand.
GGAATGGTGGCCAGTCCCTGGACCATCCTTTGCCTATAGGGAGGCAGGGATTTTTCTTACTTTTCTCCCCCCAATGATGTGATGTGCAATGGATGCCAGCATGGGACCACCCACAGATGTCCTGCTAACACCAACCCCTCTACGTTCCGAGCTACTGAGATTAAATGCCCCTAGCCACCACTGGGAGCTGCCATGGAGCACAGTACACCCCTGGATCCCACCCCAGGAGAAGATAGCAGTCCTCCAGATGCTCAATCTTCTCCTTCCCTGCTGTCCCCCAATGGCCCTAGCTCATTCCTGAACCCAGGTCACCAGCGTGGTGCGAGGCATGACATCCAGCACCTCAACCCTCAGCACCACTGATCCATCAAAATTTGAAGTGCAGAAGTACCAAAGGATTTCATTTCTAATATCAACTCTGTTATACAAAAACCAGCTATATAAGAAGGATATTTTAGGAGAGAGGGAGTAATGAGGCAGGTAGGTTAGGAGCAGTAGGACCTTGTATGGAGAGAGTGAGGGGGAAATTAGCAGGGTAGAAAGGGTGTGGGAAGCAGGTAGAGGCAGTGGTGGATAACTACAGCAGGAGAACACCAAGTAGTAATAGTGCAGGGATCCATAAGCTAGGGTGGGTTGAAACAGTTGCACTGTGTATGTTCATCAGGCAGGGAGAGATGCCACTTTTTAAATGTGGCATGGCTAGGGAGCAGGTGTACTTTTAGGGGCAGCGAGTTCCAGTAACTGGGAGCTACATAGGAAAACCCTGTTTTACCTTTATATGCATTACATCTGGGAATGTGGAGCAAGGAAAAATCAGTAGATCGGAGGCCATAGGAGGTGGACTGAGGGGTGAGCGCAGAGGCAAGGGAGCTACATCAGATGATATATTGTTGTCCAGTGCTGCCCTGACAAATTCATAAAACCTTATTAAATTGGTTGTACATGACCTTCTTTTAGTGAAATCATGTTGTTTTGGATCAGATATCGGATATGCCAAGTCTAACTACTTGCTCTAAGATCAGATTTTGATATAGCTTTCACCAATTTTACCTAGAATACTAGTGAGACTTATGGGTCTATAATTTCTGGGGTCTTTTTTTCTGCCATTCTTAAAAATCGGGACTACATTCGCTTAGCACTAATCCTCCGGGACAACAGTGTCTGTTAAGGATTTATTCAGTAAATATGTGACTGGGGCAACAATTTTGTTTGCAGTCTTCCTTTAAAAGTCTTGGAGCAGCATTGTGGGGCCCTATTGATTTGGGATAATTCCCAAGTGATTGGAAGGAAGTAATGACCATTCCTGTATTTAAGTATAGGCATAAAGACATACTCAAAAAGTATCTCCCATTGCCCTGTTACTGGTGATGCCAAAGGTGATGGAGAGTTTGGTAGCTCAGTAGATAAATAATTCTATGCTGACTGACTCATAAAAACCACTGTATGAAAAATGTTGTCCTGTAGAGCCAAGCACAACACACTGATAGCAGTCTTGAAAGTAAGTAAAATATTGAATCTGCATTGGAATGAGGTTTATTAATGGTTGCTGTCTACTTTTACTTTTACAGGGCTACTGACTCCACTGACTGTGATATTACAGTCAGGAAACTAGCCAGCCTTGGATTTGGGTGTGAAGGGCTGAGCTGGATGTCCATTTACCTGTCTAGCCAAAGACAACAGGTAGCAGTACATGAAAAAGTAATCAAAATTCCTGCCAGAGCCGGCCCGGTGGCGCTGAGGGTTGAGGCGCTGGTCGCCACACCTCGCGCCACGCCGGTGACCCATGTTCGGGAACAGGCATGGGTTGCCATGGGTCGACGGGGAGGAGATTGATTGAGCATCCAAGGGACTGCTCTCCATCTCCGGGAGTGGGGGGGGATTTGGGCTACCGCTTGCCTGATCTCAGCGGAGGCTGGGGGGTTGACAGCACGTAGCTGCAAGTTTGGGGGGTGGGTTGTGGCAGGCACTTGATTGGGGCATGCACGGGAGCGTGCGTGCACCCAGTCGCTGGTGTCATTGCATGCCATGACCCGCCGGGAGGAAAACAGCGAAAAAAGCGAGCCCGGCAGCACGAAGTTGTTCCCCTGTGGCGCCATTCCTGGAAGGGCGCCTCCCTGGCATGGATCCATTGGAGTGGGTTGAGTCGCTCCCCACCACCCTGCCACGAAGGGTAAGTCGCGGGGTGCATAAGGGAGGGGGTCTGATGCCCAGGGATGGCGCTGGGGGGAACAACGGAGGGCGGGGGTCATTGGCGGAGCTCTGGAGGAGAGAAAAATAATACCCCCCAAAAAAAAAATTCCTGCCAGTATTAAAAGGAGTCCCTAAAGCTGGGCCAGTGGCACTGAGAGTTGAGGAACTGGGCACCACACCTCGGACCTTGCCAGCGACCTGGGTTCGGGAATGAGCTTGGGCCACCGGGGGTTGGCAGAGGGAGAGAGGATTCAGTGTCCGGAGGACTGCTCTCCTCTCTTGGGGGAGAGAGACTAGTCATCCCACTTGCTGACTGCCCTCTGGTGGTGACTGGAGGGCAGTATGGGTCAGGAGACTTGGAACCGATGTCTCTTCATCAGAGGGGAAGGAGCAAGCAAAATAGAGGAAAATTGTGTCTGGCAGGCTCAATGATGGTCTGTGGCTCCTGAAAGGGGTCCTGGATTCTGGATTGGGTCTCTGGGGGGAGGGAGAAGCCGACAACCTCCTCTTGGCCCCACCATGGGGGGCAATCCATGGGGGAACCACCGAGGCCACCTAGTACAGGAGCCATGGGCCTGGAGAGAGAGTCCCTCCATCTGAAGGGCCGTAGCCACTTGCCAGAGCTCGGGGCATCGAAAAATGTATGTGGAAAAAAATAAATAAATAAAAGGTGTCCCTAAGGTATTGTACTTGGCCTCTTTTGTTTTCCATTTACCTAAGTGAGATTCTAAACAACAAAACAATAAATAAGTAAGTAAATAAGTAAATAAATAAATAAATAAGATATGGAACCAACTCCATATCCACCAAAGATCATGTTTGAGCCCTGCAGCCCCATTTGGGAGTACAAAAAGCTGACATATGGAATGGGCCATTAAATTTCACTCCTGCTGTGTTAATTCAATTTGAAAGGGATTTGTACCTAAGTGACATTCTAAACAACTAAGCAATAAATAAATAAGTAAATAAATAAATGAATGAATGAATAAATAAATAAATAAATGGTCTAAGACATGGAAGCAACCACATATCTACCAAAGATCATGTTAGTGCTCCGCAGCCCCATTTGAGAGTATAAAAAACTGACAAACAGAATGGGCCATTAAATTTCACTCCTACTGTGGTAATCCAGATTGAAAGGGATTTATTTTTCACCAAGTTGTACATACCCTATCCTATTCCATGTGCAACAGTAAACTGTAATTCTGGATGTATTTATTAAACCAAGAATCCTTAATTTAAAGTGGGACTCTCGCCAAAAGTGCTACATTGCAGAATTAGAATAAGCATACCTCCAATAAAATCTCATACCAAAAATTGGGTTTCTATGTTACTTTGTTTTAAAGTTCTGAGTTGTTTTGTAACCCTGATTTCATTATTTATTCAAAAAAGCCAGTTTCAGTGAAGCGCCACTGGAGATGTCATCTCCTGAACTCACAGTCCAATCCTGTCAGCAACCTAATAGGGCCTGCTTCTCCAAAGTTTAAGAAACTGCAGCTATTGTAATCCTTTTAAAAAAAAAACTGACATAGGGTTGGCTGCAGTGCTTGCATTTCCAGAATGTTGAGATGCATGGCACTGTACTTTAGAACATGTCAGGAGGTGGTTTTGGAAGGCAGCACTGAACCAAGGCATAGAATGTCAGGGTGGTGCACAATTTTAAAATGTTGGTGGGGGCATGCAATCTTGGAATGTGGCAAGGATGTGCCATTTCAAAGTGTGGTGGGACAATCAGTTTCAGAATGTGACAGGAAAACACATCTAGGAATTTGGTGGGGACTGGCAATTTCAGAATATAGTGGGGATGCATGCTGTTGGAATGTGAAAGGACATACCACATTATTCAGAAATTGCTTATCCCTGCCACATTCCAGAATTGTACACACCCATCATATTTCAACATTGTGCATCACATCCCCACCACATCCCAACATTATACATTCCAGCCACATTCTAAAATTATGAATCCCTGCCACATTCTGAAATTGAACATCCCTTCCCCATTCCCAAATTGCTTGTCCCTGCAACATTCTGAAATAGCGCATCCTCACCAAATTCCATAATTTCACATTCCTGCAAAGTTGTGTTTCAATGCCACATTCCAAAATTGTCACTGCCACATTCCCAAATGTGCATCACTGCCACATTCCAAAATTGAGCATCACCACCAAATTCCAAAATTGATTGTCACCATCACATTCTGAAACTATGTGTCACTGCCATAGTCCAAAACTGTACGTCACCACCATATTCCAAAATTGTGCATCACTACTGCATTCAAAACCTGTGTGTCATTGCTGCATTCTGAAATAGTGCATCACTAACACATTCCGAACCTGTACATCCCTGCTGCATTCCAAAATTGTGCATCACCACTGCATTATGAAATTGTGCATCACCACCACATTCCAAAATTGTGCATCATCGCCATATTACAAAATTGTGTCACCACTGCATTCCGAGCCTGTGCGTCACCACCACATTATGAACTTGTGTGTCACCACCACATTACGAACCTCTGTGTCACCGCCACATTCCAAACCTGTGTGTCACTGCTGAATTCTGAAATTGTGCATCATCACCACATTCTGAAATTGTGGGTCACCACCGCATTCCAAAATTGTGCGTCACCACCACATTCCAAAACGATGTGTTCCAGCTTCTTTTTGAGATTGTGTCATTGCTGCATTCCACTACTGCAACCTGGTGACATTTCAAAATCCCATAACTGTAGTATTCTAAAAATTGCACACAACTTTGTCATTCTAGTCATGTTTGCCACTGCATTCCAACCCTCCTGTCACAGTCTGAAGTAATAATGTACCTTGCATCTACACAGAATGGCATTGCATATTCTGACTGACCAAATGTCAGTTTTTCTTTTTCAGATGTTTGCTACACCTGCAGTTTTAATTAACATAGGAGAAATAAGTCATATAAGATAGCTTGCAAGGAGAACTAGGTTGTGTGTTCAGGAGATGACATCATCAGTAGCTCTTCTCTGAAACTGGCTTTTCTGAACAGGCAGTGAATTAAGGGTTACAAAATGACTCGTAACTTTTAAACAAAGTAACTTACAGATCTGATTTTTGGCACCAGTCTGACTGAGGATATGCTGATCCAAATTCTGAATTTATTGATGCCAAAAATGTTGGCGTCAGTCCCTCTTTAAATGTAAAGTTTCAGGAGAGGGATAGCCACTAGGGCCTTTGTAGAGTAGTTAGCTTGGCTGAGCAGACTGGATGGGCCACTGGTCCTGTTTGTGTCATCATTTTCTAGGTTGCTATGTCTCCATGTAAACTGTTTTCAGGAAGCCATTGCTAATGAGCCTCAGTTCAATCGATTTATGGGATCTTCCCTGTTAATTTACAAATAAATATATTATTAATAGCACTCTTTGACAAAATGAAAGTGGCTCTGGGAATGCTGAGCTGAGAGGTTTTCTCTTTCTCTGAGAGCCAAGCACCTCACCTCTATGTTGTTCTAGGCCCTTGACAAGCCCACGAATGGGAGTCGGAGGCTCATCAAGGAACCTTAGTCACACAGCAGGCAGTGTAAAGTGTTGCTGTTACACTGCTGGCCAACCACTGAAATGTACCTTACTTTAAAACATTTATCTGATACCCACTTTTACACAGTGGTTGAAACAGTCAAGCAAATGCAAGAATGTATGTACTGCAGTCCAGGTAGTGAAACTAAATGACCAAATCAGTTAAAAAAGGACCTTCCATTTTGTAGGTAGGAAAGGTAAAACTTCAGAAACAATATAAAATCTACCTCATGATATAGAAAACAGTCTCACAACAAGAAACATTTAGTGCATGCTCTACTATTTATGAGGCCTGACATGTACAGTATATAGTTGTGCAAAATGTTTATTTAAATACTCACATACGTTAAAATAGGCAGCAGGCAGCACCACAACATGCTCACTTTGTCAGAAGTTTGCTTAGCACCTCCAGTAGACTAGAATAGAATAGAATAGAATAGAATAGACTAGAATAGAATAGAATAAATATAACAGAACAGTGTAGTAAAATGTCACTACATATGTAGTTCTCAGTGACACAAAGGTTGACAACCTGGGTGTACAGCTCCATACTTCTTGTTCTTTATATCATCCTCTGGATCACCTCCAGACTGGGTACCAGTATTGGCATCCCTAAGTTCCTTCCCTAACCACTACTATCACTCTGCATATCTAGCAGGAAACCTCCCTTGTGGTGGGGCCTATTTTGTGTAGGACACAGGAACAGCCTATTCAGACAGCATGACATGCTCATGCAGAGGGGCCAGGGGAAGCCAGGTGTGGTCCAGGAGCCAGTGACTTGACTTGAATGCCCAACTGACAGCCAGGAAGAGTTAGTGATTTTGTCTCCCATTAGAAACCCATCCACCTCTCTAAGTCATGGCAACTGTGATACAGATCTTGTCCTGTGGTCAAAGCAGTAGGTCTCACCTGGTTATTGGGGACATTGATGCTGCTCCAAAACACCATACGAGGCAATCACACAGCATGTAGACCTTAACCTTCTTATCAGCATCTTACAGCACAACCTCCATTGTGCTCACAAGGCTTCGCCAACCTGGCACTGGGTTTATTAAGATTTTAATTGGAAAAACCCATGGGGTTAGCGTATTTATCTATATTCCTAATTTGTTCTGCCAACTGCTTAAAGAGCAAGTAGAGTTTTGTTAATCTCACCAGACTAATTAGTACCATCTAGTTAATGCTTGTAAATAGTAAGGTTTACTATTCCCACATTGCCACAGCTTATAAAACAGTTACTGGCAATTACATTTATGTGCTTGAAAACTTCACAGGTAGGTTTCTTAAGACACTTATAAAATGCCATTACTTGGAGAAGGGCTATTACATTATTGAGGTCTTTTGGGCCAATTTACTTTATGTGACAGTGGGATCTGGGACAGGGCTATCAGTATTTTAGTTACTTGCTCTCAGCAACATGGATGATTAATTCAGTTAATATTTAATTTTTATCTTAATAGTTGTCATTGTTAAGAGTCATTTAAAATATCTGTGGCCAGTTGGTTATTGAATTCGGTATGTGTCATGCATGGGCTAGCAGGTTACTCTTAAAGGTCAGACACTGTCATACAATTGAAGTCTATGACAGAACTCCTGGCCCTGTAAGAACAACCCATTTATGTTGACTTCAGCAGCACACTGAAAACATGAATTGGGAAATTTTAGAAACCATCAAAACTATAGTAATTATTAAACTAGAAATTAAGGGCCCAATATGCAAACCCTGCTGGTGCATGTATGGTACTTCAGTGTGTCTTTCAGATCCTTTAATGGCCTTTGCCTTTGATGAGATATTTCTAAAAGCATGGATAAAATGAGCACTTTTTCTTAGAGTTTGGGCACCGTGATGTTCAGTCCACTTGTCTGTGTGTATGTTTTGTTTCTAAACCTTTAATTTATTAAGTTTTTAATGGTTTGTGATACATTCTGTGTATGTTCTGTTGTCCTTGCTATAAGATACTGTTTATTGCAGTAATGAACAAACACGTCCCTTTCCATTTTTCAAACATTTAAATACTACTTGGATCACTCTTTACGTTTATTAGGCAAACATAGTAAAAAAATAAAAGATGAGGAAGAAAGAAGAAGAAATACCTATCTACTTGGGGCCAGATTTTCAAAAGTCATGGGCACATGCAAATGTGAGATGTGCCTGCATCTGTATCCACCTGATTGCATCCAAACTACCTCAACAATATGTACAATCTATTTATCCATTGGTGAACAAAATATGTGATTTATGGCAAAACAAGGTGGGTTATCTGTTAAAAGGCAGCCTGATTGTCAGAGGTTTCCTGAATGGAATGCTGGGGAGTGGAATAGGAAGAGAGGGGGAGGGAGTAGGGGATGTGAGGGATGGTGGGACAGTAGGAGTCATGGGTATAAAGGGTATTGGGAAATGACTGGTTAGAAGGCAGAGCTGGGGGAAGGCTTAAGGAGGCATATATAGAGAGATTTTAGATGGAGAGAGCCCTCCATTTTGCTTGTTTTCTGGAATTACCCACCCTTCTGCCCTTAAGGAGAAATGGAGGAAGAGGTGCATAAGGCATGGAGGTAGAAGGGGTGGAAAGGGGGAAATAAGGGGTTGCTGAAAGAGGGCCGTGGAAGATGAAAGTGTGGGGTCAATGGGGGTTCACAGAAGAGGGCAACGCAATAAGAGAAAGGGATGGCCAGGTTTTTTTGGGTTGCCAGCAGAGGGCAACAAACAGCACAAAGGTACTGGATGGGATAAAAGGTAAAGGGTTGCCAAGTGAGGGCAACTGCTGGCGGTGGTCAGGATAAGGAGATGCGAAAGGTGATATAGATTGATATAAGAGGGCAACATGGAGCATTTTTTTTTGTTGGTTAGAGCTAACAAGGGAGAAAAGGAGGAGGAAGGTGGGGGAGAGGGGAAGAGCCACAGGGGAGGACATGGGGCACAGGAGGTACGAAGTGGTGAAATACCGGGCACAGGCTGGGTCTGCATCCAACCGTGCTGGTCACCTTGTGGGGTTGTCATCCCAGAGGCTTGAAGCTGGGTGTTGGATATAAATCCAAGCCCAGAAAGACAACAGAACTGAAGGACTGTGTTGAGAGCCCGAAGATGAGTGTCGGGTATACATCCGAACCTGGAGAAACAATATAAGCGATGGAGTGTGTTTTTGCATATAAGGAATGTGGTAGGAAAGCATAATATAAATTAAAATGTGTGTATATATGGATGCATTCATAATCATATTCAGATGTAAATAAACTGTTAAAGAAATGCAATAAAATAAAAGACTGAGTGAAAAGCTGGAAGATGCAAATATATGAAGGTTTTACTAAATAACTGCCAATTGAGCACCCAAGCAGGTTGTATGGTGTTTTCATTTCATGAGGAGAATCCCAATGACAATGATGCAAATGAAATCTGGATGGAATTGCATCTAAAATTCTGACACTTGTCAACCTGCATCTAAATTTCAGATGCATGTATGTCCATACACAGCTGGACAGATCTCTTTCAAAATTTGGTTCTTCATTTTCTGCTGCTGCCAAAAAAAAAAAAATATTAATTGAAAGTGTCAAAACAATTTAAAACATTCAACATATAGTTCCAAGTTTTAAAGGCACACCCTGACATTTTCAAAATAAGGTTTACATTAGTGTACTGGTGGAAAATGGCGTGTGCTTTGTTAACTTATTTATAGCTTGATAAGTCTTGTTCCAGTGTAGGTAAACAGACATTGCACAGTAGACAGCAATCTATTGATCAGCTCTGCTGTGCGACAGAATCACACAGCTTTTCTTGCTGTTCCTGAAGTACTTATTATTCTATTGATGAAACCACAGTTACAAATGTCTACTCTACTATGCCATAAAATACAAATGCTCCCCAATTTATAAATATGAATTATTTTTCTCAGAAAAGTTTGCTGACACTTAAGCAGATGGCACTGACTCTGTAAATGAATACACTTAATTCAATTCAGTCCACTGTTTGTGCTGTCTATTCACAGAAGTAAATGTGTCTTAAATCCTTCTTAGTCCATATTTTTAGTACTATGGTAGAATTAGTTATCGCTTTGGCCATTATTCCTTAATTTCTCCTGAAGCTCCTTCTAAAAACAGCACTTGCTGCTGTCTTGCAGTAACACCCACTGATAGTAGATGGAGATGATTTGTCATTGCTGCAAGCTCTCTATAACAGTGCCCAGGCAAAGCCGCAGTAGCCATGATTCCAGCTGAGTGAACCAATTCAACACTGTTGAGTAGCTCTCATGGCATGCCATCTCTCCAGCAGCATCTGCTTCAGACTAAATAAATTACACTTAGGGAAAGTCACTCAGGTCTGACACTTGACCTTGCTGCGTAATGTGGTGAGCGAGCCTATGGGAAGTCACACTGATTTTATATACCCTGTGCCTGAGATGTACAATCTTACAGCACTTTTCAACTAATAACTGTTTTATAGCGCCTCTGTATAGTAGGGCAGAACTAGAGAAGTTGTGTCTTAGTGTTGGTTTTAAATGAGGGGCAATGTGGGCTAGTGGCCAGAGCACTTTCTTGGGAACAGAGAGATCACAGGTTCAAACTCTGTGGAGCCAAATAGTCGCTGCATGACCTTGGGAAACTCACTTCACCTCTAAGTGCTGTAGTCTACCCCACTATGTAAATCGGCAGGAGCAGGATCCCACTCGAAATGAGATGCTGTTTCCCAGCTGGGTTTTAAAACACTACAAATTATGGCACTCAGCAAAACTCCTGGACAACCCAGACTCAGTTTCTCTGGTAGCACTGGACTGAGACATCCATATTCTCCCCCAGTAGTACTTTTAGCAGGTTGATGCTATGTAGTTTCCATGACATTTACTGTACCTTGTTCATAAACTGTTTATCCATAAACACAACGTACCTGTAACTACCTGTTCATTTTACTCATCCACCCATAAAATGCCATACTTCATGCTACAAGTATAATTAAAACCTTTCAACAATGTGGACTTTTTCCCTATTTGAATCAACCTTATTTGGCACAATTCTGCTGCCCTCCTCTCAGCAACTATTTTTCTGTGAAAATTCAAGCTATAAGTTTGAAAAATCCCAGTCTAACATGCATAGATTTTCCATCTAAGTAAAAATGTAACTAAACTTTCAGTAGTTTTATAGCCAGAATGATATATTTTTAAATAAATAGGATACATTTATTTGAATATAATGCATGTTTGGGCCTATGTCCTCACAGAAAAAAATCATATACATTTACCCATCTATGTTGGTACTCAATTAACAGTTATGCAACCAATTAACCATTTATTTTATTTTTATTTATTTATCAAGTCTAGGATTACAAATACCTTTGAGCCTTGGCTCTTTTACAAAGGTTCCACGTCAGAGAAATACAAATTGTGGGGAACATCAAGACAGACATTACAACAATGTGGACATTGCAAACAGAGTACAGATTAATACAATTCAAGGGTAGCATTGTAACAAGGCAGCCAGCGGCATTTGTCAGAGAAAATAGACAACAGATAAGAAGTGCCAGAGTCATAGGGAGAGGGAAGAGGGGAGGGGGAGAAGGAATGTAGGAAGGGTGGGGAAAGGGTGAAAAGTGCAGCATTGGGTATACCAAGATGTGAGGGTAGAATCCAGTGAGGAGGGGAGGGTAGAAGTCTTGAAGAACCACTAAAAGTATTATTAACATGTTAATAACACAGTAGTGTGCAACAAACAAACTAAAAACCACCTTATTACAACCTTAATAGCATTTGTAACAAAAACCTTAATAACGCATGTAATAACAGCTTTAAAAACACATGGCAAACTCACATTACAGAATTAACTGCCTCTTCAACTACAGATCCTACAAAACCAACACAGAACCTCTACAAACAAAATGTTTCTAACCTAAAAAGCACTACATCATCACCCTCCAATATTAATCACTACATAACCATGTCCCTCAATGCTCCACAACTGTCTTCAGCTGCCAAGTCCTCTATGTAGCTTCCTCCTCGATGCCACTCCTCATGCTGACTCCCAGCTGATCTCCTCTCCATGCACTCCAGACCGTCACTCAAGACTGTCACTTCTGACAGCACAACCATGCCAGGACACCACTCCCAATCTCACAACTGTGCCACAAATAGGAAATGTGTCATGCTGCTGTCCAGTCATCTTGACAGAAAATGCCACCTTACCATGCTGCCTTTTGTAGAGGGACCACTAGAACAGGAGTGCATGCACGTAAATGTGTAAGCCCATACACTACGAAAAAAAATGCTACATAAACTACCTGTGCATACCACTACTCTAGTGTATGTTAACATCGTCGCCAAGATCACTCTCACAGTTGTAATAGTGGTCTCATGCGTATTCTTAGGGTAAGAGAACCATGAACCAAAGGTGAACAGTTCTGATACACTAAGATATAAGTGAGATCACTCTTACAACTGTAAGAGTGGTCTCGGTGGTGGTATTAATATGTTGTTTATTTATTTAGTTTTTGTTGACCGGGTAAGTGCACTAGACAAATCCTGCCTATTTTCAGGCACGACCTGGGGGATCTGTATCCCCCATACAGATGAATGCCAACTGACCTTGAACCAGATTAAGCTGTTGGTGGTATTTTTTTAGTGAATGAGGGAAATTTGGCCAGGACACCGGGGAAATTCCCCTACTCTTTTCGATAAGTGCCATGGGATCTTTAACATCCACCTGAACTACCACCAATCCAGGCAGATGGGACCTTGGTTTAATGTCTCATCCGAAAGACGGTTGTTGATCAAGATTGATCAATAATATAGTAATTGTTTAAGAAACCTTACCTTAGTGTGAGTGTTTCCAGGGCAGTTGTGTGTGAGGCACTCTTCACAGAATAAGAGTGTCTCAAGCACAGAGGAATGGAGCACTCTGAGTGGTCAGGAGCGCTCTCTCGATCTGTACTGAAAAACATTAAATCACTTATGCAAAAACTGCAAACCCCAGAAACAGCTGGAGACAGCAAACAGATATAGATACTCATGTACAATATAAAATAAAAAATGGCAAAGCCTGCCATACTCATGAAATAATGTTGTCTCAGAACCTAACAAGCTTAAAAAGGTGACTTGTCTTTCGGGATTGTGGCTTTATGTTCTCATTAGCTCTTCAATGTCATTATTTCCTCATATGCCACACTTTGCCATCATTAATTTTTCTATATATTTGAGTGCAGTAAGCTTCAGCTATTTAACCCTCACAAGTGCTAAGCTGCACAGGAAAACAAAATAGTTTTTTTTTGGGGGCACTTTGCTGCTTTTAAGTTTCAAATAAATGAATGAATTGTGGTTTATTAAGTGCATTTCATCAAGTTAGATAATGGTAGTTTAGGGACTGTCTACAGTTGTGTGCAGCCATAAAGCTTGTGGCATCCACACAGAGACACATGAACAATTATAACCTGGTTTACGGATAGGGTGATGACAGCCTGGACACAGGTAGTACTCATCTTCTCTTACAAAAAGTGTCCAGTTTTTTAGGGCTGGTCTGCATAGCAGACCAGTTCCTATTGGGATCAAAGTCAGGAAGTGTTTAGAAACATGGAAATATAACATTTCTTGGCAGAAAAGGGCTGCTTGGTCTGTCAAGTCTGCCCAGATACTCCTTGCCCTGCTCCTGCAGGCCCAAACTGGTCTCCAGTGACCCTCTCTCCTCCCTGCCCATTTCATAATAATCCCCTGTCTATCCCACACATGGTTGAAGCCCCCCTGTTTTTGCCTCCACCTCTTCTGTTGGCAGTCTGTTCCAGGCATCTACCACCCTTTCAGTGAAGTAGTACTTCCTCACTGCCCTCTGTAACTACCTCTTCCAGCTTCACTGCATGCCCTCTAGTCCTGGAACTTTTTCTCAATTGAAAAAGACTCCCCTCATACACCCTGTTCACCTCTGTGACATACTTGTAGGTTTCTATCATGTCTTCTCTCACTCACATCTTTTTCAGGGCATGCACACTGAGGTCCTTCAGTCTCTCTTATAGGGCTTTTGGTGCAACCCCTGCACCACCTGAGTTGCTCTCATCTGGACTGCCTCCATCATGTCTATGTCCTTTCTGAGGTGCGGCCTCCAGAACTGGATACAATACTCCAGGTGGGGTCTCACCAGCAAGCGATACTGTGGCAACATCACCTCTTTCCTCCTGCTTGAGATACCCCTCCTTATGCAACCCAGCATCCTACTAGCCCTATCCACTGCTTTGCCCCACTGCCCTGCCATTATGTGGTCATCAGTTATGATAACCCCAAGGTCCCTTCCCTGGTTAGTGACTTTCAGTACCTCCCCTCCTCCATACTCAGTTCCTGGGTTCCTATGCCTTAGGCACATGATTTTGCACTTTTTGGAACTGAATCCCAACTGATATGATCTTGACCAACCTTGTGCATTCTGTCAACCCCTTCTTAAGTGTCTACCCTATTACATATCTTGGTATCATCTGCAAAAAGGCATATCCTCCCTTTCAGTTCTTCTGCAATGTGATTTATGAAGACACTGAATAGGACTGGTTGCAGTATTGAGCCCTGCAGTGTCCTGCTGGTCACTCTACCATCATTAGAGTGAGTGCTGTTAACTGCCACACTCTGACACCTATCTGTTAACCAGTTTCTACCCCGATTCACTACACGCTGGATCCCACCCCTTGGCTTCTCAATTTGTGTTTATCAGTCTCCTGTGTTGCACAGTACTGAAGGCCTTGGTGAAGTCCAGATAGGCCACCTCCACTGCCGTCCCCTGATGTATTTCCCTGGTCACCCAGTTGAGGAATTCAATCAGATTCATCTGACATGACACCTCTCCCCAGTTAATCCAAGCTTCTTGTGGTCTTTTAGCCATTTGGACTCAAGATCATCTACCAGTCTTTAGCAGGGTTTCCATTAATTTCTCCATCACTGAATTAAGACTGACTGTCTATAATTGTTAGCCTCCTTCCTGCTGCTGCTCTTATGAAGAGGTACCACATCTGCTCTCCTCCAGTCCTCCAGAAAAATTCCTGTTTACAGTGAGTTGTTGAATAAGGCCATCAGTAGGGCAGCTAGCATATACCTAAGTTCCTTCAGTACCACTGGGTGTATCCAGTTTGGTTCCAAAGCCTTGTCCACAATCAGAGCTGCAAGTTCCTTCAGGACTCTTTCCTCTGAAAATGGACTTGTGTCCACTTCCCCTCTTTTACTCCTGCTGCTCCCTGGTGGTCTGTCCCCCTCCCTCCACTGCAAAGACTGAAAAGAAGTACCTGTTCAGGATGGCATCTTTTTCTTGGTCTTCTGTGTAGTTTCCCCCCATTGTCCTCCTTATCCTAACCACCCCTCCCCTTGTTTGCATCTCTTACTACTGTACCTGAAAAAAGTATTATCCCTTTTAGCTACCTCTTTGGTTATCTTTTCCTCTCTTTGTGCCTTTGTACCCCTCACCACATTTCTTGCTCCCCCTCTATTTTACTTTGTATATCTCCCTGTCTTCCTTCTTCTATGTTTCTTTATACCTCCTGAATGCCTTTTCCTTCACCGCGTTGGCCACTTCCCTAGAGAACCATAACATCTCTTTTTCCTCCTACTTTTACTGACTTCCTTCATGCATGGGCTGGTTGCCTTGATTATACCCCCCCCCTTATTTTTCCACACTGTGCATCCACCCCTCCCTGGCAATCCCCCCCATGAATGAGTTTCTTAGGCAGTCTTCCATTTCTTTAAAATCCATCCTCCTAATGTCCAGGACCCTTATCCTTATGCGGTTAGCCTTTGTTTGCATCCTAATGTTAACCTACATTGTACGGTGGTCACTGGTACCTAAAGGACTGCCCACTGTGACATCTGCAATGCTGTCCCTCTTTGCAAGCACCAGGTCCTGCACTGCCCCATCCCTTGTGGGTTCTTTGACTAGCTGCCTAAGAAAAGCCCCTTGTAGGTGACAAGGATGGCCCTGCTCCTTGCTAAAGATGCAGTTGTAATGCTCTATTCCACCTCTGGCAAACTGAAGTCACCAACCAGCAGCAGCTCCCCCTTACTTGCCATCCTGATGATGGCTTCCCCTAGTGCCTCATTCAACTTCTTTTCCTGTTATGGAGATCTGTATATCACCCCTGTACAGATATTGACCCCAGAGCCTGTCTCTGCAATGACCCACAGCACCTGTGGCCTTTGTTTTTCCTCCATGTGTCCTGGAATTTACTTATTTATTTATTTATTCAGAAACAACCTTTGAGCAAGGTGTTCATTTACAAAAGATTCCACATCAATAGTACAAGACAATTCCATTGTTACAAATCACAAAGTCATAGACTCACAAATTCACAGCCAAGAAAGAATACATGACAAGTGGTTAGTTCAAATATTGTTACAATAATATACCAAGAGTTTAGATTCAGACCTGGAATGGATGAAGAACAACCATGCACATAGGCACTGTCAAAGTAAACAGTCTCAGCTTAATTAAAAATGAGAGGGAGAGACCAGGGGAAAAGGGGGGGGACCAAGGTATGGCCAGGTGGAGGTGGGATGGTTGAAAAGTACCATTTAATTGAGGGGGCAGACAGAGAAAGGGGGGGTTAAGTAAAGTGTATAGATCAGGAGAGATGTGGAATAGGAGAGGTTAGAGCCACCGAATGGGAAGGAGTAGGGGAGCATACAAGGAGCATGGGGCAGCTGGAGGGGGAGTATAAGTGTGTGGACACAAGGCAAATGTAGTTCAAAGAGAGGAAGAGGCACTGAGGTTTCCTCACATTCACCAGGGATTGTTAAGGTGCAAGTGGAGAAACTAATGTCCTATTTACACAGCTGCAGTGCTTTGCTTACCAATCTGTTACCTTCCCGCTGTGCTATGACTTGCTTTGCATTTTGTCTGTTTACAACTCCTGAGCTTGATGCACTGCACCTTGCACTGAGATGAGTGTCTGGGAGCTTGTGGGAAAATGACATTCCAGTAACTGGTGACAGGGAAATAGGGGTTTACAGTGGATCGACCGCATTGGTCGTTCACCCCGCAGGGTAATGCACTCGATCCAGTACACGTCCCCTCTTTTTCATCGGTTTAAAAACTGGATCTGGAGCACACTTACAGCAACGTGGTGAGTGTCCACACCACCATCTTTGCAGCGCATCAACCAGGGCATGAGTTGATGCACTACAAAGATGGTGGTGTAAACGGGGCTTAAGAGCAGAAATTGAGAAATGGGGAACGCACTGAGGAACTGGGATACACCTTTTTATGGTTGTCTGTGAGCGAGTATGTGCCTTTCTGTTGCTTCTTGCAGCTGTCTCTAAAGCTTTACTGACTTTCTGTTGACTGCAAGGAGGAGAGTGCATGAGAACCTGTCAAGCAGGTTGTGAGTGTCTCATGCACATGCAGCAGCTGACATGGTGATATACTGGAGAAGTCCTTTGGTTGTTTACCCAAGCCCCCTCGCAACTGTGTTGATAACCTAGCCCCTCTCACCCCACTTTGTTGACAACAATGACAAAGAATGATCTCAGAGAGGAATTGCTAATAAAGTATGTCTGCACAACTTTGTGAATGTAAAGTTAACCTTTATTTTCTGAAACAAAATGAAATAGCCAATTTAAAACTGAGAGGTTTTGTGCTAGTTAATTAATTGCAATGCACAAGGACAAAACATAGAGCTGTAGCACAATCTGATAGTGCAGGAACTAGGAATTATTGCTCCCAGCCTCTTAGTATAATAAAAGAAAAACACAGTTGAGTTTCCAGGCACTCTGAGTATCCTAGCTTGGGACTGGGAAACAAAGGGCTGGGGAGATCAGCTGCTGGAGCATAAGGGGGCCAGGGAGAGACAATTTGAAAAACAACATCTAGCCAACATAAAAACAGTTTTGATCTTTTCACTGTGCTTACTTATAAGAAGGTATTATTTTGAGCCTATCAAATCCCATGCATGCTCACACAGCTGTTACCCTGAAAACTGCCAGTGCAAAATGAGCTGGATGCCAATCCTAACCAAGCAGGGAATGAGAACAATCTGTCCTCCTGCCCCATTTGCCTGACAGGTCTGGTTCTTTACAAACCACAGGAGTTACTGTAGATTCTGGTAGCACATGGACTGTAGAATACAGGAGTTTAGTTTGGAATCATGACTTTCATGTTCACAGTATCCTAACGTGTTTTGCAAGGTACAGGAGTTACCTACTGGCAGCACAGAGAAGGCAGAATAAAATAACATTTCTGATGCCCAACCTGGCACAACAGGGAATAAAAGGAAATCTGTCCCCCTCCACCAACTATCTCACAGATATGGTGTCCAACCCAGCCTATCAGGGAATACAAAACAAAATCTGTTGTCCCCTTCTTTCCTTCAACCACTTAACGAGTCCAGAGACCAACCCAGCCCATAAATTAAAAAAAAAAAATGATCTGCTGGGCTGTCCAGAGGAAGGCAACTAAAATGGCACAGGGTCTGCACCAGAAGATATATGAAGAGAGACTAAAGGATCTTAATATGTATAGCCTCGAGTAAAGGAGGGAGAGGGGGGACATGGTAGAAACTTTCAAGTACCTCAAGGGAATGAACAAAGTCCAACAGGGTAGCATCTTTCAAAAAAAGAGGTGTGCAAGAACAAAGGGGCACAATTTGAAGATGGGGGGGCAGCTCAGAGGTAATGTAAGGAAGTATTTTTTCACAGAGAGGGTTGTGGATGCATGGAACGGCCTTCTGGAGGAGGTTGTGGAGTCAAAAACAGTGGTTGAATTCAAGCATGCATGGGACAGTCATAAGGCAATTCTAGGGGGTTGGGATAGAAAGAAGTAGGCTGCTGGTTAACTAGGATCTGCAGCTTATCCATTAGGTAGGGAAATGGGCAGACTGGGTGGGCCAAGAGGTCCTTATCTGCCATCAAATTCTATGTTTCTATATTTCTATGATCTGTCCCCTTCCCCCCCCCCAGCAACCTGACAGATCTAGTGCCAGACCTGTCAGGGAATAAAAAATCTGGCCCTCTACCCAAACTACTTGATGGGTCTGAGACTCACCCACCCTGTCGGGGAAAAAAAACTATAATGAGATTGGACCTCTCCTTCACTTCCAGCTTGTAGAACACTAATGTAGGAGACTGAACCAAGGGGGACTGACAGTACACACTTCGAGACTGTAATCCCAAGTGCTTATGATCCCGACTCTGACATCTGATTCTCCCTCCCTCTCTTACTGCCTCTCCTTCTCTGGTACTCTGCCTCAGCCCTGCGCTCTCTGACACATACACAGCATTCACATTGCCATGCATGTTCCAGCTCAGCATGCTGAGCAGTGGCACATCCAACCCTGGGCCACCACCACTGGCTGACAGCACCCATCAGAAACAAAGTCTTACAGAAAAACAGCAGTCGTGGGCCTTGTCAATTCACCATCCTTCCCTTCCAGAAACTAAAAACAAATCTGTCCCCCTTCCCCAACCATCTGATGGATGTAGTGCCCCACCCAGTCTGTTAGGGAAAGATCTCTGTCCCTCTGCCCCTAACTCTAACCTGTCATGTGCTTTACAAAGCACAGGAGTTAGATTATGGTAGCACAGAGGCTTTAGAATACAAAATAATTATGTTTTATGTAATGATTTTCATACATACTATATTCCAAAGTCTTTTAGATGATTGCTGGAGACTAGTTAGGGTCGGTGGAAACAGATTAGGCAGAGAACATCTGGGCAGACTAGGTGGGCAAAGCAGTCCTTTTCTTCCAACAAATTTTATGTTTACATGTTTTAGTAAGGCACTGGAGTTCCACACTGGTGGTACAAGGAATGTAGAATAGAACAGAATAGAATATCAGGTGCCCAAACTAGCATGACAAGGAATAAAAAAAAATCAGCCCCCTCTCCCAACTACCTGATTGGTCCAGTGACCAGCCCAGCCCATCAGGGAATATAAAAAAAAAATATTTCTCCCTCTTCTCAAAATACCTGATGGATTAGGTGCCCAACCCAGCCTGCTAGGGAAAGAAAATCTGTCCTCTCCCACCCCTGCAGATATGACAGGTCCAGAGCTTAACAAAGAATAGGAGTTAGAGTCTGGTAGCACTGGATCTATAATATAATATAATCAGGTTTTAAATAATGACTTTCATTCACAATTTTACAAGGTACAGGAGTTCCATTCTGGTAATGCAGGCAATGTAGACAAGAAAATTATTTCTGGTGCCTAACCTGGCATGACAGGAAATAAAGATAAAAAGGACCCATCTTACAACTACCTGATGCCCAGTGACCAGCCTGGCACATCAGGGAATAAAAATAAAACAGTCCCTCTTACTCAACTACCTGATAGGGCTAATGCCCAACCCAATCCTGCAGGGAATAAAACACGTCCCCCAACAACCTGATAGATCCAGTGCACAACCTAACCCATCATGGAATAAAAAAAAATCTGATCCTCTTCACCCCCCTCCAACTACCTGACTGGTCCAATACCCAACCCAGCCAATCATGGAACAAAATAAAATGTGTTTCTCTCTTCCAAACTACCTGATTGATCTGATATGCAACCCATCCTGCCAGTTTCTTATCTGGCCCGTCAAGATATAAAACAGAAGTCTGTCCACCTCCCTCAAAAAACCTGACAGGTCCTTTGCCCACCCTGGCCCATCAGGAAAAAAAAACAACTGTCGCCCTCCCCCAACAACCTGACAGGTCTGGTGCCCAACCTGGCCTATAACGAACAAGAAAAAAAATGTCCCCTAAACAGAACAAGTAACGTGTTCAACATGGCCAGTCAAAGAATAAAATAAAAAAGCTGACTCTCCACCCTACAACATGACAGGTCCAGTGCTCAACCCAACCTGCTAGGGAATAAAACAAATCTGGCCATTTCACCCCCAATATCTTACCTGCCTGACACCAAACCAGGCCTATTAGGAAATAAGAAAAATTGTCCCCTTCCATCCAACTACTGGATAGGTCCCATGTCCAACACAGCCTGTGTATTAAGCCAAATGGAGATCAGGGGGAACAGCAGCAAAGCAGTGTGTGGAAGGTGGAATAGCTAGGGTAGTAAAACACTGCTCTCCCCAAGCCCATCGTCTCATGTCACAGTGAAGAATTTAAAGACTGCACGGGAGACTTGTGGATCCTACAACTCTGCTGCTGCTATCAGCCTATTCAGTCATCTCCTCCCCACAGCACACTAGTATGGGAGACTGAGTTGAGGAAGATTAATGGCGTAAGCTTGCAAGGCTGTAACCCCAAGTGCCTGTGATCCAGGTTCCACCGCCTCATTCTACCTCTCTAACTCATTTCTTCTCTCAGAACTCAATCTCAACTCTGCACTCACCACAATAAGCACACAGGGATCACAATGCCATGCATGCTCCAACCCATCCTGCTGCACAGCAGAATGGTTCAGTGCCTAACCTACTCCATCAGGGAATTAAAAAAATCTGTCCCCCCCCCCCAGCAAACTATATGATGGGTCCGGTGCCCAACCCAGTTTTTCTGGGATTTATTTATTGATACATGTCAGAATTTACAACCTTTGAGTCAGAGACTCCTTTATAAAGGCTCCACATTAGGAGATTACAGTGTAATTACATAAGACAATTTACACAGAGTAGAGAAGAATAACAAGTGCTTACAATGAATGTTTTAGAAAACAAAATACAGAGACATCAAAAATAAAATGTCTCCCCTGCCTCAGCTACCCAAGACTCCTGTGTCAACATGATCTCTTAGAGATTAATCTGCCTTTCCTCCTCCACCCAACTACCTAATGAGTCCATGGTCAAACCTTGACCATCAGGGAATAAAAATAAAATGCCCCTCCCCTCAATGACTTGACAAATCCCAAGCCATACTCTGCGTGTCAGGGAAGAAAAAAAATCTGTCTTCCTCCCTTGAACTACTTGAGAGGTCTGATGCCCAACCTGTTCCATCAGGGAATAAAATATATTTGGCCATCTCTTCCAACTACCTGATGGGTCCTGTGTCTAACCCAGACCATTATAGAATTTAAAAAAATGGTCATAGGGAGAGGGAGGCTATGCTGGGGGATAAAACTAATTGTCTGGTATTGGGTGGGCTTAAACCACTGTGTATAGTGTGGAGAAATTCTGAAGAAGCTGTGTTGCTACGTCAAAGCCCTCTCAGTGGGCACTGCATTCAAAAAATCTATAAAACTGATGCTGGATGTGGTGCTCATATAATTAAGCAATAAGGCACAACAGGGTGTGGTATTAATCATGGGATATCGTCACACCTTGGGTGATTGGGCATGAGGTCACAGGCCGAGTGCATCCAACTGTCCGAGAAGTGACGATATCCCATGATATACCACATCCTGGAGTGACTTATTGCTATTATAAACTTGATTGAATTAATTTTTTTCAAGAAAAAAAAATACATTTAAAACCTTGTGAAATTGCTTCTTTTAGCATGTTGGAAGAGTATATTTTGACAAAATAATCCTGAAGGGCTCGGCCAGCAGGTGGCACTGTTATAACTAACGCTGTGTCACTTTGGTAACACTGGTCCTCTCAAGCATGCTGTCCGTGGGTTTCACGTGGTCATGCTGCCTAGTCTGGGACAGAGTGAATGTGTGTTTAATTTGCAGTTTCTTTTAGGTAGTTAGGTAGAGCTTGTCGGCGCCACGATCATGATTTTCTTTTTTTTTTTAATTTTGTTACATGACATTCAAGCACTAGTGATGCTGTGGAAATGACCCTACTCACTCTGTCAACATCATATTCCTCAGGAGTTTGGCTGAGGTAAGAAAATGATTGGAAGGCTTTGTAAAGTACTGGCAATAGCAGCGGTTGCAGGAGGGATGGCGTTCATTTTGATTTTTGGAGCATGTCTCCATCAACGGTTGTGCCTTTCTACAGTTTGGTGTGAGGTGGAAATACTGGCAGAGTGGAGCGATGTGTGGTGCTGTAGGTGAGGAGGCTGGTGGCTGGAGGTTTTCTGAAGCCGTGATGATGTAACTCGATATCAGCACGGCTTCAAAACATCTAGGCAAATCAGTGACGTCCATTTATGATCCCCAGTTCATAACTACAGTTATAACACTGGTACAAGTATGGCAGCACAACCTCCTACAAAAATAAACAAAGATAACATAAAAAAACAAGACCAGCCTAGTTGGCACCGGTTAAATCTTGTTTTTGCTTTATCTTGGACAACCCCCAAAGATTTTCTATTTTTATTTATTTAGGCATTTTGGACGCCAGGATAAAGCTCACTGACGTACAGCATCTCATTTTATAAGGGGGTTCTGGGGGCAGCAAAGACATAAGATACAATAGTGACACAAGAATTACTGTATATGGGGAAGACTACAAGTTATTGTACATAAATTCATAACATATAGCAGACATATACTATATATGCTAAAATGATAAAGTACTTGAATAATGCAAGAACATCTGTAATCATTTCGAAGTTCATAGTTCAATAAAGTGTTTGAAGTTGTCCAGGGAGTCATCAGGTTTTGTTCCAGGCATTTGACTGTTCTAATTTTGGGGAGAGACCACACTGTGCATTTTGTTACTATTTACTGTAGGGGCTTTGCAGAGTGGACAGTCAACTTATATTGGACTATAGTGGTTTCGAGTGGGCTTAAGGCAGGCTCTGAGGTAACCAGGTTCACTGTTTGTAGTGGATATTTCTGGATTCTGGTGACCAGGTAACACCCACTGGGTACATTGCCAGTTTACAGGGGTGGCCCATGCAGGTGTAAAAACAAGCACAAAAACAGGAAGCACGGTAGTTCATACAGATAATACAGCAGTTACAGCATGCAAGATTCAGGTGTACTGGAGCCACCAGTACATTTGCACTGATTAAACAAGTATTTCCTGTAGTGAGTTTTAAAAGTGCACAACACTTTGGCATTTCTCAAACTAGCAGCTAAATAATACATTTATTTTGCAGCATTGTAATCAAAGGACCACTGATTTATCAGAGTTTTGCATAAGGGGATTAACAAGGGGTTGGAAGCTGTAGGGCTAAGATTCTGGGGTATAATCTGTAACTGTAATAACTCAGTCAGACAGGCAGGAGAGAGAAAGACAAGGGATTTATAAATTGTATTACCCAATGAAGACGCTAAGTCTGGCTTCTGGAGGAAGCCATCTCAACTTGCCATGAAGCTTGCAGTGGTACTGAGTTCTACTGGCATTTAAGGCAAAGCAGCAAATGTGGTTATAAAATTCTATATTACATCATTCCATTGGCAGATAAGGAAGTGAGCAAAACTGCACCATATTCCAACAAGGGAAGACAGCTTCTCACAATGACTAACCATGCATTATCAGCAAGCTACCATTTGATTCTGAAGAGAAGGCCAAGCTGCTTATTTAAGTGTGCTGTCAAATTATTCACATGCTCCTTGTAGGTCAGACCAGTGTCACGATGAAAGCCTAGGTATCTGAAACTGTTCACTACCTCATTTCTAGTGCCCTCCAGTGGATGTGCCTTGAATATACTCATTGAATTTGTCCGAATTGCTAGGGTGAAAACCTTGGATTTTGTTTTCTTGTCATTTAGTATTATAAATCCAAACATTGCTGTTTGTAAATCAGGATTGTTTAATTTCCAAGCATTCTAGGTTCTCCTATAACCAAAACATAGTTTCTCATGCAGACAGTTCTAAAATTCTGAAGGTCTAAGTTCTGTTGGCATAGCCCATTTCTTACACAGGGGTTTCTCTAATTTTCTGCAAAAAGTAAAACATTTTGTTTTAAATTAGATAATTTTTTAAAACAGAAAACTCCACAAAAGAAATATAGAATCTGTCAGCAGAAAAATGGTCCTTTCATGCCTGCCCATTCCTACCTAACTAATGAAGAGGCTAGTGGAACTTCACATGATTTGTTGTAATATGTTTATTGTTACTGTTCATGTGTCTCTTGTGGTTATAAGAGTTTCTACTCAAGTCCATTGTGTGCCAGAACTGCTCAGTTTCATTTCCCAGTTCTCTCAACTAAAGAACTTGAGAATGCACTCTTCTAACCATAAAAGATAAAAGAAGTGCATATAAAGATGTAATGTTTGTTTCGTGTTAACCAGCTCAGAAGAAATGCAAAATCATGACTTAAGCTGCACTTAATATCCTTAATCTCAACTACATTGGTAGAGCTCCTACTTATGAAGAAGTCAGCTCTAATGCAATAGTCTTCATGCTGCTAGAGTCAACCTGCTGGTGTGATTGCGTAAGTCCCAGAGATGCAGCCTTGGTGGACACAGAGGATAAGTAAAAGTCTTATCTGAAGGATGGCCCCACCAACAGCACATCCCCTAGTTTGATATTAATAACTACCAGCCATTGTTAGTCCACATGTTGTATTCAGTTTACTAGAAAAACTTGCACATGAACAAATCATGCAGCACATGAAAGACTCAAACCTATTGACCCCTTCTAACCTGGCTTTAGACTGGACCACATCAAAACAAGAGCACTTCTAAAAATCACTAGTTATGGCATGCACCAGCCAATGAACAAAGGGTACTCAGTAGGAGTCATTATCAGTGACCTATCAATGGTCATCTCAACCTTCTTCACAGCATATTCCTCCTCAATAACAAAAAAACTTTCATCACAGCTACACTAGCCTGGGTAATAAGTTATTTCTGAGATAAACATAGGAACATAGACTTTGAAGGCAGATAAGGACCACTTGGCCACTCAGTCTGCCCTTTTCCCTACCTATAGGATACGCTGCAGATCCTAGTTAACCAACAGCCTATGTCTTCCTACCCAACCCAGAACTGCATTTTCTCTGTCCTATGCATTCTTGAATTCCCCCACAACATCTTCAGAAAGGCCATTCCATGCATACATCACCCTCTCCATGAAAAAATACTTCCTCTTGTTGCCTGTTAGCCATCCTCCCCTCTATCTCTTGTGCCCTCTTGTTTTTGAACATCACTTTTTATGAAAGATGCTACCCTCTTGGACTTTGTTGATTCCCTTCCGGTACTTGAAAGTTTCTATCCTGTCCCTCCTTTCCTCGGGGATATACATATTAAGCTCCTTTAGTATCTCTTCAAATGGCTTCTGGTGCAGACCCTGCACCATTTTAGTTGCCCTCCTCTGGACTGCCTCCATCCTCTCTATGTTCTTGCAGAGATGGGGTCTCCAGAACTGCATGCAGTATTCCAGATGGGGTCTCACCAACTGTCTGTACAGAGGGATAACAACTTCCTGTTTTCTACTGGTGATGCCTCTCCCTAGGCATCCCAGTATCCCCCCAGCCCTCCTTACTGCCTTCACACATTGCTTGCCTACCTTTACGTCATCTGATACTTTTGTTGATGTTAATACCTCCCCACCTCCCACTGTGTAATCTTCCCCTGGGTTTTTGTTTCCCAAGTACATTACTTTGCACTGAATCTAAGCTTTCATATGGTTGATCGGTATACCAATGCCGCAGCGATGCCTTGACCATGAAGACGATCATAGCGACAGGATTTAGGTAAAATCTGCACGTCGCTGTGATGGTCTGTGCCAGACACTGAGACTGCCTCACAGGGTGTATCACCCCCACAGACCAACTCCGACTTGGAGTCAGAATCTTAGAGACTGGGGTATGTGCACGTGGAGCCCCCCACATGGGGGGTTCAGGGGGTGCAGCCCCCCACTGAAAACACAGAGGCATCCCTGACACCACATTGCCAACACTCGGCACTGCAGCTGTCGAGGATGTCCCCGTGGGTGGTGTCGCTGCCAAGGGTGCCGGAAGATGGTAAAAGCTGAGGGGGTGGAGGATCAGAAGGGTACTTATGAGGGTACAAAGGGCACTTTTCTAAACTAGTTTTGCCATACAAAAATAAAACATGGGGGGCTGCCACCCCTCCCCAGTTCCTCGCTTGTAATTAGGAGTGCAGCATGGTAAAACCCTTTTGACCATTCCTCCAATCTTGCTAAGTCCCTTCTCATCCTTTCCACACCCCCCACCGTGCATCAACCCTGATGCAGCTCTTTGTGTCATCTGCAAAGAGGCATACTTTTCATTCCATTCTCTCTGCAATGTCACCTATAAAGACATTTAATAGGACCAGTCCCAGTACTGAACCTTGTGGTAGCCCACCAATAACCCCCCTTTCTTCGGAGTGGACTCCGTTTACTATTACCCTCTATGTCCTGTTGTCCAGCCAATTTTTTCCAGGCTACCACCCTGGAACCCACTCTCAGGCTGGCTAACTTGTTTATTAATCTTTTGAGTGGGACTGTGTCAAATGCCTTGCTAAAGTCTAGGTAGGCCATGTCCAGAGCCCCTCCCTGGTCTACTACTTTGGTCACCCAGTCAAAGAAATCTATTAAATTCATCTGACATGATTTTCCCACTGTGAATCCATGCTGCCTTGTGTCCTGTGTCCCACTGGTCTCTAGGTACTCAACAATTCTTTCTTTCAGAAGTGATGCCATCATTTTCCCTACCACTGAGGTCAAACCAACAAGTCTATGGTTTCCTGCCTCTGCCTTGCTCCCATTTTTGTGAAAGGGAATAAACATACACCCTCCTCCAGTCCTCAGGTACCACATCATCCTCCCATGATTTGTTAGAATGGGTAGTCAGTGGTGTCACTAATTCTCCCCTTAGTTCTTT
The DNA here is from genome assembly GCA_016271365.2 of Neoceratodus forsteri. Lineage (NCBI taxonomy): Eukaryota > Metazoa > Chordata > Ceratodontiformes > Ceratodontidae > Neoceratodus > Neoceratodus forsteri. Next base: position 908,887,432 of record CM028129.1, read on the forward strand.
TGGAATTCTGGGGTGAATACCGTGAATACCATCAGGCCCCATTGCTTTGTCCACCTTCAGTTTTCTGAGTTCTTTCAGGACCCTTTCTTCTGTGAATGGAATGGTATCAACCCCCATCCAGAGTGCTTCTATTGTTTGGTTTAGGTATCTATCCCTCCTCTTCTTTTGTGAATACTGAGCAGAAGTATTAATTCAGTATCCCTGCTTTTTCACTGTCACCCTCTGCCCCCTCCACCCCACACTGACAAAAACATTTGCCAGTGCCAAATGTTTGCTTACATGTTGTGTCAGGTAGGTTTTTGTTGTGGCTTTAGAGAATGATAAAGGCAGAGTAATATTGTAGTACAAGACAATTTGCAATGGAGTGAGCGAGTAATGATGTCTGTATTATGTATTTTCATTTGTGAAGCAAGATACTGGATTTTGAAGGTTTTAAAAGTTCCCAGTCTTGTGCCATGGGTTCTATGTAAAAAATGAAATATACTGATGCAGTACTCTAAAACTTACTATTAGAAATATGTGATAACATCATCCTGCTATATTCACTGTATTAATCTAGTATGCACATTAAACAGATAAGCTCAAGAGAAGCAGGTTTTTAGAAACTGCAAGTGGTAGTCATGTTTAATGACATGAGCAATTATGTATTTAATTTCTAAAGTAGGTATAGAAGCTGTCTTAACATTAGTTGATAAAAGTTAAAATAAAAAGAGCTGCCACCCAGCAACTTCTTTCTATGGCAAGAGGTTGGGAAAAACCTGCTGGTGAGACTCTGAACCTTTGTATTTTTCATGTTCAGTTACTGTGCAGTATCATTTATCGTTACATGCAGTGAGGATGGTGGGAGGAATGGAAACAACAGCCACCAAGTGCCTTTTTTTGTGGGTGCAAGGTGGGATGGGAAAATCAGCCACTGACACTCATTTGTAGCGGAGGAGGGACAGAAAAGAATTCCGGTCAGTGACTGCTGTGTGGAGGAAGGGAGAGAATAGAAAGCACTGCCCCAACCAATGGGGAACTCAAAGGATTACAAAACAAAGCAGGCTGATAATGTTTCCACTCAGCAGGTTGCTGGGTGGAGTCATGTAGATAAATGGATGCAGCCACCGTCTGACAGGTGTGACTGCCTCCTTTCAACTACATGATATTTCTGCCATCACCAAGCAGAACAGCATCATGATCATCCTTGCTGCTCATTAGCTTGTTACTGTTGAGCCTCCTGTAGCCTCAGCTGCTTTGCATGCAACAGTGACATGCTTCTGAAACCCACTACTCTACACTCATAATATGTTTGCTTCACACATGCACGCAAGCAAACATTAACAAGCTAAACTTATCTGTCTCAGAGCACGGTTCAGCAAACTGGGAGTGACATAGCAGCACCATGCTACTGATGAACAAGTTCAACTGACAAGAGGACAACTTGAGCAAGACCAGTTGTCAGAAGTGGTGGTGATGATGAACCAGCAGCAACAGCATGAAATACAAGTCTGTAATGGGGGTTACTAGATTCCAATCTTTCTCTGCTTGGTCCCAGTCTCTACCTGTCTCTCTGCCTCTGGGTTGATGAGGAATTCCTCTCTGAGATGGATCCCAGTTCTGATGAAATGGCCTCCTACAGGTCCAGGAAGACCAGGACAGAGCTTCAAAACTGGTGTAATGGATGTAGGGAGGGGAGATGAGAATTTGGTCTGCCTGTCCTGTTGGGTGCTGAGAAGTGTGGTAACAGCCAGAGAAAGAAGGATACAGGTTCTTCTGACACAAACGGTACCAGAAAACTGCAATCCATGGGAGTGAGAGAGTGAGGGAGTGCAATGGAGGGAGATAAAGGAAGTAGCAAAGAAAGAAAAGTGGGAAGCTAGATAGGTGAGGGTGGATGGAAAGGTGCAGGAAGAAAAAAGGAAAGAAGGAAGAAAAGTGTGGAAGGATGGATGAATGCCCAACATCTTAAATCCCCAGTTCAGTGCATAATCCAGTCCCGGCAGTGAGGCACCACCAAATGCAACAGTAGAATCTACCAATAGTATCTAAAATTAGTATTGGGCAACATTAGCACTTATCAGATATCAGTATCAGATGACTTCCGGTGAGATGGCTGCCTGCTGAGACGCTTTTTCGGTCAACTCCCCTGCCCTCTCTCTAGTGCTACTACATAACGTCAGTTAACTTTATTTAGCAGTGGTATAATTGTCTGTGAAGGTTTCTTGATTGTGTAGTGAGTGTTATAATAACCTTTTCTGCCCGTGAATCGTCTGTGGAAATGGACGCTGAGATGAAGACGCCACTGCTCTGACATACACCCCCACCGACTCCGGCCAAGGACAAGGCCTCGAAATGATCCAAAGCAAGTGGACCTGAATCCTCCCCAACACCTAAACAAAGCGTGGCTCTAACTGAGGACAGGTTCTTGGAAGAGTTGGCTCCGATGAAGGAAACCCTAATAGCACTAGCCTCAGAGTTCAAAGGCATGAAAACCTCTATAGATCAACTTAACATCCGTACCAAAGATAACGAGGCCTGTGTATCCTGCCTAGATGATTGGAGAGGAAGGCTGGACCCCGATCTGGTTACACTGCACCACAGGCTGAAAACCTTGAAGATCTTGAGGGGCGCTCAAGACGCAATAATCTGGTGGTGCTAGGCCTTTCTGAAGGTGAAGAGGGTCTGCAAGCTGTTGTTTTTGAGCAAAAGCTATGTGATAAACTTGTGGGGCCTTCTCCTAACGGTCCCACTTACATCATTGAATGGGTGCATAGATCCCTTCGCCCCATGCCTCCCTCGGGATCGCCCCCTCGCTCCTTCATTTTTCGAATGTTGAACTTTTTGTACAAGCAACATGTTTTGACTCGCCTGAAGCAGATAGCAGAAATCCAGTGGGCAGGCAAGAAAATCCGTATTGTTCAGGACTTACCATTCTCGATCCGCCAGAAACGGTCGGCATTTCATCCCCTAGCCTCTAAACTGATATCTGCAGGCATCAAATACAGAGTCCGCTACCCTGCAAACCTACAGATTAATAGGGATAGACTGTGGCACTCATTTGATTCATTGGAATCTGCTAGAGAATCTTGTAAGAACTGGTACCCTGACTTAATTAAATGAGATTGAATTGGTCTCATTCCATAGCAATGAGTGACATACATTGATCGTTTTGAGTATTGCAAACTGCCATTACTAATGTGCATCCACCATAGGGGGAACTGATTTTCTGAAGGCCCACACTTATACAGCAATAATTGAAAGGACCTAATTTTGGAGTTATATTTGATGGTTGCTCTGCTGTTCCCAAGAGCTTCGCTTCCTTGTTGTACTGATCATTATGAGACTATATTTGGTACTTGGGACTTCTCCTAAATACTTTTTTTATTTCTTTTTTCCTATGGTTATACAGAGGCACAACAGCCAGTTTTTGTTTCAGAATTACTACGGCTTACCAACTGGGCTAATTAGCTCTAGGGTAGTTGTGTACTGTGGTTAGCTTTGACAATTTTCTCTTCTGGTTCCCCAGTTGCATAACTCTGATCATTTACAGTTATCTCCCTCTCCTTGGATTTGGGGGAGGTATTTGACTCTTTACTGATGTGGGGAATTAACACCTAGAAACATTGTTATTATACAGTAATAGCTCAGACTCCTATGGTTAAATGGGGTCCTATGATTCTTAGAATTTGGTTTAAACTATGTTGAAGTTTGGTGCAGGTGGGGAAGGGCAAGGGGGAGGTGAAAGGAAACTAAGGGGTAGTACGACATTCATTGCACTGAATGTATGTTGTGTTGGTCAGTCGCTTGGACTGGGGATTTTGCATTTACTGTTCAACTACTGGGGCATACTTAGGTCACATTTACATGTGCCTGATTGGGGACTAGGGTTAAGGGGGGGGAAATGTACTTCAGATTTTATATATGTACTATAACATTTGTTTTGGGTTGTAGGGATAGGGGGTATGGAGCCAGCCATTGGGCTACTATGTTCATGCACTACTTGATGGAGCATATCTAGCCTTAATAAACTTAGGCCTGTTAATATGTCCTACCTATCAACCTTATTATGAAAATTACTTAGTGGAATATTAAAGGGGTGCATGCCAGGGTGAAACACCACCAAATTCTAAAGCACTTAGCCCTGATACACTCAGGTGTTGTATTATTGCAGGAAACACACCTATTGGCTAAGGAGAATACCCTTTTTCAGAGAGAGCAAGTAGGATGTGTATATGCAGCTGGCAATTCCACTTCACAAAGAGGGGTTGCGATTCTAATTACTAGAGGGACCCAATTCCAGATGTTGCAAGAAATAGGGGACCCGCATGGGAGGTTTCTCGTCCTACAGGGCCTTTTAGATTACAGAGAAATAATCCTGGGTACTGTATATGGCCCTAATGACTCCTCCCCTTAATTTTTCTTCAGATTAACCCTTATATTAGCCCTGTTTAAGCAATTACTGTACCTATAATTTCAGCTGGGGATTGGAATCTTATTTATGATAACACTCTGGATAGATCTACCCAGAGAAGTCATAGTTTACCCCTGCACAGAGATCACTACACAAAATGATTGAAGTTTTGGGTTTATGTGACCCCTGGCACTTTCTCTATCCTAGTGGGAAGGAATTCACCTTCTATTCTTCTTACTATCAATCCCACTCCCGTATTGATTTCTTTTTGGTAAACCAGCCCATGTTGATGAGCCCGATGAGCTGTGGTATTTCCCCTCGAGTGTTATCTGATCACTCATTGATTTGGTTTGAGGGCACTATACCCCAAGGAACACCGAAGGTTACTCTATGGAAACTTAATGTTCATTTGCTCTCTCATGATGAGACGGTAGATAGGATTACAACACTGATTACACAGTTTATGGAACAAAATGAGGGCTCTATCCCAGCATACGATCAAATCTGGTGTTCCCTAAAGAGTTTTTTGAGGGGGGGTGGAATTTATCAGGTTAGCTGCAACTTGGAAAAGGAAGAGGGGGGTTGCTGCTAAATCCCTATTAGAATCCATCCAACAGCTCAAACTATTGGTTACAACCCGTCCTTCTGAGGGTGATTTGCACAGGCTTGTGATCCTTAAGGATCAATACGCAAATACCCTCAGAGAACAGGCTGAATATGCACTCTTTAAGACGTGTGCTCTGTACTAAGACCAGGGAGACAAAGCTGGCCACCTCTTGGCTCTCAAGCTGAGACAGAAAGAGGAATCTAGACTGGTCGCATCTATTTCTCCCTTAGCAGGCTGGCGACCGCTAACAACCCCTGAGGCTATAGTAAAGGAATTCGAAATATTCTACAGGCAACTCTATAGACTTCATGACAATAGTCCTACACAGACCGAAATACAAGGATACTTGTCTAAAATCCCTCTTCCTACTCTTGATCCTGTCCAGCAAGCCCAGCTAATCTCCCCCATAACAGTATTAGAAGTGACTTCTGCCATTCGCTCTTTCCTACGAAACAAAGCTCCTGGGCCAGATGGGTATCTGTCAAATTTCTATAGAACTTTTGAAACAGAGCTGGTTCCTATTCTCCAGAACCTATATAACTATATCTGTGCCCATGGCTTCACAGACTCCACGTTATTAGAAGCAACCATTATAGTTCTGCCAAAACTGGGCAAACCCAAAGACAAAGTAACAAACTATAGGCCAATTTCTTTGATGAATTACGACATCAAGATACTGACTAAAATTTTGGCTTCCCGGATCACCAATGTCTGTAGTAACTTAATCAGCCCTGAACAGATTGGGTTCATCAGTGGCAAGAATCCCTCTGATAATTTTTGTAAGCTGACCCACATTTTCTCCGTATCCAGGGAGGCGGACCTCCCGATGGCCCTTACCTCCCTGGATGCGGAGAAAGTTTTTGATAGAGTCAGTTGGCCTTTCCTCTTTGAAACTCTGGCTCACTTTGGTTTCCCCTGTGAATTTCTTTCCTGGGTTGGACACTTATACTCCAACCCTAGTACTAAAATTTATTGTAATGGGATCTTTCCCCAGAAATTCCGACTTTCACTCAGGTACGCAGCAAGGGTACCCTATGTCACCCCTGTTGTTTAACCTATATTTGGAACCCTTACTTTGGAAGCTACAGTTATCACCATACTTGATTGGAATTCCAATTGGCCCGATAGAACTTAAATTATCGGCATATGCCAATGATATCTATTGCATATTACCGATATGGCTAAATCTATTCCACCCACTTGGAGATAATTGCGGAGTTCAGTCAATTTTCCAATTACAAATTGAATATCAGTAAAACTGAGGTTACGGCCCTGAATTCCCATGTTTATAAATCTGACATAGTCACTCTCAACATGACTTGGACCACCAAAGTTAAATACCTGGGTATTACTCTAGCACCCTCTAGTTTTCTTTTGAGGAAGCTTAACCTAGATAATCTTCTTGTAACCATTCAGTAAGACCTAATTAGATGGTCCCCCCTTTATCTTTCTCTCCAAGGATGAATCAATGTCAGTAAAATGAATGTCTTGCCCAGATTATTTTACCCCTCAATATGCTGAATATTTACCCCCCCCAACTTGGTTTTGTAAAGTCCAGAACTTGATTAATAGGTTTTTATGGAATAACAAACCCCCACAGAGATCTTATATTCATCTCTGTGCTCCAAAATCTGTAGGGGGACTACAGCTCCCAAATTTTTATCATTATTACCTTGCGAGTCAAATGGCTAAATACAGTATATGCGATGGGTAGACCCTCACCCGAATCTTGTTCAACCCCAATACACCCCTTTTTGGCTGCAAATTGAGAGGAATATCATTAAGGGCTCGAGGATCTTACCCTGTAGCCTTTGGTACATACTCCCTCAAAAGATACCTGTCTCTATGAGGTGTACAGTGATATATACTTCAGTTAAGGTTCATAATCAGCTATGCAGGTCTGTTGGGTTTACATATACTAAAGATATTTCACAGCCACTGTTTGGTAATCCCAACTTTGCAATAGGTAAGAATACCCTCCTATTGCATAATTTGAATGTGCCTTCATACATCAAGGTTAATGACCTAGTATCCCAGGGAAGGGTGAACTCAGTCCCAGATATATTGGAGAGATTTCAACTATTGCTGAAACACTCCTTTCTTGTTTATCAAATTAGACATACACTAATTACATGGTTTGGCTAAACCTGTTGGAAACTAACCACCGGGACACATTCTCAGACTGCCTAACCCTTGCCTGGCAGCCACATGCTGTTTCCCATTTGGTTGCAGCTTTATATTTAAAACTTTATCCTGATCGGGTGGAACATTCCCATTATTGGATAGAAACCTTTCCTGATAATTGTATTAACTGGGAATCCTTATGGAGCGGAATTTATATCTACAGTGCTAATGATAAGCTTTGATTAACTCAATTTTACATATTGCATGCCATGCACTTAACTCCTGCTAAGCTACATAGAATGGAAGCTCCTAATGACACATTTTCAGGTGTGGTCAAATGCAAGGCTCCCTGTTACATATTTTCTGGGACTGCCTATAGTTGCTCCCTATGGTCCCTAATTAAATCTAAGGCTGACCCCTTATTAGGTTACGAATCTTTTACCCCACAAATATGCATATTAGGGACTTCTCAACTGTGGAGGAGAGAAAGGAGATACTATATCAACTTACTATCACTCACGGTGAAACATCTAGTATTGAAGCAGTGGAAGTACCAGCATGTTCTCACCTATCAGGAATGGATTAATGATCTGCTATACAACTTAAGAATTGAGAAAACTATTGCTAGTTTTAGAAATGTAATTTCCAGATACAACACAAAGTGGGAGAAATTCCTCACCTTATGGTCCATTGCTCCTGCACACTAATTCAGAAGGTGAGGACCCCTTGCCCTGCTTAAGGCTTGTGCAAGATCCCATGACTTTTATGATATCATCCAAATCACACTTCTTATTTTGGTAATTCCTTACTAAATGGCTAACACACGCCCCTATGAAAATGGCTCTAGGGAAGGGTGGGTATTATGGGGGGTTGTTAGGAGGTGTTTGGGGAGGGTAGGGTGGGGTTGGTTTTAGTTGTTAACATCCTTTGCATTGTATATGTACAATGTCACAATGTGTTATCCTCCATAATCTGTAAAGTCTTGTGTGTATATGTACAGTATAATTTGAATAAAATATACTTATTTAAAAAAAATATATATCAGTATCATAAATAAGTATTGTAGGCGCATGCGCGTGGTCAACTAAGATGGCAGCTTAACTTACTGGGTCTGCTTCCCTCACCAGGAATTCGTGATTTCTTGCCCTATAAATCTTTAGATACTTTGCCCCTTTTGTTGCTTGGATTTCTGGAAGTACTGGTCTTTACTTACCTATTCTTCTTTTGGGAGAATTCGGCTTCCTAATGGTGATAAACTGTTCTGCATCACTGGTGAGTGGCTAGTTCTCTTGGGGCTCCGACATGGTGACCTCCAACACACATGTTGCAGTGGGACTTGAAGACTTGTCAGATATTTGGGCTATGCTACAGGCCTTAACCCAGGATATTCCTATGATTAAATCCAAGAATTTGGCTTCCTAATGGTGATAAACTAGTCTGTGTCACTGGTGAGTGGCTAGTGCTCTTGGGGCTCTGACATGGTGACCTCCAACACACATCAGATATTCGGGCTATGCTACAGGCCTTAATACAGGATATCCCTATGATCAAATCCTCCATTTCTCAGCTGTCAGACTGTATGGACACTGCCAAACAGCGTAGTGCCGTCTCTGAGTTTTTCATGCTCAAAGTTGAATTGGACCAGGCTCAGCAGGGCGAAAGAATTTCTAAATTAGAGCAGCAACTTCAAGTGGCATTAAATAAGATTGAAGACCTTGAGAATCGAGATTGTGGAAACAATTTGAGGATAGTTGGGATCCCTGAGGAGTTTGAGGGACCAGATATGGTTGAATTTCTGTAGCGAGCTATCACTCAGATGCTGGATTATTACTGGGACAATCCGCTCGAAGTAGAGCACGCTCATCGGTCCTTGGGTCCTTGCCCTGGTAGAGTTATGCCTCCCCAACCCAAAATTGCATATTTTTGAGATTTGCAGACAAAGATCACATTCTCAGACAGGCACGTGAGAGGGGACCCCTGAAATGGAATGGCCACTCGGTGTACTTGTTTCAGGATTACTCTAAGGAGGTGGCTGCTTGGTGGAAAGCATTTGCACCAGTGAAAAAGGAGCTTGATGCCTGAAGACTTCCATATTCCTTGAAATAGCCAGCGATTCTTACAGTGCTGTGGGAGGGCTCATGGCTCAGTTTCCAGAGTCCGCAAGATGTTCAGCACTTTCTTTTGGAGCATAAAATCCCTTCCAAACAGCTGGTTATGTCACAAGCCCAGCATTATAAGCCAGGCAAAAAACCTGAAGTGGAGAGGCAAGCTTTCCCTAAGGAGGCTTCTACATCAGTGCCCTCAGAACCTGGTTGCTCAGATTCTTTGTCCAGCAGAGGGAAATCCATTATGCACCGGAAGGGCTCCACCATAGGCTCCGTGGTCAAACCTAAGTGGCCACGGGATCTCCACTGTGCATCTGTTGCAGCAGGGGTTCTGCTTTTGTCTGAGATGGCATCTGCATCATCTGCTACATAAATACACTCTCCGAAGTCCCCCACTGCTGCTCCTAATCAGGGCTGATCGGCTGACACCGAACCTAAACATCCCCGTGCATCTCCCGTGCTGTCTTCAGAGGATGCCCTCACAGGAGATATGGACTGGACAGATTATGCTGAGGAGGAGCTAATCACTTCATTACCTCTGGACCAAGTCTCCTCACCTTTGCTGGCAGCTACATCTGCAGATGGGGATGTGAATACTCTGACGGCTCCACCTCAGGACCTTCCATCGGTGACTTGATCTCGGCTGTTTCTGCTCCTTTCTCCAACTCAAGGCTACAAGTAAGTATATGGACTGTGAGGAACTGCAGGTTTATTATGGAGAGCTGCTCTCTGACTGTGGGAATCAAATCTAAGAACTTTTTGGGACATTTGAACTGAGATTTTTCTACTAACTATGCGGCTGCATGTGAGCTGTTGCTGAACAGTTTTCAGAAGAAGGAAATTTAAATTGTTTTAAGGGTTTCTGGTACTGGTTTATCCTTCCAGGGATCATAATATTATTTACTCCAGTTTAATAGTTCACTGTTTATCTGGGATTGCTCATTACTAATATGGGGCTTAGGATGTATTTATCAACTCCTTGCTTGGAGGCGTAATATCTAAAGCCTTTGTTTCAACATTTGAAGGGGGTTATGGTTTACTAGTTAGTATGGCACAGTGGTTTTCCATAATTTGATGTGTTAAAGTGAGGGAGGGTGCTTTGTTGGGCTGCTTACCTTAGTGGGTATTTCAGCATCGGTTTTAGATGCTTTCTGTCTCACCTGCTAGTGTTGGGAGGGTCTGAATCAGTTCTATCCATTGACCCCTGTTTTTCCACCCCTTATGCTTAATAATAGATATCTTTTCTTGATGATTTTTTCTTTCTCCCCCTTGTATTAGGGTAGTTTGTATGGCATGAGGGGTATATATGGGGCAGCAGTTGGAATTGGTTGTCTTTTTCATTTTTTAGGCTGTTGCAATATTGATGTTCAGAGATGCTATTGCTGTTTACTTTATATTTTTATATTATTTAACTTTATTTCAGGCAGGGGTTCAGTCAATGGGGGGTTTATTAGACTACTGTTTTGGGTTATAACTTTTATGTTCACTTTTTCTCAATGCTATATTCTTAATGTTTTTGGTAGTGTCTTACCATGGCTCAATTTCAATTTTGCAATATGAGGGGAAGTTTTGAGTTCCTCTTCATTCTTTTTTGGGGACATAGACTTCATTTTTTATATTTTGTGGTATTTCCTAGTGTTTAATGGTTAATATTAGTTTCCTTTCCTGGAACGTTCAGGGTATGAACCACCCTAAATGTAAAAAAGTATTCTCTTATTGAAATATCTTCACTCAGATATTGTTTTTCTTCAAAAGACCCACCTCTTGAAGGTAGAGGCTTCTAAGTTGGAGAGAGGGAGGGTTGGCAAAGTTTTTTTCTAGCGTATACTTTTTAAAACAAAGAGGGGTTACAATCCTTCTTAGGAAAAACTGTTGTTTCAAGATATATCAAACTCTGCTGGATAGGGCAGGGTGTTTTCTTTTAATTTTTGGATCACCGCTGGGAACATTGATGCTGCTGGTCAATATTTATGCACCTAATGAGGATACCCCAGATTTGTATCTGTTATTCAACAGATCTCAGAGTGGTACCCACCTAATATGCTTATTGTGGTGGGAGGGGTTTTTAATTTTGTTCTGGACCTCTTTTTGGACAGATTTCTTGCAGCTAAGGGTAGTCCCTCTGAACAGCAATCCAGAAAGGTACATCAGCTTTCTTCTGAATTCAATTTAGTAGATTATTGGAGGATCTTCCACCCTCCGTATCATGGTTATACCTTCTGCTCCAGTAGGTTCCACACTTGTAGTAGATTGGATTTCTTCTTGGGTAGCCCGTCCCTGATGCCTAATTTACTTGATGCTACTATTCTTCCATAATAATTTCTGAACATGCCCCTATCAGTTTACTATGGGCGCCAGCAGGGAGTAATGTGAAGTCTCCACATTGGAGATTTAATCTGGCCCTGTTAAGTTTGGAGGATTTTCAAACATGGTTACAGTCAGAAATAAACTTTTATTTTGTAACAAATGTGGACCCTGAGATATCACCACTTATTATTTGGGACACATTTAAGCTTTCATTCAAGGTAGAGTTATCTCCTTTGTATCCAAAGAGAATAAACGTTGGAAACAAATGGTGATTTATCATCTCATATTAAAAGCCCTAGAAGATTCTATGTACAATCAGACCATGGAGAGCTCTAACCAAATTCAGGAACTTTTAGACTATAAGTACGAGATTAATACTGTTCTGCATCAACAGGCCTCCAGGGTCCTGTTTGTTCAGCAACAGGCCTACTGGGAGTCCAAGGATAAAGCCAGTAAACTACTGGCCTACTGTTTGTGGCATCAGGCCATGGTTATCCAGACAGCCTATTTAAAAAAGGGAGATGACCAAATAGTAGCAGATTTGAAGCAAATATCATGCTTATTTCAGGAATTTTATCAAACTCTTTATACTACTTCTGTCTCCCCCTCTCAAGATGATTTTAATCTCTTTTTTGATCAAATCAACTTGCCCTGCTTATCAAAGGAGGCTGCTGCAACTTTAGTTGCTGATATCTCTCTTGTGGAGACTCATTTGGCTATTCATCAGTTAAATCTGAGTAAAGCTCCTAGACCGAATGGCCTGAGCTCTGATTTTTACCAGGCCTTCCTGCCTGCTTTATTGCCTCATGTGCATAAGCTTTTTCAATTGATCACACAGTTTGTGATGTTTTCTCCATCTATGCAAGAAACAATTATCACTATCCTGCCTAAGCCGAATAGGGACTTAACTTCATGTGCCAGTTGCAGACCTGTATCGTTACTTAATGTTGACTGTAAAATTTTAGCTAAAATTCTAGCCATGCGATTGGAATCAGTTCTTCCTTTCTTGGTACATGTGTCGCAGTTGGGTTTTATGAAGGGTAGGTAGGGCAGTGATAACGTTCAAGCAATGATTAACCTTATACAAATTGTTACTAAAGGACCAGATTCAGCTGCTATAGAGCTTACAGTCAACTTCCTACCTGTTTTATTTTTTTTTCAAAGTGCAAGTTAGAGTAGCTGTAGTTAGGGAAGAAGATGGCTTCCAACTACAGTGAGCAAAATACAGACTACCTGAAGCAGTTGTGCAAGGAGAGAGGAGGCCTGCACAAGGGGAGAGCCACCAAGCAGAACCTCATGGATGCCCTGATGGCAGCAGATGCCCAGAGCATCAAGTCACAGACTGTGACTGTAAAGGACCAAACCTTGGACATGGAAGGGCTTGCGGCCAGTGCAGTGTCCAGATATGGTGAGGAGGACAGCAGGGCCAGTGCAAGCCAAGGGCCAGAGCAGCAGGGGAAGGTCACCAGCATTCTGGAGCCAGAAGCAATCAGGCTGCAGATTGAGTTGCACAGAATGGAGCTGGAGTTCCAGAGGAAGGCTGAATGAGAATGGTGAGAGGCGGAGTGAGAACGGCGAAAAGTGGAGAGAGAGAAATGAGCTGCAGAGGAGAAGAGGGAGTGAGAACAGTGAGAAGCTGAGTGTGAACAGCGGGAGGATGACTGAGGATCATAAGCACCAGAGGCGACATGAACTGGAAAAGCTACGATTCCAACCACCAGCACCAGGGCAGGTAAGTGGCTTGGCTTTAACTGGAAGTACAGGACTGGGTTACAAATTAAATTCAAAATTGATAGTTGAATTTAAAGAGAGGGAGGATATGGATGCCTTTTTAAATTCCTTTGAAAAAGTTTGTATTTAGGCAAACATTCCTAGAGGGTCCTGAAGCTTCCAGCTATCCCTGCTACTTACCAGGAAAGCTTGGGATGCAGTGGGTAAAATGGACAATGAGGACAGTAATGATTACAGCAAACTTAAAGCTGCACTTTTAAAAAAGTTTGATTTAACTGCAGAAGCATACAGTGTTAAATTCCGTAAGCTCAGGAGAAGCCCTGACATGAGCTACTAGGAGCTAGCCATGAAACAATGTCAGTGTTTAAAATGTTGGTGGGAATGAACTGAAGCAAACTCTGTAGACAAAATTGAAAATGTTATATTGTTAGAACACTTTTTTAGGGCATGCCCAGCAAAGCTGAAAACCCGGATGGAGGACCTAGATACCAAAACAGTGCAGGAGGCTGCTGAACTCTCGGACCGCTATGCCAAGAACAAACCTGCTCTGAGAGCGAATGGCACAGAGGTGGCAGCACAGAAAGGGAAAAGCGCACCTTCAGTGCAGCTAAAACCCTCACTGCCTCCACTGAAACCAGTTAGCACCAGGATCAAAGAAAAGATTCTTCTGAGAAAAGAGATGAATGTTGGGTTTGTAAAGAAACTGGGCATATTGCCAGACAGTGTCCCAAAAGGATGAGCAATAGGCAACATGGGGCTAGGAAAGAAGTGCGTTGTTTGTGTGTCCCTGGAAGCATGCCAGTGAACATGAGGGAACACATGCACCCAGTCATGGCGAATGGTGTACAGACACGAGGGTTAAGAGACACAGGGTCATCCCTGACGTTGGTAAAAGGGGATCTGGGAGATCCTGATCAGCTTATACCCAATGAATTTGTAACTGTGCAAGGGTTCACTGGTGAGGAGACCACATTGCTACTCACTAGTGTTCTCCTAGACTAGGGTGAAACAGGGGGAACTGTGCAACAGGTGACTATAGCCAAAACTTTTGCAGTTGACATCATCCTTGGCAACAATCTCAAACAGGGGATAGCGTGTACAGTTATCCATAGCCAAGTGGCAAGGGAAAATGGTAGTTACCTGGACCCCACAGAAGCCACTGTGGAAACCACTGGGAGGCTGGTTCTTCAGCCTGTGTCTCCTGATATGGACACTAACAAAAAGAGGGTAGAAATTTCCCCAGTAGCAGTTAACCACACAGCTATGGAGGGTTACTCCAAAGAAGGAGGGGTAACCCTTTGTCAGAGGGTTAGGGATGACAGTGATCCTGAGTGCCCTGACGCTAGTGCTAAAGTTTCTAGTTTAGAGACTGACGGGGACCTGTCCCATGCCTTGGGAATATGTAAGGAGTTTGCAGCTGCTCAGAAAAGTGACCCTAGTTTAGAGAGACTGAGGGCTTGGGCAGACTCTGACGGAGCACAGGGAGGTGATGGTAAACATAAGGTTTATTGGGAAAATGGACTGATGTATACTCAGGCTGTGAAGGCAGAGGGAAGGGTGATAGGCAGGCAGCTTGTCATTCCCCAGGGGTATTGTGAGCAGTTGCTCAAGATTGCACATGATATTCCCTTGTCTGGTCATCTAGGAATCACGTGCACTATGCAGCGGTTGTCCCAGAATTTCTATTGGCCCAATTTCACCCAGCAGGTGAAGGAGTATTGCAGGTCTCATCACCGGTGCCAAGAAAGAGGGAAAGTGGGTAAGAAAGCCCAAGCCACCCTAATTCCATTGCCCATAGTGGAGGAGCCATTTCAGAGGGTGGGGATGGATATTGCTGGGCCTTTAAATACCCCCAGCTCCTCCGGAAAGAGGTTCATCCTGACTGTGGTGGATTATGCCACCCGGTATCCAGAGGCAGTCACCCTATCCTCACTGAGGACAGACAAGGTGGCAGGTGCCTTACTTGGGATTTTCTCCCATGTTGGGTTTCTGTAGGAGGTTATCACTGATTGAGGGGGTTCCTTCATGTTGGATCTGATGAAATGTTTGTGGGAGAAGTGTGGGTTGGTGCAGAGGCGCACGACACCTTATCATCCGCAAGCCAATGGGCTTGTGGAAATATTTAATGGTACCCTGAAGTCAATGCTCCAAGTGTTTGCTGAACAGCATGGGAGGGACTGGGAGAAATACCTTCCCCACCTGTTGTTTGCATACAGAGAGGTGCCCCAAGAGTTGACAGGGTTTTCCTCCTTTGAGCTCTTATATGGACGCCGGGTATGTGGGCCCCTAGACTTGATCTGGAAGGACTGGGAAGGCAAGCATGCCACCCAGGGCATTCCCATAGTGGACTATGTCCTTAGGTTTAGGGAAAGGCTGAAGGAGCTTATGGGGACAGCCCAGAGCACACAGTGTCTAAACCTCCACCTGAACACTAAAGAATCCACCAAATATTTTTTTTTAGAAAAGTACAAAAGTAGAAAAATGGAAACGCAGAAATTTATATAACACATTTTGGGGGCTGGATTGCCCTAAATGTCCCATACCAATGATAGAATGTTGTTGCCCGAGGGCAAGGTCCATAAAAGAGTCTCTCCTGGGCCGGAGCCCACTGAAGAACAGTCCTGGAACAAGACAGGTCCTGAAAAGCTCTGCAATCCATGGGGAGAGTCCTTGACGAAAGTTCAAACAGTTTGTGGAAGCTTTCAGTGCAAGGTGTGTTGTGCAAAGTCAGTAAAACGTAGAAAAATGGGTCTTACCAGTTCCTTGAAGACTGAAAACAAAGGATCACCTTACTTCTCCAAGCTGAGGACTCTCCCCATCAAGGCAACATCTTCGGATACAGCTGGGTTGATGTACTCTGGAAAACCAGGCGATGAAACAGGAAAACAGTTGGGTTGATGTCATCATGGAAACCAAATGATGGAACAGGAAAACAGCTGAGCTGATGTCATCTGGGAAACCAGGCAATGCAAATGGGAAAACATTGCTGGACTAATGAATCTGGACGCACCTGAAGAATCCTGGAACACCAGTAGAGCTGCATCTTTCTCCTTGGATAGTGCTGCTGCTGGATGGCAGGCACAGCGCTACCACTGCTCGCTTCCCTCTTGGCGTGCTGGCCATATTCATAGGGAGTGACACCATTAGCGGTAATACCACTCAGAGTGAGGTGCACAAACTATGACACCGTCTGGGTGTTCAAAGTTAATGTTGTGGAATGTCTTATTCCCTGCTTTGTCCACAATTTGCACAGTGTCCATAAACAAAGTTCTGCCCAATTTCCAGAATTTCAGTCAATCATTTATGACTCTGTCTCTGACACATGCTGTTGCACCTGGATGCAAATTCTTGCTTGCATCTTCCTATAACCAGGAAGTACTGTTCTGTTCAATTTCCTCCCAGACTCTATGAGGAAAGGTAGGAAAGGACCTCCCAATTATGGCATCGGCCCTCCTATATACCAGTCTCTCCTCCACACACTACTCTTCACAAGTGTGCAGTCCATGGCTTAGCTAGGGGGTGGCCCATCCTGGTTATGCCAGTGCCGCATACTTAATGAATGAAAGAACTTGTCTCTGACCATTCCTGTAGGCAGGGTACTGGAGCCTTCTTTTGTCTCTCGCTGGCTTCTCTGAGGCAAGAGCTTGAGGTGATTCACAAGGACCCTCAATACTAAAATACATATCTTCATTCTCTTCTTCCTCACTCAGAATCTGACCCCAGGAGTGAGCAGATGTCCTCACTCCCAAGACAGTCCACTCCTCACTGGGAGCAAAGGTAGACACCTCCCAGTTCAGTGTTTCTTGCAATTCATCCTCCCCTACTAGGCAAAGGACTAGGACCCTCCTTCCATGGGTCCATGGATCCTTTCATTGCACTGTCCATTTGGGACACAGGTGTGGAAACATCTCTATTGTCTGCCCTAGTAGTAGATCCATACTCCCTCTTTCTGTGCCACACTTTATGGGACCTCCCCCAACAGGTTCAGCCTGGTGCTGCATGCTGCTACTTGCAGGGTTTCCTACTTTGGTCCAAGTGGGAACCAATCGAATTCGTGATGCCCTCTCTGGTGCTGCACCCCTGCTCATACCATACTTTACAAGGCAATCTGAACAGTGGGGTATCAGAAACACATCCCTTCCACCCATGAGGCACATAATGCATAGTCTCATTGGATAGCTAGGGATTGCTACATCTGGAGGCAACCCTTCACCATAAAAAGTTCTCTCTAGTTCTCTTGGTGTGGCAACCTCCTCTGCGATCATAGCTCGGGCATGATCCAGGTAATTGGAAGTTAATGAAGCCATGTCTGCAATCAAAACACATAAAAGTTTGTTGTTATTAAATTGTTCACTAGTCCCATTACAGTCTCACAAAATGGTTCCTTGCTGCTGTATTTACATTGTAAACCCTGCCCTGTAATGGCAGCGGTATCTCTCCTCATGCATCGGATCTGTTTCTGACTCAAAAACTGCATTTCTGACCTTTTCTTGCTACATGTTTTACTCAAAACTGTTATCGATTACACTGCTTGCATCTCTCAGCACATTCATATGATTTTAACTCTGACTTTGTGATCAGCATTGAATTAAAGACTATTTACACATGCTCAAAGTCACTTGCAAGCTACAGTATTTTCTAGGCACAGGACTGCCTGTTTGTTGCAGCATAATATACAACTCACAGTCTCTCACTTGCTATGAACATTTACTGTTGCTGAACCCATCATAAATGCTTACAGTCAATGCTCCGAATTTTTGTTTGTTGTGTTGCTACTTATAACTCACAGTCCTTCTTTACAAAACAATCTCACTGCTTGCACACAGATTCAGCTGGCTTGAAAAACACAACACAGTTTGATGCTCAGAAGTTTGGATTGTACTCACTGAAATAAGTAGCTGGCTTTCTCCAGTGGAAATTTTCAGCCTTGGTGCCAATCCTGGAAGGCCTCTGGGGTGAACAGGCTGGCGGTCCCTCCGATTGTAGCCACGAATGCAACACTCACTTTCCAGACTGTCGGATAACAGGTTGAGCCTGAATTTACAAAGCAAAAGTCTATTTTTCACAGATTAGAATGTTCACAAGCCCCTCAATGGTTGATCCTGGTCTGACCAGCTTGCAGGCCACTCTCTCTCTCTCTCTCTCTCTCTCTCTCTCTCCTCCTCAAACATTCAGCTGCACACAGAAGCTGGCAGGGGTGCAGGACTGATTGCAGTTGCAAAAATCACTCAACGCCATGCAAATGAGTCTCTCTCTCTCTCTTTCCTCCTCACTTTTCCTTCATGGCAGTCATCGAGCAGGGCAAATTTAAACTGCAAACTAACTTTTTTCTAAGCTGCAATTTCAGCAGCAGGAGCTCTGTTTTGACCAATTTCTCCACAGATTTTGGCAATTTCTTTAGCTTTCCCCTCAATTTGCATATGAAACATTCAGGGCACATTTCTTTCTTTGTTTCCTAAAGTCCACACTACTTTTGGCAATGAATTGCAGATAAAAACATTCTGTAAAATGCTCTGGATGCAGAGACAAGGACATACACTTTCTGGCTTTGCAGTTCATTGTTAGTTGACAAAATACACACATACAGCAGCACTCTACTAGCAGGCACACAGCAGCACATTTGGATGGTACTCTCCTGGGAAAAATCCTTTTGTGCAAAGCTTCCTTTCCTATTTTGGGCTACCATGCTACCAGACAGACATAACACTAGCCATACCCTCAGCAAAAATCTCTTCTTCTCTCCTTAAATTAAACAACATCCTTGGATGAGCCCCAATTTTGTAACCCCCCCACTGGCCACTTGTCCAACTAGTAAGCACACCTCCCATACGTTTTCTGTCTAGTGGAAAAGAGAGGGGTTGGGGTACAAAGCAATATAAACACAAAGTGTGCACAAGACACAAACAGACCTTTACCAAACCCAGGACCTGCGGAGAGAACTTTTGCTAAGGGCTATGCTAGGTTTGCAGTTCTGGAGGGGTACCCAGTAATTCCACACAGGCAGCAGTAACTAGTTTGTCCATACTAGGCTGGGATTCTAGAGTGTGGCTTTATTCCAAAACAGTTGGTGCACAAAAACAAAGATGGACCCCCAAGGGTTTTCACTTCATGGCACAAGGCAAATGCGGAACAACATCTGCAGAAAAACAGAAACTCAAACTTCCCATATTTCATAGGATTTTGCCTCTTTTAGGTGGCAAGCCTGAGCTGAAAAAATACATCTTCTACTGGCAATGGCCACCACGGAGCACACAAACTTCTCCTTCTAGTGGCACTGGCAATGACTTAGAACATATTCCTATATGACATAGGGCTTTAAAGTAAGAACTGTGGAATCTTGCCATGATGGAGCACACTGGTGCTCAAGACTAGAACAACCCACACCAGTGGGTAATCTTTACTCTTCAGGCATTGGCCATATGCGCTGAATAAACAGGCACCCTTACAGAACCCGAAGTGCTGAACTGGTCACTGCAGATGGGGGTTTGCTCACCTTTTGCTTACTCATCCATTCCCAGCCATTCTTTCAGAGTTACACCTCAACAGTTAGAAAACAGTAGCACCATGCTTCTCAGAATGTTTGGCACATTCAGTATTAGGAAACACTACAAAAGAGTGTAAAATTAAAGTTCTGTACAAAGTGGTAAGTCACACCTGGGACTCCTCTATTGTCAGTCAACTTCAGGAAAACTTATTGAAAACAGTTTCAACACAGAACTGAGTGAATAGGTCCCCTTGTCAGAGTAACACCCCAAAGAAAAACAACCAGGTACATTTCTCCTAGGAATTCACATACAGAATTACTCACAATTTGTACACAAAGGCAGCTTCAAATGTCCTCGATCAAACAGGGGATTGTGCCTCAGATTCCTTGGCAGTCCTCCTCATCCCACTGCGGATGAGGACATCAGGAAATCCTGAAGACAGTTTCCACCACTTCAACAAGGCAGGTAAATGATTCTCAGACTGGGGTGAGAAAAGGTAGGCTCTCCTCAGAGCCCACCCAGCAGCTCTTCACCCCTCCAACTGCTCACACTGAACACTGAACTAAGACTCACTGAAAATTCTAAAACTCCCCCATTCACAGCAAGCTGTTGTGGCTTATGATGCTGCAAGAGTTCTAAATGACATCCCCTCTCTGCTCTTAGCTGAGACCAAGCAAGCAGAGAGGGACCAGGTGAAAATATATTTAACTAGTTATTCACCAGTAGCCTTCCCTACCTAACACTGACACTGATGGGATTCTTGTAACCCCAGGAAACAAGGGGGTTACACATGTGCTGTTCTGCTCCAATGTATCTGAGTTATTACCTGTCTATATCTGCACTGTATTATCCTAGAGTCTTTGGTCTCTTCATCCACTGTCTTTCACAGTGCATAGGGCTTCAAAAACCACTGATCCCAAATGATGTGCCTGTCTAGCACTCTGAACATGTAGGATAGAAAAGGAAAGGGAAAGGAGGATAAGGGAAGGAATTTGTTTTTAATGCTGCATCTTTCAGACAAACTGTATACTTAAGCTCTTTACAATGTGGAAAATGGAGGGGAAGGAATTTACTACCATTCTCAGGGCATGTGGGGGAGTCATACAGTGTAGATCTGAATTAGTGACAGATTACATAACAATCAAGCGCAGTGAGGTTAAGAGACTTATGCAGGCTCACACAGTGAGTAAAAGGTGGTTGTGCAATTCAAACCCAGGTCTCCAGGTTTGCAGCTGTGCACTCTAACCACAAGAGCAAACTGTCTTTCTTTGTAGCAGGCCACCACTACCACCTTTTTGAATTATCTCAAGGACAAAAATACTCAAAGAGCAACATCTGCAACAAAATATCATGAATCGCTTTAGTTAATATAAAGTGCCTTACTGTATATTGTAATTCCTATTGAACTTGTGTCATCCGGTTCTGTTTAAATATGTAACCCGAATGTAACTTATGCTTATATCCTGCCTTCCCCATCCCTCAAGGTCTCACATGCAAAGGCTGCACTTCATCTGAAGTAGTTCACGCCATAAAGAAATGTCAGTATTTTAACAGAAAAAAATCACTGTTTAAGACGTAATAAATGTAAGTGCAAGTCTTGTGAGGTGTATATTATCTACAGAATGGTGCATTAACGGTTAAACTAACACAGCAAAGACCACACAGTGGAGAGTGCAGGCTAACATAATAAGATAGATATCTTTCAAATACATTTTGCATATAGTTCTCTGAATCTGCATGCAACAATGAGGGTTACAGAGTACTGTAACTCATGCTTCTAGAGATGTTACATGGAATGTTAGTGCCACCTTTTGGCCTTAAGAAAAAAGAGGATATGATTTTCTCTACTGACATCTACTGTTCGTGGAAATAATATCTTTCCCGAGTAAGCTCTGCAAACTTTACTAAAAAGCATACCTTTTGCTACACCACAGCTAGAATCTTTTAGAGTTTTGATTTGGACACAGCCCTTCCTGTGAGAGAATCAAACATTTCCAATAGAACTGAGCCAGTAATAAGAAAATAAATCTAACATATCCCACAATAATTTCACACATGTATTATTTAAAATAAAAATATACTATATTTTGAATCTGGTAGCCATTTGATAAGCAATTCCTCTTGTTAGTTCTGTTTCATTCAAAAAACTGTGCATATCTTAAAAGAGTTAACGGTGATAAGCAGCCAAGATGATAACTGGCTTGAAGGAATTAACACATGAGGAAAGACTGACCAGCTTAAATATGGAACACTGGAATAAAGAAGGCTAAAGGGGATCTTTCTCTGGTTTATATGGCATTTCAAAACGAATAGTGGAACTGCCTAGGATTAAAACATACACCAAATCCCTATGGGACAAGAGCACATGGTTATCAACATGAGGGGAGAAATATATACAACAAATAAGAGGGGGAGATGGATCAGCCAGAGAGTTTTTTCAGTATGGAATGATCTTCTTGGATATGTAGTGGCTAGTAACAGTCTGGAAAACTTTAAAAGAAGCATTAGATCAGTACTGTCATACCATAAATAAACAGGGCTACTTCCTTTGAAAATGACAAGCCTAAACTTGACAAATTGCCTCCATAGAAACACAGAAACATAGAATTTGATGGCAGATAAGGACCGCTTGGCCCACCCAGTCTGCCCATTTCCCTACCTACTGGATAAGCTGCAGATCCTAGTTAACCAGCAGCCTACTTCTTCCTACCCCCCCCCCAGAATTGCCTTATGACTATCCCATGCATGCTTGAATTCCACCACTGATTTTGACTCCACAACCTCCTCCGGAAGGCCATTCCATGCATCCACAACCCTCTCTGTGAAAAAATACTTCCTTAAATTACCTCGGAGCCACCCCCTCTATCTTCAAATTGTGCCCTCTTGTTCTTGCACACCTCTTTTTTTGAAAGATGCTACCCTCTTGGACTTTGTTGATTCCCTTGAGGTACTTAAAGTTTCAATCATGTCCCCTCTCCCTCCTTTCCTCGAGGCTATACATATTAAGCTCCTTAAGTCTCTCTTCATATGTCCTCCGGTGCAGACCCTGCACCATTTAGTGCCCTCCTCTGGACAGCTTCCATCCTGTCTATGTCTTTGCGGAGATTGGGTCTCCAGAACTGCACACAGTACTCCAGATGGGGTCTCACCAGCTGTCTGTACAGAGGGATAATAACTTCCTGTTTTCTACTGGTGATGCCTCTCCCTATGCATCCCAGTATCCCCCCAGCCCTCCTTGCTGCCTTCTCACATTGCTTGCCCACCTTTAGGTCATCTGATATGACTACCCCAGGTCCCTTTCCATTTTTGTTGTTGTTAGTATCTCACCCCCCAATGTGTACTCTTCCCCTGGGTTTTTGTTTCCCAGGTGCGTTACCTTGCACTTCTTAGCATTGAATCTAAGCTGCCATACATTTGACCATTCCTCTAACCTTGCCAAGTCCCTTCTCATCCTTTCCACCCCACCCTGTGAATCAACTCTGTTGCAGATCTTAGTGTCATCTGCAAAAAGACATACTTTTCCTTTCAGTCCTTCTGCAATGTCGCTTATAAAAACATTGAAGAGGACTGGTCCTAATACTGAACCCTGCGGTACCCCGCTAGTAACCCTCCTTTCTTCTGAGTGGACTCCATTTACTATTACTCTCTGTGTCCTATTCTCCAGCCAATTCTTTACCCAGGCTGTCATCTTGGGACCCACTTCCAGGTTGGCTAACTTGTATATTAATCTTTTGTGTGGGACTGTGTCAAATGCCTTGCTAAAAGTCTAGGTAGGCCATGTCACAGCCTCCTGATCTCACTACTTTGGTCACCCAGTCAAGAAATCTATCAGATTCGTCTGGCATGACTCATGTGAATCCATGCCCTAGGGTCCTGTGCCCCTCTGGCCTCTAGATACTCGACAATTCTTTCCTTTAGAAGTGATTCCATCATTTTCCCTATCACTGAGGTTAAACTAACAGGTCTATAGTTTCCTGCTTCTGCCTTGCTCCCACTTTTGTGAAGGGAATCACATCTGCCCTCCTCCAGTCCTCGGGTACCACCCCATCCTCCCATGATTTGTTAAAGAGGGTAGTCAGTGGTGTCACTAGTTCTACCCTTAGTTCTTTTAGAATTCTGGGATGAATCCCATCAGGCCCCATTGCTTTGTCCACCTTCAGTTTTAAGAGTTCTTTCAGAACCCTTTCTTCTGTAAATGGGCTGGTATCAACTTCTGTATCCAGAGTGGTACTATTGTTTGTTTTATGTACCTCCCCCTCCAAGACTTGAAAATTTCATACGATTAATTTCCTACTTAACCAAAATTCTATCATTCAGCATTATTTCTCTGCTGATGCAATATTCTCAGTTTCTGCACTCCTTGTCAATGCCAGAAAAAGAGGACACAAAGACGCTTCAGTTAAATATATCCTATTTATTGAGTTTAAACTAAACAGAGATCCTGTGCAATCAGTTCCAACCAGCAGTTACTTTAGGTGCCACGTCTGTAAGAAATGTGTGAGGGCCTGTTATTTGCCTGCAAGATTTTCTTAAGGTCATAAATCTGACAAGACTGTGCTCCTGTAACAAATAGCTAAAACAGCTGGAACTGTAACATATTGCCTCCTTGGCTCCAGACTGGTGACTCAACAGTTGTTTTTTTTAAACCTTAGGAAAATATGATTTTTTTCATCAACACTATAGTCCTATCTGATCCATACTAGCCATTCTGTTTAAATTGTGTTAATCTTTATGCTTTCGTACAAGTTAATCATGTACAGATTAATAGTAAGCTGCTGATAAGGAGTAAAAACATTACATATTTCCTACAGTTTTCAAATACAATCCATATTCAGTTATACTATGTGATATTTAATCTTGGGCCCTCTGTCCCATGTATGTCACCAGTGATGCTCAGCTGGCACTCATCACCATGCACTTTGAAGAAAGATATTCAAGGACTGCTGGGATTTGTAGTCTCCTTGTGGTGCCCCAGTGTCTTTCCTAGGAGACTACAACACAGAGAACTATCAGATTCCTACACAAGCATAATAGTTAACGTATTAAATAATGAATATTCCCATAACAATGTGTGAGCTAGAGGGGGGCTGGTAGTTAGGAATTTTTTTTTGGGGGGGGATAGACATTCAGACCCTTTAGATTTTTATGAAATACGGGAGTTGAATGGTCTCACCCACAAGATATGCTAAAAGTTAGACTTTATGTAGTCCATTCAGTTTAGCTATTATTTGCCATTCTTGGTTAAAGAGCCCCTGACACTGTCATCACAACTTTTTAAAAATGCTGATATTAACACAGTTCAGCTTGTATTTCATGAATTTTCTGTAAATTGTGCCATTATTTCTTTATCACTTAAGAGATTTGCATGAAATCCAAATCTCTGTCCTATGGGCTCTGACTGCTTGTCTACACCTGGCATCACAGTTGTGTGTATAATAACACAATCTAGTGCTATGGCGATAGTTATGTTGTCACAGAGGATTATGATGACAGGTGTAGACAAACTGCCAAAGTAAATAATGCCCAGGAGACAGTGATCCGGTTTTCATGCAACTATCATTAGTAATAAAGAAAAAACAGGGCGTAATTGCAGAAAGTAAATTAAATGGAAACTGAGCTGTATCTTAATGTTACATATTTCAAAGTTTTCCTAGTGGTGTCAGGGGCTCTTTAAACATTTGTGTTCTAAAAATACATTTTTATCAAAGTGTTATTCAGATACTCTTGTTCTCCAGACCCAGGATTTTATTTCTTATTTTTTGGTTACTAGTTAAGTAAGGTTCACTGGGCACATTGCCTGTTTACAGGGGAGACTCTGAAGCAAAGGGAGGTTATGTGACTTGCTCAGGGTCACACAATATGCAAGTAGAGGTTGTGGGAATAAGTTCACCTGGGCCCATCCGTTTTTCTGTTTAAATATGCTGAGATAGCACTGTAGTGTTCTTGCATCCTCTGTCTTTGTGATGGAACAGGATTCTTCTCTCTCTCATTTGGGCAGCAGTTTTGTCTTCACAATACCATGGTATGCAAAAAGCACTAGTATCCTATCCTGTTCCCTATAACAGCTACAGTGCCTGCAGGTATTTTTCTGTTGTGTAAGTGAAATACTGTCACATTTTCATCAAAGCAAAGCTTGTTAAACAAATGTATGTAATTAAGGGTTCAGAGTATTATACCCAGTCAATTTTTTAAATGATTTCAGTCCATTAACAGTTATGTATGTTTGTTCAACTGTTACAACAGAAAACACAGGACACTGAAGACACTCAGTTAGTACATTGTTATGAGTCAGACGTATGTGTGTGTGAGTTTCATATGCACATGTTACAGTTGCTCATATTGTCTATTAACTACAATGTTTATTAATCTTATCCATGGTAGATCTGATCTGGGGTAGATTTCTTGAATAATTTTTCTCATATCCAAAATGAAGTATCCGCATCCAAGGTATTATCCATCAAAGAATGCTCAGACAACCTGTAAAATGGTAGATTTGGTCAAGGATTTGTTTTGCCCAGGGAGGATAATGAGGTTATTATCCTGACAAATTATCCAGTCCAATTTATCCATTATTCCAGGCACTTTTAATGGCTAGACCAGAAAATAATGGGCATGTGGTCCAGAAATAAGAATCCAGCCTACCCTGGTGTCAAACTGCCATTATCCATATTACTTAGTCTGGCAAAAAGTCATGAAATCCGGGTGTGCTAGGAAATGTCAATGGATTATCCGAGCAACTCTAGTGAATACATGGTGTGCATTCCTACTGCCACCACACATCTTTGTCAACTCAAAAATATACTACACTGCATAGATAAAGGCCACATTGATTAATAAAACATAGATAGTCCTAATGATTACTCCTCCACCATGTTCATTCATCCTTAGTTAAAAGAGCTGTCTTGTTGAGAACACAGGGAAAAGGAATTAGCAGGTGCCTGACATCAAACTATATGATTCCTATTACATGTCCCTTAATTTAAATAAAAAGTAATGGATCATTAATTAAGAAACAAGTGAGCCAGCCTGGTGGAGATAAGGGTTGAGGCGTTGGACGCCACACCTCGTGCCATGCCGGCAACCTGGGTTCAGGTTGCTGGGGGTCAACAGGGAAGGGAGAGGATCAAGCATCCAGAGGACAGCTCTTCTCTCCCAAGAGGGGGGGGGGGGTTCCTGCTCGGCATTTGGCTGGCCTCTGGTGGAAGCCGGAGGCACTGCAAACGCTGGAGTGTAGAGAAGGGGTGGTGAGTGGTAGACATCAGTGGCAATGCCTTGACGTCAGGGTGCTAGCCACTCCCCAGAACAGGGGAAAATGCCCTTCCAGCTCTGGTGGAGATGGAGCACCGGAGCTTGCCCTCTATTTTCGGCCGCCCTCCTGGAGCCCGACTGACCGATGCCACCAGAGAAGTTCGGGGTGTTGGGGCCCACCTCGTCCCCACCCGGGGAGTAAACCGCAGCTACATGGGTGAAGGAGGGTTGAGCAGGTAGGAGCGGACCATACAGGAATGACTCCTAGGTGCTCCTGAGGAGACCAGAGCTGGAGGGGAGAGGAGGAAAAATAGAAAGTAAAAAAGAAACAAGTGAAACATCCTTTTATTATTTGACCAATTAGCAACCAAAGTTTGGAAGAAGGATAGATTTTCTTTGGTAAATTCACATCTACTCTGAAAGCCTCTTGCACAAAACAAAGAATTTAAGCTTGATTGTGTGACTCTCTTCCCAGTCCTAGAAAGAAGGCTTTGGCTTCCATAGCAACACACACTACCTGACTCAAAACATACAGACTTCTCTGGTCCTTCAGTCTGGAATTTCAAGCACAGCCAGGTGGGGATGGGGAAGTAATCATTTTTCCAGAGTTTGAAGCTTAGTGTCCTGTGTGGCTAAGCATGAGCAGATGCAGGATTATAAAAATGTGGGACTGGAACTATCGGAAGAAATGCATGCACAGCAAAGCTATAAGTAGAGACTTCAAATAAAGCTCAAAAGACTATGGAAAGCAGTGT
Organism: Neoceratodus forsteri; assembly: GCA_016271365.2. Lineage (NCBI taxonomy): Eukaryota > Metazoa > Chordata > Ceratodontiformes > Ceratodontidae > Neoceratodus > Neoceratodus forsteri. The sequence continues at coordinate 908,915,187 of CM028129.1, forward strand.
AAAACATTAATACCTAACCTGCTAAACACATTATCTTTTTATCTTTTGAGTTCCAGTCTCGCATATAAAGTTTATTTTTACTTCTTTGTCTTACATGCTTTATCATGACCTTACCCTGATACCATCAATTTGTCAGTTCCAGCTCTACCTCCTTCTGTTGAAATTGCATTTTTCCCATAGAATTAATTTCAATCCTTATTAAACACCATGGTCTGGATATTCAGACTGCGCCAGGCTGTGGCGCAAACCAGGTCATAGCGCAACTTGGCTGCACAGGGGCGTTGACAGGGTGATATTCAATGGAGCTGCGCCATGGCACAGCAGCATTGAATATTGCATCCTGAACACCCGCAGTGTGCATGGCGCAGTGGCACTGCACCAGCGCAAGTGGCCAGAGTGGAGCAGGTGGATGCGCTAGCGCAAGTTCCATTGTGCTAGGAGCAATAACCACGATATTCAAAAGTGCACCTGCAAATGGGGCCATAATGCATGCAAGGTGCAAATGGGGCCATTTGCATGTCATTATGGCCCCATTTGCATGCAGGTGCACTGATCCCTGGCAACTTGAGCCTGGCACCCTGCCAGGCTGCAGCCATCGGGGACCGACGCCCCCGGCACATCACGGCAAAGAGCCCCACAACCCAATCGTGGGCATATGTAGAATAATAGAATCTTCCTATATCCCTGGTGGTCCAGTGGACTGCTTGCAGCCCGATCGCAGGCATCAGAATGTTTAAAGATGTTAACTCTCTCCCTCGTGGTCCAGTGGACCGCTCACAGCCCAATCACATATCTGGACTGTGTAGTACAGTATGGACTGCATGCCCATTGGCTCATGCTGTGGACCAATGAGCGTACAGCCCTACTGTACAGTGTCAGTCAGCGGGCGGCATGGTGGCAAGCGAGTGGGGAGCTGCCACCCACCGCTGACCATGGGGAGCAGGGCTGTGGGGCTCAGTGGGTGGGTGGGGAGGGGTAACACTAGACCACCAGGGTTTGATTGGGGTGTCATTTTGTATAACAAATGCCCGCTATCATGCTGCAGGATCAGCGGTCCACTGGACCAGCAGGGAGAGAGTTAACATTTTTAAACGTACTGATGCCCGCGATTGGGCTGCGAGTGGTCCACTAGACCACCAGGGAGAGAGTTAACATATTTAAACATACTGATGCCTGCGATCGGGCTGTGTGTGGTCCACTGGACCACCAGGGAGAGAGTTAACATATTTAAACATACTGATGCCCGTGATCAGGCTGCGAGTGGTCCACTGGACCACCAGGGATGTAGGACTATTATTATTCTACATGTGCCCATGATCGGACATGGAGGGGCACCACCAGAAGGTGCAGCTGGAGCTCGGGGTGGCCACCACAGGTGGCAGCTGCTGTGTTGCACCCTGCAATGCAGCAGTTCACTTGTGGTTGGCCAGCTGCTGCTCCTTTTTTTTTGGCTCACCTGTGTGCAGCGCAAGTAGGGGTTGCACATGCATGGGCTCAGCACATCCCGGGCTGAATATCGGGATGTGCTGAGTATGCATGGGCATGCTCCCCCCCCCCCACCTGCACCACATACATTACTGATAAGCTCTAGTGCATCGGGATTTGTGCCAGGCTCAATCCCTGTTTGAATATCATGCCGGAGCGCATCAGTGGGTTGCGCATGGCGTAACCCTTCTGAATATCCTGGCCTACTAGTATAATATTTAAAGGATGTGTGCTCCATTTTTGACTAAACACACTTCACAAAGGGATGGTCTCTAATTAGCCAGTGAAGGAAGGCTGTGCTGTGCACTATAGAGACTGCATGTGCATGGTGGTGGTGGTGGTGGTGGGGGGGGTTGTTTACCACTTGTGAAAACAAACAACAGAGCATTAGGATAAGTAAACTGTCTTTTTTTTTTTTAAGAAAACTACTAGCAGATCAACAGATCGCACTTCAAACAATCTTTGGGAAAACCAGCATTGTTTTCATGTGTCATTTTATTGTTTGTTTTTGTAGGTGATACAGAAAATAAGTTGAGAAGAGTACATTTTGGTTGAAGAGTAATATATGCATGGGGCGGGAGGGTCTGTGAGTAACACTGAATGTACAGGGATGCATTTAAGCAACAAGAAATGTGTTTGGGACATCTATGGGCGACAACCGATGCGTAAAAAGGTCTGAGAATGACAGTGCATGTGTGTGGAGCATCTGTGAATGTGAAGAAACATCTTTGGATGATAGTATATGTGTATGGAGGGGTCTGTGAGTAACAGTAGATGAATGTGGGGGTCTGAGGGTGATAGAACATGGGAGTGGGTGGTTTGTATTAAGAATGTACATGTTTGAGGGTCTGGGATGACATTGCTTGTGTGTGGAGTGTCTCTGAATGTGTGGTGGCATCTTTGGGTGACAGTGCATGTGTTCGGGTTTCTGCGGGTGGTAGTGGATGGATGAGGTGGGGTTGGAGGGTGACAGCACATGGGAGTTTTCTTCATGACTGGTTGACAAAGTAATGTGATCTAGTAATTATAATAAGAACAAAATAAAACAAAGTGCTGCATCAGGGTGTGGTCTGAAAAAAGAACAAAAAGATACTATTAAATGCATGCTGAAAATGGAAACTAGAGTTAGAATCAACGCTAGCAACTTTGCTTTTTTCACTTTTAGATGGAGGAAGCATAGCACAGTGGTTTAAGGCTCTGAGCTGCAAACCTGAAGACCTGGGTTTGAATCCCACAGGTCCCACTTGCATATTGTGTGACCCTGAGCAAGTCACTTAACTTCCTCGTATTCCCAGGTTGCACCTGTAAACTATCTCTCCTGGTAAAACAACGGTAATGGTAAAACAAAGGTAGATAATTCCTGAAGAAGACCTATGGCTGAAACATTGATTCTAACTAAAGTTTCCATTTTCAGTGTGCATTTAACATTACCATTTTGTCTTGTAGTAATTATAGTGTAGTGCTGGGGACCCAGGTTTGAATCCTGCTAAAACCACTTACTCACACTGTGACCTAAAATAAGGGACTTGACATCCTTGTGCTTAAACTACTCTTTTTCCTGAACTTTCCTTAACCATCTACAATGTTAACTGAGCTCTCTGTGCTTGTCAAATGCCTGCTACAACTGCTCATGTGTCTACAAGTAATTTGGATACAGTGTGCATTAAAGGAGCTATGAAAAAGCAAATTATTTTCTATCCTTTTCTTTGTATCTATAAAAATATGGATCAATTCCCATTTATCCATGCAAAATCATCTTTATTTTAACATCCACAATACAAAGTTGATGTTTCTTGACATTTACTGTAACCTACTTCAACAGAACACCGGTGGTTATTGTATCTATAGATGCTCAATGAAACATTCTTACTACTAATGGTCAATTCTCATAGGATTCTCTAGCTTACTAGACTGCTGACTTTCCTAAATATTAAGTTTTCTGTGAGGTTGTAAAACAGTTTCTTGAGAGCAGTCCTCCTCCTCACTGTCGGTAGTTAAAGATGCATTAACTACCAGTGTTCTGTTGAAGTGGCATGAATGCCACAAAATGTCAACTTGTGTTGGAGGATGTTAAAGATTAAATTGCTTAGATACACAGAGGTCTATCCTGTTTTCTTCATAGGTATGTTTGGACTATGTTGGATCCACAAATTACCATCATAAAATATACAAGTGCGTCCTGGACTGTTTCTTTCTTCGGAATATCCTTTCATTTGACCATGGGGCTCAAATGCTTTTTCATCAATAAGCTGCACACACTTTACATGTACATTTCATTTGGAACAGACAGGGAAAGCGATGGCTGGGTTCTTGATGAATTGAACCCTACGTGTTTTCCATGTTCATTTTTTAACAACAATTTATAAAAAAGTTGGCAACTCAGCATGGATTACATATACTGTTGTTGGAGACCAAGCAAGAAGACATTTAGTGGTGTTCACAAAAACTGCAGATCATAACATTTTTACAAAGAACTTGGTAGTAAAATAATTTAGAACTGAATACAGGAAGCATTCTGTATTTAATAGGGAATTCAAGGCTCAATTTTGGTTAAAAAGCCATGTGAGAATCATGGGGGTTTAGATAATGCTTCTTCAGAAAATTGTTTGCCTTATGAATAGAAAACTGTAAGGAGCAGCTATATGTTATGGTTTACGGGAAGCATTCCATAAACGAAAAATCAAGAAGCCACAGACATATCAGCAAGTATATATCCAGGAAATTCTAAAATTACATCTGGGCTCTTCTCTGAAAAGACAGACACACAGCGAAGACTTCAGTCAACCAAAGGAAGACAAGTCTATTGCAGGATCTATTGTTGTGGAATACCAAGTTTACCTTTGGGTGCAAATGCTGTTAATGGTAAGACTCTCTTGCTGCATAACTTATTATTCTTTTCCTTACTCAGTAGATCTAAGCTGTCCATATCCTTACACTCTGCAATTCCAGAAAATTATAGGTAAGCAGAGTTGAATAGCTCTTTAGCTGTCACTCTAAATTTGGGAACTCCACCACTGAGACAAAATTAGAGGTTACTTAATTGATAAATCATCATCTGTTCTGTGGTACCCAAGAGCTTCAAGTTCCGACACTTTCTGTTTTCTTTGTAATATCATGACAACCCATAATTTTCTCTTTTTTTTTCCACTGTGACCTTTCACTGCATCATGGGAGTACAGCCCCAAACTGCTGTGGTAATTATTCAGTATAGCCAGACAGGCACCAGATAGCTATCAGAAGAGCAGAATATGTTTTAGATTCTATTGAAAACAAGCAGCATGCAACACCTGACATGTGTGGGCTCCTCAAATGTAAACATTAGGTAGCAATTGTGCTCAGTGAATCGATTACAATCAGGACTAATCAGATAAGAATTATCTGGAAAAGAATACCAGTAAGGGCTGACATTCAAATGTGATTATATCTTTCATGAATTGAGTTTGCTTGTTTTTTATCTTGCTGGTCTGCATAATCTCATTCAATTGAAGCAGCCCAGTAGGCACGTTTTGTGGCAGCTGACCTCCATTTACAATCTCCCAAATTCTTGTGAAGCACAGCATTGGTAGACAGTGGCACAAATGCTGAATTCCCTCCATCAATAGAAAAGCATATTTGCATTCAAGGCCTCAAAACATTGCTGAATGCAGCAGTGCAATGATCTAAATCCATTCTGTTTCATAGTAATCCGACACCAATTCTGTTCATTCTTTGTACTAGTTTTTGCATGATTTTGCACTCAGTGTTTTAAAATATAAAACATGTCAAATTTCTTTGATTGTAGAAAATATGGTTGCTTAGTAAACTATGCCCCATGCCCTTTTGTATTTAGCTTTTTCTCTTTCATGTCAAGGTCTGTTATTCTACTGCTGATCTCCAAGTCTTGTTCACCACAGGCCCCAGCCAGCATCCTCCACAGCTCATCCCCTTCCCCCCAGCATGGCAGGGTTGAAGAGGGCCCACTCCTCCAAAGAACACAACCAGTAGGCTAGAGTACCCATGGCAGAGAAGTCTGAGAGTACTGGAGTAATCCATGACCAAGGCAGGACCTTTTCCTTTTCCAGAGTCTCATCCACCACCCTGACTCCCCACACAGCCTAGGAGTGACATTATGCACTGTGCAATGGCAGAGAAGGTCTGACACTCATAAGAGAGCAGGCTTTCTGCCACTATGGGAGGCTACTGCAGTGGTAGACAATGGCAACAACCCTTTGTTGCTGGTACAAATTAATAGGTGGCAACACTTCTCCCAGCCTGGCTGCCTAGTTGCATGTACCCAAGTTCAAATTCGATCCATATCACCATGCAGAAGTGCAACTCACTTTCTTGCCACCAGGTGGCCCACCCCCTCCCTTTAGCCAAGTGATATCACCTCCACCCCATGCCTGCTTTTCCATGAAGCTGTCAGGGTAAAAACAGAGTTCAACACAATATGACTATAAATGAAAAGGGACCCATAGCTACAAGAAGTGGCATGGAACTATTTTTTCCTGCCTGCTTTAAATCATTTCATTTTTTTAAGTGGACTTCTTAGAATATTTGCTATACTAAAACTGTATAAGAATATGGTTACCTCTTTTTGTACATAAACTTTGGACTGTTTAAAATCTTTACTGTGTATGCTCAAAATGATTGTGCACATTCTAAAAGGTGTTGTCGCACGTATTCCAAATGAAACTGGACCAACAGCATCTGTTCATCAATCACATTAATGCCATCAGGTAACAGTGATGCAGTAAGGACATCTTGCAGTATGAATGACCATAAACTGTCCTATTAAAATAGAATATGGACAACCATACACAACCCAGCATGTGCTTCAATGTTGGGATTGAGAGGCATTCCTTGACCTCCTGAGCTTTGCTGTCTAAGGCCCTGTCCACACTATGCCTCTGTAACGTTTACAGAGGACTCAAACCTTTACAACAACAGTTTGCGTATACACCTATAACATAACAGAAGGCGTTTTCATAATCGTTGTTGAAATCACTTATGAGGTGGTTTGAACAGCGGTTCACGAAAATGGTTGACCTTCTTAACGTACCAGCCATAGTGTGGACGCGTGAGCATGTAGCTCCAGCATTCCTCCAGTGCAGCACAAACTGCATTGTGGGATAGGGTGCAGCCGTAATGGTTACATGGCACCCACAATGTGGATGGGCTGTAATGGTTCCAAACCGTTATCGAGACTGTTTGCCAGCAGTGTGGACACACTGTAGCGGTTCCGGACTGTAACGGTTTGGAATCGTTACAGACTGTAAGTGGCGTAGTGTGGACAGGGCCAAAGTACCTATAATATCCTCTCAACCCCTCAATGGAAACAAAGCCTTTATTTATACAGTGCTGTAGTATACTGTGGACCTTATTCAGGACAATAAATTATTCACATTTTACATTCTATGTTTACCGCAGCCTCTTTTGGTCATATTAGTGCCATAGTTATGTCTAGTCACAAATGTTGCCCTAATTAAGCAATAATGCATGACAGGGTGTGTGTTGTGGTGGAATAACATCACGCCACAGGTGGCTGAAGCACTAGGCTGCAGGCTGAATGCATTCAGCACCCTGAAAAGTAATGTTATCCCAGCACAACACATATCCCTGGAGTGCATTATTGCTATTATATAATAGCTCATTTATTTAAAACAGAAAATAAAAAAAAAATACAGAGATTTGTTTTGTTTTTATATTTTGTGTTATTTTTGAATGTGGACATGTACATAGAGAAAAGTCCTCCTGGTATGACCAGTAGGTGGTGCTGTTGTGGAATGAATTGCATGTCTCTGCACACTCCCCCACCCCCTCCCAGTTTGTAATGATTTCTCCTCTCTTCCTGTGGTCAAGTTCTTTTTTTTTTTTTTATTAAATCGTGGCATTGGGGAGTAGGAGTGGGACATGGAGAAATGTATGTTAAATTTTGGCACTTGCAAGTGGCAGTTGCTAGCAAGACTAGGAGATAGAGCCAGAGAAAATTTTTGCTGTGAAGATGGCAATCAGTAAGTGCCATGTGCTACATCGTATTCTCCCTTAAGCCAAGTAGAGGATCAGTCTGTAAATCTGCCGCTTCCTGTTCCATTCCTGCTTCAATTACTGGCCCATTTGGCATTTTGCTGAGTGTGAAGCAGATGACAGGTTTCACATTGGGGGGTGATCTTTTTTTCTTTTTGATGCGGTCATATGTGCCAGACCATGATACAGTGATGCTGTGCTGGGATAACATTTCTGTTCAAAGTGGCTACTGACCAATCGGTTTCTTAGACACCCTTTCTGCTACGTCTAACAGTGCACTTTTGCTCTAAGAATTTACAAGGCTCTGAGGGAAGCCATTTTTCATCTGAGATCTTGGTTCAGAATTATGAGGTATAACTGACATGATAAAATTATCTGTGGCTGTATGAATGGTACTATTTCTTTTTTTGTTATTAATAAATGTTTCTTTACAAAATTGGACTGTACAGTATTTAGGGGTGTGCAAGTACCTTTTCTCCAATATTCAGTGAGCAGTTATACTTAGCACTCTAGATATATAGCTCTTTGTTATTCAGCCCCCATATTAAGGGAACCACACATTTATTCCTCCCCAGGTCGCTAAGACTAGTCCTAAGGCCACACCTCACTCTCCCCAGTCATCTATAGCCTTAGCTCGCCCCAGCTCTATGCATGCAGGGAATGGGACTAGGAAGGGGATTCCACTGAACCGAAGAAATGTAAAAAAGGAGTACAGCAGATGGGGGAAGCACTAGCCCACCAGGGATGACAGACAAGGAACAAGAAAATTCAAAAATACAACTTGGGCCACAAACAGGCCATAACATCTGGGGTTAGGTGGTGGTGGATGACTAAGATGGTAGTGCCTCAGAGCACAGCCTCTGACCATGGCATCTCACCATGCAACTGGCTAAATGCCATTCCCAGATGTCTGTGGTACTCACACTTAGGATGTTTGCAGTTGAAATCTCTATTTGCAACCACAAACATCTGACAACCACCATTTGCTCTGCGAATTAGCTGCAGTGGAAGAATTCTTTCCTGGTGGCCAAGTCTGGCCATTGTGTAAAGTATTTTTGGGGAGTGGCAGAAGAGGGGGGGCTCACTGTATCCTAAATTCTGCCACCCCTGACTGTGACTCTGTATCAGGCCCTGAAGCCCTCCCACACTTTATTACAGCTGACTTTTGTAAAATGTCCAGGCCTGGTTTCAGCATCACACACTATTACAATTAACATAAGCAAATACAGTAACATGATATCAAGTTAGCTGGCCCTCTGGTGTTACAGCAGTATATCAGAACTTCCTACACTACAACTGGTGGGAGATGGGGGCACTGTGGAGGAGGGGAACTTAGTTTGGAGGGAGGCCTGGTCTACCTACTGTAGCACATAATCATCTCAGTTTTGAGCCTTTTGCGGACCCATACTGGATGACTATAGAGCTGTATAGCCTAGATGTTAGAGTGTCAAGCTATGAAACTGGAGACCCATCAGAGACCTGGTTTTAAAACACACAATGGCCATTTCTATACTGTGTGACCTTGAGCAAGTCACTTAACCTCCCTGTGCTCTCAGGTCACAACTGGAAATGAGCTTTGGATCAGTGTGCACTTCCTGGCCAAAGGTTCTAAAAAAAAGTAAAAGTGCTGGGATTGGTCACAAAGGTAACCAGTCACCCTCTCTCACAGCTAGAGAATAAAGTGCAGCTGTAGCCATGCAGGCCTCAACAATGGTGACAAACATGGGGAACTGAGAATAACTGGGGTGCACTGCCTTAGGATTCCCCTTCCCACAAAGCCAGTGAATCTAAGAATAAACACATTAGACTTTAATAGAGTGTATAGTAGAGCATTGTTCTGTGTAGAATTATATCCCTTTCAAAAGGCTGTTGTACCACAGTTCAAAGGTTATCAAATGTGATTGTATCCTTCTGTGGTACAACAGCATTCAGAAACCTTTAGAGACTGCACAAGTCAGTTTCATTCTCAAAGTGAAAGACCTACCACATGCACATTTCACATAATACTATACACTATAAAAAATACAGGATGAGTAACTTTATGCACAGCCAGTGTGTTCTGCAACCATGGGGTTCTGATTCCCATGGACTTCCCCAGCTTCGCTCTCGAGGTCAGAGGGAACCAGAATCCCTCAGCAGCAGAACACTCTGGTTGTGCACAAGTGACCATCCAGTATTCTCTGTGTATTATGTATCAAATGATTAGATTTGTAGTTACTGAAAGTGATTTCATTTGCACATATTTCTTACTCAGGCACTACTGCATGTCCTTATAGTTGGTAACTGTGAGAGTATTACCCTTCTGGGGTAATGAACAGTGCAAAGTGAAGCAACACATATTTCTTGAATTTTACCCCTTTCTGAGTGCTGTAAATGTTCTACGAATTTTCTGAAATGGACAGGTTTCTAATTTTAGTGCAGGTACAGTAGTACGGTTGACTTTGCCGGGGGCAACAGCAGTGGGTGAGCACTCATTCAAACAGAAGGACGTTAGTTATGTGTCACAGAACTGACCTATTTTAGTTTCTCAGTGGACCGTACCCCTTTGATCGGCATGTTTGTAAGGGTATACCATTTTTTATCCTTTCTTTCAAATGAATATTTGAAAAATGGAGCTGATATTATACAGTTTCTACATCTAGATTTAGTTTTTAGAAATCTGGTGCCATTCCCATTGCAATTAAGCATATGTCCACTAGATGGGTTCCTAATGATGTAAGTTGCAGTTAATTCATAGTTTTTCTTTTTCTATAGTTCATCCTATAAAGCCCAGCTGAGATGCAATACTATATTTCAGTGTGGCATCTTACTTCTAACCAGTTTGATACTATAGCTGGGAGGAACATCATCCTAGGGGGTCAAATGACTTGTTCAAGGTTACAGGGTAAGTTGGTGACTGTGGTGGGACCTGATACTATGCTCTGTTTCTCTACATGTCCATGTTCCATGTGAGCCCATGTGGCTTGCATTTGGCCTCCTGTACAGTATATTTAAACAAAAAAAAGAAGGCTTTACAGTTTTTAATTTTTCCCCAATTAAAAACTGTCTCTGTTTCAGTAAATGTTCTATAAACACAGGTGCACAAACATGGGGAAAAGTGGGGGAGCTGAAGTTCAAAAGGGCACAGGGTAAAGATGGTAGTTTTTGCAAGCGAGGAGATACTTTGCAATGCTCATGGGCAAAAATGTGTGTGTGTTGGGGGGGGGGGGACTGCAACTCCCCCACACACATAGGTTCTAGCATCTATGTCTATAAATTTTTATTGTGATGTGTTTTGATTCAAAGCACACTTGTTTGTTGGAATAACAGCACCCCTCACATTTCAGGGCTGGAAATCTGGGGTGTTTCATATAGCTTGATACTGTCCCCCCCCCCCCATCTGAAGCTGAACTGTCTCTCTATACCAATATTTACCATCTCCTTTTGGAAAGGCAGAAAAGCTGTCTCTCTCAGCATTCCTTGGACAGGATTCTCCCGATGTTTTCTCAGGAGATCTGCTGCATGTTGAATGAACCTAAGATTCTCCCGCTGCACATAAGCAAGGTACTTCTTTCTACTGAAAGTAGTGTAGACATGGAACTCCCTGAGCTGTAGAGATCTGGCAATTTGCTTGCAAGTGGATCAACTCCAAGAATGGATTTTTGGGAATTCGGCATTATTTATTTCGTTTTTATTGAGCAGGTAAGCACACTAAACAATTACAATGCCTACTGTATTTTCATGTGCCACTTTGGAAAATACAGAGTAAGGCAATGAGACAACTATATCCCTGCGTAGCATAACATATTCAAGGTTATGGAAGGGCAAGGGTGGCAGAAGTATACATTACATACAGTACCAAATACAGATAAGGATTATGGTAGTACACTGAAGACCGAAAACTGGTCACAGTATGAATACAGCACACAATAATAGTCATGCTTAAGGTCTACAAGCAAGATGCAATCCAAGACACTGTGAAAATTTGAGGTAGATACAAAACACTATTGTGAAGGACATCCAGCAACTTGAACTTTAAAAGAATAATTTGTTGGAAGAAAAGGGCTGCTTGGCCCAGTCATTGTGCTCAGATTGTCCCTGCCTAGTCTGTCTCTGCAGACCCTAACTGTTCTCTAGCAACCCTTCCTCCTACCTGCCTCTTTACTAATATTCCCCTATGTGTATCTCACACATGCTTGAAGTTCCTACTGTTTTTTTCCTCCACCACTTCTGCTGGCAGTCTGTTCCAGGTGCTTACCACTCTTTCATTGAAACAGCACTTCCTATGACCTCTCCTATTCTTCCCCTGTCCAGCTTCATTGCATATCCTTTAGTACTGGTGCCGTTTTTCATTTGAAAGACACTTCTCTCCTGTACCCTATTCACCTCCATGAGGGACGTGTAGTTCTCTATAATGCCCCCTCTCACTCTCCTCTCTTCCATTGTGTACATGTTGAGATCCCTCATTGTCTCTTTGTAGAGCTTTTGATGCAACCCTTTCACCATTTTAGTTTCCCTTCTCTGGATTGCCTCATTCTGTATGACCCTTCTGAGGTGCGTCCTCCAGAAATGGACATAATACTCTTGGTGGGGTCTCACAAGCGAGCAAGAAAGTGGCAACACCACCTCCCTCCTCCTGCTGGGGATACCTCTTCCTAAGCATCTCAGCATCCCTGTGGCCCTACCCACTACTCTGTCACGCTGTCTTGCCACTTTGAGGTCATCAACTATGATAACCCCAAGGTCTGTTTCCTGTTTAGTGACTGTGTCACTCCCACCATCCTATGCTCAGCTCCTGGGTTCCTATTCCCTAGGTGCATGATTTGACACTTCTTGGCATTGAACCCCAATTGCCATGCTCTTGACCACTCCTCAAGTTCCCCAAGTTTCTAAGCATTATCTCTACGCCCTCATGAGTGTTCACCCTGTTACAGATTTTGGTGTCATCTACAAAAAAAATACCTTCCCTTAAAGTTCTACAATGTCACTTGTGAAGACATTAAAGAGGACTAATAACAGTACTGAGCCCTGCAGCACCCTGTTGGTCACTCTCCCCTCACTGGAGTGAGTGCTATTAACCACAACCCTCTGTTGCACATCGATTAACCAGTCCTTTATCCAAATCACCACTTTTGATACCACCCCCAGGCTGATTAACTTCTTTATCAGTCTCCACAGTGTAGAGGAGGAGTTACCTAAACCAGACAATAGAAGCATTCTGGGTATGGGGGTTGACACCAGTCCATTTATAGAAGAAAGAGTCCTGAAAGAACTCCTAAAACTCAAGGTGGACAAAGCAATGGGGCCTGATGGGATTCACCCCAGAATCCTAAAAGAACTAAGGGAGGACCTAGTGACACCACTGACCACACTTTTTAACAAATCATGGGAGGATGGGGTGGTACCAGAGGACTGGAGGAGGGCAGATGTGATTCCCTTTCACAAAAGTGGAGCAAGGCAGAAGCAGGAAACCACAGACCTGTAAGTTTGACCTCAGTGGTAGGAAAATGATGGAATCACTTCTGAAGAAAAAGAATTGTTGAGTACCTAGAGGCCAGGGGGCATAGGACCCAAATCAGCATGGATTTACAGCAGGAAGGTCATGTCAGACAGATCTAATAGATTTCTTTGACTGGGTGACCAAAGTAATAGACCAGGGAGGGGCTGTGGATATGGCCTACCTAGACTTTAGCAAGGCATTTGACACAGTCCTGCACAAAGATTAATAATCAAGTTAGCCAGCCTGGGAGTGGGTCCCAGGGTGGTAGCCTGGGTTGCAAACTGGCTGCACAACAGGACACAGAAGGTAATAGTGAGTGGAACACATTCTGATGAAAGGGGGGTCACTAGTGGAGTACCTCAGGGCTCAGTACTGGGTCCAGTCCTCTTTAACATCTTTATAGGTGACATTGCAGAGGGTCTGGAGGGAAAGGTATGCCTCTTTGCAGATGATACAAAGATCTATAACAGAGTTGATACACAAGGGGTAGAAAGGATGAGAAGGGACTTGGCAAGGTTGGAGAATGGTCAGAAATATGGCAACTTAGATTCAATGCAAGAAGTGCAAAGTAATGCACCTGGGAAACAAAACCCAGGAGAAAGTGCACAATAGCAGGGAGGTACTAACAACAACAGAAATGGAACGAGGACTTGGGGTAGTCATATCAGATGATCTAAAGGTTGGTAAGCAATGTGAGAAGTCAGTAAGGAGAGCCAGGGGATACTGGGATGCACAGGAAGGGGCATCACAAGTAGAAAAAGGAAGTGGTTATCCCTCTGTACAGACAGTTGGTGAGACCCCATCTGAGTACTGTGTGCAGTTTGGAGACCTCATCTATGCAAGGACATAGACAGGATGGAAGCAGTCGAGGAGGTCAACTAAAATGGTGCAGGGTCTGCATCAGAAACCATATGAAGAGAGACTGAGAGAGCTTAATATGTATACCCTTGATGAAAGGAGGGACAGGGGGGACATGATAGAAACTTTCAACTACCTCAAGGGAATCAAAAGAGTCCACGAGGTGCATCTTTCAGAAAAAGAGATGTGTAAGAACAAGGGGACACAATTTAAAGATAGAGGGGGGGATGGTTCAGGGGTAATGTGAGGAAATTTTTTTTCACGGAGAGAGTGGTGGATGCGTGGAGCTGCCTTCCTGGGGAGGTTGTTGGGGCTAAAACAGTGGGGGTATTCAAACATGAATGGGACAGACACAAGGCAATTGTAGTGAGGGGTGGCAGGAAGTAGGCTGTTGGTTAACTAGAATCTGCAGCTTATCCAGTAGGTAGGGAAATGGGCAGACTGGGTGGGCCAAGTGGTCCTTATCTGCCGTCAAAGTCTATGTTTCAAAGTCTATGAAGGGCTTGCTAAAGTCCAGATAGGCAACAGCCACTGCCCTCCCCGATGTATTTCCCAGGTCACCCAGTTGAAGAAATCAGTCAGATTCATCTGGCATGACCCATGACCACCCCACCCCCACGTGACTCCATGCTGCCTTTGGTCTTATAGCTACTGGATTCAAGATACTTTACCAATCTTTTCTTTAACAGGGTTTCCATTAATTTCCCCACCACTGGTGTGAGACTGACTGACCCAACAGTTGCTAGCCTCCTCCCTGCTGCTCCACTTACGAAGTGGGACCACATCTGCTCTCCTCCAGAACCACACCAGAGTCTAGACAGCTGTTGAGTAAGACCATCAGTGGGGCAGCTAACACCTCTCTGAGTTCCTTTGGTACCCATGGGTGTATGCCATCCAGTCCTATAGCCTTGTACACTTTCAGAGCTGCAAGTCCCTTTAGGGTTGTTTCCTCTGAAAATGGATTTAAGTCTACCTTTCCCATTTTGTTCCTGCTGCTACCTGGTGGTCCACCCCATCTCACTCCATTAAGAAGACTGAAAAGAAGTACCTGCTCAGGGTGACTTCTTTTTCTTGATCCTCTTCTGTACAGTCTCCTCCTGCCTGCCCTCCTTACTCCCACTATCCCTCCCCTTGCTTTCTTCTTCTCACATGTGTGCCTAAAAAAAGTCTTAACTCTTAAGCTAATCCTTTAGCTACTCTGTCAATGCCTTTGCTCCTCTCACTGCCTTTTCTGCTTTCCTCTGTTTTACTCAGTATACCTCCTTGTCTTCCTTTCTCTGCATTTCTCATACCTCCTAAATACAACCCATTTTTTCTCTCATCACAATGGCCACTTCCCCAGAGAACTATAATGGCCTCTTTTGCTCACTTCCTTCATGCAGTGCTGGTTTCCTTAATTATACCCTCCCTTATTTTTCCTCACTGTGCACCTACCCCTTCCTGGCAATTCCTCCCATTAGGCAGGTGTGAGGCAGTCTCCCATTTCTTTAAAATCCACTCTCCTACAGTCCTGGACTCTTGTCCTGGTGTGGTCTGCCTCTGTTCCTGCCTTTCTGTTAAACCACATTGTACAGTGATAACCATTACCAAGGGGACTGCCCACTGTGGTGTCTGCAATGCCATCCCTGTTGGTAAGCATCAGGTACATCACTGCCTCAAGCCTAGTGGGTTCCTTGACTAAGCTGCCTGAGAAGATCCCCTTGTAGGGAGACAAGGATGGCCCTGTTCCTTGCAGAAACTGCAACTGGAAGGCTCCTCATCTAGCAGATTGAAGTCTCCATTTAGCAGCACTTCACCCTTACTTGACATACTGATGATGGCTTCCCCAAGTGCCTTATCTAACTTCTCTATCTGTGCCGAGGGGCTGGATACCAGCCATGTAGGGATAGTTGCCCCAGTACATGTCTCCAGGATGACCCACAGCAGCTCCATCCCTTCTTTTTCCTCCCAGGTGCCCCTGTACCTCTGTGGCCTTAATTTACTCCCTCATATACAGTACAACCACACCTTCCCTCCCCATCTCCCTTCCCTCTCTCTCTCCTGAATAGAGAGAAGCCCAGCATGGCCATGTCCCAGTTGTGGCTGTCAGTGAACCATAACTCCATTATGGCCACCAAATCCAGGCTAATCTCTGCCATCATGGCTTCCAGGTCTGGAATTTTTTCCAAACCCTTTGCACTGATGCACATGTCTCTCCATACCTTACTACCTCACTGCCTACTTCCCTGCTCCCTGAAGCTTTCCCAGAGCCCATTCTTCTCTTGTTACCTTCTCCAATGCCTGTCTAGTTTACTCTTTTCTTCTTGTTTTCCTGATTTAACTTGCATTGTCTTCTGCCTTGCCCCACACCTGTTTTCTTGCACTCCTGCCCTGAGTGAGCTTACTTCCCTTGGGCTTTCCCTCTCTGCTGCTTTATCATCTTGGGGGCAGTTGTCTCCCTTGGTTTTACAGCATCTCTCCATGGCTAGTTTAAATGCTCATCAAAGCAGCATTTAAACATCCCACTAAGGACTGTGGTCCTCCTCCTGGTAAGATGCAGGCCATCTCTCCCATGGATGCCCATATCATCCCAATTTAGTCTCCAATCCTCAATGTAGCCAAAGCCCTCCTCCCTGTACCATGCATTCAACCAGTTGTTTAAAAGCCCTGGTGTGCAGTGTCCTATCCTGTCCCTGGCTGTAACATCTTGGCAAAAGCTACTGTAAATGCCACTTTGAGGCCTCTATCCAGCTCCCTGAAATTTTCCTGCACTACCACTACCCTGTCCCTTGCCTGGCCATTTATCCTCAGTGGACAATGACAACTAGCTCCCTTCCATCTCCTGCTACCCTAGTGATCATCTGGATCCTCTCTCCATCCCCTCAAGCCAAAGCAATTCTCAAGTGCTTCATCACCCTCCCTTCTTCCCTTTCCCTTTAAATGTGCAGAGACCTGGAAAAAAATCAAGGAGTGGTTAAGGACATGGGAACTGGGTTTCAATGCAAAAAACTGTAAAATTGTGCATTTAGGACACAGCAACCTAAAGGTGGAATACAATATTGGAGAAGGGATATTGACAGTCAACAAACAGGAAAGGGGCCTGGAAGTAATCATATCTGATGATCACAAGATGATCGGACAGTGCAACAAGGCAGTGGGTAGCACCAGTGGGATGTTGGGGTGCATAGGGAGGGGTACCAGCTGCAGAAGGAGGGAGGGAGGTGATGTTGCCACTGAAAAGGTGCTGGTGAGATCTCACCTGGAGTACTGTGTCCAGTTCTGGAGATCACATCTCAGTAAGGACATAGACTGAGTGAAGGCAGCCCAGAGGAAGGTAACTAAAATGATGCAGGATCTGCATTAAAAGCCCTACATGGAGAAATTAAATTACCTCAATATGTACACCCTGGAAGAAAGAAGTGGGGGAGCTATATAATACCTCATGGAGAGAAATAAGTTACAGGAGGTGAGTCTTTATCAGAGGAAAAGGTGCATGAGAATAAAGTGACATGCAATGAAGCTGGAAGGGCATAAATTCAAGAGAGATGTGAGGTACTACTTCTTCTTAAAGAGTGATGGATTCTCAGAAACAGCCTTCCAGCAGAGGGATTTGGGGTGAAAAGGGTGGCTTCAATCATGCATGGGATAGGTAAAAATTAATCTTAGTGAGAAGCAAAGGGGGGGAGGCAGAGATCAAGCAGTCTCAGAAAATTGAGTAGACTGGGTTGGTCAAGCAGTCCTTATCTGCTTTCAAATTCTATGTTTCTACATTTCTCTATCCCCCCCACTGCAAAGTCTATCCCCTAACAATAGAGTCCCCCACCAGCAATTGCCTCCTCCTCAACTGGGGGCCTCTTCTTCCCTCCATGAGGTCTTACCTTCTGAGAACCCCCACCTCCTCCCCTCCCACTGCTATGGGTGCCTTCTCTTAGCTGCCTTGTCCTGCCAGTACAGCAAATAGATTGTGCAGTGGTACAGGCTGAGGAGTGTGTACCCTTCACACCTCCCCTACCCTCCTGGAACCCACCAAAGTCTAACCACTCTGCCACTGCCTAAAATTCCTCTGGGGGAGCAATACAGACTTGTTGTCCCTGAGTGGGGCAGAAGGTTCTCTACATTCTTACCAGTTCGGCCCGGAGTCCAGCAACCTATGCTCTCAACCTAGTGAGCAGAATCCAAAGTGCAATTCTCATTAACTGTTAAAACCACATTCTTCAAATTGTAAGGTAGTGTTTGTAAAATTAAAAGATATGTATTTTGCAAGCAAGTGAATTATAAGTAAAATTAAAAGATATGTGTTTTGCAAGCAAGTGAATTATAAAATCAAAGTACCTCAAAAGCACTTCTTGATTTCTGATTGCCCCCACCCAAACATACACATGAAGCAAAATTCCTCCAAAACAGAATCTTGGGTTTGACATATTGGTTGAAATATCTAGCTTTGCTTTTATCTCTTTATAGATAATTACTGAAAAAGACCTATGGTCAAAATGTCCGTTCTGATTCTATTTTCTATTTTCAGTGTGCATTTTATATTACCTTTCTGTTTTGTTTACAGCCCACACATTGACACAGCAATTTCCTTTTTTTGATAGAAATATACTGCTTTAGTGATACCTGATATGGATGGATGTTTGAAATTAACCTTGGCATTGACAGGGCTATGTTGAATAATTTTTGTATGGCTTTTTTTTTTTATTTCCCCAGTTGGTAGCCCATCCCAGGATATAACCTGTTCACAAGGATATACCTTGGTCAGGCTGAACCTGGCCGACATTTAGATGGCTACCTGGTTTTTCTCCCTCTGTTTTTATTTCCTCTCATTCCTCTGGGGGGATGATGCCTCTAGCAGCCTCGCATAGCCAGCTCTCTGGCCCAACTACAGGGGTTGCTGCTGTGGCAAAACAAACCACCAACCCTCCTGGGCCAAAATAAACTGCTGAGTGGCAGTTTTCTCAGCCCTGGCCTGCCCCAGCATGACTTCCTAGGCTCTAAATATGGGTCATCAGCATGGCAGTGCGATGTGCTGCCGCTGGACCATTGGGTGGCCTGTGTTGAGTATTTTTCACTTTATACAGTAGTTGCGAATATTAGTGTTTCAATTAAAATGCCTTAATGTGTTATTTTGTGTTTTTTTTAACTCTTTATTTATACAATAACATAAATCAGCTTCCAACAGCCTAGGTAAGGAGATAAAAATTATAAAGAAAACAAGGGGTTCCAGATGCAAATACTATGTGTGTGTATATATATATATATATATATATATATATATATATATATATACACACACACACACTTACGCATAAATACCAGAATTTTATAAAATATGATACAAAAAAATAACTATAAGCAAGGAAACCTATAGACTTCTCCCCATTATAAAGATTGTTATAGGCTACTTAACTTCTCATTAGGCAAATTACAGAAAAACTGAATCAGTCATGCTTAGTTCAAAAAGAAAAAATGAAACTATGAGCTTAATAGATCTCCCCAATTCATGAGAAGGAATCAGATCCCATTATCCCCATCTCCTATCCCCCCACCCCGTCATTTCTTTTCCCATGTAGTTCTTTCATGGATTATGGAGCAAAGTCTGGCCTGTGGCTCACCATATAGAGAATCAACCTCCTCCAGAGTAATTTGAATTGATCTCTACTATGCCTCATGAGCGCTGTAATCCTCTCCGTATTGTATACTCTCAGCATAATATCTTGTCAATCTTTAATGGTGGGGGGATCTAGTAAGCCACCTCTTGGTGATTGACATTTTAGCTACCAGAAGTCAAATTGCCAGCATAGTACAGGAAAGATGATCTTGCAGAGCTTCTGGATACATGGAAAACTTTGAGTTCAGCATCCAGTTGTATTTGTGTAACAAAGATTTCCAACAGAGCCAATTGAAGGGCTACAATGAAAGGTCTAAGAATATCACAGCTTCAAAAATATGGCCATGCATAACAGGGGAGGCACCACACCCTGTCCAGCATGTGGCCCTTCTTTCCGGGTCATATTTCATTTGGATAGCCAGTGTTCTGAAAAACCAAACAGTCAGTTTCCATGAAAATTCATTCCATTCATAAGAGGTTGTGAGTGAACGCAAATTTTTTACATGCTACTCTCACATAGGAACCATGATAGTGAGACCCAGATCTGTCTCCCAGGTGCACCTTGCCTTCTGAAGTGAACTCCCCTTTGAAACCACAAGAGCCTTATAATATATATTGAACTTTCAGAGTTAAAACCTTTGAGCCCACGAGCTCTTTTACATAGGTTCCACATCAAACGAACAAGGACAGAAACAGTATGTCATAGACACTAGGTACACTTATACACATACATAAGCAGATTAGAGTAAACTGGAGAAGCAGCCAAAGGCTTTGTCAAGTAACAGAAATCCAAGGTTAAGTAGTGAGCAGTGGGCACAGGCACTGCACAATGTATGAGTGAGCTGACTATAGAACATTAAAATACATATGTAAATAAACTGAAGACAAAAGTGTCCAAGCACCCTAAGCTAGAGTATGTTAATGAGCAAAGAGTCGGGTAAAGCAGGTACAGGTGGTAATAGCCAGTAGGTGTCCTCGAAGTTGGCATTTTAAAGCCCCAAGGGAGCCAGTATTTGAGATGTTGCCAGGGTGTGCATTGAACCACTTAGGGGAGTGTGCAGCAAAGGACCGCTGGGCTTGGGAGTTCGACAGCATGGCATCTGGAAGGTTTGGTCTTCTAATCATCTGGTAAAGCAGCAGTTATTGACCTGTTTTAGTATTTATGAGACTCCCAGATATAGATAGATGATAGATATACATATATATATATGTATATCTATATCTATATATATATATATATATATATATATATATATATATATATATATATATATATATATATATATATATATATATATATATATATATATATATATATATATATATATATATGAGGTCATGTGGTTCAAAGGAGTAGATTCCTCCAATGCTAAATATAATAGATTCACCAATAAGGAGCCACAGGCTTCTACCAATAGATCCTACGGAAAGTCTTTATAAAATCCCGGGCTTGTAAATATATAAATCTATCTTGAGGTAATAAATTATTAAGTGTATTACAGATCCTCAAAGGATCTAGGCAAACCATCTTTTAACAAATTAGATAAGGTGAGAATGCCCATTTGTTTCCACCAGAGAGAACCATGACCTAATTTAGCTGGATGGAAGGACTGATGGTACGGGAGAGAAAACAGCAGGGGTTTAGCCCTTTGAAATTTCCTGGAGTCAATTAAATTCCACCAGCATTCCAAAGTATTCCCAGTATATGGATTTTCAGTAACCTCCTTTATAGGTGGGGCTAGATAAGAAAATAAAATACGATGGAGATTTATTAAATCCTCCTCCTTTCTTTCCAGGTCCTTCCATTTAGTGGAGTACTGTTTAGGGAGCCATAAGAAAGCCACCTTCAATTGAGCTGCCCAGAAATAGTGGTTGATGTTGAGTAGTGCTAACCCCCCCCCTCCCCTTGGTCCTTGGGGAGCTGCAGAGCAGAGAAAGAAACCCTCGGCCTCTTAGGAGTTCCAAATAAATCGGGAGATACATTTGTTTAACTCTCTAAAACAAGTATCCGGCAGTGTAATGGGCAAGTTCTGAGCCAAATATAAAAATGTTGGCAGTAAATTCATTCAGATTGCATCAATACATTGTATATGGGGTAAGGGAAACTGTTTCCAGTGTTCCAGGTCTAAGCTGATTTGATGTAGTAGGGGGTCATAATTAAGGTCATAAAGTTTGGAGGTGTCTGCCAACAAAAATGTTTTATTTTGTATTGACGATCTTACTTCCAGTTTTTGTATGGGTAAGATATGCCATGGACCCCTCACTATAGCTCTAGCTATTTAGCAACTATAGATGATACTGGTTCCATAAATAGCCCTGGCCAGTAGATATCTGAGTACCAGTTCACCAGGCTTTATCTTTTTATCCATCATGTTTTTCACTCCTGGGCACATACCAGAAAACATGTCTTTGCTGTTCAATAAAACTTTTACGGATGTGCAAATATATAAAAATCCCTGTCCCCCCGTTTTACCACCTCACCTAGTTTTCATCCCACCCCACTTATCAATTCCTCACCTTTGCCCCACACCCCCTTCCGCCACCAACCCCCCATGACAAAGTAACCCGAGCCTGATGTTACTGCCATACGTTTACACCCCCCTCTTCTTCTATCTATTCCCCCTTCCTCTCTTTAAGGCCTACTGTGCTGCTTAATAACCTTCTTCACCTATACAAACTCCTTGTAATTGCCAGGAACAAGCACAGCAACTGTAATAATTGTTCTACTCATTGTGATTTGTTTCCCTATAGCTCTCTCTGTGTTTTCTCGTTCTAGTGATGTACTATGAATTTTATTCTTTCCTTTCTGCCTGATGTGGAACCTTTGTAAATGAGCTTGAAACTCAAAGATTATAATCCTAGATTTCAATAAACAAATAAACAAAAAATATAAATTGTGTATTCGTCGAATACTGTACACCCAGGGTATTCAACTGTTTTTGGATATTCGACTATGCTGATACTTAACTATAATATGGTACATTTATTAAAAATGCTGTAGACATGAAAAAATACCCCAAAATAGACAAATGAGATGTTTTCTGCTCAGCATGGGTAAGGTGGTAATACTAGGTTGTGAAAACATATTATACTGGTGCAGAGTGAGGCAGCGTAAGCATAGTTGAAAGAAAACACCAGCTGCCTTTGTGCATTCTCCTGCCAGTGCATATTATGCCCCTGATTAGCATTTCTGTGTAAGGCAATATATTTTCTAACGCCATTTTGCTATTCAACCTTCAATTTAAAAAAAACTGCTCGAAAACTTCTGTTTAGCTAGGCTGTCACCCACCAGTGGCCATCTTGTGGGAGCTGCTAATGGCCTCACCCAGGATATGCTACTGTCCTTCCAATGGCCAATGCAATGAGTCAGCAGGGGCACATGATCATATCCAGGGTGTGGGAGCAAGTGGCCCCCATGTGATGGCTGCCAGCAGCCTTGCTAAGTAGGTTTGAGCATTTTTCTAAACTTAACTTGTAATGCAAAAATGGTGAAAATGCAGTAAGAATAACTATTTTGTTACACAGACACACTAATTGGGGGCATATGCACTGGCAGGAGAGTGCACAAAGGTAACCAGTGTTTTCCTTTAACAGATTAGGCATATTCTTTAATGTTCTGTTCTGTCTGATTGGTGTACTGAAAAAAATGAAGAGAACAACTGTTTTGGAGACCAGGAGGGAAGCACCGAAGCAAAGAGTTGTACGTCACACAGAGGAAGGAATTAAAAAATTAAAAGATTTTGTTTATTTTGGAGGCTGGGAAGCAAAACTGAGTTGTACAGTGGAGAAAATGTTCAGACTTTTACACTATTTATTTATTTAAATTTTTCCATCCTATTATTTTGATCACTGTCTGGCCTGAATGTTAATGGCATAATAAGAAGTCAATTTTGTAACTTGGTGCCTGGCTATACCAGGAAAGGAGAAGTCACATTCAAAAAAAAAAAAAAAGAGGGAGAGAAAAAGATTTTCAGAATTTCCAAGATCATTGTCATTTCAACAGTAGCAGAGATCATAAAGCCAAAAGGTCAGTCAAAACACCAAGTAGCAAGCACAACTACATCCGACATTGTTATTCCAGACTCTTTGTCAGTAAAATCAAGAACTGAGCTCAAAAAGCCATAAGTATAACAACCAATTCAAAGCTGGCAGGCAGTGACAGCACATTTTTTAATTTATTTTAGTCTTTGATAACTGGGTAACGCCCACTAGGCACAAGCAGTGGCAGAGCCAGGGGGCTGGGGGGGTGGTCGCCCCTCCTGGCTGCCCCAGTGTGAGTAGTGGCACCCTGCCACCATCTTTATTCACTGTTTAGTGCCCATTGTGAAGCCTGTCATTGACTGAATATCCCTCCCTGGCTCCCAAATGATCCCAAACCTGGCTCCACTACTGGGCACAAGTCCCTGTTTTCAGGGGCAACCTGGGAGCACTGGGCATGTCTAGTACACCTATTCACTTAAAAGAATCAAGCAGATTAATATTTGAGCTTAACAAAAAGAAGCTGCTGCCCATGTTTAGGCTATAAATGGGAGTAATGTGGCTGAACAATATCCCCTGCAGTGCTGAAGAGTTGTTCCGATGATATGCTGATCAAGGGCAAACAAGATATTTACATGCTACCTGGGAGAAAACAGGACATGGTTGCTTTTTGGTTTCCAGTAGGTAAGAGGGTCAACATTAAAGTCCACAGTCAGCTCATCCAAATCATTAGCAAGCATCAGTTTAGCAGACTATGGCAACAAACGTGCCCTCTATCACTGCTTGTTCAGCAGAGAATGCAACAGCAGCAATCAATCATGATGTGCTTTTGTAACCTGAGGCACAGTGTCATACGCTTGTGTTGCCAACTCACCCTGTCTTCCTGCATCAGCAGGCAATCTCATTGTCAGTGGCATGCCACCACCCACACCACTTTCATATGGGCTGTCAATGCCTCTCACTCCAGTTATTCCAGAACTGTCTGACCCACAGTCATCCCCTGAATGGACCAGGTCCATCTCACTTATGACTCTCTCACGTATGCTACACAGCTGCTGCTGGCACTTAACTCAGTTTGTGACTCTGCATGGTCAGGCACAGTGTCTCACATTTGAATCTTGTGTCTAGCATGACTGTGAACATGTAACTAGTATTGTTATGAATGGTTACTCCCTAGTAAGCTCTTCAATGAGTTTTTGTTGATGGATTCTGGAAACAGGTTCATAGTGCTGCACTCCTGGAAACTCTCCATGGCTGATGTGAGGAGACAGACAGCTGGAATGACTTGACTCAGTGAAGCTGTATTGGAGCTTAGGTCACAGATGCATTTCTCAAAGGAAGATAATACCTGGACCATGCCCTCAATGATGCTCCAGTCTTGGTGTAGCAGTACCCCACCAATATCCTGTTTGATGGCTATCTCATGTAGAACATGCTTCTGTTCCAGGAAGCATTACAACATACAAAATGTGCTGTTCCATTGTGTACTGACATCTTGAATTAGCCAATGGTTTGGTAAACCAAGCTGATCCTGAACAGTTTGCAACTCTCTTATTGCCTTAGCAGAAGGATGAAAATGGCTACAGATGTCTCTTGAAGTATCAACAATATGAGAAGGACCCACACTGTTGAGGAGAGCACCAGTAACCACAGGGTTCAATGTATGATCAAAGCAGCAAATTCCCTTTAAGCGGCCATCGGCAATACAAATGAGAATACACATCCAGTGGAATGGGACATTGCTACAGCCAAGGCCCAAAGAGGAGGAGGAGTCAACAGCTGTTATGCCAGCAGGTGCTACTGATGTAGGTGAACACCAGTGTACTGTGAGTGAGAAGCATGCATGTAGTTAGTCTGTACTGGTCCATACATCAGAGGTGCAGTGGAAAACCTATCTATGGCCTGGTTCAGCAATTTTTCCACCTAACAGTGGCATGCTTCTTAGATATTTGGCATGACTGTACTAGAAAAAGTAGTTTGTAAAGGGATGTAGTATCAAGGTTGCAAACAAGTCTGTGGAGTCCAGTATCTTCATTAATAAAATAAGGTTGCAAATTCAGGGCAATCCTCTCATCTATGAGCTGTGTGATCTGAACAGCTGTGAGATGAGTTGAAAGGAACTTTGTGAAGACCTGAAATGCTTCCTCTATTGTGAAAGTAGGCTTTTGAAAGGGCATAGCCTTGCTCCAGACATGGCTCCAAAGTAGACAAATGCAGGTGGTTTAGGCTGTGTGTGTGTATGTGAGGGGGAAGGGTACTGCACATCTGCAGTCTCACTAGCCGAACCAGTTTGTAAGTAACTTGGTGTTGTGCCTATCAGAGTACTTGGGCAAGGACTGGAAACAAAATCTTGCTGGAGTTCAGTTACATGCTGACTGCTTCTGTCACAATTATCACCAGCAGCACCGTCGGGAACTGATTTTGCTTTTTTTAAATACAATGTGCAGTAGCATTAAGAGACAACAGTAGCAGTGACTTTATGCAAGTTAGCCACCTCAGGCTGCTTCTTCAGAAGGTGATTCCAAAGATGTGTTGTGCTCAGTTTAACCAACATTTTTACCATGGCTGAAACTCTGGCCACAGTGTGCACTGAAAGTTCTCCATTTATCATCCTCCTACTCAGAAAAATATGTTCGGGTATATCTAGAACTTTAACTTGTACCTGAACTCACCCCTCTTGTATGCTGCTTGCACTCATGACCACCAGATGCCATATCAGAACCTCTAGGATAAGCAAATGTGAGGATGGACTGCTCAGTTTTTTATTAGCAGGAGTTTGATGTAGTAGATGAGGAGGAACAGTGACAAATTTGTTTGTGTGCCTGGCTTCAGCAGCTGATTTTTTGGATCGTTTTTGACCTTAGTGCTTCCTTGTGGAGTGAGGTGAGGATTCAGTTTTAGCATCCTCAGACTCACTCTGGTCATTGTAATTAGAGAATGTGTCATGGGACACATCTTCAAGCCTTTTTACACCTTCTAGAGTAGGAGCATATTCTGACCCAGAAGACATTGCCTCACTGTCATCATCATGCTCACAGGAACTGCTTGGATTTAACCAACAAGGCTGTGGCTGAATACTTCTATCATGAACTGTGGTCATGGTGGTACTGGTAGATTTGGAAATGGTAGTAATGGTGTCAGCAGCAGCAGTGAAGGTGGTGGTGATGGTGGCAGTAGCACTATTTGAGGTAGTGCTGATGGTGGCACTGGCAGTAGCAGTGGAGGTGGTGATAATGGTGGCAGCCAATGTGTCAACAACATCAGTCACTACAAAGGCTGAAACTTGCTCTGGAACAGTGGTGGTGGCAGTGGTATTAGCAGTGCAAGCACTGGTTGAATTAGCAACTGCTCTGGTTGGAGAAAAAGGGACATCAGGATTATGAATACATGCTGAATGTTGACCCCTGTCTGAATCAATTTTGGAGCGCTGCTCCACAGACATTTTTGACTGTACGTTGCCTGTGTGACATTTTCACTCATCAGATAAACTGCCCCAAAAAAACTGAAAGATATTTTTAAATATCTATTTATATTTTACTTTTCTGATGCTATAATAAGTTTTTCTAATGCAATGTATGCAAAATCAGCAGGCACCAGAAACAGGAAGAATTACTGTCTTGCTTATCCAACAGTGGCAGTCAAAAAATGTAACTGACAGCTCAGGCAACCTCTGTAGCACCTTGACTTCAGAGACAAAAAAGTGTCCACAATTGTTATATTGTTCATAACATTTTACTATAATAATATGCATTGACTGCCATGGTGGCAAGAAGGCAGCACATGCTTAAGTGCGCAGTCAAAACAAAGACTGCCATGCAGAGGGAAAAAACAAAATAAGATTTCTTTTTAATAATATAATAATAACTACAGTCAGAAAGATAAGTTTAGGTTGCAAAGGTGCCCCCTGGTCACCTTCCCTGCCCAAGCTAGGGCACAGATAACATCTGTGGCATCTAGGAGACAAAAACGACAAAATTTCAACAATTATTTTATATTGTTGTCTGCAACGTTTTACCTTAACAACAGTCAGAAAGCTAAGTCTAGGCCACATGCAAAGGTGCCCCCCTGGCCCCTGACTACCGTAGGGCACAGATAACATCTGTAGTGTGTGGTCCAGATACAAAAAGACTTCAATAATCTTTTATATTATTATAATTACCGGTCATCAATTTTTTTAATGGGATGACCGAGTAGATATTTGCATAATAATCCGCTGGTTATTACAACATTCACGTGCTGTGTCTGTCAGAATGCTGCCCTCCCTCATTGGCTCTCTGCTGTCTATGTGGGTGGGCTTAAAAAATTCGAAAACATGGTGGCTCCATCTCCCAGTTACTAAGAAGCTGCCACCAGCACCCACCAAACACGTCTTTCTTGGTAATTTTTGTGCATTTTTAAATTTTACTCAGTAGCTACCTCTGCATTTAAAATAACGATGTATCTGGTTGATCCTGTACTTCGCCCGCGTCGGACAGAGCCAATGCAAGACGCAATGGTTCCATGGGCAACTTCGGGGATCCCAACTGCAAACTGTAAGTAAAAACAAACACGTGCAGAAATGGCAATAAATAAATAAAAGGCTAACAAAAGGGTAAGTAGGGAGGCAGAGACTGTGAGTGAGTGAGTGAGTGAGTGTGCATGCGTGTGTGTGTGCGCGCACGCTCTTTAACAGTGACAGTTCAGAAGGCTGACTGGGAAAAAATTGCTGACCAGCAATTATATAAAATAAAAGATAAGGAAAGTATGTCAAACTCAAATTTAATGTACACCCTCAGTGTGGGATGCTTTAATAAACCCCTCGGGCTTCACCCTCGGGGTTTATGTAGCATCCCACACCTCCGGTGTACATTAAATTCTCATATAACACACACTTCCCCATCCATTATTCTCTATGTTTTAACTTTTTACTATTTTAACAACAGTCAGAAAGCTATGTCTGGGCTGCAAAGGTGCCCTCCTGTCCCCTGCCCTGCTTAAGCTGGGGCACAGACATCTGTGGCATCCGGGAGACAAAAGAGATAAAAATATCAACAATTTTTTTATATTGTTGTCTATAACTTTTTATTTTAACAACAGTAAGAAAGCTCAATGTAGGCTACATGCAAATGTACCTCTGCAGACCTTAGGGCACAGATGAAGTCTGTGGTGTGCAGTCTGGATAAAAAAAAAGACTTGAACAATTTTTTTATATTGTTGTTTTTCAACTTTCTACTGTTTTAACAACAGTCAGAAAGTGAAGTGTAGGTCGTGAAGGTGCCCCCTGGCCCATGCCCTGCCTATCGTAGGGCACTGATAATGTCTGTAGCATACAGAGACAAAACGAGTAAAGACTTCACAAATATTTTTTATATTGTTGTTTGTAACAAAGCTATAAAGCAAAGGTGATGGTGCTCCCTACTTGCTTTCGATATAATATGCATTGACTGCCATGGTGGCAAGAAGGCAGCAAAAGTGTCTGCCTTTGCTCACTGGCAGCAGCTTCAGAACACAGTAAACACACATTCAAGTTTTTGCACAAAAAGATACTGTAGAATTTACTACAAAATGAAACAAAAGTATTTTTTCTGCACTGTAAATCTGAATCTGAAGAAGTCACAGGAACAGGCCCTTTTTCATACAGCTATCCAGCAAGCAAGAGCTATCCTAAAGTCTAGCCTGCAACTGCAGACAGACCCTCTCCTGAAGATTACAACATGATTTGTTCTGTTAAAAAAAACCCACTCCACAGCAATCACTCAGTCAATCAAGTGGAGCACCGTGGCTTCCACTAAGATTCAATAAACAGAAGAGTGAAAAAAAAATCTGTCTGCAAAGACAATTTTTTTCCCTAAATCCAATTTAGAAACGCAAAGCTCCTTCACTGGGAGCAACAGCTTCCTCTCAGCTCCAGTGTTTCTCTGCACCAAGGCAGGCCACATGGTAAAGCTTGGGAAAGCTCTATGTGCAACCTGGGGATTGGCTGAGGAGAGCTCACAAGATCTCAAAGATGCATTGAATAGCTTGAATACACCCCCGTATTCGGGTATTTGTCGAATACACCTGGTATTCGACAACAGATTTGAAATTGACGCACACTCCTACAAACTTCCCAAGTATGGCTCAGTAAACCCAACATATTGTCTCTCAGCCATTTTTTGAACTTCATACAGGAAACACCTGGATTTCTGGGACTGGAACAGTACAGCAAATGTACTGTACATTAGGGAACAGATCATTCTGAACCACTAATAAATATTTGTCTTGTTGTAGAAAAACATTTGCTTCCCACTTCTTTAAACACTGAAACAGAAAAGCTAAAGATGTTCTAGTCAGCAAAGAGTCCTGACCCCTCTAGTTAGATTTATGACATTTTTTCACAAATGTAACCTAACAGCAAATTTAATGGACAACATATGCTATTTCAACTGTAGAAAAAGATAGTGTTTCTTCTGTTATTTTAGTTTGTACTTTAATTCTTAGCAATACATTTTTTTCTCTGTCGCACTTTAGCCCTGTTACAGTTCTTTACTTGCTTAGCCTACATTGTACCAGACGAAATGCATAACTAATGCATGCATGACCAATAAACTAACTTAAGAAACAAATAACTGGGTTAGGGCTTAGTTTACAGTACTTAAAGTGTGTGTTGGGGGGCATTGTACACCTTCACTTTCTAATTTCATAGTACATTATAAAAGAATCTGCTATAGAAAAAGCAGTGATGCACCTCAAAGTAATGGACTTTGAGATGCTCTACTGAATCAGCACCAGCACTCTAAACTGATAAACAATTCAAAAGAAAACAAAACAGAAGCAAGAGCGAGGGGGTTGAAGAATGGGAAGAGAGATTTCTGCTCCAAAGGCCAGTTTACACAGCCACATTTGCACCACAACCTAGATGCTCAGGTTGCTGCGGTGCAAATGCAGTCATGTGGACACTCACCTGAGCATAGTAGGTAAGTGCTGGATCCCCTTCCTGAGCTGCAGAAAACCAGGGGATGTGCTGCAGTGTGAGCAGTGCAAGCAGTCATCTGGACAGACTGCATCACTTGCTGTGATGCACACATGACCTCCCAGTATCCCCCATGCCTCCCAGTGTCCTCCTCCTCCTCAGAGTCAGGGCCCCTCTCCAGTGCATATTATATCAGTGCAAAGGGTGCCAGTGCTGAAATGGATCACTGTACAGAGAAGAGTGGCCTGTGTAACCAGGACTAAGGCCCAGTCCACACTACACCTCTCAGACCCCATAACAGACAGAAACCGTTACAGCCAGGGAACTGTACAGTGTGTCCACACTGCAGCGGTGACTGGTACGAGACCGGTAACACCAGTCCATGCCTCGGGACCAGGCGAAAGTTACTGCGGGGCCCAATCCCACAATGCAGCTCGCACTGCGCTACGGGCCCTGCAGGGGACCGTTACCGCCCAGCCACACTACCGCTGGTAACGTTACCGAGGTGGGACCAGTTTCATAACTGTTGTTGAAACCATCTCATATGTGGTTTC
Organism: Neoceratodus forsteri; assembly: GCA_016271365.2. NCBI lineage: Eukaryota > Metazoa > Chordata > Ceratodontiformes > Ceratodontidae > Neoceratodus > Neoceratodus forsteri. The sequence goes on from CM028129.1 coordinate 908,946,065, forward strand.
AACAACGGTTATGAAAATGCCTTCTGTAACGTTAACAGGTGTAAATGCAAACCGTTGCGGTAACGGTTTGGGCACTCTGTAACGTTACAGAGGCGTAGTGTGGACAGGGCCTTAAACGTAGTGGCTCTACATTCCAAATTTACTGATGTGTCATGGCAACTGAATCATTGGAACAGCTCCTTCTAGTTATGAGAAATGGTTTCAGACAATGCCTAAGATGTTTATCCCATGCAAATGCCCAAGAACTGGAAAATTAGCTTTTCAAGCTGTTATACTGAGTTATGCCACAATGCTGCTGGACAAAATATAGTACACTGGTGGGACATTTTGGAAAAAAAAATACATTTCATATATTTCTGTATGAAATATAGCAAGGGGAAATGTGGTGAAGTAGCAAACTTCACCCTTCATGAATAGTGGATGAGCTGCTGGCAAATCTGGTACCTTGCACAGAAGATTTTGTAAATCGACAAAGTACCCTTTGCTGGCAAAGTTTAACTTAAATTCACTTGCAAAGCCTACTGCCGAATGTAGCGGGCCCTGCAAGTGAACACCTATAATAAAAAAAACGTAAAAGAATGGTAAACCCTTCACCCTATCCTCTGTTGGATCCACACACCCCACTTTCACAGCATGCTGAGCATGCACACACCCCTCCTTCTCCCCCAACACTTCCATTGGAAAAATATAACCCTTCCCCAACTCAATGGGCATCTACCTTTCCCCATATCTCCCCACAATCCTACTAGAAAATAAAATCCTCCTTTTACCACAAAGCACTCAGCACCCAAGACCCCCTCCAACCCCTTGGGTGCGCTGTCAGACTCCTGTCAGACCCATAAAAATAGGAAAGGCTGGCAATGGCAATGGAGATGGCGGTTGGTGCAGCCATCCTCACACTGGCTCCACTGGCTGCCATCTGAATGAATAAGAGCAAAAGTACACAACACGTCTTGCATGCATTCACTAGTCATTTAGATATTGAATGGCTGAGGTGGTGTGAGGAGGGCTATGCTGGCCACTAGCCCAAGTACTGGACTCTTTTCACTTTTGGAGTGGGGCAGTGCACCTGAGTGGGGATAGTGAAGAGAGTGGGAGTTGGGTGGTTTGTAGGTTGGCTGAAAGTGGAATTTTTATTTACCATTGGTACTACAAGTGCAAATAGGGGAAGTGAGTGCTAAGTGTTTTGGACCAAGTGTTATATTTTTATGACTGCATAGTGCAGCTATGCATGATGTTTTCCTATCACATAGAGAGAGAAGGGAGCTCCAGAATCAGAATGAAGCACAAGATTTTGGAGTTGAAGTGCAAGCACTCAACTGTCTCCTTTCAATACTGCCCCCCCCCCGCCACTGCACTATTCTCTTGTCATGGCAGCTGATGGCACTGGCTCTCACCATTTCCTGAAGAACCTTACGTTTTATAGCATATATACTTCCACGGTCAGCAATGTCCTTGGTAATATAATGTTTAAGGTGAAAAGATCATTAAATGTAAAAAAAATTGTACTTTAAAAAGTCGAGCAGCGACTCTAGGCCTGCACATCAGAGTCACGGATTGACTTTTCAACGTGCAATTTCTTTTAAATGTAGTGATTATTTCACATTAAACATTATATTGCCAATGATAGTGCTGATCATATAAGTATATATATTATTAAATATCACTCTGCTCTGTTGGTCCCAGACCCCTCCCAGAGTTTGTCCGCCAGCTGCCTGTGTCGGTCCTGGAAGGTGGGTCACATTTGCAGTGTATCCACCATTTCCTCTTCAGTTGATGGATCTCCACTCCAGACCTTTTGGTCTCTCTCCACTCCTCTCTCTTTTAACCCCATGGCATATACCTAGTTATCTATACAGCTGCATTTCTTACACTCCCCTCTCAGCACTGTCCTTGGCAATACGATGTTTAACGTGAAAGGTTCACTACATGCAAAAGAAATTGTACTTTGAAAAGTCCAGCTGTGACTCTGATGTGCATGCCTGGAGTCAAGACCTGACATTTCAAAGTCCAATTTCTTTTACATTTAACAATCATTTCGAATTAAACATTATATTGTCAAGGATAGTGCTGACCATATAACTGTATATGCTATTAAATGTGAGTCTGCTTAGTTGGTCCTGGACCCCTCCCAGAGTGTCTGCCAGCTGCCTGTGTCAGTCCTGAGTCTCACTTGCAGTGTATCCTCCTGTTCCCCCCTCTGTTGATGGATCTCTACTCCAGACTTCATGGTCTCACTTCACTCCTCTCTCTCTAGTGACCCCCATGGCACATAACTGGTTATCTATACAGTTGCATTTCTGACTTTGAGCCCTTTGCAGTTGTGATTTAATATGGCTCTGTTTTTATGCATACAGAACTGTATCACTGTTCTAATACGTTACTGTTACACACAGCCTGTGTATTAGGACAAGCTGTGTGTAACACTTACAGTTCAGTGTAACAATGCTTAAGAGAGAAAGATCAGGAGAGTCTTTAAAAAAATGGTTACATTTGTGGTTGTTCACAGACCAAATGTATAGCACTTTTACATGTATACTAAAAATAAAGCTTTACATCAGATGTAATGGCCTGTGATGATACTTATATGGTCAGCACTGTTCATAACAATGTCACTTTTAATGCAAAATGATCACTACATGTAAAATAAATTGAACTTTGAAAAGTCAAGCTGTGACTGTGATGCACATGCCCAGAGTTACAACTTAATTTTTCAAAGTGCAGTTTATTTCATATGTAGCGATTGTTTTGCATTAAACTTTATCTTGCCAAGAACAGTGCTAACCACATTATGCTCCATAAAACTTCAGTCTGCCCCACTGGTCCCAGATGCCACCTGGAGTGCATCTGCCATCTGCCTGTGTCAGTCGTGGGATGGAGCCACTTGTAGAGGTTGCTGCACCCACTGTTTGTAGTCCTGGATCCCACTTACAGACTATCCTCCTGTTCCCCCTCCATTGATGGATCTCCACTCCAGAGTTCTTGGTCTCTCTCTCCACTCCCCTCTCTAGCAATCCCATGGCATATAATTAGTTATCTGTATAGTTGCATTTCTGACACTCCCGTCTCAGCATTGTCCTTGGCAATACAATGTTTAATGCAAAAAGTTTGCTACATGTAAAAGAAATTGCACTTTGAAGAGTCCAGCCGTGTCGCTAATGTGCATGCCCAGAGTGACAACTCAACTTTTCAAAGTGCAATTTCTTTCACATTTAGCAATCATTCTGCATTAAACATTATATTGCCAAGAATAGTGCTGACCATATAACTATATAAACTGCAAAAAACTTTGTTAATGCTCTAGTTAGGGTTAAAGCCACAAAAGCAGGGAAATGTGGCATTACAGTTTCCTACCCTAACACCACACTCCCACCCTGCACACATTAACAGGCATCAGGGGTGCCTTGGGGTTGTCAGCCCTAACACCCCATTCTGTAAGTAAATAAGCTGAGATGGGTTCAGTATAGGAGAATGGGGTGAACGTTAGGATGAGGACACCAAGGCACACCCCCGACGCCTGTTGGTGTGTGCAGTGTGGGGGTGGGGTGTTAAGATTGAAAACCTAAATGCCACATCTCCCTACTTTTCTTGCTTCAACCTTAACTAGAGCATTAACAATAGGTTTTCTTTCAGTTTATTTCCTTACTTTATGAAATAATATAATCGTATCCTTATTTGCCTGTGGTAGTGCATGACCCTCTGGGCCTTGCGCACCCATCCCTCCATAATTGCATATATGTATGTAGCTGTGAAAGCACAGGGCCCTCTGGGCCCTGCAATTCCAATTATCAGACAACAGTGACCAAATTGTCAGCATAGCCATCTTATTACCCTACATCATGTATCTGGTAGAGAACATGTTTGAATACCAGCTAAAACATAATTCTGTGTAACTACAAAGCATTTCAGCACCACAAGTGCAAAAATATATTTTGGGCAGGATTTAAAAAATGACAACTGCGACATACATGGGGGGGGGGGTTAATAAGAAGGCTATGTGGATAATCTGAGGTCAAAATATTTAAAAGTTTCAAAGTTATGAGCAGGCATAGCAAAATTGCAATGAATGGTCATAACTTTGGCATTTTCTCATATTTTGACAACAAATTTTCAATATAGTCTTCTTATGATCCTAGCTCATAAACCCATAAGAGAAAAGTTTCACATCCATGCCAAAATGCCATTCCACACCACAGGTGCAAAAACATGTCTTGGACAGAAGGTGATGTGAAAAAATGGCTATGTTGAAAATTTGGAGCTAAAATTTTGAAAATTACCAAAGTTACCAAAATGATGCACATGTATAGAGAAATTTCAATGAACACTCATAACTCAGCCATTTGTAGGAATATTTCACCAAATTTTCAACATGGCATTTTTGGGACCCCACCTCATGAACACTGGTAGTGAAATTTCATTATTCAGTCCTGAAAGGAGATTTTGTGAAACAACCACTAAATTGTCTTCCTGGCCTGATTAATGAAATGACAGTGACAGTGCTCACAAAGATGGGGACCTGAAAAGGCCATGTTAAAAATTTGGTGAAAAAATCATAAAAATGGCAAAGTTATGAACATAAGTTCAAAACACCACTTGAAATACATTAAATGGTACTTACCTTGATTCCTCAGTTCATGGTTCGGCTTTGAAGAGTGCAGACGTGTCTCGGTCCACAGAAGATGACAGCCTATGACCTCCGGTGGTATGTATAGAGTAAGGAGGGTGTGTGGGTTGATGGATGCTCAGTGGGAGGGTCAGAATCGGGGAGGGGGACGTCGGGAACAATGAGGGACTGTTTTCTTTTTTTCAGGTTAAAATAAAGACATGGGGGGACTGTTTTCTTTTTTACAGGGATCTGCCTGAAATTGGAGAGTGGGGGGTGCCACTAGACACCAGAGAACACAATCTGAATATTGGGATGGCAGTTGGAGGGTGGGGGTAACACTAGACACCAGGGATTAACATGAAAGTAATGGGGATGGTGATCAGCGGGTGGGGGGATGCCACTAGACACCAGGGAATCAAACATAATGAGATAGCAACTGGAGGGTTAGGGGGGTGCTAATAGACACTAAATAAAAAGTAACGTGGATGGGGATTGGAAGGTGAGGGGGTGCCACCAGACAAATTGGGAACGGCAAGTGGGGGGAGCCACCAGACACCATTGAATATATTTATATCATTTTGTTTATGGGGAAGATGAGCGGTGGGTGGGGGGGTGCCACTAGACACCAGGGAATATATCAATGTGTATGTATAGGGAGGTGTACAGTGATCTGAGCAAAGTTTATTAAGTATCTCAATTTGAGTGACTCAAGAAAACTGCTCATAAAAAAGAGAGAGCCTCAGAGAAGAGTGAGCAGTAATGTAGAGTGAGTGTAGCAGTGAGCTGCACTCACTCGAACAGGATATGTAGAATGTTTTGGCCAAGACCTGCCATACTGCCCATTTGGCATCGTGGCTAGAGCCATTGCCTGTGATAGTTGAGGATCCAAGTTTGGGTCCTGGTGTGGGAAGGAAAAATGTTTTGTCCTGGGGTTTTATTTATTTTTTATGTCTGCCCCCCCAGAGTAAACAATCTTTAAGTTGGGGTGTGTGTGGGGGGGGAGGGTGCGGCCCCTGCATAAAAGTTTCTTTTTCTGGTATGGATGTGGTATGTTAGCGACCATTGCTATTTGCGACAGTCAATCTGATTTTGGTCACTCTTTTTACTTCGGGCATTTTAGTTTAGTCACTCTTTGTGATCTCTGACTTAAAAAACTCACCATTAGCACACAAAACCACATGGGGACAGTGATCGGCTGATAGGAGGGTGCAACTAGACACCAGGGCAAGGGTGGCTCATAGCTCACACTGTAGCCGACAGCACGAGTTCAGCGGTGCCTGCAGAAGTGAAGAAATGCCTACTGTTTTCATACAGAGAATGCAGTGGAAGCGCTCCTCTTGCTAAGCTGGGTACCTGGGATTTAGGCTGCCCATAAAAGCCATTTGTTGGCACAAGGTTTAAAACAAACATCAGAACTTGCTAACTGGGACCCATTTACCTAGGTTCTGATGTTTGTTTACTAAAATACCAGCAGTTTTATCTGTTTTTCACGTTTATTAGTTGGGGAAAGCATTAACAAGATGGCAGTTGGCATGGCACAAAAAAATGTTTGGTGCCATGACAATTCAGTGGTGCAAAACAAAAAAACAGCATTGTGGTATCACATTGTTACTTTCACCACAGCACATTATCTGAAAAAACATACTGCATATGAGCAGGTTGGAAAACACTAAAATTTTAAGCCTAATAACTCTGGAGCCCTTTGATATTTTTTCACCAGACCTGTCAAAGGCACTACCTTGGGACATGACACATGCACCCTGCAAGTTTGGGGCAAAAAAATCCTTTCCATGTAGGCAAGAACAAACAAAAACAAAAAACAATGTTAAGTATAGGAAAAAGGTTGATTTTTTTTTCAAAAAAATGACAAGTGGAGCTCAGAAGGAGACCATATGATCCATCTTCTCAGCCCATGGTTGCTACTCCTCCCAGTTATTTTCCCTCCTAAGCTGCCCACAATGGCTGTCCCATGCGAGTTTGATTTCCCTTACTGTCTTCAATGCTACCCACTTCTGGTAGCAGGCTGTTCCATGGGTCTATCACTCTTTCTGTGAAAAAGTACTTTCTAGAGTTGCTTGTAAACCAACCTCCCAGTTGGCCCACCGGCGCAGCAGTTGGAATTCCGCTTGCAGCACCGGCAACCTGGGTTTGGGAATGGACACAGGTCACTGGAGGGCTGGAGGGCTGGTGGGTTAGAAGGATGGAGCATCCTAAGGACTGCTCTCCTTCTCCGGGGGAGGGTGGGGATTTTACCCTGCGCTTGACAGACCCCTGGCAGAGGCCGGGGATACCGCCGCTGCCAGTGCTTAACAGTATTCAGGAGGCAGGGAGGATGCAGGACGTCATTGCAAGTCCTCGCCTCCCGTGCAACAAAGGGGAAAAACAGCCCTGCTCCTATTGCCATAATGAAGCCTGCTCCAGCTGCATTAGGCGCTCAGGCTGACTCCCGCCTTTCCCAAGTTCATGGCACTGTTGGTCAAGGTGCCATGACCCCGCCCTGAGGGGGAAGCCAGGGGGTTCAGGGAGAATGGTTAAAATATGAGCAGCCGCATCCAGAGTCCATGACCAGGCTGATAGGTCTTGGTGCAGGGATGCAGGGACAAAAATAGTAAAATTGAAAGAACAAAAAAGCTACCTCCCACCATGCTAGTTGTGCCCTCTTGTACACGCAGTCCTGTTTTCCTGGAAGAGGTTTCCCTTCTGTGTTGTGTTTATTCCCCTGATGTATTTAAATGTTTGTATCATATCCCCCCTATTTCTTCACTGCTCCAGAGAGAATAAATTCAACTCCTCGAGTCATGTCTTGTTTCGTATGGCTCTTAGTGCAGCCCCTGCACATCTATGTAGCCCTCCTCTGTACTGTCTCTAAAGGGTCAATGTCCTTTTTCAGGTGAGGCCTCCAGAACTGGACGCAATATTCCAGGTGTGGCTTCACCAAGGATCTGTAGAGTGGTATGATTGCCTCCTGCTTTCTACTTGCTTTGGTCCTGGACCCCTCTTGGAGTGTGTCTGCCAGCTGCCTTGTGTCAGCCCTGGGAGGGAGCCACTTGCAGATGTTGCTACATCCACTGTTTGAAGTCCTGGGTCCCGCTTGCAGTGTATCCTCCTGTTCCCCCTCCATTGATGGATCTCTGATCCAGCCCACTTGGTATCTCTCCATCCCCCTTTCTCCAGAAATTCCATGGCACACAACTAATTATCTATACAGTTGCATTTTTGACTGTGAACCCTTTGCAATAGTGATTTAATATGGCTCCACTTTTATGCAAGGGCGTAGCTAATGATACTCCACGTAAGCCATGGTGTACTAAGTTTAGTAGCGGGGGTAGCAAATAAGTTGGCCAGCATTGCTCTGCCCTCTCTAATCCATTGTGTTTACATTCCTTTGTTTGGCTTTGCAGGCTTTTTCTTTTCTCTTTCAGCTTTGTTTTGGGGGAGTGGGGGTGGCAGAGAGGCCCACTGACTTTGAAGCTGAAGGTCACAATTAAGTCTGCATGGTCTTCCTGCATAGTGCTTGGCTGCTAGCACCTGGTAAGGGGTGTGGCAAGTCTGTGGTGGTGGGTTTAAATGCCTGAACAAAGTTAGAAGGCATACTATTAGTTCAGTTGTACTGGGAGTGAGAGAAGCAGTAGAAGAACTGAGGAGCAGCAGACGGAAGAACAGACTCAGAGCCAGCTAAAAGAATGAAGACTTCATGTGGAATGGCAAGTGGAATGAATCTGCTTACCTGCAGGGGACAGAGAAGACATTTCTGCCATGATCTTGAACTTGCGGTGCAGTCAATGGTGTTTACCAGTGGGCAGCGAGCCCCACACTAGCAGCACAGACAGACAGACAGCAGGTCTAGTGTGGGAATCATCTGATTAGAGCCAGAAACCTTGGACTCTAATTGTGGGGGGGTGGGGGTGCGGGCATGAACAACAGTAGGGGAGGGGGTAGCAGTGGCAGGTTGGTGTACAAATCTGAAATGCCTGGCTACACACCTGCTTTTAAGTATACAGAACTGTATCACTGTTTTAATACACTTTCAGATTTTCTCTGTTACTCTGCACTGCATATATGCATTAGTGTTACACACAGCCTGTGTATTAGGACAAGCTGTGTGTAACACTTAAGCAATAATGCCGAACAGGGTGTGTGTGTTGTGCTGGGATAACGTCACGCCTCAGGTGGTTGGGCACGAGGCCGCAGGCTGAGTGCATCCAACAACTGAGGCGTGTCGTTATCCCAAACGACACACACCCTGGAGGGCATTATTGCTATTATACAATGGCTCATTGTTATACAGAATAAAACAAATAATTTTAAAGATGTTTTTGTGTGGAAAAATATTTTTGTTTTTTAAGAGCAGATGAAGCAATCAAGCAAATGGTCAAGATGCTCAAGATGCTCATCTGCAGGTTCACAGTGAGGCTGAGACTGGACCTGTGATGTTGTACTGATTGACATCACGGGTCCAGCCCAAGACTGACCAATCAGAGTCCAGGATTTTTTCTTGCCATTGTATAATAACAGTTCAGTGGGACAATATTCAGATTGCCAGAACAGAAGAGTCTTTAAAAAATATTGTTACAGCTGTGGGTGTTTACAGAGAAAACAGATAGTTCTTTACATGTGAACTAGAAATAAGGCTTTATATCAGACATAATGGTCTGTGAATGACAATGGAAAAATTAAATACTTTAATTTGACTCACTGCCACAGTGATAAACTAGTCTTTAATTTGACTCATTGCCACAGTGATAAAATAGACAGTAAGAGTAATAGTGAAGTACTGGTTAAGGGTAAATTATATTACAAGTGAGAGTAACCGGAATATTCACGTGAAAATCTGAATTCACCCATTGCCTACTCAACTTTCCTCACCCCCCAACTTGGCATTCCCCCACACACTCACACACACCACTCACTGACCTAGATTCGGTCCAGCACCATAGATCCAGTCTCTGACCTGAAACATGTCATCCTGGAACCATGACTGCAAACTGAGGAGATAAGGTAAATCCAGTTAATGTGTGTGTGTGTGTGTGTGTGTGTGATTCTATTCACTAAAATCCAGTCCACACATGAATTCTATATGCCTTGTCAGACTAGCATTGGCAGCCATTTTGGCATTGACCTAAGTTTGTTACTATTGTGACAGTCAGGTGAAGAGGGGAATGTGGGCACTCAGTGGGCTGGGGGAAGAGGTTTTATTTATTATCAGGACTGTGGGTGGAGGAGGGGGCATGTGGTAGCTACAAGGGTTGGGGAGAGGTTTTTGTTTTTACAGGTGTTGCTGCTACACGCATGTGCAGTAGCCTTCACTGATGACTAATGTTGGCCTTTCACCAATGGCCAAATCTGCATAATTTTTTAACATAAATTTCACCCTTTGAGAATGGCAAACTCCATGAAGTTGTTTTACTTTGCCACAAAGATTACATGAAGCACAACGGTGGAACTTCACAATCCCTAATGAAATACCATACCGTGTAGAAATTATAGGTTTCTAAACATTATGTTTGCTGGGTGAGTACAGTAGTAAAAGATCAAGAGCATGTCAATAACAGAACTATTACTTAGCAACAGATTTGATAAGAATTGTTACTATTAAATGCTGCTTCTATCTCCAATTAATGAGCCACAGACACTGGGCTGTTGTTTAGAAGCACTCAGAGTCTCCCCCAAACTGTATGTGGAATGTAATCATTCCTGAAGCTGCTACCCAATATGAGCACCTGTGCCTCTCTGTTATAATCTCAAGTTTCTGGTAGCTATATGTGGATAGATGAAAAAGAAGCAAGTTGTCAGTGTAACAGTGGAGGCTAAGAAATGCTATTTTCAGGAGTTCCTGTTCCACGGTTTCCTTTCTGTAATGCAACTCAGGAGTCAGTCATGTATTAAATACGAATGTGTGCTTTTGACTTTCCATGCTAATGTATTGCATAAATGCTAACACTGATTAAATGTCTACATTTCCTGTCTGCCATTAGAGAGCAAGTAATTCCTCCAGGAAAACTGGAAGAGTTGGCTGCAATTCCATTTCTGTTTCCTGTATTTTCAGGTGTCTCTTCCACTTATTTCCTATTGCCAAAGAGATTTGCATGAAAACAGGATCTTTGTCCTACTGCATGCCTATATGAAATTAGGTTCACCATTTGCTGCTATGTAATTGATTAAGATGTCATAGCAGCATAGTATTGTGGGGATGGAAGGGACCTAAAGTCCATCTCATCCACCCGTTAGCACAGCAGTGACTGTACTGTCCCCAATTAGAGTATGGACTCGCACCCAATCTTATTAGCAGGAATGTTACCTCTGCTTCTGCTGTGTAATCCTCTATGTCATTTTGTGTAATCCTTTATGACATTTTCCTCAGAATTCTGTCTAGTCCCATTTTTAAAGACAGAAGAATTCTAGCTGGCTCAAGCCCATCGGATAGGCTATTCCACATATTAATTACTCTAAGAGTGAAATAATGCTTTCTAATGTTTTCTAGAGATGTGCAAAATTAAGAAAACATTGGTTCAAAATGCCAGTTTTGGAATGTTTTTTTTCCCCAAATAAAGTGGCATTTTTTTATTGTGAAGCGATCAAACTTCTCTCATGAAGTTGCCATTTTGCAGAAAAAAGTGCCACTTCACCTGAAAAAATGTCAAGAAGTCAACAAAGTCAAAATTGGTGATGTCAATAGGAACTTCATTAAGCTTCCTGAAGCTTCATGAAGTCAAAGTTTTGCAACTTTGGGGAAACTGTTGGTGAAGTTTAACTTCACTGCATCTCTAATGTTTTCTCTTATCTTGCCCCATCACCAGTTTGAATACATGCCCTCAAGTTCTGCTTGCACTTACCAGCTCAAGCATCTGTTAACCCCTGCCCTGTCTATCTTCTTTAGTAGGGGTGTGAGAATACCTTATTTCGAATATTCGCTGAGCATTCATATTCAGGGGTTCCAATTATTTGTTATTAATACTTCTTAATTTGCTATTCAGCAACTCAAACTGGCTGTGAGACTATAAGATCTCCAATCAGAGGTCACTTTGGAAACTCACAGATGGCAGGTCATGTGACCCAGCACTCTCAGAACCTTCAGGCAAGAGACACCGATGATTTTAAGCTGCTGCAGAGAAATAATCTATTCCATCCTATTTAAACTAGGAAAAAAAAATCAGAAATCTTGATGTTTTGTGTTTCTCTGACTTAAATCACAAGCTAGTGAGGGTAATTTTTGGCACACTTCTGTGTGATACATTATTTTCAGTGTTTCTCAGGGGAACTGATGGTAGTGTTTTTTCCCCCCTCTAAATACTAGGCATACTAGGCCTGTTTCTATTCTGCAAGCAAAAACAATCAGACAGTCCGACCCTGGCTGATAGGGCTTAAGAGAGGCAATTCACTTAGTCAGCTGCTGCAATTTGCAGAAAGCCAAAAAATACAGATAATTTCCAATATTCATGTTGCTAAATTTTTCCATTAAAACCATATGTATTAAGCCCAATATTTGCCATAGGGCTTGTTTAGGGACTGTTTTTACTGTTGTCATCATTGTCTTATCCCTTCATTACTTGTAATAATTTATTTATCACACAAATAGAAAAGGCTACCTGTTTTCATGGTTCTTTTTTTTTTTTACATCTTTTTATTTCATTTTCAAGGAGGGTCCAAGAGCAAGGCCTCACAGATCATTTTTAATGTTGGCTCACACTTGTGTGCCAGCCAACATCTTGCGGTAGTAGAAGATTTGGAGGAGCGGTCACTGTGGGCGAATGCAGGGCATGCATCAGTAGGTGCGTCCCTCATTCCCCAATAAACCAGCATGCAGGCACTGACACCAGCAATATGTAAAGTGGTCACCACATTTAAGAAAAGTGCAGCTGCAATGAGAGGCAAGTTCATCATGCAGCGGCACAATAACACACCTCCTGAAGCGCCCTTCCTGGTGAAGTATTTCAATATACATGGCGGCAGTGACTGCCAGCACTGCCTGCCACACAATGTTGACTTCAGGGGTGCCCAATCCTGTTGGCATGCCCGGACCCAGTTCATGCTGGACAGGGGAGCCCACTCCCCATTGGCATAATGCCCCTCCCATTTCACTCAGTGCCAAGGGGTGCCCAATCCTCGGCATCATGCACCCCCACATTTCTGGGCCAATGGGGGCCCAGTCCCCATCAGCTTGGTCCCCTCCCCACAAATGCAGGTGGTACACTGGGAGCCCACCCCAATATACCAAGCACACCTGCAAAAAAAGAAAACCAACCTGCGTTGTCCATTTTCCCCCTTGAATACGAGAAAATGGTCCCTCGAAGTCTTCTGGTGCCCCTCCCCCAACCCACACCCACCCTCTGTGTACTCCACCTCCCCACAGCCCTCCCTCACCTCATACTTAGCTTTGGAGCTTAGCGTGATGATCTTCGGTTGACCAGGAACACATCTGCACTCTTGAAAGCCGTCTGCAAACTGAAGAAATGCCGGTAAGCTGTATAATGGCATAAATGTTTTTTTTTCAACTTTGGTTCATATCTACGGCATTTTGGGGAATTTTGGCACCACATTTTCAACATGAAGTTACTGGGACCTCTCCTCATGAATCCAGTTGCTGTCATGGCATTATTTGGTCCCGGAAGGTGATTTTGCAGTCACTGCATGGAATCACCTTTCAGGACCAATTAATGAAATGACAGTGCCACTGTTCATGAGGTGGGCTCTCAAAAAACCTATGTTGCCAATTTGGTGAATAAAATCAAAAAAATGACCATTTTACATGCGTGCATTGTGCAGTTTCCATGCACACTCGTAACTTTGCGAATTTGTAATATTTTCACTCCAAATTTTCAAAATTGGCATTTTCCCACACCTCCTTATGAACAGTATGGCGCATGTGGTGCACAATGGCTTGATCGTAGTGCAATATCAGTGTTCTGGACACATTAATAAAATCACAGTGACACTGTTCATGAGTGGAGGTCCTAAAATGCCTATGTTGAAAATTTGGTAAAACAAATACCCAAAATAATTGTATTACATGCATGCATTGCGCAGTTTCTGTGCATGCTCATGACATCACCGATTTTTTATATTTTCACTCCAGATTTTCATCATTGACATTTTTGTACACCTCCTTATGAACAGTACAGCTGTCATTTTTCACATCCTCCCTGAAATGTGTTTTCACACGTCACACAATGGTGCAGTTGCCGTGGAAAATCAATGTTCGGGCCAGATTAACAAAATCACAATGACACTGTTCATGACCAGAGTTCCAAAAATGCCTATGTTGAACATTTGGTTAAACAAATCCCCCAAATAATTGCGTTATGGCCTTGCATTGCTCAGTTTCTATGCACACTCCTGATGTCACCAATTTTCCATATTTTCACTCCAGATTTTCAACAAAGCCATTTTTTTTTACACCTCCTCATGAACAGTGCAGCTGTCATTTTTCACATCCTGCCCGAACTGTGTTTTTGCACCTGTGCTACCAAAATGCACAGTCGCTGTACAAAATCACCTTTTGGCAAACAAACTCACAGTGCCACTGTTCATGAGGTGGCGTCACAAATGGCCCATGTTGAAAATCTGGAGTGAAAATACCAACAAATTCCCTCAGCATTAGGGTTACCAAATGCAATATCCCACCCTGTACACACTGACAAGCAACAGCGGTGTGCGTTATCATTGCCAGCTGAAATGCTCATGCCATTCCACCCCACCACCCTGCAGCCAGTGACAGGTGTCAAGATGTGCCTTAGACTCTTCAGCCCCAACGTTCACCCCATTCTCCTACATTGCGCCCATGTCAGTATATTCCCTTATGGACTGGGATGAGCGTAAGACTTGAAGACCCCAAGGAACATTGCAGCACTTGTCAGTCTCAGCAGGGTAGGGAGAGGTGAAATGGCATTAGTGTTATGGCCAATGACCCAAAGGCAAACCCCAGTGCCTGTCAGTCTCTGCATGATGGGGCTAGGGTAGGCATCAGTTCATTACTTCACTGCCAATCCTATTGTGCATCTCTCTAACTCCTGCACTACCAGTGCCAGTGCCAGCAAGCCAACATTCGGCATTGACAAATGCTTGTTCTAACACGTTATGGTCATGTTGATCTCCTTGCAGGATACCCAATCCACTAGGAGACCAACATTGTGCAGTCAAAATGTTTTGGGTGTGTGGCTGCCCTACTGTGCCAGGTTCAGGACGAGCAGAGCTGGGCTGGTGTCATGTGGAGTAATGGGACCCTGACTAAAAAACCTCCCTGCTGACTCAATGATGACTCATAGAGCCTGAACATGGTATATCCCATTCCCTGTCTGATTACAGGGCAGGGTGTAGCCCTGTCTGTTTTGAGGGTACATATCTACTGTATCTGATTACAGAATATATCACTGGTGAGCAACAGGAGGAGAAAAAAAAAAAAAAAGAATGTTCTGGTTTCTAAAATGAAAAGAAAGAACCAGCCCTGTAACACTGATGCACCATCAGTACTGATAACTACTTTGACTGAGTTTCTGAATGGATCTTGGTTGCTCGGGGGCCAGCCAGGGAACAGAGGATTGAGAATCCCATGGACGGCTCTTCTCTCGGGAAGTGGAGGCACAGACAGTGGCCCCTGTGTGACTGCCACAGTGCTCTAGCATAAACTGGGTGCCTGGTGTTGGCAGCTGAGCAAAGTGGATTTATGAAAAAAGAAAAACAAATGAAAAAAATTTAAAAGAGCAATAAAAGCAGGCAGCCTTTTCTATTTGAGAGAAAATTAACTGGAAGCGAGAAAGGGGTAGCAAAATGATGAAAGCAGAAAAAACTGTCCCTGAAACAAGCCAGATCTGTGATACATTGGGGCAATCTGAGAACTGGGAAGCAAGAAGATTTGGGGCATGTTGTTTTTGTAGGCTTTATGCAAAAGTGGAGTGGTGAGTATTGGTGCACTGTGTAGTATACCCAGTTTCACAACCTCATTGTTGTGAAGTCGTAACATGAGAAGCAAGTTATTGGCAATCACTAGGTTCTGATTTACCTTGGGGCAACTGTAGCTGTGCTCTTGTTCTGCATGTTTGCTGTTTGTAATATACATGATAATAACAAGCATTAAAACAATAAGAAGAGAAGTTATATCTGGTACAGAAAAAGGTAAACACTGCAGGAAGGAAGCATGGGGAACAATACACAGGTTAACTTTATGAAGAAAAGCAATCAGCAAAAGTAGACAAGAGACTATATAAACCACCTGGTTTCTCCGTAGTGCACTGTCCGAGATGGAACCCCAGGGGTGAGAGTGTAGCCATCTGTTGGAGAACTCACTTGAACTTCTCCATGCACCCAGTGGGAACTGCTTCATTGTTAATGAATGGCCATATTGGGGTGTCCAGGTGCAAGTTGTAGAATCCTTCTTGGGTACCGACCTCCAGGATGCAAGAGAGAATTTCTACAGGAAGTCACAGACTTTACTTCTGAGACGGTGCTGGAGTCACCCAGATGGCAGATTCTGGGTGACTTCAGTGCTTTGGCCAATGACAAACTCTTGCAGTTTAGAAAATACTTCCTCCAGATGCTGAAGTCACTGGGCCTTGCACAAGCATTTGCTTCCGTGACTCACTGCCATGGCCACACCTTGGATCTAGTATTCTTGCTGGGGCTTGAAATCGATGATCTCAGGATTGATTTGTTCATTTGGTCAGATCACTGCATTGTGAGGTTTCTCATTTGGGGCTCCCCTAGTAATCCCTCCCCTGTGGAGATGGTCTGTTATTGCCCTTTGAGGGGACTGTACATAGAGGGATTATCAGCAATAATGGACTTCTCTCAGGTAAGAGCTGCTTGTGCATCAGCAGTGGGTGAAGTGGTTGCAGCCTATAATAGGGCTGTGACCTCGGTGCTGGAGTCTGTCACACTGGTCCATATATGACCAAGGTTCTCTCACTTGAGATCTCCTTGGTTTGATGAGGATCTCAAAGAGATGAAGACTAGGGATCAGAGGTTGGAGTATCATTGACTGAAGTCTGGCTCAAAGGAGGACAGACTGGCTTTTAAAGCTCACTACAGTGAGCGTCAAAGGGTTATCTCCCATAAGAAAGCAGAGTTCCTGTCCATGGAGACAGCTGCAGGGAAGAACAGACCAGCTCGGCTCCTTAGGACTGCTGACAGGCTGCTTCATCCAGCCTGCTAACAGCCTAAGTTTGCAGCTTCTGCCGCTAACAGCAAAGAGTTTGCTCTGTTCTTCTCTGACTGAGTGTCCTCCATCAGGTCCAGTATTCATCCAGTGGGGTTTATGTTATCCCACAGTGGTCAGTCAGATGTTTCAAGTTGCATCATGGCTGCCTGGAGTGAGTTTAGGCCAGAGGAGATGGAGGAAATCTGCAAGTGATCTCATCACTGCAGCCCACATTCTGTGAACTGGACCCGGGCCCGACACATCTTCTCATGAATTGCGTAGAGTCCATTGGCCCATGTTTACTGAGATTGTCTGGTGTTTGCTTTTGGAGAGACATTTTCCCAGTGCTTTGAAAGATACACTGGTGAGGCCCCTCATGAAAAAAAACGTCTCCCAACCCTGACATCTTGGCAAACTACAGACCTTTCTCTAAGCCTACCCTTCTTGGGAAAGGTTATTAAGAAAATTATGGCACTGCAGCTCAAGACCCACCTCGGTGCTTTAAATATGTTTGAGCCCCTTCAATCTGGTTTTAGGTCAAGGCACAGTACTGAAATGGCACTAGTATGGGTACACAGTGACCTCCTCAGGGCTAGAGATAGAGGAGAGCAGTCTATTTTCATTCTCCTCAACCTCTCTTCAGCTTTTGACACTGTAGACCATGGCATATTGCATGATTAGTTTAGGGTGCTTTATGGGCTCACTGGTACTGTCATCAACTGGTTTGAGTCCCTTCTTACTGTCAGGATGCATAGGGTTGTGTTGGGAAGGATTACTTCTCACCTGAGGCCCCTGCCATGTGGACTCCCCCCTGAGTTTGATCCTCTCACCCATGTTGTTTGCAGTGCACATGCTGCCCTTGGGTGAGATCATTCAAAGTTACAGTGTGGATTTCCACTGCTATGCAGACAACACCCAGCTGTATATGTCTTTTGCACCCATACTGACAGCGCTGTAGAGTTACTAAATGCATGCCTGGCTGAGATCCAGGACTGGATGTCCTCCAGCTGGCTAAGGCTCAACCTGGACAAAATGAGGTACTGGTGATTGAGCCTGGTCACCAGCGAGAGGTGGAAGTCATTGTGGTTAGTCCTGCTTTGATGCTGGACTCAACCCCGCTGTCGGCTACCACAAGGGTAAAAAACCTGGGTGTTATTTTTGATGACAGATTGACATTTGATGCTCAAGTGTCACCTGTCATCCAGAGTGGTTTTTTTATCACTTGAGGAATATCATCAGGATTAAAGCCCTCATCCTGCTGGATAATCTGCCATCTAGACTTAACTATAGTAATGCTCTCTATCTCAGGGTTAGTGGAGGAGTCTTGCATCACCTGCAGCTAGTGCAGAATGCAGCAGTCAGGTTACTGACTGGCCTCCCGAGGTCGTGTCATGTGACCCAGATGCTGCATGACCTGCACTGGCTGCTGGTGAGGTGCAGAATCTCCTTCATGGTGGGTCTTCTCACCTATAAAGCCCCATACAGTCTGGGACCAAGCTACCTGACTGATCTCCTGACTCCAAACCAGCCTCAGCTCTCCCTCTGCTCTTCAGAGAAAGGCCTCCTAGCAATTCCCAGGGCTCAGCTAAAATTATCCAGTGACCACGCTTTAGTGGTGGATGTGCCAGCCCTTTGGAATTCACTTCCTACGTCCTTGAGGAATGCCTCCTTGTTGGAGGTCTTTAAGCGGGGCCTGAAAGCACATCTCTTTAAAGAAGCTTTTGGGAACTGTCTTATACCAGTGGATGAATTTAACTGATCCTTTTTACTTTATTGTTATTGTCATTATTTAGCTTTAATTTCTGATTCATTGTTATTTTATTGGTATTTTTTCTATATTGTAAAGCACCCTGAGCCTCAGGGATAGGGCACTTCATAAATAAAATGTTTATTACTTACTTACTTACTAATGGAAAGCTAAATATGATGAAACAAGTTGTTGAATGTGTTCAAGATCTAGAGTTGAACGATGAGGCTCAATGTCATCACCAGTTGTGGTAACCATCCGCCTGCTTGGATAGCTCATTTATAGAGGGACAACTGATGTATCTTATAGCCAGTTGCGTCAAGTGAGGGAATAAATGCCTCATCTGCACCCAGTAGACTAATGGATCAACATGAAAGGGCTCAAGAGACTCTGTAAAATAGCCGTTCAAGATATTTTCTTTAGACAAAGGCTATGATTGTGTCTTCTTCTGTTGCTCTTGATGTAAGAACATGCTGTGCAGTGGCTACTCTCACCTATCAGTGCTACTTTCATTAACATGTATTTCTTTCCCACCTCATCCAGTGGAACCAGACCTGCCAGATGGTGTTCCGTCTCCTCTCTCTCATGACCTACAGTGCCAGTCGCTAATATCACCACTCCCCACACACAACCAGTCAGCTCATCACATAGCTCTTGTCAAAACTGAATTACTGTATGGCTATCCATAGCCATGTGAAGGATCTCACATTTGAACCAGGGATACAGAATTACTGAAGTCCTATATTGCTGCAGCAATCCTGATCTGAGTGTGAAGGCCCCTAACAATTAAAACTCAAAAATGATTGCATCAGGAAGAATAGTGCTACTAACCCACCTGATTTCCTATCTTGTGCTGGAGGGGGCATAAAAAGTACCGGACACAAGACTAACCCTGTCTCCAGTCCAGGTTACACCTCTACCACTGGGTTCAAGCCAAGAGGTACCGTGATTAAGTTATGCCCAAAACATGACTTCGGAATCCCACCCAAAATATATAAACCCCCAGTACCTCACAGTATCCCTATAGCTGCCCTATTATGCAGCCGTACCACCGTGGCCATTCCTAACACTCTACCTCACAGACTGATATCTAGTAGGCTAAGCTGGGTGCACTAAGCTCACATTGTAAGAAAGCTGCTACTAATACTGCTACTGATCTCTGGAGATGTCCACCCAAACCCAGGGCCACCCATTGCCAGACCACACTTGAGACTGGATCACCTCAAGATAGTCTCATTAAACATTCACAGTCTCCTTAGCAAACTACCACAATTCCAGGCTTGGGTGGAGCTACTTCAACCAGATATAATAGCTCTGACTGAAATCTGGCTCTCCCCTAAGGTCAGTGATGCCACCATCGCCCTAGATGGCTACACAGTGTTGCGGCAGGACAGATTTACCAAGAGGGGTTGGGGATGCCTAGTCTACATGAGAAGTGAGATAAATGCCCAATTACTGCCTTGTAGCTTCCACACCAAGGAGTTGCAAACACTAAACCTAAAGCTCACTCTAGGCCAGCAAAACAAAGTGTTACTATTATTACCCTGTGTACATACCCCCTAGCATCCATTAAACAGGTATCCAGCAAGTGCTAAGCAGCCTGGAACAGCTAAAGCACAACTGGGAGCATATTATTGTTGGTGACATCTATACCAATTGGCTGTTCCATGATGTCTTTGCAGTTCGAGATCAGGTATCTGGTCTCTACCTCACCCAACTGGTCACACAAGCTGCCAGATTTAATTACAAAACTAGCATAAGCACTCTAATTGATTGGCTCCTTGCAAGCTGCCTGGAGGATATCTCTGAGATCACCGTCCTGCCAGACACCCTCCGTGATCACTCTCCAGTAATGTGCACATGGTCAAATAAAACCACCATTAGTGCTCCCCGGGTCACACAAACTGCTTCTTGAGACCTGGACAACTGGATTACTTTAGGTAATATTTGAAGCTTGTGGGTTGGTTGCCACTAGACAGGGCTGAGGCAAGTCCTCAGCTTCATTGTTATAATGTTTAACAAGGCCTGTGACATATTTGCCCCCTATAAAACTAAAAAAACACTAGAGGGGCTACTAACCCATGGATCACAGGCTCCCTCCTTGAGCTCATGCAGGAAAGGGATCATCTCTGGCATAAAGCCAAAGCAACTTGCAAAATGGCTTGTTGCTTATAAGACTGCCAGAAACAGATGTACAAAACTCATCCATCAGGCTAAGGCAACCTACTACAATGATCTATTAAAAAGGAGCTGGGTATGAGGAAAGGAGTTCTGGGACTCTGTAAAATCACTCACAGGGAAACCTTCAAAATCTGAACCAGGGCTAATAGTCACAGCCACTGGGACACATCAGAAACCAGGTGACATAGCTAACACTTTTATCCTTGCTTTCACTGATCTAAGCTTGGTAATTCCTAGTGACTATTTGACCCCCTTAACTCTAAATCTACACCTCACCACCCCCCTGACTCACCCGGTCAGGGGCAATGCCCCCCCCAGTTCTACTTCAAGCAGCTCACCAGAAATGACACCACCAAATATGTTAAACGCGTGCTAAGGAAAACAAGGATGGGAAGCAAACTTGTTGACATGAAGCTGTGGTACTTATAGTAAATGAACTGATGGATCCACTTACTAAAGTCTTTAATACCTCAGTAAAGTCAGGAGTGTTCCCGACATGTGGAAGAAGGTGCATGCCACCCCTATCTTCATGTCAGGGGATGCCACCAACCTGTCTAACTACAGGCCCATCTCCATTGCCCCCCCAACTAAAGCCCTCGAAAGAATTGTCTCTGACCAGCTCATGGCTTACCTGTTGAAATACAACCTTCTCTGTGCCCAGGAACACAGGGTCTGAAAAAAACATTCCACAGTCACTGCCCTGGTTGACTTCACCTCCAAAATTTACAATGCCTTTGATGGTGGCCTGGCAGTGGGATCTATTTTGATACCTCCAACCACCAGCTCCTCCTACAGTACCTACTCTCAATAGGCCTGTCCATAGACACAATTATATGGTTCAGGACTCAATGTGTCAAAATCAAAGGCACTCTTTCTGAGCCAAGAGAGGTGAATCTAGGAGTACCACGAGGCTCAATATTGGGGCTGCTCCTTTTCAGCCTTTTCATAAACACCCTGTCCTCTGTGTGCCCAACGCACATCGTGTTTTATGCCAATGATGCGGTTGTCTCAGTAAATGGAAAAAACTTGCCCTCTATCACCCATGAACTGGAAGTAAATTTTCACAGTCTTGAGACATGTTTCTCCAATGATAAACTGATGCTCAATTATAAAAAATAGCAAGAGCATGATTTTAACGGTTCCACAGAATCAAAAGAAATTTGGAAAACTGGGAGTTATGGGATATACTGGAGCAGGTTGACACCTTCAAATATCTCGGTGTTCACATGGGTCATGCCCTCTCTTTCACTACCAATGTTGACCATGTAGTAGTGAAACTAGGAAGCAGTATAACACAGTGGTTTAAGACTGTGAGCTGCAAATCTGGTGACATCCAACAGACCAGACCTGGGTTTGAATCCCACAGTTTCCACTTGTATACTGTGTGACCCTGAGCAAGTCACTTAACTTCCCTGTGCTCCCAGGTCGCTCCTGTAAAAAAGCTTTCAGCTTACTGTGCTACTCCTGGTTAAACAACAAAAAAATAAAAAATAAATAAAATAAAAAATAGCCAATGCAAAACTAGGTGTTCTTTGTCAACACCGTCACTACATGGAGTTGGAGGCCCTAAAGTTGGTCACAAGCTGCACAGTCCTATCTACCATGGACTACGGCCTTATCATCTATGGTACTGAAACTGACACAGCCCTCAAAAGTGTAAAAACCCTTCTCAATAAAGCTTGCAGGCTTGCCCTAGGAGCAGACCTCTGGTCTCACACTTGTGACATCTATAAAGCTACTGGATGGCTACCACTTCACCTAAGAGCCCAATATCAGGCCTGCCTTCTGGCAAAGAAAGCCTCGCTCAGGCTGGCACCTGAATCCACATCCTGTCTATTTAAAATAAATCAGCCAGCTGTCAGTACTCAAAGTACATTGAAGGTGGTTTCCTTTAAGCATACCTCCTTAGCCTAGAGATCTCTCTCCTATAGAGGTCCCAAGTGGATGAACGATCTCCCCACTGACCTTGTTGAATGTAGCAAGGTCAGCAATTTCAAAGCTGGTCTCAAAGCATGCCTAGCTCTTGCCTGTGTATGTGAATGCCCCAATACAACCTAACCCCTTTAATAACAATCTAAGAGTGTCCTGAATGCTCCAATTCAAGCACTTGGACTGTCTCAAGCATTCCCTCCCACCACCATTGTAAAAATAAAATAAATACAATTTATTTTCCCTACCCAGTCCCCTGGCACATACTACAAGTTGCACTCACCATTAAAAGAATACAAGATCTGATAATGTCTGGTGTTGCCCTGCTTAAACTCAGACCACCCTGGAAAGAATGGTATTTGACCTAGCCCTTGATTTGGGCCCCCTGCTGTCCCAGCAGCACCATGCGGGCTCACTCACTCCCTTGCCAGCTATCCCATCTCCCTACCCCTGTATTTCCTCTCCTCCCTCACTCATCCCCCTGTCTCTCTCACCCCTTACACATTATCCTTCCGCTCCTCCACAGACAAAGCCACCTTTCGCTGCCTATATCTCTACACTTATTCCTACCTGAACCCATGGATTATATTAACCTAAATCTGTACTCTGAATTTTGCTAAGTGCTGTACTGCACTCACAAAGTGCTGTTATTACTCGCATTTATACTATGTAACAGGAACCATGTAATCTTCTGCTTCCTATGTACCTACTGTATATTATGTCTTGTCTGACTGTGAATACCTGTAACACTTGTATTGTTTTTATATTGTATGTGTCTTTGTTCTGACATGGGACCTTTGTAAACAAGCCCTGTCTCAAAGGTATTAATATGAAACTGAAATAAATAAATAAAAAATGTAGCATGGTTGCAGAAAGGTGGGTATGATTATCCTGTACTTTTGCAAAGCTTGCATCCAGTTCACCTTGCAGCTGCTCAATGAGCACAGCAGCCCCATCTGGAATCTCCCTGCTTTACCCTAAGTCTCTTAATGGATGCTTTCAGTATATGCACTGCTGGGACCACCTGGCTCAGAGTGGCAGTGGACGCTCTTAGATCATGGGTTCTTCTCCCAAATGGCCCAAGTACTCCCACCATGGCATCGACCAGTGACCACTCATGGTGGCCTAGGACTCCCCTAATGTTGCACTCCACTGCCATGTCATGAAGTGTGCACTTTAGTTCTAGCAGTCTAGACAGCATCAGGTATGACAAATTTCATCTGGTACTGATATCCTGTATCAAGCTGTGCTGAGACAGACCAAGGAATTCTTGAACTTCTCTTAGCTGGTTAGTTGCCTATACAGAGCAATGAAAATTAGCACAGATGGAGCGTGCTGTGGAGGCAGTCTTGCTAGCCTCAGTAATGTGATGTGCCACAGATGTGAAACTAGATTCAAGGTGTAGGTAAAGCAAGGAATGCTGACAAAATTTCCATCAGCAACTGCTTTCACCATATTTTTCCCATTATCTGTGATGAGAAAAACAACAACATGCAGATTGGTACCAACTGTCCATAACTGCAGCATACCTTGAATGAATGCCAGGATGTTTGGTGATGTGTGGTCTTTCTCCATTAGCCCAACATTTAGAAGAGCAGACCTGACTGCCAGGATGAGGAGGGATGAAGGGACAGCCAGTGACACAAGGAGAGAAAGAGGAATTCACAACAGTAGACAGCATTTTGCACACACCAGTGTGCGGTCAAGAAGACATACGCATGCGTGGAGTTTGTATTGCTCCAGATGTCTGAGGCATAGAGGAAAACTCCACCAATAGCCTCAGAGAGTAGTGTGGCAACAGCCATTCTCACGTCCTCATATTTCATTGACACCATAGTGCATGAAAATGTGGAATGTGACGGAAGCTGGTATCTTGGCTGCAAGTGCCACATATATCTATGAACGTCAGTGTCCTCCACAAGTAAAAAGGGCTGCAGATCCAATGCTATCATTTCACCTATGAGCTTTGTGATGTGTTGAGCTGTTGGAAGGGATGATTGGTACTTTGTTCTGGCCTGAAACACTTTCATTATTGGCACTGACTGTGGTTTGGGGGGATGTTCCATGCTTTCCAGATGGTGTGCAAATAGCAGGGGGCTGATGCCTGGCAGGGGTGCTTGGGGTGAATGGAGGACTTTTGGGATGAGGGAAATGGAGCAGTAGCAGCAGTGGGCACAGCAGCTTTTTTCCAGGGGCAGAATGGTTAGTGGCGTGCCAGTGCCACCAGCACCACTGCCTGCATCATCACCACAAGATGGGTCTGATGGAATCACAGGCACAGACCTTGATACTTTAACAACCTGGGAATGTTTTACCCTTAGTTGGTTCATTAAGGAGGTCATTGTTAAATTTGCCAGAGATTTCCCCCAGCTGGTAGAGGTACTGCACAGAGTGCACACTGCCTTTTTGTTATCTTCTTTTAGTAACTTGATATGCAACTATACCATGCTCTTACTGTTCCTGGCACCATTTATGCAATTAGTGTCACTAGTACCACCACCACTGTCTGGGCCCCCACTAGCCTTTCTTGTTTGCACTTGCATCTGAAGATTTTCCCCTGGCACCACTGGTGCCCCTGCACCTGCTCTACTTGGCTGTTCGGGATGGGATGCAGCTTGCTATACAAAATGCTGAAGGGTAGCTTGCTGAGATTTCTTGGAGAGGGGAGGGTCCATATCCTTCTTTCTCCTGCCTCTACAATCTCAAGAGATTGAGTCTTTTTGGCCACCCAACTGTCTTCCTTTATGGCTCTCAAGGTACTCCCCATACACTGCCTCATCATCAAAGCTGCTTAGATTAGCCTCCTCAGATGATATATCAGTGGGTAAATCTCCTGTTGGAAAGTACCCAGACCTAGATGAGTGCACCTCCTCCTCATATGTACTGACAAGTTCGACACTAGAGGAGACAGGCTGAGAAGAGGTGTCACTGTAGGGGTAGACACAACACTGGAAATAATTGTGCAACTGGCTGGGGCCACAACAGTAGTGGCTAGTGTCACTGTAGCAGTACTGGAGGTTGCCATGGTTACAGTGGCAGATGTGGTCTGGATCACAGTGGCTGGAGTGATCTGGGTCACAGTGGCCGGAGTGGTCTTGGTCACAGTGGCAGCAGTGGCTGGCAGGGACACCTTTTATGCAGACGTTGAGATACTAGTAGTCTGAGTGGATGGGTGGTGATTCAGAGCAGTGGTGGTTATTGAGGAGGATGTCCTCATCCTGTTGGTACTGGTGGCAGTGTAAAGGTATGAAGAGGACACATTCACACTGATAGTATCAGTGGTAGTTAATGACAATGTCCTCCTAGCAGCATTACTAGTACTTTAAATTCTACCGTTACTTTTCCCTGGTGTCAGCTAATGTTATACTGGTGCTGATGGAGACTGCATGCTTTGATGGGGTAAAACATAATTTTGTATGGCGAATGTGCTCTGAGTGTCGCTCTGCAGTATGCTGCTGCTCACTGTCTCCTGCTGCTCACCATCTCCCGCTGCTTGCTGCTTCACACCTGCTGCATGTTTGCTGGGACTGCTGAACCAAGTATGTTTTCTGGCACTATGCCTTCTGTCTACCCTGGCTGTATTCCTCACAGGAAGATGTACTAAATATAAATTATATTATTATGAAATATAATCACTCAAGTCACTGCAGCAGTGGTGAACTGACAAGTCTCAGTAAGTGTTAATTAATAATAAAGTCTGATTTTTCTTAGAAAAAAATATATTTTTTAAACATGTTCTTGGGAACACAGCCACAAACTTAGAAAAATGTCTTTACTGCAGAGTTGAGCACACACACAGAACAGAAAAGCAGCTAACAGAAGTGGTGGGAGTCAGCCAACTAGCCCCAACCTCCTAGCTATGGTGCTCTTGCAGTGGCTGAAGTGGCTATGGAGGGACCCAAGCCTGGGTTCCTCACAGAAAGAGTTCTGATATAAATTTTAATTATATTTATTATGAAATCAGGTCATTGCAGCAATGCTGAGCTGTCAAGTCACACCGAGTGTCAACTAATTATAGTCAAGTCCAATTTTCTCAGGAATTTTTCCTTTTTTTTTTAATCTCTTCTTGGGCACCAAACCACAAACTTAGAAAAATGTCTCAAGTGCATAGCCACACAAATATACATAACAGAAAAGCAACTAAGTGAAGTGGTGGGAGTCAGCTGACTAGTCCCACCCTCCCAGCTATGGTACACTCACACTTACTTAAGTGGCTGTGGAGGGACCCAAGCCTGGGTTCCTCACTGGAAGATATCTAATATGAAATTTAAATGGTATTTATTATGAAATCAGGTCACTGCAGCAATGCTGAGCTGACAAATCTCACTGGGAGTCAACTAATAACAGTCAAGCCTGGTTTGTCTAAGAAAAAAAAAATATTTTTTATATCTCATTTGGGTACACAGTCACAAACTTAGGAAAATGTCTGAGTGTATAGCTGTACACACACACACAGAACAGAAAATCAACTAAAGGAAGCTGTGGGAGTCAATTGACTAGTTCCATCCTCCCAGCTATGGTGCACTTGCACTTTCTAAAGGGGCCGCGGAGGGACCCAAGCCTTGGATCCTCATTGGAAGATTTCTGATAGGAAATTTAAATTATATTCATTATGAAATCAAGGCACTACAGTAATGCTGAACTGAGAAGTCTCACTGAGTGTCAACTAATTATAGCCAAGTCTGATTTCTCTTAGGAAAAAAAAAATAATCTCTTCTTGGGTATGGATTTAAGCCACCAAAAATAGAAAACATGTCCCTAAGATACAGTAACTGCATTTCAGTTACGCTACTTGCCTTGTTCTTTGTTTCAGACAACAACTAAGTTACAAAAACTTACATTTCTAACCAAAATGAATGCCTACAAAGCCTTCCTTCCTTAAACTATTAGTTTTCTTCACTATACTGCAGGTTCAAATCTCATTTGTTTAGTACTAACACTGTGTGTGTGTGTGTTGGTTGTTATAGTCTGCCTGCCTGTATCTCTCTCAGCAAACACACAAAAAAATACACAGCCTGTGTGTGTGTGTGTGTGTGTGTGTGTGTGTGCACGCACGCGTGTGTGTTGGTTGTTGTGGTCTGCCTGCCTGAAACTCTCTCAGCAAACACACAACAACCCTAATATTTTCCTTTTCTGAAAAGCCTAATTGTTCCCTCTGCAGTGTAAAAAGTCAACCTCTCTATATCAGCATTTAGAGAGGGAACAAAAAATGTCAATATTTCTGATTTTTTTTCTTATTTTAACAAGTGTATGGAAGTAGGTTCTCTCTCTACAGCAGTTTGACTTGTCTGTCTCTCCTGTCTGAATCTTTTGCAAGTGCTGGGTCATATGGCCTGCCTTCAGTGAGCTTCCAAAGTGGCTTCTGACTGGACAGGAAATCTCAGGAGATCTTGAACTCCCACCAAATAGCCACAAATAGCGCCGATTATTCTTTTTTCTTCCTAAGTAATGAATAACTTATTATTCATGGTGTTCAGGAAATGCTATTTATGACTCGCACATCCCTCTATTCTTTAGTGCTCAGACACTATGATCATCTCCCATCTCAGCCTGCTTTTCTCAAAGCTAAATAATTTGAGTATGCCCAGTCTTTCCTCGTAGCTTTTGCCCCTCAAGTCACCAATCAGCTTGGAGCCCCTGTGTTGGACCCTCTCAATCTCTTCAATGCCCTTTATGTGCTGCAGTGACCAAAACTGGACCCAGTTCTCCAGGCATGGTCTAACCAAAGCCTTGTGCATTGTGAGGATCACCTCTCTTGACCTGCTAATTACCTCCCTTCTAATGCATCCCAACATTACGGTTTGCTCTCCTGACTGCAGTAGCACACTGTGTAACTGGCTTCAGCTGACTGCAATTATCCCTAGAGCTATTTCCCAATTGTGCTGTCCAGTCTTGCACCACACAGGTATATGCAGAACCCAGATTTTCTCATCCCTAAGAGTCATACCTTGCACTTACCCATGTGAAATCTACACCCCCTTTTATCATTCCTGACCCTTAATGTGTGCTTGTCTCCCTTTAGTATACACCTCCTCAGCTGTGTCTGCTCTTCTTGTTAATTTAGTCTCATTACCAAAATTCAGCAGCCTTTTGCTAACCCCCTTCCTCAGATCATTAATACATACTGTAGGTTAAAGTCCAACAGAATCAGCACTAACCATGATCAGGGGATTATAGTTTCATGCATACAAAATATTCAAGGACAGATTAAAGTCCAAGGGACAAAGTTCCTGGGCTTCATTTTCTGCTTTCTATAGGTTGCAAAGTAGTTCTGGGGTGGGATATTCAGAACTGCTCCTGGCAGGGGTGCAAGCCGGGTGCAGTGCAACTGGGATGTGCCAGGGCTGGTCCAGGAGATATTCAATGGTGCTGTGCCATGGCTCTGCACCGTTGAATATGGCACTGTGGCCACCCGCATTGCGCATGGCACAGTGGCCCGAGAGGAGCAGGGGATGCGTTAGCAGAAGTGCCATTGCGCTAGGTGCATCAAACACGATATTCAGCGGTGGACATGCAAATGGGGCCATAAGCATGTCATTATGGCTCCATTTGCATACAGGTGCATCGATCCCCGGTGACTTGCGCCTGGCTCCCTGCCAGGCAGCAGCCGTCGGGGACCGACACCCCCTGCCCCCACCGGCAACGTGTTCCAATGCTTGATTGTGGGTATAAGTATTAAAACATAATATCCAATATCCCTGGTGGTCCAGTGGACCGCTTCCAGCCCGATCACGGGCATAAGGATTAATTTAAAATGTCCAAACCATCCCTGGTGGTCAAGCAGTACACCCCTCCCCACCTGTCCAGTCAGCACCACCACCCCGCTCCCCACCCCGGTCAGTGGTGGGCGGCAGCTTCCCACCCGCAAGCCGCCCAGCAGCCTGCCGACTGACTACGTACAGTATGGCTGTACGCCCATTGGTCCACAGCATGGGCCAATGGGCGTGCAGACTGTACCGTACTACACAGTCCAGATATGTGAATGGATTCATTCACATATCTGGACTGTGTCGTATGGTACGGTCTGCATGCCCTTTGGCCCACGCTGTGGACCAATGGGCATACAGCCATACTGCACGCAGTCAGTCGGCAGGCGGCTTGTGGGCGGGGAGCTGCTGCCCGCAGCTGACCAGGGGGGAGCGGGTTGGTGGGGCTCAGTGGCAGGTGAAGAGGGGGTACTGCTGGACCACCAGGGATGGTTTGGACATTTTAAATTAATACGTATGCCCACGAGCGGGCTGGTAGCAGTCCACTGGACCACTAGGGATG
Organism: Neoceratodus forsteri; assembly: GCA_016271365.2. Taxonomy (NCBI): domain Eukaryota; kingdom Metazoa; phylum Chordata; order Ceratodontiformes; family Ceratodontidae; genus Neoceratodus; species Neoceratodus forsteri. The sequence continues at coordinate 908,975,927 of CM028129.1, forward strand.
ATATTGGACATTTAATTTCAATACTTATGCCCACTACCATGATGGACGGTGCCACAGGAGCTCGAGTGGCCACCCACAGCTGGCAGCTGCCGTGTTGCGCCCTGCAATACGGCGGCTCACCTGTGGGTGGTCAGCTGTTGCTCCTGTTTTTTTTGGCTCAACTGTGTGTGGCACAGGTAGGGGCTGTGCCTGCATTTGCTCTGCACATCCTGGGATGTGCGGAGTATGCTTGGGTACACCCCCCCCACTTGCGCTGCATACATTACTGATGCGCCCCGGTGCTTTGGGATTTGTGCCACACTTTCCCCTTTGAATATCGCTCCAGGGCACATCAGTGGGTTGCTCATGGCACAACTGTGTTGCGCCATGTGCAGCTCTTCTGAATATCCCACCCCTAAAGGTTAATTTGCACCTGTGCTATGTCTGTGACCCCATCATGCTATGCTCAGTGAGTTGCAATGTCTTGGAAGAGAGGTGGGGGCCACAGTGCTTATAGAAACAGAGAAACAGAATTTGTCACCAGAAAAAAACTGCTAACCCCATCAAGTCTATAAAGTCCTATCTAATGTAGAATTTGAGAGAACTAGGGGTTCTTCACACTTTGACTAGCCCTCCACTTTTGATACTATATATGCATGTTAATACCACGGCCCAGACCAGTCTTGGAGTTTTAACATTAGTCTCGCCTGCATTTTTATGGTATGAGAACCACAAACCAAAGGTGAGCAGTTCAGATACCCTAAGAATTTAAGTGAATCAACTCTTATAACTGTAAGAGTGGTCTCGGTGGCAGTATTACTATATTAAAGACTGAGTTCAATTATTCGAACATGCCCATTTCCAGGGCAGCTGCACGTGAGACACTCTTCACAGAATAAGAGTGTCTGATGCACAGAGGAAATGAGTACTCTGATTGGTTGGGAGTGGTCCTTCAATTTATAATACTTAACACAAGTAATCTGTCCTACCCATGCTTGAATCCCCCCCCTCCACTGTTTTGCAGTTGAATAATTATATGCCATCCACCTTGCTTACCCCATGGAGGTATCTATTTGTCTCAGTCATGTTCCCTTTCTCCCTTCTCACCTCCAGTGCATACATGTTTAAGTCTTTCAATCTCTCCTCATAAGTCCTTCCCTTCTGTTCCTAGATCATCTTGATCACACTCATTTGCATTCTCTGCTATCTTCCTGTCCTTCTGTAAATGTGATCTCCCAGACTGCACAACGTATTCCTGGTGAGATTGACTCTATAACCCATACAGTAGTAGAAGCTTCTTTGGCTGCTGATTCATTCCCCTCCTTGTGAACCCTAACATCATAGTTGCCTTTCCCACTGCTCTGCTGCATTGAGCCGTTGTCTCCAGATTATCAGAAATGATTACCACAAGTCCTGCACCTCTGTATGTGAGTACTATAGCTGTCACAATTGCTTTTAAAGCTGCAGTGATGAGTTACCACTTGCTAATAGCAAGCCACCAGTGGAGAGGGACAAAATAGAAGTGGGAGGGTGGCCACTGGCATCCATGGATGCTAGGAATGAGGAGGGGCATCAGTGGAATTGGGTAACTGCATCAGTTAGGGAGATTATATCACTTTATTTTATTTATTTATTGAAAGTTTTACCTGGAAGAACATACTGAGCAGCAAAGAGCTTGTTTCCAAATGTGTCCTGGGGGAGGGGAACAAATTGGGAGAAATCAGGCAATGCACATCAATAGAGTAGCAGTAAAAATACAAAATGAAGTAGCAGCGAACAGTTAAGGAAGAGGTAACAAGTACAAGGCAGAACAGAAGCATAAAAAACACAGCAGAATGACAACAATTTACAAAAATTTACAACAATTATAATGCAAATTTATACATATGATAGAGGGTTATAGCAAATAAAATTTTACAGTTATTTACAGGTCTACTGCAGGGAAATCACCCAGCAGCAACTAAACCAGAGCTGAAAGATACGTACAGTAGAGGAGGGTAGCAGGAGGCTTAGAGGCAGGTGCAGGAGATGTCGAAATGTTTTTTAATGAGGGAATTGCAAACCGGGGGAACAAATGTAGTGTGGAGACAGTTCCAAACATTTGGGAACCTGTAGAAAAAGGCAACCTGACCTGCTGAGGAGGTCCATCAGGGGACAGCTAAGGTGAGAGGGCCAGAGTTTCTGAGTGAATAAGAGGGAGTGGGAAGGGTGGAGAGGGAGGAGGATTGATAGGAAGGCAGGGACTGGGACCAGAATTTAGCCACGAAGCTAGCACAATGGGTACGCTGTCTGTCGTCTAATGAGGGGAGGGATAGAGATTGGTAAAGGGTACAGTGGTGAATGTGGGGGGACAGTCAAGGGTGAAGCAGCAGAAGGAGTGGAAGAGTGTGTCCTGTCTGGTTAAGAAGGAGGACAGAGTGGCACAGTAAGCCATGTCTCCATAGTCTAAAATGGGGAGAATCATTTTCTGTACAATAGACCAGCGGGTCAGCTGAGGGATACAACCCCAACTGCAGTACAAGGCACCCAGTTTAGCATGCAATTTCTTGTGTATGGCCTCAATGTGTACACAAAAATTGAGGTGATGGTCAAACCAGACACCAAGGTATCTAAAGGAGGAGCAGTCCTTGCGCAGTGTCCCACCCAGGGTGAGGAAGGAAGGAAGGAAGAAAGGAAGGGGAGGGGAGGGGAGCCAAGAGAGTCTCTGCCTTGTGACGAAGGTCATGGAGACTGATTTCTTGGCATTCAGGAAAAGTTGGTTTGAGCAAAACCAGAGCTGAACATTATCAAAGTCATGCTGGAGTTTCGTCACCACATTGGTTATGCTGGGGCCAGATGCATACAAGATGGTGACGTCTGCATACATATGGATAGAGGTATGGGGACAGAGGACAGATTGTTTAGGAAGATAGAGAACAGCAGGAGGCCAAGGACGGAGCCTTGGGGCACACCAGTGGCTATGGGTGGGGGGGGAGAGAGAGTTGCAAACCCTAATGGATTGAGATCCTCCGATTAGGTAGGCGTGGAATCAGCTGGTGGCCTCATTAGATAGCCCTGCACTGGACAGATTAGTTAGAAGGAAGGGATGTGACACAGTGTTGAAAGCCTTTGCGAGGTCCATGAAGATGGCAGAGGTGATATGTCCCTGGCCTATGCCTGTTTGGATGGAGTCAGTGACCCTCAGCAGGAAGGTGATGGTGAAATGGGATCTTCTAAAATCAGGCTGATACAGGGTGACAAAGGAAGTGGAGTCAAGGAAGGAGGAAAGCTGAGATAGAATGATGCATTCCTGCACTTTAGCAAGAATGGGGAGGAGAGAAGTAGGGTGGTAGTTTACAGGGGAGGATGGGACACCATGTTTAGGGAGGAGAACAACAGTAGCATGTTTCCTCTCAGCAGGAATAGAGGCAAGAGAGAAAAAGATTTAGTAGAGAGGCGAGAGGTGATGCAACAGCAGGGGTGGATAGGTAGAGCATTTTGGCATCCAGCCCAGAGAGGCACTTACCCTTCAAGGGGTTGAATGTTATAAGAGCATTAAAGATTTCCTTGAGGTAATGGTGCTGAAGGAGAAGGATTGTGGAGGAAGCAGAATGGGGGAATAGTGGTCAGCAGAGGCCGAGGGGAGGGGAGGACAGCAGGGAGTAAAGAAGGTAAAGAAGGAGTTAAACTCCATAGCTATGGATTGAGGGTCTCATAATGTACTGTTGCCAAGTTTGAGCATGGGTGTGGGGAGCTGGTGTGGGGTTTGAATAGGAATTTGTTCACCTTCCAAAACAGGGAGGAGTGATTTATGTTAGATAGGAAGGTGTCCTTGAAGTAATCTGCCTTGGCAAGTCTGATTGCTCTGGTGCAGGCATTTTGAAGTGTTCTATTTTTCTGGAAATCAAACAGGGGACTGGTAGATTTGTGGGTCTTCCATGCTGGTCCTTAACCCGAAGGCAGGCCAAGAGATTGGCAGAGACCCAGGGCAGGTGAGTACCCTACACACAGATTAGTTTCAGTGGTGCATATTTATCCCAAGAGGAGAGAAGTTTGACTTAAAATAAGTGAGTGCCAAGTCGATGGAGGGGACACAGGTGATATATGACCAGTCAGTACTAGACAGATCATTTAGGAGAAGCAATATCCATGGAGTTATAGGACCGGATCAGTAGGGTTTTGGGGGGGGAGGATTTGGGTCGGTGGATTTTCTGAACTGCGTAGATCAGGTGGTGGTCGCTTAATGAGTCAGGGAGTAAGCCAGCTGCTATAACAAGGTGCAGGTGGGAAGAGAGGACCCAGTCAATCAGAGGGTGGTTGGTGATTGGTATTTAGACAGGAGGGTTCGCTTAGCAGCTGGGTGAGGTTTAGGGCAGCTATGTCTTGTCGACTTTTGAAGTGTGAAGAGGCAAGCCAATTCACGTTGAAATCTCCTAGGACATGGAGTTCACCATTTGTCACATGTGTTTGCAGGAGGCTAGGAGGTTGGTGACTGATGATTTGAGTGCAGTGGGGCAGCAGTAGGAGCAGGAGATGAAAATAGGGACGGAGCAAGGGAAGGTGAGTTTCACCATCAGAGACTCATGAGTCTGAAGGACAGATGTTGCAAGTATAGATGTGAACGTGAGGGCAGAGGCAACATACATAGCTATTCCACCACCTTTACCACTTCCAGACCAGTCCTGGTGGATGAGGAGTAGCCAGGGATGGAGACATAAGCATTATCGATGTGTGGTTTTAGCTAGCTTTCTGTAATGATTAAAACATCAGGGTTGAAGAGACAGCTAAAGGTTGGAGTAGCAAGATTTTATTGAGGAGACTCCTAGTGTTTTGGGTGAGCTAGCTTTAGATCGTGAGGAAGCTGCATAGGTGTGGTGAGGTTAAGACTTGGATTAGATTCAATGTCACCTGCTAACAGTAGCAGCATAGTTAGATAAATTTTATAGAGTCGCCATGCATTTGTGGTGTGAAGAGGGTGGGGGAGTGGAGAGACTAGGGCAGACCTACTGGAGGTATTTAGGGAATCAGATCAGTGTGGAAACAAGGTAGGAGAATTGAAGGCTCATCAGCCAGGGTTGTGCAGCCAAGTGTTGCACAGTCAGGTGTTGGCCAGTGGCGGAAATCCCTGAGGTAGAGGAGAGAGACACAGATGTACTGAATTGTTAACCAGCCAGACAGGGGTGGAGGGGAGGAGGGATAGCAAGGAATAGCAGAGTTAGGGTAGAAATACCGAGTAGAAGCATGGTTGAGTAGAGAATTAAGATGAAGTATGGGTGACTAAGGTAGAAAATGAGAAGGAGAAATGTAGTAGTACAAAGGGAAGAGACAGTAGAAAGGAGAAATTACTAAATAGAGAGGGGACTGCAGTGATCAAATGCAGCACTATATGTGCAGAGTAATTGTCCCACCAAAGGACAGGAAGAATGAGCTGAGTATAGAGGCGGACTTCTAAATAGACAGCAACCAGAAGGAAACTAGCATAGAAAAGAAACTCAACCTGAGTCAAGGCATGAGCTTAGCTGGTGAGCCTGGGAATCAGAGTCAGATTAAGTACCTGGGAACAAAAGCTAACTAACAGCAGGGTAGGAGACTTTTAGGTGAGGGTGCCTCATCAGCCATACCTCCTGCTTAAGGGACCAATAGCAGGAATAAGGGCAGGAGGAAGTGTATTTAATAAAGGACAGAGGTGGGGAGGGTGGGTGGGCCAAAGAAACAGCTCCAGAGAGCACATTTGCAGTAACAGGGTCTTGCATTGGTTTGGATGACTCCATCAGGAATCGGAGAATCTGCAGTGATACTGAAGCTGCAGCTGCAGACCAGATTTCAGGGGCACCCCATTTTGCAAATTATATTACAGTCTATATGTGGAACATGCCAACATGCTATGGTTATATTCATTTTCTCTCTTGTCTGAGGACCTGCATGTAAATTAGGCATTGTGCCTGATGTGGTTCTTTTGGTGAACAAAATTTTAAATAAATAAATGAATATAGTGAGGTCAGAATGGACAAAAAGGGGTCTTTGTTTGTGGCTTAAATAATCATTTTAGGTATGGGGTGGTCTGCAAAGCTGAGTCAAGGGCTTGTGTATAAGGACAACCAGATGATGACTTTTCAGGTGGTCAAGTAGAATTCCATGCAGAATCCGTGATTCTGTTGAATGTGTCACTTAGCAGAAATGCAGTTCTGCCAGATTTCAATCAGTGGCATTTTTTTGCATGCTTTACTTTTATGTAGAAATACTAATGTAGATTGATATGAAAGGAACTGCTGAATAGATGGTGGCCTTGAACACAATAAAATGACTATGCGATGACACTGGACAGGTCAGTCTGGTGAAAATGCCTGTACGTAAGCTGTTTTGTAGAAAAAATGAAAATTCCATTACCTGAAAAAGGTAGCCATGTAGCCTAAAAGCTCATATAGTATATTGCAACTTTCTGCCCACAAATGGTATCAATCACCTTCTTCACCTATTGCTGATTCATGGGAGGAATGCAAATGGCGAGGGCAATGCAAAATTAAGCAAGCATACAACAGGTTTCATAAAATTGGTAATCAGCATTCAATACACTTCAGCTAAAACTGTTTGCATCTAAACTCCTTCTCAATGCCTTTACAGCAAAATGTATGAGTTTACTCCTACCAGCAAGTGACCATTTGGCTCCTCTACCATGAAAATCCTCACCCTACTGGGGATAGTTTGGAGCTAGTGGAGACATTTAAATACCTCAATTTTGACTAGACAGTAAGCTCTCATTCAGCACTCAAACTGATTTCTGTGCAAAATAAATGCATCGAAAACAAGGTTTTATTACAAAAATAAATTTAATTTCCCTACCAATGAATGCCAAAGGCTAGTTAATGCCACTTTTATGCCACTGCTAGATTACAATGATCTGGTATACAGAGATGCTGCTGTCTCACACCTAACAAAGCTAGATGTCCTATACCATAGGGCATTGCATGTCATCACTGAGCTCCCAGCTAGATTGCATCACTGCAAACTGTATCCCCAGTTGGGTGGACATCCCTAGCCACCAAAACATATGTACAAATGGACCTATAAGGCTCTCCAAAATGTTGTACCACCCTATATCTCATCCTTTTTTGAGAAGGCAGTACAGCACTGTGGTTTAGGGCTCTGAACTGCAAACCTGGAGACCTGAGTTTGAATCCCACAGCCTCTGCATGCTTTGTGACCCTGAGCAAGTCACTTATTTTTTCATTCATTCAAGCATTTAACCAGGAAGGCATACTGAGCAGGCTACTGCTCGATTCCAGATGCATCCGGGGGGGGGGTACATACAATTGAGGTAGGCAAAGCAACATATCATACACAGTTAACTTCCTTGTGCCCCAGGTGGCACCTGGAAACAAGTTTCGGCTTAGTGTACCTTTCCTGGTTAAATAGTATCCCCTTTCCCTTTTTTCAGAGTATCACTAGCCTTCATAATCTGAGAACTTGTAATTTATTTCTCCTAGAGGTTCTCAGATACCCATCCAAATATGGTAAGAGAGCTTTTAGCTGTTTAGCCCCTATGTGTTGGAAAAAGTTACAATTCTCACCCAAGCTAAATGCACTGGTCAACCTCCACTTGTTCAAACTGCTACTGGAAGTTACTAAAAGTCATTGCACTACTAAATGCACTAGTCATTAAGTTCTTATGTCACTTTGTAACTCGGTTGCTGTATTTTCAGTAATTGTGCTTTAGACCATTATTATCTGTGTCTATTTTACATCACTCTAACAGTGTCTAGTTTGCCTATTGCTTTTAAATTCCATGTACAACTTTGTATTGCTTATTATGTAATATTTTTGTTTATTATGTAATATTGTTGATTTATGTACCATATCTTGTCCTGTCTTTCCATGCAAATGAGCACTGCTCAATGAAGCTTTCTTCCTGGTAAAACAAATAAAATTAGATGAGACAGAGTAGAATGGAATAATAATTTTTTTGCAGCTGATTAGGCTTGAACCAAATAATGCCAACACTATAACTGCAAAGTGACATGGTTGTGACAAGTAAAGGAAACTTACAAGTAACCACTTATTATCAAGATAACATCTTGAATAGAAGCTTCAGAAAAGGATAATTTGTATAATACGAAGTTACTAGGGCTGTGCGAATACCTTTTCCCGAATATTCGATATTCAGGTCCCAGGTATTTGGTTTTCGTTATTCAGCCAGAAAAGGTGTTTTTTTAAGGAAACTTTAAAAAAGCACTTTAACAACACCATTAATCACCCATTAAACCTGGTGTAGCATATACACCTCAATGAGACTTCAACCACCAACGCAGAGCTCTCATTAATGCAACACAAGCTACATGTGGCACACTTAATCCACCACACCACACATATAGCACTCCGAAAACGATATCAAGCATTGCATTGGGTCAGCACTGGAGGGTGTTCACGGTCACAGACACAGTAGCCCATGACATGGGCATCGGGACTGAGTGCTTGCCATAACAGCAACTTAATCCTGGTGCATGTCAAAGGGGCTACTGCTGAGGAAGGGTGACCTGATGGGGGAGGTGAGTGCATGTAGTGACAGGACATCACTATATGTGTACATGTGCGGGGGGCCGGGTCCAGCATGATGGAAGGGAGGGAGGGTTGGCCTGGTGTGGTTGGTGTGGGGCTACCAAGCTGGCCCTATAGCATGGTTGGTGGTTGTCAGCCTAAAGGTGCAAGGGTTCCAGGTTCAGGTCTGAGTACACTTACATTTTTGTGTGCCCAGCCCCCAATTTTTTTTTCTCCAGATTTTGCACCCCCCGACATGCACCCCCCTGGAGTTAAGAATTCTTTAGTAGAGGGGTGTGGGGCAATGCAAAGGGCAGAGCCCACTGCATGAACAATCAAAATTTAAGTCCCAGGCACTGTTTTCCTGTATGTTGGGGGTGTACATCACTGAAATAGATTTTCAGTGATATATACTTGCCCTGCCACCAATTGTGAATGCGTTTTCATGGTTATCACATAAATCCACAGACACAGGGTAGACGGTGCTTTGGCCATGGGCATAGGAATAGTGGTAACAGTGGCTCCATAGTGGTGACAGCTGAAAGGGTGGCTGCTGCATGAATGGCACTGGTGGTGGTGGGAAGCACACTGACTGTAGATGTAGCAGCCATAGTGATAGCAGTGGGAACACTGGTGGTGGTGTCTTTTGCTTCCTGGACAAAGCATGTAAGCACTAATACCCTCCTACTACTGCACAAAAGGATGTGACAATGAATGTATAGATGGAACAGGTGGTGACACCAGTAGTAGTAATAGTTCTGCAAGTGGTATTAGTAGTAGTAGTAGTACTATTCCCAATGCTACAAGAACTAAAAGGCTTGCTTGGGGAGAAAAATATTTGAAACCATCTAATAAAGAGACACCTGTCTGTCATCATCCATATAGTAAATGCTGTCACAAAATATTGGATAACTAGAGATTAACTGCCATTGAATTACACTGCTCCTTGCAGCATACTGCAGCACTTTGCAATAATTTTGCAGGCATGGAAAATAATTGAGACTGGTGATGCCACACTGGTAACTGGAATATTTCAGGCATGTGAAATACTTGGGACTGGTGATGCCACACAGGTAACCGGAATATTTCAGGCATGGGAAATACTTGAGATGGGTGATGCCATACTGGTAACGAGAATATTTCAGTCATGTGAAATACTGGAGACTGGAGATGCCATACTGGTAACTGGAATATTTCAGTCATGTGAAATACTGGAGACTGGAGATACCATACTGGTAATTGGAATATTTCAGGCATGTGAAATACTTGAGAATGTTGATGCCATACAGGTAACCAGAACATTTCAATCATGTGAAATACTTGAGACATGTGATGCTATACTGGTAACTGAAATATTTCAGTCATGTGAAATACTTGAGACAAGTGATACCATACTTGTAACCATAATATTTTAGTCATGTGATATACTTGAGACAAGTGATACCATACTCGTAACAGTAATATTTCAGTCATGTGAAATACTTGAGACTGGAGATGCCACACTGTTAACTGCCATATTTCAGGCATGGGAAATACTGAGACTGGAGATGCCACACTAACTGCCATATTGTATGCACTCGAAATACTTGAGACTGGTGATGCCACACTTGTAACTGCCATATTTCAGGCATGGGAAACACCGAGACTGGAGATGACACACTTGCAACTGCCATATTTCAGGCATGGGAAACACTGAGACTGGAATGACACACTATTAGCTGCCATATTTTATGCACATGAAATACTTGAGACTGATGATGCTACACTGGTTACTGGCACCTGGAAAACTGTTAAAGGGATCGATGGAATATGGGCACAAGCAACACAGGGGATGAGAGATGTAGCAACACTAGTTGAGGATTTTGTATTGGGAACAGCAATCAATAGGTTGGTGGCAGTTTTTGGCACTGGGAACTGCAGGGCACGCTCATTCAAAGAATACACCATGACAGTGGAAGTAATAAAGGAAAAGGGTGCTGGTCACAGATTTGTGTTAGTATGACTCTGAATATGAATGTTAACATGTGCTTATTTGCTAACAGAACAATGATGGTTAACACAGAATGGCTTGTGTATGGGTCAATGCTACAACAAACAAATGTTGTATCCAGTACAAGACAATTATTTAATGCAATTGTTAGTGGCCATATGTGTACCCAAGGTGAGGTAGATTTATTTTTTATAAACAAGTTGTTCCACATGTGCTGGGTCAAGAGAGGATCGGTGAGGTTCCATCACATCCCCAGCAGTGCCGAACCTTCTTTGATGGTATGCTGGTAGGGGGGCAACAGATATATTTAAGGGCCAACTTTCATCCTTTTGATCCAGTACTCCACTGGATTTATGGAGAATGACTCCAGAGGCTCATTGAAATAACTGTTCAGCAGACTGGTGCCGACTGTGGCTGCTGTTCTGTTCTTTTCTCTGCTAAGCCTGTAGTGATCACCTGAGTTCTGCCCAACTGTCACCCTCCTTCTCAAGGTTTTCCATACTGCTTTCAGTTTGTGATCCTGAGACTGGCTCATCAATAGGGTTATCTGCTGGTTTCATTGACCCAAGGATGCAGAAACTAAGTTCTGAGCACATCTGCTTCTGAATGTCTGAACCCTATGAGTGGGCATTATAAGGTGTAGTACCTCATACTTGAAATGTGGATCCAGCATAGTGGCAAATATGTGCTTTTACGGAACAGAGATCAGAAAATCTAACTTCTAGTTCTGTGGTGCGGTTTTCCACAAGAGTTATCACTGTTGCTGGTGTCTGGTTTGGATCTTTCTCAGCATTTTCACTGAATCTCCTCATAGCTTTTTCAGGATCTGTACAGCAGGAATTACCTGACTTAGCAGTGCAGAATCAGAGTTAAAGTCATGAATGCTCCTTTCAAATGGGGCTAAAACCTTTACCAAGCCCTCAATCACAGCCCAATCCTGATGTCCAAGGACTCCCACTATATCAGTTTCCATGCTCATCTCATGAAGGGCTCACTTTTGCTCCTGAAGCCTTTGCAGTATGTAGTAGGTGGAATTCCACTGGGTCTGTATATCCTGGATGAGATGATGCTGCAGCATTTGAAGATGCTCTTGTAGCTGATGCAGACAGTTTGTGGCTTTCACAGAGTGATGGAAGTGGCTGCATATGCTTCTAGCTACTGACTGTGTGATCTGCCTCCACGTGTTTGCCAAAGCCTTTGTCACCACCAAATTTAGTGTATGAGCAAAGCAGCGTATCCCATCAAAATTGCCATCTCTAAGTGCTTTTATCATATTTGTGGCATTGCCTGTGACCACAAACCCTGCCTGCAAATTGTTGTCATCAATCCATGGGCTCAACATCTCTTGCAGGAATGACAGTATGTTTATAGCCCTGTGATCCTTTTCCATAACACTGACATTTAGCAAAACAGACCTGCAGGAAGAGGGGGAACAGACAGAACTAGCACCAGTACCACCATCACCACCAGGGACTACCTCATCTGCAACACACCAGTGTGATATCAGTCACATATATGCATGATTTGAATTCATGCTGGTCCATATGTCAGTTGTGCAGTGGAAAACTCCACCAACAGCCTGTGCTAGTAGTCTTGCAACTTCTTTTCTCATATCATGGTAAATGTTAGGTACTACAGTACGTGAAAATGTGGTCTGTGATGGTATATTATACCTAGGGTGCAAATGCTGCAGCAGCCTACAGAAACCTGAGTTTTCCACAATGGAAAATGGCTGCAGATCCAAGGCCATCATCTCACCAATTAAATTGGTGATCTGCTGTGCTGTAGGGTGTTATGCCTGGTATTTGGTGCAGGCATGGAAGACTTGCATGATGGGTGTAGTCAAAGCGGTACCACATCGCATTGATTTTGACTTTGAACCCATGGTGGAGGGTGTTACAATAATAGACAATTGAGCAGAAGAATGCAGAATGGGTGATGCTCCTGTACGGGATGTGCTATAAGTGGTGTAGGTGGAGTTGAGGGCACTCTGTTTGTCTCAGTAATAGAATCACTAACAATACTTTGTGCATCTACTGGACCAGTACCAGAAGAGGGGCTGACAGGCACATGCTGTGGAGGGGGAGGAACAGCTGTGGATCATTGACGTGCACTGGGGTGTTTCATTCAGAGATGGTTCATCATTGATGTTGTTGTGAGATTTGAAAGGTTTTTACTATGACTTATAGTACAGTCACACACACAGCATACTGCCTTTGTTGGATCATCTTTTACAACACTAAAGTACAGCCACACCACACTTTTCCTTGCACTGACAGTGGAAGTACAGGCCCCAATAGGGTGACCATGGGCATGTTTTGCCCCTTTCCCTTTATCAGACCTGGGTGCAGTAGATGCAGTTGTTCTACCCCTTTCCTTCTCCACAACAGATATAGTTGTAAAACTACTTCGTGTATCAGATGGAGTTGAACTTGATACAACTCTTTGAAAGGACAGGTGGACTGTTTGTTTTATTAGGAGGAGGAGGAGGGTGACCCTGACCAGCCTGCTTGCCATGACAAGAAGTGCTGCATTTTCTGGCAGCCACGTTCCATGCTTCCACACAGATATGCCTTTTATTCGGCCTCATCGCCAAATTAAGCTAGATGGGTATCACTGTCAGTTGATGTACTTAGCAAGTCTTGAAGCTCTGGTAAATATTCAGAACCAGATGAATGCTCTTCTTCAGAATCCTCCACATCAGCAAAAGGAAATGTGGTGACAGGAAACTTGTGAGGTTCAGCAACAGTACATTTTGGCAACACAATTGGTGCAGTCGTTGTAACAGTCTCATGGTCAGTACTAGTCACAGTACCTATGGTCATGGGCACAGTTGGCAAGGTAGTAGCACTGTCAATAGTAGTCCTGGTGCCAGAATTACAATCAGGAGTTACAGTCGAAGAAATTGGAATCATATTACAGGTAGTTGTACTACTGGCAGCAGTAGTCATGGTGACAGCAGAACACTCAGGACTATTAAAGGAAGCAAAGGTTGTGGTGATAGTGACTGTGCAAGAAGCACAAATAACAGTGCACACTTTTATGGCAGTGGTAGTGTCAACAGTACAAAAGGATTTTCTCTGGTTGCTGAAATCATGGCACTGTTGGTGGTGGGAGGAGCACACTGATAGGCGATGTTGCCTCTATGGGGGCAGTTGTGTGAATAGTACTACCACTGGTAGTGGAGTGGGTTCTTGTTCTTGTATAACTGGAGATGTCAGCTGTAAAGTCCTCCTACATTTATAAAATGATGGTGCTGCAAATGCAGTACTAGTAATAGTAGTGGCAGTAGTTGAAGTTATAGTAGTACTAGTACTACCCCCAACCTTACTGACACCAGAACCTGAAGGCTTATCTGGGGAGAAAACTATTTTGGAGTGGCAAAAACAAACAAACCTTCTCTCACCGTGTTTCTCAAAACTTACGATTGGTGGTGAAGATGACTTGCTTGGGCTGGACCATGCACGTTTACGGGATTGATGAGACATGGTCCATAAGTTACTGTGTATATTATTTGTGGTTAGTGTCTTTGTTTATGTTGGTGCTTCTTGCAGAAAACAACAATAGCAACACCGTGTATGTAGCAGCTAATAAAGTCAAGCTACTAGAAAGAGATGGAGTCAGCAAACAACTTCTTACTTGTACGGTGTCAGTTGTGCAGTCATACAGTGCAGCAATTCAAGCTTTGAAGGTGCACCAAACAACTTACAACACACAGAACCCAGTGAGTCACGCCTGACACACACTGAAATACTAAAGCAGTTCACCGAAAATTTACGTGTACACACTCACAGTAATGCATACACAGGGGGCGAAGACACACAAAAAAGAAAAAACTCACGTGCACAGGAGGCCACTCAGGTGCAGTAAACTGTGGAGGGAGGAGTCACCTGTGATACCCTCCTTACTCAGTTGTACAGGGAACTGAGCCAAGAACCAGACTACAGTCAGCAACAATTCAATGGGCCAAGCCTGACCCAGTGAGAAAAAAATAGGCTGCTTTAGAAACATCACAAAAAAAAAAAATGTGTGCAAACAACTGTGCATGCACTTGCAGGACACAGATTACAAGCACTACGATACCATGCACACGGATGATGTATGCTCCAGCTGTAAGCTGCAGCGCGAACAAGAGGAGTTAGATAACAATCACACCTCACTTATGCAGACAACTGAGCCCAGAACTGGATTACAGCAAAATACCAATTTACTTCACAAAGAAATAGAAAATACCAAAGGGGCTGTGTGCGGATTTGGAACAAAAAGCTAAGCAAGCACAGCACTGGGGATGGGGCAGCCAGCAAAAGCTTGAGTCGCTCACTGTTACTGAGCCCAGCAACAGTTACCCACTACATGCAAAAGCCAAACTGGACTTTGTTGACAAAAAAGAAAATCCTGATAAGAACTAATAGGTTTTTAAGCAAAAAATCAAACCACACTGCTTCAGCTGAGCTGTGAAACTATAAGCAGTGGGGGAAGGGAGTCAGCATGCATCAGCACACACACACAGATTCACTCACACTCACACAGACTCTCCTTTTCCTTGAAACTGAGCCCAGTTTCAAGGATGAAAAACCAAACTGCAGTCAGATGCAATCACAAGGCGATCAGATGTAAAACTGGATCACACACAAAACATTTTTAAACAGTTATAAAAGTTACAAGTGATAAACTAAACAGAGCTAGCTCTCTGAGAAACAACTGTCTCCTCTCATCTACACACTCAGAGTGAGATCACATGGTGTTCCTGGCTCTGAGCTCCAAAAACAGCCTTTGATTGGCCAGCGTAGCTCTGTGAGATTTTGAAATCTCACCCACCGAATAGTACGTCCCGAATAGTAGCCGAATAGTGAACTATTCGGAATGTCCATCCAAGTATTCGGCAAGCCTACTATTTGTGGTATTCGGGAAATACTATTCGGACCATATATAGCCTTAGTAGTTACAAAGCTGTACCAAAAGCAGATGTAAAAGCATATCACACAATGATTAAAATCTAACATTAAAATAAATGTATATATGAGTTGTTTTAGACACCTGTAGACTATTTTCATTCATGGGACCCAGATTAGAAGTTTAAAAGAAGTCAATGATTCTCTGAATTGTTTAAAGGTGAACTCAGCTGCTGACTCATACTCTTTTAACTTATTCATTGCACATTATTAATAAAAATTCATGAGTTTTTTTTGTTTTTTTCAGTGAGATATGTTCAAACACTGTACAGCATGAAGTGTAATTCATAGCTGTCTCTGAACCGTGAAAGCTGCAGACTAAAGCAATATTGAACCCATTCTATATGCATGCTGGTGCTTATGATTATGATTAGAGTTAATCTTTAACACAGAATAATGTCTTGTTAAACAAAAGTTGCTTCTGATGTTTATGGCTACCACGTCTGTAGGGCAACCTTGTAATTGGGCATGTTCCTGGTGTTATGCCTTGAGCTAAACACCATATAGGTTTGGGGTTTTAGATGATTAAATACCTTTCCATAAAAGCCTGCACAGGCTTAACTCTAAATGAAACAGAGGGTAAAAAACAGCTTTTGTACTTTCAAGATTCAGAAAGTTCTTTAGTCTTTAGAATACAAGATATTAGTATTCCCCCTTAGTTATCATGAAGCTTCTAATTGCAGTGCATTACTAACCATCATAAGATAATCATGCCATCACCAATTGTAGTGCCCTGTTATTGTGTGGCTGACATTAGTACAAGAAAGAAAACTCATATAATTGAAGCTAACACCAGGTGCACGTGATCTTGAAATAAGTGACCACAGAAAGGTGTACTGTATTGTTATCTTTTTCAGAAAATGCACAGAACCATTTCCAAATGTGAATCTCTTCTCGCATAGCCATACTGTAGCTTTGGCATCAGAGTTCATATTGTATACAGTATCTGCTTGTTGCAAAATTCACAGCGTAATATTTACCATATCTTTTTAATATCAATGCTTTTCTTTTGTTTCCTGCAAGTAATGCCCCTTGTGCAGTTACACTGTACTGGTATGTCTGTTCTGGTACATTTAGTGGTACCTATAGGTAGCAGAAGAACTGTTTTGCTACTTTAAAGCTTTACAACAACATTCCCTTGTTATAAGAAAGGGACATGGGACACCTTTGTGGCACTGAGTTACACTTAACTCTTCTTTTATGATCCCCACCATAAAAGGTAAACTTCCAATTAGATAATGGGTAAGAAAATGCTGGTTTTTGATTGGCTGACAGCATTCTCTGCCCACATATTTATCAGGCAACGCCGCACAGTAAAAATAATAGCCAGTATGCATCTCACATATTTGTGCTCACAACTTAGTTTCTACTAAAATGTCTCTGCTCTCCTTGTTGCTGCTTGCATCATGTTCAAGGGGATTTGTCACACACCACCCTATTGTACTGCAGTTATTAAATGGGTTATGTCAGGTGAACACAATCTATTTTCTAAGCATGATAAGACTCTTTAGACTGGGGTTGCCCACACTTTCAGTGCTGTAAGGGCCTGTGGCATTGGGCCTCACTATACTCTGCACTTGCAGATATTCCCCAACACACCACACCCTTTGGGTCTTACTTTTAATCATTTATTTTCCTTGTTGTATCACTATGAAATAAAGTTATACATAAAAATGAAATATACAGAACATTTGCCTATCATGATGTACCACATATCAAATATGACATGCTTCTAGGTATAGCACATAGAACATCTCACCAGTTTTGTATACTGCTGTCGTGATACAGAAGGAAACTAAACTTGAACTAAACTTGAACCCAGAGTTTTGTCAGCTACCATAAGCTCTCTCCTAAGCAATGCACTGTTACTCCACACAGTCATGAATCAACAGTATAAAAGTTAGGGCTTTGCAAGCAGTTTGGTTTATTTATTTATGTATTTCATTTCTGCTGACCGGAAAGAAGGGCTAGGCAATTCTGCTAATTTTCAGCCTCATGGGGGCAGATGGAAACCAATGGAAACTATTTTTGTGTACATTTCCAGAAGTACACAGGAACAGAAGGTTCTGTGTTTTACACATAGGTAGCATGCTGTTTATAGCACAGGGTGCTAGGTTCTGTACACAGCATACTGTTTAGCTGGTCTTTAAAACTGTACCCAAGCCTCCTAGCTAGCATGAATAGCCATCCTAATTTGATTCTTCCAAAATATCAGAGACAATTTTTCAGAAATGTTATTATGAGCAACAAGAAAGAATACTGAAACATAAAATAGCTTAGCATTCTATGATATATAACACAAAGTAACTAACAAGTGGTGCTGCATTTTAAAAAGTGACAATCCCTCATTAACTGTAAAATTATTTAAGCCCATTATGGGAAAAGTTTTGCTCCTTCTTTGATCAAAGTTTAAAACCTACATTGAGAAACACATCTAAACATAGACTTTTAAACTGTTCTGAGCTAGGACTTTCATACATACTATAGTCTCTCTAGAGGCCATCACGGCAAAGTTTAAGCCTAGCTCTGATTAACAAATTAGCCAGTTATAAGCAGATCAAGTAACAGTCAGAAAAGTCAATGACCCCTGAAAGCAGGCTTAAACCTTCATTGGGCACTTATTACAGACCACTTGCTTTGGATGCAAACGATGTCAGGTGTGCCCCTCTGGATTAGAAAAATCTCTTTATTAAAAAATGAAAGAAAACTTGGTCTTCACTGGCTTCCTTTGATGCAAGATCAGTCATTCTTTATAAAAGGGATTTCAAGGACAAAACCCAAAGGGGAAGGAGCCAGTTTCCTGGTTCTAACCAACTAATGGAGTTTGCTCCAGCTTATACACTTGCTTTAATTTACTTAATTTAAATTTACAAAGGAAAATTACAGTCTACTGACAGTTTTAACACAGGAGTATCAATGTAGAAGTATTGTTAATCTAATTGAGTTTGCCCTTTGAAAAGCTGACAGTTCTTTTATAAGGTTACATGTCAGAAAATTAGACACATGTTCATCTGACGTAAATGCAATATTGGTAAGAGGCATTGTCACATTTAAAAAAGTAAATACACAACATTATTTTACCTTAAGTTAAATACAGTATCATCTATGATACAAAATCATAACCTCTGGTTGGGTTTCTAGTAGTATCTTGCTTCTTCAAATTTAACTTTTGGAAAATACAGTAGCTCTGACTTTTTACAATGAGCCAAAGGTGGCTACTTATGTTGCTCTTGTCCAGGTATAATAGACTGGAAGGGAAGAAAGGTAGGATTTTGTTTTATACAGCACATTTCATAAGCGCTATATACAAAGCCCATTATAAGCCATGATCACTTGCGAAGTCATTAAGTAAGCACAGGGAGGTTATTAAGTGGCGGTGGTGGTGGGGATGGTGGTGGTGGTAATCACATGTGGGTTAAGTGATATGTTCAAAGTAACACAGTGCAATAATAACATTTATGGGATTCCAGCTTGAATCTCCTGGTACACAACTCTGTATTCTAACAAATAAAACCCTATTGTTCCAAATGTACAACAGGAAACAGAAAAATACAGTATAACTCTTTTCAATACCACATTATTTATACTTTCAGTGATTCATGGTACTGTGGAGTAATACATCTTTATTTAGCTTTTATGGCAGGCTCTATAAGGCTCCACATTCTGTCTTTAAAATAAATTCTCTTGTTTTCCAGCATTGCACAATCCCAGGGTCCAAATGCTCTACCTAGAAACATAAAGTATTTGCCCTCTGGGTACAGAGTTCATTTTCAAAAACATATGACAGTGCCCCCTACAGAGATCTTCTAATAATTTTATACTTAAAACATTTCTGCCACATGCAGTTGATATGCTGTATAACAGCTTAAATTAACACCCTTACATTTATCACTCTGAGCACATCCAACATGTTCATGCCATTTTATTTTCACTGGTGCAACGCTAGTGCAATTACTGTATAGTGAGTCACCTGTTAGTTACTGTCTGTTTATTTCCATGCTAATATGATACCAGCAGAAATAGTGGAAATAAACACACAGTGAATATTTCCTGTTATACAGTATTTAGCTGACCAACTGCTATTTCAGATATGTAATAATATAAAACTAGACAGCAGCCAAAGAAAATTCTTCTATGAAATAGTTGTGTAGGTAGTGGAAGAGAGAGAAAACACATGCATAACTGTAATTAGCACGCATGATAAGATATGCTAAGCCAGGAGATTAGTGATAAAGAAATATATGGGATAAACAGTTGTTTAACATAAAATGTGCACTTTATCTTCAGTGGTAAGGGGATATGACTTTAACCCACTCGTGAGCCCCCAAGTGATGATAAACTATATATTTTGAGTCAGGTCATGTTGTAGTTTATTTTACAATGTCAGATTACATGTTAGAATTTTAAATTTACTGTTTGTGTGAATATTTGGCAAGGTCACTTGATTTCAACAGCTGGCTTTAGGTCTGCATAGGGTAGTTGTAATGTAAAAGCTGTTGTATGATTGCTTCAGTATTACATTTTGATGTATTCAACAATCAAGAT
This sequence comes from Neoceratodus forsteri, assembly GCA_016271365.2. Lineage (NCBI taxonomy): Eukaryota > Metazoa > Chordata > Ceratodontiformes > Ceratodontidae > Neoceratodus > Neoceratodus forsteri. The sequence goes on from CM028129.1 coordinate 908,995,904, forward strand.
ATCACTTGTGACCCACCAAACAGCAAAATTAACTTGTTATATTTGATGTTGGGCGTGTCATAAAAATACATCTAAATTAGTTTTACAGAATTACCACTGGTGTTATATAAAATTATTTAAACAATGAAAATGAAAATCATATCTTACAGATACATTATTTATAATCACTGAGTCATTCTAAATGAAAGTAATCATTTATTTCAATGTTAGGTGGTCATCAACATTTATTTCCACTTTACATTGGTCACAGAGGAGCACTTAACCAATGAGAAAGAAGCCTAAATGCTGCCTGATGATATCACAATGGGTTCTGCTGCACTAAAAACAGAGCAGTGTAATCAAACAGAAACAGTTAAATCTTCTTTATAATGAACTAATCTGAAAGCTATACAATTTAAAACACATTGGCCCAGATATTCAGAAGGGTTGCGCATGGCACAACAGTGTTGCACATCGCAACCCACTGATCTCACGGCCGATATTCAAAGGGAAAAGTGCGACGCAAATCCCAATGTGCCGGAGCACATCAGTAATGTATGCAGGTGCAGGTAGGGGCGTGCCCATGCATACCCTGCGCAGCCGATATTCAGCCGGGATGTGCAGAGCCATGCATCATAACCCCTACCTGTGCCAGCACAAAGTTGATCAAAAAAGGAACAACAGATGGCCACCCACAGGTGAGCTGCCACACATTGCGGGTGCAACACGGCGCTGCCACCTGTGGGTGTACTAGCTCCGCTGCTCCTGGTGGGTGCCCCCATGCCCGATTGCGGGCATTTGTTAAAGCAGAATTCTGTCAATATCCCTGGTGGTCCACACTGTCTGCCCTAAGCGTGGGCATTAGTTAAAAAGAACTATGTCCAATATCCCTGGTGGTCCAGTGGACCGCTGACTCTCGATCGTGGGCATTTGTAATAGAAAAAATTAATAATATCAACATCCCTGGTGGTCTAGCTGTACCCCCTCCCCACCCACCCACTGAGCCCCGCCCCTCCCCTGGTCAGCTGGTGGGCGGCAACACCACCGCCTGCTGCCCGCCGCCCACCGACTGACATCATTGGTAGGGCTGTACGCCCATTGGTCCACAGCATGAGCCAATGGGCATGCAGCTCGTACTGTACTACACATTCCAGATATGAATCATTCACATATCTGAAATGTGTAGGTACGGCATGGTTGCTCGCCCATTGGCTCACGCCAGGACCAATGGTGTACAGCCCATCGACGTGTGTCAGTCGGCAGGGCGGGCAGCAGGCAGGTGGGGTGCTGCCACCCGCCAGCTGACCGGGGAGGGGGTGGTGGGGCCCAGTGGGTGGGTGGGGAGGGGGTACCGCTAGACCACCAGGGATATTGGTATTATTAAGTTTTTCTATTACAAATGCCCGTGATTGGGCAGTCAGCGGTCCACTGGACCACCAGGCATATTGGACGTAGTTCATTTTTTTTAATACAAATGCCCGCGATCGGGCAGTCAGCGGTCCACTGGACCACCAGAGATATTGGACATAGTTCTTTTTTTTAACTAATGCCCGTGATCGGGCAGTCAGCGGTCCACTGGACCACCAGGGATATTGGACATAGTTCTATTTTTTATACAAATGCCCGCAATCGGGCAGTCAGTGGTCCACTGGACCACCAGGGATATTGGACATAGTTCCTATTTTTTATACAAATGCCCGCGATTGGGCTGTGGAGCACATTGCCAGTTGCAGGGGGCATTGGTCCCCGACTGCTGCTACCTAGCAGGGTGCCAGGCGCAAGTGGTCGGAGATCAGCGCACCTGCATGCAAATGGAGCCATAATGACATGCAGATGGCCCCATTTGTGCCTTGCATACATTATGGCCCCATTTGCATGTCAAGTTTTGAATATCACGGTTGCTGTGAATAGCACAATGGAACTTGTGCTAGAGCATCCCCATGCTCCACTCTGGCCACTTGCGCTGGCACAGTACCACTGCGCCATGCACACTACGGGTGGCCAGGGTGCGATATTCAATGCTGCTGAGCCATGGTGCAGCTCCGTTGAATATTGCCCAGTCCACACCCCTGCGCAGCCAAGTTGAGCTGCGCCCAAGCTTGCGCCACAGCCTGGCACAGTTTAAATATCTGGGCCATTGCATAAACTGAACTCACAACTGCCTCACTCAGAATATGACCTTTCATTTCTTTTAATTTAATTTCTTTTATTTATTTATTTATTACACTGGTTAGCAAGATGAGCTAAGATAGCCCGTTTTTACAAGTGAGCGGCTGAGGAAAACATTGATGATACAAAGTACTACAAGCACAGACAGGAAGAGCATGGTATACTTAGAAGAAGTAACAATTGTGTACAGTTGAGGAACATTTATTCCAACATTAGCTGACAGAGGCTAGCACTGAAGGAAGGAATACACCCACCATTGGTGAGACTGGAAGATAAAAGGCTGTAGGGACCAACCGCCCTGAAAGACAGAGCACCTTGTCTTACAGCAGTGTATCTAAGGGGGAGTTGGAAAGTGAATTTGGATTGACAGCAGGTCCCCCACTTGTTGGTAGAATGAGGTGGAAGAAGAAGAATGCAGAAATACAGGGGGGGAGACTTTACCTAGGGCAACCTTGAGTAGGAACACCACCAACATATGTTTGAGGTAATCCTCCAGGAAGAGGCAGGTAGCAGAATTATACAGCTGGCAGTAATGGATCCTATAAAGCAGGCCAGTCAGGAAACTGCATATACTGTTTTAATTTGTGCACACCTTGGTGAGGATCCTGCAAGTAGCAGTGGCATAAATTAAGGAGCCACACTCAATGACAAGGAACAATAGGCTGAGTACAAGTCATTTCTTTGTCTACTGGGTTAAGAACCTTTTGACACTATGTAAAGCTTCAATTCTCTAGTGCACAGTTCTTGTCAGATAACTGATGTGGGTGTCAAAGGATAATGTGCTGTCAAGAAAGACACCTAGATATTTAAACTGTGAAACCTTTCTCATCACTTGTGGCTTTGCCACTCAAGAATTATAGTCCCGTTCCCTCACTTATGAAGAAAAAGTACATATTCTGAGTCAGGCCATTGTGTATTCTATATATGCTAATATTGTCCAGTGGCTAGAGCATTAGCACTGTGTGCAAGAAGCCTTTGTTCAAGTCTCAGTTCTGTGCATCACATTTTCATGTGATTCTTTCTTTTGACATTTTCTAATATAAATTTACTATGGAGTTAAGTGAAGCCATGTGTTTTTTACACATTTTGTTGCTTGGTTTGTAACGCTTTTCTGTATCTGGAGTGTTCTAATGTACACAAGTTCTCCACAACGATATTGGAATTAATGAAATAGTAGTATCCCCAAGTAATTTTTCTTCCCAACCCCACCCACTAGAACTCATCCAAACCACTTCCCCTTCCCAACCTCAGATCAGTATAACTCCCTCTCTACCCCATTACCAGGCCATCACCATCCTCCTCCCACTGTACAACCCATGATTAGAAAAAAAGAGATGGTGAATTTTGTAGCCTTCCTCTCACTACCTTGACCAGCCACTGACTTAATGAATGTAAGTGTGATCATAAACAGCTGGCCATGCTTTCTTTCATTAAGATAGCAGCTAGCCCAGGGAGTGAGAAGAAGGCTGCACCTGCAATTGTCTCTTTGTTTTTATTTTCATTATGGGTGACAATGGGGGAAGAGTGCAGGGATTGGGTGCTTTTGGACAGGGGAAAGGGGCTAATACTGATATGCAGGGGAGAAGAGAAGAGGTTGGGATGGGTGCCAGTAGTTAGGAATGTGAAATTAGTCTTTTTTATGCTGGCTTCCTGATTATTTTGAACTAGCATATATCAGTAGTGGAGCAGCTTTACTTGGTTCGACCAGATTTGGATATGTGGCAGGGTTTAGGAGGATGTGCCACTGGACTATGGTGGTACTTGTACTTTAGGCAGGGTATGGGAGGGGTCTGGATGTCAAGAACATGAGGTAGGCAGTGTGGGGAGTATTAATGGATGTCAGATATACTAAAAAATGAATCAGGGTATGGAACTACCACTGTACACCAGTTATATGTCAAATATGCGCAGTGGGGGTTCTGCTGGACATCAGGGATGCTTGTAAGGGGGGATGGGCATGGGATGGTGGTGGTACTAGATGCCAGTGATGCTAGGCCTGGGGCAAGATGTGGGTATAGTGTGCCACTGGACACCAGGGGTTTGTTGTCTGGGGCAGGGTGATAGAGCAAGATACCACTGGATGCTTGGGCTTGCATGGTAAAGGGGCAGAGTGAAGGAGGACACTGCACTATACTACCAGGACTGTTTGGCTCAGGGTAGTGTTAGAGTGGGGAGAGGTACTGTTTGTCACTATGTATAGAGAGTTAATAATCCAGAGTTCATTTGCCATTAACATTATTGAAAATGCTAGCCAAATGCCAGCACTGTCGATACCAAATTGTGTGCATATGTTGTTACATATCTTTCATAAAAGTAAGGCAGTTAATTGCAAAAAAACTATGTTAATGTATCGGCTATAGTTTAAACACGATCATGAGAAGTAGAGAAATGAAATGTTACATTAAACATCCCTGGAACCTTGCTGAATCTGTGGTGTGATGTTCCTCGAGGTTTAAATGATTGCAGAATGCAGCATTGGTGTTGCTCTAATGTGGGCACCCTGGCACTGGTACGTGAGTATTGTTTACTGTCTGGACAGACAATACCAAAGTTAGTGCAGTGCTAACACTGCAACACATGATTGCTCAAACACAACAGTTTATTGCAGTGTCTATCTCTCTCTCTTTCTACATATATATATATATATATATATATATATGAGAGAGATGAAATAACATGCAACAGGGTGCCCAGAAGTGTTAAACTGTAAGGACACCATGTGTATCTTGGAAAGCATGAGGCATAGCTGTGTGCTTTCAATTACCTAACGTATCTGCACAGTATATCTCACAATGCCAGGACCACTTGGTGTATGTTACTACATGGAAAAAACAGTCTGAAATTTAAACAACAAACTGTCTGGGGCATTTGTTTAGTTGTTCTGTCTGGGTGTGCTTTAATACCCAGTCACCATCTGACTGTTCTCTGCCAATTCATTTATTCATTCATTCATTCTCTGTCATAATGAACTGCTCATTTGAAGGGGAGCACTGTTTTAATAGGTTTGCCAAGCATATAAAACTTGACAGCAGAAACAGGCCTCATGGTCTATAAGTCTGCTCAAATGTAGCTAGCACCCCTATACTGCAGCTGTCCCAACACCCATCCCCCCTCTCTCCCTTGGGCATACACAGATAAAACTGATAAATCATATTACATTTGTGCATACCTGAAAAAAGGTTCTAAACAAATTGCATTTTTGAATTTTCTCCATTTCCTTCATGATTAGGCATAGCAACAAATTGTAAGGGCTCTTTGTTAGGGAAAAATGATTTCAAAAGTACACTGTTCCTGGTTGTAACAAAATGCTCTGGATGAACATTCTACAATGTGGAAACTTGCATTTAAAGAATAAAGAATTTAAAAGATCTATTCCAGTTTTCAAATAAAACACTGGTTAATGTGAGTAATGTGCAACATTAGGATATAGAGAGTAGAGAAGAACTTGATGGGTTATTTATTCTGTATGTAGAAACTGTGTATTGATAATGTATTGTAGAGAATGTTTTCTATGTTCAGTGGGTGTACACAACCAACGTGCGGAGTCCTGCTTGTGCAGCACTGCTGATGGTCAGAAGACTATCTGCATGAATGAATTGTTTGAATGTTGTATGTGGATGCTTTGGCTATTTACACTCTCTATTTCATGAGGTGCTATCACCCTGCTGGGGGTTCTGTGAAGGCAAAATAACCCTCTTGAGGAAGGTTTCACTCCTATGTGTGCTATGGGAACATAATTACTTTAGCTAAAAGGTTCCTCAGGAAGAGCCTAAGGAGAGAAGCTAGCCATTGGATGTGGAGGAGGAGGAGGAGGAGGAGGGATGGTGGGAGCACAGAAATAAAGCTTCCTATTAAGGGTGGAAAAAGTTGGTTTAAATAGCCCAGGAAGGGGGATGTTTGTGGCTGGTTGCTCCTGCAAATCAAACCACAGGTATACCTTTTAATCAATGGGCGTAGGCAACCTAAGTATGGAGTAATGCTTGAGCAACATTGTTGATAGATGGCTAGTTGTATGATTCAGTTGTCTGAGTATTCTTTGTGGGTGCTTTAGCCATTCTCACTCTGTCCCCCTGTGGGTCTACCACACTGTTGGGGTACACTGAAGGCAAAGGAACCCTCTTGAGGAGGGTTCTACCCCCAGAGGTGCCAGGGGAACATAATTCCTTTCGGCTAAAGGTACCCTGGGAGTGAGCCCCAAAGAACTGCAAAATAGGAGCTGCAAATAGACTGAGAGGAGTAATGTACAGAGAGCTGATAGCTGGTGATGACTGACAGCAGACAAAGGCATGACATCCAGAATGAGAAAGGGAATGACAGCACTGTAGGATAAAAGCAAGCCACCACCCATCCCAAATCACAGTTAAAATCCCTCTACAAAGGTGAATGCTATAATTAAAAAAAACTACATTATGGCCTTTGGCACTCAGGAGAGGAAAAAAAAACCTATGGAGGAAATCTCTGGGGAAGTTTTGTCCTCAGCTGCCTTTACTTTCCAATCCTAGATATATTTATAAGAACAGCTCAACACTAATTTGGAATTCCAATTTGGGAAACATTTAGAGGATGACTCTCACTATGCCCCTAATGCAATAATACAGGAGTGCCCCAAATTGATCTCTGCAGCTGATGCATGTTCCCCCTTGAAGGAGGCCCATTCCTCCAAAATGTGGAATGATGACAGTAGTGACAACTAAAAGGCTTGCATCTGGTCTCCAGACCATGAGGAGGCCTAATCTTGACTGGAGACGAAAAGAAGGTGTTATGGAATGAGACTAGGTGGACCTTATGCAGCCACAGGGAGAATAGCTTCCAGAGGTACTGCCAATACAGTCTGCCCATCTAAAGGAACCCATGTGGGCTTAAGGCCCCACACTCTGGCATCCAGGTTAATTTCTGGTGATCCATGGCCTAGGCTGCCATCCCTTCTGGCATATGAACTTATTATTATGACAGCTGAAATTGATAGTTTGGAATTCCAATTTGGGGGAAAATTTTGGAGGGCTAACTCCTGTTCTATCCATCTAATAGGATGTGCTCTTTGGGGTACTGGAAGTTGATCTTGGCAATTAAAGAAAATTCTTCCACAAAGGAGGCCACCCCACAAAATATCAAATGAGGAGAGTAGGGACTGCTGAAAGGCTAGCACCCAGCCTCAAGACCATGAGGAGGCATAAACCTTGACAGGAAACTAAAGGAAGGGGGTACAGAATGAGTCTAGATGGACCTGAGACAGTCACAAGGAGAATGCTCTCTGAGGTGCTGCTGATGTGGTCAGCACAGCTAAAAGAACACAAGTGGACACTGGATTCCACCTTCCAGCAGCTGAAGTCTTAAATACTACACCAATAGGTGCCACCAACTTCAGTCTGCATGGCTAAAGCTTCTCCCAAATTGTTGGACCTTACCATCCAGTGTGACTGCTGGGAGACACCACAGGAGACAAGCAGTCTACAGAGAAGATCCTCTGCCCATAACAAGGGACTCACCCTCACAATGCAGACTTCAAGGGGAGGTGAGTCAGCATGTCTACCCACAGGGCAACCTGAAGGGCATGATTCTGGGAATTTGACACTGGCCAGTATGAATGCATTCATAGATCTGGATGGCATGGATGCAGAAATGGACTTTATGAATGATGACTGCTGAAGTAATGACTGATATGATTGAGGATGACTGAATGATGACTGCTGACAGGAATTACTGATATTGATGCAAATGAAATGAATGACATGGTACTAAAACATGAACACATATGAAAGGCCAAAATCATAGGTAGAATGCAACCACAAGTAGAAGCCAAAAGCTGTAGTAAACTACAGCTGAGATGAAAACACTGAAACAGACTGAGTAAGCTCACTGAAATTATTGACTGAGTATGAGTAGGAACAGCTGTCTGACTAAAGCCAGGCAAAATTTAATTGGAATGTAATGGGGCTGAGGAAAAAGTTTGCAAGTAGCTTTGTATGGACAGCAAATAGGACAGTCTAAAAGACACAAGTGAAATACAGCAGAATGATATACTGTAGGTAGGACACAGAAACCACTGAAGGCAGGAAGACAAAATATATATTTTTTTTATACCGGGCTCCTTCCCACGGTACCAGAGGTTCCGGCCCCCTGCTCTGCTCACTGCCCAGGCTTACCTCACCCCTGGTGGGGCTGCCGGGTGGGCACCACCACTCATGGAACACTGTCTGGAAGCCCTGGCTTGCTCCCCAGGGTGAGGCCATGGGAGCGGGACCCTCTCCCAGTGGATATTGTTCACAGTGGGAGTGGCGGCTGAGGCGGTGCCCATCATTAATGGGCTCAGCATTTTTTACTGAAGCTCCCTGGGGGGTGGGGATATGCAATGATGCCAGAATCTGCCCCACCTCCTAACATGTGGTGCCAGCCGTGATGGTACCCCAGCCTCCACCAGAGGTCCACATAGTGCCAGACACTCTTCCTCCATCCCATGGAGAAGGAGAACAGTCCCTGGGATGCTCAATCCTTCTCCCCCTGGCCATCCCTCCAGCTCCCAAGTCCATCACCAAACCCAGGATGTCAGTGTCATAAGCAGACATCTTGCCACTGCACCGGCAGGCCAGCAGGAAGACAAAATATTAACCTAGAATGACACTGAAGGCACAAGCTTAACAGAATATGAAAACACAAATCAAACAGAGAGCTCCCCAAAAATGCAATGAGGAAAGTCAGCAGCAAACATGGGGACCAGAGTCCCAGCAAAGCCTCCAGCGGCAGCAAAGAAGAAGAGCTTCTGATTGAGGCTGGAGGAAGCTGGTTTAAATAACCTAAGAAGTGGGGGTTGGGGGTGTCTGGTTGCTCTTGTACACTGAACCACAGGCACAGTCTTTAATTGTTCAGTGTTGTTTAAATGTTCTAAAAGAAACTAAATATTTTTTGGAAAAACACTTTTTCATGTACACATTAATTTTCTAAACCAAAACAACCCAAATGATAGTGCCATAAACATTAAACAGTACAATTGCCCTGTAGCTTAAAAAACCATGCTTAGGAACTTGGGGAAAAAAAAAAACATAAAGCTGTTATGCAAGAGCAAGACTTCCATAAAGAAGGGTTACATTTCTTACCCTTGACATCACCAAAACTCACTGGAAGGGGTCTGACAGTTAACAAAGCACTCTAGGTAGGAAAAAATCAGCTGCTGTGCCAAGGAATTGTTTTCTCTCCTTCTTTAACTTAACTGTTCAGTTGGATATGTTACCACAGTCCTTGGCTAATCAAGGGCTCTATTTCAAATCTTCTTTGCTGGAAAGTTACTGTGTCAAAAAAGCAAGCAGTATGTTTCTAATTTAAATCACTTCACATGAACCTTTTTGGTCTGACTCAGTATTCAAAACTCTTGGAACTGTGTACGTGAAAGTGTTCCAAGAAACACAAATCTTATACTGCATTTAGAACACTTGATCTCACTTTCTGGTGTTTCCTAAAACTAGGGGTGTTTGGGTCTGGTACCCTGCAGTACAATACTTCACAGTAGCACTGTTTTGACACTGGAAACTTTTTACTGTGATTTAGAACTCAATAAAATAAAGAAATGTGCTAAATTTTGTGCTACTGTGCCTTGCTCAGAGTGCACTTGGTTTGTGTTTTTTTCCCCTGCATAACAGACCTGCGATGAAGGCAGCAGAGATTTGCTAACCTCAGAGATATTTATGGAGCAGCATGCAGCTACCCCAATAGTACAAGAGCACATTTTATCATGTAACTTCATATTGTATGATTAATATAAACCTGTTGGCATATGTTATGGGGGATAGTTCTGTCAGTTTGTAGCTACAGAAGAACCCAAACCTGGGTTGGAGATGCATAAAAATGATTATGGCCTAAACCCTTTGTGAATTACTTACAAGAGACATGGAGAGACACTGAAAAAGAATCAAAAGAGCATTTGACCTGCTCCACATGGGGCAAAAGAAAGCAAGAGCAGCTCATTATAATAATTACAATGAAGTTCATGCACAGCTGATGTGTGCCTAATTAAAGACATGCAGTAGATCTGAAAATAGTCCACTGAGAGGCAAAACTACATGGCTGACCTGGCATAAGCGCTGCACAAATCCTGATTTAATCACTACTAAAGTAGCAGTTCAAAATACAGTAGTACCACCATAAAACCACAGTTGCATAAACAGTCTGAGGAATTTTCCTCAATTATGTGAAACCATTTATTCAAAATTACAGTTTCTAATTACTCTTACTGTAACTGTACACAGGCACTGTTAAGCAAACTGCAAAGTTCTGGTGCAGTACAATGTCTGTCTGTATCTCTTTCTATCTTTAACCTGATAAGAACATTGCATTAATATGATAAATTTACTATTTATCATCACATCTCAGGCTCTGACTCAATCAGGCTGCTCCTGCTCCTGCTTGTCCCACTGGTTCACTGCTCATACCAGCACCTAGCAATCTAGGCCTCTAATGACTGGTGAAGCTCCTGTAGCTTGACCCCCTGGCAGGGCCTAGTTCAGAGAAGGTGGGCCATCCAGGGAAATATATCTTCTCAGATCTAGAATGGGAGAGGAAGTGAGATATGAACTATTATGTGGTGCAGCTGAGTGGCTATCATTAGTGACCTGGATGCAGTATTTTCCTTTTTTTCTCTCCCTGCAGCCCATTACACTGTGAAGGAAGATATCACACTCATGTAGTCTGTTTGTTGGGGGGAGAATAATATGGTCATGTATTACATAAAAGCTCTCCATGATCCATAGGACATGTTGTGCAATGGACAGCTACATCCCAGGGTTTTTTCAGTGGAGCTTTAGCATGCTCTTTCAACAGTTTGTGAAGAGTGCCACCAGCCTGGAACATGGGAGTCGGGATCATTTCAATCCCGAATCCTGCTGTGGGGCAGTGTAATGTATAACCAACCAGTGCCACTGGGCCAACCATACTCTAGTTCATGCAACAGTTAAAAAATGGTTAACTAAGTGTGTGCATTTGCAATGTAACTAAACTATCTCACATTCAACTAAACTTAAGATCAATATGTAAAATGTAGCAGTGTGATCTGTTTTATTCACTGGATATATTCTATTAGGAATGTAAAGATATACTCTATGTCAGGACCTGCACTGCCATATAAACTATGTGCACTATAATTGCTTGCACCTTGATCACTTTATACCCAATTTGCTCAATTCTGTGCCATTTGTTTTGTATCACTTAATGTTTCACTTACATAGTGTAACTACTCACTGTGGTATCCCATGATAATAGCGCTAGCATATGGGTGACCATCAAAACAGTGACCCATATGAGGGTGCTATTATCATAATTGACCTCCTGGGATGGCTATGACTGTGACTGCGAGGGGAAGGATGGGCGAGCAGAAAGGGTTTATAGCGAGGGGAAGGGGAGGGATAGGGAAGAGGGTTATTACCCTCTAGTGTGCCTGTTCCACCAAGCCAGCCATGTGGTGTGGTGGGTAGGGAGGCTGGCTCCAACAGAGCAGGTCCTGGGTTCAGGGCTGGGGGTGGGACAAATTTTGCTTGGTCTCATGACTGCAGGACTTAAATTTTTTTTAAAACCTGGCTGTGCTCCCTTCCCATCATGCACCTCCCTGGAGTTGAGAATATATATTTGGAGGGGTGTGGAGGCAGAGCCCCGCATGGGGGGCCCAGCCCCCCACACACACACAGTTACCATACTGTGTATACCCGGTCACCTTTAAGTGCATATTGCCGAATTGCTTTTCAGTGATAATGCACTTGCCATAATAGCGATCACCATTTGGTGATAGCTGTTATCACATGGAAACCTCACTGTTCTCTTTTTCTTTTGTACAGTATCTGTTTTTCTCTTCACCTCGTTTGTGCCATTGTTATGGTCTAGGTTGTGCCTGACCACAGTCCCTAGGATCAGTACACCCACCCAGTTAAATAAATAAATATTTACTTTTAAACATTTTAAATGCTTGGATAACCAGTTTGTAAAAATGTGTTACAATCACCCTACTGAAATTATGCATTACATCCAGGCAGTTGTAATTGCTCCCTCTCAGTCAAACTCGCACTATGAGTGGTGTGAGTACTAGTCACACAGCTGCCACAGTACTTAAAAATGTTCACTAGTAATTACAAAAAGTAACAAATGTGTGTGTATGTAAACCAGAATTTTTACACACACCCATATATTCTCTGTGTAACGACATGTTTACAAGTAGTCAAAATGTATCAGCTTCCGTACTGACTGAACAAAACATAAATCAGAAATTCTGTTCCAAAATGGTTAATATATTTATTTAAATAAGTCATACTTTAGGTTTAGTGTTTAGTTCTAGATTTCAACAGTTTCTCTTTCTGATGAACATTTGGCTTATAAAACACTGCAAACCCTCCTTACAATATATAATAACAATAATGCTTGGGTGTTGATATTTGAAGTGTATTTAGGTCAAGGTCATAGTTCAGTTCCCTTTAATATGTTAAACTTTAGTTAAAGGCCTTCCCCCAAATTAAGGAAACATGTGGCGAAGAAGTGTCCCTTCATGCCAGCTGCCAATTTGGATCCTTCAGTTCATGCTTGGTTGACACTTGATTGGGAGTGTTAGCTCACATGAGTGGCTAGTTAAGCCTGTCCTCTAGTTAATCCTTTGAACAGTCAAGCTACTACATTCTCCTTAAACACAGAGAAGATTAAAACTTCCTCATGTTCCTTTTGAAGTGTGGAACTACCCAGCTTATACTGACTAAGCATTAAACTCTATACAAAGATGGATCAACATGTGTACATACTGCATGCATTTACAATATTACAGTTGTATTGTTTCCAAACATGCTCTAAGTGATTATTAACATGGATTATACAAAGTAAAAGTCAATACAGCTTAAATCTCTATTAGAGGAGAACTAATACCACAAGTTAAGAAATGGCCACAGTTTAAAAGCTCTTTTGTCCTAGATCCAGGAATGAATATCCCCCAGCAAAACTGTCAAGCCCAAACAACTAGAAAGAGTAATATGTGACTGACAAAATGGATTATGTTATTATACTTCCTTTGAGAAGTTGGATATGAAACATGAACCAATACCTACCGCTATAGCTAGCTAAACTGGGTATTAAATATGTGACTTGTCATGGTAGCCAAATAAACATCAATCACTTTTATATGTAGTGGAACTGGAGAAACAGAGTACTTACATAAAAGATGATTGATTCAGAAAAGGATTTAAAAGCTCACCTGTAAAAAGAAAGAACACAATCAAGTGTTATAAAAGCTGAATTTCTTTAATGATCATTTGTTTCTAATAAACGCAAAAAAGACTTGTTTAGATTAGAAGAGTTGAAGCTGAGACCAAAGACAAATAAAGGTAACATTATCATATATCATATACTGTACATATACCTAACTATTTACAACACATATCAATATTTCTTTGAGTCATGGAACCTCCTTTATGAAGACAGGGCTGCTCAGTTCAACTGTTTGTAGTGGTAGGTTGGATACTAAATAGTAAGTCCAAGTGGGGCCAATATCCTAAGTACTTAATCATTAAAGGAGTAGTCCACCCAGAATTTGCAAAAGACATATGTTATGCAGAGTGTTTTCATATGTATGTTAAGACCTAGTGTGTTGTTTCCTCGGTCTACTATTAGGAGTTTTTCCTAAATTAGCCTGCTAGCTGTGTGGTAGTTTTATGACCCCTGGGGATCTCCATCACAAATAGGTTTATTGACTTTCTTTCCCCTATGATGCACCCTTTCTCATGTGACACTGATGTAACCATGCCCTTAGATTTAGCATGTGCACTGCTTTAAAATCATATCAGTTTATAATCAGTTCATAACAGCAGGTAACTGTTCTTATCCAGAAAGCACAGATGGCAGCAGTTAGTTTAGCAGATACCTGAGAGCAAGCTAACTTGAAACATTTATGGAATTAAGAGATGGCCCTCTGGCCAAGGGATTAAAGGAAGGATTTCATTTTCCAAATGAGACTTGACTTTTCTAAAACACTGCCAAACTGATTAGTTTCATTAGTAATTTTAGCAAATTGAGCCATCAATAGGCTCTTGGTGCCTGCAGAAACATGCTTTTTTCAAAGATTATATGATTTACAGCTCCCAGGGGATATGCTTCTGGATATGTTAAAGTTGGGTTGTCCTTCAGTTCTGTAGAAGTCTGTGGGACTTGGAAACAAACTAACTTCTGTGAGTGTTATGACCCAGTTTTTATTACCCAAACTCACACTTGGAAGCCAAATGTATGGGTGGCAACATGATTTATTTTATACTAGCCCAAGAGCAAATCTTAACCCCAGTGTAGTGGATCTCACATAAATCCCACAATGCTGTGAGTTTCACAGGACAAGCAAATAACAAGAAACCTGTACTATACCATTCAATAGGTATTATTTTATGCAACAACGATTTGAAAATAAAAAGATTGTATGTAATCAGTTAACCAGTAATTAAGCAACAGTCTCTTTTAAATACATTAATAACAGTGCACTATCATAATATTGACAGTCTTATGCTTCCCGCTGGAAAGGGGAGTGCTGGAAAGGTATGTTCTTTGAATACTTCTTTTTGTAGCTGATACCCTTTGTAGAAGAGTCCCAATTTCAGCTTGGCATATAACCAGTACTGATGATGACAGTTTGTACAATTCTTAGCAAAACATGCACACACATTAGTCACTCGATAAACCCGCAGTGCTCCAGGTAACACCTACTCCCAGACCTTTTAGTCATTTGCCAAACATGAGATGTTCACTAGGGAGTTTATTTGAAAAGGGCTTGCAGTCATTGACAAACATTTATTTTCACCTGGTCCATGGAGGAAGTTATGCTTGCTGACATTTTCTCCTGTGATGATCTGATCCCATTACAGATGTCTGGAGCTGGCCTTGTTCCTGAACTTGTTGCATTGCAATTTGGAGACATGGTAGATGATGCGGGATTCTACATGTTGTTGTTTATCTCCTGCGGTCCCGTAACTTTGAGTTACTGTAGATGATGTGATGATGGTATCTGCTAATGAAAATACCATCTTGATGGTGTTGTGCATTCACGGCAACATAGCTGATGTCATAAGATGGCAAGAAATACCACAGTTCTTAATGGCATTGTTGAATGCTAAGCAACACCATCTTTTTATAGCATCAGATGTTGGGAAATACTATCTTGATGGTATTGTTGTTCAGACATACCATAATTTCTCTTGAGAAATGGTTATATTTTTATACAGTACATTTTACATAGCAAACATTTTTGTCTTACGTCATCAGACATTAAGATGGCTAAATTGAACTTTGCTTATAGATTTCAGCTCTAAGTCAATGAACAAGAGTTTGAACTCTGTGCTAGTTCATTATATTTTAACACACATTGGTTTTGTAACAAGAAACATTAGGGGGCACTAATGTTTCAAAAACCTCCACTGAGCAAAACTGGTAATACCTATGATGCATTTGTTTATGCATATTCAGCATCACTTATCTAGTCTGTTCCTAAACAAGATTCAAGATGACAATGAATCTTACACTAGAGTTACAAAAAAAACTACACAGCCATTCAATCTAAGGAAATGACAGACTTGCTTTTAACAGAAATAGAACAAAGCTGAAATAGTAATAAATGAGTCAGTCCTATAATTCAAGTTCAAACCTGACCTGAAAATATGTGACCCTATATTTCCCACATATGCCCTCTCCTGGAATCGTTAAGATGTTAAAATCATCTTCATAGTTATAACCAACTACAATTCATACAAACTTGATATTAACCACATGTATTACTTAGAAGAGTTATCAGACAATTTCAAAATTGCAACATGTAACATCAGTGACACATTAACCATCTTGAATTTGTTCTCTAGCATTCCCTGACTGACCCATAAAGACAGGTGATACGCAAGTTTCAGACTGGTTGTATTAGTGCAGGTGATACCTTACTAGGCCTATCATTAGCAATTTCATCTAGGATAAAGAACAATGAAATAATTTCAGTATTTAACATCAGCATAGTGTGGAAAGCCCTAGTAGTGGTAAAAAAAAATAAAACATTTTTTGGGGGGTACTCTGTGTACATGTTCTCTAGCTTACTCAAGAGCTTTGCTAATTTACACCAGTACCCCAGTTACACCATTAACATGGAAATATACTAACACAGTGGTCAGTACGACCTATTTCATGGTGTGACTGCTTAACCACATGGGGGTAAGTAGTCAAGGTGACTGAGCAAACCTTGACTGTAGCTTTTACAGCAGTGACCAGCTCAACAGCTGTAGACCTTAGATCCAGGGCACACTTTTGTTTAGCACATAGTCAACTGTTGTAACATCTGTGTACTTGTCAGTAAACTGATAACAGTAGTTGTAGAACCTTGAGGTTATACAACCACTTTGTAAGAGTTGTGGGGTTCAGGAATGCCTGCACCAACACTCTCTTGAGAGCAGAGGCCCTCTGGACCTATCTAAAGGTCTGAGTAGTGCCCCTCTCCTGGCAGCACTGACTTCCAATCAAAGGGCAATTGCACCTGCTCTTTGTGATCTACTTTCATAGTCCAGATGTCATGAAGTCATTTATGGCTATGAAGCACCTTAACTTCTGCTAGCTTGGCCAGACTCTGATCAGTGCAGATCATGAGCCATTGGAATGGTAAAACCTGTTACAGCCTATGGTCAACCTCCTTTTACCTGTGTGTTTAATTGTCCTTCCCAGAAAAGCATGGAGCTTCTTGTACCACTTGTGAGTAGTTAGGAAAATATATGGAATTGCTTCATATAGACTGTCTTAGAACGGAAGAAGGTGTTAACCTTATTCCCATTAATTCTTGTTTGCCACAGTGCAGGATATCCACAAATGCTCTCTCTTGGCTATCTGATATCCTCCTTTTTAACTGGGGAGAGCTAGGGGTCTGTTGTTACTTTCAGTGAGCCATTCTGACTTACTTTTCACCCAGAATGCACTGCAATCATTAACACAGTAGGACATGGGAGTGCTTAGAATCTTGTGGGAAAGCATAGCTGTGAAGACTCCTGTTGCCTCTGAACATGTTCCAGACAGTAGACCCACCACTGGAATTGTGTGTGTGTGTGTGTGTGTGTGTGTGTGTGTGTGTGTGTGTGTGTGTGTGTGTAAGGGGGCAGAAATTAGGAAAGGTGATATCTGCCACCATATATAAGCTTAGTTTGGTCTTTAGTATTATCTAACTTGTGCCTGGGTTATCCACCAGGACAAAGGAGGTTGATCCTTGTAAGACATGTGAACAACCTTATGTCTAGGACTAGAAAGCAGACCAGACTAAAAAAAAAAAAAAGTACCTGGCGGATAAAGGAATACGTGTGTGTGTGTGTGTGTGTGTGTGTGTGTGTGTGTGTGTGTGTGTTCGAGAGAGCTTACAATGCATTCAATCCCTGGGCACACCATGCTGTATTTCCCAGAAAGTGCATGTTTTTCTTTTCCTTTAGGTAGGCAATTGCAAAGTATCCAAGGAACCCTTTTTTACAGGTTACAAAAGCCTAATAGTGGAAATTATTTAATGTCCCCACCTTTTGTGTCTGAACTCTGGACAGTAGCTTACCAGTTGGAGACAGATGTGTGTGTGGGGGAGAGCAGCATTTATTCACTGGGATTAGCTTGCTTCAATTCAATTAGAAGCATTTGTTACAATAAAACATATACAACAACTGGATATAAACTACAGAGCAAAACTATTCCCTAATTGCAGTTTCTGAATAAAGGCAGTGTCACTTTTACAGTTAACATCTGAACATGTATTTAACATATTCTCTATTTCTGTCTCTCACTAGTTGAAGTAACTGTTTTCAAAATATTCAGATTATTTGAAGGACATAACTTTGGCAGCCTTGTAACTCACAGAGAGGAGAGTCGCAGTTCAAATTCAGCCTACATTCTGTTTTATAGCATGGTTCAGATCATATCTTAACATCAAGTCTTGTATCTAACTTGGCCTGCTTTAGGGGGAAAATTATGTGAAACATCACAAGCCCCCCATTGGCTGACATATTATGTGACTGTTATGACCCAGTTTTAGTTACCCAAACCAAAACCTGGAAGCCAAATTTATTTATTTATTTATTTAAGAGATTTACCAGGAAGGCATACTGAGTGGAGTACCACTCGATTCCAGATGTGCCCTGGGGGTAGGGGGTTACATGGGTGAGGTAGTATGACAAGAACAGTTCATTACATATGCAACAAGATTTTGACAGACAGTGGTACAGTAGTACATAGAATACAACAATATAATGAGACAGATTGTATATACAAAATGGGTACAGCGTATGTACAGCTTACAGCAGTAAATAGGTTCAGTAATATACAATTAATAGCACTATGAGACAGAGATTTGAAAGAAAAAATGGGCTCAGACTGGAGCATAAGTAGGTTGAAAAGGGTAGGAGTTGTGCAGGTACCTGAGTAGGTTGACTAGGCATTGTCCAAGGAGATTCAGAGAAGGGGAAAGCAAGAGCATAAGGTCGCGAAATGTGATTTGAGAAGGGCATTTCGTTGGGGAGTGCTGGTAGAATGTCTAATGTCTGCTGTCAGTGAGTTCCATATCTTGGGCAGTCTGAAACTGAAAGCTCCTGACCTGATCGGGTGAATCTATGTGGAACATGCAGGAGCCTGGAGTCGATGTTCCTGAGGTCGTATGTAGGTGGAGAGAAGGCGGATAGGGAAACAGATAGGTAGGAAGGGAGCGTGTGCGACCAGAATTTGGCAGCGATTCTAGCCCCATGCAGCAGTCACCGGTTTTGGAGTGATGGGAGGCCGAGGGACTGGTATAGTACACAGTGGTGGGTATTGGGAGGAAGGTCCAAGGCAAACCGGCAGAAGGAGTTGTATAGGGGGTCGAGCCTGACTAACGATGTGAGGGGGGCGGCGCCGTAGACAGCACATCCGTAGTCAATAATTGGGAGGATCATTTTTTGGACTATTGCTAGTCTGGTTGGTAACGGATGCAGTACTTGTTACGATAGAGCGCCAAAGCCTGGGATGCAGTTTTTATGAAGGCGTCTATGTGCACTGAAAAATCAAGGTGCTGATCTAGCCAGATGCCGAGATAGCGATAAGAGGTGCAGGTCGTAAGAGGTGTTCTGTCCAGGGTATAGAATGTAAGTGGTTCAGTAAGCCGGGTTAGTTTGGCCCGGGAGCCGAAGGTGAGGGAGACCGTTTTTTTTGAGTTTAAGAATAGTTGGTTCCCGAGGAACCAGCGTTGGATGGAGTCGAAATCCTTTTGTAGAACGGCTGTCACGGCGGTCACAGTTGGGCCAGAGGCGAATAGTACCATATCATCTGCATACATATGAATGGCAGTTTGTGTACAGACAGAGGGCAGATCGTTGAGGAATATTGTGAATAGCAGCGGGCCGAGCACAGACCCTTGGGGTACACCACTGGTGACAGGGAGAGGGGAGGATTGCGCCATTCCAATGCGTACAGCTTGTGTCCTCCCTGAAAGGTATGAGTGGAACCAGTTTTTTGCTGCATTAGACAGTCCGGATTGGGCAAGTTTAGATAGCAAGAGAGGATGCGAGACCGTGTCGAACGCTTTTGCCAGATCTATAAAAATGGCTGCTGTTATTTCCCCTTTGTCCATGCCTGTAAGGATGGAGTTAGTGAGGCGAAGGAGGGAGGTGATGGTGGAGTGATTTTTTCTGAACCCAGCCTGGTAGGGGGTGAAAAAGGAGATGGAATCCAGATAGTGGTGTAGTTGGGATAGTACAAGGCGCTCTTGGATTTTGGCTAGGATGGGGAGCAGAGATATTGGCCGGTAGTTTGAGGGGGAGGAGAGGTGCCCTTCCTTGGGCAGTGGGATGACTGTGGCTTGTTTCCAAACTGAGGGACTGCCCTATTTTAAAGGACAGATTAAAGAGCATGGTTAGAGGGTGGGCTATGGCTGGTGCAGAGAGTAGGAGCATTTTGGAATCCAGGCCTGAAGGACATTTACCTTTGGAAGGTTTAGTGAGAGAAGGATTTTTGCACCTGGCCGGGAGTGACTGGGTGGAGTGAAAAGGCGGCGGGGGAGCATTTTGGGTCTGGGGGTACAATAGGGGCGCTAAGGGTAGGGGGTGGGGTATGGGGTGGGGTAGGGAGGAGGAAGGAGGAAGTAGTAGAGGTGAAGTAGGTATTAAACTCGGTGGCTACCAGACTGGGAGCTGAGATGATTTTACCTTGAGGTTAAGAGTGGGGGTGGGAGGTTGGGAGGTGGGGTGAGAAGTGATTTAATGGACTTCCAAAATTGGGAAGGGTGGGAGTTGTTATTGATGAGAGCCGTTTTAAAGTAATTTGATTTGGCCTGCCTTATGAGTCTTGTACAGGCATTACGCAGAGACCGGTAATGTTGCTGGGCCACGTGAGCACCAGAGGCCTTGAAGGATTTCCATGCATGGTCTCTGGCTTGGAGTTTTTCCATAAGGTTTGCTGTTACCCAGGGGAAGTGTAAACCTCTGACTCTGGATCTCCTTAGTGGGGCGTGTATGTCCCAGATGGCGAGGAAATTTGTAGAAAAGTAGTTCAGGGCTTCATTTATGGAGGAGGCTCTAGGGATGAAGGACCAGTCTATGGAGGTAAGGTCATTTAGTAGCGCAGTCAGATCCAGAGTTTTATAAACTCTGCTGTGCAGCATGCGGGGTGGTGGGGCCGGAGGACGGAAGATTTTGGGCACTAAGAAAATCGTATGTGTGGGAGGCAGTCTGATTTACTTTATACTAGCCCAGGACCAAATCTTAATCCTGGTGTAGTGGACCTCACATAAATCACACAATGTCATGAGTTTCAGAGAACTAGTAGATAACAAGAAACCCATACTATACCATTCAATAGGTCTTCTTTTATGCAATAGAGAAGATGGTATGTAAGCAATTAATCAGTAATTAAGCAACAGCCTCTTTCAAATACAGTAGCACCAGCACACTCTCATATTGCTAACAGTCTTCTGCTTCCCCATGGATGGGGGGGGGGGTACTAGAAAGGTATGTTCTTTGAATAGTTCCGTTTTAGCTGATACCCTTTGTACACGAGTCCCAGTTTCGACTTACTATATAACCAGTCCAAATGATGACAGTTTATACAGTTCTTTGCGAAATATGTGCACACATTAGTCACTCAATAAACCCACAGCACCACCCCCCTGGCAAAATCTAACCCCCCACCCATTTAGCCTCTTGCCAAAGATTAGATATTAGCTAAGGAGTTTATTTGGCAAGGGCTTACAGACATTGACAAAAACTTGCTTTTACGTGGTCCATGGGAGTGGGGTGATGTTTGATTGCATTCTCTTCCTCGACGGTCTGATCCTATGGAAGATGTTTGGAGCTGGTGGGAGTCTGGTTTCTGAATGACTTGTCATATTGTGCTTTGGAGGCATGATAGATGGCACAAGATTCTACATATTGTTGACTTTCTCCTGAAATCCTGTAACTCTGATTTGCTGTAGACAGATTTGTTGTTGTAGATGATGTGATGTTTTCAGACATTGAAAATACCATCTTGGTGGTTCTGGATCTTCAGAACACCATAGTTGATGGCATTGGATGTTAAGAAATACTTCAGTTCTTGATGGCATTGTTGAATGTTAAGCAATACCATTTCTGGATGGTATTAGTTTTGGGGAAGTACCATCATGACGGTATTGTTGTTCAGACATACCATAATCTCTCTCAAAAGATGGTCATATTTTTATACAGTACATTTTACATAGTAAACATTTTTCATCACATGCCATCAGACATTAAGATGGCTAAATTGAACTTTGCTTACATTTCAGCTAGGTGAACAAACCAGAGTTTGAACTCTACCCTAGTTCATTACATTGTAACACACATTGGTTTTGTAACAAGAAATATTAGGAGGCACTAGTGTTTCAAAAACCTCAACTGAGCAAAACTGATAATACCTATGATGTACTTGTTTATGCATATGCAGTATCACTTATTGGTCTGTTACTAAACAAGGTTCAAGATGACACTGAATCTTACACTAGAGAGAAAAAACTACACAATAGTTTCAACCTACAGAAATGATAGGCTTGCTTTTTGTAGAAACAGAATGAAGTTGAAATAGTAATAGATGAACAGTAACAAAATAAATAAATACATACATACATCAATAACAATAGTAATGAAAGAGCCTGACCCATAATTCAAGTTCAAACTCGACCTGAAAATATGTGGCCCAATATTGCGCACATATCACAGTCATATTGTCCTCTAGCACAGCTGCAAAACATAAACCTTCCCCCTGAAAACAGTGCACTTGTATGGGCAACTGGAACCCAGTTATGAACTAAATTTGCAGAAATTAAAAAAACTGGGTAGGTCACTCATCTTACCAACTAATGGGTTTATAGGCAGCACTCTTGAAAACTGTGTCCTAGTTGGAAACCTAATTCCTTCTTCTAAGCATTTTCCTTGCCACTTAGGGGACATGGGATCATATACCACAGCCAAGATCCCCAGCTTGGCTGGAGAAAAGTTCAGTGCAGTGTGATTAGATATGCAATTGTTCCAAGGAGAAAAAGTTGCATCTGCTACTGCATGGGTGACCCCATGTGGCCAGGACAGGGCTGATGAGGTCTGCCAAAAAAGTCTCCCTTTATGATATGGGAGAAAGGTCATATGTGCCTGTGTCAGAAAGCTTGTACAGAACATCTTACTTTCCAAACTAGGTGATGTGTCATTCTGTATGCCCAGCCCCCACATTACATCTCTATCTCCCCTTCAGGATTGTAACCCTCCCATGGGAACCTGTCATGGTAAGTGTTAGCAGTGGGGTGGCCAGCAGGGTTGGCAAACAGGACAATATTTGCTAGGATATACATAAGCTGCAAGGGGATTGGTAAGGGAGTTCATCTTGGGGGTGGAGTGGGTCTTCGTGAAAATGGTGAAGAAGGAATAGCAGATATTAAAATATCGACTGCAGAACTACATTATAATGCATTAAATGAAATGAGATTATATATTTTAATCTAAATAAAACTAACAGTAAGTTTTTTCCTGCAATAAATTGCACAACTACTTTAAATTACTTTCAGTGTCATCATCATAGTATCATAAATCTGTTTAATCTTGCCATTATCTTCATCACCAAATCTAAAGTTGAAAAGAAAACTGATTTAGAAGCCTTTAAAATGCTAATGTACGAACATATGAACGCATGAAAATTGCCAGCAGATTAAGTCCTAGAGGTCTACAAAGTCTGCTCGAATGTGCAGCTAGCACCCCTTATTCTTCAGCTGCCCCTCCCTTCCACCCTTCCCCTCCACTGACCCTCCCCCTTGTCCTGTCCCATCCTCTTTTGAAGCAGTCCACTGTTCTACTGGATACCACTTCAGCAGGTAATGCATTCCACCCAGCTACCACCCTCTTTGTAAAAAAGTGTCTCCTCATCTCCCTCCTGAACCTTCCTCCCTCCAGTCTCATATCATGGCCCCTGGTGTCCCTCCCCTCCCTTACTTTGAACAGCCCCTCTGTACCTGTCTTGTTTATTCCTTTCATGTACTTAAAGGTTTCAATAATGTCCCCCCATCCCTCCTCTCCACCAGCGAGTGCATGTTCAACTCCCTCAGCCTCTTCTCATATGATATGTCCCCCAGCCCCTGATCATCTTTGTCACCCTGCGCTGTACCCCCTCCAGTAAATTAATGTCCCTCTTCAGATACAGGTGCCAGTACTGCATGCAGTACTCCAGGTGTGGTCTAACTAATGACCTATACAGTGGCAGAATCACCTCCTCCCTCCTCGAGGATATGCCTCTTGCAAAGCAACCCAGCATTTTGTTGGCCTTTGCAGCTGCCTTCCTACATTGTGTTCAGTTGTTCATTGACCCTGCAGTGAGCACCCCAGATCCTTCTACTCCTCTGTCTGGGCTAGCTGCACTCCCCCCAGCTGGTAACTCCTCCTTCGGTTCTTCACCCCAAAATGCAGCACCTTGCACTTTTTGGCATTAAACCCCAGTTGCCAGGTGTCTGACCAGGTTTCAAGCTTTGCCAGATCATCATGCAACACTTGCCATCCTCCTAGGTCATCCACCACCGCTCCCATCTTGGTATCATCAGCAAACAGACTGATCTTGCTCTTGATGTCCAATGATATGTCTGCAATGCATATCCCAAACAACACTGGTCCCAACACTGAGCCCTGTGGAACACCACTCATCACTACCCTTAGGTGTGAGAGCTCCCCAACCACCACCACACTCAGTTGCCTTCCCTGAAGAAAGTTCCCTACCTGTCTCACTAGCTTTGCACCTGCCCCTGTGCCTTCTAACTTACTTCCTAGCCTCCCATGCAGGACCGAGTTGAATGCCTTACTGAAGTCCAGATACAGGACATCCACTGCATGGCCCCTGTCCAGTTGCCTAGTTACCCAGTTATAGAACTCCACCAGGTTGGTGTGGCAGGATCTGCCATGTATGAAGCCATGCTGTCTGCTGTCCTGTAGTCCTTTGGCCTCTAGGTGGGCTACCAGTCTCTCCTTCAGGATAGTCTCCATCAGCTTACCAACGATGGATGTGAGGATCACTGGTCTGTAGTTCCAGGGTTCATCCTTGGGGCCACTCTTATGGAGGGGCACCACATGAGCCATCCTCCAATCCTGAGGTACACACCCTGAGTGTAGTGAGGCATTAAATAAGTCTGCCAAAGGTCCCGCAAGGACCTCTACCAGCTCCTTCAGTACTCTGGGGTGGATGACATCTGGGCCTGGCGCCTTGTCCACCCTCAATGCCTTCAAACCCTCCCGAACTCTGTCTTCCATGATTTCCCCATCTGTCACCCCCTTCCCCCATTTCTGCTGTTCCTCCCCCCTTGGGTATCAGTCCCCTCTTCTCCTTAGTAAATACTGAGCAGAAGTAATCATTTAGCGCTTCTGCCTTATCGCACCCTGCTTCTTCCCAACCCCCTCCTTCCTAATCCTTACTATGTGGTCTGTACAGCTCCTTTTCTCCCTGATGTACCTAAATGTAAGACCAATAAAAATACCTATTAAGCAAAACTTGCATAACAGCCAAAATGTAATGTAAGCAGTATTGTAGTAATTACATTTTAAAGTTTTAAATCATGTCTTTGAGATCAAAACAGTATGGAACATCTTGAGAGATGAAACATACTGTCAGGCTGTCATGAAAAACATATGACTCAGATTTTCCGGTCAGGTGAAGGCTATTACTGTCCTTTTTGATTAAAAAAATATATTTTGTTCAATCTTCATATTAGGGGCCCAATGCTGGACAATGGACTCCCATTCTTTGGAGAGTGCATACAGCTGTGAGAATGATTCTGTCAGCCACACTAGGTCAACCATACATGTTAAAGCAGTACCTAGGTGGTGCAGGGAAGTATGGTAGAAATGTGGGGCTTCTGATCAGAGTGGAAGTTCACAGGGCAGAATGAAGTGGTGATATGTGGGTATACAGGCTGCCTGGTCAGCAGATCTAGATAAATGTTTAAAAAAAAATTAGCCAGTATGGTTTGGCCAAGGATGTCTTTTCAGGTGTCGGCAGACATCTACTGACAGACAAATTATACTGTGAAATTGTACTGCATTGCCATACCTTTAAGGCATTTTACTCAGTACTTTAATTACGTAATTGCTGCAGTGCTTTTATATACTTCACCAACTGGTTGGGGTCTGCTATTCTATTTGGTACTGTGATTCTCCTGCTTAGTGCTGGGTAGTGGGGATTGGATTTCTGCTGCTGTATCTGCAGCTCTACTGTGTTGTTAACTGGGCAGTTACAGAGCCCCTGCACCATTGTATTCACTCATCGCTGTCTAGTGTATTGTAGCCTAGAGGGTATGGTCTGGGCTGATGCTGGAAGCCTCAGATGGAGGTATGGCTCCCCCCACTCCCTCCTGGGCTCAGTTTTCTAGTCCAGCCCCCTGCTGTCTGTGGTTATTAAGCCCCCCCTCTCTCCCCAGCCCAGGACCACCAAGAACAGTGTCTGTAGCCTCTTACCAGGCATTCGGGGCAGCCAGTGATTCCTGACCTCTCCCCCTTCCCACCTCTGGACTGCTCCACTACTCTGCACAGTGCACTGGTTTGGTTCTCCCCACCCAGGGGTGACTGTCCTTTTAAAGCTGCCAGAACCTATCAGCTCAGAACCTATCGGCTCATTTTTGCCCCTTCCCACTCACACCTCGATATGGTTCAGTCCATCCAGGAACTGCAGTAACAGTGAAGTCATGCCCCCTGCCCCTCTACCAACCCCTAAATAGCTTCTATTTCTCAGTAGTCTCCCCCTCACCAATTATACTCCCTCACCTACTTCTTGCTTGTCTATCCCTCCCTTTTTGGGGACTGTGGGATTTGAACTAGCTCTTCATCTCTCCCTCCAACTGTAGTGTGGCACCCTAATCACTTGTCCAACACTGCCATAACATAATTCTGGCCACTTGCTATTATAGCATCTGCAAATACAGCTGTTATTTCTCCTCCTGCTGGTCACCTCCATGGCTGGCATGTTATTGATATCGGATTTTTGTGCCTCTGTGCTTGCCATAGCTCTGCAATTATCCTCCTTTTCTCCACTCCACTCCACAGGCCTGCTGAGCCACCTCCAAGTGTAGTTAGATACAAATTACCTCCCCTGACCCTGCTTTCCTTGCCCCGCTCTCCAACCCCGAAAGATGACTGCTTGGTTATTTCCTGCACTCCCTCTCTTTCTCCTCCTCCCCTTGCCCTCACTTACCTGCCCATTCCTCTCCCTTCTGCTCCTTGCTGGTGATGCTGAAAGCAACCCTGGCCCTATACATACAAAGATCGACCCTACCATTATCGCGTGGACAAAGTCTACTGGTCTGAGAATTGCCCATCTAAATATTTGCAGTCTCCCTTCCAAGTTCCCAGAACTCGAGGCTTAGAGCCCTCTATAAGCCCCACGTCTTTGGGCTCTCCAAAACATGGCTAAAACCCCTCAACCTTGACCCTTCTTTTCAGCTCCCAGGATACTCCCTCCTTTGCCTTGCTAGAGAAGGAAAAAGAAGGGTGTGGGAGTAGTACTGTATGTGTGGGAGCATATCTCTGCTGCTATTGTCAGCTGCTCAGATCCCCTCTCCCCCAGTGAATGGCTCCTTGTCAAACTAATCCTTAGCTCCTCAAAGAAATTCTACCTGGGTTGCTGCTATAAGCCCTCATCTGAAGGAATCCCTGGCCTAAATAACCTTGGCAGCCTTGGACTACACTCTCCATCCTGGGGCACCATATTGGTAGGAGATTTTAACCTTAATTGGTTGGGGGTCCATGAGCCTGACTATGCAAACCTCCTGAAAACTCACAGCCTTGAGCAAGTCATCTCATCCCCCACCTGGCTCAATGTACACATGCAGGATCACTCTCTACATGATTGGGTAGCCACAAATCGGGCTGACATGATCCTATAGGTGGGTACAATGTCTGATTCTATAAGTGACCACTCCCCCACATACATCATACTTACCACCAAAACCCAATGCACCCCCCAAAAGTATTTGTCCTTCAGGCATTTTAACTGCCTGGATTCTGCTACTATCCTCAAGAGTGTTAAAGCAGTGCACTGGTCTGCCCTCCACCTCTGCAACAATGTAACCTCTGCAGCTAAATTCTTCACTGATGCCCTCCTTCAGTTGCAGTACCTCCACTTACCTCTCACTACTTGCAGGGTGCGAGGGGGGCTGCACCCGCTGGTTAACTAAGGAGTTGCTGTCCTTAATGAAAGCTAGGGATAGTAAGTGGAAAGCCTACAAAGAGACCCCGTCCCCCCACCTCTGGAAAGCTCACAGGTGCTTGCGCAACACATGCAAGCAAACTGCCAAATACCTCAAGCGTAACTTCTACATAAATCAACAAAGAAACAACCTTGGTGAGTCACGTTGTTTCTGTGCCTCTATTGGATCCCTACTAAACCCCAAGACTCACAGCCAAGTCACTCAACTCTCCTCCCTCTCAGGCCCCTTGACTGATCTGGCAGAAACTGCAGAGATCTTCAACAAAAAATTCTCTGACCTCTTCGTCTATCTTAGCAAACTCCCCTCCCAACCACCCTCTGGCCCTAGTAGTCAGGCAAACCTCTCCTCTACCCACCCAACCCCCTTCTATTTTAAAGCTATCAACCATAATGTTACTGCCAGACTCCTCATGTCCCTCCCTGCCAGGGGTAGCCCTGGCAGTGATGGGCTCTTGACAAGGCAAGGTAAGGCACATTTTATTTAAAAAGACACCCATCCCGGAGGCTCTGGGAGCCGTACATCAGTTAATAAATACAACACATCAAAGTAATAATCAATTAAATACAATACTCTGAACAAATGAAAACAAAATT
Organism: Neoceratodus forsteri; assembly: GCA_016271365.2. Classification (NCBI taxonomy): domain Eukaryota; kingdom Metazoa; phylum Chordata; order Ceratodontiformes; family Ceratodontidae; genus Neoceratodus; species Neoceratodus forsteri. The sequence continues at coordinate 909,024,344 of CM028129.1, forward strand.
TGCTATACAATTAACTACCCTCAACTTCAGCTGCATTTAAAGTCTCTAAGACTAAATTAACAACAAATTTATCTTTATTAAAAAGACAGGTAAAGACTATAAAACATAGTCCAGGAAGGCCAGATTGTACAAAAGGCCTTGAGGCGGGCCTTAAAAACTTCAGCAGACGGGGCCTTCCTAACAGCTAGAGGAAGCGAATTCCACAGGATGGGGATGGCAGCACTAAATGCTCTGTTAACAGAAGTTCTTAGCCTCGTCCTGGGAATTGCTAGGAGGCCGCTAGAGGAGGAGCGGAGGGGGCAGACCGAGACAGCAGGTGCAAGAAGGTCCTTTAGGTAGCCAGGGCCCAGGCCTTGTAGTGCCTTAAAGGTGAGGAAACCCACCTTAAAGAGGACCCTCCACCTAACCAGCAGCCAGTGCAGTTGATGCAGCACTGGGGTAATATGACAGTATTTAGACTGTCCTGTCAACAGCCTCTTCCCCTCTTTCCCCAGACTCATCTCCCCTGCCATCATTGAGCCCTTCACCTATATATTTAACCTTGCCCTCTCCACATCCATGATGCCTGGCTCCTGGAAGCATACTAATGTGGTGCCTATTTTCAAAGCAGGTGATCCCCTCTTACCTGATAACTATAAACCCATCTCCCTACACCCTCTCCTTAGCAAGCTTATGGAAAAAATTGTACACTTCCAGTTATCAGAACATCTTGGCAAGTACAATCTCCCTTGCCCCTAACAGCATGGTTTCCATAAGCACCACATCAGCCTTAGCCCATTTTTCCAATCATGTCCTAAGAAACATGGATGCGGGAAAGGCCACTGGTGCTGTATTCGTGGACCTGACTAAGGCCTTTGACCTTGTCAACCACCCCCTTCTCCATGCAACCCTTCAACACCTTGCTTGCTCCCCTGGAACAAGAAACTGGTTTAGAAGCTACCTTGCCGGTAGGTCACAGTCTGTCACAATTGGTTCTGCCTTCTCCTCCGCCCTACCAGTCTTCACAGGGGTCCCCCAAGGATCCATCCTTGGGCCCCTACTATTTTCCATTTTTATTAATGCACTCCCTGCTGAGAGCTTCACCTGTGAGGCTCTTCTCTATGCAGATGACCTTGTCCTCTACCACAGTGACAAGTCTCCTGCAACCATCTCCTCCACTCTCACTCTTAACTACTGTGCCACCCATAATTGATTCCTCTCAACAAACTTCTGGTTAATAAAAAAAAAAAGACAAAGTCCATGCTATTTGGATCCAAACATTTGCTCTCCATGATCTCCAAGACAAACTCCCCCCTCCTTGTACTCACACCTGCTGGCCCCTCCTTGAAAATGTCCCCTGTTTTAAATACCTAGGCCTAACTCTTGACTCCTTCCTTACATTCACTGAACACATCAACATTTCTGTGCACACAACTAATCAGAAGCTAGGTGCTGCCTACCACCTCAAACTGCTCCTGTCCAGTGAAGCACACCTTGCAACTGGAATCTTCTTTCTATCACTTAGTACTGTTCTCCCATCTATTCCCATGTGTCATCAGCCTTGTGCTCTAGACTGATCACCGTCTATAACAGCATCTTCTGTTTTGTTCTCCAAGCTCCCTACTCTACCCTTTCCTTCACTGCATGCTGTACCAGTCCCTTGGGTGGCTACCACTGCAAGGACGCTTCGATTATGCCCTTGACTGCCTTGTGGACAATGCACTCAGAGGAGGCCTCCTGTCCACATATTCATCCCTCCTCACAGGTAGAGCTGTGTCTAGGAGTCTTTGGGAATCCTGCACCCCCCCTCGGCTGTTCCATGTATTTTCACTAACATGGGCAGTAAAGACATCTCCATCTGTGCCCCATCTCTATGGAACAGCCTCTCATCGCTCTGCTCATCCTCCTCCCATCTCTCCTTTAAAAACAGTTTCAAAGACTGGCTACTGTCCGAAGCCATATGCCATTGTTCACCTTGGTAATCTGGTGGCATTCTCCTTGGTTTGGTACCCCCCCCCCCGTCTACCTACTCCCTTGGTTGTACCTTTGCTGTGTCCATCCCCTGCTCTCCTACTGCTCTCTCCCCCCCTTCCTTTCTGCCCCTCTCAGCCCTGCATGAGGCTTCTATGCACTCCTCCCTTCTCCTATGCCTCTGCACCTTATTTTGTCAGAGGGATTATTTACACTGTATTTTCCTTGATCCATCCTGTTGGTGACTCTCTCACTTATTAATTTAATAGTGAGCCCCATGCATTTTGCACTTTAAGTGTAATTTTTGACACGTATGTTATGGTCTCTGTCCTACTGCAACTAGTATTTTTGTCCAGCACTATAACCTGTGACTATGCACTTGATCTGTAAACTAGCCTAATATGTCACCTTGTTTTTGTTTCTATATTTCTCTTTATGTATTGCCACAGTGTACTGTAAGCTGCTGCACCTCATGTTGAGGCTGGTTCATTTATTGTATATTATCTGTATTTGTATTGCTTGTTTGTGACATGTTGTGGCCCGGGTCATGGCTGAAAATGGTCCTTTGGATAAGCTCACCTACCCGGTTACCAAAGACATAAATAAATAAGTAAATAAATGCATAAGGGCCCAGGCTGGATGATGACTGGAGGGGATACGAACAGGTAAAAATCATGAAGCTGAAAAAAGTTAGGACTCTGTTTTTGCATTTATCAAGGAAATCCTACTCATTATCCTCTGAATCATATTAGCAACTGTCAAGTGGGTGATAAGACGTATATTGGTATGGTTATTGGCTCAGTGATCAGTAGCTGCCTGTACTTGTTTCCTTTCACAGCAAGTTCCTGGTTCACATCAGGACATGGGGAGCAGGAATCACTTCATGTGGGGCAACTCCAGGGGCTTGACCTGGTTTATACTGTGAATGTCACTCCAATGTACTTGGTTACCCAACCTGGGCTTTCTCAGTGGCCTAGCCTGAAGAGAGGTACAGTGGAGCCAGCCACAGTGCAACACAATAACTTACAGTAAGTGACATGTCACAAAATACTGCATGAGAAAAGGGCTTAATTACCATTGAATTACACTGTTCCCCTGTAGCCTACTGCAGCATTTTGTAATGTACTGCAGCATTACTGCATTGCATCCTGGCTGGTACCGTTGTATGAAATAGAACAAGACAGATAGAGAAATCAAAGAAAGAAAGGGTTTAAGAAATTACTGTATTAGAGAAGGTCTTGAGATATGTGGTTATGATGTAACCTATGCGTGTATGTTAATAAAGCTGTGGGAAACCATAAATGTACTATTCTGTTTGGATGCTGGTTACTGGAGCGGAGGTCCTCCCAAAAACAAATTTTGCATGTTTATGAAGTTGAAGATAAACATCCTTTTAAAGTCTTTCATGCCTGTACTGTATATAGAAATATTGAAACACAGAAAATGTCGACAGAAAATTACTACTGACCCATCCATTGTTCCCTGTTATACACTGTTAGCCCAGGGCCCATTGCCTAGATGGGATTTATGCATTCACTCCCCCCTTGCCCCTGACTTACTGTAACCCCCCCCCACCCACCTCCTCCCAAGTAGGGTTGCCACCTGTCAAGTTTTGTATCTGGTGATCAGGTTTTCAGGGTCCCTATCAGGTAATCCAGTTTTGCTCTATGCTGGTCAGGTTTTTGAGCCATTTTGAGTGCTCACATTCTTGTGAAATGTATTTTGTCTTATTCATTGTTTCAGCTACATGCCCAGGTTACAAACAAGTCCTTTTGTCAATATAACCTTTTTTTTGTGAAAGCAGTCAGCATGGGGGGTGTAAAGTATGGCCATTAACACCATTAGTACTTAACCTAATCTTTTCCACTGCATCTTAAAGTGGCATAGCACCATAGCTGCCCCCACTTTTTGTAACAGTAACAGAGCCAGTTGTCTTCCACTTTCATGTGCTTGTAAAAATTTGCATCCTTAACAGAGTTTAGGCATTTTTAAATGTTTTAAATTCTTCTGTTCCCTCAAGAAAACAGTATGGTCACTTCTTTGGCTTTGAAATAGTACTGTGGAGATGAACAGGAAATGGGGCCAGAAAAAGATACAAAGTACACATTAGAGGAAGCAATTTCTTTATGTATTATTATATATCATGTATACTGTTGTATGCTATTTGCAGTATGTCTCGTCTCCCCCCAGATCATATCTGTAAATGAGATTTGTTTTATCTCTATGTTTATCTGGTAAACCAATGTCAGTAAATAAATAAACACATAAGTAAATACATAACTAGGAAGAACCAAGGAAAATAACTTTAATGGGTACACAGGAACAATGCACGATGAGCCATCAAAAGGGGTTGGGCTAGGGGTGGAGCTTAGGATCTGTTTTTTTGCCACATCCAAAAGTGGCAACCCTACCCCCGAGAAACTATTAATCCCTTAACTCTGTCCCAGCTGTACGTGAAATCATTGATGGTTTTTGCATCCACCACTTCAGGCAGCATGCTGTTCCACTGATAAACCACCCTTCCTGTAAAATAAAACTTTCTCATGTTCCTCCTGAATCCACCCATTAGCTTCCACTCATATTCTCATGTTTTTAACTCACCACTCCTGCTGAATAGTTCCTTGCAGTTTATCTCATTAATTCCTTTCAGGAGGTTAGAGGTCCTTCTCATGTCTCCCCATCCTTTCTGGCCTCCAGAAAGTAAATGTTCAGTGCTGCGAGCTGTTCCTCACAGGATCAGCCCCTTTGGCTTGAATCATTTTGGTCAACCTATGCTGCACTGTCTCTAGCTTGTTTTTGCCTTTTCTTAGTTGGGGTCTCCGGAACTGCAAACAGTGTTTCAGATGTGGCCTCGCCAGTGATCTATAGAGGCGTAGTATAACCCCTTTCCTCCTGTTATTGAAATCCCTTCAAATACATCCCAACATTCTGGCTGCCTTGCTGTAGGCCTTGTTGCATTGACTGGATTGTTTTAGGGAGTCACTTGTGATAACTCCCAGGTCCCTTTCCTTAGAAGTATTGCCCAGCCTAACACCTCCCATCCAGTATTCAGTCTCGAAGTTCTTGTTTACCATGTGTACTAGAGATGTTGTGAAGTTTTAATTCACTGGCAAAGTTCTGGTGAAGTCACCCACTTCACCTCTATGGAGCAATTCATGAATTTTTGCTATTTGGCTGAAAATTTGACTATGTGACTTCACTGGAAATTTCACTGTGAACAGTAGAATTTCGCCCGCGCATGGCAGAACTTCCAGTGAATGGAGAAATTATACCATTTGGGGTGAAATTTCACCATTCGAGGGTGAAATCCCACTGTTCACTGGTGAAATTCTGCACTTTGCAGGCAGAAATTTGCATTTTGTGGATCGATCTGCACTCTGAAAATTGCACTTAATTCGCAGATTGATTCATGGAGCAAATATTGCCAAATTCGCCCATCTCTAATGTGCACTATCTTCCACTTTCTAGCACTGAATTTCAACTGAAAGATTTTGGACAACCTTTCTAACCTCTGCATGTCCCCCTATATGACTCTTACCCCTCCTCACTGTTTACCCTGCCACAGAGCTTAGTGTCATCTGCAAAGGGACACATCTTGCCCTGTATTCCTTCTCTTATGTCAATGATGAACATATTGAAAAGGACTGGTCCCATGACTGACACTTGCAGAATCCCACTTGTGACCCCTTTCTCTCCCCTGACTTTACACCATTTGCCACCACCCTCAGCTGTCTCCCCTCAACCATCTTCCCACCCATCTAACTAAGCCCTTCTCTGCACTCAGCTCCATTAACTTTTTCATCAACCTTCTATGTGTAGCATACTAACATACTAAAATGCCAGCAGAATAGGCCCAATGGTCTTTCGTGTCTGCTCGTTTGGTCAGCCCCCACCCTGGGTGCTGACCTTGCTGTCCCCCTCGCCTTCTCTGGCTTCTCCCTTCCCAGTTCCGGATATTCTTGCTGCATTGGATTTTGCTTCCTGAACCCTTCCCCTGTACCTGTCCCACCCTTCTTGAACCCCTCCACTGTCTCTGCCTCCACCAGCCCCCTAGGTAGTGCATTCCATGGCTCTACCACCCTCTCAGTAGTAGCACCTCCTCCTTTCTCCCCTGAATCTTCCCCCTCCAGCTTCCACCCACCTCTAGTGGCCCTTCCTCCTTCCTTGAGCACCCTCACTGTTCCTCCCCTATTTACCCTCTTCATGTACCTGAAGACCTCTATCATGTCCCCGGTCCTTCTCTCTTCCAAAGTGTACATATTTAGCTCTTGAGCCTCTCCTCATAGGTCCTGTCCCCAAGCCCCAAATCATTTTGGTTGCTCTCCTCTGGACCCTCTCCAGGAGCTAATGTCCCTCTTTAAGTGTGGCCTCCAAAACTGCACGAGTACTCCAGGGCCGGCCTCACCAAGCAGTTATACAGAGGAGTATCACTTCCTCCTTCTGGAGGTGATCCCCTAGTGATGCATCCCAGCATCCTGTTGGCCTTGGCTGCTGCCTCCCTACAAGTCTCAGAGTTGTTCATCTTGACATCCACGACTACCCCAGGTCCCTCTCAGCCATTGAGACTTGTAGTATTTCCCCAGGGTGTACACTTGGCCTGGGTTTCTGGCCCCCAGGTGGAGTACCTCGCATTTCCCTGCATTAAACCTCAGCTTCCACTTTCTAGACCATCTTTCCAGAGCCTCCAGGTCCCCCTGCAGGGCCACCCTCCCCTCCTCCCCATCCACCACTGCCCCCAGTTTGAGTCATCTGCAAAGAGACTCATCTCACTCTTGATTCCTGTCCTTATGTCAGATATGTAGGCGTTGAACAGAAGGCCCAAGAACTGATCCCTGTGGACCCACTAATGACCCTCCTTGGGGAAGAGATTATCCCACCAACTCACGACCCTCTGGGTCCGGTCCTGGAGCCAATTTCTATCCATCGGATCATCTGGTTTCCACCCCATTTCTCCTAGTTTATCCAACAGGCCCCCATGAGGAACAGAGTCAAATGCCTTGCTGAAGTCCAGAAAGAGGACATCCACTGGTCTACCCAGGTCCAAGGCACTTGTCACCCAGTCATAGAACTCCACCAGGTTTGTCTGACACGATTTCCCAGGATGAATCCATGCTGTCTATTGTCCAGGCACCCTGACTTATCCAGGGCCCCCCCTAGCCACTCCTTGACAATGCCCTCCATCACCTTGCCCACCACCGATGTCAGGCTGACAGGCCTGTAGTTCTCTGCCACCTCCCTTGATCCCCCCTTGTGGATAGGCACTACATGCACCACCTTCCAGTCTTGGGGCACCCACCCTGATGATGCCTCGCTGGTGGCATTCACAGTCCCTTGCCACCCCTAAACATATCTGGTGAGCACTGCAAGGTGGACAGAGCTTTGCCAGGCACTGGTCTCCACTAGTACTGTAAACCTGACCTGGTCTAGCCACATAGTGCATCCCCAGCTTATACAGTATGACTGTGTTATTCTATAAATATCTTATAAAATCTGTTGGGGAAAATCTAGAAACCTAATTAGTTAAATAGTATCACCTGACCATTGATTAAATCTCATATTTAATCCACAGTAAGTCATCTGAACTAGTCACCAGCTACTGTATGTTTACATGACACATGACAAAACAATGTCACTACACCTTTGTAAGGGAAAACCAAAACGTTAAGGCAGCCATTTTTTCCACCAAGACATTGCATACAGAAAACTGATCCAAACTAAAAGGGAGTGATCTAATGCCAATAAACTTCCACCCTTTTGGATATCTCACAATAAATAGTGGAAACATGAGTGATTCAGTGAAAATAAGCCTCCAAGAATGAAAAGAAGAAAAGAACATTCAAACAGTAAGTCGCTACCGTCAGCTTATTAGTACTGAACATGATATGCTTCAACAAAAGAAAAATGGAAAAAACATATTATAAAACAATAAGATGAAGCGCTAAATGGTCCTTATGGGCCTTTAAAAATTAGGCAAAAGCCTGTCCGGGCCTGGATCCTTATTAACTGATAGCGCTTAGATGGCACAATCCACCTCCTCAGAGGTTATAGGCTGTTTAAGATATGCCTTCTGAACCTCAGTAAGCTGAAGAAGAAAAGCCTGTTGCAGAAAAGAAGAAACCTCCTCTGAGAGGGCAGGTGGCTCAGTCATATATAGCTCAGGATAGTAAGAAGCAAAACAATTAGATATATCACAGAATCTGTCAAGAGTGGGGAGTCCAGCGCATGTCAAACCGCTGATATAAACCACGCCGCATTCTGCTGCTTTAAATGTAGTGCAAGAAGCTTTCCAGCCCTTTCTCCCTGATCAACATACTTGAGTCTAGCCTGGAAAATAGCTCTCTCTACTCCCTAAGTAGAAGATCAGCATATTTTTCTCTAGCAACTGTCGCAGCCAGCCAATCTTTCTCTGAGGCAATGGCTGAGAGAACACAATCTCACTGTCATATTTCCAAAAGAAGCTGATGACTAACACATTGCAGCTCCTTCATACAAACAGTGGCTAAGCAGATCAGCTCTCCTTTAATTGCCACCTTGTAAGCTCCCCAAATTGTATTAAAATCATCAACAGAGCCCAAATTATGCCCAAAAAAGAAATCTGTATATTTCTGAATCCACTTCAAGTAGTCTTGATCTTTCAGTAAGTGATTATTAACCTGCCAAATTTTGTCCCGAGCCAGTGAAGAAGAAGGTGACGAGGCTAGCATCATGGGCGCATGATCCAAAACTACCTTGGGCTCAATAACACAAACAGAAATAGTGTTAAGAAGAGAATAGGTGACCAAAAAGAAGTAAATACAGGAGAAAGAGAAATGGACAGGAGAATAAAAGGTACATTGCCTATTGTCTGGGTGAAGCAGTCTTCAAGGATCGGTCACCCCCAAAGTAGTTATTAACTCAGAGAGTGCTCGCTGAGCCAGCAAGAGGCCAACACGCCACTGGATCTATCTAGGAGGGTTTCCTGAACAAGATTTCAGTCACCCCCTAATATAACCAGGTAGTCTGCCAAAGGGGTCAAAAGGGAAAGTAGAGTAGTAAAAAACATGGGACTGATCCATTAAGACCATAAAATGGATGCCAGAGTGATGACAGAGTACCCTAGAAAGTCATGCAAAATCAAATATCTGCCATCTGGATCCACAAAGTCCCAAGTTAACTGAAATGCAATAGACCTAGCAAACAATATAGCCACCCCTGTACAGTGTTTACTAGTCCCAGCGGTATACGCCTGACCCACCCAAGTCCGTCACCAAAGGATTCCCATCCTGAGTCCTAGTATGAGTTTCCTGAGGGAACACAATTTGAGTCCCTAAAGAACATAAATGTTGGAGAAGCATATGCCTTTTCTCCAGGGTTTGGGCACCCTTGATGTTCCAAGTGACAATCTTATACTGAGAGGTAAGCTAATTAGGAATATTCATAGTACAAACAAGACGAAGTTCAAAAGACCACCCCATACACTAAAATGGAAGTAAAAAAGCCCAAAAGAGAATTCCCAGCTATAGCACATTCAGTAACTCCAATACTAGTAAGCCCACCCACAATTCAAAGAAATACAACAAGCTAACATGCATGAAGGACCTGGCATACCCTATAAGAAAAAGTGGAGTAATAACATCCACTTTCCCATTGTCCCCAAGATGGCTCTCCTGGCACAAGGAAAAACAAACAAAACAGAATCCTACCATCCAGTAAACTATATACATTGCATATTTACAAAAGGATGCATCAACATTCAAGCCCAAGTATGCCCCTAAAATAGAGGCAACCATGCAATGGACAAAAACCACAGGCCATGTGCACAGCTCACTCTCTGAATTAAACAGGGGGCTGGCCTGGCGCCAGCCAATGTAGGCACCACTGAGCCCAAAACATCCACTCGGTCCATGAGGCATGTGTCCAGAAACCATCAGACTCCACTACCGCCTTCTTAAAAGAACCCTATGAAAGCTACTCACTGGGTAAAAAAAAAAAAAGGAAGAACTGATGACTTGAATAGAAGAAGAGAACCCATGTAAGAAAGCAAAGCTATGCAAAGTAGCTAGAAATCCCTCTGGACAGGGTCAGAAAAAAGCCCTACCAAAAAAATACTAAGCCCAAATCAAAAGAAAAGGCAATATAATGAACATAAATCAATCAGTTATATATAACCACAGAAAAAAGGTAGTCCAAACTGGTGATGCTCCACTCAAGAACCCATGGTCCAAAAAATCCACTGCACATCAAGAAAGTTGGAGCAGTCATCTATTTATTTATTTTATTTATTGACATCTCAGATTAAGACCTTTGAGCTGGAAGCTCATTTAAAAAGGTTCCAGACTGAGATTAGTAAATACAATGCAACAGAAAAAAGGTACAGGACGGTAATCGACTAGAGTTACAAAGATTAAATATAGAATTTAAGTCAGTGCTAATACATGGCACCCATCTGACAGTTACAATTGTACAAAATGAGGCTATTAAGTTTGAGTAAATAAGTAATCATTAGAGAGAAGAAAGTGAAGTCAGTATAAATGGAACAATAGAGAGAGAATGTAGCATGAGAAGATGAGTGCAGAGGGGATAGAGGCAGGATTGGAAAAGTGGGGTGGGATTGGGGATATGAGAATAGGAAGGGTTCCAAATTGTGATCAGTTGGGAGACGACAGCTGAGAGAAGGAACATGAGAAAGACATCTTGAGCAGCCCAGAGGGCCTTGTTAGTGTACAGGTGGTGGGGTGGGGGGATAGCCATTTGGGAGAGTTCAGGGTTAAAGAATAGGGTAATAAACTCTACAGTCAGTAGGCAGGGGGGAGGGGAGGGGGAAGTGTTTGGGTAGCGATTAGTGGCAGTGGGAGTAAAGGTGAAGAGACTGAAGTTAAGTGCTGCGAAGGGCTGTGAGTCAGAAGGGGGAAGGAAATTGGGAGTGGGAGGTTTAGCAGTCACAGTGGCTAGCAGCAGACAGGTAGGAACAAAGTTTAGCTTCGAAGGGGCCCAGTTTAGATTCCAGTTGGAGGTCAGATTGGAGCAAGTTCAGCCATTGGAGGCCATGTAAGTGAAAGAACATTGTCCCAGCAATGTTCAGCAGAAGGTGACTTGATATAAACTTACACTATTGCCTCTGGCTGGCCTGCAGTAGATGGTGAAGCAGAGGAGGGATTGCAAATTTGGAGGGGTAAGACCAAGGGTTGTTTTCTTAGCAATCAAGAAAAGACACTAAAAGCACTCAAAAAAACCCCAAAAATAGTCAAAACCAAAATATAACAAAGATGCATATAGACTCTCTGAATGTGCACATACTCATACCCTCGTACAATCGAGTTGCACTAACTACGCCATCATTCTTGGAAACTTGCCACATGGTCCCCGAGTCCATATAATCATCCGACAAATAAAAGTTCTCATTGTTACAAACCCACTTGAGTATACAAAAGGAAAAAAGAATAATGTGAAAGAAGGGGACCTTGGCAAAAAATGCAGATTAGCACCCCATATCACCCATCCACCAGACAACATAATTGGGAATACTAAGAGTCCATTTGACTGCACAGAGCCCCACTGAAGACTGGGAATAAGGTCCAGTAGACCCTGTCGAGCTGCTGCTGCTGTTGATTGAAATTCCATAGAGCCAACTGAGGTGTGCACCACTTATTGTGCAGAGTATAACATATGGAACCACACCTTATCAGTGCGGCATGCCTGTTTCACTTTCCTGTAGACCATCTACTGGGGAGTAACATTGTCAAAAATGCAGAACTGGTGATTTTTCCAATATAAGGCACCCTGCTCTCTACCCTTCCTTTGAATATAAACCTTTTGTTGCAAACCTAAGAGCCGAACTATGATAGCCCGGGACTTGCTGTCAGATGGAGGCATCAGCTTAAGTGAACGGAGTGCTCTTTCCAGATAACATCAGTCTTCTTCTTGAGGTGGGGGGCCAGCAATGTCCAATAAAAGCTCCTGCATAAAATTCAGCATATCAGAGCCCTTGGTCTTTTCGGGGATACCCACAAAAACCAAGTTATTTTGCTGGCTCTGATTTTCCTGGTCCTCAATACGATCCTCTAATTTCTCTACCTTCCTTCACAACTCTTTAAGCTCCTTTGTCCTCCCATAAATGTGAGTCCTCTAGGGGGCTAATTCTAGACTCTGCGTCAAACACACGGCGAGCCAACTGCTCCAGGGAAGGTTTAATTGTCTTAACATCTTCAGCAACTTCAGACAGCATCAATTTAATAGCGGCTAGCTCAGCAAAGAATCTATCCAACCTCTCACAAAGACCCTCCATCTCAGCATCTCCAGGAGGGTCAGATATGGGTCAGAGTTTAACAAGCAGCTGACAAGGTGGGAGCTGTTGTGCAGGCTTGGCCGCCTCAGTAACCTCCATTCCAGCAGAAGCAGCATCCAAAGCCATTTACAATAAATTGCCAGCCATACACTGTATATACACTCCCAAAAGAAAAAACACTAAAAGCACTAAAAAAACAAAACAAAAGAAGACCCCGAGCACTGCCAATAATATCATGTTTTGAACCACTATCACAGGAGCAGAGCCGAGCATGTCCTTTCAGGGCATAGACATCATGTGACTCTCCATGAAAATTTAATTTTTAGTGTCCTGACCTAAATGTGGGCTAGCCCCTGCTCCTGCATGTCCATGTCAGTAAAATGATACCAATCCGTGGGAACAGTCGTTGACTAGTCGGGCATAATTTTCCACAGGTAAAAGAAACCATGTACCAGGTAGTATTCTGTTCACTGCACTTTACAAAGCAAACCACAGTGAAAACAGAGTGCTCTAACCTATGACATTTTTTTAACCGGAAGTTGAAGCTGTGATTTTAGGTATACACATTAAACACTGGTGCTATTGCACATGCCCAGAGTCACGGCTTCAACTTTCAATAAAAAAATTAAATAGGTCAGAGCAATTCATTTTCACTAGGGTTTGCTTTTTAAAATGCAGTGAACTGAATACTACCTGGCACACTGTTTCATTTGCCTACAGAAAAATATGCCTGACTCATCACGAACGAGCATTCTCATGGATCGGCATCATTTTACTCACATGGACGCGTAGGAGGTGGGCTGGCTGGCATTTAGGTCGGGACACTGAAAATGTAATTTTCATGAGAAACACGTAAATGGTTTACTTTTGTGTAACAAACAAGTTACTGTAGCATTTTGCAGGCATGGAGTGGACAGCAAAGTAAATGTCTAAATACACTTAAAAAATGGCATAAAAACTGACATTGTCCCTATAAAGGAATTATGTCTTAAGTGTACACAAACAACCTGCCAGCAGCCCCCACACACTCTGTCCTGTACTGTGTGCAATAAAAACAGTTCTCTGGCAGTCCAATGGGCTCCTCTTCACTCTATTCCAAAAGAAATTAGGAACGTTTTCTCGTATAGTCTAGTTGTCTCCCCTTCATCACTGATCCAGTTAAAAAATGTACCATTTATACCTGGTAGTCTAGAGGTCCTCCTCTCTCACCTGATCCAAGTAGGAAACCAAACTGTTATCTCTGGTAGTCTACTATTACCCCATCTCATTTGATACTGGCAGAAATGGAACATTTATCCCTGACAGTCTGGTAGTCCTCCTCTATCATTGGATCCAAGAAACTTTGAACATTTATACCTGGTAGTCTAGTGGTCCCCCTCTCTCACCTGATCGGAGTAGAAACAAAACTATTATCTCTGGTAGTCTGTTATTCCCCCATCTCACATGATCCCAGTAGAAACAGAGCATTTATTCCTGACAGTCTGGCAGTCCTCCTCTATCACCGGATCCAAGAAACGTTGAACATTTATACCTGGTAGTCTAGTGGTTCCTGCTCCCATTATCTGGTGCCCACCTCCATGGAATCTGCTGACAGTCCCTGATACTGGCCCCAAGACAGAGACTGGCATTTAAACTTCACTCACTGCTGTGTATATGTATGTGTGTGTGTGTGTATATATATATATATATATATATATATATATATTGTATTTGGAACTATGGTGCTTTGCCTGCACATTGTTAAATGAAATAAGAATGCCCATAAAAAAAGATATTATCTCACAGGAGCATTAATATTTGACTAATGCTCAGTTTTAACCAGCTGGAAATATACACTCCAGAAAAGCACAAAAGTAGTTCTGACTCATAAAATGGCACCAATCATTTTCTCCCACAAATCATTTGCTTCAATATTCATCACATGGCTCTTGTAGGCCTCTTCTTTTTTTTGAATGAACCTGTTTATTTATTTCTTCTTTTTGAACTCATGCATGTAATACATAACATCAAGTGACACCTCAGTGATTGTGGAGTGAACTTGCAGTACAATTTTAAGATAGCTACAAACACCCTGAAAATGTTTCAAGAATTTGAACATTTAATGACCCCTTGAGCTCCCCAATCCAGATACACTTTGAATGAAGTATCTGGAAGTCTCAGGTATGATCCACATCTCAGAGATTGAAGACTTGGACCATGTGTAGCTCCACAGTAGAGGAAAGCTGACTAATATGGAAACACATTTAGACAAAACTCAGGTATGGCACTGATTGTATGGGCAGAGGACAGCCATTAGCCATGGTCTTGTCATCACTGTATTTTGAAAAGATCATCATGGGAAGAACAGAAGTTATTTAAATCCCTACTACCGAGATCACAAAGGAAAACACCTACAGTTGTATAGGTGAGAATAATACACAAGAGGAAAAAAAAACAAAATAAGGAAATTCCCACCATTTGCAAAAAGTGCATTTTGCACCAGACGTTTACTATCTGTTAGTGGAAATCTGCCAAAGAGTGCTTTTTTGTTCTAGGTTTTTGTTTAAAATGAGCAGAAACACTACAGACTTTAAAATAAAAAAAGCCTTTACTCCATACAAATACACCTACTAAAAGCAATTTAAATGGACATTAGAAGTGTGTGTGGCCTCCAATGTTCATTTAAGATAAAGTATTGGGGAAAAAGAGTGACAAAGTCAAAAAGTATATCTTAAAGTTATTTAAGTTTTTTTTTGTCCTTTAGATTGAAATTAAATCACATGAGGAATCTGTGGAATGGGTTAAGGCAACGCATCACTAGTGTACACAAACAAACACACGATGAAGAAAAAAAAACAAGTATGCCTATCCACTCCAGCTACCAAGGTCAATCAGGCCCTAGAAAAGTTCTTCCACTTTCAAAAATTATCTGTTATCTCAGATAGGGAAAATCTACTCTCAGCTGCTACAGTTGCCTTAAAGATGCACTGAACTTTACCATTTGATTTAATTTGGAATTTGTGGAATCAAAAACTCCTGACATTACTTTTAGATAGAAATGCTTGACCAGTGCATAATATAACTGACCTCTAGGCAGAAAATAACGATAAAACCAACAAAGGGAAAATGTCATTGTCCTGCATATAGACCACTGTGTATATTAAATCCTGAGGCAGTTGGGTAACCAAAGGATAAACTTAAATGGAAACCCTGCACCCGTTTAAAAAAAAATATTCTCTAATTGAATGTGAGGGGGCAATAAAATAACAGAAGCAGGAGATGTATATGTGATCATCCTGTCAAACCTATATTTTAGATGCTACCTAAAATACGCTGAAATCTTTGCAAACCTCCAGGTTGCAAAAATGGCTCAAGTATTGTTTTTTTTTTTTTTTTTATAGACAGGCTTTTTTTTCAGGTAAAATGTTTTATTTAAAGATATAATGCATACAGAATACATTATAACATACCATTACTCTTTTTTCATTACATAACAAGGAATTACTTAAACATATGCTGTAATAACTTAATCAAAAGTTAAATAATAGAGTGACTTTCAAAATGTATTGACTTTTTTCTGATTTGCATGGAGCAGAAGTTACCATCCCATTAAAATTACACAACTCATAGCCTCAAAAAATCAGTGGCACAGAAGGGAACAATAGTTATGGCTGGTTGCCTATGGATTTATCTGCTTTATATATGCCCGTCCAAAATTCAGAAGTCCTGCGGGCACTCATCTATTTTTTTTCTGAATGCTTCAGCACATTACTATATATGTGCCCATGGCCTTCCTAAAGTCATAGACACATAGAGGTTGTCATCAGAAAAAGACCAGTAGGTCCATCCAATCTGCCCTATTATCCCTGTATTACTATGCCCTGTATCCTATATGGTCACAGGTGTGACTCCCTCTTCCTTTCCTCTACCTATTTTGCCCATATGCATATCCCACACATGCTTGAAGCCTCCCACCATCTTCACCCCAACAACCTTCTCTGACAGGCTGTTCCAGCATCCACCAGCCTTGCTCTGAAGAAGTATTCATTCACATCACTCTTAAACTCCTCCCCAATTCACGCCATGCCCCTGTGTTCTGGTGCACCTCTTCTTCTAAATGAGATTCCCTCTTGCACCTTGTTCACCCCCATAAGGTACTTATACAGTATGCCTCAATCATGTGCCCTGTCACTCATGTTGGGAAGCAGGAAGGGGAGGCAGGTTAGAGGAAGAGTGAGGCAAAGAGAATGGAGAGCCATGTGTGCCAATACAAGGAGCCTGGGAAACACAATTATTGACCTTGAGGCAATCATTGCAGAGGCAGACCTGGATCTGGTGGCCATAAGTAAATCACGTTGCACTGACAACCACAGCTGGGAAGTGGCCATCCCAAGCTATACCCTGTTCTAGAAGGACAGGTCAGGGAGGAAAGGTGGAGGGGTTGTTTTATATGTGAACGAGGGTATAGGGGCTACTAAGATACAGGGGCAACATGGGGATAAAAAAGGGCTGGAGGTACTACTGTTCAACCTAGAGACAGGGTCGGGGGCCCCTATTTGCATAGGGGTGGTGTACAGGCCTCCAACACAGGGGAATGATTTAGACGGAGCACTGGGGGAAGCCATTAGTAAAACGACCAACAAGAGGAACATTTTGATAATGGGGGACTGTAATCTACTGGATGTACTGTAGATCTGGGCATTCTCACCACAGCTACATCAGTAGGCAGGGCCATACTTGACTCCACACAAGGAGCATTTCTCAGGCAGCTGGTTCTGGAACCCTCTAGGGACAAAGCAGTTCTGGACCTGGTACCTACAAACAGAGACAGCATTGCTGACGTCACAGTGAGTAGTCTCCTGGGTACAAGTGATTATCATAGAGTGTGGTTTGGCATACGGATAGGACAGGGAAAAAACACACTAAGATGAGGGTCCTGGACATCATGAGGGCAGATTTTAAAGAAATGAGAAACTACCTCAGAGAACATTCTAAGTGTGGGGGTAGACAGAGGGGGAGTGGAAACTTAGTGGAGAAAAATTAAAGGGTGTATAGCCCATGCTGTTTGAAGGACATGAGCTAGTGAAAGAGGAGGAAGAGGCCACTATGGTTCTGTAAGGAGGTGACAAGGGCAGTGAAAGAGAAGAAAACAGCATTTTTGAAGTACAAGGAGACCCAAAAGGATGAAGACAGGGAGGTATATCAGGCAAAGCAAAGGGAGGTAGGAAGGAGGGTGAGGGCACTAAAACACTAAGAGAGGAGATGAGAGGATAGCTAAAAAGGTCAAAAAAGGTGACAGGACCTTCTTCAGGTATGTGGGGAAAAGAGTAAGACAAGTGGAGGGATAATGAGAATCAGGAGTGCAGGGAATGACTGCACAGAGGAAGATCAAGAGAAGGTGGAAATACCGAATGATTACTTCTGCTCGGCCTTCATGGCAGAGGGCGCAAGAAATGGGTCAACATGCTGCAGTAAGCAATGAGGAGAGGGGGAAGTGGACACAAGTCCATTCTTGGTGGAGAGGATCCAGAAGGGATTGGAAGCCTTAAATGAGAATAAGATGATGTGGCTAGATGGGATTCATCCACGGGTCCTAAAGGAACTGAGCACAGTACTGGCCACCCCTCTGGCAGCACTTTTTAGCATCTCACTGGAGATGGGGGGGGGGTCCAGAGGACTGGAGGATGGCTGATGTGATCCTTTTGCACAAAAGCGGCAGTAAGGATAATGCTAGCAACTACAGGCCAGTCAGTCTCACAAAAGTGGTGGGGAAAGTAACGGAGACACTACTAAAGGAGAGGCTCATGGAGCACCTATAGGCAAAAGGGCTGCAGGACCACCATCAGCATGGTTTCTAAGGAGGGAGTTCATGTCAAACTAATCTCATAGATTTCTTTGACTAGGTTACCAGGGAGGTGAATCAAGAGATAGCAGTATATGTGGCTTATCTGAACTTCAGTAAGGCTTTCAACACAATGCCCTACAGGAGACCAGTTAAGAAACTAAGCAGCCTGTTAAGGGATAGGAGGCAAAGGGTGCTAGTAAATGGTAGTCACTCAGCTGATAGGAGAGTGACTATTGGCAGTATAGTGTTGTGATTCAGGGCACAGAGCTGCAAACCTGGAGAGTTGGGTTTGAACTCCACAGCCCCCAACTGCATACTGGTGTGGCCCTAAGCAAGTCACTTAACTTCCTTTTGCTCCTAGGTCGCACCTGGAAACATGCTTCAGCTTAGTGTGCCTTTCCTGATTGAACAATTTCCCATTTCTCTTTCCTTTCCCAGTGGGGTATGAAAGGGTTAAGTGCTGGGACCGGTCCTCTTCAATGACTTCATAAGTGACATTGTGCAGGAGCTTGAGGGTAAGTTGTCTCTTTGTGGATGATACAAAAATCTGCAACAGGGTTGATAGTCAGGAAGGGGTAGAGAGGATGCAAAGGGATCTGAGAAAACTAGAGGAATGATCTAGGGGATGGCAGCTGGGGTTCAATGCCAAAAGGTGCAAGATTGTGCACTTATGGCTGTGGAACCCAGGGGCTGTGCATAAGATGGGGGGAGTGTAGTTTACAGTCACCAAGAAAGAAAAAGATCTAAGGGTCATCGTATCTAATGACCTCAGGGTAGCTTGGCAGTGTGACAAAACAGTGGGAAATGCTAGCAGAATGCTGAGGTGCATGGGGAGAGGGAGGTCTAGCAGGACGAGGGAGGTGAGGTAGTGCTGCTGTTGTATTGCTCACTGGTGAGGCCCCACCTGGAGTACTGTGTACAGTTCTGGAGGCTGCACCTCCACAAGGACATTGAAAGGGTTGAAGCATTGCAGACGACTGCAACCAAAATGGTGAGAGGGTTGCATAAGAAGCCACATGAGGAAAGGCTGTAGGAACTCAACATGTACTCTCTGTAAGACAGAGCGAGAGAGGGGACATGATTGAAACTTACAAGTAACTCACAGAAGTCAATAATGTGCAAGTGGAGGTTCTACTTCAGAGAAAGGAAGGCACCAGAGCAAGAGGGCATGCAATGAATCTAAGAAGGGAACATTTAAGAGAGATGTGTGGAAATACTTCTTCATGGAAAGTGTGGTGGATAACTGGAACAGCGTGCCAGAGGAAGTAGAGGGGGCAAAGAATGTGTGGAGTTTCAAGCATGTGTGGGACAGGCACAAGGGTATATTAGGTAGAGGACTGTGGGAGGGAGTGACACCTATGACTAACTAGTGTCAGTGGTGACAGAATAGGCAGGGACAAGGGGCAGACTGGATGGGCCTAAGGGTCCTTTTCTGCTGGCAAAATCTATATGTTTGCCCTCCTCCACAGAGTATATGTTGAGCTCTCTCCTTCACAGAGTATATGTTAAACTCCTGCAGCCTCTCCTCATATGGTTTCTCATGCAACCCCTGCACCATTTTGATAGCCCTCCTTTGGACCTTTTCCACCATGTCAATGCCCTTGCTGACAAAATACTCTAGGTGGGTTCTCACTGGTGAGTGATATAGTGGCAACACCACCTCCCTTCTCCTAGCAATCTCACCCATATACCCTACCATCCGACTAGCCTTGCCACTACCTTGTTGCACTGCCCTGCCACCTTGAGGTCATCTGATATGATTACCCCAAGGTCCCTCTCTTGCTTGGTGACTGCAAATACCTCCCTCCCATCCTATACTCAACCCCTGGGTTTCCCTGCCTCAGGTGCATGACTTGCAGTTTTTGGCATTGAAACCAGACTAACACACCTTAGACCACTTCTCGTTTCCCCATGATCCTTTTGCATTCTCTCCAACCTCTTCCTGGATGTCCACCAGGTTGCAGAGTTTTGTGTCATCTGCAAAGAGAAACACCTTCCCCTTCAGATCCTCAGCTATTTCACTTATGAAGACAATGAAGAGAACAAGACATGGTAACAATCCCTGTATTACTCCAATGGTCACTGTCCTGTCCCCTGAGTAACTGTCATTTACCACCACCCTCTGCCTCCTATCTTTCAACTTATTCAATACCCAGCTTACCACCTTCTCCCCAGCCCAAGATTGCTACATTTCTTAATTAGCCTCCTGTGTAGTACAGCATCAAATGCCTTACTAAAGTCCAGATAGGCCACATCCACTGCTTTCCACTGAAGAATCTCCCTTGTCACCCAGTCTAAGAAATCTATGAGATTTGTTTGACATAACCTCCCCCCATGAAACTGTGCTGCCAGTGTCCTGTAGCCCATCTGCCTCCAGGTACTTCATCAATCTCTCCTTCAGAGGGGTTTCCATTAATTTCACCACCACTGATGTGAGACTGATTGGTCTGTAAACTGCTGGCCTCCTCCTTTCTGCTTCTCTTGTACAGAAGGTCCACACTGGCCCTCCTCCAGTCCTCAGGGGTAGAATACAGTATATTCTGACTCACCATTATTTCGCCCTTGTTAAGGAGTCCAACCTCCAGACCTCTGGAGTGGTCATGGGCACTGCTTCTGCCTTCTCCTACACCAACATCTTTTTTGTTTGGTGGAAGGAGGGATAATATATAATAAAGAACACAGTCCTTTCTTGGCCAGCTTAGTTAATTGGCTCAGATTAATTGATGATGTCCTGCTCGTGCTGCTCATTTGGGATGGCACAGAGGAGGAAGTAAATCAGTCTGTCAGTTGGCATTCCCAAAATATTAAAAATGATGTGCACTTCACAAGCAATTTCAATATGGAACAGGTGGTGCTTCTAAATTTAAACATTCACAATACCAATCCTGGACAAACAGTAACTGATCATCATAGGAAATCTAACTACAAACTCCTTCCTACATGCCTGTAGTGCCCATCCATTCACTGTTTTCAAAAGTATCCCTTATGGGCAGTTTCTCTATTTAAACTTATACTGTTCTAGGGAGGAAGACTTTTTAGGTCTCAGAACTGTGACACTGTTTCTTAGAAAGAGAATATGACAAGTGGACCCTTATACAGAAGTACTGGAAAGAGTCCAATATTTGGATAGGGGAACAGTTTTGATTAAGAACAGAGAAGGAAAGGAATATAATCCAAAGAATCCCATTTGTCACCAATTACACCCCCACTGCTAGTTAAATATGTGAGATAAGAAAAACTCTGGCAAATGTCCTTATTCTGAATAACAATCTATCAGGAGAAATAGGTGAAAACCTAATTGTCTACACAAATAGGGGAAAACCATATGAACAATCTAACCTGTAGCCATCTCCCTGACAAAAGGATTCTTCACCTGTAGGAGATGTAATATGTGCCAGTTTGGCATCAAGGGGAACACATTCAATAACCCAATTTCAGGAAAGACATGGGAATTAAACAACTACACTTGTTGTGAATGAAACCCGTTGCTCTTGTGGTTTAGTGTATGTTGGGTGGACAATCTACCAACTTATGATGCTCATACTTCAGAACATCAGGACAATAGTTAATGGTAATTTAAGGAATGCTCTATCTGGGAAGAAATCTTTTGGAATTCCTACAATTCTGATTTTACCATTTGGGATTCAATGGGGATTGAATCAATGCATTTGTTTACAAGGGGTGATAGGGATAAATTGCTTTTACAGAAAGAAACCAGGTGTGCATTTTCTTTGCAAAATTTGCACCCAATTTGATTAAATGAGGAGACTGAGTTCATCTGCTTCCCTTGAGTATCATCAGTAAGCCTATTGTGATTTTAATATAACTTTAAATCATATAATATTGCTATGTTTTACATAATCTCATACAGAATAATCTTTCTCCCACCCTTGCTGTCATTTTTTTCTGTTTCTTACCAGGATTTTTAAGTATTTGGGGCCAGTGGTAGCTGTTATCGTGTTTGAAAGCAGATATTCTCTTGACCATCATCAGCTACCAGAGCACTGAACAACATCTTTCTGAGTACTCATGGACCACAACTGGACTTATTCTTTTGTATCCCTTTAACCTCTTTGCTCTCCATCTACCTAGTTTAGGAATTAATTTTCAAAACAGTAGACATGGTTCCTTTCAGCAGCTCACTTTTAGAGTGCGGAGCACTGCAGGTGTTGTTTACATTATTTTAAGGAGACAGATCACAATACTTTTTTCCAATGGCAGTATGTTCTCACTGCTGTTATGACTGATATGTCAACATTGTCATGCTTTATAAATTCATGATAGCAATTTAGATACTACACCCCCCTCAGCAGTGTTTTTAAAGGATTGGGGTTTGAAAGAATTGTAGTGTCTTTTGATACTGACAGTTTTGGGCCATGTTCTTATTTGATGGGGTGCACATTTATTTGTACAACACCCCTTTTCTGCAGGTAAGAGTTTCACTAACCTTCCATCTCCCCAAAACACAATTCTCATGAACAATGTGGAAATCAGCATTCTCAGCCTAATATTTTACACGTGCTCTTTGCAATTCGTCAAACATCACCTATTAAACTAGATCAAAATGTATTTTTCTAAATGTAACTTTACTGCAAGTATTAATTGTGGCCATCAAATTGCTGCAATTGTTAATGTTTAATTTTATTTCACAGTATTTTATGTGTTATGTATTGTTTTCTTGTCATGTATTGTGCCTACATGACACAGTCATACTAAAATTAGGATCTTGAAAGCTGATGGAACGTACCCAGTCACAAAAAAAAAAAGAAAGAAAGAAAGAATGGAACTAGGTGTAACTTAAAAAAACAGCTCCAGGAGATTCCTACAACAGCATGCTTGGGAATGTGGAATTCTGCAGTCCATAACACTATTCACAGTGCTGGCACCACTCTCCCACTCATGTCAAGTAAATTGGCAGTATAAACAGTGTTATGGCCTTCAAAATGTCCCATTCTCACGCCCACTGTCATTGTAGTCCTCTGCTGTTGAATTTGTTGGTAACATCAACCAAAGGGGTGTGTGGATTAGAAGTACCTCTGGATGGTGGGAACAAGGGTTGCATGATTAACCAGAAAAAATGGCTGTGTTGGAAAAAGTAAGTAATGAAAAAATATATATGTATTTTACATGGAGCATTTTGAGCTCAGGACTTCCTGGTCCCATCACTTGGTATGGAGCTACCTCTACACTTCTGTTCACCTTTAATATCCAAAATGTTGCCACCCGATGGCAGAATGGTAAGCATGACCTCTTAACATGTGGGAGACCCAGGTAAGAATTATGGATGTGCAAACCTTTTATGCTTCCAATAAGAACTAGGGATGGGTGAGGCAGCAGGTATGGGTGAAACAGTAGGGATAGGTGAGGCAATAGTGATGAGTGAGATAGCAAGGGATGGGTGTGGCAGCAGGGATGGGTAAAGTAGCAGGGATAGGAGAAGCAGCATGGATAGACCAGACAGCTGTAATCCTAGTTCAGATTCTAGTCTGGTTCTCATGAACTTTGACCCATAAATCTAGGGATAACCTGATTCAAACCACCTTTGAGGGGGGGAGCAAGCTCTTAATTCAAACCAAAGCTACACGTTAAGATATATGCAAAACCTCCATGGCCCAGCTGTAATTAAGATCAAGAGTGACTTTGGTCTTTTAAAATTTGACTTAAATGATCAGAGTTCAGTGAACGCAACCCACCCCTGGTGGAAGGGGTGTGGTCTGAATCTGGACTGATTTACCAATCCTTAATTAGAAAATGTTCTGAAAGATTCTGATTTTTACTCTCATTTCAAATTTGGTTATTTGCATGCATTTTCATATTAAATACTGTATGTGCTAACGGCATGTTAACTAATTTGCATTTCAAACTTCTAAACCTGTTTGGTTTTACAGTGAAGTTTTCGACCATTCTAAATTTTACACCCAGCAAGATTCCATGAGGTTCTTTTTCTAAAACTATTTTTTCCCATCCCTTAGATTCCAGTATCACTGAGTCTCATCCAAACAGCAGGAGGATGAAATATTGTCTGTGCTAATGCACTTGTTCCCAAGGTTGGAGGGGGGCATTTGCTGCTGTTTGGTGGACCCTAGCAGTCCCGGGAGAGAGCCATGCTGACAGAGATTAACATTTCAATATGTTGTTCTCCATATGTGGAGGCCACAGTCCTTAGATGACTGCCATATCCCAGGATCTCCTGCTCCACAGAAAGGGAATTCACTGAGCTGCCAAACTGAAGATCTAATTCAATGGCTGGTGTACAGTCCAGTTCTGCCCCCACTCCTGGTCAGATCTCCTCACTCACATATCAAGACAGCTGGGGACTGTGGATCTCTCATTGTGCTGAATCCACCAGAGGTGCAGAGTAGTGTGTTCCAGCAATGTGTGAAACGTATATGCCAGTACCACTGTGGACTGGGCCCCAAGTCTCAATGTAAAGCAATGCTTATTTTGGAAAAAAATGTGTATTTAAGGATAAAGAGAGGGATATTTTCACTTCCTTCTGAATAGCTGCTGTCTCTTCATTTTTCTACTGTTCAAATTAAATAAGGCTCTCCAAATTTCAAGCTCTTTTAATGCAACTTTTTAGACACATATAAAAAGCTTGCCTAATTCAATTCAATGTATACATACATATATAGTGCCTTTTATAACAAGCATTTGTCAATGCCAAATGTTGTCTTGCTGGTGTTGTCATTGGTAGTGCAGGAGTTGGAGAGATGCATACTAGGAATGGCAGTGAAGTATGCAACCAACGTCAACCCCAACCCACCCTGCAGAGACCGACAGGCATTGAGGTGTGCCTTTGGGTCATCGGCCATAAAGCTCATGCTATTTCACTCATCCTACCCTGCAGACTCTAACAAGTGTCACGTTGTGCCTTGGGGTCGTCAGGCCTTACGCTCACCACATTCCATTAGGAAATATGTTGAGATGGGTGCAGTATAGGAGAGTGAACTTTGGGGCTAAAGAGTCAAAGGCACACCTTGATGCCTGTTACTGGCTGCAGGGTGGGGTTGAGGGTGGAATGGCATGAGCATTACAGCCAAGAATCCAAAGGCACACCCCTGACGCCTGTCAGTCTCTACAGGGTGGGACGTTATGGTTACAAACCCTAACGCCCCGGGTGTTTGTTGGTATTTGCACTCCAAATTTTCAACATGGCCTTTTTGTGACCACACCTCATGAAAGCATTTGGGACCTCTGCTCATGAACAGTTGTACTGTGATTTTGTTAATCTGTCCCGAATGTTGATTTTCAACAGTGACCGTGCCATTCTGGATCGGATGTGCGAAAACACATGTTGGGCAGGATGTGAAAAATGACAACTGTACTGTTCATAAGGAGGTGTGCAAAAATGGCAATGTTGAAAATCTGGAGTGAAAATATTAGACATTTTTGAAGTTAAGAGCGTGCATGGAAACTGCGCAATGCATGTTCATAACATAGTCATTTTGTGAAATTTTTTCAAAAAATTTTCAACATAGGCATTTTGGGACCTCCGCTCATGAAGAGTGTCACTGTGATTTTCTTAATCTGTCCTGAACATTGATTTCCCACAGCGACCGCGCCATTGTGTGCCAGATGTGCGAAAACACATTTTGGGCAAGATGTGAAAAATGACAGCTATACTGTTCATAAGGAGGTGTGAAAAAATGGCAATGCTGAAAATCTGTAGTGAAAATATTAAAAATTCTCAACCTTACGAGCGTGCATGGCAACTGCACGATGCACACTTGTAGTCATTTTTTGGAATTTTTTCAACAAATTTGCAACATAGGCTTTTTGGGAGCCCATCTCATGAATGGTGACACTGTTGTTTCATTAATCAGTCCCAAAAGGTGATTCCACACAGTGATGACAAAATCAACTTTCAGGACTGAATAATGACATGGCAGTGACTGAGCTCATGAGGTGGGGTCCCAAGAACCCCATGTTGAAAATTTGGAGCCAAAAGTCAAAAAAATGGCAAAGATATCCACCTAAGTTGAACTCCCCATTGATGCCATTATACAGCTTACCGGCATTTCTTCGGTTCGCGTTCAGCTTTGAAGAGTGCAGACGTGTTCCGCTCCACGAAGATCATCCGTCAGGCTCTGAGGTAAGTATGGGGTGAGGGTGCAGAGGGTGGGTGCGGGTTGGGGAGGGGGCACTGGAGACAACGAGGGACCATTTTCTCTTTTACAGGTTAAAAAAACAAAAAGACATCGCGGGAAGTTTTTTTTTAATTTTTTTACAGGTTTGTCTTGGCACACTGCGGTGGGCTCCCAGTGTGCAACCTGTGTTTTTCTTGGAAGGGGACTGAAGCCAATGGGGACTGTGCCCCCAAGTCAGCACAGAAAATGTGTTTGGGGGGCGCATGATGCTGAGGGGGACTAGGCACCCCCCTTGGCAGACAAATTAAAATACGGGGACATTATGCTGATGGGGATTAGGCTCCTCCATTGGCAAATGAACTGGGGAAGGGGCATGCTAACAGGGGGATTGGGCACCTCTGACATTGGCCTTTAGGTGGGACTGTGACAGGCAGACGGCGACAGCCACCATGTTTATTGAACTGTTACACCAGGCAAGGCAAGGCAGTGGCAAAATTGTTTCAAGTTGGTGGCATGCTTTTGCAGCACTGTCATAGACAGCATGCTATTTCTTTGGTGCCACAGAGCCCAGCCAGAAAAAGCAGTGGCTCCACTGGCCATAACGTGACCACACCTCCAAAACCTGCTACTCCAAGCTACCACAATATGTTGTTTGGACTTGCTCACAAGACAACATAAAAAATGGAACCAGTAGTCTCTTTACAGTGTATTATATAAAACAATAACATTACCAAACAAATATACCATCATAATATTGTGTTTTAGGCAGGCAGTTCGTTTGAAGATGCTAGATGACCTCATTAGCATCTACTCATTCTAAGACCTGTGCTAAATAAGGAAGATGAGTAACAGGTCTTAAGTTAGAATTATTCTCAATGTTACGTGTTGGTTTTTCCAATGCTGGTATATTTTTAAACTGCCTCAACCTGGAGAATGGCCTACACAGTGGGCTAATATGCAAAACCTTCATGGCTGGATATTTGAGTTTTCAGCTAGCCAACACTATCAGTAAAATGAGTTTTAGTAGTTATAGCACAATTTCCACTGAAGCACAGTGCTCCCTCTAGTATCTGCAACTTTGGTATAAACATATTTTGGCGTATACTAGAATGGTGGCATATAAGATAGGGCAGCTATATCTGGTATGTAAGATACTGTGCATATGATTGCACAACATGTTGCTGTTATAAAATTCTTCCTTTTTTCTAGCCTAAGTCCCCTCTCTGTGCCCTCTCTCCCCATTCATACATGTCTGCTGTCGTGCTGTGATATTATCTTGAGTGGCAACAGCAGCATTTGTGCATGCACATGAAAAAGCAGGATGGCAAGAAGAAGAAACTGGCTCTTCCCATCAACACCTGTCTCACCCCCCTAACCATACCACAAAAAAGCCAATATTGTCAGTGACTCATGTCTCTTTATTAAAATAATAACATCAAGGGAATATTTTAACATTTTTTTGGGGGGGGGCTTATAGTGTACCACCATTTGGCAATTTGTTTCTGAAGCTATGAGTTTCTGGGAGTTTCTTCTCTTATTAACTAGCAAGACTAAACCTGGCACTTTCTGTGGTTATGAGGATTACTCCTACTTGAAATTTAATGAATTCCCGTATAATTACAGGATGCGGTGATGATGTCTTGTATGAATGATTTTAATGATTCTTTTTGTAATGTATGTATCTAAATGTTTTTATTGAAATAACAATGATGTTTGTTCTATTATGGTTAATCAAATAAACTGAAACAGAACTAGCAGTAAGAATTGGTCTGATATAAATCAATTGCGTAGAAATGAAATCTTCTATTTGCCTAGAACAAAAATTCTATTACAAAGTGCACACTAAATGTTTGTGCAGAATTGGGCAGGAATCTGTTGTGCCACCCCATCCAATGCTAAACTAAGACCCCATATTGAAATGCATGTGTGTGACACCAGTGCCACTCCAGCTGTATTCCAACCAGGATGGAGAATCAGAATGTCGGAATGTTTTGCGGGGCAGTCTGCAACATCCTGCCGTTGGCTTCAACATTGGACAAACTCACAAATTACAGAATATGGCAGCATAGTGGGATGGTTGTAATCTTGGTTGCACATACTCTGCCAGCTGGTGCTCACTTGGCAGATCCTCAAGTGTGATTAGAATGTGGCTGTATAGATGGCATCCAGCATAGACCCAAGTGAATGGTTGATAAAGAGGCTGAATGGTGACAAGAGGGAATTCACATTAGAAGAAAATTGGGACATAAGGCAGAACTAGTGGTAAGTGAGGGTGGTTAATAACTGAGGGGCAGATAATTGAAGGGGCTCTGTAACAGATCACACTGCAAATCCCACTGGTACTAGTTATTCATACGTTACAATGTCTTTGGTGAAAAGGAGTTAGACTGGCTGAATGTCTCCCACCCCTGAGAAGCTGTTCCTTCATGGGCATCTGCAGTGCCCAGTCACAAAGAAAAAAAAATCTGATATATGGAATTATTCACAATTATATGAACCCACAAATGTATCCAAGTTAATGACCCAGCTCTTTTTATGACAGCTCAAAACATCCAAACAAAAAGTAAATATCATCTATGACTGGGTGGGGGGTCTAAAATGTCCATTGGATCAATGGAATTATTTACAATTATATGAACCCACAATTACATTTGAACTGATGATACTGCTCTCTTTATAACAGCTAAAATCATTCAAACAAAAAGTAAATATCATCTATGATTGGGTGAGGGGGGGATCTAAAACATCCACTGGATCGATGGAATTATTTACAGTTATATAAGCCCACAATTACATCTGAATAATGACACTGCTCTCTTCATAACACCTAAAGACATCCAAACAAAAAGTAAATATTGTCTATAATGAGGTGGTGGTCACCTGCTGGTCAAATGCGTTTTTTTCTCTGCTACTCTGTTGGACCTGTTTCTGTTTTAATTGAAGCCTTTTGTCTCCTTGCATTGGATTGTGAAAAAAAATGCTTCTGAAGGTTTGAACGTGGCACTATTTTCTTTACCTACGCTGCTGGCTATAAATGAATAATGGAATAAATCAGTTTTCCCTTGTTATTAAATTTAAAATGTCAGATTTGCCAAAAAAGTACTCTTATTTTTATTCCATCTACTTGAAGAGAAAGCGGAATGGCATGAAAATACTACTTTTGGCCTTCAAGTTGCCTACTTCAAGTAACACTGCCTCACAGACTGCATGAAGTCTGTATAGCTGTTTTCCAGTGGCCACAAAGGCAGCTTTTAATTGAACCTTTATCAGATGCAGAGGCTTTTAATTCTATTGCACTATACAAGCATGAACTGGGCATGCTTCAAGAAACATTCTGGCTATTTTCTCTTTAGTATGTGTGCTGTAAGCTCCCACTGGCACACCACTGCACTTTTGAAATTGTGTATTACAGCAAGTCTAGAACAAGCACACACTCAAAAAGGAAAACAAAACTTGGGCCTATTCCAAAGAATAGAGACCTCTGCTTGAGAAACAATTACATGCTGCTTCTTGTCTGAAGATGTTGCTATTAATAGTTCATAGCCTCTAGGTTTTCTATAGTCTACTGTACTGTAGTATGTAGAGTTTGATGCAGCACCAGCACATTTAGAACTGCCATAGACTGTTCTTGATCTGTTATGTTGGGCTTGATAATCATCTAAACAACAACACTGTTGGACGCATTTATGATTACAAAACTACTGGCGGCCAGTTTTCGTCTCTCTCTTGATACACAGGCTTTTGCAGAGAATTTGTTGTAGCTGAACAGGACCCTGTACAAACAGGTGAAAAAAAGTAGATTTGATCACTTTTATTGGACCAACAAGAAATTTTCAGTACACACGTTTTCAGGCCTACACAGAGTCCTTGGCATACCTGAAGAAGGGCTCTGTGTAAGCCGAAAAGCTTGTCTATCGAAACTTTCTTGTTTTGGTACAATAAAAATTGTCATACCCCCTACTTTGTTTGCCTGTTTACATAGTCTTTTATGAGCCTTGTGATTCCTCTAGGCATTACTTTCCAACATTATTGCAGATAAAAAAACATGTACTAATGGACCAATGTGCAGCATTATGGCACTATGGAGATGCCCCTGAAGAAGAAATGTTTGTTACTTATCAGTAACAGTAGATCTTTGAGAGGATCTCCACAGAGCCATAATCTTCCTGCCCACTATCCCTCAAGTATGACAGATTTGTCCTTTTCAGCTCTCAGCATGGCACTAGCTGGCAAAAAAAATGGCTAAAATGTGGTTAACAGATCACAGGCACACACAGAATGTCGCATTTCTGCCCAGTTCATTGTTTATAACCCATTGTCTTGGATCTTACATAGGAACATGGGAAATTCTAGATGAAAAAAGACCATATGTCCTATAAGTTCATCTCCTATCATCCAAACAGCTACATCATTCAACAGCATGTGAAAAACAGTGGAGCCCTCTTAAGGGCACACCCTCGGGCTAAAAGTTTTTTTGTGCACTTTAGCGGGCTGTGCATTTAACCAGAAACTTACTTCCAGGCACATTTCACTGTTTCTGTAGTGCATGTTATTAAATACTGGGTCCTCAAGTTAAAATGACATTACTTCACAGTCCTACAGCACAGTAATACTTAAAAAAATCAGTAATCTTCTGCTTTGTGTATTACAGTGTATAATTCAAAATTAAACAGAAGGCTAAAGTCAGTCTTTTCTTTTAACAAAACACATTTTCTTACTGTGGCCATGTTAGACAGCACAGCAGCTGCAGTTATAGTGGCCAATCAAGATGTTAGGGTGTACAGTTTAAGGTGGTACATGTACGAAGTGTGTACTTAAAAACTGGATTAAACTGAAAATCAATAGGCAAAGTAAAAAAAAGTGCACGTAACCAAAGTGTGCACTTACATGTAGTGCACTTAAGAGGTAAATTTAACATTGGATGAATAGGAACAAAATCAGTATATGTAAAAACTGTGCATTTAAGAGGTATGAGCACTTATGCGATGTGCGCTTAAGTGGGATCCACTGTACCTGCAACCATTGTTGAATTGGAGGTAGTAAAATAACATTTCTGGGCATTGGCACTATGAAGAGGAAACCTCCAATCACAGAAAACTCTGGGAACCTGAGACCAAGTGATCCAGAGTTTTCTCCTTAGCATACTACTATAAGTTTGCTATGAAGGAACTCTTTGTGACCCTCTCCTCCCCAATGACTTAAATGCAGTATGCAGCAATGTTATCCTCCATGAGGAACTAATCCAACTTGTGTTGTAACATTCAATACTCTCCACATAAATCACCTATTTTGGCATCTTTTTCCATATGTTTACCACTCTCTGGATAAAAAATTTACTCAACCCCTCCCCCCAGTTATATACCCTTTAAGCATAGGGTTCACCCTCTGTTGTACTGCCCTGAAAACAAGCTGAAAATGTTTCTCCTGATCTACTCTATCCAATCTGTTTAACTTTTTTTTTGAAAACTAAAATCATATTTCCTCTTAGCCAATGTTTGGAAGGAAAACCATGTCTAGCCTATCTAGATACTCCCTGTACCATACCTTCTCAATCCCCTTGATCAGTTTAGTTATCTGCTTCACCTTCTTGATTGCTGCAATGTCTTTTTTTGAGCTATAGTGACCAGAATTCCACACAGTACTTCAAATGTGGCCTTACTAGTCCCTATAAAGGGTCAGATCACATCATTGTCAAAATATTATATCTGTTGAATGCTGCAATGAATTCATAGATACATGGAGGAGTCACATTTGTCCTCCTCCTATCTGAGGTACCTCAGCAGTTACAAGTCACTTCTGAAGGTTTACTGCCACAGTACCAAGGCTTACATTATTTTGCTCCTTGAGTATCCTTGCATGTATACCATCCAGTTCTTGCAATTTATTCATCTTGAACTTGCTTAGTTCTTCTTTTCACTCATTAAATTTTAGGTTATGTACTGTAGTTATTCTTCAAAATTTTCTGCACCAGTGTAGCCTCATTTAGGTACAGCATAAAGTTTATTAGATGGTCATAGTGGGACATGTTTAACAGCAGTTGCAAGTTTTACATAAAATCCTTAGCTTACATAGGTGCAAAGTTATGGTTTCATTGATGTGAAGATATAATTTACACATTATTTATGAACTCCACAGTTATCTTTTACATATACAATTACACGGCACTTAAAGGAGAAAAAGGGTCTTACCAATAATAATAAAAAAAAACATCAGGATGTGAGCAAGAGAGGCCTTGCCAATAGAAAACATCAGGATGCCATTTAAACCAACAGTGCGGATCAGGGTAAAATCTGTAATGATCTCCAAATCAGCATTGAGTCAATAGAGAATTTGTTCTTACACAACAAACTAATCTTGAACTACAAAAAAAACTAAAACCATGATTTTCTCAGACCACAAATGAAAAAAAAAGTCCCATCACTGCTCATCCTCAATAAAAAGAAACATAAACTAGAACAGGTTAAGGCCTTTAGGTAACTTGGTGTTGTCCTAGATAATACCCTATCATTCTCCCCTCATGTGAACTATATCATAAGTGTGGCAAACAGAAGGCTGAGCGCATTGTATAGGAACCATCTCAGACTCACTACTGAAGCCATGCAGCTTATCGTTTCCAGTACAGTCCTCTCAGTTCTTGACTATGGCCTCCCAGTCTATGCCTCTATTCTAAATAGAGTCAGAGTAGTCTATAAGAAATCTTGTCACCTAGTATTGGGGGCTGACATGTTGGTCCACAGCTGCTCTCTATATTTCCTTATCAACTGGTTACCTTTTCAGGGCAGAGTAATGCAGCAAACCTGTCTGCTTGTTAAAAAAGGCACTGATGTGTCTTACCCCCAGCTATTCAAAAATGCTTACTCCATGTTACCAGTGATCACCCCCTGTCGCACTCCAATAAGCTCACAAGCTCACGGAGGTCATCCAGAAAATCAAACACCCTATGTTATGTACATTCTATTGTAAATTATGTAAGCAATAATACCCAACAGGGTGGGTGGTATTGGGCTGCATGTTTTGTAAAGGGAGAACAGCTTGAGGGCGGTGAGTAAAAAAAAAAAAAAGTAAAACCATTTACGGTAGTCGAGATACTTCTGTGGGGAGATTTAGCTTTACAACTGTGTCGCAGGATGCTGACTGTGGGAGAGATGACATTCACTTCAGCATACATGCAGTCTTCTCTCTCTCACTTGACATTTTATTGAGCTATTTTTGGTTTTTGCTTTGGGCTCTGGTTCTGGGACATACTATGAGCAGCACGGCTTGGCGGTTATTTTTTACATGCTTCTCTGGCAGGACAACTGTGCAGAAGCCATACAGTCAGTGAAAAGGACATTTCCCTTCCTCCCTACTATTTCTGTTCTTTCTGGGTGGCATGGCACAAGTGCCAAAGACAGAAAGAACTGTACAAACTTTGAGCAGAAAACTCCACCAGACAGGGACAGAGAGGTCTCTCTCAAAAACAGGACACTACTAACTTAATATAGAAAAATGTCTTTCATACCGGTATTCGTGAAGGGCAGGAGACAAGATCACTCGGCAACTGTGCATTTTTTATTATTCATAATTCGAGAGGGGCTGGCCATCACTCAGTATGCCATTCATTAAGCGACCAACAAAATGGCGGCTTATTTAAATATCAACATTCTCAGGCCCACTGACATTGGTAAAAAGGCTGACAGGCACAGGGACTAGTTATTTACTGGTCTCTATTGCCTGATACCTGCTAGGGTAGACAATGCTCTCTACCAATCAGAGAGCAGGGTTTCCACACCCCATTTTCTAATCTGCAACAGATAACACTGTCTTTGAAATTATTTAGTAGCAATGCATTCCTACCACTACTGTGCTTTGCACTTTTGTACATTTCTGATGGAATATGCTGTACAATAACTCTTACTATCGTTTGCACTATGCTGTATTTGTAACTCTTGTTTCGGTATTTCCTGTACGGTATATTGCACTTGTATTTATCCTTGTGCCATTTTCATGGCCCAGGTCATGCCTGAAAATGGCCCATTGGATCAGTGTGCTACCCAGTTAACAAATCCATAAATAAACAAATACATACATATAATACCAGGAGAATGACTAGGAATGCCCTAGAAACATCATTTCAGAAAGCAAACTTGGGAACATGCTACTTTGCTGTAAGGACATCAGTGTGGATGAACAAATTACCAAAATCCCTAATAAATCTCCCAGAAATTTCCAACTTCAAAAAAGCTCTGAGAATTGATCTCACTTGGAGTTCCAAATGATTCTGCTTCAGCTAATCTGTATACCCTAATCACACTGTAACACTTTACTGATATAATAAAAACTATGCTATGTCCCTGTATCTAACTATTCTAATGTTTGTTGCTGACTACATTGCCCTGGAGTTGCTTTTTATCCTTCACTGTTTGTATGTAACCTTATGGCCCCGATTCTAGAACGATGGCACAAGTCACCACCAAAGGCGACTTGTGCAAACACTGTTGCACAGGGACCCTGCACCCAGCTCTCTATCGGGCAGGGTCCCCACACCAACCGTACTGGTATGCCAAATGGAGGGCATACCAGAACGGTTGTCCACAAGCCTGTGGCATGCCCAAGTGAAGGGAGCAAGTGCCCCCCACACACAAACCCTGTACAGCCACCCAGGGCTCACCCCCCTTAATGCCCCGATCCCCCAAAGACACTAACATGCCCCACAGGGCAAGCAGCCCCCATGCCCTAATCCCCCAAATACAGGTGAAATACCCCATAGGGCTAGAGATCCTCCCATGCCCAGCATCATCCCCAAAGCCATTGCAGAAGCTCCCACAGGGCTAGCACCCCCTCTCCCCCAAGCCCCACTCACCAGCAATTGTGGATTGAAATGAGCAAAAATAAAAAATCAACCCCCGATAACCCTGGTAGTCTAGTGACCCCCACCCAGCTGTGCATTACCACCCCGCACCCCCCGACCCATACACAGTAAGTGACTTGCACAGCCCACCTCTCACCACCATGGCCAGCCACCGACGGAGCTCTGTATGAGTGAGCACTACTGTAAATAGTACATGCTCAGTGAATGAGTTCATTCATTGAGCGTGCACTATATACAGGGTTAGTTTAGCTTTTTTCCATTTGGCAGCAATTAGGCCATAGTTTAAGGATCTTTCAAATATTATTTTTAAAGGGATTCAAATATGACTTTTAGTTAATTTAAGCATCATAGGCATAATGTTGTCTAAAACTGGTGTGCTGTTATCTTTTAGTTTACTGATCTGTTGTAATATATAATTCTTACTAAACAGGTGAATCCCTTTCTCAATTTCATGTTTAATTTGATTATGTAGTCTAGATTCTTCTGTAAAAACTGAATAAAATAGTTATTAGATGTGACCTGAATATTATACATTTATATATAGATATTGCCCACTGCAGCTCTCTTCAGTACTCAAGAACTTAGGATGCCAAATGGCTTATATACAGTAGGTCACAGTGATGTGTTGTGGGACACACACCCAGTAAATACCAGCATGCTTTACTGTAGATGACAGTCAGCCTATTCTGTATTGTTTCTAATGTCATCCTGTAGATCACAACAGCATACTTTGGCATGGGGACCAGTTTTCTGGTTCACATGTTTGGCAGTGCTTGTCTGTAAAGCACAGCAATCTTTTGATGCATGTTTTTTTTTTGCTACGTGCTGTATGTGCTAATAAAAGGCAAGATGGGGATTTAGCCATCCCCCCACATACTTGAAGCATTGGACTTTTTCCAGGTACTTCATTTCAATTGTATGTGCATTAAAGAGCTAGTGTACTGCCTAAATTTAATATTAGTTTTTAAAAGCAGTCAATCATTACCTTTTATATCTGAGGTGCTTTTTTTCTCCTTTGGGTAATTAGAAGACTGTTTTACCTGCTGTTAGTAGGTGTGATCTGGGGAACAGCATCTGTCTGGCAGCTAACATATCTTTGCTCTGTTCCCCACACTACGTCATCAGCTTTGTGACCTCACTGACTGTGACATCACAGCCTCTCAAGTAGAGTCACTTAGTAGCTGCCAGGTCAGTCACCTGTGATGTCACAGACAGTGAGGTGACAATGCTGGTGGTGTAGTGGGTGGCCTAGAACTAGATATGTCAGCTGTCAGGTAGAGTGCTGTTCCACACATCCAGCATAATGCTATCACATTAAAAAAAAACGTTGCAATGAGCAAACGGAACAAGAAAAATACATCAGACATAAAAAGTTGCAACTGACTACTCAAAATTTGCAATATTCCCTATATGTTACTTTTGGTTCTACTAGCTCTTTAAAATCTGAATGGGTTCCATGTTTATTTGGAAAGATCATTACTTTGGCTTACTTTGCATTCAGTAGTAGCTTGGTCACAAACATCCAGTACTGCACTTTATCAGACTCACATTGTAATTACTTTTTTAGGTCCTTCTTAGCACTAGAGCTAGTGTACAAAACTGTTTCATCTGGTGGACATTTATGTAAGTGTATATTATAAGGAGATCATTCACAAACAATGTAACCAAAAGTGGTCCCAGGATCACGTCCTGTGGTACACTATGAGTTAGTCCTCTGGAACCTTATGCACTTCCATTTACTTTAATTTCCTATGTCCTCCCTATTAGGTAGCTCTCTATCCAGGTTATTGGAATGCCTGACATTCCTGTTGTCTCTAGTTTTATGAGCAGCAGTTTGTGGTCTACTTTACCAGTTGCCTTTGTTAGGTTTATGAAATGGGACCAGTGAGATTGCCAGTGTCCAGGGCATGGGTTACATCATTTGTAACTTTCAGAAGGGCAATGGAGGTAGAGTGCCTTGGTCTGAGACTGGATTGTTTCTTTTGCAAGGATGTTATTGTGAAGTCCGAATGAGTGTTTGTCCATGTACAATTTTTTCCAAAGTTTTATTTACAGCGGAAGGGACTGATATTGGCCCTGGAGTCACCTACCTTCACAAATGGGGTGACAGGAAGCACATTTCCAGATATTTGCAAATTTGTCAAGTTTCAAGTGACAAATTATAGTGATATAAGGGGGAAGGCTAGCTGGTTTGCTGCAGTCCAGTGTAGCATGAGGTCAGTCCCATCTGCTCATGCTCTCTAGATATGCCAATCTGTAACAACATTTTAAGGTGTCACCTTGACATATTTGTGTGAATGAGAAGTCTGAGCACATGGCAGATTCCTCTCATCCCTCAGATGTAAAGCACCCTGACCCTCTGAGATGGGGCACTATAGCAAATTAAAGTTGCTTTCCCTTGCCTAGTTGTACAGCAGCTAAGCTAGCAATGATATCTACTGTGTTGCATACATCATCTGTCAATCCACTGAATGTATTTTCCAGATAAGTTAGTTTCCAAGCACCCATATAATTACTACTGAGGTGAAATATTCATTAAACCTTTTTGCAGCCAAGGCATCATCTGATAATATCACTTCTCTGATTCAGTGTTACTTGGTTCCACGTTCCACCCTGTATCTGACTGGCGTATTTCCTCTGAAATACCTCAATATTTTTATTACTATAATCCTTGGTTTGTAGCAGATATTCTGCAGGTGGAGGCTACTTCTATCTGAAAGGTGAAATAAGGAACTTAGAATTATCAGGAAAGGCAGTCTTTCAAGCAACAGAGGGAGGTGGATCTAGCTTTACTTTTGTTACAATTCTTAACATTTTCAGTGCAGGAAGAGTTTAAAGCACAGCTGACTTATTTTGGGGCTGACTGCTTTCAGAGCACAAACCACCAGGCTGTTTTGGGGCTGAGGAGGTTTACTTGTGTCTGACTTGGATGTCTGGATTTTTCTCTGTTTGATTAGCAGGGTATTTTCTCTGTCAAATTGTTGTGTAGGGCATCTTGCTGACAGGAAGGCACTCATTGCAGCAGTGGGTCAGAGCTTTTAGCTGATTGTTTCATGAGGGCACAGTTTAGGCCCAACCCCTGTCCACCCCTCACCCCACCCACCCCTGGAAATAGTTCCTTTATACTTGGGGTTCTGACATCATTTCCTCAAGAGTGCAAGGTGCATATCACTGTCATATCCTCTCTAGCACACTGCACTGACAATATAAGCATACACATTGTATAATATATATATTCTATATAGCAAACCAATCACACACACACACACACACACACACACACACACACACACACACACACAAAAGTAGATAAACATGTAGAGAGTAGTGCAATGTAATGGCTGTGGGGCAGCAGTCATCCAGGAGTCTTTCTGGAGGCTGAGATGCTGCCCTATTTGCAGACAACTCTCTGCCCTGAGGGAGGAAGTTGCCCATCTTCAGGCCACACTGGACAGTAGTAAG
Organism: Neoceratodus forsteri; assembly: GCA_016271365.2. Taxonomy (NCBI): domain Eukaryota; kingdom Metazoa; phylum Chordata; order Ceratodontiformes; family Ceratodontidae; genus Neoceratodus; species Neoceratodus forsteri. The sequence continues at coordinate 909,062,785 of CM028129.1, forward strand.
GGAACCTTCCCCCAGGCCACACTGGACAGTAGGAAGGGAATCTCCTCCATCCAGGGAGCACCAGAGCCACCACTACTACCTCATAGGTTGCAAAGAAAGCATAGCAGTTGGACAACTGTGGGCTATGGGAGGGTGAGGATGGTGGGACAGAAGCACACCCAGTCAGTTGTTCCACTCCACAATCTATACACCATTCTGGGGGAGCATAGCTCCCCTATGGATGCACCTGCAGAGGAGACTAAGGAGGCTGAGGACAACTGTCACAAGGGAGGCCCACAGGAAGGAGGCAGAGGACACCACAGGGAAAGGAAGCAGCTCCTGGTGGGGGACTCAATTATTAGGGGGATAGAACTGGGGGGAGCAGGGAAAACTGAAGTAAGGTGCCTGCCTGGTGCCATGGCTTGAAGGGACAGGAAGAGCATCCTCAGGATCATGAGAACAGCTGCATGGGAGTCTGAGCTGGACGTCATTGTCCACCTAGGGACAAATGACTTGGCCCATCATGAGATTAGAGCAGTGCAGGAGGACTTTGTAGAGTTGGGGAGGGGCCTAAGACAAGTAGCACACACAATATCCTTCTTAGAGGTGCTGCCTGTCAATGACATGGGTGAGGTGAGGGTACTTTGCACCATGCAGTTTAATGAATGGTTGAAAAAATGGTGTGGAGCACAGGGGTTTGGCTTCACTGGGGACTGGGGTTCCACCTGGAGACACCAGCCTATACTGGCAGGATGGTCTGCATCTGTCCAGGAAGGGAACAAGTCTTTTGAGCAATCGGTTTAAATGCTTCATTGGCAAGCTTTTAAACTAGTCAAGGGGGAGGCACTGATAAGCAGCAGGAAAATCCCAGCTCTCCCACAAAACAGGGTACTAAATGAAAAAACTGAGGTAGAAAGGTCAGTGGGGGATGCTGCAACGGAAGGTAAAGCCATCAAAAAATGGAGAGCAATGAGTACCAATGCCCGTAGTCTGGGTAACAAGCTTCCTGAATTGGTGGCCTTGATGGAGGAGAAACATCTGGATATCGAGGCAGTCACAGAAATATGGTACACACAAAACCATGACTGGGACATAAACATACCAGGATACACTATCTACAGGAGGGACAGGGAGGGTAAAAGAGGAGGAGGAGGAGTAGCTGTTTACATAAGGGAAGGAATCAAAGCAACAGAGCAAAAGGGTAAACAGGGAGGAGAAGAAGCACTGTGGGTAAATTTGGAGACAGGCAATGGCACCACAATCCCTGGGGGTTGTATACAGACCCCTTCTCTGGGGAGGAAATGGACAAGGAAATGATAGAAAGTATACTTAGAATGGTAGAAAAGGGGAGATATTGTGATGGGTGATCTGAATATGCCAGATGTTAACTGGAGTGCAGTTGCAGCAGCCACTTCAAAGAGTGGGTTATTCTAGATGCTCCAGGGGGCATGCCTTAGACAACTAGTATTGGAGCCCACTCAAGAGGGAGCAATCTTAGACCTGGTTCTCTCAAATGGAGATGGAGAGGATCACAGACGAGAAGTGGGTAGCCATCTGGAGAACTAGCGACCATCGAACAGTATGGTTCATAAAACACAGCAATAGAGTCAAGCCATACAAAGGCAAAAGTACTGGAATTTAGGAGGGCTGACTTTGCTAAAATGGGTGAGTGCCTAAGGAATGCACTAGCAAATGGGCAGGAAGGAGGGGTGGAAGAACAATGGTGAATAATAAAAACTGCCATCACAGAGGTAACAAGCCTTTGTGTGAAGCAAATAATCAAAACAAAATGATATAAGAAACCACTATGGTTCTCAAAGGAAGTGTCAGTGAAGGTTCAAAAGAAAAAGAAAGCATTCAGGAAGTACAAGGAATCACAGAAGGAGCAGGACAAAGAACTGTATCAGTTAAAGCAAAAGGAAGCTGGGAAGGCAGTTAGAACAGCAAAGGCCCAAACCAAGGAAAAGATAGCCAACTCAGTTAAGAAGGGGGATAAAACCTTTTATAGGTACATCAGGGAGTGAAGGAAGACCAAGGGAGGGATAGTGAGGCTTAATAAAGGGAGGGAGGGTGGGCAGAGGGTGACTGTGAAAAGGCAGAGATACTAAACAAATATTTTGCTCAGTATTTACAAATGAAGAGGGGAGGTACCTAAAACAAACAGTAGAAACACTCTGGATACAGAAGTTGATACCAGCCCATTTACAGAAGAAAGGGTTCTGAAAGAACTCTAAAACTGAAGGTGGACAAAGCAATGGGGCCTGATGGGATTCATCCCAGAATTCTAAAAAGAACTAAGGGTAGAACTAGTGACACCACTAACTACCCTCTTTAACAAATCATGGGAGGATGGGGTGGTACCCGAGGACTGGAGGAGGGCAGATGTGATTCCCCTTCACAAAAGTGGGAGCAAGGCAGAAACAGGAAACTACAGACCTGTTAGTTTAACCTCAGTGATAGGGAAAATCATGGAATCACTTCTGAAGGAAAGAATTGTCGAGTATCTAGAGGCCAGAGGGGCACAGGAGCCAAGGCAGCATGGATTCACAGCGGGAAAGTCATGCCAGGTGAATCTGATAGATTTCTTTGACAGGGTGACCAAAGTAGTAGATCAGGGAGGGGCTGTGGACATGGCCTACCTAGACTTTAGCAAGGCATTTGACACAGTCCCACACAAAAGATTAATATACAAGTTAGCCAGCCTGGGAGTGGGTCCCAAGATGACCGTCTGGGTAAAAAATTGGCTGGAGAATAGGACACAGAGAGTAATAGTAAATGGAGTCCACTCTGAAGAAAGGGGGGGTTACTAGTGGGGTACCGCAGGGTTCAGTATTAGGACCAGTCCTCTTCAATGTCTTTATAAGCAACATTGCAAAGGGACTGGAAGGAAAAGTATGTCTCTTTGCAGATGACACAAAGATCTGCAACAGAGTTGATGCACAAGGTGGGGTGGAAAGGATGAGAAGGGACTTGGCAAGATTAGAGGAATGGTCAAATGTATGGCAGCTTAGATTCAATACTAAGAAGTGCAAGGTAATGCACCTGGGAAACAAAAACCAAGGGAAGAGTACACAATGGGGGGTGAGATACTAACAACAACAAAAATGGAAAGGGACCTGGGGGTAGTCATATCAGATAACCTAAAGGTGGGCAAGCAATGTGAGAGGGCAGAAAGTAGGGCTGGGGGGATACTGGGATGCATAGGGAGAGGCAACACCAGTAGAAAACAGGAAGTTATTATCCCTCTGTACAGACAGCTGGTGAGACCCCATCTGGAGTACTGTGTGCAGTTCTGGAGACCCAATCTCTGCAAAGACATAGACAGGATGGAAGTTGTCCAGAGGAGGGCAACTAAAATGGTGCAGGGTCTGCACCGGAAGACATATGAAGAGAGACTTAAGGAGCTTAATATGTATAGCCTCGAGGAAAGGAGGGAGAAGGGGACATGATAGAAACTTTCAAGTGCACCTCAAGGAATCAACAAAGTCCAAGAGAGTAGCATCTTTCAAAAGAGTGTGCAAGAACAAGGGGCACAATTTGAAGATAGAGGGGCAGCTCAGAGGTAATTTAAGGAGTATTTTTTCACAGAGAGGGTTGTGGATGCGTGGAGCAGCCTTCCGAGAGGTTGTGGAGTCAAAAACAGTGGTGGAATTCAAGCATGCATGGGACAGTCATAAAGGCAATTCTAGGGGGTGGGGGTAGGAGGAAATAGGCTGCTGGTTAACTAGGATCTGCAGCTTATCCATTAGGTAGGGAAATGGGCAGACTGGGTGGGCCAAGCGATCCTTATCTGCCATCAAATTCTATGTTTCTATGTTTCTATCCTTGACATCGCTTACCATACAACTCTCAAATTTCCTTTTTGCCAGCCTAATGCCCTCTTTAAATATTTACATTCTTTCTGTCATTTTTTGATCTAACCTTATTTGCCATGGAAATGTACCCTAAATGCCTTTCTGTTTCTCCCTTACCAGTCCGGTGATAGCCTTGTCAATCCAGGTAGGAACCTTCATTGTTTTTCCCTTAATCATCCTAGTAGAGTACATACGCAGTGATCAGCTCCCTGTTTATGTTGTCCCCTTCTCAGACTTTATCAACCAATCGTCTAACTTTATCAATGTCTACTCTGTTGATGTTCTGAGTTTTCGTTTTTGTTTTTTTTCCACCCTAGCCCATATATTTTCAAATGTTACCATATTATGGTTACTTGACCCCACATACTTAGCCACCCTAACAGAAAAAAAAAATGTCTGTTCCCATTGCCCCAAACTACAGCCAACATATTTACTTCTCAAGTGTTGTCTTTCACAAATTATTATAGAAAACAGTCTTTCAATACATAGATACTGGCGGCAAAGAAAAGGCATTTAAGAAATGCTGTCCTACTTTTCCTTAGTCATAACTATTATGTCAGTTTATGTCCAGTAAATTAAAATCACGCATAATTACTGCCAGACTCCTAGAAACTGCCATTTTGATTTCATCCCATAATTCGTAATCATGGACATCTGTCTATTGCTTACTTCCAGTAATATTAATTGTGACAACCAGTGTGCAGTTGTCACATATGAATTAATTGTAGCCATGGGCCAAGACATCAAACATCTTGCAGCTTCTGCATTGCATAAAATATACTGTAATATCATTGCATATATGTATGATCCCATGAAATCTCTACTATTGTTACCATGCCTGTTTTAGTTTTGGCATTTATGTATGTTTGAATGTATGCATGTATTAATCTATTTATGTATTTATTTACTTATTGAATTAGACTGAGAGATAAGTACCTTTTTCAGCCACAACCCGGGGAGAAAAAAACAGGGAGAGACAATATGTGTCACATGTAATTGCCTTTCTCCCTCTAGCTGCCTAACTCCCTACATTGCTACTTAATGCCTTACCCATTTCACCATGTCAGATACTGCTCACCATTGACGTGCAGGTCCCTTCCTTAAATATGTTGTCACCTGTTCAATGCTTCACAGAAGCATGCAGTAATCATGCAGTAGTTAACCTCCTCCCCAAAAGATAATGGTAATAGTTATTCATATCTAATAACAGCTCACCCAGAGCCAAAAAAGCTTTCAATATTACAATCTGATTTTAGATTCAGACACTTCATTTTTCATTCCAAAGTGTCATATCTCACCTACACTTACTTACTGTACAGTACTGTACATAAGAGTCTATATACTGAGATTCTATTTAGAATGAAGGGGGAAGGTAGTGCTAGGGAACATAGCCTTAAATTGATAGGTGGGAGGTACAGAAGGGATCTGAGGAAGTATTACTTTACAGAATGGGTAGTAGCACCTTGGAAAGTGCTGCCAGAGAGCTCATTTCAGTGGATTCAGTGGGAGATTTTAAGAGGGGATGGGATAGATATATGGCAAGGTTTAGGTTTGGAGTGAAGGGACCAGCTGAAGTACTCAGAAAGTGTATCAGGGTATGGGGAGGATGGAAGTGAGAGGGTGGGTGGGTAGATAGATAGATAGATAGATAGATAGATAATTTTATCTATTTCTAAAGTGCCCATTTCCAGAGACTCTGGACACTATACAATATAAAACCATACAATTTAAAATCATGCAGCAGCAGTAATTGTACTGTGTAGCTGCTACTTGAGCAGATGCGATAGACCCTTTGGCTTAATCTGCTGGCAATGTTCATATATTCATATGTTTGTAGTATACTGCTTTTTCAGACAAAGAGTCCTTTAGTCTGAAGTCATTTGTTAAATACCAGTTCCAGTCAATATCTGCTACAGTATTTAATTTAAATGATCTCTCATCAGAGCTTGTTGTGAAGTAAACTGTCTCAAGGAACATGTTCCTAAGTGGTAGAAAAGAAATCCAATTGATCTGGCAAAGAATAATTGTGATTTCTACAAACTGAAACAGGGCAGCTGTTTCTTCAACTTATTATCTGTTTGAAATACTATCTGACACATCAGAAAACCCATGGTTGAAGACCTTGCATTTGAATAGACTGACCACATCTTCTCCCCTCTCTTCCTGGACATCCCCACATGATTGTCTTAGCAAAAAATGGTCATAGCCATGTGTTTATGTGCACAGTTATACAATTTGCAGACATACATGATGTTCACAAATAGGGAATCTCGTCCCAGGCCTCTAAATGCCTCTGCCGATCAGATTTCCCATGGAGTGGCTCCCCACATGGACCACAGTGATCATAAGTATGCTCTCAAATTGGACAGAATAAAAACGTTCTTACAGAGAGAAACTACATGGATCATAACTCTTCAATCGAGGTAGCCAATAGAACTAATTGGTTCAGTGGACTTTATTCCAAATTTGGAATAGAGGAAATCACCACTGGAGATAATAACTAACAAGTTATGCAAGTAGTAATATAGTGGATGAGAGGGTAGGAACAACTAATGATGCCATAAATATACAGGAAATAAAACAACTCTAAACATTAAGATAGACAAGGAATAGGGCCACATTTGCTACATCACTATAGGAAATTGGGGATTGACTGGTGGGACCATTGACAGCAATATTCAATAAATATTTTATAACAGGTGATGTTCCAGATGACTGGACCAATGCTATTGCCAAGCTAATATTTAAAAAAAGAAAGGAGAAATGGCTAGTATTACTTACTATAGATCCATAAGCCTTATGTCTATCATGGTTAAATAATATAAAGTTTAATAAAATAAAAACCTCAGAAAGACATTAGTAAGAAAAGCAAATCAGACATAATACAACATGGATTCCAAACAAAATAGATCATTTACATCAAATACACTAGTCTTCTATGAAAAGGTAACTCAGAATATAAATAACAATATCCTGGTAGATATATCTGGAATGACAAAAAGTTTTTGACAGAGTTCCACATGTATACTAAGGTGTACTAATAAAAAATAACAAATATGGATACAGACACCAAAATAGTGAAATGGATAAACACTTTACTTAATAGAAGGTGGAGGGTAAGAATAAGGGGAACACTATCAGAATTGGGTGAGGTGACTAGTGGGGTGCCACAGGGGTTGGTGTTGAGCCCCGTCCTTTTTTCATTAGCAGGGTTTTATTTAACTCTAAAAATTGATTAGCGTTTTGCTCATAAAAGTGCTAAAACATTGTGAAAATGCACAACACTTGCCTCACTGTGTTTTACAAACATAACACTTCTAGAAAACCTACATAAATGCTTTCTGTACAGTTAGTATTGTCCCAAGAAAAAAACTGCTAATCAATTATTTAAAACCCTGATTATTCATAAGTGATCCTAATGAATGAGTGGATAGCAGGGTAATCAGATTTGCTGATGAAACAAAGCTAGGAGGACCAGTAGACACAGACAAGAATATAAACAAAATTAACTGAACACTTGTCAGTTAAAAATGGTACATTATGTCTTTTAATGGCAAATGTGTAGTGATGCACAGAGGAATAGGAAATAAAAAATGTACATATAAAATAAACAATATTGCTATAAAAATAACCAAAAGTGAAAAAGATTTAGTAATATTGATAAATAAGGATTTCAGATTTAGTAAACACCGTAACACTGTCATTAACACTTCCAACAGACTAATAAATGACTTTTGTGAGTATACAAGAACCATGCATAATGCCACTATACCAGACCTATGTACGGCCATACCTGGATTATGGGTCACAACTTTGGAATCCCTATCTGAGGACAAACATAAATAACATTGAAAGAGTACAGCATAGGACTTCTAAACTCACTCCTAGACTAAAGAATCTACTCTGTGAGGATAGATTGAATAAGCTAGGACTATGCAGCCTAGAAGAAAGAATAAGAAGGGATATGCTCCAGTGTTAAAATAATTAATGATCAGAGACTTATGTAAAGTATGGGAATACAATCACAGGAAAATGAATTTAATTTGAGGTGTCACAGTAAACAAAGCAAATTAGATAACTATATAAAGAATGCTAGGAGTTTTTTTTTTAACTTCTGGAAATTATGGAATGTGCTAACAAAAGAGATAATAGGAAAAAAAAATAGCAACATTCAAACCAGAATTGGCTAAGTATTTACTAGCAAAATAAAGGGTAAAGTGGCCCCACTGATGCAGGAGACAGGCTTGGTAAGCCTTCTTTGTCTTAACACAAAGCACAGTACCAAATATAAGTTAACATAATTCCCCAGCATGTTTAGATTTCTCTGCATTTGCTGTTCCAGCCCATCCTGTGAAATCCTGTTCTCAGAACTATCTATGGAAAGTTTAAAGCCCAAGTTAGGAAATATTTTTGGATGCAAGCCTACCTTGAGTTTAGTTAGGATAGGTATTAGGGCTGTTTATTTTAGTAAGAAAGGAAATTTTAATTTTCAGAATAGTGTTTTATAGTCTGTATTTATATGTATATGTTGTTACTTTATTATAAATTCTCTCTTCTTGTTCTTGTTTGTGCTTTTTCCTGTTTTGTATGGGTGTACTACTCTTGTTAAGCACTTTGAACTTTGGGGAAAAATGTTATAAAATAAAATTATATTACTTCTACAAACAGAGCTGTTTGTTAAGAATAGGCAGACTCCAAAAAAGGAAACTGCACAGAAACAAGACAGGGTAAGCACATTTAAGAAGCTGCAATACTTTACATCCCCTTTAACACAACTCTCTTGAACATTTTCTGTACTTCAGTGCTGGATGAGATACAAGTTAAGTCAAAATAAAACAGTACATTGAAATACGAAATATGAGTTTTTTTAGTTGACAAAGTTATTTTCAGCTTGTTGGCAAGTATGTTTTATCAGTGTCTTATTCAAAAGGGGAAGCATACAAAAAAGGCACTTGCAAAGCATTTTACTTGCGAAAAATTAATTACATCTGGAGATGTTTAAATGTCATTAAAATATGTGATGGGTGAACTGCAGAGACTTGTGTTACTGCCAAAAATGGTCTGTTGACCATAGATTCCTTGTGCTTGCTACAAGGTTAAGGTTTTCTTACTTTGCTCAGTATAAACATGCATGGCTTTTCCATGGTCATAACACCACACTAAGATTCATATTTCATTTTTATACATGAGTGTATGTAAGAGATAACATCAGGCTTCTTATTCAGTTACAGATACAACAAGAAAAAGGGGAGGGTGCCTTTTAGAAAGTCAGAAATGCATTGCCTTAGTCTGTATGTTTCAGAGTAGCTAAAGGAGTGCAGTGCAGTGCCAACACAAACAAAGCCCAGAACAGACATCTTATTTCAACAGTTAAGCATATCAGGAAACACTGCTGCTTAGAGAGACCAGGAGATACAGAAAACTGGACCAAAAGAAAATCCTACACAACTCAGAGTTTTTTTTCTTTTAGTCAAACTTTTAAAATTATTATCAAAAGTCCATGGTCTTGATATGCATTGGGCTGGCAGTGTAGCCTAGAGGTTAGAGTAACGAGCTGTAAATGAGCTTGGTACATCTAAAAGATCAGAACTTGGTTTGATTCTCACAACCTCCACTTGCATACTGTGTGACTCTGAGCAAGTCACTTAACCACCCAGTGCTCCCAGGTCATCCCTGAAAACAGGCACTTGTGCCTAGTGGGCCTTACCTGGTTACCAAAGACTAAAATAAAAAAAAATATGTATATATATATATATATATGCAATAGATAACCCACTCTGAGGTGTGCAGTCACTCACTGATATACGCACACCTTGGTGTGTGTCAACCACCCAAGGCGTGATATATCAGAGAGTGACACATACCTCAGAGTGGGTTATCTACTTATAAAATGGCAAAATTGTTTTGGAGGGGTGGTAAAAGTGCAGGTGTGTAGTCATGCTCTGATATACGACAGTCATGAGATGCTTATCATCCAATAAAAGAGCAGCAATTTCCTACCATTTATATATATATATATATATATATATATATATATATATATGTATATATATATATATATATATATATATATAGTAGCAAGGTTGCACCAGTATAGTTAGGGTTCAGTGGTCACTTCTATGTTAAACTAAAAATTCTGCATGTTAATAACTTCGGACCCATTCAATGAATTTGCCTTAAATCTGGTATGGGTGGTGGAGCATGGTAGATCTCTTGATCTGCCAAATTGCGTTTTGGTTGGACTTACGGTCTTTGTGTACGAAAACACTGAAAAATGCAAAATTATCCGTTTTTGGAGACAGCTTTTGGGATTTTGGATGTGGCCCTGCATGGCCATTGTGTGGCATGCTGCTCTGTGAGATGGCTTGTTTGAAAGAGCACTGGTGGCCGAATAAGCCGCTTTTTGTTTGGTGAAAAAATATTAAGGCATTCAAAATATATGCCACTTTTAAGTTCCCATTATAAGTCAATGGGAAAATTTATATGTATGTCTTTTGAACAAAGAATGGGGTTCTGGCAATCTCGTCCCACCTGGCGATCAAAGAATTTGCAGCCTCACAGTTCAAGAATCTTTGTCCCCGAGAATTTTAAAGATTCTTTGATCGCGAGGTCCGCCATCTTGTTTTTAAATTTCCAATTGGAAAAACACAAATATCTCGGCTCAGGGGTCACTCCTGAAGTAAAACTTGGATGGATTTTACTCAGAGGACTCTGATCTATTGAGCCATGCCTTTGGTTTCATCCAAATTGGTAAAAAAATAGAGTTATGAGCTTTTAAAATCTTAATTTGTGGCTCGCTAACGATTTTTGATTCAGAGCCTGCAAATTCTTTGATTGCGATCGTGCATCATGAGTGAGGAATGAGATGGGCAGATTTAAAAATCTATTTTCTCAGCCCGGGGTGCCCTAGAAAGTTAAATGAGGGTGGGTTTTGCTCAGGGGGCTTCGTTCTGCCCCATCTGAATAAAAAAAATCATGTTTTCAATATCCCTGGTAATCTAGCACCCCCCCCCCCGATCATGATAAAATAGATTATGATCTCAAATTCCCTGGTAGTCTAGTGGCCCCCCAATGTGTATTTCATAAATATTGCTTTTGTATATCCCTGGTAGTCTAATGGCCCCCGATCTGTATAACATTATTGTTCTTGTTCATATTCCTGATAGTCTAGCGTCCCTCCATCATAATAAAATAGATAATGATCTGTAATTTCTTGGTAGTCTAGTGGCCCCCACCCAGCCATGCCAACCCACCAGCACCCCCACCCTTCCCCAGTGACTGGTACAGCCTATTCTCACCTCCATTCCAGATGCTGGACTGTGTGATTAGCAGTATCAATGCAAAGAGGCACTCAAAATTATTTCTGAGCACCTCTTTGCATTAGCGCCCTAAATACACAGTCAGTGGCTGGCATGAGGTGAGAGGTGGGTGGTGCCTGTCGATGGCTGGGGAAGGGGGTGCTGGGTGGCTGGCACGGGCTGGGAGGGGGACCACTAGACTACCAGGAAATTGTAGTTCGTCATCTATTTTATTATGATATATACAGATATATATATTCTATGCAACAAACTTTGTTAATGCATCAGTTAGGTTCTTCTACAGTGACAAAAGCAGGAAATTCACCATTAGGGTTCCCACCTGTTGAAACCCCACCCCGTCCCCACCAACAGGCATCGGGGTGTGCATTGGGGTCGTCGGCCCTCTCACCCCATTCTTCTACACTGCACCACCTCAGCTTGTTTTGCACATGGGATGGGTGAGAGTTAGAGTCGATGACCCCAATACACACCCCGATGCCTGTTGGTGGGGACAGGGTGGGGGTGGGGTTTCAACGAGTGAGAACCCTAATGGTAAATTTCCTGCTTTTGTCACTGTAGAAGAACCCTGATTCATTAACAAAGTTTTTGCTGCTAATATATATATATATATATATATATATATATATATATATATATATATATTTCTCTGCAAAACTGTGTTAATGCACCAGTTAGGCAACTTAAACCCACACAATTAGGGAACGTCGATTAGGGTTTCCAGCCCTAATGTTCTACTCACATTCTCATAGCAAAAGGAAAATTAGGTTTGAGTTCCAGAGTCTTGACGAATCAGTGGCGGGTCTTTTTGAGGGTTGTCAATCCTAATGCCCACCCCATTCCATGAGCAAACAACATCACACATGATCTCCATTCTTCACACAGGCCCCAGGGGAAGGGGGGAGCATTACGGTTGACAACTCCCAAGGAGGACCGTCACTAAGACTCTGAAAACCCAAAACCCTAATGTTTTTTTTTCTTTTGCTGCTTGAGGGGGGGGGGCCCCTTAGGGCTGGAAACCCTAATGCCAAATTTCCCTATCTTTGTGGTGTTAAGTTACCATAACTGGTACATTAATTCAGTTTTTTGCAAAGAATTTCCTTACTTTTTGAGATATTATAATCATATCCTCATTCCCATGTGGGAGCGCAAAGCCCTCCAGGCCCTGTGCTCCCATTCCTCTACAGATGCATACATGTATATGGAAGTGCAAGACCCTCCAGGCCATGTGCTTACATTTCAGGCAAAACAGTAACCAAATTGCCAGCAAAGCCTGATTATTACCCCATGTCATGAACGTCATGCTGAGAATTTCCAAATCCCTGCCAAAACATCATTCCATGCCACAGCTGTGAAAACACATTTTGGCCAGGATTTGAAAAATGACAGCTGTCACATTCATGAGGTGATGTAAAAAGGTAACCCATGAATCGGGCACATGAGGAAAGGCACTGTCCAATATGGCAACACCTTACTGGTGCAATCCACTCACAGCGACCGACAGGTAGGGCGACCGGATGAGCGGTGGGTGAACTAGGCGACAGGATGTCACTATATGTACATGCACGGGGGGTTGGAGAGAGCATGGCGAGTGTGGGCTGGGAGGGGGTGGAGAGGCTGTAGGGGGTGGTGCTGCAGTTGCCGATCAAGCTGCGTCATGGCGTTGGGGATTGGGCAATGGCTGGGGTGGCTGAGTTACTGGGCTTGGGTCCAGGCACTGGTGCGATTTTTATTGTGCCCAGCCCGAACCTTTTTAATTTTACTACTTTCACCCCGGACATGCACCCCCTGGAGTTGAGAATCTTAGCTAGGGTCTGGGGGCTTCTGCCACAGAAAGTAGTAAAATATGTCCAGGTGCCATTGTGCTGGTAGTTAGGTTGTCAGAGTGCAGAAAATGTTCAGCACTCTGACTGAGTGATAACGGTGATCGCCTTTAGGTGTTCACCGTTATCACATAGACCCATGTAAAAAAATGGCTATGTTGAAAATTTGGGGTGAAAATATTTTAAATTACCAAAGTTATGAGTGAGCGGAGTAAAATTTTATTGCATGTGCCTAACTTTGCCATTTGTACATATTTTGATCCCAAATTTATTTTCAACATAGCCTTCCTATGACCCCACCTTAGGAGCAACCCACATTTTATTCATATATTTTAACATCACAAATGAGCTGGCAATATACTGTAGCCTAGAGGTTAAAGTAATGAGCTGTGAATGAGCTTGGTACATCCAGTAGACCTGGGTTTGATTCCCACAGCCTCCTCCTGCATACTGTCTGACCCTGAGCAAATCACTTAACCTCCCCAGTTCTCCCGGGTCACCCCTGAAAGTGGGCCTTCTGTATCATGGTCTTTACCTAGTTACCAAAGAATAAAATTAAAATGAAAATAAAGATAAATAACATAGGAAATGGAATTCAGTTATACCCCATACCAAAGCAAGTACTTATATGCTGAGAGACACAAGACCACAGGATGCAGGACTGGGGACATGGATATAATGAATTTTCTGTCTTTTTAAGATAGCCATAGTAGCTTACTTTACATATGTATGTAAAGCAGCTGCCCTGTCAGCACAGCCCACAATCTATAGCTTGCTTTACATAAATAGTGCACACACAGGAAAAATTAGAGCTACCAAAGTGTTTATTCAAAAAAGATAGCACAACAAAATGCCCCACTACGTTATGTTACAATTGATGATTCATTAGGGGGGCATACACAAAGAAGGTACAAGAGCATCATCATTGTTTCATACCTGTGGCAAAATTTGCAAAGCAGTTGCATCATCACATACATTGCCCCAGACCTACAGTAGACTTCCTGAGTGTCCTGCATTATCAAAAAATGTTGCAGCAGCTGTATCATAACACACATTGTGCCAGATCTGCAGCAGACTTTGCAAATTATCCTGCGGGTTATTAGTGAGGAAATTGCATTATCGCAAACATTGGGCCAGACCTTTAGTGCACCATTTGTCCCACACATTATATCAGACCCCTGTGGCCACAATCCCCAAAACATATTCTGGTGAGGATTTACTAGTTGCCATCTCTGAGGCCATAAGATAGGGTGGTAACTTGAAGAATAATATTAAAACACGTAAACATGTATAAAAATTGTGAGTTGTTTTTAAAATTTGCTTTACTTTTTTCCATCCTCGAGGACTGGCCACCATCTGCCCAGCCCTGCACCCAGCCCAGTCACCCCCCCCAGACTGACCTACTGGAGATATGATCTGGCTTATCCCACAAAGTGGGGCTGCCCTGCCTCTTGTCAGATGCTGGTATATGGGCCTGGGATGCTTCCATCCTAGGGTTACACCCTGGCTTGCCCCCAAGGGTGGGGCCATCAGGAGAGAGCTCACCCTCCCCTCCCCTCAGACACTGGGATTCATCTTCAGTGGTGCCACAGGCAGTGGTGCAGGACCTGTGGTGCGAGGCATCCCACTCGGTCCAAGTGTTCCACTTTTCCACCCCACGGGGCGGGTCATGTAATGACATCAAGGGTGTGTGTGCCAACATCTGTCCCACCTCCAGCAATGATGCAGATGCTAGCAGCTACTACCCCTAGCCTCCGCCAGAGGCCAATCATGCGCCAGGCACTCAATCCACTCCCCCCCCCCAGAGAAGGAGAGCAGTCCCTTTGATGCTCGATCCTTCTCCCCCCTGGCCAGCCCTCTGACTCTCAGGTCCATTCTTGAACCCAGGAGGTTGGTGTCACAGACAGAAATCCTACCACTGCACCAACGGGCCGGCCTAGAAATGTGAGTTACGAATAAAATAAAACTAAAGTTGAAAAATGAAGTTTCTTTGCATGTACAATTTGTATATTTTCGGACTAGATAATTTTTTTTTTTTTTGCATCTTTTCAAAAACTTAGTCCAAAAAAGCAGAAACTGTGCATGTGCAGCAACTTAATATGTTTCAACTTCTTTTTTCAAAAACCCATTTTGGGTGGGTTTTACAAGTTACCACTTATGTAAGCAATGAGCATGTACAGTTCACACTTTTTTTTTTACTTTTATTTCCACGGATAAGACTCCAGAAACTTTTATGTAAAAGACACAAAACATAATAAATCAAAATCAACACTAATTGCAAATACTCATGTTCTTTATTTCTTCATATTGATTTTTATCATGCTTTTTCTTTTTTTAAATGTTTTACCCCAAATTTAATGGTTTTGCAAACTATCATGCCAACTCACAACCACATATGTTGTAGCTTATAAAACCCAACCTAAATTGGTTTTCTGGAAAAAGAGAATTCTACCATTTGCATGACTAAAGAATCACGTAAATGGCATTTGTCATACATTAATGCAGTTACTAGTCATGTGAATGGCATATCTCAGTTTTGCAAAAAAAAAAAAACACCTTGTGAAAAATGTGCACAAAGCAGAACTCTGCATGAGCAAAGTCTTTTTTTCTGGCTAAATTCTTAAGTGTATGCATTTCTGGGTTTGATCACCAATGGAAGAATTATCATTGCTCAAACTATTTAATCTGACAGTTTGGGATTTCATTTTGGTAAGGTGTCAAAAATTATCGTCATAATATTGCTATTTGTTCACATTTTCTACTTTCTAGAACTTTTTAACTACTAAACCCACCATTACCACATTTACCATAACCAGAGATCCAGAGACCAAGAACCAGCATTCCAAATTTCAGATTTCCATTCAAGGATGGCTGCAGTATTATGGTGCAAATTATCAAAATTGTACCTCACAGGAAGAGGCTTTTCATTTTTCCCAACCTAACTGTGGAACACCTTTTAACATGACTCCCATCACATAGTATAGCTGTGTTTTAGTGATATATTGGATTTATTCTATACTTATAATAAATTATAGTTTCAAGAGCCAGTATTTACATGACACAGATGATAAAAATGGCATCACCGCATGTAAGGAGATTGGCAATTATTGAAAAAAACAATTAACACAATACATGTACAAGAAAATAGTCAATAATCCATGTATCTAGGAGGAAATCAAGACGCCAATAATACTGTACCGTGTCAAAGCTCTTAATGAGCTTTGCCCACCCCCTTGCCTTGCATCTGTGAAATAAGAGTCTGCGATAACCTTGATTGCTAAAGTCTATAGCAGTGTCTGCTGGGTTAATGTCAAATGTGTCCTTGACATGGCACCCTATTTGTTGGGCACTGCTGATCCTGTCAGCTGAGACTTCCCACTGTGTAAACACTGCTTCCTTTCACCCTCAACACAGAGCCAGATGTGCTCTGTTCTTTATATGAGCAACTGAAGGAATGTATCAGTTCTACCATGCTGCCAACTACTTAGAGTCTGTAGCAACGCTCTACTGGGTGCATGCTCCTTATCTCTAGCATGGAATTTGTTTTCTTTATGTCTTTCTTCTCAGTCTCAAGGTACTATTACCAAAGCAATTGTTTTGACTTTGCAGCCCCATTGTGATTTGCGCACTGATAATTGCTTGCCTTCCCCATTTCATCTTTAACACACTTGTGACTGTGCAAGAACAGTGGTGAAGGTTGTCATGCTAATGGTCCACTAGGACATACATAGAGTATGACAACTGACACAAAGCCTGCCACTGATTTTTGAGGATGTCTCTTTCACTTATAACTTTTAGGGGTCAGTGGTAGAGGTGTTGCAATTCAGTGGCAGGGCAAGGAGGAACTGTCAGGGGATGGATTTCATTGTAGTACTGAGAACTTATCAGACAGGTGTGGGGAGATGGGGATAGGCAATGGGTTTCCATTGGATACCAGGAAGTGTTGCTGATCTGAGGTATGGGCAAGGGTCATTACATCATTAGAAGATGGTGTGGGACACCAAAAACTAAAACAGTTTCAGCCTAAACGTGAGCATGGATTTATGAGGCAGGCAGGTGAAGGGCATTGTGGCAGTAGTGTTGGTTCCCTGGTGCTCTGGGCATGGCACAGAGCCATTGTATTGGTGATATGCCATGCCCAGATCTCAGTAGCTGTTGCTAACCAACATGTTAGTGGACATTACCCCCATCTATGCACATTAATATCTGGTGGCTTAGTAAGCATTGTGTCACAGGCAGGACTTTGCCACTCTGTGACCAAGTGTCCCTTTTTTGCATATCCCTGAAGTGTAAAAGATCAATGGAATAGCTGTTTACACCTGTACACATTGAGGCTGTGCACTGAGTCCTTTGCCTTTCGATACTTGCCTAATGGTTAATACAACAGATATTGGCTTAAAAGGCACTTTGAGATTGAACAATAGGAATGTTGCTTGCAGCAGCAACAGAGGTAGCAGTATATGCTTTATAGTATGCTCACAATCTGGCAGATAGATCCTTAACAACAGGCATATAGCAGAGGACAATGCAGTATATGATACAGCTGGCAACAGTATAGCTGGCTGCTGGTCTACCTTTAACAGTCTAAGAATAGATTATGAACTTCTGGCACAACTCATTGCATCGTGAAGGTCAACTCTATGTAGCACACATTCCCAGTCCAAGTCATGTGGTCTCAGAAGGAAAAGAGGTAATACTAATAACTGATTCAGACAGAACCCTAATACTATCCTGAGCAGGAACATCTCATGAAGAAAAATTCAACTTTGTCCCTGTATAAGACAAAATATAGGGACTCCACTAACAATGCCTGGAGATCACCTACATGTCTGGTGGAGGTATTGGTGATCAGAATGCAGCCTTCCATGATGTGTGTGAAACATTACTAGGATCAAATGTTTTTTCATAACCTTTTGTAGTACCAGAGTTAGAGTCATCATCCCACTGAGGTGGTGTTTCATGCACTAGGGTAAAGAAGTGGTTCAGTCCCTTAAGTAGCATGGATACCCCTTTTTCCTGGACCAGAGTTGAAACACTGGCCTTAGCACAGTGGACCAAACTAGACAACAGTTGCCCCATCATGGAATTGCCCACAGACACAACTGAGTTAAGGACCACAAAGGATGTACCTCACTGAAGATGTAGCAGGCTGTGTATTGCTACAAGCAATTATCTTTTAATCACTGATGGCATGAACAGTGAAAGAAATGCAGCAGGAGAACATCTTCCACTTAAAGCCATAGGTGCTATGAGCATAACCTTTTTGAGTACCTTCATGCTTTGCAATACCTCCTTGGACAGAATTGCTTGGGATCCAGGCAATTACATTCAGGGACTAGAGATACAGATACTAGATTGTCCCCAGCACCTCTTTAGAATGTCTGGCTGAAGTGACAATATCCATAGAGCTTTGTTGCGGAGACTGAGGAAATCATGATACCAGAAATCTAGGGATCAGTCTGGACCTAACAGAATTAAGAATGTTGTGCGCCTCCATACCTTGAGAATCGCCCTGTAAATCAAAGAGAAAGGAGGAAAGGCATACAGAAGGCCCTTGGTTCATAGAAAAAAAGCTGTTTCTCAGCAGATTTCCATATACCGGGGGGGGGGGGCTCATCACAAATAAGTCTCAGATTACTGTTGTCACATGAAGTAAACAAGATGCACTGGTGGGCTTTCCCATTATTTGAAGATCATGGACACCATCTGTGGATACAGTGACTACTCATTAGATACTTCTCCTGCACAACTCAGAAAGTCCACTAAATGACTGCTTAATTGCCCCATGTGAACTGCCACAAGGTTGACTTGGAATGATTAAGCCACTGCTTTAGTGCTTTTTGGCAGAGTCTAAATGAGCAGCATCCTCTTTGCTGGCTGTTGTTTAACATTATGATAATCATGGCTGCATTGACTTAGACAACCTGTCCCTGAATCAGGGGACAAACATGGTTAAAGCTCAGTGAACCACAGGTACAGGATCTTCAAAAAATTAATGTGCAGAGGGGACCCACTGAGTGACCAAATGTCATGAATGCTATTATCCAACAGATACACCCCTCTCCAGCTAATGAGAGAGGCATCCATCATTAACTGAATTGTCTGCTCATGCTGGAGGAATGGAATACATTCTACGAGGTTCTGTGGTGACAATACAATGCAGGGCATCCTTTATTACCTCAGTCACCTAAACTGACTAGGTTTGCAATGAGTGGGTCTCAGAGAGTGGCCACTGAATGGGGTGGATGTACCACCTTTCTCACTATATGATAATTGTCATAGATAACATGTACCCCCAAAACTGAAGTAAGTCTCTGGTCAAGTGCAATTGCTCAACATGGAAAGACTGGTCAAAGAACAAGGCACACTGGGCTTGTCATTTGGCATCTCATTTCTGGCCTTTAAAGAGCTCACTTCTGCACCACTGAACACGATGACCTTCTTCAGGACAAGTTATGTTTTCAAAGAGATTGAAAAGGGGCCTCCAAGGTTTGGAATGTGGGGCTCTCAGGCTCGCCAGACTGTTCCATCATCTCCTTTTTACCTTCATTTGTGAGTCTGTTGTCCAAACAGATGTCTGTTCAGGAGCCAGCAGTACAGTCCTGTCAAAATAATCCCCATTCATATGGTCTGGTTGCAAATAGTAACTCTTTATTAAATAAAAGAATGAAAAAGAAATATTCAGCCTCACACAATTGAAGAAAATGCAGTAAAACATTGGGTGATCTACATACAGGACACAAACTGGAAGCAGTCTTACAACTCACTTTCCAGGCAATTCAAAAGGTAGAGAGAGATTTTTTTTCTTCCAGAGTCAAAACTGTTTCTAATCTTTTTTCTGGTGCCAGCTGAACATTTCCTCTCCTGCTCGACATCAATTTATGATCATTCAATAGCTGATCCCCTTCTAATAATTCTCACTCACCTAATTGGTTAGCAAAATTATTTTCATCACCTATTTTCCTGGAATAGTCTTGTTTACACATCCAGGGTCAGGCTGTCTGGAAATTAATACTGAACGTTCCTTCTAATCTTAA
Source organism: Neoceratodus forsteri (assembly GCA_016271365.2). NCBI lineage: Eukaryota > Metazoa > Chordata > Ceratodontiformes > Ceratodontidae > Neoceratodus > Neoceratodus forsteri. The sequence continues at coordinate 909,082,794 of CM028129.1, forward strand.
AGTAACCACACCTATTGCAGGAATATTTTGGATGCCAGCTTCTGTTTTAAAGATTCCCATTAATGCATATTATAAAAAGGTTCTCAGAAATCCTACAATCTGATTGGCTGTTAGGATTCCAACAGCCTTACATTAATCCATGTTATACTGTCATGTACAGCCTGATCACAATGGCACATGGATTCTTCATGTCAGCATTCCATCCTCTAGCACTGCTGAATGACTGGAATGATGCATTCTGATTTTGAACCAGCATTCTTTAACTGTTGGTGTAAGAACTACTTTATTAAAAATCTCCCCTCTAAATGAGGAAAACATAAAAAATACACTTTTAACATTTTTCTTTTGGAATAATTTTTTATAATAGCAATAAAGCACTCCCAGGGGTTAGATTAACAGTCAGTTAATCACCCCCTAGGGGTAATATGGCACTCGGCTGCACCTCGTGCCACATTACATTCCTAGGGGGTGATTAACAGACTGTTAATCTAACCCCTGGTCATGCCTTATTGCTTAATAGTGGGGTCTTAGAAACTATATATATGGGTCCAGCTTCCTGTTTGCAATGCGATCGGACTTCAATAATAACAAATGACAAGATACACTCTCAAAAATATACAGTTGCTGTTCCGGTACCCATGTAAGAATAAATGAAACAACAAGAACACATGGTGAAGGGTATCTCATTACACTGGACATGTGGGATAGGGGAACATTTAGCACTACTGCAGGTTAGCTCTGCTACACTAAAGCAAGGCACGTGGGGTATACACAGCACTGAGGCACACCTTTTACTAAATTAAGGCAGGTTACAGTATCTGGAAAACATTTAGCACTAGTAATATTCTGCAATGCTTGTGTTATATTGAAGCAGGGCATGTGAGGAAATACGGCTCCACATCATGTCATCAAGAGCTAAACCAGTGCAGCACAAACAACACAGGCAAAGCCTCGAATCACAAAACTGCGCATCCAGAATACCTGCATGGATTTCAGGGATGGTAAGATTGACTATTACAACACCATGCCACGATGGACCACCAGTGCAGTGAAATTTAGTAACTTACCATTTTTTCCTTCCCTGACCATATTCTGGATGTGTGTTTTTGACTGTCGTAGCTTTGCTTGTGCTGTTTCCGACCGCGATGCCTTAGTTCTTATTTACATAATGTGCTATGAGGAAAAACTGCACTTAGGCTTCTGTATTCAAATGGTTGGTGCAGCACTAATTGGGCTAGTGTTGTGCTGACCATGAATAGTGCCAGTGGTTGGGATGGGGACCATATTTAGAGGTGTGCCATGCCTTCAGGACAGTAGGACCATGTCAAATATACTGCTGTACCCATGCAAATGAGGAATCTATCATGCATAATGGATGCAGCTCTATATTCAAGTTTCAGCAGCACCAACAGCTACAGTCATAGCACTGTTTACTGCTGCTGAATCCCTGCCCTTAATGTAGCATGCCAGCTGTGCCACTCCAAAAAAACATCCATTCTGATCCTGTCCTGTAGAATCTGTGGTTCCTAATGGTCGCCCTACCCCTGATCACCCATGCTGGATGTTTTATTTGATATCCCTGGTGTCTCATGGTCCCCCAACTGCCAATGCTGAATGGTTTAGTTGATATCCCTGCTGTCTACTGGGCCCCGTACCCCCCAATCACCATTCCCATTTTTCTGTAATTTGGGCCCTGGTGTACAGCGGTCACCCACCTGCTGATTGCCATTTTCATCCTCCTGTAATTTAGGTCCTGGTGTCTTGTGAACCCCCCCAAACCACAATTGCCTTTTCTATCCTATTGTAATGTATGCCCTGGTGTCTAGTGGCCCCCACCCCCACTTGAATGACTGGCTATAACACACCTGCTCCATCCACTCAGGACCCTTGCCCCACACGCACCCTCATTCCATTCACTGGCGTGTATTGAGAACAATGGTGAATGGCACAGCTCTCCATTCAACTCCTCGAACAGTCATGTCTTACTGTCGGTGGGCATAATTTTGAGTACTGTAGGCACAACTGTAGTTCTACTATATATAGAGATATAAGCACAAATGGGGCCATATTGTTTCCAATTTTAAAAAATGGGCACAATTAATACACTGTTGAATACCATTCAATACAGCAAAGCCAAGAACTGCATATCTATACAACATTTAGCACATCGTTACCACAAAAACTCATGTATACACTAAGTAAGAGCTTATGCTCAGTTACCTAATAAACACAGAATAACACATATATGTTTATAAATCACAAGGTAATAGTTCTGTGAAGTGATAGATTTACAAGATGAAATTTTCTACAAGTTGTTCATAGACACATACATATTATTGTTTAAATTATATGTTTTATTTTCCTGTGGTAGAATCTTTTTTATTTTTTAACTTTGTATTGATGCATTTTCAATGAGCAATACACAAGGGAACAGCTTCCTTGATTACAAATGTAGAAATTTTAATATAGAAATATAATGATAAAGATTTATAATTCTTCATCCAGTGTTTCCAAATGGGGGCGTCCATATAAAGTCCATTATAAAATTATTCAATTTTTAAGCATTGTAGTATCCTCACGGATTGAAGCTGAAAAGTTTGTGAAATGTAATGTTTACCAGGTGAACGGTCACAGTATAACGCCGCCATGGCGTAGTATAGACCACGACTAACAAAATAAAATGGTAATCGATTCTATCAAGAATTTAATATGTTAAAGTACAGCACCCTGTCAGGTCAGGAACTCCGACCTTATTTTAAATGTAACTTCATAAAACTTCAAACCGGTATGTAAACAGATGCTACAGTGCTTTATTTAATTACTAGAATAGGCAACCATCATGGAAAGAAACTTTGCAGTATCAAAAGGAGGAAACACCTCCTACCAGTAAGTGAGGAAAAAATTAAGCCATAATACTTTTCATCTGAAAAGAGGCATGCATTTGTGACAAATATGGTTTGCTTTACCTCATGTAGAAATTAACTATGTACCATCTAACAGGGCTGTGAAGGGTGCCTTAGACTTGAGTTACATAATGGAATAAGCCAACAGTGTGCATATAGCACACAGCTCCCCGAGCTGCCATGAGGCATCAGCGATTTTAGGTTAGCATGGCTCCCCGCATTAACCTATTGCTGACTTGGGTGTCCTATAACCCAGCTCCTATCTGGGCTAAATCAGATAGAAATTAATTCCCGTCTCTGCCCCCCAATATCATATATCTCAGTGAGACATGAAACAAGTACACCAATCTCTGCATTATGGCACAGTATAGGAGGTTATTTAGACAATATTACATGTATTTTTAAGCATTAACATAATATTGCAATTCTGTTAAAATAGTTTTAACTCAGAGTCCTTGCCCTCAGAGTTGGTGGTTTGTGCCAAAAGACTGAGAAAAGTCCATTTTTATTAGTTCCAGTCTCTTGCCAATCTCACCCAGCTCAGAATATAGGAATGTTTTCCCAGTATAGTGAATTCTGTGCCTGGCTGGCAGTTGCAATACATGAGTAATCCCTAAAGCCTATGGCCTGGTGAACATAGCATTAAAACATTTGTGGCGCAACTGGACTGCATAGCTTAACTCCAGGAAGATATAAAATTGAGTCCCATTTGGAAGTTTTAGTGGTCCTCTAGCTTTTGTGGCTTGTAGAATGTCCTCGTGGACATGAGGTTCACTCATCACAATCATAACAGTTCTGGGTTGATTGTTGTTTGGTTTCTTCCTGGGTGTTAGTAAGTTTTGAATATAAAGCCTTGTAGGTAAACATCTGGATGTTGTTTCAATAACGCTAGGACACAATTCAACAGATTGGTCCCCTCTGCCTCTTCCAGCACTCCCAGCAGTCTATGATTGTTGCCATAGACTCCATTCTCAAGACTTTCCAAGCGCTGCCTTAGGAGCTTGTTTTCTGATATGATTCCCACCACTATAGCTCCAACTTGTTGGTGGAGTCGGTGGCTAATTTAGTGTCCATAGCTAGAGTGTCCATACTTGCCTCCATCGCACTGAAGTGATTACCCAGTTTTTCCATTTTTCAGTTTAGATCCCATATAGCCTGAAATAAAGCACTACTAGCGGATTCATATGCTCCACCTGCTTCAAGGCCTGGTCCCCCACCATGTGACTGCTCATACAAGGGAGTTGTTTTCCTTTAGTCAGTTCTGGTGGTGGAGCATTTTTCAGTTTCTCCATCTTCAAGATTCACCAAATTCATTCTCCAGGGTAAAAACTAGTCTCCCTGTTAAAGGGTGAGAAAACTACATTGATCGGAAGTTGGGAAAAGCACTTTTGAGTGATTTATTGTCTAAGCGGCAGCTGTTATAAAACACATCTGGGCGTGCTGGCTGCTGGCCATTACCCCTCCATGCTGGAATATTACTGTAGGTGCCTGGCCTTATTGATGGCCGAACTGCTATTTACAAAATATAACATGATTTCCATAACAGATAGCACTTCACCTATTCAGAACACATTTTTCGTAATGAAATCAGTTCATAATTGGCAGAGCCTGGTAATACAGCTCTATATTTTTAATTTTTTTTTTTTGTAGTACTGTTAATGTTTGGCCTAAAATTCAAAAAGAATATCCATAATTTCTTTAGGCTTGTGTCACCAGTCCCTTTTCTTGTTCTCCACTGATGAGCTTTCTGCCTTAACTGTTGCTGGAGTTAGGGACTATTGGCAAAAATAAAGGGAGCATTGAAAAAGCAACACATCTGTGTGTCAGGAAGGTTAACAAGGGAAAGAGAAAAAAAAGAGTAAGTAAGTACATTTTTATTTATAAAAGGTGCTCTTCCAATGTTCAGAGCACCTGTACAGTACAGTATAATGATAAAATATCTAAAACAGCTCAGAATTCACATAAAAGACATAAAATCTTAAAACAGTTATGTCCCCAGAAAAGCTTTCTCAAAAAATATATTTTAAGGGAGTTGTTAAACCCCTCCACAGTCAGGCTTTCATGTACAGTATCTGATGAGATTGAGTGTTCCATAGGGTAGGAGCCATAAAGGCAAAGGATCTTCCTCCAAAGGTCTTCAAATGTACCCTGGGAACCTCTATCAATCCCGCATCAGCAGGATCAGAGTGAGCAGGAGGGACGATAGAGGGGTAGGAGGTCTTGCAGGTATTGGGCATCCCGGTTCATGTAAGGCTTTGTATGTCAGCAATGTGACCTTGAAAGGGATTCACCATTGTAGAGGCAGCCAGTGCAGTTCGCGCAGCACAGGTGTTATGTGACTGGATCTAAGGGTTTCAGTTAACGACCTGGCTGCTGTATTCTGCACTAGCTGCAATCGGCGAATATTCACTGCCGGTAGCCCCAGGTAAAGGACATTGCAGAAGTCTAATCAAGTAGTGACAAAGGCCTAGATCAATGTTGGCAGATCCTTGGATGGAACCAGATGCTTCACCCTAGTGATATTTCTGAGATGATAAAAGGAGGCCTTGACTACGGTCAACACCTGAGCTTTCAGACTCAGACCTTCGTCAAGTACCACCCCTAGGTTATGCACCTGGTTTGAGGCCTTGAGCAGGCTACTTCCAAGTTGTAAACTGGATGTTTTTTCCACCCATGACCCGGCCATTCTCAGATCTGGGTCCATGACCAACACCTCAGTTTTCTCAGGGTTTAGCCTCAGCCAGCTAACACTCATCCAGTTCTGTATCTCCTGCAGGCAGTTGTTAAAAATCGAGACAGTGTTGTACTCCTGGGCAGGTACAAAGGACATGTACAGTTGAGTATCATCTGCATATCAGTGAAAACTCAACCTGTACCACCTAATAATGGCTCCCAGTGGTAGCATGTACACTGTGAACAACATGGGGGAGAGCACAGAGCACTGCGGTACCCCCCAGAGCAGACCTCCAGGGGACGAGGAATAAATTCCCAGTATCACCCTCTGTGATCTGCCCTCCAGGAAAGTTCAAAACCAGTTTAAGGACTGCCACATCCAGTCAACAAAGGAACCGCAGGTGTTCCAGCAATACCACAGTGTCAAAAGCTGCTGAGAGATCAAGGAGAATCAAGACAGAATGGGCTCTCCAATCTCTCACCACCATGCGATCATTAAGTACTCGCACCAGGGCAGTCTCAGTGCTGTGCCTTTTCCGAAAACTAGACTGAAGAGGGTCATAGATATTGTGGCTGGATAAATGATCTTCCAGCTGCAGAGTGACCACCTTCTCAATCACCTTCCCTATAAAAGGTAGGTTAGAGATTGGTCTGTAGTTGGCAGGGCAGTCTGGGTCCAAGGAGGGCTTTTTTCAGCAGTGGCCTAACCACTGCTCCCTTCATGGGGTCAGGGAAGATCCCTCTCTCCAGGGAAGCCCAGACTATCTGAGCTAAGACAGGGCCAATAACCTCTACACACCCCACCAAAAGGCATGTTGGGGCCTGGGTCCAAACTACAGCAGGTTGGTCACAGAGTCTAGAATATCCTCACTATATCCATGACTACTGGCTGGCTGAAGGTGGACCAGGTCAGCTGGGTGTTAGTACCACTTGGAAGACCATCACAATGCCCTATGGGGAGACACTGGCTGATCTCTATCCTGATAGAGGACACCTTATCAGCGAATAACTGAGCAAACTCTTCACACTTTTCCTATGACAACGCTCCTCCAGCTCATAGACAGACTGGATTGCACAGTCTGTCCATGGTCCGGAAGAGCTGAGCTGGTCTGTTCTTCACTGCAGCAATTTCTATGAACAGGAACTCTGCCTTCTTATGAGAAATTGCTGATTGGTAGACCTCATAACGGTCCAGCAATCTAAGTCTGTCCATCTCCAGGTGAGTTTTCCACCAGTGTCTCTCCAGCCTTTGTCCCTGCCTCTTTAGTTTCCTTAGTGACCCATCAAACCATGGGACACTGGGGTGAGAGGTCAGGGAACGAACACAAACTGGAGCAATGACATCCAGAGCCTCTGCCACTGCCCTGTTATAAGCCAGCACCAGGGGCCCTGGGTAATCACTATCTAACGGAATACCCAAAAGGTCCAATACCGACATAAGGCCTTCAGGCATTACCTGTCTTAAAGGCCAGTACTGTACCATTTCCTTGGGGGCAGGCCCTTTTTGGAGGATCGCAAAACTAAACCTCAGGGTGTGATGGTCTGACCATCCGACAGGATCCACCTCCATATCCTTGATGTCCATCCCCAGGTGGAACAGCAAGTCCAATGAGTGCCCTTTTTCATGTGTTGCGGAGGTAGGAACCCGTGTCAGGCCCAGTGAGTCCATCAATTGTAGGAGGTCCTGTCCAAAGTGTGAGAGTTCATCATCAAACCCAGATATTGAAGTCCCCCAGAATTAACCATCTGGGGGACTCCAATACCATCACAGGGATGAAGTCTACAACCTCCTTCAGGAACACCCTTCCATCCCCGGGTAGACAGTAGATGAGAAGGATCCTGAGTCCTGCACTCGAAGGAGTTGGTGCTCCCCACTGGCACCTCTCTGAGGCTCAGTTCCTGTCTAAAACAGACTGTGACCCCCCGCCCCTCCGGTCCACTCTCAACCTTTACAGAATTGCAGCATCCAAAATGGGTCCTGCATTTTTGTCCAGCCAAGTCTTGGTGATGCAAGCCAGATCTGCAGAGGCTACTAAATCTGCAACCACTACAGTCTTGTTCTTAATCGATCTGGTATTGCATAACACCACCCGAGAGGGATGGGGTTCTGTAGATGGCAGCAACACCTGTCCGAGTTCCTCAGAGCCCTTGGGTATGGGTACCAGGCAAGGGGGTTCTCTATTCTGGTCCTATTTCATCCCAGGGTTCCTCCTAAAAGAGACTGCTATGTTTCTCTAAAGATGTAGCAGAAAAGGTAAGAGCAAAAAAATTAGCATTTAGAAAGTACAAAAAGACACAGAGATAGGAGGCTAGGGAAAACTACCAGGAAAAACAAAGAGAGGCAGGGAAGGCAGTTAGATGCACAAAGGCAGAAACAGAGGAGAATACTGCCCCATCAGTAAAAGAAGGGGATAAAACTTTTTTAGATATATAAGTGAGAAGAGGAAGACCAAAGGGGGAATAGTAAGGATAAAAGGGGAAGAAGGGGGTTGCAAGGAGGAGGACCAAAAAAAGGCAAACATATTGAACAAATACTTTTTATTTTTTTTTGCATAATCTTTCTATTAATTTATCTTTACCATACCAAAGCAAAAAACAATGGTTCACATCTCAGCAGACACATAGCATTCTTTTCTCAGATCCTACAGGCCTCATTTTAAACATACAGTATATTCTGCCAATTAATTTAAGTATCATTATTACAGACCTTGTACAACCTTTTCAGATTAGATACATGCCTCAACTACTTGATCTTTCTATATTACATCCTAAAAAAAGAACCAATAGAAGAGAAAAACCAAAGACAGACACAAAAGATAAACCCCCATAGAAAATGCAAGAGAAAGAAAAAAAAGGTCAAGGGGAACCTACCCTCTCTTCCCAAACCACCCCCAAATGCCACCCTCCCTTCCCCATCCCTCCCCACCCCAAGTAATCGAGAATTCACTCCAACTGGCAAGAGCATCTATGCCTTCATCTATAGTATCTGATGCATTGCTCCAACAATAGCCTTTCCTTTGTTTGTATTTCCCCTTGGGCCCATCATCCCCTAGCAAAGGAGCCCAACCCTCACTACACGGGTTCCCTTCTACTACATTTCAGCTTTTTGCTATTGATCTCTCCACTTCTGTTCCTTATATCTTATTTTACCCTCATCTTCACACTTCCTGTTCTATGGGGTTCATATTGTGCCAGTAGGGTGCCCACATATTCATAAACTGGTCTTCCCGCCCCTTAGCTTTATATGTCAAGCTTTCAAGCTACAGTGCATCCCATGCAAGGTTCCTCCATTGTCTAATTGTGGGTTTGTCACCAGAGACCCATGTGTTTAAGATGCATTGCTTTGTCAATGCCAAAAGTATTCTCACCCATCTCTCCAGCACCCACCACTCCTCCTGCTGCGTGTCATCTATACCAAATAACATTAAGATTGGCTCCGCTCTGATCAGCTGCCCCTTCATATTTGTCAACTCTTTTGCTACCTCCTCCCAAAAAACTTGAAGTATCGGGCATGTCCAAAATGAGTGTATATAGGTACCCAAGGATGACCCACACCTCTGACACACAGCCGATATTGTTGGGTTGTATCTGTTCACTGCAACTGGTGGAATATATAGCCTATGTACAAATTTGTATGCTGCCTCCTTGTATTTGTTACAAAGTAAAAGTCCTTGGTGCGTCCCTTTCATTAAGTTCCACTGTTCCTCAGACAGTATACCTCCCAGGTCCCTTTCCCACAGGTACTTAGTTTTAGTTGTCATATCTGGCCACTGAAGTCGCAGATGGGATGTAGCCTTCCTTATAATACCTACTGGTTTCTGCTTAATTTGTTGCAGCATTTCCTTCAAAACTTGAATCTTAGCTCCTGGGACCCTCTGTTTCTCAATACCTTGAATATATTTCCTCGCCTGGAAATAGCTAAACAAATGATGGGCCGGGAAACCCGGTGCTTCTCTAAGTTCATTAAATGGGCAAACCACTCCCTTTTTCCTTATATCATTAAGACACATTATCCCCCTCTCTTCCCAGATCTGAAATGAGGGACCTCCTACACCCAGAGTGAAGAATGGGTTCCCAACCAGTGATAAAATAAAAGATTCCCCCTTTTGATGCCCCATCGCCTTCTTAATCTGGTCCCAGCTATCTATTACACCATTCACTAAAATACTCAAATCCCTCTTTTCTTGCAGTACCCTTCTACCTCCTTCCGCTAGCAGGGAAGAGATCCAAACCCCATATCCCTTCTCTTCTAGGTCCATCCAACTGGCCTCTTTCGGCCTATACACCCAGTCCTTAATAATCCTCATTTGTGCTGCCCAAAAATATACTTTCATATCTGGATAGTTTAACCCTCCCATAGCCTGGTCAGCTTTCAACTTATTCAATGAACAAATACTTTTGTTTAGTATTTACAAAGGGGTAGGTGATGGGCCAAAGAAAAAGGACAAGGGCATAAATGGTTGAGAGGTGGACAACAGTCCTTTTACAAAGGAGAAAGTCCTCAAGTACTAGCATAATTAAAAGTAGACAAGGCAATGGGACCTGATGAGGACCCCAGGATACTGAGGGAGCTCAAAGAGGTGCTGGCTGCACCGCTGACAACTCTGTTTAACTTATTAGAAACAGGGGGAGGTTCTGAGGGACTGGAGAATGGTGATGTGGTCCCAATTCACAAAAGTGGGAACAGGGAGGAGGCAGAAAATTACAGACCTGTTAGCTGACTTCGGTAGTGGGCAAAGTAATGGAAACACTACTGAAGGAAAGGATAGTGGAATACCTTGTAACCAGTGGATTATAGAATCCAAGGCAACATGGTTTCACAGAGGGGGGGTCTTGCCAGATAAACCTGATCGAGTTCTTCAACTGGGTGACTAGAGTAGTGGATCAGGGAGGGGTGGTAGATGCGGCCTACCTGGATTTCAGTAAGGCCTTCAACACTATTCTACATAGAAGACTGGTGAACAAGCTGACCTGTCTGGGAGTGGGTCAAAAAGTTTTAAACTGGGTAAGAAGTTGGTTAAGAGCAATTGAAGTCAGAGGGTGGTGGTAAATGGTGTTCACTCTGGAGAAGGCAAGATAACCAGCAGGGTGCCCTGGGGCTCAGCACTAGGCGCAGTCCTCTTCAACATCTTTATTAGTAACATTGCAGAAGGGCTAGAATGGAAAGTATGCCTGTTCGCAGATGACACAGAAACCTCCAACAGAGTAGACACACTGAAAGGGGGAGTATGAGGGATGATTTTAAAAAGCTGGAAGAATGGTCAAGGGTTTAGCAGCTGGGTTTCAATGCAAAAAAGTGCAAAATCATGCACTTGGGCCACAGAAACCCAGGGGCTATATACCAATTAGGAGGGGTAGTACTGGCATGCACCAAACAAGAAAGGGACCTGTGGCATAATAATTTCTGATGACCTGAAGGTGGTCAAGCTGTGTGCTAAGGCAGTGGGGAAGGCTAGCAGGATGCTCAGGTGAATTGGGATGGTTATCACCAGTAGGAAGAAGGAGGTAATATTGCACCTGCACAGATCACTGGTAAGACCCCACGTCGAGTACTGTGTCCAGTTCTGGAGGCCCTACCTCTGGAAGGAAATTGATAAGGTGGAGGCAGTACAAAAGAGGGCTAGCAAAATGGTGCATGGCCTGCATTAAAAGCCCTATGAGGAGAGATCAAATGAACTAAATATGTACTCTCTGGGGGAGAAAAGGGGAAAGGAGCATATGATAGAAACATTCAAATAGCTAACAGTTATTAATGAGGTACAGGAAGGTAGCATTTTCCATAGAAAAAGGAGCTTGAGGACAAGGGGTCACGCTATGAAGTTGGAGGGGGGAAGGCTCAGAGGAAATATGAAGAAATATTTCTCACAGAGAGGGTGGTGGATGCCTGGAACAGCCTTCCAATGGAGGTGATGGGGTCCAAAATGGTGACAGGATTCAAGCATGCATGGGACAGATACAAGGGGACCTTAGTAGTAAGGCAAAGGGAGGAGACAACAGGAGATCAAGTAGGGTCTGCAGTGGCACAGTAGGCAGGGGAAAACTGGACAGTCTAGGTGGGCCAAGAGGTCCTTTTCTACCAATGTCTATGTTTCTCTGCTTCAATGTAATGTGCCTCATGGAATTTGATCAGTTCTATATATTGTTTCAGTGCATTTTACAATTTATCTGATGTTAGTCCTAAACATAAGTTTGTCTGTTTGCAGTTTTAAGTACCTACTGCACTAAAATTTGCAGAGAATGTATTCATAGTTGGTGCACCATTCTACCCTTTATATTGTTCCTCATCAAATAACTTGATACATCATTGCTTGCTTCATCTCTATTGATCTCATATAGGCACTTTATAAAATGGCCTGCATTGTTTTCTAAAATATCTCATACTACCGCAAAAGTAAAGTCAAAAATCTGAAGAAACACCAAACTTACAGCAGCAAATATCTACTCCTGAGATGCTATGGTTGCACATATGCATTATATACAACAGTGGAAGTATGAGGAAAAAAACGTTAAATTGGTGCGAGAATAGCAGAGTTCATGTGTTGTTCACTGGATATCCTTGGATAATGTGCATTTTACAGATGTAAATAAACCTAATAGTTTGTTATCAGCTCCGGGCATAACTGATTTTGGGGGTGCTAGAATGGAAAGTAACCATCCACTATAATTAATAAAGATCCAGGCTATTTGATAACTTTGTGGTGCCTCTATCCTGATTATGTTTTTAAGTATGAAACTATGCCTGGATCGTGGCCATCCTATCTGATGTTTTTCAAATGGACTGCAAATGGTGCAAATAAATATTACCATCAGATAATAGCACTGCTCAGCAGCTGTCTCACAGAACAGATAACTCACTTTCCACTTATCTTTATAATCTACATGCCTCATTTAAGTGAGCAACATAATGAGGAAGATGAGCACTACTTTCAACATAACTGTACCACATTCTTTCCAAGTGCATATTTTATTGAAATTAGCCATGATCCAAGCCATTATGGTTTTAATTTGTTGGCAATAATTATATTTTATGTATTGATTTAACTTTTCATAGCTTCCTTTATGGACAGAAATTTATTTTGGAGAGGGTATAAGGAGGACATAAAGGAGTAAATTGTTGCAAACACACACACTCAGAAATGCAAGAAAACTCAAATAAAAAAGTTTTCAAATCCAGGGAGCTATTTGTCATCACAACTACATAATAATAATAATCAAAATTTATTGAGCCCTTTATAACTATTTCCAAGCACTGCACAAATACTGCAAGAAAAAAAGTTTCAAACAAAGAAAATACAAAATTTTATAGAGTGCTAACAGAAAAAAAGGGTTCAATTTGTGTTTATATACTACAATGTCTAAAGAGAAGCCCAAGTCCAGAGGTACATAAGTGATTCCAAAGGCAGGGACCATAGACAGAAAATGCATTGCAACAGCACAGGGAAAGGAGCAGAGGCAAACATACTAGTGCATAGTCCAGCATGTAAATGGTGCACTGTCACATGCTGACCCCCCCCCACACACATACATGTTGGTTGCATATCACAATGTCTCCCAGTCAGCAAAACTGCTGCATGGCATTGTACAGGGTATGCAGAAAAAATAACCCCATGGAGGACAGTCATCAGAGGATGGAGATTCTTCAGGAACTCATATCATAACTGGATGGCATCTCAGAAATGGGACTAGGGGAAGTGGTACCATTGGATACCAAGGGATATTAATGGCTTGGGGAGTGTTAGGAGGCACTGGACTACAAAGGAAGACAGGTGAGGAGTCAAAAAATAACTGTGCATTATGGCCCATGGGCAGTTCTCAAGATATGGGTCAGGTAGGTGGGAGAACGGAGGTTGAAGCTCCTCCAACTATATGACTGGCACTATGCCATGCCCAGATCTCCATGTGGGCCATGCCAACAAGTTAATGGATGAAAATGCCATTTACACCCATTAGTATCCAGTGACCACATATGAATTGCCACTTAGCTACAAAGAAGGAGATCCCTCTGTATAGCCATTTTAATGATGCCACAGCAGCATGTAGAAGACCCCAAATTCTGTGGCTCCACCAACTGCAACTACACATGGGGCCATTGGATTTGAGAGCTTTTAGTTGTATCATGCATTAGTTGGCAGTTTCCCCTTGGTTAGAAAATGTATGATTATTTCAATGTGTGTAGTGATTTTAACTGAGTTATTGATTTTTTTTATTCAGCTGCAATCGGTTAGAACATTATTTTTTTTTTATAAATATGATATGTTTTGAACTAATATAAAGAGAGCAGCATATCTAATGTTACACTATGGCAGTGTGCTATATGTTTTATTGTAATAATACTTTACATTTTATTAGAAGTGTATTCATTAACACATCACTTATAACCCCACAATAAATAAACTCAATTGCTATAAAGTGTCAAGTGCATCCTAGCCCAAGTCACTTCAATGGGTTCTCAGATGTCTTAGAAAAGCTATCCACTCTAAGGTGCCAGGACAAAAATAAATAATCCTGTTGGTTGGCTGCCACGTAGTGTAAATGTAGACAATTATGTCTGTTAATGTACTGTATCTATGGTTGCCACGTTGTCTATCACGAATTCATATGACTATACAGTTTTACTTGCAGAAGTGTGAACCTAGCACACATTATAGAGGAAAAGTCATTAATAACAGCACCACACCCAATTGTGGAGTCTGGCTCCAGTTTGCACTTTGTGTGCGAACACATTTTTTTTATTTTACTTACTGTTTACTGTAGTATAATACATTGTATCAGATGAATTTTGCTTGCTTCCAAACTGACATTTTCTCTAACTACTAATGCCAGAATCCCCTGCAGATGATAGCAGAGCAGGGCTGCAGCAGACAGGGATTAAACAGTCTGCAGTGCATATTCGACTTTATATAAGCTCTGATCTTTTGTTTGCTGGTCCCACTGTCCTCTCAGGGCTATGCACAGTCACAGAGGTCTGTACTTGGTCCAGGAAGAACAGCAGGACCGGAAAGCATGTAATCAGAGCTTATAAAAGCTCTAGCATGCACAGCAGGCAATTGAATCTCCCACTGCTGCAATCCTGCTCTAATGTCAGCTGCAGGGGATTCTGGGATTTGTAGTTACAGAAAATGTCAACCTGGAAGTGAGCAAAATTAGTGTGATTCAACCTATTATACTATAGTTAACAGTAAAAAAATAATTATTTGCACAAAAAGTGCAATTAGATGTAAGCCCACACTGGAGCCGTAAGTCTTGGTGCTGACTGTTCCCCTCAAAATGACCATTTTTAACCTTGGTAACAATAAGACATTTTATAGTTACAATATTAGGGTTATGATGCTCTTACTTGGCTTCACCTCTTGCCTGTTTTGCACTACAGGTCTACTGCTACCTCAGTCTCTTGGCACCTTTTGACATGGCAGATAGTGAACTCCGAACCTTGTCAACCACTACTCCCACCAGTGTACCGGATAGATTTTTCCTGATGAGTACTGTATTCCTCATTTTCAAAGTGAGGTTGTAACCCAGATTCAGATGAGAACAAATGGTAAAATACATCTAGTGAAGAGTACATCTTTTTAAAACAGTGAATTTTTTTTATCCTGTATAATTAAAACACAAAAATTTGTCATTTATGTCAGTTGTCTTCATTTGTTTAGTTTGTCCACCAGATGTCCAGCACCAGGTTGAGGCAGTTACACAAACTAAACAACAGTACAACATGATAATGATGGTGACACCACTACCTATCTCAGCTCCCCGCCCCTTCACACAGATACATCAATGTAAAACATTAACAACAAGCTGGATGGTCTCCATGGTGGAAGTGAGAGGAAGGCAAAACAACGGCAGCTTGCATCATGTGCTCTGACTCCCCCAGGAGTGACCATCCTTGCCCAAAACATTCAGCATGCAGCGGCACTGGATCTGCATGTTGCATACTTGATACTCTCACAGTCACACACAGACTCACAAACTACAGTATAGCCTCACCATAAGCCCAACCAACACTGTGCAGAACTTAAAAAACCCAGGTAAAAGCAGTCAAGAAGCCCACAGTCAAATGAATAAAGACATAGGGCCTGATTTTCAAACTCCATGCATCTGCCACAAGGGACTTGCGGCAGAGAGTTTAACACAAGTGGCGACTTGTGTCAAACCTGTGCCGCAGTGCGATTTTCAAAAGAAACGTGACACAAACCCTCTGCTGCATGTCCCTTGTGGTGATGCAGTACACTTGCACCAGCTCCCTCCTGGCGTACATTTGCATCCATGCGGGAGCCTGTTAACCAGGCTTACACCACAGCTTTGGCGCAAGCTGCAGTAAAATGGCAGCATTATCGCAACTTGCATCCAAGATTCTAAAATCTGGCGCAAGTTGCATCTGACCCTTGGATGCAGCAGGTGCAGCAAGCTTTGCAAGAATGCAGGGCTTGGTCACAAGCCCTGTGTCCCTGTTTGAAAATCAGGCCAGTAGTTTTTGTATGATTGGTCACAGAAATAAGTACTAATAACAGCAGCCTTCAAAAAACAAACAAACAAAAAAAATAACAGTGACTGAGCAGTACTGATCTGTCTCAGCATTTTGTTTTCCACTCTACAAAAATCAAGATATCAGATAAAAAGTGCCTAGAGTAGGAGTCTAGACCAACCCAATAATTGTTTACACTAGTTTCTTTCACAAAATGAAGTTAAATAGTGGTCGACCATCAGTCATCAGTGGATCCTGCCTATTGTACATCAACACATAATGAACTTCTCCCTCCTATCCATCTCTACCATAAGTATTCCCTTACCATCCCATCTCCACACTCTTCATCTCATCCTTCTAGAGTCTCACTGGCACAGCCTCCAGCTCACTCAGAGTCTGCATGTTGTAATGCCTGGTAGACATGGAATTCACTCCTCCTGGCTATGCTTATTTGGATAATTCACCTGGAACATCCAAAAACCGCCTCCTGTAAAGACCGCAGCCATGTGCAAATTGCACAGTCCAATGGACAGAAGGCACAGGGAAGGTGGAAGAAAGGATTAGGACTAGCACCCCCCAAAATGTGATTTGAAAATAAGGTCTTGGGACACCAGGCAGACGTTGAGGTTGGGGTGATAGAACAACAAGCCAACAGACAAGGCATGGACATGGGTTTTAAAACCCCTATAAGATGTATATTTTATTCAAGAACTGCTGCCAAAAAGATTCATAAATACCCTTTTCAGAAGTGTAATTAAGGCCTCTACTCACTGTTTCTGGAACACAGACCCCTGCCATGCTCCCAGCATGGTCAGTCAGTGCAGGCCCAAGAGTGCCAGCAAACATCATGTAGATGGCATTGTGGTTTCCTGGTGTTACAGTTCAGATTTTCTTAGGCTGTATTTATTGATCAAATGCTCATTTACAAAGGTGTCCTGCACACATCCATCAATACTAGTTGAACATGAGTTGCATGTAAGGATTTAAAATGGAAATCTAGAAATGTAAAACGGCATAAGGCATTTAGTTCAATAAAGGACATACAAGTATCTTAGCAAAGAATCTTTATTATTATGTTTTTTTTATTTACAGTTCTGTGTATGTTTTCTAAATTTAGTGGTCCCTGGTACACCTTTGGCAGTGTGTAACCTCCTGACAGAGGATTTAAGTGCACAACAGTGGTCCCAGCAAAAGGGCAGTGAGCAACTGGGCACTCCACCAGGTATCACTGCAGCTTCAGATCATTGGGCCATCCCTTCCCAGGCTGGAGGGTACAGCTAGCAGCAGCACTTGCTCACCCCAGCCACCCAATCGCCAGCTTAAGAGACCCCTCCCAAACTCAGGTCACCAGCATGACAACATAATGAGCAGTAACTGGGCCACCAAGAGGCCTCAGTTCTCTTCATTTCTAAATGGTCAGGAAGCTAGTGGTGGCCAGCATTACAATAGCTGCCCCACATATTGTAATTTATAATGTATAACTGGATATAATAGTCTACCTCATGCTACAGTACTTGTCATGTACAATATTGTTGCTGATGGAAGTGATCATTAGGAGGTATGAGCTGGGCTTTCACTGTAATGCAAATGATACCTATGTAACCCCTAGGTGGCACTACTCCAATGGCTACTACCCCTGCTATGCCTGGCCATAACAAGGTTGAGGGGTCTGGGTTCCAAATACTCGTATTGAAATGGTTCTTTTCCATGATGTCACATAACGTGCAGTGCCTCCACCCAGAGTTTAACTTTAAGTGGCCTAGCTGTTACCTGATACAACCCCTGGAATGTCATACCACCCACTCTGACCATTTGCCGCCCCAGCACATGACCCACGTTAGCATTTCCCCCACACATTTTAGACATTTCATCAATTAAAGACTCTCTCTCTAATAATATGCTCACAACAACACATTTGCAAAACAACAATAATATTTATTTAGGGGGCATTAGGGATTAGGAATGGGGAAGCACATGGAATAGAGGTTAGGCAGTATAATTATTAATATTTACATTTGATTTGGTTTGATTGTACTTTGGTGCTGGTGAAAACCCTCCAGCTTGGTAGATACCTGTTATAATAATAATAAAAAAATCACTTTGTACCAAACGTGGATATGCTAAAATGCTAAAATTGGGGTCACACCGGGTTTGGAAGTTAAGCATTTCTTTCTGACTGTTTAGCACATTTATATGATTTGGAACACCAGCACATTTATAGACAGGAGAGTGCCTTTCACCAGGGGCCAGGAGGGCTGCCAAGGTCAGATTACCTAGTGGAAAACAGTCATTCCCAGGTTACTAAAATCTGATTCGAACTTCTGTGTTTCAGCCCGATTCATGGTTTGTGGCTGTGGCTTGCAGCTCCACTGGACATCTTGACCAGATAGTTAGCACAATACTGGACCTCCCAAGCAAAGTCAGGATGAGCCACTTTACTGAGTGCTCCCCTTCCAGTCCTGTAGGATCCACAGCAGACATCACTTATCAGCACATTTCTAACCTGTTCTGGGCTCACTTGGGTCCTCGCAGAACAATCACATTTAGCAAAAGTTTCAACATAAGGGTTCCCCCTCACTGGGCTAAGGTTAGGCAAAGCAGTTGCACGGTGCAGACCCAAGAATGATCTTACATAGCACAGTCACTTGGGCAAGGCTCCTCACGGTAGAATCTCCACTATCAAGGTTCCTGAATTCTTCAGTCCTCTCACAACTGAGATGCGATTAGCTCTCTCACAGCTGGCTTGATGTCATCAGGTTGCAGATCCATGTCTTTCCCCAATGTGGAAAGGAGGGCTAGCACCTGGGGGACATTCTGGCAACCCCCAGGCTATCAGGTACTACATAAACTACATTACTTTAACATTAACTGCTAAAGAAGGCAAACACCTCCTCCTTGGTGGAGAGGATTAACTGGATCATGAGGCTTGGATGCGTGGCTAGGGGCCAGAGCCCCAACCCCATTGGGGGGGTTCCCACTCGAATCTGAAAAATTGCTGAAAAACACAGTCTCTTATAGGGCTCTCCTGAGGCTCCTGATTGGCTGAAGCTATTGGGTGACTGGACTCTGACTGGCTGGAGGGCCTGTCAATAAAGAAAATGAATCATGCATGAACCTCACTTGATGCACAGTTGGTTTACAGTTTTGGCACCTGAAATTAGGTCCCTGCAGTTCCCCATGAGTACTTGGAAGTCTCCCATGAGCTTTGGCGAATGTCCCACAAGTCCTGGCTTTGATATTCTAGTTTTCTGATTGGCTGTGGCTGCTTGTAATGGCTGTAGAAACACACAGTCCCTTAAGCAGATCAATACAGTCTCAAACAAAGTCCTGGTGCAGCCAGAATAAATTAGATATTTGCCCAAATGCCCCACAGTTCATTAACCCTGGATGTGTACTTGCTATCGCAGCACAGATTTAGGAAATTGCTCAGTCCATTAGCCTTTCACTGTTGCCAATATTTTAGCTCCCTGACTTGTAGCAGGCAGGCTGTGCCATTCGAGTCCCAAACATTGCTGGTGCAGCCAGGAGTTGAGCATTTATTTATATTAAACACTTCCCCCTTGCAAAACATTTTTTCCAAACACACTTTGCAGCTACATTATTTGTTTTAAATATTGCTTTTCCCCCATCGCTGGCAGCCAAGAACAAGCTTCCCGAAAGCAGAAGCACCCTCTTGAATATTCATAAGATCGGGGCTCTGGCTCATTAATAGTCATTAGCCCCCGATCGTTACTGCCTCGTGGATTTCTTTGAACTTTTAAGTGAGCAGCTGCTCAGGGCCCTGTCCATAGTCACCGGGCCCCACTGATTAGGTGGGGACACCGGGACTGCTGAACACTTTGTTTGTTCAACTGCAAATGCAAGTGGTAGGGAAATGAAAGGTGCCGCCAGTGCATGCGCGATCCCTGCTGGCACCAGAGTACCTCTTGAAGTGCAGGTGATTGTGGCTTGAACTTGAAAACCCCACAGGGATGGATTTTACAAAGGGGGCTATTCTGGGGCACCATAGCAGAGAAAGAACTTGGGCCAGAGTAGAGGGACCAGGAACAAAATGCAGGCATTTCCTGGAGGCACCTGGCAGGAGAGCAGAATGGGAACAAATGGGCTGAATGTAAGTCCCCAATTTGGTGGGGGAAGGGGTTACACCTAGCTCTAGCTTAAATTTTCCCAAGAACAGAGCAGCTCACAACCAAAGATATTCAACGGTGTTGAATGGGTAGATGGCGACTAGCTGACCAAGACAACGTAAGGGAGACTGAGTTTCTGCTAATTGGTTTAGATCAATTGTTGCTGACTTTAAAAGACAAAACTGCCCTCCCACTGAGAACAGTGGAAGGCTACAGAGGTTGTAAAAGACTTGGAAATTATCTTGGATGGCAGATTGACCCTGAATTCCCAGATGTAGCCAGATGTTAAGTGCGGGTAGTGTGATTTGAAAATTAATTTTATTCAATTTTTTAATTTGTTGGTTAATTAAAATCATCCCCCAGCTTTGCTACTTAGTAACATAGGAAAATCTGTGGACATTAGTGCAGTACACTGCATCATAGCTGAACTACTGTGACACTATATATATGTAAGCTTGCCAGCACATCAACTCCACTTCCAGCAGTCTGTGGCTAGCAGGCTATCAGGACACATGACACCTGTATTGTGTGAACTGCACTGGCTGCTAGTGAAGTGGAAAACAGACTACATGGTGCTGGGGTTGGTACTGAAAGTGCTAAATGGACTGGAGCCCATCTATCTCAATGATATCCTGACCCTCATCTCATGTTCTCTTTACTCTGCTGGGCCAGGCTGGCTAGTTAATTTGTTTAGTTTTTCATATCCAGGTCAGTACACTAGTCAAATGGAATGCCTATTTTTAGGAATGGAGTCACACAGCAAATAACAAGTAAGACTGCATAACAAAACTAGATATATAATAAATACATAATAAAAGTAACAAAAACATCAGCATACAGTAAACACTCCACACAGAACTCCATTTCAGAGAAAGTAACACATAGCTCAAGTACAAGGATGTGAAGTTATTGCAAAGCTTAAACAGAGCCAATGTAAAATGACAATGAAAATCCAAGCACCATATCAAAGGAGGGAAACAATTCCTCCAGAACATGTGATCTGAGTGGAAAAGGTAACTTAAGCCACTCTAGTGGAGCGCATAACTCAACACAGCAGGGCATTACTAGCACAAAGGCTATAGGATGTGGTAGGAGACCATTACTGAAGGACAAACAGGGAGGAGTACCAGACCTAATATGTTTATATCAATAGTGCAGCCATAACAAAGCAGCACTTGGAGGAAGGGGAGAGCCAACCCAGAGAGTAGTAGTGGATGCAGTGATAAGTCAGATGAGCTGCCTGGCCCAAAAGGGTCAGATATTGGTATTGTTATAGGTTATATTGCACATGGCTAAGGTGGTTTTGGAGTATGTAAAATAGGATGGGACTCAAAAGATAAGGCTAGGCAGAAGAATCCCATTAGCTATGGCCAGCCTAGCTTTCAGAGTTAGGCTGGATTGCATCCAGAAAGTGAGACCATGTTTGAGATTGACTGACTTGCAGGTGGCAAAGATATGCATGAAAGTCAGAGGAGGGATCCAAATAAAATTTAGATGCTTAAAGGAGGGGACATCCTCAATTAAGGAACCATCAAGGCCATAAACCAAGATACTGCCAGACTCAGATCTGAGCTTGTGCTATGAATCAATTACAATTTAATTAATTTTCTGACTTTTCATATCTAGTTTGTTCTGTTTCGGCCAACTCTGGGTGCAGCCAAAGTCATCGTTCAGGCTCTGATTTAACGTAGCTAGATTGTTAGAGCTATAATAAATAACCACGCCATTAGCACAGAGGAGACTACCACAGTGCACACAGGACTTAGTGTTGTCATTTATAAAGAGGGAGAAATACTGAGGTCACACTATAGACAGACCCCTTGGGGACACAAGGATTCTGGTTAAGTTGGCGACAGAGTTTCAAATCTTGACCTCTTGGCAATGAACACTAAGGTAGCTAATAAACTTAGATAGTACTGCATGAGAAACACCTTAGAGAGTTTTCTTATGAGGATGTCATGATTTGCAATGTCAAAGGCCTTAGTTAAAGCAACAAATACTGCCCCAGTGATCCAACCATTGTCCATGCCACTGATAATATGATTAGAAAACTTTAGTAAGGCTGTAGAAGTGCCATGATGCTTCCTAATCCATGCTGAGAATCAGAGACAAGGGAACATTTTGTAGTTGGTCGGTGAGTTGCTGACAGACAATTTTCTCCCAAACCTTACTTAAAGTGAAGAGAAAAGAAGTGATACCAGGCTATAGCTCTCCGTTGAGCATGAATCACCAGATATGAACACAGACACTATACTGTTATTTTTTTTCAGACAGGGGTCAACACCAGACATGAAAGACAAATTAAAAATTCTAGCACAAGGAGCAGCATTGACAAGGGGTGCCAGCCATAACAGTCTGGACTGTAGGCCACCAGAGCTAGCACTACCATTTGTTTTATTACAGCAAAGCAGCTTTTTGACATCAGTAGGATCAACTGAATAAAAGTTGAAATACTGAAGCAAAAAACTCTGAGCCTGATTGGGAGCTATGAGAAAGGGTAGCTTTACAAAAACATGTTTCAATGCCAATGTAGGCAGATAAGTCTGAGAGTTTAATGTTGAAGGCATTGGAAACTAAGGCAGGGTCATTACAGTTCACACCATCTGCAACAATATTAGGTAAGTAGTATGTTTTGTTTAGCCCCCCTTTTTTGTTTTTTATTACTATTTCCCCAGACTCTCCAAGGGTCACCAACAGAGCAAATTAACTGGTTCCTACAGAAGGAACTTTTGTCTGTTTGAATGCCCTTTTTGCAGATGTTCCCCCATTTTCTATATTCGTGCCAATCTGAGTGGCGGTTTATCAGTTTGTATTTTTGCCAGCATTTTTCTTTATGCCTTAACTTGCCCAATACTTTTCAAAATCCAAAGTGCAGAGGAGCCTTAAGTTGACTCTTGATTACAGGAGCAGGTTTATTGTGGATAGCTAAGAAAGTGTCAAGGAAATGAGGCAGAGCAGCGGCAGCGCAAGTGGTAGTATATGGGTGGGTTCAGTCTTAAAAGGATAGGCCATGGACAAAGTTGATGGAATTCACCTTGGTGAAATCCCTGAAGTAAACAATACTAAGGGGAGGTTTTGGTGGATGGGAATCCCAGATGCAAAAGGTGGGAGAGTGGTCACTAATAGAGTCAGAAAAGATGCCCACACAAGCAATCCTGCCTGGTTTAAGTGAGAATCTAGTCTATTAGTAAGTGGTGAGTCCTAGTATTAGATTACCTAGTGAGAATAGTAATAAGTTGGACCAGATTTAATTTGCTTAGGCTAGACTCATAAGACTTGTGGGTGCCACCAGTCCAGTCAAGGTTAAAATAACTCACTAAAATATTCTCTGTGTTCCAGATTGGGGGGAAGGGAGGAATCAAGTACCAAGATGAACTCAGTATGACTGCCACA
This sequence comes from Neoceratodus forsteri, assembly GCA_016271365.2. Classification (NCBI taxonomy): domain Eukaryota; kingdom Metazoa; phylum Chordata; order Ceratodontiformes; family Ceratodontidae; genus Neoceratodus; species Neoceratodus forsteri. Next base: position 909,106,352 of record CM028129.1, read on the forward strand.
CAGGGGTTATAGTCCTACATTATACTCTACTCAGTTTCTCAGAGTGACCAAGCAGCAAGATAGAGTGACTATACAGTACAAAATTAACAGTGAGAAATGGGAGGGACACCATGAAGGTCTTAGAAACAAGAAACATAGACTTTGATGGCAGATAAGGACCGTTTGGCCCACCCAGTCTGCCTATGTCCCGACCTATTGGATAAGCTGCAGATCCTAGTTAGCCAACAGCCTACTTCCTCCTACTCCCTACTAGAATTGCCTTATGTTTGTACCAAGCATTCTTGAATTGCACCACTGTTTTTGATCCCACAACCTCCTCAGAAAGGATGTTGCATGCATCCACCACCCTCTCCATGAAAAAATATTTCCTCACATTGTCCCTAAGCCATTCTCCCTCTATCTTCAAATTGTGCCCCCTTGTTCTTGAACATCTCTTTCTGAAAGATGCTACCCTCTTGGTCTTTGTTGATTCCCTTGGGGTACTTGAAAGATTCCGTCATGTCCCTCTTCTCTCTCCTTTTCTTGAGAATATACATATTAAGATCCTTTAGTCTCTCTTTTATGTCTTCTGGTGCAGACCCTGCACCATTTTAGTTGCCCTCCTCTGGACTGCCTCCATCCTGTCTATATCCTTGCAGTGATGGGGTGTCCAAAACTACATGCAGTACTCCAGATGGGGTCTCACACACTGTCTGTACAGAGAGATAACAACTTTCTGTTTTCTACTGGTGATGCCTCTCCTTATGTATCCCAGTATCCCCCCGGCCCTCCTTACTGCCTTCTCACATTGCTTGCCTACCTTTAGGTTGTCTGATATAACTACCCCCCGGTACCGTTGCATTTTTTGTTGTTGTTAGTACCTCCCCCCATTGTGTACCCTTCCCCTGGGTTTTTGTTTCCCAGGTGCATTACTTTACACTTCTTTGTACTGAATCTCAGATGCCATACTTTTGACCATTCATCCAACCTTGCCAAGTCCCTTCTCATCCTTTCCAACCCCCCACCTTGTGCATGAACCCTGTTGCAGATCTTTGTGTTGTCTGCAAAGAGGCATACTTTTCCATCCAATCCCTCTGCAATGTTGCCTATAAAGACATTAAAGAGGACCAGTCCCAGTACTGAACCCTGCAGTACCCCGCTAGTAGCCCCCCTTTCTTCAACGTGGACTCCGTTTACTATTACCCTCTGTGTCCTGTCGTCCAGCCAATTTTTTATCCAGGCTACCACCCTGGGACCCACTCCCAGTATGGCTAACTTGTTTATTAATCTTTTCTGTGGGACTGTGTCAAATGCCTTGCTAAAGTCTAAGTAGGCCATGTCCGCAGCCCCTCCCTGGTATACTACTTTGGTCACCCAGTCAAAAGTAGTCTTGTAAAGATTGAGAAGGTCTTTATAATATATTAGCACTACACTTCCACATTTACAAGGGTTTACTAGGGTATAAGAGGCAGGAATAGACCATGAGGTCCATTATGACTGCTGACCCCCCCAGCTTCTCAGTAGTTTATAAACAGTTGGCTTGATTCTCAAAGCTCCCCTGACTGATGCAAGGGGCTTGCACCACAAGAAATAGTGCAAGGTGTGGCTAGCCCCAAAATATGCACCAGAAGCAATTCTCAAAAGCAATCTGTGTCAAATGCAGGCTGCGCGCACCAAAGGGGACTTGTACCATCCTTGCAGCACAAAATGGGCTGCCGCATGGTGCAAGGAGCCTTGCACAAGTGTAATGTTGCACCATCCCCTTTTTTGCACTTCACAGAGGTGTGCACTGTTTCCAAAATGAAACACCCACTAAACTAACTAGGGCTGGTTTAAGGGTCCATGCACCACTCACATAGTCCTTCCTGGGCAGGGGGAAATATGTGTTGTCCCCCCTCTTTATCCCAAATCTGCCTGTATTAATAGAAATATAACTGTCCCTGATAGTCTAGTGGACCTCTGTCCTTATCCCAGATCTGCCCATATAATATAAATATAAATTTCACTGGTGGTTTGGTAGACCACCCACCCTATTCCACAATCTGCCCTTACTATTAGAAATATAATTTTCCCTTGAGATCTAGTGGACCCCTTCCCTATCCTGATCTGTCCATATAATATAAATGTAACTTTCCTTGGTAGTCTAGCATGGATCAGGGCGTGGTCATCTCCACCATCTTTTTCTACTTGGCCAAAGTCTTTACACTTTTGCCACCCCTACCTCCTGGACAACCTCAAGGCAGCAGGACCTCTCTGACTCCTCAAGTCAGGTGGTTCTGCTTCTACCTTGAGAACAGGTCTCAAGCTGTCCAGACTGGAGAATATGTTCTCCCCATATCCCTCTCAGCTCAGACATGCCCAAGGTCCATCCTTGGCCCTACACTCTTCCTCATCTTCCTGAATGACTTCCCCACTGCTTGCTCCTCTGCTTTCATCTATATGTCCACAGATGACATGGTACTCTTTACCTTCGGCTCCTCGGCCCCTGACCTCACTGACAGGCTCCAACTGGACTTTATTGACATCCATCACTGGTCCCTGGCAATCATCTGTACTTCAATGCCAGGAAAATGGTCTCTATGACCTTTGGTATTGGCAAAGGCTCACTAGGCTCATCCTATCCCCTCCCCTCCTTCCATACCCTTTATGGTGCGTGGATTCAGGATGTCTCCTCATTTAAGTACCTTGGGGTCTGGCTGGACAGGCATCTTGACTTTTGTTCACATGTGGATGCCATCCACCAATAGCTTCACCCCACACATGGTGCTCATTACAGGAATAAAGGAGTATCCCACTTCCTGCCCATAAAGAGATCATCTCAAAGATGATACTCCAGATCTTTGACTTTGGTGATATAGTATTTAGCGCTGCTCCCAAGTCCACCCTAGTAAGACTAGATCCCCTCTTTGACTCCTTCTGCTGCTTTGTCTTTGACTGCCCCCACACCCTCTACTTCACCCTGTACTCCTTCCTTTCCTTCTCCTCTCTTGAGTCCAGAGCCTTACCCATTGTGCTTCCTTATCTCTAAATACTGGCTTGGCTCCCTCCCCTTCTACCTTGCTTCCCTCCTCACTGATACTCTGCATGTTTCACTTTGGCAATATAGTATATAGTGCTGCTCCCAAGTCCACCCTAGCCAGACTAGCTTCCTTCTTTCACTCCTTTTGCTGCTTTGCCCTAGACTGCACCACCTGGCACCCACTACTGCTCCCCTGTATTCCTCCCTTTCCTTCACTTCTCTTCCCTTTTCTTGAGTCTAGTAACTCACCCATTGTGATTCCTTTATCTCTAAATAATGGGTTGGGTTTCCCCCCACCTTGCTTCCCTCCTCACCTACCCCCATCACTTCTTGCAGCTCTGGGTCTCTCTCCCTCTTGCACTCCCTTCGAGGAATCCATTGCTGGTCAAGCTGCCTTCCCCTTCTAGTTCCCCAAACTTTGAGGTTCTTTCCTCCCTGCCATCTGCTCTGCCCCTTTCCATGACTTATTCACCTCTCTCCTCTGTGACTTCACTACTCACTCCTGCAGTTGCTCCTGATACATGATCTTGGGCTGCTGCCCATCACCCTTCTACCCCGATCCCCCTTCACCCTGAACCTACACTAGTGCAGTCCCTTTGTCCAGCCTCCCATTCCACCAATATTGTCCACCTCCTTAAACTCAGTATTGCCTTCTGCATATTGCAAGTGGTGTTATCCTCCTGCACTTTATTATATTGTATTTTATATTTTTCACCATGGCTCAGTTGGTAGCTGATACACCTCTGGGTCAGAAAGTCATGAGTTCTAGCCCCTTACTGGGATTGGACTCTGATCATAAAAGCTGGCACACATGTGCAGTACTAAGGGGATACTGTAATGTCTGGATCTGCAGTCATTAGATCAGACATTAAACCGAGGTCCCAGTTGACTTTGGCAACTTCTAGTGGGGGACTCTATAGTCAGGGGGATAGAGCTGGCAAAAGGAAAGGGATAGAGAGGGAGGTTAAGTGCCTACCTGCTGGTGCATTGGCTCAGAGGGATGGAAAGTATATCCAGTGGATCATGAGGGCTATAGGAAACAAGGGGGAGCTGGATGTCATTGTCCACCTGGGGACAAATGACCTAGCTCTGGAAGGGACAGGCAGTGCATGAGCTGTTTAGGGAGCTGGGGAAGGATCTTAGGCAGGTAACATGCAGTGTAGACCTTATGAGGTGCTGCCTGTCTACAACAGGGGGAAGCAGAGATGGCTCCACACTAAGGCCTTCAACTCATGGTTGAAGGAATGGTGCAGAGAGGAGGAGTATGGCTACATTGGAAACATGGGCTCCACCTGGAGGGTTCAGAGCTTGTACTGGGGGATGGCCTGCATCCACCCAGGAAGTGAGCAGTAGTCCTCAGTAGACAGTTTAAGTATCACTTCAATGAGCATTTAAACTAGTCAATAGGGGGGAGGCAGCAGAAATGTCCCCCCCCGGAGGTTGTGTTGGAGAGGAGAGAATTTCTGAGAGAAAGGATTCACACCAAAATGAAGGACAACCAAGGGTGCAAAGGATCAGTATGGGAGGAAGGGGGTTGGGGGAGAAGCAGACAGTATGCAAAGGAGAAGAAAGAGGTACAACTAGACAACATGAAAAGAGGTAAGAGTAGGACTAACAAAAATCTGGACATCAATGTGTGCCAGTGCCACCTGAGGCAGGCCTGGATATTGTAGCCATCACTGAAACATGATACATAAACAACCATGACTGGGAAATGGTCAAACCTGGCTACACAATGTTTAGGAGGGACAGAGTATGATGGAAAGGTGGAGTAGTGGTGCTTTATGTTAAGGAAAGCATCAAAGTGATGGAGGTACAGGGATGATGGGAGTATGTGTTGTGGGTCAACCTCAAGTCTGGAAACAGAGTCACTATTCACATGGAAGTCATATACAGGCCTCCAACACTGAGTAATGACATAAACAAAGAGGTGTTGGAAGGCACAGGCAAAATGGCTAAAAAGAGGGAGGTGGTGTTGGTGGGGGGCCTTAATCTGCCAGGTGTAGAGTGGAGCCCACCTGCTGCAGCATCAGCTAGGAGCAGAGACATCTTGAACTCCCTGCAGAGGACATTCTTCAGGTAGCTGGAGAGTGAACCCATTCAGGGTGAGGCAATACTGGATCTGGTACTTACAAATGGGTACAGTGTTGCTGATGTCAGGGTGGGGACTCAGCTGAGGACCAGTGACCATCACACATTATTGTTTAATATAAGAACAACAGCGGAATTCAGCTACACAAGGGCGGGGGTCCTGGATTTCAGAAGAGCTGACTTTACAAAGATGGGGGAATGCATCCAAGAAGATCTGGTGGGGGGTGATATTGAAGAGGGGACAGAGGGAAAATAGGCCAGAATAAAAGTAAGCCTAGTGAAGGCAGCACACTTGTACAACAGGCAATTAAGCAAAAGCAGGAGGAGGAGACCATTATGGTTCTTGAGGAAAGTGGCAGAAAAGATAAGGGCAAAAACAGTGGCATTCAGAAGGTATAAGGAAACCCAGAGAGAGGAGGACAGAGCAATGTATCTCTGGAAATGGAGGGAGCCAGGCAAGACAGTAAAAACTGAAAGTGAGGAAAGAATATCCCAGATAGTATTGAAGGGGGACAAGATATTTTTCAGGTATATCAGCCAGAAAAGGAAGACCAAGGGAGGGATTGCACAGTTAATAAAGGAGGCAGAGGGCTATACTGAGGAGGACCAGGAAAAAGCAAACATCTTAAATATTTCAGCTCCATGTTCACAGTTGAGGGGGAAGGGGAAGGACCACAAATAAGCACCAAGAGATTGGTGGGGAGGGAAGTGGACACCCGACCTTTTCTGAGGAGAGGGGCAGGAAAGCACTCAATAATCTGAGAGTGGACAAAGCCATGGGGCCAGATGGGGTACATCCAAGAGTGTTAAAGGAACTCAGGGAGGTGCTAGCTGCACTCCTGACAAACTTGTTTAACGGTTCACTAGAGACCAGCGTAATCCCAAAGGACTGGAGAAGGGTGGATGTAGTCACACTTCACAAAAGTGGTAGCAAGGAGGAGGCAGGAAATTACATGCCTGTCAGCCTGACATCTGTAGTAGGGAAACTGATGGAAACACAATTAAAGGAAAGAACTGTGGAACACCGGGAATCCAATGGGCTACAGGGCCCAAGGCAGTATGGTTTTATGGAGGGAAGGTCATGCCAAACAAATCTGATAGACTTTTTTGACTGGGTAACCAGGGCTTTGGATTTTGGGGGGGGTGGCAGTGGACATGGCCTACTTGGACTTCAGCAAGGCCACTGACACCATTTCACATAGGAGACTGGTAAACAAGTTGGGTAGAATGGGGGTGGGTAATAAGATGGTAACCTGGGTAAGAAACTGGTTAGAGGATAGGAGGCAGAGGGTGGTGGTAAATGGAGTTAACTCTGAGGTAGAGAGGGTGACCAGCAGGGTACCACATGGGTCAGTGCTGGGGCCAATCCTCTTTAATGTCTTCATTAGTAACATAGCAGGGGAAATGGAAGGGAAGGCCTGTCTCTCTGTGGATGACATGAAGATCTGCAACAGGGTAGACACTCCGGAGGGGGTCTAAAGGATGGAAAGAGACTTGAAACAACTGGAGGAGTGGTAAAAAGTTTGGCAGCTAAGGTTTAATGCAGAAAAAACTCCAAAATAATGCACTTAGGTCACAGAAACCTGGGGGTGTAGTACAAAATGAGGGGTGAGATACTAGCAGCAACCAAGCAGGCAAGAGACCTGGGGGTAATCATATCATATGACCTGAAGGTGGCCAGACAGTGTGACAAGGTGATTGGGAGAGCTAGTGGGATGCAGGAATAGAGAAGTGGTGTTGCCACTATACAGGTCTTTACTAAGACTCCACCTGGAGTACTGTGTCCAGTTTTGGAGGCCACATCTCAGGAAGGACATGGACAAGATGGAGGCCATCCAAAGGAGGGCTACCAAAATGGTACAGGGTCTACATCCTATGTCCTAAGAGGAGTGGCTAAAGGAACTAAACATGTACACCCTGGTGGAGAGGAGGCAGAGGGGGATATGATTGAGTCCTTTAAATACCTCTAGAAGATGAATAAGGTATAAGTGGGAGGTATTTTTCAGAGGACATTATTCCGGGACAAGGGGCCACGATATGAAGCTGGAGAGGAGTAGGTTTAGGACAGATGTGAGGAAATAACTTCTTCATAGCTTGCATGGTGGATCCCCGGAACAATCTTCCAGCAGAGGTAATAGGGGCGAAAACAGTGGTGGAATTCAAAAAAGCCTGGGTTAAGCACAAGGGAATCATAAGGAATAGGTAATGGGGAGACTGTGAAGGTGCCATAGACATGGAGGGGTCTACAGTGTAAGCAATGGAACAAGAAAGGGCAGAGGATGGGCCATGCAGCTCTTATCTGCCATCAGCTTCTATGTTTCTATGTATTGTAGTGTATCTTTCTTACACAGTATATGTGTATGTGGACAATTGTTACTTAAAATGCTTACTTTCCTATTTGTATGGACTGTATTTGTATTTATTGTTCTTAGTGTACCTCTGTTCCTCCCTTCCCCCTTCCCAGGATACACCAGGAAATGTGATGGTACCAGCTCAGAATTTCCTTGTAAAACATTTTAAATAAATAAATAACAGGCAAGTCAGCAGTCCATGAATAAGAATAAAACATTTCAGCACACTCACAAATAAGTTTGTGTGCACCAAACTTGTTTTACTCTTATTCTCGTATTGACTGCTGCTGAAGTTTTGGTTTACTGTACAGTACACATATGTCTGTGTAGGAATGTTTTATTATCTAGGATATAAAAGTAATAAAACCTACCCTCACCTCAATAGTATACTTTCTGTGTATAGCTAATTGTGCTTTACATACTCTCCAATCCATCACTTATCACAAACAGGCAGTAACTTGCTGGAAACATTGGGAATGTAATACATAATTGGCAGCATCATGAATTCTCTAAGGTTTTTATATGGCAGAGCACATTTGAAGGATAATAATAATTCTTGCGATCCTGACAGACTGAGCTAGTACTTCTTTATTACCTGGGCCAAGCATGTCATAGAGATTTAACATATATTGAGTAAATGTCTAAAATATATTAAGTACATGTGATCAAACCGATGGTATTACTTAATGAAATTATTTATAGGTTCAATAAATAAAATTATAGGACTCAGCAAAGAAAGGAAAATGCCTTAGTGTTTAGAAATTTATAGCATATGTTTCGATAGCAGTGAAAAACACAACCGCTTCCTTTTACTTTTATTTTATTTAGTTTTTGTTAACCGGATAGGGTGCACTGGGCAGATATTTGCCTATTTTCAGGCATGACCTGGGAGGTTACAGACAGTGAAATATATGGCACATAACAATCTTTTACAAAAGATTAAGTCAACCTCTTTAAACTAAAGCTCTGCTACAAATTCTATATTGGAGTAATACATGTTTTCTTAAAAGGACTTACCTTCAATATACCTGTGTCAATGAATAATGGAAACAGAAACAGAAATAGAAATACAACTATTACAGTATTTTATTAAACCCTAACTAGTTATCATACCTTGAAGCATAAAAGATAGGGGGCCAGATTTTCAAAGGTCAAACGCAAGCTGAAACAATGGAAGCTTGCGCCAACTGGCCCTGCGTCAGGGACCCTGCACCCAATTCAGTAGTGGACAGTGTCCCAGAGTCTGTATCCTGTGACTTGCAGCATCAGCGATGGTGCACCTAACAGACAGTGCATTCATTATATGTGCTGCAAGCCACGGGACGGTCAGGTAGCAGCTGTGCCCTCAGAACAAGACATGGTAGAGGGTAGTGCCCCCATGCCCTGATCTGCCAGTACATTGCTTTATTTAAAAAAACATTTAAACCCTGGAGATCTAGTACCCCCCCAACCTAATCTGCCAGTGAATTGTATTAATAAGGACAGTAAATCCCTGGTGTTCTAGTGGCCCCCCACCCCAACCCAGCAGGTAGTGGCCACCACTCCACCCACCCCCAATCCCAACCCCAGATTTGGCGACTGGCATGGCCCTCCTCACACCACCATGGCCATCCACCGAATGAACTGTCAGAGGACTACTGTATACAGTACATGCTCTGACAATTCATTTGGTGACCAGCCGTGGTGGTGTGAGGAGGGCTGTGCCAGTCGCCAGATCTGGGGTTGGGATGTGGGGGACGGGCTGGTGGGCACTACCTGCCAGGGTGGAGGGTTGGGGGGGTACACTGGATTACAAGGGATTTACTGTCCTTTATTAATACAATTTACTGGTGGATCGGGGCAGAGTGGGGGCAGGGGACACTGGATACTCAGTGGTTTAATGTCATTTGTTATTACATTTTACCAGCGGATCAGGGTGGGGAGTTGGGCACTAGATAACCAGGGTTTAAATTTTTTTTAATAATACAATGTATGGGCAGACTGGGGCAGGGAGGGGGGCACTGGATCACCAGGGATGTGATATATATTACACTGGGGGGATGGGAATGACACTGTGGCACACGGTTGATAACCCTCCCAGAGGGTGTCTAAATACTGTTATGCCTGCTTTTGGCTGGTCTAACTGTACTTAGAACATTGTTGCCCTCTGAGAGGGTTCTCTGAGTACAGTTTAAGGGGATATGGCAGTCTGTGTCAGCCGCAAGCCCTCTAGCACCATGCCACAGCTCTTTTTGAGGCACAAGGCTGGCGCAAACCCTTTTTGCTGCAAGCAGCCTGCATTTGATACAGGCTGCTTTCCTGAATTGCTCCCAGCCACATCTTTTGATGCAAGGTGCCAGTTGTAGCACAACTGTTTGCCAGAAGCACCTTTTGTCTGATGTTGGGCTTTGAAAATTCAGCCCAGGACTTTTTAAATCATTTTATGGGGCATAGCTTCATGAAAGTAAGATTTATGGCTTGTTCTGCCTCAAAAGCTTTGTTGCTCTGGGAATGCGGATTCACTTCTTTTTACATTGCTTGCACTTGCACAAGAAATGTTTTGCTACAGAGAATGGCATTTCAGAGGTGTGTCACTGACTAGCCCAGTGCAAGTCACATTGCATTGGGCTCATCCTTGACAGACCAATGATCATGCAAGCTAAGTATGACAGTGGTTCACAGTTTATGGGCGGAAACTTTGTGTAGTTGAAATGAATGAAGTGCTCCAATGACAGAGCACTTCAACCATCTCATTTGCATAACGTCATCCCCCCTTCCCTCCGTCACTTCATTTTCCTTGCTGTCTACTGCTCTGCCCCCCCAGAGGTTGTCAGGGGAGCACTGAGTCCTACAGCATGGCAGCTCCTACCCTCTGTAGTCTCATCCACCTACAGCATTCCACATACTTCCCCGTTCCCCCAGAGTCCTACTGAGGCCTGCCCAGGATAAAGATTTTCCTCTCCCTATTGGACATTGGCAGATGAATGCAAGTACATTTCATTTTTGCCGAGTACCAGAATCAGAGAAGTGAATGCACACAGCAAGCTGATGACTGAGCTGTCATCCTGGTTGGCATGGTGACAAATGTCATGCATCTTCTGTCATGCCTTCCACCGTGGGCAACAAACAACATCTCGTGATACAGCCCCACTGGGCTGTTAGAGTCAGATGAAGTCTCACAAGAGTGCATGGATGAGCAGGAAAGATGGAGTCCAGCGGTAGAGGCGGGCTGCTGGGGAACAATAAGCAGTGAGCTAGGCTGCTGCCAAAAGGGAGGGAGTACAACCAACTGCAACCAATGCAAGGACTCTGAGGTATGGGGCACTGGGGGCTTGGCTGTGGGCGTCTGATAGGTACATGTAACTAGCAGCTGGAGTCTTAAAGTTAGTGAAGACTTCTCAAAAAGTTTGTGCAAAGTTCTTAGGGAGTTCTTACTTCATTCTTCAGTACGCCTCTTGTCATGATGATGTACATATCATGATGTAGGAGGCAAACTCCAGGGTTTTATACTCCACATCAGAGTCCCTCACCACCTTTCCACACGGAAAGACGTCAGGCAGCAATCAAACTGAATCCAACCTCCCTTCCTAATCAGGTACAGAATATTCAAAGCAAGTACTAGGAAGGAAGATGATTAAGGGTGCAGGGTAGCTTGCTGCATCCATCCTTGCACGGCGGACTGGGAGAGACAAGTGTTAAACAAAGATGGAGAAATGAAAGCCCATGTGGATCAGTGGGGAACTGTAAGGGGAGTTAGGGCCAGCCTTCAGAATTTACACCTGACCATGGCTTTCACAATAAACCCGACTTGTTCAGGGACTGAGAGAAGGTGAATGCTGGCTGCCTGAAACAAACACACACACAATCTGTAACTATTTTGTGTTTACATTCCTCACTGTTCAGGCCCAGAAACACACATTTTAGGAGGAACACTGGAAATGTCTGAAGCAAAATCAGGGGCACTTGAGAGGTGACCAGGGAAAGGATCGGGAATGAGCTGAGCATTACTTTAGTAAGCTGACTACACTTTAATCTGCACTGTATTGCATGCTCAAGAACTGCTACCTTGCTGGGTGTTCTCTTTGACACATGCTTTTTTTTTTTGCTAAGAAATTAATACTCTGGCATCAGCCACTCCGCCGAGATTAGCAGCAACGTCCCATGGGTCCACTCAAAAGCAATGCCTGGTCCAACAATAGTTGCAGGATGCAATGAAAAAGGCACTGGGCAACAGGTTGCAGTAAAATGCACATACTTTCATTCATCAAATTTGTAAATGCACATTTACTGTTTACATGGCATCAAATGGCAGAGAGTGTAACAAAGAGTGTAACAAATGCTGGTTACTCGACCAGTGTTTGCTACACTCTGCAATTTGGTGTATCTCTTCATTAGCTATCATAACTTCTTATGGAATAGGATTCAGATCAGGGGGTCTATGCATTGTATATGTGTAAACATTATGCTTTGAATTATTTTGAGGTACCTTTAGTAAGCAGCCCTGCATGCTAAACTCATTTATTGTATGCATTCTTTTTCACAAGTTTTTTTCATCTATGTATAACTGAATATAGTGATTAGGAAAGGTTCATAACGTTGGTGCATTTGCCATTAAAGGTCATTTATAAAATGTGTTTGTGTGTGTTTTGCCACCATTCAACATTTTTATTAAATATTTTTTCTTTTGAGTATGCATGGCATTCAGTTTTTGATTTTTTGCCTTTTTTGTGGCTGCAATATAATTTTTTTCTTGTTAAAATTGTCTTTAAATTAAAATTGTGCTACTGTATGCCTATTTTTTTTTACTTTCTTCATTATTGCCTCTACACTATCAATGCCAAATACCTAAACAGCAAATACAAGCAAACGACGTTCGCCGTTCAGCAGTGACAAATGCTTGTTAAATGGGACATCTGTTGCTGCAAAACATTGCAACTGTGATGCAAGATACCAGTGCAGGCCACAAAATAAAAAAAATGGTATTCTCTTCAGTATGGTGGTATTACATTTTTAAAACTTTATTATTAAAAACCAAAAAATACAAAAACAAAAAGAACTTTGGGGTTCCTTGTCCATCAGCAAGGAAAGGTGTTATAATTTGTTTAACAAAACAATACTTTTCAGAAAATCACAAAAAAACATATATGGCTGATAATCCACCTCAATTTGTTACTGAAGCTAAATACACATGTTGCAGTGGAATGTAAATGTAACATAGTAACAAAATAATTTAAGTTCAAAAGGGACTGCTACTCAGCAGACTAGGGATGGAATCCAAAGCAGTGAATTTGGTTAGAAACTGATTAGCAGAAAGGAGATAGACGTGGAGCTGCGATTGATGATCTCCAAGCTCACGTACCATGAGTTGTGATATTACACATATCAAGCTCCTTATCATCATGTATCCATTTTGTACAATATGAGCTGTTTAGTTATGTTTGTATTTGTTAATTTATTTAGTAGAGTTTTTGTGGTACCTGTGTTTTTTTCTTCCCAGTCTTCTTCCGCAGCGTTCAGCTGCTAGAGTAGCTGATGTAGAGAGAGTACTGATATTTTGCTCTGACGTGTACACAGTATATTTCCTGATGTATTTTCTCACAGTGCACATGTCAGCTTACTGATATCAGTATGTGGTGAGAATACTACCATTTACTTAGCGGGTTATCAGAAGACCCATATTGTATAAAGAGGATTATGTTTAACGTCACTCACTCTAGCAATGCAAAAATGACCAGCATTGTATCAGAAGGCTCAGTATTGGGATCGGGCCTCTTCAATGTCTTTATAAGTGACACTGTAGAAGAACTGGAAGAGAAGGTATTCATTTTGCAGATAATAACAATATCTACAATAGGGTGGATACTCAGGAGGAGGTGGAGAGAACACACAGGATCTTGGGAAACTCGTGAAGTGGTCAAAAGCATGGCAGCTGGGGTTCAATGCCAGAAAGTTCAGAATGTTCAGAATCATGCACCTTGGGCATAAGAACCCAGGAGCTGAGTATAGGATGGGGCAGTGGATACTGACAGTAACTAAACAGGAAAGGGACCTTGGGGATATCATATCTGATTACCTCAAAGTGGCAGGGCAGTGTGATAAAGCAGTGGGTAGTGCTAGTGGGATGCTGGGGTGCATAGGGAGGGTATCTCCAACAGGAGAAGGGAAGTGGTGTTGCCACTGTATCGCTCTCTGATGAAACTCCACTTCTAGTATTGTGTCCAGTTTTAGTGGCTGCATCTCAGAAAGGACGTAGACAGGGTGGAAACAGTCCAGAGGAGGGCAACTAAAATGGTGCAGGGGTTGTACGAGAAGCCCTAACAGGACAGATTGCAGGATCTCAAAAAAAGAGGAGTGTGAGAGGTGACAAGGTGACATGATAGAGACCTATTGTACACATACCTCACAGGGGTAAACAAGATGCAGGAGGGGAGTCTCATTCAAATGAGAAAAAGCACCAGAACAAGGGGGCATGCAATGAAACTGAAAGTGGGGGAGTTTAGGAGAGAGATATAAGGAACTATCTCTTCACTAAAAGGGTGGTAGATGCCTGGAATAGACTGCCAGCAGAAGTGGTGAGGGCTGCTTCAAGCATGAATGGGATAAACATAGGGGTATATTAGAAAGGAGACAGGGAGAAGGGAAGGTCGCTAGATAAATATGCTATTTTCTCAACAAACTCCATTCAGACCTTCATAATCAGATGTTGTGGCCCAATAAAAGTCTCTGAAAGCAACAAATTATACTTGAAACCTATAGCAAGCTAGCCAAGGAGTAAAAATGTATTTTTCAGGGCAACATGGTGCCCCTCCACAGAGGCACTGTCCACCTCCCATTCTTATGTTATAATACAATTTTTAGCTAGCCACTATTCAACAGTGCGTACAACTGAGTGTTGCTTTAATTTCTTGTAATGATTAACACAGCACTGATCTACACATTATAAATCAACAAATGGGACTATTTATATGACTGGGGCAAAACATAGGGTTATGGAAGGCAAAAAACATGGTTATAGTGCATGTCACAGCATGTGGTAATAAACTTCAGATGAGGCAAATTAACAGGTTTAAAACACACCTTGGTGTAATATTTATTTTTCAAAAGTTCAAAAAATAATAAATGAAAACAAAAAAAATTGCAAAGAAAATCACTACTTAACAGTAGTTTCTCACACAATACAGTCCTGGATTCTAGAGCTCCTAAGACTCTTCTCATCTTCATGTCAACAGCTTGCCTACAGTAGCAGTAGAACATCTCCTCCTCTTTCAGGATTGAGCCCCACTGGGCTGAACTGATGTGAACTCAATGAAGAGGAATTTATATCTTTTTGGTGGGTTCACCTGACTGAGCCCTCTTCAAGTTACAAGTCTGGAAATGATGTTTCATGTCTGAACATGTTGTTTCAAAACCAAGGTGGGAGGGTTTTTTCAAGGATTCCCTGGTTCAGTTAAAGGTACAGTGTATATATCCACAGATACTGACTTTGTATATCTCTGATCCACAGTGACTAAGCTCTTTTATTCATAGAACCATATACAGTAACATGTTTATAATGTGAATTTATGAAATTACTTTTAGGATTTCTTATAACTGTACTAATCATGACATTATTATTGTGTTATATGACTTCTGACTCATTTTCCTTTAAAAAGGCTTTACTAACTGTATTCATTCCTATTTAAAATAGCCTTCATGATTTCTGTACACAAAATGCACTTACGCACTTTACACAACACCTCTCTGGGTGTTTGGCATCATTCCAGAGACTGGATGCGTGGAAATGGAAAAAGAATGAAAAGAAAGAACTAGTAGGAAGATTAGTAGGGAAAGTAAAGAGCTCCGCTAGGTGGCCAACGTAGAGTAGGCGGGAAAAAGAAGAAAAGCAAAGAAAAAAGCAGTAGTTATTGCTAGGAAATAAGGAGATAGAAACGTGGTCCATCAGTCAAAGCCGAGGGTGTAGCCTAACTCTGCCACACAGATGTTTTATGCTGACTTTGAGCTTCCTCCATACCCATCACTTGGCATTGTTTCAGCCCTGTGCACCCACTATCATACCTTCATCAGTACATTAAAAAAGAAGAAGTAATACACAGCAGTTTTATGCTGACTTTGAGCTTCCTCATCTAGCTATCAGAGCAGCTATACTGGCCTATACCACAACTTTTTCTGGGGCAAGTTGTACCCAGCTTCAAACTCATTCTAACACATTGTTTCCACCCAGGCGCCCAATCATAGGTTCCACCCCATGCCTACATCCTCCAAGACCCTAGGTTCCTCATTTTATATAATAGAGTATAGACATTTCTTTTATGTTATACATTTCTTGTAATCATTTCATATATTTCATTTATCCATTTCCCTTTCATATATTTTCTGGTAGACAAGGAACCTCCTCATGCTGAGCATCAACCAACCAGTTCTTAACTCCAAAACCTTTGGGGTTTCTTTTCAATCCTTATTTTTAACATACCAGGGATTTCCTTTCGATCCTTACACCATTCTGGTACCCTCAACTGACTGTATGCAGCACCAGCCTTAATGCTATATTCATTTTAAACATTACATGTTTCATACATTTCATACCATATCACGGGGGTTCAAAACATGGGAAACTCCATTCAGCCACCATGGTGTCTTCCCTGTTGCTTGTAGTCTTCACCGCAGTATGCAAATGTCCTGAAACAGTCTTACCTGGGGCCTTTATCTTATCATCCTCCAAGTAGCAGCAGCCCAGAAAAATGGGCAACAGGATTTCAAAAGTGACAGGCAACAAAGGTTCCATCAGGGGGTCCTGCTCCTCTAGAACCCATGGATCCTGGTCCTCTGCCTCCATCATGAAATTCTCCAATTGGGAACCCTCCATCAGCACCGGCAGCAGTGCTCCACTTCTGTCTGGCACTGGTCCACCTCTGCGTTCCATCAAACTCCAATCTGCTTAGTAATCCCCCTCCAGTTCTCCTCACCTGAGCTCTGCTATGCACACCAGTAAGCCCCCCCTCCTTCAACAGATCCTTGGCATCCACAAAATCCTAGAGGTACGGCATCCTGCTCTTTGCCTCCTATGTCTAGATACCAGGGATGGTATCTGGGTATTGGTCTCCCACTTGCTTCTCTGGACAACCAGTAGTATCCCATTTCTCACACCAAGTTTGTCAAGGCGTATACTAATAAACTTCAGATGAGGCAAATTTATAGACTTAAAACACACCTTGGTGTGATATTTATTTTTCAAAAGTTCAAAAAATAATAAATGAAAACAAAAAAATTGCAAAGAAAATTACTACTTAACATTAGTAGTTTCTCACACAACATAGTCCTGGATTCTAGAGCTTCTAAGACCCTTCTCATCTGCATTCAACAGCTTGCCTACAGTAGCAGTAGAACATCTCCTCCTCTTTCAGGGCTGAGCCCCACTGGGCTGAACTGAATTTAACTTACTGAAGAGGTATTTATATATTTTTGGTGGGATCACCTGACTGAGCGCTCTTCTAGTTACAAGTCTGGATATGTTGTTTCACGTCTGAACATGTTGTGTCAATACTAAGGGAGGAGGGGTTATTTCAGGGGACTTCCTGGTTCAGTTAAATGTACAGTGTATATATCCACAGATACTGACTTTCTGTATTTCTGATCCACAGTGACTAAGCTCTTTTATACATAGAACCTTATTTAGTAACATGTTTATAATGTGAATTTATGAAAATACTTTTAGGATTTCTTATAGCTGTACTAATCATGACATTATTATTGTTTTATATGCCTTCTGACACCTTTTTCTTTAAAAATGCTTTACTATCTGCATTCACGCCTATTTAAAATAGCCTTCATGTTTTTTTGTACAGAAAATGCACTTATGCACTTTACACAACACCTCTCTGGGTGTTTGGCATTATTACAGGGACTGGATGGATGGAAAAGGAAAAGGAATGAAAAGAGAGAACTAGTAGGAAGTTTAGTAGGGAAAGTAAAGAGCTCCGCTAGGTGGCCAACGTAGAGTAGGTGGGAAAAAGAAGAAAAGCAAAGAGAAAAGCGGTAGTTGTTGCTAGGAAATAAGGAGATAGAAAAGTGGTCCATCAGTCACAGTCGAGGGTGTAGCCTAACTCTGCCACACACCTCCCTCCTTAAGAAACAAAACAGTTCTCAAAACTATGTTGTTTTTTCAAGAACCCCCTCTCAGTCATAAATAGTCTACCAAAACAGTACAATACAGGTTGGTTGAAACTTTCTCTCGCCCACTATGAAATCTTCACCCCAGGGTCCCTTAATTCAACTATTTTTAGCATTGCCCACCATTCCAAGTAACTGCAATATGACAACATTTTCACAGCATTGCCCTGTGGCTGTCATACAGTTTAGCACAGTACCCATCTATGCTCTCAGAGGACTTCAGTCTGTAGTGACTTTCTATCCCCTATTTCACTCTGGTTACTACAACTCAGACATTTCATATGTAATATCAGGCACCCATCAATAGGCATCATTTCAGCACCCATCACTTAACATTGTTTCAGAATCCATCACTGAACATCGTTTCATAACCCTGTGCACCAACTATTATACCTTCATCAGTACATTAAAAAACAAAGAGGAAGCAATACACAGCAGTTTTATGCTGACTTTGAGCTTCCTCCATACCCATCACTTGGCATTGTTTCAGCCCTGTGCACCCACTATCATACCTTCATCAGTACATTAAAAAAGAAGAAGTAATACACAGCAGTTTTATGCTGACTTTGAGCTTCCTCATCTAGCTATCAGAGCAGCTATACTGGCCTATACCACAACTTTTTCTGGGGCAAGTTGTACCCAGCTTCAAACTCATTCTAACACATTGTTTCCACCCAGGGGCCCAATCATAGGTTCCACCCCATGCCTACATCCTCCAGGACCCTAGGTTCCTCATTTTATATAATAGAGTATAGACATTTCTTTTATGTTATACATTTCTTGTAATCATTTCATATATTTCATTTATCCATTTCCCTTTCATATATTTTCTGGTAGACAAGGAACCTCTTCATGCTGAGCATCAACCAACCAGTTCCTAACTCTAAAACCTTTGGGGTTTCTTTTCAATCCTTATTTTTAACATACCAGGGGTTTCCTTTCAATCCTTACACCATTCTGGTACTCTCAACTGACTGTATGCAGCACCAGCCTTAATGCTATATTCATTTTAAACATTACATGTTTCATACATTTCATACCATATCACGGGGGTTCAAAACATGGGAAACTCCATTCAGCCACCATGGTGTCTTCCCTGTTGCTTGTTGTCTTCACCGCAGTATGCAAATGTCCTGAAATAGTCTTACCTGGGGCCTTTATCTTATCATCCTCCAAGTAGCAGCAGCCCAGAAAAATGGGCAACAGGATTTTAAAAGTGACAGGCAACAAAGGTTCCATCAGGGGGTCCTGCTCCTCTAGAACCCATGTATCCTGGTCCTCTGCCTCCATCATGAAATCCTCCAATTGGGGACCCTCCATCAGCACCAGCAGCAGTGCTCCACTTCTGTCTGGCACTGGTCCACCTCTGCGTTCCATCAAACTCCAATCCATTTAGTAATCCCCCTCCAGTTCTCCTCACCTGAGCTCTGGTATGCACACCAGTAAGCCCCCCTCCTTCAACAGATCCTTGGCATCCACAAAATCCTGGAGGTACACCATTCTGCTCTTTGCCCCCATGTCTAGATACCAGGGATGGTATCTGGGTACTGGTCTCCCACTTGCTTCTCTGGACAACCAGTAATATCCCACTTCTCACACCAAATTTGTCAAGGCATATGCTAATAAACTTCAGATGAGGCAAATTTATAGACTTAAAACACACCTTGGTGTGATATTTATTTTTCCAAAGTTCAAAAAATAATAAATGAAAACAAAAAATGAAAAAGAAAATTACTACTTAACATCAGTAGTTTCTCACACAATATAGTCCTGGATTCTAGAGCTTCTAAGACCCTTCTCATCTGCATTCAACAGCTTGCCTACAGTAGCAGTAGAACATCTCCTCCTCTTTCAGGGCTGAGCCCCACTGGGCTGAACTGAAGTTAACTCACTGAAGAGGTATTTATATATTTTTGGTGGGATCACCTGACTGAGCGCTCTTCTAGTTACAAGTCTGGACATGTTGTTTCATGTCTGAACAAGTTGTGTCAATTCTAAGGGAGGAGGGGTTATTTCAAGGGACTTCCTGGTTCAGTTAAATGTACAGTATATACATCCACAGATACTGACTTTCTGTATTTCTGATCCACAGTGACTAAGCTCTTTTATACATAGAACCTTATATAGTAACATGTTTATAATGTGAATTTATGAAAATATTTTTAGGATTTCTTATAGCTGTACTAATCATGACATTATTATTGTTTTATATGCTTTCTGACACCTTTTTCTTTAAAAATGCTTTACTAACTGCATTCATGCCTATTTAAAATAGCCTTCATGTTTTTTGTACACAAAATGCACCTATGCACTTTACACAACACCTCTCTGGGTGTTTGGCATCATTCAAGGGACTGAATGGATGGAAATGGAAAAAGAATGAAAAGAGAGAACTAGTAGGAAGTTTAGTAGGGAAAGTAAGGAGCTCCGCTTAGGTGCAAACGAGAGTAGGTGGGAAAAAGAAGAAAAGCAAAGAGAAAAGCGGTAGTTGTTGCTAGGAAATAAGGAGATAGAAAAGTGGTCCATCAGTCACAGTCGAGGGTATAGCCTAACTCTGCCACACACCTCCCTCCTTAAGAAACAAACAGTTCTCAAAACTATGTTGTTTTTTCAAGAACCCCTCTCAGTCATAAATATTCTACCAAAACAGTACACTACGGGTTAGTTGAAACTTTCTCTCGCCCACTATGAAATCTTGACCCCAGGGTCCCTTAATTCAGCTATTTTTAGCATTGTCCACCATTCCAAGTAACTGCAATATGACAACATTTTCACAACATTGCCCTGTGGCTGTCATACAGTTTAGCACAGTACCCATCTATGCTCTCAGAGGACTTCAGTCTGTAGTTACTTTCTATCCCAATTTCACTCTGGTTACTACAACTCTTACATTTCATATGTAATATCAGGCACCCATCAATAGGCATCATTTCAGCACCCATCACTTAACATTGTTTCAGAATCCATCACTTAACATCGTTTCATAACCCTGTGCACCAACTATTATACCTTCATCAGTACATTAAAAAACAAAGAGGAAGCAATACACAGCAGTTTTATGCTGACTTTGAGCTTCCTCCATACCCATCACTTGGCATTGTTTCAACCCTGTGCACCCACTATCATACCTTCATCAGTACATTAAAAAAGAAGTAATACACAGCAGTTTTATGCTGACTTTGAGCTTCCTCATATAGCTATCAGAGCAGCTATACTGGCCTATACCACAACTTTTTCTGGGGCGAGTTGTACCCAGCTTCAAACACATTCTAACACATTGTTTCCACCCAGGGGCCCAATCATAGGTTCCACCCGATGCCTACATCCTCCAGGACCCTAGGTTCCTCATTTTATATAATAGAGTATAGACATTTCTTTTATGTTATACATTTCTTGTAAACATTTCATATATTTCGTTTATCCATTTCTCTTTCATATATTTTCTGGTAGACAAGGAACCTTCTTATGCTGAGCATCAACCAACCAGTTCCTAACTCCAAAACCTTTGGGGTTTCTTTTCAATCCTTATTTTTAACATACTAGGGGTTTCCTTTCAATCCTTACACCATTCTGGTACTCTCAACTGACTGTATGCAGCACCAGCCTTAATGCTATATTCATTTTAAACATTACATGTTTCATACATTTCATACCATATCACGGGGGTTCAAAACATGGGAAACTCCATTCAGCCACCATGGTGTCTTCCCTGTTGCTTGTAGTCTTCACCGCAGTATGCAAATGTCCTAAAACAGTCTTACCTGGGGCCTTTATCTTATCATCCTCCAAGTAGCAGCAGCCCAGAAAAATGAGCAACAGGATTTTAAAAGTGACAGGCAACAAAGGTTCCATCAGGGGGTCCTGCTCCTCTAGAACCCATGGATCCTGGTCCTCTGCCTCCATCATGAAATCCTCCAATTGAGAACCCTCCATCAGCACCGGCAGCAGTGCTCCACTTCTGTCTGGCACTGGTCCACCTCTGCGTTCCATCAAACTCCACTCCACTTAGTAATCCCCCTCCAGTTCTCCTCACCTGAGCTCTGGTATGCACACCAGTAAGCCCCCCCTCCTTCAACAGATCCTTGGCATCCACAAAATCCTGGAGGTACTCCATCCTGCTCTTTTCCCCCTATGTCTAGATACCAGGGCTGGTATCTGGGTACTGGTCTCCCACTTGCTTCTCTGGACAACCAGTAGTATCTCACTTCTTACACCAAATTTGTCAAGGCGTATGCTAATAAACTTCAGATGAGGCAAATTTATAGACTTAAAACACACCTTGGTGTGATATTTATTTTTAAAAAGTTCAAAAAATAAATGAAAAACAAAATGCAAAGAAAATTACTACTTAACATCAGTAGTTTCTCACATAATATAGTACTGGATTCTAGAGCTTCTAGGACTCTTCTCATCTGCATTCAACAGCTTGCCTACAGTAGCAGTAGAACATCTCCTCCTCTTTCAGGGCTGAGCCCCACTGGGCTGAACTGAAGTTAACTCACTGAAGAGGTATTTATATATTTTTGGTGGGATCACCTGACTGAGCCCTCTTCTAGTTACAAGTCTGGACATGTTGTTTCATGTCTGAACATGTTGTTTCAAAACTAAGGGAGGAGGGGTTATTTCAGAGGACTTCCTGGTTCAGTTAAATGTACAGTGTATAAATCCGCAGATACTGACTTTCTATATTTCTGATCCACAGTGACTAAGCTCTTTTATACATAGAACCTTACATAGTAACATGCTTATAATGTGAATTTATGAAAATACTTTTAGGATTTCTTATAGCTGTACTAATCATGACATTATTATTGTTTTATATGACTTCTGACTCCTTTTTCTTTAAAAAGACTTTACTAACTGTATTCATTCCCATTTAAAATAGCCTTCATGTTTTTTGTTCACAAACTGCACTTATGCACTTTACACAGCACCTCTCCAGGTGTTTGGCACATTCCAGGGACTGGATGGATGGAAATGGAAAAATATTGAAAAGAGAGAACTAGTAGGAAGTTTAGTAGGGAAATAAAGAGCTCCACTATGTGACCAACCTAGGGCAGTTGGAAAAAGAAGAAAAACAAACATAAAAGCAGTAGCTGTTGCTCAGAAATAAGGAGAGATAGAAAAGTGGTCCATCAGTCACAGTCGAGGGTGCAGCCTAACTCTGCCACAGTGCACAAAATGGTGTAAACATTTTATTTACCT
This sequence comes from Neoceratodus forsteri, assembly GCA_016271365.2. NCBI lineage: Eukaryota > Metazoa > Chordata > Ceratodontiformes > Ceratodontidae > Neoceratodus > Neoceratodus forsteri. The sequence goes on from CM028129.1 coordinate 909,129,143, forward strand.
AGCTACACCCCTGTTGTTTGATGCAAACCCCCATTCTCCTGCTGTAAAACATCATTTGCTGAAACTAATCTGTTTGCTGTATTGTCACTTGATTCTGTAGATTGTTATGGAGGAGTTGCAGATTAAATCATAGTCCAGAAAACTCACTGAACTCTGGTGATTTTTTTTGTATTGCAGAAAATGAAAATTCCACAGAAGTTCCAACAGATGTGGAACTTAAAAACCTGCCAATATTTTGCTGGCTAAAAGACTCTTCATAACTACTACAAATGCTTGGAAAATAAACCCCAGGACTATCTCAGCTGGTGGTGGATATGCAACGAAACAGTTTAGGTGTCTGTTTTTATCTTTATTAATATTGACATTTGCAATAGTGACTCTAGCCAAGTTAGAAGAAATATTCTGGAGACACTATCGCAGTGTTTGTCTAAAAAAGGACTGAAAACATGTTAGGAAGTTTAGGGTGCTTTCCTAGCAAATTCTAGGTTCTTAAACTTTGCTTACAGTGTTTCCACACATATTTAGTCATTTTAACATCAGATACTAAGAAACATTCACACTGGTGTTCTATATTCTAAGACCGATTCAGCCAAAAAGTGAAACAATACTGTACGCTTCCCTTTCTCCTCCTTGTTCAAGAAGCAAAAATGTGTAGCACACTAAATGAAGTTTGATTTTCAGATACATTTTCATAGTGGTAGAGCTGGAATGAGAACACACTCCTGTATGTTTTAACTCTGAAGGCCTTAAAAAAGTTTAATAACTCTTTGTTTTCAGATTTTATGCATATTTATGATATGTCACAGATTGAAATGCAAGTTCATTGTAAAACTGATGTACCTTCAATAGTGTAGTGGCATAGCAGCTAATTTTTGGAATAGGAGATTAGCAGTTCAGTTCCCATAATAGATAAGAAGTTTCCTGAAAATTCCCATTTAAGCAATAAGGCATCACAGGGCATGGGTTGATGTGGGATTTATACACATGAGAACTGGATAAATCCCGCAGTGATCCACAACCTGGAATGCCTTACTGGAATTATAAAATGGATCTGCCTATGAAAAACACTAAAGCACAATACAAATAAAGTGAATGTTATTTAAGCAATAAGGCACAACAGGGGGTGTGTGTTGTTCTGGGAAAAAAGTATGCCTCCAGTAGGTTAAGGCATGATGCCGAAGACAGAGTGATTCCACCACCTGAGAAGTGCCATTATCCCAGCACAGTGCACACCCTGGAGTACCGTATTCTGATTATGGGTCAAATTTAATCTGATTAATTACATGTTTTTCAAAAAAGAAGTTTCTTTGTTTACATTACTAGTGTAATCCCCCTCTCATTTGAGAGAGGCTTATGCTCCATCTAGGATCCCCTCCCTTTTTCAGTCGCCCCCTGGGTTTAGAGATTTTCATGCACTGGGGGTGCAATTTCTGCTAGCTGCCATTTGGGGGCAGCAGAGAGCAGATTTTTTTAAGGGTATAAATAGGCAGTCGAGAGAGATTGAGTGGTGCCGTGTATGAGAGCAGGAGAGATTGGCGGGCACTGCAGGGTGGGGGGTGGGCCCCTCCACTTTAAGCAGGCTAGCTTGTACTGCAACGATGAGTCAGGTCCCCTGGGTGAGCATCCATGGGATGGCACAGAGTGAGGCAGCTGTGGCCATTTATATTGGGGTCTCGGGCCCTGGGTGGCTGGAAAGGAGATGAGAGTCAGGAGAAGGAGGTGCATGACAGTAGGCCCCAGTAGTGGTGCTTGTGTGCCTAGGTTGTCAGGGCTGAAGTAGGTTGAGTCAGGGCCTATGCAGCTTTTGGTGGCAAGGCAGCCTAAGGACACTGCTGAGGGGGCTGAGGAGAACCTCTACCCATGTAAAAGGCTTGTTTGGAGGGACAGGCCTTGGGGCTGCTGGACTTTGTCTTGTGGGCCACGGAGTGCCCTAGATGTGTACCCTTGAGCTGGTTGCTTAGATTGGGCAGCAGTGGGATTGTAGAGGGACAGTGTTAGTGCAGTTGTTAAATGTGGGGTCCTTCTACACATCAAGTTTTAGGATGCTGATGCAAGGCAGTATCATTTTTGGGGAACTAGGCAGAATTGGGGAGTGGCCTGACTGAGAGGAGAATGGGGTATATTGCAATGGATCGTGCTGGTACCACACCATCCATGTAGCTTGGAGGCTGGAAGAAAGAGCTAGGGAATGGGTTTTTGGAGAAGCTGTATGATTTCCCAGAGGAAGGAAAACAGAAAAGCCCCATTTGTGTAAGTAGTGAAGCATCAGGTACTTACCAGTGCCAGTGGAAACTTTGGAGCTTCACGGTCCAGTATATGGAGGTCATGCTATCCCTGAGAAAAATCTGGCTGTTATATTATAGCTGTTGGAAGAACCTGCTCTGCCTATTTTGACTGCCTTTCTCATTTGTACAAATGTTTAGCCCCATGGCGCTGAGAGTTATCTTTAAAGAACGTTTGACCCCGTGGCCCTTGTAATCATTTGGGTACAGGAGAAGTAAAATATTGTTTTAGAAAAGAAGTCAGGAGTCTTGCTCCATTTGTAAATAAAGACTCTAATCAAATGCAAATCCTTGAGTTAAACTTCTCAATGAGTTCATTTTTCCAAGGGGCTCTAATTAAAGCCTGCACCTCTGTGTCTCTGGGGGTCAGAGTGATCCTTATGGGTGAAGAATGAAGATATCCAGAGCCATGGATCTCTGGTGGAGTTCGGGGTGCCTTTGTGTGCCTGCTGCCACAATTCTTGGCGTTCCAGCCACTATGAAGACATCTCCAGGTAGGCCCAAATTTTATTCTCTGCTTTGAATCCAAGGATAGACTGGTAAGATTTCTATTATGTGGCCCCCTTCCCCAGACCATCAGATGCCCCAAGACATTGGGGAGGGGTGGCTACACTAGAAAAAGGAAAAAAGGGAAAAAAAAATGAGAAAGAAAAAAAGTAGTGTTGTTGAAGTTGTGATGTGCTGCAGTGAAGCAGCAAGTGGCACTGCTGCTACATAAAAAACATTAGATCCCTTTCATAGGAAAGTTGCCTGATTTGAGGAAAAACAAAAAAACAGCAGATGAGTGTTTGAATTAACCACACTTTGAGGTTTGAATTCTGGTGGTTTGAAGCACTCAGCTGTCTGAATAAACTGTACTTAGCAGTTTTTATTGTTGCTGTTAGTGTTGGGGTGGGTGGCATCAATTTCTTAGTCAGGGTGGGCGACGTGAACCTGTCAGTTGGGTGGGTGGCGTCAACATTTTAAACCATTTTGGATCAGTGGCATGCTGGCACTTTCATTTTCTGACTGGTGGCACCGCAAATGTTACTGTTCTTTTCTGGAGGGACGGTGAACACCATGACCACAGAATGGTCTCCGGAGGTAAAATGCAGCCGTACAGTTCCAGAGGTAGGAATGTGAGACTGCACAATACAGTGTTAAACAATAGCTCAAGACTAGTTCTGATTAGTGATGGCAAAGTAACAAGGGCTGCTGTTGTGACCACATGGTAATTCCATGGCAGTTTTAAGGTGAACAGGCAAGACAGCTGACTGGATCTTCTTCCATTGCTGTTATGCTGGGATATCATAATGGGGTTTCTGAGGTCCTAAGCCAATCAGGTGCCTGGATTCCTTATTCACATTTCATAATACGAAATATTTCATTAAAAATGCAATATGTTATTATGTGATGTATTCACCAATTAATACAATAATCCCCAAATTTAATAGGTTTATGCAACTGGATGTAGAGTGTTTGTGACACAGAAAGGGATTTCTCCTGAACAGGTTCACCCATCCCTAGTTCTAATACCGTACATGTGCTTTTAAGAACTACAGGAATGATTTTTTAAATCACTTTGGGTCTGCAGCTCTTTCCCAAGTTCTAGGCTGAATCTGTGGACCTTTGCAATTGAAGTGGAGAGAGGGTTGGGCTTTGGAGAAGAAGGATAAGTGCTCGATTTCCACAATGGGTAGAATTTTCATGAACAGTTATAGTTGTTAAGTACTTGTTTTATGCAAGTTTAGTGCTAAATAATTGAGCCCCCTAGAGTATAGTGGTGAAGGAGCTGGGCTTTGGGAAAAAAGATTAAGAGTTCTGTTCCCACAAGAGGTAACATTTTATTCACATTTATATTATTAAAATATATTTCTTACATTTTGATACACACATCTAAATTATAGGAATATATTTTAGGGACTACAACATGAGTTTGCTGTGACCAATAATGCCCTGATGTTACATTTGTCAGAGTGTGTTATACATACAATAAAGTTGCCTCCAAATGCACTAGGGTGTTCAATATAATGTACTTGTTACTGTTGGATGTCTGCTCTGAAAAAGGACTGCACTTGATTCAAACTCAGGTGCAAGTTACTCAGTATAAGCAACATGAACTTTTCCCTTCGGGAGCATCTCGCATTGACAGAAACATTTCCTTCATGCAGAAATTATTGTTAACTAAGTTTAGTCTGAGTATACTTTACTATTCTAACTCCACACCATCATAGATCACCGCTCAAGTTAAATTCCAACAAAAAAAATGATAAGATATGTATAAATGCCTTTTAGTATTTGAGCTATGGTCTCTTGCCGAAAATATGAACATATATGTTCTTACATGGATTCAAACCCCTGGACCCATGCTTATTAACCCTAGACAGACCTGGTGTACCACAGAGCTGCACTGAATTCAATGGCAGCTCCTGTGCTGCAGATGTTAAGCCATGGCCTGCAAAGAAGGTGACAAGGGTTCTAATCCCAGCAGGAGCTTTTATACTACAAATTATATACAGTAAATAGTAAATGTACCTCAGAAGAACATTTCATGTCACCTAAAATAGCTTATCAGCTCACATAACTTGGCTTGTCAGCCTCCTATGGGTATGATGTCATCTCTACATGAAAGAAATTTACATCAACTTCAATGCAGCTTGGTAGCACAATACATGTGTCAGTGGGTTAGCATGCAAAAGAACAGGGATTGGTATCTGGATAGGAACCTAACATTTTGTGTTTACATACTCGAAAAACTTTCTGTTGAGGTTATGTTGTTTAAACCTCTTCTTTGAACCCTGAAATTAAGCCATCACCTGTTTGCTTACTGGTAAGGTCTCTGCCTGCCATGCCGGTCTGTCTCCATTTGAATCCCATACATGGTGGAAGTGGTGAGCAGGCACTACTCTAAGTGGAGAAGAGTACTCAGCAGCATCCTTCTAGATCACAGCTAGGGCCCCTGCTCTTTAACATCTTCATCAACAATTTGGAAGCTGGGGATGGCAGGCAATACAGTCTAGAGGATAGAGTGCTGAGCTAGGAACCAGGGACCCGATTCCAAGAGGGGCAATGCCTCCGTAAGCCGAGATACACCAAACCCCATGGTGTATTTTGTGACTTACAGCATGTGCTAAGCCAGCCCCTATTCCAGGAGGTGCCTGCACCATGTCAGATGTGGGCTACGACAATCGTGAGTTATGCCACCCACTACACTGCAGCCTGCATCGACATGGCACAAGTGTGGGTTATGATAGCAACTTCTCCCAAGTCCAGGAGGGCGGCTGTCGTAACCTGAAAGCAGAATTACAATAGACACAGTAGCAGGGCTAATTTAGAACAGCTCATCCATTGGCTGCCTGCCTCTTGGCTCTGCGACAATGGAACAGATGTGTTCCCTGTGCCCCCATGGGCATACCCCTGCCCCCTAAATCACAGGGACCCCTTGGGGCCCATTCTCCAGCATGCCCCCAACATCTGTGCATCCTGTCCTGACCCCCCATGCCCCCTGGTGTGTATTGTGGTGTTCTGGGGTGGGGGGGATTTGGTGAGGTGCCGGTTGCTAGTCGCAACTTGCGACATATGGGTCAGTTATGCTATGCCTGTGGCATTAGCCTCCGCATGGCGTAACCCGCATGTTGCAAGTGCCAGGACCCTGCCACTCTTGGAATGTGGCACAGGGTCCTGTGCATAGCAGCAAATGGCATAACTCACAGTCACCTGTGAGTTATGCCATTCATCCTGGATTGGCCCCCAGGAGACCAAGTAGACCTGGATCTGGAATCCCACAGCCACCACATGCAAACAGAGTGACCTTTACCCATTTTGTTTCTGCTTTCAGTAGCAGTGCATTAGGGGGAACAGAGGGGTAGATATACTGAAATCCCATGAAGTTTAAGGGGTAGCAAGTCAGTCGCAGAAACTGTTGGGTGCTCTTTTCCAAGGTTACGCTCTGGAGGAGGGGTTACTGCCCCTTCTGTAGGATTTTTGCAGAATTCCATGCTTATCTGGTAGCAGCGAGGGAAGTTATATCTCTCCTATGGCACCAGTGCAGCTGGAGCCAACAGCCTACTTCCCCAGAGGCCCACTGGTCCAGGGGGCAGGCAAATGGTGGAGACAAGAAGGGGGAAGGGGACAGGTAACAGAGGCAGCCCCTGCCACAAGGAGGTCAACAAACCTCACACCATCCTGATAGCAAATTGCTTTGCACTCCTGGAGGAGACTCAGAAACGTGACTCCACCAGGCAGAACTCTGGGTCAATCGGGGAAATGGGAGTGATAACCTGGTGGCACCCAGGGGTGAAAGTAAGAAGAAGGCAGCTAAGAGAGTCTTAGTGGTCATGGATTCTATGATTATAAGAGTAGACAGTGTGGTGGGTGAGGGTGAAGGAGGGGTGGGGATGGTCAGGTGCCTTCCTGGGCACAAGCCATCTGGGACATAGACAGAACAGGGAGGATAGATGAGAGGGAGGGGAGGTGCTGGTACACTTGGGTACCAATGATTTGGTGACCTAGCCTGTGCAGCAAATGAATCAGAACCTTTAGAAGCTGGGGGACAGACTGTAGGCAAACTCAGCCTCTCTGGCCATTTCTGAGGTCCACACTTTGTGGAGAAGGGGGGGAGAGAAAGATAGAGTTAGGAGAGAAGAGATACAAAAATTAAATGGATGGTTAAAAGATTGTGTCAAGAGGAAGGGTACCTCTCTGTGGAGGACTGGGGGAACATCTGGGACAGGAAGCTCTTCAATGGTGATGGCCTTCAACTTACAAGAGAAGGGGCCAGCATTCTGTGGCAGAAGTTTAATGTCTACATTAGACAGTTAAACTGGCATGGGAAACACTGCAGCTAGGGGAACCATAGTAAATGAAGTGAGGGAGGGAAACCTAACTATTGCGCCCGCTCTACTGGACACTGGTAGTAGTAAGTGGGTAAAAATAAGGTTGAGGTTCAAAAAGTAGTAGTTTTAGAGTCAAAGGGGGAAAGGCTCTTAGGGTCTGCAAGCAATAGGAAAAATAAGTGGGTAAGCAGACTGGAAGTGAATTTACAGTAGGTGTAGTATTACAAAACAGAAAAAGAGGCTACAGAGCTAGTTGGAAGGGAGTCTGTCTTAATGGCAGGAGTCTGGATAATAAAATCACTGACTTCCAGGCATTCATGGCAGACACTGAGGTGGACCTCGTAGCCATCGCAGAAACCTGGAACACAGAGAATAATGACAGGGACTTTTCAGTCCCAGGTGAAACAATGTTTAGACAGGATACAGAGAAAGGCAAAGTGGCATGTAGCCCTATATATCAGGGACAGCACAAGGCTGTGCAGGATGGACAAATCAGGGGAAGCAAAGGGGAAACAGTCTCACTGGGTTCACCTCACAGTGCCCTAAGTTTGCTAGTGATACTAAACTAGGCAGGGTATGGACTCCCTTGAGGAAGGGGACAAATGTCAGGAGGACCTGTCTGACTTCTGAAGCATACGATTAAATCTGGCCAAATGTTAAGACATGCACAATGTTTGAGACCCCCTTTCTGCAGTCAAGGAAGAAAAAGACTTTTGGTTAATAATAGGTAAGGGACTGAAGAAGGTCAAGCAGTGCATCTCCACTAGCAAGAAGTCCAGCAGAATGCTGGGGTGCATTAAAAGAGATGACCAGCAGTGCAGAGGAAGCAATCTTGTCAATGTACAAGGCCCTGGTCAGGCCCTAACTGGTGTACTGCATACAGTTTTGGTCTTCTCAATACAGAAAGAACACTGAGGTGGGTTGCAGCACAGAGCCAACAAAATGATCAGTGGCATGGGGGACAAAAGGTATCAGGTGAGGCTGGTGATCCTTAACATACCTATAATACAGAAAAGGAGGCAGAGAGTGGATATGATCTTAATCTTTTGCATATTCAAGTGTGCTGTCAAAACTGAACAGTTGAAGATGTTTGATCTTGTGTCCTACAGTAGGACTCAGGGAGATGCCCTGAAATGCTTTGGTGATAAATTCAGGGGTGATGTCAGGAGGCACTTCTCTCGCAGGGGGATACAAACAACCTATATTTAGAGACAATAGACATGAGAGATGGTACAGCCCTTTAAGATAAGCCTGGTAAACTTTTTGCTTACCAAGGGAATCAATGGGTACCTGGGGAAGTAAACTGAGTCAGTAAGCCCTATAAATTAGTCCATATTTGTGCAGCATATTTATTTCAGCCCTGCTTATGAGGCTTGGGGACAGCAGACATGATGGACTCTAGAGTCCTTTCCAGACATAAGTTACTATGTATGTTACCTGGTATGTAAAAAAGCTAAAATGATCAAAACTGAAATGACAGCTTTAATTGAGATTTCAAAACATTAAACACTCAACTAATTTATGTATTCTGAAAGTTGAATTATTTCACGGTGATGAAATTCAGTTGAGAATGAGCACTTCAGATCTGGAGGTCTTTTTCTAAGTTGTGCTTGAGTAAGTAAGTAAAGTAAGTAATCCTTTGTTTATACAGTGCCCAATTCTGGAGGCTCTGCGCGCTTTACAAGGAAGTGCAAAGACAAGTGCAGTAAGCAAAATGGTACAGTGTCATAATGTTTATCTGTCAGCAACATTCTGTTTTAGATAGCTTGTAATATATATATATATATATCTATATATATAGATATATATATATACATATATATATATATACACACTACTGCTGGGATAAGAACCCCAGTCACCTTCATCTTCATAGGCTGTGACTTAACCTTTACTTCATATTGCCTGCCACTGGCTTGAGTGCAGATTCATGGAACAGCACATCTGTCAGTTAACTAGGAATCAGAAGAGAAATATTAATAGACACCACATCATTTTTTATTTAATGCAAGAGGCATAGATTTGAATCCTTACAGTAATTTTAACATTTTATTGTATAGAGTGGTGGATCTCAATTAGGTCCATATGGGGAGTTGCAAGAAGAGCAATGAAGCTCATTTAGGTTAATGGCTTTTGTGACTGGCCACTCTGCAGGCAGAGGCATGGTTTGCTCAGTCATGGCATGTTTAAAATCATATACATTGCAGCTCCTGGAATGAGTGACAGAGTAGCAGAAAAAAACAATGAGAATGGTGCCACTGTTTAAATTCAGCAGTAGCATAGCAGTGGTTTGGTCACAACTCCCAGCAGATGCGGAGACAGCAGCTGGTTGGTGCAGTACAGAGCACGCTGAAAAAGTGATGGCTGGTGTACAGTAGAACAGGTAGTAACCTTCTCCAGCTCTGGGGCTGGGTTGGGTGTCAGTGCTGTGCTGTAAAAGTTTGCATTTATGAGTTTGTGACCCAATTTGGCAGAGGGCAGGTGATAGCAGAACCCAGATCGAGCAGAGTTAGCAGGTCAGTTGGCTCAGCTCACTCACCATGTCTCTTGTGCAACACTGCAGAAAAAAAGAGAAGATTTGGCAAAGCAATCCCAGCTCCTTCTTGCCAGCACTCACACTTGGAGCAATGAGCCACACTGGAGCAGCCAACAGAACGGTAATTCTCCAGGACGGTCATCTGATCTCACTTCTGCCAGACAGTAAAGAATGTAAGATGTGCCACCCTAGTTTGTGCCTTACTGATCTTCAGGGTGGTTTTTGCAGCAAAAAGTAGGATTCTATAATGTTTTTTTACCAGGCAAACTGTAGTTCAGGGGTTGTTCAGGACTACCCTGTCTTGTCACAGGACAAAGTAGACCTGAGCTACCCCTCTTGTCTAACTACATTAAAGGGTGCTGAATTTCCTTCCTTGCTGAATTTCCTTCCTCTTTAATGGAGCAGACCTAATATATAGACAGAGGTGATACCATATAGCAGGGGCCAAAATATAGTCATGCTGTCTTTTAGAATATGTGTATATTATTTATCCACTTTATCTGCCTTTGTACGACCTACTGCCCTACTGCACTTATTATGGTTCTCATAAATATGGATTTTCTTTTTGTTTCTCAGCATTGGAATGCTATGCAGAATTTTTATGTTTATCATTGCTGTATTTATAATCTGTTAGTGTCATTTATTCTCTTAAATGTTCTCTTCCCCTACTCCCCCAAGTCAGAACTATAAAAGGGAATGAGTCTGTTTTATCTCTGTGTGCTTATGGGCCAGTGGGTGACTGTATGCAGGTGTGCTTGCAGGAGTGGGGAACCATCTTCTGGTACAGTATGCTTGCTGGAAGGGGACCACCTTTAGGTATGCTTGCAGGAGGGGATACCACCTTCAGGTATGCTTGCAGGAGAGGGAAATTATCTTCAGGTATGATTGCAAAGGGGACCACTTTCAGGTATCCTTGCAGGAGGGGCAACCACCTTGAAGTATGCTTGCGAGAGGGACAACCACCTTCAGGTATGCTTGTAGGTGGGGGACCACCTTCAGGTTTACTTGAGGGAGGGGGCCACCGTCAGGTATGCTTTCCACCATCTATTCCATTCCCACCCATACTGAAGATGGCACACAGGAAAGGCCTCTGTAATACTCCACTCCAGACCCACAGTGTCAGTGTCTTATACACAATAGGTGTGCACTGTTGATCCATGTGGTCCCACACAGTTTAATTATTCCTTTCAGTTGTTGGTGAGCAGGAAAGAAGGTCTAGACTATACAGCCTATTTTCAGCCTCCTCACTGGGAGTGGGGTGGGGTGGCAATACAGGTGCAAACTGACATACTGAATCAGGTTTAGCGGTTGTTGGTATTTTCAGTGAATGGGGGAAATTTGGTCAGGTCCATGTGCCAAGGTTTTGGGATGGGGGCAACAGGCTGGTCAGTTGGTGTACAATTCATTAATAGCTAGGTATATCTCTGAAAGGTTTCTTCTTTTATGGATACTATTGGAAAAATACCATGTATGCTGTGAAAAGAATGGCTGAAAAATACATTAAGTCCCTATATAAGGCTAATGGATGATTACTGGCAGGCTTCTTAGGACCTATAATGTCACTCCTGCAGGCAGGTTTCTTAGGTATGTACTGTATAGTATTTACTGGATTATACTGACAGCAATTCTTTTACCTTCTCTAAATTTGTGTTTCTTGTTTCTTTAGCTTTGTTCATGAATGTCATGTTTCATAGACTATTTATTTATTTATTTATTAGATCATCGGTTTACAGACCTCTGAGTCAAAGACTAATTTACAAAGGCACCTCGTCAAGAGAGCAATACATCACAGCAAACAAAACAGTATAGTACATAACGCTTAGATTAAAAAAGCAGCCAGTGTTACAGGCATTCACTAGTGGTACAAGCTTGGTAATATTAGATCACAGTAGTCATAATATAGGTACATGAGTACCACGTCAGGTAGCAACCAGAGATATTTTATTACATTAGTCAGCAGATGTTGTCTGAGACCACAGGCATATACAGCAAAAGTAGACAATGCAGACCCAGCCTAGGGGTGAAGGTAAGGGGTAGGTGGGGGATTATGTGCAGCTGCAGCAGCGAGTGCTTATCAGATAGCTTCTGAGGGAGACCTTGAAAGGACCAAGCTTAGTGGAGTCAGCTATGTTGGCTGGGAAGGAATTGAACCAGGAAGGAGCCCAATAGCAAAAGGATCTCTGTGCCACAGAGGTCCTTACCCTGGGGACAATAAGGGAGGTTTTGACAGTACTGCAGGTGGAGACTGAGGAGGAGGCATGCTGCAGGGAGGTGGCGACCCCCGGGGGGGGGAGCCCTAGCAGGGTCTTTTTTACAAGAAGGCTGGTTTGGAAGCAAAGTCTTTTTTCAAGGTTGAGCAAGGGTGTGGTGGAGTACAGCAGGCACGTATGGGTGCACCTAGGGGCTCCCAGCATTAGCCTGCAGGCCTTGTTTATAGACAGATGGATTCTTGCAAGCGCAGTGTTGTCAGCTTCAGCATACATGGGGCTGCCCATAGTCGATTAGCGACAGGACAGAGGAGGTGATTGCCAAACTAAGGGCCTCTTGTGGTAGGCACTCCCTATGGTGGTATAACAGTCCAGTCCTGACATTGCGGCAGCAGAAAGGGCATTGATATGGGAATGGAAGGAGAGTGCTGAATCAAAGGTAATGCCCAGATACTTGTAGGAGGAAACCTGCTCAATGGGGTTTAATGTGCTAGGCAGTATCACGAGAGGGGCACCACTGGCTTTGCTTTGGCGATGCAAGAAGAGCATAGCTTTGGTCTTTTTTAGGTTCAGGACTAGCCTTCATGATGTGAACCAATGCTCAGCTCTATCAGACTGAAACTATTGTGCTGAATTCTCCTGCTCTTATTTCCTGAAGTGAATTTCCTGACTTCAGCCTCTACACTGACAGCAAGCATGTGGTAGCAATTTACACATATTTGACTTTAATGAAAGTGGACACCAAAACCTGGAACCCCATCTATGTCATACTGAAAATAAAAATTTCAAAACTGTGGACCGTAACATCTCACGGTTCCACAAACGCTTCTCCCGAACATATTTTATGTGATTTTCTGGTTGAAATATTTATATTCTATAACTATTTTTTTCTGCAGTATTTTGCAAAACTTGCTTTGAAAGATGCTAAAAAATGTAAATTGTATTGCACTATATTATGTTGTAGTATCTACTTATTCAACCATGTGTGCTCAGGAACATCACCTTAGAACATTACAAAATAAGATATATTTTATGTAGGTTAGCATATTGAATGCTGAGAGCACAAATTAGTTTAAAAGAAAAAAGCTTATGCTTCTCATTCATTGCTAAATACAGACTAATCTCATGAGCAGGTGAACTGCCTTTTATCTGTAAGATGTCTTTAAATTCCTGGAGTGCTGACACTTTGAACTATATGATTATCTTTTAAAACAAAACACTACTTAACTAACCACAAGAAACATGTAATAGACTAATAAAGGAGAGACTAGTCCATTAAAACATTGCACATTTCAAGCAGTAATAATTTAAAAATGAGGAATTGTTTAAACTCAGAAAAAAATGTTTGTCAAATATACTCTTTGCCCCTTTTCTGTTAGCAATTACCTAGCATAGTTTAAATGCAATCTTATTGGCAAATTGTTACATACTTAAGAGTGATGAAGGATAATTAGCTTTAATTGGTAGACAAATCATGGTCACTAGTGTCAGTGCCTTTACATCACAATTAAGGCACAGTGAGTAGCTTTCCATGCTCTTCTGTGAGAAATAGTTCACAACCGAGGCATGGACTTCTTTTATCCAGCAATATTTTAATTCAGCACTACTAGTCAACTGAACTTGTCAGCCAATTCTGATATCTAGCTACAAGGTTTGCTTACAAGGTAAATAATCTCGAGACTAAGTCTAACTTCTGTTTTATAATTAGTGGGAAATGATAATTCAGTGATTCAGAATACCAAACTCTTTGATGGGTTAATGTAGTGTGCAGTACTTCAGTGCCTTTTCATACTCAATGTATACACCTTACACTCCTGTATGGTACCGTATAAGTAAAGCAGCTAAAAAGTCTTGCTATTATGGCCCTTTGACATGCCTGTCATGGGAGACTTTTTGATTTATACAGAATGTGTACCATGCAGGAACAGGTTATATGTACCAGACCCTTACCACCCTAATCTAGCCCCAGTAGATGACAGGTTGGTGCAACTGGTACTCTAAAATACATTTTTGTGACTTTTACAACTCCCTGCTACCCCCAAAGACTACACCATCTTGTTTCATTTTTCTTGCACATAACACATGATTGTTCCTACTGATGACAACCATGCCTCACCACCTGTTGAATGCATAAACTGTATAGCCACTGGACCTCACGGGTTATGTGTACCTATTACACATTTGTTCCCCAGTAAGCAATGCAACACCTACTGGATTAGATTGACAACCTGTTGCCCAGTTGACCTGTAGCAGCTGCAATCAGCAATAACTGGCTAGTGAACTTCTATCCCTTATAACCTCGGGCTGGGCCAAGCACACACCTCTTCTCTGAGTATGCTATACAATTAGCATGCATGCCTGTTCACAGATATGGCAGCCTGGGATCCCTATAGTGTCAGTGGTATTGGAGGAAAATATAAACCTACATTTAATGTTAAAGGACACCTACATGCAGTGGTAGATTGGTGTCTGCAGTTGAAACAAGGATGGCAGAAGCTAATTCAATACTCATAAAATGGCAGCTTTCAGTATGAACTGACAATTCCACAAATGCTGTGTGCAGATTAAAGCACATTTATTTAAAAATCCATGTACAGACAAATAGCAACACCAGCATACACACTCCTCCATCTTGCAGGTTAAACATTTTTGCACCACACAAAGCACCTTTTCAAGACCTGATGTGAACACAAATAGTCTTGCTTTTAAAGTGCTCTCTTAAAGGGAAAGCAACCTTATTTCAAAACAGTAATATGCAAACAATACATATAACCACATATACAGAAAATATTTAAGTAAGTACCCAAAAGCCAGTATACATAAGAACAATAATAATAACATGCTCCTATACAACTCCATCTCTATAAACAGACATATTATAAAGATAACATTAAAACTCTACATAAGAATTATATGTACAAAAATAACACACATATATAGAGAGCAGTGTAAACCTACTATAAATACACATTGCTGTATAAATAAACAACTGCAACACAACAAATAAATATTTTAGGGAAAAGGAGCTAGTTCAGCTGCTTTAAATGATTACCATGAGTGCATGGCTCTGCGCTCATGACTAATGCATGCTTATGGTAATCAATTTAAAACAGCTGAATTAGCTTTTGCTGTGCTCATTTTATATCATACCTGTGAACAGGTGTGTGTCCATGGTAAAGTGTACTCAAAGCAACACTTCATGCTTGACCTGGTACAGGGTTTAAGGTGCAGATGTTTACTAACCAATTATCACTCATTACAAGTGTAATGGTGGGCCCAGCAACAGGATGTCATCTATTCTGGTATGTATTGCACTGGGAAGCAAATGTGTAATATGTACACTATAATCCATGGGGTCCAGTGGCTCTCAGGTTCATGTGCTAAACAGGTGGTGAGGCATGGATGTCATCAACAGGGATGAACCTGTGGAATGCATGATGGAAAAGCAGCAAGATGACACTGTGAGTTGGTGTACTGGGGGTTTTAAAAGTAAAAAAATATATATTTTGAAGTACCAGTTGCACCAGCCTGTGGTTCACTAGGGCTAGATTGGGTGGAAAGGGTGTGGTATGTGCAGTGCACCTGCATAATATGCATTCTTTTTAAAGACTCCTTTCACTGAAACAGAACATTTAAGTAAATGTATTCTCAATAAAAATTCATGGCAGCAAAACCCATGTAGGGTACTTTAAAATGCTTTCCTAAAATGTAAACTGCACAATACTGACTTTTATGAAGCTGGTATGATGGTGCAGCAGCAGCAGCAGCATGTTACGTTGCTACCTGGGGACCTTCGCTTGAGAGTCCTGGAATCACTCACTGGTTTAGCTGGCACCAGGCATATCATACAGGTCAACTGCTCAGTTCCCAGAAAGGAAGAGAGAGGGTGGTTGATGAATTATTCAAGGTCCCTCTCTTAGTCAACTCAGGAGTCACATTTGCACTGTCTGGGAAGTGTACCACTCAGCTGCCCTCCTGGCCAGAGTAGACCATTTGACTCTGATCACCAGAGCATGGGAGTAGAGGGAACCATAGTGGAAATACCCTTTTAAATGAGTTATTATGAACAATAGATAATGAAGAAAATATAACAGGGTTCTTGAAATCATGGAGCTGTAGAACCTAGGGCTAATTTTTCAAAAGTTGTGTAGCCCTGCAAATTGTACTGTTCCTTAAATTACTTTTCATTATTGCAGCCTATTATCAAACTGTGTTATACTTTGAGGGTCGTGGCTTTTTTGTTTGAGGCGTGATTTACTGCAAAAATTGTGATCTTTAAAAAAAAATTTAAATTGGTTAAATTCCTCTTCACCATCACTGATGGACTCAGAGCCCCCAGTAGCACGCTTATTTTAGTGTACAATTATTTGATTATAAAGTATAGACAAACATGCTATAGCTGCTGTCTTGGCAGTCGTAGCAGTTTGTGGGTTGTAGGGAAAATTGAGATGTGCACCAAAAGCATCTATCAGTGCCCAAATGTTATGTAAATTGATCATTTTTATACCCTCAAAACAGTCCCCTGAAACTACACCAGAACTGATTGGTATTATAGAAATTCTACATCCACATGTGCACTGCTCATGAATCATACATTCAGAAAACCGGGCCTCTACAATCCATGAAGCATTTCATAACATACAATAATAGAAGTAAAAAATACTATAGAAATCTGTTTATCAGTGAAAAAGAAAGACTTTCTGCCAAATCTTTTTTTAATTCTTTTTATTGTTTTTCATTAAAACAGACAACAAGCCATAACAATTTATTGCAGTCAACATCTGTCATCCATCCATGCACAATATAGTAGGTTCTCCATCCTTTCTTAACAATATTCTTTTTTCTTAGTTGATTATATCAGAGACACTTCTAGCTATAAAAAAAACATACTGAGTTGGATAGACATACAACATCAAAAACCTTGTACACATCTAGCAGTCAGTTCAACTGGAACTTGACCTAAACACAATGTGCAAATCCAGTAAGCACTGCATTAGATTTCAATAAACAGGGATTCTCTCAGCTCCTGAACCTCTTTTGTTATTTTAGCATCAGGGTGAGGTTTGTCAGTGAATTTATCTGTTGTACCCCATTCTTAGTAACACAGCTTTCTGTAGGGATACAAATTCATATACTGAATGCATTGTCTCACAAATGTCTCTGCCATCCCCTCATCTCATAGTTGAGTTTCTATGGGGGGGCAACATCTGTAACATCAGGGAATTCCGCACTTCTAGGCTTGGTTGCTGTCTTGATAGCCATGTGTTTTTTCTGTACATTTCCTAGCCATGAGTAGCAGAATTCTTACTATTCTGGGACAGGGATCACAATCCTCTCCCACCATATCTTCTATTCCCAGCAGCACTGAGAGGACATCCTCCCTTATGGGTATCCTTGTGATGTGTGTCTATCAAATCTTTAATATCAGCTTCTGATATTAAATATCACTGGATAATGTGGAACAACTCTTGTAGTACATGGTTTCAGTTTTTTCTAATGGAAAACTGACACCTTCTATGACTTGTAATACCATCACTATAAGGTCAGGAATCCATATGAGGATCAATCTGACATCAGAACGATGGTATTACAGACTGAAACTTTTGACATGCTCACAGTCACCCCAGCTCATCAGTTCACCTTGCATTTTTTTGTCCCATTTTACTCTTCTCTAACAATTTTAAACAACCAACTTCAATTTTACTCTGGTTTCAGTGCTCATTTACAAAAGGGAAGCATTCAAGATGGTGGATTTACTAGCGCTGCTTCTTTGGGGGGCAGAATGAAACAGATCATGCTGGCAGAGTGGTAGTGACAATTGCAGGAGATTGGGTGCATGAACAGGGGGAGAAAAACAACACTCTAAATTAAACTGTATGTTTCATTTGTGGAGATTGATTTGAAACAGATGTTTTCTGCCAGAGCTATCATGAGAATCTTACTATGGTTGCAGATAGGCGGGCTGGGGGAGAGGAAGTTGCTTTAAGCAGTCATTTTTAATTTTTGATTATTAGAACCCAACCATATCACATGGATTGCCATGTATTAAACAAAAACAGCAGAAGGCAATCTATCCATTATGTTGCTGTAAATCAGTCTCAGGATTCCAGTGATGTCACAAACTTCTCGAGCTTGCTCTGAAGGTTGATGATGACATTGGAACCCCTCAATGAATTTGCAGCACCCTAACAGATACTGTAGATTGTCATCTGTTATTCTAGTTACAGCTTGCAAATTATTAGGGAAAAATAAAAATTATATTTTATTTTTATTTATTTGTTTGATAACTGGGTAGTCTCACTAGAAACCAGTTCCTTTTACAGGAGACACCTGGGCACGAAGGTGCGGGTAACACATACAAGGTACAGATGAACATACTGTGCATAGTGTAATATACTTGGATACAATCTATACATTTACAAGGATACGGCATTTTTATAACATTTACAAACTATGTTACTAAGTAAGTAATCTTTACATTCGTGTTTTAAGACTGTAGTTGAAACAATAGAACTGAAGGAAACGGGAAGGGAATTCCAAAGTTTTGCTGCATGGTAGGCAAAAGTGCAGATAACCCATGTTTGTTTTAACATGTGGGACAAACAGTTTCTGATTTACTGATCTAAGGTTAGCATTGGATTTATAAAATTTCAGGTGATGAGCAAGGTGCTCAGGGATTCTATTTAACAATATCCTATGTAAAAAAAAAGGAACCTAAAAAAGTAATTTGACTTTATGGGGAGAGGTATCCATTTAGTGAAGAGTAAAGATTGCAGTAATGGACATCAATCCTGGCAGATAGTGAAGACCTAATAAATTAAATTAGTTAGGGCTTGTTTTCTGTTTTAAATTTTGACTTATGTTCTGTGCCTCACCAAAAGAATCATAGTGCATAGATGGGTTTGTGGCAGGGAGGTCCTGTCACACCAACCTGATGGTATTCTTTGACTGGGTTACAAGGGAGGTGAATAAGGGTCAAGCAGTAGACTCTACTTTGACTTTAGCATGTTGTGTGACTTGGTGTCGCACAAAAGGCTACAGAAGAAGTCTGAGAACAAGGGAACAGCAAAGGATCTGGATAAATAGAAGGGAAGTTGATTACAGGGAAAACAACAGAGGGTGGTGGATAACAGGGTGACGTCAGAGGAGAAGGTTATGAAAGGGGGTAACATGACACATCACGTGACCTACCCAATTTTTAGTAAGTGTTCACTTTCCCATTTCCCATACACTCTGACCACTAGGTGTTGCTGCACTATCTTCTCTGGCACCACTCCCCCTCTCTACTTATTCTCTGTCCCACTGCAGGTCTCAAACCCAGTACCCTTGCTGTCAGAGTCTGCAGCTCTACCACTTAACCACCATATCTTGCTATTTTATCCTGACTTTCTAAGGCTCTTATAGTCTCTGACCCCCATAGTCTGCTAAAAATAATATTTTTTTTTACTCTTTTGGTACCACTGCTGGCCTCAAGCCCTGCACCCTTGCAAGCAGAGTCAGCAGCTCTACCACTCAGCCATCGTATCCAACTATTGTAAGCTATATTCTAAGACTCTCAAAGCTTCTAACCCCATAGTCTGCCAAAATGTTATTCATGGTGCTCCTGCAGGCATTAAACCCTGTATTCTTGCTACCACAATCAGCAGCTGTACCACTCAGCTATCACATTCAGACTATTGTTAGCTATAGGTTTTAAGGCTGTCAAAGCCTCTAACCCCTATAGTCTGCTAAAATAATATTCTTGGTGCTACTGCAGGCTTCAAACCCTGTACCATTGCTATCAGACTCAGCAGCTCTGCCACTCAGCCATCATATCTGGCTATCTTTTCAACCTACTTTATCGTGACATAACTCTAAGCTCCTACAGCTTTTCTAGCTCCCCTCACAATCTCTTTGTTCTTCCCCCAAAGCTATCTAGGCACCATGTCTGCTCAATTCCACCTTATGTGCCTCCTCCTCATAACCACCCTGGGGTTCACCTCCCACCAGCCAAACCTCACCCTATGCCCCTTGTGGACTGAACCGTTGCATCTCTCCAGATCTGGCCACCCCCCCACCTTGTTATCACACATTAGACCCCTGCATCCACCTCCCACCAGCAGCCCCAACCCCAGCACCCACCCAGGCCCCCTGCTCCACCCTTCTGCATCCACCAATCCTTCCAAACCCTACCCATCCCCTGCTCCACTACATCCTCTCCCCCCCAAATATACTCCCAAACTTTTAACAACGTGCTGCCCTATGGTTAGAGCCTTACTCATCCTACTACTCCTCTCTGGTAACATCCACCCTAATCCAGGCTCTGCCCCTACCACTCCACCTACCAGACCCTCTGGACTCCACATTGCCTCTCTGAATATACATAGCCTGCCAAAGAAATCTGCAGTGCTTCAATGTTGGGCAACCCTTCACCAACCTGACATCATTGCCCTAGTGGAGACCTGGCTCTCCAAATCTACTCCCGATGCCTTTGTCTCACTCCCCGGATACACCCTATATCGGGAAGACAGGGTAAGAAAGCGTGGGGGTGGCTGTGCATTCTACATCAATAACAACATTACTGGTCACATGCTCCTACCCCAAACTCACAAATGGAGCACAAGCCCTCACCCTAAAAATCACCCCTGACCCCTCCAGGGGCCCACTATACCTCACCGTCAGCCTACATATCCCCTAAGAACCAAAAGACTGCCGTCACATCCCTCACCGAATACCTCTCTACCCTACCACACAATGCAGAGCAGACACTAGTAGGGGACCTAAATATCAACTGGCTTGGTCCCTCAGCCGTGCCAACAAAGGACTCATTTGCAGCCCTTGACATGGTCCAATTAGTTACCCAACCCACTAGACTTCACCCATCTACTGGTACCCACACCCTCCTGGATATCATTATCTCTAACTGCCCCTACAAAATCCAGGATATACAAGTACTTCCTGACTCCCTAAGTGACCACTCGCCCATCCTATTCCAATGGACCTCTTCCACACCCAAACAACCTTCCGAAGGCGTCTTCACCCAGGAGGGTTAATAAAACTTAAACAGCTGCTCACCCAGATAGATTGGTCCCCCATTAATTTAGCACCCAGCATCGACATTGCACTCAATCTGTTTACACAGGCCTTCACCAAGGCCTGTGACCTCCATGCTCCACTCACAAAACTCCACACCAAAAGGCAACATGCTCCCTGGATAACCCCCTCCCTACTCCAAATGCTGAGAGACAGGGATAATCTCTGGCACAAAGCCACAGAATCGGGTAGGTTGGCAGACAGACAGTCCTACAATGCAGCTCACAATAGATGCACTCGAGCCATCTAAAAGGCCAAAGCAGACCACTATCAGTCCACTCTCACAACCACGTGGGGGTCTGCGAGGACCTTCTGGAATAACATCAAAGAACTTAATGGGAAATCTCGCTCTCCACCTCCCTCCCAGCTCACCATAAATGGCACTGCCTCCACAGACACACTCACCATAGCAAACTGTCTAAACACCACCTTCTCAGATCTCAGCACTGTTCTACCTAGTTGTTTCTTTGACCCTGTGCCCCAATACCCACCCTGACCCTGCAGCATCTTTGTTTCCTCCTGTGCAAAATATCCACCCACGAAGCTCGTCCTTACCTACAAAAAGTGCTAAACAGCAATAACCCTATCAATGACTCCCTAGATGCCAGGCTCCTTCAACTAGTCCTTGACGAGTTCCTAGTCCCCCTAATGGACCTACTCAACAAATCCTTATGCCTAGGGCAATTCCCTAGTGCCTGGAAAACAGCTGTTGTTACCCCCATCCATAAAAGTGGTGACAAAGCCTCCCCAAATAACTATCGACCCATCTCCATTCTTCCCCCCCTCTCTAAAGCATTAGAAAAAGTGGTTGCCACTCAACTTACTGAATACCTAGCCAAGTATAACATCCTATGCCCAGAGCAACATGGCTTCCAGTCAGGCCATAGCACCACCACAGCCCTCCTAGAATTCAACAACTTCCTGCACTCCTCCCTAGACGTCGGTAACATTGCAGGAGCTGTGTTCATAGACCTATCCAAGGCCTTCGACACAGTCTGCCAGCCGCTCCTTCTCGACTCACTCCACCAACTTGGTTTCTCCACAGGCCCCCTGGCCTGGTGCTCCAGTTACCTTTCCGCCAAGCCCCAGTGCGTCAAAATTAACGGAACCCTATCTGACACACTACCTGTCCACTCCAGGGTGCCCCAGGGCTCTATCCTGAGGCCACTTCTTTTCTCCCTCTACCTAAACTCCTTACCAAAGGCCTGCTCCACAAAAATCTTACTATATGCAGATGATGCAGTGCTCTTTACTTCGCATCATAAACCCACTCCCCTTCAGGACTCCCTCCAACATGCCTTCTCCCAGGCCGAAACATGGTTTAAGGACCGTAGACTGGTCATAAGCTTAAAAAAGACAAAGTAAATGATTTTCTCTCACTGCCAAAACAAAGCAAAAAAATGCACATCTCCACATCCTCCCCAGCATCCAGCACCCCCTTGAACAGGTATCCAACTACAAATATCTTGGACTTACCCTCGACTCGGCCCTTACCTTCCATGACCACATAAACACCCTTACTGCCGCAACAAACACCCGGATTAGACTCCTTTACTGACACAGGGACTGCCCCCCCCATGCCCTTAGGCTTGCCTTCACCTCATCAGTACTGTCCCTAGTGGACTATGGGCTCCCTGTATACGGAGCAGCAGATAACTCCACACTCCAGAAAATCCAGGCATCCCTAAACAAGGCCTGCAGGCTCCTAACTGGGGCACCTAGGCTCACTCACACCTGCTCCCTCTATACCTCTTCCAATCTTCTCAACCTTGATGAAAGTCTCCACTACCAGACCTGCTTACTGGCCAAGAAAATACTGCTCGGACTCCCCCCCCCTGGGGTCACCACCTCTCTTCATCCTGCAACCTCCACTATCTTCAGCCACAACTCAGAGAAAGCTCCTCTGGTTGTGCCCAGGGTAAAAACCTCCCTTGCCCAGAAATCTTTCCACCACAGGTCCCCCACATGGTTTAATGCACTCCCAAGCACCATCGCTAGCGCACCCAAGATCGCCCACTTCAAAACCACTCTTCGCAACCACCTCTTCAATATCCGCTCCTGTAACTGCTACTAATATTTCACTCTCACACCCACTCTGATCCAAATTCTCTGACAAAGTCCATTATGGATTGCAACATCTGCTCAATAACACCAAACCCATGAATAGGACTGACTACTATGTTTAGATGCTTTCTCAAGCTTTAATGTCTTCTGCTGTTATGTTGTAAATATCGTCATCCAAATATTATAAATAATGTCTGAAAATATCTACATCGAAATGCTGTAAATAATGTCTGTGACAAATGTCTGTAACACATGTTTAATGTAATTGTTGTTATACCGTGTTCTGTATTACCATTTGTCTTGCATGTCACGAGGTACCTTTGTAAATGAGCCTGTGGCTCAAAGGTTGTAAACTGATATATCAAATAAATAAATAACACAGGGATCAACCCTGGGACTTGTCCTTTTCAAAATGTTCATCAGCGACATAAAGGAAGGCATGCAGGGCAAGATGTGTCTCTTGGCAGACAATGGTAAACTGTGGCAGGTATACAGTGAGGATGGAGTGAGGAACCTGAAGAGGGAACTTCAAAGGTTGGAGATATGGCCTAAGGTTTGGCAGTTGAAATTCAATGTTAAAACAAATGTGCAAGGTGATACACATAGGGAGTAGGAATCAAAGGACAGACTAATGGCATGGATTAGGCCATCATAAGCAATTCCCTAAATCAAACTAGCCGATACAAAAAGGCCTATAGCAATGCAACCAGAATATTGTGGTATATCAGGAAGTGTTTATGTAGAAGGAGGAAAGAGGTAATACTACCTCTTTAAACAGTACATAACTGGTGAAGCACCATCTGGAATACTGTGCCCAGTTCTGGAGTCACCACCTGAAGACCAACAGGCACACTGGAGATGGTGCAGTGAAGGGTAACCAAGATGATTTAGGGCCAACAGGGCAGATACTGTAAAGAATGACTTAGGGCACTGAGCATATATGTGCTGGAGGCGGGAAGGGGGAGGAGCAACATGCCAGGTACTGTACCTTCATGTTTCTAAACAGAATAAACAAGGTAAACTGAGAGGAACCATTCAACAGGAATAGTGGGTAAAAAATAAGGGGGCATGAATGGAAACTGGTGAGGGCAGATTCAGGAGGGATGTGAGACAATTTCACTTAACTGAGAGTAGCTGAGCCATGCAACAACCTACCAGGTGAGCTGGTAGGAGCAAATACCATAAATATTTCTGGCATGGATGAGACAGAGTTAGGGGTTGACAGTTATGCAGAGGGGGTTGCAGTTCAGTAGGGAGAAATAAGGGAGGGTGGGTAAGGGTGAAAAACCCATCTAGACAATAGCTCATGGGGTACGGTAGAGAAAAATAAGGCCAACAGGATGGACAGGTGCTCTTTGTCTGCAGACAATGTCTGTGTTTCTATGTTATATCCAGCACAGATATTACAATGTGTTGGGCTATGGCTACTCTGAATTCAGCATTGAATGAATGAATGAAACTTTATTTGTATCGCGCCTTTCTTAAATTCAAGGCACCTTACAACACTTTACAATATAATAAATAAAACAAATCCATAATAATCTGAGCTCCTAAAATCACAATAATTAATTAAAATAAATCTTTGACCACAAATAGGTCTTCAAGCCTTTTTAAATTCCTCCATGGTTGCACACAGACGCACACTGATCAAGCGGATAGGGTAGAAAATTTCAGAGGGTCAGAGCAGCATACATAAAGGCACAAGTGGCTGAAGATTTTAAAGAAACCCTCAGAATCTCTAGCAACCCCTCATCCGCCGAGCAGAGAGATCGCTTAGGGCAGTAGGGAACCAAAAGCTCTTTCAAGTAGTCCAGACCCTGTCCGTGTAGGGCTTTGTAAGTCAAGAGACCAACTTAAAGGTGATCCGCCACCGAATTGGCAGCCAGTGCAGATCAGGCAGCACCGGCGAAATATGACAGGCACGAGATGTACCCATCAATAACCAGGCCGCAGCTTTCTGCATCAGCTGCAAATGGCAGATATCAACCCAAGGAAGCTCTAGATAAAGGGAGTTGCAATAATCAAGGCGTGAAGTCACAAAAGCATGGACCAACGTAGGCAGATCGGCAGGTGGAACAAGGTGCTTAATTTTGGCGATGTTCCAAAGATGGTAAAAGGAAAGTTTGACAACTGCTGACACCTGCAAATGCAGTGTCAGCTCACTGTCAAAAATCACCCCCAGGTTCTGCACCTGTTTGGAGGTAGGGAGCTGGACACCTCCCAGAAATAAACCTGAGGGAAAACCAGCTCCCATCCCCTATACCCTACAACCCGGATCCACAACCATTACCTCTGACTTCTCAGAGTTCAGCTTCAGCCAGCTTGAATTCATCCAGCACTGGATTTCTGTGAGGCAGCTATTAAAGACCGAGAGAACTCTATCCTGGTCAGGTGCAAAAGATAGGTAGAGCTGGGTTATCATCTGCATAGCAGTGAAACCTCAGCCTATACCTTCTTACAATGTCTCCGAGGGGCAGCATATACACTGCGAACAACATGGGGGACAACACCGAGCCCTGGGGAACCCCACATGACAGAGAGACTGGGCGGGAAGAATTTATCCCCAGCACCACTCTCTGAGTTCTGTCAGTGAGGAAAGACCTAAACCAACTGAGGACTGTACCCAACAGGCCACAGATGAACTCCAGGCATGCAAAAAGTACCCCATGGTCCACAGTGTCAAAGGCTGATGACAGATCAAGAAGAACGAGAATGGAACGGTTCTCCTGATCTCTAGCTATCAGGAGATCATTGAGCACCCAAACAGGCACTACCTCGGTACTATGCCTCTTTCGAAAACCAGACTGGAGTGGTTCATAGATGGATGGTTAAATGGTTCTCCAATTGTGCAGACACTACTTTCTCAATAATCTTCCCAGCAAAGGGAAGATTAGAGATCGGCCTATAGTTAGTAAGGCAGTCAGGGTCCAAGGAAGCTTTCTTCAGGAGGGATGTCACCACCACCTCCTTCAGGGAGCTAGAAAACTCACCCGTATCCAAGGAGCACCAGATTATCCGTGCTAGGACTGGGCCGATGATAGCAAGACAACCCTTTATCAGGGAAGTCAGGCCCAGATCCAGACTACAGCAAGTAGAGTGCATACTATGGACAATCCTCATGACATCAATGAACTCAGGCCGGTCAAAAGAACTCCAGGAGACACCGGGGGATGCGACCAAATGCCAATCTGTAGCTTCTCCCATAGAGGAAGCAGGCCGGAGTACTGGCCTGATGTCAGCCACCTTATCTGCAAAGAAGCGAGCAAGCTCATCACACTCTATTTGTGAAAAGGCTTTCCGAACCTGGAGACAGGCTGGGTTGCACAGTCTGTCAACAGTTCAAAAAAGCTGAGATGGTTGGTTCTGAGCAGTCGCAATCTCTCCAGACAGGAACTCTGCCTTCTTACGAGAGATTGCAAAATGATAAAGTTGGTAATGTTCTATCAGTCTAAGATGGTTGGCATCAAGGGCAGTCCTCCACCAAGAATGCTCCAATCCTCATCCTTGTCACCATATCTCCCTCAAAGTCCCATCAAACCAAGGAGAATGAGGTTGAAGGGGGAGAGGACGAACGCGGACAGGAGCAATTTGATCGAGAGCCGAGGAGATGGCCCTATTATAGGCCAGCACCAAGGCATCAGGATCATTGTTCACTCCAGAAAACTCCGATAGGTCAAGCACCGCTACCAGGTCTGTAGAGCTAATATCTAAACAGTATTAATGGACCCCATAGCCTACATAGAAGACCAATCTTCTAGTGTATAGTAGTTGTCCGGATATATTAAGAAATTCAGACAGGAATTGTGGTGTAAGCCTAGATACATGAAGTGGTTGACAACAGGCAATTTAGACCCATCTGCTGATAGAATATGGAAATGGGCCACGTTCCTGGAGATTTCTGGATTACAGCCAAGAAGCACTGACACTTTTTATTGCTCAAAACCAGATGTTTGTTAGCAAACTAGCTTTCGGCATTGTAAAAATTGATACAAAGGTTGGTGTTTTAGATAAGACTATTGCTGGAGCTAAAGAATAAGACAGCACCATCTGCATTTATGAAATGGACAGTCACTTTTCAGCAATTTGATTGGTTCCTAGCCATGCGACAAAAGTGTTTCATGCATGGCTAGAAATGAAATCAGCTATAGTACAGACACCTTCACCCTCCCTCAGAACTCTGCTACCTCAAACAGCGCCATATTGGCATTACTGGATAACTAGCCACAGTAGCCAAAACTGTTTTGTACCCAAATACTTCCTGAAAAAACACCATGTCACCACACCATGTCATCTATACCTCAGCACAATTATTGACTATGACTCACACAAGACAACTTTCTTCAGTTTGTTGCAACACATACTAAAAAAAGAAACACATGACTACCGCAATCTCTTCCCATTCCACCCGTTCGGTCACAGTCCTCCTCAATGACCGATCTGCCAGCTGCTTGCTACTTCTCTCAGTTAATCCTCTCATTTATCTCATTGTTTTCCTCACTTACTGCTCTCACAAAACACCACCATTTTTGGTTCATTGCAACACATAATAATTAAAAAAGTAAAAACTCATGACTGCCACAAACTCTTCCACTGCTGCCCACCCACTCGCAGTCCTGCTCAACTGCCGACCTGCCAGCCGCTTTCTACTTTCCTCCTTTCACCCTCCCAGTTCTATCATTTTTTATAATAAAACTGCTTTATGTTTTTCCCGTTGTGCTCAATTTCCTTTCAATGGCCACATCCTTACCTGACATACTTGTCTGCTACTCCCTGCTATACTTCCTCACCTGTTTCCCCTGAGTGGCTGAAACATTACCGACATATCCTCCCTGCTGCCTCGTGCTGTAGCAGATAGAAATTCCCACCAAGGAAAAAAGAAAATAATTAAAAACACAGTCACTGTCTTCACAAAATATGAAACAGAATTGGTGCTAGCTGAGAAGTGTAATACCATGACAGCCACATAACTAAAAAACTACAATTATGGAACCTATCTAGGGCAAAAGTCCTTAACTGAAAAAAGCTAACTAAATAAAGAGGAACTATTTTATTTAAAATAAAGACATAGATTAACATTTTTTGTTACTTAATACCATTATTTTTACCTTTCACAAGCACCTATAATTTAAATGCCCATTTCATAAGCACAATAAGCCACTCTGGCATGTGCACAAGACTGTTCAAACACATGGCTATGGGGCCGGACACACTTGGCTTGCAATCTTGTGCCTCACTAGGCCACATAGTCATGTGTTACAACTGTCTAATGCACACTCTGTTGTGTCTTATTGCTTACATAGTAAGATTTTGGCTGATTTACAAACACTGGGTAACAGATTAATAACAAGCATGTGTCAATGCCGAATGTTTGCTTGCTGGTATTAGCATTGAAAGTGCAAGAGTTAGACAGATGCAGAATAGGAATGGCAGTGAAGTACTGAACTTCACGCAAACCTCACTTCCACCCTACAGAGATGGACAGGCACTGGGATACACCTTTGGGTCATCGAGCATAATGTTCATGCCATTTCACCTCATTCTATTCTGCAGACACCAAGTGCTGAGGTGTGCCTTGGGGGTGTTCGGCTTTACAGTCACCCCATTCCATAAGGAGATACGCTGAAATGGGTGCAGTATAGGAGAATGGGGTGAACTCTGGGGCCGAAAAGTCCAAGGCACACCTCGATGCCTGTCACTGGCTGCAGGATGGGGGTGGAATGGCATGAGCATTACAGCCAGCAATCCAAAGGCATACCCCTGACGCCTGTCAATCTGTACAGGGCAGGATGTTATGGTTAGAAACCGTAACACCATGGGCGTTTGTTGGTATTTACACTACAAATTGTCAATGTGGCCTTTTTGTGACCCCACCTCATGAAAGCATTTGGTGCCTCTGCTCATGAACAGTGGGACTGTGATTTTGTCAATCTGTCTCGAATGTTGATTTGCTACAGCGACTGTGCCATTCTGTGCCAGATGTGCAAAAACACAGTTTGGGCAGGTTGTCAAAAATGACAGCTGTTCTGTTCATAAGGAGGTGTGAAAAAATGCCAATGTTGAAAATCTGGAGTGAAAATATTAAAAAGTCTCGTAGTTACAAGTGTGCGTGGAAACTGCACAATGCACACTCGTAATACAGTAACTTTTGTAAAATATTCTCACCAAATTTTTAACACAGGCATTCACTCATGAACAGTGTAACTGTGAATTTGTTAATCTGCCCCAAACACTGATTTCTCACAGTGAACGTGCCATTGTGAGCCACATGTGTGAAACCACATTTTGGGCAGGATGTGAAAAATGACAGCTGTACTGTTGATAAGGAGGTGTGAATAAATGGCAATGCTGAAAATCTGGAGTGAAAATATTAAAAATTCTCGGAGTACGAGCATGAGTAAAAACTGTGCAATGCACACTCATAACAGTCATTTTATGGAATCTTTTCACCAGATTTGCAACATAGGCATTTTGGGAGCCCACCTCATGAACAGTAACACTATTGTTTCATTATTCAGTCCCAAAAGGCGATTCCGTGCAGTGACCTCAAAATCACCTTTCAGCACCAAATAATGACATGACAGTGACTGAATTCATGAGATGGGTTCCCAAGAACCCCATATTGAAAATTTGGTGCCAAAATTCTCAAAAATGGCCGCGATATGTACCTAAGTTGAAAAAAAACAATTTATGCCATTATACAGCTTACCAGCATTTCTTCAGTTCGCGGTCAGCTTTGAAGAGTGCAGACATGTCCCCAGTCCACTGAAGATCATCAGTCTGAGCTCCGGAGGTAAGTATAGGGTGAGGGGGGGGTTTGGAGATGCAGGGTGTACAGAGGGTGGGTGCAGGCTGGGGGAGGGGACCCGACGGCGAGGGACCTTTTCCTTCGTTTCAGATAAGAAAAATAAAAAAAATCACCGCAGACCATTTTCTGTTTTTTTTCACAAGTTTTGCCCACACTGGGGTGAGCTCTCTGTGTGGCACACAATCGGGATGGGGCGGCACCAGGAAAATGCTGATGTGATGGGGGATGGTTAACATGCCAACAGGAGGATTGGGCACCCCCCATCAGCAAGCATGTCTGTGTTTGGGGGCATGATGCTGAGGGGGATTGGGCACCCCCTCAGCAGATCACCACAGCAAAGGAGCACATATGCTGACAGGGGGATTGGGCACCCCCGAAGTCAGCTTGCTAGGGACTGTGAGTGGAGGGCAGTGAGCCGCTGCCTGCCATGTTTAATGAAATGTTACACCAGGCAAGGCACGCCTTGCAATGACAGGTCACTCCTTCATTGCAGCTGTGAATTTGTTTCAACTAGTGTCAGCAGCAGCATGCACCACATTGGGAAAACATGGCCAAGCTTCAGAATGCAGTGGGGGCATTGGCTGCCACAGTGCAGCACCTCCATAAGCCCGCTTCTCTCATAAGCTGTCACATAATGTTTTTTGTGCATTCAAGTGAGCAAACATAAAAAGGGCTTTGTAAACAGTTTGGTTTCAACAAGCACATTTAAAATGAAGAGATTCTCATAAAAATAATGGCTAGTTCATTATAGTCACGTGAAATTGATCTTTAACAATGGGCACTCAAAAACAACAGTGAATACTTATGAAAGCCTGTTCTGAGCCATATTAAAAAGAGTGCTTCTTTTATTATTTCAACTGTAAATTAAAGCAAACTAAAAATAGGGAAAGCAGAATATTACAGAAGTTAGGAGAGAAGGGGCAGTTTAAAATACAATGAAAAAGTATAGGATGACATTTTCACTGCTATCATGCACTGCTGCTTTAAATCAGTTTCCTCATATACCTAGATGTTCAGTAAACAGTTAACAATGCTGTAAAATGCTGACTGAGTACATTACATAATGTAACTGTAACTCCCCAAGTGGGGCTTACTGTTAAGGTTCTGCTGTATAGTTTGCACATCAAAGGCTTGACTGCCACTGACTGAGTACACAGCCACTCATCACTGAATCAGAAATCCTCTGACTGTTGCCTAAAGCTACCAACTTTCTGAGGCCTAAAACTGGGACGGTCCATCCTGACCATGACACCGTCCTCCCACCGTGTCACTCCAATGGGCACCACCGCAGACAGCGCTGCACACAATCAATTACATTTTGCTGCTTGCTCTGGCCATGCCGCCCCACAGTAACACCAGTAGCAAACATCCAGATTAGAACAATACATCATTCTGCTGCAGCAAGTTCCAAATCATGATGTACAGAAAGTTCATTAGAAGCAAATCTGTTTTAAATTGTGATCAGACATTCGAGCTGAATATATTGCTCCTCCTGACAGTCCCATCCAACCCATTTACACTCATCTCATTTGCTGAACAGACTTCACTTCAGTGACTCCCACCACCACACCAGATTGTTTTCACACACTTCTCTACAGCTGATCAGGTCCAGGTACCTTATTTCACTTCTGCCAGTCTCTTTTCTGTCTGGAGTCCCATTCAGCTGCTGGCAGGTAGACATCCATATGCGCTTGTTTGCACTACCACCCAGTCTAATCTAACAGGAAGGAACATGCTTACTGTGCTCCCACTGACATACTTGTGCTGCCACACAGGCACAGGGATTGAAGTTTCAAACTGCTGTCCAGCTCGAGCAGAGCCACAGTGGTGCAGAAATAACTGTCACTCATGGATTAGCAGTCAGCAGAAAAAAAAAGGGACAAAACTGGGACAAGTAAGCAAATACCAGGACAAAAGTGACATTTTGCAAAACTTGTGGGGACACTGGGACATGCTGCCTAAAATAGGGACTGTCCTGGGAAAATAGGGACTGTTGGTAGCTTTACTGTTTCCCCAACCAAACAAGACACTGAAGTAGTGGTGTGCAGAACCTCTCCCACATAAACAGAGCCACCTCGAACACATGCAGCTCAGTTTTCATTAGACACAAGCCAAACCTTACTGGTTGAGCTCAGATCTCAGCTCCATGTTGTTCTTATTTTTTTCAGCTCCCCAGCCTCCTAGCTTGTATGTTTGTCATGTGACAGGCTTAAGACATGCTACGGGAGGTCAAGAGGTGTGGAGGGAAGTCCAATCGCAGCACAGATGCTCTGATTTACACATGAGCAAACCAGAGTATATATAACAGCACAGCTCTGACCTCCATGCCATTGCATGCCAGACCGCGGTGGGGAGGGAGCATTTTTAATGCCAGTGCTTTCTTTGCCAGTGGGAGTGGGAACCTTTCGGCTTTGTTCAAAACTTAAGTTATACCAGCCAAAGAGGGAGGAGAACTGGAGGGAAAAAATGAAAAGAATTCTAAGGAAAAAAAAACACTTTAAAGACTGAAGAGGTGTCGGAGACTGTATGTGAGTGAGAAGGGATGAACACCTCGTGCCAGATAGAGACAGACTCCACACACAAAAAAAAACACTAGAGCTTTCCAAAAGGCTAACTAAGTTATAACTCAAACTTGAAGAGAAAAAAAAGCACAAAAACCCAAAACAAGAGATGACGGTGTGTGTGTGTGGGGGGGGGGGGGCACTTCAGTGCTCATCACAACAATACTGTCTAGCTATGAATCTAAAACCAGAACCAGAACCAAAACCAGTGGTGATTTGGCAAAACCAAAATCAGAACCTCCCTGTTTTTGCACACCACTACACTGAAGCATGACCATGCATGACATGTCCATGGCACAGATACAAGGAGTCAAGACTTTTGTAAATAAAGATGGTTATCATGAGATCTGGTTATACTGTTACAGAGTGAGCAAGCATTTTCATTCATGAGAAGGCGGCTGGCTGTGGAGGAGGTTGTGTTGTGCCGTCACCTTCTCTGTATTTGAACTGGGTGCTGACACTGCTGAGGGGGGGAGGATGGGAGCAGGGTGTTGCCAGGGTGAGGGTGCATGGGGTGAAGACATTAAGAATGTTTTGCTAGCACAAACAAGATCTGTGTACATTAGAAAGATGGTGGCCGGTTGTGAAGGAGGGTTGGTTGCACAGGTTGCCCATTGTGTAATTTAATTAAAATCTAATATTATTAGCCAACATATTATGGGTGCTGGGGGAGAGGGGGCATTGAACTTCTGACAGAAGGTGGGGAGGATGCTGTGAAGCTTCAGGGGTGGGTGAAAAACCAGAACATACCAACAACTGGAATGTCCCCAGATCCTCTGCCAAAATACCCCTGAGATAATCACTTTGAAGGGCATTCCAGCAGGGGTAATAATTATGGTAGCAGTACAAACAAAGGCACCACAGAGTACTGTGCTTACAAAATATTTATTTGTGCAAAAGATGCAAACTGCAGCCACCCCACAACTTGGGAACACCCTCTACCAGTTTTGCACCAACGTGCGTCCTCCTAGGGGATGCACATGGGTGCAAAACTGGTAGAGGATGTTCCCAAGTTGTGGGACAGCTGCAGTTAGCATCTTTTGCACAAATAAATATTTTGTAAGCACAGTACTCTGTGGTGGGTATGCTGCCTCGACAGTGACACCCACACAGTGAGCCCCCCACAGCGAACTCCTGACAGCGGCTGTATTTGTAGCAATGGGGATTTCACTGCAATGGACTTTGCAGAGATGGGGGCATATATCTAACTCTGCTGTCTGTACGATGTGGAGTTAGATATCTAAAGTGGGTGTGTGTGGGGGCACAGCCCCCCACATTGCCGAAATCGAATGTGGCCATTGGTGTCAGAGTGTTGCCGGTCATTGAGGGGATGCATCATTGTTGGGGGTATCAACGGGTTTTTTGTCAATGTCAGGGACTTCACTGTGCAGGACGTTCCTCCGGCATCATGGATCCTCTGTGGTGCCTTTGTTTGTACTGCTGCAATTGGATTTACTTGTGGCACACAGAGCGAGTGGAGCCAGAATTGCCTGCCATAGTAATTATGGTGCATTCTGGCAGGGGCTTGAAAGTAACTGGATTTTTGATGGGGATAAGGGTGGGCGCTGTTTTTTTCTTCTCTTTTTTTTTTTTTTTTTGAAGCGTTTACCCTAATACCCAAATACTGAATATCCCAAAATTTGGCTGCTGAATACTGATTATTCCCCTGAATGATTGGGAAAAGGTACTCGCATAGTCCTACATGACAGTGGTAAGCAGCCTGCCATGTCAGTCCTACCTGGGCCTGTTGGTGGTGCTGTTGCAACAGTGGACCAGAACGTTTTCCTCCAGCTGCTGATATTCTCCTCATTAATGCTGTCATGTAATGGGGCGCAAGCATGGGTGCCTGGTGTCTGGTGGCTGCCCTTGCCCCAATTTAGGGGCTTGTGCAGTGCCACCTCCTAGTTTCTACCAGGTGGCAGTCAAGTCAATGGACATAGTATCCCCCCTCACCAAGGGAAGAGAGTTGTCCTTGGGATGCTCAGTCATCCCACCGCCCGTCTGGACCAAAGTGACCAGAGCCATTCCAGAACCTAGGTTACTGATATACCAAGTGACAGCACTACCACTGTGGTATCAAGCCAACTGTGTCTTTGATCTTTAAAACCAGCTCTGTGTAAGCTGGCCCAATGCTGAAGAGGGCTGAAGTATTTTGCGTACTTTACCATTTCCCAAGCTGGTGAGCCAGGTTCAGGAACAGAGTCGGGTCACTGGGGGTCGGCAAGGGAGGGAGAGGGATTGAGCATCTGAGGGACTGCTCTTCTCTCCCAGAGAGACATGGCCTAGGCCTGTAGGCAAAATTAAGTGAGCGGTCTCTGGGGAATGTTGGATGGGTGTGCCTCCATGCATGAGTCCAACGCTCTGCAGTAGGGGTAAGGGGAAGCAGAAAAGCAGAAAATGGTGTCAGGGGCTTCATGAAGCCTGGCTGAGCTGCTTAGGTGCCCATGCCATCACTCAGTGCATTACCTGGTCTGCCTTGGGCTTCTGTACTGGGGGCTGGGGCCTTCCTTTCCCGGCCCTGCCATGAGAGCGGAACCTGTGGGGAAATCCCTGACCAGGTGCATGTTGAGGGAGGTGGAGAGCCAGCTTGAGAGAACCAAGGACTGAGTGATGTCCTCATCCTCAAGACACTGGAGGTACAAGGTAAAAAAGCTCTGGTGTCAATAGTCACCCCCCCCTCCACTGAGCCACTGTTCCTCTAAGTTGTGACATCATTAGTTGCAACTGATAGCTGGCCATGGATATTAACACCGCTGCTTTTTTCCATTTCAATGATAATTGGGTTAATGAGGAGGTGAGTCATTTTAATCAATGTAACAGCCCATGCAAGTAACAGTATCAGCATCAGGAGCTAGTGGAGGTAGTTTCCGGAAGGAGTCCAGGAAGCACTTTTCATGGAGAGGATGTCAAAGGGGTGACACAGGCTGATAGAAGAGGAGGTAACCAAGAAAGCCATGTATTGCTTCAAGAGGGGGTTGGGATAAAGGTAAGAGTGTCCATGGTGCAGAAGAGCATGTAACTTAGGATACATGGGCTCAGCAGTGGGTCGACAATATAGACTATAAGGCCTTCTTTTGTTGGTCAAGATTTTGCATTCTTCTCACTGACTGCAGCCAATGATGTCACTGGTCAGAGCACTTATAATGGTGCAACAGAGCAGCAACATACAGAACAGGTTTTGAGGATCAGGGAGACAAAAAAAAAAAAGAGAACTATATGAACAAAGAACAGGGTTAAGCAATTTACATATGAATAGAGAATGCTGTAAAGCTTCAGGTGTGGGTGAAAACCCGTACACACCAACAACTGGAATGCCCTCAAATCCCTCCCAAAATACCGCTGGGATAATCACTGTGAAGGGCATTCTGGCAGGGGCAATAATTATTGGGGCATTCTGGCAGGGGCATTAAGCTTCAGGGCAGGTAGTGCAGCGGTCACTGATCTGGATTTGGGGTGCACTCCAATTTAAAATAGGAATGTACACAAAACCACACTACACCTCAAATCTAAAACTGTGTCTCTGAACGAAATGCCCCCATGCAATTATCATGCCAGTATGCCTCCCTATTTAATTCTCTTTCCAATCCCCTCCATAGTGATTGACCCAGTGGCATTTCAGCAGGGGATCTGGGGGCATTCCAGCTCTACATGCATTCTAGTAATTTACCAAGTCACCAATGCTTCCCTTCCCGACTACATGACATGTTAAATGTCGCATGCAACTGTTTCACCTAACTAGGGTGTCAAAAATCTATTTGCACTGGGGCACATTTAAAAATGATGGCAATCTTGATTGAATGTTTGTTAACCTGTATTTTCATACAGTATTATGAAATGGCAAAGGAATGGTGTAGCTGATGTCATGGAATGTCTGAGAAATATGAAAACAGAGCAGTGGCTGCTGAAAAGAATGAAACTCTAGGTAGATCTTAGGGTACCCCAAAGCTAAATTATTTATTTATCAAAATATGGTCAAGGCATATCACAATACATAACCAGCACGAAAAAGAAAATGAGAGAGCAGTTAATGTAAAAATCATTTCCTATTACCTTTAATAGATGATATATTAATATAGTGCATAGTTTGGTTCTTTTGGAAGCTAGGCCCTCCTCAACCTATCATAGCCCTAGAATCAATCTCCAGCCAAATTATGCCCACCCTCCAGCTAGCTAACCATCCTGAGCCAGGTGTCACTGTGGCTCCGTTGGTAGCACATCTGCCTGTGGGACAGATGGTTGTAGGTTCTAGTCCTACACCAGGATTGGGTTCACACCTGAGTACAGTATGAGGAGGATGCTATACATTGCACTGAGGTCCCTTCCTTCTATCTAATCTATCTGTCTGTCTCTCTATCTCTGGTGCTGTCTGTACCAACACTCTGCGTCCTATAAAACTGGTTCATTAATTGTCCAACACTGCGTGTGTGGGTGTTGATGTCTGAAATGGCTGCCACTACACATTCATTTATGTTAATACCAGTCTAGCATTGCTTGTAAAGTGTTTTGGGATACAGTATGCATGAAAAGTATTGCTGATAAATACTGGTTCTTCTTCTCCACCTACCAAAGCACTTAGCCAATCACAGTTCTGAAAAAAAGCATTTGTCAATGCCGAATATTTGCTTGCTGATATTAGCATTGAATGTGCAGGAGTTAGACAGATGCAAAATAGGAGTGGCCGTGAAGTACTGAACTCATGCCAATCCCACCTCTACCCTACAGAGATGGACAGGCATTGGGGTGTGCCTGTGGTCATTGCCTATAATGCTCACGGCATTTTACCTCACCCTATCGTGCAGACACTGACAAGTATTGAGGTGTGCCTTGAGGTGTTCGGCTTCAGTCACCCCATTTCATAAGGACAGACGCTGAAATGGGTGCAGTACAGGAGAATGGGGGTGAAGTTTGGGGCTGAAGAGTGAAAGGCACACCTCGATGCATGTCACTGGCTTCAGAGTGGAGGTGGGATGGCATGAGCATTACAGCCGGTGATCCAAAGTTACACTTCTAATGCCTGTCAGTCTGTACAGGGTGTGACGTTATGGTTAAAAACCCTAATGCCCTGGGCGTGTTGGTATTTGCACTACAAATTTTCAACATGGCCTTTTTGTGACTCCCACCTCATAAAAGCATTTAGGACCTCTTCTCATGAACAGTGACAGTGTGATTTTGTTAATGTGTCCTTTAAGTTCCCACAGCGACCGTGCCATTCTGTGCCAGATGTGTGAAAACACAGATCAGGCAGGATGTGAAGAATGACAGCTGTACCATCCATAGGGAGATGTGAAGAGATGGCAATGTTGAAAATCTGTAGTGAAAATATAAAAAATGCTCGAAGTTCTGAGCGTACGTGCAAACTGCACAACACATGCTTGTACCGTAGTCATTTAGTGGAATTATTTCACCAACTTTTCAACATAGGCATTTTGTGACCTCTGCTCATGAACACTGTCACTATGATTTTCTTAATCTGTCAGAAACACTAATTTCCAACAGCAACTGCGCCATTGTGAGCCAGATGTGCAAATGCATATTTCGGGCAGGATAGGAAACATGACAGCTGTACTGTTCATAAGGAGGTGTGGCAAAATGCCAATGTTGAAAATCTGGAGTGAAAATATTACAGATTTGCACACTTCCGAGCATACGTGGAAACTGCGCAACACAGTCTTGTAACACAGGCATTTTATGGACTTTTATCACCAAATTTTCAACATAGGCATTTTAGATCCTCTGCTCATGAACAGTGTCACCATGATTTTCTTAATGTGTCCCGAACATTGATTTCCCACAGTGACCGCGCTATTCTGTGCCGGAAAAGCAAAAACACATTTTGGCCAGGATGTGAAAAATGACAGCTGTACTGTTCATAAGGAGGTGTGGAAAAATGCCAATGTTGAAAATCTGGAGTGAAAATATTACAAATTTGCAAAGGTACGAGCACACATGGTAATTGCGCAATGCACGCTTGTAAAACAGTCATTTTTTGGATTTTTTCCACCAAAGTCGCAACATAGGCTTTTTGAGAGCCCACCTCATGAACGTTGGCACTGTCATTTTGTTATTTGGTCCTGAAAGGTGATTCCATGCAGTGACCGTGAAATCACCTTTTGGGACTGAATGATGCCATGATAGTGGCGGAATAAATGAGGAGGGATCCCAAAAACCCCATGTTGAAAGTTTGGTACCAAAATTCCAAAAAATACCTGAGATATGCACTACAGTTGAAAAAAACATATTTATGCCATTATAAAGCTTACTGGCGTTTCTTCAGTTCTTGGTTGGCTTTGAAGAGTGCAGATTTGTTCCCGGTCCACCGAAGATCGTCGTGCTGGGCTCCGGAGATAAGTATGGAAAGAGG
Organism: Neoceratodus forsteri; assembly: GCA_016271365.2. Taxonomy (NCBI): domain Eukaryota; kingdom Metazoa; phylum Chordata; order Ceratodontiformes; family Ceratodontidae; genus Neoceratodus; species Neoceratodus forsteri. The sequence continues at coordinate 909,167,845 of CM028129.1, forward strand.
AGGGAGTGTGGGGGAGGCAGGGTGCACAGTGGGTGGGCATGAGTTGGAGAGGGGCCACCGAACTCAACGAGGGACTGTTTTCTGTTTTACAGGTTTAAAAAAAAAAAAAAAAACATTGCAGGACTTTTTTTTTTTTTTTTTACAGGGACATGTGGCACCCTGGGGTGGGATCCCAGTGTGCCACCTGAGTGTTTTTTGGGAGGGGCTGTAGCCAACAGGGGATTGGGCAGCCCCATCGGCTCCATACCAAGGGGATTAGGCACCACCCCTCTGCACACAACAAATTGGAGGGGGACATTATGCCGACGGGGAGTGGGTTCCCCCATCGGCAAATTGAACTAGGAAGGGGGGGACTGAAGCCGATGGGGATTGGGCCCCCCATCAGCAAAGAAAGACTGGTGGGGGGAGCACATGATGCCTAGGCAGTCTGGGCACCCCCTCAGCACACAACAAATGGGGAATGGGTTACAGTATGCTGATGGGGAGTGGGCTCCCTCGTCGGCAAATTAACTGGGTCAGGGATGGCAAGGTACCGCCCTGAAATGACAGGTCACTCCCTCATTGCAGCGGTGGATTCATTTCAAGGTGGTAGCACTCTGGCTGAACTAGTGTCAGCTGCAGTGTGCCACTGCAATGGGGAAAGTGGGCCAAGCCACAAAAGGCACTGGGGCCATTGGCCCCCAGAGCGATGCATCTCCAAACCCCCACTTCTCTCCTAAGCTGTGACGAAATGTTTCTTGAGCATGCGTGCAAGTAAACATAAAAATGGGAAAACAGCAACAGACACAGAACTCATTCCTGGGGTGCTCCAGTGCTGATCATCAGGAGGCATGTTGCTGAGACCCCATTTATTCTTACGAGCTGATCTCAGTGATGTCAACAAGTGACCAAACTCATTTAATTGCTGTTTTTGGGAGCAATGTTTTGGGGAAGGGCATAAACATTGGTTGTCTGATGTTAACAATTTGTACAAAATTTGCTTATCCTGGTCATTCCTGTGGATCAGACCCCAGTTCACAAGTTTTATGGATGCAAAATTATCTGTAATCTTCATGGACATTTCTGGACAACGAAGATTGTTCTTATATTTTTGACATATGGCTATTCTAGACGTGGGTATTGATTTATGATACATATAAGATTTAGGACAGATTATTGAGAAGACATGACTCAAGCACAGAATCCAGTTTCTGACATAACGTGTGTCATGCCAACAGAAAATAGTATTCAAAAGATTGGATAGAACTGCAAGATTTCTGCAGTTTATGGCAAAAAAGATGCATGTGTCATTTATTTAATGCATGCATCATTTTTAATTGGCATGATGTGTCAATTCCAGATGCAAGTTAGAACACTGGTCTAACTTATATTGGTATTGTGATGCAGAGACCACGCATGCCTTCTGAAAATCTTGCCACGAGCCTCCAAAATTTACCAACATTTCTTTTAATCATGAAGCCACTCAGATGTTTCACTGTTATATGTTAGTAGTCTCCTTTTAAGTTTCTCTGAAAACAGGACTTTGAAATGCTAACCATTCATTGAATATTCCGAAACCCAGTTCCCCACTGCTATAGCTGCAAGTAACTGTAAAAGGTCAATAAATTTACTTCCACCACTCCTTTTCTAACTAATCCCATATACCTGTCCCATCCCTGATTCAAGCTGCTCATTAATTTGGCCTATACCATTGCCTCTGGAGGTTTGTCCACCACGAGAAACTGCTTGTCAATAAGTAAGAGCCTCCTTGTCCCTGTACCTGAACTCCAGAAGAAAAGTTCCTTGTCATTCACCCTATCTGTCCCATGCAGGTGCTTGTATGTTTCAGTCATGTCACCCCTTTCCATCATTTTCTCGAGGGTGTACATGCTCAAGTCTTCCTGCCTCTTTTCATATTTCTTGCCCACATCCCTAAATCATCTTGGTTACCCTGCGCTGCACTGATTCCACTTTGTCACAGTTTTCTCTCAAGTGTGGACTCCAGTACCTTGCATAGTATTCCAGGCATGGTTGCATCAGTGACCTGTACAATAGCTCTGTCTTCTACTGCTTAACCCATCCCTATGCATCCCAGAATACTCTTTGCCTTTCCCCAAAGTCTGTTACAGTGTGCTGTGGATTTATGGCTTTCTGAGATCCTTATTCCTTATCCTGCATGGTACTTTTCAACACCAGCACTACACCCCATTACATACTACATTCTTGGATTCCTTTTCTCAATGCACATCACCTTAGATTTTTTAGCATTTAAACATCAGCTGCCAGATCTTTGACCAGATCTCCAACCTGCCTAGTTCCTCTCTGAGTTCCCTTATCCTTCCCTTCAAGTATACCCTTGCACTGACCTTTGTGTCATTTGTGAACAGGCAGATCTTGCTTTTGGTGCCTTCTCTTATGTTGACATGAACATATTGAAAAGAACCAGGACAAGCACTGATCCCTGCGTTAACCAACTTGTTACTTCCCTTACTTCTGAAAACTCTATATTAACCACTACCCTTTGTGTTTCTTCCCTTCAGCCAGTTTTCCACCAAATTTGCCCATTTTCCTTCCCTTAGCTTCTTGACCTGTTCCCAGATGGTGACTGAGTCAATGGCCTTGCTGAAATCCAAATAAACTATATTGGCTGCTTGTCTCATTATAAAGTACCCTGGTCACCAAGTTGAATAAGCCAATCAGATTCACCTCATTAACCCATTCTGTATGGGGTCCCATAACCCATTTCCTTCTAGAAATCCAATAGATCATCCCTTTCCCTCCATACCAGTAGGATAACCGCAGGAGTGTGTTCACACAACATCACTGACAATAGGGTTCAGAAGGGAAAGGATGGGAATGGCACATATTGGAGGGTAGTCTCCTTAAATGTGAGGAAGATGGGGAACAAAGCAGCTGAGTTACACACTCTGATGGTGGAGGAGGTGGACATAGCTGCCATCACTGAAACATGGGCCACCCAATACCAGGACTGGGACCCGGTGATCCCAGGGTGCAGGCTTTACCACAGGAATAGGAAAAAAGGGAAAGGAGGAAGGGTAGCTATTTATGTGAGGGAAGGAATAAAGTGTGCCAGGGAGGAGGATAGGGCAGAGGCATTATGGATGCAATTCCAGGATTAGAAGAACAGGACACTTAGGATGGGGTGGTGTATAAACCACCATCTCAGGTGGAGGACTTGGATAGGGAACTAACAGGGCAGATAAGAAGAGTTAGCAGGAAGGGTAACACTGGAATCATGGGGACTTCAATCTGCCAGGGGTAGATTGGAGCACTGCAGCCACCTCAAGCATTAAGGAGCAGACCCTCCTGGAGGCTTTCCAGGACAGCTTCCTAGTACAGATGGTAAACGAGCCAACCAGGTTAGGAAACATTCTGGACCTAGTGCTGACTAATGGGGACTTTGTCAGGGGGCTAGGCATGGAGGATCCACTGGGAGGGAGTGACCACCACCTGGTGTGGTTCTCACTTAACATTGGGCAGGGAGGCAACAGGAACAGGGACCAGGGTGTTGGACTTCAGGCGAGCAGACTCTGGTAGGATTGGGAAGATAGTGGCCAGGCAACTAGCCAGCATCCACCCACACATGGATGCTAACCAGAAATGTGAAATTATCTAGCTAGGGTTTGTGGAGGCCACAAGCTCTTGTACTAAGACACAAAGCAAAAAGGCAGGGTCTAAAAAAACAAGCTGGTTAAGTGAGGATGTGTTGGAGAAGGTGAGGGTGAAAAGATCAGCCTTCAGAAGATGCAAGAGATCTAATCAGGAAGAAGATAGGGAGGACTACCTGAAGAAATCAAGAGAAGTGACCAGAGCAGTCAGGGAAGCCAAGGCTTCAAGGAAGCTTAGACTGGCACAGGATATCATGGAGGGAGAAAAGGATTTCTTCAGGTGCATAAGAGAGGGAAGGAATTGCAAGGATCAAATTGTAAAGATCAAAAGGGATAGAGGGTGGGTGGAGAAAGGGGCAGGTCAGGCAGAACTGCTCAATGAATACTTCTGTTCTGTATTTACAAAGGAAAAGGATGGGTCACTGCCTCAGGTGATAGGAATGGTAGGCAGAGATAACTGATGGGGTAATCTCAGTGGGCAGGGTACTGGAAGGCCTAAGGCACTGCAGGTGGATAAGGCACCTGGCCCAGTTGGTATTCACCCCCAGGTACTGAAGGAGTTGGCAGAGTTCCTGGCACAGCCATTGGCACACTTATTCAATACCTCTCTGGGGACAGGGTGCGTACCCCAAGACTGGAGGATGGTACACATGGGTGCCCCTCCACCAAAACAGTCCCGAGGATGATCCAGGCAACTGTAGACCAGTAAGCCTTACAACCATTGTGGGGAAGTTAATGGAGATGATCCTTAAGGAGAGGTTGGTAACCTTTCTGTATGGGAATAGTCTACAGGATGGAAAGCAATATGGGTTTGTCTCTGGCAGATCCTGCCAGACCAGTCTGGTGGACTGCTATAACTGGGTGATTAGGGCACTTGACAAGGGCCAGGTGGTGGATGTCCTGTGTCTGGATTTCAGCAGTGCCTTTGATTTGGTGCCATATGGAAGGCTGATTAGCAAGTTGGGATACCGGGGGCAAGAATGAAGATGCTGAATTGGGTCAAGAACTGTTTGCAGGGGAGGCAGCAGAGGGTGGTTGTCGAAGGGGAACTCTGAGCTCCAAGGGCTGTGACTAGCAGAGTGTCACAGGGCTTGGTACTGGACCTGGTGTTGTTTGGCATTTTCATTGCTGACATCTTGCATGGCATTAAGAACAAGAACAACTTTTTGCAGATGACACAAATATCAGGGCAGTGGTGGATGACACAGTAGGGTGGCAGAGTCTGCAGGAAGATCTGACTAAACTTGAGTGGTGGTCAGATACATGGCAACTGAGGTTCAATACAAAGAAGTGCAAAGTCATGCACATGGGAGCAAGGAACCCAAGGAGGTGTTACTAGTTGAGAGGGCATGCAGATAGCCACTACAAAGTAGGAGAAAGATCTGGGGGTGATAATAACTGGGCAAATGAACCACTCAGCACGGTGCAGGAAAGCAGCAGCTAAAGTCGATAAGATGCCGGGGTGTATTGCTAGAGGCATCAACTCCAAGAGAGGGGAGGTAATCCTGCCTCTGTACAGGTCATTAGTGAGGCACACCTGGAGTACTGCATACAGTACTGGCGCCCATACTTAAGGAAGGATGTTAAATTACTGGAGGGGGTCCAGCACAGAGCTACAAGGATGATCCTGGGATTGGAGGACAAACCCTACGAGGAAAGGCTAAGGAAACGGAACATGTACTCCCTGGAGGAGAGGAGGGATAGGGGAGATATGATAGAGACCTTTAAATATGTAAAGGGTATTAAGACTGGTACAGAGGGGATTTTCAAGTTAAAGGGAAGGAGAAACACAAAGGAGCATGATCTGAGATTGGAGAGTGGAAGATTCGGGAGAGAAATGAGGAGGCACTTTTTCATGGAAAGTGTGGTGTCTAGGTGGAATGCGCTGTCTGAGGAGGTGGTTTCCTGCAAATTGATGGACAGTTTTAAGAGGGAGTGGGACAAAGTGAGGGGGGAGGGTCACCCTTATGAGAGTTGGGGAGGGAGGGGCAGCTGCTGAGCAAGGTGATGGCTAGCTGCACACTCGAGCAGACTTGATAGACAGTATGTCCTTTATCTGCTGGCAGTTTTGTATGTTCATTTTTAATACAGACTCCATAATCTTGCCCATTGTAGACATCAAGCTGACTCCTCTATGATTCCTTAGATCATCCTTTCTTCTGCTCTTGCATAGAGGGACCAGGTCTGCTGTCATCCAGTCCTGAGGGACCACCCCCATGGCAGTGAGTTTTCAACCACTTAATCTTTTCCACCATCCTTTTCCCCATTATTATGCCCACACTGCTTGAACATTTTCCCCCACTCTTCCTCTCTTTACCACACATTCTAGAAGTGGACCCGCCTTCTCCCTATTGTATGTTCTCACTGCATTTCAAGTTATTCACACAACAAAAAGTCTGGCACTCACCACCTCCTTATCAAAGGCCTTTGATAAAGGACAAATTGGTCTGAAATGTGTCAGACAGACACTCTCCTTTGTTAAATAAAGTTTTTTTAAAGTGATTTACAGAGCTACGTGGTGTCCTTAAAAGCAGATGGTGAGTGCAATACTTTTTGTTGTATGAATATTTGCTTTGCTTCAAGCACCACCAACCTTGTGCACACTCTCCAGTGGGCTGTGCATTTCAAGTTATGCATCCCTATGACATTCTGAAATAGGGTGTGCCAGCATTATTCTGAAATTGTGTTTTCCTGCCATACTCTGAAATTATGAGTCCCTGTCACATTCCAAACTTACACATTCCCTGTGTTTTATGAAATTGTGGGACCCAGCAGCATTCTGAAATTGTATGTTCAGATGCACTTAAACATAGAAACATAGCATGGAAACATAGCATAGAAACATAGAATGTGACAGCAGGTAAGCATTGCTGGGCCCACCCAGTCTGCCCATTTTTTTGAGGTTTTTTTTAGACTTTTTTCCTTTTTTGCTGCAGACCCTGCTTGATCTATTGTGCAATTTCTTCCCCCCTTTTCTTAACCATACAATTCCTTTTGCCTGCTCCAGACATTTTTGAACCCTGCTAATGTTTTTGCCTACACTACCTTGGCTGGAAGGCTGTTCCATGTATCCACCATCCTTTCTGTGAAGAAGTACTTCCTCATATCCCCCCTGAATTTACCCCTCTCCAGCTTCATAGCATGTCCCCTGGTTCTAGAGCACTTTTTTCTCTGAAAAATACTTCCCTCCTGTACCTTGCTTACCCACTTGAGATTTTGAAAGGTCTCTGTCATATCCCCCCTCTACCTCCTCTCTTCCAGGGTGTACATATTTAGCTTCTTTAGCCTCTCCTTGTAGGGCTTCTGATGCAGATACTGCATCATTCTGATAGCCCTCCTCTGGAATGCCACCACTCTGTGTTCCGCTGCATTTGAAAATAATGCATGCCAAAATTAAGTGTCTTGCTTACATTCTAAAATTACCCTAGCTATCTATCATACTCTGAAATGGTATGTCCCCAACACAATCTGAAATTAGACATTTCTGCCACATTCCAAAAACTGCACATCCCCTTTGCATTTTGAAACAGTGGACCCCTGCCACATTTTGAAATTGTTAGTCCTTCTGCATTCCAAAACTGAATGAACCCACGACATTCTAAAACTGCACATCCCTGTTGCATTACACAGTTAAGCATTCCCTTGCACTAAGAGTTCCTATGTTTCTGTATCATTGATAAATTGTGAAACACTGCCGGATTCCAAAATGGCATAACCTTGGTGTATTCTAATACTCTGTGTCCTGCTGCATTCCAAACATACCAGTCCTGGCCACATTCTGAGAATATGCATGCCAGCAGCCACATTCTGAAACTGCCATACATCAGCACTTTCTGAAAATGTATGCAACCAGGGATTTGTTGTACTGCTCCTGAACATTTGCAGATTTGTGCCACCTAATGCACTTCATTGTATTGTATTTCTCTACAGCTGGCATTTGCCTTTGCACAATTATTAATTTGTTGTACTTTGCACCTTGTTATATTGTCTGTTCTCCCCTCCTCCTCCTTCTCCCCCCAGGATACATATGGAAACCAGTTGTTACCAACTCGAATATCTTTCCAGGTAAAACTCTTGAAACAAGTAAATAAATGCTTCAGCTTTACGGTTTGTTTTACAACTGTTTACAAAAGCAACAGTTTTAATAAACTTCAAGGCACAAGTCATACAGTGCTGCTGGCAATGAGGACTAGGTTGTGAGCTCTTCAATGAACCAATCTTTTTAATAAGCAGTAACATCAGGGTTGCAAAAGACTTGTACCATTTAAATAAAATAGCTCCAATGAAAATCTTAGCATAATTCTTACTGGGGAATTTGCTGCTTCTAATTCTGAATTTAAAGCTCTGGGGTGGATCCCCGCTCAAGATCCCTTGTAAGGCTGCTATCTGATTGTGGTCATACTGTGGCCAGGTATATGCTGTAGTGTGTTTTATTGCAGGTTATGTTAATGAGATTTAACCCAGTTGGGAGTTTATATATAACAGCCTGTCATTAGATTTATCACTGAAATGGAGACTCCCTGTGAGGAGTCACTGTATTAATAATTACTGGGTAAATATATGTGATATGCCCTGTGGTACAATATTTTAAACAGTGGGTTTTAACTATGTAGAAAGCAATGCTTTGTTCTCAAATTTCAGTTGAATTGAAAAAACAGAAAACATCTAAACTGTGTTGCTGGTCATCGGTAAAATTCTTACTTAGTCTTGCAAAGCTGGCCTCATAAACCTGATAAGAATGCAGATGCAAGCAGTGGAACCAAGCAAGGGAATGAAACAAAGAGTCTAGTTGTGGATGCTGTTCAGCCTTTAATGACACAGCACATATTATAGACATGCTTCCATGATTCCTGGATCTGCTCTGCTCAACAAAGCTTGACATCTTAGTGGTAAGTTGAACATATACCAAGATCTTGAATTTTTAAAGGGACAGAAATGTGTGCTGAACATAGCCATGACAAAAGATTCTCTCTCTCTCTCTCTCTCTCTCTCTCTCTCTCACTCTCGCTTTCACTCTCATTCTCAATCCCTCTCTCTCTCTCTCTCTCTCTCTCTCTCTTTCATTACCCAATCCATTAATGGCCTTTCTGGTTATTTTAGAAAAATTCCCCCAAGCCTGCCCAAGAATACTCAAAGGTGCAGCCTATCAGTTTATTGGCTACAGTGAAACTCCACAAGAAGCCTCAAGAATAATTAATTGCAGGAAACCTAGGGGCACGTGGTTCAGTGCTGTAAAGAAGTACTGAAAGCAACGGCTGCCCCTTTATGGTCCACACATATTTTCTATTCACTGGAACATTCATTTTTTTTTTAGATTTGTAATCACATGCACATGTGAGTATTCATGTTGAAACCTGTGTAACATTCTTCTGCACTGCAGTTTGCAGTCAATATAACAATGGTACATGCTGGAGTTAAACATTTGTTTACAACGGTTAATTCACAATTCATTGTTTACTTCTATACTTTCAATATTTGCACTAATAAACTGTTTGCCAGGCTGGGGCAAAGTCTTGGTCTAACTATTGTAATACTAATTTACTATTGTAAGTACTATGTAATATTCATCCATAGATTGCCATCTATAATTTATGATAGATGCCACATAAACTTGTTGAACATGTTAAAAAGTGCACCAAAAAAGTGCTGTATGACCTTAGTTTTACCAGGGTTCAAAACTGAGAACTGAAACATCTACTGCATTTCAATGCCTGTTCAAGAAGGTGCAGTTATGGATTATCCATATGAAACACTTTAGCCAGTTAATGGATTAGAACTCCATTCTGCAGGAGTAGGCACATTATGCTGGTCAGATGCAACTGACACTGGGTCCCATTCAAATTCATACTCACTATCAATGGAGCTAAGTGGCTGGTGAGAAAACTTAGCTCAATCAGTCCTATAACCACTCAAGCTTAGCTCTGCAGTGATTACAGCCCTTTCATGTGCATTTACATTGTGACCATGTGGTAAAGGGGCAGGGCCATTTTTTTTTACAAAAACATGGCAGCACTCACAAGTCTAGATGCAGCCTCCTTCACCCCTCCAAGAGTTACTACCTTTTATAACCCGGCAGTTATGAGGAGCACAGTGCTGCAATAAGACACACCAGGCCAGCAGGATGAGGATGATTAGAGGGAGCACCTTCAGTAAACAGCTCCAGGGGGACCCAGGGAATAGAGAATGGAAAACCACTAGACTACAATGGATGTGACCACCTGTAAGAGTGAGAGTGAGTGGCACTTTATGACCAAAAAGGAAAACCTTCAGGCCACAGATTGCAGGAGACACAGGTCCACAAGATATGAGGGGAAGGTTTTCAGGCAGCCTGTCTGTTTGTAAACCACAGCACCTGGCATCAAGCATGGTATTTTGCTCCACCACTCCAACATGTTAGAAGTGCAGCTTCTGTTTGCACCCTCTAAAATCTGGACCCATAATTTGCATTTCTTCCCAATTGTAGGGGAACTGCTTCCCCCTGCAATATGTACCCAGTATTATATAAGGTGGTAGTGGGTAATGCTCAATGGGGTGAGCAATTTTCATCCATTGTGCACTGCCACTCATAACGACTGAGAACAGGGCCCAGAGTTGTTTCTAACAAAATGTATTAGTTCATGCCAATCAAAGCAAAATAATTTCAAGTTTGCTAAATCACACTACTTTATGTAACTACTCTAGTTACTTATGCTGGTTACTCTATGTAATCAGCTGTATTTACTGCTGTTTTTGTTCATTAACTCTAACTTGATTTATTTTCTTTTTCTATAAAGATTTTTCTCCTCGGCTTCTGTACCATCACCAGGGATGTACTCAATCCCAAGGATTTGCCCTTTTCAGTCTGTACCATCTTACAGACAGCAAGGAAGTGTTTTTCTCCTAATTATCTCCAAGATTACTCCTACCTCAGCTATCTAGCTATTTCTCTGCAACATTTCCCATCTGTCAGGGCCTCACCCTCTCCATCATACTCTGCTTTATTTCCTTATCTATTGATGGTGACCAGTCCTGGTCTCAATGACCAGGAAACATGTTGTGCTCCTGTTGCCTCATGAAGCCTACTCTTGGAGGATGGGGCCCTCCCCAGGTAGGGATCATTTTCACTATACTGATCAACTCAGTGGCACCTCCTGGCATCTACCTTTCCCTGCCCCTCATCTTGAGGGTAGAGTTATCCCCACAGGGGTTCCTTTAACCATACTGATCAACTCTGTGGCATCCTTTGGGGTTTCTTTTATGGCTTCTTCAGTCCAGAGGGTGTGACCTCTTAATGGGGCCTCCTTGGTCATGCAGACTGATTCAGCAACATTTGTTGCAGCATTCTTCCCTGAACCTGCTTACCACTCACCTGGTCTCAATCGGTTCCTCTTCCTGTAGTTCCCCTCATAATCACAGTCATACGTTTTTTCCTGTTCATTGAATTTAGGGTGGGAGACCACTGTTTAGCAGATGGTACTCTCCTCCATTCACACCTTGTGGATGGGGTTCCTCTTGTGATGGGAAAGAGTCCCTTTAGCCACATCTGAATGCTCGGCAGCATCCCACAGAACTATCCTGTTAGAAGGACAGAGTAAGAGCCCTTCCTCCTAAAATCTCCCACAGTTGGATTTTAAGTTCAGTAGCATATGAGCTGTTACTAATAAACAATTATTGGTTTCCTGCTGACAGATGGAGCTAGGATGGCATTTGCCGCTACGGTTCCTTGCATTTGTACTATGTCTAGTCAGGCTATTTCTCTCCCCTCCTTTGAGAAGTAAGTGCTACATCTGCCACTACTGTACTTTGGGCCTTCTTCCATAAGATGCATTTGGTGTAGGGGACCACAACCCTGCAGCACCTCAAGGGGTAGACTACTCCCATAGAAACTGATGGCATATAAGGAATGCTCGGCCCACCTAGTCTGCCCATTTTCCCTACCTACTGCAATACCGCAGACCCTACTTGATCTTGGCTTACCTTCTCTTTCCTATCACTAGGGTTCCGTTATGTCTATCCATGCATTCTTGAATTCCTCTGCTGTTTCCCCCCACCACCTCCACTGGGTGGCTGTTCCATACATCCACCACCCTTTCTGTGAAAAAATACTTCCTCACGTTACCCCTGAGTCTACTCCCTCCAGCCTCATATTATGACCCCATGTTCTTGAACATCTTTTTTTCTGAAAGATACTACCCTTTTTCACCTTATTAATGCCCTGGAGGTATTTGAAAGACTCTGTCATATCCCTCTTCTCTCTTCTCTCTTCCAGGGTCTACATATTGAGGTCCTCTAGTCTCTCCTTATATGACTTTTGGTGCAGACCCTGCACCATTTTTGGTCCCTTTCTCTGAACTGCCTCAACTCTATCTATGTCCTTACAGAGATGTGCCCTCCAGAACTGGACACAGTACTCCGCTTGAGGTCTCACCAATGATTTGTACAGTGGTATCACCACCTCCTTTATTCTGGTGGTGATACCTCTACCTATGCACCACAGCATCCCACTGGCTTTCTCCACAGCCTTTTCACATTGTTTGGTCACATTTAGATCATCAGATATGATTAACCCCTGGGCCCTTTCCAGTTTGGTGGCTGTCAGTACCCCCCCCCCCATCATGTACTCCTCCTTATGGGTTTCTGTGTCCCAAGTTCATGAGTTTGCACTTCTTTGCATTGAATCTTGGCTGCCACTTTCTTAGGTCCCTCCTCCATTCTTCCACCCCTCCCCCAGAGGGTCAACCCTATTGCAAATCTTAGTGTTGTCTACAAAGAGGTATACCCATGAGAGTCCCTGTACCTTTATGGCACCAGGACAGGGTGGCCACCCAGAAGCTTGGTGGTAGTCCCTGTAGCAGGTACAGATATAGCAAAAGCAAAAGATTAAATATGCTGTACAAGTAGTCTACATACTACTACCAACTATCTCAGTTTCCATTTTCAGTCCTAACCAACTCTCCCTATTTTCCCCTAAACATTCCTACATAAGGAGTACAATGCCACTTGAACTGAAGGGCTTAGTCCATGTTTCTGAGGGGCAAGGGGGCAGTTCTCAGTCATCACACTTAAATCCACAAGCTGATCCTCAAAATCCTTGGTGCCACCATGCACCCCTCCTCTGCCTCCTCTAGTGGTGTCTCTCCTTGGGGTTGTGTCTTCTTCCCTAAGTAGCATTTAGAAATGGGGACCTTGCCCCTATGACACCACAAGGGATGGAACCTTCTCATGAGGGCTCCTGCATCTTTATGGCACAACGTGGTGGTAGTCCCTGTAGCAGATATAGAGAGAGAACATAAGCCAAAGATCGAAAATGGTCCACAAGTAGTCCACTTAGTACTACCAACTACCTCAGTCCCCCTTTTCAGTCCTAACCAACTCTCTGTCTTCCCTAATCATTCCTACATAAGGAACCCAATGACTCTTTAAGCTAAAAATAAAAAAGACTTAATGCCCTATACAGGTATTACAGCCAAATAGTTGACAACTAATGTAGAAAACTAAGACCAAAGTATATGCCTAGCAAAGACATGAAGACAAAGATGCAAAAAAAAGTTTCTTCAGAAAAAACTCTGCTGTCCTATTAAATTCAGTATGATTTAAGGAGGGGCAGGAATACATCATGGCACTGGAATAATCTCATGTAGCCTAAGATGGTGGGGACCCATTGAACAGTTTACTGAGGAGAGAAACATGATGGATTTACCAGCTGGGAGCATTATCAAATAATGTTTTAAATGAAAATAATAACTGCCCATCAATTTTTCCCATGGTGATGGCCACTTGTTATTTGCTGAAATAACTGGCTGGTTATTATAGCATTCACGTATCCACTGAACAGCAGCTGCTGTCTCGAGACAGTCTGGAGCACTGTTCATTGAGCTCAATGACCAGCAGGCTGTGAAAAATGGGTCCTGAGCAATCCCTCTGTTCATGTCTGCTGCATAAGACAAAAAAACGCTACTTAAAACTCTGTGCACCCCTTCTATGTTATTGTTTAACAGTCTAACCAAGTATCGCAGATGATCACTTCTCTGGTGAAAGGCATTCAACTCAGTCTGAGTCCCAATTGCTCAATCTTTGTAAAGTCCTGTTTATAAAAAAACTTACTTCCAAGTGTATTTACTTATGTTTAGTGTTGCTGCTTACTGAACTTGTACCTGCTATCATAGTTGAGCATTCCTCTCATAAAATGCTTTTCAGTGAGTCAGCTCCACATCAAACAAGCAAAATAATTAAAAAAAAGGAATGCCAAAGAAGTTTTCCTTGGTGGCTTCTCTTTTTCAGGAATTTAACGTCATCCGCTGATGATTTTATGACAATGATGGTATTAATAATTTTATCTGGAGAAGTGGGTGAAGAAAAAAATTGATGGCCAGAAATTATATAAAGTAAAACTGGGGTGGTATGATAACTAAAATATAATAACTGTTTACCGTTTTTTCCCATAGGGAAACCGGGTTATAATTCTAGCATTATAACCAGCTGGTTAAAATGACATTCACACACCCAGTTTCCTTTCTACTGGGCATGCGTCAGCTCGTGATCTTACTTTCCTTCCAGCGGTACCAGTCCGCTCATGCTGGACCGTCCATCATCCGTGACTCGGCATAGCAAGCGGGCTAATAAATATATTGTTTAGTTTTATACAGGGCTACTTCCCAAAACAAAAAAAGTTAAATGTTACTACGGACTACCATTTTAGCCCTGAACTTCCTTGTCTCTGCCCTCCCCTTCCATCATACTCCTCAGCGCTCTACATTTGACCGAACGACCAAAGTAGGAATAAATTTGTTTGATTTTTTTTTTTTTTTATTAACAAAAACGTCTGGGTACAAATCTTTGTTTTTGCTTAGAAATTTGTAAAAAAATGACATAAGCGCTGCTTTGCCAGGAGCCAAGCCACTACAAACCACTTTCAAACCCCAACTGCGGCTCGGCTCCATGGCTACATTTATTTTGCATAATTGCTTCGGCAAAAAAACAATCCCCAGCAATTATACAAAATAAAAGATGGGTAGCTAGTTAAAACTCAGATTTTACACACACCCTCAGGGTGGGATGCCTTCATAAACTCCTCGAGCTTTGCTCTCGGGGTTTATGTGGCATCCCACCCCTCAGGGGGATATAAAATCTTCATTATAACTAGCTTCCCATCCATTAATCTCTATTTAATACACATCCTCTGTATGTGATACTTGAGTGTTTATTAAATTCTCACAATGCACACCACCCCATGCAATATTCTGTATTTATTAAATGAAATTATGGATTGTATACCATTCATTATAACCTGTGTCATGTCTATTTAATGTTTTTTAATCCTTTTGAAACCTCTTCTTTCTTGTAGGATAGCATAATAATAAATGATAAAATAAGACAAATGTTCACACTGGTAAACTCACTTGAATTTTATTTATCAGAGCTCCTGGGCATATATGGCTGCTTTTTTGTCTCTATAATCTATTTTGGCAGGATACTAATACTTGATTAAACTGATGTGGTTTTCATAATGTATTTATTATTGTGATTTATGTACCTGTACCTGAAAAACATTTACCTTTGGGGTTATCATTATTGTTGCACTATCTTTCATTATTATAATAAATATATTTGGTAGGTGTTACTGTTAACATTTGTCATTTTCATTATACTGAATTACTTTTCTTTTTCCTGTGGCACTGTGTTTTTGTTCTGTGGTGTTTAAAAAAATGCTGCATGCAAGTGGCTTTTCTATCTGAATTTATAGCTTTAAGAATGCATCATTTTACTATTTGTCTATATTGCTGAGTTAACAAGTCTTTCTACTGATGATTTATTTATCACTGGTCCACATCCACCAGTAGTTCAATGCACAGTGATTTGATTAATTATGTACTTTTCAAATCAGCAATATAAATGTATGACTGTCACAGACTTGTTGTTTCCCAGAACTCAGCCTGCAGTTGTTACCAGTTTCACAACTCCACAGTCCCCTGAAAGGGTTACCTTGGTGGGCTGCCATCACTCACTGCATCCTCTTTCAGGGTATCTCTAGGTCTGAATCCCATCAGAGCCACTGCTTACACAAAGTGCTGTGCTACTTACCAAAGGGCAAACAACACACCCCTTCTGTTACAACTAAGAACATTTATGCTTTATATATGGTAACTATAGCCTGCGTCTTTGGAGATGGATCACAGCCTTACCAGTTTACCCCTGGTCATGTATACCTGAAATTATTCAGTCACAGAAAGCATGCTGTATATATAACAAACATTTAATATTCCATAATCTTTACATATGTTATAGGATAATACACACTGAAGACTATGATTAATACAGTATTTCTACAGCAATAAAGATAAACACCCGCATTAGGCTACTTTATAGCCATAAGCAATGTTTGACCCCAGATTCTCTTAACCTGGCCATTCAAAGCTTTCTTGTTTCGCTTATTAATTATGGCTTACCAATCTATGGATCAGCTACTGAAACAACTCTTCACCGCATCATAGTTGCACTCAACAAAGCATGCTAGCTCCTTAAACCAGCTCAGCCCGTCTGTCCCATACCTGCGACATGTATGCTCAGGCTAACTGGCTCCAATTCAAAAGTAGACTCATGTACCAAACATGTTTACTGTCCAAAATAGTAAGCTGAGGCAAAATGCCCCCAAGAGTTCAAAAGCTTATTACCCCCACTAGCGAACATCACTGTACCAGAAGCTCCACTAGCCAGATTTTTAATATACCCCCCTGTCGCACTTCTCTGGGACAAAGGTCCTTTGTCTACTTTGCCCCGCTATGGATGAACTCACTGCACCATGACATCACTTCAGCATCCACATTGGGCTCCTTCAAGGTTACACATAAGCAACAGCTAGTTGCTGATGCCAGTTGTGACTGCTTCCAATAACCTTCTTTCTTGTGACCAGCACTTATTCTAACCTTATGCTATCCTGACCTTATGCATAACTGTTCTCAGCATGTAAATAACTGTTTTAAGTTGCTAATCATTCTCCTTTCACATTTCATCTTGATCCCTTCCACTCTTTCCCCTCACCCCTGTATGCTTTTCCCCCTTCCCCCTGTTATATCTCCAGATCTCCCTTGCTCACTTTAAGAAGCTTTGTCCCATACATTCTCACCTCTGATGAGGTCCCTGAGCTGATGCCATCCCTTACCTTGTTAATTATTAGATATCAGACTGAGTCTGTTCTCATTTTGCTGTAAAGGGTCATTTCATAAGACCCCATCCCCTCTAATATGACCCTTTGAATTCCAGGTTTTAATCAAATACGCCCCTTGGCATGCATTGTACAATGCCACATGTATTGGAACTTCTCTAGTTATATGCTGTTGTAATGTCTTGTATAATTTCTTGTTTTGTTTGTTCTCTGTCTCATACTTTTCCAATATGTATTGTTCATCTGACAAGGAACCTATGAAATGAGCTTGTTCTCTAAGGTGTTATCCAACATTTCAATAAATTAATAAATAAAGACTTGTGAAGAAGATAGAGGTTACTCAGAATAGCCTAACTCCAAAACTATCTAGATTCTTAGTAGAGCAGAAGAAGCTTTCCCTAATAAATGAGTTATGGAAGACTCAAACCCATGATTTTGTTGGCGCCAAATCCCAAATCACAATGGAGCTCTCAGAGACAACACACACAAGAAATGCTTTTTTGCTGGCTGTCCCACTACACCTGCATCTCATCATACAAGTCTCTCTGACACCACATCCATGACCAGTCCTTTAAAAAATCTGGGGACCACTCTTTTTCAGAACAGGTCCAGGCTGAATTTATTAGTTAGACCCTGGTTTTGCAGACTGCTGCCTATGTCATTTTGTTCTCCCATCTGGCTACCCAGCAAGAAACTGTCTAACTCTGCCTAAACCCTGTTTATCTTCAAAACATGTCAACTGTTATGAAAGGGAAGTAGCCCTTTGACGTTTAGTCACAAAACAAAAACTTTTATAGGGCAGGAACTGGATTTCCTAACAAAGACTCTCCATAGCTGAATGCCCCCAGGCATGGCCTACAGTGGAAGTGGAATGTGATTTTCAGCTTCCACCAGACCTCCTCCCTCAGCTGAAACACTTTCAGAGGCAAGATGATAAAAATAAAAAATGAAACACATACACAACGTACACTGCAAGTTGTCATAATGGCACTCATGACAAGGTCACCACTCCCTGAAAAAGATGCATAGTGTTGATAAGTAGGGATTCTTTTGGTATTTAGAGTTGATTACTTTCTTTGTTCCAGTGAATATACTGCATATATTGCACTTGCTAATATAATGAATTATATGGCATTGTTCCTAGTTGACTGGTCTTGTGATACATACTGCAGGGTAAGAGTGCTGGGGCTTTTTATCTCTGTTTTCAATGAAACTTACAGCACAAACCTGTTAGCATATGAACACTAATCTACTCCTGTTGTGCATTCTAATGAGAGGTAGAGGCATGCATAGATGGCACACTGACATATTGAATATGTTTTGGAAGCAATAACAGCCTATTTGTACAACACTATCTCAAGCTTACAGAAAAATGTCTGTAAACAAATCACAAATAGCATGGACCATACCCCACATTCTCCTATTACCCTATTATGCCAAGATCTCCACCCCTGAAAATGATGTGTAGTGTTGGCACATAGGGAAGACTTTGGCATCTGAAGTTTACAGCTTTTTATTTAGTCTGGTGAGTGTATATATTTCACTTTTTAATAAATCATATGGCACTGGACTTAGATGTTCAGTCTTTTCTGTGCTCTCAGGCTTTCAATATGGTACTTGTTGCACTAACTACCTCTCGAGCACATAAAGCCCAGTTAGCAAGGCTAAGACTCTATTAGCGTACTTCTGTTACACTATGCTGCCTCCAGAGTATTGTTTTATGTGTTTGTTTTGAAATAGTCATAGTATTTGCTTATTTATGGTCCCTTGTTTATGGTACCATTCTTCTACCCAATATTTGTTTTTTAATTACTTATGAGTTCCCAAACCCCTTGACGATAGTGGAGTAGAAGTACAGAGGGAAGGTTTCAATGCAGGGATTCCACTCAACTGATGTCACAGGGTCTAGAACTGCTAAGCAATCAAAACATAAATAGTGGGCAGAAAAAGGCAGCAATAACAAGGGTCCTTTAATAAGGAAAGAAAATAGGACTATTTCCAGATACATGAAACAATACAATGGGTTTATTAAATTTCACACATGCCAAACATCCAATTATACTACAAAATATAACAAACAGTTGTTAAGTTTTTTTAAGGATGTTAGTTGATCATTGCATGGCTACATGCCTTCTGAGGGCCTATCTCCTATTTCTGTTCTCAAACTATTTTTCCAGTATATGGGAACACCTTTAAGTATAACAACTTTCATCTTATTTTTGAACAATATTTTGTGTTACTATCCCTTCATTCTTTTGTTAATACTGAGAACATTAAATATGAATGGCAAAGGAAGAGATGGACAGATAAATGGCACAGGGAGAGTTAAGAACTTAAATGGCACAAGAAGACATGGAACATAAATGGCAAGGGAGAGATGGAACACAAAAGCCAAGGGGAGAGATGGATAGAGAAAAAGCAAATGGAGAGATGGATCATAAATATCAAGAAGAGAGATGGAACATAAATGGTAAGGTTATGTATGGCAACAGAAAAGGCAAAGGGAGAGACTGAATATAAATGACAAGGGGAGAGATGGAAACAGGAAAGGTAAAGAAAGAGGTAGATCATAAATGGCACAGGGAGTAATGGGAACTAAAAAGAGATGGGAAGAGAAGAAACATAAAATGGCAAAAGGAGAGTTGGCAAATAAGGGGCAAGGGGTTAAACAAAGACACGTAGAATTTGTTGGCAGAAAAGGACTGCTTGGCCTACCCAATCTGCCCAGATGTTCCCTAACTGGTTGAATTGTCAGTGGAAAAGGGAGAGATAAAAATGCACAGTAAATGGCAAGAGCAGAGATGGAGTATGAAGGGGGATAGAAGCAAGGTGTGCCTATGCCTAGTATCACTTAGTGGTAGTAGGCTTACTGTCATAAAGAATCACAACACAGCTTTGAATTCCTTTGCAGTCCTCTATGACAATATGTGTAGTGCCACTCAGCTAGACTGACCACAGCACCAGGGACTGGAATGCATTCAAGAATTTACATATTGCTAACCCTAGCATAGCTTGAAAGTCAGTGGCAGTACTTGTTCATTTTGTTCATAATGGGCCAAGTCAATTCAGGTTTGAGTGGGGAGTTTATTTTAACAATCCTGTAAAGCAGGTGAAGGGGGACTTACCAGACAGAGCTGTATTCACCTATTATGACCCCCAGTCACAGCTCAGTGGTTGTAGAGAAACTCATTTCTACTACTGTCTTTTGGTGCATAGAAAACTGGTGGTGAGGTTAGGGAGGAGAATGAGTTGCCAAAGATGCTGTATGGGAGATGAGCAGAAAGAGATAGTAGGATGACAGATAATTTTGGGGAAAGGAAGACCAGGTAGGGGATAGTGGATAGGTGATGACAGATGCAGTGGGGGCTGACCATCTAATGGAGGGGAAAGGCTTTTTAAAGATTTTTTAAAACTTATTTTTGACATTAATAAAGAAAATTAATTATTATTTTTTGGTCCCAAAATACAATACTCAGCGAATATTTGCCTGAAGGTCTTTACTGACCCTTGCTAATTAGACAATGTCTGGAGTCAGATAAAAATATATCAGTAAAGAAAAAAGTATTACAGTATTTACTGTCATTGTTACAAGTGTTGTATTTTAAATTATTTCAATCTCTGTTGCTATCAATATTTTGAAAGGGTAGGTAGTAAATAAGCTTTTAGGTACTGACAGCCACATGACATTAATGACCATGTACATTTTTATAAATCTTTTTAGGCAATGCATGTTACTGACTAAAGAAAGCTATAATAACATTTGCATATCAGCTGCTATGATAACACACTGGAATAAGTAAGTAAGTAAATAAGTAAGTTTATTTATTCAGCACCCAATCCTGGAGGTTCTGGACACCTTACCATAAAAATTTGACAGGGTGATACAACATATGCATAAATATATAAACAATAAGTAAGCAGATTTAAAATAAATAAAACCTTTTGTAGGAGTTATAATACATCAGCAAGGAAAGCTTTATTAAAAAAAATGAGTCTTCAGGCCCCTCTTGAAAGCTTCCTCCAAAGGGACCACCCTCAAGGATCTTGGCAGCAAGTTGCAGAGGACCAGGACAGCCACCCTAAATGAATGGTCACCTGAGGTTTTCAGCCTGGTCCTCAGAACTGCCAGGAAGCCCTCGGTGGAGGAACGGAGGGAGTGTGCTGGGATAGCAGGAGTAAGGAGGTCTGACAGGTAGCCAGGGCCCGATCCGTATAGTGCCTTGTAGGTAAGCAAGTCTACTTTGAAGAGAATCTTCCACCTGACTGGCAGCCAGTGCAGACCCCACAGGACTGAGGTCACATGACAGGACCTAGACAGCCTTGTCAGTAGCCTGGTCACTGCATTCTGCACTAGTTGCAGTCAGTGGAGGTTCTCTCCTTTAACCGCAAGGTAAAGAATATTACAGTAGTCAAGCCTGGATGTCACAAAGGCATGTACCACTGATGGCAGGTCTTCAGGTGGAATTAGGGGTTTAATCCGGGTGATGTTCCTCAAATGGTAAAAAACACTTTTGATGACAGCCAACATCTGAGCTTCAAATGTCAACTTGTCATCGAGGACAATGCCCAGATTTCTCATCCTAAATTATGCCGTCAACAAGGTCAACCCCAGGACAAAGCCTGTTGTCATCCCAGAGGCACCCTCATCATGCCCATGACCCAGTTCACTCACCATGGCCTCCATCTTTTCTGGGTTGAATCTCAGCCAGTTAGAGTTCAAGCAATCCTGGATCTCAACATCTATGTTGGCCCAATAAAAGGTATCAAACCATTTACTTCTGGATCGGGATCTCAGCAAGGCATTTATTAAGCACTTCAACTGCACCATTTAGAGTAGAAGTGTAACTCATTTTAATTGTTTCCTGGACTATGGCACAACTCCACTAATATGCTATGTAGTCTCTACAGTTCAGTAGGCTAAAACTGGGAATACCAACTCTGTTATAAAATTGCACTGATAATACATTTTGAATTACAGCAAACTGAACAAATACCTACTTAGGTTGCTACTTCTAATTCAACTGTCACCACATTCATATCAGCTGTAAGAATGCAAAACAATATAATCATGTCTCTTCAACAGTAATGGAATGGATGCAGTCTCGTTAATTAAAGAGATTTTCTGCATTCCAGCAGAAAATTGATCTTTGGCATCAACAGAAATCAGTTACACAACACTCACCCCCCAAAAATGTAAAGTTTCATGACGTTATATTTTTATATTACTGGAGACATTGCCATTAAAATAGGATCACATCTCCTTAGACTTCATCTGTTCACATAGCATAGGTTATAATGATCTGCTTATGACATCATGGCCTATTGCTATGGGAATTATTTTGATATCACCAGCAGAGGATTATTCATTTCAGAGCAGGAAAAGGAAACAAGAACTGATGATGTCCAAGGGGCAATTATAATTGCAGGTCAGGAAAACGAAGCAAAAACTGATGAAATCCAATGGGCAAACATTATTATTTTATGCATATGTCTTTTATACATCAAGAATGTCCTGAAATTCCACTTCATGGAATGTTAGGAGATTTGAATCCAGTCAATGCCAACAATAACATTTTTTGTAGGAAACTGGCAAATCACATCAAGCCATATCTTGAATTTACAAATACAATTATATGCAGTGCAATTGAGATTACTACTCAATAACTAGCTATACTACCAGACAATTTTTCCTAGGTGTACAGAAAAAGCTTTAAAAGATGAACGTGCACTGAAAGCTCCCGTTCTGTGCCTTTCAAAGTCCCTATCCTGAGTGCAAACTGGTGTAGTACCCTAACTGTGCTATACTTAAAACAGGGTTAGAGTGCAGTGTGAATGCCCTAAAATGATTTACTATGGCCCTATAGAGCAAAGCCTAAACAATGTACAAAAAGCTACATTTGGAATGATGCACTGCCCTCTACTGACCAAAACAGGAATGCACCTATACTAGCCACAGGTTGTTAAGGAGTGAAACTAGTAAGTTATTTGCAATAGATGTCAAGCAAGTACTGTATTGCTAAACAGAGTTACACAGTGATACAGGACTTTCTTGAGGTAGACAAAGACCAACCGCAGAGGTGAGAGGTAGATCTTTGTTGGTCGCTGTCAGTTGGCTGGGTGGTTGAGCACTTCATACCAGGACCAGAATTGTGTTTGCTAGACTACCAGAGATAGAAATATATTATTATTCTTAAGGAAACTGGATGAGAAGGTACAATAGACTACTAGCAATATATATATATTATTATGCCTAAGAGGAGCGAGTGAGGGAAGGGGCCTCTAGACTACCAGGGATATTATATTATTATGCCAGTAGGGATCAAGTAGAGGGGTTACTAGACAACTAAGGATATAATTATATTATTATGCCAATAGGAAACAGGGTAGAGGGGCTACTAGACCACCAGGAACAGAAAATGCAATATTATGCCAATTTGGATCTGATTAGGGCAAATGTGTATGGTTGTAAAAGTTGGTATTTGGCAGTATTAACTAGCACACAGCTGCCAGCTTGTTAGCACTGCTAAAAACAATTAAATATTATAGTTCACCACAATGCAGCACTATGACATTCATTAGCAGAAGTTCTAGTCACCAGTTAGCACTCACATGCTAATGGGTTAAACACAGGAACACAGATACTGACAGCAGATAAGGACCACCTGGCCACCTGGTCTGCCCACTTTCCTGACCGACAATAACACAGCAGACCCTATTTGATCTCTGGCTTTACCCCCCTCCCCCCTTCCCCTAACTCTAAGGTTCCCTTATGCCTATCCCATGCATTCTTGAAGCCCGTTACCATTTTTGTCCTCACCAACTCTGCTTGGAGGCTGTTCTAGGCATCCAAGCACTCTTTCTGTAAAGAAATACTTCCTCACATCTCTTCTGAGTTTCCCCTTCTTCAGCTTCATAGCATGTCTCCTTGTTCTTGAGCATCTTTTTTTCTGAAACATGCTTCCCTCTTAAACTTTATTTATGTCTGTGAAGTATATGAATGTTTCTATCATATCCACGCTCTCCCTCTTTTCCTCCAGGGTGTACATATTGAGGTCCTTCAGTCTATCATCATAGGGCTTGTGATGCAGACCCTGCACCATTTTGGTTGCCATCCTCTGGACCACTTCTTCCCTGTCTTATGTCTTTACAGAGATGTGCTCTCCAGAACTGCACACAGTACTCTATGTGAGGTCTGACCAGTAATCTATACAGTGGTAACACCACCTCTCTCTCGTTCTGCTTGTGATACCCCTCCTTATGCACCATAGCATCCCACTAGCTCTTCACACTGCTTTGTTACACTGTCTGGCCACCGTTAGGTCATCATATATGATTATTACCAGATCCCTTTCCTGTTTTGTGATGGTTAATACTACCCACACCCCATTTTTTACTCCACCCCTGGGTTTTTGTGCCCCAAGTACATGATTTTGTACTTCTTAGCATTAAACCTAGCTGCTATACCCTTGACCACTCCTCTAACTTTTCTAGATCACTTTTTATCCCCCCCAGAGTATCTAACCTATTACAGATTTTAGTGTCATCTGCAAAGAAGCATACCTTCCCTTCTAGCCCCTCTGCAATGTCACTAACAAGGACATTAAAGAGGAACAGTCCCAGTACTGATTACTGCGGGGCCCTGCTTGTCACACTCCCTTCCTGGGAGTGTACTCCATTTATGATGACTCTGTGTCCTGTCCCCCAACCAATTTCTCACCCAGTTTAACACCTTAGGACTCACTCCTAAGTTTCCCAGCTTGTTTACAAGTCTCCTATGTGGAATGGTGTTGAATGCCTTACTGAAATCTAAGAAGGCCACATCCACTGCTCCAGCCTGATCCAATTCCATGATCACCCGGTCAAAGAAATCTATCAGATTTGTATGACATGATCTCCCCTCAGTTAATCCATGCTGCCTCAGATCCTGAAGGCCACTGGATTCCAGATATCCCACAGTCCTCTCCTTCAGTAGTAATTCCAATACTTTTCCCACCAGAGAAGTCAGGCTGACTGGCCTGTAGTTGCCAGCCATCACTTTGCTTCCAGTTTTGTGATGTGGGACTATATTTGGCCTCCTCCATTCCTCTGGAATCATTCCTGTCTCCAGTGAATGGTTGAACAGAGCTGTCAGAGATATAGCCAGCACCTCCCTGAGCTCCCTCAATATCCTAGGATGCATCCCTTCTGGCCCCATTGCCTTGTCCACTTTCAGATTTGCAAGTTCCCTCAGAACCTTCTTCTCTGTAAATGGACTAGTGTCTACCTCCCTTCCTTCGATGCTCCTGGCTCATATCTGTGGTCCCTCACTTTCCTCTTCCTCTGTGAACACTGAACAAAAGTACTTGTCCAAGATGTCTGCTTTTTCCCCCTCTAAACCCTCCCCTCCTTCCTTCCTAAGCCTTACTATCCCTTCCCTGATCTTTCTCTTTTCACTTACATACCTGAAAAATACCTTGTCCCCTTTATACTGCCTGGGCTATATTCTCCTCCATTTGTGCCTTTGCACTAATAATTGCTTTCCCTGCTTCCCTCTGTTACTCCTGACACACCTTTCTATCTTCCACCCTCTGTGTCTCCTTATACCTCCTGAAAGCTAACTCTTTTGCCCTTACCTTCCCAGCCACTTCTTTTGAGAGCCACAGCGGTCTCTGTTTCCCCCTGCTCCTGCTTACTTGTCTGATGCAGAGGTTTGCTGCCTTCTCCATTCCTCTTTTAAGATTTTCCCACTGTTCCTCCATTCTCCCCAAGTCCTCCCCCTTGCCAGGGCATCCCCAAAGTGTTCCCCCATCTTTTATAAATTGGCCCTCCTGAAGCCCAGGAACCTCGCATTTGTGTGGTTTGATCCTACCACAGTACTTATATTGAACCACACTGTACAATGATCACTGGTCCCCAGCTGGCCACCCACTGTGACATCTGCAACACTGTACCCATTGGTGAGTACAAGGTCCAGTACTACCCCCTCATGAGTGGGCTTTTTTACTAGTTGACTGAGGAATGTCCCCTGCGTGGAGTCCAGGATGTCCCTACTCCTAATTGAAGCCACAACTGGGATGCTCCAATCTACACCTGGCAGATTGAAGTCCCCCCACCAGCAGCACCTCTCTCCTGTTTGTCATCCTTTGGATGGCTTCCAATAGAACCTTATCCAATTCTCCCCCGGTGTTGGAGGTCTGCAGATCACACCAGTACAAATAGTGGCTTCATTCCCCATTTCTAGGTTGACCCACAGTACCTCCACCCCTTTCTAATTTCACTGTATCTCAGTAACCTTTATGTTATCCCTGTCATAAAAAGCCAGTCCCCTCCTTTTTTCCCCACCCTGTTCTTTCTGAAAAGAGTGTACCCTGGTATGGCTAGGTCCCAATCATGGTTCTCATTGCTCCATGACTTGATAATGACAACAATGTCCAGGTCAGCCTCTGCCATGATGGCCTCTAGGTCTAGGATTTTTTTTCCCAGACTTTGAGCATTTGCACACATGGCCTTCAGAATGTGCTGCCACCCTGTTTGTCATCATCCCCTGTCCCCTTTTGCCATCTGTCCTTAACCCCCCTCTGCTCACAGTCCCATATTTCTTCACTTCTACCACTTTGTTTCCTTTTTTTTGGGTGCCATTGTTTTTTTTCCCCTTAGGTGTCTCTCCCTACTGCCTACTTCAGTTATTTTTTTTGGGGGGGGGGTTATGTCTCCCTGTTTCTTTCTGCCACCCCCTTGCCTAGTTTAAATGCCCATCTATGTAACATTTAAACCATGCATTGAGCAATGTGGTTTTCTTCCCAGATGGATGCAGGCCATCTCCCCTGTACAGGCCTCTATCCTTCCAGGTGGGACCCAATCCCCAGTGTAACTGACCCCCTCCTCTCTGCACCATTCCTTCAATCATGTGTTGAAGCTCCTGGTATGGAGTACCCTATCCATCCCTCTGTCACAGAAAGCACCTCAGAAAAGGGCACTGAGAGTGCTAACTGCCTAAGACACCTCCCCAACTCCCTGAACTCTTCCTGTACTATCCAATCCTAGCCTCATCCCTAGACAGGACATTGGTCCCAAGGTGGTCCATGGCATCCAGCTCTCCATCCTGTCCTGTTTTCCTAGTGATCAGGAGGATCTGCTCTCCAACTCTTCAAGCAGTGGTGCCAGGTAGGCACCTAGCCTCCTTTCTCTTTCCCTTGCTGTCTCCAGATCTATACCCCTTAAAATTGAATCCCCCACCAGAAGTTGCTTCCTCCTCCTCCTCTGGGGTCCTCTATCACCCACCTTGGGGTCTCCACAATGGAAGATCCCCACATCCTCCTTGGTCACTACTGTGGGTGCCTCCATGGGACAGTCCTGCCTGCCAAAGCGACATTGGAATTTTGTAATGCTACCATGTGGGGATGTGTCTGTGACCCACCATCCTCACCCTTCCTGAGCCCACTGTAGTCCAACAGCAGTTAGCACCACACTAATTGGTGTTCTGAATATAGCAGGAGCCATGCTAAGAGGCTGTCAGCCATGCCATGCACACACAGTGTGGTACTATTCTTTGAATATCTGGCCTGCAGTTTTTAGAGTTAATTTGTTTCCAACTTGTTAATATTATACCATAAGCAAGGTTTTTGGAAAAAATGTGTCTGCCAGAAAGTTACGCTGGAACAGAGCCATTCTTGTGCCTTGATAAATGAAACTTTACTACTGTTGTGTGTATTTTAGTACAGGAGCATAAGTATTTAGTTCCCAAAAATCAACTAATCAGTTTAAAAATCAAAATGCATCAGTCATGCATATTATGACAAAACTATTTAGAAACTGACCCACATAGATGGAACATGGCAGCTGGTTAATTTGGAAACTGTTAAGTGTTTCATTTCAACAAGAACTCTGAAACTGTAATTGTACCTTCCATTAGCCTAGAATTACAGAAAACCTGACAAACTGAATGTTAGTTATAAAAGAGGTAAATGATTATGAGACCAAGCAAACAATATTTGTCCAGGAGCTCTTCAGAGCAATGTATTTTGCATGATGTGCATGCAGACCTCTAACTAATAATTGCTGGCACCCATACAACAAGGCAATAAAAAGTTTCATGTCAAAAAAGGCTCATACTGTTTTTTTTTTATTTAAAATTTTTATTGAAACATAAACTGAGGCAGACATCATCATACTGTTACAGGTACGTTTCCACATAGGCTGTCCATGAGATATCAAAGCATAGTATAATACTTTCATTACTTTTACTAAAACTGATGTAAGGCCACCCCAGGTAACCACAGGACTGCAGTCATCAACAATAAAGAATCAGGCTATGGTCTGCCCCATCCCATCAAACAGCCACCTCACTGTGAATGTACCCCAGGCTGACACTCAGCCTGACTGCACTCACACCTCTACCTATCAAAGGGTTAGAGTTGTGTGGATTGTTCAAGGAACCCCGCTATGGAACAAAGTCCAAGTCTATACTTGAAATATACAACACCCGGCATTGCCATCTGGAAATAAAGTGGTCAGACCTATCATGAAGTGCTGCGATCATCCTCTCCATAGAATTCATAGCATAGATCAGAATGGGTAAAAATTAGAACAGGTGTTCCCCAAGGGTCAATATTGGGCCATCTCCTTTTCAACATATATATTAATAATTTAGAATTTCCAAGGAACACATTGTCATGTATATGCAGATGATACAGTTATATATGTTGAGGGGAAGGACCCAGAAATTATTCAAACTAAGCTTCAAACAGCTTTTAATAGTCTGCAGGTTCTCCTCTTGGATTGCAGTTTATGTTTAAATGTAAAAAAGACTAATTGGATTCTATTCACACGAATTATAAGTGATTTAAACAATTTTGAAATAAAATCTCTGGATGGCATACCTATCCAGCAAGTTGACAGATACAAATATCTGGGGTTAATGTTGGATGAAAAAATAAATTAAAGACCCCATATTGAGACCCTGATTAAAAATCAGGGTAATAGACTGGGCTCATTATACAAACTTAGGCAGTACCTGTCACATGAGATTAGATTGAGGGTTGTTAATAGTATGTTTCTCCCAGTTCTGGACTATGGGGGCGTTTTTATGCAGGGTCAACAGGGAGTATACTTCCTGGCCTGGATGTTATATATAACAGGATGGTGAGATTTCTACTTGACTTATCCAGACAGACTCACCACTGCATGCTTTATAGATTGGTACTGTGGTTAAAATTAATTGATAGGAGAGATTGGCATTTCTTACTTTTATGCATAAAATATATAAACAAAAATTACCACAGTATTTAATAGATCTATTTTTCATTAGGGAAACAAGAATTAATCTGTGGTCAGCAGTTGGTTTGGAATATGTTTTTCTAAAATGTAATTCAGAAATGGGGCAATCAGCTGTTTGGCACGAGGGCCATTAGTGTGGAATTTATTACCTATTACCTCGCTCCCAATGAATCAGTCAATTAAACTGGACAGTATTAAGCAATGGCATAAAATTAAATTGGATGCCTTATCTATCTGTTGCACTGGAAGCTTTACTTGAGAGATTATTTTAATACTATTAGTTAAATATGCATTGCTTGTTTCAAAAGTGGGAAATAAGTGTATGTATTGTAGCTTGCACTTTCACTAAGGTGAAGTTTGTCATGGAATGTGTTGATTGTGATTGTTGTATTTTTATATTACATAATTGGAATGTTACATTTTTGGTATGCAAATGTGTATGTGTAATTATTTATTATGACAATGGACCTCCTTTGAAATGAGATTTTGCTCAGTGGAGTATGTAACTTCTATCCAATTTCATGTAACATAAATAAAACATTATACTACTACATTAATCTTGCCAACTATGGTACATCTTGTGTGTACTGTTGTGATTGTTAGGGTCATCCAGAGGCATTTAATAGTCTTTCATGCTGCAAGGATATATGTACATATCAATGACGGGGTGGGGGGTGGGGGACATGTACAGCCAAAGGAGGAATAGACAGTAGATCCAGCAGTGGAGAAATCCCAGTTTGAGAACCTGACAGTACCATTTGATACATTATATCCTCATAATAGGGCATAAGAATTAAACAAAGCTAGAAGATATGGAAGTGGTCAGCTCGGAGTTGACCACAACCTCTCCAGCACTGTCCATACCTCGATGGCATATACCTCATTAACATTGCTGGGGTTCAAAAATATCAATACTGACACTTCCAAGCAAATTCCCTCTACAAATTGGAGGAGGTAATCTACCAGTGCTGGCAATGCAAACTTGAACTAAGTATATAGGGGAAACAAGGCATGTAAGTCTTTATTCCAACTGTCGAAAACTGTCTGGGTCAAGTCACCTAGGACATCCTGCAGTCCCTGGTATAACTTACCTACCATGTACCTCAAAATATGTCTGTGAGGACATCTAAAAACATGACAAGTAATAGAGCAACTGGTTTAGGAAAGTGGGTATGGTCAGCTTGTTTGTATAGGAGATAGGCAATTTCTTTAAGATCTTGGTAGTGCTCCCAACCTGTTAGGCCATAGGTTTGCTGAAGGGTCTCAAAGGGAAGAACACCCCTAGAAATTCAAAATGTATACTGACTATATAAGTGAGTCGAGTCCCAGTCTTCTCCACCTTTGGAAGGTTGGATCAATTTGGATTGGAAGGAATTTGTCATCAGCCACCAGAACTCTACAAAAGTAAAATGTCTGGACCAACTTTGAATGTTGTTTAAATTTGAAACATACTCTGTGTGTCCAGACCATGAAATAAGTGTAATGTGCCAAAGCTGGAGAAGGGCCGAGATCATATAGGTCATTAATCACAAGCGCAATATTCTTCAAAGGAGGGGAAGCATGAGGAATGATTCAGTATAATATGGTTCACATACAAGGAGCCCTGGCACAATTTAGAAGATTTATCAGGTTGACCCCACCTTTGGACAGTGGTAGTTATACAGAATAATGAATACAAGGCTGGTGCCCGCCAATATAAATCTTAATATTAACTTGTTCTATAAGGTGAAGTAATGGTAGGGTTTGAAAAAGATACAGCAAATGAGGGAAGATGTTCATCTGAATTTGATTCTGGCAAAGAAAGTCAGAGGTAGGTGCCCTCATTTAAGCCAATCTTCTGTCATGGCTATTGTAAGTGGCTCATAATTTAAAGGTTCAAATTGATCAATGTCCTTGGGGATATAAATCCCCAAGTACTTTATCGTAGGACTGTATTATGCCACTACAAGGGTAGCTCCTATTTAAGTGAGGACAAAGTGGAATAATGGAGGAGAAGAACTTCTGTTTTACAAAGATTCAGCCCAAACCCAGCAAGGTAGCCAAAATCCTGTAAAGTGAACCACACTGCTGGGATGAAACTGTTCAGGTTCAGTGGGGAAAGAAGATCATAATCTGCATAAAGAGAGGACTTATATTCCATACGTCAAAGTAGGATACCATCTACCTTCTGCAGGGTTTTAAATAACTGAATAATAACTGGCTATGGCCAATATCAACTCGTTTTCAGACTTCTTAAAAAGTCATATCAACTCGCAGGTTGATATGAAAAAAGTCATATCAACCTATGAGTTGATACGATTTCTACATCCTCGCGGTGAGAATCATTGAAACAATCAGCTGACAGGCAGCGCGAGACAGTCCCGTAATGGAAAAAAACTAACAAACACACAGGCAGTTCATTTAGTGTAAAAGCATCACAAATAAACCAGAGACTCCCCATCTAAAGCGACAAGACAATGGACAACCGTTTTGTCACCTCTAGCTCTAGTGACAGGGAAACATTCATAAACGAGCAAGCAAATCAGAACACAATTTGCAAGACAGCCAGCAATCTCAGAATTTTTAAAAGCTATCTTGCTCACAGAGAAGACTGCTGAGAAGTCCACATCATCCCACCTGCAGAATTAGATATAATTATAGCCAATTTCATATTTTGTGTAAAAAAATCAGACGGATCGGAGTATGAGCCTGGCAGCATAAGGGGTATCATAGCAAGCATTGATCGCCACTTACAGTGTAACAAATACACCGCCTCAATTTTCCAGGGCATAGAAACTGACTTTCCAGAAACAAAAAAAACACTGAAAGCTAAATCAAAATTTTTAAAGAAACTTGGTAAAGGAAACAGACCCCTAAAAGCCCAGCCACTGTCCGAGGAGGACATCAATCCACTATATTCCACAGGTACCATTTCTTTAAGCAACCCAGTGTCACTACTGAATTTTATATTTTTTCACATTGGTATGCATTTTGCTCTATGTACAAAAGAGCAATATGATTTAGCATGAGGCGACATAGTAGAGAGTAGAGATACTGAAGGTAACAGGTATCTAGAATATAGGGAGCACCAAACCAAAACATGCACAGGTGAAAACCCCAGAGATGTCAGGCCAGTGAATCCCCGCTTGTATGAAAATCACAGCAACCCAGAAAGAGACCCACTATTAGCCTATGATAAATACAAGCTGAATAGACCTGTGGCAATGCAAACAAATAATGCCCCATTCTACTTAGCTCCTAATGTAAATCAAAAACCAGATGTCTCTCTCTGGTACAGAAGCATGAGAATAGGAATGAACAAACTGCTGCAAATGATGCATAAAATGAAACTTTCAGCTGGGCTCCCTGATGAGAAACGTATTACTAATCACAGTACACGAAAAACCAGCATTCAGCGACTCATTGATGCTGACATTCCACCCACCAAAGTCCAGCAGATTTCAGGGCATAAGAATATACAGAGTATAAATAATTACTCTGTGTTAAGTGAAAAAAAGCAGAGACATATCTCCAGTCTATTAAACCAAGCCCAAGAAAGTACCTCATGTGTTGTTGAAAAGCAGAAAGATTTGACTCCTGATCCTAACAGAAATGGGCAGCAAACAGTGTCTTCAATTTCCAGCCTCCCCCTCGACGAGCGCACATGAAGCCTGCAGACCTTGTTTGGGAAAAAATGTGTGTTTCACCAGGGAATATTCATAAATATATATAACAACTCCATGGCACCACCAAGAAAACGTGCATGTGTGCTGGTTGATTCAGATTCCGAATAACAGGTACGCAAAGTAGAACTGTATAAGACGAATGTAAATATGCTTAACTGCAAAAAACACAGCAAAACAATGTCTCTCAAAACAGGTAATTTTACCACTATCCCTTTATCTATTCACAGGTTGCACGACCTTTCACCTCTGAACTGAAGAAGCAACGACCGACTAGTTTCAAAAAGCACAAGTTATTAATAGTTTGTAAAAACGTAGCTAAGTACATAAAACAAAATAAATTAAGTTAAAGGTAGTAACTGTAAGTTTATAAATCTTTAGCAGTGTAATGAACTGTGACCTTCCCATCTGCTAAATGAAACCTAGAAATGAAGACAACAAAAGGTACCAAGTTTAAATGTCATGCAATTCTGTTCAAGTCTCCTTTAGAAGGCTATGTCCTGAAGTAATAAATGCTTCTCAATGCATTTCAAGTTTTTTAATGTTTAATGCTTTTTACAACTATAGCCTGCTATGTCCTGAAGTAATAAACGCTGCATTTCAAGTTAAGTGGGGGTAGTGTGTATTTTCTTATACTGATGCTTTTTAAAACCATAACCTGTTATTATATAAAATAAAACATATGCAGGGTGCATAATATGGAGTTTTTTTACATACCCTCGATGTGTGATAATAAAAAAAACCTCTCGAGCTATGCTCTCGAGGTTTTTTTATTATCACACATCTTGGGTGTGTAAAAAAACTCTATATCAACCACCTGCATATGCATTATTCTATATTTTAGCAGTTTTTTTCTTGGTACTATACTAACTGTACAGAAAGTATTTATATAGATTTTCTAGAAGTGCTGTGTTAAACACAGTGAGGCAAGAGCTATGCATTTTCACAAAGATTTAGCACTTTTATGAGCAAAATGCTAATCAATTTTTAGAGTTATATAAATCCCTGTTCTGGCTTACCCTTAAAGCTACAGCTAAGGGTTCAATGTAAAGAGCGAAGTGGAGTGTTGACAGAGGACATCCCTGCTGGGTGGAACAGGGAAATAAAGTGAGCCATTTACCCTAATGTAGGCTCGGGTTGAGGTATAAAAGCTGCAGCCACCAAAGAAAAGACTCAGATAGGCTGAAGGCTGACATGGTGCCCCAGAGAGAGAGCTCCAGGACACCCTGTCAAAAGCCTTTTCAACATCTAAACTAAGAAGGGCAGTGGGGAACTGTTTGCGCTGTACATGTTCTACCAGAAAGAGAGCACGTCTGATGTAGTCCATTATTTGACTTTTCCTGATAAAACCCATCTGGTCAGGATGAAGCAAGGTGGGAAGAATACAGTTCAGCCTATGGGCCCTGATGCCAATACAGAGTTTATGATCAACATGTAAAATAGAAATAGGATTTATTTGTATATTCAGAGACAGCCTTTGAGTTAGAACTCTTTTTTCAAGGTTACACATCATACACTGAATACAGGTTACAGAAACTGGGATTACACAACAGAAACAGGAGTATACAGTGGAAACACCAAGTTGTCAATTATATTAAAAAAATGCTATCTTTTCTACTACAGGCAAGAGCTTTTGACTGCAGTAAGTGTATCAGGCAGGACGTGCTGCAGGCATTAGGTGCTGCCAGAGTTGGCAGTGTCTTGCTATCCTAGGAGAGGGAGGAAGGGGGTAGAGAAATGGGGAATGGTTAGAGAACATGGGGAACCATGTGTATGGGAACAGAGGATAGATAGTGGTTTGAGGAGTAATCAGGGAGAGAGAGATCGGAGGGTGGGGGGGAGAGAGAAAGCTGGGACAGCGAGTTTGATAGGGGTTACAGGAAAAATTGCAGGGATGGAGATGTGAGTGCAGGGGTTGGGGAGAGAGAGAGGGTGAGAGAGGTGAGAGAGGGAGTGAGATGAGGGAGACAGAGAGAGAGACTGAAAAGAGAGGGGGAGTGAGTTAGAGAGGGGGAGAGGGTGGGATGATAGGGGAATGGCAGTATGGGTGGTGGATGGGTGGTGTGGGGGAGAAAGGATATGAAAAGAATTGGTAGAAAAGTGCTGCCTTTGGCAACTTAGTATATGTGTTATGAGCATTAAAGATTATGTGCTATGAACACTACAGGTTAGACAGCTCAGGGGGGAAGGCTCTGTAAGGTTCCAGGGGGATCATGGTTTGTTGGTTGGCATTCACATATATTGCTGTTGACAAGGATCTGTTTTAGCTCAGCTTTAAAGATCCTTTAGCCAGCCACCTTCTGTGTGGCTGCAGGTAGCTCACTGAGCCAGACTGGGGATCAGTAGGAGAAACATCTTTGCCTCAGGGCTGTCCTAAGGAAGAGGACACTGAACGTGTTTTGCTCCTTTCCTCTGATGTTGTATAGGAACTTGCTTGTGGATATTAGGTCAGAAATGCAGATGGATCTTTTTTTTTGATTTGTGAATAGCCACTGAGTGGCATATGACTAAGAAGGAGGGGGGAATTCACCAGAGGCCACCACCTTGTAAACCTGCAGGATATACAGGAGGAGATGTCCCAAAAAGGTTTTATACCACTCAATGGGAAATCTATCAGGGTCAGGAAATTTCTGCATTTTGCATTTTTGCCAGTTTAAGCTAGGTAAGGAGTTCTTAAAGTTATACTGTGGAAGACAGGGCTTCTTTATGAGAGACAGTGAGCTGGAAGAGACTGAAATTTCCAAGATAGTCGGCTTTAGCATCAGAGTCAGAGAGGAGGGTCTTGCATAAAGCTGTTGACAAACTCTTTAAAAATAGTCCTCAGCCAGGAACATTTTTGTGTTTTTGCCAATTTAAGTGAGTTCTTCAAGTTGTATTTGGGAAGACAGGGTTGCTTTGTGACAGTCAGTGAGCTGGGGGAGATTTAAATTCCCAAGATAATCAACTATAATATCAGAGTTGGAGGGTGAGGGGTCTGCATAGAGTTGTTTACAGAGAGTTTAAAAACCATCTTGAGCCAACCTGAATCATGAGTCAGGCTTCAAGATGCAGGGTCTTGTAATTGCAGGATGCAAGATTTTTGGCAACAAGCCTGAAATGTTCAGGCTAAAATGTGAGAGACCCTTGGTCCCACTTTGTAATGTGACTGCTTTAAATATAATAAGGCCTGCTGGACTTTGCACTCCATGAGGGAGTGAAGTTAGCTCTGTAAGGCTTTGATCCTGTCATCTATGACCCTGTCTCCCTGGGAATAAAGAAACTGGTAGGTGTGTGACTGTTCTATAAGTGAATCAAATTTCTCATTTGACCTCTTTTTCATGAGAGAAGCATAAGAAATGACATCTCTCCTCAGTACTTTCTTCATTGTATCCCGCAGATTGGGGCTGTTACTGTCTGAGCCTCATTGTCCCTTACAATCTGTGAAATTTGTTCTGAGATAAAAGAGGGAAACTGCTCATGTTTGAGCAGGGAGTGATTAAGATGCCAGAATAATGTTTTCGTTTCCTTCCCCAGAGTTAGTTTCATGAGAGAGAAAGTGATGGTCTGGTAACAGCTGAGGGCCATAATCCATATCTTGAACATTTGAGACAGGTTTGAGCATTGTAAAAAAGT
Source organism: Neoceratodus forsteri (assembly GCA_016271365.2). Taxonomy (NCBI): domain Eukaryota; kingdom Metazoa; phylum Chordata; order Ceratodontiformes; family Ceratodontidae; genus Neoceratodus; species Neoceratodus forsteri. The sequence continues at coordinate 909,204,123 of CM028129.1, forward strand.
AAACAATATGGGAATAATTCTGATGTCTAGGGAGATGGATGTATGTATAAGCTTTTGAGAGGGGAAAGGCAATGCCATATGTCTATCCCCAGGTTAGAGAGATTCAAAACAAAGTAACGTTGAGATAGAGCCGCACAATATTTTGCCAGGTTTGAGGTGTCGATCCAGTAAGGTTACTAAATTCAGGTCACCCCAAGTACCAGATGTCCCTGAGGTAAGCCCATCACTTTATCCAATAACATTTTTAATACCAGGGTGGTAGTGTTGGTGGGGGGATATACACTGACTAGGGTGACATCCATCTGGAATAGCTGTTTCTGCAAGATACTGTAACATAGCAGCTCTGTGGGTCACTATAGGTCTGTGGAGAGGAGCATGATAACCTCCCCATGATGTTTACCTTTGGGGTGAGAGGAGGCATGGATCATGTATCTATCCCCATTTTAATTTCAAATGTTCTGAGGCAGTAGTCACGTCGGTTTCAGGAATAAAATAAACTTCAGCTAGGTATCATATGAACTACTGAATAAATGTTGTCCTCTTTATAGGGCTGTTCAGTCCATTAATATTTTGGGAAAAAATCATCACTGGAGTCACTGCCATTCAACAAAGAAAAAGAACAAAGTCTGTATAAGCAGGCAAGGTGGGAATGCTCCACAACAAAGAAGACAGTCCCAAGAAGAGAGGCTCTCAGAAGAGACCCACAGGCAAGCTGGCCATCCTGTAGGATCCAGTGCAGTAAGAAAGTCAGCCCATGGAATCCACGCTCAAGATCCCTCTGCCAAAGACCGACTTGGAAAAAGGCCATTACATGCCCTGTATCAGTAAAGGCATACTGAAATACCGTTTGTCTCTTCTTCATTTTTTTATAACACATGGAGCAGAACCCCCTTAACCTAGGCTATAGGAAAAAATAAGGTACTGGAAGAAAGGTAGTAGAAAACTGAGGACAACAACATAGTATAAACCACTGGTGGAGGTCCTAGACTCCAATGAGGAGAATCTGTTAACCAGCTGGGAGATATCCCTTTATCTGGGCCCCAAGGAAACAAGGAACTATGCACAAAGTGGCTTTCAAGGGGAGGGCAAGGTACAATACCTGGCCATAGAGCAATAGAAGGAGGCTTAACTCCTGTGAGTCTATTCTGGAGCAGGAGGAAAGGCTGGGTTTAAAAGGATCCCAGGCCTCCAACAGGACATCAATGTTCCAAAAGGAAAAACTTGTACATGCAGGAGAAAAAGGAAAAAAGGTGTGTGGGCTAAAACAGACAGTAGCACCAGGGGTTCTCATCACCCATTCTCGGTGGTCTCCCCCAAGAGATACAAGCCCCGTACCTTCTTGGAAGCCTGTGTCAGGGACTGGCACCCTGAGAAAAAAATCACACAGAGTATAGACAGGCCCCCAGACAGCAGTGGGCAACAGTACACCCTTTGAGAGTAGTGCAGGTAGGGGTAACCCCAGACGTCAACTATCAGGTGGGTGACCTGTCAAAGCTTGCACTACAATGGTTATCTGGCCAAGGGAAGGAAGAACTTATAAACCCTGCCTGACTGCAAATCCTGGGGTAGGTAGGATACATCACCATCCCTCTGATGCATGCAATGGGGACCTGCATAGGAAGGGGAGTTATAATCCTAAATCAGAGTAAGGGGAAGGACTCTCATTAAACTATTAAAACTAAAAAACATATGTACTACTCAATTGAAAGCATGCAAACATATGAGTTCAACAATGTAAAAGGAAACAAATGTTGAGGTTCAATGCCAGGCCTCAGAGTTCCACCATATTGTCCATTCTTAGCATGTAATGTTGAGGTAGTCTTAGAGTGATGTTGCAAAGTGCCTGTTATACAACATGGTTAAAAGCCCTGACATAAGCACAAACCCATCTGTACAAGCTGACAGTCACAAATTCAGGCTGACACAAAGTCAACTGGTCATGTGCCCTCCCATGGTCTGTAAAATCTCCCAACCATAGGGCGAGTCCTTCAGTTCCACTGTAAAAGTCGGCATAAAGTATTAAGACTAAAGTAGTTGTTTATGTTTACAGAAACATAGAACATAGAAATTTCTTGGCAGCAAAAGATCCCATGGCCCATCTAGTCTGCCCAATTCCCCCCCTCTACGAAGACCTCTGCCCTCCATTCTCTGTCTGCTCCTGTTGGTTAGGCCCATGTATGTAACCCATGCTTTTTTAAATTTGTCCACTGAATCAACCTCCACCACCCATCCCGGTAGTCTGTTTCATGGCCCCACCACTCTCTCAGTAAAGAATTTCCCCCCTGATGTCACCTCCAAATCTGCCCCCCTCCAGTTTGAATTCATGCCCTCTAGTGGATTTGTTCTCACTCAGTCTAAACATGCTGTCATCCTTCACCCTGTTTATGCCTCTCAAGTACTTGAAAGTTTCAACCATATCCCCTCCTCTCCCTCCTCTCCTCCAGTGTGTACAGGCACAGCTCACCCAGTCTGCCTTTGTAAGACTTCCCCTGTAGCCCTTTCACCATTTTGGTTGCCCTTCTCTGGACCTTCTCCAGCCTGTCCTTATCCCGTTGTAAGTATGGCCTCCAGAACTGTACCCCATATTCCACCTGCGGTCTGATCATGGTCTTGTATAGTGGCATGATTACCTCCCTTCTCCTGCTGGTAAAACCCCTCCCTATGCATGCCAACATTTTGAGTGCTTTCCCAACTGCCCTGTCACACTGACTCTGAACTCTTAGGCTGTCTGAAATAGTGATCCCCAGGTTCCTTTCCTGATCCGTAACCTCCAATTCTTCCCCCTCAAGCCAGTATTTTGCCCCTGGGTTTTTATACCGTACATGCATAATTCTGCATTTTTTTGCATTGAATTTTAGCTGCCACCTTTCTGACCACCCCTCTAACCTTGCCAGATCCTGTCTCATACTTTCCACCGCCTCCATCATATCCACCCTATTTCAGATTCTCATGTCATCTGCAAACAGACACACCTTCCCATGTAGACCCTCTGTAATGTCCCCAATGAAAATGTTGAAAAGTATGGGTCCCAGCACTGACCCCTGGGGAACCCCACTTATCACTCTTTCATGTTTGGGGTGGACAACATTTACCATCACCCTCTGTGTCCTCCCCTCTAGCTAATGTTCTACCCATTTTGTGAGCTTACTCCCCACTCCTAAGCTGCCCACTTTGCCTACCAGCCTCCTGTGGGGGATGGTGTCAAAGACCTTCCTGAAGTCCAGGTAGGCCATGTCCACCACCCTGCCCTGGTCCTATATCTCCGTAACCTTGTTGAAGAATTCAGTCAGGTTGGGCTGGCAGGACTGACCACCTGTGAATCCATGCTGGTTGACATCCAGGAGGCCTTCTGCCTCCAGATATTCTATCAGCCTTCCTTCATAAGTGACTCCATCAACTTATTCACCACAGAGGTAAGGCTAACTGGGAAGTAGTTACCTAGCTCCTCCCTTCCCCCCCGTATGCCATGACACCACTTCGGCCCTTTTCCAGTCCCTAGGAGCACTTCCCTTGGCCAGTGACAGATTAAATAACCTCATAAGTGGTGCCGCCAACTCCTGCTTTAGCTCCTTGAGCACCCTCATGTGAATCCTATCTGGGCCCATCGCTTTATCAACCTGCAGTTTCCCCAGTTCTTCCAATATCCTATCCTCCGTGAATGGACTTGACTCCATTTTCCTGCCCTCCCTTCCCCTGCTTTTCAACTCTGTCCCTTCCCCCTCCTCCACCATGAAGACTGATGTGAAGTAGTCATTCAGAACTTTAGCCTTTTCCATATCCCCCTCTACTAGTGCCCCTCCCAATCCATGTCTGGCAGATTCAGATCGCCCACCACCATGATCTCCCCTTTCCTGGCCATCTCCTGGATTTCCCTAATGATCTCTCTAGCCACTTCCTTCCCTTGATTTGATGGTCTGTAGATCACTCCTACCCTCACTGCCTCCCCCCCATTCTGCTTAAAGTGACCCATAGAGTCTCTGCTGATCCATTCCTATCCCACCGCACAGTCGCTCCTAATCCCCTCCTTTACATACAGGGTAACCCCTCCCCCTTTCTTCCTGTTCTGTCCCTCCTGTAGAGTCCATACCCTGATAATTCCATCACCCTACTGTGGTTGTCAGTCCACCAGGTCTCTGAGATTGCTATTAGGTCCAGGTCATATCATTTGAAGTCCAGTCACATTACCCACCGGTTGCAGAACTCCAGAGCACATATGGGAAAGTCACTCTGATGAGCCATGCTCAGTAAGGAGAGAGAGAACTTGGTCCCTGAGCAGAATTATTAAGATAGGGCTGTGAGGAATCTGGAGTATCAGAGGAGGGGTGGAGAGCAGGAGGGAGGTTGAGAGGCCCACAAATGAATCCAGCTAAAAGTATTAATGCATGGAAAAAGTAATGCTTTGGCAGCATAGGTCAGGGGTAGGGCCAAAGCAGATTAAACTCCCTCCTGAGGATATATTCTGACCCGTTTTTAGTGGGGAAATTCCAAGAGCTATGTGGCTGTGTCACCCTTGGTGAGAGGAGCCTGCTCAGTGAATGCATCTCTCCCTGCAGATGGGTTACTGCAGCACCTTTAAAAGTGGTTGGCTTGCTTGAAGTTACAAAGCTGGATGTGACTATGGGAAAAATGTCCCAAGGGAGCTGAGGCTAAAAAAACAAGGCTAAGGAGAGGAGATAATCAGTCCTGACCCTCCCTGCAAACTCCACCTGCCAAAATTAAGTCCATCTTTCCCCACCATTTCCGTAACCTCCTCAGGTCCACAACAGAAACTCCAACAATCAGCGTATTGAGACACTATCAGGCAGCAGCTTGCTCATGATGGAAGGACTATAGATGCAACATTAAAGATTCCATGGTTGCAGCAATCTGTCTATGGTGTTTTTTCACACTTTGACCAGATTGTCAGCATGAGGGCCATGGTGGAGGAGCTGAATGAAGTGCGCCTTTATCAAGTAAGGGGCTATTACAGGCAAGCAGGTCTGCACAAACCTCTTCATCAGTTAGAAATTCCTTTTGGCCATCAACAAACTGCACCAGAAGGTGGGCTGGGAAATGCATACAGAGTTTAATTTGCTGTAGTTGCAGAGTTTGCAATATAAGAGTGTGCACGTGGGGGTATCCAATAAAGTCCAGAGAGCAGTCAGGATCCGAAATTTCAAAATTTATTAGAAGCAGAAAAAAATAAAATGGACTTAAAGCAGAACTTGTACATAACTTTAAAAAAAAAAACATAAGGCACAGGAAATCATATCTTTAACAAGAAAGAAAATTCCTGCCAAAAAGGCACCTAGAAACTGGCTAGGCATCTGGTAGGTTTGCCTTCCTACCACACACTGACTCAACACTCCACATTCACCTCCTTTTATACCAGTGGAGGAGCACATGACTTAGATAGCTCCTCCCCCAACTTACATCATAAAAAAGGGACAACCAGGGCTGCTCAGTCCTATAAGGAAATTGGACTGAGCAGAGCTGGAACTTACATTCAAAGAGAGATGTAAGTCTAAGTCATTTCTGGATCACATTAGGAGACTTTATCCCTTTTATGTTAAACAGTTTTATCTCTCTCTCTTTTAACTGTGGCATACATTGCCCTTTCTCTGTTAAAAGTACTAGTTTTAACCATTTTATTTAAACAAACACCATTTCTCAAATGATTCTCAGTTGCAATGTTGACATATAACATAATTCTGAACTTCTTACACTAAAACCAACAAAAAGGCTGCTAATTTGTTCAGAATTCACTAGATCATGAAAACACCATCATCAACCCTTTTTCGGCGTCTTCGCACGTTCGCACGATCGCACGATCGCACAGTCGCACGTTCGCACGATCGCACAGTTGCACGTTCGCATATTCGGCAGTGAAAATTAGCATAATTAGCTAGTACTGCAAGCACAGAACGTCTGAACATTGGGGCATTATTATTTTGAGAAAACAAGCTGGAAATAAGGAAAGGACAGTAAGAATACTCAAAGGTGGCCAAGCTTGAGTATGGGAATGGCAGAAAAGAAGTGATAGTAAAGGAAGAAATTAGAAGAGCAGGAGACTGTTGCAACAGATTTAGATTAATGTTTTGCCCACAATGTTCTCGAATTACCTCCAAACTCAGGCGAGGTAATTACATATGTTCAACCCATGAGAGCATATCCAAGTTCGGGGATCACTGACCCTACCACAACTCCTCCCCACTCAGGATGAAAACTAGTAGTTTTCACTACTTACATAACATGTAGATCTCTTTTTTGTAAACAAAAAGAGATGGAGCTTTAGCCCACCCACTCCCAAAGCTCCACCTCGGGGTCCTTTAATATTCTCTTTTTACTTAAATACAATGCATTTTCAAAATACAAATATATTTATTCCCCGAGGTCTACATTTGGTTCTAACATTATGTCTGCCCCAAATCGAGACATAAAGTCAGCATTACTATTAGCAGTTCCAGCTCTATGATTGACAGTGAATTTATATGGTTGCAATGTTAGATACCATCTCATTACCCTTGGATTGCTATCTTTCATGTTGTGTATCCATCATAGTGGATTATGGTCTGTCCAGACTGTAAATTGAGTTCCCCATAAATAGTATCTTAGGGACTCAACAGCCCATTTGAGTGCCAAACACTCCTTTTCTATTGTGGAGTACTTGGTTTCCCTGACACGAAGTTAACGGCTAATATACAGTACGGGATGTTCTTCTCCATGGTGGATTTGAGATAACACAGCCCCCAAACCAACATTAGAAGCATCCGTCTGTAGCAAAAATGGTTTATCAAAATCAGGACTTTTTAACACTGGTGAAGAACAAAGTTTGCTTTTATGGCAAGAAATGATTCTTCACATTCTGAATTCCAAATTACTTTTGAGGGTTTGTTCTTTTTTGTTAACTCAATTAAAGGGCTAGCTAAAGTAGCAAAATGAGGCCTGGACGCCTATAGTAGCCTGCCAGGCCCAAAATGAATGTACATGCTTTTTGTGAGGGACGAGGACTCTTGCTACAGCGTCCACCTTCCCTACCTCTGGTTTTACCTGCCCATTAACAATTATAAATCCCAAATACCGGCTTCCTCGATAGCAAGGAACATTTGTTGGGGTTGATGGTGAGACCAGCTTGTTTTATAGTCCTTAAAACAGCAGTAAGGTGTTTAACATGGTCTTCCATGTTGGACTATAAATGATTACATCATCTAAATAAGCTGCGCTATATCCAACGTGAGGTCTCAGGAGTTTATCCATCAACCTTTGAAAACTAGCTGGGGCTCCGTGAAGTCCAAATGGCATCATTGTGAACTGAAAAGACCCCAAAGGAGTGCAAAAAGCAGTTTTCTCTTTTGATGCTTTCTCAAGCGGAATTTGCCAGTATCCTTTAGTTAAATCAAGTATACTAACATATCTCGCTTGCCCAAATTGGTCTATGATGTCATCTATACAGGGCATTGGATATCCATCAAACTTTGATATTGCGTTGAGTTTTCGGAAGTCTAGACAAATTCTTATCCCTCCCTCTTTTTTAGGGACAAGGACCATAGGAAACACCCATTCGCTATTAGCTTCTTCAATGATACCCATTGCTTTCATCTTTTCTATCTCTATGATGACTTCTTGTTTTAATTTCTCAGGAATCCGATAGGGCTTTACTCTAATGGGTGTGTTTTGAAATGTATGGATCTGATGACACATTTCCGTAGTTTTCCCTGGGACTGTTGTAAAAGTATCATGAAACTTACTTAGAATGTGGCCTAGTTCTTGTTTTTGACTGTCTAGTAAAGAAGGATTTTTGTCAAATCTTTGACAATTGTTCTCCTTCCAGTCTATCATATGCCAGCTCCATCTCATTGTCCAATGGGTTGGAACATACATACATGACTTCAGTAGGCCTATCATGCCATCTTTTCAATAAATTGGCATGGTACACTTTTAGTTTTTGTTTTCTGTCTGGTACTTCCACCAAATACGTAGTGGGGCTAATTTGTTTCTGTATCACATAAGACCCTTGCCATTTCATAGTTAACTTGTTTTCAGTGGATGGAAGCAACAATAAGACACGATCCCCAGAGCTAAAGTGTTTTTCACCCACCCCATGTCATATCTTTCTTTCTGATAGTCTTGCTTGATTTGATTCTGTTCTTGTGCAACCTGAGTATACTTAACTATTTTTTTACGTAGCTGCGTAACATAATCAAGGGTAGTGGGATTTTTCCAAGTGGTAATATCCTCCCACTGTTCCTTAACTATGTCTAGGAGACCTCTGGGATTCCTACCATATAATAGTTCAATGGTGAGAATCCAGTCGATGCTTGAGGTACCTCACGATATGCAAAAAGTAACAATGGCAGATATAGGTCCCAGTGTTTACCCTCATCTTCCACATACTTTTG